>OX419619.1:0-5000000 GCA_948473465.1 Lithophane ornitopus | reverse complement strand
ATATACCGATAGCTTTTAAAATGCTCTATGGAAACGTTGGGAAGTAGAGGTCTTGATGTATAAACATCACTACTGACCCACTTAGTATTCCCTTCAGCACAATAGTCGTAAGTTGCCCGCAGCTTGTTAAACAGAACTATTCCAGTGCAAAGCACTTACAGCTTCCACACACGTAAACTACAAATAGAGGTACCTACCTAGGTAGTTTCCTCCATTAGCTAAGTCCTAAAACAAACAAGAATATATAAATAAAGGATCAAAGAAAACAACCGATAAAGGTTGTTGTGTTAAATTGTTTGTGAAATGTGTTAGAACAAATAAACGGTCACCGTCGTATGACGTTGACCCAATCACTTATGTTGATATAACCTAAAATAGAACTAGGTTTACAAATAAATATTCGTGCGTTATATTTACATATGAATAACTAACACTATTTGTTTGGCCTTATGTAACCCTGCTCGTTGTTACTAAGGATGGTAGGTGTGGGTAGGCAGAATTGGAAAATTACTCATACTAACAAACAAGTTACTTTTGTAGACAATAACATTGCCTTCTTCTCAAAGAACTCAAACTTCACCTAACCCACACCTTCCCTACAACACTTACTATAGGTATGTAAAAGAAAACGTATACAATTGGACGCCTTCTGACAATTGGATTACATTTTGCTATAAAAAAATTTTCGAGGAAGGTAATACTAAAAAAGAGTACCTAAATTACCTAAACAGGTAAGTTGCCACAAAAAAAAACATCCTACTTATAACAACGGATACAAAAAAAAAGCAACACCTCTGTAGGATAAGAGGAAGTGGTTTTGATTCAGCTTGGAAGACACGCGACTAACTAACAAACATTGCAAGTTAAATTAAAAAATCTGGAACCATACCCGACTTCCCGAAACGATACGACTACGCCACGATCCGACTAGGTACGTGTCGCACAATATAAAGGTTCCCAGAATTAATGACTATGAATACTGGGACAGCACGGGTCGCCGAGAGTAAAGCAATATGTTGTCTGTGGTGAGCTTTACGAGCTGCTACGATATAATTACTAATTACATAAAGGAGATAAATAGGATGGCGGCCATTAAACGTCCAGATACTAATTAGTATCCAATAACAATGAAATTGGATGCCATTATCTTAAAAAGCAGTTTCTGCTAACGAAGAATCATCAATAGGAACTGTGATTCTTTTTTTTTCAGTTTAGTTGACCAAAACCACCCAACATTAATTACGTCGTTGACGAAGTAATCCCCCGTGTGTGTCAACCAAGGGCAATAGTCTGAGCAATAAGACCTTCTGAAATGAACGCAATGAAATATCTAATCCAGACAGGAAGTCACCGATTTTAACTGACATAGAAGCGACAAATGCGAGTTATGAATGCTAGTGAGATAACATAACGCCTATATAACACGAGGGAATAGGCGATGTGTAAAGTTGCCCCACATGTCACAAGTTATGTTAAAGAGAGTGAACCTATTGCCATCAACCGGGCAAACTCTAGACTGGTACTGAGCTAATGGCAAAACAATAACACTTTGCCGGACCTGGGGATTGAACCCCGGACCTCGGGTTTTGTAGTCGTACTTGCGACCACTAAACCAACGAATCTTCTGAAATGTGTGGGTCATAGGTAGTCCTGAAAGATAAATACTAGGTACAACACAACTATTTCCTTATTTACCCTCGGCAAACTTCGTGTTTCGTCAGTCGTCGGGCTGCAACAAATGCAAAGGGCTACTCATAGAAATCCGAAGTCTGACGAAACACGAAGTTTGCCGAGGGACATTAATAAAATAATTGTACTGTACCTGCTCAAACTTTTGTTCACCAAACCATTATAAAAGATTACATAACCTAATGAATGACACATTTCACATTTCAAATGTCACCGTCAGGAATGTTTTTGATGTGCTTATTGTTAGTACAAAAGATTTAGTGCTGAAAATATTCTCGTCATTAAATAGCTGAATATCGACCTTGATTCATGGGTTACGATTACATATGCATTAGTGTTAATAATGTCGACATTTTTACCGTATCGCAAGTTTTAAAATAAATGCTACACTAAAGAAAATTTTTGATTGAGGCTGAAATACTGTATAATTTACCTAGTTACAGAGTATATTTTCTACATTTTACAGTTTCAGGAGTAAAATATCTCCGCAAAAAAATACCAACATCCGTTATAGTTTTTATTTGTTACATGCGGATTAGTAATCGTCGACAATAAAAGTTTACTGGATAATGTAAAAGCTATACACAAATAGGTAATTAGTTCACTATATTCACCGAGTTATATCTCTATAGTGTATAAAAATAGATGAATATGGGTAATGTTGCCAAATACAAGTATGTCACTATCTATCTATACATCTATTTAAACCAATAAATAAAATTGAAGTGTCTGTTTGTAATGTCAAAATAATAGCTTTTTACTTTATATAATATACGGTACTTATAACAAAAAAACAATTATTAAAGGACATGTCCAAAAATGGTTTTTTATTATTCAATAATTCTAACCAGGATAAGTTAAATATATTTGGATAGACATCAAAAAAAGTAGTAGCTCTAACTATATCATACATTTTTAAGGATCACCAATTTTGAGAAAAATCTTTTTTTAATTTAGTGTTAATTTACTCCTGAAACGAACAAACTTTTCTAATTATCTAGGATAATAAAGTGAACACACCCTTAAAAATAGTAAACTTTTCAAAATTGACACATGGTACTGTCATTACAGTGAGTCAATCAATATTTTGTTGTAAGAATATGACAATGCAAACAAAAATTCTACTCAGGTTATTTACTTTAAGTACCTTATTATGAAATAATAAGATATGGGATATTTTCAGTCAAAAATGTGTAGCATAATTGTTTTAGACCTGAAAGCGCACTCTTTATGATTACAGCTACTAGGAATCTTTATGTGCAAGAAGTGCATGTTTCACCATAGTCCACAGGGGTTAAAATGCTATTAGTAATCGAGATCGGAAGTGGATGAAAAGCCTTTCGACAATTATGATATTTAAAAACGGAATAATATGCTTTGGACGCAAGTGTTACAGTTTTTTTTTAATGAAATAAAACTTTTTTTATAGTTTTAAATATTGATTTATTGATTATATAATTTTCAATGTCTTCTCATATTAAAATACTGTCGAGAAACTGAGCAGATGGAGATATATTGTCATTTTGATGCCGACAATCCAAGATACCTAACAGACAAACATGAGCACCTTTTCTCAATTATGCAAGTGCAATAATAATCAGAAATACAACTTTCCCAGCTAGTCTCTGCCACTTTCAATAAAATATTTATGTGTAATACACTATTACCATAGTGGCGTGACTTTATTCGTCCTCTGATCAAAGCCGCCTCATGTGATGACGAAATGCCTGGTATGTTTATTAACAGCTTCACAACTTCTACAATAAAAGTACCGTTAAGCAGAATTAGTTTTCCCCATAATAAGAGCGAGCCTGTTTAATTTGATAAATGCCTAAGCTAAATAAAACTAAATCTGACTTATCCATGTTGGAGAACATATTCAGTTGGGGAACATATTTGAGCATTTATTTGGATGAATCTAGCTCGGCCCAATCTGATGGTCAGCTAAATATTTTAGCATGTTTATTCTCTGATTAGCTCTTTCCAGTAAGTATAGTTTGGGCATCAGGACGGTCAGTCAAAACGGGATGGAAACGGTGGCTCCTGCAATTTTAAAATCATCCATAAGATTTCTAGACCCTATAATTTTATTTCTAAAGATTTTAAAATCCCGGTACCGGCGACGGATCAGATGACGTCTGTCTGACTGTCTGTCAACATGAATACTCAAATAGGCATTGGTCAAAGTGTGTGTGAGGTTTTATTTGGGTTTCCAACAACAAATAAAATATAATGTACTAACATTATTAGTTTATATTTTTTCTCTTTAACGGAGGTGTCTAAAAATATTATTTCAGTGGTTCCTAGTTCCATATTTTTGTCGCTTTTATATAGCTGTAGTTTGATGCGGGTTAAATTTTTCTCGGAATAAAAAACCAACGTCCCTACAAAAAGCGGACATCTCCTTTTTGTCTGTATGTCTGTCTTTTTGTTCTGCTAATCTCCGAAATTGCTGGACCGATTTTGACGGGACTTTCACTGGTAGATAGCTGATGTTATAAGGAGTAACTAATAGAATAGGAATAATAAATAGAATATAGTTCCACTAGTCAGCAAGCAGCTGCTAGACATCATTATTATATAGCAAAAGTCTATCTATAACATCTCAGAAATAGAGTGTTTTTTTTATACTTTACCTGGAAATATTTTTAGTAGTTAAACCTACACTAGCATGTAGTCATGGATTCGGTTTGTCGTTTATAATACTGTTCTATATTATATTATCACGTCTCTCCTTTCTTTCAGTCCATGCAAAGGTTGTCTGTAAAGGTGGGTTTAGATTAGACTAAACGAACATAGAACCAGAACAAGATCTGGATTCTTTCATTCTTTTGTTGATATTCTTCACATTTTAGTACAAAAAATATTTGGTAGAGTGGGAATAGAACGTGCTTTCGTCGTTTGGTGCCCCATCCTATCCTAACTAATTTTTTTTTGTTTGTTACGCTGTCATGCTAAAACGGCTGGACGGATTTGTATGAAAATTTGGCACATGAGTAGACCATGATCTGGAGAAGGACAGGGTGCTTTTCATCCTGGAACAGTTACTATTACTCAGAAAAGGAAATAACTACTACTCGTAGACATGAATACTTACTTCCTTTCCTTCGCAAAAAATACAATACTGAGGCCCTAGACAAAGTGACATTCTATCAGCGATAACGATGATGGAAAGGGCAAACATGTATAGAACTGACATAAGCTATCGAAAAGCTTATGTCAATCATGTTGAAATTCGTTGTAGAAATACGAAATGCTTTCGAAGCGATTGTCACTTGTCTAGGCCCTCGGGTTCCTCAACCCAATTACTCTGCTACTACGAAACATAATGACATCCGATAAAACTCCCTACGATATCGACCGACACCTTTTTCGTTAATAGTTACGTACATATAAAAGACCCAGTCTTTACCATTAAAGCCCTCAGTCAAGAATGAGGTAACCACATTACATAGAGGGTGTTCTGTGGGGACCAAGTAACTCCCTTACTTAGGCAGCTCTCAAATGAATATAACGTGTCAAGTAAGTATTCTTATTTACAGAATAATAAAAGGACGAGAAACTGTCAAATAAAGTGGATTTTGTATACCTAATGATACACTTATTGCATTAGACTAGCAAACTTTTAAAGATACAATGGTTATATTTCTATAAGTTTATAAACCAGTCTCACTGAAATGCAAGAAGCACCATACTCTTTTTTATCAATAAATAAGAGCATTCTTAACAAGGAATTTTGTGTTACTATAACTTTGGCACATAATACAAAAATGCTTACACAACGTAGTGTTTCAGCATTATCTATCATACCCTACGTCACTACTTCACTAACCGAATCAGCATGGAACCGTCTATCGAAGTCGACAACACATTAATTTTCAGTGGCTTTACCATAGACACACCCTTGGTTTCACTCACCCCGCGATAGATTAATTAATGCCTTATCAGCTGCCATGAAAGGGTACAATAAACCCGTCCATATAACTTCCAAACGACCTAACTTGGAAAATATACGAACCATTTACAAATATGTAGGTAGGTACACCTATACCTAATTAAGGTGTTAAAAATTAAGAGGTGCTTTAGAAAATTAGTGTTAAAAAATTAAGAGGTACTAAGTTAAAGTAACACTTTTCAAGGCTTATTGCCAGAGTTTGTACACGGGCACTCTATGGGTCAATTGTACTAAGAGATCACTGGATGACCTGTGCGTCCAATATAACAATGCTTTCAGGATGTTGAGGCTGCCTCGGTACTGCAGCGCGTCGGAAATGTTTGCGCAAGCCCGCACCGACGGTTTCTATGCACTTATACGCAAAAAAAAACGGCGTCGCTGCTAAGGAGAGTGAGGGGCAGTCGGAACAGCATCCTGAAAACTGTAGCCGAGGGCTTCGCCTCTCCGATTGTTCAGTAGTTTGTACGGAGGTTGATTTATACTAACACTGGGCAATAAGTTATTTTTGTATGTTACTAACACTATATGGATATATTGTGTCCGAAATAAAGAGTTTTTAATGTTTAGACCATCGAACTGAATAACTTTAAATATGGGACCAACTATGAAATCGCGAAAAAAAAAAACAGCCGTCCCTTAAAGTTTAGAACTGTAGATACTTAATAAAGTTACGTTTCTTTTTTCGCGATTTCATAGTCGGTCCAATACTAAAAGCTAAAACAATTATTGGCCTATCTACAAAACATTTGCAAAAGATAAATCAGGTTTTCGATGATTACTCTGAAAAAGCGTAGAAAAGCAATTGGTTAGATCAAAATAAAGTTTTTACTACTTCTATAGCTACACAAACAGATAACAGAATAAAAATGATTACCCCTATTTCACTGAGTATGATCGGACTCGTGCAGCCACTAAACATACGTAAAACGAGCGTGAAGCACTTGCTCACATGTAAGACTATCTAATTTTACACTCAAGGTAATCCTACATAATGTAATATCTGCATAATATACAGATATTTTGGTCTGATACCAAGTGCACATCCCGGGAATATGTGTGCATCTACAAACTACGTGGCGGTGGCTGCTGCCATTCAGGAAGACGGATGAAAAACGTGACGCCACATTTTTGGAATATGAACACGTATTACTATCGAAATATGTAGATTTATACTGGGTGTTAGGGTAGACACCGTTATCCTTGAAACTAGTGGTTTGGTGTTATCTATATACTTTTCCTATGGGACCAACTTGAAATCGCGAAAAAGAAAAAAACTGCTGTTCCATACATTTGTGTCCACTTAAATCGACAAAATGTATTGAACAGCTGATTTTTTTTGCGATTTAAACGTTTGTACCATAGAAAAAGTATATTATAGATAACACCAAATCACTAGTTTCAAGGATAACGGTGTCTACCCTAACACCCTGTATTATGTCATAATGTTTTGAATTCTAACGTTTGTTACAGACTTCTGTGTTTAGGCCGTACCCTACCTCAAATTTTATCTAGCTCGTGCCATACTACTCGCGGCCTGAGCGAGAACGAGACGGAGTGGGGTGCTGGCGGCTCTCAAGCCTCGAATAGCTTAAGTAATAGGCAAGAGATCTGCAGGATCTTCGGTCACCATGGGCGTTCCGCAGTTCAATTCTAGGTCCTTTCTTATTTCTCATTTATATTAATGACTTGCCCTTACCACATAAGGGATAATCACAAAATCGTATTATTCGCAGATGATACTTCCCTCATTTTTAAAATAAAACGTCAGTTAGTCAACTTTGAACAAGTTAACGATGCACTCTCTAAAGTGGTGCATTGGTTTAATGTAAATAATCTTCTCCTGAATGAGAAAAAGACTAAACTCATTAAATTTTCAACGCCAAATGTCAGGCAGCTATCTACCAATGTTAAAGTTAATGGAATAGAGTTGGACCCCGTTGAGTCGACAGTTTTTCTTGGAATAACCATTGACGGTAAATTACAACGGGGCCCACACATAGAAGAATTATCAGGAAGGCTTAGTTCGGCCGCCTACGCCGTTAAAAAAAATAGACAGAGAACTGACGTAGATACAGCCAGAATTGTTTATTTTAGTTATTTTCATAGTCTTCTGTCTTATGGGATTCTTCTCTGGGGAGCCTGTGCGGACATTAATGCTATCTTTGTTTTACAGAAAAGGGCTATTCGAGCCATTTACAACCTAGGTCCGAGAGATTCCCTTCGAGAAAAATTCAAAGAAATTGATATTCTGACTGTAGCCTCACAATATATATTTGAAAACCTATTGTATGTACACAAAAATATATCAAATTTTAAGAAAATGTCCGATATTCATAGTTTAAATACCAGGAATAAACACAATCTTGCTGTACATCGCACTCGTCTCCACAGAGTAGGCAACTCGTAAATGGGTCAATGTAAACGCTTTTATAACAAACTTCCCATTGACATTCGAAACTTACCCATTAAACGATTTAAAAGCTGCATTAAAACCAAACTTTGTAGAAAAGGGTACTATAAAATTTCAGATTATTTAGAAGACAAAAAAGCATGGGATTGAGCTAAGCATTGTAACATTTTGAATAATATGGAAAATCATCAAAGTATATCTACCAGTTTTATTTACAAATTGACATTATTGAATATTCTATACAAAATGACATGATTACTTTGTAAAGTATTTTATTATTGTGAATGTGAGGACTATGTGAATTTTTATTCTTTTTCGTTCTCAGTTAATTTTATCGATGGTCTGGCAATTTGAGAATTTTATGCGGCCTACCCAAATGTCCTTTCTTTGGTATTGTTCGTCGAGTCGTTGAGCTCCTTAAGTTCTGAGTTGAGCTCCACCATTACTGACAAATGCTTGCACTGACTGGACAGGTCCGCTCAAATCTGTGTGGTTCTTTCCTCAAAAGACCATTTCAGACTCGAATTTACATGGTCCTTATATGGCTTGACCAAGATTATGTTTGGACTTTAAAAGAGACTGTGACCTCTAAGTTTGTTTCGGCCTTTCTTCTCAGAGTAGTCAGATAGGAAACGCCGACCTCATCAAGCTTATTTTTAATATTTTTTAATATGACGTGTAAAAGTGATTCCAATATCCTATTAAGACCTGCTTTATAGTTAGTTCAATTATTATGCAAAGTTTCATGATCTAATTTGAAGTATTTTTTTAATACCAGCGGTTTATAGTTCGGTTTAGAGGTAACTTTGTTTTATTTTCTATCGAATTTCTTTTATGTAATCGTGTTTTCGCCAAATATAGGACCTAGCATCAATGCTTAACTTTAGCATTATATTTATTTCAAAATTAATGCTGCAGTATTTTCGGCATTACGGAGGATCATGCTAAGCAATTTGAGGTTGTGTTCGGCCTTAACTAGCTTCTGCCCGCAACTTCGTTCACGTGGAAGTCACACAATATATTAAAATATTTTTTTTTAAACTTCCCAGTACAAAAAACTACGTTTGTAGTTGGTGGTCTCAGCAGTCAAAATATAAAGGGAAGGGAGTCAGGACTGGTGACGCGGGGGCAAGCGACGCGACGTCGTCACAACTTGCGTTCCAGCTTATAAATACTATGGCACAACACTGATACACTGGCTGATTCGTACAGATTTATTCCTAAAAACGGCTATAACCAAAATAAAATATCAGTAGATAATAAGCACACGGGATTTCTCACTAACAATCGCCTAACCATAGATATTTATTTTTATGACAGAAGAGGACTAAAATTGATATTTTTCTGTGTTCGTTCTAGGTTCTACAAATAACAAAATGCAAAATAAAATCAGCTGTTCCATACATTTTGTCGATTTAAGTGAACACAAATGTAGGGAACAGCTGATTTTTTTTCGCGATTTCTATGTTGGTCCCATAGTAAAAGTTGTTCAAAATAATGAGTACAATGACCCCTTTTCGGGTTTAGCATAAAGAAAAAATAACGTTGTATATGTCATGACATATAAGAATGGCTATTTTTTTTTTTGTTGATATTATTGACTGCTTAGCTCCTTAAAGGTATAGCGGGATATATTCGTTACCTATTCAGCCCAGTGAAATAATTAATAATTCGACTATTGTAATACACTGATAAATATTGTGTTTGCTCAAATTGCTCATCTCAGCCTCATTTCTGTATTGGAAGTTTTTTGCAATTTCTGTCTCTTCAACTCAAACCCCAGTTGCAGTTATGACTTCGCTACGATTTTATTATATGTATAGATTTACAACGGATTTCCCTGTTTTATAATGCGTTACAAGATGGCCATCGCATTTAAAGCAAAACATACCTACTTCATATGTGCAGGAAAAATTCGAGTGAATAAGGAAATATTAATACTTCCTCGTTTGGTTATTCATGTTTTGTTTTCCTCTTGACTTCTCAGGTGACGTCTTTATACCGAATGAACGTTATTTTATTCATTATGCAAACTCTGTTAAAATCATTCTTGAAAGTTTAGGAATAAGTACATGATTATTTAAACGCCTCGTTACATTTTTAACTTAACAACTTGCATGCAAGAACGTTATGAGTTTTTTTATGTAGTTTTATTTAAAGTATAATGTGGCAGTCACGTTACCCACCCTTAGTAAAAGCAGGCCATAAATAACTCATGTCCTCAATGTGTAGCGGTCCATTAATGAATAATATGCGTTTTATTTTTTTATTTCACTCGACCAAGCATAAATATTTCATTAGCCATTCGATCAATACATTTTACCCTTGTATTATGGTGACTCTGAAATTCTATTAAGTCTCCAGTCTATCCGAAAAGTTTGGTGATTATTATGTCACCCATTTCGCCAAGATCATTTGCCGGAAAATTCTTCTAAAGTCCAATGTTTGGGAGAAACTTTTGTAAAGCTATTATCGATAACGGACTGACATAATGACTAAAAAGCACCTCTGAAGCATCTAAATACCATAGCAGTAAAACACCAACAACCTCTTAAGGAGTCATTGTACTCATCATTATGAACAACTTGTACTATGGGACAAATATGAAATCGCGAAAAAAATAAAGCTGTTCCGTACATTTTGACGAGTTATGCGAACATAAATGTACCTTTTTTTTTCGCGATTTCATATTTGTTCCCATAGTAAAAGTTGTTCATAATGATGAGCACATCATTGTGCTCATCATTATGAACAACTTTAAGTCACACGTGTTAGGGCATAAATCGAACAGATTACGTGTGACTCCGGATTTTTTATTTGTCTGTCTGTGGTGTCTTGTTTATACCTTTTTAGTCGTAGTTGGGTTTTAGTTTTTATTACTTTATTTTTTTTTAAATTTCTTTTGGGGTTATAATATATATATTTTTGAAATGTGCTCATTAAGTCCTTTCATTTGATACCCAACATGGTACGATTAAACAATTTTTTGATTTTATTTCCTGACTTTATGTCCTCTAGAGGGCGCCATTTTAATTTAATTTAATGTGACGTCACATAGCCTATAACCAGCGGACGATCAAGACGCCTCCAACGATACCTCATTTGTCAAATTGTGATGAGTCGTTTAGAAGATATGAGGGAACAGATGAACATACATACATACATACACACATACATACATACCGGTCAAAATCATAACCCTCCTTTTTCTTCGCCGTAGTCGGGTAAAAATGCTATACAACACAAAATATGATCTCCAAGTAATGACAGCTTGCAGTTACATGTTGTCACAGTTACCTAGTTTCACCGGTTCAATGATCATGAACTGCATAGATCAGCAAAGAAAAAAATAATTGAAATTATCAAATAATACCTTTTAGAAAGTCAGTGGTTTTGTGACCTACTTGCCTACTTACAATTATCTCCACACGTACTTATTTGTTATTTATCATAGTACTGTATACTTCCGTGTTCAGTAAATAACCACGTATCGCCTTAATGTTTTGCTGTAGTGACGTAGGTAAAGGTATGGGAGTAAATTGACGCAGCGCGTATGACGCGGGCGAGCGTATACATTTTTTATTGGTCACTCGGTAAGGTTCTTAGAGCAATTCATCTTATAGATTCAAGGCTTACAGCTGCGTTGAATCCCGACGTACGTCAATACAATGCACCGTGGCTGTAATCTTACAAATATAGCAATCATTACGATTGCTATATTACTTCGGCATGCGTGTAGGTATGACCAGATATATGAACGTAAACGTGGCAAAAGGAGTCTGTAAGGATCGTAACAAGTAGCATTCTGTAGTATCTGCCTACCCCATGGGATGAAAGCGTGAGTTTATGTACGTTTATGATTTTGATAGACTTTAGTAGCAGATATAGATACCCTTTATTTTGTACTCATGCGAATTACAGACACCAGGTGCCTATCAATCTTAAAAAAAAATACATAGGGTAAAACAATGAGAGGTCTTTTCGCTAAAAGCATTCTTTTAGAGACAACCTTTGGATGAATTTAAAGGGAGAAGGAGAGACAATATACTGCAGGTAGTCTGTGGTGTACATATACAATAGATAAATAGATACATACATAAAGCATATACCTAATTAATAGATATACTACAGAGTTAGTTTTAGAAAGTATTGTTTATGCCTCTAAGCTATGCTTTGTTCCGTTTTGGAGAACATTATTTTGTGCTGTTGAACTTACGTCGCTTAAAACATTTTTAACTGACTTCCGAAAAGGAGGAGGTTCTATGTTCGTCTGTACGTATTTTTTTTTGTATGTTCATCGATATTTGCGGCATTTGTGAACCGATACATATTTTTACTTCCGAAATTAAAGTTAAGTATTTTTGCAGTTACTGCAGTTGTTACAGAAAGAGATTTTTGTTGAATTCCAAAAAGGGTTAACCTGACTGATCTGTCAGTTTCAATACTTAGGAAAATAAAATAGTAGGTACTTACCACAAATTGTCCTCAGACCGTTGGCATTCAATATAGGTAATCACATCGGGGAAAAACTGAGTGACATTCCTACAAGATTATCCTTGGCTTATTATTTTTTAATCTACATAAGCACATGTTCTAGGTAGGTACACTAAAATATTATCTAACATTCCTGCTTCATCTTACCGACTACAAAAACATAGCAATTCGACGTAGTATTCTTATTTAAAGCGAAATAAATCATGTTGTCGAAATGTTAGAAAACTGCAAATCTTTTTTTCTTCCTGTTTTAATGGAACGTTGACGCACGTGATACAAAACTTCACATGCACTGTGACCCTGATTTTATTTTAGTTTCTTTTAACATTTTTTATAAAAAAATCATCGGGTTTATATACTTCCAGGAAAAGAATGGACCACACCATTCTAACCTTGGAAAAAGCTTGTAAAAGGTGATTTCATGAACCAATTTAATGGCCTAATGCTGCGTTGAAGAAAGTTGAAAAATTAATCGTTTAAACAGAGGTATATTTTGTGATTATGTGATAGTAACTTTCAATTGTTGCAGATTTAGCGTAGCGTCTAAATTGCTCCCTATAAATGCGCCTTTGTCAATCATGCCAATGTGCTCAAATAACAACAAACTGCGATTACCTAGCTAATTGGTTGATTATGACTTTGTTTGTATAGTAACGGTCAAGCGACCACAGTGGTCAACAGAAACGTTTACGAGCTGTTAATGGTGATTAATTACACGTGAAATGAATACTACAAACAATTTCCATTTTATATTGCTTGCATAGCGGTTGCATTGGGGAAGTTTTAGAAAAATATATAGAAACGGACGAAATCATTTATTACAACTACGTAGACTTTAATGTTTGTGAACATTAAAATTTATTGTGGCATTATAAAATCGCAGTGAGAGCAAACAGATTACATTGGGGCTCATGACTAACAAACTGAATTTATTGGTTGCTTAGACACGTGGGTCAGTAATTATACGTAATGGAAATTATTAATTTAGTTTGGAGAAATAATTAAGCAAATATTTAGCCATAGCAAAAAAAGCCCTATTCGCAAAAGATAAAATTCAAACGAGTAACAAAGTTGCGAAATAAATCAAAGTGTTAAATTAAGATTTACAGCTTAATGTTTTAGTAACTGATTTTAGTAAATTAACACAGAGACATGTGAAATAATCATTTATTACTTGAGTTTGACAAACATTCAGACACATCTCGGTTGCCGACGGCTACGCGGCTGCGCGACCTGCGAGCCCGCTCCGGCGCGGAATTTTTCAATGGACAAGTGCCAGCACACTTCTTTTTAAATTAATTATTGTTTTACGCGTCTCTAAAGTATTCTATTATAACAACACTCATATGCGCTGCGAGTGGGTGTACTTCTCGGTCTCAAGCGAATTTACGATCGTTTCATTTGCCCTCTTAATCTTGACAAGGCGAAACAAAATTTTGTGTCAATCTCGTTTATGGTTTTTTAAATGCTTAATGTTATCTGTGTCTGCGGATAAACCATGCAGAAGGAGTCATGGGCCGAAACTTTACTTGTAGCGAGCATGAGCTAAATCAGGAAGGTCATAGGAAAAAAAACGAACGGCAATCGTCATCGGAAAACAAATCATCAACTGCTTCTATAATCAAATCAAACTGCTATGACTGTGCGGTATCCCGAGGTTCTAAAGTCATTAATCAAACAGAACTACATAAACAAACATCGGACGGATATATTTTAGATTGATTCACAATTAGCCAAACTGCAAGACAGGAAAGTCATAACACGGTCCAATCACGTTACTATTTCAGTCGTCGTTGCCGTGTTTTTTTTTCATTATCGCTCGTCACGTAACAGCTCTACTATTTATACTTCCTCCAGTGACAGCTCAACTTCTATTTCAAGCTGCCTAAAAATTTGGGACATTTTTTTTTCTTTGGGCAAATCCTCCTTGATACCCTCCTTCTTGGGAGAACTCCTACCCACTAAAACCCCACTGTTGCTACTACTTCCATGAGTCGCGGGCCCGATTTGGGACTAATGTAGCTTTTCTCTTAGATATACACAATATCAGTGGCGTAACCAGATCAAAAGGGGCGCTGAAGAAAAAAAAAATGGGGGCCCTTTTTAGCCAATTACAAAACTGGAGAACCCTGACTCGGATAGGTAAAGCTGATATTATTATTATGGTTTTACTAAATTAATGCAAGAACTAGAGCGACTGCGCCTGTATCTTAAAGCCTTTGCAAGCCATAAAAAAATACGTAATTTTTCTTATTTACATTACCATAATGTAAATAAGAAAAATAACGATATTTTTTCATTCATTAATTCCAGGATAAAAAAAAAAAAATCCTTATCCATAAGAATTTGAGGTTGTGGATAACATTTTACGAATTTTCTTTCCCCCGGGCGCAGTATCCCTGCCCCATATCATTGATACAGCTAATACGGCGGTAGCTACGCCCCTGCACAATATTCTAACTATAATAGTGTGACAAAAGCAGACACAAACATTTTGAAACAGAACTTTCAATAAAATATCCTGTTTCATTTTTACATTGTGCGTTTTCTACAACAACAATAAAATGACAAAGTATTCGAAATAAAATATAATTTGCAAGTCTTGATCTCATAATCCTCATCTTGAAACATTTATACGTGACTTTGAGCGTTTGTTTGCACATTGCAATAGTAAATCCAAGATTTATCTATAGCCACCGTCGAAAATAGCTTAGGGGATTGCCCAGATTTGATGTCTAAAAACATCCTTTGGTATCGATTCCCTCAGCACTCGTGTACCTAAACTTAAACTACAAGACACACACACATTATTCAATGTTAAATACCTAAGAGCTCACAATTTAACAATAAAAAGTTCAGTGGTCTAATTTAAAGAACAATATGGCCAGTTGATTGTGGACAGGAAATATTTGCATTCATTATTTAAAACATCTACCATAGGTATTTTAAATCGTTTTATTTTTTAAATTATTGATTTAAAAATAAACCGATCTTTTAAAGAAAATCCCTCGAACGCAGCTAGACTTTTTTATCCTACTGAAATACCTACCAAGAATTGTAACTATTCATTCAGCTTCTTTCAAGTTTCACCGAAAAGTCGTGAAAAGTTCGCAAATGACGCTATAGTCTAAAGTTATCGCCGTATTTAATTGCCGACTTCCGGCGAGTTTAATTATAGATCAATGACTAAACTTAAGTGTTATCTTCAAGCGTTTAAATAAACCGATTTGTTTCTTTTCTTCTTTTACACTTTGTCGGACGACGGGATTGAAAACAAGAATATAGACTTTTCCTGCTGACAGCGATGCGAAAGAATTTTTTTATTGCACTATAGCAAGTATTTCCCCCCCTTTTTATATGCTATTGTTGTGTGTACATATTATTATTATTTTAGTGTTAGATGTATATTATTGAATTATTGTTAAAAATAAATATTGTATGTACTATCTGTTAATAAAAAAAATAGAATACAACATGTTGTTCAAAATATCAGTACATGATGATAATTATGATATTCAAGAGATCAAGCTGCTATTTAAGGCCATAATTAAAAGTGATGGCTCTTTGTGGAAACATTATAACGTAAGCGTTGAATTTTTTTCTTTTACAGATAAGTACCGACCCTATGGTGTCCCATGGATTTAAGCCTTAGGAAATAACATCATGGGCACGCCACAATTGCGGCGATAAGTCCCCTCTTTGAGGAGTGGCTGGAGAGGCGCCACGGCGTCCTCACCTTCCGCCTGACGCAGGTCCTCACCGGACATGGCAGCTTCGGGAGGTACCTGTGCAGGATTAGGCGGGAGGAAACGCCCGGGTGTCACCACTGTGCGGATCGTCCGGAGGACACGGTGGAGCATACGGTGGAGGTGTGCCCTGCTTGGGCGGAGCACCGCCGTGTCCTCGTGGAGGCGATTGGCGGCACTGACCTCTCGCGTCCGGCCCTGGTCCAGGCCATGGTACGGAGCGAGAGGGCATGGGAGGCGGTCACCTCCTTCTGCGAAGCAGTGATGCTCGCGAAGGAGGAGGCGGAACGCGTGAGGGAGAGGCAAAGACTGCGCCCTGGAATCCCAGGCGGATTCCCGGCCACCATAGGCGTGGGCTTGCGTACGGCGAGCAATGGGTAGCTCGCCGTCCGATAAGGACCAGCCTGCCAGGGTTGCGGAATAGTCCGAAAGGGATACCGGGACCCTGGCAACAGGCAACCGAAGGAACACGGGTCGGATTTAGTCAGTAAGAGTCTGAAACGCCCTTCCGCTCCGCCCAGAGCGGGAGAAGTCAAATGATGATTTCCCAACCAAAAAAAAAAAAAAAAAAAAAAAAAGGGGATGACATCATGAATCTTCGATTCAGCCAATCCGAACATGTCCTAGAACTAAACATTTATATTGACATCCACCAATCCCCACTGCGCGTGGTTGATTAAGGCCGACTTCCTCTCACAGAAAGGGCCTGACACCAGTGGAAAGGTTATAGGCTGCTTATGCTTATAGTGATGTAACACTGTGATGACATTGACTGGGACTGGGACCGACTGGATGCGGAATGCGGAGAACTGAGTGTTGTACTCGGTTCTCCGCATTCCGCATCCAGGGCGCAACTTGGGACGCCTATTTATTTATTTAAACTTTATGCACAAGTAAAAAAATACTGTACAAATGCCTGAGGCATTTTCTACCAGTCAACCTTAGGGTGATGCAGAGACAAACATGGCAGGTGCAACTTACGGGATAGATAGCTCGAAAAAGGATAAATAGTAATACATATATACTTAAATACATACATGTAAACAGAATAAACTTTGTCAGGAAAAATAACGATAGGTGGAGGAGACAACAGCAAATCAGCGCTGCAAAGATTCGCCTATGTATGCATAGCCGTGGATAGAGACAGCCTGAGTTGATTGTGAAGTAAATGATAACAAAAACTCAATCTTCATGATACGAGCATAAACACCTATTCTATTTCTATAACTTTATTATTGTGTTCCTAGCAGAGCCATTGCATCAACACAGCTTTCCAACATACTGGAAATGAAACGCAAACCGATGTCTGCACGTCATAAACTTGCACTTAAATAAAAAACCGGCCAAGTGCGAGTCGGACTCGCGCACGAAGGGTTCCGTATCATTATCTATAAAAACGGCAAAAAAATCACGTTTGTTGTATGGGAGCCCCCTTAAATATTTATTTTATTATGTTTTCTAGTAATTGTTGTTATAGCGGCAACAGAAATACATCATCTGTGAACATTTCAACTGTCTATAACTATCACGGTTCATGAAACAGCGGAGTCTTAGTCCTAATAGGGTCCCGTTTTACCCTTTGGGTACGGAACCCTAAAAATACACAAGAAATGATAAATCTGATGTATCAGTAGCTCCATCATAAATTCTGACGTGTGTAGATCTTATTTGTTCGCTTCTAGTTAATGTTTGGCATTCAAAACACCTACGATCATTGCTTATGAGTTTTGCAGTATCGAGATTTGGAAACGTGAAAAATTAAATCTGTTTTTTTTTGTGTTATGTGTATTTACTCGCCTGAAAAAAGTAGTTCCTACAACTATGCACAATTCCAGTTTCGTTAAAGTACCACTTTAATTTGCATAGTTCAAATAACCCGAAAGAATATTGTAGGGGTAACGGAACCCAAGTAATGTTTTCGGCTGTCACTGAAAACCAGCGCTGGGGCTCTATCTCGCATAGGGTCGCAACTTGTTATTTTCGTATATTTGTCTTTTCTTAGCGTCATGTTTGCCGCAAATAAACGTACCTATTTTCTTTCTTTCCTGTTTAGTCAAATAAGTAGTCCAGTACTTGTTACATAGTTTGCATTAGTTACGGCTCCAGTTGTACGGTACAAGGTGGACCGATGACCGGGTGAAGGCCGAGGGAATCCGCTGGATGCAAGAAGCACAGAACCGGTCGAAGTGGCGGTGCTTGGGGGAGGCCTATGTCCAGCAGTGGACGTAACGTCTTTCGGCTGAAATGATGATGATGATGATGATCACGGCTCCGGTTGAATTTCATTTGGTATAAGATCACATCTACACTTCTACATCTACACTAATATTATAAAGAGGAAAGATTTGTATTTAAGTGTGTGTATGTATTTTTGTGTGTATGTTTGTAATGAATAAAAGCAAAAACTTCTGCGCCGATTTCAAAAATTCTTTCACCACTAGAAAGCTACATTCACCCTGAGTAACATAGGCAATATTTATTGCTAGAAAGGATCCTTACTAAAACTCCAATAATGTAACCCAAGGTGTAAACAAATTACCTTAAATATTCTATAAATCGCGTGCGCTGCGAAAACTATTGATGATAGAATAAAATAATGTAGTACGACTTTGCAGAACACATCATTATTTACAAAAAGTGTCGCGACAGCATATGTCTAGCTATTATAGTTATGCCACAATAAGTGTTATTTTATTTTGAAAATTTAATTGAAATGACGCCGCTAGAAAAGGCTCTTTATTTGTATCTTGGTATTAATACCAATGATAAGGATTAATCCTTATCAAAATAAATTATATTCATTATTAAGACTGCTTCAATACCTTCATATAACTTTTTGAATTATTCAATTCAGACATTCTATTCGAAAGATATCACGAGTTTAAAAATGTAAGTATAGCTCCAAAAAATATCGGCTCATACATTCAGTATAGAATGGCTTTTTTCTTGATGATATCTCGGTAGATAGGTAGGTAGGTAGGGTAGGTAGGTAGGTAGGGTAGGAAGGGTATGTAGGTAAGGTAGGTAAGTAGAGTAGCTAGGTAGGGTTGAGTGGTAGGGTAAGTAGATAGGGTAGGTAGATATGTTGGTAAGTGTAGGGAGGTAGGTGTAGGTAGGTAGGTATGTACAGTAGGTAGGTAGGGCAGGGTTGGGTCGGGTAGATAAAAAGGTAGGGTAGGTGCGCTGTAGGAACTTAGATACTTAGAGCTACCCGTGCGAAGCCGGGGCGGGCAGCTAGTCTTACATATTTTTACATCAGCTACGTACAAATGAAGCACGCTTGCGTAGATGAGAACATTATATCACAGTACTTTTGTATTCCCAGCAACATAAACTGTAACCCCAGTTAGGAAGCGCCAAGAATAACTGAAAACACAGGGGCAACAATTAGCGTCACATAACTCATCAAAATTAATCTTCAGCTAAATTAAAATTGAGTTTTAGAGTCGTACCGAACCACTTATTTATTTTAATGGGGCATTCGCTATAAAGGATTGATGTTTACTATTTTATTTATCGCTAACTAAATTATGTGTTCTTTAAAATAGTTTATAAGACCTAAGCACTGTTCGTAGGTAAGTAGGTACATAATGTATGTAGGTTTTGCCTACTATTTTTGCCTTGGTAATGGTGATATAACTTACATATACGTGGGGTCCTACGTATATGTAAGTTATATTCGGGGATTATAGGCTTGATATAATGTTGTTATATTTATGGTAATGATAACGAAAACGACTAATCATGAGTTACGGCCCCGCCGTCGGCAGATGGCGCATGGCGGCGGTACTTACGCCGCCAGGGGCAGTGGCAACACTGCTTGCAGGGTCGCCGCGCCGCACAACATCTGCCATTATAATATCACAGAAACCATGAAACCATTCGAAGAAAATACAAAGCATCACAGAACATCATTGTTATTTAATCAGAATACATAATATTAAGAACCAGCAGTAGTCCATTATTTCGAAGTCCGAAATACACAGCGGCAACAGCCGGAACATCATGAGTATTACCAGTAACAACTGCAAGTAGACATCCTTTTAAAGACCACTGCAATAGTTAGTCTAGTAACTTACAATCGAACCGATTAGCAGTTTTTTATTCAGGGTGTATTATCGTAGCCGTTCCGGCACGACCCATAAACATATTTTTATTTATTTATTTAAATCAGACATCATTCTAGTCCATAGTTACACTCATACATTTAAATAACAAACGATTAAAAATTCAAAACAGATAAAAAATAAAAATAAAATAGTGATAAATTAAATTGAAATATACAACTTATTAAAAATTGACAATCAATTATAAAATCCTATATTATCATCAAATCGGTGTTCCTCGATCCTTCGCAGAATGCGTGCCACAGCATCCTGAGCTCGCTGTGGGGTAGGTGGGATTTGCCGATGGTGCTTCACAGGATCGGATTTCATGTGTCTGCTGGTACGTACTACATACTACGTGGTACGTGGATAGTGTGGAGTCCGACTCCAGACATAAGATTATGATTAGGAGACTAACATTCCTTTTAGGATTTCTTTACTAATGTAATGGATCGCTACTGAGGTCTGATAATAAAGGTTTTAATAATAATAATAGTTACCACGTTTGCATTGGTGACCGTAGCACCTTTGTAAATTATCTAATATTTTACCAATTTAATACCTACAGATTTTATGTTTTATCTTCGCGGTAGCTGTGTGCCTTACCCAAATAAACCGACTTTAATTAATTCAGCTGTTTAAAAAAGATTTACTTTATATCAATTAGATAGATAACAATAAGTAACCCAATATGTTATATTACCAGGGACCTACAGCACTAACAATAAATACAGCATTAATTATCCTCAAATATAACAAATACGTTACGATCCGTCGATCGCTATTTCTGATTAGCTCATCTTATTGCGTGGCACAAAGAAACGTGTCAAGTTGAAACCGTATGTCGCACGCTTACCGGAGCATGGCCGACCCGGTAATGTGACGCTGGCCTTACGTACGCTTTCCTTTGGAAGTGTCGTAATGAAATGTAGGACGCGATTGAACAAATCGCTCTTTATATTCTCGGATATTTGCGTGATTTTTACATATCGACTTTCAGCAGCAGGCATTGACGACCCGTAGGTAAGTCGAGAACCTACCAATTTACAGAAGACCCGTGTCGTATAATACGGACTTCTTGTTTTCACAGAGAGGAGGCCTGTGGCACATTAAATTGGCAATGGGAATATAACACACTGTCTTATTATTGTAACTGAAATGTAAATTGAAAACCTCATCGTATTTTCATGAGCAAACAACTCGAGACATAGAGCCTGAAATAATAGTTCTAGTTTGAAAAGTCAAAGGAATGTCAATACGTACAAGAGAGCTCAATACACGTCACTAACAGGGCTGATTCCACTTCGCTTCGGATAGAATTCTAATTTAGATTTGAAAACATGTACCGAATGCGACGTACCTAGAGCAGAGTGGCACCGTGTTATTTAGATTTGAACTTTAGGGACATTTACAAATAAAAAAATGCTAAAAGCCTGTTTCACTATCTCAGGAAAAGTTAACTCGGGTATCTTGCATTCACTTCTGCGTTCTTCCACAATTATTTGCAGAATTTTGTATGACCTCCGACAATTAGGCAATCCGGACTTCGAAGGAAGACGTCATACCCGAGTACGAGAGTACCTATTTTTGTAGGTTTGGTGTAATAGAACTCGATGCAATTAGCACGATACCCAACATGAACAACAGAGGCATCTATCAACCCAAGAAATGGCGAAGAAAAATAACGGAGAGTCACACAACGTGAAAAGCTCATTTAGACCTTTTAAGTCTCTAGCAACATTATTTTACCGAGACGCACTTTATATCTGAATATTAAATGATAACTATCATATTCACTACGTACATATTTATTACATAGCCAAGAAATAAATTGAAGCAATTTATCTTCGTAATAAATTAGGAACATATCCATAATAAATGTAATGTAATATACAGTTCCTTTGTATATGTAAAAGATTAAACGATCTCTATCATCAGTTCAAATGGATTACACTAAACGCTACTTTACTTTGCATGTTCAAATGATGGATTACCATTTCGTCTTAATTCATCACTCGTCTTCGTTTTGTTGAACATGTTAAGGTATTAATACCGATCTTTCATAACATTCCCTGCACATAACATCAACACTTCAGCGACTCGTGATTTATTGACGAACACAACTCACGATGGCCCAGCGATAAACGCGATAAAATAAAAATACATAGCTCAAGGCAGATGGCAGTAGAGATTTGGACATCAATTTCAAGATTTGCTACACAAACATTAGAAAGATTACTTAAAATTTGGAACGCTAAGGTTCAGTTTAGGTTATTGTAATTCGTTCAGTAGGCGAGCGAGTGCGTGGGCTCGCTTGGCGCGCCGCCAGAAATTACCTGCCGACCCTTGTATACCGATAAAAGCTAAACATTATTTACAGCTGTATCTAACGCACTTATTGTCGTTTGTAGATGCCATTATCATAGAACCATAAAATCCAAACCTAGAGCCGCCATCGCCAGTGCGCAAATAAACATGTGGGTGATCTATAAACATTAAACATATTAGCCAAATGTGCTAATGTTTCACTTCACCGAAACCCTACAGAAGGTCTCACCAGATATTCGTTTTTAAACATGTTTAGTTTATGATATTATAAATTGATTTTATACAAAAACAGTCTAAAATACCAGAATGTATTGTAATTTAGATTTAACAGATCATAATCGTAAACCGTCGTAACGTGTTAGTGTTCTAAACAAAGATAAATTATGAAAAGTGAATAGCTTCTTGTCCATATTAATATATGGGATGTATTTTCAGACTACCTTACATCCGGCAACGGATGATTTACAGTACCCAGGAAAGGTGCGACTGACTAAACAGCAAACGGTAATAGATTACCATAATAGGAACAAATTGAAAAGCCACAGTTGAAAATAAATTTTCCTGCACGGAAATATTTAGCCGAAAATAGCCAAAACTTTTCCATCCGTTCTTACGCCAAATCGGTGCAAAACATAGAAATACCGAAAGACCTCGCTCTGGAACTTTGCCCCGAAGAGTGTCTCAGCTATAATCCGGAAAAGCGTCTGTCTAGAAAAACTTTACAGTCTTTGAAAAGATTAATAGTTGTCATGACAGACGTGTGCGCAATACACGTTAGTGTCTGGTGGGAACAATGTTGCTGGCAATGATGCAGACCCAGCCGCCGCAGCCGCCGTGCCAAGCAGATCTATGGTCTGATAGCACTGCCAAATATATACCAATAGAAAAATTGGCGAGAGCACGACACGGAAACTGAACAAAAGTGCATGCACGTGGCAAATGACAATCATTGCCTATAACTTAGTAGTGGTGGAGCTAAGATTCATAGCTATATTTGGATAATAAAATGTCATATTAAACTGTTTAGTACAGCAGACATTAGTTACGTCTTTTATCAGTCATGTTATGTGTGTCTCGTGCTAGTAAATCGCTCTGTCTCCGTTGATGTTGTTCGAGACTACAAAAGGACCATTAAATGGCACCAGCCGTTAGACTATGTATTGCAACTCTAGCCAAGTAGAATTATTATTAGAAGCAGATTGAAAATCGTTTCAAGTGTTGTTTAGGAAACAGAATTTACTTCTGTATATTATAATGGTTGGCTCAGTCTCGAAGAAGAAGTTTCTTATCGGAAGTAACACTAACAATTTTGCAATGTTACACTAACAATGGTGCCGATTCTATTGTTCATAAACTAAACTAAATTTAAGTTCAGTGCATCTTTTTCTTTTTATTTCATTTAAGAAAAGTACAGAAGATAAATTTTAGTTTAGTCCTGTCAAACTATCACTAATCCAAACAAGTTTAGACGCGATTAAAAACTTGCCTACTAAAATTACGTCAATTTACGTCAGGCGCTGATTAATTTGACAGGACTAAACTAAAATTTATCTTCTGTCCTTTTCATGATGAAATAGAAAGAAAAAGATGCACTGAACTTAAATTTAGTTTAGTTTTTGAACAAGGGAATCGGCACCATTGTTTAACGTGTTAACCTAACTAAACTAAACTAACCTTTTTTTTTTTTATTTTTTGACTAAAAACCACCCCGGTGTTCCGACTCACACCTACGCCGGGGGTTGCGGGAACGTAAAAATCTTCCGCAACCCCCGACTGAAACTAAACTAACCTAACCAAAAGAACTATTGTAAGTAAGATTGTATTGTATCGGTGACCGTTACCTATAATAAGTTTATTACACTATGTTATCCGATGTTTTCATGTAAGTGGCTGTTTTATCTTTTTTGAGAATAAAGTATTTAAGTAATCTATACACACTTGGCGAATGAGAGCTAGACCGAAATATAATGTAATATTTTAACAGTCTCAACACTTCCAACTAGGTGTCCCGCGACATCTCTCGACTTTTATAAATCCGACATGCTATTGACAAACAAAATCAAAATTATTTTTAAAATGCACCATAAGTATGTATTATAAATTTATAATAATCAATCAAGTATAGCGAAATTATACGTCTAAATCAACCATATACCGGAAGTACAGGTGAGAACTTGGCATTGAAACCATAGTAACGGCAGGCGCATACGTTCTATCGTCGCATCAAAGTTCACGTGCAGCATCCCTCACGTTTCTTCGAGATAACGTTGAAAGTATGTGCGCGTGAGTGCTTGCGAAACATATCTACGTACCAGTACATTCACGTCACTAATATTAATACGTTACTTTAATGACGACAGTGTTTATTACGGAATTTTAAAATTGTCATGTAGCTGACGCCTCTGCCAGTCATTATGTAAATGCATCGGCGCCATTCGAACGATTCGCATTCTATATCGCAGGTAATCAAAAGCTTGAAAGTATAAGGCTCTAGATAGGGGTACTATCAATGTTAGGCTTGATGTTCAACTGTTGAACTATGGTAAACGTTGGGTTTTATGTTATATAAAACCCAACTGTTGAACTATGGTAAACGTTGGGTTTTATGTTATATAAAACCCAACGTTTACCATAGTTCAACAGTTGAACATCAAGCCTAACATTGATAGTACCCCTATCTAGAGCCTTATACTTTCAAGCTTTTGATCCAGCTAAGTCATTATGATGTATATAAACTTAAGAGGGGCTCGTGGGTAATTAATAACAACCACGTGGGTCCATAGTTCAGGTTAAGCTACGCTTTCCGCGTTTCGTCCGTGGATGGGTGACCATCTTTACATACCGCAACCCTTCGTGCCTCGTAAAGCACGTCCTGGCTGTTTATATAAAACTAGCTGTTACCCGCTTCTTTGTCTGCGATCCAGGATGCAAAGCAAATAAATTACTATCGACTCGAACACATTACACATACATAACTAGGTACTCTATAAGACATCAGTCAGAAAATGATAATTTATTTATTTAGTTTGTAAGAATGACATAATGTATAATAATAATTAATAATTTTTAAATTAATCTATATCAACAAATTGTATTAATAATGAATAATGATAGCATGTTAAATTAATTAAAACCTGTCGCCTATACATTGCTGTGCCCTAGCAGGGTTCATTGTTTGGAACTATCATAATGTAACAACCTGTAAACAACATGAAATGCAATAAATGAATATGAATATAAGCCTATGGCCTTCTCCGGGTCATGGGCTACACATGTGCCAAATTTCATCCAAATCCGTTCAGCCGTTTTAGCGTGAAAGCGTAACAAACAAACAAACTCACTTTTGCGTTTTAAAATATTAGTTTGGATCATAACTTGATAACTTCACGCATTTCTGAGAAAAAGCATCTTACAGACAGGCTGACAGACAGAAGGACGGACAACTAAATGATCCTATAAGGATTCCGTCTTTCCTTTTGAGGTACGGAACCCTAAAAAAGGGATATCATGGAAACTAAACATACAGTAGCTTGGACACTGCGGATTATAATAATAAAGATCAGTCTTATATAAAACATTTTGCGTTCTAATTACACATTACAAAGATTCAATTCTAAACGTAGACATTTGGCCTACCTTTATAACTGAATGACTGAAATAAACTGGCAAAATATAAATCACTTCCTCCTGCGGAAACCGCGAACCACTTATGAGTCTATACGACTAACGTCAATCGTAGAATGGAAAATTTAGAGCAGTAGTTTTATATTTTCAGTTTTATTTTCTATTCCAACGATTTGTAGATTCATTGAAAGTTAAATAAACAACGAATAACCCAAAAACGAAATCTAAATGAACAGAACAATATTATCAAATTAAAGGGCAATAATTAACAATTTTTACTTTAGAAAATTCCATAATTTTTTTTATTTTAATGTCTTATAATGGGAGACATTACGTCAAGTAAATATCCCGACACGAAGAGAACTTGGAACATCATGATAAACATTTCAAAACATTTAAATGTTAATGAAACCTTTGATCTTGATGTCATACAGGAAACGACTGCGAGGAAACAGAGTGTTGTGACATATAACTAGCACAGAATTTCTTATATAATAATCAGAATGTCAACCAATTCTAGGTAATTCTGAACCCATCCTATTGCTCTCTAAAAAGCTGTGCCACACGCGATCAAACGTATAAAGATACAGAAATATGTAGGTATAAGTAAAAACACAACTAAACTACTACGAACTTACCACAACTCACACTCACTCACTCACACTGTTATTTGCAACACTGGCCAAGTGACATGTCAAAATTTTGTTCCGTATTTTTAAATTAGATTTATTTAATTTTTAAGTGTAATTAAGGTGTAATATTATAACTAAATGTGAAGTAACTGTATAAGAACTCAGGATTATTGTTTTCCTGCAAATTTACAAAGCAAAACACAGTTTTTGGTTACCCACCGTTACCGGTAACCTATCGCGAACAGCTGATGTTCGACCTGCGGATCAAACGGGGAGTATTGTTTACTTTTAATCTATAATTAGCAAAAAATCGTCCCTTAGACCCTCACTTATTCATTGAGTCCCATTAACACAATTTCATTACTGGTTGATTTGGCACCCTGCACTGGGTCTAAGTCACTTTGTTTGTATAGCTAACGAAACTTAGTACCTATTGTTAATTATCAAAATACAGTAATTTTATTATCATTTTACTGTACAACACAACAATAACGTTAACTATCCTCACTTTGATGTAATCTTTATGCAAAACTAGATTATTTAATTTTTTTCATCTAGGCATCCTACCCACATAAGCAAATGTTAAATCTTAAGACAAAAGAATCAATGTAACATTGTACTTGATCTAATTATATTAGTTGCATTTCAATTAAATTCAACAGCCTACCTCATTTCTCTATAAAACAACACTGACTTCTCCCATTTTCCTTTTCATTTTCTAGCTTTCCTTTATTTTTTGTTTTGTTTGTCTGTCTTAATTAGTTCTCACTGTTCCTTTAATTCTACTTTCAGTACTCATTCCTTAAACCATGCCTGTGATGACCCGTAAGGCTGCTGCTCAGGAGTTGGAGCTTAAATTAAGAACAACCATTCAAGATCTTAAGGCTTCAAACAGTAAATGTGAACAGCTGTTACAAGAAATGGATGATAGTGAGAAGGAAGTCGAGAAGGTCGTTAACAAGAATACATGCTTAAAACAGGAGCTAGTACACCTACATCAGCAATACCTGGATGTTGTTGATGAACGGGACAAACTGCGGCTGGTCACGGATGGTTTTAGTAATTGCAGTAACCTATATGAGGAGGCTTTGTGTAAGGTTAGGGACCTAGAAGAGGAACTAATTCATGCAAATGTACGAATAACTAAGTTACAAAAACAGAAAGATTGTACTCGGGCTAGGGAAACAAATAACTTATATGGTGAATTATTTAATACTAATTGCAACCCTCATTCTTTAGTAACAATAGACCTTACCGAAGATTCTATATTGAAACATAATAATAGTTGTTATAAAGTTAGTCAAAATAAAATTAAAAAATATGCAAAACTAAATAAAATCATAAATAAATGCAATAAATTCAGGAAACAACAAAAACACATTTCCAGCAATAATAAACTAAGGAAAGAACGTGTTTTTCTAATAAACAAATTAAAAAACTATCAGGTTAAATTAGAAGACAGTAAAAACATTTATCATATTGACACTCAACAATTACAGTCTGAGATTGAGGTGCTTGAAGAGTCACTACATTCACTTTATATTAAGTATGTGAGCTCTCAAAAACAAATAAAGGAACACATCCTTGCTGCAAACGAGTTAGTAGAAATGTGTAACAATGAGGCAGACAGAGTGGTCCCTATGACTCTCAGCACGACTCCATGTTGTTGTCAAAGGGAGTCCAACCTTGAGGCTCTTCAACCTGAAGCAAAGGAGGACCAGTCCCAGTCTGGAGAGGCTCAGGACTCAATCCCCCATCAAGATATACCACATGTTGTTCATGTACAAACCTCATCTCAAGTAGCACAGACAGATTCTTGTTCAAGTAAAGTTTCTTATTGTTCTATTATGTTTTCAGATAGTTTAGGGAGAGGGTTAGGTAAATTGTTAAGTAACAACCTGAGTACATCTGCTGTTAATTATTGTATGCCAGGGAAATCCTACAAAGACATAATTTCATCAATAACGGGGAATAAATACGATCCGAAAGCCATTATTTCTGTATTTGTAGGCAATAGTACTAATGTTAAAAAAGATGACATTACTGACAGTGTCACTGAAATCTTAAAGATTAATTGTCAGAAAATAATATTGTGTGCTTTTCCATACTTCGAGCACTTGTCAAGTAGGCAAAATCATTATATACATATGCTAAATAACCATATGCATTTATTAGCTAATCACTATAGTGATAAACTTATATTTTTTGACACCAACACTTTTGTTGAGAAATTAAAATCGACCAGGGATACTGCGTATCTGCCCATTAGTTTTAGACGTCAAATAGCATGGCTATTAGCTTTTAATATTATAAACTCAGACATAAGTAGTATGTCGAAGTCTCATGTAATAAGCACCACAAAAATTAGTAATAATACTAATATTAAGGTGGTTAGCGATAGTTTAAACTAGTCAGTAAGACAACAGAAGGTACCAGTAACAATGTAGTTAATGTCACCATTCACAAGGTATCTTCTAGCACTCAATTAGTTAACAATATTTGTAAAAAAGGGGCTAAGCAGAATTCCTTGAAATTGTTTCACCAAAATATTCAAGGTTTTTCTTCCAAACAATTAGAAATTGAATTGTTTTTAGAAAAAACAATGCTTGATATTATTTGCATAACCGAACACTGGTTGAAAGATTATGAAACATTAATTAATTTTGAAAACTATAGGGTGGGCAGTTGTTTTAACCGAAAATCCATGCTGCGTGGAGGTTCACTAATCTTAATTAAAAATTGTATAAAATCTAAGACTCGTAATGACATAGTTGAACTATCGGTGCAACATTGCATTGAACTGTCGTGTGTTGAGCTGGATAAGCATTACATAGTGTGCGTATACCGACCTCCCAATTATCAAAACTACTCTATATTTGAGTCAGTAATGGAAGATGTTTTGGCAAAACTTGTAACGGGTAATAAATCAGTCATTATTTGTGGTGACTTTAATATTAATATTTTGGAAAATAATTCAAATAGCAGTAGATTATTAAGTCTCTTCAAATCATTCAATCTGTCAAATGTGTTTTTGGAACCAACGCGAATTACTACGACTACTGCTACATGTATTGATAATGTCTTTTGTAGCTGCGACTATTTAGATAAAGCCATTGTAAATTATCTCCCATCTGATCACAGCGGTCAAACCGTTGTTTTTGAGTCCGACACACCACTACAAAAAGTGCAGATACAAACTAGACCAATAACTTCGGGTAATTTAAATAGGTTTAATAGCACTCTAATTAGCAAGTTAAGTACTCAGGGCCTAAATATAGACAATGGTAATATTGTGTATGAAAAATTCTTTTTATTAGTGCAAACAGAGTTTAATAACTCATTTAAGAAAAAAACCAAAACTATTTGCCCTAAGTTTTTATTCAGTGACTGGGCAACTAAAGGCATCAGGAAAAGTAGGGAAAGATTATTTGAACTGTATGGCCTTAAGCCGTATATTAACACGGAAACTTTTAATAAGTATGTTGCTACTTACTCAAAAACGTTTAAAATAGTCTGCAAAGCAGCTAAAGCTTCTTTTATTAGCAACAAGGTTAAATCAGCAGACAATAAAATAAAGACAGTTTGGAAAATTATAAACAATGAAACTAACAAGAACAAAAGACGTAACACTGATTACACACTGGACACTTCCCGCGGTCTCATTAGCGCTAACATTGATGTTGCTCAGGAATTTGCAACTTTCTTTACCAATATTCCAATTAAGACTACGGAAACTTTAAATTCCTCGCCCTCACTTGCTATTGATTTACTAAAAGCGAAAGTTTCAACTTGTCCTATAGAATTTAAATTTAAACATATAAACCCTGGGGTCGTTGTAAAAGCTTTTAAGCAACTCAAGATCAAAATTACCGAAGATCTGTGGGGCATGTCTACTAAAGTTTGTCAATCCATTATTGAGACAATTGCACCCTATTTAGCTTTAATATTTAATTTGTGTGTTGATCAAGGGGTATTCCCAGATTTAATGAAGTACAGTAAAGTTATTCCACTTTTCAAATCCGGGGACAGCAAAGACACTAATAATTATAGACCCGTTTCGGTTTTGCCGGTTTCAGTAAGGTGTTTGAAAAAGTAATGTTAAATCAAATGCTCAATCATTTTAATCGTAATAACATCCTACACGATCAACAGTATGGTTTCACCAAAGGGCGTTGCACAACCGACGCCGGTGTCACCTTATTAAAACACATCTTTAACGCATGGGAAGAGGCTCAAGATGCAATAGGCATCTTTTGCGACCTATCTAAGGCATTTGATTGCGTGAATCACGAAACACTGCTCTTGAAACTTGAGCATTACGGACTGGGTAAACTTGCGCTTAGCTTAGTAAAATCCTATTTGAATGACAGACTGCAGCAAGTTCAAATAAACGGTGTGAATTCATTAGGTTTAAAAGTCAAAATGGGTGTACCACAGGGCTCGATATTGGGTCCATTCCTTTTTTTAGTATATATAAATGATTTACCTCATCTACTGAAAAACCGACCACAAATGGTGTTATTTGCTGATGACACATCACTGATTTTTAAAGTAAATAGACATGCACAGGAGTTTGACGACGTAAATAACGCTATGCTTAAGGTCCATAATTGGTTTACTGTAAATAATTTGGTATTAAATGAGAAGAAAACAAAATGCATTAGATTCGCGTTACCGAATGTTAGAAGTAGTGATTGTCAAGTTGTACTGAATAAGGAGATACTACAATTCGTCGAAAAGACGGTTTTCCTGGGGATTACGCTTGATTCAAAATTACAGTGGGGTCCTCATTTAACATCACTTGCAGGGCGACTTAGTTCAGCCGCATACGCTGTTTGGAAAATCCGCCAACTAACAGACGTGGATACCGCGAGACTGGTCTATTTTAGTTACTTTCATAGCATCATGTCTTACGGTATTTTGCTGTGGGGACGGGCTGCAGATATTGATTCTATCTTTATTCTGCAAAAGAGAGCTATTCGAGCCATCTACAACCTCCGCAGACGCGAGTCTCTAAGGGAACTGTTTAAAAAAATTAACATCATGACGGTACCTTGTCAGTATATATATGAAAACATTATGTACGTTCGGAAAAATCTACATCTTTTTAGTAAAATAAGTGACAGGCATAATTTTAACACTAGAAATAGGAACAAATTAGATCAACCACGTTTCAGATTGTCTAAAGTACATACTTCTTTTATGGGGTATTGTGTAAAATGTTATAATAAAATTCCACTCGATATTCTTCAACTAAATGAGAAGAAATTTAAAACATGCATTAAACGCACACTATGTAGACAAGCATATTATAAGTTGGATGATTATATCGTAGATAAAAATGCTTGGCTTAACGCTGGTCCTACTCCACAGGCACTTGGGCTCACTAGTTAAAATTTCATAATTGGAAGTGTTGCTTCCCCCTTTTTACTATTTTTTATTTTTTTTTCCTGACATTACGAAATTATTGTTTATTCTTATTTAACCTGAAAATAATATTATACTAATTGCTCAATTTCTTTGCAAACTAGTTTTGTATAATTTAGAAGCATTTTTTCAATTATTGTAAATGTGAGTACCATGGAGCCGTTTAGTATGGTATGATGTATGTTGACTTGAAATAGCATGGCAGATGAGAGTATGTCATGCTCACTTAAATGTCTCGCTGATGGTGGCACGTGTGTTGGATCATTCGGTTCCCTACAAAATGGTTGAGCTGGATGGTGCTGATCCACATGTCATGTTCGTGAACGGGCGCCGTCAGTTGAGACTGGTCACCTCTTATTTGCCAGAGCTTATTTTTAATATTAAATTTTGAATTGCTTTTGATTCTTTTTTTGTTTTACATTGTTCTCACATATAGAAGCAACATGAATACTGTACCCAGGATTTTGTAATATCTATATCCATTTTTTAAAAGAGTGTCCTTGGAGTTTCTTGCCCGTTCTTCTCCATAGAGATCTACGTTTTGGAATGGGCAACTAGCTTCAACTCTCTGACTAACTGACCGACTCTTTGACAATTCAAAAGTGCCTGTAAATGGTTTAATTGAAATAAATGCTTTGAGTTTGAGTTTGAGTTTGAGTTTTTTCACTACCTCACTCTAACTACTATGTTTAATTAAATACGTAGAACTTGACGTATCGAACAAAATTCCCTCGCCGGAAGCCAAACTGCCGCTCCGAGAGTAGAGAGTCTTTCTCTAGAGAGCTGATGATGCGTTTGTTTACGAGTTCTTCAAGGATTTTACAAGTTATACAAAGCATTGGCATGCAATTTTATGAATGGGTGTGAAATCAGCAGTTTTTCAGCAACCAGGCGTTCCTAGCATATAGTTCGAGCATGGCAACTGGAGCAACGGCTCCAGTTCAGATTCAGATTCAGATTCAGTGCTCAGATTGCATAGGTACATAATTTGTATATTTCTTTGTTTTTTTTTGTTTTATGTGTTAAACACGTGAGCGAGTGTTCTTGAGATTTTTTTAGGTTTTTCAAGCTTTTATTATATTATAGGTACCTATAATATCTTGACTCTTACTGTTTTGTAAATGAACATGTCCTGTCTATGAGAGCCGGGTGATCTGTAACTCAGGACCCTCTTACTTCAGACGACTGTGCATCGTATTAACCAGTGCATGTAATATGATGTTGAGATAAATAAATATTTATGATTATAGCCATGTATTTTAGGGGTTCTAGTATGTATCTCTTTATGTGTTTAAGGACCAAAAGCCGAAATTCGTCGAGACCTGCAGCGCTGTCGTCTTTAAGATCGTCTATGATGTTACTATTTTCAATAGGGAGTAGAACCTGTGAGTGTTTAGGTAGGCTATTGTCTTCAATAACGAGGCATTCTTCGTCCCCTGCTGTTAGGTGCCGCCCATTTGGTTGCAAGGATCTAACCAACTGAGACAAACTACTCGGTGCACTTATCAACGGAGATAATGTTGTTTAAAAGTATTTATTTAAAAATTATTTAAAAAAATACTTTCCCCCCTATATTCAACATTCATTTATTTATGTTTTAGTTCGTGTTTGGGTCACAGATATTCATATGTGTACCAAAAAACAACCAAATCGGTCCAGTACTTAGATTCAGAGCAAATTGGCTGTAACAGACAGACAGACACACGAATGAAAACTGAACCCTTATAGGATTATAAGGGTTCAGTTTTATCATTCGGACGTATGGAACCCTAAAAACAAGCGATTACCAAATGTTCATTTAAAATGAATTAACCTGGAATTACCCGACTCAAAACCAATAAATAAATAACTTAAATAGAATACCTACATTACATCGGCATATTCAGGTAATTAACGATTTGGTTTGCTCTACTACAAAAGTACATAGTTCGAACTACAAGAATGAAATCGGTCCATTGTAAAAAAGTACACAACAACCTAAGAAATATTCTATAGCCTATTGGAACCTGTCGAAAATTTGTCTCTCCCAGAACCCATTAGATCCATAGTTTAATGGTCGCAAAATAGCAATCCATAGACATTTCTATCGATCGCCATTTCTATAGCGAATCTGTAGTTGCCTATACAGTGGTGAGCAGTGGGCCTTCTATACATGCACACGTTGAAATACTTATGAATAAATAAAAAACCAAGGCCGATAGCTTGGTGCTACGTAGTCGTAGAAACACGTAGCTAGCTTACGTAGGAACACGTCATGCCGGCTATATTGTAAGTAGCAACTATTTAACGACTGTCTGTGTCATAGTTTAATATAATATATGCAAAAAAATATTCGGAATATTTACGATACAAACATTTTTTGAAAATGAAAAGGAAAATTACGCCCTCAATAATCATAGTATTTCTTGTAATTTATTATATGTTAAACAAACCAAAAGCATTTCTAAAATAATAATCTAGTCACGTCAAATCTTACCTAAATATTTTTCAACAATGACGTAACAACTGACCCATGTTACGTAGGCCTTCTACGTAGTCCTGCTACGGCGTAGGCCATCGTAGCACTTTCGTAGCCAAACAAATTCCGTTTACTTAGCTACGAACTTTCAGAGGTGGAACAGAACTACCCTGTTAATATTTTAAGAAAATGTAGTTAAACACGATATAGGGCAATTCCTACACAACCAGGGACGTTACAAAATGTTGGTTACCACTAAGAAAACTTTTTAAGGGTACTAGTGTCTTTCTGTGAATGTAATATAATTATATTATACAAGCTATACTTTATTACCAACAGCGCTTGAAATACCGGTTTTTTTTGGGAACCGGTACCATTGGCCTTGGTGTGATACCGGTACCAGAGTAGTACCTGTACTATTGGTATTTCTACGGTATCGGTGCTGTACCTACTGGTACCAAAACTGGTACCAAATAAATATTTCTGTAAGTTAGAGTGAGAAAAAAAATAGTAAGTAAAAAGGATAGTTAAATAACTTCAAGATACAAACAATTAAGGCACTCTCTTTCCGAGGCACGGAAGAGTCTCGGTTTATACCGCCCATTGTGTCACCCAATGTCAAATTTCTAAAATGCCTGTGTTGGGTGTAATACCCACCAGTGAAAATGTTATGTACTTGTTATGTAGGTAAACTTGTAAGACTCAAACTCAAACTCAAAACTCAATATATTTACATAATTGTTACACTTTAATGCTATGTTGGAGGAATGCACAGCTAAACAATATTGATGTGCGTATGTGAGAGTGACTTACAAACTGTCATAAAGGTCAATGTACAGCGTAGCTCGTAGAGCCTGTAATTTTTATGGTGTTCATAATAGTATTCTATCTATCTATCAATCTATGTAAATATGGCCACCCATCCACGGACTAACTCCGGCAAGCGTAGCTTAACCTACCCGTGCGGCTGTTATTACTTGGCTACAACCCTTCTGGCCTACAATGTTGAATTTGCAAAATGTTGAATTCGCAAAAATGTTGAATTCGCAAAATGTTGAATCCCAAAATGTTGAATTTGTCAAATTCTATTTCACCTGTAGAATGGAATACTCTTTATAATGTACCTTACATTATCATTATAACGTCTTGTAGACGAGTGCTGAAGATGAACCTTTTAATAAACACCACGATCACTAGTAATAATGTAATGGTCTCATTACCATAACTACTACCTTTGGCAGGTAAATAATGGAAATTTGTTGTTTTATTAGCAAGACAGGAAGTTAATGCCCGTCCTTTTGAGGTAAGTACCTAATTTTACAAATAGTTGTGATTAAGGAAAGCATTTATTTTCTACTTGCTGTTGCCAGTGACTTTGCCTGCGTGTATTTTGTATTTCATTATTTTTGTACAGGTACTCAGGATGAAAAGTAACCTAAACCTTTTGGGCACTTTTCCTACTGACAGATCCGGACGAAATTTTTGATGCACTTTAATGATGATTTCACCCCCTTTTTTATATAAGGTGTATCTTTTCATGCACAACACTCTTAAGGGGTCATTGTACTCATCATTATGAACAACTTTCAATATGGGACCAAACCTGAAATCGCCAAAAAAATAAACAGCTGTTTCCTACATTTTTACGAGCTATGCGAACATAAATGTAGGGAACAGCAGATTTTTTTTTTGAGCCTGCTCCTTATCACATCAGCTATCTGCCAGTGAAAGTCCTGTCAAAATCGATGCAGCCGTTTCGGAGATTAGCCAGAAAAAACAGAAAGATACACAAAAATTTTAAAAAATCGTTTTTTTTTTTAGGACCCGTATCTTCTTTTATATGTATTTGGTAAAAAGCTGTTATTATTTTAACATTACAAACAGACACTTCAATTTTAGTTATTTGTATAGATTGTCAATTCACACATGGTACAGAAAAGAGGTAAACACGTTGATCATTAGAATTAAATACAAAGAAAAAATATTTGGTAGATTTGTTTAACAATACACGACATAGGAGGTAACATTTGTGTGATAACATGATACCCAATAGAGTCTAAAAGTAATGGAAAAAAAAGAGCTAAGAAAAAAGTCACCACTACAAAAAAAAAATACGTACTTCATTTATTTGTAACGAAGTCTACGCTATTATACACAATAAAACTTTTTAACAAACTTCAGAATAAACCATATCAAATAATGTTTACAATACACAATAGGAAAAAAAAAAAAAAAAAGTTTCACAGAAACAAGGATAAATAAGTGGACCCCAACCAGGCTCTGCTACGCCGTAGCACTTCGTAGCACACTAAGTAGTAATCAACGATTCTTCAGTGAACCATAACATGGAATCACGTCGATCAACGATAACACTTCGACAACGTACAGCTCGATTACCATAATAATCCTAACAATCCAGCTAGCTAATAAACAAATTAAAATATTTACGTAACGAAAATTAATTACCTCTCGTCACACTGAGATCAATTTAGGTCTAAGCTAACTATTAATGATGTACATTTTACTTGTAGTAATTTGTAAATTAAAGGTAACGTCAAATGTTATCAGTGACTACGGAACTTGCAACTTTTATTTTCTGACGAAGAAATAAAAGTTGTTTGAATTTGAGTTCTATTGCGCGGTGTTAAGAGTTACGTGTGGTGAAACGGTGGCCTGCGCAGGAGTGCGTATGTTTGTTAGAGTGTGGTAGCTGGCAGCGGGCCCGCTGCCCACAACGGAGCTTATAAAAGAGGGCGGCAATCTGCTCCCGCGCCCGGCGCGCGCACTCTCGACGCTTTCCTCATGGGGCGCGCAACCTCTACCCGATAGTACCTACAAAACAAAAAATACATTTTTATGTATCGCACATACCAGTGAAGGGACCAAGTGATAAAGTGATACGGTAAGTTTGTTTGTCAGCGGTGCCACCAGGACTGTGATATCTGTGCAGTGACTGTTCAGTGTTGCCCACGCGCGGAATGTGCTTTCATATTTGAAGAGTAAACGGACGTTTTCAGTGCGAATGCGATAAAAACGAGATGTGAAAAATTATCGTCTTGAAAAATAGCAAACGCTCCAACGTAAACGCAGATTTGATTACATAAGCCAGTGTTACCAGGAGCGAAAAATGAATGGATGTGGTATTATTATAACAACAATACAAAGTAAAAGTTCCTCAAAAGTGAATAGAAAGTATATTTGAAGATTTATTTGAAAATAGTGATTGTCATCTAGTGGTGAAGTATAAATAAAGTTAAAATACATTATTTATTTTAAACTTTTAGTTAATCCTATATATTCTAGTAATACTGGCTTGTGACACTCATAACACTATAAAAACATATAAATTTAAAAAATCATAACATCTCGATGGAGGCCACAGGCGCCATCTTCTCGCTATGACGTAGATCGAGATTATGTGCTAGTTGTTATGTGCTGAAAATATTTTAGTGAGGAATTCAAATAGCTGACCATTGCACCACTCAATTATCCACTCACTCAATTAAATTAAGGTATATTTTCCACTGCTTCGCATTTTTATTTTAAATATAATTTTACTGGCATGTTGTATAAATCATGTAAAAGTTTCTAAGCCAGAGTCTTAATTGATCAATTTATTTAAAAAAATTATTGGATGTAAATGAAATACTCATTGGGGTTACCAATTATTTTTATTTGAAAAAAAATAAGATTTAATATCAATAAAAACTAAATCGAATCGATGCTCCAATGTTGAAATCAGATAGCGATGTACCTATTCTATACAGTTAGAGGTAGCTTTAAAAATACTCTTTTACAGATGGTAAAATCAAGAAATATTGTAACAAAGCACCTTATATACCTACTCTGACGTCAATATGCGCCGTCATTAACTTATTATATTTACTGAACATACAATATAAACGTTATATAAATACGTAGCGGTATTTTAAAATGTCTTTTAAACGTGTCTACGTCACGCTGTGACCCTCATGAGCTGTCGCATGTGACGGTAAGCTCATGCGCCCGCGCAATGTTAAAATAAATGAGTAACGAAAGCAAACGTGCAGATTCTTGAATAGAAACACAAAAAAATATTACATATCTTGCAACATAAAGTTTACTAAACCGTAAAATCAAATTCAAAATAAACAGTATACGATGTTATAAATTACATAGGTACTGACGAGGTGGATAAGATATAGCTGAATAGACGGATTCTTAAAACAACTTTGTGTACTCAAAACATTGGCATCTCCAGCATTTCTATCAACACACAATCGCTCGTGGTTAACAATGACCATTGGATTCGTGTTATCTAAACTTTTCTCATGCTGTTTGTTCTACTGTATACACACGTTGAATGTATCATTTAATGACTTGACATTCAAATCTCATCGCCAAATGGATCGAGGTCGGCTCGGCATTGTCTATAACCGGCTATTTTCTCCTTTAACACGCATAGCGAACTTGATCCAAATCCACGTAGTCCGCCAAAACCCGCAAGACAGTCCTGCCAAAGCAGACGATTACGACACTCCCCAGTACGATAATTCTATTTTGATTATTACCTTCGGCCGTTTATTTTAGATGACGAATAGCCTTACGATATGGCTCGGTACACCGAGTATATTTGATATCAGAATAATATATTCATACGCAACGCGGTACTCGTTAAATTATCTAGGAATTTTAAAAGCTCGTCCTATTGATCCGTTTTGTTGAGTATGTTCTTACTAGTATTTAGATATGAGTATAAATTAACAATTAGGGACCACTTAACGTGAATTACGAGCCAGAGAACACGCCCTAACTATGATTAACGTTATTTCGTTACACACACTCCCTATACACACGCACTTCACGGAAAAACACAAAACACTGTCTAAATCTAAACCGTCCATGTTTCCGTCCCAATCAAGTCCAAAATACACCTAAAATTACATAATCTCGCTGCTTACCTATAAACTACGAACCCAGGAACGTATATATCTATCAAAGTCCAATCTTGCTTAGCGACTATATCTGTTTATCGTAACCGAACGACTCATAAACGAACATCTGGTCCTGAGAAAATTAAAAAGAAAATATATTTTTTATTAAAACGTCAGCTTCATTTAGCAAACCAAATATTGATTCATAAACGTGAGGCAGCAATAAACAAGGTTGGCTAGAAAAAAGAGCTAAATTGTAGATACTATTTCTCTATATAACTCAATAAAAAAACTGAAGTCGGTACGAAATTGGTCATTATTTCGTGCGAATAAAGATTGTTAAACCATTCCTTAGGTAACGCTTCAGGTGAATGAAACATGCAAAGCTAACGAATGACTCGGATGCAGAAAACTGCATACTATTTATACCGGGTGCCAACATCAACAAAACCTACTTCTTCATTTCACATTGCAAGTCAACGATCGCACGTCGGAAGTAGGTCGGATGCGTACACGCAGCGTAGCAATGCAGGTATCCGACACAAACTAATATACAAACATACCTACATACAATGAGAAATAATATAGGAAATCCTTAGATAACTAAATACTAGTCCAAGATATTACAAATAGGTACTGACCGTCCATAAAATATGAGGATAAACATACTAATAATATGATGTACCATTAAAGCTTTATTGCGGAACAGAAGCGACATTGAGCTTCCCAAAGCTATTAAACACAAAATGAACAATAATTTCACGAGTAAACGGAAAACACGTGTATTTTTGAGTGTCATTAATCATAGGATTGACTTTATGATAATTTCCTCTTATAAATCAATCGATTGATCAAATTAAAGAATAATTAGTAGGTTCCAATAGTTCTGCCCAGTGTCCACTTTCTTATTTAAGTAAGTTTGAGTAAGTTTTCATTTTCCGGGATGTAAACTAAAGTCCTAAAGGATTTGAAAATATACCAAACAGGTTAAAGACCGAAAGGCTTTGCTTGTTGCCAAAGTTATAATTTGTAATTACACGAGCAAGTGGACCAACATTAGTTAAATGTTTTCATAAACTATGACGAAGTGATCCTAAAATATCAGACAACGTGGATATTAATTTATGGGTTATAAAATAGTACGCTAGCCGAGCTAGAGTGATTTTTAATCGCTCGTTAAACCTGCAACGATCATTTATTGCGGGGCAGTCATCCGGTCTGGCTCACTTGCGTATGCGTCCATTACTATCAATCAGAACATGAAGCACATCTGTGGATCAAAGAAAACAGTGGCTTAAAGTGGTGTGCTCAATCATCGGTTGCACAAGGTGGTAGATTAGGCCTGAAACTACAGACTGCTGCAACTGGTTTACTTTTGTAAACTTGTATCACTCTTTTTAGGGTTCCGTACATCCGAATGAAAAAGAGAACCCTATGATCACTTGTGTGTCTGTCTGCCACAGCCATTTTGCTCCGAATCGAATGGAGCGATTAAGGTGAAATTGTGTACACATAATTATGAATTCGGACTTGTAACGTAAATAAACGAATGTTGAATATGGTCACATTTCAGAGGCAAACAGGAAAAATTAAAAAAAAAAGTTTTGCTAAAATTACCGTGACATAATTATCAAAGAAAGGGCTTGTTGTAAAAGTCTAATTTTTTTTCGTTTTCAAATATAGAGTTTTAAGCTAATTAAGAAAATAGATGAAAATTTACCGGGCGCGACAGGCAGCGGTACCTTTGTCGACAAAGGTACCGCTGCCTGTCGCGCCCGCGATTTCGCGTCTGTTTGCACGAGCCTTTATTTGTACAAGATTATTTGGTTAACGATAATTTTTGACACATTAAACTGTATGTTTGACTGGAAGAGAATTCCTATCTAAGGTAGAACAGACTCCTATGTGCTTTTGCTGTGATAAAAGTGAATCAAATAAATAGAACCCCGAACATATATACATAGGTTTGGACATACATAGGTTTGGACTTCCCAGTATAAAATCCACATTTACCTATTTAGAAAACATTCAGTAGATACCCCATTTTTTTTTTATGGTTATAAATTATCAAATGACTTCTCCCGCTCTGGGTGGAGCGGAAGGGCGTATCAGACTTTTACTGACTAAAACCCACCCGTGTTCCTATAGTTGCCTGTTGCCAAGGTCCCGGTATCCCTTTCGGACTTTCCCGCAACCCTAGCAGGTCAGTAGATACCCCTAATACTTAATTAACTCTTTTTTAGAACCATAACACCATGGCGATATCGTAATCGAGTCGATCTAAACTTTTCCATTTGAAACGATATTCAACTTCAATTTAGTTACTTGCTAAATAATTATTCGTAGTTTATATTGATATTATATGTATTATGTTGTTTTTAATTGAACTGTTCATAGAAATCCATAACGGCTGTCGTTATAGTTTACCTACCCATAACTTGTTGTTGAAAGCCATAAAACTAATTACTAAGTACCATTAGCATTACCAAGTTCCTGTACCTACCCTATAATCAGTTAATTTTCCACCAGTTTTGCCAAATAGCATAGGGTCGGTCCCCTCTCCATACAAATGATCCCGCCTGTTTTCTCTCTGGTTTATGACCTTAGATCAATGATTTATTACAGTAAAATAAATAACAACTAGTTCATGCCCCTATGTTTTCCGTATTGATGATACATTATCTGTGTGAGAAGCACTAGAACCCTCACAAAATGCTCAAAATTGCCTGTTTAGACAGCTGTCATCAGAGGCATATTGTACAAAGACAACTATTAATGAAAAAATAAAAACAAAGGGGCACAGTAAATATCCTTCTTATTCAATTTATAAAATATTTTTCAAATTGATCCAATATTGGAGAAGGAAATAGACGAGAGCCGAACCCCGAATTATGACTTTTTGTATGGATAAAAGACCAACCCTATTTCCTCTTAAGATAACACGCCTATGTAAGTTAAAGTTAGTTTCATAACTTACAATACCAATTCAAGATAACTAGGTAGATACTTTTCAAACGACAAAGAAAAATTCAGAAAATATACCCTTTTATTTGACTTTCTCCGTAACCCAACTTCATGAAACATTTCAAGTTTCGTAAAGATATGTGCCCACTCGCTTCATGTACAGCGAGATATTTGTAAGAAGATACTAACACATTTCCGATGGTCGGTACAGTAGTTACCCCCTGAAAGTCGTGATAAATTTTCGCATGGGAAAACTGAAAAAAATCCCACATGCCTTTGATATATTTTATTTATAAACCATAAAATCTTGTTTTTAGGAATTATTATCGGGCGTGGGTAATTTTTAAAGTTTTAATAGTGACTGAATTATTTTCATGTAGAGAGTTTTCAATATTGGCAGCTAGGTACCTCGCTAATGCTTCCCGGCGAATCTTATATGCACGCCAATCTTAGACGCCAGGGGGGTAATTCAGTAACACACATAAAATGACAATTGATCGCAATGGGTTTCATGACAGTTCGGCTGAACTGTCAAAATGAAACCCATTGCGATGTGGGTACATTCATTGCGTTACTGACGTTGTTGATCAGACGAACTTTTCAAACTTATAGGAAGCAACGGCTTAACAATATCCTTCAAAACCCTAGGATTGTAATGAAAGTGTGTTACGCAAATACGGTGCTGATTTAACTAATCACATTAACGCTAATCAGAGAAATATATTCTTTAAAACACTATCGTTTCCAGACGCTAAAATAAACGTTAACATTGGCATTCAGCTGCTTCCCTGCGGTTTTCTATTTTCACTCTCTAAAATACTCTAAATATATTCCAAGTACTTCACACAAGGTTGACATTTTTCCGTGGCTGCCGTGAAATCGATATCGTAAACTGGCTCTTATAAATTCCCAAAAGACATTACACAGGCCTTGTTTTTTTTTTACTATACGTCAGTTACAAAACTACCTATATTTTTTGTAAAAAGCCAACGTGAGAACCGAATTTTTTATATTATAAATTAAATATGGTGAGTCCACTGTTTAATCAAACTATGTACCTAAGTAAAGCTTTTATTCATGGCAGTTACCCCAGACGATTTAACCATTTTAAAATTATAATCTTTAAATATATAATTTGTTAAGTAATAAATACCTTTAAACAATCATGTTTGATATATCATACAATCATGCAGTGATCTAGAGATCTAGTTGCTATGATTCTAGACAGATTGCTATGATTGTAATCGTTTCTTCATCCAATTTCCATGATTGTATCTGCAATGGGCGCAAACACTTCAAAGCTCGTAGTCAAAATATTAATTGCAATTACGCCTACGGTACTGCCTATGAATCCTATGATTATATTTATGAGTTCATCATTCTGATTATGACGGATCCGTCCAATCTGTTAGGTGAAGACATGATGGGAAAATATTCAGTATCATAGATCATCGTCATCGGACAGTATATCTTTGCCAACAACAGGTACCTAAACACCAATGTCGGCGTGTCGGCCACGATCCAATTGTACAGCAATAATTATCCCCCCGATAATCAACATCCACAAATAATTATTTCATTTTGCTACAAGAACACGCTTTTAACGTCAGCAGAAAGGACAACCAATGCAAAGCTACTGAAGCTGAAAACGATCTGAAAACTTAATTTCGCAATGATAACTGAAATCCACTTAAAAAGTGATAAGCTAATGTTTGTTCAGTGTCGGCTTATCATGATAAAACACACATGGTATGAGCCTTCGTTCTTTTATCCCTTCCGACACGGTCGATTGACGATTATTGAAAGCTCATTCGGTCTAATAACTTCGTCGGTAAAGCCTTTAAAACCACAAGAATAACATGGTGTTAAATAAAAAAGGAGAACCTTTTTAATAGTCGTAAACAGAAGTAACCATCACACAACAAGCTCCGGGAGCTCGAGCCGGGCAGCGACCGCTATAAAAAGATCATCATAGGACGGTCGGTGACGGCCGCCGTGCGACATGCAACCCTGGAAAGCGACTCGACTGTGCCATCGAGTACTGTTGCCAAAATAATTAAAGAAATCTCCGACGGTGTCCCTCCACCGCGCCCGCGCCGCTCTAAAATCGTCGCTCTTCGCCCGGGAGTCACTACTCGGGGCGCGGCGGGAAAACATCTCCCGCGCCACTCTTATTTCTTCTTTCCTTCCCGACGCTGTCGAAAAAAATATTCCAGTAAGTTTCATAATACCACTATAAAACCAAACAACCGTGAGTGTAGTAACCCCAAGTGCAAATTAAGTGTCATACCAGTTTCAAAAGGAAATTAGTGATTATAAATAAGTGATAAAAGTGTTACATAACGCGAAACGAATTTCAGAAATTTAAAAATACCGCATTTTGTAGGCGCCTATGGCACAAAAATAGCTTTGAGTCACGTGGTACAAATTCAACCTATAGCATGGCTCCACATTTATGTATGATCGTAAATAGTATTAAGATTTCAAATAAAGAAAATGAAACTCATTTTGGTATTTTCTAGCAACAACATTAACGTTTACTAGATTCTTGAATTTATCAGCAATATGTAAAATATTTTAGTAGAAAAAGAATCTCGTTTGACAAAAATAGTATTACTCCCGCGTAAAAGGTGGCGCTGCCATCGACCCCTCTTCTACGTCAGTTTCGTAAAAAATGACGGCTGGATTAGATACGTGTTCGTGTCGTTTATGATATTTACGAGAAAAAGTATTAGATTAGTACAAATTTTAGTAATAACTTTACAAAATAAGAGTTTAACGCTAAAAATAAGTGAAATACTAAAATAAGACAGACACTTCTCATGTATTAAAAAAAAACTTCTTGGTGAGTGGTGCAGTGGTCAGACGGTGCTTGCGATCTAGGAAATAGCTCGTTATATCTAATAACAATACTCGTCTTCCTATTTTACTAATATCATTGAGAATACGAGATGTGAAATTTAAAATCTGTAATCGTCAGAATTTTATTCTTAATTTTTTTCATTTAAAAAATACCCGATCTCAATAAAATTGTTTCCCTTTTTGGATAAATAAAATAAATTTATTTTACAAGGTAAATTTTCGTTAAAGCTAGAAAAAATATCATCAATAAAATGCGTCGCATTAAAATTCTCGCACAAAAGCAACATAACCTCAAAGCTTTCAAGTTGATAATGATGACTCGTCATTTCTAACCTATATTTTGTTCTTGCTTTTTAGAACTGACGGCAACGTAGTAATTCCACCATGGAGGACGCTCACTCGAAATCCGTGGAAGAAGTCTTAGGGTACTTCGGTACAGACCCAGACAAAGGCCTTACTCCAGACCAAATAAAAAGGAACCAAGATAAATATGGGCCAAATGGTAAGTACAATGTTTACCTGACACATGTAAACAATTTTTCATTACTTTCATGCCGTTTTTTTATTTTTTAATGTGTGATAAACTATTCAGAACAAGTCCTACTTTCAGGTAATTGAAACATGACACATAGGTTTACTCTGCAATAAACAAAATTCTCACCATGCCATAGATTAATAATGTGCATCATTGATTATTGTAAAATTGGCATCATGTTAGTAAATTAACTGCCAATCGGATTTTATGCCTCGCCTATGACATCATCATAGAACAGTTAAATCAATTCTGGTTAGCAAAATTATAATAATATGCATACCTACCTACTTAAACTAGAATTTGTTTAAATCATACTTCTTTGTGTAACTTATTGACACTCCTAGGTTCTCATCTTCAAATCAAGCATAAACATCCACTGCCATACATAGGTCCGAGATGGGATATACAATGATAGCTATTATGAATAGGTACTGCAATTTAATTCTACTACTTGCCCATAAATAGTCTATTGTTTGTGGTAAATGTATTTGTAGAAGGTCACAAATTATAATGCTCTGCTATTCATTAAAGTAAAAATAATAATGGCAGGACAATAATTGATAACAACAATTTCATTAACATATTTCTATCATATGTTGATAGGCTTTACTTAAATGAGAACTAATAAATTAATTTACTTTTCATTTTTCTTATTAAGCAGATTAAGTTTGGCAGAACCTACATTACTTAGCGTATTAAAATTAATTAATTAATTTAATTTATACTATCAGTCAGGGTCATTTGAAATTTTGCCAGCGACTCAAACTTGGCCATGAATCATTAATCTTAAGCTTTTTGAGGTAAAAATAAGAAGGTAATTTGGAAAATTCAGAGAATATTGTGAGAAAAATGTAGGTACAAATGCCAATATTCACAATAGAGTAACATCCTTTGCTGAATATACTTAGACCATCATATTGACTTCAATTTCAAACAATACTAAAAGAATAATTTCTGCTATATTAATTTGAGGACAATGTTATGTAATACTAATTATTTTTATTAATCCAAATTATCAATGTATGTCATGTGAACACAAGGTCAAACATCTTCCGATCCATGATTGTTGCATATTAGTCATACATTTATTATAATGTATTAGTTTTACTAAATTATCAAGTCATGCGTAACTGCAACTAACATAAAATGTAGTAATGTTCAGAAGATGAACTGCATTTAGACAAATTGTCCCGTCACATCATTTATAAAGTGCATTGTCTATTGAGTGCCAGTATCTTTAAGATGCGAACTAACCACCTTGGCCATCTCGACTTCATATTATAATGAGAAATATTGCTTCCATTGTAACACAGTAACATTATTCATATACCTACGTACTAATTGCATTCTATCATTCAGTGTGTTTGTTTCTATTTCAAACATATTTATGTGTGGTTCAGTCATTTAAACACAAAAAGAGGCCTTGCAGTATTTTTCTGTTCTCATGACCAAATGGATCACCCAAAACTGTGTTGAGTCCAGAAATGGTCCCAATTTCGAGCCCACCACATGTCAGTACATCGCCATAAACACACGTGTTCCTAATTTGTCGGCCATAAACAACAACACGCTTTGTTTCCCCAAAGGGTTGGGCAGAGGTGAACCTATAATAAACCCACATTTCGCAAGTTATGTCGGCCATAAAATAGCATAAAAACACGCCTTGATGTAATTTTTCCAAGAACGATGGAGGGGTAATCAATATCCTGAACAAGGTGAAAAAAATACAAATATTTATGAATCTAGACAAGTAAAGAATTGGGACTGGCCTATATCGTACGTGATAGAACGTTTGAATGAAAACAATCCCGATAGATGTGTTTCACTTAATTATGCTTATTTCACAAATATCCGGGGTTGTAGGCGAAGTGTAAATGAATCCACTCGAAGTACATAATCTCCCCATTCGGTGCACCGTAGCTAATTGCCGTAGATAACGACAAACGATGAATACACATTTCCATAATGCGCACATTTTCATTGTATAGAAAAAAGTTAATTTTGAGTTACAATCAGTGGCCCGAATATTAATTTCCACTTTTAATTTCAGATGTCTAATTGTTTTCCGAATTAACATTGTCTCTTATGTTTCTTGAGTTAGACACATCAACATGAGATGGTCTCAAAGATGTTCAAACACGATTGTGTATTTTTTCTTCTACATTGTTGAGTATCAATAGTATTCAATAGCACTGCAGCTGCAGTGCTGCATACTAATTCAAAACTCGAACTCGCGTCACTATAATGTGGTCCATTTTCACAAACTTCGTGACTACTAACGGTTACAAGACCTATTACTGAAACAAATCGGAGGACAATTAAACTAATTGCTCTTATTAGACTCGTTCACTAAAGCCTCCAAATTAAATTAATATAAACGTCAATTTCATTATCAAATAGGTATATTTTTACTATGCTGTTTTCATCTAAGAAAAACCAGGGCGGGTCGTTAGTATTGACACAATATTAATGGGAGTTTTATCTCACTAAGTCGCTAACTAAATATTTGCTAGCAACTATAAGATAGTATAAAAATCTAGATCTCGCGCAATCTTTACCTTATGATACGTGTTACAATACATTCAACAAGGATAAAATGTTTAAATCTTTAATGTAGATACCTACTTGTTAATTTTTTAAACAAGAAAATACCATAAATATTATTTTCTTGTTTGTTGTCTGTCTCTGAAAACATTTACAGAGAGCCTCTTTGTATTATTACAAGTTATAAAGCATAATCTATATGCAAACTATTTGCACTAAAGATAATAAGAGTATGTGGGTATTTAGAGCAAGTTCATAGATTTTGTAGAATTGATTCTTATTATATTTCAGTGGGTGTTGAAACGTGGATGAATTTAATCATTTTAGTTAGTGATACATAACATCACGCCTATAATCTCCGAAGGGTTGGGCAGGAGTGTATCTTTATTACACCCAAATTTCGCCAGTTATATTTAAGTCCCATGTAATAGGGCGCGAGCCTATTGCCGTCAACCGGACATAAATCCAGACTCCGGGCTGCTACTGAGAAATACCTGATGAAAAATCCCAATAACACTTTGTCCGACCCGGGAATCGAGCCCAGGACCTCATGCTCAGCATGCAGTAGCGTTTGCGACCACTAGACCAACGAGGCAGTCAGTTTAGTTAGAGAGGCTTTAAAATAATAAAATGGCGGGTAGGTCGAAGCATAGAGGTAATAGGCGGTGGTCGGGGGTGGGTGCGTTCACCGTGATGTTTATTTATAGTGGGTCGATCAGTCGATCAGCGCTGAGGCGGAGGCTGGCAGCGGTGCGTGTGCCCACAGGCCACGGGGGACGCGCCCTCACGCGTGACAACGTCCATATTACCTACCTAACATCTCGTACTCTTGCTAAAAACATGCCGCGTCGATAATAAGCAGTTTGCCATGAAACAGGTACCTAACCAGTTATCGATGCGGACACGAATACTAATAGATACTCCTTTCACAAAAGATATGGTAAAGATTTGAGCTGAACCTGTAATTCCACAGGTTTTAGGAACAAGTACCAAAACTTTAGGCGGGGCAATCATTCTTTCAATCCAGCATCCCCATAACTGGATCGGTTAATAATAAGCCTACCTAATTCATCATTTTTCAAATTATCATTCACCTGCATGCAAGTATTAGCAAAGAAGGATAATGATAACACCGTTGAAATACGCTGCTAGCGCGAGATCTCGCCAGACTTTTTGTTTATTTTCTCGCCTTCGTACAACTGACGATTATTTTTCTGCGGAAAACATAAACTTCACGTCACTTCACTCGATGAGGCACGATCACAATACTGAAAACCTCAAGCGAGAATAGATTTTAACAGCATTAGTTCTTTGACATTTGTTCTTTATTTAAAAGTTATTCACACTTTTCATTCACACCTGCTTTATTAACCTAACAATTTTAACTCAAATATTCATATTTTTCTTACGTATCTGGTTTTTCACCTTTATTATTTCGTTATCGTTATTGGAACTTTTAAAATTAATTTAATTATATAATGTGATAAATTATAATATAGGTACTCATTGTTTATCCTAATACTTAATTCATATATTATTTTTGTTGAAACTTGATTAGGATAAACTGGTGATCCTTGCTCCTACCTACTGCAATCTTCATTCCGTGAAAACCGATCTCCACCTACACGCAATGTAACACTAATCCGTCTTCACGCGCTCGAGATAATATTTAGATCTCTTAGAAATTAAAAAATGTATCAAAGGACACACAATTTATAATCGCTAAAAGCATTCTCACTTGTAATTGCAAAATCTCATTAGTAGAACAAAATGCACGAGTCCCATTCTATTTATATCTACAAATATTAGCAATAATTGTGTATAGAAACGGTAATAAACCCCATTTTGCTAATATGTAGTTAAATGGTTATCAAAATTGAACTAAGACTGATCGATTGTTTCCAATGAAACTCGATGGTTATCCGATACTCGTTTAATAATGATTCGTCCTCGAAGCATAAAAACTAACATTACGTACGTAATAACTACAATGTACGAGTAGCTTCCGATAAACCGACACCGATAAACTATAATATCTGTAAAGGCTTGTGCAGACTAGCGCGACATGTCGCGCGACGCGACTTTAACAAAACAATTTCTGAGAAAACTTCACGGTAGAACAATTACCGGTGTCGCGCTAGTCTGCACGAGCCTTAATGCGCTATGTTCATTCGTGTATTCTAAATTTTGTTCTTCATGAAGTCTTTCATCTAGGGGAAATGACCATTCATTTTCTGGGGGAATGTTGAAGTGCACTGCGTCAGCGGGGCTCATAAGTGTTTGAGTGCATTAAGGAGTCGATAGTGTACGGCAAGCCCGGGAATGCTGACTGCTCCCGCGGCGAGATTCGAGTGCCTAGTGGCTGAAATATTATATAGGTACCCAGGTTTATTTTGGACGATCTACGTTGGCGGATTGCGTCTACGAACGCGGCTGACGCGCGATCCGCACGACCATTGCACGTTCCAATATTTTATCTGCTACAAAATTCTTTTATCTTCTCACCACTGGAACTGTAGAAACAGTACATTTTCCACACGTTATATTTACGACGTTATACTCAGTTTTCTTGCATTGTTTCAATGGAAGCATTCCCATATCACCAATAATATCCCTACAATTTGACATTCATTTGAATATAATGACGAATGGATTACTTCTCTCCACTTCAGTACCTATGTTGTTTATTTCATCTCTCAACAGTCTCAAACATACTAATCAATTTTCCAATGGGTCCATATTCGAATATAAGCATAATCAGCCTATAATATTCCCACTGCTGGGACACAGGCCTCCTATCTGTGAATATGAAAGAGCCAATATGCGAATATGAAAGAGCTTTAATTTCACAATTTACTTTTTATTCTTTATCAATAATTATCATCATTGACAGCCTTTTTTAACTCCTCCTTTTTGGTGCCATACTTTCCAAGTCTGTGTTTTACCCGTGGTTCATTATAGATCACCCATCTGGCTTCTGGTCTGCTAACACTCCTCTTTATCTACTAGAATTGAATACTTCTTTAATACCTATTCTCAAAAGTGTCGTGCTTGCAAGGTGAATGTGTAAACGCCTGTTAGCCCCTTTTAGGCTGAAAACGTTAAGTCTACTCGGCTGAACAAAAACAATACCTCCCCGTAGTGTTTATTGTATAAATTCTATCTAGCAGTCAAATCAATCTGCCTAGTCTTTTCCCAACTATGATGGGGTCGGCTGCCAGTCTTACTGGGTGCAGCTGAATACCAGTATTTTACATGGAGCAACTGCCTATCTGATCTCCAAAACCCGTAACTGGCGTATACGATACCCCTTAGTAAGACTGGTTGTCAGACTTTCGGGCTTCTGACGACCCACAACGACTTTCAAAAATCTACGAATGACAGCCGGGACCAACGGACTAACGTGCTTTCAGGCACGGAGGAGTCGCGGTATGTAAAGGTCACCCATCGACCCGTGCGACTGTTATAACTTAGCAGCAACTGAAAGTATATAAAAGGTTTGGTTCCAAGTAGAACTTTTGGGTTGCTACCGATTAGTGATGGTTTTCTCTCACCTTTCTCTCGGTATCGTCAAAAACTACAAGGCCTGACTGACACGTTGCGAAACAAAACAACAAAGTCAGTGTCCATTCTTTATCGTACTTTCACCTTTATTCCGCTATCTCGTAGAAAGTTTTTTACATTGCCAATCGCGTTACAACTATGTGGTATTGATGCATAATTGGATTCTATCTCCAGTGAATCCCTCCAACCAGAGTCAGGGTAATCGCTGGCTACCTTTAGCGTGACGGTTGAGGTAATCTGTTTGTTACTATCGTTATTATTGCGACTGTGTATGATTCCAGCGCTGAAATAACTAATTTTCCTCGTCCATTGTTTTTGTAAGCTGTTAAAGTTTGCACTTACAGCTAGAATAGAAGCCAATATATATTGATATCTTTATGGAGTGAATGTTGCGTGACGGTATATTATGTATTGTGTTATAAGATTGTCAGTCTCGTCACGTTCACGATGTACGCTATTTTGACGTCGGTTGTCCAGGACGTGACACTTAAGTGTATGGGCGTCCTCGCGATTTTATGCGCCGTTGTTAGTTTTATTGATGAGCGCGAGTGAGCTCAGATGCTGACACGGCGATATCGATGCGTGGACTAATTGCTTACATTAGTCACGGCAGCGTGGCTGGCAGCCGGACTGCGTACGCAAATAGAGTCGATACAACGATTGACTTAGCGCACGTTGCCCGATTACACTCTACGATTAAGACATGGAAAACATGAAACTGATTCCACGTACAATCCTATGGTAGTTATCTTTACTGCGTCCAATAAGCGTATTGCGAAACATGCATCCAAACGTGCTCCCATCTAAACTCAACTCCCGGAAGCGACATGATGGGAGGATATTCTAATTGTAAGGGCAGCGTTTAATACTAACATCACGATTCGTCAATTTAGGCAAGTAGTAGTGATTAGGCAGATAAAGATAGCAAAAGGATTGTACTAGAAGCATTGCGCCTGCGACGTTGTTGTTACGTAGGAACTAAGTGCGCGTTTGAGGTCACCATGCAGGTCGCGCACGGCTCGGAGACGTGGCCCGCTAACTGCCCAGCAACTACTTAATCATAAACAAGATACGTTATACCAAAATACACCTTATCACACATTTGTATCGCAGATTTAATATAATGAACATGATAAAAAGACTGAATGTCGGGCTAGCAAAAAAGATAGGTACAGTTTTCTGACCCTATAGACAAATAATTACTGACAAACATATTATGTACCTACACGTCACAAAGGTTTTTTTTTGTAGGGCACGATTTTAACATTGAGTAAACCAAATGCTGACGCATAACCTTCTACGGCATTAGAGAATAATAAGCGTAGTAGCGCTACTCTAGTAATCTTTATGCACAAGGTCCTAAGAACTTAATCTTTCAATAAATATACTGTTATACATACTAAATTCATAAAAATAATAAAATACACTTATTCTTACCTGTTTTAACCTGTTTGGTGTGATATTTGGAACGATGAAATAATTTATAAATAAGTTTATAATAATATAATCCTCTTCGATGAGCGTAAAAATACCGGTTTGTAAAAAAACATTGATTTGACGCTAAATTAAACAACAATATATTTTTATTTGCATAATTATTATCAGAAGCTAGTTAAAATCAAAGAAGTGCGATAATTCTCTATCGCAAAAACTGTGTATGTACCTTGATTAGCTAGCGGCCTGGTAAATATTATCACACGTGGTTTACTTTGTTTTGGAATTGTTGATTTTTGCGCACTATCCGAATAGAAGCCGGTTTTCCCGCATACTGATAACGGAGTAATCAAAATTAGCTGCGTAGAGCAGAACTAGACAAACGGTGAGCAGATCACGTTGAAATGCGGCGCCGACATTTGCATTTGACGTCACTATTATTGGCCTAAACGCTGATCGAACCTCGTTCCTCGGCGCGGGCGCTGCCGCTCGCGCCGACCGATCTCGTGTATTTATGTACGATCGTAACTGCCGACATAGATCGCATGCCTGTTCTGACTAGTTTATCGCCTGTTACATTAACTCCTTTGATCTTTTATTCCAAAATTCTAATTATGGTTCTTTTCTCTTTTCAGAACTGCCAACGGAGGAGGGTAAGCGCATCGATTTGATAAATATTTCTTACCTATCTGCTGACCTAAATAACCTGACACAATATTCCTAATCCGTCCACCGTGTAGATGTAGATTCCTTTTATAAAGATTCAATTTTATCAATAACATGTTGTAAATGGAGATAACATAAACAGACGGTAATATTTAGCTAGACAAGACTTCCACATCCTTGAAGATAAGTAGGAGAGCACTCAGGAAAACTCCTTTACTAATATACAAAGCCGCCATAATAGAAAAGTGAACACTCAGGAAGTGTGGCGGTCCCCAATTGTATGCTAATTAAGTGCTTAAACTAATTACGCATACGACGATTATTTGACACATATAGGGGAACACAGACACATAAATAAACTAATCTGCATAGAAAAGAGCTCCTGCTGTAGGAAATTCGTTACCTTCTTTCAAGTTGGAATTTCAGATCGTATTTAGAAAAAAAGAACTGAAAATATAAGTAAAATGCGTTGCATAAACTATTTTAGCTGCTGCAGCTAAAGAATCTATAACTTCACCTGTTTTCAAATAAAAACCATGCCAAGGTTCCGTAAGACAGTTTTTGTTTACCACAAAGCCTTGAAAACTCACATTTTTTTTAATCTTTTCTCAAGTTTGCAATACATATTAATGACTAGAATATTGAATAGACTAAGTTTACACAATCTTGAATTCGTAATAAAAAGGAAAACACCAAAATGTATAGGTACATCAACGTTAGATTCAGGCCCACAAAACCTATTTCCTACTTTCCTGAAAAATATTATTTCCTAAGTATTCCCGCTAATATCCTATGATTTTATTCGTATGCTGATTAAATATGCCACAAATATAACGTTGTCTCTTGTTTACTTATAGGCAAAAGTGTATGGCAGTTAGTCCTGGAACAATTCGATGACCTCTTAGTAAAGATTTTGCTGTTAGCCGCTATTATTTCATTCGTAAGTATTAAGATCATTGGACTAAGTGTCCGGATTCACAAACATTTACAGAAGTATTAACAAGATTATTCTCATGTTTCAGGTTTTAGCTTTATTTGAAGAACACGAAGACGCATTCACCGCCTTCGTAGAACCTTTCGTTATTTTACTTATTCTTATTGCTAACGCTATAGTAGGAGTATGGCAGGAAAGAAATGCCGAATCCGCCATCGAAGCTTTAAAAGAATACGAACCCGAAATGGGTAAAGTAATCAGAGGAGACAAATCCGGTGTACAGAAAGTCCGAGCCAAAGAAATTGTACCCGGTGATGTCGTTGAGGTGTCAGTCGGTGACAAGATCCCCGCTGACATCCGTCTTATTAAGATTTTCTCGACCACCATCCGTATTGATCAGTCCATCTTGACCGGAGAGTCTGTATCCGTGATCAAGCACACAGATGCCATTCCCGACCCCCGCGCCGTCAACCAGGACAAAAAGAACATTCTCTTCTCCGGTACCAATGTTGCCGCCGGCAAGGCCCGCGGTATTGTCATCGGTACTGGTCTCTGCACTGCCATTGGTAAAATCCGTACTGAAATGTCCGAGACTGAGGAGATCAAGACACCTCTGCAGCAAAAACTGGACGAATTCGGTGAACAGTTGTCTAAAGTTATCTCAGTTATTTGCGTTGCCGTATGGGCCATCAACATCGGGCACTTCAACGACCCCGCCCACGGTGGAAGCTGGATCAAGGGTGCCGTGTACTACTTCAAGATCGCCGTCGCCCTGGCCGTCGCCGCCATCCCCGAAGGTCTGCCCGCCGTCATCACCACTTGTCTCGCCCTCGGTACCAGGCGTATGGCTAAGAAGAACGCTATCGTGAGGTCGCTGCCTTCTGTAGAGACCCTCGGTTGCACATCTGTCATCTGCTCCGACAAGACCGGTACTCTGACTACTAACCAGATGTCTGTTTCCCGTATGTTCGTCTTTGAGAAGATCGAAGGTGGCGACAGCAGCTTCCTTGAATTCGAAATCACTGGTTCCACATATGAGCCTATTGGCGACGTGTACCTGAAGGGACAGAAGGTCAAGACTGCTGAATTCGACACTCTTCACGAACTGGGCACCATTTGCATTATGTGCAATGACTCCGCTATTGACTTCAACGAATTCAAACAGGCATTCGAGAAGGTCGGTGAAGCCACTGAAACCGCTCTTATTGTACTCGCTGAGAAAATGAACCCCTTCAACGTTCCCAAAACTGGACTTGACCGCCGCTCCAGCGCTATCGTTGTACGCCAAGAGATTGAAACCAAATGGAAGAAAGAATTCACTCTTGAGTTCTCCCGTGACAGGAAATCCATGTCCTCGTACTGCACACCCCTCAAGCCTTCCCGTCTTGGAACTGGACCCAAACTGTTCGTCAAGGGTGCACCCGAAGGTGTACTTGACCGTTGCACGCACGCTCGTGTCGGAACTGCCAAGGTTCCTCTGAACGCCACACTCAAGAACCGCATTCTGGAGCTCACCCGCCAATACGGTACTGGTCGCGACACCCTCCGTTGCTTGGCCCTGGCTACCTCTGACAACCCACTGAAGCCTGATGAGATGGACCTCGGAGACTCTACCAAATTCTTCACCTATGAAGTCAACCTTACATTCGTCGGAGTCGTCGGCATGTTGGACCCTCCCCGTAAGGAGGTATTCGACTCCATCGTCCGTTGCCGCGCCGCTGGTATCCGTGTCATTGTCATCACTGGTGACAACAAGGCCACCGCGGAAGCTATTTGCAGGTAAATCTATAACACTTTAACAAATTAAAAGATAGGCATTTTAACTCATTAATTCAGGGGTTAGTTACGTTAACAACCATTACTACATTTAATTGGCATCTTCTATTTACATTTTCGTTGTCAAACATTAATGAACTTGTATATTTCAGACGTATTGGCGTGTTCACTGAAGATGAAGACACTACTGGCAAGTCCTACTCTGGTCGCGAGTTCGACGACCTCTCCGTTTCTGACCAACGCGCCGCCTGCGCCAAGGCTCGCCTGTTCTCCCGTGTGGAGCCCGCGCACAAGTCCAAGATCGTTGAGTACCTGCAGAGCATGAACGAAATCTCCGCTATGGTAAGATTCAGACATCATACAACTTTAAATATTTTAAGCAGAAGTTTAGCAGTTTTCTAAATTAACACAACATGAACAGAATCCTAAGTAAGTTAGTGAATCAACACAACAGCAAAATAACTGCTACCCACATTGTAAACGATATCTTCATAATTTACTGGAACACCATTCGCCGATATTATTGAATGTTTACACATTGTAATACATATTGGAAGTGTAGTGTTTACGTTAGGGCAGCAATGTTTATAAACTGGAGCACTCGAAACTTATTATGAAAGAATTGGTGGTACACACGTTATTGTGATTGCGATGACATGTTCGTTATGACTTTATAGACTGGTGACGGTGTGAATGACGCGCCCGCCCTGAAGAAGGCCGAGATCGGTATCGCTATGGGCTCTGGTACCGCTGTCGCTAAGTCTGCCGCTGAGATGGTGTTGGCTGACGACAACTTCTCATCCATTGTCGCCGCTGTTGAGGAAGGCAAGTATTTCACATACAGCTTTACTGAATCATAGAAGACTAAAAATTTAATCATGTGTGTAGGATCCAGAAAAAATCACATATAGTTTTAGGTATTATGAATATACGTCACTTACAGAAGTGCACAGTACTAGCGTAGAACTTAATGATTAAAGGATAGAGTAGGACTGGAAATCCCTACATATTCTTTTTTTAAGGCTAGACATTTTTGCAACTTTGGCAGTTAGATTGTCAATGTGGTTAACGAATGTGAGTTTAAGAGTCGAGCTGAAACCATCAGGCCGGATGTTAAGTTTCAGGATATCTAGTTCCTTAAATACTACTCTACCTAATGCATATTGATGATACTTGGGTCCTTTTTGAGCTACAGCAAATGAACCAATCGACGAAGTAAACTCACCAGGAGATACTGTTTCAGGTCCTAGACTAGACACATCTCCGAGAGAATATCGTTAGATTTGGACTTTTTCGCTTTGACGAAAGACTCAAAAGGTTTCGGATTATGGCTAATACTCTTTTCAGTAAAGCTCATTTATAGTTTTTGTAACAGCTATTTTATAACTTCAGGTCGTGCCATCTACAACAACATGAAGCAGTTCATCCGTTACCTGATCTCTTCCAACATTGGTGAAGTCGTGTCCATCTTCTTGACTGCCGCGCTCGGTCTGCCCGAGGCTCTGATCCCCGTGCAACTGTTGTGGGTCAACCTGGTCACTGACGGTCTGCCCGCCACCGCCCTCGGTTTCAACCCACCTGATCTTGACATCATGGACAAGCCTCCCCGTAAGGCTGATGAGGGTCTGATCTCTGGATGGCTGTTCTTCAGGTATAAATAACATCATAACTTTGGAGTTGAAAAACATCACAATTAGAGAAAACTCCGATGGTGTAATAAATTGTTCAGTTGGTCTAACTTTTTGATAACTTGCCAGGTACATGGCTATTGGTGGTTACGTCGGTGCCGCTACCGTCGGCGCTGCGTCGTGGTGGTTCATGTACTCGCCCTACGGACCCGGTTTGACTTACTGGCAGCTTACCCACCACTTGCAGTGCCTCGGCGGAGGTGATGAGTTCAAGGTACGCCATTTTACAGTTCACTCAATTTCATATTTGTCATTTTTTGTCATAACAAATATTACATTTTTTTTTTTGCGATTTTAGGGCATCGACTGCAAGATCTTCACTGACCCTCACCCTATGACGATGGCCCTGTCCGTATTAGTAACAATTGAGATGTTGAACGCCATGAACAGTTTGTCTGAGAACCAGTCGCTGGTGTCCATGCCACCGTGGTCCAACATGTGGCTCGTCGGCTCCATGGCTCTCTCCTTCACCCTCCACTTCGTCATCCTCTACGTTGAGGTCCTGTCGGTGAGTACCGCTCGAGTCGTCGCACGGATGCAAATTGTCGGTAGTGGATATGCTAACTCCTATGTGTTCTGATGCATGTGTTCGCAGGCCGTGTTCCAAGTGACGCCGCTGTCCATCGACGAGTGGGTCACGGTGATGAAGTTCTCGATACCCGTGGTGCTGCTCGACGAGGTGCTGAAGTTCGTCGCGCGCAAGATCTCCGACGGTGAGAAGGCTTCGCAGCTGATGCACTGGCTCGACGGCATGCAATGGATTGTGCTCATGTGGGCCGTGTTCTTTGGCCTCATCATCTACGGCCCTCTATAAGCCGGCCCGCCCCCGTGTGCCGTGCCACCACCCCGTTTGATTCACATCTAATACCCTCCTATCGATTTCTGCGCCACCCACCTATTCTATTCATGTTGCAGTTTAAATTTTCTATTCTCGTGTGTGAACTGTTAAGTTATTTCGAGTGTGGGTAGCGCACGGAATTTAACTGTGGAAACCGATAGACTATGAGCTGCGCTCACCACAGTATCAGTCATCTAACAGTTTGGAATGCTAATTCTGGCGCACGTGGTGTGTGAAGTGCCCCTGTGCGCCCCGGTGTCGGACATAGGACCGGTAGTGAACAAGTGACTGTCGCCGCGTCGGACTAGCTACCATCAGTGTTGTAGTTGTCTGTACTGCTTAGGAGTAGATCTAACAGAGCGTGGCGGCCAATGCGGCCCGCTCTAGTGATTATGCATTTTGTATGTGCGAGACAATAAATTTATTGGAGCTCATTTTTTTACAAATTCGTGAGTTCAACTACTATTCTCTTCCTTTACTGAGTACATATACATAATATTATACACTTATTTGATGTGAAGTGGCTGTGAAGACCTTCATTATAAATGCTAACTAATGAAACACCAAAAATTGGTTTTATTGAACGGTATTTATAAGTTAGATTAATTGCATTTGATACATTTTGTATACAGTAGCATGGGAAGCTCCGCATTCAAATATATTATAGTGAACTCGCACATAGCTCAGTACCTTGTCCGTATGGACAGCAGACATGTTATAAAACATACTATTTAACTAATAGTAATGTGCATTGTTAGCTTAGTGTAATTTATCGTAAGTGTATTATTAGGGACGTGGTTACAATATTATTCTCAGCATAGGTAGTACTGTTATCAAAAGAATGTCTTTCTCCTCTGTCCTTTCACTGTGGTTGCTTCTTAACATTCCTGTATGCATTTCTTTTTTCTTTTATCAAACCTTTTTTGGTATTGAGAAGCGCTCTTATTAATCTAAGCTAATATTAACGAATGAATGTGTCCCTAGGCTGAACTAACCTCATGCCTTAGTGTGAACTCAGGCGGATTGCATATAGACTGCAAGCCAGCTGCAGGATCATGCTGCTGGTTCGACAGCATTGTTACTACAGGCCAGCTGCTCTGCAGTCGTACTCGTTTATGGGTCCGACTGCGCAGTTGTGTTGCAGCAACGATGTGGTCAGCTTGGCAGCAATGTGCTAACATGCTTACAACGCTGTTTACTGGCTTTTACATGCAGTCCGCCCGCGTACACCCTTCGTAGCTCAAGAAATACGTCACAACTATTACTTGCGCTACTAGTGACCTTCATATACATCGAAACAATATCATGTCAAGCCTTGTTTCAATATAATTATTATACACCATTAACGATTGTATGTACTGTGTAAAATGTCTATTTATTACATTATTTACTACAAAATAATTTATTGAAATAAAGCAATATAGTCTATGTATGTACGAACTTAAATCGGTTTAAAGATCCCATGTACTGTATGGTACTTTTATTTATCTATATTTACTTATTGATGTAATTTTAATTTGTCTCCTGTTCTTAAAAATAACCCTTTAAGTATATAAATTCTTTCACCATCGAGACATAATATTACTTTTAAGTTATAAAATCCGATTCAAAATTTGTTCAGTTAAGTGTGGTACAAGGTTAGTACGTACATATGTTTTTTTTTTTTTTTATATGAAGTGAAGAGTAATAAAAATTGCATGTAAACTTTGCATGGTTTATGACTTTAAAGAGTGCAGTTTTTTATATGATGCATTAACAATTATAATATTATAGTATTATAAATTATTTATGTGTATACCCAAATCTATAAACAAGAATTAATTGAAAGGACTACAACCGTTAGAAGTTTATATTTATTTTATGTGTTTTTTCTATATGCAACACACATACCTACCTTGCGAATATAATATTTTAAAGAAACACAAAACACTCTTCATTGAATGGTTTGCCCACATATTTGAGATATCTTGAAACTACCTATTGCCTTCATATCTCCTTGAACCAATAGTTGGTGTACCAAGGATTGATCCCATAATTATACACTGCACAATTAAGGGCATGCTCAAAAACCTTCGTTGTGAATGTCCCCCAACCTCCTGGAACTTGTTGCGTTTATCAGATTAACTTATTGAAATGTACAGTCGTTTATACATTTTACATATTAAAATAGTCAACAATATTAATGTTTGAATTATTTCCCTTCACAATCCAGTAGTGACACTACATGACCATGACACATACCCCTTGATTATGGAATTATATACCACCCCTGATGACCCTCTGTGACCCCATGTATTGGAACCCCATGTCCTTAGCGTACAAATAATTGTTTAATTACTATTCTATTCCTCGCTAACAAGTTTTATATAAAGTTTTGCAAGAATTATGATGTATCTTGTGTGATACTTCAACCTGCAACACAAACGGTTGCATTTTGAACATCACTTCTAACTTGATCTGTAACCGGAGCGATATTGTTTCGCCTACAACACTAATTAAAGAATGGTTACAAAAATATATGAACAAGCAATAAAAACAACAAAACAATTGTTTGTGAATTGCAAAACTTAGTCGAAGGCCGCGCCACGGCAGGTACGACCGTGACGAGCCGCGCACGCTCCCGCATGCTCTAACGTGGTGTTGTCCTTGTGTCCCCAGCCCAGCCGGATTGGAAGATGTAAGCGCCGGATCGCCGTCGCAGCGCCACTGCACGCACATATTCCATGAACACTCATTGTTTGTTGTGATCCCGCAGTGAAACTACACATTTAATGTAACTACGACACGGTTGTGATATCTTCATAAGACCTAGTAAGTTCGGACGGCAGCCCCGCTCGAGCGTACACACACTAACACTCTCGTTGTTTTGCAGTGAACGAGGTGGTCATTGACAAGTGGTAAACGCCACCGAATCATAGTTCCTCAACCCGCTTCTCTCTGCTACTTCTACCGCTCTCGTCTCCCGGTGTAATGTTAATTGGCTTTTAGATGTGTACGAATTAAAAAAGACCATCACGTAAGACTACGATTAGGCTAGGCTAGATAGGCCAGGGCCAGCGGTGGAACAGAGGCGCGAGTGGTGGATGCGGCGACGAGGCGGGCCGGGGCGCCGCCCGGTCCACCTGCTCACCTGCGCTAGTTCACCAGAGGGGACATAATGTTGTTCATAATGTGTATATACTACAGTATGCTTAGGAGGTTTAATCAATTTGTTATATTACGTTGTTCTAATTAAAGACTACATGGTGCCCGTCGACAGAAGCAGTGCGATAGACGATGTGTACTTAAGTTGAGAGCACTCATTAATTTATTGTTATATTTTTATTATCTTATAATCTAGTTTGCTTATCTAGAGTCGAGTCATTTCTATTAGTGCTGACGCCTCGACGAGCAATATGGTGTCTGTAAGGGAAGGATAATTTACATGATTGTCCAGTGTTTGGGACCTGAGTCCAAAAGTTTAAACATACCTGTACATTTTAATGTATTATTGTTTTGTACAATAAATCGTTATAAACGACAAGTGTTTCATTTTTCAGTACCTACAATATATTCATCGAGCTTTTCTAACTTTTGTGTCAATCGTTCTAGCTATTCGCTTTTGTTCAGTAGGTACCCACCGCTACAGATCTTGTCACTGGAGCAGCCTGCAAGGGGTAACAATCACAAAGGTAAAGGCTAGTTTCAGGCTTAAAATGTCAATTTTTACTGCTACGCGATTTCTAAATGTAATCGTATACAAGCGCACTGTTGGATTTTCAACGCCTGGCTAGGCTATTATTAGGTGTGTCGCAAAGTGTTAACGAAAACGGGTAAGTATAAGCATCAATAGTTAACGCATTCGGTTCATTGTTCATTACGAAATATAGACGATAAGAAGGTAGATATTCGATATCAACTGTCGTGTCGTGTTCGATTCCTTAGCTCAGAATTAAAATTTTATGTAATTATTCATATAGCACTCCCGTGTTCCTTCAGTTGCCTGTTGCCAAGGTCCCGGTATTCCTTTCGGACTTTCCCGCCACCCTGGCAGATATCGGTCCTAGCGGACGCCGCCAAATAAAAATATACTTGGTGCACACATACGGACTCTGTAACTAATCCGCTTTCCGTTTTACTATACCCAAGTCTCGCGCTTTGCTCTCAGCAAACCCAGAACAGTCGGCTAATGAATTAAGTATAAGTAACATTCAAATTAACTGCCACAGTGAACAAATCTTTACCAGCAATCTTTGTAGGCGTATGGGGTTTATGTTTATAAAAAGTGGGATCAGAAAAATCGGAGATATAACTTTTGCAGAATAAAACAAACATCGACTATATAGTCAGTCTATTAATTAATAAATAAATCAGTCTATTTACAAATTAATTTTAATGAAGAGCCAGGATCAAAACAGAGATCACTGAACCAAAACTAGAGGTTTAAGATTATTTTGAATTTCGTGGGCAACGTTAGTGCATCCCCATGCCAAGTGCACAATAACGCCGCTACGAAAAGCGTTTTCATACAAAAAAATGCGGTGCAGGCCCAAATGTACTAAGGGGATGCAGGAGGATTTTTGCGAAGCGGTCCGCCATAATCTGCGCTAGCGTTTATCTTGCCATGTGTGATGAAAATGTATGCTAGATACACACGCAGAGACTTCAAAAACTCACGTCCACAGCCACACACAGATTGATTTTGAAATGAAATCGCCAGCAAGTCACTCCGTGTGTGCTAACCAGCATTACCGTGCGTTTCCACTGGCGAATCATTTAAGACAAAACATGTTGAAATCTCTAGTTCCTGTCAATCTTCCATACAATTTTTGACAGGAACTAGAGATTTAAACATGTTTTGTTGAAATGTTTCGCTAGTGCAAACGCACGGTTAGAGCATATTTATTTATTATTATTTATTTATAACTTCAGACTTGCAAGTTGCAGGGCAAAACCGTAACTATAATGCCGCCTCCACACTTGCCAAAGCAAATCTCGACAAACCATCACAAATTCAAAAGTTTTTGGGTTAGCTGGTTTTTTGCACTGGTTTGTAACACTTTGCAGTTTGCACCAAGTGGCAAGTGAGTAGATCCACGAGTAGATCTATTGTATGTTCCTTGGAGAAGATCCGTCAGCCACAGTCCTGGCTATAATGATTTGATTGGCAACACCAAATTCAGTTTTTATTTTCAAGAAGACTGCCACATTTCGTGGCGCGCTTGTTCTGTTTATTGAAGACTAGGTACTTAGTCTGTGTGTTTATGTTCTTACAATAGATTTTTAATAAAGTTACAACGGTTTTTTTTACAATTAACAGCTGTTTTCAATGAACTTGAGTATTGTTATAACATAGAAATTATGCAAGAAGTAGTTAAATATTGGCCAAAATAATGGATGCGTCTAGGTAAGCAATTTTCTTGTATTCGATTACGTTCAAGCCTTTTGCTCTGGAGATACAAATTAGTTTACTTTTCACAGACTAGACTCCGAGCTGCCGAATAAAATGGCACATTTAGATATAATGGAGATTGACGAGCCCAATACTGAAGCTATAGAAGAGCAATCTCAAGTACCTGAATTACCATCACGAGTTTTAAGAAAGAGAAAATCTATAATGCCTGAAGCAAGTAAATCATCGAATCGCAGAGTTAGTATGAAGCCAAGTAAGCGGATTATGACTGAAAATGCAAACCCTAAACAAATAGAAGCATTGTATCTGAACAAAAAGGTTAAATCTTTGTCACAGACTTTGGAAACTATTTACGAAGAGCCTAAAGCTCAGAATAGTGAGACTGAAGTACTAATAGGTGGAAGGAAAGTAAAAAGACTGCTAACATTCCAATTAGGCAACCAATACACAAAAGAAAAAATTAAGAAACGCAGAGCTAAAATTAAGAAACTCTTGGGAAACAAATCTTACTTGAATAGAAAGAAAATACCGATGCAAGTGTTCCTCAAAACTATAGAATGTTTGGAGTTGGACGAAGTTATAAAAACAGAAACTTCACTGCCAATTAAAGATAAGGATACATAATTAATTTTATAAGACTTATTACCACTTATTACCTACATGGTATTGTTCTACTTGTGTGTCTGTGTCCGTACAAAATAAAATTCACAATAATGATTAAGTATTTATTTTATATCCATAAATAAACTCATGTCTTCTTCCAATGGGGCTAGGCAGAAACTACAGAATAAACTATTTTATATATTGCGCCTATTTTAATACTGAATGAATTAATTTAAGTTATACATTTACATAAGTGAAAAAATCCTAAGTTATTAATTACAATTAAATAGCAAAAACTTAAGTATATAAGCATCAACTACACAAACGTTAGGTTTTAACTAAACACTCTGTAGCTGATTTAGGGCAGTTATCATATTCTTTGACAAGGCCTTCAGAATCTTGATCAACAATATTGAGGCACACACAGCGAGGTTTTTCTACCCCAGGAGTGAAGAGCTGGCGTGGAACACCTGCCCAGGACCTTTTCACACCACCACTACAAAAAAACCAAGTGTTAAGAGTAGGCCAAGTAGTTGTGTTTAGATTTCTTCTGCCTCTTTTCATACTTCGGTTTACACCAAATACTATCAGAAGTATGAAGAGATGCAGAGGAAAGCTACACGAACTTAGCTTCGTTCCCATTGTGCCTGTGCTTTATTTTCTCTTCATTGCTTTCATGCTGTATAATAAAGTTTAAATAGGTGAAACATCTTTATAGGATTTTTTTCTTTTATTTTGTTCATTCATTAAAATATGGAAGTTCAAAAAAATATTAGAGAAGCTGGAAAAAACTAAGGCTGACAGAAACTAGTAGAAGTGGCAGCTAAGCAAGACCTTTCTGAAGTTTCATGTATGGTTTGAAACTTCAAGAAAAGAAAAAACCGAAACAGACTCGCGCACGAAGGGTTCCGTACCGTTTGTTGTATGGGAGCCCCCTTAAATATTTATTTTATTCGGTTTTTTTTTGTACTTGTTGGTACGGAACCCTAAAAAGACTCCACAACTATGGAATGCCATGTATATGTTTTAGGATTCCATAAAGGAAAGGTGCCACACGGAACCCTAGCACTAAGCCGCCGCTGTCCATACTAGGCCACCACAATAGGTAGTCAGTAGAAATTTTCACATTTTGTGTTCTTCTATAGCTGATATAACAACCCTTCTTCTTTTTGAACCCGTCGTGTGTGACTCCGACTCGTATTTGACCGGTTTTTAATGAAGCAGAAGTTGTTGGGTCATAAAATATAATAAGAATCAAGAACCTTCACAATTTTAAGGTGCTGGCAGAGAACTGGTACCTTATTTCATCTTTTTTACTGTAGGGGGCTATATCACTTAGTGGTAGCTGGTGGCTATATTAGAGTGGAGGAAGACCAAAGAAATGATGGATGGACTGTGTGAAAGATGATATGGCTAGAACGGGGGCTGACTACTGCAAACACAATGCTGACTGAATAGAGAACTATGGAAGAAGACATGCTGCATCAACACTAAATAAATTGTGATAAGCGGAAGAGAATGATGTTGATGACATGGAAAAAAAATAACCCAACTGATGAAGGGACATCTAGTGCAAATTAATTAAAACAAAAAATAAGAACCTTGATGTGGTGCACCACACTTTAGTGCCTTCCTCAGCACTCCATGCAATGTTACAAGGTGGATATTTCTGATCTTCTTTTCTAGAATTTTCCTTTTCTACTTCACATTGCTTTATTTTATCATAAAACTCCTTCATGTAAGCTGTTCCTTGGCCATTCTTGTCATAGAATCGTCCTGTGAGGGTACCTGTAAGTTATTTTTATTTATGTTTTAATCAGATCATAGTATTTGCTGGAAGCTGACACCTACAGTTGGGAAAAGGATTGGCAGATTGATTGATAGTATTTGCTGGACAACAATCAAACAAGCAATGTAATGGGATGTCTTGTACGTGCAAGCATTAGTATGATACTTACCAATATAATAATGTACTCTGTGATAATTGCAAAACATTTATGCTTAAGAACACAATGAAAAAATGAATGCTTACCAATTTCAATATACTTTTTCCTGAATGTATTCCGCCAATGGACCAGTGTGAGCAAGTCTTGACAGGACAAGTCCATGACATGGTCCTTTTCATTACTTTCATCTTTGAAGTCCCCCGTAACAAGAGATCTGGACCCATCTTTACCTGAATTTTGAAGAATAGGTATTATAATACACATAAAATTGTTTGAATTCTAGTAATCTTATTCATTTAAGCGTTTTCACTAAAGTAAATAGAATATGATTTACCTATAAAATAATGGTATGCAGCACCCTTTTCATAATGTCTTTTACCTTCTGTCACATCAAATACTGTACCTAATACTGCTAAATAAAAGTTTTTTTGTTTTACTCCATTAAATTGAGCTAATTTAGTTGAAGTAAAAATACCAGGTTTATCTTCTTCCACTTCATTAACAAAAGATTCAAAGTACCATTGTAGTTCATTGCGGTACAAGAAAGCGCCGAAAACGACAACTATTGAGATAACTAATATTAAATTCCTTAATAAAACCTTCACAACCATCGCTTTTACTGTAATCAACTCAGACCAAATAAAAAGTAATCAACAGCTTTTTTACACGACTGCCCAAAAAGGAGTGTAATGTTTTTGTAAAAGCTTTCGTAACATCTAAATCGTCGACAACTTGAGGTGAAACGAAAATCAGGCCTTACTTTACTGACTACTATCCTTACTTTAGTGAATTCCTGTTACACATACCTTTTCTGTAAAAATAACTGTAAAATCATCAAACAGACAACGTTTCAAGAAAAAACTTGGAAACTGTCAGGTAGAATACTGTCAAATCAAATTGGAGCAACGAGCAACTGGAATAGAGGTGTAACTAATATATTCATAATAGGTACAGGGATTATGATACAAGCATGTATATTCATATTAGGATATGACAATATAAATTATTAGGTTACCAAGTATTAGTCAAATATTAGGCACGCTAATCTATCACGATCACCATTTGCCGACTGCGATCACTGCGATCACTGAATCACCACAACGACGAGAGATCACGTCGCGGTCTCTCACTTCTGTCGCACTTTCTATTAGTTAATCTAATCTAATACGAATATTAGTTTAATATATATAGTGACCGAAGCTCACAGCGACTCGGCGACTCCATATTATGTGCACGCAAGCAGTGAATGGCCGTGATTGATTATTACTTTGTTTTTGTTTTGTATTTATGTTTGGTGGAGGTTTTGGTTTGGTGATGGTTTAATGGTTTTTGTGGTTACTAATTAAGGGAATAAGCATTCGAGAGGCGCGCAGGGACGGCAGCCTAGACGTGTATTTAATGGAATTTTTCAGTTTTTGTATGGAAAATAAGAAAAAAAAATTACCAACATGTTGTGAATTACGGGTTTAAGGGTTTTATAAAGAGGGGCGATAGGACACACCGTTTTCGAGATATAAGCAAAAGAAAAAAAATAGATACAGTTCTGTTTTGTAACTGAAGTTGAGGTGTTAGTTTGAATTTTAGCTCATGACATCTAATTTTATTCCACACATTTTTAATCGCGATTAAATATTAGCATGTGCAACTGATTCATTATAAGCTACACTTATAATGAATCAGTTCACCAATATTTGACTAATATGGGTAATAGTTATGGGATCATAATATGCGAAAACGAATATATTCAATAATAGGATTACCTAAAAATGACCCTAATATAACATCTCTAAACTGGAACGAATCAACAAACAAAAAAAACTTCTTGTCAAAGATACTGTCAGGTCAGTGTCACTTTCCTTTTTATCATGGTAAACCCTCGTACCTATGAGCGATTTTTTATCGCTCACTTAATTTTCAACACTGCTTATCACCGATAGTTTAAAATTCAATAGTGTATTTTTCTGACGCATTGGGATGTACGCGTTGTTGTGTGTGACTCAATGCTGGCCATTCACACCGAGAGCTGAAAATCCAGTGCGCGATAAAAAATCACCCATGCGTACCTGGGCTAATTTCAACTTCAAAAACAACCAACCACAGGATAAAAAATAAATGTATAAAAAAAAACCCTGCATTAACCTAAAAACGGGTTTTCTAATTTTATTTTGTTTATATTTTATAGAAAGCATTAGAAGATCTTCAATTTTGAAGAAACAGTAGTTAAAGTATTATCCGTAAATAAGAAATATCTGTGCAAGTTAAAATATGAAAATAAAAATCATAATATTCTTGTAAAGAATTTCATCCTTTGATTCTAATCTAATCAAAGGTAAACCATGTCTGGGAAACTAATCCGTCAAATTAGAACAATCTCGCAGTCTCCGCAGCGAAGAAGAGTCGTTGTTACTGGACTAGGAGTTGTATCTCCTCTGGGTACAGGCACTGGTTTAGTGTGGCAAAACATTTTGAAAGGTCAATGTGGTATAGTCGCCCTGCAAGGCAACGAATATTCCAAATTACCATGTAGGATAGCTGGCTTAATTCCTTCAGACGACAAAGTGGCAAAAGCATTGTCCAAGGCCAACCTAAGATCTATGGCTCCTGCTACATGCCTTGCTCTTGTTGCAACTGCAGAGGCATTGGAAGATGCAAAATGGTTGCCAGAATGTTATATCGACAGAGAGGCTACAGGAGTAGCTATTGGGATGGGAATGATAGATTTAAAAGATGTTTGTGACACTAATGATGCATTAAAAATCGGTTATAACAAAGTCAGCCCATTCTTTGTACCAAGAATTTTACCAAACATGGCAGCTGGTCACATAAGCATTAAGTATGGCTTCAGAGGACCAAATCATGCTGTGTCTACTGCTTGTGCAACTGGTGCACACTCAGTAGGTGACGCCTTCAGATTTATCAGAAATGGAGATGCAGATGTCATGGTGTGTGGTGGTGCGGAAGCTTGTATCAGCCCTCTTGCCATAGCAGGGTTCAGTAGATTAAGAGCATTAAGCACATCATTCAATGATGAACCAGAAAAAGCTTCTAGACCATTTGATAAAAAAAGAGATGGTTTTGTCATGGGTGAGGGTGCAGCTATTTTGGTTTTAGAAGAGTACCAGCATGCATTAGAGAGAAATGCGAAAATATATGCTGAAATATTAGGCTATGGCTTATCAGGAGATGCTTCTCACATTACTGCTCCTAGGGATGATGGGAGTGGAGCAGTGTTGTCAATGAGAGGTGCTTTGAGAGATGGTGGCATCAATAAAGATGCAATTACGTACATTAATGCTCATGCAACATCAACCCCTGTAGGGGATGGTATTGAAGCAACAGCAATAAAGACTATGTTTAGCAATCACAGTTCAAATATATCTATTTCATCCACAAAAGGGGCTCATGGACATTTACTAGGGGCTGCAGGTAATTTGGAAGCAATATTCACTGTATTAGCTTGTCATCATGGAATTATACCACCTACAATCAATTTAGAGGAACCCGTTGATGATTTGAATTATGTTGCTAATGAATCAAAACCGTGGCATGCAGACAGAAGAATTGCATTGAAAAATTCTTTTGGTTTTGGGGGAACAAATGCAACACTTTGTATTGGACAGGTGTAAAGAGAGTCACAACAAATGTGGGGAATCTAGGGGAAGTAAAAAAGTTATTTGATAAACTGTAAAAATAAAACTGTACAAACTGTAAATTTGGGAATTTTATCATTAAAAATAAAACTTGTTAGCACTGTATTATATAGTATATTCAAAACTGAGTTTACAAATGTTTCCCGACTTTAATAACAATGGCGAAACAGCCAAGGTAACTCCCGACCTTTTGCTTTTCTAAGCTTTTTTCGATAACGAGCAATAATATTCATCATGTAATTACATAATATTGAGTCACATAAAGCATTGAAATAAAATAATTTGATCAAAAAATGCTACTTTAAATATTTCATTACTAAGCTTTCTAACAATTTAAATAGTAAATATATTAAATGCTGGTTTTTATCCAGTCAATCCATTGTATTATTGGAATCATTCAAACATGCACTTGCAATTTTTTCCCAGTGCTAGGCACAATTTTCCCGAATATGATTTAACACTCAAAGATTTTTCATTTGAAATAATTTATTAGATAATTAGAATTAGCAAACGCCAACATCTTTACACTAATCTATTGCATTAAGGTTACATTATACGGATCTATTACAAAATGGCATATTATTATTTATAATTAATTTAGAAAAAAAGATAATGTTTAACATTGATTCCTTCTAATATTGGAAGTTTACAAAAGATGACATGATATTTAATTGTATACGGATTTTTCATCAAAAGAGAACCTATAAATTCCAAAATTTGTTTCACATAATATGAACATAAATCAGTCTATTCAATATTTGCACTGATTGCTTAAATCTTCAACTACTATTGAAATAACGCTGAGTCGCTGAGTACTGAGTATTTAGACATTTTACTGCGGTTGTTATTATTATTATTGACGATATACATATCTGAAGAACTTAACCTGGTATTCTATTATATCATTTAACAATAATAATATCTATTGAATGAACAATATGCGTCAGTAAATGACTGACCAGATTAGAAGACTTATGACTTACTGGATTTCTGGATATTAGTATGTATTCTATGGTGTATATTCATCTACAAACCATGGAAGCAGGTTATAGTATATTGCCATTTCTGAGTAAAATGACTGGTTTACAAAGTGCAGTTGAATGATGTGGCAGGTGGACTACGCCAGCTAGGCAGCCTGCTTATCCTGTTTCTGCAATAGCGGCGGTATCTGCGGCGTGTTCACACAAAGCTGAGCGAATTTTTGGCGGAGGTTCTGTCGCAACTCTTGTCTTTTTTCGGTTATATTTCTACGCGATTTGAATTCCATTACTTCCTCTATAGGAATATAACTAGTATCCTCTTCCTCGTCTGATGAACACGTATCCTAAAAATAGTGAAAGTATGTTAGCACCTGCTAAACAAGTCTAATACATGGGGCCTTATAATCATACTGTAGCAACTTACCATTAACATTTCTTGTAGAGAAAGTCCTGTGCACAAAGTCTTATCGTTCTTGGTCAAATCTAAACAGTCGCCTCTCTCGTGATTGCAGAACCCTTCTGAACACGCCACCTCTGAACCTTCGGGCGAGCTCATGAGAGAGGAAGAGCCAGACATGGTTTCACAGCAACCTCCATTGTTCCCGGATGAATAGCCACAGTCTTGGGAATGCTCGTTGGGCGAGAGGTTGCCGTTTTTGGTCCGTTTCTTGCCTGTTTTTTTGGGTGAGCGACGTTTATTTGTAGTGTCGTCTTCACACGACTGGCAGCCGTCGCCACTGGCTTCGTAACACTGGTGATTGATGTAGTCGCGTGGGGAAAGTAGATCAGTCGGCGTGTCTCGTTCCTCTAGTAGGCATTCTTCACATTGGCACTTTTCATCGGGTTCCTCTGAATCAGCCTCCTGTGTTGAATAAAAATGTTACATTAGAAATAAAAATTATAACTGCAATAAAATACAGAACTGATTAAATCTGTGGCTTACTTTGCATTTGCTCTCAACTGCTTGCCGCTCCTTCTTCTTGCGCCGTTTTAGTTTCTTCTGTTCCTTTCTCTGTTGCCTGGTCTGTTCCTCTTGAGTGATTTCATCATACAGAAGTTGCAGTTTTGAGACTCCGGTTTTGTGTTCGACGGCAGTTTCAAACTTGCGATACAGTGCCTCCACTGCGACCGCGGCGAGCGTCTGACAAGTGCCTTCTTCTTCGCGTAGCCTCAATGAGATGCGTTGCAGTCGCTCATAAATACATATACCGAGACAGATAAGTACCTGCAAACAATATGCCAAGTTAATGTTTTAATACAAAAGCCATAATTCTGTACAGTGAAGGACACCATAAGGTCAGCAACATTGCCCTGTGCCCATCATTTTAGATTATGTTAGTGTACATTGCTGTAAAAGGAGTAAGACTTAATTGAAACATAAGTGTCCCCTACACTTATGTTTCAATTAAGTCTTACTCCTTTGTGAGGTAGTCTGCTTTTGGGCTTAGATGGCAGGTGTCTGTTTACTTACCTCTTCTTGTGCAATTTCCAGTGTCTTAGCATGTCTCTCTCTATGGTTTCCGAGTAGTTCTGGTTCCGCTCTAGCGATGAGGTGCGCGATGTAGTCAGTCTTGGCTTGCAGGTGCAGGTGTTTGTCTAAAAGGCATCGTTTGATACCGCCGTAGAGCGCGCCGACGTAACCTTTCTCTTTTTGTGGTTCCTTCTCTTCAACTAATAGCTGATACGCTCTCAATACCTGCAGCAAATAAAACAATGATTTTTTTATGTAAATAACAGCTGTGGAATAAAGCAGCCTTCTATAGTGTTCTACACAAGACTACACTTCCTTACATGACGACTGACGACATGAAAGAATAACATAAATCTTTGTTCTAGAACATTACAATATCGTTTCATATAAACAAAAAACACAACTATGCTAAACCACCTACTACCCTCTGTAACTAACTTATGATAACAAATTGTTTCTATAGCAATCATGCATTCTACAGGAGATAGCAATGATGTTTATTATTTATAACTTTATTCAATTCTACAATCATACTTATGTTAGTACTATCACATAACTTCGAATTTGAGTAAGGAAACACGATATTCAATTGAAATAAGCCTACTACCTAGTTTCGATGCTTCTTCGGTTTCGATGCTACACATCAAGCTATACATTTCCGGTTTATGCTGATCTCGCATTATAGAGGATTTCGATACAGTGCGAGGTCAGCTTATACTGGAAATATATAGCTTGATGTGTAGCCGTGTGTACACCAAAATGGTGAAAAAGGTTTAAGGTGAGAACAATGAATGAGAAATGGAATCTTATTTATTTTACTAAAAATACAAAGATAAAATTATCTATAACAATAACTTATGGTTTTTAAAAGTAATGCATCAGTTCATGAAAAATGTCGATAACAATGATTTTGTTAGCAAGTTTTATCAGTTACTCTTGTTACGATAAATATTATAAGTTATGTAAGTGATAAGTGAGACACATCAAGCTATTTTGTCTTATGTGAACTTAAATTTGTTTTGGCCTTTAAACACACAGCACAGCATTTAAATTAAACTTCATTAAAAAAGTCCTTAAATAAAATTTTCGGGTTCGGAAAATTTGGAATAACTGTATACTTTTAGTTTTTGATAGATAACCAATTGGTATTTAATAATAAACAGATAGTTCTAATACCAGCATAATACAATCAAAATGGCTGAACATTCACATGGCATGTAGGATGGAGCGCTTTTGGAATATTTGTTTTTTCTCTTTCAAGTCAGTTAGATTATGAACAAGGAATGAACTTTGTTCCATCAGAAATGTGTATTTAGACTGTAAACTCATGTTAAGTGACAACCTCAGACCAAATAAAAAAGCTTGCCAGAACTACACTTCTTCTGCTCTATGCATACATGCACACATTTACAATCAAACTACACCTTACTAAGTGCACACACGTTTACGAAACCGGCCTCACGTCACTGTTGATAGTCTCTCTGTCTTGGGTTTTTATTCGGTCTGAGTTAACAACAAGAAACCTACCTTAGTTTTACAATCAGCACAGAAGCGGTGTTTTCTTAGGTAGTTGTGGAGCGTGTCGTGTAGCGTGTTGAAGTGGACGAGTGTGACGTGGTCGCGGGCGGAGGCGCGCATGGCGTCCCAGGCGGCACGCCAGGCCGCGCGGCCGCCCCAGCCCCACGCGGCCCAGCCCCAGCCGCACGGCGCCCCCGCCCCGCTCGCCGCGCTCGCCCCCGCTGTGGTCGTGGTCTGAGCCCCCCAACCCCGAGCCGTGCCCGCCTCCAGTGAATGTAGAGTGCATCTCTGGGATTTCTTCCACCGTGGCTGACTGAGTATTAGACACTCGATGCCTGAACTGAAATAAATGTTTGTTTTATTGTCTGTTTTCTGACAAGGATACTGCCAAAGTTGAAATTTGAAAGAAAGTATAAATTATAATATCAGGATCTTAAATATATATTATCATTATTTCAGCCAATAAATCTCTACTGCTAAACATGTGAAATGAAATGAAATGAAATTGTTTATTCTGTAAATAGGATATCAGAATCACTTTTACACGTCATATTTAAAAAAATAAAATAAGCTCGATGAGGTCGGCGTTTCCTATCTGACTACTCTGAGAAGAAAGGCCGAAACAAACTCAGAGGTTGCAGTCTCTTTTAAGGTCCAGACATAATCTTGGTCAGGCCATATGAGGACCATGTAGATTAGAGTCTGAAATGGTCTTTTGAGGAAAGAACCACACAGATTTGAGTGGACCTGTCCAGTCAGTGCAAGCATTTGTCAGTAACCGAGAAGCTCAACTCAGAGCTTAAGGAGCTCAACGACTCGACAAACAATACCAAAGAAAGGACATTTGGCCGCTAAAAGTACTCAAACTGCCAGATTAAAACTAAAGAAAGAGAGAAAAGAGATAATAAAAATGATCCACATAGTCCTCACATTCACAATAATTAAAATAAAATAATACTTTACAAAGTAATAATGTCATTTTGTATAAAATATTCAACAATGTCAATTTGTAAGTTTATAAAAACTGGTATATTGTAATGATTTTAGATAATAATTAAAATGTCAAGTTCTAAGGTTTTAGCAGAGCGAGCAGCTCAATCCCATGCTTTTTTGTCTTCTAAATAATCCGCAATTTTATAGTACCCTTTTTTACAAAGTTTGGTTTTAATACAGCCTTTAAATCGTTTAATGGGTAAATTTCTAATATCAATGGGAAGTTTGTTGTAAAAGCGTATACATTGACCCATGAACGAGTTGCCTACTCTGTGGAGACGAGTGCGATGTACAGCAAGATTGTGTTTGTTCCTGGTATTTATACTATGAATATCGGACATTTTCTTAAAATTTGATATATCTTTGTGTACATACAACAGGTTTTCAAATATATATTGTGAGGCTACAGTCAGAATATCTACTTCTTTGAATTTTTCTCTAAGGGAATCTCTTGGACCTAGGTTGTAAATTGTGAGCCGCCCATAACAATCTTTATCTATTTGGTGATTGATTTTATGAGCAGATATGGGAGTATGCTGCAGATTCTTAACAATCTTCTAATAGCCTTTTACAACACTCACTGACACACAATATTTTGTTTGCAAACTACAGGTACTTACATTACAATTAAAAGATATGCATTCTCTGCTGCATTACAATTTTTTTTTTTTAATATGATTATCCTGATATTAAGCTAGTAAAATCATAATACCTGTGACCGTTGAGTAAAGTGGCTAGCGATTGTGGATGTATAATTTTGTCTTCCCTTATTGTCATTATTTCATCTGGTGTCAGCACCAATGGATCCAATGTGGGATGTCCTGATTTACATAGCTGATAAAAAAGGCGTTCCACACTGCAAAATAATAAACAAACCATATACAGTGTTTTGAAGAATAATTATCATGGAGCCACCCCTCAGCTCCACTTGGTTCGAGTGGTGAATTACGGAGCATTGTCACTAGCAGATAGGAGACAAAGACCCAGGGGTGAGAACATTATAGGTTGTGTGTTGAAGCATAAAATGAGTAAGACTCAGGCTATGAGGTTAGAATAAATCCCAAAAGAGAAAACCAGCTGTCAAATCATTTGGCAATCATTTTGAGCATTTAGCATGTGTCAAACAATTATAATAAAATTAAAGAATTTTGGTGAGAGGGTTTTTATGTTTATTAGTTTTACTACATTTTCAACATATAGCAAAGGGAGATCTTAACCCATTGAGGTTCAATGTAAACTAGAGAAGACACTGTAAACAAAAAAATTGCACAACATGTTGTACAGGACAACAAACGTCTCAGTCACAGCAACCTGAATACGCATACACATCCGCAGGACACATAATTAGTTTATAACAGCTGCTCTAGTTTACATTGAACCTCAATTCCTTTACCCTACAGCAGGACAATATAGGCTGAACTATTATTATATTTGCCATGGGTCCATTACTACCCTCTATAAGTTATGGTTATCTTTATGGTGTAATGTGACAATAATTTCACTGAAATTTTGTGATCAGTCCAACATTGTACAATTAATATCACTAAAAAACTTTTTAGTAACTTTAATTCGTTGAGTTAGGTAACTTTGCACACTGTTTTTATAATGTTTTACTAGAGTTAGGTACCTACTCAAGTAAAACATTTGCCACCTAGTACTACTAATAGGAGAATAATGATATCTTTCAAGCTCCAATAATATTGAGCTACCATGACACATAACATTCAGCTATCCAACAAATAAGCAAATTGAACTAAATGTACTGGTACTGTACCTTCTTCGACAGCCTACACAAGGAATGCTTTGATTTAATACATTAAATATATCAGAAGCATCGACTCTGAGCGCTGCTTTCAGTTCGTCGGTCGTTAGGATTCTATATTTGCGCATAAATTCTTCGTACTCGCGACCTTTTACTTGTGGATTGTCGCAAATTAGACCCATTGTGTTTAAATCCATGATCATCTGGAAACAAAAACAAAATTCGTTAGATTTCAACAAAGGAATATATTCGCAAAATAAGGTCATCTGCAAGACGTCATTACATTGAATGAAATCAATGAACTTTTGATAAATTTGTCATAGCCGTAATTGCATTGCGTATTTCAACGGAATTTTAGACCATGAGTTTGCGAAGCAATGTTTTCGTTTTGTAAAAAGACTGACCGATAATTTTTCATTAATACTATCCCTGAATAATCTACGCTTGTGGTAATGTCAAAGTGCATAAAACCACTTACTGTAAGATTTTCGTAGATAGTTAACGGCAATTGTCGCCTTTTTATCACAGGTTCTTTTTCGCTGTTGTATATATCAACTAATTTCGCCATTTTAAAGATTAATCACATAAAATCGCAGATAAAATACACAAATATAACAAAATGACGGCCAAGTTCTTTAGAAATACACGTCGTGCGTTGCGTCTGACACAGCACAACCACAGATAAAGCGATATTTATTAGGAGTTAGGACAGACAGCGTCTGTGATGACACAGATTATACACACAGTCTACACTTACACTAACTCACTCTCACCCGCTAGAGAACGGATCTCACTTTGACCCTTATTTACGATTATGAGAGGTTTTTTGCGATGGCTACTTCTATCACAACAAAGAAAGGAATAAAGATTTATGATTATGAAAAAGTATAAAATAGTTTAATGCGGGTACATTAAATATCGTTTATTACAATGAACTTAGGTACTAAAATACACAACAAACTTATAACATTGCGAGAGTCGCGGATATATAGTACGTAGGCACGTCTTTACGTCTTTTCCCGTCGGTGATCAGAACTAAAAACTCTTGCTAGCAACAGCGACGGGCTTTTTATAATACTCAGAAAGTAGGTACTTCAAGCTATTCATTACTTTCGGTGTTGTAGCCTGACGACGTGATGTCCAACTTCTCCCACCCGACCTACGGACCAATAGGCGATTTTCTTATCTAGCGAGCGATCCCCATAAGTAGGTGAAACAATAGGAGCGAGCGAGATAGAGAGCCGCTGCGCAGTCGTGCTCTTTCTAAGCCGTGGTAAGGCTCGCGGAACAACTTTATTTAATTTATTTAGTTTGTTAGAGTTCTCGCGTTACAATAGTTTATAGATGAACTAAAGTAGAAGGCGTCCGGAGTATTTACAATCTAAAAGGCTCTGTGTAGCCTTGCCTAGCCTTTTTCCTACGATAGTGTGGCTGGTGTCTGATGGTGTCCATGTAAAATACTGGTATTCAGAGGCATCCGGCATCTGCATCCATGTCTCCCAACTCTCTAAGTTCATGTAAGTGTATTGAATAAAAATTTCATGAAATCGTCGTCAGTACACTTACATGAACTTAGAGAGTTGTATTGCTGATTCTAATGTTTATAATTCTGTAAATCCATATTTGTTACGGCCGCTAATAATATTTAGATCAACATACAACCTGATACTGACCTGCAAATTGCAAAAAACGTAAGAAAATTTGAATTTCGCGGGCCACCCTAGCGCATCAACCTTAAAGTTCACGGTTTTTAAGTTCGCGACCATAATCAGCTTGCCGTCGGTGACAGACGTTCGTACTTAAAGTACGCGGTTTTTAAGTTCGTGACCTTACTCGGCTCGCCGTCGGTTACACACGTGAAGCTTGCATTGTCAAATTGGCCCGCGCCTCTGGTGACCGACGATGAGCCAAGGCGGGCTACGAGTAAAATTTCAAACCTGTTGGATTGCCAACGAACTTAATCGGCGGTTTCAAAGTCCGCGTACTAAGCATGACACACGGGCGAGTAAGCTCGCCGAGCCATAAGTACGCGGACTTGCTCGCACGTCTATCACCCGTTTTAGATAGGGTCAGTCAGTTCAGGACCCCCTCTTGAGTATTAATGTTCTGTGGTTCAGACCGCGAAGTGAAGCGACTCGAACCTCGGTGAAGTTAGCCGCACGATTTCATTATTATGAAATGTTGATAATGCTAATCGTTAGAGAGTGTTAGAGAGAAAAAAAAAATCGTTAGAGAGTAATAATTAGTTTTTATGTAAAAGCAATTTTAATTTTTCGTGTGAAGTTGGCCCCCCTGCCCGCAAAAACGGACTTAGACGTAATTTTTTTTTTTTTTATCGTTTGAGAATCGTTAGAGAGAGATTGAGAGATACACAAAATCGTTAGAGAGTTAATACCTATTTTATTTGTTATTAAATCATTTCTAAGAGCGTTAAGTTAGCCCACCTCTGTAAATCGAGCCCCTGATTTAATTATTCTGAATTTTTGTTAATGCTAATCGTTAGAGAGAGTTAGAGAGAAAAGAAAAATCGTAAGAGAGTAATTAGTTTTATTTATCAAAGTTTTTTTTTTTTGTGAAATTGGCCGCCATTCCCGCAAAAATGGACTAAGACGTAATTTAAAAAAAAATATAGTTTGAGCATCGTTAAAGAGAGATTGAGAGTTAAAAAAAATCATTAGGAGTAAATATTTTAATTGATATTAAATTATTTCTGAGAACGCGTTTTACCCTAGGACCTGATCAGAATTAAGTTTAGAAACGTGCCGCCTCGATAGGGGAGGGAGGAGAGGGGGAAGGGTTAGTAGATCCCCCCACTCCCGCCGGAGATACAAAGTTTTTATTAAATTATTTTTAAATATGTCAAATCTCATATGCTGGGGCCACACCAAAGGGAAACGCCGTTGATTATCGCGATAATGGACGTCAACCGTTGGTGTAGCCACAACTTACCTCGAGTATTTGTCAAAGGCATTCACATTGGCGTTTAACGTTGGGTGATAACTCTGGTGGCGGTATTTTAGGCAGATCAAAGAGATTTACCGCGAGAATTATTGCATTGATTGAAGTGGTGCACAATGAGAAACGTAAGTTTGATTAGGTTTCTCATTGTGCACCGTGAGCGCGATGGGACGTCACGGGTACATAATTATTTAGCGGAGCCGATCAGCCCATTATGGAATGGAATGGACTAACGAGAAAGCCATTGAGCTTCTCGAAGTTCTGAACTGAACTTGATACTAAACGACCAGACCAGGGTCACTAACAATACCTATTATTTATTTATTTATACATGTGGAGTTGCGTCGTCCGCGTATATTCTTCTTACAAATAAATAATATTATTAGACGATGAGATCGTAATAATAATCGTGAATATCGATGTTACGAGTTACGACCGGCCGGACGGACTGCGGACGGCGTTCGGTTCGGTAGGTTGCGGCGGGGCACGGCTACTGCGGATAGGCGTCCGCGGGTGCGATAAACGTTTTTTCTTTGTACTTCCTTATTCAAAACTTTACCAAGTACTTAAAATTAAGTTTACAAAAACTTACGTTTTTGGATAATAGATTTATTTTTATAGACAATCCATTTTATTGTCAAAACCGGTTATGATTAGAAAATATTTCAAGGGCGTGGATAAAGCAGCCCGCACCGGGCGCATAAAAGGCTAATTACGGCACTGAATAAAAGTAAATTATTCGTAAGTTCAAAGAAAAAAAAATAAGATCATCACTACATAGGAAGCCCTTCCATTTGATATGTCACACTCACTCTCGCGGTGAAAGTCAAATAAATACATGCCGAATGAATTTCAGAATGTATTTATTTACGTTTTACGACCCATGTTTGGGTCACAGTAATACATTTAAAAAAAATTACGTCTTAGTCCATTTTTGCGGGAATGGGGGCCAACTTCACAAGAAAATAAAAAATCTTTGATAAATAAAACTAATTACTCTCTAACGATTTTTCTTTTCTCTCTAACGATTAGCATTAACAAAAATTCAGAATAATTAAATCAGGGGCTCAATTCACAGAGGTGGGCTAACTTCACGCTCTTAGAAATGATTTAATAACAAATAAAATATTAACTCTCTAACGATTTTGTGTATCTCTCAATCTCTCTCTAACGATTCTCAAACGATGAAAAAAATAAAATACGTCTAAGTCCATTTTTGCGGGCAGGAGGGCCAACTTCACACGAAAAATTAAAATTGCTTTTACATAAAAACGAATTGCTTTCTAACGATTTTTCTTTTCTCTCTAACACTCTCTAACGATTAGCATTATCAAAATTTCATAATAATTAAATTGTGCGGCTAACTTCACGGAGGTGCGACTCGACACCGCACGCACTTTTTAACAATTATCGAACTTATTTTTTCAGTGCGAGTGTTGACATTTGTCAAAGTACACTGAGATGCGCGGTGTTGCACAGCACGTGTATCATAATGTGTACCTACCTAGTAAATAAATTCCTTATTGAATCGGATCATAAAAACGTGCGCGTTGCGTCGCATCTCGGTGTGGCTATGGTCTATGATGTGGACTGACCCCGTAGACTGGAAACCGACCGCAACATATTTGGGAACAGACGCTACAAGATAGGTACCTACCGCCAATATACGAGGTCCTGTGAAAGTGTGAACTACTCATTAATTCTCTTCTTTTATTGTCTTTGGATTTTTGTCCGTCAACCGTCAAGTGTAAAAAAAATATGTCATTCTGTCATGTCAAATTTGCGAGTTAGAGATTTTCTTGCAGTTGACAGTTTGATAATTTATTTTGTTTATTTGCTTGCATGAATTACAAAGTCGCTATTCGCTAAATACTAGATACTGCTATCGTATTTACATCGACGTGAATCTATTCATTTACTGTCTACAGATTTTCTTCTATCATGTCCAAAATATTTACACCCACTAATCAAATCCGTTTAACCAATGTCGCAATCGTAAGGTTAAAGAAAGGTGGCAAGAGATTTGAAATAGCTTGCTACCGGAATAAGGTTTTATCATGGCGAAACAAATTGTGAGTCACCTAAATAAATAATACTTGTGCTTCTTAAATTACAACCACTGACACTACTCAAATCCATATTGTTTCAGAGAAAAAGACATTGATGAAGTTCTTCAGACTCACACAGTATTCACAAATGTCTCAAAAGGACAGGTTGCTAAAAAGGAAGATTTGGTAAAAATATTCGGCAAAGAGGACCAAACCGAAGTATGTAAAGAGATATTAGAGAAAGGTGAACTTCAAGTTTCAGACAAAGAAAGGCACTCTCAGATTGATTCTCTCTTCAAAGATATTGCAACAACGGTTGCCGATAAATGTGTTAATCCAGAAACAAAGAGGCCATATCCAGTCTCTATCATAGAGAAAGCTATGAAGGACATCCATTTCTCTGTGAATGTCAACAAAGGAGCGAAACAACAATCGCTTGACGTCATACAGCTGTTGAAAAAAGAGATCCCGCTAGAGAGAGCCCAAATGAGGGTAAGGATTTTACTCACTGGAAAAGAGGCAAGGAAGACTAAGGACAAAGTAGTAAAACTTGCTATGAGTGTTGAAGAAGAGAACTGGGACTCTGGCACAGCAAATATCATCTGTTTGATTGACCCCGGCAACTTCAGAGTCTTGGATGAGTTGGTGAGGACAGAAACTAAAGGAACTGGGCAGTTTGAACTGCTAAACTTAAAAGAAATGGTGGAAGGAGAACAAGCTCTATAAATTATGTTGTAATAATATTGATTTGTTATTTTTTATTGTTGGAAGAGATAAATGTGTAAGAGCAGTGTGAATGTTTTGTAGTTCAAAGTCAAGTTACTGATATCCCAACTATCATGAGGTTGACCTAGGGACATTAATTTTATTTTCAATCTTTTAAATGTCATTGATGGCCCATGTAGGGCTATGTGTATAATGTAGGTGTTATATTTACTGATAGTGATTTGTATGTTTGTAACTTTGTATCTTCATAATAAGTGTTCAGTAATTTTTGTTAAATTTCTATAAAATTTTATTTCACAATGTTTAGGCATTTGAAATAAATGTCATAATAAAAGATCCTTAAGGCAGTCGAATATGTCTGTATAAAACAAGTTTTTCTTTTGAAATAAAATATAAACATTATATTCAGATTTTCCATTTTATTGTTTTTGTAACTAGATGTTTTTCTGGTAAACCTCTTGTTGTATGAATGCACACATAGAGAAAGAAACAAAACTAAACAGCCCGAGGGTTGGGTTTTATATGTACAGTAGCGGAACTGGGCGCATCATACGCGCCGCAGGCATTCATTGTCGCTCTTCACCTCTTCACTGGCTGGGTTATGGATTGATGAGAGTGGCCGAGAAAAAAAGGCTTAAGTGGCAAATTACTACAAAAGCATAACATCTCAAGGTCATGATAATATTACTCTACCTTGCACCCAATTTATACCTAAGCGTTGTAAGTACACCACATAGGACTTGGACGGTTTGAACCCCCTGCCTACGGTCCTGGTTGTAAGCATAAAGAGCCGTGTTAAAATAATGTCGAATGGGTGGGCGTCCGACCCGTGCGCCAAAATCATCTTGACGAACAAAGAGTAGAATAAGTACAGTTCGTTTCTAATTCAAACTTCATGGAGGCTCGAAAGTTAACTACTCGCTGCGCAGTACCCTACCCACACCCCCGCTGACAGATGAAATTGATACTGCGCAGCGAACCGCCTCATGTTCTGAGCAGGGGATGCGCTAAGGTAGCCCGCGAAATTCAAATTTTCTTACGTTTTTTGCAATTTTCAGGTCAGTATCAGGTTGTATGTTGATCTAAATATGATTTGCGGCCGTAACAAATATGGATTTACAGAATTAGAAACAGCAATATAACTCTAAGTTCATGTTAGTGGATTGAATGACTAACTATTTCATGAAATCATGACATTTGGCACATAAATGCGCTAAAGTTATTTGGATTTGGATCGACGTACGATCCAAATCCAAATAACTTTAGCGCATTTTTGTTCATTTCTTCGCATAGACTACTATGTAGTATTCTATTCTACGTATATTTTATACGTAGAATACTATATCCGGCTAGGGGCTAGCCGGATGTAGTATTCTAGTAGATACAGGATATTCGTTTCTTCATAAATATTTTTAAATTGGTTGGCAAAATTTTTGAATAAAATTGCTTTTGTCATTTCTTAGATATTTAAATAATTTGGTGCAGTCCCTGTTTACACTTATGTACCTAAATAAATAAAAAAATTGATTGAAGATGACTCTGAACTCTGTATCACTACGTGAAGGCACGTGAACAAATCTGAATTCATGTTTGGCGGCTAAAATAGTAAGCACTATACTAATGACCTCGGATGTTACCATTTAAAACATACCAAAAACTTATATCAATATTTAAGTATAAAAAAACTAACAAAAGTATTAAAACATTCAAGTACTACAATATTATTGCCCATTAGTTTAACAAATGGATTATGTAAGTTCATTTGTTTTTAAGAGTAAATTGTAAGTTATTTTAATTAAAAGGACAAAAACCGGTGTTCAATCGAATCGTGTAACGGAACGTTGAAGTGAATGTACCATCCAAATGACAAATTAAAAAGTTTTTATTTTTCTTATATTGGTACGAGATTTTATTGATTGTTTTCTTTCATAAGATTTTCGGCCAGACGGCGACTGAAATTGCAAGTTACTGTGATATATTTATTTTCAATAATTAACTATTCTTATCAACCAATTAAATGAGCAGGGATATCGAGTTATGTCTATAAGTAATGGAAGGTACAGAACTGGGTGGCGACCAGCAATTTTGTTTGAGATGGAACAATTTTCAAGCGAATATAACTTCTCAATTCGAGGCATTGCGCGATGATGAGGACTTCGTGGATGTCACCCTGGCATGCGAGGGGCACCGGCTGGAGGCACATAAAGTGGTTCTTTCGGCATGTAGTCCATATTTCAAGGAATTATTTAAAGTAAGTCCATCTTTCACTCCCCACACTTTGATGTGTCACCATTACAATGACTCTAGTGAAAGTTGTTATGTATAAAACACTTGATCTACTTACAAATGCCATGTCTCGCGTTCCGGTTAAGTACTCGTGATTTCATTTATTTGTACCTACTTTAAAATTCTGTTTCACAATTTCTAATTAACTCATTACCATTGGGACTATAGATTACATTTGTCTTGAAAGCAAATAATGAATTCTTTATACACATAATGTAACCATTACAGTCCATGCTAATGAATATGTTTGCCTAATTTTTAATATATTAAAAATTGGTTTTGTAATACACAGCTTTATCTGGGGTCATTGGTACTGAAATCTCTTTATAAGAATAAAGTTGACCTGCCAAATGAATGATGAAAGTTTCTCAGCCATACATTACTTATCAGCTCTTTCTATATTTTTATTCCAATGGTTTTACTTTGTGGTCCAATCAATAGTACAAATATGGTCAGTAATACTTAATCATAAAATAACAATTTCTAATAGATTTTAATCTTTATGGTCTTTACTGTTTACATACACATGTAAATCATTGTTAATTGTTAAGTTATTACAATATGTATTGTTGTCTTAAGTTTGTTTTAATGAACTTTTTTGGTAAGTAATTAGGTGTGGTATGGGCTGTGGTCATCTAACCATCCCAATTTGATACACCATTCAGAATTACACAATTGACATTTTGTGGTTTTATGATAACTGGATCTTATCCAAATATAAAATGATACTTTCATTTAAACCATAGCTTTTATCTTCAAATTTTCTCTTTATGGTCACCAGAACACTTAGGTTTATGTATCACTATGTATAAGTTGGTGTAAAAGAAATCAGTTTATATTTTGTCCTCAATATCACTGAAAATTTATCTTCAGTAGCAACTGGCACTAAACAAAGGGTAAAAAGTCTGAAAATAGATACTGTTCTTTGAGAAATCTCCATTTAAATGGAAGGGTGAATAGTCATTCAGTGTTTCATCAGTCTATAAATAACTTTACTTTGAGACATTCTAATTTCTAGGTTAAGACTTAGGATTATACGAGTATTGATATTCTCTGTAAACATTTTTTCCTATCACATTTTATCAATCTATTCACATCTTATCTTGTTACTAACAATTCATGAGCTAATTTAATCAAGCACCATTATTAAACAAAGATATAGTAAGCAACTATCTATAACATGTCTTCTCAACACAACATAAGAATAGAACACTTTGCTCTAGTTAGTTTGTATGTTAACATTCTGATTCCAAAGTCCGAACATTATCCCCCTTGTTCATAAAAACTTGACATTCATAAACATTTGATAAACATTACCTGTTATTGTCATTCTCTTTTTAAAGGAGAGAGACGGCAATACTGTTATAGTGTTTAGCTGTTGAACTCTTTTATGTTTATGAACAATGGTTTTATTTATATTTTCTTGATTATAATATTTAATAAAAACTAACATGTTTGGTCAATGTACCTACTTTATTTTTTATTCAGATTTCAATTAAAAATAAGTCATGTTTTGTATGGCAAAAGCAGTTTTTTATGGGTGTATCATATCAGAGAAGTTGTAGTAATGAGTTTTTATGAAGTTAAACTGATTAATTAAAAACAGTTACATAATTCTTTTATTTATCACGATGACGGCCGTTATTGTTGATTGTTATTGTTGATTAAACCCACATTGTTACTTTCAGAACAATCCATGTCCTCACCCTATAATATTCATGCGCGATTGCGAGGTGTCGCACGTGCGCGCGCTGCTACAGTTTATGTACGTCGGGCAGGTGAACATCGCGCAGGCGCAACTCAGCGCCTTCCTGCGCACTGCCGACGCGTTGCAGATCAGAGGCCTCACAGACTGTTCACAACACAACGATAAAGTAATTTTTCACAATGCATTCTCTTATAGACAACACTGCCATGTCCCTATACTAACACTCTGCTTCTTCATTCAACTGTTACAGAAAGTGAATCGAAAATCACCTCCTTCCCAACTACGTAATTTGCTCAGCGCTAAGCCGTCACACTCTACCTCCTCCTCCAAAGCCGCAAACCAAAATGTCGAGACGACCTCTGTTGAAGACCAAGAACAAAACGCAAGTCGTCGCTCCACGAGAAATTCTCCCGATGTTGCCAGAAACAATCTCAATGAAGAAGCTCCTTTTCAAACTTCTAGTCAAATGAGGCCTAATAATGATGACTATAGAGAAATTCCCAATTACCCAGCTCTAAGGGTGAAAACTGATCTCGAAGCCCCTGAGGTGAAAAATGAAGAGAGTGATATTCTCATGGACCCCGGAGACCCTGACAGAACAGACAAAAGTCAGGAATTCAATGCAACCGATCTTTTGGAACCAAAAATGGAAGTTATGGAACAAGAAGGCAGCGACGAGGAGCGTTCCAACTTTCCACAGATCTACTACAACGAAAACAACGCGCTCGCGAATCCGTTTGCTGCACTGCAAGGTTTGTAGAAATACATTGTTTGGAACTGTTCCAAGCCATGATCAGTATTAAGATATTGATGGTTTAAATTATTTTCACAGGTAATATGGATCTGATGGCCGGGATGACCACGGAGCTGCGAGACGAGAATGCGGAAGGTAAATATGTTCATTTTCTGATCACTATCACGTCATTATCACACGCACACGTCGACTCGGACAGCCGCGCCCCCGGCGAACCTCTTTTTTAGCTTATTTGACGAAAAATAATAATTCGGTCGTAGTAGAGAGCGCGCGCGATCTCGTAGTCTGTCGAGTCAGGTGGCTAGGCGCGCGGGTGTCGGGCGACGCGCGGCCCGACCGCGGCCGCACGCCTGCCGCGCTGGGCCCGCCCGCATCATGTCACCGGCACACAGTGCCGCAACCTTTTTCCACGAGCGGCACTAGTGTTATCCTATTCAAATGCTAACATCTTTAACCTTATAATAATCTTATAACCGAAAGTGTTCCCAGACCTTGACAAGATCGCACTTTTAACAGTAGGATTAGGACAGTTAATAAAATCTGTAAACATTATCGACCCTTGATTTTACATTAGTTAATAAGTAAAGCTCCATTTATCTAGATTTAGGTTCACTTATTAATCTCATCCATATTACACTGAATTCGCTCATCCAAAGGAGTAATAGTCGATGTGAAGTAGTGCGATAGGGTTGGCATTTGAATTTGGTGTCGGGGTGGCAAGGTGCGCGCGGGTGTCAGGGCGGCGGGCGCGCGGGGCGGGGCCCGGCGGAGTGCGCAGTGCGAACTGGTGTTGTTGGCAGCGGGCGGCGCGGGCGCGGCCGGGGGCGCGGGCGCGGGCGGCGGGGTGCAGTGCGCGGTGTGCGGGCGCCGGTACAGCAACGCGTCCAACCTGCGCCAGCACGTGCGCCTCATCCACGAGGCGCAGCCGGTGGCGTGCGCCACGTGCGGGCGCTCCTTCAAGACGCCGCTGTATCTCCGCCGCCACACGCTGGCGCAGCACCCGCCCGCGCGCCTGCGTCTCAAGCCGCCGCCGCTCCCCGCGCTGCGGCCCGCCCAGAGCTTCCAACAGTAGCGGCACTAGCGGCGCCCGCGCGCTCTCTCTACACGCGCACGCGAGAGGAACGTTACCGTCGAGGAGACGCTACGGCTACGTCCATTACTGCAATCTCCATAGATATATGACGACGTGCCACAGATAAATGTTGCACATCCATCAGTGGGAATGTTTATTCGTTTCGCGCTATTCGTTACTTCTTCTACTCCAACAAAGACCATTTTGTAGCATCTGCTATGTCACACACTGAATAGAATACTGAAGGTAGCGTAGTGTCTCTTCGTACGGCGAAGTCGTGAAGATGTGGCTTATAAAGTCGTAACGAAGACTGTCAATAGATATATCTAGTCTGTGATCGGAGTGTCGCCGGGGGCCTATTTGCCGTCACACCTCTCCGCTTATTGTGTGCCTTTCTATAATATACCGAGTGCCAGATATATGTCGCATTAACGAGTTTCTTTTAGTAAGTACTTCCTATTACGCGATAGGAAGATGTTTTCTCCATTAATGCTTTAACATAGCAATTTTAATAGTCATGTTGATCGTATTATAACAGTTCAGAATATTTGTAACGATTATTTTGTCAAGGACACCCTTGCGTCATCCAAGAAGTAAGGGGAATTTTGTTAATAATATACCTATAGGAAACCCACATTTTAGTCATAAAGTGATCGTATGACCATTGAGTCATGGGCGTGGACGCATGGTGGATAAGGGTTCTAGTTAAGTGACTAATTGAAGCTCGTTAAGGGGACGCATACAGTACCTTCCTTTCTGACAATAGACTGATTGTTGTTAAAGCATTTGTTGCGACCGGTGCTGATTTTACATAACATAACATAGGTTATTTACTGGTTACATAATTATTATACATACATACATTATACACGTTATCCACTTTTGACCGACACTTTCTGTCTTGAGATAGAAATAAATAAATAATAGGTGTATTTTCGTAATAGAGTATAATTTTTTTGTACTGCAGAAGACGGAAAGTGTCGAGCATATCCGTTTTATTTGTCGAATACGCGGACTCATGTACGCAGCTTTCAGTGTCCATAAGCCCGCGCTGAACAACAATAGTGATATTTTTATACACAATAGTTTTATCTTTACACAATGTTATTGTTGAGTGATTGGACGGCTCCCGGTAAATAGTTTGTACAAAATCTCAGATATAATGAATAGTAAGTCTTCAAAAATCGTATATAAAATGATACATTACTACAATATATTAGTGTTTAGAGTGGAACACCACGTTATGTTGCCATACAAAACCTTGCGCATTGTTGATATGCTCACCACATTAAAATAATCAGTTGATTTTTCTATTAAATCAATGGCTTTCGATCGATTTTATTACACAATGATAAATATTCATATACATATTAAATCATGATTTATTAATATGACCGAATGCGCGTTGGATTGGCTTGCAAAAGGGTGCCGATAGTTATGATCAAGATTATTAGTTGAAGAATAAATAGGAGAGTTTATCCTCGCGTTATTTTAAACCCCCGACGGAAAAGGTGTTATTGGTACCTACACAGTTACACTTATTGTTACTCGTCATAGTATAAAACATGATTATAATGTATTAAATTCTCAGAAAAAAGCCATTCCAAATAATGAGGATTTAATGAAAATGCTACACATTTTATACTTAACAATTAGTGCCATGCAATTATACAGGTTCCTAATAGCTACGGCACCCTCACTTCATTTGCGAGCAAGAAATAGTAATTAATGATATTTTAATAATGAAATGAAGCAGTTACAACGCTCAAACATTTGGCTTCATAATATGTTAGCATATGTTGGTAAATAAACAAATAGTTTACTAGATAATGTTGGAACCACAACTTGCCATAGCTCCCACTAGCCCAGTGTCATAGGAAGCACTGTATCAACATTATAACAACGTAGAACATAAGAGGAGGTTTTTTTTTATTACTTATATTTTTATATAACTTTAAATTTTGATCGGTTATTTCTTTAATGTTTTTTGTAGATGTATTGAATGATTGCCATGAAAAAAGCACATCTAGTCATTTTGTAATAAAAGCATTTAGAGGGGACACTTCTTAAAGGTATGATTAGGGTTGTGAGTAACAATATTAGTTTATCTTTTGAAAATTAATTGTAAACTTATTGGAATAATGTGTGATCTCAAGTGACTTTATTTCCATGATCTCCAAAATTCGATCTTGCATTTATTTTTAACAGTGTTTAATATTTACGAAAGTTAATTGCAATAATAATTACTCTAAAATAATCGCTTATACGTATTAGTAATAGTAATTTTAAAAAGCACTTTTCTTAAATAATAATTTTAATCCCAATTACTAAGTTAAGGCGCAGCTTTTATTATTGACATATTTAAATGAAAAATATAAATGTATAGAAAAAAAAATGAATCTCTTCACACTGCTGAACTTAAATAGAAAATTATATAAAACTAGAAATTTTATCATAATGATAGTACTGTTTATTGATGTCATTAATACAGAATGATCATACTTTTTTATAATTTACTGCAATTAAGAACACATTAATGTACTCGTCGGCGATTATTGTCATTTTATTGAATCCGCCTCAGGTTCGTTTATGTCATTGTCCCGCTTTCAAACCATGGTCAATCAAATGTTCTTTGTCTATAGGTAACTTGTTTCCAACGATCCGTTATTTTAATGTTACAAACTTAGTACTACAGCAATTACTGACTGCTAATTTGTCTATCTTTAATGTGAAAATTAATAAATTGTAATTACGTTCATCTGCACATTCGCTTTGTGCAGATTATTAAACTTGTGTACATACATCAATGTATTTTTTACTAAATATCAAAAAATAAAGTATTGCGAAGAAATTGTGATTTTTAGTTATCGGTGTGTCGCGTCGATCGAGTTTACCTTGATATTTCACTTGAATACTAAAACCTTGGAGTTGAAATATGTTTATCAAGTTTTAATAATTTTATGCCATGACCGCCTATCACTTATCATGCTATGAATTGATTAGGATTCGGTCTTTCTAATGAGACAACAATCTATCAACATATCTCTATTCATCCTTGATTGAATAACCGTTGTTGTGCCTATAACATTTTGTGTGGTGTGGTGTAGCTGTAGGGAGATGGGACGGTAGACGCAATCGTCCGGTCCCTGACGCCGTGTGGCTGGAGCAGCACCGCCGCGCGCTGCCCTTCGTCATCAAGCGGGAGAACGAGCGAGGGAGCGCCGCCGCGCCCAGACTTGTGAGTTCTCCACAAAACATTATACAGGACCTGCTATGGGATCTTGATCCGAAACGTTTTAACATGACACTTGAGTATGTTACAGGAACCGAGTGCCGATCTGGAGTTCGATTCCCAAATCAATACTTATGCACAGAGTGTAATGGTCCTGAGCTGTATGATAACGAATTATGTCAAAGCTTTGCGTGTATGCAGGCCTCTGCTTGAAGTCATTCGGGATTAAAGATAATATTGTGTGCATTCTTCTAGATAAAGTTGGGTGAGGGCGTAGAGATTCGAGAGGAGCTCCTGCGTGGTGTGAAGTGGGGCGACTATCGGAAGGTGACGCGAGGGCTGGCAGCGGCGCTGTTCTCGCCGATCGAGCTCGCAACGTGCTCGGTGACGGGGCAGCGCTGGTCGCGCGCGGGGCAGGAGTCTCGTCCCACGAAGCCGCCCCTGGACCGGCGCCGCGTGCACGCTCTCATCTCGTACGTCAGCCGCCACTTCCCCGACGTGGAGGTCAGCCGGATCAAGCAGGTGCTCGCCTACAAGTGCAAGGAGAACTGCGCCGCGCTCAGGATGAGGACCGCCAGGTGAACTTACGCTTTCGACGACACGGGTCATGTTCGTTGCTAGGGACTTCTACTAGTATATTTCCATAATTCAGCCCGAGATTCCTCCTAGTCCTCTTTTGGGTAAACTTCAAGAAAAGGATTTTCAACTACTATTGGGGACCTTTTTTTACCATTAAGTATAAATACTAAATATTTTACTACGCTTTGGGTTGCCTGGTAATCAGGAGAAATGCCCGGTTTAAGAATTAGTAATGACTTGGAATGCGATTTTATAAAGTTTTCTGATATATTAATTTTCAACAGACTCCCCGCGTCAATACAGGCGGACATGGAGATTGCAAGGCAAGCTTGCTTTATTATTTAGTTATTTATTTAGTAACACTAGTACAAATAATTATAGGAACTCTTGAATTACAGATATCTTATTCCCTTTGTTTGGCCCCCCTGATATGTTGAGATAATGCTGAGCGACAATGATCAGTCACATTAGGTAACTTCTCGGGACTTTATCAAGTTATAAATGAATTGAAACATCTGCTTAGGTATATTTTACAATCGTTCGAAAAATAAACAAGAAGAACCTTTTGAACTGGTGACTAGTATAAAAGTGTAGTGGACCAGTAATTTCTGTACCTACTCATAATTAACTTCTAAAATATTTGCGCATGGCAAATACAATGATAGGTATATTGACCTGAAGTAGACTGTAGGTACCTACTGTAGTAGATGATAAAAACACTTTAATATTTATTAATCTTTAGAAATGTATGAGAGGTTATCGCTTTACCATGTTTGCCATGCTTATCGCCATAAGTAGTTACGTTACGACATGACATCAGAGAATACCTCGAACAAATAAATAATGATATCGGTTGAATCATGTTATTAACGAGACAGTGTTGACATGTTTTCGCCATGCTGGTACGTTATGCTAAACATAACATTCAGATAGCGCGCGGCCCGCCTGATAATGTGGGGCCTGCGGACCAGAACTGGCCCCTTGACTTTCAACTTAAAACTTTTGTATGATAATACTTCTCAACTAGTTCAATCAAGCTCTTGGTCAGTAATTATTTCTTGTAGGTGTAACGGGTGTAAAATGATGCTTAGCGAAGCCGGGATAGTAACCTGGACTCCCCGTCATTGTGATTTTTTTTTACTACCTCATACTATCATATAGGATCCTCATGGATGTTATGTCGGACTCCTACCGACTAAAACCCCACTGTTCCTACTTCTACCATGAGTCGGGGGCCCGGGAGATACTTGTACATTCGCCGCACCCCCGACTGGTATCAGCCCGCCATGCCTAGCGGGCCCCATCACAAAATGCGGCCGATCCCACGACCGCACGTCCTCCTATAAAGGCACGCATGATGTGCGACGTGCCACATCTTTGGACCTGACTGCTCGGGCAACGACACAGCCCCCAATTTCGCCGCCCGCCATTACCTCATACCTGGGAACATTCTGGTTAGGGAGATATTGAAGGTCAAAAAAAAAAAAAAATTGAGTCTTTTTTACACGAATGCCCAAAAAGGAGTGTAATGTTTTCAGGGTTCTTGTATGTATGTATGTATCTGAGTTTCTTTATTCCACCATAACTTTAAAATGGCTGAACGGATTTGGATGTATGGTTTTTTTTTCAATATAGCGGCAGTATGGCTCCATTTTCAAATGTGAAAAATACAAAAAATCTTCAATTATTTACAATATGGGTATACAATTGAAGGCCTTGATGAGCACATTCCAAAACTATATAATTTATTGGCATAAATTTTACATAGGTAGGGTGTACATGCAATTAAAGAAATAAAAAACATTTCATCTTTGGCTGCAAACGATAATCAGACTTAAGTAACACTGCAAATGTCTAATTGAGTGAATGTTTTGATAGATGATTGAGTTATTATATTTCATAATCACACAGTACCAAAAGTTAAAATTAACACAACGCCAACTATAGCATAGCGGTAAACAAAAATGTACCAAAACTTCAAAAAAAAATGCATACTTGTCACTAAAATATATAAAATAAAAATAATTAATTAAAAAAATAAAAAACACGACTGCCCTGCTAAAAAACGAACTAAAAAGTAAAAAACAAGTTGATCAAATTGTCATTGCAGTCGGGGGACCGTTCTGTGGAACACTTTTTAATCTAAGAGGTCCCCCGACTGCAATGACAATTTTATCAACTTGTTTTTTACTTTTTAGTTCATTTTTTAGCAGGGCAGTCGTGTTTTTTAATTAATTTTTTTTTGCTAATCAGTTTTAAATGCTTACTTAATTTTATTACCCCACGATCTCTCTACTTTTGCATGCACCCATAAGCATAATCTTTTGCGTGCGTAACTTTATTAAAAAATAAAAGTTATTTCCCAGCAATTATTTTTGTTCAATGTATAGGCAAAACAAAATGTCAACAAAATCCTCCGAAAATGTGTTAACAAATTGAGGGACACTAAACGCCCATAGGGGTTATGTTATAACCATAAAACTTATTTTGTCTCGTTCAGTGTCCTTGAATGAGAGAAGTTATTTTTTTATGTATACAACTATTTATCAATGCATTAGCTTCTATGTATGAGAAAGACCCTGCATTGAGACACTTACAGGCTGATAATGTGTACATACTTATCAATATTAAAAAGATTGATTGTTTCTATTTGGGGGGCTCATGACAGAATATACTAGGTACTAGATATAATGATAACAAATAATCAAAAGTAAAAAAATGCTGATTGCCCATAGAAATGGTAAATTTTATCTTTTAATCTTTATTTTAAACATTAATCTTTTGCTAGATATTATGTAGAAATATATTTATAAAACAGTACTCTCCCTGCAAAGACGAAGCCCCATTATTATATTCATTGTTCAAAAAGTGCAACAGCAGTGATAACCCAGTGGTGTGACCGTCTCGGACTGCCCAGTCCATAGGTTTCGAGTTCAAACTCAAGCCACGAACCTTTGACTTTCCGGATTCATGTGCGTATTATATAATTATCACTTGCTTCGAAAACGGTGAAAGAAAACATCGTGAGAAAACCGGCATGCCTGAGGGATATTTCTCGACGGCATGTAAAGCCAAGTCAGAGGCCTATGGGCGGCATAACAACTCTGACACCAAGTCACTAACCACACGCAAAGAAAGAAGAAACGTCCAAAAAGTTTTCGTACTTTGAATAAACATTTGTTTCTACTATGTGACATAATATGCAAAACCACCATAGTCTATGTGGTTAACAATAGGCGCGTACGACGAATAACCCTCCTATCATGTGGCGTAACACCGGCACAGTAATCATTTTGATTGACTATAGAAATATTTTTAATCAGTATCAAATTGATTCTTATCAATATACCGCTGTTTTTGTTTTTAACGTTTGGTTAACTCAAGGTCAGCCGAATTCTGCACACGTATTGAATAGCTTATTTTATGCTTTACACTGATTGCAGACGACATAATTGTTTACTTGCAAAGGTTACATTAAATAATCATCATCTATCTAGCCTATTTTCTCAACGATGTTTGGGTCAGCTTCCAGTCTAACCAGTGGGGACCAGCGGGGTAATTGCGTAACACACTAAGAGTAGCAATGGCTTTCATTTTGACAGTTCAACAACATTCATTGCGTTATTTACTTTGCTGAGCAGACAAATTTTTCGAGTATATGTAGCAATGGATTAACAATATCCTTCAAAATCATTCAGATTGTGATTGAAAGTGTGTTACACAATTAGGGTATAGGATTAGTTAAATAAAGACAATAATACGATTGGAAAATTATGAACACAGTATTATTTTAAACAGGGTGGCTTTGAAGTTCTATAAAAAATTGTGTTAGTCATGGGAAATACTTAACTATCTTAAGAGTATTAGTTTAAAAAATAGATAATTAAATAAATATTTAAAAAAAAAAAGAATTTTAACCAATCCGGTTTAAATTCAATTATCTATTTTTTAATTATCAGTACCTAACCTTTCCGTACTCCTGACCATAAACGTGTTTTGATAATACAATTTGATCGCTTGTTCTTTTTTTTATGGTTCGTAAGCCAATTGGCGCAAATCAGAACCTTAACAGTTGATAATAACGTAAATAAATAGTTCTCCATGCATAGAACTGAATAGGCATATTTTTGTTGCATCTCGTTGAGAGGAAACTTGTTTGCAACAACAACAACACTCTCTAATCATTTACAAGTGAATCCAAAATCATTCAAGCCTTTGCTCAATAATACATTGGGTGGGGGTACAAGAGATGTGTAAGAGTCGATGTAGATATCGATAAAAATTATAATTAGGTAGCTATGTCAGAAAAAAAAGTGACATGTTAAAATATTTATTACTAGCTTCCGCCCGCGGCTTCGCCCGCGCGGTATGTCGATAAAAACTTGACAAATTATAAACCTTCCTCGAGAACCACTCTATCCATTGGTGAAATAGCATGAAAATCGGTGCAATAGTTTTTGAGTTTACCGCGAACAGACAGACAGACAGACGCGGCGGAGGACTTTGTTTTATAATATGTAGTGATATTTTTAAGGCGTTAATAACACGTCCACAATGGTTTTTTTTTTTATAAAATAACATTATAATATTTTTGTACCGCGCCAATCGAGGCAGTAATACAATTTGTAGCAGGCTGTCGAACTGTTTCAGCGATTCGACCAATTACTTGCTGAGCGCGGCGGCGCGGCCACCGCCCTGTGACGTGGACGCGCCCGGTGGGAGCGCGCGCTCCTCATACTCCTAGTAAGTATTCCAGCAGCTGCTTTGGGAAATTGTACCTATGATGAATGTTTTTTCAGCAGGAATCCGTTTAGTTTAGATCGATTGCGAATTGTGTATAGCAGCGACACAGATGATTACATTTCTTGACCGTTTTCTATTTTGCTATATACCTGGTACTTGTTGACAGGCCTACACTGTCCTGCCATACTATTTTTTTTTTTGACGTTGGGAAATCCTCAAATGACTTCTCCCGCTCTGGGCGGAGCGGAAGGGCGTGTCAGACTTTTACTGACTAAAACCCACTCGTTTTCCTTCAGTTGCCTGTTGCCATGGTCCCGGTATCCCTTTCGGACTAATACTGGAATTTAGAAATAATGTAAAAGCTAATGATTTTTTTTAAAGAGTAACCGTGGTATTTCTTGCCGGCACTTCTCGACCAATTGAAACTGTGCCCCTAGCTTCTGAGGTTTCATAAGTGCCCATGTAGGTTGAGTTCTGACTGAGGTCTGACGCATCCTGACGAATAAAAAGCTTTTTACAAAAAAAAAAACAACCGACTTCCAAAAAACACTAAAAAAGTGAAAAATAACTTTAATTTCGGAAGTCGGTGTCTTTGCTTTTCAATTTTCGTTTTTTACCACCGACTTCCGAAATTAAAGTTATTTTTAAATTTTTTAGTGTTTTTTGGAAGTCGGTTGTTTTTTTTTTTGTAAACAGTTTTAATTTTTCACTTTTTAGTTGCGGTATCTACCCCACACAAATTCGAATACCACTACCTGCTATGTAAATAACAGTGACGGGGTCAAACAATATATCGTCTACATACACTAAGTGGGAAAAATACGTAATTATTAAAGCTAACTCAAAAACTACGAAGCATGATCTACCAAACAAAAAAAGAATCATCAAAATCCATTCATAATAAGGCGCAGAAATCACGTAACATACACACAAAAAAAAAAAAAACATACAGACGAATTGAGAACCTCCTTTTTGAAGAAGTCGGTTAAAAATAATATTCGTCAGGATGCGTCAGACCTCAGTTGGGAACACCTGGCAGCGGCGACAGCTGTAAACGAAAAGCTGCGCATTTTCGATCTGACGGTTCTTGCTCTCTACGTCTCTTCGGCGCCCTCCTGCTCTTTGAATGACGACCGGAGTTCGAATGGCGAGGAGCCTTTCGTAAATTAAAAAAGGATCGCAGTGAAGAAAATCTGAACTTTTTAAAAGCTGCTAGTAATCGGTGTAATCAGATGATACGTTACGCTAAACGTAGCCATATTCTCGGGAACATATTTTCTTCTTCACCTGCTGATATCTGGAAGTTCCTTCGTACTCTTGGTATCGGCAGACCACGTCATTTGGTTTTTCCTAATACAATTGGCCTTGATGATATCAACCGTCAGTCCACAACCACTTGTCATTTGGATTCGCAAATGTTGTCCCGGACGGTCGATTTCATTACTGGCCTAGCTAGTCCCATCATGGAACCATTTCACTTCTCTATCCTTCTCCCTCAGATTACCCACATCATCAACTTTTCTCTTGATTCCCATCACTGTGAGGTATGGCCTTTGTTCGGCCACTCCCTAACATTTCAAATCCTTCCCTGCCCAGTCACTTTCGACCCATTTCATAATGGTAATTTAATGGATAAATTGTCATATCCTGCTTTATGTATTTTAATCATTATGAAGTTGACACCTCGTTTTTCTTTTAATTTTAGCGAGGCTTCGAAGGGTCCAGGAGGCGGAGGCTCCGGCGGCCCGGGCGGCGCCGGGGGCGCGGGGGGCGCGGGCGAGTTCTCGCGCGGCGGGGGCGCGGGCGGCGGGGGCGCGGGAGGCGGGGGCGCGGCCGACGACGCGGACGGCGAGGCGCAGTGATGGCCGCGCGCCACGGTGTTGCATATCAATTTCATAATCTTGTTATTTTTTACCAAAAAAGAAGAGAAAATAAAGATACTCGTCGCTCGGCGTCGCTCTCGAGGCGCGTTCGTCGGTCGACGCGCGCGCCGGCTCGCTCGCCGACGGGCTCCCGTCGATCGTTTGGAAAGATTTATATTTATTTGCGCGGCGTCGCGACGACGAACGACGGCGGTGAGTTGCCCGTGTAAAATATTCATATTTATTTAGGTGATATTTTTCTATTGGCTACTGATAAGATTTTATCTCGTTATGTATCTGCCGGCCGCGCCGGGGATGCATTGTCGTTTGTAAGGAAGGGGAGTGGAGTCGTGCCCGAAGCTCTAGCAATAATTTATCAGGTTCCTAAGACATGTTTTGTAGTTAGATTCTATTTGCACGAATTTTCGCAAACACTGCCGCTTTATTTCTAAATTTTTTTATAGACATCAGTCAGTCGTTTTATTGCTTTCTATATTTTATATTTAAATATAAATCGAGTCATTTTCAACGTTACGTTAAAATTTGTATATGAGGCATTTAAGTGCTGTATGAGGGACCGTTGCAATTGCAAAGTAAATATATCAAAATGGCATAATTTTTAGAGCTATCTTATAGATATTATAGTCATTTCGTTTTATAGGTGTAAATGATAATAAAGAATTTATTTTGGAGCGTCAAGGTTTGGATATTGTAAAGTCTTTGGAGAGCTGTGATCATGATGGATATAAAGCAGTCATATTTTTAAAATATACATTTAAGAGTTATAACGTAATTATACTATTGTACAGTCGGTCTGTATAATAAGGAGACGTAAGAAGTAATCAGTAGCCGGCTGGCCGGGCGGCGCGCGCGCACACGCCGAGCCGCGCGGGCCGGCCAGCCAGGGCCTAGCTATGCATCTGCGCACAGATGTATTATCATATCAAAAAAGCAATAACTATTATTTGATAAAGAACGATTTATTTCATTTTTAAATACTATTTTAACCAAGTTGTTATAAATGTAGTTAGGAAATTGGAAAGATCTCTTGAGAAGTCCACGGTCATATTATATAGTTCTTTTGAACAATAACTAAATTCTCATAATGATAAACTCTCACGTTTACGTCATATCAATTTGTAATACTTAGTTTTTTCACTATTTTGTACATCTTGTACACATAACATAATCAATTAACATCAGATCATGGAAACAGGCAGGTTACACGTTAGTCTGATTGATATAACTTGTTTATTAGTCGGAGCGAACAAACCATGGGATTGTTATTGGTAATTTTGTGAACTGCCATACGATGCACTATCGATCGGCCGGAGACGCAATGAACTAGTGACAGATGTAACGTTGCACTGTTGTCGCTACGCGCTGCTCGAATGATACGCTACGATGTAACGGTGGTAGATGTACAAATAGTTGCCGTTTCTGTGGTCTGAGCCGTGTACACACTACACAGTACACTATCTGCACATCTTTAGCAGTCAACTGTAAGAGATTGGTGTACCTATGAATAAGTTCCAGTTACCAGAGTTAGGATATATAAGTAGTCACGCAGTGCTACGTAGTAAAATCTTACTATTATGTAATATTTTACGATGCCAATTGAAAGTCTTAATGCTCAATTTTGCCAAATTTTACTTGCCGAGGACGCGTCTTGTCTATTAATTTCGTGTTTTAACGTTTGGTATAGCACACATTCCCGTTACTAAAACACCTTTAGGTATTTGAAAGTGAGAAGGGAATGGACAGATTGCTCAATATATGAAATATTTGTATTTCGTTTATAGTTCATAACACATTCACATAGAACATGGAAATTTTTGGCCCAATGAAAATTATATCATTAGAGAAGTAAATGAAAATTTAATTGTAATTAGAAATGATAAATTGAGAGTTAAAAGGATTTGCAAGTATATATATTTGTGACGAATGCTCGAGATGCAATATGTTAATTTAGTGCCAAATGATAAGTTAACTCGTAGCAATATATTGTATCCTAATGCTCTTGTGTACTTTCTCACGTAGTGTTAATGACCTATGAGGTTTCGAAGGTTTCTTTTACAAGACTATAATATATTTATACAGGGAAAGTGTTAGGTATGTACTGTTGTTTGGATTTAAGAGTGTTGTTGGGGTAAAATACTCATTGAGGCAGGGTGTAAAAATAAACGTAAGTACCTCACCGTACAGCCGAGAACTGGATGTTTTAACTCCCTAGAATAGTTTTGATAAATATTTTATTTGAATTTATTGTTTAAATATAAAATTTAAATGATCAGAAATAAACTCCACCTGAGACAGGGTATAATGTCTTTATACATGAACAGGCTTCCGCAGCTATGAATACAGTTATTTTTACACTCTGACCTTTATAGCACTGAATGAGCAATGGAACAAGAGAATTTATTTACTCAAATAAGTTTTTTTTAATTATTTACGATAATTTTGTACTAAATTTTAATATACATTATTTTGCATTTTATGATTGTAATGGCAGCTGTCCATATCATGTGAACGATACAATCGGTCACTATAATTTAGGGTTTCATAAATAAATTTAAAACGATACATCGAACATGACACATTGGGCACAAATATTATTAAAAGTATGTACTTTTTCTTTGCTTGCTATTGTTAAATAATAATTGAAATCTAAATAACATTGTTCCTGATACTCGGTCGTAGTAAGCTTTGTGAAACCCTAATAAACGTTAAAGATGTAATGATGTAGAGTGGGGCGGCACTCGGTCGGCAGGTCGCGAGCGTGGCGCGGCGACGTCGCGTCGTCCGCCTCCGGCCGCGTCCGGCCCGCTCGCCCCTTAGTTTTCACTGAGCAAAATCTTTGAACTTTTGTATATAAAGAGAACAACATCGATGCCACTGTGCTCTGAAAGGACACAGCGTTGTGCCAAAATTACGTGCTAGTCTTTAAAAACAAATGTTGTTATCATTTTCAGATTTTATTTAGTCCAGAATGTGTTTGTTCCTGTGCTGTGAAAATATTTTCTAACAAACCAACACTCGGTGATGGTGGTGGTGAGGGACAATGTGGTCGCTTTATTCTCGCGGTTGACGGTTCTTAGTTTTTAGTCTTCTAGAATATGATAATTAAAATGAACATTTCCTCATTGGAGTTCCTTAGACGTATCATTTTGATATAATAAATCTAGGGCAATGGTGGAAATTAAATTGCCGGATCTACGGCGCTATAAAATCGGTCCTTTGTTGTAAAACTGACCACATTGTAAACTAAAATTACGGATTTAGATCGACAACTATGATCAGAGCTGTCAATACTCCAACCTACATAATCAGTCGTAGGACTAGCTTACTAATAGTTACAAAACCTATAGGTTATGCCAAGCCCTTCGTGCCTAGGTGTAAAATTCTCACTTTTATAAAATTGACACGTTTGCCTGTGATATTATTTTTTCTATTAGTTAGATTAGTTGTAGGAACACATTCATGGTGTGTGCAGTGGCGGCAGAATTTTGGCAAGATCGAATTTTCCTCTAAAATTAAGTATAATAAGGATCGTCCAAAGCCACCAAGCTATAACTGTTCCTGTGTAAACGATTGTAGTTGTCGATGGTTAAACTAAATTGTGTCATTAATGACGAGTCATAAAAGCTAATTATTTAGAGTTACGAAGTGTTGTGTTGGTTTGTTGTTATATTTATAGTATTTATGAAAAATGCACATAATAATTTAGCTTTGAGCTTGTGCAATATTATTCCAAATTGTTTATAGAAGAAAACTGTTATAATTATTTCTAAATTGTTATATATTTTTATAAACGTAAAAGACAAAGGCAACTTAAATTATATTTTTGTTGTGCATTTATTATCAAATTTTATCAATATTGAACCACAAACTCATTGTGGACTGTAATGTCTGCGTCTGTGAAAACTGTTAATTAGGTACAGTAGATGGTTTTTTTATATATGCTAATATTGTGAGTCAATTCTAGTAATGTTAATGTTCCCTTTTATTTAGAATAATTTACGTTAATAAACAAATTAATCTAAGATTGCTCAACCAAGATGCAATGCTAACTGCAATGTAGATGTACGAAATAATTTTATATTTGTCCTTTTATATTATTTATCTGATATTTCAGTTTTATTCATTTGTGAGTTATGGCAGCGCATGTTAGTCTTATGTTTATTCTTAAGAGAGGCCAAATGTTGACTTGCTTATGTGAGACTGTTTTGCCAAGAATCAGAAAGTATATTATTACCTACATTGTTTTAAAATAAATGCTTTTATATAAAATCAATTCTTGTTTTCTAATTCATCTAACCTGTTAGGTACCAAACAACACTATAAATACAAATAGATGGCGTCCACCTGTCTACCGCATAACGCGATAGAGATGATAGTGTTGCTGAGTCAGTAATACTGACGACTCACCAGGATACTTTTACCTCTTACCGGTTACGGCTAACCTTCTGAAAGTTAGAGCTAAATAAGTCATCGGGTCAACTTAGTCATTAGATTAGTAACCAAACCTAGTTCCCCGATCCCATGAGGAAACCGCAACCCTACCTAAAAGGATTGATGATCTAAATGAGGCAAGTTGGCACATGGGAAAAGCCGGAATTGGACATTCTGGGTTCCGAAAATCGATCGTGATTCGTGTAGATGAGTGTAGTTGTGGCATAAGCACGTTGTCCGTGTATCGTCTTGAGACAGGCGAGTTGAATGACCCCTAAGTAATCAAATAACATTTGTTAAAGAAAATGTATCTAAATGAAAATAAATGGATGCATCAAATAATTATAGGATTTTTTAACTTTCATTGGAAGTACACTGCCTTGAAAGGGGATTTCTATTTGTAGCCCACCACGGGATGAGCTGGTCAATATATACCATACCTCATAACCGGTATTTGCAGTAAGTACGATTTTTACCGGATGTGGATAGTTGGCAGACATGACACTACTTCCGGTCAATCCGTTTTTGAATGGTCAGCGCAACCCGGTGTGCGGTTAGCTGGTTATTGTAATAAAATAAATCAGAGTACGGTTTCTTCATTACCGCGTCTCATTTTTTACAAAAATTATAAAGTCATTAAATTTGTAAAAACTATACAATTTCATTAAATTTGTGTAATTTTTTTCTCTAGATCTTTAAAATTATGTAAATCGAAATTACGTTTCGTTTCACTTTCTGGGCTTGCACTTTTATTTGCTGTCAAAGTAATCTAGCTTGTTCGTGTCAATGTCAATGTCATTGTGACATTAATTTCATTGTCAAACGAGAATCAATGAATGAAATCGTAACTTGTAAACTTCTTTCTAACTTTGTTTCTTTTTCAGTTTACTTTAAATAATACAGATCTGTAATTAGATCATATCAATTTCTTATCATTTTATGTCTACGTCTACGAACAAATCTTCATCAGCAGGATATTAGATGGCGTTTCCTCAGCCTAACGCACAAAGAGGTTAGATTATTATTTTTTAGATTAAAACCACACTAAATTCAACCATTAACTAAGAATTTTCATAAATCTAATAACCTATATGTTTGCAGAGCTCACAAATAGGAAGATATTAGAAGAGCTGCAGTTGAAGAAACAGATGCTCCTAAAGCAAGGTGCTGTGGCTCCTCTGACCGCTACCTCCATATCTCTGACACAGCCCAGCCCTGTCAACCAGCTGCCTATGTGCTCTATCCCACCAGTCTCTGCTACTGCTGTAAGTAAAAGTCTCAGAAGTACTGACAATATTAATTTTATATGAAAAGCAAAGCAAAGTGACATTGATGATTACAATGTTTGTGTTGAATAAAACAACTATTGTGTGACATTCAGAAATGATATCGTTGAACTTGCATTCTTTATCTATTAGAACCATATTTTGATCAAGATACAACCTGACACTGACCTGCAAATTGGAAAAAAAATGTGAAATTAATCATATATAGTTCATTTTCACCACATGACTAAACAATACCGCTGCGGATCCAATTTAAATAAATTAAACAAAAATTATGGTTTTACGTAAAAAATACAATTCTTTTTCTAGGGATTTCCTCAACTGCCTGAAGCAAACATAGTGAACACAAGTCACAGAGCAGCATTACAGCACGCAAACGCTACATCCTGTGGTTACTTTGTCTCCCAAGACTCATCATTTGGAAACCAGATCCTCCCTGTTCTGCCCAGATTTGATAGTAAGTGATACAGCAGCAATGTCTGCTGTAATGAAGCTGAAGACCTTACAAGGACATTTAGAGAGCTTGAATGGGTTTGCAGAACCAAAAGTTCAGTATGAGCAATATGAGACACCTGCCCATCTTGCTGCTACTGCTCTTTACACTATTCAGGTAAATAAATTCAACTTCAATTAATGTTAATTTCTAAAACAAAATGCAAAATATTCAATCATAATTACACACAAAAAAACAGCCAAAAGCCTCCCCAATACACTTCCATACTTATAAGTACTAAGGCTGCCATTAGACGGGCTGCATTTCAACTGCACTCCAACTGCAAATTTGCAGTTTGAATGCAGTTACAGTACATTATGAGTATTGCAGTCGTACTAACTGCATTCAAACAGCAAGAAGTCAGTAGAAATGCAGTCTAGACAGATGGACTGCATTTCTAAGCCTAAGCATTCCTTTATTATATTTGTTACAGACACAATTTGAATCCATAGAGAACTGCACTGTCCTAGACGCTGGCTGTGGTCCGGGCATATGGGGTATCGGCGCGGCGTTGCTGGGCGCTAGTGTGGTGACGGCCGTCGATATCGACGACGATGCGCTAGAGGTGTTCAAGGAAAACGTCGAGGAAATGGAATTGACCAACATTGATGCTGTACAATGTGACTTTCTGGATTCAAGAGTGGCCAGGTGATTTTTTTTTTTCTGCTGATTTCAAATCTTTTTCTGAGCGTGGTATTATTGAAATCAAATATTTGTATTCCTATGATGTCTAGATAAGGCGTTTTGGGCACATAGGTAGGGATACTCGGTTACAGGCAACCACGCGCCTAGCAGAGATATCGGTGCGCCATCTTGCGTCCAGTAAATGCGTGCAATTCACCTTATCTGAACATACATTTACGCTCTTTAAGAATATATTTATATATATTTTCTGTTGTACATTTACAGATGGGAAGGTTACTTTGACACAGTGTTAATGAACCCACCCTTTGGCACAAAGAACAATGCTGGCATTGACATGAAGTTTCTTCGAATGGGCACTTACCTCAGCTATGACAGTGTCTACTCATTGCACAAGTCTTCCACAAGGTATTTATCCATAGCTTAGTTTTACTACAGTATGTTTATCTCACGGAGACGCGCGCTTTAGTGCTTGTGGTTACAAAGTGTACAAACACGCTATGAATGTGTGTGTAAGCCCAGGAGCTCTCGGTACCGAGACATAGGGGAAGTCGGAAGTATTATATGCTGATGCTACTCGTCTTCACACACACATTCACATCGTGCTTGTACACTTGGTTAGCATAAGTAAAGCGAGCGTCGCTTCGTGAGATAAATAAAAATACTATATGCGCTATAGTACACATATTTGTCACTAGCTGCGCCCCGCGGTTTCACCCGTAAGTCGTAAGTCTCGGTCCCGTGGGAATATCGGGATGAAAAGTATCCTATGTGTTAATCCAGGTTATAAACTATCTGTTTGCCAAATTTCATCCAAATCCATTCAGTAGTTTTTACGTGAAAGAGTAACAAACATCCATCCATCCACACTTATAAACTTTCGCGTTAATAATATTAGTTAGATGTGACTTATGTCAATGACATAAGATTTAAATTGCATTGATTGACGCGAGCTCGTGAAGTACAACCACTATGTAAGATTTATTTTTATTCATAATACTAATTTAGTATTTAATTTAACAGGAAACATATAGAAAAGAAGGTCAAGGATTGGGGGATGAAAGGGAGCGTCATTGCTGAGATGAAATATCGTCTGCCGGCCACTTATAGGTTTCACAAGCAACATTCTATGGACATAGCTGTTGATATTTGGCGAGTATACCATCCACACTAAGTAAATGAGTTATAACGCAAAGGAATTGGATTTAGGCATTATAAATGTACTGCCAACTTTATACTGTATATTTTATGTATAGCATTTTAATATAATAGGAAGCTAGAAAACTGTTTTCTTCCCGGAAACTCAAAAGCCTTTTTGACTGTGTAGTGAAATAATAATAATCATCATTTTTTTTTTTCTCCTTATTTATGTAACATGTAAAACAATTTTGTTTTCTATTTTGTACAGAACTTCGAAATGGACTACTATTTACTTTTTTGTAAGATTAAATGTAAATTTTTAAACTTATAAATAGCTAAGATGGACTGAAAAATAAAATTATCACATGATTAAAAAAATATTTTATTTCTTTATTAAATTCGTCAGTCTTACAGTATCATACAGAGCTGCAATAAAAAAATAACGGAATATAAATTCCGAAACGAATGGTTAATAATGAAAATTAAATACTGTATACATACAATAAAAAAATAACTTATAAAGTTATAAACATTTGATATTATTATTCCTTATAAATAGTTTTTGGTAGAGGCTACCATGGTTGTCTCTATTCGTCGCCGAACTTGATGTTTTGTGCCAGTTTGATGGTTCCGGAGTAGTTGATGGTGACTGTGGAGCGTCTCATGTAGTTCTTCCAGGAGTCAGAGCCGCACTCGCGACCCCCTCCGGTGGCCTTCTCACCTCCGAAGGCGCCGCCGACCTCAGCGCCGTTGGTAGGAATGTTCACGTTCACAATACCGCAGTCTGAACCGTGGGGACCAATCCACTGTAGAATGAAAAAATCTTTAGGAATGATCTCTTAGATGGAAAAACATCTTCCAAGCGCCAGATAATGTTGACAGGTGCCAAAAATAATAATTTCGATTTCATCCATCTGAAATCGAAATTATTATTTTACTCAAAGAAGTTTCATATAAGGTTAACATTTTAAGAACAATTCCAGCTGTATAATGTACTGGCTGGTACCTACTTTGAAGTTTTGAACAGTGCCATGGCTCGGATATTTTGAGCATTTATTAAGCAACATAGACAGTTTTTTATTTTTATAATAGTCATTTTAAACCTCCTTTCAATTCAACGTACCTTGAAGACATCTCCAAGGTTTTCAGTAAAAAGACTGGAAGACAGGCCCTGTTCTACTTCATTGTTGTACTTGATGCCGGTGTCCAGATCTGGAATCTCGATGCAGTAGACGATGGGGGCGAAGCACTCGGTCTTCACTAGGGGGGAGTCATGGGGCAGGCCGGTAACGATGGTGGGCTCTACGAAGTAGCCTTCGCGGTCCATTACCTGGTAAATTAAAATTTTCGTTACACGGGTAGTGTCTATTGAAGTTTTTTATACACAGCCTCCCAAACGTATCTGTTGCGCGTCCTTATTTTAAATCCACCTACTTAACAAAATCAATCACGGCAAAAATAATCAGCGAAAAATGCACGCAAAAAAAAAATAGTTATCTCAAATTGTCTTGTTGAGACCCTGACAATTCTCATTTGTCAAACCTTTGGCGCGGCAATAACAGCAATATGCGTTTTTTTAGATCCTTACAAGTGACGTTTCATGCAGTCGGTTAATTTCGGTTATAACTTCATACCTTTCCTCCAAACTCGATCTTGCCTCCTTGCTTGACGACTTCGGCGACAGTCTTCTTGTAAGCCTCGACAGCGGCGGGTGTGTGGAGGGGCCCGATCAGGGTTTCTGACAGGAGGGGGTCGCCGATCTTGCTGACCACGCCCGCGAATGCCTTGGAGAGACGAGCCACGACTTGGCTGTATACCTGCGGAGTTATGATGGTTGATAACTTGGTTTGTTTCGATTTCAGTAGCTGATATCCACACACCATAGCATAATTACAAAATAATGTGATCTTGTCACGTTTCCGATAGAAAAGATTATAATAGGCTACTGATTAAATATTTCAAGAAATTCACACCTATCTCGAAGTCTGAGATTTTTTTTTGTGCAGTTTTGAAGCTGATACACTGGCCATGGACTCCCATTGTGAGGGCCACAAAAAACCCTACTGGTTTGGTAGCCAGCTACTGGTTTGGTTTAGCCAGCCTTTTCTCAACTATGTTGGGTTCGGCTTCCAGTCTAACCGGATGCAGCTGAATACCAGTATTGTACATGGAGCGACTGTCTATCTGACCTCCACAACCAAGTAACTGGGTAATACGATACCCCTTGGTAAGACTGGTTGTCAGACTTTCGGGCTTCTGACAACCCGTAACGACTGTCAAAGATCCACGAATGACAGCCGGTACCAACGGCTTAACGTGCTTTCCGAGGTACGGAGGAGTCTCGGTATGTAAAGATGGTCACCCATCTACGGACCAATCCCGGCAACCTCATGGATCGACCCGTGCGGCTGTTATTACTTAGCCACGAGCTTCTCTCGTTTGGTAAGTATCAATATAAAAATTAATAACAATTCGTTTACCAATGACTTTTGGTAAAACTTTATGGCTATAATATTATAACTGGCTATTTTCTTACCTTCTTATGAATAAACAGTCTTCTAGTTGTAGTGCACCGCTGTCCCGCGGTGCCTGCGCACGCGAATAGCGCAGCGTTCAGCAACAAGTCAAGGTTAGCGTCCTCGTTCACTATGATGGCGTTGTTGCCGCCTAGCTCCAGCAGGTGGCGCCCGAAACGTCTCTGGACTTCCACACCAACCTACAAATAGGGATGAAGTTACTTTTTGCAGCCGTGGCGCTCTCGATCATTCGAGACAGTAATTCAGTTGCATGAGTTAGATCCAGGGAGGATTTGATTTTCCTGGTTCAAAATTCACAGTCACATGTAGCTTGGATTTCATGATAGAATAGCAGGGTCAGATGCTTCTTGAGTTTGCTATCATAAAATGCCTAATACTTATAAAAGTTTTGTATGTTCTAACCTAACCTACCTGCCTGTCTGTTACCTTTGAACATGAAAGAATGGTCGCAGCCTGCTCGTTGTGTCATTCTAACCTTTCATTTATCTAAGACTAGCTTTTGCCAGCGGCTTCGCCCGCGTGGGTGTCGGGTAATGTCCCACGGGATCGTACTACCGGGATTTGAATTACCTTATGTGTTAATCCGGTTATCATAATTATTTTTTTTCAAAAACAGTCAATGTACAGTTTTGACTTCGTTACTATTTTATTATAATGAAATAAATACTTATAGATTATTTTTTTCCAATCTTCCATTAGGCCTTATCAAATTTATCTAAAAAAGGATATACATAGGTACCTGTTGTCCAACAGCTGTACTTCCAGTAAACGAGACAAGTTTCATCCTCTCATCTTTCACAATCTTCTCTCCGATGTCTTTGCCGCCGACGCACAGAGCGGCAATAGCGCCAGGAATGTTGTTCTTTTCCAGCACGCCCTCGACAATCTTGGTGACTGCTACGGCGATCAAAGGAGTGGTGTCTGATGGCTTCCATACGCTGACATCGCCACAGACCTGGAAGGACGGAAGAGGTAATGGCGAAGATGGCCTGATTAACCAGGAAACTTGAAAAAAATGAATCACAGGGACAGGTAGTACATGGGCCCTGCCAGGGTTGCGGGAAAGTCCGAAAGGGATACCGGGACCTTGGCAACAGGCAACTGAAGGAACACGGCCCAGCCGTGTTCCTTCAGTTTTTAACCGACTTCTTCAAAAAGGAGGAGGTTCTCAATTCGTCCGTATATTTTTTTTTTTTTTTAATGTTTGTTACCCGATTACTCCGCCAATTATGAATCGATTTTGATGATTCTTTTTTTGTATGGTAGGTCATGCTTCCGAGGTTCAAAAACTACGCAAGCAAAGTTAATAAAATGTATATGGGACACAATTTTTTTTTTTTAGTTCCTGTCTATGAAGTCAGGAACTAAAAAAAAAATATTGTTTCACATATAAATTTTTATTAACTTTGCTTGCGTAATTTTTGAGTTAGCTTCAATATTACGATTTTTTCCCACTTAGTTTATCTAGACGATGTTTTCATTTACTCCTTCACTGTTATTTACATCAGCTAGTGGTATTCGAATTTGTGTGGGGTAGGTACCACAATTAAAAAGGGAAAAATAAAAACTTTTTACAAAAAAAAAACCGACTTCCAAAAAAAACACTCAAAACTGAAAAATACCTTTAATTTCGGAAGTCGGTGGCAAAAAACGAAAATTGAAAAACAAAGACACCCACCACCGAAATTAAAGATTAGTCAGTAAAAGATGATGAGATGACTTTCCAGCGTCAAACAAAAAAAAAAAAGACGTATTACATGTATTGCAAATTGGAGTGTGAAGAAAAGTACTGCTAAAATTTTCTGTTGCGTAGCCAAGTTTCACTAGGAATCATTACCAAGCCCGCTAATTACGCTAGCTAAAAACCTTGCTATAGAACTCAGTTGTGATAACAATTATTTTATACTTTTGCCTATTTGGCCTCTTCAAGATAAGATAAGTATAAAACCAATGTTACACTGGGGTTTTTCCTCACAGCTCCTTGGTTTATAGTGATTGAATACTCAACTGCCAAGATGAAAATCTTCAGTTCGATTTTTAGCTCGCATAAACTCTTAGAAGTTTTTTTTGTGAGGTCCATAAAGTACCTAATAGCTCGTCTCTCTATCTACAGTAGGATAATCTGGATTCTGCATGGAGGTTCCGTATTCATATTCTGAGGAACATAGCGTGATGATTATCCATAAGTATGATAGATAATTCTTCCTTACCATAGCAATAGCGCTGTTCCAGCCGAACACGGCAACAGGGAAGTTGAATGCTGTGATGATGCCGACAGCGCCGAGAGGGTTCCACTTCTCGATGAGCACGTGTCCAGGTCGCTCAGACGGGAAGATGGCGCCAGGCAGTGTTCGCGACAGGCCCAAGGCCAGGTCACACACATGGATGTATTCTACCACCTCTCCAATAGCCTCGGGGAGGATTTTACCTATGGAGGTTAGGAGGATAAAAGTTGAACCACATTATTTTTTCATTTAAGTATCAGGGTTTTTATTCTGTTTTTTTGTTCAATCAGTCTGCCTATCCTTTCCAGTCTAACCGGATGCAGCTGAAAACCCTACTGGTTTGGTAGCCAACTACTGGTTTGGTTTAGCCAGCCTTTTCCCAACTATGTTGGGTTCGGTTTCCAGTCTAACCGGATGCAGCTGAATACCAGTATTTTACATGGAGCGACTGCCTATCTGACCTCCACAACTCAGTAACTGGGTAATACGGTACCCCTTGGTAAGACTGGTTGTCAGACTTTCGGGCTTCTCGTCAGAAGCCTGAAAGTCTGACAACCTGACAGCCGGGACCAACGGCTTAACGTGCTTTCCGAGTCACGGAGGAGTCTCGGTGTGTAAAGATGGTCACCCATCCACGGACCAACCCCGGCAAGCGTAGCGCACTTAACCTGATGGATCGACCCGTGCGGCTGTTATTACTTAGCCACGAGCTCCTGCGAGCTCCTCCTATTCTGTTTTTTTTGTTAAAGTAGATGCCTATTTGGAAAAAGACCAGTCTGTAAGTCTGTCCTGTAGTGTAGGACTCGGGGAGGATTTTACCTGCGGAGGTAGGTGGATAGGAGTTGAACCACTTTCTTATTTTATTTAAGTACCTATTTGGTAAAATACCAGTCTGTATAGTCCTGTAGTGTAGGACACTATCAAAATGGATCATGGTAAGTTTGAGTCTGGTACTTATTCTTACATGGTTACCTACGACAAAAGTTATAACCGGATATCTATGGTGCCAACGTTCGGTTGTTTTACACCAACGCATCCGCATTTTGCCTAACTAACCTAACATAAATATTTTCAACATTGGTGGTACCACGACTGAGCTACTATCTTCCATATCAGATATCTAATAATAACGTATGTTACTATCTTTAAAATGTAGGTAAATAATTATCAAGTGTGTCTAAGATAATATTCGAGTCAACAAACTCAATCAAGCACCTACATAACAATTATTGGCGATGCTCACATGTTATTTAACTTGTAGGTATTGGGCAGTTATGCCAGCACCCTAATGCTTACTACACGATCAATCACAATCTGAATCGTTTTGAAACATGATTACTAAACACATTGCTTCCTAAGTTCGAAAAAAAATCTGCTTAACAACGTAAATAACGCAATGAATGTTGTTCAACTGTCAAAATGAAACAGATTAGTCTTAATCATTTACGAAATCGTGATAAGCAATTAGATATCTGGTTTTACATGGCAGTGCAGTGAGTGGAATTCGGAATTTCAGACTCGGTCAGTGGGTTCGTGTCTTAGAGTATATAACACATGATATATACCATGCCTTTAACTCCGCTACCACCTTGCTGGCAGCATTCATATCAAGAAGATATGCACAGGAAAGCTATGTACACCGGCAAACATGAACTTACCCATTTCCAAAGACACGAGCTGTCCAAGAGGCTGCAGTTTCTCCCTGAGAGCGTCTCCGATCTGCCTGACGACCTCTCCCCTGGCGGGCGCAGGGAGTTCCGCCCAAGTGTGCCATGCCTCCTGAGCCGCGGCGGCGCAAGCCTCGTAATCAGCCGGGCTGGCTGCCTGCACCTCTGCTATAATCTTACCGTTGGCCGGGCTGAATGATTTGATAATCTGAGGACCAGTTTGTAACGCTGTTTAAGTCTTTGGCTACGATATGAAACTTTCAATCATATTATGACATAATCACTACGTCTATAGCTAAACAAAAATAATCACATCTTGTGATAAAAACATCTAGAAAGGTGTCAGTTGCTCTCTCACTTATCACCACTAACGAAAGTTAAGAGATAATTAAATGGTACAAGTTTATTTTATCTTACGCGTAGAATATAATAAGCCCTACGACTGACTTGGAAGATTTATCATCTGACCCCTCGGTTTTGAACTATGGACTCACTCTGAAGTTTTAATGCAACGAAAAGCAAAATCTTTCTGTGTTTTATTTTGGGAATAAAGGACTGATTCTCTACGGCACTGAGAAAGATTGGTCTTCTTCTTTGCCGTTAGTCTTGGTAGAGTTAGTTTACCTATTGTTCAGATTTTAGAAAGCTATTAAGAAAAGCAGCACGCACTTTATTGCACGCCAATTTAGAACGAAAGGTACCTACATACTTATGTACCTACCGATTCATATGTCAGATATATCATACACGAAAAATTTGTCGCCAAATATCAGAATTAGTCGGTCACTGGTTCAAAAGTAATAAGGGTTTATAGGTGGCCGATCTGGGGAGCACCTACCCCAGCTTGACCCATTTGAATCTCGACAGCTAGGGCACCTAACGAAGATCTGTTATCTCCCAAATTTAGTAGCTATTTAGTCGGAAACAGTTGCTAAGTCACAGACTTAGTTAGGTCTTAGTGTAGAAGATATGATTTATTTTTAAGGTCCAAGAGCTATATCGAAGATTTTACGCGTAAACTCTGCGATCTAGCTTTTGGAGTATGATGTCATATTGAACTCATTAAATCTTCATGTGCCAAGATATACTGGCCAACTTGGCATGGCCGTGCCTAAGGAGGAGGGCGGCCTGCCTGCGTCTGACTCTGAATATATTTAGCTGTGGTACATTACGTACCTGCGAAGTACAAGGTACAGGGTTGATTGCCCCACCCTAAACCAAAGGCTGGGTATGCCCATGGATGTGTAGGTACACTAAACACGTATCGCCCTTGGTTGAGGAAACGATGGATTTAGTGAGCTGCAATGCACCAAAGAGAATGATCATTTCTGAACTCTGATAGAACCTAACGGTACTTTGTGATCATCCTCCAAATCTTATTGTCGTTTCTTGTCATTTTGACATAGATTTTAAATTTCCATTGGTTAAAATCAATGGTAGGTACCTATAAATTATGATTGTATTTATTTTAATTATTTTTGTATTTGTTCTTTTTTTATTAGCAGTAATCTATCATAGAAAAGCTAGGTAGGTACCATGTCGGAAAAAAGTGAACAAGCCTCGGAGGAGCTTGTTGATTTTGTATATATAGCACTAGATGAACAAAGCTCTTCAGAGGAACCAAGGTGTGATTGGTCATCATTAGAATTAGAAGTTTCCATTCAAGAGGAAAATAAAAAACAGTTACTTTACAATGAAGGAGTTTACAGTCCAGGAAGTGGGGAAGTATGTGCAAAATGTTTAACTCTGTCAAATAGCTCAGTGCTAAGACATAAATATTATAACTACCCAAACATTTCTGATCCTGGCATAGAAGACGCCTTATTTTTACCGGAATACCCATTTAATTTACCTTACGACGGCCAGGATCTATATTTACAACTATGTAAGGAAATGAATATTTGTCCTGTTAGAATGTTCCACAGAAACTTGCTAAACACCGAAATAAATTTAAGGTATTATGGTGTCAACCAACAAGGTGTGCGTGCTATGGCTAAAGCTTTGCAATACAACACAAATGTATCCCGTTTCGATCTCACTTCTAATTTCCTCAACGACGATGCGTGTTACCATCTTGGTCGAATGCTAGGCACTAATAACACATTAAGAGAACTGATTCTAGACGGTTGTCGAATAGGTCCATCGGGTATGCTTCGGTTAGGAAATGAATTACGACATAACCGAAGTTTGGAATACTTAAGTATTGGAAATAACAACCTTGGAGATGCCGGTGGATTACACTTCGCTAAACAGATATCTGATGGCGCTACCGTCAAACGAGTGAATTTAGGAAGAAATCTGCTCAGTAAAGAAACAGCTTTAGCTTTTGCAGATATTTGGGAGTGGACAAACAGTTTTACACATCTCGACCTCTCGTGGAACCATTTCTTTGATGTACCACCTACTTTTAAAATGCTTAACAAATTGGCATTGAGCTCATGTTTACAAGAATTAAATTTATCTTTTAATTCACTAAAGGGAAAGCGTGTGGCTACTGCGATTAAAATAATCCTGCTGATCCCCACACTGAAGGCATTAGATTTGAGCCATAACAAGTTGGAAAAGGAAGCGATAGAAATAATAATATCTGATTTGCTTTCGGCTCATAACTTAGTAGTGTTTGATCTCTCTAATAATCCAATGACACCCCAAGATGCTTATAGCGTTTTGCAGAAAATGTTAAGTCCCAAAATCAAAATAAAGAGATTATTGATGAATAACATTTGTGTTCAGAAGCCATTCACTGTTTTACTTGCAAGAGTAAAAAGGATGAAGAGGCGCAAGGACTTTGTATGTGAGTTTGACACCGTATTGCAAAACTGGACTGTAATAGGGCCCGATTCTAGAGAATTACTTCTACGAAGAGCTCAATATCTGTGTTGGCGTAAATTGGATATTGCGTTATATTTCCTAGCTTTAGCCAAGGAGTACACGAGACCCGTTCCTATCAAAGATTTGATACAAAGACTAGGAGACGATCGTGTGCCACTCGATGAGGATTTCATTAACGAGTTGTCTTGGGTGTTTCCAGGCCCTAGCACAAAGTCACGGACTATACAATTGAATTTAATAAGTGAGTTTATAGCGCGGTTATGGCCGGATAAAACCCTACCGCCGACACCTCCACCAGAACCTGAACCTGAGGTCTTATGAGGTTATATGTCGTTACTTATGTAGGGTAGAGCTTTCAAAACGGGAACTTGTGGCATCAAAATGTAAATTTCGACTTTTTGGGTAATTAGGTACCTACGTCGAGCCTACGTCATTGTTCTATTGAATGAACGATTTGTAAGCACAGTATGAAAACCACCAAAGTACCTACTTAAGTATATCAAAATTTGCCTATTTATAATCTTGGTACCTTTTCCTGACTTTTTTCCTGCTTTAAATTTTTAAACGTTGTTATTTTTATATAGGTAATTTATATTTTTTTAGACTGGATTTTACTTTTGTTGTTAGGTACCTATGTTTTTGTATGTTTTTTTTAATTTACTATTTTTTATATTTTTACTGTATTTTACATCATTACTAATACATGATTTTATTGATCATGGTTGAGTTGGTTTTGAATTTGAATAGGTACCTACTTACAAAGCGTTCGTTTATTTGAATTTGCGCCATACCATCAACGAAATGTGCAGTAGATACCTAGGTACTTCGTTATCTATGAATGCATAGCAAACACCCAACTGCGTTCTTAATTTTAGGTTCAGTTGCCTTATCTAAACAATTATTCTGTTATCAACTCACCTGGCCGTTGGCCTCCCATTTACCGTTGAACACACCTACATTCTTCTCTCGCAGTCCCAACTCCTTCAGGAAGGAATACTTGGGATCGTCAATGAGGTAGGACGCGTTGCGAGCCATCGGCACTCTTATCAGTCGCAGGGACAACACACTCCGGCACAATACACGGCTCATTTGTGCGTCTCTCGCCACAGTCTATCTTATAATACGTATGTTACATTTAAATGGCGAGATATGCAGTAAACAAATTTTATCATGTTTGTGAACAATTAAAGGCACTGCTACGTCTTATCTAACTGATAAAAAGTCAGTTGCTAGGTCAGGAGTAATTGATAACTTTTTCCAATCGGTTTGTAGGGAGCAATTATTATCTTGCTGTGTGTGTAATTGTGTGCTAATGTTGTTACTTAATTAGAAAGTATACGACGTTTTAATTCTTAATCATTTTAAGAATAAAGACAACTAAATAGTAGCTCCTTATAAATTCTACTTACGTATAAATATTACTTACCTATTCTGCGTTCGCAATTTATTTGCCAAACATGTAAACAGACACGAGTTTTAAGAAAAACAACTGTAATGCCTACACATAGGGTTCAGTTTGCGCTATAACTTCATATTTTTATGTCTTTTTCAACGGTGCTAATCAGTCTACACTAATATTGGAAACAAGGAGAAATCTGTTGACACATTAACCGTTAGCATAATTATTTAACTAGAGTAGCTAAACTATAGTTAAGTATTTAACTGCATACCTACTCCATTTCAGTAGTATGAATATTATGCAATTATCTACATGATTACATTGTAGAAAGATAACAAAACGTTCACTTTCATTAGACTTACTTCTGAATGTAGAAGCATCTGTGTTGTAATGGCGAAATGTTTTGTGGGGGGGAGAGTTCTCTCTGCTTCTTCCTTCCGTCTCCTTGCTTCTATCCACTTTCTGGTAGAAGTAGGCGATTCCATGCGCTCTCATCACGAACCATGGACGGTAGTAGTGACGTTGTCACGGCACTGCACTGCCCAAGCTGGGCCGTGCTGTGTCGTGCGTGTCCTTGGTGCAGCCTGCACAATGGTGGTTTAGGGGTATGAGGAACAGGGTGTAAAGTTCACTCATCCACCATAGAAAAGAAAGGATCCTCCGACCAGAGGGGTGTTGTGTCTGGCGGGCAACTGCCCAACGATTGATGTTGGGTTCTTGTATATATGTCCACTGCACGGTAAACTTTAATTGCGCGATGCAGGATTTATGTGACGTCAGGTCTTTGATGCGTAGTTCGCATGTGGCGATGTAGATACCGCCACATCACTCCCCTCCGGAGACCGGAGGTCGATAGCGGGCTGAGTCTTGTATCTGCCGATGCTTGCCAGTGCCAGTTGTGGTTCCAGTGAGTCGGAACCGGGTGCCGCATTGTTAACGGTGGGTCGGAACTGTTTGCGGCGGTTGTGGTGATTACGGTCTTTCCCCAGTGAGTAGTAGTAGCTCTTGGTCTATGCGACACTGTACTGAGTACTTACCAATGCTGAAAGAATTCATGCACCGACATTAATGTGACGCAGACCGCTGCGTTAGACGATCGTGCGCGACGGATAGTCGCATCACCCTGTGGCGGCTGGCTTGCTATAACTAGTTCGACTTTGATTTTTCTAAAAACCTGCACGAGTACTGTCCGCGCACTGTGTCCCACTCAATACAGGGGGACGGCCTGAGGACGCCATCGCGTCTCTTCAGCCACTCTCGTCCTTTGCATATTAGAATACAAGTTAAATAACTGTTTGAACATTTAACGACTTAACTTTATTAACACTATAACATAAATTAACTACATAATTATTTATCCTAATTGAAGTTGAACGAGTGGTCACATTATTAAACAAGACTTTTTGTTATCATCCACTTTTCCTTCTCTCAGTTCTTTAGCTTTTTGTGCAAGGTAGGTGTGTTCATCCCTTTTTTGCATCCACTCTGGCAATGGTTTGTCCCAGTCAGCTGGTGGTGCATCTCGTTTTTTCCATATATCATTTCTGTAATGGGCCCTGAGTCTTTCCATTCTTCGTGCTTTCTCACTTGCTATTAAGGCTTCCTGTAAATAAATAGAATAAAATTTCAATATAAGTCAATATTGTAACTAAAATAGGATAGTATGAGGAACTCCTAAACCTTAGGAGCTATGTGAATATTTTACTTGTTGCTCATTTTTAACCGACTTCAAAAAAGGAGGAGGTTCGATGTTTGCTTGTAGATATGTATTTCTTTTTTTATTTATTTTTATCGATATTTTCGTCAATTGTGGACCGATGTTGAAAATTATTTTTTCATTTGGTAGAGGAAGCTTCTTTATATCTTTGATTGGGGTAGTTTTTGAATTAGTTTCATTAATATGTATTTTCCCCACATAATCTATGTAGATTATCTTATATTTTTTGTTCAAGAGTGAACATTCACTAAAAACCATTTTAGTAGTACAGGATCTCTCGTCAAACAGAAAAGGTTCATCCTGTCTTAAAATTTTCCCAGAAACTTGTTAACCTGATACTAAAACTTTTTGAATAGATTAATTTATACTTACAGCAGCCTTTATATCCCTCTTATCTTCCCATTTGCAGCAGTTGTCATAGTCTTTCTTCCACTGGTTGCAGTCCAGAGTCTCACCATAGACAAAATACTGCTGGAACCGGCCTTTGAAGCTTGTGCAATCTTTATATTCATCCTTGTATAGATCACATTCTCTTATCTGAAATAAATTGTAGGAATAAATTTAAAAAAATATTGATATACCTTGTTTAGGTTTCACACCAAAAAATTATTAATTAAAAATAAACATTGTAGCCAAGCTAGTGATCTGACCACCAATCCAAATTCTTAATGCAGAAGACCAGTCATGTTCATTTGCTGAGTCTTACCGAGTATGAGTTACTAGTACTGTAGCTACTGTTGTATACTGACCACCCATTTATCCTCCGGTTCTTGCGCTTCTTCATTCTTTATTGTTTCCTGAGTTTCCTTTTCACTGTCTGGAGCAGTTTCTGTCATGTTTTTATTTATTATCCTAAGACCATACCATGCAATTTAATTTATAACCTCAAATGCCCACTTACATAACCTCTAAACTTTGTACATGATTTTTATCAAATAGTTTTGTTTGTATAAATTACTATAAATTATAATTTAGCAGTAACTACATTATCCACAGTTAAAGGATCAAGGATAAATAAGTAAGCTTTTTATTTAGGTAAACAATCAGATGACATTTCAAGTCCCAATCGTTAGTTCTCTAAGTAGTCTGTGGTCCCAATTGACAGTGACAGTAAGATGACCAGGGTTGCCAATACCTATTTTCCAGATTCCCCAAAATCACTATTGAAAATCCATGAATTTGGGGAAGCAAAATCCTGATTCTCCACAAAATCCTCTCAAAAGGATATTATAAAATAATCTTATTATATTAAAATAATATTTCTATACAAAAAAATAATAATATATAATAAATAAAAAAAAATCAATATTGTAAAAAACATAAACCTTAATATTAGGAAAAAAATATGTCACGCAGCTACATTACAGCAGGGGTTTCCCCGGAAGATTTATTGAAAAATCTTAAAAAAGGTCTTAAATATACATCGATCACTAATAAAGAACTAGATACACAATCTCATAGAAAAGTTGTCTTAAAAATGTCGCCAACTGTATTGCGTGTATGCGTGGTTAGAATAAAAATATACATTAATGTAATTTCAACCTTACCTGCCACATTTAAAGTCGAATTCACAAAGCTATTACAAAAAGCAATAAAATTTTACGACCGGTACTCACTGCTCAACATACATCAAAACAATTCAAACTTATACGCATGCATTAAAGTCAGAATTACTAAGTGCCAAAAAAAGTAATAAAATTTTACGACCTAGGCTCGCCGCTAGGACAAGGAATGAGTGGAGACGAACCAGAACAGTATTTTTTGTTTGTACTGTAATATTATAAATGGTATTTTTAGCAGACTTCAAAAAAAGGAGGAGGTTACTCAATTCGTCGCGTATTTATTATATATGTATAATATATAATTATTATCTCTCGGATCTTTACATTCAGAAAATATCATTTGGTGAAGTGGAACTGATGAGTAAAGCCAGAGATGGCCACCAGAACTTTTTATTTTTTTATTCTATGCTATGGTGTATTATGTGTGTGTAATGATTATAATTTACGTGAATGTTTCTGGAAAATAAATCAATAAATGTGGTCACCACATTTACTTATTAATGAAACTAAATTAAAGTTATGTAATATATTTATTTATTCTTTATCTTGTGTCAATAATTTTAGGATAATGCTTGACAAACAACTAATATAAAGTTTAATACTAAATTATAACATTATGAATACAAAAGTAAGAATATAACTAAATCTAAGAATATCTTCAGATAATCTTCAGATCTTCAGATAATCTTCAGATCTTTGACGTGTTATAATGGATATACATTCTCCACACCTCACTGGATCAAAGGGCAGCTAAAAAAAAATGAATATTTTCAAAAATCCCGACTGATAAAAAACAACTTAAAAGTTCCGAACATGTCACTTTTCAAGCAGTCTGATGCAGTTGGTGGCAGTTATTTTAGTTCAATTATACATACATAGGGTGATAAATACATTACCCTCCCTTGCATCGTGCAGTCGGGTAAATAAGACAAAGTAAAATCACACATAATAAAAAAAAAATAAGACGAATAATATAAAGCGTCTCCAACAAATGGAACAGAGTCAACGCGCATAACCTAAACAATTTAAGTGGGCATGCGACAGTATGATTAATAGGTTTAGTAAGAGTCTTTACAATTGAGCTGCTATATATCGCCTGCTATTTATTACGACTTAATTTAAAATAATGTTTTTACGATTATTTCTTGACAAAATATCAGTATTTACAATACTGTGTTAATAATTATATAATGATAATATTAATACTTACCAAAAATATGAAACTTCATCCTTTTTAAGCGTCCTAGACGTGTGATTTTTACAATTTTTAAACGAGCACTGAGGCATGTGTACCGTCGGAGCGTTCGAATGCTACTAGATGAAAGGACCGCCCAAATGTACAAGTGGGCGGTCATTCGGTGAGGACATTTTTTGACGCGGATTGTGTATCTAGTTCTTTATTAGTGATCGATGTAAATATAAAATATTTCGCTTACTTACACATTTCAGCATGCTAAACATATAATCTAATAGTATCATACAAAAATGTTAAAATCCCAACGTAATCCCCGCAGTTTGGGGAAATCCCCACAAATTGGCGACCCTGATAATGGCAGTCTGGTCACCACAGACTAAATATTACCTGTTCTCAGTCACACACGCACATCACACCACACACTTGATATGTTGACAGACGTACGCGGGCTAAAACCGCCAAGTAAATTCGTCGGGGCGATCCAACAGGTTTGAAATTTTGCTCGTAGCCCGCCTTGGCTCGTCGTCTGTCACCGCCGCGAACCGCGAGCCGCGTTGACAATTAAATGAGCAAGCTTCACATGTGCACCGACGGCGAGCCGAGTAAGGTCGCAAACTTAAAAACCGCGTACTTTAAGTAAACACGTTTAGAAGTCTGTCAAGCAAATCTTGTCCACGACTATTAGCCGATTTCTTATAATGGCAATACTATTATCTGTCAAACGGATTGTCATTTGTCACAAGTTCAAGTCTACAACATTTTGATACTTTTAGTTTAATTACCGAATTTTATTTATTTTACTGTGATGTGATCACGATTTCGGATTTCGATTTAGACGTCGTAGTCATGACGTCTTTAGTCATGAATATAAAGGCTAGCCGAAACGGAGTTGGAACCCTTCATAATTTCTGTGCGTAATGATGATACTGACAGTGATTTCTCTTATGAAGGCTTATGAAGGCTCTTATTGAGTAACTAAATTCTGATTTTAGTTCTGATTGTAATTAATAAATAGCTACATTGAAATGCTCTTTTTTAATTTATCCCAAAGAATTTTTTGTTCTACAAAAATTCAAGTATCAAACCAGTTTTCATCGTACTATATCAGTGTTGACCCATGTAAGAATCTTGAATTTGCCACCTTTTTCATGGGACAAGAATCGCTTGACAGACTTTTATCATCCACTTTACGTATCGCACCTGTAATGTACTAAAGTAGGGATGCAAGAAGTGCCAAAAAATATCGATATATATCGTATCGGTATTAAAAAAAAATATCGATATATCGGCGACAATTTGACATTTTCAAAAAAAAATACGAACTTTAATTGATAATTTAAAAAAATATCGATATATCGATATTTTTTCTGCAAGCCTATATTAAAGGTCTAAAGGATGACAGCAGCTGATTCATAGACATTTCATAGAGTAGCTTTTAGTCAACTATTAGCACAGGGTACAGAATAGGATTGGAGCTGATGTTTACCATTTATGTCATAGTTGACGTTAATCCTGTCATCAAGTCGAATTCTGACTATTTCTAACATTTGCTCATTTTTGTGAACTTTGCCCATAATCGAAGATTAACATTATAAGAGTTTTGAAACTGTATTTTTCCAACAAACATTCTGAACGAGACCTACTTACTGTGTTCTTAATGTTGATATTTTTTTAACTTCTCGAAGATGTCTCTGAATAAATTGGTTGGTGGGGACTGTGGAGGTAACAACTCCTTAGTTCAGCTATCAAATATAGTTCGTCGTGATGCTTCTCTCTCACAGCCACTCTCACAAGCTGATAGATTCGTTAACGAATTCATGGCACAAAATTCACAGATACCACAAACTTTTAACATGAATGCTTTGCTCAACAACTTACCTAAGGAAAATGTAATGAAAACTGGCGCCTCTACATCGTCGTATGTACCAGATATTAGTACTCACATGAACAGATCATGGAATGCAGGTCCATCCACTTCATATATGTCACATGCTATGATGCCAAGTTTTCATATGATGCAGCAACCAATGTTTCATCCCATGTCACAGTCAAATGTTCCAATGCAATATGTCTATGAGGCAGATGTTGAAACTATGACCGATGATGATGTGAAAGGTAAAGCTCAAGAATATGTTAATACTGTCAAGGATGATGATGAGTTGGCCTATAGTCAATTTATGTCTTTCATGAAGAAAATAAGTGCTGGAGAGCTTAACCTAGGTGAATCTGCACAGAAAGACCAAAGAAAATTAAGCAGAGATGAAATATTAGATGAAATGGCAGAAAAATATAAGGAAGAGTGGGACAAACTCAGTAATGTTGATAATTATTGGGACACAGAAGCAGCAAATGGAATTTCAAAAGAATACTCATTCTCTGAAGGTAATGTTATGTTGGAGAACAAAAGTGCCCTTGAAATAGGAAAGGAAAAATTAAAAATGGGTGATATTCCTGGAGCTGTTCTGTGTTTTGAAGCTGCTGCACAGCAGCAGCCTGACTCAGCTGAGGCATGGTTCCTTCTTGGAACTACACAAGCTGAAAATGAACAAGATCCTTTGGCAATAACAGCTTTGAAAAAATCATTAGAAATTAATCCAACACAATTGGAAGGATACATTACATTAGCGGCTGCATACACAAATGAAAATATGTCTAAGTACGCATATATTTCTTTACTGGACTGGTTAAAAGCCAGCCCTAAATATTCTGATATTTTTCCTCATGATGTGGACCCTAGAAACTTGGATGGTAAGGAGTTAGAAGCTCATGTAAAGTCATTATACCTCAAGGCAGTGCAGTTGAATCTGAATCAAATTGACCCAGATGTACAGAATGCTCTGGGAGTGGTTTTTAACATCTGTCTAGAATATGATAAAGCCGTAGATTGTTTCAAGACTGCTTTAATGGTGGCAAGTGATAATGCAAAACTGTGGAACAGACTGGGAGCTACTTTGGCCAACGGTGATAAATCTGAGCAAGCTGTGGATGCTTACCACCAAGCCTTGAATTTGGAGCCTGGATTTATCAGAGCTAGGTATAATGTTGGTATCACATGCATGAATTTGGGAGCCCACAGACAGGCTGCAGAGCATTTTCTAGTGGCCCTGAACCAGCAACATAAAGCTATCAGCATGTTTCCAGAATCTTCTTCAACTGACACGAGTTCATCTACAATTTGGACAACATTAAGGATGGTATGCTCATTTATGGGAGAACATGACGTAGCAAAATTGGTAGACGACAGAAATTTGAGGGAACTTAACAAGTTTTTTGAGTTGGAGTAATTTTTTTCAGTTCCCACTTTTGGTTATAAGTTTTTTTGGGGACGAGTTTCTATTTGTAAATATGTATATTATGATTAATTTTTAAATGTATCCAATTAGAATATAATATTATGATTTATTGAAATCTTCTTTACTTTCCATGTTAAATGTAATTTATGTATATGGGAAATTTTGGGTCATAAGTGCCTCATTTTAATTTTGGGACTGAGTAAAAATAAAGAATTTTCTATTTTTATAAGCTTTTGTTTTATTATTTATTTTGTTTAACTATTTTTACATGCAGAAAACTGCAATCTGTGTCACTTAGGGGGCAGCCTTGTGGATGCTTATTGTAAAACCAGCAAGGTTTCTGCTGTACCTTTATAATTTTTTGCTTTAACTTTCTTTTTTTTGCATTGCTACCAACTTCATTAATTGTTTTTGGATACCTCAATCCCACTTTTCCAGATTGAACTTCAAAAATGTTATGATTATTCTTGAGAAGTGTTTGTATTCCTCCACATTCAGATTTCAATATATTTAGTTGTTCTTTAGGTATAAGTTGAACTAATTCATTAAATTCTGCTATCCTTCCAATAGACCAACTGGAGTCTGTGTCACTGCATCCCTCCAGCAAGTATCTGCTAATACAGTCAACAATTGAATCTATTACATTTTTATCTATTTGTGTACAATTTCTAACTTTTTCCACGGAATCTCGAGCTTTGAAATCATTTTCATTCCTTTTATCTTGTGATGAATCTTTTATTGTTAACTCATCTATTTTATTGCAGTACTCTTCATATTCCTTCTCTGGATATATTCTGCCACTACTAACTAAGCATATTCTCTTGGTACTTGGAATCTTAAGTCTGTCTGTGTCTATTTTAAAACCACAAGCATCACATAAATGTGATATGTAATCTAAATAATCATGGTATTGGCTTTTATATGAGTTTCTACGTTGATATTTACTTCCATCAAAGTTGAAGGCACAACAAGGAAGTAGAAAGAAATTGCATTTATATGAACTCTTTGCTGTGATAACTGGTATCCATGGTGTTAGCTCATCAGAATGGTTTCCAATAATCCAGTCCATATTAGGAAATATTGATGTATCAGATGGTGTAATAGTTTTCTCCTACAAGAAGAAGTAACATTTATAATTAAAAATATAACAAAACTGTATTATCAAATTGAAATATTTTTCTTATGATAGGAAATATTAATATCAGATTATAATTTTTTTGTAAAACAAAGTTCTTAGGAGTTGTACTGAAATAATTATTATGATCACATTATAATGTGTTTTATTCTTACCTTTAATATAACATTGGAGGGATACATATCCCAAATATTTCTTTTTCGAACATCTAAACCTAATCCAATGTGTCCTTCCTTGGTTAGTATGTAAACCAGTAAACCATTTCCACATCCTAGATCAACAAATGATTTCTTTGTATTGGTTCCATCTTGTTCCCAGAGGAGTAACAGATATGTTGCTATTGCTACATCTTCATACACAAATTTTGATGCATCAGTACATTCTGGCCAAATCTGTAAAATTGCAGAACCATTAAAAAAAAAACCTCTGAATCTTAAACTCTTGACTGCTAAAACCCCACTGTTCAATCATTATAATTTACTAGCTGCGCCCTGCAGTTTCACCCGCATTAGTCTCGATCCAGTTAGTCAATATCGGGAGAAAAAGTATCCCATGTCCTATTCCAAGCCATGATCTACCCTTGTCCCAAATTTCATCCAAATCCGTACAGCTTTTTAGTGTGAAAGCATAACAAACAAACTCACTTTCTTATTTATAATATTAGTTAGGATAATAGTCAAACTTTCAACTATGTGTATTTTAATTTTTAAATTAGTAATTATTTTATTTACCTTGACCATCTCTTTTCCATATTTTAACTTTAAATCATTGTACTTTTCATAATACTTAGTTTGGGATACTAGTGACAAAGATTCACTGCATATCTTGGGCTTGCTGTTATGGTTTGTCGGTTCTGAGCCCCACTTTATAAGTTGTGGTAACAATATATTGACAAGCCAGTTGTATGACTTAGAATTTTCATCTGAAATAAGAGGAATCTAAATCAAAAGCGTCCCTTTTTGAGACAGCCCTTACCACTGTGATTGAAAAATAATAAGTACAAACCGTTTGTAGCATGTAGCACAATGTGACTGTTATTTAGTTCAATTGTATATGAGAAATCAGGGCATAACTTTTGTTCCTGGTTTACTGGTGTGACATCATAGAATGTGGCTAAGCATTTTTGTTTTTGTAAGCAGACAAGCTGGTATGCCTGATTATCTGTGTAGTTTTTCGGAAGGAGTTCCATCAGGAGGACTTCAATGGTTCCATCAGCATCAGACGTGGTGTCAGGGGATTGATTTTCAACATTTAGTTCAAGAAGAATAAAAGTTTTATGTTTTTCAAAATTGTCAGTAGTAACTAAGTCATTTAGCCGACCTATCGTTGCTGGCAGTTCACATGTAGGAGGTTTAGGTTTATAACAATATTTAAACCATAATTTGTTGCCCCATAACCTCCTGTTGACAACATGAGGTTTAGTAACTAAAATATTGATAGATTCCCAGAATGAATCTGGTGTCAGCGTAGTGCGAATCGATTTAGAAGTCTCTTTCATTGCTTCTGGTAAGATAGCCAACCTCGAAACGTAACACTGATTTTATTAAAAAGTAAAGTAGTTTACGAGTTTGCTAGTCTTGCTTGTTGATAAACAGCCACAGAGCACTTTATACACAGACTACAATATTATATAAGACTATAAAATACTGGTACTGATGGGCCGATATTGTATGTATACACAGAATTCTAGGCTGTTTAGTCAGGGGCAGGGGCCAACCAGTCAGGCAGGCTATTAGCTGTCAGTGTCAGCCTCAGCTGGCCTGGCCTCAGTCAGCATGACATAAATGAGTACGTTCAGCAACAACAACAGCTGATTTCAGAAAAACGTGGCTGTTGGTTCCGGCTTCAGTTTTTACTTTTTAGCCACACCACACAGTGTGGGTCAATTTTTTTTGTATTATTCGCTGGTTTACCAAAAAAAATAATGATAGCATCCTTGCTTGAATAAACAAATTAGAGCTTAGAAGAGCTCTTGACTTATATGAAAACCCAACGAGAAACAATAAAATTCAAACGTTGATTTTTCATATCTTTTGCATTGTAGAGCTTTGTAGCTTGAAATAAGGAACTTTACGCTTGTTTCACGATATGTGTCACATGTCACTTAACTTTTTTTGATTCTGTATCTTTATGATCTGTGCAGGGCATATTTTTGAAAATATTTTTACAATTTTGTTTTCTACTTTTTAATTTAGTTTTAAAGATTTGGTATTGGTGTTTAGGAGCTGGCTAATGATATTGATAAATTAAAAATTAAAAATAGGCAGGTGTATGTAGGTAATGTCATACACTGAGCTCGAACATGGCTATCAAGGGTTGCGGCAAGCTACTCAGCCTCAATTTTATGTTGGAGATGATGGAAATCTTGTACCGATAAGATCATCAGTAAGTTTGCATTTTCATGTAGATATTGTTGTTGTCAAGTCAAACAAAGACTACGTAGATACTTCAGAGCAATGACCTTTTGCACTGTAGTTTAAAATTGTGATAGTGTTATGTAAACTAAAACAGATATAAAATAACAATCCAAACACAAATATTAGTAAGGTCACTTAAGTGAAACGAATCCAGATTAAATATTGGTTCAGCTAATATTATCTTTGTCCATTTCCCCATTAATGTAGCACTGATAACACTACTGAGCACATAACTGCTTGAATGTTGAGTGCAGGACGACTACACCTAATTATCCTATATTATATGGACACAATAGATTATTATATTTATAGCTGTACATGCTGACAATGACAAGTGAGGTAATGTAGTATGTTAATTTATGTCAAGTTTATCTTAGTTATCAAGTGTAAAGTAGTGTCAGCCAATCGGTGGCAAGGTTGCCTGTGTGGCTTATCATATGCTGTGATAGGAGCCAAGTGTATCATAGATAGTGAGTGGTGATGGAGTGGCAGTGGCTTAAAGATTGGTGGCGACTCAAAAGATGGAGGAAGGAGAGGAAGGACAAGAAGGGCCAGAGTGATGATGACATATGTTATTGTGATGACTGTCTGCCTGATGTAAGATGATGGTGGCTTTTGTTATGTCACTCATGATTAATTTATCATTTCATTAAAATAATTTATTCAAATGTTGAAATTTTCATTTGTGCAATTTGAATTTTAAATTTACGCTGTTGTGTGTAACAGGACAAAGACATTATGATTTTTTACATGCAACTTGAATGGCTTCTTTAGCATACACATGCTAATATTCCTTACTTACTGAATTTAGTAGTGTGCATATCTCTCCTCCCCCACTCTTATGGAGGATGCTTCATGTGAGACTAACTTCAGATTTGTTAGTGTTTTTATTTAATTGCCAACAGTACAGAAGCTTGTATTGTGGATTGACTGGTGCAGAGACTAAGTGATGCTTGAACTATACTACTTACTAAACATGTGTATATATTAAGTGCTATTTAGAATAGGTGTTTAACATGCTCAGAATAGTTAACTTACAAAGATAGGGCAGGCAAAATACCCCTTGGTAAAGTACGGGCAAACTGAACCATTTTACTTTACCATTTTAATTAATTTTATCTTTGATATTGGAACATAAAACAAATTCAAACTACAAAAATGCACTGTCTGTGAAGTAGAAAAAAAACTATGTTTTTTGTCTACTTTTAGGTATCTTCTATCTTTAGACAAAGAGCATGATCAATGAAGTCCTGTCCAAGAATTATTTTATATTAATTATATTTGGTGCAATTTTAAAGGAAATATTAGACTTGGTAGAAGCTACAATGTTTAAAAAGCCAGAATGGTTGAGGACTACTTCTTTCTGGCTTTTTATCTATCCCAAGGAGTAAATACCCAAAAATACTTAATTCACGGTCTTTTAATTTTAACCAAGTGTCTATTGTAAGCTGTTGTCAAAGAAACTAAGTAAAACATTTGAGCTACCTGTCTTTTGTACAGTTAAATAGTATCCTACTATTCAGTAGCACACCCACAACTATTGTTCTCCTTTTGTGCAAGCAATTGAGGCCTTATAGCCAGTGCAGTGTTTACCATTTTCTTTTGTTCTAGGCTTCTTTGAAAACATTTCAGGTTTCATTAGCCACTTCCTGGAGGTCTAGAAGAATGTTGTTTCTCTCTCTTTCTATCATACAGGATACATTTTTCTTCAAGCATGATAGTGGTGATGGCTGTTATAGGGTCTACCCTATTCATAATATTTAGCCTCCATGTTTATCATTTATAAAATTTATAAAAAATTATATAAAACATTTATATTATTATATAAATGTTTTATAAATATTATATTCATAAAATTAAGGTTTTTAGATATGAATTAAACTTTTATGTATACACATTGATAAACTAGGGCGAGTTGGATCTGTGCGAGTCGCTGGACCCGCACAGCGATGGCGGGGGTAAAAAGGTGGTGGTCGGCGTCTGCGCCATGGCCAAGAAGTCGCAGTCGAAGCCCATGAAGGAGATCCTCACGCGGCTCGACGAGTTCGAGTACATCAAGATGCTGGTCTTCCCAGAGGAGGTTATCCTTAAGGTTCTCCACTTTGTCTAACACAACTAGTGGAACAAAATATTCTGTAGAGAGGGTGGTTGAATGTCAACAATTGGCTGAGTATAAAGAGTTCAATTATTGTGCCGTCAGCGATTTTGATATAATGCTTAAAATTGTCTGCTGATGCTTAAGCCATAATTAAATGTCGGTGATACACATGTTACAAGTTAGCCGGAACAATTAAGTAATTAGTAGAAGTATTGTAATAAAAGATTTACATTGAAATTGGTACAAAGTAGACATATTTTGTTTTACTATTTGTCACGCAATTTATTTTCATAATTAACAACTGTTAGAATTCTTCTTCATTCGTTTAATTAATCATTTATAACACACATACATACATGCGCACGATACTAACGTTTACACGTTGTAATGTTCTGTTTCCATTGAATGGCTTCATATACACTAGCTTTGTTTGTGTGGTCGGTGTCAAGTAGCGAATTAGTCAGTAATGGTGTATTCATAGTCTTTCACTGTTCGCGCATTCGTCCATTTAGTTGGGGAAAGCGTAAGACGTATCGTCTGAACTGTGAACTCGCCGTTATTGTATTAATTCGCATTTTCTATCTACTTAATAATTAATAATATGTTATATTTTTGCAGAAACCAGTAGAAGAGTGGCCCACCTGCGACTGTCTCATTTCCTTTCACTCGAAGGGCTTCCCTTTAGACAAGGCCATTCAATACGAGAAGTTACGGAAGCCCTATGTTATAAACAATCTTCACATGCAGTATGATATTCAGGTACGTATATTAGTATAGTATTGCTTCAGAATGTAATGTTCATTTGACGTCAGGAGTTGTTATTTGATACTTGCACGTATTACTTACAGGATCGAAGAAAAGTATACGCGATATTAGAGGGTGAGGGTATAGAGATACCTAGATATGCAGTATTAGATAGAGATTCGCCCGACCCGAAACGTAAGTCTTTGTTTATTCTCATGTATCAATGTAGAAAGTTCGTGGAGTCACGCGCTGTTACGAGAATGTTCCAAGTGTTCGTGTTGCGACAAATACGTATAGATTATCTTAGAGTAAAATAATTAGGAACCACAGTTTTCTGAGTTAGTTAATAACCGGTTAATAACCAAGTAACGAATGAGTTGGGTAGGATCCTCTCGTGTGTATGGGAGCTGCCATTACCTGGCCCTAACATTGACTACCTTCTTGCAACATAACCATGACCAATCTTTACAGCATTTCGTTGGGGAAGTCCATCTTCAAATATTAATGGTCGGTATGACGTATATTTTTAAGTTGGCTAGGAAGAGGAAGCTAGAAATCGTCAGACTCTAGGATAAACGCTACTTGTTTTTCTTCGTATTCTATCATCCGCCATCTCAGTATCCCTTCTTCGCCATAGGTTTTTCTTAAAGCGGTTCTGAAAGCGGTGCCATCGTATAACGGCCGCAAATTTACGCCCGTCCAAGCGTTTATGACATCCTATTTCCGCAAAAGTGAAATCTATCATTTTTCATGACATCGTTCATATTGAGTCGTTGTGTAGCGGCTACCGCTTTACCTCTTACCAGTTAATATTGTCAATTTGTTAGAAGAGCCGCATATTTCCAGATCACGAGCTGGTGGAGTCGGAAGACCACGTGGAAGTGAACGGCGTGGTGTTCAACAAGCCGTTCGTGGAAAAGCCGGTGTCGGCTGAAGATCATAATATTTATATTTACTACCCCACCTCCGCCGGTGGAGGCAGCCAACGACTGTTCAGAAAGGTAGAAAACACATGACCTAATAACATAATCTGATTGAGCTTTAATTTACCCTGATTTAACATAATAAAATATACATGCTCCATTCTAAGACTTTTGTACACGAAAACCACCTAAAATAATATTATTTTCTATAGTATAAGGGTACCTACAACAGGCTGTTACTGTATTATTCTTATCCTTACATATTATAAAACAAAGTCGCCCGCCGCGTCTGTTTGTCCGCGATAAACTCAAAAACTACCGAACGGATTTTCAAACGGCTTTCACCAATAGACAGAGTGATTCATGAGGAAGGTTTAGATGTAAAATTAATTAAGGTTTTGTGTATACATGACGATTAATATTGAAGATGTCGGAAATAATCATGCCACCGTAAGACATACATAACATGACAGCGGGTCCAGCGCTAGGGGTCAATGACCTCGGCTATTAGGTATGGAATTCCGGTAGTACGTTCCCGTGGGATATTTTCCGACATCCACGCGGGCGAATCCGCGGGCAATACCTAGTGTTGCACAATAAAATTATCATATTAAAACATCCCTGCACTATCAAATTCTTGTTCCCTTACTTTCCAACTTTTTAAACATTGATTTCCTCAATTTACAGATAGGAAGTCGAAGTAGTATATACTCACCAGAATCAAGAGTGAGGAAAACAGGGTCGTTTATTTATGAAGACTTTATGCCCACTGATGGTGAGTTGTGATGAATAGGCATTATTGACGTAAGTAATAATGCTATGTGGTTTTTAGTTCCACTGATGACACGCCATCATTTATCGACGGCACGGTAAGAAGCGAGTACTAAGATTAGTGGGAGGATGGACAAAAGCTACGCACATAACATCATACTGCGAACATCTGGATTTCCAGGAGTTGCGGAGATCACATGCCAGCCTTTCCCCGTTAAACCAGAACATCATATGCACGAAGATCTGCGCAACATGCGCTCGCAGAACCTAGAACCTGCTGCTATCAAAGCTATCCCTGGAAAAAGTTAAGATTACGAAGAGGAAGGGCCTCCGATAAGTTACTACGCGTATTTCGCATGCGCCGTACTGATGCGCGTGAGCGTCAAATTACATTCACAGTGCGGCGAGACTACGTGACTGAAACACCATCGAGGTGTTACTTATTGAATGACGAAACTCCACAGATAACTCATAGAAATCGAAACCTTATTTTGTTCAAAATTAATTCCATATTCCATTGCTGCACGCTTCCTAAGGGTTGCCCGCGTTACGCGCCGTGGACGGCGTGCGAAGAACGCGTGGCTTACCGGATGCCCTGAAGAGGTTTATTTGCGACATTTATATACAAATCGGAATGTTTCTAGGTACCGACGTAAAAGTATACACTGTGGGTCCCGACTACGCGCATGCAGAGGCCCGCAAATCTCCGGCATTAGACGGCAAAGTTGAGAGGGACTCGGAAGGCAAAGAGATCAGATATCCTGTCATATTGTCCAATCAGGAGAAGCTTATATCCAGGAAAGTTTGTCTCGCCTTCAAACAAACTGTTTGCGGGTTTGATTTACTTAGGTAAGTAGCTAAGATTAAAACTCAAATCTATATCATATCATTAAAAGAAAACGTTCTCGATTATTTGCACTCAGAATAAATATCTTTAAGGTGTGTCTGTAAATAGGCTGCCGTATCTAAATAATTAATCGTCTCGATGCGGGATCGATACGGCCAGCCATAAAGGTTATGCGGACTGACGTCATTTAGGTCGAGAATTCATTAATTAACCTTGTAACCAAATCGTTATGGCTGTTTGAAGCGCCATCGGTACTGAATAATAAACTAACTTAAGTAGTAGTAATGAAGTAAGTAGGTACTTTTTATTCTTGAAAATCCAGTATGACATAAATAACACACGTACTTTTTATTTTTTAATACCACACAACGTTTCGGAAAACGTTCATTGTGCGTACGGCGCGCGGCGTATCGATAAGGCGTGGTACTTCCTCCGGAGTTTGTGTTTCTTGATAGCTATAACTTGGGTCTCTAAAACTTGAAGTCTCGAGTGAATAGGTTACTTCTAGGCAAGCGTGCACCATCGTCAACCGCATCATTGCTTGCCATCAGGTGAAACAGAGGTCAAATACAAACCTATCATTAAAAAAAAATTGCCCAATATTTAGAGTAGAACTCATTTATTGCGCGATCGTCTTCCATATATTATTTCCCATTTCTTATTTTATGTACTTTCTCTCTGAGTTTACCTTGGACATTATTTATATGAGGAAACCTGAACTTACAGTTAAATATAAGTCTGAAACAGTAAACCCGTCTTGAGCAAATGTGGTGATTGTGCCTTCTTTGTATGAGACAAATAGGCTGCTGGCCTGTGCACTGTAGTGAGGCAATAATTCGCCAGTATTATATTTCTTCTTTCACTAAATCAAAACCTATTTTCCCACCATACTGAATGAAGTTAAAACTTTCAGAGCGAACGGGAAATCCTTTGTCTGTGACGTCAACGGCTTTTCATTCGTGAAGAACTCAAACAAATACTACGATGACTGCGCGAAGATCTTGGGAAATATGATCTTGAGGGAGCTAGCGCCCACGCTGCACATACCGTGGTCGGTACCCTTCCAGCTGGACGATCCGCCTATAGTGCCTACGACCTTCGGGAAGATGATGGAGCTGAGATGTGTGGTGGCCGTCATCAGGCATGGGGACCGCACTCCTAAACAGAAGATGAAGGTTGAGGTGCGGCACCAGAGGTAGGTTATACTATCTAATAGTTTTATGAGTGAATTGTATTTTTTTGAAGAATATTCGGGTTTATTTATGGGATATTTTGGGGTATTTCTGGACTTGTTTCAATCTTGAACTGAGACCCAAGTTATGTCCTGATCATTGACAAGTACAGGTTACCGGTTTTCGTAGACTTATTTCGACCTAGACCGAAGCCCTTACGTATAAGCTGGTGATTTGAGGTACAGGTATGAAAATTACGGGGATCGAAGAAGCAAAATGTTATGTCCTGATTTAAATAGAAGCAGGTTATAGATATTCATGTCGTGATGACCCTGTGGTTAAAGCCTCGCTTCTCATGCACGAGAGTTCAAATCAATGTGGCTTTTTAAATTCATATGTACTTTCTGAGTTTATTTTGGACATTACTGGCATCAGTGAAGAAAAACATCGTGACGAAACCTGAACTTACAGTTATGCAACATTATTTTTTCTTTATGCTAAACCCGAAAAAAAATCAGCTGTTCCCTACATTTGTGTTCACTTAAATCGACAAAATGTATGGAACAGCTGTTTTTTTATTTTTTTCGCGATTTCAATGTTGGTCCGATAGAAAAAGTTGTTCAAAATGATGAGTACAATGACCCCTTTTCGGGTTTAGCATAAACAAAAAATTATGTTGTATATAAGACTGAAACCGCCAACCGTCTTGAGCAAGTGTGGTGATCTATGCTCGTGCCTTGTCTGTATGAGAAGTGACCCTTTGCCCTGCAGAGGTACAATAATAGGCTGTTTTTTTTATTTTTATAAATGTCTGTAACATATTTCGGTACCCTGGGGTCCCAGACGTTTGGAAGGCGTGTGAGCCAACTCGCAGAGGCCCCATAGACAATTTTAAATGGAATTTTATTATTATCCTAACTAATATTATATATGCGAAAGTGAGTTTGTTTGTTACGCTTTCACGCTGAAACGCCTGAACGGATATGGATGAAATTTGACACACGGGTAGACTATGACCTGGAATAGGACATAGGCTACTTTTTATCGACATACCACGCGGGCGGAAGCTAGTTATAGATATTATAGCAAAACAAAAATATCTTCCATTTATGGCAAATAAAACAAATCCATTCTTCTTTCCAGATTCTTTGAAATATTCGAGAAATATGACGGCTTCAAACGCGGCCACGTGAAGCTAAAGAAGCCCAAACAACTGCAAGAGATCCTGGACATAGCGCGCGCGCTGCTGTCCGACATACAGACAAGACACGCCGACCCTGAGATTGAGGAGAAGCAGGGAAAACTTGAACAACTGAAAAGTGTTTTAGAAATGTAAGTTTTTTACACTAAAGCGGCTGGCATATGACACATACTACTGACTAATACTGACTAATACTCTTTCTACGGCTCTCGGAACACCGATATGAGAGAAAACTCATCAGCCTTACTAGTCCAAATACTTAGGATGGTAGTCACGTCCTCTCCTCTTCGGGAGAAGCTTCTTCTAGCTACAGAATTGCTCAAAACAGTTTTCTATTATGATGTGGCACCATGAGCATAAGTTACTGTCAATTTTTGCTTTTTAGATTCATATGAAAAACATTTTTGTGGCGTTTTGTAAAGATTATAGCCATTCAGCAACGCTGTCACAAACTCCTAAACTATAATTGAATCATCCCATTACTTAATCACCGAATGTATGTCGTATCCGCCCCCAGGTACGGCCACTTCTCGGGCATCAACCGCAAGGTGCAGATGAAGTACCAGCCCCGCGGCCGCCCGCGCGGCTCCAGTTCCGACGACGGTAACGCGCCGACGCACCACGGTCCGCTTCACGCACTTTACACCGCTTTACTGTAACATGCATTGGGATCACTTTCAATCTAAAATGTTTAAATCTATCTACTCTAATTATTTACCGTCACACACAACATCTGTCCATAAATAGATTTTAGTTTTTTTATATTAAATCAAGTCTATAAGGGATAAGGTTCAGAAACGTGACGCCTCGCTAGAAAGAATGTGAGGCTATTTGGGGGTTCAACAATATTTTTTTACCGGAGACGCATATTTATCATTTACGTGAGGAACATAAATATTGGCTCCACTGTACTTTATGGACCTCGCGTGAGAAGCTTCACATTTTTGCGTATAGATGGCTTCATGTAGAACGCTTCGCGAAAAGCTAACCTAGCGAGCTTGAGACTTGGCCGCTTGGGTCACCCCGGCTCGGACAGATTAGGTTCGAAAAGATGATGGGGCTACACGCACAATGGTCCACCTCAGGGAGTAAGTGCGGTAACCAAACTCCTAACATAGATGATCTCATGTAAGCGAGCCCCCATCATCCCGCCCGGTGTCTGGATTTGTGCCCGGTTGATGGCAATAGGCTCGCCCCCTTCATGGGACTTAAATATAACTGGCGAAATATGGGTGTAATATACATGCCTCTGCCTAACCCTTCGAGAAATGCAGGCGTGATGTTATATTACTAAAATACGGTTCTGTCAAAATATCGGCATTTCCAATATCAACATCGCGAACTGTAATCAATCAACTCGACCTTTCCAAGAGCACTGCTGGACATAGTGGACATAGGTTCTCCTAAATCTCGCTACAATGCCCGATTTTCAGCCTTATGCATCAAATCAAATCAAATATATTTATTTGCCAGAATATGGTACAATAGATATTACAGTAATTTTGGTTTTTAGCATATCCTGCCATGATGAGGTCAGTGACACAGTCAATATGATTATCCAATGTGCATTTGCTGTGTATAAAAAACAGATGTGACGTGGCAACATTAACTTAATTTTTGGTTTTCTTACAATTTTTAGATCACAATGCATAGTACAGAATTATTTTTAAGTTACCAGCTTAAGTACCAATAACACCGCCTGTAAAATTTTTGATTTAAAGTGCTGTCCCATTGTCGAGTTTTGCATTAAGCATTGCATATACTTAAGCTAGTTAAAACTATAAAAATGCGAAGCTAGAAGCTAATTGCAGTATAGCTTAGCTATCTTTGTAGGTAAAAGATTTTTATGTAGAAATTGAGGTTGATTTACTACCGAGCTCTCAGAGTAAAAGTATAAGAGTAAACCCGCACTGCAAAATATCGGCGCACCATTTTTTCTGACGTTTAAAATCCATATATGTACAAATGCTGTAAATAGATTTTGTTAATAAAATATGCGTAGTTTTTTTCGCAGTACGGGTTAGCTCTAGTTCACAGATTAGGCAGAAGTACTGTAAAAGTAGAGGTAGAATATTGATAACGCTAACGTCATTCAAATTAATATAGGTAAGAAAACAAGCATTTTAATCCAACTACATTTTCGTCGGTTTGCAGACGAAACACTTTTCATAGATTTGACACACTCGTGTTTGACCGCACCAACTGGTAAGTGATGTACACTGCACACTTTTACCGTCTGCTGATTATGATTGTGTGTGGTCCACTGTACATAGTATACATTATGACATCACTCAGTTCTCACACGGTTTTGATTTAATGCTGGCACTATACTTGGCTTATTTGTGAAAATATTTGCGTTATTTCGCTAATACAAAATTAACTTTACCTGTATGGAAATATGGTGTATTTTTTATTAGTTAAATAACGCAAATATTTTGATTGTTAAGTGTGTGTGCCAGCACAGTAATAAATAAGCTATAATCTTTGCAATAATACACGTGTGGCCGTAACCTTGTTGATAACAATGATAATAAGATTTACCGAATTGGCTTGGCTGTGTTTGCTCAAACCTCTGTATGCAAGGCAGTTAGCATGGCTTTGAGAGTGCATACTCATAAACAAGAGACAAATATTTGGTTTGAAGTTGCAGAAGTAATTGTTGATGCTTTGAGTAGATTTAGTAAGAGTGATATTTGCAAATTATTTAAAAATTATTGTGTAATCATGAATATATCAAGAAAATTGTGGATTGAAGATATCAGAAGCTCACGGGAGAGGTTCAGGAGATAGTGGCGGCTTTTGGAGGATTATTGTAACAAGCAGGACTCATCTCCAGTGTAATACCGCTCAGCCAAGTCGATGATAAAGTCTCAAGATCATACATAATACATAAACTCCGACTTCTTCCCATGGGGGTAGGCAGAAACTATAGATTCTATTGTATTATGTATTATTATGTAAACTATTCTCAACATCAAATTGTTTAAATAGGATATTGAAACAGGTATAGAAGAGTGAAGTTAGAATATCCATTGTAATCATGCACTTGTATTCTATAATTATGTTGAAAACTATTTTAGCCTGCTGGCGGTAAAACATAGATTATTTAATTTGTAAATAGTACTTACTAACATAACATACTTGTGCAGTAGGAGGCGGTGGCGAGCCCTCCCTGGTTCTCATCCTCAAGTGGGGCGGCGAGCTGACGCCGGCCGGCCGCATACAGGCCGAGGAGCTCGGCCGCATGTTCCGCTGCATGTACCCCGGCGGGCAGGGCCGGCACATACCGGGTATGTATCAAGTGGTTCTTATAAGACTGATGTTAATGGAAGTTTTCATTGGCTCGATGGTCTAGTGGTCGCACGAGCTACTGCTGAGCATGGTCCTGGGTTCGATTTCCAGGTCGGTCACAGTGGTATTGAATTTTTCCATCAGGAATTTCTCAGAAACTGGATTTATGCCCGGTTGATGGCAACAGGCTCGCCCCCTGTTATATGGGGCTTAAACATCTCTGGCTAAATGTGGGTGTAGTTAACGGAATGTTATTTTATGCAAGTTCAGCACCACAAGCTTTCACTCTTAGGACATGAGCAGTGAATCACTGAATGCAATGTTGTTTTGCCACATTCACGCGCGATGCCGCGGGCAAAGCTACCTAAGTGTATGGTAGTATTTATTCTGTTTTTCGACTACCACGCGAACGAAGTCGCAGGCAAGAGCTAATACCAAAATAAAGGCTGAATAAAGCTCTATCCTCACAGTTTCATTCATAACACGGATAGCTGAGATATGTGTGCCCTGTTTATCAAAACTTACAAGCCTTGTATTACAAGCATTTTTCCTGTAAAAAAAATCATTATTATAAAAAAAATACTACACATGTAAATTATATGTTACTATTATGTAAATTACATGTAATTATTTAGTTCATTAGTACTTATATTTTTACACTTTCATTCGTGATTTTGTTTATCAAAAAATTCTTTGTAAGTTACAACTTGTCGAAAATCATAACAAATCCTGAGAGTGTCCGGCGATTATCTATTCCGTCTACAAGTTTACAAGTGTCGTGCTTAGTACCGCAATCAATGTTTTAAATTCGATTTTCTTTTTTAAATTGTGGTCAATAGAGAGAGATTTCCTGATTAAAATTATTATTTGAAAAATGTTTTCAAATAATAATTCCTTAACCATGCCAGGTGAGGGTGGTACCCAGGGCCTCGGCCTCCTCCGCCTCCACTCCACCTTCCGCCACGACCTGAAGATCTACGCCTCAGACGAAGGTCGCGTGCAGATGACCGCGGCGGCCTTCGCAAAGGGACTACTGGCTTTGGAGGGAGAACTGACCCCTATACTTGTGCAGATGGTCAAGTCTGCCAACACGAATGGACTGCTCGATAATGATTGTGATTCGTCTAAGGTTCAGAATATGTGAGTACCTTTTATTTTAGCAACTAATTATTTAAGAATAAAATCGTAATTGAAATTAAAAATTGATCACACGAAAAGTAAATTGATGATAATGGTCACCTGAAGCAAGTGTAGATCGATCATTAGGCTAAAATAGTGACTAAGTCTAAAGACTTAGTCACTTCCTTGACTTTACCTGCATCGTAGTCCCTGCAGTAAGCTTTTAGAGTGTGGCGATTATTTACCGCATCACTTGACTCGACCAAAAAAGTTCCTTTGTTGGAAGACGCGCCTAATTATGGACTATAGTTTGACCGAAACCGCTGTACTGCGACCTAGCCCTAAGTATGTGCGCGGCGAGACCGGGGCAGTGCAGGCCGCTCATTCGTCAATCTCACGCCGTCCCGTCGCTCATTCATCAACGCGCACGCCGTCCTGCCGCTCATTCGACAACGCTCACGCCGTCCCGCCGCTCATTCGTCAACGCTCACGCCGTCCCGCCGCTCACTCGTCAACGGCCACTCCGTCCCGCCGCTCATTCGTCAACGCTCACACTGTTCCGCCGCTTATTCGTCAACGATCACGCCGTCCTGACGCTCATTCGGCAACGGTCACGCCGTCCCGCCGCTTATTCGTCAATACTGCCCCCACCTCGCCGCGCATTCCTAAGCCGCGGTACAGCGGTCTCGGTCAAACTATACTTCAAACAAATTTTCATAGCTTGTGAATTTTCAGAACAGCTACTCCAAGGCAAGCATACAGTATCACCTTCGACCACATTTTATTCAAATAAATCCACTTCTTTCTACTGACCTTTTCAAATAATAATTTCCTTCTATTCTCTTCACCCCAGGGCCAAGGCTCGTCTCCACGAGGCGATGCAGGTCGACCGCGACTTCACAGACGAAGACCGCGCGCGCATCAACCCGTGCGACTCCGTGAGCATCAACACGGCCATGGACTTCGTGAAGAACCCCGTGCGGTGCTGTGCGCACGTGCACACGCTCATACAGCACCTCATGCACATTGTGGTTATTAAGAAAGATGATCCGAAGACTAAAGGTTATTTTTTTATAATATTTGTATACCTTTTTTGAGACACATTCACGTTTATTAACGCCCGAAATTAAAAGACACAGTTCGGCAATCTCTGCCTTTGATTGGTTGTGGACAACGACATTGACACAATGAAAAGCTTGCATGAACAATCATTTTGTGCAAGTGTGCAGAAGTTCCTTGCGAAACTAGCTCGCACTAAACATAATGATTGATTCTATACTCTGATTTTTAATTTGACTATACTATGATATAATGAAGATATAATGACATTTGGTGTTGACATAAAAATAACCTCTAAATAACCTGTAAATAATCTAGCTACCGAGTGACTCACCAAGGACCACTGAATCATTCTCTGCAGGAGAACCTTCACTGTTATCGTATTGGCGTAGTGTAATTATTTATCGTGTTATTTTTTTAAATAGGTCGATCGCAGCTGTCGCTTTTGGTCTAGCAAATTAAAAATCTGAGTTTAGCATATACATATATTCATGTAATGTGTAGGCTTTTTAAATGAATAATTAAATACTTTCACCAGACACGATACTCTACCACGGCGAGACATGGGAGCTAATGGGTCGCAGATGGGGCAAGATCGAGAAGGACTTCTGCACTAAAAATAAGTCGTACGACATATCCAAGATACCGGATATCTACGACTGCATCAAATACGATCTGCAACACAACCAGCATACGTTGCAGTTTGATCTGGCAGAGGAACTGTATATTTATGCCAAGTATCTGGCTGATATTGTTATACCTCAGGTGCGTTATAATAGTACTTTAAGGACCTAAAATGTTACCCCTAGGGATTGTTAGATTATAGGGGTGGTGATGGGTGGGGATACACCACTTCTGTACTGTTCTGGCTAGAATACCCAGATGTGAAACAGAATAGCAGTAGGTGTCCCCTATAATCTTCCAAGAATATAATCTTTCAAGGGTGATCAATCCCAAAAACATAGCATTGAATTTACAGCTGATATTGAAAGCTGCTATTGGTTCAAGTAATCTTCTTCTCTATCCATACTTCTATAAACCCACACTTTAAGATCTTATACAAGTTCGAGTTTGGCAGTTTCGTCTTTGAAAGTTTCTTTTCAAAACTTAATTTTCTTTGTGATACAGGAATACGGATTGACGATGCAGGAAAAACTAACGATAGGTCAAGGTATTTGTACGCCGCTGCTCAAGAAAATAAGAGCTGACCTACAGAGGAATATTGAGGAGTCTGGAGAAGAGACTGTTAATAGGTTGAACCCCAGGTACGATATTTTAACTTTTATTCTCTATTTGGGACACAAAACCAATCCATGTTCGCCACAAAAACTAAGTTATTTGCTGCGCTACGTGTCGATTCGATTGCCACACGAAATAAATATTGGAATAGCTCTTTACAATGTGAGATTTATGCATATAAACGTGCCCTAACTATCTGAGATTTATGCTTCAATTTAGAATCTCAGATAATTAACATTCCACTGCCACTCAACTCTGTCTACTTTAATGCCATGTAGTCTAAGTTGATTTCTAAGCGAAAATAAAAGGTATTTTTTGTTGGATTGGACTTTCAACTTTGTCATTATGTGTTTTAGGTTTGTTTTCAATTATGAGATTCTAAATTCAAGTTTAGGAGAACTGCTAAAATGGAGCTAGGCACCGGTAGTTTTGACAGAACATCGAAGTCATGTCCCCCCCCCCCCCCCCCAGGTACAGTCACGGCGTGTCCTCTCCGGGCCGTCACGTGCGCACGCGCCTGTACTTCACTAGCGAGAGTCACGTGCACTCTCTACTCACTGTGCTTAGATTCGGCGGTCTACTAGATGTGAGTACTTTCGATTATATTACACAATCTCTAGCCTACCGATACTTAAAAGTTGTTCTACAATTTAAATACTTCATGTCTGGACTGTCTTATGTATCGCGATATGGTTTTTGTATTGTTTATTTAGACCTATACTTACTCCTTCTAAAGGTGAACGCACACTTACGCGAGCCGGACGAAACGAATTTTAGAATTCTTTATATATGAAATTCTACGAAACCTCGCACCTTCCCGCGTCGAATCGTCCGAAGCTGGAAGACCGTTCCTAGCGTTCTCGTTAACTTCGATTCGTTCGACGCGTTCGACTCAGATAAGTGTGCGTTCACCTTAACGTGGAAATACTCCCAGCATTTGTTTCTCTTTAACACTCATCTATGGTATTTGTACTTATAGGGCAAAAGTTTATTCAATGTATTGCAGTACAGTAACTGTCTGCATTGATTTTAGACTCTGTTTCACCAACAATAAGCACGAAAATGCCTGACATTTAAGATAACTGCGACAAAATCTAGAATGTTCAATTTGCAGGTATTAAAAGACGAGCAATGGCGTCGTGCGATGGAGTACGTGTCGACTGTGTCAGAACTCAACTATATGTCGCAAATTGTCGTCATGCTCTACGAGGATCCTACCAAAGATCCGTACTCAGAGGAGAGGTGAGATGAGGCTTATGTTTGTAGAGATTCTTCTAGTAAAACGTTCTAGTTATGATCGTTCAAGAGCCTTCTAAATCAGAAGTTAACTCCCATTCCAAGTGCGTAAGTAGTCCGAAATACTTGTTTTAAAATTGACTCGGAATCACTTCATACATCACTTTTTATGATCCGATACAATATCGAATTTATTTACTACACAATAAGGTACACGCGCTGCGCAGCCCCGCGCGCCTCAGCGTACTTTGACACGTGTCAACACTAGCACTGAAATTATACCTTTTTGTGAAGAAAATAAGTTCGATAACTGTTAAAAAGTGCGCGCAGCGTCGCGTCGCTTCACATTGCGGTCTGAGCTGACACTTAAGGCTTAAAAATATGAATCGCAATAACTAATATCGTGAAACATGAAAACGACGATCAAGTATTCGGGCGATGATCGCTTTCTATAAGGACGCGGGACGCGGGGATAGGCGTTTCTAGTCTCTACAAGCCCGTAGTTCATTCAACTGCCTGACCAATGACTTGACAATGTTTGTATCAGGTTCCACGTGGAGCTCCACTTCAGCCCTGGCGTGAACTGCTGCGTACAGAAGAACTTGCCCCCCGGGCCTGGCTTCAGGCCGCACAGTCGCAATCACTCCACTACTAATAACTCGGTACGTTGTACTTGCTTGTCGAGGAAGCAAATCGTACTTGTATGAAACTTGAGTAGATATGATAAGAATTGCGAGCCTAAAACGGCCACATTAGCAACTTCTAATGTAAAATACAATAGACGTAGATATATTTAGTAACCAATTCCGCTTGACTATTCTTCAAGAGTCCTAAAAAACCCTGTAAGAAATCGACACGTGTTTCACCTCTCAACGAGGCATCCTCAGGATGACGATTGACCAATTGCAAACCAGAACGCGACGTGTTACCACACCGAGCGCTGGACGCAAAGCAACTCACTTCACATCACTTTGCGTCCAGCGCTCGGTGTGGTAACACGTCGCGTTCTGGTTTGCAATTGGTCAATCGTCATCCTGAGGATGCCTCGTTGAGAGGTGAAACACGTGTCGATTTCTTACAGGGTTTTTTAGGACTCTTGAAGAATAGTCAAGCGGAATTGGTTACTAAATATATCTACGTCTATTGTATTTTATAATGGATTTCCGCAAAGTCACGCCTGAATCAATTAACTAACTGCTAATGTGTGTAATTTCCAGCTGTCATTAGCAATTCCTCTAATTTGACACAAAAGCAATTCATAATGTGTGGACCAATTTACGAAACTCCATAGAAAAGCTTCAAATCCTACTATCCTACTATTCCTACTTTCCTACTATTCCTACTATTCCTACTTTCCTACTATTCCTACTTATATTATAAATGTGAAAGTTTGTGTATTTGTGGGTTTGTGTGTTTGGATGTTTGTTACTCAATCACGCAAAAACGGCTGAATGGATTTGGATGAAATTTGGCAAACAGATAGTTTATAACCTGGATTAACACATAGGATACTTTTTATCCCGATATTCCCACGGGATCGAGACTTACGTGGGTGAAACCGTGGGGTGCAGCTAGTCATATCATATTATGAATTGTCAGTTTGTGACATTTCACGATGATTCATAATATTTTCCTATTATGATTCTGCCAATGTGACTGTTTTAAGCCCCCTGATCGTTAACATGCGAGGAAAGTTTAATCTGAAAAACAAACATAACTTGTTGGAATTTCTTATATTTGTTCACAGCAGAGTTCGTCAGATGAGGTGAAATGTATTGAAGAAGAAGGTGAAGACGACAATATGGCCAGTCAAGAAACGCTGCAACCGGTAAGTAGGTTTTGAAGAAATTATACTGCATTTGAAATAAGATTAGACATTTAAAAACCTTTTTACAGTCCATTCAACCGATTTGGACTTCTAATAGCGTAGGCATAAGAATGGCATTAAAACCAAAAAAGTGGTTACAATAGCAACTGTTTATTGCAGCTGCCATTTTTCATGCCACCAACGCAATAGAAGTCATAATCGTTTGAACGGATCGTAAAAAAGGTTTTATTCAAATGTCTAATCTTATTTCAAATGGAGTATAGTAACGGATAATGAAAGAAGAATTATTTTAATTTTATTTAAATATCTATAATCATTTTCGTGATATTTCAGGATGCTGACGAACTGGATAACACATTCTCGCCAAAAAAATTGTCGAAGTCAAAAATAAGGCCTTCGGATCCTATACCTATTTGGTAAGTATTATTCGATTAAATCTTGATTTTAATAGATAGTCCTCCTTAGTCATGGTTCTCTCACGGAAATATATTTAAAGCTTTAGTTTTAATAAAATTTGTGCTTTCCCACACCATTTTTTATGAAAGACTTAACTTTTTTCCTCTTGTAACATTTACCTGTGTAAACCCTTCGAAACCCCCGAATTGATCCTACAGTCCTAGAGCACTATATGCTCTTCTCAAGTAATCATACTACCCTAAAGTGCTACAAGAATCTTTTGGTGCTTAATGCGGTGCCTTGGTTGTTCGTAAACATTTGTGAAATTGACTCAAAAATCGGCAGACAACACAAGATGGTGGTGTTCTTTTTTTCCGTTCTGATTATGGCCATGCGCCAAAGGAAACTTGTAGCGTTGGTCATAATTATTGCTATATTGTTATATTTTTAACTGTTCTTGGAGATATAAATGTGCGTGTGATGTGTAGCGACAATTACAGCAGCCTGCACTACACCGTGAGCGGGCACGAGGCGTCCACGCTGGCCGCGCGCCTCAACGCCGAGCTGCGCGCGCGCAGCCACGCCGACACCGATACGGACACGCACGCACAGGTTAGCTAGTGCAGAATGGAGCCCTATAAACATGTTTCGTTCATGGAGAGATCCAGAATTTTATTATTACTACCCAATAGACTTGATGATCGAAAATCAATACCATTGTATTGATAATTTTTTTATTTTTTTATTTTGCCCCATTCTCCACGTACTCCAAGACTAACACTTATCATATACCTTCCAGGGCGACGAAAAAGAACCAAAAGATGTGGAAGAAGCGCCGCCCCGTGCTCGCTCCTACGACCAACACAAGCAGAGTCACGACAATGGTAAGTATTGGCGCGGACCACGGCATGGCTGCACTAATACCGACCCACTAATTATAACGCCCATATTAAAACTTGTTTATGGACTTCGAACTCGGAGCAAACGCATTATAGGATACGAAAAATTTTGTGGCAGCTGCAGTCTTAAAACGCGGAAGCGAGATGACACGAGAATCAGTTACTACAGAACGTTCACTATAACTTGTGTATTGCCGTCATGTTGGCATCATTGCTTGTCAAGCCATTTTGAACTCTATTAGTATTGACACTAAGCTTGACAAGCAACATAACGGCAAGGGGCAAGTTACAGTGAACTTTCAGTAGAACGTTTTATGACCGCGATTGTCAACGAATCTTTGCGTACCAAAATTAGTACTCTTTTGTTTTACAGTACTAAACTGTAAAACAAAAGAGTACTAATTTTGGTTTTGAAAAAAGAATGCGTCAAGTTAGGAACGATTTCCAGAAACAAGTGAACGTGTCTGCATCTGGCGCTTGTCCAGAGTAGGCGTCGAACTACGTAGGTTCTACGCGGATTTATCGATCCAACGTAGAAGTTGACGCCGTGATGTCGTCGCGTAGACGCGACGTATACATTTGACGATTGCCTACGCTGTACTTACGCTCGGTCCGTAGACACACTAAGAATATGGGTGTTAGTCTCCCGAGTGCCGTGTACCCGTACACCTGACTACTGTACATATGATGTACTGTGTATATTATGTTGTGACGTCACCTTTCACCGTTGTAACCTATGGGTCAGGATCTTCAAAGGTGAATAAACAAGCTATGACGCTTGTCGTGTAAAAAGAAGTTGTGTTAGAAAGAGAAAAGATGGTCTACATTGTAGAATGATGTTATATTGAAAGGCAGTCTTATTTATTGAGAACCAAGGAATATTAAGCTAATGGGGTATTCAAACGAATATTTATCTCTAGAAATAATCTGATTTCTGAGCTACGATTGGTTGATTTGAGTTGTTTCTATTATAATTATTAGCAGTTTTGAATATTCGTGCAAATGAACTTTGATCGCCTGCGCGAGCACTCCATTTGCTTACTTTTCTGTGGTGACTACAAAGATCTAGTCAGTTAGAATTTCCGTTGACATCCCTATAGGAAAATATATATCGTTGGCTATGAAGTGTAATAATCGAATGGTTTTAAAACTGACATTAAGTGGGGACAGTGGGGTGTTCCATAAAGTATCATTGTTTTAATTTCTATTTATCTGGGCCTATGTAGTAGTATATCCGCTCTGACTTCTGAATAGACTATTATTGAAATAGATACAGATACTTGTATAATTATTATATAGATTTATTTTCAAAGCCGTAGATAACTTCGCATAGTTGAGTTAGCTTCGTACACGGATTGCAGTGAAATAGTATGTCTAAACGTTTAGTTTTTGCATTTTTCCTAGCAGGCACAAGGGGCGCAAAGTTAAAAATGATCGAAACGCCTGATATCTTCGCTTCCAAAGAAATTACGAAAACCCTATTTTAGGTCACATTCCCAAAGATACTGAATTGAACGTTAGTTCATTATGAATACAATTGGGGTCTTCAGTTTAATTGGAATATTTCTCTTAACTTGATCATTGACGATCCAATCTAAAAGTAGTCATCATCCAAGTGGCTTTTCCCAACTATATTGGGTTCGACTTCCAGTTCTACTGTCTACTTTTTAATAAAGTGACTGCTATCTTACCTCCTAGTCTGGCCATACAGATATTCTAAGGTTACACAAGTTAACACTCTGTTTGGCCTTCTAAAAGGGCGGCGGGTATTTAATCCAACCCCTGCAAATGATTTCCTAAAAATAATTATGGTCACTCTTAATATAATAAATGTGCTTCTTTTTGTGAACCTTAAATAATTTTCATTTTAGTGTCCTCAAATAGTAAATAGCCAAGTGACTGCGGCCAACTTTGAGAAAAAGCCAGAAAGTTAATAAGAGGCTTATTTATAAAAACCGGCCAAGTGCGAGTCGGACTCGCGCACGAAGGGTTCCGTACCATTATCTATAAAAACGGCAAAAAAAAACACGTTTTTTGTATGGGAGCCCCCTTATATATTTATTTTTGTCTGTTTTTTTTGTATTTGTTGTTATAGCGGCAACAGAAATACATCATCTGTGAAATTTTCAACTGTCTAACTATCACGGTTCATGAGATACAGCCTGGTGACAGACGGACAGACAGACAGCGGAGTCTTAGTAATAGGGTCCCATTTTACCCTTAGGGTACGTAACCCTAAAAAAAAGAAGCATTCATCTTGAAAAGATCAAAAACAGATATTTATTTTTTTCAAATTTTTTGAAGCTATTTTATTTCTTAAAAAAAAAAGCATGCCTCATTAGGACAAACGATGTTTTAAAAGGATAAATTAAATATTTCCCTTCTAAATAAATATGTAATATTTGACTGCAATCCGTGTCGTGAGTCTTGGCGGGTATGTGACGTGTGTGTCGCGACAGAGCCGGAGGCGGCGCTGGCCGGCGCCGTGGGCGCGCGCTACCAGAGCCTGCAGTCCGTGCCGCAGACAGGTCAGTGCACACGCCAGGGGAGGGACTTACCATTCACATGTGGTGCTAAGAGACAGGCTGTGCTGTTGAGGGTAGAAGGCTGAGGAAATGTTGTACGGCTCAGTACATATGGCAATTTGACACATAAATAAAAAAATCATAAGAATGAATTTAGAATATTATCCCAGCAGATTTTTATTATCAAGGAATAATCACATTGATCACTAACAGACAACATACGGCCTAAACTGCTGGGACTAGGAGTATGTTTTGCACAAGAATTCCTTATAGCAAAAATGAGCACTAAGGAAGGGGTTAAATAATATGCAAGTTTGTTATTTTTTCCAGTGGGATATGTCTTATTCTAGTGACAACAACATCAATACATTGAACATTCTGCATCACAAACAACTAAAAAGACACACATAGATAGCTGTTGAATGAGAGGTACCATATACGGATAGTATATGTAGATGTTTTCATGGCAGCTTCTGTGAAGTAATGAAACTTTAGTGGCGCTTGGGCTGCATGCCAACTTACATCGGGAACCGATATTGTAAGGATGTAATTTCTAACTGCTAATAAACAACTAGGTATACACATACAAACATAACAATAACATCACGCCTGTATTCCTCGCAGGTTTAGGCAGAAGTGTACTTATAGTAGGTATAATCATTCGTAAAGCATATAAAATTATGTAACGTATGTGATAGTTGCCATAAACTGGCATCCAGACAAAAATTTTTCAACCTTTTATCTGACATAGTACAAATGAGCTCTCTGTTTACGATGCTAATGCTATTTCAGTATGGTGTCTGTCTATTGGTGAATAAATTCCAAATGTTGGTGGTTTGGCCCCAACTCCTGAACATGTTACATGTGTGCGCGTCCTACTATCATCGGTATAGGGTTCTCAATTAGTGTTTTATTATAGCTGTAGCAAATCTGTTCTGTCACAAAAGTGCTCATCTAGAACCTTTACAAAGTATAATTTGGGTGAGAGGTCTTCACAGGTAAGCAAGCATGCTCGCATGTCCGGCTAATAGATCAAATCTGTTAGTGTTGTAGTATACAAGAAATAGATAATATTCTCATTAGTATATAACTTTAATTCATCAGTAATGTGGTTCGTTTAGCATTTAAGTGTATAAGGTTGTATGGCACGCTCGTTTGTCGTGTCCGTGTGGTTTACTACTTGTTACTGAGTTGTAGAGCGCCGCGCGCCGCTCGCCGCAGTAGCTCACTCTGGCCGGCGATCTTGTGTGTGTTTGCGTTGCATCCTCGCTCCCCGCGTGTGTGTGCGCACGTTTGACTATTGTTTGGCACCTGCATGCTGTTGATGTTGATACTGATCTTCACTAACACGTTTTTACGAAGTTCGATGTTATTATACAATGATACAAATCAATGTTATGCAAACGTAACTTTCTGGCGTGCGTCTCCTCCCCCGATCATATGCTGTGAGCGCGGCAGGAGGCGCGCGACGTAGAGCGTTGCGTGTCCTGGCGCTGACAGACGATCGTCAAACTACTGCGCGGGTTGGGGTCCCTTCTGTGTAGTGTGATGGCGATCTCCGTATTGCAAATCTGTCGCTATTACGAGCACGCTTTGACCAGTATCTATATATTTATTTATTCTATCTTTATTAATAACTAATTTATTTTTCTCTCTGTCACCGCCCTGTCTACTAACGACGTTCGCCTTCCACATAATGTCACCCCCACTGTTCGTGTAACCCCCACTAACGCGCACCATCCGGGGCAGCCGCGCGGCCGCACCCTCCCATACTAACCGTGACGCCGTCCGGCTCCGTGTCGGGCCCGAGCCCGACCGACGAGCCCGTAACCCCCCTCATTAACATGGACGGCGTCGAGTCCTCCACTAACGAGCTCCCGCTATCCGCCATCACGTTCCGCGCGTCGTGGCCGCACTTGGCGGACAGCCACGCGGCCGCCGGCCATAGCCAAGAGTGTAGCACCCCGCGGGACGCAGGGCGGCGCCAGCGGCACAGCATCGCCGGCCAGATGAGCTACCTCAAGATGCTGGGGCTGGGCGCGCGCGGCAAGCTGTCGGCCGCGGGCCTGTTCAGCACGGCCGTCATCTCCGGCTCCAGCTCCGCGCCCAACCTGCGCGTCATGATCCCCACGACGGCCTCCAGCAACGGTGAGTGACGTCACGCCCGCCCCCCGCGCCCCCCTGCGCTCGCCTGACGCTAGTTCTGTCGCAGCGGCCGTGGAGGGCTTCGGCGGCGTGCCGGCCATCCGGCCCCTGGAGACGCTGCACAACGCGCTGTCGCTGCGCCAGCTGGACGCCTTCCTGGAGCGCGTCACGGCGGCGCCCGTGCTGCTGGGCACGCCGCCCGCGCCGGCGCCGCTCAAGCAGCCCTCGCCCACCAACAGTGAGTACGCTTCGTCGCCCACCAACAGTGAGCACGCGCCGTCGCCGCCCACACCGCCGTGCACTAACTCCGCCCACCCCCAGGTGTAGGCTGGAGCGGCCCCTCGTCGCTGATGTCGTCGTCGGGCGAGCTGCCCAGCGGCCTGTCGTCCGCCGGGCCCTCGTCGCCCAACTCAAACTACGCCTCCAACTCTGAACATAAGACTACGTCCACCGAGAGGTATACAGACACAAATTACATACTTATAGAAATGTTAACCAGCTTGAATGCGTTTTCCGAACATTAGAGTCGATGCCACTCTTCTGTACATTTTGTTTTGGTTTTTATTTGTCTAACGTGTTCTGGAAGATGTCTTCAATTTCTGTTGGTTACAGCGCTATCACTTGACTAGATCTGTATTATAAACACTTCATATCTGCTAATGTTGCTTGATGTTAGTTTTACTGTTCTGTTTTCTGTTTCTTGTTAAATGTCATCTAAAGGACTATCGTTATATCTCATTTGAGAGTGAGACTTATGAACTGAACCTTAACTTGACCTTTTACTATTCAGTCTGCAATTGAACCAAATGTTTAAACAATTCGTCCACTTGCGGCGTCTATTCGGAATCATGTTGTTTTCACGCGGCGTCAGTTCACGGTAACTCATACCATACATCATATTGTTGGTGCTTATATCATTAATTGTCGGGAGTTGTTGAGAGCGAGGCGCAGCCGAACACAGGCTGGTAACTAAACATTATGGATTCCAGTAGCAATTGGAGTAAAAATGTGCCGAGCAAGCTCCCTCAGTGGGAGGGCGAGGCGGCGACGTTGTGCGCGTTGGACGCGACCCTGCACCCATTCATGCCGCACTCCAACGTAGCAGGTACCTCACGCTAACTCATATAGCTCGACTCAGAACAACGACCGGACGAGCGCGCGCTATTGTTACACATTATTCACGTTTGAAAAGATATTGAAAGTCATTTGTATAACGTGTAACATCCTCCGCGCGCTTTTAGTTGTCGTTCAAAAAAATTTTATAAAATGTTGTAAAAGCGGAGCTGACCGGTGGATATATTGATACCCAAATATATTATTAAACGTTGCACAATTTCGTCGCTTGTTAAAGAATACTCCATTAAATAAACAACAAAACTATTTTATTAATACCATCTGTTAATTTATGTTCCATTGTTGCATGATTATGAAATGCATGCGCTGCACTCTCTGCTGATTCTTCAACTTCAAAGCGAATCCTTTCTTGAGAATGATCAAATAGCTTAGTAACATCAAAAGCGAAAAAACAATGACTAACAATCAAAAGGAGTTTGCATGACAAATTAATATCTAATTATTTATTTATTTATTAATACAATATTCCTATATTTAAGTATGTATGTATATTTTTTCATGCAAACCATAATATTAACGACTCTGTCACATTGCAGTACCTACCGACAACAATAAAAAAATATTGAAAGTATTAAAAACAGTAACTACTTTCTTAAAAATAATAAAAGTGCTTTTACAAATCCATTTCGGTCATGCAATACATTAAGATTATAATAAAATCTTAGACCAAAATATTTCTTCTTTTTCGATAACTCTGGGAACAAAAAATGCAAAAATAAAGGTTTACTTTAACTAAGGTTTGATAGTAGAAAATAAATTCAGTTGTAAAAATATAATTATGTAAACAGACGGCGGTAAAAAGCTTTTCACCGTTGTCGAGTCATGGAATTCTCCAACCAGTCCACCGATAAAGTCCCAAGATGGGGAAGTTGCCAGTTGAAATAAATAAGGCTATATATCAGTATTGAAGCCTTGTGTTCTGAGCTCTGTTGATATAACAAATGTGTTTTTTTTTCGGCGCAATGTTCCAGGTTCATCTATTAGCGGCGACGTGACGCCGGTGTCCATAGCCTCCGAGCTGGACTTCAACAGCAACGAGGCTACTGCCGGATCTATCACTGACCACGACCTACTGGTACGTAACGACTAGTATACATGGTGTAAGGGACTTCGACCCGCAAATTAGCCAAGAATTCAGCAAATGACTCTGGTCCAGGGTAGAAAATATTCATCGGTTTTTTTTTTTTAACTTCAGTTTCGTAAAAATCTATAAATGTGTTTGTTTGTAAGTTTGTATGGAGGGTGTAATCTCCGGAACTACCAGTGGGATTTGGAAAACTCTTTTTGCATTGTATAGCCCAATTCTAGGAAGGTCTATGCAACATCATGGTAACAGTTCGCGCGTCGATATCTCATATACCCTGTATTATAATGAGGTGTGATGTACACGAAGAGGAGGACCTACAGGGTTGCTGACATTGAATAATAGATATTATTATCAGTGTTTAAACGAGACTTGGCCGAGGAGCCCTTTGATCACCAACTTTACTTTTATGGCACTGACAATAAAGTGTATTTTTCAATGTCATCAGAAAATTCTTTGCTCTGAGAGAAGAGCTAGAGCTGGGTCCACAGTGTGTGCCTAGCGCAGTTGCGACGACGGCCGTGAACAGACAAGCATATGAAACTGCTGTTTGCGGCCATAGTGACATAACATAGTAACATAGCGGTTTCACATGTTTGATACTACCTGAACAACTTGTGTTATCGCCCACTTGGAGAAAGACTGGTCTATGCTGTGTACTACTTCATAACACCTGTATAAACCAAAATATATTGATTTGATGCCACCTTGCTGAATAAATTCATGAAGATATACCATATGAGTTAGAGAATCATGCTGTAACATTCTGCAAAACAATATAAATTAAGATTTTTGACCCGCGTGACAGCCCCACTAATATTGAACTGATTTTTATTGATCTCCCAGGCGTGTTATTCGCATTTAATCGATTAATAATAGCGAGCTTGCTTTGGTGTTCCTTTATAATTGATTTTATTTGATAGGATGAAAATTGTAAGTATATGTTTGACGAAAAGTATTTAATACGTATTTTACATTATCCTGTACCCTTTTACAGAGTGCTGAAGGTGAAGACGATGAAGAAACCCTGTCAGTGGACCCGTGCGGCTCACCGGTGAAAATGATCAAGAACGATCTGAGCCCACAAACTTACGCTGCGGTCAACTCCCTAAGACTGGACAACAGTCAACCGTCCACTAGTAAATGCTCTACGGAGTTCTTCGGGCTAAGCTTACAACAAACGAAAGAATGTTTCCATAAAGACATGCCGTCAAGTAGTAAGAATTATAATTTAGATAACGATCTTAAACAAAAGGTTTCTAAGGAAAATACACAGTGTATGACCAATATTGATTCGCTTAGTTTGCAAAGCAAAGATGGCAAAAGGAAAGTAAAAAAGAATGAAATTCTGAATAATGGAAGTAGGCGGTATAGCGACAGTAGTGCGCAAAAAAGTAATGTAAGCTCCCAAGCGACTGTGTCTGGCAGTAGATTCAAGACGACTCTAGTGACAGACGATCAGTTAAGGCCAAGCACTTCCACAGACAGTGCCAATAATGCGACAAATGACCCGAGCATACCGCTCGTGACGAAAGCTAAAAGTACTACCGTTAAACCAGGCTTTACTATATCCGAGTAGTTTTAATACTGTCATCAGCTCCTCCATACAGTCGTTCATCGCATTTTGAGATTAAACAATGTCAAATGTCACCAGTCTCATTCAGAACGACCCATTTCGTTCGTTACCTTCAATGTCTTGCCTCAACTTGGTACGTGAGCCGTGCATGCCCCAAAAACGGCTCTAGAAAATGCTAGCATGAATCGTCTGCATGGAGTTGAGACATCTAGATAGACGTGTTTTAGTTCCAGTAGTGTTAAATGCATTCAGTGTAGTTTTATCATAACAATCTCATATGTGCAGCACAGAATAATACCTAACTACTGTTTTTATTAGCCTTTTTGATATTTAAACTGTGCTTGCAACTTATTTATTGATGAATCTTTTATTTTTACATTATTGCTGTGATTATCCTAATGATTTTTCCTATTCTCATATTTTTTACGCTTTGTATATTCAGTGTAATAAAGTTATTAATAAAAACATTTTATACATAGGTTTTACAAATTGTGCTAACTGTCATATTGCTAAGTTATTTGTATATGCTGAGGTTTCAATAAAAATGTATTTTTTATCAATGTTTCGTGTTCATAGATGTAGCTTGATTGAATCGGAGGGAATGTAGTGAATCAAAAGTTTAATATTCTGTTAAATAGTGCTCTCCGTTTTGCCTTACCGGTTCGCTTGATTGTGCGCAAAAAAACAAATTTCAAAAAATTATGAGATATTGATATATTGAATGTATTAGTTAAGAATTTACATCAAAATAAAATAATTGATCAAATATTAGTACCCAAGGTTTTTTATATTAAATGTACGCCCATAGCTTTATACGCTAAACAAGACTACGACTACGAAAGTTATTGCAATAGTTTCATACACCCGCCAACCTGACGTCAGAATAGCGCGTAAGTAAGTATTGAAATACTTACCTCTCCCACGAGGTAGGTACTATTTTATTTAACACGAGACCCACGCTTCCACTTCCCACGCTTTTTACGACTTGACAAAACAGAGATGGCAGACGGCGGGGGCGGCTCACCCGGTCCTGGGAATCTCGAGAAATACTTTTTAATCAAACCCAAACAAAATATGGGTTCCTAGGTTCAGTAAACAAAAGGCAGTTACTATTTCCTAGGTTCAGTAAACAAAAGGCAGTTTGTAGTTGGAGGCATACGGTTACCTATAGGGACTTCGACGTGGTAATAAACATCATAGAAAAGAACAAGTAGACGTGGCGGGATGCGAAGACAAGGTGATAAATCCTTTCATAATATAAGTATTTATACGTTTATTAGCAAGGGGACGACAGCGACGTACAGTTCGATTCAAACTTAATGGCGGCTCGGAAGTTGGCTACTGGCTGCGCAGTACCCCACCCCTCACCCCCCACTGACACATTAAATTGTTACTGCATAGCGACTCTCTTCATGTAGGCATTTCTCCGATACTAAATCGGATCGTAACCATATTTTTTATTGGCTTACATTTCCTTCAACTTAGGTAACAGCACAAGGTTCATCAAAATCGGTTTAGTAGTTTTCAAGATATGGATAAATACCTATAAGTGTGACGGCCTGGCTTATTGATACGAGGTACAGGTATGGTTGGGTATGGTGTAAAACGGAAAACATCTTAAAATCTTGGTCTACCACACAAAATTGAAAAATAAAAAACTTTTTAACGAAAAAAGACAACAGGTTTAACAGGTCAGTTGTATTTTTTGTAATAAGATTTTTTTGAATGTAGATTGCCACCTCAATTAGCTCATTTTACCTATACTCCATTTGAAATAAGATTAGAAATTATAAACCTTTTTTACAGTCCGTTCTACCGATTTTGACTTCCATTGCGTTGGTAGCATGACAAATGGCAGCTGCAGTAGACAGTTGGTATTGTGTAACCTCTATTGCCATCTTCATGCTTAGGGTATAGAAGTAAAAATCGGTTGAACGGACTGTAAAAAGGTTTGTTCAAATGTCTAATCTTATTTCAAATGAAGTATATGTGGTTTCATAGGTAGGTAGGTACTTTAAAATTGCCTACTTCAAATGCTATCTTATGAAAACTCAAGTGCCTACGTGAATACAAGAATGGGGTAATAATCTATTTAATAAAAATGAAATGTTCGTTGGTAAAGCGCATCACTGTAAAACGGCTGAATCGATTTGGCAAATTTTCGTCTTAAAATATTTCGTAATAATCCGAATCAAGTTCTTATGGGAATTTTGTATGAATGATTGAAATTCGGGCAGGGATAATCCTGTCGAGTCAGCTAGTATCCTAACTAATAATATAGATGCGAAAGTGAGTTTGTTTGTTACGCTTTCACGCTAAAACGGCTGAACGGATTTAGATGAAATTTGGCACTTGGGAACTCTATGACTTGGAATAGAACATAGGATTCTTTTTATTCCGAAATTCCCACGGGATTGACACTTACGCGGGTGAGACCGCGGGGTGCAGGTAGTAAAATAATAAAAGCAAATGTCAGGCTTTGGCTCTTTAATTAATACCATAAAGTATATCACACATACTGTAATTTAAAGCTCACAATAAGCTAAGCTTAACTTAAAACTTATGACCAGACCAATCACATATTATTATTAAAAGCTACACATACAACTAAAGTAGGTACTGGTTTTATTCAGATTTAACAGATTTAGGTGCCATGTTGACCATAGCTAGGAGAGTGTTGAAGATGCCCCTGTGTCGAACACCTGGCATGAGCAACATCATGGTAGACAGGATGTACATCAGGAATGTATTGTTGATAGAAGACGCCACCCATGCCAATGTCACCAACAAACTGAGGGATAGTATGTAGTACTGAAACAAAAAAAATTGGCTGTTAGAATCAATTACATTTGCAACCTATTGCAAAGGGTGCAAAGTTTATACCCGTATCAGTGGTTATGAATTTAGTTTTGTCTACCATGTTCAATTATATTAGGAAATGTTTTAGAGTAAAGTATGAAAATCTGATAAGAACTGGGTGTGTTCGCATTGAGCTTTTGTTCACTGATAAGTTACTACAATAGCTGTTACCAATTAAATGGATTTTCATCAATATAGAATAGTTTTTTGTACATAGTTAGTGATTGTATAATTTTCACTACAAAATCTACTTACCATACAAGGGCTGGTTTCCCTCAAAGAATAGAATTGGCGAACATTGTGCAAGCTTTTATTGTAATTGGTTACAATACTTTTGCAAACTTCTTCAAATATTTTTTCATGTTGTCCTGTCCATGAAGAAGGTCCATAAAGAGAATTACAGATAACGGGCACAATAAAGTCCACGAAATTCAGGAATAGGCCAATAACAGCGAATGTTGCGAGAGAATTGAGATCCAGTAGCCAAATGAGAAAATATATGAAAGAGACAGAGCCAATTATAGCACATGGATGCCACTGTTGTTCCCACAAGATGACGGACTTCAGTGGAAGAACAGCCATGCGCCAACCTTCCAGGAATCTTTTCAGCTTCTTCACCTGCTGCTCCTGTGAAAAAAATAATTTCATATTCTAGTTTTACTTGATTTAGTAGGTACCTGCATTTTATTTTTTGCTTCAATTTAGTTTTTTCACAATAACCGAACATTGCTGAAATATTGGTTTATTTTCTTGTTTTCAGTCATGAAGACGCGATTAATTTTTTATTCAAAAATAATGGCACAATAATTATTGCGCTTAGGTACCTGATTTTGGCAAACTGTGTATTCAGCCATTTCGTTAATCACTAGATCTAGTTATTCTATCTGCTGGCAATGTAAGTGATCTGCAAAAATTAAAACCGCACAACGCACTTTCAAAACAATAAAATCAAATCAATCGAAACCGCAAGAAAAATTAAGACTTGAGTGTGATGGTGCTATTTTCTGATGGTTCTTTCAAAAAACCGCTAATAGTTGTTGCGTTGTTGTTACTGCAGGACAGAAAAAGAAGGAAAAACAATACGGAAACATTTAAATTGGTCGGATTCTAATTCTAATATGTCAAAATAGCATTCAAAATGATACTAATCACGCCAGATGGCAGCACTGCAATATTTTATCTTGTCTATACAATTTATTCGTGTTTGGACCTACACGATTTTGCCACAATTAATTTTCAAATTACTTTCCTCTATGATTTGCATAAATTTTTATAAAGTCGATACCTATCAATAAGATTACTTACGTAATACTCAAAGGTCTGAAAGGTCTCTCGCATTACTCTTTTAAATTTTTACTTTTATGTATAAGTATACTAAAATACATACCGAAATATAGGATAGGATAGGACTATCTACTATAATACTAATACCTATCGTATCACTTATTTTAGTACATAAGTGATAAATCGATTATGCTCTTGCTCTTTGTTTGCCGGCGGAAGGCCATGGTTGGTTGGTAGTGATCCTACCTACGATTAGTTGCTTGAGGCCTTGAATTCCGCTATCAATAACATATATTATGGCCTCATCGTCGTAGGAACGAAGTAAAAAAACACCTACTTTGATTATTTTATAAATTTATAATAAAATAAAGCGTATAAAAGTATAAAGCAAAAATATTATCAGTTCCCTTGTAGCATTTACCAATTATATTGATATAACATAATATTTTTCGCATAGTAAGAACAAAATCATTTCAATATTTCGTTTCAAAGTTTCGTCATCTATTGGACTCTGCGGAAGTAGCGTTTTGCAGGTGTTCTGGCCTTCTCGTGGGTCAGGGTCTGGAATATAAATAAATAATATTACTAATTATAACTAACAAGGAAAAGTTGTTATGAAAAACTACAGCATACCTAACAAGTCTACAAATATTTGAACTACATTATTCTTGATGGTATTTGTGCACAAAAATAATGGTTGAGAAACTATTTTCAATATAACTATGAGGCTTGAAGAGGATAAAATAAAACTGTTTATAAAAATACTCGCGACCCGCTTTTGCTTCGAACGGTTTTTACACTTGTAACATATTATACACATAAACCTTCCGGAATAAATTCTTTAAACGACCGTGAAAACCTTATCAAAATCTGTTGCATGGTTTAGAGGAACAACGTGGACATGCAGACAAACATGAAAAGCGACTTTAATTTATAATATGTATAGATATAGATAATCTTTAAAATAATATAATTATGGCAATTATATATTATACTATAATGGTTCTTTATGTGTTTTAGGTGTTTTACTATAAAACAAATAGGTACTTAGACAAATCTCTACTTCTAAAAATAGTACCACTGTACCTATACTTTTGTCGAAAAAACACTCATTCACAACCAATTTAAATTTTATAGTATTACTTACAACAATGCACTCATCTTCAGTGAAGTCATACTGGCGCCCACAGTTAGCACCCGTATCTTCTACTACTGACTTGGTTTCAATCTGTTTCTCATTGATCAGGGTTGTAACACTCTGAAAACAAGTTATATTAAAAGATCGAACAGAATACTTAACCACATAAACCACAGTATTCCAAGAACACACTATTTGGTACAGCCAGATGCAAAATTTGTGGCAGCTCTGAATTCAAGGTCAGTGGCTGGGTCAGGTCAGTAACAAATTCATGTGTTAGCGGGGGTTGGTGCTGCGCAGTGAGTAACACACTTCAGAGCAATCATTAAGTTAGCATCCGTGTGTACTTACGATGAATAGTTGGCTCATGGCACATGTCACACTAACCTTGATTTTGGCATTAGGCATATTTTCCACATACTCTTCCCCAAATTTGAACTTGTTCTCAACTGTCCGCAACAAAGATGAGTTTTTGATAGTCATTAGGTCACCATCCACTGATATTTCCATCAGCGGTGATGACATTGACATCATTTTACGTCCCATGTAAGGTACACCTGTAACAATAGTAAATTCTCATTATTCAATTTAGCTAAATTCTTATTTACTTTATAAACTTTATCAAAATGTATTGTAAAGTTTGGTGCAAATTTATAAGTATAAGAACTTTACTTAACAAAATAGTTGCTAAATAAATAGTTGGCTGAGGAATACATATTTAGGTACTCACCTACAGCACTGAAATAGTCATCAATGTCCTCATTCTTGTAGTGTTGGTATTTTCCAGCAATCGAAGCCATTTTACTGTTTGTAACTTCTCTATCAATTATGTACTTACTGCCTGAGATCTGGTTTAAAAAAAGTTTTAGAAAAATCAAAATTAATTAAGAAGTTATCTTATCACCCTAATTTATCAATCACGTACGTTGCAAAGTTTGATAATGCATAGAATTTAAGATAAGTAAGTAAGTAAAGTAGGTACTGTTGCAAATCCTGAGATCTGAATCTGAAACAATGAGACTAACCACAATAACCACGAACTATGGTAAAATGATATAATGACCACACACTGTACCTGTATGTACACAGCCCTAACGACGAATACAGAATTGTCTGTAAATTAATTTTGTGAGTTTGAAAATATCTTTTGTCCGCTTTTGCTGCTGTCAGATAAAAAAAACTCAACATCATGACCAATCATGAATCAGAATTCAGAACTACAGATAGTAGTGATGAGTGAGTAGGTACGTGAAGATATCGATAACACCGTGACCTCAAAAACTGACGTCGTGTGGTTGTTAGGTCAAAAACAAATAACAATAATTATTAAAATGTTGTAATAACATACTTATAATTTGATAAAGCATATCTAATGTTTTCTAGAAAAAAACCTAACAGGCCAACACGGTGACCCTCTCGGGCCAGTCATTTTCAGCTTGGCTATCCATCCAATCATCCAAAAATTAAATTCAAAATTTAACGTATGGTACTTAGATGATGGAACGCTAGGAGGTGATGTAGACATCGTTTTAAAAGACTTACATCTCCTCAAACAGCAATTTAAATCTATTGGCAACTTAATCAACTTAATCCATCAAAATGTGAAATTTACCTTTCTGACATAACTGACAGACAATTGACACTTGAGAAATTTAAATAGCCCCACAAATAAAAGGGCCTCGGCATTCGCAAAATTACCAGTATTAGCCTACCGGCGTTCCTATCTACCTACCTCTGTCCACAGCACGGAAAATTTTAGCCCCCTGCCTGGTTGACTATGAAGTGCCGTGCTTGACCAATGCGGAGAACGCCTGGAAAGCGGCTTGCCCGGATACAGATCGGCCCGTGAACTCATTTTCCCAGAGGCAGTGGGATGAGCCGCTCTGAAGGTTGGTACGGAATAATCTTATTAATACGTCCAACAAAACTGCTGAGCGCGCCCGTCTGCTGGCTGTGGGTGAATGGAAGTCGGGCCTCTGGCTTCAGGCACTACCGTCACCCAACATAGGCACTATGCTGGGTGACACCACCTTCCGGCTCACTACCTGACTGCGTCTGAGCGCTCCTTGCGTGGCTCCGCATCGCTGCCAATGCGGTGAAGGTGTCGACTGCCTCGGTCACCATGGCCTATCCTGCAGTAAAAGCGCAGGCCGGATAGCACGGCACGCCAGCATCAATGACATCATCCGTCGTGCTCTTGTCACCGCCGGGGTGCCAGCTGTTTTAAAACCCCATGGCTTGGCACGCGACGATGGGAAGAGACCAGACGGAATGACCATAATGCCTTGGAATGTAGGTAGGCCTTTGGTGTGGGATGCAACGTGTTTCGACACCCTTGCGCCATCCCATCTTCCTAGTACGGCGGGCTGTGCTGGTGCTGCTGGTGCAGAAAACCTCAAACGGCGCAAATATTCCAATCTCATCGGGACGTATATGTTTGAGCCATTTGGAGTTGAAACCCTAGGGCCATGGGGTCCCAGTGCCCACTTGCTTTTTCAAGACATCGCCAAGCGGTTGGTCGACTCTCCGCGTGACCAGAGGGCTGGCCTATTTTTTGGCCAAAGAATCGGCATAGTTATACAACGTGGCAATGCTGCCAGCCTTTTGGGCACTTTTCCTGTTGACAGCGATGCAGACGAATTTTTTGATGCCCTTTGATAATTTTCCCTTGTACATAATTATTATTATTAAGTAGATATTATTGTTAGATTGTATATTTTATATAAGATTTGTCTCAAATAAATTGAATTATAATCTTAAAAAAAAAAAAACAGGCAGTTTGTTACTTTACTATAGTGGTGGTTTACGACAGGTACCGATAGCGGTAGCACATTGTGAATCGTGGCGGGAACTGGCTAGAATTTTACGAAATTCTTTAAACTTTCAGTAATTGTACAAGGTCTGTACAAGCACTGCCACCACGATCTTTAACATATTTTTTACTGAACTAAGCTTCATCAACGTTTATGTTGGAAAGATAATTAGGTAATACGACCACAAACAGTTAGTTGTAGTGGCAGATCCAGGGAAAGCTCCTCCTCCCAAAAAGCATCTGAGTCCACCCCCTCACTAACAAACCTCAAATTAAGCAGAAAAGTTTGAGAGTTAGAATATTAAATTCAAGAGCGAGCGAAGGGAGCTTGACATTTTTATCCTCAGTCTCAAACTCTGGGTGATAGACGTGCGTTCTTAAAGTATGCGGTTTTTATGTTCGCGACTTTACTCGGCTCGTCGTATCTGTGCCGTCGGTGACAGACGTACGTACTTATAGTACGCGGTTTTTAAGTTCACGGTAGAGATGGGTAGCACACCTTTTTAAAATGAGGATCGTTTTTTACAAAGTGTGGTAGCACACTGTGCTACCGCACTTTGTGTGGCGAATGAGGCGAGGCTGCGGTGGCTTGTGAGCACGAACGTGCTGTGAGTGTGTCAGTGAGTCACATGTTCGCCGACTCGCCGAGTCACCGCGTGAATCGCGTGTGTGCTGTGTAGTGAGTACGAGTAGTGACGACAACGCGACACGACACGGCACACATACGCAATTGAGTAGGCAGACGCGCTGTTAGTTCTGTCTGTGGTGTATGTTTGTGCTAGCTACAGTGAACGAAGACATCAATGATCAAAATACACAAAAAGAGTGAGTGACTCGATCAACTGACTCATTTCGTTCAAAACTCACAAGCACAAAATGTTCTGTATGTAGCTAATCTATGCCACTGTGGTGTGTGGTAGCACAACAAAATAAAATGAGTGCGTGACTCTTTTCTGCTCGTCGTCGCTGACACACGTGAAGTTTGCTCAAAATTTCATTGTCAAATTGGTGGCTCACGGCTCGCGGCGATGACAGACGTACAAGACAAAGCGGGTTACAAGAATTTCGAACCTGTTGGATCGCTGACGAACTTACTCAGCGGTTTTAAAATCCGCGTACTTAGCATGACACACGGGCGAGTAAGCTCGCCTAGCCGTATGCGTATACGTATAAGTATGCGTAATTGCTCGCACGTCTATCACCCCTTTTAGATACTTCTTACTAATTATAGTTTGATCGTGTTTAGGATATCATTAAAAAGTATTTCTTAAGATTTGGGGGGCCACCCGGACTGGGGGCTCGGGGTGGTTTGTCTTGACATTATTCTGGAGTATTTCTAAGTGTAGTTGCTAGCTTCAGATAAACCTACATGGGCACTTATGAAACGTCAGAAGTTAGGAGCACGGTTCCATTTGGTCACTTCTTCCAGACTCTATCGAGCATTTAGTGCAGATGTATCCGATCCGAATCCGGAAAATAACTTTCCCAGCCAACACTAGTAACGTCAAATGCTCAGGAACTAGATTGACATAGTCGATAAAAGTTTGTTCTGAAACTACGAAGTTAATTCTACTAGGCATATAACGTAAGTTTTCTTTTTATCGTAAAAAAAATAGAATCAGCCAAAAATTTTACAAGGTCCCAATTTTTTTAAACATTTGTAGCAAAACACAATATTTTGAATTGAATCTATATTTTTTTTAATTTCACATGTTTCGAATTTTATCGGGTGTGGATTTTTTTGGTGGGACAGATAATTAATTGTAAATGGGATGTGACAACAAGAGGGGAGAAGTATGAGCGAGATGTGATTTTTATGTTTTGATCACAAATACAATTGAGATTAGTGCAAATATAAATATAAGTGATTACAATAATGTGGTGACATATTATGTTGCAGTGAAAGAGTGCTTTAAATTTACTAAATAATTATATTTCATAGGAGGACTCCGACTTTTGCTCCAGTTTAGCTTGTAATCATTTACAAGTGTTGATCGATTATTGACACGATATTATTCAGTTACCTTATTAACTCGAACGAACAATCGAAAATGGGTGAAAAAGAGGATTATTTGACATCGTACCGAGTGTTTTTTGAAAATTTTGCCGCTACTGTTAACCCTGAGGACCAGTTGCCCGTGCACATAGCAGGGTACACCATCACCGAGTCGGAGCTGGCCGGTGAGGTTCTCTACTGGACGACTCAGTATTTGAGCGAAAAGTAAGTGCTTATTGATACTATTGTTCAAACTAAGGATGGACGATTGGCTGTGCAGTCTTTCAGCTTAATAGAAACACCTTTTAGAGATAACACTATCACAATCGTAACTGCAATATTGAATCATTGTGATAACGAGTTATAGAGAAAGAAATAATTGTTTTTTTTGTTGATACAGTGTTTTTGTTATGCAACTACTTAATTAATAGAATACCAGTTTCCTTACCTTCTTAGTTTTATTTAATTATTTATTCATTACAGTATTCATACTTAATATTGTCAATAATCTCGTTTTTGATATGGATAAGTACACCAATTCTTAGTTTATTGCTACATAACTTGCCTTATTAGATTAACTAATGTTTAACTTACTTTAAAAATGTATTTAGCACTAGCTGATGCCCACGGCTTCGCCCGCGTGGATGTCGGTTATTATATACTAAAACCTTACTTGAGAACCACTCTATCCATTGGTGAAAATCGGTGCAATAGTTTTTGAGTTTATTGCATACAGGACGTCAGACTGACGCGGCGGAGGACTTTGTTTTATAATATGTAAGGATCTAAAGTTGTAAAAACAGGTTTTGTATGTCTACAACTCTAATAATATTAAATAAACTAAAAGAGAAAAAAATATAAAATACTACCTGATACAGAGCTATATATTAGAATTTTTCTTCTGGTATTTCATTATATATTTTATTAATCCCTGAACCATTAAAATATTGAACTCTCTTTCCTAGCAAAGAAGTTGTAGAGGTTTCCAGACAAAGACAAGCAAAATATGACACTAATCCTTTGTTCTGTTAAATTCTCAAAAATTCCCACACATTGTTTTGCCACAATTCCCACACATAAGTACTTGATATTCCTTCGAGTCAAATCATCCTTTGCTTGTGTTTTAAAATCCGAGCATTCACTATTATATCTTGTAGGAATGACCAATAGCTTCAGTCCCAAATCATAATAATTAGTACATAGTTACAAACTCAGGTATATGGTAAAAAAGTTAAGAATTTATTATCGAGACCACATAATACACAGCTACACTACACGATTTAACCCTCTAAACAACTTCACTCCTTCATTAAGAAAATTGAACTTGATATTCAACGTGGCACAATTGCATTGGATCTCCAAGCCCTGGGAAAGAGGCCCATGTTCATCAGTGGTTAACTTTGAGAGAGGTTAATGAAAGAAAGAAAAGAAATTTATTTGACTCAGGTTAACACACAATAAACATACGAAAAAAAAACACAGCATTGAACCCCATATTCATGGTAAACAAAAGCTGTGTTACAATATTTTGTGTTGCCGGAACATGTTACGTTACACACACAACCTGTACCTATGCCTATTGCTGACTGCCTTATTCTTTTGCATTGGACAGACCATCGGCAGTCATTAACAGAAATATTTAATTGAATGAGAGTCATCTAATGACTATCTTATATTTGTTTTCGATTACAGGGTTTTTACCAGTAGATTTTTGTTTCTGCAGAAATGTAAAATATATAAAATACCATACTTGACCACTGTGTGAGCTGTGGCAGCCTTCACCATATATGACTAAAACTTTCATAATTATAATATCTTGTGACCTACATTGCAGTATTAATATTTTGTATAATATATATTTTTTTAAATCTGTTGTATAAATGTATATAAACACACACATATCATTGTATCATGTCTTTCATTCCTCATTATCCTATAACTACCTAATGCAAAAGTTAGTAGTATACTGTTTTCATTCATGTAACAATGAACTTGTCAATAGGCCATTAACCTTAAAAGATTTCCAAGGGCCCGTTCCACTTTTTGTTCCTGACACATTAACTAAACATTTGATCAGGTGTTTATTTTTTTGGTCGTGCCTCTTGCTTACATAACAATGAACAGTCAACACCGAATATTTTCACGATATCAGATGAATAGTAATGCGGCTGACGTGGTCATAATTGCATACAATTATGGAGGTAGGTTTAAAAAATAATTCCTGCTTGCGTAACAGCTTTATGGTTGACGGGTCATATGGGACGCGTTACTCATCCCGGCCCCGTGGTTGTGATCACACACTAACCGCAAGTAAGCTGAGTACCTGCTTACGCACCTTACCACTTTGTAATGCGGAAAACTACGCCGCGCCGATGTGTCATAGTCCTATCGCTTCGGCAGTAATCAGATTTCATAGATTTTTTTTGAGACATGCTTATTTGTCCAGCTGTACATGCTCATGTTTCGTGTAGATAAGTACCTATTTGCAGCCCTTATCAAGCTCCCCAGTGCCCTAAACATCTGTTCAGCCCGTTGTTGTATGTTTTCTTGCATCTCACACGAAACACTTACCTAATAGCTAAATTACCTGTCGTTTAACAGGTCGGAAAGTAAACAATATTTCGTGCTCATATTGCAAAATTTTATATTACGTGAATATGATGTGTTAATTTTTCCCTCATCTAAAAGTGAACTAGAGTAGAAAGATATTACAATCGTTGATATAACAAGTTCGTATGCACTATTTTACTTAAAGCCTGGTATTCAAATATTAAACATTTATAAACAATCACGCGGAAATTAGGAAAGCGAGGTCTTATCATTCAGGAGTCCGGTTATTTGCCAGATTAAATTAGTTAAGCCAAGTTAGTTTCAAAACCCGAATAAATGATTCATTCCCTCCGAGCCCTTTACTTGAGTGAGGCTAACAACTGACGCCTTGTCTTATAGCTAACATGTAATTCGCTAGACGCTCCATTTAACTCCGTATGCTGTAACGCGCCGTAAATTGTGTGTTACCGTGCCGCTGACCATTTAGTGTTGCATAATATCTCACACACCGATACAGACAACGTACAATTATATTTTTAATTAAGCTTTGTTTTACTGTAATTCCGCCGCATCAATATTTTTCTAACTGCTAAAAGTCACGAAATAATAAAGTTTTGTCAGTCGTATGGATTTTTATTTGTTTTATATTCGGCTGTGTAGATCATAGTTTTATAAGCCTAGAAACCTTCAGACTGAAGAAGCTTAGAATATGTTTAGGGGCATAAAATAAGTCAAGCAGCTGTTCAGACTATTAATGACCCGAGCCCTTAGATTGTTCCACTGCAGACCATAAGGCCTGCTAGAAAGAAGGTTTTATAAGTCCTTCCCGTTCGCAGTCTTGAGGTCTGTTACCAATGTAAGAATATTTAAATGGCTAGCTATGACTAATATGCTAATAATCCATTCAAAAGGAAATGAACATAAAGAACTAGACTCTCCGTTGCAGTACCCTTCTGCATTTGTCGATTAGAATTGATGGAAAGTGTATTTTTATCTGACTAACAAATGAATTTAACACCACAGGAGACAGTAAACTCGTGAGAAATACATTTGAATGTCATATCAATAAAGCGTCAGCATTATAATCCTCGTTCGTTAGGCTTTATTTGAAACTCTAAACTCGTGAGACGAAGACTACATTTACAACAATGATTTAACTGACACCTGCCCTGTCTGCTAACTAGGTATATAAATATTAAGGTGTAAAACTAGCTTTATATCGATTGGCCCAATATGTCTAGAACGAAGCAAGCTTAAAATAGATTTGCGAAACTTGGCACTCTGTGAAGACTGAGGTCATCAGATTCGAGTCATCTGTCCATGATTGCATGGCCGCAGAAAATCTTATGATTGCATCTTAAATTCGTGTCACCTTGGTTCGTTACTTTCTCTCGAGGAAGATACCGATTGTTACAGACCGTATTTAATTTCTCTAGGGCCTGTGGGTTGAGGTCGTAGGATTGGTACCCTCGATGCATAAATTGGCGCGCGAGACCGCGTGGGCTGATGCGGATGTTCGTGATAGTAACGCGAACCCGTGTCAACGCTCTGCGTACTGTTTACTCCTCAAAAACTCACAGTTAATTGTCGAAAGGAATTTGGCCAAATTGTTTGTTTACCAAACAAACAAACCCCGCTTCAGACCGAACAAGAGCACCTTACATCTGATTAATTATTCGGGCAATAAATTAACTGGAGAACTCGTGCATATTTTTGAATAAGTATATAGGTACTTACAAGCCTTTGGAAACCTTAAAATGTTTATAAAGATTCTTACGCAAATATGAAATGACATTTTAGTTGATACTGTCGCGTCGGTTGATATTTTTCTTATCTTAGAGAGGAATACTAAGGAAACACCAGCACGAGTTGCGCTATGTCCATCTGAAAATAAACATAATCTACGGTATGTAGTATACGAGAGTTATGTCTGAAATATTATGTCAACTCTGAGAGAATGTATGTACATGCATTCGTTTTAAGAACGGGGTCAGCGACCTCTTTATGTATTGTACAGACAGACGTACACGTCCGCATTTTATTTTATAACTACAACGGCAACCAAACCGAGGGAACTAACATATGTTCCAGCGATGTGAATGCCCGCTGGTTTGTTTACCAACTGTTTTCATTGATCCGATATTCTACTATGTTGTCTACTGTACTATGTATATCTTCTGGCTCTAACATATCGGTTGTTGCTAGTCTGTTTTCCATCTCTAGCGCTCTCAAGTTGTAGAATGTTGTCTTCTAATTATTCAGTCAAGCTTGTTTTCATGCATTATTTTACTGACTGAACATTCACATCCCACACACACATTTTTCCCGGCCAGATTCGATATTTTAATCAGGCAAACTATTGTTGCTATATGGCCCGACGGCCGTCTATACTTCGCAATCTTCAAGAAAAACAGGTTTTCGCAAACTTAAGAAGGATGCTGCTTCGGCCTCCCTGTCTACCTGAATTCCTAAGTCGCTTTGGCCTCTCTTGCGCCACCCACGGAAGAGATTCGTTGCTCTATTCTTAGCAAGTAGCCAAGTACCACACGGCACTACATGCAATGACTTAAATACTATTTTAAACTAGAAGTCTTACGTGAGAACCAATTGTGAGAAAGCATGGTGGAGGTTGAAATAATACATAATAAGGAGTTGAAGGTTGCCCACTGATTGCATGCGGGTACTGACCGTTTAGAAAACATTTTTATCTTATCAACATCATTCAATTGTAAACTAGGCATGTACTTAGACTCATGTATTATGTACTTTACTATCAGGTTCGCCTGTTTTATAAATATTGATTTAGTTACTCGAGATAAAATACATAGATTGCATTATAACTGTTTTTCAGATAGATATAGCTTTTGAGGTGCATGAATAATAAATGAATGCGTTGTCTCGCCTAAAAGTGGAAGAGTGGGCTGCACTGCACATTATTATGTAGTTCCTGCATATAGACAGACACTTCATATCACCTTTCGAAATTAAATCAAAATGTTATAGAAATTCGGACAGTTTGAAAAATCCGATCAAATATCTTCAATGTATTATCCAATAATCAGCCTTTATTTTACACCTGCGTAAAGTTTTTAGTTTTCGAGTCAGAATCCTAAAAATATCGTCATTGTAGAATTTATTGTATTCCTTGGTTTAAAAAAATCTCTTGCTTGAACCGTAAATTGAACAATGTAGCCTAGAATAATAAGAATCCACCAGCTTAGTCCTTTTGGAAGCCACTGCACACCTTTGTCAAATGTTTACGCAGATTTTAGTTGCCTTATATTCTCAACTAGTCGTTGCAGTTTTACGTGGTATGAGAAAAACGAATTTATCAATCAAGTGGAGGCTCCATTTGACTGATAAATTCGTTTTTGTAATTTTAAGGAGAAAATAAAAACACAAAGAACCAATTTTGTCTAAAACAGGCAAAGATGACCGATTTTATGAAAAAAAAGTTTATTGGATTGTGTTTGTTGGATTGAAGATTAAAAAGTTGTACCATAAAAACCAAATCTTTGGAAAGCTTTGAAATAGCAACAGAGATGTAGACGTGATAATTATGCTCTGAGGAGTGTTACGCATTTAGCGGCTGTTTTTTACCTCTCACAGCTGTTAGCACTTTTGGCCATTGTTGGCTTCCCGGATATTCATGCAGCTGAATAAAAAGCCTATTGTACCTATACCATAAACTTTTTTGCAGCAGTTTAAGAAGTAATTTGCTGAATAAAAACAAGTTTTTCTTTTATCGTACGAAATGATATCGGTATCAGTTTGCCGCATTCGATGTTATTGTTTTATTAGATTTTTGATTCATGGTATCTTGAGATTACCCAATGTTTTTCTGCGAAGCCTGACCAACCTTTGTTTGTTTTGTCTATGTAGGTACTCAGCAGATACTGCGTCCTAAACGAAGTTAAGGAAATCCTGTTGTAGAGACCATTTTCATCACTTTTCAAAAAATTGCTTTGCTCGCAGCCTTAGCTTATGCACTTTCATGCTTTATATCAGCTTGCCACGTCCACTGATGTCCTCCATCTGCTAGTATTAGATCGGGAGGGAGAGAGCGACCCTGGTGATGATGTGATCGCAGTGTGTTGTCCTTTCGTCTTTATTCCAAGGTGGCATTCTACTGATCAGCCTGAATATGAAGAACTTTTTACCATTAATAATAAGTCATAAACTCATAAGCCATGATAGCTGGTGTATGTGTACCTTGTAATAATATCATGAATTTTTTCGGTTGGAAAATACCTGTACTCATTTAGGTAACTAATTTACAACCAGGCCAAAAACGTACGAATAGAAAAGTACGAAGTACGAATTTGAAAACGTATCACATTCTCAGTGCAGATCGATTTTCGTGGAAGAGATTGTGAAAATATTTTATTCCTATACCTACACATACCAGTCTCGTAGAATGATCCGTGTTGTGTTGAATATGATTTTCACAATATTTGTATGTCACTAAATATTGTTGTTATTTGTTTCCAGACAATGTCCGCTGACACTGATGACTCCGCTGCGGCGGATCATACTTGACGAGGTGCAAGTAGCATCGAAGAAACAACCCAATGAATTTGGGTACAAATCTGACGATTCAGGTATGTTGTACTTCTTTCTAGCTTCACCCTCCATTCATAGAACGCCTATTATGGAAGTCTTGATAATTAACCTTTCCCACATTTGTACGATTTGGAAACTAGAACTTTCGCAACGCATCCATATCTAAAGATTTTTACATATGCTATAAAGTCTCATCCTTTGCCGTCGTAGGCAACGTTTACATATTCTCTCCATTTCCAAAGAACAATATAATTCCTTTCAGTTTAATAGTTCTTGTTAACATCCGCCACAGACAGATATAAACGCGTCCTATATTTTATTCCGTGTAGGATACGCTCTCTTCTTTATTTATGGAAGCTTCATGCGTTACTCCCTTCGATTGAATCCGCTGCGATGTAATGGATAGACATCCTACATGATATCGATCTTTCACTTGTCCTACTTCAGGAGATTCCGTTTAGCTTGTGTGTGGTTCTTTTCTACTACTTACCTATTATAAGTCATAGAGAAACGAATATAACGGAATCAATTTTGTGATAATTAGCTTCTTCTTTGAATATATGACCGTAATCACAAATCCTGCTTCAATACAAGACATGCAGTTTATGCCAATGTTGCTCCAAAACAAATTTCTGAAACCACCTCATATTTAGTAGCCATTTATGTTCTATTATGGTTATGTTACGATCCATCAAATGTTTAGATGCTTCGACGTAATAACCATAATTGTATCGATTGAGGAACAAAACCACTTGGCAAGAATCTTATTTGTACTTACGTAATCTGTTACAAGAAAAGTGACCATCTCACAGTGAGACGCGTGTGATGTTAGTATTGTTTAGCGCACCTAGTTGAGCACTGTATATACTGATATCATACAATCTCGTGTTTATTGTATTACGTCATTTACACTGACGGCTCTCGGTCCACTCAACTCTAGTCTAAATATAATCTAATCGAAATTCGCCCGATTAATTTTAAATGCACCTCAGCTCTATAGTGCATCAGTCGTAGTCTTGAAGAAAGAGGTCACATGAATATAGAGGAAGATGTTATAGCAGGAAAGGGCACGAAGACATGAATGTAATCTTGACTCATTGTTTATCCTGACTCTTACATTCATTGTTGTCCTGTTTTAATTAGCCTCATTTGTAAAGCTTCGACGTATGTCAGTAGTTGAAAAGGGTCCTTTGGTGAATATCAATACGTGTTTGAATGAACGTTTTAGCGCTGGATTAGAATATAGTATCGGTAATATCCATGACGGCACGCGACTCACAGATACCTTTTAATCAATGACAATATAATTTGTGAATAGGTAATACTTATCCGACATATAGTTTTTAGAAGCCGCAGACATTTAAGACAAACACATGGCTCGAGGAAAATAATATTATTTCCTTGTAAGACGTTAGTAGAACTATAATGCACTTATGACCACGCACAATGGTCCACCTTAGGGACTAAGTGCGGAAACCAAACCCGTAACATAGAACATAGAATGCATTTATGCAGTGTTATGTAAGTAAGTTTTGGTTCATCTCGTGACTACAATAGATATTCTCAGACCCACATATTGAAGATATATTTACAAGCCACAGAGAAAACATGTCGAAAAGACTATTATGTAAATTAAAAGCTTCAAAAAATATTTTTATCCTTGATTTAAGTACCTACTAAGTCAAGGATAATAGTTTGTTATTACGACTAATGAAAATTGTATAATATCGCAATAGTAGATAGAATGGCATTAAGAAGCGTTGCTTTGCCCTCGCTAAGCCACACTTGGGGCATCTATAACCAGTTTTACCACTCTTTGTTCGAAATTCACACAGGAATATATTCAATCCTGCATTATATCGATTGTATATTTTCCTGCACGAAACGTTATCCTGGATTTATTAATATGATTTAATTGTATATTTTCCTATATTTAGTGAGCGAAATTAGAACTGTTAACCTTGTTTTCATTATGGCTCCACGCCGATACCATTACTGTACACCAAAGTACTTTGTACTTTCCTCAAACAACATCTGAAAGTTACACGAAAGAAAACACAGGTCATAAGCGTCTAAAGATTTTCCTCTCTTTTCTGGAAATATCTTAACTCAACTTAGATATTTACATGTTGCATTAATTATTACCTCGTGGACTGACGGATTAAACGTGCCCTCCAAAGGCGTAAGTCTGAACTGAATTGAATATTTATGTTTTTGAGTTTCTTGATGTTAATTACTTAGAATGAGGGCTAAAATCTTAAAGAATAAGGTAAAAAATCAAACGTTTTTATAACTGAACAGACAGCTGTGCTGCTGGGGAGTTTGTGGCACCACTTCTGCCTAGCTAAAGCACTAGGAAATGGTGAAGGGCGGGCTTTTTGGGGGACTCTTTCATGTTGACGTTTTCATGTGTCATTTTGACGTTCAAAAAGTATTGATTCTCGCCTAGTTTGAATAAATGACTTTTGATTTTGAAAGAGTAAAAACTCCGCTCCGTTTATAATAATGTAGACTAGTAACACTGCAATTTTAGCCGTAGCCCGGTTGTCGTCCAAATCCACAACTCTTTTGACACAACTCCTCACAGCTATTTAACTGTTCTCCACCTTCATACAAACAAACAAACACCTAAAAACAAATACAAATAAACAAAATATACCTTATTGGAGAAGAGTTAATCAATTTTTATTAATTGTCATTACAATAATAATTCATTTATTATTAGTTAATATTTTACCTTACGGCGTGCGAAATTTCCAAATAATAATTTGGAAATTTCGCACGCCGTAAGGTAAAATGTATCGGGCCTACTAACAAAAATTATATATTATCTTATGTGTAGGTATACCTACATTATAAGCAAACGAATTATTTCTATTTCAGTGTACATAGCCCTGCGGCTAATGCAAGCAGTGACAGCTCGCGTCAACGATGTCTGCCTCCGATACCTGGACAACTCCAAGTTGGACACCCTGCCACCCCCACCGCCCCTCGACCAACGCGATCTCAAGACTGTCTCATGTGCCACCAAAAACTCACGACGCGTCATGGAAGACCGACATGTGGAAATCGGGAATTTAGAAGCGCTTTTTGGAATTGATGTAAGTTATGGTTTTTATCCTGTAGGTGTCGAAACTGCCTTGGAGACTAGACCGGGTGACGAAAAAACAAAACAAAAAAAAGAGAAAAATGCGTTTCGGAGTCCAATTGGGTCACCTCTTCCCAGCTGATAAAACACTGGTGAAGAGTGCTCCATTCCTGGGACTGCCTAGCTCTTATTACTTTTTAAAAGTGCTCATACACAGGTTCATCAGATTAGAAACTCAAATTAAGCTGTACATTGTTCAACGTAATTTGTGTTTCACTTTGATGAACGTAATTACATCTTGCAGCGAGACCGCTTACAACAAGCAGGCACAATAGCGATAGCGCAAATGTAATCCCAGGATATCATATAGTACGTATTTTCATATTGGGCACTGGAATGCGCTTTGCATAAGTTTATGATTTCCTAGTACTTATGAATGGCGCATGTTATGATTTTATATGTATAGGGCAAAGCACCGTACGGTGCATTGTGAACGAAGTTGGTATGGATTGTTACTTCCTTACTTATTATAATGAAAACACTCTTTTTAATTCTTGCTAACACTTTTGTTCCGCACAACTGTACTATTTCACAAATAAACGACGACTGGCTCTGCACTGCATTTTTTTCCATTTAAAATGACTTTCGCCCCCCACCCAGAAATAACGATAATATCATAACCGTTATTTCTAAGTGTAGCCAAAGTAAAATATTACATTGAGTTGCCATAATGGAAATATATTTAAGGGTTTATTACTATAAATATTTTGTACATTGACAGTGTTGCCACAGTGGATATTATATAATTCGGTATTAAAAATAATACATTTTTTAAATGAAACCAAATAAATCACGACACTATTTATTGATTAGAAAATAGTGAGGTAACGGTACCTTACTTTAATACTATGGGTAGATAGTAGATGGTGGGTCCACTGCGTTCAGCCGCACATCATCTCATCTCATTTACGAGTATGTCCAGTTTATCACTCTCGTTGCTTTTTAAACAATGTCGCATTTACGCTTCGTATACCGAATTGATTTAGCAGACATTCTATCCTTCCATATATTAAGTACTTTCTAATGTTCAGGGGATGGTTCACATTGTCTGGATAGGCACAGGTTTAAAAGAGCTTATCCAGAAGGGATGAAGCAGGCCATTCGAATAACATTATTATTATTAAGTATATTTCTGTATTTATAAAAGTTTACAGCAGTCTTATACTTAAACCCACAAAATAGTTTTCACGGTTTGTCTGTGGGAATAGACCGTACACTTACAAAAAAAAACAAACCGACTTCCAAAAAAAGTACTAAAAAGAGAAAAATAACTTTAATTTCGGAAGTCGGTGTCTTTGCTTTCCAATTTTCGTTTTATGCCACCGACTTCCGAAATTAAAGTTATTTTTCTCTTTTTAGTGTTTTTTTTGGAAGTCGGTTTGATTTTTTTTGTAAAAAGTTTTTATTTTTCACTTTTTATTTGTGGTACCTACCCTACACAAATCCGAATAGCACTACCTGCTATGTAAATAACAGTGAAAGAGTAAATAAGGAAATCGTCTAGATAAACTAATTGGGAAAAATACGTAATATTGAAGCTAACTCAAAAACTACGCAAGCAAAGTTAATAAAATTTATATGGGACCACCTCGCAAGCATGACCTACCAAACAAAAAAAGAATCATCAATATCGATTCACAATTGGCGGAGTAATCGAGTAACAAACATACAAAAAAAAAAAAAAACATACTGACGAATTGAGAACCTCCTCCTTTTTGAAGAAGTCGGTTAAAAATTATGTTAATACGTAAGGTCAAATTGTGTCGCTGTTGTCGTCATGTACTCGTTAAAGTCTCAATTTATACTACTAGTAGAAGTACTATGACGGGCTGGTGTTCGCAACTCTACGACCAAGCATGTATTTTGCGAACGGGTGAGAAAGTAGATCATTCGATCAGCTCCAGCTCCTGAAGGAACGCCAGCAACGCCTTGTTGTATTGACAATCTCACGGAGTGTAACAGGGTTTCCGAAGTACTTTTTCCTGTATGTGGCATCCACCGAGCAGTTTAGAAGCATTTATACTAATAAAATAACTGATCCTTTCAGACGACAGAATCGACAAGTTTCTACGCGGTGTACGATGGTCACGCCGGCTCGGCGGCGGCGACGTACTGCGCGGCCCATCTACACCAGTACGTGGTGGAAAGTCCGCACTTCAGCACCGACCTGCGACGAGCCATGAGAGACGCCTTCCTCAGGACGGATGCCGAGTTCGTACGCAAGAGCAATCAGGAGGTAATTACTAATTTGTGCAACTGGTTCAGAAAACTAGTTGAGGATAAACTTAAATTCATTTAGATTTGTGGTTAAATAATGTGAAAGAAGTAAACTACTAATGTTAGTTCTAAAAGTACCAGATGAAAGTGTAAACAAACCCTTTACGTTTTTGCAGGTCAGTATCAGGTTGTATGTTGATCTAAATATGATTTGCGGCCGTAACAAATATGGATTTATAGAATTATTATCAATAGAATCAGCAATACAACTCCTTAAGTTCATGTAAGTGCCAAATGTCATGATTTCATGAAATAGTCATTCAATGCACTTACATGAACTTACGAGAGTTGTATTGCTGTATTGATTTAAAATTAGAATTTTCATTTAAGTACATCCTTACCTACCTTAAGTATCAATTCGTACACTACAAATTGGCATCCACAGGTTCGTTTTCTGAACAATTTGTTTACATTTTCATCAGATACTTTCGGACAGACAATAACACTAAGATAACAGCCATTGCTTTCAACGACTGCATATAATACACAAGAAAATCGATAGTCTCTTTTAACCTATATTCGTGCACCTAACCTATATACGTATGACGTAAAGAACATGCCAGTTTGTGGTATTGCAAAGCTCTTAAAAGACGTTAACTATACTCATTTAATAGTTCAGAAGTTAGGTATCGTCGACCTCTTAATTGCCAGCCTGGGTTGAATGTCACTTGCACGTAGGGTTGCCAACTTTTTTATATCAAATATAGTATTTTCGAAGCCATTGCCTTCATTATAGTAATATAGTTAAATATAGTTGGTATGTTTCAGAAGTGGCAACTACGACTATACATTAATTTTAAACGCTTGAAAACGAAACCCCGACTGGTTACAGTGTCCGTTGAAATACAACCTTAGCAAAAAATTGCATAAAATTGATTAAGACGTTTTGTCTTCTAGTTCTCAGTAATCAATGAGTTTCTTAAGCTGCGTTTACACGAGCAGGTAAAATATAATTCTCGGCAATTTTGACGCTATGACGTCGACATCATCGAACAATTTACTGACAGAAGATTAGTAGCAGAAGAAATATAATTTCGGAGGATTTTATTGGCCTATGTAAACGTACCTTTAGCTTCAACTTGTTATTGTGTTATTCTATGCTCGGTTTATTGTTGAATACATTACAGCGTTACAATAAGATTATCGCGGTCACGTAGGTACGCGGAAATGTACCTGATAAATATTGTTGTGGATCTCTCTTGTCATTATGTCAGATCTAACTTCTAACTTAATATTATAAACGCGAAAGTTTGTAAGTATGGATGGATGGATGGATGGATGTTTGTTACTCTTTCACGAAAAAACTACTGAACGGATTTGGATGAAATTTGGCACACAGATAGTTTATAACCTGGATTAACACTTTTTATCCCGATATTCCCACGGGATCGTGCCTTACGCGGGTGAAACTGCGCAGCTAGTATTCTATACATTTTTAAGAAGCTCTATGTCTACATAGAGCTTCTTAAAAAGCTATTAAAGTACTTACTTACTACGTCACGATTATTTAGATAACTTTTTAAACAGTACCCTGTTTTAAAGGTTACCTAAATAATCTCGAGTAAGTTCTTAAAGCCTAAAACAAAATCTATTATTAGTTAAGCAGATATGAACTGAACAAATATAAAATATGTAATGTAATGAAAAAAATATTTTAACTTTATTTTATTCGGCAAAACAATTTACATGTATATAATAGTTATATCGTTTTATTTCCTCGCAGCGTGCATGCGGCGGTAGCACAGCAGTAGCGGTTGCGGTGCGCGGGCGCCGACTGTTAGCAGCATGGGCGGGAGATTCGCTGGCACTGCTGGCGAAGCGCATGCGCCTCATGCAGCTCGTCCGACCGCACAAGCCCGGCCGACAGGTACACACAGGCTGTTATTACTTACACAACATTAAAAAAATAAAAATATATACATACATTGATTGAATAACAAATACCCCCACACAAACCACAACAAACAAACACACACACAAACACACACCACCACACACATCACAGACACACACAAACACACACATACCACACATTATAAACATTAGAATCACCAATACAACCCTCATATAAGTGTATTGAATGACTATTTCATGAATTCATGACATTTTGCACATATATGGGAGTTGTAATTGCTGATTCTAATAATTATAATTCTGTAAATAGTCCGGTCAATATAGACATTTGAAATAACAATAATTCCCGGAGAGCCAAATATTGGTGGAGACCTGGGGTATACCATTACAAATAAAGTTTTAAAAATCCCCATCGATCCTATGTGTGCTACAAAAGTTATTCGTGGTCAAAAGTCAAATTTTGAGGTTTTTTGGATTTTTCTCGAAAACGGTAAGTTTTATCAAAAAAACCTCAAACCAAAGTTGTAGATCTTAAAATTCTCTCCAAAATGGTCTTCATGATTTTTTCCTAAGAGGTACCATTCCTGAGATATCTCGATTCTAAGAGTCACATTAAACATGATATGCACACATTTCCACGCCACCTGTGAGGTAGTGTCGGCGCGTTTTTTTTACCGTGGTTACCCCTGTAGGCCTACTCCACTGACTGTCATGACAATTTTAGATAATTTAAGGGAACAATACCCGTCAAGTTCTAGATATTACCTTATTATTGATATTGATTATCGATATTGCTATTGATTATTGGGTTAACTATTGTTTTGATTTCTTTAGATATTTTAATCAGATTCATACTCTTGAAAGTCTACTTCAACAGTCATGTCTTCTTCGATTTCTTCTAAAAAACCGTAACAAATATGGCGAATCATATTTTGAACAACATGCAACCTGACACTGACCTGCAAATTTCAAAAAACTAAAGAAAATTTGAATTTCTCGGAAATGCGGGATAAAAGCGGATTTGACGGAAAAAAAGTATGACGACACTAGCCGCCATGACCGTAACTATGTAAAAATCAGTTCTGTTAGTGTGTTGTGCTGAAATATTCATTCATATTATGAAGAAAATAAACCACAACACTACTAATCGGTTTCTCAAAAACTATCAATTGGCAAGCAATCATAGATGCAATTTGCTTGTTAATAATATAATCACAGTTCTCTCTATTATTACCTTGAGTGACACTACGGCAGTTGTCCCACCGCCGCACACTGGTCTGAAAATCGGGCTCCATACTCATAGAAACACAAGTCACGAAATAAAATATAAAAAAATTGTAATGTCTCTGGTATACCCCCTTTTACGTGATATTAGCGTATGGAAGGTATTAGTAGCTTCACGCTTGAGAAAAAAAAGCTTCGTGTTTTTTTTGTATCGGAGTGACTCAAAGTTTCTATGAGTATGGAGCTCGATTTTCAGACCACTGTGCTCCGCCGCGGAAGCGACTAACTATCGGCTATTTCCTCGCTCAAGAAACGTACAATAGATAATCTTTTCGAGTAAACAAAAGAGATGCATATATTTATCGCTGACTGTTCACACCGCCACGTTATAACCGCTTAGCGATAAACTAGTGGAGCGAGTACTCCGCTCCACTAGTTTATCGCTAAGCGGTTATAGCTATCAAAGATAACACTCGCTCAGCGATCCTCGCTTGGCGGTCAGAACTCACGCCGAGAGACCAACCAGCGGTCGAACGAGTGGTGCGAGTAATCGCCCGTCGCACCCGGACACTCGCTGATAGCCCAGCGACAACACTATCGGAACTACACACTCGCTACTCGCCAACTCGTTTTCAGTTACTAGCTCTATTCGCTACTCGTTAATCGCCGGCGGCGGCGGTGGGAAAACTGTCATTTTGTTTATTTAATTTTATGTTCCATTCAATTATAAATGCCATAGTAATTTGTAGTTATAAAGGAACTTTAATGTCTGCCGTCGGATGTTCGAAATAGTGTACCGCCGAGGTGTGAATAACTCATAATTGTTATTGGAAATTAGTCTATCGACACTAAAATAGATACTAAAATGGATAGAAAGTAATTGGCAATAAATAGTTCCTAATAAGACGGTATTAAACTGAAACACACCGTGGACAAATCCCGACACTTCATATTAGCGATCTTTACGGGCCGAGTCACACCGGAATGGCGGCGGCCGGCAGCGACGCGACGAGCACTTTCAGTTTGAAATAATTTTAAACTTTATCTACATACTTAAAAGACCAGTATCGCTTGAAAAGGTCGCAAGGCGGTGGTTCTGCCCACGGTTGCCAGCGGCGATCCCCGCCGCATTTCATGCGCCAATATGTTCATTTGTTTCTTCTAAACAGTTCTATTTGCGAGCGGCGACGCCGGGGTCCGCTGCCGGCCGCTGCCATTCCGGTGTGACTCGGCCCTAATCTATCAATTAATAAATTCTATTGTAAAGGCTCGTTCAAACTGGCGCGATATTGTGGGCGCGACAGGCTGCGCTACCCTTGTCGCGCCCGCTATATCGAGCCTGTTTGCGGGGAGCCTTTACGTGTCTCCCGGGAGTCTCACATCCACATCATATTAATTACCTACTACTACTACTAACAAAGCAACAGCTTTTACGTTTCGATGATACTCTTCTGGGCTGAGTTAATCCAATCACGACGTAAATCTACGAAAACAAAAAATTAACGCATTTGTAAACTGCTAGGCGTCGTTAAAGCTAATTTGACTGACAACAAACGAAGAAGCCTCTTTGCCCTACAGTGGGACAGTACAAGCTAGATAATAATAAAGGCTTCTTTCCAACCGAACCTAAGGTGTAAGGAAGGCCTCATTTACGGAGACGCGGAGCGTTGGGCGGCGCGTGCAGCGTGGCGTTTCGCGGCGCGTCGGACGTTTTTTCTGTTTACGGAGTGGCGGCGCGTGAAGCGGCACTTACCATCGTACGCGTAAACACAAACGTATGGCAATGTACGATGTTGTTCATAGAGATGCGTGGCGTAAAGAGTGGCGGTGCCCGCCGCGAAACGTCAAGCGTGTAGCGAAGAACGCGGCGGGCACCGCTGCGTGCCCCGCCGCGTAAAACGCCCCATTTCAAGCAAACGCGTGAAAAAACGCTTCTCCGTAAACGCACTCATACAAAGCCATATGTTTGAATTCAGTGCGGGCCGCGCCGCCCAACGCCACGCTCGACGCCCCGCGTCTCCGTAAACGAGGCCTAAGACGAATATTACAATAAGTGTATGTTTTGCAGGACGAAAGAGACAGAATAGAGTCATCTGGCGGCACAGTCATGTACTGGGGAACTTGGCGGGTTAACGGACAACTGGCTGTCTCCAGAGCTATCGGTAAGTGGAAATATCTTAAAACTACCTGTTGCCCGCGACTTCGTGCGCGATCCAGGATAAAAAGTAGCCTTATGTCCTTTTCTTGGATTAAGGGGGATGCGCTAATGACGTCATTCAATGCACTTACATACTTACTTACCCTAGCGAACTTAGAGAGTTGAATTGCTGATTCTAATGTTTATAATTCTATAAAACCATATTTTTTACGGCCGCAAATAATATTTAGATCAACATACAACATGATACTGATCTGCAAATTGCAAAAAACGTAAGAAAATTAGAATTTCGCGGGCTACCCTAGCGCATTCACCTTAAGGTTATTATGATACTTGTGCACGATGCAAATAACATCAGCAAGGTAAGACTCCTGGGACCTTATTATGAAGTATTAATATTATGGGTTTTTTTTATTTATTCATTTTTTTTTTAAATTAAAGTAGTAAACTTCTTAATCCTGAAATTTTTCTAAAATCTTTTTCTGCCCAGCTTTTTACTTACTTATTCATCTGTATATTAATTTTAGCTCTACTTTGTAAAATTTATTACGTTTAAACTTTTTATTCGGCAACCATACTCCATCTTACTACAACATTATTCACTAGCGGCCAGGCGTTCATTTGGTCAAGTGATTACTCTACTGTTAAATGATTTTACTCTCACACACTTAACATATAACATCACGCCTTGTTTCCCCGAAGGGTTAGGCAGAAGTGTACCTATAGTACACCCACATTTCCCCAGTTATGTTTAAGTCTCAAGTAATAGGGGGGGCAAGCCTATAGCCATCAACCGGCCAAAAATCCAGACTTCGGTCTGCTACTGATAAATTCTAGATAGAAAACCCAATAACATTTTGCCCGACCTGGGAACTCTACTCTCATTCTTCCGAAATCCTGCAATCCACTCACACGTTAAACAAGCGAACAAAATGCGTATTTTTACGTCGTAATACGTTGTAAAAGTCCGCGTTACGTTCCGAACGACAGTTTCACGAGAGCGCGGCGCGTATTTAACGTTTATAGTCAACATAAACTTTTACTATGGCCGTATTGCCGTCCATGTTTTCATCGTCCTTTTAACAAGAACTCGAACAACACGATATTCCTACCGTTGACGCAAATTACCTACAGACAGTACAATTACCAAGCCGGCCTAATTGGCTAGACTTTTCATTATTTTTTAATCATGTGATTTTTCTCATGCTCTCTGCGGCGAAGGAAATTTATTTGCAAGAGATGTGTATCATTTCGCACTAGTTGTTAGGGACGATTTTGCGGAATGGTAATTAAATATCTAGGTATGTAGATATGAAATGGATGGTTCGTGGGAATTTTCGCTTGGCTGTTAACCTGTATGAACATATTATGTAGAATTAAACTTGATGGGAGGTGATGCGTGTTATTTGCCATGCCAGTTTTATTGACAACTAGCTGACCCGACAGACTTCCTCCCCAAATTTCAATAATTCATACGTAAATCCCATAGAAAAAAGCAGTTTCAGTTTTTCCCGAATTTGAAAATTTTACGGGAAACTTTTCCAATCTTTTTTTTTCGGGCTCGTATTATAATGAGGAACAATAAAAAACTAAATTAAACAAATCTGTTCAGCCGGTCTCGAGTGAAGTAAGCGAACCAACGAACAGCATTCCATTCATATTTATATAGTGAATAGGAGAGGAACAAGTGATCTTCAAGTAAGCCTATTTCAGACTACTGCTGAACCTCTCCCAAGTTTCTCTATAACAGTCTGTTTCCACCTTCTAATATCCAATCAATCCCTGCAAAGGGCAAGGCCTAAAAAGCACCTTCCAAAAACTAATCATCACTAAGGAATAGAAAAGTACAAATTGCAGCACATACTTAAGGCTGGCATCTCAAAAAATTCTAATGTACAAGAATTTGACAATGATATCAACAGCAAATATCAAACACATGAATACAAAAACAAACATGATCAACATTGAAAAGGGTTTCATCTCCCTTGTAGGCGTAAAAGTGGAAAGTTAATAGGTCGTTTTATTGTTATCGGCGGGCGGGTGCGAGCCATTTCTCACGCGGGATGCGAGCGGCGGCGGCGTGTGCCGATCATTAAGCTGTTAATACGAACCCCGCAGATGGGACGTGCCTTTATTCGGTAAAACAACGCTAATGATGCTACCGATTGCGATGAATAGACGGGTTCGTGTTAATTTTTGGCGGTTTTGTTTTACAATGAAGTTGCGCGTTAGGGTTGCCCGAGGTGTCCCTAATGCCGTGCACCTAAGGCTCTATCGAGGGTGATATTTAGCTAAGTATGAAATTCCTGTTCGCATTTTTCGATGACTGTCTGAAGTCCTGTAGGTCATGGGGGGCTACCCTCCTTCTGTTTATTTTCTTCATTATTCATTTGTTACAACTTTTGACATAGTAGTCTGGCATGTGCTTTCGATCGTATAATATGATTTCGGAAACTAGATCTACAGAAGTGTTTATTAGAAGTTTTGACAAGCTTTGATCTATAGTTAATAGCTAGGGTAGTAGTGAATAATAAATCAATGCTAAAAATAAACTATGCTGATTTATCAAGCGTAGTATATTTCTATTGTATTGTCATTCTGTGTGTCGATTGATCTAGGTCGAACAATATTTTAGATACTAGGTAGGCACTCGGACAATGACTAATTATTATGATCTCAAGTAAAATAAAATATAATCAGATAGCAAGCTCTGCAATGCTTGTAATAAAATCATGATTTTAGTGGCTATATCGAAAGCTATGACCTTAAGTGTTGACCATGAATATGGAGAGAAATAAACGAGAACAATAAAAAGTAATCTAAACAACCACTGAAAGGAACAATACCTAATAAATATTATGATTCATCAAAATAATATCAATGTCACGCATGTCATATTTGAATATAATTGTCAGTACACCATTTATGACGAGTGTGGTAAGAATACTTATTCAAAGTTGCGATGGTCAACATGGTGAACAAAAGGTCGAAAGTAAAGAACATTTTGATATTAAATAAACGTTTGGTTCCCGTTTAATTTTAAAATCGAGCTACTCCTGACTTTACACAAGCTCTATTCGAAGTGCAGGTACTTAACTCTGCGGCGGGGTCCGCTAGGACTCCTAGCCTAGGACCGTTGCCTGCTAGGGTTGCGGGAATGTCTGAAAGAGATACCGGGACCTTGGCAACAGGCACACGGGTGGGTTCTAGTCAGTAATTGTCTGACACGCCCTTCCGCTCCGCCAAGAGCGGGATAAGTCATTTGATAATTTCCTCAACTTACAAAAATTACTTGATTCATTTTGAAACTATTTTCTATTCTATAAGGACCTCTATTTCTTATACATAGCTTACTTAACTATTACTTAATTTCATTTTCCAACATTTTCAAATTTGAGAGATGGGATTGATTTTTTAAGTCTGTTGACTTTGCTTTTTACCTGCGCCTTTATTACAATGGTATGAATGTCTGAGCGGTGTTGGCGCCGCGGTGTCGCCAGCCGGGACCCACCCTCGCGTGAGGCACTCCCTTCGGAACAACCCCAGACCCCACTGCACTATACCGCTATATCGATCACCTCGGACACGCACTGTTTAGGGATGCACGGGAGTGCAAGGAGGTGCAGTGTCGAGTGTCGATAAAAATGTTTTAATAATATATATAACACGGAGGGGAATCCATCCTCTCTCGTGTGTGATCAGTCTCCGGTGTAATTCTTCGTTGATGGTAGTTAGAGGTAGTTGGTTTTCAATGACACACAACACTTAACTCAAACTCAAAGCGTTTATTTCAATTGGAACATTTACAGGCACTTTTGAATTATCACTTATCAAGGAGTCCTTTAGTTTGAGTTAGTTGGTGACGCTAGTCGCCCATTCCAAAACGATGTAGGTTCCTTACGGAGAAGAACGGGCAAGAAACTCCGTGGACACTCTTTTAAATCAATACATTCTGTTACAGAGTTTACTTGTTCACTTGTTCGACAATTTACAATTTCATTTCGACTACCCACGCGTAGATCAAGTACCCACACACGCTATACCGCCATTGTGTGTGTCACCCTTCTCCCCGCGTCGGCGGACATACCGCGTGTATCAATACAAAATCTTATTACTTAGTTATTTCAATGAAACTTACAAATAATGCTAAAATGCTTATCAGTTAATTCTTTTATAATTAAACAATGCTAATATTCACGAAATACAAAGGTTATTCAAAATTAAACTTAGATCAGAAGCTTCATTACTTTCTAAGACATCATTATTACTATTTGATAACCCGGAAGTGTTATCAAATAGTTCAAGGAATTTTAATGCAACAACAGGTATTCATTAGTAAATTGCTGTGTAAAATAGTCTTATTACTTTATAGTTTGTTTCCTATTATTTAAACTTATTTAGTTCTTGTATTAAATTATAACATTCAGTTATTGATCTTATTATTCACAATCCGCGCCATCTTAGTAACATTAGGTAGCGCTATAACATAAACAAGTTTATTCTGTCAAATGACCAATTGTTAATATGATTAAAAACCTAAAGACTAAAATAAATATTCCCTTTTAATTTTAACTATAGCTTTAACTAAAACATCAACATTACTTTAATCAATTAACTCTAGCTTCGCGAGTTCGATTTCACAATTTGGGCAATAGATGGCGTTTGATATCATAGGATTCAATATCGTTCACAGATGCATGCAAATGGGTGTAACAGTACACCAGTTACCCAAATAGTTACGCATAAGATTATGTTATGAGCTTTACAAACGCTCCTGCGGCGACACGGCCATACTGATCGGCGGGGCGCGCTCTGCACCAGCCAGTCCTCATTGTAGAGTTTAGTAGGTTGATATCTGAAACAGTGGTGATAAATTTTGTCGGCAGATTATTGTTGTTTTTATTATCCTACAATATTCAATGAATTGTAGGATTTGGTAACAGAAGTTTAGTTAACTCTGTTTGCCTTAAATTGAAATATTAATTGCATTTATGCAACAAAGCAGGCTACCCGCTTTAGGCAGGTGTTTTACTTGCGTTTTGTTTATTGATATTGTATCATCAGCTGTTAGCTGAATAGTTTAATTTTCGCCTGGTTGTAGAAACTGCAGAATTTGATAATAGTCAGTTTTAGTTGACATAGAAATCTTGTAATCGATCTTCGTTTTATTAAATCATTACTAATATTATAAATGCGAAACTAACTCTATCTGTCTGTCTGTCGCGCTTTCGCGCCAAAACTAATGAACCGATTTAAATGAAATTTGGTACACAGATAGTCTAGAGCCTTAGAAAGGACATAGGCTACTTTTTATCGACATACCACGCGGACGAAGCCGCGGGCGGAAGGTAGTTTGTCATAAACTGGAATATTGAATGCATTTAATGTGGAACACCTACATAAGTACAGTTACACAGAGTAGGCTACTTGCAGTACGATAAAGATCAATCTTTTCCCTGTAACCTGAGCAAATTACAATATTATAAAGATGTGCATGCAATGATGTTAAAAATAACTACTGCTTCATGTCATGCCATTGATGGCGCAGAATTTGTATTTCAGTTTATTGTATGATTAACTGTTATCTAATTAGTTTCATTTCAGATGTATACAGGACGTGCTATTATTATCTTACAATTTCAACATGTTCTATCTAAGAGAGCCAGGTGATCTGTAACTCAGGACCTCATTTACTTTTCTCCTTTGAGTAACATGATGTTGAGATAAATAAAGATTTATGATTTCGATTTTTGTTATTCATTTAACTTTAGGATTTGGGTATTAGTGAGTTCAGATACCATTGATAGCTATCTACTTAATTTGTCTTTAATTGAAATATTGAGTGCATTGATGTTGCATCTTATAACACTCACTACACACTACATGTTATGAATAAAAGTCAAAAGTCAAAAAGTCAAGTCAGTAGTGCATAGTAGTATTGTATGATCAGCTTTTAGCTGTAGTTTCATTCTCATAGGAAGGTAATGCTCTGTGATAGACACAAAGTCTTGGATTTGACAGGATAATAGGATAGGATCAGGAACACCGCTCTGTGATAGACACAAAGTCTTTGATTTGATAGGATTAAAGGATTAGGAGTTTAGGACCATTGCTCCGTGTCAGGCACGAAGTCTTTGATTTGACAGGATATAAGGAACCAGGCTCTGGGCGGTCTTGTACGCCGTGGACCCAGCGGGATAACACGAGAGTATTGCCTATTAGTTACCTCTAGGGCTTACTAATGGTTTATTGTTTTCATTATTAGTTACCTCCAAGGGCTTACTAATAGTTAATTGTTTTCATTATTAGTTACCTCCAAGGGCTTACTAATAGTTTATTGTTTTCATTATTAGTTACCTCCAAGGGCTTACTAATAGTTTATTGTTTTCATTATTAGTTACCTCCAAGGGCTTACTAATAGTTTATTGTTTTCAAAGTCAAAGTCTTATTGAGCTATTTATCAGTTAACCCCACAGATACTAAAGTACTTTGTAATAGTCTAGAATGAATTGTTACAGGTAGAATTGCAAAAATATAAAGATGGTAAAAATAATTCAAAAACTTTGGTGCATGTTATGCATCACATGTGAGCATCATGTAGGTAGGTACCTGTTGACTTGGCTATTGTATTGAGCCTTTGAAACTTGCACATTGTAGTAGTTGGCAAGGTGAGCAGAAAGTAGTTTGAAAACTCCTCACCTTTTATTTTAGCTATGTTGTGGCGGATGAGCTGGAACAGTCATCTCTGGTTGGCTGTCCTTAAGCTGACCTTCATTTGGTGGGATGTCAGTTGGTGGCTCCTGGGCCGGCGACACGGTCACTTGTTCAACAGGCTGCAGCGGTTGAAGTTGTTGGTTGAGTCACCTTTTAAGGCGACCTTGATAACAATTGGTTTGCTGAGGTAGCAGTCATTATTAAGTACCCTTGGCAGACTTTGAATGAGATAGGGCTCTATGGGTAGTACACCATTCATCTTCAAGAGATGAAATATGCTTCAAAGCCAGTTTATGGCACACTTTATATTGTAGTTGACTGTATTGTTCGGCTAATACCCTGTGATGTAATCATGGGTCAGTCAGCTTATTCTTAAGGTGTTGTTATCAATGATGATCTTCACATCCATCTTGATTTCATCTCATTCCTGAAGTAGCTGGGTCCATAGAGCTTTAGAAGACTCAAGTTCCTTTATGGGTGCTCACAATTTTATTTTGATATCCTTGATATTCGTTCTGCGGGTTCGTCATTTTCTTTTTGATATGACAATCACCTGAAACCATGAATTGATGTGAGACATTATGCAGATAAATAATAATGCAAGAAAAGATGTTCCTACTAATATTTAGATTAGAAGGAACATGTAGTGATAAATAAATAAATTAATCTATTGTTATTTAATGGCCATTACAGTTAGATTAGGTTAATTAGAATGATAAACAGAAGGGAAGTACTATGAAAAACTGTATTAGTTGTTTACTGTGTATTTTTATGCATACACATGTTGAAAACTATGTTTTTTTATTTTTTTTTTTGTTAATGTACCTACTTAGATCAAATTGTTTGCAGTGTCACACAACTTCTTGTTTATATTTATCTCTAGAGTTATTTTACATTGAAAGAGAGTTATTTTTAAACCTATTGCATATCAAAATGTTTTGTATGAATCTTGCAACACTTGCTGTCCACTTTGTGTTTCAATGTTTACAGACTTAGTTTTCCAAACTAATCGCCAGTCAAGTTTCCCCATTACTTAGATGCCACTTTGTCCACCCATTATTGTTTTATTAGTGTGTTTACTTAATTAATTAAAATCACACGCATTTATAATCCAAACAATTCAGCTAAACGTATAAACACATGACAACAATTAATATTAAGTGCAATTACTACAGGTAGTATCATTTGACGAGTGACATTGACGTATTATTGAATGACGTATGATTTGTTACATCATTCATATACTAACATGTTGTAAATTTAATAAGGTTTGTTTTCGCTTGTGAAATTGACAAACTGATGATTCCTGTTACTTTTACTTACCAAATAACTTTAATAGGGATTCTAAGAATTCTATTTGTTTTTAAATTTTATTTTTTATGTTGTGCACGCTTGTTTATCAGATCACTTTAGACATTGGCAGAATAGTACATCTGCTTTGCTTGTCATTTATTAAAAATAAAATAGAACTTTAATAGGAACTTAATCTTTCGAGTTAATAAACGCTTTAAGTACCTGAAGATGATGAACAAGGCCCTAAACCTTGCTCTAAACACAAGCTATAGAGAAGTTGCAAGACTTAAGCAAACAGCAGTGCAAATTTCAAACATGACAAGTCTCTAAATAAACAAGTCTATTACATATTTTTGTAGCCAGTGTGAATGCAGCCAACAAATAAATCTTGAAATTAGTCAAAAAGTACTTAGTTCCTTAGTGTGAATTCAAATTCATTATTATAATATGAGATTATTATTCCATTTCATAATATGAGAAGTTTATGACATGTTACAGGTTTTATTAGAATAATAAAATTGACCTTGATAGAGCTTATTTTGTGGAGTAATTTATCTTGTTACTTTACTTCCACAAGTTGTCAAGTAAAAAGTGACATTAAACTTGCCAGTGTGTGATGAACATAGTTCAAAGGTTCAAAGACTGTTAGCAAATAATGTTCTACAATACTAAAATAATAAAACAAAATACTTCCCGGGGTTGATTTTGATATCCATCAACGGAGTGTTTATTATCTTTGCATTTCTGATGTCAAATCTTTATTTATTTTGCTGCTTCGGTCATTCTGTGCTGTACATATTGTTTTACTTGGGTGCACTATGAGGCTTCTGCTCATCTAGAATTTTATCATGTGTTTCTATAAGCCATTGATTGTTTCTTCACCGAGGATAGCGATGATCTAACAGTTATAGTCATATTGTGATCTCAGTCACTTGTGATCATACTGTGGTAGGCCACAGCATGTTGCCGTCCAGCGGCCACATGGATGATAATGCAGTCAACTTATTCTGGCATCAGAACTATTAAGTTCATTAGTGCTTCTTTACTTTACGGAAAATCATTCTCTCCAGTATCTTCCTTTTCATGAGTCCATTGCCACTGCTAGCACATTGTTGCTAATTTGTTCATTGTATTTTGTGATCAATGGTCATTTTGCCATTAGGGTCGTAGGAAGGAAAAATATTTCAGTTGTCTTGGCTGTGGCTGGGCAACAAGTTGCTCACTCTTACAACGTAAGTATCATGTTCACGATTTCAGAGACCCAAAAATCTTCTGGCACGCACTCGGCCACGGCCGTGCAAGCAGTTTCGTAGTGGAACGTAATTCTTTGGATGTCCGGCATGAAGATGAGCGGAAGGGGATCGCGAGAGCGATCCCACTTCTGATAACACGGAGGGGAATCCATCCTCTCTCGTGTGTGATCAGTCTCCGGTGTAATTCTTCGTTGATGGTAGTTAGAGGTAGTTGGTTTTCAATGACACACAACACTTAACTCAAACTCAAAGCGTTTATTTCAATTGGAACATTTACAGGCACTTTTGAATTATCACTTATCAAGGAGTCCTTTAGTTTGAGTTAGTTGGTGACGCTAGTCGCCCATTCCAAAACGATGTAGGTTCCTTACGGAGAAGAACGGGCAAGAAACTCCGTGGACACTCTTTTAAATCAATACATTCTGTTACAGAGTTTACTTGTTCACTTGTTCGACAATTTACAATTTCATTTCGACTACCCACGCGTAGATCAAGTACCCACACACGCTATACCGCCATTGTGTGTGTCACCCTTCTCCCCGCGTCGGCGGACATACCGCGTGTATCAATACAAAATCTTATTACTTAGTTATTTCAATGAAACTTACAAATAATGCTAAAATGCTTATCAGTTAATTCTTTTATAATTAAACAATGCTAATATTCACGAAATACAAAGGTTATTCAAAATTAAACTTAGATCAGAAGCTTCATTACTTTCTAAGACATCATTATTACTATTTGATAACCCGGAAGTGTTATCAAATAGTTCAAGGAATTTTAATGCAACAACAGGTATTCATTAGTAAATTGCTGTGTAAAATAGTCTTATTACTTTATAGTTTGTTTCCTATTATTTAAACTTATTTAGTTCTTGTATTAAATTATAACATTCAGTTATTGATCTTATTATTCACAATCCGCGCCATCTTAGTAACATTAGGTAGCGCTATAACATAAACAAGTTTATTCTGTCAAATGACCAATTGTTAATATGATTAAAAACCTAAAGACTAAAATAAATATTCCCTTTTAATTTTAACTATAGCTTTAACTAAAACATCAACATTACTTTAATCAATTAACTCTAGCTTCGCGAGTTCGATTTCACAATTTGGGCAATAGATGGCGTTTGATATCATAGGATTCAATATCGTTCACAGATGCATGCAAATGGGTGTAACAGTACACCAGTTACCCAAATAGTTACGCATAAGATTATGTTATGAGCTTTACAAACGCTCCTGCGGCGACATATATTTTTTTAATTCTTTTAACATGTTTTTCTATTTCTAAGTACTTATTGTATTTGTAACTGGAGGTTAAGACAGCGTTTACCAAATGTTTCGTACCTACCTGGTAGTGCAATATTTCTTTTAATAAATTATAATATTTTCAAACGATAATTAGCAGTTGAATAATTTAATGATTCATTGTCGGCTTTCAAATTGTCGGCTTTAATTGGCAAATTAGGTAGTGATAATACCGAGCGAGCGGTTATTCGTTTGTAAATTTTATTGATTTAAACTTATAATATGTCTATTACCTACAATCCTACATTCATAGAAATTATCGACAAACAACAATAATCCCATCTCTATCAAGGACACTAAAGGGCGACAACGGCATAGTAACATAATAATGTTGACATTTTCTTCACAGCTTTGGCCGGAGCCCTATATCCCCACGTATCGGGATGAAACTCATCGATTTCGCGTTCCTCGGGAGATTAAGCCCCGAGACGTTTACTCTATCCCCCTTCTCACCCAGGCGCTTTCCTCTGATTTTCACGCAAGATTAGTCTGGTGCGGATTGACTTGTATCGGATGCTCATATTGCTGCCACATTGTCGTTTTCTCGTCTATGGTATCTATGTATACTAATATTATAAAGAAAAATTTGCGAGTTTGTATGTATTAGGGGGTAATCTTTGGAACAACTGATTCGATTAAAAAAATATTTTACAAATGGAAACCTTTCGTATTTCCGAGTTTTCAAAGGACATATTTTATGTTAATTAAAACAAGAAAGTTCACGGACGTAGTCGCGGTCAAAAAAGTAACTTTTATGGTTATAAGGAGTTGCGGTAATTTAGTGTTTGATTACAATCACATATTTTCATAATAACCTTCATGAATATTCATTTTATTATTTAGAAATTCTATGCCTTGCCTCGCCTGAAACACAGGATGACCTAGTTCAGGCACATAAAATAATTGAATTTTTCGTAGATTTAAGCTTTGTATTTAGTGTTTTACCTTTTTACCTCAATAAACTTTTATTTATTATTATTATTATTATTTGTTTACCAAATACAGCCCTTGAAATTTACGTGTACTAGGGCACGTGTCAAGTCCCTTTTAATGTCGATATTTCACATCAGTTTTCTTTTCTATTATTATAGCCGATAACGACTAACGGACAATTTATCCGCGGAAAATTTGGAATCGTATGGAAATCCAAATTGTCCGCGCGGCCAATTTGTCCATCGTCTGCCCAGCGCCTTTGTCAAGTACAATACGGCCGTTATAACATGGCAGGTCTGAACATAGGCGCTAATAACTTTCGCGCATTTTCTCTCACTCACACTCGCTTCATGACACCATTTGGTTCCTAAATAAAAACTTTTTACAAAAAAAAAAACAACCGACTTCCAAAAAAAACACTAAAAACGTGAAAAATAACTTTAATTTCGAAAGTCGGTGTTTTTGCTTTTCAATTTTCGTTTTTTGCCACCGACTTCCGAAATTAAAGTTATTTTTTTTTGTAAAAAGTTTTTATTTTTCACTTTTTAGTTGTGGTACCTACCCCACACAAATTCGAATACCACTACCTGGTATGTAAATAACAGTGAAGGAGTCAAACAATATATCGTCTACATACACTAAGTGGAAAAAATACATAATTATTGAAGCTAACTCAAAAACTACGCAAGCAAAGTTAATAAAATTTATATGGGACCACCTCTGAAGTATGACCTACCAAACAAAAAAAGAATCATCAAAATCGATTCATAATTGGCAGAGTAATCGCGTAACAAACATACAAAAAAAAAAAAAAAAAAAAACCTACAGACGAATTGAGAACCTCCTCCTTTTTGAAGAAGTCGGTTAAAAATGGTACTGCGCAGCCCTCTGCGCGAAGTTCGGAACTGCCAAGTTATATCGGCCGTGTTGTAGTATCGTTACACTTTGACTGTACTTACTTATGAGCTTGTTTACTATACAAGTATACATTTAAGTTGTTAGTGAAACCATTACTGCGGTGCACGAAGGCGATAAACTAATAGCAAGGTGTAACCTGTTGTTTCTTAAACCACTGACTTGGTTGCTTTGGCGTTAACCTTATAAATTAGCTCATTTTTAGAGTTCCATACCCAGTGCTAAACAGAACACTATTACCGCTGTCGGTCGTCCGTCCATCCGTCCGTCTGTCTGTCAGCGGGCTGTAGCTCAGAACCGTAATAGGTAGACGGTTGAAATTTTCACAGATTGTGTATTTATTGCCGTTATAACAAATTAAAATAATTCCATCATATAAGTTAATCTTTTTGTCCAGGTGACGCACAATACAAGCCATACGTGACGGCGCGGCCTGAGATCGCGACAGTGGAGTTGGATGGCGACGAAGACTTCGTGGTGGTGGCTTGTGATGGCCTGTGGGACTTCGTCAGTGAGGACGACGTGGCGCTGTCAGTGTACAGGCAGCTGGCTGCAGATCCTGGTAAGTGGTAGTGACTGGGTGAAAGGGTTTTTTTGTAATTTCGGGGTCGAATAGGTGCATTATGTCGGTCATGTTCTATAAAGTCAATGTTAATTATTTGGAACATAAGCAAACACGTCTTAGTTTGTGCAATATGCCTGACTAACGACACCATTTATTTACATGGCTGCACAGATTTTATCTTTACCCCAATTTTACGTTTGCTAACACCAGGTGCAATTTTGCAAGCGTTCTGTGAATGCATTTACGTGTGCAGTATTAATTACGGCTGAAACAGGCCCGTTTACGTTTGTGCGGTGTTTGCTATCTATCAATCACGCCGCCGACCTTGAGCCTCATGCTTACACAATGCCGTGACTCACCGCGACTCACTAGACAGGATAAAATGACAATTAGCTGTCAAAACAAGCAACCTGCAATGTTTTCAAGTCAATTATGAATACTTTTTCATAGGCATCCATCCGATTCGCTTCAGCTATTTACAGAATCGCCGCAAAACAATGACTCGTTGAAATATACCTAATGTATTGTATTGATGTTCAATTTTTGTCGTATAATGACAACAGATCAGGTAACAAATGGCTTGGCTGACGGCATCAGTTGGCACGAATCAAGTGTGATTATGTTGTCAAGGGTCACATGATTATGACGCGTGCGCTCGTGAACCGAGTGCCCTCGTTGAAACATTCAGCGGAGATCTTTGACACATATTATCCCCCCATGTTCCTCGGTCCCCGGTTCTCCCGCTCGATGAAGCCCGTAGTCAGGGCTCGGGGAGGGTCTAAGTATTATGGTTAGAACAATAACTTTGGCGCCCTCAAATCTCTGTGAAGTGTCTTTAACGCGACGCTCACGGCGATAAGAGCTTTCTCGTTGTTCAAAAGAATTTTCCTTTGTTTTGTAAATATGAAAGTTTGTATTGTGCCTCTGTTGAACGAAATAGGGTTTGTTTGAGATTTCTTTTTAATAATTGTAACGGAGGGGAAAAGATTTGTTTTCAGCTCAAATTTCCGATTAGATTCCTCACTCTTCCAGTATTTAAATTACTTATTTTTTATTAACCTGTAATACAGGAATATACTTTTATCAGAGGGCCATCTAAAATCGTTTAAAGTTTATGTAAATAGTCGATATGCCATTTCTGATGTCTTGTTCTTTGCACGTTTCTAAAATTGTCGTAATGTAACCTGAACAAAAATGAACAGTATTGTAAGCTGCATGTTGCTGTCAGCTTTGTATAAAAATAGGGTGCAGTAATGCTTCATAATGTAACAATCCGACCTGTCAGCGCATTATGTTATCATCGCATTTCATGTCGGAGGGATCCCTTCGACCCGCCAACTAACACGGCTTCTATTGGCTTTGTACTCAACCAATATCTTAATTAATCCAATATTCTAGTTAACAGGATATTTCATTTAACAAAACAGTTATTTTGGACGTTAAATCCTCTTGGACTCGTTTTTGGTAGAATGAGGTAACAGCTTTGAGAACATCCATACTTCACTGTCAAAAAAGGAGACTTGAGAAAGTCCTCGAGAAATGTCTCGTTGGTTACTTTTGGAAAAGAGTTGCTTAAGAGCTTACAGTTTATTGTTTTAAAACGTTTCTTCTTCCTTTTTCGCTGTCAAATTATGAAGATTAATGTTTAGAGTCATTACGGTTCAGGTGTATTCAAACGGAAAGCAAACACCTGTAGCCCCGGTACTTAGGTACGCACAGGTTTCTTTGTTTGAATAGGTCTTGCGAAAAAACCGCTCGAACAATAAGAGTGTATTTTATGTTCCGTAACGAGATTGCTGTGGTGCCTAGATTTCAGTCGAGCTGCGGTCAGGCCGCGCCGCCACAACCCCACAATATTGTGTCGTAATTGCATCGGAAGTGGGGAAGTGGAGAAATTGGATACTTTGTTTTGCCCCCTGTTACAGCCCTGCCCTGCCGCGCCCCCGCCTTCCCCCGACACCGATACGAAGCCTTTCTAATTATTACTTTTCTAAATGCATGTAAATACAGTAGTTTCCAATTGGTTTAAAATTATAACAGAACATAAAATCTAACAGGAAATAGTTCACGATAATATGCAATCTATTCTCGTTGTAATTAACTTTCCAGTGCAGAAATCGATGATCTCATTCCTGCAAATTCTACTTCGCTGGCATACCATTGATTTGTACGCTTGTTTCAAAACTCAAATCCGTTCGTGTCCTTTCAGTTTTACGCTTCGATGGGCAGCAGACCCGTCTCATTGGATTAAGCGATTTAAATGTTTAAACTGTCGCGAGCGGCGTATTCAAATAGGGGAGGCCACTCGTCACTAATACACCCCGGGGCTTTGGATTAAGACCCTCGGTATTATGGTCATTTTAATATAGCCTTTATTGCGAAACATCAAGGCTTACATTTGACCCTTATGTCCATTGAAGTAGGCTTCTTGTGTCATTGGTCAGATGTAGGTCCTCTCATAACACTTTCTCCGCTTGCAATACTATTCGCATGGAAACATAATAGTCGCCTGTCATGTAAGAGAATTTATGTTGACATTAGCTATTAGCGGGGCTGTCTGAAGTTACGAGCTTATCATATGACACTTATGTGTTGTCAAATTGTTGTTTGAATAGCTGTGTTGACAATCATCTTAAATTGGGTGCAAATCATATGTGGTTGTGTTGACGACCCGCGGTCTGGTCGTCGCGATGCCTCCACGATAACATTGTGTGTAGATGTTGATAGAGCGATAAACGATTGATACGCTGGGTGGACAAGCACGCACCAGTGCGCTCCTAGCTTTAGTTGTGCTGTAAACTAATTGAATAACTTAGAAAATTGTTGAAATTTTATCACGTTTTGTGTTGCTAATGGTTTCAATTAATTTAGCTAGAACACTATTCTTGTCGCATAATTTAGTGCACTTTGTAGAGTCAGGTTGTTTACCAACCATCTTTTATCTTATTTTAGAAGACTATTCCTTGAAGGTATTACGGATAAAATATGACCAAGAACACTTGTCTTGCTGTCTCATTATTTACTTTCATTCACTCCACGTCCGCGACTCGAAGAATGTTGAAAATGTGTTGAATGTCTAAACTAAACGTTATTTGTTCTTATAAATCACGAATGCGTGGACGCAGTGTTTTGTGTATTAGTTGGCAGCACGGTCCAACACGCGGTGACCTTGACACTGTGGGACAAATCTTCGTTATCTGCCAACTTTCATTCATTATCTTGTTAGGAATATGATACGACACCATTTTTTTTTTTTAAATATGACAATTTGTACGATTATAGCGTTTTTTAGTGCTGCACTGAAACGGTTTATAGTAATTTATGTGTAGCTCTCTTTCTTCAAATATTTGGATAATACAAGTTAACAGTTTTGGTCGAGTAATACATGGTGTCAAAAACTTTACAAACGATCAGCTTTCATTTGACAGCGAATGAGTGATAAAGTCATGTTAAAAGTCTCTGTTGGCTGTTTTGGTATCACCAGAATTTCAGAAAGAGTCGAATCAGCTGCTTATCATCTCATGCGGACACGATTGACGCGAATGGTAATTATATAGTAGCAGATTGAGGGAAGGGGTCGTTCATATACCAGAGGCAATCTGTCACTCAGCTGATTGTATCAGCATTCATACTGGACCCTATCTTACAGCCAAATAAGGTTTAAATTGGTGCTTAGTCGCTTACAATAGATGTGTTAAACACTTAACAGAGGAAACTGTGATTTTATTTACGCCCGGAGAGAATGAATACTCGTTACCGAATATAAAAACATTTAGTATTTTAGCCCCTTGGATCTTTAGGCATTTCTAAAGGAAAATACTAAATGTTTTTATATTCGGTTACGTGTATTCATTCTCTCCCATCATCAATTATCTCCACTCTATCAAACGCTAAAGTTTTTCCCGTTTTACCGCCATTAGGTACCTACCGTTTTACGGTTCAAGTCGTTGATGTGTCATTCACACGTACTTTCTTACATGCTATATTATAAGAGACGATGTATAGTTAAGGTTATTACAGGAACTGCCGGCCTAAATACACTTAATAAAGATAATTGTGCTCTTGGACAATTACTGTAGCTCTCTGACATACTAGCGGATAAAATTGTTCGGAATTACCAAAAGAAAATGCTAAGTAAACGTAGCGTTTAAAAGAGAATGTGTATTGATTAATGAGAGTGAGCCCTAGTTGCTAAACAAGCCGTGGACTATAGCGAGCTCATTAGCATTTACGCCTAGAGATTGTAGACAAGAATGGCCCTTTTCTATATCCTCGGTAGAATGCACTGTAAAATGGTACACTTTCCTAAATCTACAGTACTTTAAATTCAGAAAAAAACAATATTTTGCTACATAAGCATCCACTGGAAATTCTCATTCGCAAAAAGATCAAACAACTTATTTTAAGCTTTGCGCTATCTCGAAGTGATAAAGTCTATGAATTACATAAATGAAAAAAAAAAAAAAAAACTTATCATATGAATGCTATGAATAGTAGAAAGCCCTTCAGTTAATTACTTAATTAAACGCACTTAATTATACTTTCTTAGTGCCAGTCGAAAGTGTATATGATTTGTTCGTTTGTTCCCTACGAAAGTATAGTGGGTAGTTTCGCTCCACATGACATGTCGGCCGATTGGATGCGTTGCGCGAGCGAGGCGAGGTGCGCAAGCGACGCTCGATGATTTGCATTGTAAACACGACGGATGGTGACTGGCGCATGCCTCGCTTTACTAATGGTCTGTTCATCATCACACCTACCACTAGATTATTTTTAGTATTCGAATCTAAAAATAGATAAGAGAAACACTGGATAAACTCAATCTGGCACTGATAGTTCATAGAAAGTAGTTTCTGCAGGCGTGGTTCTAGAAGGCATATGTTTGTAGAAAGCAATGCCTAAAACTAAGCAAATACAGAATTTTAATAATTCGGTTAAACAATAAGGCTTGTCTGCATACTCTTCAAATTATGAATAAATGAGCGTTTCTGGCTCACAATGGTTTTCAGCAAAAGATTCGGAGTTGATGACAGCGTAACGTAATTGATGCAAAATGTCATGGTTCACTCCTAAAATAAATGAGACCTGACGCAATTCATCACCATATTAAAACAAAATTTTAATAATTCAGTGCACTTGCCACAATATTGTCGAAGGGATCCTTTATCTGTAATGATTATGTATTTCGCAGTCGAGTGGTCTCGCTGCGCGAGGGGTGCGTCCGCAATAAAAGTGCAGAGTTTGTTCACGAGGAGGGCTCGCTCGTTACACCCGCCCGTCTCTTTGACATCCGCACTTTTATTGTGCAACCCCTAGTCCTCACCACGCCGCGGTACACTACACTTGCGAACTTAGAATTACAAATGTATTTAGAAAACATTAAGAGACTCTTGATAAAGTTTTAATACTATGCTTTTGTATCTATTACATAAAGCGCGGAAAGTTGAGGCGATTTGTTAGCTTCTCTATTTATGCATTGGAAAAATGACAATAGAAAACTTTATCAATACAAATCCGATGATCATAAATATTTTTCCTTCATGTACTTATTTTTGTTTGCTATAAGTTTTCCTGTAACAATTCCCATTACAAACGCTTTATGCTCTTTTGCGATCCCATTGTACAATGGTGCTGACCTATTAATCCGCCAGCAGTTAAAAATAGCACAGCTCCAGTTAAAATTAAAACATTCATTCCTTGTGAAAGGAGGCGAGGACTGACTTCCTCAATTTGTCTCTTTTTGTCATTACAACCGGTCCCCTTCCGAGGGCTGATAAAGAACACCTTAATCCTTTCAATCGAATAACGGGGGATTACAGAGGCGCAATTTATGCGGGCTATGAGAATCCGCCAGTTTAAGTCGTATTCAGAATTTAAAGAAAAGTGTAGAATCATCACGATGACTACAAGTACATAGTCGTCGATGACGCGTTATATGGAAACATTGCACATTTTAATTTTACTTCGTCGTAAATTGTCTGTTGGATCTTGGATCGCGGCCAAATGTACAGCGTCTCATTCCGGAGTTCCGGGCCACGTGGGTGGCATAGTCGCTCGCTGTTTCATATCACTAACGATATCAGTGACAACAAGATTGCACATTATGATAGGCGTTTGTGATCATATGTTACAACCACTTTATGCGCGACGTGTCAGCCGTTGACCTTACCAACGTTGTGTCAACATTTATACATGTGGAGTTTGTTTTGAGGTTTATTTATAAATAGTGGAGCTATTTCAGTTTTAGTTTCCGTTCTCCTATAATTTTTCTGAATCTCAGACCAAATAAAAAACCAAGACAGTGCTGTAAACAGTGACGTGAGGCCGGTTTCGTAAACATGATTGTGTGCACTTAGTGAGGTATAGTTTGATTGTAATTAGGTGCGTGTGAGCGTCATGCACAGAGCGGAGGTGTAGTTTTGGCATGCTTCACTGTGTTATTCGCAGCGCTATGTCTTGGTTTTTTATTTGGTCCGAGGTCTGAATTTCTTAAATTTCATTGCCAGTTCTTTAGCAGTTCGTTGAGCAAGGATAGCTCATGAATTATTCCGAGATATATCGTTTTGTCAGGAACAGATTTTGGTATGAAAACAGAGTACTGTGGTAACGTATACATTTGCTGTTGGACAAGAGGACACCGAATCCCTCCATAAATTATGTAATGGAATTGCGGATCAGATACGGGCCGGGCCACGACCTGTCTACTCCGGTTATACGATCGTTTTATCCGACCGAGTCCCTTCGGGCTTGCCTGCACTGGTGTCAGGTGGGTTGACCCTAATGCCGTGTGTTTTCCTTTCATATCCTTTATTTATTGTTGAATTTTCACTATCACAGCCTTGTATAAACATCGTCAGTTATTATTATGACAGTCATTGAGTGATTTAGTGATAATGACGACAATGTTTTTCTAGCGTCGGTCGTCTGGTAAAACATCAGACAAATATTCTACAATATTACAAATGGAAACCACTATATCGTAGGAGCTTAGATTATATTTTATGGTGCCTAACGAAGACTACCTATTTATTAGTTGCAGCATACATGGAGCTCTGTGAAGTGTTGATTAGCACTCAGTTGATGTTTTAAGTAGAGGTACGTTAGTAATGTAAACACTGATTTGTATAGAGGTTAACGACATGTAATGTGTTGAAACGTAATGTAAGCTCAGTTTACATGTTGCAAGGGAGAAAGTGGGCGTGGTTACGGAGGCGTCTGCGCAGCCTGGCTTACCAGTCTCAACCGTAGTATCACGAGGTTTCTTCTCCGCCAATTAGTCCTACTATTGTCGCGGTCGGCATGTAAGTCTGTCACGAAGAGCGAAACTATCTAATTGAGTTCACACATGAACAATGCTGCAGAATGCATCGCGCCCACTCCCAGCATAGCTCGGCTGCATTCGTTCACTTACGTCATTTTACTGGGCTTAATTATTTTCAATTAATTTATATGCTGTAGTTATGAAGTAAATTGGGTAACGGAAAAGGATAAATATTTGAACTCAATGTGTCTTAATACTATTGGTAAAATCAAATAATTTTGCGTTAAATATTCAACTAGTTTTACCGAGTATCCTTCCTTGATCTATGCTATGTAGGGCAGATATCAGCCTGTAAGGAGACTCATTCAAAAATGCTTTATAATAATTTTAGTTAGGCATTCTGCTGCGGCTGCAGCCACACTGGTTACTAGTTACTGTCAACCTGCATCATCCCACTGCTGGCAAAGGCCTATCTGGACTTTCAGCTCTTACGATACAGCAGCTACACATTAAGTGGAAAATATTGGCCCGTTTAGCACCTTTATGTCTACTATAGATTATGCGCTTAGACAATGGCCAGCAATCCTTTTATAGGGGCCTGACACAATTTTTATTACCCCACATGTGTTCAATTTGCATGTTGATTACTAAAATACGTTTTATTCTCTCAGCGAAATCTGTCAAGCAGAACACACATCATGTCTCCTGTGACTAAACGTCAAAAGTAAACACAAAAATGATTATACGCTGCAAGTCACGCGCCTTATATTGTCGCTCCATTCACAGGATAAGCTGCTATACATTAAAATCTGCCGCCATATTTGGTTGGGCTTTTTCATTTTCGAAATCGCAAAGCAGGTTTTTTGTCGAATAAAAATTTGCATGGAATGGTACTAGTTTGCTAAACAGTCTGTGTTTGTCGAGCTCTGTTCGGTTTGATCCATGTTTGCTCTTCGCCATTGTGCTGCCATGCTAGTGGCCAGACAACCGATCCACGGGTGAAAGCCATTTGCGGTTTGTTGAATTTGGAACAAAATCCTCCTGAATTTCACAGGATGATGAGATCTCTGGAAAATACGGTCGGTGCGGTCAAGCTGAGAAATGTTTACCTGAGCATGGAACGTTAAATTTCTATTTGAGTTCATTTTTGGCCAGCATTACCATGTGTGCGCTGGCCACCACGACACGGTTCGTGCGACGCAGTTCCACAATAGACTGTTGTTTTTGCGAACGCCAGTTGAATGACCGAACAATTTTTGTACGATCGGCCTCCAAATTATTGCAGATGTAAAAGTCATCGTTCAGGAGACTGACGGCCTATGGAACTTATAATAATAGTTAAAACTAACTTGTCGTATTCTGTCGCTGTTCGTTAATACTTACACTTATTAATAAATAACACACGCATGAGTAATGTCCCATAATTGGCGACAGAGGCTATCGCCACTAAATAAAGACACCGTGACATCCGCCCAACTAACTGTACAGAAATGTTATCATATAGACAAGTACTATTGATTGAATAGCTTTCAGTCCAATTTTATATTTTACTTCATATTAATTGACAATAACTCATTGATTTAGAAGCATGTTTCCTGGGATGGCTGTGCGCAGTGCATTCAAAGCTCTGGAAGAAACTAAGTTGCTCTACGATTCTATCGATGGATTGTGCAAAATATTGTTTGATTGAAGCAAGCATGACTCATGTCGACTTTATAATAGCTCCAACTAGACATTTATGAGGCGTGGAGCCGACTGCGCCGCGAGCATCGCCGCCTCATTCGGAATTCAGCGCGACCCGATGTGGACCAAACTTCACCTTATCCGGCGAACTCGTAATGTCTCCATTGTTTACCAGATTGGTTAATCCACGAATACTTAATACCCACCATCGTTCAATAACCGCCTGTTAAATGGACATGGATCGTTTTTCGCACGCTCCAAGACTTTAATTGATTTGATATCAAAGTCCTACTTACGTCTAATCATCCATATCAAAACGAAATTTTATGCTTGTGCAAGAAACAGCTTACATTTATATTTTTGGATTTGGCGAAAGCAAGGCTTTAGAAAGGCTAATTGTTCCATGAGAGTAGACTGCGAGGTAATTTAATGCAAGTTATACACGGCACTTGTTCATTCGCAACTATTTTGTAGTTAGATGTTAATCAAGATTGGCATGTCGAGTTACGGATGCAGGAAAAGTCTGAATTGATTTCGAATTCATCACTTTCTGCTGCGATGACAAATTATGATATATATTTTGCAGCAACTGTTTCGTTAAAAGTTTTTCTTTGAGGAATTTGGCAAGGTCTGGAAGAAGTGGCGTCCGTCAAGTTTCTTAATTGCGAAGTATCTGTATAGCTATCAAAAGTATGTTCTGGGCTCAGAAAATAAACTTATATGATGTGTATTAATGTTATCATTCGAATTTTATCTATATGGTTGGTTAAGTTAGAGTTTTTGCTGAAAGCACCAGGAAAATAGATTCGCTGCTGCAATTGTTTATATTTTTCAAATGTGATGAAGATGTCATGGATAAATTGCTCTATTCATAACAACTGTTACTAAGTGTAACTGAACGGGTATTGCATTGTTCCATTTGGATCTAAATAGATGTGACGACGATATTGGTAAATCACCTCTAGTTATTTGTTTTGGATCTACTCTATAGATTCAATTGCTGATCAAATTGCAACAGAGTTTCTGTATTTCTGTTTGTACAATTGTCTCTAGTAGAGTGAAGTGACTGACGACTATAGTTACGTCAGTTTTGCGGTAATTTCACGGCTTGCGCCTTTGAACTGTTCCTTGTAGAAAAGTGAAGTGCGAAGTTTCGGCGAGCCGGCGGCGCAAGACGCGGCGGAGCGTGGCCGGCGGGGTCGTCGGCTGATGGTCGCCATCTTCCAGCGCCGATGTAGCTATACTATCAGCGTCGCGCAACTTATGAGACTTGAGATATACTCATAGTTGAGTATAAAATATATGTTCAAAAAATGCTGAATCGTATACGTTGAGCGATTGTTTTAACCGGAATATCTGTTCATAATTGTCAAATTCTTGGGGTTTTGCTTGGCTTGGCACTCCAGAATTGGGATTTGCAAGAAGTCGATTCTGGAGGTTTCTGTGAACGGTGACAGGCGGTAGCATCTGGAGGGCGCATAGCGCGGGCGTCGGGGGGGCGGCGGGGTGCGCTGGGGCGCTGCACCGGGCTCGCGCGGCACCACTCGCCAGTCCCCGAGACACCGGCCGCGCGAACGGCCACCGCGATACCGCACGCTTTGCGAGCCCCCGTGACGTTCAGTTTAGTGACTCCGCCCGCCCAGGACCAGCGGCGCTCGCACCCCTGTGCTGACACATGTGAGTCTAGCCACTAGACAGCGACCTCACCCGCGCGCCCCGCCCGCGCCCCGCACCGCCGCCGCCGGTATCTAGCGCCGCCGGCCGGCCGGCTTTTCACATAACCTCTTTGTGGTGCTTTTTTTTTCAACTAACATTTTCAGTGATTGGTGGCGTTGATTGTAGCAATTCTTTGCAGTGTTAGGGTTAACCCTTAGTATGTTTGACTGCTATTTGGCGGACTAAAATTTTAAGATGTAAAGTATAGACAACAGGTATTCAGCTTTTGAAATTAATTAAGTAACACCTATTATAATATCTTCATACAAATTGTTTACTGTCACGGAGAGCATAAGATGTAGTGATGAGAATGTATGATGAGACAACTGTGAAAACGACTTTTTTCAGATTCGAAGACAAAAGAGAGCTACATCTCATTTCATATGCGTGCGCGCCTTCACTTATGTATGAAAAATTCAATTAAAATCACGAATGGTCAAGCATCGAGTGGGTGGTTAAAGCTTTGCGTGACAGCGTGTACTCATAGCGGCACGAGTGGCATGACTAATTAATTAAACTAATCCCTAAGAGCAAGATGGTAGACAGCGGTGCCATAACAAACGGTCCAGTGAATGGTTAGTTTTCGATTAGATTAATTAATGCGATTCCCGTTGGGCGGTGGCGCGAGCACGCAAGCGCCAAGTGGGTAGCAAGTAGCACGGACATGACGGCCGGCCGTCCGGGCCGCGCCGGCCGCAGCAGCGCCGCCTGTGCCGGACGCCGCCGCACGCGGAGGTCTACGAACCTACCGTGGAAATGGGATTATTGCACGACAGACTTAATGCTATTTCGCGCTCGTTCAGCGTGGTTCTGCTCCGCAATGAATAACTGATTCTAATTCCGTACCTACAATTTTACATTATTTTATCCAAATCCCAACTGCTAACCCTGTTACTCACCAAGTCTCCAGTATAGCAATAAAGTTTCAAGAATAGTTTTCTCTAAACGCACAGAAATCTTATAAAAGAGAGCCGCTTATACCTAGCGGCTTGCGAATCGCGTGCTTAATTATGTTTGTGTACTTGATAATAAAATGTCGCGCGACAAAAATCGCGTCATCTGGAATTCTGATTCAGTTTTTGCATAGTAAAAGTTTCTAATTATAAAGTCGTGTCGTAAACATGCATAGCCGGCTAGCGGAAGGATTGGAGCCGTTACGATCATCAACAATTCACCAACACGTAACAACTTTGCACATGCAACCTGAATCTGAAGTACATTATGTATTGTATGTAACTTAAATTACATACTGTAGACGAAATACCAATTAAAATTATGTATGTAAATGCTTTACTCGTGTATCATCTCATCACATTCGCTCCATAATCGTCTTCCACATACCTATCACCTCTGTGAGAACATTCATTTACTACATGCCGTATGATTCATTTGATTCATTAATAAAAGTAACCCCGACCCAGTGTTATCTATTAGAATAATGCCAATTCAGATAAGTAGTAATTGATGAAAAAGAATTTTATCTTCAAGGTAGGGCAAATGCCAAGATGTTCACGTCGTCGTTCACAGTTGACGCTATAGAAAACAAAATTTGGCGTCTTAGCATCTTTTTAGAATCTAAGTACACCTTAGGAAAAAAAATAAAAGCCAATACATCAAATTGTATTTTTATGATGCAATGAGTTGGTTGCCATTTCTGGTGACATGTTGCTTTCTAGCGATATATCGGTGTGAGTGCAATCGGCCCCGTTGCGGCCAGCCAGACTGCACGAGACAGATGTATGTCCTATTGAGCTGTCGTAACGCAGACCACCTGATCGATCGGCGCTAATGCCTCCCGGTGCACTCCGAAACATGTCTATGCCTACGTAGCGCTACTTCAATCATCCGGTATGCGCCACGGCAATCTCTATAGTCTACTTAAAACTATGGCCAAAACTACACAAAATCCATCGATACATTTCGAATTTTCAACACAAAGCCATATAAATTGCATACATATAAACAAAATCAATGTCACTGTGATAGATTTAAATGCAAAATGAAATGATACAACCTGAATCTGTCAGATGAGAGTTCATTATTCTTTTTGTGTATTATTTTTTGTGGGGCGCAGCCGCGCAATATGGTATTCAAGATGGCTCATCGTTCACAGTAGGTATTCGGCGCTATTACAAAAACAGCAGCCATGAATCATATGCAGTGGCGAGAACTGAGCTGATTCCAATCTTTAATAGGGACCTCTGGGAAACTACAGTGCGATCATGTGAACGATTCACCGAGTGAGAGGGTTTTTGCAATATCCAAACATTGTTCAGTACCATTTGCATACTAGTGCTGTTGGCCTGTACCGTCATTGTTTAGGCTATCTGTTCGTTATAATCTAGTATCTGCATGTTAAATACTTTGTTTGTGGGCCGGATTCCCAGACTATTACCGTTCGTATTCGTACCGTCATTAGATACAGTTGCACGTGAAATATTCTCTATTCGAGAGCACAATTCGGTGTTACCGGGCGCGGGTGAGACGGCTCTCGCTAGTTATGATGAGAAATCATGGCAATCCCGCTAGGCACCGCTACGGTACTTTCTATGGCTGTTGATCTCCATTTAATGCGTTTCGTCTTGCCAATGCGGTCAATTAATCACTTACACAGTATTGTACTGCGTTTTACTTTGGTAAATTTATGACACTGAAAGATAAACTTATACAAAGCTAGGTTGTTGAAATTGTATTCGTAAGTTTACAGTTGCAATAAAATAAACCTAATTCTCCTAGGAGGAGGAGTACTTACTGTCAAAAAACATGTGTTGGTCTAATCGAAGTGCCAAAACCACTGTCGGTAAGTACCTATTTGTTTCATCAGCTGCCGAAATTAAGTCTAATAAAGTTCTCATCGAGACACAAGTGTTCGTTTACGTCATGTGACTAAGTAACCACACGATATCGAATTTTAATATCATACACGAGGACATGTGGTAACCACATTGTTAGCCGATGCGAGATTGAATCATAAGTTTAGGGACTAGAACACGCTTTGGTTTGTTGTGACTGCACGCAAGGCGGTGAGGTGACGTCATAGACAGCTGTAGGGCGGGTGACGTCACGTCTCGCCGCGGCCGTTGACCCGCTTCAACCCTCGAGCGCGCCGTGCACCGCGCCTACATAGTACTTCACTAGCCACAATCATGAATAACTTATTGCATTATACGACCTGGACGCAGTGCCGACCTGGGGCAACCTGCACTGAAAATATTCTCAATTTTATTTTAGTCTGGCTTTATAAAAAGCTTTTGAAAATGTTCGCTTTGCAAGCCCGCCTCTTTATTCGCCGAGGCACTTATTGCAGTGAGTATCTGTATTTCACATCATGTCACCGGTTTTTCAAAGTAGCGGTTCATGTTTTTTTTAATCAAAATTTACACTAAATGACACCAGACTTGCAATTTTAAGCATTATTATGCTAGTGCGATTATTTCCACTATGCAATGAATTTAATTGGCAGACTATGACATGGCTATGACTTGTCTGAAACTTCAGAGACGAATCTTGCCTCCTGAAATCTTGGTATTAGTTGATCGGCGTTGAAATCCAAAAAAAAAAAATACAATATGACTACAATTTTCATAGCGGATTAATTTCAGCAATGACTCTTACCGTTATCAAGTTATTGCCTTCGATATCAAACACCTCATTGCAACTGATACCCGTATACGGGGAACAGTTATCACCGCTATCGATTTTTACTGCAGTTTATGGAATTACCTAGAATACACGTTTTTGTAATGGCGGTGTAATATCGCACGACCCCTGCGTTTTGCCACCCCACCTGAATCCGGGAATTTCTCGTGGGAGTTCTATTGTCGTTAATAAATGCGAAAATGCTATACCTTCTTCCCTTGCTCCGCGAAAGAATTGCAATGAATACTTTTAACACCTCCCTGCGTGTGTAAAACTGACTCTAGAAAGCCACATCACTACGCTGAGACTACTTGCTCTTTTCTTGCTCAGCTTTTAATATCCATTATGCTAGCCTTGTTAACTAAAAACACCTGAGTAATTATAATTGATTGGATATTTCGATGTATTGTTTAATAGCATCTAACTATCGCGCTGATCTTAATTTCTCATTCACGTGCGTTAGTTAACATCCAGGTTGGTACAGTGGTGTACAATAAACAACTGTACAGTAATTTAGTCTTTATGTAAATATGATATAAACTGCAATATGGCGCGCACTTTTACCGCTTTTACAATGTTCTGTATCAAGCGTCACGCAAAGTGATCTCCACCCATCATACTAATTTCTACCACCTTTATGCATACTCTTTAAGATTATACATAATAGAGAGTATGTAGTATAATTAGATGCTTTCGTTTTTGTCATTTCACCGTACATAGTTCTTCGTAACTAACTTTCTCGTATGTTACTCAGAAACTGCTATGAAAATGATAAGATCTCTCCGAATGTCTTGGAAAATCATCAAGTGGTCGCTGATTGAAGTTGTATCTTAATTCGCTTTTAAACACTTTATCAAACCTCAGCTTCAGCAGCTTTATTATAATTGGGTTTCGATTGAAGATTCTAAAAACAAAAATGCTATCAAAAAAAGTAATCGTTACTTACATGTCCTTGAAAATCATTGTTTGCTTCATTGCGTAGGCGGAATGTTGTATTTACGTCAGTTGTTGCAAAGTTTTGCCAGAAATAGCTTTTATTTTTCCTCACAATGTGACACAGTGTTTTGTTTATTTAGAGGCAGTACCTATTACTTATCGAATTTATTACGTCGTAAGAGTAGTAGACTGGCCATTGGGCATGGGTGCCTATTGTAGATTGCATGCACGTTCCCACCGTTCCCTGAATGAAGGCTGGCAATAGACTTGCTACGTGAGGAAATGTCCTCTGGCGCGAACTACTATTTATATCGATTATGAGCTCCATGTAGAGCTGCACAGGCTGCACTTAATTCGACTCTAGTCACAGAAACACAAGCAAATAAGACAATAAACAGCGGCTACTGAAGTGTTTGTCAAACAAATAGTTTGTGCGCTGTGGAAATATTCTTATATTCAAGAGGATCATCTTACTCGAGTCAACAGCACACGTCGGAGTGGGCTGGCACGCGAGTGCGGCTTTCCTCTATGTCTTAGTCATCGATAAACAATAAACAAAATGACAAGCTTTCTAGCGTCTATTCGTAAAAGTAAGTGGAAAGCAACTGACGGTGCTAACGTTTACATTAATTGGCGTTATAGCTAACAAACGGAGCCGAGTCAGCTTCGACATCGCGAGGGGAGGCAGACTGGGCCGCTCATTAGTGTACTGAAGTGGATCACAGCTTTAATTGCTGCCGAGAACTACCTGCATAACTACTACTATTACGTACTTATACTAACTCAAAGAGACTAGTGTAATTGCGGCATTTGCACTCAAAATTCGCTTAGACGGATGGCGGAATAACAATTTTTCCGAAGTAATTATGTGACTTTTATTTATACACACTGCACTTTGATTCTCTGCTTTCAGTGGATAGTGTTTATCTTTATTTTATTAATTCGTTTTCTAATAACTGTCGGCGATGTTATTTATATTCTATAGAGTAGTTTTCCTTATCCCGGTCGCAATCGGACTGTGTGAGTAATGGTGTCTGGTATAGCCGTATAGGCGAGTCGTGACTGCGACTCCAGACTAACACGATATAAATTAACTCTATTTGTACATTCTTTTTTTGCGGGTTTACTACACATGGACATGCTAAAACGTGATCTTGTAATTAAGAATAATTTTATGCAAATTACCAAAATTTTATACCATACAATCATACCAGACGTGCTTAGCGCTTAACATCATGAAATGAAATGCTTGTATTTGCATTATTGAAAAGAAATAAACATCGAGTAAGGTTAGGTTTTTCATTCGCACGACAATCATTACTGGACTTAAATCAACAAACGTGAAAGACATTACAATAAAAAATCCAGAACTGCCATCAACTGCTATCAAAACACCATATTTTAAGAACGCCATTAATGTCGCGCTTGTTTTTTTTCACGAAGCTTATAGTAGAGTCGACACAAAAGCGTGTCTCGGGAAAGTAAAACTGTTTCCGATTTAATTAAGGCGTGTAATCTATAGTTATACAAAAGTGTTACATTCCTTAAAAATAGTCGTGCGTTCCACACGTGGCTCGTGGCATGCTACAACTCACCGCCCTTCTATGCCACGCTTTATTTATCCGTAGTCCGTACTGTTCCGTAATAATTATGTAATCCGTACATGTGAAGAACACGTTACTTCGAATCCGGAAGAAATGGAAGCTAAGCTATACGTAGATAAACGTTCAACAATGTTGCAATTATTGTTATAACATAAAATCTGAATAGCTTCATTTGAAACCGTTTTCCGGTATATGTAAATTTTGTAAAGAAATTGGTAGGTACTGATAAGATTACCTTTCAGCCCGGGGCTATTTTTGAAACTCCTTATCCGGTTTGCGATGTCCTGCCCAGTGGACATCGTGTAAGAACACTTGCACAAAATAATGTAGCTATAAACAGAGCGCACCTGGATATTCTTCACGAATTCCGTTATGATCTTGTACTTGAGTTTTGTCCTAATGGCAGGATACGTGACGGCAAAATTGTGAATATTAATATTCATGTGTCAGGTTTATTAACGCGATTCGAGGTGTTGTTGCATGTGGGGCGTGCTCGCTCATACCCATATTTACATTTCGTGCACGGGAGCGGCTTGATTTACTGGCCCTCCGCCGGTCGGGGACTTAAATTAGTGCGCTGTCATATGTCACGCGATATTTTATTTTGTTTCTCTCGCACTGTACGCCTGCCGGCTTATTTCGCTGAAAATCTCCATTCTGGTGCTCGTCACGAGCTATTTATAAACGCGCCATATTTAGAGGAGTTTCTTCACGCCCTGTTTTTATCGCCGCTTTGCACCTCTCATAGCAAATGTCAGTATGTATAAGATGTTTTAGGAAACGTTAAGGTCCTGTCAGTAGTTAGAAGGAAACATCGCTTTCTAATAAACGTTTCCCCGTAACAGTTCAGCAGCTTGATTTCATTTTGTCTGTCACTCTAGATGTTATTGGAAAGAGGAGAAGTGACAAGATTGATAGTAGCTACGTTGGTCAATAACGATTCGGTCGTGGGGCGCACTTCAAAAGAGTCGAGGGTGATTGATGCCTCAGTATCCCCTTGACGGAACACAGAACGCCCACAAAGTCTACGTGTCTCCTACTAAAGCCAATTTGTGGCGTAGGACCGAGATTTGTTGACAAATTGCTAAGTATCGAAATGCGTATTACTCACAGATATTTGTATGGTGTTACTCTATCTCAGGTTTACTGTCAAAAGGCGTTGTTGTTCTGTTGTGTCTTGTTATTGGCCGTATATTTACCTTTTGTCACCCACGCTTGGGCAACACCCAAGCGTGGGTGATAAAAGTGTAACAGACGGCACCTCTTTCGAAAGCTTTTGTACCCTCTTTGAAAAGTTAAGTAAAGAATCTGCTTTTTAAGCTTTTGGACTGTGAAGAACGGTTGTCATCAATTTCAGTTTTCGACGAATAGACGTCGAAAACTGAAATTGATCAAAATAATAAATTACATATCCACGCCTCTCTGCACTGAAAGCGTCGAAGCGCGCGGCGCCGAGCGTCGCGACGACTGGTCGCCGTTTGTTCTCAGCCTTCTTTTTGCTATCCAATTTAATGTTATTTATTCAGAACATGCTTGTGTGCTACCACCAGCAGAACATAATACAACAAGAAGCCAGACACCTGACCTCCAATTAATTGATCTGAACATTTTGTTCACACCTGTTACTCAGAAAAAAGAAACTTGGACTTACAATAAAAGTGAGTAATAAAATTGTCTTTTATGGAACAATATAGTATAGCACTACTTATTTAGGTATACCTAATAGATAGACAATAGAGTAACGGGCAGGTCACGTAGCAAGATGATGTAAGCGGCGATTTCCTGCGAGCTGCGCAAAGCACTGCTGGATGAGCGTGTGGCGTGCGCTTGCCTGCTAATTAGTCGCGCTGACGTCATCCGTGGGGAGCGTGGCTTCGGCTCGCCATTACCGGAGGCCTTCGCGCGGAAACGACAACGACCGACGCTTTCTCTGCGGCTGCAGCAACTCTGCACACTGCCCACTGGCCCGCTATCAACCACCTGTCAAGGTCAAAACTGACAAACCCAAGACAAGTTTGTTGTAAGACAAGACCCTAAAAACACATTACCAACAAAGCACCAATTTACAATCTCTTTCAAATCTAATGAATAGCCATTACACGTTACAAAGAACAGTGAAAGAAGTGTGCAGAGAGGCGTCGATCTAACGATCGCGTTTGATAAAATAGGCGGAGCTCAGGCGCGTCGCTAAGCGTGACTCATCTTAATGGCTGCAATTACGACAGCTTGCGGAGCGACCAGCATCGCGCCGTCTACCAAGAGTCGTTACGTGCCAATCGTCACTTACTCACTAAAGGCAACATTATCAAATTGATACATTGAAAACTAAATTTTTCTCTATCAGGCTATAAATCGGAACAGCCTTCTGACTTCTATCACAACGTGCTTCCGTAAAAGACAAAGTCTGGAACGTTCGACCCGGAATTTCCACCGGCAGCCGGCGCCGGTGACACTACGGACGATTATCCAAATCTATTGGCAACAATTGAAGGTCAATCCCCGATTGTCGTTTCGATGCAGTGTTGCACGTCTACATCAACCGATAAAGGAAAACCTTTTTCTATCAACTAATGAGGTCGGTTAGTATTGTAAGAAGTAATATAAAAAGTTTATTATCGGTACGACTGACTAACCGCTAATTCCGTGAAAACTCTAGATTTTCTGTTTTTCTTATTAGAGATAATGATTGCTTGTTATACAAGGCTAAATAAGAATAAATTAAAGCAATTCCAGTAATGTTTCTTTTGTGAATTTGATCAATATGGATCGTATGTGGAACATAATATGCGAAAATTCACAACCGAATTTTCGTAAACGATGACGTAATACTTGTCTTGACTTTCATACTTGTCTGAACATGTCCTCTATCATGTTCATCGAGTTAGAAATCAGGCTGAAGAAACAAGTGGATGCTTACAAAGCCTAGCCTAGTCTCAAAAGCTAAATGGCAACGTCAAACTTCTTAGAGACGAAATCGTGAATCATGTCACGGGTAACTTTAAATGTCACGCGCCACTTTGTGAAAGGACCTACACTCGCTGCAGTAAATGCCGTCACGATCTCGTTTTGAAGTGTTGTAAAAACTGGTACCCTTATGCTCTTACATTCAGTTGACTTTGGTATCGTCCAGTTTTATTGACCCGTACATAATAGCATTTCTCCGTGCGTTTGGAAATTCTACAAGCATTGGATGAATCAGCCGAGTGACGTCAGGTTTGTTTGCGATTTGCCCTCTCGCCCCATTTCCTACTTTCTACTACGTGGTCGCAGAACGCATCACCACCGCAGTTTCAATTGCAATGAAACCCACGTAAAAATTATACACATTTGCAACAAATCTTACTTTTCTGCTCTATGCGCCAACTCTGGGTCCGAGTAGAAACGTGATGCATTAAAGATTGCGATACCTCAATTACCTACACCTACAGCTTTCTACAACCACTCTAGAAGTCGATGTATTTCGTTGATTAACAACATGTGTGTAAACAGTCGATTGACCTACGTTTTCCTTTCATTCAGTATATTGTATCTGTAACATGTTATTGTAATAAGATGCGAAACACTTGCATCCGATTTCATCGAAGTCGTTGACCGGAGTGGATGTGCGCCGGAATGTGTAACGCATTTGGAACTTAGTTTAATAATGTGTTGGTATTTACACGTCGTAAGATGCGCCCTGAATACCAATCCTAGAAATGTTAACTTCTCTAATGTATGATTCAACATCATATTCGTTATTGGTTATCTGTAGTGTGTGGTGTGATGGTACTTGTCCCCATTTCAAGGTCTAGCTTACTCATTTCTGCACTTATATTCTTACGAGATTACTCGAGCTGTTAATGGTATTAATGTAAGTCGTAGATATCAAATTGCTAACTTAACGCTAGTAGATAAAACCATAGAAACCTCGGTTTCTGTTGATTTAATTGACATATTAACTCTTGACGAAGATATCTAAATCAATGTTTGTCTGTTGTATCACGTAGCTCGTTAACTGCATTACTTCGCGTCGCGCTTCGTACAAGTTTCACAGAATTAAAATTAATTACATTAAGCTGGCATCGATGCAATGTAATCAGAAACTTGTATCTCACTTGATTGCTATTTCGACACAGAACAATGAAGCTTTTTCAAAAAACAATGGACTACTAAATAACGCTCTCTGCTTAACGAAACGGAACTTGATTTCAGTATCAATTTTGAACTCCTACATGCGGCCCACGATCGGCGTAGTTATTCAACTCGAACATTTTTGAAAGTCTACAGAATGGCATTCATTAAGAACTTTAATAAAGGCGGGGTTTTAAGTAGTAGTTTAACTTTAATTTGTATATACTTAAGGAGTGGTATCGGCAGTGTTATCGTGTGGCTAGTTACTGTGAGTCTGCAGGATAACTCACACTGTCCTCCCACGCGACATTCGCGGGATAAAACCGGCGTGTAGGCTGCCTGAATATCTTACTGCACTCCACTTTGAAAGCTCTCCGTTAATTATTATCCGATCTTTTGCGAGTTTGTTGCTGCGAATGGGTGATAAGTCGCCGGTGATATGTGTCGAACAAGAAAATGATGTTGTTAATTATGTGTGGACGATTTATCTCTAGTTCGGGCTCTAAATCATTTTCTAACTACCTCTGTATGTGTTAGGTTAATCTCTATATGTAAGCTATATGCTTGAGGACATGATTGATGGCCTCTCGACATTACGTTAGTTTACATTACAACCATGGAGTACTCTACCTAGCAATATTGATATGAAGCTTCCTTAATCATTGATTTCTTATCCCTCAAGGAAATTGCCGCGATGATACATTATTTATTAAGCTTTATAGACAACACGAACGCGGTAACGTGTTATTTTCCAATTACTATTTATCGTTTAATATCCCCTTATCTGTTCCTGTTATCTAATTTAATATAACGGTAACGTCTATAATCATTGTTGGTGGTATGCCCGCTTTATTAGTGTTTGACGTGTGATTTATTTTTATTATCAGAGAAAAAGGTATGTTTAAGGACATATAAATAGCCGAAGGTCACCACCCGGTCTCGGTTTATACATTTATGCCTACATTTATTCGATTGCAGAAAAGCTCGGGGATTTATATAGAAGCGCATGAGTTGCATGACCCAAACAGGTTCTGTTACAAGTTAGCTCCACGCCCACATATTCGCCATCCTCCTGACCCGACACGTAACCCTCGCTGAGTCATTTTCAGCATTCACTGTACTTTCCATTCGGATCTCCAAAGTATGTTAATTCAGTGGGTATACTATATACCAGCCATATATTCCTTCTATCTTTAGATACGTCGGTTTCTTTATACTGTGTACTTCTACTTAGTCGGTGAATCAAATTCGACGCTGAACATTTCTTGGAGTGCTAAAAATAACGCATGTGTTATTATCCTTAATAATTTAGCGAGAACAATGCATCATTCAGTTAGGCTGAGTTAACAAATAGAGTCGCGTGCTTAAGTGATTCATTCGTAACTTTAGGTCAGCTAATAAAATGGATGTGTTTTTTCAAGGAAATAAATAAGCAAGACGAATTTGGACTGAAGAATGTTTTATTTGCAAAGAATTCTAGTTTTAAAGTATTGGCTTAAATATATACTTACTGAAGACTTCGCCTTCCGTGTTTATATTTAAGGAAGTCGAAGCTTTTATTGGTAATTAAATCTGAAGTACATTAGATCAATCATTATAATCACTATCATATGATTCACAATTATGGTATGTTCAGTTCAAAAATATTTTTTATAGTTTTCACTCCAACACGTCATTGCTCCATGGTTATAAACAATACCAACACCGACTTCTTTTACAGGAAAAGTTGCCCGTTAATGTTTAGACACGTACTTTTCTAAGAAATGTTGAGTTATTATTAAATCATACTTAGGGAAAAAATACATATAGCAGAATTAGGTACTGAAGCCGAGCTGGTCTCATATTGAAAAGTTTTCAAGCCTATGCAGTTTCAGTGCAATAAATGGATAGGTACTAGGTAACTTACTTAGGTTTACGTTATACGTCGTGTATTGCTCCTGATCGCCCTAGAAACAGTTTTATTTCATAGTTTTGTCTTTTATTCTTTTAAAACACTTGGGAATTACGACGAGATTGTTATTATAACTTTTGATAAACTGAGCTGAACGCAACAATTTGGCAGCCCAACCTTTTCACCTGATTTATTTACTCTGCTTCAGTTCTGTCATTCATCTTTATTCAGTAATTATAAAAAAACATAAAAACGGTATGTCCTTACATTCTCACGATGTTAAAGCCAGCTCTGGTCTGTTCATGACGGCGACCAACCGGTGCTTTGCAATTAACGTGCAGCTACATTTTTACATGTAAAGGCGAGCCCTCTCGGGTGTCACTGTCACATTATAAAATTCCTTTAATTAGTCCATGACATCACCACCCGCTTTAACTATACCGTAACTATATATACTATACTATTTAATTGTGGGAAGGGCTTCAGTACTGTTAATGGAACAGAAATAAATATAATTACTCCAAATATACGTTCAGAGTTCAAATCAGCCAAGTGAAATGCCTAGTGTGAATGCGTACTTGTGTATGAGTGAATTCAAATTTAGTTTTGTTCTGGTATCTGCATAGAACAGGCGTCGTCATCAGAGCGGCGACGCATTCTTCCGTCATTCTTGTGGTCTTTTTGCATTCCACGTGTTTATATGCGAGTGGAAGCGAGCATCGAGGCACGCTCCATTTGCGTCGCCCTCCTCCTTACGTTACACGACTATATAAATATTACCTACATGCTTGCTACCGTTCGTATATTTCAATTGTACCCAATACTTTCTCGCGCGAATGTTCCCAAGAAGTACTTGTATGTCTCTCGATTCCCTAGAAGGACATGATTTCTCAGATTGAACAGTACCAGTTGGTCGGCTTTGGGCAGAAAGTTTTTGTTGGCACAGCGTTGCGTGCAGGTTTCGTAATGTACTTACCACCAGTGCAGCACACCCTGCCAGTCTGTCGTAATTGCAATAACTTGTCCTTGATTTATGTGACGATAAAGACGAAATAATCGGTGATGCAAATCTTTTGGCGAAGAGTTTTAAGACCGGTTTGTGCAAGATACTAGTGTTATTATAAAAAGCCTCATCGCCTGAAAAAAGACGCCTGTTTACTTTCCTTATGCATTCTCAATTTCTTGTAAATCGCAGGATGTCGGGTAATTTTTTGATAAAAGGACAAAAAGCAATAGTTGGCCATCAAATGTTTATGGCTTCTATTTAGAAACGTTCAAAGTAAGCAGTTAAACTGCGCTTTGAAGTGCTCAACACTGGTGAATGTCATTTTGTATTTTAAGTGCGGCTGTTTTTATTTGTTTTTGTCATGTGCAAGGAAACTTGAAATTACTTTGGATTTTCATCAAAAATCTGGTTTCTTTTTACAATATATCTAACGTCTCCAAAGGTGTTAATCCCGACTGTTGCTTAGGATCAATTTGGAGAGCGTTGCCCGTTGTCCGCAGCCTAGCCGATGTTTCACAAGTTATGCCGGCCGTAATATCTTGGATGTTAACGACAGTTCTCGCGAAATGTACAGAAATAACCGCCTCCCCACACTGCAAACGCTTCGATAATTCTGTCAGTGCTTTACCAATGCACTTCGCTGCTGGAGACTACGCCACAATTTTATTTAAAACCGGCTTTCAATATTGAACGCATCCAATCTTGCAACTAGATTATTTCTGTCTGTATGAGGTGTGACGAGAGACTTTCTTTTGTAATTTAATCGTTACGACCCGTGTCCGCTTACACTTTTGCTTCCATTTCTATGTAACTTTCAATCACATTTTATTAAGCCGTATCATGCAATTCCTTGTTGTAAAACACGTTTAACAAAGAGATATTTATGTATCGTTTTCCCAATACCACCTTAATAGGGTGGGACTGGTCAGAAATTCGGAATAATTTAACTTCAATGTACCTAGTCCAAATTTATAAATGCCTTATTAATTCAGCCACGAAATTATACTTTTACATTGAACCAATAAATCAAGTGCTGCTTAATGAATGTCCATTTTGTGTTTTCCTACGTAGTTTAGCCCCAATTAGGTGTATACCGAGATAAGAGTCAATCGAAAATCCATTGCCGGAGCTTTTAGCCTTAGCTAGATTACTTGGCTTAGTAAATCTTGATGCGAGTATATTTTTAACTTAAAAACTGGATCGGCAGGCTCGCTAAAGTGCCCACTCGCTAGATAATAGCTACGCTGACAACTTAGTAACTTCTAATCGAAATGGACGTGTCTGGTAACTGAACCATTAATTATAGCCTTTTCAGAGGGTCAGAACTAGCACGGTCGATGTTATTGCGAACGGCCTGTAGAGTATTTACTGTTTGAGTGTATGTTCTCTCTATAAAATGAACGAATAACTTTTAACTGATTATTTTCAGATTTATGCTGTTGTTGAACAAGCTTTGAATTTCTAAAGAATTAACTATTTACTTCTGAAGAATTATGTAATTTGGTTATACGAACTCAAGTCGTCTACTTAACGAAGTCCTATTAATTTGACAACGGTTTATCTTCTTGACTTTCGTCTGATCTTCGTGGGTCACAAAGTCACAATTGAATTATGTATTAGAAACTTTTTTCTTTTGACCTTGGCAGTTGTAGGACGATTGGAAAAGGTACTTGCAACTAAAATACGTTCACTAGGTGAACGGTTACGTTCCACTTCGTACGCTATTGTTTTATTTGCGGTAAACATTGAATTCCCGTGTCCAGTAGACTGTTGCGATTCGTAGAATTAAAAATAACAACTTTTGAGGAAATGAGTAATCGAACTTTTTTAATAACGTATCAAAAAACCATTAAATCGTCAATCATTTTTTTTTTCTGGCTTTTGAACTTTTACATATTATTTTATTTGTGTTGAGATATGTACGCAATAATTGTTAAGTCTTGTGAAAAAGGATAAAAAATACATGGGTATTTTTCATATTTTGCATTCTATATGACCTCAATGGACCATTGTGATGTTAGAATCGATTTCTCTCGGCCTCGGCCTTCTGCACGCAGTTGCCTGTACGCGTTCGTGTATCACGCAAAAATACGTATCTGCAGACTTTGTAAGGTGAATACAATCCGTATTTGGCTAGGGTCAAATACGCAGCGGCTCACCATCATAGCAGTGAACGCATTATACTTTAAAAGAGCCATATACCTATTGGCGGAAAACGCGCGTATGTGACGATGCATGCTACGATCAGCAGATAACGCGTGTGAATTTTTCTATTTTAATTCCTTTTTCCTGTACGTTTTTCCACTCCGATTTGTCGCTAGCCTTAGTTCTAACTCTCAAGTTCCGAGTACGCTCCGCGCGGTCAATGTTATCAAAACATTCCATGAATTCCCACGGTTGTTTTCGATCATTGTGCTATGTAGACTATTATTACATCACGCTTCGTAATTACGTTATTGGATACAAGTATGGGTTAACGACTTAATTACAATATATGGCGATGTAATACTGATGCTCTAAAAAGGCCGTCTTGTTCAATTCTTACCATGTTTGTAAGTAATTGGCTGAATCTTTACTCCTCGTTTGTTTTGATTAGGAGCTCTCTATTCCAGTAATTTCTTCGTTTAATTCTGTTTCTAGCGTTAATATATAATACCACCATAGCCCTTTTTGCATGAATCCAAAGCTATAAAACTGTTTCTTTGCATTGAAAAAACAATCATTAATGCACTAGAAAATACTAGCTAAGCTACATGATGAATAATCTCTTGTAGGGCCTCTCAAGCGGATACTATCAACAATCCACTAATATATCCCTTCGCACAACCATTCTTTGTAACGTTGTGTGAGGGAACACTATGTTCAGAACTTGTTTATGAGCTGTTTACTTGATTGATTAAACTGAACATCAACAGTTTTCAACATTCTAACCATTCTTAGTGCATATTGTGAAACCGGGAACATTTTTCATAATGCTTATTAGAAATGATTTGATTTATTAACTGTAATTACAGGAATCAACGCTTCTATTACACCAGTAATTTAAGACTAGTACTAATTAGAAGTTACTATTATGTTGAACAAAACAGTTAAATGGATTACTTAAGTGAGAGGAGGAAGCTTTCAATAGGTATACCTAACTTTCAAAGACATATAATGAACATTTGACAAATCGATAACAAATAACTTGAAATGTTTATGATATAATGATGAAATCAACTATGTAACACCATACCACCCGATAGATAGTCAATAACTTCAAATTCACAGCGCGTGTATGAACACGGTAACTTTTCACGAAAATGTGTATAATATGGAAGATCAAAGAGTATTTACGTACGATATAAACCCCATAATAAATGTTTATTTTTAGCATAATCTTCGCGCCTGCGGTTGTGGTATAGCATGTATAATGCTGTTTCATACAGTTTGCGAATGTACGTGTCCCGTCACACAGGATACTGGCGACAACACCTTGGCCGGCTTGCAGTTTCCGCTGCTTACTTTACAATCAACCATTTTATGTTGCAACATCTAAATATTATTGCGACTTTAATACTCTTTTTTTGACCATTTCATCAGCTATGTTTAGTTTAGCCACATCAACGAATAGAAATACTATTCCGTAATTTAGTTCTACATTATTTTTGCAATAACTTTTATTCCTTCTCTGAGGTTCTGCAACAAACATAAAATCAATCAGGACGGATATTTCTAAATTGAATAGTACAATTAATTGTCCGAAACGATAACTTATTGTTATCGAACCTCGTTTTTGTGTATAGTAATTACGGCTTGGCGGTGAATCACCACCTGCCTGCGTAATATTTCTTTAGCAAAAGCGTTTTGTTGAGTAAGTTACTCAACAACTTACATTACCTTTATGTGTGAATATGTGGATTCCTAATTCCGTTGCGGCTCATTTAATGTACTTACAAGCTACAAGCGTGCTTCACTGGGCCGTGAAGTAGTTGTATGTGGTTTAGATTGGGACATTGATTTAGATAAACACATTACTCCTTCTTCATGTCTCTTTAAAGCATTTGTAAACGACTTGGTTGGGTCGAACCACGAGCCATGCCCACTTTATTTCCAAATTGTTTATTTTTCAAACCGTATGAAATTCAAGCTTGAAAAATTGTCTATGTATTTTGAAACAATAAAATTGTAGTCTGAAATATATTTTACGAAACATGTGTTTCTTTTGACACCAAGCAACACCATATGTTTCGTAAATAAAAATACATTTCACAAACACAGTTTTTGTTATTGGTGGCATTACTGAGATATCGAAATTCACAATTTAAATCTTGCCTGTCATTCGTCTGATCGTAAACTCTCGCGCGGATTTCGCAGTGGCTTTCGCCAATTAATGTATCAAATCCCTCACGGAGCGACTTTTGAGTGTGTTATTAATCTTATTGAGTGTAAACAAGCCCGTATGCGTCGCGGCGCCGCGGTGAGTCAGACAATCGCGATGTGGGCTGCCACAGGGCATTGTGCCTCGCTAGGCTGTGGGGCGCTTGCATTGTATGATTGTATGTAAAGGAGGCGCAGGCGAGCGCCCACCGACGCACTCCGTCTACGAGAAAGCGCCGCTTGCTCGTCATTGTCAACCATTTGAAATCTACACCCATCGAACTCATTGACAGATTTTCAATCCGTGCCAGTGCCAACACATTCTCTACCCAAAACTAATCCCATTGTTTCGAAAACGTTCATTTCTCTAATCGATCGCTTCACTTTCATTCAGTAAACACGGTGCAGACGCTGTTGTTTGTTTATCTGGTGCCTCGAGTCTTTCTCTCACGATTTGTGTCGTGATGAAGAGTCTTGCAGATCCACGAAATGATAACTTTCCTTCATTCGTGAGTAGATCTTAACATTTAAACTCCCGGCCAAGAATTAATGTTTATGTGTAATTAATTTTATTTTACTTACCGCTCATCTTCACGCTCTTCTTATCTTATAGGGCGAGCAGATAGAACTAAATACTGTCACTAGGTAGATCAGAAGACACAAATGTGGTCTCATACAAAATATTTGTTGTAGGTATGTGCGTAAAGAACATAGATGCGACCTTTAACCGCAGTATCTCCTTAGCCAAGAATGAGATACCCTGGCTTTGGCTTAGGGATTTCAAAACCAGCAACCAGCAACGTACCTCACGATTCAAATCCCAAGAGTTTTGGATGGTCATTAATATGATAAATTTGAGTAAATTCAGGATGTAACTGTATTTAAAGAGCTGATGCAATTTTCTAAGATTTGGAAAACCAAAAAGTTGTAAAACATTTGGATTTCGTTTTCTTGGACTAGACCAAATAAAAATCCATCATAATGGTGCCGATTCTCTTGTACACCGAACTAAACTAACTAAACTATCACTAAAATTCCTTACTTTTGACTATGGGAATCTTGGAGCTATTCTGCCAAATAAATTCTCTAAATTTAAAACTTATTTTGACACAACTAAAATCGAATTTGACAACCGCGCGCCTCCACTTGGTACTTGTTTTCCCTACCCCGTGTTTTTTTTTTAGAGCCAGAGGCGCGCACGGCAGCCTCGACGTGTTTTTAATGGAATTTTTCAGTTTTTGTATGGAAAATAACGAAAAAAAATAAAAAATAATTACCAACATGTCGAGAATTAGGGGTTTCCTAAAGGGGGTCGAAATTTTCATTATTTTTGCGATAGGACACACCGTTTTCGAGATATAAGCAAAAGAAAATAAAAAAATACAGTACTGTTTTTTGTAACTGAAGTCGAGGTGTTGGTTTGAATTTTAGTTCATGACATCTAATTTGATTCCACACATTTTTAATCGCGATTAAATATAGTCAGATTTAGTTAGAGTATTTTAGATGTAGGACAAAATTTTAGTTTAAATCGTCAAATTCAGAATAGCATTTTCACTAAACTAATCTCCGTGCCATCTTAGTGCTGTCAAACTAAATTATATTTAAGTTGTGTCATTTAAAGCCTATTTCAGAATGAGTTTGATCGTTTGACAGGACTAAACTAAATTTTAGTGATTTTTAGTTTAGTTTAGAGAATTTTGTGACAAGAGAATCGGCACCATTGTGTCAAAAGATGAAGTCAAGCTACTTCTTACAGACCTAAAACCCGTGACTTTAATGACCGCCGCGAACCAGGTAAGACGTTAAGAAGCATGCAGCATATAATAGCGTAATACCCTTGACCCGGCGTGGGAGGGAGACGCGGGTATTTTTAACCGAACAGGTCAACAACCGGCGGCCGGTGTTCCTCCTGCAAGGTTGCAAGATTGCAATTTGAAGACGGTAATTATAAATTATCGCTATCATCATCTTTCAGCTCAGTATCTTGATAAATACATCTGCATTGTATATACCCCTACTCAAAATGTTTTTAGTACACAAAGCAAACGTGTATTTACGCAGCTGTCGACGTTGGTACACTTGAATTTGTGTGCTAATTCGTCGTAGGCGTTATCTAGGATTGGCCAATCTTGTTACGAATACATAATCACACCGTATTAGGTAATAAATCCTAATAAACTGTCGTAGTACAATGTAACAGGTACAAGAATTCGCAGTCATCGGTCGTGACTCCAACGATGCGTATCCGTTTATTTCTAGGCGATGTTTGTTTATGTCTTACGAGTGTTCTTTGTACATCATCAAAGTAATTTCGATAGAAAACCATCTCAGGCGCAACTATTTTGTTTGTTTTTTTCTTGGTATAATAATAATAACTTTGTTTGGTACACAATTATTTGTTAGGTTAAAACAAGCTTACTAGTAATTAATTTTGAGATGCGATATAATCTAAATGACAGTCAATAGATCGATTCTGATAAACCACCCGTGGTGCTCAATATGGGTGCACTATACTCTTTCCAATTCGACGTTTCTATTTATCTTTATAGGATCTTTAATTGTAATCAGGGTTGGGGAGTAGCCTGCAATTTGGTCGAGATAATTCGATAACCGGAGTGTATGTAGGATTCGGAAATTGCAATGATTGCGTCGAAGCTAGGTCGAAGAGATGAAGAGACGTGCAATGCGCCGGCCGCCCGGCGCATGTTGCCGATATTGGCAATGCAATTACCGATAGGGCTGTCATTTTCACACGTCGTTGCACATCTGCATTTTCTATTGGAACCAGTCCATATTTCCTGGAAGGTTTGAAGTAACTATAGGACGTCATAATTCGCACAATTTTAGCAACGCTCAGGTATAAACATACACCTACCTGTTAACAAAACGGCAAATCCAGTGCTTATTTATAAGCTTACCTTCAAAATATTTCCGAATGTTGGCTAAATATTTGCGGATTGATGAGGAGAGTGAAATATTGTGTCGCGACGAAAATAGTCACGTCACGATTGAATTGTCAACCCTGCCGGTCCCCGCCTCGCCTCGTCCACACCTCATCCCTGCTGGTTTGCTACGCCCTCACAAATATTTGCCGCGCTACAAGAATTTTGCATTAGCACCTACCGGACTGACCGCTCTTAGCGTTTATATACGTAATATCCATGTACGTATCCGATAAAAGGGCCGCGTACTCACTGTAGCGTTCGAACACCTGTTGGAAAAATCAATCAGCTTTAATTGATTATTTATTTATTTAATTGATTTAACGACACGGTTGGCGCAGTGGCTGAGCGATGGACTGCTGCGCAACGTGTCGTGGGTTCGATTCCCGCATGGAACAAATATTTGTATGATCTGCAAGTAGTTGTTCCGGGTCTGGGTGTTAGTGTATGTGAGTTTCTATGTTTGTAAACGCACCCACGATACAGGAAGAAATTCCTAGTGTGGGGCAAAGTTTAAAAAAAAAAAAAAAAAAAAAAAAAAAAAAAAAAAAAAAAAAAAAAATTGAAAAGAATATGACTTTCGCTATAGGTACATCGATAGAATCGCATATTAAAACGGGCCTAAAGAACAGATAGCTGAATATATGAGTTATCGCGTTCACATGGATGAATCATACTTGACAAACAGAGATGACCTCGGTGGCAAACCGTCCAAACAAATTATCTCCTCATACAACTAAGCATTCATTTAAGATTGCTCGTGCACATTGTGGAGATAAATTCTTTATACCTAAGTTTTCGTTTTACAAAAGCAGAAAACAGATGCTTTTAAATTAAATCTCCTACATATTCCTTTTCCGTATTTTGATAGAGCAATTAATTAAAGTAAACACGGATAGTAGCAGCTGTCTTCTTGCCACCTGTCACCTCACTCGCACATTTAGGGCTTTTAAGGGCAGGAATTAACTGAATGATAACACCGGTTGGTGAAAGTTTATGGACCGCTAACCTAATTTTGAAGAGATTGCCTTATTAACTCATTGTTTTCCGTAAAAGGAGATAAGTACTTCAATTATCAAAACAAAAAGGTGCAGCAACATGTCATTTAATGCAATATCTGCATAATAAATCAGACTTATCAACATCAGATAATATATCAGATAGTTTCAATATCAGTTTCTGATATCGCTAAATGCGTTCAAAATAATATTCACGAAAGAATTACATTCTGACTTTTATTTGGCATTTCTTTAGATTCACTCTTCTTTATAGCTAGGTAATTAACTTATTTTTAATAATCGCAATAAAAATTAAATCTTTACAATTTACAGATTTTCAGGAATTCCGAAAGGTCAGTGGCCGACCACATCGACTCGCTATTAGACATTCGTGCACTTTCCACTAATCCGAGCTAGTGCGTGAGCACTACAAATCTCAGTACTGTTATCTAGTTCACTGAAACTTGGGGGAAAACGGGAACTTGTGGCAAAAATGCAGTTCTGCAAACCTTTCGTTCTTCCTCTAACAGTTGTGTCTTAGATGGGTGACCGTTCTCCGAGATCCATTATAGAGGGCCTCGTTGAGCATTGACATCGGGCCGTTATCGGTCAGAATTGTCAGAGTTTCGAGAATCAAACTGCTAGTCTAAGACCTATTTTGTACCTCTCTGTCATTTGGATACGAGTGTCGAAGTTTCTAAATACTCGTTCGGCGCTCCTTGCTAAGAAACTACCTTTCATCTTACTATATACAGCCGCACCTGGTTGACACGAAGTCAACCCCAACATGATATTATAAAGTAGTTACAAAAAGCCATTACAAGCCGGTGACATTATATCAAACAATTTCTGTACAGGTGGATGTGAAATTGTTTTAAACTACATACTTAGTACCTATACAAAATGCCCGAGTATGTCCGAAGCGAGTGCATTGACACTTGGCGAGTTGAACGTGGACGATGTAGAGCTGCCATTATTTTATCTGGTTATTAACCTGTAATGGGAATAAAGATGCGGAGGCAGCGTTATCAGATAACGACAATGCTCGTTTAATTACATAAAACTAATGAGTTAGGTAGTTAAGCCCCTTTCGCTATTGCATTGCCGCAAATTTTTACCGCCACACATGGTCAAAATAAAAATATCCACAGGTGATTCAAAACAACTGATAAATTGCTCATTTTCCCTTGAATTATTCTGATAAATTTTTACCTGGTTATCGCTATTTATGTTTTGATTAATCACACTTCCCGAAATAGCTCATACCCATGATAGGTAATCTACATAAATACCTGCAGTGATTAATTAAATGAGCAGGCGTTTGAATAGGACTGCATCGGGCAATATCGAGGGCGACAAGTAGTACTTGTTGCGTGGGATCGAAACTTTTGCATATAAATGCGATATGCAGGCGTGATTTGTCGCTCCACAGCCTGGACCAGTCGCCTGCGCTAAATGCTAAACTGTGTAATAACTCGGAAAACAGCCCATAACAATACTTGTCCGGGAATAATATACGATCAATAATGATGTACGTTTTACACAAGTAGGTACCTACGTAACCATAATGTAGGATTAATTCCAGTTCCCGTATTACAAAGTGCGTCATTTTTGCAGTTTGTAGCCCTAACAATGTAACCAGCTTCCCGGAACATTATATTCAGTAAATTCAGCAATTGACACGATTCTCATCTTTCACTGCAAGTAGGTAGTAGTAGGGTCTTTACTTGCACCGCACTGGTTTAATATTTAGGTCGCTTTGTGTTGGACGCAGCCCTCTGATCCACATTTCCTCTGTGCACGATGTGAAATTATGCCACATGTGGGCCAGGATGCCTGGAAGTGCTTGCAAATGTTGCATCCCTGCATCGTTATATGTTAAGTTGTCTTCTTGTTAGATATTTAGGTTTGATTTTGAACTGCCCCCACAAATAGAATTGTATGTCCTTTTCCAAAGAAGATGAATAGGTAATGGTAATGAATACCAAAGTATGTATATTTGTTTAAACCATGCAAAGTTAGAATATTTGTCTGCCTATCAATCTCTTCATCCGGCTAACCTCACTAACTGCATTTACGTGCTAATGTTATTTTAATGGGATATTCTTTCTCCTTTCATCGTCGTTTCAAAGGGTTCTCAGAATCCGGTGGAAATAACGGAGAGAACTTTCGGAAGACTTGTGATCATTATTCTATGATAACATTGTAGTTGTAAAGTTAGCCTATTTAAATAAGAATCAGATTTAGATTCAATTTAGTTAACAAACGTCTTGGAAAACCTTTAAGTGGTAAACGCGACGGGAGATTACATGAAAGTGGCGAGTAGTGGCGAGAGAGTGGCAACATGGACAGCCCAGCAGCCTTCCAATTACGAGAGCATTCGAATCGGGTGCTGCGAGCGTTAATTAGAAGGATCCCCGGTGGCATGGCCACGTATAACTCCATATAACTCTTTGCGAAGCATGCCTGTAAACCAATTACCGGCCAACTGATGAACGTTGAGCGTGCACGAAAGTTCCCAGTCAATTTCATTACGCTTGGCTGTGCGCACTAACAATTAGAGAGGTTTCTATAATCGCGATAAATTCATTGATTAGCAAATAGGTGGCTTTAATTATGTATGCATAAATCATTGCATATTAATTATTACGTAGAGTCTAAGAATGTTTAGGTAAATTTATTTTGTGCTCGAGGACAAATGGCTGGTTCTCATAATATATCGTTAATTGTATCGATGCTCTATCAAAAGCTTTTAGCGGCGATAGACGTCAGATGTTTGTCGTATGTCGCGCCGTCTCATCGGAGCCGATTATACAGACTGTGTATTTCCATTCCCAAAGTCGTTCGTCTCTAAGTAGTCCTGTCAAGTTTGTTTGCCTACCATCATGCTTGTGTAAATAACAGCCAGCATCCTCCCCTCGCTGCTTTAACACTCGAAAAGCTTATTTACGTATACGTTTAATTAACACTTCAGCGGGAGTGGATCCAACGCTGCGTACCTATGGACTATGGAGTAAGCGGGCTGTGAGTAGCGTAGTTGCTGATATATTTGCAGGAATTATCTGAAGTAGTTTGCAATGTATAGCAAGGATGTGGCGGGTGCCGATTTTTCAACATCCCCGGAAGCAGATTTTTGGTGGCTCAAGTTTTTTAATGGATCCGTCAAGGCGGAATTCAAAATTTCTTACGTTTTTTTTTGTAAATTGCAGCGCCGTTTCCTTGTATGTTGATCATAATTAAATTCGCAGCAATTATAATAAAATAATGACTAAATTATAATCATTTAAAAATCTATCACATCTGCATCTGCATGAGCTCAGTATTCATTAATGCAGGTTCGGATGCGGATGTGGAAGTAATTGCGGAAGCTCCGCAATTGCGGATGCGGATCATGCGAATATCCGCAACATCCCTGATATGTAGCATTAAAATAGTAGTGATATAACACGTATCGACTGTACAGTTAGACCGCAGACGCCAGGGTTTGATTCCTGCTCCTACATTGCACAATGCACTCACATTCCGGCGCTGCTCGTATTCTTCATACCACAGAAAGATCAATTCGATTTCTATACCTTCTTGGAATCAGCTCTGTAGTAAGAAATCCTTGTGCCCTACGTCCAACCGCAATGTATCATTCTTTAAATCGATATCTTTCTCAGAATAATGAATGTCATTATGATATTTTTTATCCATTGAACACTAATCGATTTTTATCAAACGCATCATTGTTGTATTGAAACATGTGTTATACTGCTTTCTGATAAAGAGCATACTTACAAAAGTAATTACATTTTGTATCTATAGATAGTTGAATGCATATTATTTTATAAAGCCCCGTCGTAAAATGCTGAATAAAATTGAAAGCTGGAATAGATTTCATTTTGTGCAGTCTACCTCCCCATGAAAGGGAGGATACCGGAGTTTTTTTTGTTGAGGTTTGCCTGTGAAACCCGTATACATATATAGTTCCGCCGCTTTATTAAAATGCAGGCGAAGCTTTTAGTGCATCATAGAATAAAAATATTACGTTGCTATATTTTATTTTTTGTTCAGCAAAGTGTATAAATCATTCAGGCTTCTATTCTCGTTTTTTATATAGATGTTTGTCACAATTTCTGTTTTGGCTTAGTTGCAGATTATGCCGACTTGTTTGTTGTGAGCTGAATGCAAACATAACCTATTTTATTTATTTCTGTTCCAAAAACGAAACGTTGCCAAAATATTTAATGTTGCTTTGCTTGTACTGAAGTATTGCGGCAGCCAGCCGGGCCATTAAGGTATTCCATAAATATTTAGATATGCAATCCGGAACCTGGAATGGTAATTTAGTTTTCAATGAGTACCAATAATAACTGTTTTTAACTGGGTCGTAATCATAATAGAGGCTACATTTATTGTGTAGCCAGCGGACATGGAAATAATCTTTGCCGTCTACCGTCTGCCGGCCGGCTTTGCACGCTGCACCGAGCTTTGCTGGAAAATTGCACTTGGTCCCTCCCCCCGACCCACCCACCTGGCGTCTGCTCTCTCTGCTCTCTACTCTACATTTGATTTCCGACCTACTACAATTATCTATCTACATCGTGATACCATTAATATTCATGAGAATCCAGCTCTGCAAATGCTCTCCGGCTACGGACAATACATTTGAATGTAAATTAAGTCAAATCCCACAAACCAGCTTGCAGTTACATTATCAATAACGGCTGCAACAATTATAGAAATTCCTTCATAACGTCAGCGGCAGGTGGTTCGCGGTCGCGGGGCTTAGTATGCGCCGATGGGCCGTGATCGGTTTTTGCTTCGAGTTGTAGTGTAGGGAACAATGGCCGACGACGTGCATTCCATCCGCACCACCGTTAGCCGGCGGCAGTAATCGCCGCAATGATCACCTCGACCGCTGCGAGCTACTTGCGCCACGATCGACATGATACACCTAACTAATAAACATTTACCGCTTCCGCGCACCGTAAGAAAAACTCATTCCTCAAACATTACACAGTACAATACGGCCGATATAACTTGGCAGGTCTGAACATAGGCGCATAACCATATAACTTCCGCGCGTGTTCTCTCACCTCATGTCACCAGTTGTTTCTTAAAAAGTTTCTCGGTGCAGCCCACTGCGCGAAATTTGGAACTGTCAAGATATATCGGCCGTATTGTACCTACTTTTTACAACTTGGGACGAGGAAACTTACTTTATTACCATGCGAAGTTCTAAAACGTATCCGATACGAAACTACTCACATAGTCCAAAGAGTTTTTATTAGCTATAAAAAGCTCTTATAGCACCGAAATATATTTTGGATCTATAAATCAAATTAACAACTTTACTTAGATCGAAATAAGAGTAGACGGGGCGTAGTTGGCTTCGAGCCAGACCAAACAGGGTAAAAAGCAAGGGCGGCGGCGACGACCGCGCCCCGAAATAGCGAGCAAAGTCAAGGCGTGCGCTTTGACGACGAACTAACGGGCGCTTGAAGCACATCATTGCACGAACTGCTGGTACATGTTTTCAAATTCCAGTTAGACACGCCCTGCGACAGGGCGCGCCTACTGGTGGAGTTACCTTCCACAGAAAAAAGAAACAACCCGTGTAAACTAATTAAATTATGTGTGCCTATCATGATACCAACACTTCAATAACCATTATAAAACATAACGACCTAAATGTAGTAAAAAAAACAAGGTGGAGCCCGTAATATATTCGCAGACATAGCGCAATGTCTGAAGGTCTGGCTGTTCTAAAATGACCTACAAAAATGGTTTTGGTGTATAATGGTATTAACCGTGTTGAAGCCACGGTGACAATGTTCTCCTGAGAATATAACATAATTTACCACTCGTATTTTCATGAAAGTGATAAGGGTTAAATAACTCAGTTGAATCAAGGTCAATGTAATTATTCAACAGTATGTCTCAATGCAAAATACCTAAAAGGAATGGCGCGGCGGCTTTCATATCAACGAAGGCCTATCACGTACTGGTGTTATGGGACACAATAGCGGTGCAGTGGCCAGTGAGGCAGTGACTCACGCGCCACAGGCTTGAGACAGAACAAGGACATCCTCACATACAGCCAGCGCTGTGGCAAATCGAAACATAAACATGGTTACTCCATATCCGTCGGCGCTATTCACCATTGTGCCGCAACAAATTGCAGACATAATAGACTTCGCAACACTTTAAGCTTTGTGCTAGATGACACATAGATATTTTAAGGATAATAACACTATTAAGAAATTCCGTCGTTAGTTAATGTGTTCTTTGTCGTGGAAACTATGCCTAATAAGATTTTAATTGGTCGTTGTTTTTCTTTCAAGATGATGATACTTTACTGTAGATCCACTAAAATTATAACTGAGACCATATACAGTGTCTTGAAGATGTGTTTTTTTTTTGTGCAGATGACTTGAAGGCGGTGACGAAGCGTCTGATCGTGCAGGCCAAGCGGCAGGGCTCCGCCGACAATATCTCCATAATCGTGGTGTTCCTGAAGGACCCGCGTGACATTGCCGCAGACAACCGCCCGCCCATGGATCTTGGGTGAGCCTCATTGTTTGCCTCTTTTTGGTCGCAGTTATGAATTTATAGTATTGGTCTCCTTCTGTTTCGTCGATATCTGATTCTGAAGGTCCTCTGAATCCCTGCGTCGTCCGTCATAGATATAAGATCATTAAGATCTTCAGTACAACAGTCGACAAGAAAAGCAGTAGGATTTACCTTAAAATTTTATCCGTATACCTCATATCCTCTTATTAGCTACTACATGGATTTAAATACTTAAAAATATTTCAAAAATTTTAATTCTCATTTCTTTTTATATATGAATAGAAAGAATTTTGTTAGCATTGACTCTGAAAGAATTTCGTCAGGGTCATATTTTGATGTAATAATAGAACGCACAAGTATTGCTTCGAAAGTGTTCACTTCTCATATCCATAGCCCGTTACTATTTTAGGTGCCTACTCGTAGTTGGAAAGACATAAACGATATGACTTATGAGGCGAGGACAATATACCTGTTTTTAGAACTTTTGTAACTTGTTGCTAATGGCATTACCATACCACATGTCACGGGCGGATATTAATAATCCCTATTTTTAGTCCACGCTATCATTTTATGATGTCATATTATGTTGGGTGCAGGCATCTACAGTGTCAACAAATTAGCTAATAACGTCTACATTGGATGTCCCCTGCCTAAATATTTCGTCAAAAATACCAGTTCCAGCGATATCGGCCGTTAACCGGTTACAGGTAATTCGTACATATGGAGCTCGTGTAAAAATGTAGACGTACGAATGACATTATCTTGAACCAGACGACCTTGGATGTTGCCAGCCTATGTCTTATATCACGAGTCTTGAAAATGAAAGTTTAATAAGTCACTTTCTTCGAATAAGCGGGATATTGTTTTGTTATGCAGACGTTATTTGAATGAATGATTTCAGGTAATTTCCATAATCAGTGAAATATGATTTTGTGAAGGATTATTGGATAAGCCTGATTATAAGACTCTGGGAACGACGGCCTTTAGTATTTCGTAGATCTTAAGGTTGATGCGCTAGGGTGGCCCGCGAAATTCAAATTTTCTTAAGTTTTTTGCAATTTGTTGGTCAGTATCAGGTTGTATGTTGATCTAAATATTATTAGCGGCCATAAAAAATATGGATTTATAGAATTATAAACATTAGAATCAGCAATACAACTCTCTAAGTTCATGTAAGTGTATTGAATGAAAATTTCATGAAATCGTCAGTCAATACACTTATCGTCAGTCAATACACTTATCGTCAGTCAATACACTTACATGAACTTAGAGAGTTGTATTGCTGATTCTAATGTTTATAATTCTGTAAATTGTATTTGTTTCGGCCGCTACGAGATCAAATCAAATCAAATCATTTAAGTATTTGCCAGAGATAAAAGGAACGTCTGGATTCCATCCTGGATTTTTCGCGGCGAGTTAATTAAAAACATACCGGCAGTTATTAAATGAGCAATATTTGTAATCACGTTCTCGAAAACGGCTCTAACGATTACGATGAAAGTTGAAATAAAGGGCTTTCGGGGGCGAAAAATCGATCTAGCTAGGTCTCATATTTAATAAATTCATATAATTTTGTTGTGTTCTCTAAGTTCATGTAAGTGTATTGAATGACGATTTCATGAAATTTTCATTAAATACACTTACATGAACTTAGAGAGTTGTATTGCTGATTCTAATGTTTATAATACTGTTAATCCATATTTGTTACGGCCGCTAATAATATTTAGATCAACATACAACCTGATACTGACCTGAAAATTGCAAAAAACGTAAGAAAATTTGAATTTCGCGGGCTACCCTAGCGCATCCACCTTAAGTTAAGCAGGCCCTATCATCTAGATCGGCTTATTGAGACACATGTATTTATAATGTTGTTTGGTGCTCCAATGTCATCCACATTTGGGTTAGGTACCTGTTATAATATTTCTACGCAAAACACCTGTTTAATTGACCTCTTTACTAAAACCTAATTAAACGTAGGCTGGACAACGCGATGATGAACGCTCCGCCGTTCACCATCGAGACGGAGGCGTGCCGGCGGCAGGTGGACGCTGCCGCGGCCGCGGCCGCCGCCGACGCTGAGGCCGAAGAGTGCGCGGACGCTGAAGCCGAGGCAGAGGCTGCAGACAACGGCGTGGACAACTCTGATAGCGACAGTGAGGACCTAGGCCCCGAGACCGCCGTCGATATTGACGCAGATGACGTAGACGCGGAAGCGAGGAATCAAGAACCACAACCGCCTACCCCACCTGCACATGCTGGTGAGTCATTCATCCCTATTTTTATAGCTGCGCCATTTCTGTCTAACGTCATGTAAAAGAAATACATCTAAATTCATCATGATTAAAGGAGTTGAAATCTGTCACATCCCTAAATCCTCATTTATCCTCATTGTTGTCAAGTTTTTAGTCGACAGAAGTAGCTTTTTCGTAAGTAGGTACCGTTTGTTTTAATAATAAATCTGATTCTGGCATCACAGGCTAGGATAATGTTTCATTCTTCTATAGACAACACTGTTGGTAAACAATCGATTAGGTTCTGTACCATAAATCGCGGGTTCGTTTTCTACGCAGAACATTGTCCTGGTTTTATGTGCACGTGAAATTTGTGTCTCTTACGGAACCACACAGAACGAAGCAGAAAGTGTAAACAATTACGAACTCCCCAATTCGGCGAATCTCGCTGCAGTAACATCGGCCCCTATCTCATCTGACCTAATTCCGGGACGGTCACGGGCGAACTGTCGACCTTCCTGCCAAACCCTTTAGCCATTACCAAATGTTTCCCCGAATTTGTAGCCTCGTCGATAGCGATACTTAATTCGGGCATGATCCAAAGCCGGAACGTGTCGGGTTAGAGATCTCGTTCTCTGCGGCGGCTACCTGTCACTCGTTACTCTGAACGAGTGACAGGTAGCCGCCTAGCCGGATAGCCCAAGTTTCATAATACCCCAGTTCCTCATGCATGACACGACTGAGTCATAGTACGCATACGCAAGATTTTGCGGGATGATGACAAACATTTTATTAGTGCCTTTTACCCTAAAATACGGGAATATTTTTCATAAAAGGAACCAATGATAATTGAAAGGAACATCAATCAATCAATTATTTTTTTATTCATGAACAAAGTATAGTCAAAGAATTTTGCCATCATAGCTATAATTAGAATAATGTAGTTGTGATAGACGATAGTTCTAAAACCTGTTAATATTTTAAACTTCAACTAGAAACAAATATCGCTGTCGGTTACAATGAATATTGAATTATTGAATACGACACAAAGTTGATGATCTCAAGTATTCTCAAGACTCATGCATGAGCCACATTTCAATAAGAGCAAAAGAAAAAGTAAAGAATCGTGTGTGTCACGCTTTATTGATTGTTACTCACATTCACCTACATCCATGCCGCGCTGCGTCCCGCGTCCGTAAGTAGCCAGTGTACAATGTACCATCGGGTACATTTTCTAGATGCGATTGTATGCAGATGAATCGATCGATTCAGATTAGATTCAGAACTTGGAAGCTCGGAATGAGTGCTTTCGCCCGGACGAGCTATGAGTGACGAAAACATTTTTGTTGGTTTCTTGGCGAATAGGTTACAGTTGCATTTATGTTTTTTTTTTACTATTGATGATAAATATCGTGAAAAGCCGACTTTCATAATAAAATAATGACTCCAACACCGCGCCTGTTAGCTTTTAGGTATACCTAAGTGATAATGATTGTAACGAATACATAAGGTTTTTTACATAAGAACCCACTTGCAAGTGTTTACACATCTATATAGGTCGGTATCTTTGGCATAATAACATGTTACACATTTCCTCAAAAAACCTGGTTATATATGTACCTACAATGAAGTTTTATAAAGGTAATACATTACCTACTTAAATACCTACATTATTGGCTAAATCAAAACCTACCTACCTTGCTTTTTAACCCTTTTGAAAGTTCATTGAATAAAATTACCACGAGTAATGGGGTGATGTTTTTGTTTACCTACGTTCATAATAAAATTATTGGCACTTAGAGTCTTACAAATAATAGTCATCTTCACCTCATTAAAAGAACTGACTATGATAACATATATTTTTATTATATTATATAAAAAACTAAGGCTAGGTAAATAATTATTATGTCAAAGAGGATAATAATAAAAATGGGAATTATAAAATGACACGGCATCCCTATCGGGTGCAAGCGGGCGCCCCGCGCGCCGCAGCCCCTTCGCCCTCGCGCCGCTGCCGTCCCGCTCGCTCGCCTCGTCCCTCTCGCAGTCGCTCATTGAACGTCCAACGGATCTGTGCTACTCTCGAAAGTTGCTGCTATTGTAATCGGGGCTTTGTCTATATTTTTACGGCTCGTATATTACACCGCCAGTGAAGATAATAATCTGTGCAGTGAAATTACCGTTCACGGTATGTGGTTTTTAGCGAATGTTGTTGATTATTTTCACATACCGAACGGTTTGTGAAAGGTTATTTCTGTGTTGATTCATGCGGAGCGGTGTTCTGGAAATAGATCGGTTCGCCCGAAGGCGCATCCCTCGGTTGTCGGTGAGCGCAGGATTCCCGGAGGTTCACTCACATGTTCTCTACACTGTCCAAGTTCGATCTCGGGCGTGTCTCCGCTGGCCGTTCTCGTTCTCGAAATGGCGTCCGCGAATGTCTCGCGAGTTTGAAATCGCGACGACCGGTAAAATAACGTTGCTAGCACGCCGCTCGTAAACAACACCGGCGTTCATGATTTATTGCTGCTAGCTCAAAAGCTGATGTTTTTGTCTCCAGTCGAACGAATGAGTTTTTCTTTCTGTCAAGGGTGTGTCACCTGTTGATATCGTGAATTGCGAGAGGAGGGGTGCATGTTGCGTGCTCGCCAGGTGTTCAGCGAATTCCTATTGTAGTGTTGTAAATCATAAATACAGTGTGTTCTTGGTGTTGTGTGCAGTGGAGGAGGGCCACGTTGACGGTTCTGTGGCGGATAATGTAGCTGAGAGTGGCGAAGACTCCGAAGACGAGTGGAACTACTTCAAGGGCGAGGGCGAGCGTGAGGAGCACCCCAGCGAGGAGCCCGACGAGCAGCCGCGCTCCGAGACACCCTGCCAGGATAATGTGAGCTCATTTATGTATATTACGACACTATCTAATCCAGATAAGCATGTTTTTACGACCACGATGTGTGTATTTACAGTGAAAGAACAAACATCTGCATTCCGAAACATGAAACATTGACAGTGTGTGTAAGAAAATAAAGTTCCTAACAATAACTTTCTACAAGTAGTTTGTAGACTAAACTTGTAGAGTATTTTCATACATTTTATTACACTGACTTCCATAGCTTTGGTAAAGAGAGCATTTTTCATGTTGACCTTCAAATCATGATTCAATCTGTATTACAGTTCGTGACTAAATTAGCAAGTAGAAATCATATTGTAGGTTATGTAGGGAGAGCATTCTGTACTAATTGATGTGTTTGTACCATGTTTCAGTCGGCTTGGGAAAGCAGCTCAGTCGACATGAACAGTTCACCACTGAACCCTGACGCCCCAGTGTTCATCCCTGGGAGCGTAACTGGTTCCGACGTCCTGCTTGCAGAGTCGCCTCGCAAGCCGTTGCCGATGGATGACATAGAGCTCCCGGATGAGGCACAGTTTGACACAGGAGCTGAAGTAAGGCCAGCAGAATTATTAGACTTGGATAACTGTGATCAGCTTAATGGTCATCATGTGAGTACTCTTTGTTAATTATTTATATCTGGTAAAATTCATTAGGAGCAGTGGTGGCCCAGTGGTAATGGCTGTGACTTAAGTGTAGTAGATTGTGGGTTCGAACCCAAGCAGGCACTTTACTTTGTGTAAATTATTTCATCACCACTGCTCTCAAAATAGTAAAAAACCGGTTTGTCCTAAAACAAAAAATTCGAAGACATGTGACATCTACCAACCCAAACTGGGCCAGCATGGATGATTACATCCCACCCACTCCCACAGAAAGAGGAGGCCTGTGTCCCAGCAGTGGGAACATTATAGGCTGATTAATGTTCTAGGACAATATTCACCATGTGTAGGTAATAAAAAATGTAATGTGACCGTTTAATTAACAATACAAAAGAGAAAGTTTTATGCCGATTCAAGTGAGAGTGTGAGAAAAATGGCTTGTCTAATTTATTTGTGAAATAACTGTCTGTGTTTGAGTAACTATTACGGGGTTTATTTATAAACATTGCTTAAAGTTAGTGACATTCAAATGTCAAAAATGTATGGTTAAACAGTCGCTAATCATTATTTAACTTTAAGCAACGTTTATTATTAAACAAACATAATTATAGTAGCACAGAGGCTCTGCCCCATGTCCTGGACCTAAAACAGGTACTCTCAGGGCCCTAACTTACCTCTCTCATGAACACAAACTAGAATTTTCAATCGTTGTAATGACTTGCTTTAGTTAAAGTTTATGTATTTCTTATCAGCTGCTGTATTATCGCATTTATGCGGAATTGTGGGCTATTAGTAACAATAGATTATTTGAAAGGAGTGTAATAACCTTTAGTGGAAACAAAATAATGTACAGTTATCAAGAATTGTACCAAAAAAAAGTTAGTCACCCAAGTTGAAGGATTGCAAGGAAAATGAAGTGAGAATTCATGGTCTTTGTTTACATGAATTCAATGAATGTTCAGATAAAATGTGTACTCAATTATAGTCATTAGTACTGAAACATGAGTGTCATGAGAACCATTGCAGTATATTACAATGAGCGTTGTGTTAAATGTAAGTTTTTCCTCAAAATGTTCAAACAAGTTAAACATAAGTAGGTAGTAACATATAGTGGTGGCAAATTAAGACAATTTTTGTTGTAAAGTGTATTAATTTTAAATTTTGTGACATTGTATGGTAATTGTAATTAGGTATGAAAGTTGATATTTATAGATATAGTTTACAACAGCAGCTGTCTCTCTTATAGTTTAATTCAGTACTTTATCAATGTTGTCAGAATGTATAGAATTATTATGTCATCATTAATTAATTAGTAATTAGGTTGAAATTTTTAGTTTATTTCATAATGTTATGCAATAACAGACACAGATGAATGGCTTAGGTAACTCAAACAATACAGGCATCTGTGCATACAATAAATATTCTGAAAACAGTCTAATGTAGCAAGTTTCTTACATATCCAGTTTAGTTATAACAATCACGCTAACCGATGAAGTGATGACTCATAAAATATTCTTTTATTTTCAGAATGTATCACTAGACGAAGCCGTTAAAGAACACTTGAATGGAAATGATATGTGTAACATGGACAGTTTGGGCTTTGGATTCAATGTTGGCATTGAACCTGATAAAGTCAAGGATAGTGGTCTCATACAAGACTTTGAGAGAATACAGAAAGACACTACTGACTTTTGCAATATTCAGGTTTGTTTTTAATTCTTTCTTTTATTGTAATTGTCGCCTAAATCTAGTACAAGACAGATGTTCGTCATAAAAGGCGAGTGAGGCTTTTTTGTGGTCTTTATTTTGGTGTGTATTTGCATTTAAAAGTACCAATTTTGCAAGCATGACAGTAAACTGTAACAAACAATGTTGGCAATTTTCAAAGACTATCTCAGAAATTACTTTTTAATTTTCATTAGCCTTGAACCCAAATAATTCTTTAATTTTTTTAAAATTAATCAGAAACTTTAAAATACTTTAATGTTTTTGTTTAATTCTTGTTCAGATTAGTCTGAGAAGTAGGAATATAAGTAACTAGATGTCGCCCGCGACATCGCCTGCGATCCAGGATGTAAGGTAGCCTATGTACTTCTCCAGGTCATGGTCTACCCACGTGCCAAATTTCATCCAAATCCACTTTTGCATTTATAATATTAAGTTAGGATTATGATTAGGATGTGCAGTTTGAATAAACATACATTTCAGTTACAATTTTTTTTAATTTTCAGGTATTCCAGACACACACAGAAACTAATCCTTTCGCCGTTGAAGGCAATGAGGAACTATTTGAAAGGCTGAAAAATAAAGAAAGAGATCCAATGAGTATGAGTTTCTACCAAGAAAAAGATGACGACACTTGTGAGAGGCTCTCTAAAAATGAATCACATCATGTTGATCTCAATGCAGTCCAACCCTTACCTGACAGTGATGATGAAGATATCCAGCCAAATGGTATCTATGAAAATGATAAAGAAAACATCTCTCCAGATCAACACACAGATTTGTCAGAATTAGAGAGGGATATTCTAGAACCAAACAATGATATTATCAGGTTTGAAGACAGGCCTGGACTCCCACAAAATATCGGTAACTTTGATCAAGGAAATAATTTCGCAGATTACGTTACTAGCACTAACAATATTGAAAGTTATTCAAATATTGAATTTGAATCAAGCAACATCAATCAAGATACCGTGTTGCAAACCGATACCCCCGAATCTCACAAGTTACTATTTGAACAAATACCTGAAATACCTGATGGCAAGAGTTCAGAATTAGGATTTACCAATGATGAGACACAAGACCCTTCAGAGAGTGAGAAAGATGTCAGACCTTTCACACCTCAAGATGAAACATCACAAGACATTGAAATGGAAAGCAAACTTGAAGATTCACCATGTGTTGAAACAGCACCACAGTTACACCTAGATGACATGAAGGATGATGATCAAGTAGAATCTCACCATTTGCTCGAGTCCGAGCAAGTGGCCTCTCCTGTACCTACAGACATCCAACACGCACATTCTACTGAACAGCTTCCAGTATCTCCTGCACCACTCGAGGAATCAAAACCTGAAGAATCTAAATCACCAGAACCTGTTACAGATATTGATGAAATTGTTGCAGTGGAACATGTCAATGTTGAACAAATAGCAGAATCAGCATGTGAACAAGTGACAGTTTCTGTTGAAGTTGACACTGAAATTGAAACAGCTACCAAAGTCAGTGAGGAAACCGAAAATGTTGAACAAATTATTTCTGAGATAGAAACAGCACTTGAAGCACCTCAAATTAAGCTCGACACTGACCACCTATCAGAAGTTTCACACGCTATTAATGACGAGCTGGCAGCAGAGTCTCCTCTGCCGTCCAAGTCACCTCTTCCAGCTGAAACTCTTCTTCCCAGTGAGTCTCCATTGCCGACGGAGTCCCCTCTTCCAAGTGAGTCTCCGATTCCGAACGAGTCGCATTTACAAGCGGAGGAGTCGCTACCACGTGAGTCCCCTCTGCCCGCGGAGCTGTCCCTGCCAACAGAGTCACCTCTACCGGAGGATACGCTGCTGCAGGCCGAGACTGTGCAAGTTAGCGAGTCTCCGCTGCCAGGAGACTCTCCATCTCCATTACCAAGCGAAATCATTCCACCAAAGGAGTCTCCATTACCAATCGAATCCGAAGCTCCCAGAGAATCTCCGGTGCCCGTCGAATGCCTGCAGCCGACTGAGTCCCCGCTGCCTGCACACTCGCCGCTACCTGCACACTCACCATTGCCTACAGAGTCTGATTTGTTGCGAGAATCACCACTACCGAGTAAATCCCCTCTACCGAGTGAGCCCTTGATATTAAGTGAATCCTTGCTGCCGAACGAGTCTGTGCTACCGAGTGAATCTCCACTGCCAAGGGAATCTCCTCTACCGAGCGAGTCACCGATGCCGATTGAATCTCCTCTGCCGAGCGCCGTGGAGCCGCCGCAGTCGATCGACACCGAAGCGTTCGAAACTATCGCCGACACCGAGCCCGCGCCCTCCTCGCCCGCGCCCTCCCCGCTGCCGGCCGACGTGCCGCTGCCGCGCGAGTCTCCACTGCCCGTGGATTCCCCCGTGCCAATGGAGACCCCGGTCCGCGTGGAATCCCCGGCGCCCGTGGAAGCCTCTGTGCCCGCACAGTCCCCCGCGCCAGCACAGACGCCCGCGCCCGCACAGTCCCCCGAGCCCGCACAGTCCCCCGAGCCCGCACAGTCCCCCGAGCCCGCACAGTCCCCCGTGCCTACACAGTCGCCCGCGCCCCTCGAGCCCGTGCTGCCCGCCGAGCGCGCTACCCCGCCGTGCGCGTCCCCGCCGCCCTCCGCCGAGACGCGCCTGGCCTCACCCGCGCCACCCGCGCGCGCGGCCTCCCCGCCCGCGCCCTCCGCGCCCGCACCCGACCTATTGCCCGACGAGCCCGCGCCGCACTCGCGCCTTGAACTCGTCACCGACGTCGACATCGGTATTCCCGAGTCTAGAGCTCAGGAAATCTGCGTGCCCGTCACAAGCGAGATCCAACTGGAAGAGGCCGTCCAGCCGCCGGCCGCGGCCACCCCGCCGCCCACGCCCGCCGTGGAGCCGGCCGCGCTCGGGCTCGACGCCGCGCCGCTCAGCGACACGCCGATGGCCGCCGACACCGCTGCCCACGGCGCCGAGGTCGCGGTCGCGGTCGCCGCAGTCGCCGCGGTAGGTGCGGCCGCCGCTGCAGGCGTGGCTGCGGTAAAAGCTAAGCCGACCGGTGCAAAAAAGTCACCCACGACTCCGACTGCCAAATCAGACTCTCGTACGCCGAGGTCCGCTCCCAAATCTGCGACACCCGCGCGCACACCGACGGCTACTACTCCGGCGCCGATCAAGAGGCCCGGTACCACGCCCACCGCCCGCACGCCCGGCAAGGCTCCCGCATCCGCGACCAAAGTGCCCTCGGCGACCAAGACCACGCTCGGGGCCAAGCCTGCCTCTCCGGCCAGCAAGCCCGCCACGCCGAGCGCTCGCACTGCCACGCCGGCCGCGCGGCCCGCCCCACCGGCCGCTAAGGCGCCGACGCCCGCGAAGGCGGCCGCTCCCGCGCGCTCTTCGCTCACTAAGCCCGCGGCTGCCAAGACGGCGCCCCTAGCCGCGCGCACGGCCAGCACGACGACACGCGCGGCCCCCGCGGCCCGGCCGGCGCCCAAGCCCGCGACGACGGCCGCGCGGCCCACCTCTCTGAAGGCCGACGCGGCCGCCAAGCCCGCCGCGCCGCGAGCCACAGCCCCGCGCCCCGCACTGTCCGCGGCCAGGCCACAGCCCAGACCTGCCGACAGGAAGCCGATCCCGAACGGGGACGCTAAGGACGTGAAACCAGCTGCGAAGCCCGCGCCACGCCCTGCGCCCATCACGCGGCCCGCGCCGCGCCCCACGCCCCGCGCGCCCGCCGCCACGGCCGCGCCCCCTGCCAGGTCAGTCCTTCAAGCAATTAGTTATGAAGTTAGCCGTGCTTTGTTTATAGAATTACTAGAGATCCGTGCAATCCACTAATGTGGCATGACTAAATATCGCGATTTCTAATGTAGCACATATTTAATAGAGATGCTTAAAACTGCATCAAAATCGTTGCATAAGAACAGCGCGGTCACACAGATAGATTCGAAAAGCGACTTCAATTAATAATATGTGTAAACATTGAGAGTAACCGTGTGTATGTTTCTTAGGCCAAGCGCACCGAAGCCGGCGCCGCGCGCTCCACTGGACAAGCAGAGCAAGGATCTCGCCAACAAACGCATCACAGCCAAGGCCGCGCCGCCCAGGACCGCGCTCCCGAAGGTTAGCCTAGTACACTCTTCTAATTAATTATGGCTATGCAAAAAACTTTTTCAACCCTATGTTTGGTCAATTTGTTTTTCTGATTCTCCAGCTCCACCATGCCTTCTGAACATTTCAAGCATATGATGTGTGTGAACTACTCTGTGAAGTGTTGTATATAAAAACTTGTGTGTAACTCCTACCCTACATGAATCTTTGTTCATTTCAGTCGGGCAACACCGGCCAGAAGAAGGCCGTAACAAAGAGAACAACAGACGCAGTGAAGAAGGAGGTGGTGTCGAACGGCCTGTCCAACGGCTCCGCGCCCAGCAAGCCGCCGCCCAGCCCGCCGGCCGCCGACAACGCGCTGCTGCCTGACGTCATCGCGTAGGCACGACACAACAAAAACGATTCCTATTATTTCCGCTTGAATTTTGTGATTTTCTATAAGTGTATGATAGTTTTAACGTCGTTCGAGGCGGCGAGTCGTTAGGTGCGGGAGTTTGCTCCCAATTTTATATTATAGAGTCGCTTTTTATAGACGTGTACGTTGCCGATTCGTTGTACGCGGAGCGGAGCGAGCGGTCGGACGAACGCGACCGCTCGCCCCGCTCCGGCTTTAAACGGTTATTATCCATTATAATGATTATAAGTCTGTTTTAGAATTTTATATTACCAACGAATGATTGATTAAATCTGGCTTTTAATTTATTTTCTTTGTATAACCGTATTATTTAATTAAAATGTGAGGAAGGACTGAGACATTGTTTTATTTATGAGTAAATTTTTATTACCGGACACAGTGAATGATATTGAAACATAATTGGAATAAATAGCATTGTTTACTTATTGCTAGTGCTTTTTCAATATCCATGTATACCTACTTAAAATATGGTGTTACAAAGAAAACTGGAACATAGTATATTACTGAAATAAATGTTTATCACCCTTTTATGTTCTTTTCTTTCTAAGCTAATATTAAAGTTTCATGTGTGGGAACCGCAGGTCAGTATCTCGCAGGTTGTCCTCTATCCATCGCTCGGCTTGCTGAGTCATTTCCTCATCGAAGTGGTCGCGCCATCCTCCCGCTTTACCTACAGAACGAAACAAAATCGTCAACGTCAAAAGTATATAATCATTTGATTATTCTAACGAACACTGAACACCTATATCAACAACACGATAACTGATAAACTGGACACTACATACAGGACAGTGGTTTCATAAGTATACCAGTAAGTACCTATTTTTACCCGACTACGTCGAAGAAAAAAGGAGGGTTATGATTTTGACCGGTATGTATGTATGTATGTTCATCTGTTCTCTCATATCTTCTAAACGATCCATCACAATTTGACAAATAAGGTATCGTTGGACGCGTCTTGATCGCCCGCTGGTTATAGGCTATGTGACGTTACATTAAAAATGGGTGACAAAGTCAGAAACTAAAAAAAAAAATTGTTAAATCGTACCATGTTGGTTATCAAATGAAAGGGCTTAATGAGCACATTTCAAAAATATATATATTATAACCCCAAAAGAATTAAAAAAAAAAAAGTAATAAAAACTAAAACCCAACTACGACTAAAAAGGTATAAACAAGACACCACAGACAGACAAATTAAAGATCCGGAGTCACACGTAATCTGTTTGATTTATGCCCTAACATGTGTGACTCCAGATCTTTAATTTGTCTGTCTGTGGTGTCTACTCCGGATCTTTAATTTGTCTGTCTAACCCTATTGTAATACGCAATATCCCTTGGTAAGACTGAGTGTCCGACTTTCGGGCTTCTGACGAACCGTAAGGAATGTCAAAGATCCACGAATGACAGCCGGGATCAACCTTAACCAACAAAACAAGCTTAACCTGAATGATTGACCCTTTCGGTTGATATTACTAAGCCACAAGCTCCCTTGTTACACTTACAACACTAGTTAAATATACCCTAGTTTTTTATAATTCATAGTACGAGTTGAGCCTAATTTTATCGGTAAAGAGAAAGTCAAGGTTCGACTTCGTAGAGTACCTTTTCTGATAAAACTCTGTTCGCCTGGTATCAGAATCCCGAGCACCTTCATAACATCATAGTTGACAGACTTGTTGTTCTTGAAGTTGTCGATATTGAGGTGGTCGCACAGGCGATCTATCTCTTCTTCTGTGTACTCTTTGTCGAAGAACTTGGCTACACGGCGAACGGATGTCGGCAGGTCCTGATAAAGAAATAACAAATCTATAACTAAACATCACGCCTGTACTCCCGATATTTCAGATAAAGTTGCACAAGGATCTTTTGGTGCGTGACCTAAATCGGAATTAAAGAGCGTGACCTAAATGTGAAATGTGTTGGAAAAACAAGATGGATTTTGCAAAAAAAAACAACCGTCTTTAAAAGAAAACACTAAAAAGTGAAAAATAACTTTTGTTGGAAGTCGGTGGCTTTTCAATTTTCGTTTTTTGCCTCCTCCTTTTTGAAGAAGTTGGTTAGTAAAAATAGAGTTCCACCCAGTCAACGTTATTCGAGTGCCAATTATTATTCCTTGTAGGTAACTGTAAGTGGGCACTCAACGCCAACTACACATGTAATAATTATGTACTTGGCGAGCCGGGCCCAAGCCTCAGACAGCCTTTTGCTTCTGGAAAAACCCAATAACACTGCCTGTCCCGGGAATTGGACTTACCGTGCGTTTGCACTGGCGAAACATTCACATAAAAACATGTTGAAATCTCTGTTTTCTGTCAATGTATCGACTCGCGTTCGCATTATCACGCAACTTGTTAACGCGAAAAATGCTTGACATTTCAAATCACTCGACATGTTTCGCCACATGTCTTTACAAACCAATTTCGTATCAAAATGTATCTGTATGAATCTAATAGCATGTTGTAAGATTTATTTCGACACTGGTCGGTTTTTATAATCCACACATTTTGTATTCCACAAACATGGACACCTTGCCAAAGCTCTATAAACTTCATTGTGTCTACTTTGGACCACTCATGTTTCGATATAAACACGGATGTTTACCACCATACTCGGATACACTAAACATCAAGCAATAGACATGTTGCGACTTGCGAGACATAATTTGACGTAAACAAACAACAGTGCGAACGCAAACGTGACAAATCTCTATACAAAACATGTGTATTGTGTATGTTTCTAGACAGTGCGAACGCAGTTTACAACAAATCTTGCGATCTGTCTTATAACTTACTCATGTTTTGTACAGTGCGAACGCAAGTTCAACAAAACAAGTAATGAGATTTGTTTCATGTGACAAGTCTCGAAACATCTACATGTTGAATGTTTTCTGGTGCAAACGCACAGTTAGGGCCTCACGTTAGTTAAGCAGCAGTGATTTCGTTTGTAGTCAACATGTTTAAACATTTTACAAAAAACAAAAGTTGGTGTCTCTGCTTTTCAATTTTAATTTTCGTATTTTGCCACCGACTTCCGAAATTAAAGTTATTTTTCACGTTTTTTGTGTTTTTTTGGAAGTCGGTTATTTTTTTTTGTAAAAAGTTAGTATTTAGTTGGGGTACCTACCCCACACAAATTCGAATACCACTACCTGCTATGTAAATAACAGTGACGGAGTCAAACAATTATCGTACTAAGTACGAAAATACGTAATTATTGAAGCTAACTCAAAAACTACGCAAGCAAAGTTAATAAAATTTATATGGGACCACTTCTAAAGCATGACCAATCAAACAAAAAAAGAATCATCAAAATCGATTCATAATTATTGGCGGAGTAATCGAGTAATTGTTAGTTGTAATACATACAAAAAAAAACATACAGACGAATTGACAACCTCCTCCTTTTTGAAGAAGTCGGTTAATGATAAGCTTGCGAAAAAATAAACGTAATCAAACTTACCTTTGAAAGTTCTTCGTAGAATAAGAACAGCATATTAGGGTGGTCTCGCTTCTCCCAGGCTTCTTTTAGATGTTCAAAGAATGGTGTCCAGTGGTCTAAAGCAGAACGCTTAGATATAATAAAATAAGTAAACAAAAACTTTAAAGTTTAAAAATATATAAGTAGGTAGGTACCTACAAAGGTTAAAAAATAAATCTTAATTAAAAAAGAAAGAAAATTGATGAATTGGTATGACTAAATATTACATAACACCCAGGTATCTTGCGTAGGATAGGCCCTCTTCTTTAGCCTATATTATTCCGCGAGCATGCTAATAAAAATCAAATCTAAGACTGTACAAGAAGACTGTGACCGCTAATTGACATTATATGCCTATATCTTGGGGGTCGATAAACGATTATAGGGGTCCCTTTCGACACCGCACACTTTCATTATTTAGATGTCAGAAAGTTTTTCACTCCACCACAAACTTAGAAGAATCTAACTCCGGACCGTCGCGTTCTACATCTAATGACCGCATAGTAATTTGTTTTAATTACGGATATGATATGAATAATAACGATAGTTATTTTGTTACGATGATGTAGTGATTAACTATATCCTTATATCAGTAAATTATACTCGTTCAATAAGCACTAGGTACAATAATAAAGCACGAACTCACGCAAGTCCTGTATAAAGAAATTCCAATATGCTTTGAAGTCTCCGGTGTACCCTTGAGTCCTCATTAGCCTGTTGAGATGATAGAACGACACAACGACATCCCTTGGGTCTCGGGCTACGTACACCATTTTCGCCTCATCGAGCAATGTAGGAGGCAGCAGTGATAAAGGCATGTGGGACTTGATGAACCTCGGCGATGGCGTTGCAGCGAGCTGTTCAGTGCCTGGTTGACAGACCGCTTCTAGTAACTCAAGGTTCTCTTTGCTGTGACTGTTTTCTTCAATGAACTTTGTTTTGTTTTCGGGATGCACGCATATTGAAAACCTGGAAGAGTACGTACATAATTTTTGTGACACGTTCTATTCGCCAAAACAGTTAGACCAAATATTAGCCGTACAATAATAAGAGAAAGCGTCAACGTTGTCCGTCCGTCAACATTTACCCCCTATATAGAAATGTACTCTGTGTATTTACCTATCTAACATCTGACAGGTAGGTATTGTACTATACTTTCCGAAGTTAGAGATAAAACCAAAAAGACAGATAATTAACTTTACTTGATGCCTAATGTTCGATGGGTTAACTTTAACCTTTTTTTGTTACTGCCTGTACCTAATTACTTTAATTTTTCATTTTTATCCTTGTTTTTATTGCAATCGGTTGTAAACCTTTAGCAGATTTTTTGTGCGGATGTTTGAGGCTGATTGCTGAGGTCCATTCTTCCAACGAAGAATCTGCCTCTTTAAATTATTTAAGCTTTATTATCAGTAAAGTCCCTTATGTGGTTTTTTGAGCCTTTTCATAGTTATGGTTCACTAAGCCATAGGGCTAAGTTGTTGGCATGTGACGTTATTCGATGTCTGTAAGAATGTATCCTGTGTTCTATTCCCTCTTTTAAAGTTCTGATTTGTATATGCTCATGTAATTCTGAGGTCTTCATTAGCCAAGGAGCATTTGATATTATTCTCAGAATTTTATTTTGAAATCGCTGGAGATTTTCCACATTTGAGTTCTTCGTAGGGTTCTCAGTTCGATTCCATATGTCCAGACAGGCTTTAATACTGCTTTGTACTTTGTAGACGAGTAGTCCTAACTCCTACTTTGTTTTCTAGTGACTGATACGTGTGATGTATGTGTAACTTTTTGCAGCCCTTCCAACGAGCATATTAAAATCGTCTAATGGAATGATATTTTAGTAATCATACTTGTTGTTAGGTACTTACTCTAAAAAGGGGTAACGTTCAGTCAGTGGCGTGGCGTTAGACCTTTCGTAATCCAAATCATTTGCTACCATCCAAACCAACTCTTGCGTCCATGTAGTTCCTATAAAAAAATGGGATCATTTAAATCTTTCTTGAACTGAATGCATTGCAACTTTGTCTGGTGGCATCGCACCTACGTACGGTGCCTGTGCGAAGTATTTTAGAGGTCCATAGACGGTGAAGGTCACGCACACTTACCATCAGGTGCTTGCTTGTGGAAACTAAAATATTTATGAAAAGTAATTTTAAACAGTAAATACCTGATCGTGGATAACTAGTGACGAAAACATCGCTTGGTCTTAGCGGCATGTTGTAAATTTTCGCAGCCTCTTGTTTGTATTTTTGTGGGAAAAAGTATTTTTTTGGGCCGACGCGGACGAACCCTGTCATCTCACCTGGATTTAGGAAAATAACAAGCGTTTAGCACACATCGGAAAAGATTATTTTGCAAATGATACCTACAAGCTTGTATCAAAGTACCTACTCGTGGTAACGACCGCAGCATAAGTATAATAGATAATATTAGCATATAACATTATAATATATTCTATTTCTACAGTAATTAAAACTTAATTGATTCTGTATTCATCGAATAGAGCTAAATATATAAAATTGACTTATTGCATGATTTGTTTTATTGGACCTTGAGACCTACAATCACCGTGAATGAAAATATACGTCCGGGGAAACCAATTTAGTAGACCTTGCAGTTAGTTTCCGCAATTACGACTTGTTTCAATTAATTGATTCAATAAATTGCATTTATCTACATATTGCGCCGGTTATTCATTCTATTATGAAATCAACGAGTTATTTCTCATCAATAGTTTCTGTCATTAGTTTTAGATTCCAACATTTTGTAACAATATTTTGATTTAAAAAGGTTAGTTTCTTGCTCGTTCTTCTCCATAGGAACCTACTACGCTTTGGAATGGCTCCATCTTTCTGACTGACCGACTCCTTGACAATTCAAAAGTCCTGACATTTGGTACTTATTTTGCGAAAAATATCTATTATAATAAAAACGTGACCTAGATATTTTTTCGCGGTAACTTTCTGTCATAACTTTCTTCTGTGTGTAATTACTCATTCATAACGACGAATCGGTCGATGCTATGATATGGTTACACTAAGTAAACTTAAAATGTCCAGTGTTCTATTGTCCCACTTTACGAATTATTGTAACAAAGTCAATGAACTGATAAAATACTAATGTGTGATTCCATTACTGCTATGGTTAGAGCGTTACTTATGTAAGTATTCGGTTATTTATCAAGTTACCAGTGGCAATATGTATGTAGGTATGGTACAAGTTTCAGTTCCATATGTGGGGCGAAAACTGATCAAGCATCTTCCAAACAAATAAAGACAGAAATGAAAGGGGCCAAGGATAACTCACTGTGGAACCCATTTTTTTACCAAGTCCATTTACGGTTAATTCAACTAGAACCCTACTCAACTCGGGTCTAATTAAACGGCGACGCGTTCTCTCGGTCATTACACTTTAGGTGGGTAATTTATGTAAGTATAATGCGTGTTGATAAACAATAACTAATTCAAAGCCTAAGAAAATAAATCACTGTAATAAACGTTATGATAACATAATAAGCAGAGATACAAGCTAGGTCGGTGTTGTAAACCTTAACTTTATACCATCTTAATAAATTATTGCGTGTATTTATAGAAAATAAATAACAAAGCGTTTCTGAGTAACTATCGTAATAAACGTGACGAGTTTTAAGCAGCTATGTACCAACTTAATAAAACTAGTTATTGTAAATTAAACTAACTGTATGTAACTAAACCATGGTCTCATTTGTAAACGCAAAAGAAATTCTTCAATGTAAATTATGTAGCTTACCAGTAAAACATTCCAACAATTTTTTCGTCAGTCCTGGCTCCACATCTTCTATTTCCAAGGGAAACTGGTTTTCTGAATCCATTTTAACACTTTCTAATGACCAGATATCGATATCTTTTTAATACAAAACAAGAAAATATTTATATTCGCGTGTCAAAATAATTGTTCCGTCCCAAATTATATACAGTGCACACAAGCAGCGCCTGAGACTGTGGGCGTAGTACTGCGAGATTCGAATCAATGCAACCTGATTAAGGTCGAAATAACTTGGTAAAGCAGTTCCACGCTGTTTGCCCTTAAGAATTTGTTTGCTTGTGTAGTTGTGTATCAACAACTGGCCCTGCGGTGCAGCCGGTTACATTTTAATATGCATCTCAAGGTGCTAGATCGGCGCACGCGTCGTTTTCGATTGTATTGGAAGGAGCTACCTACTTCCTTGAGTAGTGGCCCTCAGTCCTTTCCACTTCTGACTTCAGGCAAACTTTAGTTGACCTATAGTTGCATTTATCTTATTGCTTTTGTTCATGCTTGCAGTTCGTAACAAAAGTTATTGTTTTATTTACAAAACACTTTATGACATAAATTTATTATTTATTTATATACAGGGTAACTACCGTTGTCACTCAAACCATGGGTGGACTTAAATATAATAATAAATGAACGAAAACAAAAAAAAAACGTTATTTTCATTAAAAGATTTTAAAAAGTTTCTATCCGACACCGTGCTTGCTAGCGAAACAGCTGACTAACTGAGGGAGGGGTCGCGCTCGCAGCCGGTCAGGTCACATCCCGCAGCCCCCGCCCGTGTTGAGACGCAAGTTCGTTGCCCTAGCGCATAGGGCAACGCACTTGCGTCTCGTTAAAAGTGGATTAAGAAAAAAAAGTTGTAATTTTCCATTAATTTTACGTTCTATAAATGAAACTAAACCTGGCGACCTTAAAATTGTTCGAAACATTGATTTACAACACTTTAAAAAAAAAAATAGCAAATTTTTATGGCAATGTTAAAAAAATTATTGAACTGTGAATTAATGTAAGATATGTCGGTATATATAACGATGTCTTTCTTATCATCATCGTTCTCCTGCCCTTATCCCAATTCATTTGTGGTTGGCACAACATGTTTTTTTCTTCCATACTTCGTTCGGCACTATTAGTCGTCATCTCAGTCACTCGCTTTCAGCCATATCATCTTTCTAATTATTACACTGAATTACTGAAAATTCATTAGTAAGATGTAAAGAAAGTAGTAATGCATGAAATAGAAAGCCTTTTTATTTATTATATTTAGATACATGGGTTAATGACTTTCCTAATTAAGTCTGTCTCGAGTGAAGATTCTCATGATTTCGAACAGATGACGCACACACAACAAGTAGGTAGTCACACAAGTTTGTCTACCGACATTAGCATGTCATCAATATTTACTTAGATCATAGATATTGAATGTTCTGAGTAATTTATGAATTCTTTTCATAAATAGTGACCCAAGTTACGAATCACATTAAGATAACTACTAAGTACCTACTGGTATGTAACATACAAAAATCACACTTTTCCTAGCTAAGTACCTACACTACCAGAAAATGTCACTCACCGGATTAAAAGTAGGTAGACTTTATCGCTTTATTCATTGGAATTATCTTTCTGATCCTCTGAGTTTTGCTTTAGTTCCTTCCAGGGCCGTAGCCAGGAATTCATTTCGGGGGGGGGGGTTGTTACAAACTTTTTTTTAAGAAATTAAGTACCTACCTACCTATTTTTCATTTCAAAGGGTAGAAAAATAATAAATACAGATTCCAAAAGAGAATCTTTTCGGAATCGGAAATCTTAAAAAAAAAATTTTAGCATCCAATTTCGAATAAGTTAGGTAGGTTTTCTTTCATACAGAAATAGAAGTAACTTTATCGACAGAAATAGAAGTAACTTTATGCAGAAAAGTATGAGAAGGATGATGCAAAAAATATGCAAGAGCGAGCGAAGCGAGCTCAAAAATTTTACCTGGGAGAGGCTGGGGGAGGTTAGTATTCCTATCTCAGACAATGCTGAAGTTGCAGGAATTTATTCAATACAAAGTCAGAGTCGATAAAAATACAGTATTTAAGCATACTTTTACTGGTATTATAGATTATAAAGTATGCCTATGCGAAATATATTACAATTATCTGTATAAGGAGGTACTCTAGGGGGTCGATATCTGGATTGAGATTCTGGTTAGGTACTAGCATTTCGGGGGGGGTTTGAACCCCCAAAACCCCCCCCCTGCCTACGGCCCTGGTTCCTTCGACTCGGTATAAGTTTCATGAGCAGTCCAGCAGAGGCTATAGGCCTCAGCTAAACTTTAGATGGTATAATGGGGAACAGGGTGTAATGTTCACTCATCCTCCATAGAAAAGGGAGGATCCTCCGACCAGACGGGTGTTGTGTCTGGTGGGCTACTGCCCGACGATTGATATATATTGCTAGTCGCGCGGTAAACCCTGCTTGCGCGAGGCAGGATGGCGGACAAAGAGGAGTTGCGTTGTAGATGCCGCCACCATGGCAAAAGGCTCGCCCCTTATTACATGGGACTTAAACATAACTAGCGAAATGTGGGTGTACTATAGGTACACCTCTACTTAACACTTCGGGGAATACACGCGTGATATTTATAATGTACCTTGTTTATTTATTTACACAATTTGTATATTCCTATTTTTTGTAGGTAGGCTCTGCCTTCTCAGCAAAAAGACTTCATGTTTTGTTTTACAAAACAAGAAGTCTTTTTGCTGAGATTAACACAAAAACGAACTTTGGCTAATAAATTATCTGTCAGCAATTTCCGCACGAGTGCGGGAATGCGAAGTTAAAAGTACGCGTGTTAAATACACTGCATTTTTTTATTTATTCAAAAAGAACAACAAATGATTTGTGCAACTAAAAGCGGCGCTTGTTAAAGGTAATTTTCAAGCAAGTGCTTTGAAAAAGAATTTATAGGTCTGTCTGCGTAAAAGAGTAGCGGCCTTCGGGCAAGATTGACTGTTGACCATTCACTTCGCATTTAGTAAAAATAAAGAATAAAAAACTGTGCAGAACCATTTCCTGTAAGACGCATTGTTAGAGGAAAACGTTAATAGGAAATAAAATAATAGGTATAGAATTAATTTTAATAGGTATATAATAAACTAAAACAATTCCTTTTGTTAATAAAATCTGTTAATGTTTCATGTGTGGGAAACGCAGGTCAGTATCTAGCAGGTTTTCTTCGATCCAGCGATCAGCTTGTTGTGTCATCTCCTCGTCGAAATATGCACGCCAACCTCCGGATTTACCTGAAAAAAAAATGGTAATTCTACGATCCACTTACAACTTATAATAAGCTAGGTACCTATGTATAAAGTTCGTTCTGCCTCGTTCCCCTAGTCGTCGCAAGCACTATTGCTGAGCTTGAGGTCCTGAGGTCCTGAGGACTTCGGTAGCACACTCATTAAAACCATCCTATTATTTTCCCCTTGCAGGGCAAAGGCATCTTATCATAGAGAGAAGGCACGAGGATTGATCACCAATGGTAGCATTATGCTACCAATGGTGATTAATAATATTTCACGCATAATGCTACCAATGGTGATCAATGCTCGATCATATTTCTCAGTAGTAATGAAGGAAAAACTACTAACCTTTCCTTATAAAAGTTTCGTCCTTTGCGAGGATTCCTATTTCCCTCATATCTTCAAAGTTCACCGACGTATTTTTCTTAAAGTTTTCGATGCTCAGGTGTTCGCAGAGGCGATTCATTTGTTCTTCGTTCAGCTGCTTGCCGAAGAAGTCTGCTACTCGGCGAATGGATGCAGGCAGGTCCTAAAACATAATTTAAAGAGTTTTTTTTTTTTTTAATTAATATTAGAAATATTCCCAGTTAGGCCCGCCATGATCATTTGAGTCGGGGTTCGCAATCCCTTCCCGAGGACTAGCAGGCACTCGTTGCCGCGAACATATCACAGACCTACATTTCACTGGTTTGGTGCAATGGCCTTAAATAGCGTAATGCGTCTGTTTTAAAATTACCCTGGAATATGTGCAAGGAAAAGATTTAGTGCAAACAAAATCGAGAATCTTACGCCAGCGATTGCGTTTCAAAAAGCGTGGATATAAGCATTAATCTTATTGCCACACATCACAACATGGGCGTACCCAGGGGGGGGCAGGGGAGGGCAGCTGCCCCCACCTGGAAATCTCGCATAACATGTATGTACTCGCCTAATTACTAATCAAAGTGTAAACGAGGCATTATGGTCTAACTTTTAATTAAACCGCGCAGTAGACACGATTCTTTCACGAGGACGTTATAAACCGTTTGGCAGAAGATCCTCGAAAATTACTTTCAAAGTAGAAGCGATTTAAATAAAATAAAAATGCATGCATACATAGTCAAATTTACTTTTATTTATTTAACTGCCTATAAAGCGCCATTTGCGGCTGTTTGCCCTACACACACACTACACTACATATACCTAATAATTCACGTAGGTGTGTTTGTGTAGTATGTATGACAAAACAACCGCGGACGATCCGACCTAAAAAATCTTACTTGCCCCCCCTAGGCCAGAAGCTGGGTACGCCCATGCATCACAATAATTACGTACAAACAATGATTGTGCATTTCTGTGTGATAACAACTGACGCATGCCCATGATAATGTTATCAAAGATCTAATCATCTTATATATAGCTCTGCTTAACTCGGAAACCCATAAAACTCAAGTATTACCTTTGATAGATCTTCATAGAACAAGAACAGCATGTTCGGATCATCTCTCTTCTCCCAAGCTTCTTTGACGTGCTCGAAATATGGCATCAGTGAAACTGTGATTGAAGAGGAATTACACGTTATTTAAAAATTTGGGGGTTCCAAAATCTAAATCTTTAATCGGCAGTAATCCCGCGCGGTATCCCGATAAAAAGTACCCTATGTCCTTCCCAGGGTGCCATCTATCTCCTTGCCAAATTTTGTCGAAATCCGTTCAGTGTTTAGGCGTGAAAAGGTAACATACAGACAGACAGATTTACTGTAGAATTTATAATATAAGTATGGGTGATGCCCTACTACAGGGCAAGATCGTCACTACGACTAATTTACCAATTAGTCGAGCTCATTGTGCCATCTCTGTCGTCAAAGGCTACCTCATTTTCGTGTGCCATGGCCAATAGAACAAGCCTTACCTCCACCACCAAATAATCCTCCACAATAATGGATTAGATCCATTGGTCACTGTAATGACAATAACGTCACTATGAGAAGCAATGCACACTATTAGTTTTCTCTACTTACATAGGTCCCTACGGAATAAGTTCCAGAAGTCTTTGAAGCTGCCCTGGCAGCCGATCAACTTAAACAATTTAGCGTGATGGTAGCACGATACGGCTACGTCTCTTGGGTCCCGAGCCACATACACCATCTTCGCAGTACCCAGGAGTTTGGGGGGTAGCAGGGACAAAGGTAAGTGTGTCTTGATGAAGCGGGTAGCCGTCAATGGAGCCGCAGCCAGCAATGGACTCACTGGCTTAGCCAAGAAGCTTATCAATCCTGAAAACTTCTCTCTGTCAAAGTTTTCTTCTGTTTTCGCGATTGTTTCTATGTATTCTTCTATTGTGTCTTCGTCAAAGAACATGAAGTTGCTGCAATCAATTATTTTAAGGTTCAAGTCTAGTAATACGTAAAACTTAAAATATATTTAAAGTATTTTAAAGCAATATAATAAAAACCCTGCCCGATCCGAATCATAATAATAATAATAATTTGTTCCCGATACCGGTGGGCTACTATTTTTTATATTTTTAAATGTTTTTATATTTTTATATTCTAATATTTAAAAATGTAATTTATATGTGACTTTATGAAATAAAAAGAATAATAATTTATTTATTTCAGACAACCATTGATCCATTGCATTAAAATTAAAATTAAAATTATATTGTTAGTGTGTTAGTGAGCTTAAAAACTATGTTAGTACCTAAGAACTAAGAGAGACTTCGTCCTCTGGGTGAGGCTCCACACCAGTGGACTGTCTTATTTATTGCCTATCCCCTTAACCCTATTACCTTCAGGATGCTGTTACTGCTACCACGCAATCTGCTTAGTAGTGAGGCTGTCTTTTTGCGCCAGGTGGCATCAAAGCCGTCTGTGCGCGACTCAGCGAACATTGTATGTGTGCATAGGTACCACAATAACATTCCCAAAAAGTAATTTAAAAAAGTTGTTTTGTGAATATAAAAAAGTTATTGCTATACAAAGTTCACGTTTTTAGTACCAAAATTACCCCAATTTCCATGCCTTAGTTCACAATTGTACTAACTACAAAAATTTCAATTTTCACTTTTTTAATGCCAAATACACTAAATGTCATGCTCTTTCGTTTGCGCGTATCGAAATGCCGTTAATCCGTCTCTTTCTACTAAAAACGTAGGTGACAGTTGTATTAAATAAGTTCCATGAATGTTCTTCTATACTAATGACCTTTACTTTTGTAAATCCAAGCAAGACATACTTTAACTGATTTTAAATTTCTCAACTGCAGAATATTTCAAAACACAAACTTACTAAATACATAATTGCAATATCGGCTCATATTTTTTAACAGTGCTTTATTAGTGTATTATGTGTTGGTAGTACAAAAAAATCAAGAAAGTTTTATGTACAATTGTGCTAAGTACTTATACTTTAAGGGGTTTGGAATTTTTTAAAGTGCACAATTTTATTAAATGGGGGGTCGCATGTTTATTTTGCTATTTTTAAAATGTTATGTTTATACTAATATTACAATATTGAGATATGATGGAGTTAAAGGACTAGTCTTATGAATAGATGCATAATTGTTTTATTATTTTGTTTTTGTACTGTTCACGTCTAAACTTTAAAAAACTTTAAAACGCTCTCCACAAAATTGTCTTTTTAGTAGTTAGTGCAATTGTGAACTAAGAAATCGATTTCATAAATAAGTTATGACTTGTAGACACTCGCTAAACGCCGACCGCCCGCGCCCCAAGTAATAAACCGGTAAAATTCCCCATTGAAAAAAAATGCAGCATTTTTTTTTGCAGCTATATTTAAAAGAAAGAAAGAAAATGTTAATTTGGCGCAGTACCGTACCATATAATAATAAAATTTTAATTTGTGCACTCACTCCAGGAAAGGATATCGATGGATAAGGGGTATCTCTGCCGCTTTTTCGTAATTCAAATTATTTGCAATCAACCAAACTAGCTCTTGGGTCCATGTAGTTCCTAAAAAGTAATTAAGAGGGAAATATGTTATTGAATAATACGAATAAAGATTCGAGTAGATCATAATTTTTTCAGGAAAAATCTCTTTTTTTGTACTAGACCATTACCCACCAGATCGTTGATAACTGGCGACAAACACGTCACTAGGTCTCAGAGGCATGTTGTAGATGTTCACGGCATCTTTCTTGTAAGGTTTGAACACTAAGTAACCTTTGGGACCCAGACGGGTGTAGGCTGCAGGCACGCCTGGAGGAAACACAAAACAATCATTGTAGCCAATCATTGCCAGCTATTTTAGATATAACATCGTTGATGTCTTTTATGACAAACAAACTTATTGTCAGTTATTTTCCGTTCACAGTCTAAGCATATAAGCCTCATTTTGTCGCAAAACAGATATGAGTCGCTCTGCGTATCTTATCTGGTCAAATTGTGTCCGTGAGATCGAATCCTTGAATCGTGGATCTTATTTCTCCAACAACCACATTCCTGGATGGCCTACAAATTGACCTGTGTCACTTCACCAACCTTTATTTATGGCAAGAAGAGGGTTGTCTATCTATTTATCTATTTATTTGTTTTCAACACCTGGGATTCTAGGACCGTGAATTTAATGCCTACAAGAAACACGTAAAAATACAAATAACTCACAGCCCAATGTTGTTTTTATTAATTCTTCTTCTTCTGGCTTCAGCTCCTCGTATTCATAAGGAAACGGTAACTCTTTTTGTTCTCCCATTGTAAAACACAACACAACTGCAAGATACGAAATAAATGTAGAGACTACTATAATATCTGGATCCTCAAAATATTTATAACTTATCATTGCGATGTACTTACCACCCGCAAATATCTGTAGATATCGAAGTAGCAATCTATTTGGTCTCAATTTTATGATAACAAATTAACAACCGAAAAGAACATGTTATTGCTGGGTCCTCGCACCACCGCTTACAGCAGTATTATTTTAGTCTTACTTCGTGGGGCAAAGAGATGGGGCATACCTACGTGTACGTATACAATGTGAAAACCGCATCAAAATCCGTCCATTACCATCATTAATCCATCATTTAGATTTCTTCTGGAAAGTTTATGTACCTATCTAATCTTAATATTGTTTTTATTCGCTCTGTTATCGGTAGACGTGTATGGCAACAGCTGGATGCTTTGATAAGATGGATAGCCAACTGCAAAGGTTATAGATTGGATGGTTTTATTTGCTGCCATAGCAGGCTTAAAGGCTGATTACGAATGACGCCTGTAGGAGTAAGTGCGGCAGTGAAAGAGTGATGGGTGGAATGATATGAGATAATATGAACATACAAAATACACTTGAACAGTGGAATTTTATACATGCTAAAAATAGGTTAATAAATGCTTAAATAAGTGAAGGAAACGACGTATGAGAAGTGAGGTCATGGAGCCTTCCTTTATTAGAGGAAGCTGGGCGGTACTGCACCGACGAATGCGGTAGAAGAAACAGTTTATTATCATATTAAGTTATTGATAGTTTCAAAATTACTATAATAACAATCTCGCTAGTTCCTTTTTCTCTTCAGGCTTCAGCTCTTCAAATTCGTAAGGAAACCGTTAAACACCATTTTGATTCCCCATTTCAGAAATAACACGTTCTTATCCCAGTCTGATAAATCAACCAATCTTACTTGATTTTTAAATGCACTTTAACACCAACCGTGCTATATTTAGTACCAAATAGAATAGAATGGGTATTTGTTATTTAAAACATTGGGCGAGATTTTCTGAACCCGTGCGATGACTATATACCGGTACCAACTTCCAATAGGAAGTGAATGGATGCACAGACTAAGTAGTAACTGGATGTAATGTTGGAGACACAGGCTGTCTTTAATGGATATGGCTGACAACATGTATTGTTTGAGTAAGTGTTATATCCAACTTATACCCACGTAGATATACAACAAAGCATGAAGGCTCTTTGCTGAGATTAAAACAAAAACGTACGTTGGCTAATAAGCTATCTGTCAGCAATTTCCGCACGAGTGCAGGAATGCGAAGTTAAAAGTACGCGTGTATGTGCCATACAGCATTTTTTTTTAAATTCATTGTGCAACTAGAAGCGGTGCTTGTTAAAGGCAATTTTCGAGTAAGTGCTTTGAAAAAGAATTTATGGGTCAGTCTGCGTGAAAGAGAATCGGCAGAAGCGGCCTTCGGGCCAGATTGACTGTTGAACATTAATTAATTTTTAGGGGCATGAGGAACAGGGTGTAAAGTTCACTCATACTCCATAGAAAAGGGAGGATCTCCTGCTGGTGGTCAGGATACCCGCTGACGCCTCGGGTGTTGGCTTGGCTGTGTGACTCGCCTCACTCAAAGCTTGCGGGAGTGATGATGATGTCACGCTGGAGTAGTTGCACGAAGGCTGCGTTGACGTTCATATTCGGGGTCACCAATTTAGGGGCATGAGGAACAGGGTGTAAAGTTCACTCATACTCCATAGAAAAGGGAGGATCCTCCAAACAGACGGGTGTTTTGTCTGGCAGGCAACTGCCCAACGATTGATGTTGGGTTCTCGTATATATGTCCACTGCACGGTAAACTTTAATTGCGCGATGCAGGATTTATGTGACGTCTGTCTGACGTCAGGTCTTTGATGCGTAGTTCGCATGTGGCGATGTAGATACCGCCGCAAATTAATTAGTTTATTAATTTCCCTCACAATGGCTTTGCAATAAAAGTTACTTATCAGGTTTAACTATAAAAATTCACATCGTGAAAGCTGTACGTCGATTCTGTTATTTTAAATTCAAACAACAACTCGAATCTCACATCGCTATTCACTCTCACTTCGAATTTTGAATCGGGTTCGAGTGCGAAGTGAGCGTCGAAGTAACGGGGGAATTACCTTTGCGTTCCTTCCATAGAAGCCCAAAAGCCTGGCTTGCCTTCAAAATTAAGCCAATCAATAAAAAAAAAATAACACTATATAATAATGGTGTTACCATGAACAACATAGAAAATCCGTAAATCGCTCACTTGGCTATTTTTTTAAATCGTAAAAAAACCTGTCTGTTTGCCCTGATTTTGACCCCTAGGCACGCCACTGCCTTACTGAATGCCACTTCTTACGTCATTTCATACTTTATCAGTCAAAATCTCACGGTCAATTTAGTTCAACTCGCTGACACGCTCGCAAGGGTAGCGCTAGTGCATCAACCGAGTTTTTTAGAATGCCAATCAAGACACTCACAGCGGATTCGGATTCGATGTTCAGAATGAGGTATTACAGAATCACACCCCTGGTGCCTTAAGTAGATTTTATAAAAAACCTGTATTACAGGTCACCAGGCCCCACGGCCCCACTTAGTGGCATCAGCATCATACAAATAAACAGGCAAGCAACATGTATTTCTAATAAACAATTAAGACCAGAAATAAATAAATTAAAAGAAAAAATAAAATAACAACAAAAAAGGGTCAAAGGGTGTGTTGGTGAACGGTGGTGAGTCTGTGGGTGAGTAGTGGTTATGTGGTGAGTGGTAGTGAATATGTAGGTGAATGGCGGTGAACATAACATTCAATACGCATTTCGTAAAAATAAGGAATAAAAAACTGTGCAGAACGATTTCCTGTAAGACGCAGTGTTAGAGGAAAATGTTTATAGGAAATAAAATAATATATTAATTTTAATAGGTACCTAATAAAATAAAACAATTCCTTTTGTTAATAAAATCTGTTAATGTTTCATGTGTGGGAAGCGCAGGTCAGTATCTAGCAGGTTGTCTTCGATCCAGCGATCGGCTTGTTGTGTCATCTCCTCGTCGAAATATGCACGCCAACCTCCGGTTTTACCTGAAAAAAAAGACCACCATAGAGAGAAGGCACGAGGATTGATCACCATTGGGTAGCATAATGCTACCCAATGGTGATCAATGCTCAGGCGTGAAATAAGTCGTAATGAGTCGTGATGTCTCAGTAGTAAAGAAGGAAAAACTACTAACCTTTCCTTATAAAAGTTTCGTCCTTTGCGAGGATTCCTATTTCCCTCAAACCTTCAAAGTTCACCGACATGTTATTCTTAAAGTTTTCGATGCTCAGGTGTTCGCAGAGGCGATTCATTTGTTCTTCGTTCAGCTGCTTGCCGAAGAAGTCTGCTACTCGGCGAATGGATGCAGGCAGGTCCTAAAACATAATTTAACGTGGTTTTTTATGGCTTAATTTTTTTTAAATGAAGATTATTTATAAATTATCACAGTTAGGCCCGCCATGATCAGTTGAATCCCAAACCCTTCCCGAAGACTAGTAGGCACTCGTTACCACGATCATGTCACAGACCTGCATTTCATTGATTTGGTGCATTAGCCTTAAACAGCGTATGCGTCTGTTTTAATTTATTACCATGGAATATGTGCAAGGAAAAGATTTAGTGCAAACAAAATCAAGAACGTTACATTTAGTGGCAAACAAAATCAAGTCAAGGACGTTACGCCAGGATTGAGTTTCAAAAAGCGTGGATATAAGCATTAATCTTGTTTCCTCACTACATAATAATAACGTACAAACAATGATTGTGCATTTCTGTGTGTTGACTACTATTGATTACCTATTTACTTCCATGTTTCTTGTCAGAGAGTCTTGAACGGAGTGTCAATACTTGTTGGGGTCAGGGGTGGCTACAGCTCTGCTTAACTCGGAAAGCCATAAAACGTAAGTACTACCTTTGATAGATCTTCATAGAACAAGAACAGCATGTTCGGATCATCTCTCTTCTCCCAAGCTTCTTTGACGTGCTCGAAATATGGCATCCGAGAAACTGTGAATGAAGAGGAATTACACGTTATTACAACATCTTTAATAGGTTTTCTTCTAAGTAAGATTCAGATTAATAAGGTTCCAAAATCTATACTATAACTAAACCGATTCATCAACGCAGAACCTAACCCACTGAAGTTGGGAAGGTGAAGTATGTTATTATGTTAAGTAGGTAGTTACGTTATTAAATTATGTTTAACTAGCTTCCGCACGCGGCTCCGCCCGCGCGGTATGTCGATTAAAAGTAGCCTATGTCTTTCCCCAGGGTGCCATCTATCTCTTTGCCAAATTTTATCGAAATCCGTTCAGTGGTATGGATGATGCCCTACTACAGGGCAAGGTCGTCACTACGACAAATTTACCAATTAGCTCATTTACGACAAATTTATCAATTAGCTCTGTCGAGCTCATTGTGCCATCTCTGTCAAAGGCTACCGCATTCTCGTGTGCCATCCTTTAGAGGTCAATGGAACAAGCCTAAGACCTCATAAGTCCCATTAGATCCATTGGTCACTGTAATGCCAGGACGTCATTATGAGAAGCAATTGCACACTATTCGTTTTCTCTACTTACATAGGTCCCTACGGAATAAGTTCCAGAAGTCTTTGAAGCTGCCCTGGCAGCTGAGCATCTTAAACAATTTGGTTTGATGGTAGCACGATACGGCAACGTCTCTTGGGTCCCGAGCCACATACACCATCTTCGCAGTACCCAGGAGTTTGGGGGGTAGCAGGGACAAAGGTAAGTGTGTCTTGATGAAGCGAGTAGCCGTCAATGGAGCCGCAGCCAGCAATGGACTCACTGGCTTAGCCCAGAAGGTCATCCATTCTGTAAACTTCTCTCTGTCAAACTTTTCTGCTGTTTTCGCGATTGTGTCTACGTGTTCATCTATTCTGTCTTCGTCAATAAGCATGAAGCCTCTGCAATCAATTATTTTAAGTTTCAAGTCTAGCAATACATAACTTACGTCTTCAGTAAATATATTTAAAGTATTTTAAAGCAATATAACAAAAACCCTGACTGATCCGAAAGGGGGCGCAGGCGTACCGCAATAACAATCCCAAAAAGTAATTTAAGAAATTGTTTGTGAATATAAAGTTCACGTTTCTAGAACCTAAATTACCCCAATTTCATTATAAATTATGACTTGTAGACACTCGCTAAACGCCGACCGCCGGCGCCCCAAGTAATAAACCAGTAAAATTCCCCATTTGAAACAATCTCTTTTCCAGAATACCTTTTACCACATAATTATAGACTCTCAGTATGATTCATTCAAGAATTAAACTAGATTTAAGAACTAGAGTCTAGAGTCAATCAAAGGCTATGTTTAAAATTGAATTAAAATAAATATTATTTGTATTTCCGGTTGCATTTTCGACTTAATGGCGACGATAAGTGAAAGATTTCAGTTCATTCGGTCAATGTGCCTTATTTTTCAGGTACCTCCAGGACATAACCATGGAGGCCAACATATTATTTATTTATACACATGGCCCTTAATTTAATTAATATTTTAATAAAAGCCATTTATTCAGACCATTTGAAACTTAAGCTACTAAAATAAATGTGTTACACGCTGTATATCTATATTTAAAAGAAAAAAAGAAAAATGTTTATTTGGCGCGGTGCCGTGCCATATAAATACGTATAAGAATAAAATTTTAATTTGTACACTCACTCCAAGAATGAATATCGGTGGGTAAGGGCATCTGCCGCTTTTTCGTAATTCAAATTATTTGCAATCAACCAAACTAGCTCTTGGGTCCATGTAGTTCCTGAAAAGTAATTTAAGTACTTAAGAAATACATAAATGAGGTAGGAGTGGCATTTTTATTTTTATTGTAAGACGGAAATATATTGAATATACGAACGAGGATAGATCATATTTTTTTCCGAAAAAAAACCCTTTTGTTTAGTACAAGACCAACTAATTCGGTAACTATATTAGTTACCCACCAGATCGCTGATAACGGGAGACAAACACGTCACTAGGTCTCAGGGGCATGTTGTAGATGTTCACGGCATCTTTCTTGTAAGGTTTGGACCAAGTAACCTTTTGGACCCAGACGGATGAAGGTTGCAGGCATGCCTGGAGGAAACACAGAACAATCATTGTAGTACATCATTGCCAGCTATTTTAGATATAACATCGTTGATGTCTTTTATGACAAAAAAAACTTATTGTCAGTTATTTTCCGTTCACAGTCTAAGCATATAAGCCTCATTTTGTCGCAAAACAGATATGAGTCGCTCTGCGTATCTTATCTGGTCAAATTGTGTCCGTGAGATCGAATCCTTGAATCGTGGATCTTATTTCTCCAACAACCACATTCCTGGATGGCCTACAAATTGACCTGTGTCACTTCACCAACCTTTATTTATGGCAAGAAGAGGGTTGTCTATATATTTATTTGTTTTCAACACCTGGGATTCTAGGACCGTGAATTGAATGCCTACAAGAAAACACGTAAAAATACAAATAAAGGCTCGTGCAAACAGACGCGAAATCGCGGGCGCGACAGGCAGCGGTACCTTTGTCAACAAAGGTACCGCTGCCTGTCGCGCCCGCGATTTCGCGTCTGTTTGCACGAGCCTTAACTCACAGCCCAATGTTGTTTTTATTAATTCTTCTTCTTCAGGCTTCAGCTCCTCGTATTCATAAGGAAACGGTAACTCTTTTTGTTCTCCCATTGTAAAAGGACACAACACAACTGCAAGATACGAAATAAATGTAGAGACTACTACCTATAATAATAAAATCTAATATCTGCAGGATAATTTCTAATATAATAATATCTAATATCAGCAGGCTTAGCCAAGTTGACAATCTAAAAACGATAACGCTAGTAGAAAACTAATTAAATTCAAATGTATCGGCATGAAATCATCTCAACGTCAAGTCACGTGGTCAGAACAAACGAATAGAAAATTCGTAGCCAAGTTTACATCGTTCAAAATGTTAGAATGAAATGCGATCGTTTCTACAATGTTGATCGCTACATCCCATAGAGTTATAGCCAAGTTACAGTTTTGACAAGCGCTAACGAACCGATGTCGAAATTTTTGAACGATAGTTAAGCGATCGCCGCGACCCAAGAGAAAACGATAAAAAAATGGCGTCTAATAAGATACAGCTGTGTTGATACCGAGAAGTGTTCTACAATACTATTACGGACAAATAAGGCATTAGGAATTAAGAAGTTTCTGTTGGCAAATGAAATGAAATGAAATGAAATGAAATTGTTTATTCTGTAAATAGGATATTGGAATCACTTTTACACGTCATATTAAAAAATATTAAAAATAAGCTAGATGAGGTCGGCGTTTCCTATCTGACTACTCTGAGAAGAAAGGCCGAAACAAACTCAGAGGTCACAGTCTCTTTGGGCATTTCGTGCACATTTTTAAAGTCAAAACTTATTTCTTTTTCAAGATCAATGATGTCTTCTATTTCAGTTACGTTAAATTCAGAAATTGTATGACTTACATCGGGTAATGACTCCCAAGTGTTACTGAGCAAATGCATTTCACATACTCTAGCAGATCTAGGGACATACAACTTATATTCCTTTATTAACATGACCTTTATAAATGTGGGCACTAAACGTCCCGCCGCCTTACAACACATGTTGTAAATATACAGTGACTTGAAGTATTCGCCAAGCAACTATAGTTAGGCAAAAAAGTAATACTCCTCAATGCTTAATCATGACCGGTGCTTCAATTGGTACGTCGTCCACAGGCCTGAAGGGTTGCTCAGGTGGAAGAGGAACTTCAGCTTCAATCCTATTTACATCCTGGACAACTCTTCGATTGCCTCGGATCCAACAAGGATGGCACAACTGATTTCTATGCCCCTGTTTAAAAATATACTTAAAATAATAATAATAAATAATAATAATCGTAGCAGTTGTATCCAAGCGCTCGTATCAGTCGTAGCTAAACGCTACTATTTAAGTAGTTTGGCATTAAGTGAAAACTATTATAATAAGTACTGAAATTAACGATTCTCCATTAAGTGGTGCTATACGATTAGTAGCATTTTATGTAATTACTCTCGATGCCATAAAAAAAGCTTTGCAGTGCTTTTTGAGTTGTTGTTAACTTGTTATACCTATATTAGTTCTTCATAGAATAAGAACAGCATGTTCGGATGATGTCTGCACTCCCACGCTTCTTTTACGTGGCCGCTCTGTAACTGAAATATTAATAAAATTATACAATTAGTACAATCATAACTCATAAGAATACTTTTGGGTACTTATGTATGGACATATACATATAGAAACCTCATGGTAGAGATAAGTAATTCCAAAATAAACTCAGAAATATACTCACAAAGTCCTCTTATAAACAGATTCCAGAAATCTTTGAAAGGGCTCGGGAAGTCCAGCCCTCGGAACAACTTGGAGTGATGGAAGGATGACACCGCCACATCTCTGGGGTCTCTCGCCACATACACCACCTTCGCAGTGTCTAGGAGCTTAGGGGGCAGAAGGCTCATGGGCAGGTGCGTCTTGATGAAGCGAGGAGATGGAGCTGCCAACAGCCTCCCCGTTACAGGTTTAGCTATATTTTCTATCAAAGCCTGAGCTTTTTCCTTATCCTCTGACCTCTCCAGTAAATTTTCTTGCCATTTTTTGTTGAAGAACATGAATAGTCTGTGAATGATGTAATCAAATATTATGGTAGCGATTTAAATTCAGTATCTTTGATCTGCCCAACGAAAATAATTCGCAAATTATTAACGATCAGAGGGCCTAGACAAGTGAAAATCGCTTCGAAAGCGTTTCTTATTTCTACAATGACTTTAGCTTATGTCAGTCCTATACATTTTTGCCTTCTCCATCGTCGTTATCGCTGATAGAATATCACTGTTTAGGAAACATGGTTCCAAAATCGGTAACTGTGGCAAATAAATGATTTCCTTTAAATTTAGACATACGTAAAAAGTAGTGACTTACTAAAATAAATCACCTGTTCCATACATTTTGACGATTTAAGTGAACACAAATGTAGGGAACAGCTGATTTTTTTTTCGCGATTTCAATGTTGGTCCCATAGAAAAAGATGTTCAAAATGATGAGTACAATGACCACTTTTCGGGTTTAGCATAGGAAAAATAATGTTGTATACCGGTACCAACTTTGCACACCACGTTTTTTAAACGCGCCGTCGACGCGCATTTGTAGCGATACAGACGCGATACGCACGCAAGTCAGACGCTGCCTGTAGACCTTTGCACACCTGTATAAATTCAAATACGCCTTTAAATCGATACAGACGCACGTGTGTAGCGATACAGACGCGATGCAAACGTGCGTGTGTATCGATACAGACGCGCTGGCATTTTGCGTTTTTAAGCAGAACCTCGTCAACAGTAGCAAGAGGTCAAGACAGCATTGATTGCATGCGCTTTGTTATTATTATTTTTTTAAAGGAAGAAGAAAAATTACCGACGTTTTGGGGTACACCCATTTACAAGCGAGAGAAGATTGTGTGGATGTGGCGGTATCTACATCGCCACATGTGAACTACGCATCAAAGACCTGACGTCAGACAAAAATCCTGACGTCACATAAATCCTGCATCTAGCAATTAAAGTTTACCGTGCAGTGGACATATATACAAGAACCCAATATCAATCGTTGGGCAGTTGCCCGCCAGACACAACACCCGTCTGGTTGGAGGATCCTCCCTTTTCTATGGAGTATGAGTGAACTTTACACCCTGTTCCTCATACCCCTAAATGGACATTATACGCCAACGTTTAGAAAGTTAATAGGACATGAAAAAAAATTTGCGAATTGTTATCGAATGTCGTATTCATCATTTGAAGAACTTCTTGAGATTCTTAAACCGGAATTAATTCGTCAAAATACAGCGTTTGCGTTTGAATCGATACAAACGCTATACTAACGCGCGTGTGTATCGATACAGTCGCGCCGGTGCCGCGCGTTTGAATTGATACAAACGACAACAAACTGCTCTGTAGGATATAAGCGCGCCGTCGACGCGCGTGTCTAAAACGCGCGTCGACGGCGCGTTTAAAAAACGTGGTGTGCACAGGCCCGAAGTGGTAATAACTGGATGTAATGTTGGCGACTCAGGCTGTCTCAATATGATACATACATACGGCTGACAACATGTATTGTTTGAGTAAGCGTTATATCCAACTTATACCCACGTAGATATTCGGGCAGTTATACACTTGACGAAACGAGTTTATGCATTTTATGCCGTATTTTTAGTTTTCTTTTTTCTCAAGGCAATCGACCAACCTTAGACCACTCAAGCATGTTGATAGTGAACTGACCAGACCGATACCGGCAGGTTTACTATTCACCTTCCGGAACGGTCTAACTTTTCCGAGACAATTGGCAAACAAAGCCGTAAGAAGCGGAAAGCCCGCGAAGTTCTACATTTTTTGCAATATGCTGGTCGGTGTCTGGTATATTGCAACATACAACCTGATATTGACCTGCAAATTGCAAAAAACGTAAGAACGCAGACGCAGCACGCCTCGCCTGAACACAGATTCAAAACCATATATTCTTGGCTACCATTGGTCCTGGTCCTAATATAAATTAAGTAGATAAGTGTACACATAATGTGTAACTGTCTTAAGATATTTGTCGCCAATTATAGTCACCAGGGTCAGAATAGGGCAGACGCCCTATTATCGCGTAGGTAGAACAAAGCTTGAAGGCTCTTTTAAAAACGCACTTTGGCTAATAAGTTATCTGTCAGCATTTTCCGCACTCGTGCGGGAATATGAAGTTAAAAGTAGCGTGTTAAATACACTATTTTATTTTTTATTCTAAAGGAATAACAAATGCATTATGTAACTAAAAGCGGTGCTTGTTAAAGACAATTTCGATTCAATTTCGCAAGTGCTTTGAAAAAGAATTTATGGGTCCTAGGTCTGTCTGCGTGAAAAAGAATCGACAGAAGCGGCCTTCGGGCCAGATTGACTTTTGACTATTCACTTCGCAGTTCGTAAAAATAAAATAGGAATAAAAAAACTGTGCAGAACGAGTTACAGGAAAACGTTAATAGGAAATAAATAATATATTTATTTTAATAGGTACCTAATAAAATAAAACAATTCTGTTAATGCTTCATGTGCGGGAAGCGCAGGTCAGTATCTAGTAGGTTGTCTTCGATCCAGCGATCGGCTTGTTGTGTCATCTCCTCGTCAAAATATGCACGCCACCCTCCGGTTTTACCTGAAAAAAAAAAAGTAATTCTACGATCAACATACTACCAATAAACTTATAACAAGGTAGGTAAGTATAAAGTTCGTTCTGCCTCGTTCAGTGGTTTTTTCATTTTTTCAGTAGCAGCGTTTTTTTTTTTTTTGGGTGGGATATCATCATATGACTTCTCCCGCTCTGGGCGGAGCGGAAGGGCGTGTCAGACTTTTACTGACTAAAACCCACCCGTGTTCCTTCAGTTGCCTGTTGCCAGGGTCCCGGTATCCCTTTCGGACTATTCCGCAACCCTGGCAAACTCAAACTCAAAGCATTTATTTCAATTAAACCATTTACAGGCACTTTTGAATTGTCAAAGAGTCGGTCAGTTAGTCAGTGAGTTGAAGCTAGTTGCCCATTCCAAAACGTAGATCTCTATGGAGAAGAACGGGCAAGAAACTCCAAGGACACTCTTTTAAAAAATGGATATAGATATTACAAAATCCTGGGTACAGTATTCATGTTGCTTCTATATGTGAGAACAATGTAAAACAAAAAAAGAATCAAAAGCAATTCAAAATTTAAGATTAAAAATAAGCTCTGGCAAATAAGAGGTGACCAGTGTCAACTGACGGCGCCCGTTCACGAACATGACATGTGTATCAGCACCATCCAGCTCAACCATTTTGTAGGGAACCGAATGATCCAACACACGTGCCACCATCAGCGAGACATTTAAGTGAGCATGACATACTCTCATCTGCCATGCTATTTCAAGTCTACATACATCATACCATACTAAACGGCTCCATGGTACTCACATTTACAATAATTGAAAAAATGCTTCTAAATTATACAATACTAGTTTGCAAAGAAATTGAGCAATTAATATAATATTATTTTCAGATAAGTTAAATAAGAATAAACAATAAGTTCGCAATGTCAGGAAAAAAATTAAAAAATAGTAAAAAGGGGGAAGCAACACTTCCAATTATGAAATTTTAACTAGTGAGCCCAAGTGCCTGTGGAGTAGGACCAGCGTTAAGCCAAGCATTTTTATCTACGATATAATCATCCAACTTATAATATGCTTGTCTACATAGTGTGCGTTTAATGCATGTTTTAAATTTCTTCTCATTTAGTTGAAGTATATCGAGTGGAATTTTATTATAACATTTTACACAGTACCCCATAAAAGAAGTATGTACTTTAGACAATCTGAAACGTGGTTGATCTAATTTGTTCCTATTTCTAGTGTTAAAATTATGCCTGTCACTTATTTTACTAAAAAGATGTAGATTTTTCCGAACGTACATAATGTTTTCATATATATACTGACAAGGTACCATGATGTTAATTTTTTTAAACAGTTCCCTTAGAGACTCGCGTCTGCGGAGGTTGTAGATGGCTCGGATAGCTCTCTTTTGCAGAATAAAGATAGAATCAATATCTGCAGCCCGTCCCCACAGCAAAATACCGTAAGACATGATGCTATGAAAGTAACTAAAATAGACCAGTCTCGCGGTATCCACGTCTGTTAGTTGGCGGATTTTCCAAACAGCGTAAGCGGCTGAACTAAGTCGCCCTGCAAGTGATGTTAAGTGAGGACCCCACTGTAATTTTGAATCAAGCGTAATTCCCAGGAAAACCGTCTTTTCGACGAATTGTAGTATCTCCTTATTCAGTACAACTTGACAATCACTACTTCTAACATTCGGTAACGAGAATGCAGGACTCAGTAGCAGCCTGGGATTTGGATTTGTGCCCGGTTGATGGCAATAATCGCCCACTATAACATGTGACTACAATACAACAGACGAAATGTGGGAGTAGGTACACCTCTGCCTAATCCTTCTGGGAATACCTACAGGCGTGATGATATGTTATGTAAAAAGTTACAACCATATGCCTCTTATCATAGAGATAAGGTACGAGGATTGATCACCATTGGTAGCATTATGCTACCATTGGTGATCAATCCTCGTGCGTGAAACTCAGTAGTAATGAAGGAAAACCTACTAACCTTTCCTTACAAAAGTTTCGCCTTTTGCAAAGAGTCCTATTTCCCTCATATCTTCATAGTTCACCGACATGTTATTCTTAAAGTTTTCGATGCTCAGGTGTTCGCAGAGGCGATTCATTTGTTCTTCGTTCAGCTGCTTGCCGAAGAAGTCTGCTACTCGGCGAATGGATGCAGGCAGGTCCTAAAACATATTTTTTTTATGAAGTTTTGAGATGATCACAGTTAGTCCTGCCACGATTTGTTGAGTCCCGGTTCGCAAACCCTACTCGAAGACTAGTAGGCACTCTTTGCCACGAACATGTCACAGAACTACATTTCACTGGTTTGGTGCATTGGCCGTAAGAGCGTATGCGTCTCTTTTTTTATTACCATGGAATATGTGCAACGAAAAGATTTAGTGGTAAAATATAGTGGCAAACAAAATCTTATGCCAGCGATTGATTGTTTCAAAAAGCGTGGATTTATGCATTAGTTAATCTTGTTGCCACACATCACAATAATTACGTTCAAACAATGATTTTGCATTTCTGTGTATTGATTACACTTAATGCAACTGACGCATGTCCATGATAATGTTATCAAAAATCTAATCATCTTATATATAGCTCTAGCTGCTTAACTCGGAAAGCCATAAAAGTTAAGTATTAACCTTTGATAGATCTTCATAGAACAAGAACAGCATGTTCGGATCATCTCTCTTCTCCCAAGCTTCTTTGACGTGTTCGAAATATGGCAGCAGTGAAACTGTGAATGAAGAGGAATTACACGTTATTTCAAAATCTTTATTAATAGGTTTTCTTCTTAGTGATTTGTGGTGATTTGGGGGTTCCAAAAACTATACTATAACTAAACCGATTCATCAACGCAAAATTTAGGTTTCGCGTTGATGAATCGGTTACCCCACTGAAGTTGGGAACGTGAAAGTATGTTATTATGCTATGTACCTATGTTATTAAATTATGTTAAATGATTCCCTACTACAGGGCAAGGTCGTCACTACGACTACTTTACTAATTAATCGAGCTCATTGTGCCATCTCCGTCAAAAGCTACCGCATTTTCGTGTGCCTTATAGAGGTCAATGGAACAAGCCAAAGACCTCATAAGTCCCATTAGATCCATTGGTCACTGTAATGACAGGACGTCATTATGAGAAGCAATTGCACACTATTCGTTTTCTCTACTTACATAGGTCCCTACGGAATAAGTTCCAGAAGTCTTTGAAGTTGCCCTGGCAGCCGGACATCTTAAATAATTTGGTGTGGTGATAGCACGATACGGCAACGTCTCTTGGGTCCCGAGCTACATATACCATCTTCGCAGTACCCAGGAGTTTGGGGGGTAGCAGGGACATAGGTAAGTGTGTCTTGATGAAGCGAGTAGTCGTCAATGGAGCCGCAGTCAGCAATGGAGTCACTGGCTTAGCCATGAAGGTCATCAATTCTGAAAACTTCTCTCTGTCAAAGTTTTCTTCTGATTTCCCGATTGCGTCTATGTACTCCTCTTTTGTGTCTTCTTCCAAGAACATGAAGCCTCTGCAATCAATTATTTTAAGTTTCAAGTCTACACAACACAAGTATACATAACTTACGTCTTACGTACTCTCCGCCCGACAATCCATCTTCCCAAAGACGGTGGGACGAGCCGCTCTGCAGAGGTACTACTCTGCAGAGCGGCTCGTCAGGACAACTTACTTGAAACATCTGCTACTACTGCGGATTGCGCGCGCCTGGAGCGACTAGGAGCTCCATGTTGTTCTCCTCATCGTTGTCACTGTGGCGAAGTTGTCAACAGCCTCGGACACCACGGCCTGTCTTGCAGCCGAAGTGTGGGTCGCTTAGCGCGGCACGCGAACATTAATAACATCATCCGACGAAGTCTTGTCACCGTCGGTGTTCCAGCTGTATTAGAACCCAATGGCTTGGCATGGCACGCGACGATAGCAATAGATAGGACGGCATGTCCTTATTTCCATGGAAGGTGGGTAGGCCTTTAGTATGGGACGCAACGTATGCCGATACTCTAGCGCCATCCCATCTTCCTGCCTCGGTGGGATGTGCTGGCAGTGCCGTTGCGGCTGCGGAAAACCTCAAGCGGCGAAAGTATAATAGCCGTATAGGTAATTATATTTTCGAGCCGTTTGGGGTTGAAACCCTAGGGCCGTGGGGTCCGAGTGCTCATAGTTTGTTCAATGAAATCTCCAAACGGCTGTTTCACTTCCCGTGACGCAAGGGCTGGCTTTTACCCTGGTCAGAGGCTAAGCATTGCCATACAATGCCGCCAGTCTATTGGGTACATTACCAGCCGACAGCGATGCGGAGAATTTTTTCGATTATTAATAATTGTTTGATAGTTAGATAGTTTTAATAAATATTAGTTAGGATTTAATTAGTTAATTAATAGTTTGTTCTATAATATATTGTTTCTATAGTACCTTTATAAATAAATTTTACCCTACCTATAAAAAATATATAAATGATAATTTATATTATAAGATACTAAAAATAATAACCTACTTACGTCTTCAGTAAATATATGTATATATTTAAAGTATTTTTAAGCATTTAACAAAAACCTTGACTGATCCGAAAGGTGCCGCAAAATACCCAAAGAGCAATAAAAAATAAAATTGTGACTATTAAAAGTTTTTGCTTATTATCACGTTTTTGGTACCAAAATTACCCCGATTTCATTACAAATTATTAGCTTTTCTTATGAACGTTATGACTATACACTCGCTAAACGTCGACCGCCTGCGCCCCATGTAATTTTTGTTTTTCTTTTTTCCAGAATATTACCACTTATATAGACTCAGTATGATTCTTAACAACACCCTCACGGATCGGACAGGGTTTTAGTTACAGGCTCTATGTATATATATATTTAAAAGAAAGAAAGAAAACTGTTTATTTGGGACAGTACCGTACCAATTATGAACGTCTGAATAACATTTTAATTTGTGCACTCACTCCAAGAAAGCGTATCGGTGGGTTAGGAGTATCTCTGCCGCTTTTTCGTAATTCAAATTATTTGCAATCAACCAAACTAGCTCTTGGGTCCATGTAGTTCCTAAAAAGTAATTAAGAGGGAAATATGTTATTGAATAATACGAATGAAGATTCGAGTAGATCATAATTTTTTCAGGAAAAATTTCTTTTTTTTTTACTAGACCATTACCCACCAGATCGTTGATAACTGGCGACAAACACGTCACTAGGTCTCAGGGGCATGTTGTAGATGTTCACGGCATCTTTCTTGTAAGGTTTGAACACTAAGTAACCTTTGGGACCCAGACGGATGTAGGTTGCAGGCATGCCTGGAGGAAACGCAGAACAATTATTTTCCGTTTACAACCTAAGCATATAAGCCTCATTGTGCCGCAAAACTTGAATCGTGGATCTTATTTCTCCAACAACCAGTCGGTACTCCTGAGATGGCCTACAAATTAACCTCATCTGTGTCACTTCACCAAATTCTCTGTATACGTTCACCAACCATTATTTATGGCAAGAAGAGGGTTGTCTATCTATTTATTTGTTTTCAGCACCTTGGATTATAGGTCGGTGTTTTTGAAATGCCTCCAATAAACACATTATATAAATACAAATAACTCACAGGCAAAAGTTTTTTTAATTAATTCTTCTTCTTCAGGCTTCAGCTCCTCGTATTCATAAGGAAACGGTAACTCTTTCTGTTCTTCCATTGCGTAAAAGGACACAACACAACTGCAAGATACGAAATAAATGTAGAGACTTTTATAATATCTGGATCCTCAAAATGTTTATAACTTATCGTTGCGATGTACTTACCACCCGCAAATATCTGTAGATATCAAAATAGCAATCTATTTGATCTCAATTTTATGATAACAAATTAACAACCGACAAGAACCTGCGGGCCTACCACCACCGCTTCAGCAGTATTATTTTAGTCTTACTTCGTGGGACAAAGAGATGGAGCTATGTCTACATATACGTGTCTTATACGTGTACGTATAAGATGTGAAAACCGCATCAAAATCCGTCCATTACCATCATTAATCCATCATTTAGATTTCTTCTAGAAAGTTTATGCATCTAATCTTATTATTGTTTTTATTCGCTCTGTTATCGGTAGACGTGTATGGCAACAGCTGGGGGCTTTGATAAGATAGATAGCCAACTGCAAAGGTTATTGGATGGTTTTATTTGCTGCCATAGCAGGCTTAAAGGCTGATCATGAATGTAGCCTGTAAGAGTAAGTGCGGTAGTGAAAGAGTGACAGGTTGAATGATATGAGATAATATGAAGTGTACCTACCTACCCCAAAATATACTTGAACAGTGGAATTTTATACATGCTAAAAGGTTAATAATCGCTTAAATAAAGAACAAAGTGAAGGAAACGACGTATGAGAAGTATGTCATGGAGCCTTCCTTTATTAGAGGACGCTGACGGCCGAAACAAGTGACAATCGCTTCGAAAGCGTTTCATTATTCTACAATAACTTTCAACAGGATTGACATAAGCTTTTCGATAGCATATGTCAGTCCTTTACGTTTTTGCCTTTTCCATCAACGTTATCGCTGATAGAATGTCACTTTGTCTATTGCATCGACGAATGCGGTAGAAGAAACAGTTTATGATCATCTTAAGTTATTGGTAGTTTCAAAACTACTATTATAAGTATGTGGGGCAAATAATAGACTGCTTATTTATTACTTCTTACAGCACGCGTAGCATAACCACAATAGAAACGGGTTTTGTTGACTGAAGAATAGACAAAATTGTTAAATGATAAATGATTTATTTCTGTAAGTAGGTTTGTACAAACACTTTTACACGTCAAACACATTTTTAAAACTAGTTGAGGTCGGCGTTTCCTATCTGACTACTCTGAGAAGAAAGGCCGAAACAAACTCAGAGGTCACAGTCTCTTTTAAAGTCCAGACATAATCTTGGTCAGATTATGTGAAGACCATGTAGATTGGTGTCTGAAATGGTCTTTTGAGGAAAGAACCACACAGATTGAGTGGTCCTGTCCAGTCAGTGCACGTATTTGTCAGTGATCGTGCAGCTCAACTCAGAATTTAAGGAGCTCAACGATTTGACGAACAATACCAAAAGCAGGATATTTGGGTAGACCATGATTAATTAAAACTAAGGAAAAATAAATAATAAAAAGAAAAGAATGATCCACAGAGTCTTCACATTCACCATAATTAAAATAATATAATACTTTACAAAGTAAATAATTCATGTCATTGTAGGTATACATAAAATGTCAATGTGAATATAAAATCCAGAAATAATCTTGGTCAGATCATTTGAGGACCATGTAGATTTGTCTGAGATGGTCTTTTGAGGAAAGAACCATACAGATTTGAGTGGACCTGTCCAGTCAGTGCACGATGTTTATCTGTCATTTTGTATATTCTTCTGTCGACTAAACCCGTTTCTATTGTGGTCATGCTAAGCTTGCTGTTGCTGCTGAAAAGGTTTTAGGCGGGTTTTAGCGGGAGCTGCGCTGAGTGCGATAATCATACATATTGGGCCGTCAGTGCCGACGCTCAGCGTGACTCTAAAACCCGCTTTATCGAGCAGGAACAGCTCTCATTAGATGAAATCTATTGCAATCATTAATCAGAGTCATTAGAATGATGTCTATAACGGTCATTCAATGATCAAAATATGCCTAAAGCGACTTCTTCTCTTCGGTAAACGACACACTGACGATACTTTCTAGTAGATAATTAATTAGTATACCATACCATACCATTTAAGAACCAGAAGGCCAATTCTCGTACTTAAAAAACGTTCACATTCAAGTCGCAATCTGTCAAATTTGTCAAAAATGTTGGTAAATTAATTGTATTTTTGACAGATTGCGAATGAGATGGGAAAGCGAACGATCTTAAAAATTACGGGAATTGCCCCTCAGAAGTCGGAGGTCGTAGCAGTCGTAGCCAAACGCTCGTAGCAGTCGTATCCAAACGCTCGTAGCAGTCGTATCCAAACGCTCGTAGCAGTCGTATCCAAACGCTCGTAGCAGTCGTATCCAAACGCTCGTAGCAGTCGTATCCAAACGCTCGTAGCAGTCGTATCCGAACGCTCGTAGCAGTCGTAGCCAAACGCTCGTAGCAGTCGTATCCAAACGCTCGTAGCAGTCGTATCCAAACGCTCGTAGCAGTCGTAGCCAAATTTTCATAGCAGTCGTAGCCAAACGCTCGTAGCAGTCGTATCCAAACGCTCGTAGCAGTCGTAGCCAAATTTTCATAGCAGTCGTAGCCAAACGCTCGTAGCAGTCGTAATTAAACGCTACTATTTAAGTAGTTTGGCATTAAGTGAAAACTATTTTGTAATTTTAAGTAGGTAATTCTTTATTTGAATAACTTATATATAACTACCTGCACCCCGCGGTTTCACCCGCGTAAGTCTCGATCCCGTGGGAATATCGGGATAAAAAGTCCTATGTGTTAATCCAGGTTATAAACTATCTGTTTGCCAAATTTCATCCAAATCCATTCAGCCGTTTTTGCGTGATTGAGTAACAAACATCCAAACACACAAACCCACAAACACACAAACTTTCACATTTATAATATTAGTAGGATTACATGGTTTGGTTATAGTTAATTTCATTATAAATTAGGGAAGCGCAGGTCAGTATCTCGCAGGTTGTCCTCTATCCATCGCTCAGCTTGTTGTGTCATCTCCTCGTCAAAGTAGCCGCGCCAACCACCTGCTTTACCTGATAACAAGCACATAATTTCATCATTTGATTTGCTCTTCCTTTTTTAGATAATACTTTATGGTTGTTCCAACACAACAACGAAACAGAGGACCCTGTTTTGTTATTGTTTTGTTTGAAATATGCCTCGTTTCTAAATAAATGTTAAGAGGATGGAGTCCAAAATACATTCAGGAATCCTGAGTTGTTAGTCCATTCTGTTCCGGACAGTCGGTCAGGCGGACAGACGGTCTTTGTTCATTATTAAAATTATTCAACCTTTTCTAATGAACACTTCTTCAGGGGAAAGGACGCCGAATTCTCTCAGTTCTTCAAAGTTCACAGACTCGTTATTCTTGAAGTTTTCGAAGCTGAGATGGTCACACAGACGAGTCATCTGAGCATCTGTTAAGTCTTTGCCTAGGAAGTCGGCAACACGACGGATAACCGCAGGTAGGTCCTGAAATTAACGAAACTCAATTAAGTGGTGCTATACGATTAGTAATATTTTTAACCGACTTCTTCAAAAAGGAGGAGGTTCTCAATTCGTTTGAATTTTTTTAACCGACTTCTTCAATTCGTCTGTATGTTTTTTTTTTTTTTGTATGTTTGTTACTCGATTTCTCCGCCAATTATGAATCGATTGTGATGATTCTTTTTTTGTATGGTAGGGCATGCTTCCGAGGTGGTCCCATATAAATTTTATTAACTTTTGCTTTTATAGTTTTTGAGTTAGCTTCAATATTACGTATTTTTCCCACTTAGTTTATCTAGACGATGTTTTCATTTACTCCTTCACTGATATTTACATCAGCTGTATTAGAATTTGTGTGGGGTACGTACCACAACTAAAAAGTGAAAAATAAAAACGAAAATTTAAAAGCAAAGACACCGATTTCCGAAATTAAATTTATTTTTCAGTTTTGAGTGTTTTTTTTTGGAAGTCGGTTTTTTTTTTTTTGTAAAAATGTTTTTATATGGAATTACTCTCGATGCCATAAAAATAGCTCTGCAGTGCTGGTTGAGTTGTTGTTATACCTGTATTAGTTCTTCATAGAATAAGAACAGCATGTTCGGATGATGTCTGCAGTCCCACGCTTCTTTTACGTGGTCAAAAAATGGCAGCTCTGTAACTGAAATATTAATGAAATTATACAATTATAAGAATACTTTTAGGCACTTATTTGTGGACATATATAGAAAACCTCATGCTAGAGATAAGTAATTCCAAAATAAACTCAGAAATATCATACTCACAAAGTCCCCTTATAAACAGATTCCAGAAGTCTTTGAAAGGGCTCGGGAAGTCCAGCACTCGGAACAACTTGGAGTGATGGAAGGATGACACCGCCACATCTCTGGGGTCTCTCGCCACATACACCACCTTGGCAGTGTCCAGGAGCTTAGGGGGCAGCAGGCTCATGGGCAGGTGCGTCTTGATGAAGCGAGGAGATGGAGCTGCCAACAGCCTCCCCGTTACAGGTTTAGCTATTTTTTCTATCAAAGCCTGAGCTTTTTCTTTATCCTCTGACGTCTCCAGTAAATTTTCTTGCCATTTTTTGTTGAAGAACATGAATAGTCTGTGAATGATGTAATCAAATATTATGGTAGCGATTTAAATTCAGTATCTTTGATCTGCCCAACGAAAATAATTCGCAAATTATTAACGGTCAGAGGGCTTAGACAAGTGACAATCGCTTCGAAAGCGTTTCGTATTTCTACAACGACTTTCAACAGGATTGACATTATGCTTTTCGATTGCTTATGTCAGTCCTATAAATTTTTACCTTTTTCATCTTTCCATCGTCGTTATCGCTGAAAGAATGTCACTGTTTAGGAAACATGGTTCCAAAATCGGTAACTGTGGCAAATAAATGATTTCCTTTAAATTTAGACATACGTAAAAAGTATTAACTTACTCCAAGAAAGGGTATCTCTCTGTGAGCGGTATCTTTGCTGCCGTTTCGTAATCCAAATCGTTAACTAGCAGCCAAACTAACTCCTGAGTCCACGTCGTACCTAAAGGATAGAAAGGCCTGCTATAATTAACAAGATTAACCGAATAATAGAATACGAGTCCAAGGGAAATATTTCGGGTCACATACAATCAGCTGAAGGAATGGAATATGGATTACCTGATCGTTGATATGTGGCCACAAAGATATCGCTCGGCCGAAGCGGCATGTTGTAAACATTCTCAGCATCTTCACAGTACGGCCGCAGGAATAGGTACCTCTTAGGACCTATACTCACGAAGTCGGGTTCGGCTGCAGAGAAAATAACATAATTATACGGTACAGTTTTGCATCGCATGGGACTTAAACATACGCAAACAACTGGCGAAATGTGGGTGTACTGTATATAAGGTGTATGTATACACGAAATATTTTTGTAGACGTCATTGTACTCATCATTATGAACAAATTTTACAAAGGGACTAAACCAGAAAAAAAAATCAGCTGTTCCCTACATTTATGTTCGCATAACTCGTCAAAATGTAGGACAACAGATTTTTCGCGATTTCACGTTGATTCAAAAGTTTTAAATTCCTAACTTGTATAGTTCTTGCGATAGATAGTACAAAAATGGTCTCAAACTGACAAATTTTACGGCAAACTATGAATTTCTTAAAGTTTGAAGATTAAAAAAATAAAAATTCATTGCAATTTTTATTATTTGTTGTTATAGCGGCAATAAGAATATACAATCTATGAAAATTTCATCTGGGCAGACGCGGCGGAGGGAGTAGGTACTTTGTATTAATTATTATGTAGTAATTTAAGTCCCTAATTGGCTACAACGAAATCAGCAAAAAATTATTTAAAAAGAAACAAGTACTTACATGCGTAAAATCTCGCTAGTTCCTTCTTCTCTTCAGGCTTCAGCTCTCCAAATTCGTAAGGAAATCGTGAAACACTAGTTTGATTCCCCATTTCAGGAATAACACGTTTTTATCCTAGTCTGATAAATCAACCAATCTTCCTTGATTTTTCCAACCGTGCTTTATTTTTAGTCAATTCAAAAAAAAAATTTGTTGTCGTCAGATAAAAATATACTATTAAGTAGATATGAACTGTTACCAAATAGAATATAATGGGTATTTGTTATTTAAAACATTGGTCGAGATTTTCTGAACCCGCGCTATGACTTTATACCGGTACCAACTTCTAATAGGAAATTACTGGATGCACAGACTAAGTAGTAACTGGATGTAATGTTGGAGACACAGGCTGTCTTATTATGATACGGCTGACAAAATGTATTGTTTGAGTAAGCGTTATATCCAACATATACCCACGTAGATATTAAGGCAATTACACACTTGACGAAACGAGTTTATGCATTTTATGACGTATTTTTTGTTTTCTTTTTTTTCAAGGCAATCAACCAACCTTAGACCACTCAAGCATATTGATAGTGAATTGACCAGACCGATACCGGCAGGTTTACTATTCACCTTCCCGAACGAGTTTAGCTTTTCCGACACAATTTGCAAACAAAGCCGTAAATAGCGCAAAGCCTGGGAAATCGATCGTCGATGTCTGGTTATATGATTATTAAAATATGATTCGCGACTGTAACCAAACTGACCGTATACAATATATGGCTTTACAGAATTATAATCATTAGAATCAGCAATACAACTCCTTAAGTTAGAATTGACCTCAAATGTCATGATTTCATGAAATAGTCATTCAATAGGTAGGTAATATGAACTTTGATGATTTTTATTATGATTATAATTCTATAAATAAATATTTGATACGGCCGCGAATCATTTTTAGATCAACATATAACCTGTTGTGCTATTCTGTAAACATCTCACCGTGAAAACTCAGGTGAGGTGAGTTTGAAGTGAACTGTCACTTCCTTTAGCATCAGTAGGTATCGATGACAATGACAGCTCACTCCACGCTCACTTCACCTACGTTTTCACGGTGAAATGGTTACAGAATAGCAATGCTGATACTGACCTGCAAATTGCAAAAAAACGTAAGAAAATTTGAATTTCTTGGGCTACCCTGACGCCTGACGTTCGTCTGAACACAGCTTGAAAACCATATGGGCTACCATTAGTCCTGGTCGTAATATAAATTAAGGAGATAAGTGTACACATATAAATGTATCACTGCCTTAAGATATTTGTCACCAATTATAGTCACCGGGGTCAGAATAAGGCAGACCTATTATCGCGAGTTTGAACAATTCAATGACCGATGACGTAAAATTCGTCAGTTATTACAAATCAGTGACATTATTTTTTAACTGATTAGGTCTACTAATGCTCGGTTCCTATAAACAAATCGTTTTGCGTTCTATTGTTTTTTTTATCGCCAAACTTGTAAGTAGATTCGTAAGCTAATTTCAACTGTGATAGCTACTTCCATATGGGTCTACTAGCAAAGCCTCTTCTTCTTTGTGGTCTTTGCTTCATTTTTGGTAAAGATACAAGAGTTTTAATGTTAACCAATCGGTAACGGTCTGTAAATTATAGGAATCGGCCACTATTACTCATTAATGGAAATTAATGAGTAAGTGAATTTTGTAATTATAATTTCGGGAGTAGATTGACACTCATACCAAATAAAAAACCAAGACAGAGCGTGAGGCCGGTTTCATAAACATAATAATATGTGCACTTAGTGAGGTTTAGTTTGATTATAGTTTCATTGTAAATGTGTGCGTGTGAGTGTGTATGCACGGAGCGGAGGTGTAGTTTTGGCATGCTTCACTGTATGGTTCGCAGCGCTCTGTCTTGGTTTTTTATTTTGTCTGAGACTGGGAGGTGAGAGTAAGTAGACGAAGTTCCAGTTAACGCTTTCGCGGATGGTAAACGCCCATATAGACGTCATAACAATAAAACGTCTATTGTGTCTCGTTCTATGTTCTATTTCAGGGATTTGGTTTCCGCACTCAGTCCGTAAGGTGTGCACATTGTGCCTGGGCCATGGCAGCCGTTTGTGGTTATTCCAACCAGCCAACCTCCCTCCAGAAGTTAATTAAATCTCCTGGTCTCTTCAGAACATCTGTGAAAGATGTGGGTGACCCAAGGGTTTCTTTTCTGATCTGGGTGACGCCCGCGCATTCAAAGAGCACGTGCGCGACTGTTTCCTCAGCCTCCATGCATGCTCTGCATAGAGGACTGCCCGTTATAAATGCCTATTGTGTGAAAGTGTTTGTTCAGTGAGTTCACGAGACACAATACCGCGGGGACCATCATGGCCCCCGCGGTATTGTGTCTCGTTCATGGCGTGCGATTGGAGTGGCCTATGTGACATATGTCCAGCAGTGAATTCCTATATATGGCTGATGATGTTTATAGTATTATCCATTCATTACGTTTACGGGTTTAGTTGTATTGAGATGAACTTGATCTTATCTCAATTTAAAATCTTGGGAAACTGTCTTTATAACAGCGCGTAAACATACAACCATGACAAATGCATCTAGAGTCAATTTAGTTACCAATATTTATTGAATACTGTGACCCGCCCCGGCTTCACACGGGTGCATTTATATGTGAACACGGTATTCTGTTCACGACACGTTGTGCGCAAGTTCTGAACTCAAGATAGTATTGTTTATCAGTGGTTCTTTTTGTATATTTTGAGAGCATTATGTCCATCTAGTATAATGTACTGTCTTTCAAATGATGAAGAATTTTTCAAATAGGAGCTGTGGTTCCGGAGATTACCCTCTACATATACATACCTACACAAACTCACAAAATTCGCTCTATCTGTTCATAATATTAGTATAGGTTATTACATTGTAGTCCCTTTGAATTTACTGAAAAGAACCTAATCCTATTGCAAATATTTTTCACTGCAGTTCAAATATGTACCGTGTAAGTACATAATTATATCTTTATGTAACTCTAGCTGATGCCCGCGACTTCGCCCGCGTGGATATCGGTTATTATATACTTAAACCTTACTCGAGAAGCACTCTATCCATTGGTGAAAACAGCATGAAAATTGGTGCAGTAGTTTTTGAGTTTATCGCGTACGGAACGACAGAGATCGAGACGCGGTGGAGGACTTTGTTTTATAATATGTAAGGATAGTTCAGTCAGTATTGTACTGTCAGTATTTCTAAGAAGACAATATCTACATCCTTGTCATTATGTTCCTTACTTCGTCGCATTGACCAATTCAATTCAAGTGATTCAATTCTTTATTGCATATCACATGTGTTTTACAAAAATTACAAGATCATTTATGTTCTACTTATTAAACATGTGTTGCGATCATATGTTTTGCACTTCACATGATTAATAAAATCTTAATCGAAACTATTTGCATATATGTGATATAGGTATTTTATACATTCTGCAGTTAACCATCTCTTCGGTGCCAAAGGTGATGTTCTAATTTGGGGGCTGGTTAGATACAATATCAGTTTTATATGGAGTTCTTTAAACTCGGCAGATAAAGCTAGTATAATATTAATAACAGTAGAAATACTTAAATAAATATGCTAACTTTAAACAGTAAATACAGTATTCAACAGTTTTCCTCATCTTAATGCTTATTTCGGGAAACGCAGGTCAGTATCTCGCAGGTTGTCTTCGATCCATTCCTCGGCTTGTTGGGTCATCTCCTCGTCGAAGTAGTCACGCCAACCGTTAGCTTTGCCTTAAAAAAACATTAATATTGGAGATGGCACGTACACACGGCTACACATCAAGCAGCATTTCCAGTATAAGCTGACCTCGCATTGTACGGACATCATGTACAATGCGAGATCAGCATAAACTGGAAATTTATAGCTTGATGTGCAGTAGCCGTACATGGTCGTATAACTTCTTTAGTTTATAATCTATCGTTATTACCATTTAAAATTTAACACATTATATTTCGATATTTTATAATCTATCTATGGGAAACCGAGAAATTGTGAAATGGTATCAAACTTGCTTGGGACGTAACGCACCTTGCGCCAATACTGAATAGCCTGTTTAGCTAGTTCCTCGCAGCTAGCGCGCAACTTGGAAGTAGCTGTTTGTCACAGTTCTACATGTAATGTAACCTATCCCATTATACCCAGTTCACAATTTGTTGACAGTTTATAATCTAACGGTTCTCACAAACCTACGGTGACAATGTTTCATTATATTTCCAGATCATATGTACTGTTTGCTTGTTATTTAGTGCAACTGTAGTAAGTGTATATTGATCGTGACAAAGTAAGTGGACCTAGCATAATAATAATTATAATTACAAAGCATTGACTAATTGCGAAAATAACATACCGGTGCGGACAAATTAATTCAAAAACGAAGTGTCTAGACAAAGAGATTAAAGATAAATATACAGGGTGTAAGGGTAAACACTGTTGTCACTCAAACCATGGGTAATAGTAGACTTAAATATAAAAATAAATAACCGAGTAACAATTAAAAAAAACGTTATTAACATTAAAAGATTTTTAAAAGTTAAACTATCCGACAACGTGCTCGCTAGCGAAACAGCTGACTGACTGAGGGAGGGGTCGCGCTCGCGGCCGGTAGGGTCACGTCCCGCGCCACCCACCCTTGTTGAGACGCAAGTTCCTTGCCCTAGCGCCCTAGGGTGAAAGGGTGAAATATTCTTGTGTAAATTTTCTTTAAGAAAAATAGGTGTCATTTTCCATTGATTTTACGTTCTATAAATGAAACCAAACTATTGGTTTCAAGGTTAACGGTGTTTACCCTAACACCTTGTATAATTTAATGTATTTGTGTCTAGAGGCGGTGTTTCACGCAGAGCATGGGTTCGACGCACCGGCTGCCGAGGCGTCTCCGTGTAGTCCTAAATATCGCGAGGAAGAAGTCGATAGTACTGTATCGGTCCTTCAAAATTTGCTTTTACCTTTTCTAATAAAAGTTTCGTTGGGCGAGAAGACGTCGAACTCCCTCAGATCCTCGTAGTTAACAGACTTGTTCTTCTTGAAGTTCTCAAAGCTGAGGTGGTCGCACAGACGTGACATTTGCTGCTCTGTCACCTCTTTACCAAGAAAGTCTGCCACGCGACGTACGACTGCTGGTAAATCCTGCCAGAGAGAGAAGAAAAAATACATTCACGTGTGCTGCTGGTAAATGAGGTATTATTGTATGTATGTAAATGTATTATGTAATACACCATTGTACCATGTACTAAAAAAAAGCCACTTGTTTTTATAAAAAGTCTCTGTATATTACGTTATTGATCCTTATAAGCAACAGAATAGATTGGCTTCAAAAAAAGTTTCTGTAAAAATTGCCCATTATCTTGCTGACTCTATAATTTTTTCAAAATCTGTGAAAGCAGATCAAAAAATTTCAAAAAGTTAAGGACAGTTATGTAAGTCTGTTTTCTTTTAGTAAAACTATATCCTTAATTAGTTTGTAACTATCTGCGATATTCTAACGTATTGGCTCATCTTTAAACAATTAGCGATAAATTGTAGAAGATTACGAACATAATGCAATATTGCTCATCCCCCATAACAATTACGTGATAATTATAGCCTACAGACTGACCAGACTTAGGGAATATCTATGCAAAGAATAAAATTTATCCGGTAGTTTATGCGTGATGCTGGAACATACATTCGGACAAACAGACAAAAATTCTAAAAACTCTATTTTCGGCGTTATTGTTATTGTTATGAGGCCGGGGCCTTATAACAACTACTTTTTTTCAAAAATATTACTGTGCAGTTTTGACTTTGCTACGATTTTATTATAAGCTTCCGCCCGCGGGGTATGTCGATAAAGCCTATGCCCTTTCCCAGGGTGCCATCTATCTCCTTACCAAATTTTGTCGAAATCCGTTAAGTGGTTTAGGCGTGAAAGACAGAGTTACTTTCGAATTAATATTAGTATGTATAGATGTATAGATTTTTATCAAGGGTCATCTTTGATCATACCTTTGCAAGTTCTTCATAGAATAAGAACAGCATATTCGGATTATGTCTCATATCCCAAGCTTCTTTCACGTGCTCGAAATATGGTGTCAGTATATCTAAAACAAAATCAACCATGAACTGCCCCAGCCGAACAAACCGCCAACATCATATCATTTGTATTCATACTTACATACCGTACTTCGACGCTTCATGTCCTTTTATTTTTGAATTTATTTGTATAGTTAGTTAGTTAGTTATTCATTGTATTTAGTACCTAAATAAATTGTAAGTTGTGTTAAATATTGTAAATAGTTCATACTTACAACGATCTTTCCTAAATAACTCCCAGAAATCTTTAAATTCGCCTGCGAAGTCAATCACTCGGAAAAGCTTAGCATGGTGGTAGGATGATACGGTGATGTCCCTAACATCTCTAGCTATGTATATCACCTTTGCCGTGTCCACCATAGTGGGTGGGAGGAAGCTCATCGGAAGGTGCGTCTTGATGAACCGGGGCGATGGCATCGCCGCCAGTTTCTCCGTCACTGGCTGAGCCATTACCTCCAGCATTTTAAAGAGTTTTTCTTTTTTCTCTATGCTCTCCATCTTGTCGATGTTTTTCAGACAGTTGTTCCTCCATTCGGTGTAGTACATGTAAATTCTGAAACCGATAATATTGTTGAGAGTTTTTGATGAAGTTTCATTATGTGTTGTTATTAGGTGCACATGTCTATTAAGTGGTTTATAAACTGTTGTAAGAACGCCTGATATTTATTTCTCTTACGCATATCACTTATCCACGTATTCAGAATTATTATATCAGCAGTAGGTTCATTGAAAAGAAAATCAAACCATGATTTGAGAGATTCATGAAGGCAGTACTTACTCGAGGAAGGGATATCTATGAGTAATTGGAACTGCTAACGCCGTTTCATAATCGAAATCATTTGCTAGCAGCCATACCAGCTCCTGAGTCCACGTAGTGCCTGTCGAAGAACACAGTGTATTATACTCATCCAAGCACAGCAACACCATACATCTTTATTGTATTTTCGCTAAATATGTTGTTTCAAATTATATATTTTGCGGTCTGATTGCAGAAATGGCCATATGATCTGGCTGGCCATTTCACGATACGCCGCCATTACACCAACGATTAGGTGTAAGTACATTACTTCTTGATTTGTCATATCATCGTTTACATGTTCTATCGTCCTTTTTTCAGATTAACCTTTTATAGGTACGTACTTAAAGCATTAATTCTTGAAAGTTTTCTAGTAACATATTCCCCGCTTCTTATGGGTTCTCCGGTTCCCTAGGTACTTTGTTGTACCTACACTATCAAAATCGTTAATTAATTCAGTTGTTCATCATCTTCCTGCCCTTGTCCCATGTTACTTGTGGTCGGCGCAACACGTTTTCTCAAACTCAAACTCAAAGCATTTATTGCAATTTAACCATTTACAGGCACTTTTGAATTGTCAAGGAGTCAGTTAGTCAGAAATATGAAGCTAGTACCCATTCCAAAGCGTAGTAGGTACCTATGGAGAAGAACGGGCAAGAAACTCCATGGACAGTCTTTTAAATCAAAATATTGTTACAATATATTGGTTACATCATTCATGTTGAAATTATACATGTGAGAACAATGTAGAAAGCACGTTAAAAGCGTCCACAATTATAAAATAAAAACAATTCAAAAATTAAAATAAGCCATGGCAGCTAAGAGATGACCAGTCACAACTGACGGCGCCCGTTCACGAACATGACGCATGGATCAGCACCATTCAGCTCAACCATTTTGAAGGGAGCTAAATGATCCAACACACGCGCCACCATCAGCGAGACATTTGAGTGAGCATGACATTCCCAGCCGCCAGGGCACATTCAAGTCAATGAAAGACAAATTACCCGGTAAATGGTAACTCTATAGTACATAGTACTCACACCTGTGCAATTATATAATACAAAGGAGATTGAGTTTATACAATGCAAAGATGGTCTTACAATCTTCAGCAGCTCCGCAGTATTTTCGAATGTTAATTAGTTAGTTGTGGTTGTGGAGCAGGACCAGCATTAAGCCAAGCATTTTTATCAGAGATGTAATCCTCCAACTTATAATATGCCTGCCTACACAGTGTGCGTTTTATACAAGTTTTGAATTTCGTCTCATTCAGTTGAAATATGTGGGGAGGAATTTTATTGTAACATTTTAAAAAGTACCCCATGAAAGATGAGTCTACTTTAGCCAGTCTGAAACCTGGTTGAACTAATAGGTCCCTATTTCTAGTACTATAATTATGTCTATCACCTCTTTTACTAAAAAGATGTAAATTTTTTCTTTCGTGCATGATGTTTTCATAGATACATTGACAACTTCTTTTTCCACTCTCCCCTGTCAACCGTCACGCTATCATTTACTCCCTTCTCTTTCATATCATTCCTCACACAATCCATCCATCTTTTCTTTGGCCTTCTCCATCCTTGATGGATGCATTTATATTAATAACTTTTTATATTTTTATTAATTAAGTTGTTGAATACCTGCCCGCTGGTAGCTGGCCACATACACATCACTAGGCCTTATGGGTAGGTTGTAGATGTTCTCAGCATGGTCTGTGTATGCTCTAGGCATCACATAGCCTTTCGGACCCGCTCGGATCAAATCGATGCTGGCGTCTAAAATAAACATATATTAATATAATCTAAGTACAATATTAATAACACCATTTTACCGTTAAAATAAAATTAACATTTGGTGTGTATTTTATTTATTTTTTCCTATAGCAGCCCGGAGTCTGGATAGTGCCTGGTTGATGGAATAGGCACCTTTAAGTGAAATGTGGGTTTTACTATAGATGCGCCTCTGCCCAACCCTTCGGGGATTAGAAGCGTGATGTTATTTTTATCGATCAACGTCGATTTATGAACATGAAACTTTAATAACTCATTGATTAAACCAATAAATGTGTACTTACAGTTGTACAACCTCTTGTTTTCAGCTTTCTCATCTGCTTCAATCTCTTTGAAATCAAACGGGAAACGTAAACGATTATGTTCTTCCATTATTTTAATTTTTATTAAACCTAGCAGAACAGGACAGTGGGAATGGACATGAGCGACTAACAATAAAAATTACTCTCATGCCTTATAAGTATATCTACTTATGTATTTTTTTGTACACTTTTGATAATAAAAGTTTTTAATTATTTTCACGTGTTGTTATCTCATTATTCTTTGATTCTATTATTTCTTAAAAACAGACGTATTTCCATGACGGCATGACGGTGTGAAGGACATTGTGATATTTTAAGATATCAAATATGTTGATCATGTGATATGCATATAAGCCATTGTATTTTGGTATGCGTAAATTATAGCTGTTTTTTGATGTAATCGTGGAAAATAAAACAGCCTGGGTTCCTTAAAAAATAGTAAAAATATTTTAGTCGGTACCTCCTCAATAAGAGGTATTCCACTCAGAGCACTGATTCCAACACTACTTGCCCGACCCGCTCCTGAGCCCTTCCACTAATCGCACTGAAACAAAATTTCGATAAGTGCGGTTCAGTGAAACAGTTTCTTCATATTATTTTCAGTCCCCGAACAGCACCCTGCATACGGATTGTAGTGATGGGACGTATGTATTCTTTTTCAGGACATTACCAACAATAACATATCGATACGGCAAGTGTGTGTCGAACTACGCACAGTAAAGTCTTTTACAGTTCAAGCAGTACGGTTATGGAATGCGTTGCCCGTGTCGATAAGGGGTGCTCAATCTTGTCCACTTTTAAAATTCTATTAAAAAAACACTTTCACTCTCCTTAAACAACGTCATTAAATATAGAACTTTCCTCCTGTTTCATGTTTATTTATATAGATAAGTGTATGCTTTATGTATGTATGTATATATTGTATATGTAAATGGTACACCACTTACTACCTGCAGTATTATCTCTCGTTCTTACTTTAATCCATCCAAAGGTTGTCTGTAAAAGATCGCTTATCGTCGTTAAGATCGCGTAAAAGATCGCTATCGCTAACGATAGGACCGCCCATTCTGTCACCCTATGTAAAATTTCTACATTTGCATCTGGTATTTTATGGTGTACACAATAAATATAGAGTATTCTATCTATCTAAAGGATTCCCGGGCTTGATCATATTGAGAGCAGCGGTGGTGGCCTGAGGTAACGGCGACTTAAAACTTCTACCCGCGTGGTGGATTACTGCCCACTCTCTCTCACAGAAAGAGGAGGCCTGTGTCCCAGCAGTGGGAACATTATAGGCTGATTATGCGGTATATTGAGATCACGAGTAGAATATATTAAGTAAATAAACAAACTTACTCAAGCACTACATAAATAGGTAACTCCTTGTAAAAGTGCTCCTGGGCTTACTCGTCACGCGCCACGTTTTGGTGTCAGCAAAATTAGAAATAACCCTAAAGTCGGAAATGCTACTGCACTGCACCCATGATGATATCTAATCGTGCAACATGGCAGTAGCAAGACAAGATAAGATAGATAAATATTTTCCAAAGTAACTCCAGTGTCAATTGATACATTATAGTTTTATTTTTACTGGATTTTTCAGTAAACATTTTAAACATCAATAGATTTGTTGTTAAAGTTCTAAAGTTTCATGTGTGGGAAGCGCAGGTCAGTATCTCGCAGGTTGTCCTCTATCCATCGGTCGGCTTGCTGCGTCATTTCCTCATCGAAGAGGTCGCGCCAACCGCCTGTCTTACCTGAAAACAGAAAATTTTATGAGCTGGTAGATTCATAAATATCAGACTGTAATGAAGAATGCTGTACCTAATCGTCCAGTCAAGGCAAGAATCTTCTCATAGAAAAATTATATGGGCCCATTAAATGCTATAACTAGTCGGCAATGAAATTACAGACTTGAAAATAACCCGCATTTGACCAATACATTTAAAATAGGTCAAAGTAAAGCTATGATAAAAAACAATAGGTAATTAAATGTATAATCGACCTCCTTAATTGTTCTAACATCCAAACTTGTGCCCGAGTATATTCATTGTTGTGCCCAAACGCACTTATTAAAACAACAAAGGCTATTTAATTTTTTATAAGTGAGTTATACAGTACAGTTATACAGTTTCAACCTTATTGACGTTTCAATTGACTGGGAGTCGCTGTCAAAAGACGACTATACAACCTTTCCTAATATACGGCTGTTCTCCGTGGTTCAAGAGACCCAGTTCATCCATGATGTCATAGTTGATAGACTTGTTGGCCCTGAAGCTGTCAATGCTGAGATGCTGGCTGAGGCGGGTCACCTGCTCCTCAGTGTAAGGTTTGTTAAGGAAGGAGGCCACGCGACGGATGACTGAAGGTAGGTCCTGGATGGCAAAATTATTTATGACTAGCTGCTCGCACCGGCTTCGCACGGGTACTAAGTACTTATCTACGGCTATTTTAGGTATTTTTTACACCTTGGGTTACATTATTGGAGTTTTAGTAAGGAGCCCTAATTTTTTTGAAAATATAATAAATATAGCCTATGTCAACCGGAGATAGTGTAGCTTCCCAACAGTGAAAGAATTTTTCAAATCGGTTTCGGAGCCTATTCAATTCAAACAAACAAACAAATCTTTCCTCTTTATAATATTAGTATAGATAACTCGATGTTTTGGCTTGATTTTGTTGCCAAACAAAGAGTAATAAAATAAACCTTTGGAATGCCTCAGGGTGGTATTCTGAGGCCCTTATTATTTATCCCTAATTTTACTTTTTCGATTAGGTATGGTATGTGGTTCTAAATATTAGAAAAAGGATTTATATACATAGGCTGATTGTGAATCTATTCCATATTTTAATATGCATAGGAAGATTATCATCAAAACGCCATTTCATGATTATTGTAGCTTTAAGGCGTTTTACAAAGAACATACGAAAATCGATTTTACACCAGACATCCAATAAAATGATCTAAGTACAGATAGATAAGGCTTTTTCTAATATTAGAACGAGGGAAGCATTCGGCTGAATGGACCGGCTCTAAGTTTATCTCGTGTAAGTATTCAGGTTTTATGCAAATATAGCGGTACCTACCTTAGACATGTCTTCATAGAAAAGGAATAACATATTTGAATGATGTCTCTTCTCCCAAGCTTCTTTAATGTTGTCGAAATATGGCGTCCAATAAACTGCAAGTACATACCTAAAGCTAAGTTTGTGCATAAAAAAGTCGAATAACCTATCCAAATTAAATATTAAATACCCATCGAGTTTATCCAGGATAGAATAAACACCTACAATTAATGAGAAATCAATTTTGTAAATCTACAACATTGCTCTATCGTTCTATATACTTACAATTTAAAAAAATAAATTATCCTTACTCGAATTGCTGACGAAAAAATTCCAGAAAGTTTTGAAGTCTCCGTCGTACCCGAGCAACCTGTGTAACCTGTTCATGTAAAAGAAGGACACCACCACATCCCTGGGGTCCCGCGCCACATACACCACTTTGGCAGTATCCAACAAGGATGGTGGTAGCAATGATATAGGCAGGTGGGTGTATACGAAGCGTGGAGACTCCGCCTGAGACAACCTTTGGGTTCCCGAAAGAGTTATTGTCTCAAGATGTTTGATCTTCGCAGCATCCGAGGTCTCACTCAAGACTTTGTCCCTCATCAATGGATGTACGAGCGTGGGAAACCTTACAAACAAAACATTAAATGGACATGCTATTTACTAAAACAGTTTATTTTTGTCAAAGATCTTGAAGGTCAAGGTCAACCATTGTTTTGCTTTATAATAAGAAAACAGTTTCACTTTGCTTGGCACACAAGTTCTGCTTAACATGTTGAGAAAATGAGAGCGCACAAACTTGATACAAATAAATATGTACTTACTCCAGAAACATGAACCTTCCAAACAAGGGGACGGTCTCCGATTTGGCGAAGTTCCAATCGTTGGCGACGATCCAAACTAGTTCGCGAGTCCACGTCGAGCCTGTAGAGGTATATTCATATAAATAAAAGCTTTTCACGTCTGCCAAGTTTTGGGAACAGCTAGAGGTCCAGAGGGGAGGAATATTTTCAGTTAGTGAATGCTTAATTCTAAGGTAATGTTTACAAGATACCACTGATTTTTCCATGATTTTTAACACCATTAATTCGGTTTGATAATGAACGGTTAGCGTAAAACATTGCAAAAACCTTAAAATAATCCATCTTTATTTACGTTCCCAACACAGAAAATGCAAATGTGAAAATTCTGGACACGATAGCACATCCAACAACAAACTTTTTGTTACGTTATCTGATTGTGCTGCAGCAACAATGGCTAATTACGTTTTCTTATTAATAAGCAGTACAACAGAGGTAATTTTATTCACATTGAAGTTTTATAACCAGTGGTTCGCGAGTAACGTATAGCTGAATGGTCTTTACTTTAATTAAGTTAGAAAAAAGTTTGTTTATACAGTTCGATAAACTATCTTTGGAGCTTGGCTAAAGCCAGCACCGGATTCAAAGTTTTGGATCAGGTGGTGGTTTACAAAATAAGCCCAGTAGACCTTTAATATTTTAGGTTACCTACCTAATCGTCAAACTTCAAAATGTGACAATAAAAGATTATTTTGAATTAGAAAAAAAACACAAAACTGCGAATCAGCGCGATGCGAATTCGCAACGCAGAAGCTTTCTTAAGAAAATCTTAGGGTAGCGACGCTGATTTTTGCGATGCGATGCGAAGTCGCAACGCAGTTTTGTGTACAAGCCCTTAATCTAATCCTAACATAACGAAGCTAAACTTGAACATTCCTTGTGCAAGTTTTAAGAAAATGACTATAACACGTCTTGACCGCTATTACCTAACGGTTAAGACGCGTTATAGGTAGTAACTTTATGTAGAAATCAGTGGATCATACCTTAAAGTATAGGTAAGTGGTTAGTATGGTGAAAGGCTGACCTGATCTAGGGTAACTGGCGACGAAAACGTCACTAGGCCTTACTTCCATGTTGTAGATGTTCGCAGCTTCAGCGGTGAAGGTTTCCGGGAAGAAGTAACCCTTCGGTCCCACACGAATATAGTTTGTGTGTTCATCTGTTGCAAACAAAAAAGTATCTAAGTAAAAAAAAAACAATCTGTCAAGCCTTTTTTCAACCCTTTTTTGGGGTCGGCTTCCAGTCTAACCGGATGCAGCTATTCCCAGTATTTTACATGGAGCGACTGAAAGAAAGAAAAGAAAGAAAGAAAGAATAAAGTTTATTTGGACACAGTTCATGAAACACATAACACAAATATCAAAATAAAGAATAAATAAATTTTTTTAAACGATAATGTGTGCCTCACGGCTGCGCCAAAAAGGCTCATTTCAGCATTAATGCCAGACAGAATATACTGTCTGACGCTGGTTTTCTAATGAACCCTTATGGACAAATGACGGGAAGTACATACAGTTTCAACATACCTAATAAATAATAAGTCATAATATAAATAAACTAGTATCTAATAAAAAAATAATATATATATATATATACATATAATTACAAAAACAAAACAACAAGAACGGTCCCAGCAAAACCTGTTTGTTTTAGTGCTTAGATAGAATTACTGTGCACGGTGCACTCCAGACACAATGCGCTACAGGCCGCCGAGTGCGGCGGACGACCCACCGGTACGCGACAGTTAGGTATTTAGTTTGAAGAAGAGAGAAAACACTGTGAGTGATATTGAGAAATAATCATAATCATAAAAAGTTCATATAATACTTTCGGGGAAAGTGAAAGTACCTACCTTTAACAATAGCTGAAAGACGAAGGTATGCGACATTTTTTTTGACTGCCTATCTGACCTCCACAACCCAAGTAAGTAAATAATAATTTCAATGCCGTCATGGATCAAGTGGAATCTTTGAGAAAATCCTAGGGGAGCAAAGGATACGGTTCATGGTATCACGTCATTTGATACGGTTTATCCAATTTATTATCTTGTGACTTAATCTACAACGTCGTAGGTATTGGTCGATAGAGCAACTGCCGTAGGTACGTGAGACCCACCTGGTTTTGATTATATAGCCCAGTAAAGTGACTTTGAGGTTTTAAGTAAGTACCTAGAAGTAGGTAAGCCGATTATTTTCCCGAGTGGCTGTCAAGGTTCTAATTCGGTCTTACGAAGATTCAGTGTAAGATTAAAGGATTATCATATTGACCATAGCAATTTGCAATAAAGTACCTAGCATTTTAATCAATTCACCGGATACAAGTATTACTAATAAGATAAACGATGTCCGGTTTTCTAAGAAACCTCTCGATTTGAAGGGAAACTAGTTTAATTAGTATTAAGTTATAAAGATATACTTGTAATATAATAAAACACTAATACGCGCGAGTGTCTGTGCGTATTGTACTTTGTCGTTTTTTTTACCCACAAATCTCACCTGATGGTAAGAGATGCTCAGGCAGAAGCGAGCTTCACCCGGAATCCTCATCCACAGAGGAACTGACTCGAACTGCCGAAACACAACAATGCTGTTTACATTGTTGCCATGGCGACAGACTCAGATAAGATGGTGGTAGACCACCTGATGGGCACCAACCAAACCGAGCAGAATATTTTGCCCCCACTGGGAATCGAACCCGTAACCCGGGATTACTTTAATTACCTATTGTGAATGTGAGGACTAAGTGGATATTTTTTTCCTTTCTCAGTTACTTGTCTGGCAGTTTGAGTACTTTATGCCGCCCACCCAAATGTCCTTTCTTTAATATTGTTCGTCGAGTCGTTTAGCTCCTTAAGTTCTGACTTGAGCTACACGATTATTGATAAATGCTTCTTTCCTCAAAAGACCATTTCAGACACTAATCTACTTCCATGGTCCTCATAAGGTCTGACCAAGATTATGCCTGGACTTTAAAAGAGACTTTGACCCTTGACTTCGTTTCGCCATTTCTTCTCAGAGATATTCAAATAGGAAATGTCGAGTCCGTCTAGCTTATTTTAATGATTTTTTTTTAAAATGACTTGTAATAGTGATTCCTATATTCTATAATTAGAGAATAAAAAAATTCATTAAAGATGACTTGTAAATGACATGGTGGAAAGAAGAATATCATAGAAAAAGCTTTTACAATTTTTTTTGTAGTAATTGCGGAGTGAGGCGCGTCTTCGTGTATAGCACAATCTATGGGATGTTAAAATTACATTTTGTTTTTGCCGATAACAGAAATAATCAAATAGCCTTCGCTTCTAAACAACTTTTCTCGTAGCAGCAATTAGAGATGAGAAACCAAAAGTCCTAGGCTAGGGCTTTTAATAAATAAAAAATCAACATAAACAATTAACTAAGAGATCCATAAATTGTTAGTAACACAAGTTTGCACTTAAAACACATCTTTTAATTGTTAATAACTTAAAACTCAAGACGAATTAGTGAGAAGACCACTAGACAACGAGAAATGGAAATAAATAGGGTATAATAGTCTTCTCAGAAATTGCCATAATATGGCGGATGAAGTAGGTATTTGCCGCCACAACCTTTTGGTTGCTAGGGCTTTGTTATGAGCTAGGACTCCTAGCTCATAAATCAAATCTTTATCATCACCATTCAGGCGAAAGCCGTCCACTGCTGGATATAGGTCAGTCCTGTAGTCCAGTCCTTGAATCCAGCGGATTCCCGCGACTTACACAAGGTCAAGCTCTCTTATCGTGGTGAAAATAATAGATATGCCTGCCATCAACGTGGGACTGCTGTCTATAATGGAGCGCCGTCGGATGCGGACGTAATTAGGCATCGTCATTTGTGGAGACTGCGAATTCGTAAAACCAAGAATGCGAATTTTTAAGCAAGCTAAGCTAAGTAGTTTAAAAACTGTTGTATTTCAGATAATCGCATGCATCTATGTATGTTTTGAAACATAAATTATGTATTTGGGCTAAATTACAGTTCTTTTGTTATAAACTTGTACTGCCGATCTACTTACTAAAATACATTATAAAGTCAAATTGATAGAACCCTTTTTCACACACATAGAAATAAAACCTCATATTAAATAAGTAAATAAATATAAACTCATGGAATCATGCATAGTAAAATGCAATCCAAGATGGGGGGCCCATTTCTGTATCACCTAGGAACATTATACACAAAATGTCCCTTCCTTTGAAGGTCATTTCATCATCACTGAAAATCATGACGCACTCTCTAAAGTCTAAATGTTACATTTGTGCCAGTGTCACTGGCCGTGGATGGCCATTTAGAGTTAGGTATGTCGCCAATGTTGTCTGCCCATCTGTCTTCGTATATGTATAAACCCATTCAGCTAAATGAGGTTTAGATACGGAGTTTCTAATCACAACATTAACTCGTTGAAATAGATCGAAAGTGTCCTACAGTTTTCATAGCACCGACCTTTCTCCAAAAACCATTAACGTGTCTCAATTAAATTAATTATTAATATGACCCTAAAACTTACTTTTAAAGTATTTCGCAAGTTGACAAGCCAGTTCTGGCTTCACATCTCGTATTTCCCATGGAAAATTATTTATTGCATCCATTTCAAGGTGAGACAGCAAAGGACCGTTATGATTGAGGACACATTTAGTTTGAGCGAACAATAGTTTACAAGATTGCTTATTTATTTTAATAGATAATTATGAAAGATTACACCATCTTGGTAAAACAAATAATTCAGTTGATAATTCTATTATTTATTTGTTTACCAAAGGCTGCACCTGTGTTGGTTTGTTTTTTTCACGGCAGCTCCTTCCGAAATTGTTCCCAACACCTAACTCCAAAGATCTGTACCATATTTTTTACTATAATGGACTAACCACTTACTAAAATCACCCGTAAATTTTTTTATGTTAATAATGGTGATATAACAAAACGAAATTTTGCCCAGATTTGACGGACACAATAAATAAATAATTATGGAGAAACATCCAGTAGCTCATGTCTTGGTACCAAATAGAACAAGTCAGGTGAAAACTGTAGTTACCAGAATGATCTATACTAAAAAAAAGATAATTATATGTAATAAAGTAAAGATAAGTACAACTACCTTAGCTACTTCAACTAGTGAAGAAATAATTAGATTATTAGATCAAATATGGATACTCAGTACATTCTTATCGGTCGAAGTGACGACGCAACGTGAAAGAGCATTAACTAATTGATACTTCATAAGGGTGTGATATTATTATAAAATTGATGAATGGATGTAGTGTCGATCTGACCCCATTTTCAAGAATAACAATGAATGGATAAAGAATCAAGCCAAGATAATAATTTTGTTTGTATCAACACCATTGAAGACAGAGTCTCTGAGGAAACTCTGGGTTTCATTTTAAAAGTTGTCATCAAACGCAAAGAAAACATTCGACAAAAAATTAAAAGGTTTTAATTTATAAATTAAGAATAAATAAATTACATGGCGAACATATTTGGAAATAAATTAACTATAGATACAATAACCACAGAGATCGAGAACTATGACGTAACAACAACAACTTCAGGTTGTGACTCTACTTTATCATCCTTCTCCTTTGTTTGAATTTCCGTTTCAGCGCTGGTCTCCACAGGGGATCGGTCCTGGCACATGAGGGTCACAGGATCCCGCATGCGCTCCGGGCCACAGTTTTCCGTTGCTCCTAATAGCTTGAACTCGTCCTGTTCGTCAGACTCAGACTCGTGCCGGCGCCGGCCCGGGATCACTACCTCGACGGCGCGCCCGTCGCTCGCAGACCTGTCTCCTGCTCCGATCTCAACACGGTACGGCGTGCTTGGCTCCACAAATGCTTCCATCACACGAACATTAGATCTCTCCTGAATGTCATGGTCCCTGTCCAGCGGCTTGTGGCTCTTGGAGAACATGTCGAAGAGAGAGGGCGGGACTTGGAACTTCTTGGGGATGGCGACGAGGAACACCACATTCTGCACGTCGGCTCGCACGTTGAACGGGCCATCCTGGCGCTGGTCGTACAAGGCGGGCGCGGCGGCCGCGGTCGCGAGAAGACAGGCGAATGCTAGGAGCATGATGGTGCGTGCGCGCGACAGATCTCACATGCGCTGACTGCGCGCTGCATGCTCCCGCGCCGCTTTTACCAGCCACCCGCGAACCAGTCTGACGTTCGAAACGAGCACACTGTAACGGTTAACACGACATGAATACTGTGTGGTGGACCTAATTCAACGAATGATGCCTAAGTCAATTATCAATTTAGAATTTAATGACCACAGCGAGATATCAATCTTTTCTAACTTATGTTACATGAGTCATCATTCATCGTAGTTCACGTTGGATTCCATTGTTCCAATTGATTCCAATACTGCTACTTGTTATTGTTGCCGTTGCCGTAGAATGCTGTTTTCCAGCGACGGTGGTGAATGTCTAATTTCGACAGTTAAAACACGGTCAGAGAGAAATCTAGGACTTTTGTGAAGCATCGCGTTCTACATTAGCTGACTTTTTGATGGATATATCCGTCAAAACAAACAGGAAAGTAGTGAGTGTCGTGTCGTGGAGTGTCGTGGAACCGCAGGGCTTGTCTCGCGAGTGACAGTGACCGCGGGTCATCGATACGATAACCGAGTTTCGCCTGCACACTCGATGTATAGATAGGATCTAAACCCAGTTCGGGTAATGCTTCAACTGCGCAAAAGACCAACAGACGAGAATCGAATCACGCATGATGCAAATACCTACTCGAATCCTTTGGCTCTGTCCCGTTATTTTCTTCGCAATGACGTCGTTTTCTCAAAATGTGTTGTTCTGTTTAAAGAATACAAATAACCTTATAAAGCTGTACATACCTATTTAATAGCTCACGTACATTATACTTCCTTATAGAACGCAGGTGACGCTAGCACACCTTTAGGGACACAGTTTAGTATAGTTCGAGACTTAGTAAGCATCTTTGGATCAGTGAACTCCAATAAGCCTTTCTTACAAACAAGAAATCAGCTTATGCTGCTATCCGCAATGGTAACCCGTGAAATTTCTTAATTTTTTTGCAAATTGCTGGTTGCCGGACAGTGTCAGGTTTTATCTTGATCAAAATCCTAATCCTAACTATAATATTAAATAATATAATATAATATAATATAATATAATATAATATAATATAATATAATATAATATAATATAATATAATATAATATTATTATATTATATTATAATATAATATAATACAATAATAATAAACGTTGACGTCGTGGTGGGGCTTGCGCGCTCCGAACTCTAGGTCTGTGCCGGTAGAGTTTATTTTGCCGGAACGGGTCTAGAGTGAGGAGCCAGACCAAGAGAGATACAAAAACCACCATAACATATACCACAACATTGATCAAGGTTACCAATCCACTTTAGCCACGCAAAACCATAATCCAATATCTTTGTTTCCCTATCCTGCAGTAGCACAATTGTGCTACTCCAACCGGGGATTGTCCTTGGCTGCACTTGTATAGTGCGAACAGGGATAATCGTCGGTTGGTGCCTCATTCCATTAAATACAACTCTCCAAGTTCACTAGATAGATACTCTATTTAATAACTATTTCATGAAATCGTGACATTTACGTCAATCTTACTGAGAGAGTTCTATGATTTTAATTTTATTGTTTCGGTCGCGAATTACGATCCACATAAAACCGGACACTGACCTGCAAATTGCAATAAACGTAAGAAAACTCCAATGGAAAATAAAATATGGATGGTAATTCTTTAGTGGCGAAATGTAGGTGTTCTATAGGTACACCTATGCTGAACCCTTCGGGGAAACATGGCGTGTGTGTTGTAAGAAAACTCCAACTACGCGGGCTACCTTTGCGAATCGTTAGTTAGCTTCCCAGAGCAAAGACTGGAATCAGTCAGCCCGTGAAAGATGACGAAAAGACTGTAAAGAGAACCATACAATTATTCTTTGAGCTCCTTGAGTTCTGAGTTGAGCTGCACGATTACTGCGACATATGCGTGCACTGACTAGACAGCTCCACTCAATCTGTGTGGTTCGTTTCTCAAAATATTATTTCAGACACCAATCTAGGTACATTTTTTGACCAAGATTATGTCTGGACTTTAAAAGAGACTTTGTCCCTTGAGTTTGTTTTGGCCTTTTATTTCAGAAACACCGACCTCATATAGTTTAGGTTAGGCTAGGTTAAATATGATTGATTAGGTACCCCTTTGAGGCAATTATAGAGACATATCAGCTTTAGTTTAGGTTTCTTATATTTTGACTAATCTTTATTCATCCATTCATTAAACCTTATTAATATGTTAATTAGGTAGAAAAGACGTGACTTGACACATGGGTTTGTTTATAAAAGATTCATTCTATGAACTTATGAAGTGCTCCGTTGTTAGATGTCATCGTTCTAAGAAATTCTAGTTAATGCATCGTTTAGGTTCAGAGTTCGATTGCTGATTAATGGCGTATCATTGCACATCAAGATACCTACACATAATACACGATTGAAACAAAGCGACTTTTCAAACGTAGTTACTAAATGGCTGATTTATTGATTTTTATCTCAGTTCCTCGCCAGATATCCGGGGCGAGATCTTGATGGGCAATCTTGACCAGATTCAATAAGCTAGATCTAGAGTTGCCAATATCGACTCAAGTTTGCAGTCCTTGTGTGCGCGGCACCAATTGCGCACATGGCACCTGGCACCGACGTAAAATGTGGTCAACGTTGCAGTTTTTGAATTCAGAATGCATTACTACTTAGTAAAAACTTTATTGTCTATTTCGACCGGTTCTGTGCTTCTCGCATCCAGTGGCAGGGCTTGCAGGAGGACTATGTCCAGCAGTGGACGTTTTTCGGCTGAAATGATGATGATGATTTTTCTATTTATTTGTAGCAGTGCAATAGAGATCATACCATGGTTTTCAAAGCTAATTTTAACCAGACATGTCAAAATCAAAGTTCGATTAAAAACCTGGTTAGAGTTCAAGAGCCTTGCGCTACAACAGTTCTCAGGCTCAATTCCCGCATGAAACTAATATTTGTATGGCGTACTTGTGTGTATGTATACCTCGAAAGATTACACCACTAAGTTTCACCAAACTGAAAAAAAAAATCTGTTCAGGCACTCCGGTTTGTGTGTGCATGAGAAATCCTAAAAGCTTTTAATAATGAAGTGAAGTGAAAGGTGTGCTTCATGGAACTTTTCGAACGTCTATAGTCAGTGACGTTGTTTTTAGGTAATTGGTTGTAGTTTATTTCGATAACTTTAGATAAAACACCCACCACATCAACGATCATTAGCAATCATACTATTTGTTTACATGTAGGTCGTCAAGAGAAATTAAATTAATAAAAATAACAAAAAAGCTAAAAATAAAAAGAAGGTTTGACTTAAGACTGACTTTGAAAGCTTCCTACAAGCTTTTGAGTTTTTTTTTAATCTATTTTATATATTGGAGTTACTGTATCACAAATTAATTTAGTATGACGTATGCGAACTTCATCGTATCAAACAATTAGTTGCCGTGACCAAAAAGCTCACTGAAGTTCCGAGGGCCTAGTCAAAGTAACATTCGATTAAGGTTCTTTATAGCTCATCAATAATATGGGTTTGGTCTAAATATAATTTAAATCGTTGAGATTTTCAGTAGATTTCATTCTAAATATTCTTTCAATTAACAGAAATCATTTTACCTAAATGTACCTAAGTATTTTTGAATATTTCTGTTTTTTTTTTTTTTTTTTTTAAAGCGATGGGTAGATGTGCGTCATATTGACTTTATTGTGTTTTGGGATCCAAAGAAACAAAGGTTTAGGGATTTTTCAATAAGAATTATTATTTTTGTTCAACGAAACAATGTACACGCTTACGTACCTAGACATTTAACTTACAAACTAATATAAATTATAAATGCATCTTTCCATGGCTATTTCTTCGTACAATATAATAAATTAACGAATATAAACTGAAGATTAATTGTAAATTTTAACGCCCGATTCCTATATTTTACCAATGGTTGTTTTTAATACTAAAACTGTGGGTACTTTCACCCATAATGATGCAGTGTTTATAGCGAACGTATACTTAGCTTACAAAAGGCAAAGTTTCGTATTTAACTTTTACCACCGGTGACCTATGAAAAGATTAGTTTTGTATATAGGAACCGGACATTAATCCACAAAACCATTGATTACTCGTTATTTGATCACATTTTTTCTTTTGTCGTTAATGATGGCGGGTTTTTCTCAGTAGCGGCATCAGGAAGCTTGCTAGGCGATGTTTCAGTCTGTGAAAGAAATAAACAAATGAATAGAGGTTCTAAAAACCCCTATTTTAAATAAAATAGGGATAATTTCATTTTACATACATTAGGAAATTGTTTACCCATGATTTTTTACCAAATCTAATAACTGAAGGACAAAATAATGTACCTAGTACATAGTTAAACAAAATTAAAATAAAGTTCCTTAAAATTAATAAATAGTTTTGCATGATTCCAAATTATAAAAAAATAAAGGAATAGATTTTTACCTGATAAATATATATTTTCGCGATTATCTGAGAATAAAAAGAAAAACATAGAATGGATCAGTATTTGCTTTCCCGCAAAAGTTTATAATAAAGAATCATGCACAACTACTAAAATTTAAACAAGGAGCTTTTAGAATTTAGCGACTGTAATAAAGTGGCGTACACTACATTTTTACTTAATTTGACTTCGGAGTGTTTGTTCCACAGGAGTTAGACCACGAGTTTATTGAAAATAAGTATTTTAGACTAAGTTTTGTTGCTTAGACTAAGTTTTATTTGTTTAGACTAAGTTTTAGTTTTTACCTTTGTGCTTTCTCCTGTTTCCTCAACGACGCGTCCTTCTTCTGGATCTTCATCTCGCTGCCCATGCTGACGTCACTCAGCGGGGATGCAGGCTCCGCGGGCTTCGCTGGTTCTTCAGGCTTCACTTCTTGCGGCTTTTCCTCCGCGGGCTTCTCTTCCTGTGGCTTCACTTCTGGCACCGGCAGAGAAATCACTTGGATCGACGGTGACTCGGACGGGGAATCCTGGGGTGGCTTGGGTTTGTACTCAGTGTTGTACTCCTCCATAGCGAGATCTAGGAGGTCGTCCATGTCTCCGAGGGCGGAGATTAAGGACTCGGCGGGAGCCACCGCGATCACCACACCGTCGATGTTCAGCCTGTAGTTCTCCGTACCATTCTGTCGCTGGTCGTAGTGCTTCATGGTGCAGTCGGGCGTTGGCGCTGCTGTCACAACCGCCAACATCGCGGCCATCAGCGCCACCTCGCACACCACTCGTCTGTAGTTGACCATCGTGGAAGGTGTCTGTGGGCGCACTGAACTACGGTTGCGACTGTGGGACCCGCTATGTATCCATTCTCCGCTGCATCTTTTATTTATTTGCCCAGATAGCGGTACAGCCGACGCGGCTTCGACTAACCGCGCGACCCGTCGTAGTTAAACTGGTATTAACACAACAGAATTGTGTAATAAATACAGGTATACATAGGTATCATCCGTTATGTTAACACGGACATTATTTTACAACTAATTCCCATTAACTACAACGAGTATAACCCTATCTTTCCTTAAGTAAGTACAAAGTAGTTACCTGATTTATCAGATGATGTTGTGTTTACATTATAATTTTATAACAGTAGGTATATATATTATGAGGCCGTCGACTCAACCCAATAACCCGTTAACCTCTGCTATCGAATGCTACCAAACGGCTTAACGAATTGACATCATGTTATTTTTGAACGTCTGGCGCGTAGAATCATTAAGATAAATTAATTATGGTACCTATTTAATTAATTAATGATTAATTAAACGTCAGTGAAACGAAAATGAACGAAGGGCTAGTAAAGAGCTAGTAACGAACCTATCTAAAATATTTGGTTGAAGAGATCCTAAAAGTTTTCCAGGGTAGATATTTTCAAACTGTTGTCAATTTAGGAATTCCCTTATCTATACTAATATTATAAAGCTGAAGAGTTTGTTTGTTTGTTTGTTTGAACGCGCTAATCTCAGGAACTACTGGTTGGAATTGAAAAATAATTTTTGTGTTGGATAGTCCATTTATTGAGGAAAGCTATAGGCTATATAACATCACGCTACGACCAATAGGAGCGGAGCATAAATGAAAAATCTTGCAATAATGGAAAAAATATTCCTTTTTGAGAGCTTCCGTTGCGTGCGCTGCGCGCTGCGTAAACGGTTTAAGTTGCGCAGATAACATGTATGATGGAACTGTTCCTCTTTAAAAGTTCTAAAAAAAAGTTCGCGACAGCATATGTCTATCTTTTAAGATTGACTCACTATAGCCTTTTTTATGGTAATCAAATTTTTTCGAATTTAATGCATTATTTGCGAAGGAGTTTTATCGACATAATATTATTTCCTATTCAAATAAATAGTTTTAACATCAAGGGTATATATGTAGTAGTAAAATACTTTTTAATTCATTCGAATCGGACATTTAATTTCGAAGATACGACGATATAAAAATGCAATACGCGAACCGTTCGACGCCGGCGCCGCGCCTCCGCGACGTTCCCTACTTTAAAGAGGAGTAGATGAGCACACGGGTAGAAATGACCTGGAATAGGACATAGGATATGTTTTATCCCTATAATCCCACGGGATCGACATCTACGCGGGTGAAACCGCGGGGCACAGCTAGTCTATGTATATAGTTATATTTCTTACACTCCACAAAGGTGGTTTCATGTGATATATTAACAATGTGAAGGTTCTGTAACATCCTTCAAATTCTGTCAAACAGACGTACCTACCTACTTATCTATCTCTAAGGCCCTAAGAAAGTCCTGAAACAACTTGAATCCAAACAAAAGCTTTGAGATACATTTTCTTTGGAAAAAATATGTCCAGATAGTCGAACTTTTGAACAACAAAAACATTTCCTCATCAAACAAAAATACTATCTTGTTAATACCAATTAATATGTTAATGGGCGTTCGGTGGCACAGATCGGGTGCGGCGGACCAACCTGTCGCTGATGGGCCACGGACAGCTTTCAACTAACTGTATCTACCACCTACTTGCACCATCGGCATCGTATCATCGCCGATAAACGGTAAAACGGTTACATTTTACTTTATTTGCCCTTTTCTGGGCTAGTTGTTTGGGGAAAAGATGCTGTATTGAACGGGACTGTTACGATAACGATGTATCGAAATGATTTTGAGAAAATATTTACCGACCATCTTTACGTAAACAAACACTTGAAACCTTGCTATCAACGCACACCACTAATAGGTACAACCTTTTAGACAAAATAAGTACAATACTGTAGGTACAGCTTTACCTATTAGGAAGTAGTAACAACATGAAGACCTAAAAACTTTTTAACAAAAAATAAACAACCGACTTCCAAAAAAAACACAAAAAAAGTGAAAAATATCTTTAATTTCGGAAGTCGGTGGCAAAATACGAAAATTGAAAATCAAAGACACCGACTTCCGAAATTAAAGTAATTTTTCACTTATTTTGTTTTTTTTGGAAGTCGGTTTTTTTTTAACCGACTTCTTCAAAAAGGAGGAGGTTCTCAATTCGTCTGTATGTTTTTTTTCACTTTTTAGTTTTGGTACATACCCCACACAAACTCGAATACAGTGACGGAGTCAAACAATATATCGTCTACATACACTAAGTGGGAAAAATATGCAAAATTGAGCTAACTCAAAAACTACGCAAGCAAAGTTAATCAAATTTATATGGGACCACCTCTGAAGCATGACCTACCAAACAAAACAAGAATCATCAAAATCGATTCATAATTGGCGAAGCAATCGAATAACATACATACAAAAAAAAAAAACTTCCATAAGACGTATGAGTGCCATAATAAATAAATGTCATCACTCTCTCCATAAACTCATTGTCTAAATATAATTAATATATCGACTTTACACACTTTTAACGACAAGCCAGATTTCTAGACAAGAGCTAGAAACTGTTAGCTCTTCACAAACAGGTCTGGCTACTTTCTACCACACCTAGTTTTATTTTATGTCGGTTGAAGTCTCGCTGTAAAATTGCCGTAAAGCAGGATGTTGAATGAGTCGTTAGAACCAGAAAATGTGCCAAAAATTAGGAGCCCTAGACCTCATTCCAGATTGTTTGACTTTTACAGCGGTGAAGTTTTTTTATGTTGAGCTGTTATCTGAATCACTCGTCAATATTTCGCAGTCGCAACACAAATATACAAGAGTTAATTTTAGATTTATTTAAAATCTTCTCAAAATAATATTTTCACCTCAGCACCCCAAACAAGCAGGTTTTGCTGTCTACAGACAGTGTGCAAAATTCAATTTTGGTGCGAGCGTGAGACAAAGTAACTTTTTAATTATTTTTTTTCTAAATTCCGAGATCATGTCATGGGTCTACTCACAAAATTCGAAATATTTGAATTTCACTTTGTTCTGTCACTTTTACTTCGATACGAATAAAGCGAGAGATAGAAACAAGTCGATTTTAATTTCGATATCTAGTAGGCCCAATAAAGAAACCAACAATAAAACTTTCGGATACACATACAGGTTTTAAATGTAATAAGTAATACTATTAGGTAAGTACTTTATTTTTTTATATATTGTTCGTTTTACAAATATACATGTGGTTTGTTTACCATGTGGTTTATGTTTACCATGTTGTATTTTCGACCTTTTGGCAATAATATGGGTTTAAATATGAAATTGCCGTATAGGTAAACGTTCTGGCCACTTAGAATTAAAATTAAACTTGCATCACGGTGTGAGATTCCAGAGTGAAACTTTTTTCACAAGATTCGATTTTTGTTTTTGAACAGTAAAGTACAGTACGACACAACTAAGATGTAGCATAAATGTGAAAATTTGCATTCATTAATTTCAATTTTACGGATGTATTTGGTTATATAACTTTACAAGTTATTGCGTTTGCGTAAAGATCATTTTCACCTAAAGCAGTAATAATGATTGGTGATTTTGAAGGGGCATTCAGGTCGGATTGTGATCGGTTTTACGAATTTTGCCGATGCTACATGTAAGTTGTGTCGTACTGTACATATATTGAAAATTAGAGTAATTTTTGAATACGAGTTCCGACGTGGTACTAACGAAGCGGAAACAGCTCGCAATATCAATGTTGTGTTTGGAGAGGATACTGCGTTTTTGATTTAATCGCTTTCGTAGTGGAAACTTCGATTTGAAGAATTAACCCCGAGAAAGACCAGCCTCTAAGGTAAATAACGATGAGTTAGATGCGATGGTAGAAGCCGCTCCATATCAAACTACCAAGGAACTAGCGGCACGGTTTGATGATGACCAATTTGCATCAATCGGTGAGACAAAAAGCTTGCAAAATAGGTGCCCCATGATTTGACTAATCTGCAGAGAGAACCGCGTATTGAAGCTTGCCTTACCTACCTTGTTGAACCTGTACAGAAATGAAGGGGTTTCAATACAAAATGCCTTCACTCAGTTTGTTGAGTCCAGGTCCACAGAGTTCTACCGCAAAGGCATAAATGACCTTCCCAGGAGATGGCAGAAATGGGGAAAATACTTTGATTAAATAAATATATTTTACCTCAGAAAAAAAATGGTTTCCGTTCTTCAGTACATAATGGCAAATTAATATTTAAACCCCTAATATGTTCTAATATCTCATATGTTCTCGCTGCTGAGGTGAAAAGTTGTATGTGTTACACGACACCAAAGTTATTTGCATCGCGTGCCTTTGAATCCCTCGCTGTGCTCAGGATTCTAACCTAGAATCATCCTTCGCTTGCTCGGGATTCAAAATCAACACTCGCACCAAAAAAACAACGTTGCTCTCTTGTTGCACAAATAACTATTATCGCGAAATTTGTCCATAGAACAAAGTTTTATTTTATTTTTATTACTTATTTTTTTCTTGTAAAAACGTGAAAGCTCTCCTTATTTATCTCTCCTGTCGAATGCTTTTGTGCAAAAGCTCCAAATAGATTGGGGAACTGGTTTTAAAATGTAGCTAAAGTGCAAAGTGAATTCTTTAATACCGTTGCATTCCCATGCAAATCGTCCAGTTTTCTCAGATAACAGGAACTTCGGGACAACGGTACTGCGGCTGAGTCGCCAATCCGCTTGCTTTTAATTACTTATAGGTACCTAAGTTATAAGTACCAACGACTGACGCGACGTACAACATGCATTTATTGAGGGTCACAAAAATAAAAATAAGTAAGTAACGGACTGTGTAAGTCATCAGCATCAGCCTAGTAGGTATATACAGCCTGGATTGTTAGGTACTAAGGTATACCTACCTTCTCTATCCTAAAAGCCATTAACGATGCCGTGTTGTTTTTTTTGGATACCTACCCAAATCCCAGGGTGTCGTTGGATAATTGGCGGGGTCCGCTAGGACCGATGCCTGCCAGGGTTGCGGGAAAGTCCAAAAGGGATACCGGGAACCTTGGCTACAGGCAACTGAGGGAATACGGGTGGGTTTTAGTCTGTAAAAGTCTGACACGCCCTCCCGCTCCGCCCAGAGCAGAGAAGTAACTTGATGATTTCCCACAAACAAAAAAAAAAAAAAAGTTGTATAGGCGTTCAAAAATATTGCGGGTGTGTGAATATCGTTACCATTCAATTCAGGGATCCGTTAGCGAAATATAAATTTTAAAAGTGATCATTTTTGTTAGAGTCAAGTGTTTACGGCTGTTCCATAAATTCAAGGTCGCTCAGCGAGCTATGGAACGAGCTATGCTTGGAGTATCTCTGTGAGATAGAATCCGGAATGAGGTAATCCGGCAGAGAACCAAAGTTGTTGACATAGCTCACAGAATAAGCAAGCTGAAGTGGCAATGGGCCGGCCATATTAGCCGTAGAACCGATGACCATTGGGGTAGACGTGTTCTTGAGTGGAGACTGCGAATCGGCAAACGTAAGGTAGGACGCCCTCAGGCTAGGTGGAGCGACGATCTTCGCAGGGTGGCTGGTAGCAGCTGGATGAGAGCTGCCGAGAATCGAGCTGAATGGCGTGCAATTGGAGAGGCCTATGTCCAGCAGTGGACTGCTATAGGCTGATGATGATGACGAAGTGTTCCCCCCCCTTGCCAGCTAAATGGTTGTTTAAGGATATGTGAAAAAAATTGCTGTATCAGTTGTATAACGAAGTTAAAAAGGAAAACTATCACAGCTAAGTAGGTTTAAAAGTTAACGAGTAATATTCGACCAACTTACATGTATGGGAGAACATGTTTCATAATATTAAGTTTGTATTAGTATAATTCATCCCAACTACACACAATAAAGGAAAGGGTCCTTTATTGTGCGTGATCTAACACGCACTTGGCCAGTTTTTATTCATCTTCTGAAAAATGCCTATCCGAAGAGACTGAAAACAGGCCCATTCTCCTAAACATTCAGATTGAAAGTTCTCCCATTTGCCCATTCATGGTGAAAATGTAAAATTAAATAAAAAACAATGTTTTATTGTACAAAAATACTTTCTTTTATTTCAGACTTATTTATCACTGCTTTATTTAGACAATATAACGAAGTTAATGTGATAAAACATATTGGGAAGACTTTTGTGCTTCAAAATTACCAAATACTTACATAGTTATATTATTTAACAAAACTCAGTTGCACGAAGGGAGGTGCACACTGAGCACAGCTAAAACTATTTTTATTAACACATAATATGAATGATGGCAAACAGTAAATGTATTTTGTTTGAATTACTACTAGTAAAAGCACAAACATAATATCAACTTCGTTCACAACACGTTTCGAATATTATGACAGGTTTAAGTATCAAACAAAGGAAATAAAACATTAACAAAAATAAACTTAAAATACACTATCCAACCACAAGGCACTTAGGAAGACAGTACACTATAAAGGCACTAAGTTACTATAATTCTTATAATATCATATTACTAAATTAATATCTTAACATGAGTACAATGGAAGTTTGTTTTTTAAATAACTGAGGTTGTTAAAAGCTATTAAAAGAATAATCAACAGTGGGCAACGCAACTGCGCAACACGTTAACAAAACTGCGCATCACGTTAACAAAACTGCGCAACACGTTAACAAAACTGCGCATCACGTTAACGAAACTGCGCAACACGTTAACGAAACTGCGCAACACAGTATCGTAAATATTACAAGTGTACAATTTATTAATGTATGTTATAGCAAAATAAAAGTCCAGCCCCAACTACAAAAAAAATACGATAAAATATTAACAACTACAGGTCGGTCTAAAACGACTTTGTATGTGTAACATTTAAAATCAATGAATCTATTCAGACAATATTAACAAATGGTGAACCACAGTGTTCAGATAATTAAACGGTTTATTGAATAACAACTCAATGATAATTATGTAGGTATCTTACAATATGGCCGGTGTACCTTGCCAGTTCTGAACATAATAGGCATGAACTTTCGCGCATGTTCTCTCACTCACACTCGCCTATTGCGCTCCACCATTTGGTTCCTAAAAAATGTTACTGCGCAGCCCTCTGCGCGAAGTTCGGAGCTGCCAAGTTATAACGGCCGTACTGTACAACAGTAATAATTTTATAACAGGAAAATATGAAACACCTTAATAACTATCCACACATTTATGACATAAGTCGAATTCTTCAAAATCATACATACATAGCCATAGGTTATAATGTTAACACCTCCTGTGCTCGAAATATCACGCTACAAAAATATCAAATCTGGAATAACTATTCCATTGTAGGAATCATATATAAACATGCACTGCGTAAATGAGGTGTAATTCTCGTATGTATGTGTTATCTCGTGTGTACGTTCAAAATATTGTCTCAATCTCATTTCAGAGCAAATCACTGTCAAAACTAAGGCAATTGCACCTTTATTAGTACCTATTTTAGGTACGTTTACATAATACATTTTATACGTATTGACACTGAGATTAGATTTTTTATAAACATTTTTAAATACGAGTATTGCTCCTCAGAACAGCTGCCCAAAATACAGGGTGTTAGGGTAGACACCGTTATCCTTGAAACTAGTGGTTTGGTGTCATCTATAATATACTTTTTCTATGGGACCAATTTTGAAATCGCAAAAAAAAAATCTTCTATTCCATACATTTTGTCAATTTAAGTGAACACAAAATGTATGGAACAGCTTGTTTTTTTTTTGAAAAAGTATATTATAGATGACACCAAACCACTAGTTTCAAGGATAACGGTGTCTACCCTAACACCCAGTATATAAGCTCACGTCGTACTGATGTTAGCTATCGTACTTATCAGTATACTCATCAATGATAGTACCGAGCACATGGTTAAAGAAACCGTCGTCGTGTCTGAGCCTGTACAGCGCAGTGGTCAGGTACCGCTGGACTATAGCTGCGCAGGACACTATCGGCATGCCTTCACTGCAGACTGAGCGGGACGCGCAGCACACTGTGACGGCTTGCCGCCAGATGCGAGTACTCACTGGGGAATAGATGACAAATTTGTTGAATCCTGATTATTTGAAGAATATATTATCACTTGGTAAAACTCTGTAGATCAAATTTTGTGTAATAATAACCGTTGATTTTCACAAATAAATAAAATAAAATTGAAATGATCATGAGTTTAAAGTTCCGGTATAACTTTTTTTTAGATCTTTGAATGAAAAAGAGATGTTCGATGTCGTTCTAAGTATCTACAGCATAATTTTAAAAGGTATTCATGATAAGCTACTATGAAATACATCGTTTACTTACAAAAGTGTTGCATATCCGCATCGCAGTGCTGCAACAGCTGCTGTATGGAGGAGGAGCCTTCAATGAGAGGTACATTGTTCCCTGTCACCACTAAAGAGCCTGGTATCACAGCCCTACGTACTACTTCTTCTACTTCCGATGGCAAAGCCTGTAAATTACAAATTCATGTTAAACAAAGTCGCCATGTAGGCAAGTTGTAATAATAATATTGCTGTGGTGATGGCTTGGGGCCATTTTGGCAAATTTAAATGGAAACCACTCCTCCTGGCAGCAGTTATTTATACCGTTCTGTCAGATGAGTTTATAAATGTTGGTCTAATTTTATCTTTAGCTAATTTAAATAGTAGATAGCTGTTTTATGTAAAAGTAATGGATGAATGAACGTAAATGAAACGAAAGGAGTATGTAAGGAACGTAGCAGTTGGCGTTCTATAGTTTATGCCTAACTCTATGGTAAGAATGCGTGAGTTTATGTATGTATGTGAAATAAAACAAATACTGCCATTTTCAACCCGTAGTAATAGACATTGCAGTTATAACATCCAATAACATTGCCCCACGTGAAACGACGCGACGCTGCGCGCACTAATTAACAATTATATAACTTATTTTTTTCACGAAAAAGTATAATTTCAGTGCGAGTGTTGACACGTGTCAAAGTACGCTGAGATGCGCGGGGCTGCCCAGCGCGTGTACCTTATTGTGAAGTAAATAAATTCGATATTGTATCGGATCATAAAAAAGTGCGCGTCGCATCGCGTCTCGGTGTGAACTGACCCTTACACAAGTTTTGGACTGAGAAATCACCTAAGTAATGTCATGTATGGCAAAAAATTATTACCTGAGTATCAGGAGTCCCACTTGCAGTTTTTTTGTTATCATCTTTCATAACATGCAACCAGTAAGATGTAGGAATATGCTGTAAGAGAAGAGATTGATAAATAGGTTATGAAATAAAAAAAAAATCTTTGTGAAAACTGTAACAAACAAACTCACTGTCGAATCCTAACTAATATTATAAATGCGAAATTGAGTTTGTTTGTTTATTTGTTTGTTACGCTTTCACGCTGAAACGGCTGAACGGATATGGATGAAATTTGGCACATCGGTAGAATATGACCTGGAATAGGACATAGGCTACTTTTCATCCTGGATCGCAGACGAACTCGCAGCCAAAAGCTAATTTATAATATTTGTTAGGATCAAGTTCTTCTAAAATGACAGACAGATGAGCTGCTGAGATGATAATAGGTCTTTACCTATGAAATTGCCGTTTTGTATGAAAAAATTTAAACGAATTTTTTTCATGAATTTTTTATTTGTATTAATCGAAGTAATCACCCATGCAATCAATGCATCTTTGCCATCGCAGTGGCAGTTTATTGATGCCCTTCTTAAAGAAATCAGCTGGACGGGAGGCAACAAATTCTTCAAAGGCATTTTGTACTGCCTCTCGGGTATTGAATTTTTTTCCCGCCAAGAAGTTATCCAAATTCTGGAAAAAGTAGTAGTCTGTAGGCGCAAGGTCTGGTGAGTAGGGCGGATGACGGAGAGCTTCCAACCCCAGTTCTTGCAACTTGGAGACCGTCTGCTGTGCAGTATGAGGTCGCGCGTTGTCGTGCAGGAGCAGCGGAGACGAGCGATTGACCAATGCTGGTTGGAGATGCGCCAGCTTCTCCAACCAGCATTCCTCACCTCATTGTGTTCAGTTCTTCACAGTACACATCTGCAGTAATGCTCACCCCGTTTGGTAAGAAGCTGTGATGAATCACACCGGCGCTAGACCACCAAACAGTGACCATCACTTTTCTAGGGGTAAGTTTTCGTTTAGGGCATTGTTTAGGTGCTGAACCAGGATCCAACCAACTTGCTGAGCGCTTGCGGTTATCAAACAGAATCCATTTTTCATCGCAGGTAACAATGCGGTTCAAAATTCCTTCATTTGTGTGTCTGTTGAGCAGTGCAAGGCACGTCTCGACGCGTACTTCGCGCTGGCGATCATTGAGTTCGTGGGGCACCCATTTGTCAAGCTTTTTTACCTTGCCAATTTGACGCAAATGGACCAATATTGTTTTGACGCTAACGTCGAAAGCTGCTGCTAATTCAGCCGTAGATTGTGTATCATCAGCTTCCACAATCGCCTTTAATTCGTCATTGTCGACCAAAGTCTTCGGACGACCGCGAGGTTCATTTTTCAGGTCGAAATTTCCAGAACGGAAGCGAGCAAACCAATAACAGGTGGTGCGTTGGTTTGTAGTGTTAGCTCCGTAAACGTCGTTGATGTTGCGTGCCGCTTGTGCCGCGTTGCTGCCACGACGGTACTCATATTCCATAATTACTCGAATTTTTAACGTATCCATGATGACGAAAAAGATTGAAATGCGATGAAAATGTAACACTAATCAATAAAGAAATGACTACTTTTGGAAAAAAAAAACCATGTTTTTAAAATAAAATTAATTTGAAATTAGAATTCTTAGCCAAACAAAAATTATTTTGATTTGAAATGGCCAGTACTGCAGAACGGCAATTTCATAGGTAAAGACCTAATATTTGCGCCACTTCTTCTTCCCAGCTTAAACACTACGAACCGGTGAAGGGCGGGCGCTTCGGGAGACTGACTTCTGAAATTTTGACGTTCAAAAAGTGCCGTTTCTCAGCCGTGACTGTAGACTGCCGAAGTAAACTGTGACTTACGTTAGTGTCAGCAAGCATCAATATCCTATGCACATGTGGCTGGTCTGTAGTATCAGGGGACAGTCTGTTTACACAGTCTGGGTACATCTCTGCTAGTACCACGCTGTTCTCACCGCCCAGCCTGATTTTGTTTTGTTCGATTAAAGCTAGCTCGTCGAGGCGATCGAAGATTAGAGTAGCTACTTTTGGTTTTATACCTGAAAGGAATTAGAAGAATAATAAGAAAAAAAAAACATTAATAAAATAAATCTATACATACAGTTTGCATTAAATAACTTTGCCGCTCTGAAGTTAGGCAGCGCGTGCGCGCTGTTTTAAAAGTAAGATTGGCTACTGCGCAGTCATTTGTTGCTTACTTCAGTGCGGCAACGTTATTTGACGCGAACTATACAAATGGATTAATGAGAGAGTTTTAAAAATAAAAATATGTTAGATATAAAATAATGTAGTAAACATTTTATTTTAATTCTTAAATCGATGCTGTGGATGTCAAACTATACCTTTTTCCAGCAAAAGTATGGCAAATGATGCTTTTGAAAATAAATTGTAAGCAATACTGTATACCTACAACAAACACATCGACCAACATAAAGGCTTACCTCAAACTTGTTAGGGATAGCATGAAAAATTTAATAGAATTATTAGTTTGCCAATGTAATTTTTTCTCTTTGCAATACCAGCTAAATGAATGCCATGTAAATCTATTAATACTAATACATTTCTAATTTTACCAAAATGAGCTGCAGCTACATCCATGTCAGCATCTTCACTCCAGGCCAGTATAATCTGCATTGTTTGCAGTATGGAGCACTGCAGGCGGAAGAAGAATGAGCCGGTCCTTATCGGCTGCCTCTTGGTGCATCCCTCGCATATCCATTGCACTCTGGAAATTAAACAAAAAACTACTGCTACAGCTGGTTTTTTCATACTAAATAATATGTCTAGTTTAACCGTCAGGCACGTGCTCTTTGAATGCCCCGTGCATTAGTTCGTAACCCAGATTAGAACAAGAACCCTCGGGTCACCCAGATCTTTCACAGATGTTCTGAACAGACCAGAAGATTTAGTTAACTTCTGGAGGGAGGTTGGCTGCTTGGAATAACCACCGTCGGCCACCATGGCCCACGCAGAATGGTCCACCTTTAGGACTAAGTGCCAAACCCATTAACATAGATATCTAGTTTAGAGTCTCTAGGCTAATAGTTAGGATAAAGAAACAAAGTATCCTACTGCCTAGGATCAAAGAAGTATTTTGTTAAGATAAATAGAAAGTCGTCACACAATGGGTGCCTGATGTCAGACGTCACCGGGGCAGGCCTAAAAATCGATGGTGTGATGATTTGGATGTTTAGTAAACTCAAACCAAATAAAAAAACCAAGACATAGTGCTGCAAACAATACAGTGAAGCATGCCAAACCTGCTATGTGCATTAGGGTGGAGCGGTCAATGTATGAAAAAATTTTTTTTTTTTGCATTCCTTCTTTGCGGTGTTATTAAAAGTTGCCAATATACTTAAGCATAACGTATGTAAAACATTTTCCGAAACAAGTCATTAGAAGTACAGGCCATCAGATTTTCAAAAAAGTCCAAAAATCTTGAAATTTTCGTAGGGTCATTCAAAATCAAAATCAAAATATTTTATTTCACATAAACCTACATGGGCGAAATAGATGTTCAGCAAATCTACAGTCCAATAAGCCTACAAAGTTCTCACATTCACAAAATATATAAAAGACAAACAATAAAAATAAAAATAAACCTATTTCAGCCAAATGACGTGATTGCTATTACAACTGTAACAAATTGAATAATTATCATGTCCACAAAAGCCACTAGGAGTTGAAAATAAATTGGAGGTATCTATAATAATAGGAATAATGCATTAAAAACCAAACAAAATTACTTAACGTCAATTTATTATGTAAAATCAGTAGTAAACAGACATAAAAACCAATATAAAATAGCAAAAGCCACATTTGACCCACAAAGAAACACCTACTAATTTTTTTTTGAACAATCAATTTCTTGTATGGAGATAATTATTGAAAGAAGCTGTGAAACCAGAAATAGTGACTGTTGGTTGTAATGGAACCGCCGTTAACACTAGTACTAAAGCTGGAATGATAAAACTGCTTGAAAGTAAGCTGCAAAGTCCACTACAATGCCTGGTATCTCAATTGCATGCAAGTGAATTTGACTTTAAGACATCTTTGAACATTTAGACGGTACTACCGCGGGCCCAAAAAGTTTTAGTGGTCCAATCGGAAAGACACTAAATAATGCGAGTGCCTACCATTCATTGCCATAACATATTGTTTGCCAGAAAGAACGAAGGTCCGTAACGATCTGAGCACGGTCCAATTATATCTTTTAAAAATGTATCAAACAATCAATAAAGGCCAGTGTTACGAAAGTTTTCCAAACGTTAGCCTGGCAAATTATGTAATTCTAGGTGACTTAATACGGCAAACAATATTCTGCGGCTCTACATTTCGACCGAAACCCCATCTGATATACTGAAAAAAGGGGAGTTTGTGGTTCATGTCCTAAAGCTCCATTCCTAAAATCCTAAAAAAATAAAAAATGCTCCACCCTAATGTGCATGCTTACACACTCACACGCAAACATTTACAACCATTTACAATCAAACTACACCTCACAAGTGCACACATGTTTATGAAACCCGCCTCACATCACTGTTGACAGTGCTATGTCTTGCACTAAAGTGATTACAAGAAAATAATAAATAATGATTGGTAAATAATTGGACATTAATCAAAGTCGGTTAAAAACTGCTTACCTGTCTATAACTCTTGCGGTCCTAGAAACAACTTTGCAGTCAGGTTTGTCTGAAGGACACTTCATTACTTTAGGCAAAAGTCCAAATGTTTGCAGCCTTTCCACCAGTTGACACTCCAATCTCTGGTCACCATGGCTGGTTGTGAACTCCTTGTACAGCTGCAGATTACTGGAAATAGAAACAAAACCTTCCAATGAGGTTTCATGGCTAGCACATGAGCCCACTTTATAAACAGTGGCGGACTAACCTGGCGCAGTCACAGCCCAGGATTTTGGGTAATCATTGGTGCCGAGTAATATTTTTTTGGAAATGGTTTCTTTGATAAATACACTAAAAACTTTTTTTTTAATATGCTCATCGGGGTCACTGTTTCTAAGTACTCACAGTTCTTAGTTAGTAAAGTACGTAAATCATTCAATCTCTCAACAGCTTGAATGATTTTAGGGGGTGTCCCCCGGGACCCCCTCAGACCGCACCTGGGACTAACACATAAAATTTTGCCCGGCCCGGGAATCAAACCCACAACCTCATGCTCAGTAGTAGCACGATACGATAGCTTGATACGATAGTATGTACTTTGAAATTACTTACTGAAGTCAAAGATAGCTTTCACTTTCTATTCACAACTAAAAGTATTAGAAGATATCTTACCCAGGTAATGTGTTAAATGGTAGACTAGGCTCGGTTATTTCTGTCTTTGTGCTGCTGTCGTATGTCGTGGAGTCTGCTTCCATCATTATCACTTTTTAATGACAATTTAATTTACAGACATCTATAATCATCATCTGTACCATCACTTTATGTCTATGAAGCCTGTATCTTTGTAAAAAACAACATGTATTTATTTAAAGCTGTCGAAAGTCAACGACGCTCAAAAAAGTTGCACCCGTTAGGCACAAAAACCAAATTTCTATACAATAGTATATATGCAATGGCTCCAAAACTTTACAACAAATTGCCTGATGAAATTGTATCAAGCAGTAGCATGAATGAGTTCAAACATAGGCTTTTTAAATTATTAATTAACAAGGCGTATTATTCTGTTAATGAATATCTTAATGACAAATTAAAATAATATTTTTATAATTTTATGTCTGTTTGTTTAAAATGTTACTATTTAATTTATTATTGTATACGAAATTATGACTAAATACTTACTACCTATTTGTTTATGTGCCGTTTTCATTTATTGACATTTTATTTGGCATGAAATTGTGACATGTTATTTTCTTGACTTTATATTTTTATTTTTATTTTATAATGCGACATTATGATTACCTCAACAAATTTTGTATGCCTTCTGGCGGGACATAGTATGGACCAATATTTCTTTGTAAAACACCTGTATATTTTTTGTTACCCTATGTTCACAAAATTAATAAATGAATTGAAAATTGAATTGAATAATTTAGCAACAAGTTTTCACCAGAAAGTGATCATGGAGTGCTATTTTTATAACATAATTATTAAACGAATAGTTTTTATTTAGTTACGTCATGAATAAATTTATAATAGTATATAATTTTTAAACATTTTTATTTTCCGAAAATCAGATAGAAAGAAATCCAAAAAGAATTACTATTGTCAAAAAAATATTGTCAGAAAACAAAACAAAACTCACTGTCAAAGTCGTTTCCAAGAAATATTGTCAACCTTAAAAAACAGTTTGTATTCTTGCAACATTGAAATGCAAAGTAAAACACAAGCAAGTGAAATACTGAAAATAAGTAAAAAGTAAAAACCATTATAAAAAAAGGTTTTAACTGATTTTTAATATTAATTACTTTGCATCGTTTTTTTTATTTGACGTTTCATCTAGCGGCCTACCTACGTGGTTCGATTAGAAATATGTCGAAAACTAAACGTAATAAAGGGATGAGAGCAAGTAGATGCTGGGTTAAAATCGATTCAACCGGATTACAAATCAATTCAAACATTTTATTTTATTGTTTTTTTGTTAAAAGTTATTTTAACCATAAGAAGCTTCTGCTTTTTTATTTAGAGCCTGGAACGAAAGTTGATACTGAAAACACGCACGAAATTTAAAAAACCGGCCATTATCTATAAAAACGACAAAAAAACACGTTGTTTTGGGATCCCCTTATATATTTATTTTATTCTGTTTCTTATTATGTGTTGTTATAGCGGCAACAGAAATACATCATCTGTGAAAATTTCAACTGTCTAACTATCACGGTTCATGAGATACAGCTTGGTGACAGACGGACGGACGGACAGCGGAGCCTTAGTAATAGGGTCCTGTTTTAATTTAATTTCATTTAAATTAAATAAAATTTCAAGTATCAACGTGTTATCGCATTATCTACAGGGATATACAGTCTTGTTTTTTTACGTCTTTTCTGGATCATCTTTCGTTGGCCAGACTCTATAACCAACGACCAACGAGACCATGCCTAACCTTTCGGGGTTCATAGACGCGTGATATTACGTGTTATGGTATTGTATTATTGATCTTTGTAAGCCTTGATCGTGAACTACCTCTTATAATATAGGTATACCCTAACTTAAGAGGTAGAGTATAATTCTTGTACAGAATTTGCAACAAACTATAAATAATGTTGAAACCAAATATCTGACTGTACGCCAAAATCTGTATGTTTTTGGATAAATCAAGATTTTTATTTTTATTATTCGTTATTGCGTAAATGTGGTGCATATTTTACCCCCATTTTGTAATTTTTTGTGTATTTGTCCTTAATTAATGTGAAATTTATCGGCTTTTATTTTGTTGGCAACACAACATCTCTGGCGATGGCGACTAATTATTGGCTGTCAACAATCTGTGTGTAGACTTGAGGTCGCCAATAATTCGCCTAGGAGCAAAGATGCTGCTTATGTATGTGTAGCTAACATTAGTTAGGCTAGACACAAAAGGCACTTTTTATTGAGAAAATTAAATCTTTTCATAGTACCGTATTGATCGATAAAGAAATCGATTTGGCGTTGATTGGTTTGCAACAGACAACACTGCTTGTGCGTGCCTTTCATTCATTTCATTCATTCCAATCGTAGACCTTTATCTCAATGATTCAAACCCATGTTCCAATCATTCAATTTCGAGTTCAGTTTGCGCTTTGCGTTTTGTTTTATCAATGTCAAAGTGTCAAAGTAACTAAAGTGTCATGTTGCTTGGAGTATAACTTTTTACATACTTTTACACACGCTGTGGGATTTATTTTTCCCATTATTTGTGATAAACTGTAATCGGAAATTAAAACAAAGTGATGCATTTGGGATTCTTCATGTGGTATGTAAGTATTGTTTAATTTTATTAACATTTTCTGTCAGCATCTTTGTATTTTTGGTATCCATATTTTCGACTCTCAGTGGAAGTTTATCATAAAATGAATAAAATCAATATGAATTTTTATGTACAGAGCAATAAAAAGCTGCTAAAGGTACTTTTAAATCAGAATAGGTGCAGTTTAATTGACTTTTATGGTTTTAATTAATTATTAGTTACTGTTTTACTCTTCAAAAAATCAATACTTATAGCTGGCTTTTTATTTCAAAATTATGCTTTATCGTTTTTGTTTTGAGATCAATTTCTGAGAATTTTAATTTTCTAAGCTGTTTATAAAAAAAAAATCATTCATTAAAATTAAACATTGCAGATTAGATTTATTATCTATTTCACACCATATGTAGGTCTAAAGTAAGAGAGAACTGCACGTTAATTTACCTACAATAATGTTTTTTTAATTAGTTTTCGTTTTTTATTTTTAAACAAGATAATTCTGACAAGCAGTCTTGCCAAGGGGTATTACTCAGTTATTGGGTTTGGAGGTCAAATAAGCAGTCTAACATGTAAAATACTGGTATTCAGCTGCATCCGGTTAGACTGGAAGCCAACCACAACGATGATGATGAATATTAACATAATATAATTATGCTAACAGAAATAAAATAATAATATGTATATATAAAAAAAGGAGGGGAGTGGATGATAGGTCTTCAAAAAATTCGTGATTTTTATTAGTATAATATCTACCAGCCAGCTAGAATTCTAACTTCCTTTACAACAAAGCCCTTTAACTTTGAATTTAAAAAAAATCTTTAAAATATTCACAAGAGACTATACTTTATTTTTAGTATTCAAAGGCCTCATCATTGCACAATTAATTTGAACCCCTACCTTGTACAAGCAATAATACAATTTAAAAAAGACGAGTTGAAATAGTACTTTACAATTACAATGCACATAAAGATACTTAACTTTATTGATGCTAAATTAAATACAAATTAAAAAATTTCAATAATATGGTTTTATTATTATTATTTTCTTTATTTCACTTTACATAATTTTAGTTACTATTTTCAATATTGTTATAAAAACATAAAAATACAGAAAACAGTAGCCCACTGGTATTAGGAAGAGGGTCCAAGCTACGGGTGATTAGGCCGCTTATTATTATTAAACAACAATAAAATAAACATGACCTTCATTCAACATGAGTCAGTTCAATATCAGTGTAATTATTAATTAACACAATAGGTACCTATTCACATGTAAACAATTTAAACAATTACCATGGGTAGCTTGGTATTGATGGTTATTTCATCTAATTTGATGTTAACAATATAATTGCAGTTCACTTCTGCACCAATTGCTTCATTGTTGACAAAAATTTAACAACAAACTGATGGAGAATTAAGCAATCAAAACAAACTCATACAGTGCTTGTAAAATGACATCTAAAATGGAGGATTTTTTTATCCATTACCAGAATAGAAGAAATATACTTAAATGTTCAACAAAATTATATGAATTTATTAAATATGAGACCTAGCTAGATCGATTTTCCACCCCCGAAACCCCTATATTGCAACTTTCATCGTAATCGTTAGAGCCGTTTTCGAGAACGTGATTACAAATATTGCTCATTTAATAACTGCCGGAATGTTTTTAATTAACTCGCCGCGAAAAATCCAGGATGGAATCCAGACGTTCCTTTTATCTCTGGCAAATAAATGATTTGATTTGATTTGATCTCGTAGTTTCTTGATAGCGACCACTACCTAGCCTCAGACCAAATAAAAAACCAAGACAGAGCGCTGCGAACAATACAGTGAAGCATGCCAAAACTACACCACCGCTCTGCATACACGCTCAAACGCACACATTTACAACCAGTTACAATCAAACTACACCAAAACATGTGCACACATGTTTACGAAACCGGCCTCACGTCACTGTTGACATCGCTCTGTCTTGGTTTTTTATTTAGTCTGAGTACCTACCTACCATTACGCTGTTTTCAATGCTAAAGCTCGTTAAAACTATGTCTTTCAATCTACAGCCTTAAGACGATCCTAGAAGTTCCCAAACATAACATAATGTTACACAAACCTGAATGATACCATATGGAGAATAAAGCAACTTTATCAGATCTCCACAAATGTGCTCGGGCTCCCATTACCATCTGTAACTAACTGGGAAGTAATAAAAACAATGCAAACTACTATTACCGAGCGAGTTTCTGAAATGATAAGTTGGAATACGTATTTCATGTGTGGTTTCCGCGTGGCTTGCGTGATTAAGGGCATTAGTTAGTGCAGTGACGCAACACGCGTATTTTCGGCGTCAATATTAACGTATTTCGTCCATAACGGCCGTGCTGAAATGTGAGCCGACGCTGCCGTCCCCGCCCGAACTTACGCTACTAATTGAGCTATTAACAGCTAACACTTATACGTTACATACACATAGATGTAGTTCACAGCTATTTAGAAATAGGCCATTTACGAGTTACGTATAAATGACTTTTATTGCACTTCCCGGTGTATTTAAGTTAGCATCTCTGAGAAAATCGCCTAACAAACCAGGACGTCATCGTAAAGCAGCGTATGGACTTATACAAGAAGCATGCACTGCACAGCACATAGGTAGGTATCGTTGTGATTTATCGAGTGTTCTCAGAAGTCGTTCTTCTTTTGTCTCTCTAAAGTGAATGGTCGCAGTTAATTATGCGCATCTGTCTTTCGTTTTCGCGAACTGCATAGGTGGTACTACGTGGTAATCGCTAGTAGGACATTTCGTAGTTAAGCCTAGTCATCGGGCAATATAATTTAAATCGTAAAATCATAGCTTGGTGGATATTTCGGCTCTTTAATGTTTTTGTTTCCGAGCGTATCCATCCATCTTTCTAGGCTAATGTTGTATCCTGCATGACCCAAAACTTTGTAGTTTCGAAGCTGAAAGTTATTGGCTCAATAAATAAGCATCAACTGCCACAGTCCATCATGAACCAATATAACCATGTCTCAAAAGCATATTGTTGATCGCTCTAGGAAGCTACTATTAAAGCTTGAGTGGATGCGGCCATCTTTATATGACGGTATTTTGGATAGTTCGAAAGTCTTTTCTATCTTAACTAAGGGTCGGTGCAAATTATTTAAACCTTGCAGCATGGGCTTAAGTGGCCTTAGGAATAATTTGTACCAAAACAAATATTCCATAAAGTCCAATTTCCCAATGCGTATCTAGGTCGAATTTAGTAAGTGTTATTTTCTCAACGTAGTTCTAATCACTGCGCTGGCCATCCATGACTGTTGTGGTTGCGATTCTTTTGTTTTCTCATCAGCCAGTCATCGGCAGTTTGCAATTTATTGTCGAGGTCTGCTACTACTATTACAAGGGAAGGGACAAGGAGATTTGTTTTTTATTCCATCGCATAACTTGGCGTTTATTTGGCATTGTCACTGATCAAGTGAGATACAAAATTGATTAAACTGTTAGTTTGGTACTGTACCATTTGCTTTCCATGACATTAAAAAATAAAGCTGATGAAGACGGCAGAACCGTCATAATATAAAACAATTCGATCCGTATTTTAGGTTTAAATACAGGCCACCATCATGCATAACATTTGTAGAGCAAGTACATTTAAGATCGGCGCACGAAATAGGTCACTAGAACTGTTAACATACTTTGTCACAATCCCGAAAGCTGTGAATGAACCCATTGGCAAATACTAGGATCATTTACCTACTTTGAGAAAGCGCGATATTTCCAGATTTATGTCCCTACCAGCACTGTAAAAGCCTCGTCTTTGCCTCCATAACTTCCAGGCGACACATTTCCCCTATTGAATCTTTACACACAATCCTATTATATATTATAAGTTGACGTGCTGAGATTGAGGTGTTGCAAGAGAGATGTAGATCTGTGTGTCACCTCCACGCAATTACATGCAACATTAGCGGTGAGATGCTATGTTACGTGAATATGACACGGTGCAGCCATCTACGATGTAACGTAATTTGCCAGCAAAATATTTTGGAACAAACTCGTGCACTCAAAGTGCGATTACCTTTTGCTTGTGCAATATGTTGCAGAAGCTCCAAATGACAATGTTCAGGGCATGCCAGTGTAGAAACCAGTTTCATTCCATTTACTCGTTTCAATTTCGGATAGGCAATAACCAGATACGGTCATCGTTTTATGCAGTAGGTAGAACGTTTTTTTAACGCACGTTAGTTTTAGAGGCTCCTTTGAAACAAGGCAATTCTGACGTCAGCTGTTCACGTTTCCATTTAACCTTTCGCCATTCGCCACGTTTGCTTACATTGACGAAGCGCAGCCAATTTTGAGGTCGCCAGTCACGGACGCCGCACTCTAGAGTTCTAGACCAAAGAGGATTTATATCTGCCCTGACACTAGGAGGACTTGAGTTCAAAGCACTCAGTCAATCGGACACTTACTTTTATCACTCTGATTCAAAAATGCTAACTCTTCAAGGAAACCATTCAAATCTTGTTTATCTAAATAACTGTAGAAAATGTTCTATTGTTCCTAAATTAGGCTTGATTACAATTCAGGCGGTTCTGGCGTGGGCGAGCTGTGATTGTTTACTGAGTGGCTCGACTCCTAAAGGCGCCTTAACGACAGACGCACTTTCTACATGAGCACAAGTTTAAATCACGATATTGATATTATCTGTGACTGTGTTCCTTTCCACAAAACGAATAAGGCTTGTAGTGTTCTGCATATAGCAACTGGTTTGAGACTGTTTTTTGCGGAGATAATGCTTTTTTTCATAGCGAGATTGCCACAATGATAAGTCGCCGTCGGCATGAAAAGATTATGAATGATATGGTGTGTTCTGGTGACCTTGGACGGAAATACGATATGGAGTCAGAAAGCACGCAATTTTTCACCAAACACGTAGTCTGAATAACAGGCGTTTCGTGTCTTCCAGTCATCAGTAGGTTTCACGACAAATCAAATTTATTGCGTTTCAGAAACTTAATATTTCGCTTTTCTGCGAATAATGCTCATTCTGATAATGGTCTACTTTAGATTCGCTCAAACTGTTTCGCATACTTATATTTCTTGCAATCTTTCCTGGTATTGAAAAATCTCTACGTAAATATTTTTTGGTCTCAATTGTCAGGACCTTTCTATTTAGTGGGTGTTACCAATGTGGGCGTCATTAAACATATTGGCGACCCAGATTTATGGCTTATTGATAAAAACCATAAAGCATATATGTATGTTGGCTCTTAGAACTAATAGGTAGGTGCACTGCATGCTACTTTACTCTGACTTTTCCTAAAAGAAATTAACTTTTTTTGTTCAGTGTCGTAATCCTTACACGTGTAGGTGTAGGTTATCAAAATAATGCTAACATTTAAACCACTTCCTGGGCAACCTTTCTGACAAAAATCCCAAAAATGTAAGCCTTGAGTCAAACTTTGTTTCAGACAATTTCAACCCTTTGACGGCTACGCTAGGCTACCCTTCACTCAACTGCGAATCCCTACTCAGATGCCAAGTTATTATCTGAACCCGAACAATATTAAGTTGATAATTTTACACAAAATATCAAAAACATACCGGTACGGCCATGAAAAGTTTAAAACATTGGCTACAAGGAAAACCTGTATATATTTCTCTTATGAACACGTACGTAGTACCGATAAGCAGATATACACCAGTTGTAACACATTCTAGCTATTCAACATCCCAATCACGTATTTATGCTTCAGTAATGGTTAATTAATACCAATCTTCGATAAACCTAACGTGTTGATAATCGTGATAGCCTTGGTACAATCCGATGTTTTTGAATATAGCAATATAGACTCTCGAATAAATCAAACACGTAAATAACTCTATATCAACATAAATCGGATTAATCCCGACAGACGCACGTTATGCATTAGTTTGTCGAACACATATCGAATATACATAACTCATGCATTGTTTGGAATGGAGTTACTATCTTCAAAGGAAGTGACAGTAGATCAACAGCTAAGGCAATCTGGAATCTTATATTTGAATACAGATTCAATTGGGTATTCCAATACCTTTTGAACTATTTCGCAAACCAAACTAGCGCAATCATTTTCAGTTTAGTTGCAATTTCCCAACAAAGTTCCAAACTAGTGATATTTAATAAACCAGTGACCAGCAATAATACTTCAGAGCCTAATTTAGGAAAACCATAAACACATTTTAATCCATCCTCAATTGCCTAAACCATGGCTCTGGCTCTTTTCAATTGATTTAAAACACTCTTCCTACGATCTATCGGCTCTCAAGAGGCTGTGAGATTAATGGTTCATTTGCAGCTCGCTTGATTTGAAAGTTTATCTGACGTGAATAGATTCGAGTTGTTTTGTTGTGTGTCTGTCGGCTGGAGGAGCAGGTATGTGCGGAACGTCGCCCGCTCGGTTATAATTAGCAGTCTTTTGACACTCTAGCACTTTCTACGGTAGTCTTCCTGGAATATCACTCCACTTGATAGGCGATAGAGGGGATATTTTCATACTTTTTTGTCGTATGAATCAGCTCCACATGGTATACAAGCTCTGTTAAACATGAGTTTCTGTCTGCAGTCAACGAATGATGAGGAATTAACACCATATTACTAACTATATCTCAACACGAAGTTGTTGCCATTTCAACATTAATGAATTAATTGATCTTAACTTCTTAACGTGACCGGGACATATATGTAAATGCATGCCAAAAGGATAGCAGAGAAATTGGTATTCATTGCAACAAATAATTGCAATTTAGGATCCTATCGAACACTGTCCCCGGAGCATTGCCCGAATCTTTTTTCGTCTCGATCTCGTTATAAATATATTTCAAATTTACTATTACTTCTTCAATAATATGTCCAGTAAAGATCATTAATATTGTGCTGCTTACACTAAAACACTTTATTTTAGTTCCAAGAAGATGGCTACAGGCTATCACATACACACACTAGTTCTCAACTGTGCGTGCTAATCAGCAACCAATCACGAAATAAAGAGGTGTGAAAAAGTATGTTGACACGGTCCATTCAACTACAATTTGTTTAGTTTACTTTGATGTTAGTTATTATACGTCTGTCAAGGTTATTGCGATTGAAGTTCATGTGGAGGACACGAAAACAATGAATTTGCAAGAGGTATCAACATTTTTGGATGAATTTATTTAGAAGTGGCTTCGAAATGTTACTCCAACCATACACTTGGTAATTCATGAATAGGTACAAGACTTAGACTAATGAAATTCCCGGGCAGACTGCTGTCTGCACTGAATTTACAAGCAACTGCTGAATTATACCAGTCCACAGACATTTATATTGCTTAACATAGGCATAAGTTGCCTATACAAATAATGAACTTACCTAGGGAATTGGTGTTCTAAATATTCCCAAGGATTCAACTGTTCTGGGTTCGAAATACAGGGTGTTTGGTGCATCGTTTGCCAAATGAAAATGGCGGATAGTAGAGGTCATAAGCTACATTCTCAGGCCCCAAAAAAATTCTTGGCCCCACGCGATATTTTTAAAACCAAATGAGGAAAAGCTAGATGTTACTTGCAAGTAATTTAGATTTTTATAGAATCGTACAACATGACACATTACAATAAAATAATAAAATTGGAGGCTATACCAATACCTTTTTTTTTACTTAAGTCCAAAGGCTGACTTGAGGATTTTCCTAAAATAATAATAAAAAATCCCGTGAGGCCAACAATTTTTTTTTGGGCCTGAGAATGTAGCATATTATGACCTCTCCTATCCGCCATTTTCATTTGGCATACGATGCACCAAACACCCTGTATAATCTTGTCAGAGTACGGGTGCAGAATGCTGCCATGTCTGTAGCTAACCCAGCAAGCTGTTTTATAATTCCAGCAGAAGCAACGATTGCATATCTTATTCCTGAGTAAGGAAACAAGAAATTCTCTCCAACTTTTGGGCAAGTGTTACTTAAAAATAGAAAGCATTCTATTGTTTTTATGTGGGAAAAACTACGTGAAGATTTGCTCATCGCTTTCGCTACTACCGATAAGTTTCCACGGGAGAAAGACTGACAACGTAACAACGGCAACGTTGGCAACTTGGATCACACACTGAACTAATTGAATAGGTTCGCGTGAAATTATCGACTTGGTGGTAAGATAGACAAGAAGTTTTGTTATCAAAAACAACGTTTTGCAAACTTAACTGAATCAACAAAGTTTGGCTGAAGTTCAGTTAAGTAGCTTTATGTTGCCGAAACACTGAATAATCAAAAAGCAATTATTTATTCGGAAAACGTTATTAATATAGAAACTTTTGAGACTGTCCGGAGTTGAACATAGGTAAATGTTATTTCAATAACCAAAACTTTTCCAACGAGTATTTAATTAATCCGACTGGTCGTATAATTTTGAGTTCATGTATTTGGGTTATTGAAAATAAATAGTCGCATATGGTGGGTAGTTCGATCAACAACCGAAACGTTTCCTCGATGGCAGGAAGATGCGTATGCCATAAACACGTACGAGTATATCCGCACTGGTTAATTGCCCCACAATCTGCACCCGCGCTGATTGCGCATCAAATTGCTCCAGTGAAAGCCTCGAGTGATACATTTAGTGATGACTCGCTGTTATAAACCGCTGTGGGAATATTTGAATATCATTCGAACGTGTTATTTGGTACCTGTTCACATTGCCCGAGCATATAACATACTCTCATTGAGACAATACTGCCTTGGTTTATAACTGGCAAAGAAAAAGTTAAATTACATAGGTACGTTATAGTTTATTATTAATTAACTGGATGCGGATGTAATGCTGAAACTATTTATTAATATCCAATGTTACGAAGAGATTTAATCTCGGCTGGAATTATAGATGGAGCACTATGTAATTGGGGGTAACACGATTCATATGCGGAACAAGATATTTTTTATTATGAACTTTCACCTACACAATGGGAAGTGTGTAACAAAGCATATAATAGCAAAAAAATTGATTTTTTATCCCACGTGAGAATTATCAACTGTCTGTAACTACCTACTATTTGTACGAGTTCACGTGCTCACGTAATATCGAAGAAGTATGTAGGTATCTATGGGAATTCATGTGTATGAAAGTAAAGTTACCTATTGGCTATTAGCACTCGCAAATTCGCAATTACTTTTTACGTTATCTTTGTTGGAAGAAAAAAATCAGTTGCATGCTCTACTAGCTCATTTACGACATTGCCTTGTTTAACCACCTAGGTAGGTACCTATATACTTGTTATTTCGATATAAATACAAGTAACGCGTTATTTTGGTGTCATGGACTGAGCTGCGTGCAACGCGCTGACCTCTCAATGCGGTGTACGCAGGCTCCGCCGCAGACCTCAGATCTGGGTCACCCGACCGCCGGCGCCACCCGAAAATGTCATGTTCCTTACGAGACGCAGCCACGTAGGCGTGAAACTGACAAAATGTAACAATTTCCCAACATTACTATGTTTCCTTTCCTCCTGTTTCCGGGTTATGAGGTCTATTCTTAGTTTCCCCGGAATTGCGCAAACTCCGGGTAAACTTTGCCGTAATGTGTGAATATAGGTCTATAGTCATATATTCAGTCACGTTGCGTTGCGTTACAAGTTAGATCACATGAGATTTATATGATTGTGTCTGTATTATATTGTAGGGTAATATCATATTGCATTTGCATCCAATGCGGCGCGAATTCGTCACAATCTCACAATGCGTTCATTTACTTGCGCTAACGCCTCAGCAATTTCCTGTCATGTGCACGTGTTCCCGGCGTCAGTTACTCACTATCCTTATTCATTTTATATTTTTGTTTCTGCCTGTTTTATGTTTCCCTCTTCCAAATCAAGTAACTAACGGTTTAGGATTATTCATTGTTGGACTTACATGTTTCTTTTTTGAATAGTATGCAATCACTGGACTAGTCTGAAATCTAGAATCATTGAAAAAACTAGTAGTTGCGACTGGTGAGGCAATTCGTTTTTTAATTTAAAAGTCTATCCGAGTGACGCGCCTATCGCTAATCCTAAGTTTTTGCCCCCGGACTGTTTTACTTATGTTTATATTTTAATATAACAAAACGAACATGAAAGCTCGTTGAAAGCTTGGATAAGATCAGGTTTGGCACTTTCCAATATAGTTTCTGTAACAAAAGGAAACCAGAGCAAGCTTTACGAAAGATCACGATAGGTTCCTGTCGCAAGGCGCAATTCACTGCAATTAAGTAATTTGAGAATTTCTTTCACAAAATTGCCACCAATTGTAGATTCTATACGAAGAGTATAGGTACAACTTCGTTTTTGTAATAACAATTTAATATGAAAAGGAAACAAACGAATAAATGGCCACGTTTATCAGCGTACATGTGGACCGACATTCAATCTAGATACGGCCCGTCAAACGTCAGGGTAAAATTAGCTTGGAGCTTGAGCTTATTCCTTTTCGCAGTCCCTTATCGGTTCAAACCGAAAATTCTATAGGACCTTGATAATGTATCAGTATTGTATAATTCATTCTATAATTTCATACGGTCCAATTTGGAATGTGAATGGATAAGTCGTTAAAGATTTTTCAAAATATTCGCTTTTCCTCTTATTTTCCTTTAGTATTTTCTATTCAGCCTATATAACAAACGTATTTGATTAAATATCGTCGTCTATGTCCGTAGTTGCAGTCTAGTTCTCTTTTGGTTGCATCGCTAGTTCAGCAGTAACCATGCAGTCACGTTCACCCTCGCGTCTGCGCTGGACGCGTGCGTTGTGCTTGTTCCTACTTCACCTAATGTTTATAGTTTTTTCCGCTGTTCACTTCATGTTCTAAAGGACTTGATCAGCTCGTTTTTGTTACGCTGTGACTTTATTTATGAAGTGCTAACCGGATTTTGGACTGAACATTCTTTGTTTTATTTTTTGATGTCATGTAAGTACTTGTAGTTTATTTATGTTTTTCAGCGTTCTATTTATTCGTATTTGTGTTTGGCTTTTGCGGATATGGATTTATTTTCCTTATATGTAGGTATTTGTTTGATATTCAGTATTTACTATGGATATTAATTAGTCGTGTTTAGAGATACATAATATAATAGGTTTGCAATGTCTAATAGTTGGCATACTCGGTGCAAGACGACGTGCGGCGCCCGTTTTGAGACCGGTTCGAAAGTGAGTGTTTTGTTGACGAAACCGGATCGGTAAATAATTACAAACATAATGGAAGCATGCATCTGCTTCACAATGTTTTCTTGCACTTCGATAAACATGTAAAATGAATGTTCAATAGTTCATTCAATATGACAACAATGGACACATCTTTAGAAAAACTTTTCGATTCATTCTACTAATCAAAGATTGCATTGTAGGCAAATAAGTTGAGGTAGTTACAGCGATATCTTCAGATAGTCTTTGCAAATGTGTAAAGATATTGCAGTTTTCTGGATTATCTATGTATATGTTTAATCTCAATTCAATCATTTTCAAAGTAAAACATTCAATTCCGATAATTTTAGAGACAAGTCCCGCATATTTAGATATAAAATATATTCAGGTACAAAATGATGGACTTGTTTATTTTTGCAAAACGTAAGAAGTTCGTAAATGAATAAACTCAACATTGGCGATCGGGCGTCGAACCCGTTAGATCGTTTTTAGAGCGACGACCTTGTAAGACTTAGCTTTGATTAGGAGTTAAGATCTTAAGGGGCTTGTTTTCCTTCGACAGTAAACCCTGCATCAACAAACATTTCTTACCCTTTTAACAGTTTAATTTTGCAGTTGAATTTATACCGAAGTCAAAATTATTTTTCGACAAAATCAATGTGGCCATCGTCAAAGTAATACATCTAACACCAGATGAAATGTACGTTCCAAAAGCCATATTGAGTGATGACGCCATTCTCTTTGCCTCCCGCGAGTCTAGATTTAGATCCGTGCATTTTTTGTCAAGTACGCGGCGTATTGTTAAAATTTTAATTGGATATAAATCAGTAAAAACTTCTCGCTATTCGGAAGAGCCGTTTGGTTTCGAGTTTATAATGCATCACATTTTGTAACAGTCGTAGATGCGGAAGATGGGTGCAAAAAAATCCTCGTTTGTTACCATCGTGGATTTCCGCAAGCTTTTTCCTCACAATTTCCCGTAGCAAAGTATTCTCGCCGTTCTGTGGCCTATTTTCCATTGAAGTGGTGTCGTGTCTAGGGTAACACAGACGACGCCGGAGAGTCTGAAGCTTGTTCCACACTTACGAGGCTCGTCCAGCAGCCACACTTCGCTCAATGTCATATTTTTAAATGTCACGACGCAAATTATCTTCTAAGATTCTTGAGCTGAAAGCCGTGTCATGAGACTTCATTTTTCAACATTAATTTGGCAAATAGAATATTATTTAGCTGACTGCATTTTTGAGCGATCATTCTATATCTAGAGAGTAAGTTGCCGAAACTTTTCTGTCTTTAAAAGTTGTGTGTGTTTATTTGAGAACTGTCTCCTTAGCGTGTCGATGGCAAACTTAATTCAGTCAGCCCAAGCTTGAGAACTGTGTAATTGATGCATTTATTTACCAAGCACTCCTCGTCTTCCCCACCGTTAGGTTGATGATAATTTATTGGGACGTGCATAATACATAAGTTATACCATTATTCTTTTGTCCGTCTGGCTCATTGTCTGAACTTTATCTGCGGGAGTTGCTGCAATATTCATTATAATAATGAACGTTGCCTCCGTTTATACTCTCTTGGTAAACTAAATAAATATTTGCATCATCCACTAAGTGCTTGTTTGATGAATAGTGTATCGGTTTCCTACTTGGCACCATTCCGCCAACTCTCCGATGATCAGATATATCCTGATCCTTTATATTTTTACAATTCTTACATCAATATTATTTTTGTTTCAACTATAGTTTCAAAGTCAGGTCTAAGGCAACTTTGTTTGTGTTCAGGCGTGTATTTCTGTGCAGCATCATGTTTTCCAGACGTACGGATTTGTTTATCGTCTAGTAATAGGAGTCGGATCGTAAAACGATAGCGGTTTACTATCGAACTTTGGGCGTGTGTCTGTTTACTCTGTGTGGTATCCATCTGCTTTATGGATTAGCAGTAATTTTCGTTCTTCCTTCCTTGATTTGACTACCAACATTTATATGACACCATGTCACATATTAGGTACCTACACCAATTTGTCGATCGCGCGACAAACTCAGTGTCGCCGTCGCGTCTGTGTAAGCTTTTTGCAAAAGATGTATTACCCCAATAGGTTATTGTGAAGCGACCTTTTACGACGAACCTCATGGGAACATCCATTTTAGGTAACCTTTATTCCATAACAAAAGCACAGGTCGGCAGTCATGGATGATATTTATGAGTCAACTTAGTTTATTTTCGGGTGGTTGCTCCGATGTATATTAAAGATATAGGCAGTTAGTAGATGGAACGTGCGAGTTAAATGAACCACGACGCTAAATTCAATTTAGCCATTATCAATTGTTTTTTGTTTGTTGCATTATAATGTGAGTGATAAAGACGTTTACGGCAAGCCAATTGAATCGTTTCCCCGTCGGCCACACTTTCCCGGATGTAGTCGACTATTTTGCGCCTTTGGCACTTCCATTGTATGCAGTCCTCGTAACCGCCAATCACTGTGATCGTTTGTGATGTAACATTTAACGAGCTTAGGTGACCGATGGCAATTTAGAGTAAATAAACTTCGTGCCTAACTCAAATTTTGTGTAGAGCAAAAAAGCATTTGCACAGTATTGCACATGGACGGTCAGTAATAATGGGACATTACTCGGTAATCATCGCTTATACATTCGGTGTAAAGAAATCAGAGAAAAAACAATTATGTAACCGAAAGCGGTATGTTGCAATCGTCTGAACCCTGCAGAAAGAAAAGAATATAAGCTCCGTTGATCAGTATGCAGACTCGGTACAATGCAAAACAAAGGAGCAACGAACTTGGAGGAAGAGTCCTTGCCATAAACGGTTCTCTAGCACCTTTTTCGAAGAGGCGGGGAGTGATTCATGTGTCAGATATTCTATTTCGGGAATTGATTGCTGAAGGAACTGTTACATAATTACTATTAACGACCGAAGTAGTCAAGTAGTAGACAGCCAAATTAAGTTTCATTCATAGATAGCCCAGTTAAAAATTCATAGCATTCTTAATCCAATCTGAAATAGGCAACTAAAATGTATGCCGAAATCTTGGACTTGGATAGCCAGATGAGATAAATGGGCAGAAATTAAGCAAACATCTAATAAATTCCGACCATTATCTCGGACAATTTGCTCTGCTTAGCTTGATAAATGGAACCATATTTCTCGGAGTTCATGCTAAGCATCAGCCTGTCTTTGTAACAGGGTCTTCTATAACTAACCCTATATTATGTAGCTTTGGGATTTTACAAAGTATAACGGTGTAATAAAATAATAAAACTTGGGTCTTCGGTCCACGGTTACGTTTTAGCTAGGGTCACGAGTCACGCGTGTGTTATGAATAAAATTACACTTATGATCCCGTACAGTGTAGAAACTTTGGATATAAAAGATAGAGTCAAAGTATCGTAGTATCTTAGTTGAGAAATTGTGGATGTGGAGTTACAGGCCCTGTTCGACTGTTCGTCTTTCGTGGGGCATTATAATAGACATAATTATGAAGTTCACTGCTAGTCTAGCTAGTTTGAAAGATACGTCAAGAAAGTCCTCTGCTAGTCTAGCTAGTTTTAAAGATACGTCAAGAAAGTCCTCTGCTAGTCTAGCTAGTTTTAAAGATACGTCAGGCAATAAGTAGCTGTTCAGCGTAATCCTCTTCATCTCCCAACTGTTCTACCTAACAGCGAAAATCCGTTTTCTCTTAAACTTCTACGTCTATTACCCAAAAAGGGTTTCTGCTTTCTCAAATATTTGTAAGCTTAATAGCGTTCCCTTCCGACAAGACTGCCGGTTTTCTCGTTAATGTTTTATCCGGGGTCACACGTGTGATGCCCTGGTTGTGTACAAAAAACACGTGCTCTTGACACAGCTGCTGGGCATCTATTTTGGTGGAGATAAATGAGTTTTTTCCCTACATGTGTTTATTAATTATGTTGGCCAGTGTAGCTATCGGTTGCGTGGCTTTATTTTCTCTTGTTTTAGTGGATTATTTTTCAACGTTATTGAATTTGATACTTACAATAGTAAACTTGCTAGATTTTCGTTTAAGTACTTGTTTAAAGTAACTCTCATTATTAAAAAGAAATCTTCACAGTAAAGATAATTTTGCAGCAAATCTAACTAATATTCTAACTAATATTATAAACGCGAAAGTTTGTTAGTATGGGTGGATCGATGTTTGTTACTCTTTCACGTAAAAACTACTGAATGGATTTGGATGAAATTTGGCAAACAGATAGTTTATAACCTGGATGAACACATAGGATACTTTTTATCCCGATATTCCCACGGGATCGAGACTTACGCGGGTGAAACCGCGGGGTGCAGCTAGTAACTCATAAACGAAATGGATTTGATATTATAAATATTTTTGTGTCAGTTGCGTGTTTAGAGACTTCAACAATTTCTTAATTTTTTATCGTTTCTATATCAAATACTTGCGTATGATCCAGCGTTAATTTATATTAGAAATTATTTTGCTTTGTTTTGTTAGAAATATATAGAGGAACATAAAAAGTATCGTTTAAAGAAAATATATCTGAGAGTTTCTTGTCTTCATTTATTGCAAACTAAATAGTACTTGATCAGTTAGGTAATAAATGAATAACTCGTTGTTTCTCACTATAGTTTTAAATTCTCGTCAAGTAGCGATCATCAAGTTATTGTGCAATCCTTAGTTCTAATAAAATTTTAAATCATTTTTAGTAACTCCGGCAATCATCATTTCAAATAAAACGAAACATTCGAGCGTGTGTTGATTACAAATGTATATTTTATTAACATTATTATTTATTGTAGCAATTTGACTTTCCAGTTTCCTGTTATTGAACACACGTCATCGTTTTATATTTAGCTCATTAACGTTTAATGATTAAAACAACGGTTATTGAACGGTTCATTCAGGTGCAGGAGTACGCTGTTTATTGACATTGTCTACACTGGCGTTGCTATCTCTTGCCAAATCTATCGTGTCATTAAAAACCTTGTCGTAAGAAAATACCAATGTTCTGCTGACTATCTGACGTCACTTTTTTCGAATGATATGGTCTATTTTCATTTTTGTAAAAAAACATCAGCCATAAGTAAATATCGCCCATTGTGTCACTCTTTGTAAAAATTCTACATTTACATCTGTATTTTTTAATGAGTACATGGTACATTGTACATAATAAAGAGGTATTCTATCTATATATCTGAATATATTCCCTTGGGTTTTCCTCCAGACGAATGTCTTGGCAAGATCTCTCTTATATAAATCAATATGATACAAAATTATCTGAGGTGTAACTAAATGCATCTGGGATTCCGAATTTGTATTCAAACACAAACAGTTTATAAAACCGATAATAAACAATTACTTGCACGTGGTGATTTACGCTCTCTCTGCGTATAATATCTGCTAAGTGTCCATAATGAATAGATATTCGCGTGTGGTCGGACTCGGTACCGGCTGCTGGTTGGCCTGGCGCTAACGGAAGTCGGTTATTTAGCGAATCATGCGCATTAGGGTGCTTGTGGACTGTTGTAGCGTAGCGTTGTGTTCTTATGGTGCTTTTCAAAGTGGAACGCGAACGTGTCGTTTGCCTTTGTGTCTTTCAAGTTCAACAGCTCTTCCTGTTGAAGCATTTTTGGTACTTATGTTGTTTCAGTTAATATACTTACTTCTAAGTTGTCATACTGTGACAAGGTTCGTTCTTCAACCACATACCGAATTATAATATAACCCAAACCTAGTGAAGTTGAGCGGATAGTGGATAAGAGGATAATAGCAAAAGGAAAGAGGAAAACAACTCTATACATGCACGTGTCAAGCGAGATGATTGTGAAAACATTCCAGTGATTTCGTTCTGGCGTTTAAACGGTAAAGTAGATGCTCGATACAGCTAGCTATCTTGAAAGTTACATTACACTCTAAACTGTATGGAGCTTTATCGTATCGCACCGAGTGTATTTTTGTACCGCAGCTTGGGAGACTGGCCTTCACCCGAACTTCTCTGGTCGAAGGCGATTATACCATTACGGACAACGATCTAACATCTAACCCTGTCATCTTTATAATAGCCCATAACTACTAGGTATGAAATTATCTGCTTATTACTTGGTCCCTTGTGTACTTCAGTTGACTTTGTTTTGATAACGGACAGTTGGTGGACCTATATTTCTGTTGTCTGTGTCTGTCTGTAGCAGTGCTAAACATGGAGGATGACACATCATTGCTCAGTTATTTGCTAAGAATTTGGAAATGTTTAGATTTTCTCACATTTCTTCTGGTGACAAATTATAATAGCTTAATTAATCAGGCGTATTAAAACATGGCATGGACTAAATAAATGACTCCGTGCTCAATGAACTCAAGCTCCGAATTTTCACGGCTGCTATGCCACTAATATATTAAGCCCATTCAGCGTTATGGCAAATGGCTAGTTGAAATATTAAAGTCAGTTGTAAATCATCTCATAACACGACGCTTTTCAATATAGAGCGGCATGCGGAAGCGCAGCTACATCCAACATGTAAGAGCATCGCCTTTTTAAAGTCCAGTCCAAACATGCCGAAATGAAATATCGGAGGAACTAATCCTCGTCATATCCGACGTTCCATAATGTTCATATTTTATTAGTTCCCGGACTTGCTTGTCCTACTAAAATGTAGACACACCGCCAAGATGAAGCTGTTACTGCAATTTGTTTTGGATAAGTCCTTGTAAGCAATTTATCCAAGAATGTTGAACATGTGGGGACCCTCAATGCTCTTTTTCCTTTTACAGCGCAAATTCCAACAGGTGACCGTTAAAATCGCTTGAGGCATCGTAATCGTAAAGTAATAATAAAACGTGTTGAGTGTAAAATTGCAAAAGTGCACAAAATGCCAACGGATCGTAAAGCTATACTAGGAGCGGCAGCAACCAGTCTTTAGCTGACTTCTACAAATTGTATGGAGCAATACATGGTGGCTTTGCCTCTCATTCCTGAGAGAACGTAATACCGAAAAAGAGAGGAATTGAATTGAATGCTACCAGAATTAAAGTTATAGAAAAGTAGGTGCGCCCCGCGGTATCACCCGCATAAGTGTCGATCCCGTGGGAATATCGGGATAAAAATTATATCTATTCTATGTCCTAACTCAAGTCATGGTCTACTCATATGCCAAATTTCATTTCATTTTAGCGTTAAAGCGTATCAAACAAATTCACTCTCGCATTTACAATTTAAAAAAGTTAGGATGAAACTTCTGACGGCAATGCGGACTTTTTACATTTCGCAAAATTAATTACATAGAGGAGTTTTCTTATTCGAATTTTGCAGACAGCTCATAGTTATATTTCAACATACTTACAAGTGTCCCATCTTCAGGATTGGAACGCTAGGCACGCGACGAGACGATAGATATAATTAGATTCACCCGTTCCTGTAAATCCTTCTCCATTTGGAACGAACGTTTTGCTTATTAAAGTAAAATTTTCATTCAGTACTCGTGGACAAATAAAGCGGTTAGAAATTACTTCGTTCTGCTACATTTCACATCAATTAACAAACATGGCCAATTATATTTCTTTACATTTTCGGTGTTTAACCACTCAGGCGCCTAGGCTTCAGTTATTACCTTATTGGATAGGAATTTAGTTTTGAAATTCTGTTTAACTTTCATTGCAAAGCTATTTAATTAGTCAGAGGCAAAAAACTATTTTTCATAAGACTCCGAAGTTTGAGAGGACTTTCAAGCTGTATTGCGCAGTTTCAGAGTCAAGGACTTCGGGTAATTTCAATGGAATTATTTGAAGTTACAAAGTTATTAAGACGTTGTATATACATAAAGTCGTATACTAAAGGCTTCTTCATGCGAGATGCCTGACGTCGTCGAGAGCTCTCGAGGTTCCTAAGCGCCTCAGAAAAGGGTGGTTACGTAATCATTCCTCGCCTTAATTAGCGATCTTTTTGTTACAAACCCATTCAATAGAAGGAAATGTCTTAGTTAATTTGAGCTGGTGACATTTAAGGGCACCAAGTAAAAAATAAAATGTCACATTATTGTCCTTACAGCTTGATGTTAGATAGCTGGCGCTTTAAAGGTCACCATATTAATGCTGTTTATACTGGAATTTTGTTCCAAACTGGTCTGAAATGCTGGAAAAATATGGAGACAAGAACCGATAAGAATAATTTAGGTTACTATTGCTATTGTTGGCTAGCTAACAACAGTACAAGCACCCACTAAGCCGTGACTGATTTATTCATAGAAGCTCATGCATTCAACAAATTTCATCCAGTATTCTTAAAAGCAACAAACATTTATCATGAAAACCTATGTAGTTCGGGAAGTATGCGCTTGCGACTCTCATTCTTTTTCCCTTAAGGTGTTTGTGAACTCGAGAAGCAGTTACAAACGTATGTACGCACGCAATCTTACAAGAATACCGTTGCCTATAAATTTGAAGTGCGTAGTTTTCCTTTATCGCCGCACACCATGGCATTCCCGTGTGAAGTGACCAACAATCTGGCGTATGAATCAATAGACGATTGAACTCGATACCCGTGAAGCTCGGTTCCGCACCGTGCCTGAGGATCTGATTGCAGGCGATGCCCAGGTCACTTCACACAATGACACGGATGCAGGCCCACAACTGGACCGACTTCTGAATGTCGCGTGGTGTTTGTATCGAGTTCGTTCGCGAATCGACGCACTCGTTCCGCTTCCATGGAGCCAAGCAGTGACTCACTGAGGATTTGTTCTGTAACGAATAGCATTACAGTGCTAACGAGTTTGTGTCTATTAAATGAAACCAGACACAATATTCCAAGTCCATGAATATGCTATATTGCTGGCAAAGTCCTGAACTTTTTGGGCGACTGAACAAAATGTATGAAAGAAAAAAGGTTTCACTGTCTTAAGACTGACATGGGGTACCTACATAAGTCAGATTTATTAGTCTGTATTGGAATAAGATACAAACATTTCACAATAAACATTAAAATATTAAATTACAGCTATGATACTTGCAATGAACCCCACCATAGAGGTCAAAGCGTTCTTAAGACTTATAAAGTTATAACCATGCCTAATAAGGTCACCTTTGATGCAAGTTAATTATAAAATATGTTTGATGTTGATATAAATAATGTATACAATAACACCATTCTTGGCAGATCGAGTGTCAGTGTAAAAATTCTTAGTATTTAAAATACAAAACGTTCTATTAACACAGATGTTCACCGTTATATAAGGTGGGGCTAATTAGCTTTTGTAATAACTGCTATCAACTTAGTCTCTCTTGCGTCACGGTTAAGAATGTTCATATGTACATCTGCGGTTCTGATTCCATGGTTCTAATTTTGGTGGTAGCTTGTAAGAATCTTACCATCCTGGCTTGTTGTATGTATCATCTTGGTCTTAAACCGGTTTTAAGAGAATCTGTTCTGTAGTTGCAGAATTTATTATAGCTCATCATCAATTTGTTTTAGCACTGAATCTTTTGACATCGATGCGATGAATTTCATTTGCATTCAGAATATATTGTAGCTATGAATAAATTGCATTAATTGACCAAATATATTTTCGGACGCTTTGGCCCAAAATTTACTTAATACCAATTTAAAAATACCGTTTTTGATTGCACTCTAAAATATCTCTTCGGCACGGCACCTGACCTTATTTTGGGTCCGGTTTAACACCTCACGTGCAAGCAAGGTCGTACTGGATGATCACGAGTAGCCTGCCATCTATGGCACTCGTCTCACCAGTCGAGAATCAAAGCGCATATATACGCCATATGGCCGGCACACCGGTCAAGGGCATCGATCACTCCCAGCAAACACTTGAGGACTTCAAAGAAAATTATCAGCTTTGATAAATAGCGTTTCGTGTAAACGCTATGACCCAGATTGCTAATAAAACTGCCAATGAAACTGCGTTAAGTTTGCTGAGCGTTTATTCTTGTATCGTTAAGCAGTTACGTATTTAACTCCATTAAGGTCTTTTTATGAGGTTTTTAATTTGAAGGTATCTTTACGACATTGCGACACAATGCCACGGGCACATTTTTAAGAAATGTTATGATTTTCCAATCACGTTCGCAGGTGATTGGAAAGCGGTTTGCGATTGATTTCAAATCGAGACAGCTGCCTTCTCACACCGGCGATTTGATTTCCCGCTCATTAACGAGATCAATAAGCTCAAAGGTAGCCAAAATCGAAATTCAGTCGCGTCATGGCGAGCCCTCGATGGCTGCGATAGGCAAGGAAAATTAAATTACCGGCTAACGTTATTTGCGTAGGTTCGACTGGACAGGATATTGCTGTCTGAACAACTTAATGGACCTGTTTTAACGCTGATTTTAGTTAACATCTCTATTCTAGTTAGTGATTTTCAAAGGAAAACCTGTAGTTGGTCGATTAGATTGTCTTGGGGAGTTCGAATAAAAAATAATATTGAACTCCTATCGACATGGTTGCTACTCTTCTGGCTTCTGTAGTATTATTTTATTTTAGGGTGAATAGGTTTGATTGAAATGCGGCGTCTTTTTTTTATGTTTCTTGTAAATTAGATATAACCACAACGTAAGTTTCATACATTATGGAAAACTATCCAACTTTCTAAAGCCTCTTAAGCTTGTTTAAACATTCAAACGATTCACTGTATGTATAAGTATAGTCTTAGTTCTGATGTGTCGTATTCTCACGGTCGGGTATTTAGTTAGCATAATGCTTCTGTATATATCTACAAAGTATACATTGATGCCTCACTTTCATCGTAATTAATGTTTATGTTGTCTTTGATAAATATCAGACACAATAATTCTATCATATTTCGTCAGAAAAATTCAAAGTAAGTTTACATTCTTTTTGAGATGATTCATAGGACCACTGTTTCTGCAGACATTCCAGCTTCTCGAACAAAAAGATCATTATAAAATGCTAATCTTTATTACTAAAATATAATCTCGATGTAATAATGAATGTAAACGTTACTGAACAAAGTATTTTGGATCATTTTATGCAACTCGTTTACATAATCATGAATTTTATTTGTTTCAAGATCATCATGTAAATGTTTGCAAATTGAGCTAGCGGCAAATCTGTTGTTGCATCTGAAGAGATCGCTCTGCGTATCCGATCAATCCTTGCTCATTGTGCTGCACACTGCACGCAATTGAATCGTCCAAGCACAACAGATTACCAATTTACGATCATTACGACTTCAATAGAATTACACTTTACGTAATGGCTTGGACAAGGTTAGAGTCTAATAAGTCTGACGATGAAAAGACTTCAGAAGTTTGTGAAATGTCAAATGAGTGCCCATCCATTCCTGACTCTGAAACTTTCCCCTATAGTCAATTCTGAGCGCTTTCGACAACCTTCTTCACTTAATATTCATCATGACATTAAAATGTCACAAAAGTTAATCACTTCTCTTGAAACGTTGCTTGGAAAGCTGCACGGTTTTATCAACATCGATTAATATGGGATTCAAGCATCGTCTACTCCGTCATTCCTTGCTATCTTGATGCGAATACTTGTTTTTATTTCGATGCCCACAGCTGCAAGGCTGATAATCTTGTGTGGGGCGTGCAGCTATAACGATGCCATGTTATGTCTGCCTTCTGCTTGTTTAAAAATGTTAATAGAGAAAGTCACATGTGTATTGTTGGGTTTTTAACATCGGCTCCATGTGGTGACGCGCCGCGCCCCTCCGGTCGTCGGCATTGCTCGCCGGTTTATTTGGTAGTTCCATTCGCGCCTGTCTCGGATATTGACGTGTTTACGATAAGATTTTCCTCCGAACTTGCTTTCAGTTGACTACTTGAAACTTTACTGTGGAACTGTGCAGTTGTTTGTGTGTTTGAATCCGTTTGGCTTGATAGCTTAGCTGATAGTCTGGACTAGACTGTTTCGGTTCTATAAACTTTGAGGTAAGTTCTGGCTGGAGTTTGTTTTTCCCACTTGATAATAATTTACTTAACAAAAACTACTTCATAAAGATATCTGTCCACAAGTGGACCTAAGTAATGTTATGAAATTCTTTTTAATAAAACTTGTAAACGATGACATCTAAATTGGTGTTATCAGATAAAATGCGTTTATCAATATCGGACCATTTAATTTGAATAGATACTTTAGATACATATTCATATACCTAAGTTTCAAGGTCATACAATATGACATTAGGAAAAACATAAATAAATTATTTCTGGTCCGAAGTTGACGACATCTGATACGATTTACCTGCTGTTCATACAAAAGTCTAAACAACACGAATTTATTTGTGTTTTTTTTTATATATTATACTTCATTATGTGTTTTTTATATATTATTCTTTAATTTTGTTGCGGTCACATGTTTGTTACATACGTAGCATAAGGATAACGCTGCTACTATCAAATGCTTGACTGCAAATTATTATTTGTATGGAAATGTTTCCCAATAATTATGCACATGTAAGTTTAAGTACTGTGTTACAAGTATACTTAGAGCATAAGATGTGGTATTCTATTGCTCTTTGTTCAATGCATAATGTATCGCTGTACAACACAGTCGTGTGAACATTTTGACCTAAACCAGGCTTTTCCCCAAAAATCAATGTGAGTAAGCAATTTAGCATTCGCAGTGTGCAGTCGAAGAGCGAGGGTGGCTAAGTTAGGGGAATCAGTGTTTATGGGAACAATAAACTTGTTGGCTAGGACAACATTCGCGTTGTTCCGCGATTACACAAATATTTGAACTTGGCACGCCATGATTCCATCGATACAGCCTTCACCTTGTCTCTGTCACAGACTTTATGCAATTCTGTACTTTGTTTATGGTTACATTGCGATATCCGTGACTGCGGTTCTTTCAATTTATTCCTTTTAAAACTGTCTGCAAGTTCTTTTTCTATTGAAACGAACGAATATTTGAAAATCAGTTTTGCAATAAAATATCTCTAACTTAAAAGTCACTTTTTGCAAATTGAATGACTAATGGCTGGCTTGTTTAGGATGAGCGCAATTTAAATGGGTATGCTACATGTTTACATCCTAATCCTAACACAAAACATACGCATTAAAACAAATAAATAATTGAATTGAACAAACAATGATTGAATGAATAATTGTTGTTGTTTATTTATCTTTGGTGGACCGGTGAGCCGCTGGAATCCGCTGGATGCGGGGGGCACAGCCGGTCGATGTGGCGGTGCTTGGGGGAGGCTTATGTCCAGGGGGCCAAGTCTACTAATTTACAAACGTGTCAGTGGTCTCACAATGATCAGTTTTTGGCAGATTTTGAATGGCATATCTGTCAAAAACTGATCATTCTGAGACCACTGACACGTTTGTAAATTAGTAGACTTGGTGCCCAGCAGTTCTGTGGACATCTTTGGGCTGAAATGATGATGATGATTTATCTTTGGAAATCACAATATTTTCGAAAGTTTTGTCGTTTATCCGTAGCCTTGTAGGTTTAAACTCCATTATTTAAGCTAGCATGCTTCCTAGGTGGTCCCATATAAATTTTATTAACTTTGCTTGTGTAGTTTTTGAGTTAGCTTCAATATTACGTATTTTTCCCACTTAGTTTATCTAGACGATGTTTTCATTTACTCCTTCACTGTTATTTACATCAGCTAGTGGTATTAGAATTTGTGTGGGGTAGGTACCATAACTAAAAAGACGACTTCCAAAAAAAACACTCAAAACTGAAAAATTACTTTAATTTCGGAAGTCGGTGGCAAAAAACGAAAATTGAAAAGCAAAGACACCGACTTCCGAAATTAAAGTTATTTTTCAGTTTTGAGTGTTTTTTTTGGAAGTTGGTTTGTTTTTTTCTAAAAAGTTTTGTTACACCTTTTGACAAATTCTTTTAATCTCAAATTATTATTTTAAATATCATATTGAAATGATGTTGTTACAACATCAAACAAACAAAAGTAATCACCGACGTAGTTTCTTGAAAAAAAATACGTTATATTTATAGGGGCGATGTCAGATTCTGTAATAATGTCATAGGGGTCGGTATGACACGCGGGCCAACTTATAGGGCAGACAAAGGGTCGAAAGAATAGGTCAGAATTGAGAATTATATGAGGCCATTGTCAGAAGTTAATTTGCTTATACTCTACTTTCGTGCGTTGCCAAAAATATAATAAACAACTATTATGTATTTGAACCAAAACAATTTAATAATGTTATTTGATAACATGTCGTATCTAGCGATGAATATTTCTATAATCTACGATAAAATGGCTTCCATAATAATTTATTGTCCAGATTCTAAATAATGAATCCATTAATGTTTATAAAAAAGTTAAACAATTCATTGGGTGACGTCACAACTCACAGCACTAAACTGGAAATCTGAAAAATAATTTGAATTGATGATGAAGAACAAAATTATCCTGAATTCTTCCCAGAATTATACGTCAAGCTTTCAGCTTTGTTGGTGATCAACGTTACGTCACTAAGTTTAAAAGGTTTTAGTAGAAGCTTGTTAATTGATGTGACAAATTGTTCCACAAATCACAACCTTCGTTAAAGTAACCAATGATTGGGATTTCGGCAGAGAGTTCTACATTATTCTGTCTAAAACTATTGACTTGTTGTTCACGTAATCCATATACTTAGCTTCATCCAATTAATGAATTAGCAATGTTTATTTCTTCCGGAAGTCGTTAAAGTTACACCTACTATGTTCCGGCTCTCCTTGGCATCTGCATGATACCAATCAAACCCGTCTTCTACGATTGTCGTGAAAGTCAGGCGACAGTTGCTCTGCCTAAAACCAGAAACTCGCTGTACCAAAGACAAGGCAGCAAGTCCGGTATTGCTCGACCAGTTGCCTGGAAAGCGGGACCTGACAATAGGCGGGAAGCCGTGGTAACGTCTCAGACTATAATATTTTCAAGGGTAAAATATATTATTTCTATTTTTCAAGAAGTCTCCTAAATACAGATTAATGGGTTCACATCGAGGAGGGTGTTGTGATTATTTGATGAAAAAATTAATAAACAACATAACATCACGGCTGCATTCCATAAGGGTTAGGCAGATGTGTATCTAAAGCAGACGCACATATAAAAAAAAACTCAGTAGGACTTCCTCAAAAGTTAAAGATGACGTAGATAGCGCAGAAATTTAACAAAGTCCCCTGCACTTTTTATTCCATTTACAGATACTTATAGTCATGTAATGGGACTAGCCTGGCGCTAAGCCGAACCCTATGTTTCCGGTCCCGCCCTGTCTGATCCGCTAATGGCAAAACGAAAGGGTTACAACAATCGACCCATTGTTGTAGTTATACACTTATTTTTGAAGCTATATGTTTTAATACCTGGTAGGATAATGTGATAAAATATTATAAGTAAAAATAAAATAAATATTTGTTTATATTGGTTGATATCGAAGCATCGTGTAGTACGAATTAACCTTTCTTCTCGGTCAGAAAGTTCTCTTCTACACACAAAAAAAAAATACTAGTAAGACCAAGACCCAACTCTTAAGTGAAACTTCACTCACTCCCACTTTCCAATTTATTTTCAGACCCATTCGAAGAAATCGTCTAACAAAAGATAAATAGATTGTGAAGCTTTTGTGTAGGGCTTTAAACTTCAACAAATCTGTTTAACATCAGCTCATAAAATGTACATTAAAACATATCGGTGTTTCAGTGATGGCGATGAACGACAAGGCATTAGCTGTAAATGTGCCGAGCCCTAGGGGACGTGGGCCAAGCCTGGTCCTGTTATGGCCGACATAATAATTTTATGCGTGGCAACAGTCGCCGTTAATAAAATGAACTATCGGTAACTAGGCGGATAGGGTGGCTTCCGAAAGGCGATTATTTTCGTGTTAACCAATTTGTAAAAATGTATAATGACTGAAGACTTTTTTGTAGCAATGGATGTTGTAAAATTAATATCCAACATGATGTTATTTTAGTAACAAAATATTGTAATTTGCTTGAAAAGGACAAACTTGAAAAGCTTTTAGGTTATCTTTAAAAGCTTTTTGTAGACTGAAAACACACAAATGGCTGGTGTCACTCATGTTTCAACCATCTCACAAAATATCCGTAAAATTGGGAACGTAGAATTCGGATACTAAATTCTGCGATGATGTAGCTTCGCTCAATTTGACGGCCCCGGTCCGTGGTTTATAAAAACTTTGCCAAATCACGCGTCCGCATCGAAGCCGGAGTAACGACCTTGCTTCGTCCACCTATGACACGGAAGGACGTGCCAATTGCATGAACATAAAATGGCCGACGTTTTATAGTCTCCTGGTGCAATTTGATGTAAGAAAATGAATTTTAATTCTATTATGTTACGTCTTTGATCACCGTTAGGTAAAGGCATAAGGGGGAAATACATGAAGAGTTTACTAATGATAGTATTAAGTCTGATGAAGGAGTAATTGAGAATATGGGCAGCATTTAAAATTTTCTTTGTAGTGGGTAAATCTGGGATTTGGGGACCTAGCCAAGATTCGTAGGCGCGGTACGATACGTGCTACGAAACTGATAACACGTTTTAGCAGTTTGAGTCTTGACATTAAACCTTTCCTCTAAAAGTCCTGTTTTTATTGAGGTCTATGGCAGGTAGATCTGTAATTCAAATCGAGAAATGACGGACGTAGCCATTGCAATCAAGTTCTACTAGTTACTTTTTACACATCTGTTGCAAGGTCTGTGCTATGTTGTTAGAATGATTTGTTGCTCTCATTTTGTCGTTAGCATTCTGTTTTTGTTTCAACGCACGCCAACCTATCATTTATCTACGTTAGTTAATTATAATATACGTTTCAGCAAAAACTGTGTCGGAATGTAGATTTGTTACACCACTTCATTTGCCTAATGTGCTGCTTATTTATAGAGAACATACATAAAATTATGTTCGTATTATGTTCATGATTCCTGGAGGTTTAGTAGAGCCGTGTTGCGTGCTTTGGCACAAGATTTTTGTACGAAAGCACTAATTAAACCGCATTCGGAGCACTTGTAAGTTTTAATCGCTCTGCGTAGAGTTAAGTAGTCGGGGCGTTTAATATCCTATCCTTTACTTGTTTTTTACGACACTCTCAGGATAATAAGCAGTTGATAAATTCTATTATTCTTTTGTTCCCAGACCTCCATATTTATTCTGTACGTGTTGCCTAGATCTTCAGCCGATGTTAAGCACTGCATGGCTTTTTATGCTAAGTTAGTGAGAACCTCCGTTGGATAACGTGACATGATTGATGACGACAGTATGTTTACTGTAGTGCCAATCAATGGGAAAATGTTTATTGGTTTGACTACTTCTTTCGGAGAAGAGGTTGTCAATGTGCCAGCGGCAGACATCAGCGCTGTTTGTTCACTCTCCCATGATACCGTCCTTGTTTACCAATATTATAGACTGTGTTACTTCTATGTAAGTACGAACATAATGTGTTTTACCTTCACACTTATTTGGGAATAACAATGAAACTGCGTCATGTCCCGTGTAAACCGTAAAGGTCGACGGGGAAACATCAACTGCTGTTTCATGTATTTAAAAGTGCTACTTTAAAACCAAATGTGGTTTCATGTTGCTTTTGGGCATGTTCTTTGAGAGCATATCTCTTTTGAAAACTTCTACGAGATAAAACATTTTTACACACAAATATACTCTGCTGTTATGCAAATCTATTGAATGTGTTTGAGATTATCATAATTTGAATATCATAAATGGAAACCTCTTCTTTCCTTTAAGGTAGCATTGTCAAACAAGTTTTTGATAAATGGAACTGGATAAATGTTTGCATCGCAAAAAATATTCCCGAGTGTAAACGATGCCGCCTTTGATTGAAAATTATTTCTTTATTCTTCTATTTTTGTGTTCTGCTCTGCCACATCTGAATAAGATATTGGTCGCAAAAGCATTAAGGTACAAACCGTACCCAACACTGGAACTTTGATGTATTTTTAAACATTTGTTTTGGACTAAATATTTGTTTGAGTTAAAGTAAACTGTTCAGAGAAGAGAAACCCATATTATTTTTAACATTTTCTTTGTAGTTTGAAGATTATGGCCACGAAGTTAAAACAGGCGTGTTATTTAATTATGGCCAAGACATGTATTTTATTTAAGTACAATTCGCTTTCAAAACAAAATAATATATTGCTGATTGTACATTTGTAGGCAGTTGGTTAGTACGCGTTTACAAATTGCGTGCATTAACCCAGATTTATGTTAGGTACAATAATTGAACTATGTCGGTGAACTGACGCCTCGAGATGGAATCTAGCCAAATACCTGAAACGTCTCGTTTGGGTACATAAGCGATATTATATTGAGTATCGAGATGTATCGATTGATGTCTCGTGTCGTGTCGGAGACAACTCTTAACGGAACCGATAACGGACTTTTAGTACGGTGGGGATCGTCAAATTTTACTATGCTACTCTATTCTAAAGGTTATGACCACGTGTGCATGACGTTCTCACGATAACCATAACTTTCGATTCGGAAAATATAGATACGAATTCCCATAGTTTGGGAAAAAGAACAGTTAGCGAACTAAAATCTACTTGGCAATAAAGTTTGGTGGGTTTCGAAACAGCATGTAAATAAATTGTAAAGTTAAAGTCCGGTTTGATTTCAATTATTGTATCATTAATTATATAGGTAAAGTACCTAGAAAGAGAGGTGAAAATAAAGCTCTTTAAGACTTGTATTAATGGTTACCCGTTATGCCAAGTCATAAAGATTATTTTCACTTTTATAACACATACGTTCTATCTTCGGAAGTTATGGCCCAATAGTGCATCAAATATAAAATAATAATGAATCATAATCTCCGTATCATAAAACGTTGATGTAGTGGTTATAAAAAGTACTTTTACCTTCGCCTCTAAAAGAAGTCCAATGTTTTCTCGAAGAAAAAACGCGATGTCTACGTGCTCTGTTTCTGGCATGGCGCAATCAGCCCCCCTCTGAATATCAAGTAAAGCAATAGATAGCTTATTTGTATTTTAAACGTGATCTACAAGAAAGTCGTTCAAGTGGAAACTGACGATGGCAATTTTTAATGATGAATGCATATCGATTGTCTGTCTTTTTATCGTTATTGTGTCTGCTATTAACTTAGCGTAAGCACTTAGCATGAGAGCTGTTTTATTCATGCGGTTTATTACTCATCTGTTTATTCTGCGCCAACGCATTTTTTTCTAACGCGAGGCAACGACTTTAGACCTTCGCCGTGGCCTTTCTAGATTAATTAATGGCCAGCAACAAGTCTGTTGTATGTTATATCGCCGGTATAAAAATAAACCTTAGTTATGTTTATCGGTGGGTGCGTAGACGGCGCGTCGCTACATGATTACCGTGACAAATTGAATAGTGAACACGTTGTATAGGTGCCCATAGCCTCAGTTCAGTGTTTGAATAGTACGCCTTGATGCCCCCCAGCAAATTGCAGTACAATGACCCTGTTCCCGTATCCCCATTGGTTTACACGTATCAATACGTAGTATATAAGGGAATGGGTCTGTATAGGACGTTGAGCAACATGGTTTTAAGATTTTGTAACAGTAGATTGGTAGTTTATTCAAGTATACAACATTTAAAAGTAATCTGTTGATAACACAAACAAGTTTGATAACAGAAAACCCACTCTTGAATGTTTTGATGTGACTCAAGCAAGTAGGCAAGTTACACCTATGTTTAAGTTCCAGTGCTTCCAATACATAAAAATGTGCTACATTCTTACTAAATCTATTGCCGATAACGTATCAAGTCAAGTGGCTAGGAGTTCTGCTTAGTATGTTTGAATATGTGCAATCACGTCATTGTTATCGGTCGTCGTTTGAAATACTTAAAGCCTGATATTTTTATACTAGACATTTGCCGTTATTGACAATTTCCACGAAGACAATCTATCGATAAATTAATTTTACTGCCGTTTGTCACGAATATTGAGGTTGATACATGGGAAGATATTTATTTCTGAAACCCTGACGCAAAACGTTAGATTGCACCCAGATATGTCTGAATAGGCGAGGCCGACTGGAGGTCCGTTCATGAGAACTATTCTTTACTCCGCATAGTTGCTACACAATACATCGATAGGTTTTGCTCATTGTTGCTCGTTTCACCATTCGATACTCTGATACCTAGCTTTTTGCCGAGACCACGTCTCGGCTTTTATGTAGTTGAATGCCTTGTACTAGTACAAGTTTTAAATGTAGTCGGACAAGTATTTTTACGGACGCGAACGCAACGTGAAGCCATAAACCTGTGTCGAAGCCGTGAACCTTGTCATACCTATACGTAATTAGTTGTTTATGTAAAAGTTTTGCATAATAAGCCAGTTTAATCGCAACAATATAATAATATGATATAGGATTGTTCATTTCACAGTTATTTTAGCATATACAGTACTTGAATAGGCGACACCCGGAACAATAGCAATAAGCTCCCCCGAGATTGCGCCAGTGCAGCCGTGCCCAAGGGCCGGCGCACAATGGACGTCAGCCCACAATACCGCTGCAGCGAACTGATTACTGCGCGCCGATCACTTATAACTAACATTAATTTCTCAACGGACCTCGTTTGTTTTGTTTCAGAACATGTGATATTAACTTGCCATGGACGAGGAGAGCACAGCCTGCCCCGGCGAGCCCGGCCCGCCGACAGTCGACGTACAGCCTAATGAAGATGTTCCTAACACAGAGACAAAGCCGGAAGCAGAGAACCTCGCTACTAGTGTTACAAATGTAGATATTAAAGACGAAAATGATAATAAGAATAGTTGTAATGACGGAAAAGAAAGTGAAAATACAAAAGAAGAGAGCGTCGTTGTTGCTGAAACAGTGAATACGGAAGCCAAGTGCCCAGCACCATTGGTTAAGGAGCCTTTTGTTGAGCACGAGGTTACCGAACCGAACGACGACGCAAGGTCACTGGGCGATCTGGATAGCTTGCCGGCAGGAGATGAGCTGGCTCTTGGTGCAGCGGGTAGTGACAGCGGAGTAGAGGGCTGTGGTCGTGCCCTCAGCAGCGGCGGTGGGTCGCGATCGTGCGCCTCCAGTGTAGTGTCATGCGGCTCGGGCTGCGGCTCGGAGAGCTCGTCACTTGCCGGCGCACCGCCGCGCCCCCGACGTCGCGTCAATGTCAACGTCGCTGAGCCGAAACGCAGCTCACCTGTCGGTTCGGGAGCTCCGCGACCCGTGACGGCGCCGCGCGGTCCTAACCTGGCCACCCGTGAACGTGCTAGGAGTCGGGAGAAACCAACACCACCAGAAAAGCCTCGACCGCTCACACCGAAACCTCGCATCCGGCCTACAGCCGACCTGCCAAATCTCGTTCGCGAGAGTCCCGCGCTGCGCGCTAAACCTACCAAAACCTCGACAGCTCGGTGCCGGACGCCGAACTCGCCGAGTGAGGAGAAAAGATGGCCGGCGAATGGACCGCGATTGACTACTGTAGCGGACGCGACCGCGACACGAGTGGCTGCCGACAAATATGCGACTCTACCTCGCAGGAGACGTGATGCGGAGCCAGAAGGTTCTCCGAAACACGAGGGTACTCCGCCCTCGTCACGACGTCCCACCGTCACTCGCTCCGCTTCCTCTCGGTCCACCATCAAGACGCGAGTACGCATCTACGCAGAGAAGACTTCACAGACAGTGCTGATCGGAACTGACATCGAGTCAGCACTGGCAGGAATTGTGCCAAATATTGAAAAGTAAGTCACTTGCCTATTCATAAAACGTAATGATGTTGTTTCGCAAAACAACCTAAATGATCGTTGCTCATCTAACCTAGCGTAACTACGGGCGGACGTATGTTAGCTCATATATTTTTTGTGAAATACATTTGAATGTAATTCCGGTGCAAAGCCATAATACGTAAAGGTTGCAATAAGTTTTGTTTTCATCATTTAAGTCTAACAAAATTTTTACCATACTGATGAGTAATGTGCATTCCAGTCGCGTGGAAGTGACTCGCTGTCACCGCGGCGTGCAGGCGAGCGCGCGAGACGCGGAGGCCACTCGACTCGCCAACGCCCTGGCCGCGGCTGCCGAGGAGCGGGAGCGGCGCCAGCGGGCCGAGGGGCAGCTGGCGGCCGAGCGGGCGGCGCGTCTCGCGGCTATTGCAGAACTGGATCGAAACTCGCAGAGGCTGCTGGATCTAGCCGGTGCTGGTGAGTCTGACAACCATGGATATCGAGGCCTGTTTGCTCCGCCCTGCTGTTTCCTCCAAATTTTCTTCTTTAGTGACCGCAGATTTAGTTCTCTCACTGCTGTTCATCATCATCTTTCTGCTTTCATCCCAATTTATAATGAGCCGACGCAATATGTCTTCATCGTCCACAGCCCGACTTAAACCAACTGGTGGGCATAGGCCCCTTGTGCTAATCCCCACGCTCCTGTGCCTGCCCTATCCAGGTCCTATCCGCGGTGGCAACAATATCGTCCGCCCATCTAGCCGTTATCGACCGCGACGAAGTCTGAGCAACTTGATATCTAGACCTCAAATAAGTTCGGTCTGTTTAGGCCACCGCCCTGCTATTTCCTTCAAAAGTTCTCTGTTATTGACCGCAATTTAGTAATCTTAGAGCTATTCATCATCATCCTCACCTGCCCTCATCCCAATTTATTTGGGGTCACCGCAGTATCTTATTCTTCTACTAGCGACCCGCTCCTGCTTCGCACAATTTTTATGACTTAACAAAACATCGAGATTTCTTAGTTATATGTTACTTAAATATTAACGTATTATTCACTAGCTGCCCGCCCCGGCTCCGCACGGGTAGCACTAAGTACTTATCTACAGCGCACCTACCCTACCTACTTATCTACCCGACCTACCTACCCTGCCCTACCTACCTACCTACCTACTGTACATACCTACCTAACTACACCTACCTCCCTACACTTACCAATATATCTACCTACTCAACCAACTTACCCTACCTACTTACCCTACCTACCTACCTACCTTACCTACATACCCTACCTACCTACCTACCCTACCTTCCTACCTACCCTACCTACCTACCGTACCTTCCTACCCTACCTACCTACCCTACCTACCTGCCCTACCTACCTACCTACCTACCCTACCTACCTACCTACCCTACCTACCTACCTACCTACCTACCTACCCTACCTACCTACCTACCTACCTACCTACCTACCTACCTACCCTACCTACCTACCCTACCTACCTACCTACCTATCTACCTACCTACCTACCTACCTACCTACCTACCTACCTACCCTACCTACCTTCCTACCTATCTACCGAGATATCATCAAGAAAAAAGCCATTGTATACTAAATGTATGAGCCGATATTTTTTGGAGCTATACTTACATTTTTAAACTCGTGATATCTTTCGAATAGAATGTCTGAATTGAATATGTCAAAAAGTTATATGAAGGTATTGAAGCAGTCTTAATAATGAAGTAATTTATAAGGATTAATACCAAGATACAAATAAAGAGCCTTTTCTAGCGGCGTCATTTCAATTAAATTTTCAAAATAAAATAACACTTATTGTGGCATAACTGTAATAGCTAGACATATGCTGTCGCGACACTTTTTGATGATGTGTTCTGCAAAGTCGTACTACATTATTTTATTCTATCATCAATAGTTTTCGCAGCGCACGCGATTTAAAGAATATTTAAGGTAATTTTTTTACACCTTGGGTTACATTATTGGAGTTTTAGTAAGGATCCCTAATCTTTTCTAGCAATAAATATAGCCTATGTTACTCAGGGCGAATGTAGCTTTCTAGTGGTGAAAGAAGTTTTGAAATCGGCACAGTAGTTTTTGAGTTTATTCATTACAAACATACACACAAAAATACAAATCTTTCCTCTTTATAATATTAGTGTAGATAAACCTTCCGGAATAAATTCTCTAAACAGTGCACGGTGGTGAAAACCTCATCAAAATTGTTGCGTGGTTTAGAAGAACAACGCAGACGGACATACAGACAAACACAAAAAGCGACTTTAATTTATAATATGTATAGATAATTATAGATTCATGGCATCGTCTTTTTAGCGATATAATTTTTCACATAATCCATCAAAAAAGAGCATTTCGTTATTCAGAATTACACTCGCAGGTGCTAAGGTTTTTGTAACTTATAAAACATTATTATTTAGTTTTTTTTGTGTGCTCATGTGACACCCCTAGTCATCTGTAGTCGAGCAAAAAGGCCTTTACAGACTCCGTGTAGAACGTCTGTCGTGTAGCGTACTTTAGATATTTGTATTGTCTAGTATTTCTTTGTATTGAAACTGGGTCACATATTAATGAAAATTAAAGGAACCATACGCATTTATTTCGTTGACTCAACAGATGAAAATGAACGAAACTCATCATACTTTTAAAAATATGGTAGGTACAACTGGGTACAACGTTTTTTTTCTCAACAATCCACAATGATTAAGATTATGACCATTTTTGAACAGGGAAAACACTTTCTATAGACAACGCAGGACAAACTTTTTGGTGCTGCTTTCAAATCAACAGTGAACTAGCCAGTTGTAGCTACTGGCCAGAAATAGATTTAACTTGCGTGCTCACGATGAGCGAAATGCGACCTCATTCATTCAAATTCGTTCGGACGTTTAAATTACGAATACATGATCTATGAACATTTGGCGACCTTAGTGTAATAAGGTCACTGGGGTCAACACCTCACACCACACTAAAATAAAAGTTAAACTCTGATCAATTCCGGTTCAGTTCTCGTGTTAATTACCGATGCGACCTCTTTAAATGTCATAGCGACCCTCAGATTGTAGAAATCAGAAAATGATAATTGTTTTTATAAACAGCCTTTTAAAAGCAGTTTTTTTTTCTTCTGATTTTAAGGCTATCAAGGTATAAGTATAGGTATCGTTTTCCTTTATTGCCACGATGTATCGGTATCAGTTGTATAATAAATTATAAATGTACTTAATGTTCTAAGGAAATAATAGTTTATTGTCTTATTGGAGTATATCGATAACGTTTATCAAAATAGCGCCACCTGTGTAAACATACTTCTAATATAACTTGTTGTATAGGTTTTCCCGTGCTTTGAATTGAACATATTGCTATCATATGGGGCATTATTCACACCCAGGGAAGCAGTAGAAAATATAAAAATAGTACATTACTGTCGCGGGTTCGCGGCCTGCAACAACAAGGGCATTGATGGACGATCGTGAAAATGTGGGCAACGGCACACATACGTGAGTCCATCAATGCCTGGTTGCGGCCAAGGCTTATATAGTACTTTTCTCAAATGATGCACGGGAATTCTAATTAAGTAAATTACTTAATTATAATTTCCGACGAACAACGATAATTTTCACGCGCCATTATGTTCATTTGTTTCTTCTTTACTTTAAACAGCTCGTATCACATCGAAAAAATAAATCTTTGATAAGTTACCTCCTTGGTTGCCATGTGTTGAAGTAAAAAAGTTCGTTCTATTTTTAAATAACAGGACAAATATGAGTTTTCATAGTAATTTATTCGGCCGCTAAACACGACAGTTATGGATTTTCATACAAACATTGCAGGCCTGGGCGCTCGCATGTATTAGACAAGTACAGCATTTTCGATTTATCTCGAAGAGGGTTGTCAAAATAAATAACATTATTTTGCCGCTTCTTCCTTGATTCTGAATTTAATTCAATTCATCAACTCAACTTTTTGCTCCACAGGCGCCGGCGCAGGTGCAGACGGCTGCCTGCGCGCACTGGAGGAACAACTTCGCTCAACTGGAGAACTAGCCGCCAAGCAACGCGCCGAAATAGACGCACTGCGGGAACAATGCAACAAACTGCACGTTGTTAGTATACCTTGATGTTTTTGGTTGGTTTTCTAGCTCAGTTAAATGGATGTCAAGAAAGTGTGCGAAGGATTTCTTGTTTCACACGAACATGAAGGCTACGTTATACTCTAGGTATAACTTCTTGATTTTGAAAATCATAACAAGTTAAGGCGCTGCCTGTCGCGCCCACGATATCGCGCCAGTTTGCACGAACCTTTTCGTGGGATTTGGAAACTACTACTGGCGACAGACGTTTTACGGATGTGCAAATCTCAAAATTCAAATTGTATCTGATTCTGATTCTATTGAAGCTTTCACAACCCCTAGTTTTAACTTCCAGAAATTCTAGATTTCTAAAGATAAGCTCTAAAATCTCTTTCTCAGGAGGCGTGCAGTGCCCGCGAGTGCGCGCGGGTGGCGGAGGCGCGACTGTGCGAGGCGGAGCGCGAGGCGGCCGAGATGCAGGACTTCCTAGCGGCGGAGACCGGAGCCCTGAGCGACTCGCTACGAGACGCCGAGACCGAACTAGCTAGGGTTAATGCCGATCTCGATAGAAGGTACTGCATTATTTACGTAATTACAGATCTCCTAGGAAAAGTAAGCATGCGGCAATCATAGTCTATTTTCCATCGCCCTGCATACATGTATTGACATATTACTTAATCCCTATAAATATTCAAGTCCATATTTGTGTGCAGGCGCGCGGAGTGTCGTCAGCTCGTGCGCATGTGCGAGCAGCGGCGCCAGGAGACGCTGGCGGCGCGCGCGCGCGGGCGCGGCGGCGCGCGCGCGCTGGGCGCGCTGGACGCGCTCGCGCAGCGCCTGGCGCGCCTCACGCGCGCAGTGCACGTCGCCTACCGCCTGCCCGCCGACCTGGAGCCCACCGTGTACCACAACGAGCTCTACAGGTCACATATAACTAACTTGTACTTATACAACACTTATAGTTAAAAATCTATAAAAATCTAAACTAATATTTTCCAATCTAAATGTTATTTCAGTAGGACATCACAGTTCGCGTCAAATAACTTTGCCGCTCTGAAGCTAGGCTGCGCATGCGCGCTACTGTTTTTTTTAAGTAAGATTGACTACTGCTCAGTCATTCGTAGCCGACTTCAGAGCGAAAAAGTTATTTGACGCGAACTGTACATGCTAATAAAAAAAACATGTTATTGGTTTTGTTTTACTATGGTTAGAAAAGTTTCGAGAGTAAATTCACTTTAACCTTGTAATAATATACACTTCTGAATACAAACCATTCGATTTCTTTTACCGCAAAAAATAACAAAACGTTTTAATTACAGCCGCAGCGACAGTGGCGAGGCCTTATCCCCCGAGGAGGAAGTGGCTGGCGCCGGCCTGCTGGTCAGCGTGGCGCGAGCACTGCGCAGTGTGCCAGCACCAGCCAGCCCCGCGGGCCCCACGGCCCCCAACCCCGCCACCCCTGCGGGCCCCGCAGCCCCCGCAGCCCCGGCTATCCCGGCCAAGGACGACGACCGCTCGCACGTGTCCGATGATAACGATAATTCCGCCGACCTGTTGGATTCTGAGACTGAGCCCTGTCTAGTCACTGACCCCGGTAAATATAAGACTGTCTGTAGTATTGTGGCAGCCGCGGTCATAAAAAGAGGTACTAGATGACACATAAAAAATCTCGTACTTAATTTCACCATCCTTCACACGCATATTTTATAACCGCAACCGCAGTGAGTCCTGACGTTCATCAGTAAAACAAAAATACAACGTTTATTTATACATTAATTTATCCAAACAAAAAAAACATAGCATTGCAATGCGAAGTAACTTCATAGGGTAAACGAATAATTTATCATGATAATGATTCTCTCTTGGTTTCATTTGAATTATTTTTGTTTAACACTAACAACCCATTGATGAGTGTCATTGCCCCTCAGAATGCGCAGAAGAGTGGTGGTCGGGTGCAGAAGGCGCAGGCGCGTGGAGTGGAGACGAACTGTCGCCAGAGCGAGACTTCTACGCGGACGACAAAGGTATAGGAATGATTCAATGCAAACCATGTAAAATCATAAGTAATGCAGAGGCTATCACCACAATCATTTGTATAGTAGGTCAACATGATAGTTACCACTTCACATGACACTTGTCGTCGGTTATAATTGTATATTATGCAATGAGTGAATAAAGGACGGAATTAAAGCGAGGGCCATAGATGAATCACGAGCAAGTGAAGGATTGGGAGTGATTCATGATGATTGAACCACGAGCATAGCGAGTGAATCGTGTTAGAATCCTTCACTTGCTCATGATTCATCTATGGTCCTCGCTTTAAATCCGTCCTTCACTAATTGCATAATATACTAATAGTATACCCCCCTGCTCTCTCTGTATGAGAAGTGTATGAGAAGAGGCGTTTACCTAGCAGTGGGACAGTAATAGGCTAGTATTATTTATACTCTTCCTCCTCCCCCAGATGGCGAATCTGCATCAGTATCAGAACGCGAGTCTCTCCGCACATTATCAGCGGCCATCGCGCAGCGCCAGCGCTCGGAAGCAGAAGCGGAGGCGTGCGACGCGGCGCTGGAGGGCGAGCGGGGCGGCCTGCTGCAGCGCGCGCTGGCGCTGGACGCGCGCCTGTCGCGCCTGCTGCACGCGCTGCGCCTGGCTGCGGCGTGCGCGGCCGCGAGGGGCGACCCGGACTCGACCAGGCTTGCTGCTGCGCTCAAGTGAGTACACAGTACATCCTGCTGCAGCGCGCGCTGGCGCTGGACGCGCGGCTGTCGCGCCTGCTGCACGCGCTGCGCCTGGCTGCGGCGTGCGCGGCCGCGAGGGGCGACCCGGACTCGACCAGGCTTGCTGCTGCGCTCAAGTGAGTACACAGTACATCCTGCTGCAGCGCGCGCTGGCGCTGGACGCGCGCCTGTCGCGCCTGCTGCACGCGCTGCGCCTGGCTGCGGCGTGCGCGGCCGCGAGGGGCGACCCGGACTCGACCAGGCTTGCTGCTGCGCTCAAGTGAGTACACAGTACATTCAGTTCACAATTATTTTACCCCTGACGGCAGCAACCTTATTGTAATGACAATAAAGGTCACTGACCAGAGGTTAAGTAACCGTGAATGGACTGTTATATCCCTGAGGCTACATCCGTCAGTCACATTATACTGAGCGACGGTATGACCTGCCTAGATTGTAAGAATTCTCAAGCTGCATCTTAATATTTTATAAAACCCTACCTACGGTTATTTATAAAATAAGAAGACTTTGAGTGGAAATGAATATGAATGAATGATCTAATATTCCGAAGTAATTTTGCCCTTACTTCATAACAAGAACATCATTTTCATAAATAGCTAATTTTGTGTATGTATTTTGTTGGTGACACCGTTACTCAACATTAATTAGCTGTTGATAGCATTAATGCTATGTTAGCAAAAGTCATTAAAATAGACAATTAATTAATAATATTGTAACCATGCATCATTCACATCCAACCCCCGTATCGCTATTTCAGGGACAAAATAGACATTACGGAAAAAAATGTAGCTGACGTTGTAGTGAAAAAGCTAGCAGAGTTGGACGCCAGTAAGAATATGATGGAACAGTACCGGCAGTCTGTTGAAGTGAGTATACAATGTGTTTGTTTATAGATATATTACTAAGCTCCTTTATGAATAGGAATAGAAACGGCAGCTCCACTATCCACTATATGCCTTTCGCTCAAAGAGAGGCAACGCCATTAATAACTCGGATCGTATGTTTTTATTCAAGATTTTATAATATTAAGCAATAGTTGTTTACTGTGTGCATTCTGACGATAAAATATCAAGCAATAGTTATTGAACATAACTAATTCAGCAAGCAACTTTATATAAACCTATGTGTGTAACCGAATTGCTTTCACCATGCAAGTATATATTTGTACGCAGATGTATTTATTTAGAACAATGTCTTACGTGCACGCTGTTATTGAAGCATATACTTGAACTTTGTGTGATGTATTAATTTCGAATTTTAATAATTTAAAAAAAATTGGCTGACGGTGGGGACTGCCGGCAGAAGTGAAAACTTAAAACTGGTATTAACGCCATCTATATTCTATAGGAGAGCACTACGGCGCCAGCATGTCGGTGACGCGAATCCATAGCAAAATTCATACAACGCGCCTAAAGAAGTTTTCACTTCAAAATTTTTTAATTTATATCTTTTAATGGTGGTTTTACTCCAAAATTATATACGTATTTTTATATATTCTATTATGTATGCTTTCCAAATCGATAAACATCATGTCTTAAACCCGAATACTGTTAACAATATCCTCATATTGTTAGTACCGTTAACTGGTTTAATATGAAACAGGTATTTACACCATTCAGGCCCTGCTTGGCGATCTCGAGTCAAGAATAAGGCGCCAAGGTTAATAAACTTTAAACTTTTATATTCTACGCTGAACGCCTTTCACGGCTTCTAGATACACAGCACAGCGCGTCTTATGTTCTCTCCCTGAACCATTTATAATATGTATATAATATAACACTGACAATAATATAGCCTACATGCAAAAGTCTTATAAAAAACGAGCGGGCCTTACAGTAGACGCATAATGTGTAACATCTGACATCTTGGCTGACGTATATATAAATAAACAGTATTCATCAACATCATAATATGATAGTCATCATCATCATCCTGTTTAAAACCTCTTGGAAAATAGGTTGGTACCGTCTGATGGCCAACTCTAGAACTGTACAAGCTCATTGGTTAAATCAAATACCGCGCGCTTCCCCGGCTTCTTGTTACACACGTCCTTCCCTTTTCATCGTGAAAAGGGACGGAAGTCTGTCACATGTCTTTAATTCACGTCACTTCAATCTGAATTGAAGATGTTACTCATCAAAAAGGGTGTAAATAACAGTTGAAGATCCCTGAGAATGTAAAGTATTGATCATTATTATTACAGCACCCAAAGCTCATTTTATATTTTATCCTTTATTTTTCATTGCAACTACATATATGCAACGTCTTGTAGGCTACATAAATAGATTGGCTTATTATATTTAAGTATGCATTTGTTTTACTATTCACACATTCGGCCCCCGTTACACCAAAATTACATTTAACATGATTACGATTGAGATCGTGAGAGGAGAGAACGTATGGACTACATTCTACATAGCTTTGCAGCGTTGACCCGACTTGACCGAGCACAAACTGTACATAGACACCGGCTGCATACCTGCTATCTAATTGCGTAACTTATTTTAGTAACCGATTAAGACTAATCTGTTTCATTTTGACAGTTCAACAACATTCATTGCGTTATTTACGTTGTTGAGCAGTTTTTTTTTTTCGATCTTATGTAGCAATGGTTTAGCATATTGTGATTGATCGTGTATTCGGCAATTAGGGTGCTGTATATAGAACTGGCTAAAAATGTACATTTTACTACGTAAAGGGAAACTGGTGATGAAGATTTTGAGTAACATAAAATTTGACGCAAATATGTGCGATTTTGCTGCAATGTCATCTGCAAAAATAGTTTAATTCTGCATATTTTAAACTAAACGCTATATTTGTTACAGTCACGGTTATAAAACGTGTGAGGACGGAATCCCTTAATACTATTCAGTCTCGTGTATCTCTCTCACACATGTTATGACCGCGGCTGTTACGAAAGTTGTCGCTTACTATAATATTTTATTTAGATTAATAACAGTTGTTTTTGTTTTATAGGCGCTCAAGAAGCAACTGGCACAAGCAGGTGAGGAGGATGACATAGAAGCTGTTGAGGAGGTATGTGTTAAATAAAAATATTTCCTGTATTTATTTGTTTGTGTACATCCTAAAACAAGAAGAAAATTGTATAAAGATAAGGGAAAAATGCATAAAAATAGGAGAGCACAACGGTACTGCTTCCTTACTTCTAGCAGAATTCAAAACTAGAAATAAAATGGAACTTTTGGAATAAGGAACTTTGTTTTAACATACAAAAAGGTCGGTCTGTCGTCGGTTTGATGGGTTAGATTTACTGACATATTTATTTTAGAAGTAAGTATTGTTCTTCTCCATTCATTTATTGTTGGTAGTTGAAAATGTGCACGCTGTATCGCCTTATTAAGCGGCCTCGGGTCTAAACATATACGCAACTGCCCATTTTTCTTAGCAACAATCACTAAGGAATTCACCCATAGAGTTGGATGACTCACTCATCTTGTAACTTATCGCGAACTCCTAATGGTACCCTACGAGTTGCACAAATCGCCGGCATCACAGTTTTGTCTATAACAATGTGATATTCACCTGGCAAACAGCCTAAGCCATTAAACAAATCTTGATAATCTGTAAGATTTATATTATGAATTCTTTTAATTAATCCTAAAGTTAGACAAGCTTGCAACCCCAGCACACGCTGACAATCACTAACCGCAATTGCAAATTTTAATTCATACAAAACACCCCTAAACCACCATTTTAATTTGCAAATACCTTTTATAGGAATAAAATTACCGCTATAAGATTGCAAACTAATACCTTGCTTGCCACTAATTAGGTTACTGTCATAGCCTAACAATAAAAATCGATTATACGATAAAACATTTATGTTAGCTCCCGTATCTAATTTAAATTTTTCGGAACCGCACTTCCCTTGGAGTGTTTCATACGAATCCTCCGACGAAGAGTTAATCTCTGAAACATTATACAAAACTGATATAAAAAATGACTCACAATCATCTTCTTCATTGCCTTTTTCTTCAGTTAAACCTATATCGTACATTTTCTTAACTCCTTTTTTCAACTTGCACATTCTCGCAAAATTTCCATGATTTTCGCACAGATAACACTGCACAGAAATAGCCGGACATAGACTGGGTTCATTGCATTGACCTCCGCACCTGAGACAATTTCCGGTCTCACTTGAATGAACAAATTTTCGGGCGGTGTTGGAACCAGCAGAAACACTGGCCACACCACGCCCTTGTCGACGTCCGCTGCCGCGCCAGCCACCGCGCCCACCGCGGCCGCCTGCACCGCGCACGCCTACTGCATCGACCTGTACCAATCCAGAAGTACCAGCACCACGCGTCTCCAATAAACGTCGATTATCTATTGAAATTTGGTCAACCTGGACAATTTTAATAGCTTTTTCCAACGTCAGGTCCTCTGCTCTCAATAAACGTTCTCTTGCTCCAGTACTCTGTATCCCACAAACAATACGGTCGCGGATCAACTCCTCTTCCAAATCTTTGAATTTACAATTTTTGCTCAGTAATCGCAATGCCGTAACATACTGATCTATGGATTCTCCTTCTTCCTGACCCCTTGTAAAAAAATTGTACCTTGCTAATGTGATATTTTGTTTGACTCCAAAATATTCATCAAATTTCGTAAGCAATAGTTTGACATCATCCCTATCGCTCTCCTTGACAAAAGAAAATGTCTCATAGACTTCAAACGCCTCAGGTCCGATTAAATTTATCATTAAGCTGGCTTGAATACTAGATTCTTCTTTTAGCACCCCCGATGCTTTTAAGAATAGCAAAAATTGCGACCTCCAACGCCGCCAAAATATAGTTCTGTGGGTGGTCGCGCGTGCTCCATAACGCACCAGAACCGTCCCTGACGTTTTTTAAATCCACAGAGTGCCTTTCTATAACTTTGTTACTGACTTTCAACCAATTAAATTAATATATTTTTTTACCGCTGCCACCATGTAATGTAAAATAAGACAAGTCTGGATGACAACTGTTTAATGTCCTTTTTTTTATTCTTCTTTAATTTAACCATAGATACCACAACAATCTTTATTCGAAAATCAAAGTATCATTATTATTTGTCAAAGGAGTTGTCGGCGTGCAGCGAGAGCGAGCGGCGCGCGCTGTACGTGTCGCTGGACGCGGCGCTGTCGGCGCTGGGCGGCGCGCCGGGCCGCTGCGCGCGCCTGGCGGGGCTGCGCGCGCGCCTGGAGCGCCTCGCCTTCGTGCTGGCCGCGGCGCCGCCCGCGCCGCCCGCCCCTCTGGCGCCGCCGCCGCTGCAGAGCACGGCGTAGGGCGCGCACTGGCCGCCAGCATCACATTGCTCAATCTCCGACAGCCAGAGCCGGCTGCGCCCGTACCTACTTTATTGAATTTCCTACTTGTGTAGCATAACTGATGAATGAAAACGAGTTGCGTTTTCGCCGGCTCCGCCTTTGAGCTTCCTCCTTTACATTTGTTGATCGATCTACTTAATCGCAGCTACCGAGCTGCGCTCGCCGGATTCCGCGTGAACCCTGATAATACTTCCATTTTTGTCATAATTATTGTAGCTAAGGATAGTAAAAGACTAGTGTTCTTGAATTGTTATATCGTATTGTGGAGCTTATGTTTGCCCTCCGCGGAAGTACGTCATCCGTCCTGCGTAGTCTATGACTAGAATAAAGGACCGACGTGCATAGAGAACGTTGTAAAACTAGGTAAAGTATTGGCAATTGAATTTTTGCCGTAGAATGAATGATTCCGCTGTAACAGACAGTCTAGTCGTGAAAACGTTCATGACCAAGTACACAAAATAGTTCAAGTATGCAAGCAACTTACTACAGCATTTAGCTGAATAATTCTGTGTGTCCGAAATGGTCTAAGCTTCGTCTAAACTTATGTTTAAAATATTGCGCGTTGCGTGTTGCTTGCGTACTTAAACTTTGGAATGTTGAACTAATATTGTTACATGAAGTATATGTAGTGCTAATCATGTTCGATGGATCTCAATTCGCAAGGAAAGCGTGAGTCTTCAGAAAGTTGTTCCGCTAACAAGGCAATGATCAAGTCTTGACGATAGAACAATGTAGTGTCATAATATAAACTTACTTTGCTTTTGTTTCTGTACAATTTTTAGACTAAGAATTAACATTTTCATTCCTTTTTGCATTTAACGTTTCGTCTCAATTCTTCAACCATTGCAATTGCATTGTATGATTTTGAATAAAATGTACTATTTATAAGCTGAACTTTTCTAATATTTTTGACCGTATTATTTAAGTATTATGTTAGAACATTTCTTTATTATGCTGCACTGTAAACGAATTTAGCGTTATATAATCTTCGCGTCCGGAATACTGTTGTCATCCGTTCCCAACTCCATGACTAAAGTATTTTAAGTGCCATTAGTGTTAGCTCTTGTAGTATATTTTAATGCTGATCTTGGGTCTAAATCTATTTTTATTCGCCTAAGCAAACCATAATATTACGTCACAAATATCGACTGTAACTAGGTCACATTTGACTCTCCCACCTCTATAAACGTTACTTAATGCACCCATTACATTTACAGTATTATATAAAACGAAAAATGCTGTTCAAGTCAGATACAGCTGCGACGTAATATAAAAAGCCGCATCCGTAGCCAGCCGACATTAAAGAACCCATATTTTTATGATATTAAAATAAAATGTAAATAATATGGATGGTACCACACAAGTATATCACAATATTTATTTTTCTGATCTAGTCAATAATATTCGATATTTTTATTCGATTTACATTTAAAATTATTATCAGAAATCTACTGTCTTGTAAATTAAATGTAGAAATTTACTTCGATTCAATCCATATTATGATAATATACAAATATTGTGTTGCCTCTTTTTATTAATATAAATCTAGGCAACCATACCACAATCATTGACAATTAGTATACTACTGTACGCTATGTACACAGTTTATAAAATCAAAACGCGTTGCAAGTTAGACAAAATTGTAACAAATGAGACTGATATTGTATTTATGTTGAACGAATCGTTGACGGTCGTGTTGAAGTTTGGTAAAATGTGTTATTGTTTTAGATAAATGACTTTTTATTGCGTAAAATCCTTAATATGCAACCCATGAACTGTATAAAAAATTGCAAATGCTTTTTGTAAATAGTACAAAATCTGTTGAATCGCTGCGTCCATCCACGTCACGTCGCTTGCTTCAGGTGCTAATGATACGTAATCATTAGGTATATACTTAACAAATTATCGATATCGATACAGAATTTATTCCAACACCCAACTGCCCAAGTCAGTGGAATATCATAGGTGAACTTGAATTTATTTTGAATTAAATCGTGAAAATTATGCGATGTAAATACATTAGTGTATGTAAATATAAATAAAATATATTGAGCGTCATTCCTGCAGTTTCATTTATGATTTCATTGCTAACCGCCTGTTTACACCCTTAGCCAGGCAGAAGCAGAGGTACAGTCGTAAAAAATTGACCAAAGCATTTATTTGTTGAGACATTTATTCGACGTAGTCCATTAATGTTACATTTTAAATAGTTATATAGTTTCCACTGAACATTAAATAATTAAATATGTTTTTACATCGAACTTTACAATGAATGTCAAAATAGTTGTATCTACCTGATTTTTGAAAATTACAGTAATGGCTGCGTATTTCACTTTCCGTGTTCAATTCCTGACACCGGTCGCGTGAAATCACCACGCTTTTGAAGCACGGTACATGCTCGCTAAAAGCGGATAGAATTTGCGTCAAATGATCACTTTTAGTAATAAACTACCCTTTTTGGTTTTACAAAACAGTTTACGGTTTGTCTACAAATGATTGGACTGACCTTGACCGTAACTTTGACACAAATTGTTGGAAGTACAGTTTGCGTCGCGTTAGTTTGCCGCTTTATGCAATATAAATACAACAATAATTATACAAAGGTCATGTTCAAGGTCAAATAAAGTTTATGACAACCCCATTTTTGATGTCCACGCAATCACTGTCCATTCTAAGGTTGCCTGGAAGAGATCGCAGAAAGCGACAAGGCCGCCCATTGTATGTTTTGTAGTGTTCAATTTGTTTATTTTCGCTATGTATTTTCTGGTGTACAATAAAGTATAAATAAATAAACACTCTTGTGAGAGTATTTTACCTGGCGATTACTAAACGGTGTTTAATCGATGCAAACTGAAGACAGATTTGGTGGCCATATACCGTGCTACAAAAGGGGTCACGCAACCGCTGTCTCGAATTGAACCCGGAACCCAAATACGCGTAAAGACTTATTAGTATTACTGTACATTTATTTATTGATTTTTTTGAGAAAAGTGATTTCTGAAATAATTCAAAATATACACACTGACAATAGTTGTGACGTATGAAGTAACAAAGTAATTAATGTAACATTACTAGAAGTAACCCAATTGATACGCGCACAATAACATTGATCAGTCAGATATACATTTAATAATAGCATCATTGCTACAATGCCCGCAAATTCAACTGTGGCCATCGAGTGAGAGCCAACGATTGTAGTTAATATAATATTTTAACACTATAACAGAGATGCCTCTAACTATAGGTAGGAACAGAATTACAGAAAATCGCGTGAAAAACTGGGACTTCGGTAATTATTGCATAGTTATAGAAACTTAACACGAAGACTAAAACATAGATAAAGCGATTCTCTATTGATAATTCATTCAATACTGTCAAATAAATTGTTCCCCTGCGATTAACTTTACAACAGTAAATTAATATGTTATTATAATTAACCCATTACATTATCCATTTAAGTTTACGCACGTGTAAAAGACATTTTAATTAGATTATTTATTTTCTATTTTTCCTAGTGAAAATGTTATTTTTTCTAAACAAAAACCTTCTTAGTCGTAATTAACCTAACAGAATTTTGATTGCTTAGTTCATTTTGAAATTGTAAAAAGCTGACTTTATTTGGCTTTTTATCGACGGCTTAGTGAAGCAGGAGTGCAAGCCCGATCAAAATGTTTAACTTAAAATATACAAATATATCAGTCAGTGGGCTGTAAGCTAAATTCTATTTTCCTAACTACAGTACAAATAAGTCATCTCGCACTATCACCACATTCACACTAACCTCAAGAATTTGTTTAACAATAAGTATATTTATTAATTACTAAATATAGATATATAAACTATATCCACTTGTTCGATTTCATGATATTATCCTTAATATACAACATCAATAGAATTATGTATCCAATATACATAGGAGCGCGAAATGCAAATTTAAATTCTTAAGATACATTTACGCAATGTAATTCATATTCAACATGGAAAGCTATTTTTAATACAAAAATAACATGTATAGACAAGGAATGAACATGTAACATTTAATTGACGTGCATTTGAATTTTTAATATTATAAATATTTTCAAAAGCTTCGTCATTGTATCGTTAACCATTTTATTGCTATCAAGTTTTGTAATTATATGAGTTATAAGTTAGACATTAGTCACAGATAGTTATAGACGAAACTCTCTTCGTCTTTTATTTTTAGAAAATATTGACTATCGACTGTCTGGGCTCTGCAGACGGCGAGTTTTCACCAATGCTGAATGTTGTATTTCTTTAACTCTAGAGCCACACATTATATCAACGGTTTAACAACGTCAACGCTCGCCCTTACCTCTGAATATGCTGTCCTTCTCTACACACTCCTATCTTCTAACGCTCAATGAAGTTAACAACTAAAGAATTACATCAACATCATTGAGCATCGTCAACCTTAATGTTCAACATTTTCTCGAACTCGACATTGGCACGCCCAAGGGCCCTTACAGATTTGAGCGTATTTTTGAAGCGTAAAAACACGTTGCAAGGCGGTATGGCAACACCATGATACGGCCAATGACTAAAACAAATAGTTTCACGCGAACATAATAATTGTTTACGCGCGTTTTATTTGTAGTCAACGCACACAATCGAGCATAAACGCACCGACAATACGCCCACAATCTGTATTAGCTCTACAAACTCGCCACTCTTACAGTACATCTCACAACCCTGTCCAATGAGAACATTCATTTTGTTCAATACTGCTCTCATCTAATACTTGCCATACTTTGCTACAACACCGTGTAATCCTCGGAGGTAGTCCTGAGATCATCTGTCAACACTTTTATCTTCCTTTTTCGGAATAGGCTAATGACACCCACAACAAACTTCGATTCAAATCTACACTTTAGTTTTAAGTCATCATTGTTACGTCAATCTAAATATTTAAAAATATATATGCAATGCAATATAAATAGATATTTTTATCCAATCAATATCGCACAATATAAATATACTGGACATTATCAGTTAATTTTATACTGTATTCGCGATACTTTATCTATAAAATATAACGTTAAATAGCAGTTTTCAATTGTCTATTATAATAATTAGTTTATTTTTAAGATCACGCGTCACCAAGCATGGAGAACGCTCGATGGAGGCAGGATATCCGAACTGTTTCTAGTAACTTTGATTAAACGCAAGGTGTAGCAAGTGTTAGATCCGAACCCGGTTCTATACAGAGATCCCGAATGAAGACAAAAACATTTCAGTCAAAAAATGACTGATCCACTAATTCGCAACCAAATGCTGCAATACACAAGGTTCATATTGAACTACTAGCACTCACCTCCGTGAGTCTACAATACATCCGATTCACCAATCTCCTTTGGCTAGGTACAATTGCACGTTTATCTAAGTTGAGGCCGACTGTTGGACAGTAGCCTCTGTGATGAGAATAAAAACAATAAAGATCTAGTTTGACCGATGGAGTAAAGATAGTAACCTGTTGGTTGGTCTAGTCTAGGTGGACAGGTACAGGCGGTGGTAGTCGTTGGCCCCGAAGGCCGCGTTGCACTTGGGACACTTGCGCTGGCGCGTCTCGTAGCGCGTGCGCAGGCAGTCCCAGCAGAACACGTGGAAACACTTCGTTAGCACTGCGTCTTTGCGTTTTACCTGCGAGAGAAACATTACGATCATAACTGTAAAATCGTGATACCACAAACGGAAGAAATTTTCGTAAAAAATTCAAGTTACATATAAAGCCCTGATAGAGACGAGTGACGACGCTCTACAAAACCGAATTCTTCTAAAACTTGATGTGCTATGGCACATCTACAGACAAATAATGAGTTTTCAAAAGAAAAGATGGATGCATTATCTGAGGGATGACATAAATGAAAAGGGAGTTAATGATAACGCGACGACTGACAGAGGAGAAAGGAACAAGAAAACATTTTGCACCGAACCCAAGTAACATGGGATAAGGTTAGGGTAGGTTTTTTTTTTCCAGGACTCAAAAATAAAACATCACGGAAAAAAAAACTGCTGCTCCCTACATTTTGACGAACATAAATGTAGGGAGCAGCTGATTTTATTGCGTGATTTCAGGTAATTATTTTCACCGTAAAAAGCAATTTAAAACTATTCGAGTCTTGGAGCAGCCAGCACCCCACTCCGTCGCTCTTACTCAGTCCGCGAGTAGTATGGTGCGAGCGACATAAAAAGTGAATTTGATCTGAGGTAGTATAGCTTCTTAACGTTTTAGTACATACCTTGCAGGACGGGCACGTGAGCGTCTCCTTGTACTCTCGTATCTCCTCCAGCAGCACCTCGTCCATGCTGCTGCCTGCTTGCTCCATCTTCTTCATGCGCTCCGCCTTCCGACGGAGTATCGCTAACTCCTCCTGAGGGTGGGAAATAGTAATGTTGCATAATGACCGGAAAAGTATCACACGACAGCACGACACCAAGCTAAATGGTTTTGGGCATGTTATAAATCGAATTTCGGTTTACCGATCGCTTAACTGTGTAAGCTAAGTGCAAAAATAAACGTTATTTTTGGATTTTTCATGCGAAACATCATAAATACATAATAATCACTGGGCCAAGAAATATGTGAGAAATGAGCTTAGTTCAGCTTTACAACAAAAGGATAAAATTTACCTTCATTCATTTTCGTCTAATGAAGAAAAGGAAACAAAAGTTGTTACATATATCTCTCTCCGTAGGCCAATCCTGTATCTATACATATATAAAAACGAAGTCAAAACTGTACATTGAATATTTTTGAAAAAAATGTAATTGCCTCGAGTTCTGGGAAAGAGTCTGATACCGGAAATATAGTTTTCGTAAATTTTTTCAGTTTGTCTGTATGTTCCGGATTGGCGCAAAGACAGCTGAACGGATTTGGCTGAAAGTTGGCACCTGGATTAACACACATAGGTGTTTTAATCCCGGCAGTACGTTCCCGTGGGATATTTTCCGACATCCACGCGGGGGAAGCCGCCGGCAAAAGCTAGTTGTCAATATGTTCCTTGATAAATCTATACTGAAGAATATTTAAGCTGAGGAATATGCAGCTCGATAAATAGTAACTTACATGTAGTCTTTTTGTTTTGTACGCTTCTGCTTCCAAGGCGCTCGTCTTCTCCGCCACCACTTGCTGAGCCTCCTTCATTTGCGCGTGATATTTTTCTGTGAGTAAAGATTATTTAGATAGAATACTCTATATTATGTACACCACAAAAATTACAGACATAGATTTAGAAATTTTACATAGGGTGACACAATTATTTATCCTAACTAATATAATAAATGCGAAAGTGAGTTTGTTTATTTCTTTGTTACGTTTTCACGCTAAAACGGCTGAACGGATTTGGATGAAATTTTTTTGCACGGGGGTAGACCATGACCTGGAATAGGACATAGGATACTTTTTATCCCGATATTCCCGCGGGATCGAGACTTACGCGGGTGAAACCGCGGGGCGCAGCTAGTATGTTAATAAATGATAGAACTTATAATAATAACATCATCTCTGTATTTCCTGAAGGTGTAGACAAAGCTGTACAGTACGTTAGGTTTATGTCCCATGTAATAAGGCGACCCCATTGCCATAAACCGGGCACAAATTAGACTTTCGGCTTCTTTTGAAATAAATCTTTTGACAAAACCCATTACTAGTTTGCTCTACTTGGGGTACCAAGGAACCCACCGTTCAGAAGGTTGCAGGTTCATGAAAAGTTATTTTTTTAGTTACCTAAATGCAGCTTCAAATCAGCCGCCGATTGTGCGGACTCGATGGCCTTTCTCTTGTGCATCTCCATGGCTTGTTGTCGCAACAAGAGTTCTTTCTCTACAGCGGACAATGTCGCTTGCAGCAATCGTTCCTTCTCCTCCAGCCGCCGTGCCACCGCGCCCATTGATTCTATCTGCTGGTCGCGGGTTAACACCTGGTAAAGAAAGACAATATTATTTATTTTATTTATTTAGTATCTCCAACAAAAGATATCCTAATCCTAACTATCCTTACTATAATATTATAAATGCGAAAGTGGGTTTGTTTGTTTGTTACGCTTTCACTCTAAAACGGCTGAACGGATTTGGATGGAATTTGGTATCACGATAGTTTGAACCCTGGAGAAGGACATACTTTTTATCGATTTACCACGTGGGCGAAGCCGCGGGCGGTAGCTAGTAATATTATAAATGCGAAAGTTTGTTTGTTACGCTTTCACGCTTATACGACTGAACGAATTTGGATGAAATTTGGCACATGATGAAAGTACACCATGACTTGGGTTAAGACATAGGATACTTTGTATCCCGATATTCCCATACGATTTCGACTTATGCGTACACAATACATTATTAATATTGTAAAATAAAATGATGACTAAAATAAGTACAACTTATGAAACTGCCATGTTATCTTGGAGTTTTTTTTTTTTGTATATAATTTTGTCTACGCTTCTCCTCGTCATAATCAAGGACGAGTAAATGACAGAAAAATTGGAGATTATGTCGTGTTTAATTGTCGAAATTCGACTTAACTTAGGTGCCATGTTAGGGTTTTTAAATAAAACATTAAGTTTGACAGAACCAGTCAAGTATTTTGTGTCAGAGATCGAGAGAAGTGAAATAGAATCCAATAAACGCGAGAGTGAGTAATTGTCGCATGTGTCATGTTAGCCCTGCAGGTTAGTCACTAATCACACGAAAAACAAAGAAGACCGTGTAGCGATGGGCGTCGAATCAACGCAATAGTTGAATCAACCGTTGATCTCCTGTCAACGTATTAACGTTAACTGTTTACGAATCAACTAGTTGAATTCGTCAACGATGTTTATGAATTTGACTCGTTTATTATTTAACTAAATTCGAGAACGCAAACGCAACGCACTGAGCAAATTAAAAAACTTCCGTTGAAAATGACATCATACATTGCGAGCGAAAGACGCCATTAATTGAATCAAAATGTTTCAAAACTAGCATTATAATCAGGTCAGTAGATGTAGCTCAGAGACTAGTTTATTTCAACTGGTTGAACGTCGCAGCGTTGAATAAAAACCGTTGAATGAATCAACGGTTTACTTTGTAAGTTGACATTAGTGCACGTTAACTCGTTGACGAATTTAACTAGTTGATCAACTACTTGACGAACGTAAATCAACGTTGAAGTTTCGTTAACGGAAAATCTTTCAACGACCCATCGCTAAGACCGTGTATGTATAACATACCTGTTCCTGCAACAATTGTTTCTCTTCTCGCAACAGCTTATGCAGCGAGTTAGCCTTGATCCTCTCCGACATGAGCTTGAAATTCGCGTCATCTTTTTCCCTCAGCTGCTGTATGAGCCGAGAGTTCTGCTCCTGCATATCTTCGAACGCTTGCCCCGTGACTTCCATTTCATTGAGGAGAGCTTCCTCCTCCTGTGCAGTGGAAAAATACTTTATTTTTTTATTATTCCGCCCTTTTAGTTAGTTTATTCCAGTTATGGCAAGACCTAGAAAGGAGAATGGAGAAAAAAGGATTAGTAAGGCTTGTCGCGTCATCGTATTATGTTTTGGTGGACCGAACGTCACTTGGGTTATGAACACCGCCTTAAACCCCCATTTACACGATGCAAGTTTCTTCGCTAAGTCATAGACAATAAAATTGATTGACTTGACTGTTAAGACATTGCAACTTTTATTGTTGCTTCAATTTATGGCATGCTATAAACGATCACATCGTGCAAGAGGATTTAAACGACTAAAATTTAACCCTGTATACAAATATTGTTCATTCTATTAAGTACATGATACAGTCGCACGTCAATAATAAAAGTTTCTTTATTTTGTAGCAGTAAGGTTTTCATTCAAAACATGGAATTTCGAGGTTTGTACAGCATAACTTATAATATGTGCCCATGTAGGCTTATTGGAATAAAATATTTTGCTATGATTTGACATGCTTGTTACGCCACAATACGATGAACCGACGAGCCATTGTCGATCGGCTTAAAGCGGTGCTTAGCGGCACTGAAATACAGGGTCAAAAGAAATTAGCCGGCAAACTCCACAGAGGTGAAAGGTATCGATATCAGATGACGAGACATCGAATTATATGCACTAAGAAATTGCCAAAATATGCATGCAAATATGCGCTAAAAAAGGCCGGAATATGCACTAAAAACTCTTCACAAGGCACAATACACAATAACAAAACATTTTTATTTTTATATGTTTTAATTAAAGACGGTACGAAATATTCTTAAAATTATGCATAGTTGTGTGTGAAAATATACAATTAAGTATTTTTGCAAATTTTCGAGCGCTTTGTAACGTTTGTCACCCATTATTAATATCTACGCCGAAAAGACCTCTCTAAGTCAACTGATGTCTTTGGATAAAATCTTAAATTTGGCGCCCTGTCTGGAGATACCTGAGGGCCTAGTGAAAGTTTCTTTTAACCATCTCGACTTTACGCATCGAACGCGTTCGGCGCTCCGATCGGCCCTTCACTGGCCTTCACTGGGGAAGGGCCAATCAGAGTGCCGAACGCGTTCGATGCGTACAGTCGAGATGGTTAAAAGAAACTCGCACTAGGCCCTCTGTTTAGGTAGGGTATGAAACGTAATATGCACGATTGAGAAAAAGGTTAAAATATGCACTAACGCCGTAACTAGACAGTTATGCATTAAGCGTTGCGCGTTGTGTCCGATGTCTACATATCGCACCTTCGATTCAACAAAGTCACAACAGTTCATTTTTTAATTTTACAGGAGAGGACTTGTAATTTAAATTGTGACTTTGACATGACGATAAAACAAAAAAGAAAGATTTTCGACACTCATAACTACGAGTCAATGATGATGAATGATGGTGATTACGAGTAAATGGCCGCTGGAAGTGAAACAACTTGAACTTATGAGTTTATTCTTCACGTCTATGACGGTTCGCCAGCTGATTTACTGTGTATTGGTTTTTTATTTGGTCTGGGTCGTCAACACCGTCTTAAGCCGTTCATACTGGAGCCGTTCATACTACAGCCCTTACATAAAAAAAAATTGTAGACAAAAGTTTACCTGTTTGAACTGTCGCTACAATCGGTTTCTGGAAGCCTAGTCAGGTTTCTAATTAGTAAATCTGCTGTCGACACGTGTCAACATGAGATTTAATAACAGGGGGTCTAAAACGGCCACATTAGCAATTCCTCTAAAAGCAATACATTTCCTGAATTTCCAGCTGTCATTAGCAATTCCTCTAATATGACACAAAAGCAATTCATAATGTGTGGACCATTTTACGAATCTCCATAGAAAACTGTCAAACAGATGAAATAGTTCGTAATATGAATCGCACGCATATAATGAATTGTCAGTTTGTGACATTTTACGATGATTCATAATATTTTCTTATTATGATTCTGATAAAGTGGCTGTTATAAGCCCCCTGAATAGTTCAGTTTTCAGAAACCGAAGGTTGGTGAGTGACTGTATAGGCGTGTACACACGAACGAACAAGAACATGGTGAACACGAATATCGAACACTTTGTTCGTCAAAAACGATCGTGGCGATCCAATTTCGTTGTTCTGTGTGGACGGTGTTCGGAGAAATTTGATGCAACATAGCGAACATTGGCAAATTCATGGCTACTAAAGAGAGCGAGGCGGTTGAGCGTGAACACATACACATACACAACAATAGCACGGTGTTCGTGTTCGTTTTGCGAATTTACGTCCACACGCACTAACCAAATGCTTCGTAAACGATGTTCGTTTAGACCATGTTTTATTCGTTCGTGCGTTCACGCCTTATGTTAAGTAGTTATAAGTTGCTATACTTGCGCCATTACAAATAATTTTTATCGGATCTCTCACTCGCACTTACTTACTTATGGAGCAGTGCCATAATGATTGATGTCTCTAACTTTACAGAGATGAAATATGTATATTATTTACAGAATTTTCAATAGATGTGTCGCTAGGTTAAACATAACGATGCCTATGCCGCTTCCTAACCAAAGCAATCGTCGTGCGAACACGAGAACGTCACTTTCAGTTTATTCGGCGAACCGGAATGCGTGTGTGCGCCGACAGAGGGCGCCTGTCGGTTTTCCCAACAAATGAGTGATTTAATGCGCCGATTGCTTTGGTTAAGTATGGCTACATGCTGTTAATATCATACCGGTGATCCGGCGAAGGGTCGCGTGAAGGCGTGCAGCGGGTCCGCGTTAGGTCTGGCGCACGACAACTGCTTCTGAAGCTCGTATTTCTGTTCCTCTAGCTGTTTGATCTTCCGGAGGGCATCCTCGTCTGCGAGGCGACGTTCGCGCTTACTTTCCTAGGTTAGAAATGAATTGTTAGTGGTATTCTTTGCTAGTACACAGAGGTATTTTTGTGGGCCATTCTGGTAGGCAATTCGGGCCCATTCTTCCAGGCTGGTCTAAACAAATCCAACCTATCCTATTAGTAATACGAGATATTATGTCCTCTCTGCGATTTGTTTGTAACCGGGCTTAACCCATTAGCATAATCAGACAATAATCTTCCCACTGCTGGGACACTTCCTCTCTTTCAGAGGAAGTGGGCCATAATATTCACCACGCAGGCCCAGTGCGGGTTGATGCATTCAAATTCAAATTCATTTATTTCGTGAACACAGGGTACATACAGTAGATGTTTTCATAAATAATAAGACCCGAGCTGTGCATGTCACATGTCTTCGAATTTCTGGTTCTAGGATGGCCAGTTTCCTCACAATGTTTTCCTTCACCGTTTTGAGAGCTGTAGTGATGAAATAATTTACACAAAGTAAAGCGCCTGTCAGGTTTCGAACCTACGACCTACAAGTCGTACGCGGCCGTTACTGGCCGGCGGCCAAAATATTGCCTTTGTGACTTTGGAAGGCTGAGAACGGAGTATTGGCATAATTTGGGAAAGACCTATATCCAGCAGTAGAGTCTGAGAGTCGGACTTGACAAGTCAGTTTGACATACCTGTGCCATCTTAGCCTTCTGGCGATGGTCCTCGAGCTCCTGCCTTGCCTTGCGCTCGGCGGCCATGAGCTGCACCTTGTCTCTCTGCTCCTTACTGACGCCCTTGTACATGTCCAGTAGGAGCTTCAGTTCCTTCTGCTCGTTTACTGCCTTTCTGTTAACGGAAAACTATTTATTATACCTTGTATTTTTCACTTTTTTCGAAAGCTACCATAAGGTACGTGGTTCAGTCCATAAAGTCGGGAGCGAGAGCGTGTCAGACGCCGTCGCCTCCTTTTGCGAGGAAGTGATGGTAGGAAATGCACGGGCGTCTCCGAGATTAGAACGGAAACCCTCGGGTCACCCAGATCTTTCACAGACGTTCTGAACAGACCAGGAGACTTACTCTACTCCTGCAGGCGTAGCATGACGGTTTCTATCTCTAGTAAGAATAGACATAGCTTTTTCTATACAAACTGACATTTCGTTTCTTCATTTTTGACATCGCACCGTAGAAATCTTTCTACAATCTGTCATTTTGTCTTTCATTTCTAACGATCTTTGTCTAGGTCTTCCTGCATGTAGACTATTTCGGAAGAAAGTTTTCTACTCAAACTGCCAAAATCACACTGACAACTGACATTTGTCTATGGTAGTGAAGACAATTTGATTTTGGAATCGCCAGTAGAAAACTTTCTACTCGACGGCCACAAAGTATAAACGAGTTATCTACAAAATCAAGGGAGCGTTTTGAACGCAAAATTGTGATAATTAATAGCAGGACAAAGCTATCTTCTCCTATTTTACATCATTTAGTTAATAATAAATAGTTATAAGTACCAAGAAAATAGTTAGGTCAATATTACTGTGAAATTGTTTGATCCAAAATACGGTACTTCGACACTTTGAGTTTTTTTTTGTAGTTGACTTAATTGGTAAAAATTGAGAATCAAACAGAAAAAAAATTCTTATGACAAAACAAATCTGAGTCGAATTATGTAAAAAAGTGAATTTCGTAAAAAGTGCAGTTGACCCTTTCTACTTTGCTGCCGTCGTACTGTCTACACGAAACGTCATCTTTGTCTACTCTTCCGTCGACAAAACGGTGCTCATGCTACGTCTGCAGGAGTGATGTGGGCTGGTTGGAATAACCACCGACTGCCGCCATGGCCGACGCACAATGGTCCACCTTTAGGACTTAGTGCGGAAAACAAATCCATTAACATGGAAAATAGATGGTCAAAAGGAGGCGGTGGAGGATAGATCCTCCCTCCCTATCCGCAGCAGACGCCGCAGGGCTTGCAGTCACAAGCACAAATGTGTATACACTTTTTTCTCTTACTGTAATTATTGTAATGTTATATTGTAATGAACATTATGAAATAGTCTTTATCTCAAAGTTCTAATCGTTATCCCGATAAGATCTGTTTTGAATTTTGTCATTATATTTGTGTTCGTGACTGTGCAACGATCTCCGGCCGCCATACGGTGGGTTAAGCTGGTAAGACACCGACATAATCCTTCGCTATCCCCTGGCGGAGGGTATAAATGAGGATATCATTATCATGAGCACGTACTTGAGCTGTTGCTTGAGCTCCTTGATGCTCTGCTCCTGCTCCTGCAGCTTGGCGCGCGCGTGCTCCTTGCCGGCCGCGCATGCGCCGCTACTGCCCTCTTCACCCTAAAGGACACAATTCTCAATTATAATCCATACTATCCATACTTCCATTCTATAATATTATAAATTCGAAAGTAACTCTGTCTGTCTGTCTGTATGTATGTTAACTTTTCACATATAAACCACTGAACGGATTTCGACCAAATTTGGCAAGGAGATAGATGGCATGCTAAGGAAGGACATAGAGTACTTTTTATCGACATACCACGCGGCCGCGGCGGAAGCTAGTATAATTTTGTGTTTTTTTTAACATACTATTGTAATTTCAACTATTTATTAGTGACTTTTGTGGACAGGATAATAATTCAATTTGTTACAGTTGTTTTTATTATTTTATTTATCTTTTAAACAACGTTTTTTTATATCTCATAACTCTAGGGTATATTAATGAGACTATGTCAAAGAATCAACTGGCATAACCGCATAACTATGTTTTTTTTTTCCTTCGGTCTACTACTAACATATTCCGATCCATTCTTTGCTCGACCCGGGAATTGATTCCAAAACCTGCTCAGCAGTAGCGCTTGCGACCACTTGACTAACGAGTCAGTATTTTTTATTTAATTATGTGACATTCATTCAAACTCGAATTTCTTACGGACCTCAAAAGGAACGATAGGTATGTGGTGCAAGTAAATTGCACAGTAAATATGTAAATTGCCTGCTATGAATCTATCAAGTTAACTACGACACACCACACCAAATTTTAGTTATTTAGTAGTAGAAATATTGATTGTAAACGCTTACCTCGGGGTCGGGTTCCTCTTTCTTGAGCGCGTGTGGTTTCTCATCCGCGGTGTCTCCTCCCAGCGACACGCGAGTCCCCGCCTCCTCTAACTCCTTGCGCACCTGAACAACGAACACACATGTCAGATGTTAGTCATTGGAGAAAATTCTTCTCTCGTATTAGTACAAATTATATGAGACTAGCACATGACGTGCCAAAAGAGAATACAGTCAGTAAGGTGGTAAGCGTGCCTCACTGTCTAGACGCGGTATATTTTAGTATAGCATTACTAAAATGGCAACATAATGGAGTCTATACTCCATTTCTTATAACATTAGAAAAATATACGTTATCACCCTTTCGTTGTTTCGATATAAACGTATAATAAATCTTAGTTATTTCAGGATAAATACAAAGCAATGTATTTGCCATTTACATTAAAAAAATAACTCGTAAAGTTCAGTAACTTCAACTCCGTGCCTCGGAAAGCACACTAAGCCGTTGGTCCCGGCTCTCATTCGTAGATCTTTGACAGTCGTTACGGGTCGTCAGAAGCCCGAAAGTCTGACAACCAGTCCTACCAAGGGGTATCGTATTACCCAGTTACTGGGTTGTGGAGGTCAGATAGGCAGTCGCTCCATGTAAAATACTGGTATTCAGCTGCATCCGGTTAGACTGGAAGCCGACCCCAACAGAGTTAGGAAAAGGCTAGGCAGATTGAAAGTTCAGAATCTTCAACGAAGGAAGGTGTCGTAGGATGATGACTTATGAATTACATTTACGTACACGGTAATGCGGATTTCTATGGGTAATGTGTTAGTGGGGTGTGCCACTTCAGAGTGCATGGCGACTATTTTTATGCACAATAAAAAATCACCCGATATTTAAACTACGAACCTTATTCAACTCTTGACTAGTATCCTTATACTTCCTCTTGTAGCGATGCACCTCCCCCTTCAGCTGTTGGTTGTGGTTCTGCAGTGAAGTGATGAGGTGCCTCATCTCCCTATTAATAGGGCCAGTCTGTTCATTAGCCGCTAGGTTTTGTTCGAACTCTATGCGTAACATCTCGTATTCTTTCCTAAGCTGGCCTAATACGTCTTCTAGCTGAATCATTTCAGCTCTCAGTGTCTTTTGTCTTGATAGTTCTTCGCTCTGAAAGAAAGAAATTATTTATTGAAAGCAGCAAATTAGAGAGAATTAATATCTCAATCGTCCACATTAACAAGACTTCCAGATCCTGGAGGCTTCTAAGGCCTGCACCGCCGAAGCGGAAAATCAATCCAGTACATTTGACAATACGACAAAATAAATTACTTTATTTTTGAAAAATTCTTGTGCTCGTCATCGGAGTTCCTGCGTTACCGTGGCCGACTTGGAACCCAAGTCAGCCGTAGGCCCTGCCAGGGTTGCGGGAAAGTCCGAAAGGGATACCGGGGCCCTTGGCAACAGGCAACTGAAGGCACACGGGTGGGTTTTAGTCAGTAAATGTCTGACACGCCCTCCCGCTCCGCCCAGAGCGGGAAGAGAAGTTATGTAATGATTTACCACCGTCAAAAAGAAAAAGAAGTCGTAGCAAACAGATTCTCCACAGATGGGGGTTTATCTATGGACCCCAACCTCAAGTGTATATGCGGCGTCTCCGCAGACTATCGCCCACCTTCCATCTAGGGCCGCATGCCATCCCCAGGGCTGATAGATAGAGATAGCTATAGAGCAGTCCTGGGCCCTGTTTATTAAAAGTTACAAATCCACACGTTCACAAGTTACCTAGAATGTTAATTTTCGTTAAATTCATAGCTCATATCCATATTCGTAATCAGCCTTAAAATGTTCGCACTGCTGGGACACGGTCATCAGGCCATCTCTCTCTTTTGACCACATTTAAAAAAAGAAAATCGAATTTAAACTTGTGTTACTAAGCACGACACTTGTAAACTTGTAAGACGGAATAGAGAGTCGCCGGACACTCTCAAGATTTGTTATGATTTTCTAAAAAGTTGTAACTTACGAATAATTCTTTGATAAACTAATAATAAAGTCTTGTAAGTTTCGATAAACAGAGCACAGCACACGTAGCAAGCAGCACAGATTGTGATCGTTTATCTGTCATTTTGTCTATTCTTCCGTCGACAAAACCCGTGTCTACGGTGGTCATACTACGCGAGCTAATTGAGGATATTATGACTGCCTCAGTGAACGGAGTTCACGTGCCCGAATTCTGGGCTAAACAAAATATTTAAATTTTCACAACGCTATGAAGACGAATCTGCTTGACAACAAAAGTAATGCAATGAATATTGATGTATTATCATAACGAAAAGTATTGTTATTCCTAGTGCACTATGTAATTAGGCTGCTGTTCCAGGCGACGTTATCGTAAGATACCCACCCTGCCCTGGTGCTGAGGAACTGGACCTTTTGCATTACCTAGATTAGAAGACAGCGCCGGTTGATGTGTGTAGATAGCTGGACATAGGCCTCTGTCCAGCTGTGGACATCTTTCTGCTGAACGATGAGGAATTGGATGACCTAATTAAATGATAAGAAATAATTATAATGTTAACAAACCTCCATCATCTCAATCTGTCTCATGTGCAAGTTCTTAGCGTTCTGCAGCTGCAGCCTCGTCTCATCAAGTGCAGTCTTCATCTGCATAGACTCGTTGTAGAGAACAGAGAACTGGCTCTGAAGACACTTGTATTCCGTTGTCTCTACTATCACAGATTCTGGCAGTTGGCGGATCTGGGGAAGAGAGAATAAACCCATTATTAATTAAGATGCTGACAACAGATAAACGCCGGTCACAGTCGGGTTGCATAGAAAAGAAAGAGTTTTTATTAAATGATTATTTACCAATCAATCAATCTGCCTAGCCTTTTCTTAACTATATTTGGGTTGGCTTCCAGTCTAACTGGATGCATCTGAACTATTTTACATGGAGTGAGTGCCTATCTCACCTCCACAACCCAGTAACTAGGTAATACGATACCTCTTGGTAAGACTGGTTGTCAGACTTTCGGGCTTGCGACGACTCGTAACGACTGTCAAAGATCCACGAATGACAGCCGGGCCCAACGGTTTAACGTGCTTTCCGAGGCACGGAGGAGTCTCGGTATGTAAAGATGGTCATCCATCCACGGACCAACCCCGGCAAGCCTAGCTCAATCTGTTGGATCCACCCGTGCGACTGTTATTACTTAGCCGCGAGCTCCTGAATGACTATTTACCGATGTAATTAAAATCACACGAAACAATTGGTCTACTCACATCCATCTTCAGCTTCTCCACCTCCTTGAGCGTGTCCCGGTGCTGGCGGTGCAGGCGGTCGAGCTCGGCCAGGCGGTTGGTGGCCAGCTCGCGCTGCTCCTCCAGCTCGGCGGCCACGTCCTCCAGCTTGGCGGCGGCGCCGTGCGCGGGCGCGGGCGCGGCCAGGGCTCCGCCCCCGCCGCCGCCGCCGCCACTCGCGCCCGACTGGTGATAGCTCTTCAACTTTTCGATGGCTTCAGCGAGATGATTCTCTAGCTTATCGTTGCGGGATCGCACCTGTGGGAATTACAAGTAAAATACTGTGAGAAAAACTATCTTTATGAAATTGTAAAGTAACATATTATTATACAAAACCCAGCATACACTATAACGTAGTAAACAAATAGTATAATTATTATGCAATTAGTGAATAAAGGACGCATTTTAAGCAAAGGCCATACATGAATGAAGAGCAAGTGAAGGATTTCAACAACTGAATCACGACCGTAGTGAGTCATTAATGATGACTGAATCACGAGCGTAGTGAATGATTAATGATTACTGAATCACGAGCGTAGTGAGTGATTAATGATGACTGAATCACGAGCATAGTGAGTGTTTCAAGTGTTAGAATCCTGAGCGACGCGAGTGATTCATGGCTCTCTATATAAATCCGTTTTATTCAAGAGTTGCATACTATACTTTATACAATGACTACGAGAAAAAGAAAGATATAAGCGAAAATAGACATTAAACGAAGAAAAAAGGTAGGTTTATGACAAAGATTATGAGTTAATGCTGTGTACATTATTTTGCAACAACCCACCTGTATACCTACATTTTATGCAAATATACTTTTTGTATTCTATGAGAAAAGGTGAACGAAAACATGTGACGTCCACCAAACCGTACTGAACCCGCGTGTTAGGCTGACCACATACATACGGAACTCCTGGAATGTCGTTTTTTTTTTTTTTTTTATTTATTCTCAATTTCAAAGGCAGCAAATTCATACAAAACCAAGGATCTATCACATACATACGTCGTACAGTAGTTCTCCGTTCGTAATTTCCCGACGTTCGAAATTTCGAAACGGAATTCCGTCTGCTTGTGGCCGGCCTTTTGTATGGATTTCCTGACTTCCAAATTCCGAATCGATATTTCGAAACTATGTATATAATATATTATGATAGACAAAACAAAAGCCGGGCGAATGGCGCCGCACCGGACGTGCGCGTGCGGTGCGGTAGGCACGCGGCCACAGTAAATGTTCACCACCGATTGCCAAATTCGGCACCGTCGTCTCGTTCTCGTTGACGTCCCGTTGACAGTGGCGGTGACGGTGTTTACATTTTCTTTATATACTTTTGGAACAGAGTACGTATATGTTTAACAAACCTTCATCAACTCATACTGCAGATCATCAATCTGGTTCTTGAGCTCAGCGTTCTCCGTGTCCCGGCTGTTGACGGCATCCTGCAGCTGAGCCACCCTCAGGGTCATGGCATGGTGACTCTCGTGTAACGTGGTACATAGAGCTTGGAGTCGCCGGTTTTCAACCGTCACCTCCTCGTTGGTCGCACGGATTACGTCATCCAACATAGGGGCGGGGGCGGGTTCTGAAAGATATTTGTATCGTGAGCATGGTTCAGGAGATCGAAAGAATATCCAGTCCTATAGTCATCTATTCAGTTATCATGGGAAACTTACAAACAAACTGTAACCTTATTGCGACGTAATAAGACTTCTCTTAATCTACGTCAAGAAAAAATGTTTTCGCGTGTTTATTTCGACGAGAACAATCAACTATCCTGGAAGGAACATTGCCTGCCTTAAAATAAAGTCGACAATAAATAACCTGAGACGCGCTCCCTTTTCGGCTTGGATGCACTCTCATCTTATCTCTGAAGTTTATTCATTCTCAACTTTATTTCAACTGCTGCAAGGTCGATATTTGTTTGGCAGTGATAACCACACTGCGCTGCGCCTCACCAAGTGAGCACGGCCCTTAAGGTCCCTGATTGGTCAAAACGATAAACGTCTCGGTCCAGCGAAAACTAGCACGCTGAGGACATCGTTTGAACCCCCAACTGCTCTAAAAATCGACCCGATAGCCAGAATATAATTTATTATAAACACGTAACTTAACTAGCTATAACGCTTACCCTCGCTCTCGCCCTTGATGGCTCGCCAGATCTTATCATTCCTCTGCTGCAGACGGTCAAACGCTTGCAACACTTTGGCGACCGCTCGCTTGCTCACTTGCACACGATTAGCGAGCTGAGCGTCCAACTCTTCCTTGTCCCACGTTGACAGCTGCATCAGGAACGAAGTTGTTGCTTCGTTTTCATCTGCGGATGAGTTGATAAGTTTTACTCAAGTTCAAACATAACATCACGTCCGTATTCCCCGAAGGCACAAGTGTTTATCATCATCTGCCTAGCCTTTTCCCAACTATGTTAGGGTCGGCTTCCAGTCTAACCGGATGCAGCTGAAAACCAGTATTTTACATGGAGCGACTGTCTATCTGTCCTCCACCACGACCACAACACAGTAACTGGGTAATACGATACGCCTTGGTAAGACTGGTTGTCAGACTTTCGGGCTTCTGACGACCCGTAACGACTGTCAAAGATCCACAAATGACAGCCGGGACCACCGGCTCAACGTGCTTTCCGAGGAACGGAAGAGTCTCGATATGTAAAGATGGTCACCCATCCACAGACCAACCCCGGCAAGCGTAGCTTAACCTGATGGATCGACCCGTGCGGCTTTTATTACTTAGCCACTAGCTCACAAGTGTATACATATTATAAACTAACTGTTCCCCACGACTTCGACTACGGAACAGGATGAAAAGTAGCTTATGTCTTTTTCCAGGTCATGGTCTACCCATGACCCAAATTTCATCTAAATCCTTTCAGCCGTTTTAGAGTGAAAGCGTAAAAACAAACAAACTCACTTTCGCATTTATAATATAATATTATTATAAGTTAGGAATAAAGTCGCTTTTCGTGTTTGCCTGTATGTCCGCGTTGTTATTCTAAACCACTCAATAGATTTTGATGAGCTTTTCACCAACGTTTAGACAATTTATTCCGGAAGGTTTATGTCGATAACACGTTAATATTAAAGTGACATATAATTAAAAATTACACGAACGAGTCGCTAGTTATAAAATAAACCAGTTTCTGCCCGCAAAATTTCTTGTACCCGCGACCGCTCGCGCATCACATCGCATCGCTCACCCGCGCTATTACTTCGTTTTCGCTTAAGGTTCTTTTTGCTCAGCTGCTGCGGGTCCTAGCCTGATGTTAAATAGCCTATAACGTTCTTCAAAATTGGGGCTATCGCGTGCAAGAATTTTTCAAATCCGACTGGTAGTTCCAGAGATTACCGCGTTCAAACAAACAAACTCTTCAGCTTTATCCTAATCCTAACTAATATTATAAATGCGAAAGTGAGTTTGTTTGTTACGCTTTCACGCTAGAATGGCTGAACGGATTTAGATGAAATTTGGCACATGGGTAGACCTGGAATAGGACCATGGATACTTTTAATCCCGATATTTCCACGGGATCGAGACTTACGCGGGTGAAACTGCGGGGTACAGCTAGTTATAATATAATTCTCGACTAAAATCGTTCTAATTATGACTGCCCCGTTGGTCTAGTGGCCGCAAGCGCTGCTTCCGGGTCGGGCAGGGGTTATTTGTTTTTCCATCTGGAATTTCTCAGTAGCAGCCTGGAGTCTGGTTTTGTGCTTGTTTGATGTTAATAGACTTGTCCCCGTTACATGCCAATGAGACTTAAACATAACTGGCGAAATGTGGGTGTACTATAGGTGCACCTCTGCCTAACCCATCGGGGAATGCAGGCGTGATGTTATCCTTACTAATATTATAAATGCGAAAGTAACTCTGTCTGTCTGTCTGTCGCGCTTTCACGCCAAAACTACTGAACCGATTTAAATGAAATTTGGTACACAGATAGTCTAGAGCCTGAGAAAGGACATAGTCTACTTTTTATGAAAATAACACACGGACGAAGCCGCGGGCGGAAGCTAGTAACACTAGCTTCCGCCATATAATCCTCATGAGGAGGTTACCCAATAAATTATTTGTCAAGTTATCACACAGTTTTGAAGACAGTATAGGATGACCTTAACCTAGTATCAGACACAAACAATTAGTTATTAATATTTTCACACTGCAATCTCCTTGAAAACATGAGAATAGTTTGCATTGCTCAAGGTTAAAGTTAGGTGATGGTAAATGCAGCCAGGTTGTATTTACCTGTTTGGCTAATTATTTGGCTCCAGGAAAAAAATATGCCATTCTCAAATACACACAAAAATGTTGTATTTCTGATAAACCCGAACCCCTTACATAGGTGTTCTGCTTAGCTAGCAAGTGATTAAGTTAAAGAGTAGAATAGAAGAGGACTTTTACATGATAGGTTGATAAATATTGTAGACTGCATCCAGTGTTTAAGAAAAGGTATGTTTACATAATTGCGTAGCACTTACGTCTGAATAAGTATCAATAACAGACAAGTGACCATCCTAAACACAATGTAATTGAACGAAACGTACAATACAACTTAACAAGTTGTAAAAGTTGACAATAGTTCCTCAAGAAATTCTCTAAATGACGCTAAAAATCAAGTATTTTAAAAGTAATAGAGAAAGCATGGAATCGAAATAAATGTAAAGAATGGGGGAGAAATTGAGCCATAAGTTGTACAGAACAGGTTAAACCGACAGATTTATATTATTAACAGAGATCAGTTAACAACTTACTTTTGTTTTCCGATTCATCTGCAGTCTCTGCATCAAAGCGTTGCAAGAGTACTCGGATATCCTCATTGAGTAGATTCCAGTAGCGATTGACCACACACAGCACTGCATCATCTTGAGTCTGTCTCTTCTCGAGCTGTTCAATCCTGGCACGAAGTTCTGCCTCACATCTATGGCGTTGTTCTATTCTCTGGAAGGAACCATTTTAATATGATTACTTTGGCAATGATATGTATGAAACGGGTGAGCTCACTTTATAATGTCCTCTTGAGTGTGAATTCTTCAAGAACAGGCGAGAAGTAACATAACAATGAGAGTTTTGAGAGAAGGGTAGGGCAATCCAGGAATGTGACACGGGCTAAAAACGCTATACAAATATAAGTACTCTAGATTAAGTGTGTTCTTAATATCTGTTGGCAGTTACTTGTTTAACTGTCCGTTTGCACTGGCGAAACATTTACAACAAAACATGTTGAAGTCTCTATATAGTTCCTGTCAAAAAATTATGGAACATTGACATAAAATAAATAGATTCCAACCTGTTTTGTTGCGAATGTTTTGCCAGTGTAAGCACACAATAAAGGCATATTCGATCCTTTATTGTGAAATGTGGGAAAAGTTATGATTTCAAGAACTTTTTTTCATATTGTTGTTGCGAGGTTGTTTATATTATTATGTAGTCCTTTATGTTAAGTTTGTTTGTCTAAATGCTAATTGCACAAGGCAATGCAGTTGCATAGCCAGGTGTATGTTACAGAACTTATGTTAATGGGGTTTTTATGAAATTTTGGAGGTTAATGTTGATTGCTTCACTGACTTGAAACTGTTAGTTATCATTTTATTCAGTACACCTGTAGTGTACGATGCATAGTGTTTTTGTACTCTCTAATAATATTATTACTGAGAAATTATACAATTCCATCCACATATGAACAGAAACATACTACCAACTATCCAATAAGAAATGGATTGTATCCCTAAGCAGTTTTATATTGGTCCATACCTAAAATGTTTGGTATGACAGTCAAAATCGACCATAGCCTAAACTCTACGAATATTTTCATCTGTTAGGTCACTACTTCAGGAAGTTAATTAAACATGGATATACAATAAACATTTATGTCACCTAGTAGAATATCACTCACACGGTGTGAGTGATATTCTAGTAGATGAATGATTTGGGGAGAGAATTCTCTCCCCATGTTTTAGCCATGAACTATCAACACAAAAGAAAATTAACAATGGACTATTACCAAGTACTTAGATTAATATGCAGCCAAAAGAAGATTATGTTAAACAGATAAGCTGAAAACTCTTTAATGTTTCAAAACATTGTTGTCATTCTACATAAAAGCTATGTAATTAGGTGTTGATAAACAGCTGATCATGACATGTTTCTCATTCATTGAATCTGCGAAACAACTTAAAGATGCTAATAATAAGCAATTTAACATGCAAAAATACTTCACGTTGAGTACCTGGGCCAACTTTTTGTTCTGAAACTGAAGAACTTTTATGTCCATTTCCTCCAAAGTGGACACAGGGCCGATAAGATGGGGTTCAAAGTGAACTTTCTTGATCGGTGGCTGGCTACTGCCATTGCCGCCGTCATCTGCCGTACGTTTAGACATTTTGACCTAAAACATAGGAAAAGTGAAATCTTCAATTCTCAAAAAAAATATGCTGAAGTCTTACGAAAACTATTGATCAATATAACCCAGTCAATTTAAAAAGAGGTTATTAAGATGGTAAATATGTGGCCACTGTGTTATTTTTACATTGGCTGGATTATAAACATACCTGCTTGTCAATATTGACACTCTTGTTAATTGTTGTTTTAATTCAAGTACTCGAGCGGAGAAATCTTAATTTTACAATAATCTATAATAAATATCATTTTGCTAACGTAAGCAGAAGAAAACTAACTAAAAAAGCCAAGCTCCGCCCGAAATATTGCCAACCTACTCCTCTCGCACGTCCTCGTCCGAGTAGGCACTAGTGATGTAGTGCGTGCAATGGCATACTGCGGATAGTTGTAGTTTCTAATCGATAAAGGCGAGCTTACTAATTTTGTTATTCTACTCAAAAAAATACAATATACCTAGTTTAATGAGTAATAATAAAAAACTATCGCAATAACAAATTATAAATACCTATCTATTTGTATTTCCAACTTTAGTTGGTTAATATACCTACATGTTGCACGCGAACCGCATTGTTCGCGCGCGTGCGATGGTCTAGACCCGCCGTTATAGCAACGAGAAAATAGATCACTTCGCAGTTGTTGCCCGCGAAATTCAAATTTTCTTACGTGTTTTGCAATTTGCAGGTCAGTGTCAGGTTGTATCTTGATCTAATTATGATTCTCGAATAAATATGACTTTACAGAATTATAATCATTAGAATCAGCAATACAGCTCTTTAAGTTAGAGAATAACTGCCACATGATTTCATGAAATAGTCAGTCACTTGTATCGTAGACTTTTATGAACTTTCAATGTTGTTCCGATATGTGGGAGACGTGCGTACTTAAGGTTCGCGGTTTTTAAGTTAGCGACCTTACTCGGCCCTCCGTCGGTGACACACGTGAAGCTTGCTCAAAATTTCATTGACAAATTGGCTCGCGGCTCGCGGCGATGTCAGATGACGAGCCATGGCGGGCTACGAGCAAAATTTCAAACCTGTTGAAATGAAATGAAATGAAATGAAATTGTTTATTCTGTAAATAGGATATTGGAATCACTTTTACACGTCATATTAAAAAATATTAAAAATAAGCTAGATGAGGTCGGCGTTTCCTATCTGACTACTCTGAGAAGAAAGGCCGAAACAAACTCAGAGGTCACAGTCTCTTTTTAAAGTCCAGACATAATCTTGGTCAAGCCATATGAGGACCATGTAAATTCGAGTCTGAAATGGTCTTTTGAGGAAAGAACCACACAGATTTGAGTGGACCTGTCCAGTCAGTGCAAGCATTTGTCAGTAATGGCGGAGCTCAACTAAGAACTTAAGGAGCTCAGCGACTCGACGAACAATACCAAAGAAAGGACATTTGGGTAGGCCGCATAAAATTCTCAAATTGCCAGACCAATGATAAAATTAACTGAGAACGAGAAAAAAAAAAAAATTAAAAAAATTCACATAGTCCTCACATTCACAATAATAAAATACTTTACAAAGTAATCATGTCATTTTGTATAGAATATTCAATAATGTCAATTTGTAAATAAAACTGGTTGATATACTTTGATGATTTTCCATATTATTCAAAATGTTACAATGCTTAGCAGAGCGAGCAGCTCAATCCCATGCATTTTTGTCTTCTAAATAATCTGAAATTTTATAGTACCCTTTTCTACAAAGTTTGGTTTTAATGCAGCTTTTAAATCGTTTAATGGGTAAGTTTCGAATGTCAATGGGAAGTTTGTTATAAAAGCGTATACATTGACCCATGAACGAGTTGCCTACTCTGTGGAGACGAGTGCGATGTACAGCAAGATTGTGCTTATTCCTGGTATTTAAACTATGAATATCGGACATTTTCTTAAAATTAGATATATTTTTGTGTACATACAATAGATTTTCAAATATATATTGTGAGGCTACAGTCAGAATATCTATTTCTCTGAATTTTTCTCGAAGGGAATCCCTTGGACCTAGGTTGTAAATGGCTCGAATAGCCCTTTTCTGTAAAACAAAGATAGCATTAATGTCCGCACAGGCTCCCCAGAGAAGAATCCCATAAGACAGAAGACTATGAAAATAACTAAAATAAACAATTCTGGCTGTATCTACGTCAGTTATCTGTCTAATTTTTTTAACGGCGTAGGCGGCCGAACTAAGCCTTCCTGACAATTTTTCTATGTGTGGGCCCCATTGTAATTTACCGTCAATGGTTATTCCAAGAAAAACTGTCGACTCAACGGGGTCCAACTCTATTCCATTAATTTTAACATTGGTAGATAGCTGCCTGACATTTGGCGTTGAAAATTTAATGAGTTTAGTCTTTTTCTCATTCAGGAGAAGATTATTTACATTAAACCAATGCACCACTTTAGAGAGTGCATCGTTAACTTGTTCAAAGTTGACTAACTGACGTTTTATTTTAAAAATGAGGGAAGTATCATCTGCGAATAACACGATCTTGTGATTATCCCTTATGTGGTAAGGTAAATCATTAATATAAATGAGAAATAAGAAAGGACCTAGAATTGAACCCTGCGGAACGCCCATGGTGACCGAAGATCCTGCAGATCTCTTGCCATTAACATCGACCCTCTGAATTCTGTTATTCAGATAAGAAGTCAGAAGGTCGAGAGCCTTGTCCCTCATACCATAGTGGTACAGTTTCCTGCTGAGAGTATCATGATGTACGCAATCGAAAGCTTTGGACAAGTCGCAGAAAATGCCAAGAGCATCCTGCGACTCCTCCCAAGCCTCGAATATGCTCTTCAGTAATTCCACGCCCGCGTCTGTAGTTGAACGACCCTTTGTAAAACCGAACTGTTTCAGATGAAGTAAATGATGTGTATTGAAATGACTTAACATCTGTTTTAAAATTAATTTTTCAAAGATTTTGCTCAACGTAGGTAATATCGAGATAGGCCGAAAATTCGTGGGATCAGTTGTGCTGCCAGACTTGAACAGTGGAATCACTTTGCTAAGTTTCATCAGATCAGGAAATACACCAGATGCAATACAAGAGTTAAAAACAATTGCCAAAAAGGGTGAAATAACATCAATTATTGAAGACATAGTATGTACTGATAATCCCCAAAGGTCAGCAGTTTTTTTCACATCGAGTTCTTTAAAAGATTCTATAATGTCTTTAGCAGTAGCAATTGTAAATTCAAAAAGTTTGTCACATTCTGGTACACATTCTTTTAGTATTGAATAAGCAGAAGTGGAGGACGACGATGACAGAGTTTTGGTTGTTAAAATTGGAATATTAGTGAAGAAATTTTCAAACTCAGTTGCCACCTCCCCGTCTGCCTTAATATCTACATCATTGATTTTTAGATGGAAGTCACGATTCCGTACTGTCGTTCTTCCTGTTTCGGAATTAATAATATTCCAAGTTGTTTTAATTTTATTCCCAGAAGATTTTATTTTATTTTTAATATGTATGGCTTTTGCTGAGGAACAGGCTCTTTTAAAAGTTTTAGAATATTTTTTAACAAATCCTTGAAAAAAATTTGTTAAATTGCCGACGAACTTACTCGGCGGTTTTCAAGTCCGCGTAGGTACTTAGCATGCGAGGTAAGCTCGCCGAGCCATAAGTACGCGGACTTGCTTGCACGTCTATCACCCCTTTAAGACCTTTTCCTTAAGGTTGATGCACCAGGGTGGCCCGCGAAATTCAAATTTTCTTAAGTTTTTTGCAATTTGCTAGTCAGTATCAGGTTGTATGAATGTATGAATAAAAATTTCATGAAATCGTCGTCAATACACTTACATGAACTTAGAGAGTTGTATTGCTGATTCTAATGTTTATAATTCTGTAAATCCATATTTGTTACGGCCGCTAATAATATTTAGATCAACATACAACCTAATACTGACCTGCAAATTGCCAAAAACGTAAGAAAATTTTAATTTCGCGGGCCTCCCTAGCGCATCAACCTTAACAGATTTGTTCATATGGAACAAATCTATCTTAGAGAGATGTATTAGTGATTCTAATGATTATAATTCTGTAAATAAATAATCTGTTATAGCCGCGAATCATAATATATTTAGATCAAGATACAACTTGACACTGACCTGCAAATAACAAAAAACGTAAGAAAATTTGAATTTGGGGGGTACAACTGCGGAATCACCCTATTGCAAAATCAGGAGGTAAATTAAGTGGAAGGATGACTATACCTATAATCTGGCCAACGAAAGTTGATCATGACACCAAGACTGTTTGGTTTGTCCCTAAACATAGTGCGATAATTCGTGTTGATAATTGAAATTTAATTTACCCACTTTATGGTCTGAGCTTGTCCGAGGAGAAGGAGAAGAGGAGATAAGTATATAAAATTGTACTCTATGGAGATAGGGTTTGTCTGTTAGTACGGCAGGCACGACCTTAGATTATAAAAGGCACGACATAAAATTAAAACCAAATCAGTTTATGTATTTTTTATAGTTGTAATACTTATCTAATATTCATGTAACAAAAGAAATAAATTGAATAAAACTTCAGCTTACTACTTACTACGTAAGAAACACCCTGGAATCCGAAATATGATGAAGAAAACATTCTATATCTAAAGATTAGAACTCATGACAGTTTTATATTTCAACTGATCTTGAAACATTCTTAGAAAAACTCTATACTTCTTATCATGGTATGTTTTGGTGCCCATATTAGGTGGTATCACGTCTGCTGTGCCACCCATATTTTCTATAGCATCCTGTACATTATTGAAGTACTGGGAAGCACAAGCTCCTAGAATTGCAGACCCAACTAAAACTGAGTCTTTTTCATGGGGACTTAGAATGGGCAGACCGACGGCATCGGCTTGTATTTGGACGAACAGTGGATCTTTTGTGATGCCGCCACAGACCAGCAACGATTTGAACGGCTCGTACCCTGCCAGTACCAGCGCCTCTATGATATGCCGCGTGCCGTACTGAAACAATGTATTAAACATATCAAATCTGAGATTAAATCATACAATGTTAAGACAAATAGCATTTAAAGCAGTGTTTAAATCATACAATGTTAAGACAAGTATCATTTAATGCAGTGTTCAAATCGATAAGTATAATTTTACGCAGTGTTTAAATCTTAAAAGAGATGAAGCAGATGACGCTCTCTTATTTCTGCCTACCCCCACGGGGAAATAGGCATGCCTTTATATTAATACATAACTTTACTCACACTGATATGAACTAATGTTGGAAATAAAGATATGGCTATTTTTTTTTTTTTTTTTTTTAAAAAAACGTTGCCCCACACTAGGAATTTCTTCCTGTATCGTGGGTGCGTTTACAAACATAGAAACTCACATACACTAACACCCAGACCCGGAACAACTACATGCAGATCATACAAATATTTGTTCCGTGCGGGAATCGAACCCACGGCACGTTGCGCAGCAGTCCATCGCTCAGCCACTGCGCCAACCGTGTCGTCAAATTATTATTATCAGTGTTTACGATGTTTATATTGCAATCTATTCATTAGGATACTTCTTATTTTATCGATCGTATTGTTACTAACTGTACGTATCAGATTAGCTCAAGCCGTGATTATAATTGCCAGTCAGCGAATCTTGGGCAGTCCTACCTACTACCACAGTCGTACATTATTTATGTATCGCCACCTTCGCCGCACCTGCGCTAGCATCGCTATCGCTATTTATGAAACTGAAAGAGCGCCACTTACTGACAGCGCTTGCAATGTGGCCAGGTAAAGCAGCGCCAGGTTAGCTTCACTATTGTTTATTGATAGTCCACAGATCATGCCTCGCATTGAAGGGTCGGCCAGCGGCGAGCGGTTGCCATGGAAATCAGGCCAGACGTGAACATCCCGTGTCAAATAGCTGACGTCATTGTATCCTTCCAGTCTTGCCATTTTTGATAATAATCCCCTCAAGTGGTTGCGGGTACTGGAATATTTAAATACTAGGTTAACTTAATTCTTAAAAACCAAAAATGTGGGGCGAGTTCTGCCTTGTAACACGGCTCAAGTCACTCATTTATCACAGTTTAGTCATATAAAATTTGATAAAAATGTATGACTCGAGTCAGGTCAAGGCCAAGACAAGGCCGTGCTCGCCTCCCTGAACCGTAATGCTTTCGTTAGGTAACTTACTCGCCAGAAGACATCATTTTCAACAGATCAGCACCGGCAGGATGACTTGATATTATGTGATCTAATAACATCCCTGAAGCACTTTGTCCAGCCTCATTCAACCACATACTAGGCACCATTGCACTGTAATACGGGCCCCACACGCCTTGTACTAGAACAGCTTTTGTATTTACAGCCATATGACATGTAGAAGTCCCACAGATTAATCCGAGACGAGAAGACATCTCTTTATCTATTCCTTCACCATGCGTTCCTATCATGCCCAAGCCTCCAGAATGTGCATCTATGATGGAAGTGGCTACCGGAGTACCCGGTTTCAGTCCCAAAGTATTTGCAACCTCAGCCGTTACACCTCCACAAAACTCTCCAGGCATTAAAACCTTATTGCCAATCTTCTTAAAGTTATCTGCAGCTAGGTCCATTAATCCAATATCTCGAAGAAACCCTGTGTTCCAACCCTGGTTTCCGTCAATAGAGCATTCATAATTCCATTTGCAGACCAATGAGCAAAGTGAACGACTCAATGAACCTGTTGCTTTCCACGTTAGGAAATCAGGCAGGTCAAAGAAGTATCCAAACTCGTCCCATTTATTTGGAAAATGTTTTTTTAACCAGAGTAATTTGGGCATTTCCATTTCGAGACTCACTTTTCCACCAACATATTTGAGTATGTCATGGTTAGTTTTATTTATCAAGTCCGCTTCAGCCTGTGCTCGATGGTCCATCCACATTATTATATTTTGCTCATTATTGTTTGTGCTTACTGATAGTGGTTTGCCATGTTTGTCTAAGGCCACTAAGGAACATGTAGCATCAAATCCAATACCTTTAATACTTGCCGGATTTATGTTTGCAACTACATTCTGAAAAGCAAGGTATTTCTTATGAAACAGGATAGCTTGTTGCAATAATTTCATTGAAGATTATTATGTGGTGGAAAAATTACATTAATAACAACTTTTTTCATTTGTAACTTTCTGGGATAATCAGCAATACAGACACAATCTTACCTTTATGACAAATACACAGCAATCCCAGATGTCCTTTGATGACTGTTCATAGTAATCAATTTTAGGCTTCCATGTCTGAATTTCCTTTACAGATGCATTTAAAACATGTCCTTTATCATCAACCAATGCTGCTCGTACACTGCCTGAACCCACATCCACACCAATAAAATAAACTTCTTTACTCATTTGGAAGTAGGTATGCACTCTTTAACAATTCTGTAAAAAATTAAACAATCAAAAAAATTAAAACAATTACTCATAACTTGTAAATTGGTAAGTACAGTGCTATTGCTTATATAAACAATCAAGTATTTCAACTATACAGATTGTAGAATGTAATAAGTAATAGAAAATGTATAACATCACCTTGTATCTACACTAGGCAATTTTCACAACAGAGTGAATGTTATAACGACACCGTGGCGGTGACAAAAGTAAATTCATAAGACGGCCTTGATGTTGTTGTAGATAGTACATATCAAGTAATAAAACCAAGACTCATGAGATAACCTTGTTGTCCTTTGAACTTTTCTAACTGCTGTAGGTACAGTATAGCTATCATCTGTAATGGTAAACACGGCAATGTCAACACAAATAAAGATACAGTGATTTCTATTGTTTGTATGGGAAAATTTACAAAATTAACATTTCAATACAAAGATTCCTTGAAGATTGTGATTTTAGCTATTACAATATTATTTATTAAATGTGATGAACACATATTATAATAAAATAACTTCTGCGGGCAGAACTGTAGTTTTCAATTTTGCCGCTCTATCACTTCAAAAACAGCCTGTCTTCAGTCATGTCAAGACCACAGAATATACATACTACCTTCAAGACAATAATGCAAAAAAGCCTCGGACCGATGCGATGAAAGGTTTTTATAAAAAATGCCGGTGATAGAAAAAAGTTAATCTCATAAGATCATAGCTTTTAGTTGGAATAAAAAAACGTTTTATTAGTACTAATATCACCACAGAGCAATATTGGTTAAAACGTAGTCGTAGTAAATCTGTGCAAATCACAGCTAGACAGTGGACATCACAACACAGTACATGTTTGTTTTGATTTTAGTTCGTCTGTTAGGTAGTTATTAAATAATAGTGTAAAATTGTGTATAGAGCAATGGTTCGTTTTAAAAACAGGTGTGGTATTCAATTTTGTGTAAGGGACATGTAATGAAAAAAAGTTTTATTTACTTAAATGAAGTATGAGTAATAAATAAATGTAGACGGCTTTTATAACTGGCAAAATGTGGGTGTACTAAAGTATCTACACCTCTGCTTAACCCGTCGGGGATTACAGGCGTGATGTTACGTTAAACTAAAGAGTTAATGATAAGAAGAGTATCGCGCAGGCCCCAAATTCACAGATAGCAGGAGCATAATGCTCGAAACTAACCTAACACTCAAAAACATTGTTTTAATACTATGCTTTTAATTTGTGATATTCTTTGTATTTCAGATACATAACTGTTGAAATAGTTTGTCCATACGTGTCTAAAGATAAACCATTACATTTGAAGCCAAAAATATTCCATGACACTGTATTGGGAAAAATTCAGCTACTGCATGGGGACTTTGGCGTTGCTGCTGTAACTAATGGATTTTTAACAAAATATTGTAATGAGAATACCAGGATAGCTATTATAAGATCAAGACACGGGCCACATAGATTTGTAACTAGTAGTCTACCTTTTATTACCAAGATAGGAAACCTGGACATTAAGCTGAATACACTACATGTTGGTGCCACCCTAAAACATAGTTTTAAGTTTATACAGAAGCATCAGAGAGCTTATTTAGATTCTATGTGGGCTAAATTAAAAACTGATGAAGAAAGACAAAAGTTAGAAGCTGCTGTGTTGGATTACACGAAAACAGATGTTGCTATTAATATAGAAAATATTTCCTAAATGGGTATGTGTTTTTATTTTGCCGGTATGAGTACAAGACAAGGTGCATTATTTCATTCTGTAATAAGTAATAAAGCAAAAGATAGTAAACATGCCTCTGCATGTTGGCTTCAGCCCCCCATATGCCTTTCAAAGGTCTAGGACCCCAGGGTTCTAAAATATGTCAAAACAAGAAATAAATTGATACACTTAAGATTCTATACACAAAAACATTTATTATTTATAATATAATAAAAAGATTCCAATATAGGTACATTGCACAGACATAATGGTTGATATCATAATAAAATTTCATTCGATTTTCAAATTCAGTGACATACAAATTTTATAAAATACATTTATATAATTATCTATCACAATAGTTAGTACGTGTATCACAATAATTATTGCATCCCTCACCAACCCAATAGATTTTATAAAACTGACATGAAGGATATTACTATAAAAATTTTTTTCTTTCATTCCAAGATATATACAAAAATAACAAAGTAAAAATAGGGATAATGACAAAATAAATTTCTTTTTTTACCTAATCAAAAGATTACTGTGACACATTGAGTTAAAATGTGGCATGACGTCATGTCGCGCTTCTGTAGATTTTATACTTAGTCGTGACGTAGCGAGCCCCCACTCGGAACTTTAATCCGTTTTATCTAAGTCATAAGTATTTTTTATTATCTGACTGACGGACTAAATCGAATTTCTTTTTTTTTACCCTGGCATCATCCCTATTCATGTTAGATTTAGTGAGGAATTTGTAAGTAAAGCTTCTTTATTAAAGTGGATTCAAATTTTGGTACTTGTTCACGTCCTATGTTTTTAAAAAATGATGTAACATGGTTATTAACTGTAGTAAAAATATCAAGTACACGCTCAACATAAGCAAGCTTACGAATTGTTTTACATAATAGCTGAATGAATATTGAACCTCTTTTCTCATCTCTGTACGCTTCTAACTCAGGTGCTGTTGCATAGTAGATGAGGAAATTAGTTTTCTTTAAATCATAACTGTTTTTTGGGCTATCAGCTACTAGAACAGGATAATCTTCATCAACCTGGCAGGCTTGAACTATCAGCACCTTGGGAATGTTACGTATTTTCGCTGCAGCGTCAGAATCCAGCATATTTTGAATATCATCCATTTTGACTTTCACAGAATCTGCTGCATACACATGTCCTTTCACTCCATGAGATAGTATACACAACATGAAAATACTGTCATCTTCACTAACTTTATTCTTTACTACGTCCATTATAAATTCAAACATTTTCTTGTGGTTTAAATCTGTAGCACTGATCACTGTATAGTTCAATGATTTCATTGTCTTCTCTAACTCCATTTGGTCTTTGTCAGAGCCAACACGCTTATCCAACGAAGTATATGGACCAGTAAGCTCGATACTACTCTTTGATGGGTGAAAATTTTCTTGATTTATAATGACACAAGTTCCAACATTTTCGTGATTCTTAATTTCATAACAGTCAATATCTAATTGCTTCCGGTCCGATTTTAAAGCTTCATGTGACATATTTTCATTAAAATGCAAGTCATCAAGCAATTCATAAAGATCATCAAAACCCTCTTTAAATTCATCTTGATCAGCTTGACCTTGCCTTGATTCATCTACTTTCATGTGATTGGAGGGAGCACTTGTCGTAACCGTTACACTTGGTTTAGGTTCATCATTCATTGACTGTTGCAACATATCTATTTCTAAAACTATTTTCCTCAATCCCGGTAGACTCCTCACAATTTTAATAAGTTTGGTTACATCCACTTTAAAGCCCAACACCCTCGTATTGTACTGATATTGGTTAATTTTAATGAACTTTTCACTCATGAGCTTCAGGAAAACTAGCTCGCAGGAGTCATATTCTGTTGTATCAATGTCATATGTCAGTAGAGCCTTTTTCAATTTCAAAAGATTGTCTGAGTTTATACATTCACACAATTTATACAAGGCTTTTTTCATAGGGTTTACATACATTTTAACAGTAATGGAGTCAGTCTGATAAAACCTGCGTGCTGAAGGTACATTAAACCCTAATTTTCTGACAATACTGTGTAGTTGGCAGATTAAGAGGGCCTCCACGAATTCGTGTTTCCAGTTGGGATTGTGCTTAGCATGTCTAAACCACTCGTGTAACATGTTCAGGTTCGTGGATATGGCGGCATCGTTAGAAACTCGCTGGAACACGATTAGATGTTGTAGTGCGGTATCTGGTACATCGTACAGAAGAAACACAAGTGATATCATGTCGTATGGATTGTCCAGTAACTCTTTTTCAATTTCTGACATCATATCAAAGTTCATAGCGTCGCTATTCCCGATGATATTTTCGACACTTACTCCTTGTGTTTGAGTGGTTACTGCACAGGTTTGAGAGTCTGGCTGCATCATTTTTAGTTCAAAAATAAATTGTATACACAGACACAAATCACAGTAAAAATAATAAAGGTTTAGCTAGTTCTTTTCGTTGTCTCTACGTTGATTCTTGATTTTGATAAGTTATTTTTATTTTGATTCACTTGAGTAAAGTTGAGTTGAGTAGTTGACTGCTTGCTTTGTCGTCACTCGGTTCTTTTTTGTAAAAATAAATACTAGTGTTGAGGGTTCATTTAATTTTAATCGATTGTTGAAAACGAGTTTTATTAGATATCGATATCGTTCAAATCAAACTGATTGATATTTGGTTGTTCAATAGTCATTCATGTTTAATTCAGTAGTTATGAATAACAATTTTGGTTGATACTAGATAAAATAATTTGGATTAACGGTCTCTTGAAATACTCAGCTGCTAACGGATGATACCTTTATACATGTAATGTAGTTATAGTGTGGATTAGGTATACGAACGTATTGGCTGTTATGCGTACATAACGTTAACGGCTATTTACATTCGATTCTAATGATGTGAATTATGATACGGAACTACGATTATTTCCAAATCGAGTATTGTAGATATAATTGATTGAGTCATTTATAGGGTCCGACCTGTGGGTCTGACTAAAGAAAAAAATGACATGGCAGAATTTGTGTAAAAACTGTCTAAACAAAATGATGATTAAAAAATCAGCCCTAACATATATATAAGAGCCCTTACAAACGTATGTAAGTACTGCTGTTAGCATCAGCCACGCGCCACGCATCGGCAATCAGCGATTTGATTGTTTTCGGAAGGTCGATACAGCGATAACGCTTTATCTCTTTGCCAAACAATTTAGCATCGTTAGAAAACAGATTTTTAACCGTACTCAAACGGAATGAGTCGCCAACAGTAATAGCTGAAAGCTGAAATGTGTGATTTTGTAATCGCAACCGGACGCAGAGTCGCAAAGATGCATCTGGTGTAATGTTGCCGTTAGAGAATGTATATATCTTCCGTAAAGCGAATATATCCCTACTCTCTGATACTAAAAGCAGTATGTCTGCGAAGAAGAACTTATCTGTCTTTTCATAAGTAGATACTTATTTTTTATTTTGGGTTTTATACAAAAATTTTGAAAACGGGACCCTATTACTAATTATATCCGTCTGTCTAACTGTCAGTCATTCGTATCGTATTCTATCAAAATCGATAGTCATGAAAGCTTGTTTCGGTCGAATCGAAGAATATTCGGTTGGATATCTAATAATCTGTAATAATCAGGATAAAAACTGCGACATCTGAAGTGAACAAGTGGTTCACTTCAGATGTCGCTACTACCATAAGTCTTAGAATTTGACTGCTAGCTATCAATATCCATACATTTTTTGTAAACAAGCGACTTCTTTTACGCATATTTAATTAATATGCCTTTGCGTAGCTGTGTAACTGAAAAATACGGGGTCCAAGTATTTGCCAAAGATGTTACAATACGAAAACTGTGGAAGAAAGCACTCTGATAAAAAAATTGAAAACTCGATATTTCGTCGCGACTATTTTGAAACCTGAAGACTTTTTGGAAGAAATCGGTGTTTATGTGATGTTCCCAAGAGAACTAAGTCTATTTTCTTTACCTACAGGCGCTTGTGATGTCTTATAATGTAAATTATAGTAAAAGTGTGGGTGTTTTGTATTATCGTATTATAGCAGTGCTAGAATTGACATTTTCTGAAGTTTTTCGGTCAGAAAATCATCCTCGAATTGGTTTCCAACTCCTGATCAGGTTATTTCTGTCGTACGCTTCCTGTCTTTAACAAAAAAAGAACTTAAAAGTCAACAAACACAAAATAACCTAAACATTAAAATGTTCATAATTTATGCCTTTTCCACTAAAGCTGCTTTTTTACTAGTGGTAGACGCTTCCCCTGTCCTTACTTCGTCTTATAATAGTGCTATACTCCAAGTCGCATAGATAATTATCTAGTTTTCGTATAATTTGTGATCGACACAAAAGTAAACAAACACAGAACAATGGCGGTTTGAAGACGTACGATTGGCCTACCACCTATGATGAGCTTTCAGTTTTTAACCCCATTGTGATCGGAGTGTATATTACCGATATCATTTGTGATCCCATCACTAGCCCTATGTGTGTGACAGTTTCGGGGATTCCCAATTAATTTCACACTCACTTTACGCTGGATCCACACGCTTGCCGAACCTCAACGAACCATCTCAAAACCAACGTGTGGATAGGGGCGTACGGCTCTGCTTGTGACTTGAGGCGAGTGACTGCAGTGCAGCAACTTCCACCGTGTGACCGCAATGCGAATGACTGTCATGTGCCAGTCAGTTAGTAAGCTCGCATCCGAGTTACTATAACATTTTTTGTTTTTGCTCGCCACGCGCCTTCCCCCGCCACGCCACTTGGAGAGTCGGACGCCAACTCACATTTCAGCTCGTATGCTCAAGCGCACTCTGGGTGCATTCAACTCGAAGTATTTCAGCACGAAGTATTTTTGTAACAACTTTTATAATTGTGATCTATGATGAACTATGATCGTATCGTGTATTTTGCGACAACATTGCACGGGACATGATACGTCCGACGATCGAGCAAGACCCACGAGATATGAGGTGCAGTAGCTATCTACTGTCACGCCAGCAGCTCGCACTCGTCTGACCGGGTGAGTGCTATTCTCGGGTGAGGGGAGTCAAGCTACCGTCATGCCAGTACAAAGTGCCAGTAGCTCGCCAGTAGCCCAGCCATTAGCTCCAACTGCAACTCAAGTGTCAATGTCACCTAACTGTCAAGAAGACAACAATATTTTTTATTTTTAGGTTAAGATAATTGCCTTGGCTGTACATGAAAACTGTTTTGCAGCCGAAGATTATCTTATAAATAACTATCATGCAAGTTACAAGAACAGAGATCCTGAAACTTTACAAACATCTCATATTGTATTCAAAGTCGCTGACATTGACTGATCCGGCGTACTTTAGACGCAGAGTTGCCACCGAATTTAGAAAAAACAAAGAATTGACTAAACCTAAAGATATAACGTTTGCTTACGAGGTAAATATCCATTTTCATATCTGTTAATTATCGTATTAATTAAATTAGGTAAACTGTTTCTATTTTTCTATACATTTTTATATCTAATGTTTAATCTGATGGAGAAATATTAAGACATTTTACCAGGGCTTGCTTGACCTTAAATCAATGTCAGATTTACCAATAATCCTCACTTGTTACACTCCCGTTTACTACCAATTACATTATTAAATAAATAAAAAAATGTAGCATCTCACTGGTGATTTGAAACTGTGGCAAAGATAAAATAATTTGTGATAAAATTAAGCTCACCATTATCTGTATACAAGTTAACACAAAGTAGATCACTTCATAATTATGAACTAGCCCTAGGGGCCTACATCTGTTAAACTTAGGTCATACCTTGCTAAACCATACTTTAACGTTGTAGTATGTAACTGTGTCCTTACATAATTTATTTAATAATTTCAGAAAGGTGAATCACTGTTAAGACGCGGTGCTGTTGTCTAACATGTTGCTCAACAGCCTGTATCGCCCGCATGCTGGGCTTGTGTCCCGCATGTGTGTTGCATTCAAACACACCATAGATTACTCCAAACTGCCTAAGATCAATGAGAGTGACTTGACTGAACAGTTTATAAGGGGCAGTGGACCAGGTGGCTCTGCAGTTAACAAAAATTCTAACTGTGTAGTTCTAACACATGTTCCTACAGGTAATTATTAATTAACATGATTTTAATTTTAGGTAATATAACAATTTCATAAATATGAATAAAAATGTTTTATGATTTTTGTTTGTCTTATGTTTTTTTAAATATTACTGTAAATATTTTGAAAGAGTTGATTTTCACCTGGATAATGCCAGGGAAATACTAGGCTATGTTTTGTGTTTGTAGGTATTATAAAAAAAGTCCCCCCGCTGCATCTGTCTGTCTATCTGAATGTGGTAAACTCAAAAACTACCAAACAGATTTTCAGATGGTTTTCACCAATATACAGAGTGTTTCATGAGGTTAAGGTACACCTGAATTTTCCTCATGAATGGAAAATGTTGAATTCTCATCTAATAAAAATACTTTAATAGCAAGTGCAGTATCTTAATGTATTTTTTTTCTTTTATCAGGTACAGTAATAAAATGCCACACAAGTAGATGTCAAGACGAAAACAGAAAGAAAGCACGTGAGTTGCTAATCGCCAAGTTAGACCAGGACCTGAATGGCGAAGATAGCATTATTGCCCAGCAAAAACGACTTGATACTAATAAATACAGAAAAACAGAATATAAAAAGAAAAAAATGGCGCAAATGAAGAGTGACTGGAAAAAAAGGGAAGGCTTGGCTTAGAATTGTAATTATAGATTTTAAAACATTTAGATTAAATAAGCTATAATTGAAATCAAGAGGCATTTCTATACTTATGTGGTCTTCTGTAGTCCTTTTCTAAATCACTTATACTCCATTTGAAATAAGATTAGACATTTAAATAAGCCTTTTTTACAGTCTGTTCAACCGATTTTGACTACTATTGCATTGGTAGCATGACAAATGGCAGCTGCAGTCGAGATTTTGTATTGTGTAATTTTTTTTGCTTTTAAAGCCATCCTTATGCCTACGGTATAGAAGTCAAAATCGGTTGAACGGACTGTAAAAAGGTTTGTTTAAATGTCTAACTTTATTTCGAATGGAGTATAGGATTACTGTTTTTTTTCTGGTTAACACCCCAATTTACGTTACCACATCAAATACATAACCCATGTCATCTGTCCTTCAGACTGGTGGTGAGTGTAGGCTTCGTAATCCTGTTATATAGTCTCTCTGATACGCTTTAGGTATGAAACCTATGTTCTGTTGTTGAAACTTTTGTTGCGTTGAAGAGAAGCCACATGTTGGTTTAGTATTTTTTGTATAATCATCAATTCAGTACAAGCGACAGGTAAAGAATTACCATCCAAAACTACTTTCATGAGACCATCTGCACCGGGCTTGTAGTGCATTTTCTGATATTCAACAACAGATAGCAACTTGCAAACACTCACATACGTCAAGTCGTTGTACGCTAAGTTCAGATAACACAACACGAAGTTGCCGATACAGTGTGGGTAATCTTTAATCCTCACACTGCTTGTACAAAATGGGTCTAGGAACGGTCCAACCAATTCGTTGGCTAAAAATTCTGCCTTCTTGGGTATATCTTCAGGCAGAGCACTCAGACTAATAGTTTTCGTGCTCTCCCTTTTTATAGATTTACGTTTTACTAGAGTATGAGAAGCTCTTTTGGGTGGCAGTACTACATGTATTTTATCATGTGATCGAGCTTTATTAGCGTTGGAGTGAGTGCTTCCTGGTGGTGATACTTGACACCGACCGAGTTTATGTAAACACTCCACGTATATTTCGCGTTTCTTTTTCAAGTAAACCATAAATCGTTGTCGTCTATTCATGTTTTCGTCGTAGGTCAAGGGAAATTCTATAAAACTGTTAAATATAAGGCTCGCACCTTCGTCACTGATATGATTATCAGATAAATTCAAATACCGCAAATGTCTATTACTTCGAAGAGCCTGTGCTACATATTTAGCTCCCTCGTCCCCTATGTAGTTTGACGTTAGATTCAAAGTTAATAAACTATTTTCTGCAGATTCTAAATAGTGTAACGTAGAAGTTATTCGCTCGCACACTGCATCATTAATGTTACATCTGCATAGCGATAGATGTTTAAGAAATGTTGTGTTTTGTAAAAGTTCCTCATAATTAGCTTGTTTTAGTGGGCAGTCGTCTAAGCATACATCGGTGATTGTGGTATAAGGAAGCATTTTACCAAGCTCGTGTACGACATACATGTCAATACGGCAATTCTTGATCGTAAACTTATTTAATTGTTGGTAGTTAGGTAGAGTTAAGGCTAGTAGTTGCATTGTAACTCTCGGTATAGTCTCTTCTTTAAATTTCGCTATTAGTATAGCAGAAAGACGATTTTCAGTGTCGTATGTAGCTGTGATTGGCAAAATGCCTTCGTCAGTTTGGTCGGCATCTTTGGTTGACTCCGAGGCTGCTGAGGAGACAACTGTAGCATCAATATCAATAGTAGTGCGTTTGTATTTTGTTTTAATTTCACGTGTCTTCTGGCTTTTGTTATCTAGAGAAAGAAAACAAGGTTTAAGTATAAAGGTCATAGCACACATATCAACTCGGAAAAAGGGATCGTCACCGTATCGCCTTTCGCCTCGCCGTCAGACAGGCGTCAACCTAACGTAAGCACGTAACCAAAGCGGACCAGCAGCTCCGATACGTCGACTCGGCTACAGCTACGCGACGCCGCGCTTACGGCTCGCCGACCGCTGGTTGATCTGCTGGCTGGCATCACCAGATCAGTTAGAATGGCCGCGGGTGGGGTGAGAGGGACAAGGGTAGACGAAGAGCTTCGGCAATCGCCGGGCATCCGATAACCGGCCAAATCACTATCCGTTGCAACTCTAAAATGTAACTACACACGGATAGGTATCTATGCTACACACCGGTATTTTTTTGAGCCCCTGACGGAGCACGTTCTGCCCACGTGCTCGGGCACGGTCCTCATACCTATGTGTAAGTAGTAGATAGACCTTAAACTTGCGAAAATTATCTTACCACGCTGTGAACATTCTTTAACGACAGTAACAACAACTGGACTGTTAAATCTTTTGTATAATTCCATAAAACATGTATTAAAATCTTCTTCACTGTCTGGCTCAGGCCTAACCTTTGGATTCATTATAATGAAAAAAATAGAAATGAAGAATTATCAAAATGAATATTATTTAAAATTAAATTATTATTATAAAATTAAATTATTATTATAAAATGTCAAAACTAGGTATTAGCAAACACTATCAAAGAAGTCTGACAGATATAAAACATACAGTAAATCAGGAAGGCTCTGTCAGGCAAAGTCAACGTGACAAACTAAGTTTAAAACGTCCAGATGGCACGTAGGCAAAACATTGCCCAGCAACTGATCAATTTAGCAATGGATTACCATTGCTTCATAATCAGTGGTGGATTTACCAGCAGGCTGAGTAGGCTTGTGCAGGCAGATTTTTTGGGGCGGCTTAGGGTAACGATTTTTTTTTTTGCTTACTCATAGAAATCAAAAAGATTTCTGTAAAAAACTTTTTACAAAAAAAAATCAAACCGACTTACAAAAAAAATACTAGTTTTTATTTTTCACTTCTTAGTTGTGGTACCTACCCCACACAAATCCGAATACCACTACCTGCTATGTACCTAAATAACAGTGAAGGAGTCAAACAGGATATCGTCTAGATAAACTAAGTGGGACAAATACGTAATATTGAAGCTAACTCAAAAATTACGCAAGCAAAGTTAATAACAATAATTTATATGGGACCACCTCGGAAGCATGACCTACCAAACAAAAAAAGAATCATCATAATCGATTCATAATTGGCGGAGTAATCGCGTAACAAACATACAAAAAAAAAAAAAAAAACATACAGGCGAATTGAGAACCTCCTCCTTTTTGAAGAAGTCGGTTAAAAAGAGAAAAATAACTTTAATTTCGGAAGTCGGTGTCTTTGCTTTCCAATTTTCGTTTTATGCCACCAACTTCCGAAATTAAAGTTATTTTTCTCTTTTTAGTGTTTTTTTTGTAAAAAGTTTTTATTTTTCACTTTTTAGTTGTGGTACCTACCCCACACAAATCCGAATAGCACTACCTGCTATGTAAATAACAGTGAAAGAGTAAATAAGGAAATCGTCTAGATAAACTAAATGGGAAAAATACGTAATATTGAAGCTAACTCAAAAACTACGCAAGCAAAGTTAATAAAATTTATATGGGACCACCTCGGAAGCATGACCTACCAAACAAAAAAAGAATTATCAAAATCGATTCACAATTGGCGGAGTAATCGAGTAACAAACATACAAAAAAAAACAAAAATACCTACAGACGAATTGAGAACCTTCTCCTTTTTGAAGAAGTCGGTTAAAAAGACTTCATGTTGAAATTATACATGTGAGTACAATGTAGAAAAAGGTGCACGTTAAAAGCGTCCGTAATAATTATAAAAGTAAAAAAAAAAGCAAAACAATTCCAAGAAATAAACCGTGGCTACCTACCTAGATGACCAGTCCCTACTGATGGCGCCCGCTCACGAACATGACGCATGGATCAGCACCATTCAGCTCAACCATTTTGAAGGGAATGATCCAACACACGCCACCACCAGCGAGACATTTGGTGTCCGCATTATCATGAAACAAATAAACTTGGCGAGATGTGGCTTTTTAATGCTGTTCTTCGGGAAATACTGGTGTGATGTAATGTTGTCCCTATTGGTCTATTACACATCTTGGAAGAAAGAGAGAAATAGCATATTTGAAACAGTTCGATGGCGGTAGTAAAAACTAATATCGGCACCTACTAATAATAAAAATTATGAGCTTTACGAAGTCTTATTGTCGTTCCAATGGTTTTCTAGTTTATGAGGGCAATACTCGTAGTCTGCCTAGCCTTTTCCCAACCAAGTATGTTAGGGTCGGCTTCCAATCTAACCGGATGCAGCTGAATACCAGTATTTTACATGGAGCGACTGCCTACCTGAACTCCACAATCCAGTTACTGGGTAATACGATACCCCTTTGGTAAGACTGGTTGTCAAACTTTCGGGTTTCTGACGACCCGTAACGACTGCCAAAGATGCGTTCATTCCCAGTCCCCCTACACATTCTACCTTCATTCACAGACGCTGTACATTGCTTTCTCCATCGTAGAGAATAAAAGGATGAGGCAAGTTATACTAAACCTGCCTCTAATCTCTAAAAAAAAGACTTTGTTATTTTACCTTAAGTATCATGCGTATCTGTAATGTACAGCGAAACTGAGGTGGGGGCAATGACTTCCAAGTCACCGCCGGTGGCGACTGGGAATGAACGCTTCACTGTATTGTTGGTTTTTTATTCCCATTTGCCTCCGGTGGCAATCCCCGCGGGGGCGACTGGGAATGAACGCAAAGATCCACGAATGACAGCCGAGACCACCGGCTTAAGTGCTTTCAGAGGCACGGAGGGGTCTTGGTAGGTATGTAAAGATGGTCACCCATCCACGGACCAACCGCGGCAAGCGTAGCTTAACCTGGTCGATCGACCCGTGCGGCTGTTATTACTTTTTAGCCACAAGCACCTCAATATGAGGACGATACCTACTATGATTGTAAAATTTCTATAATTTACCTACCTATCTTTGACCTACTTATACGTTGAGGCTTCGTCCTTCTCCCCTACCGCTAGTTAAGTGACTTCCAATCGATTAGGACCATCTGTATTCGAAAAAAGATGTGAGTGAGAAAATGTTATCAACGTTTCGCTGCGGCCCGTTTGAAGTGTCAATTGGCGTCATTCGTATTTAGTTTTGCTTTGGACTTTGATTTTAAACATATAACCAAACCTTTTTTCTTTTCAAGTTCTATTTCCTGACTATTAGTTATTAGTCTTTGGTCATGATTAGGCATCGGATTATATATGCACTAACAAAGTGTCAAAATATGCATGCAAATAATTAAAAGTTTTAGTGCATATGCACATATGTGAAATATGCACTAAAACTCTTAACAAAGGCTGAAATATTCACAATGCAAAATCAAAAAACCATTTTTATTTTTATATATTTTAATGAAGACGCTACAAAAACAGCGAAATACTTATTCTTAAAATTAAATTATGCATGCATATCATTGCTATAAATAAAATAGGGATCATCTATCATTCTATTGGGTGGTAGGTACAAGAAAAATACAATTATTTAGACTTGATCTCACGCACGGGTAGGTTGGTTTTGGTCTGGGTTTGGGGTAGGAGCGAGCCATGAGCGAGCAGACTGGGTCACGGTCGCTGACGTCACGGGACGCCCCGCGTTTCGCTCTTCTCCTTGGGCAAACACTCGTAAAACTGTGGTGCTAATGAACAAATGAAATAAGAGGGATTATCGCACACTTACCTACTCCACATTCTTTGTAGAAATAGGTGGGTAACATGACTAGCGAATTGTTGGAGTAGGTAGGTACCATAGATACCTACACTTTCACCCTCCGTGACGTCATGTTACGTTAGGTATATAAACAAAGACGTTCAAGTTGTTTTTAACGAACATAATTGCCAATATTCATGAATTGTTTTTTTTTGTTGCCCGTCATAATAATATTATCTAGGTAAAACGAGCTGGTATCCGCAACTCCACACATTATTACAAAACACACTATTTAACAACAAAAAAAATGTCAGTTTTTTTTCTCGAATGCAGGCTAGTCTCGGGAATTATAACTTTGGTAGTAGAGATAAACCATTCTGTATGAACTGTTTCTATTTTAGTGGAGCAGCTTTCATAAAAATGAACGCCCCTCCACTTAAATTTCTATAAGTACAAACATTTGAAATATGTATGCAACAAGCAGTGGAGGCGTGCAGTTTTAAATTAGACGATCACTCATACTGTTTGTTTGTATTGTGTTTAACTATTTGTTCGTGTTCATTCATGAATCATGACAAATAGCGAACATTAGATCATGAAACTTTGCATAATAAATAACTAGACTATAAAGCAAGTATTATGTTTTTTAAATTACCATTATTTTCACCATAAAACGCAATTACCTAAATTATTCGAGGCTTGAGAGCCGCCAGCACCCCACTTCGTCTCGCCCTCACTCAGGCCGCGAGTACGTAGGTAGGGCCTTAAAATAAGCCGTGGCAGATGTGACGTGATTTTTACTAGAACATCAGCTGAATAAATTGGAAAAAGCACCAGAAGGTAAAATAATGAATCAAGCTATGTAGACATAAAAGTAAAGGTCGAAAGTACTTATATAAAATAAAATCGTAATGAGTTTCATAGCCAGGCTATTGCGTTTATTACATGGATCAAATTGATATAAACGATAGCCACATTCCCTTTATAAAAAGGAATCCAGACGGAAGAGGGCGCATATTGTGGTTAAAGGATCTTCAAGGTTAAGCAATAAGTAATCAGGATGCTCTAAGACAGGCATGTTGCAGATATTCGCATGCGCGTCCGCAACTGCGGAGCTTCCGTATTTTTACTGAGACTTCCGCATCCGCGTTAGTTAATGCGGAGGATAGAATATCCTGAAAAATAATGGGTCTTAAAATAAAAAAGCAGACAATTTGCATTTTTTGTGCAAATTGATTGTTTTTTTGCACTTGGGCAGGTATTTAAACAATCTACAGTCGATTACCCACCTATTTGTAAAAGCAAAACCGAAGTTTTCAGGAAATCGAAAACATCATTGCTGGTATGAATGTATGATAATTTGTATGATCCAATTTCACAAATCTCTCGCCTTGACAACATAATCTGGTAAACATCAAATATTATTGACGTGAGGTGTCCCAAATTCATGGAAACATTTCATCTCGTTTCTTTCATTAGCTCTAGATTTATTTTCCTTAATTGAATTCCCGGAATTCCCTCATAACTTTTATCAAAGTCTTTAGAGACTTGAAATTACGGTTTCATTTTTATTTGTTAGGATGAAATGAATGCTATCTCTCGCGACGCGACCCAACTAATGAGTTTAAGTTGTCCCAGTCTCCATCATTTATGAGAACACTGGACGTCGTACTTTATAATTGCTGTTTAAAGTGTGTGCCTACCTTTCTTTTGACTGGAGAGAATATTCGATTACACCACTCTTGACGTCGGGTCCACTTTGTGTCCTTAAAGTTAACAAATTAATTTTTAATTTTCATTTAATTAATGTTTATTTTATTCGCTTGTTTCTCGTTTTGCAAACTCATCGTGCCTAAGACAATTTCCTCGTTTTAGTAGCCTATTTTTAACCGACTACGGCGAAGCAAAAAGGAGGGTTATGTATGTATGTATTGTATGTTCATGTGTTCCCTCATAACTTCTAAACTGCTCATCATAATTTGACAAATGGGGAGGTATCGTTGGAACTTGGAAGCGTCTTGGTCGTCCGCTGGTTATAGGCTATGTGACATTAAATGAAAAAAAAAAAAAAAATGTTTTTATTTCATCACTTTTTGTCCTGTAGAGGTACAGGACAAAAAGTGATGAAATAAAAACATTTTTTTTTTATGGTGCCATGTTGGTTATCAACTGAAAGGGCTTGATTAGCACATTTCAAAAAATATATATTATAACCCCAAAAAAAATTAAATAAAGATAAAAGTTACCTAAGTATAAAACTAAAACCCAACTACGACAAAAAAGTCAACAAAAAAAATAATTAAAACTAGACATTCGCAGATAGACAAATTACACATCCGGAGTCACACGTGTTATGGCATAAATCGAACAGATTACGTGTGACTCCGGATTTTCAGCTGTTCCCTACATTTATGTTCGTAGCTCGTCAAAATGAAGGGAACAGCTGTTTTTTTTCGCGATTTCTGTGTAAAAAAAACTAAAAAGATCGTACTAATTATTAAAATTAAAATAAATTCTTGACTACTCAATCAATCTGCCTAGCCTTTTCCTAACTATATTGTGGTCGGCTTCCAGTCTAACCGGATGCAGCTGAATACCAGTATTTTACATCAAGTCAAATTTTTGACTACTAAAATCAGAATATCGAATAATTAATTTTGAAATCAATGTGCCTAGCTGTTCCCAACTATGTTATGGTCAGCTTCCAGTCTAACCGGATGCAGGTGAATACCAGTATTTTACATGGAGTTTCAGCCTATCTGACCTCTACAACCCAGTTACTGGGTAACACGATACCCCTTCTTAAGACTGGATGTCGGACTTCGGCTGCTGACTTCTCGTATCAACTATCAAAGATCTACGAATGACAAACGGGACAAACCATAAAATTACAATTTATTGTCAATATAAAAATTAACTAAATCCTTCTTCTCCTATTTCTATCTTCTCCACTTTAATTTCAGACTCTCCGAACAGACCGCTTCTGAAACAAAGAAGATAACTTAATATCACGCCTGTAATCCCCGAAGAGTTAGCCAGAGGTGTATGTGTACCTATTAGTACACGCACATTTCCAGTTATGTTGAAGTCCCATGTTATAGGGGGCGAGCCTATTGCCATCAAACGGGCACGAATCCACAGTCCGTGCTGTTATTGTGAAATTCCAGATAAAAAAACCCAATAACACTTTATCCCACCCGGGAATCGAACCCAGGACTTCATTGTCAGCACTACCGCTTGCGATCACTAGAACTTGTACTTTAATATAAATATGATACCTAAATGTCATTTCTTTTGTAAATTGGTTAAAAAAAAAACATACCGACGAATTGAGAACTTTCTCGTTTTGGATGAAGTCGGTTAATAAAACGTTTATACATCATAGATCGAGAGATCTTAGAGGTCGCAGTCTCATATAAAGTCCATACAATTATATTGTGATGGCCAGATCATAATTATGAAGACCATGTAGGTCAAGGTCTCTTGACGAAAGCACCATACAAGTTTGAGTGAACCGGTCCAGTCAGTCCACGCATGTGTCAGTTATTTTGTAGCTCAACTCAGAACCTCAGGAACTCAATAATCGTTAGTCTAAATCTATATATATCCATAATACAGTACCTAAGTTATGTACTTACTCATGTAATTCTTCCGAAAGACAAATGCTACTCGCGGCCGCCGTAGTCGACGATTCGCCTTCTGTATATTGCCTGCACAAAAAAATACATCATCATCTGCCTAGCCTTTTCCCAACTAAGGCTTAACGTGTTTTTCGAGTCATGGAGGGATCTCATTATGTAATGGATGGCCACCCAGACGCGGACGGACCTCGGCAGGCGCTGCTTAACCTTGCAAGATCGACCCGTGCGGCTGTAATTATTAACCCACAAGCTCTCCGCAGGAAAATATTAATACATTACATTATGCTGTCTATCATGTTTCACCTGCTGGGACTCTGACATCTCTTTTATTGAAAACATGCATAAATAACCTTTCGTTCATTCTTTGTTAAATTTTTGGAATGATACCTTTCGTTCATTCTTTGTTAAATTTTTGGAATATTAAATCTATCATTCCAAAAATTTAACAAAGAATGAACGAAAGGTTATTTATGCATGTTTTCAATAAAAGAGATGTCAGAGTAAGAAAAGAGTATAAAGTGGAAGCCTGAAAGTGGCACTGGTGAATTGTTTAATCACTAGGAAACCAGCATGTCCTAGAACGAAAAATTTGAACAGGTATGACATCTACCAACCCGCACTGGGCCCGCATGGTGGATTACAGCCCACTCCCTCTCACAGTATCCCAGCAGTGTGAACAGTATAGGCTGATTATACTAAGGACAGGAGAATGATGATAATTATTACTTACTCATAGTATTCGGGAGGTTCTAACTTCACAACCAACATCTCAACTTCAGACTCATTTTGTGCTCTGAAAAAAAAAAAAACCATTATAAATAAATCATTATGATCGGCCTCGCCGAGCACGTCGCAGGGGGACGCCAAGCGAGTGAGGGTTGACCCTGCTCAGGGGGAACAGAGGACCTACGCGCGGGCCACGAAGGATATTCCTGCGCGGCTTGCCGTAGCAGTCTGCTTTCCCCACCCAAGTAGGGACCTGACTAAGGCCGAGGCCGAACACATAAAGACCGAGCTGGAGAACGCACTGATGGACACTGACCCGTCCACACCACTCCCGGCCTTCCGCGGATACCCTCGGGTAGCGGAAGGCACTGTGCAGATGTGGTGTGAGGATGACTCTGCCCTGACTTGGCTGACCCAGAATGTGCCCAAAATCCAACTTCCAGACACTGACCTGAGACTTACAGTGATGAAGCAGACTGACGTGCCCACCCGTGTCCGAGCCTCGCTTTTCGTCCCTCGCTACAGAGGTGACGTGGCCAGGCTCCATAGTATTCTGACTCGTCAGAATACTTGGTATGACATTGGCAGGTGGTCATTATACAGGGCGACTACCGTCGGTGGCGACAACAGCGGGACTTACCTCACGCTAGGGTTGCCACCGGAGGAAGCTGAAAAGGTCCTGGGACGGGAGCGACGTATATCGTACCTCTTAGGGTCGATATACGTGCGCTTCTGGCCCACGACCCGACCCTCTGACACCCAGACTGACGACACTGACGGAAAGACGACCTTACCGACCACGGCACAGACGACTGACACCGACATCGACCAACTCGAGGAGGACATGGCCCGAGCGGCAATGGCCGATGTCGACATCGAGACAGCACCGCCCCAATCACCTGCCTGGAGCGAGCGCTTACTAGCCTCACCACCGGGTGGGAGACAAGAGGGGACGTATCGAGAGGAGGTAGCGGAGGGGCTGTCCGATGGATCCATCTCCGACTAACACCCCTCCACCACCATCGCCCCTAAACATCATACAGACCAACCTCCAGCACAGCCAGACTGCCACGGCCAGATTGCGCAAGGCACTGGAGGTAAAACCCCGAACCATAGCACTGATCCAAGAGCCGTGGATCAGAAACAATAGAATATGCGGACTAAGTAATATCGGAGGTAAGCTTGTCCTCGACACACACGGCTCAGACAAGCCACGAACCTGCGTCTACATACCCAAAGACATTCCCATCACACCACTCACCCAATTCTGTTCCAGAGACCTGACAGCTGTCAGGCTCCAAACCGAAGGCAGTGATCCAGATGTTGTACTGGCCTCGGTATACATGCCAGGCGAGAGCGTGGACTGCCCGCCAAAAGAAATGGCCGACCTGGTACAACACTGTGAGCGCGCCAAGCTAGACCTGATCATCGGCACCGATTCGAACGCCCACCACCCGCTCTGGGGCAGCGATGCACCAAACTCCAGAGGAGAGGTACTATCCACCTATTTATTCTCCACTAACCTTAACATCATAAACCGCGGCTCTGAACCCACTTGGGTTACAGTCCGAGGACAAACGATTATTGACCTAACACTTGCTACTGAAAATGTGACAAATTACATAACTAACTGGCACGTATCGGACGAACCTTCTTGCTCAGATCACAGAAGAATCCGTTTTACACTGACCTCCAACACAAGGAAACCAGCACCGAAACGGAACCCTAAGCGCACTGACGTCCCAGGGTATAAACGTCTGCTGGCCTCCCTGTTAGCGAGGCACCTATCAAGCGTAACCATAAGAGACCAAACACAATTGGAATACACAGTAACAAAACTATCAGAGTACCTTACCGAAGCATACCATGCATGCTGTAAACTAAGAGCGCCAAGAGCCAAGGGGGAGAAAAACCCCTGGTGGAACGCAGAACTTAGTAAGCTAAGAGACCTACTACGGAAGAACTTCAACAGAGCCAAAAACACCAGACTCCCGGACGACTGGGAGGTATACAAAGAAACCCAATATACATACAAGAAACAAATCAGAACCGCCAGGAAAACAGCATGGCGGAAATTCTGTGAATCCATCGAAACAAACAACGAAGCCGCAAGGGTGAGGAAAATCCTATCAACAGATCAGGACCGAACCCTTGGTGCGCTGAAAAAAACCGACAACTCCTACACGCTTAGCGATCAGGAAACTAGTAGGGTCCTTCTTGAGACCCACTTCCCAGGATGTAAACTCCTAGAGGATAGGACGTGGGACGTGGATCCAGAATGGACCCCAACGGATCAAGACTGGTCTAGAGCCCTCGACATAGTAACAGAAGACCGAATAAAGTGGGCTATCAACTCCTTCCAGCCATACAAATCTGCAGGTTTAGATGGCATCTTTCCAGCCCTACTGCAGTGGGGGGTAGACCATCTGGCACCATGTCTGGTGGAGATATATCGAGCCTGTATAGCACTAAGATACATTCCTCTTGCATGGCGAGAAGTGAAAGTCATCTTCATACCCAAACCTGGTAAAACAGATTATACACTACCCAAGGCTTACAGACCCATAAGCCTCACATCCTTCCTACTCAAAACCCTCGAGAGACTCTGCGACAGACACATCCGGGACGGACCCCTCCTGGCAAAACCACTTCACAAACAACAGCATGCGTACTCCACTGGCCGATCAACAGAATCCGCGCTGCACAGCGTGATCTCCAAGATTGAATGTGCAGTGGACCACAAATGCTCAGCACTGGCCGTCTTCATTGACATTGAGGGTGCCTTTGATAAAACTAGCTTCAAAAGCATCACCACGGCCCTCAACAGACACAGCATAGACTCGACCCTGAGCGGTTGGATCACCAACATGCTCAAACTGAGAGCTGTACAGGTGACCGTGAATGACACCACTAGGGCCATCGTGGCGAAGGGCTGCCCCCAAGGGGGAGTCCTCTCGCCGCTCCTATGGAACCTGGTAGTAGACAGCCTCATCAGGGCACTAAACGACAAAGGTTACTTCACCGTAGGCTATGCGGATGATATAACCATAATAATCAACGGCACACATGAAAACACTATATGCAACCTCATGCACCAAGCCCTGAAAATAGTAGAGGACTGGTGTAATAAACACCAACTAACGGTGAACCCTACAAAAACTGAACTGATCCTATTCACAAAAAAGAGGAAACTACCAATGCTACAACTACCCCGCTTCTTCGGGACAACCCTAAGCCTATCGACTGAAACCAAGTACCTGGGCATCTTCTTGGACAAACAGCTGAACTGGGCGAAACATATTAACTAAACCGTAACAAAAGCCACCGTATCCCTCTGGCAGTGCAAACGACTGCTTGGAAGGAACTGGGGAATTAGCCCCAGGGTCACCTACTGGCTATACACCACTGTCATCCGACCGATTATCACATATGGCTCACTGGTCTGGTGGCCCAGGACAGACCTGAGCACAGCCCAAAAAGACCTCGAAAAACTGCAGCGATCTGCATGCGTTGCAATCACCAGCAGTATGAGAACCACACCTACTGCCGCCTTACAGGCGATGCTCGGACTACCGCCTCTGCACCTCATTGTACGAGAGGAAGCGGCCCTGGCCGCCTTTAGGCTCCACCTATCAGGAACCCTGACAAATGACTCCAGAGTTAAGCACACACGCATAAAGGATGATGCGGTCAAACGACAGCCAATGATGTCAGCACCCTGCGACAAAGCCCCGAAGACACACCACTTTCACAGACACTACAGCATAGCACTCACAGAGGAACAGAATGACTACTCAGGACCGAAAGAGATGAGAGTATACACTGACGGATCGAAGACCCACTCCGGTACAGGAGTCGGAGTCTTCTCACGCGACCTCAACATTAATATATCCAGCCCGCTAGGAATGTTCAACACCGTCTATCAGGCGGAGTGTGGGGCATCATACAGGCGGCCTATGCCATAGAAGCCAGGAGAGTTACGGCTACCAACATACGCATACTCACCGACAGTGCCTCAGTTCTCCAATCCTTACAGAAAAAATACATCACTTCGAAGCTTACACTAGAATGTCACAACGCACAAGAACGTGTAACGGTATCCGGTTGCAACAAGGTGACACTACAATGGATTAAAGGACACAGTGGATCGCTGGGCAACGACGCACCAGACGAGCTTGCTAGAAGAGCATCTAGCACTTCAGTTTGTGGGCCCGAGCCCATCGTTCCCATCCCCTTTAACCAAATACGCAGGTGGCTCCAGGAATTCACCCATACCCAAGCGGCGAACTGGTGGTCCTCGGCACCGGGCTGCAGGCAGTCCAAGGAAGCTATTCCATTTCTGGACAGGAATGGCCTGCGTCTGGTGGCGGGGACCATCACAGGCCACTGCTCGCTGAACAAACACTTCCACACAATAGGCATAACGGACAGTCCTCTGTGCAGAGCGTGCATGGAGGCCGAGGAAACCGTCGCGCACGTGCTCTTTGAATGCACGGGCGTCGCCCAGATTAGAACTGAAACTCTAGGGTCACCCAGATCTTACACGGAGGTTCTGTGCAAACCAGTAGAGTTGGTAAACTTCTGGAGGGAGGTGGGCTGGATGGAATAACCCCCAACGGCCGCCATGGCCCACGCACAATGGTCCATCTTAGGGACTAAGTGCGGAAACCAAACCCGTAACATAGAACATAGAATCATTATGTATATGCAACTCTTTTGTACTGCCACTGAAAATCATCACCTGCATAGCCTTTTCCTAGCTATGTTGGGGCCGGCTTCCTGTCTAACAGGATGCAGCTGGATACTAGTATTTTACATGGAGCAACTGCTTATCGGACCACAACCTCTCAGACCACAGGTAAGATAGGTTTTCAAGAGTTTTTGGCGTGTGTGAATAGTTGATGATAACTCAATTAAATTCTATTAGATGAAAAGGATAAAGTATGAAAAGTAGGCAGCCTATATACGGTCTGTGGGTCGTCTTAGCGGCGGACTTTCGCATTTGTATTAGACTTAACCGCTGGATTCCCATAGCGTTGACTAGGCTGGATTATAAATGCGAAAGTAATTATTCATGTTCAAAATAAATGTAGCTCACACTTGAACGAAGCTCGATTGTCCAACCACAGGATCAGCTGTTCCTGTGCTTATGCTAGTACTGTAGGTGGCCTCTAAGCGGATTTTTGGTTTTGCACGCGGATAAGTTCTTAGTTGTTTATTCTGGGTACCTAATGAAAGAAACAAATCAAAATGGATTATTCCCTACACTACACTATGTCACTTTTACGAGTAGGTAGCAAGTAAAATAGATACAATATATGTATATAGATCAGATACAAACACTATAGAATTACCTGTGACGACTTCTTCATTCGCTGGCTTCTTCTTCGTTTCTTTAGAACGCCAAGCTTTAATACGGCTGTAACGTAAACGTTTGAGAAGAATGTAAACTTTTATCAAGAGAAAACGTAGGTGTAGATTATGAGGTCGGGAAATGGCGTTTACCTCAATAATCGTTAGTCTAAATCTATATATATCCATAATACAGTACCTAACTTATGTACTTACTCATGTAATTCTTCCGTAAGACAAATGCTACTCGCGGCCGCCGTAGTCGACGATTCGCCTTCTGTATATTGCCTGCACAAAAAAATACATCATCATCTGCCTAGCCTTTTCCCAACTAAGGCTTAACGTGTTTTTCGAGACACAGAGGGATCTCATTATGTAATGGATGGCCACCCAGACGCGGACGGACCTCGGCAAGCGCTGCTTAACCTTGCAAGATCGACCCGTGCGGCTGTAATTATTAACCCACAAGCTCTCCGCAGGAAAATATTAATACATTACATTATGCTGTCTATCATGTTTCACCTGCTGGGACTCTGACCTCTCTTTTATTGAAAACATGCATAAATAACCTTTCGTTCATTCTTTGTAAAATTTTTGGAATGATAGATTAAGAAAAGAGTATAAAGTGGAAGCCTGAAAGTGGCACCGGTGAATTGTTTAATCACTAGGAAACCAGCATGTCCTAGAACGAAAAATTTGAACAGGTATGACATCTACCAACCCGCACTGGGCCCGCATGGTGGATTACAGCCCACTCCCTCTCACAGTATCCCAGCAGTGTGAACATTATAGGCTGATTATACTAAGGACAGGAGAATGATGATAATTATTACTTACTCATAGTATTCGGGAGGTTCTAACTTCACAACCAACATCTCAATTTCAGACTCATTTTGTGGTCTGAAAAAAAAAAAAAACATTATAAATAAATCATTATGTATATGCAACTCTTTTGTACTGCCACTGAAAATCATCACCTACATAGCCTTTTCCTAGCTATGTTGGGGCCGGCTTCCTGTCTAACAGGATGCAGCTGGATACTAGTATTTTACATGGAGCAACTGCTTATCGGACCACAACCTCTCAGACCACAGGTAAGATAGGTTTTCAAGAGTTTTTGGCGTGTATGAATAGTTGATGATAACTCAATTAAATTCTATTAGATGAAAAGGATAAAGTATGAAAAGTAGGCAGCCTATATCCGGTCTGTGGGTCGTCTTAGCGGCGTACTTTCACATTTGTATTAGACTTAACCGCTGGATTCCCATAGCGTTGACTAGGCTGGATTATAAATGCGAAAGTAATTATTCATGTTCAAAATAAATGTAGCTCACACTTGAACGAAGCTTGATTGTCCAACCACAGGATCAGCTGTTCCTGTGCTTATGCTAGTACTGTAGGTACTGTAGGTGGCCTCTAAGCGGATTTTTGGTTTTGCATGCGGATAAGTTCTTAGTTGTTTATTCTGGGTACCTACTGAAAGAAACAAATCAAAATGGATTATTCCCTACACTACACTATGTCACTTTTACGAGTAGGTAGCAAGTAAAATAGATACAATATATGTATATCGATCAGATACAAACACTATAGAATTACCTGTGACGACTTCTTCATTCGCTGGCTTCTTCTTCGTTTCTTTAGAACGCCAAGCTTTAACACGACTGTAACGTAAACGTTTGAGAAGAATGTAAACTTTTATCAAGAGAAAACGTAGGTGTAGATTATGAGGTCGGGAAATGGCGTTTACCGGCTATTCAGTTGTGGTTTTGTAGACATGGATTTAATATGGATTTCTGTAGAAACTTGGTAGTATTTTACGAAGAAGTCAAACACAGAATTAGTAATGCAAGTTTACTGTACCTGTCTATATTGTATTTTTTCAATCCAGCTCTAATTTTTTTTGACGACTTGCGCGGCCCCGAATAACTGTGTTTTCGGTACGCCGACTTGCTTGTTTTATTAGACATTGTTTATTTTATGTTTGTAGTATTCACAGACTAAGTAGTCATTTAGTATTCTTTGATATTTTAAGTAATCTAAAGCTGAAGAAAACAACAATAAATACAAAAACAACTGAAATGAAATGTCAATGTCAATGTCGATCGATTGTAAAGATAAGGGCGTTAAATCACGTTCGTCACTTACTAGTTACAATAACTGGCTACAGGGCATGTAACCGAATAACTAGTTTCGAGTGACACATAAACACGTGATTTTTGTAACTGGTTACATTACAATGCAGTGATCGAATGAAAAGCGAGAAAAGAAACAAAAGTATGATGTAACTACTTGTAGCTATAAAAACTTATTCGTTCATATAACTTAAAGCTAACGTAACGTAATGTAACGTATTACTTAAGTAACCATTTATATTTTCGTTTCGCAAATAACTGTAATACTTCGATATAATCACCATGTTGAATCACCGAATAGGATTTTAAAAATAACTAATTACTAAAATCACTAGTTTTCAAAACAGGTGACATTTCCAAGTCACTTCTTACGTTAAGTTTCGCGAAAATCACGCAACGACCCATACCATGTCTTCTACTACTTAGAGATACTAGGTCTACTTCACGGAGGTGTCAACTATGTAGAATAAATGTGAATGTGGTCATATCATAAAAATAACAAACTTGTCTTGTATGGGGATGGGGACCCCCTTTAATTTTTAACTTTACTTATTTTTTGTTATAGCGGCTATAATAGTAGGTACACGTTAGAATTTCAAGTGTGTATAATAATCTATTACGGTTCAAAAGAAACAGCCCTGTGACAGACAGACGGACAGACAGCGGCCTTAGATAAAGGGTCACCTTGGCGTACTTTGAGTACCTACGGAACCCTAAAAATTGAATTAATAAGCACAGTTTCCGTTACGCCCAGCGGATCTTGATCCAGGGCCAGGCTGCCAGAATGAAGAATGATCAACAGTCAGATATTTTATAGTGCCCTCACTAACAATGTAGGTAGGTACCTATTATGTACATCATCCATCAGTCACACACACCCACGGCGATGGAGAGAAATGATGTCGCAAGTATTCGGGACCTTTATACTTGTTTATGTCGTGAGATTTCTATAAGAATATTTTTTTTCTTTTTCCCACCAACGCGGCTACGGTAATGCTTTTCCAATACAAAGTAAGGTTTATTTCATTTTTTTTTCTAAAGATAGACATACCTACACATTCAACACAATGTCAGACACGTTATTACATCGATAAGTAGGTAAAAAACAATACTAGCAGGTAAGATACTTTGGATACTTCACAGTACTGTTGGTCGTCCGGTGACGTCTGGTTTCATCCGAACCTTGTCGGAAGCACACTAAGTAGGTTCCTAGGTGTCCCAACTCGAAAATATACATTGCCAAAAATAGTCATTCAATGCACTTACATGAACTTAGAGAGTTCTATTGCTGATTCTAATGTTTATAATTCTGTAAATGCATATTTGTTACGGTCGCTAATAATATTTAGATCAACATATAACCTGATACTGACCTGCAAATTGCAAAAAACGTAAGAAAATTTGAATTCCGCGGGCTACCTTAGCGCATCCACCTTAATCAATAGGTTGAATACTTACCTTACCGTTTCTCAAAATGAACCTGAACATTTTCTACTAGATCCCATTGTGTACCTACTCCAAAGCAATTAAAAGTTATGAGCAGTCAAATATAACCTCATTATTATACAGAAAGTTTAAAATATATTTTTGTTAAATCCTACTTATTTTTTAATTAAGCTTTCCTCTTCGTGGTCTTGAAAGTTGTTAGGCTCGATTGGTAGGTACCTGAATTTCAGAAAGGAGGTTATGTAGCACAATCAATTTAACCGACTTCTTCAAAAAGGAGGAGGTTCTCAATTCGTCTGTAGTTCTGTACCTATGTTTTTTTTTTTTTTTTTTGTATGTTTTTTTATAAGTCATTGCAATGTACCCAACTCTTTTAACATTGTTATCTACACTAATATTATAAAGAGGAAAGATTTGTATTTTTGTATGTTTGTAATGAATAAATTCAAAAACTACAGCGCCGATTTAAAAAATTCTTTCACTATTAGAAAGCTACATTCACCCTGAGTAACATAGGATATATTGATTGCTAGAAAAGATTAGGGATCCTTACTAAAACTCCAATAATGTAACCCAAGGTGTAAAAAATTTACCTCAAATATTCTTTACAGCGCGTGCGCTGCGAAAACTTTGCAGAACACATCATTATTTACAAAAAGTGTTGCGACAGCATATGTCTAACTATTATAGTTATGCCACAACAAGTGTTCTTTTATTTTGAAAATTTAATTGAAATGACGCCGCTAGAAAAGGCTCTTTATTTGTATCTTGGTTGGTATTAATCCTTATCAAAATAAATTCCTTCTTATTCAAGATTGCTGCAATACCCAGGGCCGTAGCCAGGTATTCATTTCGGGGGGGGTTATTGCAAACTTTTTTTTAAAGAAATTTATTACCTATTTCTGATTTCAGAGAGGATAGAAAAATAGTAAACACAGATTTAAAAAAAAAGAGTATTTTCCGCTTTTTCGGAAATCTTAAAAAAATTATTGCAAGCGAAGCGAGCTCGAATTTTTCTGCATCCAGCTACGAATAAGTTAGGTTTTCTTTCTCTTTGACCGATCATACAGAAAGAGAAGTAACTTAACCGATAGTTAATTGATTCAGGCGTGACTTTGCGGAAATCCATTATAAAATACAATAGACGTAGATATATTTAGTAACCAATTCCGCTTGACTATTCTTCAAGAGTCCTAAAAAACCCTGTAAGAAATCGACACGTGTTTCACCTCTCAACGAGGCATCCTCAGGATGACGATTGACCAATTGCAAACCAGAACGCGACGTGTTACCACACCGAGCGCTGGACGCAAAGTGAATCAAATCGCCCGTCACCCCCACTTATATAGGATTGCCCCTTATCGCGCTTATCGCACTGATAACGATTCTAGTCAATTAGCGCCGAGCAGCAATCCTATTTACCTATTTACTTACAATTATCTGTATAAGGAGGTACCCTAGGGGGTCGATTTCTGGATTGAGATTCTGGTTTCTCACATTTCGGGGAGGGTTTGAACCCCCAAACCCCCTCCCCCTGCCTACGGCCCTGGCAATACCTTTACAAAACTTTGTTTTTTTTTTTTTTTTTAATAACGTTGCCCCACACTAGGAATTTCTTCCTGTATCGTGGGTGCGTTTACAAACATAGAAACTCACATCCAGACCCGGAACAACTACTCAATCAATTACTACCTATCTACTAATTCAATCAATTCGGACATTCTATTCGAAAGATGAAAGATATCACGAGTTTAAAAATGTAAGTATAGCTCCAAAAAATACCGGCTCATACATTCAGTATAGAATGGCTTTTTTTGTGATATCTTGGTAGATAGTTAGGTAGGTATGTATGTAGGTAGGTAGGGTAGGTAGGGTAGGTAGGGTAGGTAGGGTAGGTAGGGTAGGTAGGGTAGGTAGGGTAGGCAGGGTAGGCAGGGTAGGCAGGGTAGGCAGGGTAGGCAGGGTAGGCAGGGTAGGTAGGGTAGGTAGGGTAGGTAGGGTAGGTAGGGTAGGTAGGGTAGGTAGGGTAGGTAGGGTAGGTAGGGTAGGTAGGGTAGGTAGGGTAGGTAGGGTAGGTAGGGTAGGTAGGGTAGGTAGGGTAGGTAGGGTAGGTAGGGTAGGTAGGGTAGGTAGGGTAGGTAGGGTAGGTAGGGTAGGTAGGGTAGGTAGGGTAGGTAGGGTAGGTAGGGTAGGTAGGGTAGGTAGGGTAGGTAGGGTAGGTAGGGTAGGTAGGGTAGGTAGGGTAGGTAGGGTAGGTAGGGTAGGTAGGGTAGGTAGGGTAGGTAGGGTAGGTAGGGTAGGTAGGGTAGGTAGGGTAGGTAGGGTAGGTAGGGTAGGTAGGGTAGGTAGGGTAGGTAGGGTAGGTAGGGTAGGTAGGGTAGGTAGGGTAGGTAGGGTAGGTAGGGTAGGTAGGGTAGGTAGGGTAGGTAGGGTAGTTTGCACGCATTATTTGAGAAAAGTAGCCTTGGACGCAAACTGAGTGCCAATTCTTTTATTTAAAACATGATCACATTCAAGTCGTAAGCAGTGTTGGGTAACTCAACACACGTGCTAGCACAGTCGTAGCTACTCGCTTGGATGAAAAGAGTCACTCACTCATTTTATTTTAATGTGCTAGCACACACCACAGTGGCACAGATTAGCTACACACAGAACATTTTGTACTTGTGAGTTTTTAACGAAATGAGTCAGTCGATCGAGTCACTCACTCTTTTTGTGTATTTTGATCATTGATGTCTTCGTTTACTGTTGCCAGCATAAATGAACACCACAGACAGAACTCACCGCGCGTCTGCCTACTCAAGTGCGTATGTGTGCCATGTCGTGTCGCGTTGTCGTTACTACTCACTACACACCACACAACAAACACGCGACTCGCGCGGTGAATCGGCGAGTCAGCGAGCACGTGACTCACTGACACACTCACAGCCGCCGCCAGCTGACGCCTCAAGGATCATGCAAACAGACGCGATATCGCGGGCGCGACAGTTTGTACGAGCCTTCATTCGTGGTAGCACAGTGTGCTAGCACACTTTGTAAAAAGAGTGCCTCCCACGATCCTAATTTTAAAAAGGTGTGCTACCCATCTCCCATAAAGTGTGTCATAGATAACAATGTTGTCTCACTGTGTCTAGTTTTCTTTTATTGTTTTTAATTTTTTTTTTTTGTATATTGGCACTTTGTAGCTATTTAATATAGTTATTATTTAACCGTGCTTTTGTATGTTGTGTTTTCTTTTGTGTGCACCAAATAAACGTTTTATCTATCTATCTATCTCTGGTCGTAAGGAAATCCACGCGACAGTAATTTACCTACTATTTTGGTGAAATGATAGGACATTAACGCCTCTACCGGTGGATAATCTAACTATTTTATTTTTTATTTACTAATAATGGCCACATCTTGAAGTAAGTAGTCGTGTGTTTAGCTGTTCTTATCGTCAAACGTTGAGTATGTGACCAGTGGTCGATGTTAGGTATTTCATGAAATACAACCATTTCATGAAATGGTCGAACACTTCATCAAATGATCAATTGGCTACGACATCTCTATTAAATTGGATGAACATGTACGTTTTCAATTTTGGGTTATTCGATTTGTTTTTTATTATTTTCTTTGTGTATTCGGACAAATTGGCTCACAAAGCCCTTAGTATTACTGGGGAAATTATAGGTACCTACGTGTTTAATCTGCCTATCTAATGGAGTTGAAATTGAATTTGAATTTAAATTACGTAAAGTTTGTGCCTTATCATTAGGCATATACCTAAAGGAACCAAAAGTCCAACAATACACGTATGCGTACTTATCAAAACATTGGAGCGTAGTTAGTTTTCAATTAGGTAACTCTCGGTAAAACTCTTTAAACTTAGCACAATAAAAATCACACTAAACCGAGCAAATTATTTTTATTTGCGAATTACTTAAATAGTATTTCAAAAGCATTATAAAAAACCAATTAAAAATTCTATAAGTAACAATTTAAGCTATTTTCTGAACAGTCTGCTATTTCACAGTGGAACATCCCCTTTATTCCATTCCTTTGACAATCAATATTCGCCGAGCTAGTTGAATTGGCAGCAGTGACGCTTAAATTGTGTACGGAGTCCATGTCCACCCGCAGTAATAGGTCAGTACAAATGGCTAACGAATGACGGAGTTCAGAATTAGCAAGTCAAATGCTTTGTCCGCGAACTGCAATGAATAGACGCTGACACTTCAAATATTGTCGTAAAACGATCGTATATTTTCATGCTCTGTTATAAGATATAGTCTGAACTGTAGGTATTTTATGTAGATAATAATAATAATAATAACCCCACCGCCGTATCTCTACGTTGATGTCGTGATGGGGCTTGCGCGCTCCGAACTCTAGGTCTGTGCCGGTAGAGTTCACTTTGCCGGAACGGGTCTAGAGTGAGGAGCCAGACCAAGAGAGATACAAAAACCCGCAGGGCAGCATTTGGCGAGCTGTTGGGCAGTTGCGACCCCACGGACCCGATCTCCTGGGAGAAGTCTTGTTCGTCACCTCTGGCTTGCCTTTATTGGCCGGCTGGAGTGAACACTGACGAGGAACAGAGCTCCCACCTCATTCTTGCCTTCATTGGCCGGCTTGAGTGGAGACTCGCAAGAGCAAGCGTGCTCGGAGGAAGGAAGTATTCCAGTAAGTGCTCGTAGGGATCTTGACCATCTTCCGGGCTCTGGGATTGTTCTGAAAGCCGTGGAATACCTCTCCACTCCTCAAGCAACTCAGGAAGTGTTGTCCCCTTGTCGCTACGTCACTATGTGCTAGCGAATGTTTTCGGGGGCCCTATTATTGAGTGTGCAAGTCACCCCCTGCCATTTAATCCGTGTATACCATAACATTGATAAGGCAGGGGACATAGTACTTCCATATTTCAAAATAATCAGTTCACTAAGCCACCCAAACCCATAGCCCAATATCTTTGTTTCCATGTTCTGCAATAGTCCTACACCAACCGGGGGTTTTTCCTTGGCTGCACTTGCATAGTGCGAACAGGGATAATCGTCGGTTGGTGCCTCATTCCATTTAAAATTGTCAAAGGGGCCTCTGCAAGTTGGCTTCGGCCCCTCGCACGCCTTCCAAAGGTCCGGGACTCCAGGGTCCCGAGATTTATAATCGTATAAAAATTAATAATAAATAAAATCGTTTATTGACCTAATAAAGAATTGTTTAGGTACATTTCCTCTTACTGAAATCTGTGTCGTTATTGTTATTCTTGGCGTTCTTATTTCGTTTTATAAAGGTTTAGACAAAGTCTAAATCTAAGTATAAAAAAGGAGGAAAAATATCAAAAAGGAGGAATAATGTTCGTTTGGACGCTTTCCGCTACACTTTTCCTTCAGAAAATTCTCAGTTTCAGTTACCTACGGAATTACACCGAGTACGAGTAGGTATCATTTTCCTCTCAATACGATCCAACAATGTACCCTTCATTCGCAAATCTACCATATCCTAATCTTATAGATAACAGCCAATAATTCTATTCCCTTCGTTCAATTCAAAAGAATACAACAATGTCAATGATAGGCCAAGATCTATGAGGGCTTACCAAAGTCAAGTCTTATGAAAAAAGGGGCTAGTATTAATATTGCTGAATCTTTTATGTTGCTGCCAAAAAGAGGGCTCAAGGTTTTCAATACGAAAATTAATAACAGAGATATTAAAATGCGATCCATGGAATCATCCACGAAGACGCGCCCCACACTTACAATACAGCCTAGGAATCGCGTTTAGGCGTCTTAATGGATGGCACTATCTATACTTACTTTACATAAAAACATTTTTCGCTCAGTTGATCAGATTGGGAGGCCAGTATCGTCACAGTAAATTCTATGGCTACCACATGTAAATTAATCCTCGCCATGTTTAGATATCACCTAATCTTGTATTCACTACGGGATACATGATCTTCGGGCGTTTCGCTGAGCTGCACGTCAGTGGAGTAACTCAGTGAATCGGCTGGGGAATGTGATGTCAAGGTGATGTCATACTGTCAATTGTGTAATAATAATTATACTAGCTTAGTTTTGTTGCTTTAGAGTCAATGCTCAATGCTTTCGTCATGCTCCCTTAGATGTCACTGCTTGCGGTAGCGTCGGGGGTCGGGTTGCCTCCTTCCCTCAAATATGGCGAGGGGGGTAATGGCTGATCTTTGCGTTATGCTCGTGAACGGGTGCTGCTTGTGGTGACTGGTCGTCTTGCTGATCTTGGTTTTGTTATTGTTATTAGTAATTAACTTTTAAATAATTGTAATCTTGACATATCTAATAAACTTATCTTTCTCACTTGGCACTTTTCCCGAAGCATTGAAGCTATCAATAGTAAAACCGCTTTTTAAAAAGGGAGAAAAATCCGACGTAAATAATTATCGCAATAACGTTAATACCCATTCTATCGAAGATATTTGAAAAGTGCATGTATAAAAGATTGATTGATTTTTGCAATAAATTCCATATTATTAAGAACGAACAGTACGGCTTTCAAAAACAAAAATCCACTACTTTAGCTATCTTCTCACTTATTAATATAATTTTAACAAATGTTAACAAAAACCATTTTACTACAGGGTTATTCTTTGACTTATCAAAGGCCTTTGACCTAGTGTCTCATGATTTATTATTACAGAAGTTAGAAAAAGTCGGGATTAGAGGACCTGCACTTCAATGGATAGCATCGTACCTGAACAACAGACAACAGCGGGTAACCATTACAAAAATAGATAAAAATAATGACATGGTACCACACTCATCCGAATATAAATGTAATAAATTTGGCGTTCCCCAAGGAAGTGTCCTGGGGCCGATCCTATTTCTACTTTATATAAATTCCATTACTGATATAACAAATCATAAATGTGTACTATTCGCCGATGATATTTCTATTATTGTTACATCCGATAGAAAAAATAACACGGTTAGTGATCATGAGACAGAGATAAACAACACAATTGAAAAACTAATTAAATGGCTAAACTTAAATAACTTATCAATAAATCTAAACAAGTCCGTCTATATACAGTTTAATAAATCATATAATCCTAAATACAACATAAAACTAAAAATACCTAAAATTGAAGAAGTAACACAAACAAAATTTCTAGGCGTATTTATAGACCAAGATGTTGATTGGAAAACACATGTTGATAGTGTATCTAAAAGAATAAATAAGTTTGTATATGCCCTCAAATAGGTCAGAAACATCACTAACATCAAAACGGCAATAACATCATACCACGCATATGTCGAGTCGTTGTTACGATATGGCTTGATCATGTGGGGTAACAGCACCGATCATTACAGAGCATTCGTCGCTCAAAAAAAGTGCATTAGAGCAATTTACGGGCTCCAACCAGACGAATCATGTAGACCTGTATTCAAAAAACTTGGTTTGTTACCGCTACCGTCTCTTTATATCTATGAGATATGTATGTTTGTAAGGAAAAATCAGGACTTATTTCTTAAAACAGGTGATATTAATGTCCGAAACCGACGAGACCCCAACAGGCTCGTACTAAGCGAGATTCCAAGACTCACTAAATGTAATAAAAGTTGCCTTGCAATGTGTGTACGTTTATATAATAAGTTACCAAATGATCTCAAAAATTTAAATACTAGATTATTTAAAAATAAAGTTTACGAATGGTTAAGTGTTAATAGTTTCTATAGTGTTAAAGATTTCATTGACAAAAAATGTTAATGTAAGATAATAACAGAAAAATTTGCATGCTGATTATTATATTGGCAAAACGTGCTTTGTTCTAAATTGTACTATTTTACCACCTTTATATACCGTGTTTTTATGCAAATAAATATACTTATACTTATATTTATAATTATTAACAACACCCTCACGGATTGGACAGGGTTTTTGTTACACCCTGTATAATGGATCAAACACTGTCAGAAAACTAGAATGAAAAAAGTAGGGAGTGCCTCCGCTGCCGGCGTCGCTTAAATAAATAAATAAAAATAAAATAACTTTTATTTCAGCCAACTTTTTATTTATTTATATATAATTAAAAAAACATGTAATAGAGCTTTTTTCCATATTCCAGTAATAAAGTACTACCCGAAACCGAACTAGTAAGATTAGGTTTAATAATTTTAATCGCAAAAAAGGTTAGGTTAAGTTAGGTTAGAACTGTGACCCCCTACGCAAGAGCCGAGCGAGCTTAGCGAGTTAGTACGGTTAGTTAGAACATCGGCTGCCGGCAGTAATGTCACTGCCGGTTCCCAATGGCGTTATTTTTGGGAGCCGGCGCCGGCAGCGGAGGCACTCCCTACATTTTTCATTATAGTTTTATGCTAGTGTTTGATCCATTATACAGGGTGTAACAAAAACCTTGTCCGATCCGTGAGGGTGTTGTTAATAATTATACTGAGAGTCTAATATGTGTGTGTTGTTTTTGGAAAAATCAATCGGGAATTTTACCGGTTCTGCAGAAAATTTGCTAATTTATAATGAAATTGGGGTAATTTTGGTATAAAAAATGTGGATTTCAATTTGCAATAACTTTTTTATTTTCAATAATAAATATATTATTTCTTAAAATACAATAGACGTAGATATATTTAGTTACCAATTCTGCTTGACGAGGCATCCTCAGGATGACGGTTGACCAATTGCAAACCAGAACGCGACGTGTTACCACACCGAGCGCTGGACGCAAAGTGAATCAAATCGCCCGTTCTGGTTTGCAATTGGTCAATCGTCATCCTGAGGATGCCTCGTTGAGAGGTGAAACACGTGTCGATTTCTTACAGGGTTTTTTATGACTCTTGAAGAATAGTCAAGCGGAATTGGTTACTAAATATATCTACGTCTATTGTATTTTATAATGGATTTCCGCAAAGTCACGCCTGAATCAATTAACTATATTATTTCTTATTTTTTTTCTGGTAATATTATTGCAGTGCCTATGGGCTCCTTTCGGATCGGACAGGGTTTATGTTAAAAGCTGTATACAGGCCTTTCTTTCTTTCTTTTTCGTGTGGTTAGTGACTAACCTGGTGTCAGAGTTTTTATGCCGCCCAACAGCTTCTGACTTGGCAACACATAACCTATTGTTCGAGTAACTATTTTAGATGTGATGCCAGATTTTAGGAGTAGAAGATAGAGCCTTTTTTATTCCATAAAACCTTTTGAGCCTCCCATCTCATTTTAAATTCTATGGAGTGTGAGCTTTAATAGAGAATATTACATTAGACTTTAATATATTTAGTTTAAAGGAGTTATTAAATATTCTCATAAAATGTTATGTTTTAAAGTGTTGTGAATCTAGGAATTTTTGCTGAATTCTTTTTTAGTACTCTATGAAATCTAGGAGAATTTACATGTTTCATTTAAAGCATTTACTTAATCAATCTGCCTAGCCTTTGTCGGCTTCCAGTCTAACCGGATGCAGCTGAATACCAGTATTTTACATGGAGCGACTGCCTATCTGACCTCCACAACCCGTAACTGGGTAATACGATACCCCTTGGTTAGACTGGTTGTCAGACATACGGGCTTCTGACGACTCGTAACGACTGCCAAAGATACACAAATGACAGCCGGGACCAACAGCTTAACGTGCTTTCCGAGGCACGGAGGAGTCTCAATATGTGAAAATGGTCACCCATCCACGGACCAACCCCGGCAAGCGTAGCTTAACCTGATGGATCGACCCGAGCGGCTGTTATTACTTAGCCACGAGCTCCTCATTTACTTAAACATTCACTTTAAAATAAATTCTCATTTAAAAAAAAAACATAATAGAAAAACCCAGCTAATTGCTCAAGTTATTAAAGAGTTGTGAAGGATTTCAAATTCTAAGTGCTCTCCTGCTAAATTGACTTTTTACACATACGATATATGTATAGGTACCGTAGGCGTACGTAAGGAGAGGATGTTTGAAATAGCCGAAATTGTTCGCCTCCGAAATCCGTTTAAAGAAAATCTTCACCTGAAATTGCGAGTCTCTGATAGATCGTAAATAAAATATTTTACTCATTTCGTAAATCTCCTTTTAAAAGCATTCGTTTGAGGTGGAACGATGTAGATACATTGTGTGTATTCAACAAAGCAAGTTTTAACATTAGAAATTGAAATACAAAGGTCCTAACAGAAATACTTAGTGTTTGTTTTACAAGAATTCAAATTAGAATACAATACTTCGGTGTTTGAGAACTAAAGCTTTCATGATTTTGACGTTATTTGAATGGTAAAATAATCGAAAATGAAACCATTCTTCGTATGGAATGTGAAGAACCATTATTTATTTTTACTTTTTTACCACGTAAGTATCTGCATTGTAGGTAAATCATGACTTACTTGAAGATACTGACTTATACCTATATATACTTCTCGATCGACGTAAAACCATTAATAAGTTATTGCAATGTTACTCTAATCTCCGTAAGTTAAGGTATGCTTTATTAAGTTTCACGTCATTCTGATTGTGGATGTGCTACTAATAGCGATGGATTAGATACTGAGCCATGACTGCATCCTCTCGAAATACTGTAACTTACTTGTTTTAATCCCAATGTCTATGATCCCACTTAATTCTTTACCCAACCTCGGAGCTGAAATTGATCAAATTATTGAATGACCAACTTTGTCAACCCAATGTTTTGGACGAAGGACGTCGTTACGTACTCAGGTACGATATTTTATTTATTTTGTCCACCTGCGACCCAATTCTGTCGATAAATTGGTCCAAAAAGACGCTCGAACTGTTCAGAGACAAATTTGGTCTGTGACATCTTACTCGTGTGATCGAATAATATGGTTGAATGATCAACATTTAACATTTGATCTTGTAATTGGAAAAGCTGGTGTAATATGTTGCGTTTCAACAAAAATCAGTAAGCAGTGGTGGCCCAGTGGTAACAGCCGTGACTTACAAGTTATAGGTTGTAGGTTCGAACCCTGACAGGCGCTTTACTTTGTGTAATTTATATCATCACCATTGCTCTCAAAACGGTGAAGGAAAACATCGTGAGGAAACCGGCATGTCCTAGAACCAAAAAAATCTAAGATATGTGAAATCTACCAACCCACACTGGGCCCTTGTGGTGGATTACGGCCCACTCCCTCTTACAGAGAGGAGGCCTGTGTCCCAGCAGTGGGAATATTATAGGCTGATTATGCTACAAAAATACATAAAGGATAGGTTCATTTACTTTATGTGGTTTTTATGATATTAAATCCATTTAATATACCTACTAGAGGGCTCCAGAATGTGGTCGTTCACACGAGACTTCTAATAGAGTAGTATACATCAGAAAAGCATGTCAACTCAGGTTAACGGCGGATGAGCATTTCATATACCAAAGGCGCGGCGGCACCCAAGTATCCATCGGGATATCCTCACGGCGAAAACAAATAACAGACAGACAGACAGACAAACATGGACATGGCGAAACTATAAGGGTTCCTTGTTGACTACGGATCCCTAAAAAGGTATGTACCTAGTGTACCTACATAAAAGAAGTAAGGTAAATTAATAAATAATTAAGTATAGTAGTAATAAGTTTTAGTGTTGTTGCCATGTCTACACTACACATTAGAACACATAATTAATGTACTAATGACCGTACTCTAGTTAATCTTATTTATCGACAAATATGCTCCAGGGAATAATAAACCAATAATTGATCAATTGTTATCGTAGCCCCGAGGAAAGTACGTGTATAAATGGCCAAATTTAGCCGTGTCTACGTTGTCTATTTACTACATTGGATGAAAGAATGCTATGGTGTATTATATCTATATTATATGATGTATTATATCTCATTTATTATGGGACTGCAGATGGTCACCGTTTATTTACCTACTTGAGACGTATTTGCCTTTGGAGACAAAGTTGAAATGTCTTTTTAATTTGTTTCTAAAGTTGGCAAACCAACTCTTGATAATTTACCAGCTCATGCCTGTCAGACGGGAAAATAGAAATGCAGCTTGGCGGCAGAAAGGTAGTCACCGTCGAAAACAAAGCTGGCTGTCTTTACACCACGATTTTATCATTTGACTTATGTCACCATGATATACTTATTCACCATGGTTTCATTTTACTAACCTATATGTTATGGACTAAGTGATTATTAGGACATTATAAAATATGCCCTGGCAGTTTGAAATAATCAAATCGACCGGGCATTTTTTATTTTGCTAGTCACCTATGGGGCAGCACAATTAAAACCAGGTTTTATTACTATTAGGTATTTTGATTTCAAACGTAGAATCAATATTTAAAATCAAATAAAATCTTTCCATTCGTAGACACTCTGCTGACCTATGATGACTTTACCATAATTAAATACCTGTGTATTATTAGATTGCCCAAAGACCACAAGGCAATATTTGTAATGACGAGGCAATGTGATAATATGATAAATAAGGAAGTTTAAATTTCGCCCTAAGTAGCTTGCATCATGCGCGGGCATTATGAAAAATGCCCCTATTTATTACTTGGTCCATAAAATATATACCTACAATTATTACACAACTAACTATTTACAAGATACTAAATTGAATGACTAACTAACAATACAAAAATACAAATAAAAGGACACTGAGTCGTCAAAGTACTCGTCCGCATCGCTGTCATCCGGAAACGTGCCCAGACTCGCAGCATTGCCACGTTGAATGGCAATGTTAATTCATTGGCCAAAGAACGAGCCAGCCGAATGGTCACGTGAAGTGTCGACCAGTCGGCAAGACATTTCCCTAAAAAGTAGACGCCCACTCGTCCCCATTAATATGAATCCTAATATGCCTTACAAATCATACAATACGCCAAGTTATTTACTCGAAGTAGATGCCTGGCCTAGTTTACGTAACGAATTCCTTTTGTTGGTATATCACCCAATCAATCATAGATGTTGTATTACAGACATATGTAGTAAGTCTTCGCTAAGCTAAGCTAAGGTGGTACTTTCTTAGTATGTCAAAGGCAATCTAAATAAAAATAAAAAATTAAAAATTGTAATGCAAAGATTGTCATCGGAATTTTAAGCTGAAGTTGAAAACTGTCTCGAGAGCCTTGGCGTCGAGCCAAGCGCTTGGCTACGGCAATATTAACTTGTTCTGTATACGAGGTTTATCAAGGGTTTAATTAAATTGAAGGAAAGCCTCTTTAAAAAAAATATTTTTCCGCTTTTTGTTGAACCACGTCTACGCTGCTACGACGCGTAGCATGGCGTAGCAGTAGGGAAGTGGAGTCGCTGCTACGCAGTCGTAGCAACTGACAGAATCGCTACTCTTTGCTTATAAATCTTGAAGTTTTATTTTGAGCGATTGGAATTTTTGTTTTGTACGATGTTTATTTATTGTTTTTTAATAGTTATATGAGGTCATATACGACATCATTGTACATTTGGAAACGGTGTTATACGTAAATAATTAAATAATGTAATTAATTTAGCAAACAAGAATTATTGTTCTAAGACAAATAAAGGGAGATTTTAATACAATCTATCAAAGAAAACTCGCCAAGTAATTACCACAAAACATACAAGTACCGCGGTAAATATAATCAGCTTAATGCTCGTAACACACAAGATAACCATCTCAATATTAATGAGGCTCGTCAAATGGTTTGTGTACTAACACGGCCACATCTTGGTACATAGCACGTCCTCGAATGTACCAAAGAGTCTCCAGAAGGTCAATAAAGAGTTTAGCGAAAGCGTTCGGAGACTAAAAATAATATTATAAATAAACTGTTCCACCGAACTGCACCTATCAAAATTTTGTTTCAGTGCGGTTAGTGGAAGTGCTCAGATGCGGTTCGGACAAGTGCTGTTGAAATCAGCGCTCTGAGTGGAATACCTCGGAGATACACTGCTACAAGAATGTTGACAGGGACCTGTTGGTAAACATTTGTTCAATTATTTTGTGATTTTTTTTTGAAAAAACAACATGGTTTTATTTACGATTTTGGCCGCGCGGCAAATGATCCTTGTACAGCTTTATGTGTGCCGCAAAGATGTGTTGTTGTCTTTTGATTTAGAGGTGCTGATATACAGGGTGTAAGGGACAGCCCTCCTCAAACTGATGGGATGACATATCATACTAAGACGACCGGTACATAAAATTATTTCAGAAAAGTTATGGGAATCAAATAAACCTCATTTGTTTTATTACCTCACACGCAATGTATCGATACCGTGGCACAACACACGTAGCCGCAGCTTCGCGCGTCGTTCGCTATTGTATTTTAATGGATGTTAAAATTTTTGCTGACTTTTTTATTGTAGCTGTTTTATTTACATAAATGGAGTGCTGCGTGCAGAGAATGTAATTTTACAATGAAATTAAGGAATAGTAACTAAAAAACGATGAAAAAAATTAAAAATTTCCGGTGGAATATGACTTAAAATAAGGAGCTGAATATAAGCCTCCTGTTAATTTGCGGTTTAATTTGTCTCTGGACGCAACTACGATGCTTCTGGTTTCACAGGTGTCCATAACTGACTGTGACCATCAGGCGGGCGTTTGCTACCCCATAACATACAAATTATTCACAACATCGAAACCGAATTCAAAGTAATTACAAAAAAAATATCTCTTTGAACGTCGTATCTTCGTCGTAACGTTTTAAAATACAGCTGTTTGACTGTATAGTAACCGTTTATACCTATTTATTTTTATCATTTTATGTTTGTTTTACCTATGTTAATTAAGAGTGTGCTAAAATACCTTAGGTACTTATCAAACTTCTCCTTCTGTACTATACTCAGTGGGTATCGAAATATCCGAGATGCCATAACTCATGGTTTACGGAGCAGCAGCGCGTGACAACTGGCGTCTATCATAGCCTGTACATTGTATAGCTATGATAGTATCACAAGTGTCGGGGTTATTCGAGGTCATTCCGGGGGTTAATGTTCATTTGTTCTGTTTTATCGCATGTCCGATGGATGGTGAAATTACAATGTCAAACGCTTGAAGGACCATGTACTTAAAAAGAAAAAACCTGTACTTAGTAATAAATATAAATAAATTCAATTTTAAATGTTTTTATACATTTTTTTATTCTAATATTGAAAAATATAATTTGTATGTATTGAAAATGAAATAAAGAATTCAAAAAATAAAACGATTGTAAAAAGTACACGACACAGCTGTTTATTAATTCTTGTTTCATTATCGTTATCATAAACCATTTCTTGTTAAATAATATGCCTTCAACAAAATGATGACATCATAAAAAAAACAGATTCCTAATGCCCCGGGTATCCACAGTAAGCCACAGTTCCGGCACAGTACAAAATATTATTTATACATCCTCTATAAACGCATCTCCATTTGTAGGTGTCAGTGTCTCAGTGGCAGTGCCGACACCGGCATGAGAATGTATGAAAGAATATTTTGCACTGTGTCGAAACGGTGGCTTCACTGATATGTGTGAATCGACCTTTAATTCAATCATTTTGATCGAAAAGGAGGAATTAACGTTCGAGTGATAGGTAGGTTTTATTTACTACCACGTTCCTAAATCATTTCAAAAACCAAGGCGGAATGTAGGCTTGCACAATATAACAAAAAAGTTGGTACTAAATCGACCACTCGCTGGACCCGGCCTTAAGCGAAAATCCGTTACAGTGATGAAAACGCCAATCGGCGTTTTATAATATCCTATGAGGTTTATAAGGTGCGGAGGACGCCCATCGGCGTTCGCGACGAAAACCGACCCGCACTTGTCTAATAAGCGTATTTTTTATCGCCGCAGCGAATGGGTTAAAATCATTAGATTTATTTATTATTTGAAATCATGTGATTTTGCTTATATACGTTACTATTGATGCTAAATCATTTTGATCAGAAAACGCCTAATAACTCAAAATCGTAAAGTTATTACCGACTAGGTTTTTGATTTAGGAACAAGGAATGACGAATCTAATTCGTCACTATTTGTACCTACCAGCAAAAAATGATGCAGGTTTTTATAAAAGGTTTTAGCAGTAATATGCAAATAGTACGGGGTCGCCGGCGGGAAAGGGCTTGGCGGTCATTGACCCGCTTGTTCGGTGTAAAATGGAATTTCTGCATGATTGAAAGAGGTAAAGTGGAATTTTATTGTGCTATGTCGTTGTCATTGCCACAGCATTCTGAAGGTTTACAATTACCAAGCTACATGTTGGCAACAAGCCTTGATAAACCTTCCTGTAATTGTTTTTTTTCCTTTTTCTTTTAAGTGTTCCTGCATGTTATCAATATAGTTTTTTAAGTATGATGTAATACTAACACCTTATGGACCTTGATGCCTTATAATAAAATATTTTTATTTATTTTTTTGTCCGTGTGCTGAAAATAAAAGTTGTATTATCAAGTGTGTAGCTAGATCGATTTTTCGCCCCCGTAAATCCCTGAATTGTAATTTTATCGAAATCGTTAGAGCCGGTTTCAAGAACGTGATTACAAATGTATGTATATGTCGCAGTAAGATGCTTGAAACCGTGATATAATTATATCCCTAGGGATATCTATTGATATAGCTATATACCGTAATATAGTTATAAGAAAGCGGTTAATAACTGTCTTACTAGCAATATAACCATGATACGACCACGATCTAGTAATATAACTATTAGGGCACTCCGACAAAATACGTGAGGTAAGAACTGTGACTAACTACACGCGAGCCGACTGAGTGAAGGGAGCGGTGCCGCGGCAAAACGAACGGCGATTACTACGTAGAAATTCGTCGCAGTAACAAAATTAAGGCACTTCGACGGTTATGAACCCCTTTCACATAATTATATTACGGTATATAGCTATATCCCTAGGGATATAAATAGTTATATCACGGGTTAACTATCTTACTGCGATATATAATTTTTTTTCTCATTTTAACTGATGTATTGTTATATATTTGTATATTTTCATCTAAAAATGAAATACATAAGATTCGTGCTGGAACTATATTCGAACGCAGTGTGAATTGTTGCTGAATAAATAAATTGAATTGAAATACGCTTGTAATATCTAGGAGTCGGGTCACGTCATAGTGCAATGTGTTGGTACTGACATTTTATCGCTAGCAAGGCCCCAGCCTTGGCCCTTTGGGGTAAATACCGCTTTGTGGTCCAACCGCACGGGTCAATACCGGGTCAGGGACATGGCCGAGCCGCACTGGGCCACACTGAAATTCCGGCGCCGGTACTGACAATGACGTGTGTGAACAACTTCATATAAAATGCTACCTACCTATATTTTTCAGTTACATTTCTGAATGTGATATGGATTGGAGCTTTATACAGATTTAAAACTTGTTTTAGTAAAAAAAACGTCAAATAAAGTTGGAACTTTGACCTTCGATATCTCTGGTCGCTTGACTGCCATATCTGGAGTCCTAGGTTAGATTCCTACGTCGGGCAGCGTTAAATTATAGTAGTCGCCTGGGTTTGTCCCTGGAAATGGCAATAGGCTCCCTCTTATTACATGAGACTTAAACTTAACTGGCATAATGTCAGCATACGAGCAGTGATGCTGTAAGAGCAGTGATAGCCTAGTGGTGTGACCGTCAGACTGCCAAGTCATAAGCCTCGAGTTCGAACCCAAGGCCTGCACGTCTGACTTTTCAGATTCACGTGCGTATTGTATAATTAGATAGATAGATAGATAAAACGTTTATTTGGTGCACACAAAAGACAACACAACATACAAAAGCATATTAAATACAAAGTGCAAATATATTAAAAAAAAACAATAAAACAAAACTAGACACAGTGAGACAATATTGTCTATGACACACTTTAAAAAATAACGAACATAAAAAGCGCGGTGTGCGTCTCAACCATAGATATCCGCTCAACGTTGCACCAAATGGGAGTCCAACTCAGCATGTTTCAGGCAAATAAACCTGACGCTAATATTCAGCTGGATCCCTGCAGTGACATTCGGACGTCCAGCAGTTTATGAAATTAATAATAAAATAATAATGATTGGTTAATTATCAATTGCTTATCAAAACCGGTGAAGGAAAACATAGTGAGGAAACCGGCACGCCTGAGAGATGTTTCTCGGGCGGCTTTAAAACTACCACACAAAAAGAAGAAACGTGTCCGATATATCTCTGCCTACCCTTTCAGAGACCACGTGATTTTATACAGTTCACAAACAAGCCGGACACTTCAGCAAGCAACAACAACAATATTTGACAGCCCTAACTTGACGCCTGCACATAACTAGCGGCCCCAAGAGATCAAACAGCGCAGTTGAATTCACATCGAAGTTAGATTGTCGCCGGGCGGTAACACTAACTTCACAAACTAGTAGGTATTCAGCTGCCCGGCTTCTATAAACCATTTACCATACTTGGTGGATAATTTTTTTGTAAAAAAATAGTGTACAACGTTCAGAGTTTTTTTTGCGTTTTGATGTTAGTTGTTTTCCAGTCAAGTTGTATTTACTTATAAACATTTCTAGGAACGATGGTTCCAAAAGCGAAAGAAACTTCGTTCCAACCATGTGTCCCACGACCACGACACGTCTCTTCTATTTTTAATAAATAAACTGACGTGACGAGCAATATAAAAAGCCACTTGCAAAGTGCTATAGAATCTAATAGAAATATCTCTTAAACCACATAAAAAAAAATCTTGATAACAGTTTTATAGGTATTTTTTTTGCGCTATTATTCAAATACACTTGAATATTGCTTTTTACCTCAAGAATATCGTAAGTATCTTGCGTGGTTTCGGGAATATTTCATGATAAGTTACTGGCTTTTTTATATTGCGCGTAGTGTAATGTTTCCATAGGCAGATATTTTTCTTACAATGAACAGTTGACATTACATTCAGTATTCTCCCAAAAGGGCATTTATTGCAAAAAGTTATGTAATAAACTCACCCTTTTCCCATGGGGGTAGGTTACACACCTGCATTGCTATTCTGTAACCATCTCACCGTGAAAACTTAGGTGAAGTGATTACGAACCTTACATACCTACTCCTTTTGCATCGTTTACGTTCATACATCTGCGCATGCACGCCGGGAAAAAGACGTGAGTTTATATAAGCATGTATGTATTATGTAGTAATTTTATATAAACTTGTTAATATTAAAAACTATTTAAATAATTATTTGAGCAGACAAGCTCCAACAGGCTATCCAAACGAGCTGCCCTCCATTATTGGAGCTTTGCTTATTACCTGGAGTTCCTTTTGTCATTTCGCAAAAAAACTCACGACCTAGAGCCTGGGCGGGGCCTATGCTAAAGAGCAAAGCAGTCTGTAGAATTCTGATGTCTAAACCTTTATTAAATAAATTGTAATAAGTAAGACTGGCTATTTGAAATTCTATCGTATTGATTCCTAATATTATTAATGGTTCTCATGTGAGTGGTTTCTTTTCATTGCCTATTACGCAACTCAACGCCTGTTTTGCCAAGGATTAAGAAAAGTCTCTCTGAATGTTTCCAGCTTACTTCTCCTGTAAACATAAACGAATGCAAGTGTGAGGTCCCTCGAACTATTTGTTAGTAAACAGCCGGGTTAATAGCAATAGCTTAATGGACTGAGTTGAGCTCCTCGGTTACTGACAAATGCTTGCACTGACTGGACAGGTCCACTCAAATATGTGTGGTTCTTTCCTCAAAAGACCATTTCAGAGTTTCAGACATTAATCTACATGGTCCTCATATGGCCTGATCAAGATTATATCTGGACTTTAAAAGAGACTGCGACCTCTGAGTTTTTTTCGGCCTTTCTTCTCAGAGTAGTCAGATAGGAAACGCCGACCTCATCTAGCTTATTTTTTTATATCACGTGTTAAAGTGATTCCGATATCCCATTTACAGAATAAACAATTTCATTTCATATCTTAAATTTTACGAAATGTGGAGGTAGTATTGACCTCTGCTGAGACCTTCAGGAATTATAGGCGTGATGTTATGTTTTGTGTTTTTGTGAGTTGACTCACAATTCGATAATCACCTGCAATACTCTGATTGCGGTTACCTGCACTAATTACGTAACATTCAACTCATTTATTCCGTTAGTGTCAGAGCTCTCTCTCTCTTCCGTAGAGCTCAAGCGAACGGGGATTTTTCAACCATTCGGCGCAACATACTTTGGACCCACGCCCGTTACCCAGCCGACGTCTACTGTGATTTCATCTTGGCTACCAGTAGTCAAAAAGTTAAAGAAAATGTTATCATTATGAAAAAAAAACTTTATCTATGTTTCAGCAGTTGTCTGAAGTTTGTTACGCAAACAGTCTCTAAAGTGCGAGACATTTTCAAGTTTTCCCAACATTGTGTTTAAAATCACAGCGTATTCTGAAAATTCTATCAACTTTTTTTTTTATGAGTACAATATTTTGCTTTCTTTTTTATAAGAACATTCGCTTTTGCCCGCGGCTCCGCCCGCGCTGCCGTCAACCACAATTATGTTGTTACGGGTAATTTTGATTTTTTGTTATCTTTTAAAGTATTCATTATAATGATATGATGTCCTGGCATATTTTAATCTAAATAAATGCCAGTTTAAATAACATTATTTAAAATACCGGTCAAAATAACTTCGGAAATAACAACGAATTTTTTATCAAATTCTGAAAGATATAATGGTACTCTGGGTTATTCTTAGAAGATAGACATAGGCAATTGCAGATTTTTTTGTTTGAACTTTTTAAGATGTAATATCCTTTAGAACATTAATTTAATGAATCTCTTACGATTTACGCGACCCACGCCCATAAAGCTCCCAGTCGGCATGATTTGTTCCGACATCTTAAACAATCACCGCCATATTTCAGCCAATTTACACAAAACCTTAATAAATTATACACTTAATTATGTTTCCTATGAATCACTCCGTCCATTGGTGAAAAGCGTATTAAAATCCGTTTAGGAGTTTTTGAGGTAATTGTATTAAGACAGACAGACAGACAGACGCGGCGTTGGACTTTGTTTTATACTAGCCTCTTCGGCTGCGTGTTTCGGCCCCCGATCCATCGCCCGCCCGTGTTATTACTTCGTTTTAGCCTAGCGTTCATTCTGACTTTTTTCATATTGCTCGGCTCCTAAAGGTCGTAGCGTGATGTTACATAGCCTATAACCTTCCTCAAGAATTGGGCTATCCAATTCAAAAAGAATTTTTAAATCCGACTGGTAGTTCCGTAGATAACCCCTACATATACATCTTTATGATATTTATTAGTATAGTTGTTGAATAAAAATAATATAAAACGTAATTATTCTAAAACTCTAAAGTAAAAGTTTTATGGAAATCCGTTCAGTCATCTCGTAATGAGTTACACAGACGAAATATACACTATTTATGTGTAATATACATAGGTTTATGGATATAATAAAATAGATTAGATATCTGCAGCTCAACTGGGATACGGGTTACCAAACAGAATGGGAATATGCGAAGCTGTATTCGAAATTTCTATATTTAATCTTACCGGAGGTATGTGGTTTTGCTCATAGTATTCGGATAATACAGTATTTATTGGTAAACAAAATTGAATAGTAATATGTCCGAGAGTAGCTGGAATGCTTCGGTCTGTCTTAGATTTTCGGTCTTACACATCGGGTAGCTAAAAGAAAAATCATCTAACAGCCGCGTTTGCAACCTAGACTAAAATGGGCCTAGAATAAAAACGAACATTTTAAGTCTACGTATTTAAAAAGGTAGGAATAGAACAGGACAATGTGTGGACAAAAATAATAAAATCGATGAAAACCGGTAGAATGCGTGTCAGACCACGAGCAGTGTAGGGTTCCGTAGTTTATATCTGTACCTAGATGTGTGTGTACTCTGTTATTTTTGCAATGGTGGTGGTTCTTACCCAACTCCCCGGAAGGAGGGTAATTTTTGTGCCCACTTACCCAGTTTTGTAGTGACTAGGTAGTTCTTAGATATTCAAATAGGTAACGGTTTAGCCTGTAAGGCACGCGGTACCCATAATTTTAACAAGAATGGCTACTAAAAGTAATATTATAAATGCGAAAGTAACTCTGTCTGTCTTTTCACGACCTAACAGCTGAACGGAACTGGATGGGATATGGATCCATAATCTGAGTTAAGACACAGGATACTTTTTATCCAGGTAGTATGTTCCCGTGGTACAATTTCCGACCTCCACGCGGGTCAAGTCCCGGGTAGAAGTAGATATAAATATACATCAAACGTCTACAATCAAATTTACATTTAAATCATTTCAATCAATGAATTAACTAATAATGCAGTAAGTATATGAATTATGAATTAATTGGGAACATTTAGTAGGTACGTCATTAAATTACTCACCAATTAGAGCCAATTTACCAAAACTGTTGTACAATTATAGGAAACCAAGTTTAGCGTAATTGTTTTAGTTTAAACACAATCAAATCACCTACCATTGTTGTGTAGAACTGACTGAAATACTGAAATACCACCTAGTAGTACTTGGTGGTAGACTTTGTAAAGGTTAGGTTTAAGTATTTTCGTTCTTGCAATTTGACGTTTACAACATAAAAATAAAATATACTAGCAACCATTTTAATGTCGCTGAACATAAAAGAGTTCTCAGCTTACAAAGTAAATCAAATAAAACGAGTATAAATCGGAACCGGGATCTCTTTTACCCGAGAGTAATATCTTGGTTTTCTGTGACGGAATAGAAGTGTTAAATCGGTGCCAACCATTTGCTATCTGGACTTAATTAAAAAACGTAGCCCGGGGCTACGGTGGTGTGGCTACGCGCTATGACGGCTACGCTTCGTAGACTTTATGGACCATTCGTAGACTTTATGGACCAGTATTAGAGAGAAATACAGGGTGTAGGGACCTGGACGCGCAAACCGTTACCATGAATTCAGCAAAAATGTATGAAACAGCAGATTAAAAAAAATATATCTTTCCAAACATTTCAACGAGTCTAAAATCATATTTTCATATTTAAGGCCGCACATAAGTGACGCACATATATAAAAAATAAATGCTTTAAGTAAAGCGCCCATTTTACGAAAATAACTTCTACAATTTCATTATATTCGCTAGATGATTACCAGCTTTGATGAAACACAATAAAAGTTTTGTTGAACGATTTTATGAGGCTAACCAAGTGTGCAAATACAATAGCGTCGAGCGCTTTGTTACCACTTAGCCGCTCAGATAGAAACAATAAAAAGTCTATACAAAGGCTACTGAGTACTGATCCATTTAGTACGCATTCTTTATCTCATGGATGTCGATATTTTTATACAGTCGAACTAGTTATTGTCACAAAGGTACCTGTCGATTAACGAGAAGCGACTAGAGCTAGCAATTAATAAACCAATAACCTGAAATATGGTGAAACTTTTGTTTGTTCCCCGCCTGTAATACCAAAATTCTACAGATTATAATGCTTGTTTTTCTCTTTTAAGTTGTGCGTTTTTAGTTTATAAATAATTTGTTTTATTTCATTTTTTTTAGTTTTATTAATTTATATATTTGAAATTAACTCATTACTAGCTTTTATTTGATACCAATACAGTAAATTATTTAAAAAAAAAACCATCCCCTCCTTTTTTTTGTTTGCAGATGAAATATATATAAAAAATTATAGCCTATGTCACTCCCACAATTAAGACGCACCTTACGACACCTCGTATGTTAAAATCCATCAAGCCGTTTAGGCTATACATACATACCTACATACAAACATACAAATATACATACATAAATACTCTCGAAAAACATTATTCTCCTTCTGGGGCAGTCGGGTAAAAACGAGTTGGCGAAGAACGAGCAGCGAGTACACGACGGTAGCGAGCGATTTCTCGCTGTTATGTGTATACGTACCAAGCGTGAGTACTCTCAGCGAGTGTTCTGCTCGCTAAAAGTACTCACGCTATTCTCTTTGATAGCTCTTGCCACTGCGACATAAACTAGTGGAAAGAGAGTCTCACCGGTCGCGGCGGCAATGTGAACAATCAGCGATAAAACTAGATATTAATATACAGGGTTATTTTAAATTGGCTAGCAAACTTCGTAGATGTGATATTCCCACGGGATCGAGACTTACGCGGATGAAACCGCGGAGCGAAGCTAGTACTACTAAATTATTAAAAAATCTGAAAATTTTAGATGGTTTGCAGACAGAAATAATGAATACTTGCACATATTAAACGTACTAAACGGTTAGCTGTTTACAAAGTAAATAATATTATGAAACTAGAAAACACTGTATGCTTCTCCTTTAAAATATAATGAATTTGTATTATAAAAGACCGCATTGTAATTTGTCGGCGAAAGTAAAATAGGTACTTATTCAATATTATATTGCCTCATTCCATATTCATTGCTAGTGGTCATAAATAAATTTGATTCACAAATAAATGCAAACGAGGTGATTTATTCAGTACCCAACATGTTTATTTGTGGTTATTACGATACCATACACCTAAATCGTTTTCAATTGTTTACCCAACGTTATTTTATTTTATTGCAAACTTGTGTCTGTTTCTACGATCTTTTATTTGTTTAAATGAACCTGTGATTTATGGAAGTTGCTGGGATTTCATTTCGAGCACGTTTTTCCCTAATTGGATTGGGAATATTATTATTTATATGACGGCGTCAGCGATGGCTGAGCGATAGTGCCGTCATCATCTCGATTCGGTGGTACAGAATCCATAGTGTAGGTTTACAATAAAATACGATGATACAGGAAATCAGTTAGTATTTTACGTTCAGAATAATTATCACATTAGGTAAAATACCTTTCTACGTACGGGCTAACCGACAATTTCGCATAGGAGAAGTGGAGGTCTGCATCCGTTCGTTGCCCTCACAACACTGACTCGTCGTTCAGTCACTTCCCTTAACACGACTCTGTCCACGTGCCGCCCCACTCTAGCGAGCGCGTCACGGCGTTAACCCTCACCTTAGCACTACAATAATCAATTGAGAACCTTAAATCGCTCAACTTTTATAATCTAAGACATATTATAATAATTATTCCATAAAGCAGGGGAGGTGGAGTCGTGACGTGGTTAGTAGTAACTGAATTACATATTTCTAGCTCACGACCCGCTAACTCCACCACTTTGTGAGTGTCCGTAATTTAAAAACTTGCTCGTTAGCCTTCTACTACATTTTATAAATAATCCGCATGATGGATGGTTAGATTCAGTCAACGTGGGGGTAATTACGAGTTCCGCAGGATAATCCTAAGACTGACGAGGGGTCCTAATATTAGCTTGATAAATTCTATACGCTAATTACGCGTCTGGCTTAACGGGGTGCTGCAGAGTGCTTTTCGTCATATTTTAAATGTGTAGGTTAAATGAAATAAGAAGGTGTTATCGATACGCAATTTAATTCAACGGTCAATCAAAATGGAAGGGTGGAGAGCGAAAACCATTACAAAAAAAAACCTAATTGAAAAACCCGAAAACACTGCCTGACTCGGATATCAATTCCACAATCTGCAGTTGCGCAACCAATAGTCGGGACAGCAGTAGTTGAATGAAAGAAATACGAGTTAGAAAACCAATGGAGATCATTCTTTGGACCGTGTAACCACGGCTACAAATCTACCTATACATTTCTAGTATTAGCTGATCCCGCATTGTACAGGATTTCCGTAATATGAGAGGTCAGCTTATACTTGAATGTATAGTTTGATATGTAACCGTGTGTACCTAATATTAGGTAAAACTAAATTAAAAGTTTGGTAGCAGTGGAAATTGCTAGAGGCAGGCTTTGGCAGTCAAAGCCTTCTTGGTTCCTCCTCGAATCACTTGAAGAATAAACTCCATTTTGGGATATTGATAGAAATACAGTACTCTCAGTTTATTAATTTGTGAATTCCGTCGCTGAATATGTATGGTCTTGCGGGGGCAGGAGGAGTGTGCAGTACCTAATCAATCATACTCGTCGTAATCATCCCCGGTACATATGGAACGACTCGATTCCGAATATTAATAACCTACCTGTGCATTCCTGTAGATAGGATTTAATTGAATACGACGAGACGGACTGGTTAATTGTACATAGTTTAGTGGGGAACAAACAATGATCATAGACAACATACGGAGTATAGACGGCAGCAGCCGGCGTTGCGGTCGACTATAAACGCAGGCGACAGTGCCGCTGTGCTGCAGTTTTGAATCCTAACGCGACGTCACTTAAACTCAGACGAGAAGAGCTACTTTTGTTTGACAAATCAGTTTTGCGAAACCGAAGTAGAGAATTCCCGCGCTGCCGTCGCGTTCGGAATCAAAACTGCAGCGGCACTGTCGCCTGCGTTTATGGTATGACCACAGCAGCAGGCGGCACTGTCGCCATCTGCGGAAGTGTTTTCAAAGAAAAATATAAAAACCAGTGCCGCTGCCGTCTGCGATCTGCCGTCGTCTTCGGAATTGTACCTTAACTCTGAGTATGTTCTATTTCACCATCCATCACATGTCGTGTATGTGAACTATTCGAAATCTAAAGTCAACCGTAATTCGAATCGCAATGAGCTTTTCAATAGAGAAGTAGTAAAGACTGTGAGTATAACAGCCGATTACAAGTAAATTCCATAAGGTCATTTTGCTTTGCATCAGTAAAAAAAAAACAAGGTTGAATCGATAACCGGTCCTCGCACAATCATTTTTATATTGTGAAATTTTCTACATGGTGTTTCGTCAAAGAAGTCAGACCCTTTCATGTGTTATTAAAACGTGATTCGTGCAAAAACGCACTCTGTACCATTTCCACTCCATTTTTCTGACGTTCAAAGCCAGTTACTTTGTGCAACATTATACGTTTAAATGTCTGCCCTGTCGAAGCTTTTCCGTTGCCTCCAGCTCGGGAAAATATAAAACTAGCCATGCTAAAGTAATTCGTAAAGTCATGTTTAAAGCTTTTGTTGTGTAGGGATTTCACATTTCATTTCGTAGGTAACATTTTATGATGTTTCAACTTTTAAGCTCTGTTCAGTTACATATTATGTAAGGAAGTAGATATGCTTGGAAGTATTTCTGGGTCGTGGAGGTCCGATAGGCAGTCGCTCCATGTAATATACTGGTATTCAGCTGCTGCATCCGGTTAGACTGGAAGCCGACCCCAAAAATAGTTGAGAAAAGGATAGGCAGGTATGGTATGGACGATGTTAGGAAGTATATTTCAGTCGGTAACTCGTTAAAAAGACAAATATTTGGTAAATTGTTGCGGTTACAGCATTTCGGAGAAAAAAAAAATTCATTCCAAAATGGATATTCGACTTTCATTGTTCATTCAGATGTCCCATTTATCAAACTGCAAGTAACATTAAATACTCGCAATAAAATATCGATAAGTACAATAGCTAGTGTTGTACGTTAGCTACGAGTAATTTATCGATAACCGCTTTGTCAATTTAATCTCGGCTTGCACGGTTGGATTGATGCAATATTCAGCAGAGATAAAGGCAAATTGATCGCTATTCAAAACGTCTGCTTTGTCTATATATCGTATATTAGTTCAAAACTATTTACTAACAGTTTTGATAGACGTATTTCGGTTTACAATTTCCACAGTTTCGAGATATCTCTTTCATTTCATTAGGTACCTGTAATCCGTTACACACCAAGTAAAAACAGAGGTGCTTATGATCACAGGATAGAAGTGAAATATTACGAGTATACGCGATTCTGCGCCGAGTATAGGTACGCGATATACAAATCAAATCAAATCAAAAATGTTTATTTGCTAGAAAATACATACCAATTCAAGGAAAGATCTTATGTCCTAAAAGTCATTGTATTCTGCCTGCAAGCAAGCGTGCAAATTATTTACTTACGTCTATTTATGTAATTATTATCATGCAATTAATTTTATTACAATTATTCTAAACTCAATTATCCATTTTCATTCAATAGTACATACCTAACATTAATTTTTAAATTACATAAATTCTTTAATGCTATAGAAACAACTCTCTTGTAGCCAATCGGTCAATTTTTTTTTAAATAGATTACCCTGGAACAATTTTAAATCATTTGGAATGTCATTATAAATCAGTATACACATATTAAACACTTTTTTTTTATAAATATCTTTATGACTTGGTGGCTGATACAATAAGTTGCGAAACTTAGCTTTTTTGTCTTGGTAGAACCTCACTACGTTGCTTAAAGTAATGCGAGTGATTCTTGGTAAAAACGCAGATATCTCTTATATACATGCAGGGTAGTGGAAGAATGTTACATTTTTTAAAGAGTTTAGTTATACTCGATTCAGTGTCACCGATCCAAGCGACAGACGCGGACGGTTTCGATCACTATTCAAAACTGTTATTACTAATACCGAACTCCATAAAGCAGCTAGTATTCTTTTTGTTTTTTTTACAATATCTGCTCTCTCCAAAGCTTCCACTCAGTCATGATTAAGAAAATAAACGAACCAGAGTATATTTATAACTACAGTGTTTGAAAGGGGATCTCATATTGTAAGCAAGGTTTTCTTTAGAAATTCTACAGAGCTTTCATATTTACTTTTTCATTAGAACGCGATTCATAGGCTCGTGAGTAAACTAAAAAACTGTTGCCAAAACAATTTAAAATCCTTGAATATCAATTCAGTTAAGCTATTCAATGCTACCCAGAATAATTCAACATACAATCTCTAGGGTGTTGCCGTGCTATGAGTTAAGCTACGCTAATTTATTAAATCCTCTTCGAGCCCTGATTTAATATTCTGTTCAAACAACCTTGGCTCTTGCGTTGTATTTAATAACATTTGAACTCATGATTATTATTCTCGGTAATAATTCGCTGCATCGCAGACTGAATATTGTAAAAGCTGGTAATTGCTATATTCATTTTGTGCGCTTCAAGCTTTAACAAAGACTAATGAGTCATTACGTCAGAATTTAATCCGACTCACTAATGGTTCAGGTAAGGGCCCGAACACACGTAACACCACCACACCACGACCGCCCAAACCACACTACATGCACAACACGTCGACAGGCACGTCGGGCACTAATTTGTATAAAAATTAATATTTTATTCATTTGGCCGTCAAAATCAACCGTGTGTGCGATACCGACCGCAACAAGGCCACGTCGTAGTCACAACGCAACTAGCAGCGAGACCGCGCTCTAGGGGCCGGTCACATCGTAAACACAACGATCTGTCTGTTGGCAAACACTAGCCCCAACGTAACCATACCCCAACTACTAGCGACAACGCAACCACAAGCAGCAGTAGTATCAAGAAGCCTAGTAGCTAGAAGCTGCAGCAACACTATTCACACGTAACCACTGCTTGCCCACATTTTGTCGCTTCGATGTGGTGTGGGTTACGGTATGTGTGATCGGGCCCTAATTGAAATTCAAAACATCCTGTTGTATCTATAATCCCTTGAGTTGTTTATTGCAAACATTTCCAAGCATTTATTAGTGGCCAATTCTCCTTTTGTTCGCCCAAACTCGGACGGAAGAACCTCCGCTTAATGGACACAAAGGTAGTCCAAACAGAAATCGGAACTTGGTCTTAAAAGCATTTTCGTTTTGGGGATTGGCGCTTACGTCATCAACGAACCAAAATGGCGAATAAAGTACATGCATCTTATATCTACAGGTGATGTTTCTTCAATACCGCTTTCCTTTAATAAATTCATACTATATGGACATGTTTTTTAGGGTTCCGTAGTCAACAAGGAACCCTTATTGTTTCGCCATGTCCGTCTGTCCGTCGGTCCGTCTCTCCGTCTGTCCGCGGCTTAGCTCAGAGACCGTTGGTACTAGAAAGCTGTAATTTTGTATGGATATACATATAAACGACGCCGACAAAGTGGTATAAAAAATCGTAAAAAAAAATATTTTCTAGGTTACCCCGTTACACGTAAAGCGGGGATGGTTTTTTTATTTCTCGTCAAAGGTGTGGGGTATCGTTGGAAAGGTCGTTTAAAAGTAATGTGAGTTTGTAACAACCATTTTTGGATTCAGGGATCCGTTTGCGGAATATTAAGCTTTAAAGTGCAAATTTTTGCTAGAGCCAAGTGTCCCCCCCCCTGCCAGCTAAATGATTGGGTTTGGATATGTGAAAAAATTCACGGCAGTAGTATATAATTATAATGAAATTAAAAGGAAAACTATCACCGCTATGTAGGCTCCACAAGTTACCGAGTAATAATCGACCAACTTAAATTTGCAGTTGTAAAAACATGTTCTTCCATACATTCTGTATCAGAGAACAAGTTTCTCAACTACAATGTTAAGTTTGTTTTATAAATTCATCCCAAATACGGAACCCTTCATTGTGCATGGTACGACATGCACTTGGCCGGTTTTTTTAATTTGATTATACATACATACGTTATGCACTTACTAGATAAAGATAGCAACATAAAATGTATACTGCATGTAATAAAGTGATGTTTATGATATATATGATAATAACATACGAGCGACTACGTTCGATGTACTATATTGTATGACATAGAGTAGGTACTTCAATTTATATTCATGTTTCCACTTATTAAGATAACGTCGTGATATAGGAATTGTTGCAGCGCCGTTGGAGCCCAGAGTATATGGAAATAACTACAAATAGTCCTCCAGGCGGAATTTCAGCCTTGGCGACCAATTTCAGCGAAGTCTAGCCTTCGGCGCGGGGGATATTGTACAGACACAGGAGCACTCTCTCTTCCTTCACTCCCATAGTCCGATGGGACGGCAATCCGATACGACGGAAGGGATCAGGCGCAGAAACCAACGGCTTAGGGTCAACTCACACCGAAAGAGCGGCGAAGGGCAGCGAAGCGGAGCGCAGTTTCAGTGTCATATGAATTTTAACTCTATTTTCATTACTATAATACTTATTATCGCATGAGTAACTCGAACGAGTCGCGCGGATGCCCGCGGCGACGCGGGAATTCCATCCGCGCGCCTTCTCTACCGTGCGGGTCGCGGCGCTTCGCTGCCCTTCGCCGCTCTTTCGGTGTGAGTTGACCCTTAACGTGCCATCCGAGGCACGGGGGTATCACACCGCCAACTTCCAAACTCCGGGATGTTACTAAGAAATGAAAATCTCAATAACACTTTCCTTGCTTGGCAATCGAACCTAGGACCTCACACTCAGCAGTCGTGCTTGTGATCACGAGAAAAACAGGGTAATAGTAACAACAAAAACATAAAAAAAAATTGTCAAGGTTAGGTATGTAAAGTTATGATCCGCATGGGAATATGTCACACGAATATTTGAGGTATTGTATCGAGTTCTACAAAAGCTGGCTAGCGAGAAACATTAAATCATGCTGATGGTGATTTATTAACGCGAGACTGCTAGTATTTTGATACTGAATAATATTGCTGACCTCGATACATAATATTACCGAAAGTTATGCATTACGCGGCTCCTAAATGTAAATGAGAGAAACGTATGTAACCAATTAAAATATTGAAAATATTAGTAGCGGTTTTACCGTTCCCAATTCATCATGGCCTTATAATATGGGGCGATAAATGAACAGTCACGGGGTATTAATAATTATTATAGAAGAATATAATTATTATATATTATAATTATTATAGAAGAATATTCGTCCTACATACCGACTGAACAGTAGAAGAATATTCTTCCTTTTAGCTGAAACATCACGCGTTGATTCAATGAATCAAAATGATTGGCCGTAATCCTTATAATTTATGCCTACGAATTTCTCTTCTAGTAAAGTTGACATAAAATGTCGAACAATTTTTCGCTAATAATACGTAATCTTTTTATGAATTATTATGGACAGTATTGAATTAACATAACGTAACGGTCCATTAAATAATAATGAGTTTACAGCCCGTCGGCGTCGCCTTCTCGCGTAACTACCTATTTTTAGGGTTCCGTACCTAAAAGGTATCCTATTTCTAAGACACTGCTGCCTGTCTGTCCGTCTGTCACGAGGCTGTATCTCATGAACCATGATAGTGACAGTCGAAATTTTGACAGATGATGTATTTCTGTTGCCGCTATAACAACAAATACAAAAAATCTGAATAAAATAAATATTTAAGGAGGCTATACAACAAACTTGATTTGTTTGCCGTTTTTATAGATAATGGTACGGTCCGGGCGGGTCGCACTTGGCCGGTTTTTCTGGTCTTTTGTATTATGCTGAAATGAGGGCAAACGAGACATACTAAGTACATAACTAAGTCATCATTCTCCTGCCCTTATCCCAATTTATTTGTGGTCGGCGCAACATGTCCCTTTCTTCCATACTTCTCTATTAGTCGTCATCTCGGTAGTCACCCCCTTTCTAGCCATATCATCTTTCACACAGTCCATCCATCGTTTCTTTGGTCTTCCCCTACCCCTACTCTTATAGCCATGGACATTCATATCCAAAACTTTCCTCACATACCTAACTAAGTAACGTACTCATTAATCTCTGTTGCAGTTAGTTAAAAGTATGTAATAAATATAAATGTACAAAGGTATCTCGCATAATTTGCACGAATATTTTACTGATGACATATTCAGACAGGGGGTTCTCTTGTTCGTTTTGTTATTGCACATTTAAGTTCATAAAAGTTCAGTAATTGTTACGAATCTCCGATGTATGTATCTTTTCATACACGAAATCTCTTAAAGGGTCATTGTACTCATCATTATGAACAACTTTCACTCAGGGACCAAACCAGAAAAAGCAAAAAAAAAAACGGATGTTCCCTACATTTTGACGAGCTATGCGAACATAATGTAGGGAACATTTTATTTTCCCGTTATAACCTTTGGTCCCAAGGAACACTTTCTGGAATAAAACCCGGCTTGGTCATTAAACTTTGAATAAAAACTTGCGCGCAGTTAATTAAGGTAATTTTCAGCTGACCTTATTTGCCTGCGTCACTTTTCTATCGAGGTCCATTTGATTAACGACCGGCTCTCCCACATTTATAAGTACCTTTACTAAGTGATACTGACATTGACACTTGGCGATGGTAATATCGCAGAGTTTTTAAGTGATGTTTAAGTACAAAGTACCTATACCCCATTTGAAATAAGATTAGACATTAAAACAAACCCTTTTTACAGTCCGTTCAACCGATTTTGACTTCTATACCGTAGGCATAAGGATAGCATTAAAAGCAAAAAAAGTTACACAATACCAACTATCTACTGCGGCTGCCATTTGTCATGCCACCAACGCAATAGATTTCGAAATCGGTTGAACGGAATGTAAAAAAGGCTTATCTATACGTCTAATCTTATTTCAAATGGAGTATATATGAGAGTTAATAGTTACATCGTTTCTTGTTCATTTGACTATGCTACGTATAGATCTTTGAGTCGTTACGGGTAGTCAGAAGGCCAAAAGTCTGACAACCAGTCTTACCAAGGGGTATCGTGTAACGTTGTTACCCAGTAAGTGGGTTGTGGAGATCAGGGAGCTTAAAACAGTCACTTAGGCAGAATCATAATAGGAAAATATTATGAATAATCGTATAATGTCACAAACTGACAATTCATCTGCGTGCGATTCATATTACGAAATAATTCACCTGTTTGGCAGTTTTCTATGGAGATTCGTAAAATAGTCCACATAATATGAATTGCTTTTTGTCAAATCAGAGGAATTGCTAATGACAGCTGGAAATTCAGAAAATGAAATGCTTTTAGAGGAATTGCTAATGTGACCGTTTTAGGCACGCAGATATAGGCAGTCACTTTAGGTAAAATATTAGTATTCAGCTGCATCCGATATGATGGGAAACCGACCCTAACTTAGTTGGGAAAAGGCTAGGCAGATTGATTGATGTTACTTAGTCGGTGAATATATTAAAAAATTGCATATTAAAAAAAAACTGACTTAAATATAACTACTACACACTACTTACATAGATCTTAAGAAAATTGTTACTAACACTTTTATTGATTCTGTCCGAAATATAAATAAATGAATGAAATATAGTATTCGCTTCGGTAAAATAAAATAAATTAAAACCGTTCAGGGATTCCACCGAATACATAAATATGATGTAATAACTGAAAAATTTATTATTATTACGCGTTTATTTATGTTTCAATCAAAGGATTTTGCAATATAAATTATGTTGAGAAATTACTTTGATTTCAGAATTCCAATAGAAAATTTAATTTTCTGCAACTGCGAGATTAAATTATGTTCACAAACGTCCAAAGATTGAAATCGTTATTTACGCTTACTTCAAAAGATAGTCGCGTCTCTCTCACACACAATGACGCAGTGACTTGATTGTCATGGAATCGCTATTTAATAGTGTGTGAGCTCACTCTTCTCAGTACGCCTTGTATATAGTTTATTTTCTTAGTATTTTGGGACGAATAAGAGCTCTGTATATAGAATTCTACTTAAGAAATACTAACTATTTATATAAGCTGCCATTAAGCAAAAAATAACCAACTTGTGCGTATGGTGTTCTGAGGTTTTCCGAACGTTAATGCTACTTACTCTTAAGCGAAACAGACAGACAAATAAAAAAACCGGAGTCACACGTAACCTGTTCGATTTATGCCCTAACACGTTGTGACTCCGGATTTTTAATTTGTCTGTCTGTGGTGTCTTGTTTATACCTTTTTAGTCGTAGTTGGGTTTTAGTTTTTATTACTTTTTTTTTTAATTCTTTTGGGGTTATATTATATATTTTTTTGAAATGTGCTCATTAAACCCTTTCATTACATACCTAACATGGTACGATTGAACAATATTTTTTTTCAAGTTCCTGACTTTATGCCCTCTAGAGGGCGCCATTTTTAATTGAATGTGACGTCAATGGCCTATAACCAGCGGACGATCAAGAGGCTTCCAACAATACCTCATTTGTCAAATTGTGATGAGTGGTTTAGAAGATATGAGGGAACAGATGAACATACATACATACCGGTCAAAATCATAACCCTCCTTTTTGCTTCGCCGTAGTCGGGTAAAAATAACATAACATCACGCCTTATTTCTCTGAAGGGTTAGTCAGAGCTGTACCTATAGTACACCCACATTTCGCCAGTTATGTTTAAGTTCCATGTAATAAGGGGCGAGCCTATTGCTATCAACCGGGCACAAACCCAGACTCCGGGCTGCTACTGAGATATTCCACATGAAAAAACCCAATGACAGTTTGCCCGACCTGGCAATCAACACCAGACCTCATGCTCAGTAGGTAGCGCTTGCGACCAACGCGACAGTATATAGGCGAAAATATGAATACCTCAATCTGCCTAGCCTTTTCCCAACTATGTTAGGGTCGGCTTCCAGTCTAACCGGATGCAGCTGAATACCAGTATTTTACATGGAGCGACTGCCTATCTGACCTCCACAACCCAGTAAATGGGTATTACAATACCCCTTGGTAGACTCGTTGTCAGAATTTCGGGCTTCTGACGACTGTCAAAGATCCTCGTAAGACAGCCGGGACCAACGGCTTAACGTGCTTTCCGAGGCACGGAGGAGTCTCGATATGTAAAGATGGTCACCCATCAACGGACCAACCCCGGCAAGTGTAGCTTAACCTGATGCATCGACCCGTGCGGCTGTTATTGCTTAGACACGAGCTCCTCTAAAATAAGAATACCTTTTATATAGAAATATTTCAAGAAACTCAATTCAATAGAAAAAGCAGCGTAAATTGTTAAATGAAATCTTTTCGTTTCAATAGGCACTCTCGGAAGCACATGATTTAATGAACAGTAAACTTTGAATTGTAATATTTCAAGGAAGGAACTTACCAATATTGTAACGTTTCCATTGTTATTATTTAATTTTGTAAGAGTAAATTATTGATAAAAATCCGGTGAAAATAGAGATTAATGGTAAGCCTTTAAATAAATAAATAAAGTTTGAAACTAAAATAAGACATTCAGGGAACTTTGAAAGTAACTTGTGGCAAGCCCATTATCTTGTTTCTGTTCAGTTCAAAATATAATTGTTCTTATGTTTGTGACATTTTGTATCATTGTATGTGATGTTTCATTACTTGTGTTATTACTGTTTTTTTGGCTCAAATCCCAAAGAACATGGCCAAATAAATATAAATTCTCTTTATTTTCAATGTTATAATTATTTATTTTATACTAGCTGTTGCTCGCGACTTCGTCTGTATTTCATAAATATATACATAATATATATATGTAAATATTACATAATATATTCATAAATATTCGTACTGCATATTCTCTTCTCCAGGCTCTAGGCCATCTGACTTAAAAATAAGGTCACAGCGTGAAAAGATATCAGACAGAGTTACTTTCATATTTATAATATTTAGTAGGTATTGTAGTACGGGTAATTAAATACTATTTGCCTCGTTAGTGTGATATCTACTTATGTAAGTACTAACTTGGTCAAATAGCTCCTACAGAAAATCGAATTTACCTAATATAATAAAAGCTTCTCTTCGTTATTCGGCGTGGCAACACGTCATGTTCGGTTTCGCGACTGGTCAATCGTCATCCTGAGGATGCCTCGTTGAGAGGTGAAATACGTGTCGATTTCTTACAGGGTTTTTATGACTCTTGAGGAGTTAAGCGAAATAGGTTACTAAATATATCTACGTTTATTTTATTTTATAACGGATTTCCGCAAAGTCACGCCTGAATGAATTAACTATAATTTTGTAGTTAATTTAAAGTTTGACGCGGTCTGGCCTTCATGATGAGATGTAGACTGATACTCATGTTTGCCGTTGTGATTTAAATAGACAATATTTAAATCATCAGGGGGACTACCACTACCCCTACCAGGGTTGCGGGAAAGTCCGAAAGGGATACCAGGACTCTTGGCAACAGGCAACTGAAGGAACACGTGTAGGTTTGAAAATAAAAGAAAGGGCCTACCACCGCTGACAGCAGTATTATTAATATTACTTCAGTGTAAGAAAGAGATGACAGGACAGGAGGATAGCTCCGACTCTTTCCCCCACGAAGTAAGATTAAAATAATACTGCTGTAAGCGGTGGTACTAAGCCCCCAGAACAACCTTCACGGTAAGTAGATAATAAAATGTATTAAACTGATAGATGTTTCAATTTAGCCGGTAATATTTCATTAGACAGAACAGAACGTATGCACACGTCTTACTAAGTAACCTCAATCTATCTCTTGTGAGTATTTCAAAGGTGATTCGTTCATGCGTATGTACTAAGTTTACGTTATCTTAGTTTGCGGGAGGTATTTCGGATAACTATTAATTAAGTGCTCATGTGTGTACGCACTTTAAGCATTAAAACTAATTAATTACCTCTTAGCTTCATCAAACAATTTACTTCAAATAGACTCTTGAAATGTCCTTTTCAATTGTCGAGTCATGCAGTTTAGTTCCAGATAAGGTTTTACTTTTAAAAAACATGTAAATACATGATCCAGTTATGATTTTACTTTAAAAAAACACGTAAATACGGGACAAAATGTTTTATTCGCCGCTGAATGAAAATCCACATCGGCCTACGTAAAAGTTTCCCGACACTCAGCTAAATGATCTGTCATTCAAGCGCAACAACTGTATCCAGGCAGTTGCCATTTTGAATCGATCACGGCTGTCGGCTGTCAGTGCTATTGGATTGATTTGCGGTCAACCGCTGACGGGGAATGGGGAGCGATGGACTGACGCTGTGGACTGATGAGTTCGCACTACGGTGACACAGGATAATTGATGCGTAAGGGAATTATGATTGAAAGAACTGCCTGTCTTCTTTAATCAATCCGTTGAATTCGGCAACGTAAGTATCAAATAAAATTTAGAGTTCACGCAAGATTAGTCTGCGCGCGGTTGGAATCGGAACTAATCGTATGCTGCCGTCTTGTACAACCTGTGCGCATTAACATGGCACCTGGCTCAATGAAGTTTAGAGCTCCCCTTGCTTCCCCGCACGGCGACGGCGGGGCGTCGGGCGGGTAGCGGGGGGAGTATTGAGTTCCGAGCCAGGTGCCATGTTAATGCGCACGGGTTGTAAGGTCAAATTAAATATAGAAATATTTAATTTAATATAAATCAATCTGCCTAGCCTTTTCCCAACTATGTTGGGGTCGGCTTCCAGTCTAACCGGATGCAGCTGAATACCAGTATTTTACATGGAGCGACTGCCTATCTGACCTCCAGAACCCAGTAACTGGGTAATACGATACCCCTTGGTTAGACTGGTTGTCAGACTTTTGGGCTTCTGACGACTCGTAACGACTGTCAAAGATCCACAAATGACAGCCGGGACCAACGGCTTAACGTGCTTGCCGAGGCACGGAGGAGTCTCGATATGTAAAGATGGTCACCCATCCACGGACCAACCCCGGCAAGCGTAGCTTAACCTGATGGATCGACCCGTGCGGCTGTTATTACATAGTCACGAGCTCCTCTAAAATAAGAATACCTTTTATATAGAAATATTTCAAGAAACTCAATTCAATAGAAAAAGCAGCGTAAATTGTTTAATGAAATCTTTTCGTTTCAATAGGCACTCTCGGAAGAACATGATTTAATGAACAGTAAACTTTGAATTGTAATATTTCAAGGAAGGAATTTTCCAATATTGTAACAATTCCATTGTTATTATTTAATTTTGTAAGAGTAAATTATTGATAAAAATATTTGAATATTAATAAAATTATCGAACTAGCTAGTAGGCACCTCGGCGACCGAACTCGGCTCCGGTGAAAATAGAGATTAATGGTAAGCCTTTAAATAAATAAATAAAGTTTGAAACAAAATAAGACATTCAGGGAACTTTGAAAGTAACTTGTGGCAAGCCCATTATATTGTTTCTGTTCAGTTCCAACTGTCCGGGACCAACGGCTTAACGTGCTTGCCGAGGCACGGAGAAGTCTCGATATGTGAAAATGGTCACCCATCCACGGACTAACCCCGGCAAGCGTAGCTTAACCCGATGAATCGACCCGAGCGGCTGTTATTACTCAGCCACGAGCTCCTCCTAAATAATTAATACAAGATTAAATTATTAATATAGATTTAATATTTTAAATATTAAGTGCGCGCAGACTAATCTTGGGCGCACTCAAAGTTTTATTTAACGTTTACATTATTGAACCAGACCTGACTAGTCCATAAAAGTGGAAACATATTTTTCTGAAACAACTCAGTATTCAAATAGAGGCAATATTGTTTCCTTATGGGCAGTCTATTTTATTTAGCATAAAATCTTTACGTCCGTACTAAAATTCGTTCTAATTCCGTTTTCCTATGACTCAAAGGTATTAAACGAGCGATTCTTCCTATCTATGTAAACATTTATACTCGTATCAGGCCCATGAATATTATAATAGCACCAACATTAAGTAAACATGGCGTATTAACATGAAATACCTATTATGAATACTAATTTATTCCCTTGAATATAAGGGAATGGGCCAAACAGGAAAATTATCTGTTATTAATTAATTGTTTATGACTCCACAAACTGAATTGTCCGCATGAGATATTGTTTTGAGTTTAAAAGGAACTATCTAACCTGTCGAATTATTGTGTAAAAATATCTCCGTGAAAAAGGTGAAGTGAACTGTCACCCTACGTGACGCTAAGAATCTAGGGATTGACAGCTTACTTTGTGGCGGTATCTACATCGCCACATGCGAACTACGCATCAAAGACCTGACGTCAGACAGACGTCACATAAATCCTGCATCGCGCAATTAAAGTTTACCGTGCAGTGGACATATATACGAGAACCCAACATCAATCGTTGGACAGTTGCCCGCCAGACACAAAACCCGTCTGGTCGGAGGATCCTCCCTTTTCTATGGAGTATGAGTGAACTTTACACCCTGTTCCTCATACCCCTAAAACTTCACCTAAGTTTGCACGGTGAGATTTTGACAGAATTGCAATTAGCACACCTGATCAAAATCCGAATCGTCTGTGGCAGTAACGGTTTCAAGATATAAGCATCTACAACGAACATATTGTGCAAAGCATAGCATGATCATGATGAGAGCAGTGGTGGCCCAGTGGTAACGGCCGCGACTTACGAGTTGTAGGTCGTAGGTTCGAACCCTGACAGGCGCTTTACTTTGTGTAAATAATTTCATCACCACTGCTCTCAAAACGGTGAAGGAAAACATCGTGAGGAAACCGGCATGTCTTAGAACAAAAAATTCGAAGACATGTGACATTTACCAACCCGCACTGGGCCCGCGTGGTGGATTACGGCCCACTCCCTCTTACAGAGAGGAGGCCTGTGTCCCAGCAGTGGGAACATTATAGCCTGATTATGCTATAGCATAATCTGAAAAAGCAAATGTGTAGACGTACCTAATAATAATAAAAACTGAAACCCAACTACGACTAAAAAGGTATAAACAAGACACCACCACAGACAGACAAATTAAAAATCCGGAGTCACACGTGTTAGGGCATAAATCGAACAGATTACGTGTGACTCCGGATTTTTAATTTGTCTGTCTGTGGTGTCTTGTTTATACCTTTTTAGTCGTAGTTGGGTTTTAGTCTTTATTACTTTTTTTTTTTTAATTCTTTTGGGGTTATAATATATATATATTTGAAATGTGCTCATTAAACCCTGTCATTTGATACCTAACATGGTACGATTAAACAATTTTTTTTTTCAAGTTCCTGACTATGTCATGCCATTTTTAATTTAATGTGACGTCACATGGCCTATAACCAGCGGACGATCAAGAGGCTTCCAACGATACCTCACTTGTCAAATTGTGATGAGTGGTTTAGAAGATATGAGGGAACAGATGAACATACATACATACCGGTCAAAATCATAACCCTCCTTTTTGCTTCGCCGTAGTCGGGTAAAAAAATCTAAAATCGCTTTTATATGTTGAAAAAAAAAAAACACGCATGTCACCCGTCCGTAATAGGCTCACCGGGGTGTTACATGGAACTTAAATATAACTGGCGAAATCTGGGTGTACTATTTGATGGACATCTGCCTAACTATTCGTGGATTACAGGCGTTATCTTGCTTGCTCCCACAGATGACGTATTTCGTCGAGTGCCTGTTTACAGCTTAACATTGTTCTGAGCAGTCCAATTAGTGCCGTACCACTTGAAAATAGTGCTGTGCCATTTTTGTTCTGCACGGAAAATGAGCGAGAATTCCGGGAAAGCGGTGTTTACGATCATTTTTCTTATTGTTACCAGGCAGAATTATGGTATATTTAGATTTAAAGGGGCGATAATGTTTACAGAGAAGTTTGCACGTGTTGGGAACACTAGAGTTGTAAAATACTTGATGAGGTAAACACGGTATTGAGCAAGTTTTAGCAGAAATCCTTTAATATAACTTAACGTGCTACGCGCTTTCTACGGCGTAGCAACAAAGGCCTACGAGAACTAACAAGTTGCTATAGATATCTGTATAGGTTTATTGACATGAAGTTGAGAGCGTAGAGGACAGTATAAATGGAAAGTTTTTTCGGAACTCAAGGGATTAAAGTTTCTATCTGAAGAAAATCGCGGCATCATACATAATATGTAGAAATATTTTCAGATGCTTCCATTAAAAATGCTTGCAAATATTTTCTGATAAAATCCATGTCTATCCTAATCTTCTAGCTTTATTGTGGAAAGCTGATTCAATTTCATAAGTAAATATCCTTTGAGTAAACCTGAGATAAGTCTTCTCTTGTTCAGGTAAAATATTTTCCTATTTTTATTTTTTGTCGTGGTGTCGTTCGTAGCACTGCCGCCATCGTTGCTACGCGGCTACGCGCGTTCTACGACGTAGTAATAAGGGTCTACGAGCGCTCACAACGAAAGTAAAGTTTATTGGCTATAAGAGTTTTTTTAAAGGTGCCTGATTAGTGTTTATCAATTACATTGCAAAACCGTCGAAATTGTTCAAATATTTGATAAATAAATATCAATTGAAGGAGATTGAGTACCGTTTGTGACAGGAACTTGAACAAATAATCGAGTCTTTCAATTATTAGGAGCGCAAAATTGGTTATGTCAATACCCTATTTAATTGCAGGCTCAGAAGAATTTTATGCCAAAATGAATAATGTTGTAATTCTTCATATTCTTACTATAGAACTGTTCAATCGTTATATCATTTCGTCGTTAAAATTCAATTGCTTGAAAGTAGATTCCAAAATAGTTTTAACACTATTGCGTTAGGGGTGAAATTCGCGTGGATGGTTTAACAAAACTTTTGCATTGCATCGTTAGAACATTGTATCGGGACAAGGCCATGAATTCTAAAAATATACGATGTTTTATATTCAAATTGTGTCCTTTGAATAACATCGAACGTTATTTTGTAAATATTGAATAGGCTCGTTTGCTACGAAACCGTTTGGTTTTTTTTTATTACTTTATGTCAATGTGGTATGAATATAAAATTCTTATCAGACAGAGTGGATATTCGATAATAATTTTTCTCAAACATGCTTGGAAATTCGAGCATTATTTTGACAACTTTCTTAGAGATAAATCGAAATTGCTGTACTAGTCAAAAACAAGTGACGATGCGGCCAGCAAAGTTACTATGAAAATCGGCCAAACAAATTACTATGAAAACTCATATCTGTTGTGTTATTTAAAAATGGAACGAACTCTTTTTACTTCAACCCATGGCAACTAAGGAGGTAATATAATAAAGGTTTTATTTATATTTCGATTTGGCTTGCAAATAGAATTGTTTGAAGTAAAGAAGAAACAAATGAACATATTTGCGCATGAAAAATTATAATTGTTCGTCATTGATGCTGGAATATTCATTTAATTTACTGTTTGAATTTCCGCGCATTATTTGAGAAAAGTACTATACACCTTGGCCGCAATCAGGAATTGATGGACTCACGTATGTGCCTTGGCTTCGCCTCGGCCCAAATTTTCACGATCGTCCATCAATACCCTCATGGTGGCCGCGACAGTAATGTACTATTTTCATAAAAAGCTGCAAAAAGAGTGAAAATAAAGCAGCCTGAATGGAAAAGCATAAGCTTTACAAGGACTAACAGCAACATACTATAGTTATAAGCCAGGGAAACATTAGTCACGCGGGAATGGTGTACACATAATAATGACTCTCCGTCCCGATGAATCAAATTATAATTGTCTATTTAAACCGTGAACCCGTAAACCCTCTACATAGAATATAGAAAATAAAGCATCAAATAAGCCGCTTTTCTCTTCAATAAAATAATCTGAAAAAAATAAGTAGGTAAACAGAAGTAGGTAGACTGGTAAGAGACTGTCCACTGAATAATACAATTTATTATCCAGAGAAACCACGAAGCGAATACCAAAAATGCCCGTTTCAGTACAAAACGGTAGGATTAACATAAAGATTAATTAAAAGATAAATGATGCCCGTTTTTATACGGACCCTCATTCTAAACGTTTTGCGATAGATTTATATTTGAGTTTTTTTTCTAAACACTTTATGATGAGATATGGCCGCTCGTCCATTTTCATAATGAGGCGGCTTTGTTCTAGTGTTTACTCATTTTGGGAAGTGTTTGGTATTCCACGTAATTTAGATGTTACATGAAGGGAATTTTGCGTCTCGTAGGACGCTGAACAACGTCGTCTGACGTCACGTAAATACTAATTAACGTTACGTGTAGGTAACTATATCCGTCAATTTATATTTAAGTAACGCAAAGCAAACAGTATATTATATTAATTGCTATTACAGGGAATTAGGTGACCCCGCTACCGCGCTTCGGAAAGCACGTTAAACCGTTGGTCCCGGCTGTCATTCGTGGATCTTTGATAGTCGTTACGTTTCATCAAAAGCCCGAAAGTCTAACAACCAGTCTTACCAAGGGGTATCGTATTACCCAGTTACTGGGTTGTGAAGGTCAGATAGGCAGTCGCTCCATGTAAAATACTGGTATTCAGCTATCCGGTTAGACTGCAAGCCGACCCCAACACAGTTGGGAAAAGGCTAGGCAAATTAATTGAGGTGACCCTGCTAAGGTTTCGCATTGATGCACACTGGGATGCATTTTATAATAGTCTGTTGTGTCCCTAGACAACCGTTTTGCTAATCAAATTAAGTCAGATGGAAAATTTCATGTCTAATTTAATGTCTCCTTACAAAAAGAATGTGCAGCTACAACGGGTAAGGTGCACAGCTCCGAGAGATGCGACTCGCGCAAAAGCGTAACTTGTCTCTTTCGCGTGACTACTGTCGCTCCGCAAATCGCGTCGTGTTGACTCGCATGCTCTAAATAACTTCTCTTCGCCCTCATTGACTCATCTCAAATTTCCACCCCATATTAAATCGTTTACGTCACAGCGAGACCACTTTTCTACCAGTGAGTGGCGTAAAAGGCGATTAAAGGATTACGTTCAGACGACGCGACGGGCAGAAGCATCCTCTTCGCAACAGACAACAATACCATTGCCCACCGCGGTTATTGTGGCAATTTCCTCTTTGACCGTCCATTATACAGGTTATTTATTGAAAGGCTCCGTGGACAATGAAGTGACGAAAATGAGGTCAATCCTAATTAAACCTATAGGTTTAGCTGAGTGGAACAATAATGGTTTTATTCGGATTAACGTATTTAGTTAACAGTTCTCATTAAGTGTAACGCACGATGTCGTTCATTTAAATACAATGGCGAATATATTTTTTATGATTTTTTTAAGCATCACTACGACATTTGAAATTAAACTCCGCCAGTCATTTGTTTTCAGATAAAGCGGTTGAAAAACAAAGTCAAAATTAAAATCATTGTCCGCTAAAACGAAGTTATAATTCGGTAGTAACCCGGTATGATGTAAAAAATAGAAGAATTCTGACAATAATGGACTATACGTGTAATCCACGTTCAGCCTGGGGCTAATCTTAGAAAGTTTAAGGCGAGCGCGCGGGAGGAGATAAATCTATCTCCGAGATAAATCTTACGAAAGTATATTGGGTATCATTTTCAAGGTTGCTTTCGATTAGACAATTTATAGATGAATGGTTCTACAGACAGACAATCCGCTGATAAATGAGACTTGTGAATTTAGTAAAGATTTTTTTTTCTTGTTTCGTAAAAGTAATCTTTTAAGTACTTATTGCGGAAAAGCTTACCATTTTTTTATTTAAACGTAGCGTTTGCTCTTTAACAGATAAAATCTGTGGAAAACCGAATATTTATTCATACACGGATTAAACCGAAAACAAATGCTCTAATTTTATTGTCTAGCTTAGCTCGTGCAATTTATATCCTAGATATAATAAAGCAAGTGTACCTACTCTGTTTTTTGCAGGAAAAATCTCCGTTATTAATTTATTTAGCATCATCATTTCAGCCGAAAGACGTCCGCTGCTGGACATGGGGGAGGCCCATATCCAGCAGTGGACGTCTCGTCCAAGCACCGCCACTTCGATCGGTTCTTTGCTTCTCGCATCCACCTGATTCCTGTGGCCCTCACCATGTGTCAGGAATATGTAGTAGGTAGGTAATTAATGTAGATCCCAACTGTCTTCCAATTAGGGATCAAACGGCAACCATAAATAGAATTACAGACGAATCTGGAATTAACTGAATAATCTATTAATGTGAACATGCTCTTATACCGATGTAGAATTTGTAGATATAAATACTTCGCAATAGACGGATAGATTATAAGCTAATGGTTCACATTCTGAGTGCAACTTTGATTGTCAAAAGCTAAGCTATATTTTGAGCTTAGTCGGTTAAATACAAACACAAATAAACACGGAAAAATAATGTAACTGAAATTAAAAATTCCCGCAAAAAATCCGTAACGTCGTAATTTAAGGTCTACGAAAAAAGGCCCGCGCGGGAATTAAATGTAATAGCAGAGGATCCGAGCTCTTCGGCCTGAGCACACTCCGGGCTCCCTGGGCTCATACCCGGCGCTTCGGAGCGAGAGGGTCTGTTTGACTGAGTTTTATTAAAAATGAGTTTATGCTCGGCTTTGGTCGCGTGGAGATTTGTAAACGATATATTAGACTGGAGTATTCACTGACTTAACATCATCCAAGTTTTAAAACATTTTCACTTAAAATACAAGCGGACCTGGCTGACGTTGTCCTGGCCGAACAGCGCCACCTACCGGGTTCAATTGTATTTTCAAACCATCCAGGAACCCACTCGAATATACACACAAAATTTCATCCAAATCGGTCCAGCCATTTAGGAGGAGTTAGGTGACAAACACACGTACAAAATTATATAAATAAAGATTATTATATAAATAAATGTCTTCACAAAATTATAATTATGCACGTACAAAATTATATAAATAAAGATTATTATATAAATAGATTATTATATAAATATGTGTCTATCTTTATCAGTCGGAAGACGATCTTAGCCGCATAAAGACCAACACTTATTTCCAGTTATAGGTTGTTGTTGTCGACTTGAGTCACAAAACACTCCGTGCAAAAATATACCAAGATCACGTTACATTGTGTTCTTTAACAAATTTCCTACATTTACTCCACCTCCCTTTCCATCATAATTATCATAGTCATAACAATTTCGTAACTGAATACTGTTATAAAACTCCATGCTATTACCTTTTAGTATGTTCTGACGGCCCCCATGGGCGCCAAGCCCTACTTTCTGGTAACCGGAAACCATGTGGAGGAAAATACGCATAATATTAGGGAATAGCTTTCGTCTACAAATATGATTGTTTATGGGAACGATCTGTTTTCTTTCTACCACCTTCTCTTCTATAATCATCTAAGTCATCATGGTTCCAGAGCTTAAGGACATGGAGCCAAACAGAATGAAAAGCTAGGCTCACTTTTTCACACAGGAATAAAGACGCTTTAAGAGGAAATAGGGTCGGTATTTTCTCCATTCAAAAAGTCATAATTCGCGGTTCGGCTCTCGTCTATTTCCTCCTCCAATATTGGACCAATTAGAAAGTTATTTTATAAATTGAATAAGAAGGATATTTAATGTGACTCAATGTTTTTCTTTTTTCATTAATAGTTGTCAAATTTGTACAATAGGCCTCTGATGACAGCGGTCTAATTTGGCACAGCGGTCTAAGCGGCAATTTGGAGCATTTTCTGAGGGTTCTACTGCTTCTACAGATAATCTATCATCAAAACGGAAAACATAGGACCATAGAACTAGTTGATATTTATTTTACTGTAAAAAACCATTGCTCTAGTCTAAGGTCATAAACCAGAGAGAAAACAGGCGAGAGCGTTTGTATGGAGAAGGGACCGACATAGGGTCGGTTCCTCTTAAGGTTTGAACTTGGGGGTTCAAATACAGCAAATAAAAAAATACATAACCTAAAATCTTCTTTTTGGTTTTAGATTTACTTCGTCTATGGTGGAACTTCGGCGATTAAGTACTTGCTTAATAAAGTCACAAGTCGAATCATTTATTTCAAATAGGCACATAAAAGGCACATTTTAACGTCAAAACAAGGAAAAAGAAATTGATTCTAGTTGCCCTGAAAAGGTAGTTTCGTATGGAGAAGAATTGGCAAGATACTCCACCGTTACTCCTATAAAATGTATTGCAATACTTTGTACATTAATTGTATAATTTTATGTGACGACGATGCAAGTAGAATACAAAATACCAATACGTAAATGAAAATGAAGCAATAAAAGATATTAATATGTACCTAAGTACATGGTGCTTACATGTTCACAAACGTAACGAGTACAATATCACGTGCGTTCACATTCCTAAGTTATGTAGGTATCCAATATTAAACCGGTGCCAAGATTATTAAAAAAAAACAGAACATGCCGTGTAAAAATCAGCAATGAACTCAGTGACGATGTTGTAGTAGATACGGGAACAGCACAAGGCTCAGTTATAGGACCCTTGCATTATTAAGCCAACGTCAATGACAAGGAGAATGTACAAAGGGATAAAAATATATATAACGGAAGGGCTCATAGGGCGTCAAAAAATTCTTCCGCATCGCTGTCAGTGGGAAAAGTGCCCAAAAGGCTGGCAGCATTGCCACGTTGGATGGCAATGCTGATTCTTTGACCTAGAAATTGGCCAGCCCTCTGGTCACGTGAAGAGTTGACCAACCGCTGGGCGAAGTCCTGAAATACTCTATGAGCACTGGGACCCCACGGCCCTAGTGTTTCAATCCCAAACGGCTCAAAAATATAGCTACCAATAAGGTTGTTATATTTGCGCCGTTTGAGGTTTTCTGCACCTGCAGCAGCCGCCCCAGCACAGCCCGCCGTGCTAGGAAGATGGGATGGCGCAAGGGTGTCGACACACGTTGCATCCCACCCCAAAGGCCGACCCATCTTCTAAGGCATTATGGTCATTTCGTCTGGTCTCTTCCCATCGTCGCGTGCCAAGCCATTGGCTTCTAAAACAGCTGGCACTCCGGCGGTGACAAGAGCCCGACGGATGATGTCATTAATCCTTGCGTGCCGTGCCAGCCGACCAGCGCTCTTGCTGCAGGAAAGGCCATGGTGTCCGAGGCGATCGACTGCTTCACCGCACTAACAGTGATGTGGTGCCCCACAAGGAGCGCCCAAACGCAGACTTGTAGCGAGCCGGAAAGTGGTGTCACCCAGCATAGTGCCTATGTTGGGTGACGGTAGCGCCTGAAGCCAGAGGCCCGACTCCCATTCTCCCACAGCCAGTAGGCGGGCACGCTCAGCAGTATTGGTGGACGTATTAATGAGGTTATTCCGTACCAACCTGCAGAGCGGCTCATCCCACTGTCTCTGGGAGAACGGGTTCTCGGGCTGCTCCGTATCCGGACAAGCCATTTTACAGGCGTTCATCGCATCAGTCAAACACGGCACTTCAAAGTCAACCTGAGAAGCGGTTAAAATTCTTGTGGTTAACTTTTCGGTGCTGTGGACCGAGGACAGGAACGCCGCTAAGCTTACACTGGAAATTTTGCGGACGCCGAGCCCACCGAAACGAATGGGTAGTGTGGCCTGCAACCACGCACGGTCGTCCAATGCCAAATTTATGATTGATGTCAGAGTGCTCCGAATGATTTTATCAATTTTGTCTAAAAGGTGTGGCTTCTTCCATAAAGGTGAAGAGCGGAGATAATACATAAAATTTGGACCGAATGCCGAGGAGAATGTTATAAGTTATAATTGCACGGCCTAACATTACGCGGACGATAACAGTCTCGTAGCAGCTGATAAAGACTTATATCTGCTGATCAATTGACTCGAAATGATTTTGATAATTTGTGCAAGTCGCTTGACTGGTGTTTAATGGTTAAAAAAAGACCGTCCACGTTCGGTTCAATCACTAACTCAACTCTGAAAAGCCAGTTAAAATAATTGCGCACACTCACCAATGTTTGCATGAACTGCAATTAGAGGCTTGGTTGCAAATGTGAACCACTGGAGCTGGTAACCAACTACAAATATGTACTAACCCGAGTTGCGAATCCAAATGTACCTATAATAATCTCGAATTTTAAAACCACCAGAGCACAAGTGTCCCTTCTCAGTATTTTTCCTGTGTATGACTTATTTTCTTTGTTAACTAACACTATGTATTTTCGATGCCTAAATGAAATCCTTCCAGCTATTTTCTTAATATCTCCAGAAGATTAAGTAAATTCCCTCTCTGACTCTCTGGAGCAAGTAATTGAACAATTAAGTAGTTGCCATGACAATTTGGGAACGGCTCAAAGGAAACCAAACACCATTATAATTACATGTAAAGAGCAAATAATTGAAATTGATATATCGTCTTATCAATGGGCACTTTTATGATTAAAACTAAAAAATACGATAATCAATCAATCTGCCTAGCCTTTTCCCAACTATATTGTGGTCGGCTTCCAGTCTAACCGGATGCAGCTGAATACCAGTATTTTACACGGAGCGACTGCCTATCTGACATCCACAACCCAGTAACTGGGTAATACGATACCCCTTGGTTAGATTGGTTGTCAGACTTTCGGGCTTCTGACGACCCGTAACGACTGTCAAAGATCCACAAATGACAGCCGGGACCAAGGGCTTAACGTGCTTTCCGAGGCACGGAGGAGTCTCGGTATATGAAAATGGTCACCCATCCACGGACCAACCCCGGCAAGCGTAACTTAACCTAATGGATCGCCTCGAGCGGCTGTTATAACCTAGCCACGAGCTCCTCTACATAGCCACGAGCTCCTCTAATCTAATTTGTACGTAATTATTTGTACCTGAATCGGGTTACAAAACGCGCATACAATTTGCAGGCCGAGACAGCGTTGCATAACTCTACGTATTGCTCCATCCAAAGACAAAGACAAAGACAAAGACAAAGACATTTATTCGTAGGATATGGTATGTACAAAGATGGATAATAAAATTATAGTCCGAACACATCCGCCACTAAAAGCGGCATACGAATATTTACAATAGATATGTATGTAATCTCACTTAATATTACATAGGTATTACTTATATTCTAATAAACACTAAAACTAATATTCTAATAAACTTATATTCTAATAAACAATAAAAGCTAAGTATAGACAAGTTAGTTCTTTAAGTTTTAATACTAACTTAATTTATTATTATTAACTTAATTTATATAACACAGTATAGACATAAATATACTCTATTTTAATTATAAAACTAAACAAATTAAATATGTATTACCTATTTATCCTTAAAATCAAAAAAATCTTTTATTGTATAAAAATTATGTTGGAGAAGCCATGTTTTCAGATTTTTTTTGTAATTATGAAACGGGAGTTCTCTTATTACTTTAGGAATGTGGTTATAAATTTTTATAGACATAAGGTAGCTATTTCTATAGTGGAGAGTACTGTTACAAAATTGGTTTTTTAACTTGGTGGGGTCTCTTTTTGTAAATCTATTGTTTTCGGTTACTGTGGAGAAAAATTTTGCATTTTTTCTAACAAATATGGCTATTTCCAAAATATAAATAGAAGCTAACGTTAAAACCTTTAACTTTTTAAAAATTGGTCTACAGCTCTCATATGGAGGCGCCCCAGTTATTGCCCTCAAGCATTTTTTTTGTGCTATGAAGGCTCTTTCTATTTGGGACGAGTTACCCCATAGAAGTAAGCCGTACCTCAATACGGACGCTACATAGCCGTGATAGGCGTTGAGTGCAGCTTCTTCGTTCGTTGTTTTGCGTAGTTGTCTAAGTGCGTATATAAATCTGTTTAATTTTTTACATACATTTTCAATGTGTATTCCCCAATTACAGTTTTCATCTAGAGTAAGGCCTAAAAATTTTATACTATTTTCTCTGTTAATTATTTCACTGTTATGGTTTAAATCAATGTTTGGGGGGTTTTGTTTATAGTTTGCGAATTGAATGAATTTTGTTTTAGATAAATTTACTTTTAAGTTGTTTTCATTTAGCCAATTTATTATATTGTTGATTGTTTGATTTACTTCTTGTTGATGTAATGTTTTGTTATATTCCGGTATTATTACTGATACGTCATCTGCGAATAGCACGCACTTATGGCTTGTTATATTTGGTAAGTCGTTAATATATAGAAGGAAGAGAAGAGGCCCAAGGATGCTTCCTTGGGGTACTCCAGACCCATTGTGTCTAAATAAAGATTTGTATAACTTTACAACTAGTTTATCATTAATACGGGACACTTCAACACACTGTTGTCTATTGCTGAGATAACTTTTCAGCGATTCTAACGCTGGACCTCTTATGCCGTAGCGCTCACATTTATCTAGAAGTCTATTGTGGTTAACGAGATCAAAAGCCTTGCTCATATCAAGGAAGATTACTGAAACAGAGCGTTTTTTATCAATATTATCTGTTATGGACCTGACTAGAGAGAATGCTGCGAGAGTGGTTGACTTACCTTTTTGAAACCCATTTTGTTCTTCGTTGATAATTTTATGTTTGTTTATAAATTGAACTAAACGACTATGCATTATTTTTTCAAAAATTTTTGAGATTATTGGAACCAGAGTGATAGGTCTATAATTAGTTTTATCTAGTGTACTCTTGCTTTTATGGAGTGGCTTAACTATAGAAACTTTTATTTTTTCTGGGAAGATTCCCTCAAAAAGTTGATTGTATGGCACAGTATTGGTGTTATCAAGAAACGAACTCACTCGGATCAGTTCCTAAACGAGTCATGACGCACACCGCGCTTTGTATGCTTCGTTATTTTTTAAAGAGTGTCATAGACAATATTGTCTCACTGTGTCTAGTTTTTTTTTTGTATTTTTTTTTGTATATTTGCACTTTGTAGCTATTTAATAATGTATAGTTATTATTTAACCGTGCTTTTGTATGTTGTGTTGTCTTTTGTGTGCACCAAATAAACGTTTTATCTATCTATCTATCATAGAGTAACATCTACAAAATTGTATGCATCTGTTAATAGGCTAGGACTCACGGTCTAGCATCATTGAAGCGTAGGTATTATAGAAGGAATAGAAATTCACAATTTATAAAATAATTGAATAATAAACGCTTTTCAAACTAACCTACTTCCGGGTGGCAATAATATAATTCGTATTCAATTTCTTGAGAAACCTGACTTTCATTATAAACATCGGGCACGATTACCTAACTCATCTCGGGTTGAAATAATTAAGACAATACAAACGAATGCTGATAAAGACCAAGGCTGTCTCTATAAACATATAATTGTATACTTGTGTACCTACTGTATAGGTACTGGTGACATGTTACTTGATGGCTGTCTTTGTATCGAATTTGGGATCTTTAGAGTGGTGGGAGATTTGCCGGGAATGTCCGAAAGGGATACCGGGACCTTGGCAACAGGCAACTGAAAGAACACGGGTAGGTTTTAGTCAGTAAAAGTCTGACACGCCCTTCCGCTCCGCCTAGAGCGGGAGAAGTCATTTGATGATATACCATACTGAAAAAAAAAAAAAAGAGTGGTGGGAGATGTAGTTTTCGGCGGTATTTAGATATTTTGTGTCCGCGAATCGGGGCAATTCACATGAACCATTTGAATTAAAAATCTTAACTCGAGAAATGATACATACCAAAGCATAAAAAATTTCTTTCGCAAGACCTTGAAGTCAAAAACATTATTGCGTTAATTAAGTACTATGACGGCAGCAAAGAAATTACATATGTAGGAGTTGTATACAGAAATGTTATTTTATCAAAGGCAAACAAGTTGAAATAAGTTGCTGTTTATATGGCGAGAGAAAAATTCGTATTTCATATTTAGATACCAATTCTGAAGTCAACATTATGAATGAAAGTTACATCAAAGATTCCGAGATTAATTTCACTTTAATAAGTTATTGATGACATGCGAAAGTATTTTTTTCTTGCAAATTAGAAGTCCACGAAAGTAATTTTCTTTTTATTTATTAGTTTAAACGGGCAGATAGTCTATTTCGCACTAATAAAACAGGTTTAGGTGTCTGTCTACCATAAAATTGGGACATCAGGTTTACAACAACGGCCATCAAAAGAGGGTAATGGTCCCCAACTATTTATATTACGATTTAGGGATCGAATACTGCCGAGCGCAGCGGACCTCCGAATCAAGGCTATTCAATACCGAATCGATTGCGACCTATTACAATATATCTGTACCCGAACTACCTAAGATATAATAAATAGATTACAGTAGGTAAGCGAATTGAACGTCAAAGGTAAAGGTAAGGTTCGAAATCCATATTTCGTACTTTATCATTACTTGCTAAAGGCTCTGTCGGTTTGCCTGTATCTTACGCCTTTCAACAGATTTGGATGAAATTTGGCACCCGGATAGATCATGACATGGTTTAGACATAGGATCTTTTTATCCCGGTAGTATGTTCCCGTGGTAATTTCGGACGTACATGCGGGAGAAGCCGAGGGAAAAAGCTAGTGTTAGATATAAAAAAGCGGTTCGAAATAATAGAGATAAAAATTCGAGGTTCATAGATTCCTATTGTTATGCGCAAAATGGTTATATCAAATGACCTAAATAAAGAAAAAAAGAATTGCGGACCCATTTTCATCAAGTGCCCGCTATAAGACGTTTGTCTTCAGTCCCTCTAGATGTTTCGCTCTACTTTGCATTTGCCTAACAAACATGAATATTTATACCCTTAAGTATCGGTTGGGTAATCTCTATAGGCCTGAGGTCGTTGTCTGTTCCAATATACGGCTTAGTTATTTGTTATTGTATAACAAAGGTATCTGAAACAATGTTTTATTGGTAAATTCAGATTAGCAACAGTAAAACGTAAGATTTTTTTTTTAAATAATTTAACAGAACTTGTAAAAAAAATATTAAGTTACTCCGCAATTTTCCTGAAAAAACAGTAGGATAATATTGTGTTTTATGTGTTAACACGTAGGTACGTAACAATTTACTTCTCTTGAATAATTTTTCCGAACTGTTTTTACTTTCCAAAAAAGGTTTTTCCTTACGGCATTCTTGTATCTTTGTGAATCAGAAAAGGTAGAAACTTATTATTCACTTTTATTATGAAAATAATATAATGTATAATGTTAGAACGAAATGGAAAGAAAATACTGGGTAAAATATGTTATGTAACATACCTACATACCTATATTATCAAATACCCACGTATTCCATGTTACCGGCTAAACTCGATTTCCCGATAAACCAGTTAGCCCTGGGCCACACTAGTTTGTCAACACGTGTTATGAGGTATGTAGGTACAACTATAACAACATTTATTAAAAAGATTTGTGTTAGATTTCATAAAAAAACATTATGAAATAACAGAAAAACACGAAGTTTTTTCGAAAAGTGGTCAAAGGCCAGCCAATCCAATTTAAAGAAAAAAAGAGTAATTGAAAACTGCTGGTTTTCTCTCACAATATCGCATTTCGCTCAAAAGAGTTCAAGTTGGTTTTCATTAATTTTCCATTTATCCATAGAAAGTTTTATCGGAATACCCTTGGGAGCGCGCTTATCAGCCTTTTGTTTATCAATTGATTTGTTTGAATGATTATAGTCAAGAGATCAGTCATCGAGTATCTTAAAGTATTATTTTAACGGGTATTGATTTACCTATTACACTGACAATAAATTGTACTTTTTTCATCATTTGAATAATATATTGGTAGCAATATCGAATGATATATTATTTTATTCAAAACCAAAATTAAACTTGAGCCAGTGGCATCCCCCGCACGTTCATCTTAGTTATTTCGCTTTAGGTTATTGAAATTTGAATTAGAATAACGTTCAGAATAACCTAAAGAGGTGGAAAGTTAATAATATCATAATTATGCTGTCAAGATTCTGAAAATTAACCTTAGAAGATTGACTTTTCAGATTAACACATCACTTAAAATGAAAGAGATTAGATAAATGAACCTTCAACTTTCAAAACTTCTCCAGAATTAAAAACATTTCACACATTTTCATTAATTTTACATGATAAAGTTCTCTCTGTTTTTATATTATTTAAGAATTTATTTTTCATGGTTGCTAAAGCGAATTTTCGTATATACGGTAACAAAGAAAATAAGTTAACACTGACTTTTTGAGTAGGTAATAAAACATCGTGAGGAAACCGGCACGTCCTAGAACCAGAAATTCGAAGACATATGACATCCACCAACCGGCACTGGGCCCGCGTGGTGGATTACAGCCCGCTCCTCTCGCAGAGAGGAGGCCTGTATCTCAGCAGTGGGAACATTATAGGCTGAATATGCTTATGCTGTTGCGGGTTCAAAACCCAGTGAAGACCAAACCAAAATAACTTGTCAATATCATACTTGTTGGTTTCATTGAAATTATCCGCTACATCCAAGATTACTGAACAAAAGAATACATGAAAGCTCACGATAGGATTAATCCTGCCCAGAGAACCTCCTGCGCAGTATGGAGATACATACCGAACGGTGTCTAAACATCAAAAAAGAGTCGTAAGTCCCTCCGAGTCCTCTTTAATTATTCCCGAAAGTAGTGGCAGCGTATAAATTTGGCGTGAGTGCCACATAAAAACTCTTAATACCGCCCTAATTTCCGGAGTTCCTAATTAAAAAGCGACTTATTGTCTTAAGGGAGGGCTATGAGGTACTTGTAACGCGTACTTCTCACCTTCAAAGATATTACGCGAAGTAAATCTTTAAGATGAACTGTTGTTGAGATGACTGGGGTTATTAAATTCCTGCTGCATTTGAAATCCTAATCCTAACTTCCTAACTAATATTATAAATGAAAGTGACATTGTTTGTTTATTTGTTTGTGACGCTTTCATTCTAAAACGGAACTGATTTAGATGAAATTTGGCACATGGGTTACCATGACCTGGAATAGGACATAGGATACTTTTTATCCCGGTATTCCCACGGGATCGCGACTTACGCGAGTGAAACCGCGGGGTGCAGCTAGTAATGCATAAACCTATCTTGAACAATGGAAGTTTTCACATTCACGAAGCAAATTCTCATGACTGACATTCTTGCTTCTTGGTTATCTTATTTGTTTTCTAGCTCCGAAACGATTAATCAATTCACCCAGCCTTTAACCATGAACTGCGCAAAACCACTGCCGTGTAAAATATTTAAAACGCCGGAAATGTACAAAACAAAGGGTTACCGCAATCGGAGTTGCGCGCCAGGCCGCGTTATTTCGATGCCCGTAACGTAAACGTAACGCGTAACGTAAATATTTCACGTCCCGTTTCAATTTTGTGGACCGTGAATGCATTTGAAAAGCTCGTTCGAACTTATGTTCGTACGTTCCCTCTACGGTATTTCAGTAAGGATTTTTTGCGAACAACGTATTGGATTATTAGTACAAGCCTAATTATGCTGCCTGCCCGGCAATACCTAATTGACTGGTTAATTATCACGACCTGGTAAACATACATAATTCAGGCCTATACAAAAGAAGAGCATACTGTATCATATAGAATAAAGATAGATACAGTATGTTCTTTCTAAAGAAGTTCAATGTTTCTTTTTGTTATAAATGCGCGCTACGCCAGCACTCGCGTATTGCTACGCAGCGCGCTACGGCCTGCTACGGCGTAGCTTGCATGTTCAGCAGTCCCTGTAGGCCGTAGGCGTCGCCACGGCCACAGAGAGCGATTTAATAAAATAATGTTTCCATATGCATGACAATTTTATCGCCAGTCGGTAGAATATATTTATGTGCTTCGCAGTCGTAAATGTTTGATGTCCAGTCTTAAGCTTAGAGTAGAATTTCCCACTTTCTGAATAAGTAATCATTACTAAAGTCAAAGTTATTTATTTAAAATAGTATTCTTGAGCGATGACACATTTCACCATATTTTGGCATATCTATAAGTATGTAATGTATCTTACACTTATTTTCAGTGAGATTGAAATATGATTGAAGGTCGTCTCTAATTTGCTTATAATTGTCAAAAGATATTAATGAACAGATGAACCATGCTCACGGGAATGTTTTCATCAGATGGTTAGTATGATTTTCAGTAAATCAATAGGAGTTACTTTATGCTCCTTGGATTCTGAAATAAGGCAGAAAGTTGTTCCCGTAAATACAGGATCACAGGTCTGCCTGTGTAATAAATGTACAATTTACACCGCCTAAGGGTATTTGCCAGGATTCTGAGAAGCTTTGTTTATACTTTGTTGAAATTATCTCGACCTTTACATCAGAACCCCGCTAAGGGGAGATATAGGCCTCGGAACATGTATTTTTCCTTTGTCTTTGCTTGTTTCATACACAAATATCAATCCTAGCCTTTTCCCAACTATGTTGGGGTCGGCTTTTAGTCTAATCGGATGCAGCTGAATACCAGTATTTTACATGAAGCGAAAGCCTATTAGACCAGACACAAATATAAGATATATAATTATGTGCAAACAAATGTTTTATTATTGCTAGTTATTAACCATCAAAAATAATACGCCATAAGCTAAGCACAGATCCGGTCGATGTAGCGATGCATTTCTTTTGGCTGAATACACAAAGCTCGTTCACTGAAAAGGAAGTTCCCGCCGTAAAAATGCTATTACCTACAAGGTTTAAGGGCACTGAGGTACTGTCGCTCGCCCTCTTACACTGACAAAATGTGTTTGTTACTATATACACTGCTCAGCCCTTCAGGGAATAATGCGTGATGTCATTGTATGTAGGTACGTTACACATAAACGCACGTATCGTGGTATGTAACGTAAAACAGTCCCACAAAACCTTTTTAGCCGGTAATAAAAAACACTTGAGTCAATCAATGAAAATAACAAAACGAGTTCTCTTATTATTTTATGAATCTTCATCGGAATGAAATTTCATCGGAATCATCGACATGCCAACGTAAAAAGTCCAGAAATCTCAATTCTTTTGTTCTACAAATTGAAATGCATGCTTTAAATCGTCTGTGAGATAGAAGTAGAATATACTCGACGTTTTTCTATTAGCGAAGAGATCGCTTCGTCTCATTTATCAGTCGGGTTCGGGACTCGTTGGCAGATTACGAAATTATCGATCGAGGAGTACGTACGAGAAATACTGAAAAATAATACGGAGCAACAGTGCTAGTTTATAATGGTAACCAAATTAACACGCCGAGCTTCATATGTTTCTTAGTTAGTTCGTTAATGTGCTCTTTAATGCTTTCTCAGCAGTGGGATAGTGAAGAACAAAATTCCTTTATTTTATAAGCTTTCATGTTTTTTATAAGCTGTCATTTTTATGCGCACATACTCTGAAAATAAAAGATTATTCTGCATTTTTTTTCTGCTTGTATTATCAGCATCTTTTTCTTTAATTTTTTGCACATGACTCGATGTTTGTCATATAAATACGTACCATTATAGTCCTTTTCTTTAGTTATTCTATTCCTAATTAGTTTCCCTATAGGTCTATTTTGTAAATTGACAAGTGAGTAGTGAGTCGTTCTTGCAATTACATATTTTATATTACCTGCGTTGAGTTAACAAATATAGCGATTTCGAAAAAACATTCACAATTTAAGTATTTAAGGAATCTTCAAAACAAGAATACGCATATTTCTTCCTTTTTTTAAGAAAACAGCTACTTGGCTGACGGCTGTGCCCAAACATAAACTCCACCAAAGAATTTGTGCGCGCGCTTTCTTTATGTATAGGTATTCATAAAAACTACGACAAACAACAAAAAAAGCATGTTTCGTTTACGAGGCACGCGGGCTTCGATAGCTTGCAAGAGTAAGTACTGATTCTGACAACCTAAGCAAAACCATTCGTACGAATTACGATGAGCCTAAAAAGTTGTAAAATCCGAAATATTGCTAATAGGTACTAATGTTTAGGACCGATGCCTGGCAGGGTTGCGGGAAAAACCGAAAGGGATACCGGGACCCTTGGCTACAGGCAAGTCTGACATGCCCTCCCGTTCCGCCTAGAGCGGGAGAAGTCATTTGAAGATTTCCAAACCTCAAAAAAAAAAAACAATATTACTAATGTTTTTTTTTTAATCTCTGGATATTGTCCAGTGTGTAAATCCTTTATAATTTTATATTTTTTTGAATTTGAATATTCTGATCATTAACTTATCTTTTATCGTGATTTTGATGTTCAGATATCTTTGTTTTCATAGTATTTGTTGCGGAAGGAAAAAAACGTCAGAAGGAAGGTTTACGAAGACCAAAGAAACGATGGGTAGACTGTGTGAAAGATTATATGGCTAGAAGGAGTTTGACTACTGAGACGAGATAATATATGAAACAAGAAGACGTTCTGCACGGACTCGAAATAAATTAATGGCAAGATATTGTTGATAACGAGATATCTTTAACAATCTACCACGCCTTTCGACTTGTCTAGCTGGACCTTAAAAAAACAAATAATTAATCAAACACTAGTCGAAAGATAGCAAGCAAGATATGTATAATAAAATAAAGCCCTATTCGCCGCGTTACTCGAAGCAATCAAATTACACTCCAAATTAGATATTTTTGCTGAAAATGTTAATGAAATTGAACCAGTAAAATGAACCGCTGTGCCGAAAAATACGTAAAAATTAATTCTGATTTCATTTTCGCTGAAAGATAACAAAGAATAACATTGACCATGACCGCGTTACTTTGAGGTCGCATTAATTAATGGACTATTTAATAAAGGAAGGCTAAACAATTAGCTTTGGCGCACTTATTTGATTATTTTTGCGTTGATAGTGAAACCTACTACAGCAAACTACCAAAACAAAATAGGTAAATGGACACTTTGGCAGTATCATATTAGGAAAATATTATGAATCATCGTAGAATGTCACAAACTGACAATTCATAATATGATCTGCGTGCTGATTCATCAATAATTCATCAGCTGTTTTTCCATGATATCTCATTTCTTGAAATTTTTCCCGTAAAGCTGAATTTACCACTCATGAAAATTGAGCCTTTAATTAAGCTAAGCGTTCCCAAGACTACTAAGTCGAGCGAAACGATTGCATTCTGCGCTGAGCTACGAGGCTACGGATCTCGTAGCTTGTAGCCTGTAGCCCGTAGCCGTGCTACGGATTACGTCGTTATTGGAAATGCAATCCCAGTGTGAAAACTATTTCGCCCGCAAAGGGGAAATATGAGGATTATTTATATACGACACATATTGAAAATGCGGTTTTAAGCAAACACGTATATCTGGATCCAGTTGCATTCCATTGGGAAACTGGAAACGAAGCTATTTTAGTATTGTTTCTTACGGAACAAAGTGTAAATATCATTTTTTTTTTCTGTTTGTGGAGTTAGTAAACGTAGCACTGATTTATATTTGGCTTGGGCGATATAAATGTGGGTGAATGCACATAAATATTTGCCGGCCTTGGTTACGAATATGGCTACTCAGATCACGTCTCGCGGGCGTCGTTTGTGGCTACTTAGAGAATATATCAAGAAGATGGATAGCATCGGGCAACGTTCCAAGTGTGATGATGATAACAGCAGGCAGGACGAAATCATTTTTTATTATATAGATTTGTGGAATAGTTTCATTAATATTATTGGGACTTTTAACGCTCTATACACATCGGAGAAACCGACATAAAATAGATGGAATATTAAATTGATGTTATGGTCCATAAAATGAGTTATAGCTAGGCGCTTAGTTATCTTCATAACGCCTATAGCGACTCATAAATAGGTAGGTACTACTATAAACACAGAATATTGGAAGAAATAGGTACCTATGTACACAGCAACTATGATAAAACTTATATGATTTTTTCTAATCGAATGTCAGTTTATGATGTATCGATGATTGGCAGTCGGCGCGGGAAATATTTGCTCAGCCGAAAAGTTGATACGTAGTGGTCGAAACACAATTTCCAATCTGGATTTTCCATTTATTTCGGCGGAGATGGATACCTAAAGGTTGCGTTATTTGGGTCAAACTGTACCTACTTTCAGTGCAGATACGTTAATACGTAACCGAAAAATAATAATTGACTAGAATCGTTATCAGTGCGATAAGTCAATTAGCGCCGAGCAGCAATCCTATATAAGTGGGGGTGACGGGCGATTTGATTCACTTTGCGTCCAGCGCTCGGTGTGGTAACACGTCGCGTTCTGGTTTGCAATTGGTCAATCGTCATCCTGAGGATGCCTCGTTGAGAGGTGAAACACGTGTCGATTTCTTACAGGGTTTTTTAGGACTCTTGAAGAATAGTCAAGCGGAATTGGTTACTAAATATATCTACGTCTATTGTATTTTATAATGGATTTCCGCAAAGTCACGCCTGAATCAATTAACTATCCATTGATTCGTCTAAATGTGGCGCCGAAAATAAGATCGTGATACCACTGTTTAAAATGTTTACGAGATTTAGAAGTATCCGTACGATTACATTTTCCATAAATTATAAATTAAAGTACTTTCAGATTTCATACGTGTTGAGTTGTTGATTGAAGAATTAGCGCAGAATCGCGATGCATCTCAAGAAACGCCCAGCAGATACAATGATACAATCACGAAAATTCTAAACAGCCTTTCTAACACCACCACATACCACACTAAGTAGGTACACTACACTAAAGCCACTTCACATTTTAATCTTCCAAAAAAGACTGACCTACTGTAACGTGCGTTACAGATTTATTTATTTACGTATATACAAAGGTACACCAACAGCTTCTGTATATAATATCTTATATATATTAAGCTCAGACCAAATAAATGGGGCTTAAAACGGTTACTTTAGCAGAATCATATTATGATTCATCGTAAAATGTCACAAACTGACAATTGATCTGCGTGTAATTCGTATTACGAAATAATTCATCTGTTTGACAGTTTCCTATGGAGATTCGGAAAATGGTCCACAAATTATGAATTGCTTTTATTTCAAATTAGAGGTATTGCTAATGATAATGACGGCTGGGATTCAGGAAATGAATTGCTTTTAGAGGAATTGTGTGACCGGTTTAGGCCCCCTGAACACTGTCAACAGTGACGTGAACTGAGGCGGTTTAGTAAACATGTGTGCAGTGAGGTGTAGTTTGATTGTAAATTGTTTTAAATGTGTGCGTGTGAGCGTGTATGTAAAGAGCCGAAGTGTAGTTTTGGCATGCTTCACTGTATTATTCGCTTTGTCTTGGTTTTTTATTTGGTCTGAGATTTTAAGTACCTACCTACAAACAATAGGCTATCTTAGTGATTAATCGCGATCTGGCCCGTATATGCGACTGGAGCAAGAGGTTTGGACTTATGGTCAACCCTATAAAGACGCAGGTTGTTGTGGTTGGCAGTTCTAGAACGGTCTCAAGAATTGATTGGACGACTCATCCCCAAGATTTTTTTGACAACTCTGTTATTCCCTTCAGCGAAAAAGTTAAAAACTTGGGGATATTCATTGACAAGAACTTCTCCTGGACTGCCCAGCTACAGGAAGTTAGCCGCAAGCTATTTGCTTCCGCTGCATCTTTGAAGAGACTACGCAATTTTCTACCGACTGCCACTAAGATTGCGCTTGCACAATCACTTCTTCTACCCATCCTTGATTATGCTGATGCCAGCTATCTTGACCTTACTCAAAACCAACTCGATAAACTTGAGCGGCTTCAAAATGTTTGTATAAGGTTCATATTCGGTTTGCGCAAATATGACCATGTTTCCGAATTTCGTGTGAAGCTCAAGTGGTTACCAATTCGCCTTCGCCGGAATGCTCATATTCTTTCCCTTTTGTATAATGTGCTCTTCTCCCCTTTCACCCCTCTCTATCTTAAGAAACGTTTCGAGTATCTTTGCGACTCCCATACAAAGTTTTTGAGGTCATCAGATAACTTGAAGCTTAAAATGCCAATGCATTCCACATTTTTCTTTGACAAATCCTTTTCTGTTCAGGCCGCTCGTTTGTGGAATGCATTGTTCAAATAAAACGCGCGCAATCGTTACCTGTATTTAAGAGACTTGTGAGGGAACATTACTTGCTGTTGTGATCTTGTTCTCATAACTGTAATTATCTGTAGTCGTCATTTATTTTTCGTTGCTTACATAATATTCTTTTAAAGTCAGTATGTATGTATTTATGTATCTATTATACAGGGTCTTAGGGTAGACACCGTTATCCTTGAAACTAGTGGTTTGGTGTCATCTATAATATACTTTTTCTATGGGACCAACTTCTTCCTTTCTTCCAATGGTTCCCATAGATAACGGTGTCTACCCTAACACCCTGTATAGCATATATATATATATATATATCTATTATAGTATATTGTATCTATGGGTATGTTTAAGTTCCTACTTATTATTTTGCACCAATGACAACCCCATTTTTTATGTCCACGGAATCACTGTCCATTCTAAGGTTGCCTGGAAGATATCGCAGAAAGTGATAAGGCCGCCCATTGTATGTTTTGTAGTGTTAAATTTGTTTTTTTTCGCTATGTATTTTCTGGTGTACAATAAAGTACCTATATATCAATAAATAAATAGTCTCGGATTTACACAGTGGCCAATTTACAACCAGCATTCTCATGCTCAGATTATTATTTTACTTATTTCTTGCTCTTCTAAACACACATAGCTACGACAAATAGGTGCTATAGCTCAGTGTGAGATAGGCCAGTGAAAACAATCGGGGACCCAATTAATCACGCGGTACCTATTGTCTGTTGAAGTGGCTACAAACCACAACGCATTTGTATCTCGACTCCTAGATAATATGAGACGGGAAGAAGGGACTGGGCGCCATGCTGGGGGAAATTATATTCATAGTTATTGGACAATTTGAGATTTGAAATCACAAGTCATTTTGTATGAAAAACATAACCTCCTCGATGCCCGTGCGCAGTCCGGTCCCCGTCCTGTGGACTTAGTACGGACGCACGGAGTAGACGTACCTAACGTAAATTCGAACGATTATAAAATTAAAAATACTCGTTTTCATATAATGTTTACTTTGTGATACAAAATGTGCTTGCCGCAAAATTTTAAAGCAAAATGTTATAAGATAATTCTTAGTTGTATAATTGTATTATCGATTTAAAAATCGATCGAATTTACGTTACGTTTAGCATTCTTGCTAAGGCCTCTGATCTCGTGCGGCAGCAGTCTTCTGTTATTAAAAACACCCTGATTAACTGTCAGGGTCGGTGCTATCAATCTCTGACGGGGTCCGCTAGGGCCGATGCCTGCCGGTGTCGCGGAGCAGGCAGAAAGGGATACCGTGGCCTCTGGCAACATACAGGAAACTGAAGGAACACGGGTGGGTTTTAGTCAGTAAGAGTTTGACACGCCCCGCTCCGCCCAGAGCGGGAGAAGTTACTTGATAATAAGCATAAAAAAGCTTGCTTTTCGAAAGTGAAATACCAACGCTACACAAACAATACCTAGACACAAAAAATCTTAATTGCTAAACCAAAACATAAAAAGTACATACAAATTAAAATAATGTCCCTATTATAAACGGGCAGCGGTCCGTATTACAGTGGCGGCTCGGAAAATATCTGTACCTCACGTAACATTTTCATTATCACGTTGAAATTCTCTAATGGACGACAGGTAAACACTTTACGCGTTGGGTATATTGCAACGAGAAAAGGGTTTCCATAATGTACTTATTATTGTTGTATTCTCTTTTGGGTTATATTTTCACTTTTTCCTGTGCCGCATACTATTTAAGCCATTGTCCCACGTGCCAAATTTCATCCAAATCCGTTCAGCCGTTTTAGCGTAACATACAAACAAACTCACTTTCGCATCTAAAATATTAGTTAGGATTAGGAAGGATAGTACTGTAATTGTACAAAAATAATGTGTAAGTAACAGGTATCGGTATGCAAATCTAACCTTTGTAACGTAAACTTAATAAAGTAAAAATCCGGAGTCACACGTGTTAGGTCATAAATCGAACAGATTACGTGTGACTCCGATTTTTTAATTTGTCTGTCTGCGATGTCTTGTTTAAGCCTTTTTAGTCGTAGTTGGGTTTTAGTTTTAATTACTTTTTTTTTTTTTTAATTCGTTTGGGGTTATAATATTTTTTTTTTTTGAAATGTGCTCATTAAGCCCTTTCATTTGATACCCAACATAGTACGTTTAAACAATTTTTTTTTTATAGTTCCTTACTTTATGTCCTCTAGAGGGCGCCATTTTTAATTGAATGTGACGTCATACAGCCTATAACCAGCGGACGATCAAAACGCTTCCAACGATACCTCATTTGTCAAATAATGTGATGAGTGGTTTAGAAGATAGGAGGGAACAGATGAACATACATACATACATACCGGTCAAAATCATAACCCTCCTTTTTTCTTCGCCGTAGTCGGGTAAAAAGGATTCTAAGACAAGTATTTCGTGAACTCCGTTGCAGTTTTCTCGGTACTTTAGCTCTTACAAAACAGAAATTTTACAAAACGCTAAGCTTCAAAGATAAAAGTACCTACTGCATAACCATTGAAACAGCGAGTAGGTCAATGAATGACATTGGAGTAGGTACTTTGCGTGTTTCAGATTAGAAATTTAATACCTATTGTTAAGAAATGTTGCGTTATTTTGCGTCTCAATCTGCCTAGCTTTTTTCCAAACTATGTTGGGGTCGGCTTTCAGTCTAACCGAATGCAACTGAATACCAGTATTTTACATGGAGGGACTTATCTGATCTGACCTCTACAACCCAGTTCCCAACCGAATTCCCGTAACGAATGTCACCAACCACAGAGACAAATAGCCGGCACCCAACGGGTTAAGGCTCTCACAAACAGGCGCGATATCGCGGGCGCGACAAGGGTCACGGTGCCCAACGCGCCAGTTTGCACGAGCCTTTATATGTTTGTCGAGACACGGATAGATCGATGGTAGGTAATGGATGGGACACCCATCCACGAACCGACCGCGGCATGCGTAGGTTGTGTAACCTTCGATCAACCAGTGCGGCTGTTATTATTTAGCCACGAATTCCTTGAAAAGGCGTAATTTTGTGATCAAATAACAACAAAACTTGCTAAAATGCTTCCTATTCGCGCCCGAGAAGTGGGGGAGTGTTTAGCAAAACTTTACCCATTACGAATCGTTTAAGCTTCGGATCTGAGTTGATAATTCGATTAAGCATTTTCTTGAATCAAAACTTTGGAATATCATAGACAGAGATGGATTGGGCATTTAATGGTTCCACTATTTTATAGTTACATAGGTTTAACAAGCATGGCTTTATGACGAGACATGCTAATGAAAGGGTGGCCGCGCAGTAACCCAGTCGTTATCCCGGACTTTAATATCGCGAGAGTAGCGACTAGCAACCCAACCCTCTAAGGGTTCTCATTGAGTTCGAAAGTTCGTGATGTTTTTTGATTAAATTGCTTTCAATGGGTAACACAGAAGCTGTAAATTACTGTTCGAAGTCAGCGGAAAACTTAGTGGGTAAGCGTTTACCGCTTTTCTTCAAAAGAACTTGTCGATTCGACAGCTATAGAAAACATTTACTTTTAGTCGCTGAGCACCCTAAATGCGGAATACACGATCGATCACAATCTGAATCGTTTTGAAACAGATTGCTAATCCATTGCTTCATAAGTTCGAAAAAAATACTGCTCAAAACGTAAATAACGGAATGTTTTTAAACTGTCAAAAATAAACAGATTAGTCTTATCCGTTTACGAAAACGTGTTACGCATTCAGATAGCCGCTGGTGGATGCGCTAAGCTAGCCCTCGAAATTCATGACTAAGATCATCATTCAATGCACTTACATGCACTTAGAGAGTTGTATTGCTGATTCTAATGTTTATAATTCTATAAATCCATATTTGTTACGGTCGCAAATAATATATAGAACAACATACAACCTGATACTGAACTGCAAATGGCGAAAAACGTAAGAAAATTTGAATTTCGCGGGCCACCTTAGCGCATCCCCCGGTTTTAAAGAAACCAGAAATTTGATTAGTCTTTCATTAGTCCCAAATCTTCAGAATTAAGGCACTAAAGTAGAGCGTTTTATATACTTACTTATAAAACAAACAATGACGGAATATCATCCTATCGTTTTTCAAATTACCTATAGAAGTTTATATTAACTGTGTACCTTTAACAAAAGCCAGAATTTCTAATTATTATGTAGTATTGTACGTTGTAAGTCTCGTTTATATCTGCGGCGAGTTCATTAGCCAACGTGTACTCCCCAGGCGCTGTAGGTACTTCGGAACCTCCCTAATTAATGTGAAAGCATTCCCTAGTAGTTCTAAAAACAATTTTTACTCCATTAAACTTCGCTGATCCATTCGACGCATTGAACGAAGCTTGTAACAAGAATCTTGTTTACTTTGTATTTCATTAACACATTTCTGTTAACCTTTCCTACCTTTCTCGTTCAGCCGACAAGGTCTCAGTTTCGGGAACAAATTAAACAAGTTACCTCATTTGATTTGATTTATTTTCGTAATATTCAACTGTTGACAGATAACAAATGATCTTACAATATCCAATTTGTACATAATGACTTAAGAAAATATGGCAACACTCATATTTTAACAATAAATACATGATAGTAATCTGATGTTATGATGTTTTTGAGGTTGTATAGAAAACTAACTAGCAAGGGAAGTCATGTGTGTTACTGGAGACATTTCAAAACGCCCATTCCTCCACATTTTTATACATTCTCCATGTTAACTTCATTTTTGAAATACTTATTTTTAAGATTTAATGTGGTGAAATAGGTTTATTTTTTATTAGCTTTATATTTTCAACCATTTTTAATAAACTTTAACATGTCGGCGGTAAAGCCGAGTTCAGCCTAGTTTCTGATGCTATTTATTAAACTATGGTTGAAATATGCGTCATGAGACTATCTAGGAACAAGAGGTCGTTATCGTATCTGAAAAGGGAAGTTTTAACATGTACTGACTGGCTGACTTTACCCGAAAGGCTTTCCAATGGATAGTTAATTGATTCAGGCGTGACTTTGCGGAAATCTATTACAAAATACAAGAGACGATTAGACGTAGATATATTTAGTAACCTATTCCGCTTAAATTATCTCCAAGAGTCATAAAAAACCCTGTAAGAAATCGACACGTGTTTCACCTCTCAACGAGCCATCCTGATGGATGGCGATTGACCAGTCGCAAACCAGAACACGACGTGTTGCCGTCACACCGAGCGCTGGACTCTGCGTCCAGCGCTTGGTGTGGCAACACGTATATCTACTTCTATTGTATTTTTCCTAGTGATAGTCTGACGTCTTTGGAAAATATATGTTTGACCGCTGACCGAAATGCGTCTTAATGTAATATCCACCCCTTGTTCCTAGATATTATTATAGGTACAATCTAAACAATGAAAACATTTAACAAGTTATTTAGACAGTCAGTGAGACGATTTCCACTTAGTTAAAACACTAGTCACTATAAATAAGCTTGTCTTTTTACAAATCATTCGCGTATGATCTAAAAATACAGTTGATATTACATAGTTCCAAGCGTTTCTTATGTAGAAATTAGAAAAAGAACTGTACAAATAGACTTATTGCCTCGCAAACAAGGTAGGTACTTCATTTTGGTTTTAGTTAAAAAACACTCGATATTATGTCGATGGAACAGTAAATGCGGTATTATTCTGATAGGACTGTCGCTACACTCCAGGTGGCGAGCTCCGGCGCTTCGCCAATTCACGCTCAAATTGAATTTTGTCGGCAAAACCGTTGTTGTTTCTGGTCGAACTGTTTTGATTACATCAAATGCGGTTATGCTCCGTGTTTTGGAATCATTTCAGCATTAAATGCACCTAAAACAGTTAGCCCGTGAATGTAGCAACAACCGCGTAAAGCTAACTTTTACATTTATACAACACGTAATACATCCCAAGATCATTCTTGAGATATGTTTTCGTCCAACGAAAAACATGTTTATGTACTGAAATATAAAAAAATAGAATGACAAACGTTTTGCAGCTAAAGATCTCTCTATAATACTTTCAACAAACAACGGTATTCAAGTCTTAGAACAGAAGATCGATCGCCCAAACTGAGTGAGAACCGCACAGTATCCGCCACTATCCGGGCTCGATCCTAACAACATCTTAGAGACAATAATGAAGATGTAACAACAGACGCGAGCCGCCGCCTGCGCCGCACAGCGTCGCCCGCACCCGTTCGTTGAAAAACTTGATACGGCGACCCCATTAATCGCACTCTCATCAACTTAATTTAATCTATAAACATCTCTTTAAAATATTTGATATGAAGAATAACTATTCTAAAATTATCTTGTGCGCTAACATGCAAATACAAGGAAGACGATAATTATTATTACAAAATCATTGAAACACGCAAGTTTTCCAACGAACACCTCGCTAAAGAGAAAGTACATTTATTCGTAAGTAAATCACATTAGAATTGATGAATAATAACGTGGTGCTTGAAATTATTACTCTGTGACACTTTAAAATACATTTAGTCGAAATGTAAAAATATTTACATCCGTTGTCCATTACCGCTAGCTGTCCACGTTGTTTGGTTCCGTACGAGTACGTGGCGACGTACCAGTGCGCGGTGACGTCACAGCCGAGCAGGAAATTATTCCCGACGCCGCACTATGCAGTCCGCCACGGTTCGCACTGATACCCGCACGTAGCATTTACATAATTTATACACTCTCTAGATTTCCATCTCTCCTGTGAGGGGTACGATACGTGTCTGGTGGCACGCTATACAATCATTGAATGCCATTATGAGTCCAGTTCTATTCCTTCAGATGTCGATGCGAGCGTGTAGCCTGCTCCCGTGTCGACATGTAATACTGCAGAATACTCCGATGACATCGATCCTCGTCAACACAATGATCGAACATCACAATTTACAACTTGTACGACTAGGTATATGTTTAACGTTTATAAATTTCAGAAAAGACCTATCTATTATACTATAAGTTTTCTACGCATTAATATATACCTATTACAAATACGCTGACCAATCATACCGATACGATATTTCCGAACACAAATCTACGTTACAAACGTCATGTTTCCGAATAATCTTTGAACCATAATAGTGAAGCGAGAATTAATTTTTATTACATATTTTGGCAGTTTTAAAATAAGAAAAATATTATTATGCATTATACCGCCGCAAAAATACTTTATTGAACGCCATTAAAAGCGATTACTACTAAGAAATGAAAAATAGAGACTGCGCTTTGAAGCCACGTTTCAAACGTTCAATACGAACATTTGGATGTATCGTTTCCTTTTTAAAGTTGGGCTCAGAGTCGAGACACGTTCAGTGACCGAAAAAATGGGTCACAAAAGCACTTTAACATACAAAAAGTTACGCTCATGAAATGAAGTCATGTTCAAGTCTGTTTTTCGTTTTCTTTTACCGCATTACGGCTAAAATACATATTTAGAAATAGAAAAGAGGAAGCTCAATTGTCAACTGCTGGTCAGGTGGCTCTGAGTCTAACAGTCATTATTTAAATTACATAACATACTGCATTAAACAAAATGTACGGATTTCCCGAAAAATGTAGCGAATTCATGAATCGCATAACTGATGAATGTAAGATGACATGTTGGTTAACTATTCACCTTTGGTTAACCGACCACGACCGAGGCGATGAATATAACTTGAACCGCATCACCCACCCACATAATTAGACCCGGGTTGCGTCACATCTGCATACGAGTTCTGTTTTCCGCATTTTTTCCTGTTACCATAATATTAAATGTTATGTTATCCTTAAATTTACAACATTCAACAAATATTCTTAGGAATTATTCGTTACTGGGTTAATCGCGAAGCACTGTAAAGATAAGATGGAAGATAGAGATGTCGATGATGTAATGCTGTGACGTGTCGGGGCGGCCCGTTTGTGTCGAAGGAAGTCCGGGTCTCGCGTGTGACGAACATACCCGTCGGTCGCCTGGTGACGGTACCTCTACGCGTCTTCGTTGAGTTTCTTGAATAGTAAGGTCTCCTCAAAGATGTACTTCTTGAGCGTCTCTTTGGGAAGGTCGTCGAGTTCCATTGCGAATCGGAATGGCTCTTCTGCCACGGGCTGTAATCGAAATTCGAATTTGAATGGTGTTCGACAGCATTTCTTAGTTAGTTCACTTATCAACTTAGTGTTTGGATTTAGCAGAAATTGATTTATAAGAGACTTTTTACAAAATAATGGTAATTTGAAACCATATTAGTGAAACTTGGTTGCCAGAACAAATCATCCAGCAGGCATCTATTTATTTTGAAAAGGGAATGTTTTTGAAAAACAATCCCAACAAAAAATACTACGAAAAATATCAAAGCAAATTTAAGGGCACCAGAAATAAACTTATTAAAAAAAAATTTTTTTCATGAATTAAATAAATTAATTTTTTTATGAGTACCTATTCAGAAAATGGTTTAACATCACAGGCTTCAGATAAAACACACAAAAAAAACTACTATTTACAACACTACAAGGGTTATTTAGACTTGTTACCAAAATAAGAACACACCATCTCGTTTTGTCAATACAATTTCTGTAACACAATTTCACAAATCTTTACCAAAAACGTCCCCTAGACACTGTCATTCACGCGCCAAAATTTCCTTGTAGCACTCTACATACCTCATCATTAGGATCGTAGTACTGTTCGAGGTAGGGGTGCGCGAGCGCCTCCTCGACGGTGATGCGCTTGTGCGGGTTGAAGGTCAACATGCGGTGGAGCAAGTCCAGCGCGCGCCCGTCGGCCCCGGGGAACAGCTCCGCCCATGGCACGCGCGGCTTGTATGGCAGGGACTCCAGGTAGCCCCGAGCCTATAGAAATGAGGAATAATGAGGAATATTTTAGTTTTTTTGGTTTAGGTAAAATTATTAATATTTTTTTCAAATACAATGCTTTCATATCTATAATTTATATGGTGTAAGTAAGTATTTGAGGAACAGGGTGTAAAGTTCACTCATACTCCATAGAAAAGGGAGGATCCTCCGACCAGACGGGTGTTGTGTCTGGCGGGCAACTGCCCAACGATTGATGTTGGGTTCTCGTATATATGTCCACTGCACGGTAAACTCTAATTGCGTGATGCAGGATTTATGTGACGTCAGGATGACGTCAGGTCTTTGATGCGTACGATACCGCCACAAGTACATCATTTTCAAAGTCAAATTTTCAAATAGCACATAAAAGGCAGTTTTGAACGTCAAAAATTTACAAGATTAAAAAATAGAATTGCTTCTGGTTGGTAGTTTCATATGTAGAAGAATCGGCAAGAAACGCCACCGCTACTCTTTTAATATGTGAAGACGATGCACTAAGAATAAAATGACTATATCAAAAAAGGTAAAAAGAATGAATAATAACTGATAGATACAACACAATACAGTGCTCACATATTTACAAACATTGCAAAAGTGATTTTTCTAAAATTTTAACAAGTAATAAGTCAAATGTAATATGAGTTTCATAACGAAAGTTTTCAGTATTAGTATGACAGGTAGAATCATCCCCTTGACGGATGCAGGTGACTAAATCGCCACCCTGTATGTTCACACAATAACACGATAGTTCGTAAAAGAAAACTCTTACAACCTCTGGAAAATTACTGAATTCGATAAATATACGTTTCCAACTTCATCGAACTAAAAGGATTACGTAAATCAGGTAGATACGTGTTGTTTAAAATGTCACAACGCTTTTTAATTAAACCGTAAGCCCTCTTTTCCGAGCAAAGCCTCGGATGAATGTAAATTAAAGTTCATACAAGTACCTACACGCTTTGTGGTCTTTGTTAAGTATAGACAGGGTGTTAGGGTAAACACCGTTATACTTGAAACCAGTGGTTTGTCATTTATAGTACGTAAAATCAATGGAAAATTACGACTTTTTTTTATTGTTTTTTTTTAGAGTATTTCACCCTTTCCCCTATGCGCTAGGGCAACGAACTTGCGTCTCAACACGGATGGGGGGCGCGGGACGTGACCTGACCGGCCGCGAGCGCGATATCCCTCAGTTAGTCAGCTGTTTTGCTAGCGAGCTCGGTGTCGGATAGAAACTTTTTAAAATCTTTTAATGAAAATAACGTTTTTTTTTTGTTGTTATTCGATCATTTATTTTTGTATTTAAGTCAACTACCCATGGTTTGAGTGACAACTTACACCCTGTATTATCAACTTAATTTTTCATTTTTTTCACTGTAATTGCTTAATTTTTCATTCATTTCGTCTGCCTCGTTGGTGTAGTGGTAACAAACGCTACTGCTAATCATAAGGTCCTGGGTTCGATTCTCGTGTCGAGAAAATTGATATTGGGTTTTTCTATCTGGAATTTCGCAGTTGTAGCCCGGACTTGTGCCCGGTTGATGGCAATAGGCTCGCCCCTATTAATGGGACTTAAACATAACTGGCGAAATGTGGGTGTACTACTATGGGTACACCTCTGCCTAACCCTTCGGAGACACAAGGCGTGAGGATGTTATGTTTTTTTATTTTTATATTACAACCTTTTTAACAGTAAACCAATAATCTATAACGTTTATACTGTCTATCTAGAAGAAGTTATACAGAGAAAGAGTTAGTAAATACATTTAGCGCTAAACGTATTTATAACATCATTACCTCTTGCATCTTCAAACAATTATATAATAATCATAAATCTTTATTTATCTCAACATCATATTACAGGCACAGGTTAATGAGATGCACAATCTTAAATAGAGAAAGGTGTCTGTGGTAGGAGTATCCTGAATTACAGATCACCCGGCTCTCTTAGTAGGTCGGGTCAAGATAATTCATAGGAGCAGAGCGATGTTTTAAATTTATTTAGCGTTAACGTAATTTTATGTAAGAAAATGAGTAAATCCGCATATGCTTTACATACATTATCGTCAATAATACACACGGATGCACTCCTTACTGCTTATTACGGTATAGCAGAATCCCACCTACGATATGGAGTAATATTTTGGGGTAACACTTCCGAAAAAGAAACAGCTTTTGAGGTCCAAAAAAGATGCTTAAGGGCGATGTTTAAGCTAAAAACTACCGATAGTTGCTTGCCATACTTTAAACAGTATAAAATACTGACACTACCATGTTTATACATACTAGAAGTAGCTGTGTTTGTGAAGTTGAACCCAAATCGTTTTAAACGTCTGGCCGATGTAGTTTTACGTAATAGACGCGACAATACCCTACTATGTCATCAGTCTGCTAAGACAGCACTAATGCGCAAAAGTGTTTTTTGCATGGCTCCGTTCATTTATGATAAAATACCAAAAAGTTGGAAAGAATTGCCGCTATCTCTATTTAAAAAAAGGCTTCGAAGCTTCTTGGCAGTTACTTAGCTTACTATAGCGTAAAAGATTTCCTATGCGAAAAAATTTTTGTAACCTAGACTGTAACGTCTATAAAATGCGAATTGTTTTTGTGTTGTTTTTTTTTTATTATTTATTTTTTCCTGTTTGTTAAAATTTAGTAGATAGTTTAGTGAATTTAGTATATAATTTTTTGTAACTTTTGCATGCCTATTGGTAAAATATGGCTGAACCTTTTCCCTATTTCACCTTGTATTGTACCCATATTTGCAAAATAAAATATCTTTATCTTATCTTATGGTTTGTGGTGCAAATCAGCCTACAAGTAGTAAAAAGTTCAAGGACTGCAAAAATTCGAAAGTAATTTCGTTTTTTTTTTTTTTTCTATGTTTAACTTCTTTCGTCACGCTTTCCTGCAATTAATCAATGGCCGTTTTGCGTGGATGTGACGCATATTTTCACCCAATTTGTTATTTTTCGTGTATTTGTCCTTTCTTAGCGTCATATTTTTCGCAAATAAACGTATTTTCTTTCTTTCTCTTTCAATCTATGGGAGTGATTTCGTGAAAAGGGACGGAAGTGTGTTACAGGAAGCCGGGGAAGCGCGCGCTATTTGATTTGACCAATTAGCGCGTGTGGTCCTAGAGTTGGCCGTCAGATGATGCCACCCCATTTTCCGAGAGGTTGATACTGTCAGCCAAGACGGTCAGATGTTACATCATATGCGACTACTATAAAGCTCGCAGATTCTTTTTTTTACTACAATGAAAAGCTCGGGAAAGTCATCTTAAATGTATTTGGTCAAAAGAAAATAAGGATCGTTCCTCCATTAGGAACACTCGTTGTCTTTGACTTGAATTTAATCTATGCGCAAAGTTCATATCTAATTCAGGACAATCTCACAAGAAAAGAATCAGTTTCCCGTTTGGCCCATTGTATGTGCCCGACGAACGAAATCTAGGAGACAATGTAACAGGTAATGACATAAATCGGTAATTATACTAGTCTTACCTAGAACAGACTAGGTAATGCATGTAGTAGTGTAGGTACCCCGAATGGAAGGTACTTCGACGAAAAACTGGGAATTGCATGTATCTGCTGATATTTAGCCGAATAACTTCAAAGCCAAAATATGAGTGATGGTCCAATCGATTTTGTGACCTACATATACAAGGGGATGATTCTACCTGACATACCAAATAACTTTCTCTATGGAATGAGTCTACAAAAATGCATAGACATCGATAACATTTAATTAAATTGTGTTCAATCTTTATTCCATAATATTGATACATTGATACAATATTATAACACTGGGTACTTAATTATTGTAGTTAAACATTGATGTAGTATTTTGGGACACAAATTGTAGACAGTGAAATTATTTCTTGTCGATGTACACACGGCTACACATTTCCAGTTTATGCTGATCTCGCATTGTATAGGAATTCCGTACAATTCAGCTTATACTAGAAATGTATAGCTTGATGTGTAGCCGTGTGTACATAATCTTCTTGAAGCCGCCTGTACTCAGAGTAGGAAGCCTAAAGGCACAAAGTGGCGTGTGCCTTTGTCAATATTGTGGTGGAATATTGACAATGAAAGCTTTTGAACGGTGTTCAAATGTTGTAATCGCGTGCAGTTTAATTGGTGAAATCAACACTTTAGGATCCTTGAAAGGATACTATACTCTTTACATTAACTCTAAGCCAAATGCAACTATTTATTCGCGACGAATAAACAAAGTGCGTGGCTATAAATTGCAGCCACCCTTTGTTTGATGTTTTGACTAGGGCTCTAACAAAACAGAGGTGATGTTTGTCTATGTATTTATGCCTAGTGTGTCTTTCTGTTATCACCTACGTACGAAATGACAAACGTTGAATACACCTGCTGTATTCTCGGTTGTATTTAAACTCACCATTAGCTCAAATTCACTTTTTATCGCGCTCGCACCATACTACTCGCGGCCTGAGAGCAAGACGGAGTGGGGTGCTGGCGGCTCCAAGCATCGAATAGTTTAGGTATTACTTTTTACCGTGAAAATACAGGTCATTATGAAAAAATAAAAAAAAACCTAAGACCTGCTTTGTAGTTAGTTCAGTTAATATACCTCCAACTGTCATTAACAAGACACAATAGAATTTTAATTGTTATCGGCCTTTAGAATGCCGATCGATAGCTGAGCAAAGTTGCATGATCTAATTTGAAGTATTTTTTTAATACCAGCGGTTTATAGTTTGGTTTTAGAGTTTTTTTTAGGCTTCTAGTCCATCGGATGCAGCCGCATACCAGTGTTTTACACGGAGCGACTGCCTATCTGACCTCCACAACCCAGTTACTGGGTACTACGATACCCCTTGGTAGACTGGAGTTGTCAGTCTTTCGGGCTCAGTCTTTCGCGCTTCTGACGACCCGTAACGACTGTCAAAGATCCGCGAATGACAGCCGGGACCAACGGCTTAACGTGCTTTCCGAGGCGGACGGATGGTCTTGCTATGTAAAGATGGTCACCTATCCACGGACTAACTGCGGCAAGCGTAGCTTAACTTGATCGATCGACCCGTGAGCTGTTATTACTTAGCCACAAGCGCTCCTATCTTTCACGCAATCCATCGAATATTTATTTTCTTCGGTCTTCCTTTATTCTCACAGCCATCCTCATCCATATTAGAAACTTTATAAAGGATGATGGCTCTCTTTCATCTGTAAGTATATTGGCTGTGGATAAACATAAATAAGGAGCAAAAAAAATGGTTTGCGAATCCTATTGGAGAAATATTTCATGTTTTCATTTCGCCATATTTAGAGAGGAGGTTGATCGAATTACGCGTAATTTTCCTGTCCCCTACTTAATTTAGGTTATTCCTTTTACATATTCTGAATCTCGCTCCTTCAGAAATTACAAGAATACCGACCATATTTTGATGAATTTACTTATAAATTATTTTTTATACTGAAATAGCAATGGGGTTCTAGCAAATTATTTGCGACAAAATTAGCAAGTGCCTACGTATAGGCATGACCTCATGTGCGAAATTAAGAGGAACCTAAACACACAGTACCCGGAAAGTTTTAACACAAACCAATTTCGCCGGCTCTGTGGCGTTAACAAAACTATACAACGTGTTGTTTTTGATATCCCATAACTCTAGGGTATTTAAGTAAAAAGAACACAAAATCTCCTAGAATAGGTGGTCCAAAAATGCATAGTTTCGAAGATATTATGTATCAATCATAATTAAGACTCTCGATGTGTATAGCTATCTAAGTTTCATTGATAAATAAGAGTAATTCATTTAGAGTATTATTCAAACCAATCATTCATATTTAAAGCTAAGAAAATGCGACGTTGTCATATTTCACGAAAGGGTGTTTTACATTAATAATCGTGACTTTGTCGAATTATTTTGTATGAAAAATTAAAACAAAAAAAATGATGATTGAAGAATAATTCATATGCCAGTTCTTTGTTATGGTCTCAATCATACCCTAGAGTTATGGGGTATCAAAAAAAAACACTTTGTAATTATATAGAACTTTATTTTTACCTATCTTTTCCCGCGACACCGCTCCGCTCCTCACGTGTTTACACTTTAAATGCCGTAGGTATATCTACTAGTACACGTATGAAGTCCGGGTATAAATTGAAAAGTAATACAAAACTCTCCAAATACAATAATACCAGTTCTTGTTAAACTACGACTTCTCTTACAAATTGTTTGTTACTAAGGGGCGTAAGACGGTAATGAACTTTGTGTGGGAAACTTCCAATTGCCTGCTTCATAACGAAAATTTACGCAGAAAAAGCCTGGGCCCCATTCAATAAACGTTACAATCCTACAATTTTGTAAAAAGTCACATAATTGTTAAGTTTTACTACATGTGCTGTTAACCTTACAAATATGTATGCAAGTTACAAGTCAGTAACTTACAATTATCACAATTGTAAATGCTGTTTAATAAACATTTACATTTATGTAGAAAACATCTGTTTGAGGCACAAAATTGTAAAATTTTGACACACAGTGAGAACCACCTGTCAGAAATAAACTACAAATTACAAAATATGTAAACTTGTATTTACAATTATGTGTTTAATAAAGAAGTTTTCTCTACAAATATGTAAACTTACACTTGTAAAGTGAAAATGTTTGTTAAACAGAAATATGTAAAATTGAAGGTACAATTTTACAATATTGTAAATTTTCCGCCATGACAAATTTTTAACTCTTTATTATTATTAAACAGAGACTTGTAAAATTGTAGCCTGTAATTTACAATTACAATAAACAAATTGTAAGTATTATTAAAATAAAATAAATATGGGAACATACCTTTTCGTTGATAATACAATCGAGGTCCTCCTGGCTGGGCGAGCCGAGTACACCCAGGATGTGGTTCAGCTGGTCCAGGTAATGCTTCCCGGGGAAGATGGGCCGGTTGCTCAGCATCTCCGCCAGGATGCAGCCCACCGACCAGATGTCTATCGACTTAGTGTAACCCTATGGACAAGGAATTGTGTTACTTTACTTATTTTTTTGGTTTATGACGTCAGAAGATTCTTTCTCTACAGCTTTATTGAGAGATAACGGAACGCCAGAGATATTACTCTATATTGTAGGACTAAAGTCACGGCTGCTGCGACTAAATTTCTGTTAGAAATGCAACTTGGCCCACCACCACCGCTTACAGCAGTATTATTTTAATATTACTTCAGTGTAGGAAAGAGATGAAGCTCTACAGGGCGTATAGCTCCATCTCTTTCCCCCACGAAGTAAGATTAAAATAATACTGCTTAAAACGGTGGTAATAGGCGCCCTGGAGTGAGTATATGAGACCTTTGCTTATAAGTACATCAGTTGCTCTCGAAAATTAAAAAAAATCGTTATAATATTGCAGTAGACCGCGCTTGGTTAAGAGTTTTGTCGCAGCAGATCCGATATTATAAATAAAATTACAAGTCGAAACTGAAAGTTACTAAGCTTTTCCCTACATCTATAAATAATACATAATGAATATAGATACTAGGTCTACTACATAATAACATAAAAAAAAATCTAATTTCTTAGTGAACGTTGCGGATCTTTATCTCGTCTCTTCGGGTGAGATAACGGATCTCAATTTGCGAAAAACGCTGACGCATTTTCTAAAGGGCTCTCATCCAGGATTTAGTCAATACAGACACAAAAGTCTTCATTTTCATATCTATGATCAAAGATAAAATGAAATTGTAAAATAGAAATAATTATGGGTGATTTGTGAGCTTTGTAGATAGATAAATGATATCATATGATAGTGTATACCCTTTTTTTTTCGTGTTGGAAATTATCAAATGACTTCTCCCGCTTTGGGCGGAGCGGGAGGGCGTTTCAGACTTTTACTGACTAAAACCCACCCGTGTTCCTTCAGTTGCCTTTTGCCAAGAGCCCCGGTATCCTTTTCCGACTTTCCCGCAGAGTGTAATATCCCCCTAAGGGGGATATATCCATTAATGTCTATTTTATTTACAATTTCATTATATATATGACTCATAGAACTATGATCATAGATATGATAGTGTACCATTAGTCAGAAATTACACTTTCGAGTGATCTCGTTTTGTCTCGTTCTACTTCGAGCTCTCGACGCGTCTACGGCCCGTTGAAACAAGTTTTTATATTATCAGTAAAAAATTCCAATCAATATAATGTGCGAACAACGCCAGGCCTTTTATTTTCCCAAGTCATTAAGGAACATTATCTCACGACAACATTCCGTTGCTACGCGGTTTTTGCAGACATTAAGAACAAATTAATGTTCCAAAATATACTAACTAAAGATGGACTTCTGGCAGTTATTTAATGTATTTAATGGTATTTTAATATTCATAAAAGCAGGCATTTATTCATCCTACTTTTCTGAATGCTTCATCGCTTGAAGGGCTTCACAAAATGATGGTGAATAATGACGGAAAACATGTAAAACGAAAAGGGCACTTTATAATAAAGACAATGTTTTATTGTTCAGTCCGTCAAAAGCCTAAAAGGTCGGAGGCAACAGCAGACAGCTTGGAGTCCTCTGTGACGGTAGGCTTTTGTTGTCGGAAATAGAGGAGTATTATCAACAAAATGGCGCCAACAGCGAGGCGGTTCTGAATGGCGCAATGTATTGCAAACATAAATTGAAAGCTAGTGCTTATATTTGGATATTTTACTGCTTTCAACGTTGCCGTTGAAGGTTTTGTTAGCGTCTTACAGCTGTTAAAGCGAAAAATATTATTTCTATAGATAATTGGTTTGTCATTTTGCTGCAGTTCGTTCATTTTTAGGGTTCCGTACCCAAAGGGTAAAACGGGACCCTATTACTAAGACTCCGCTGTCTGTCTGTCCGTCTGTCACTCATGAACCGTGATAGCTAGACAGTTGAAATTGTCACAGATGATGTATTTCTGTTGCCGCTATAACAACAAAATACTAAAAAACAGAATAAAATAAATATTAATGGGGGCTCCCATACAACAAACGTGATTTTTTTGCCCTTTTTATAGATAATGGTACGGAACCCTACGTCCGCGAGTCCGACTCGCACTTGGCCGTTTTTTTTTAAATTGAACTCGACGTATCGGCGTTATGACGAGAAGTTTCCATTCCCTGAAATACAGACATACATGCACATACATAGACTCACGCCTTTTTTCCCAAGGTGGTTGACAAAGGCTACAGAACGCCACGCGCTAGATTCCCATACACCCTTTCCTTCGTCCTGAAATATTGTAAGAAGCTAGCAAGTGAAACAAAGGACACTGGGCAAAGTTGTATGGGAAGTTGTCTATGAACCAATACAGATTTTGGTTAACATTGTTTTAAAGAGTAATGGTGACTTGGTCACTTCGACACTTTCTTAAGTTTTCAACCCAGGCAGACATGCGTTTTACTTTGTGCATTTTTCTTATCACCACTGCTATAAAGACGTTGAAGGATAACTTTGTTAGGAAACCGGCAAGTCCTAGAATTAAAAAATCGATGGCAATTGACATCCGCGAATCCACCCTGGGCCCGCGAGTCGGATAACAGCCTATTAATTCTCACAAAGAGGAGGTCTAAGTTCCAGCAGTAGAACATTATAGGCGGATTACGTTTTTAATATATATTATGTAGAGTCAGGGAACATCGTTTAGTTAGCAAATTGACTATTAACTTAAATTGTCCGTAAATTTAAATCACAGCTGTCATTCTCTGAAGGTCGTAGGAAGTGGCTATGACACGGCAAATTGACGATGTGTGTCAATCTGCACAACAATTAATTTCCCCGACTGTACAAATCTCTACTGGTTCATAGACCAATTTTGCCCAGTCTCCTTTAATGTTAATAATTCATGTGTATTATTTATGTTTATAATAATAACGCTAAATGATGGTGAACCATGCAGCATTTTGGTTGAACGGGCGCGGTCTATTTGGTCTGGTCATATGCCATGGCAAGAAATGTCGTCTAAGAATAAGATGTGAATTGTACCTTTATTCTAGAGTCCAGGGGGCCTTAAACCACCTCTTATATCAGTATTATTGTAATCTTACTTTAGGCACGCACAATGGTCTACCTGAAGGAAACTAAACCCTATAGCATAGAACATGGAATCTTACTTCAGTGTGGGAAAGAGATTTCTGTCCTGTCCCTTTCTAAAAGCCGCTTTCGGTCGAACGGACCACTTGCTTACACTTTCTGAACGACTGATCGACTCTTTACAGTTCAAAAGTAAATGTTTTAAATGGGATATATTCTAGGAGTTTGTTAGTTAATAGGTAATACTCTTCCGAGCTCGAAGACATGTAATAAATGGTTTTGATTGTACTTACAATTTCGTACAGTCGTACTATATTAGTTTCTGACCAACTCTGTGTGATACTTCATGAGAGCACACTTATAAACGTGCAACGTTGACACTACGTGCATATGAAGTAGGTAATAAAGGTAATGAACGTTGTTAATTTCCGTTCTAGGTCGGGAATGTACACATGTTTCGTATTAACTGTTTATGTAATTTTAAAAGTCATTACGTTCATTTTATAACGTTTTTCTCCCAAAATAGATCATAATTATGGCGACGGGGCACTAAACGCTTATAAAAGTGACACCAATATAACTTCTATTGTACGTAGAAATGATTGTTTTGAACCAAACGAATTGACGCAGTGTATACGTTCGACAAACGCCTAGTTGCAAAGATAATTATGATGCATTAGAATGATACTAGATATAGTCACACACAGAATAAATAATATTTAATGATATTAGATATAGTCACACACAGAATAAATAATATTTAATGATATTAGATATAGTCACACACATAATACATAATATTCAAGTATTGAAGTACCACTTACCTTCGAGTTAAGCATGATTTCTGGTGCCCTATACCACCGAGTGGCCACGTATTCGGTCAGGAAGCCGGTGTGGTCGTGATCAGGGTCAGCGACCCGTGCCAGCCCGAAGTCGCAAATCTGTCAACAAATATTCATCATTAATTTCTAGTTTATCTTGGACATTACATACATCGGTTGAGCTCCTTAAGTTCTGAGTTGAGCTCCACTATTACTGACAAATGCTTGCACTGACTGGACAGATCCACTCAAATCTGTGTGGTTCGTTCCTCAAAAGACCATTTCAGACTCGAATCTACATGGTCCTCATATGGCCTGACCAAGATTATGTCTAGATCTGGACTTTAAAAGAGACTTTGACCACTGAGTTTGTTTCGGCCTTTCTTCTCAGAGCAGAGTAGTCAGATAGGAAACGCCGACCTCATCTAGCTTATTTTTAATATTTTTTAATATGACGTGTAAAAGTGATTCCAATATCCTATTTACAGAATAAACAATTTCATTTCATTTCGGTGAAGGAAAGTATCGTGAGTAAACCTGGAGTTATACAGGGTGTTAGGGTAGACACCGTTATCCTTGAAACTAGTGGTTTGGTGTCATCGATGACACCAAACCACTAGTTTCAAGGATAACGATGACACCAAACCACTAGTTTCAAGGATAACGGTGTCTACCCTAACAAAGTTGGTCCCAACTTTGAAATAGCAAAAAAAAAATCAACTGTTCCATACATTTTGTCGATTTAAGTGAACACAAATGTATGGAACAGCTGATTTTTTTTTCGCGATTTCAAGGTGTGGCTTGTGTTTAAGCAATAACAGCCGCACGGGTCGATCGATCAGGTTAAGCTACGCTTGCCGCGGTTGGTCCGTGGATGAGACCATCTTTAGATACCAAGACCCGTGCCTCGGAAAGCACGTAGCTGTTGGTCCCGCTGTCATTTGTAGGTCTTTGACAGTTGTTACGGGTCGTCAGAAGCCCGAAAGTCTGACAACCAGTCTTACCAAGCGGTATCGTGTTACCCACTAACTGGGTTGTGGAGGTCAGGTAGGCTGTCGCTCCATCTAAAATACTGGTATTCAGCTGCATCCGGTTAGACTGGAAGCCGACCCCAACATAGTTGGGAAAAGGCTAGACAGATAATGAAGACCTCTCTAGTAATTTCGTAAATTGAACGATCTCGATCGCAACGAGTTGGTGTATAATCAATTAATCATTAAGTCAGGGTAATTGGAAAACGATTACCATTTGAAATATGTATTATGGAGAAGTTGGTAGTAGGTACTTAAAAAAGGTTTTCCTGAAAGTCTCTCCTTTTGCCACTTGGGAGTAAATTCCAAGACGGCGTTAGATATTTCGACCACTACGCCCCATAATGACACTTATAAAGGTCCCGGAAAATCAGAAGAATGTTATCCCAAATTTTTACTGGCTAAGTATAGTGGATATGGCAGTGGTTTCCCAAGCCTGAAACGTTATAATATTACGGGAATTAAAGTATTTGCAGCCTTTTTCGGGGTTCACTTGTGCACTGCGAAATTTTATTACTAACCATTTGGCAATATGCATAGGCAGTGAGTAGTACTGATTCGTATTATTCTCATGGGACGGTTTGTCCCCTCGTTCAGTGCGATAATAGTGTAGTAACAAAGCAAATATTTCACTTGTAAATTGTTTGTCGACAACACTGTATTGTTAATTGCTTATTACGTCGTATTTATTGTCTTATTCAGTCATCGGTGCGAGCCTAACTGCAAATATACATATATGCGCGACTCGCAAGCCGACCGAGCGCGCACAGTACACGAAACATTTAAAGAACCTTTTTGACCCTTCTCTCATTCTGAGGAATGGGGAACTTTGGAGGGGATGATGTTTACCAAGACATCATTTTTTTATTACGTCTAGATTTTGATAAGTGTCCAAATACCTATACTTTCTCATTTACACACAAACAGCCACTTGAAAGCTAATGCTGATGGGCCTGACGAAAGCTCCATAATGACTATGAAGCATCTTATAAAAACCACCCTGACCCGGTCGGTAGTAGAATTTAAGTACTAAAAATAGCAAAAAGTTAAATTGTTTACTAACATCTAGAACTATTGTAAGTACCTATTTTCGTTATAAATGGATCTAGTTGTCTTTTGAATAAATAAATTAAGTATTATTAATTCTTTTATTTTAAATACTTAGGTATAAATACATTTTTTATTATTTACACTGTTTTACCGTCCTAAGTAAATCTCTTCTCTCTACCAGTCTGAATATTCGAAAAAACTGTATAACCCACTCGTAATATACTGCAAAAAAGTAGTGAAAGAGCCTCCCGCTAGCAAGCTGTTCGAGTAAATACGCCGCCATATTGCGCCTGCCGCTAATAATGATATCATTAAGTACATGCATACCGTCCACAATACTGCGGTCGCTTTGAGTTTGCAATTCCGTTTGAGTTAGAGCTACTGAGTGACAATAGAGTATCCGAGGGTTTGTAGTCGAGTTATTTACACGTATTCATATAAATGTATAAATGTATGTATACTATACTAGCGGACCTGGAACAGCGCAGGTCATATTGTATTTTCAAACCATCCAGACAAGGGACACACATTTTTTTTTAATTTACTACAATAAGCTAAACGTGAATTCATGCAAGCCTAGTATATTTTGAAAATGCTTTTTTCATATTGAGCTTTTGCTTGTATTGTACCATTCGTAAGAACGTTACATTACATGAAAATGCTCGACAAAATGCTCTAGTGTATACTCAACTTTATAACTATGCTTCTGGCATGAAGCACCCGCTTATGTAGCTTTAGCCTTTATGAAGATACCAAACATGATGGACGACAAAGCGAAAGTGAGTGATACATAACACGTCTGTCAGTCACTTTTGGTATAGTACCCTTCACCCGCTCCTCAGTCTCAAAGAACTTCAAAAGGACTGCACAGATCAAGATCAAAAGATGGCACCGGAATATTGTACCATATCCTGTAAATACCTAACGCACATCAATGCTAATAAAAAAAAAATCTGCCAAGCTTTTCCCCAACTATGTTGGGGTCGGCTTCCAGTCTAAACCGATGCAGCTGAATACCAGTATTTTACATGGAGCGACTGCCTATCTGACCTCGACAACCCAGTAACTGGGTAATACGACACCCCTCGGTAAGACTGGTTGTCAGACTTTCGAGCTTCTGACGACCCGTAACGACTGTCAAAGATCCACAAATAACAGGCGGGACCAACGGCTTAACGTGCTTTCCGAGGCACGGAGGAGTCTCGGTATGTAAAGATGGTCACCCATCTACGGACCAACCCCGGCAAGCGTAGCTTAACCTGATGGATCGACCCGTGCGGCTGTTATTACTTAGCCACGAGCTTGGACAGACTATAATGTGTATTTATATCGTACCTTCAAATCACATGTGGTGTTAAGTAGCAAGTTGGATGGCTTCAGGTCTCTGTGCAGTACATTCGCCGAGTGTATGTACTTCAGCCCGCGGAGGATTTGATACAGAAAGTAACAGATGTGATCGTTGCTTAATTTCTGGAACAAAATATAAAATTAAATGGACACAGAATGTAACCTCCTTTGAACTAATAAAATGAAATTTTCAATCGAACAAGTGACGGAAATTAATTAAGGTTTTATTCAAAAAGTTTCAAACAAAATATTGGTTTAATTACTCTTTAACTATTTAATTAATAAAGTTGATCAAAAAGTGCAATTATGATTTAACTCGCTGTTAACCCTCGACTTCGTCTGCGATCCAGGGTGAAATGGAGAAGGACATAGCCTTCTTCAGGTCATACCATGGTCTACCCATGTTCCGCATTTCATCCAAATCCGTTCAGCCGTTTTAGCGTGAAAGCGTAACAAACTCACTTTCGCATTTATAATATTACTAGCTGAGCCCCGTGGTTTCACCCGGGTAAGTCTCGATACCGCGGGAATATCGGGATAAAAAGTATCCTATGTCCTATTCCAGGTCATGGTCTACCCCTGTGTCAAATTTCATCCAAATCCGTTCAGCCGTTTTAGCGTGAAAGCGTACCAAACAAACTCACTTTCGCATTTATAATATTAGTTATGATTACCTGTGTTTTTAACAATTTGTAAAGGTCCGTTTCCATTAAACATTGTACGATGTAAACGTCCTTCATTGAGTCTATGCATTCAGCCCTTAAAATATCTCGAATGTCAATAATCTGAAAGAGAACAAACATTGTTAAAATTGCTAGATTAGTCTCCTAGTCTTTTCCCAACTATGTTGGGGTCGGCTTCCAGTCTAAGCGGATGCAGCTGATTACCAGTATTTTACATGGAGCGACTGCCTATCTGACCTCCACAACCCAGTAACTGGGTAATAGGATAAAGTCAAAGACAAAGTCAAATAATTTATTTCAAATAGGCACATAAAAGGCACGTTTGAACGTCAAAAACAGAGAAATAAAACTGATTCTAGTTGCCCCTTCCAAAAGGTAGTTTTCGTATGGAGAAGAATGGGCAAGAAACTCCACCGTTACTCTTTTAAAAATGTTTTACAATATTTTGTATACATGAATTATATAATTTTATGTGGAGATGATGCACCTGAGGATTACTGTACCACAAAAGGTAAAAAGAATTATAAATGGAGCAATGACAAGTATATTAATTATGTGATAGATACATGGTGCTCACATATTTACAAAGATTGTTAACAAGTTAACAAGTTATACTAATAGGTCAGTGCATGAGACTAAGTAATCACAGAGTTTAAAAATCGATGACATACAAATATTAAAAAATATACCACTAAATTAGCAACCAGTTTGATTTTGTCAGGATACCCCTTGGTAAGACTGGTTGTCAGACTTTCAGGCTTCTGACGACCCGTAACGACTGTCAAAGATCCACGAATGACAGCCGGGACCAACGGCTTAACGTGCTTTCCGAGGCACGGAGGGAGGAGTCTCGGTATGTAAAGACGGTCACCAGTTGGTAGTCACACGTCTCCGAATTTTTAGTTCTAGAACATGCTGTTTTCCTCAAGATGTTTTTCTTCACCGTTTAGAGAGCAGTGGTGATGAAATTATTTACCCAGTAGTGGCCCAGTGGTATCGGCCCTGAGGCCCTAGACAAAGTGACATTCTATCAGCGATAACGATGATGGAAAAGGCAAAAATGTATAGGACTGACATAAGCTATCGAAAAGCTTATGTCAATCCTATTGAAAGTCGTTGTAGAAATACGAAACGCTTTCGAAGCGATTGTCACTTGTCTAGGCCCTCTGATCAATTATGCTCTGAGCATAATTTGAATAAAAGATATAGAATTTTTTAAATATTTAAAAAAGTCTTACATTTTCATGCTTAAACCGAGTTAAGATTTTGATTTCTCTTAGCGTCCTCTGACAGTACGTCTGATGCTCGAACGGTGATATTTTCTTGATAGCAACTTTTGTTTTCTTTATATTGTCGTGTGCGGACCTGTGAAATAATAACCACTATATATATTATTTTGTTTGACACATTGGACCTAATCTCTTGGCAACCTTGTAACATAATTCATATTGATAAATAATGACAAATACATAGATGCTCATTCGTGTTTTTCCACAAGGAAAAAGCAATAAGTACGTCTAGGTACTTAAGTAAAAACCTGATATGTTCAGTTAAAAGTTCGGCTAACAGGAGATGGTTTAAATTGACTTGCAAGATACAAAGCAGACAAATAGACAGACAAGAAAGTAAATCAAATAGGTACCTAGAAGGTTGTAAAATTCATACACATTTCGAATTGAAAATTCCCAACATACAGAAGAGATGCATCCGATACCGATATATCGGCGATATTTTGATTTTTCCGATACATCGGTGTCGGCGATGCTTATTTGATACATTTCAAAATAAACGTTTTAAAAACCTAAGTAAACGCGTAGAGTGGTGCAAAGTACTTTAATTTCCAAATGAGTTCTGCAGCATTCGACTATATTCTACAGTCAGGTCTTATTCAAACGGACTTGCAAAATCGCCTCTTTCCGCATAACTTGAGAATGACTTGTAAAAAAAAAACTTGTTCATGTTCATTTCTATTATTAACTGAGAATATTTTTGTGATTGGAAGTTTATTAAATATTACTTAATATTTTGGTTTTGCTATTAGTCAGTCCTTTTAACTATCGGTATCGGTATCGCAGATACCTATTCATAAGTATTGGTATCGGCCAAGATGCGTATCAATGCGTCACTACTTTAAACACTTTTCAATTTTCACTTGAACAGCCAAAACTGATTTCATTTTAACCGACACCAACATTTAATTCAGAGTCACTTCAATATTTGAATAGTGAAAATAAATTCTTGTTAATGTGTACACGTAGCCTAATGGCTAATGATAATATGACAAAACATGTGCGAACCATAACATTCAGCCGGCTGGAAAAATGGTGACCGATTTTGTAATCAACGTCAAAGCAAAGCACATGTTCTTCCATTCCTCTGTGATTCAATATGTTATGAACAAAATAAACTGTAAAAACACCATTTGCATCATCATTTATTATTATTATTCAATTCCTTTATAGTTTTCTATTTAGACGAGCTATGTGCCCTGAGCTATTCCCATCGGCAAAACTGACAAAGTTCCATACAAACTTTCAAATCAAACAAACAAATACAAAAATATCAATATTTTTTCTCAGCTGGGCCTCGAATCAGTTGAATGTTCGAGATCACAGATGAAAAAATAGGTATACGAGACGGGATAATAGATTCGGCAAATCTGGCCCACCTCCCACCTTAATACAATATGCATTAAAGCCCAGAACGGGATAACTTATAAAAGAGAAATAATATGGAGAAATACTTCTAACGTGTTCGCAATAAAAAGGGGTTCTTAGAAAACTTTTCACATAATCTCATCTAAAAGCAAACTTGGAATCGGTCTTTATGGTAGCAACGTATTTTAAGAAAAGTTTAAATAGCGTTAATTCGAGCTTTATTTTGACAATCTTCTTCGAGATAAATCGAAAATGCGGTACTGGTCGAATACATATCTGCCGTGTTTAGCGGCTGAATAAATTACTATAAAAACTCATATCTGTCGTGTTACTTATTTAAAAATGGAACGAACTCTTTACTTCTACACATGACAACCAAGGTACTTAATTTTCAAAGATTTTGTTATGTGTGTGTCTATAAAAACTCATATCTGTCGTGTTACTTATTTAAAAATGGAACGAACTCTTTACTTCTACACATGACAACCAAGGTACTTAATTTTCAAAGATTTTGTTTAAACGATTGCAGGCCGGACAGTAATGTACTAATAATTCGCCCTGCCTTTTTTCAGACATTATGCTTTGATAAATTAGCAGTAACTTCTATAGGGCTCCTACTTCACAAGCGCTCCAAAATTTTGTGGAAACAAGTGAAGCAAAACAAAACCCGTCCTAAAATATCAAAAAAGTGTCCATTTTTTTTCAGGGTTGAGTTAAGTTTTTTTCTAACTCTTCTTTTTGCGTAGACGGACATAAACGCAGTGAGATTTTTATTCAGAGATAAAACAATAGAATTATCTAGTAGTAGGTACATACTAAGTCGACCGAGCTCTGCTCGGGTGAAAATATTGAAAACGATTTTTCCCAGAAATGAGACCTAGCTATATTGATTTTTTTTGCAACTGTCATGGAAATCGTTAGAGCCGTTTTCGATTAAACACTGACGACTACACAAATACCTTTTTAAATACAATTAAGAGAGCCCTTACTTTGTTTTACGGTGAGGCTTTTAACGTACAACAACCTCTCCACCATTTTATACCCAGTCTCCCGGATATATTATACAACAAAGTCCGTCATACGTCATATCTTTTATCCGGACTAAGTCGTAACGGGCGACTACAATTCATTTCGCAGAACCTTTTAGACGAATAAAATATTATTACATCAAGAGCAGTTTAAAAACTTAAGCTGCAGCTCTTTGTACGGACGAATTAGTGACTTCCGCGCAGTGAGCCGCCATTTTAGTTCCTGTGACCGTACCAAGTTTAATCTGCAATTCCTAAAGCGAGAAAATAGACTCTATTTGCAACTCTTTTGAGCAAATTTTATTATGTACACAATCGCAAAAACTATTTGCAGAACTATGATGCGGAACGCTGAAATTACTTCTCCAGATATGTCGTTTGCTACGAAAAAAGGTAAATTATCTGTTCAACATTTTCTCTTACATTTTTGTGATCTCTTGTCGATATATCTGCTCAAGCGACGAGCTATGTATCAAGCTCTATTTATGTAGATACTTGAGCAGTCGGGCGTGAGTCTTGCGCTTTATCGTTAACTAAAACACTGCAAGTAGCAAAAACTTTGTTAACTAAGAAACTTCGCAAATGGGCTTCTTGTTAAAATATTTCCCCTAGTAAAAATATGCGTTAAACTGTGACAGGATACAGATAATCGATTAACATGCACTAAATTACATGTCATTATCATTTCAGACGTTTGCTGCTGGACGTTGACCGATCCCGTGCTCCTCGCATCTAGCAGATTCCTGCGACCTTCAATAGGTCACACTTGGAGGAAAGCCTATGTCGCTTAACACATATTATTCCTCAATAATTTATCAATTTCCACTGCTTTTTTTTTAACCCACAATTTAAAAATATTTCCTTCTAGAAATAAGGTTATTCATCCCTTTTCCGGAATTACGGTTCGCAAGAAATGTATGTGGGAAATTCGTTGTAATATCAAGTGTTCTTTCCGATATAGTGTTGATTTCATCCTTATCGAAAACTTGATCCAAGTGTTTCCATTATCTTATTATTGTTTCTGTTTGTCATCATGGCGATGAATGAATAATTTATTGGAATAAAACCTTTTTACAAAAAAAAAAACCGACTTCCAAAAAATACACTCAAAACTGAAAAATAACTTTCGGAAGTCGGTGTCTTTGCTTTTCAATTTTCGTTTTTTGCCACCGACTTCCGAAAGTTATTTTTCAGTTTTGAGTGTATTTTTTGGAAGTCGGTTTTTTTTTTTGTAAAAAGTTTTTATTTTTCACTTTTTAGTTGTGGTACCTATCCCACACAAATTCGAATACCACTAGCTGATGTAAATAACAGTGAAGGAGTAAATGAAGACATCGTCTAGATAAACTCATTGGGAAAAATAAGTTATATTGAAGCTAACTCAAAAACTACGCAAGCAAAGTTAATAAAATTTATATGGGACCACCTCGGAAGCAAGACCTACCATACAACAAAAGAATCATCAAAATCGATTCATAATTGGCGGAGTAATCGCGTAACAAACATACAGACGAATTGAGAACCTCCTCCTTTTTGAAGAAGTCGGTTAAAAATAGATTAGGTAAGTATAGAAACCTAAATTCTTGTAAAACCTACTTATTACTTTTTAAATTTAATCTAACAATAGATTATATTTTTTCTGTCTGCACATCATTTACTAATTAGAATTATTTGTTGTTGTACTAAAATTGAAATTGCAACGACCGGCATCAAAACAAGGAAAGGGTTTTTCCTCAATGTTTGCTAAGCAACACCATGATATCGTTGTACTTAATGGCACCATAAAAATATGGAATTTGCCACTGAGCCACCGCACCGCAGAGCCGACCCTAATGGGCCGTTACTTTTACTTTCGTCTGCCACACCCCTGGCAGTGTTTCAGGCACGCAATAACAGAATTTATACGTGTTCCAATGTTCTACGTCATCGGCTATTATCTTATCAATAACGATTAGCCCAAGATGGTACTTATAAATTCCCTTTTACAGTAATTTTCCTGTACCACTTGGGTACCGAGTTTTGAGGAGTGGAAGAATTTAGTTACGACAAAATTTTTGGCACCCAGAGTTTAGAAAATTATGGCAAAACCGACACGCTCTCTTTGCAATATTTACACCGACATTTTCGAGCTCTTTTCGGCCCAAGTTTATCTCACCAATCAACCATGTGTTTTGAAGGTAACGGCCGTCAACATGCGGTATTGGAATACCGCCTTTTGACGGTAATTCATAAGATTAGCTAGACGGAAAGTTAAAAAAAAAATGGTAACTCTCTGACTAACAAGATCATCAATCATAAAAGTAGCCCACTTCCAATCAAGCTAGAGCTTTGTAATTTGGAACATAAACCAACGTATATTCTGCAAACTGTAACAATAATTTAATAAACCAAACTCTAACATGAATCTAATGGTAATTAATTAATGAATGCTGTAGGTATTACTATCTCCGTGTTTAGACGTTAGTAAGACCCGCATCAGACCCTTGTCGGGTCCCAGTTGGTAAACCCGAGTAATTTTACTTACAAGCACCGTCAGTCCCAACATATTTGGACGACATACTTTAATACTCCTTCATAAAATATTTGTTTACGTACGTACATATCCTTATTTAAAGGATTTCAATAAAATGGTTCCGTTACCTGTTTATATACTTATTTCCCTTTTTGTTTTCTTGCCGCTGTTTTCCTTATTTAACGTGTTTAATATGCTGTGTGAGAATTTGCATACAGGAAAATCTTAGAGCTCTGACTTAATTCTGTTATATCTTCTTCATCACTATGGTAAAACCCAGAGTGGACAATTGCGATAGGTATATTGGACATTATAAAGAACCATTCTTGTTGAAGCTGTTTGGATGCGTGGACAGACTTTGACGAGATTTGTAATTAGGGAAAAGGGTATTGAGAACAAGCAAGGGACATCATTCACCGTCCATACATTTTTGGGCTAAAGGGGAAAGTTCCGGCCAAACAAAAAGCTATTATTTAATTAGATTACTATTAATTATTTCAACTAGAAAATATACTGAAAACAGTATTTTTCAAACTCGTATAAAAGCGCAGGGAATTGCCCTACAGGTTTGGCCCAATAGTAAAAAGTGAAAAAAAACATGTCATGTTCACACGGAATATAGTATCATTTTATTTGGCACTTTCATTATTTTGCCCAAAATGAATGATCTCCTATAAACAATGAAAGAAAGCAAACGCCACTCATTGGTAAGAGATGAAGATCTGTGTTATTTTGAAACACAAAGAAAGATATGTCACGTTATACAAACGGAAACCTCTGTAACAATCCTCCACACACAGACCAAACACGCGAGCTCCAGCCACTAGACTAGACGAAAAAAAATAAGGATGAATCACCAAACAACAATATTCGTAAACAATGGCCGTCACAGACGATCGCGGTTCAAGCACGTAACTGACATCCGTAATTCCGTACAACAAACTCGTAATAGGAAAACTGAATAGCGCCTAACACCGAAGATCCGCGATAAATGATGTAACTGCCAAATGAGACATAAGTACGACATATTGACACGAGATTGAACATTGAGAAAAAAGGAAAATTGTATGTCGGAGAAAAGCTTTTATCACGAAATATTGGAATGATGGCCTGATCCTCTTTGTGTTCCTTATTGGGGTAATCGCCATAATATTTTATGAATGTGGTAATAGCAAAACATTAGACAGAAATATAAATATTATTTCGGATAAGTTTTCTTTGTATTCAAAGTGGGTTTTATTTATGACTTCAATATAGTCAACGCATGAATTTGGGAAAGAAAACTTTAAGATCGTCACCCAATCCGTTTTTCTGTTACCGTTTTTAAAGTTTTATTGTTTAAGTTCTTAATGATAAGTAGGAACTTTTGCCAAATAGAGTCTACAATTTAAACAATGTAAGGTAATTCATTGATCTTTAATCACTACTAAACATATGAACCCTGAAACATATTAATTTAACCCTGATCATTACTCACCCAGTTCCATCTAAACATTAAAATAGCTAAACTAGCGTCATTCGTCAGTACAATCAGCATGAGTCATTGTATTACGGCCAAACGCACGACGCGACTTCCGTAAACGGTACCCGTGCGCACCGGTCCCTAAATACTGTCACTACTGTCAGCGCCCACGCAGTGACTGTTACCCAGTTACTAAACACGACCTCGTTATTAATGCGTAGCCATAGCTATAAAAACATTCCATGAAGCTGTACTGGCAATTAATTAAATGTCACTCGTGGTCTTGCTTGGATTCCAGACATCAATTTCACAGAGAACAAAAGACGGTCTCGGCGTAAAACCTTTCATAGGCTTAATAACCAGCGATCAGTGTTCGAATGGCGGACATTAGGCGTCACAGCTAGGAGGACGCGAACATTCCGCGCTGAGTAAAATTAAGTTTCATTTATTAGCGATCGCTGTAAATAGTTAGTTTCCAACGTTATTAATGATTGAGGTAAATGCTGGCAGAAATTGTCTATGGATGCTTCATATCAGTTATAAAGAAACAACGGAATCGTCACGTTACATGCATGTTTTATTCATATCGAGCTGCCAAATCACTAGAAAAATCCGGTCGACCCAGGCGGCTAATGAAATATTGAGCGAAGAATCCTTGGAGACAAGTGCTGGGCAAGGATAGGTCAAACACCTATCGCTTACCCTCATCTGTTAAACTTTATTAAACCGTTTTCAACCTATCCCAAACCAGCGTAAATTCCAGTAACAGTATTAAATCCTCCATGTTTCGAACAAGGTTCAATTATATGATGTGGTTCCGATTTCGCTTGCCGATTGTCGTGCCGATAATAGCATGTCATTTGTATATCCCTTCTAATTATTTGTCTTTGATTAATTTAAAATGCCTGTAGCGAAAATATAGACTACTTTATTTTGAAATATGAAGCCCAATGCCATAGTTTGCTTGTCCTTGTTCATACACAAGCCAACTATGGGATTGGATACGGCAGAGATTTTACTTTTATCTATCGTGTGGGATGCGATAACCCGGTATACAATTCCAACAGTTTTTCTTTGCAATTTAAATTCAATATCACATTTTTCTTTAAGTAATGGGACATGAAAAACGATAACAAAGTAAGTATGTCATAAGATTGCTTTCTACAATGACATACAATTATGTAATAATTGGTCAATAGGTCAGTACTACTACAGCATGGAATCCGGTAACACCTACACACGCTTAATAAAATTCTCATCGATGAAATCGCCACAATATTGATATAAAAAGAAGAACAGAGTAGAGTTTCTTACTTGTAAAAAAAACCACATATCCCAATAATAATCCATTTATTTTAATTACACAGCGTCACAGCCAGCAACGTCAAAGAATTCAAATTACACGCACAAAGCGTAAATTCCTATGAAGAAGAACGAACAAGAAAGTACATGATTACTACCATTCCTCCTCAACTCGATTTACAAACAAAATTAATTAAAAATAAACAGTGGAAGTTCGGTTATCCGTCACCATTGTGGTGCAGAGTAATTACAAGGGGCAAAGCAGTTTAGGACGACTAAATTCAAAATTCAAATTAAAACTAAACATACATAATTCATTCATTTCATTCTAACTAACTAAATCATGGCACTAGAGAGAGCTAACAGAGTGAGAAATTAATTAGAGGAGTTCATGCCTCGGTTAGCATTGAGGGACTGGGCTAAGCTTTAAACTTGCCAGCAAGAGGAGCCAGCGTCCTGGAATAAACGAATGTGAGCTCGTAGAGATGGGACGATGGGAGACGTCTACCCGAATGCAACATTTCAATTATTAGTCAGGCCAGAATATAATAGGTTAGCAACAGGGCTTATTAATTCTTAATTACAACAATCAATCTGCCTAGCCTTTTCTCAAGTATGCTGGTGTCGGCTTCCAGTCTAACCGGATGCAGCTGAATACCAGTATTTTACATGGAGCGACGGCCTATCAGACCTCCACAACCCAGTAACTGGGTAATACGATACCCCTAGGTAAAACTGGTTGTCAGACTTTCGGGTTTCTGACGACCCGTAACGACTGTCAAAGATCCACGAATGACAGTCGGGACCAACGGCTTAACGTGCTTTCCGAGACACGGAGGAGTCTCGATATGTGAAGACGGACCAACCCTGGCAAGCGTAGCTTAACCGATCAGTGCGGCTGTTTTTACTTAGCCACGAGTTCCTTGTTCTTAATTACAAGAAGACGAAATAATTTCTCCTTTATTTTCTGCTACCCAACTGAATCAAACGAAAACGTAATTTCGACCCAACTTCCAGAAAGGATCTTGCCATTTATTCATGAACTTATATTCAGTTGAGAAAACAACAAAGCTGATACAACGTTCAGAGACGTAAATGGCCATGACAAGGCTTGGCGAGAATAAGACAGACGAAATAAATTAAGTAATCACTTCGGCCTCAAAAAGTGCACCCAACTCAATTACTGTTTCAGAAATAAGGGCGAAGTTTGAAAGAAAAGTAATGTAAGTTTATGCTACGAGTTTGTTTACCAGCCGAAAGCTATCAAAAGGTGGGCGACAACATTAAAAGAGCCAAGGTTGTTTCAAACTTCTGGGAATCGCTGAACTATTTGGTTCTTATTCTATATCACAGTGACTAATACACGATTCTAATCTATATATATAAAACACAAGGGTGACTGACTGATCTATCAACGCACAGCTCAAACCACTGGACGGATTAGACTGAAATTTGGTACACAGATAGTTATTATGACGTAGGCGCGCACTAAGAACGGGTTTTTAGAAATTCGACCTTTAAGGGGGTGAAAAGGGGGGATTTTGTTTTTATGTAAAATCTTACTCCTTGAGTTAATAGACTTGAATATTGGCACGATTATTTATCTATGTAAATTATAAAGTTTGCCATTTTCAGTTTTTTTAAACTACCCTCTAAACGGGGATTGGGGGTGTCAAAGTTTTTATAGAAGAATTATAACGCGCGTTCCATTTAGCTCGAAACTCAGTTTTTATACTTAAAACCAAAAATAAAGAATAATGTGTATCAGAGTTGTTCAAAAATTTACCCCTATCGGGGTTAAAAAGGGTAATCTATATCACAGCTCAAACCACTGAACGGATTGGGATGAAATTTGGCACACAGATCGTTATTAGGACGTAGGCATCCACCAAGAAAGGGTTTTTAGAAATTCGACCTTTAAGGGGGTGAAAAGGGGGGGAAAAGCTGCTCCTAACAGGTCGTAACAGGGTAATAAAGTTCAAGGGGTAAAGATCATAAATAAATCTAAAGAACGTAAATATTAACTTTAGAAAAATATATTTCAAAGGGGGTGGAGAGGTTGTTGAAGTTTTCAGAGGAAAGTACTAAATCCACGCGGACGAAGTCGCGGGCAAAGTGCAGTTATCTATACAAATAAATAAAATTGAAGTGTCTGTTTGTAATGTCAAAATAACAGCTTTTTACAATTCATAGAAAAGTATATACGGTACTTATAAGATTTTTATTTTTGTGTGTCTACCTGTCTCTCTGTTTGTTCCGGCTAATCTCCGAAAAGACTGGACCGACTTTGACGGGACTTTCACTGGCAAAGACCCGATGTTATAAGGAGTAACTTACTTTAAAAAAAGAATGAGGGCTCCACGCGGGTGAAGCCGCGGACAGCAGCAAGTAAGAGAATAAGAAGTCGGTTATTATAGTTCGTTTTTAAGGACAGCTTGGACTATTATCATTATTCAAGCTTAGCTGAATAATGCTGTCAAGCTTTCCGACTGGCATGTGATAGTGTGGCACGAATCCTTAACTGCCCTCGCCAAATCGGCGTAAGGAAAACGACAACACGTCACGCGTGAGTCAGTCTACCATAATTTATTATGCAGTATATCAACTACACTAGTATTAGTCATTTTATCTAGAAAGAGAAACAAAAAAATGGAAAAGCCAGTTTTTTACATAAAAATGCCAGACATTTGATAAAGCGTAGAATTCCGAAACTAGGCCTAATTCAGTATACTGTAGCAATTTACGACATAAGTAAATTGCTTTAAGCCTTTGAAATAGCGACTTCATCAACGCCTGAAGGTTATTCAATGTTGCTAGGCAACTTAACTTGTAAAGACTAGAACCTAATAACAAAACGGTCGCCATCCTTACGCAGAGGGTCATTATTAAGGAACGCAGACTTGTCCTAAGAAGCACACCTTGGATGTCCTAAAAGGTGTTGATTTTACGCACTAAAGGTTGAGTATTCCTGAAGACGACTTTCTTTTTATGACGTCACAAAAAACGACATGTTTTAACCAAAAGTAATGATGAGATGGAAAGGAATGCCAGCTACAAAGCACATTGCTAAAAACATTACCACCTCTAAGGTTAGCCATTTTAAAGGTTGGTTCTTTTAAGTATTTTGGGAAAACTTTAGAGCGTAGTTTCTAAGCAATGGTCTTCGAGGCAGACACCATTTTTAACAGCAAAATTCTAAATGACTCCGAGTATAATAAAATAAACAGGCCAAGTGCGTGTTGGTTGGACCACGCACAATGAAGGGTTCCGAAATTGGGATGAATTTATCCCAAAAACAAACATTATAGTTGAAAAACATGGATATAGATCACGATCAATTCTCCAGAATAAAGTGTATAAGTTTGTAATCGCAAAAAAACAAGTGTGATAAAACTATAAACAAATTAAGGATTTTCGGACATTTTCCTTTACTTATGCTGAGAGAACTTGCTTCCTGCCAAATGATTCATGATTCTAGGTCAACGAGAAGTAAGCACCCTGTTGGTTTTGATTTATTTCCAAGTATCAAAATATGCTGCATAAATGGCCGTATTTTTTATTGCGTTGACTTAGCTGACTCAGCTTGTTTTTTTTTTAACTCAACGGGACCATAGACCTTCGTATTTGATATTAATTTCAACTTGCTCCACGCGTTCCTGAGAAAAAGGGTATTGACAGACTGACAGATGGACAAAGTGATCTTATAAGGGTTCCGTTTTTTCCTTTTGAGGTACAGAACCCTAAAAATCACTTAGCAACAAAAGAGATTTACTATTTAATTAATTACTTATGAAAGTATTCCGCGTGTAATCGCTAAAAGGAGTCGGTGACCGATAGGTGCGGTTAACACAGGCCCAGAGTAAGGGCTCAAACACATAAACACGTTACGACGACGCAATGTGCCACGGCACATTTTTTCATTATAGTTTTTTGCAGAAATCAATAATGAAAAAATTTGCCGTGACACGTTGCGTCGTCGTAACGTGTTTATGTGTTTGAGCCCTTACTTATAGGTATAGAAATAGAAATTTTCTGCGCTAGAGAAAAATATGCATAAGCTGGATTTAAATACAGTTTTCAGCAACTCTTAGCTTCAGTGTAGCTGGTTCTAAAGCTAGTTCAAGGTTCACCGTTCATAAATGAAATAAATATGATGTCTGGTCCTGGCTCTACATAGATTGTTAATATCGCCGCCATATTTGATATTATAGCACCATAGCAAACAATAGAATTCGTTATTAGGAGATGATTATTGTGATGTATTAAGTGAGCAGATACGTGACCGGAATGAACCCTGACGATGATTTCATGATGGTGACTATTGGAGACACGGGAACACAACGCTATCTGCCAACTTTTACATAAACATAACATCACGATTGTCTCCCAGAGGGGTTGGACAGAGGTGTACCTATAGTACAGTCCCATGTCAAACGGGGCGAGCCCATTGCTATAATTTCTAACTTTTCTAATGCCAACTTTTAAATCCTCACAAAAAATTTTTTGTTAAGCTTTCTCGCTAAGACGGCTGAACGCATTTGGATGAAATTTGGCACATGGGTAGGGTAGACCATGATCTGGGTTAGGACATAGGATACTTTTTATCCCGGTAGTACTAGGCGAAGCTGCGGGCGAAAGCTAGTAAAAGATATTTCGCAATTTTTTCCCAATAAATATTACGTTTCATAAAATGAGAATTGGATGAAATAAAACTATTTCAGTTACGTTAAACTAATTGTAAACGGTCGAGAAACCACCTGCTGGTAAAAATGAGACACGTGTTTGAAATAATAATGAATTTGTTTACGTCAATCGCATATTTTACCGAGACGCTTATACCCGGTTCCTGAAAACTCTGACAAGTCTCTGAAAACCGTAGATAATTTAATGTCAAATCTTATGATGAAAATTAATTAAAAAGAGTAGGTATGCTTAGATCATTGGGTCATATTGAGAACATGAATGAAAGGCTACGCTACAAGGCAGATATGTGAGAGGAAACTAGAAACACCGTGAAGTTACGCCCAGAACCCAGACCAAAATTTGTTCTGAGGCCCAGAAGGACATTATACATATTATAGTGACCTTATTTCTGAAGTTCTTCAGAAATGTAGGTACGTCAGATACGTTGCAAAATTCATTCTTCAAACAATCGTGATTTGTAGTCAGACAATCAAAAAGTTGATTGCAGTCGATTATTACCGTTTTATACGATGGCAGTGCTGAACCCAGTGACTCGGAATTTCGGACCCAGTCAGTGGGTTCATTTCATGTTACGAGCAACCGAGCTATTTTTTTTTTTTTATCTGACTGACGGCATTTCTTTTTTTTTACCGAGGCATCATCCATATAACAGAAGTTACATCCTGCATATAATGAAAATAAATAGATCAAATAGATGTATAATGAAAATGTCTCGAAAGCTGTAATTGGTAATATGTACATATTATAAAAACAAATATTAATTAATGTACAATGTATATGCTGAAGGCGACGCCATTGACGTACCTATTTTAAATAAATGAATAGCTGACATAAACAAAGCTATGGTAACGTTGCTGTTCTTGTATCTTTATTCAGATTCTGATTAAGCATATTATTAATATTCATTGCACTTCAGAGGTGTGGTAGGTTTACTAATATTTTAGGCAACTTATGTTGTTGAGAGATACAACGTAAGCGAAGCCAACTTTTTAATCGTTTGAAAAGTTGGTTTTCTCCTGCGGTTTTGTGTCTACACGCATAGTTTTACGCTTTTGCGGGTAAAATTCCGAAACTCCTCCGATTCCACTCGGTTCACACACGATCCCTTGAATTAAGGGATTTGCTGCCTAACATGTCGAAATACTTTTGGCTATATTTTGTGACACTCTTGCGTATTAGTTTTCTGCGGTATTTCGCGTACATTTCCGCATGGGTATGGGTATTGCCATTACTCTGCAGGTTACTTTATGTAAGTGAGTCGTCGGCCAGTGCGAGTCGGTAGCTTTTATAGGTTATCAACTCAATATTTTTATCAAACAATTACTTATCAAGATAAGAACACATTTTCAAAATGACATACTAACCGACCAACACATTATCATAATATTCATTCGAAATGCAAACAGACTAACCTTATCAAATAATATTAATAATGACTCATAAAGGTGTAAACAAGCTGAGCTCTTGTTAATACGCGGTATGCAGGTAAGGGGGCTAAATGCAAGGTCAAAACCAAACCCGAGATTAGCACTAAGTATTTGTAAATGTGTCGTTATCTCAATGACTGGTTTAATTTAGCATGTGTGACCGACAGAATTTGGGTTTTTGATACAGATCCAGCACTATTTTGTTATATCTTTTACTACGTTATGTGGCAACATAGTGTTTTATGATTTTTATAAAGTAGGCAGTAGTTAGGTATGTTTTCAGAAGTTATCGTGTAAGCGAAATGTTCCTACACCCGAACTAGACATAATTAGACATGGCCCATGGACAAGGTGGCACCGACATTTGTTTCGCATAATTCGCATTGTGACCTTGCGAATTCGATACACTACGGGACGTGTGTCACAAGGTCATGATCGCATCGAGCCAAGGTCAACTTTTGAAAACAATCGACTAAAGTCTATCGCGGCTCGACTGCTGGTGGCTGGACAAACGCCGCATCCAAAATGCGCCAAATGCCAATGCGGAAACAGTCTGTTCATGTTGCTTTGCCTTTTGCAGATCATTGGTCCATTGCTACCTCTGCTCTTCTAGGCCAACAGCCATCGGATCTTCGGCAACATAGCAAGCCCACCGCCACCACTACACGTCTATGCTATGCTGATATTTCAGGCAGTGTATATTTTTGCGTTTTTGCATCCTACGAAGAAAGCCGCCTAGACTGAGGGCCTAGACAAGTGACAATCGCTTCGAAAGCGTTTCGTATTTCTACAACGACTTTCAACAGGATTGACATAAGCTTTTCGATAGTTTATGTCAGTCCTATACATTTTTGCCTTTTGAATCATCGTTATCGCTGATAGAATGTCACTTTGACTAGGGCCTCTAGTCTTCAATCTTCGTAGCCGAAAGCTTTTTCGTAGTCGAAAAGCAGTCTACGAAAACAGCTGCCTGCACTGTTTTCCAAACAGTGTGGATGTGGACTGTCACTATCTGTGACTATTTTCTCGTGGCTTTAGGACATCAAATCCTTTGGCACTAAACAACTTTACCATACAAGACGATCAAAAGAACCTCTGTTCTACGCTTTCAGTGTGGAGCCTTCATGTGATAGAAGAGACTTTCTTAGCCTCAGTCATAACTACAGAAGTGTTTGCATGGACAAATGAGGTGTTCTAGGTTCTTTTCTGATGTCAAAAGTCAATTTATGGCAAATTGGCAATGTGTGATGCAATTTTGTGACCCCGATTTTGATGGTGTCCCAACTCTCTACAATCAATTCTGAGCAATCTTTGGACAAACTTTTATAAACATGCACTTTTGGTACTTTGTATTGCATTTATGAATTTAATATGTGACTCATGTTTATGTTTGTCAAAGCTGCTCAGAAATGATTGCAGAGAGATGGCAATGACGGTTCACATAATTATCATTTATTGTTGTTAGCGACACATATTATTTTAAATATTTCTAAGAATATTACATACAATATCACATTCTTGTACTCTAACCTAAACCTGTTCTTAAGTAATACTCCCTTATCAGATAGGTAAGTAGTAACGAAAGTTTGCGGTTTTTCCCACATGTCTACATTTTAGGTTTGCCCGTTTATCATTATTGTTGTAGGTGTAGTATGACATAAAAAGGTGTGCCAAGTACAATTTCCACATTTATAACAATGTGCATCATTAAGAGCACTATCTTAAAAGATAATGTTTGAAATTGATAAACTTATAGTATGTTACCATCTACTTTTATCAATGCATCATCGCCTCTTCTAAAAAGAATCATAAGCTGCTAACCACACATAAATATGCTAATATTCAATGGATTGCCACATTGAATATTGGTACATGAATGTCTGTAGCTAAATATTATTTTTAGGAATACGTTTGAATCAAAATAATCATAAACAGCTGAAGAATCCTTTAATAATTATTTAATGATACACCACTAATATTACTTAATTTCATGTTAATCATTAATGGCCGACTTGAATTATGCAAATTAACAACAGAATTAAGTTCCAATTGAAGTAGGACCGCGATAATTAGAACTTCAATTCTGGTTTAATTTTTCTTTTCTTTAAGTAAACATTATTTATTGTTTTAGGTATAGAACTAAAACAATAAATAATGTTTACTTATAACCTAAAGATTGCCAGAAAAGGTCCCTATTTTAAAACATTTTAAATGATGATAATTGCTTTCTCAATAGGTGTAACTGAACAAAAGATGTTTGTCTATTTGCCTGGTTCTAAATTTGTAATACGAAGTCTTTGAACCAGCACGATTTGAGAGATTTTAAACCATCCTGCAGCAAAATATTCTACAGCAAAATAATATGCTCAAAACATAACTCCAATGTGTCACACATCACACCAAGATTTTAGGAACATGCACCAGCTGTCAATCTACAAAGTTTACTTTTACTGAAACAAAACAAACTGTACTTTTACATTACATAAAAAGTTATTGTAGCTTGGTGTAGTGTAACACTTGTAACTCACAAGCTTCAGTGGTTTTAACGTAATCCAATCTGTACTTACACAACCATGCCATAGGCGCCTTCGCCGATGTATTGTAGATTAGTGTATCTGGGCCCCACTTCGAACACCTGGCCCCGAATGATCTCTGCGTTGGGATTACTGCTCGCAGCACCTGCAGCCTCGGCCATCGTGACACAGAAGGAAGCCACTTAACCAACGGTAACAATACTGAGTTCAGCATAAATTTTTTACACACACGCTACACTTGACTGGCGATTCCTCAGTCCACAATAGCCAAAACAAATTACTAATCGACCTACATTATCCACTACCCGAACAAATCGTCCACTTGTCACTTGCTTATCATTCTCGCTAGCCTGTTTGCCCGACTTTTCATGGACACTCCCGTATAGACGCAGTACCGTTACAAAATGAACTCGATTTTTTCTCCTCCATCTCTACGAGCGTGTTCCATATTGTGTTATTTTAACATCTTTTCTATAATATGATGCTATTTCTCTCCATTGACACGTATCAGACCGAGACAAAGCTATACATTATTGAAGGAATGTTGTCCATAGCACATATATTAGCATAATATACATTGCATAGTGAAACATTATTAAAATCAATTTACAGATGAAAACTATAGGAATATCAGGTAATTAAACATAATTAACTAAGCACGATTAGTAGCTACAACTTTGTTAAATTATGGGATATTCTTTGAGACTTGCGAGAATATAATTCCCTAGGAAATAAGCGAATTTTGACAATGACAGTGTGCTGTCATCATTGGCATTTTGTATATGACGTTTACGGTTTTTAGGATGAAGATGGAATAGCAGTAGTTTTTTTTGTAATATTATTAAAATAAATACATTACATCTTTTGTACCGTATATAAGGCATCATTTTTTGTTTAAATTCGTGAAAAATGTAATGTTCCATTAAGTAACCCGTAATTTACATGGAGTAAAGGCATAGAGGCCCAGATTGACCTCGTCGACTCAATCCGAAGGACTATCGTGCAAATAATTTAGGTATGTCGGTTTGGTCAGCCAGTACAGCTGGAAATAATTACCACTCTGCGTTGCCAGGCGGTCAATACGGTTCTTCTAATAACTGGTGCCCAAAGTTAAGCAAGGTATGATATAACTGTAGTTACATGTAGTGCTACATTCGTTTTGCTTATACTAATTTGATTGCAAATGACAACAACTGTAATTACTGTTTTACTGTTTACTAGTTGTTCTATTGGAATATCAGTCGTGCGGTAGTGCGGCGCACTTCACACGGACGTTTAGTTAGAATGCTCTAATAATTCTCATTAAATATTGTTTTAACAAAGTGACTATTAGTGATTACATTTAAACTGAATATATTCATAGTGATATACTTACAGTTGAATTTGGTTTTTCAACATTTTTGGTTCATAGTTTGATGTAAGTTGTTTAAAGGGTGTGATCTATTTTATGTTAATAAATGTTGTTTAAAGAGATAGAGAGACAGTCACAAGCTTTTTATTTAATTTGTCATATCCTAACTATGTTACTTACTGTTTAATATTTTAATCTATTTATTCATATAAAAAACCTTATCATAATATTATATTGACTTCGCTTAAATTATTGAATAATAATATTAGTGTGACTTATTATTTGTCAACATGTGCTTAAAATTATTTTAAGTATTTGAAGAATTATTTTATGAATTATTCACTTATTATAATTCCATTAACATTTTATTTCGTTTATATTTATTATTATACTTGCATGCAGTAATGAAGTTTGTGTTTTAAATTAATTTTATTGATTGTTTTTTTTATTTTGTTCCACAAAGGAGTGGATGACAGGTATTTAGCGAGCATTTTGATCAGTTTTCTGGCACACTGAAGCAGAAGATTGTACTACTTATCATTATCTAACAAGAGTGAGTTGACAATGGTTGTTATTGGAATCAGGGCTTCAGTAATGCATTGGTTTTTCAGACGAATCCATATATCACATTTTGGGTAAAGCAGAAAGAGTATTTTTTAACTTCATATTTATTTTTTCGTTATCTTTAGGGCTGATTTTCCTATTGTCATATAAGTTTTAGGGCAGATTTTTCAATTGTCAAATAAATTATTGATTGATAAACAAAAACTTATGTTTAAATAACTTAAATGACTTTGCAACACCAAATATGTACCAATTATATGATACATATCATATAAGTTTATATTTATTACTTTTTTAACAAATGTTTATTATGCAAGTTATCTAAATGTTGAAAAATCATTTAATCCTTATGGGGGTTTTGTCTTTCATTGGTTAATTCGGCACATTCATTGGTTAATTCAAAGCAGTTTTTTATGTAATTCATATTTTCCGTGTTTCTTACAAAAATCAAGACATTCCTATCTAACTTAAACAGTGTGATTGATGTGTAAACTTATGATGCCCATAGAATGTTTATTTACGAAATAATTTCTTATTTCGGTGAGGAAAATTTGCTGTCATACTGAAAGTTCTCTAGATAATAATATAATATGCATTAATATCTAGGACGATATGATTGGCATAAAGTACATACAGCTTTTTTATCTCAATGCCATACAAAGCCTTATCAAAACATAAACATAAGTACTTTAATATGTAATCAGTTGATATAATGACATGTATTGGCTCATACAGATTTTTGTATAACATTTTTTGAGAATTCTTAACACATTTTAACCTAAACTGATTTTAACTTTGCGTTGCTGGCAACTCTTACCTACCGTAATTTTTTATAATGAAATGCTGTTCATTGATAAGCACTAAGCACATCACTTGAGAACGGCTGAACCAATTTGGCTATTTTTTGTTTTAAAATATTCATAATTGGAAAGATACCGGTAAAATTAGTGCATATTATAGGGGATTTTTGTGTGAATTATTGAAATTTGGACAGGGTGTCGGCTCATGTAGATATAAATATAATTGACTGATGTGATAAATGGATGAAATCTTGGCTGTAATAAGGGCTTGGTGGAACTGCTTTCTAAATAACATCCAAAGGAATTAGAAAATCCTAATTGATTTAATAGTCATTAGTCTTATTACTATGCAATGATCACTTGAATACAGCTGATATTCTTTATCAATTTGATTGAAAAAGGATATTGAAGGACGCCAAAATGCTCTTGTAAAGACCAATTTTTTTCTGGCCTGCACCGGTGCTATTAATTGACTTCCTATTTATGACAAACGGTAATGTGTCATAGTTCCACAAATCTAATAGCATAGTAGTAAGTTTGTGCCGCCCTAAATTTGGCCAACTGTGGTATTAAGTGCCAAAAAAATATCAACCTTGCTGCAGTTGAAATAAAGTCTACAATACAAATAGGCCGCGAGACAATCACAGCAGGCAGAGGCACGCTATTAATTTAGATTATTTATTTTCGAACTTATTTCAATAGTCGCAGGACTGATATTGTTATGGCAGTTAAAACTGGCGCTGGCCCATAGGGGTGTGTTGCTAGGTGAGATATTATTTAGTAGACGCTTTCTATAATGTGATGCCTGCATTTTATTGGTTTAATATTATAATAGTGGGAAGGCATTCATGTGCTTAATCTTCGACCTATAACAATCATAAAAGCATTAGTTAACGTGGTAGTTGGTATTTTTACATACTCATATCTGGTATCTATAGATTTATACTTAGTCCTCCTATTGGCCATAAAATTTATAGCATTTTTTTATTTTTGAGCGCATGTCAGACTTTTATTGACTAAAACCCACCCGTGTTCCTTCAGTTGCCTGTTGCCAGGGTCCCGGTATCCCTTTCGGACTATCCTGCAACCAAAATTGTTTTTTTTTTTTGGGCCCTATTTGGAAGTGTAACTCATTGTTCATGTGCAAAAAAAGGATGGGACTATACGTCCTATATTCTCCTGTTCTCTATTTATCTATTTTTCGAGTCTGAGCAATAATGACTTTACATTTCCCTATAAGACCCCAGCCAGCACCCTAATTGCGTAACACACTTTCAATCACAATCTGAATGATTTTGAAGGATATTGCTAATCCATTGCTTCATAAGTTCGGAAAAATTGTCTGCTCAACAATGTAAAAACCGGCCAAGTGCGAGTCGGACTCGCGCACGAAGGGTTCCGTACCATTATCTATAAAACGGCAAAAAAAATCATGTCTGTTGTACGGAAGCCCCCTTAAATATTTGTTTTATTTTAATTTAATTATTTATTTTTAAAGTGAATATATAACTAAGTATTCTGTGAATATTTCAATTTCTGTTGCCGTTATCAATATCAAGCAAAAACGAGCAAAAAAAAATCACGTTTGTTGTATAGGAGCCCCCTTAAATATTTATTTTATTCTGTTTTTTATATTTTGTTGTTATAGCGGCAACAGAAATACATCATCTGTGAAAATTTCAATTGTCTAACTATCACGATTCATGAGATACAGCCCGGTGACAGACGGACAGACAGATAGACAGCGGAGCCTTAGTAATAGGGTCCCGTTTAACCCCAATAACGCAATGAATGTTGTTGACCTGTCGAAGAAAGTCATAGATACTGTGTGTTCCGCAATTACCCGTAGGGCCCTGTTTCTTAAAACTTACAAGTTTTGCAATATTTTGTCCACCAAACGCTACGGTTTTGTAGTAGGGCGGTGGCCGCCACATAGCGGTCGCAGTGATAGCTGTCATGAAAATGATGGGACCGGCTTTAGGGTGTCAAAAAGTCTGTCTAGGAAAGCACAGCAACTTACTTCCATAATTAACGTTTCAGTGACGTCATTCGCCGTTAAGGGCCTACTCTACCTCAAATTGCTTAGCTCACCTACGTTACGCCGAAAATACTGCAGCATTAATTTTGAAATAAATATATTTAAAGTTGAGGATTGATACTAGGTCCTATGTTTGACGAAAACACGAGTACATAAAATTTTCTCTAAAAATAATAAATAATAAAAATAAACGGCTGGTATTAAAAAAATACTTCAATTTAGATCATGAAACTTTGCATAATAACGGAACTGTCTGAACTAACTATAAAGCAGGTCTTATGTTTTTTTTTTAATTACATTATTTTAACCGTAAACTAAGAAGCAAAAGCAATTAAGTATCTAAACTTTTCGAGCCTTGGGGCCGCCAGCCCGCCAGCACCCTGCTCCATACTACGAGTAGTATGGTGCGAGCGAGATATAAAGTGAATTTAAGCTACTGCGGTAGGATAGGCTCTTAAATTGCCGACGCTATGTGGCGGTCAGCGTTCTTCTACATACAGGCTGTTAGGGTAGACACCGTTATCCTTGAAACTAGTGGTTTGGTGTCATCTATAATATACTTTTTCTATGGTACCAACTTTGAAATCGCAAAAAAAAATCAGCTGTTCCATACATTTTGTCGATTTAAGTGAACACAAATGTTTGGAACACCTGATTTTTTTTTCGCGCACCCTGTATAAGTAGCTGGTGGCAATTTCGTAATTATCTATAATTTGTTTATAATAATAACAGGTGTGGTTTACTACAACGTTATTTGTCATGGTGGTCCCATGGGTTTTCATTGTTTTTTTTTTTTAGTAAATAAATTTTGTCTTATTAATCAGTTGTTAGCGCAAATCGCGATTAAATTACCTACAGATATTATATTTATTGTTTTTGTGTCATGTATTTATTTGTAAATAATCAAACCTGTCTTAAAATATTTATGTATTATACCCGTACCTATTTGATGTGCAATCGTTGTGTTTTATATTTGTACCTATTTATATTTTAAGTACTTTTAAACTGATAAACACACTCCGGGACTTCTCGCGGAAATCACTAGCTTGTATCAATGGCTATGGACATTTAATAGTATACAATATTAAAGATTTAATTTAATTAATTACATGTGAATACCGTTTCAAGTCTCCACGATGCCTCCATCTCCATAACTAAACCATGATTTTCCCAGCCATTTTCCAGGCGATTTGTTAACGTGCTCTGCGCGGGTGCGAAGCGAGCTAGCCGCGACTACGCGACGTGTTCTCCGCGTTTTCACAAAATTGTACTCTAGTTTGTCTCACTTTCTCTTGTACACTCAGAGGCCCTAGACAAAGTGACATTCTATCAGCGATAACGACGGTATCTACATCGCCACATGCGAACTACGCATCAAAGACCTGACGTCATCCTGACGTCACATAAATCCTGCATCGCGCAATTAAAGTTTACCGTGCAGTGGATATATATACAAGAACCCAACATCAATCGTTGGGCAGTTGCCCGCCAGACACAACACCCGTCTGGTCGAAGGATCCTCGCTTTTCTATGGAGTATGAGTGAACTTTACATAAGCTATCGAAAGGCTTATGTCAATGCTGTTGAAAGTGTTTGTAAAAATACGAAACGCTTTCGAAGCGATTGTCACTTGTCTAGGCCCTCTGGTCAATTGGTCTTGTCACGCAAACGCGGCGAACACGAGGCGTGCTTGCTACGCACAGGCAGCGGGCGCGCTAAACAATAGCTTCACTGGTAACACGCTCGCAAATCGCCAGTGTGTTATGATAGCCCTTATAAAGTCATTTCGCTGTTCATAAATCAGTCTTACAATACGTATAACAAGGTGTTGGATTATGTACCTAGTTGAGTTTAAAATGTTAATGTGTTATTATATTGGCAGCAGCACAGGTGCGTGATGTCGGGCGAGACTCCTATTCAGTCGGCAGATGGACTCCACACGCCAGCCTACTTATCATGGAGGAAGCTTCAGCTCAGCCGAGCCAAGCTCAAAGCCTCCAGCAAGACTTCAGCACTGCTCTCCGGATTCGCTATGGTACGTCGTTCCTACTAATTAACCGACTTCTTCATAAAGGAGGAGGTTCTCAATTCGTCTGTGTTTTTTTTCTCCGCCAATTATGAATCGATTTTGATGATTCTTTTTTTGTTTGGTAGGTCATGCTTCAGAGGTGGTCCCATATAAATTTTATTAACTTTGCTTGCGTAGTTTTTGAGTTAGCTTCAATATTACGTATTTTTTCCCAGTTAGTGTATGTAGATGATATATTGATTGACTCCGTCACTGTTATTTACATAGCAGGTAGTGGTATTCGAATTTGTGTGGGGTAGGTACCACAACTAAAAAGTGAAAAATAAAAACTTTTTACAAAAAAAAACAACAGACTTCCAAAAAAAACACAAAAAAAAATTGAAAAGTTTTTTATTTTATAAATAAGTTTGTACCTGCGGCTTCGCTCCATCACGTATTTTTTTTAAATAAATATACTACTTTGAAATAAGATTAGACATTTAAATAAATCTTTTTTACAGTCTGTTCAACCGATTTTGTCTTCTATTGCGTTGGTGGCATGACAGATGATAGCTGCAGTAGACAGTTGGTATTGTGTAACCTTTTTTGCTTTTAATGCCATCCTTATGCCTACGGTATAGAAGTCGAAATCGGTTGAACGGACTGTAAAAAGGTTTGTTTAAATGTCTAATCTAATCTTATTTTAAATGGAGTATACATATATCTAAGATCTTCGTAAAAAACCGCGCCGAGCCGTTACTCTGTTGCTGTTTGATAGAAGGGCATTGCAGAAAGTAGGTCAGGAACTTAGTGAGTTTCAGGAACCGCAGTGGTAGCCCACGAAATTTTTTTTTTTTTAAGTTTGATATTTTCTATATGGCCATAAGAACAAATCTTTTAAATAAGGAAAAGTTCTTATGAAAAAAATCTAAAACTACTGTGGGCGTACTATGGGTAGTGTAGGTTACTGCGCAATAGAAAAACCGTTTGCAGTTCAGATCAAATTATAATTTACGATCAAATTATTTACACTAACAATTCACACACTGTAGGTACACAAAACAACTATATGGAACGTGCGACAGTTTCTTAACGTGTTCACTGCTAGACCGCCACCGACAAACTCTGCTATCTCCGGTCGAGCGTTATGTAGACTCTGGCGGTAGTAGACTCTGGCGAGTGCCGCTAGGCGGCCCTAGCGCGGTGCTTCGATTAGGCAAATTAGTGACGTATTTCCGACATATTTGTTACTAGCTTCCGCCCGCGGCTTCGCCCGCGTGGTATGTCGATAAAAAGTATCCTATGTCCTTCTCCAGGATACCAACTATCTCCTTGCCAAATTTTGTCGAAATGCGTTCAGTGGTTTAGGCGTGAAAAGGTAACATACAGACAGACAGATAGACAGAGTTACTTTCGAACTTATAATACCTATTAGTATGGATGGTTGCGAATCATATTTTGATCAAGATACAACCTGACAATCACCTGCAAATTGCAAATTAAAATGTAGATAATATAATATGTAGTAGTTTCCTTGAGACGGGAGTGAAACCGCGGATAACAGCTAGTCATAAACAAAAAACCGGTTTCGCTAGAACTTGTTTATAAACTGCAGACTCATGCACATTAGTGCTTCATATCGTTAACAATGGTAGTGCATTTCTGCCATAACATAATGGATGTGTTCGACTGTTCGGTTAATGTAGGTGCAACCTTAGAAATAATCGCAGCCTATTTAAAATGAGGTTTAAATTGTGTTATCATTAATTAATCAATTATTATATTGATTCTTATCGCGTCTACGATCAAGACAACATATTTCAATAACATGATAATAGTCCTATAGACCGAATTTCGGCTATGGTGACCAATCACAGCGGAGAGCAGCCTTCGGCGCGGGAAATATTATAGTGCACAAGAGTGTGCGCAGACACAGGTACACTCTCTTCCCTCACTCTCATAGACCGGAGATAGATCATAACGGCTCAACATGCTTTCTGAGGCACGGGGGTATCACACCGCCAACTTCCAAACTCTGAGCTGTAACAAAAAAAATCCTAATGGGGAAACCCAATAAAACCCTACACTCAGGAGTCAACGCCATAGCATTCAGTTCCGTTATCATATCAAGATATTCAAACAGTTTACATCGACATCGAATCTAATTAGTTATCGTTGTCAACAGGTAGCCATGGTGGAGGTGCAACTAAATCCGCCTGAAAACACAAAAGTGCCTAACGAGATGCTAGTAGCCTTCACTGTGTGTACGACTCTTCTTGTAGCTGTACACATGCTAGCGCTGATGATAAGCACATGCATCCTGCCGAATATCGAAGCTGTCGGGAACCTCCACAGCATATCACTCGTCCACGAATCACCGCACGAACGACTCCACTGGTATATAGAGATAGCGTGGGCTTTCTCCACACTCCTAGGCCTTATACTCTTCCTCATAGAAATAGCTATCCTCTGCTGGGTGAAGTTCTACGATCTGAGTCCGACCGCAGCATGGTCCGCCTGCGTTGTCCTCATTCCAGTCATGATCGTGTTCCTAGCATTCGCCATACATTTCTACATGTCCCTAGCTAGGCACAAATACGAAGTCACAGCTACCGGGATCAAAGAACTTGAATTGCTCAAAGAACAGATCGAGATGGGTGACCACGATGCTCGTATGAATAATTTGACGTTGCTAGACCAAAGTCGCATCGTGTGATTGTCGACTGATGTGTCCTATATCCTTTTTGGAATGTTATTATTACCTATTGTTTGTGAGTGTACACCATTGATTATTTAGGTAAGTTCTGTACTTAGAATGTTAAGATTGTACTTATTGAGTGCCAACTTACAGGTTACACAGGAGCGCTATTGTTGCTCAGCTTTGCTAAAGGTTTAACTTAGCGTAGCAGCGCGGCAGCGTTGCTATTGACAAAGCAAAATTATTTCACTAATGAGTGTCAAATGTGTTTTTGCTACCGCAATTGTTCATATGTATACGCTCTGTTACATATTTTTTTATATAATAGTAGTTTTGCGGTATCAACGTGTCTTCTAGTATTATAACTTGGAGGGTAATTGACGTTGTAGGAAAAATAACTTAAATAACTCTGCCACGGGCCCCTGTTAAATATGGTATATTGGGACTAATCAGAAAATAGCTCTTTCGAGTTAATTTTGGTGCTTAACACGCAAAAAATGCTCAAGTTCCGCCGTTGTTACCGCGATTCATAATTTTCTGAACATCGCGTCGAATAAAGTCACATGACGTTCCATTAATTATTTTTTAAAGGTCATGCGTTTTTATTAACTTTTGGCAGCAGTTTACAAATGATTTCGAGTAAAATAATATCTCATGTATTTTAATATTGTCTGTGTTTTACATAAAATCTCATTTAAATACAGGTAGTAGAAAATCAAATGTATAGAAAACTAGTTTTAGTATGATTAAAGAATCTCTGTAAATACAATCATAATTATAACATTTTAATAAAGGACAAAGCTCAATAAAGAGCCATAAATCCAATGTTGATCGATGAACGCGAAACGAACGCTAATCGATTATGCAATGAGTAATTAATATCCTATGTTTTGATTAAATCGGGTCAGAAGTACAGTCAGTATAAATCCACATAGCATCTTAGAAGAACGACTAATCAATCATGAAGTTTGAAATAGTGTTCATGATAGAAAATAGTGTGGAGGGCTTGCCGCAACAAAAGAGTGACCAATGCTAGTTCTCTCTCCCCATGAATGCAATCATTTAGTTTTCAAACAAACAAACAATGAAATCAACTCAGCCTATCGCAGTCCACTGCTGGACGTCCTGTCCCTGGCTGCGCCACAACACCATGTCGTCCTCCTTCTGCATCCAGTCAGTCCCAGCCTCCTTTGTAAGGTCGTCGGTCCATCTAGCTGGGGGCCGTCCCACACTGTGCTTGCCGATTACGCGGGCTCCACTCCAGGACTCGTCTGCTCCACCGGGCACCGGTGCTTTGACAAATGGCCAGCACACTGCCACTTTAGCTTGTACAGAGTTTTGTACAGTATTAATTACTCACTATAGTTTATTGGGCATAGGTTTCGTCTTAATTGATGAACTGGGTTTTTCGTCATCACATTTTTGGGTATTGACATTTTAAAATGTGTCTTATTAGGCAGACTATTGATTAATGACTAGGTTGTCGCACGCAGGCATGTCTCCCATCCTGCTGCAGCCTACCAGCCTTGACAAGTGTATATCCGCCCTAAGCTTTATCCACACAGTACCAGGACCGGACTTTGGGACGACCGAGCAAATACTTTTAACTCAGAGCATGCCCGGGACACTTCTGGAACGAGAAGTGTATGGGATATCCTAGAGGCCCTGATATTTGTGGACAGACCCATAATCATATTTTTTTATTCTATCATGTCATTTTCTCAATATTATTTTCTAGACTTTCTTACAACACTGATTAATGTTTCAAATAACTTTATATTCCGAATACATACTAACAATGAATGAATATTGAAATGTGTTGCAATAATTTTTGTGGTAGATTGGTAGAAATAAATGTAGAGTCTAGGAACCTACGTCATAAGTCAATTTCAGCTTATATTCAGACAACTATAGTCGTGCTATTTTATCTTTAAAATCTTTTATTGTATAAGAATATATGGGTTGTATATACATGGTCATATTTTCTGACTGATAAATATCTGGGTAATCATTTATACTTAATACTTACTTACTTATTTTATTTCATACTTGTCTTAATTTTTTTTTGTGAATATTCATCACAATCTTATGGTTCAAGCATACAAACGCTTGCATTTTTATTCGTTGATAGTAACATTTCAATCGCTCACTAAGTAGACAAAATATTAGGTAAATAAAAATTCCGAAATGTACCTTAGGTATATAATTGAGTTGTAATCGATTCATTGCTACATCATTTGACTTGACATTTTCCACGTAGTCTATGTTAGATATTTTTATGCATGACTACACATTTGCGTCAAACGTGATCGCTCCGAGGCTTCACATCACATCGAAGCGGCTAATGTACCGTAAATGTCACAGGAGTTATGTTACAACCACAGGTACGAGACGCCCCACTATTTCACAATAATATAATAATATCGAAAAGTGGTCTGTAAGCCTACAAAGTGGGTGAACTCCGAAAAAGCATAAAAAAGTAAAAAAAAATTGAAATTCGATTAATTTTGTTAACACAAAAATATTTCTAAATCCAGATTCAATTTGAAACGTGTTTATTTTAATAGTAAGCAACTACCTACCTAACTAAATTATTTGTAATTTTAACTGGAGAACGTTAGGCAAGGCAGTCTCACGTTAAATTACTATTAAACTGTAAACGTGTTTAAATAAAAATTACGATAAAACTGGGATCACGACACCCTGTCGGTACTTATAGATATCAACATTGTAATAGTTCTGCTAATTACCTATGTATCAAAAGGTATGCAATATAATTGTAACACGATTACAAAATTATGCTTGATGATAAATACCAAATAGGTATAGTAACTTCTACGGGGTAATTGCGTAACACACTCACAATTGTAATGCCATTCATTTTGATAGTTCAACAACATTAATTGCGTAAGAAGACTTATGACTGTTGAGCAGACGTATTTTTCAAACATTGTATTTGCAGTTTCCTTCAAAAACCTTCGGATTGCGATTGAAAGTGTGTTACGCAATTAGAGTGCTGATCATACTTTCTGGTCTACCGCGACCCCAACTCACTGTCTCAGAGCTGAGTCTTTAAACGGGCCCACAGCACATTTAAAGTCGGCAAAAATGTGGTGTTCATACCATCTTATAAGGGTTCCTACTATACGGTGTAAATTTTAAAGTAATTAATTTGTATACCAAATGACACAAAGAATAAGATAAGAATAAGATACATTACGACACAACTTAGATGTAGCATCGGCAAAATTCGTAAAACCGATCACCATCCGAACTGAGTGCACCTTCACTATCTCCAACCTTTCTTACTGCTTTAAGGTGGATGCGCTAGGGTAGCCCGCGAAATTCAAATTTTCTTACTTTTTTTGCAATTTGCAGGTCAGTATCAGGTTGTATGTTGATCTAAATATTATTAGCGGCCGTAACAAATATGGATTTACAGAATTATAAACATTAGAATCAGCAATACAACTCTCTAAGTTCATGTATGTGTATTGAATGAAAATTTCATGAAATCGTCAGTAAAAAAAATTGAATATCGCGGGCCACCCTAGCGCATCAACCTTAAGTGAAAATGATCTTTACGCAAACGCAATAACTTGTAAAGTCATATAACCAAATACATACAAGTGGTGTCCTACTGTACCTGCCTGGGTACTCATGTGATTAGAAGTCGTCAAGTCATTAGTATTGGACCGGTATTGGACTCGATACCAGTGTACTTTAATTTGATTAGAAACGAGTTGTATACAGTACCTATATATTAATAATTATAAGCCGATAACGTAGGGCAATAATATGATATTGACTGTATTTATTACTTAATCCAATAAGTACTGTGATATAATAATGAATGACATTAATAAATCTGTTAATATATAATTTTTAGTATTAAGTATATAAAATGTTCATCTAAAGGTAACCTGTAGAATTTTGTAAAGATATTTTACAAAGTTGTTATTTTTGATGATATTGTAAACACTTATTACACTTTGTCGATGCAATATTTGAGGTTTTTGTCAATATCTCCTACCTTCTGCAGCATCCACAACTCACTGTCCTCCAGAAGAGACCTTGGGGATTTTAGCTGATGCTGGAATTGAAAAAAAATGCATTTAAAATGTGTAAATATATGAGGGCCAATTCTCTTACATTTAAAACGTTCACTTTCGCAATCTGTCAAACTTGTCAAAAATGTTCATACAGGTTGTTAGGGTAAACACCGTTATCCTTGCAACCAGTGGTTTGGTTTCATTTATAGAACGTAAAATCAAAGGAAAATTTCAATTTTTTTTTAATTTTTTTAATCTACATTTTACCACAAGCGACGCAAGTTCGGTGCCCTAGCGCATAGGGCAACGAACTTGCGTCGCAACACGGGCGGGGGATGCGGGACGTGATCTGACCGGCCGCGAGCGAGACCCCTCCCTCAGTCAGTCAGCTGTTTCGCTAGCCAGCACGGTGTCTGATAGAAACTTTTTTAAATCTTTGAATGAAAATAACGTTTTTTTTTTTGTTTTCGTTCATTTATTTTTATATTTAAGTCAACTACCCATGGTTTGAGTGACAACGGTGTTTACCCTTACACCCTGTATATTATTGATGGTTTTTTTGACAGATTGCGATTGCGATGCCAATGTGAACATTCTTAAAAATAAGGGAATTGCCCTTATGATGGCTGGCCCCAATGACTTGGTATAACCTACAGACATGCTGAATTATCCAAGACGTGTCCGTGGATGGGTTAATCCGAAACTAAGTAGGTACCATATTATGAGGTTACTTTATTAGGCCTGCATTCTTTTAAAAAAAAAGTGCACCGGTAGTGTTGGGGCCGTTATGGATGAAAACTAAAACGGATTTTTATATTAAGACCGCGGTTTTAGAGGTTAAAAGGATTTCTAGGCCAAATCAAGCGGGCACATACATCCGTAGATAGTAGAATATATTGTCCTTCTAATCAAGCTTTAGGCTAAAACTTGATTTCGCTGCGCTCAGGTGATGTCATCAGTTCGTAAATAAACAAGGAAATGTTACCGCTCTGCTAAATTATGATTCCTATAAGTCGCCTCTTTACAATAACCGGAGGTTCTGAACATAAGTACTTATCATAACTCCACGCCCCTATTCCAGAGAGCCAGAGATTTATTACAATCAATTTTCGGAGTTGCTTAGGTATGCAATGAATACCTACCATTCTTAGCCTATTGGGACTACCAACAAAGCTTTTAATATTTTTCCAGCTTTTTCGCAGACGTGTGGTGTGGTATCATTTCAAGGCATATCTAGGTACCTAAGCTATCCCGTTTACGCCATACTACCTACCTACTCTATTTTGCGCCAAATGTTCATTTACTTATTTATATTTTAACTCATATTTGGGTGATCGACACTTCATACCATACAATTGTTTTTCCAAATAAACAATCCAAGTAGGTACAATAATAATTTGATTTACTAATTGTAGCTAAAAAATATATTCTTGGTACTATCTATACTTACCTATGTAGGTATTTTATGGAATTTCGACACAATTTTTCTTGAAAAGTTTTTTTTTTGTCTGAGGCGTGTTCAAAACAATGTTTACGATGTTATTGACCTTTCACGGCTCATTGTGTTCAAAATTATTAGGATAAATTACTTACTTACTGTAATTATATAAGTACTTACTCTAAGGTAAATTACATGTCTTTATAACTTCTGCAACATATTTGCGTAACGCACAATCCGAGAGTTTGCTACTAATTGCTACCCGATCGATTGGCATTTTATGTGTGTTATGCAATTACCCCGCTGATTGGACGTTTATAGTAGGGGCCAATAGTATAGGTAGGTACCTACCTACTGTTTATCTATACGACTATACCTACCTGTAGTATTAGTCACCTACATACCTAACTTGTTGAAATGTCATAAAATTCTTGTAAGTAGGTTCATAGCTTAGGTGATAGAATCACATGTGCATATATTATGAGTTTAAAATACCTCAAATTGCTTAGTATTATCCTCCTCCGTTAGGTATATCGAAAATATTGCAGCATTCATTTTAAATTCAATAAAATGGTAAAGTTGAGGATTAATTTTAAGTAGGTTGCTACTATAAAACTAAATTTAAAAATTCCGAAGTTACTTAGATTCCTCCAAACCGAACAATAAACCGCTGGTATTCAAAAAATAATAAAATTAAATCATGAAACTTTGCATACCTACCTAATAACTGAACTGTCTATATAAAGCAGCTATGCTATGTTTTTTAACAGTATTTTCGCCGTAAAAAGAAATACCTAACCTAAGTAACCTAACCTAACCTGAACTATTGGCGCCTTGTCCGGGGCCGATCCAGTCTCGCTCTCCTCCGTTCGCGGGCAATAAGTACCTACCGACCTATTGTGCGAGCGTGATAAAGAGTGAATATTTGAGCTGATGTAATTTTAACACCTGTCTATGACCGGTATTAGGTAGGTACATCATTTTCAATCACTCTTTGTGTTTTGATAACAATACCTGCTACAAGGCGTATTGTCATGTATGACAATTACTATCGTCTCGCGGTTCCATATTCCTCCTATTCTCCATCGAATGAAGGTGGAATATTAATTAGGTAGCTATGTTAATAAGGTCACTTCAATTACCTATCGATTTTCGGTGCCAAAAGTAGGTTTTACTGACTAGAGCAGTCATCAATTCTATCCCTGATCTATGGGGAACCCACTTTTTGCGCTTATATAAAAACCACGATAGAAACTGGTTTTGTCGACGGAAGAATATACAAATTGACTGATTGTGACAATCTGTCAATTTGTCTATTATATCTTCCGTCTATTCTTCCGTCGACAAAACCCGTTTCTATGGTTGTCATGCTACGCGTGCAGAAGAGACCGCCAAGTATACCTAGGTCCCAATCTCCTACCTATCTGGACAGGCTTTACTGGTTTTAATAGCTCAGTTAAAAAGGTTCACCTTATCACCTAGCCTATTTTTTATCACCTAAATGGCCTATCGGTGGTTAATTACAGCTCGCTGACGTCATAAATTAATCCGCTGGTGGAGGCTGTTTGCATAATGTATGAATAGAAACTTAAACTAACCATGAAACTTTGCATACCTACCTAATAACTGAACTGTCTATATAAAGCAGCTATGCTATGTTTTTTAACAGTGTTTTCGCCGTAAAAAGAAATTGCCTACCTTAAAAAATAAAAAAATAAAAATACCTAACCTAAGTAACCTAACATAACCTAAACTATTGGCGCCTTGTCCGGGGCCGATCAGTCTCACTCTCCTCCGTTCGCGGGCAATAAGTACCTACCTACCTATTGTGCGAGCGAGATAAAGAGTGAATATTTGAGCTGATGTAATTTTAACACCTGTCTATGACCGGTATTAGGTAGGTACATCATTTTCAATCACTCTTTGTGTTTTGATAACAATACCTGCTACAAGGCGTATTGTCATGTATGACAATTACTATCGTCTCGCGGTTCCACATTCCTCCTATTCTCCATCGAATGAAGGTGGAATATTAATTAGGTAGCTACGTTAATAAAGTCACTTTAATTAACTATCGATTTTCGGTGCCAAAAGTAGGTTTTACTGACTGGAGCAGTCATCAATTCTGTCCCTGATCTATGGGGAACCCACTTTTTGCGCTTATATAAAAACCACGATAGAAACGGGTTTTGTCGACGGAAGAATAGACAAATTGACAGATTGTGACAATCTGTCAATTTGTCTATTCTATCTTCCGTCGACAAAACCCGTTTCAATGGTTGTCATGCTACGCGTGCAGAAGAGACCGCCAAGTACCAATGTATACCTAGGTCCCAATCTCCTACCTACCTGGACAGGCTTTACTGGTTTTAATAGCTTAATTAAAAAGGTTCACCTTATCACCTAGCCTATTTTTATCACCTAAATGGCCTATCGGTGGTTCATTACAGCTCGCTGACGTCACAAATTAATCGGCTGGTGGAGGCTGTTTGCATAATGTATGAATAGAAACACTAACCGTGCAGATAATAAAGTTAATTTACTAATCCGAGTACCTAATCGGTCTAAACGCTGGATCCCGGTACTACGGATGAACAGTAAGAGTCTGGACTGACAGGCCTCTCGCCCCATACAGGCAGAGGACTTCTAAACGAGAAAAAAAATAGATCCCAACGTTCTTGGCACAGAATAATCACTCTGTACTTATCTAATTTTTGAATAGTTGAAGACAAGTACCTACGTTGTTCTTTTTTTTTAACTTACTACCTACTTTAACTTGTTTTTTTTTTTGGAAATAGGTAGGTAACCCAATTTCTGACTAGTTATTGCCAAGAGTGCCCAGTTGAATTGAAAAAAAATTATCGGCCGATTGCGAGTCGGTCTCGCGCACGAAGGGTTCCGTACCTTTATCTACAAAAACAGCAAAAAAAATCACGTTTGTTGTATGGGAGCCCCCTTAAATATTTATTTTATTCTGATTTTTTAGTATTTGTTGCTATAGGGGCAACAGAAATACATCATCTGTGAAAATTTCAACTGTCTAACTATCACTGTTCATGAGATACAGCCTGGTGACAGACGGACAGACAGACAGACAGCGGAGCCTTAGTAATAGGGTCCCGTTTTACCCTTTGGGTACGGAACCCTAACTAGACACTTTTGAAGTCGTAGAATAAGTACAGTCACGGACTTTAATTGATGAGCCACCTGGCACTGTTCGTATTTTAGCCGTGTAATGCAAATCGGGTTTATTCGGTTCCTGACACGGAAAGTCATAATGTCTTCATATTAGTAGAAGAAAATTGGCTAACCTGAGAACCAGAACTACAAACTTGACAGCAGACTGACTATCCAAAGTCAACCAATTGCAGGTCTAAGTCAACAGTAACCTAGCAACGATTGTTTAAGCGTAGCGATAGTAATGTTAGCGTACGGAGATATAATAATACTCATTTCGACAACTTCGAAATTAACGTCTCTGACATCGACATTTCAACTGTCACTGTCTTCAGATAAGTTTTCAAAATAATCGATTAATGAGCTCTGATTCAAACGAGGTCATTATTAAATAGATTGGATAAACTTAATGCAACATTTTATTTATTTTTATCATTGAGAACTTATTAGTCAACCTCTATGGATAAGACTATTTCCGATTATAAGTAATTTATTTGTCATCTTGTTTACGAGTTGAGTTCGTGTTTAATCGTGTAATCTCGTGAATGTATGAAACTGTAAAATTGAAAAGTTTGAAGGTGGCTTATCAATTAAAGTCCGTGGCTGTACATAAAACATTTGAACAATTTGCGTAGTTTATGTCATTTTTTTTATTATAAAATAGCCTCAATCTTTCAAACCTTGTTAAAAACATGCTGAAAATGCTCCAAAGGGTGTCAACCCTCACCCCCTTAGGGCATTGCACCCAGCTTCCAATCACCTTGTATAATATCAAATTAAATTAGCTAGCAAAACTCCGCTGTGATTGGTATCGATATCTAAACATGTTAAAACATATAAACAAGATTTGATGGTTTTTTTTGGGGTCGACGACCGCTGATACAGATAATGAATCCTATCACGTCTATTCAGTTGCGCTAATTATATGTGACCGAGATGTAACTAACCAGTGGAATGGGATACGGTGTAGGCCGCTCACAGGCTTGTCTTATAATAATATCCGACATCTTAGACTTGACACAAATATCTTCAACCCAGCATCCTTCCTGAAGCTGACCAGTATTAATGTGGTAGAATCGACCGATACCGCTTTTGATGCCCTTCTCCCAGTGGCCTTCATATCTGCACCCGTTTTCTGTTTGCGGCCACATAATGTCGTAAGTAAGGACATGAAAATAAACAAGTATAAAGTGTACGGTCAACGAAAGAGGGAATAAGTGTGCAAAGTACGTAAGTATTTGCATACTACTAATTACTGTAGGTACCTAAACTATCTTATAACATATTAGCTGTTGACCGAAAATTCGTCTGCCATGTGCCAAATTTCATATAAATCCGTTCAACCGTTTTAGCGTGAAAGCGTAACAAAGAAACAATCCCAACAAACGAACTCATTTTCGCTTTTATAATATTAGTTAGAATGTTGTGAACTGTACTGCGGTGTGCCTAAATTAGTAGGTGACCTCTTTGCTGGACATAGGCCTCGCCAATCGTACGCTATTCAATTTAATCCTCGGCTGCTCTCATCCGGCTGTAAGTCAAGTCAGGCGGGATCTAAGTTCCGGAGGCTCTACGCGGGGGTCGTGCGGTCCATGGCCCTTTGCGGGGCACCGGTGTGGGCGCGTTCCATTAGGCTGCGGCCAGTCCGCCGGTTGAACGCGACCCAAAGGGTCATGGCCATACGGCGGGCCCGGGGATTCCGCACGGTCTCTCGTGAGGCGGCGAGCCTCCTTGCCGGATTACCGCCATGGGATCTGGAGGCGAAGGTCCTCGCGCACATCTGGAAGTGGCGCGAGGAGATGAAGCGCCGGGGCGTAACTCCGCTGCCGCGAGAAATCGCGGCACAGCGGACAGAGCTCCGGCAGGATCTCATGGCGGCATGGAGAGTGCGATTCTCGCAACCCAGTGCTTGGCACGCCACAATTGCGGCGATAAGTCCCCTCTTTGAGGAGTGGCTGGAGAGGCGCCACGGCGTCCTCACCTTCCGCCTGACCCAGGTCTTCACCAGACATGGCAGCTTCGGGTGGTACCTGTGTAGGATTAGGCGGGAGGAAACGCCCGGGTGTCATCACTGTGCGGATCGTCCGGAGGACACGGTGGAGCATACGGTGGAGGTGTGCCCTGCTTGGGCGGAGCACCGCCGTGTCCTCGTGGAGGCGATTGGCGGCACTGACCTCTCGCGTCCGGCCCTGGTCCAGGCCATGATACGGAGCGAGAGGGCATGGGAGGCGGTCACCTCCTTCTGCGAAGCAGTGATGCTCGCCAAGGTAGAGGCGGAACGCGTGAGGGAGAGGCAAAGCTTGCGCCCTCACGCCCCTAACCGCCGCCGCTGGAGACACCCTGGGCGTCGGGAATCCCAGGTGGATTCCCGGCCACCATAGACGCGGGCTTGCAGACGGCGAGCAATGGGTAACTCGCCGTCCGATAAGGACCAGGCCCGGGTCGCGTCGTGTTCCACGCGCGCCTCAAAGAGATGTCAGCACACCTGACGGGGTCCGTTAGGACCGATACCTGCCAGAGTTGCGGAATAGTCCGAAAGGGATACCGGGACCCTGGCAACAGGCAACTGAAGGAACACGGGTGGGTTTTAGTCAGTAAAAGTCTGACACGCCCTTCCGCTCTGTTTGGGAAGGATTTCTTTCACAAGCCGTGAAAGCCCTTTAAAAAAACATATTAGCACATACTTCTTGTAAACTCAACAATGTGACCCCCCCTTTCCGAGGATGACTATCTACGACCTGTCTTAGTAATATATTGTAGGTAAATACAAATTAAAAATACTGGTTATAAAACTATGTTTATGGTGCCGATTCTCTTGTCACAAAATTCTCTAAACTAAACTAAAAATCACTAAAATTTAGTTTAGTCCTGTCAAACGATCAAACTTCTAAAATAGACTTTAAATGACACAACTAAACTATAATTTAGTTTGACAGCACTAAGATGGCACTGAGATTAGTTTAGTGAAAATGCTATTCTGAATTTGACGATTTAAACTAAAATTTTGTCCTATATCTAAAATCCTCAAACCAAATTTAATCGCGATTAAAAATGTGTGGAATAAAATTAGATGTCATGAACTAAAATTCAAACCAACACCTCGACTTCAGTTACAAAAAACAGTACTGTATTTTTTTATTTTCTTTTGCTTATATCTCGAAAACGGTGTGTCCTATCGCAAAAATAATGAAAATTTCGATGCGCTAGGGTAGCCCGCGAAATTCAAATTTTCTTACGTTTTTTGCAATTTGCAGGTCAGTATCAGGTTGTATGTTGATCTAAATAATAGGTATTTACCTATGAAATTGCCGTTTTGTATGAAAAAATTTAAACGAATTTTTTTCATGAATTTTTTATTTGTATTAATCGAAGTAATCACCCATGCAATCAATGCATCTTTGCCATCGCAGTGGCAGTTTATTGATGCCCTTCTTAAAGAAATCAGCTGGACGGGAGGCAACTAATTCTTCAAAGGCATTTTGTACTGCCTCTCGGGTATTGAATTTTTTTCCCGCCAAGAAGTTATCCAAATTCTGGAAAAAGTAGTAGTCTATAGGCGCAAGGTCTGGTGAGTAGGGCGGATGACGGAGAGCTTCCAACCCCAGTTCTTGCAACTTGGAGACCGTCTGCTGTGCAGTATGAGGTCGCGCGTTGTCGTGCAGGAGCAGCGGAGACGAGCGATTGACCAATGCTGGTTGGAGATGCGCCAGCTTCTCCATCATTGTGTTCAGTTCTTCACAGTACACATCTGCAGTAATGCTCACCCCGTTTGGTAAGAAGCTGTGATGAATCACACCGGCGCTAGACCACCAAACAGTGACCATCACTTTTCTAGGGGTAAGTTTTCGTTTAGGGCATTGTTTAGGTGCTGAACCAGGATCCAACCAACTTGCTGAGCGCTTGCGGTTATCAAACAGAATCCATTTTTCATCGCAGGTAACAATGCGGTTCAAAATTCCTTCATTTGTGTGTCTGTTGAGCAGTGCAAGGCACGTCTCGACGCGTACTTCGCGCTGGCGATCATTGAGTTCGTGGGGCACCCATTTGTCAAGCTTTTTTACCTTGCCAATTTGACGCAAATGGACCAATATTGTTTTGACGCTAACGTCGAAAGCTGCTGCTAATTCAGCCGTAGATTGTGTATCATCAGCTTCCACAATCGCCTTTAATTCGTCATTGTCGACCAAAGTCTTCGGACGACCGCGAGGTTCATTTTTCAGGTCGAAATTTCCAAAACGGAAGCGAGCAAACCAATAACAGGTGGTGCGTTGGTTTGTAGTGTTAGCTCCGTAAACGTCGTTGATGTTGCGTGCCGCTTGTGCCGCGTTGCTGCCACGACGGTACTCATATTCCATAATTACTAGAATTTTTAACGTATCCATGATGACGAAAAAGATTGAAATGCGATGAAAATGTAACACTAATCAATAAAGAAATGACTACTTTTGGAAAAAAAAATCCATGTTTTTAAAATAAAATTAATTTGAAATTAGAATTCTTAGCCAAACAAAAATTATTTTGATTTGAAATGGCCAGTACTGCAGAACGGCAATTTCATAGGTAAAGACCTAATATTATTAGCGGCCGTAACAAATATGGATTTACAGAATTATAAACATTAGAATCAGCAATACAACTCTCTAAGTTCATGTAAGTGTATTGAATAAAAATTTCATGAAATCGTCGTCACAACAACAGAACAGCTGCAGCGTACCTACAAAAGCTGTTAAAAAAAAACCTATTTTGTCGACTGTACCACGCACGAACAATCTGTGTACGTATCGTTCATAACGTGGGAACTTTATAAAATGTTCTGATATGAGAACAAAAGAAGGCAATTTTAAATAGCCTCTTCGCATGTGGTGCTACTTCCGGCATTTACATAAGTAGGACTTCGGGACACGTAGTTGATAAACGGTAAGTAGTGTGACCGGGATCCTCTAGTTATAGGTAACTATATCTCGGCGATGGAATCGGAGACCTCTTGCTTGACGGCTCAATTGAGGTCGAGTGGTATTGGCTTCTGTCCTGTGTCGCAGGTTCGCACCACACTGTCCCGCTCGGAACAAGCAAGTAAGTATTACCCTCTACCTCAGGGCCGTAGCCAGGAATTCATTTCGGGGGGGGGGTATTGCAAACTATTTAAAGAAATTAAGTACCTATTTCTGATTTCAGAGAGGGTAGAAATAGTAAATACAGATTTTTTTTTAAAGAGTACCTATTTTCTTCTTTTTGGGAAATCTAAAAAAAAATATTGCGAGCGAAGCGAGCTCGAAATTTTTGCATCCATTAGCAGCTTCGAATAAGTTAGGTTTTCTTTCTCTTTGACCGATCATACAGAAATAGAAGTAACTTTATCGACTAAATACTTATGCAGAAAAGTTTGAGAAGGATGATGCAAAAAAGATGCAAGAGCAAGCGAAGCGAGCTCGAAAATGTTAGCACCCCGCCTGGGAGAGGTTACTATATCTCAGAGAATGCCGAAGTTGCAGGAATTTATTCAATACAAAGTCTTAGTCGATAAAAATACAGTATTTAAGCATACTCTTACCGAGAGGCTGGGGAGGTTAGAATATCTCAGAGAATGCTGAAGTAGCAGTAATGGATTCAATACAAAGTTAGAGTCGATAAAAATACAATATTTAACCACGGAATGACAGGGGATGTACTTATACCGTGTATTTTGGTTTACGGGTAGTTTTACTGGTATTGTAGATTATAAAGTACGCCTATGCGAAATAGATTACAATTATCTGTATAAGGAGGTACCCTAGGAGGTCGATCTCTGGATTGAGATTCTGGTTTCTCGCATTTCGGGGGGGGGGTTTGAACCCCCCTGCCTACGGCCCTGCTCTACCTAGTCGCAGGTATCGGGTTTTTTTAGCGCATACAAAGTGGGACCACGGCTATATGTGTAGTCTGCCGATTCTAAAGGAGATGAGTTCACTATGAAATACCTACTTACAAGTGTTGACAAAGTTTTTATTGACAATTTAGGTGCGTTGTGTTGAGAACTCACCTAGCAGGAACAAGCCCAAACCGTCTTTCAAATCATTCTTCCAATAGCCGCCGTAAAACGTATTGTTAAAGTACCATATATTTCCGTAACCACACTTCTTGTCCTTTTTAAAGAACCCTAAGTAGACATCTCCGTTTTCATAGTACATCCAGCCGGGGCCTTCCATCTTGCCTCGAACCCACTCGCCCCGGTACACGAGTCTATACGTGTCGTTCGGCTGACGCTTACTGAGCAGGCCGAAACCGTGTCTGATGGTGAACAACAGCTGGATTAGTTGGGTAAGCCTGTGAATCCTGTAGTGATGGCCTATGTATACAAATGAAGGGACTTTCAATAAATGAATGCTTAAAGGAAACAAACACTTCTTCGTCGTGACGCTGGACGCTGGCACGACATTATTTCAGATTTTTTGGCCCAAAACGTCGCCACTTCCACGGCGCACGGCGTCGTCGGTGGCAACGCAGAGGTCACTTTGACTGCATGTTTTGGGACACGGGGGGGGGGGGGGGGGTCTGGGGCAGGATAGGACACAAAACAAACTTCTTGACAGATCTACTGAGCAGATCAGAACCGTGTCTGATGATGGAAAACACCTGAATAAGTGGAATGTTATCAGAGTTTATGAGGCATGTGATGGTCTACAAATGAGGGGCCTTCCAATAATTGGCAGATTTACTGAGTAGGCTGAAACCATGTCTAATGATGGCAAACAGCTGGATTAGTTGGGAGTTTACAGAGTATATGATGCCTGTTGTACAAAAAAGGAAATTTTGCTTAGAACTAACACCTAGAGTTGGCAGATAAATTAATCGTAGATACTTAGATCCTTTAGTAGTAAGTTGTTATTATTCTTGCATAGCGTTTGCCAGATTCAAGAGGGAGCTGGCTGCTACCAACTCTTGATCGTCTTTCTCAGATACCTACCTACAGAAGATATTAATATGGGAACAGATCGCACCACGTAGGTACTAGCATTTCAATTTGAACATAAAACAGCTGTGGATATTTTATGGTAATACTTATTAAATTTACTTACCTATAACCTTTATACCAATCACCTTCGTATAACATTCCGCCGATCGTGGTAAACCTTCCTTTGCCTGTGGACATTTGGTTTCATAATTGTGCTTTTGTTTTCGCCCAAAGGTTATACATTCAATTTTAAAAGGACATAAGTACCTACTCTAATATAAAGAGAAGACTAGACTTGGTAAAAAATTAGCAAAAAAATCATCAGTTTCAGTATCGACGGGCTTTATTCGGGCGATTGATGGTCACACTGAACGCCTGGTCAGAACCTCCCTACCCCCTGGCCGTCACAATTTCTAATATGACAAGCCGTGTACCCGATGGCATTCCCATCAGCAAAATGTGGAACTTCTATACAAACTTTCATCCGCTACCCATTCAGGGGGTGAATTTTCAAAAATCCTTCCTTAGTGCCGACTTTCGTTGACTAGGAAATCTTGTGCAAAATTTCATGCTTCTAGAGTGAATGTATTTAAGGGCCTATATTACTTCAGCTCAAATTCACTTTTTTCTCGTTCGGTCCATAGTCCATACTACTCACGGCCTGAGTGAGACCGAGACGGAATGGGGTGCTGGCGGCTCCAAGCCCGCAATACAGTGAAAATAATGGTTTAAAAAAACATAAGACCTGCTTTGCATGCATTTCATATTTGAAGTATTTTTTTAATATCAGCGCGCAGCGGTTTATAGTTCGGTTTGGAGGTAACTTTGTTTTTTTTTCTATAGAGAAATTTTGATGTAATCGTGTTTTCGTCTAACATAGGACCTAGCATCAATCCTCAACTTTAACATAATATTTATTTCAAAATTAATGCTGAAGTTTTTCGAGATAACGGAGGATCATGCTAAGCAATTTGAGGTTGGGTAGGCCCTTTAGAATTTAAAGCGATGCCATGGTTAGTCACTTTCGCCCGGAGGGCCCAGGCCCTGTTACTGTGGATTGACCTCTTTATAAAATGGGCTTCTTTGTTACAGAAAAAACCTGAATGCCATGCCATTTTACCTTCCTTCAAATCGCATTTCCATTCGCCAACATAACTGTCGAACCTCGACGTGAAGATAGCGTGACGAAGACCATTCTTTCTAGCTTTTCTATCGGCCAATACCGACAGTGGGGTAAAACCTCTTGGGTGATGATAATATGGCATAGTATTTTAATACTAATAAGGTGTAAAAAATATCAATTAATTAATTAAATACTTTGCACAGATCGACAGTGTGTGATTGATTGTGTACAAAAATGACACTGACAGCACCGTTTTTTTACTGTTCCAACATTTTCGTTTAACAATGAGTTTTTTATTGTGGTTTTTCCTAACAGCCTTCGCAAACTTGACCACCACCAGAGGTCGCACGAAGCGACAAGGAGGGGCCAATAGTGGACGTCACTTTTTTTTTTGCATTTCACTTCTTGGCTTTTGTCGCTATTACAAAAAGCAAATAGGTTCTAACAATAAAAACACAAATCCAAACTTAACTAGTCTGGCCAACGAAAGTTGATCCAGAAAACACGCGTAATCTATACTTCTATACTAATATTATAAAGAGGAAAGATTTGATTGTTTGTTTGCATTGAATAGGCTCCGAAACTACCGAACCGATTTGAAAAATTCTTTCACTGTTGGGAAGCTACACTATCCCCGGCTGACATAGGCTATATTTTTTTTTTTTTTTAATAGCGCTCCTTACTAAAACTCCAATAATGTAACCCAAGGTGTAAAAAAAATACGTAAAATTGCCGTAGATAAGTACTTAGTGCTACCCGTGCGAAGCCGGGGCGAGCAGCTAGTTTAAAATAAACAGTGCGATAACACGTGTTGATACTTGAACTGTTTAATTTTTTAATGAAATTAAATTTAAATTATCAACACGAATTATCGCACTGTGTTTAGGGAAAAACTGTCTGGTTTTTTTTTTAAATTTCGAGCGTGTTTTCAGTATCAACTTTCGTTGGGCAAACTCTATTCCTTTAATTACATACCTACATTATACATTAGTTCACTACATAAATGCTTTATTGTTTGCCGTGTGCCTTCTGCAAGCCTCTGCTGAGGTCAATCAGCTTTTGGTAATGCTCCCTAAATCCTTGCAGAGCCAATTCCTGCTGGCTTTTCATTGAAGAGTTGTTGATGATGTACTTCTCTAAACATTCTACACATTTGCTGTCAAGCTGGATGTCTTCTTCAGTGAGGGTCTCGGGTTGTGTAAGCTGTACTGGTGTGGGTAATATCTGTAAAGTAGCATGTGTTTAGTAAAACACTACTTAAAGCGCCGCCGATAACGAGAGCTAAGTAGATAAGAGGATTATTTGACAAAATTGAATAATTAACTTTATTTTCAGCATCATAAAGTTTTAAATTGGATGCAGATAGAAAACAGTTCTGCAGAAGTCCTACAGCGTGCTTACGTACACTATCAATCTCGGGGCTAGTAATTGATTTCCTGTTGTTATTTCAGTAAGCCAACAGAGTTATTTTTATTTTCGACTTTCAAAAATTATGCAAAACACACTCACTTGCTGCGCGATAGTTCGAGCTACATCGCCGTTAGCCACATCGCCGTGAATATCCTGCCTCAACGCTGTTAGAAGTACCGCCTCCCTGACAGTGCCGCTCTGCAGTAGTTCCAGCATTAAATTGTCCATGTTCTGGTGCCAGGTCAAGTAGAATACTAGCGGACCGAAGTGGCGGGTTGATCTGGAAAATACAAAGATATTCTGTATTGATGTTTAGAGATTACAAAAGCATTAGTATGCTTGTAAGTGATTGCTCTGGAGTTGGATGTTGATATATTTAAATAGCGGTAAATCTATATGAAGTAAAAATTTGATGGCCTGGTTAGTGTCGGGATGGTATTTCATATCCACATTTTCTATTATTAGACCTTCATTTAGTACTAAATTGCTGAAAAAAAACTTGGTTTGATTTTCTGACATCAAAATAGCGACGGGACAGTTGGTATTTGGCAAGATAAGCGTGATTTTTATCTGTGATATATAACTTTCGCTAACTGTGAAAGTTAGTTTTAAGGGCTCTCACATATAAATGCGAATTCGCAACGCATCGCAAAAATCAGCGACGGTACCCTAAGAATTTCTTCTGCGTAGTTTTGTGTGTGAGCCCTATTCCAAAAACTATATATATATATACAACACTAGAAATAATTCCTCACCTCAAAAGATCATACTTGCTCTTGCTATCAAGGTGCTGATACGTGATGCTGGTCAACCTCTGGTATGAAGGCTCGTCAGGTTCATATTGTACACACGCACGGTCCAGCACAAACTCATACTGCTCTCTATCCAGTAGGTTGTTGAACTTGTCTGCATCACTAAACATCACTGGTTCCCTTAATTTTCGACCGTGGAGTGGGAAATACACCTGAAATTAATAAAGATGGGGTAAGAACTTCATCATAATACACAAGACCAATTTAATTTTTTGGGGGAGGTAGGTCTCAAACTTCTGAGACACTAGGGGGGAAAAAGACCCATTAAAAGCTGCTCTGAAAAATTATATTCCAAGACTGCTACATTTTATAAATGGAAAGTAAAGATGGTAGCTCTCATACCATGTATATCATATTATGAGTAAGAATGAGAATTTGAATATTTATGGGTATGCAATGGTTTAAAATAAAAAGGCCGAATGGTCTCTCATACCATGTATATCATATTATGAGTAAGAATGTGAATTTTGAATATTTATGGGTATGCAATGGTTTAAAATAAAAAGGCCGAATGGTTTCCCATGGTCTTTCTTTGCTAGTTTTTTAGCTTGGAAAATAAATATGTATGTATACCTGGTTCAATCTTTTTCTAACATCATGATCACAGCTACGAAGAAAGCCATCAGGATCACTGTAAACATTATTAGGTATGTTAACAACTGTGTGAGAGATAGGTCCCGAGACTGCTGTATGAAAAAATACGGTATCTACTAGAAATAGGGTCAAAGATGATAAAGGACACCATCAGAATATTATTAGAATTGAATTTTTTAAAGTATCATTGTATTTTTTTAAACAAATTATTATGTTTTTTTTATAAGAAGAGGTATAAATTTTTGAAGAGAAAGAAGCTTACCGTTCAACAATAAATCTGTGTTCATTAGCGACACCAAAAGTGATGTCAGTAAAAATGAACTTTGCTGTATCATAGCCGAGCAGAGCTGGGTCTTTAGACAGAACATCTTCAATGTGTTGTTGGATCTGAAAATTATGAGTAGAGCTTTGGAGAAACAATCATGGGATTCTATTAATTTTTACTCTATAGCCAAATTTCATCCAAAGCCGTTCAGCCGTTTTGGCGTGAAAGCCTAACAATAACAAACAAACATCCAAAAATCAAATCTTTTTAATCTTATTAGTTTAGATAGGAAAGTTTAATTATCTTGTAATCTTGTTCTTCATAGGCATAAGACATGAACATAGATATCAGCAGGACTGAAAAGGTTAAAGTTATAGTATTAACCTAAATAAACCGAAGTAATATATAAAATTATAATTTTCCTTACCTTCACAACAGGAGGCATTTGTAGCAATCTATCGGCCCTTTCATTGGCTTTAGCAACTTCTTCTTCAAGTTCCTCATTCGTTAAGAATTTATAAGTTGGCGTCTTTAAGATGCTTAACCCATGGTTGGTCCTTTTACGAAATACTTTATTGTAGTCGGGTCGAGTCAATCGTTTCAATAAAATTTGAACATTCGACGAGAAGAACTTTGGAGCTGGGTCTTGTTCTCCATCTAGAAAAGGATAATTAGAGAAGTAGATGAAATTGTTTGGAGTTTTCGAGCTATATTTAAGTTAGATATTTTAATGGTTACGTGAATGGACTTACCGTAAATGGATGGAACTACGCTCAACTTGCGGCATGATATAACGAGTATTTGCGCATCTGTGATGATGTTTCTAGGATTGTTTCGTGCTAGTTTTCGAAATATAAGCGACATTTTAATCTTTTACGAATCTTTTCTAGATCCTAACCTAAAAATAATGTTTATTGTATTTTTCTTTACTGTGATTTCAGAGTTTGAATTCAAGTCTTTTGAATTCAATTTGGCTTTCATTCTCGCATGTCGGACTGAATATGCGTCAGAAAACATTCAACGTACAGCTTGGCAAAAAAGAGTTTGGAAACAATGAGGACGCCACTATCGCACAAAGGTCATTTCAAATGGGAAAGGAGTAAAAGAATTGTCGCAAAAAACGCTGCTTGTGCTTGTGGGTGACTCAAAACCTACTAGTACTTGTCGGCAAAGTAGTGCCAACATCATTGGTCTGCATTACCTAAGTAAAATATTTAGTTTCGGTTGTCACCGCATCATACTCTTTTTTGCCAAGCTGTTTTTATGGATGTTTTGAAAATGAAACAAATCTCATTTCGTTTTGTTGAAATTGCGTTCGCACTGCACTGCACTGACTGCACGAAAATATTACAAAATTGTACGTAGGTATACTGCTACTGCGTTCGTACGTACGTACCGTATATACTAATTCCATGCCATGGGGTAATTTTAAGCACAGACTACAGAGATCTTTTAAGACTCTATGGTATTCTGTAAACCAATTTGTCAAAATAATATTTGTCAAAGTCAAAATAGTACTGTGTTTTGTGTAAATTACTTCTAAGACTCCAATTTATGAAAAGATAACTGATAATTCGAAGGTAAAACAACATCTTGATGACTTATTCTTTTGATCATGGCCAAAAGGAAAGCAGCTGTCAATGATATCATTTATGAATTGGACAATGAGGACATCGTACTCAGCAGTGAAGATGAGGTTAAAGAACCCAAAATAAATCGTTTGGAGACGGTAAACAGTACAAACGCTACCTCAACTGACCAACAAAGTAATGTAGAAAATAGTTTAGAAGTATCTGATGTAGATAAGCCAAGCAAGGACGTCAGCGATAACATGACTCCACAGACGATGCATAATGGAGGGAAAACGCTGAGCGACGTATCTATTGAAAGTACTCCAAAAGGTACCAGCTCTAAACAGGCAGTTGATGAAGTTGATAGCGTCAAGAAAATTGGTAGCGACTGTTCAAAAACCACTATACTAAACGAGGATATTGTAATAGATTCTCCCGGTAATAGTGACCTAGGTGTGGAGGGCTGCGAAAATCGGACGCCCTTAGTAACAGTGCGATTTAAAGATAGTAAAATGGCCAGAAATTATAAGGAACAGGTGAAAGCATTTATGTTAAACTTGATCAAGCTTCATGAAGGAGAGAGTTTGGGGTCTGATTCTGAGACAGACGTAGAACTGGACATTTGGCCTGAAGATTTAATTGAACCGGAATTATGTGAAAAAATTGTTGAAATGAAGGAAGAAAGTAGTTTGTTCTTTGTGGATACTGACCCGTGCGCTGACCGGCCCAACATTGTACCTAGGTACAGTCAGGTAAGCTTTGCAATCTTATTATTTGTAGTACATTGATTTATTTTATTATAAACACAGCTGTAAAATCCATTAAATACTGGTTGAAAAATATGCTGCTGATAATATTTTTATAAAAATGTTCTTTTCCATATTCTAATACGTCACCATACCTTGCCACTCCACATAAACACAGCAAAATTGCACGTTCTATTTCTATGGATAGTAAATCGACATAATCTTTGCACAAAAAACTTAATAGTTTCATTTATTAAACTGCATTTCATGACAACATAATGTTAAAGGTACCTATGTTATCTTGAGTGTGTTTCTTGTGCTGTACTGTAATAAAAGCCATGAACACAAAGTTGATAGCTTTGGTTATGAGTGTAAAACTCATTGTTATTTTATGGCTAATTTACATATGCACTTACACACTCACACTCATATAGGCTAGTGATTCTAAAAATTAAAAACAATATATTATTTTGAAATTATTTAAATTTTCATTTGGCCAAACTCTATTGTAAGTAATTGTATTTTGTAACAAGCAACAATATTAAACCAACACTAAAATAAAATGCTTTGTGTTTTTAATTTAAAAAGTATGAATATTTATTAATTTTATTTATTTATTTAAAATTAACTACTAGCTGCGCCCCGCGGTTTCACCCACGTAAGTCTCGATCCCGTGGGAATATCGGGATAAAAAGTATCCTATGTGTTAATCCAGGTTATAAACTATCTGTTTGCCAAATTTCATCCAAATCCATTCAGCCGTTTTTGCGTGATTGAGTAACAAACATCCAAACACACAAACTTTCACATTTATAATATTAGTAGGATTACTCTGACTTAATAAGCCAACTTCTTGTTTTCAGGCATCATCAACAGTCATAACAAATGTCCCTGACAAGGAAGCATCCCCTCCGCCTCTACGGAGAGGACCGTGCTGCTTCAACTGTGATGGGAGTCATCAACTCAGAGAGTGCCCCTTGCCGAGAGATCACGCTAGAATAGCAGAGAAAAGAAAGGCCATGAATTCACTTAGAGTTGGGTAGGTTATGACAGAATGTACTAAATAGTAGCAGTCAACTTCAAAAGTTTATTGCATATTGTGGTAAAAAATCTTGAAAATGTTGTTTCCATGGGTTTATCTTTCAGATTTTTTACTGTCACAGTTAGAAAATTACAGGAAGGAATACATTTTAATATCAACCTTAAAGGCTTCGCAGAAAGAACAATTTCTATGAAAATTTCATGGAAATTGTTCTACTGGGGTGTCGCGTCGCGCCTGTCTGCAAGAGCCTTTAAACTTTTATTTTCACTGCTCGTATTTAATTTTTCACAAGACGGAGAAGATAATATGTTGTTATAAAAAGTTTTTTTATTTGTTAATTCTACAATAATCACAAAATAACCTTTTAATTCACAAAATTTCTATGTATCTTTACAGACGATACCATGTAGAAGATGAACAGAAATATGGGCATCTAATACCTGGTAGAATATCTGGAGAGCTTCGGCATGCCCTAGGACTAAAGAGGCATGAGTTGCCACTTCATATTTACCGCATGCGGTTACTGGGATACCCGCCTGGATGGCTGGAGGAAGCCAGGATATCCCATTCTGGCATCACTATGTTTGATTCAACGGTAAATAAATTTGACTAGGGTAATAGTCCATAATCAGCCGATAATGTTCCCACTGCTGGGACAGCGTTAGCTGAGACACTGGCCTCCTCTCAGTGGGAGGGAGTGGGCCGTAATCCACCGAGGAGTGGGCCGCGAATCATATTTAGATCAACATACAGCCGGACTTGACCTGTAAATTATAAAAAAACGTAAGAAGATTTAGTTTTCTCGGAGTACCCTGACGCTTTCGCCATTCATGTTGGCTAAGGGCATTTAGTTCTCTGTAACATGTAATAAATGCAAACAATTTTTTTTTTTTTGCCAATCCTCAGTCACTGCAGCATCAGCCTATGGTCCTGTTGGTCTCGCGGTCGCAAGTGCTATTGCTGAGCATGAAGTCCTAGGTCCAATTCCCAGGGCGGGAAAAGTATTATTGGGTTTTACCATCTGGAATTTATTAGTAGCAGCCTAGACTCTGGATTTGTTCTGTTACATGGAACTTCAACATAACTGAAAAAATGTGGGTGTACGATAATTATATGTAAAATTATTTACAGGGTAGCGCGATATTAGAACCTGAGGAAGAAGAGGGTGAGGTGAGTGAGCCTGGCTCGAAAGATAAGTTCGACATCAAAAAGATACTTGACTTCCCTGGGTTCAACGTACCAGCCAGTTCGCGGTATTTAGAGGTAAGATATCACTCAAAAGCTAATCCAAATGTATGTATGTCTAAAATACAGCTAACAGTACAATAATCGCGGAGTGGGGCGCGTCTTCGTGAATGGCAATATCTATAGATGGTACCATATTTTCCACAAATAAAATTTTCAGGAATCCCAAGAATTTGGTCTGCCGCCGATGGCAGAGCAGGACAGCAAGATGACGATGCTGCAGTTCCTCGCACCGAACGCTATGAAGGCATACAAGCGCAAGAAACTCACATTCTTCCCGTCGGCCTCCGCTAACAACACGCTCGAGGGACAAGCAGAGATGGAGCTCGATAGTGGAGACGGTGAGTTGCAAATCTATATCCTTGTCGCAGGGTGATTCGATAATTCGTATTTACGCGAAAACCCGGATAATTGGACCGTGTTATGCAGAAGGCAGCCATGTCGGGAAAAGGTAAAAAGAGAGTTATAAGCATTTTTCTGTCGATGGTTGCACTTCGGTTGTATATTAATTTTCTGATTTTTTTATACTTGAGACATAGTGGTATAACTAATGTAATTTTTTGTATCCTATCCAGAATTTCGAAACGTGGTTATTAATATTAATAATTGCGATTTTAGATGTGGCTGTTTTATACAAAATATCATATTATTTTTTTTAGAAATCACAATTATGTATAAACCAGCTATGTAAGTTGGCTGTGTTTTAAAATGTGATCTGTAACTATTTAAAAAATAAAAAACAGACAAGAAAGTATTAAGTGTAGCAGCTATTGACTAAAATGTTTACTAAATTCACTAAAATAATGCGATTGTTGTGTAATGTATTCATACTGTTTTTTACTGTCTCTTCTCTTCTCTTCTCTCTAGGTACACTTCCTTTAGGTCTTATAAAAAATCAAAAAAATATAAAAAGCGATTGCGATTAACAACAAATAAATAATTTACAGTAAACAGCCATCATAGAGTGGCTGCCTTTGACGTAACACGAACACCGATAACTCCTAACATTTTTAAATTTGTAAAAAACGGCCATATAGTTAGGCGGACTTCTGCAAAATAGGTATTTTAATTTTTGTCAAAATTGGCTGCATTTACATGAAGATGACTGTTTTTTACAATAAACATTTGTAGACATGGCTGCATTTGACGGCTAATTTCTCCGTGATAAATAGAGATATCGACATGGCTGTTTTTGCAAAAACTCTGGCATGTCGAAATTAGTATATCTGTGTTTATAACTCATTTTTTGGAAAAAGTGCCATACGGCTGCTTGCTGCATAACACGGTCCAATAAGAAAATGGTGAAAAACTGGGTGAAATAAATAGGTTGAGTTGAACTGTGACCAACCGCGCGCGAGCCGCGCGACCGCTACCTCCAAGTTGCTCGCAGATTTTTTTTTACTAAATATTTGACTTTGTTTATAACATAATTACAGAAGTAGCAGAATTCCCATCAAACCCCCCTCTGCCAGACGAGGCCCCGCCCCCGCCGCCCCCCCCGCCCGCGCTGCCCCCCCCGCCCGCGCTGCCCCCCCCGCCCGCGCTGCCCCCGCCCCCGCTACAGATGCCGCCGCCCCCTCCCCCCGCGGACGACAAGCCGGGGAGCTCTGGGGATGACATCGAAGTGATAGAGGTCATCAAGATTGGGGACATACCTATTCCTGTCACCGATCTTATTACTATTGACGAGGATGATGTAAGTTATTGTAGATTTCGTTTTATATTCGTCCACTACTAGATGGTCCTTGTCTTCGAAACATTGTGTTTATTATTTGAAAAACCAAGCATAGTTTCACTGATCAAAAGTTTGAAAATTAGAACACAAGTTTGGTGGTTTATTTAATTAATATTATGTTGTAATTGGGCGCCTACGCCTACCCTCCTATAATCCATACTATACTTTAAAATCTTTCAGGACAAATCCCAAAGCAGTGGACGCGGCAGTCCAACCTTAGACGATTTAGAAGAAAAGAAACGACTACTACTAAATGCTTTAGAAGGTGACGGTACGCCAAACACATCCATTATCAGTATACTGGACAGCACAGAGGAGAATATAGAAGATAAAACAAGTGACGATATTGACATTAACATGGACACTGCCAATGTTAACGAAAAACAGAATGTAAAAGATGACAGCATAGAAGAAAACGTTAAAACTGACGCTGAAAGTAATCAAAACACAAATCCTGAGAACAATGAAATGGTTATCACGCACGAAGAACCTAAAACTGACGCCACGATTAAAGTAACTCAGAGTGAAGCCACAAGTACAGAAGAAGCTCCAAGTGAATCAACAGCAGAACCATCAACTGAACCGCAATCTTCTAAAACAGTTGATGAAGAAGGTTCTACATCTTCATCAACCATTCCAGAAGTTAATGAAAACGAGGATAAAGGAAAAGACAGCGTTTCAGAGGTCCTCGGCACCTCTGACTCAAAACCTGGCCACGTAAAGGGAACGCTCTTCGGAACACCAGTCATGAATATCGCTTCCTCATACCTCAAGCTGCCCACAGACGACAAATTCGCTAAAGACATTTGTGACGTCATTAATTTTGAAAATTTACCAAACTCCACTGGAAAGTACAAGAAAATAAGTGCATTATTGAAAAAGGTAAAAGGTGAAGTAGACAGGATACAGGACTCATGATAACGACATACCCCTGCAGGGGGCAGAACTGTTCTAAGTTTTATAATGTGCGTATAATGTGTTTGCACGGAAATGATGTTAAAGAGTAATTGTAAATTGAGGTAACGTATTTTTTATACTACTCAATAGTGTAACTCCATTTTTGGATGAGAAGCAATATTTTATAAATATCTTTTGATTACATAGTCGTTTTAAGTTACCAGTCGTTGGTGCGTTTTAGCATAATCCGTTGTAAGTACATTTTAACCAAGTTTTTACCCGACTGCCCCAGAAGGAGGGTAATGTTTTAGCTAGACAATTTTCACGTTCATATTGACAGAATTCGGATTTTGCAATGTTCATTTTCTTTTATCACCCAAATACATCGTTTTTTTATCATTGCGTACTTTATTCAATTTCTGGCAAATATTCATTCGTTGGATTCCGACTAGTCGGACTACGAAATAGCCGAATTAATAATTAGCAAATCATAACTATTACTTGATATGTAGTTCGGAACGGGAATCCCCCTCTTGGCATAAAATTTTTAGCCCTAATATTGTTTGGCATAACGTTTTCTCATAACTTTTTTTAGCATAATAATACTGTGGCATAATGATAACTTAGCATAATGCTAAGGTTAGCATAACTGTCATTTGGTCTAATTTGTTTTAGCATAATTTGGAGTTGCTATAATTTTGTAAGGCATAATTTATTTATTCCCCTAATCGTAAACCATAAATATAATAATATGTAAACATTATTTATTATAATTTGGGAATTACTCTATTAAGGTTAAGGTGCGGCGGGAGCCGGAACAGGAGCCGCGAACATGTTTGTTTTTTAACCGACTTCTAAGAGAAGGAGGTTATCAATTCGGAGATTTTTTTATGTTTGTTCGGGCATACGTCGTATATAAACGGATTTGCAAAACTCTATTTTTTATTATAACTCGTGCAGTTACTCTCAGAAAGCACCATTTGGTGAAGTGGAACTGATGATGAAGACCACAGATTGCCACCGGAACTACTCAATAATAAGTATTTCACGGGTTGCGATTCGATTACTTTATGGTTGCCAAGTAATTTATGCTCGTCACAATTGATATGGTGAAGTGGAGCTGATGGTGAAGTACTGGGAGAACTCCTTAACGATTAACGTCCCTGCATCGGAAAAAGCAATATTTTGTAATGGTTGACATTAGGCTATTGTAACTTAGATAAATTACAAACTGACCCAATAAAAAGCGAGAAATAAAAACAACACATAGTGCAAAACAACTTAAATTTCGAAATTTGGTGGCATAAACCAAAAATACAAAACCAAAGGAGTGAGTTATTTTGGATTTATTATTTTTATTCCAAAGAATATTATGTGTAAATATCATTATGCGTTTATAACATAATGCTTTATAACATTATGCTGCATTATTATTATGCCAACAGTATTTATGGCAATTAACATTATGACAAAACATTTATGCCTAATAATATTATGCGTAATGAGCATTATGCTGAATTCTGTTATGCCAATGTAAATTATGACAATCTATTTTATGCTTAACATTAGTAAACCGTTCGGAACTGCCAAGGGTCCGTAACCTGGCAGTTCCGAGCTTCGCGCAGGGGGCTGAGCAGTTACATTTTTTAGGAACCAAATGGTGATATGAATCGAGAGAACATGCGCGAATGTTGTATGCGCCTATGTTCAGACCTGCCAAGTTATATGGCCCGTATAGTAGTAAGCTAGTTTGGTCGGGTGCGGACTCGTGGTCACACCGCTAATATTTCTACACCATGTACCAACTGTCATTTTCTACTAGTGCGGTGAGATAAATGTTTGTTTCAATAAGACTTAAATTTGAACTTTATGTGTCACCGTAAGATTGTGAGAACCATTAGCTTATAATCTATCGGTATTATTTCCGTTAGATTATAAATTATTGTCGGAAAATTGTGTACTGGGTGAAATGGGTTAGGTTAGAATGGGTAGTGAACAACCGCGCGCGAGCCGAGCGAGCGATGCCGCGGCAGCGACCGGCGAGCGCTACTTCGAAGTTATTCGCAGCTAGGGAGGCTATTTAGAAACTCAAACTCAAACTCAAAGCATTTATTTCAATTAAACCATTTACAGGCACTTTTGAATTGTCAAGGAGTCAGTCAGTCAGAAATATGAAGCTAGTTGCCCATTCCAAAGCGTAGTAGGTACCTATGGAGAAGAACGGGCAAGAAACTCCATGGACACTCTTTTAAATCAAAATATTGTTACAATATAATGGTTACATTATTCATGTTGAAATTATACATGTGAGAACAATGTAGAAAGCACGTTAAAAGCGTCCGCAATTACAAAATAAGCACAATTCAAAAATTAAAATAAGCCATGGCAGCTAAGAAATGACCAGTCAGAACTGACGGCGCCCGTTCACGAACATGACGCATGGATCAGCACCATTCAGCTCAACCATTTTGAAGGGAGCTAAATGATCCAACACATACGCCACCACCAGCGAGACATTTTAGTGAGCATGACATTCCCAGCCGCCAGGGCACATTCAAGTCAATGAAAGACAAAATACCCGGTAAATGGTAGCTCTATAGTACATAGTACTCACACCTGTGCAATTATATAATACAAAGGAGAGATTGAGTTTATACAATGCAAAGATAGTCTTACAATCTTCAGCAGCTCCAACAGCATTTTCGAATGTTAATTAGTTAGTTGTGGTTGTGGAGCAGGACCAGCATTAAGCCAAGCATTTTTATCAGAGATGTAATCCTCCAACTTATAATATGCCTGCCTACATAGTGTGCGTTTTATACAAGTTTTGAATTTCGTCTCATTCAGTTGAAGTATGTGGGGAGGGATTTTATTGTAACATTTTAAACAGTACCCCATGAAAGATGAGTCTACTTTAGCCAGTCTGAAACCTGGTTGAACTAATAAGTCCCTATTTCTAGTACTATAATTATGTCTATCGCCTCTTTTACTAAAAAGATGTAAATTTTTTCTTACGTGCAAGATGTTTTCATATATATATTGACAAGGTACCGTCATGATGTTAATATCCTTAAACAGTTCCCTTAAAGAATCGCGCCTGCGTAGATTATAAATGGCTCTGATCGCTCTTTTCTGCAGAATAAAGATAGACTCGATGTCTGCAGCCCGTCCCCATAGTAAAATACCGTAAGCCATTATGCTATGAAAGTAACTAAAATAGACTAGCCTCGCGGTATCTACATCAGTAAATTGACGGATTTTTCTGACAGCATATGCTGCTGAACTCAGCCGTCCTGCAAGAGATGTTAAATGAGGACCCCATTGTAGCCTTGAGTCGAGCGTGATCCCCAGGAAAACAGTTTTATCGACGAATTCTAGTTTCTCTTGATTCAATATAATCTCACAATCCCTACTTTTGACATTTGGTAAAGAAAATTTTATGCACTTAGTCTTTTTTCCATTTAATACTAAATTATTAGCAGTGAACCAATTTTGGACCTGCAGTAGGGCGTTATTTACTTCGTCAAAATTTGTAGCACGTCTATCTACCTTAAAAATTAAGGAAGTATCGTCAGCAAATAACACCATGTGTGGCTGATTTTTTAATAAATGGAGTAGATCATTAATGTACACTAAAAAGAGGAAAGGACCCAAAATCGAGCCTTGTGGAACACCCATTTTTACTTTTAAACCTAGTGAGTTGATACCGTTTATTTGAACTTGCTGTTGTCTATCATTTAAATAAGATTTTACTAAACTGAGCGCAAGTTTACCTAGTCCGTAATGCTCAAGTTTCAAGAGTAAGGTTTCGTGATCGACGCAATCAAATGCCTTGGAGAGGTCACAAAATATTCCTATGGCGTCTTGGGCTTCTTCCCACGCGTTAAAAATGTGTCTTAATAAGGTTACACCGGCGTCAGTCGTACAACGTCCTTTGGTGAAACCGTACTGTTGGTCGTGAAGGATTTTATTTGTGTTAAAATGATTGAGCATTTGATTCAGCATTACCTTTTCAAACACCTTGCTGAAAACCGGCAGCACGGATACGGGCCTATAATTATTGGAGTCTTTACTGTCCCCGGATTTGAAAAGTGGTATTACCTTACTGTATTTCATTAAATCCGGGAAGACTCCTTGATCCACACACAAATTAAATATTAAGGCTAAGTAAGGCGCTATGGTCTCAATTATGGAGGTACAGACTTTAATGGACATTCCCCAAAGATCCTCGGTCAATTTGATCTTGATTTGCTTAAAAGCTTTTATTACTGTAACGGGGTTAATATGCTTAAAGTTAAAATCAATCAGGCAGGCTGGAACGTTCGCCCTTACTAAATCAAAAGAGAGCGATGGCGAGGAGTTTAAGGTTTCAGTAGTTTTAAGTGGGATACTGGAAAAGAAATGTACAAATTCTTGAGCCACTTCTTTGCTATCGCAAATGAGACCACCACTTGACGTCTCCAGTGTGTAATCGGAATTATGCTTTTTGCTCCTATTCGTTTCATTATTGATAATTTTCCAAACCGTCTGTATTTTATTGTCCGCTGATTTAACTTTGTTGCTAATGTATAAGGCTTTAGCTGCCTTACAAGTGCTCTTAAAAGTTCTAGAATAAGTAGCAACATACTTATTAAAACTTCCCGTGTTAATATAAGGCTTAAGGCCATACAGTTCGAAAAGTCTTTCCCTACTTTTCCTGAGTCCTTTAGTTGCCCAATCACTAAATAAAAACTTAGGGCTGATAGTTTTAGTGCTTTTCTTAAAAGTATTATTGAACTCGGTTTGGACTACCGAAAAGAATTCTTTATACAGAATATTGACATTGTTTATTGAAAGGTCCTGATTACTTAATTTACAAACTAAAGTGCTATTAAATTTATTTAAATTAACAGCGGTAACTGGTCTGAATTGTATCTGCACTTTTTTTATGGGTAAGTTGGATTCAAAAGTTACTGTTTGCCCACTGTGATCAGAAGGGAGATAATTAACGATGGCTTTATCTAAATAGTCGCAGGAACAAAACACATTATCAATACATGTAGCAGTAGTCGTAGTTATTCGGGTTGGCTCTACAAACACATTTGACAAGTTGAAGGATTTAAACAAATTTAATAATCTACTGGTATTAGAATTATTTTCTAAAATGTTAATATTAAAGTCCCCGCAGATAATTACCGATTTATTCCCAGTTGCAAGTTTTGACAAAACATCTTCCATTACTGACTCAAATAAAGAGTAGTTTTGATAATTTGGGGGTCTGTAAACGCACACTATAACATGCTTATCTAGCTCAACACAAGACAGCTCAATGCTATGTTCAACCGATAATTCAACTATGTCGTTACGGGTTTTTGATTTAATACAACTTTTAATTAAGATTAGTGAACCACCACGCAGCATTGATTTTCGGTTAAAACAACTGGCCACACTATAATTTTCATAATTAATTAACATTTCATAGTCTTTTAACCAATGCTCAGTTAAACAAATAATGTCAAACATTGTTTTTTCTAAAAACAATTCAATTTCCAATTGTTTGGAAGAAAAACCTTGAATATTTTGATGAAATAATTTCAAGGATTTCTGCTTAGCCCCTTTTGTGCAGTTACCTTTGTTAGTGCTAGAAAATACCTTTTTGTTATTAAGTGCAACTATACTGCTATTGGTACCTTCTGTTGTCTTACAAACTAGTTTAAATTACTAATTTGAAACACCTTATCATTAGTACTATTACTAATTGTGGTGCTAATTAAACATGACTTCGACATACTAATTATGTCTGGGTTAATATTAAAAGCTAATAGCCTAGCTATTTGACGTCTAAAACTAATGGGCAGATACACAGTATCCCTAGTCGACCTAAGCTTATCAACAAAAGTGTTGGTGTCAAAAAATATAAACTTGTCACTATGGTGACTAACTAAAAAATGCATGTAATTATTTAATATATGAATGAAGTTATTTTGCCTATTTGACAAGTGCTCAAAGTATGGAAAAGCACACAATATTACTTTCTTACAATTTAACTTCAGTAGCTCGGTGACACTGTCAGTGATATCATCTTTTTTAACATTTAAACTATTACCTATAAGAACAGTTATAATGGCATTAGGGTCATATTCATTCCTAGTTATTGTAGACATTATTTGATTATAGGAAGTCTGAGGCATGCAATAGTTTTGAGAAGAATGACTCAGGTTGTTACTAAGTAATTTTCCTAACCCTTTTCCAAAACTATCAGAAAACATAATGGAGCAGCAACAAACTTTACTACTACAAGTGAGAGAACTAGCTTCTGTCTGAAATACTTGCAATGGACCTTGTTCAGCACCTGGTGTAACCCCACCGGGAATCGAGACCTGAGCACTTCCTGACTGGTATGGGACCTCTGTTGCCTCCGGTTGGTGAGTGCCAAGATTCGACTCACTATGCAGTGAAATTTCAGGGGTGCTGATAGTCAGCGGGTCCACTTTGTCTGCATTAGAGTTGCACATGTCCACTAACTCATTAGCTGCAAGGATGTGCTCCTGAATTTGTTTTTCAGACCTCACATACTTAGTATAGAGTGAATGAAGTGAAGCTTCTAGTACCTGAATTTCCGACTGTAAGTGTTGAGTGTCAAACTCATAAATGTTCTTACTGTCTTCTAATTTTATTTGGTAGTTATTTAATTTATTTATAAGAAAACCACGTTCTTTCCTTAACTTAATATTATTGGAACTGTGTTTTTGTTGTTTCCTATATTTATTGCATTTATTTATGATTCTATTTAGCTTTGCATATTTTTTAATTTTATTTTGACTTAATTTATAACTACTATTATTATGTTTCATTAAAGAATCTTCAGTGAGGTCTATTGTTATTAATGAGTGCTGGTTGCAATTAGTGTTTAATAATTCACTATACAAATTATTCGTTTCCCTAGCCTGAGTACATTCTTTTTGTTTCTGTAACTTATAAATTTGTGTATTTGCATGACCTAATTGATGATATTTGATTTGATGATAGAATTAGCGCAAGGTGCGTTACGTCGCAAGCAAGTTTGATACTAGTTCACATTTTATCGCTTTCCCATGGATAGATATAAACTATCGAAAAATAATGCCCACCTATAAAAAAATATCGACATAAAATTCATTTTTATATCTATATTTTTTCACCGCATTAATTCAGTGGTACATGGTGTAGAAATATTAGCGGTGTGACCACGAGTCCGCACCCCAGGAAAATCATTCCTGTCACACTGGTGTTACAACCTGGTGTGACCACGAGTCCGTACCCAGTTTGGTCGTCCTTGCATAAGAATCTTGGGTTTTATCGTAGGAAATAAAAACAATTTGGTTTTCACAGTTATATTTATTACTCTCGATAAATATAATCTCGATCGGTTTTGTCAAAATACAGTAATATATACATAATATGGATAATGAATATTATGTATAAATCAATACAGTAACTCAGAAATAAAATATGGTTGAAAATATTACCCAACCCAAGTGAATCAACTAAAACTAGTGGAATATATTAGTTAGACTCGAAAAATAAAAATAACTAAAGATTTTTGTGGAAAAATAATCTCCTTGTATGTGTTCATATGATATGACGTACATTAGTGGTAGGTATATTTTATTTTTCTCATCTCACTTGTATACTAAGTGTAACTCAAGCGAAAATAATAAAAAAATTGCAAATACTTAATAGTTATTTGCATCAGAGGCAAAGTTATGAACAACTTTGTAGGAGGTTTTTATCACGATTGAGGAGAAATCATATTTCCCCAATTAATATACATTATTACAATCTCGTAAAATGAACTCTTTTATAGCCGCAGACATTTGTTTTCGCTCAGTAATTGGCCAGCGCTACTGTTTGGCATCCGCAAGATAAAGATCAATTTATTTGCTCAAACATGTGTACACATACAGAAATAAAAACGTGCATGCAGCAGGATAACATGCAGCAAACCGAGAGGGTTATTATATAATCCAACAAACAATAGCGGGCAGCGTATTGCAACTCTCGAACTATGTAATTGCGACTACATTTTTTTTTCTCGATAACAGTTTCATGCCATGTCTTTTATCGCGTCAGGTACTTTCAATGTAAATTTTACAACACTTTACTAATAATTAATACTTTATAAAAGTCAGATCTTGATTACAGTTTGAGATTAAATTTCAATAGTATTGCACTTACTGTGATGCTAATAATATTAGTACAGGAGCTACCGTTAATTTGAGAAACTCATTTTATACCGGCTGATATTAGTAAAAATGATAGGTTTAGGTTTCTACCAGCAGATAAAACGGTCAGTCACATTCAATGGTGGAATTAACGGTAACGAAAGATTGAACTAGCGATCAGAAATATTGTTGAAAGTAATTTCATCATCATCTAGCCTCGCCATTTCCCAACTGTGTTGGGGTCGACTTCCAGTCTAACCGGATGCAGCTGAATACCAGTATTTTACATGGAGCGACTGCCAAAGCTACTGCAACTGCTGAAAGTCATTTCATACCAGTCAATAATTTATACTGGTAGATTTTATAGGTCAGGAAAAAGAAATGTTATAAATTGGTGAACTGACTTGGAAAGACGGAGAATTAGAAAATTTTCAATTATAGCCGATACATACTTGCTGTTATTATTAGTTAGTTTTAGATTAGGATGTTCGTGATTTTTACAATCTCAATGGTTCTGAGCAAATATTCTCGTGTATGGCTTGTCCACATTTGACTGATCATAGATAGATCATACTGTACATTATAGACTGGTATAAATAGAGTTTTAACTATAGCTTTTTTTTAACAAGTTCAAGCATTCATTATTTATAGCTCCACCACAGATGCAGTACCTGACTCCTATTTTGATGATTATGATTTGCTTATGACTCTAGAAGTATGAATCGTTCAGTATAAAATCACTAGAGAAATTGCAACGATAGCTCCCGTGCTACATTTCATGTCTTAATAAAAACATAAGGAGTTTTTAATGTGCTTATGCAAAATGATTAAAATATCTGTTCTTTTACAGAACACGTTAAACAAATAAACACCTGTTTTAGAACAGATTCACATGCTATTGTAGGCTTATATAAGTAGATGAAAAGATATAGCACCAAATGATATATAAAAGAAAATACATAAATAGTTTACAATAAATTAGGGAGCAATGGACCAATTAATTCCTAAACCGCCATAAATTCCACTTTCATAAGAATTATTATTGTGACGCCTTCTATGTATTCTAAATTTAATTTCAAAGGCAAGGCAGCAACAGCGAAACTAAATTGTTTACTTTATCGAAACTTTCCAATCGTTTATAATAACCTTATCAGTACATAATACCTATACAAGATTTTTTACATCTACACTTAAGTTGTGATGACGTTCTCGCTGTCCACAACTCGGTGCGGTACATTTCACTATATAATACAATTACTGGAATTCATTGTTAGCGTGACCCTTTGACGATGGACTCCTTGTTTTATATTCTTGGAGGCGTTGGAGGCGCGCCGTCGTGATCCTGGGGACAAATTATTTTTATTTCATGACAAATTTTGTTGTGGACAAGAATTGCTTAATCTAATAAACAAGCTCAACATTTGTGCGAGACGGGTGGCCGAAAAAACCGTAAAGTACCTGAGGGCCTAGACAAGTGACAATCGCTTCCAAAGCGATTCGTATTTCTACAACAACTTTCAAACAGGATTGACATAAGGTTTTCGATAGCTTATGTCAGTCCTATACATTTTTGCCTCTTCCATCATCGTTATCGCTGATAGAATGTGACTTTGTCTAGGCCCTCTGTGCTGTCGTTCACCAGACGACTTACAATAAAAGAATCGTCAAAAGCATCCTCTCTATAAAAAGGGAGCGTTCAAGTATTACGTAACGCAATTTTTGGAGATTTTTTACCCCCGAATGTAACGCGCCGTGACTTTTTTCTGTACCCCCCCCCCACGCCCGCCCTAGTAAAACGTTGCGTAACCACCAAGTGACCATTTTTACCTAAAAGTCACAATCATTACTGTTGTGATGAGAGAAAATCTCACACATAGAAAACAGTGTATTTTGAATATCAATGAATAATTTCTAATATAATGTTATGTATCGCGTATTTCAAACTACCCCTCCCGCCCCTGTAACGCATCGTAACGTTTTACAAGACCCCCCCTCCCCCAAATTCGTTACGTAATTCTTGAACGCCCCCAAAGTTATGCGTGACAAGTGGCAATACATAGAAAAAAAACTCAAAATTTACGCGTCGATTTGAGAACCTCCTTGTTTTCGTCGGTTAATAATAACAAAAAAAAACTGATTAAAACATGTTTCAAACAGTATTTTTATTTTTGAACGTTATATGAAGTGGATGTAGTGTGTGTATCTGAATAATCAAGTTTTACAAAGGTAAAAACGTTTTAAAGGTCAAAGACCACACTCGCATGGCCGTAGGAGATTATACATTTATTTGTGTTTAATATGTATGATGTTAATTCTGAAACAACCGAGACAAAACAATAATATCGGCTGCTTATCGTCAATGTTTAGTTCCTGGTCTATGCTATTTCATAATCACAATGTTATTGCTCTTTTGTATGGTGGAATTGTTTTTTCAAGTCTTTACTTTTAGGGTTAGCACATTGTCAATATAAGTGTTTATGTGATTTTTAGCTTTGCCATTGTTGCAATGAGAGATTCGAAAAAGTAAATTCAACTACTAATAACATTGCTAGCCCATTATCTTAAGAATTACTACTTGAAACAAACGCAAAGGCTTGTGGTATTCACAGACACTGCACAGAATCAAAAGTGTGGGCATGCGCAAAAAAGGTGCCCGTTTTCTTTTTTGCTATAGACTTGTTTTTTGGCTTGCTCTATTATAATCGAGATTTTGCTCACAGTCAGCTGTAGACGGTAGAATACTTGTATTTCAATTTTAATACCAAATGATGCAGGCAGTTAGGAAAAAAATAATAATTTACAGACAAATTAGTTTCACCAGGCAGTGTTCTGGATAAAGACGTGTTTGATTTTGTTTTAGACCTATTCTAAAAGATAAAAATGGCATAAAGGCAGGGCGATGCCGATGATAAGTTTGAATACTGTAGGGGGACGGATACACTGACCCCAGTGTAGGTCAGAATGTCTGTATTTATCTTTGTTTTTTTTTTTTTATTTAACTGCAAAATTGTGTCAGGCTCATGGTTACCGTCCAAAAATGCCGTTACTCTAGAAAATTCAAGGGCATTCGATAACAATCAGGTCTCATTATCGGAACTTGTATCAATTAACTTTCCATGTTCTCTCAAGACTTGTGACTAGTTTTTTCTAGTTGAATTTAAGTACAAAATAATAATAAATAGTATAATATTGAAACAAAATTAAATATTCGTTTTTAAAATGAGTTGGTACAGACCTACTGCAAACAACTTTTTTTAAAGCGATTTCTTACGTTTCGTTAGCTGATTAAACAGGAAATAACAATAGCCATTATTTGCTCCGTTCTTCCGTTTACCTTGTTCTGATCATTTGTGTGTGAAAAGTAGCATAGCATTAGCAACTAACAAGTAACAAACAACCGATGGATGGCCAACCGTATCGAGAGGGCAAAGGTACAAGCTGACTCAAGGCTCGTGCAAACAGACGCGATATCGCGGGCGCGACAGGCAGCGGTACCTTTGTCGACAAAGGTACCGCTGCCTGTCACGCCCGCGATATCGCGTCTTTTTGTACGAGCCTTCACGCCACCCAACACACAACTACGTTTCAGTGCACCAGAGAAAAGCCGTATCAGCTTTCTTGGGTGCGTGGGTCCAGCAAGTCCAGCCAACGCCTCCACAGCTAGATGCAATCTCTGGCGGGAGCTGTAAAAACCCCTGACAAATTTATCGAACCATCTAGGAGCCTTGAGCCTTTCACCAGGGCACAGATTAACATGGCCGTTTGGAAATCTTTGAATAAACTTCTAACCGAAGTCGACACGAGCAATAAGACAATCTCCACATATGGTGGTTCATAGACGACTCAGATCTCAAGTGCTTATGCAGGGTTTCCCCCAGACAATGGCCCACCTTCCATCTTCATCATCAGGTCCGCCGCATGCCCTATTACCTATGCACTTGATGACCTTATGACTGCGTCACGCAATTCCCTTAACTGAATTTTGGGACCAACATGGACATTTTTGCCATGCTTAGATACGCTACGAGGAAGAAGAGGAGCATTTTCGGTGACATGACCCATACCGAATGCCTGTATGTCTACTAGCACACTGCAAAACACAAACTGTTTTGTAAATACATAATAGGTTTTGCGGTGTCGGCAATTTTAGTCGTTTCGTCACGATACTGTACCGCCTTTATATAACACAATGGCCGCGTACGGTACATTCAAGGTCTATTCACGAATTGCCTGGTTGGCATTTGTATACGCGGTGGACGATTGCTTGCTACAGTTAATAGTTGATACTTGATAATAAAATATATTTTTTATGGGCTTTTTATAAAGTTCCGTTTATTTTTTAATCTGGAAAAAGTCTGTTTTGTTATAAAAGTCGTAAGAAAAAAAAACATTTTCCTCAAAAAAAATATTAGATACATTATTTGACTTCTCTTCAATAAGTTAATAGCGCGCGTTATATTACAAATCATCTGGCACACAGGTGAAATGTAAAGTCAAAAGGTGTTCGATCTTATCAGAAGCAGAACGTTTTTGAGGTGACATTATCAATCGACATTTGCGCAAGTGTTTAAATGAACTAAACTAAGTAAGTAAATAAACGACATTTATGACACTGACATTTTATGTTGATAAAACAATCCGAGCGTGAGTTATGAACTTATGACTTTAGGGGTATACCGCCACATGACTAATGTGTGTAATAGACATCATAGGTAATTCCATCAATGTTTACAAAGGATATGAAAGAAAATCTTAATCTCATTACCTGCGAATTGCGCGTAGGCTTCGCAGCGTCTTGTATCTGGTTGCGGCGCGGGCGCATGGCATACATGGCAAGCGCGAGCGCCATCATGAGGAACATTACCATGAAGCTGTTTGCAGACGACTCGGGCCGAGGGAGCCCGGGCATGGCTTCCAGGCACTCACTGTCTGTGCAGTACGACTGGCCCTGACGGAGCTGGGAGAAAGAAAAAAGGTCTGTGAAAAAAGAGTAACTCGCATTTCTGTAGTAAGTGGGCGTTGTAGCAGACGCCTTCCATGTTTGTGTCTTCGTAGTATGCATCCGTTTTGTGGAAATAAAACTACTATAAATATTAATGAACCTACGCTATGTTCCATAGGCCGTATAATATTATATCGTTAACATGAATAAATTCCTTAGAGTCGAATTAACAGAGATTCCGTGAGCTTGCATTGCAAGTCAACGTTTATATGAGATGTCCATCTGTTTGAGATTTCAGATTGGTGAATCACTCGTGGCACACGTTGTAGAAACAGCCCACACGGGCATTTTTTTGTGAATGTCTCAATATCGATGTAAAATCGACAGGCTATAACAGTCTAAAGCCTCGCCGAGAACCTCCTTTTTCAAAAATAGGGACTAATTATATAGGTAGGTACTGAAAAACTTCATAATTACCGACGCGTATAATATAGCCATTACGTCACAGAAAATCTAATAAAAATTGCTATCAGAGTAATTATAAGCATTAATTTCGTCAACGTTAAATTATTTTAGAATCATTGTCGACGAAATCCATTTCCTGCGTTTGTTTGTAAATAAGTTCCTACAGGTATTTGTTGGAGTCATGGAATATTTATTATTCGTTTGATTTGTTGATACATTACTAAACTTAGAATTGCATGAATAACTCTTTATAATTACTGTAAATATAAATGAAGTTCTTTTACTTGTGGGAACTAATCTCCAAAACAAGTTATCAAACAACTTAAAAAAAAAAAAAATTGTCTTTCCTCTTTTTATTTTATTAATAAGTTGTTTTTATAATTCTAGAATTTAAAGTAGGTTTCATAGTTCAACCTATTCTGCATCGTAGTGTAGAATATAATGTATGTACAACGGAATTGATTATGTGCTTATCGAAACATGCCTGTCAGTCTGTCGCATTATAATGACGAATTCGCGTAGTTGAGGGAGAACATATTCGTATCGTATCTACAACATTATTTTTTCTTTATGCTATGCTTTAAACCCGAAAAGAGGTCATTGTAGATGTAGGTAGTGTGGGACCAACTTTGAAATGGCAAAAAAATCAGCTGTTCCATACATTTTGACGATTTAAGTGAAACAAATGTATGGAACAGCAGATTTTTTTTTCGCGGTTTCAAGGTTTGTCCCATTGTTCAAAATTATGGTACAATGACCCCTTTTCGGGTTTAGCATAAAGAAAAAATAATGTTATATAATTTCTGTTTTTGCTGAATAATAAATGTTCGGAGCTTCTTTGAAGACCGCTGCAGCATTAACCATCGCGGAATCATCAAGTTTGAGAAACGAAAGAACATTCGTTAACTTAGCACCTCATTGGTGCAAATAAAAACGCCAACTCGATTTACGTCCTCCTCATGGTCCAGTTATATTATCAAAACCAGCTTTGCCTAAAGTGACGAGTTCTTAGTCTTATTTTAGGCATCATCCAAGGTCATTTTGGATTTATTATTAATAATTTTATTTGTCGCATGAATCTTTTGTTTGTTCATTGCAGCTGTCTGTGTTGTTTACACGAGCGTATGTGTACTGAAATACACACATTAATTCAATTGGACGTCTACACGTGCAATAGTAGTGCGAAATTCATTTGTCTACCTACTAGTTTAATAGCGTATAAAAATTATGAACGTTAAAATATAAAAAAATATTGTGATCTATGTAAAACATAAAATATTTCTGAAAAAAAAAAATATTATTCAATATTAGCGACCGTCACAGAAAGTTATAGACAGTATGCAAAAAGATAAAACATAATACTTCAGTTCAAATTCACTCCTTATCTCGCTCGCACGATATGCACTGCTCGCGTATTGAGTGAGAGCGAGATTAAGCGGCAAGAAGGCTGAAAGGCTCCAAGGGAGCAATAGTTTAGGCAATTTCTTTTTACGGCGAGAATAATGATAATTTAAAAACATAGTGGTGCCGATTCCCTTGTTCACAAACTAAACTAAATTTAAGTTCAGTGCATCTTTTTCTTTCTATTTTATTATGAAAAGGACAGAAGATAACTTTTAGTTTAGTCCTGTCAAATTAATCAGCGCCTGACATAAATTGACGTAATTTTAGTAGGCAAGTTTTTAATCGCGTCTAAACTTGTTTGGAGTAGTGACAGTTTGACAGGACTAAACTAAAATTGATCTTCTGTCCTTTTCTTAATGAAATAGAAAGAAAAAGATGCACTGAACTTAAATTTAGTTTAGTTTGTGAACAAGGCAATCGGCACCACTATCTGCTTTGTAGTTAGTTCCGTTATTATGCAAAGTCTCATGATCTAATTTGAAGTATTGTTTTAATACCAGCGGTTTATTGTTCGCTTTGGAGTTAGCTTTGATTTTTTTTTTATCGAGAAAATTTTATGGTGTCTTATTTTCGCCAAAATGTATAGAAACGGAGTTGGCCCACCCTGAATTAACACGGTATTCTGCAGTAGTCCTTCAATTCTCTGATAAATGTTTAAACACATTAGAAGCGTAGTTAGGTACTTCTAATACAAGTGCGTGCTCATAATTAGAACAAGTTGCAACACAATCTTATCGGACGCATTATCGTAACATTGACACACACACACAGAGATAATATCGCTCTCAATACCGAAGTTTTGTACACGTCAACTGCATAGGTAGGTAGTTTAAAAACCACACGTTTATTTACACGTTTAAAAAGTGCAAAGAGATACGTCATTTACGTGTGTGGCAGGATAATTATATTACCAATATTGATCTTAAGAAACCTATGCCCTAAACTTGCAACGAATTGCACCAACAGTCCAATCCATATTTAGTTTGAGTTGCCTTGCACGGGCGGCATCGCCGGAATATCCATACTAATATTATAAATTCGAAAGTAACTCTGTCTGTCTGTAGGTATGTTACCTTTTCACGCCTAAACAGCTGAACGCATTTCGAAAAAAAAAAAATTGGCAAGGAGATAGATGGCATCCCGGGAAAGGACATAGGCTACTTTTTATCGACATACCACGCGTGCAAAGCCGCGGGCGGAAGCTAATCTATAATATTTAAAACTTCTTCACAGTGTTGATATTATTGCTGGAATAGGATTTTTCCACGGACAACTGCAACACCTTCCAGGCGTCCTTCCAAAAAAGTACGAAGACTTCACGTTGGCATGGTAAAAACGGCGCGAGGTCCTATGATTTGAGTGGACGAGCCTTCTCGATGAAGATGTATTGTAGGTCATTCCACACGTTTAGCTAGATTTAAATAGCTACTGCACTGGATATCTACAACAGGGGTCGTCAGTTCGCTAACTAATGTCCTTCCGAGTCTACAAAAAAGAATTCAATCAAATACATATTAACCGATTAGTCATTATAGCTAGTCAGCTGATTAGCAATACCTATGTAGTTTGAAAAAAATAAACATTTTGTTTAGGTAGTCAGTGACCTGCATAACCCGAACCCTCTTCCCCCTTTTTTTTAAAGACGGCTCTGGTAATGGAGATCACTTACAGTAGGTACATATTTCATGGTTTTAAAATACTCGTATGCACCGGTATTGCCAGTGTTTTCATTAATTATTGTCGTCCCGGTATGTAAGAGAAACAAAGTCAGAATGTGTGCATTGTTCTAAGCTTATTCACGTGCAATTTTGTCTTGTATTGCTGCAGTAGTAAACAATATTCTCCATTTGTCGTAACGTGGAGCATGACATCCGTAGATAATCAGGACCGACCGATCCGTCTTCGTTAATACAGGTATTGAAAAACACGCAAGTTGTTTGTGCTGAGTTTATAAGTTTTCATCTGGCTAGTGGAGGATATTTTTGGCTTTCTGAATATGCGTGTCGGTCACACCGACATTATCGAAGATCAGAAATCCTCAATACCAGTTGGCCAGAACATCTGATTCACTAGCGAGTACAGGGCCGGATTTAAAGGTGTGGAGGCCCTGGGGCAACCAAGAAGTGGAGGCCTCAAAATGTTTATGGAACAGCCGAAAAAAAAAAAAGATTTAATTTGGTTTTTAGATAGGAAACGCCGACCTCATCATTTCTTTAATATGACGTGTAAAAAAACTGATTCCGATATCCTATTTACAGAATAAATAATTTCATTTCATTTCAGTTTCAGTATTTTCCTCCTGTTCCTTGTGAATGTAAACTTATTTTCTAAAAATAATCAAAGTCAAAACAGGGGCCCCGGGCCTCCACAATATAGGGTCCTCCAACCCTATTTTGTGGAGGCCCGGGGCCCCTTTTGCCCCGCCTTAAATTCGGCCTTGAGCGAGTAACACCACGTCATGTCCTATAAAAAGGTTTCAGTCTGAGAAACCGAAACAAATCTATCATTGCAAATAGAGGGAATTCTGGTTTCTGCAAATAGAAAGACATCCAGTTTACTAAAAACCTTAGTCGATTTTTGTAGAAAGTTTTGCCGCTTTACGTAACAAGATGTGAACCGGAACCCGACCGATTATTACGTAGGTAACAGAAATATCTGTCATTTGTGAATAAACTAGCCTTTAGATTAGGACATCGACATCGATCCGTATTCTCAGAAACTGTGTACCGCAGATCTAATTGTCATTCTGGCTACAATGGAAGCCAATCCCGAAAATATTCGGAAGAAAAGCTTAAACTTTTTAGTCGATTGTTGGACTGGGGGCCGTAGTTAGTAGATCATGTAATGAAATTACATCTAGTTCGCTAAGAAGATCTTATAAGACACTTACACGTAAATTTTTAGCCAAGATGGCGCCGACCCAGTACAGTTGGCCACACGTCAGAGGTAACACTTTGGCCATGAGCAGGCCTTGCCCAGTACGGAGTTTCAACAGAATAGGAGGTCAGCTTAAACTGGATTTTTTACTGTACACTGCCAGGCCATGATTCTAAAGGTGTGTCCAAACATTAAGCGCCAAGAGCGCGGCATTTGCAAGACACATTTCTGCCGCGCTCTAGTGTGGACTAAACCGACGAATGTTTGCGCGTCAGTACTGCGCGGCATATCCTAGAGACGCCGCGCGTTCAATTGACATGAAATCAGTTGCGTGTGTCGTAGCTCTGCTTATAATTCGTCTAAAAATATTACTGACGAATGTTTGCTAGATATGTTTTGCGCAGCAGGTAGACAAAAGCGCTCGCGCGCGGCAGTCGTCCAAACACAGCGCGGCACAACACGCGCGGCAGCCGCGCACGATTGCCGCGCAATGTTTGATGCCTTTATGACACACACCTATATGTTGTTAGTTACGTGAATTCTAATCAAATACAACCGCCTGGTAAAATAATGACTAGGCAGCTAGAAATAACGTTTTCAATTACAACCATGAAAATGGCAGTATCAGATAAGGAACCCAGTTAACACTTTTTATTGTATGATAGATTTACATGCTAACTGCTCAAACACAGTTAGTTCAATGAAAATGCGACCTAGATAGATTTCAATCATTTATATTATGAAGAATAATGGTATGGCTATGATGTATTCTTTTAAGTCTAATGTAATATATAAGTCTCGATCCTGGGCGAATATGGGCATAAAAAGTATCCTTTTTCGTAACCCTGGTCATGGTCTACATTTGTGCCAAATTTCATCCAAATTCGTTCAGCCGTTTTAGCGTGAAAGCATAACAAACAAACTCACTAATATTTTAGAGAAATTATTTTGATTAAAAACTGAAATAACAAGGTCTTTAAATTTTTTCCACATGCATAGGAGGTAATGGTTTGGTATTAGTAAATAAAAACATTTTATACAGCCATCATCAACTCAATACAAACTTTAAGAGGATGTTTACTACATACCTACCTACTTATGTTGTTTTCAAAACAGGGTAAGTTTGCTTTTTTTAACACACTTGCTGCGGCTTGTATTCTCCGTTTATCAATATTTTATGTGCGCGTACATTTATTTACCTACAACCCATTATTTATTTCTCAAATGGGTTTTATTTGTCTATTTAATGTTGTTATTATTATAGTCAATCACGAGTTGAATATTAATGAATATTCCTGTTACAAGTTAAGGAAAAGAATACTTCTTCATGGACATAAATTATATTATTGTTGGAAATTAAATGTAGGTAATATAAATCACCAAATCGGATCGGATCCAGTTACTTATATGAAATATTGTTGGTGGTTTACCTAACATTATAATATGAAATAAACAAACCACGCTCAGCTGCCTTTTACAACACCACATCTTTTTCTTACAGAAATCTTTCAGCATATACTTAACTCATGTACAGTGAGGTGTACCTATAGTACACTTCTCCAGTTATATTTAAGTCCCATGTAATAGGGGGCGAGCCTATTGCCATCAACCGGGCAGAAATCCAGCATACACATATGCATAAATATGAAGTATAAGATAAGAATGAATGTTAAAACTTTGCAAACAATTCCTAATAGCCGGTCCACCTAAGTTCACACAAGTAAAATGTGTGGATGTTAAGTTTCAAGTTTGTTTGTTTGATAGACATGCAAAGAAATTTGTTTTAAATTTGAACTTTAATATTTACAAAACATACAATTATTGTTTTGAATTAACTGTGATTGTTTGACAACAATAGCTAGTAGAATTCATTGTAGTAAACTATACTATGAATGTTGTCAATTTGTCAATATGCATTTTATTAAGAATTTTATTTTAAGATATTTTCAACCGTATGGGTTTTTCAAGATGGCCATGTTTGAAAATAAACTTTTAAATGGCTTCATGTAGGTAACTAATTATTGTCTTAAAAATCATTTATTTCTTCAGGCAAGAATATAGGTCATATTATAATCAACCAATATTTACCAACAAACAATGCAATAAAACAACTATGTTGGTAAACATACACAGAAACAATAATGAAGTATGGAATATTTTGAGCATAATGTTGACGTGGATGTTACATGCACGGCGGTCCACCCACATTAATTACATTCCATCATACAACTTCCAAGGGCAAATAACTCACCAAAGAGATGAGCCGACGCATCGCCATCTCATGGTTCCACAGGCACTCGCAAGGATCCATTTCATCAGCCATATCTAAGCAAAAAATTAGCACTTAGAAATCGCCCTGTCGACAATACGTTCCTTCTCCCAATTTGATCTCAACTCGATAATTTCAGTAATCAGCTGACATGCAAACAATAAATATGTAGGTACCCAAGGTGATTACGTCAACATAACACTTTTCCTCCTATGGAGTATCGACGTAAGCAGTAACCACTGAGTAATAATAATCCACATCTTTGTTTTTATTTACAAATACAAAAAACACTGGTCAAGGATTTGCTGTCATGAGTCTACGAAACGAGAAGAGAAAGTTAAACAAAATTCTTGGGCATACCTGCAGCACTACTTAGCAGAATTAAAAACACTAAGTTATGTTGCTATTGTTACTAAAAGTGAATGCAACTGCGTTTGGTTTGATAAATGATTGGAAAATGTTGAAGTGTCCAACACTTATTACACTTGCGACGACATCTTTTCCTAGAGTGCCTGTAGCTTTTTGATTGGTAGTTCGCCAAAGATGATTGGGTGGCAACATCCAATCAACGACGAGAGACATGAGAGTTGACAGCTTTACAAAATTTAATGTTGCCATACGCCATATTTCATAATTGGATGGTAGAATTTTAAATTCGATTACAAGTTTTTGAAAAGCCATTATGATAGACAAGTAATAAATTATCAAGTCAAACCGTAGGGTCAAATAGAGATAAAACTTTTTAGAGCTCGGACAGAACCGTTAAGAAGGACCGACGGAACCGAAATCGGAAGGGACCGTAAACATGAGTAGGTATTAGATATTTTCGACTTGATACCTCCACGTTCCTGAGAAAAAGGTCTTGACGGATAGACGGACAACGAAGTGATCATAACAAAAGTTCCGTTTTTTTTCCTTTTGAGGTACGGAACCCTAAAAATCAATAGATTATGGCTATAATTATATATGCTGTAAAGTTCTTTGCCACAAGACCACAACTTATTTGCTGGTTCTTGGCTGGCTACATAACTAACAGCGGTCATTTTTCAAACAAATAGTTAAAAAAAAAAAAAATGGATCGGACGAAACAAAATTATTGGACGCGCACCTAATTGAAAAGTTAGATTGTACAATAATTCGCTAAATGTTAATTACAATACGTTATGTAACTATAATTACACCGACGAGACGGAATCAAACTTTGAGAGTTAGCGCAAAATCCGTACCTACATAAATACCTACGTATACGAACGGATTCACATACATAGTTATGCATTTAAATCTAATTAATTTTCAGTCCAGAATGTGTTTGTTTGTTGCTTTTTGTTGCCCTGGTTTTCTGTGGATCGAGTGGTGGTATGGATGATGCAGTCAACAGCAATTACCGAGGTACCTATCACGTTATGCACATTGATGAATTCTTTAAGCAAAAAGGACTTTGAATGGTCACTAGCTTGTATGTTTGAGTATAAAAAATCGGTTGAACGGACTGTAAAAAAGGCTTATTTAAATTTCTAATCTTATTTCAAATGGAGTATAAGTGGGACTTAGATATTTGTACTTAAACATCAACATAACTCTTGTAACGTTTTACGCATGGCTATAGCGATCTTTAACCCGACCTAGATTTTCATTTTATTTTTTCGTTCTCATTTAATTTTATCGATGGTCTGGCAATTTGAGAATTTTATGCGGCCTACCCAAATGTCCTTTCTTTGGTATTGTTCGTCGAGTCGTTGAGCTCCTTAAGTTCTGAGTTGAGCTCCAGCTGACTGGACAGGTCCACTCAAATCTGTGTGGTTCTTTCCTCAAAAGACCGTTTCAGACTCGAATTTACATGGTCCTCATACCTATGCCTTGACCAAGATTATGTCTGCACTTTAAAAGAGACTGTGACCTCTGAGTTTGTTTCGGCCTTTCTTCTCAGAGTAGTCAGATAGGAAATGCCGACCTCATCTAGCTTATTTTTAATATGACGTGTAAAAGTAATTCCAATATCCTATTTACAGAATAAACAATTTCATTTCATTTCAAACATTTTAATTAAAAAAAAACTAAAATAAAGTCCGTTAAGTTCCTCAATCAACATCTCAGCAACAGTGGTTGAAATCCTCATCGCGTCTTTTGTCTCGTCTGTGATTGGACGATTCTTGCACGTCTCCGCTTAACTTCGCTCAGCTTCGGTCGTCTCCGCTTCAGTGGAAACGCACACTAAACGGTCCAAATTAATTGATTTTATGAAGTACAGTCACGAGCACAAATATGTTTACACTTAGCAACTTTTAAAAGTGATTTTCTCCTACTGTAATGATTGTAATTTTATGTTATAACGAACATAGTATTTTGGAACCCATATTATTATAAAATAGGTATCATCTCAAAGTTGTAATCGTTATTCCACGAAAAAATGGTTATTGAATTTTGCTATGTGCATACATATTATTGCTCGTGACTGTGCCTACCACTACACGCTCACTAAATATACTAACGCAGTCGTATATGTAAGTTTTCTGCGCCATATCTTTATCAACCATCAATAGAAGTAGTTAAGTATTTCTGAATTTACATGTAAAATGACGGAATACTGTTTGAAAACAGCATTTTACCTACATTATATTATTTACTAGCTGCGCCCCGCGGTTTAATCCGCTTAAGTCTCGATCCCGTGGGAATATCGGGATAAAAAGTATTCTGTATCCTATTCCAGGTCATGGTCATGGTTTACCCCTGTGCCAAATTTTATCCAAATACGTTCAGCCGTTTTAGCGTGAAAGCGTAACAAACAAACTCACTCTCGCATTTATAATATTAGTTAGGATTTATCCAAGCCTTTGGTGCCGATTCTCTTGTCACAAAATTCTCTAAACTAAACTAAAAATCACTAAAATTTAGTTTAGTCCTGTTAAACGATCAAACTCATTCTGAAATAGACTTTATATGACACAACTTAACTATAATTTAGTTTGACAGCACTGAGATTAGTTTAGTGAAAATGCTATTCTGAATTTGACGATTTAACCTAAAATTTTGTTCTATATCTAAAAGCCTCTAACTAAATCTGACTATATTTAATCGCGATTAAAAATGTGTGGAATAAAATTAGATGTCATGAACTAAAATTCAAACCGACTTCGGTTACAAAAAACAGTACTGTATTTTTTTATTTTCTTTTGCTTATATCTCGAAAACGGTGTGTCCTATCGCAAAAATAATGAAAATTTCGACCCCCTTTAGAAAACTCTTATACCCGTAATTCTCAACATGTTGGTAATTTTTTTTTTTTTTTTTTTCGTTATTTTCCATACAAAAACTGAAAAATTCCATTAAAAACACGTCGTGGCTGCCGTGCATGCGCACCTCTGGCTCTAAAAAGAAAACACGGGGTAGGGAAAACAAGTACCAAATGGAGGCGCGCGGTTGTCAAATTCGATTTTAGTTGTGTCAAAATAAGTTTTAAATTTAGAGAATTTATTTGGCAGAATAGCTCCAAGATTCCCATAGTCGAAAGTAAGGAATTTTAGTGATAGTTTAGTTCGGTGTACAAGAGAATCGGCACCATTACCTACTTATTGCGCCTACAACTTATTTCTAAAACCTGGTTAGAGCAAATCTGCAAATAAAAACATAAGGATTTAAAATAACAACTAACGTAGGTATACGAGTTAATAGATTATTGCTTGGTGTAGCCACATGTACCGCGGACATAGAGTTATAATTATAAATATATCAACCGCAAAGACATACATGAAAATAAAACAAATCTATCACTTACGAAAATTTTGTTAAAAATTTGGGAACTTGGGATTGGCACAGTCTTGTTGTGTGGTTCGACCACACCACAAGACTAATTGACGCTTTCTCCACAATCTTCAGAGAACCCAACAGTTGTGTCGCAATTTTTGAACTCCATCAACGCGTTGATTTCGGTTAGTGTTACCTCCGTTTTGGGTACGGTTGACTACTAAAGTTCCACTTCGTCATACGCCGTAGGCCACGTAGTCCGCTACGACTCGTCAAGTCTCACCGTGCATCGTACTACGCCGTAGGCTATAGCGTAGTCCGCTACGACTCGTCAAGTCTCACCGTGTATTGGACTACGCCGTAGCCGATAGAGTAGTCCGCTACGTCTCGTAGTCTCACTGTGTGTCGAACTACGCCGTAGCCAATGGGAAAGTCCGCTACGACTCGTAGAGTTTCCCCGCGCATTGAACTACGCCGTAGGCTACAGCGTAGTCTGCTACGACTAATATTCTTATTGGGTGTCGGACTATGCCGTAGCCAGTAGCGAAGTGCGCTACGTCTCGTAGTTTCACTGTGTTTCGTAGTACGCCGTAGCCGATGGCGAAGTCCGCTACGACTCATTATACCAATGACTAATGAAAATGAAATGAAAAACTGGTTATTCACAGTTATAATGATTTTACAACACTTATTTATTACCTCCGCCAAAACTGCAAAGCAGTTTGTTGGCAAACGTAGCTATTTATATTTTTCGGTGTTCTCACACACTATTGTCTATATTTCTTTCATTTTGCTGGTCTGCTGGAAGAAAATACTTAAGTAATAAACAATACTCAAATGTCTAATCTCTATATATTTCGCTGTTTGTACATAAATAATAAGATAAATAAATATTTCCTAATCACACTTTTTCACCTAAACAAGCATTTAACATAATAAGGTTACTCTTATGTTAAAAGCAGGTAGTAACCTGCATTCGTTACATTTTATCTTGCACGATATTTAAGTAGCGAGCAAATGAAGTAAATTCATGTTTTGTTGATATTACCCATAGATTACAACCAGTTTGACAATGTTGCTTTGCATAAATAAATAAATAAACGTATAGAATTTATCAGTGTTGATCAAAGCTGATGCAGTTGGTGTCAGAACTGAAATGAGGCATTAAGCTGTGAAGCAATTACAGGCCTTCTAAGCGAGATATTTGTACCTACAACACGTTGCTGACCGGGACATTATTTTCCCTTATTTATTTTAAATAAGGTAGCATCACAGATTCACAGCTGACAGTAAGCAATTATTCTAAACTTACGCCAATAACGAAGTACACAAAAAAATAAAAATACCGGCCAAGTGCATGTCGTACCATGCACATTGAAGGGTTCCGTAGTTGGGATGAATTTATAAAAAAAACTTATTGAAATAATCAAATTGACTGGGCATTTTTTATAATGCTAGTCACCTATGGGGCAGTATAATTAAAACCAGATTTTAATACTATTATTTTATTTTCAAACGTAGAATCAATCATCATTTCAGCCGAAAGACGTCCACTGCTGTACATAGGCCTGGTATCCTGCCTTTTCGCCAAACATTGTTTGGCAGATTATCACTTGCCAACCAACGTTTCGCCGATGTTTCACTTTGACAACTAGCAAATTTTTGTATGACAACGTTTCATTTGGTAGACTTATTGTAATGCTGATTATTATAATAACACAAAACATTTGGGACATTTATCATTTGTCAAACATTTCAATCTTAAGTTACGATATGTTAGGTTAGGTTAGAGTATGACCAGAAGTAGGCAGCGACTTGTCGCTGTCGGCCGTAGTCAATGCCATGGTCGGCAGCGAGGAGTCCTGGGACGCGGTGGTTTCCTACTGCGAGACGGTCGTCTCGCAGAAGGAGGCTGCGGAAAGGGAGAGGGAGATCTCGTCCACTCACCCAGCCCGCAGCAGGCGCACCGGGCGTCGGCGGTTAAAATAAAAGGGGGCAATACTTCGGGCTATGTCAGACATGTCGGTTACCTTGGTTCTCCTACGGATCTCTTCATTTCAGAATCAATATTTAAAATCAAATAAAATATTTCCATTCATAGACACTCTGCTGACCTATGATGACTTTACAATAATTAAATGTTAAAGTGTTGTTAAAACTGACTGGTCGGACTGGAGCGGGCGCGGCTCCGAAATGCGAGCCCCCACCCCGCGCGATACCCGCACCCCGTGCAAAATACCTGTGTATTATCAGATTGCCCAAAGACCACAGGGCAATATTTATAATGACGAGGCAATGTGATAAATAAGGAAGTTCAAATTATAATTTATTATTTTGCCCTAAGTAGCTTGTCATTATTCATAATGCGCTGGCATTATGAAAAATGCCCGTATTTATCACTTGGTCCATAACATATATACCACTGCCGTGAATTTTTTTAAATATCAAAACCCAACCATTTAGCTGGCAGGGGGTGGGGACACTTGGCTCTAACAAAAATTAGCACTTTAAAGCTTAATGTTCCGCAAACGAATCCCTGAAACCAAAAATAGTTTGAACAAACTCACATTATTTTTAAACGCCCTTTCCAATACCCCACAACATGGGATTGACGAGAAAAAAAAATCTCTACTTTAAGTGTAGGGGAGGTACCCTAAAAAAAATTTACCAGTTTGTCGGCGTCATTTATATGTATATCCATATCAAATTACAGCTTTCTAGTACCAACGGTCTCTGAGCTAAGCCGCGGACAGACGGACAGATGGACATGGCGAAACTATTTGTGTTCCTTGTAGACTACGGAACCCTAAAAATGGAATTTCCGTTTTCTTCAAATTCGAGTATCATTATCAAACATAGTTCAGGTGCGTAGTACTGGCAACCGGCGTGAGTGTATGACCAGGGACCTGTTTATCAAAAGTTACAAGTCTAACAAGTTACCTAGAATGTTAATTTTCGTTCGTAGCTCATCTCCATATTCATATCAGCCATAATGTTCCCACTGCTGGGACACGGGCAGCAGGTCATCTCTCTCTTTAGACCACATTTAAAAAAAGAAAATCGAATTTAAACATTTATTGCGGTACTAAGCACGAACTTTTAAACTTGTAAGACGGAATAGAGAGTCGCCGGACACTCTCAGGATTTGTTATGAGTTTCTACAAGTTGTAACTTACAAATAATTTTTTGATAAACAAAATCATGAATAAAAGTGTCAAAATATGTACTTGTGAACTAAATAATGACATTTGGTACTACAAGGCTTGTAAGTTTTGATAGACAGGGCACTGATGTATGAACGTAAACGAGGCAAAAGAAGTATGCAAGGATCGTATCAGGTGGCGTTCTGTATAGTTTCTGCCTACCCCCAGGGGAAGAAGGCGTCAGGTAATGTATGTATGTTATCAAACTTACTAGTTCGCATACTTCTTCTCACTATCCTCTAGCTGTGACTGTTGTACCCGTTGTAGGGGAAGACGAGCCTTGATATTTCATAGAATAAAACATTACCACTTTCCCACTTAGGAAAATCATTTGTAAAAGAAGCACACATACATTCATACATATTGACAAATCATTTTAAGTGGAATCTTAGAAGTGTTCATGTGAAGCGACAAGTCGTGATTGAGACAGGTGGGCGGCAATCTGGCGGGGCGTGGCATCTGCCGCCCCGCCCACCGCTAAGTAGGGCGGCTTGCCCGCCCTCCACTAATTGATTACTTTTATATAAAGAATGTATAGGCTATAATTAAGTATTATATTCTATCAAAGCCTATCCGATTAGCTACTTATTTTAGGTACTCACTTATGGAATAATTGGGATTTTCTTGCACAACATCAACTTCCTAAGTGGGTTGGTATTGGTTGGAATGAATAAATTAAAATGTCTGATACCTAATGGGGCTACGATAAGTATCAGATGAGTCAACAAGCTAAGATGCTATCATGAATAACATGTTGGTAAAAATTACAAGAAATGTGTCCCATCTGTGTGCTTTTCCCCAACGAAGTTTGCTATCGAATCATTTTGCGCTGCAGTTAATAATACTTACATTTTTAATATATTTTTGAATGTTTTTTATTATTCTTAAAATATGTAAGTAAAAAAGAAAATAAATAAACGACCATAATAATATTATTTATAGTAATTATTAAGGAGCTCGTGGCTTAGTACGGGTCCATCCATCAGGTTAAGCTACGCTTGCCGGGGTTGGTCCGTGGACGGGTGACCAGCTTTACATACCGAGATTCCTCCGTGCTTCGGAAAGCACGGCCGTTGGTCCCGGCTGTCATTCGTGGATCTTTGATACTCGTTACGGGTGTTCAGAAGCCCGAAAGTCTGTCAACCAGTCTTACCAAGGAGTATTGTATTTCCCAGTTACTGGCCTGCGGAGGTCAGATAGGCAGTCGTTCCATATAAAATATTGCTATTCAGCTGCATCCGGTGAGACTGGAAGCCGACCCCGACATACTTGGGAAAAGGCTAAGCAGATTGAATAATATTTATTTATTCAAACATAGGATTGCATATTAATGATACAGTAGGTACTGTTTGGTTTTATACAGTAAGCTACCTACAATCGTACTGGTTGTTGAGAAAGGCTTGATTCGAATGTTCTAGCAGTTTGTATTTTAGAATAGGAAGACAGATAGGGTCGGCCCACGGCTGACATGCGGGGTAGAATATTATAAAATGTATCTTTGGTTTCCTGAGTTATTATAATTAGTGAAACTATCGAGAAGTGTTTCATTCGATCCGGTACTGTAGACCCTTCAGGCTCTACAGTACTATATGTACAAACGTATGTGGGTGAGCACTGCTCTGCTAGCTAAGTTGTGGCAAAATAATGGTGATCTTTGATACATTCAGTAAGAATACCACATTTTTTTCCATTTAATTAAAACATTCTCGGCTTTCATAAAGCTTCAAATACCCAAGGCTTCCAATAAACTTCGCTGTCCTACTTTCAGGCTCGATGAGTCCCGTTCCATACTGAGCAGGATGGTATCCTGGGCGTGGCTTGTTCCCGTATGACGCCCAGCACCAGCCGAGTGCGGCGCGGCGCCCGTCACTCTGGCAAAGGCACGGCGCCAAGCGGACATGGCGCCGGCAATGCGACCGCCGACACGCAAGTGAGTAACACGCCTTATATAATTTTTTATAGTTTACAGTATTTTTACAAAATAAATCTTCTGTAATATTTTGGTTTTAGATCTCAGAAGATTTTCTAGATCAGATTCTCGTAAAAAGTTTTGGCAGATTACATACATTATTGTTAAATGAAAAATCGTAATTTCGTCTATTTTTTATTATTCCGTAGATTATCCTTTTTTATATAACTTTATGATTATATTTTGTTTAATATTTTGAATACTTATTTGGTTTAAAATTTTTGTGAAAGACGTTTTCATGTCTTCCTCAGAGCGAACTTGCAAAATGAAAAGTTTGTAATCGCGCAAGAAACTTTCTTTGCGAAATTTTGTAATAAAATTGCTTTTAAATCTAAAAATAGTTCAAATTAAGATAAACGATGTCAGATTAAATTATAACTTAAAGATATGATTTCACTTGGACTTTTGAAACAACTTTTTATCTACGTTAAACTTCGCAAAGATTTTTTTGCTTAGGTACCTCAGTTTGTAAAGTTTTTTCTGCGGATGGTTTAGCTTTAATTTAATGTAATTTTGGTACAGAATATAATTATTTCCTTTTGTCCTAAACTTCTTCTTCCGTGTCATTGGCAGGACAGTTTTAAAATAACGTTTTTCTTATTTTATTTATATTTTGAATTTCCCCCGTTAAATCTCCTATACCACTACAATTAATAAAAATTGCTTTAAATTGTTGTTAAATAATGATTTATTATTCTCTCAAGAGCTGTTGCTCGACTCTTTTTGTTTTTTTGCTTAAGAAAGCAAAAAAACAAAAAAGAGTCGTTTGAAGCAAAAACAAAACCAAATAATTGTCGTTTGAATCATTATTTCGTTATCGTTCGAAATTAAATGACAAGATTTATTGTATAACTACTAAATATGATATCGGAATCGCTTTCACGTCATGTAAGTAATAAATAATAAGTTAGACGGGAGTCGACATTTTCTATCTATATTTGGGACATTCTGCAAAAACTCCTTAATACTTAAACACGTCGTTTCAAAAGGCTGTAACGTTCATACAGATGGAGTGGGGAAAACCGGAAAACTATAGGGTGACGCAAAATATATTACCAGATCGGAAAATGCTCTCATTTTTGCAAAAAACGTTTTATGACATCGTGACTGTTATACCTATTATTTGTGAAGTAGACACGTAAATTACCCTCCTTCTGAGGCAGTCGATATGCTAAAAAACCACGGAGCTCTATATGTACTTCACGAGGACACTCAGCACAGCACCTAGATTTTCCCTCGCCCAAACATTTCTCAATCTGGCGATTTGCAAAGTAACCCGATTTTACCACTACGGACTTTTTATTTTCCGAAAATAACTCGTCTATTATGAACAAGTCAAACACCTTGGCGATGGTTTAAGGAACAATAAAGATGAAGTGGAAAATCTATTGCTAGAACTGTAACGAGATCAATGATGAACATTATACCTATGTCCAAAACGTGTAACGCCTTGAAAGCCTTTTAGACTTTTTTACTTTACCAGATAACAATAAACATCATTTATTAAAATAACTTAATTTTATTCTTAAAGAAAAATTATAATTTAGTCCATAGTAATTTTTTTTGAGAAAATTTTCATCTCTTTTACGCCAGCATGTTTGGTTGGCGTTCCTTTTTGTCTGCGGAACCATTACAAAACCGCATATAAAAAACACAAAAATAATAGAATATGTAATCAGTTTTTGAAGTAAGTGCTAATGAATACGATAAATAAATAAAAAATGCCGACCGCGACTAAATATCTTTATTGTTGCTGCTGGTGGCTAACAAATAATGTTAGACAAAATTAAAAAATATCTCTACAACATTACACCTCTAGGGTACACATTAATAATAAAATAGTCTAACGTGGAACTTAAAGCTAAACTATGTAGATACAAATAAGTATTCCAAGTACTAGGTGTAAGGAAAAGACAGAAATAAGGATAGAGATACAAATTAGTACATATAGTAAAAGAAAGTAGGTAAAAATATAACACTCTGGGGACAATAATTTCGTTTTCACCTCATAAGCTCGGAAAGATTCTGTTTGTCATTCGGAATCTGCGCTAGCGTGGAAAGAATTTTTAAAATTCGAACTTTTCTATTCAACAATTTTCTATACCGCCGGGTCGACTGATAATGCATCAATACTTATTTTATGTCAGAGCGCCAACCTCATTTTTAAAATAATCGCACTGGCCAGCACGAAAAAAATCGCTCAACGCACCTAAAGAAGTTTTCACATAAAAAAACTTTATATAATTTTCTTCTGTGGTATATTCAATCACTTTCCACCATTTGGGTTTGTTTAGCAGTGCAGAGTTAGTGCGGGCGGTACATAATGCCGAATTGAATTGAGCTTTCTTCCGGAAAAATTGCGCGAAAAGTACAAAGACGATTAGGTACAGTATTTTTGTTCAATGCATGGAGACACCTAGCATTTTCCTCGCTGTAGTGAGGTGAAAAGCTGTGTGTTTCGCTCGGCAGCAAAGTTTTTCTGGGTCTCGTACCTTTGAAACCTTCGCAACGCTCAGGTTTCAATACAGGTACTCGTAAAAACTTTGTCGGTAAAAACAACTTTGCAGTCTTGCATAACAAATAACTATTTCTTTCCAATGCAGCATAAGTACTGCATGTTTCCACTCAAATACTCTGTAATACATGTCCGCGGCGTCGTATTCGAAATTCAATTTGTCGACTAGTGGTGCGCTCTGTAGCGATGACATACGATTTTTCGTCGCTAAATCGACCATCAGTTAATCGGACCGCTAGCTGGACATGACAGCCACTCGGACGTACCGGATAGAGAGCTTGCACTAGGGTTGGCGCAATTTTGCGATGTCATACAGGACAAATAAACAATTTTTTTACTATTATTTTGAAATAATATTTGATGAAAATTATATTTCGTGAAAATATGATGATTTGCAGCAAATATAATTTCGATAGCATATATTGATGTTCTCAATGATGATAATTTAGTAATTCATAGAATCATAATTGCCGTTTATTGAATTTAAATCAAATAGTACCGCAAGTAGCAAAAAAAGGTAAGAAATTTGTATTTCGCTGACTACATTGAAGGAATCACTGTAACAACTTCGCCCGATGAACCATATTTATGATGATTCACTGCGATTGTTAAACTAATGTGTAATGTGTCTGCTTCATGGTCAGTAAACGTGTTAGTTAGTTCTACCAAGAACTGCAAATTATCTGCTTGTAGATAGAGGTGCCACTACTATGCTTGTTGTAATAGGAGAAACAATACTAAATTCTTGCAATTTAAAATTATTTTTTTCCACATTTATGAATACTATGCTATCTACTTAATAAAGTACACAAAACTTTAACAGATGTACGAGTTACGCATCTTAAAAATATAAACTGAAATTAAATTCTTTAAAAAATCTAAAATCTGCGTCAGCCCTGCGTGAAAGCCGTGCGGTCAGCGGTCAGCGAGCGTGAAGTGTGCGCCCTCAGTCACGCGGCGCGTCATAACATTGTCACTTCATTATGTCGTGTCGTAATGGAGGGCCACGGTCCACTCGCGATATTTCTGCTTCCAGTTAATTAACACTCGGATAAAAGGTCAAGTGATGTAGTTTGGTTGGTGCGCTGTTTTAACGTGTTTAAAATAGGATTTGTTTTCTTTGAACATCTAAATTGACGTTAGGTTTATGCACGATGTAATTACATAGAGCTTAAAATTAACGTTGAAACTGACGTTGATTTTTCTTGCGATATACATAAAACTTAATTGTTCGTAGGTACCTAAAACTCAGAAGAAATGCTTACATAATTTATCTTAACTTAGTTTAAAATCATGTTCATAAATTGAATATAATTCTCTATTGATTTTGATTGATTCTTTCTTTTTATTTTATTTATTTGGGAAAATAAACGGTTACACATTACAGTATTAGACACAATTTGAGCTACAAAGTGAGTAAATGTATAACCCGACATTTTCCACATACTATAAAGATAGTTTGTAAAAGATAAGACAAGATTCTTTCTCTTCTCTTAATTGAAGATAATTTGCAGCTACGCTACGATCGTTTATTAGCAGCGGTTGTGGCACATATAGTAGCACCTGTTGTAGAAAAAAAACTTCGGATGTATCATACTTATTACGAACAATTATCACGTCACTAGTCTGGTGTCCCAGGACAGATCTGAGAGAAGTCGAATAACTGCAGCGGCAGCGGTTCGCTTGTGTAACTGCCCTTCAGACAATTCTTCAAGAATAACACATTGTTTTGTGCATCCATTACCTGTTGTGCTATTCTGAAAAATCTCACCGTGAAAACTTAGGTGATGTGAGCTTGGAGTGAACTGTCACTGCTTTAGCATCGGTAGGTATCGTTGACAATGACAGCTCACTCCACGCTCACTTCACCTAAGTTTTCACGGTGAGATGGTTACAGAATAGCAATGCTGCACTGGTGTTGATCACCCTGCGACAAAGCCCCGAAACTTCTAACTAACTACTTTCAAAAGCATTACAAAATAATACTCAAAGAAGAACGGTGTGACTACTCAAGCCCGAAAGAGATGAGATGATTAACTTAGGTTCAGTAGTTTTCGAGTTAGATTTATTTCATAATAATATGTAGGTTTTTACTCCAGTTCGTCTATGTTGGCGATTGTTATCTTCACCACAGAATAGTACAGAAGGCACACTCCGCATTTTAGGTATGAAGCTACAAGTACGCGGCGGGCTCGTCTTGTCGGGCCAATTCAGTGAGCGTAATAACGTAATAGTCAGAATATATATCGATAAGATCGAGTTACGCGATAGAAAGAGAGGCAACTTCCAGGTAAACATAACTGTAGGTAATTATAAAGGTAATTAGCGCTGTGCGACCTGAATTGTACTTTATTGTGTCGTAGCAAGAGTCGCTTTTTACTTAAATTATTTTGCGGAGTGAATCTTCTGGGGGCCTAAACCGGCCACATTAGCAATTCCTCTAAAAGCAGTTCATTTCGTGAATCCCAGCTGTCATTAGCAATTCCTCTAATTTGACATAAAAGCAATTCGTATTTTGTGGACCATTTTACGAGTCTCCATAGAAAACTGTCAAACAGATGAATTATTTCGTAATATGAATTACACGCAAATCATATTATGAATTGTCAGTAGGTGAAATTTTACGATGATTCATAATATTTTCATATTATGATTCTGCTAAAGTGACCGTTTTAAGCCCCCTGTTCTATTCTGTGAATAGTAATTTAAGATGTTTTTTTTTTTTTTTTTGTAAAACAATTTTTTCGTCATATATAGAGCTTAATTTTTTTCTTCTTTCCCAGGGTGTGGCGGGTTCCTGTGGTCGCGCAGTAGGATGGCGCTGAAGACGCCTACGCCGGTCGTCGGCGAGCGCGAGACATGGGGCAAGAAGGTGGACTTCCTGCTGTCCGTCATCGGGTTCGCCGTCGACCTCGCCAACGTGTGGCGCTTCCCTTACCTCTGCTACAAGAATGGCGGCGGTGAGTGCTTTTATAAAATATTGTTTTAATGTGCTTGTATGGGGATGGCAAAACAAACGCATGCCTGACACCGATTCAAATTATTATAGTTACGGCATATTTTTTGTACTGTGTCACTTGACTTGTGAAAAATATTGACCACGAAATATACTTAGCAATTATCATTATCCACTGCTTATTATTGTCTCTTATTTTCCATTACATACGACTCATGGTCCCAAGCGATAAATTGATCAACTTGTTCTATCTTCAGTTTCCTAATTTACGTTGCTTACGAATATACGTTTGGCAAGAGTTGGTAAAAGGCAATTACATGAAAAAATCTTAAATCTTCTTTGAAAAATCACATCTTACATTAATTTATTTTGCCTCAAATCTGGTTTTGTTACAGCGAGTGGTGATTGTGTGTCCTTATTTCATTTTAATCGTAAATCTTTGCAACAGTATTTCTACAAACTAAGATCTTTTTCTTCGTCGTATCAATGATTTTCAAAAAGTTAAACGAGCTTCCACCAATCTCGGCATCCGGATTTCAATCGTCAATCCAATAATTACATCACATGCCTCTCCAATCAACCATATTTTGCTTGCTCTATAATCAATTAAACTAATGATCCATTCTAGACGCTCTAGCACGCGGTGTCGGTGTCTAAAGTGGCGTGGTTGTGCCTTGAATGGCACTAAGTGCCTCTTGCGTCGCTAATTGTGCGCCTCGCGTCTCGCCGACGAGTTCCGTCACGTCATAAATGCTTAGACGGCACACTTGAAGATGTGTTTCGATTTTGCTTTAATGTTTCTAGTAGTTCGGAAAATAAGTTCAAATAATTGCTACTTATTTGATTCCTTTGTCCTTTATATTTTACATAAACTAAACTTAAATATTATGGAAGAAGAATTGGACTGGATATCTTTAAAACCGAACTAAGTTTGCCGCCGTCGGATTTTCATCGTTAGTTTTGGTCGCAAAACACACTGAGGAGAGAAGAGATGATAGAGATGTAACTTCTAAATCAAATCCTACGAACTCCATAAATCAGAAACTATTTCATTCCATTCCATATGAGAAAATGATTCGTGAATTCATTCAAGACTGTGTGATTGCGCCGCGCTAACACCGGCTGTAGGGCACTAGAGGCATAATAGGCGGTTAACAATCGTACGCCTTGTGAAGCTTGTGCCTCGCCTCGCCTCGTGCAGCGCCTCGAGTGGCCTGCACTACGCTTACACCTGCGGCTTGCTAATTGAAGCTTCACATTCGCCCAGTGTGCGGTGAAGTAGTCATGTAATAGCGTTATACACTCAACACACAGTATACTTGAAACTAACTAGCACTATGCAAAATGAAGACATTGTACTAGACAGATTTGCATGCCTGAAAAGATAAAGAAAAAAATTAAAGTAATAAAAACTAAAACCCAACTACGACTAAAAAGGTATAAACAAGACACCACAGGCAGATAAATTAAAAATCCGGAGTCACACGTGTTAGGGCATACATCGAACAGATTACGTGTGACTCCGGATTTTTAATTTTAATTTTAGGTTTTAGTTTTTATTACTTTAATTTTTTTCTTTATTCTTTTAGGGTTATAATATATTTTTGAAATGTGCTCATTAAGCCCTTTCATTTGATACCCAACATGATACGATTAAACAAATTTTTGTTTTTAGTTCCTGACTTTATGTCCTCTAGAGGGTGCCATTTTAAATTAAATGTGACGTCATAGCCTATAACCAGCGGACGATCAAGACGCTTCCAACGATACCTCACTTGTCAAATTGTGATGAGTGGTTTAGAAGATATGAGGGAACATATGAACATACATACATACATACATACTTACATACATACATACCGGTCAAAATCATAACCCTCCTTTTTTCTTTGCCGTAGTCGGGTAAAAACTTAAAACGAACTTAAATGTCTTACAAAAGTCTGTGTCTTAATAAGTCATTCGTGGATCTCTGACAGTCGTTACGGGTCGTCAGAAGACCTTAAATCTGACAACCAGTCTTACCAAGGGGTATCGTATTACCCAGTTACTGGATTGTGGAGGTCAGATAGACAGTCGCTCCATGTAAAATACTGGTATTCAGCTGCATCCGGTTAGACTGGAAGCTGACCAGCAACATAGTTGGGAAAAGGTTAGGCAGATTGATAGATAAGCCTCCTCTCTACTTATCCTGACCGGCTATCTTTTGTTCGAACTAATTTCGCGTATCACGTTTCGATATGAGTGTGAACAAATGAAAACTCTGGTTCCACAGCTATGGAACTTGGCCACTATTTCCTCATAGACAAAACATGGCGAGTGACAAGCCGCGATATGGCAAGCCATCGCCAGACTCCACGCATCTTTGGTGAAACGGAAATGAAGTGCCTCTGGCTAGAGGATGGCCAGTAAAAGGCCCGGAAGCGACTAAATGAGATTTGTTTGCATTGATGTCTAAATATTATACGGCTATTCATATTCTGGAATCTTACTACAATATTTTTTATTATTGCGGGCCGCCACGGGGTACACACGGCTACACATCAAGCTATACATTTCAAGTTTATGCTGATCTCGCATTGTATAGAATTTCCGTATAATGCGAGGTCATACTGTAAATGTATAGCTTGATGTGTAGCCGTGTGTACCCCGTAGGATAGGTATGATGCGGTTTACGAATTTAAATACTTTCTAAATCAAAGAGGTACATAGGCAAGTTTGGTTACAGAAAACTACAGGAATTTTATTCAGATTTAAAGATGCTGTAATTTGTTGATGCAGTAAATATATATATATACCTATACATACGTATAAATACGTGATATTTTTATAAATTATAGCATAGGTTACTCAGTGATAATAATAGCATTCAAAATCTATCAAGTATTTAAAATCTATCAAGTAGTTTTTTAGTTTAATTACGAACAAAAATATTAAAGATTTGAAACGATTCAAAAAAAGATTTCAACATTTTAAAAGGTTTAAAAATTTGTAAAATGTTAATGTTCAAAAGTGCCTTTTATGTGCCCATTTGAAATAAAAATGATTTGACTTTGACTTCTAAAAATAATTCTCTCTCACAACTCGTACAAAAAACAAACATAAAAGTCATGCTGACCTTATTACAAAACCTTATACACTAAAGACTATGTTGAAAATACTTGCTCTCATAACAAAGTTTCAGCCACATACTTAATTGCATCCGCTGTTGCTTTGATCGTCCGTCGCACCATCCTTTGGCGTCCAAGAGTCAGTAATTGACAATCAAAACGCGCCCTTTACGTCGAGAAAACTAAGTTAGCTCCTCGATGTGCAGGAAAATTAGTAACGTAATAATGGGAGCGAGTAATAAGATAATGGAGAGGGGAGGTCATCCTCTCTCGGCAACGCAAAGGCCGATCGAGCCAAGTCTGTCCGTGATCTAATTAAATGGCAATTCTCGTGAACTGTTGAAATGTGATCTTGTATTGAGCCGTTCCTGCTGAGAGGAAAATTTAGAATGGCCGATGAGATGCTGGCGTGTCGCTTCGATATTACGGTGTATAGCTAGTTTGTTCGACCAGATGATATATTCCTTCGAGCAGATGATATATTCCTAACTTGGTGTATAGCTAGTTTGTTTGAGCAGATGATATATTCCTTTAAAAGTCTCTCATAATTATGTGCGGTATGACTGTAGAGGTACCATTTCCGTTCTTTTGTTTATAGGACTATTTGCTCATAGGACGATTTGCTAATAGAACATTTTGCTAAAGTGTCGTTTTGATTATGGGTCGTTACCATTTGCTTTTAGGACATTTTGATACAGAGGGAATCTGAATACCTACTAACAACATTTGGGAAGGAAAATTAAGATTCTACACCCCTTATCGCATTTTTATTAGATTGTGCCATATTTTTTGTGAGAAATATTATAAAGAGAAAAGATTTGTATTTTTGTTTGTAATGAATAAACTCAAAAACGAATGGATAGATTTAAAAAATTCTCCCATTCGGTGTTCCCACTCGGTGAGAGGGATCGGGCCGTAATCCACCACGCGGGCCCAGTGCGTGTTGGTAGATGTCAAATGTCGGCGAATTATTTGTTCTAGGACATACCGGTTTCCTCACAAATTTTCCTTCACCGTTTTGAGAGCAGCGGTGATGATATTATTTAAATAAAGTAAAACGCCTGCTTGGGTTCGACACTACCTATAACGTGCAAATCAACACAAATGAAATAAATTGTAGGTATTATTTGGCTATCTACAACATTTCGATAGCCACAGCCGACATAACTAACCCTTCCGAATGGCCGATTTATAGCCGTGTTCGGTCATAGCCGTGGTTCCGTACTAATTGATTGGGGCGCCACTTCATCATGTGACCCTCGCCATCCATCATTGCTAACGTAAGCCACTATACACTATTATGAAGCTGTAGGTAATTATTTCTGGATGTGACAGTTTTGGCTTCTGCGTTGATTGTTTTATTTGCGGATCTAGGTAAGTTATCTACTAATAATCCTACTTCCTAATCCTACTAATATAAATGTGAAAGTTTGTGTGTTTGTGGGTTTGTGTGTTTGGATGTTTGATACTGAATCACGCAAAAACTGCTGAATGGATTTGGATGAAATTTGGCAAACTGATAGTTTATAACCTGGAATAACACATAGGATACTTTTTATCCCGATATTCCCACGGGATCGAGACTTACGCGGGTGAAACCGCGGGGCGCAGCTAGTATATATATATATATATATATAATATTATAAATGTGAAAGATTGTGTGTTTGTGTGTTTGTTACTCAATCACGCAAAAACGCCTGAATGGATTTGGATGGACTTTGGCAAACAGATAGTTTATAATCTGGATTAACATATAGGATACTTTTTATGCCGATATTTTCCAGGGATCGAGACTTACGCGGGTGAAACCGCGGGGCGCAGCTAGTTATTACATAAATCGCAGGGTGATTTGATAATTCGACTTTTCGCGAAAACCTATCGCGATACTCATACAATCTGCCTGCGAATAGATGGATGGTGAAAACATTTATGATTCCTGGTTTTGAACTGAGTGAAATAGGTTAGGTTAGAACTGTGACTAACCGCGCGTGAGCCGAGCGAGCGAAGCGAGTGGTGCCGCGGCAGCGGCCGTCGAGCGCTATCTTCCAAGGTGTTCGCAAATTTTTTTCACAATTTTCTAATTATCCGGGTTTTCGCAATATCCCTAGGGCTTTCGCGAAAAGTCGAATTATCAAATCACCCTACAACACATACATACATAAACTCACGCCTTTTCCTATGAGGGTAGACAGAAACTGTATAACACCACCTTACATACTCCTTTGGCCTTCTAGGGCATCCTCTCTCGGCGTTTTTATCAATTATTAATTGATGTAAAAATTATATCGTGATATATTAACAAATTAGGTTACCGCTATGATGATAACTCGCATAACGAATTAAATATGAGGCAATTTAGATTTTCTATCAATGCATCAACTAGCAGATCAAATCTAGATTACATTACGGCAAGATATGATGGCAGGTAGGTCCTACAAAATAATTTGCAAAATGAGGACTTCACCACTTAAGTACTTGTGAGAATTCCGACGCTGACATGTGCTATGTACGTAGTCTGTTAAATTTTTAAACAGAATAGTTTAATAATAGTTTAGAGATTGTTATTTTATCTACCTGGTGTATCTGGTGTATATAATGGTGGTATCTACGAGACGGCGACAACTTTGTCTATTTTAAACTGCATACCTACCTAGTTTGATTCAATTTGTATGATGATAATTTTATCCGTAAAATTATAGTTCCGTGCTCCCGTAAATAACAGGGACGGGAACTGAAAACATTATCCATATAGGTTAACTGGGAAAAATACGTATTATTGAAGCTGACTTAAAAACTACGCAAGCAAAGTTAATACAATTTATATGGGACCACCTCTGAAGCATGACTTACCAACCAAAAAAAGGATCATCAAAATCAATTTATAATTGACGGAGTAATTGCGTGACAAAAATACAAAACAAAACAGTCGAATTGAGAAACTCCTCCTATTTGAAGTTGGTTAAAAATTGGCCAACTCTCTAGTCACGTGAAGAGTCGACCAAACGCTTCGCGATGTCTAGGAAAAAAAAATACAATAGACGTAGATATATTTAGTAACCTATTCCGTTTCGCTACTCTTCAAGATTCATTAAAAAAACCTGTAAGAAATTGACACGTGTTTCACCTCTCAACGAGACATCCTCAGGATGACGATTGACCAATCGTAAACCAGAACACGACGTTTTGCTACACCGAGCGCTGGATTCAAAGATGAGATGTCCAGGAATAGTCGATGAGCACCACTATTAAATGAAATTATCACCAACATCTAACTCAATATTGAAATCAAAACACAGCTGCCAATAAATCAAAATTCCATAAACATTTCAGTTGGAAGCAATTCCGGCCTTACGGTGTGGATGATTTAATGGAGCCCTATCGGCGGTAATCTCGTAATACCCAATGATCCGGCCTTCGGTCCGCGGGGACCTCCCGGGCTCTCGGAACTAAGGCGATTCGATTACCATTCTAACATTCGTAACAGATTCGAAGAAAATGTAGCTCGAAATTTAATCATCGTGAGCCGATTAGGTTTTTTTTTGTAGCGATTTTGAAAGGAAATTAATTTTCAAGCTGGTCTTTAGGTACATTCCTGTAGGATAGTCGTACTTAATGAAGAAGTTAATTAAGTTTTACTGATTTTATTGTTTTTTTCTGTACAATATTCAATTCTCAACACTTGTTTATCTCCAGAGGTCTTCCTTAAATCTTCACCAATTTTAAACGGGGCCATTTCGGAAACAAAAAAAGAATCATCAAAAACAGGATAAAATTGGCTATGACATCGCGCATCGCTAACATAAACATACCTACTTACATATAAAAGAAACGTTCGGCTGAATTGATGACCTCCTTTTTGAAGTCGGTAAAAAGGGGTGACATAAGGTACTTTCCTTTTCTTAATTTCTAATTTATTGAAATTGAATCTCATTTTAAGATTCAATTTCAATAAATTTTCTCAATAGTAGGTATAATATTCTCTGAAATATAATATTCGAATTCTCTACGTATCTTTCAATCCACATCAATTTGAAAAGGACTTGCTTTATAACTTGCACAAGAAGTATAAGTAAGATCATCGTGTAAGTAAGATCTTTCAAAAGACCAGTAGCGCAACAGTTAAAATTAAATCACCCTATCATGGCGAAAAGCCGCACTATTCCATAAAGCCCCATTATCCCCTCACTTAAGAGACACGAAGATTCTCTGAAGTCACTTCTCCCCGTCGTCGACTTACAGAAACTTGGTCGGAATGTCCTCCATTCCCCTCTTATCCGCGACCTGTTGCATCCGGCAATAAAGTAAATCCTTGCCATATTTCTCCCTGCCTCCTCAAAGAGGTTTTAAGACGCATTGCTCTGTAGATGTTGGGTACTTATAGTTTTTTCTTTTGCCTAGAATTGTTTCGGTTTTCTGCTAAGTTCTATTCGGCTTTATACAAAGTTCTATTGCGAGATATTGGCTTTGTAGGTTTTAAGCTCATTTCAGACTACGCTATAATATAATAGCATAATATATAGTTCATAGCACAACAATATCGCTCGCTATACACTTATTTAATATACAGGGTGTAAGGGTAAACACCGTTGTCACTCAAACCATGGGTAGTTGACTTAAAATATAAAAATAAATGACCGAGTTACAATAAAAAAAAAAACGTTATTTTCATTAAAAGATTTAAAAAAGTTTCTAACCGACACCCTGCTCTCTAGCGAAACAGCTGACTGACTGAGGGAGGGGTCGCGCTCGCGGCCGGTCAGGTCACGTCCCTCGCCACCCACCCTGTAAAGACGCAAATTCGTTGCCCTAGCGCCCTAGGGTGAAAGGGTTAAATATTCTTGTAGTAAAATGTAGTTTATTTTTATTTTTAAGTTGTCATTTTCGATTGGTTTTACGTTCTATTAATGAAACCAAACTACTGATTTCAAGGATAACGGTGTTTACCCTACCAACCTGTATAGTATAGCAAAGTGTGAACGTGTTCCAAATAAATGTATTGCGAGCAATATTGTTGTGCTATGAACTATATGCTATTATATTATAGCGTAGTCGGAAATGAGCTTTAGGTACCATTAAGTAGCACTCGGCAAAAAGATTTCGTTTAGGGGCCAGATTTTGACGTAGATATTGTTGCCCTGCATTCAATAATACCTAACATTTATCTCACCGCACTAGTTGATAATGACAAGTACATGGTGTAGAAATATTAGCAGTGTGACTACAAGGAAAACTATTCCTGTTAGTCACACTGGTGTTACAAACTGGTGTGATCACGAGTCCGCACCCATTCTAGGTACCTATTGCCTGCATTAGTTGATACTTGACCTATTAAAATACAGTGGCTGATGATGTATTTAGTACCTATATATCGGTAAACGGTTATAAGGATTGTAGCGGTGGCGTACTGTAGTTTGTGTCTACCATCATAGGAAAAGCGCGTGACTTTGTTATTTATGGGGATTAAATACGGTATAGCGGTTAAATTGACGTTAAAAACTGCCTTTTTTGACCCGACTTTGACTTTTTTACCTGTAGCCCATCAAATATTAAATATTCTTGCTAAACCAGTGCCCTGTAAGACAAACGATTGTGTGGGTTCCTTGGGCATTATACTTACCCAATTATAGTGTACGGAAGTTCGTAATTTAGCAATTGTGTTCGTTGTTCATTACTGTTTACTTGGAACTCGTTGACACACGTGCAGCAGACAGTTTACTTCATCCTTTTACTGGCCTAGTTTTAGTCAATCTTTCGAGAAACCCTAACGGACTTTAAGATGAGTAGGAGTAGTTGCAGGTTACGGAATTGTACAGTTTTATCGATAAACCTCGTTGGGCTAGTGGTCTTAAGCGCTACTGCTGTGCATGAGGTCCTGGTTTCGATTCCTGGATCGGGCCAAGTGTTATTGGGTTTTTCATAAGACATAAATAATTTGCAATATGTCCTGATTAGATATCTTACATAAATTGTCTGAATTCTAAGTTACCAAAATATGCCGATTTCATTGGAACGATTTTAGCGTTTGACAAAAGCTAATTTATTATATTACTAACACATACCTATCTATATAATTACTCTACATAAATGAGCTCGAACGTTGAACATCTCAAGTTTCATAAAAGCGTATTGGAAGCAAATGCGAGATCCTTAAAAGGCCAATTACAGGACAATTTGCGTCGCCCTCTCTCTCGGGACCGATATGAAATTATTGCGAGTATAGATCTGAGATTGTGATGGCACTCTTCGGGGGAAATCGACTGAAAATGTACGTTATTACTGAAAATATTTGTTGGGATTTGTAAAACAAAATAACTTTTGTTGAAATATTTAATATTCGGGCTTATATTCTGAAAAAAATATTAACGAATGGATGTATATTCTCAGGAGCCATAGCTTTTATCTATACAATATATAAAAGTAGGTACTAAATATTATTAATTTTATATTTATTCCCATTACCCAGGCGCTTTTCTGGTGCCGTACTGCATCATGCTGGTGGTGGGCGGGATCCCGCTGTTCTACATGGAGCTGGCACTGGGGCAGTTCCATCGGAAGGGCGCCATTACCTGCTGGGGGAGACTAGTTCCACTCTTTAAAGGTAAGTCAGTTTAAATCATTTTAGGTTTTCAGCAATACTGATCCGTACCCCACCTGCGTGCATAAAATGAATATTAATCGCAATGGGTTTCATTTTGGCAGTTCATTGCGTTATTTGCTATGGATTAGCAATATCCATCATAACTCCCGGATTGTGTAACCTTAATTGCATAATACAATTTCAATCACAATCCTGGCAATCGAGAAAGTTTTGGTCCTTGTTTCCGGTATTAAAGAAAATGTTAATTCATTTAATTTTAAGGATTCTTTTTTTTACGTGAATGCATAATATTTAGGTCGTAAAACAGATGATAAGCGAATAACTATATCCCGCATTGTTTCAACATACTGAGTTATATGCATAACATAGTTACAGAAGGTATTTTCTGCTTATTATACAGGGTGTTAGGGTAAACACCGTTATCCTTGACACCAGTGGTTTGGTGTCATTTATAGAACGTAAAATCAATGTAAAATTACGACTTTTTTAAAATTACATTTTACCACTCGAGTATTTCACCCTTTCACCTATACGCTAGGGCAACGAATTTGCGTCTCAACACGGGTGAAGGTCCCGGGACGTCACCTGAGCGGCCGCGAGCGCGACCCCTACCTCAGTCAAACAGCTGTTTCGCTTGCGAGCACGGTGTCGGATAGAAACTTTTTAAAATCTTTTAATGGAAATAACGTTTTTTTTTGTTGTTACTCGGTCATATATTTTTATATTTAAGTCAACTACCCATGGTTTCACATGGTCACACCCTGTATATCGGTATCTAAGAGTTGACCTTTATTCTATCGAAATAAATTATAGAGGAGCTCGTGCCACCACCATCTTAACATATCGAGACTCCTCCGTGCTTCGTAAAGCACGTTAAGCCGTTGGTCCCAGCTGTCATTCGTGGATCTTTAACAGTTGTTACGGATCGAGTCGTCAGAAGCCCGAAAGTCTGACAATCAGTCTTATCAAGGGGTACCGTTTTACCCAGTTACTGGGTTGTGGAGGTCAGATAGGCAGTCGCTCCATGTAAAATACTGGTATTCAGCTGCATCCGGTTAGACTGGAAGTCGACCCGAACATAGTTGGTAAAAAGCTCGGTAGACTGTTTTTTTAAAATAAATTATACGTAGAACATAACTTTTTTTTACATCACTTTTTTCAAAACTAACGTCTAAGTGGGTTTAATTTGAAATTGGCACGATTTCTCTTTACTTGGCTCAGTTTTATGGCGTCACGTGCGACTCATACGCCAGATTTATTGCGGCCCGGTCACGTCCCGTCGGCTAATGTCATTGGTATGGTGGAAGCCGCATTTGGCGATCAAGAGTTATAGTGCCCACCACTTAACTTTCTGACTACTTTTGTAGCTATGAGCCGTATCTACATAGAGTTGGTTAAAAATATCGAAGGAATTAGGCACAGCATTGCTATTCTGTAACCATCTCACCGTGCAAACTTAGGTGAAGTGAGCGGGAGTGAGCTGTCATTGTCATCGCAGCTCATTCCAAGCTAACTTCACCTAAGTTTTAATGGTGAGATTTTTACAGAATACCACTACAGATCCCTAATTGCGTACCTACACGATCAATCACAATCTGAATCGGTTTGAAACAAATTTCTAATCCATTAAATCATAAGTACGAAAAAAAAATCTGCTCAACAACGTAAATAACGCAATGAATGTTGTTGAACTGTCAAAATGAAACAGATTAGTCTTAATCGGTTACGAAATTAAGTTACCCAATTAGATACCTGGTCATGAAAACAATTAATTAAATGAGGTTTCAGACTTCTTGTGCCAGCTTTGATTAACATAACTCTAAAGTTATCTCTTTCTTGTTGTATCAAAAAGCTGGATAAAGTTTTATCAGACCGTATCCGACTGTGTAGTGTAAAATTGAAAAATGGTTACAACTTCGGTGTTGAACAGGCACTAAGTTTTGAACTACATGACACACTTTACAGCTATTCCATTGCGTATAATGCGAATAATATAAAATAGTTTTAAAAATACAAAGAAGACATATACTTACTTTCATTAAACACGGCTCGCGGATTCAAGGACCAAAAAATCACACGCTCCAATAAACAATCCATCCAACTTCAAGACTTTTATGCAAAACATGGGACACGTCATTTACAAGATCGCGGTCTTGTCGGACGTCGCCCCCGCACTTAACACCCATAATTGACACCATTCTCGGGGCTCCCCTTAAGTGCTCGTCCCATACGGTCTCAAAAGGCTCCGGTAGATTTGCGAGCCCGGCTTATGCCCGTTGATTTCATTTCACGCGATTGTCACGTCTCGCACCCTGAGTGGCTCCCACCAAGATATGATTTTTGAAGAGAAATAAAATTGGTAATGGTCCGGAAAGGTGCTGGAAATCCGCTCTGAGTGAAAGTATTTTCTGACGAAACGAATTGAGTAGGTACGTTCGCACGATAGATCATTGTTTTGGTGAAATAGTTTTCGTGAAGCTTTTATTTGAGAACTAGGTAATTCTTTAGGTCTTTTAAGACCTCTTTAGAAATAGAACAATTGAATTGAACGCAATTTATTTAGGTCTCTACCAACCTACTATTTCTTTACTGTTCATCCTCATGATAATAATGAGGGGGTAAGTATTGGAATGTGTAATGTAGTGTGGGGCCGTAGAATAATCATCAATTATTATATTATCAACTAGCTGAAGCCTGCAGCTTCGCCCGCTTGACAAATTATATACTAAATCCTTCCTCGAGAACCACTCTATCCATTGACGAAAACAGCATGAAAATCGGTGCAGTCGGTTTTGAGTTTATCGCGAACAGACAGACAGACGCGGCGAAGGACTTTGTTTTATAATATGTAGTGATTATTATATTATCATCTTATCTCAGAGAAACGTACTCCACGGGTCAATTTGAACAATATAGTGTTTTCTTAAACAAAAAGCTATTATTTTTTATATAAAATTAATTCCATATTCATTTGAATGATCGAATGCTAATTTGAAGGGCCATCATAGTACGCTATGTATTTTAATCAGTAGCTAGAATAGAATAGAATACTCTTTATTATGTACACCATTAAAAAATACAGATATAAATGTAGAAACATAGGGTGACACAATGGGCGGTCTTATCGCTAAAAGCGATCTATTACAGACAACCTTTGGATGGATTAAAGCGAGAAGGACAGATAATACTGCAGGGTGTACTATTCACATATACAATAAATACATACATACATGAAGCATATACGTATCTATATAAATATAATATATATATATACAATAATAAACATGAAACAGGAGGAAACAGCTATTACTTTTGAAAGAATCATCAGAATCAGTCTGAAATGTCGATCGATGGTAGGTCGATGATCAATGTTTTTTTAAGAATCTACTGCTTTTTCCCACCTACCTAAGAAGCAAAACTTTTCAATCTTCCGTATACTTCATTCTAGCTGCACTTTTTACCATAATCAAGTCCTTATCGCGATAGGTATCGGGTACGCGGTAGTTCTGATTGCATTCTACGTAGACTTCTACTACAACGTGATCATCGCGTGGGCACTGCGGTTCTTCTTCGCCTCCTTCACCACCATGCTGCCCTGGACCAACTGCGATAATGAATGGAATACGCCTGCTTGCCGACCTGTGAGTGTTACTACCTATGTAATTTTTATTTCTATGTTATTTTCGTAACAATATGTATTATGTAAATATTTTTCAGTTAATGTCTAACGGCATCAATGCACTGCACTTTTGCACTGTTGTATTTACAACCCTCTCCTCAGCGCCGAGGATTGAAAATAGAATAGTGCAAAAGAACAGTTGACTTTTACTTTGGCTGTTATTTTTGATGAAAAAACTGGCCGTAAGTATTCTATTCAGCATGTGAAGCATGACCTCCTTCAAAACAGAAGGACCAAAGGCAAAATTTCAGTTTGTAAAAAAATTCTACGGCGCGATGTCAAAAATAAAGAAAAGTAAAGTTACTTTGTATAGAAAGAGTTAGATAGATAAATCAAAGAGGATAATATACCTCTTTTCATAGAATGATTGCTACGCGTGCAGGTCATGAGCAGATGCGATCGGTCAGCTTACTAGCTGCCGGCCGGCAGCGCAGTACTTTTTGAAACTAACTTGGATATATAAATAATCTTTGGCTTTCCCGCAGTTCGAAGCAATCTGGGAGGCTTCCAACAAAACTCGGGTACGCTACAACAGCTCTTCAGGATTATTTCCCCCTCCGCAAACAACTCCATTTACATCGGCTGCTTCTGAGTACTTCAAGTAAGATTTGTTTAAAGGAACGAAAAAGTTCTTCCACTTTTTCAGTTATTTCAAATCCACATTATGATTTTAGCCGGGCCATCTTGGAACTGCAAGGGAGCGAAGGTCTTCATGACTTGGGTGCCATAAAATGGGACATGGCCCTCTGTCTGCTAGCGGTCTACATCATCTGCTACTTCTCTCTGTGGAAAGGCATCAGCACTTCTGGAAAAGTACGTACAACATTTATATTATTATGTAAGTAGGTATAGCCAATGTTTACCGTATCATAATTATTGTCTTTAGTGTTATGGTTTCACACTGAAAGACGATGTTTGGCACATGGGTAGACCATGACCTGGATTAGGACATAGGATACTTTTTATCTCGACATTCCCACGTGATCGAGACCTATGCGGGTGAAACCGCGGGGCGCAGCTAGTCCTAACAAATATTAGGTATAAATGCGAAAATGAGTTTGTTTTTTTGTTATAATGTGCGTTTTGTTTGTGCAGAATAAACATTTTATTTCTTTCTTTGTTACGCTTTCACGCTAAAACGGCAGAACCGTTTTGGATGAAATTTTGCACAGGGGTAGTCCTTCTGCCAAGGTTGCGGGAAAGTCCGAAAGGGATACCGGGACCTTGGCAACAGGCAACTGAAGGAACACGGGTGGGTTTTAGTAAGTAAAAGTCTGACACGCCCTTCCGCTCCACCCAGAGCGGGAGAAGTCATTTGAAGAATTCCCAGCCTCAAAAAAAAAAAAAGGGTAGACCTTGACCTGGAGAAGGTTATAGGCTTTTATCATCCTGGATCGCAAATGAAGTCGCAGGCAACAGTATCTAATTCAATTATTTTATGTTAAAATACTTTACATGCTTTATCTTTTCCCAGGTGGTTTGGTTCACGGCTCTCTTCCCCTACGCTGTTCTCCTAATCCTTCTGGTTCGTGGCATAACCCTCCCTGGCTCCGCTACCGGTATTCAGTACTACCTGAGTCCTAACTTCGAAGCTATCACACAACCTCAGGTATGAAAACCATCCTAGGCATAGTTTTTGTAAGAAAATAATGTTTTGATTTTAAAATGTTTTGGATCCAAGGTATGGGTGGATGCGGCGACTCAAGTGTTCTTCTCCTTGGGACCTGGATTCGGAGTATTGTTGGCTTACGCGTCTTACAATAAGTATCACAACAACGTGTACAAGTGAGTACATATTATAGAACCAATTTATCCTAATCCTAATCTTATCCTAATCCCAACTTCCTAACTTAATATTATAAATGCGAAAGTGACTTTATTTGTTTGTTACGCTTTACGCTAAAACGGCTGAACGGATTTGAATAAAATTTGGCACAGGGGTAGACCATGACCTGAAATAGGACATAGGATACTTTTTATCCCGATATTCCCACGGGACTGAGACTTAAGCGGGTGAAACCGCGGGGCACAGTTATTAATAGTTGCACGCGTAGTATGAACACCATAGAAACAGCTTTTGTCGACGGAAGAATAGACAAATTGACAGATTGTGATTGTTTATCTGTCGTTTTGTCTATGCTTCCGTCAACAAAACTCGTTTCTACGGTGGTCATGCTACGCGTGCTGGGCCCTGTTTATCAAAAGTTACAAGTCTACACGTTTACAAGTTACCTAGAATGTTAATTTTCGTTAAATTCATAGCTCATCTCCATATTCATAATCAGCCATAATGTTCCCACTGCTGGGACACGGGCATCAGGTCTTCTCTCTCTTTTGACCACATTAAAAAAAAGAAAATCGAATTTATACATTTATTGCGATACTAAGCACGACACTTGCAAACTTGTAAGACGGAATAGAGAGTCGCCGGACACTCGGGATTTGTTATGATTTTCTTCAAGTTGTAACTTACAAAGAAGTATTTGCTAAACAAAATCACGAATAAAAGTGTAAAAATATAAGTACTTGTGAACAAAATAATGACACTTGGTAATACATGGCTTGTAAGTTTTGATAAACAGACACTGTCAGTTGGACACTGGTCTTTCTATACGTGATAAATTTTCGCAGGGACGCCATTCTAACAAGCGTGATCAACTCGGCGACCTCCTTCATTGCTGGCTTCGTGATCTTCAGCGTGCTTGGGTACATGGCCCACGCTTCAGGCAGGGATGTGCAAGACGTGGCTACCGAAGGACCAGGCCTTGTATTCGTGGTGTATCCGGCTGCTATCGCAACCATGCCGGGGTCGACCTTCTGGGCTTTGATATTCTTCATGATGCTTCTTACACTTGGGTTGGATAGCTCTGTAAGTGGTACTTGACTGTTGTTCATCATTAGTATTATTTATACAAGGTGTAAGGGTAAACTCCGTTGTCACTCAAATCATGGGTTACTTTCATTAAAAGATTTTAAATACTTTACATCCGACACCGTGCTCGCTAGCGAAACAGCTGACTGACTGAGGGAGGGGTTGCGCTCGCGGCCGGTCAGGTCACGTCCCGCGCCACCCACCCGTGTTGAGACGCAAGTTCGTTGCCCTAGCGCCCTAGGGTGAAGGGGTGAAATACTCTTGTGGTAAAATATAGATTTTCTTTAAAAAAAAAAGTTGTTATTTTCCATTGATTTTACGTTCTATAAATGAAACCAATCCACTGGTTTCAAGGATAACGGTGTTTATGTATGGAGTATTATTTTAAATTAATTTTTGGCTCATTTAAGAACATGTAGAATTTGTAAAAATTAACGTATCATACATCTAAATTTTTAAATACGAGTAGGCTCACTTTTATATGAATTTTGATATACCTAGTTTTCGATAATTCAATCTGCCTAGCCTTTTCCCAACTATGTTGGGCTCGGCTTCCAGTCTAACCGGATGCAGCTGAATACCAGTATTTTACATGGAGCGACTGCCTATCTGACCTCCACAACTCACTAATTGGGCAATTCGATACCCCTTGGTAAGACTGGTTGTCAGACTTTCGGGTTTCTGACGACCCGTAACGCCTGTCATAGATCCACGAATGATAACCGGGACCAACGGCTTAACGTGCTTTCCGAGGCATGGAGGAGTCTCGGTATGAAGAGATGGTCACCCATCCACAGACCAACCCCGGCAAACGTAGCTTAACATGATGGATCGACCCGTGCGGCTGTTATTATTTGGCCACGAGCTTTTAATTACCTACTTATTTACCTATGTTACAATTTTAGACGTAGGTAGGTATATTTTTTCTAACTATCTCAAATTCTCAAACTCAGGTTACACATCACTATTAACTCATATATACCTACAAATTGAACATTATGATAAAAATAAAACTTAAAAATCTTTTATGTCCACCCAGTTCGGCGGCTCCGAGGCAATAATAACCGCGCTCAGCGACGAGTTCCCTCCAATCGGTCGTCACCGCGAGATCTTCGTGGCGTGTCTCTTCACTCTGTACTTCTTCGTGGGCCTGGCTTCCTGCACCAAGGGAGGCTTCTACTTCTTCCAACTGCTTGACAGATATGCTGCAGGGTATTCCATCTTAATTGCCGTGTTTTTTGAGGCTATAGCTGTGTCTTGGATATATGGTGAGTTGATTTTTGCCTGTCTTTGGTTTTGGTACTTGGTTCCCTAAATTATTTTTGATCGTCATTTTTTTACATGTATAGAGGGCGCAAAAATATCCATCAAATAGAGTCTGGGCAACGAAAGTTAAGACTAAAAAAAAGCGAGAAATTTAAAAAAAAAACAAGACTGTTTAAATCCAGTATATAGTGCGATAATTCGTGTTGCTTCTTAAGGTGGCCCGCGAAATACAAATTTTCTTACGTTTTTTGCAATTTGCAGGTCAGTATCAGGTTGTTTGTTGATCTAAATATTATTAGCGCCCGTAACAAATATGGATTTACAGAATTATAAACATTAGAATCAGCAATACAACTCTCTAAGTTCATGTAAGTGTTTTGAATGAAAATTTCGGAAATCTTCAGTCAATACACTTGATAAACTCAAAAACGACTGCACTGATTTTCATGCTGTTTTCACCAATGGATGGAGTGGTTCTCGAGGAAGGTTTTAGTATATAATTTGTCAAGCGGGCGAAGTCGCGGGTATCAGCTGATTGAGAGTAAATTATAGCTGGGAAACAACTTTTTGGTGTGAAAAATCACTGTTTACGGCAGCGCGCAATGTAACGCGCGCAAAACATTGTGCGTAGGGGTGTATGCAACGGTACAAGAGTTGTAGGGGTATTTAAAGTTACGTTTTAACATTTAAAACTTGTTTTCGTGAAAATAAGATGGAACTTTTACCTTCAATATCTCCGTCACCAGAAGGTTCCCAGATAAGATCCACTACAAAAAAAGGATCACAATGACGGGTAGGACAAGGTATAGGTGATACTCGATTTTTACCCTCTTAATAAAAAAAATACAATAGATATAATTAGTAACCTATCTTAACTATTCTCCAAGAGTCATAAAAAACCCTGTAAGAAATCGACGTGTTTCACCTTTCAACGAGGCATCCTCAGGAATTCAGGATGACGATTGACCAGTCGCAAACCAGAACATGTAACACGTATTATATATTGTATTTTATAATGGATTTCCGCAAAGTCAAATCAATTTTATATAAAATATAAAAATTATATAAACCAGAACACGACGTGTTGCCATACCGAGCGCTGGACGCAGAGAGAACTCTCTCTTCGCGTCCAGCGCTCGGTGGCTCCTTATTCTGAGGATGCCTCGTTGAGAGGTGAAACACGTGCCGATTCCTTACAGCGTTTTTAATACTCTTGAAGAATAGCGAAGCGGAATAGGTTACTAAATATATCTACGTCTATTGTTAATTATAATGGATTTTCGCAGTCACGCCTGAATCAATTAATTACCACCTCGACTTCTCTGAATTCCCAAATACTCCCCTGCCTTGAAACATCGCACACTATTTCTCTTTACCAGGTACGGAACGTTTCTGCGAGGACATCCGCGACATGATAGGTTTCCGTCCCGGTCTATACTGGCGCGTTTGCTGGCGGTTTGCGGCCCCTGCCTTCCTCCTCTTCATCATCGCTTACGGACTCCTGGACTACGAACCGCTAAGATACGAGAATTACATCTACCCATTATGGGCTAATGCACTGGGTTGGGCCATAGCTGGGTCCAGTGTCATGTGCATTCCCACCGTGGCTATATATAAGCTGCTTACCACGAAAGGAACTTTTATCGAGGTATGATGTCGCTCATTTAGTTTAATAGAGGAGGTCTGCTCCTAAATATATTGTATTTTTCTTCCATAGAACTTTGTACTTAAGTATCTTTTGCGATCGAGAGATGTTGACGAACGGGCGTTGTTGTCAAAAATTTGGGCAACTGTTTTGTGTAATGTATTGATAAAACAAGATGGTGCCGTTATTTACGATAATGGCCAAGCACCAAATTAACCTTGTAGCGCTCCGAATCTACCACCTATTGGTCTCAGTTGTTTAATACCGGCGCTAAACACAGCCACACACATTTGAACACTTTTAACACATGTGAGGTACGGGTGTTTGGGTATTTGATTAAAGTTTGATCTCGCATTTATTACCGTACCTTACAAGTCTTCAAACAAGTTTTCAAATATGTGACTATTTCTGGCGCCGGCTTAAGGCTTTTACACAAAACATTACTTTTAGCTAATGATTTCAGGCTCTATCTACCCAAGAAGATCTTCTTTCTTCGTATTTGAAACTTAGTACCTAACTTCATCAACTTGTTTGCAGCGTCTACGCATCCTGACAACTCCGTACGCAGACACAGAGGGTCACGGCACCGTTCACAACGGCATGGTGGTGTCGGAGAGCGGCGGCGTGCGCCTGGCGCCGGCCGCCGCCGCGCCGCCGTCGCCGCCCGCGCGCTCGCCCCCGCGCGCGCCCTCCCCGCCGCGCTCGCCCCCGCAGGCCGCGCCGCCGCCCGCGCTCGTCTGAGCTCAGCTCTCCTTCGACGTCTACTACGTCTAACTATACGTACAGCACGCGACCGTTAATAACCACATGGAGCTTTTGATATAGACTATCACACATGCACGAGCCACAGAGATGGCGCTCTACAAAGATGAAGCGAACTTTTTCCAAAGCTCCGTGTGCCACATCAACAGCCGGGCACTGTACCAAAGATGAGGAAGAAACAAGGAGTGCTGTTTCACCCTAGAGTTCACTTCTGATGTCGTGGGAAATGGAAGTTAAGCCGCGTACAGGCATCGCGAGATATCGGATAGTTTGCAACACAAACCTGCGAGTTGTGCTCTCTGTGAGCATTTGCCGCATCGACGAATGACTCGTGAAGTCTGGACGCGGCTGTAGAGCAAATACTGTCGGCGTCGTGGGACTGCCAGACGACCCTTAGCACTCCATTTGTTTGTTACTCCGAGTACGAGTAGTCTATGGTTTTGCTTGTTTCTTTTTCAAGCTTTGAGCGTTTGTGATGTACCTAAGACTATTAGGAAGTTTATTTAATTTGTTAGTTGTAAGATTGTTGCGTGGTAAGCATTGAAAGCGGAGTCGAAAGGGTAAGTAGTGATGGTAATTGTGTAACAATATGATACTCAACGTTAAGTAAAATTAAGTAGCTTTCTTCTAGTAAGTTTAAATCACAAAATAATTTGCATTTTATTTTTTTTAGGGACTTTTATTTCGGTTGACAGGTCGAGCAGGTCACCGAGCAAAAAATTTTGTCCCTCATGAGATGTAGGTAGTAAGTGCTTCAAATTCAACATTTATACCTAATAATCCGTAATTTTTTCAAATAATTATAAATATAAGCTATGTTGTATTTAATTAGGAGAAAGTAATTTTGTGTCTATATCTTATGTCATTAAAGTATTTAAAAAAAAAATTAAGATTAATTAATAGTTTAGACTAATTAAGTTTTCGCGCGGAAGTTAAACACGCCTGTAAGATTAACCGACAATTCAGCAAACCGTCGATGTTTTAGCTGTAGTTTAGATATAGACCCATCAAGCATTAAGGTTGACGCTGGAACAATAATTATAATTATGAAAGAATATGCTTCTTGAACGCTTCGAGAACTCAACGTTAGTTTTAAAATATCATGGTTCTTCGTTTAGATAAATCCCCGTTTTGTAATTTATTTGAATGCTAGCATCATACAAACATGGTAGCAATTTTCTTTTTTATACTGGCAATCATGAAACACTATTTTAAGTGTTGAGAAAAGTAAATAGACTTACTAATCGACTACCTTTGTGAATGAGCTTAAAAATTCAAAATGTATTATAAGTATCACCTTCCCAGTATAGTTAATAATTAATATTATGGATGTGTACATTTAAAATTTAAAACGTGTATTGTAGCATTAATAATGTAGGATTTTGTTTTTTATATATTTTTAAATGTAAGCAAAATATGTGGCTGTTTATTAAATTAACAATAAGAATATAAAAATAAAATATGATAAGATTTAGATAATTTTGAATAAGTAGACAATCTGTCGTTTTAGCGCAATATATTTTGGCGCAAAAAAGTACCTACCAAAGTAGCAAAAATATAGTCAAACCTTATAACATTTATGGATAATTATTATTTAAAAAAATAGCTAATAAACTAGGATTAAGAAAAATGAAATGCTGTGTAGATAATAGAAACAATAAAATAGTAATCTAATCAAACGTAGTATCTAAATAAATAAATGTATTGGAACTAAAAGTTCATGTACCCACATAGTTTACTTTGGTTGTAGGGCTGTAGGCTGTCTATTAATGCTAATAATAATAACATGTGTAGTTGAATAATATACACTTATTAATCATCATGTTTATTCCCAATTTTATCTCTAAATGTTGTGATTAAATTCAATGTTTATGTGCTCCATTTTTTGTAAGTGTGTTTCAGATGTTTCGTTGTTTCTTTGGTTAAAATTACTATTCATCACTCCGTCATGGGCAATGCGGACTGATGAATTGTACAACGATTTTGAAATAAATGATTGGATATCAATGGATCTTCCATTACTTTAGGAATGTGACACGCTCCACAGGCGCTCTATTTCAGCTTACTTGATGTGTCGTGTAGTATTTTATCTCTTTCATTCTCTTGGTGTTTAATACATAGTGATTTTTCGATCTTTCAAATTATGATTGATGATATTAGTGTTGGGAATATTTAGTCAAATCAGTAAAGTTTCGCTTATCCTCTTGTGTAATTTATGAGGTAGGTATTCACTGTTTAGTAATTTTAGCTTAAAATATTCTGTATGTTAGTATCGTATTGATGTATCAAAGATGTAACGCGTATTTATAGCTGTTGATGTTATATCAATAGTCATACCAGCCATTATGACTATTGATTGCTAGAATAAATTTATACTTACAATATTCGAATTTTATTACAAAAAACCTACCATGTTTGCTTATTTCTACAAAGCATTACATTGTTTTCTTCAACTGCAGAACAGTTGTTAAAGTATCACCTATATTAAAGGGAGAAGAATGCATTTTTATTTTAACTAAAGGAAAAATAACGTGATTATACAAGTTACAATAATTCTGCTTAGAAGTGAACATAATTCAAAACAGACCATAAAAAAACCCACACTACGGTTGCCTGGAAGATCTCATATCTTATGTCTTTATACTTATGTCTTGCTGAACTTTATACTTATGTCCTAAGCAGAGCATTACTTGGCAATACTTGGTTCATTAGAATACTTGTAAACTAAATCAGGACTACTTATGTAGATATCCAGAAGCATTCCAAATTGCATAGTACTCAGTGTTAGTACTACTGTATTCGGTCGGTAAGCATTGAGGGTAGTTACTTATCCTGAGAAAATACAGTCCAACAAACAAAAACTGCAAATAAAAGAACTCTACAAATAAAAGAAAGTGGATTTGGTGGCATTGCATGTGTAGGAACTGTAAGAAACATAATAAAACCAGTAAAACTTAGAACATTTCATTCATATTAGTTCCCTATTTCGCCAAGTTTGTATAAAATATTAGTTCCATTTAACGACATCAGTGACATCTGTTAAGTGATACATCACTATTCAATCATGTAATGTGGCACAGCACTAGTGACCGCACTTCCTCTTCTTCCGCTCTCCTCTGTCAAGCATGCAGTTCCTATTTTATAATACTGTAATAAAGAATAATAATATTACTATATAATAAGAATAAAGAAGATAGTCTGAGCGTCAGTGAGTCAGTGAGCTTCATCTTTCATTCCGACGTCCAGTAGTCCGCTCCGCTTAACTGATGGGCAAAGTCTCAACCTTAGAACATCATCCAAGTACTTTCAAAAGCCAGCTCTGATTTGCCGTCACATAATCTTCTTCAGTCTTTAGAGACAGCGTTTTTAACATCATCCAGTAAAACAAAGAAAAAACAAGAGAACTATAAATATTATAAATTTATAAATCGACTAAGACTTGTCTATTACTACTTACTACAACACTGGAAATCTCTTTATTTCAACAGCACTAGAACTGTCAGTCAAGTTGACTTTGACTTTGACAGTCGACTTTATAGGTTGTTTGCTTATGGTAGCATCTTTCCGTTCGATATTGTAGAAGTTTTCAGAAAATCGATATGGAGGCGAAAAATGAAGAAAAACCTGGTGCTGAAAAAACAATATTCGATGCCATAGCTCAAAATGACTTGATAGAATTCAAGAATATTTTGGCCCAACACAAAGGGACAGTCGATTTCTTTGACGAAAATGGTATGACTGCGCTGCAACACGCCGCTTATAAGGGCAACAAGGATATGGTTCAATTGCTGCTCGATAGGGTACGTAAATTTCATTGACATTTTTGGCACGAGTGCACGACACATTTGTTTTCGTGAGACTAATTTATTGTTATATTCAATTACCTTTCCAGGGTGCCGACGTGAACTCTGGCAAGCATGAGTACAACTACACGGCTCTGCACTTCGGCGCCCTGTCCGGGAGCTCCGAGGTGTGCAAGCTGCTCCTGGACGCCGGAGCGAAGTCTATCGCCACGAACTCTGTCGGGCGCACAGCTTCGCAGATGGCGGCCTTCGTTGGGAACCACCACACCGTTGCAACCATCAACAACTATGTGCCTCGCAGCGAAATAGCCTACTTCAGTGTCATACAAGGACAACAAGCAGAACCATACCTACCTGCAACCTTAGTTGACCCTCTTCACAAGTTTGTCCTGGGTGTGAACATCCACCCTGTGCGACTGGCACTTAATCTTCAACACATACCTACCTTACTTGACAATGCTGAAAAGGTAATTAAAACACTTGAGCTGTTGTGTAAGAAGGAAATGACACGAGGTGGTGATACTAACGAAGTGATGGCATTTAAATATCACTACCTAGCTTATGTTCTTAGAGAAATACACAACATTAGAGATAAGAAAACAAATACTGATAAAGATGAAAAGAAATATGATGTTGTTGAAGTATTCTCCAAGAAATTGTTGAAGCCTGGCAAAGATGGAGTTTCTCTGGACTTGATGGATACATTCCTTAAAGATTGTGTGAGGGAGTTTCCATTCAGAGAATGTACAACCTTCCACCAGATGGTGTCTTCCCTGACCAGTAAGGATCCTCCCCCTGCACTGTCAGTGATCAACTGTACTATCAATGGTCAGCGAGGTTTTGTTGATGCCATCCCTTACTGCAGCACTTGTGGAGAGGAGAAGCCTGCTAAAAAGTGCTCAAAGTGCAAATCTGTGCAGTACTGTGACAGGGAGTGCCAGCGCCTGCACTGGTTTGTGCACAAGAAGGCTTGCAACAGAGAGTCCAGTGCACCTGCACCTGTTTCTAACGCTAAAGTCAACATTGATGCCAATGAATTAAGTTCTGAGCTTCAAAACCTTGTTGCTGGATAGGAGTGAAACTCGCCATAGTGATTGGTGTCTAACAAAATAAGAATAAAGTAATTCCACTTTTAATATCTGAATGTATTTTCTTGTAATGTAGGTACGTGTTTTATCTCAGACACAAATAATGTTCTTCTATATTAGAATAGGAGTGCAATATTTTTCTAAAAAATCACAAATTATTATTATTTTATTTTGCAAGTGGCAAATTAATATAAAATGGTGTTACTGGTTAAAACATTGTTAGATGCATTTGTTGTACATAATTGTGTTAATCCCTCTTCTATGTGTATGTATCCTATAAAGTCAAATATATCAAAATTATAAATTTTAAACTTCAGTTTATTTGAGCCAGAATTGTCAATAATAATAACCAAGAATTGAATATGTACCCAAAATACTATAACCATATACTGCTTTGTAATTATGTTGAACCTGACAAAAATATAATCAATATTATACTACACACAATGAAAATATTGCTATACTAGCTTTTGCCCGTGGCTTCGCCCGCGTGAATGTCGGAAATTATCCCTTGGAAATGTACTAAGTTACCGGCATAAAATATCCCATGTCTGATGGCCTAACCCAGGTCATGGTCTTCCCATGTGCCAAATTTTATTAAAATCAGTTCATTTGTAATACTAGTTAGGATTTATGATAACGAGCAAGTAGTATCTATCCAAAAATATAATTGTGTTTGGATTGAAAATGAATACGACGAATGTCAATAAGTGACCACCAGGACTGGGCAGTGAAGCTCGCCGTCCGATAAGGACCAGGCCCGGGTCGATGGCGCGTCGTGTTCCACGCGCGCCTCAAAGAGATGTCAGCACACCTGACGGGGTCCGTTAGGACCGATGCCTGCTAGGGTTGCGGAATAGTCCGAAAGGGATACTGGGACCCTGGCAACAGGCAACCGAAGGAACACGGATGGGTTTTAGTCAGTAAGAGTCTGACACGCCCTTCCGCTCCGCCCAGAGCGGGAGAAGTCATATGATGATTTCCCACACAAAAAAAGAAAAAAAAAGGACGGCAGTGAGGCCGCGACTGAAATACTTCTACCATAATTCCATAGATGGCGCTACTGTACACTTGGGAAGACAAAACTACGCGACCGAAGCTGTTTTTCCGACAGATGGCTCGCGCGTTGATTTATTTTCCACTTCGATGAAAAATGGAGGGTACTTTACTTTGCTGTATGTCGCATTTGGCCTGCTACTACTATCCGCATGGATTTCGTTTGCTATTCTGATAAAAGAGAGATAATCGAACCGCGCGTCAAAAAAATCCTACACCTACCTACTAAAATGTATAGATCCGAAGCAAAATTGTCCGTGACAGACAGAAACACAAGTGATCCTTTATAGGTTTCGTTTTTTCATTCGGACTTACTGAATCCTAAAAAAACTAAATGCTGTTAGTTGGTAGCTAAGCGCATTACTTGAGAATATTTTTTATTTGAATTTTTGTTGTGGAAGTTAGATAGGCAGTCGCTCCATGCAAAATACTGGTATTCAGCTGCATACAACATCGTTGGGAAAAGGCTTTAAGCTATTCAAGTATGGACAAGACAATCTGCCCGGTCAGCTAATAGGATATAAAAGGATAACTAATTATAGGGAAACTGCGTATCCTACTTTTTTGACAAGTTTGGTGAGGTGCCATGGGGGTTTGTGACTTGTGTCATGGAGCGGCTTACAGACTTTTTCTAAGTTAGCTACCAAGTAATCCTAACTCCCGAAGTATGGGGGTGTCACACACTGCCTTGCCGTGAGGCATTATTTTATTGAGTATAAGAGAAGAAAGAGAGTGCACCTGTGTTTGCACACACGGACACACACTAGTGCATAATGGCAATGGCTATGGCGTCTCCGCTGAAATTCGCCGTCATGACCGTAATTCGGTCCGGAGGACTATCAGGTAAGTAGGTGATAATATGTACTTAAATATAACTCAATAACCGCTAGACTATATGACGGAGTTCTAAGTGAGATGGTACTTATCTCAACAAAAATTTTATCATTAGAAGACCGGGGGTTTGAGTCAAAGCACACGCGCGCCGTAAGTCAGTTATCCTGAATTCCTAATTGTGTTGCCAGTACCTACCTACTTAGGTAACTTAGGTATTGGCTCCCCACAGTTCCGATGAACTTGAGTGTCTCGTAAGAAAGTGGCCGAAACCCTGGCCCGAGGGATTACCTCCTTTATATTATTACCTAAGCTTTTCTAAATATTAGTATGAAAATAGCTGTGCGATAAACGCGCATGTTAGTCCAAAAACTAGGAATACATTATTCAAGTATCTGTAACTGAATTATAGATATTGGGTTCCCACCTATGAAATTGGCGTTTTTTTCTCACAAATAGAGAACCTCGTCACTTCTATGATTTAAAATATTCATCAATTGCTTGGTATCATATCGAATAATGACCATCATAGACAACTACCAATAGTAAAAAAACCTTATTACTTATAGTTTTCTAAACATAAAAAATACCTTAAAAATAAATATTAGTCCTCATTTTGTTAGCAGAAATGACCACATTTTTTTTTTAACTTAGCCATAACTTATTTTTATCGTTGAATCTAAGTGGCATACGTTATCTTAGTTTTAAAACATTAGTGTTCATGGTTGTTACATAAATTAAGAAAATGTTAGTATGAAAAATGCAACTTCTTTAAAATTCCCCATACAAAACACCGATTTCATAGGTGGGGAACTTATATATAAACCTGTCAACCAGGCGAGTTGTACCTAGGAAGGTACATAATATAAGTATGCACTGCGCTGCGCTGCGGTATTTGTTTACTTTTTTCTCAAATATCGTAGCATTATGCTGAGATAGGAGCCTTTTTGGCCTCGCACAGGTTTTCTTTTCCCGTTCCACGTGTTTTATTTTGTTTTATTGATTTTGTTAGTTTTAATGTTTGTTTTTATTGTTATATTTCCTGTGCGTGTCGGAAATAAAATATTTATATTTCTTTCTTTTTCTTTAAGTAAGTATGCAAAACGTTCATTTCCTATATTGCTTACATTTACATAAACCTAGTGAAAAAGTTACAAGTATCTCTCTTTGTTAATGTCCTATACATGCTAATGGGATGAGGGTTAATAAAATAAAATGCCATATTAAATCATACTTATAAAAAAAAATATTGTAATTACTTAACTGTTGACTGATATTATTTACATTATATGTACAGTTTACATAGAGACATTTTTAATATAAAGTATAATTTCTAGAATAATAGCTAAGTAATTTAGATACACATCTGAGTAGGTACCTAAACCTACATATATCACCTATTATTTTCACATATTTTGGGTAGGTACCTACCTACCTACGCTTATTAACGTAACTGTAGATGATATGACTAATTAAATTATTTATTTAAGCATTTTATACAAACTTCAGGCACTGCTATCACAATACAATATTCATTACTTAGGTACTTATTTTAACGAGGTAGGTATAAAGTAGAATTTTTATTAATTAAACATTTAAAATAAGACTATGTTGAAATCATAATTATTTACATTTAATTTATGGTAAGTAGGTATTGCGAATATCCCTGTCGCGTTAACATTCTTAATTACAATTTAATTTAAGTACTCTATAGATTATCTACATGGAGTAAAGTTACATGCAAAAAGTAACGTCCATTCGCGAAGGGACAAATAATATTTGTCAACACTTAACATTCTAGTCATTTATATCCAGAAGAAATGTGTAAATATGAGCGTCAGCCTTCGCCGAGTAGGGCACTGATCGTGAAGCTTTTTACCCGTCGGCAGGGCGCCGGCGCGGCGGGGGGCGAAGGCGCCGGCGGCAGGGGCGGGGGCAGCGCGGGGCCCCACGAGAAACCGCTAGGTATAGGGCTGCCGGGCCAGAGCCCTAGGTGCATGGGCATGTGTAGGGGTAGGTACGGTAACTCTGGGGGGTAGAAGGCAGGTGGTGGAGGTGTTATGTTTTCTGGCGGAGTAACAAGTGGAGCGGGGGATTCCACTAGAGGCGGGGATCTAGGTGATGAAGACCGTAAGCTGCCCTCTTCCGAACAAGAGGAAGCGGCATCAGAACAAGCTCTCTTGGCCTCGCTGGGCTCGGTAGTAGGTTCTGGGTTACCCTCGCTGCCGGAGTCAGGGTTCTTCCGCTTGCACTTGGACTGGCCACACGCTCGGAAGCCTTTGGCGAAGGGGTTGTTGTCGATTTTCAACTTTGTTATGCGGTCATTCTGTGGACAAACAAAAATAGTGTGTCAATAAAATGCACCTAGAGCAAAAGGGTTTTTCTGCCTTATCTAATAAGCTCATTTCAGACTACGCTATAATATAATAGCATATAGCATAATATAGTTCATAGCACAACAATATCGCTCGCCATACATTTATTTAGAAAACGCCCTGTATTATTAATTTGCCTTTTAATGTTTTACTATAGAGCAGAATAGTATAGCGTAGTCTGAAATGAGCTTTAATAAGTTGAGAACTATTGCCAATGATGCGAGCAAGCTATTGCGGTAATGTGTTGCTCTCAAAAGTCACAACTTCCCAGATATCTATTCCTATCAAAAATTCGTGGTTGACGCGTCACACGGAAATCTCCTTATCTCATTTACAGAATGCATTTTAAACATCCGTTTCCGCATACATCCCGGCGTCGCTAATAGCTTGTAAGGGATAATTGTCGCACATGTGGCGTGGACTTGGCGACAAGCCAATTAGCATGGCATGTTCGCGTGTCGCCGCGTCGCCGCGACGTCGCCCGCCCGTCGCGCGGCTGTTACGCGCGAACTACTCTCCTAGGCGCCTGTTACACGCGGCAAAAACACTAAACACTACCGTAACATGAAATCTGATACAATAACCTATGTGGTTGCCGTAGGTAAGTGACTATGACAGTTACAACACAATATTAAGCTATCACAACATTTCCATAATGAATAGGACGTACGAAATTCTACATGATTTTTTTCGCGTCTCGCCCAAAAATGTGTTTGCAATCGAAAGTCGAAATTATCTAGCGAAATCCTGAACGCAAATAGTGAGTTCGAGATACGTGAAGTCACTTGTAACGATTGTTTACCCGGCGTGATAAGGCGGCGCCGGCGGGAGCCCTGCTCTGCTCCACCAGATAACTGCCATCCCAGTGAAACACCGGAGAGTGCTAAAAGCCTGTTATTAGCAGAGCAAAGTGCACTTTTTAAGTCGGTCGGTTAGCAAAACGTGATGCTTGAGAGTAGTCAGGCGCCGCCCCTGGCCCGCCCTGTCGCCCGTGACGTCACCACACAAACCTGCCGTCGCTCTTACTTTTTGCGTGACTATTTCACATATTGGCGACTGTCGCCAGTTTTTTAGAACTGTGTAATTAGGGTCTGAGTATATTTGGTTTATTTATCTAGCAGATAGACCCATAATTTACGGGTGGACCTGCAAACACGCGATGACAAGCTGGAACGATGACGGTGCTTTATTGAATTCACAACATTAGGGTATTGTGTTGTTGTAATTGAACTGGTGTGCCACCTAGTTACGCTCTCGAATAAAGGGGCGGCATTTCCAAAGACGATTTGTAATTCGTTGATAATTCGCAACAATGGTTTAGCCGTCGAGCGGTCGCCTGTCGGGGGATAATGCGCAATGATACGCCGCCGACCATTGTCGGAGAGAGGGTCCCGTTAGCCGGACAATTGTCGGATAATCCTACAAAGCTTCCGATGAAATGGACGCGAGAAAACTTTCGCGCCTCGTTGCAGTCAACATGAAGGACACCGCGGGGCAAAGAAAGCCGCTGCTTAATTACGACTGGGGATTATGCAAGGGATGGCCACGCTGCGATGAACGCGAAAGCCAGTAGTTAGTTTGGGATAACAAACAGCGGGGGGCTGTATCTCGGTACTTATATAAAAGCCTTTGGCCAGATTTAATAAATGGAATTAAATTGTACCGCAACTTTATTGCCCGGGGCAGATGCAGGGAGATGTTCTTTCAAAATGTATTGGTTTAGTTTAGTTAGTCACGCAATGTACATTCTGTCTGCAACCGACGAAGGTATATAAATCCAAAACGTGTGACTTTAATTACAATGGGCAATTCTAACTGCACGTCTGCTCACATTGCGCAGTCAATTGTTTTCCATAAAGCTATGATATCATTCGGTACCGTATTTACCGCTTGGATTCACTGTTCAGCTTCTGCAGAAAGTAACTGTAGTGAACCTGATACACTTCCAAGATTTACCGAACGGCCCACAATGCTTCACAAACGCCGCTTGAACAAAAACTCCAAATTAGTCGGTATTGTTTTGTTAAGAGTCCTTACACAATGCCCGTTCGTCGCAATCATATTTTTTGTCGATGTAACTGGCACCAACTTATGTTCGATTTTCATAAAAGCTTTGGCGCCTGGTGTAGCGAAAAAAATGCCGACGTCAGTCCGTGTGTGCGAATCGACGGGGTTCGTAGAATCGTAGTACGTATTCTGAGAATTAGAGGTGCGATCGTATCATGTGAGGTATTCCCTTGATTTCCAACTGATAGTAAGTTTTAATATGACTGATTTTGTGAGAGTTGTAATCTTGCTTAACATTGTGTTTTGTCGTAGCATTTAGTTTGCTACGAGCTACGACCGCTACGACAAAAAAACATACAATACACGACATAGATGTCCGCATTTTTATAAGCCTAAATCAAATCCAAAGTTTTATTACAACAAAAATCAAAAAAAGTAAAATCTAATCTAATCAGTTTAAAAAAAAATGCTCGTCTCTTTTTCCGCACAGTGTTTTAGTTAAAATACTGCATTCTAACGAAATAAATACATAAACCCTGGTTTCTGACGGCTTTATATAGTGTAGTGATGTTTAACAATTTTTTATTTCTTGTTGTAGTTGTAATATTTTAATAATTAAGACTAAATTAAATAGGCTTTCAGAGACCTTTTCCCTACTATGTTGAGGTCGGCTTCCAGTCTAACGGGATGCAGCTGAATACCAGTATTCTACATGGAGCGACTGCCTATCTGACCTCCACAACCCAGTAACTGGGTAATACGATACCCATTGGTAAGACTGGAATAGGCTTTCAGAAACTGAGTCACCTAAATAAGTAGACGTGGTACAAACCTGGTAAGCGGTGACAGCAATGAACTCCGTCTCGGGGAAGGAGAAAGATGCGTGGGGCGCACCCCAGGCGAGCGCAGCGGCATCACGAGCTCGCACCACCAGCACCCGGGGGCGGTACTTGTGCATGGAGGTCAGGACCATCTGGAAGAGAAGGAAGATATTAGTTGATGCCCAAAAAAGGGTACAATATCAATAACCCATTGGGTCAGTTGAAACTCTTTTTTTTTTTTGTAAATTGATGGCAGTATAGCCAACCCACTGGGTCTGCCTGGTTCGAATACAGCCTACAATAATAAGGCTTGAGTCTAGGAAAATTTTAGACTCATCACATTGCACTAAAGCGCTGAAACCAAGTGCTATAGTTACGTTACGATCCTGTATTTATTCTGTAAGAGCTTTTAAGCTCTTTCTTCGGAAACTCAATTTTCTTTTAGCACTTTTCAAGAGTGCTGAAATATTTTGTTTTTGTTCTAGGTGTTGTAAGTTATTTTAATTTAGACCAACTGTTGAAGGAAGTATTACCAAGACAAAATGCCTAGTAGTAGTATATAACTAGCTATTTCATCTCACGGTCGCGTCTGTCTGTAAAATACTACTAGGTAGATTTTCATGCGTTTTCATTATCATTCAGATAATTCTCAAGGATTTAGAATTAGGAAGGTTTTACAATCACGCGTGTGATGCCAGTCTCAAGACCTCTTAAGAAAGCTTCCTGAAAAATAAAACTGCTCCTAAACTTTGACACACCTAAGAGAATTCTTCAACTTGCTAAAACATCAAATCTAATCTCCATCCCCAAAGAACAAACAGTAAGGTCTGCAGTGTCTGGCGACACGACTGTCGCGTCGCTCCGGCGGTCGCTCTTGTATAAGGGGCCTTATCTCCCACTTGACGCGAATACCGCTACCTGGGCAATGCGCGGGCGCCGTTGCAACCACTTCAAACGTAGAAGGGTTCGCACTCTATTGTCTATGGATTATTTGAAAGGTTAATCTTAATAGTTAAAAGAGGATTTAAGTAAAAGTGTGATTATGTTAAAAAGTTGCTACTTTTTTAATATTTTGTTTGTTACTTTCGAGTGCCATTGTTCTGCATCCAAGTTACAATGCCGTCGTATGAAAGTACAATGCTAACTATATTGAACTCAATTGTTGTATTCTATTATAGTGGTAGAGAACAAAGAGCAATGGCAAGTTAGCACAATTGCAAATATGCAGCCTTCTTAAACTTTTTAGAAAAAACATTAGTTTCTACAAAAATTGCAAATCATAGGACAAGTACGCCATATAAGGAAGAAGATGCATTGTATAATCAAATCATATTAAATTTATTCTGGAACCAACAATAAGTTTGAACAAAAAAGCTAATCAATCCTATCAGGACAAATCCTAACTAATAGTAAATATGAAAGTGAGTTTGTTTGTTGGGTTGTTACGCTTTCATGCTAAAACGGCTGAACGGATTTGGATGAAATTTGGCAGATGAGTAGACCATGACCTGGGTTAGGACATAGGATACTTTTATCCCGATTTTTTACGGGATCGAGACCTATGAGGGTGAAACCGCGGGGCGTAGCTAATCATCAATAAAAGAAATAAATTGCACTCCATAAACCAAAGCTCTATGATAACGAAATAAAAATGGAAAATGCTTTTTAGGTGCAAACAAAACATAGGAAACAGGCGCGTTCATGTTTTTGCCTTCAGTGGTTTTAGCCGTCCATTGTCAGTCCCGGAAATGCCTTACATCACACATGGACTTACATTGACACGAGAACTCATATTTGAAATATTCCCACAACGTCCCGATGTGCCGGACAGATTGACAGATAGACAGACAAAGTCAGCCGCGTTCGGTAGCTCGTCGATCATAGCGAGGTGTGTTCAATCAAAAAGATACAGCCTTCAGATTGTCTGGTGAAGTTCGGGAGTTTTTTGCGACGTAGATAGGTGCGGGAGGATAGTGATCATGTGAATTGATAAGGCCTTGATTAAAGTGATTAAAGTGGTGTTCGTTTACACTCTTCGTGTTTTCTAAGAGCTTTTTGTGAGAAGGCGCAATCTTATTCAATCTGCCTAGCTTTTCCCAACTATGTTGGGGTCGGCTTCCAGTCTAAACGGATCCAGCTGAATACCAGTATTTTACATGGAGCGACTGCCTATCTGACCTCCACAACCCAGTAACTGGGTAGTACGATACCCCTTGTTAAGACTGCTTGTCAGACATTCGGGTTTCTGACGACCCGTAACGACTATCAAAGATCACGAATGACAGCCGGGACTTTCCAAGTCACGGAGGAGGTTTGGTATGTAAAGATGGTCACCCATCCACGGACTAACCCCGGCAAGCGTAGCTTAACCTGATGGATCGACACATGCAGCTGTTATTACTTACCCGGTAGGTACTGAATGAGTTTTATTTTTATAGACTCAATAAGTTTGCATTAAGGAGCTCGTTCCTTAATGCAAACTTATTGAGTCTATAAAAATAAAACTCATTCAGTACCTACCGGCTATGTTTTCTAGATACACCAAGGGAAAACCTGTTGCGTTTGAAAAATTACTTGTTATTTAAGTTAGAAAGGAACGTAGAACGCGAGATGGTTAGAAATTATTATTAGGGATATAAAATTGTAGTATTCATTTTGACCGACAGCGCTAGAGAATTGAGATCACCTTTGAGTAAAACTAACTAGTAATTATCATGCCAGCGTTAAGAGAGATACCTAGTTAAAAGTTTTCAAATTGGTAGGATTAGGGAACAGCAAAATTCTTGTTTACCTACAATTATAAGACTACTTTTGAACATAGCTTAGTTTAGTTATAAATCAAGAAATGCTGGAACTTAGAGAGAAGGTTCAAAGTTAACGGTACGATTCGGAAATTGATATTATATTGTTTTTTGCGTAAAATTTTAAAGACCACCTTTGAGCAAACTTTGTTTAGTCTTAAATAAAAACTGGTTCTAATAAAATAACTACTGTTTCTTTTCAAAATGGCGCATTCTAAACCACACACAGTTATAGTCAGAGATTCGATAAAGTTAACTATCAGTGATTAAATCTATGGGCGGTGCGAGAACGTTATTGATTCACGAATATACGTTTTAAATAACGCCGGGGGCAAAAATGTGGATAAACACCATCTATAAATTACTGAATTCGAGTAAGATATCATTTTAGAGAACGATAAATAATTCTGTGATTTAAAGGTTGTACGATAATAGCTACCTATATACACCTACCTACCTATGTACACTAGCGATAGCACGGTTACGACTTGACAAAACACGGAGATTCCTTAGTTTTATGTTCAATATTAACGTAGTACTTACACATAAACCATCCGGAATAAATTATATAAACGATGGTGAAAAACTCATCAAAGTCTGTTTCGTGGTTCAGAAAAACAACGCGGATATACAGACAGACAAACATGGAAAACGACTTTAAGGGGAAGAGCTCATTGGGCATCAAAAAAATTTGTATAATTATGTAAGTTCTTAGAAATTGTATATATGTAAATATTGTTTTTATAGAGGTATCAAAACAAAAAAAATTGTATAGTTATACAGACCTACCAACAACGACTTCTATCTGCACCATGAATAACTAAATACGTTTAGCGCTAAACATATAGATTAGTGGTGGCCCAGTGTCTCTTTTCAGTCAATCAGAAATGTTTTGTGTAATCTCAACAAATATCATCTTTTATCTCCAATCTCTCAGAAACACGTGTCTATCACTAATTAGTGGCACAATCGTGTCACGCTACAGATAAGGGGTAGGTTTCCGCAAGACTCGGGGCTCGAACCCCCGGCCTTCCGCCTCGCTAACCCGATCGCTTGTACTGATAAACTTAATGCGCCACAAAAGTTGATGTTTAACAGTTTTTGTTGTAATTTTTATTGCTATATTTATTTAGAGGACTTTCTGTTTAAAAAAAACTAATATGTGAAAAAAAGTTATGTAAAGCGCATCTGTTGTGTGTGACTCAACAAGTCTTACAAACGCCGACGGCTTCGATTCGATATTTAATATTGTATAAGAGTTTTCGTTAAAACAATAATAGCAATTGCTTCCCGATGATTTTCCTTGCCGGGAACGGAAAATATGTGATAGAGCGAGCTAACGTGGTAACAAACCGTAAAAATAACATGATCTTTATATTATTTTATATCATTAGATCTTCTAAATGAGAAATAGCTGTCTGACGCTATATCTACGAATCTTGATTTTATTTGGCTATAAAATATCTACCAATTTAATCACCTTATTACCTACTACAATTTTCTACCACGACTGGTTTTTAATTCTCAGAATCAATATGAAACTATTCCTAATTGCGTGAGAATAAACTCTTCACAATCCCTAACTTTTAACGATTTTCATAATTATCTAGTTTAGAAAGGCATTTAGGTAGACATCTAATCCTTTCACTGTAAGTATTTTTAAACATTAATCCGTCGTGAGCCCATACTCTTTCACACGGCGACCTTCTGAAGTTTTCGCTAAAAAATAACCAACAAAGGGTATGGACACAATGTATAATGGTGGCTCCTTTTATCACAGGTGGTAAGTCCTGAAGTGCACAGTACACGAGGATATCTTCCACGCGAATTGATTCGCTCCTCGTCGCTCAGTAGCTGGTGTATTGTTAAGGTAGGTGCACAAAGATGCCGCGCCGCTCTCCCGCGATCCCGGGTCCCGGTGCCTCAGCGAAGCGTACGCACGCACTGAGGCGTACCCGCCTACAGTTTTTGCTGTCCCTACCCGTCATAATAATGTGTGTTATGATGCTTTGTGAGTGATAGCCATGAACGATGTTTGTTTTGATAGACAACCAGCTTTTATATAGGTAGGTTAGGTTAATTGAAATGTTTAGTTGAAGTTTTCCGCTTTGTATGATTCTCTAATATTCCAATTAAGTTCTTCTAACTGACAAAACTGGTCTATCTCTGAACATCTTTGTAAACATTGTTAAAAATCTTATCGCTCTGGAATTACGATAGTTAAAACAGTCAAACATGCATCAAGAGCAGTCGTAAACTGCCACTCCGAGGCAGTTTCTACAAATACTCAGTACAAACATTGTATAAAAATTATAAAACCTAGGGTAAAGCATCACAGTCGTCATTAATCGAGGCGTCAACCGCTCTGTCTAAACACACCGCCCGGATAAAGGAATACAGTTAGTTGCCGCTACAAAGACATCATACAATGCCTTTCAGCGTATTTGTTCAAGTGACGAAATGTTTAGAGACGTCTTTGTACGCAGGCTCCCGCGGCGCGTATGAACTAACGCCCGATATTCAACACTCAGCTTTATATACCAGCATCTTAAGATCTAAATTCGAATAAAATATCGCGAAGAACTATCTTTTTACGTCATCGCAAAACGGGTTGTTTGCATTCGAATCTTATATCAACAAACATAAGGTTGAATTCAGTTTTTATTGAGTTTTTTATGGGAAGTGGTTGGCGTGGTTGCGCGAGAGGCGTTTCCTTTCAAAAAGGCGATATATGAGGCAGAGTCACGAGCGCGGGAATGCTCGGCGAAGGCTGTACTTGTAACTGTATCCAATATTGAAACTTTTTGTTACAATAGAGCCAATGTTTGCCGTTTGCGTCATTCTTTTATTAGTTTGAACAGTTTTTTTTATTTACGGACTTTCAATTAATGCTTTCAATTGCTTCGTGATAGATTTCCTTTGAGATGGTCATGATGATTATTATTTTTTAATAATTTAGTACGCATAACACAATACCTATTTATAAATGACTTCTCGAAAGAAACTACACACTCTAGGCTAGGCCCCTTCGCAAAACCTTAACAAAAAGTTGCTGGACAAAGTTAAGTATCTACCCTATAATTTGGGACCAGACATACATATCTGCTAATGACTCAAAAATAGTTGAAAACAATAGTATCTTTTGGTAATTACCACACATTCCTGGATGCCAATGTTGCAAATCATCACTCCCCTTATCTATAGGGGTGACTAGTGACGCGTGACGTCATACCGTGATACTGGCGTGTCACGGTGCTACTGACAAATTGCAGCCTGTGTTTAAAAGAATGTGAAGTATGTGCTATTTTGGTTCACAAAGTTTTTGGTAAACTATTTAGGCGATAATGGGTCTGTTTGTGTGAATACGGACAGCTAGTCTTATCTATGGAGTTTTTGTGAAATGGGCATTGTTTTTACGTGAAAGGTAAACGAGAAAATTACCTGGTTGGTATTCGTTGGTTTTCACCATCAATGTTTATTTATGTTTCCTATATAGTTGTATCGATCGAAACTACCGCGTCCCCGCGGCGTTTACGCTGCTCCACGGCCTCTACGCCGCTACGTGATATCTACGCCGCTACGCGATATCTACGCCGCTACGCGATATCTACGCCGCTACGCGATATCTACGCCGCTACGCTATTTCTACGCCGCTACGCGTTTACTACGCTGTTCCTACACGTTGTTTACGGTCTGATCAAACAGTTCCCAGTGCGAACGTACTCCTATACTCCATTTGAAATAAGATTAGACATTTAAACAATCCTTTTTACAGTCCGTTCAACCGATTTTGACCTTTATACCGTAGGCATAAAGGATGGCATTAAAAGCAAAATAGATTACACAATACCAACTCTCTACTGCAGCTGCCATTTGTCATGCCACCAACGCAAAGCAGTCAAAATCGGTTGAACGGACTGTGCAAAAGGCTTATTTAAATGTCTAATCTTATTTCAAATGGAGTATAGATTTATTTGAAACAGTAAATTATAAAGGAATGTTCCCGTACAAAGACAACAAGCAAGAAAATCCCTATATCTAAGGTTCTTTTACGTTAACTTCACAATAGCACACTAGCGATTATACAAATGATGGAAGTGAATTTCTTAACAATTTCATAAGTAGTATTGCTGCACAATTTATTGCGTCTATATTAGCACAAGTCCGTTAAACTAAACTAGTGAACCGATTTGAATTATAACGTACACGAACATTGCAACATTAAATGCGGTTCCTTTGACATATTACCAACTTCTTCGAAGCATGGCAGTTGCAAACCAATTACGTAGGAAAGTCAGGTTCTTTTGCAATACAATAGATTAGTCTAGTATTGATTTCCCACGATTAGAGAGGATTATAATTTGTAATTAACAGTTTTTGCTTAGGATATTAAACTTATGTCATGTATGATTTTCCTTGAAGTCTGAGAATCGTAGGAGCGGTCTTTTTGATATGTTACTGCTCAGATATTCTGAATAAGACTAGTTTATATTTTCTATTTATGTATATTCACATATGGGAGGAGCTCGTGGCTAAGTTGTAACAGCCGCTTGGGTCGATCCATTAGGTTAAGCTACGCTTGCTGTGGTTGGTCCGTAGGTCCACGGACCGGCAAGCGTAGCCACCATTTTCACATATCGAGACTCCTCCGTGCCTCGGAAAGCACGTTAAGCTGTTGGTCCCGGCTGTCATTTGTGGATCTTTGACATTACAGGTCGTCAGAAGCTCGAAAGTCTGACAACCAGTCTAGCCAAGGGGTATCTTATTACCCAGTTACTGGGTTGTGGAGGTCAGATAGGCAGTTGCTCCATGTAAAATACTGGTATTCAGCTGCATCCGGTTAGACTGGAAGCTGTCCCCAAGATAGTTGGGAAAAGGCTAGGCAGATTGATTCACATATATGGTAAGAATAACTAATAAACTAACCCCCACAAAACCGTAGTAGTGGTTTGACTGTGGAGCCGGTGAGTCTTTATACACTCAATAAACTTTGCACTTAAAACAAATTATTATTTATAGGTAGCCTAAACTTTAACATATTTCTAAACTAGCTTCCGCCCGCGGCTTCGCACGCGTGGTATGTCGATAAAAAGTAGCCTATGTCCTTTCTCAGGCTCTAGACTCTCTGTGTACCTTTAATTTAAATCGGTTCAGTAGTTTTAGCTTGAAAGTGCGACAGACAGACAGACAGAGTTACTTTCACATTTATAATATTAGTAAGGATAGGTAATATTTGTTTTTTTTATCCATGGCATCATATTTTTGGTATACATGACATCTCATGGTAGAGGCTATGGACCGTGAGATGTCATCGAAAACTTGTTCAGAGGATGTTGTCTACGAAGTATACAGGGTGTTAGGGTAGACACCGTTATCCTTGAAACTAGTGGTTTGGTGTCATCTATAATATACTTTTACTATGGGAAGAAATTTGATATCGCAAAAAAAAAATCCGCTGTTCCATACATTTTGTCGATTTAATTGAACACAAATGTATGGAACAGCTGATTTTTTTTTCGCAATTTCAAGGTTGGTCCCATAGAAAGTCTACCCTAACACCCAGTATATTGTTAGTATACTATCCTAATTGCAATAATCAAAATCATTACATACTCAGGTGACAACCATGCAGAGCTTTCCGCTGCCATAGAAATAGCACATCCATAACTGGAATCATCATTATAACAGCCAGTCGTTCAGTGCTGTACATAGGCCTTTCAACATACCAACAACGGTATATTTGTACATTATAATAAGTAGTAATTCTTAAAACGAAGACGAGGGAAAAATCCATAAAGAAAAATATATTTGAAAACACTTACATGCCCTTGCGCATCCATTGTATTGTTCGTCAGCTTCAGCTTACTGAACGACACGGGATTCGCGGTCCAATGATGACCAGGTGCGGGAGAGTCAGGGTGCAGCATCAGCCGTCTCGGGGACTGAGGTTCTGCGCCACCCGCAGCCGCCCAAGCACCACCCGCCCAGCGCCAGCGCCGCCGCCCTACCAGCGACAGTTCCAGCAGGACGCAGTACTCCTCGCGAGGGTCCAGCCCGCCCAGCGATATGCGGAGGGATGGGAACATGCGTCTGGAAAGAAGATGAGGATTAGAATTAATGTATGTAGTTGTTAGTACCTTTTGTTATTATATTTTTTAAAGTTTTGAGTGATTTTGGTGCTTTAAAAATAACACAAACAGGCCTAAATTGTGGAGAATAATATTGATAGAGAGATAGAGATAATGATTGGAGCACGGACTTCGCAAATTTTATAAGATGGCTTGGAGATGGCGACCTAAAAGTAGAACGTGGAAACAATGCGCTTACGACTAGTAGAAAGATGACTATTTCTGTATCTTTCGTGCTTATTGCTAATTCAAAAACTTATCTAGTGTTTACAAGTTCGCAATAAGTTAAAAAAAAACTCTAAGTGTCATAATTAAGTTAAGTTATCATTCGTATGTAATTATCACGTCGTTTGAATTTCCCTACTTACATGATAACATTTGGCCAACTGTTTGATTCGATAGTTACAATCCTAAGGTATCCATAAGTCACGTAGCCCAGTTACACGCAATATATCGGTGACTAAGCGTAATCATACATTTCGCAAGAACCAATTGAAACGACGAGACAAATTATAGACAAGCGACATAGTTTTTACCTTTGAAACATTTCATCAACCCGTTCGAACGAAGGTGATAATAACCGAATTACAAGTCAACGTGTGACGGCTCTTCGGTAGCACTCATATAGGTTCACATTCCTTCTTATACGTTATCAGGTTTATAAAAATGTGATAGCGGTAAATGTGTTACCAACGAGGGCTTTTGGCACCCGTTTGTTTCGACCATAAAGAGTGTCATAAAGAGAGATATTGGTGGCGCCATCTTTATCGGTGGTCGCCGTGGGTCCTTCGATTTATACCTTGATGAAATTATGTGGACTGTGGAACTATGTGTGCCTACCGCGGCGGTGGCTAATCTTTGTCAGATGTGTTGGGACTTATTCCAACTAATGGGTGGTTAATTTGGATAGCAGTGTAAATTGTATTTGGACAATGAGTCTTTTTACTTGCACGGCAGTGGATGAAAGTGTCATTTTAACATGTGTCATAAAGAAATTGACTACTGAGGTGACGATTAGTAGAGAAGTGTGGAAAAAGTAGCCATGTGGCGCTGATCGCAGATAAATTGGGATGAGGCAAGAAAAATATGATAATCTAGTTATAATTTTAAATTGCAATAGTTTTATAAAATTTTGACATCTCCCCAAAAAACAGTTTCTAGCAGTTGAGAATCAGCGAACTTTACTACTAAAAGAAACGAATCCATAGTTACTTAGATTGCCTTATTTTTACGGTTACTGCAAGTACCGTCCTACAAAATCGTCGCTAACGAAAACTTAACTGACCATTTCCATCAACCACAGACACAAAACAAACAAGCCAGCCTTATTCGCGTATCACATCACATAGGCATGCCATCAGTCATAACAGCGTTGTTATCAGTGGCGGCGAGGGCGCTGCGCCTGCGCCGGCCGGAGGCACTAATGCAGCCGCAGATAACGCGCCGACAGAAGCTCAATTAACAACAAACTAAATTAGCCTCCATTTAAAGTTTACGATCGCCGCTACCGCCTTACGTGAGTAGTGCCCTAGTACCGACAGAAAGACAGGACGATCAATTTGTATACAAATATCGATTAAATTCTTCTATATAAATTCTATATATTCTTTGTTCCCCAAGCGAAAATGTATGTGCTGTACATACATTTTCGCTATTATATGAGCAAAATGTAATATGTACATACATTTTCGCTATTATATGAGCAAAATGTAATACCTAATAGATAGGTAACATAAGGAAAAATCATGAAATTAGATATTAAACTAATACTGAAAAGAAAAGTGCTAGAGTTTGGCCAACGAAAGCTGACCACGAATTATTATCTGTTGAATACTTTATTTCACTTTTAAAGACACTTTGACATGTCTAATAATTATATACTTAAATATGAAATACTGATGAAAATATCGCATAATATAACTTGAATAATTAATAGTGTCGACTCCGTTTAAGCAGTAGGTGACAGCTCTTGATTATTTTTTTACAATTGCTGCCTTTTTCTTGGACAGACTCTAAATAGTTTTCCGGAATGAAAAGTGCTGTAACACAAAAGTAAGGAAACAAATTGTTGTAACATTTACAACTAACATTTTGTGTTCCTATGTTTTGTCCACTACACTACTTAGGTAGGTTCTAAACGGTATTTAATGCTCAGTTTCCGCTTTAGGAAACGATCTACCTATTGAAATATAAACATGTCTCAAAAACAATCATTATTATAGTTATAATAATTTTGAAACAACGTAAATTTTACATATAATGTGTGTCGGATATTGTAAGTGGTTCGTCCACCAACGCAACTGCCCACACAGCGTCTAAACGTCACAGCCATATGAAATATGTGTAAATCATTCGGTTTTGATGCGCGCGCGCTCATCACGCGGTATTAAGATCTTCTCCACGATTACATTCTTAGCGGTTGATTAATAGACAACTTTGTTCGCTAATTTATTACTTTCTTCAACATACGTGAATTATTATTGTCATTAAAAAATGTTTAACTGGACAGATTAGCTGTTATTTTTCAAACAACTGTTGCTGCAGGTAAGAGGCACTCGTTCCATGTTTACATCAGTCCTTATGTCGTCAAACATGGCGAGACAAGACAGACTAAACACAAATATGTGTTCACAATATTGTTGGGTATCGACGTCGCGTGTTGACCGTACGTTGACAAATCCCTTCACTCGGCTACCGTTCGTTCGTAAGATGCCTCTTATCAGCCGCCGTCCACTTATCGAGCGTTTGAAAGCTCCGCGTGCCGACAAAGAGGTGACGATCCACGCGCAAAATATCATGAAAAATTTTCCGCTTGAACGCACTATCTAAATCGTAATTTCCACAACTAAGCGATACAACCTACTATAACGAGTTTCCGGGCCATTTAACGTTTGATAGCCGTGATGACGAATTAAATCAGGATTCCTGATATCCCCTTTATTTTAAGTGTTTTATGTTATGGAATTTTGTTTAAGATACCGTTTAAACGAGAATGCAAATGAAATAAAGATACTATAAAAACGGGGCCGCCATAAAAGGCCTCTCGCGCTAAGCCGCGGCTTCGGCGGTGGGAAGGGACTTAGGGAACACAATGGGACCACCAGAATCGCGTTGAATAAACTTTAGAGTGGGTCGTAAATCGGTAACAACTTGCCAATTGCCGCACGGAGGCGCTAACAGCGGTCAAAGAAACTGTCACATCCGCTCTAGCATCCGCACTCGAAGTGTTGGAGTCGACCGATTCGTTGCGGATTGTATACAGTGCGACCGCTCGCACGCTGATGGGACGACTACGACACTTATGTACCGACTCAACATGATATATTGAACCTTCCTGACGATATGTTTAGTAGCTCACCCACGTCAGCTGACAGACATCGTCTGTAAACTTTAATGTCTCTGGTCACTGTTCAACGTCGTCATCACTAACCTACCCCTCTCGCCTGGCAGTTATCTTTACTGCTAATTTCATTCGTTTTTTATCGTCAAGTTCAATGTTAAGGAGCGGGAGACAGTCGTTAACGCACAGACGACACGTTGTTCAAGACATCTGCGTTTCACTTCGGAGTAACTCGAAGGATAAACAAGTTTCGAGTGTACAATACTCGGGCTGTGTATCCAGCGCCTAACCCGCGCTTATTAACGCTCTTATGAGAAGTCCGGCCGGTTTTTTCGTGTGCCCAGATGTGGGCCTGGGTAAACATCCCCGCCATTGTCTGGACACATAAAAAATCATACACCTGGAAGTGTCAAATTGTTCACTCTGACTGTGAGAGCGGCCCGTGTGAATCTCGCTTGCTTGGACTCGCTCACCCGCTACATATGTACACAAACATTTGTAGTCTACGTTCTTTATCCAGCTCCTAAATCATCAAAACACGATTATCTACAATCTGCAACTAAATTATAGTTAAATGGTCAACTGCTTAGTGTACAAGGTTGTTTTTTACAACATAATCTTCTGAGAATTAATAAAACGAACATATGCTATTTGCTTTTTAGTCTGTGCGTAATATTTCTGAAACCTATTCACGTTCACGTTCTATAACTACATAATTATATGTAAATTATCTTAATGGTTCGGGATCGCGATAGGCGGTTGACGTGCGCACAGATAATGTGCTACGACTGCTAAAAACCTTTTACTGCGTGATGATTATAAACGCGTAAACTGCTGCTTGCGACGTAATCGACGCATCGCCGTAATGAGCGGCGTGTGTGTTCGAACAAACACGACTCTAGGCACTCGCGAGCGACACTCTTGCGCAACCAATTGATGGCCACGCGCATGCGCACCGCATGCTCATTGTTATCCCACTTAAGTGGGCAGTTAAGACAGCACCGAACTTCATGAATCAGCAATAACGCTCAACGATAACACATTAGGGGCGGTCAGGATAGTACCAGCTAATGTACCTAAATTAAATATAGATTCCGACCGGAAAGTATCCTGTCGACAAAATTTTGAAAATTCTGTTGTTTGCTCTAAAATTCACAAATATTTTCAATGTCATAACAAAAAAATATATTCCCGCACCACTCCCATATGCTACGAGAGCTCGCCTCCGCAAACCAAACAAACTATACTTATAAAGAAATATACTGGTAACAAAACAAATAAACCAATTTGGGCACGACCACAAAAAAGCCAAGGAATCATCTCGGGAGATGTAACGACGTATTAGCATATTGATGGCTACCTCTATCTGTCGTCCTTTGTTTAAAATCAGCGACAGCACCGTCAATCATATCGATCGCTTTCAAAAAAAGATTTATTTTATTGACTAGTTTTTGCTGAGCGGCTGCAGGTGGTAGCAAAAAATATTGCACCGACTACCTTGTTCCCTGTACCCTTAACAACCCTAGTTTTATAACAAAATTGATTAAGCCCCTTGACTGTCTCGCCTTTATAATAGTTATCGATTTCGTGCTTCGTCAATACCTAATTTGAAAATTATTCAATCTTGACATTTGTAGCAGAATGAAGTTGAATGAGTCTGCGCATGATGTATGGAAGCTTACGTCATCATTTATTACGACAACTGATATTTGCGCGTTATTGCTATGTGTAGTGATGGTAATGCTAGCAATATTTCAATTGGTCCTAGGAGCCGTGTAGAGGTAGCGGGGCGGTGCGGCGCGCAAAAAGCACGCCCGCGGCGTGCGCGCACCTGCGCGACATGTTTATGCGCATCTCGTCGCCAAATTTACAACCGCCCTGAACAAGAACGCCGCTCTTGCGGAAATTGGAAATGTTTAATCACCACATCGGCACCCTTTTAGCCAATGACTTGCCGTCCAGCATAGTTTCAATGGCACCCAGTTCGCTTTACTGTACCGTTCGCAGATTGTAAACGTATCTCTAAAGGGTACCGCCTCAATTAATATCCGATCTTACGCCAGTCGAAGATTGGTTTTATTACCGCATAAGTAAATGAATTCGCCGGCTGTTTTATCTCAGTGTGTTTATTTATACACTGATAACGCTGCAGTATCAATTTTCGCTGCAAAACTGCTTTGGAAATTTATCATACAAAGTCATGTAAGCTTGATTACTTGAATACTACCTACTTGATATCAGGCGGTTTGATATAATCTTAATTAATTAAAGTTACCTTCATTAGTCAGAATCTTGAATTAAAAAAATCTCATAATGTTTTAACTGAAAACTCAGACTTTACACGTAGAAAACTTTACGTAAACATAAAAGTTTTGAAACAGAATGTCGGTTTCAAATTCCAATACTTGACAGACTATACAATTTAAGGTGATATTTATGGAACTCTTCAAAGAAATCCATGTAAATTTTTAGCATACCTAATTAAATAAAGGGACCAATGAACACCACATTTGGACACGATCGTCGTATGAACACCTCGTAGTATGGGGCTTACGTAAAAACACTCAAATTTCAAATGAATATGGATGTCGTCGCGGTGAAAGTACGGAATTAATTCAGCACCTTTTTGGGCGCCGGCGCCGCGGCATTCACGCGTGGCACAAAGCTTGTTGCTCGTAAATTGCGAATGGAAGGACCGACAAACGCGCAGTAATTTAGTTGACAGTGGGTACCAGAGCCGGCGACCGACAACCAGCGACGACGGGCCGACCGCCGCCCGCGCAGCGCGGCCCCTATACAAAGCTTATCTACCCGTCGCATCTAGAGCCTATTATGAGCCTGACGCCGAACTCAACACAACAGATCGTTAAGATTACGTTTCGCCAATACACAGTTTGGTAATTCATGACGAATAAACGATTAAAGAATTCGCCGACAATTAAAAATTAATTAGAGATATAATACCGGCCCAAAAAACTGTTCGAATAACTTCGTCGATGGAGCGTGGCATTGATGAACGATTCGATAATGTCCAATGCTTTTTCTTTACCAAAATCAAGTGCTAATTTGGATTCGTATAACAAAGTGAGCTAGTCATCAAACTGAAACAAAACAAATTCAAGTAATAAGTATTAATGAGAACCATTCGATTGCATTACACGTTGAACTTAATTGTCCGATCAACAATTCTTGGGTTGAGTCGCAGGATCTGTTTCAAAACTGGTCCTTATGTCCGCCGAATGCAGTTCAAGTTCGATTGGAGTTGTGTGGGTCGTGGTGTGCCCCCAGTCCAGTGGCGATCGCTCGTTAGCTCCCGAGCCGGCATAAATCACACCGTTTTATGAGAACTCCCAATTTTTTAACATTTTGAGTTAATGAAATGCGAGCACAGTATGGGACCCGACTAGCGACATTAAAAAGGACAACCCAAAAGAACGGACAGATTCTAATTATAATCCTGTCAAAGTTGTGATATAAGCAAAGAATTGATGATCGCCACAAACGCGGTGATTTTATCTAAGATAATAGCGATCTGTTGATAGTAGCTGTTGAATTTTAATATTTGTCATATTTTTTTATTTGTTCGTGTCGTTGTAAACCCCTGCAACGAAAGCTCGTAAAACTACTATTGTTTTATGTTGTTAATCTGCTTCGGATGCCGTTTAGCAAAGATCCTGGATGTCAATTATTGAAATAAATTAGTGTCGATAGTTAATTGATTCAGGCGTGACTTTGCGGAAATCCATTTTAAAATACAATAGACGTAGATATATTTAGTAACCTATTCCGCTTCACCATTCTTCAAGAGTCTTAAAAAACCCTGTAAGAAATCGACGATTGACCAATTGCAAACCAGAACGCGACGAGTTACCACACCGAGCACTGGACGCAAAGTCACTTTGCCATGTCGCGTTCTGGTTTGCAATTGGTCAATCGTCATCCTGAGGATGCCTCGTTGAGATGTGAAACACGTGTCGATTTCTTACAGGGTTTTTTAAGACTCTTGAAGAATAGTCAAGCGGAATAGGTTACTAAATATATCTACGTCTATTGTATTTTAAATTAGTGTCTTCAGAGCCGTTTAGAAGAAAGTCGCTCGCGAAAGAGAACTACACATTGATTAGGTACTGAAAGTAAATCTTCTGTAGGCTGCTTCATTTCCCGTTCTTTTTATTGGGACTTGGATCGCCCACCAAGCCCTATACGTTGCAACTAATTTGCAGTAGTTAACAAGAATAACAAGAACCATTAACCACAAGTACAATAAGCGAACACGGTAGTGGCAGTCAAACGAGCAGCGATCAATCAAGCACAGGATCTCCGCTCATCGTACCGTGATGCCGCGATCCCTAGAACCACCATCATCCTTAATACAACCGTATTTCATAGTACAAGAGTTCATTATCCTTTAACGGATGTCACAGAGAATGGCGCCAGTATTTTAGGATTTTCGAAGAAGCGAAAGGGTTAGGCTGCGAATTAAAGTTGCGCACACGCACGGAGGCGCAGAGGGGGGATCACTAGCGCCGACAAAGGCACCGCCGCACGCGAGCTGCCCGATTCACAATTAAGCCCGCGTGTGTTAATTGATATTAATTCTGTGTGGATGGTACAAGCAGGGAACGGCTCGCGTATTAGTCCAAGCCATTATTTCTGTAACTGTTCGTGAATCTACGCCATTATCTTCTAGACGCTTTTGATTGAGCGTGACGTCACCCGATGCTATTATTTCGACTTGATTAATGATCGACCGAATTCATGACAAAAAGTTTTCATTATTGTCATAACTGTACCTTCTAAAGAAATACTGTTTCTCAACGTATTTAATCATACAATGCTTGTCTTAAAAATATTCACGGAGCAGCTTGCTATATCGAGAACCGGGACCATCGTTATGCCCGCTACGAGTCCATACTTGGTCCGCATTGCAGCAAGTCAACTCTAATGTCGCTCGATTGGTCCTTTTGTGACACTGTCGCTAATCGCTCCCACAAGATCCACATGACAGTCATGTAGGTACTGGGAATCGCGCCAAGGCTGGCGTAATGTGTCGGGTTCAAACGCGCCGCGGCCGCGTCATCAACGCAATTAGTGGGCGTTGCGACATCCAGCAGTCCAGCACACTATTGACATTGAACCCTTGTTACATATTTCACAGAAATGTGTTTTGATGTCGCCTCATCGTCACGTCTCAACTAATATGTGTGGACTTTAATCTCGAACGCATTGCTCGCCACTAATTGCAGCGCATGCAGTCGTCTTTCAATTCTTATGTACTTACAGTATCATGCACTGGCATTTTTCTGCGAAGGCTATGATTGATATCAATGATGCTACAGTTAGATTGGTATTTTCTGAATTGTGACGTGAATGACAATTGAGTGAGAGTTTAATTGCAAGTTGTAGAAAGTTGAGAGTAAAGGACGTGTAGCCACAAGGACCACAGAGTAACGCTTGTGATTTTTGGGTTAAGAAAGATGATGTAACAAGCATTCTACTTTATTGCTCTGACCAAACTATCTGTGAGCATCTCGACGCCATTACGTATTCTCGTCAACATTCGTGTCCAAATCAGTCATGTTCTCACAGCGTACACTTAGACGCCGAAGCGACACATTTATTCGAGAATCGTGCGTCTGTCTGCACCCAGAGTCGCCCATTGCGCTTATCTGAGGTTTCGGTAGCGGTGGCCGTGCGCGATACACATCGGCGCGTGATGTCGCGATGCGCGGGCGCGGCCGCCCGATGCTATCGGTGCACGAACGCGGGTGGCTCGCATCCCTCCCTCCCTCTCTTCGTCCTCTTAGTCTCGGTCACTTCACAACGTCGCACGTCATTGTCGCCACGGTGCAACATTTTCTTTACTGTCATGAACTCATGAGTTACTGTCATTTAAAGACGAGCTTTCTGTGTAAGGAACGTTAAAAAGTAATCTAGTTACTCTTGCTAAGTGATGATTGATACAGATACAGTGCAATAAATCATGAAATCTCCAACCAAACCACCGCATGGACACGCATTATGAAGATATCTGGCCGGAGAGCAAATAGCTCCAAAACACGCAATATTTGCAATAAAACATTCTAAAAAACAGATCACACGGCTCGTTGGCGACAAATCTTGCGTGAAATGTAACAAATTCATAGACATCACAACATGTTTTCTGACCGCTACCATTGTACGTGGGTTCCCATGTTTTTACGAGCACGTTATGATAAACGACGCACCCTTAACAACTGTCAGGTCATAATCACCACGGGTTCTAGAGACGCATTATGGACACGTAGGACCAAACACGTTACACACTGAATGCTTTCATGTCCTCCCATGTCAGATGTCATCTCAAACAACGTAACCTCGTGTCTATTGATAGTAAACGAACAAACAACCCTTGTATCAGATCAAGGAGACGAACACAACTGTTTGTTTTAGATCAAAAGAACAAGCCCAAAGCTTGAACTCACAAAAAAGTAATGGCGTATCGGAACACATGATTACTTTTTTCTGCATCAAAGAAGTCATCTAAAAGAATGCGAGTTGTCTCATTCGCTCACATTACAATTTGTTGGGTAGCGAAGCCAGTCGGACTCCGTGAGAATAATTCCCGAGTTCCGAGTAACATGGGTTAAACGCTTGTATCGAGAGATACCGATCTAACCCGAGCTGCTCGTTGGCGCCATAAAAACAAAACATCTTCAACACGACCACTTTCTTCCCTAAATTATTCGTGGAATTTACGACGTTTCAACCGACAAAAATGTTATAACCTAATGAGAAATTATCATCAGAGCCGCTGTCTGTCGTCGGCAAAAAACGAATCATGCGCCGCTCCACGATGATGCCCGGACGCATATTTTTTATATTCTAAATTCGAATTATCGTTTTCGTGTTTGTTTTTTACCTCGATTGTCGATTGTTTTAGGTTGTGACCGGGACAAAAAGGCGCGGGAGCCGGCGATGACTATGCCATTCTGTTGATCGCTCAACTTTGGGCTCGAGGAACGATGATGGATTTCTCTCAATGCACGAGACACAACGACCGTTCAACAGGAAAACTTGCCACGAACACAGACCTGATACAAGCGATGGATAGCTCATTTAAAAAAATGTCAGGAATGGTGTGTGGTTTGTTCCCAGGAGATATTGCGATATGATCGCTCGAAGGCGGCGCGACTATTCGGCGCGTGCTTCAGATTCCTGGTCCTTCTATCCGGAATTACCCATTACATACAATGACATTACGTTTTTACAGCGACAATTTTTTCTAAAGATTTCATCTAAGCCTTCATTACTGTAAACGTTTTCTATCAACTTAAAATTGTACCAAACAAGTCGTTCTATGAGTTAAAGGGTTCTAATATTTACCGTAATTGCATTTCACTTTACAACTGTAGGTAATCGTTGTGACGTTTAGAAACTTTTAATCGACACCTGGGCACTCTCACAAAATTACTAAGCTGGTTCAAATTATAGTTTTTGTTTACCTGTTAATAAATGGTTGTTTGTTCAGAAAATTCTTAGGACTGCCTCGTTTTGGGGAAAGGGTCGTTTGTAGCAGATGCCAGTGATGATGTTTCATTAAGAGCTGAAGTGAAAGCTTCTACAACCTGATAATACATGAAGTAGAGCAAAAGCCAATAACTGTATGGACAAACACAAAAGAGACATGTGTGCCTAATTAATAAGCAGAATATATGTCAACAGAACCTGCAGGTAGGGGCAAAGGTTTAACAAATTCCGAGCTAACTGACCGGACCTTCATTAATTTCCCACTGGCATTCAGTAACCTCCCGCTGCTATCGGAGTCTAAAACAAAGAGGCATTATGTCAGTTCCGTAGCAGTGCAGCGCTAGCAGTCGCGATATCTCTCAATCTGGCACGTCGGAGCAGTTAGGAGAGTTTCTAACGTCAGGCGGTGGCGAGAGCTGGAGGAGTGACGAGTGGCGAGGGAATCGTCGGAAGACGGCGACTGTCATAATCTGATTATTAGTGGTGCGTGGTTGGGGCGGGGCGCGCGGCGGGCGGCCGGCGCGCCGCAGGCGGTCGGCGCCCGCGCACGTCCCGCTCGCGCACTGCCCGCGCCCACAGGGACGCGCGCGCAGGCGACAAACGACCCGTGGTAAAACAAAAGGAATGTTGCCGGCGACGCTTTGAGGCGCCGGCGCCGCTCCCCGCGCAACCTAATCACCCATTTTAATTACGACACAGATCGAATCAATTAATCGGTATTTCTGTTAAAACAAGCGACGGAATGAGCTTACGCTCGTTTGTTACATATGATTTCTGGACGTAGATTTGAGATGTGATTAGACTTTTATCTCGTAAAAGTCGGCGGTAAACGTCAATTACTGGCGTAATTCACGTTCACGAATTGACGTGAGTGATGTGAGTCCATAACGATGAACTCTGTCAGGGCAAGAGCGTGGCGCTAGTGCCCGAGAGCAGACGGTTTTAATTATAACTTATGATTTTTTCAAGCGAATTCGGGCGCGCCCTTCCCGAAGAATAACACGAGAATAAATAACGAGTTTTTGTGTTGTGTGTTTGTTTTTAAAATGGCGGGAGGTCCGCGCGACGACACGCGAGCGATGCGCGCCGGCCGCCGGCGGCCGCGGCCGACTCGCCCATTTGTCATATTTCGGTTTTGAGAAAAAATAAATAACCTACTCTATTCCGACCAGTGTTTGTTTGTACACCGTTTATTGAGGGTTAAGTATTATCTCTGAACATGCAGTGGAACAGATGGGACGTGTCGCCGACAGCATATCTAGCCAGTTTATTATTGTGATGCGCGCGCGACCGGCTGCATGTGGGCCTACAGTTGTTGACAATATGATTATTGTTTTTAATAGCTGATGTCATTTTATAATTATGTTTACTAGACCATTTAAATATGGTTTTTCAATTTTTATACGAAAAAAATGTTCGTGTGTGTAAATCAAACGTTCAAATAATTTGAGAAAGTCCTGACGCTATTTGGCTTAAAGCTAATAGATGAGAACACTGGATAAACCTGTCCAAAAACAAACAAAGAAGTACATACTGCTGCTTAGCCTTCCTATATACCAAACAATTTACAGTTCCTCTCAGGTGGTAAAATTGAGATGGCTGTTCCACAGATCCGAAGTTAACACATAAAGCTGTTGCATGGCCGCCGAGCGCGGCAGGTGTTAACTCCGACTACACACGCCGCCTGCCCCGCTTGCACAAACGAACCGCCCAAATCCACTGTTTGCGCAAACAATTAACCCACCAAACTCAGCCCCACTCCGCGAACCAAACCAGATAAAGAACAGAAAGAACAGCTTTTAACACTGTTTGAACAACAACTAAAAGCATCAAGTTACACTCTCCCAATGTTACCAGTTCCCAGCACCGATGGTCGCTCATAGAATAACTCAATTACTGCGCACACGCACCGCCTCGACTAGTGCTCAATACGAGAAATGCATGAAATATTTTTGACCCATTTCGATTCGTATGGCGCCAGGGTCGGCGCCGGCGCGCCCCCGGCCTCTCTCACGCGGCATCGTTAATACAAAACAAACAAAAGTGACCTCTAGACGGGCGCGGCCAGCTAAGCTAACGAGATTCACCAACCGCTGGATAAAGCGGTAAATTATCGGAATGTTAGCCGGGCGGCGGCGCGCGGTGGTCTGCGCCGGCGGCCGCGCCAAAAAAACGTGTAGGAGATGACAGGAGCACAGATGAACCCGGCTAATTACTGGCCGAGCAAAAACCGGGACAGTGCGCAGGCGCGCCGCTACAGCCATCGCGCACGACAGCTATTCGTTTGCGACCAGCGTCTAGTTTTTACCGGTCATTTTAATAAGAGAGTGGTCGACGACACGATGCGGTCCCCGAACGCTAATTACACGCCATTAATTACGGAATATTTTCATTTTTAATTCCGTCAGAAGTCGAACGGACGTGATGCTCATTATTGATCGAACTTTCTTTTGGCGGCGCGCGGCTATGGTGGTCGGCCGCCGTTCTTTACCGTGAAACAATTACGTATCCAAAAATATTATAAATATCTAACGAGTCAATCTGCGGTTGATTGTGAGAAACTTAGACAGTTGTAACTATTACGTGTAATGTTCCGGTCCTGATCCGATGGCTGAGTACAAGTCGCCCCCGAGGCTGCCATCTGCTAATAACGAGATGCGTAATGAGCGGTGCGCGGTGCGGGTCGGTGCGGAGCGGTGCGCGCCTCGTGGTGGGTCGCGGCTCTCGCTCGCAGGAAGGGCGGAGGCGCCGAGATCGCGACGACTGTGTAATTTCTTCACTGCTCGCACCCACATTATCGATCACGAAAAAAATATAATTGTAGGGGTACCGTCGTAAAGCAAACAAGCTTATAATAAGGTGTAATTTGTGCTCGGCCATTTAGAGAAATGCACAAATTGCCGGGGCAGCTGTTTGTTTTGTCTATGACGTAGGTCCGGCCCCGTCTCCCAAATTATCCGTTAACAAGCCTCGCGTCAGATTCAGCAGTCCTAATGGGTTTTCGTTAAGTTTTTGTTATTATTTTGTAATTTATTACGAGTAATATGTTTTTGTGTATTCGATTCTTGGATTCCGACAGCTGCATCGTTTAATTGAGTCGATAGTTAGGCGTAAGTTTTTTTTTCAATTAATTCTAAATGTCGCGGGCGACGAGGTCGCGTTGTCGCGTCGTCACCAGCGCACGCGCAGGGCGGGCGGAGGGCGGCGCGCGCCTTCCCACGAAACGCAGATAATAGCAGGGACAGGTGCAAATTATAAAATATCTCTCAATTAAATATCTATAACAAGTAAGGTATACATGGAAAACAATTACAAGCATTATTATTCGCCAATTACATGGTAAACAAATATCAAGAATTGTACGATGTTTTGTGGTATTGACATATTTGAGCAAAAGACTAATTGCGCGAACAGAAACGTTGGTAGAGAAGTTATTTAAAAAATAAGATGATAACTTAGAATCTCTCAATTTAATTAAACTTATTGCTGCAAGCTAACCGAAACAGAAACAAACCCACAAATTCACTTAATTTCGAAGAATTTATGTTTTAATAATCACTTTTTGCCCGCGGCGCTTACGTGTGGCGTAAAATAATTTCCGAGCCCCTTTTACATAGTTAAGTGGTCTTTCACGATTCGCATATAAAGCGAACGAATTATTACTTATAAACGATTGTCTCTAATTTTAGCCACATAACTCGGCTAACGTTTCTTAAATTGTGCTCCCATCGTGACGTTGCGATGTGATAATAAATGATTGCCTATAAAACTAAAAAAAATACTAAATATAAAAATTATACCATCCCACTGCAGTGCTGTGGGGCACCACGCTTGCTGACGGTGGATTGGCGATTTCAGACTTATATTAATAGTGCATCCGGTTAGACTGGAAGCAGACCCCAACATAGTTGGGAAAAGGCTAGGCAAATCATGAATTGTAAGCCCAGGTTTTCCAACAAAGTTTTCCTTCACCGATATCAGTCAATTTTTTGAAGAAATACTGAAAAACTGATTTATTCGAATCATCACATAAATGTAGTTTAGGTATCCCTACCTGATGCGCAATGCCTACAAACTCGTCCTAAATATTTTTTGGTCCTTCGATGAGGTGGAGAAAAAAAGATCATGAGTCACATTTTCCAGTTCACTGGGTGCAATATTACATACATATATAGATAAATTTTTCCCTAAACTGTCATCTTTATCACCTGTACATTCGATTCAGTGACTTTTGTATTTTGGTAATAAATGTATTATGGTTTTGATTTTCCTTGCCGTCTTATATTCTGCATGAGTTTTTCCAAGTTGTCTTTTTATAACACACAAAATACTCTATCACATATCTGAACACTTCATGAATATTTCGTTTCATAATTACAAGTCGATACATATAGGTACTTAAAAGTTCTTATAATTAAATACTGGTGAGAGATCGGGTTCCAGTCTAATCGAATGCTGCTGCATCAGCATTCGATTAGACTGGAACCCGATCTCAACATAGTTGGGTAAAGGCTAGGCAGATGGAGGTACTCATAACTTTCCCTACGTTTTCTCAGGCAAGTTTTTCAGAAATATTTTCGTATGATTTTCGCTGCTACGTATTTGTCCGGTTTTTCTTGGAAAGCATCAATAAAAATCGGACCGTTGAAATGAGCTATCATTCTACCTGATTGTTTCTAGGAATTGACACTACTGACAGCTCACTTCACCTGTGTCCATGGTGTGTCTTCCAAGTTCTTCTCCATAAGAACCTACTACGCTTCGGAATGGGCAACTAGCTTCAACTTTCTGACTGACCGACCCTTGACAATTCAAAAGTGCCTGTAATTGGTTTATTTTAAATTAATTCTTTTTAGTTTGAGTTTTTACAGTGAGATTTTTACAGAATAAATCAGCTGGTTCCATAATAAAGTTATTGTAGGTATATTTTTTGACTTACCGGCCACCCTTGGTGATGATCATTTCAGTACCGATGTCGTGGAAGCGCCGCCAGAGGTCGCCGTTGAGCAGGCGCGCCTCGCAAGCCGGCGGCTCGGCGTCCGCGCCCACGCGGTGCTCTGCAAACATAACATGGACGTTGTTATTTGTGTCACTACACAAATATTACTATTACTACACATTGTATTACTACACATTTAAATTCACTATAAAAAAACACTGGATTATGTAGGATACATTTGAAACATGCAAGTATTTTCAAAATTCGTAGCATTTTTCGTAGCACTTAGCTACGAAAATTATAGTAAGTACTAAAATAGCAATTTTTGCCGTCTAAGTATACATTATGAAAAACTCATAAACTAGTAAAAACTTTTTGCCACTGAGGAGTTAATGTTGGTATTCTGAGATTGTCACTTAGTTAATTAAAGTACTCATAAAAGCGTGGCACTTGAAACTTAATTCACTTGTAAAACTTAAAAAGTGTCAAATAAGGTATGTCTCGCATGATAAGCAGATATTTATTTTATTTACCATGAGCATACTGTTCAGAGGGTATATTTCAACATTCATAGAAGCACATAATTGAATTAACACAAAACATAGTTTAATACCTTATTTTACGGCAAAAACTCGTTAAAAGATGTTGAGATAAGAAGAGTTAATAGCTAAATCAGTAGCATAGTGTATAGATAAATTAACAACTAAAGTACTGAATAAATTACAAAATTATTTGCATTTGTACAACTGGACTGGCTAATCTCTATGTATAAATAATAAAACTGAATACATAATAAATTCGAAGACCTTTATTTCTGACATATTTAGAGATCAGATAAGCGGTTAACATATTTTGTTTTTTATACATTTTGAAAACTTACAAGATTTTATAATCTTGAACTTTTCTCGCAATTTTTTTTTTTTTTTTCTTAAAAGTTGTAGAACTTAGTGTTTATTTCAAATATACTTATTTTACAGGGGGTGGCGTACTCGTGCTACCCAGTAACTGGGTTGTGGAGGTCAAATAGGCAGTGACTCCATGTTAAATACTGGTATTCAGCTGCATCCGGTAAGACGGGCAGCCGAACAAAACACAGTTGGGAAAAGGCTAGGCAGATTGATTTATTTACAACTCGATAAACAGAGAAAGAGATTTTTACTACATAGTCGTAATTAAGAGCTTTGTAAAATATTATGTAATCGCATTTAGTTAAACTCTGGAGTCTGGGAGCCGAGTAACGACATTCCTATAAGTTACAAGCCAAACTATAATTAATTGTATAATTCTGTGTTTCATACAAATACTTTTTCACATTTATTAAAGAGGATAAATATATATACCTCTCATACTAAATTAAATAACAGATTATTAAAATTAAAATATAATATCCTAACTTAACTAAAACTATTAACAAACTGAAATATGGTGTCAAAAAATTCCTCCGCATAGCTGTCGACTGGTAATGTACCCAAGAGACTGGCGACATTGCCATGTTGTATGGCAATGCTAAGCTAAGCTAGTGCTAAGTGAAGTGATACTAACATAGTCTAAGCCTTATTTATGAACACAAGTTTTTTTTTGTGTATAGAATAATATGTATGTTTAGGTCAAGGTATTTTTCTATGGGCCTGTGTCGCCTGCAATAAATGGTTTTATTTATTATAATGCTTAGTCTCTGGCCAAGGTAAAAGCCAGCAATTGGGTTACGGGAAGTGTCAATCAGCCGTTTGGAGTTTTCGTTGAACAAAACAAATACTTAAATTACTTTAAACAGAACCTTATTACCACAAAACCGTGTTTATCAGTTGTTTAGCCTAAACACCTTTACGACAATTCTGTATGGAGTTTGACATAAAAATGACATTAGACACGCGTTGAACAAGTGATGTTTAAATTTTTGTGGTAAGACCCGAAGGCGTTAAGTGTTTTTAAGTACATAAATATTACATTGAAACTATTATTGTTTTAAAAATGTCCTGTCACAGTCATTATAAGCGGAGACACTCACAATGTAACTATAAAAGATATGAATGTACATTATCTTTAGCTAATTAAGATGCAAGATAAAAATGTTCATATAATTAATTTTAATTTGTATGAAGAAATGGAAATGCTTGCAGGAAATATCAGTTTACGACGGGGAAGGCTGTTGAGGTAAGAATAACCATGAAAATATGCATATACTTATCACCGTGCTACATTAAACAACTTTAAACTACATGTCGATGATTATAAAAGTTGTTGTAATCGAATTTCAATGTTAATGGAAGACTTTTCCCCGTGTTGGATTTTAGCGTTTTATGAAATGTAATAATTCCATTTCTACAACCCATCAAATATGCGCTTTTATCATTTCATATGTGAATATATAAACGTGGACGTCCACGTCCATAAAACGTATAGAAATACGTTAAAGTTATAACGTTATCGTAGACGGAAATTTAAAAGCGTTTATATATTTTCATACATTTTACTTCCGTGTAATCGCGATGCCGTGACATGGACGTTGACGTCCACGATATTATCCTCACGTTAGAACGAATAAAAGCGCACAATACACAGAAAACCAGAGAAGGTGTTTTAGTGATTTATGGTGAAACCAATTGATATTAAACTAATTTTGTTTACATCGGTTTGTATGACATCCGAGATTGTTCTCGACATATCTGATCCAAAAACCATTTCCGTCATCAATATTTCAGTTTTAATAAATACTGTCAAAATAATATCCGTTCATCTTTAATTATAAATGGATGACATGGAGTACAAAATTTCAAGTAATCAAGGCGTCATCCCGAGTATAATACTGCGAAAAATATTCATTCACAAACTTAAATTGTAATTTATGATAGCGTGGGCGGTTCCTTTGATGTACCTTTCAATATATGGTAGGTATATGTAATATATAATATTTTTTATGTTGCGGACATGGGTACACGAAAGTCTCAAGTTATGGTTTGCCTGGACGACTGCTAACGATTGCAAGTTGCAACACACAAAAAATTAAAGTGCCTTATGAAACATATTGCTGGAGAGTTTGTTGCGCGAATTCTTCTCAGCTAAAGCAAATAGTGAAGGGTGGGCGTTTTGGGGGACTGCCTTATGTAATTTTGACGTTCGAAAAGTCCTGATTCTCAGCCAAATTTGAATAAATGACTTCTATAGGTACATATTATAAATTAAAGTCGCTTTTGGTTGTGTGCCTGTATGTCAGCGTTGTTTTTCTAAACCACGCAACAGATTTTGATGAGGGGTCACCATAATGAAGAGAATTTATTCGGGTGTATAATACGTTAATAAAGTTACATACATCTAAGTTTCGATGTTTTGTCAAGTCTTAAAAACCGTGCGAAGGTCGTTAGTTTTACGAGTATATAAGAAAAGTCCTACAGGGCACAATATTTAAATCGTTGCAGTTTTACCTATAAAGTGTCATGAAAATGAACAACTTTTACTTAAGGACCAACTTTGAAGTCAGAAGGAGTATAAGAAGCTTATCGAATGTCTGTTACAATCTGAGGAGTTACAAGATTATTTTTCCTTTCTCTTTAATTGCCGAAATGCCGACAAATGTAGGATTCGTTCCAATTAAAACATTTCTGATTGTAAAGATGTTGAACTAACAAGGATGTAGGCTGTACTGTTTGGCTTATTTGGTCAGGCTTTTTAGAAACGGATAATGTTGTCTACCTACTTCAAAATGAGCCGTATAATCTGTAGCTTTAATATTTTACATATAGGTAAAAATTTGATTGATAGATCCGTAAGTAAATATGGAATCTAGTTTTTGCTCTAAATGTTTCGGAACGGTTTCCATAAAAATCTAGTTTCTAAAGTGTAGAGCAGCGGCAGTCCAGTTGTAACGGCCGTGAATTTCGAGTTGTAGGTCGTAGGTTTCGAACCCTACCAGGCGCTTTACTTTGTGTAAATTATTTCATCGCCACTGCTCTCAAAACGGTGAAGGAGAAAACATCGTGAGGAAACCGGCTTTTCCTAGAACCAAACATTCGAAGACAAGTGACATCAATCAACCCGCACTGGGCCCGCGTGGTAGATTACGGCCCACTCTCTCTCACGGAGAGAAGGCCTGTGTCCCAGCAGTGGGAACTTTATAGGCTGATTATGCTGTGTAAAACGTGTGACAATTGCAATTTTATGACGATGAAATTAAACACTTAGCTAACCTAAGTACGCATATTCAGAATAATAAGTTTTTGGGCGTGTTTGTTCCCTTAAAATACCACTGTGAAAATAATGTAAGCAAGTTATTGATAAATTATTCAATTAAACATTTACTAATACAGACAAATTAAGACAAAACTGCACATCTATCCAGAATCACCGTTACAATTATATTCAATAAATTGAGGTATGTAACTGTCCGTGACACTGCAATCATTCACGACTTTATTAATTAATACACACTCGTTAGTTCAGCATCCCGACACGCTCGTATAACCGAACATATTCTATGGAAACATCACTAATGAGGTAATATGAAGAAAATGCTCGAAAGATCAGAGATATGATCTCGAATTGTTACATTTCTTTTTATATCTTATTTAAAGCATGATAAAGTTCACATTCAAGTGTACTAATGGTTGGCATGATGGTGTCAGTTCTTCTTTACATTTGATGATGTTTAATAATTGTTTTTTTATTGAATTTTTGGCGACGGGTGCCTTGCGCTGCGCGGATCAAAGCGCCGATGTAAACATATTGTATGTATTGCTTGTATCGGCGTTGTAAGTATTAAATACTGGAGTTTATGGAGATATTAGAATGCTATATATATGTATGTCTATACTCCATTTGAAATAAGATTATACATTTAAACAAATCTTTTTACAGTCCGTTCAACCGATTTTGACTTCTATACCGTAGGCACAATACCAACTGTCTACTGCAGCTGCCATTTGTCATGCCAATAACGCAATAGAAGTCAAAATCAGTTGAACGGACTGTAAAAGAGGCTTATTTAAATGTCTAATCTGATTTTAAATGGAGTATAAATAAGTTAATAATATGCCATTAATATCATTCTAATGAATGTTAAGCCCACCATGCATGATGGCTTTGTACTTAATTTAATTATAATATTTTTATGCAACTGGAAATATGGAAGTTTTCACCGCTCATGTAGATTCCGTGCCAGTGTTTTAGTTCCATGTAAATACATAGAAAACCCTTTGACCGATATAGGTGCCCTTTTACGTAGATCAAGATTATTTATATACAAGTTATCATTTATTTAAGCAGAATCATTAAAAGTTTCACAATCAAATCCAAATCACAAAGAAATTAATTTCAATCCAACTTCAACTCATCGTACAAAAACAGTGCATCAATAAAAAATTCATAAATATCCTTAGGTCGAACAAAAAGCTAACATACGAGGCTCCGATATAATTTGATGACGCGACATTGATGGTTCCAAATGACAGTAACTCTGGGCCGCTTTAACAAGCAATTATCTTTGAGTTGAAGCCGGAGTGATCAACTCGATTTGTGGTGAATGGATGCAACGGATTTTAGTCCTTTGGAAATAGCCTACTATCCTAAGTAATATTATAAATGCAAAAATGAGTTTATTTGTTTGTTTGTTACGCTTTCACGCTAAAACGGCTGAATGAATTTGGATGTTTGGCACTTAGGTAGCTGCGCACCGCGGTTTTTATGGGGATGAAAACTACTCTAAGTCCTAAAACAGGTCATGGTCTACCCATGTGCCATATTTCATCCAAATCCATTCAACCGTTTTAGCGTGAAAGGACAGTAACATACAAACTCTCTTTCCCATTATATATATTCATATATATGTAAAATTAGGATTTAGAACTTCATAATTATATAGGTATAAGCTAATTATAATTTATTTTCAAGTAATCATAGTCATGTAATGTATGCTTGCAATTAATAACACTTATTTAATCAGAAGATAATGTCTAAAGTGTTAAATAGCCTATCTTGAGATATGTGCGTTAGGTGAGTTAACAAGTTAAGACAACGACAGGTGACAAAGCAACTTGATTAAAGGCTGATTTTATCAAAGGATCTTTTATCCGTGGAATAAAATTGTCGTCCGACAGTTTTTGTATGGAAAAACTGTAAAAAAATTCAAAATTTATTCGCAGGATAAGACTCGGTATAAAAGTTTAGTAAAATTCGCCCTAAATGACATATTGGAGGGAGCCAAACTTGTACATATTTACCTACATTTCTATTAAAAAATCCGCCACCTATGTAAAATATCACCATTCAATTTTAACCTTTAAAACTTAGGACATAGGGTCTTATATTTTTTGTAATTTTGCAGCAGGTGCGCTTCCATTTTCTAGGTATTGTGCGACGTATTGTATATGTCAAACGATTAAACACCTTATTGTATCGTAATATTTAAGTAGAAAACCTATTGTTTCAATATGACGAACCGGTCGATTAGCAAGAACTCGCCATTTAACGAGGAATCTCAATTTATTTCTCAAAAATAAATAATGGACGCCCTTTACACCTTAATAGGTAGAATTATGTTGTAGTCTTTGTAAGGGGACACAAAGTAGGTATATTAGGTGTAGGCTAGACTCGCGACAATCTAAGAAGTCCGTTTTGACAGCTATCAAAATGCTTTGTGTAGCGATGAAAAAAAAAATTTGTTTCTTAAAAACTGATTCTCGAGACATATCGATTGAACATACTTAGAGAGTTTATAATTTATGACTTATCTACATTGATAAAAACTGATTCTCAAGGCTTAACGTTTTATTACATGTACGAGTACGAAACGTCAAAACGGACTTCTTAGATTGTCGCGAGTGTAGTGTAACTTAGAAATAGGTACGTAGGAAACAATTTTTTTTTTACCACAACGGCAACGGGGAAGCTCAGGGCATTCATGTCACCTGATGATAAGTGATGATCAGACCGAAGGTGGAAGCGAGCTTCACTCGGAAACCACAACCACACAAGAATCAGCATTGCCATCAAACGTGGCAATGCTGCCAGCCTTTTGGGCACTTTTCCCACTGACAGCGATGCGGACAAATTTTTTGACGCCCTATGAGCCCTTCCTTTATATATAATTTTTTCCCTTTGTACATAATGTTAGAATTGGATTGTATATTTTATTTAAAACTATACTGTTAATATTTAAATAAAAACCGGCGAGTAGTAAGTGCGAGTCGGACTCGCGCATGAAGGGTTCCGTACCATTATCTATAAAACGGCAAAAAAATCATGTCTGTTGTATGGGAGCCCCCCTTAAATATTTGTTTTATTTTAATATAATTATTTATTTTTAAAGTTAATATATAACTAAATAAGCGTCTTCAAGCGTCTTGCCGTTATCAATATCGAGCAAAAACGAGCAAAAAATTCACGATTGTTGTATGGGAGCCCCCTTAAATATTTATTTTATTCTGTTTTTTAGTATTTTTTGTTATAGCGGCAAGAGAAATACATCATCTATGAAAATTTCAACTGTCTAACTATCACGGCTCATGAGATACAGCCTGGTGACTGACGGACAGACAGACAGCGGAGCCTTAGTAATAGGTTTTACCCTTTGGGTACGGAAGTTACCGAACCCTAAAAACATACTGAAAATATGGAAAGAAAATGCAACCATCTTAAACATTAGGAAGCAATTATGGGTTGTTCTCTAGAGCCTATCGGGCTGTTCGGAGAATGATTTCGTTTTAGACCATTTATAATAAATAATTATTCTAACCGCCATCGTCATACCCATACCCTCAAGCCATTTATTCACGTAATATATATTGCAAAAACCAACTGTGGTCGGAAGTCGTAACAGACATGAAATACACCTTTTACCCTATAGGTTAAATGCAGAAAAACCGTCGTTATTTAATCCATGGCTCAAACAATGGAGTAAAAACATTATGAATGAGTACATGCCTGCACGGTGAGAGTGTCATTATGTGTATTACCGAGTGTTTGTTGTCACGTGTACTTCAGCACCTATTTAGTGCATTTCCTTTGTGCTGCGTGCAGGTATTATTTTTTGTTAGATAACGATTTTGAAAGGGTTATCGCAGGTTTACTGAGAGAGGAAAAATTGTAACGGTGAAAAATGTTTCAACAACTTTTAAGTGACGATTTTCCAAACAATGAATATATGTTTTTCTTTATTCATACAGAAAAGTAGGATTATATACAGAGGGATACGGAAAATAGTTACCGTTTTAATGAACAAATATGTTTTTAGTTTATCAACTTTAGTTGACTATGCACATAATTAGGAGAATATGGTAAAGACCAGTATAACATGAAAAATATATTAATTTGCCTAAAAAAGAATTGCATATTTAAAACATCAAACATGACATAGTTTTGCTGTAAGTTTAAAAAAAGAAAGTTCATATATATCTACGCTGTTACGCCGCGCCGTGCCGTACTGTATACCGCACCCATAGAAAAGACTTCAACGCGTTCCAACACTAATCACCTTTTTTGTTGGAATTATTTATTTTGCTTTTTCAATCTAATAAATATATTGCACCTTGTTCTGTTATATTATTATAACAATTTTATATAACGGTTTACATATTATGGAAATTCAATATTTTACAAATTATTATTTTAAATAATTTATTTCCAATGGACAAAAAAAAGGTTTCTGTTTTTCGCGCATCATAATTTAATTTATTTATGATTTTATCTCTAAATGACTGCATTATAATAAAGGCATAATATATTTTTTAAACATAAAACTACTTCTTTAAGATATTTATGTAAGTATGTATCTATGTAACATTTTGATAAATTATTTACACACAAATGATTGATTTTTATCGGAAAAACTTTTTTATTTCGTTTCCGTCAAACTGAACGAATGCGTCCATTGTTTCCGGCAACTTGAAATAAAGCTGTTAACCAAACGTTTTGTTATTGTATGGCGTTAATCAAATAATTTGTTTAGCGTACGCCATTGAAATAGACCCCAATTCTATTGCACGGTTAGACCACCGCGAGCTAGGCGTATTTGTTGTTCTCATCATGTTTCTTTTACTAATAAAGATAAGACTCTGTTTTCTTTTCCTGCGAACTTTTTTTCTTTTACGCGTTGGGAGGAATTTTAAGTTGGTGGGAATATTTAATGTTATATCGAATGTCAAAATAGGATTCTTATGTAGGCTAATAGTTGTGTTTCATCGTATGCTTTAGCCAAATGGCTGTATGAATTTCGTTCACCTAAAAGTTCTTTCCTAAGTATCTGATGACAGGCTTTATAGCGTCATAAACATCCTGGAATATTATCTTCTAAAATATTTGACTAATGTAACCAATTCATAAATCGGGGATATCGCAACATTATAATTAAATCCATACATCATTGCGTGGCAATGCTGCCAGCCTTTTGGGCTTTATTTCCTGCTGACAGCGATGCGGACGAATTTTTTGATCCACTTAACCCTTCCACGCCCTTTTTTATATACTTGTATATAATTATTATTATTTCAGTGTTAGATGTATATTATTGAATTACTGTAAATTAAGATATCAATAAAATTATTATCCATAACTCATAATAACGCCTACATATTTTATTATTTTATTAACATATCATATTTTTAAAATAATAAATGCAAAAGATTGTACGACACGACCAATAGAATTTTGAAGAAATATTAAAACATGACTTAATATGATAATTATAATTTTGTGTGTTAACGGCTGACACTTTGCTTTAATTGGCGATTAATTAGCATATTCTAGCGTTTCGTTAATTAGTTCATACCTCATTATAGCCCTATTTTTACGGCTGTTTTAGAGATTATAAATTTTGTAAGAAATTTATAATGAAGTGATAAGTTCAATGCAAGATATAAAAAAGGTTAATTAATTTTATGTGAGAAGGTGTAACTTAAAAACATAAATGAGGAAAATAGAAAACAACGGAAAGGTTTCTGAAATTAGTAAAAGTAGGTAGGTATAATTTATTAGTTTAATCTATTTTTAAATGTCTGACATCATATAGGTACCGACTTCCGTTTTTCTGACAAATAAATTACATTGACTTTTGACATTGCATGCATTTTTCTTCTGTTTTAAAAGACAAACATGGTATAACCATAATTATTGTGTATGCTATAATAAACAAGAACAACTTTCAAAAAATACATTTGCATGTGATTATATTCATACATTCTGTTTATCGCAAACTGTGATCAAAATTATACATGGTTATGATATTATTCATGCTGACGGCAAACTTGAGCGATTATAGTTTATAGAAACGAGTTCCAAAGACCTTAGAATGTGACGAGAGTGACGACATAGTGACGTGTGTATGATAAAAATTTGTGATATGTCTCTTTATAATTTTAATGACAGATTAGGTTAGTAAAAATAGTTCATCAGTGTGTTTGCCATACTCATGTGAGATCTTATCAATACTGACTTAAATGTACTTCCGTATATCAATTAGTTGATTTGATTAGCTAATATTCTTTTCAATAAAAAATCCAATCAAATGACGACAAAGAAAAATGGAACTTACGCAAACCACTGAGCGACGCAGCGTGCAACATTTGCTGCCTCAGCAAATACTCCCCGAAGTGAGCCTGATCCATCATCATCTTGTAATTACAACAACAAACACCGAATAACAGTCACTGCGGCAGTCACTTCACAATAACATCATCAGATCAGTCTCTAAAAATACATAAGACCTCTTTACAAAGTTCAGAAATACAACACAAATACACACCGGAGTCTCACAAAAAGTTCATAATTAAAAACAAACGAAGTAGGGAAACGAGGACGAATATACGTGGCTACGGAGCGACAGCTGCGTTTACACTGAATCGGTTTTGCGTAGCGGGCGGCGCGTGCGCAAGGCCCCGCCCCTTTCGCCTGATTGGCGGAGCGCGGACTAATGGCGGCGGCCGTCAAAGCCTTCGCAGCTCGAATTGCCTTGTGGCGCTTTCCTCGAGCTTTCCGCCCGCCTTTATCTGACAGGTAATCGTGCTCGATTGTTACGATTGACATTCGAATTCGATGCGTAGGCGCAGTATCGATGAAGGCCTATTGTTGCTCTGACTGGATCTGACTTGAATACATGCGTGTGAGATGTTTTATATTATATTGAGTGGGATTTAAATAACACCTTTATTATGATCTTCTTTGATCATTTTTGAAGTTATTCAACTTAAAAAACACCTGTTAATCTTAAACCTAACTTTAAAACTAAGTTTCATATTTTAATCCCACAATATGACTCAGTTATAATAACCTAAGTTACTTTATAGTTGACCGACTCCAATAAACGTTGTTTTCTCAATATTTATATGTGTGTTGAACGACTTTGGGGGTGCCCACAAGGCGCCACACTCCAGGTGGTCCCGTATAAATTTCGTGAGAAACTGACGATACCTAATGATTATAATAGGTAGGTGGTTTTGAACCTAACTACTTTAAATTAAACTGCTGGGTTTAACTTAGGAAAAGGTTTTTTCATTATAAGCATTTTCTTGCTACGCCTACGATGCGTATTTATCAGCAGATTTTTTTACTGGTTTTTTTTTTTCAGTAAAATAATAACGTAAATTTTTTAAGTCGTTTCAATCATGGCAAGTTTAAACAAAATATCTATTTGTAAGTACTTTACCAATAGATTATTGTTTTAAAAGTTTATGTCTTGATATCTTAGTTTCTTATACTTGTATCTTAAAACTTGGTTCCTAAGGGTGATATTTTTGTGACCCAAATGTATCATTGAAAGAGATACACTTGTAGATTCAAATAATAAAATAGAACTCGTTTGGTTATTTCACTAGTACACTTATTAAGGTAATTAGTAAACCTCATTACCTCACTCAAACGCTCTACAATTATTATTTTTCCTTTATAACAGTTTTTCAAAAGGGAGACTCCATTTTTCTTCAGCAGGTGTAAATCAATACTGTTATTGATAATGATCTTGTTACAGCATTCCTCGCATGAAATGATGAACCAAATTCCGAAACGTAGGAGTACCAGGCAACTATTTCGTGTCACGTAGGTACATAGGTATTTACTTAGGTAAGTACTTCAGTCTAGATCTAGGAACAGGCAACAAGTTTTAATCCATGTCACCTGTATTTGTTAATTAAATTAATTAATATTTCCTCTTAAAGCATTTTAGCTTGTTGGTGTGTTTGTTTTGTTATTGAACCACCAGTTTCTTTAAAGAATTTTATCTGAAATTCTTTTGCGGCAAGTTGGAAGATAGCCCAAGGAATGAAGGTACTAATATAACTATGACTAGCAGCTGCTGATAATGAAACTGAGTATTTTTTTACTGATCTTGAAAAACGAGTTATCTTGAATCCTACTTAATATTATAAATGTGAAGGTTTGAATATTCGGATGTTTGTTACTTAATCACGCAAAAACGGCTGAACGGATTTGGATGAAATTTGCACTGAAAACCGAAATACAGGCTGTGCCTAGTTCGGTTGCAGTGGCTACATCCATTATATTAGCAATTATTACTGCCAAACAATTTTTTGTAAATGATTACTAAGTTTTTTGAGAAATATAAATTTCTATTCTATTCTATTTGGCACACAGATACACCAAGACCTCGGTAAGGACATAGTTTCTTTTCAGCCTGGATTGCGTAAGAAGTCGCAGGCAACAGCTAGTATTAAATAGATTTTAAAACTGCAGAAGAGAAAAATATGTAGTAAAAAGAACAGGCAATTATGTAAAGGGCGTAAACACGTGTTATAAATCGAACAGATTACGTGTGACTCCGGATTTTTAATTTGTCTGTCTGTGGTGTCTTGTTCATACCTTTTTAGTCGTAGTTGGGTTTTAGTTTTTATTACTTAATGTTTTTTTTAATTCTTTTAGGGTTATAATATATTTTTGAAATGTGCTCATTAAACCCTTTCATTTGATACGTAACATGGTACGGTTAAACAATTTTTTTTTTTTAGTTCCTTACTTTATGTCCTCTAGAGGGCGCCATTTTTAATGTAATGTGACGTCACTTAGCCTATAACTAGCGATATCCAACGATACCTCATTTGTCAAATTGTGATGAGTCGTTTAGAAGATATGAGGGAACAGATGAACATACATACATACATATATACCGGTCAAAATCATAACCCTCCTTTTTTCTTCGCCGTAGTCGGGTAAAAAGAACAGGCACCTAGGTATGTAAAGAGAGCTTTTTTCTTTATTATCCCGTTCCCGAAGATTTTACCTGCAAAACAAGTACAGGAGTAATAGTTACCTACATACTTATGTACAAGCACTTATGTATGTAGGTATCGTATATCATACATGTTACAAAAAAGTTGAATGATTATATTCCCTCCTCTGTAAGTACATATGCACGTGTCGACAAATAGCTGTTCTACTAATAAACAGCTGTCATTAAACACTGACAGTTTTTGTGCATTTTACAATGTACTGTTTTAATTAAACTTGCATTCTTAAAATGAAAATATCTTTTGTAATTGGTTAATTTTTGATGTTTTGCTGTAGTTAGCTAGTAACAAATAAATTCATGAACATAATTAATGAAGCCGTTTTAACGGTCATCTACTTACTAACTTATACATCAATGACAATATTTTCTACTTCATACCTGAACATAATATATGGTGAACATTGATCACTGAATGACAACGTTGAATCTGCAAAGTAGATGTTATAGAATTGTAAGCTCTAAGAGCTTGTCCAGATGACGCGATTTACGCGGAGTGTGATGGCACGTTCTATGGGCGCTATTTACGCGCGAATAGCACACGAGTTTATGGACGGAATTGAACCCAGGCGCGATCCGAAGGTGGGGGGGGGGTCATGACCCCCCCCCCACCAGGCCCGGTCCGAGGGGGGGTCCTGGGGGTCATGAACCCCCCAAAATCATTTAGAGGCTCGCGTAACACGCTTGTCTTGAGTAGACAAAGCAAATAATTCTTAGTTCTTTTGGAATGATCAAAAGAAAATCTAACGTAGCTAAGTGTGCAAAATTTAGAAGGTGAAAAAGTACCTAATTGTTAATTATGTAAACATTTCTGTAAAAATATTCCTGGGCACCAATGGTGACCCCCCCCAAAATCTTGGGCTGCGACCGCGCCTGATTGAACCACTCACTAGTATATCTCACAATCGCGCGATTGTCAAGACAAGCTTTAAGCGGAATGAAACACATGTTCGTAGAGATTATAGGTTGATTATTTCTACACAAATCACCTTTGTACTCATATCATAATTATGTCATATCTCTTTGTATTTTACTGTGTGTACATAAATAATAAATAAAATAAATAAATAAAAATACAAATATAATATTACTAGCTTTTTCCCGCGGCTTAGCCCGCGTGGATGTCGGATATCGTACCACGGGAACGTACTACCGGGATACTTAAGAAATGCTGGATTTCCTATACAAACTTTCATCCCCTATATCACACCTATAGGATTATTTTTTAAACTAAAAGTAGCCAATGTTCTTCCAGTCTAGACTGGCGCCTCTGTATGATCAAAGAACATACGGCGTGGCCGAGTTAACTCTCTATTCTATTCTTCTAAATACGAATTAGTGTTCTCGTTCGTGGAGGTTGGCAAGCCAACAAAACCTCTATAGTACTTTCCTACAACTCTTTAAATCAACAGGAATTAACGGCATGACATGTGTGTTGTATTTATGGTATCATTCATTCATTCCAAGGCTATTTTTACGGATAGCATTCCTTTGAACCTGTCCTGATTTTCGACGGGCCGCTCTTTAACTTCCTAAGGCAACTTTTTTCCCCTAAGGCATTTAGAATATGAAGGCCACGGTTAGCGCAGAGGCTGAACGATTGGTTTCACTCCGGACGTGGGTTTATTTTTTTTCCCATTCTGAACAATTGTTTTGTAAGTAGATCGTTTTCCTGCAAACAGTTTTTCCGGGCCTGTGTTTTAGTGTGAGAGAGATGGATAGGATTTTTTTTTGTGTGCTGAAACTTTTGTAAATAATACAAAAGCTTTAAAGTGAGTTAATAGTAAACTAACGTTGAATAATATTTAATACTACCTAGAAAGTTTTGCAGCCAATAGTTTACCGGGTATCTAATTGCGTAATTTATTTTCGTAACCGATTAAGACTAATCTGTTTCATTTTGACAGTTCAATAACATTAATTGCGTTACTTACGTTGATGAGCAGTTTTTTTTGTTCGAACATAATTATGAAGCAATGGATTAGAAATTTGTTTCAAACCGATTCAGATTGTGATTGATCGTAGGTACGCAATTAGGTTGCAGGAATGTGAGTTAGGTAGGTAGGTAAACTTCTTAGTGCTCAGAAACTATAGAAAATTTGTAAAATAACGATGAATAAAAGACATAATCAGTTACACTTCTTCAGAAAACGTCCTTCATAGGACCCGTCTTTAAAACATTTCACCCTTCAAACTGTATGACAGGACCGTTTATTATCATAACGGTGTATAATATTGTAAGGTAGTATAATTAGCAAGCCATGTTGGGTCAGGGCGGGGTGCCGACAGGTGAGACCTTCCGTAGAAAGAAAGATGACTTTGAGGATGCCTAAAACATAGAACATTTTATGATTGTGTTAAATAAACATCAGTCAATCCCTGCGAAGGTATTTTATTAGAGATACCCACTTGAAGTCTGAAAAATCTTATATGTGAAGAGTTTACCTTATTCTCCGTGACAGAAAACCAAAAACTTACCTACTGAAAATTATTATAAACTGTAACGATGAACGATGTTTGTTTGAACAGGTACACTTTTATATAATAGAATGAATAGGTACCTATAAAAATGGTGCTTAAAAAAATCCTGGTACAAATTTCCATTCATTTCATCATTGAGAAAAATTGTAACAATTTATTTTTTTGTTAAGAAAGAAGTGGTAGGTTCTGTAATTTTGTATTATCAATAGACAATACAATTGGGCCTTTTTCAATAAGGTATTTTTTTTTTTTAAGTACACTTAATAGGAAATAGGTTCGGTCCCCTCCCCATACAAACGCTCTCCCCTGTTTTCTCTCTGGTTTATGACCTTAGAGAAATAATTGTTTACAGTAAAATAAATATCAACTATACTCCATTTGAAATAAGATTAGACGTATAGATAAGCCTTTTTTACATTCCGTTCAACCGATTTTGAATTCTATTGCGTTGGTGGCATGACAAATGACAGCCGCAGTAGATAGTTGGTATTGTGTAACTTTTTTTGCTATTAATGCTATCCTTATGCGGTACAGAAGTCAAAATCTTGTTGGTTGGTTTGTTTTAATGTCTAATAAAAGGGTTTGTTTAAATGTGTAATCTTATTTCAAATGGGGTATAGTTCTATGCCCCTATGTTTTCCGTTTTGATGATACATTATCTGTAGAACCCTCAGAAAATGCTCAAAATTGCCTGTTTAGACCGCCGCGGTCATCAGAGGCCTATTGTACAAATTTGACAACTATTAATAAAACAAGAAAAACATAGGGGCACAGTAAATATCCTTCTTAATCAATTTATAAAATATCTTTCAAATTGGTCCAATATCGGAGGAGGAATAGACGAGAGCCGAACCTCGAATTATGACTTTTTGTATGGAGAAAAGACCGGCCCTATTTCCTCTTAATTCAGAAAACATAAACAAAAAAACTACATAAACAACCCATTCTCTATAGTTGACATTAACAGCTTGTACGAAATGACAGGCGTCTAATCGAAGTCTTTTGTTTCCCTCATCCTCGGCTCCGCAAAAAGAAAGATCGTAAAAAAAACGGAGAAAGCAAACGTGCCGCGACCAAACCGTTTAATTTATTGACTTTCTTGATTCGATTCGGATTGCTCCGACTTGAACATTTACTGGTATTTAGATCTGTGTCATTTGAAGCGAAGTTATGTTTAAGAAAGTAAACAGGTGCGTATCCCGTAGGTCACTTCATCTATAGAAATATTATGTTATACGTCCTACCTACCAACTGAAATCTAATATTTATTAGGTAGGTAGATCTTGCTACGTATCGAATTAGATGAAAACTTCAGATAAGTAATTATAAAGTCTCCGACCGCCTAGAGTGGCTAGCATGTCAGCCTTGTTCTCCCTAGTAAACCATCTTTACATACCGAGACTCCTCCGTGCCTCGGAAAGCACGATAAGCCGTTGGTTCCAGCTGTCATTTGTGGATCTTTGACAGTCGTTACGAGTCGTCAGAAGCCCGAAAGTCTGACAACCAGTCTAACCATGGGATATCGCATTACCCAGTTACTGGGTTGTAACTGGGTAATACGATAGGCAGTCGCACCATGTAAAATACTGGTATTCAGCTGCATCCGGTTAGACTGGAAGCCGACCCCAACGTTGGGAAAAAGGCTAGGCAGATTGATTGATTCTGCTAGGTATTTGCTGAACTAAAGATATAATTATTTTTAGAACTGCTTACTGAATGGGAGAATATTAAAACACTAACCGTGTGGGTTAGCATTTTAATATCTCATACGTAAAACCATATTTAGTAAGTTATATGTATAATCTAAGTAAGTTCCATTATCCCTGAACGCAGACCTCTTCGACCCACAATTGGCTACACGTTACGATCTTAACACACGCCCCTTTCGCGTCGTCCATACTCATGAATCTTTACATTCTGCCTTCCAGTGCCCGACCAAGCTTAACATTACTTTCCTCGAATAAATTAATATAGGTACTCGTTCTGATTTCTGAAAAAAAAAAACAAAAGTCGGTGGCAAAAAACGAAAATTCGAAACCAAAGACATCGACTTCCGAAATTAAAGTTAGGAAGTGTACCTATATAGTGCCGCTAGCGGCATTCTATCACTATCGGATAAATAGCCAAAAGGAGAATGGGGGTGCTTATGGGGTTCTGCCCTGAAGCCCAATAAAAATAAGATATAGGATACCAATGGAGAGAGCTTTTCAAGGGGAACCTTTCTTACTAACATAACTTTTGCCAATTGTAGTCAGTTCGGAGTAAATGACCTAAATAGGTGTGAATACTTGGGCATCGAAGTTAAAGAATATTCTTCGCCCAATAGCCATAAGATATACATCAATGGCTTTAGCTTTTTGAGGGGAACCTTTTATACTAACATGACTATTGCCAATTGCTAATCAGTTCGGAGTTAATGGCATAAATAGGCGACTACTGGGGCACAGAAGTTAAGGAATTTTATTGGCCCAATAGCCATAAGATATACACCAATGAAAAGAGCTTTCCAAAGAGACCCTTTGCTACTAACACGACTTTTGCTAATTGTCAGTCAGTTTGGAGTTAATGACCTAAATAAGTGTTACTACTGGGGCACCGAAGTTAAGGATTTTTCTTGACCCAATAGCCATAAGATATACACCAATGAAAAGAGCTTTTCGAAGAGAACCCTTGTTTCTAACATAATGTTGCCAATTGTTAGTCAGTTTGGAGATAATGACCTAAATAGGTAATAAATTGCGCACCGAAGTTAAGGAATTCTTGGCGTCCAATAGCAATAAGATATATACCACTGAAAAGAGCTTTTCAGGGATAACCTTTGCTACAAACACGACTTTTGCCTATTATTAGTCAGTTCAGAGTTAATGACCTAAATAGATGATGAATTTCAATAATGCTTAATTACTCACATTTAGAGCTCTGTAGCTCCTTTCGTGCTAACAATCGAGAGAAACTTCATATCACGAAATATTTCCTTTGAAGAGATCTTTCCATTGGCATATATCTTAACTCTATTGGGGGATGCGGCAGGCGTAACGAAGGCTTAACGATCTGTACGGCCGATCGACTCTTTAAAACATTGTTCCCAAAACGGCATCTAGGAGGCCAACGTTTTAAAATGTCTGTTTATAGGTTTGTAAGATCATGTTTGCAAGGCTCAAAGTTAATAAAAGTTATTTAACTGTTTAAATACCTGAATTTCACTAATGGTTAATTACTCACATTTAGATCTGTGTAGCTCTTTTCGTACTAACAATCGAGAGAAGCGTGCTATCACAAAATATTAGCCTTGAAGAGATCTTCGCATTGGCATATATCTCAACTCTATTGGGGTAACCGTCAGGCTTAACGATCCGTCCGGTCGACCGACTCTTAAAAACATTGTTCCTAAAATGGCATCTATTGGACACCAATGTTTTAAAATTTTTGCTTATAGGCTTCAAAGATGATGTTTGCAGGGCACTGAATCATTAAAAGTTATTTAATTTTCGAAATACCAGAATTCCAATAATATTTAATCACTCACATTTAAAGCTCTGTAACTCCTTTCGTACTAACGATCCAGTGAAGTCTTCATAATAAGAAATATTTTTCTTGATGAGATCTTTCCATTGGTATATATCTTAACGCTATTGGGTTCCAGGGCAGAAACGCGCAACCTCCCTTGCGGCAATTTGTACCGCTTGCGGCACTGCACCCTGATTGCGTAATACTATCACAATTAATCACAATCTTACTAGGTTTGAAAAAAAATCCAATTCATTGCATCTTAAGTTAAAAAAAAAAAAACTGCTCAACAACTTAACTATCGCAATGAATGTTGGTGAACTGTCAAAATGAAACAGATTAGTCGTAATTGGTTACGAAAATAAGTTACGCAATTAGATAATATCCGATAGTGATATACTTACAACGTGTAACGTTAAATACGCAAAACCTGAAAAGAGTTTGATCAGAATAACGGGTAGAATCAATTGAACCATTTTTGAAAATAGGACAAATTTTTCAAAAAATCTTACTTGCCTACAGTTATTTTTACTTTCACGTGAAAGGGTAGACATCACGCCTAACATATTTCCAACCTTCCCACTCATTCAAATCGTCATTTTTAGACAAAACTAAAGCTTCTTCCTATGACTACACCTCAACTCATTGATTAATCACCTTTATCATTTCTAAGTACAGAACTTACAAGTCCATGCCAAGCAGTTTATCACTTATCAGATTGTGCAAGCATTGTCCCTATCACTGGCCACAATGGTTGGTATTCGATTACTCACTGCTAATCACCGGATGTTAATCACTGAACTGGAGAACAGATAATGAGTTATCAGGAACGTTGTGACTAAGTAGATTGGTACCTAAGCTCAGTGTATGTGAGAAAATATTACCTTTAAGTAAGTCACCGATTGGTTCCCACACTTTCATTAAATGGGAGTGATGTCATTAGGAGTTTATTGTCATTAGGCGTCTAATTTGATGGGACTAAATTCGGTATTTTCACCTTTTTGTATGGTACTCTATGGTATGGGATCCTACGGATAATCTAAAACCATGGGACATATACAGGGCGTCCCACGGATGTGCCACATGGAGGGAAAGTACCTTGAATATTGTAGATTGATCATTTTACTGAAAAAAGACATTATTCTAATTTAAAAAAACTTTTTACAAAAAAAAAAACAACCGATTTCCAAAAAAAACACTAAAAACAAAAAAACAAAAAAAGTTTTTATTTTTCACTTTTTAGTTGTGGTACCTACCCCACACAAATCCGTATACCACTACCTGCTATGTAAATAACAGTGAAGGAGTCAAACAGGATATCGTCTAGATAAACTAAGTGGGAAAAATACGTAATATTGAAGCTAACTCAAAAATTACGCAAGCAAAGTTAATAAAATTTATATGGGACCACCTCGGAAGCATGAACTACCAAACAAAAACAGAATCATCAAAATCGATTCATAATTGGCGGAGTAACCGCGTAACAAACATACAAAAAAAAAAAAAAAAAACATACCTACAGACGAATTCATGAACCCTTTCGATCGGTATGATAAAGCATCAGGGTGATTAATTTTCTCATGTAACGGGTTCGATTCCCGGTTCAACCATGTAATTATTTAAATATCTATGTTCAAATAATGTTTTCTTTCAGTAAAATGTTCCATCTACAATATTCAAGGTACTTTCCCTCCATGTGGCATATCCGTGGGACGTCCTGTATAGAAAGTTCTAAGAAACCAGCAATTTGCATTAAAAAACGGCATTCAAAGATTTTCAATACCTAAAACTCATAAACATTTCGAGGTTTCGGGAATCGAATCCGGTTTCGGTTGTGCCCCCATGAAGCCGAAAAACCCGGTTAAGTCCGCGTCGGACCACGCTCAGTGAGTTCCGTAGTTGGGAGGATATAACGCATACAGACAGCTCAACTGTCGATCGGGCTTTTAAAGGATTTAAAGGCCGATAACAATTGATAGTTGGAGGTTTGTAAGGGTCTCCTCTCCGCACACGGGCCACCGGCCACAACCAAAAAACGCCGCCACCGACATATTTCCTGTAGATGTCGCGTGTGCGGCCAGTCCATACAAAATGTATGAAGACTACGAGAAATATGCCGTTGGCGCCGTTTTGTGGTTGTGGCCGGTGGCCCGTGTGCAAATAAGTCAGGTATTTCTGCGATTTTAACCGACAATAGGTATCTCTTTATCTCAAATTGATTGACAATAGAAAAGTCACTTAGAATTCTTACATCATAATCTTTATACAGGGTTATTGGTAAAACACCAACAACCTCTTGAGGAGTCATTGTACTCATCATTATGAACAACTTTTACTATGGGAACAAATATGAAATCGCGAAAAAGAAACAGCCGCACATTTTGACGAGTTATGGGAACATAAATGTACGGAACAGTTGTTTTTTTTTTCGCGATTTCATATTTTGTTCCCATAGTAAAAGTTGTTCATTATTATATAAATATGAAATCAAATACGTAAGTGTACGTTCCCTTGGAGCTCTAAAAAAATCAAGCTGCAGCGCAATAAAAATACGGCTATTTATGCGACATACAATAACTATTTTGATAGGTACTCGCAAATAAATCACTAAATCATAAAACCGGCCAAGTGCGAGTCGCCCTCGCGCACGAAGGGTTCCGTACCATTACCTACAAAAACGGCAAAAAATCACGTTTGTTGTACGGGAGCCCCCTTAAATATTTGTTTTATTTTAATTTCATTATTTATTTTTAAAGTGAATATGTAACTAAATATTCTGTGAATATTTCAAGCGTCTGCCTGTTGCCGTTTTCAATATCGAGCAAACACGAGCAAAAAAGTCACGTTTGTTGTATGGGAGCCCCCTTAAATATTTATTTTATTCTGTTGTTTAGTACCTATTTGTTGTTATAGCGGAAACAGATATACATCATCTGTGAAAATTTCAACTGTCTAACTATCACGGTTCATGAGATACAGCCTGGTGACAGACGGACAGACAGACAAACAGCGGAGCCTTAGTAATGGGTCCCGTTTTACCCTTTGGGTACAGAACCCTAAAAAGTGTGTTCCTGTTCAGTGTTGTGCAGCTGAGCTAAGCTGAAATTATTTTACTGGTTTATTGTACCACGGATTTATGGCATACTTACAATGTGCTGTTAGACGACAGCAATTTATTATTTTATTCACAAAATCTTCTGGCAGCATACAGAATACTTTTGCCCAACAAAAATAAAAACAACATTTTTTATAATTGCCAGCCTAATAAAAATACCCAGCTGAAGAGGGAGTTATAGACAATTGTTAGAGCTTAGAAGCGCTATTATTTCTCTTCTAATTCATAAGTGTAGCTGCTTGAAGTTACTGATAATCTTCTACTACTTTTTATCAGATTTTGGCATGGAATCTCTTAGTTATTAATAGATAGTGGTTCAATAAAAATTAAGTAACTAATAGTAATATCTATTCTAAAAGAATTTGATGACGACTGATGGAAGTGTAAACAAACCCTGTTCAGGTTTTTATTCTTATGCAACCACTTACTAAAGGGAATTTGTAACACATTCATCTTTTTATTCTTATTTATAAGGTTTCAACTTTTTATCTCACCACTTTTTCCAACAATGATTGTTTGAGTAGGTAACAGTATGAAGTTGTAATTGAAAAATCATCGACGAAAATTGAAGTTATAAACCGAACCTCAATTATTATTGTCAAATGAAAAACTTCAAGGTATTTATTCTAAAGAAATCACGTTTCACGTGTTCTGTTGCATTTTCATCAAATACTCTTGGAACATATTCAAGAATAATTCAGAAAGCAGCTTGTAACACCAAACTGATACAATGTTGCTATTACAAATATTAAACCAATTAGCATTTTTTTAACATTTAAGTTTCATACATTAAGTAGAACAGTAGAACTACATAATTACAAACGATTTCGATCCGACTCAATTAATTAATTAACTAATATTGGCAGTAAGAATGATTCCTTTTTAAAATGATTATTTTGATGTTTTTACCTTTTTACAATAAAATTGTACAAGTTCGGGGGAAAATATCATGCTAACGGCAACACCGTAATAAAATGTCAAAATAACAAATTTATACCCGAAGGGCTTCTCTAAAATAAACCATTTATCTAATAAAATCAATTGTTATTTTGCAAATATGATTTAAAAAGTCGGTTTAGAGTGATTTACAGTCAATAACAATGCGTACCGTGCGCTAGCTTTGCTTAAAACGATGCGTTGGTGCAGCTTGATGTCCTGACAGATTCTGAAAAAGGAAACAAAGCGAATTATTTGTGTTGTGTACGATAGGATCGGTTGAAGATGTTCTCCAAGTCTCTCACGACTAAGGACTCGTTCCTGGAGCAGACGAAGGCGGCTCGCGAGGAGCGTGCGCTTGAGAAGAAACGGGAACAATACGCCGTTACGGTCCAGGCAGTCATAAGGGGATGGCTCGCAAGACAGAGGTTCCTGAAACGTATTCTGTGAGTTCAGTGTTGTATATAAAAATTAAATAATATCCATTCAAAAAGAATATTGCTACAGATTTTCGTAAATTCAACTGTTATCAATAACAGATAATACCATATTACCAAAACTAAACGCTTTCTAAATCCAAGAAAATAAAAATATTTTGTCTCAAATACAGCACAGTGTAGGATATTGACTCATACATTCTGTTTATAGAAATGATTTCGACCAGCTTCTCCCGGAGCCAGCAACTCCACAGGAAGAACCCCCTCATCCATTAGAACTGATTCCAGCATTAGAAGTCTACAAAGTAACATGTAGACTGTTCCTAGTCTTCAAGCAGCAGAGGGACCGCAAACGGTTTGAAAAACTGTGCAAGTACATCGTTCAGAGTTTGCACTCGGAGTCAGTTAAAATGTCTTATGTTGGTGTCTTCTTAAATAAAGAATACAGGTATGTTTACCTCTTTTCAAAGTCAAAGTCAAATAATTTATTTCAATTAGGCACTTATAAGGCACTTTTGAAAGTCAAAAACAAAGAAATAGAACTGATTCTAGTTGCCTCTTACGAAAGGTAGTTTTCGTATTATTTTAGAAAACTAGTATGTTGTTCATGGTACCTATGCAATTGTTTTTAAATTTAATTTTTAAGGCAATGAATGTATTAGGCTCATACCGTGTATTGCTTGATAACAAAAAGTCAATCTGCCTATCCTTTTCCCAACTATGTTGGTGTCGGCTTCCAGTCTAACCGGATGCAGCTGAATACAAGTATTTTACCTGTAGTAACTGCCTATCGGACCTCCACAACCCACTGAGTAACAAATGTATCTAATAATGTCTGTTATACAACTTTAGTTAATTTATTTATTTAGCTAAGTTAACTTAGCTTATGCAATCTTTTTTGCAATTTGATGTGGAAAATGGACTGATTTATGCAGAATATCATTTGTCATAAATAATCATAATTATCATATTACCAGCCAAAAGACCGCAGCAGCTGGACATACATGCAAATATTGCAGATATAAAATTATGTTTTACTAAACCACCCAAAAAATTATTATGAAATTACTAGCTGTTGCCTGCGGCTTTTTTAACCAACTTCTTCAAAAAGAAGGAGGTTCTTTTTTTTTTGTGTGTTTTTTACGCGATTACTCCGCTAATTATGAATCGATTTTGATGATTCTTTTTTTGGTTTGGTAGGTCATGCTTCCGAGGTGGTCCCATATAAATTTTATTAACTACGTATTTTTCCCACTTAGTTTATCTAGACGATATCCTGTTTGACTCCTTCACTGTTATTTACATAGCAGGTAGTGGTATTCGGATTTGTGTGGGGTAGGTACCACAACTAAAAAGTGAAAAATAAAAACTTTTTACAAAAAAAAAAACAACAACCGACTTCCAAAAAAAACACTAAAAAAGTGAAAAATAACTTTAATTTCGGAAGTCGGTGGCAAAAAACAGAAATTGAAAAGCAAAGACACCAAACAAAGTTTTTATTTCTGCAATCCAGGATGAAAAATAGCCTATGTCCTTCCCCAGATCATGGTCTACCTATGTGCCAAATTTCATCCAAATCCGTTTTCCCGTTTTAGTGTGAAAGCGTAACAAACAGGAGTAACATTACGTTAATTATAACACTATAAATAATGATTAAAATAATGAAAACTCAAAATGATACTATAATGAAAATATTTGTTCTTTAACAGTATGTGGCAGTATAAAATTGCCAACTTTTAATTGACTTCTATGTGTTCTATGTGTTAAAATTGGCTAATTCACAGAAATGAGTAACAGACACATCAGTTTATTTAGCATTCATTATGAATGTGTGTAATATATAAGGATAATGTATTGTTTACTAGCCAATTGTTCTTTATTGCTGATGACTGATTTTTTTGCATGAATTGAATCATAATAGTATGACTTAGATAGACAAGGTCATCTGAGGTCTACTTTAAAATCCTAAGTCCGCCATTGGTGCCGATTCCCTTGTTCACAAACTAAACTAAATTTAAGTTCAGTGCATCTTTTTCTTTCTATTTCATTAAGAAAAGCACAGAAGATCAATTTTAGTTTAGTCCTGTCAAACTGTCACTACTCCAAACAAGTTTAGACGCGATTAATAACTTGCCTACTAAAATTACGTCAATTTATGTCAGGCGCTGATTAATTTGACAGGACTAAACTAAAATTTATCTTCTGTCCTTTTCATTATGAAATAGAAAGAAAAAGATGCACTGAACTTAAATTTAGTTTAGTTTGTGTACAAGGGAATCGGCACCATTGGCTGTGCAAAACCAGTAATTACCTACTTACTTATAAAAAGCATAAATTCAAACCCATTCATAATTTCTTACGTGGAATATGTATAAGTTGTAGTTACTCTTTAGTTAAGATAAGGATAATTTTCTTTATCTAGTAATTTAGTTCATTCTGAATTTTTTTTGACATCTTATAAATATTTCCAGTCTCCGTTGGATAACTCACATCAAGGATCTCTTATACAAATGCTGCCTATACCTCGAAGAGTTGAAGCCAGAGTCTCCCATAGACATGCAGAGTATCCTGGTCCACCTCCACACATTGGTAGCGTTCACCGCAAACAACACATGGGCACTTACAAGACTGAAGAACTTTGAGAAACTGCGGGGAGGCATGACTCAGTTGTGTGCTAATGTCATGGGCTCGCTGTTTCATAAGGGATATTATTTGACTTTGAAGGTGAGTTAACAATATATGATAAGCAATTACTGTGTTTTTAATGGGGTTACTTATGTTAAAATAGATAGTAAATCATTTAATCAACATCCTCTATTGTATCATGATAAATGATAGTTATTGCTGATTAATACAAACTCACACATCAATCATATTTTAAAAACTAATTCAAGACAAGGTCGAATCTGCAGTAGTTAATGTCATTTCTAAATAAGCAGTGTATTGTCCTGGGACACATTCTGGATCCGCAATTATAGACATGCCTATACAAAAACCGGCCAAGTGCGAGTCGGACTCGCGCACGAAGGATTCCGTACCATTATCTATAAAAACAGCAAAAAAATCATGTCTGTTGCATGGGAGCCCCCCTTAAATATTTGTTTTATTTTAATTTAATTATTTATTTTTAAAGTGAATATATAACTAAATATTCTGTGAATATTTCAACCATCTACCTGTTGCCGTAAACAATATAGAGCAAAAACGGGAAAAAACATCTGTTTGTTGTATGGGAGCCCCCTTAAATATTTATTTTATTCTGTTTTTTAGTATTTGTTGATATAGCAGCAACAGACATACATCATCTGTGAAAATTTCAACTGTCTAACTATCACGGTTCATGAGATACAGCCCGGTGACAGAAGGAGCGACAGACAAACAGACGGACAGCGGAGCCTTAGTAATAGGGTCCCGTTATATCCCTTGGGTACGGAACCCTAAAAACAAAATAACATTACTGGCTATAGTGAGTGCCGTGCGTTTAATGAACTCTAATCCCCTGATGGAACACTGTCACTTACACTAATTGGATAATTTTGCATGACACACATACATGTTTCTTTGCTGCTTCTAATTTCGAAAGTAAATAGAACTTCAGGAATGCCAATGTTTTAATATGTTCTGATGATCAAAATAATTAGAATAAAGAAGGATGTAATGAGAACTCGGAGAATATACTAAGTAATGCATACATTTTTTATGTGTAAAATCTTTCCTATCGCTTTCCTGCAACTCCTGCAAGCTCTGGGAGTGATTTCGTGAAAAGGGACGGAAGTGTGTAACAGGAAACCAGGGAAGCGCGCGCTATTTGATTTGACCAATGAGCGCGCGCGGTGCTAGGGTTGGCCGTCAGTTGGTACCAACCCATTTTCCGAGAGGTAGTAAACACAAAACAGGATCATGATGATGATGAATATGATGGATGATGATGAATATTATTTATATCATACTAGCTGATGCCGGCGGCATCGCCCGCTTGACAAATTATACACTAAAACCTTCCTCGAGAACCACTCTATCCATTGGTGAAAACAGGATGAAAATCGGTGCAGTAGTTTTTGAGTTTATCGCGAACAGACAGACAGACGCGGTGGAGGACTTTGTTTTATATACGTCAGCCAAGATGTCAGATGTAACACATCTTAGCGACTAATGTAAGGCTCGCAATTTTTTTGTATAAAATGAAATGTCCTAGCTAATGCATCTCATATCCAAACACACAAGGCTGTTCTTATAGAGCCAGTCAATGTAAAATATGTTTCTTGTAAGTACTACTAGCTCGTAAGTCTAGATATCAGTTGCTTCGCGCTAAGGGCTTTAATACAAATCTGGGTCATTTTTCCACCATTAACAGAATGCAAGTTCATTTTGGTCGCCTGTCACGCTTACCTAATGTAGATATTGATATGGCTTACTCTTTACATAAAGTCAAGTCTGTACTACGTACAGCATTTTCATGATAGTTTGTAAAAAGTTGTGAGAAAAGTGTTTGTATTTTTTCTTTTTTCTGGTTGGCACAACGTCGAGCAAAAATTTTATAAAAATCTGAATCATTTTGATTTGATTATGAAAGTTTTCTTTGTCATTTATATTAGTATGTCAGATTTTTGTAACGATTGGCTGTATTTGTATACCATTAGATTGGTATATAAATGCAGGTAATGGACACAGAAACGGATAGATAAAGCAGCGCAAAGTGGTTTTTACTTATTTAGATAGATCTGAATAGGTAGAATCTGTTTTGTAACTGAATTTTCTTTCAGCAATTTTTAATGCATGCCGTGGTAGCCTTTAATTAAGGCTTCACTATAAAATGTTAAATTCAACATGATTTCTTATACATGTATTTTTGGTGTATGCTTTGTTGGTTGCCCTCAAATAAACAAACAAATAAATACATCAGACTGCATCAAATCAATTAACACAATGCAATTGCTTGTGTCGCGATCATTTCGTGTCAATTGATGAACAGTCAACCGCTCGTCTCAGTGTGTATACTCATTATTGGTCTACGATACCCTCCTTACTGCTACGACATAAAGGTGCTTGCAGTGTCGAATTGTTCCCATAGACTGCGCGTAACTGTACCATATTAATAACTAGCTGCTGCACGCGGCTTTGTCCGCATGACCCTAATTCTTTTTCTAAAATAAAAGCCTAAATATAAGTTACTCCTTATAACATCAGCTATCTGTCAATATCGGTCCAGCTGTTTTGGAGATTAGCCGAACAAACAGGACAATTTTTTTTTCTTTATCGGTGCCTTATATACTTTCATAAGCATTTAGTAAAAAGCTGTCATTTTGACAATACAAACAGACACTTCAGTTTTATTTATTTGTATACATACACAATGATGTATGATTATTTGTGCAAGTTCTATCAGTTACTGTTATGAATAGTAAATATATGTATAATGTTCCTATTATGCTACATAATGTATGTGACAGGTCACAAGGGTATAATGATTGTTTACTGATATTAGCAGCTAAACTAATCACTTTATATAATTTGTTTCTGGATTACAAGAAGCTATTTTGTTACTAGTTAATAGTTTCACATGTAATTGGTTGTGTAATTACTAAGAATGTAGCTTATCTATGAATGTGTTCAGTCATTAATTTATGCGTTCATTAATGTTATTTATGGTGTGATAATTAATTAAGAGCCATAGAAACAAAAAATTAAAAAATGCTAAATTTTATAGAAGTTTCAGCACTCATTCACGATTTCTGTACAAATGCTTTACAAAGATCTTAACATATCACTATGCCTGTCATATTCACCAGACCTCAATGTAAGGCTTATAGTATGACCGAGGCCGCTGTTCCGCGCCAGAGGTATGTACGCGGCGAGACTGGGGGCAGTGCAGGCCGTTAATAAGTCAAAGCTCTCGGCGTGCGGCGTCACGCCCGCCGCTGATTGGTCAACGCCGCCCCGCGCAGAACAGCGGTTCCGATCAGACTATGATACAATACGTAGGTAAATATGGTGTATTTAATGCTGGTTAGTTTCTAATATTAAACACAGGAACAGTGGCAAACCAACATGATTTTTATTTACTTGTCGCTGTGGCATGACAATGCTTAGTCATAGCCTATGTTCAGCGATGAACGTCTTTCGGCTGTCATGATGATAACGATTATAATATAATATCCTTACTCTCTTTCTGTTCCAGTCCCTCCTACTCCGCGGACTTTGTCGCGAGAAGATTTACCTGAAGAACATATCGTTGACCGCCATAGTGACGCTATCGCTAAGACCGCTGGTGTCTGCGCAGTTCTCAGAAAAACTGCTTACCATGTATATCATACAGATCCTGTCGGTACCAACGTTAGTTTACCATATGCAGCAGATATCGCCTGAGGTGAGTCTGATTTTTCTTCCTCTATCTTATCAGCACATTCTGTCTAAGGAAAGTTGATGTGGTAAAAGTATTTGCCAGTCAGAACGATGGTGGCATGCTTGGTTGTCCAAGAATGCTACATGACTTTTTTTTTTTTTTTTTTTTTTTTTTTTTTAAAACGTTGCCCCACACTAGGAATTTCTTCCTGTATCGTGGGTGCGTTTACAAACATAGAAACTCACATATACTAACACCCAGACCCGGAACAACTACTTGCAGATCATACAAATATTTGTTCCGTGCGGGGATCGAACCCGCGACACGTTGCGCAGCCGTCCATCGCTCAGCCACTGCGCCAACCGTGTCGTCTGTGTTAATGAATTCAGTTTAAATAAGCTCTAAATAAAAATGGAGATGAATGCAGCAGGCAAACAGAATTCTCAAACTTTAGAATGATCTTCCGATTAAGTTTTTATACTCCGATTTGTTACCTAACGACAAAAAAAATCGGCTGGATGGGCGTAGTGGCTGATCATATTAACATTCTCTAAGTGATGTGATTTCGATTACAGTACAAAAAAAAAAGTTTAATTAACTATACTCCATTTGAAATAAAATTAAACATTCAAACAAACCTTTTTACAGACCGTTCAAACGATTTTGACTTCTATACCGTAGGCATAAGGATGGCATTAAAACCAAAAAAAATACACAATACCAACTCTCTACTGCAGCTGCCATTCGTCATGCCACCAACGTAATAGAAGTCAAAATCGGTTGAACGGACTGTAAAAAAGGCTTATTTAAGTGTCTAATCTTATTTCAAATGGAGTATAGGTGATTTTGAGCTGATATTTAAGCATATTATGCTTTATTTACAGCAGGTGCAGAGATGCTTTATTAGCAGCATAGTGCAGTGGTGGATATGTGGCATCTACCAACCCGCACTGGGCCCGCGTGGTGATTTACGGCCCACCCCCTCTCACCGAGGGGAGGCCTGTGTCTCAGCAGTGGGAAAATTATAGGCTGATTATGCTAATATGCTTTATTTACAGTCGATGTCCTCATTCCGCTCCTACTCGATGTTCGACAAATGCCTTGAGTTCCTGAGCACAGACCAGAACATGCGCATAGTGTTCAACACGCTGGAAGGCAACTACGCGCTGTGTCTCCTAGCCAACTTGGTGCAGTTAGCGCACTCTGAGCGAGAGCACGCGCAGATCGAGTCCTACCATCCGACGTTTGTGGTGAGAAGATTTTCATAAGTGTCATTGTAGGTAGGGCTACTTAGCAAAAAGGTGCAGGTGACTCCTGTTTCTATTGCCAAGCATTGTTGAATAGATTGAAGGGTCGTGGGTACTAGCACCCATGCTGGAAGCGCTTGATTCAGCGTACACTTATTTGCTGACTGATAACTTGAGTTTTGAACTTAAAATAAATGCATTATTTAAAATTTATTGCTGGATCTATTTGGGCCGTTTAGTAAATAACAACTACCCGCAGAAGAAAGCTAAAAAAAGTAGAGTAAAGACTTGTTGTTTTTTTTTTTTTGCCTGATCCAAGCATAGTCGCGGATGTTGATCTTATTCTTAAATTTCATATTTTCTTCTGCAGTTGGTGGTAACACGCTTCCTTGACTCCTGCCAACAATACGTGGTATGCAAAAAGGGGAACCTTAGCAACTGGCATCCAATCCTGGGCTGGTTCTCTCAAAGCTTCGACAGTTACCTGCCGCCAGCGATGGGCAACCTTCGGACACAGCTGTCATTGTTGTGGGGCGCGCCGATGTTGAAGAAAGTGTTGGCGACTCCTTTGAAAGAGATGATAGACGCAGGGGTCACGGGGGAGGAGGGGGCGGGACCCTCGCAGCCCTCCACTCCGGTGCAGAGCAATAATCCGGCTGCCATTATTAGGAGGGCCATTGAGGCTAGGACTAATAGGTAATAGTTTTGTTTGAAGTTTATTTTAGTGATAAAAAAATCCAATATTCCGTTCCAATCTAAATTAAAGACGCTTATGTCCGCGTAGTTCTTTTAATCTACGCAACAGATTTTTATCAGGTTTTCACCATCATTTGGAGAATTCATTCTGCAAGGTTTATGTGTATAATACGTTCATATTAAAGTTACATGTAACTAAGAAATCTCGATGTTTTGTCCAGTCGTAAAAACCGTGCGAACTAGGAGCGGGTTAAATAATAAAGAATCTTGAAAAATGGTAGTCCTAAAGAAACATTGCCATAATCAACCCAGTTGGCTAATTCACTTAGTGATTAGAATCAAAATGAGCTTCAAAAATGTTGCAGTCATCCTCTTGATATTACCCTTTGATCGCCTCTAGCAATATCTACATATTCGACAAAATCGATAACTAAAGATGTTTAGAGATATTCAAGTAAGTAAATTGTTGTCTTTTCAGATCCAACGCGAACAAACACTACAGAAAGTTAGGTTCCCCTGACTGTACCAAAGCGGCTCTCATATGTTCTATGTACCACACGGCGCTTCAGACGATGACGCAAGTCAAACTTGATATACTTACTGGTAAGTTTACATTTAAAATTTTCTCTGCGTCTGGCGCTCGGCGTGGCAACACGTCGTGTTCGGGTTCGCGACAAGTCAATCGTCATCCGGAGGATGCCTCGTTGAGAGGTGAAACACGTGTCGATTTCTTACAGGGTTTTTATGACCGTTTAGGACTAGTATTATAAATTTTCTTTTGCTTATTTTTTTACTTCACTTTTGTCATAGAAATATAGAAGATTTGGTAAACTAAGTGGACTCTTAGTGTGATGAAATACGATTTATATTTGTGTAAATTAATGGTGCTCTCACACGAAAAGAAGAACATTATCACATTTTTTTTGACGCATATCAATAGATCGAGAACACGGCTGCTACAAAATGCCAAAGGCATTAAGCCCGCCTTTGTACTGTATTTTTTTTAACTTGCAGATAAAGCTCTTATAAATGCATGAAAATGCCACAACGCATCATGTCATTAAAAATAAACAAAATGTCTAAATATGCTACTGCTAACTGAAGAACACATAACAGAACTATTCTGCTTATAAGGCCACGATTTCTCGCAAATCACCAGACCACATGCAAGCAGTATTATAATACTGCTTTTAGTACATCTTCTATTTCTTTTCTTTTTTAATCTTTCACACAAATATATTGCTAATTAAAAAAATAGTAGATAAAAGAGCTGTGTTATAATTTTATGTACTTACAAGAAAGTTGGTTTATTCTATCCATTTTGTTTCTTTCCAGGGTTATGTAATCAAGATGAAATATTATACTCGTTATGGCAATTCTTGTGCACCTTGGGTCCAAACTGTGGGTTGAAATCCTTCCTTGATCTCTTAGCTGTTAACACGAAGGCGTCAGCGCCGGAGTTCCAAATGTTGATACTGTTCGCAGACTGCATGACGCATTATGTTACGTGAGTATTAGATGTTTTTTCTTTATTTAACCTTTGGTATGCCGGAACGTGGATCCCGTTGAGAAACAATGGATTTTTAATTACGGCATAAGACGGGTTAAGCAAAGCGCAATATTCTGGAAGAAGACATCACCAAAAACAAATCTTTAATTGTTATTTTCTGAGCCCAAAAAAAGTAATTTTTCATGTAGGTACTGAAAAAAGTAATACAAAAACGAATTTGTTGGATTTCCAAGTTATCGAATAAAAAGGTTTTACGAAAAAAGAATACAAGTTATTCTACCATTTTTCCTCACGAAAACATCCATACTAATATTATAAATTCGAAAGTAACTCTGTCTGTCTGTCTGTTTGTATGTTATCTTTTCACGCCTAAACCACTGAACGGGTTTCAACAAAATTTGGCAAGGAGATAGATGGCATCCTGGGGAAGGACATATGCTACTTTTTATCGACATAACACGCGTGCGAAGCCGCGGGCGGAAGCTAGTATTTTATAAATGTGACTTTTTTTTTTCTCAGTATATTAGACGATATGGAGATGTACGAGCAACAGAATCCGTTCAAGTTACAAGACTTTATTAACATGTCACAGTTTCTCAACATGTTCGTCTACAAGTCCATTATGGGACAGTTATTTGGTAAGTTACTCAAATACTCAGCTTTGTCCACGAGATCAGCATAAAGATTCGCATTTTCTTACATCTAATCTCTATGCTAATCTCATCGGCCAAAGCCCTATTATGATCGAACTTCACTTAGGTAAATTCGTTTAATCATTAAGTATGACTGAAAGCCTTCCTGAAAGTTGGTTACTAAGACGATGCATATCGGTATTTATCCTTGTTTTACATGAAAGTTATCCTAAGCCAAACCTTCGCGATATAACTCAATGATCATTGGACACTAATAAATGTATGAGCTAACAAAGTAGTAATTCAGAAAATGCGAGCAATTAGGCAAAATTATAACACTAGCCTTCCACTCTCCAGATCTCAAGACAATCCAAAGCAATGAGCTGTTCAGCTCACTCCACACTCTGCTACTAGTACTATACCGTCGCGACTGTCGGCGCTCATACACGCCCGCTAACCACTGGCTCGTGAGGGAGATACGCGAGGGACAGTTCATGGCTGATCTCGAGAAGGGCAAGAAGCCGCAGCAAGTAAGTAATTGTTTTTATTAATAACGTTTAGGGTCAGTGGCGTATTTCCCTATGCCCAAGAGCAGGCCATGGCCCCGCATATTATCTTGATACAAATAATATACTCTTCTAGCCAGCTGCTCCGTAGCTAACATTTTCAATCCTAAAAACTCTTAGTTGTTCTGAAGCTTCTATACATAAGTCAACAAAGTAACTTCACCGGTAAGCGTGGGTAAAAGACAAAAGTGCTCCAATAGCTAAAGTGTGAGACCACCGAGCGATTAGCAGCGAGTTTTAATCTATTGCCCTTTGCACCACTTACGTAAACCATAAAGTAGAAATTATTAATAGAAAGTGGGAAGTATCAATTCGAAGCCAATAATTTAACGAATCTACAGGCATTTTATTTTATAGTTAGTTAGTTTCGTTAACATGAAAATAATCACTTTTAATATGGTTTGATTTTGTGTTCATTATTTTCAGGTGCTAGTGCAAAAAACGCCTCACATGATAGCGCACGGAGAACGTGTCAGATTATTCCGACGTGCCGTCGCCGATGAAAAGGTAAGCAATTTCGAGACAAAAACAAAACAAAAATCAATAAATAGATTAGTCTACAGACTGTCTCTATAAAAAAGTTTTCTATATATTCGACCAAGTAATTGCGTAACCCGGTCGTCATAAAACGTCTAAGTATGTTACAGTTATATAGTTTCAACCCTAGTGCAGTTAAAATTTACTGGGAGTTTTCGTCAAGTGGTAAAGTAGTCACGAGGTCGATTATACTATTTTGAAAGATGTCAGATGTCAGGTTTTTATACTCACAAAGTGATGTCATATAATTTCGATCAGAACGAGGTATTACATTCTGAATTTAACTGAATAGGCAGATATTTATGACGCAAGACAATTGCTCCTTAATATTGCATTGACAAATATTTTATATTTTTGCGTCGCTTGTCTCGCCAGATAGTTCTGGTGTTTTGTCACATATTTTGCCGCCATTTATTAATCGATGAATCTTGCAATCAGATAGTATTGCCGAGCAGTTCATCGTAACTAATAGTATAGCCGGCGGCAGGTGGTGCTGGGCCTGACGGAGCGCGCGTGCGGCGGGCGCTCCACGCTGGTGACGGTGCGGCGCGCGCGCCTCGTGGAGGACGGCTACCGGCAGCTGGGCGCGCTGCCGGCGCGCGCGCTCAAGGGCACCGTGCGCGTGCGCTTCGTCAACGAGCAGGGGCTGGACGAGGCGGGCATCGACCAGGACGGGGTCTTCAAAGGTACTAACACGTAATCATTATTATTACACGCTATAATATAGCTTTTATTTTGTAAAGTAAGAGGCCCCAAAAGGTCAATCAATCTGCCGTGACCATCTTTACATACCAAGACGCCTCCGTGGGTCGGACGGCCCATTGAGCCGTTGGTCCCGGCTGTCATTTGTAGATCTTTGACAGTTGTTACGGCTCATCAGAAGCCTGAAAGTCTGACAACCAGTCTTACCAAGGAGTATCGTGTTGCCCAGTAACTGGGTTATGGAGACCAGATAGGCAGTCGCTCCATGTCAAATACTGGTATTCAGCTGCATCCAGGTAGAATGGAAGCCGACCCCAACATGTTGGGAAAAGGCTAGGCATCTGCCTAGCAATCTGCAACATCATCATCTGATGACGTTCCTTCAACAACACCAACTATACAGAATACAGTCGTGAAATAGACACCTATCTTTTTTACAGAATTCCTGGAAGAGACAATAAAGCGGGTATTCGACCCGTCACTGAACTTGTTCCGTGTGACGAGTGAGGAACGCTTGTACCCTTCACCTACATCCTGTCTTCAAGAGAATCATCTCCAACTGTTCGAGTTTATTGGACGAATGTTGGGCAAAGCTGTCTATGAGGTTTGTGGGATTATTTAGTCCAACAAAATTGTATTTCAGCGTAATTTCAATGTCACTCAAAATCAATATCGGCAAAATAACTCTGCACTTTGAATAGAAGTAGAAAGAACACGCCGCCATTTGAGCGAAGCATTCATTATTGATTATTCTAACATTTTGAATCTAAAGAATAATATTATTATTTGCGTTCTTCTCATTGAGAGAACTAAGCTTTGTTATTCAAACTTTTTCAAAAAATCCATTCGGTCTTTCCCAACTATGTTGGGGTCTGCTTCGAGTCTAACCGGATGCAGCTGAATACCAGTATGTGTAACATTTTTCTACTTGCAAAATTCTTCTACAAAATAAAATCATTCATTCACTGACAGACAACGTACAACCCGTGCGCATTAACATGGCACCGTTTCAGCCGTTTTTTTTTTGTAGAGGTGTTATTTTTATGTACTTTATTTCAGTTTTAAATGACTTTTGAATTATAAATTAGATTTTATTTAATTTGGTTTTAATTACGTCAAAATACGTCCAAAAATACTTCTCTTTTTGCAGTCGGTTTTCATCATAGATATCCGGTTTTTATCGATATTTTATCGATCAAATATTTATATTAACCCCTCATCCCTAGTTGAGGCTAGAGTTGCTTGTGTGCGTACAGTCGCTGTATCTATACTTTCTAATGCCCGCCCCTTTTGAGCATGTGTGCAGTAAGTAGCAACAAAGGTGTGAAGCATATTTAGTTGTGTGCGTGCGTATCTGTATTGTGCTTTTGTGTGAGTTTCGGGAGTAGGGAAAAAGTGGCGATACTTGAACTTGAACAAATATAGATAGAAGGCATATCTCCGGATATCTATGGGTTGTACCTACAGCGTAAACCGCTGGGTTTAGAAACATGAAATTGTAATTTCATAAAGTGCCAAATGTCATGCTTTCCTGAAATAGTAATTCAATACACTTTTATGAACTTAGAGAGTTGTATTGCTGATTCTAATGTTTATAATTTTGTAAATTCATATTTGTTACGGTCGCAAATCATATTTTAATCAACATACAACCTGATACTTACTTGCAAATTTATTTTGCGGGCAATCCTTTTTTTTTTTTTGAGGTTGGAAAATCATCGTTTGACTTCTCGCGCTCTGGGCGGAGCGGAAAGGCGTGTCAGACTTTTACTGACTAAAACCCTCCCGTGTTCCTTCAGTTGCCTGTTGCCAAGGTCCCGGTATCCCTTTCGGACTTTCCCGCAACTGGCGGGCTACCCTGAAGCTTGATTTTTGAAAATTAATCCTCTATAAGAGTTAAATAGATAAATAAAGTTTGTATGGAAGTTCGTCATTTTTGACGCCGGCAGATACTATAGGGCACACATGGTAGTTAATTAATGTTGTTTGTTACAGGGCATAGTGGTGGATGTGCCATTCGCCTCATTTTTCCTTAGTCAAGTGCTGGGACAAACCCAACAAGCGCTATACAGCTGGATCGACGAGCTGCCCTCACTCGACCGCGACCTCTACCGGAGTCTGACGTATATCAAGCATTTTCAGGTACGTTTAATAATAAACACTTCGGTCCAACCGCCATTTTTGCTAGTTATAATTTTCTTTCAAGCGTGCAAGATGAAAGCCAAATCAGACAATGTGTACAGGCAGGAATGGTAAACACATACAATGATGTGGCCTCTTCATTTTTTTTTGTCTAGCGTGTATTGCAGACGATGAAGGCGAAGGAAAATCTAATGATCATTACAAAACCGGCGCTCAGCTTGTCCACTTAATTTTCACCTTTTTTCGTCTCCAAGGGCACCAATTTTCCAAGCCCTTTTTGTCAACTCAACTGAAAAAAAGTCTGAGCTACTATCCCAACTTTGCCAGGTCCGTTCACCTGCAGCTCGGATGACCTAAAGAATGCCACTGAAGCCGCCATCAACGTACCCACCTCAATCAATCTGCCTAGCCTTTTTTCCAACTATGTTGGGGTCGGCTTCCAGTCTAACGGGATGCAGCCGAATACCAGTATTTTACATAGAGTGACTGCCTATCTTACCTCCACAACCCAGTAACTGGGTAATACGATACATACCCCTTGGTAAGACTGGTTGTTAGACTTTCGGGCTTCTGATGACCAACGTGGCCACCTACTCAGCTCAAATAATGTTAAAAGAACCAAGACTAGTACCATCGACACGACAAGAACACCTATTTTTTTCGCCAATTTTTCCTTCATGTGCCTGAGTAAAACTACACTTTTTCCAATAAAGCTTGACCATTTATCTCGTTTGGTTCCACTTATTTAAATTGATTCTTGTTTTAGGGCGATATATCTTCATTGGAGCTTACGTTTTCGGTGGATGAAGAGAGATTAGGAGAAATAGTAACACACGAGCTTGTGCCGGGCGGCAAAGCTGTTCCAGTTACTAATGAAAACAAGTAAGTTACGACAATTTCTCAGCGTAACGATGAATTTGTGGCGCCATCTACATCGCCACATACAACGACGCATCAAAGACATGCCGTCACACAAATCCTGCATCGCGCTATCAGAGTTTACTGCGCGATCGATATATATAAGACTTCCCGACATCAATCGTGGCGCAGTAGCCCACCAGACAGGACACCCGTGTGGTCGGAGGATCCTCCCTTTTCTATAGAGGATGAGTGAACTTTATACCCTGTTCGTCATATCTCAACAAATTCTTACATTTTAATTTCGATATCCTCGTACTTAGTACAAGAAAATGAAAACGGTTATTGTTTATTGACAAATTGGTAAAATAACAATAGTTATATAAACTTAACAACACGCCTGTGTACCTGAATGGTTGGGCAGAGGTGTACCTATAGTACACCCACATTTCGCCAGATATGTTTGACCTATATAATAGGAGGCGAGCCTATTGCCATCAACCGGACACAAATCCAGATTCCGGGGTGCTACTGAAAAATTCCAGCCATTCCATTTATCCATGGTTTTTTTCATGTATCTTAACGAATATTATTAATCTCTGGAAGTTACTGATACGATAAAAATTCTTCAACTGATAGAAAGCAACGTGACCAGGTCCGTAGGCAGGAGGGGGGGGAGGTTGGGGGTTCAAACCCCCCCCGAAATGCTAGAAACCTCTCAATCTCAATCCAGAGATCGACCCCCTAGGGTACCTCTTTATTTAGATGATATATCGACTCTGACTTTGTATTGAATAAATTCCTGCAACTTCAGCATTCTTTGAGATATATGTACTAACCTCCTCCAGCCTGTCCCAGGCGGGGTGCTAAAATTTTCGAGCTCGCTTCGCTCGCTCTTGCATCTTTTTTGCATCATCCTTCACAAACTTTTCTGCATATTAAGTCGATAAAGTTACTTCTATTTCTGTATGATCATCGGTCAAAGACAAAGAAATCCTAACTTATTCGAAGCTGGATGCAAAACATTTCGAGCTCGGTTCGCTCGCAATAATTTTTTTAAGATTTCCGAAAAAGAGGAAAATACTCTTTTTTTTTAAATATGTATTTACTATTTTTCTACCCTCTCTGAAATCAGAAATAGGTACCTACTTAATTTCTTTAAAAAAAGTTTAAATAACCCCCCCGAAATGAATTCCTGGCTACGGCCCTGAACGTGACATAGGAATATGTTTTATGGTATAGTTGACTGACGCGGGCGGAAGTCAGGGCAGAGACTACACCCGGTTTTAAAATAATATATTGTTATTTTTTTCTTAGTTGGTTGCGTTCTAAAATTTGGCACCGTTGCAAATAGCTGTCAAATATTTACCTGATTTTATTAATTTGTTAATATTACTACGGAAATATCGCTCTATAGTGAGATTATCCTTACTAATATGATAAATGCGAAAGTAACTCTGTCTGTCACGCTTCACGCCAAAACTACTGAACCGATTTAAATGAAATTTGGTACACAGATAGTCTGATAGTCTAGCTAGAGCCTGAGAAAGGACATAGGCTACTTTTTATCTACATACCACGCGGGCGAAGCCGCGGGCGGAAGCTAGTTAAAGATAAATCGCCTCAAAATGGCCTAAGAATTTTTGTGCATGATATTTAGGATGTTTTGAATATTTCAGAATAAACTACATCCATCTGATGGCGCACTTCAGAATGCACACGCAGATCAAAGACCAAACAAACGCCTTTATTAAAGGATTCAGAACCATCATAAACCCAGAGTGGTTGTCGCTGTTTTCTACGCCAGAGGTTAGTATAGTTTTTTTTAACATAAAAAAAAATACAATCCGCCAATTTGACCTACTTTCTTATGTTTTTTAGTGCGAACGGACTTTACGGGAGACGTATTGTATTGTGCATTTATCATAGAATTACACGGTAAGGTCCACTAGAGCTGCGCGCGCGCAACTTCCCTAGAGTCCCGCTCGAAATTCCTAGAGTCGCGTTCTTTTAATTTTTACACGTTTTGGGCTCGAGGTTTTAGCATCTTTAATGGTATATATGGTGTACAAAAATGTATTATATGGTTTATAAGGTATGTATATGGTTTACAGTGTAGGAAAAAATTCGGTGTCGATTAAATCGATAATTTTTTGGGCAAAAAATATATTTTGCCGGGGTGTGGCGCATCCGGCTCCTAGAGTGGCCAGTAGGTGTTGAGGCAAGGAGCGCGTTTATTGACACTATATACTACCAGTTAGGCCTTGAGTGTTAAAGAGACTTGCGCCAAAAGTTGTCAACGATGCAACTTTTTGTCGTTCCCTGATACGATGGTGATTTAATGTGTAAACCGATTTAGCGACTGCCGCGCCGAGGGTCTCGCTGCCGCGCCGAGGCTCTCGCGGCAGCCTCACTTCGAAGTTCTTCTGTCGCGTAGATTTGTCAGAAGCCTTCGTTAGTAGAAGTCTACGCTTTTATCGATGTATTTATGTGTTTCTTCCGCAGCTACAACGTCTAATAAGCGGCGACAACGTGCCTCTAGACCTGCGCGACCTACGCCGCCACACTCAGTACTACGGCGGGTTCCACGACTCGCACCGCGTGGTGTGCTGGCTGTGGGACGTCCTGCAGCGGGACTTCTCCGAGCAAGAGCGCGGCATGTTCCTCAAGGTGACGCACTATACAAAGTCAAATTAAATTAACTAGCAAAACTCCGCAGATGTGTTGGGTATCGATATCTTAACATGATAAAACAAAGAATGCACATTGGATGTTCCTTTTTGAGGTTCTTACTTGTAGCGTTGTTACTTGTCTTGAAATATGAGTTTAGAAAATCTTTTTTTTTTTTGTATTATAATGTTTAGATATCTATACCCATCACGTATATGGAGTTAAGCTAGCTAATTTAATTTGTATGTGACACTCACTGTAGTGTGATATATCTGTGTGTAACACATTATAATTAACCTTTAACGTCACAGAACCTGTTGTATTACTGTTACTACGGCGAGTTCTGCGACGTGAAACGTCTTCCACAAACGCGGGGTAGAGATAGACGGCAACGATTTAATACCTCCAACAGAATCCTTATTGTAAGCTCGACACCCGGCAGGGTCGCCAATCCATTTATTCCAAAAAAAAAAAACAATATTACCGATGTTATTAAACGAATATTCAAACAAAGTATGAATCTCATTTCCAGTTCGTGACGTCATGCTCGAAGCCGCCAGTCCTTGGGTTTGCTCATCTCAAGCCGCCGTTCTCTATCCGGTGCGTTGAAGTGGGCGACGATGAAGACACTGGTGATACAATAGGTAAGTTGAACAAAAGCCTTCTGTTAATTAATTAAAGCTTCATATTAATTGAGGCAATTTTTAACGAAATCCTAACTAATATTATGTGAGTTTGTTTGTTTGTTACGCTTTCACGCTAAAACGCCTGAATTGATTTGAATGAAATTTGGCACATGTGTAGACCATGACCTGGAATAGGACATAGTATACTTTATATCCCGATATTCCCACGGGATCGAGACTTACGTGGGTGACCGCGGGGCACAGCTAGTATTATTATTTATTATAGTATTGATCTTTCGTCACACTTTTGTAAGTTTTGAATGTGCAATTGTGGATGCACTCAGATTCAGATTCATTTATTTGCGAAAACATGTGTATGATAATATACATGGCATGATGCATATTAAAGGTGTTACAAGGTTATATTTTTGCTCAACATGTTTGACCATTGCTGGTGTACAAAATTAAGTCGAAAGACTAAGTTTTCAAAATAAGAATACAAAGAATAATAATTATAATAAATCAACGATTAACATCAATATTAAATTTAAAAAATAGGTCATGCGATACAAAATAGATAGAAAAGATTCAGTCAGTATCTTCAGAGCGATTTATCATTTAAAAATTCCTTAACATCATAACAGGCTTTTTCTGTCAGTATTTTTTAAAATGTTTTCTTAAACTGGTCTGTGTTTAATTTCTTAACACAGTTAGGGATATTATTATAAATTATTGGCGCTCTGCATACAACGCTTTTATACAGTAGCGCTGTTTTAGCTGGCTGAACACGAATTTTACTATTATCCCTCAACTATTTTTTCCATTATTTTATCTTTTGAGTGATATTTCGAAGTATTATTAAAATGAACAATGTTATGAGTACTTATGAGTCAGCATCGCAAATTCGAAAGTATCATAATTGTTATTTATGTGCTTATCTGTTGAAACCTCAAAAATATCCTCGAAAATAAAAAAATCAATCAATCAGTAAAAAATACTTTTAAAAAAAAATGTTTTGAATATCATGTTGTTTGATTCCCCATAGATCTGAAACAATAATTACATACAAACATTTTCTCTCTACAGGCAGCGTAATCCGAGGCTTCTTCACAATTCGAAAGAAGGATCCCCTCAACCGTCTGCCCACATCCTCCACCTGTTTCAACCTCCTCAAGCTGCCAAACTACCAGAAGCGAAGCACATTACGCGATAAACTACGGTACGCAGTCAACAGCAACACTGGCTTTGAACTATCTTAAACGGAGAATTAAAACTATTGGATAACAATATTTTACGAATAATGTGGTCAAGTCTGAACGGTTATTGGATGTTCCAAATTTAAAAGGATTGTATCCTTAGGCTTTGGTTTCCCAAGAAGCGGTGAACGGTCACAAAATAACGGCTGTCAGAGCGTTTTGTCACCTCAATGTCAAATACTGATAAAAATGACAGATTGTCATGACGGCTGTTTTATGGCGGAACCGCTTTCCAAAGAAATCAAAGGTTAAAGCTGTGCTCACACCTAGACAAAAGACCATCACTCTTTCAAAACAATGATAAGTAATGCGTGAATCGCAAAAAAACATTTTTGGTCGACAATTGACATAACAGTTTTAATACTCTTTTGTCGAGGTGTGAGCACAGCCTTAATGGGCGCTTTCATATTGGACGATAACGATAACGACACGATGTCGTCGGACTGATAGTTTCATACAATACCACTAAACGCTTTCACACTGTGTCGGTAATTCTAAAGTGCCCGGTATCGTCGCGGACATTGATTATCGTGCCGATATCGGCGGACGATACAGTGCACTTGTTCACTGCTGCCATTATTACCTCGAATGTACTATTACACTTTTGGGATCGCACTGCGATTTTTGCTGGCGCAACGCGACTGTTTGAGGCTGCTGTGGTATACCGCATGACAATAACCTGTTAGTTACATCGTGTCACATAACGATATCGTCCCGATGTCGGTCCGATATGTCGTTATCGTCGTAGTGTTAAACGGCCAAAGACAATAGTCATTGACTAAACCTAATCGCAGGATAGAAGAATTTTTATTCGTAAATACTCGACCTTTATGAGGCCATTAATAATGTATAGAGGTGCATTTCCCTTTTATTTACCAAAAAATAATGAAGCTGGTCTTCTTAAAGTTCACCAACATCATGGCAACATTTCTTAATAGGTACAACATATTATATAATACTCATAATAATATCGTTCTTAATAAAACACGGATTTGTGGCAATTTCAAACGACATTTTAAATCTTACGTCACACTAAGTTTTCAATGTGGATGCACCGCACTATTTTCACATTTTTTAGGGTTCCGTAGTCAACAAGGAACCCTTATAGTTTCGCCATGTCCGTCTGTCCGCGGCTTAGCTCAGAGACCGTTAGTACTAGAAAGCTGTAATTTGGTATGGATATACATATAAACGACGCCGACAAAGTGGTAAGAAAAAATCGTTAAAAAAAATTTTTTTTTAGGGTACCTCCACTACATTTAAAGTGGGGACGGTATTTTTTTTCTCGTCAATCCCATGGTGTGGTGTATCGTTGGAAAGGTCGTTTAAAAATAATGTGAGTTAGTGGAAACCATTTTTGGATTCATGGATCCGTTTGTGAAATATTAAGCTTTAAAGTGCAATTTTTTTTGTTAGAGCCAAGTGTCCCCACCCCCTACCAGCTAAATGGTTGGGTTTGGATATGTGAAAAAATTCACGGCAGTAGCATATATAACGAAATTAAAACGAAAACTATAACCGCTACGTAGGCTCCACAAGTTAGCGAGTAATAATCGACCAACATAAATTTACAGTTGTAAAAACATGTTCTCCCATACATTCTCTATCGGAGAACAAGTTTTTCAACTACAATGTTAAGTTTGTTTTATAAATTCATCCCAACTACGGAACCCTTCATTGTGCATGGCACAACATGCACTTGGCCGGTTTTTTAATCATATTTTCAAGTGTTAGAAACTGTTATCAACCTGCGGGCCATGGTGAGATTTTACATCATTTTCGTATCAACGTAAATGTGTGCTCAAATTGCACGAAGTTACAGTTTTGTAACTTAAAAACGTTCAGAAGGACAAATCTCGTTCTTAAAAACGTTCAAATTCATGTCGCAATATGTCAAACTTGTCAAAAACTTTGGTAAATTGACTGTATTTTTGACAGATTACGAATGAGATTATAATGCGAACGTTCTTAAAAATACGGGAATTGCTCCTCTGGCCTGTCATCGACATAAACAGAAATTGAGCTTGTAAACGAAGCTGTCACACTGGTGACAGAAACGACGCGCTATTATACCAAGACTTATCTTTTTCTAAAACTGTGCGCCATATTTATGGCCGTGTACTGTACACTAAGGGTCAGTTTAGACCGCGACGTGACGCTGGGCGTACTTTTTAACAATTATCGAACTTATTTTCTTCTCAAAAAGGTATAACTTCAGTGCGAGGGTTGACACGTGTCAAAGTACGCTGAGCTGCGCGGTGCTGCGTAGCGCGTATTAAGGCTCTTACATACTGGCGCGACTTGTCGCGCGACGCGACTTTAAACAAAACAATTTCTGAGAAAACTCCACGGCGAACAATGCAGCGGCGTCGCGTCGCGCGACAAGTCGCGCCTATTTGTGGGAGCCTTTAAATTTGATATTGTATCGGATCATAAAAAAGTGCGCGTCGCGTCGCGTACCAGTGTGAACTGACCCTTACTGTTCGTTCACAAATAAATAAAATTAACCAAAGAATGTAACACTCACTTCGGAAAAAATTGGTTAATCCATTGAATAATGTTATATAAATTAAAATGACTTAATTGTTGAGGCAGCAGAACTGATTCTTCATAAGCTGCTAAGAAACACCTGGTTCTAATATTTTAACGACGATCTCAAATAAATATTTGCCTAAAAAAACACTGGCAAATGCAAAAAGGAGTACATTGAAGACTGGGATTGGGGTTTGTATAGTGTAATGTGTGAAATTATGTTGCTTGTACATAGGTTAAGCTTTCCAAAAATTCGTGTGACTGCTGCACCATTTTAATGCAATTTCTTTACCTTTTATAGGCCAGTAACTTAATTTTACTAACATCTATTAAATGTTTTTAGATTTTTGTAATATTTCAAAACCAAATCGAAAAGTGATGAGGCCATATTGTTTCGGGTCTTATATTTTACCTGCAGATCAGGCCTAAACCAGAACTATACGTATACGTAAGTTAATTCGAAGCCCACATTATTGATACGAATTATTTATAACATTGTATGTAGAACGAATGTACGTTTGTAACCTAGATCACGTTATTTACCCATAGCGTGTATAATTCACGGTGTAAATCGGTATCTAAAACTGAATTCTAAATAATCCAGTCCAATGTATAAATAGGTGTATTGTATTGTATATAGACAATAACGTATTAGAATTGTACTTTATTTTATTTACCTATTTATGTACAGTACATACATTTGGCTTTTTATTGGCATTTTGAAATCAAAATTCGTATTCGGGATCACATTTTCATGAGGTTGTTTTTTGTTTTTTAGTACATACGAAATAATGCAATCTAAACTAAGGTATTGAGATAATGAAACAACTAAGATCACATCAGAAACTTATAAGGTACAGTAATTTGTAATAATATGTAAGAACATAGAATCTTCAACCTCATCTATCATGCTGGGGCCACACTGTTGCGATAAGGCGAACTAAACTTCGCGCGCTCTCTCGCGCACACTGACGTCTCGTTCAGCTACAGAGAGCGCGCGAGGTATAGTTCTCGTTATCGCGACAATGTAGCCCAGCATTACATGTTTGAAGTGTAACTTTGATTCGATTCGACTCGATACTTGGACGAGAATTGAGGGTGAAAATTCAAGGACACGTCATATTTAGGCACATTTTGTTATCTGGGAGAGAAGAACGATATAACTCTATCTCTTTCGCTCTCACACGAAATCTCTCTAATCCTTTATTTTTTTAAAGTTTCACTTCTATCACGTGTACGATACTGCAACCGTATTTTTTTTGTTTTTCTGAATTTCTTTTATTTACTTTAGAAACAATTTGGAAATGAGATCTTTTTCAATTTCACGATGTGTAAGCATATTATTAGACGAGACAATCTAGACGTGACTTTTAAGCCTCGTGTTCATGTTGAAAAAAAAGTTGAGGAACCCTGCAATTATTCATGTTGCTGGCAACATTGTTCCACGAAACTTTCTGCTGCAATAATGTTCTGCAACTTTTATTTGCCACTAGCTGATCTGTCAGGCCTTACCCTGTCAAAATTTCAATTTCGATTTTTCGGATGTCCCTTTGGGACTTTCCTAAACCTGGGTGGTCATGGATTGAGGCGAAAAAACAAAAAAAAAAATTCAAATTGCTCAAGCCATTTTCGAGACTAACTCAATTGATTTATACATGTTTAAATTTAAGATGAATACGAGGCTTTATTTTATGTCAATGTAATCTACACTTTAGTATTGCACTATAATGTTTTACTATCATCATATTTTTACAATTAAGGTCTTCAATAGTTATACTTTGCAATATTAACATAGATTTTGTGTCCCTATGTGTTGTAATTATTTGTCTGTAGTCTATAAAACAGGATATTTTATTGTATAAAATTTATATTTCGTTGTTAATTTAGTGCAATTACTTTGAAACAATTTTAATTAACATTGTATACAAGAAAAGTTGACTGCAGAAAAGTTATTTGTTTATTGAGAATGGCAAATGGAATATTAAAAGCATTACCCTCTTTTTGGCTTTCGCCGCAGTCGGATAAAAAAGGTACTAAAACATTACATTCGTCATTTAACTTTTCTGCAGTAACTGTTGAGAGAAGATAGTATTTTGTAGTAATGTTTCCCTTTTTAATTGAAAACTTTTAAGTATTTACTAATATATGCATAGACAAGGATCATTGTAAGGGATATTTTGTACTAGCCACGTAAATATGTTGTATAACACAATGTGATTCTCTGTGATAAAATAATTGATATTTATTATTGAGAAGTTTTATTAATCCCCTTTTTTGTATACACATGGCCATTACTGTATTTTGTATGAGTATCATAATGTATCCCAAAAGAGCACAAGTGGTCAGTATTATTTACAAGCTGGCAAAAGAATGGAGTATTGAGGCGACGCAGAGGCAAGTTTAATAAATACATTACAGTCCGTAGTCCTTGGAAGTAGCGCTCGCCGCTAATGTTGTACCGCTCGCTACGCTCACTCAGCTCGCGCGCGGTTGGTCTCAGTTCTCAAATTTTTCGACCGTTTATAATCTAATGGAAATAATACCGATACAATCATAAGGGTACCCCAATGTGAAACATGTGTTATGGCTAAGGGCCGAGTCACACCGGAATGGCAACGGCCGGCACCGGCCCCCGGCGTCGCCGCTCGCAAATAGAACTGTTTAGAAGAATCAAATGAACATATTGGCGCATGAAATGCCGCACCACACCACAAGGCACACAGCCAAGGCATCGCCGCCGGCCTCGCGTCGCCGCGGGCAGAACCACTGCTTTGCGACCTTTTCAAGCGATACTGGTCTTTTAAGTATGTAGATAAAGTTTAAAATTATTTCAAACTGAAAGTGCTCGCCGCGTCGCAGCCGGCCGCTGCCATTTCGGTGTGACTCGGCCCTAGACATTGATGCAATATTGTGGAACAAAGACTAGACTATTCAATGGTTTTTATCGATGTATACACGTGTTTGAGGCTGACTGTACCATGTACTTTATGTGTACATTACACACAGTTTGAAGCATTTCTTGAAGGTTATAGGCGAGCTTGACCATGTAATATGGTGTCGAAATTGGGTTGTGTAGGTACCATTAATTTTGCGACGCCTTTCCAAAGATAAGTGTATTTTTTATTTTGACTGATTCAATGCTTCATCAATGCTAGTGGTACTAGATTTGCGCACAGAGTTTAGTAGATTTCTCGCAACTGCAGCAGTTTTAGATTGAAAGGTGAAAACTTAAAAAAATAGTAATAATACTGAAACAATCAGCATCGTGTTTTCATGTTGCAAAATCTTATGTATAACCCCTTTCAAGGAATTTTACACCAAACATTCCGACAAAACAACACAATATTATTGTAGTGCTGAGATCGCCGAAAATACAGTTCATACAATCACATAGATCGTTTTGAAATCTTTCTCCATTTATATATTTTCTTTATATCTATGAGATATGTATGTTTGTAAGGAAAAATCAGGACTTATTTCTTAAAGCAGATGATATTAATGTCCGAAACCGACGAGACCCCAACAGGCTCGTACTAAGCGAGATTCCAAGACTCACTAAATATAATAAAAGTTGCCTTGCAATGTGTGTACGTTTATATAATAAGTTACCAAATGATCTCAAAAATTTAAATACTAGATTATTTAAAAATAAAGTTTACGAATGGTTAAGTGTTAATAGTTTCTATAGTGTTAAAGATTTCATTGACAAAAAATGTTAATGTAAGATAATAACAGAAAAATTTGCATGCTGATTATTATATTGGCAAAACATGCTTTGTTCTAAATTGTACTATTTTACCACCTTTATATACCGTGTTTTTATGCAAATAAATATACTTATACTTATACTTATATTCGGATAAAAATAGAACCCCTAATTAGATATACCTATAGGTTTATTTATTGCTGCGTGAGGAGATGGTGTCTGAAAATTAAATGACGAAACTAGCCCTGAATACGTGTTAGTAAAAATGTTATGGGTGAGATCTTGAGAATGGACACGTCTGTAAAAATAAAACCCCATTTTATGGTGCAAGAAATATTACCTACATCGGCTACATCAACTATAAATAGATCGCAGAGAAAACCGTCCATGGTTCTTCTTCTTTTGTTGTTTTTTTTTTGTAGTAGGGCCCAGTAGTTGGCCCCACTAATCGTGGCATCAGTGGCGTACTTTAGGACCTCAGAAGTACAGGTGTATGTAAACTGGACATGCCAACATATGGGGCATGGTTTAGTTAGGAGCACCGTATTCGCATTGAGTGTCGGTTGGTTCAATAATTCCCCATTTCCCTAGATTGTTTTTGCAACGGTCTACTTGGGTCCAGTCCGCAGTCGATTGATTGCTTTCCACATGGGCCACGGCAGGTCAAGTCGGGTGGTAGCGGATGATGTTTTTACACTCACAGATCTCTTCTCACCATAAGCGGTTGGTCTGGTCTTGGATAGCCTCTTTCGGCTCTTAAGTCTACCCGGGGTTGTTATGTATTCGTAGAGGAGATGACGGATATGGGAATCGACTTCTTGCTTATATTTTTCAATCGCTCTGGCCACTGGCTCGTGCGCATGTGACTTTCCTTCGTACGACAGGTGGAGCTATACCAGCCAACGGGTAGAGCTTGTTAAGCGGAGTTGGTTTTAGGCATCCTGATATAATTCAACACGTCTCGTTCAGGTCAATACCTGCTTTGCGTGAGTGGATAGACAGACGCTATTTGACGCAAATAAAAAGAAAGAACCCAATTTGAATGACCATTGTTGTCATAATATAAATAATATAATACAGAAATCAGAATACTATCAGCAAAGACAGAGTAAAAATAACTGTGAGTACTCGAATCTTCATTAAAAAAAAAAACAAGTTGTGTAAACGTTTGTTTTTTAAACTTTCTAAACCGGCAACACTGCACTGACACTGGCCTCTCCTGTCAATGTCAATAGCAAAACAATAGCACTAACGCCAATAAAAAAAAACAAAATGTTAAGTTAAAATGTTCAAAATACGTTTCTTTATTATTATTAGAGATAGTAAAATAAAATTATATTTTTACCCGTATATACAAAAGTAATAAAATACAGTCGTCCTACAAAGGAAGGATACGCAGATTGGTTTTCACAGCTGTTTACCGCGCGTCGCCGCCATTGTTATTTTCCGTCTCTTTTTAGACCGCGTCCTCGCGACTCCCCTCGCCCTCGCCCCTCCCCCTTCCCTTCAACCAGTTTCGCTCGATTTTCGTGCCGCGTGGACGTCTGTGCGCGGCGCGGACTAAAATATCTCGGTCTCATCCTTTGTCCAGGAAGAAGCGAACTCCACAGCAACTTGCAAACACAACTGAAACTCCCTTTCAAACGTGAAATAACTGGTGTAATCTACAGGTGTATAGTCTTTCCGTGTGTTGTTTAGTGATTCCCGCATAGTCAATCGAGTATGAATAATAAAGAAGTAACCGGTGATATAGTCGTGTGTCCACTGGGAGGCGAAGTCTGGTGATCGAGCGCAGTGTCGAGGTCGTAGGGTTCGGCGTGTGATGAGTCTGCGGTGACGGCTCGCCGCTGAGCGGTTGGATGGCGGCTGTAAGCGGCCCCGCGCGGCACTCTCGCGTCTCCATGAGTGTGTCCATGTCGCTGATGCAGGGCGGTACGCAGAGCGCGCCGCAGGGCGCCATCCTGGCGGCAGCGGCGCCCTACTACCAGACGCCGGCCATCCCCACAGACGTGCAGCCTGATCGCCCGATCGGCTACGGCGCCTTCGGTGTTGTATGGTGAGTCAATTTTGTTGTTGTTTATATTTTCAAATTGCCCGCGTCACATTCAAAACTAATTGAAAAAGTGTCTATCAATTTTATTCTGTTCGTGGTGCTAACTTCATGCGTGGCTTGGGGGGAATCTGAATCTGTGATTAGTAATTTAGTACACTGTGTTTAGGTTTTGGGCCTTTGTAATTTGAACCCATCCCATTTTATTCGGCTCACGGATTTTTCGTTTTTATCTAATCGCATTGATTGGTCTATGATTTTGATTGATAGTTGATCTTTGACTATTGTGTATGTTCAGCTATGTTCACACAATACACAATAGATCCAGAAACCTGAGTAAGGCCGGGTACCCTTGAAATTTGTGTTGCCATTGTACTTTTTAACTTTGTGAATATTTACCTAGCTACAAAAGTAAGTTCCCTGATTGCAATAATTTAGGAAACCTAGATAGGGATGTAGGTAATAGTAAATTATTGTTTTACAATGGAACAATAATAAATTAACATTCAGGTACTGGTATGAACCTTTAAAATCATAAATAAAACTTAATGTGATACATACCTTACGTTTGTATAAATCAACCCTCATAAAATTACACAAATTGCTCACCAAAATTTGTTTTACATTAGGTACTTAGATTTAATTGCATATTAGATAATGCTAGGTGGATGAGCGGAGTCTCCTAACACAAGCAACTCCTGCTTATAGGTGATTTCCAAATCATGTAAGTAAATGCACTTTGTAATTGAAAAAAAAAACATTTCTTTTTTTGTTTTTGTTGTACTAGGCAGTATTTTTTTTTTAAATTATAAGATCATACTATATGCTTAGCTATCAGAGAATCAACTACCCAGGCACTTTGAATTCAACCATCATAACCAACCCAGATAAAAAAGACAAGTACTTCTTTTTTCCTGGAGGGTATGTATTTTTTTTAATTAAAATAGTCACAACTAATATTATAAATGCGAAAGTATGTTTATTTGTTACGCTTTCGCGCTAAAACGGCTTACCAGATTTGGATGAAATTTCTCACACGGGTATACCATGACGTGGATTAGGACATAGGATACTTTTTATCCAGATAAACTTATGCGAGTGAAACCGCAGGGCACAGCTAGTATCCTAGTAAATGCTTAGCTTAGTCTAAAGACCCTAGTAGTTTGTTTAAAAAGATAGGTGGTACATTTCTTCATTCTTGCTACCATCATATCTCATCATCATCTCCTAGCCTTGTCCCATGTTACTTGGAGTCGGCACAACACATTTCCTTCTTCGATTCTCCCTTGTCAACTGTGACACTATCATTCACACCGGCCTTCCTCTGCTTATTTTATTTTTATTTTTATGGAATGCATATTTAGAAAATAAATACTTACATATGTTATTATTGAATATAAATATTTAATATAAATATTAAGATTTTTATTTATTTAATGCAGTCATTCTGAATGCAGAAGTTACATTAAAAAATAAGAAGCAAGCACCAGCTGCTGGAAAATAGCTTTACAAGGTCAATCCGCAATTAAATTTATATAACCTACACTGTTACTTTAGCATAATTTCATCAAAATTGACTGAAAATTATATGATAAATTGCTTTTAACTTTTAAGTATTTCAAGTAAAGAGATAAGAGTTTCTAATTCACCTGTTCAGATTTTTTTGGAAATATTTTGCTCATAAAATTTTTGGCTTCAAATAGTATAGCGTAGTATGCTCCCAAGAACAATCACATAGCAGCTGCGAGGTGTTCATTCATGCACCCTATTTTACAAACTGAATTCTTACATTGTCGTTCTTATCGAATCCGATTTTACGAGCTACAGCTCTGCCATACTCAAAAGTTTTATATGACAATCCCATAAATCTAAGAGCGAAGTAATGTAAAATGTAACACACGGGACTTTAGAACTTAAGTGCTGCCAAATGTTCGCTAACATTGTTTTCTGGCTACAAAAATCTCAAGTGGTGAAGTGGTTATAATTTCTGGCACCGTAAAGGGGCGTATTCTCACGTTCGTAACTACGAACGAACGGCACCGTTCTCCGTGTTCATAGTCTTAAACTCCCGAAGCAATTTAAAGGAACAAAGACTATACCGTTATCCTCCGTGACCGTGTAGTCGCTACCTAAGTGCTACTCGACTCGTCGATAAGTAAAGCGCACTAAGCAATTATTACTAGTCTCAACGACCGACGTTCGTTTTACTACCTCTGAACACGATGCAACCGTTAAACCTAGAAAGCTACGATTCCATTTCGAATCTTCCATTTTTAACGAGCAGGACCGCTTTATGACTCAACCTAAATCTTCTAAGCCTTTATTTACATCAGTCGTCGAACTAAACAAGTTTTGAAAGTTTCTTAAAAGTTTATATTGCACTGAAGTTAGGCAGTTCACCAGTCTAATCTGCACCAGTTGCCTTCTGTAAACACGTGGAGTTTCTACCGGCCGGCGACGGGCATTCGATTCAGCGCGAACGACATAAGAGCGGTTTTCAATATTCATGTTGCCCGCAATCGACTGCACATTGCGTCCCACGACCGAAGTCACTCCTCAAATTAAACTGTGCTTTATTGCTCGCACCTTTAGCTAGCTTTTGGATGAATGGCTTCGATATCTGTTATTGAAACGGAGGTAGTGAATGCGTTGTGCCCTCTTGTAAGCGACATTCGCCCTTAAGTCGATGCCTGTAGATACGAGTTCGAGCACAAGCACAGTGGGAGCGCCCTGAAGTAGTGCAACGTTCGTGCACCGGGGGTAGCGGTTGTTAGGTATGGGTGGATGCTTTGTGTCGACTCGTCGTGCGTAGGTAGGTCCCTCATGGCGCTTGCCGCGTCGATTGTGTGTGAACGACCGCGACGAAGGGAGGCACGCCTGATTATTCCGAGCCCGCGTCGATCGCCGGTCGAGAGCCCTAAAACACGACTCTGCTCTGCTTCTAACCCTCCTTCCTTGTACTCGCCCGTTGAATGCAAATAGAGACTCCTTAACATTAACATTTTAGTTATTTCTCTCCTTTCTGAGTGTTTTAATTTATTCTGGTCCTGGCTTCTGTATTTAGATATAATGTATTTGTGTTCACCTACTTAAAATACGCCAGCTAGATATTATTTTCTTTTAGTGAAACAATGCAGTTTTACTCTCGTTATGCTCATCTTTGCATGTAACGAGTTCGTTTCGTCATTGCTCGGCGGTGACAAGACAATCACGATAGCGCGCTGTCATAACAACTTGTGCCTAAGAATAACAGCTAGCATACGCTGTAGAAAGCCGCAATAAAAGGAATTCTGCAAGCGATCAACGCGCACGACATGTTTAATTTTCTGTTGACCTGAAATCGTTAAATAAGTGCCCATATTAAGAACCTGAAACTGTAAATGCCAACTATACTTGGTGGCTTCGAATGTCAAGATCACTGAAGTGTGAAATCATTTGCCAATGTGTTAAAATGTAAACGACATACCTACTTATTGCTTCACAAATAATGTTAGCAAACTGCTATCTCATAGAAAACAGAAATCAGTCGTCTCGAGAGAATACACAATATAGGTATACACATCGGTATCTATCTACACAAGGAGAAAACAGAGCATTGCATTGCGTCCTTGCATACACGTTCACATGTAATTTAATATCGAGCAATATCAGACGATAACATTCGGTGCTCGCACTACCTGCATGCCAATTGAGGACAACCGACAATTCAAGGTGATGAATCTATAGGTCGGGACAGCTAAGGATGGGCACGGCCTATAGTATATTAATTACCACAAGCGTGCGGCCTGATTGATCGGGCTGCGCAGGGTCTGCCGCGCCTCGGGTCGCGCCTTCATTCTCCACCCTGCTGACCGTGGCTAATTGCTTCGAGCCAGTTGAAAAACTTGATCCATCCGCCTTTATAGCAAACTCGCTCTGAAATGGAGTTTTGAACGCATTTTGTCGAACACTTGATTAAAAGTGCCCTCTTGATGTTGAACATCAATTTTATTCTCTCCATGCCTTTAAAATATGAGCAAGTTGTTATTATTAGCGAGGATATTATGATTCCGCTCAAATGCATCTTTTCATGTTTCAGCATCAAAAGATTTCTTATTGGCGATGGATCTTATTCATAAGGGTTTTTTACCTGCTACAGGTGCCGTATTATGAAGTATTAATGCCACCATTTTTCCAGTGTGAGAGAGAGACGGAGCTAGACAAGGCCGCTAGCTCCATCCTGTTTTCGCAGTGGAATAATGATGGCATTAATACTTCATAATACTCCCCCTGATCGCATGAATAACTATTCGATTACCTGCCTCCTGCCTAAGTCAGACCTCAATACTCAATACTTTGGGAAGTTTGAGTATTTATTCTGAGAATTTCAAGTTGACAGTCTGTTCACAAAAAGTAGTTTAGAAACTAGTATGGTTCTCTCGAATAAATTGGCGTTATTTGAATGTACTTACGTGCAGTTACCTAGGTCAAGAAAGCATGACAGAAGCGAACGGATATTGTGTCGAATCGAGACTATTACGACAGTTTTTGTTTGTGTGAAAAGCCGTCGAGTTTCTCTCGCCTTAATTCAATCATACGCTCACGTACCATTGTTTTGCTCGTAGTCTTCAACCCATTATGATACTAATAGAATTTCCCAAAAGGAAAATAGAACAAAGCAGTAAGTAATCCTATCTAGTAAGGAATTACGCAGTTACCCCACGTAATTCCTAATAACTGTACATCCGAAATCCCAACCCATTTCATTGCCACATCCTTCTTTGTATAAAAACGATTCCGTAATCCGTAACGCTAGACAAAAGATGTAATAACTTTAGAAACCTTTTGCTGCTGAACACAATAGAATCCATTTTTGCTAATCTCGTTACAACGCGCTTGGCAAGGAGATCTGATAAACTAGGGATTGTTCTTTTATCGGTACGTATGTTAGTTTCCAATCCGAAGAAATTAGCAGCTTAAGAGATTAAAGTACAACACAACTTTATTGATCCATCGTCCATATTCGTCAAACACGATCATTTGGGATCTAGTGCGACTTGCGTTCGAACTTGAATAGGAACTGGAATAGTTTTGGTCGTTCGATACAACGATCGAACATTTTTGAGTAATGTACAGATGTGTGAAGTAGACGAGATAACGGCGGCTTCGCGATGTGAGTACCGGCAGCGAACTGGCCTGCTTACAGCCTAACCAGGTCACGGGGAACTTATAGTCCGCCTGTCGGCTATCGTGCGTGTATTAAGTGACGTGACATAATTCTATTGTAAGATTTCCAGCTTAGATGCACCCGAAGACTGCATTCTACGAGCTTTTGAAGCAATGGAGATGACCTTTGGACGTGCATTACTTTGCAGTTTTTGAGTTCTGAAAAATAACTTCTCGTTGAAGCGGAAGTTTTATCGATATTCAGACCTAGAATTTGTGAGATCGCTTACGACTCATCATCATCATCTGCCTAGCCTTTTCAAAACTATGTTGGGGTCGGCTTCCAGTCTAACCGGATGCAGCTGAATACCAGTATTTTACACTAGCTGCGCCCCGCAGTTTCACCCGCGTAAGTCTCGATCCCGTAGGAATATCTGGATAAAAAGTATCCTATGGGTTAATCCAGGTTATAAACTATCTGTTTGCCAAATTTCATCCAAATCCATTCAGTAGTTATTACGTGAAAGAGTAACAAACATCCATCCATCCTTACAAACTTTCGCGTTTATAATATTAGTTAGATGAAGCGACTGCCTATCTGACCTCCACAAACTGGGTAATACGATACCCCTTGGTAAGACTGGTTGTCAGACTTAGATCGCTTATAACTATCAACATAATTATACAAATACTTACAGCTATGTTACTCTAGTTTAAACTAAAAGGTCTTCCAAATTCGTCTGTCTTCGATTACTGTTCAAAATCACACTTGAACATGAAGCTCTCGAGATTCCCTGCGTTGTGTGACCTGAGATACCACTTAGTTGCAAGTCAGCCATTAACCACGAGAGGTTTTTTGCTCCATCACCGTCGAGCGATAATTGGTGTCGTGAGAAAGGAGCTGAGATTTACTGATATCAGATTAAGATTTTAAGCTCGCGCTGATAAAGATATTAGAATATTCTGAATAGATATTGAAGCTTCGGTGTCAGGTCACGGCAGGTTAATCACCTGTTGGATAAATAAATTAAATATCAATATCTGTGTTCCAAATAGATTAAGGGAACATCAACCGTATCTAGCACATTTATATATCGCCTTATCACGTTATTTCTAGTTGCCAAGATCCATACTATTACTATATCTTTGTTGACGATGTAGCTGTAATATTTTGTGCAATGGAAAGGCCACCCCTTCGGGGCTATTCAGTAAATTCTATGCCGTGGGTGTCATGAAAGGCGAGTAAGGAATTGTGTCAAAAGGATGGCAGCATCCTCCTTTGCTCTTAAAACATGCTAAAATTAGTATTCTATCTTCCAAGCTCGCTAATTACGGCGGCATTTCAGTGAAGGATATCCTTGTTTTATTTTTTTATTTGAATCGAGATACCTTCACGGAGCTCCTGTTTATTCCATTTGCCGTGACAACGTACAAATTCCAACTTTATGAAATCCAGTTTTCCTTATCTGTTCCCCTAATCCAGAGCGCGTGGTACGCAATGACGTCACGATTCACGCTGTGTGTTCGCATAACAAGTTTGTTTCCAGCTATCTTTACTACTTTGTTGATAAGCCTGTTTTGGTAATAGAGCAACGCATCGAAATTTTTGGAGTAAAATATTGCTTCATTAAAAAGTCCATTAAAAATATTTTATTATTGAAAATACTGGCACATGTTACCATTACAGAATTTAGGTTTATTTGCCGATAAAAGGGCGTTTCAGAGAAATGTTGAAAGGCATTAACCTGAATTTCGCTAGCAGCTTCTACTAAGGGCCGATTTTGGCCACATTTCAACAACCATTGGTATATTTACTATTATGATAGTCCATACAAACGTTGCGCTGACCCCGAGTAACATGGTTAAGTGTAGGGAGTTGATGATGGTCGTCCATACAAATGAAGCAATGGACGTTGAACAGTGGGCAATATTACTATTGTTAAAAACCCTTAATCAAATCTGTGAATTCCCAATCATAGCATCTAATTTCTAAGTCGGGACAATCGTGCTTTTATTGGCAAGTTTGAGTTCCTTTAGATAATTAATTCTGACTATCGAATCACTTATTGAGACAACACATAGCAACAAGGATTGGGTACCTAGTAAATTATGGGGGTACAAAATACTCGCCTCGGATCCTTCTTTAGGTTAGGAACAAAGGCGAGGCGGCCATTCCTTCTTTATTTATAAATCAAGCGATGAAGTGTCTATTGGTACTCGTAACTTGACGCGCACGTGTATCGGCCGTCGTCACTATCTACGTATTTTTCTCACGCACTCGAAGCCATATTTGATAGCATTGTTTACCACCAAATTAGATCGTTGTCGTCAACCCAACTTCAGAAGCCATCGTTCAAATCTACGGCAATCAAGTAAATGAAACAGTATTTACTTCAAAACAGAACAAAACAACAATTGACAGCCAAATGTAGTCTTATTGCCTCTAATGTTGAGCTATTTCAGGCTATTTCACAAGTTTACGCTTCTTTGTACAAGTTTCAACCTATAACAGCAGACAACGACTGACAAAGCCGACTGTTTTGTGTTTGTTCCGTAATTGTACTGTCAGTTTAATACCTGTACAAATTGAAGTATTATTCCGAGCAGGCAATAGTAATACCTACTTTTTAGAAATCTTATCTGTTTTTAACCGACTTCTTCGAAAAGGAGGAGGTACTCAATTCGTCTGTATGTTTTTTTTTTTTTTTTATATTTATGTTTGTTAGGCGATTACTCCGCCAATTGTGAATCGATTTTGATGATTCTTTTTTGTTTGATAGGTCATACTTCCGAGGTGGTCCCATATAAATTTTATTAACTTTGCTTGCGTAATTTTTGAGTTAGCTTCAATATTACGTATTTTTCCCACTTAGTTTATCTAGACGATATCCTGTTTGACTCCTTCACTGTTATTTACATAGCAGGTAGTGGTATTCGGATTTGTGTGGGGTAGGTACCACAACTAAAAAGTGAAAAGTAAAAACTTTTTACAAAAAAAAAAAACAACCGACCGGAAGTCGGTGTCTTTGCTTTTCAATTTCCGTTTTTTGGAAGTCGGTTGTTTTTTTTTTTTGTAAAAACTTTTTTGGAACTGTAATCGTACGATTCGTACGGTATATTACGGGTAATTTTGGGAGTAGTTCAATGGAAATAATGTAAGACAAGTTTAGACAGGCGAAATAACAATGCCAATGATTTGTCGCGTCAAAACGGGTGGTATCGCACGGTCTCTAATGATAGTCGTCGCAGTGCGATTAATTGGCAACCGTTTACTGGACACGGCTTCCCCATGGTTCCGCGGTTCACGCAGGTCACTCAACCTCGCGGTGTTTATCAGAGATTCTGAACATTCGGCGGTGCGTGCACGCCGTTTACGTGCCATTGACATTCGGCTCGGACTCGGTTTTGCATCGGAAATAGCACAAGCTAATATTATTATTTCCCCGATGATACAGGGGGACGCTATTTTTATCGTGGGTTCAATTAGCGAGTAAGTGCGCAGTTCATGCTATTTGGCAGTCCGGTTTTAGCTGGATCTGTCGATGGAACGTATCATGCGTTCTGCGCTAGTTACTGCTTTATTGCTCCATAAAACGCCTAATATTTTATCACTATCGGCAGTAGCCCTAAAAAATGTTTTATTCGTCGATCTCATTCACACTTACTACGAAAATATAGTTTTAATGTCAGCGTTTCGGGTTATCGACTTGCAATATTTATGTTACCATTCAATGTCCTATGAAAACGGCCTATAAATCCTTACTAATATTATAAATGCGAAAATGAGTTTGTTACGCTTTCACGCTAAAACGGCTGAACGGATTTGGATGAAATTTGGCACATGGGTACACCATGACCTGAAGAAGGACATAGGCTACTTTTCATCCTGACAGTTAGTAAATAATAAAGCTGCAAACAACCAATCAATTTATTTGCCAATTCAAAATCATCTGGCGTAGTTCAATTACTATTCAGTGTTACTTAGCTGAAACAATGCACAATTAACCTTATCAAATCATTAGTCTCTTTTGTCATCGTAGTTTACCGGCCATTTCCTCAAGACCGTGACTTAAATGTCAAGAAATGGGAGTTCTACCTATTCCGTAATACAAAACTTAAGTACTGTACTAAGAATAATGTGGAACTAACAACAATTTGGCATAATTTAACGTTTCGGGATCGATTTTCCTTACAATAGTTTCAGTAGCCCCCGGCGTAAGCCAGAAAGGGGAAATTTGGAAAATATCGTCAACAATTAAACCGTCATTACGTTTCATTTCGTTCACGGGTTGCAAATTACCCTCCTGCCTCCATGGAGGTGGAAGTTAGACGCGGGCGATGGGATGGGAGCCTACTGGATATTTTATTGTATCCAGTCTCACCCCGGGGGCTTTAGAAACTGCCGCACCTACTACCACGTACTTTAGTCGCTTTCGGTAACTTTGAATAAGATATTTTCTTCTATTTTTGGTCGTTATGGTTGCATGTTATAAAGGCTCGTGCATACTAACGCGAATTTAAAACCGGTAATTGTTCTACAGTGAAGTTTTCTCAGAAATCGCGCCCCGCCTGTTTTTGGGAGCAAACGCAATGTTTTTATCAGGCTCTTTTCCAATTTCCAAAACTCCGTATAGCTTGATGCAGTTTTACCTTACACCACTGCTGGTTTTTCCCACCAGATAATGTATCACAGATTTCCGTATTTAATGTGTCACACAAATAACTGACATGTGTGCAAAAAGAGACAAGTATTTGACGTTAAAGTGCTAAACCGCCAACATGAAATTTCACTTTTTCAGCTGCGTGATATCGATCACACATGTGCATATGTGGTTCGACGCACGTCGCTAGTTTCCTCCCGGAGCTCATTGTGCGTGTGTGACGCACGGGGACCGCACACGGTGTTCCAGCCCCTGCCCCTGCCTGTACATCAATCACTTCCTAATCGAATTTATGAACGTTTGAACACTGCCATGTCCTGTTGCCCTGGTATTTACACTGACGACTCACTATCTATTTAGAGATGCTACAATTATATTAACAAGGTCGTGTACTTTACCACTTATAAGGTTTGTCACGACGTGTCTTAATATAACTGTAACCCTGGGACATGGTGTTGACCTATGGTGAACTTCTAAGGCTTACCATGTTACGTCTATATTTATAGTTTGGATCGCCTGGAGTTAACCCTACTTACGTTACTTCGACGAAACTATTTCCAATGTGTGTTAGTATTATGTAATTCTAAGACACTGCTAATGAGGCAACACCTCGTTAATTTTGTTTGTTCAGTAATGTTCAGTCGCTTTTACAGGACTCGAATGTGTACGGGTATACCTCGGTAATCAAAGGACGGAAATTCCCTTCTTTGTCTTTTCACTGTAATGGGAAGCTGAAATTTTGTATTCTGCTTACAAACATTAATATTCCAAAACATGTTTTTGAATTAAAAAGTTAGAAAGCTATGAATTAAACAAGGCTTGCTGCTCATTTGTGTTTCTAAATTAACTTAGTTGGTAATGTCGCAGCCCTGGAGATCGGAGCGCGCAGTTTTAATCATATTCTTTGGCGCCGAGGACTGTTCTAGCGCGTTTTGTATGCAAGGAGCGTGACCCAAGTTTCCGTTTTCGGCCCCCATGTGAAAACGTTTACACAATGTCAAATTGCCTACCTGGCCGCTTGCAAAACACGGCCTTCCTGCGGGGCCGGGCATTGTCGACGAATGCCCGATGTTAATATCAACGATAACTGTATCTGACTGCTCATTGTTCGTAGTTTTTGTCTTCGGTAATTGTGAAATTTCCCATTTGTTAGTAAGCGGGCGCAAGCGGGCGAATGAGGAATTCATATGGTTTTGTGCCAATCGGCATATTGTTACGCCGTATTTGCTGAAAACAAAGGATTCTAGCATTTCATAATGTACCTACACAATAAATTGTGCGGTTTTGCTCGTTATAATTATACCGGGTGATTAGTCAATTTCAAACAACACAAATTTTCATTTAAACCTTTGTGAATAAACATTATAAATTGTGTAAAGGCTGGTTGGACTGACAAGCTACAAAGATAACAGGAAACCATTTTCCTTGGAACGTAAAACCATGGATTTCTATTACATCTAAGCTCTTAGGCCATAAAATTTTACAACTTTAATAATCCACACTGAGCTTATAACGTATGTTTAAGTGTGTATTGTTAATATGTTTCCCTCATAACTCGAGGACCGTTAGACAGCCGGATACAGTTGGTCACTGCGGTGTTTATACTATGACATCACTCATGCTTCCCACCAAATTGTAGTCATTAGGTCATTGACACACATTACTTACCTCCCAGAGTTCGCTGCGCTAATTTAGCTTAATGCATGTTATTAAGAAATCCGTTAGTATTTGAATTTCTCACAGCAAAAAATCCTTTTCAAAATTGTTCTGTCCGAACTCCGAATGCTCTACCGCTCGATTATACTGGATTATTATTCATTTTTTTTATTTTTATTATTTGATATATCATCAAATGACTTCTCCTGCTCTTGGTGGAGCGGAAGGACGTGTCAGACTTTTACTGACTAAAACCTACCCGTGTTCCTTCAGTTGCCTGTTGCCAAGGTCCCGGTATCCCTTTCGGACTTTCCCGCAACCCTGGCAGGATTATTATTCAGCCTGTATTATTGTATTCTAAATATATTTGCATCGTGTCCCCCTGTCGTGGATTTCTTGCGGAATAGGTCTCATTCTAATTCCCCACAGAGGAGCTCCGTCGCGCGTCGTTGATTGAATATTCCACGCGCGACACTGATCTCTTTTCCTCTCCCGCACCGACTTTAAAAGCGACTTTATCTGGATTTAACGGCATCTGGTTTCTATGCTTTATGCAATTAGTAAAGTTTTGCAAGTGATATCATTGGTTATTGTAGAGATTTTAGCCAGGATGGCTTTACCATGCAGATGCAACCTTCGCGAGTACGTTATAAGTTTATGACATGTTTGATGAGATGACATAAACACTATTTCGTATTAAGGACTGATTTAACCAAAGTCAGATATATTTTGTCTATGGAATAAATATTCGCTTGATTAGACTTTATAAAAGTTTGGTCGAATTCGCCCTTAGGATATTAGAAAATGGCTGCCAGGGTTGCGGGAAAGTCCGAAAGGGATACCGGGACCTTGGCAACAGGCAACTGAAGGAACATGGGCGGGTTTTAGTCAGTGAAAGTCTGACACGCCCGCCCGCTCCGCCCAGAGCGGGAGAAGTCATTTGATGATTTCCAATCCTCAAAAAAAAAAAAAAAGTGTGTTAGAAAATAATACAGATTCAGCTTAGAAAGCTGACAGTGCGCGTCATCATGTGAAATAAGAAAATTGATTTGCTTTAAATAATAACGCGTTAAATACTAAATAGTGTAGTTATCAAACATGCAATTAACTTACAATATACTCGCAAAGGTTGCATGGTAAATTCATGGCATTCATGCACGCAAAAATTTCTACAGTACTATGTAGGTCCTGTGTCTTTAGGGTAAATTGTATGTATTCGTGTTTCATATTTCAAAGTTTATCAAAGGATGTTTCCAACCGATGAACATTTTCCTAAAACACCTTCGAAAGTATCGCTGATCGTAGCAAAGTGCACTTTATAAGCCGTTGTCCTATAAATGTGAAACACCAATCCAAAAGCAATTTTAATCCAGTCGAGCATGCTCCGCAGTAACTTGCAAAACTTACTGAATTTATTCAAACAATTTAAAGAGTCCCATAGCGTGACAGTATCACACGTTCGCACTGCCAAGCGAGCTAGTTCTGAAACGGATGTAACGCCCATATACGTCTCGCGTTGTAAATTCGCGCGATGACATGGCGGGCGCGTTCCAATGCGTCGTCGCCTCGGTTCGGAATCCTTAATTTAACTGCTCTCGATGCAGGCACTGCCGGAGATGCAGGCGGAATGAGCTTCCCGCCTGTGATTGCATTCACACCCGCTTCGTGCCTCCAAATTAATGTCGCGTCTTACGTCTCCTGACGTGGTGCGCGGCCCCATAGATTTTATGTCCTGACTCTCGTCTAAGCTAGCTTTTATTGGAAAGTCTAGATAGAACCTTAGTTATGTGTTGGGTTTTGGAGTTGTACGAATGTAAAATATTTGGTCTTTTGGTTCTATGTGCTAATCTTGTTCTTTTATTGTTTCAGGTAAGCATCCATGATCAATATTGTAGCGATGCGAGTGTACAACATAAAAGTAAGTGATTTCTAAAAAAAATCGATTGCATACCTCCGTTTATTAACGATCAAATCAAAATTAATTGGTTTCACAATGCGCTAACTCGTAACTCGAAATCCGATTTCATATTTACCGAAATACAATTTTTTTTTAAAGCGATGAAATTCGAGTACAGCTGCGGGACATATATTAAAAAAATACACCATTCAATCGCATTTACGTCGAGCAGAATACACGTTTATATTTTTTTAAATGTTTTTTTAAGCGTTGTGTTAAATCTCGGTCGTCTGCAGTCCCTTTGAATAACCCAACGCATCTTTGAGGACGTGATTGAAATAATTACTGAACGAGTTTTTGTAACTTTTTATTGTTCAAAGCGTTAGGAACACGGATATCGAACATAACCCTCACTAACTCGAATTTAATAGTCGGGGAGGTGTTAATTAATCATTTGTTTCGTCCTACGAATATAAAAGGTGTCCCTTTAGAATGTAGAATAAAATACAGGGTGTATATTAAAGTGTTGAATAGCTGGTCAAACGGGATCCTGTTCTGGTCTAACCAAAGAATTGTAACCGGCTCTGGTGATCAATTCCAGATCTGTGTACGTTGATATCTAGTTACTGGGTTTAAAGTTTCCGTGTCGCCACGGCGCGTCTCTCACACAATGAAAATTCTCACAATCAAGTTCTACTCGACGTAACTTACACTAGAATGTGGACTCGTAGACCATGATACTGAACACGGCTTTTATGACCACATTAACGGCCATTTTACGACGTAATCTGACAACTAAAACTAATTTTGAAAGTTATTCCTGACAACAAAGTTCTAATTATAAAACCATTTGGGATATTTTCAAAGAAGTTGGTTTCATAAACAGAATCTTTTGAATGACATCTATCCACAAACAACACAGTCCCTTCGCGAAAAATAGTACATCTTTACCCTCAAACCCGAACGATATGTACACGTTAAGGCTCCCAACAAACTGGCGCGACAAGGGTAGCTCTGCCAACCGCGCCCGCGATATCGTGCCAGTATGTACGAGTCTTTATGCTTCCATTAAAAGGTGTTTTAATGTTAAAAGCGTCACGTCCCTTCATGGTAACAAAGAATGCACCGGCTGACGAACCACTTATGACCATAACTAGATGAGCCTCGCAGTGTCACCCGCATACTTCTCGATCCCGTGAAAAAAAGTATCCTATGTCCTAATCCAGGTCATGGTCTACCCATGTGCCAAAGTTTTAGTGTAAAAGTGTAACAAACAAACCAACAAACAAACTCCCTTTCGCATTTATAATATTACTAGCTGATGCCCGCGGCTTCGCCCGCGTGGATGTCGGTTATTTTATATACTAAAACCTTCCTCGAGAACCACTCTATCCATTGGTGAAAACAGCATGAAAATCGGTGCAGTAGTTTTTAAGTTTATCGCGTACAGGATACAGACAGACGCGGCGGAGGACTTTGTTTTAAAATGTAAGGATAGTTAGGATAGGATAGGATAGTAAAGCAGGGATCAATCAACAGCGGAGGCCAGTCTTTGGTTGAAGCGAAGCACGAAGCGCTCGAGAGCTTCGGGATTAGCCGGTATTTTTGGTCCTTTTATCCTAAAACTATTATAGAAAATTATCATAACTAGGATTCCTATGGATGCTACTCCTTAGCAGGTTTATAAAGCTCGGTGATAGATTCCTTGTAAAGTTATTATTTTTTTAGACATTGTTCGAATCTTAGCTGAATCAGTTTTAGAATAGAATAGGTTTAGAGTCTGTTTATCGATTTGGTTCAGCTAAATACTGAACTTCACGATAAAACAATACACGTTTCCCTGTTTACGTCACAGCTGTTGAAAACGTGACAGTTTTCCTTGTTGGCCAATACATCGAAACTAGAGGCTAGTTTTATTATTAATAAAATATTATAATAAAATACTCGGAGCAATGAGCGGGGTAGATTTGTGTTTGATACGTGTGAAGTGAAGCCAGGCAGCGAGGCGGCAGATGCGGCGGAGGTCACCGCACTCGGGACCAACGCAGCTGGATATTAATCCTGACGCGAGTTTTTGTGCTCCCGGAGTCTCCACCGTCTAGGAACGAAACGAAACACTACTAAGATAACGTCTTCCATGGAAAAAGATCCGATCACATATGACCCAGCTCAAATATATCTCGAAACTCGAAAAATTTCATTTTTATATCGCCGCCTAATGCGTTACGAATTTAAAATTCAAGATATTTTTTTCCTTTTATCTCCACTGAACGGGCACTTCGTGACTTGCCCGGTCTATGCGGTTCGACGGCGTGGCGTAATTTTCTCGTTTTAAGTGGTCATTAGTTCCACAGGGACAGGGACTTTGTCTGTCGCACGACCATTAACTATACACGCATACCCGCATAGCATAATCAGCCTATAGTGTTCCCACTGCTGGGACACAGGCCTCCTCTCTGTGAGAGGTAGCGGGCCGTAATCTACCACGCGGGCCCAGTGCGGGTTGGTAGATGTCACATGTCTTCGAATTTTTGGTTCTAGGACATGCCGGTTTCCGCACGATGTTTTCCTTCACCGTTTTGAGAGCAGTGGCGATGAAATAATTTACACAAAGTAAAGCGCCTGTCAGGGTTCGAACCTACGACCTACAACTCGTAAGTCGTGACCGTTACTTCTGGGCCACCACTGCTCTTTTTTCATTCTCATACCCGCATGCTTGCCCTAAACCACTCGAAAACTTCGTTCTTAAATTATGACGAACGTGGTAAAGCCTGTGAAATATTGAAAACAAAAACGCGTCTCAAAGGTTTTGAAAGAGCGCAACTATGTTTCGTTGCTAAAGCGGAGATACTTTATCATTAGTTGGGCGAGGGTTTTTGCGATGTGAATAACGTGCCCCTACTGCTGCTCGCCGGGTGCGCTGCTCCGGGTTTGGGGTGCGTTCACCGCAGCCACGCGATCGATGCCCGGCCCCAGGCCAACTCCGTACAAAGACCCACCTACCAGAGCTTATTTTCATTTAATAATAAAAATAAAGCCCCACAATACTTCCAACGTCACTAACTCTCGAGCACCACACTTACCCTATCATAATCGTTACGGGGCTGTATTGATTTATTTTTCGGCGCCCTGTACTCAACAAAACAATTGCTATTAAAACGAATTTATAGTTCCGTTCCAAAGTGGCTGGCTGCTGGGAAACCGTTTCCACTTACATTTTCCCACAGTCTACGTGTTATACAGCATCCATTTATCGATAACATTGTGGTTTCGATTCATAGTATTTATGGTCTTAGTGATTTCCGTCACGCTAGAGCGGCCAGACTCTAAAGTTTCATTTTCAATAAGTGTTGCGTGCAACAAATAATTCCTAAAATTGCTTACTCATTGATATGAGCCGATACCGGATCGGCGCGGGCGGAGGTGTGAACACTGTGAACGCTTTCATGTATTTTAATTTGATGTGATTAGTAATCTCCGTAATTTTTGTGTGGCCGCGGCAATTGTGAAGGGACCGAGATAAGAGGGTGGGTAACTACCGATGTCGAGAGCTTCACCGAACGGACGGACTACAAACTGGTTTGTTACATACAGGTACACGGCTAAAAATTATACGTAGACAAAACCCAAACCCGAATTTCGACACCGTAGGATGGTCCTTTGACAAAGGCGCATTCCGATCGCGTATCACCCTGGCACAAAGGAGACCCTGATCCTGAAGTATTGTAACCTTGGAGACTGGAGGTAATAATAATGTGCTGGTGTCGAGTCGGGCTTTCTAAGAAACTCTCAGAAAACTTCGTCCTGGCGAATAAATAAGATTAGTAGGTATTTTTCGGGTTTCCTTTGAGGGTTAAGATTGAGCTCTAAAAAATTGTACTACAGAGAACCCGAAAATCACAAATAAGGACCTATTCATCCGCTCACGGTCCCTTTCCCTATTTTATAAGTACGAAGGGAATCGATATACCACTCTTGTCGTGTGATCGTGTCCCACGAGTCACGTCTGCCGCTATCCAGAGTATATTTTTGTCTGTTTCATTTTTATATTGAGTTATTATTCTTTCCTTGAACCATATTGCAAAGTAAACTCACTTAATTTATGTATGACGCTAGGGACCGGCAACATTCAGCTTCGCGAACACGATACGACTTAAGTACTTTACAACTTAACATACAAACTTGTGTGCTGACAAAAGTCTCTGCTAGACGATAATGTAGTAACTCTTATTCCAAGGGGAACGCTTATGGGAGGTATTTTGTAATTTCCGAAAAGCGCCATACTGATACTATAAAACTCGCCCATCGGATCTTCAAAGGCTAGGTTTGTTTAATAACTTTCGTGCTCGCTCGTAAATTGCTTCGCACCGGCCTCTCTGACGATTTAACGGCCTTTTACGTGCCTTTACACGAGTAAAGTGCACTAAGACTATGAAGGAAATTATACTTTACGGTAATATTCGCCTTTTGTGTTCATTAGTTTCTTTAATGAACTCACCACTTTTATATCTGGGCAAATAAACTTGGTATTTCTATAGAAACTGCAGCTTTTCTTTTTTTTCATTTTCGTTTATAGGACTCCGAAATGTAAAATCTATGATGCGATCCCATTTCGAGGTTCGGCGATCCCGAGGAGCGATTGGAATGCCCGCCGGAAACCGCATCAGGTAAAGCGATGAACCCAGTCTGTAAAATAAAGCTGGGCTCACACTGCGCCTCGCCCGTCCCGCCCATGCGCCTTGCTGCGAAAAAGGCACATTAGAATAAATTAACTCAAAATGATGACGAACCGGCGCGTCCGGTTGTGTTTTATTCGGGCGATGGTCTCGTAATTAATATAGGTAGACGTACGGCTGAGTCGACGGATGAATTTTATGTTTCGAGAGCGGAAGCGGGATTTACTGTCACGGTCCTTGATGGCGTCATTAACGGCAGTGACAACTCAAACTAGAGCATCATGTGCTCAGTGTACATTTGCTAATTAAAATTGTTCTCTTAAAACCTTTCTCGGGCGTCCGCTCAGCTTATCTTGATTAAGGTTTCGGGGTTGTTGATCTGAGAAGTGGGGTGTGAGCGTAGGTTCCCCCGCGCGCCCCTGCGCGCCCCGCCCGGGCCTTTAGAGCCCTGCTCATTCATCGGTAACTGCGCCCTTCAAGTTTTCGCGACCTTTCAGTAAGAATGGAACCAAGGACAGATGTTTACCAAACGTTAAAATGCTTTGAGCACCAATTTAATGACTTGCTCTTTTATATTAGCCGATTTCAAAAATATTTTTCTCATTTAACATTTAATTCAAATCCCATTACACATATTTAATTAAACTGACTAAATATTGCTTAGAATTTTATTAAATCAGCTTCATGCTTATATATCTTCCAATCATACGGTAAAATATGTTTTTTGTTCAAATACTATAGGTAGCTAAATTAATAAAACCTTCGAGTCGTGTCGGTTCACACGTTCGACTTGAAGTTCACAGAATAGGTAACTAGGTATTACACATAATAAAGGATCGCTGATTCACCTGCCATTATAGATATGAATAAACTCTTTTGTCATGGACTTTCAATTTTGAACAATCAAGGCAGCATCAGCGTACAGCCTAATCGAAAATAAATAATCGATTCGATTTCCGTGATCCTCGAATGCATCGTGAGATGAACCTCGTAACTTGTATAGTCCACAATCGATTCAAAATTCAATGCGATAATCGATATTATCACGCGATTATGCAGTCCGCGTAGTACCTACCTGAAGGTTTTGTTGTTTATTACATAATTACTTTGTCTGTAATTAAAGTGATTTATGTACCGGAACGTGTGTGCACTTGGTTTTAATATTCATAGAAAATAAAGTTAATCTTCCGTAGTTAGTAATTCATACGAGTCGAGGCTGACTATGTGTGAAAGATTAGGTACAGTATAACAGTACCTATGATCTTAGTTTTATGGGTGAGGTGTTATACTGTTTTAGTCAGAATTTTCAATTAAGAAGTAGATTTAATTTAAGTAGGTATTTTTGTCACCTTTAACTTTTTTTTTGGGTTCCGTACCCAAAGGGTAAACCGGGACCCTATTACTAATGCTCCGCTGTCTGTCTGTCTGTCCGTCTGTCCGTCTGTCACCAGGCTGTGTATCTCATGAACCGTGATAGTTAGACAGTTGAAATTTTCACAGATGATGTATTTCTGCTGCCGCTATAACAACAAATACTAAAAAATTATAAAACAAATATTGAAGGGGGCTCCCATACAACAAACGTGATTTTTTTGCCGTTTTTATAGATAATGGTATGGAACCCTTCGTGCGCGAGTCCGACTCGCACTCGCCCGGTTTTATTAAAGGTTTTTTTTTATGTAAGCCTTATCTTTAAAAAAAAATACAACGTTTAGTTTAGCACCATATTACTTAACTAAATAATTAACGGTGGAACAAAACAAGTTGATAAAAAAGGAATTAAGTATAAGAAATTACTCAATCTGCCTAGCCTTTTCCCAACTATGTTGGGGTCGGCTTCCAGTCTGACCGGATGCAGCTGAATACCAGTATTTTACATGGAGCGACTGCCTATCTGACCTCCACAACCTAGGAACTGGGTAATACGATACCCCTTGGTTAGACTGGTTGTCAGACTTTCGGGCTTCTGACGACTCTTAACGACTGTCAGAGATCCACAAATGACAGCCGGGACCAACGGCTTAACGTGCTTTCCGAGGCACGGAGGAGTCTCGATATGTGCAAATGGTCACCCATCCGCGGACCAACCCCGGCAAGCATAGCTTAACGGGGTTGGTCCGTGGATGGGTAGTATAAGAAATAACTCACTTAAAAAAATCACTTTTCTTTATTGTAAGGCCCACGAAAGGCTGAATACTCTGATAAAAAAATACGTTGGATACTCTTTTGCTTGAATGACAACTTTTTGACAGTTACAAATAAGAAAGGTATCTTTTGCAAGATGACAAAATTTTTCACGAGTTTGACTTCTGAAATGCTTCTACACTAATGAATCACTTTTTACTAATGAATTTCGTTCCTGCTTCCTGCAAAAATTAAAATCAAAAAGTTATTTATGCAAACTAGGCTGAGAATCAGCACTTTTCGAACGTCAAAATTACATAAGACAGTCCCCCAAAACGCCCATCCTTCACCACTTCATAGTGCTTTAGCTGGGAAGAAGAAGTGGCGCAACAAACTCCCCAGCAGCACCGCTGTCTGTTCAGTTAGAGAAAAATTGATTCTATACAAAAGTATACTAAATCATTTACATTACATACATAAAACTTAAATCTAATTATTAGCCATATGTCAGCTAGCACACGCCAATATACCAACCACAAAAAAAATATGATAAAATAAAAAAACGAAGAGAGAGAGAGAAGCAGAAATAAAAGTTAAACATAAATTAACTAAATAAAAGCCTCCAGGCACAAAGGGCGTGCCCGCTTACATATAGCTGCAACTGGAAGTTATAAATGATAAACTAGGACCATTGAAGTAAAATAAATAAAAAGTTAATTACTAATAACATTGACAAAACCGAGATCAGCAAGACGACCAGTCACCACAAGCAGCACCCGTTCACGAGCTGCCATCAGTAAAAGAGGAAAAATTATAAATATTATATTTATTCGTTAGGCAAAAACCTGCCAAAATTATGCGTTTCATATTGAAACATCAATAAAATTCAGGGAAGCAAAACACTTTTTTTTTTTTTCGGCGCGAATCCTTCTTAAGAAGCCCGAGCTTTGGGGATAAAATCGGAGAGTGGGATTTTTACCTCACTAAACCACCCCGATGACTAAAACCACCCCAGGGTTCTCTGTGAGCCCTGCTGTCAATCATACCAAATGCGATAGCAGTAATTGCCAAGTAGGTACATACGGCTACACATCAAGCAATGTATATAGGATTTCCATACAATGTGAGGTCAGCTTATACTGGAATTGTATAGCTTGATGTGTAACCGTGTGTACAAATAGAGGTAGTATTTCGCTTCTTTAATTATAATACCTAAGGTATCCCGTTTCTCATTGTACGTTGCACCAAATATCTTACAAGATGCATACCTGCGACCGGTCAGGCAAACAATTAAAATATATTCGGAGTGAGTCACCCTCATCCACAATAACTTCGAACTAACTCAATATTTCGTAAGTAAATGCTTGCCTGTTGAATTTGGGCTCGAATAATCGAAACATTAGTCATTCGTGAGAAATTAATTAACAAACTTATTACGGACATTATGCAAGATAGATTAATACTACTAATATTTTTTATGTAAAATGTTGTTCATACCTGATTATCTTTTTCTGATTGTGTAGTATGTAGTGATGGGTCGAGAGAATATTCTCTCCATGTTCTCCGATCGAGACTATTCTGTAATATTCTTTTTGACGGAGAATATTCTCGGAACATGGAAAATTTAAAATTGAAATAAATTTTAAAGTTGTAGGTAGTTAATTATGACGGGCAGGAAGCAATCAATGTAATCTAACCTAAGTGCTAATACCAAGTAACGACCAAAAACGTGTTAAATAACAAAATCAAAGTCTGCTCCAAGCAAATCGTGATGGTTATTTTTTGCATTTTACCCGATTACGGCGGAGGGTTATGATTTTTATATAATTACCTTTCCCATAATGTTTTTTATACATTTTATTAAAGCTGATTATTTGTATATAATGAATTTATACGAAATTTAAGAGAATTTTCCGATTTTAGATTTTTCACGGAAATTTTACCATCACAAATAACTTTGGAGCGGAACCTAGTGTTCGTCTTGTGTAAATATTTTCAACTCCAATTAAAAGACTGAATTCGAGATAAAAAAGAAAGATTTTCTTATAATTTGATTACGTTTATAATTCAAAGAAAGTAAACTTAAAGTTTTGATTTATTTATTTATATATTCTTTATTGTACACCAGAAATATATATAACAAAAAACAATAACAAACACTACAAAATATACAATGGGCGCGCTTATCGCTATATCCGCGAATAATTTAATTATCTACTAAATAATTTTCATCGTCAAAAAAGTTCGAATCGTTCATATTTTTTCAGATTGTGAAAACATCATTTTTTTGAGTTGTGTAAATAAAACCATCATAAACGTCAACAAAGTTTCAATTCTTTCGAACAAATTAGAGTAACAAAGTTTTGATTGATTCAATTTTAGTGAAAGTTGTTCATATTCATGAGTAATTGAGTATAATGACCTGTAAAAGTTTATTCAGGTATTTTGTTTGGACCTAAAAACACACAGACAGACTATCGGTGACTGTTGTTGTCATTATAGATATCTATGTATACATTTATAAATTTTATTCTTTTTTCGTATCTGTCTGTGTGATCGCGTTGTTCTTCTAAACTACGCAACAGATTTTGATTCGGTTTTTAACATCATTTATTGAATTTATCCCGGTAGGTATTACATTTAAGTCGTAAAAACCATGCGCAGCAGGGTTGGGTCGCTAGTTTTAGAAATAAATGAAATTGTAACTATTCAGTTTTATGTCGTATGTTTGATTTATTTATTATTATTTGTTTAATACTTTATGCACACAATGTACAGAGACGGACATTTCCATAGACATTTTCTACCAGTCAACCGTTGGGTGATGCAGAGACAAACGTTTTATCTCGTATGTGGTAACCGTAAGGATAGTCAGAGCACAGACACATGAGCAGTATTATTTTGCATACAATAAATATTACTGCGATTCATCTGCCAAATGCACGCGGTAGGATGTTCAAACGCGGATGCTATTGCCTACCAAATATGCTTACTGTTTTAAAGGAAGATGCAAATTCTAAGCTGTATAAACAACTACATGAAAAAACTTATTACAAAAAAAAAATACAGACTTCCAAAAAAAAACACAAAAAAACTTAAAAATAACTTTAATTTCGGAAGTCGTTGTCTTTGCTTTTCAATTTTCGTTTTTTGCTTTTTTTGGAAGTCACTTTTTTTTGTATTGTAAAATGTTTTTATTTTTGACTTTTTAGTTGTGGTACCTACCCCACACAAATTCGAATACCACTACCGGCTATGTAAATAACAGTGACGGAGTCAAATAATTTAATACGACGTCCTACGACGAAAATTATATATCTATATGTATATATAGTTTTAATAGGTTTATGTATTTAAATAATAATGTAATAGGTTTATGTATTTTAATCAATTTATTTGTCATTGCTCCATTTTTAATTCTTTTTACAATTTGTGGTAAAGTAATCGTAGTAGTATAATTGATGTATACAAAATATTGTAAACCATTTTTTTAAAAGAGTAACGTTGGAGTTTCTTGCCCATTCTTCTCCATACGAAAACCACCTTTAGGAAGGGGCAACTAGAATCAGTTCTATTTCTTAGTTTTTTTGACGTTCAAAAGTGCCTTTAATGTGCCTATTTGAAATAAATGATTTGACTTTGACTTTGACTTTAATATTTATTCCACAATTTTCGTTATTGCACCTACCACTGTTTGTCTCTGCATCACCCAAAGGTTGCCTGGTAGAAAATGCCTATTGCATAAAGTCCGCCTCCGTACATTTGTGTGCTTAAAGTATTAAATAATAAAATTTTGATATTAATCTTATTTACTTTTGATCTGCGCGTCACAGACAGTTAAACCGTTTCCTAGTCACACATGCTTCCGTCAATTTGAATTTATGGAAGTATATTTTCTACATTCAGTTTAACTAATTGAAATCTATGCTAATCAATAGGCACAGCGGTGACTCGGTCCGCGATCACTTCCGCACTAGGTGCTGGCAATCGATGTAGGTTAACTGCCGCTGCCCGGCAAGCTGGCACAGTCGTCTCATACTACAATGTTATACATGTAACCGCGTGTTTTGCATCGGGCTCCTTTAGTTAAGGCCTTACCCTACCTCGGATTTTATCTCGCTCGCGCCATACTACTCGAGACCTGAGCGAGTCCGAGACGGAGTGGGGCGGCTTTCAAGCCTCGAAAAGTGTAGGTAATTGCATTTTACGGTGAAAATAATGGTAATTTAAAACAAATAAAAAACAAGACCTGCTTTATAGGTAGTTCAGTTATTATGCAAAGTTTCATGATCTAATTTGAAGTATTTTTTGAATACCAGCGGTTTATAGTTCGGTTTAGATTAGAGGTAACTTTGGTTTTATTTTCTATCGAGAAAATTTTATGTAATCGTGTTTTCGCTAAACATAGGACCTAGCATCAATCCTCAACTTTAACATATATTTATTTCAAAATGAATGCTGCTGTATTTTCGGCATAACGGAGGATCATGCCATGGAATTTGGGGTAGGCTGCTTAGCAACCAAACATTTACGACAACAATAAAAGTTTAATAGGAATGAGAATCAACAACAACATAAACATCATGCGTTTAATCCCCGAAGGGTTAGGCAGAGGTGTACCCATAGTACACACACATTCGCCAGTTGTTTTTAAGTCTCATGTAATAGGAGGTGAGCCTATTGCCGTCAACCGGACACAAATCCAGACTGCAGGCTGCTACTGAAAAATTCCTGATGGAAATCCCCAATTAACTTGAAATGAGAATTGACATTTTATTTCACCGTGCATAAATTCGCTCGAATTGCTGTAAAAATCTATTTACTCAAAATACGCTTTGTCACCTACGACTGTCCAATGTTTCGATAGCTTGATAGGAAATAAATACACTTCTGCACTCAGTATTACTTTAATGTCATTATTAGCTACCTAGCAACAAGGGGTTGAATATGGACAAAGAAAAGATGACCAATGTATTGAAATCCACGTTCAACCCCTAGGGGTCGAACGTGGACAACATTTAGGGGTTGAACGTGGACAGGGGTTGAGATTGTAGGGGTTGAATGTGGACTAAACCATTTAATAGCAAAAAGTGCTCTCTAACCTAGTAACTGTTCGCGAATGTGATTTTTCCGTGTAATTTGCTGAACTGCAAGAATTTGCGAAAGCAGGAACTGATGATTTAACGTTCAATCAACGTTTTAATATTCTATTTATGACAGCAGACGATAACGTCGATAGTTTTAGTTTGATATATGAGAGTTTTACGTAACGCGATTGAGTTTGAACCTAATGGTATGTGGTGACTGGCGACTGGCGTGGCGTGGTTAGACCGCTAGGCGGTAGGCGGTCTTTGGGTATCGCATTCGTACCGTGAAGTAGGTCGGGGCGTCGTGCTGCAGTGCTGCCAAGTAGCCGAGAGTACAGCTGATCGCGATACCGCACACAAAGGTCTCTGGGTTAATCGTCCGCCACCATTATACACTTAATTGTACCCATTATATGCTTACCAGTTACCTGCCGCACTCTTACTTATTGGATCATTTCACTTTAATACACGTTATTAACCCAGACTTGAAAAAAATAAAACTTTAACCCCGTTTACACGAGCAACTTTGCAGAAACCACTAAGTGCTCCAAGAATAGTTTGCGATACTAAAAGAGTCTTTGTAATGTATTTGAATCGAGGCATTGCTTTGTTGAACTTTGAAGGTAATGCTGACCTTCAGCAATTAATTATGGAAATTAAGTCTAAGTACCTAATCGGATTACATAATGAAACAATGGCATGAATTATAATAACTTTCTAGTATTATTTATTGTCTGTATCCACCGAATTAAACGTAGCGACCAGCTGCGCGAGATAGCAAATAAGCGACCGTAGCCGTAGTCCCCTACAGGAGGGATCTTGTGAAAATATCGCCATCGGGCGGCCGAGGCGCGGGGTGGGCGGATCGCGCGGGGCAGCGGGACCGAGGGGATGAGATGATTGATAGCGGCGGCCGCAGACCATGGAGTCTGAGCAACATGCAACCTCCAAGGACTATCTAAACTCAACACATGAATTTAATCATAATAATACATTTCATTACATAATAACAGCTGCGCTAATCAGATCTCTCAATAGACTTTAAATTATAGGTATTTATCGCTCACAAGAGAGCCGCGGGCGATACCAATACCCGCCTCCAATAGAGAATTATTATCATTGTTATTACTCGGAAACTGTAGAGCTAACTTAACAAATTATTATCTCATTGATAACGTTGTTTTATAAAGTAATTGCATTTAAAGTAGTTGTGAAAGTTTAAGTAATGATTAACGCGAGTAATATAAACTGGTTATCGCGGAAATCTTACAATGGTCTGACAAAGTGTGTCGTTTCGCGATATGCTTAAAAATATCAATTGTTATGTTCAGCAGGTCTTTTATAACTAACCAGACTGGGACGATGCCATCAAAATTGGTAGAAATCCCTTAAAGCCTCGTGCAGACTGCCGCGACGTGAACGCGAGGGAGAGTGGAAGTCTTTCGATTGAAATTTTAGATAAGCTGCCTGCAATCTAGGCTGAATACGTTCCTAAGATTTTTATTTATTATTGAGGGCTTCAACAAAATAAGAAGGCTACATAAAAATCAAAAAGCTTTTGGCCAGTGCACTCCTTTAACAGGAGGCCACAGCATGCTTCAAATTATCGGCTAAAATTAACTTAAAACTAAAATGCAGGTTGATATGCCTGCCTAAACAAATAATGATTAAACAATTTCCTGAAATAAATGATCATTCGATAAGTACAGGAAAAACGGCCAGATGTGTTCCCACATATTTTACAATATTTTTTTTAATTTTGAATAATTTATTGCCATGATTCTGCAACAATGTCTTTGTCTACTATTTACCTACATACTTACTTGAAAAGGTGAATAATGTATTGTGAGAAACTTTTATAAACAATATTTTTTATGTAAAGATAGTGTGCGAAAAAAAATCCATGAAATTTTCATAGTAATTGAATTCATATAGAAAGAGTCCTGTCGCGCTGTCGCGTCGCGCGTGTCTACAGGAGCCTTGAGCCTTTAACTTTTTTCCAAGGCCTACGCTAATTATTATAAATTGAATGTTTTCGTGTAAAAAGATTTACACAATATTTTGCGTTTCTTTAACTAGTAATTACTAATTTACTAAGTATACTAACTTTGGCTGTGTGAGAAATTACAGCTAAGTAAAGTAGGGCAATGTAACAATATTATTGTTAGGTCAGCTTACGTGCAAAGAACAAGAAGCCTGTAAAAGTTAACCTTTATTAATTATGCTTAATAAAAATATTTTGAATACCTCCGTTAATATTATGGTTACAGTACAATTAAGTTCAACTTGAGGAGGATTGGCCCGGCCGATAACAGCCGCACGGGTTGGTCGACCAGGTTAAGCTACGCTTGCCTAGGCTGGGCGTGGATGGGTGCATTTTTACATACAGAGACCCCTCCGTGTCTCGGAAAGCACGTTAAGCCGATGTTCCCGGCTGTAATACGTGGATGATGGATCTTAAGGATCGTCAGAAGCCCGAAAGTCTGACAACCAGTCATACCAAGGGGTATCGTGTTACCCAGTAACTGGGTTCTGGGTTCTGACCACTTGTGGTCAGATAGGTAGTCGCAGCTGCATCTGGTTACACGGGACGCCGACCCCAACATAGTTGGGAAAAGGCTAGGCAGATTATGTGTACAGTTAAGGTCAACTTAATGTACAAAGTTTAAACTGTACTCCAGCTTGATTATATTTAGTGTGTATTATTAGTGCTACATATAACCACAGATGAATATATAACTCAAAAACGGTCAGCTTACTTAGTTTGTAGTTTGTTATTAACAATATTTTACGACCGGGTTTAACTATTGTGGTTTTTTGTTATGTTTTAACGACGAACATAGATTATTTTCATTTCACTGCTTGCGCTCTGTTTTAACTATTTTGTTGTTTCAACAATATTGTATTTCGTGGGGTAAAATGTAACTCGTGGTTTAGTAGAATTATTTTTAAAGAGTTTTTTCCTGTTTTTCGCTTCAAAACAGACACAAACTATTGGGTATCCATTTTAAACTATCGAATAATTGTATAGTAGAAAACGTGATTGAAAAATTACATGATAGGCCTGTTTTCCACACGTAGTCATTGATCAAATAATGATTACTTTGATAGTCCACTTAAATACTAATAGGTAGTCAGTTGAACGGTTAAGTGTAGCAGTTAACGCGAACCATAGTGCACTTAGCGCGTAATCAACGCCGGATTGAATACAACTTACAATCAGTGACAGACAAACAGACTATCTTATCAAACCTCGTATTTGATTTCATTCATTTAGTTGACTGTATCTTATCTGTTATATTTACGACTTTCCAAACAATATTAATAAATGTACTTTCGTAGTTTCTAGTAATTTCATCCATTTCAATTGGGGTACTGAAACTCTTAACTGTATATTGCCAATCAAATCATTTTCACTTCCGAAGGTAAACCATATCCTTAGTGCTCGATCTGTATCAGTATAAGCTGTCGTCACTTTTTCTCGATAAAAACGACTTTCTTGATCTACTTTTAGCGAATCGAGTAGTCGATAAACACCAGTGGGTCAATTTTTTCGGCCGCCTGTGTGTAACTTTGAATAATTTTGCACAGTCAGCGATAAAGGTCAGTCATTAACAATTTGTTTTTTACTTTATAATTGAGCAAAATACTTCATTAAAAAAAACATTTTACAAAAAAAAAAACAAACCGACTTCCAAAAAAAACACTAAAAAGAGAAAAATAACTTTAATTTCGGAAGTCGGTGTCTTTGCTTTCCAATTTTCGTTTTATGCCATCGATCATATTTTACTTTTTAGTTGTGGTACCTACCCCACACAAATCCGAATAGCATTACCTGCTATGTAAATAACAGTGAAAGAGTAAATAAGGAAATCGTCTAGATAAAGTAAGTGGGAAAAATACGTAATATTGAAGCCAACTTAAAAACTACGCAAGCAAAGCTAATAAAATTTATATGGGACCACCTCGGAAGCATGACCTACCAAACAAAAAAGAATCATCAAAATCGATTCACAATTGCCGGAGTAATCGAGTAACAAACATAAAAAAAAAAACATTCAGACAAATTGAGAACCTCCTCCTTTTTGAAGAAGTCGGTTAAAAAACGGGAAATGCTGAAATAAAATGTATCGAATATTTTGTGTATGAGCGTGAATTTTCATGAAAAGGCCTCATGAAAATTCACGCCACCAGTTGACAAACAATGAATTTAGTTCATTGTTTGTCAACTGGTGGCGTGAATTTTCATAACATACACACATAAGATAACGTTCATCACGCAGTGACGACTAAAGGCTCGTGCAAACAGACGCGAAATCGCGGGCGTGACAGGCAGCGGTACCTTTGTCGGCAAAGGTACCGCTGCCTAAAGGCGCTTTGACACTTTTGAGCTGACGTTTCAGTGACTGCCACTTACTGAACGCCATTCCAGAAAAACCCATCATTTAATTTTAGGTGATGTGTAAAAAGTAGTAGTGTATGGCCGCACGTATGTGAAGGATTGTTTCTATGTAACTATAGCCGTTAAAGCTGGCTGGCGCGACGCGACACCGTTAACTGTTATACCGTGAAGTTTTCTTAGAAATTGTTTTGTTAGAGTGGCGTCGCGCTAGTCTGCACGAGGCTTAAACAGGAAGTTTTTATTTGTTCACAAATGGAAGGGCTACAGGCACCGTCCCTCGAGCCCCCAGCTCGTTTCCGCTCCGGTGCGATGAACCCCCACCTGACCGACATTGTAACCACCTCGTAATTACCTTATTAACAAACCAATACACTCGGTTACTGAGTTTTACCTGTCACTATGAATTTTCGGCAGAAACTAGCTGTGTTTGCAGCTCCGCCTGCGCTAAAACTTTTCCCGCGAAAAAAAAAAACAGCTGTTCCATACATTTTGTCGATTTAAGTGAACACAAATGTATGGCATTTGTGTTGATTTCCGCGTTGGTCCCATAGAAAAAGTTGTTCAAAATAATGAGTACAATGACACATTTTCGGGTTTAGCATAAACAAAAACTAATGTTGTTTATAAAAATCATAATATAATAGGTTGTCGAGTAAAGCGCTGAGCAGACTGAGACGATCGACAATTTATCCGCGGATTTTGAATTGTAAGAAAATCCCGGCAGTCTACTTGTCTTACATGTGCGTTATGGCATTGATTTCCATACGTTCTATCGTCGCGAAGAAGGCGCTGCGCGGGCGAAGCGACGCGGTGCGGCACGGCCGTTGCGCCACTCCTTTCATATTCCGCCGCGCCCGCGCCTGTGTTTATAACGCGCCTCGTCGCTCCTATAAATTTTGCATGAAATTTGAAAGAACCGGCGCAACGCCTGCGACGCACTGTCGCCACGCCCGCGCCTCTCGTCCCTTGTCTATGTCCCGCGCCTGATATGCACACGGAAGGAATGACGTTGCGATTAATGTGTAAAGATGCCACTGAAAATCAGTACAGGTCTGCCTCTTTTGTTAGACTGGAAAGAGCCTGTCCTCGGCATACTTGGATGAATGTTCATGAAACCAACCTCGCTTCTGTCGGCCGAATACTTTGTCTCTCTTGTCTCATGGGATGTGTATATATAAAAGAATATCGTTAACCTTTGTCTTTTTGACATAATATGTTAGCATGCGAGGGTAAAAGTACTACTTCCATATATTCTCCAGATGTATGTAAAATATGTATTCCTATGTAGAGATATTTTCGTATCATTTCAGATGCAAATCAATTCAATCTGCCTAGCCTTTTCCCACCTATGTTGGGGTCCACCTATACTTATATCAAGGTGTAGTCAGTCTATTATACTTAGCAACAAGAACTACGTTTACTACTATTCTCGGAGGGGCTCGTAGCTAAGTAATAACAGCCGCACGGGTCGATCCATCAAGTTAAGCTACGCTTGTCAGGGTTGTTCCGTGGATGAGTGACCATCTTAACATACCGAGACTCCTCCGTGCCTCGGAAAGCACGTTAAGCCGTTCGTCGTGGCTGTCATTCGTGGATCTTTGACAGTCGTTACGGGTCGTCAGAAGCCCGAAAGTCTGACAACCAGTCTAACCAAGGGGTATCGTATTACCCAGTTACTGGGTTGTGGAGGTCAGATAGACCTAGTCGCTCCATGTAAAATACTGGTATTCAGCTGCATCCGGTTAGACTGGAAGCTGACCCCAACACAGTTGGGAAATGGCTAGGCAGATTGATTGATATTGTTTACTACTATTAAAATACTTACCTGCTAACGTTTACTAATATAGAATATTTATTATTTTGCTATGCTAAGTGGATACACAAGGCTGCCGATTGCAGGACGCAGCAGACTAAAAAACATTACATGTTCACTTTTCGATTTCATACATTAACTGTTAAACTGACATTTCAGCGCTAGTTTTTTTACTCTGTGTTACAAGACTTCACCTGCCATCCGATTATATTTACGAAATGTTCATTATTGATTGGTTCATCAAGAATTTTTGTACGTGATTAGGTACTTTTTATAATATAACATCACGCCTGTAGTACGAAGGGTTAGGCAGAGGTGTACATCTACATCTAGCCAGTTAAGGCTCCTGCATACAAGCGCGACGCGACTTTAACAAAACAATTTCTGAGATTTCACGGTAGAACCATTACCGGTATAGAGTCTGCACGAGGCTTGAGGTATGTTTAAGTCCCATAAGTAACAGGGAGCGAGCCTAATGCAATTTATCGAGCATAAATCCAGACACCGGGCTGACTTGCTTTGCCATGCTGAGAAAGCATGGGAAAGTGTTATTGGAAAACCACAATAACACTTTGCCCGACCCGGGAATCAAACTCAGGACCTCATACTCAGCAGTTGCGACACTTACTATTACTTTTAAGTGCTTGATATGTATCGCAAAACGTGTTCTTCCTTCTTGTTGCTCCTATGTCTGTGAAGAATGTTTAAGGTTGATGCGCTAGGGTGGCCCGCGAAATTCAAATTTTCTTACGTTTTTTGCAATTTGCAGGTCAGTATCACATTGTATGTTAATATAAATATTATTAGCGGCCGTAACAAATATGGATTTATAGAATTATAAACATTAGAATCAGCAATACAACTCTCTAAGTTCATGTAAGTGGATGGATGTATGACGATTTCATGAAATTTTCATCGAATTTGAATTTGGCGGGATACCCTAGCGCATCCACCTTAAGTAAAAAAATGCTTCTGTCATCTAATGTTTTGTTACTTTTTTGTTACAGGTAAGATCGCGTTCTGTATCACGTTTCGTCCATATTAAGTCGTCTATTGTGAGTTTAATCAATACTAATATTATAAATTCGAAAGTAACTCTGTCTATCTGTCTGTGTCTGCTGTATGTTACCTTTTCACGCCTAAACCACTGAACAGAATTCGACATAATTTGGCAATAAGATGACATCCTGGGGAAGGACATAAAAGCTACTTTTTATCGACATACCACTCGCGCGAAGCCGCGGGCGGAAGCTAGTTACCTTATAATGAATCCATATGACTAAACCATTATTTATGCATCGTTTCATTGATTCATTGGTCATTGTACAACGGCACACGACGTGTCAAATAGAAAATTAATTAAGTAAGTCTAGTTTTAAGTTCTACGAACGCAGCGTTAAATTCCCCAATGTAATTAGATCAAATGATTTCATTACAAACTCCGATATTCTTGACGCGGATTGCCCACATAATCTGACCAAGATTATTTATTTACTGGCTTTATGGCTCGCGCAGACAGACAGACCCTACGCAAAACAGGTAGAACAATTTCTGTAAAGTTTTCATAGTAATTGTTCCACCGGACCTAGGTCCAAAACGAAAGACCTTGGTGAAAAATTCACAAAATATTCATAATTATGTCTTTTTTTCTTGTGATTTTTTTAAGATGTTTTAATTCTTATTCTCCTATTCGGGGCGGAGACAAATCCAACAAATCAAGGATCATAAAATCTGGGTAACTAACCCGACTTTGTTTTATAGATATACATAGATTTATGATCTCCAACAAAAGGTACACATTGTTTTATAGATATACATAGATTTATGATCTCCAACAAAAGGTACACACATAAATAAAGGAATTAAGTAGGTATACTCCCTGTTTCCTTGTTCGTTATTTCTTAGAGAAGTCGGATAGCAAACACCAACCTCATCTAGTTTTTTTTTTAAATAATATCATTGGCGTGTAGAAATTGAAGAAATATTCCTATATCGTTTAATGTATTCGAGAAACATTGTTGAGCACGTAAAATACTGGTTGGTTTCCCTTGAGGGGGGCACAGGTGCTGTGGTGAGGGAAGAGAAAATGGCCGTGACAGCTGGCACGCGAACACCTGCCCATCTGCCACAGTGCCACCGCTCTATGGAACGGTATTACTTATATCCTGTCGGGTGAACGGAGCAGACGTGTATTATGGCCCTTGCAAAAGTAATCAAGTCTTTAATCTTCTTTATAATTTTATCAAAGTAAAAGCAGAATTAAAATATAAATATAAATGTTTTAATTTTAAGGAATGTCGCATGTTTGTCGATATCTTGTTTAAAACTGTTTGTAATTTTGCTCACCTTTTATTGCGATACCATAGGTAATCAATTTGGAATTTAATTGTTTATTTCACATTACTATAAAGGTCTAACAAGACACCGCCTTTGGTATATTCTTGGCCCGATATTTTTATGGAGTCGTACTTCTAAAGGCTATTTCTAAACAATTAATTACGTATCGGAATGGACTAATACCGTCACATTACTACTAGAACTTTCAGTCGGCTCTTAAATACAAAACTTTAAAGCCAAAGAATTTCCGCTTACATACCCCTAACTAGAACAAAAGCTAGAAGTTGAAGCTGCTAACATACCGGTGGTAAAACCTCAGGGAACTTACTTCGTAAACAGCTCATAAAGGCAAGACAAAGGTTCGTTTCGTATACACTGCAATGTGGATGTGCAACGCAGCAACCGGTCCGACTTTCCGGTCTTCTACTTCCTGATCAATTTACGCTACTAGTCCTTTTGCATTCTCTCTCTCTCCCTCTCGAGTTCGAATTTTGAATCCACTTACGCGAAATCGACGCGTCAACTTGTGTGATCAGTGTGCTCAAACAAACATCCGCCTCCCCAAACAAAAACGCATCATGCAATTAACAGTCCAACAAAAATAACGAACCGCTGCCGTGTAAATGAGCTTCAATTAACTGATGGAGAACAAGCCGTGAATAGGGTATCAAATTAAAAGTATCGATACTATATACTATTTAATGAGTATGAGTATTGCATAAATAGTTTACTCTGTCATAAGTGCCAAATGTCATGATTTCATGAAATATCATTATCATTCAATGCACTTACATGAACTTAGAGAGCTGTATTGCTGATTCTAATGTTTATTATTATGTAAATCCATATTTGTTACGGCCGCAAATCATATTTAGATCAACATACAACCTGATACTGTCCTGCAAATTGCAAAAAACGTAAGAAAATTTGAATTTCGCGGGCTACCTCAGCGCATCCCTCTTAAATTATTGGAACACAACGTTGTATAAAGTTTCGATACTACTGGAATATCACTTGACAAGAATCGAGTAGAGTATAAAAGTATCGATACTCTTGCGGAACCATACTCGTAGACTGTAGTTTACATTCTTTTTGCATTAACATGGAATTTAGTACCGCGTTCAGTATAAATTCTTACGATCATGTGTTATTGTGCAGGTCTAATGGTATACCATTTATGTTATCTACTTTATGTTTATATGTATGCGGCTGTTAATGGTTTTAATGTAGTGCTACGTACCTTCTTGATTATCTGTTATTGCCAAGTAAATGCCTATTGCCTATTATGGCAGTTATCAACTTGAATTATGTTGCATATTTCGAAATTAATAAGGGCTAGGGAATGTCTTGTTTGTTTTATACGAGCGGAATATAAAATGAAAAGAACGACAATATATTTGTAAAATCTAAACAACAGTTCTAGTTCAGAACTAACTGTACTATCAATTTCGGCTACTGTACTACATCCGTTCGTGTCTTTTTCAATATCAATGTTAAATTAGTATTTCACAATCGTTCGCTGCTAACATTTAGTAACAAACAGTTATTTCACTATTCTGACTATCTCAAAGAGTATATCTGGCTTGCTGTTCACACGGAGGCTTACGGCCACCCACACCACAATCGGGATTTGCGAATTTGCCTACATTACCTCCGATACCTCTTGGCCGAGCTCCATTTACTTTGATCCATCTTATCAAACCAATCTATGACTTACGATACCCAAGATAAGACTCACTTTTAAACAATCATCACCAAATAAGGATGTAGTAGACATGTAGCGGTACCGACTGTTTCCCCAGTGAAATGTGTTATTTAAGTACAGGTTTGCGTGCCGAGAAAATATCATATCGTCAAAGTATTGGTATTGCGATCGTTTTGCAAACGCATTATACAAGTTACTCAATTTTCGGAGGATTTAACGACATTTTTTAATGGGACTTTTAGTGTGCGGGACAACAGTTTTGGCAGACATGTTATCGATTTTGCTCCCATCTAGTTCACTATCATGAAATGCAATCCCCATTTGGTGCCATGTCGCTCGAGGCACGAACGCCGACTGTAGTGTTTGGTGACTCATTCTCACGCCGAAACTATAAAGCGCCTGTTAACCTGACTCGTACATAATAGACCGCTAGCCTATTGTTAACACAACATAAACGTGTTTTGTATTTTAATAATTATCAGATGTAAGTTGTAAATTCAATAACCTAATCATATTTTGTCTGTGTTTGTATCGAAACTATCATTCATTACTTGCAACACTAATTCATAGATGCGAGTGAATTTTGTATGGTTAAAACAGATTGAAGTCGGTGAGACGGGCCTTTAAGGCGGCTCCCGGTTCATTTATTCAGTTTCATGTAAAATACGGAATTACTCATTGTTCAAGTACTTCAAGTCACGGTCAATTATGTATGTGGATACCTACATTAAATCAAAATATTAGGTCTTTACCTATGAAATTGCCGTTCTGCAGTACTGGCCATTTCAAATCAAAATAATTTTTGTTTGGCTAAGAATTCTAATTTCAAATTAATTTTATTTTAAAAACATGGATTTTTTTTTCCAAAAGTAGTCATTTCTTTATTGATTAGTGTTACATTTTCATCGCATTTCAATCTTTTTCGTCATCATGGATACGTTAAAAATTCGAGTAATTATGGAATATGAGTACCGTCGTGGCAGCAACGCGGCACAAGCGGCACGCAACATCAACGACGTTTACGGAGCTAACACTACAAACCAACGCACCACCTGTTATTGGTTTGCTCGCTTCCGTTCTGGAAATTTCGACCTGAAAAATGAACCTCGCGGTCGTCCGAAGACTTTGGTCGACAATGACGAATTAAAGGCGATTGTGGAAGCTGATGATACACAATCTACGGCTGAATTAGCAGCAGCTTTCGACGTTAGCGTCAAAACAATATTGGTCCATTTGCGTCAAATTGGCAAGGTAAAAAAGCTTGACAAATGGGTGCCCCACGAACTCAATGATCGCCAGCGCGAAGTACGCGTCGAGACGTGCCTTGCACTGCTCAACAGACACACAAATGAAGGAATTTTGAACCGCATTGTTACCTGCGATGAAAAATGGATTCTGTTTGATAACCGCAAGCGCTCAGCAAGTTGGTTGGATCCTGGTTCAGCACCTAAACAATGCCCTAAACGAAAACTTACCCCTAGAAAAGTGATGGTCACTGTTTGGTGGTCTAGCGCCGGTGTGATTCATCACAGCTTCTTACCAAACGGGGTGAGCATTACTGCAGATGTGTACTGTGAAGAACTGAACACAATGATGGAGAAGCTGGCGCATCTCCAACCAGCATTGGTCAATCGCTCGTCTCCGCTGCTCCTGCACGACAACGCGCGACCTCATACTGCACAGCAGACGGTCTCCAAGTTGCAAGAACTGGGGTTGGAAGCTCTCCATGATCCGCCCTACTCACCAGACCTTGCGCCTACAGACTACTACTTTTTCCAGAATTTGGATAACTTCTTGGCGGGAAAAAAATTCAATACCCGAGAGGCAGTACAAAATGCCTTTGAAGAATTTGTTGCCTCCCGTCCAGCTGATTTCTTTAAGAAGGGCATCAATAAACTGCCACTGCGATGGCAAAGATGCATTGATTGCATGGGTGATTACTTCGATTAATACAAATAAAAAATTCATGAAAAAAATTCGTTTAAATTTTTTCATACAAAACGGCAATTTCATGGGTAAAGACCTATTATCAAAGTGAATTTATCAGGTTTTTCATTTGCCACCAATGCATGTTCACAAAAACTTTCAACATTCCGGTTGCGATTCGAACCCGCCAGCCGGAGTGAACACCTATTTTTAACCGACTTCTTCAAAAAGGAGGTTCTCAATATTCATCTGTATGTTTTTATTTTTTTGTGTGTGTTTGTTAGACGATTACTCCGCCAATTATGAATCGATTTTGATGATTCTTTTTTTGTTTGGTAGGTCATGCTTCAGAGGTGGTTCCATATACCTAAGTCTTGTTAACTTTGCTTGCGTAGTTTTTGAGTTAGCTTCAATAATTACGTATTTTTTCCAACTTAGTCTATGTAGACGATGTTTTATTTGACTCCGTCACTGTTATTTACATAGCAGGTAGTGGTATTCGAATTTGTATAGGGTAGGTACCACAACTAAAAAGTGAAAAATAAAAACTTAACCTTTTAACCGCTTACGTCGGATTTATCCGACAAATATTTTCGTGCCCATTTCGCCAGTGTCGTATATTTACGACACTCGTTTAATATTTTTTTAAATTTAATTATGCATTACACATCATCTTTGTTGTAAGTATTTATTTTTCGATTTTTCGATGCCAGGCATTGGGGGCACGACAACCGCTATGAAGTCGGGCGGTTAAAAGGTAAAACGAAAATTTAAAAGCAAAGACACCGACTTCCGAAATCAAAGTTTTTTTTTTTTTTTTTTGTAGTAGTTGTTTTTTTTTTATAGTACAAAGTTTTTTCAAGTAAGCCGACCAAAAGGACCAAAGGGTCCAGTAGTGTTTGTATTACTGAAATTTAGGACTTCAGCGACGAAATTTATTCTAATGCTCGATATTGTTTTGGCTGAATATGTGAATATATCCATTTATTACCAAGTTTGAATGTTAAGTGACACATTCTCAGTAGATCATGCTTGCGTCATTTAAGTGCGTATAGGCAACATGTTCCGTTTGTTGAATGTTTCTTACCGTGCGTTTGCACTACAAAACATATTGAAATCTTTACTTTCTGTCAATGTTCCATACAATTTTTGACAGGAACTAGAGATTTCATCATGTTTTGTCTGAATGTTTCGCCAGTGCAAACGCACGGTTATATAACTGTTCCTTGTCTTCGGGACACGTTCCCGCTATGTAAGTTTTTATCGATAGATATGGGAAGACACATTCATGACTATTGTGCGTTAGCTATATGACAGATGAATACAGATGGTTATGGTTGACTCCGCATTTTAGGAATGAAGCTACAAGTACGCGGCGGGGCCGTCTTGTCGGGCCAATATAGTATGCATGTGATTCAAATAAGGGTCAAGTATTTTTTTTTAATAAACTATATTACATCAGAATTATGCCTCCATTAAAAATTTTGAGTAAAATGTCTTTTTGAGAGATAATTTTTTTTTTAATAAAGTGCCAAACAACTGTGGGAAATTCAATTACTTGAAAAGCGACGCTGTTGGTCAGAGCGGATGTGACGTAACAATCTATGACAACAATCAAATGTCAATGCGTTTTGTAGGAGTGTTTGACATCGACTTGACACTTGTTTGTTTGTTTTCATAGACTGTGGCAACCTGAATTCCACTTGTGTCGTAGCAAGAATCGTTTTGCATTTAAGACTTACTGTTCTGTCCGCGAGTTCGTCTGCGATCCAGGATGATCAGTAGCCTATATCCTCCATCCAAATCCGTTCAGCCGTTTTACCTCACTTTCGCATTTAAAATTTTAGTTAGGATTTTGCGGAGTGGACCATCTGTATTCATCTGTGGCTGTGTAGGAATCTCAAGTTTGATCAAATAATATATACGGAACCCGTAACTGACGTTCCGCCTCCGCACTGCTGGGTTTTTGCCGCGCATATAACGGGAAAATTTTAAATTCGTGCGATTTTCCAAGTGACAGAGTTTCAATTTTCCACCTAACTTGTTATTTTGATATTCCGAGATATTTGAAGTATGAAACCGCAAAGTATTAGCGATTAAATTCCAATGATCAGTCAGGGTTATAAAGATTTCCTTAGAAGTGTTTTTAATATGCAGTCATTTAGTTAGCCTTTAGTTTCTTTGACGAATTTTATAATGGTTTATCTGCCTTGTAAAAAGTTCAATAAAAAGTTATTCTTTGTTCGCGGACATTGGAACAATTATAAACCCGTAGTGTTCAGGCGATGTGGCGAGTTCCGATGACCTCCAGAAACGTGAACACAGCAAGAAGTATTCGTTTTTTTGCTGCATTTTATTGACGCCGAGCCGTTACGTAGTTTGCGAAACGGTACTAATTTGTTTAGAGTAACACGCTACAATAATAGTAGATGGTCTTGAGATAAAACTACCTGGCCACCGAAATAATTATAGCAGGTAGATAAGACTAAAACTAAAGATGAATTTTGAATAAACTTGAAATTCAAAACATGCGAGCATAATGGAGAGTTGTTTTTTGACCAAACAAGTAATTAATTCACGGAACACAGACGGTTAATAAATGATAATTATTACTTCTATCTCGAGAGGCGGACTGTATTCCATATTTTGTCATTGCAAAATTGTCTGATGCCGTAATTAAGAGCCTATTGCAGTACATTTACTGCATAAGCAGTAGAATCTAATAATTAATTGATATCGCCAGCCAGTCGAACAGATGTGCTCAGTGTTCGATTACATTTCGTATCTCGATCTTATTAATGGCTACTTCTACGTGAAACATTGCCCAATGTTTTGCAAAACATAATTCTTGAGTAATTCTTTGCGATAGGTTTTTTGGTTTTACTCTTTTTGCTTTCCATACATACTTATCCATTCATTTTGATAGCAATAAACACTTCCAATAAAAACTTCACAACTGAGAAGTGAAATTGTGCTCCTCTTCTTGAGATTTTAAGGGCTTCGAAATGGGATTGGTAAATTCAATGTTTAAGTTAAGCAGGTATTTAATTAAGGCACATGTAGATGCCGCGCGTCATATTAACAAAATCCATACTTCTAAGTTCTAACACCCACGCAAAAACAAATGAAGGCCCTAGTATTCGGGACACACGCGCGAAATTCATGATAAACTAGCGTAACTCATGAATGGTTTAATTTTAGGATAGGTTGAGGAATATAATTATAATGTAATTAGCATCATGCAAAGACCCTTAGGAACCGAGCAAAAATAAAAAAAAGTCTGAAAGAATGTTAAGCAAAAAAACTTCGAAAAAAAAACCCTGCTTTTTTTTTTAAGTTTTTATTTTTAACTTTTTAGTTGTGGTACCTACCCCACACAAATTCGAATACCACTACCTGTCATGTAAATAACAGTGACGGGAGTCACTTGAACGTCGTCGATATACATTAAGTGGGAAAAATACGTAATATTGAACTCAAAAACTACGCAAGCAAAGTTAATAAAATTTATATGGGACCACCTCGAGAGTATACCCAGGAGAACAATTTTTTTTTTTTTTAAATTCCTTTTACAATTGGCGAAAATATCGATGAACATACACAAAACAAAAACATACAGACGAACATAGAACCTACTCCTTTTTGGAAGTCGGTTAAAAAGAGCGGGCGGGCGATCCGATGCGACGCGGTGGGCCATAAGAATATGAAATTTTACGCGGGCAAAGTCGCGGGCAGAGGCTAGTATAATTATATGATTTTTACATACCTACTCAGCCAAATGATGTGACATTGAGAGCTAATAAAATCAAATAAACTTGTCACTAGTTTTTATGTTGCTGTTCATTAAGATTTATAAGCCTCGATTTCATTTGCATTATCGCTGTCCGTAGGCGTCTCTGATGTAATATAATAATTAAGCATCTGAGAAACATCTCTTTTAAGGTATCAGTTGACGTACTAATGTAATTCGCCTGTGCTAATTCATGATAAAAGAAAAAATCTCTTTGATTTCCGAGCGCAAAATTTCTAAAAGAATTCTGTATCTATACTAATATTATAAAGAGGATAGATTTGATTGTTTGTTTGTTTGTTTGCATTGAATAGGCTCCGACACTACCGAACCGATTTGAAAAATTCTTTCACTGTTGGGAAGCTACACTATCCCCAGCCGACATAGGCTATATTATATTTTAAAAAAAAATAGGGCTCCTTACTAAAACTCCAATAATGTAACCCAAGGTGTAAAAATACCTAATATAGCCGTAGATAAATACTTAGTGCTACCCGTGCGAAGCCGGGGCGAGCAGCTAGTTATTTATAAACATCTCTTGTAATAATTAAGGCGTGTCCGGTGTGGGTTTGCCCCTTAATCTTTTCTCTTAATTACATCGCTCTGTTTTATATCGTCCTGGTACCTTGCCGCGTAAGCCGTTCATGATAAAAGCGGACATTTTGCGTTGGAGGAAAAAATACCATTGTTTTAATGGTCCATTTATGCTGTATTTTTGTCCTTTATACGGACTAGCGATTAAGTTATTAAGATGGATTTCTTTGAGCGGTTTTAAATATGTTTTATCCATTCAAGGGGATTTTGTTTTTGTTTTTTTTTCTCGTTTAAATTGCCTTCTCGTACATTTGTCATTGTGTTGTATTTACTTGCTTACTATACTTTGTATTATTATTTTGAGAGTCTACAACGCTCTACTTACTAACTTAATGTTAGGTCGTAATGTCCCATGCCTAAGTGACTATTCTTGTTTTGGCAAGGGAAAGAGGGTAGATTTACATTTTCATAAATTCATTTGCAGATACACAAAAACAAATAACACATATTATGTATAACAGATTTAATGTGCGTAAAAGTATATTTTGAAAACTTAAGATTAGATTTATGAAGCCTCATTATTTAAATGTCGTTAAAATGTAAACAATTGATAGCTAATAACTTTTGCCTAATTAAATGTCCTGTTCCTATTTTGCATAATTATTAATTGTATCTGAAGTTCATAAAACAGATTTAAAATTTTGTGACGAACACAACACCCGATCGAAATATTGTCGCCCCTTCCCTTATTTTGGTTGCCGCTAATCCTGATGTAATGACGTTCCCCATCATTATACATGGAAATGGAAATACTCGTTTATGTGCACATTTTAACGATAATCTACTTTCGGACAACGAGTATAGTGAGACACGGATCACCGAATTTATTCATCGATTTCCCCCATTAGCTTGGCGTTGCGTCGCGGCCGGTTGGATGGCGGCTGGCGCCGAGGTTGCAAATTTCACAGCGCCCCTGCCTCACTCCTCGTGGCTTGTTTGCGAAAATGTCACGTCGCTGAGTGTACCCCTCACCCCCTCCACACCCTGCCCCGCACTCCCCAGCGAGCTCGACGACCGCGACGTGTTCTTCTGTTGGTAACTTGACTCCGCTTTGTGACTTGAGTCGAGACGCGCGGTGGCTGAATACGTGCACCACAAGTTTATAGGTAGTTCCACTGTACCCAACACATCTATTGGTGTTCTACCCATAAACACGAGATCACGGTTCCGACGTTACGTAGCCGTTATAGTAGAAAACGGTAACCTATACGGCGGGCTATATTTTTCTCATCCACTTTCAATATCTACCCTGTAGTGTTATTTTTATATAGACATTCGTCTTCCAATAAGTTTGAAGCAGGATCAAGGAAGCAGATGAGTGGAAATTTAAAAGGGAATATTGTAATAAATTCCTATCTTATTTTGCTTCTTCTTATAGTTATTCGAAACGATGTGTATTTAGTAATGAATATTGAGTGAAATACTAGTTGAACGAGACAGGTTTACGTTCCTTTCATACGCGAGATTTTGCTATTTCAAAGTTTCTTAATTGTATGAGTCTAATATCCTTTTATTTGTAACACGGAACAGCAAAAGCCTGTACCACATTTACCCCAAACTTAGTACCTACGGAGCGTCGCCCTAAAAGCCATCGAGCGGAGGCAGTCATGTCACTCAAAGCCCCCAAATTCCTCACACAGTGATGTTTCCGAAAGAGGGGATTGCCATGAAAGATGTCGCATTCGGCTCCTGCTATTTTATTTGAGGATTTCTACCCTTGGGAAATACATACGAGACGACTCGCATTGCGTGGCCACTGAAACTTTTATACGTTCTTTACAATTTCGTGTTTTGAAAATCATTTAAATACTTATTCGATCGATTGACATAAAATACAGCACGTTTGGAATTAATCTGTTTAGGTCGACGTGCTTAGATTTACACACAATGGCAGCTCGGGCACGTTTGCGTGTGTAAACGGTGAAATATTAGTTAAGTACTCATTGGATCGGACGGTGTGGTTATCGAATGACCGTGGTCAACGCGCGCATGCTCCACATTGCTACCATTTAAATTTTAAGCTTGTTAGTCGGCCCAAAACTCGGCTATTCTTTTGTGCCGACTAGGCCTAAGCTCCCTTTGAAACGTCCAATGCCAAAGAGCGTCCGTGCGGACTCTCCCGACCCTCGTCGAAAACTGCCCTATCTCTGACGGGCAGCGGCTTGCGGATTATCAAACTTAAATCGAGCTTCCTTCCGCATTACTTACATCGCATCAAGGTCTTGGAAAACCGATAACGGTCTGCAGGTTTTCCACTTAATGTTTTATTTATTAACATGTTGGTAGAATTCGATCATAACGCGAGTATGAGGTATGTTGAGAAATCTCTTAGTGAAGCCCACTGTCACGCACGCGTTATCTAATACACCGGAATGGCGGGAGAGGTTCGATTACACGTTATAATTTACGCCAGCCTTCTGTTTTTGCGTTAATGTCATGTTTGTTTGTTACATTGTAATAACGATGGTATTTTACGTTGAGGAAGAGTATCGAAGGGGAAATAACGGTGTTCGTTTTTTAAATTATTTCAGTCAGGCGTGGAGTACGTAGTGGAGGGGCGTTCATAAGCGCGATACGCTCCGGTTCCTTATCTCGATGTGCAATTCTTTGTTTGCTGTGTACGCAATTTCCCAAACGGCGTCGAGTCGGGCGAGATAAACCGCACAAGGCCTAGCCTCGCTTAGAGATGGCAGATATCTTGTGCGTAGTTCGCAGCCTCGCCGCCTTGCCGCCTCACCGAGCCAGCAATATATTTCTTCGGAGCGTGTCGCCTCGCCTCGCCTTCTTCGGTCGCCACTACGCCCGCCTCCGCTGAAATATGATTTGGATTATGAAATACGACGGCAACATTCCCTAGATAGGCGTTTACCAATTTATTCGCCGTTACGGCTACAGACTAGTGTGAAATTTTTGATGCTAAATATTTCATGCTACAACATTTTTCACGCTTTTTTGCTTGTAATTATATCAGTGACTTCCAGTTGGCTAAGCATGTAACTGGTGGAATATTTTTTCTATATCAACGATATGAAGGTTGGTTTGGTCGCTACTCACAGGTGTGCAGGTGTGGTGACCAGAACGGCAGGTGCGCTACGTCCTCGTCGACTATTTGCTCTGTTTATTTTTCAATTCTCGTTGTTTCATGTTTGCCCACTCGCTTATCTACTCTTTTATAGCTCCGTTATTCACTGTACTATGGTACTATAATTAAACTAATTTGTTCGCGAATGGTGACTGAACTTTTACGCACAAATTGCCTTACATTGAACGAAGACGTCCCTGTCCCGTCCCGTCCGTTAATAAATTATGTTAGCTAATTAGATATAGGAATTCTTTCTTAAGAAGTAATCTAATTGTGACTTGAATAGTCGTCGACGTTCGAGACGGAGATTTATGAAACTAGAGTTTATAAAATCGTATTATTTACCTTAGTTAATTTTAAGGTACGGTATGTACCTATGTACCCATGAAGATGTAGGTAATAGCATGTAATAGCACGTCGGTCTGTATGCAAATGCAACGTCCGCTCGAGGGAATCACGGTCCGCGCGCCGCGGTTCGATGAGTGAGAATCGCCAGTATCGTTACCATGGGCCATGACGGCTCGACGCTGTAATTGTACCGTCTCGCTTTTTACCTTGTATGTACCACACTCGTCGACATGGAAATTCTATTAGTTAGATAATTGTTTAATAGTACAATTTTAATTTAATCAACGAATCCGGCAACAGTTCTAATTTGTAAACGATTCAGTCTCGTTACTTGTACTATTTTTTTAATAAATTGGCTTCATGTTTCAGTTCAGCTACTAATTACACGCTGCCAAATACCATTACATGTTTCTAATTAATTTATTCTAGAATATCAAGATTCATGATAATAATAGCCTATCGCTTTTAGAGATTAATGAACCGATGACCTTAAAAGCTTCTGTGTTAGCATTTTTCCTTGCTGAATAATTTGAAATGTGTACACACCTACGCGATACAATTATGTTTAAGTTCCCTATTGTGTTGCTTGGCAGACTTATCTAAACCATCTATCCGCCATATGCAAACCAGCTGGTTAACCTAAATGTCTAACAATAAGTTAGTTTGTACCTCTCTGACGCGAATGTCGACGTCCGGTAGCTGTTGACCCCGTTATTAATCACTATAATGACGACATTTTTTGTTACCAGCCAAATATAATGGCCGTGACCGGTTTGGGAACCTATCGCTTAGATAATAATCGCATGCGAAACAAATGACAAGTTAAACGACCGACTGCGTTGAGACGACAAGCTTACGTCGCTCGTCGGTTATTAAATTATATTTCCAAGTGAGCGACAATTGATTGATAGTGTAATATGTCAGGACTTCACGAGAAGTTTGCCAGCTTTCCACATAATTGGTAACTAGATCATAATGATTAATTCAGTTTGAAGTCGCGATTTGCGTTCGAAATTTGAATAAATATTAATGCGACCTATTCTGTGCCCGTGATCATGTAGTCGCGACTCGAGCGTGGGAGCGTTACTATGATTTGTTTACACCGGTCGAGTAGGTGCGACGTGCGATCAGCTGGGCGCGTGACGTCGAGAAGGCGTGAGCCAGCGCGGGCGCGGGCGTCATTGTGACGTGTACGTCTTGCCCACTACAGCTTTGTCAATCATAATAAAATCGCAATTGAGGCGTTCAATGCTCTTTGTAGTTCTATACACTTTTATTATTTATTGTCCATCGTTTTGAATAATATTATCGTTTGATGTAGAACTAGGATTGGTTACGCTAACTATGCACTGTTAATTTTTCCGAAACTTCGTACTGCTGAGCATGAGGTCATGGGTTCCAGGTCGTGCAGTGTTATTGGGTTTTTCCATTTATAATTTCTCAGTAGCAGCCCGGACTCTGGATTTGTGCCCGGTTTATGGCAATATGCTCGCCCCCTGTAACATGGGACTTAAACATAACTGGCGAAATGTGGGCGTAACCTAACCTAACCTAACCTAACCCTTCGCGGATTACAGTCGTGATGTTATGTTGTTTTTCCAATTGATCTTATACACTTAATTTATGCAATCAGATGCCTTAATGAGTCTGATTGGGCAGATAAGGTCGTAAAAACTTCATACATCAACATAATTATCATTTATTTTACGCCGGTAGCATTGTTGCTAATTTTACAAATAAAATAATTTGTTTAATTAAATTAATTAAGTATTTCCAGTACTGTACGCTGACCGCAATGTGGATTGGTACATTAATAATGTGTAACATAATTAACTGCCTTGAATTCAATATTGCTACTGAAAGTCAGGTTAGGTTGATATTAATCTTTACTGACATTTGTACCAGAAGACCAATTACTGACGCTTTTGAATATAATTAGTGTAAGTAATTTTAATCTAACCGCATACATACCAAAATGTGTTACTACCTCTCTTGAAATTCGAATATCCCTAAAAGTTATCAAAGAATTACTTGATTAACAATCTACAATTCTACAGAATCGGAACGTATTGTACAACAAAATTTTTGAGGCAGACTGTATATCTATCTTATATCTACTATAAGTATGTAGAAACCGTACTTTGTAAGCAAGACGGTTGTAACCGCACTCGTCATATCAAGTTTCTGTCTGATTCCTGGACCGTGAGGATTCATAAAGTTATTATAGAAGGTGAACATAGAAGTAAACGTGTGGGTTCTAAGTGGATGTTCAATAAAATATTCTGGAATTGCTAGAGGATGTAAAAAATTCTGGTCATTTTGTACGGAGAAATATTGGTCCTTAGAGCATGTCGGAAATAAATAAAATAGTCATAAAAATATTCTGTTCTTCATTTTCAAACCTAGTGTAATATTTGCACGTCTTAAAGTTGCCAATAACTGGTGATAAGTATACCTTATCAACACTTTAGTAAGTGACCCATTTCTTTGAGTTGACATCTTGTTGGAAAAGATAAACAACCCACCACTCCCTTGTTACCCAGATTACTGCGAAATTTTGTTTATCAGCGCTGTGGCGGCATCTACATCGCCACATGCGAACTACGCATCAAAGACCTGACGACACAAAAATGATGACGTCACTCAAAATCCTGCATCGCGCAATTGAGAGTTTACGGCGCGATCAACATACATATACAAGAATCCAATATCAGTCGTTGGGCAGTTGCCCACCAGACACTACACCCGTCTGGTCGGAGGATCCTCCCTTTTCTATAGAGGATGAGCGAACTTTACACCCTGTTCCTCATGCCTCTAATGCGCCAAATATTTCAGTTTTGTGAGAAATTCCCTAAGGCGAATACAGAAGGCCATTTCGTATCACAGTGTTGTTATTGATGAAACACAAAAGACCACGTTCTTTTGTTTGGTGACCATTCAGAAATATGAAACGTGCTCCATTAACGGATCTTTTCCTCAGATGATATTACGCTGTTCTTATTGTATTTACCGAGGATACGTCTTGCTGCTATGCTTAATTCTACACTATAGGTGAAGTAAATAATACGCACAAGTATTGTTCACCACGCGTCCTCAAGACGTGTTGGGGATTTCAAACTTATATTAACTATAAGTCCAGGTTTCCTCACAATATTTTCCGTCACCGATGTCAGTGAAGTCCAAGATAAACTTAGAAAGTCGGTACATATAAATTGAAAAAGTCACTTTGGTACTTGCCCTTATTAAACCCATATACTGAACCCACAACTTCGTGTATAAGAGGCGTCTTTACCACAGGGCCTGATATTTCAGCGAAATTCTTACGGAATCTACCCGTTTTCTGATCTGCTGTCAACAGTATTCTGTGACGGATCAAAGGAAAATACGGTGACTTGGTTGAGTTTATTTTTGGTTACGTAATTAATGTTGCGGTTTTCGGTAACAGACATAAATTAATCCCGATTTCGGCTATGACAGAAACCTTCTGATCCCGTGATCCATTCTCCAAAACTTTTCATTGTTTGAGGTAACAATTTGCCGGGCTGTCTTTTGTAACCGAGAATTCTGAAAGCATTTACATCAACGATACACTTTACAAACATAATTTTGGTCCATATCACATATTTCAGCAGTAACGTAAGTTTTAGTACCACCTACCTAGTTCACAATGATAAAAGTTCCCCTTCTAAAACAAATAATTTCACACTTTTAGTTTGCAGTATAATTCTAATAATAATATTCAGCGAGATAATGTTTTAAATCAGACTTATATTACCATAACGGCTTCCTAATTTGTTTCTGCATTAGTCTGCCGCGACATTTTATACGATAACAAGCTGGAGCGTGGATTAAATCCTAATGTTTGTTAACATTAAACAGCTGACAGCTCCTGTTTTATAATTACAGCGGCTTCTGGTACTATTTACATAATATACGAAGAGATTTATGTGTGTGAAGCGACAACGGCCCTCCGCCCGGGGCGTAGCGTTTGAAACTCATAAATAGGTACATAGTTAAGTCGTCGCTGTGGTGAATCCATTTCTAGCAATTCTAGTACAAGATTATTTTAATTACAGTGCAGGATTTCACATAGTTATATTCCTGCTTGCATTCCATGTAGTGTGTCTGAAATTATGTTAACTAGAATTTTCATGAATTTTATATGACAACTAGCTTATGCCCGCTATGGAGTTCGGCAATTATCCCACGGGATCGAACTACCGGGATAAAAAGTATCCTATGTCCTAATTCAGGGCAAATTCTACCCATGTTGGAAATCCGTTCAGCCGTTTTAGCGGAAAGCGTAACAAACAAACAAACTCACTTTCGCATTTATAATATTAGTTAAGATGTAGCAGCACCCACGTTCTCACATGTTTTCCAATTACAAGTATCATTTAGCAGAGCAATAATAAGTTCTACACGTTTTACATTTACTACTATTTCCATCAGTGTTAACTTTCTTTATTATGACAATGTAGCACTACAGCACCCATGTTTTCTCACATTTTCCTATTACCTGTTCTATTTAGCAGAGGGATACTAAGTGCTACTTTTATTCTTATAATTACTTATACCGATGCTCTCGTAAAAATATTACATAAGTGCAAGGCAGCACATTTACCGTTGGTATTATAATAAGCCTTTAACTTATGCATGCCCCATATTCCGTGCCATCGAGGGGTCCTCTTCCAGTCTTCTCTCTGTATCGTCACTTAAGCAGCTTATACGTTGGCGTGAAACTTTCGACTCCCAAGATTAGCCGTTACCAACAGACAGGCGGTTTCTGGGAAGTATAAGGGTAGCGATTAGTCGATTACTTTTTGCCACCCCTCGCCTGTACTCAGCTGAAACGTTTCTCGGAGAACTTTTATATCGAAGCGGTTTTTAAATTTTGTTCGTGAAACTACGAACAAAATTTAAAAACCGTTCGCTCTTTGTCTGCGATATCTGAAGTTAAAATTGAACGTACTAGACCATTAATATTCTTATATTTATTGACATTGATTAAAACTGTCGGATTAATACAAGAAAAGAATATTCAAGGTATCGTTAGAGTTAGTAAATTTAGTATTACTTGAACAAGATAATCACGTCTAGACAGGCAGGCTCGCATATTATCCCACTTACACGTGCCAATCTATCAAGCAACTTTGTATCGTAACCAGATACATTCTCGTCTTGCCTGAACCTTGGTATTCAATCACACATTACACATGTTGGAGACTTCGCGTTGCTATGCAGTATAGAACTCTATAGCGACATGAAACAAACTAGTTTATTTCAGGTATTACTGTAACTCAGTTCTCACTACTTACCGGCTGCCTTCCGAGGCCTGGGGTAAGGGATAAAACGAAGAAATTTAGAGAGGGCTATAGCCCAGGTACGTGCGTAATTTTGGTTCGGATCGAATCGAGTCGTGAAGCCCCACGTAGAGTTGGAACGAGGGCGTGCGTTTGAGTTCCGCACCCATTTGAACTGACATACGGACGGAGGTAACGCCCGACGTTTGAAACGTACTTTTCATCGGTTTACGTTCGCCTTGAAATAATAAAATGCGGGCTAAAGGACCAGAATTTCAACAAACCGAGGAACTCAGCAACGTATCATATCACTCTTTATTGTCCTGGTCCACGAGAATTTACAAATACGCTTATCATAATTATCATTAAGAACTAATAAGTAATCCTTATCCATTTACAAATTATTTCGTAATTAAAACCAATCTACACAACAGTTTCGCATGAAGAGGCCGCAGTATTGATCAACCTCAAGCGAAATTGGTAGGCTCATTGTTTTCCAACAATTATTCCTGAATAAGTCAAGCATAGTACTAACGACTTCCGGGCAGGTTCGAGTGCCACAGTACACAGCTAAATATAAACTGGTATTTGTGTTAGTCATACACTTACACAATAGATAACTAAACACCGAAATAGAACTCAGGCCCAGCAAAGGGCCTTGGTGTTGTGCGTTCCATCTTTTTTTTCGCGTAATATTCACCGTTTCTCATCGTTCCTCAGTTTTTTGACCGCTCCTACGCCATCTTTTATCTTTATGTAAATCCTCTTCAGACCCTACCACAACTCCCTCACTTTAGAAGTTACTTGTTTATTTCAAATTTTCTCAAAAACATGTAGGTCCGTTCGGACATTTAAGCCTACCTTAACCCAATTGATATAAGGTCAAGGAATTACTGTGGTTATTTGGAAATACAATATAGTTTCTTTACCTTATGTATGTATTTTTGCCTTTAGAAATCTTTGGGTTCGGCGTTATCAGCCTTTTTTGTTGAGGTCGTGAGCTTACGTGAGTCCCGCTCGAGTCACCTACATACTTGACAGTGATTTGAGCTCGACATTGGCCAGGGCTCGGTGTACAATAATTCACCGAGACCGTGTAAAAAAGTCCCCGATACGCTGACATTGACACACTTCCCCGCGTGGACTTCCTGCCGGCTCCCACTCGATACAACATTTTGTTTTTGTTGTTTTTCTCCTAGTCCAGTTCACTTTCAAACCGCTTTTCGGCCGTATTTTGCGGAATTTCCCTTTTATAAACATTTTTTATTTATTTTTTATAACAGGGTTATTCTGCGTCGCTTTTCGGCACATTCGATTGATGACTTTTTAATTTTGTTCGTTTACAAAGTGCGAGTGTTCGATTGCAGTTTGCAAACTTTTTGTAGTGTATGTATTATGACTGCGTTGAGTATATATCTCTGGCATTGAACTTTTGACATTAATATCACAAGTTTTCCGTGAGAAATAAATGCTTATTTAACTACAAGGGTAACGTGACGGATATTTAAAAGGCTGATTAATATTTCGTCCTCTAAAAAAATTTTTCATTTATCGAAATTTTGGGGTTAATAACAAAGTTTTCGTGTGATAAGCGGCGGCTCGCGTGTGCCCAGTTATTTATGTGGGTACCGCATGGCTATATTTGTTCAGTACTGGGGCTATAAATATTGCAACCTGATCGTCAAACCGCCCACGGGAAATTGGCTCCTCCCTATTCTCTGTATCATATCATTATTGATAACCTCTTTACTTTATTACAAGTACCAGCTGCTATACTTTTAAGAAGCACTTCAAGTTTTACACACGAAACCAACCTCATTCTTATTTTCGATCGATCATTTTGCAATTTGGGCTAAACCAATTTATTGAGTGCGGCCAACGATTTACCGGTCTGGTTGACAAGTAGAATAACCGCAGTACTAAGTGGTTTTTTAAAATTGTACCGTTTATAATGCCAAAATAGGGAAACAGGTTTCTGATCTCATAAACTAAAAATACATACATACTAATAATAATATTGTATAAATTATCACTTGCTTCAAAAACAGTGAACGAAAACATCATGAAGAAACCGAGATATTTCTCGATGGCATGTGAAGCCAAGTCAGATGCCCATGGGCGGCATAAAAACTCTAATACAGGTTAATCAATAACCACACGAAAAAGAAAGGAAGAATACATATTCACATAATCGTTTGAATATCAAATTGATTGAAAGATGCTCGTCCCATCCTTACGCTAGCCTTTATTTATGCTTCCATCTTTATGCACAAATACCCGGAGATAAAAGACATACCTTCTTATTGTCGATTCACAAACCATTTCTCCTTTACAATGGACGCAAAAAATCCTATCGATGGAATAAGAAAAGCTGGTTTTATTTCAATGAAATGTCGAGATTCAGCCTGGGCTTTTAGTCGTTCATTGTGAATTATTGCTTAACTTCAACACAACTTCCAATGTAAAATTTTATTGCTTTACCGCGATTTCTGACAGTAATTTACCTGTATTCTTCTAAGATTATCGCAGCAGCAATTTGATGTTTTTTATCTTCATTTGGGAATGAATGAAATTGAAAACTGTTGCTATGGTGAAAGTTGGGTGGTAGGAAACCAAAACTGAACATACCTTATCGTAAGTAACAAGAAAAGTGCCATCAAGCCCTCTCTTGCTACCTCCGCTATTCTCATTAGAGATGGGTCGTAACAGGTTAAACACGATATCTGTTATCACTGTTACTGTGACAAAAAATTCACAGATCCAAATATCTGTTATTAAATCACAGCCTGTTATTTTTGTACGAACGATAAATACGTATGTAAATCTCAATCGAATATCTTCTTTATTCGTTAAATTCGAAAATCGTATCCGAAGTTTTAACAGAAACAGCCGCGGTAACAGTCTTGAGGATCTGTTAGTTTAAATACCTATGTTTTAAGATACCTATGTTTTATCGTTAGGAACAATTGTTATCTGTTATTTTTTAATATCTGTCACATAAATACGCCATATGTATGGAACAGCTGCTTTTTTTTTCGATTTCTAGTTAAGTCCCATAGAAAAACTATATTATAGATGATACCAAACCGCTAGTTTCAAGGATAACGGTGTCTATCCTAACACTCAGTATAGTCCACCCAATATAGTCTCATATAGTCCACCCAATATACCATCTTCAGGTCAACGGTCTATGGAGTACCTACAGGGAGCATTCACTTCGCTTTTGTCAATTTGCCGTTTTCACTAGCACTCGTTAGCTCCAACGACTATCGGTCTTTCGCCAGACGACCCACCCACTTCCACTTCAACTTGCTTACTGCAAATTATATCCATCGCCTGTATATAACATGATGAAAATCTTCTCAAATTTACTTCATAAAATACACAAAAACATGTCTATCGGAAAAAGGAGTGTAGAGCACGGCTAGTAAAATAGCTAAGAGAACCCCTAGGGTACGGGAGAAAATCCTAGTGGATTTATACTACCTAGACAATAGCCTGCTACATTTTGAACGGGATCTGTTCAGATACGCACGGTCTTCTAAGTCTAACATTCTCTAACACCCATCTCGATAACGACTTTTATTTAATGTGGGTCTCGGAAGATGTAATACGGTTTTAGGTAATGTCTAAGTACTAACTTGTAACACTTGAAAGTTTACAGATGTGTTCTTAGACCCTTCAGTTTGGCGATCTTTTGGCGTTATTACGTCAAGAAATGTATAAGTTGAATCATGAATCTTGTTATGTGAAAAATGGTCCTTCGGTACAAATTGCATTATTACTTGTGAAGCGCTTTAGATGAGGACCATGACCTTTTTTTGCGTAACAGCAGTATCATGAACTGGAGTAGTGTCGGTAGAAGTTTATCGATATTTCACTTTAAGAAGAAGAAAATACATTTAAATCCCGATATTGTGATCTGAAATAATAGTTCACGGTTACGTTTCCGAGATTCCGTGCACTTGATATATTCTTTTATCTACACCCATGCTATAAATCCTTTATAAAAGTTTCTGAAACAGTTAGCTTATTGACAACATTAAAACACTGGTTGTTTTAATGTTGTCATAGCAACCATAATATCATCCAAACGTGTGTTATAATGTTGTACTAAATTTCATAATACAACTCATTTCAAAAAAAGAATATTGTCATGCAGTCGCGTTTCACTAACAAAGCAGCGTAATTTAAAACAAAAAAACATCTATGTTATTCGAATTCGAAAAATTCGAATTCACGTGCGTCTTATCCCGCCATTTTTGTTGATATTAGTATTGCAAAGTACCTTTTATAGAGGATTCATATCATGGGTGTAGATAAAGTCTTGTATGCAACTGTAAATAATTAGGTATTAAAACACTCATGTGATACTATAATCACATTCGTGTTTAAATACCCCTTATTATATAACAGTTGCATAAATAACTATTAACGTTTATTGTTTCGTTAACATAATTTTAATTAATTGACAGATAAAATTCGACCTCATTTGATTGGAATTTCAGAAGAAACGTGTTAGAAAATTGTGAATTTTATACTAACAGTAGGCAGAAAAGGGGCTTATTTATTAAATGAGAGACATTTACGAGGGATGTAGAAGGGAGGCGAGCCGAGCGACGAGTTACAGGGCGGAAACAAAAGTTTTGGCGCCATGACGCCTACGGGCATTTGCACGCCATTTCATATTCTGTAACTACATAGTATATTTTCATGTTAATATCTTAGATCTAACGTTAAAATAGATATTAATAAATGTTGCACACGTCACATTAGCTGGATCAGTCGTTATTAAATTATTTTATCGATACAGGAACTAAACACAATCTATATTTTAATTTAAAAAGTAAGGTCACTCAGGTCGATCAAGACTTTAATTCACAGCTTCATCTAAAATATGAGATATTTTCAGTTCCGGAATCTCAAAATTCTCCGTTTCAAATGAATGGAGCAAATTCCGTCGTGATATTCAATTCGTCTTCATCAAAACTGTATTTCCAATGAAATCGCGTTGCTATAGGAAATGTAGGCGGGCATTCGCTGGCTTATCGCGTGCCGCCGTCCGTGGAGTCTTACTCGCCAGAAAAATGAATGAACGCGTTCAGCTTCAGACGATATCAGTACTTACACAGCACACGTATTTATGTCCGTAGTTATTTGAACGAACCTCGTCGTCGGCGTGTATGAGAATTTAAGCGTTCGAGCGCGAAAATCGAGGGAGAGTGAAAATTATTATAGCAGTTTTTGTTTGGGTTTTCATATATAGATTATAAGGTGGATTGTGCGTTCTCGATCTCGGGTTAGTAATGGAGAAAATAATAAAAAAAAGTTACTTTATTCTAGTTTAGTAGGTATGACTTGGGCTTGCGGTAGTAGTTTCCGTAATACAATATGTTTCCGGCTTATCCGAAAGGTCATTGTGAAGTGACGACACAAAGCATCCTTAGTTTATCTTCTTTACCCTTGCAAGTTTCTGGCTTATTGCCAGTGTCGTGTTGAAAAGAATTGCTCGTGCGTTCATCAGGAACCGCGACTCGAAAAACCAGAAAACACGTCTGCTAACCTGTTTTTAAACAAAGCTACTTGAGCCTATTATTCACAGTCCCTTTACAATACCCAGGAAAGGCTGGAACTGGGAAGACTGTGTAAGTACACCGTAAGGTAATGCAGTGATATCCACAGACCAAATAAAAAACCAAGACAGAGCGCTGCGAACAATACAGTGAAGCATGCCAAAACTACACCACCGCTCTGTGCATACACGCTCAAACGCACACATTTACTACCATTTACAATCAAACTACACCAAAATATGTGCACGAAACCGGCCTCACGTCACTGTTGACAGCGCTCTATCTTAGTTTTTTATTTGGTCTTTGGTGATATCTATATCTTTCGAAAGCCAGACGCAGGAAAGTAGTTATGTAAGTAAGTTCCCAAGTTTTTAAAAACCGAGTTTAAGTCCATTGTCAAATCCCTTTTTAGGTCCGCATTATCTTTTTGACATAACTTTATAATTTCGTCCGTTATCAGGCCCATTCTTTTACATTTCTCTCGACCGTTAAGAAGGGCAGATAATAGCGGACAGTTACTTTAAATCTGTCTTGGTTATGAGTTCAGTTGTCATCCTTTTCTAATAAACAAGTGTTGAACAAACCGTTATGTAATTTTATCAGTTCATTATCATCTGCCTAGCCTTTTCCCATGTATGTTGGGGTCGGCTTCCAATCTATCTGGATGCAGCTGAATACCAGCATTTTACATGGAGCGACCGCTGCATGCTGTTTTATCAGTGGCGCTGTTTCATTAGTGGCTTTTGTGGACATGATAATTAATCAGATTTATTACAGTTGTAATGGAAATCATGTCATTTGGTTTAAATAGGTTTTTTATCTTTAGTATCTTATTTATCTTTTATATAGATTCTTTTCTACCTTGTGAATGTGAGAACATTGTAGGCTTAGCCTAACCTACCTATTAACACTGTAAATCGAAAATATTGTTAAAGCCAATTATTATTTTCTTTTAAAAGAGTAACCGTGCAGTTTCTTGCCGGCTCTTCTCCATAGGAAACGACCAATTGGAACCGTGCACCTAGCTTCTGACGTTTCATAAGCGCCCATGTAGGCTTATGTGAAATAAAATATTTTGATTTTGATATTTGATTTTGACCAGGGTATTGGAACAGATACGATACGGTTATAGTGGTAACACGGTAAACATAGGCTACATACTTTTAAGGTAGCAGTATTACCATCCTTAGCACACGTTATGTTCTCAGTGAACAATGAATAACAATTTAGGAACAGTACCAGTCTTTGTTACATTAAGCCTCGTGCGGAATGGCGGGACGCGACACCGGTAATTATTATACCGTGAAGTTTTGTTAGAAATTGTTTTGTTAAAGTCCAGTCGCGCCAGTCTGCACGAGGCTTTACGGTAGTTTCTGAGGTTTCTGATCTTGTGCACAGGTTGTAAGTTTCTGTTTCTAAAACAGCAAATGCATTTGCTGTTTTAATTTCGATGTGTTATTACGAGTAACATTATGAGGGGTTGCGATATTGCAAAATGTGACATATTAATTTCTCAATTGTAAAGCCCTCCCGCCGACACGCGCAACGCGATTCTGGTAGAATAATCTCAATGAAGTTTTCATAGAAATTATTCTACGAGGCTCGCGTCGCGCCTGTCTGCGGTAACCGTAACTTTGTACGTTATCAGTAGTTGCACTTCCATGATTGGTCTTTTTGTACACGGCATACGTTTTACTTCATTTTAGATTCGGTTTTTTTAATAATGAATTAATGTTACTCGTAAGCACAAATAAGCACATAATGACCACAGACTAACTTTCCAGTCTGTAGCGTAAGCTAAATGTAAATCTGTCTACACAGGCGCCTCCACTCATTGTCCCACGGATATCGTAACACTGTGGTTCGCCGTGTTATCACAGTGTACTTGTGTGGCAGTACGACCATTCTTTTTGTTTGCCCCACGTGCTTCGTGGCTCTGAATATAAAGCCCTACATTTGCTATGTTTGAAGAAGTGTTTCGGGTACTTAACGGGTACGCATGTACACAATATACCTGCATTAAGTATGTAGGTACAGGTATAGTCACTTGTACACCTGTAGTAAAACATTATGGAAGGTTCCAAGATGTATGTAGAGGCCAAACGTGAGACTCTTGTAGATGCATCAATTTACATACAGCTGTTAATATTAGAGTGACCCAAGTTTGCTTTTTACATAGATGTAGATAATCTCATCACCATTTATTATTGAAACTAGCTGATGCCCTCGACTTCGCCCGCGTGGATGTCGGTTATTATATACTATAATAACCTTATCTCTATCCTTTGGTGAAAACAGCATGAAAATCGGTGCAGTAGTTTTTGAGTTTATCGCGTACAGGACGACAGACAGAGGCGGTGGAGGACTTTGTTTTATAATATGTAAGGATAATATTGCTTTTGGTAGAAACTCATATCCTTTTAAAGTACCTACTTAGCTTTTTGCACTTACTCACCCGTCTAAGTATAATAAACTAGCTGCGCCTCGCGGTTTCACCCGCGTCAGTATCGAGCCCGTGGGAATATCGGGATAAAAAGTATTTATGTCCTATTCCAGGTCATGGTCTACTCCTGTGCCAAATTTCATCCCAATCCATTCATACGTTTTAGCGTGAAGCGTAATAAATAAAACTCACTTTCGTATTTATAATATTAATTAGGATACGGCATGCATTCTGATCTGAAGGGTAAAACTAATTCTCTTAAAATAAAAAGCGCATTTAGTATCAAAAATGGCAGCCCAGTAATCCTAATTTAGATAACACAAAAGGCGAAGCTCACACACCCCACATACAATATTCATCGATAAGACGTCCGCCCGTTTCGTAATTACCGCTTTTACAATAGAAACATAGAAACATAGGAACCACCCACACCCCCCCAGATGTCGCCACCTGAATATTAGAATACTGGAATAGAAATGCACCATTTAAGGCACCTGCAGACAGGCGCGGCGCGACAGCGCGACGCAACTCTGGTAGAACAAATCAATCTACCTAGCCTTTTCCCAACTATATTGGGGTCAGCTTCCAGTCTTACCAGATACAGCTGGATACCAGTATTTTACATGGAGCGCCTGCCTAAGTATCTGACCTCCACAAACCAGTGACTGGGTAATACGATACCCCTTGGTTGGCAAGACTTTCGGGCTTCCGACGACCCGTAACGACTGTCAGAGATCCACGACTGACAGCCGGGACCAACGAGGAGTCTCGATATGTAAAGATGGTCACCCATCCACGGACCAACTCCAGCAAGCGTAGCTTAACCTGATGGACCGACCCGTGCGGCTGTTATTACTTAGCCATACCATTACTAATTAGCCACTAATAGAACAATTTCTATGAAAACTCCATGGGAGCTCTTCTACCAGTATCGCGACACGCGACACACCATCGTGTCGTGCCTGTCTGCGGGAGACTTAGTTTTCTTTTCCAAAAGGAATACGAGCATTATGTGTTGCTCGTTAGGGAAATATTCATGTTAACTAGCCATTCCGGAGGTTTTTGTTTGGACTAGGAATGGCGGAGTTTAATGTGCATGGTTCGAAACTAGGGTTTGATAAAACATTTGGGTGTTATCGCTTCCGGTAATTTTAGATTATTGTTTACGAGTTTTCCTAAAAACTTTAATTTTAATCAGGTTTCAGATTGATTAATTAGCTGCCTTGTGCTGTAAAAACAGTATAATGTTTTATGTATTTTTTTTCAATTTGATTTATAAATACATTTGTGTTGATTGTAAATATAGCCGTAATTCCCATAACCAAAATTTATAATAAACTGCCTGCGGCTTCGCCCGCTTGACAAATTATATACTCAAACCTTCCTCGAGAACCACTCTATCCTATATATATATATGATAAACACAGCATGAAAATCGGTGCAGTGGTTTTTGAGCTTATCGCGAACAGACAGACAGAGGCGTTTGAGGACTTTTTATAATATGTAGTGATAATGTATACAATTGGATTACTAAAAATTACAAAGAAAATCTTGATTCTATCCCTCGGTAATTAAAATAAATGTGTTTTAAACCTTACACAAGTACAATATGTTTGAGATTATGATAAAAGGCTACGTGTTGTTTATGACGTAAAGGTTTGAATTATAATTATTCCAAAATGAGATTATGTTAAATCCTGAAAAATGAACACGCAATTGAAATACGCATTGTGTAATATGAATAAACAAAATGAATTTCAAAATAAGACTTTAATGTTGCATACATAGTAAAGAACATAGATAAAAACTAATTAAATTAGTGCGCTGATGAAATAATTTAATTCTCACAGTAAAATCTAACTAATATTATAAACGCGAAAGTTTGTAAGTATGGATGGATGGATGTTTGTTACACTTTCACGTAAAAACTACTGAATGGATTTGGATGAAATTTGGCAAACAGATAGTTTATAACCTGGATTGACACATAGGATTTTTTATTCCGATATTCCCACGGGATCGAGACTTACGCGGGTGAAACCGCGGGGCGCAGCTAGTTAAATAATTCTAAGCAGCCTTCGTAATACATAATTAATCAAAACCACATTTTTAATCTGACTTCTAAAAGTTTGACCACATTCTTACTGTTCTTAAGAGTCGAGGAGTTTTACTCTGTGGCATTACTTGAAAAATGCTTGCATAATAATTTACATAACATTGGAGGAGCTTTTGGCTAAGTAATAATAGCCGCACGGGTCGATCCATCAGGTTAAGCTTCGCTTGCCGCGGTTGTTCCGTGGATGGGTGACCATCTTTACCTATCGACACTCCTCCGTGCCTCGGAAAGCACGTTAAGCCGTTGGTCCCGGCTGTCATTCGTGGATCTCTGACAGTCGTTACGGGTCGTCAGAAGCCCGAAAGTCTGACAATCAGTCTTAACAAGGGGTATCATATTACCCAGTTACTTGGGTTGTGGAGGTCAGATAGGCAGTCGCTCCATGTAAAATACTGGTATTCAGCTGCATCCGGTTAGACTGGAAGCTGACCCCAACATAGTTGGGAAAAGGCTAGGCAGATGATGAATAATTTACATAATATTACGCCTGTTAAGGTTAGGCAGAGGTTAGGACCTAGTACACCCACATTTTGCCGGTTATGTTTAATTCTCAAGTAAAAGGGGGCGAGCCTATTGCCATCAACCAGGCACAATTCCAGAATCCGGGTTGCTACTTCGAAATTTCAGTTGGAAAAATCCAATCACACTTTGCCCGACCTGAGAATCGAACTCAGGACCTCATACTCAGTAGTTGTCGTGACCACTACAGAACGAGGCAGACGTAATAATTTAATAGGTTTAAAAGTTGATTTCATCGCATTGCCGCTGTTGGCAAACTGCCAATACGTTGCTTATCAGTTTCAGACCTATAACCCTTTCCACTTGTATTTCAGAATGGTAAAAACTGACCGCCTTATTCATAAACGCTGCATAAAGTTAATTTATGAATTAGCAACTGTTTAACCATACATTTTCGACGTTTATACGGGTCTTTAACTTTAAGAAACGTTTATAAATAAGAGGGCTAGTGTTTTACCCAATTTATGATTTATTTTTATTTACCATAATCGAAAGTATCTTGTGTTATCTGCCTTACCGAAACCTACTTACCATTCCGTAGTGCCGACTTCTGAGATGATGAGATTTCTCTCGGAATTCCTATGGCCTTTTTCTGAATATTTAGGGCGATTTTCACTAATCAAACTAAATGCCATAAGCACATCTTAATCGTGTTCAACAGCAAGTGGGCAACAATGATGACACTGAAAGCTTTTGATTTTGAATGCGGTTTAGATCTCCTAGAATTCGCTTTAAGGTGGATGCGCTAAGGTAGACCGCGAAATTCAAATTGTCAGTATCAGGTTTTATCTAAATATTATTAGCGACCGTAACAGATATGGATTTACAGAATAATAATTATTAGAATCAGCAATACAACTCCTTAAGTTCATGTAGTACATTGAATGACGATTTGATGAAATCCCCCTAAGCATTCCCCTTAAGGAACATCGAGAGCCTACAAACTAGTGAATAGTCCTTAACACTACAGTTCAGACTATTAGTCTCACGTTATTGGATTATAGCCGGTTAACTGTCCGTGTTTGCTAATTAACCGAAAGCACAGCGGCCGTGCACAATTATATAGAGCTTGTTTGCTTGGCCCTTAATCTAGTTACACACACGACACGGCCCATTTGAATATCGTATGATAACTTTCATAAAGGTTGGTACATACGAGTCACATATCCTCCTTTTCTTAATTAAGACAAACGAAGAACGCAACAACGCATTTATTTGAAGACATTTTGACATGTAAAAAAAAAAAAAAGAAATAAAATATAATAGGTCTTTACCTATGAAATTGCCGTTTTGTATGAAAAAATTTAAACGAACTTTTTTTCATGAATTTTTTATTTGTATTAATCGAAGTAATCACCCATGCAATCAATGCATCTTTGCCATCGCAGTGGCAGTTTATTGATGCCCTTCTTAAAGAAATCAGCTGGACGGGAGGCAACAAATTCTTCAAAGGCATTTTGTACTGCCTCTCGGGTATTGAATTTTTTTCCCGCCAAGAAGTTATCCAAATTCTGGAAAAAGTAGTAGTCTGTAGGCGCAAGGTCTGGTGAGTAGGGCGGATGACGGAGAGCTTCCAACCCCAGTTCTTGCAACTTGGAGACCGTCTGCTGTGCAGTATGAGGTCGCGCGTTGTCGTGCAGGAGCAGCGGAGACGAGCGATTGACCAATGCTGGTTGGAGATGCGCCAGCTTCTCCATCATTGTGTTCAGTTCTTCACAGTACACATCTGCAGTAATGCTCACCCCGTTTGGTAAGAAGCTGTGATGAATCACACCGGCGCTAGACCACCAAACAGTGACCATCACTTTTCTAGGGGTAAGTTTTCGTTTAGGGCATTGTTTAGGTGCTGAACCAGGATCCAACCAACTTGCTGAGCGCTTGCGGTTATCAAACAGAATCCATTTTTCATCGCAGGTAACAATGCGGTTCAAAATTCCTTCATTTGTGTGTCTGTTGAGCAGTGCAAGGCACGTCTCGACGCGTACTTCGCGCTGGCGATCATTGAGTTCGTGGGGCACCCATTTGTCAAGCTTTTTTACCTTGCCAATTTGACGCAAATGGACCAATATTATTTTGACGCTAACGTCGAAAGCTGCTGCTAATTCAGCCGTAGATTGTGTATCATCAGCTTCCACAATCGCCTTTAATTCGTCATTGTCGACCAAAGTCTTCGGACGACCGCGAGGTTCATTTTTCAGGTCGAAATTTCCAGAACGGAAGCGAGCAAACCAATAACAGGTGGTGCGTTGGTTTGTAGTGTTAGCTCCGTAAACGTCGTTGATGTTGCGTGCCGCTTGTGCCGCGTTGCTGCCACGACGGTACTCATATTCCATAATTACTCGAATTTTTAACGTATCCATGATGACGAAAAAGATTGAAATGCGATGAAAATGTAACACTAATCAATAAAGAAATGACTACTTTTGGAAAAAAAAATCCATGTTTTTAAAATAAAATTAATTTGAAATTAGAATTCTTAGCCAAACAAAAATTATTTTGATTTGAAATGGCCAGTACTGCAGAACGGCAATTTCATAGGTAAAGACCTAATATATATGGCATAAAACAATTTTTATAAGCAATAATAGAATTCTCTGACTCCTGCGCTAGTTAAATGTTGGAGGAGCCAGTGTCCTCCCGAATCCGATAGGCGATGTATATGGCCAGATCTTAGAATTCTTAGAATAGATCTTAGAGTTGATCATCTTATGAAGTGGTCCACCATATCATGAAATGGTTGTATTTCTGAAAGCGGTGAAGGAAAACATCGTGAGGAACCAAAAATTCACTTTATTGTGTTCTGAATTCCCGTGAAGTATTCCCGTTTAGCACCTATGCTATGCCTTGAGTACCAAAGGTATTTTAAATGGGAATACTCAATGCATAGGTGCTCAAACGGGAATACTTCAAGTTAATGGTCCTTCGGTCCGAATCTTGTTCATGACTTTACCCTGGATAAGGATATGGGCCTTTACGAGTAGTCTAGCTAGCGACAACACGTAACTACATTACTTAGTACCTACATCCAATTTGCAAGGGATGAAAGAAGCGGTCGACTTGTTTCTTTTTAATTTGTTCTTGTACTGCTAAGTGGACGACGGAAGGAAGTTTTTGCTGTTAACTTGCAGCTACAGAAAAAAGTTTCGTAGTTGATTCTATCAAGGTTGTTGAGATAGCTAATTGTTTCCTATTGATCTCTAAGGTTATTTGATACTAAAAGAAATATTGGGTTGGCAGGCGCTTTCGTTATCTGAATGATTAATCTATCATCATCATCTGCCCCTGTCCCATGTTACTTGGGGTCGGCGCAACACGTTTTCTTTTTCCACTCTCCCCTGTCAACCGTCACGCGATCATTCACTCCCTTCTCTTTCATATCATTCCTCACACAATCCATCTATCTTTTCCTTGGCCTTCCCCTCCCGCTCCATCCATAAACATTAATCTTCATCACTCTTTTCGTCACCTGCGTTTCCTCCCTTCTCATCACATACCAGGCCAATCCTACCTTTCAACTTTTCTGTCATTGGCGCCACTTTTAAACTTCCCCTTATACTAATTTCTTACCTTATCCTTTTTCGTCACTCCACATATCCATCTCAACGTTCTCATCTCCGCTACATGCATTATTATTTCGTCCGTCTTCTTCACGGCTCAGCATTCCGATCCATACAGAACGACAGGCCTTATCACGGATTTGTAGATTTTCCCCTTTAACTTGAGGGGAATCCCTTGGTCGCAAGCTGTTCCTGTGACCTGATGCCATTTCATTCATCCAGGGTTGATGTTGGCACGTTACGTCTCGGTCGACTCCGCCATCTCTTTGGACAAGCGACTCGAGGTCGAGTCGCGAACAGATAAAATTAATTCATCATCATTCTCTTGGTATCCTAATTTCAAAGCAGAACAGACAAGTATCCCGTATTTTGGATTTTTTTATAAGAAACTTGACAAATCACCTGCCAGTGTCAAGATATTGCGTGGTAGGCCGCCTAATATAGATATCCTGAAAATTTATTCGGGAATCGGGTATTTGTTCGATAACAGAAGGGAAATTCACGGTCTTACATTTGGGGGTAGTGAGTAATGAGAATCCGGAATGACCGAGCGACCGCTGCGTAATTGTCTAACTTCAGTCCTATTCGGAATCCGTTTCGACGATATGTTACAAATGTCACAGAAATGGATTCCCGTTGTTACAACTAATATGACTATTACCACGGTCATTATGACTTGTTGTTTATGGTACTTGGTAAATAATGTGTTTTGGTCTGTAAAAATAGAGATGACGACTAACAGAGAAGCATGGAAGTGTGGCGGCATCTACATCGCCACATGCGAACTGCGCAGCACGCTGACGTCACGAAAAATCCTGCATCGCGCAATCAAAGTTTACCGCACGATTGGCATTACAACGTCATCAATCGTCGGGCAATTGCCCACCAGACACAACACCCGTCTGGTCGGAGGATCCTCTCCTGGATGAGTGATCTTTACACTTTGTTCCCTGTACCTTTAAAGAAGAAAAAGACATGATGCACCGATCCCAAATAGACTGGGATATGAGCAGGATAATGTAAATGATAAGTCTAACAGTAAGAATGGAGTTATAAAAACCACCATAGAACAAAAGCGTGATTGATGTGACTGATAATAAAATAACAGTTTGAAATTATCAATACGATTAGTCGCTTGCCCATCTTCTCTCCATAAGTAAGCCGTTTTTACAACACCATTAAAAGAAAGTGGCTTGTTCTATTCTTTGTTTGACACCACACGACACGTGTATCGGTCTATAATTAACTTTTGATAACTCTATTGACGTCTCCTTCTATTGCCAAGAACATGACAGAGACATGCAAGACTTTCAACCGTTGTTAATGTCAAGTTTTAATTAACACCTTGCCTAATAAAGACGCACAAGTCGTTAATAAAGAATATTCTTTACGTTTGTTGCCAGAATTATCGTCCGCCATTCCGTGTCTGGTGTAGCAATTAATAACCGTTTATAGATCTGTTTTTACTCGGCTAGAGCAAACGGTAGTAGCTCGAACTTTTTAAATTGCAACTTGCTCAATTACTGTCAAAGTTGGCTGAGCTAAAGCAGTAACTGTTGTGAACTAGTACCTGTAAACGAATCATTAGGGGTGTCACTAATCGAACCTTTAAGTCTCGTGCAACTCGTGCAAACTGGCGCGATATCGCGGGCGCGACAGGCAACGCAACCCTTGTCGCGCCTGTTTGTGGGAGCCTTTACCCCTTTTTAGGGTTCGTACCCAAAGGGTAAAACGGGACCCTATTATTAAGGCTCCGCTGTCTGTCTGTCTGTCCATCTGTCACTCATGAACCGGCTGTATCTCATGAACCGTGATAGTTAGACAATTGAAATTTTCACAGATGATTTATTTCTGTTGCCGCTATAACAAAAAATACTAAAAAATAGATTAAAAATATATTTAAGGGGGCTCCCATACAACAAACGTGATTTAATTACCGTTTTTATAGATAATGGTACGGAACCCTTCGTGCTCGAGTTGGACTCGCACTTGACCAGTTTTTTTTTTGTGGGTGGGATATCGTCAAATGACTTTTCCCGCTCGGGGCGGAGCGGAAGGGCGTGTCAGACTTTTACTGACTAAAACCCACCCGTGTTCCTTCAGTTGCCTGTTGCCAAGGTCCAGTTATGCCTATCGGACTTTCCCTGCCAGGAAGGAGCCTTTACCCCTGGTACGCACTGGCGATTTTTTCGCGCACTGGATTTTTAACGCACTGCTTAGCGCCGAGAGTTGAATCCAATGGTGTATATTTTTTTTGACGCGCTGAGATGCTGGATTCTCTAATGCTCGGCTCAATACGGAGACTTGAAAATCCAGTGCCCATAAAAATTCGCCCGTGCTAAAGGCTGCCGCGGACAGTCCCGAGGTCATGCTTCCGAGGTGGTCCCATATAAATTTTATTAACTTTGCTTGCGTAGTTTTAGAGTTAGCTTCAATATTACGTATTTTTCCCACTTAGTTTATCTAGACGATGTTTTCATTTACTCCTTCACTGTTATTTACATCAGCTAGTGGTTTTCGAATTTGTGTGGGGTAGGTACCACAACTAAAAAGTGAAAATTAAAAAGTTTTTACAAAAAAAAAACACTCAAAACTGAAAAATAACTTTATTTTCGGAAGTCGGTGGCAAAAAACAAAAATTGAAAAGCAAAGACACCGACTTCCGAAATTAAAGTTATTTTTCAGTTTTGAGTGTTTTTTTTGGAAGTCTGTTTTTTTTTTGTAAAAAGTTTTTTGGTATAACAATTTCCATGAAGTTTTCATAGAAAATGTTCTATTAGAGTTGCGTCGCGTTGTCGCGTCGCGCCTGTTTGCGGGAACTTAGCTTGGGCTTATAAAATAATGTTTGTTGTATAAGGATCCTATGCCCAAATAGTAAAAGGGTTCGCTTCAAACAACCATTATCTAAGCAACGCTGTGTCTTGGTTCTTAATTCTGTTACATGGAAAGAATTCTTAATGACTCTCGACGCTCTAAATTGTTTAATTAGGTAGGTACCTACTTAGTTGTATAGCAAATTAGTGAAGCGGTAAATGAATAACTGAATAAGTTAATAGAAGTAGGTATTTCCAGGTGGAAGTGACGTTATCAGCCATGTTGGTTTTCTTTCTCAACCTTTAGTCTTGCAGTCTTGCAGCTGTTGTTAGTAAAAAGGTATAAAAAATATTTAAAACATAATTCTGTCTCTGACATCCTCAAACGATTGACAGAAACAGAGCGATGTTTTTAATGCGGTACGATGTTTCGCGGTAAATGGATTAAGCGATTTGTGGAATACATACACAGAAGTCTAATAGTTAGCACTACCACATTACAAATTCTCTTATACAGGTTGACAAAAAATTAATGGGCATCCTTTAAGGGCTCAACACAGAAATCAGGAAAAAACAAATCTGATGTTGAACCTACATTTATGTTCGCATATTAGCTCGTCAAAATGTAGGGAACAGCAGATTTTTTTTCGCTATTTCGTGTTTGGTCCCATAGGGATTTTGTGGTTTTTTTTTTGAGTTTGCAAAATCGTCATATGACTTCTACCGCTCTGGGCGGAGTTTTACTGACTAAAACCCACCCGTGTTCCTTCAGTTGCCTGTTGCCAAGGGTCCCGGTATCCCTTTTGGGCTTTCCCGCAACCCCTGGCAGATTAATTTCACCCTGTAGTTTATATTCACAGTAAAAATAAAAATGTTTAGACTTCCGAAAACACTAAAAGCAAAACGTATCTAGTAACAACTCCAGAATTTATTGCGCACCTTACTTAGTTTACGGAATACCTATCTATCTACTTGCCTACTTGCCTCCCCTTGTGCAAACCCACTCGTTCCTAACATTTTACCATCACATTTTCCTCCTTTTTTCCAAATACTTGGATATATGGAGGTTCAACAGGCCTGAATTATTTGTTTTGTCACTGGGACAATATGAACGTTGCTCCTGGGACTGCTTGTCAAGTACAAACAATTACTTGTTACTGTTCAAAATGATCGCTAAAAACCGTAAAAAGAAACGACACTTTGAGGACTGCAATGTTAATATTTTATATGTTTAATTGCTCTTTGCGGAGTTTGTCGTAACCATAAAATTACGATGTTGAACGCATAATTTTTAATGTTTATGTTGCTTGTATACGATGGACATGAAATTGTAAAGGTAGGAGAGATATTTGTCAACACCAGGGACATGTCGGTTTCCTCACGATGTTTTCCTTCACCGTTTTGATAGCAGGTTTGGTGATGAAAATTATTTACACGAATTAAAGCGCCTGGCTGGGTTCGAACACGCAACCTATAACTCGTCAGGGCCGTTACCACTGGACCACCACTGCTCTAACCGACCTACATTGATCAATAGCTTCAATCGGTTCACAGTTGCCAGGCAATAAATAGCTCTAAAAATTACCTTCCAAAGAGTTTCTTAACTCGACTCGACTCCCAGCATGAATACTCGCTCCACTGATTTCGCATGTCAAAGTTCCTATATAAATGTTGTTGAACTTGCAGGACTGTTATAGCATATAATAAAAAGTGTTACTCGTGGCCACTGTTTCAATGAGGATACTTCCTGCCTTTGTTTATAATGCTTGTTCAGCTTGCCGAATTGAACGTCATGCGACATAAATAATACGCCCTGTATGTGAATAATATTGTTATCAAAATAATATTGTTTATTGAACAGTTTTTCGTAACACGAAAAGCTCAGTCGCGGCACACTGTTTCTCCATTAAATACTTCTCGAATTCACACTACTTACAATTTGTCTTTGTCAGGTACACATGACTCAAGCAAATAACACAGCTACAATAGAAATCCGAAAATCGACCGGAACGTGGCGCGGACAAAAGGAATCAAATTAAACCGTGGTCCTAGTCCTAAACGATTACTTGTATTCCGTACTCTCATCTATTTGGTGTATTTCAGCAGGCGATAAATCTGTGACATCCGTAATTTGAAATCTTCCGAATGTTTCCCGGGGCTAGCTCGCCAGGGTTCGGTCGTTGCTCTCAGAGCCGGTCGGCATCCCTATTTCCCTCGCGACGGATATTATCGGGCTGGCGTTCCGAACGATAATAATCGCAAGGGCAGACCTAACGGGACGCTGTAATGCGAGGGTACGTTTCTCAGCCTCCACAATACATTGCATTCTCAAAGCTCCGTTTTTGTCCAAACAAGTTTTGACGTAATTATACTTTATACGGATTCAGAGCTTCGAAGCTTTTCGAACGGTGCAATTTCTTTGGTGTTATATCGAAAACACTGCGGTTGTTTGGATTGAAATAGAGAAGTTTAATTTTATGTAGCAAATAATATAACCGCCGTTAGTTGGCCAGATATTGAAAAGCTGAATAGTCTGTTTGTTCGAACGCGCTAGTCTCTGTAACTACCAGTCGAATTTTAAAATGGCTAGAGGAAGGTAAGTTATAAGCTATAAGCTCCTAAGGGTCGTAGAGTGATGTTAAATTGCTATAAGCTATAGCGATGCCGAGTAAAAAGAAAAAATCTGAAATTGGCGGTGCGATTAATTTTCAAAAATTAAGGCGGGTGGAGAAAGTTTAAAAAAAAAATTGTGTGAAAGTACGAAATCCACGCGGGCGAAGTCGCGGGCTAAATATATAAAGGACGGCACATAATTTGATATCTTTGTAGTCACGCGGATGACAGTTACACCTTCTAGGGACAAGCGTTTTGTTATGCTAATTCTGAACTTTGGATTCCGATGCTTATGTCAATACATGTCACGAACCACTGGGTAAACTCATATTGTAAGTAACTCGTATTGTTATGATAATCGAGTATTGTTGAAAACCGGACCGTCTATAATAGGAAGATAATGCTATTTCGGAATGTTAATGTTTGTGAACGTGTCTTTGTATTTTGTAAATTAATCAACATGTAGTATTAATGAAACAATCTGTCGTTCCAAACGTATTGTTTACAATGCAATGCAGCCTTTCTATTCAATCTATGTATACGGCTATACAGTCTGCGGAGGGCTGTCCCTTACATATCTCGGTTTTATCAAATCTATGAAAATGTTGGATGATGCTCTTTTTAACCGACTTCTTCAAAAAGGAGGAGGTTCTCAATTCGTCTGTATGTTTTTTTTTTTTTGTGTGTGTTTGTTACGCGATTACTCCGCCAATTATGAATCGATTTTGATGATTCTTTTTTTGTTTGGTAGGTCATGCTTCAGAGGTGGTCCCATATAAATTTTATTAACTTTGCTTGCGTAGTTTTTGAGTTAGCTTCAATAATTACGTATTTTTACTATGTAGACGATATATTGTTTGACTCCGCTACTGCTATTTACATAGCAGGTAGTGGTATTCGAATGTGTGTGGGGTAGGTACCACAACTAAAAAGTGAAAAATAAAAACTTTTTACAAAAACAAAAACAACCGACTTTCAAAAAAACACAAAAAACGTGAAAAATAACTTTAATTTCGGAAGTCGGTGGCAAAAAACGAAAATTGAAAAGCAAAGACACCGACTTCCGAAATTAAAGTTATTTTTCACGTTTTTTGTGTTTTTTTTTTAAGTCGGTTTTTTTTTTGTAATAGCAGTACAGTTTTGATCAAAGCGAATGAAATTAAGTAGGTATTTCATTAATTAAATAAATAAAATAATACTTAAATTCGGTGTGTATGTTTTCCTTGCATTCCCATAACCGCAAGGTGAGCCAGCTGACGCAATAAAACTATATAATTTACCTTACTAATATTTACAAGTCGCCTGCTGGCATTTGTTTAAGTAAGTAGGTAAGTTATATCCACTGTAAAATCCACAAATTATGATAAAGTAGTAGAATTACCAGGCTAAAATCTCACAGCTGGAAATTGCTTGAAATGACATAATGTCATAAGTCTGTAGTGAAAATGAGAACAGGCTTATTATCATTGGTTGATGGTTGACAATGATATTGAAATCCTTGTGTCCTTGTCCTTAATTAAATTGAAATTACGATTACATTTCACAGCTGGAAAATACTTGAAAACTGTTGACATAATGTCATAAGTCTGTAGTGAAAATGAGAACTGCTCATTATCATTGGTTGGCCATGATATTTATGTCATCCTTGTCCTTAATTTCATTGAAATTACGAGTATATTTAAATGATATTTATACCCTTAATGGGACAGCATATACATAATTATGCACTTCATCTTTGAAAGAAAACGAATTCTCATTAATGACGAAGATTATTTTGATAATTGTATCCTTAGCGCCTTTCACGACTCGAAGGACCAACTTCAACTTTCTTCTCAACTGTCTTATTTAGAACGGATGTTTCTAAAATCTTTAAAATGTATGTTTTAAAAATGTTGGGAACATCCTAGCTAAATTCGTTAGGAACATCAGAGACAGATCAACTTATGACAGTCGATTACCTATTTGTATACTTTATGGTATAGTATTTGTCATTATTTTTAACTATGTTATTGTCTTGGCCGTTTTATGTTAAAAGAAATAAATTACAATGTTCTTTGTTTCTTGTTTCAGGGCGGTGACAGACCCGCGTGATGGCCGGCGGGTGGCACTCAAAAAACTGCCCAATGTGTTCCAGTCGCTCGTCTCCTCCAAGCGCGTCTTCCGAGAACTCAAGATGCTCTGCTTCTTCAAACACGAAAACGTAAGTAACCTACAATCTTCCTTAGAACCCTTAAACCTGGGGATTTCGTAAATAATCATTTTCGATTTACGACATCTCCAGGTGGACATTGCATCGCCAAAATTGACATTTGAAAATTTAGGCTTTGTCAGTTACATCCAATTTCGTCCAAACGAAATCTTTAGGTTATCGTTAGGTTATTGAGTATTAGTGTGGAATGAGTGCAAAATGGTTCAATTGTAAAAAAATCAGTATAAAAAAAATAAAAAGGTAAAGGTAAAGTATAACGCATTGTTTCGTGACGCATTATCATCGTAGGCGAAATCCCTTGGTTTTTGGTGGACTGCTGGATTAGTGTGTCATCCTTCTTGGACGCTATCAAAACTATTTTCTTTTATGATGATTTCAGTACCTAATAATCTGTAATTGGCTATGGATTGCCAACTAAATGATCATCATTTAGTATTAAGTCATACCGAAACAGGATAATACCAATGATTATTATTATATCACGGTTGTTGTATGAAATATTTGCTGAACAAACTATTTAATCAACGTTATAACTCTCAGTATTCACGTAACCGTTGAAACTTACTTAGCGTTAAAGTATTTTACCAATTTCACGAAGACTAGAAGTTTTGTGTTCAGATATTTAAACTAGGCATAGTAAAGCCAAGTTTCACCATATTATGATACCTCTGCGATGTATACATAATATGTATATATTATATAGAATTGCTTACTACGAAAGTAAAGCTTAATCTAGACAGGCATGTGTAGCTGCCTAGATTTAGATAATAGATTACCTTGGAGGCTGGAGCCAGTGTCGCGAATACCCGCAGTCCCACATACTTCCTTTATAAATAAAATCACGTCCCGATAGCAAAAACATACATAAAATTTTCATTTCAACATTTGGCTGGGAACAAATTTCCGTCCTTAATAAACAATTGCCAGATTGCTCCATTTCTTTGACATTTAAAACTTCACCATCCTTTCTTATTACAATAAACTTGTTTGTTTCAAAAACAGCCTTCTGTTCAACTAGTTGTTTTGTTTCCCACGAAGACTTATTAACAGCGACTAAATTGGTACACTTTATAGGCGCGTTTGTTTTTTACGTTTCTCATTAGGGGGACCTTCCGCACTCGGGCCATATTTTATGAATGTTAATTGAAGCTTTTACATTCACACCTGCGCTTTATAATTACTCCCTTGGTGATTATACCAAGATTATTTTCAATTTATCAGTAATAACACGATCCTATACCTATAAATTCACCTGACTCGGATCTCTTTATTGTGATAATAGGGTATGTAATGGGCATTATCACGAAATAATGATACGCTCTCTTCATAATTTATTCATTTTCACTGTGTTTTATCGATCAACGTGTATTGTTTGCGGTTGGTGAGCGTTTGTCTCCTATATAAACATGTATTTGCATTGAAACGAGTTATCGCTCCAGTGTTGATGGTGCGACCACTAATAACGTGTCAGCGAGGGGCTGATGAGGGCTTAAGATTCGTCGCGGACTGGACGCCTAACTAATGTGTGCTTTATCTTTACAGGTCTTATCGGCGTTGGACATCTTACAGCCGCCTAGCCTCGACTTCTTCCAGGAAATGTATCCTTTTTACTGTATAGATAGTGTAGCATTACTAAATAAATGTTGCCGTAAACGATCGTATGACGGGTTCGTTTTAACGGTGAACGTAGGCGCATTGACCTTACACGTGAGTTCTCCAAGATTGCATTTCTACTTAGAATCGTCGGAACTGCTAAAGCACCCAACAAACGATCCAGTGTTTTATATTTTATCTTCGCTGCAGCGTTATTGAGTTCCACTCGTTGAATTGTCAGCGCTTCAGCGGCTTGATACTTTATCTTTGTTGGATTTCTATCTGCAGCCAAGATTTATAGCAGCGAATTGAAAGTTTTGAATTTGTATTATTTATTGTGAATTTTCGTGTGCCGTACCTACTTACGGTAATTTGTCACGTCTGACATGATTTGACATTCGTATTTGCGTGTAGATAACGAAGTGCCAAGGGCGTGAAACATGTTTACGGGTTGGTTCTCATTTACTTTTCAACGCCCATTTATTTGTATTGACATTTTAATTTACTGTTATTTATGTCTACTCTTAAAAAATATTCTTACTAAATGATTAAGGACCCTGTTCCCTCAAACTTTTAGCAAGTAGTTGTGAAACCAATTTCGCCGAAACGTAACTAATTATAATACATTTTTTACGGCTGAGAAGTACTTCAATTTCACGCTGTCAAATCGAATGACAGGAGAGGTTGATCTTCTAAGTGTTAGACGTCAATTTTCAGCGGGTCTCGCGTTACTACCAATTTCGTCATAGGTCGATACAGCCACAATTTATCTTTCTCAACTGCCGTATAAATATCCAACCGAGTAACTGTCGGTTTTATGTTTCAAATTTTATATCGCGTACTCTATTGTGATTTTTTATGGTTCGGTAGGATCTTTACGGCTTAGTATTTTTATATATAGTATATTTACTCCATTAAATATGACGCCGTTTGCAGTAACTTATAAAAAAATATACAGGGTGTTAGGGTAGATACCATTATCATTGAAACTAGTGGTTTGGGACCAAACTTGAAATCGCGAAAAAATATCAGCTGTTCCATACATTTGTGTTCACTTAAATCGACAAAATGTATGGAACAGCAGATTTTTTTTTTTTTGCGATTTCAAAGTTCGTCCCATAGAAAAAGTATATTATAGATGACACCAAACCACTAGTTTCAAGGATAACGGTGTCTACCCTAACACCCAGTATAGGTAACAAACTGGCTTTGATTCCCTGACTTTAAGGATGAATAATTAGTACCTAATTTAGGCGTGTACAGATCTGCTCCCGTTTAACATGTTCTAATTACCAGAAATAATTCAAACATGATATCTACCCGCCAGCCTAAAGCGAAATTCTAGTAGGCTGCGGCCTGTGACAGCTTCGAACATGAATATTTAAACATCATTATTTTCGCCAAATTCGAAATAACCATAAACCTAAGAGAGAGAATAAATGCACACAGCAGCTTCACGGTTTATGGTGGCGTATATTATTGAATAATGACCGGCAATTATATTAATAGACGTTCCGATTGATTTTAATAGGCAATATCTGAATGGCAGATGTGTATTGAATTAACACTGAGACTGACAAATGTGTTCGGAAAGTGCAATTAGCGACATAATGTCGTTTATTATTTTTCGGGTTCGTGTGCGCGTCAGCTGGCGGGAACACAATATCTCGTGGGTGCTACCCTATACCGATTTATTCCCCTTCAAGTTTTATTGAAATTCGAATGGCTCTCGTTCGCCGACCGCGCTCCCTGCCTGCCTGCATCGTTCCAACCCAATAGTAAAAGGAAAACACTCGGTACAAGTTGTAATACAAGAAACTTGCTTTTGATAGAATCGTAAAGTTTAATTGAATGCCAATGTACCTACGTGCTTGATGAACCACGAGAGCATGTGTGACGTGGACTGAAGACTGGTTTTAATCGACGTTGTTAAGAAGAGAAAAAAAAAAATCGATTGTTTGCTTTATCCATAAGTCACTGTGACTCAAATCTACTGCGATCTAAGAAATAATTGATGTTTTATCTTTCTGTTCATATTCCATAATCAATAACATAGGTACAGTTTTTTTCTTTTCCATAATCGGTCCTTCAGGCCGGATAAGTATTCCTTCCCTTATTAAATAAGCGTTAGGTAAAAAAAACGAATTATAAAAGGTAAACGAGAATACGGTGATGGAATTTAGCATAAAAAAATCTGACCCAGGTAGAGAAATAAACCAGCAGTTAAAAAAAAAGACCGACAGATTGGAGATTCGACAATAGGAAGTGTATGTCTATTGAATATTTAATAGGTATATTTATTCGGTGAAATACGTAGTCATTGACATCATGTTGCCTACTTAAAAATGAAGACCGAATACTTACAACCTACACCGAATGACAGATTTAAAAACGTGAAAAAATACGTTATCATGCTGGGAAAATAATAACATTGATCGAAAAGTCTGATCGTTTCTTATGTCCTGAAATGTATTCTAATGAATTCAGTTAAATTATTGGTTAATCTTCACAAAAATGTATTCTATACATATAATAAATCTGTAGACGAGGCGTTTCTGTACAATGAAAAAAAAAAAAAAAACGTAGATGGAGTGTCCAAGAATAACCAACAGATGCCATTTCTACCATTTTTGGAATTTTTGTCTGTTTGTCTGTTTGTCTGTATGTCTGTTTGTCTGTTCGTTTGTTTGATTGTTCCAGTATCACGTAAAAAGTACGAAATCAATATGGTTAACTTATACACTCAAATATTGTGTGTAACTCGATGTTTCATTTAGTCTTTGTTTCATCGCAATCGCTTCAAAATATCAAAAGATATAAGAGTTTAAAATATTCCAGAAGAAATTTTCATTAGGTACGTAATGTAGATACACGTAACGACATCTATTGTCGTAAAATGACACTAGCGTAAAATCAGGTAGGTTTGTGAGAACGTGTGTAACCCACGATCATAATCATCATAATTATGTTCACATACTTCGCGCGGAAACATAACGCGATACATTGTGAATTTACCAAATCTAAAGTATAGTTAATTCAAGTTTTCCAAATCCATTGTTTGGTAGTAGTGCCATAGGTGGCGCTATCTATCTTTTAAATCATGATACAAATATTAATCATGAAAAAATGGTGATAAATTTTAATTTCTCAAAAATTGTAGATTGTTGCATCGAGCAAAAAGTGAGTAATTAAGGCACGAATGCGCTTACTAAATAAACACGAGTGCATTAATTACTCACTTTAGCAAGGTACGTAATCTACTTTTCTTTCAACTACCAATGTACCTGCTGCGATAAAATATACCTGCTCAAGGTTAACTCAACTCAATCCAAATCAAGTCAGGTCAAGTCAAGTCAAGTCAAGTCAAGTCAGGTCAAGTCAGTCATGGAACCCTACGTCTTTACTACATAGCTTACAGAGTGTTCGAACGTTTTCCCATATATTTTGACAGTATCACTTCGTGCTCGATAGATGGCGTTGTTCATTTAACGTCATTTTCTGAATCGCGGTGTTAAGAGTCTCCGTAGAAGAATCACTTTCGCCGAATTCATAATTATCGAGCATTTGGCTCATTTTAAATTGAACACATAATCCATACTAATCGATGCTTAAAAGCATAAATTCGATAGTAACTCTGTCTGTCTGTCCGTCTGTAATTCTGTATGTTACCTTTTCACGCCTGATGCACTGAACGGATCTCGATAAAATTTGGTAAAGAGATAGGTGGCATCCCGGCAAAGAACATAGGCAATTATTTTCTCAAAAACAAATTTAAGGGGGGGGGGGGGATATAGGGGATGAAAGTTTTTATGGGAAACCTATCATTTTTAGAGTTCCGCAGTCAACAAGGAAGCTTTATAGTTTCGCCATGTCCGTCTGTCTGTCTGTCTGTCCGCGACTTAGCTCAAAAACTTTTAATCGACCAACTTACATGTGCAGTTGCAAAAACCCAAACATTCTGTATGCGAGAACAAGTTTTTTAACACTTTGAGGGACAGAAACGCCCATAGACGTAATAACAATAAAACTGCGAAAGTTTGTTTGATAAAATAATTCATCCCAACTACGGAACCCTTCATTGTGCATGGTTCGACACGCACTTGGCCGGTTTTTTTTTAACTTAGGGCTGTGAAAATTTATGCTTTTTGTAACTAACAAAGAGTTTCGTTTTTCTAAAATCATCCCTCGTGAGGGTAAAACCCTTCTTTACTCTCTTGATTTTAAAATTCACATGTAAGTACTTATTATTGACATTTTTGCGGGACTCTCTTCAAGAGCTTTAAGGGATTGAGAATCTGTCCACTCAATCAAAAGTTATTACTACTTGGCTCTTGGCTTGGAACGAAGAGTTTGAGTTTACCAGTGAGTACTTACTCGATAGATGGCGTTGTGCAAATGATGCGATTTTCTTAAGGGGGATGCGCCGGTAGCCCGCGAAATTCAAATCTTAAGTTTTTTGCAATTTGCAAGTCAGTGTCAGGCAGGTTGTATGTTAAAATTAAATTGTTTATTCTGTAAATAGGTTATTGGAATCACTTTTACACGTCGTAGTAATATCAAAAAATTGTAAATTTAAGCTAGATGAGGTCGGCGTTTCCTATCTGACTACTCTGAGAAGAAAGGCCGAAACAAACTCAGTCTCTATTAAAGTCCGGACATACCTAGGTCAGATATTGGCATATTGGTCAGGCCCTATGAGGGCCATGTAGATTAGAGTCTGAAATGGTCTTTTGAGGAATGAACCACACAGATTTGAGTGAACCAGTCCTGTCCCTGCAAGCATTTGTCAGTAATAGTGGAGCTCAGCTCAGAACTTAAGGAGCTCAACGACTCGACGAACAATACCAAAGAAAGGACATTTGTGTAGGCCGCATAAAGTTCTCAAATTGCCAGACCATTGTTAAAACTAACTGAGAACGAAAAAATATAAGAATAAAAACAAAATAAACATCCACATAGTCCTCACATTCACAATAATACAATACTTTACAAAGCAATCATGTCATTTTGTCAATATCCTACATATAATATTCAATAATGTGAATTTGTATATAAAACTGGTAGGTATATTTTGATGATTTTCCATAGTACTTATTCAAAATGTCACAATGCCAAAATGACAAAATGTTAGCAGAGCGAGCAGCTCAATCCCATGCTTTTTGTCTTCTGAATAATCTGAAATTGTATAGTACCTACCCTTTTTTACAAAGTTTGGTTTTAATACAGCTTTTAAATCGTTTAATGGGTAAGTTTCGAATGTCAATATGATTCGCGATCGTAGCAAATAGTAGCTTTACAGAATAATAACCATTAGATACAGGAATGCAACTCCTGCAATATTAGTTAGATTAGATAAATAAATATTTGAAACAACTGCGACTCATTATTTAGATCAACATAAAACTTGATACTGACCTGTAAAAAGCAAAAAACATAAGAAAATTTGAATATCGCAGGCTCCCCCAAAGCTTTCGCCTTAGTTTCCATCGTCCATGCAATATGCCATAGTTTTTTCATTAATCTTTCCGACAGTTTCATACTGCTGTCCATACTATCCACACTATCACCACAATATAGATATGGAGTACCACTAATATATAAAGTTACTGGCTATCTCATGCCTGTTACTTTTACACCGTAACGCCTAGGTCGCCTAGACAGACCACGTGGGTTATGGGACATAGGATACTTTTATCCCGGTAGCACATTCCCGTGGGATAATTTCCGACATCCACGCGGGCGAAGCCGCGGGCAAAAGCTAGTAATAAATAAGCGACAAATACGACGTGTCGATTAACGTTTTCGGGGAAAAATCTTGTTAAAAAACCACTGACTAATCTTCGTGACATCAGCACATAAATATGTATTTATTTTTTCCCAGAGCTACATTGATTGATATACCTATCATTGGTAATGATTTCGTTGATAACATAAATAGACTTTATACTATTTAGTGTTATCAGCCGATAACAAATAGCTCCGAAGTAAGTTTTATAACTCTTCGTCGTATCGATGATTCCAAATTATATGAGTTTCGACCAAAATTCAGCCACGTCGTCATAGGCTCGCAAAGCTCCTTATTAGTGTAGGACGGCAGGTGTTAACTTATTGCTCAGAGTGCAGAACAACAAGTCAGGCATCTTGAGATGTAGCTCCACAATCGAATTGTAGCTTAAACTAGTAACCCCATCATAGCAAAATGTCTGCTAAAGTAGAATTTTCATTATCGGAAATAACTTTAGTTCCAGCAAACAGTTTGAATTCCGCCCCGTATTTAGAAATTAGAACCGATAGTGGCGAAGTGCCGAAATCGTAGAGCAGTAACAAACGAGGATCCGCCGGAGTACCCGATGAGATGTTTATATTCGCGGCGCGATATTCGGGGGCTTTCACATCACCGAAATAGAACTAAGTGCTTCCGTGGAGTTATGTGCTGCGTCTCTTTGTGCCTTGTTCAGCGTGGATGCATCATCCACCAGCATGACAAACGCGGAAGGTTTTATTACTTACACCAGCATGACAAACGCGGAAGGTTTTATGACTTACTTTGACTTTGAAATTACTCTTGAGGATTGGGAAACTAGGACATGAGACGCTCGCAGTCGCCAAAGGGTCAGACAAAGGTGTATAGTCGTACGTTTCATGAAATAGAGGGTTAAGCTTTTGTTCTGAAGCTTTTATTAGACTAGATAATGGGGATAGGAAATGAGGTCTCTACTGTTTATTATCATGGCGTTAGTTTACTGGTACCTAATGCATATCCACATATCATTAGAATCATTACTATCAGTGTATTTATGAAATCCGCATGCCTTGATAATACTAACTAGATCGTCCGAGATGACGAAGAAGCAATACAAAGCGTGCAACGGCAAAGTAATGACGAATTGCTGAGTCAGTCAACCACTCGCATGCAGTCTTCTCAGAAGCTTTACATTAAGCTACCTGTAATGACCTCATCTACACACGAGTGTCGATGGAGATGCATTAAAACATTCACATCACAATGAAACATGACAGCTGAAATGACGGCTCCAAGTAATGAATTCCGACGTCGTTTCGTACAAACTCAACAGCCCGAAAACAAAGAATGGAAAAAAGGAAAATTGGCACCGGAGCGACAGAGATTCGAACTAAAGTATTTCTTGCTCCGCGCGGATGTTCCCTATTGTAACAGTTTTTATTGAACATATATTCTAGTTTGAACTTCCTCGGTTTAGAATTGACGCGTTTTCCCTATCCTTAATCATTTCAACGTCAAAGTTTCTTGATGCGTTCCGTTAGATTTATAGCGTCTCATAAGGAAGTTTCTTCTATAAATTCTTTTTATGGCTAATAGAATGCAAACACACCATTCTTGGCGCTCGTCAGTGTCGGACACGTCAGAATTCTTAACAAAACATAATAATTTCACACAACACCCTTTGTGCCTGAAAACAAGGTGGCATACTCCTCGTGTTTCCTCCGCCACGCCATTGTTTTTGTTCTCTGGCCATTTCTTTTGTTACATGGGCAGTTTCTTTTGTTCAACTGCTTGTTTCTTTTGTCCGTCGGTGGTTGTCTTTGTTTCAGCGGTTGTGTGGAGTCGCCTGCGCATCGAGCGCGCGGCGGTGCAGCGCCCTTGCGCGTGCGCTTCCTAATTAGCGGTTTTGCGTGGGCCGCCTGGCCCGATTTAACCTCGCCGCGTCACGCCGGCCGTGCTCTCGCGCCGATATCGCCCCGCTAACTACCACTTTATTGTATTGTGAAGTATAAATTGAGATCGTTGTCCAGATTACTGTTATCTAGACACGCTATCGCCTATTTACCTACATAGGGATGCGGTTTAATGAGATTTTGGATGCTGTTTTTGCATAATTGACGATACTTTAGCAATTGATAATCTCTTTGAGGTTGCACCGCCCACTGATATTCTCTTAATTTAACAGTAAGAATAAAGAAGTTATAATATGCGCAAATCTGTTGTAAAGTTATGCATTGGCTCAAAGTAATCAGTTAGAAAAATAAAACCAAAACCAATTTTGCATAGAGGTTGCTCAAGTAAGCAAGCTACTGAAACTTTTATCGCACCCTGTCACTCATTTTCAGTTTGTTCAACTTTATTCTCTATTCATTATGACTGGCATGTGCTATAAATTACGATACGAACACACATCACACATTCATCCCGCTCTTGATTTATTTGCGCGCACAAAATGTACCGCTTTGTAAAAAAAAAGAAATCACACGAGTGTCTAGTCTACCGAGAGACGTCTGTCTGCCTGTTTTATCTATTATACTTTATTAGGTACGCCATTCGACGGTCTCATAAATGGACGAAAGAGAATTGATTGAAAGTCAATAGGTCACGTCTCGTCACACGACGCACGCTTCAAAGGTTTCATCGTACTCCATGAATGCCCAAATTAAGGGCATCAGCTATCCTATTTGTTCGAGGCGTTTTATGAACAGCTGTTACGTTTTTGGTCCTATTTTCTCGTTACTCTTCATATTTTGCTAAACTAATTTACTTGTTTACCTTTCTTTTCATTTTAGACCAGCTATCTAATTGCGTAACTTATTTTCGTAACCTGTTTCATTTTGACAGTTCAACAACATTCATTGCGTTATTTACGTTGTTGAGCAGATTTTTTTGTTCGAACTTATGAAGCCTTGGATTAGAAATTTGTTTCAAACCGATTCCGTCAGGTTGTAACGTTTTTTCACCAATTTTGTATTGAAATATTCTAGATCTTAGTTTCTGTGCTTGCTTTAAGGGCAACCATGACTTCAGGGTTACACTTAAAAAAAAAACACATCTGAATTTTACAGAAACAATGGTGTTGTGTAAATGCTGTAAATTATTCTAGCTAGGTTTTTAGAGACCTCCATAAACAATCTCGCAAATGCAGACGTTTGTACGCAGTAAAGCCTCTTTGCCTCGTCACCAGGGGGTCGTTACTAGAGAGAAACTGTCGCGTGTTTTAACGTGTGCTTTTTTATTGATGTAGGAGCATGAGTCTGCCCTGATTCACACATGGACGTACACTCCCACAATGTGTTTATGATGGAACATTGACACGCGTGACGTCAGTGCACTTCCAAGGATTCAGTGTCGAAGTGTCGGCGCACTGTCCTTGCTTTGTTCGAAATTGCGAGCGAATGTAAAGATTAGATTTTTATTGTTTGCACATCGATATTTATTTTTTATCGCCAAGCCTATAATTGGATCGAATAATCGGGATTTTCCAATTTGCGAAAACACTATATTATATAAGTAACTGTGAGTTTAGAAGAGTCCCTGAACTTTTATTTTTATTGCGCCGGTACTGAAAGGACCTCATTATCAAACACTTCTTGCTATCTCGAGACCTGCTCAAAGATGATTCAGATATTAATATTCTACAATTCATGATAAAAGAATGTTAGGAATGTATTTTATACGTTAAGCAAAACATAGTCGTGACAAAAGACAGTCTTGTTTTCATTGTCTCCCGTGTCATTCGTCACAAGAAAGAAAATTAACCGCTATTAACGACTTGCCGACGAAAACGAACATTATTTTAATCAAACCAGTTTTTTAACACTTTTGATTGACCAATTTGTAATACAATCATCCTTACATAATTAAAAAACAAAGTCCTCCGCCGCGTCTGTCTGTCGTCCTGTACGCGATAAACTTAAAAACTACTGCACCGATTTTCATGCTGTTTTCACCAATGGATAGAGTGGTTCTCGATGAAGGTTTTAGTATATAATAACCGACATCCACGCGGGTGAAGTCGCGGGCATCAGCTAGTTGTAAATAATTGCGTTCCAAAACTAAATTGGATGAATGAAGTAGCCTTCCACTGTTGATCAAAGCCTCCCCTACAAGTTTACAATACAGACTACTGACCGCTAAAACGGATCATCCAGAGGGGATGACATAAGGGGATGGTATGCACAGTTTGTGTGTTCGGTATACACAGGTAGGAGAGGATGGATGTTGGGCTGAATGCTCATAGTAGCTGCTTTTCGTACCTTAGGACCAATTAAAAGAACAAAATTTTCGTTATAAGTCGACTCAGCGTCGTAATTCGCAGCTCGAAATGAGTCACTCTCGTGTCTCTTTTGTGTGAAGGCTCAAAAATTTCAAACACGGGCTTTGTTAACCCCTTCTCTTCTGCAATTTTTCTTTTATCGTAAATCCAACTCGAGTGCCGTCTACTATATATGCAGCATTCCGGTTTTTATTTCGTAATAGATTTGTATATTACCTACGGCAGTAGCGCTTATTTAAAAGTTTACTTAATTTATACCCAAAGGTCAGGTAGGTTAAACACGTGTAATCAATTTATTATTAATACCTTGTTTAAAATTATATTAATTAATAATCCGAAGATTTACACTAAATTATGTCCGAGTGTGGGACGATAATTTTGTTTAGAATTTATAGTGTAGTAGAAACGTGAAACAGAAGTTTGGCAAGATCCGTGCTGTGTCATTTCCCTATCCAAAAACAGTATACACAATTAAAACCAGAAAGTCTTTGAAGTTTTGTATGGAATGAACCACAAGGACCAAAGAAACCGAATATATCCACGATAATTTCGAACCCTTAAAACATCATTATCGGAAAAAAAATCTTGGAGGCCATTTTCTTCTAATATAATAATAGATTAGAGTGAGAAAGGTAGCCACCGTTCTCACTCTAATCTATCATTAAAATGGTTACCATTACCCACATTACGCCTATATTCCGTTTCGCATTTATATCTTTTGTAAATTACGGGCCAATTTATAAACTTTTCCATACATTTCCAGTAACTTTTATTAGGTTCAGTATTCCCAGTTCCTTCAAAATTGCAGCCATTTAAAATAATTGTACGAGTTTATTTCCTTCACGTCTATGTTAATGCTTCCTAAACAAACATTATGTCGACTATAACTTCTTATTAAAGCCCGGGAGTTCCGTACACTGTACGGGATTCTGTTTTCGTTGGCTTTTCCTTGCTATTGTTCTGGCTTTAATATCAGAGTGGTCGTTGCAATGACCGGAGGATATATTGAACTAGATCGAGTCTTGTTTTGGTTGAATTTTGTTATATTTCATGCTGAATTGGAATGAAACAAAAACATGAGTAGCAGCTTCTTGTTTTACTGCAGAGATGGCAGAGATGTATGGATGGATTAAATAATCAGTTGTTCCATTTAATTTTTTTTAATGAAAATAACGTTTTTTTTATTGTAACTCGGTCATTTATTATTATATTTAAGTCAACTATAGTGGTTTGAGTGACAACGGTGTTTACCCTTACCTGTATACATTTGGCTCGAGTGGGTATTGAAGTTTTGTATGGGACGACTGATTATTTTTTCGTGATTACGATGTTGGTCTCATTGAGAAAAATGTTCAGTTTGATGGTCTGTACCACACCCTTAATTTTGACCACATCTCTCTGATACATCAAGAATTAGAATCCATTTCAATACATTTCTATAATTTATAAGTTCAATCTATATGAATATATCCATAATCCCCACACTAACGGTTTATTGCACTTCGCAGCCATGTGTATTATTTATATGAGTATTTAAGAATTTATCACCAGATCACAGTTTATGGCGGTCGCATTCGGGCGCGTACCACCGTTAACGCTCGGTCGGCACGGCTAATTGCTCCCCAATCGATGCTGGGCCATCATCTGTTTACTTATAATACGCAGATTAGCCTGCCTTTTATAAGCTTTTCATGGCGGGTTAATGCTGAGTTTCTATTTCAGCAAGTTTAGTTTAAGGTTTATTAGATGTATTCGTTTATTATCTATCCCCTGTCCCTCCTATAACATGGGACTTAAACATAACTGGCGAAGTTTGGGTGTTCTATAGGTACACCTCTGTTTAACCCTTCGCGGAATACAGGCGTGATGCTATGTAATGTAATTTATTATCCATGTGATGATCGGTTGTCGTTCTACTTATATATATAGCATGGAATTCTTAGCTATACCCTATTTGAAATAAGATTAGACATAAAAACAAACCCTTTTACAGTCAGTTAAACCGATTTTGACTTCTATACCGTAGGCATAAGGATAGCATTAAAAGCAAAAAAAGTTACACAATACCAACTATCTACTGCGGGTGCCATTTGTCATGCCACCAACGCAATAGAATTCAAAATCGGTTGAACGGAATGTAAAAGAGGCTTATCTATACGTCTAATCTTATTTCAAATGGAGTATAGATGAGTAACCCTTCAGCACGCGCATGACCACAATAGAAACGGGTTTTGTCAATCTTTCATTTTGTCTATTCTTCCGTAAACGGGTTTTGTCGACGGAAGAATAGCTAAAATGACGGATTGTGATTGTGCATCTGTCATTTTATCCATTCTTCCGTAAACCGGTTTTGTCGACGGAAGAATAGACAAAATTACAGATTGTGATTGTGCATCTGTCATTTTGTCTATTCTTCTGTCGACAAAAACCGTTTCTGCTGTAGTTATACTACGCTTGCCGGACTTATTCCGTTATATCTTCATTGTTTTATCTTTTTGTTTCAGTCGAATAAGTTTTCTTTTAGTAAAACTTTATCTCTGTTTTCATCATCCTAGCTTAGCAAGTCTTTAGATTCCAGGAACATTCTGGCTAAGTCTTCACTTGAAATGTGTTTACCCCGAAAACGGGAAAAAAATATATATTTCATTATGATAAAATTCATTTTATTTCTGAAATCTTTTCCTGTTTCGTTGATGCATTTTCCTTTTTGCATAAGTACTTATTTCTTTGCAGTTACAGTCCCGGTGAATCGTTCAACAAACTACTAAGGTTTCATCTTCTGTCTACAGAATCCTAATGGATATTTGTGATGTCCTTGTCAGTCGTAGTAATTCTGTTTGCTCCCAAAGTGGATGGGCTCGTAACGGAGACCTGATATCGAGTAGACAGGTACAGTAATATAATTTACGTTTGGCTACACTCGCGAACTTGTACTCTGAGAGGCTGATCGATTTACTTAGACAGCTGGATGCTTAGTTTATCGACTCGAGTTTATTTACTTCTCGCAAATATATTAGATCCTGCTCCGATACCAATACTGTTTACTATTCACGAGATACTATTTTACTTTATTTTATTCAAGTTCGCTTTGCGGTCGACCACAGCCTAGTCTGATTTAGATATGCGTTGAATAAAGGCTCAAATTAACCTTTATTTTGCATGAAAAAGACGGTAACGCAAAACCGTTGCGTTTACAAAACCAACCCGTCGTACTCCGGCCCTTAAATATTTAATATTCATGACACCATCGTGATTTTTAAAGCAAAGTGCAAAATTATGTTTAACAGGTGCGTTATTTGTGAAAGTAAAACGAGTTGCGGCGGTTATTTGAAATATTTACAATCCACAATAAAAATGAATACCACAAACTTTGAATTGCTTACTTTTCACATCCCGCTGTCACTGAGCTCATTGTGTCGGTGATTTTTCCCAGCTTACTTAGTTTCGTCTGCGCTTTTGTGGACGGACTCATAAAAAGAAAGGCTATATTATTGCTAACAATAAAGTCCAGAAAGTCATTACAGCTTCCCCTGCCTGAGTAGGACTTGAATCGGTAGTTATTTCAGCCGTTCTTTAACGTGTTTACCCGTTCCAATATATAAGGAACGAGGCGTACTGATAACACGGGTGTAAAAAGACGCTTAGCGGTCGATCATTTTTTTGTTCTGGACCTTACCTGGGAACCTTCTGGCTACGGAGATATTGAAGGTCAAAGTTCCAACTTTTTCAGGCGTTTTTGAAAGACAACAAGTTTTAAATGTTATAACTTAATTTTAAATATCCCCCACAAACCCTGAACCGTTGCATGCACCCATAATTACAATGTTTTGCGTTCACTACGTTGTGCACTACCGTAAATTAAATAATTTGATATACAGAATGCGTAGTTGACGGCTAGGTATGTGATGGGTCTTTTTACACCCTGTATATCAACTGTCGTATAATCAATAATGATCATTGAGTAAGCGATCATTACTGTTAGTGATGTTATGTATGTAATTCTACGCTTCATCTGGTTTGCATCGTGTCTTATTGAATAGTTTATGAGCAATACTGTATCAGTTCTGTTTATGACTTCATTCATGTCACTGCGTTCAGTTGATTCTGTATCAATCATTCATTTGTGTTGGATATTTTTCTCATCAGATAGTTTATGGCTTGGCTTGAATTGTGTTTATAGATTTATGAATGACATACTGTTCATTTGGTTTTCTTTTAAATTTTTGATGTGCTACCATTGGTTCCCTCCTAGAGGTGCTCATGGCTAAGTAATAACAGCCGCGGTCGATCCATCAGGTTAAGCTACGCTTGCCGGGGTTAGCCAGTGGATGGGTGACCATATTTACATACCGAGACTCCTCTGTGCCTCAGAAAGCACGTTAAGCCGTTGTTCCCAGCTGTGTCATTAGTGCATCTTTAACAGTCGTTACGGGTCGTCAGAAGCCCGAAAGTCTGACAAGCAGTCTTAGCAAGGGGTATCGTATTGCCCAGTTACTGGGTTGCGGAGGTCAGATAGGCAGTCGCTCCATGTAAAATACTGGTACTCAGCTGCATCCGGTTAGACTGGAAGCCAACCCTAACATAGTTGGGAAAAGGCTAGGCTTGTCTCCAAATACCTAATAACTTTGAGCTTGCCACAATTTGGCCATTGATATCAGTGTGGTGTTTCAGAGCTTATAAAGTTTGAAGATGCAAATTCTTATATTGCATGTCTGCCAGCAAATCGTATACCGGTATCGCTTTAAATTCGGAAGCGAATCATGTAGACGGAAATCCTAGTAATTTCACTAGCATGAATATATATTTCAAGCTTTAGCATGGTCTTTATAGCTATACATATTGCTTAATTATGCATTCATTTCAATTTTGAGTTTTCAGACTTTCAATTCTTCTTCAGTCATGGTATTTTAAGTAAAACCTTCAACTTTAACTCCGTAACAAACGACGCCAATTATTTTAAGTCGTGTAGAGAAAATATCGCCCCATACTGTGTTGAAAATATTGCCGCTTGGTTCGTCCCCACTCGGCTTGCAAACTACGCCTTGCATGTTCTCACCATATGTTTTAGTTTCGCACATGTCCGTGTTTAAGACAGCTTTCAATTAATTTATAATGCTCTTAGCTCTAATTATCGTCACTTGCGACTAATTTGGTAGAGAAAGAAAAACAGAATGGCGGCTGGTTACTGTCCCGCGCTAATTGAAAAAGGCGGGGAAATGGTTACTGTAGCACATCGGCTATACATATGTATGATAGCCTTTTCACTATATATGGCGGCTTTTAATCAATTTCCAATCCTTTTATGCCAAATATGGATTTAAGTAGTACTTTATAAATCTACTCACCACATTAGGTATAATTACCATGATGTTATGTGTGTATTATGGGGATTCTTCATGCTTAGTAGCTTCCATCATGTTTTGTTCAGTTCAACGTTCGATAGTAAACATTATTGCTGGATATATTGCCTTTGGTTTACAATGGCATGTGTCTACTACCAGTTTTATTTCAGTATCTTCTGTGAAATATGGTCATAATCCTCTTAAAATTAAATTATTTTGTTTGCGTCCAAATATTTCTTGTTGCTGAAAATGAATTTCCCTCATTCCAAGAGTATAAAAACGAATCAAGTCAAAATAAAGAGGTAACATAACATCAAACCTCATCAAACAAGTTGATAATCGGAATATGACCTTATCAATATGCAGCTTTTGATGTACCTAATACAATAGAAAGAACTTTAGCACTTACCGACTTTGAAATAGTACCTGATCAAATAAATGGTTTCTGGATGTTTGCTTTCCAAAAGTACCCATATAAAATGAAAGTTAGTTCCCCGAAATGGTATTTGTGTGGTTCAAGAGTCGTGTGCTGGTCGGGTGTCGGATCGTCAAGGGTACGGTAACCCGTAACACGTTTTATGTTTATGGTACATCGTACGTAGTGTTATTTATGTACCTTTGCTGCTGTTTATTTATCCTTTGAAAGACACTCGAAAGGCCTTATAGGTCAGAGAAAAATGAGCCAGCATGGACCGTGACGCCGCGGAAGCCTAGGCGCTCTGAACAAAAATCGTAAAAATTTGACGTCCATATAAAAACGGCACTAAAACTTGTAGGAGCCGCAGTAAAATCTGTTGCCTGGTGTTAGAGCCTTCCACGGTGCGTACGCCATCATAAAAGTATTTCGAGCAATATAATTTTTATTTTATAGACGCTTTAAATTTTGAGGTTCTTTCAACCGCTTTCTGATGCGTTTACCAGAAGTATTAAATATAATTTCACGCCTGACTATTGAAAAAACGAACTGGTTTGCACTTAACTTTGCGATATGCCAACTGTTACTGCCTGTCGTGTTACAAAATATTCGACAGTTTTTTACTAAATCATACAAGTGTGAGACATTGCAACAACCTTATCGGGACATACACAAAGAACAATGCAAACTGCCCACAAAAGCATGCTAAAAATGACGTTACGCATATAACATAACGTGGAGGCATTCGTGAAACATTAAACCATGGTTTTATTTACCGCGCCGTCGTTTTAGGTAGAGGAATCTCGCCGTAAATAACCGCTTTATGATATTTCCACGACTTCATTAAGTCTTTCAATGATATAACTCTTGAGAGTTATAGCATCTGTCATACACGCTCTTATTGTGTACGCAAAATAGAAAGTATATTAATTACACTTCAGCACGAATGTGAACGATGAAAAGCATAAAAATCCGTAATGCGACTGAAATTTGCGATTCAGACAGATTTTGTGTCGTCGCTTACTTGCAGGTTGTTGAGATAGGGCGGGGGCGACCCTTCCCGTTAATGTATTCTGGCAATTTCGCTAACGCCCTCCCGGGAACTCGAGCCCTGGCTAGACCCTAGATTAAATTTGTACTCTTCTGTTTACCATTACTTTTTGTTACTTATCCTGTCAGCTCAGTCGGTATAGATGCTTAAGCCAAGGCTTAATCTATCCACTAATCTATATTGGCACAATTTGAGTTTTCGTTCAAAGTAGTATCAGTGTGTCCATATCTCAAAATGTTCCCGCGGCGCGTTGTATTAATGTTTATCACGATTGTGATTTAATATTGGGAATAAAACCGATTACGCAAGAATTTTCGCACGGAGAGTTCTCGATAAAATATTTAACGAGCCAACATTTTAACATTAAATAGACTTCTCATTTGTCCTGGACGGTAGTTTTATGGAATATTGTCCCCATGCATTTTCTTATTTTCCAACGGACTCGGTAATGCATCAAGTTATACATTACGTTAAAACTGCTACTTTTGGCCTCGCATCGTATTCTCGTGGGACTGAGAGCGGTGTCGTGTTTTCGCTCGCAGTAACAACAACTCCGGACTGTTTCGTATGACGCCGACATTCCCCCCGAGCCCGACCACTTCCGTACTCATGTGCGCACCATGTTCGTTTCTTACACCCAAACAAAATCCCAAAACAGTTAATCAGTCATCGATTAATGGAGACTAGCACTCGCCAACTGACGTGCTCCCTTGTATGATTAATCAAGCTACAGAATTAGTTCTCATCGTGATAATTTGTCCAATATTTGTTTGCAGCCGTCGCGATCCTACGAATGAAATGGTAGCGTTGTATATTGTTAATACTGGACTGCGTTGTTTCACAGGCTGAAATATCGACTAAAACTATGACTATACTATAGCAAAGACTCTGCCAAATATCTACAATATTTTTTTAACGCCATCCTCCTCCAATTCATGTCAGTAAAGAGCGTTCAAATTACCTTTTACGTTTTGGAATAATTTGAGGCAGACCGGGTAAGGGTTCGCAAAGCCGTCGGTACTTGGCACGGGGTGACCGAGAGGCTTCTTGGCTCGCAGGCTCGAGATCAGCGCTGGCGTAGCCCCTTGTGCGGCCCCGTCTCGATGACGTCTTGGAACCTTGCCCGATAGGCTTTAGATAATCGCTACCGGATTGCGGCTCCCAAATCAACTTTTTTTCCATACCGAAGCGTTAAATCCATTATAAAATGCACTGCCACGGTTAAGTGTATTCAAAATTTGTACTTCCATGGAAAACAGACGTCTTATTCGCAATGCAAATGTATTCATGTAGCGGTAATGAAGAGTATCATGTCGCATTCAATCTCCACCTTGCCACCTGTGTTCGTTTTTATATTTTACCAACGCAAGTTTTTATATTTTTCCTCGCGTATTTCGGAATCGCTCCTGAAGTTTTGAAATGTTGGACGGTATATTTCAGCATTGGATGCAGACTTCGTTACTCGGAATTATTGCGGGCGGTGCAGCTCGCAGTTCGCGTAATGTGCGAGTGCTAGTGCTCAGATACACAGGACACGGCGCGCATGTATGCTGCATGTTGTCAACGACAGCTCACGCCACCAATTTACTGCTTCAGCTGCGTTAACTGTTTCAACTGTTTGTGATGTATGTCATGTAATTACTACTCTCTAGAGATTCAATTTACCTAAAACTGTTATTCAAAACAATTACTGTTTGTAATCCAAGTTTTCTCAATTAGCACAAGCGTATAGACCCAAAATTCACTTTCTAGTCGCCTTTGTTGTTGGTAAAAGTCACGACTTAGAAACTCTAAGGGAAAACGTTCTGAGTAGGTTTTACCAGAACGTTATGCTCTAAATATTTAGTCTCAGATATAACATATTTGTCACAGTCCTCCGAATTACTTTTCCTATTCAGGGACAGAGGAGAAATCCACAGTCGTATTCAGACGATCGTAATTTTGTTACATTCGCGAAAGTTTCCACTGAAGAGTTTTAAGGTCAACCTTGTAGTGAGCTTTCACATTATGTTCTGTCGTGTTTATAAATGGAAATGAGATTTGTAATATGGGCCTTTTTTCTTTGCCAGTTAATTTCCATTGTGTAGATTAGCATCCTGCGGAAAATCCCGCTGTGAGAGGAATAAAGAAACAGCGGCGGAAATTCGTTGGGTCCCGCGATCGGCGCCGCCTCCCCGCCGCCTAATGGGCGTGCTTCATTGACTATTCTGTTAGAAACTTTGGTTAATAAGCTAATGCAGCTACATAATTGGGAAGCATCACGCTGTTTACTAATCATGGTGTTATTACCGCGTTAACATGTTCCACCGGATGTCACGTCGGATCGGAATCGCGTGCTTTGAAGTTTTATTATTCATCGGATTAGTCACATTCGTTTCACTAAAAACATTGGTTTTTACGGCAGCATTTTACACGATATGTCTGGGTTCCCATAGTTTTCACAACTTTGTTTCTATGGGATTATCTCGGTTTAACAGTAGTTGGTAGTGAAGCTGAAGGACATGTCAAATTAATATCGGGAGGCATATGAAGCAAGCACTTTATAGACGCGGAGGCTTGTTCCTAATAAAGTATCGTGTAATCCGACGCCTGCCGCTCGTCCGCCTTCGGTAAAGGCATCTACTGTAGCTAGATATATTAGGGAACGAGTTTCAAAGACGCATTAAATAAGGATTTCGGTAGATACCATTGTTTATTAGAATACTAAATAGTCATCATCTAAGGTTGTTTTCAAAATATTTATAGAAGTCCCTTTTCTAAGCTAAGCAAAGATTGATTCAATTCCCATAGAAGGAATTGAATCAATCTTCGCGACAATACATTTCTTTAGACTGTCAAAGTATTTAATTGTCTCAAGTTTCTACCTTCAATTACTTATGATTTAAGTTTAAGCTCCTCTTAAAAGTTGAACATGAAAGTGTCAACGTTTTAAGCGTCTCAGGGGATTAGTAAAACCTCTTTTAGAGTCCAGGCAAAAATAACAACACACGACAACTAGATGCGGCGCCGGAGCGGTCGCTGCGTCCGTCGCACACTGGGACCCGTTCATACAACGTAACGCTCAAAACTCGATTTTCAAGATGAGGGTATTTAAAAAAATAAACTATGTAAGGGTAGACTTAAGAATGTATCACATCATTTCTACAAATACTGAATCATTAACTGCTATCTGCTGTCCAGTGCATCAGCTCAATGTTTACTTTATACCCACATCAGGAATTATCCGATAACGTTCGTTAGTTTGTAATGAATATTAAAACATTTATTTCTACAAGTACCTAATCGTAATATTTAATTGAAGTGCATTCATGGCTGCAACTAGGAAAGTTATGGTTATTCTAATATTGTTTTTATGTGATAGTATGGTTTTTTATGTACTGAATCAAACATTTTTTAATTTTACCTTTTAGCGCAAAGTTCTATTGAAATATTTTTTACAATATCTACGAGGTGTTGATTAGTAATGAACTGAAGAGATTAGCAATAGAACATTGCGCAAAAAGGAAAACATATTTTTTTTTGTCTCAGTGCATAAAAAGCTGTACTATCGCATAAAAACAATATTAGAATAACCATACATTTCCTAGTTGCAGCCATGAATGCACTTCAATGAAATATGACGGTTATTTGTAGAAATAAATGTTTTAATATTCACTACAAACTCACGAACGTTATCGGATAATTCCTGATGTGGGTATAAAGTAACCTTTGAGCTGATGCACTGGACGGCAGATAGCAGTTACTGATTCAGTATTTGTAGAAATGATGTGATACATTCTTAAGTCAACCCTTACATAGTTAATTTTTTGAAATACCCTCATTTTGAAAATCGAGTTTTGAGCGTTACGTTGTATGAACGGGTCCCAGTGTGCGTCGGTCCGGTCACTCCGTCTATCCGTCCGTAAGCCGCTATTCATCAACGTCGGACCTTTGTCCGCTTTTACGTTTACTAGGCATGTTTGCCCCGAACTTACCCGACGTGTTTTAATATTCATTTAAAATTAAGCCACACAGAAATATGATTATATTTTTTCCGTTTTCATTAACAATCGCAGGGGACGCAAAGTAAATAATGTGAATTTCTTCTTTTTCAGTCGTGTGTAACATTAATTGTGAGTTCGTGTTTCGTGACCTCCTTTTGCTGTAATATTTTTTGTCGGTAAACTGAATTATAAGCTTTCGGTATTATTTTTCCGGGAATTTTCTAATTTCGTTTCATGACATTTTTCATCAGATTGCTTGAGGGTTGCTAGAAAAATGAGAATTGTTCTACTGTTTTCTTTCGTAGACATTTCTACTAATGATGTACCTACTTAATACATTATCTTAACTAACAAAGGGCGGACGGGAACGCCCATCGTTTGATAACATACCGTATAGTTTTATCTTGAACATAGTAAGTATGACGTAGGTTAGCACTAGTAAATACAAGTCCTAAAGTTTCAACATTTAATCCAAATAAGGCCTTTGAAAGCAACAGTAGAGTTTTATCACAGCACTAAAACCCCCAAACCTCTATCGACACTATCTGTGTTTAAAACAAATAAACCCACTGTCGGCCCATACGGGATCAACTCGGTATCAGTTGACGAATGATACGCGGCGCAAACGCCCCTGGATCCCTCGCGACGTTGATGTATAGTGGTCGAAGTACCCCGAGAACAGCGAGGACTCGGATAACCTCAATAATAACCCAGATATCAGGAGCGACACCAATCATACTCAACGAAGGTACAAACTTGCCTTATTTATGGTGTTTCTATATATTTTTGTGTGAACACAAAACTTAGTAAAGGAAGATTTGTGGAAACATGGGTTTGGCGATCCGGGCGTACGGTTTTCCTCATAGGATTTTGTGGAGAAAAGATTAGAGATAGAAGCTAAAGTATACACTGGGAACAATGTTTCACAATTTTATCGAAGTTTAGATTCTCTGCCGTAGCTTTTGGCCGATTTTAACTATAAAACTTTTGGAAATACTGAATCTATGTTACCATTTTCAGTTAGCGCCCGCCGTCATGAATTACTGATTTGTTATCCTAGCCGGTTAGTATAAACTATAAAACAGGATTGTTATGTTTGCTGACCGCGATGCTCGGAAATATCCTTGAGGCTATCTGAAAATTTGTTGCCCTGCAGACTTTGTATTCCGACTCCATTTTGGATGTATTTCTTTGTTACAATTTCTTGTTTCCAACATCGAAAATAAAAACCATTTTTATTCGTTTACCCACGTTAGTTGAATTCCTATATCTACTTTTTTATTGACTTACCACCACGTTGTTTTCTCTTCGGTATTGTAAACATTTATTCAAATTGTGAATTAATTAAACACATAACCAAACACAGTGGTATATTTAATATCATTACAGTGGACTTATGCCAGAGTTATAAGAATTCAAGTTCCCAAGAATTTTTTCATTTGTATTTGGAGAGAGCTCATTACTCATTCTTGCTTGACAAAGAAGCCTTTCACATCATTTCATATGGAGTAAAATATATTCTGATCAGTACGTTTGTCCAGCAAACACTGCTGAGAACGATTTATCAACGTCTCCCTTCCACGTACTGTCTTCGGAATGGTCATTTGCACCGACATAGCTGGATGTCTTTCGACGCATCTTAAATATCCGTGATTTACTTCTTACATCTCTTCCGAGGGTACTGACCGGTTACTGAAAAATATAAGTAGTGATATATTCACAAAACTATTAAATTGATACGGAAAAGAAACACTCTGTACACGCACAATTGTTACACTTGTCTTTCTACGTTGAAATACAAGTATGCGTGTACAGAGAGTTTCTTTTACGTATCAATTTAATAGATTAGTCATCACATTTTTTTTTTGAGGTTTAGTATTTTTTTATCATGTATGGACCCTATACTACTACCTATATACTATTGCGGGTTAACGGGAACGGCCTTTGTTAGTTAACATACTGTATTTTCTCCACTCCGTGTCATCATCTCATTTCAGTCTTCACAAATATACAATTTTCGCTGATATATTTCGTGGTAATAAATTCGCGCTTTACACCCGGATATTTTTGAATGAGTTTCTTCAACAATTTAGAAATGTACCATTTGATTTTGTTGTTGCTGTCTTAGAAAAAAAATCTAGTCACGAACATAATTTTCCATATTTCAAGTACACTCTATGCAAATATGACGGGCAACTAGTGTCAACCGGTTTTCGTTCAATAAACCGGTGTCGATGATCCATCAATGTCACATCTGTACCTTTCCTATCCGTAAAAAGGATGAGGAGAAAACATAATGGCGAGCTTGAAATTGCGGGAGGACTGTGTTAAGCGTGGTCTACATAATATGCATGTAAAGAGAATATTCATAAATTAGACACGGCAATTATGAGTGAGACACCGAAGTGCAGTGTCGGCGCGTGCATTGTGTAGGACAGTCCTACCGGTCTGCAGCGAGAAACAATGGCTGAGACATAGTCGAACCGTAATGTGCGTTAAAGCGAGCCATTTCTACGCTTTCGTAAACAGTAGGAAATCCTTAAATACTGTCGAAGTGAATATTAGCATTCGTATTACGTCGATGGTGTAATGTTACTACACAAATGCCATTTCTGAAAATTACCTGAAAGATTTATTATGCACCTTACATGTTTTTGTACAGTTCTACATTGTAAGTTATTCTATTGATTTGGCACCCAACAATGACGAGTTTTTGTTGTAGAACATAAAATATTTGAAGGTAAACTCTTGTCTGCGGTAAATGTTGAAATTTATTTTTCATGTAGACCGTGTCACGCTCACGCTCACGACTTATAGCCCGCGCTGGAGATTGACTAAACAAACAGCTTTGTTTTTAAGCGTTTTATTTCGTCAACATTGGCTAACAGAAACAGCAGTTATGTTAATTCCTTCGCATAAAATAGAATACAAACCACTTTTATTAACGCAGTGTGCGTGAGCTATCAATTTTGGTGACTCATCGATATAAATCGAATAAATATTACCAAAAATGCATTAATCTGAAATAGTTTAATTGAAATTGCACACAGTATTAATTAATAACAAAAACAACATAAAATAGGCGTAATCGTGAACGCAGAATTATTAAAAAGGTCGATTGCATAATAATTAATATTTTAATGTATCGTATTAATATTTAATGCCGTGAACACCGATGCTAGTGACACGGATTCCGCATACGGATTTTAATAAAACAAATTTATGAATACGTAATTTTGCAGCGGATCAAAAGCGTTTTACGGCATATTAATTTTTCAATATTCTCTTTGCCGCCCTTTTAATGTTTATGCCTAGGGTTATAATGATTTATCAGTCGCGAACAGAGATGTCTGATAACGAATTGTTTGACTAATCGATGCTCAGATAACTATCTTTTTTTTTGCCGGGGATCAAGTTTGTGTTGTAAAGGATTTTTTGTGTCTACAAACGTATTCGGTTGTCGGGTTTGGGTGCACAGCTGCACGACATCCGGGCTTTTAGTCAACAATTTATATGTATGTTCCTACGCCTTATGAACACAAGTGTATTCCACTGTTTCTTCATGTTTGCGTAGCCTAAATACCTTTTACATTCGTTGTTACGGAATATAATGCAGTTAAAAGTAAACAAGAACGATTTTAGAAGGCCCACCAATTTTGTGGACAAACTTGCCCATTTATTTCGATCCGATAACAGTCCACAGAACTTTTTGTGGCTATCTAATCTTTTTAACAAAAATGAACTAAAAATCGCGACTGCGAAAAGTTTTTGCTGACAGTTAAAATGTCAGTACTCGTTCAGTTTCAGGCTCTATTTTCTGTAGTTTACAAAGTTTCTAGTTGCGGTACAAAGGTATTAGTCACACTCCAGAAGTAGTTTTGCTCCCCGCGACTTCGCAGCGTGAAAATTCTTGTTTTAATACAAAATAGGTACATTAGGTACATAATAATTATATCAAACTTAAAACATAAACTCAAAGCATTTATTTCAAATAAACCAATTGCAGGCACTTTAATTGTCAAGGGGTCAGTCAGAAAGATGAAGCTAGTTGCCCATTCCAAAGCGTAGTAGGTTCCTATGGAGAAGAACGGGCAAGAAACTTCACGGACACTCTTTTTACACTTGGCAATCCTTTGAAACTCGGCAATACTATTGCTTCCCATTAGTGAAAAGAATTTTCAGAATCGGATTCAGTACTTCTGTAGATTACCCTACATACAAACTCAGAAATGTAACTTATTTTATTTATAATATAAAAAGTATAGGATTTTGCTTGGTATACAATCAGATAAGACACAAATAATTCGTAACTATGAGAAACGAAACTAAAGCCCGTATCGTAAAAATGTATCCTCTCATATATACGCTATCCAGCGTGTCGTGTTTGATGGGGCGGTAAGGGGTGTGCGGGGGTTGCGGGCGCGGGGGCGGAATCTCAGCCCCTCAGTAAATAATTACCGCCCCGGCACAGGGGTGTAGCCCCAAAACCGTCCGTGAGCCCCTGGGCCCGGCCGGCTCTTCAGCGTTGCCGCGTTGTTGCCAATTCTTATTGTGCTCACAATCTCACGAAAATAAATTGATATGGCAAGCGAATACGTAATTCGTTGGAGGTACTTACTGCTTAGTTATTCTTGCAATAAATTGGGGAATTGAATGTAATATCTCTGAGAATTTCTTGGACCCGTTATTAATAGAATAGGACGCGAATCGAGTTGCCTATCAAGTGATTTTAATTTTAAGGAATTTGAATATTGGTATCAATGCTAATGTTCCTTTGTATTTTTCCTTTGTGAATAGCATAACGTTGAGGATAACTCCCTAGATAATCCAACTTCATATTCTCCGAATAGCAAAAAAAACTATGATAAAAAATGTAGTAGAATTTATTGGCAATAGTAAATTCGATTCAACTATAATCTAGGCCGACGCATGCCAAATCGTGTAATCTTTTACGCAAATTGTAAGCTGTTTTCTATGTCAAGGAGCCATTAGCCACTCTTTCCATTTAATAAAAGTATGAATGGAGTTAATCACGTTACGAAATATCTTTACGTGTTTAATATTAGGTATTCGGTAAAATTAGTATTTGAAAAACTATTGATTTTGTCATACTTTGCCTTTTCTGCTCAGTGCTGCCTATGAAGGATCAATTACTGCTAAAATAAACTGGGTATGGACCATATACATCCGCTAGATGCGGGAAGCACAGAACCGGTTTAAGTGGCGGTGCTTGGGGGAGGCCTATGTCCAGCAGAAGACGTCTTTCGGCTGAAATGATTATGATGATGGACAATATGAACATTGAACACCTTGTATACTACCTCTTATCACAAAGTTCTATGTCCATATTCATAGTTTAATCTTAGTAACACTATGTATTTACCTATTTATTTTTTGTTTCTCTGATAACATTTTGATAGCTCTATTATCTTTTTATGATGCTTAAATGTCGTGGTACATAACATAATGCAATTTTTGTCACATTATTGTGAATTATGTATTTGTAAACGTCTTAATACATAAAAGATGACGTTTTATTTATTATGATCTACTCGTTAAATTACCTATTCAAAATATATTAATTTACCTGTACCTACATAATTATGTTCGCCACTACGTAATTATGATTCCAAAATACATCACGAACATAATAATTTTAATTTAATTTACTTGACTGGATGGAGTTCATTCAAATGGTTACAATTGCTTTTCTATAATCCTATTTACATCAAACTGCATTCGTGTAATGTAAGTAATTTAAAGCATTATTAAAGTAAGTAATAATATACAAAATGGTCAAACATTGGATATTCAAGCAGCAATAATAGTTCTAAATTCCATATTCTTTACTATAGATAGGGTAAGACCCCGACTTGATTCGGTGGGGTCTCGAATAGACACAGATTAGGCAACCGGCCGCAACGTCTACGTGACCGGGACTACCCGCATTCAAATATTTTTGGTCTATTTCTCTGATTGTGCCCCATTATTATACAAGTACCTACCTACAAATGACATTTTGGCCTCTTGGTCAGAGTGGGCTAATCATAGCGGTAGGAAATGTTGTAGGTAAGAGGGACCTGAATACGTTGCTTCATTTCAAAGCTTTAGCTGAACTTTGTTGGTTGCCCTTGCCAATATATAGGGGGATAAGTAATGTGAGCTTCGTGTAAAACTTACGAGCTCTTATAGGTAGTTTGGTGCAAAACATTAAGAACAAGTAATACCAGAGAAATTAAGAAGACGTGAATGATATCTTCACTGTACCCCTAGAAGTATTTGTCTGTGCCTACGGACTAATTAAATTGCATCCGTTCCCAGATGACTGCCATATTTGTCTTATATATATACTCCGATATTACCTTCACGCGGGTAATCTTCCCAGTACGTTAAGTAGATACTTGTATATTCACACCTCATTGAGGTTGCCATTAGGTCCAAAGTAATAGGACGAGTATATCGCTTTTCTAGCTCGCATTAAATATTTTAAAAAGTATTCTACATCTAGCACATAAAATAAAAAAAGAACACCTATTAGTATTTGATAAATGCCTTTATTTCCCTTTCTCATTGCTCCCAAAAAGAGGAGGGAAATGGGAAGAAAAAATAAAAAAAATTAAAGATACAAATACAAAAGTTTAATTTCGCTTCTATTAAAACGAGTTTCAAACTAAATGTAAACGGTTCAACTTACAAATTAATTCATTCATCAGGTACCATAATTTGTGTTCTCATTGTAATGTAAATAATGTCAAAGAAACACATTGTGCTAAAAACTTTGGAATTGTGATGAAATACGATGAAACTTTTAAAGAGAAACATGTTTTCATTGTTCTCTCTTAGTATATTGTTCATATTTATGCGATTACGTAGATGTCCAATGCTGGATATAAGGTCTCCCTTGTCGACCGTTACAACGACCGGTCCTAGGGGAGATAACACCATAATAGCAACACTTGGCATGGTGATTGGTGATCGCGTGATGTTAATACTACTAGTAAAAGTGGACATTCACCTATCCTCTTTTTGATCCCTTTTAATTGTCTGAAAAGTTTATTTAATTCGCGTGCGGCATATATTTTACGAATAACGTTGGAATTATGTCAGTAACATATACTGAACCTTTAATTTCCAAGTACCTGTGTGCACGTATCCGTTAATCCTTGCAAACATTTGACACGCTTTTATTATTCGCTCGGTTCTGTGCTTCTACTACAAAATCGATAAGAGTACGCATTTGCCTTTTCTTCTTGTTTTTTTCCGGTTCATAATAAAACACAAGGATCGGATACCATACACGTGACTCATACCATCATGCCATACCATTGCCATCTCATAGCATCAACCATCACGCCTGTGCGAGGATATTTCAGAGATATATTATATGTATATATATCATATATATTATTTGATAGAGACCTATCTTATCGGGTGTCCTTTACAAAGTGAACGACTTCTGGTAAGCTCATCCGAGAGTATTTTTTATACTACCTAAGAATGTCGAGAGAACGAATTTTCGTAGGTATGCGGTCCATAAGAATATTCAGGTTAGAAATTTCGTTGATGATGGGATTAGAGGCACAGACAGAAAGCAGGTTATTATAAAAGAGCCAGAAATATCTTCAAACGACTGATCACAGGCCATCAACAATAACACTTAACGAAGTGACAAGAGATTACCGCCACCTGACAATAAGCACAACGGTATAACTATATTTCGAGACGAGAGTAAATCCCTTTGTATGGCTGACATTAAATATCTTTGACAGAAGGGAATTATTCAATAGTATTAGGAGAAAGTTGGTTGTAATGTAAAACCATAGCCCGGATTCCGAAATAGCCACGGATTGAAGTGAGGGATGTGGTTTACCGCATAGATTATGGGGATGTACGTAAAGGAAGCAAAAGAGTATGTAAGGATCGTAGCAGGTGGCGTTATGTGGTTTCTGCCTACCCCCATGGGAAGAAGGCAATTTATGTATATGGGGAGAATTCGCCTATAATGAGTGATGGTGAAATTCAAAAGGTCAAACTCTAGAATCCTAGATAGCATAGTGATTGGAACAAAAATGAAATAACCGAATGTGGTAGGCTAACTTAAATGATAAAATATTTTCTTATTCTTACTTGTTGTATACTCGGTAGGAACAAAAGGAATGTTTTGTTTTTCTGTCTAGAACCGAATATTCACTGAATTCGTGAAAAGGTCATCCCAATCCGTCAAGTTGTTCCCAAGATAATCTTACATCATTTCTTTTATATAATGTATCAGCTTCAAATTACTGCTCTCGGTAGCGTCATGTAGAATGCCACGAACATCGTCTGCGTACATATTGTATAAGTTAATATCCACGATAGTTTCTATACAGCCAGCGCTAATGCGTCAGCTCTAAGGTCGAGTGTAGGCTTTATGGCCGTTATTCAAGACGCTTCGTGCTTCACGACCACAATATTCATCGCTACGGATTAAATAACGGCCACTTGCACAATTTTATAGCCAGTACTATGTGCCTATATTACTCTAAAACAATTTGTGTAAGAGTTTGTATAATCTTACGCAGCAATTTGCTAATTGGATTATATTAAAGTTTAGGTCGCAACAGGGAATACTAGTCGTAATCTAATTTAGACTTTAAATTCATACGTTATGTGAGTAACATTTTCAACTTTCGTTTCAATACACAGTGGGTTCCCAAATTACAATTCGTTGAAATTCCACCCGTAATGTTGAAGTTGTAATGTAGTTTGGCCGCAACAAGTGTGCGGAGCGTACCACGGCCGGCCTGTAATTTTGATAATGGTCACGAGGGGCGTGCTGCAGATAAGCGAGATAACGGGCGAGACGGCTCGGCTCCGGCCGGACGGATCACCGGACCGGTCCTCCAGCCGGCATGCGGGTGGTAGGACGTCCTGAAACCACCCTTTTGGGAGTTCGGTTGAATAATGCCTAGGGCCATTCACGCGCTTTTGCATGGAATTTCGGCATATCGTACGCAAATGTTTACTTAAGCTCTGTTTCTATGTAGACAACTTACTCTAAATCATGTTGATCAAGATTCAATTAACTTTTTGGCTAAAATTTTGTTCAATATCTTCCGAGAATTCCAAGTCTGTGTCGACGTGCGATTTAAGATAAAATTATTCTCCCTGTTCTGATTTTAAATTTTATAGTCAAGTTTATCTACTTGAGATAGTCGAGTTATTTTAGTATTAAAGTTTTCCTCTTTGTGTTCTTTTTCAATGTCTCCACACAACAGTTTCCTTGACCAGTCCATATCAGTTACGTGATCACCGAGCTGCTGCAGAGCGACCTGCACAAGATCATCGTGTCACCGCAACATCTGTCCGCCGACCACATCAAAGTCTTCCTCTACCAGATATTAAGAGGTGAGTCGCAGTTTATAAGTTTATATTAATTTAATATGTTACTACTGTTTTAACTTTAAGAAATCTTCCGTGAACCCGTAGGGAGTTTTTATTTTTCTAGCCATTGTGATTCGAGATTATAAACAGCAGGTCATAGAAAAAAAAAACCGACTTCCAAAAAAAAACACTCAAAACTGAAAAATAACTTTAATTTGGGAAGTCGGTGTCTTTGCTTATCAATTTTCGTTTTTTGCCACCGAAATTAGAGTTATTTTTCAGTTTTGAGTGTTTTTTTTTGGAAGTCGGTTTAAAAAGTTTTTATTTTTCACTTTTTAGTAGTGGTATCTACTGAAAAATACGTAATATTGACGCTAACTCAAAAACTAGCCAAGCAAAGTTAATAAAATTTATATGGGACCACCTCGAAAGCATGACACAAAAAAAGAATCATCATAATCGTTTCATAATTGGCGGAGTAATCGCGTAACAAATTTACAAAAAAAAAAAAAAACCTTTTTGAAGAAGTCGGTTAAAAAACGCTGAAAAGAACCATGACCTCAGTTTTTCTTTTGGACCTATACTTCAGAATCTATACACGATGGCTTGAAAAAAATGAACTTTGCCTATTCCGTTGCCATTATCTACATATAAATCGCCTTTTACTATTCCCACAGCTATATATTTGATTGATATGTTTGGAAACTACAAGGTTTGGCACATAGAGTATAGTTCGTTTTTAATTCCGAAGACTAACTTGACATTTCAAATGATGGTTGTTTGTTTTTTAAATTTGGAGTTTGACATTTGCATCTGTCAAATATGTCTACGAAATTAAAAAAACGAACTTTAGATAGTATGTAGATTTGTCGAAACGTTTCATTTCTAATTCGAATTTATTTACGTAACTTTTTCAGACATAATGTTATACGATTGGTATGTTATGATTGAATTTTATTTATTACTTACCTCATTTCGTTCATCAAATATTATGATTACCTACTGATATTAATTAGTTTTCGTGTCTGGATGTTTACTAAAACTAAACAAATTCTAATGGCGCCCACGCTTATGTCGGCGGCTTATGTCGTAATAGTAGGGAATTTTAGTACTTTTTACATTTCATTAAATGTAAAAAGTGTACATGTTCTGAATCGTCCGAGCTTTTATATTTATTTAGTGCTAAGTTCATAGAAGCTAATACATATCTACACAATTAAATACACGTACCTACATAGTAGCATGTGTCGTCATAAGTGCACGTGTTAAAAATTCTCATACACGTGATAAAGTATAAAGAGATACGCTCTGTAATCGACATGGGAATCGAATGCAAATGGGTCGAATATAAAGTTATTATAACTTCTGACATTTGTTATTACAATAATAAACCCCGTGGGCGACGATTGACAAGATCGATTGACATGGTGTTTAACACATAAAATACCATTACCATTTACCGAGTTTACATTCATTTACATAAATTAATTGTAAAATCGGTAAATGGTAAAACAGTTTTGTGAATATTTTAATCTAAACTTTTAAAATCTAAACTCTTTGTGTAGAAACATTTACATAGAGTAACACGAACAAGCAACGAATATATTTATTTTATGGTCTTTTGTAATAATGGTGGTGAAAGGGTGCACACTTAAACAGTCTAAATGGTCCATTTGAAAGGGTTGCGATACATATCGGCCTTGGCCGAGACTTTCACAATTACAGGATCAGGGACCAGGGACTGGCATCGGGCAACCCTATCCGTGTTGTTACTAACGAGGAAAATTCCATCAGCTTTAAAATGTTTCAAACAATACAAATTATTTCTTTGAGAACTTCTTCAAAGAACAACTGCTTGGCACGTTAAAGCGAGGGATTTTGTATCACCAGAAGCCGAGATATTGTAAAAATTTAAGGGTTTTTGACAACCCTAGATAGTCGCATTACTGCTACAGCCGGAACGGGGCAATAACATTTGGCTCGCCTGATTCATGCTAGGGGTGGTCACAAGCCGTACATTTCAGTCCATTGTATCATGGCTCATTAATATGCAAACCCCGTCCGTTACTTTGATACTTAAATATTATATTTTCGGCTTCGTAACTTCTGATCTCGGTTCACGTTTCATTGGGAATTCCGATTTTTTTTTTGTAATGTAAATAGAGGATGGTAGAAACAAAATATGGAATTGTAATAATCTTGTATCTATTCATACCGAAGTAAATGGGTAGGAATTTGAGACAATCAAAATCGGGGAAGAGTTTTCACTAATCACGGCAAGCTTGTCATTAATTATCGGGATTTGCAATACCGAATCCTTATAATCTTAGTCAAATTATGAATATATAATATTTTGCCTAACATGCAACTAGAATCCAATAACCGAAGGGTAGTTGCACTCGATAGACTAATGATATATGTAGTAAATAGCTATCATTATTCATGACATTAATTACCCAAAGCGAATATCCACTGCAATATCCATCCATCATTAATTAGCATCGATCACAATTATACTGACACCCGTATATAAATGACACTTTTCTATATTATTTCGATTAGAAGATCACCCGATGACCAGAGGCCTTAGACAAAGTGACATTCTATCAGCGATAACGTTGATGGAAAAGGCAAAAATGTATAGAACTGGCATAGGGCCTAGAGAAGTGACAATCGCTTCGGAAACGTTTCGTATTTCTACAACGACTTTCAACAGTATTGAAATAAGCTTTTCGATAGCTTATGTCACTGTTAAAGTGACATTCTATCAGCGATAACGATTATCGAAAAGGCAAAAATGTATAGGACTGACATAAGCTATCGAAAAGCTTATGTCAATCCAGTTGAAAGTCGTTTTAGTAATACGAAACGCTTTCGAAGCGATTGTCACTTGTCTATGCCCTCAGATGTGTGAACGAAAACGATGTATGAGCAAAAGGAGTATGTAAGGATCATTACATAGCAGGTGGCATTCTGTAGTTTCTGCCTACCATCGGAGTGAGAAGGCATGAGTTTATGTATATGTATAAATATAGAAGATCACAACATTCTGAACCAGTTTCCAATTTAAATACGTGTAGCACCTGTCGCCAATTCTTTGGTCCTCTAAGCTTAGCGGTGTCATCGCAAAATGTCAGAATGTGAAAAATATCACGAGCACATCGGCTTTTCGACATGATATTAATATTTGACGAGCAGCACTTTTAACTTCAAACTTCCTGCACAAGTGTAGAACATTGCTTCAGAAAATACTTTTTTATTTTTATTAGCTTTTGCAATGCTACGTGTGTGTGTATTTCCTATCTTAGGATGCTTTTATAAGATAGAGTTCGCTTTATAATCGAATATTTAATGGAAACTTTTTTAATGGATCCTCTTCAAAAGTATTCAACTTTTTCCATTAGCACGCCATCAGTTATGGATGCATTCGATGTACTTATGCCAGTTAATGCAAGTGGAAACTTGACGGAACAATAAACACTTTGTTTTAGTTCAGTGCACATTCATTTATATAAATGAGGTAAATATGCTATAACGTCCGGAGGCGGATGAAGTCGGGCCGTTTGCCTAGCAGCTTAGTAAACAGTGGCGGTTGATTGCGGCCGAGTTCGGACTGCGCGCCCCGATAAATACGAGTTTAAAACAAACCGAGTTGTGAGCTCCTCCGAGACCAGCTCGTGCTCGAGCCGAGACAGCGCCGCCGCTGAGTCTCACAGCCTGAACACGCCCACTTCCACCTGCCGTAAATCAATTAAAACACCCAAGTGGTACCAACTTCCAGCCCCGGACTCCAAACAAACGGCAAGGCGCCACAAAAACTATTACTTACCTTTCCAGCGCTCAAAACACACTTTATGACGACTAATTCTGCCACCATTAAGCCCACTTCAAACTTTTCAAACCGTTCACTATGTATGCTAATGTAATCCACTTTCGCAGATGAAAAGAATCGCTTCGCAGCCGTCGCCTGGTCTCCCGATTTCGTATTATTAATTTGTGCAATTATTCGTGCAGTGCCAAGAGATTTCCCGGGAGTAGAACGCGCGAAGGGAATCTAGAAAAATGCGGTCGTTAAGCCCCCACCGCCTCGGCTGGCGCGTTTAATTAAAAACTTTATAGTTGCACCGCCTTGATGGCTCCGCTCTAACTGAAATCACATAGACAACCGCACTCCTCTACTAAATGCAACTCTTTTAATCGCGATACAGCTTGGAGAAATGTAATCGATACTGCATCGGCGTATTTGAATGCATCACGTGATATCTTCTAAGGAAACGGTTAGTAATATACGTAGTGTGCGTGTATGTGAATACAGCCATCGCGATTAGGGGTGACACGCGACTCGGGATAGTTTTAATATTCTGCGTGCTCTTTAGATTAAACTTGCTCGGCGCTTTTGTCTCACTCAGCGTCCAACGAACAGGGGAAGAGTTTTAATGAAACCCACGTCTAAACTGCGAGTAATGAGGAATGAGTGAATAAAAAATACATTATGTTCTACATTATCCCAGAGCATCACATTTCTTGCAATTCATACATAAAAGCATAAAAGTTTTTATGCTGAGCTCACGTCAATTATTCAGGAAATGTGACTCAGACAGATGGTACTTCATCTAATGGCAGCTAGGAGATGTCGGATTCTGCAGAATGCAGTTTGACTTATACGTAATAAATGCATAGTAAGCAGTTGTGCATGTGTCGCGCGTCTCGGACATGCACCATTGTGCAAGGGCGCACACCGGGCAGCTATGCTAATCGGGCGAGCCCGGTCGCCGGTCCAGTTGTCCTGCTGATATTAATTATGTATGGATTGCGGTGCCACGGTGGGGCTCAGCCCCATATCTGCTATATACGAGTAGTTCGAATGTTACACTCACAGGATTCTCATCCGTCATCGTTATTCACAGTTTTTAAATATTATTAAGTAACGTGGCTTGTTATTTTCAGTATGCGAGTGAGGTTTTCGTAATAACACATTTAACAATGGAGTAATTATTCATCAACGAGCGAATGATGATCAATGATTAATAAAGATATCCACAAGGTATGCAAATGAGTCGGAAGTTGTATGAAATCCATTCGCGAACTGAGTGTGAAGGTTATTTATTGAGAACAGACATTTTATAATATTTTATTACTTACATACTTATATCAAATTGAAGAAACCACGTCAATTCTACCGAAAGGCGTTTAATTAATTTTATTTACGTATCCAACGAAAAGATCAGATAAGATCGCGCGCGGTGGCTGCGGCCTCGGCGCGGCGGTAACGAGCAGAATTATGGAAATGCGCGGCGCTGCTCACGACCTGCGTCTACACTCTAATATAATTTATACGCGAGCTTTTTCCTCCAGGAAATCACCACGCACACCCCTGTAATGTAAGCTACCGAGGATTTGCTCTGATAAATAGCCGGCTTCCGTTCTGTCGCCACCTCCAATGACTTTTCTAAAGAATAAATTTAAAAATTCAATCACGCCGCTGACCATTCCACGCTCGCTTGCGGAAAATCTTGAATAGAATTTCTATATTTGCAAAGAAAGTCACGTTTGGATCGAGTCTGATGTCTGAACAGAATTATTTGGAAACATTTTCGAAAATAATTGCTACGATAAAGGAATTGGCACAAGAAACGATAAACGACGACGAATAGAACACGAAGGAACCGAAGGCGACGACGCCGGTCGTCGGAAAAACCCCTAAGTGGAAAGGCCTGCCGGTGTCTCGTTCGCTCGCCCTAATGGAATTTACTTCAGACCGTCTTGTCGCATCTACGAAATAAGCCCCGTTTTATGTATGAATGTGTACACACTACTTAGGAAATTAATGTTATTAAAACATTTAGGAATGCGCCCTTATTTCTCTATGTAGCGTGGTGATATGTGAGGACGGTTTTGTAGCAGGATGCACATGACATTATAATCTCTGAATACATGTTCCCCGAAATCCCACTGTGTCAGTCCTGTGATCTGGATAATTTGTCAGAGGACAGCCAAACAGCTACACTGACATAATTGTATCGGTGCTTATCCTTGACAGTGTTTCACTCCTAATCTCTTCCTTGTGCGTCCATAAATAAACCACAGAAACCTTTCTAGCGACCACAAGCTATTTCTTTATCTACGCGAGATGCAGTTATGTCGTGATTTATTCCAATAACTTATCCCAGTAGTTTGCTTCCAGGAAGTTTGGTTTATCGTAGTTGACTGAAAGATAACCCAAGCGGTTCTCTATTGGAGTGTTTAATTTATATTAATATATGAGGTAACAATAACAGTACCACTGACATTTAGTGTCCTATCAGAAACTGCTTTTTAGATTACGGCACCTTTCTTCTGTGATAAATAGCGGAGCACTGATAAAGTGAGATTCGTAATTCCAATTTGGTTTCATAATTGATGGCGACCGCGGCGCTTTGATGAGGCTCTTGTCTTTGACGTCGGCTCCCTAACGGTGCGCACCAGTTCCGTCGCGTTGGGGCGTTAATTGAGAAAGCTTCATCCGCCACCGGAGCCGGGAGCGTGAGATCGGGACTCACGCGCATACAAACTCAACTCTTGTTTGTTCAACGTCACTGCGCGTGAACAAACATTGCGGTGTGAAGCGATTTACTGTTAAGTGTTACTATTGTACTTGTATCTCCGGGAGCGTTCTTTCGTTGGTTTGCATTTAACGCGATTCTCAAATCGAAGCCATTATTGACTCGTCGGTCCTCCTTTGTTTATGAGAATTCCTTCTCACTATAAATACACTTTTATTGGATATTTAATAGGATCTCCTTTACACGAACTTTATGGTTGCGGTGAAAGGGAAAGAAATGGACTCAGCGAACGAGCAGACATTAATGTTGTAGTGGCGGAAACTTTGATTGGGTGCCATTGCGGGGTTACAATTAAAGTGTAATGGCGATGGTCAGTGGTGGTTGGCGGAGCATTGTCCCCTGGCGTGGTCGCTAGGAGTCAGGACCACGACGCGGTCGGCTGCGCGGGCGCGTGCGGCCGTCGACCTGCAAGTAATGGACTCGCCTCTCAATAAACAACATTTACGCGCTACTTTTCTCGCCCCCTTACATTATTGCTGCTTTGTTCTCTCAAGTTTTTACGCCCTCTTTGAGTATATATTATGAAAATTTTGTGGTAGACTCGGCATAAATGTGAGTAGATTATAGATTGTGACTTGCTAGCTGTTTCGCTTCGCTTGGTTACACGGGCAGTTTAGCTTTATGGTCTCTTGTTTTGTAAAGGAAATGTGCAGACAAATAAAACGTCACACGACGATTCCTTTGAGTGGTATCTCAAAATTACATTCATACATTCCCCGTTAGCTCTTACGTCAATTCATTGCTAATGAGTTCAAAGTGTTTCATTACGTGGTTTAATACTCGGAGGCATTCGTGAGATAATGTGTGAAATTCGGGGCCTCAGTTTTATAATTATAGCAACGGTATTTCGCGAAGTTAGTTAGCTCATTTCGTCCAGGTTGCGTGGTTTTATGATAAAACTCAGCCGAGTTGCGTGTACGTGAAAACTGCGGTACACCCGCTGGGAAATTAAACTCGTTGCGACGCGGCGAGGTGTCGTTAATTTGTTTTGGCACAGACAGAACTGGGGGGCGTCGCTAGCTTCCTCGTAATGCCCGACTGTCAGACGCTGTCTTGCAGAAATTGTCCGAATGTTACGGACCTCTGAACTGATTGGATAACTTGGAAGAGGAGTATAACCATATTTTATTAGTGGTTTTCAGTTGCAGATGTGTTAGATTCGTTGAGTTCCTAATATTGTTAAGTTGCCAAGTTTATTGATTTATTTAGTACATAATTTATTTTGTCATACTGTTCGTAGAGCTTCGTTAAGTAACTAGCGAGGACAACGTTACACCACATGAGTACCAAGTAACAACAGATTGTAATGTAACTCATGAAGATAATTAATTATAGTTTCTCGGTTTCTGATTTCATGAACATTCATGAATCTTATGAATTACGTTTTAATAAGGTACAATACTTCATTCAAAGATTCCATGTGAACTTAGAGCATTGAAAAATTCTGGTAAGGCAAATAAACTCAATACAACATCGAAAAGAGGATATTGTAGTAAAGTAGATATCTTTGGAAATGAATAACTTTACATTTTTTCTGGGAATTTTGTACATAGTTGGCTTAGGGATTAAGTGAGATAGGCTACCTTGAACACCGGTATTTCTGTGTAGGAAAATTTTATATAAGTACCTTACTGATGTAAGATTCTTTTCGACTTTTTATAGAGTCACATTCATGAAATCACGACACGATAGAAATGCTTTAGATTAGACCAAACAAATACTATTATATTGCCCAAGTTAGCGAGCTCTAAAATCTCATATTAGTTTGAAGGCTCTATGTCACGTTTGAGAAAACGCAGTGCTAAGCGGAGCGAGCTATGTCGCGTCTAATGAGATGTAGCTATTCTACTATGCACACAACTTATTTGTATCTTCTACTTTTCTTGTTGGCACGAGCTTTATGAGAATATTATATGTGTCGATAAAATGATGAGCTATTCACGGAGGCTCTACAACATTATTTTTTCTTTATGCTAAACCCGAAAAGGGGTCATTGTACTCATCATTTTGAAAAACTTTTTCTATGGGACCAACTTAGAAATAGCAAAAAAAAAATCTGCTGTTCCATACATTTTTTCGATTTAGGTGAACACAAATGTATAGAACAGCTGATTTTTATTTCGTGATTTCAAGGTTGGTCCAATAGAAAAATTTGTTCAAAATGATGAGTACAATGACCACTTTTCGGGTTTAGCATAAAGGAAAAATAATGTTGTATATTGCACCCATATCTTGTGGACGCAGCTATTATTCAACTTGATACTGAAGGTCCATATTCTTGCGGCAACATCTTTGCGAAACGCCAGTCAATGTTTTCAGTTAGGTAGCCGAAGGTTGGTCTCCATTGAGATTGGCCACCATGGCCGAAATACGGTCTGCAGGACTATATAATATGGGGTAGATAGTCCATGTGCCCCAAAAAATGCAGCCAAAGTGACCATTGCGCTGCCACCGTCGACGCCGTGAAAGTGGCGAAGTTTTTGACCAAATGTATTATATATAATAATATATAATAAAATTTTACAAAATGTCGTGCCATTGACACGAAAAAGATGATGGGATCGATCAAATAAAAGACATAAAGTCAAATCTTAGACAGAGGCCATTAGTACGATTAGCGCTTGAATATTGAAGTTTCGAAAAAAGATGTAGCATAACAGTGTTGCGGTTAATGTATTTTTGAAAACCTGACGGCCAACTTTGAAAAGGGTAGCGCTCAGTTCACGGATATAACTTATTAACTGCATTCGCAATCGCGTCCAGTTCCATTTCGATTTATTGTCCTTTTTCAACTGCAGCCATCATCGTCATCCTGTACGTTAATGTTTGTATTTTTATATAATTCACTAGCTGTGCCCCGTGGTTTCACCCGCGTAAGTCTCGATCCCGGGTCGAAAACTTTTTTGAGTGATTTTTTTTGGAAGTCGGTTTTTTTTTTTGTAAAAAGTTTTTATTTTTCACTTTTTAGTAGTGGTACCTACCCTACACAAATTCGAATACCACTAGCTGATGAAAATAACAGTGAAGGAATAAATGAAAACATCGTCTAGATAAACTTAGTGGGAAAAATACGTAATATTGACGCTAACTCAAAAACTACCCAAGCAAGGTTAATAAAATTTATATGGGACCACCTCGGAAGCATGACCTACCATACAAAAAAAGAATCATCAAAATCGATTCATAATTGGCGGAGTAATCGCGTAACAAACATACAAAAAAAAAAAACATACAGACGAATTGAGAACCTCCTCCTTTTTGAAGAAGTCGGTTAAAAATAGATTACGACCGATTCTTAGACCCACCGAATATACATATAAAATTTCATAAAAATCGGTCAAGCCGTTTCGGAGGAGTATGGCAACTAACACTGTGACACGAGAATTTTATATATTAGATTTCGATTTGTTAACGTACTCCTTTATGAACTATGGCTTGCATATCTTAGCTTCATCTTCTTCGCGTGTCGATGACTCATAAGTTCCCCGACCAGTGGGCCTAAACCGGCCAAATTAGCAATTCCTCTAAAAGCAGTTCATTTCCTGAATCCCAGCTGTCATTAGCAATTCCTCTAATTTGACACAAAAGCAATTCATAATGTGTGGACAATTTTACGAATCTCCATATAAAACTGTCAAACAGATTCGCAGATATTATTTCGTAATATGAGTCGCACGCAGATCATTTTAGGAATTGTCAGTTTGTGACATTTTACGATGATTCATAATATTTATCCTATTATCACATCATGTGTCAATCGGGCTTTTAAATACCGATAACAATTAAAATTCTATTGTGTCTCGTTAATGGCTGTTGAAGGTTTATGATTCTGCCAAAGTGACTGTTTTAAGCCCCCAATACGTAGCGACTATCTAAGCTAAAGCTTTGGGATTCTTTTTTTAATTTTACTGTCAGTTTCAGTCTACCAGCCAGTGACGTATCGGTACCGAAATAACATGATATAAACGTCAAGTGAAGTCTAAAACAAGCCGAAACACGTCATCAGTAGCTTTGTCTGTGAACTCTTTCTGTCATTCCCAGCCCCCGTTAGATTTGGGTCAATAAGCACAACGCATTGGGTCACGTGATCACCGGACAGCTTGACATATTATCTGGCTGCCGGGAAACGTGACCTGTGATTACTAACAATGGGCTTATGATCATCATTATCAAATCAGCTTGTATGCGTCATTTGGCCTTTCGAATGACAGGTATGAACGGCAAAGGAGAAAACGCTCTATGTTTGGCAGATGACATACAGATAGATCAGGCGGCCTAAAACGGTCACTTTAGCAGAATCATAATATGAAAATATTATGAATCATCGTAAAATGTCACAAACTGACAATTCCTAAAATGATCTGCGTGTAATTCATATTACGAAATAATTCATCTGTTTGACAGTTTTATATGGATATTCGTAAAATGGTCAACAAATTATGAATTGCTTTTAAGTCAAAATATAGGAATTGCTAATGACAGCTGGGATTCAGGAAATGAACTGCTTCTAGAGGAATTGCTAATGTTGCCGGTTTAGGCCCCCAGTGTAAACGAATATTTAGAAGATAAATCCCTAAAGCTCATGTAAAATACCCAAAAAATGTTTTTTGTTTTAATATTATTATGTTAGATAATAAGTCCTCTCTACCTATACTTCTTTTGCTGTGCCCGACAGGGTCCCCGATTGTTCATACGCAAATGTTTACCACCTAAGCATTATACATTGTGGAAAGCAAATAAAGAATTGAATTGAATTGAGATCTTATACTCTATCTGTAACTAAAGAGTTTATTTGAAGTGCTTACGGTTCTACCAGTCGGATTTAAAATTCTTTCTGCATTCAAGTCTTATTATTGAAGAAGGTTATAGCTATTTAACATCAAGCTTCGACCTTTAGGATCCGAAAAAATAAAAAAAACTACGCTAAGCGAAAACGGAGTATAACCGCGGCGGGTTTGGCTGTTATTTTAGAATATTGTCATGTCTAACGACTTCCACGCGAACGGAGTCGCGGGCTGAAGCTAGTAGAATATAAGCATGAGCATTCTGACGTTGTTAGTAGATAAGGATATTGCTGCCCGTCAGCTTGACGTAAACCTTTATTCGTTTAACAAAACCCATGTGTAGTAAAGGGTAACATTTACCAGAAACCGCACGAAACTGCCCAACAATACGGATGTTGAATGGGTAAAAAAAATAACTATTTAGTCCGTCCGTTAATATAATATTTTTTTTTTTATTCGTTTATCATATTAATACAAAAATATTTAGATAAAACGCATTAAAGTTGGGGAGTGGGGGCTCGATACGTCAGTATAAAATTTACCGACCAGTGACGTCATGCCACATTTTAAATCGATGTTTAAAAAGAGAAAAGAAAAAAAAATACGTTTCCAATATTTTTCAATAGCGAATAAGACGAAAAAAAAAAAATTGTCAACATCCCTATTGCCAGACACGAAACGTGACCTAGTAATATGATCGGTAGCCTAAAAATATCCACCTTGGGGATCAGTCCAGCCACATCCTATATAGAGCAGAATCAACCGGATCCCCTAGATACAAAACTTTTGATTAAAACTAACTCAAAGCGGTCAAAATGTGGATCTTAGCAGTTATGATCTGAAAGCCTTGAGAGCATGTCGTCTATACAATGGACAATAAATTCATTGATCTTTCACAAATATCCATTTTCAATTATGTTTACAAGCGAACAAGGTATTCGGTCTCGAAATTAATGAGATGTTGCAATTTTAATACTTTGGTTTAGATTTTTATTACTAAGTAGTTTATTGCAGTGTGCAGAGTATCCCGACTGAAATTCTGATCCACGCCGCTAATATTAGCACGCGATATTCGCTCACTTTGGAGTATGTATGGGGAAATTCGTTGGTAGGCAAAAATGCACTTTGAATTTTGAGATTTCCATTTTATTCTTCATTCCTTACCTGAGCAAAACTTTATCCTGCACTTCCTAAGTTTAGATAATATGTATGTATTGATTTTCTTCCTGTTTGAAAGCTGAAGTTTTAGAATAGCATGCATTAGTAACATTCTGAGAGCTTCCTGTTGCATTATACAATGCATTATGAATTGGTTGCTATTTATTCAGGTTGCGTTGTATCTTTGTTGCTTTGTACCTGTAAGTGCATAGTTCTTTAAGATTATACTCGAGATATCCTACCTGCCGAAAGACACGATAGATGGACAGTGTCAAACATGATATAGCTAAAATACAATAGACGTAGATATATTTAGTAACCTATTCCGCTTAACTATTCTTCGATTAGACGTCTCTGCGTCCAGCGCTCGGTGTGGCAACACGTCGTGTTCTGGTTCGTGACTGATCAATCGTCATCCTGAGGATGCCTCGTTGAGAGGTGAAACACTTGTCGATTTCTTACAGGGATATTTTTATGACTCTTGAAGAATAGTTAAGCGGAATAGGTTACTAAATATATCTATTGTATTTTGTAATGGATTTCCGCAAAGTCACGGCTGAATTAATTAACTATGATATAGCTAGAAACGGGGGACTACGGAGATGACGACTAATAGAGAAGTATTGAAGAAAGGGGGAAATGTTGCACCGACCACAAATAAATTGGGATAAGGGCAGGAGAATGATGATATCCTACCGATAGTAATACATATTTCTCAATATCTATTTATAGTTTATTGTTACATCCTATTAAATGAGCAATATTTGTACAACTATAGAAGTATATACAGGGTGATTGGAAGCTGGGTGCAAAGCTTTAAGGGCGTGACTGTTGACACCCTTTGGAGCATTTTGAGCATGTTTTTGAAAAGATTTGAACGATTGAGGATATTTTATAAAATTAAAAAAAAAAAAGTTTAACTGGGGCAGTCCTGGCAATTACCAGTCAGAAATTGGAAAACGTACTAAAAAAAATTTTAAAAAAAAAACCTACTTCATCTAAGACAAGTATGGCTCAAAATGGTGTACACTATCACCCCCTTAAGACCTTGCACCTAGCTTCCAATCACCTGTATATTCGTAATAGCGTTCTCGAAAACAGCTCTAACGATTACGATGAAAGTTGCAATATACGGGTTTACGGGGCGAAAAATCGATCTAGCTAGGTCACATAACGGGGAATATATATTAATTTTCTCTATTTTCATCCAAGCGAAGCTCGATCGCCCAAAGTACAATATAAATATGGATCTAAAGTTTAGAACAAGATGGCTACCTTAAAATAATGACATGGCTCCATGGAATTAGTATGTACTTACTATACATGGAATTAGTATTATCTATCCTATACTATTAAATGAGCATTCTCTATTTTCACCAGAGCAGAGTTTAGTCGCCCAGGTACTATTTATAATATAAACATATTATCAATGAGAAAGATCTACTGATACTTTTATCATATCCCAAGCGTTAATGCATTATACCATGCTTCTACAAACACGATTCTACAGTTTTCCATCCCTTTTGTCCCCAGGTCTGAAGTACTTGCATTCAGCTCGCATTCTCCACCGGGACATCAAACCTGGCAACTTACTGGTGAACAGCAACTGCGTGCTAAAGATCTGCGACTTCGGACTAGCCAGGGTTGAAGAGCCGGATGCCAGCAAGAACATGACGCAGGAAGTCGTCACGCAGTATTACAGGTATGCAGAACTGCTATGCTTAGAATAATGAAGTTTGATATGGACGAAATTGAGCCTGTAACAGAGAAATTTTAGTTGATAATAAACACCCCAATAAAATTGATGCATGCACATCGTTCATATATGGATAAGTTGATTATAAAAAAAAAAAGTAATAAGTGACTCCGGGTCTTTAATTTGTCTGTCTGTGGTGTCTTGTATATACCATTTTAGTTGATTGACTTTCTTGTTGTAGTTGGGTTTTAGTTTTTATTACCTTATTTTTTATTTTTAATAATATATATTTGAAATGTGCTAATTAAGCCGTTTCATTTGATACCTAACATGGTATGATTAAAATATATTTGTTTTTTAATTCATGACTCTATATCCTCTAGAGGGCGCCATTTTTATGCCTATAACCAGCGGACGATCAAGACGCTTCCAACGATACCTCATTTATCAAATTGTGACGAGTCGTTTAGAAGATATGAGGGAACAGATGAACATACATACATACCGGTCAAAATCATAACCCTCCTTTTTTCTTCGCCGTAGTCGGGTAAAAAATACGATTAGTCTTTGACTTTTGCCGGCCGCGATTTACAAGTTGTAGGTCGTAGGTTTAGACCCTGATAGGCGTCTTACTTTGTGAAAATTATTTCATCACCACTGCCCTCAAAACGGTGAAGGAAAACATCGTGTGGACACCGGCATGACATAGAACCAAGAAAAAAATTCGAGGTCATGTAACATCATAAAAAGTTTTTGTAAAAACTGCCCATTTTCTTGCTGACTGTAATTTTTTTTTCAAAATCTGTGAATGCCAATCAAAATATCTCAAAAAGTTAAAGGACAATCTCCTAAGACCGTTTCGTTCTATAGCTACAACGGTTAAGGTAGCTGCCCGTACTGCCCCATCTTAAAAACGCCTGATTTCTTATAAATTAAACATGTAAAAACTTAACGAGCAAAATTTTGATTACATAAAACAAAATAGAAAGTCAACAAGACTCGGTTAACTTTATCTAAACGTAGTTAGTATGAAGGTTTTACACAAAAACACCTGTTTATGTATGTTAATATTATTATTGTATATAACGTAGGTTTACGTAGGTGTAACCCATTACGAAAATGTTGAATACCTCTGTCTGAGCAACTGTCATTAGTACGTTTCTGAGTTGACCGTGAAGTGTTGTCAAATGAGGACAGTATTCAGGGTTAAATATCTCTTTTGCTTTTCTATTTATTTTAAATTACATAACATCACGCCTGTATTCCCTGATGGGTTAGACAGAGGTGTACCATAGTACACCCACATTTCGCCAGTTATGTTAAGTCCCATGTAATAGGGGTTATCATCATCATCTGCCAAGTCTTTTCCCAAATATGTTGGGGTTGGCTTCCAGTCTAACCGGATGCAGCTGAATACCAGTATTTTACAGGGAGCAACTGCGTATCTAAGCTCCACAACCCAGTTACTGGGTAACACGATAACCCTTGGTAAGACTGGTTGTCAGACTTTGGGGCTTCTGTCGACTCGTAACAACTGTCAAAGATCTACAAATGACAGCCGGGACCAACGGCTTAACGTGCTTTCCGAGGCACAGAGGAGTCTCGGTATGTAAAGATGTCACCCATACACGGACCAACCCCAGCAAGCGTAGCTTAACCTGATAGATCAACCTGTGTGGCTGTTATTACTTAGCCGCGTGCTCCTCCTAATAGGGGCTATCAACCGGGCACAAATCCAGACTCCGGGCTGCCACTGAAAAATTCCAGATGGAAAAACCCAATAACACTTTGCCCGACCCGCGAATCGAACCCAGGACCTCATGCCCAGCAGTAGCGCTTGCGACGACTAGACCAAAATGGCAGTAAATTTTAAACAGGGTTATTTTATATTATATTTCTATTTCTTACGTTCATATGAGTATCATTATCTCTATAGAGATATTCCGAGATGGTTCATATTTCATTCACCTCTGTTTTGAGAACCAATCTTCTTTGTATAAATATCGTCGCATTCATCTTTATTTAAACATCGCAACGTGTTTGTGTTCTTACTGTTCTTAGAAACACGGATTTTCCTTTCCCGGAACGTTTATCCGGTTATTTGTTCACGTCTATTTAATCAAGCAATTTATGTTCCATCCAATATCAGATTAAATAGTGCGATTCTATTTTAACAACAGGAAAGAAAAACTTATTATCACACTAGCTGCCCGTCCCGACTTCGTACGGGGAGCACTAAGTACCTACCCTGCCTACCTAACTACCCTACCTACCTGCCCTACCTACCTGCCTACCTACTCTACCCTACCTACTCTACCCTACCTACCTACCCTGCCCACCTACCCTGCCCTATCCTACCTATGTACCTACCTTACCCTACCCTACGTACATACCTACCTACCTACCCTATCTACACCTGCCTTACGTACAAACCTTCCCCTGAGAATAACGAACACTACAAAAAAAGAATTATCCAAATCGGTCCAGACGTTCTAGAGTCTTAACGATTCAAACAAACAGCAATTGATTTTTATATATCGCACACCTAGATCTAAACTGAGACAACTCAAAAATCGTTAATTTTGAACTATGTTTGTATTCGAATGCTCGGTGATCATACGCAACTATCCAACAAGACAGGTTCAATAAATGCTTATAAAATTAATCTCTACATGGCGTTAACTTTCTTTTATTGAATCAATGCTGTCACCCTCTCCCACCTAAACAAGTCTATTGTAAGTTGACCTTCACTGGTAATAAGGAGTTCACGTATTAACAAGAACGAAAACGCGGATATTTCGAATTGTTACAGTTTTGACGAAACGTATACGTGAGGTTAATTAGATTTGTTATGGTGTTGGTGAATTGTTCTGCCATATTACATAAGGATATTTTGACTTGTTCCAGTTTTTTTTGATAAGGTGTTTATTTTTTATACATAGTCACCACCCTAAAGTGTAACAACTCGAAAAACAGTGATTATCGATAGAATGGATTGAATTTTAGCCCCAGTTTATATACAGTGACATTTCACAAGCTATTTATTATCTAGAATCAAATTAAATTGTATAACTTCCCTAACAAAAAAGGCAGATATACGATTTTATCGTCTCTTGAAAAACCTTTTTTGAGTTGTCTCAGTTTAGATCTAGGTGTCCGATATATAGATATGGAAGTTTTAATGTATTTTCAAAACCTATCTAGAAACGATGTTTGTGCAGTGCTGAATACTACTGAAAAGATTCGCCAGCCAGGTCCGTAGCGGCACTATTTGTTCAGGGTCCACCGGACACACTTAAGGGTCATCATTCGTACAAGCCCTTTTTTAGGGCTCCGTACCCAAAGGGTAAAACGGGACCCTATTACTAAGACTCCGCTGTCTGTCTGTCGATCTGTCACCAGGCTGTATCTCATGAACCGTGATAGTTAGACAGTTGGAATTTTCACAGATGATGTGTTTCTGTTGCCGCTGTAACAAAAAACACAAAAAAACAGAATAAATTAAATATTTATACAACAAACGTGATTTTTTTGCCGTTTTTATAGATTACTAGCTTCCGCCCGCGGCGTCGCCCGCGGTATGTCGATAAAAAGTAGCCTATGTCCTTCCCCGGAATGCCATCTATCTCCTTGCCTAACACAAACATTCAGACAGACAGACAGAGTTACTTTCGAATTAATAATATTAGTATGGATGGTCCGGAACCCTTCGTGCGCGAGTCCGACTCGCACTTGACCGGTTTTTTCAATAGTCCATATTTGTTGGACGTTTGTTCGCTAGAATCATTTACGTCGATTACTCTTGCTCCATTCTCACGAACTGTTCTAAACGTGCGGCGAAGCATTTCGTAGTGTTGAATGAATAAAAAGCGAATGAATGAACGACCTGTGCCCCGTTGACCGCAGTTTTGAAAGTAGGACGCCGCAACCGCGTTTGTGCCGAAAACATCAGTAGATGCGCGGCGGTTTCGCCAACGTTTCGCCAAAATAGTTCACGTGCATGTTAAAGGCTCGTGCAACTGGCGCGATATCGCGGCCGCGACAGGTAGTGCTACCCTTGTCGCGGTCGCGATATCGCGCCTGTTTGTAGGAGCCTTAATTCGATGGTAGTTGTAGTTGCAGAATTCACGGTAGGTGACTTGGTGCCCACATTTCATACGCTTACAGAATAGGTACTCACCATATTTTCACAAATACCCTCTATTGCCCTTGTTTGGTTACGTGAACCCGTTTCCCTGTGTGTTTTGTATTTCATTTGAGCTTATCAAATGAATGCGGTTTCCCACCGCATTCAAATGAATATAAATAAACCAAATGTACTGAAATATATGTAAATTGGTATATATCCGACATCTCTTATACACGCACCGTTTGTTTGTCACGTTTTCAGGGGACGGATTAAATTTTAAATTGGAAATATTGTTTAGCTTTATTGAAAACGCATAAAGTGGTATAAAATGGAATGGCTTTGTTTACTCGTCTCGGTGTCATAACCAGTTTATTATTCATGCGCTTGTGCCTGGGAAATGAGCGTTCCTTGTAAAGTCGTCCTCTTTAAGGCTCTTACATACAGGCGCGACATCTCGCGCGACGCGACGCCGCCGCCGCCGCATTGTTCGCCGTAAAGTTTTCTCAGAAATTGTTTTTTTAAAGTCGCGTCGCGATGTCGCGTCGCGCCTGTTTGTGGGAGCCTTTATATCCCTACTCTTATAACTTAGTTACACGCGAATCGCGACACATTTCCACTGACGCTTGGGATTTCTTTGCAGCTTCCACTTAAAAGTTGACAGCGAACTAAGATTACCAAAAAGAGTCCTCGTGGTGCTAGATTGATTTCATTATAGCCAAAGGCCGTTTTCCCACCGCATCGGGAACGGGACGTCAACGAGAACAAGATGACAAATGACAACGCCGAAGTAGGGACAGTACATTTACTATGGCGGGGTAATCTCGTTTCTCGTATGTCGTTGACGTCCCGTTCACGGAGCGGTGGACAAACAGTGTAAGATCTGATTCAGTGACCTCAAAGATTTTTCTATTAATCCTTCCATAACGCTAAACATTTCAAAGATACAATTTCCACGAAAATCGCTGTAATTGTCGAAAAAGGCCTTCTCAAAATTAGAAGGAAAAAGGCTTGTTAAATGTTCAGATTTAATTATCATTGTACAAATGTTTCCCGGATTTATTGTTCAAACTTAATATATTTTTATCCCTGAAATATTTAATTGACAAATAAATTAGAATATTTACCACAGCAACAGGGATTCTCTTTTTATAAAACCACCATACGATATTTAATTTACGATGATTATAAACCAATAGATATTTTTGTAAAGACAATAACTTACACAACATCAATAGACGGATGTGAGGTCAGACCAATAATAGAGGTTAGGTCAATAGAAATCTTGAAAAATTTGGATCACGTTGGTATCACAGTATAAATAAGTAACAGTATTACGTCTTCATAGAAAACTGCCGAAACGACGCGCAATAGGCAATATGCAATAGTCTCGACTTCTCGAGTGCGCGACAGTTACGCACTGACGCGGAAGGTTTATCTACCGAGCGGCCGTAGGTCATTATGTCAAGGTCACTGCCGAGACTTATTACTGTTACTTTTATTATACTGTGCTGGTATTGGCTCGCCATATATCGCAAAGACTTTGAAGATAGATTATTAGATTAAGAAGAAACCAGATTGATTGATTCTTGTTTGAATTTATGTAACAGTTATACTTTTTTTTTTAAAGATATCTGACCAATTTAATAGTCAGCCAAGTGATAAGGGCTGAGCTGGACTCCGTTAAAAAAGTCTAGTCCCAAATAACCCTAGATGGAGAGCCTCATCATTATCAGCCTGTCCACTGCTGGATTTAGGACTTTGTCCTGCACTGAGAAAATTAGGGCCATTTATACAAAAAGGGTTAAAAAAAAATGCGTGTTTTAAATATTATGTTTTTAAAGAAGACTGTTTTTATTTTCAGAGCACCCGAGATCCTGATGGGCGCGAACCATTACACAGCTGCGGTAGACGTGTGGTCGGTGGGCTGCATATTCGGCGAACTGCTCGGAAGGCGGATCCTCTTCCAGGCGCAGAGTCCGGTACAACAGGTATGTGTTACTGTCACTTTATAAGGTACACTACTGCCTAACCCATCGGGAAATACAGCGGTGTTGTAACGTTACACAGTATATTGCACTTAACCTGCAATAGTATAGCGTCTATAATGCTAAAAAAATATTACCATAAAAAAAGGTTTTTAAATTTTTTTATAGTAAAATTTTCACAGAAAATATTAAATTGATACGGAAAAGAAACACTCTGTACACGCACACTTTTCTTTATACGTTGAAATAAAAGTGTGCGTGTACAGAGTGTTTCTTTTACGTATCAATTTAATATTTTTGTGAATATATCACTACTTAATATTTAACAAAAATGTTTTTTTTTACTGTTTATTTTTATTTTATATGTATGCACGCTATACTATTGCGGTTAACGGGAACGCTCTTTGTTAGTTAACATACTGTAAGTATTTACATTTTTAAAGTTCATTATCATTGTATGATAGAGGGTGTTAGGGTAGACACCGTAATCCTTGAAACTAGTGGTTTGGTGTCATCTATAATATACTTTTTCTATGGGATCACACTTGAAATCGCGAAAAAAAATCAGCTGTTCCATATTTGACGATTTAAGTTAAGTGAACACAAATGTATGGAACAGCTGATTTTTTTTTCGCGATTTTGCTAACACCCAGTATGTAAAGACAGGTGTGTTGTTTTGTTATATAAGTAATACGACTCTAGAGTTTTTTCCCCAACAACTCGTGTGACTTGCCCTTGCCCTGCTCTATATACAAAAGGCCACAGAAATAAAAGTTACATAAGAAAGTCGTAATTAATTCCTTCCTGTAAAGTTTTGTTTTAAAACACGTGATTTCGTTAACATTCACGTTTTAACAAAACCATAAAGTTTCGCTACTTTGGCCTCCTTTTTTTCTGTGTAACGTAACTTTTGTGGGTCGACTCAATGTAAGGTGTTATATTAATTTACGAAATAATTAAAGCTATCCGTCAATTTGTTAGATTGAAGTCACAAGGGGTACACACGTAGGGCAGGTATAGAAGGTTATTTATTGTCGACGATCCATTATGGGGGATGCGCTAAGGTAGCCCGCGGAATTCAAATTTTCATACGTTTTTTGAAATTTTCATATCAGTGTCAGGTTGTATTTTGATTTTAAAATGATTCACGACCGTAAGAAATATGGCTTTACATTATTCTTAAGTTAGAATAACTGCCAAATGTCATGATTTCATGAAATAGTCTTCAAATATACTTATATGAACTTAGAGAGTCTATTTATTTTGATCTTGTCAATTCGCATGATTTGTTTCTGTTATTTCAGAGCTAACATGAGATTTGAAAGCGTCCTTAAAACCCGTCTTTGATACTTTGGGAGTTAAAGCTTTTAGAAGGGTGGATGCGTACCATCCACCCTTCTGTCAGTACTCTGAATTATCTGACCCCTCTTATAAAGAAGAAGGGGTCGAGTAATGCAGGTCACTGACTGTAAATACTTACAGTTTGTTTCATCAGGTATAATAACGTTGAGGTTGTGTGTTCCAGCTGGAGTTGATCACAGAACTACTGGGCACGCCTTCGCTAGAGGACATGCGCCACGCGTGCGCAGGCGCGCGCGCGCATATGCTGCGCCGCGCGCCGCGCCCGCCCGCGCTCGCCGCGCTCTACACGCTGTCCGTGCAGGCCACACACGAGGCCGTGCATCTGCTCGCACAGGTAACATACGTATACACATCTTAAGAATACATTCGATAGCTCAGGGGAGAATGGAACTTGACGGGGTCCGTTAGGACTGATGCCTGCCAGGGTTGCGGGAAAGTCCGCAAAAGATACCGGGACCTTGGCAACAGGCAACTGAAGGAACACGGGTGGGTTTTAGTCAGTAAAAGTCTGACACGACCTTCCGCTCCGCCCAGAGCGGGAGAAGTCATATGATCAGGTCACACCCAAAAAAAAAAAATGGGGAGAATGGAAGACGAAAACAATTTACGTCGAGCCCAAGTAACATGGGACATGGGCAGTTAGAAGATCTACAGACCTAAACGATACGGTAACAGATATGTGTATAAATGGTATTGTTGTGTGAATATTGTGGACGTCGGACTTCTACAACAAGTAACAACATTAGGGATAATCACTCTTGTTTATACTTGAACTATACTGGGTGTTAGGGTAGACACCGTTATCCTTGAAACTAGTAGTTTGGTGTCATTTATAATATACTTTTTCTATGGGACCACTTTTGAAAACGCGAAAAAAAAACCGGTGTTCCATACATTTGTGTTCACTTAAATCGACAAAATGTATGGAACAGCTGTTTGTTTTTTTGCGATTTCAAAGTTGGTCCCATAGAAAAAGTGTATTATAGATGACACCAAACCACTAGTTTCAAGGATAACGGTGTCTACCCTAACAACCAGTATAAACGTTGGTAATTTTGGATGGGGCAGTAAAATGAATAATAATCACTCCATATTATAAAGCAAAGTCCTCCGCCGCGTCTGTCTGTCTGTTCGCGATAAACTCAAAAACCACTGCACCGATTTTCATGCTGTTTTCACCAATGGATAGAGTGGTTATCGAGGAAGGTTTTAGTATATTTGTCAAGCGGGCGAAGTTGCGGGCATCAACTAGTAAATAAATAAAAGAAAAAAATTGCTCAAGAGAATAGGTATGGTTAGGTAAGGTCTGCCTGCCTGCCTGCCTAGCCTTTTCCCAACTATGTTGGGGTCAGCTTCCAGTCCAACCGGATGCAGCTGAATACCGGTATTTTACATTGAGCAACTGCCTATCTGACTTCCACAACCCAGTAACTGGGTAATACGATACCCCTTGGTTAGACTGGTTGTCAGACTTTCGGGCTTCTGACGACTCGTAACGACTGTCAAAGATCCACAAATGACAGCCGGGACCAACGGCTTAACGTGCTTTCCGAGGCGCGGAGGAATCTCGATATGTAAAAATGGTCACCCATCCACGGACCAACCCCGGCAAGCGTAGCTTAACCTGATGGATCGCCCCGAGCGGTTGTTATTACTTAGCCAGCTCCTGCCGAGCCTGTATTGTCCTGTCTCAGATTACCACTGTGTCTTCATAATCTGTTTTTACAAACAAATCATCAAGCCAGACCGACGTCTTATTTGTCTTTGGTCAGATCACGACATTTTCTCCTAGAATCCAGCAAGGTGTTTGACGTCGCAATAGCCTATAGTAAAATAGCAAATGGTCAATTCCCAGATGCTAGTGTTCGACCCGGCCAAGCGCATCTCGGTGGTGGACGCGCTGGCGCACCCGTACCTGGAGGAGGGCCGCCTGCGCTACCACTCGTGCATGTGCAAGTGCTGCTACAGCGCGCCGCCCGCCGCGCGCCACTACTCGCCCGACCTGGAGCCCGTGGCGCCGCACGCCTTCCACGACGGCTGGGAGAGGAAGCTCACCAGCGTGCATCAGGTTAAAGGTATGTGTTAGAATAACTCTGTGGTCTGTTCCAAAAGTATTTGATAAAAGTGTAAACAAACCCTTCTAAGGTTAAATTCTTACGCAATTATTCACTAAAGGGAATTATACATTCATCTCCATTGAGAACGTTTAATCTTTATATCTCATCACATTTCCAACAATTATTGTTTGAATAAAATTATTAAATTGAAATATCATCGAAGACAGTAATCTCATTTGTCAAATAGAAAACATGTTTACCGTAATTCAAAATTAGAATTTCTAGTTTAAGTATTCAAATCAATTTGTAGTGCCACTTACAAATTAAGTTGATTTGATTCGAAGCACTCAATTTTGTGACACTACAAATTGACATCTACAAGTACGTTTTCTGATCCATTTGTTTACATTTTCATCAAATACTTTTAGAACAGACTATACGTATGGAAGTGAAACTGGACGTATGAGACTACTAGAGGTTGAACGCGTTCATCCCGTAGAGCTTGTGAGAGGCTCGTCTTACTAACTTATACACTATTTGTTTCTTCTTTTATTATTGCCTTTTATAACGCGTTGCACCTTTTCATTAACTAACGAGTCCCGCACACAAATGTTTCAGAGGAGATACACAAGTTCATAGCGGAACAGCTGCAGACGTCTCGGGTACCACTGTGCATCAACCCACAGTCGGCGGCGTTCAAGAGCTTCGCAAGGTAAGGCGCCGCAACATCAACCAACCGCAACCAACCGCAACCAACCGACACTAGGTGATTTCTTTGCGATACGTAACCTAACACGCCTTAGCGACCACCCGCACCCATATGGGCCACGCCAATTGTAACCAAAACTCGTGCAGACAACACTGCCTAAAATAAAAATTATTGAAATCTTGATTTTCCCCGAAGCGTCGTTTTAGCGCTGCGCTCTTGCACTGTAACCCCTAAAATGTTGCTTCCTTTTTTCCAGCTACCGATTTATTTTGCGCGTTTTGTAACGTAGTATTTTTTTTTTAGATTTTAATGACATTTGTAAAGATTTCAGTGTTGTCCGCACGTCTGGCGATGTTTACGATAATAAATCAGAGAAAGCAAACAGTCATCACAACTGAGTGTGGCACGGTGCGAGTCTGTTAGTGTGTGCACGTGTGTCGGTGTACCAGCGTACAGTACTAGTACAAGTGTACATAGCGCGTAGTGTCGCTCCGGCCGGTGGTCGCAGGAACAAGTCGCATCCCTCCCGACCTCCCCTCCCGCCAACTGTAGTATTGCAACGTAGGACAGTTGTGCCTCTTTGTGTACAGTACTCACACACGGGTCGATTTTGCTAGAACCCGACTTGTGCATGGGTTGTTTTACCATATTATTTTCCTTACGTAACGTTCCGTTTCGCTCCCCGCGCTTCGAGCGCTCTCTGTGTACATACGCCGCTGTTTTCGAGCAAAATCAACCCTCTTGAAATGGTGGTGTGTCCCGCTTCACTAGCACCGCTGTTCTCTCCCGTACGGTAGTTTTAATTCTGCTTTTTTGTGTGTTTTGCGACAGCTCTAGGGCGGGTTCGAAAGCGAAAGTTTGTTCCCCTTTCAAGACGGCGGCAAAATATCTACTGCTATCGCCCGTGATATTTCTGTGCGCCGCCTAGGCGTGGAGCGAGCTCAGTAAGCGTACGCATCCCTGTAGTGGCGTCAGCACGACGCGTGGCGCGCCGGACGGGCAACACACGCCTGCAGATTCCTTCTAAACTAAAACTGCGCGCCCCTCCATCTAATTATATCTTTTTATTTGAGAAATCAAGTATTCATTCCATTAAAAATTCTCAATTTCTTACTTTCATATCGATCCGTGACTGAGGGTCCAATGATGGCGAATAATTTGTGTGTATTGCGTCTTTAACAACACATTTAGTGCCGGTTTCACCAACGAAATTAAACGCGATCAGCACATCTAAACTGTGTTCATGAGCTGTCAGTGTCAGTATTAAAATGATGACACTGACAGCTTTTGAACTTGGTTTAGCTGTATTTGATCGCGTTCAGTTTCATTGGTGAAATCCGCCCTTAATGTGTACGCAATTAAATGGAGGGGCGCACAATTTAAAAGCTTAGACAATCTATAACTTTGTTGTTGAGTTGGAACTTTTTAGTACTTATAAAAGACGTGTTGTTGCCTTCGACCGTCGTCTCGTTTCAAAAGGGTTGATCGTTAGATAGTGCTCGCTCCGTCCTAACGGTTCGGTTGCAGTGCATGCGTTTGTGAAGGCTTCGCACTTGAGTTCGGTGCCTGTTTGTGTTTTTTTTTTTCTTCTAGTGCAAGACAGAAACTTGAATAAAAGCTTGTGAACTAAAACAAAAAATACAAGCCATGAATATACGTTGATTAAATTATCTGAATATTTATTGGTTTTCATTTACCCGGGACGGTTATCCCACTTATTGACAACCGAACTCAAGTATGAGGCAAAATTTCTCCAAAATCGACAAAAAACAGTAGTTTCGATTTTGAAGAAACTTCAGTACGAGGTTGAATTTGATTTTGTACGATTAGTGGGTTTGTCAGCCCTAGCAGAAAATAATGTTTTCGAATATGAACTTTATGTCATTGGCTTAAGGTTGATATTTAAGAAATGAAGTTGTTTTCTGTTAGGGTTGCCGCGTAGTGCATGCGTAGTATGAGATGAGCACTGTGCCAAGCACATGGTTGTGGTGAATTTTCATTAATTTTTTATTCAGTAGTTAATGTAGCGTTTGATTTGTGATGCAGTTTTGCTATAAGACTTCTCTTTTATTATCATAGATTTTGTTCAAAGATGATAAATGCATGTTGTTTTGTATATTGGATTCATGATAAGGATTAGCGATGCGAGATTAGTAAGAAGTTTGTAAAAAGCGCAAGCCGGATTATCAGAGAAATCTTTGTAATGGAAAGTAAGGTTAATATTATTTGCGTTGTTCTAAGTAACTTTAGAAAGCTATAACAAAAAACGCCGAAAATGCGCTATGAATTACCCTTTGTCTCGCTAAAATCTGATAAGCTACAATGAATCCAACATGCAAGCAAGTGGCGTGGGTGTGGGTACGCACTACTGCGTCACATGACTGACCCGGCCGACTCTGTACCCTTGCAGCTCCACAGTGGCCCACCCGTCCGAGCTGCCGCCCTCGCCGCACCAGTGGGAATGACGCGAGACCAAGCGCGGCTTCGACAAGCGACGCGCCGTATTCACTGACTCGCGATAACCGACTTTATTGTAACGGACGCAAGGATGATAATGGATTATTGGGCGAACTCGTGTTGTAGCAGGCTCGGTGGTGCGATAGTCGACTTTGTTACAGTTCAATAAGGTCGATTCTGGATTGATGGTTGGGTGAGGCGATTTCACGCCTGATTAACCTCTGATAAACGATATTTGACTTTATTTACGGCAATGTAAGGTCGGTTATGGACTGGTGGTTTGGCGAATTCGCATGTTTTTTAACTATAATTAGTCACCTTTATGTTTATCAGCTTAAGGTCGATTCTGTTATGAGGCACTTACTACCTAATGCCACAGAAATATAAACAAATTGTAGTTTGAAGAGAAAGTCTGTGTAATAGTTGGTTTTGAAAATATTTATTCCACTAATCCGCTTTAAAATGTAAATGTAATTAGTATTATTCACGTAGGTATCAATAAAATAAAAAATAAAACGTGATTTCTATCTCTAAATGTATGAATATTTTCAAACCAAACATTATAAACCGACTGCAACTGTTTGTTTTTATTTAAAATTTGTATTTTTCAAGGTCAGCTGCTAAAAAATTAACTGAAGCCTTTCATAAAGAATTTAATGCATACGAATTCGCTTTAACACTGAAGTTACATATCAACTGGAATTTGAACATTTTTCCTTTAAACATTCTCGTCTATGTACAGTCAATATTCACTCTTATATCCTTAACGACAGAGTTCAAATTCCAGTTGCAGTCCACACGTCACACAAGTCGGGTCGCTGCCCAAACTGTGTGGTTTTGTTTTTATTTGATCTTACTGTGAATGTATTAAATTTTGGATTGTATAAATACCGCACCATACCTCATCGCTGTAACTAGAAGGCATTAACTTACGCGCAACGTATCAATATTATTGTATACCTTGTGGAGAATTCATACCATTATTGGGTAGACAGACAGACTTCCAAAATGGATGACATTTTGAAATTAGTTGTGTAACTAAACTTAAATGAAATTGGCAAAAAATATGGAATTCCCGACATGCTTTGTAAACTAGGGTACTTTATCAACCATGAATTTTCCTCAAAATATTTGTATTTTAAGAAAAAAATGACATACCCAATTCCAAAACGTGCATTTCAAGTGTCTCCACAAACGTGCATTTTTGACGTAAGCAATACAGCGGATTCCCGACGTCACTACCAAAAACTATTCATTTCTGATATTTACTTGTAACGTAGCGTGTAGCGAATGTGTGTAGAATAGTATAGTTGGCTGGTATACTGTGGATATAATCGATAAGGGGAAGCAAAGCATCGGAAAAGATAAAATGTTGGTAGAAAACAATATTTTTACAACGAAACGTGTCGCCCTCGCGGCAGAACGTAGTTAGGAACGGTTTTGGAGAATGACATGCAGATATATGATGGATAGGTCTGGGTAACGAAGGATAGGCGAGGTCAATGACCTCCAGGCGCGATAAAGAAAGTAACGAGACGCTTCGTGTAGAATTAGGTTACGTTTCATTTATCTCCGCGATTCCATGTAATTGTAAGTGTGACATAGTGTCAGTGTGTGCCTGATTGTGTTTCGTACGGACGTTGCAAGCAATAAACGTTGCAATATTATATATCGCGTATTGACATTTTAATTTTATAACTACGGATTTATTGATTTATATGTGTTCTCTATTAATCTCCTCTATAAGACGACTACAGACGACAGTTTCATACTTAAAAAACGGATTTCGAACACGAATCTCTTCGAAACTATCTTCTGTAGCCGACCTATTGTGTATTATAATTACTAAGCTTAATCGTAAACACCATTGTATGTAACATCGACTGAACATTTTTACGTAGATAGGTTAGAATAGTTTTAGATATATTAAACTACTAATTTAATCGATGCAATGAATATAAATAGTAAATAAAATAAATGTATGAGTAATGTTCACATACTATCATTGCAGTAGTGAGATATTTTATAGCAGTGTTTGTAAATGTAATGAATACATGTGTATTTCACGCATTTAATAGTTTTATTAGAAGTTTGACATTATTGTACTGGGATTTGTTAGTGTGCGTGAGTCGCGTCGTTTTGTCTAATTATTGGTATTGGTAATCTTACATAAATATACACTACACGGTGGAAATGTAATCATTCAGTGTCTTATATACTCGACAACAATGAATAGCATCAATTCGTCAGGCAAAATCTTAGATGTTAATATTTACTTATAAGTTGTCAAGTGTTCAAAGGGCTAAATAATATCAGCTGGTCTGTAGATGGGTGACCATCTTTACATACCAAGACCCTTCCGTGTCCCGGAAAGCACGTTAAGCCGTTGGTCCCGGCTGACATTTGTGGATCTTTGACAGTCGTTACGGGTCGTCAGAAGCCCGAAAGTTTGACAACTAGTCTTACTAAGGGGTATCGTATTACCCAGTCACTGGGTTGTGGAGGTCAGATCGGCAATCGCTCCATGTAAAATACTGGTATTCAGCTGCATCCGGTTAGACTAGAAGCCGAACCCAATATAGTTAGGAAAAGGTTAGGCAGATGATGCAGTTTCAAGTGTTGTCAAGTTATAAGAAAGCCTTTGGTTCCATTACCACCGCGTATCATACAAAATTGATGTTTCCATTTAATTTGTAAGTAGTTTCACTACTGTATCACGCTGCTAACATGTAATCTAGCATAGAGAGACTTTGTGTGAATGTCGCCAGACGTCGTAGCCTTAAAACTAGTTCAAAACTATATAAAAGATAAAAAATAAAAAAACGTTGTAAATAAATGCATAGTATTAATGTTAGTCTAGTATGGTACGGGATGTAAGCCGATGTAGCAAGCCCACAACATGTAGGTTAGTCTTACTACAGACCGCTGCATGACTATTATATCTCCTTTTCTGTGAATAGAGGGTAGTCGGATATTATAGTAACATATTTACAGTTTTTGCGTTTGTTTGTAGTAAAGATTGTATATAGTTATGAGGCCAGGCAGCGGTTTGTATGAGACTTCGATGGTACAAAGGAGGAGTGCTCGTTTTTGCGTTGGTTTTAGCTGCCACACATACTACACTCAATTTGTTTATACGGTAATCCATTTTCTGAAGTATTTAAATTAAACAAACAATCGTTATACCCGTTTTCAATTTCGATCAACCAATTGTAACAACTAACATGAGACACAGCAGATTTACTGAGATAACCGACTTGGTCAATTTTTCAGAAATGCGATCAGTAATATGAATAAAATGTACGTGATAAGATATAACAAGGTACGGGAACGAACTCGTTCACCTTTGATTTCCCTTGAGGTCCGACCACGACTAATTTAACGTGTTAATCCCATAAAGGATTAAGACACTGACAACAGCTAAACCGCGGTCACTGTCGGGACTGCATGGGAAAGAAAGAGAAGCGCGATGGCATAACGCTTGTAATTTATTGTAAAATATGAAGCAATTAACGATTTACTCAAAAATTTGTCGAGTAATCGAAAATAAAAAACAACCCAGTTCTGCATTCAATTCAAATAAGACCAAGTTCTTGTTTCTCATGTTTTTTTTTTTTGAACGTGTTTTGGTAACAACCATTTTCTGAGAAATATGTTCAAGATTAACATATTTAACTACTACAAACTATATAGATTTGGCAATTTTTTTTGCTTAAATCAAGCCTTCTTTGACTGTTTGCCTGTTGTCAGCGCCTTAACAGATATTACAATATTTCAATAGTGTGTGACAGCTAGAACCACGCCAGCGAGCCCCGACGGACCCACCTTGCCTTATCTCAGATAACTGTCACTGTGATCCGTAACGCGTAGTTTTTGAACCCCCGCACCCCTCACCCCGCGCTCGACGTGTACAATGTACTGTATATAATATACAAGTGCTCGTTAGGTAATTATTATCGTCATTGGTTTATTAGAAATTTGCTTCATTATTATAACTGCTGTATACTACGTGTCCTCCGATGTGAAAAGACGTTTGAATGTATGTAAATAAGGATATAATAAGTAGACGAATATTGTTAGGTCGGGGTGTTCAGTTGCGAGGTGTGGATGAAATTGTACTACATAATGATGTTCAACAGAGGATAGTACATGCAATGTGGCGAAATATGTAGGCCACTATAGATATTGCCATCCACGAATTCTTTCCATTCTTCCTAAACGCGATTACTGTACTGAATCGGTTACACACAGCGAATACACTAGTATAGACAATTCACTGCCGACCTGCAGCAAGTTCTACACGAGAATTTCGGCAGTTTTCGAATGACAGGCGCGTTGACCGGAATGGCTACTCGCAGCGAATATCCTGTCACACAGAATGAGTGCGAATTCGCAAAGCATAAATTTGAACATGCTCAATTCTAATAGCTGCAAATTCAAATTCAACTCACGGCGAATGAATCCAGTCGCAGTGTGCAGAGCATTTTCTAAGACTACTGAAAAAAAATCTTATGACAATTCCATAAATTGCAAAATTAAATACACATCCAACTCGACCTTGCTCGAACTTGCTAGATGCGTGTTCGCGGATTTAATTTTGCAATATATGGAATTGTCATAAGATTAATTTTACAATGTCTCAGAAAATGCTCTGCTCTGTGCGCTGACCCCAACCGAGGCTTAAGCGTGGGGCGTGTAAGAGTTGGGCGCGTCTTCGTGGATGGCACAATCTATTTATTATGTAAAGGCAAAATTAATGTCATTAAACCACTTACCTTTCAAAAAGCAGGTCCACCTAGGTTTTTAGTCTATCGTACAAGAGGTAGATTATTGGCAATTTTATAAACTGGAAATGAAAAATTTGAAAACAAAATTTAGATCCAATTGGAGGCAAAGTCGAATTTCAAGAACCATTGTATCTATCAAATCTCTTTATGAGGCGATTTATGTTATCCGTACTTTGTTGACTGTTCACCCCGGCGGAGGAAAAGCCCGTGCGACGAGCACACAGTATGGCGGCGCCTAAACGAACACGCTTCTTATTTTATGTAATTGTACGTATTGCGTTTCCAGACTTTCAGAGATCTCGTAATATTTTAAGTTAGTAGTACACGACTGTTCTTTTTACACACAAGTGATCTTTAGTTGTAGGACGTCACGTTTGTATTCTACTTTGTACCCTACGGCCAGTCAGCCAAGGCTTTTCTCTTAATTTTAAGTGATCGCACACTCGAATGCTCCCGCGCAAGCAGAGGAATTCACACTTTCTTTATATTTCATGTAAATATTAGTGGTAATGCGGTAAGACTCTTAGGTTTCGTGTTAACAATTAGATCGACTCAGTCCTTAGTTTGTGTTCAGTAATCCCACTTTAATTTTGTATTATAATTTCCACAATATATAAAAAAGTAAAAAAAAAAAATACAAAATAATTAGAGAAAATTATTGTATTCTTCCTTTTTATTTTTATGACTTTTGATTTAATTACTATTATTACCAGTCGTAATGTAAATAGATACTTTGTGCACTGATAGTCGTGTTAAAGTTAATTTTAGATATTAATATCAAATGGCTGTATCGATTCTTTTTATGTAAAGCCCAAGACACAACGTTCACTATAAGACTTAGTAGAAAATGTTTCCTTTGCGATTGTCCTTTAACATTTTGTAATGTATAGAATGGTTTGAGTTAACAGTCACGACGGGCGTTAGTCTTGTGATTTCGTTTGTTCACATGTACAGCGACCCAGAAACGTAATGTAAATGTAAATATAAATGATACATGTTTCTGTCGTGTACGGAACTAGTTGCATTTTACCATTGTTGCGAACTGCCAAAACTATTGTAATAATTTTGTAGCGTAATACGCCATTACACCACATTATTAACGCTGTTATTAAATCAAACAATTACGAAATTGAGCGATGGAAATTTTGAAAATAAATAATCTTCCATTTTCCGTAATACTCTTGCATTATGATAAGTTTTCTGTCTGTAATCCATAGCGCTGTTTGCTCAAATTGCTATAAATTGCGTATACTTATTCTTAAAATAATCAGAATTTCTGCCGTTCTTTTTGTTGTGTGTTTGTAAACTTTAGCTTTGTATTCCTGAATAATAAATTGAATATGAATGTTTAGTGTTGTGTGGTGGGTGGCGTATGCGTAGATCGTGAGCCGGGTAGCGAAGACGGCCGGCCAGCGACACTGTAACAATAAACTACTGCATAATTATATACGAGACTTTTATTTCTACCTTAAAACTACAGCTACGAAAATGTTAAATTAACCGATAAGTTCCGACTTCCGTTTTCAAAAACTTCCAACTGTGTCGTGTCAAGCGCTATAGAATGACATCAACAATCAGTTGTAAACGGACGGATACGTTGTTTTAAGTGGCTAAATAATAAAAACCTCCAACTGTCACTAACGAGACAATAGAATTTTAATTGTTATCGGCCTTCTAAAAGCCCAAAATTGACTATTTTATGCAGATGTTACAAATCTTTTGTACAGCAGCAACCTTGGTTTTTAAATTAAATTTTCACCGAATAATAACGTTCGTAAATATCGAAGATCAAGAACCTTCATTTGGAAAAAATAAACTTCATGATTCATTGATATTTACTTACAAATGTTTATTACCTATTCGGCGAGAATGCGACTATTCTGCTATTCACAAGTTAACTATGGTTGTCAACTCCTAAACATTTCAAATTCACAAAATATTCAGAAACGAGGGCTGTACGCATGAACTACTTACAAAATTTTGCTCTGAATAAATTTTCCAAAAATGCAATTTGAGCGAGTTACTATTTAAAAAAATTATGATTCGCGCCACAGAAAGTCGATGGGTGTAAGTATGTATACTAATTTTACAAGGTGGTAGGTTCCTGTATAGAGCCGTCTGTGTGGGTACCACCGCAGTGCCAGATATTTTTCAGTGAAGTAAAAGTGTGCTCATTATAATATTTGCCAATAGACGTTCACTGCTGGACATAGCCTCCCCCAAATATTTCCAACGCAAACGGTCCCATACAGTACTATTATATATGAGACCGGTCCTGCGCCTCGCATCCACAAGAATTAACATTTTGGGATTCAACATTTTGCAAATTCAACATTGTAGGCTAGAAGGGCAACGAAGACATGTGGCATCCCCAACCAGCACTGGAATCGCGTGGTGTTTAAAAGGCCCGCTCCCTCTCACAGAGAGGTCTGTGTCCCAGCAGTGGGATCGCTATAGGCTGATTATGCATGTACGCATGATACGATTATGCATGCAAATTGAAGAAAATGAAGTGTCTTAAATAATTAAAGTGTAGGTACTTACGTTTAGGTTGTGCGTTGTGTTTCAGTGAATGAGTTGCACAATAATAATACATGCATAATCAGCGTATAGCGATCGAAGGATTTTTGAAAATTCATCTTTAAATGCGGTTAAACAATGTAAGTTTGTATGCAAGTTGGTCATTTTTGCCGATGGACAAAAATGGTGCGGACTCGTGGTCACACCAGGTTGTAACACCAGTGTGACTAACAGGAATTTTATATGCAGTGTGACTATCAGGAAAAAAAATCCTGTTAGTCATACTGGCATACTGGTGTAACAACGTCTGGTGTGAGTGTTATTAAAGTAAACGCAGTGTAATTGGGTTTTTACAAAAACATAATGCGTGTGATACCAAAAGTATGTATAGTAACCTCAGACCACAGAGTTCATTCGTGAGATAGTAACAAGTGTAGCCTAGCAACCACAACATCCATATATATTATAAACTGAAAACGACTGCACCGATTTTCATGCTGTTTTCACCAATGGATAGAGTGGTTCTCGAGTAAGGTTTTAGTATATAATAACCGACATCCACGCGGGCGAACCCGCGGGCATCAGCTAGTAGAACATAATTATTTCAATCTAGAATGGAAGACTGAAACGCTGGAGGTGCTTTCCTAACATTCCCTCTTTTTTTTTCAAACCGAAGTCTTCGCAAAGCTTTACCAGTCTTGGTTTGAATAATGGCTTTGTAAATATCAGCCAATTATTGTTCGTAGGCACTTGCTGAATTTGGATATCTCCTTCAGACACACATCGCCGTATATTAATGTCTTAGCTTGATGAGCTTTGTCTTGCGATGATATTCGTAAGGCGGATTATGAGCTAATTTTATTGCAGACTCATTATCATTATGCAGTACTGGTGTATTAAATTTATCTCTTAAATATGTCTTGTTTACATCTTTTTAGTTGACTTTTGTGTCGTAGTTGGGTTTTAGTTATATAAACATGATTAATTAATATAGCCAAATAATTTTTACAAAAATAAATTGTGTGCGATATCAAATGGCTTGTTAATGATAATGAGCTATAAAAACATTGAAACACAAACACATCTATCTACACCAAGCCTGTTTGCTAACTGTGATCACATACTGCTTAGGTTTTATCGACTTTAAAGTCATTTGAAACGAATGCGTAACCCTGCCATAGTTGGGCACAAATCCAGACTCCGGGGTGCTGCTGAGAACATGTTTTCACACTAAGCGAAAGCGCGTGCACTCGATGTGAATTGAAAGTGTTCAATTAACATGATTCATTCATGAGAGGAGGCCTGTGTCCCAGCAGTGGGAACAAGATAATTAGGCTGGTTATGCTAGGCATTCAAAAATAGTGAAAAGTAAGTTAGTAGGTACCTAAGGTTACTTACGAACTAAGGTTACTTGAACTAATAATTCCTCATTTAAATCTGACATCGTTCAATTTTTAAATAATATTGTTATGATTTATTTTGAAATTTTAATTATGCATGAATTTCAAACATCTTTTTTTAAAATTTTAATTCATAATAATTAGATAGATGCACACCATATTTGTATGCCTCCTGGCATAACATAGCGTTCTGTTCACCAAACTCAAGATCTGTATTTCTTTACCTGTGTTAACAAATAAAAGTGATTTGATTTGATTTGAGCTTGCTTACTTACTTTTCACATTTTTTATCCAACTTCTTCAAAAAGGAGGAGGTTCTCAATTCGTCTGTATGTTTTTTTTTTTGTATGTATGTTATTTGTTTGGTAGGTCATGCTTTCGAGGTGGTCCCATATAAATTTTATTAACTTTGCTTGCGTAATTTTTGAGTTAGCTTCAATATTACGTATTTGTCCCACTTAGTTTATCTAGACGATATCCTGTTTGACTCCTTCACTGTTATTTACATAGCAGGTAGCAGTATTCGGATTTGTGTGGGGTAGGTACCACAAGTAAAAAGGGAAAAATAAAAACTTTTTACAAACAAAAAGCAACCGACTTCCAAAAAAGTGAAAAATAACTTTAATTTCGGAAGTCGGTGGCAAAAAACGGAAATTGAAAAGCAAAGACACCGACTTCCGAAATTAAAGTTATTTTTCACTTTTTTGGAAGTCGGTTGTTTTTATTTGACAGACGTATTGCTGCCCAATAAATGTTATTATTTCTTTTTAAAGTCCCATTTTCCCGATTTAAGGCCGTACCTTACCTCAGATTTTATCTCGCTCGCACCATACTACTCGCGGACTGACTGAGAGCGAGACGGAGTGGGGTGCTGGCTGCTCTCAAGCGTCGAATAGTATAGGTAATTGCTTTTTACGGTGAAAATAATGGTAACTAAAAAAAAAAAACATAAGACCTGCTTTATTATTTAGTTCAGTTATTATGCAAAGTTTCATGATCTAATTTGAAGTATTTATTGAATACCAGCGAATTTTTTTCTATAGAGAAAATTTTATGTAAGTACCTAACCTACCTGGTTTTCGCCAAACATAGGACCTAGCATCAATCCTCAGCTTTAACATATTATATTTGTTTCAAAATGAATGCTGCAGTATTTTCGGCATAACGGAGGGTCATGTTAAGCAATTTGAGGTAGGGTGGGCCCTTAGGTAAGTTTCTTGCCTGTGGAACACAATAAAATTGAAACAAACAAAATGACTTGCACCATCTCTACACTGTTTAGATGGTGGAATTTTTATAGTTACTTAAACTTATGGTATGCCACTGGCAATTACATCGCACCGTGTATCAGGCTTAACACTGCCCGACCCATCGAACCCAGAACCGCACGTCAGGCAGCATCGCAGGCGTCGTCGCAGAGGCGACTCTGCGTTAACACTACATTAACGATCCGTTCCGGGAATGGAATCTAGGATCCCACGCCGAGGAGAGTTGCCGAATAAAAAATAGGTACGCACGCTAACGTCACGGTCTTTTCCCACTATCTTTATTACTTGCAATTTAATAATAAATGAACTTATCGGTGGTCAGGGCCTCTTGTTTGTATCTAGAGCATCTTGAGAGCGAACGACTGTCTAGATAATATGGAGAAATACGTGATTTTTGTGCTTTGTGTTATGCTGTGTAAGTTTTCATTCTACTAGTTACTTAGTTAATATAATAGAAAACAAATTGACAAGTAAGTTAACTTTTGCTAAAAAGTGAGATTAATGAGGTACATAAGTGTAAAAAAAAACATTGGACTAAGTATTTATTTAAATATGAACCAAAATTTCGAACCCTGCTGGGCGTCCTCGAGTAAATTAATATGTTATGATTCTATCATACTTACATTTTATTTCGATAAGTATTTTAAACTGTTTCAAATATAGAAAGCAAAGTGACATAAGTATTAGTTATTTATGCAACTGTTGCATAATAAGGGGTATTAAAACACGAACGTGGGTTCGGTATCACATTAGTGTTTTAATACCTAATTAAGTACTTACAGTTGCATACGAGACTTTATCTACACCCATGATGTGAATCCTCTATAAAAGGTTCTGAAACCATAGGGTACCTACCTAAGTGTTGTAAGAACGGCGCTGTGGTAGTGAAACGCGCGTGCATGACAATGTTCTTCTTTTGTAATTCGTATAAGATACCACGAATTAAGTAGTGCGAATGGATCTAAAAGCAAAGAAGTTGCATAATGAAATTTAGTACAACATTATAACACTCGTTTGGATGATATTATGGTTACTATGACACTGGTTGTTTTAATGTTGGCAATAAGCTAACTGTTTCAGAAACGTTTATAGAGGATTATAACATGGGTGTAGATAATGATATATTATTAAGTGTGTGAATGAGATGTACACACCCAGAGCTGGTGACACAGACAAGGAAACTCACCAAGTAAAATAATAAAGTAAACTATCGCCGCAACAAATTAATTGAATACTTAAATAACGAATGATAACGTCTGGGAAAAAAACTATTAGGTATAAACTGACAGTCATGAGCGTAATGTGTGATTTATATTTTATTAGCATTTTATATGACTAGATACAGTTCAGATATTATTGTAAGCGTATGTTAAGATCAAGGTCTGAGTTCAGAGTACTTACCAGTTGCTATTAGGTAATATATTATGTAGATTTTATTTATTGTTGGAAGAATACGCATGATTTATTCACCATTTATACAGGGTGAAATTGAGTTCATCAGCTTCCTCTTATGGAATCACTCATTCTTATAAACAAATTTAAATATGGGGCTATACCAGAAATCGCCAAAAACATAGATATCTGCTGTTGAGCTGTTCCCTACATTTTGATGAGCTATGCGAACAGAAATGTGGGGACCTAAATTACAGATAGGCAGATGCTCCATGTAAAATACTGGTAGGTACCTATTCAGCTGCATGAGGTTAGACTAGATGGCCGGACCCCAACATAAGTAGTTGGAAAAAGACTAGGCTATGCACAAGATGATGATAATGTCAAAACATACTTATGCGGAAATCCCTTAGCTGCCTGCACGCAGCACGCGTAGCCTGACCACCGTAAAACGTGTTTTGTCGACGGAAGAATAGACAATATAACAGACTAGCTGCGCCCCGCGGTTTCACCCGCGTAAGTCTTTATCCCGTGGGAATATCGGGATAAAAAGTATCCTATGTCCTATTTCAGGTCATGGTCTACCCATGTGCCAAATTTCATCCAAATCCGTTCAGCAGTTTTTGCGTGAAAGCGTAACAAACAAACAAATAAACTCACTTTCGCATTTATAATATTAGTTAGGATAAACCATCACAATCTGTCATTTTGTCAGGTACCTATCTACCTTAAGGCGCCATTACACAGACGAGAGAATCTCGGCGATAGTCACGTAGAATCAGCAATACAACTCTAAGTTCATGTAAGTGCATTGAATGAAAATTTCATGAAATGAACTTCCATGAACTTAGAGAGTTGTATTGCTGATTCAAATGTTTATAATTTTGTAAACCCATATTTAATTTTGTTACGGCCGCAAATAATAGATATTTAGATCAACATACAACCTGATACTGACCTGCAAATTGCAAAAAAACGTAAGAAAATTTAAATTTCGCGGGCTACCTTAGCGCATCCACCTTATTTTGATGGCACGGGGAGACTGACCGCGATTTTCTCGCACGGCCACACGTCTCTGCGATTTCTCTCAATGTAGGTAGGTACCTATGTCTGTATCACATGTCACCGGTTCAAAATTACAAACACTACCGTAAACCTCATTCAGTTACAGTCTCATAGTAGTAGTATCCACATTAACGTTTCAATGCCTATTACAGCTTCGACAGTGGCGCCCCCACCAAAAATCACTAAACAATACCGCAGTGATTATGTCTACAATAAGAAAACGGATGCTTTCTACAAGTTTCACATTGAGAAGGTCCGACGTTGGGAGGTCAACAACCTGTGCAATGTAGAGGGCGCCCAGCTCATGATCCCGGCTTCAGACCACGATATTATACAGCTGCATTCCATGTTCAAGGAGTTTCCAGACCTTGGGGACTATGTTTGGGTGGGCGATAATGGACAAAGGCATGAATCTGCTGAGGAGCATCCTATTATTGATTGTAAGTTATAATTATACAGGGTGTAAGATATAGCCCTCCGCAAATTAACAGGGGGTATTCATTATTATTTTTCCTTATTTTGAATTCTCAGGTTTTTTTTTTCTTTTCAGTTACTATTCCTTTATTTCAATGTAACATAACATTCTCTGTATGTAGTACAATTATGTAAATAAAACAGCTAAAATAAAAAAAACCAGCAATGGATTTTAAAATACTATAGCGAACGACGCGTGAAACTCAGAATTTACATTGATAAATCACGCGGCGCGAGCGCGCCCCCCCCCGCCACGGGGAGTGCGGCTATGTGGGTTGTGCCACGGTAATGATACATTGCGTGTGAGTTAATAAAACAAATGAGGTTTATTGGATTCCCATAACGTTCCTGAAATAATTTCATGTACCGGCCGTCTTAGTATGATATACTGAATTCATCCCATCAGTTTGCGGAGACCCCCTACACCTCCTATACAACGTTATTTTTTCTTTATGCTAAACCCAAAAAGGGGTCATTGTCCTCATCATTTTGAACAACTTTTTCTATGGGACCAACATTGAAATCGCGAAAAAAAATCAGCTGTTCCCTACATTTGTGGTCACTTAAATCGACGAAATGTATGGAACAACTGATTTTTTTTTTCGCGTCATGAATTATGCCGCGTGTGTTTATCACACGTCTCACGTAATAATGTATATGCCTAGTGTTAATAGGTTGGTTTTATTTTATCAAAATTATTCAATATACCTTTTACTGTTCTAGTGAATCCAACGAGCACTGAGGTGGCTATGGACAATGACGAACCATGTGACGTAGCGACTCGGTCGGGCGACATTGAGACTACAGTGTGTTTCCAAAAGCTGCCGTTTATATGCAAAGTGGCGGCCCAAGACGCGCCCTACGATCACCGCTGTGGTGTTTATGGAAAAGGTAAGTGTGAAAAAGCGACACGAAGGGTTCCGTAACTCCGTAAAACATTGTTTAAAAAAATATGTATCATATTTTTTTTTTTATACTTTATTAAAGTACACATTTCTTGTATAACCCTTTAATTTTTTTTATTTTTTATTATTTGTTGTAACAACCACAGTAGTACACACGGCTGCACATCAATCTATACATTCCCAGTTTATGCTGATCTCGCATTGTATAGGATTTCCGTAACATACGAGGTTAGCTTATACTGGACATGTATAGCTTGATGTGTAGCCGTGCGCACAAACTCGATGAAAATTCAAAAGATACAGCCATGTGACAGACGGATGGACGGAGGGACGGACACGGAGCCTTCTTTGGGATGGAATGCTAAAAATGAAAATACTAATAAAGATGCGAAAGCGAGATTGTTTGTTACGCTTTCACGCTAAAACGGCTGAGCGGATTTTGATGATATTTGGCACCTGGGTTAGTGGCCATCGACCTTGACGATTACTAAGAAAATCCCTTTCTAATTTCCAGACTACAAATACTACTCATCAGCGGGTAGCTGCTACAAGATCCCTCGGATTCCATTCGACTGGAGCCAGGCCTACTCCGAGTGTCAGGCTGAAGGTGCTCACCTGCTGGTGATCAACTCCCCGGCTGAACATGATGCTATTTTCAACCTTACGAATACAGAGGAGCGCGTCAGAGGATCTTGGCACTCCTACTACTTCATTGCTGGATTTAGGGCTGCTAAGACTGTTGGCGATGCTCCGCGGGTGTTTAGGACTATTTTTAGTACGTGTTTATTTCTATATTTTTTTTGAGGTCATTATCCTTTTTTATTTATTTTTACGCTTGGTAATGGTTTTAGTGAAAGTTCTTTCAATTAACGTCGATTTTATGGATGTGGATCCACACATTATACATAGGGATGCAATATGAAAAGATTACTCGACAATTAAAGCTGTGACAATTTAAACTAAGTATATACAGGCGGGGAACAAACCAATAACCTGAAATATGGTGTAACTTTTGTTTGTTATACCAAAATTCTACACATTATTATGCTTGTTTTTCTCTTTTTAGTTATGCGTGTTTGCAGGCGGGTTTTTTGTTTTTTAAATATTTTGTTTTTTAATTGCAAATAATTATACTAATTGCATCTAGTTTCTAAAACATGAGAAAAGCTACTGATAAGCTTAGGCTAACAGAAATCCACTTGAAGGCAGTCGCGGGCAAAATATAATTAAACTTTTACTTTTTCTAGATCAAACTTTAGAAGAAGCTGGCTACACTGAATGGTCGGAAAGTGAGCCAAACAACCTGTTTGGTAATGAGTTCTGTGGCTCCATCTTGAAGTCCGACGGTAAACTAAACGACATCGACTGTACCCATGGTTTCGGCTTTATTTGTGAAAAAGAGGTCCCAGCATCTTCATAATTTTTTAAATAATAATTATTCATATCGTTATCGAATATAAGGGTTGAGCTAGACTGATCCGCCCGCGCACTTACAAGCAATTCTCAGGATGTTATTGAGCAACAGAAGAGTCACCGGAAAATACGGTCCCAATATGTATTCCTATACTCCATTTGAAATAACATTAGTCATTTGAATAAACCTTTTTCATAGTTCGTTCAAACGATTTTGACTTCTATTGCATTGGAAGCGTGAAAAATAGCAGCTGAAGTAAACAGTTGGTATTGTAACCACTTTTTGCTTTTAATGCCATCCTTAATGGCTACGGTACAGAAGTCAAAATCGGTTGAACGGACTATAATAAAGGTTTATTTAAATGTCTAATGTTATTTCAAATGGAGTATAGGCTTATATTATATGATAACTACCTATTAATTTTATTCATTTATTACATTTTGGAAAACAAACGGTAGCATTATATTATGTTTAAGTCAATAAATAAATGTTGTACTTATTATTATTATTTTTAAATACACAGTAGGTGCATTTAGTAAGTATTTTTTTCTAACCACAATCGGGGAGCTCTTTGCCTGCATCATCTGACCGATCCGGCTGATCTCACCTGCACACGTAGCATGACCGCCATAGAAACGGGTTTTGTCGACGGAAGAATAGACAAAATGACAGATTGTGATTGTTTATCTGTCATTTTGTCTATTATTCCATCGACAAAATCTGTTTCTACGGTGGTCATGCTACCTGTGCTGATGGTTAGAAATGATCAGGCCAAAGGTAGAAGAGAGCTTCACCCGGAATCCTCAACCACAGAGGAATTGCCTATCTTACCTCTAACTACCGAAAGATAACAATGCTGTTAACACCAACCAAACTGATCAGAAAATGTTGCTCCCACTGGGAATCGATCCCGACCTCTGGGTTTGAAACAGGTGGTCTAACCATTTGTCCACAGAGGCGGTTTAAGTGTTATTAACCGGTATACCGGGCGGTATTTTTAACCGACTTCTTCAAAAAGGAGGAGGTCCTCAATTCGTATGTACGTTTTGTTTTTTTGTGTGTATTTTAAACGATTACTCCGCCAAATATGAATCGATTTTGATGATTTTTTGCTTAGGTCATGCTTCTTTATTTACTTTGCTTGCGTAGTTTTTGAGTTAGCTTCAATATTACGTATTTTTCGATGTTCTATGATACTCCATCACTGTTATTTACAGTAATATATATGTCAATGTTTACATAGCAGGGCGGTGGCAAAAAACGAAAACTGATAAGCAAAGACACCGACTTTTTTTTTTGGAAGTCGGTTGTTTTTTTTTTGTAAAAAGTTTTTATTGTCTGTTTATTATTACATGCAATGAGTACGTTGTTTCTCAGTATTCTTGTTATTGTTGTTTTAAGTCATCTTTACCTAATGGCCATGGAAGTCTAATAACAATATTGAATAATGTATTTATGTCGTATAAAGGTATGTCGCAGGCAGATTGTTGTTTGTGTCTCAAGAAAAGCGGCGAAAACTGGATAGTTGATTTTAACAATCTGCAATCTCTGCCTGCTCCTATGGGATTATGGGCGTGAGAATATGTATGTATGAATTAACATCGTTGGGTATACCGCAATCAAAGATATTAAAGAAAAAAAAATAGCAATATCATTGAGCATTTAGCCATCGAAACTTAGTGAAATATTTAGGTACAGAATAATCTGCCTAGCCTTTTCCTAACTATATTGGGGTCGGCTTCCAGTCTAAACGGATGCAGCTGAATATCAGTATTTTACATGGAGCGACTGCCTATCTGACCTCCACAATTGTCAGACTTTCGGGCTTCTGACGACCCGTAACGACTGACAAAGATCCATGTATGACAGCCGGGAACAACGGCTTAACGTGCTTTCCGAGGCACGGGGGAGTCTCAATATGTAAAGATGGTCACCCATCCACGGACCAACCCCGGCAAGCGTAGCTTAACCTGACGGATCGACCCGTGCGGCTGTTATTACTTGGCCATGAGCTCCTCCGAAATATTTACATAATGTTATCACTAAATATCACTAAAATTCTGAGCATTGCTTCATCATATACCTAACTGCTTTATACTACGTGTCCTCTGATATGAAAAGACGTTTGAATGTATGTCAATCTGCCTAGCCTTTCCCAACTATGTTGGGAAAGACATTTCAATGTAAGTGACTGTTTGCCTGTTGTCAGCGCCTTAACAGATATTACAATATTTCAATAGTGTGTGACAGCTAGAACCACGCCAGCGAGCCCCGACGGACCCACCTTGCCTTATCTCAGATAACTGTCACTGTGATCCGTAACGCGTAGTTTTTGAACCCCCGCACCCCTCACCCCGCACTCGACGTGTACAATGTACTGTATATAATATACAAGTGCTCGTTAGGTAATTATTATCGTCATTGGTTTATTAGAAATTTGCTTCATTATTATAACTGCTGTATACTACGTGTCCTCCAATGTGAAAAGACGTTTGAATGTATGTAAATAAGGATATAATAAGCAGACGGTATATTGTGAGGTCGGGGTGTTCAGTTGCGAGGTGTGGATGAAATTGTACTACATGATATTCAACAGAAAATGTAAGACCATGCGAAATGGCGAAGTATGTAGGCCACTATCCTAATCCTAACTATAAAAATATATATCGTAATCCTAGCGCCCTGCGGTTTCACCCACGTAAGTCCCGATCTCGTGGGATTATCGGGATAAAAAGTATCCTATGTCCTATTCCAGGTCATGGTCTACCCATGTGCCAAATTTCAAACAAATCCGTTAAGCCGATTTAGTGTGAAAGTGTAACAAACAAACAAATAAACAAACTCACTTTCGCATTTATAATATTTGTAAGGATTCGTTCATGCATACTTTCGGCGCTGCGTTATTCGGCGTAGGATATATCTAGGTCACGTAGCGGACTCCATAACCCCAAATAGTAGATGTGGAGTGTGAATAAGGGCACTTGGTAAAATAAACTTTTAAATCGATTCAAACTTTGTTACAAATTTATAGTGATAAGTATATAATTTTTGAGATTGTATTAAGTATACTAATTAAATAGAATGCTTACATTAGGGTCACATTTTCGTTGTTGTATAGTTTTGAAGAGACCCAACGAGTGCACTGCTCGGTTCTTTGAACGTAACTACTAACTAAAAGTTATATAGTATTCGCGCGATACAAGTTCTCACTTCGGCCAATTTAAAACTAACCAATGGGCCATCTAGCGAGTGTTTGTTGAACTAGGCTCTTAGAGAAAAATACTGGTGATACCAAACGTTACCGCATATTAAGTCAATTTCGAATATTTTTGGAAATTGTACACTTTTAATGCGAAGCGGCGATATTTGAAAAGTTTCAGATAGGAGCCCCCTGGTCAGGAGTCCACTTTCAGATTTCGAAAAAGGGCGAATATTGATATTTCGATATGATACATATTAGTTGAAAATGCTGAAGGTACTTAAAAACCCCCATAAAGAAGTAGATCTAGCTCAATACACAGGGTAGATAAGAAATACCTGACTAATAACCTGAGTTATCCACGGCACGGCACGGCCACGGCACAAGATCACAGTTTCAGGAAATAGCACAGCAATTCAGCACTCGCGTCAGAAAATGTCTCGATGAACGTGCGTAAGCAACTATTTGCATGGCAATTTATGTAAGTTTCAGCGAGATAGTCAGTTTTGAGTTTAGAACACGGAAGTTGACCACATCAGATGGCGATCCAGAGCTGCCCGGCCCAAAATGCTTCGGACACAATGCACGGCGCCGGCGCACGCGGGGGCGGGGCTAACATCACTCCACCGATTTCCAATGCAGGTAGGTAAAACAGACGAATGGACAAGCCAAATTAAAACTACCCTCTTTTTTATGAGCAAAGATAGAACAGTAGATTTATAGTAATTTGTTTTTAAATCCAAGTCATTGTTCCTCCATCTTTTTTTATTATGAAAACTTTATGCACAAGTAAAAAAAATATTGTACAAAGGTGGACTTAATGCCTGAGGCATTTTCTACCAGTCAAGCTTAGGGTGATGCAGAGACAAACATGGCAGGTGCAACATACGGGATAGATAACTCGAAAAAACGTCATCTTGCGCACAAATCCAGACTCCGGGTTGCTACTGAGAATATCTTTTCACTCTTCGGCAAAAACGAGTGCTCGATGGGAATTGAAAGTGTTCAATTAACATGATTCATTCAAAAACCGGCCAAGTGCGAGTCAGACTGACGCACGAAGGGTTCCGTACCATTATCTATAAAAACGGCAAAAAAGCTAGCCCCCTTAAATATTTATTTTATTCTATTTTTTTGTATTTGTTGATATAGCGGCAACAGAAATACATCATCTGTGAAAATTTCAACTGTCTAACTATCACGGCTCATGAGATACGGCCTGGTGACAGACGGACAGACAGACAGACAGTGGAGCCTTAGTAATAAGGTCCCGTTTTACCCTTTGGGTAGAACGGGAAGAACAGAACCCTAAAAATCGTGAAAAAGCTATTGCAACTAGTGCGTTACGCAATTAAAAACTTCTCTGGTGCCAAATAAATCTCTTTCCATTTTCACGATGCAAGTTTCTTGCTTGTGGAATACAATAAAATTAAAACAACAAATAACTTGCGTCGTCTAAACTGTTTAGACGGTGCCACTTTGGGCGCGTGCACATTATGTCGTGACGATTAATATTTATCGTTTCATTTTGGTTGAAAAAGTCGTGGGCGATATGTCCTAGTAAACACGTCCATTTAAATACACAAGCCACGACGCGACGCTTTAAACGACACGATAATCTGTCGTCACGACATAGTGGGAACGGTGCCTTAAAATCAAAATCAAAAGTTATTTATTCAAACTAGGCTGAGAATCAGCATTTTTCGAACTTCAAAATAACATAAGACAGTCCCCCAAAACGCCCACCCTTCACCACTTCCTAGTGCTTTAGCTGAGAAGAAGAAGTGGCAGAACAAACTCCCACCTGAGCACACCTGTCTGTTTAGTTAGAAACAATGATTCTATACAATAGTAGCAAAATCATTCACATTACGGAACACAAAAACATAAATCTAGTTATTAGCCATATGTCAGCTAGCACACGCTATTATACCAAACAAAAAAAAAAAAAAACGATAACTGTAAGTACTGAAGCAGAAATAAAAAGTAAATGTAAACATAAAATAATATCTAAATAAAAGCCTCCAGGCACAAAGGGCGTCCCCGCTTACATAGTTACTTCACCATAATATGGTATGCCACTGCCCGATCCGAACCGCACGTTTAGCAGAAGCCTCTGCGACCACAAGATTAACGATCCTTTCCGGGAATCGAATCTAGGACCCCCACACTGAGCAGTCTCCGAATAAACAATAAACATGCTGACGTCACGATCTATTCCTATTAATGTCTGCTTCCCACTATCTTTATTACTTCCATTATAATAATAAATGTACTTATCGGTGGTCAGGGCCTCTTGTTTGTACCTAGAGCATCTTGAGAGCGAACGACTGTCTAGATAATATGGAGCAATACGTGATTTTTGTGCTTTGTGTTATACTGTGTAAGTTTTCTTTCTACTAATTACTTAGCTAATAATAGAAAAAAATAGACAAGTGAGTAAAAAAGTGCGAAAATAAATACAATAGACGTAAAAAAAACGGTAAACGGTGAAGGAAAACATCGTGAGGAAACCGGCATGTCCTAGAACCAAAAATTCGAAGACATTTGACATGACTGTATGAGCCCGCACTGGGCCCGCGTGGTGGATTACGGCCCGCTCCCTCTCACCGAGAGGAGGCCTGGGTGCCTGCAGTGGGAACGTTATAGGATTATGCTTATGCTGTATTTAGTAGAGGAAATGCAGATGGTCTGTTCTCCATATAAACGCTCTCGCCTGTTTTCCTTCTGGTTTATCGACCGAACGCGAACGCTCGCGACAGTGATAGTTTCTTTTAAATACCTAATTTTCGAAGGTCTCTCCGACCGCATTTCATCTTAGCTATTCCTAAAGAGTCTTAAAAATCCCTGTAAGAAATCGACACGTATTTCACCTCTCAACGACCCCTCTGCGTCCGGCGCTTAGCGTTAATGAGGAAAAAAAATTTTTTTTCATTAAAATTAAATCTTTCGATTTAGGTATGTAATAAAATTCAAATTAAAAAAAAATGGTATTTAATGTATTTATTTTAATATGAACTGGAAATTAAAAAAATACTATATATATATATATATATTATATTATAATACATTTCCTGAATTTCCAGCTGTCACTAGCAATTCCTCTAATTTGACACAAAAGCAATTCATAATGTGTGGACCATTTTACGAATCTCCATAGAAAACTGTTAAACAGATGAATTATTTCGTACTATGAATCGCACGCAGATCGTAATATGAATTGTCAGTTTGTGACATTTTACGATGATTCATAATATTTTCCTATATGATTCTGCCAAAGTGACTGTTCTAAGCTCAGACCAAATAAAAAACCAAGACAGAGCGCTGCGAACAATACAGTGAAGCATGCCAAAACTACACCACCGCTGTGTGCATACACGCTCAAACGCACACGTTTACACCCATTTACAATCAAACTACACCAAAATATGTGCACACATGTTTACGAAACCGGCCTCACGTCACTGTTGACAGCAGGGATGTTGCGGACATTCGCATCCGCATCCGCAATAATTAATGCGGATGTTTATGCGGATGCGGATGTAGGGTCGCGACAAGAAAGATGGGCGGGGCCGGCGACTGGCGTGTGCCGTATGCGAACGAAACCTTCGCTGCTATTGGTCAATGAGCACTCTCATTGACCACACGCAGATTTTTATCGACACCACCAGCCAGTGTTCGTAGCGAACAATTGTTCAGTAGCGCGGGTTTAATATAATATGAACCGCTGCGTAACTTTTCTTTGTTTCTAACAGACTTGACTCCGAAAAGGCGGCAATATTACTTTTTATTAAATATAATTCTCCAATTTTTTACTTTACTTACTAAATATGTAATACAAAAATACTATCTTTTTTTTAATTACTTACCAACCACACAAATAAAAAAAACTTATAAAATATCTAAACATCCGCATTCGCATCCGCGGATGTGAAAAAATCTGCATCCGCAACATCCCTGGTTGACAGCTCTGTCTTGGTTTTTTATTTGGTCTGAGGTTCTAAGCCCCCTGGTAGTTTTTGCCTGCTGGGCGTCCTCAATTTGTATACCTAAATTAAATTAAGTATTATGAATTTATTATTCTATGATAGATTTATTTCGTTATTTTAAACTGTTTCAAATAATGAAAACAAAGTGATGTGTATGTATGAGTGAGAAGTCCTACACACCAGAGCGGCTGACCCAGACATAAGGAAAGTCACCAAGTGAAATAATAAAGTAAATTATCGCCACAACAAATTAATTGAATAAATAACAAATGATAACGTCTCGGAGAAAAGACTATTATACACTGGCAGTCATGAGCGTAATGTAACGTGTGATTTATATTTTATGAGCATTTTATATGACTAGCTACAGTTCAGATGTTATTGTAGGTTATGATCAAGGTCTGAGTTCAGAGTACCTACCAGCTTCTATTAAAGATTTTATTTATTGTTGTAAAAATACACAATGATTTATTCACCACTAGCGACCCGCTTTTGTTTCGCACGGTTTTAACGACTTGACAACACATCGAGATTTCTTAGTTATATGTAAGTTTACTATGCTTCGTGCGTTCTCTGTTGCTCAGCGAGACGTCGAGCGGTGTGCGAGTGAGAGTGCGTGAAGTTTAGTTCGCGATAACGCGACAATGTAGCCCCAGCACTAGGCGCCATGTTGCGGGAATGTCCGAAAGGGATACCGGGACCTTGGCAAAAGGCAACTGAAGGAACACGGATGGGTTTTAGTTAGTAAAAGTCTGAAACGCCCTTCTGCTCCGCCCAGAGCGGGAGAAGTCATTTGATGATTTCCGACCCTCAAAAAAAAAAAAGCACTAGGCGCCATCACCACTGATGGGAGAATCGGCGATAGTCACGCTGTGCCTTCAAATTATCGCAGCGATGATATCGCCGTGTGGAGATTGATTCATAGAGTTTCTATTGAATTTGATGGGACGGCGAGACTATCGCCGCGAGTGGAGTTCTATTCAGTGGAAATGGCGCCCAAGGCAATGTAGGAAGCTATGTCTGTGTCACATGTCACCGGTTCAAAATTGTGGAACTACTTTTTTTTTAAATGCAATTTGATAAAAAGTCATAGACACTACTAGAGCAGTGGTGGCCCAGTGGTAACGGCCACGACTTACGAGTTGTAGGTGTGGTTTCGAACCCTGACAGGCGCTTTACTTTGTGTTAATTATTTCATCACCACTGCTTTCAAAACGGTGAAGGAAAACATCGTGAGGAAACCGGCATGTCCTAGAACCAAAAATTCGAAGACATGTGACATCTACCAACCCGCACTGGGCCCGCGTGGTAGATTACGGCCCGCTCCCTCTCACAGAGAGGAGGCCTGTGTCCCAGCAGCGGGAACATTATAGGCTGATTACGCATAGATACTAGCGCCCCGTCTATCGGACATAGTGGTGGCGCCGATTCTATCATAAACTTCATTCAGTGACAGTTTCTCATAGACAACTCTATACCACATTAACGTGTTCTACTGCTTATTACAGCATCGACAGTGGCGCCCCCACCAAAAATCACTAAACAATACCGCAAAGATTATGTCTACAATAAGAAAACTGATGCTTTCTACAAGTTTCACATAGAGAAGGTGCGACATTGGCAGGTCAACAACCTGTGCAATGTAGAGGGCGCCCAGCTCATGATCCCGGCTTCAGACCACGATATCATACAGCTGCATTCCATGTTCAAGAAGTTTCCAGACCTTGGGGACTATGTTTGGGTGGGCGATGATGGTCAAAGGCATGAATCTGCTGAGGAGCATCCTATTATTGATTGTAAGTAGTTAGCTTCGCACGGCGTGTAAGGACATCAATCGTGTCGCGCATGTTTATCACACTTCTTTCTTCTACCTAATAATATTACAAGCTTTATATTATAGCTTGCTCTGATCGTATGTTTCCGGTTACTCAAATTGTCATCCATTTTTCAAGCTCTTCCTGGCATCCGATTGAGCTGAAACTTGGCATACTTATACAACTACCGATCAATTTTGCAAAAAAAAATATGCCATGGAGCTGGCCTGATGATGGAGCCGGAAGTTGGCCATAGGAACTCCGCAATCAAACTAGATAGCACCATCGTGTTCGGACTCATTGGCTATGTATTAAAAATTCCTTTGACACTAGGTGTTGTTCTGGGTCTGATGATGGAGCCGGTCGACGGCAATGGAAAAATCCTTTTTAGTTAATTAAATGCTTGTTTTTAAAAGGATTTTGTAATAAATAAAACACACCAAAAAATTATGATGGTGGATGGGTGGCATTCGCCATCATAATTTTTTAAATTAAACTTATTAGAAATCCTTTGAACGGCCTTTTTTGGTCACCCATTAACCCTAACAAGACAAAATACATATATTTATAACGAAAATAAATATTTGTTCTCTTTACAATATTTGTGTAAATTGGTATCTCCACAGTGTGACTTATGCCATATTATAATGATTCTAGTGAATCCAGCAAGCAGTTATGAGGTGAATATGGACAGTGTAGGACAATGTGACGTGATGACGCGGTCGGGCGATATGGAGACTATGATGTGTTTCCGAGAGCTTCCGTTTATATGCAAAGTGGCGGCCCAAGACGCACCATACGATCAGCGCTGTGGTGTTTATGGAAAAGGTAAGTGTGAAAAAGCGGCCAAGTGCAAATCTGACTCGTACACCTACGGTTCCGTACCGCCGTAAAACAATGTTAAAATATCTAACGTGTATGTTTCATACTAAAGTATTCAATAAAATATGTAGTGTATTTTTTTGATACTACTTTATTTGATTTTTATTATTTTTGTTATTTTGTATGCAAACAAGAGAATTTGCGGAACTATTATTAAATTCTGAGGCGATAATTATAAAATTCAGAATTATTACTTCAAATTGAATAGGTTTTCTTCTTGTAATTCCTGAAAGATTGAGAAGTTGGACACTTCAACAATAAGACTAATAATTCAAGGAAGAAAAAGGAAGAGAAGAGAAAGAAGAAGAGAGAGGGAAGAGAGAGTGAACCTGTGTCTGCGCACACACTTGTGCACTATATAATATCTCCCGCGTCGAAGGCCAGTCTCTGTTGAGATTGACCGCCATGGCCGAAATACGGTCTGGAAGACTAATTATTTACTCAATAAGAATTTTAGTGGTGGTGTGGTCAATAAGTGAATTTTAGAGCTCGTGTCTAAGTAATAACAGTCGATCCGTCAGGTTAATCTAAGCTTGCCGGAGTTGGTCCGTGGATGGGTGACCATCTTTACATATCGAGACTCCTCCGTGCCTCGGAAAGCACGTTAAGCCATTGATCCCGGCTGTCATTCGTGGATCTTTGACAGTCGTTACGGGTGGTCAGAAGCCCGAAAGTCTGACAACTAGTCTTACCAAGGGGTATCGTATTACCCAGTTACTGGGTTGTGGAGGTCAGATATGCAGTCGCTCCATATAAAATATTGGTATTCAGCTGCATCCGGTTAGACTAGAAGCCGACCATAATATCGTTGGGAAAAGGCAGGCAGATAGAAGAATTTTAGTGGCCTGCCATCTCCCCATCGGCTTTTACGACCATTAACAAAATCCTCTTCACATTTCCAGACTACAGATACTACTCATCAGCGGGTAGCTGCTACAAGATCCCTCGGATTCCATTCACCTGGAGCCAGGCCTACTCCGAGTGTCAGGCTCAAGGTGCTCACCTGCTGGTGATCAACTCCCAGGCTGAACATGATGCTATCTTCAACCTTACGAATACTGAGGAGAATGTCAGAGGATCTAAAGCTAACTACTTCTTCTTTGCTGGATTTAGAGCCAAAAAACCTGTTGGAAATGCTACGCTGGTGTTTAAGACTATTTTTAGTGAGTGTTTATTTCAATAAGTTTTAGAGATCATTATCTATTTATACTCCATTTGAAATAAGATTAGACGTATAGATAAGCCTTTTTTACATTCCGTTCAACCGATTTTGAATTCTATTGCGTTGGTGGCATGAAAAATGGCAGCCGCAGTAGATAGTTATTGTGTAACTTTTTTTGCTTTTAATGCTATCCTTATGCCTACGGTATAGAAGTCAAAATCGGTTGAGCGGACTTTAAAAGGGTTTGTTTTAATGACTAATCTTATTTAAGTCGTCATCAATTATTGAAGTCGTGCAGTTTTAGGGATGCACTAAGAAAATATTGTTCGACAATTTATTAATACTGTATTCCGTGTGGGTTTTAGTACCCTGTTAGTTTTGAATAAAAAAATATATAATAAAGTGCAACTACTTTCTAAAGTTTATATGGGAAAAGCTACTGATTTTAGGCTAACAGAATTCCACTTGAAGGCGGTCAAAATATGATAAAAACTTTAATTTTTTTCCAGATCAAACTTTGGAAGAAGCTGGCTACAGTGAATGGTCAGAAAATGAGCCAAACAACGCGTTAGGTCATGAGTTCTGTGGCTCCATCTTTAGAAATAACGGGAAACTAAACGATGTCGACTGTACCCATAATTTTGGCTTTATTTGTGAAAAAGAGGTCCCAGCATCTTCATAAACACTACATATTATAAAACAAATTCCTCCGCCGCGTCTGTCCGTCTGTTCGTGATAAACTCAAAAACTACTGCACCGCTTTTCATGTTGTTTTCACCAATGGATAGAGTGGTTCTCGAGGAAGGTTTTAGTATATAATTTGTCAAGCGAGCGAAGCCTCAGCTAGTTTTATTATAATTATAACTTTATCGTTGGTTGAGTAAGATTTCGGTTTAATAGGTTTGGCTGTCCTTAAGGGGCATGGGTTTAGTTAAAACTTGGCAGTATTGGTTAATTCATAAACTAAAATTCGATTATATCAGAATTGGTTTGTATTTTGGACTACTGAGGGCGATTGAGCGGCGATGGTTAGTGATACTAGCATAGGAATCTATTGGAGCCCAAAAATGTTTACTTACGACTATTTAATTAAGTACTAATCTAAAATAATTAAAAAAAAAAAGTTAAGTATAGAAATATTTTAGGAAAAGAAAATAAATTGAATTTTTTTCCGATTTTTGTATTTTTACTTTATTTAACTTGTTTTACTTTCATGGACATTTTGACGGTAAAATCTATATTTAAATACGAACAATACACTGTAAATGACAATAATTCGATTTCAACTAAACACTGATTCACAAAATATCAAATTTTCTAGATATTTTTTGCGAATCAGAACGAAGTTATCATTTTGATGAAAACGGGTCTACAATACGACCCAATAATGTAGTCCCTAATAAAGAAAATATACAATGAATACTGAATTGGAACCATTTTGGAATAATGAAAGTGTCCCTATAATAAAAAGTAAAGAGTTTTTATTTTAGGTTTAGCGAGACACGTTTGTGTTTATTTCTGAAATATAGACGTTGTTAACGACCTATTAACGACCCTGGAACATGTTGGAACATGTACATGTTTGAAGCATACATAGAAAATCCATCATGGCCACATAACTCGACGGCTCCATTACCAGTCGGCGGGCTGTCCCTAATTGAACCACTCGAAACAGTTAATCTTTCCTCGTGTCGCCTAAATAAGATTTAAAGTTAGCTGGACCCTTGTAATTTCCTTTATGTTGGCAGCAAATTAAACCGTATACACGTACGCATATACCCAACGAATGTGGGGCTTAATTTAATTTCAGAGTCTCCGGTGTACGTATCCGAAATTTTGAAAGGTTTTGGTCTTTAATTATCTAAAAATTATATACTACATTTAATAGCCGCATTTTCTACTGTGGGGTGAGATGATTAATTTTATGCTTAACCTTTAAGGCGAAAGCTTCAGGGTGGCCCGCGAAATTCAAATTTTCTCGGGTCAATATCAGGTTGTATGTTGATTAGAATATGATTCACGACTGTAATAAATATCGACGGTGTAGTATCAATATCTACAAAACGGAACTTTGCAAATACGAGCTCTCTCTCATTTTACCAGCCTACAGCCTATTAATAAAGTGAAAATCGCTATAATGTTAGTTATTAGTTATTGATACTTCACCGTTGATATGGATTTACAGAATAATTATAAACATTACAATCAGTAATACAACTTTCTAAGTTCTAAGTCCTATTGAATGACTATTTCATGAAATCATGACATTTGAGGATTATTCTAACTTAAGGAGTTGTATTGCTGAATCTAATGATTATAACTCTGTAAAACCATATTTGTTACGGTCGCGAATCATATATTTTAATCAACATACAACCACTGACCAGCAAATTGCAAAAAAAGTAAGAAAATTTGAATTTTGCGGGCTACTTTAGCGCATCCCCCTTAACGAATATAGACTCTGTTTGAAAGTTATCTAATTTCATACGTATTTCCAAGAGCAAAAAAACCAAGTGCATGTCGTACCATGCACAATGAAGGGTTCCGTAGTTGGGATGAATTTATAAAATATGAAAAACTTGTTCTCCGATACAGAATGTATGGGAGAACATATTTTTACAACTGCTAAGTTGGTCGATTATTACTCGGTAACTTGTGGAGCCTACGTAGCGGTGATAGTTTTCTTTTTCATTTCGTTATATATGCTACTGTCGTGAATTTTTTCACATATCCAAACCCAACCATTTAGCTGGCAGGGGGGGGGGGGACACTTGCCTCTAACAAAAATTAGAACTTTAAAGCTTAATATTCCGCAAACGGAATTCCTGAATCCAATTCCTGAATAAAATGGGATTGACGAGAAAAAAAAAACCATCCTTACTTTAAGTGTAGGAGAAGTACCCTAAAAAAATATATTTTTTTTTGGATTTTATTTTACCACTTTGTCGGCGTCGTTTATATGTATATCCATACCAAATTACAGCTTTCTAGTAACAACGGTCTCTGAGCTAAGCCGCGGACAGACGGACAGACGGACATGGCGAAACTATAAGGGTTCCTTGTTGACTACGAAACCCTAAAAAGAAAAACTTGGTGAAGTAATTCATAGGGTTTCACATGATTGTTCGCGTCTTGTTAAACATCGGATCGATTTCTGTGATCCTCATGAGGGTGTTATTTTTTTTGCGGTGTCCTGTTGGCTTGTCCGCTGAGCCGGGAAATCGGGACTTTCATTATATCGGCTCGCGGTCGGTCGAAGTGACATTGTCATGGGGTAAATCGCCCGTCATATGAACGGTTTGAGGATAAGATGCTGATCACGCACGGACACATGAATAATAGTGGATAGTGACGTGAGGACGTACTGTCATACGTGTTGAATAGTTTTTCAGGGGTCGATGTGAGATGCCTTGCAATTTTAACATTGTTATTGCTTTTTAACCTATTTCTTCAAAAAGAAGGAGGTTCTCAATTAGTCTGTTTTTTTTTGTGTGTATGTTGCTCGATTACTCCGCCAATTATGAATCGATATTGATGATTCTTTTCTGTTTGGTAGGTCATGCATGAGAGGTGGTCCCATATAAATTTTATTAACTTTGATTGCGTAGTTTTTGAGTTAGCTTCAATATTACGTATTTTGTCCAGTTAGTTATGTAGACGATGTTTTAGGTGACTCCGTCACTGTTATTTTCATATAGCAGGTACAGTGGTATTCGAATTTGTGTGGGGTAGATACCACATCTAAAAAGTGAAAAATAAAAACACAAAAAAAGTGAAAAAGTGCTTTTTTTTTGTAAAAACTGTTTTATATTTTTTTCGGAAGTCAGTGTTATAAACGAAAGTTGAAAAGTAAAGTAAAACCTACTTCCGAAATTAAAGTAATTCTTCTTTGGTTTAAGACTTAGGTGTTTTGGGAAGTGAAGTGAAGTGTACCATTGACCATTGGGTTATTTAGTACATTGTGGGCAAGCAACCCACGTTGGTGTTTCATCCGGTACCTAGGAGTTGGTATTCAATTGAACGGATTAAATTAAGTTGAAAAATTTTCAAGTTAGACATGAAAATAGTGTGCACACGCACCTCAGCATAAGCATAGTATAATCAGCCTATAACGTTCCCACTGCTGGGGTACAGGCCTCCCCTCGGTGAGAGGAAGTGGGCCGTAATTCACCACGCGGGCCCAGTGCGGGTTTCCTCACGATGTTTTCCTTCACCGTTTTGCGAGCACCGTCAAGCTCAATATAACTATGGCCAAACAAATTGCGATTTTAATTAATATAAAAAGCAGAACCCACTACTTCCCCAAACCCTCAATTTACGAACACCCCGGGGGTAAAATTCGCTTCAGTTCACAAAAACGGAAGGTGTTACAATAAGCACCGTTATAGGAAATTCCTGGGATATTTACCCAGTTTGCTTCACCCGACGGGTGTTGACCCTGAGATATCGCCTGCTCCTCGACACATCTGAACTACGGGGGGGTCACAGCCCGCTGGTTGTGTTATAATGATTTCCTCGACACAATAGGCTAGCGGAGCGGTTCGCCGTTCTAATTATCGTTGTTAAGAGTTTCACTCAGTCATAAGCCGGAGTTTCATTCAACAATGGTGACACGTTTCGGTTTCATTGTTCGTTAATACGCCCGCGAACTTCGACTTGATTAAGATGGGCGTCGTGCACACCGTAGCGTAAAGTTGGAATGCGCGGCGAACGTTAATGAGAGCCCCCGAGCGACTTTCAGCGTGTTCGGCTGTTAAACTTCTTGTTATTAATACATAGAGTTTTCTTAAGTTCCTTTATGTGCTGGAACCGTGCAGTTACTGTGATAACGGCTTCTGGAATGGCGGAGGTAATGTACGCGGTGCGATGTGATTTTATCATTTCACGGTTGGTTGTTCTAATTTACTGTGTAACAGGTAGCCATATTTCGCGAATAATAACGTTGCGTTCATTGTAATGTTGTGAACAAAAACATTATTTCTTATATCTTTTTGGACACATCGGGCGGATTTGCTATTTACCCATTTAATAACGCTTTTAATTATCCATACTAATATTATAAATTCGAAAGTAACTCTGTCTTTTCACGCCTAAACCACTGAACAGATTTCGACAAAAGGCAAGGAGATGATGGCACCCGATGTTTTAAATTCCTGTCACTGTTATTTACGTAGCAGGTAGTGGTATTCGAAATTGTGTGGTGTAGGTATAGATAGGCACAAATTAACAAGTGAAAAAAAAACTACCGAAAAAAAAAACACTACAAATGAATTAACACTTTAATTTCGGAAGTCGGTGGCAAAAAGTTTTTTCGTTATACAATGTACAGTTGCATAAAAATAAAACTAGTTTCCTAAGCTAGGTTGCCAGCTACAAAAATGCATAAAATTCAGTCAGTTGTCATGTCATTGTTTCAGGTTATTGATGAGGTCGCATGGCAACAGTTCGGCACCTGGTGGCATCAATCACTGGCTCTAATCAGATCAGATGCTTTCGATCCTCGACATTGACTGATGCGGTTTTTTCGAATGCTCGACAATGACGCTAATGTGATCCGGTGTTTATTGGGGAATACTTGTACTTATAAATATATTTTTAAGAAGCTCTGTGGGTTTGTTCGGCTCGTTACCAATAAGTATCCCTGTTAACCTTGGGGTGGATTACATTAATATTAGTGCACGAAGAATGGGAATCGAACCCGGAACCTCTAGCTTGATAGTACCTATGATCTTAAAGGTATATTTACACATAACAGGGCCGGAGCGGGGACGTGGGCGGACCGTTCTCCGTCAGAAATATCGGTGTGTACATTTTATACGAACACGTTCATACACGTCGAGCTCGTGGCTAAGTTATCAGCCGCACGGGTCGATCCATTAGGTTAAGCTATGCTTGCCGGGGTTTGTCTGTGGATGGGTGACCATCTTTACATACCGAGACTCCTCCGTGCCTCGGAAACCACGTTAAGCCGTCGGTCCCGGCTGTCATTCGTGGATCTTTGACAGTCGTTACGGGTCGTCAGACGTCCTAAAGTCAGACTACCAGTCTTACCAAGGGGTATCGTATTACCCAGTTACTGGTTTGTGGAGGTCAGATAGGCAGTCGCTCCATGTAAAATACTGGTATTCAGCTGCATCCGGTTAGACTGGAAGCCGACCTCAACATAGTTGGGAACAGGCTAGGCAGATGATGATGCAGGGCTTATTTTGGCTAGTCTGACCATCATAAAATAGTAAGTTGGAGTTTCTTTCCTACCAAAAATATGGAAAAAGTTCTATGTGTGATTTCTGACTTTTAGTACTCAAACCTTAGTTAGTCCAATACATTTTTATTTTATAAGAAACAGGATCGGTTGGCATCAAGAAAAGTTATTGTGAAAACTGCTCATTTTCTTGTAAACTGTCGTTTTTTTCAATATCTGTGAAAGCAGATCAAACTGTCTCACAACAAGAGTTAAGGTTCTTAAACCGTTTTCCTTTAGCTGCAACGGTTAAAGTACCCATCCTTTCTGTTCCGTCCCAAAAATCCAACCCAGTGTTATAGTGGTTGGTCGGCATTATAAAACAAAACACGTACCTTTGAAAGTCCTAGCTGAAAGTTTATCCCGACTAATTAATGAAGAATTAAAACTTACGGTCTAGTTCTTATCAAACTCCAACGTGTTATACAACTTTTATATAACTGAGTGAATGAGGTTCTTGTATTTAGGCGCTTTACTTTGTGTATTTTTTTAGATCGCCACTGCTCTCAAAACGGTGAAGGAAAACATCGTAAGGAAATCGGCATGTCCTAGAACCAAAAATTCGAAGACATGTGACATCTACCAACCCGCACTGGGCCCGCGTGATGGATTACGGCCCGCGCCCTCTCACAGAGAGGAGGCCTCTGTCCCAGCAGTAGGGACATTATAGGCTGATTATGTTATGTTATGTACTAAGGGTCAGCCTTTATTCTCAGAAGTGTTTTAAGTACCCTTTCACTATTTAATTGTAGGTATTTAAGTCGCTTGTGATTGTTGAGCCTATTACAGACGGCCTAGACAAGTGACAATCGCTTCCAAAGCGTTTCGTATTTCTACAACGACTTTCAACAGAATTGACATAAGCTTTTCGATAGCTTATGTCAGTCCTATATATTTTTGCCTTTTCCATCATCGTTATCGCTGATGGAATGTCACTTTGTCTAGGCCATCTGTTATCCGGAAATTACTCAAATTAGGGCCAATTTTGGACAATACTACCTCCGCTATAAAAAGATACCATCGATAAAACTAATAAAATATGTAGCACTTTTATACTTCTCTTATAATTATAGATCACTTTTAAAATTCTCCTATCTCTCTAGATAACAGCCTAATTGGTTATAATTTGTACCTACTGTAATATAGTGAGTAATCCAACAAAAAAGTTCAAGAAGAAAACTTCGACGCGTAGCTGCTCTACAACGTAGCGGACGTAGCGGAGACAGCTACGCCGTAGTAGCCATGTTCCTACTAAACTAGATAATATTATATTTAGATAAAGGTATGAATACAAATTGGTCAAAGAAAACCGTACCTAAATCCTGCTTAGACTTAACAGAACATTATCGAGTTATAAGATGCAAATAGTGACTTAAAATATTACGCGTTAGTATAACAATCTATATTATTGATGTAATCTCTTTACAAGTAATTTTACAATAGCGAGTTTAGTGTAGTCAAGTTCATAAGTTTTCAACGTCTTTATAAGATGTCCAGTTGCGGGCACGTACATCTAACTACCTGAAACTCAAAACTCAAAGCATTTATTTCAAATAAACCAATTACAGGTACTTTTGAATTGTCAAGGGGTCGGTCAGTCAGAAAGATGAAGCTAGTTGCCCATTCCAAAGCGTAGTAGGTTCCTATGGTGAAGAACGGGCAAGAAACTCCACGGACACTCTTTTAAATCAGAATATTGTTACAATATATTGGTTACATCATTTATGTTCAAATTATACATGTGAGTAGGTACAATGTAGAGAAACGTGCACGTTAAAAGCGTCCGTAATTAAACGATAAAAAAGAAACAAAACAATTGAAAAATTATTAAAATAAGCCGTGGCAGCTAAGAGATGACCAGTCCCTACTGACGGCGCCCGTTCACGAACATATCGCATGGATCAGCACCATTCAGCTCAACCATTTTGAAGGGAAGTTAATGATCCAACACACATGCCACCACCAGCGAGACATTAAAGTGAGCATGACATACTCTCAGCCGCCAGGGCACATTCAAGTCAATGGTAGCTTTAAAGCACTTAGGTAAATACATAGTGCTCACACACATGTGCTATGCAGTTATACAATACTAGGAGATTGAATTTATACAATGTAAAGATATTTTTTACAATCTTCAGCAGCTCCAACAAAATTTTCGAATGCTAATCAATTAGTTAAGCGACCTGTGGAGCTGGACCAGCGCTGAGCCAAGCATTTTTGTCAGTGATGTAATCCCCCAATTTATAATATGCTTGGCGGCATAGAGTGCGTTTTATACAAGATTTAAATTTTGTTTCATTCAATTGGAGTATATACCGTATAGTATAGTATAGTAGTTACCGTAAGGACTATTCCTGTTTGCAGCGTAAAATGTAAAGTATAAAAACATAAGTAAAGGTAAGGTAAGGTTTAAGGTTGACTGGTTGAAAAAGCCTCAGGTATTAAGTCCGCCTTTCGACAGTATTTTTTACGTGTTTATAAAGTTTTAATAAATATATAAATCTTTTTTTTGGTTCTTTTTTTACTCCTATTGGTCGAAAAAGTGTGGTCAAACATACAGATGTTTGACCACACTTTTTGAATCACCACAGGGTCATTGTAACAGAGATTTAAACATAAAATATTACTATCTATTTTAGGTCGACGCATAAAGGGGCGGTAAACATATGTGGTCATCGTATGCAAGTGATTTTGTTTTCACGGTGGTCAAATGTACGTGCCTGTAACTGTACACACGGCTACAAATATCAAGCTATACATTTCCAGTATAAGCTGACCTCTCATTGTACGGAAATCCTATACAATGCGAGATCATCTTATACTGGAAATGTATAGCTTGATTTGTAGCCGTGTGTACAAGCGAACAAGCTATTTGGTATACAGGCAGATAACTTTACACAGTTTTGTGAGTGTTTTCAGTAGTCAACAATAATTTTACGTGACTCTCCTAAGCCTTATGCTCAAAAAGTTAAATTATACACACAATCAAAACGAATTTTGGCAGTGTAGCGGAAAATTAACATATTTTGCCGGGTGCGTCTCATATCATATAAAGTTATTTGGTATATTTTCATTTCAATAACGTTCACAAGATAGTATGTGAGTTTCTATGTTTGTAAACGCACCCACGATACAGGAAGAAATTCCTAGTGTGGGGCAACGTTTTTAAAAAGAAAAAAAATAATAATAAACGTGAGTTATACCAACTGTCGATATAATTTCTTCAGATATAACATTTATACACTCTAAAACTTATTTCGTATAATGTTATTGGATATAACGTTTATTTAATCGAAAATCATTAGGTCTATCGTTTAAAATATATAATATTGATACCATTTTTATGGTTAACACCCCGATTCAAAGCAATCCGACTCAGATGGGTTATATTAGGTTAGAAGGTTAAGGCGGGAGCGGAGCGGAGTGCCAGGTCCCCTCTATGTTGGAGAATCATTTGGGTTAGGTTTGGTTAGAACCTTAGAACAATGACCATTAACGTGCGAAGGCGAACGAGTGAAGCGAGCGTGCTGCGGGAGAGGCGTGACAGAAACGAATCGCTGCAAAACCGACTCCACGTAGTCTTGTCTAGCCCTAGAGTGTTATTTAAAATCGCGTAGGCGTGGAGGTGCGAGGCGGCCCGCGAGCTGAGGAGCAGGTGGTTTCAACACTCGCCGCCGCCGTGGTGGTGAGCGTGAAACACATCTGCGACGATAAGCTCGCATGGGACCGCCGGAGCACCGCAGCGCCGGAGCCGTGACAGAAACCATGCCTGCTGCATGTTGCATGCTGCATGTTGCTTGCTTGCTTGCATGCTGCATGTTGCATGCTTGCTTGCATGCTGCAAGTATGGTGTATGCTTGTTTGCATGCCTGTTGCATGCATGCAGTATGCTTGTTTGCATGTTTTTTACAGGGAAATAAAAACCACATATGTTTTTTTTACTAGGCGTTTTATAATATTAGACTAAATAGGTTTTATGTCTTTTGAGTGGTATATCAAACGATTTTATATTCAATGTATGTTATGCTTATAAAAATTAGGTACTTTAAAATTATATCAATCGTTTATTATATTAACTAATCATTATATCAAATAAAATTATAGATTCAGTTGTTATATCTTGTAAATATTAGAGATTTTGTAATTATATCATACCTATATTACTTACCCTATTTTGCCTGTATACCAAATAGCTTGTTCGACTGTGCTATCACCTAGATAGATTCTAGAAAATAAAATGTATCTGCTGCATATCATCCCGAGTGACTCGTAAAACTGGCCTCACCAAATGGATTACTGCGGTATGGGTCACTTAAATGGTTTTATGCAATTATAGGCTACGTGCTCACATAAATGATGAAAGGGGTTCCAGTCCAGTAGAGCTTTGTGACAGTTGCAAGTAGTAAGGGTTCGTTTCTCGAGCATAAAGTTGCTGGTCAAGCCTGGGAAGTGATGATAGACTATTTCAATTTGATTTATGTATGTACAAATAATGGTAGGTACCTATTGCGTAAGGTAATGTTACTGTTAACTGTTTTATCTATAATGCATTATGATATATATTTTTATTTTATTTTTTCTCTTTGTTCCTCTCAATCAGAGCACCCGCCATCTAATCTCTTCACCACCCTTGGTTGACTGGTAGAGAATGCCTAAGGCATTAAGTCCGCCTTTGTACCTTTTTTTTTGAGCGCGAAAAGTTTAAATAATTAAATAAATAATGTTAGGAAAAAGAATCCTGCGGAAACGTAAGAATGCGCTGGTGTACACACGGCTACACATCAAGCTATACATTTCCAGTTTATGCTGATCTCGCATAGGATTTCCGTATAATGAGAGGTCAGCTTATACTGGAAATGTATAGCTTGATCTGTAGCCGTGTGTACCGCGAACATTGATCTGTTTTTACTAGATTAGAAGTGAGCAATATTAGCATATCTCAAGTAGCGGATGTTGGAGAAAAAACAGCCAGTCTGAAGTGGGAGTGGGCCGGCCACGTCGCACGAATGCACACGGAGAGATCGTCACTCAATGGACGCCTGTGGTAGGACATCGCCCGTAACCACTTAATCATGTTTACGGGCCAACATGGCCAGAAATGGCACAAAACATAGATATTTGAAAAGAAAAAGGGGAAGCCTTTGCCCAGCAGTGGGTCACAATATAGGCTAATAAAAAAATATAATAAAAAGAAGTTAGCGCAACAGAGTACTCGACTCATTCCCACAAGCGTAGGTATGAAAGTCAAAACGTGATTCATTGACATGCTTCTAAAAATCTTTTATCTCTGAAAAACTGGCCGTTTATGGAATCCTGATTAAATCCCAATTTATATACAAATAGGTATTATTACGCTGAAACGAACGATTATTTAAATTCAATTGCTTAATTTAAAAGAAAAAGAACAGATACCTAAGCCTCACTTCAATCAAATACCAATCTTTTTCCACTTTGAAACAAAGAGGGAATTTTATCGGTAGAATTTATTTTATCGTTATAAATCACACGGTTTTACAGTACGAAGCAGTCCTATTCTTTTTATCTTCAATGAATTATTCGATAACGGGCTTCAGGGAGCTTAGAAAATGTTTTTGAAATCACAGGCACGTTTTAAAGCCTGATTATTTTATCTTGGTTTTATTTATGACGTTAAAATCAGAGTGAAAATTTAATGTAATTTAATTTAAATAATTAAAAACCAGTATCATGAGTATTATGGTCTTTTTTTGAGAGAAGATCTGCTTTTTTACCCGACTACTGCGAAGAAAAAAGGAGGGTTATGATTTTGACCGGTATGTATGTATTGTATGTATGTTCATCTGTTCCCTCATATCTTCTAAACGACTCATCACAATTTGACAAATGAGGTATCGTTGGAAGCGTCTTGATCGTCCGCTGGTTATAGACTATGTGACGTCACATTAAATAAAAATGGCGCCCTCTAGAGGACATAAAATCAGGAACTAAAAAAAAAATATTGCTTAATCGTACCATGTTGGGTATCAAATGAAAGGGCTTAATGAGCACATTTCAAAAATATATATATTATAACCCCAAATGAAATAAAAAAAACGACACCACAGACAGACAGACAAATAAAAAATCCGGAGTCACACGTGATCTGTTCGATTTATGCTCTAACACGTGTGACTCCGGATTTTTTATTTGTCTGTCTGTGGTCTCTTGTTTATACCTTTTTAGTCGTAGTTGGGTTTTAGTTTTTATTATCCTACATATGTTGGGGTTTACATGGAGCGACTGACCGCCAAGCCAGTTATAGTTACTACTAGCTTCTGCCAGCGCCTTCGCCCGCGTGGTAGGTATGTCAATTAAATAAGTAGCCTATGTCCTTCCCCGGGATACCATCATCTATCTCCTTGCCTTTATCGAAATCTTTTCAGTGGTTTTGGCGTGAAAAGGTAACATACAGACAGAGTTACTTTCGAATTTGTAATATTAGTATGGAAGTATGGATAAAAAGAATATATGTATAATAATTATCATTAAACGGAATAGGTGCAGGTGTCAACATTTTGTTGAAGTTAGTTTGTTTCGAAATATGAAATACTATTAATTAGCAATGCAGAATTTTTAGAAATTAGGAAAGTATGCAAACAAAATAAAACTTTTTACAAAAAAAATACAACCGACTTCCAAAATAACATTTAAAAAAAGTGAAAAATAACTTTAATTTCGGAGGTCGGTATCTTTGTTTTTCAATTTTCGTTTTTTGCCACCGCCTTCCGAAATTAAAGTACTTTTTCACTTTTTTTATGTTTTTTTTGTACGAAGTATTTATTTTTCACTAATTAGTTGTGGCACCTACCCCACACAAACTCGAATACCACTACCTGCTATGTAAATAACAGTGACGGAGTCGGACAATATATCGTCTACATACATTAAGTGGGGAAAAAATATGTAATATTGAAGCTGACACAAAAACTACGCAAGAAAAGTTAATAAAATTTATATGGGACCACTTATGCAGCATGACCTACCAAACAAAAAAGAATGATGATTCTTTTTTTGATCGATTCATAATTGGCTGAGCAATCGAGTAAAATACACACAAAAAAAAAAAAACATACAGACGAATTGAGAACCTCCTCCTTTTTGAAGAAGTCGGTTAAAAAGGTAACTTGTAAAGCAAAAAAAGAAAAAAAATAGATTTGGCAAACCGGCAGACGATATCAATCAACCGTTTCCTGTCTGTGGCAGCCAAATAAATAAGTTCTACATATAAGAATATTATACGAAGGTCAGAGGATCCATCCGGCGACTATCAGTCAGCTTTTACTTAGATCAAAGGAAGAAATATGAAAGGAGAAAGAATATGGATTGGCATTTGTATAAAAGGTGGTCTTACCATAAAGTCTGAGTAATAGGATAAGCATTTCCTTAACCATAGATAAACTTATTTATTTAGCAAATATTTTAGTAGCAACATTTGTAGCATCAGGTCAGTTTATTACAGTATTATGAACTCGCCAAGTGATTTATGGACATACGCATGTCCGCCATTAAAACAGTCCGCTGCATGCCGCACGGACCTACGCGTGGTCAGAATTAAATACGTTCGCATTTGTCAGGGATTTCGTAGCGTTACGGGATGAAAAAAATGAAATTTTAATTTCGATGTTAAATGTCGAAGAAAATTAAAATAAACAAAAGAGTAACCAAGAATAGCGGGAATAAATAAAAAGGAATCAGTGATAGCTTATCAAATGAGTTCGTATCTCAGACCAAATATAAAACACATGTGTGCACATATTTTGGTGTTTTGATTGTAAATGGTTGTAAATGTGTGCGTTTGAGCGTGTATGCACAGAGCGGTGGTGTAGTTTTGGCATGCTTCACTGTATTGTTCGCAGCGCTCTGTCTTGGTTTTTTATTTGGTCTGAGGTTCGTATATCTTCAAAACTTTATGATGTATTTTGTTCTGTGTGTCTGTCTGTATGTCCGTCTGTCACCAGGCTGTATCTCATGAACCGTGATAGCTAGACAGTTGAAATTTTCACAGATGATATATTTCTGCTGCCGTTATAACAACAGATACTAAAAAACAGAATACAACAAACGTGATTTTTTTGCCGTTTTTATAGATAATGGTACGGAACCTTTCGTGCGCGAGTCCGACTCGCACTTGGCCGGTTTAAATATTTTGAGGTCAGCCATTTTTCCTTCTTTGAATGACCGGTACGGGCAGTGGCATGTAACCCAACCTTTAAGCCCCATTTACACGATGCAAGATTTTGGAACGTTCTAGAGCAATAATCGCGTTCCTTATAGCACGTTCAATTGTTGACATTTAAAAATGTTCTATCCAAGGCAATTATTGCATGCAAGTTTTAGCCTGTCTAAACACAGAGTTTTACCTCCTTGTACAATTGATTCAAGTATTGCTCATTCAATTTTATTCAACGTCTTCTCGAGATTTTTTAAAACCTTGAATGATAGAAAATGTTCATGCCAGAATTGAATACGATTTTATTATAGGTGTGATTTTATTTTACATGCATATTACATCTGTATCAGTTTTGAACGGTAATTAACTTGCCCGTATAGTGCAACAATTGTACGTGTTATTTAGAAAATGCACGTCCATTGTTGCTTCAATTTTATGGTATGCCATATGCAATAAACTTCCACAGTGTAAATGGGGCTTTATACGAGAATTTTCTGTACATAGATATTATTATATCGCAATATTGGCGTGAAAAAAGGTTTTCTGATGTTTATTCAATCATTTGATGGGCATTGCTAGAAGGCACAGTTCGGTTTCTTTGTGTGAGCCAAGAAAAAGCCAAGAAAAACTTTTCCATTTCATCTGCTTTTGTTTTGTAGAATAAAATGAGTTCGTGAAACAAGTAGGTAGGTTGGATAAATAAGTACCTAGTAGGTACCTATGTAATGGATATTAACGTTTTCATTCGTGATAAAGTTATTGTTCTTTTAATGTTTAAGGGCATTTCAATAGTACCTAAAATAAAAACTAGGGTCGTATCAGATTTCTAACTTATAAAATACAATTTATGTAGTTTTAAATCGGGATTTCTGACCAAGCATCATTTCAGAATCCATGATAAAAATCTCTCTTTTTATAGAACACATCGTTATTATTCTCACCCACACATTCATGTATTTTAAATGTCAGTTTTTTATACATGGTAATTTTAAATTCACTGTTAACCTTTCAGGAGGTGAGAGTACTCATGATTACAAACAACTTACACTATGGGATCAACTATGAAATAGCAAAAAAGAAAAACATCTGTTTCATACATTTTCATCGGGCAAATATTGCAGCTGATATTTTTTCCATATTTCAGAGTTGGTCTTATAGTGAAAATATAGCCAGGTTAACAGTGAATTGAAAATCACCGTGTATATCCTCGATGTACAAAACTAATTCCGACCATACCTTCCGCTGTAGATAAGTCCTTTCCCGATTCAAAAACCTCCTCCTTCAGCAAAGATCCCTATCAAAATACAACAAAAGATACAAATTAACAAAGTTGAACTCCGATTTCCGGGCAAAGTTAACACGATTCTGGGCAAAGTTTGCCCTCTACAGCTTGTAGAACATCGGGCCTCATTTGTGGCATGATAAGTAGTCGTTGTACCACCGATACATGGCTAGATTGCCTGGCTGTTCTCCAAATAAGCTAACAAATGTACGCAATAACTGGTTTTAAGCGGTTGCGTGGTGGTAGTTTGGTTGTACGTACATGTTTTGTGTAGTACGTTTTTAGATTTTGAGTTTAGAAAAAAGAAAACCAAAGGTTGTTTGAAGATAAGTGAAGGCATTATTACCGTAGCCGGGTAAAAATGTCACAAAAAATAGTTCGTGTAATGATCTCTTATGTAATTCTGAACAGCTAGGTAAGGATATTTATTTTGCATGGATACCTTTGTGGATAATTTTGTCCAGATAATATTTATGATAATGATTTGTACGTCTTTAAATGTGTTTCTATAAAGATGGGGACGGGGCGATAAGTAAACCATCTTCTACATCTACATATTAACTAGCTGCGCCCCGCGGTTTTACCCGCGTAAGTCTCGATCCCGTGGGAATATCGAGATATGTATAAAGTATCCTATTCCAGATAATGGTCTACCACTGTGCCAAATTTCATACAAATCCGTCCAGCCGTTTCAGCGTAACAAACAAACTCACTTTCGCATTTATGATATTATATTAAATTAAATATATAGTTAGGATTAAAGTCACTTTTTTTGTCTGTCTTTGTGACCGCTTTATCTAATCTCCGCAACGAATTTTGATACGGTTTTATGGGAGGTTTAGGAATGTAACGTGTGTAAAAAGAAGTCCAAGAATCACTTGTTATTCACATCATTGTGATTTCTTTTCTACTGGACCATATCTGGGCACCTTCTGTTACGGAAATATTGAAGGTCGAAGTTCCAACTTTGTCAGACGTTTTTTTGAAGAGAACCAACCATGAACCGTTGCTTTTTGTGTGCATTACGTTGCGCACTACAGTAAACAGCGATTTTTCACACCAAAAATAAAAGTCGCTTCCCAGCAATTATTTTTGTGCAATATTAATTATATATTATTTTTTTCTTTCTTAAGTTGTGTTGTGTTTCATTGTAATTATTTTATTTTAATATGTTGACTATTCTTTTTTATAATAATTAATAGAAAAAGTGTACACCTTTAAGGTAGATTTTTGAGGAACAAATTATTTATTATTAAGATCTCATTGTAAAATGTACCAAAAATCACACTAATAAATGAATTTTTGAATTTTGAATTATTTTGATGTTCAAAATGCGTAGTTCACGGCTGTGTGATGGGTCTTGTTACGCCCTTTGTAATTAAATCCTACCTACCTATTGATTTAATTTCGTACTTTCGTAATTTATTGAAAATCACAATCAATCAGTATAATATTATAAATGTGAAAGTTTGTGTTTGTGAGTTTGTGTGTTTGTGTGTTTGGATGTTTGTTACTCAATCACGCAAAAACGGCTGAATTGATTTGGATGAAATGTGGCAAATAGATAGTTTATAACCTGGATTAACACATAGGATACTTTTTATCCCGATATTCCCACGGAATCGAGACTTACGCTGGTGAAACCGCGGGGCGCAGCTAGTCCTAAATAAAATTAACTATACCAACACGTTATGTATGTACATACAATTATAAAACAAAATTAAAAAGAAAAACAAAAAAGGGGACGGGCTCATTTGGCATCAAAGAATTAGTCCGCATCGCTGTCAATGGGAAAAGTGCCCAAAAGGCAGCATTTCCACGTTGAATGGCAATGCTGATTCTTTGGGCTAAAAATAGGCCAGCCTTCTGGTCACGTGAAGAGTCGACCAAACGCTTAGCGATGTCCCGAAATACTCGATGAGCACTCGGACCCCACGGCCCTAGTGTTTCAATCCCAAACGGCTCAAACATATAGCTCCCAATAAGATTGTTATATTTGTGCCGTTTGAGGTTTTCTGCTCCTGTAGCACCTGCCCCAGCACAGCCTGCCGTGCTAGGAAGATGGGATGGCGCGAGGGTGTCGACACAGGTTGCGTCCCACACCAAAGGTCTACCCAACTTCCAAGGCATTATGGTATACGCCCTTTGTAATACATTAATATATATAAAACATGTATTATAGAAATCTCGACGTTTTGTCTCGTCGTAAAAACCGTACGAAATAGGGGCTGGCCGCTAGTAAATTATAAAATAAATACCAAATTACATTTATGCTACCCCGCACAGTTCTCAAATATTGTTATAAATGATAGGAGTATTTACACAAAAAAGAAGTAAGTACCTGTATCTGCAATCTGTTTTTTCAATCGACACAGTCCAATATGATGTAAAAGCCTTGTAATACCCGTGGGAGACGCCGCGTGTGATGTACACGGAGTACGTACACAAACATTGTATACAGTATACATTGGAATATCGAAATACATTAACAAAATAAATATCGGAGAGCCGCCCAAGTGAGTCACATTTCACTAATACCTTATATTATGCTTTATTTATCTTTGATTCAACAACACGACCCTACCATGAGTGTTTAGTGTTTAATTGAATTTATACCTTATTACTACAAAACCGTGTTTATCAGTTGTATAGCCTAAACACCTTTAAAACACGATATTTCTGTATGGAGTTTGACATAAAACTGACAGTAAACACTCGTTTAACAAGTGTCTCAGTTTTTGTGGTTAGACCCATAGTGTTTACAAGCTATGTAAAATACTAGTAGGTAATGAGCTGCCTATGGTTCGACCTCAACATACTTAGTTACGAAGAGAATAATGATTTGGGAGATGATGAGTGTTTACGAGCCGTGTGCTGTGTGTGTGATTTTCCATCGGAAAAAATGACGAACTCTCATTCAAACCTTACCTTTTATTAAAGGGATGTATTTAAAGACATATCAAATACATATAGGCTGATAAACACATTACCATCCTTTGCATCGCGCAGCCGGGTAATCAAAATCCTTCCTTTGTGCTAAGTAATAACAGTTGCACGGGTTGATCCATCAGGTTAAGCTACGTTTGCCGGGGTTGGTCTGTGATCATCTTTACATACCGAGGCTCCTTCGTGCCTCGGAAAGCACGTTAAAGGTCGATTCACACATATCAGTGAAGCCACCGTTCCGACTTAGTTCCGACACAGTGCAAAATATTATTTCATACATTCTCTATGAACGCATCCCCAGATGCCAGTGTCAGTGACGACACAGTGCTCTCAGTGTCAGTGTCGACACCGGCATGAGAATATGTGTGAATCGACCTTAAGTTGTTGGTCCCGGCTGTCATTCATGGATCTTTAACGGTCGCTACGGGTTGTCAGAATCCCGAAAGTCTGACAACTAGTTTTACCAAGGGGTTATCGTATTTTTTTTTATTTTTTTTTGGCAGGATTGGGAAATCCTCATGGACGCCCAAACTGCTTCACAGACGAACCACCACACTCCTGCCTTACAAATAAATCCACAGACGTGGAGGTCCGTGATTTTGTTTATGTACAATGTTTGTTTACAGTCTATTATGTGTACAGTTACTGTGCTCCTACATCGGACACTTATTAAAAGTAACTTAAATCTACGTGAGTGAATTTTTTTAAAATTTTTTGTTAGTATATTACAGGTATGGATAGAAATTAACTAAGTGGTAGTGCCAGTCGACCAGCCCCAACCGACGGCATCCGTTCACGGATTTGACGTACACATCCGCGCCGTTCAGCTCAACCATTTTTTAGGGAACTGAACGACCGGACATGCAGCGCCACCATCGGCAGGGCATTTACGTGAGTATGACAGACTGGCTCTGCCATGTAGTTTTACAAAGAGGTTGTTTATTATTTTATTGGAGTGGGTTAGGTTGAGGTTAGGGAGTTTTGGGTTAGGTTGGGTTTAGGTGGGAACTTGTTAGGTGGTGTTAGTGTGGGGTCTGCTGACCAGGGACTTCGCTAGCCTGAGCAAGTTATCCATGACGACTGTGTCTCGATGCTGCATGGCCGTCTTCAGGTTGTAGTTAGGGGTTATCGTATTACCCAGTACTGGGTTGTGGAGGTCAGATAGGCAGTCGCTCCATGTAATATACTAGTATTCGGCTGCATCCGGTTAGACTGGAAGCCGACCCCAACATAGTTGGGAAAAGGCTAGGCAGATTTTTGTGCTACCTGCTCTGTTAATTGAATTATTGCCAAAACGAGTTTTAGATTTCAAAATAAACTTTTAGGTACGTTCTACTTTAGTACACATTCCTGGAAAGTGATAAATTGTGTATGCATACTTGAAAAACACATTAGTACACGTCCGGGCGAAATAACATCGTATTCGCTTTCCATAATATAAAACTATTTTTGCTACAAACCTTTGTGATTGTTTTCGAAACGGTAGACAATCTATCATTTCGGGCTTAGCATTTCTGAAGATGTATTTGTTTGTTTTATTCCATTATTATTTTCTGGTTTTTGTGTTCTACTTAAATTCATCTGTATTTTCCTGCCCTTGTCTCAGGTTACTTGCGGTCGTCGGCGCAACACGTTTTCTTGGGTTATGCACACTTCGTCCCATTCTCACTTTGTCACGCGTTCGCAGTTGATCCCATTCGCAGTTGGTCCCATTCAGACTTGATCACATTCGCAGTTGGTCCCATTCACACATGATCCCATTCGCAGTTGGTCCCATTCACACTTGATCCCATTCGCAGTTGATCCCATTCGCTGTTGGTCCCATTCGCAGTTGGTCCCATTAACACTTGATACCATTCGCAATTGGTCCCATTCGCTGTTGGTCCCATACACACTTGATCCCATTCGCAGTTGGTCTTATTAACACTTGATCCCATTCGCAGTTGGTCCCATTCGCAGTTGGTCCCATTCACATTTGATACCATTCGCAATTGGTCCCATTCGCTGTTGGTCCCATACACACTTGATCCCATTCGCAGTTGGTCCTATTAACACTTGATCCCATTCGCAGTTGATCCCATTCGCAGTGGGTCCCATTCCCAGTTGGTCCCATTTCCACTAGATCCCATTCGCAGTTCGTCTCATGTAAGTAGTTTGTATGGGAAGAGGTAGGTTTCTGGACCCACTCTCCCCTGTCAACCGTCACGCTATCATTCATTCCGTTCTCTTTCATATTATTCCTCACTCAATCCATCCATCTTTTTTTTCGCCTTCCTCTCTGCCTCCATTCCTCTCCATCCACCAACATTTATATTCATTCATTCACTCAAAAGTCATCATCATCATGTTGGGGTCGGCTTCCAGTCTAACCGGATGCAACTAAATAACAATATTAACATGGAGCGACTGCCTATCTGACCTCCACAACCCAGTAACTGGGTAATACGATACCCCTTGGTAAGACTGGTTGGCAGACTTTCGGGCTTCTGACGACCCGTAACAACTGTCTAAGGTCGACAAATGACAGCCGGGAACAACGACTTAACGTGCTTTCCGAGGCACGGAGGGGCTTAGTATGTAAACATGGTCACCCATCCACAGACCAACCGCGGCAAACGTAGCTTAACCTAATTGATCAACCCTGGTTGTTATTTCTTAGTCACAAGCCCGTCATTATCAAAAGTAACTTTGTAAAATATCATTCTAGTCGTTTTAGACACTGCGGTGCATTTCAATACTTCCTCATTGTTTATTCCGGTAAAAATATATACATATATATACATACATTTTCCGACAGAGATGATGATGACATCACTCACAGCAAAAATTTACAGTCCAAACAAAGCCAAAGTTTATTCCTACCAAAATAGATCAGTCCGGACTGCAATTCTGCAACGTTGCATTGCATATGAACGTGAAATACTGGTGCTAAAGTAAATATATGAACCATTACCGTAACATATGGTAGGTGTATAATTTTATTACTGTTTCATTAGTAAAATTTTACAAAAACCGGAACTTTTTCGGTGTTTTGTAAGAGTGTGAGAGTATTTATTTTGTGTATATTTTTGCGTACCGATTTTACTACTCTTGGATATCTTTTTGTGCAGCGTTATGGTTCAAGGCCCCCAGGACATGGTGGACCGATGACCTGGGGCCTGTTTATCAACAGTTACAAGTCTACACGTTCACAAGTTACCTTGAATGTTAATTTTTGTTTAATTCATAGCTCATCTCCATAATCATATCAGCCTTAATGTTCCCACTGCTGGGACACGGGCAGTAGGTCATCTCTCTCTTTTGCCCAATTTAAAAAAAAGAAAATCGAATTTAAACATTTATTGCGGTACTAAGCACGACACTTGTAAACTTGTAAGACGGAATAGAAAGTCGCCGGACACTCTCAGGATTTGCTATGATTTTCTACAAGTGTTATTTTAACAGAGTAATTTTCAGGTAAATATAACTACTAACTAATTTGTAATATCTACTTAATATAAATAATTATGTACAAGGGGAAATTATCAAAGGGCATCAAAAAATTCGTCCGCATCGCTGTCAACAGGAATAGTGCCCAAAAGGCTGGCCGCATTGCCACGTTGTATGGCAATGCTGATTCTTTGGCCAAAAAATAGGCCAGCCCTCTGGTCACGTGAAGAGTCGACCAAGCGCTTGGCGATGTCTTGAAAAACCAAGTGGGCACTCGGACTCCATGGCCCTAGGGTTTCAAACCCAAACGGCTCGAACATATACGTCCCGATAAGATTGGAGTATTTGCGCCGTTTGAGGTTTTCTGCACCTGCAGCAGCAGCTTCAGCACAGCCCGCCGTGCTAGGAAGATGGGATGGCGCAAGGGTGTCGAAACACGTTGCATCCCACACCCAAGGCCTACCTACCTTCCAAGGCATTATGGTCATTCCGTCTGGTCTCTTCCCATCGTCGCGTGCCAGGCCATTGGGTTCTAGAACAGCTGGCACCCCGGCGGTGACAAGAGCACGACGGATGATGTCATTGATGCTGGCGTGCCGTGCTATCCGGCCTGCGCTTCTACTGTAGGATAGGCCATGGTGACCGAGGCAGTCGACACCTTCACCGCATTAGCAGCGATGCGGAGCCACGCAAGGAGCGCCCAGACGCAGACAAGTAGCGAGCCGGAAGGTGGTGTCACCCAGCATAGTGCCTACGTTGGGTGACGGTAGTGCCTGAAGCCAGAGGCCCGACTCCCATTCTTCACCCACAGCCAGCAGGCGGTCACGCTTAGCAGTATTGGTGGACGTATTTATAAGATTATTCCGTACCAACCTGCAGAGCGGGCCCTCCCACTGCCTCTGGGAAAATGGGTTCACGGGCCGATCTGTACCTGGGCAAGCCACTTTCCAGGCGTTCTCTGCATAGGTCAAGTACGGCACTTCAGGGTCAACCAGGCAGGGGGCTAAAATTTTCCCGGTCAACTTTTCAGTGCTGTGGATAGTTAATGTAACAAATGTCTAGGAAAAACGAACATCATCGTGTTCCTAGGAAAGCTCGCCAAGATTCAGGACTTTTTACTCGACTACGGCGAAGAAAAAAGGAGGGTTATGATTCTGACCGGTATGTATGTATGTTCATCTGTTCCCTCATATATTCTAAACGACTCATCACAATTTGACAAACGAGGTATCGTTGGAAGCCTCTTGATCGCCCGCTGGTTATAGGCTATGTGACGTCATAAAAAATAGCCCTCTAGAGGACATAAAGTCATGAACTAAAAAACAAATATTTTTTAATCATACCATGTTAGGTATCAAATGAAAGGGCTTAATATACATCACCTACTATAACCACAAACAAAAAAATTTAAAACTAAAACCCAACTACGACAAGAAAGTCAATCAACTAAAATGGTATAAACAAGATACCACAGACAGACAAATTAAGAATCCGGAGTCACACGTAACGTGTTCGATTTATGCCCTAACACGTGACTCATTGATTCAGGACTTTATAACTTTGTTTCTATGGACCAGGGGGTCTAAACCGGCCACATTAGCAATTCCTCTAATTTGACATAAAAGCAATTCATAATTTCGTGGACTATTTTACAAATCTTCATAGAAAACTGTCAAATAGATGAATTATTTCGTAATATGAATTACACGCAGATCATCTTATGAATTGTCAGTTTGTGACATTTTACGATGATTCATAATATTTTCATATTATGATTCTGCTAAAGTGACCGTTTTAAGCCCCCAGGTATTACTCAAGTCTGCCGATGGCAGTAACCGCTTCCTTCCTGGTGGTATTATTGCCAATGAAAATTGTATACATAATAAAATAAAATAAAGTGAACCTTATGAACATTTTTGTTAAATCAAAAATTACGGATTTGACCTATAGACAATTTTCTGAATGAACACATAGGATACTTTATAGCTTTATGCTGAAGTTAATTTGAAATTTCTGCCTTCTAATATGACTCTAAACATTTCGTTACCATGTTTTTTTTGTGTCAATCTTCCACTGTTTTTTGTATAATGAAACATTTCGTACTTGTTTTATTAATTCAACACGATACATGAAGTAAGTGAAAATGCCAATCCTTACATAATTATAAAACAAAGTCATCCGCCGCGTCCGTCTGCCGTCTTGTACGCGATGAACTCAAAAACTGCTACACCGATTTTCAAGCTGTTTTCACCAATGGATAGAGTGGTTCTCGTGTAAGGTATATAATTTACAGTATATAATAATCGACATCCACGCGGGCGAAGTCGCAGGCATCAGCTAGTTACAAATAAAAGCTGATGTGTATTGATTTAGTTTTTCAAATAAATAACCGCTATTTTTATGAGAGTTTCCTCAAAAAATTATGAAGTTGGAATATATATTGGCATTGCAAAACAACGACAAAAGTCAATTAAGAAGCGCCGGATTCGTTTTGGAAGCTCTACTTTTTGTTTCGCTAACTGGATTCCAATCTCTGCGGAGTTTTCTGTTTTTGTTTGTTAGGGTTCCGCGTTGAGTGGGGAAAAACCTTCGTAATTGTTGTGTTTATCTGTTTATTTTCATTTTTAACCGACTTCTTCAGAAAGGAGGAGGTTCTCAATTCGTCTGTATGTTTTTTTTTTTGTATATTTGTTACTCGATTACTCCGCCAATTATGAATCGATTTTGATGATTCTTTTTTTGTATGGTAGGTCATGCTTACGAGGTGGTCCCATATAAATTGTATTAATTTTGCTTGCGTAGTTTTTGAGTTAGCTTCAATATTATGTATTTTTCCCACTTAGTTTATCTAGATGATGTTTTCATTTACTCCTTCACTGTTATTTACATCAGCTCGTAGTATTCGAATTTGTGTGGGGTAGGCACCACAACAAAAAAGTGAAAAAAAAAAAAAAAAAACAAAAAAAAAAACGACTTCCAAAAAAACACTCAAAACTGAAAAATAACTTTAATTTCGGAAGTCGGTGGCAAAAAACGAAAATTGAAAAGCAAAGACACCGACTTCCGAAAATAAAGTTATTTTTCAGTTTTGAGTGTTTTTTTGGAAGTCGGTTTTTTTTTCTTGTAAATAGTTTTTTTATGGGATATTGTTCGGATTGTACTAGAACATGCATGTGAGTAGGTACCTAATACTGTAAACGATCGTTGATAAGGGTGGGTCTAATAACATTGCCTCGTTGGTCTAATGCATGAGATCCTGGGTTCGATTCCCGGGTCGGGCAAAGTGTTATTGGGTTTTTCCATCTGGAAATTCTCAGTAGCAGCCCGGACCCTGGATTTGTGCCCGATTGATGACAATAGGCTCGCCCCCTGTAACAATGGGACTTAAATAACTGCCGAAATGTGGGTGTACTATAGGTACACCTCTGCCGAACCCATCGGGGATTACAGGCGTGATGTGAAGGTAACATCGGCTTAAGTACAGTAGCTATTAAATTCCTCATCTGCATCGTCTGATGAAATATAAGGTATTAAGGTGTGTCCAAACATTGTGCGGCAATACTGCGCGGCTGCCGCGCGCGGCGTGCCGTGCTTTGTTCGGACGACTGCCACGCGCAAACGCTTATGTTTACCTGCCGCGTATAAACATTTTTAGCAAACATTCGTTAGTAATTGTGTTTGGATGAATTATTAAGCAGAGCTACGACACATGCAACCGCTTTCATGCTAATTGAAGTGCGCGGCGTGTCTTGGGTATGCCGCGCAGTACTGCCGCGCAAACATTCGTCGGTTTAGTCCTAACTAGAGCGCGGCAGAAATGTGTCCTGCAAACGCCGCGTGTTGCTACCGCGCTCAGGCCACGCAATGTTTGAACACACCTTTACTATAACTTTTTTTCTTTAGACACTTAGGAGCACATGTATAGTTTTCTATTTTACGTAGCCATTAGCAAGTCATTGGAATGTAACTCTTATTGTCATTATTATAAAGTACTAGCTGGTATCACTCGCATAAGTCTCGATCCCGTGGGAATATTGGGATAAAAAGTATCCTATGTGTTAATCCAGGTTATAAACTATCTGTGTGTCAAATTTCAGCCAAATCCGTTCAGTAGTTTTTGTGTGAAAGAGTAACAAACATCCATCCATCGATCCAAACAAACTTTCGCGTTTATAATATTAGTAAGATAAATTAAAAATATTGCCGGGAGTTTTATACAACTATTGGCAATCATTCTGATTTATACTTGACATACGGGGAATGCCGTACGGTATTTTTGTGTTCATTAAAACTAATTAAATTAGGTCGTTAAAAACTATAGAAATATATATATATATTTTTTTTAATATTGCCTTTTTAATTTTTAACCGAGTTCTTCAAAAAAGGAGGAGGTTCTCAATTCGTCTGGATGTATTTTTTTTTTTTTTTTTTGTATGTTTGTTACGCGATTACTCCGTTCTTTTTTTGTTTGGTAGGTCATGCTTCCGAGGTGGTCCCATATAAATTTTATTAACTTTGCTTGCGTAATTTTTGAGTTAGCTTCAATATTATGTATTTTTCCACTTAGTTTATCTAGACGATATCCTGTTTGACTCCTTCACTGTTATTTACATAGCAGGTAGTGGTATTCGGATTTGTTTGGGGTAGGTACCACAACTAAAAAGTGAAAAATAAAAACTTTTTACAACAAAAAAAACAACCGACTTTAATTTCGGAAGTCGGTGTCTTGCTTTTCAATTTCCTTTTTTTGCCACCGACTTCCGAAATTAAAGTAATTTTTCACTTTTTAGTGTTTTTTTTGGAAGTCGGTTGTTTTTTTTTTGTAAAACGTATTTATTATTTCAACAGAACCAAGCCCCCATAAAATATATTTAATCATATTTTTTAATCCCGCAAGAGAAGCCTGTTCTGTGTGCTATATTAAGGTTGTATATACGATGATGGCCCTCCGCTGTCCATGATGGATGGCTTGACAGTGTGACCATGATTTACTAAGTGTAGTCCGACCTTTAAACTTATTAGCGAAATGGTGATGAAGATGGAAAGTGTCTCCAGAGAAATGTAGTTATTGTTGGAATGTTTTTTTTATCGCATTAAATAAGATATTTTAATAGCACTCGTGACTGACACGTTTGTCTAGTGGTCGCAAGCGCTACTCCTGAGCCTAACGTTCCTGGGTCGAGCAAAGTGTGGGTTCTTATCATCAGGATTTTTTCAGTTGAAGCCTGGAGTCTGGATTTGTTACCGGTTGATGGCAATAGACTTGCCACCTCTGCCTAGCCCTTCGAGGAATAAAAAAAAGGAGGGAGATACACAATTTTTTTTTTTTGTGAATCTCCTCTTTTTTTTGCAAAAAGGAGGAGGTTTCCAATTCGTCTGTATGTTTTTTTTTTGTATGTTTGTTACGCGATTACTTTGCCAATAATGAATCAATTTTGATGATTCTTTTTTTGTTTGGTAGGTCATGCTTCAGAGGTGGTGCCATATAAATTTTATTAATTTTTGTTTTATTTATTTTTCCCACTTAGTATAATATAGACGATGTTCTAAGTTACTCCGTCACTGTTAGGTATTCGAATTTGTGTGGGGTAAGTACCTCAAGTAAAAAGTGAAAAATAAAAAAAAATACAAAAAAAAACAACCGCCTTTATAAAAAAACACTAAAAAGTGAAAAATATCTTAAACTAGCTGCGCCCCGCGGTTTTACCCGCGTAAGTCTCGATCCCGTGGGAATATCGGGATAAAAAGTATCCTATGTGTTAATCCAGGTTATAAACTATCTGTTCGCCAAATTTCATCCAAATCCATTCAGCCGTTTTTGCGTGATTGAGTAACAAACATCCAAACACACAAACTTTCACATTTATAATATTAGTAGGATTTCGGAAGTCGGTGGCAAGAAACGAAAATTGAAAAGCAAAGACACTGACTTCCGAAATTACAGTTATTTTTTACTTTTTAGTGTTTTTTTTTAAGATATTTGTGTTCGTAGTCGATTGCTGTAGACTTCAAACTACTACTAAAATTATTCATACGGTATTTTCTTCATTGTTTTGTTTACACTGTAAGCAGGAAATACGGTGTGTTTTCTTCATCCCACCACGGTGTCAGGAAATTGAGAAATAGATAACAAAACATGGCGCCTACGGGGAAGGTGAAACTAGTTTGTATGAAGGAGTTTGGAACGTGTGTGCATTATTTATATTTTGCTTAGGAATAAATTTAAGGAAAATGGTGTATATGGCGGATGTAATGGTATTAGCTTGGCAATTTTGGCTTATGTTTTTTTTTGGAAGCCATGAATAAGTACGTATTGAATAGAAAAGTTGTCTGGAATTTCTCAGTAGTAGCCCGGAATCTGGATTTGTACCCGGTTCTATGCTCATGTTACGGGTTTGGTTTCCGCACTTAGTCCCTAAGGTGGACCATTGTGTGTGGTCCATGGCCACCGTTGGTGGACCCCTCTAGAAGTTAACTCATCATCATCTGCCTAGCCTTTTCCCAACTATGTTGGGGTCGACTTCCAGTCTAACCGGATGCAGCTGAATACCAGTATTTTACATAGCGACTGCCTATCTGACCTCCACAACCCAATAACTGGATAATATGATACCCCTTGGCAAGACTTTCCGGCTTCTGATAACCTGTAACGACTGTCATAGATCCTCAAAGGACAGCCGGGATCAACGGCTTATCGTGCTTTGCGAGGCACAGAGGAGTTTCGATATGTAAAGGTGGTCACCCATCCACGAACCAACTCCGGCAAGAGCTCTTCAGAAGTAAACTAAGTCTCCTGATCTGTACAGAACCTCCGTGTAAGATTTGGGTGCCCCGAGGGTTTCAGTTCTAATCTGGGTGACGCCCGGGCATTCAAAGAGCACGTGCGCGACGGTTTTCTCGGCCTCCATGCACGCTCTGCATAGAGGACTGTCCGTTATGCCTATTGTGTGGGAGTGTTTATTCAGCGAGCAGTGTCCTGTGATGGTCCCCGCCAACAGACCCGGTTGATGACAATAGGCTATAGACACACTACAGATGGCAATAGCTGGCGAAATGTGGGTGTAACTATGAGTACCTACACCTCAGTCTCTCATCTGGGATTACAGGCGTGATGTTATGCTACGTTATGTTGTGAATAGAAAAGCGGTATTTATAACTGCATCCATTCATTGTGCCTATAATTTCGTATTATTTGTAGTAAGGGATTCCTATCACGTTCAAATCAGAACAAAAAAAAGTTTCAAAACTTTTGTTTTGAAACTTCAAACTTTTGTTTTTGAAAGTTCATTTGAGAGCAAAAGCTCTCAAATGAACTTTCAAAAAAAAAAGTTGAAAAACAAATGAACTTTAGAAAATCGAATCGTGATTACGAAAACAACAATGATATTATATTCTAACTAGCTGCGCCTCGCGGTTTCACCTGCGTAAGTCTCGATCCCGTGGGAATATCGGGATAAAAAGTATCCTATGTGTTAATCCACGTTGTGAAATATCTGTTTGCCAAATTTCATCCAAATCCATTCACTCACCTCCACACTGTGCATACGCAAACGCACACATTTACAACCATTTACAATCAAGCTACACCAAAATATGTGCACACATGTTTACGAAACCGGCCTCACGATTGACAGCGTCTTGGGTGTTTATTTGGTCTGAGGGTATTTTATACCGAGTCTACATGTCCCACAACAAGGTACTCTTATCACCAAGCAAGTTAAACAAAGGAAGCGCGTTTCTCTGCAATAATACTCCTAACATTAAAGCGATTATAATCTAAAGTCGAGTGATGAAGTGTTACATTCTCTCCTTTCATTACGTCACGGGCACAAGAACCCCTTGTTAGATTATTCTGTGTTTTTCAGGGAAGCTGTAGGTAATGGGGTAGGAAAGTAATTATTTTAAAGTTTGAATTTTTCGGTCTCGATCAATGCACGGAATTACGAGTTTTCTTATTTGTGAGTTTTTTTTTTTAATAGTAAATTTAGTTAATTTTCAAGATTACACACAGATTTTCTTTGTAAGTCTAGGCAAATTATTCTTGTAGTCACTAGCGACCCGCAATGACGACAAAGAGATTTATGTACTTCTAGCTGTTGATATAACTTCTGCAAGCGAGTTTTGACTAATATGGATAAGCGATGTCCTACTGTTGCCCTATTTATGGACATGACAAAAGCATTTGACCGCGTTAAAATTGACATACTATTGGATAAAATCTATGCAATCGGCATTAGGGGAAATGTACATAAATTAATAGAATCTTATTTAATTGACAGACTACAACAAACTGAAATAACATACATTTGCCCAAAAACGAAAACTATGACAGTATATAAATCTAACCTGAGGAAAGTCAAATATGGCGTACCGCAAGGTAGTGTGCTGGGGCCATTGCTTTTCCTAGTATATATTAATGACATACCAACTGTAACCGATAATCTCATGACTCTATTTGCTGATGACAGTACCATTCTTTTTGACTCCCATGGCAAAAATGACATTCTTAAAAATATAAATTTGACTCTAAAAAATACAATTAATTGGTTAATAAGTAATAATTTAAAAATTAATATTAGTAAAACAAAAGCCATTAATTTCAGACAAAGACCAGCAATAGAGGATTTAAACATTAATTGTGATGACCACATAATAGAAGTAGTAGAGTCAACAAAGTTTTTAGGATTACACATAGATAACAAAATGACATGGAAGAAACAAATAGAACATGTATGTAATAAATTAAACAGTTATTCTTTCGCTCTACGTAATCTCAGTAGAATCGTTGATATTACAACCTCTATAATTGCTTACCATGGTTATGTATCGTCTACTCTTCGATACGGTGTTATTTTTTGGGGCAATTCCACTGATCTGGAAACTGCGTTCAGGGCACAAAAAAGATGCGTAAGAGCTATATGTAACCTAACCCAAACGGACTCATGTGAGCCTCATTTCAAAAGATTAAAATTATTGACACTGCCCAGCATCTACATCTATGAGACAGCAGTATTTATCCACTGCAATCTTGAACTGTTTGAGTATCGCACAAGAGCGCGTCACGCAGATAAACTATGCGTTCCACCAGGGAAAACCGTACTCCTTTCTAAAAGCTTTGTATGCATGGGCCCTAAAATATATAATAAACTACCTTTAATTATACGCAGTTCAAATAATGTTAATCAATTTAAAAAGAAACTTCAATCTTTACTTATAGATAAGGCTTATTATTCAGTTAAGGAGTACTTCGAAGATAAAATGTAACTCAATCATTGTTATCAATAGTAATCCAAATTTAAATTTTTCGTTGAAATAATTGTAATCTACCCAGCATAATTCTTAAATTAATCTAAATAATTATACTCTTATTGAAATTGACCATTTATTGTAACATCATGACGACTATTTGTAATGGATTGACTATCAATGTATAATTTGTATTTTTTAAGATGTGATCTAATTGTTTAAATACTATAACCCTATATTATAATTTGCATGCTAACATAAGCTGAATATGGTGAAACCATACCTGTGTAACACCTTTGTAAAACCAATATTATGCGAATAAACTTGATTGATTGATTGATTGATTGATTGACCGCGACTTCAACTGCGATCCAGGATGAAAACTAGCCTTTGTCCTTTTCTGGGTTGTGGAGGTAGTCCACAACCCAAATTTCATCTAAATCCGTTCAGGCGTTTTAGCGTGAAAGCGTAACAAACAAACAAACTCACTTTCGCATTTATAATATTAGTTAGGATATCTACAGATACACATAAACGTTCCGGAATAAATTCTATAAATGATAGTGAAAACCGCATCAAAATCAATAGTGTAGTAAATTAAAATAAAAAATCTTTTGCTTCTCAAAGAAGCGACTTTGAACTATGCATAAATATTTAAAGTACGATATTGTAAAAAAAAACTTGTCAGATCTGAAAGGATAGGTACTGGACACGGCGGATAGGATAGGACTTTTCATTACCAAAGAGTAATAAAAAAATCTTACTTTATTGAAAATAAAAAAGTTATTACTGTTTAAAATTCACATTTTTGTACCAAAATCACCCCAATTCCATAAGAATTTGCTTTTCAAAAGGGGTGTCGACGCATCACCTACGCTCATGATTCACTGCGGGGGCAAGCGCGGGATCTCGGGATACCGAACCCGCTACGAACGACCGCTGCGCGCCCGCCACACCACTCAGCTTACAGACGCCCTTCACTATGGGCATTTCTTACCTATTTTAATACAGTCCACTAATCTTATATTATTAAGTCCGATTGAGCCCATTCAGGTGTCATAAGTTGTTTTTTACATGTTGTAGTAGACGATACTCACTTTGCAAGAATATTAGGGACATCATCTCATGCTCAAATATGACAGACATTACCTCCAGTTCCCAACTCAAAACATGTTATCCTTAACACCTCGGAATGACATGTCATTTACACCAAATGTGTGAGCTGTTTGTATCATTTACATTGTGATTAACACTCGTCTCGAGTGAGCAGGTGCTTTCAAACAATAACATGTCGAAACTTTATTGTGATGCTGCAATCAATGGGTGTTTCGTCGTTTCGCACCACGAGTGGTTCGGACCGTGGTGTGAAACGCCGAAGAGCTCTTAGAAATAGGCTGTTTCGGACCGCAGCGGTCCTTGGAGCGCCGAGCGGTGTGAATCGACCAATAGCTCTTAGGAATGGGGCGATTCGAACCACTATGTTTAGGTACAAGCTAATTTCAAAGTTTGTATGTACAGTCGAGTAGAAAAGTGTTTCATGAAAATAAAACAGTTACGACTTGATATTTTGTAACCATATTTCAAAATCACAATCGCATACTAAAATTTAGTAAAAGTGGTTGAATTTAAATCACAGTTTGATTATTAATTCAGAACTAGTTTAATTCACAGTTGAAACATTAGGTACACATTCTCTTAAAACGTAACTGATTGAAATTTCGATGGCGTACCTACTTATCAAAACTTTACTTACAAATAATAATTAAGTATTTACTACTGATTAAAACAACAGTTCGAAACATCATACGTAATTTTTTTAATTAACAGTTTATGGCACATGATAAAATGCAACTAGTAATTATTAAAAATCACAGACTTCGAAACTTGTTTCATTTATCTTATTGATAAATAAGATAAATGAAACAAGTTTCGAAGTCTGTTTTTACAAATTGTCTAGACTACACTTACGAACCATATAACTTCGACACACCTTACATGTTATCACGCCCATCAAGGGTAAATAAACTTTATGCACGTCGTGTCAACCAACCTACCATCAGGTGTATACCTAGCTTTTAAAATTACATTTGTCTAGATTAAGCCTGTCTTTTGTCTGTTGGTTGACCTAAAAATTAAATTAAATAAAAATAAAATAATATTAGGTACTGACATAAAGTCTAAACGAACATAGCCTTTTTATAGGTAACCTCCAAATATTTTAATTGTGTTTTATTTTGGATTGGGCTTTATCAATGACATCTGATTTATTTTTCTTCAGTGTCATGTGATATAATCTATAGATAGTTAAAAAATATATATTTAAAAAAAATTACGGATATATTGATGATTTTGTAAAATTAATTGTTTTTTTTTACATAGACACTTTACTTAATATGATCGGTCAGAAGGCTCTTTTTCATTTATTTAGTTTTAAAATATGCAAATGACAATAATAAAAATATACCTTATCCTATACATATTCAACTTACATTAAACTCTTAATTTTAAACCAATAGGAAAAAAAACAACAATATAAAAATTTACTTTAATTATTATTAAATTGAACTGCATTAAACTCTCAATTTTTCCAAACAATGACCCACAGTAATCTCACCAGTCAATAACTCTTTTAAGATGCTCTGTATTCTTTGATTAATTTGAATTGTTTCTGCTTTCCTTTTTGAAATTTGGATGTCACCAGTTCTTGCTAATATACCACAATAATATTTGGCATCTTTTTGTATTCCCACAAGAAATTGTGCAATATTGGGTTTTTCTGTAATGGTCTTTTTTATCCTTGCATTCCATGACTCCACCATGTTGTTGGTTCTGTCGCGTTCATTGAAAGTGTTCCATGTGTTTGAAAACACATCATGTTCCAGCCATGTTTTAACAAAATAGTCATTGAAATGTGTGACTTCGTTACTCTTTGGACTTTCTGCCATTACATATAGCCAGCCATCTTCCAACAAGTCCGGCGGTAAATGTGACAATGCCATGCACAATTTCACATGGTTAGCGCCCAGTTTTGATTTCACTACTCCCAATTGCTTAGCTTTACGCCATAAACTGCGAATGTAGTGAAAATAGCATCCGACTATTTTGACTTCTGGAAATAAATCTTTGATTGCTGATATCGCAGTCATTTCAAAGTCCATTGAAATATGTGTAGGCGCCCATTCTTTTACTTGACTTTTTATCATTTGAAATAAAATGTCATATGTGGCTCTTTTCTTGTCGGGAAGCAATGCATACAGCACAGGAACGACATTTACGTATTCATCATTGCTGCCTACATCAGCGTGAATAGTGTATACTTGATAGAAACACTTCGGGGAAATTTTGAATGTGCCGTCGATAAGAAATCGTGTAATTTTTTTTAAATATTTAATCATTTCTTTGTTAGCAAAAATAAGAATGCGCTTGTTTTTGTGTTTGAATTCGGCAAACAATAAATTTTCAAATTTTTTCGGTACTTCGAGGTCACGGGCTTTTCGGAAGTTCAGTTTTTTAGCACCCAGAGATGAATTTCTTTGTCTGTACAGTTTGTTCTTGATATTTTTAAATTTTGGTAATGGATTTACCAAATTTACTCTTTGGTCGGATAGATTTTGTATGATATCGTCGAAAATTTGCGTTACTGGTTTATTAATATTCTTTTTGACTGTTTCAGTACATAAATAAATCTGTTTCTCTATTTCAATCTCTGCTTCTTTCCTTGGTGGATGGTTATGGGCAGTCTCATGAAGTATTGAAAGTGGATTTTGTTTGATTTTGATTGTTGCGTTGCACTTACTAGAATCTTTGTTGGTGCACCTCCATAATTCAGAGCCGTCTTTGTTCGTTCGCTTTAACACATAGTTATATCCAGCATGACACAGCATTTGGCCACCTCTCTTCGTTTTTAGAAAGTGGACAATTGGGCCATTATGTGAAGTTGATGGTTCACCCGACATTTTCAGGCGCTAATCTCGCGACAATCTTAGAAGCCCGCTTTGACACCTATCAAAATACTGTTAGTAGTGATGGGGAAAAATAATCGGTTGTTTTAAAAACCGATTCTCGAGATATATCGATTTATCATACTTAGAGTTTGTAATCGCCAATTTATCTACATTACTTCAAACTGATTCTCGAGCATCGTTTTATTGCACGTCATTGTCATCATCATCAGCCTACAGCAGTCTACTACTGGACGTCTCCAATTGCACGGCATTCAGCTCGATTCTCGGTAACTCATCCAGCTGCTACCAAACACCCTGCGAAGATCGTCGCTCCTCTTTTAGACATGTTGAAGTCTTAACACGCACGATAACACCAAAATCACATAATAGCCGAGTCAGAAAATATAACAATAACCTTTAACCATTTCCTTTAATGACATATTAAATATCAAAAGAAAGCTAAAAATATATGTGATCAGATTTTATTTGTTATGTTACTCTCTTTTCTAAATGTAATGTTTGTAAAAGTATGGATTTTTCAGAACATCGATTTTATTCGGTCAAAAAACGGGTTCTAATCCTTACAACACTACCGTTGCCATAGCAAAATTTAATTTATTTTATTTTCGCTATTTTATTTTGTGCCTGGCTATACTTTAAGCATTATTACTGAGAAAACTTTTTGTTCCATTTGCGGTTCGAATAAACCCATTCAAATTCTTCTATGGTCGATTCACACCGCGGTCCGAAACAGCCTATTCCTAAGAGCTCTTCAGCGTTTCACACCGCGGTCCGAACCACTCGTGGTGCGAAACGACGAAACACCCCAATCAATCTGCCTAGCCTTTTCCCAACTATGTTGGGGTCGGCTTCCAGTCTAACCGGATGCAGCTGAATACCAGTATTTTACATGGAGCGACTGCCTTTCTGACCACCACAACCCAGTAACTGGGTAATACGATACCCCTTGGTTGGACTGGTTGTCAGACTTTCGGGCTTCTGGCGACCCGTAAAGACTGACAAAGATCCACAAATGACAGCCGGGACCAACGGCTTAAGGGGCCGGCGGAGCACCGATCTCAACTATGAATCGAGTGCTACAAATGTTGTGCTAGTGTGCCTGTCGGAGCGATACACACAGCCACCGTGAACTGTACGACCACACACTCATTTTCATAGACATTACATTTGCTTGACGCGATAGCACTACTAGCTATTGAAAATTTAGGATAAATTTGGATGTGTTCTTTAATACCAAAAATGATGAACGAAAAGTTAATGTTTTTCCATTTTTTTTTCGATAATTTGTAACTTGATAATATAGGCTATGTTTCTGCTGAAACAATATCACAAGCATTGTTGTTTGTAACACAGAAAAAACAATATGAAAACATGTCATTTACGCTGTAAAAATGTGCGAAATTCAATCGGCTACAACTTCATTTTAGTTAGGTTATTTGAAAAAAAAAAGATGTGGGAACCTAGATAAATACTGTCTCAATCCGAATAACAACAAATTATGGTGGAAATATGCTCAAATTGCAAATGATTTTGGTATTACGTTTGTATGGAGAATTCATCCGTCGCCGGGGTCTTAACGTGCTTTCTGAGGCACGGAGGAGTCTCGATATGTGAAAATGGTCACCCATCCACGGACTAAACCCGGCAAGCGTAGCTTAAAACCTGATGGATCGACCCGTGCGGCTGTTATTACTTAGCCACGAACTCCTTTGTTGCGATGCTGCATTTTGCTCTTATTCGTAGTCGGGTAGAAGATGAATATGATTTGCTAAGGAGAATGGTCCATCCATTGAACACAAAACTTTACGCCTGTAATCCCCGAAGGATTAGGCAGAGGTGTACCTACGGGGTGTAAGGGACAGCCCTCCGCAATTTAACAGGGGAAATTCAGCTCCTTATTTAGAATCATATTCCACTGGAAATCTCAGGAAAATTGTATTCAGTTACTATTCCTTTATTTCAATGTAAAATTACAGTTTCTGGGCGCAGCAGTCCATTTATGTAAATACAACAGCTAAAATCAAAACACCAAAAAAAAACACGCGGTGCTAGCGCGCCCCCCACACCCTCCACAAGGAGTGCGGCTATATGCGTTGTGCCACGGTAACGATACATTGCGTGTACATTGCATGGCTTGGCTGTGTGACTCGCCTCACTGAAAGCTTGCGGGAGTGATGATGATGACGTCACGCTGGAGTAGTTGCACGAAGGCTGCGTTGACGTTCATATTCGGGGTCACCAATTTAGGGGTATGAGGAACAAGGTGTAAAGTTCACTCATCAACCATAGAAAAGGGAGGATCCTCCAACCAGACGGGTGTTGTGTCTGGCGGGCAACTCCCCAACGATTGATGTTGGGTTCTTGTATATAATTATGTCCACTGCACGGTAAACTTTAATTGCGCGATGCAGGATTTATGTGACGTCAGGATGACATCAGGTCTTTGATGCGTAGTTCGCATGTGGCGATGTAGATACCGCCACAAGGTAATAATACAAATCAGGTTTATTGAATTCCCATAAAGTTCCTGAAATAATTTCATATACCGGTTGACTTAGTATGAATTGAATGCTGAATTCATGCCATCAGTTTGCGGAGGGCTTTCCCTTACACCCTATATAGTACACCCACATTTCGCCAGTTATGTTTAAGTCCCTGCATGTAAAAGGAGGCGGGCCTATTGTCAACCGGGCACAAAGTCAGACCCCGGGCTGGGCTTTTCAGATGTCTTCTCCCGCTCTGGGCAGAGCGGGAGGGCGTGTCAGACTCTTACTGACTAAAACCCACCCGTGTTCCTTCAGTTGCCTGTATGTTGCCAGAGGCCACGGTATCCCTTCCGGAGTTTCCCGCGACCCCGGCAGGTATCGGCCGCAGCGGACCCCGTCAGTTGTGCTGACATCTCTTTGCGGCGCGCGTGGAACACAACGGGCCGTCGACACGGGTCTGGTCCTTATCGGACGGCGAGCTACCCTTTAGTCACCGTTCGCAAGCCCGCGCCTACGGTGGCCGGGAATCGGCCTGGGATTCCCGACGCCCTGGTCTCCTGCGGCGGCTAGGGGCGTGAGGGCGCGAAATTTGCCTCTCCCACTTTTGCCCGACCTGGGACTCGAACTCAGGGCCACATGCTCAGCAGTAGCGCTTGCGACCACAAGACCAACGAGGCAGTTCATCCAGTGAACACAATGGAAATTTTAGATTTATCGTTTACATATTAAAACCGTGGTTTTTACGAGGAAGGTTCTACTTTATGGGACGTGTAACATGTTTATCCTTTTGAAATGAAAACAAAACGTGTAATTAATCAAAAACATGCCCAAAAACCCTAACAAAGTGACACAGCAATTACATGTATGCCAAACACACGCCATTGAACATAACGTAAACATCACAAGTCTGTTCATCATGTCTATTACATTTATTAATGGTCGACAACTGTTTGTCAGCAGCTTAACGCAAACGTGCGTGTAAACGTTCCCACCGGGACCAGAAATCAGGTTGGAGAGCAGCTCTATTTTACGGTTAGGTTAATGGATTATTTATGTAGTTTTTCAGTTATCTTGTTCTTGAGGGAATCGAAGCTATTTAGCTACGAATCCCTCAAGAACCAGATAACTACAAATATCTACAAGAACTATATATAACTATAGATACAAGATAACCTGACAGACGTAAATGTTTCTTTTTTAAATATTTATTGAAAAATAAAACGTTTATGTCTGTCATTAACATTAAATTGGAATTAACTGGTCACAAATTCAGTATCCGAGCAACTAAAAATAATAGGAAGGCCTAATAACATTATTTCCCCGGAAATCTAAGGCCCGTATCAACACCTCACTCAAAACTCAAGCATTACTTAAAACTCGTTTAAGAGGGATGCGATAAGGTGGCCCGCGAAATTCAAATTTTCTTACATTTTTTGCAATTTGCAGGTCATTATCAGGTTGTATGTTGATCTAAATGTGATTTGCGGCCGTAACAAATATGGATTTACAGAATTATAAGCATTAGAATCAGCAATACAACTCTCTAACTTCATGTAAGTGCATTGAATGATGCAAAAAACGTAAGAAAATTTGAATTTCGCGGGCTACCTTAGCGCATCCCCCTTAAAGCCTTTTGATTGGTTGAAACTAGTTTTAACAAATGCTTGAGTCTTGAGTGAGGTTCTGTAATACGGGCTTGAGTATCTAACTCTCACTTACCCCTTGGCCTCGACATCACCGCTCGACCTGCGTCTTGCGTCCTGTGACCGCGGCGAGAGCAAATGTTAGAAGTTAAGGTCCGCCGCGCCCAAACTGGCGCGATATCGCGGGCGGGACAAGTGTTCCACCAGTGTGACCACCTCGTCGTAGTCCTGGCATTAGAAATCGCACTTGCGATCACTCAATAAAGAGGCAGTCCCTAACTTGACTAAATAAAATATACACGACGTAATTATTTAAATAATCATCTTATAGCTTAGCTCGTGGCTAAGTAATAACGAAAGAATGTTAAGCCGTTGGTCGCGGCTGTTATTCGTGGATCTTTGACAGTAGTTACGGGTCCTCAGAAGCCCGACAACCAGTCTTACCTGGGCTATCATATTACCCAGTTACTGGGTTGAGGAGGTCCAATAGGCAGTCGCTTTATGTAAAATACTGGTATTCATGCAGTTGCATCCGGTTAGAATGGAAGCCGACCCAACATAGTTGGAAAAAGGCTATACTCCATTTGAAATAAGTTTAGACATTTAAACAAACCTTTCTACAGTCCGTTCAAACGATTTTGACTTCTATACCGTAGGCATTAAAAGCCAAAAAGGTTCCACAATACCAACTGTCTACTGCAGCTGCCATTTGTCATGCCACCAACGCAATAGAAGTCAAAATCGGTTGAACGGACTGCAAAAAAAGGTTTATTTAAATGTCTAATCTTATTTCAAATGGAGTATAGGTAGATTTTAATTCAACATTAAAGACGAATACATATGCCAAATCTTGAAACTTTAACACGAGTCCCCTAAAACGTGACCTCCTATTCAAAAACCTGTATTCCTGCCACTAATTTAAGTTTTCGCTTACAACCTCCAGAACACTGCATAGCCAAAATAAGGTGAACTCCCTATTACTTCGAATACTTATGATTCGCGAAGAAGTTAGCAGATTAAATGGCTTCACAGGGGTCACATACTCTGGCTACGCGAGGAGGCGACCCTCAAATTTTAGTGGCGCAGAATTTCCGAGCACCTCATTAATTTCAGAGCTTCTTTCAAAGTTTTTCGTCGTCTCATTTTGGGGTTTGCTTAATTAAATCTAGTTTTAGAACTTCATAGGATTCTGTGGACGTCTTGAGGTGAACATGTCTTACTTTTGTAAGTTAAGATTTCCATCGTAAAGTACAAATAATATCCAACTAGCTGGTGCTTGCAACTTCGTTTGCGATCCAGGATAAAAAGTAGCCTATGTCCTTCTCCAGGTCCTGGTCTACCCATGTGCCAAATTTAATCCAAATTCGTTCAGCCGTTTTAGCGTGAAAGCGTAACAAACAAACTCACTTTCGAATTTATTATGTAAAATATACTACCTGTGCCCTGCGGTTATAACCTATGGGCCTAACGAGGCATATGCCTCGATCCCGTGGGAATATCGGGATCCTATATCCTAATCTAGGTCAAGGTCTACCCATGTGCCAAATTTCATCCAAATCTGTTCACCCGGTTTAGCTTGAAAGCGCAACAAAGAAATTAACAAACACACTTTCGAATTTATAATATTTTATTATTGTATTATCATGAGGAGCTCGTGGCTAAGTAATAACAGCCGCTCGGATCGATCCATCAGGTTGAGCTACGCTTGCCGGGGTTGGTCCGTGGATGGGAGACCATTTTCACATATCGAGACTCCTCCGTGCCTCGGAAAGCACGTTAAGCCGTTGGTCCCGGCTGTCATTTGTGGATCTTTGACAGTTGTTACGAGTCGTCAGAAGCCCGAAAGCCTGACAACCAGTCTAACCAAGGGGTACTGGGTTGTGGAGGTCAGATAGGCAGTCGCTCCAGGTAAAATACTGGTATTCAGCTGCATCCGGTTAGACTGGAAGCCGACCCCAACATAGTTGGGATAAGGCTAGGCAGAATTTTATTGTATTATCATATATAATTATAATATTATAAAATTATATTAATATTATTGTGCTGTTCTCAAGAGGGGCTTGTGTGTGGCTAAGTAATATTAGAAAAAAAAATCAAAGCGAATATTCAATTAGGTCTCAGGCCTCCTACACCACGAACATTCTATTACACTTCTCCGAAGATCGTTTGTCAACGTCGGCGTCGTTTATATTAATTTGCATTAAATTACCTCTTACGTTGATATGCCTGGCTCCCATTTATTTTGTTTGAAGTGAACTCAATTTCACGGTAAGCGTAGAGGCCACAACGGTTTCTGTTGCGCGCATTACACCACGAATTATGTATAATATATCTATATGTGTTTGTATGAAGGTAGAACAGAATTATATCTACACTAGCTGTGATAGTATAGTATATAATAATGAGTACTTTAATCATGTAGTAAATATTTTTTATGTATCATCAATAGTCAGCGCACGCCAAATAATGATTTTTATAGGCAAAATTTTGCTAGGCTACTTTGGGTAACATTATTAATTTTTTTTAACACACATAGTCTATGTTACTTCCTGATAATTTAGCTTTCTATTGGTGAAAAAATGGTTAAAATCGATCCATTCGTTTCGGAGCATATTCGGTACAAACAAATAAACAAAAAAATCTTTCCTCTTTATAATTTTAGTATATATAAGTGGCCAGAACAGAAACACCAATAGGATAGTGCACTACTTGAAAACAATGTTTCAAAAACACAAAATCATGTCAATGTTTACAGAAAAAAAGAGGAGCTCGTGGCTAAGTAATAACAGCTGAGAGGAGCTCGTGGCTAAGTAATAACAGCCGAGAGGAGCTCGTGGCAAGTAAGAACAGCTGACAGGAGCTCGTGGCTAAGTAATAACAGCCAAAAGGAGCTCGTGGTTAAGTAAATAACAGCCGCACTGTTGGCCCCATCCGGCGTCCCATCATTACATACCGAGCATGCGGGCTCTCCGTGCCGTTTCGTAAACATGTGTGCACTTAGTGAGGTGTAGTCCGTGTGAGCGTGTATGCACAGAGCGGAGGTGTAGTTTTGGCATGCTTCACTGTATCGTTCGCAACGCTCTGTCTTTGTTTTTTATTTGGTCTGAGCTACCAACAGACGAAATTTTGAAATGCACCCATTTCTTTACGACTCACGTGCGCCATCGTATACAATAATCGTGTGAGCTTGTATATGACTCATACCACCGGACCTGGCATACCACCGGATGACGCATCAACGACGGCACCGTGCCGTAGTGCCGCCATCTGTCAACAAGCTTCCATAGTCCATACTAATAATATTATAAATTCGAAAGTAACTCTGTCTGTCTGTATGTTACCTTTTCACGACTAAACCACTGAACGGATTTCGATAAAATTTGGCAAGGAGATAGATGGCATCCTGGGGAAGGACTTTTAATCGACATACCACGCGGGCGAAACCGCGGGCGGAAGCTAGTGATCTATATAACACTGTCGACCATCCCCACATACGGCGAAACAAACGTAGATTTCACGAAAAAAAACGTGTGTGTAAAAAACAGGTTTTGTGGCCTTCACTAAAAGTAATTACCTACTTACTCTCGCCTTTAGATGAAGGATCTTTGAAAACCTTGGCAGTACTAACAGCATATTTTTGTGAAAACCCCAAGTAAAGTTTTCAATTTTAAAGTTCATAGTCTTTGAGTGAGCAGTAATCCTTTGGATGGTTGCTGCAAGTCAAAGTAATGTTCATTTCACTTTTTAGGGTTACGTACCCGAAGGGTACCCTAACGGAACCCTATTACTAAGCCTCCGCTACATAATAGGTAGCCAGTAAAAATGTTCACACATTGGGTGTTTCTTTTGCCTCTATAACAAAAAATAAAAAATAAAAAAAAATTAAAGAAAGAAAATACATTTATTCAGCACAGACTAAAAGGCACACAATATCCATAATATACAGCAGATAACAGAATATAATAGAGAAACAAATAAAAAGCGTAAATGTGCAGGACATTATCAGGGGAGTGTGCTCCACGGCTGCGCCAAAAAGGCCCAGTTCAGCAAAAATGCCAGACAACTAGTGCCTGACGCTGGTTTTCAACGGGACCTGAAAGTGTGAAGTGATCAAGTGACGGATGCAAATCAGTTTTATAATGTGATAGGTGTATGTGTTATGGACCAAGTAATAAATATTATGAATAATGACAAGCTACTTAGGGCAAAATAATTAATTATAATTTGAACTTCCTTATTTATCACATTGCCTCGTCATTATAAATATTATCGTGTGGTCTTTGGGCAATCTAATAATACACAGGTATTTATATTATGGTAAAATCATCATAGGTCAGCAGAGTGTCTATGAATGGAAATATTTTATATGATTTTAAATATTGATTCTACGTTTGAAATCAAAATAATAGTAATAAAACCTGGTTTTAATTGTGCTGCCCCAAAGGTGACTAGCATAATGAAAAAATCCCGGTTGATTTGATTATTTAAATAGTTGTTATCATACTGCCCTCTCATATTGGGCATTTTTCAAACTGCCCGGGCATTTTATAATGCCCTAATAATCACTTGGTCCATAATATATGCATACCTACTTAAATAAAATAAGTGTCACATAATAATAATAACGAAGTACATACTTATATACCTATATAATTAGTGTGATTGTGTATAAATTGTGTGCGTTACCCTAGCAAAATGTTGTCGAAAATGGACATTTAAAGTTGCATAGCTACTGTAAATGTTGCGCACATTTTTAAATTTGTTGCACTTATAGTTTTTTTTTAATTTCACAAAAAGAGTTCCATGATTATTTTACCTGTAAATAAAAATTCTTTAAAAAATCATGTTGTTTTTATTAACACTTGTGTACACATATCTACCAAACTTGTCACACTATCCTACATAATTTAGAAGATAGCATAATGTACTAGGCGGGCGTTTTTTTGTAACCACCTATACTTGGTCGGGTCTTGGACTTCCTAATCACTTTTATTTTTTTATCTCGTTAATTACTATATTTCTACGCTGTTTCACAGGCATAGAACTGAACTAAGCAACAAAAAATTATATAAAATTCAGTTTATATATCTACATACAGGTTTACTGGTGGCCAAATAACTCCTCGCGCATTGTGACCGTGAACGTGGAGAACTGAATATCATCATATTTTTTTAATTACTTACAGTATACTAGTGAAACTTTACATACATTTGAACGAGCCTTTAAGCTACAAAATAACGTTTAAAGTAAGTCTTCAGAGCTCTTATTCAGAGTGTAAGGACCTATTGAAGTGTTTTTATATTTAATTAAATACCCCGTAAATGGTGCATTATTTTGTTTGTTTTTATTGCCCAACAAATTAAAACTAATTCCTAAAAAGTCACGTAAAAAAGATGGTAAGAATCCGCTTAACCGTTTCAGAGATCTAGCAAAACCACAAACGTTACTCCAGCAGGATTTCGAATAACTACGCAGCCGAAGAAAAAAAAAAAATGTAGTGCAACATTTACCTCGCCCAGACAACTAATTATATAGCTAACATTTATTTCAATATTCCCATTTTTTTGAAAAATGTCCGGCTGGGGTAACGTTTGAAACGTTACTCCAGCAGGAACTGTTTTTGTGAAATAAAAAAAAAAACTATAAGTGCAACAAATTTAAAAATGTGCGCAACATTTACAGAAGCTGGGCAACTAATTATCTATAAGCTTTAAATGTTCGACAACATTTTGCTAGGGTAACGAACACGTATAAATTGCATTGCAGAACAAATAAAAAAATAAAATAAAAGACTGATAAATAAATAAATGAGACGGACGCATGCTAGATTGATTGAGATGCCGTGAGGGATCGTTAATACGGTACCTACGGAACCCTTCGTGTCAGCCGGTTTTTTTTTGGACTTCAATTTTCCAACTCATCTTGAACCATTTGCATGTACTTCCTCTTCAAAGTAAAATGTATTATGCGGTATTTTGCATTTAAAAGGTAAGTTTTATTACTTGATAGTTTATGAAGAAGTTTTTTTATGTATTCTAGTGAGTTTCGCCGTCAGCTCGTGGCTAAGTAATAACAGCCGTACGGGTTGATCCAACAGGTTAAGCTACACTTGCCAGGGTTGGTCCATGGATGGGTGACCATCTTTACATACCGAAACTCCTCCATGCCTCGGAAAGCACGTTAAGCCGTTGGTCTCGGCTGTCATTTGTGGATCTTTGATAGTTGTTACGGGTCGTCAGAAGCCCGAAATTCTGACAACCAGTCTTACCAAGAGGTATCGTATTATCTAGTTACTGGGTTGTGGAGGTCAGTTAAGCAGTCGCTCTATGTAAAATACTGGTATTCAGCTGCATCCGGTTAGACTGGAAGCCAACAATATAGTTGTTATTTAGTTTTCAGAATAACTTCGGTTCTTAAAATATATTTTTTATGTCACTTGTTTATGTTACCCGGCTACGGCGAAGAAAAAAGGAGGGTTATGATTTTGACCGGTATGTATGTATGTTCATCTGTTCCCTCATATCTTGTAAACATCTCATCACAATTTGAAAAATGAGGTATCGTTGGAAGCTTCTTGATCGTCCGCTGGTTATAGGCTATGTGACGTCACATTAAATAAAAAATGGCGCCCTCTAGAGGACATAAAGTGAGGAACTAAAAAAAAAATCGTACCATGTTGGGTATCAAATGAAAGGGCTTAATGAGCACATTTCAAAAATATATATATTATAACCCCAAAAGAATTTAAAAAACAATTTAAGTAATGAAAACTAAAACCCAACTACGACTAAAAAGGTATACAAGAGACCACAGACAGACAAATTAAAAATCCGGAGTCACACGTAATCTGTTTGATTTATGCCCTAACACGTGTGACTCCGGATTTTTTATTTGTCTGTCTGTGGTGTCTTGTTTATACCTTTTTAGTCGTAGTTGGGTTTTAGTTATATATTATCACTTTCACTTACATTTGTTTTCATAGGTGGAAACCAAATGTAACAATGTAGTCACCGATTTCTATACACAGAGACATCAGCCTAAAACCATTCACCACCAACAAAATTCGAATATGATGGTTATAGACAAAATCCAAGGCAACTCAAAAGTGTAAGATGAAGTATGAAATGACTATTGCAAACAGTCACAAGTCTACACAAAGGCACACATATACGGACACGAAACATACATCTGTAGACTGGGCCAATGTTTGTTCCTATAGCGAATCGACTTCTCGATCCAGAACACGGAAGGTTGATATTTCAGCGAGGATTTCGAATCCTAAACAAGGATATTTCAACGCTGTTTACAGCGATTCAGTATTTATCATCGTTTACGCTCGATCCGCGACTCGAGATTGAAACTAACACGCCCGTAAGTTTTCCGGTATTGAAGCGAGGTTTTCTACACAAATGGTAAGAGAGGGTTTGGAGTCTTGAAGTGTTTAAGATAAAAAGCACTGCTTTTAGCCTTATTACCATCGTATTCTAAGCATAAGGGGGATGCGCTATGGTAGTCCGCGATTTTTTTATTTTTTTGAAGTTTTTTTCAATTCAGTGTCAGTTTGTTTGTTCTCTATTATTATCCTTATATAGTTATATATTTTCATACACGAAATCTCTAAAGGGGTCATTGTACTCATCATTATGAACTACTTTCAATATAGGACCAACCCTTTTTTTTGTTGTTTTTTGATGGTGGGAAATCACCAAATTACTTCTCGCGCTCTGGGCGGAGCGGAAGGGCGTGTCAGACTTTATTGACTAAAACCCACCCGTGTTCCTTCAGTTAAGCCTGTTGCAAAGGTCCCGGTATCCCTTTCGGACATTCCCGCAACCCTATGGGACCAACCCTGAAATCGCGAAAAATTTATCAGCTGTTCCATACATTTTGACGCGCTATGCGAACATAAATGTAACAGCAGATTTTTGGACATTCGCATGTACCTATAAGCAAGTAAATCAATCCATTAAAGATAATTGAAAACGAGAAAAAAGTATTGAAATTACTCTATGACTTCATTTTCTTGTTTTTATAGTGGTCCCATGCAATGCAATTGGATGACGTTGGCTGACCTGATAGTAACCCATACAAATTATTGCCAGCCCACATCAGATGCTCTCAGAGTAGCATCAAGCCGATACTAATGATTATCAGCTTGATGCTATCCTATTCCTTTAGTGGGGGTGAGGTAATGGAGTAATCGTTTAACCAGAAGAGGGTGCAATAGCATCTCTCCATGCACAAATAACAACGTACTGGCAATCGAATCACTATCATTCGTAGCGATCAAATGCAGGCCAAATGGATTGGATTGGCCAAATTGCCATGCCTGGCAAATGTGCGGTCATTATCGCACTGTTACTTTACGGGACATATTAACTACTTCCGCACTACATTTTGCAATTTTTTATCGGCACCGAATAAACTGGGGAGAAATATTTATCTGATCCTCTAAAAACTTACTGACCTTTTAATTCCTTTAAAATTAAAGTTCGAGAGCACATTCGCAAGAAGCTGGCAGTATCATCACAACGGTAATGTTTTCCCATTGTTTGTCTTATTTGTTTTAGTATGTTCGTGTAGTTATGTGTATTTATTTGTTCTTATATTTATATATGTATATACATATAGTTTTAATAGGTTTATGTATTTAAATAATATTTATTCTACAATTTTCGTTATTGCACCTACCACTGTTTGTTTCTGCATCACCCAAAGGTTGACTGGTAGAAAATGCAAGTCCGCCTCTGTACATTTGTGTACTTAAAGTATTAAATAAATAAATAAATAAATATTGAAGGACACTTTTTAAATTAATGAACATCTAAAAACTTTTTGGCTTCTAATGATGCACAATTTTTAAAATAATTGGGCTCCTTTTTAGATTTCTAGCCTTTTTTCACAGTTTGTCGCAGTAACTAAGCTAGGGTACCGACCAAACAGGTTACCTCAAAATAGGAATTATTTGAGGATCACAAAAAGAGGCGCAATCATTATGTTCAATAATATTTTTAGGAGCGCAAAATGGGAACAATTTGAGGGTCGATTAAATACATACCATAAACTGTTTCAATGTTCAAAAAAGGCATTAGGTTTGTATCTAACAGATCATATTAGAAAATCGCATAGGATTTGTATGAAATAATTCACGGAACTTGTGCTGAAAAAAATAACCAGAACTTGTAACAGGCATTCTATTTACTAGGGAGCAAATATTAACCCTAGCAGATATAATGCCTAGTAGAGTATGCATAAGCGGTATCTAATGTACCCTCTGGGACACAGGCATTCTCTCTGTGGGAGGGATTGTCCCAGTGCGAGTCGGTTTTATTGAAAAATCGAAGTGATAAAATTTCATCTATTTTTTTTATCTCACATAGCGCCGCGCGCTTTATTTGTGGTAACCAAATGTACAAACACGGTGTGAATGTGTGCGTGAAGACGAGTTGCATCACCACGTAAGACACACACGCACACATACACACAATTCCGTCTTCACCCGTGTCTCGGACGGTACCGGGAGCTCCTGCGCGTAACACACACATTCACAGCGTGGTTGCACACTTTTTACACAAATAAACCGCGCGTCGCTTCATGGGATGAATATACTATATCAGGATGAAAAATTTATACATGTGAAAAACTATCTACTACTAGTATTACTTAAGTCCATACATGAAGGTAATGTGAATGATTTTGCATACTATTGTATAGAATCAATCAACTAAAAAGACAGCTGTGCTGCTGGGGAGTTTGTTGCGCCACTTCTTCTTCCCAGCTAAAGCACTAGGAAGTGGTGAAGGGTGGGCGTTTTGGGGGACTGTCTTATGTAATTTTGACGTTCGAAAAGTGCTGATTCTCAGCCTAGTTTGAATAAATGACTTTTGATTTTGATTTTCACGTAAACAAAACACCTCAATCGGTAGGTATACAATTGAAAATTAATCATCCACTTACGGCGACCGATTTCAACCGCAAGACAAATCACTTCGTGAATCATTGACCCCGATGCTAAGTCAATGAATTAGGTAGCTCAGCGACGTTATATATGGCAGTGCCTTACCGTATAGACCATATTATATTGGGACTTCTTAAGGACTCCATTTGGCAAACTTTGAGAGTTGGTTTCCACTACGCGAATGAGTGTTTTCCGGACGCGAATTTTTGTGAAGGATTGTTTAATTGTTTTTGAAGTGAAAGCATCTTTAGGCGCGTTGAGTGATTCTTGGTAGGGGGACAAACGTATGGATTCGCGTCACCGACATTTTCGCGCCGTAGTTGTGTTCTATAGAATCTAGATGGCGCTAATACCAGTTTTAAGTTTTTACTTCTGTTGACAGTCCATGACTGCCTATTTTTTACCCGACTACGGCGAAGAAAAAAGGAGGATTATGATTTTGACCAGTATGTATGTATGTATATATGTATGTATTTTCATCTGTTCCCTCCTATCTTCTAAAGCATCACAATTTGACAAATGAGGTATCGTTGGAAGCGTCTTGATTGTCCGCTGGTTATAGGCTATGTGACGTCACATTAAATTAAAAATGGCGACCTCTAGATGACATAAAGTAAGGAACTAAAAAAAAAATTGTTTAATCGTACCATGTTGGGTATCAAATGAAAGGGCTTAATGAGCACATTTCAAAAATATATATATTATAACCCCAAAAGAATAATAAAAAATAAAAAAAATACTAAAACCCAACTACGATTAAAAAGGTATAAACAAGACCCCACAGACAGACAAATTAAAAATCCGGAGTCACACGTGTTAGAGCATAAATCGAACAGATTACGTGCGACTCCGGATTTTTAATTTGTCTGTCTGTGGGGTCTTGTTTATACCTTTTTAGTCGTAGTTGGGTTTTAGTTTGTAGAAATTAGTCGAGTTGACTAATTTCTAACCGAGTCGGGAATCGAACCCGGGATCTAATTTATATTAGATCAGAGTGAAGCGTAGCGGAAGGATGAGAGAATGAGAAAATGATTATGCGAAGAGAAGAAATGAAGAATATTATTAAAGATTACTAAACTGTATTGTATTAGAAATTAAATTACAAACAAAGCAAAAAGCGAATTTAAACAAGCAATAAAATATGTAAAGCGCGGCGCGAACCGATTGGTATGGAAGCTAGTCGAGACTGTACTGACGGTCGTTGCTCGGCGCGCGCGTAGGTAGCTTCGTGTGCCCGCCACCGGTCCGCAGCTCAAGGACGTCGACACCTCGGCCAGTACAAATCTCACGCGCTCGCTGCGTGCGCGCGGCGCGTGTATCCGTGCGGTCGTTGATCCCTCGGAGAACAATGGATCACCTGATTTTCGGAGGCGGCGCAACTTCATAAGCGGCAGCGTATTTCGTGAAATTGTAAGGTGGCGGTCTAAGTGAAAATTGTTTCCGCCACATATTCCCCCTGGCCAGACCGTAACTACGGTCGATAAAAATCGGGAAATCTGACGCGCCGCCCGCTTCGCGTCCTCTTCTCTGCATCACCGCCGGTCGTAGATGAAGTGGTGTTTGTGACCGTTGGTTTTTCAGCTGGAATCGCCGTCTCCTCTTGCGTCATGTAGGCGGGTTTCAGCCTGTCCACCGAGATGTTGTTGGTCTTCCCATTCACCTCAACCACGAAGTATTTGGAGTGTCTTTGTATGACCTTGTAGGGTCCAGCGTAAGGCGGTTCCAGTGATCTCCTAACATGGTCTCGGCGGACGAAGACGTGTGTGGAAGAGTGCAGGTCTCGAGGAATGTAGAAAGGTGAAGTGGTGCTGGTGTGCCACGAAGTTGGTTTAGGAGCTAGTTTGGCCATGTGTACTCGCAGACTCGCAGCGTATTCCGTGACATCGGTTGTGGTGAAGTCATCTTTGGGAGACAGGAACTGGGCGGGTAGGTGTAGTGCTTCGCCATAGACCAGCTCTGCAGGCGTAGCTTGGACATCTTCCTTCCAAGAGTTGCGCATGCCGAGAAGTACTAGTGGGAGTGCTTCTGTCCACTGTGAGGAAGTGTGGCACATGATGGCAGCCTTCAGCTGCCGATGTAGTCGTTCTACGATGCCGTTCGCTGCTGGGTGATAGGCGGTGGTCCGATAGTGGTGTGCACCCACCAAGGTAGTGAGAGCCTTGAAGAGATGACTCTCGAACTGGCGACCACGGTCGGTGGTGACCCGTGCGGGACAGCCGAACCTGGCTATCCAGCCAGACACCAGGGCAGCTGCGCAGGTCTCCGCCGTGATGTCCTTCAAAGGGTACGCCTCAGGCCATCTCGTGAATCGGTCAATGACGGTGAGGCAGTATCTGTAATCAGACGAAGGGGTTAAGGGCCCTATTATGTCGAGGTGAATGTGGGAAAATCGGGAAGAAGGAGTAAGGTAGGTGGAAAGTGGAGCTTTAGTGTGACGTGCAGTTTTGCACGTCTGGCACTGTAGGCATTGCCTAGCCCACTCTCTACAATCTTTGCGGATCCCTGGCCAAACAAAGTGTTGTGTCACCAGTCGCACTGTAGCTGTATTCCCAGGATGATGTAGATCGTGCAGCGAGTCGAATGCCTGTCGTCGCAATGTAGGCGTTATATAGGGGCGAAGCGTCGGCGTGGAGGTGTCGCAATAGACTGGTAAGTCGTTACTGTAAGGAGATGCTACCTTTTGAAGTTTCAGCGTGGAGCCATGACGAATTAGGTCTTGCAGTTCTGGATCTGTGTCCTGAAGTCTTGCAAGTTCCTCGAAGTTAACAGCTGCTGATACCTCCTCCACGCGCGACAATGCATCGGCGACAACGTTCTCACTGCCCGGTAAATACCTCAGATCCGTAGTAAATTGCCCGATGAAGTCCAGGTACCTGAATTGCCTGGGTGAGCAATTATCCCTATTCGTCTGGAAGGCAAAGGTAAGCGGCTTATGGTCCGTGAATATTGCGAAAGTTCTAGCCTCGACCATGTGCCGGAAGTACTTGATTGCCTCATAAATTGCAAGTAGCTCACGGTCGTATGGGCTGTACTTCTTTTGGGCCCCACTTAGCTTGTGCGAGTAGAAGGCTAGTGGTTGCCAGTTGCCGCCCTTCTGCTGTTGAAGTACGGCGCCGATTGCAGTATCAGAGGCATCTGTCACGATGGTTAACTCTGCAGATGCATCTGGATGAGCCAGTAGTGTTGCTTTGGACAGCGAGGATTTGCAGTCTTCGAAACCCTTTAGTAAGTCTGGAGTCATGACTACTGGATGCGAACCTTTTATCTTGGGCCCAGCAAGGAGAGCGTTCAGCGGTGCCTGAAGTTTGGCTGCGTTTGGAACGAATCGGCGATAAAAGTTTACCATACCGAGGAATCGTCGCAGCTCCTTGACGGTCTTGGGAACCGGATACTCCTGTATGGCCTGGACCTTGGACTGAACTGGCCTCGTCCCTTCCGCTGACACGCAGTAACCGAGGAAAACAACTTCTGTCTGTCCAATTTTGCACTTAGCTGTGTTGACCACGATGCCGTATTGCCTCAGGCGACTGAACAGTTGACGTAGATGGGCTTCGTGCTCTTCTGGAGACGCTGAGAAGACTAAAATATCGTCGACGTACCCATAACAGAAGTCGAGGCCAAGTAGGACCTCGTCGATGAACCGTTGAAAGGTTTGTGCTGCGTTTCTCAATCCAAACGTCATAAAAGGGAACTCGTAAAGACCAAAAGGTGTAGTAATCGCAGTCTTTGGAATGTCCTCTGGATTAATTGCCAGTTGATTATAGGCCTTTACGAGATCGATGGTAGAGAAAACAGTGCAGCCTGATAGTTGGTGAGAGAAGTCATGAATATGACGAATGGGGTACCTGTCAGGCACTGTTCTGGCATTTAATGCCCTGTAGTCGCCACATGGTCTCCATCCGTCGTCCTTCTTCTTCACCAAGTGCAGTGGTGCTGACCAAGCACTCTCGGAACGTCTCGCTACCCCGCTTGCCAGCATCTCCTCGAACTCCTTCTTGGCGACTTGAAGACGAGCTGGGTCGAGGCGTCTAGGTTTGCATGCTACCGGTGGCCCTGGCGTCGTCCTAATGTGGTGCAGCGTATTGTGTGTACCTGGTAGCTGTTTGCCTGGAGGTCGTGTAATTTCTGGGTACTCACGTAGTATGTGGTGGTAGCCGGTATCTCCTACGACGGCCTTCACGGATGCAATATCGACGGTGCTGCAGTGCGCGGCAGGAACCGACAAAGACGTTAAACTGTCGATTAAGCGTTGGTTCCTGTAATCTACCAACAGATTGTAGTGGCTGAGGAAGTCCACTCCTATGATGGGTTTCCCCACATCGGCTATAGTGAAGCTCCAGCTATAGTTCCTCCTTAGGCCAAAATTTAACTGCAGCTGTGTGGGCCCATAAGTGTGTATTACTGTACCGTTGGCAGCTACCAGATCGTATCTTGACTTGATGCAGGGCGTCTTGACAACAGACCGGGGAAAAACACACAAGTCGGAACCAGTGTCCACAAGGAACTGCGCTTTTGAAGTCCGGTCGGTAACAAATAGACGGCCTGAAGACGTGGGGCAGTCGTTGGCCGCTACTTGCGACCGCCCTTCCTGTTTTCCGACGTGTAAGTGCAGGGCGACCTACAGTTCTTTGCATTGTCCCCGTAGGTGTAGTGGTAAAAGCAATGCGGGTGGTTAGGAGGCGGTTGCTGTGGCCTACTTTTAGAACGAGCATACCTTCGGTGGTGATTGTGGGGTCTTGAGCGTGAGCGGTCTCGCCCTCTGCCATTCATGCGAGAAGTGAGCTCGGCTACCTGCTTCGTCAGCTCGCTCACTTGCTTTGCCAGGTCCGAAGAAGCGGTGTCGGTGGTAGCAGAGGTGCTGGCAACTTGCGGCGTCATCGGGGCGATCTCGAACACCTTGTCTGCAATGTCAGCTAATTTCTCGACCTGTAAATCAGCTATTTGTGAGGCAATGACAGTCTGTATATTTGGTGGCAGCCTGTTCGTCCAAATGCTTTTGACGAACTCTGAAGCGCCCGTTGGTCCAGCTAGGTTCTGAAGGTGCCGCAGGAAATGAGACGGCTTACGATCGCCTAGCTCTTCGTGGCAGAGGAGTTGCTTAATGCGTTTCTCCTGAGACGCTGACAATCGCTTGATGAGCTCGGTTTTTAAGGTTTCGAACTTGTTTGTCTCTGGTGGGTTGGTGATAATGTCCTTGACTTGCAAGGCGTACTTGGCTTCCAGCTGTGAGGACACAAAATAGAATTTCGTGTTATCGCTTGAAATTCTAGACATAATAAATTGGCCCTCTAGTTGCGCAAACCATAAGGCCGGTTCTTCCGGACAAAATGGTGGACAACGCAATGGCATTCCAATCTTCGAAACCTCACCAGAGATAACGGGAGCGTCCTTGCAATCAGCAAAACTATCCGTTTCCGGCATTGTAAAAAAGTTTAATAAAAATCGCTCACCGCTTATGACTGAGACCCCACCTCAAAAGTTGTTCCGTTCGCCACGGAAACAAACACCCACAATGGTTTCCAGACTTCGTTCCTGATGTTCCACTGGTGTTCTGGACTGCCTGGAGTCTTGGAGTCTTCAGTCTTGAACGCCTGATCACGTCGGGGTCACCAATGTAGAAATTAGTCGAGTTGACTAATTTCTAACCGAGTCGGGAATCGAACCCGGGATCTAATTTATATTAGATCAGAGTGAAGCGTAGCGGAAGGATGAGAGAATGAGAAAATGATTATGCGAAGAGAAGAAATGAAGAATATTATTAAAGATTACTAAACTGTATTGTATTAGAAATTAAATTACAAACAAAGCAAAAAGCGAATTTAAACAAGCAATAAAATATGTAAAGCGCGGCGCGAACCGATTGGTATGGAAGCTAGTCGAGACTGTACTGACGGTCGTTGCTCGGCGCGCGCGTAGGTAGCTTCGTGTGCCCGCCACCGGTCCGCAGCTCAAGGACGTCGACACCTCGGCCAGTACAAATCTCACGCGCTCGCTGCGTGCGCGCGGCGCGTGTATCCGTGCGGTCGTTGATCCCTCGGAGAACAATGGATCACCTGATTTTCGGAGGCGGCGCAACTTCATAAGCGGCAGCGTATTTCGTGAAATTGTAAGGTGGCGGTCTAAGTGAAAATTGTTTCCGCCACAAGTTTTTATTACTTATTTTTTTTGTTGATAAAGATGGTAATGAATCGACCTCACTATGGATTAGGTTAACGTAGTATATTTGGATGGAGCAGTTCAACATTATTAAAAAAACGATGTTTTATTTGATTTTGTGGCAGTGTTGTGAATTTTATTTTTGTTTTTTTCTGAATTAAATGAATTCTATTTTATTTAGCCTGTGTTCAGACGTCTAGATTTTTTTTTTTTGCTTCTACAACCTGGTTTTAGAACCAGTAATTAATGCAGCTGGGCCACTTTTAGAGCTCGTATTTCGACGTTCAAAACGTAAAAATTGTTTATTTTCTTACACGATTTTTAGATTTCTTCCGTTTCACCAAAACCCCCCTTAAACTATCTATATCCTTTGTTCATTTCCTTAGAGGAGGATGAAAAATCCCTAATAACAAATGGGGAGGAGCAGCGCTGGCCTTTATTGATGACCGCCATTATTTGGTTAGGCGTCCTCTGTGCCAAATTATTGGCCAAATCTGTAATAAAGAATTTAATCTGGGATTTCATGGTGGTGATAGATTGTTATTGTTGAATGGTGGATTTATTTTGAATGAGAATATATTTTGATTGTTTTTGTTTGATTGATTAAATCATCATAAGTCATTTATTATCAGGCGCGGTCCGAGAGGGGGGGTCCTGGGGGTCATGACCCCCCCAAAATCATTCAAGCAGTCGAGAGACTGAATGATTTACATGCTTTACTAACTAAAAACTGTAGGTACTTGAGCCACAGTGACCCCGATGGGCATATTTACAAAAAAAAGTGTTTAGAGTACTTATCAATAGGTAACCATTTCCCTAAAAATATTCCTCGGCACTAATGGTGACCCCCCCCAAAATCTTGGGCTGCGACCGCGCCTGTTTATTATATGTTTATAGGTACAATAATATGGTATATAGAAAGCGTGCGCTTTATTATGACAGAGGGTCTACAAATGTTTATAATTAAATATTCAAGTAAATATAGCAACCTCTTAATAATAAAATAAAATAAGCTTGGAAAATAAAAATAGATAAAAATTATAAGGATTTACACATTTAATAATACAAATTAATAGGAAATAGATGCAATGGCAGCATAATTAAAGCATAAATTCAATTCAATTTATTCACAAACAATTTACATTGTGTTTGAAATCGTACAATAAAATAAAAGGTAATAATAAAAAAAAAACAATTTGAGCAAAGGATTAAGCTAATTTTAATCATTCTGATGTTGCCAATTAAAGCAAGTAAAAAAAAAAAATTAAAATAATAAAAAGAAATTTAATAAATTTAAGCATTTAAAAAAAATCGAATTAAAGCAATTCAAACAAAGAATTAAGCTAATTTTAATCATTCAGATGTCGCTAATCTGCCTTGAGCAAGCGTGGTGATCAATGCTCGTACCTTATCTGTAAGAGAAGCGCAGACGCCTTTGCAGTAGGGTTATATGTGTAGGGTAAAACGAGACCCTATTACTAAGGCTCCGCTGTCTGTCTGTCTGTCCGTCTGTCACCAGGCTGTATTTCATGAACCGTGATAGTTAGACAGTTGAAATTTTCATAGATGATGTAATTCTGTTGTCGCTATATCAACAAATACTAAAACTCCCATACAACAAACGTGATTTTTTTGCTAGTCTTTGTCTCAATATTGATAACGGTAACAGGTAGACGCTTGAAATATTCACAGAATATTTAGTTATATATTCACTTTAAAAATAAATAATTAAATTAAAATAAGACAAATATTTAAGTGGTTACCGTTTTATAGATAATGGTACGGAACCCTTCGTGCGCGAGTCCGACTTGCACTTGGCCGGTTTTTTTAATCTAATATTCTTTATCTATTATTATTTTAGATTAAATTTAATTTGAGATTAAGGTGTAACAAAAACTTTTAACATACACACATCAGGGGGGCAAGTCTACTAATTTACAAACGTATCAGTAGTCTCACAATTATCAGTTTTTGACAGATATGCCATACAAAATCAGTCAAAAACTGATAATTGTGAGACCACTGACACGTTTTTAAATTAGTAGACTTGGCCCCCTGATATAATATATTATGTTTTTATCAGTTTTGGGTCGAGGAGATAGTTTTTAACCGACTTCTTCAAAAAGGAGGGGGTTCTCAATTCGTCTGTGTTTTTTTTTTTTTTTTTTTGTGTGTTTATGTTACTCGATTTCTCCGCCAATTATCAATCGATTTTGATGATTCTTTTTTTGTTTAGTAGGTCATGCTTCAGAGGTGGTCCCATATAAATTTTATTAACTTTGCTTGCGTAGTTTTTGAGTTAGCTTCAATATTACGTATTTTTTACCTCTTAGTGTATGTAGATGATATATTGATTGACTCCGTCAAAGTTATTTATAGAAGGTATTCGAATTTGTGTGGGGTAGGTACCACAACTAAAAAGTGAAAAATAAAAACTTACTACAAAAAAAAAACCGACTTCCAAAAAAAATAAGTGAAAAAAAAATAACTTTAATTTCGGAAGTTGGTGGCAAAAAACGAAAATTGAAAAGTAAAGACACCGACTTCCGAAATTAAAGTTAAAATTAAATTTCACTTTTTTTTTTGGAAGTCGGTTGTTTTTTTTTGTAAAAAGTTTTTATTTCGCGAATCATATCAGCTGCGGAGCACTTGACGGACGTCAAACCAACATGTGTCATGCGCGCTGGGTATTTTGTGAAGCTTCTAGAATAATCTAAATGATTGGCCGAACGGATTGTGGCGGGAGCGGTTTGAAATAACTGCCTGTTACAAACTTATTTTAATGATTCTGAAAGCGCCAATTCGCCTTAGGCAAGCGTGGTGATCGTTGCCTCATATCTTCTCTATAAAAGGGGCATTTGCCTAACAGTGGAACTGTTTTTTTTTTAAATGAGGGTTAAACCATAACAGTGAAATAATTAACAGAGAAAATAGTATAAAATTTTTAGGCCTTACTCTAAATGAAAACTGTAATTGGGGAATACACATTGAAAATGTATGTAAAAAATTAAACAGATTTATATACGCACTTAGACAACTACGCAAAACAACGAACGAAGAAGCTGCACTCAACGCCTATCACGGCTATGTAGCGTCCGTATTGAGGTACGGCTTACTTCTATGGGATAACTCGTCCCAAATAGAAAGAGCCTTCATAGCACAAAAAAAATGCTTGAAGGCAATAACTGGGGCGCCTCCATATGAGAGCTGCAGACCAATTTTTAAAAAGTTAAAGGTTTTAACGTTAGCTTCTATTTATATTTTGGAAATAGCCATATTTGTTAGAAAAAATGCAAAATTTTTCTCCACAGTAACCGAAAACAATAGATTTACAAAAAGAGACCCCACCAAGTTAAAAAACCAATTTTGTAACAGTACTCTCCACTATAGAAATAGCTACCTTATGTCTATAAAAATTTATAACCACATTCCTAAAGTAATAAGAGAACTCCCGTTTCATAATTACAAAAAAAATCTGAAAACATGGCTTCTCCAACATAATTTTTATACAATAAAAGATTTTTTTGATTTTAAGGATAAATAGGTAATACATATTTAATTTGTTTAGTTTTATAATTAAAATAGAGTATATTTATGTCTATACTGTGTTATATAAATTAAGTTAATAATAATAAATTAAGTTAGTATGTAACACCACTAACTATTTACATAAAACACTAAAACTTAAAGAACTAACTTGTCTATACTTAGCTTTTATTGTTTATTAGAATATAAGTTTATTAGAATATTAGTTTTAGTGTTTATTAGAATATAAGTAATACCTATGTAATATTAAGTGAGATTACATACATATCTATTGTAAATATTCGTATGCCGCTTTTAGTGGCGGATGTGTTCGGACTATAATTTTATTATCCATCTTTGTACATACCATATCCTTCGAATAAATGTCTTTGTCTTTGTCTTTGTCTAAGAAACCTGTCTTGAAAATAATAAATCCTCATCAAACGCCTGTGAACTAGAATAGGTACTATTAAAATACTCACACAGTTATTCACTCTATTGCCACCAGATATCGGCTAAGAATGATAAATGTGACATTTATATATTAGAGAGTTAGTGTCACCAAACTTTGGTTCACATCGGAGATTATTTGTCGGATCATTGAGCAAGTAATTAATTGTGGATTGCGTAGGATTAATTATAATCTATTAAAATGTGTGGTTAATAAGATTTGTGTCTAAAAAATAACTAATATAATATCGATTTTAACCGGTTAAGTACATTTTTAGGTATAAATAAATTCTCTTTCTAATAAATCTAAAGGTTCAATTAATTTTATTGCGGTTTATGGCTACACGCAGACTAGATTAATCCCAAAGTAGTGAATTCTACTAGGTTTATCGAATTGCCATACCTTAGCAGGGCGAACTAATTTGACCTAGGATATAGTTATTTGTTATGCAAGGCTGCAAAATTGTTTTTTCGCGCGAGTACTTGTATTGAATCCTGAGCGTTGCGAAGGTTTCATAGGTACGAGATCCAGAATAAATTTGCTGCCGACCGAAACACACAACTTTTCACCTCACTACAGCGAGGAAAATGCTAGATGTCTAAAGCTCAATTCGGCATTATGTATCGCTTGCACTAACTCTACACTGCTAAACAAACCCAAATGATGGAAAGTGAATTGAATAAGAATAAAATTAAATCAATCTTTTATAAGTGAAAACTTCTTTAGGCGCGTTGAGCGATTTCTTTTCGTGCTGGCGAGTAGTGCGATTATTCTAAAAATGAGGTTGGCGCTCTTACATAAAATAAGAATTGATGCATTATCAGTCGACCCGACGGTATAGAAAATTGTTGAATAGAAAGGTTCGAATTTTAAAAACTCTTTCCACGCTAGCGGGGAAAATACACTTCTCCACGCAGATTTCGAATGACAAATAGAATCTTTCCGAGCTTGTGAGGTGAAAATGTAATTTAAACTTGAAACCAGTGGTTTGGTGTCATTTATAGAACGTGAAATCAATGGAAAATTACGTTGTTTTTTTTAAATTACATTTTACCACTCGAGTATTTCACCATTTCACCTATGTGCTAGGGCAACGAACTTGCGTCTCAACACGGTTGGGCGTCGCGGGACGTGACCTGGCCGGCCGCGAGCGCGACCCGTCCCTCAGTCAGTCAGCTGTTTCGCTTGCGAGCACGGTGTCGGATAGAAACTTTTTAAAATCATTTAATGAAAATAACGTTTTTTTTTGTTGTTACTCGGTCATTTATTTTTATATTTAAGTCAACTACCCATGGTTTGAGTAACAACGGTGTTCACCCTTACACCCTGTATAATAATTCAAAGAGGTACATTTTAATACCTTTGTAGTAGGTATTTATATACCAATGAACAACACCAAAGAGTAGAATATGTATGAACAACATTGTCAAAATTTGTTGGTTTTTGGTTCACTAAGAGGTTTTTGGCTACTTTTGTATGTGTGTATTTTGTCTTTTTTGGGGTAATGTGTGTGTTTTTTGTGCAGAATAAACAATTTTTCTATATTTCTTTCTTTTCTTTACCTACGCCTTTTTCCGGTCGGGGTAGGTAGAAATTAACGCTAGAACGCCATCTGCTACGATCTTTGCATACTCCTGTTGCTTTGTTAACATTTATTATTCGTGTAATTTTATAATATGCTTATTAAAACTTACAGCGAAGCATATACAGGGTGTAAGACCGATAACCTTGAAACCGGTGGTTTGGTGTCATATATAGAACGTAAAATCAATGGAAAATTACGACTTTTTAAATAGAGTATTTCACCCTTTCACCAATGCGCTAGGGTAACGAACTTGCGTCTCAACACTGGTGGGGGGCGAGGGACGTGACCTGACCGGCCGCGAGTCAGCTGTTTCGCTAGCGAGCACGGTGTCGGATAGAAACTTAAAAAAATCTTTTAATGTAATTTTTTTTTTTTGTTGTTCCTCGGTCATTTATTTTTATATTTAAATCAACTACCCATGGTTTGAATGACAACGGTGTTTACCCTGGTACCGTGTATTTAAAGGATTTTTTTAGGAAATTAATAACGAAAGTAAATAAGCAGTGCAAGTAGACCAAAAAAGTGTTCAATCATAATTATCGCCTCGACGCGTAGCCTCATCTACTACGAAAGCGTAGCAGGCGTAGCGGTGACATCATGGCCGACGCTACGTCGTAGCGGCATATTACGGACTTCGGACTTTACGGACATCTCCCCCTCTTTTTACCCGACTACGGCGAAGCAAAAAGGAGGGTTATGATTTTGACCGGTAACATGTATGTATGTATGTATGTATGTTAATTTTTTCCCTCATATCTTCTAAACCACTCATCACAATTTGACAAATGAGGTATCGTTGGAAGCCTCTTGATCGTCCGCTGGCCATGTGACGTCATATTAAATTAAAAATGGCACCCTCTAGAGGATGTAAAGTCAGGAACTTGAAAAAAAAAATTGTTTAATCGTACCATGTTGGGTATCAAATGAAAGGGCTTAATGAGCACATTTCAAAAATATATATATTATAACCACAAAAGAATTTAAAAAAAAATTAAGTAATAAAAACTAAAACCCAACTACGACTAAAAAGGTATAAACAAAACAAGACACCACAGACAGACAAATTAAAAATCCGGAGTCACACGTAATCTGTTCGATTTATTCATCGCTCGTTCGCCCTAACACGTGTGACTCCGGATTTTTAATTTGTCTGTCTGTGGTGTCTTGTTTATACCTTTTTAGTCGTAGTTGGGTTTTAGTTTTTATTACTTTAATTTTTATATTATCCTAAGTGCTTCGGTTCAAAATGATTTTATTCAACCGGCATAACAATTATTTAAAACGACTACTAAGAAAAAAAGTATCAACTGTTCCATACAAAACTTCAATATCTACTCGACCCAAATGTATGGGACAACTAATTTTTTTTCGCCACGAGCTCCTCACGTTCACGTTTCACGAGTCCATAACTTAATATCCGTAACTTAACTAAAATTTCTATTTATACAACAAGCGCCAAGTACAGCTCCGCTCTAGTTTACCTTGATTATTTACCAAGTTACAGTTTTGCTGACTTTAAGTTGTAAAGCTGCTGCTAAGATGGAGCCGCGATTGTGAATTCTACAGCTAAGTTATAACGTTAACTTACAGATGTACTTGACGTAGGTAATCAATAAGTCGGTGTTTACTGGTTGGTACAGTTAGTTTACAGTGAAGTACAGTACAGCTGGTAAAGTATATACCATATATAACTCGTTTAGATAACGTATATGTACCTACACAGTATGCACATATCTACTACACTGACGACCACTATAAAAAAGCCACTTGCAAAGTGCCAAAAAAAAAAACCACACAAGTTAGCTACATGTAGTAAAAAACCTCTTGAAAAAAGTTTTATGGGTGTTTTTTATGCGTTTAACTGTGCCCCGCGTAAGTCTCGATCCCGTGGGAATATCGGGATAAAATGTATCCTTAGTCCTATTCTAGGTCATGGTCTATCCATGTGCCAAAATTTCATACAAATTCGTTTAGCCGTTTTAGCGTGGTATGTCGACATACCACGCGGGCGAAGCTATCCGTTATTTAAATCCGTACCGCAATAAAGAAACAGCTAAAAGATTTGGGACGTACATTTATAAGGGGCATGTCACACGCTCTAGTTTATATGAGGTCCAGACTCGGGCCTGGGGTTCAAGGATGGCAATAAAGTAGGTAAGGGATGACGGACCCGCACTGCATTCTGATCTCGTCGCGATCATAATCTTACCCTCGTATTTTTTCACATACAGAATTCTACAAGCCCCAATTTTGTATTGATAAGTTATGAGTTTCTAAAATGCGTTTTTATATATTGACTAGCGACCCGCTCTTACTTCCCACGGTTTTTAATGAAGGTCAACTGTCGATTGGCCCTTAGAAGGCGATAACAGTTCAGTTCTATTTCTTTGTTTTTGACGTTCAAAACTTTATGTGCCTATTTGAAATAAATTATTTAACTTTGATAACAATTAAAATTCTATTGTGTCTCATTCGTGACAGTTGGAGGTTTATTGATAGTTTGAATTTAGAAGAGAACACTGAATTTAGAACATATGATCGTTGGGTCTTATCTGTACTAGATATTAGTACAGGCAAGAAAAAACATTAAATAATTATAAAATTAAAAAACACGACTGCCCTGCTAAAAAACGAACAAAAAAGTAAAAAACAAGTTGATAAAATTGTCATTGTAGTCGGGGGACCGTTCTGTGGAACACTTTTTAATCTAAGAGGTCCCTCGACTGCAATGACAATTTTATCAAGTTTTGGAATGTGCTCATCAAGGCCTTCAATTAGATACCCATATTGTAAATAATTGAAGATTTTTTTATTTTTCACTTTTGAAAATGGAGCCATACTGCCGCCATATTGTTTTTTTTTTTTCATAAAAATCAACATGGCCTATGTCACTCGGGATATTGTAAGTATTCTAACGATACCCCATACATCCAAATCCGTTCAGGCATTTTAAAGTTATGGTGGAATAAAGAAACTCACATAGGTACATACATACGTGAACCCTGAAAACATTACACTCCTTTTTGGGCAGTCGTGTAAAAAATCGAAGTTCTAGTAGAAGAAGAAGTTCTAAAGGTTCTAGGAACTGTTTTTTTTTTCAGATTCTTCCCCGTTTTGTGTACACGTGTCAATAATAAAATTCGCGACAGGTGTCATTCGAATCGTCACACGTGTTACAAGTACTTTATTTGAAGGCTTCAAGTAATCCATAAAAAAGCCAATGACTGTAAGGTGTTTTTTTTTTTGCAAAGGAGTGAATAATTATCTTATGTACGAATAGTAATTTATAACATTAGCAGGATTTTGCTATGTATTTGAAAAGTAGGCTTTTACAACCGAACCGAACAAAAAACAAAAAAGACGCAAACGTACTAAAAGTTGTTGAATAATAAAAAAAACTTTATTATCTTTACGAAATGTTTTATAAACGACGGAATAAGTAGGTTACTGACTATCTTTCATCCAATAAATATTTATTCTTGTGCCTATCGGAAAATGGGAAAAGAAACAATTTCTCTTTTATGACGTTTGGAAAAGCGGGAAAAAATCCCGGGAATCGGTGTACAATCGTAAAGTTTGATTGGTTGTTAGAATGCATTCTATGTACTCGGCGAATGGGAGATAAGTTAGAGGATCACTGTTTTATGTTTATTGAACAAAACAGACGGGAATTAAGTAGGTTAGGAGGTATTGTTGATACAATGTAGGTAGTCCTGTGTCGGAGTGTACGCGTGCTATACAAATTGATAACTAACAAGATGGCGTTCCCGATAACCTGCAATAATAAAGGATTTACATACATGCAAAAAAAAAAATATACAATAAAAAATGTTCAAAAAGAATATTAAATTGAAATGGAAAAGAAACACTCTGTACACGAACACTTGTCTTTCTACGTTGAAATACAAGTTCTTTTACGTATCAATTTAATAGTTTTGTGAATATTTCACAACTTATATTAAAAAAAACCGGCCATGTGCGAGTCGGACTTGCGCACGAAGGGTTCCGTACCATTATCTATAAAAACGGCAAAAAAATCACTTTTGTTGTATGGGATCCCTCCCATACAACAAACGTGATTTTTTTGCCGTTGATGGATGGGAAAAACAGAATAAAATAAATATTTAAGGGGATATTTATTTTATTCTGTTTTTTAGTATTTGTTGTTATAGCGGCAAAAGAAATAACATCATCTGTGAAAATTTCAACTGTCTTACTATCACGGTTCATGAGATACAGCCTGGTGACAGACAGACAGACAGAAAGCGGAGTCTTAGTAATAGGGTCCCGTTTTACCCTTTGGGTACGGAAACCTAAAAAAAAAAAAAATTGCTGTATTTTTTTTTTGCGTGTATCTGCGCTATACTATTCCGGGTTAACCAGAACATCCTTTGTTAGTTAACATACAGTATGTTGCCAAAGCAGGACAAAAGTTTTTGACGAGTGTGTGTTGCCAGTGATGACCTATGGCCCTGAAACGTGGTCGCTCACAATTGGTCTCATTAGGAGGCTGAAAGTCACCCAAAGGGCAATGGAGAGGGCTATGCTCGGAGTTTCCCTGCGTGATCGAATAAGAAATGAAGAGATCTGTAAGAGAACCAAGATATCCGACATAGCCCGAAGTATTGCCAAACTTAAGTGGCAGTGGGCGGGCACACTGCTCGCAGAACAGATGGCCGCTGGGGCCGAAAGTTTCTTGAGTGGCGACCGCGTACCGGAAGACGTAGCGTTGGAAGGCCCCCCACAAGGTGGACCGATGACCTGGTGAAGGCCGCGGGAATCCGCAGGATGCCAGAAGCACAGAACCGGTCGAAGTGGCGGTGCTTGGGGGGGCCTATGTTCACTTGTCCAGCAGTGGCCGTCTTTCGGCTGAAATAATGATGATGCTGTGTCGTAAGTAACATGGCGATGACATGGATAAACCTTTCAATGAGTCCAGCTATTTCAATGTCGGTGCTATTTTGGACAACCAATCGTAACTACCATTATAAAACAATGTTTATGTGCGTCCAGACAGTGCGAGGCATGTGCTTTGAAAGTTAAGCCTCGCATTAAACGCTACGTCAGACCTGTGCTTCAGACTGAAGCATCTGACATAATATTAAAACAACCGACTTCCAAAAAAACACAAAAAAGTGAAAAATAACTTTAATTTCGGAAGTCGGTGTCTTTGCTTTTCAGTTTTCGTTTTTCGCCACCGACTTCCAAAATTAAAGTTATTTTTCACTTTTTTGTGTTTTTTTTGGAAGTCGGTTGTTTCTTTTTTGTAAAAACTTTTTATTTTTCACTTTTTAGCTGTGGTACCTACTCCACACAAATTCGAATACCACTACCTGCTATGTAAATAACAGTGACGGAGTCAAAAACTGCGCAAGTAAAGTTAATACAATTTAAGGGACCACTTCTGAAGCATGACCTACCAAACAAAACAAAAATCATCAAAATCGATTGATATTTGGCGAAGTAATCGCGTAACATACAAAAATAAAAAATATGCAGGCGAATTGAGAACCTCCTACTTTTTGAAGAAATCGGTTAAAAAAAGCATTTGTGACGCATGACTCGCACTATTTGGACGACCCTAAATGAACAAGCTCACGCGATATAATGAGAAATTCTAGTGTGAGGAATCATTTTTTGAAATAACTCTGAATTGGTTTTAAAAATGTAGGTACGAAAACTTACTGCTTATAACGGGTGTAAGGGACAGCCCTCCGCAAATTAATAGGATGAATTCAGCATATCATACTAAGACGACCGGTACATGAAATTATTTCAGGAACGTTATGGGAATCCAAGAAACCTAATTTGTTTTTTTACCTCACACGCAATGTTTCGATGCCGTGGCACAACGCACGTAGCCGCACTCCCCGTGTCGGGGGGGGGGCGCGCTAGCGCCGCGCCGCGTGATTTATCAATGTAAACTCTGAGCTTCACGCGCCGTTCGCTATAGTATTTCAACATCCATAGCTGGTTTTTAGATTTTAGCTGTTTTATTTACATAAATGGACTGCTGCGTACAGAGACTGTAATTTTACATTGCAATAAATGAATAATAACTGAAAACACGATAAAAAAAAAAACCGGAGAAAATTTCCAGTGGAATATGATTCTAAAATAAGGAGCTGAATGCCCCCTGTTAATTACACCCCGTATATAGCGATCTTATTACCGAATGGTTTCTGTTTTAACACGACTGCCCAAAAAGGAGTGTAATGTTTTTCTTACAATATTTTTTCTATATTCCCTTTGTCATCTTTACTCAAGTACAATAAAGCTAACAGCCTAGTACTTCAAGTTTTATATTTCTTCAAGGGTTCTTTATATTTTTTTAAGATGTCTAGCTACTTTCGATATTATTGGGTAAAGTATGTATTTTCTTCCAGAAGAGTTGTGCGAATGAGTTTCAGATATTTATGTAATTTTAGTGTTAGAGCACCTCTCATCCGTCATGGCTGCCCGGATGCTTTGCGCACTTTCGTCAAGGCTACTTCTGGGTGGTCTACAATGGACTCACAATTATGAGTTTTTGACAGATTTGCCATACAAAATCTGTCAAAAACTCTGTGAGACCATCGACACGTTTGTAAATTAGTATAGTAATTAGACTTGGCACCCTGATACCGTGATCGACCACTTGAGATTATAATGTCGATAACTCTTAAGTTTTGTATCGGAGGTGTTTACAAGTAAAGCATATGTCGTTGGAATCGGAATTAGATAAGCAACTACGTAAAATGGATAAGCACAGTTTAGCTTGGTAAAATATTATTAATTTTAATGTAAACTTAGGGGACAGGTTTGAAAAAGGCAGTATTTAACCCCCGTGATAGACAATGAAAAGTTAATTGAACAATGAGTCTTGATTTTTTTCACCGTTTCCAAAAGAAGTAAACACTCCGCGCGAATTATTGTTAGACGTTTAACATGTATTGTTATTAATATCCCTTTCCTGTTCTTTTCCCTACACTCTGTTAAAGTTAGAGCAGCAAAGGTATACTTTAGACAGACAATATTTGGTATTAAATTCGACCCTAAATACGCAGACTCAACGAGTCTGCGAACGGATACGCAGTTTTTGACAGCAGACTAAATGAGTCTGCGTAACGGGCGAGGTTCTTTCAACGTCGTTTTAGTGACCTCGGCGTACTAGGCTAGCAGAAATCGCAGGACGAAGCTGGATACAATTATTTACATGGAGCGAATGCCTATCTGACCCCCATAACCCAGGTCAGTGGGTAGCACGTTAACCTTGGTAGGACTGGTTTTCAAACTTTAAGGCTTCTCGACTGTCAAAGATCTATGAATGACAGCCGGGACCAACGGCTTAGCGTTCTTTTCGAGCCACGAAGGGGTCTCGATGTAATTTACCCATCCACCAACCGACCGCGGCAACCGTAGCTTAACCTTTGATGGACACGTGCGGCTGTTATCTGTTAGCCTCCAGCACCTCTCTAATGTACCTATGTAGGTAAGTACTAAAATCGCTTCGTTACAAATCCACATTACCACCCAATGTAAAGTGCAACTACCAGGCTGGCAGAAACCGCGGGGGCGTGTAATTAGAGGCCATTTGTCCGTCTATCAGTCTAATAGTACAAATGCAAATCCGTCTGCGAACCGGTCTATGTCACGTCGCGAATTAATGTGGCCCTCAGTTAATTGATGAACCGATGTCGTTTCAGAATTAACTTGTTTGTTATTCAGACGAGATTTGAAACGATTTGCGGCCTGTTTTTGTCATTTAACATAACACCACGCTTTTAATCCCCGAAAGGTTAGGCAGATATATATCAAATTTTAAGAAAATGTCCGATCGTCATAGTTTAAATACCAGGAATAAACACAATCTCGCTGTACATCGCACTCGTCTCCACAGAGTAGGCAACCCGTTCATGGGTCAATGTATACGCTTTTATAACAAACTTCCCATTAACATTCGAAACTTTCCCATTAAACGATTTAAAAGCTGCATTAAAACCAAACTTTGTAGAAAAGGGTACTATAAAATTTCAGATTATTTAGAAGACAAAAAAGCATGGGATTGAGCTGCTCGCTCTGCTAAGCATTGTAACATTTTGAATAATATGGAAAATCATCAAAGTATATCAACCAGTTTTATTTACAAATTGACATTATTGAATATTCTATACAAAATGACATGATTACTTTGTAAAGTATTTTATTATTGTGAATGTGAGGACTACGTGTTTTTTTTTTTTTTTTTCGATATATTTATTCACTGTAGCGACAAGAAACACAGGTCGACCAAAATAATTAAAATACAAAAATTATTAATGGATAAATTAACAATTTAATTACAGTTAATGAATGCTTAGAACTTATTAGTTTACTAGCTTTTGCCCGCGGCTTCGCCCGCGTGGATGTCGGAAATTATCCCACGGGAATGTGCTACCAGGATAAAAGTATCCTATGTCCCATAACCCACGTGGTCTGTCTAGGCGACCTAGGCGTTACGGCGTAAAAGTAACAGACATGAGACAGCCAGTAACTTTATATATTAGTGGTAGTCCATATCTATATTGTGGTGATAATGTGGATAGTATGGACAGCAGTATGAAACTGTCGGAAGGATTAATGAAAAAATATTGTATAAAGATTAATGAAAAAACTATGGCATATTGTATGGACGATGGAAGGCTAAGGTGAAAGCTTTGGGGGAGCCTGCGAAATTCAAATTTTCATATGTTTTTTGCTTTTTACAGGTCAATATCAAGTTTTATGTTGATCTAAATAATGAGTCGCAGTTGTATCACATATTTATTTATATAATCTAACTAATATTGCAGGAGTTGTATTCCTGTATCTAATGGTTATTATTCTGTAAAGCTACTATTTGCTACGATCGCGAATCATATTTTAATCATATTGACATTCGAAACTTACCCATTAAACGATTTAAAAGCTGTATTAAAACCAAACTTTGTAAAAAAGGGTACTATATAATTTCAGATTATTTTGAAGACCAAAAGCATGGGATTGAGTTGCTCGCTCTGCTTACATTTTGTCATTTTGGCATTGTGACATTTTGAATAAGTACTATGGAAAATCATCAAAATATACCTACCAGTTTTATATACAAATTCACATTATTGAATATTATATGTAGGATATTGACAAAATGACATGATTACTTTGTAAAGTATTGTATTATTGTGAATGTGAGGACTATGTGGATGTTTATTTTGTTTTTATTCTTATATTTTTTTGTTCTCAGTTAGTTTTAACAATGGTCTGGCAATTTGAGAACTTTATGCGGCCTACACAAATGTCCTTTCTTTGGTATTGTTCGTCGAGTCGTTGAGCTCCTTAAGTTCTGAGCTGAGCTCCACTATTACTGACAAATGCTTGCAGTGACACGACAGGTTCACTCAAATCTGTGTGGTTCATTCCTCAAAAGACCATTTCAGACTCTAATCTACATGGTCCTCATAGGGCCTGACCAATATCTGACCTAGGTATGTCCGGACTTCAAAAGAGATTGTGAGTTTGTTTCGGCCTTTCTTCTCAGAGTAGTCAGATAGGAAACGCCGACCTCATCTAGCTTAATTTTACAATTTTTTGATATTATTACGACGTGTAAAAGTGATTCCAATAACCTTTTTACAGAATAAAGAATTTTATTTCATTTCATTTCAACATACAACCTGCCTGACACTGACTTGCAAATTACAAAAAACTTAAGATTTGAATTGCGCGGGCTACCGGCGCATCCCCCTTAAGAAAATCGCATCATTTGCACAACGCCATCTATCGAGTAAGTACTCACTGGTAAACTCAAACTCTTCGTTCCAAGCCAAGTAGTAATAACTTTTGATTGAGTGGACAGATTCTCAAGATACGGACTATGACTATATTCTCAATTCCCTTAACGCTCTTGAAGAGAGTCCCGCAAAAATGTCAATAATAAGTGAATTTTAAAATCAAGCGGGTAAAGAAGGATTTTTACCCTCATGAGGGATGATTTTAGAAAAACGTAACTCTTTGTTAGTTACAAAAAGCATAAATTTTCACAGCCCTAAGTTAAAAAAAAACCGGCCAAGTGCGTGTCGAACCATGCACAATGAAGGGTTCCGTAGTTGGGATGAATTAATTTATCAAACAAACTTTCGCAAAGTTTTATTGTTATTACGTCTATGGACGTTTACTGTCCCTCAAAGTGTTAACATTGTAGCTAAAAAACTTGTTGTCGCATACAGAATGTTTGGGTTTTTGCAACTGCACATGTAAGTTGGTCGATTAAAAGTTTTTGAGCTAAGTCGCGGAAAGACAGACAGACAGACGGACATGGCGAAACTATAAAGCTTCCTTGTTGACTACGGAACTCTAAAAATGATAGGTTTCCCATAAAAACTTTCACCCCCCCCCTTAAATTTGTTTTTGAGAAAATAATTGCCTATGTTCTTCCCCGGGATGCCATCTATCTCTTTACCAAATGTTATCGAGATCCGTTCAGTGGATCAGGCGTGAAAAGATAACAAACAGAATTACTGACGGACAGACAGACAGAGTTACTATCGAATTTATACTTTTAAGCATCGATTAGTATGGATTATCAAAATGAGCCAAATACTCGATAATTATGAATTCGGCGAAAGTCATTCTTCTACGGAGACTCTTAACACCGCGATTCAGAAAATGACGTTAAATGAACAACGCCATCTATCGAGCACGAAGTGATACTGTCAAAATATATGGGAAAACGTTCGAACACTCTGTAAGCTATGTAGAAAAGACTGTTTTTAGGGTTCCATGACTGACTTGACCTGACTTGACTTGACTTGACCTGACTTGACCTGACTTGACCTGACTTGACCTGACTTGACCTGACTTGACCTGACTTGACCTGACTTGACCTGACTTGACCTGACTTGACCTGACTTGACCTGACTTGACCTGACTTGACCTGACTTGACCTGACTTGACCTGACTTGACCTGACTTGACCTGACTTGACCTGACTTGACCTGACTTGACCTGACTTGACCTGACTTGACCTGACTTGACCTGACTTGACCTGACTTGACCTGACTTGACCTGACTTGACCTAACTTGACCTAACTTGATTTGGATTGAGTTGAGTTAACCTTGAGCAGGTATATTTTATCGCAGCAGGTACATTGGTAGTTGAAAGAAAAGTAGATTACGTACCTTGCTAAAGTGAGTAATTAATGCACTCGTGTTAATTTAGTAAGCGCATTCGTGCCTTAATTACTCACTTTTTGCTCGATGTAACAATCTAAAATTTTAAAGAAATTAAAATTTATCACCATTTTTCATGATTAATTTGTATCATGATTTAAAAGATAGATAGCGCCACCTATGGCACTACTACCAAACAATAGATTTGGAAAACTTGAATTAACCAAACTTTAGATTGGGTAAATTCACAATGTATCGCGTTATGTTTCCGCGCGAAGTATGTGAACATATGATGATTATGATCGTGTGTTACACACGTTCTCACAAACTTACCTGATTTTACGCTAGTGTCATTTTACGTCAATAGATGTCGTTACGTGTATCTACATTACGTACCTAATGAAAATTTCTTCTTGAATACTTTAAACTCTTATATCTTTGGATATTTTGAAGCGATTGCGATGAAACAAAGACCAAAAGAAACATCGAGTTACACACAATATTTGAGATTATAAGTTAACCATATTGATTTCGTACTTTTTACGTGATACTGGAACAATCAAACAAACGAACAGACAAACAGACAAACAGATAAACAGACAAACAGACAAAAATTCCAAAAATGGTAGAAATGGCATCTGTTGGTTATTCTTGGACACTCCACATAGGTTTTTTTTTTTTTTTTCATTGTACAGAAATGCCTCGTCTACAGATTTATTATATGTATAGAAGATATAGAAGTGCAAGTGTCAAGTTGAAGAATACATATTATAACGATTAGATTATTTCCATGATTTCAAAACGACTTTCATTTTAACTGTACTGTTGCCCATATGCGAATTTACCATTATAAGAATTTGTGCATACGAGAATTTGCCGTTTTGAGAATTTGCCCTTTAGCGATCAAAGCTATAGCTATAGCTTATACAGGGTGTTAGGGTAAACACCGTTATCCTTGCAACCAGTGGTTTGGTTTCATTTATAGAAAGTAAAATCTGAATGAATTTTTTTTGATGAAAGAATTTTATTTTTTGGGGACTTGACACGGCCGGCCGCGAGCGCGACCCCTCCCCCATTTAGTCGGCTGTTTCGCTAACAAGCACGGTGTCGGATAGAAACTTTTTTAAATCTTTTAATGAAAATAACGATTTTTTTTGTTGTCTTCGGACATTTATTTTTATATATAAGTCAACTATCCATGATTTGAGTGACGACGGTGTTTACCCTTACACCCTGTAGTACACCCACATTTGGCCAGTTAGGTATGTTTTAAGTCTCATGTAATAGGGGGCGAGCTTATTGCCATCAAGTTTAATCCGAAAATCAGCTGTGACAAGACTGCCAACAAATTAGACGTGGAAGAGAAAAAAAAAACCCGCCAAGTGCGAGTCGGACTCGCGCACGAAGGGTCGGAACCCTTCGTGATTTTTTTTGCCGCTTTTATAGTTTATGGTACGGATACCATAATCTATAAAAGCGGCAAAAAAAATCACGGTTGGGAGCCCCCTTAAATATTTATTTTATTCTGTTTTTTAGTATTTGTTGTCATAGCGGCAACAGAAATACATCATGTGTGAAAATTTCAACTGTCTAGCTAATATTGTTCATGAGATACAGCCTGGTGACAGAGGGACAGACAGACAGCGGAGCCTTAGTAATAGGATCCCGTTTTACCCTTTGGGTACGGAACCCTAAAAAGCTAGCTATTAACAAGCAATAATGTCTAAGCCGAATGATTTTAAAATGAATCCGTTATTGAAACAAAATTCAGCAAAGCAACTAGTTGTTTGCAATAGTAACCTTAGTGTTATCTGCCCTTAGGGCAGCTGGGCAGCCTACCGAACGCACAGACATAATCGCATAGATAACATGACAGTTTGCCCCCTGGCGTACCTACAACATGTTTGTTCAACCTTACGTAGTTGCGCCGTACTACATCTACCTATATTTTATGTAACACTAGCTTCCGCCCACAGCTTCGCCCGCGTGGTATGTTGATAAAAAGTAGCCTATGTCCTTCCCCAGGATGCCATCTATCTCCTTGCCAAATTTTGTCGAAATCCGTTCAGTGGTTTAGTCGTGAAAAGGTAACATACAGACAGACAGAGTTAATTTCGAATTTATAATATTATATTAGTATGGATGTATATATTCTTATCACGCACTACTCAATTCAAACTCAATTCTTTTCACTACATTTACCATTAAATCCAGTCAAAATAACGGATTATAATAATTGAAAGCCAATAAATCAAGGTGATCACATAACGTTGTATCGAAGCCTTCAATTTAGTTCACGTGCAACAATAACAAGAGCTCTAATTCCAATTCAAATTCAGAATTTCGTAATTCAAAATCCGAGGCTTACCGCGTGATTTGTCCGGACAATCGGCTCGGAATGGCTTTTAGGACGGGTTCACATTGGCTGCGAATTAAATGTAGGTAAATTAATGTAGTTTATCAACAAAATTACGTAGATATCGAATACTGTATCTGTGTACTTAGAGAAAATTTGAATTCTCGTGGCTAAGTAATAACAGCCGCAAGGGTCGATTCATCAGGTTAAGCTACGCTTGCCGGGGTTGGTCCGTGGATGGGTGACCATCTTTGCATATCGAGACTCTTGCTGTCATTCGAGGATCTTTGAAAGGGTACTTAACTGATTTCGATCGCATTTTTTTTATTTTGTTTTTTTTTTAAATTTGCTATACAGTTAACAATAAAATCAAATCCTTACTGAAACAACAAAAAACATCAAAACAATTTAGCTTTTCATGTAGCCTGATGTATGATGTGGCATTATGAGATTGAACTGAAATAATACGTAGACATTGATACGCGCGAAAAACATGTCCCTTCTTTCCAGCCGGCTTATGATACGGCGAAATAATATGTTCATTCACAAAGTTCGTTAGTCATAGAAAACAGAAAAAACGGCGGAAAAATTATAAAATAACAATGGAAGTTCGCCTTTACTGAGTGACCTGAATGAGAGACAGCGGCTAGCCCCGAGTACATTGAGCGGTGTATTGTTCCGAACGTGTGTTGTCCCCACAAATCTAGAGTACCTAATCTAGATTGTTGTTTCTAAACCGTGACGGTTTTGATCGATACTAGCACAGTATAAATAAGTACAGTATTCTATCTTTATAAAAACGGCGAAATCTCAGTACGCAACAGTACCGAGTGCACGCAAGCGGAAGGTTTATCTACCGAGCGGCCGTATGGAATTATTTCAAGGTCACTGCCGAGATATAGTACTGCTACTTATTTATACTATGACACTAGTGTAGTTTTGGCTTAAAATCAAATCCATTTACTACATGTATAATTCTAAATTTTGGTATTATACCAACATTTTATCAGACGTGTCAGCGCAAAATGCCAATCAATATTATACACACAGTTTTGAAAGTGTGTCGACTAATATACAGTCAGGAGAATTAGATGTTTATCAAATTGAAACTAGCCGTTAATTTTCTGTGTTGCAGCAGATTTGTAAAAATAATAACTTTACAAACTTTAAGAGGTACTTTAGACCATCGAACTGAATAACTTTTACTATGGGACCAATTTTGAAATCGCGAAAAAAAAAAGCTGTTCCATAGTTACAATACCTACTGTTCTAAACTGTGATAAATTATTTATAACAAAAAATAACACAGGTAGGTATTTACAAAAAATGCCCGCACAAAACAAAAAAAAAAAACTCCTTACCACGTGTGTGTATATTGTCATTCAAAGATGGAACACTCGAGAGTTGATGGAATTCTCCAGAATTTACTATTCAGAAGCAGTAGAACAATTAAACTAGTTTTGAGCCGTTCCGTCTCAAAGCGTCCCGAGAAATGTATTCAGTTAGTTTCCGTCATAAATCTTCGCATTTTCAAACTTTTTACTTACTTTAGAAGTAATTTTCGTCTTGTTATAAAAGTGTTTTCTTGAATAAAAGAACAGAAAAAAATATTATTTCGAAGAATATTAATTTCCAATTTTAGTCCATCTTGTCCACAAACTTGGTCTTATGGAAATCAAAAGTTGTTGAAATATTGGTGAATAAATGGAATTAAAAACTGAAAGCTCGTCATTATGTGGCAGCAAAAAACAATTCCATTATTGCTAATTTGAATTCGAATTTGGAATTCAACTCGATTATTGTTCCAATTTCCAAATTCAAATGTTGTTTTACCGCGTAAAATGTCATTGTACGGCGATACTCGCAGAGATAATCTCCCCCTTTTCTTTATTATGTTGCCGCAGTAAACAAAGAAGTTTTAATACATCTAAAGTAAATATAATGAAAACAAGCTTCCATTACCGAGCTTAGCTGCCGCAGTGCTAGTTCTTGTGAAATATTCCCTCATTTATTACAGCCAAGTGACTCGTCAGATTAGATTATGGCCGTCGACAGTGTCTTTAGTTAAGAAAAAAAAAAACAACAAAGAAGTAGGTTTTACGCTGAAAAGTAGGTCATAAAAAGGGTGAAGGTTTCAACGATGTTTTTGTTAAAACTGTTTTATCTCGTCTGGAAAAAAGTGTTAAATCTCTACACATTAGTTGTGAATCATGTGTCTGACTAGATATTTATTTTTCTGTTTAAGCATATAGAATAATGGGTGTTTTTTTTTTTGAAATAAGTTCCATTTTTGAATAATTCGAAAATACCAAATTTTTTATGTCATTTCCCGTTAATTCATCCCGCTCCGAAATTCCGCCTGAAATGTGTCTCGTCACGAATCCTAGCGCCTCAACATTATATATTATATTATTTATTAATATCAAGCATTTTCCTTTACCCGTTTGGTCTAAGAGACATGTGTCACAAAAATTTGGGCCAATATTTGCCGACTCACGACATTTCTCGACAATGACATGGCTAATTTATTTGTCTTACGTCTACTGTCACTTTGTTAAATGTCTGTGGCGGTCTGTGGGAATGTTACTGGCTGCCGTGTTGTGTGGTGTATTATTACAAGTGTATTTAGGTACTGTTAGTGCACCAACCAAATATACAGTAATATGTAGTGTAGCTAAGTAATAACAGCCGCACGGGCCGATCCTTGAGGTTAAGCTACGCTTGCCGGGGTTGGGCCGTGGATAGGTGACCATTTTTACATACCGAGACTCTTCCGTGCCTCGGAAAGCACCCGGGTGTCAGACTTTCGGGCTTCTGACGACCCGTAACGACTTTCAAAGATCCACACAAATGACAGCCGGGACTTTCCGAGGCACGGAGGTGTCTCGATATGTGAAAATGGTCACCCATCCACGGATCAACCCCGGCAAGTGTAGCTTTACCTGATGGATCGACCCGAGCGGCTGTTATAACTTAGCCACGAGAGTAATAAAAAACTCATGTAATAGTCTTTTTTTTTTTTAATGTGTGAATTCATCAAATTGCTTCTCCCGTTCTGGGCGGAGCGGGAGGGCGTGTCAGACTTTTACCGACTAAAACCCACCCGTGTTCCTTCAGTTGCCTGTTGCCAAGGGTCCCGGATCCTTTTCGGAATTTCCCGCAACCCTTGCATCTAATGCTAACTACTTTTATAGGATACTGTGGAAACCATTGAATAATAATAATTATTCTAAAGCATAAAATCTCCTCATAAAGCGTAATTGGAACATTCGTTTTTATTCTAAAAAGTTCGAGTTCTAAATGTTTTGATAGTCTGTGCAAATGCAGCTGTTCTGATAGTCTATGCAAATGGAGCTATCGGTAAATGTGTACGTGTTTTTGAATAGGTGCTGCATCACAAGTAATCGCGACTGAATTGATGCTGGATCACGTTCCTATCGATTTTAGTTTATCTATATGTATATGTTATGGATCAAGTGATTATTAGGGCATTATAAAAAATGCCCGGGCAGTTTGAAAAATGCCCAATATGAGAGGGCAGTATGATAACAACTATTGAAATAATGAAATCAACCGGGATTTTTTTATTATGCTAGTCACCTTTGGATCAGCACAATTAAAACCAGGTTTTATTACTATTATTTTGATTTCAAACGTAGAATCAATATTTAAAATCATATAAAATATTTCCATTCATAGACACTCTGCTGACCTATGATGACTTTACCATAATTTAAATACCTGTGTATTATTAGATTGCCCAAAGACCACAAGGCAATATGTATAATGACGAGGCAATGTCATAAATAAGGAAGTTCAAATTATAATTTATTATTTTGCCCTAAGTAGCTTGTCATTATTCATAATTTTTATTACTTGGTCCATAACCCATACACACATCACATTATAAAACTGTTTTGCATCCGTCACTTGATCACTTCACACTTTCGGGTCCCGTTGAAAACCAGCGTCAGGCACTAGTTGTCTGGCATTTTTGCTGAACTGGGCCTTTTTGGCGCAGCCGTGGAGCACACTTCCCTGATAATGTCCTACACATTTACGCTTTTTATTTGTTTCTCTATTATATTTTGTTATCTGCTGTATATTATGGATATTGTGTGCCTTTTAGTCTGTGCTGAATAAATTATTTTCTTTCTTTATTATTATTATTATTATTTTTTTTGTTATAGAGGCAAAAGAAACACCCAATGTGTGAACATTTTTACTGGCTACCTATTACGTAGCGGAGGCTTACTAATAGGGTTCCGTTAGGGTAACCTTTGGGTACGTAACCCTAAAAAGTGAAATGAACATTACTTTGACTTGCAGCAACCATCCAAAGGATTACTGCTCACTCAAAGACTTTGAACTTTAAAATTGAAAATAGGGCAGTATGATAATAACTATTGAAATTATCAAATCGACCGGGCATTTTTTATTATGCTAGTCACCTTCGGGGCAGCACAATTAAAACCAGATTTTATTACTATTAGATTTTGATTTCAAACGTAGAATCAATATTTAAAATCAAATAAAACATTTCCATTCATAGACACTCTGCTGACCTATGATGACTTTACCATAATTAAATACCTGTGTACTATTAGATTGCCCAAAGACCACAAGGCAATATTTATAGTGACGAGGCAATGTGATAAATAAGGAAGTTCAAATTATAATTAATTATTTTGCCCTAAGTAGCTTGTCATTATTCATCATTCGCGGGCATTATGAAACATGGCCGTATTTATTACTTGGTCCATAACATATCTATGGCACAGGGACAGTAGAAATATTATTATCTATACTAATATTAATATTATAAAGAGGTTGTATGTAGGAGGTTAATCTTCGGAACTACTGATGCGTTTCCGAAAATTCTTTTGTTCATTCATCCTCCATAGAAAAGGGACAATCCTCCGACCAGGGGGCCTAAATCGGCACATTAGCAATTCCTCTAAAAGCAGTTCATTTCCTGAATCCCAGCTGTCATTTGGCAATTCCTCTACTTTGACACAAAGGCAATTTATGTGGACCATTTTACGAATTTCCATTGAAAACTGTCAAACAGATGAATTATTTTGTATTATGAATCGCACGCAGATCATATTATTATTTATTATTATTTATTTATTTGTCAGAAAACAATGATCCATAATGGTTAGTAACAATTGAAACTTATAAACTATGTTAGTAGGCACAAAAGTCACAAAATAAATATTACAAAATTAAATAGGCATTTGAAAATTTAAATTGGATTCACGATTTAAAATAAAATAAAATAAATAATATAATAATATTATGCATTGTCAGTTTGTGACATTTTACGACGGTTCATAATATTTTCATATTAGGATTCTACCAAAGTGACTGTTTTAAGCCCCCAAATGCGTTTGCGAAAATTCTTTTGTTCATTCATCCTCCATAGAAAAGGGACAATCCTCCGACCAGACAGGTGTTGTATCTGGTGGGCTACTGTCCGACCATTGATGTCGGGAATTCGGGACTTTGTATTTTACAGTATGTTAACTAACAATGGGCGTTTCTGATAACCAGCAATAGTATAGCGTCCATACATGTAAAAAAAAAAGACCTGTTCTAAACTGTATGAGACAGCTGTTTTTTTTTCGCGATTTCAGTTTTGGGGGGATATTGAATTAATGGGCATCCTCTTAAGGGGTCATTGTACTCATCATAATGAACAACTTTCACTATGGGATCAAATACGAAATCGCGTAAAAAAAAATAGCTGTTCCCTACATTTTGACGAGCTATATGAACATAAGCGCTTCAGATACGGCGGGTACCAAACGGTTTCAGAATCACGGCGGAACTTATTAGGATGCATATAAGCATAGCATAAGCATAATGCCTATAATGTCTATAAAGCCTATAATGTTCTCACTGCTGGGACACAGGCCTCCTCTCTGAGAGAGGTAGTGGGCCGTAATCCACCACGCGGGCCCTGTGCGGGTTGGTAGATGTCACATGTCTTCGAATTTTTTGGTTCTAGGATATGCCGGTTTCCTCACGACGTTTTCCTTCACCGTTTTGAGAGCAGTGGCGATGAAATCATTTACACAAAGTAAAGCGCCTGTCAGGGTTTGAACCTACGACCTACAACTCGTAAGTCGTGGCCGTTACCACTGAGCCACCACTGCTCACACTGAGCCACCACTGCTCTCCTAATAGGATGCTAATGAACTAAATTTCACCCAGGTATATGTAAAACTACCTCTTAGTTAAGTATGAGGTTTTGTTAACATGAAAAATCCATTCAAAGTAACGAAAGTCAATTTAGGTCTTTGCATAAAAGTTTAAAAAAGGAATCAAGCGCTGATATCACTGACCCAATTCAAAAGAGCCACTTGCCCAGCTTTTTGCCACAACACTATTCACACGAATGTTAGCTACTATTTTTCGGTACGTACCGGAAACTGTCCCAGCACTACCGTAAAAATGGCGCTTTTAAAAATCAAATTTACAAAAATCTGTTCGTTTGCATATCCCTGTTTTAGTAACACGAATTTATGTTAAAAAACGGAGAGGTGTCGGACTCTCTAGGTATATAAATCAAGGGGAGTGTGGCTTCGCAAATTGCGCCAGGAAATATATACCAGCTTTTAAAACGACAAAAGCATACGAGTATAATGTATGCTAGTTTTTACACCCACTGTAATCGTATAAATGTCTAGTTTTCGTGTATTTGTGGTGCGTATTAGTTTTATCCCGAATTTACGTTTTTTCTCATGCATATTTTGAGTGTGCAATAAGCGTGTGAGTTAGCAATAACTGGCGAAATATCGCGGGCGCGACAAGGGTAACGCCGTCTGTTTATGGCAGCCTTTATGGTTTTAACCATCTTTTCTTACTTGGCGAATCGAATAGTTTTGTTTTGGTTCACCGATGATAATTTTCGCGATAGTTAAAAAAACCAGGAATGTTATTAGGACGATACTTAAAAACAAAAAGTTATAACCTTTTTTTTTCTTGTTGTTCCAGTTTTGGCAGTGGGCTTTGTCGCATGATGTTATCAATCAGGAAGAGATTCAGAGCATGCAAACTATGAAAGATACTGAGAATTTGGTGAGTTAGAATAATCCCCTACTTTAAAATGCAGTTATTGCAACTATCAATAAAGAACATACTAAACATACCAACTCACTGACACGAGAAACTAAAGCTACTGAAATCAATCTGCCAAACGTTTTCCCAACTATTTTAGGGTCGTCTTCTAGTCCAACTAGATGCAGCTGAATACCGGTGTTTTACGTAGAGACACTGCCTATCTGACCTCCAAAACCCAGTTACTAGGTAACACGATACCTTTTCGTAAGACTTGTAGTCAGACTTTTGGGTTTCTGACGACCCGTAACTACTGTCAAAGATTTACGGATGGCAGCCGGGACCGACGGCACGGAAAGCTACTCAAATAAAAGGCGAAATGATGATATATTATAATAGGGGTTTGTGCATATTGAGGGCGTGCCTGTAAATTCAGCCTGGCCTAGCTGTGACGTCAGAGTGAAATCCATGTGACTCACCAGTTACGGAACTCAATATTTTCAGGATGCTTTACAGTTGACTTCATTACTTTTCGGACCATTTAATATTAGATAGGTACTGGAGTTTTTGAGAGTTGCTTTCTATGTTATTCTATGATATAATATTTTTCTGAAGTAAGTAAATACCTAACATGCACGCCTTGTTTCCCCGAAGGATTAGACAGATATAGGTACTAGACTGGCGAAGTTATGTATTTATGTTTAAGTCCCATGCCATCAACCGGGCACAAATCCAGACTACGGGTTGCTACTGAGAAATTCTAGATGGAAAAACCCGAGAACGGAGGGTTATGTCACACTCCTACCGACTAAAACCCCACTGTTCCTTCTAATACCACGATTTGGGGGCTCGGGAGATGCTGTACATTCGCGCAGCCCCAAAGTGTGACGGGTCAAAGTTAAATACACTCTGCGCTGTGGCAGGTAAATTTTTAAGGTAACCAAAGGGTGAAACGGGACCCTATTTACTAAAACTCCGTTGTCCGTCCACCTTTCTGTCCGTCTGTCACCAGGCTGTATCTCATGAACCATGATAGTTAGAATGTTGAAATTTTCACAGATGATTAAATTCTGTTGCCGCTATAACAAAAAATACTAAAATACAGAATAAAACAAATATTTAAGGGAGCTCCCATAAAATAGACATGATTTTTTTGCCGTTTTTATAGATAATGGTACGGAACGCTTCGTGCGCGAGTCCAACTCACACTTGGCCGGTTTTTACATGGCCTTCCTAATTTCCTCTACATAAGTACGATGGTCCCTTTAATCATCTCTCAATCTGCCGCCATCTTGAACAAGGCACAATCCTCATTGGTCAATTAGCATGCATGAGGGTGCACAAGAGTAATGGACCAATCAGCGTTATAATGTTTACCATGGCCCTTTTTTATGGGTTGTTAAACCATCCGGTTTCGTCGATAAACGCTGGCTTTTTTCTTTGTGTAGTTTCTCATCCATCAAACTAAATTACGGTCCAACTTTGTGATCGATTTTTCACCTACTTCCCGGAATTAGATTAAGTTGACAATAAATTATAACATAATATAGCATCACGCCTCTATTCCACGATTAGGGTAAGCAGAGGTATATATACGTGTATACAGAGCGAATAAAAAACCGAGTGCGAAAAGTGGTTGTCGGAAAGTCCGAAAACGGATACCACCTTGGCAACAGGCTACTGAAGGAACACGGGTGAGTATTAGTCAGTAAAAGTCTGGCACGCCCTCCCGCTCCGCCCAGAGCGGGAGAAGTCATTTGATGATTTCCCACACATTTTTTTTTTTAAACGTGACATGCCCATCCTATTCCTTGCAGCAGTGGCTCACAAACGCACAATCTAGCCTGCTTGCTAGCATAATCAGGATATTGTTGGTGCTGCCCCGCATCGTACTAACCAGGGCAATGCGAGCTTCAGCAAACATCCCTAATGCGCTGCAGTATCGAGGCGACCCCATCAATACCATCAGCAATACCCTGAATGCGTTATTTTATTGAAAGTCAAGGGCGCTGTCTCAGACCAAATAAAAAACCAAGACAGAGCGCGGCGAACAATACAGCGAAGCATGCCAAAAATACACCACCGCTCTGTGCATACACCCTCACACGCACACATTTACAATCATTTACAATCAAACTACACCAAAATATGTGCACACATGTTTACGAAACCGGCCTCACGTCACTGTTTACAGCGTTCTATCTTGGTTTTTTATTTGGTCTGAGGGCGCTGTATGATTTCCGAGTATAATGAAACGATGTACTTCTATGAGTACATCGTTTCGAAGGACCACCGCCTAAAACATAATTAACCCACAAGAAATCAATAACACCCATTTATCACCCAAAGATGAAATAAAAACATATCTCTCTACCTAATTAAATATTATTTCGCGATACACCTTCCTATTAGTTTTTATAGACTACTATCCACCGGCCATGATCGCACTTTTGTACCAAATACGAACCTTTCAGGACCATTTATGACGTCATAAAAGCTATCGGCAACAAAAAGGTGTGGTGTATTTAATGATCTTATTATATGGATGCCAATAAATACACGAAATTGGCAAGTTTGTTGTTCGAATGGATATTGTTTTGGTTGTGAAAGTGAACGCGTTTTTTTTTGGGTGCGAAATTTTGGCGTATTTTTGCAAATAGGTAATGTATTCGCGAACAGATTTTTACAAATACGTTATTGGGAAAACGAGCAATTTAAAAAAAAACACAATCACAATGCACATACACAATTTTCATAATCACAATTTTCATACCTATATAGTCCTCCAGATCCAGAACATATTTCGGCCCTGGCGGCCAATCTCAACGGAGCCTAGCCTTCGGCGCGGGAGATATTATAGTGCACAAGGTTTTGCGCAAACACAGGTGCACTCTCTCTTCCCATACCTATTAGGCATGTAAAACATCCTGTCGACAGAAAGAGAAAGCATTATACCTAATTATCAAATATCCTTTCTTACTATTGACGTTGGAAAAGAAAAGGAAAGGAAAACGCGCTGGTTTTGGGTAGAAACAACAGTCTAATAAGTCAATCAAAAGCAACATAGACAAAGATATAAAAGGTAACATAGACAAAGATATAAAAGGTAACAAAGACAAAGATATAAAAAGTAAAATATTATAAAAAAAGGCTTGCACACTCACTCTTACCTAAATCAGCTGAGTTCAAACATACACTAACAAATTTCTACAAAGCAACTAACAAAGATTGATATTTCAACATTTGGTTTCATCAAACTAAAATTTAGTACATGGTAAAAATTCGAAATAGTCTCGAACAAAGGAAAAGATACCCAATGTTTACATTCAATCATAAAAAGATTTTATCGCTGAAGTGATAAAAAATGCAGTAATATTATGAATTCTGCGAACCTACAGTCTATGAAAATCTATAAATCGTCCAATAGAAAATATTCCTTTCGCAAATCGACATAATTTAAACCTCATTTTATGGCTAAGAAAACTAGCTAAAAGCGAAACTTTCCCGTCGAAAGGCTGTTAGTAGGTCCACACAAAAACAACAAAATAGAAAAACTTACAATTACTCAAGAACGCATTTTTTTTCCCGCCACACTGAGCTGTCAGATACAATACACGTTATACCATAGACACGACCCAGATGTGCACAATACTCCTTGTTATTCCATAGATAATAAATATTATCTTGTGTGACTGTGACAATTTTATACCTTTAGGAACTGACAGGCGCATTGCAGACCAGGCAACTACATTTTTGGTTTCGACAAGAAAGAATAGAATTACTAGGAGAGAGTACCTTAGACAGAAGTATTTTATACTTTTACCGAGAGTTTGTTAAGAACATTTATAAGGACACTACATTCAAGTATTTTTAAGCCCTAAATAGTGAGGTCCTCGTTAATAAAACACAATACTGTGTGTACCGATTTTAGACAGTCTCAATGTCTCAAATATCAAATAAGCTTGTCCCTATTACATGGGACTTAAACATAAATGGCGAAAAGTGGGTGTACACGGTACTCTGTTTATCCCTTCGGAGATTTCAGGTGTGATATTATGTGATGTCAAGTTACGAGAAAAACCCTATACTCTAAAGGTTTAGGTAGTTAAAAAAAGGTAAACAAATCGTAAAACGGGTTTTTTATAGTTGACACTTTCTTGTTTAAAAATACGTTATAACAAAAATAAATTTATTTTCGATCACAGGATAGTTTCCTCTTTTATTATAATATGCTAAACTTTATCATTTATTCTTAAACTACTATTCGTAGATATAACTGCTTGAGCATATTTATTTAGTTAGATTTATTATAATGATATAATATTTTGTAATCTGTCTATTGTAAAGAGCCCAAAAAGACAGGTTCCCCGAATCTTTAAAAAATACAACGAATTAGATAACGTTACTAAATTGAAGAGTACAACTGTGACTTAGTTTGGCAACTGAAGGGGCAGGTATTACGTTTATTCGGTTAATCAGACGCCTTTGTTGACAGCGCTAAAAGAAGAACAGAAAATGTTTAAATTAGACAAAATACTTGATGATACCACTGAACGCTTTAATATTAATGTAACAGATAGTTCATCAGATTCAGATTCAGAATAGAGTATTCTGAATCTGAATCTATTAATATGTGAGTAAAAGGTTTAGCATCTATGAGTCACGTGGTTTTTTTTGTTTACCCTTTTTTAACTACCTAAACCTATGGAGTATATAATTGTTAACTTTTATTCGATATTTCATAGTGAAAATATGAGTGTCTTATCATCCATTTGAACAGCTATCTAATGGCGTAACAAACCGTAAACTATTAAGTCTAATTCATTTTGACAGTTCAACAACATTCATTGCCTGTTTCATTTTGACAGTTCAACAACATTCATTGCTTTTTACGTTGTTGAGCAGTTTTTTTTTGGAACTTATGAAGCGATGGAGTCTGTTTCAAAACGATTCAGATTGTGATTGATCGTGTATTACGCAATTAGGGTGCAGGCTGTTGTCAAGAATAATCCATTGCTTCGTAAAATTGTTGAAATTGCATTAAACTCTTAATATATGTAGAGAGACTCACAGATTTATCGTGCGGTCCATGCCACAGCTTAGTAGCCTCGAAAACAATATCTATTGTACGGGATGTCTGGGCAAACAAGGGACAGGACATGAAAATTCATGCTCACAGGTAAGGAATAAAATAAAAGGGAAATAGTATATATATAACATCCATAATACACGTTAAAAACATTACCCTCTTATTGAGATTTGTCACAGTTAGGTTAAAAAAACCCAGGCAAGTGCATAACAGACCACGCAAAATGAAGGGTTCCGTAGTTGGGATGAGTTTCCCAAGAACAAACTTAATTTTGTAGTTGAAAAAATGGATAAACGTAGAACATATCGCACCTTCGATAATTGTTATTAAAATAATAATATTATTATTAAAAGAGGGTTCAATAATATCATTTATCTACACCCATGCTATAAATCCTCTATAAAAGTTTCTTAAACAGTTAGCTTATTGTCAACATTAAAACAACCAGTGTCATAGTAGCCAGAATAGCATCCAAACGGGTGTTATTTTCATAACACAGCTCATTTAAAAAAAAGAACATGGTCATGGACCATGTTCTTTTTTCACCATAATTTAAAGAAAAAAAACATCTATGTTATTCGAATTCGAAAAAATCGAATATCCCTCCATTTTTGTTCGATATAAGTATTGCAAAGAAACTTTTATAGAGGATTTATATCATTGGTGTAGGTACAGTCTTGTATGCAACTGTAAATATAACAATACCCAGTTGCATAAATAACTAATATGTCCCACGTCCACGTTTACCCATGCACTCTGTATTTACAATTCAAAACGCTGTGGAATTTTAGCCAATTTAATGCGTTCAGTATTAGTGGTTTTAATATTCTGTGCAATTAGCGCCGTGAAAGCTTTGAAATATTTTGTGAGGCGAAATTGATTAATATAAAGTTATTGCATAATTATTTAATAACTTGATAAATAATTATTAAAGGCTTGTTTGGAATTTGATTACGCACTCTCATTTTAAGTGTATTTCAGTAGGTATAGTTTAATGGAATAATATAGCCCGTGACTTGTTTGTTTAACATAAAACATATCATATAGCACTCGTGAAATAATTTTTGAAATCAGATGAATAATTTTGAAGGTTACCCCCTAAATATTATCTCTTCTGCCGCAGGAATCCGCTGGATGCGGGAAACACAGAATCGGTCGAAGTAGCGGTGCTTGGGGCCTATATCACCACCACTACCTCCACTACCACCTGTCACCTTGCAGCAGTGATATCACTAATTATTTCTGTGTTGATGTTAATGTTTTACTAACATATTTTTGACTAACACTATGAGTCCTGTTGCTTGAGTTAAATGAATAAATAAATATATCCAGCAGTAGACGTCTTTCGGTTGAAATGATAATGACAATCTCTTTATCATAAGTATTAAGTAAGAATAAATTTCACGGCCTTCACATAAGTTCTGTTTCATTCATCTGGATATAATTTCATACATATTTCATTCTAATTTTGCAATTTTTCTAGAAGATACCATGGTGCTTATCTAGAAACTGTGAGACTGAATTTACAGACTGTTTAATATATTTTTAGCTCCAAAGTTAGCCGCAAGACAAACCGTTCAAAAAAGCGTCGATACGACGGCGACGACGTAAATAAAGAATATTCCTTCCACAACTTAAATTAATTCAACAAAGTCTTAAGCAAAATTAATCCAATATCTATAAGAATTTAATTGGAAAACAGCGGGGACTGTAGTTAATTGCAGTTTTATAACACAAGTGCTGCAAAGTCCTTTTGAACTTGTTTCACTGGAGGCGTCGGCGGCTGAACCTAAGCGGGAAACTTTAACTGGATCATTACCCCTTCCATTATAGAAACTATTCTAATTCCATGACCGTAATCGAGATTAGATTATCGATGTTATTATTGTCGGTTAAAATAACCGTAACATACCGTAACGTACAACAACCGTAACACAACCGTAAATTGCGGTTTTAAGTTGCAGAGGGGGGATTGTTAGGTTAATTCACAAGAGGGCAAGTGAAGAGTGAACTCGTGTTTTTGTAATCAAAAGTGATTGAAATTTATAAGTACCTAAGTATGTTATTATGAAATGAAATGAAATTGTTTATTTTGTAAATAGGATATAGGAATCACTTTTACGCGTCATATTAAAAATAAGGCTAGATAGAGTCGACATTTCCTATCTGTTTTATGGCCACATTTATTCATAATTGTGTTTTTTACGACGGTTAACAAATTATTTTTGCCAAAAATTTTATCCTCTCATAAACTACATAACAGAATGTTACAGTTGCTGTCGATTGATAAAAAGAAAATATTTTCTTTCCTGAATTTACAATAAAATACCGCATTAAAAACTATCTCACACAACCAATCAACTCCCTTCAGACATCGATTTATTCAAATTCACGTGAACATTGAACAACCAAAAACGAAGTCCTGACATCTATTTCCCTCCACATTTCAACTATCAGGGCGTCTTTTTTCGCAAAAACGAGACAAAAACACGGTTACATTACGACTTTGTCTTGTTTTCGAGATTTGAGTACAAAGGACGAGACTTTTTATTCAATTTCTCGCATCTTTCACACAAGTGTGACAAAGGTGGCTCGGTCTTATTATCTTCGTTTCTTCTTGGTAATGGTGGAAAGCTTTGACGTTTTTAGGGTTCCGTACCCAAAGGGTAAAACGGTACCCTATTACTAAGGCTCCGCTGTCTGTCTGTCTGTCCGTCTGTCACCAGGCTATAACTCATAAACCGTGATAGCTAGACAGTTGAAATTTTCACAGATGATGTATTTCTGTTGCCGCTATAACAAAAATACTAAAAAAACAGAATAAAATAAATATTTAAGGAGGCTCCTATACAACAAACGTGATTTTGCTCGATATTGCTCGATATTGATAACGGCAACAGGTAAAATATCCACAGAATATTTAGTTATGTATTACTTTAAAAATAAATAATTAAATTAAAATAAAACAAATATTTAAGGGGGGCTCCCATACGATAGATATAATTTTTTTGCCATTTTTATAGATAAATGGTACGGAACCCTTAGTGCGCGAGTCCGACTCGCACTTGGCCGGTTTTTACATAAATACACTGGCAATAATAGGTTAAGTTAGTCAGGATATCCAGCCAGTACTATTTTGGGAGGCGAGTTCGAATTTGGAATTATGGAATTTTGTTTTCGTTTTTTTTTTCTCATTGTGTGTAGGCTTAAGGCTTCGGTATTCCAAAAGATCAACCTTCTTTGAGCGAGAAAAATGAGAAATAAATCATTTTGAATTCTTGTAGTCTATACGACGAGCGAGCGTTTCGTGACCAAACTACTGCTATTTTACAATAGTAGGTATTTACCTATTGATGAAATCTTCCAAAATACAAATCTTACGTAATGTGTACATATCAAGTAATTAAGTAAGATAAACAAAAAAAAAAAAACATTGACGTTTCTTTGAGGATTTATTCTCAAAGAAAAACAACTACAACACCAACCTCATTATTCAATCCGCTTCCCTCGAACAACCAGCAACAGAATCTTCGTGCTATTCATTACATTGTAATTAAATGAAGACGGTTTGCAAGATATTTAATATTGGCTTCAGCACCATCAGTCAATGTCGTTCAGTCCAACAATATTAGGTACAGCAGGAGATTGATGCGGCCTGCCGCGCTATGTCTGTCTCATTGTTACCAGCTTCGGACGCTGATATTAAAAAAATCACAATTGCTTATGGACATAACCTGACAAAGGAAATTCTATTCTATTCCTAAACACTTTAAAGTTGGGTTTTCTTTGGAGGGGTAGGCCAATCGATTCTGCTCTTGTCCCGACGACCTGTATAGAGCGCTTTAGTATTTTTTTCTTCATTTTATGGCTTCACTGAAGAGGATATCTATATTGAAAGTAATGTTGTCTTTGGCCTTTGTTGTTCATGTGTGTTTTTTGAAGGAGGATCCTCAAATTTTTATATTGGTACCTACTTATCAATTTTTTTTGAGCTTCGCCTCTTCGTAGAATTTCTTTGAGTCTGGCTTCCATATAATTGTCGTTGATCTGATTAGGTTTTATTTAATTTTTTTATTAACTTAATCATTTCAATACATTTTCGTTGAACACGAAAAATGCTAGTTGATTATTCGAAAAATTGCATCAACATTTTAAACAAGCGGAATTTAAATTATGCTAATTTTTTCGGTGCATTTTTAGGGCTTGATTTGATTGATTTTCATTACAGAATTAATTAAATTATTTTACTTACCATAAAATGTTGTTCCGTTTAGCCGTAAACGAAAACGCTGTATTTATGAACGCAGTTATTAAATCTCTCTTTATTATCTGTTTCATTCATTTTATTCGTCTTCAGAAATCAGTATGACAAAACATAATTTAAATTCCACGTTGTTTTCAATTTGACAAAAGAACAGAATCAAAACAATAGATGGGTAAACATAGACAATACAAATAATCTAGTTTGAATTTACTCGTTTGAATAACAAAGCGCTTTCGAATTTTTGAATTTTAGGTTATTCATGAATTTTATTTGTTTGAAACGAAATGAAAAATATTAGTTTAGGTACTAAAGGTGCACCTCTGCCTAACCCATCGGGGAATACATGCGAGATATGAGTTGTTTTTTTTTAACATTCATTAATTACATTATTTTAATTAACATAATGTAGGTTTGGTACGACTTTTGGAGTCACCATTGAAGCAAGAAATTCCTTGTAATAGTAGACTCCACAACTTTCACGAGACAATCTGCTTAGCCTTTTCCCAACTATATCGGGGTCGGCTTCCAGTCTAACCGGATGCAGCTGCATATCAGTATTTTACATGGAGCGACTGTCTATCTGACCTACACAACCCAGTACCTGGGTAATACGATACCCCTTGGCAAGACTGGGTCTCAGACTTTTGGGCTTCTGAGGACCCGTAACGACTGTCAAAGATCCACGAATGACAGCCGGGACCAAGCGCTTAACGTGCTTTCCGAGGTACAGAGGAGTCTCGGTATGTAAAGATGGTCACCCATCTACGAACCAACAAATCTATCGAAATGAAATTGTGCCGTTTTTGAAGATCGAATGTTGGGTAGTCCCAATAGTCGATCTTCAAAAACGGCACAATTTCATACTATTACATGACACGTGGAAGTAAGACAGCATGTCGTTATTATCGGGAGCGAAAAAGAGACAAGACGATACGTAAGTAGACTAATTATACCTCTATCTCATATCTACATTTTCTTTAATATAATTGTGGTAAACTAAACAAGTCATGTTTCCAGCGTAATACAAGCAAAATATCTAGACTCAAACTAGTCAATAATAACTGAATTACCAACTCTAATACATCACAGAATGTATTAAACTCCTCGCTCTAGCTTGGCTTCATTAATATTGGTAGACTAATAATAATTCCAGCAATATTATGCCGCATGCATAGCGACCGCTGGGCAACAGTCTCCACACGGTGGGTGCCTGAGGATGGACGGCGCTCCGCCGAGGCCGGCCCAGGAAGAGATGGCGAGACGATCTAGACGCGTACCGCAAGGGTTGGATCGAGATGGTCCTGGGAAAGGATGTTTGGTAAGATTTGGAGGAGGCCTTTGCTCAGCAGTGGGACAGTGTAGGGTAACATTAAAAAAAAAAAGAGATGTGTGCCTAGGGTTCGAACTCGAGGTTTGTGACTTGGCAGTCACTGCTATCATAATAATGATGTCTATACTCCATTTGAAATAAGATTAGACGTATAGATAAGCCTTTTTTACATTCCCTTCAACCGATTTTGAACTCTATTGCGTTGGTGGCATGACAAATGGCAGCCGCAGTAGATAATTGGTATTGTGTAACTTTTTTTGCTTTTAGTGCTATCCTTATGCCTACGGTATAGAAGTAAAAATCGGTTGAACGGACTGTAAAAGGATTTGTTTTAATGTCTAATCTTATTTCAAATGGGGTATACCTTTATCACAGATAGTTTGGAGTTGGTTTCCAGAGTAGCCAAACGCTTCTTCCCCTCTCCTATCTATATAATGTATGAGAATAGCCAATTTTGTGCTAAAACTATTACCAAGAGTATTACTATCTGACCAAGATTATGTCTGGACTTTAAAAGAGACTGTGACCTCTGAGTTTGTTTCCGCCTTTCTTCTCAGGGTAGTCAGATACGAAACGCCGACCTCATCTAGTTTTAAAAATGTGTTTGACGTGTAAAAGTGTTTGTACAAACCAACTTACAGAAATAAATCATTTATCATTTACTAGCACTTTGCCCGCAACTTCGTCCGCGTGGATTTCGTACTTCCTTCTAAAAACTTCAACAACCCCTCCACCCCCTTTGATAGTTTTCTGAAATTAATATTTCCGATCTTTGTAATTTGTTTACGATCTTTACCCCTTAAACTTTATCCCTTCTACACCCCGTTAGGAGCAGATTTTTGAAAAACCCCGTATTAGTAAGTATGTACCGTATCGAGTTTCGAGTTCATCCGACAGTGCGATAAAATTTTTACTAACTTAGTTTCACACCCCGTTATTCCTCTATGTTAAAAGAAAAAAACCCTCTTTTGGTGGATGCCTACGTCCTAGTAACGATCTTCGATCTGTGTGTCAAATTTCAGCCCAATCCGTTCATTGGTTGGAGCTGTGATATAGACTACCCCTTTTCACCCCGTTAGGGGTAGATTTTTGAAAATCCCTGTTACACATTATTCTTTATTTTTGGTTTTAAGTATAAATACCGAGATTCGACTTAATTGGACCGCGCGTTAAAAAATTTCTATACAAACTTTGACACCCCCCAATGCCCGTTTATGGGGTAATTTAGAAAAAGCAAAAATCACAAACTATACCCCTTACTTAGATAAGTATTCGTGCCAAGTTTCAAGTCTATTAACTCAAGGAATAAGATTTTGCATACAAACGAAATCCCCCCTTTTCACCCCCTTAAACGTCGAATTTTCAAAAACCCTTTCTTAGTGCGCGCCTACGACATAATAACTATCTGTGTGCCAAATTTCAGCTCAATCCGTTCAGTGGTTTGAGCTGTGCGTTGATAGATCAGTCAATCAATCACCCTTGTGTTTTATATAATATAGATTAGCCAGTCAGCAAGGTGAAATCGGAACGAACTGAAAAAGCTATAATTACACGAGTAGATAGTTAACAGAGCTTTAACTAATACAATGGTTTTCGTTACCATAATTAATCTTCTTCTTTTTCTTGTAGAATCCTGTTGATCACTTCTTATTTAAGCTGATTATATCGCTTTACTGGCTCATCACCACGGCAAGCCATAGTTAGTAAGTAGCCAAGCAAGGGATAGTTTTACATACTAGCTGTGCCCCGCGGTTTCACCCGCGTAGATGTCCATCCCGTGGGAATATAGGGATAAAACGTATCCTATGTCCTATTCCAGGTCATGTCTACCCGTGTGCTCATCCTCTCCTCTCTAAAGTAGGGAACGTCGCGGAGGCGCGGCGCCCGGCGTCGAACGGTTCGCGTATTGCATTTTTATATCGTGATATCTTCGAAATTAAATGTCCGATTCGAATGAATTAAAAAGTATTTTACTGCTACATAAATACCCTTGATGTTAAAACTATTTATTTGAATAAGAATTAAAATTATGTCGATAAAACTCCTTCGCAAATAATGCATTAACTTCGAAAAAAAAATATTACCATAAAAAAGGCTACAGTGAGTCAATCTTAAAAGATAGACATATGCTGTCGCGGACTTTTTTTTTGAACTTTTAAAGAGGAACAATCCCATCATACATGATATTTGCGTAACTTAAACCGTTTACGCAGCGCACGCAACGGAAGCTCTTAAAAATGAATAATTTTCCCGTTTTTGCAACATTTTTCATTTATGCTCCGCTCCTATTGATCGTAGCGTGATGTTATATAGCCTATAGCCTTCCTCGATAAATGGACTATCCAACTCAAATGAATTTTTCAATTCCAACCAGTAGTTCCTGAGATTAGCGCGTTCAAACAAACTCTTCAGCTTTATAATATTAGTATAGTAAGATACACTATAACAATTAATAAACAAATGATAAAAAAATAAAATAAAACTACTATAAAATAATAATAAGGTGTTATTTGTATACGGGGTTTTTGTATTTTAAATAGGTCTAAATATTAGTGAAGTTTAAATATTTTATTACATTGACTAGGTAGAAATGCTAGGAAATAAGTACTTAAACATAACTGGCGTAATCTGGGAGTATACTACTATAAGAGGCCTTCTCGTCGGGAATTCCAGGCGTGACGTTATGTTATGTCAAGACCTCTTAGGTCCGTATTACAGAAGGTAACTCAAGTATTGATCTCTGTTTAAAACTAGTTTTAAGTCCGCTTTTAATTTTAGAACGTTGCTCAAGCATAGATTCATTGATCTTAATTCAACTGAGTTTGGCTTTATTTTAGATCGCTACTCAGTTACTCAATCGAACCCAAGCAGTGATCAAATCTGTAATCACCCAAGTGTGGTCGAGACCGCGCTTGAGCATAGATTGTCATGTCAAATTGTCAATATTTCTTCTGTTCAGATAGTGCATTGTCGAGTTCTGTTGATATTTTTAATTATTAGGTACCTACTATCAAAATCATAATCAAAATGGATATATTTGAAGAGGTAGATCATTATAATAACTTTTTTAACGATAATTCTAATAGAAATTTCTATTAGTAGGTTTTTTTTCCAAAGTACTAAAATTTTTCTTCCGTCCTGCCATTTTAAAAGTGTTAAGTATTATGAATAAAATCAGCTAAACAAATAATTAAAGTTGACAAACAACCAACTTAAAAACAGGCTGATGCATAGACAATACACATCTCTGCTTGAGGCTCGATTTGAGTCTCGATTCAGCTGAGTATAGATTGATTACCGTTCTGGAATAAGACCGATGCTCAAGTACTGATTCTATACTCAAACAGTGATCAACTGATTGCAGATCAAACTGGACTTGAGGAACGTTCTGTAATACGGACCTTAGAGTGACGGTACCGACGTCAATCTAAGAGGTCTTGCCTCGTCCTCCGCCGCGAAATCATAGCAGCGAAACCGCAGTATTTCAATAACGGAACATGATGCAAGTCAGTACGACTTGCGTCATGTCTGCTACTCGAATCCGATTCGGTTTCGCGGTGGAGTGGAGGTGTGCTACCGGCGTGAAACCTCGAAAAGTGGAGCTTAACCTTTTAGATTGTTCCTAGATATTATAATCAGCCTCTTGAATACCCTATCTACTACAGGTACTTTATACTGTTATAGGATTAGGATTTTGATTTTACCATATGTACACACATATAGACAGACAAGAAGAAAAAGAACAGAAAGATACGTACAAAGGTGATACTTGTTTCTAAAGAAAACTCTTCCAGCGCAGGCGCAGCTACCTGCGCCTTTTTTTTTTGTGGTTGGGAAATCATCATATGACTTCTCCCGCTCTGGGCGGAGCGGAAGGGCGTGCAGACTCTTACTGACTAAAACCCACCCGTGTTCCTTCAATTGCCTGTTGCCAGGGTCCCGGTATCCCTTTCGGACTATTCCGCAACCCTGGCAGGAGCTACCTGCGCCTGCGATAGGAAAGTAGATAGTTATAGTCACCGTGTGTGAGAGTAGAGAGAAAGTAAAGAACATTAATAAGTATGAAAATACTACTTAGAATAGAATACGCTTTATTATGTACACTATGAAAATACAGATATAAATGTAGAAATTTTACATAGGGTGACACAATGGGCGGGCTGCTTACATACATACATACTTCTAAAATATATATAACTAGCTGCGTCCCACGGTTTCACCCGCGTGAGTCTCGATCCCGTGTGAATATCGGAATAAAAAGTATCCTATGTGTTAATCCAGGTTATAAACTATCTGTTTGTCAAATTTCATCGAAATGCATTCGGCCGTTTTTGCGTGATTGAGTAACAAACATCCAAAAACACAAACTTCCACATTTATAATATTAGTAGGATTAAGATAATAATTATAAATTATAATGGAACTAGCTGTTCCCTGCGACTTTGTCTGCGATCCAGGATAAAAATTAGCCTATGTCCCTCACCAGGTCAAGGTCTACCCCTGTGCCAAATTTCATCCAAATCCATTCTGCCGTTTTAGCGTGATTTCGTAACAAACAAACCAACAAACTCACTTTCGCATTTATAATATTATAGTTAGGACAATTTAATAACACCGCTCCTTAACCAGAACAAGTTAACTCGAAACTTCTAACTATTCCTAGAACAGGTAAACCGAAACTTCTAACCAAAATAGAGTTAGAAAGCAACATCGCAAGTAGTTCCCGTCACACTTGATGCATAAGGGAGGGGACGATCCCGGGACAAGGCCGGGACGGACGACGTGCCCCGGGAACAAATGCGCTACACTACAGCTTCGGTAACAAGGAAAACATTGTATAAGACTGATGCGACGTTGCCAGATTGAACGGGTCTTTTTTTATATTGTTTGTAAGAGGACGTAACAAAGTGTGTGGGTAAGCTGGTTTGCAAGTCATATATAATGTAAAAAAGTTAAATTAAAAATTTAAAAAACCCCCGACAAAAACAAAGCATTTAAAAAGTAAAAAAATAATATGTATGGCCCTTTACGTTTAATATAAAAGTTGTAGGTAATATTTTGATCCAAGCGTCGTCGCGTCGGGGGACGGCTCATGAAAATAGGAAATTAACAGCAACTATCCTTTCTACAATAGCATATATTCATTATTCCTAGTGTATGTTGGCGTTTTCATTAGCCGTCCCCCGGCTCAGTTCAAGGTTACTATATTCTTCTAATATCATTGAAGTAACAGAATTCTAAATTTCCGATCGATTAGACCTGTGAAAGATGCTCACATCCATTCATCAACTAGAAAAGAGCTGATAATCTTCAAACGGCTGAACCGATTTTCTTGAATAATAGCTAAGAACACTCTCGATCAAGTCACCTTTCAAACAAAACAAAAAAAAACAAAATCGGTTAAGCGGTTTGGCAGCTACGATGGAACAGACAGACACACAGATACACAGATACACACGTTAAACTTATAACACCCCTCTTTTTCAGTCGGGGGTTAAAAAAACCCTGTCCAGTCCAAAAGGGGCACATAGGTACTGCAATAACATTACAAGAAAAAAAAAACAAAATATTTTAGTACCAAAATTACCCCCATTATAATTAGCACATTCATTTTGGGCTAAATTATGAAAGTGCCGGATAAATAAAGTTAAATTCCATTAGAACATGTTATTCTCTTCAATTTTAAATATTGGACCAAATCTGTAGGGCAATTCCCTGCGCTGTTATACGATTTAAAAAAATACTGTTTTCAGTATGTTTTAGTTAAAATAATTAACAGTAATCTAATTAAAGTAATATGTTGTAGTAATAAGAAATGAGAAAAACGTACTCTTTCGGAAATTTTTTTTTTTTTTGTTTTGAACTTTCACATTATAGCCCATTATAGCCCAAATGGGCTCCGCCCAGAGCGGGAGAAGTGATTTGATGATTTCCCACCCTCAAAAAAAAAGGTAATATCTGTGATGTTTCAATGAGGCATGGGTAATGCTATTACAGATGAGTAAGATCTGGGGCTTAAAAAGGTCACTTTAGCAGAATCATAATATGAAAATATTCTGAATCATCGTAAAATGTCACCCACTGACAATTCATAATAATATTATCGGTGAATGATCTGTGGGCCTAAAACGGTCATATTAGCAATTCCTCTAAAAGCATTTCATTTCCTGAATTTCCAGCTGTCGTTAGCCATTCCTATAATTTGACACAAAAGCAATTCATAATAGGTGGACCATTTTACGAATCTCCATAGAAAATTGTCAAACAAATGAATTATTTCGTAATATGAATCGCACGCAGATCATATTATGAATTGTCAAATTGTGACATTTTACGATGATTCATAATATTTTCCTAATATGATTCTGCCAAAGTGACTGTTTTAAACCCCCTGGTCATACATATGTTATGACTAGTAGACACCCGCTAGACGACCGCCGCCCGCGCCCCATGTAATAACCCGGTAAAATTCCCGTTTTTTTTTTCTTAATTCCAAAACAAAAATGCGCATAATTTGACTCTCAGTATGATTCTTAACAACACCCTAACAGATTGGACAGAGTTTTTGTAACACGCTGTATTATCAGCCTATAATGTTCCCACTGCTGGGACACAGGTCTCCTCTCTTCGAGAGGGAGTGGGCACTAATCCACCACGCGGGCCCAGTGCGGGTTGGTGGAAGTCGCATGTCTTCGAATTTTGTTTTCCTTCACCGTTTTGAGAGCGGTGGTGATGAAATTTATTATTTACACCAAGTAAAGCGCCTGGCTGGGTTCTAACCCACGATCTATAAATCGTAAGTCCACTGGGCCCGGCCACCACGGCTCTCAGTAATCCATTAACCGTTGAAAACCTAAATATTCAAGTCAATTTTCTCCAAAATTTTAAATCCTACTCAAACCATACGATAATTTACGGTAAGTTAGTTCCACAATAAACGATCATTAAACACGTCCACTTAAACCTGTCGCACACAAATTAAACTAAATTGCAACATTTGTGTACAACTTTACCTCAGAGCGCCGCAACGAGCTCGCGTTCGTAACGAAATTCATTCAAAGTGACGTTGTATCTTGTACACACGGCTAAACTATTTAGTATACAGGCAACTTACTATAGTAAGAATTTTAAGAGAAAATATTTTTCAGGTAAGTACGGTTAAGGAGGTAATTACTACATATTATAAAACAAAGTCCTCCACCGCGTCTGTCTGTCTGTCTGTTCGCGATAAACTCAAAAACTACAAAAACTACTGCACCGATTTTCATGCTATTTTCACCAATCGAGAGAGAGTGGTTCTCGAGAAAGGTTTTAGTATATAATTTGTCAAGCGGGTGAAGCCGTGGGCATCAGGTAGTATATAATATAATACCTAGTAGATAGCGGGTCCATGACACCTTTTGGAACTGTTATTATCATTTAAAATGTTGGTGTTTAGATGTATTTTTTCTTTATCTGTATATTTATGCACATTAGCTCTTATGCCTATATTTTCTTCAGAAAAGTGAGATGAGAATACCTACTCGCAACCGGATCCAAGGTTAAGCTACGCTTGCCGCGGTCGATTCGTGGATGGGTGAGCATCAATTACATATCGAGATCCCTCCGACCTCGAAAAGCAAGTTAAGACATTGGTACCGGCTGTCATTTGTAGATCTTTGACAGTCGTAACGGGTAGTCAGCAGCCCAAAAGTCTGACAACCAGTCTTACCAAGCGGTATCGTGTTACCCAATAACTGGGTTGTGGAGGTTAGATGAGCAGTCGCTCCTTGTAAAATACTGGTATTCAGTTGAATCCGGTTAGACTGGAAGCCGACCCCAACCTAGTTGAGAAAAGGCTAGGTAGATTTTGACTGTGTTGTGTATATAGCTATATAGCAATCAATAGTTGGCAAAAAAATCACAGCATTAACAATGTAAGAGCCTGTATACTTATCAATTTTTCCGTTAGTACATTACCTATGTAGGAAATGCACAGTTTTCTCTCGGGAACAAGCAGAGATTCGAGTCACATTTATGAGAACTGGGTAGTGCAGCGTAATAACATGTAGGTCGTAATGCAATTTGGTATACGGCAGCTACAAAATTCATGGATTTATAGTTTTAAAAGTTGTAACTGTCCATACTCATGTTCTTATTTTGAATTTGACTTGGCTGGTAAGTTCTTATTTTGAATTTGACTTGCCTGGTTATTGAAGGCCAATTCTCATAAAAAACGATCAAAATCAAATAGTAAAATCTTTTTAGCGACAATCAATGTCAAAGACTTGTGAAAAATTTAGGTAAATTACGAGTTTTTTTACGGATTGGGATTGAGATTAATATGCGCGATACAGCATTTTTGTGTGACGCTAGAATTTGTGTGTGACGTCAGGTCTTTGATGCGTAGTATGCATGGGCGATGTAGATGCCGCCTTATGTTCATGTTTTATTTACTACGCTACTAGAAATGTTAGTAGCACGTTAGACAAATAATTTGTGAAGTAGAAGCACTGAACATGTAGCTCCTAAACGTTTTGTTTATGTGCTCAGAATTTGCATTAATACACAAACTCACGCTAATTACAAAATACTTAAGTTACAATATAATTTTGCTTGCACGTTCGGGTATTTAGATGTTCGAGTTATAGTGGTCGATCAATTGATACCTATTCGATTATTTGGCATTCGATTTGGCTTGGCCCTTTTTTTTAAATGAAATATATATTTTTAAATTTTTGGAGGAACAAAACGCAAACTCTAAAGGCGTCGTCTTCGACAATGCAGGAAGTGAAAAAAAAAATACAAGATTATATAAATAGATGTTTGATAATTTAAGCTCGGAACCAATACAAAAATCACATGATATTTTTATTACTGGCAACTAACCCATTCGAGGACCAAAAATAGATTTTTCAAATTCGAATTCTAAACGGATTTTTCCTTCACCACGTCTGGCGCGGGATGATAAAATGCATGAATCTGTCAATACCTTCTTTCGTTCCTCATTCAGGGATGACAGAGTTGAACTGAACTTTTTGTTCGCTTTTTCTGTGGAATTAAAGTTACCTCTTCTTATTCGCACCTACCTACCTACTACACCTATCTGCTTATAGTGAATCTGGCTACTATTATAAATTAATGCAAGTGGCAAACTCACTAGCATGTTTTTGCGGATACAATTCAGAATTCTGGAGAAGCTATCTTCCCTAGAATTCTGTTCTTAGAGCTAGTAAATTGGCAAAAATCACAATCATTTATTTGCATAATTAAGTAAGATACACAAAGTTCTTAAGATAATAAATCGATCTCTTATTATGCATGTCGGCGTGCCAATTTTCACATTTTTCGTTATTATTTTAATAAAATAATTAATTAAATTGAAAAAGCATGCAATTAGTAAATTATATTCATACAAAGCCTAAAAAAACAAAAATTGTCACATTATGTCACAGTGTGAGATTTTTGTTGTACTTAGTCTAGTGTTAGTGTTCCGAAATAAACTTTTTATTATTTTATTTATTTTTAATTTTTTGAGCCTAATTTGAATTCGATTTGGTTTTTTCAAAACAAACATCACCTGACCGGCCTCTATGTATGTGTGTAGTACCAACCTTATAAATAAATATTTCCTTATACATAATCGAATCAACTCATACATAAAGGTTGGCGCTGACAAACCGTGTTAAATAAAGCGGCGGGCTCACAGGCAGAGCTATTTAAATGTAAATAAAACTTATTCTTATGTACATACGAGTATTGGAACCACGCTTGGCGACAATTCCCTATGAGTGTAAAATATATTGAATTTCACCTACGTGTTCGGAGTACAATCGAGTTCATGGTGAAATTAAGTTGTGTTGTAGGATCACAAGTATGTAGGAATACTCGTAGTGTACACACATACATCTTGGACATTTGTGGATTAAGAAAACATCAACAACACTAAAAATGAAATAAAAACGAATTGCAATAAGACTTTTCAGCTTACAGCTTGTCTTCTCTTTCGATATAAGTACTTTTATTACCTACTTTTGAATATTGAATACAAGGCGAATGGCTTATTTATAAATGATTAATGAAAATTTAAATTTGTATTTTATGTCATTTTTTGTAATGTGCGTTTAGTTTGTGGAGAACCAAAAATTTTTTTTTTCTTTTACTGGGTGTTAGGGTAGACACCGTTATCCTTGAAACTAGTGGTTTGGTGTCATCTATAATATACTTTTTCTATGGGACCAACCTAGAAATCGCGAAAAAAGAACAGCTGTTCCATACATTTGTGTTCACTTAAATCGACAAAATGTATGGAACAGCAGATTTGTTTTGCGATTTCAAAGTTGCTCCCATAGAAAAAGTATATTATAGATAACACCAAACCACTAGTTTCAAGGATAACGGTGTCTACCCTAACATCCTGTATATTTTAGGAAATCACCTGAAATATATCTCGGATCGAAAGAGGTCGGTCCTATCGATTTCCATTTCTTCCGTAGTAATGAATTCATGCATAATATTAAAATTGCTACTTACTCCAAAAATAATAAGAAACATTTCTCCAAAAACGAATCAACACTTCCAAGTTTTTTACTCAAATATAAAGAATAAACCACAAACATAATGTGAAAGCTTTTGCCATTCGATTGAGCACGTCTGACGTCATAAGAGACTGGGACTTTACGTTCCGCGTCCACGTCTAAAGTCCAGTTCCCACGTCCCTATTTCCACATAGTATCTCGAGACGACCGATCTTACATAAAGTATAGAAGGTTAACTCCATACAAACAGCGAAAACAGACACACGCACAATAGGGCCAGTTTCTTGAACGCAAAATTAATGTTACCAATATAAACATTAAAAAAAAAAGTTATAAAAACTAAAACCCAACTACGAGTAAAAAGGTATAAACAAGACACCACAGACAGATAAATTAAAAATCCGGAGTCACACGTAATCTGTTCGATTTATGCCTAACACGTCGTAGTTGGGTTTTAGTTTTTATAACTTTTTTTAAAAAAATTCTTTTGGGTTTATAATAATTTTTTTTTTGAAATGTGCTCATTAAGCTCTTTCATTTGATACCCAACATGGTAAAATTAAAACAATTTTTTTTTTAGTTCCTGACTTTATGTCCTCTAGAGGGCGCCATTTTTAATTTAATGTGACGTCACATAGCCTATAACCAGCGGACAATCAAGACGCTAACGCTACCTCATTTGTCAAATTGTGATATGTGGTTTAGAAGATAGGAGGGAACAGATGAACATACATACATACATACATACCGGTCAAAATCATAACCCTCCTTTTTTCTTCGCCGTAGTCAGGTAAAAACGTACAAAAATGTTGGAACTTTGACCTTCTCCCTCTCTCTTCTTCTTCCTCTCTGTAAACAGAAGGTAAACTGATAATAATAACGAGATGAACAACTGACTCTCGGCTTCATTAAAGTGCCTGCTACACGGTTGCCAACCGCGCCCCCGACAGAGGTGACCTTGATTGGCGACCGGCAGAGCTGTTTTAAAGGTAAACTATCATCATCATAAGATAGATCCTTCATGACACACATAATAGATATCTGAGATAATTGGAAAACTTGAGACTAGAAATGCCGATGCATTCGACCAGTTTTTATGACAAGTCTTTTACAGTTCAAGCAGTACGGTTATGGAAATGCCTTGCCCGTGTCGATAAGGCCTGCTCAATCTTTGTCCACTTTTAAAATTCTGGTAAAAAAACACTTCCTCCCTCCTTAAACATCGTCATTAAATATAGCTCTTTCCTCCTGTTTCATGTTTATTATTGTATATATTGTGTATAAATATATATATATAAGTATATGCTTTATGTATGTATGTATTTATTGTATATGTAAATGGTACACCACTGACTACCTGCAGTATTATCTCTCCTTCTCGCTTTAATCCATCCAAAGGTTGTCTGTAAAAGATCACTTTTACCGATAAGACCGCCCATTGTGTCACCCTATGTTAAATTTCTACATTTATATCTGTATGTTTTATGGTGTACAGTTACGGACTTTAATTGATAAGCCACTTGGTCATGTTCGTATTTTAGTCGTGTAATGCAAATCTGGTTTATTCGGGTCTACTCGTACATCCAGACACGGAAAGTCAAGTAATTTTACCGGTTGGGTAACCTGAGAGCCAGAAAATAAAAACTTGACAGCAGAGTGACTACCCAAAGTCAACGAATTGCAGGTCTAGCAACCGTAACCTAGCGACGATTGTTTCAGCGTAGCCATAGTAACGTTAGCGTACGAAGAAATTATAATGATAGTAATTTCGACAACTTCGAAAGTAACGTCTCTGACATCAACATTTCAACTGTCACTGTCTTCGGTTAAGTTTTAAGAATTATCGAGTTAATGAGCTCTGATTCAAAGGAGGTCAGTATCAAATAGATTGGATAAACATAATGCAACATTGTATTTATTTATTATTGAGAACTTATTAGTTAACCTCTATGGATAAGACTATTTCCAATTATTAGTAATATGTCATCTTGTTTGCGAGCACCCTCGTTTCGTTTGAGTTCGTGTTTAATCGTGTAATCTCGTGAAAGTTTGAAACTGCAAAATTGAAAAGCTTGAAAGTGGCTTATCAATTAAAGTCCGTGACTATACATAATAAAGAGTATTCTATTCTATCATCTACACGGTTGTAAGCCACCAAGGTTACCTGTGTCGGGACGCGGTTGGCGACCGTTTAGTAGAAACATATCCTATCTGACCTTCTGCATCTATCTATTTAGTGGATCCTAAGTCCGTGGGGACCGATTTCCCTAATGTTGTTCAGCGAACTTACATAACATTTGAATATCTCATCATATTTCGATTTTTTATTTTGTCTATTTCCTTTTGAATGGCTTCAGCGGTTCTGCGTTGTTATGTGAAATTGGATCCATTTTTTTGTGTAGTGTTTTTGCATAATATGGAATGACAAGTTCCTTTCTGTTATTATTATTATCTTTTTGCAATTATTAATTGAATACTATTTAGTTATTGAAAACTAAGTTTAAAACGCAGTCCAATGTAATCGCAATAATTTGTAAAAAAAAAACTATACTCCATTTGAAATAAGATTAGACGTCTAGATAAGCCTTTTTTACATTCCGTTCAACCGATTTTGAATTCTATTGCGTTGGCGGCATGAAAAATGGCAGCTGCAGTAGATAGTTGGTATTGTGTAACTATTTTTGCTTTTAATGCTATCCTTATGCCTACGGTATAGAAGTCAAAATCGGTTGAACGGACTATAGAAGGGTTTGTTTTAATGTCTAATCTTATTTCAAATGGGGTATAGGTAATACAAAACCATCAAGACAAAATGGCCATATCTACAGGGTAAAATAAAATTAGCTAGTGAAACTCCAACGTGCTGGCTATCGATATCTAAACACGATAAAAAGAAAATGAAATTAATAAGATGATTTTTTTTGTGAGGTCATCGACCGCGTTTTGTGAAGTCACTTGAAATATCAGTTTTTTTTTGTTTAATCTTCTCAGAAATGATGGGTATCGATAACTGACACGACAAAACAAAAGAAATCATATTTCTCTTAAGTCATACTTCAAGTAACATCACTACAAGCGGTGTTTAGATATTTTAGATATTTATACCCATTTGCAAAGTTTCGCTAGCCAATTTAATTTTGACCCTGTATACATGTAGAACTTGCCCGTCTTTATTATTACAAGCTTTAATTTAACTTGCCTTGTTAGTTACTTAGTATGTATGGGTCAAATCTTGCAAGCTGAATTAAAACCACTTCCTCATATCCTACGGAGTTGAAATTTTACATGTTGGTTCAGTGTCGAAGACAATGCATTTTTATGATGCATGACCTGATTCTATACCACGGATTAGCTCCAGACGAAGGAACTCCTTAACTGTCAACGGTACAGACACAAAACTTAGGAGGAGCTCGTGGCGAAGTAATAATAGCCGCACGGGTCGATCCATCAGGTTAAGCTACGCTTGCCAGGATTGGTCCGTGGATGGGTGACCATCTTTACATATCGAGACTCCTCCGTGGCTGGGAAAGCACGTTAAGCCGGTGGTCCCGGCTGTCATTTGTGGATCTTTGACAGTCGTTACGGGTCGTCAGAAGCCCGAAAGCCTGCAAAAACAACCAGTCTTGCCAAAGGGTATCGTATTATCCAGTTAGTGGGCTGTGGAGGTCAGATAGGCAGTCGCTCCATGTAAAATACTGGTATTCAGCTAATCCGGTTAGACTGGAAGCCGACCACAACTTGGTTGGGAAAAGGCTAGGCAGATGATGGTACAGACACAAAACTTAATAATACGCATTTTATTATGTTAGTCCGGTCCAAAGTTCACTATGGCTGCTGCATCAGGATTGGCTCTAGACTTTTAAATTAATTAAAAGCTTGTTTAAAAAAAGGTTTTTACTTAAATACGTTTAACCAACTTCAACCACGTATCAGACCAATTCTTAATTAACAATTACATTACTGTGTGACTAACATAATAGTTTCAACATTGTGTGGGATATAATTGGTATTCAGTACAATGGACGGTATGTAATTGGTATAGCTTCAAAGGTATTCTGACAATCAGCCGTCTGTGATATTATGTAGGTAGGTACCTACTAGGTATTGTTACCGAATCAATTAAGTTCACTCACGTACAAGTGATGCATAATGAGATACCCTATTTTGATGCAAGTGTGCAATAATTAATGCTCACGCGTCCCTTCAGTGTGGCCCGCGCCTTATTTTTAGGTTTCTTAGGACGCAGCATGTGTATGTTATCCCATCCCATCGTAAAAGTTGTTCATAAAGATGACCTCTTTACAGGTTTTCATTTACTTCAATTATTACATTTTGTGTTATTAACTTACAAACTGCGCCCCACGGTTTCACCCGCATAAGTTTCGATCCCGTAGGAATATTGGGAGAAAAAGTATCCTATGTCCTAATCCAGGTCATGGTCTACCCATGTGCCAAATTTCACCCAAATCCGTGCAGCCGTTTTAGCCTGAAAGCGTAACGAACTCACTTTAGCGGCCCTCACTCCCCAACTTTAATGCGTTTTATCTAATTAGGTTTTTATTAATAAGATAAAGCAAAAAAAATTTTTCTTGCTGACCGATTCTTTTTTTAAACCATGCGACATCCCTATTACCCGATATATATTGGCAGTAGCTACTTACATATAATATGATGCATAATTCTGCCTTCTCGTATATTATTAACAATGAGACATGCTCAATTGCCCGTCATTATGTTAATTTCTCAACGATGAACCTCTACTACTGCGTGAAAGGATAATGAGAAAAAGTTATGAAAATCGTCGAATAATTATAATAATTAGTTATTATTAAATCATTTATTTAATAGATCATACAATCCAATCCAATTTGTTACAACGTACACTTCTTAAACACTAGTGTTAGTAGGGACATTATATTTGGCAAAATAATTAATAATAATGTCAATAATGTATTGAAAATGACATAAAGATCCGTCAAAATATTTAATTTTAATTAAATTGCGATCATATGTTTTAAGTCCCATTTTTTTGGTTTGAATTTGTTTAATAAATTTTAATAGCTAGCAATACAACCATGCTTTGTTTAATTAATGCTTCCGTGTTCATTTAAAATGAACGCAAAAATAAAACAGTACCCTGTCATGTCCCTCATTAACTACTAACGAGGGCAACACCTCATTATAAACAAAATAAATATCTGTACCGAGTACCTACAAAAACGGAGTTTTTAAAAACGGTCGATGTGTTATTTACGTTCAGGTGTTGTCTATCCTTCCCCATATAAAATATAACTGTATCCATACTTCCATAGCATAAACAGCCTATAATGTTCCCACTGCTGGTACACAGGCCTCCTCTCTGTGAAAGGGAGTGGGCCGTAATCCACCACGCGGGCCCAGTGCGCGTTGGTAGATGTCACATATCTTCGAATTTTTTGAGAGCAGTGGTGATGAAATAATTTTCACAAAGTAAAGCGCCTGTTTGGGCTCTAACCTACGACTTACAAATCGTAAATCGCAGCCGTTACCACTGGGCCACCACTGCTCCTTTCTTCGTACTTTGATAGTTCCATACTATATTATCCATACATTCGAAAGTAATTCTCTCTGTCTGTCTGTATGTTACCTTCTCATGCCTAAAAAAAAAATTGTCTGTGTTCCGGCTAATCACCGAAACGGCTGGATCAATTTTGATGGAACTTTCACTGGCTGATGTTATAAGGAGTCACTTTTAGGAAAAAGAATTTGGGTACACGCGACGCAACCGCGGGCAACAGATATTAACTATAAACCGCAGGTCGTATATATTTACCTCTAACTGTCAATAAAATACACATAGAATTTTAATTTTAATTTTAATTGCGGACTTCTAAAGGCTAAACAACAGTTACGAGGTAGGTACTGTAATAAGGACTCGGACCAAAACCATCGAAGTATAAGCTGAACTGCGATTTCCAGTCTATAAATCAAGACAAATCCACATTTTTGTTGGCCTAGCTTTTACGATTTACTGCTGAATCGCCACGAGCATTAATGTCATTTAGCGTTTAACGCTAGCCAGAGATTTTCAAACGTAAAAAATGGCGAAAAACGCTTACCTCAAAATTTTCCGGTGGATACACTTTTGGGTTATCGCGAAATTCATCTGTACTGTATTATTATCTTTTTGTGTAAGGGACGGTAACCGAAAATCTCTTAATAATTCAGTTAATTACCTCAACTAATCCAATTTCCAAATGTATATTACTATCCAGCAAAAACAAGGCAATATACAGCTAAAACTAAGCTTAGAATAGATTTAAATGGTACAAAATCGTTGCAGTAATTTTTATGTGGGTTGATTAATTTTGGCAAAACTCACTCACTCCTCCTCACTCACTCCTTCTCACTCACTGCTCTAATAAAGGACTTTCCTTTATTAGAGCAGTGAGTGAGGTGGCGGTGGTGGTAGTGGGTGAGGTGTGTGGTGAGCTAGTGGTGTGACCGTCGGACTGCCAAGTCATAGGTCTCGCTCGAGTTCGAATCCATGACATATTCAGATCTGACTTTTCGGATTCATGAGCGTTTTGTATAATTATTATCACTTTGCTTCAAAAACTGTGAAGGAAAACACCGTGAGGAAACCTGAGAGATATTTCTCAATGGCATGTGAAGCTAAGTCAGAGGCCGGCGGCATAAAAATTCTGTCACTGAAAATCAAGAATATCAAATATGGGCGAATTTTTGGTTCTAGGGTAGCCGGTTCCCTCACTTTGTTTTCTTTTACTGTTTTGAGAGCAGTGGGTTTCAAACTCACGACCTGGGTACTACTCGCAAGTTGGTCAACCACTGCTCTAGAATTGCCATGAAACGTGGCAATCCCACCAGTCTCTATGGTATAATTACTATATTACCAGTCGACAGCGATGTGGATGAATTTTTCGAAGCCATATTTTTGTTAGTATGTACATAGTTTTACTTAAGTTAGGATAATTAACCTTATTACTACGATATACCGTGTTTATCAGTTGTTTAGCCTAAACACCTTTCAAACATGACATTTATGTATGGAGTTTGACGTAAAACTGTCATTAAACACGCGTTGAACAAGTGCCTAAGTTTTTGTGGTACCTAAGGCTCTATATTTTTATCTATTCATTAATAAAGAAAAACGAGAACTATATAAATCTTCAGACACAAGATGAAAATAGCGCTCCTATTTCTTAAAACAGGGCTGTGACAGTACCAAAAATAACTAGGAGAGATCAATTGGACTATTATTAATCGTCCCCTCTCTAACAATTCGTTTTATAGATGCTTGAAACTCGAGCAGGCTTTTAAGATCTGCGTAATGTTGGAGGAGTTTGAGAGCCTGTCCATATTCTAGAATTGTTCTTTTGTACTTTTTAAGGTATTCAAAATGATGGAGGAGCTCGTGGTTCTGTAATAACAGCCGCACGGGTCGATCCATCAGGTTAAGCTACGCTTGCCTGGGTTGGTCCGTGGTTGACCATCTTTACATATCGAGACTTCTCCATGCCTCGGAAAATATGTTAAGCCGTTGGTCCCGGCTGTCATTCGTGGATCTTTGACAGTCGTTACGGGTCGTCAGAAGCCCGAAAGTCTGACAACCTGTCTTACCAAGAGGTATCGTATAATATTTTTTATACATCAATTATATATATATATTATAGATACAACTCTGCCTAACCCGTCGCGGAAACAAGTCGTGAAGTTCTGTTATGTGATCTTTTTGGAAAATAATAGGTCTTTACCTATGAAATTGCCGTTTTGTATGAAAAAATTTAAACGAATTTTTTTCATGAATTTTTTATTTGTATTAATCGAAGTAATCACCCATGCAATCAATGCATCTTTGCCATCGCAGTGGCAGTTTATTGATGCCCTTCTTAAAGAAATCAGCTGGACGGGAGGCAACAAATTCTTCAAAGGCATTTTGTACTGCCTCTCGGGTATTGAATTTTTTTCCCGCCAAGAAGTTATCCAAATTCTGGAAAAAGTAGTAGTCTGTAGGCGCAAGGTCTGGTGAGTAGGGCGGATGACGGAGAGCTTCCAACCCCAGTTCTTGCAACTTGGAGACCGTCTGCTGTGCAGTATGAGGTCGCGCGTTGTCGTGCAGGAGCAGCGGAGACGAGCGATTGACCAATGCTGGTTGGAGATGCGCCAGCTTCTCCATCATTGTGTTCAGTTCTTCACAGTACACATCTGCAGTAATGCTCACCCCGTTTGGTAAGAAGCTGTGATGAATCACACCGGCGCTAGACCACCAAACAGTGACCATCACTTTTCTAGGGGTAAGTTTTCGTTTAGGGCATTGTTTAGGTGCTGAACCAGGATCCAACCAACTTGCTGAGCGCTTGCGGTTATCAAACAGAATCCATTTTTCATCGCAGGTAACAATGCGGTTCAAAATTCCTTCATTTGTGTGTCTGTTGACTAGTGCAAGGCACGTCTTGACGCGTACTTCGCGCTGGCGATCATTGAGTTCGTGGGGCACCCATTTGTCAAGCTTTTTTACCTTGCCAATTTGACGCAAATGGACCAATATTGTTTTGACGCTAACGTCGAAAGCTGCTGCTAATTCAGCCGTAGATTGTGTATCATCAGCTTCCACAATCGCCTTTAATTCGTCATTGTCGACCAAAGTCTTCGGACGACCGCGAGGTTCATTTTTCAGGTCGAAATTTCCAGAACGGAAGCGAGCAAACCAATAACAGGTGGTGCGTTGGTTTGTAGTGTTAGCTCCGTAAACGTCGTTGATGTTGCGTGCCGCTTGTGCCGCGTTGCTGCCACGACGGTACTCATATTCCATAATTACTCGAATTTTTAACGTATCCATGATGACGAAAAAGATTGAAATGCGATGAAAATGTAACACTAATCAATAAAGAAATGACTACTTTTGGAAAAAAAAATCCATGTTTTTAAAATAAAATTAATTTGAAATTAGAATTCTTAGCCAAACAAAAATTATTTTGATTTGAAATGGCCAGTACTGCAGAACGGCAATTTCATAGGTAAAGACCTAATAATATATTAACACTAAAGGTTGTAAGGGTAAACACCGTTGTCACTCAAACCATGGGTAGTTGACTTAAATATAAAAATAAATGACCGAATAACAACAAAAAATAAACGTTATTTTCATTAAAAGATTTTTAAAAGTTTCTATCCGACACCGTGCTCGCTAGCGAAACAGCTGACTGACTGAGGGAGTGGTCGCGTTCACGGCCGGTCAGGTCACGTCCCCGCCCGTGTTGAGACGCAAGATCGTTGCCCTAGCGCATAGGGTGAAAGGGTGAAGTACTCTTGTGGAAAAATGTAGATTTTCTTAAAAAACAAAAAAAATAAATTCGTTATTAGTATATTATAATATAATTTGAATTATATTATATAGTATTTGTTTTGTGAATAATTATAAAAAATCTTCTGTTTGGCGATGGATCTCTGGATTATTAAGATTTTAAGTATGTCCTTGCCCGACCTGCTGCCGTCCCGCGCTCGACCCGACCCGCTCCCCGCAACCGCTTTGTGTGTGTTTTGAGCTTTATAGTGGAGTATAACTGTAGCCAGGATTTGGACCTGTAAATTGGTGCGCATAGCGTAGTTACATAACAAATTCGAGTCACAACGACTAATATTATCAGTTTCAATGTTTATTGAAAAGCGAAATTCAAACTTTATACCAACTAAAACTACGACTAAAAATGTATAAACAAGACACCACAGACAGACAATTAAAAAATCCGGAGTCACACGTGTTAGGGCATAAATCGAACAGATTACGTGTGACTCCGGATTTTTAAATTGACTGTCTGTGGTGTCTTGTTTATACCTTTTTAGTCGTAGTTGGGTTTTTTTTTTTTAAATTCTTTTGTGGTTATAATATATATATTTTTGAAATGTGCTCATTCAGCCCTTTCATTTGATACCCAACATGGTACGATTAAACAATTTTTTTTGACTTTATGTCCTCTAGAGGGCGCCATTTTTAATTTAATTTGACGTCACATATAACCAGCTATAACCAGCGGACTATAACCAGCGGACGATCAAGACGCTTCCAACGATACCTCATTTGTCAAATTGTGACGAGTCGTTTAGAAGATATGAGGGAACAGATGAACATACATACATACCGGTCAAAATCATAACCCTCCTTTTTTCTTCGCCGTAGTCGGGTAATTAAAGAAACTTCACTTATGCTAAACACTGACAATCTTGGTATATTTTGCACCAATTTCGTCAACACCGCCTTAATTATGAAATCGGCTATATATTAAGTGGTCCGTGCGTTCGAAGACAAGACAGTCTGAGGGTAATCCGTCTTCTTCCCACCGAGGGAGGGATAACTCGAGACTTAATTAATTTGCTAAAATGCTCTCGTCGCCGTGAAGGACTTAACATTGTTAGTCTTTCAGGAAATCACACTTTGGTACTTAGATGTTAAGATTGCGTGCGCCCCTTGTTTGCCCTTAAGCCGCTTATAAATGTTCTGATATTTTATCTTGAAATTGGTGTTTGTGATTCAGGTTTATAGGATATTCTAGTATGTTATTCGCCGGCGTGTATTTAATATGGCATGTATTTAATCGAACCTCTTGTGATTTCCATTTTGTGCTCCTAATAATACTTTAATATAACCTGATTGCGCCTTTTTTGTGAATTTCAAATAATGACTATTTTGGGGTCCGAGAACATAAATATCCAAGTAAATGCAACCAACTTGGATGTGGTGCTCGCCGGACGCCGCCGCGGCTCTGCTCGCTTCGCTTGCTCGGTTTGCGCGCGGTCGGTCACAGTTCTAACCAAACCCATTTGGTTGGGGCGCCCTAGCTTAGTTACTGCGACCAAATGTGAGAAAGGTCCAGAACTTAAAATCAGGCTCAATTATTTCACTTTTTTAAATTAATGATTCTAAATTTTTTTTTATTAAAACTTTACTTTTATTAAAACTTTATGCAGAAGAAAAAAAAAACCGTACAAAGGCGGGCTTAATGCCTGAGTCGTTTTCTACCAGTCAACCTTAGGGTGATGCGGAGAGGAAACATGCAGGTGCAACATAAGGAATACATACTAAAGGAAAACAGAATAAACTTTGCCAGGAGAAATAAATAATGATCGGTAGAGGACAAACAATTCTTTTAACAAATACTAGATATTTGTTTGGAAAATTAGTATTATATCTTTCTCCAAGGCCCAGGCTACATATTGTCTGTCCCCAGGCGGATTCCCGGCCACCATAGACGCGGGTTTGCGGGCGGTGAGCAATGGGTAGTTCGCCGTCCGATAAGGACCAGGCCCGGGTCGATGGCGCGTTGTGTTCCACGCGCGCCTCAAAGAGATTTCAGCACAATTGGCGGGGTCCGCTAGGACCGATGCCTGCCAGGGTTGCGGGAAAGTCCGAAAGGGTTACCGGGACCTTGGCAACAGGCAACTGAAGGAACACGGGTGGGTTTTAGTCAGTAAAAGTCTGATACGCCCTTCCGCTCCGCCCAGAGCGGGAGAAGTCAGAAGTCAGTTCGATGATTTCCCAACCTCAAAAAAATAAAAAAGGCTACATAGCTGTCCTCGAAAAAACGTGCGAGCCTTACATTAGTCGCTTATGATGTGTGACATCTGACATCTCAACAGTACCAATCTCTCGGAAAATAGGTTGGAAACATCTGACGGCCAACTCTAGCACCGCGCGCTCTCATTGGTCAAATCAAATAGCGCGCGCTGCCTCGGCTTAACGTACCACAGATTACAGGAAAACGAGAGGAAAGATGTTAAACATAAAAAAACAATAACAAGAAATTAAATTCATAATAAACAATACAACATTACAAGCAAGCAAATAAGCTCTAAACATAAACAATAAAGTAAGTTTTAGTACTTAACATTCGCTTTCAGTCTTAGTTACAAAATGGCGCCGCCTCAAGAAGCGCCACTCAACTGAGCTTGTAACTCCGCTTTTATTGCACTTTATCATCGAGATAATATCCTGCTTCTACGGCGAGGCCGTTAAGCCTCGTACAACATGCTCTAACATCCAGACTATGTGCTTCCATTAAATATATTTGACGATAGACTTAACAAGATACCTTTAGACAACGTTCACAAGGCATTAGATATACGTATTATGGTTACATAATACGTATACGTTACACTGCATTAAAACGTATAAATATCCAAGACGTATAAAAATAGTTATATTAATATACGTCTTTTATTATACGTTTTAATGCAGTGTAACGGCCTGAGGATGAATGAAAAGCGACTAATAATAATACATTACTGCAACGGCCGGCAAAAGAGGCATTGATACGTAAGTCTATGAATTGCGGCCAGGCTTTTTATAGTATTTTTCTCAAATAATTCACGGAAATTCATGCTAAGTAGTATTTATGCATTTTATTTGAAAGCAAAGTTACTTGTTTATAATGTTTCACCCGCCAAAATATTCATTTGTTTCTTCTTTACTTAAAACAGCACTATTTGCAAGCCAAATCGAAAAAATAAAATCCAGCGATAACGATGATGGAAAAGGCAAAAATGTATAGGACTGACATAAGCTATAGAAAAGCTTATGTCAAAGTCGTTGTAGAAATACGAAACGCTTTCGAAGCGATTGTCAGTTGTTTAGGCCCACATCTTGTTACAGCGACTAGACAAAGCGACAGTTTGCTGCGCTACCACTTATTGGTTCTCGAAAGTAAGATAGGCAATTTCGAAAGTCATTACTTTCCCGACGCCTAGCTTCGTGAGTTCGGACCGAACGTTAATCTTGAACAGCGCCAGAATTTTGAAAGGGAATTTTATGTCTACAGTATGTAATAAAGTGTATTAGATTCAATGAATACTTTACGAATAACGGGTTAGACTTTTTATGAGCAGTACCTATTAGTTATTATACAGTGAGATTCTTTATAATGTGCACATATCGAAATGAGGGAATCTATGCTTAATTTTATCGACGGCAAAAATAAAAAAAATAAAAATTCTAGCAAAGTATTAAAAGGTGGGCGTCTTATTGAGAAATTTTATGATTAGTAAAAATTGATGAAAAAAAAACGATTTTTGCATAAAAAACCTGTTTATTTTCAATTGAGGGCAGTTTTTTTTACAAAATTTTCATTTTATGACCATTTTGTTTACACTGGGGTCATAGTAGCGAACAACATTTTAAAAAATTCCATAAAAAAATATTTAGATTTAAAAAAAATATTAATATATATATAATAAAGGATCACACAGTAATTTGTTTCGTTTCAGTCAATAAGAACCACAGCATTATAAAAATGAATAAATAAGTATACAGAGCAACTACAAGAAAAACATTAATTGCGGCTGTAATTAAAATAATATATCTCAAGTACATAATTGTTTAGATCAGAGGTTCCCAAACTTTTTTCCTCGTTGCCCACTTTTCAAAATTTTCCAAGTTGCGGTGGAAACCCTGCTGCTAAATTTCTAAAAAAGTACAAAAAGCCGTCGAAAAAAAAAATCAATACAAGGGATTGTTTTTTGAAAAAAAAAAATCAATACAAGGGATTGTTTTTTGAAAAAAAAAAATCAATACAAGGGATTGTTTTTTGAAAAAAAAAAACAATCCAAGGGATTGTATTTTTTTTTTTTACTTGCATTTTTGCAACAGAACCCTAAAAAAGAATAAACACGAACTGGAAACCGCCCAGTGATCGAAGAGATAGTGAAAATAACGTAATAAATGTGACTCATCATAATATCTATAAGTCCATTACTTATATAGTCACTTTCTTTATAGTAAATGTAAAATATTAAGAATGCATTAAGTTACCGTCGGCGCAGAGACACACAACATTAAAAATAAAAATGTCTCCGATTAAGTGGCATGTGAAAATTTACTGGTTCAGCTTAACCTTTATTTTGCTAGTGCTATTTTTGGCTACCTTCAGATCCGTGGAGACTATTAAAAGTGGAAAATACGAATCCGTTATTTTTTATTCGTATTTTGGTATCACAAGTTGTTTTAAGAATTAATATAGTGTCTCAGTATCTCATGTTGTTTTTTGTTATTATGATAGTGGTTAATTTGTTTAAATGTCTGATTTCATTGATATCAGCCGTTCAAGAGAGAGTAGGGAGCTGTGATATTAGTTCGGATGAGCAATGTGATATCACGAGGAGCAGATTCGAGCATGGTTGAACTGTATCGAGATTTATCAAACTGCTGCGAAAAAGTGACACGTTGCTTTGGACACCAGTACTTGTATTTGGTATTGAGTTAAACTCATCAAAGATCCCTCACTCTTTGGTGTTTTAAAGGATAATATGATATACTTATAAATAATGTTTTTTTTTGTATGAATAATCTTTTTTTTTTCAGTTTTTCATAACCTTATCAATGTCAATTTTAAGCTATGTTTTGACGTTGTACAACATTATTTATACAAATGCTTTTGCTGTAAGTATTATTTATAATTTATTTTAGTTCTCTTCATTATGACGGAGTACAATTTAAGCTTAACATAGAGCATCTAGCGACTAGTATTCTTGATACTTTGAAATCTTTAAAATAAGCTGATGAAAAAAAAAACAAATTCATTTGACCAAAATATTTATCATGTTCAGTCAGCTGTCACTATTCCTTTTTCAACACTCTCACAGAGTTTAGGCGGTGACAAAGTTAGTAAGGAAACAAATTTTTAGAGAAAGTACGAAATACACGCGGACGAATTCGCGGGCCAAGTGCTAATTGATGGATAACAAAATTATCCTTAAACAATCATCAATTTATAATTAATAACCTTTATTTAAATAGTTAATATTTAATTTAATTTTATGTAAATAGTTCGTTGTGTTATGTATAGATTGTGTATTTAAAAAAAAAGTTAACCTTTATAATTATTAATGTATTCATTTATTTTATGAATTACCTTCAGAAAGCCTCCAACTCCGATAAGTACAAAGTTGTAATTGTGATATTACTTTATATATCAGTGATGATGATGCCAGTAATTGCTGGGCAATTGATGCGAAACCAAAGACTGAAGTTCCGTCGTATTTTGTCTCGAATTTATAATACAATGACTGGTAAGCCTTTATTTAATAATGATTTTTGAACAAAAATATAACATATTCTTACGAATCATTGACATTTGCTTTCAGATTCATGTGAAACTGAAATTACATTGATAAAAGACTTCAACCTTGATAAAGAAAAATCCAGTAGAGATTAAGTTATTGTCTAACTTTCCTGCTGGGATGTACATGCTGCATGCATACTTACATTCACCGTCAACTATGTAATTGTTATGTTACAGTTTAATCATGTTATTTAATTCTTTACTCTCTTGGGTACATTACTAGCCTACAGCGATGCGGAGGAATGTTTCGACGCCATATTTTAGATATTAATTGTTTATTTGTATAGTTAGTTTTAATAATATTAGTTAGGATTCCATTCGTTAAGTAATAGTTAGTTTTGTTAGAGTTAGTGTTTAGATTTATACACCTAATTGAAGCAATATAAAGAACTCATAAATATAATATCGCAAATTTCACATAAATATGTATGTTTTGTATGATTGTAAACAATTTCCTTTTATTTTTTTGTTATTTCATATATGAATGTGTTTTAAGAGATTGAAAGTCGGTATTTCAACTATAGTTTAGAGATTTTTGTCTACTCTAAACTATGTTATGTCGGCATGAAATTAGTATCCACCCAAGATTTCTGTTCTGGCGATAGACACCCTAAGTATGTCACCCGCAGGCCACACCATTGGGGCCGAAAAACACATTGCGCCCTATGACGCCCGGTGCGTCTGATGTGGTAGGGAGAGAGGTCGTGTTCTCAGTTCACCCGCTCTCTCCAGCTGCCTCCATTACAACCATAACTTCCTCGCAAAAGAAGACGAGGACGTAAACGCAGTTTCGATTTCAACCATGGACTGAACCACGATGAGAGAGATTATCCGTAGCACCGACCACCGCGACAAGGTCACGGCGATGCACAGCCCAGACTGGGCACTCCTCGACAGTGTGATGCGCCTTGTCGTCGAGGTAGTTACTACAATAGTGGCTCCCGGCCTACGTGGCGCAGATATCAAACAACAAAGTTCACCAGCCGCCATGCCGTGGCACCACGCCGTCTAATCAGTCCATCCTTCATACAAGGTATTACCACCACAATTGCGGCGAGTCTTAGATACCTCGCTCCCTAGCTATCTTTCACACAATCTATTCGTGTTTTCCTAAAACATAATATTCACATCATCGTCATCATCAGCCTATAGCAGTCCACTGCTGGACATAGGCCTCTCCAATTGCATGCCATTCAGCTCGATTCTCGGCAACTTGTCGCTCCACCTAGCCTGAGGGCGTCCTACCTTACGTTTGCCGATTCGCGGTCTCCACTCAAGAACACGTCTACCCCAACGGTCATCGGTTTTACGGCTAATATGGCCGGCCCATTGCCACTTTGATAGGTGTGAAGTGATAGGTGGGTTTTCACGTCTTTCCGTCATAAGCTTCAGAGTCTCTTCTGAAAGTTTCGACTTCTTGCCCTTACGCCGCATTTTGCAAAATATCCACTTTCCCACCCCAAACTCTTTTTGTAACATGCTCCTCTTTTCTCCGCATTATATTATATGCCAACCAGGTTAAGATTAGCATAACCACGCGAGCTCAGCGTGTGAGTAGTTGCCATATTATTATGTCTTCTAATTTTTGGTTCTAGGGCATACCAGTTTCCTCAAGAGGTTTTCCTTTACCGTTATGAGACCATTGCTCTCATGATCTCTCATGACCATTGCTCGATGAAATAAATTGCGCAAAGTAAAGGCCCTGCTTGGGTTTGAACCTACGAACTACACTCGTAAACCGGGGCCATCAATACGTAGCCACCACTCACTATTAATAAAGATTAATGTAGTTATTTGTGAATGCGGTATTTCTAATTGATCGATATAGTAATTAATCTTGTTGGGTTCATATATAATGCGATAGTCAATTACTTAAAATTAAATATCCATTAAATAGCAATGGTTTAACTTTTCTAACTTTACTTCCATTATAGCTATTTCAGTATTGTATTCGTCGAGGTATACATACAAAATGACGATATTAAAGTGCTTGAACAATATGATGTTGATTGAAAATATGTTTGGCATTTATCGAAATTATTCAAGCCACAAGAAAATGACGAAATGTTTTATTATTTTCCAAATATTTTTACAAACCACGTTTCATATAATAGCTGTAATAATTGAACTGTATTTGTTGTTAGCAGAAGGGGACTACGATCAAATAAAATTAATTCGTGGTTTTTTTGTTGCCTCAGTATGCATTAACTCTTCGGCATCAGTCGTGATCGGCACCTGTTACAGCACCGCATTCAAATCTTATTACGAAAGCATCAGCCGTGTCTCTGAATGGTTTAAAGAAGACAAGAAATTAAATAAAACTATCAAGAAAATATACTGGTTCGGCATTACTTTGATATTATGTTGGATCGTGAATGCAGCTTACAGATCTACAGAAGTTGCTAAAAGTTTCCCGAAAACGAAATATCATATTTTTGTTCCCATTTTGCTATCGCAAACTATCTTACGAATTAATGTAGTTTTTCAGACTCTCATGTTGTATGTTGTTATTATGATAGTGGTTAATTTGTTTAAATGCTTGATTTTGGTGATATTAGCCGTTCAGGAGAGAGTAGGTAGCCGTGATATTAGTTCGGATCAACAATGTGATATAACAAGTGAGCAGATTAAAGAATGGGTTGAACTGTATCGGGATTTGGCAAACTGCTGTGAAAAAATTACGCTATGCTTTGGAAGCCAGGTACTTGTATTTGGAATTTATTTACATTGACAAACAATTGCCTCATGGTCTAGTGTTTGGAAGCGCTAATGCTGAGCATGAGGGGCAAAGTGTTATTGGGATTTTTATCGGGTATTTATCCGTTTTTTTCTTGGGCTCAATCATGAATATTGTGGGAGACTGGTGCCTAAGCTAAGACGGAGCTTGTATTTCAGGCCAACAGGTCTCCGCCCCAAGTACATAATTAAGGTCTACATAAACTAAAACTAGACAATAATTAATTTATAACATATAAGAAGGAATGTTTCAATACCTATGCTCTGCCCATAGTAAAAATCTTCGCTCCACCAACAATCTTCTTCTACGATGTTCTTCTCATCGCTCTGGTTTTATTCACTCTTCTTTCTTTGTCCAGGCGGTATTTCTTTGGAATGCGCTCCCTCTGAATATCAGGATGGCAGCGAGTCGGTTATCTTTCAAAGTAGCGGCTCGTGAACATATTCGTGAGAAGTTGGCAGAATCAATGCGGCGCTGATTTGCTGGGCTTGTTTTCTCCTTCACCTATCGTTATTTCTCCTGACAAAGTTTATTCTGTTTATATGTATGTATTTAAGTATATGTGTATTACTATTTATCCCTTTTCGAGTTATCTATCCCGTATGTTGCACCTGCCATGTTTGTCTTTGTACAGTATTTTTTTTTTACTTGTGCATAAAGTTTTAATAAATAAATAAATGTTCGTGTGGTATGACTGGGTGTGTGTATGTGGGAGTGTGAATGAGTGGGTGTGTGGGTGTGTGTCAGTAGCAGCTGGAGTCTGGATTTGTGCCCGGTTGATGGCAATAGGCTCGCTCCTGTTACATGGAACTTAAACATAATTGGCAAAATGTGGGTGTACTATTATAGATACACCTACGTCGGTCTAACTCCTGGGTGATTTTATGCTATGTTATGACAAATATTTTTAAAAACGTTGCCGAGTTATTGCCCGTTTTGTTTTGTAGTATTAACATTATCTATGTTTCAGTTTTACTTCTCGCTAGTATTGTCAATATTACATTATGTTTCGCTGACATACCAAATGTTTTACTTAAGTATTTCAAATGTAAGTATGTAACCACTTGGTTTTTTTTCAAGAATACTAACTGAGAGAGGATTCAAGCGTAACAGACATATGAAAATATCAAACAGCTGGTAATACGGCTAGCCTTTTGGTAACGTTTCCTGTTGATAGCGATCCGGACCATATTTTTGTTGCTGTATGATTCCTTCCCTTCTTCTTTATACAGTTATATACATTATTATTTAAAGACTATTAGTTAGTAAATTATTTATGTATACAACATTATTTTTTCTTTATACTAAACTCGAAAAGGGTCATTGTACATCATTTTGATCAACTTTTTCTATGGGACAAACATTGAAATCGTGAAAAAAAAACAGCTGTTCCATACATTTGTGTTCACTGACATCGACTAAATGTATGGAACAGCTGATATTTTTTTCGCGATTTCAAGGTTAATATGTGGAAAGAATAATGTTGTATATGTATAGGAGAATACTTGACGCTTTCTAGATTTGATTTCTTTATAAATTACAGAATGGGGACACCAGTGCGGCTGAGAAAATGGTTTATGTCATAATTATTTACGTAATATGGATAATGTTGCCAGTCGTCGCTGGACAATTGATTCGTAACCAAGGGATAAAGATCCACAGATTGGTGGCTCGACTTTATAATACAATGATCATTATTGGTAAGAAATATTATGAATCAAACAATTTTATTTGCTTGAATATGGGTACATGAGGTGACACATACAACAAACTTCTTACCCATATCCTACCTATGATAGTTTATAACCTGGATTAACACATAGGATACTTTTTATGCCGATATTCCCACGGGATCGAGATTTACGCGGGTGAAACCGCGGGGCGCAGCTAGTTACTTACATAATTCTATTACTTAGCCACAAAAACAAAGAATAAGAACAATGAATTACATTTGTCATATAAATAGTTATTGTTTAATTTATCTATTATTATTATTTATGAATTAAATGTCAAAATTTACTCATTAAGAATATAATGTCAAATGCTTATAAACTAAAAAGTCAATAAACACACACAAAGTATTCATAAAAAAAAAAACGTGTTGATGTGTAAAATCTTTCCTCTCGCTTTCCTGCAATCTGTGGGAGTGATTTCTTGTAAAGAGACGGAAGTGTGTAACAGGAAACCGGGGAAGCGCGCGCTATTTGATTTGACCAATGAGCGTGCGCGGTGCGCCATCAGAAACGACCTTGACGTGGCCCCGCCCTTTTAATGTTGCTTATTACCAAGGTCAGATGTCAGATGCAGTACATCATAAGCGACTACTTTAAAGCTCGCTCGTTTTTAGGGTTCCGTACCCAAAGGGTAAAACGGGACCTTATTACAAAGGCTTCGCTGTCTGTCTGACTGTCTGTCTGTCTGTCCGTCTGTCCGTCTGTATCTCATGAACCGTGATAGTTAGACAGTAGAAATTTTCACAGATGATGTATTTTTCCCTTTGTGCGCGAGTCCGACTCGCACTTGGCCGGTTTTTTTGTCTAAGCAACTACTAAAAATACCTAAACGATTTAGTGCACGCATATTTAAAAAAAATAACATCTTTTAATTTCAGATTCAAACGCAACTGAAGCGAAATTAATAAAGGAGTTTATACGTCTGATAAAGAAGAATCCACTAGAGATCAAGTTATTGTCCAAGATTCCTGCTGGGATGTACATGCTACCAGTTATACTCATGTTAGCTGTCAATTATGTTATTGTTTTACTTCAGTTTAATCATATTGTTTGATATAAGCAAATGTAATATTGTTCGTAGAATAACTATTAATAATTATGATGTTATATTTCCCATAAGTATAATATAATTTATTTATTTAAATTACAACTTCATTCAATACGTCATGTTCTTTTTTATTATGAATGGCCATTTACCAGTCTGTCATCCTCCATGTTGGTTACTTCATAATCGTTCAGAAGACCTTCCACGCTGCAATCGTTATTCTTGAAATAGAGTACTTGTCGTCATTTTTAACCGACTTCTTCAAACAGGAGGAGGTTCTCAATTTGTCTGTATGTTTTTATTTTTTTTGTATGTATGTTACTCGCCAAATATGAATCGATTTTGATGATTCTTTTTTTGTTTGGTAGGTCATGCTTCAGAGGTGGTCCCATATAAATTTTATTAACTTTGCTTGCGTAGTTTCTGAGTTAGCTTCAATATTACATATTTTTTCCCACTTAGTGTATGTAGACGATATATTGTTTGTCTCCGTCACTGTTATTTACATAGGAACAGGTACCACAACTAAAAAGTGAAAAAAAAAACTTTTTACAAAAAAAAAACAACCGACTTCCAAAGAAAGCACAAAAAGTGCAAAAAAAAAACTTTAATTTCGTAAGTCGGTGACCAAAAACGAAAATTGAAAAGCAAAGACACCGACTTCCGAAATTAAAGTTTTCACTTTTTTTGTTATCGTGTATTTTCTGCTTTAGCTTATATATGTATATCTATCTCATTCGTCGTGACCAGCTTCTACAGCCGCGCCTTCATGTCATATTATAAGTAGGAGCACCAGTTGTGTTTCTGAATGTTTTAAAGATGAAAAGAAATTAATTAATTATCTAACTAAAGGAAAATTCCTCATCGCCTATACATCTGCGGAGATATATTATTTATGTTGTATTCTAGATACTTTGACAGTTTTCTTTCATAAAAGCTGATGACAAAAACAATCAAATTCATTCAACGAAATTATATTTATTATTGATATTTTTTATGTATTGTAGGTATTAATGTTATTTTTTAATTTTATGAAATAACCTTCGATATAGACGACGATAGCCTTCAACTCCGATGAGAACAATAAAGATATAATTATGATATTGAGTTACATATCAGTGATGTTGATGCCAGTAGACTCGCGATAATTTAAGAAGTCCGTTTTGACACCTATCAAAATGCTTTGTGTAGCGATAAAAAAAAAAATGGTTTCTTATAAACTGATTCTCGAGACATATCGATTGAACATAATTAGACAGTTTGTAATCTACGACTTATCTACATTGATAAAAACTGATTCTCAAGGCTTAACGTTTTATTACATGTACGAGAACGAAACGTCAAAACGGACTTTTTAGTTGTCGCGAGTGTATTTGCTGGACAATTGGTGTGAAACCAAGGAGTGAAATTCCGTCGGGTGATGACCCGATTTTATAATACAATGATTATTGGTAACACTTAATTAATTAAGAAGAAAAAAAATACACCACCATTCAAAATTGCTTTCAGCTTCATGTGAAACTTAAATTAAATTGATTAAAATCTTCATAAGTCTGATCAAGAAAAATCCAATAAAAATCAAGTTATTGTCCAACATCCCTGGGATGTACATACTGCCCGTTATACTCACGTTCACTGTAAACTATGTAATTTTTATGTTACAGTTTAATCATATTATTTAATTTTATATAATTCGCAAATGTAGCAAGTATTTGGCAAATGTCACATATTCGTGTCCCAAATTACCATTCTTTTTTAGGTGTTGAGCAAAATCGGTATTTGCACTATATAACATTAGTATTTGTTTATGCTAAACCCGAAAAGGTAAAAAAAAATTGTAAAAAAAAAATCAGCTGTTCCATACATTTTGTGTTCACTTAAATCAACAAAATGTATGGAATAGCTGATTTTTTTTCGCGATTTCAATGTTGGTCCCATAGAAAAAGTTGTTCAAAATGATGAGTGCAATGACCCCTTTTCGGGTTTATTATAAACAGAAACTAATGTTGTATATAGTTTTTAGAGTAGACAGAAATTTGCTACATCACGGATCATTGTTACGGCATAAAATTAGCGTACTAATTATGGCCTGGAGATATCTGTGTACCTAACCAGGTGCCTGGGTTCCCAGGTGGTGGGTAGGAAACCCCCTCTTTCAATCAATCTGTCCATCTTTTCTAATAGCCTTATCCACATCCACACTTAAATTTTTTTTGTCACATGTCCCTCATTATTTGTTGTTTTATTGTGCTTGGTTTTCATTTATAAGGTTGAAGTTATTAGAGCACGATGTAATTTTTTAAGTTGTTATTTTTTACCGTTATTGTAAGTTGTTCGGTCATTTTTAAAGCGTCATTATCGATTAACTTATGTAACTTTCCTTCCATTATAACTTTTTCACTATTGTATTTGTCAAGGTCTATATATACATAATCGATATGTTTTTACATCTCGTGACCCTGGGATCCCGGACCTTTGGAAGGCGTGCGAGGGGCCGAAGCCAACTCGCAGAGGCCCCTTAGACAATTTTAAATGGAATGAGGACCAACCGACGATTATCCCTGTTCGCACTATGCAAGTGCAGCCAAGGACAACCCCCGGTTGGTTTAGGACTATTGCAGAACATGGAAACAAAAATATTGGATTATGGGTTTGGGTTGCTAAGTGAACTAGTTATCTTGAACTATGGAAAGACTATGGCCCCTGCCTGACCAATGTTTATGAAATACACAGATAAAATGGCAGGGGGTGACTTGCACACTCAATAATGGGCCCCCGAAAACGGTCGCTAGCACATAGTGACGTAGCGACAAGGGGGCAACATGTCCTGAGGTGCTTAAGAGGAGCGGAGAGGTATTCCACGGCTATCAGGACAATCCCGGAAGTACGGTCAAGATCCCTACCAGCATCTTACTGGAATACTTCCGTCCTATGAGCACGTTTGCTCTTGCGAATCTCCACTCAAGCCGGCCAATCAAGGCAAGAATGAGGTGGGAGCTCTGTTCCTCGTCAGTGTTCACTCCAGCCGGCCAATAAAGGCAAGCCAGAGGTGAGGAACAAGACTTCTCCCGGGAGATCGGGTCCGTGGGGTCGCAACTGCCCAACAGCTCGCCACATGCTGCCCTGCGGGTTTTTGTATCTCTCTTGGTCTGGCTACTCACTCTAGACCCGTTCCGGCAAAGTAAACTCTACCGGCACAGACCCAGAGTTCAGAGCGCGCAAGCCCCACCACGACGTCAACGTAGAGATACGGCGGTGGGGTAATCGATATTATTATTAGTGCTTGAATAATTTCATGTAATACTCTCTGGTTCTATTAATTAAAGAGGATACAAATACTGCATGGACTTCTTATAGGTACTAAATTAACATTGTTTACAGAGTACCCCCTTCATAAATTCATTCAAATTGATTGGTTGTTTTGATACGATGTTAAATATTATAATTCTGACAATCAAAGATGATTAATCATAATCATAGGTACATAAGTGCATGAACCTGTCTGTTGTCTGTTATCTGGTGATTACTTAACGATAACTACTTAATACCAAAATAAAATAACAAAATGTTTTCTCCCAGTAAAACTTTTATCGTCGTCACAGAGACACATAACATTAAAAACGAAAATGTCTTCAATAAAGTGGTTGAACAATTTATTGTTTCTGGAAAATCTCTTAGGAATATACAGGAATTATTGTACTTTGAATAAGATTCAGAAATGTTTTGTAGTTTTTCAAATATTTGTTCAGAATATGTTGCATTCTACAATCGTTATTGGCGAAGCACATTTCTTCTTAGGAGGTCTTGATTATACTAAAATATATAACATTCATGCTTATTTTTCGACACTAACTTATTTAAACTCTGTGTCGTCTGTTGTGACCGGCGTCTGTTACAGCCGCGATTTCATATCATATTTAGGAAGCATCACTCGTGTATCTAAATGTATAAAAAAAGACGAGTTTTATAGGTCTCTGAAGAAAACATATTGGATCAGCATTGCTTTCACAATATTAGCTATCGTGATCTGTGTCTACAGATCTGCGGGGATTATAATCAATTACGTGCAGATTGAGGGTGATACCAATATTTTTATTTTTGTTTCCATTTTCATGTCACAAGCTTTTATTAGAATTACGATAGTTTATCAGAGAATCATCTTGTTTTTTGTTATCATGGTAGTGGTTCATTTGACAATACGCCTGAATTCAATTATATCAGCCGTTCTAGAGAGGATAGGGAGTTGTGATATTAGTTCGGATGAGCATATAACAACGGAGCATATTCGAGGATGGGTTGTACTGTATCGACATTTAGCAAACTGCTGTGAAAAATTGACGCTATGCTTTGGACAACAGGTACATTTTATCGTTCCTAGCCATATTCAGTACTTTTTATGTTTATTTAAGTTTTTTTAATCTCGCTCTCTTGATTACCGGAATATTGTATTGTTATTCATTTGTTTCAGTTTATATTTTCGTTAACACTTTCAACGACATACTACTTGTTTCTGACGAACCATATGTGCACCAAGAATGTTTCAAATGTAAGTATATTATGACTTTTTTTTAGCTGAGCACTATTTACCGTTTTGCAATAAAAAGAAAGGCATTGATTATATAAGCAGGTTTTTATCCGCTCGACCACGCTCCGTTGCGAAAGGCGGGCACTGCGCCACTCCCAACACTCCTTCTTTGTCCAACACTCGTGCTCTAACACTAGCAAATATTAATTACTAATGATTTTGTTTAAACGACTAGACAATTATTATTTTTCCAGAAAGGACAAGTGGGGTCAGTGTTTATTTTATTAAACTTTGCGGTAATAATGATATTGCCAATTTATGCTGGACAATTGATTAGAAACCAAGGGATGAAGTTCCACATACTTTTGGCTCGACTTTATAATGCAATGATAATAATTGGTGAGATTATTAAAAATATGATACCTCTAATAAAAGTTGTCATTTAAATTACTGGCAACAATTAACGGGATATTTAATTTAAAGCAGCCCCTGCTATGCGGTGACATGTTAAAACATCGCGATTTCTGTGCTATATCTTAGTTTTATATATAATGTATTATACACATAAATCTTCCAGAATAAATTCTCTAAATGATGGCGAAAACCGCCTCTAAATCCTTTGCGTAGTTTAGAAGAACAACTCGGTCACGCAGATAGACACACACATTAATAAAAAAAACTAATTTCAGATTCGAAAGAAGCCGAAGCGAAATTGATCAAGGACCTTATCCGTCTGATAAAGAAGAATCCAATAGAGATCAAGTTATTGTCCTACATTCCTTTAGGGATGTACTTACTGCCAGTTATAGTGTCCTTAGTTCTCAACTACGTCATTGTTATATTACAGTTTAATAATGTAATTTAAATCACTTTTTCGTAGGTGTGTTCCTTCAACTTTATTACATTACCTACTAATATGTGACGTATTTTGTTTATTTTCTATCCCTGTTGTGTGACTTTATTTCTCTTTTTTAACCGACTTCTTCAAAAAGGAGGAGGTTCTATGTTCGTCTGTATGTATTTTTTTATGTATGTTCATCGATATGTTCGCCAATTGTAAACCAATTTAAAAACATCTTTTTTAGTTCGAAAGGGACCCCCGAGGTGGTCCCATATTTTTTTTTATTAACTTTGCTTGCGTAGTTTTTGAGTTAGCTTCAATAATTACGTATTTTTCCCACTTAGTCTTTGTAGACGATATCGTATTTGACTCAGTCACTGTTATTTACATAGCAGGTAGTGGTATTCGAATTTGTGTGGGGTAGGTACCAAAACAAAAAAAAAAAAATTTACAAAAAAATAAAAAACTTTAATTTCGGAAGTCGGTGGCAAAAAACGAAAATTGAAAATTGAAAAGCAAAGACACCGACACCGATTGAAGTTTTTTTTTGTGAACCTGTTGTTTTTTTTTTGTTAAAAGTTTTATTTTAAAATTCATAATACGGTGTTCCTACATTACAGCGTCTATATATGATAAAATATTGGTAAAACGTACTTGAGTAGTGACAGCCGTAGCGTTACGATGATTACTTTACTTAGGTAAACTACTTACCGATATTAAAGTAACAAAATGTTTCCGTTCATTAATACTTGAACTTTAGCAAGACAACGAATACAAAATGGAGAAATTTTTAAAGAAGTGTTTAAAAAATTTTTTGTTTATGGAGAATCTCTTAGGCATATACAGGAATTATTGTATCCAGAAGAAGATCAAGAAATGTTTGATTATTGGTCAGATATTAATTCAGACTCTGCTGCACACTATAATCCTTATTAGTGAAGAACACTTCTTGTTAGGAGAAAAGGAATTTAATCAAATTAAACTCATGCATGGTGGTTTCTCTGCTTTATCTTATGCAAACTCAGTATCATCAGTCGTGACTGGTATTTGTTACAGCCGTGCCTTTATATCTTATATTAGAAGTATCAGCCGTGTTTCTGAATGTTTTCAAGATGACAAGTTTATTTATGCTATTAAGAACATATACCGGTTCAGCATCATTTCTACAATATTATGTATGGTATTATCTCTCTTCAGATCTTCGCAGGTTTTAATAAATTACATGCATATGGACGGAGATTCGGATATGTTAATTTTTGTTTCCGTTTTTCTGTCACAAACTTTAGTCAGATCTACAGTAGTTTTTCAGAAAATCGTATTGTTTTTTTTTATTATGATAGTGGTTCAATTGATTAAATGCTTGAATTCTATGATATCAGCCGTTAATGAGAGTTTAAGGAACTGTGATATTAGTTCGGATGAGCAATTTGATATCACAAGGGATAAGATTCAAGAATGGATGGAACTGTATCGGGAGTTAGCAAATTGCTGTGAAAAATTGACACAAGGCTTTGGACGCCAGGTATATTTGACGTATTCCACATTGGGCGTGCTTATATGGCACCTAAGCAAATGGCACCTGAGGTATTCCACATACGGCACCTATCAATATTTCGCAGATGCCATTAGTGGAATAATTTGTTATTTGAGAAGAATATGTTGTGACCTTCAGCTTCGCTAAAGGGTCTGTATACATCCGTTATATAATTGCTTTCTAATTGTTTTCTCATGTTTCAGTTTCTCTTTTCATGCATAATGTCAACGACATACTACATGTTGCTGGTGAATCATCTGTGCAACAAGAATGTTTCATATGTAAGAATACTAAGATTTGTTTATAGTTTTCTAAAAGCGCATTGTGCAATTAAAAGATCTAAGCCGAATAATACAGGGTGTTAGGGTAAACATCGTTATCCTTGAAACCAGTGGTTTGGTTTCATTTATAGAACGTAAAATCAATGGAAAATGACAACTTTTTTTTTAAAGAAAATCTAAACTTTACCACAAGAGTATTTCACCCTTTCACCCTAGGGCGCTAGGGCAACGGACTTGTGTCTCAACACGGGTGGGTGGCGCGAGACGTGGCCTAACCAGCCGCTAGCGCGACCCCTCCCTGAGTCAGTCAGCTGTTTCGCTAGCGAGCACGGTGTCGGATAAAAAACTTTTAAATGAAAATAACTTTTTTTTTTATTGTTACTCGGTGATTTATTTTTATATTTAAGTCAACTTACACCTCATCCATGGTTTGAGTGACAACGGTGTTTACCCTTACACCCTGTATACAGTCTGACCATGTCTCCGTGGAGTCGTAGAGGTCGGTGTGTTATTCTAGATGTGATCCACTCGACCATACACCGCCAGGAGCGTCATTTTCGGTTTCGCTCGCACAAAGTCGGCGCTGTCCGACTTTGGATAACATTTACAGACCACACTGTCTTTAAAGTCCTAGGTAAAATAGGCACCACATACGAATGTAAACACTATCTGCATAGCATTAATTTCCAAATTCAAACGTAACAGTACTTGTTCACGTTTGCATATGCGAATATGAACATTACAGTCATAAAAATAAGGTTCCCATTCGTATGAAACGCTTACTAAAGTCAAAGTGTGTATGTGTTATTCGCCTAATACTCACAAGTCACAACCTAAGAGAATTCTGCTTATTTGACTCGACTAATTTATTATTATAAATTACAGAAAGGAGACTGGAGAGCATTATTTATTGCATTAAGTTTCGTAGTATTAACGGTGTTGCCAATCATTGCTGGACAATGGTCTCGTAACCAGGGGATAAAGCTCCGTAGAGTGTTGGCTCGACTTTATAATACAATGATAGTAATTGGTGAGGCCGTTTCTAATAATATTTTTCTAATAATCCACATCTAAGTTAACGGGAAGTATAGTTTGATCGATACCGCTGTTCCGCGGCTGAGGTATGTGCGTGGTCAGAGGGGGGCAGTGCAGGCCGTAATTCGTCAAAGCTCACGGCCCACGGCATCCCGCCCGCCGCTCATTGGTCAACGCTGCCTCGCCTCATATTCCGGAACAGCGGCCCCGGTCGGACCTAAATTACGTCATTCCATTTTAGATTCAGGTGAAGCTGAAGCGAAATTGATAAAGGACTTCATACGTTTGATAAAGAAGAATCCAATGGAGATCAAGTTATTGTCCAACATTCCTGCTGGGATGTACATGCTGCCCGTTGTGTTCACTTTAGCTGTCAATTATATAATTGTTATAATGCAGTTTAATAATGTTATATAATAATGTTTGTTTTCGAATATGTATGATCATGTATACGATTTTAAGTATAAGTCAATAAAAAAAAACATAAAGTGATATCATTTTATATTTTAACTAGCTGCTGCCTGCGGCTTTGCCCGCTTGACAAATTATACACTAAAACCTTCCTCGAGAACTACTCGATCCATTGGTAAAAACAGCATGAAAATCGGTGCTGTAGTTTTTGAGTTTATCGCGCACATATAGACACACAGACAGACGCGGCGGAGGACTTTGTTTTATAATATGTAGTGATTTAAGGGCTTCCTAAGACTTCGGGGGCCGCCATAATATGGCGTCCGTAATTTAACGTCGAATGACGCCACTGAAACGTTAATTATGAAAGTAAGTTGGTGTACTTTGGTAACATAACATAATGCCTGTATTCCCAGACGGGCTAGGGAAATAAACGGTAATTCGGATATATTATTATTACCTTTAGATCCCGTTTTCGTACCATGTGCTTTTGTGGCGTCATCTACATCGCCACATGCGAACTACGCATCAAAGACCTGACGTCACACAATATCCTGCATCGCGCAATTAGAGTTTACCACGCAAAGGACATATATTCAAGAACCCGAAATCAATCGTTGGGCAGTTGCCCGCCAGACACAACACCGGTCTGGTCGGAGGGTCCTCCGTTTTCAATAGAGGATGAGTAAACTTTACACACCCAGGTCATGGTCTACTCATGTGCCTTTCATCCATATCCGTTCAGCCGTTTTAGCGAGAAAGCTTAACAAATAAACAAAGTCACTTTCGCAGTTATAATTTTAGTTAGGATAACACTATATTTTTAGTTATTAAAATGGAGTATAATTATCTTTTTTTTTTTTAAGAAAACCCTTAAAAACGAACCAAGTAAAATATCACATAAAAAGCATTTTTATTTCTAACAACAATATGAGACATAACCATGAAAAATCAGAGGCAAATGTAGCTCGGACTAAATCCGTCGCTTTACTGAATAATGACAATTCTTCTTCAGGGCTTCTAACGGTATATTATGGGATTTAGGGAGAAAAAGAATTACCCTCCACAAATTATTTATGTATGTTGCTACAAATGTATATTTTAACTAAGGACCTTTTTCGTTTTGTGAAGTTTTAATATAAAAAGAAATATTAGCATTTAATATGTTTTGGGGCTACGGGTAGGAAAACAGTGTTGGCGGATTTTCTATACTCATAATATATCATACTCGTATCATACTATTCGAACCGCGATCGTTGTCCATTCGTTTCGTAAATGTTTTTTTTTTCCCCACCCATCACGGTGTTGGAATATAACTTGACTCCTGGTAGCTCCCTGTTTAAAAGTCAACTTCGTACATATTGAGAGGAAAGAACTAGTGGTTTGCAATGGGCACTAGAACAACGAAAAAAAAAGGGTTAAAACCTACGAAAAATACGCGTTATCTTTAACTGAACGTATATTTTCAATAATAATAATACAATATTTTTAAATGTTTTTGTTGGTATTTTTTATAAAAAAATATTTATAAGTATTTATATGAAACTAGCTGCCCGCCCCGGCTTCGCACGGGTAGTAGTACTTATCTACGGCGCACGTACACCACCTACCTACCCTACCTACCTGCCCTCTACCTACCTGCCTACCTACACCTACTTACTTACACCTACCAACATATCTACCTACCCAACCAACTTACCCTACCTCCCAACCCCTACCTACCTTACCTACCTACCCTACCTACCTACCCTACCTACCCTACCTACCCTACCTACCTACCCTACCTACCTACCCTACCTACCTACCAACCTACCTACCCTACCTACCTTACCTACCGTACCTACCTACCTACGAAAACGGAACAACCCAACGATTATCAACTTCAATGTCTTGTCGATTTACTTTGACTATTGTTGTCTTTCCATTGTCATCAATGGATCGGCGGCGATAAAGTGGATATCCATCATTTCCAGTAATAGTTTCTGCTACTAATTGTTTTGGGTAGCGTTTTGAACATTTTCCTTCAACCATACACGGAGAAATGGGATTTAATATTCCACATGGACCATGTATCATATTTTTTGTAATAACCTCATGTAACAGTGGGTCTTCATTATTATCGGGAATTTCTGCTGATATCACATTATCAATTTCATTTGGTCTTATCCTCTCAACTAACCAAATGAGGATATGTGCATGTGGCAATCCGCGTTTTTGCCACTCAACTGAGTACATCCAACAGCGCGTCTCGCCGAACACGCGATGCTTAAAAATGAAATCCATGAGTGATTTTAATTTCATTTTGAACACCCTTGCAGTGATATCGTGGCGATCAATAGGTGATTGTCTAGATCATCAATATGCAAAATTAAATGTATATTTTTCAATCTTTCTGAGAGATTTTCTTAATATTTGTTTCCGTAAGAACCTTGTACAGAGTATTAGAAAACTACAAAAAAAAAATAAGCCAAATCGGTCAAGCCATTTTCATGTTATGTGGTGACAACGGAAAACGGGTTTCATTTTTATATATATAGATAAAGGAGATAATAATAAATTGCCATCTTATAACAGACAGACAATTTAAACGAACATGACTTGGCAGTCATATGTACATTATTGACAAGACGTTACCTAGCGACTAAATACATACTATTAAAAAAAATGACGTATTATTGAATTAATGAGACTATGTCTATTTTCTTTATTCTATTCTCACTATTAGTTGGTCGTCTCCGAAGCACACAGGCTTACAACCAAACATGTATCCAATAAAGTGGTTGAACAATTTATTGTTTATAGAGAATCTCATGGGCATTTATAGGAATTATTGTACCCAGAAGAAGCACAAGAAATATATTTTTGTTTTCCATATAATTGTTGCAACTATATTTCAAACTATAATTAGTATAAGTGAACTATATATATTGTTAAAAGGAGATCCGTATAATCAGATAAACCATATATATTGTGCCCTTGTTATTTCAAGTTATATCATTTGTGCTTTATCAGTTGTGACCGGTATCTGTTACAGCAGCACGTTCATGTCGTTTTTTGAAAGCGTCTGTCGTATCTCAGAACGATTTGAAGACGATAAGAAATTAATTAATTCTTTAAAGAAATTGCATTGGTTTAGTGTAACTTTAATTATATTTACTGTTACCTTTGCTGTTCATAGATCTATTGATCTTGTTTTCAATTTTGATCCAATAGACAATGACATGTATGTGTTTTTTTGCGTTCCCATTTTTTTGTCACAAGCTTTGATGAGAATTACTTTATTATTTGAGAAATTAATGTTTTTTGTTGTGATTATGATAGTGGTCCTTTTGTGCAAATGTTTGGATTCGTTGATATCAGCCGTTCAGGAGAAAGTAGAGAGTTTTGATATTAGTTGGAATGAGCATTATTTTATCACAAAGGACCAAATTCAAGCATGGGTTGATTTATATCGGGATTTAGCAAACTGTTGTGAAAAAATATCGTTGTGTTTTGGACGTCAGGTACTTGAGTTGCGAATTAATATAAAATTAATTATAGTCTACCTCAGTGTCTCAAATATGTTATCTATAATTGTCTTAAGTTCTTGTGTTGATGATTGCTTAGGTCATCTAATTTTTCTCTAATGTTTCAGTTTACTTGTTCGATAATAATGTCAGTATTTTACTACATTTTGCTGACTTACCAAATGTGTTATTTGAGTGTTATAAATGTAAGTATATTGGATCAGTGACAACTGGGCCCGTGTCAACTCAACCCGAATAATAATTCCAGATATTTTAGTCCCGATTACGGTGATTTGTACGGTCGGGCAGAAAATAGATATTTTAAAATAAGTCATTACATATATTTTTTTATTTTATATTTTATTTTATTTATGCTTACAATCTCATTACAGGTTCATGTTTGTTTTGTACCATTAAACCAGAAATTGTTTGTATTGGTATTCAAATTCGTTATTAGAATACTACTAATTAAATATAACATTATATTTACTTATTATATATTGTTTATTCATTCATAAACCTACTTACACCATTTGCCTATAATTAATTTAATAAGCAAATAATGTGGTACATGAATAATATTTTGCTCGTAACTATTTTATAATAACCCTAGCTCTATTTTTTATGAATAGGTAAGTATTTAAATAAAAAAAAACAGATTTTACTTGCGAACAAGTTCTAGAATTCAATTTCATTTAAAATAATAATATTTATTACATTTATTAATAAAAATTAATAAATAAAGTCTATCCATAAATTTAAAAAATCATCAATATTTTAAGAGATCGATACTTTTCATGCCGACGCGACGGTACACACCACTTTTTTAGGCGTTTTGACGACGTAGTATCTGGTATTATTATTCGGGTTGGTAAAAATGGCAATGTAGGCTAATTCTTAGCTTATTTATTAGGGTTCCGTACCCAAAGGGTAAAACGGGACCCTATTACTAAGGCCCCGCTGTCTGTCTGTCCGTCTGTCACCAGGCTATATCTCATGAACCGTGATAGTTAGACAGTTGAAATTTTCACAGATGATGTATTTTTGTTGCCGCAATTTAAATATTTCAGGGGGCTCCCATACAACAAACGTGTTTTTTTTTTGCCGTTTTAATAGATAATGATTGGTACGGAACCCTTCGTGCGCAGTCTGACTCGCACTTGGCCGGTTTTTTTGTATTTAACTGCTATTATTTTTCATAAATTACAGATACAAGAAAAGAAAGTAACGATTGCTACAGTAAGCTATGTGTTCCTGACGATATTTCCAATCGTTGCTGGGCAGTTGGTTCTTAACCAAGGGGTGAAATATCACCAAATGTTGGCTCAGCTTTATAATAAAATTATTATTATTGGTAAGCAAAGGTATTGTTATAATGATATAAATGCACCCGGTGAGATACCTATCGACATGTCAGATGAGATATCAACGAAAATAATTACGCAAAGTAGCATTGGGTTCTAAGCAGCAGTAAACATTGCGGCAGGCCTAGAGGGGGATGGCGAAGGGCCATATTGAATCCATGAGATTTGCCTCAGCTGGCAGTAGTCAGCCAATTGAAAAGAGGAAAGCCAGATTCTGCAGAGTAAGATAAGATAAATTAATTAACAAAAATATTTTCAGATTCAAAGAAAGCAGAATCGAAATTGATAAAGGACTTTATCCGTCTTATAAAGAAGGATCCACTAAAGATCGAGTTATTGTCCAACATTCCTGCTGGAACTTACCTTCTGCCGGTTATACTCATGTCGACTGTCAACTATTACATTGTTATGTTGCAGTTTAACAATCTTGTTTAATTTATGTTCCTAAACGTCATATTTTTAGCTTTTACATTACTATGTTATTACACTTATTACTTTAGGTACTCCTAAAGTGTTAATTTTAATGCATTTTTCACTAATATTTAACTACTCAGGTAACAAAATATTTATGTTGTAGGTACTATCATCTACATTTTTAACAGTCTGTTATTAACGAAATCACTTAATTATGAGTTACATTAACAAAACTAAGCCATCAAACGTCCATTCAACTTATTACTTTGTCGTTGTCAAGCTAATAAACAGTACAAAATATTGTGTCCTATAATGTGGTTGAACAATTATTTTTTTATTGTGAAATTATTAGGTATATATGTATAAATAGAAAGTATATATAGAAGTTATTGTAACCAGATGGAGATTAAGAAATGTTTCATTGTTTTCCATAAATTCGTTCAGTTTTTTTTTAAACCATAGTTGATGTTGGTGTTGTTAATATTTTATTGGTTTAGATATGATGCAAGTAATCAGATAGACATAAAATTTTGTTCGTTCGTTTAGAAGAATCCTCTAGAGATCATATTATATGCAGAGGTGTAGTTACTGCCAGTTATGCCCACTTTATCTGTCAACTATAACACTGTTATGTTGCAGTAAGATTGTTAAATTTGTAAAGGTCATAATTTCATATTAGGTGTAATTTCGTATAATTGTTTAACGATTCGCTAAAGCGAGATATTTTTTTTATAGTTTGATAATTTTTTTGTGTAAATTGGGCAAGTATAATTTGTGTTATATGAATTGCAGCTGCTCTTCATAATTATGAAAAAAAGGACACAGAATGCATCTATCTAGAAATAATTTATACATGTCAAATTCCTAGGAAAGAGACTGAACTGTTATGTTTTTCTTTGTCTCTGTTATGGTTTATTTTTGGTTTGAACTTGAAGAGTTCAAACCGAAAATAAAAGAAAATCCAATCATCACCAAGCCTTCGCCGTTGCCGTTGATGTAAAACTAATAAACGTTGTGTTGTTTTAACATTAAAGGATGTATTATCTTAGTTTTTAGTTTTCATTTCACTTACTGGCAATAGATTTGCTCTGTATTAGGTATAATTAGAGTACTTAAATGTTTCTAGAGAAATGTAGATGAGAATAGTGTCTGTATGAATTGTAAAGAGCGGAGAGGGCCAAGCAGACTTCCTTGTGGCACTCCAAATAGCACGGTTAGGTTCTTAATTATTTAATCATTGACTCTTACTCACTGTAGACTGTAAAGTAGTTAGGTACTAAATCAGTTCAGAGCTTCTCATCTAACACTACCGATTCCAATTGATTTTAAAATAAATTGGGATGATATAGTATTGAATGCCTTGGCAACATCTTCCTGTTGATTATGGACGCTCTGACGTCGGACATACAGGAAGAGGCACCCTGGTGCATGCTGTTTGCCGATGACATTGTTCTTGTCGGTGAAGATGAACCTGAGATCCAGAGCAGATTGGAGAAATGGCAACAGAAGCTGGAGAATGTTGTCTTGAAAATCAGCAGAACCAAAACTGAGTATATGTTCTGCGATTTCGGTGGTCTCTCCAGTTCTGGAGCCATAACGCTTGATGGCGCACTTCTCCCAGTCTGCTCCGACTTTCGGTACCTCGGTTCACACGTGCAAAGTGACGGCGAAGTAGATCGGGTGGTTAAGCACAGAATTAACACTGGATGGATGAAATGGCGGCAGGTCACGGGAACAATCTGCGACTCCCGTATTCCCCTTAAACTTAAGGGGAAGATATATAAAACAATGGTTAGACCTGCTGTCTTGTATGGATCAGAATGTTGGGCCACAAAAGGGATGAATGAAAGGCATGCAGCTGAGATGAGAACGTTAAGAGGGATGTCTGGTGTTACACGAATGGATAGAACAAGAAATGAGTACATAAGAGGAAGTCTGAAAGTGGCACCGGTGACTGAAAAGTTGTGTGGAAATCGGTTGTCATGATATGGGCACGTGATGCAAAGGAATGAGGAAAGTTTTGGGTATGAATGTCGATGGCTATAAGAGTAGGGGAAGACCAAAGAAACGATGGATGGACTGTGTGAAAGATGATATGGCTAGAAAGGGGGTGACTACCGAGATGACGGCTAATAGAGAAGTATGGAAGAAAGGGACATGTTGAGCCGACCCCAAATAAATTGGGATAAGGGCAGGAGAATGAAGATGATGCCTTGGCAACATCTATGAATACCCTTAAAAAATTATTTATTAAACATGACTGCCAATATAATGACTAACCTATAAAAATATTGAAAATGTCCACATAATTATTATTCGTTAATTTATTAATGAAACTACTTATCAAAATGGAGTCACTAGATGTCTATTAAAACCAGATAATATTTTGTACTCACGTCGTCGCGTCGCTGAGAAACACAATATTACAAACAAAAATGTCTGCATTAAAGTGGTTGAACAATTTATTGTTACTGGAGAATCTTTTAGGCATATACAGAAACTATTGTGGTCAGAAGATTACTAAGAAATATTATATAATTTTTCAAATTTTCGTCCAGACTATGTTGCACTCAATTATAGTCTCCGGTCAACTATATTTATTATTAATAGTAGAGATCAATAATCCAATTAATTATATTTATTGTGATTTTGTAACTTCATCTTTTATCACGAGTTTGATATCCGTCGTGACCGGCATCAGTAACAGCCGCGCTTTTACGTCGTATATACAAAGCATCAGTCATATCTCTAAATGGTTTGAAGAAGATAAGAAATATATTAACTCTCTTAAAAAATTGAACTGGTTTAGTATTACTTCCATTTTACTATCTATTGCATTCGCTGCTTTCAGGTCTTTGGATATTATAATGGGTTTTAAGCCAAAAGACTATGAAGCGTATGAATTTCTTTGTGTTCCCGTTTTTTTCTCACAAAGTTTAATAAGAATGATTATATTATTTGAAAAAAATATTTTGTTTGTTTGTATTATGATAGTAGTTTATTTATCCAAATGCTTAAATTCGTTGATATCAGTAGTTCAGGAGAGAGTAAGGAGTTGCGATATTAGTTCAGATGAGCCATTTGATATCACACGGGAGCAGATTCAAGGATGGGTTGAACTGTATCGTGATATAACTAACTGTTGTGAAAGTATAACGCTATGCTTTGGACGACAGGTACTTGTGTTTAAATTAAATATTTAACGTAATTTATGATATACATAAGCGTCTATTGTTCGGTAATTTTACTTTTATGTTTCAGTTTTTCTTTTCGTTAATAATGTCAATATCTTACTACATTTTGCTGACTTACCAGATGTGCTACTTGAGTGTTTCAAATGTAAGTAAATTAAAACTCGTTTTTGACATTCTGCCCGGTCCGTTTAATGTCCCACCTAATAACTGAATATCTGAAAGCTAATGATAATTTGAACGGTTTTAGAAAAATTATGCAGTTCCGGAGTTTTTTTATAAGTATGTTTTAAATGATCCGATTTTTAATAATTTGCAGAAACAAGACAAGAGTATAGTGATTGTTATAATATTTTATGTATTTTTGACAATGTTACCAATCGTTGCTGGACAGTTGGCTCATAATCAAGGGGTGAAATTCCATCGAGTGCTGGCTCGACTTTATAATACAATGATTATGTTTGGTAAGAAAAACAGACATCTTTACCTTTCACTAAGCTCATTGGCATGTTGTCATCAGCCTCATATATGGAGGGTAGACGTAGTGAATACCTAAACCCCAAAAGATGTAACTTTGTTATTGACCACGCTTATTGGATAGATAATGCGCTCAATAATGCAAATTATTGATCGCAGTATAATAACCGTGGTCAATAACAAAGTTACATCTTTTCCCATATACAGTTACATCTTTTCTTTTTTTTTTTGTTACTTCTAAGTTAGTTAACTCATTTTGTATTATTGAGCGCAGTATCTATCCAGTTCATAATAAACGTGATCACTAACAAAATTGTTGATGTAGACCGTACAACTCCTGAAGTGCCAAATGTTACGTCATATCTGCCACATGACGAATGTGATATAGGCGACAAAAATAACGCAGTGGCTCACAAACCCTTTCCTCTGTGAAACGCTATAGACTGAATGAAAAATTAATATGATTTCAGATTCAAACAAAGCCGAAGCGAAATTGATCAAGGACTTTATACGTCTGATAAAGAAGAATCCAATAGAGATCAAGTTATTATCCTACATTCCTTTAGGGATGTACATGTTGCCAGTTATACTCATGTCGACTGTCAACTATATCATTGTCATGCTGCAGTTCAGTAATATTGTTTAAACTTTTGACGACCCGGTTAGTTAGAACGTAATTTCACATGATTTTAGGATTCACAAAATTGTAATGAAGTTTAAAATTATTATTTTGGGTAGTTTGTATATAAATATAACTACATACGTTTTTTTACGTTTAAACGTGTCTTAACTTTGTATTGGAGTGTTTAACGGGTTAATTTTCATAATTCCAAGTCCAAGCGCTTATTTTGTGTACCTATAGGTGTCTTAACTTTAAGCAACGTTTATGGGTGAATGTTTTTCTTTCGTATAGACAAATACACAGTTGTCATATAATTGGTAAAGTGGTGTTTTACTTACCTACAGAACCATTAAAATAATGGTGGTGTCCTCATATGATTAATTGTCAATTACTTAAGAAATTACAGTACAACTATTTTCTTAATGTATGTCGGCAAACTTCGTGTTTCGTCAGTCGTCGGATTTCTATCAGTTGCCTTTGCACTTTCTGCAGACCGGACGCTCTCAACCGACTTTCAAGTTTGCCGAGGGATATTAAGAAAATAGTTGTACTGTACTTTTTAATGAAACGTACGTACTACGTATGTTACGTATATTGTCATACTACGTCGTAGATTTTCGTTCTCGAGGCACAGAACATTCAAACAAACATGCCTCCGCTAACTTGGTTGAACAACTTATTGCTTGTGGAGAATCTCTTAGGCATATACAGGAATTACTATACCCAGAAGAAGATCAAGAAATGTTTTATAATTTTCCAAATTTTGGTTCAGACTACGTTCCACACTATTCTCCTTATCACACAAGTATATTTTTTATTAAGAAAAAATGACTACTATCCTATTCAGATGTATTTAGCATATAGCGGTTATGCTGTTTCAGTGTATATAACCGCAATTTCATCTGTTCTATCCGGAATCAGTTACAGCCGCGCCTTTCAATCATATTTAACAAGCATCAGTCGTGTCTCTGAAAGGTTTAAAGATGACAAAAAATTTATTAATCCTCTAAAAAAGATATACTGGCTAAACATAACTTTAATTTTATTTATATTAATCGTGTTTGGTATCCTCAGGTCTGTGGAGGTTTTAAAAAGGTCCCACTCACTCTCAGAGCTCTTAATTATGGGTTCCATGATGGCATCACAAAGTATTTTAAGAATTACAATATTATTTCAGCACCTCATGTTTTTTGTTGTTATTATGATAATGTTTCATTTGTCCAAATGTTTGACTTTGTTGATATCAGCCGTTCAGGTGAGAGTGAGCTGTAATATTAGTTCGGATGAGCAATGTGATATCACAAGGGAGCAGATTCAAGGATGGGTTGAACTTTATCGGGATTTAGCGAACTGCTGTAACAAAGTGACGATATGCTTTGGACGCCAGGTATTGTATTTCTGACTCAACTACATTGAGCATATTATTATCATACCATAAATCATCATTCTTCTGCTTTTACTTAATCTTAGTCAACCGTTTTCCAGTAATTTGTGGTTAATGACAACTCAAAAAACTATAATTGAATTGTGTGAAATATGACATTATCTTTCATTCAATAGGGAATATGCATGTGATTCAAATAACGGTCAATTATTTGAATCACATGCATATTTTTTTATTATTTTTTTATAAGCTATATTACTTTAGAATTATGCTTCCATCAATATTTTTGAATAATATTTCTTTTTGAGCGAGAATTTTTTTTTTTAAGTGCCGAAATACTCTGGGAAATTCAAATACTTAAAAAGCGACGCTATTGGTCAGAGCGGATGTGACATAACAGTCTATGACAACAAAAAAATGTCAATGTTTGTTTGTTGTCCTAGATTGATATGTCACCACACCAAGCGCGCCAAATGGAGGGCATTTAAATAGTCAGGGTCGGTTGGATATTTAAAAAAATATTAAGTACTTTAAATTGCTTTATTGGCGTCGATTTTTTTTAAAACTATTTTTGGCGATGTCATCATCTGCCTAGCCTTTTCCAACAATGTTGGGGTCGGCTTCCAGTCTAACCGGATGCATCTGAATACCAGTATTTGGCGATGTAAACTATCGAATAAAAAAATAAAAAGAAACATGCATATTCCCTATTGATTGATTCATCACTTGGTCTTCCATTACTTCTATAATTATTCCGTTTATTATTCCTCCTCATCGAATGCCCATACTATTACAACCTATTGTCACACACCATCTCTGTTACTGGTATAACATTCAGGCTTTCTTTTAAGTGCTCTATTATAATTATATCAATTTGCGTAACATCTGACGTCTCTTTTTACCCGACTACGGCGAAGGAAAAAGGAGGGTTATGATTTTGACCGGTATGTATGTATGTATGTATGTTCATCTGTTCCCTCATATCTTCTAAACGACTCATCACAATTTGACAAATGAGGTATCGTTGGAAGCGTCTTGATTGTCCTCTGGTTATAGGCTATGTGACGTCACATTAAATGGCGCCCTCCAGAGGACATAAAGTCAGGAACTAAAAAAAAGAAATTGTTTAGTCGTACCGTGTTGGGTATCAAATAAAAGGGCTTAAAGAGCACATTTCAAAAATATATATTATATCCCCAAAAGAATTAAAAAAAATTAAAGTAATAAAAACTAAAACCCAACTACGACTAAAAAGGTATAAACAAGACACCACAGACAGACAAATTAAAAATCCGGAGTCACACGTAATCTGTTCGATTTATATTATAAGACGTGTGATTCCGGATTTTTTATTTGTCTGTCTGTGGTGTCTTGTTTATACCTTTTTAGTCGTAGTTGGGTTTTAGTTTTTATTATATCATTCTTGTTACAATTTATATTACGAAAATGGTTTTGTTAAAAGTGTATTGCTTGTTTCAGTTGTTCTTTTCGCTAATATCGTGTTTAGTTTACTACGTTATGTTGGTTTACCAAAAATTTTATATAAACCCTTTGTATGTAAGTATTTTTCCAATTTTGTTTAAGATTCTGACTGTTTTATTATGTCAATGTAATCAATCATCGTTTTTAAAATGTATTAAATTGTTTTAATATTTACAGATTGGACACCATGGAAACATCTCAGAGTATAAGGTTGTAATAATTATAGTTGGTTATGTATCGGTGTTAATAATGCCATTAATTGCTGGCCAAAAGGCGACTAACCAAGGAGTGAAGTTCCACCGGGTGCTGGTTAGACTTTACAATAAAATGATTATTGGTAAGATTATCCTAATATTATACGAAAGTGAGTTTGTTTGTTTGTGACGCTTTCACGCCAAAACGGTTGAACGGATTTGGATGAAAATTGGCACATGGTAGACCATGACCTGGAAAAGGATATAGGCTTTTCATCCTGGATCGCAGACGAAGACCCGGCCAACAGTTTGTTTTGTACAAATGAACCCAAAACTGCTGTATACTTACTAGTGTATGAAGAATGAAAGATGGCTGACATTAAGGTTTATTTATTAATTAATATTATAATGTATACTTAAAAATAAATATGTATAGTATGTACAATTATATGGCTGACATTTAATTTCAGATTCAAGTGAAGCTGATACGAAACTGATAAAAGACTTTATCCGTCTGATAAAGAAGAATCCAATAGAGATCAAGTTATTATCCAACATTCCTGCTGGGATGTGCTTGCTGCCCGTTATACTAACGTTGACAGTTAACTCACTCATTGTTATGTTGCAGTTTATGCATATTATTTAATTTTATATAGTATCGTCATAGTCATATTTTGTAAAACATCTTGTGATATTGTGTATTCATGTCATGTTTACGAAAATATCATCCACATACGCACGCGCGCGGTATTGTAAGCAAAAGAGTCCACTCTTTTGCTTAAACGATTGTTTATTGGATTTTTCACAAATGTGTGTTTTGGAGGTCAAATAGACGGTCGGTTAATGTACTAGTATTCAGTTGCATTCGGTTAGATTGGAAGCTGACCCCAGCATAGTTGGAAAAAGGCTATACAGATTGGATTGTCACAAATTGTTCTTAATATTTTATGAATTTTATTGTTAATGTTGTATGTTAATGTGACAGAATACACCCAGACAGTTTTGTGTCTAGGAATGCGTTGAAATTATGTAAATTGCAAAGTGTTTGACTGTGAATAATATTTAAAAATGAATTGAAAGTTTAAATGAATGTCTTGAAAACGTCTTGGTTTATTATAATATTGATAATAATAAAAAGTTATTTTGAAAGTAACTCTGTCTGTCTGTTACCTTTTAACTCCTAAACCACAGCATCAATCGTTGTGCAATTTGACAAATAGTTAGCCTGGGACCTGGAAAAGGACATATGTGTTTCTCTTAGGTACGTATAAAATTAATTTAATTGAAACAAATATGGCAACCTCGTCCATCAAAATTATTGCTGTATTACTTAATCATTAGATTTAGGTATCTTCCTACAGTATCTTCTAAATTAAAATTACGAAGTATGTTACTCCCAAAGTTCCGACCATCACTATTATTACTAGAACCTTGTCGCTAAGATGGTCGTTCAAACGACATTTAAGAAAATGTCTCCAAAAAAGTGGTTAAACAACAATCCTGGGCTCCTAAACCGAGCCACCAGCCTGCGTAATCGTCTCCTGACGTCTGAGGTTCAAGAACAGAAGCCCTAGACAAAGTGACATTCTATCGGGCAAAATACATTCTAAAAGGAAAAGGCAAACATGTATAGGACTGACATAAACTATCGAAAAGCTTATGTCAATCCTGTGCCAAAGCTTATGTCAAGTGATTGTCACTTGTCTAGGCCCTCAGCTAAATCCATAATTATCTGGCATGTTTAGCAGCCAAATAAAGGAAATAAATTAGTATGAAAACTCTTAACTGTCGTTATTTAAATATGGAACGAACTTTTTACTTCAACAGAAGGCAACCAAGGATTTGGCTTGCAAATAGAACTGTTTAAAGTAAAGAAGAAACAAATGAACATTTGGCGCGTGAAAAATTATAGTTGTTCGTCACTGGTTCTGGAATTTTTATTTAATTTACTCAGTTTGAATTTCCGTGCATTATTTAAGAAAAGTACTATACAAGTCTAGGCCGCAATCGGGAATTGATGGACTCACGTATGTGTGCCTTGGCTTTGCCTCGGCCCACATTTTCACGATCATCTATCAATCCCCTTATTGCTGGCCGCGACAGTAATGTACTATATTAGCATTACAGCAGAAAAATACACCATAAAACTATAAAAACTGAAAACAATGATTATAATACCTTTCAGCTGCAACAGAGGAGTCAGTCGAGTCAAGTATCGCAGTAATGGAATGGCCAACAAGAAACCCTGTTATAAATCCAATAGAGCACTTATGTTTTGGGATGACCTGAAACGTGTTCGAGCGAACCAACCAGCTCCAGAAATTTTGCAGGAGCTGCAAAACTGCCATCTTGGAAGCATGGGAGAACATTCCACAGCATGGCATTAATTAATTCCATGCCGACACAATGACGGCCGTCGTAAATGCTCTTGGAGGTAACACAAGGCTTCTGACGACCCGACTGTCAAAGATCCGCTAGTAACAGCCGGGACCAACGGCTTAAAGAGGCATGGAGGAGTCTTGGTGTGTACAGATGGTCACTTATCGTAGCGTAACAGCGTAGCTTAACCAATCCTGGGTGGCCAATCAGGTCATGCTTATCAATCAATCTGCCTAGCCTTTTCCCAACTATGTTGGGGCGGCTTCCAGTCTAACCAGATGCAGCTGATTACCAGTATTTTCCATGGAGCAACTGCCTATCTGACCAGGTCATGCTTATCATAAAATGCATTGTCTTCGAAACTGAACCAACATGTAAAATGTCAACTCTGTAGGATAAGAGGAAGTGGTTTTTAATTCAGTTTGCAAGATTTGCCCTAACAAACTAATTAACGTACAAACATTGCAAGTTGAACAAATTCGTTTCAAAAACAAGGTCGTCTGCTTTATGTTAATCTCTAATAACGTCGTGTCGTTAAAATTATTGACAAAAAAGAAACTATGTATGTACCTAACCTACTAAGAAAATTAAAATAACAGCATTTTCTGCCTCCGTCCATTAAAACCATTACTTTATCGTCGTCAACGAGACACATAACATTCCAAATAAAAATGTCTCCATTAAAGTGGTTGAACAATTTTTTGTTCCTGGAGACTCTTATAGGCATACACAGGAAATATTGTGACCAGAAGAAGATTACGAAATATTTGATTATTTTCAAAATATTATTCCAGACCATCTTGTACTCTATTGTCATTGCGATTAAAGTGTATTATTTGTTTCTAGGAAAAGCTGTGATTGATCAAGTGAATGTTATTTATTGTATTTTTGCTGCTTCAGCCTTTATAAACTGTGTGTCATCCGTCGTGATCGGCATCTGTTACAGCCGTGCCTTCATGTCATATTATAGAAGTATCAGTCGTCTCTCTGACTGGTTTAAATATGACATAAATTTAACAAAATCCCTAAAGAAAATTTACTGGTCTACTATATTCTTTACTTTATTATTTATCGTCTTCGTAGTCATCAGATCTTTCGACGTTTTCAATAGATTCCAACAAATGAATGAATTTGTTATTGCTCTCATTTTTGCAGTTCAAGCGATTATGAGATTTACTATTATTTATCCGCAAATAATGTTGTTTATTGTTATTATGATAGTAGTTTATTTGTCCAAAAGCTTGAATTCATTGATATCAGCCGTTCAGAAGAGAGTAGGGAGTTGTGAGATTAGTTCGGATGAGCAATGTGATATCACAAGAGAGCTGATTCATGGATGGGTGGACCTGTATCGGGATTTAGCGAATAGTTGCGACAAAGTGACGCTATGCTTTGGACGCCAGGTAGGTACTGGTATTTGGAATTAAAAGCGTTTATTCTGAAAGAGTGAGAGCAGTGGTGGTCCAGTGGTAACGGCCACGACTTACGAGTTGTAGGTTGTAGGTTCGAACCCTGACAGGCGCTATACTTTGTGTAAATTATTTCATCGCCACTGCTCTCAAAACGGTGAAGGAAAACATCGTGAGGAAACCGGCATGTCCTAGAACCAAAAATTCGAAGACATGTGACATCTACCAACCCGCACTGGGCCCGCATGGTGGATTACGGCCCGCTCCCTCGCACAGAGAAGAGGCCTGTGTCCCAGCAGTGGGAACATTATAGGCTGATTATGTATTCTGAAAGTGAGCAACGTCGCAAATAGATGTCAAATATTTCGCTGTTTTGATTAATTTGGCAAAATTACTGCATGGAAATATGAAATACTCACATATAATCATAATTAACTATAAATATAATCGCTAATTAACTTACTAGAATATAAATGATGAATTGCAATAAATAATATCGTAACACCAAATATTTAGTTTTAGTTGTTAAATAAAAAAGGGTTTGGAAACTTTCCAAAATTCAGTGTGATTGCAATTCAGTGTTTTTAAATTCAGGTATATAATTGCAATTCATTATTTATATTCGAGTAAGTTAATTAGCAATATTTCATAGTTCCATACAGTAATTTTGCCAAAATAATCAAAACAGAAATATTACAGTTATTTGCGACGTTTCCAAAGTTAATCAATCTTTTAATCCATTGGTGTTCTAGATATTGTAGTTTACGTTATCGTGTTAGCTTAATTTCAATTCTTATGTTTCAGTATTTCTTGTCACTAGTTTTGTCAATGCCCAACTACGTTTTGATGATTTACCAACTTTGTTCAAATGTGAGTATTGTGTGACATACAAACACGTGTGCCTTACGTACCTAATAACAGACGACGCGGGGCGACTGCCGCCCGAGTTCACCCGAACCCGACGCGCTGTGTAAACTAGTAAGACTATAAATCTATATTACTGGGTTGTGGAGGTCAGATAACAATCGTTCGATGAAACATCTCGGTATACAGTTTTATTCGTTTTAATTCTCTTAAGGGGTCATTGTACATCACTATGAGAACAATCCTGAAATCGCGAAAAAAATATCAGCTGTTCCCTACATTTTGACGCGCTATGCAAACATTAATGTAGGGAACAGCTGATTTTTTTTGCGAATAATATTTCTTCCTCTATATGCAAGGCTATGATAAGGAGCAAAAACTAGTCTATGGCAATTTTTATTTTATTTTTTATTGTGTATTTTAGAAGGAATTATACACCAATGACATGAAGAAAGTGATAATTGCTTTAATTAATTATGGATCAATAACGTTCTTGCCCGTTTTTGCTGGACAATTGGCTCGTAACCAAGGGAGAAAGTTTCACAGAGTGTTGGCTCGACTTTATAATACAATAATAATAATTGGTAAGATTATTTAAAAACATAAAAAATTAGATTTAAAAAAAAAAGAACTGGTGGAACAGGTGCTGGGTTCGATTCCCAGGTCAAGTTATATGGGTTTTAAACATAACTGGCGAAATGTGAGTGTACTACACGTACACATGTTTTGCAAAAATACTTAATGTATTTAAAATATGTTAATTATTTCAGATTCTGGCGAAGCCGAAGTCAAAATGACAAAAGACTTTATACGTCTGATAAAGAAGAATCCACTAGATATCATGTTATTACCTAACATTCCTGCTGGGATGTACATACTGCCATTTATACTCACACTGGCTGTAAACTATGTCATAGTTCTGCTGCAGTTTAATCATGTTATTTAATTAATATGTCATGATACATACCATATTCAGATTAATATAATGTTGCCACTGCTGGAACACAGGTCTCCTCTCGGTGAAAGGGAGTAGGTAGGCCATAGGTAATACCCGCGGACCCAGTGCGTGTTGGTAGATGTCACTCCTTCGAATTTTTGGTTCTAGGACATCTCGGTTTCTTCACAATGTTTTCCTAAACCGTTTTGAGAGCAGTGGTGATGAAATAATTTACACAAGATTTAGTGTAATCTAATGATCTCGTATTTGTGCATGTAATCACTACGTAACTAATACTTATCTCATTACTTTTGTTATTAGTAAATATAGGCTAAAATATAGTTTTCTCAAACATGCTTGGAAATTCGAACATTATTTTCACAACCTTTTTTGAGATAAATCGAAATTGCTGTATGTACCTACTGGTCAAAAACAAGTTAAAATGCGGCAGGCAATGTTACTATGAAAATCCATATTCTAGCGTGTGTAGCGGTCAAATAAATTACTATCAAAACTCATCGTCGTTTTATTTAAAAATGAAACGAACTTTTTACTTCAACACATGGCAACCAAGGAGGTAATTTATAAAAGATTTTATTTTAATTTCGATTTGGCTTGCAAATAGAGCTGTTTACAGTAAAGAAGAAACAAATGAACATAAGTACTGGCGCATGAAAAATTATCGTTTCTCGTCATCATTCTGGATTTTTTATTTATTAAATTACTTAGTTTGAATTTCCGCGCGTTATTTGAGAAAAGTACTATCTAACGTACTGTCACGTATGTGTGCCTCGGCCTCGCCTCGGCCCACATTTTCACAATCTTCCATCAATGCCCCAATTGCTGGCCGTGACAGTAACGTGACGATACTGTACCCTGTTTAAAATTAATAGTTTTGTACAATGATTACGTTCCATGTGCGAATGGAAAAATAAAATAAGTGCGGTTGTTTATCATTAAATATTGTAAGCCTAATTTGTATTTTCACTCCATTAACCACCGCCGTTACTGATCCTTAATTTTGAAGCTATGGAACTGTTATCATTAGATTGCTAAAGGCTCGCTAATACTCGTGCAATACTTGTTGACCGAACTTGACACCGAGAAGTTCTTCGATCGCTGTCACAGCGGCAAATATCCCAACAACCTGACACAAATAGTTATAGCAACCAGAGTGAGGCTCGCAAGCTCACATTAAGGTGGATGCGCTAGGGTAGCCCGCGAAATTCAAATTTTCTTACGTTTTTTGCAATTTGCATGAATGAAAATTACATGAAATTGTCAGTCAATACACTTACATGAACTTAGAGAGTTGTATTGCTGATTGTAATGTTTATAATTCTGTAAATCCATATTTGTTACGGCCGCTAATAATATTTAGATCAACATACAACCTGATACTGACCTGCAAATTGCAAAAAACGTAAGAAAATTTGAATTTCGCGGGCCACTCTAGCGCATCACCCTTAACGATATCATCAGTCGTGCTCTTGTCACCTTGAACCTTTGGCTTGGATTTCGACTGTGGCAAGGTACTTTTTCTTCGGACTGTCCGTTTTACCTACTTTTATTTCGCCTCTTATATTCAGCCCTGTCAGCCGTGTCATTATCATTCATCCATTAATTCAAGTCTTTTCCATTCATTTGCTGTGCATGTGACGGTGTGTATAAATTACTAAACTTTAGTAACATAATATGTAAAGGATTTTAGATTTTCCTATTCATCATCTACTTAGCCTTTTACCAACAATGTTGGAGTCGGCTTCCAGTCTAACCGGATGCAGCTAAATACCAGTATTTTACATGGAGCGACTGCCTATCTTGACCCAATGGTAAGACTGGTTGTTAGACTTTCGGGCTTCTGACGACCCGTAACAACTGCCAAAGATCTACAAATGACAGCCGGGACCAACGGCTTCGGAGCCACGGAGGAGTCTCGGTATCTAAAGATGGTCACCCATCCACGGACCAATCCCGGCAAGCGTAGCTACCCATGCGGCTGTTATTTACTTAGCCACGAGCTCCTCCAAGATTTTCCTATTACCTTTCATAAATTATATGTTCATCAAATATACATATTATCATTATTAAGACGATAAGAGGACTCACACTCAGGTTTACTCATTCTCAAACGGGTTCAGAAGGACAAATATAATTATTTATTTTATTATGAATGACTAAATAAAATTGTGCTGTTGGATTTTCAACTCTTGGTGATACAGCCAAGGGTGGTAAATCCATTAGCTTTTATTTAGTCATTCATAAGTCGACGACACAGCTATTTCTGTACAATGAAAAGGAGGCTAAAAAAAAATCCAATTCTCCTAAAATACTTTAAAGAAAACAGTGCCTTCTACATTTTCTCTTCGCTCTATAAAACACGAATTTATTAGACTAAAAATAAATAAATTACAGTCTTTAGTACGTATCAAACGTCTAGGTTGAAGAGAAGGAAATAAGGTCCGAAACTAATTTCCTTTAGAGTTCTTCGAAATAGGGAGGACTCTAAATAAAAAAACGGCCAAGTGCGTGTCAAACCACGCAAAATGAAGGGTTCCGTAGTTGGGATGAATTTATCCCAATAGATAACAAACTTACTATCACAGCATGACAGGAATTCATCTTGGACGTGGTCTGCCTCGTTGTTCTACTGGTCGTAAGCGCTTCTGCTGAGTATGAGGTCCTTTTTTTTTTGTCTTTTTTGATTGTGGGAAATCATCAAATGACTTCTCCCGCTCTGGGCGGAGCGGAGGGGCGTGTCAGACTTTTACTGAGTAAAACCCACCCGTGTTCCTTCAGTTGCCTGTTGCCAAGGTCCCGGTATCCCTTTCGGACATTCCCACAACCCTGGCAGGCATCAGTCCTAGCGGACCCCGCCAATTGTGCTGACATCTCTTTGAGGCGCCGTGGAACACGACGCGCCATCGACCCGGGCCTGGTCCTTATCGGACGGTGAGTTACGCATTGCTCGCCGTCCGCAAGCTCGCGCCTATGGTGGACACCCAGGGTGTCTCCAGCGGCGGCGGTTAGGGGCGTGAGGGCGCAAACTTTGCCTCTCCCTCACGCGTTCCGCCTCCTCCTTCGCGAGCATTACTGCTTCGCAGAAGGAGATGACGGCTTCCCATGCCCTCTCGCTCCGTACCTTGGCCTGGACCAGGGCCGGACGCGAGAGGTCATTGCCGCCAATCAATTTCCAGGTCGGGGAAAATGTTATGGGGTTTTCCTATCAAGAATATGTCAGCCTGATGACTCTGTATTTCTATGTAGTATGTATAATATTAATATTATTAATATTATTATAATATGGCTAATATTTGTTAATGAATTAAATTGAATCAAGGAGTATTCATGTTCTGTTTCTTTCCAATGATAAGTTGCTATAACTTTGAGAATATTAATGTGATAACAATAAAATTTATGCTCATGTAAAAATATGTTGATATAATACTTTATAACAAGCTGCCATGGAGTTAGTTATTGACCATCTTCTCCATGAAGACCTAGTTTTAGAACGGACAACTAGTTTTCTACATTTACGTTACCTACCCAACTGTCAAGCCTAATTGAAATAAAAGCCTAGTCTTGTCTTTCTGTGCTTTTCGTCATAAAATCCTTTCCCTACACACTATATTTATAGGTAATTTCAAGCACAGTAAATAACCAGTACCGATTCTGCACTCAAAGCTTACTCATTAAGTGGATGTCAATATCTATACATATAGTTTCCATCCACTTTCTAACACGAGCAAGGTAACTAACTGTAAACACATACCTTTAATTACTAAACATCTACCAATCAATAATGAACCATATTTCATACCATGTAAAACATCATATTAATCTTCATCTACCCAACCTTGAAGTGTCACCTAGGTAGAATATTTTTATTTGGATTAACAGCGGCTAAGTCATGACGTGTTTGTTTGTTCATAAGGACAAGTACCTAAAATGATTAAGAAAATGTTCCTACATTAAGTTTAACGAGGTCACAGGTAACACGTCCCATCATTCCTAACACCGTACCTTTCTAGAACGAGTGTCACTCCAGTCGCCATCATGAATTTATTCTACACTTTAATTTATGGCGAAAATTTTATGTGCGTCTACAGAAACTACTTGAGTTTAAATAAAAGTCAAAAGATTGTGGCAGTTACGCGTATAATCGTTGAACTATCCCTTTCCATAGCCATTACCGTGAACAATGTCATCTTGACGAATTTCATTAATTTTGACTACAGCGATAAGGATAAGTTGGTGACAGATTTGTTCCAGTTACTGATTCTATTAAAAAGCTTCGTAATAGTAATTGGTGGAATTGTAAATTCGGAATCGTTCAGCAAATTCTACGAGAATCTGCGGAAGCTCCATAATTGTTTCAAGGATGAAGGACATTATAAAAATTCTGAGAAAAAACTAAAGGCCAAATGTTTGGTTGGCTTCGTGGTGTTCACTGTAATGGCCGTCATACTTCTGCTGGTAAGACTCGTTGACTGGTATTTAATGGACAGATATCTTTTGAGAGAAATCCTAGTACTGGTTGTCTATGAACTATGGGTAGACATTCGCTACACGCTGGAACATCTAGTCGTGTATTGCGCCATTACTTGCACTTACGATTACCTAAAATGTTTGAACAATGCTGTAAATGATATACTAAAGAAGTACAATGAGGAAGAAGCCAATGAAATTAGCCTCGACGCGAATGTGGAATGCATTAATTTGCCTGGGAAAGTGAATTGCTGGACAGAAAAGTACCAACACATCATGGCTTGCTGTAAAAATATATCAGTGTGTTATCAAGAATTGGTGAGTACTTATATTGATTTTAATTTAACTCACGTTACAAAATACAGGTAAGGTCCGAATCAAAAGTAGGAAATTAGCCTACCGGAGCAGTTTAATATACAAGGTGTTAGGGTAAACACCGTTATCCTTGCAACCAGTGGTTTGGTTTCATTTATAGAACGTAAAATCAATGGAAAATTACAACTTTCTTTTTATTTATTTTTAAATCAACATTTTTCCACAACTGACGCAAGTTCGTTGTCCTATGCGCTATGGCAACGAACTTGCGTCTCAACACGGGCGGGGGGTTCAGGACGTGACCTGACCGGCCGCGAGCGCGACCTCTCCCTCAGTCAGTCAGCTATTTCGCTAGCGAGCACGGTGTCGGATAGACACTTTTTAAAATCTTTTAATGAAAATAACGTTTTTTTTTTGTTGTGTTCGTTCATTAATTTTTTTATTTAAGTCAACTACCTATGGTTAGAATGACAACGGTGTTGACCCTTACACCCTGTAGACGTGGTTTTCACACTTTGGCCAGTCTAGAACTCACGTCTCCATCACTCCACGAAGGCAGAGGAGACCATGGAGTAAATAATGATAAAGACCAAATTAACTTTAAAAGTCGAGAAGTTGCTTTAAAACTTTTGTGGTGCACGTTCCGACTCATCATCTGGAGACGTTTATGAAGATTTTTGGTCGAAGGGTGTCGTGTATCGGCGTTTTCGCGGAACGCTACAGGCTATGACACCTCGACTCAGAGCAATACGTCGCCGACTCAACGTACTACTTACTTATTATTAGATTAGTGCCTAATGTTTTTAATTATGCATATGCTATACATAATTTGTGTATTTTATCTATAGGCCTTAGTTGCCTGACATAAACGAATTATTATATTATTACTCCCAACTCAAAATTGCTCCGATGCACGATGTGAGCTTTCGTTGATGTAATTAAGGCCTTCGATAGGGTGAGCACGAAAAGTATTACTATCTGCGTTTTAATGCAGTATAGAATTTGTCTCATAAAACGACTAAACTTTGTTTAATGCTCTTAGAGTTATGAATATTTAAAAAACGGACAGGTGTCCTTCAAGGGTATATCCTTAGCCCTTTATTTGGCATTTTTTTCACATAGCCAGATAAATATTGTTTGATATTACCGAAAGTGAGAAAAAATCAATGTTACTTTTTTTCATACAAATATGTTTCATAAAATGTAAATTATAGAACTATGATATAATTTTATTATTATGTATATATTAGTAAACTAAAGTAACTTTATTTACAGCTGTTGTTTTCCCTCGGTGTAGCCATGGTGCAGTGTATTTCCTCAATGTATGGAATTTTTAACGCAATTATTAAAAAGGTAACGTTTTTTTTAAAGTTAATACTACCGTGGTAAGTAATTAAATAACATTCTTTGTAGTACTGACTAGCTTATTTCATATAATGGAAATTAATACTGAGAAATTCATAATGGAAGAACCCATTATCACTCGAAACCTCGCTTGAAATAACAGAGAAGAATAAAATGAAAATATTATTTGCAGGACTTAGAGAGAAGTTTCGCAACAACAAACGTCGTGTATGCTTTAATATACCACATGTCAGCTACGTTCACTCTTTTAGTTGCCGGTCAGAAGTTGCAAAATGAATTTAATACTTTCAACAAAGCTTTGGCAATTCTTGCGTGTGAAGTGTCCTCTCGTAAGTTTATTTACTCATGTATTTCTGGAATTATTTGCTGAAATATATAGTTATAATGTAACTTTTCGTGACATCGTGTTTAATCCAGGAAAAGATGATTTGACGTTCTTTCTTAGGCAGGAATGGTCCAGTCCAAGACCGAGGAGTGAAGTTGATAAAGAGAAAACTTTGCTCTGCAGGGACTCAGATATTATTTCTTTGCAGAGTAATATTTGCGATTCGTCTAATTTTATTGTTCATTTTCAGATCGTGCAAAATCTGAAACGAGACACCTAAAGGATCTAAATCGTTTAGTTACGACGAATCCTATTGTCATAAAATTTAGCACTTTTTCTCTGGGAATGTACTTGTTTCCTATGATGTTATCGCTGTCTGCTACATACATTGTTGTCATGTTACAGTTTAACCATGTTATATAACCTAATTTAAGTTTAATTTATTTGTAATGTGTGTAGTTTTCGTTTTTGCAGTGTTGTAAATTGTCATAGATTTTAATGTTTGTAGTCTCAGCAATATTTACCATGATACAAGTATACACGAAAAGTCATCCAAGCTCTTAAATATTAACTAACTTTAACATTTTATACGATATACATACAATTACAAAAATGGCTGTCACTAGAAGATAAGAATCGATGATATTATCAAAGCAATGGAACTTTTAAACTTAATTATAATTTGCATACTTGTTTATTATCATCAATTAGCCAGCTATTTTCTGAGTTGACACGTGTCTAGCTGTCTTTCTATCAAAATGATAAACATGTTAATAACATCTGAAAAAACTTTTTACAAAAAAAAAACCGACTTCCACAAACCTGAAAAATAACTTTAATTTCGGAAGTCGGTGTCTTTGCTTTTCGATTTTCGTTTTTTGCCACCGACTTTCGAAATTAAAGATATTTTTCAGATTTGTGTGTTTTTTTTGGAAGTCGGTTTTTTTTTTGTAAAAAGTTTTTATTTTTCACTTTTTATTAGTGGTACCTACCCCACACAAATTCGAATACCACTAGCTGATGAAAATAACAGTGAAGGAGTAAATGAAAACATCGTCTAGATAAACTAAGTGGGAAAAATACGTAATATTGACGCTAACTCAAAAACTACCCAAGCAAAGTTAATAAAATTTATATGGGACCACCTCGGAAGCATGACCTACCATACAAAAAAAGAATCATCAAAATCGATTCATAGTTGGCGGAGTAATCGCGTAACAAACATACAAAAAAACGAACAGACGAATTGAGAACCTCCTCCTTTTTGAAGAAGTCGGTTACAAAATAATGGGTGTGTACAGAAATGTTTACGGTCTTGGAAATATTCAGAAAACTGTCATCATAATTTGAGTGCGTTTTGAAGTATTTGTTTATGCATTTGTGTTTTAAATTAATATAGATTCGTATAAATGATTTACTCTAACTTGTAAAGGGATGCCTTTGACTGTAATGGGGATATTTATTTTATTTTATTTCATAATCGGTTTCATTATTGTGGTATGTGGTGTTCTGAGCACGCGTTCTTTCAAAATCTTCGTAACTGACATCAGGGCCGTGTACCATTGCTTCCGAGGAGAATCTAAATGTTATAAAAAATATGTAAAACAAAACTCAATGTTGTAATGACAAATACTGTAGTACATTGTTGTAGCAGCACAGTTATTTTTGCAACGAAAATACTTATATACATTCAATTATTTATTGATTGTAGTGTTAGAAATATACGTTGTAATCCGCCATACTTTAGAAAAATATTGTATTATACACTAACATTACTATGTTTAATTTTTTGAAAACTGTTAATTATTGTGTATCGGATATTGTAAAGAAGGATGAAGAAATAGAGAAGATAATGTATATGGACAGAAGACAGAGGAATTATTATATTGCAACGGTTGAAGAATTGGACGAGTGTGCTACAAAATATCGGTACTTATTCAGATGCAATAAGAAGCTTCAGCAGTCAAGTAAATATGAATATTTTGAATATATTAGCAAACCAAAAACATGCCAGTTGATTCTTTGACATGGACCATAGAGTTAAGAGTTTGAAAAAAAGAACACGTTGTCTATAGAGGCGTGATTGATTTTATATAACATCTCAGAAAACAGTCAGATTGATTTATACCTTTGTGTGGCTATAACACCAAACAAACTAATAATGAGACAAATCATATGTTCCTTGAAGACATTCATTTATTGTATAATTTTAATGTAGTAGTATAATCGTGTACCTCTTCGAGAGGGATGTCTTTACGATCCATATTTGTGTTTTTATTAAACTAACCACTGATATGCTTTTTTGTCCTTTTTCCAGATGTTATTTTGTTTGGCCCTGTCATCAATACAGTTAGTTGTCTCAGTTTATGGGGTGTTCAGTATATTTAAAATAATAAGTAACGTAAGTATTTACTTCTAATCATCAATCTCCTGTCCTTATCCCAATTTTCAACTACTACTACTACTTTCTTCTCTTTTTGTCTTTTTTCTTTCTTCTTCTTCTATATCCACTTCTAATCACTTAAGCTAATTAGATTTTCCATGTAACCGTGGCTGTTATTCTGATATCTTTATTTTTTTTACAGATAAGACAATATTTCGTTTTTGCCATCATTGTGATGCATGTCCTGCTCTACACAATATATTGTGCATATTTTGTCATCATCGCGGGTCAAAATCTTCTAAACGAGAGTTCATTCATTAAAAGGAGTCTATCAAAAATATGTAGCACGTGGTCGAAATATAAGTGTTTTTTTAAGGTTTTACATTGAACCCATCTGTGAAGTTTCACCAACGAATTTAACGGTTGTATGAAATAAAATAGAAAAACTTTTATTCGAAACAGTCATAACGCAGCAGCAACAATGGATCGAGTAAAAGGTAAAAAAACCAAGGAACACAAACACAGAACTATATTCAAAAGGGTTAACTCAGCATTTTGCTAGTTGTGAAACACCCAGCGCCAGCGTCATAGGAAGACCTCTTCATCTTTGGCCCATATTATTGTTCGGGGGAAGGGGGGAGGGGGGAATTTGGTCCACATTGGACATGTCGTGCACATTGGCCATGTTGTCCACATTGGCCGTGTTGTCCACATTGGACATTTTGTCCACATTGTACATTTTGTCTTTAAGCGCATGGAGGGAGATTAGAACTTGGGAGATGTTAAACATAAAAATATTATAATAATACTTACCTATTATTATTTCACTGCAGGGCAAAGACCTCGTCTCTTACAGAGAACATATATTGGAAAAACTCCAGGTTACTTTTAATAATAAATTTTTTATATTTTCAGATCCATCAGCCCCAGAAACCAAACGTTTACGAAATCTGAATATTCTAGTGCAAGTAAACCCTATCCAGATAGTATATACCAATAAAATAATCCTAGGAATGTATCTAATTCCGATATTGTTTTTCTATTTCTGCCACTTTTGTGATAGTTGGTTTGCAAGTTAATCATCATCCTTAAGGTTTTCAAGAGATGTGAAATCTAGAAATAAATTATTTGTGTGTTTATAATAAAGTGATCATTATTGAACAGTCAAATATTTACTAAGTTTTTTTTTTTATCTTCAAACTATCCCTAATTTCGTGCCCTTAAACTTATAATCATGGCTTTGTTCAATACATTCATACATCGTGGGTGCATTTTACATAGTAAAAACAATTGGCAAGTATTTGTTACATAACATCACGCCAGTAACCCACGAAGGGTTAGGCAGAGGTGTAGCCAAAGTACACCCACATTTATTTGTTCATCATGCCGAAAGACTTCATCACACTTCGAGCGGTTCTGTGCTTCCCATATCCACCGGATTCCTGTAGTCTTCACAAGGTCCACCGCGCTAATGGGAGGTCTGCCAACGCTACGTCCTCCAGACTACTTGAATTTGGGAACTCTTCGGGCTATGTCGGTCACAGATTTGATTTTTCTAGTGGAAATAAATTGTACTAATAAAATGGTCCTGCGTCCTGGCGTTGGGTGATTTGATAGCAACAATTCTATCAATATCTGTGGCATATGTTATTATTCCCTTGCAATTTAATTATCATATAGAGAACGGTGTTAACATTAGGGCATCAACATTAACATCAGGAGGAGCTCGTGGCTAAGTAATAACAGCCGCACGGGTCGATCCATCGGGTTAAGCTACGCTTGCCGGGGTTGGTCCGTAGATGGGTGACCATCTTTACATACCGAGACTCCTCCGTGCCTCGGAAAGCACGTTAATCCGTTGGTCCCGGCTGTCATTCGTGGATCTTTGACAGTCGTTACGGGTAGTCAGAAGCCCGAACGTCTGACAACCAGTCTTACCAAGGGGCATCGTATTACCAGTTTCTGGGTCAGATAGGCAGTCGCTCCATGTAAAATACTGGTATTCAGCTGCATCCGTTTAGACTGGAAGCCGACCCCAAGATAGTTGGGAACAGGCTAGGCAGATTGATTTGTTAACATCAGTAAGTTGCAATAATTTAGAAGCTATTGTAAAAATAGTGAACTGGAATTGACGAGTTCAAAATCCATCTGGCACATTTGTTTGTGAATCAACTTGTAGCAAAAATTTGTCCAGGCACACACAAAATATCATTTTTACAAAACATTGTTATTTTTTACGGAGGGCGGCATAATAATAGTTATGCGGATGACATGGTGCTGCCGGGCCCGTCGCCGGGGGCGATCGTGGAGTTGCTAAATGTATGTGAGACTTGCTGAAACGCTGCTAAACATGGACTGGTCTATAATACAAAAAATGTGAATATATGGTGTTTGGGGTCGCCGGTAAGTGCCGAGAAAGTATACTCGAACTTGCCATAAACGGTACCCCAATACGTAGAGTGACTAAGTTCAAATATCTTGGGTATTTTCTTACTGACGAGCTCAGTGACCATGGAGACATTGAGCGTAGGGCTCTGACGGTCAGGGGTAATATGTTGGCACGCTCGATTTGCTCGGTGTTCTGACCAAGTTAAGATTACGTTTTTTAAAGCTTATTGTCAGAATTTTTACACCGGAAATCTGTGGGTCAACTACTCAAAAAGGTCGCTGGATGTTCTACGCGTCCATTATAACAATATTTTTAGGATGCTGTTGCAACTGCCTCAGAAATGCACTGAGGAAATAACATTGGGACAGTACATAGTTCCGTAAGTTTTATCTATCTCCGTCACTTACGTGATTGTTGCCTTGCAATTTAATAACATCATTTTAGTGTTTTGTGTGCTACTATTTAGGCAGAATTAAAAAGGTTAATAATTCTAAAAACCATAATCCGCGTAACCATAATCAGCCTGTAATGTTCCCAAGACCTGCAATTCGTAAAATTCCGGATGCAGCAGAGAAAAATGTAAATAAGAATGATTCAAACAATCTTTACTTTTGTAAACACTCATCATTTTACTTAAATTATGTTGATTTTCTCACTCTCACTCTCTGAACTTACAAAATCAATCATATAGCTGAAATTCAAGATAGTCAATCAATCAATTTTCTCTAGATTGAATTATCAATAGTGTTTTCTAGTAATTCAATTACTTATGAATAAATGAAATTATGATGTGGATTGAAAAAAATCAACCCACTCACTGCAAAGTCGGCACAGACATCGAACGTGAATACTATTGACGTCAAAATGAAACACACAACGTTAGATATGTTAATAAAAGTTGAAAATATAATGGGTGTTTACAGAAATTACAGTTCTCAAAGTAATTATCGTAAAAGTCGAATAACACGAGTTGTTTTAGAGATACTGATTTCTTCAGCTATCTTGTTAAAAAACACTCATGAATTTGTTTCTGCAGTACAAGATTCAGAGAGAGATCGCAAGTTATCGTACCGTATTTTCATTTACCATTTTACGCATTTTTTGAGTGTTTGCACTATAATGATTTGTGCTATTCAAACTTCACGTTCTTACAATATTTTCATTAAAAATATAGTAGCTGTGCAACAATGCTTGAATACAGAACCGACAAAGAAATATTCAAGAAAGTTGAAGAATTTTTTCATCACCTCTACAGCAGTATTGTGCTTTGGTGGAGCATGTTTTTTACCTTTAAGGATCTTTTATAAAAGTCTGCTTTTTAACAAGGCTCCTACCCCGAGCTCAGTTGTGATATTTACATTAGAAATGTTAGCTGAACTCCGTTTTTCGATAGAACATGTTATATTTTACATTTACATAAGTATGGTTGAATGTTTGTTAAAACGTTTGAACGATTATTTATCGGATCTTCAAGTCTTTTATGAAGACCAAGAAATTGTGTTCTCTGTTGAGAGGAGGGAAGCCAATGATCAACTAACAGAAGAACGAATGGAAGAGTGGGCAACAAACTATATTTTATTAGTTGGTTGCAGCAAGGAACTATCGGCATGCTTCAGTTTTCAAGTATATATTTTCTTACTAAAATTCACTCAGTGCTTTCTTGACTAAAATAATATTATAAGTAACGTACGGATAATAAAATTGAGCTGTTGTCAAATTCGATTCTAAAAAAATCGAAACTAATAATCTTATATAGATGGCTATTTACAATTATTATTTATTTCATTTAAAAACTAACATTTTTTTTTTCATTTGTTTCAGATGATGTTTTCATTGGGCCTGTCGTCAATGTATTATATTTCTTCATCATTTTCAATTTTTCGACTATTTCTTGCAAATGTAAATATCGAAAGAGGCAGAGTGTTTATGTATACAACTTGTACAAAAAACCTTGTCCGATCTGTGAGGTGTTAAGTATCGTACTGAGAGATAATTTATGGGGAAATTTTCAGGAAAAAAAAAAAACGTCGCCATTTTTTTCAATGGGAACTTATGAGCCCTGTTGCAATTTTTAAATGAATTGGGGTAATTTTGGTCCACAAAATAGGAATTTTATAGCAATAACTTTTTTATTAACAATAATAATAAGATTATTTATTACTTTTTAGTAATATTATTGCAGGACCTATGTGTCCCTTTTGGATCGGACAGGTTTTTTTTTAAGTATTGTATTTATTTATTTAGAAGCTCGTGGCTAAGTAATAACAGCCGCTCGGGTCGATCCATCAGGTTAAGCTACGCTTGCCGGGGTTGGTCCGTGGATGGGTGACCATTTTCACATATCGAGACTCCTCCGTGCCTCGGAAAGCACGTTAAGCCATTGGTCCCGGCTGTCATTTGTGGATCTTTGACAGTCGTTACGAGTCGTCAGAAGCCTGAAAGTTTGACAACCAGTCTAACCAAGGGGTATCGTATTACCCAGTTACTGGGTTGTGGAGGTCAGATAGGCAGTCGCTTCATGTAAAATACTGGTATTCAGCTGCATCCGGTTAGTCTGGTAGCCGACCCCAATATAGTTGAGAAAAGGCTAGGCAGATTGATTGATTTATGTATTTCATAAGCCTATTTACTAAGCGATCCAAATATTCCTTTTTTGTTTTTAAACTGACAGTTCTGTTTTTCTCAGGAAACATACAAGTATTTTGGTGCTACCCTAAGTTTTTTTGTCCTGATATATTCTTTGAGCAGTACACATTTAGTAATAATTGCTGGACAAAAACTAATTAACGAAGCTGCCAAAACAAGAACGGGTTTGATGAAATTAAGCAACACGTTATCGATTTGTGAGTAACTATTTATCAATTCTTTCTATGTATAACAAATGTAGGTACCGACATTATTAGCTACAATATCGCGCTTATTGAAAAACCTAAAATTATTATTGTTTATACTCCAAAATCAAGCAATAAGATACTTTGACCACTTTGATTTTTTATGTACCTATAGTCTTGGTAGACATACTTTTTTTTTTGAGGGTTGGAAATCATCAAAAAAATGACTTCTCATGCTCTGGGTGGAACAGGAACTGGGTGTCAGACTTTTATTGACTAAAACCCACCCGTGTTCTTTCAGTTGCCTGTTCCCAAGGGTCCCGGTATCCCTTTCTGACTTTCCCGCAACCTTGGCAGTTGGTAGACACCCTGAAGTTAGAAACTTCAGGGTGTCTACCAACTGCCAAGGTTCACAAGTCAAGTCAAGTCACATTAAAAACATACTTCATTCTGTTTACCTTTAATAATTTATTTTCAGATCCTACATCAAAATCAAAGGCTATCAAGAATTTATATCTTCTAGTAAAAGCTAATCCAATCAAAATAGTATACATTGGACGAGTGCCGCAGGGAACGTATTTAATTCCAATTATACTTTCTTTTTCTGTCAGCTATGTCATAGTTGCTTTGCAATTCAATCACCTCATTTAAATATTGTTATAATAATAAATAACAAAAATCTTTATTGATACAAACACTTTTAGCATTGCCTAAGACTAGAATAACTTGGTTAACTAAAAGTCATACAGATGAGATAAACCCTGACTCCTAAACTGTACTCCATTTGAAATAAGATTAGAAATTTAAACAAACCTTTTTACAGTCCGTTCAACCGATTTTGACTTCTATACCGTAGGTATAAGGATGGTATTAAAAGCAAAAAAGTTACACAATACCAACTTTCTACTGCAGCTGCCATTTGTCGTGCCACCAACGCAATAGAAGTCAAAATCGGTTGAACGGACTGCAAAAAGGCTTATTTTATTTTATAATCTTATGTCAAATGGAGTATAGGTGTGATCCTGTGACGTAGGAATCAGTGTTCTGCTGCCACTGTGATACCAAAAACGTTTTATGTTGTGTTCGAACATTACATTAGCTTGAGCGCTTGCAAAACTTGTGCATTCGCTTTGTTTTCGGTCTTCGAAAGTATGACCATGTTTCTCACCTTCGTAAGGAACTCAATTGGCTCCCTATCCCCCTTCGCAGTAACACTCGGATTTTATGTCTCCTCTTCAACATCTTACACAACCCGTCTTATCCATCCTACCTGCGTGAGCGTTTTTCTTATGCTCGTCCTAGTGACGTACCGTGTAGATCACTCCTTAGATCCCTCCTTAAATCTCATCCTCATAAAACTAGCTATTATTCTTATTCCTTCTCTGTCCATGCTGTAAGATTATGGAACTCACTTTCGTCTAGCATTCGTGATGTAAAAACTCTTTCTCTATTTAAAATTCGTGTAAAAGAGCATTATCTTTCCTCTCAACTATGAGTATATAATAATATAGGTACCTATAGTCTATTTATGTTTATATATTTAAGCTTTATGTATTTATTCAAGTATATGTTAATTTTCTTGCGTATACGTGTAGATATATTTAATATTTTAGTTAAGACTTCGCATAATCATGTTTTTCTTTTCTTGTTCTCACACACTATTGTTTACATTTCTTTCTCATTTCCCTTTCGCAGGTCTGCTGGAAGAAATTTCTTAAGAAATAAGCAGTACCTTTGTATATATTTGTTATAATTATGTCGTATCTCCATGAATTTTACTGTGTGTACATAAATAATAAAATACAAAAAAAAATCATTTACATTGCGGGATACAAAGTATGTATATTGAAATTAAAAGGGATGTTATATTTGAAAACCCAACTATTTGTGGTTGGTTCCGTTTTATATAAATACTATCACTTATAAAAGTTAATCACTATTTGAATGTATAACTGTATCACCCTAAAATATGTAATATGTATATATACGTTTATTAATATTTATTTGGATTTAAGTACATGAAGCACAAGGAGAACTATGATCTGTTCGAAAAGTGTCTCATGAAAGTGTTAACAAACCCTTTTCAGGTTAAATTCTAGCTCAAGCCCTCACTAAAGTTTCTCATTCATTTATATTTAGAAGTTTTCAAGTTTATATCTCACCATTTTTTACAAGAAATATAGTTTGAATAACAATATGAAATCGTAATTGTACCTAAAATGATAAACGTATATTGAGGCAATTAAATCAACGTCAATTTTTGTGAAATACAAAACATCTTTAAACTGATTCAAAATGAAAATTTCGTATTAAAACATTAAAATAATCTAATCCACGGGTACCTACATTTTCTTATCCATTTGATTACAATTTCATCAGATATTTTTGGAACAGACTCATGGCTATCATGTATACCATGTGGGGACGACACTTCGACACACTGGCAATATTAATGGCAGTAATTTTATAAAACAAAAAAGTACCAGAATTTCAAATAAAAAAACATACTTTCTAAATAGTAAGTAGTGATAAACCGACTATTGGTTTTGCCAATTAACCGACTAGCCACACTGACTAATTGAATAATCAAATAATCAATCAAATAAATAATATTCATTATTTGTTTGATTGATTTGAATTTTTGTTTGTAGACTGGGTAAGTCATTAGTGAAATAATATACGAAGTTTAATTTAGTGTCGTATAGCCGCCTTGTACATAAATGTAACAAAAATAATTATAATCATGTTTAGAAGAGTGACAAATGATAAAACACATTACGATAAATAAACAAAGTAATAAATTAAATAACGTATACTTTTTTTCCTTATTTTCATCCCGTTATCCATCGTAGTTAAACAATATAACGATACAGATACACTATAAAATAGTGAATATTTTTGATAAATGGTTAATGACCATTTTTAGCCGACTACGGCGAAGAAAAAAGGAGAGTTATGATTTTGACCGGTATGTATGTATGTATGTTCATCTGTTCCCTCATATCTTGTAAACGACTCATCACAATTTGAAAAATGAGGTATCGTTGGAAGCGTCTTGATCGTCCGCTGGTTATAGGCTATGTGACGACACATTAAAAATGGCGCCCTCTAGAGGACATAAAGTAAGGAACTAAAAAAACATATTATTATAAAACATTATTAAAATCCGGAGTCACACGTAATCTGTTTGATTTATGCCCTAACACGTGTGACTCCGGATTTTTTATTTGTCTGTCTATGGTCTCTTGTTTATACCTTTTTAGTCGTAGTTGGGCTTTAGTTTTTATTACTTTAATTTTTTTATATAACAACCCCCTACAGATGTAGGTACGTTCTCTAATGAGTGAATTTATATTACTACTAGCGACCAGCTTCGCATGGCTATTACGACTTGAAAAAACATCGAGATTTCTTAGTTATATGTAACTTTAATATGTAACTTTAAATTAATACACAACACAACTTTCGGATATAATCTTTCTGACAAATTATTATGCTGGTCGATTCTATCATTAATATCAGAAAAGCAATTTTTCATTAGAACACTGCGTCTTGATATTACTTTAACCTCATAAAGGACATCAATCAAGATTCTTATGAATGACATATGAATATAACTAATAATTTGAATGATCGGGGACAGTTTTTTTATAAACGATTTTGTAATGTAAGTTTGTCAGCATACTCTAGACATAAAGTGCTCACTTACTTTTCCGAGTAAGGACGAATTGCTAGACGTCAAAATGTTAGAAAACAAAATTATGATAATCGGTGAAAATATAATGGGCGTTCACCGAAATTATAGTTCTGTCGGAAAATATTACAAAATTCTAATTTTAATTCGTATTATTGTCGAAATTGTGGTTTCTGTAACTGTTTTTTGTCAAAGCTTTTTTACTTTTTCTCCAAGTTTAAGACTCCGTGAAAATGTTTCGTGGTCGATGATCGTGTATCACTTGGATTTTCTTATGAACAGTTTTAGCATCATGACGTATGCTGTTTTAAGCTCGCATTCTTACAAATTATTTATTCATAACTTTATGGAAGCCCAATATTGCTTTTGGAATGTTGACATATACAAAAAATATATTAAACAGTTCAAATTAGTCTTCATATTAGCCTCATCAACGTTTAGTTTTGTAAACGTCATTTTGATAACTCTCAGAATCCGTAACTCAACGCCGCATGTTAATGTTTATTACGTAGTGTTATTTCTGATAGAAATATACATTGAAATACGTCACATCTTGGAAAGTGTTATGTTTTACACTTATATTTCAATAATACAATATTATTTGAAATCTATGAACACGTGTATTAATGGCATTAAAGCGAAGTATACTTTAATAGAAAAGAGACAAAAATCGCGTATAAGCGAAGAGAATGATCTGCTGACGGTGGCCCAAGTTGATGAGTGGGCATCAAAGTACCAAATATTAGAGAGTTGTAGCAATACACTCTCTGATTGCTTCAAAAGTCAGGTGAATTAAACCTTACAAAAAGTTATAGTACCTTGTTTCCCACTAGCCATTCTTATATAGTATTCAACATATTTATTATGTTCATCAACATAATGTATACAACAATCAGTGGTTTTCAGATGTTATTTTTATCCGCTTTGTCATCGGTGATTTATATTATTTCAACGTATGCGATATTCAGAATATTTTTAACGCGCGTAAGTATAAAATGATGTTTTAATATATGTTACCTAACGAAGGGCGTTCCCGGCAATACTATAGCGTCTTTAAATGCTAAAAAATATTACCATAAAAAAAAATGTTTTTTTTTTCGTAATACAATATTCACAATAAATATTAAATTGATACGGAAAAGAAACACTCTGTACATGCACACTTGTTACACTTGTCTTTATACGTTGAAATACAAGTGTGCGTGTACAGAGTGTTTCTTTTATTTACGTATCAATTTAATAGTTTTGTGAATATTTTACTACTTATATTTAAAAACTTTTTTTGAGTGGTAATATTTTTTTTATGGGGAACGCCCTTTTTTAGTTAGCATACTGTATTAGTACATTACATAAGCCAATGAAAAAAAAAAATGTTGATTTTGTCTGTTCTTCCATACATCTCTTTTAGTTGCCATCTCCCTTGCTATTTAATTATCAACTTTCATATGACTTTATGAAAGTTGATAATTAAATAGCAAGGGAGATCCCGCTTTCTTGCTTTTTACCCGACTACGGCGAAGCAAAAAGGAGGGTTATGATTTTGACCGGTATGTATGTATGTATGTATGTTCATCTGTTCCCTCATATCTTCTAAACCACTCATCACAACTTGACAAGTGAGGTATCGTTGGAAGCCTCTTGATCGTCCCCTGGTTATAGGCCATGTGACGTCACATTAAATTAAAAATGGCGCCCTCTAGAGGACATAAAGTCAGGAACTTGAAAAAAAAAATTGTTTAATCGTACCATGTTAGGTATCAAATGAAAGGGTTTAATGAGCACATCTCAAATATATATATTATAACCCCAAAATAATTTAAAAAAAAAAATGTAATAAAAACTAAAACCCAACTACGACTAAAAAGGTATAAACAAGACACCACAGACAGACAAATAAAAAATCCGGAGTCACACGTAATCTGTTCGATTTATGCTCTAACACGTGTGACTCCGGATTTTTTATTTGTCTGTCTGTGGTGTCTTGTTTATACCTTTTAAGTCGTACTTGGGTTTTAGTTTTTATTACTTAATAACATTCAATACATTATTATATATGGTATATATTATTAGTAATACATACAATAACATACCTACTTATTCCTCTGCATCACATGAAATAAAGAATGCATACTCTTCTATTTTTTCTTGAGTTGCTCGTGGCTAAGTAATAACAGCCGCTCAGGTCGATCCATCAGGTTAAGCTACGCTTGCCGGGGTTGATTTATGGATGGGTGACCATTTTCACATATCGAGACTCCTCCATGCCTCGGAAAGCATGATAAGCCGTTGGTCCCGGCTGTCATTCGTGGATCTTTGACAGTCGTTACGAGTCGTCAGAAGCCCGAAACTGACAACCAGTCTAACCAAGGGGTATCATAGTACCCAGTTACTGGGTTGTGGAGGTTAGATAAGCAGTCGCTCCATGTAAAATACTGGTATTCCGTTGCATCCGGTTAGACTGGAAGCCGACCCCAATATAGTTGGGAATAGGCTAGGCAGATTGACTTTACTGTTTTCAAAGCTTTTTGATTCTTTCTTTACACAGGAAACAAAATTTTACGTGAGCGCCTTGATCAACTTACAAGGTTTATTATATTCTTGGTGTTGTACGTATTTTATCTTCACTTCTGGTCAGAGACTTCTAAATGAAGGAGTTAAGTTCAGAAGAACTTTGGCAAAATTATACAGCTCGTGGTCAGTAAGTAAGTGAATTTTTTCATAATAATTTTTTTTTTTAGTTATAATTATGTTTTCACTAGCAGCATCCTGCAATAGTATCGGCGACTTGAAGCATGGACTGGTAAACCAGAGGTACTTAGTGAGTTTAAACACCATCCAATAACTTTATTGACGCCAACTCATATAATTCCCCAATATGGAAATAATCATGAAAGAGATGATGTACCTAAGCCACGTTGCCCACACGACCTCTACAGCAAAAACACACTATTATGTGGAAAATGGGAGCAGTGGTGGCCCAGTGGTAACGGCCACGACTTACGAGTCGTAGGTCGTAGGTCCGAACCCTGACAGGCGCTTTACTTTGTGTAAATTATTTCATCGCCACTGCTCTCAAAAACGGTGAAGGAAAACATCACGAGGAAACCGGCATGTCCTAGAACCAAAAATTCGAAGACATGTGACATCTACCGACCCGCACTGGGCCCGCGTGGTAGATTACGGCCCGCTCCCTCTCACAGAGAGGAGGCCTGTGTCCCAGCAGTGCTATATGTGAAAAATAACTTTAAGTTTTTTTTTTGTTATTCATACTTCTCTATTCGTCGTTATCTCTACAATATGCGCACATAAATATGTATTTTGACATTAACAACTTTTTGTTGTAAAATTTTCAGATACAGAAGCTCCAGAAACGACTAGTCTAAAAAATTTAATAATTTTCATAAAAATACATCCAATTAAAATACAGTACACCGAGAAAATAACATTGGGACTGTACCTAGTTCCGACAGTTTTATCTTTCTCCGTCACTTACGTGATAGTTGCCTTGCAATTTAATCATATTATTTAATGAAGTGTTTTGTAAACCGCAGTTTAAAAAAAAAAAAAAACACTTTTTTAACCCCTTATCATTTCCTTATGTACTTATACAAATAATCAAATGATTGACATTCAAAATAATAAATAATCCTTCTAGCAAGATTGAATTACCAGTATTGTTTTTCTTGTTATTCAATTACTTATTAATAAATTCAATTATTATGTTAATTGAAAATCAACTCAATCACTGCAAGGTCAGTTCAGACTTCGAACGTGATTACTATAGACGTCGCTACGCTGTATTTATATGTACCTAATGTTGTTAAATAATCATAAGTTGTATTTATGATAAAATTATAATAATTAATTAAATGTGGTATCATTTTGTTTTCCTTATTTTCACCCGATTTTCCATCGTAGTTCTCTATAGCTATCTGTTAATTTTGTCTTTCCCATCCTCTATTTATGTGCATCAACTTTTAAGTGCAACGAGAGCTTTGAAGGCATTCATTAGGATTTTATATAAATAACTGTACCTAGGTACTAAAAATAACAACACAAAAACATACCACTGTACAGTCTCCATTAGAAGTGACCGTAGTTGACAGCTTAACAGTAAAATAACTGGGTTTTGTAAAGGACAAACACAGCTTGTGACCTGTTTTTAACACACTTAGTATTATAGTTGTCGCTAATAATTTGTTCCGCCTCCCTCAACTCCTTCTCACAGAGAGGAGGCCCGTGGCCCGTGGCGTTATAGGCTGATTATGTTATAAATTGTTGGTAAGCATTTCTTGTGGCAGTGTTTATTTCTTACATAATCTTACAAAATTAGTACATACTGTAAAGAACTCAATCTTCGACAATTTAGGCCTTATTGATTCCAGCCAAAGATTTCTCGGGTTCCGTGGATTGATTAGCACCTCAATAAAAACCTAATTACTATAGCCTTAAGACTTCGTTCCGGACATATTCCATCAAATAAGTTTTATTACTTAATAAGGAAAGCTTTGTTGTTCGATGTTATTTCACCCTTTTTGGCAATTGTTTTTAACTCTTGTATTGCATCTGGTGTATTTCCTGATCTGATGAAACTTAGCAAAGTGATTCCACTGTTCAAGTCTGGCAGCACAACTGATCCCACGAATTTTCGGCCTATCTCGATATTACCTACGTTGAGCAAAATCTTTGAAAAATTAATTTTAAAACAGATGTTAAGTCATTTCAATACACATCATTTACTTCATCTGAAACAGTTCGGTTTTACAAAGGGTCGTTCAACTACAGTCGCGGGCGTGGAATTACTGAAGAGCATATTCGAGGCTTGGGAGGAGTCGCAGGATGCTCTTGGCATTTTCTGCGACTTGTCCAAAGCTTTCGATTGCGTACATCATGATACTCTCATCAGGAAACTGTACCACTATGGTATGAGGGACAAGGCTCTCGACCTTCTGACTTCTTATCTGAATAACATAATTCAGAGGGTCGATGTTAATGGCAAGAGATCTGCAGGATCTTCGGTCACCATGGGCGTTCCGCAGGGTTCAATTCTAGGTCCTTTCTTATTTCTCATTTATATTAATGATTTACCTTACCACATAAGGGATAATCACAAGATCGTGTTATTCGCAGATGATACTTCCCTCATTTTTAAAATAAAACGTCAGTTAGTCAACTTTGAACAAGTTAACGATGCACTCTCTAAAGTGGTGCATTGGTTTAATGTAAATAATCTTCTCCTGAATGAGAAAAAGACTAAACTCATTAAATTTTCAACGCCAAATGTCAGGCAGCTATCTACCAATGTTAAAATTAATGGAATAGAGTTGGACCCCGTTGAGTCGACAGTTTTTCTTGGAATAACCATTGACGGTAAATTACAATGGGGCCCACACATAGAAAAATTGTCAGGAAGGCTTAGTTCGGCCGCCTACGCCGTTAAAAAAATTAGACAGATAACTGACGTAGATACAGCCAGAATTGTTTATTTTAGTTATTTTCATAGTCTTCTGTCTTATGGGATTCTTCTCTGGGGAGCCTGTGCGGACATTAATGCTATCTTTGTTTTACAGAAAAGGGCTATTCGAGCCATTTACAACCTAGGTCCAAGGGATTCCCTTCGAGAAAAATTCAGAGAAATAGATATTCTGACTGTAGCCTCACAATATATATTTGAAAATCTATTGTATGTACACAAAAATATATCTAATTTTAAGAAAATGTCCGATATTCATAGTTTAAATACCAGGAATAAGCACAATCTTGCTGTACATGTACGTTCATGGGTCAATGTATACGCTTTTATAACAAACTTCCCATTGACATTCGAAACTTACCCATTAAACGATTTAAAAGGTGCATTAAAACCAAACTTTGTAGAAAAGGGTACTATAAAATTTCAGATTATTTAGAAGACAAAAAAGCATGGGATTGAGCTGCTCGCTCTGCTAAGCATTGTAACATTTTGAATAATATGGAAAATCATCAAAGTATATCAACCAGTTTTATTTACAAATTGACATTATTGAATATTCTATACAAAATGACATGATTACTTTGTAAAGTATTTTATTATTGTGAATGTGAGGACTATGTGAATTTTTTAATTTTTTTTTTTTCTCGTTCTCAGTTAATTTTATCATTGGTCTGGCAATTTGAGAATTTTATGCGGCCTACCCAAATGTCCTTTCTTTGGTATTGTTCGTCGAGTCGCTGAGCTCCTTAAGTTCTTAGTTGAGCTCCGCCATTACTGACAAATGCTTGCACTGACTGGACAGGTCCACTCAAATCTGTGTGGTTCTTTCCTCAAAAGACCATTTCAGACTCGAATTTACATGGTCCTCATATGGCTTGACCAAGATTATGTCTGGACTTTAAAAGAGACTGTGACCTCTGAGTTTGTTTCGGCCTTTCTTCTCAGAGTAGTCAGATAGGAAACGCCGACCTCATCTAGCTTATTTTTAATATTTTTTAATATGACGTGTAAAAGTGATTCCAATATCCTATTTACAGAATAAACAATTTCATTTCATTTCATTTCATTTCATTTGTCTCCAAATTGTGATGACCGTAGAGTGATTGATGATGTCTTCCATATTCTGATGGAGTGTGTTCGGAATGACCAAAATACTAATACTAATACTGAATACTAATACTTTTGGACGTCATAAAAGGTATGATATTGGCTCGTGTAATACCATCCTTGCTTTTCCAGTATTCGATAAGGCTAAACAATAGTACAAGTTAGTAATAAGATAGATGTAATCTACAATATTGTGTTTCTCTGCACTGGGCGATGTGGTCGTTAAGCGATAAAGCCTTTTAAAGAAATGAAAAAAAGGCCTTTTTGATAAGTGTGGTTATCCTCATGTCGTCTGCTTTGGTTCGGTCCGCATTAGGGTCAGTTCACACAAAGACACGACATGACGCGCACTTTTTCATGATCTAATACAATATCGAATTTATTTACTACACAATAAGGTACACGCGCTGTGCAGCACCGCGCATCTCAGCCTTTTTTGATACGTGCCAACACTCGCACTGACAATAAACCGATAATTGTCAAAAAGTGCGCTTCACGTTGCGGTCTGGACTGAACCTTACTTTCATACCTACAGATGTTGTAGCTCTACCGTTTATACCTACAAAGTACGATCATGCAATGAATTACTACATAATTATACTGAAGTGAATTACGTTTGTTTTAATTTGACATAATTGACTCAGTATTGCGATATCTTAATAAAATAAGAATACGCAGATATGATAATATTCCCTTTCTCTCAAAGAAACTTATTGCATCGTGAACAAGTTAGAATGCATCGTTTCAATTATTTGATCAAATCTCGTAAATTTGAGAGGATTTGATTTGCTGTTTTCATTTTACTACGCGTTGCAGTCATTATGCCACATAAATGCTGTCCTGTGACTAGACATCTAAAGGCAAGAGCACACTAAGCGCATAATACGGACATTTTTCATCATTCTGCCACACGTCAAATAATGGATTTTATACATTCTGTCAAAAGGAAATAAATTCTAGAATAATTTTATGAGGTAATAGTAGATAGTAGTAAATAATTTTACTGACACAATTTAGTTTAATTATCACGTTGTCACTTTTTACGTAAAGCAAGTAAGTACCTACGTATAAATATAATGAACCTTTTAGCCAAGACGTATTGATCTCAAATAGAAGAAAACGGCTACGCGGCAGGCCCAGAAAGAGATAGCGATATGAGCTGGAGCTCCTTCTTGAAGGATTGACCCGCAATCGCAGTAGACCGGAAAAAGTGGGAAGAGGTAGGCCCTTGGCCTGCAGTGGTACAACACAGGCTAATAGTAATAATAATATCCTGCAGCCCTAACCACAAAAAAATAACATTTTTTTTTTTTTTATAATTTTTAACTTAAGAAATATATAAAAGTGAAAATAGGTAGGTAAGAAGAAAAAAAAAACGAAATAATATTATATAAATAAATAAATATAAATTTTTATTTTGTAGATTGTTTTACAAATTAAACCTAGGTTAGTTTTGAGTACAAATTAATTTAAGCATCTGTAGCCGAACTAGGCAAAACCTGTATTTCGGTTATCAGCGCCAATCCCCTCGAATATTTTTACATTAAAATCATAGAGTTAGATTTATTGTTGAGCTTATCTATTAAACGGCTAAGTTCTATTAAATAAAGACCTGACAGTGATAACACTACGCGTCCTTTTAAAAATCACCTAAAATCTCTTAGTGTAACCTCAGCTTTTATTCCACTTTTCTCTTAATGGAAGATGCACGTCGTATAATGTTGACTGCGCTGCCGAAAAAAGGATTTTTGTTATGCCCAGGCATGACACCTGGATGTGTGACTCAGGGAAATGGGCGGCTGAGAGAGCCATCAGGACTAAAGGAAAATATTAGAGGGGTTTTTAGAAAATAACATTAGACTGTGAAGTAATTGTCTTTTAAAAAAATCGGCCAAGTGCGTGACGATCCACGCTTAGTGAAGGGTTCCGTAGTTGGTAGGAATTTATCCCAAGCACAAACTTAACATTGTAGTTGTAAAACTTTATCTCCAATACGGAATGTATGGGAGAACATGTTTTTGCAACTGCAAATGTAAGTTGGTCGATAATTACTCAGTATCTTGTAGAGCCTACTTAGCTTTGATAGTTTTCCTTTTAATTTCGTTATATACTACTGCTGTGAATTTTTTCACATACTTATCCAAAATGATTTTCACAAATTCACAATATTTTTGAGCGACACCGCACACCATGGGATAGGCGAAAAAAAAAATATTCCCACTTTAAGAGTGGGGGAGGTTACCCTAAAAAAAAGTTTTTTTCACGATTTTTTTTAACACTTTGTCTGCTTTATTATTTTATATACCTAAATATATACCCATGCCAAATTACAGCTTTCTAGTACTAAGAGTCTCCGAGCTAAGCCGCGTACAGACAGACAGACGGATATGACGTAACTACATGGGTTCCTTGTTGACTACCACCCCATGGTAAGGAGACCCCTTAAATTTTTAAATCTCATTTAATTTTCTGTAATAAATTCAACTGTCGACCTATTATGGTTCATGAGATACAGCCCACTGACAGACGGACGGACGGAAGGTCGAACGGTCGTACAGTGGAGGCTTAGTAATAGGATTCAGAGCTTACACGGAGCTTTGAACAAAATGTATGAGAATTATCGCCCGAGGCCTGTCGTTGCGTATAGTCTTCGAGCTGTCGTAGTTGCATGTCGCATAGTGTCCGAGGCAGCTTAAACACCTTCAAGTTTTTTATTTTCCTGTAGGTTTTAATTAATAACATGGGTGTTTTACTTTCTTTCGGTATCTGCCTGACTTCGTTAGCTAGCAATAAAAAAATATAAAAAAACTGCGTCCTAACCGGACAGCGACTGCCACGCAAATACTCGATTACGCGGTTGTTAATTTTTATAGCTCCCGTCCTAACTAAAGGCGATCGATGGAATCTTTTGTATGAATTATGACGTAACGCGACTTATTGATCGCGCGACTGAAATATTCATATAAAAGAGCGTACTCGCGTGACGATTAGTACTAAGTTTGATCGATATTGACTGGGATGAAAATAGCTTTTTCTTGGTTTTGCGTGCCAATCTCTCCTCCAAGAGACAAAAATAAAAAGAATGTAGATACAGGCGACGACGTTGGCATATCCTCCTTTAGCATACATTATAATAATATATCTAAATAATATAAACAATGTTTCAAAACAATTGCGCAACATTGTTGCTAGCAACATTATTATGAGATGTTTTTTTTACCATTTATGTACACACGTAAAAAACAGACAAGAAGAAAAGAACAGAAAAATACGTACAAAGGTGATGTTCTTTTGTTAACCTTGAAAATGGATGTTGCCAGCACCACTGCAACATTCCATGTTGCCGGTAACATTGTTTCCCGCAACTCAAAAACATATTGCTGCAACAATTACGCTGCTTTGTTGCCCAACGCGGCTATAATCTAAATACTGTACCAAATGATAATATAAAATTACGTTATGATTATGAGGGAAACCCTAATTATGATGCTTTGACCAATTAATTGAGTTACTTGGGTACATGGGACTTCTCAAGGAAATTATGTAAATCTACTGATTGGTATTGACTTATTGAATACCCAAATAATGTATTATTATTGTGGAACATTTTGGAACACAGGCGAAACATAAAATAAGCGCAGGTACGCACGGGCGATTTTATAACGCGACATTTTTTTTATGGCGCTCTGGATTTTTATCTCTTCAGATCTTACCACAAAAACTTACGGCTAGTTTCTTCACAGCCAAAGTAACAGTCAACTGTTCTTCCACGGATTTATAACCCTCGCCTCAGCGCCGAGGATTGAAAATAGAACAGTGCAAAAGAACAGTTGACTGTTAGTTTGGCTGTCACTTTTTCTGAAGAAACTGGCCGTTAGACACTTGTTAAACGCCTGTCTATTGTCAGTTTTATGTCAAACTCCATACAGAAATGTCGTGTTTAAAAGGTGTTTAGGCTAAACAACAGATAAACATGGTTTTGTGGTAATGGTAATGGAGCCGAACATTGACATCGAACAAAGTGCATTCCAGCGAGTCAAAAAACACACTGTCCCCTTGGCCACTAAATCACCGCCTGCGTGACTTGAGACTTGCGTCTGAGACCACGGTGAAAAAAAAAAATGTTAGAAGTTTTTTAGAGCGTGGCATGAGTTGCCGAAGTTCAACTTGTGGAGTCCTCACCGCTCTCCTGAGTGGCGCAGGAACATTCGAGCGCCGCCGCGCTTCACAAGACGTACCGCAAGACGATTTATTCCATTCTAATACCACTGATAATTTGTTTCTACTCATATTCATTTTCTACTAGCTGCGCCCCGCGGTTTCACCCGCGTCAGTCTCGATCCCTTGGGAATATCGGGATAAAAAGTATCCTATGTTTTAATCCAGGTTATAAACTATCTGTTTGCCAAATTTCATCCAAATCCATTCAGCCGTTTTTGCGTGATTGAGTAACAAACATCTAAACACACAAACTTTCACATTTATAATATTATATAGTAGGATTCCGAACGGATACCATTGTTTAAAATAAACCAAAACAAGTTCAAAGATGTAAGGTACAGTCAGTATAAATATGAGTTTTAACAAATACCAGTGGTATTCGTTTTTGGTGTTAGAATGGAAGAAATCCGCACGACGCACCGCCCTATCTCGTGGTGCTGGTCTATTGGAATTACAACGATCAGTGCTTAGCGTTGTGCGTTAAAAATCCAATGTGTGATAAAAATCGCTCCCGAGCTTGTGGGATCGCTCAGAAACGTTCATTAAAGGATTGTAAACGAATCATTGTCAGCAGATAGTGAAGTGAAATGCGCTTAACGGAATAAAGAAGTAATTTTACTGAATCATTTATTGTAATCTTACTACACGCTTTATTTACACTCAATTTTGCACACAAAATTATGACATAGGTACATAATTATTTAAAATATCAATAATTTAAACACAAATATCATTTATGAACTAACAGCCGCACGGGTCTATCCATCAGGTTAATAAGCTACGCTTGCCAGTGGATGGATGACCATCTTTACATACAGAGACTCCTCCGTGCCTCGGAAAGCACATTAAGCCATTGCTCCTGGCTATCATTCGTGAATCTTTACGACAGTCGTTATGAGTCGTTTGAAGCCCGAAAGTCTGACAACCAGTCTTACCAAGGGATATCATGATGAGTAGTTCGCATGTGGTGATGTAGATGCCGCCACAGTATTACCCAGTTCCTGGGTTGTGGAGTACAGATAGGCAGTCGCTCCATGTAATATACTAGTATTCAGAAGCATCCGGTTAGACTAGAAGTCGACATCAACATAGTTAGGAAAAGGCTAGGTAGATTGAATTTTATGCTATAAAAAATCTTATTACCTATTTTTTACCGTCTAAATATTTTCACACAAAATACTTAAATGATATGATTAAATTGCAAGGCAACAATCACGTAAGTGATGGAGAAGGATAAAACTGTCGGAACTAGGTACAGTCCCAATGTTATTTTCTCGGTGTACTGTATTTTAATTGGATGTATTTTTATAAAAATTATTAAATTTTTGAGATGAGTTGTTTCCGGAGCTTCTGGATCTGAAAAACATAGAATAACAAATGTTAATATTCACTTCCCAGCTTGCGACACAATATTTAACTTAAAACCATATATATAAATGACACTATTTTATTTTAATTCAACGTTTTCAATTAAATAAGCGCCTTCATCCTCTCTCCTATTAAAAATTAACTTGTGCTGTGCCCGATCGGGTCCATAATTGATTCGATGTCTTAACATACCAACTATTATGTACACATTATGGAATGCATTAAAGTATTGAGTACTATACAAAAATACACAATAGGATCTTGTTTTTACTCTTTCTGACACAAATTATTAAAACCTATGTTTTCACCCTTGTGGTCGTGTCAGCACCGAGACTTACATCATCTCCTTCACGTTTATTTCACTTTGAGACTTAGCAACAATTAGCAACAATAAAGTTAGTGGAAAGTGTTTAAACTCACTAAGTTTACCAGTCCATGCTTCAAGTCGCCGTTATACTTATTGCAAGATGCTGCTAATACCAATTATGACTAAAACAATATGTATTATAAAAAAATCACTTACTCACTGACCACGAGCTGTATAATTTTGCCAAACTTCTTCTGAATTTCAGTCCCTCATTTAGAAGTCGCTGACCAGAAGTGAATAACAAATATGTACAATACCAAGAATATAATACGCCTTGTAATGTGATCAAGGCAGTCACGTAAAATGCAGTATCCTGTGTAAGGAAAAAATCAAGAAGCTCAGAACAGAAAAGAAGAGCATTTTTTCTTTACTAGCTGTTGCCCGCGACTTCGTCTGCGGTCTAGGATGAAAAGCCTATATATATATCCAGCCATGGTCTACCCATGTGCCAAATTTTATCCAAATCCGTTCAGCCATTTTAGCGTGAAATCGTAAAATCAAAATCAAAAGTCATTTATTCAAACTAGGCTGAGAATCAGCACATTTCGATCGTCAAAAATTACATAAGACATTCCCCCAAAACGCCCACCCTTCACCGCCACTTCACTTCCTAGTGCTTTAGCTGGGAAGAAGAAGTGGCGCAACAAACTCCCCAGCAGCACAGCTGTCTGTTTAGTTTGGTTCTATACAATAGTATGCAAAATCATTCACATTACGGAACACAAAAACAAAAATCTAATTATTAGCCCTAAGTCAGCTAGCTCACGCCATTATACCAACCAAAAAAAATTATAATTAAAATCGAGAACTATATGTGTACTATCGTAACAAATACACAAACGAACTCACTTTCGGATTTATAATATTAGCTAGGATTGTTAGTATTATAATATTATATAATACATAAGTTAGGGTTACATGTGGTGCGAAGAAAAAAGGAAAAAATATTTTGACGTTGAAAACATTAAAAGAGTGATTAGCTTTATGAAAGAGATTTATAGGAGAAGAGATTCAACTGAGCTACATGCATTACCATAAAATAACTACTTACGCGGTTTAAAATTGTTCTGAATATCACGTACGTTGATATAATATAATGCACCGATGACAAAGCGGATAAAACTAGCATCTGAAAAACAATGTGTGAAGTTTTTTATACATTCTAAAAAACTTCATAAACGGCCAGAGAGCCGCTACGCATTCATATACAGTAGGTAACTAGTATAGGATTGGTTAGTGAGAAACAAGTTACTATAACTTTACGTAATGTAATATTTACCTGACTCCTGAAGCACGCAGATATTGTATTGCTGCAACTTTCTAATCTTTGGTATTTTGTCGCCCACTCATCAACTTGTGTTACCGTCAGAAGATCATTCTCTTGGCTCATAAGCGGGTTTTTTACAGTATACTTCGCTTTAATGTCACAAATACGCGTGTTCATAGATTTCAAATAATTTTGTATTATAGAAATATAAGTGTAAAATATAACACTTTCTAAAATGTAACGTATTTCAATGTATATTTCCATCATGAATAACACTACGTAAAATACATCAACATGCGTCGATGAGTTACGAACTCTGAGAGTTATCAAACTGACATTTACAAAACTAAACGTTGATGAGGCTAATATGAAGACTATTTTGAACTGTTTAATATATTTTTTATATATTTCGACATTCCAGAAACAATACTGGGCTTCCGTGAAGTTATTTATAAATAATTTGTGAGAATGCGAGCTGAGAACAGCACACGTTATGATGCTGAAGCCATTTAGAAGAAAAGTCAAGTGATACGTGATCAACAACGTTGTAACATTTTCACGGGGTTGTAAAGTTGGAGAAAAAACGATGAAGTTTTGACAAAAAACAGCCATAAAAACCACAATTTCAACAATAATACGAATTATAATTAGTATTTTGTGATATTTTCCAACAGAACTATAATTTCTGTGAACGCCCATTATGTTTTCAGCAGTTATCATAATTTCGTTTTCTATCATTTTGACGTGAAGCAAACATTCGTCCTCGGAAAAAGAAGAAAAATGACAAAATTGTTACTAAAAACTGTACCTACCGATCATTCAAAATGATTATTTATGTGCATTTATTATTGATAAGAATCTTGATTGATGACCTTTATGAGACTAAAGTAATAATAAAGACGTAGTACCTACGCTAATGACTGATGGTAGATTCTATAAGTGTAATTCAGTAAGTACATATCCTTACATATTATAAAACAAAGTCCTCCGCCGCGTCTGTCTGTCGCCCTGTTCGCGATAAACCCAGAAACTACTGCACCGATTTTCATGCTGTTTTCACCAATGGATAGAGTGGTTCTCGAGGAAGGTTTTATTATATAATAACCGCCACCCACGTGGGCGAAGCCGCGGGTATCAGCTAGTATAATATATGTCAGGAATACGATCTCATTACTTCTGTAACTATACGTATTACACTTACGCCTCTGGCTTCAGGTGCTACCGTCATCCAACATAGGCACTATGCTGGGTGACACGACTCTCTACATATTTGCGTCTCATCCCTTGTGGTGCTCCACATCGTTGTCAATGCGGTGATAAGTCGACTGCCTCGGACATGACGGCCTATCCTGCAGCAAGAGCGCTGATCCGATGGCACGGCACGCCAGCATTAATGACATTATCAGCTGTTTTAGAACCCAATGGCTTGCCACGCGACGATGGGAAGAGGGTAGACGGAATGACCATAATGCCTTGAAAGTTGGGTAGACCTCTGGTGTGGGACGCAACCTGTGTTGACACCCTCGTGCCGTCCCATCTTCCTAGCACGGCAGGCTGTGCTGGGGCAAGTGCAATAGGAGCAGAAAACCTCAAACGGCGCAAATATAACAACCTTATTGGTACCTATATGTTTGAGCCGTTTGGGGTTGAAACACTCGTTGCAGCCACTCGCGTGTATGAGGCTCATACACACGAGCAGCACATCATGAGCACTTAAGCGTATTAAGCTTGTTATTGATTGGGTAATAAATACACAATACCTTCTTTTCAATATATTTAATTTAAAATACACGCATTCGAAAGTTTAGCATTAAAAACATTCAACATAATTATTTTAAGTGGATACCTATTTTTATAATGTCGAAAGTGTATTTGCGCGTAAAAAAACTAAATTGATTTCATAACTGAACATTGTTGTCAATTTTGTTGTGGAGAAGCTAAACTTAATTCAGACTTTTTCCATCCTTTTCTCTACTCTAAAACCAGGAAGGTCAAATTAAATTAGTTAGTTACACTCCGCAGATGAGATGGGTACCTAAAGATGACTAAAAAAACAATATTTTTTTGATGAGCAAGAAAGTGCGATTGAAACCTGACCATTTTAGTTGAAAGAAAGCTTCCATACATGGTTGACCAAAAAACTCGCCGAAGGTCAAGGCAGTTAATTGATTCAGGCGAGACTTTGCGAAAATCCATTATAAATAAAATACAATACTTAGACGTAACATATTCCGCTCAACTATTCACCCAGAGAGGCACAGAGATCTCTGCGTCCAGCGCTGGCAAGACGTCGTGTTCTGGTTTGCGACTGGTCAATCGTCATCCTGAGGATGCTTCGTTGAGAGGTGAAACACGTGTCGATTTCATGCAGGGTTTTTATGACACTCTTCTTATTTTTTTTTATAGTTTGACATCTCTACTTACTTCGTATAGATACGAAGTAAATTGACAGATCTGTCAACGTGCTTTTCATGAACTGTCTGTCAGTAAAAGTTATCAATTCTCCATTATTTCTTATTAGACTTTCAAAAGAGTTCTAAAATCCTAGTAACCCTACTATAATATTATAAATGTGAAAGTTGTGTGTTTGTTACTCAATCACGCAAAAACAGCTGAATGGATTAGGATTAAATTTGCCAAACAGATAGTTTATTACCTGAATTAACACATAGGATACTATTTATCGCGATATTCCCACGTGATTGAGACTTACGCGGGTGAAACCGCGGGGCACAGCTAGTACTTTATATAAAATTGTTAATCTGCAATGCGATTATAATGTAACTCATAGAAAGAGATATAACCGCAGGTATTAAGTACATTCCCAGATTTACTTTAGAAGTATATTCTATTTGAATAGGATGCTTTTGCACAAAGAGAATTAACTTCTTTAGATTCTTCGTTTCTGGCGCTTGAGGATCTAAAACAAAATAATGGATTTCTGTTAAAATCATCAAATTTGCATCCTCTAGGATTTTAATGACATTTTCTTCTACATGCATCCCTATTAGCCGCAATCAGTATTAAATCCCTTTCTAACCAGCCCTTCCAGCTATCTAATTGCGTGCAAGGCCACCTCGAATCCCAGTTGCCGGATTCTATCGACGATTGTCGCAACCCCGCATGTCGCTAGTTCAGCCGCCGCCTGTTGCGACCTCCCCTGCGCCACGCCGCTGGGAGGTCGGCGCGCAGCACCCAGTCGTATGCGATGTCCCACAGATGCGGCCCCAGGACCGATCCCTGTGGGACACCGCACGACATCTCTCGCTGGTTCCACACTCCTTGGTGACCGGGGTAGATGACGGCCTGTCCGTCAAATAGGCCTCTATCACACGACAGAGGTAGGTCGGCATCCGGTGGTACCGGAGTGCCTCCCTTATGCAACTCCAGGGCAGGGTGTTGAAGGCGTTAGCGATGTCTAGAGACTTGCGGACTTGCGGACGGCCAGCAATGGGTAGCTCGCCGTCCGATAAGGACCAGGCCCGGGTCGACGGCGCGTTGTGTTCCATGCGCGCCTCAAAGAGATGTCAGCACAATTGGTGGGGTCCGCTTGGATCGATGCCTGCCAGAGTTGCGGGAAAGTCCGAAAGGGATACCGGGACCCTTGGTGTTGCAACTGAAGGAACACGGGTGGGTTTTAGGCAGTAAAAGTCTGACACGCCCTCCCGCTCCGCCCAGAGCGGGAGAAGTCAATTGATGACTACCCAACCTCAAAAATAAAAAAAGGTATCTAATTGCGTAACACATTTTCGTAAAAGATTAGGACTATTATGTTTGATTTTGATAGTTCAACAACATTCATTGCGTTATTAACGTTGTTGAGCAGATTTTTTTTTCTCGAACTTGTAATGCAATAGATTACCAATCTGTTTTAAAACGATTCAGATTGTGTGGTTGATCGTGTATTAGGTACTCAATTAGGTACTGTTTGTTAACATATTGGTAAGAAATTTGTGGTCTACGGACATTACAGAAGAAGAAGACGTTATATAAAGCATATTTTTTTCTTGTGGTCATGCAACTGTTTTTATGTTTTTTTACTGCACAGGACAATTATGGCAAATCTACTGACAGTGACTATCAAACCGTCTCTTTGTAACTCGATGTACCTACTGACGACATTATGTTATGAAATATTCACTTACTTATCGACAACGTGCAATATAATTTCGATAGTCGTTTATTTGTTCTCGAACTTTCATTGAGGAGATTTTGCCCCGCGACCATCAGGAAATATGTGCAAAATATTGAAGATGACACAATATATACTACATTGCCGATCTGAAGTTGACGTTGCTGTAAAAAGTCCTGCTAAAATAACAAATCAGATTTACAGTCAATTCGGAAAGAGAAGTAAAAAATAATAATTTAGTGTTCATATTTACATCCTGTGTTAACGAATGAAATATCACGTACGACGAAGAAAGATAATGTATAAAAGATAAGGCCAAAGAATACACCATCTGAAAGTATTAAAAACACAGAATGTTAGTCATAGTCAATGCCATAATACAGGGTGTAAGGGACAGCCCTTCGCAAACTGATGGGATGAATTCAGTATATCATACTAAGACGGCCGGTACATGAAATACGCGTACGGAGAATATAATTTTACATTGAAATAAAGGAAAAGTAACTGAAAAAAAAAAAACAAAAAAAAAGTGGAATAGGATTCAAAATAAGAAAAAACTTTTTACAAAAAAAAATACCGACTTCCAAAAAAAATACTCAAAACTGAAAAATTACTTTAATTTTGGAAGTTGGTGTCTTATTTGGAAGTCGATTTTTTTTTGTAAAAAGTTTTTATTTTTCACTGTTTAGTTGTGGTACCTTACCCCACACAAATTCGAATACCACTAGCTGCAAATTCGAATACCACTACCACCTCGGAAGCATGACCTACCATACAAAAAAAGAATCATCAAAATCGATTCATAATTGGCGGAGTAATCGCGTAACAAACATACAAAAAAAAAAAAAAAAACCCGGACGAATTGAGAACCTCCTCCTTTTTGAAGAAGTCGGTTAAAAATGAATGCCCCCCTATAATTTGCAGCGAGCTGTCCCTTACACTCTGTATGTTCCTCTGATAAACTGTAATAGAATCATGGATAGTATGACTTCTGGCTAAGGAAATTAAAATACTATTCAAATTTTTTGATATCAAAAGTATTCGATATTAAAGTTAGTATGTCGCCAAGCCAAAGCCAAAATTCCTTAGGAATTTACCTGAACATTGAAACAAATTGACAAATTTCTGCTGCAACTCAATAAGCATTTAAACTGTGTAGCCCACTGTTCCACTTGATCAATCGTAAGAAGATCATTCCACTCTCTGCTATCTGCGCCTAATCTCTTTTCGATCTCATTGTACTTTACTTGAAAATCAATTATACTATTGTTCAAACATTTCAGCAAGTTTTGAATCATGGTTATATAAACGTGCATTATTGCATTCATTAAAATGAAACGTTCTTCAGCAAATACATCTGAAATTATTCTTATGAATTCATCTACAGAATGATAATTAGCATTAATTTCGATATACAAATTTCCTACAAAAATTAATGCACTCGTTAGACAAGACACTACTGTGACGATCACATAAATGATCTTCAAATTTCTTGAATATTTTATGTAAATCGGTTCGTTCTGGTAGTAATCGTGCACGGACATGAAGTTGTCTATAAACAGTTTGTAAGAACTTGAGCTTAGAATACTGCTTAAAATAATAACTGGACCACTAAAGAGGTTCATAATCTGAAACGTTTCCACCATGTGCACCAGCCGATTATTTATTTGTTCAGTACGAATGAATATATTTCTAAAGACCGTAGCTGCCAAAACTATTTCAATAACGATACGTATGTTCCATAAAATTTTACGACTTTTGGATAGACAAACGTAATGTCTGCATATTCCCATTATTTTTTCTGCTTTCATTATAATATTTATAATTTTTCTTGCTGCCATCTTGTAACTATGAGCACACAATCTAATATACTAACGGATTGGGCACTTTTTGGTTTTATATTTACATTAGTAACGAGATATAAATCGCGTACTTACCTATTTATTTTCCGATTCAATTATATTATGGAGATTATTAATTCTATACGGTCGTAAACGGGCCACATCTTGGCTGCAATTCGTGGTTGAATTGTGTTGCCATCAATGACAGCAACATTCAGCAATACTTGGTGTTGCATTGTCACCGTTGTGGAAAACATGAAGGTTTCCATATATAAAAAGTTTTTTGAGTTTTTTGGCTATTTTACTACTCTTACCTCAGTTAGAGCCTTCAATTGGTTTGGGCTTCTCGCATCCAGCGCATTCCCGCGGCCTTCACCAGGTCTGCGGTCCACCTTGTGGGGGCCTTCCAACGTTTTCCGGTACGCGGTCACCACTCCAAAACCTTCACGAAACTACATCGATTGGCATCATAAAAATAAAACATGGGGATTGACGTTTTAATTTGTATTAAGTATGTTGAAACTGTTTGTACTCCCCGTCACTTGTCCCTAAAGGTTTATTAGAAAAACAACCGACTTCCAAAAAAAACACAAAAAAAGTGAAAAATAACTTTAATTTCGGAAGTCGGTGGCAAAAAACGGAAATTGAAAAGCAAAGACACCGACTTCCGAAATTAAAGTTATTTTTCACTCTTTTTGTGTTTTTTTTGGAAGTCAGTTGTTTTTTTTTTTGTAAAAAGTTTTTATTTTTCACTTTTTTGTTGTGGTACCTACCCCACACAAATCCGTATACCACTACCTGCTATGCAAATAACAATAAAGGAGTCAAACAGGATATCGTCTAGATAAACTAAGTGGGAAAAATACGTAATATTGAAGCTAACTCAAAAATTACGCAAGCAAAGTTAATAAAATTTATATGGGACCACCTCGGAAGCATGACCTACCAAACAAAAAAAGAATCATCAAAATCGATTCATAATTGGCGGAGTAATCGGGTAACAAATATGCAAAAAAAAAAAAAAAAAGAACATACAGACGAATTGAGAACCTTTTACACAGTCTCCTAAGAACATTTTCCTGCAGCAAAACTTCACCCTGTATATAATTATACATCTCTTTCTGAAGGAACTTAACTTATTTGTATTTGTATTAATTTCATTCGGGTTCACCAGTCATTTTAGCCATGACTATTTCTCCTGTAGCAGACAAGTTTTAAGGCCAACATTTTACAGTCATATTCTATTACAAATTGTTGGCGCCAACATTATTCTGTCTTATTATATTCTACGACAAATTGTTGGCGCCAACATAATCTACAACCCAGTCACATTATCTGTAGACCTCGATGGAATGTGAAGTCCCTCCCCGTTCCCCTTTCACCTCACCGGGCTCGCCCCGTTGCGTCAGTATGGTTAGCAGTTTCGTTGCCGATACATGTCGTGGTATTTTCGCGTACCAGAGCGTTTCACCGTACCAGAGCGCCGATGTGACGTCATCGACGCTAGGTCTATAGATAATGTGACCGGGTTGTAGTCATATTCTACGACAAATTGTTGGCGGTAATTTATTATGGCAAACCAGTACCTAATGAAAATTAAATGTAAACTACTGATAAACTCACGCAGTGATTTGTAGAATAATTTTGAATCTGACATATAATTGACTTTTAATTTAACATACAATGTGACATGTAATCTGACATATATAATACCTAATGAATAATTTGTAAATAATAAGAACAAACCACAATTTTTCAAATAACTGTATATTTTAAAAATGTCAATGTACCGGATTATTATTGTTGTATTTTAAATTATTTAATTGTTCTTCTGTAACGTACCTATTATGAATTTTGTATGCCTCAATGGCGAGACATAGCTGACTTATATGTATAACTGTATTGTAACATCTTACCTTACCTATGTTCAACAATAAATTAATTTGAATTTGAATTTGAATTAATATTTTGCAGCCTTATTGTACAACAAAAAGTAGCGGTGTTGTCAATAGTTGACAATATTGTAGCAACATATTGCACAAACAATATGGCTGGTTTGTAAAAACCTTTATATTAGTTTTTAATCAAATTAAGAACCTGACAGAATCTGAAAGGTTAGTGACATGATCGACGTTGATTAATTGTTATCTTATTTCCATTTCTGATTGTTATTTTCTAATAAACATATGGCCGCGTTTCCTTGTTTAAATAAAACAATAAGGCTTTATGGTTGATTAAACTCTGTTTTTTTATAGGTCCCTATCTAATTTGACAGGTGCAAATGTCAAACTCCAAATTGAAAAAACAAACAAAATCACTTCAAATGTCAAATTAGGCAGATTTGGACCATAGTACAGCTACATTTCGTTATTTTTAATTCCCATGTACTAGGGGTCGCCCCCTATTTCACCTCAAATTGCTTAGCATGATCCATGAGATTTTGAAATAAATACATGTTAAAGTTAAGGATTGATGCTAGGTCCTATGTTTGGCGAAAACACGATTTGATAAAATTAATTAAAATTTTCTCGATAGAAAAAACACCAAAATTGCCAAAACCGAACTATAAACCGCTGGTATTCAAAAAATACTTCAAATTAGATCATGAAACTTTGCATAATGACTGAACTAACTATAAAGCAGGCCATATATGTTTTTTTTTTTATTATCATTATTTTCACCGTAAAAAGCATTACTTGAACTTTGAGAAACTTGAGAGCCGCCAGTACCCCACTCCGTCTCGCTCTCACTCAGGACACGAGTAGTATGGGGCGAGCGAGATAAAATTTGAGGTAGGATAGGGCCTTAAACAATAAAACATTCAAATAATTGTGATGGAAATGAAGCTGTAAAAAAGTTTGCCACTAACGCCATTTTTATTTATTACAAAAAGCTGCCAACACATCTTACAACCTGAATGATATATTCAAAGACTAGGCGTACAACGTACAACGTATTTCATATTTTGTCCGGACGCCGTCTGAATACGAACCACAGTGCTCTTTTATATTCCGAGCCGTTATTGCTCTATTGATCCATTAGGTACCATATATCTTCGTCTTTGTCCCGACGTTCAATAGCGACTTTATGTATATTATGTTTAAGAAGATAAGGAAATGTATTTCAGCTTACACTAGATTTGAATACAGTTTTACATAATTTCCATGTTAATCAATCTGCCTAGCCTTTACCCAACTATGTTGGGGTCGGCTTCCAGTCTAACCGGATGCAGCTGAATACCAGTATCTTCAATACTGGTATTCAGCTGCATCCGGTTAGACTGGAAGCCGACCCCAAAATAGTTGGGAAAACGCTAGGTAGATTGGATTTGTAAGGACCGTCACGGCACACGGTTTCAAAAGTAACACATTGGTATAATTTAAGGAAGCAACTTCTCTTTCATGATATCCACGTAAAATAATAACATAATATCACGCCTGTAATCCCCGGGGGGTTAGGCAGAGGTGTATAGTACAGACACATTTCTCCAGTTATATTTAAGTCCCATGTAATAGGGGGCGAGGGTTCTCTGCCCTTTCGCCGAAAATTGTTTGCCAGATTTTCACTTGGCAACTAACGTTTTGCAGAATTTTATTTCGCCGAACAATCATTTGCCAACTTATCATATAATTTTGTTTAATTTCCCAACCTCACAGTTACCAACTGTACGGCTGGTCTGCTATTCATAATGACACTTTTATAAATGCCAACTTTCAAGTAGAGTTCAATTAAAATGAGTAAGTGTATTGAAGAGTGCTCAGTGAGTGAGTGTTTTTTTACTTTATCTGTAATTTGATGTAACCTAACTTAACTGTTTCCTTTTACAAAAGCGATTCGCTTCTGGCACATCGCCGGCCGCTGCAGCGGCACGCTCGCTTCGCTCACTTCGCTCGTGCGTTGTTTGTCATACTCTAACCTAACCTAACCTATCGTAACCTAAGATTGAAATGTTTGACAAATGATAAATGTTGTCATACTCTAACCTAACCTAACATATCGTAACCTAAGATTTAAATGTTTGACAAATGATAAATCTCCCAAACGTTTTGTGTCATTTTAATAATCAGCTTAACAATAATTCTACCAAATGAAACGTCATACAATTTGCTAATCGTTAGTTGTCAAAGTGAAACATCGGCGAAACGTTGGTTGGCAAGTGATAATCTGCCAAACAATTTTCGGCAATCAGGCAGGATACCGGGGGCGAGTCTACTGCCATCAACCACTCACAAATCCCTGGACTCAGGGCTGCTACTGAGAAATTCCTGATGGAAAAACCCATGAACATGTAAAATAATATCTAGGAATTAAATCGTGTGACAGTTTCTGTACCACAATGGACCCCTTGAAATGTTAATGGTACTCGTTAGTACGGTTTGTAGATAGCTGTATTTTAAAATGAGATAGTGAATGAAATACGAAGGATTTCGCGGACATTTTAATGTAGTGAATTCGTTAGGGATGTACCTAATATTACCTATGCAAAATACGCGCTTGGTTGTGGAATTGCGGTCACCAGACCGATAAACAATATAATACAATTATTATGTTAGGAAAAGGGGTTTAGCATAAAAATATGAAGTAAAGATGAACGAAAATCCTTATTCTTTTCATGGTAGCGTATTCAGCCTATAATGTTCCCACTGCTGGGACACAGGCCTCTCTGCAAGAAGGAGCGGGCCGTAATCCACCACGCGGGCCCAGTGCGGGTTGTCTTCGAATTTTCGATTCTAGGACATGCCGGTTTCCTCACGTTGATCACTTATGGGGATAAGGTGAAAACGGCTTGCTTTCCTCTGCTAATAAAACTATAAATCAGATCAATCAATTCAGAGGAAGTCAATATGCTTGAGGACAAACAAATTCAACACCGTAATTTGTCAAAACCACAAATATTAGGTGGGTTTCTATAACCCCAGTTCCCCAGTCTGGAATTTTGAGCTGACCCTTCACACCTGACGACCCATTTTGACAATGATCCAAATAGTCCCAAGATCAAGCCACAAATTTTATAGGTGGGGACCTAATATTAAAAAGCGATTATTACACATCACGTTATGAGTGACATTAAGGAGCGACGAACCCTCAACGAGGTCCTTACGTGAACCGACTAACTTACATTATAATTTATTCGACTCCCGTTCGAAAAGTTAATTGTTAAATTATTCATATTTCCACAGAAAAAACAACAAATTGAATTAGTTTAGTATATTCATTGTTGAACAGTTTTCTGTTACTGGATTTATTTTTACTGGTAGCTTGTTTTTAAAGTACTTTTTCTTTAAACTAAGTCAAAGTACCTATTTCTTTCATGTTTACGTAAGGTGTAACATAAAAGTTTACAAAGAATTGTGAAACCCTGTAAAGAAGTAGTGGTATATGAATTGGTGTGGGGTAGGATCCATAAACAAAAACGGAAAAAAAAAACTTTTAACAAAATAATAAAACAACCGACTTCCAAAAACACACTGCAAAGTGAAACTTTAATTTCAGAAGGTGTTGGCAAAAAACTAAAATACATATCCAAAGACACTGACTTCCGAAATAAAAGTAATTTTTCACTTTGTAGTATTTTTTTCGCTGTCAACACAAAGTCGATTGTATTTGAGCTATCAACTGTCTTCTCATGCATTTGTGTGTTCTGCTGATATCCAATAAAACCCTTTTATATTAAATCAACCTTGTCTTCTTTCATCAAATTCATCAAGTTCGGTGTTGTTTTCTGACTACTCTGAGAAAATGGACTGAAACATACTCAGAAGTAAAATACAATAGACGTAGATATATTTAGTAACCTATTCCGCTTGACTAGTAGATTAGTCAAGCGGAATAGGTTACTAAATATATCTACGTCTATTGTATTTTATAATGGATTTCCGCAAAGTCACGCCTGAATCAATTAACTATATTCAGAAGTAACAGTCCAGAGATAATCTTGCCATACCTATTATTATTTTATGGAGCACTAGCTGCGCCCCGCGGTTTCACCCGCGTAAGTCTCGATCCCGTGGGAATATCAATATAAAAAGTATCCTTTGTGTTAATCCAGGTTATAAACTATCTGTTTGCCAAATTTCATCCAAATCCATTCAGTAGTTTTTACGTGAAAGAGTAACAAACATCCATCTATCCATACTTACAAACTTTCGCGTTTATAATATTAGTTAGATGCAGATATTATTAATCTGAAAAAACTGATAGGTTATCTTTTTAGAAAAGAACCACATAGATTTGAGTTAACCTATCCCGTCAGTGCACGCATTTGTCAGTAATTGTTTATCTCAACTCAGAAGTTTTAAGAAGCTCAACGACTCGACGAATTATACCAAGGATAAGGACATTTGGATAGGGCACATAAAGTTCTCAATCAGCCAGATTATTTATCATTATCATTGATTGGTGAATTTCACAATCACTATGTCATGCAAGTACTTGCAAACTTTTGTGCAAGTTACACGCATGAGTATTACGTCCTTTACAATCAAATGGGACTTTACACATATATATAAATTAGGCTTTTAAATAAATATTCATAAAGTATCCGGGGATCTGCTAGGCTTTACAAACAGGCCCGAAATGGGGGCATTGAGAGATAAAATTCGTTTTAAACGAGAACGTGCGATCACGTTAATCCGTCAAAGAAGCCTCCTCACAAATACCTTTAAAAGCTTTGCTTTTATTTAGAACAATTTATGTTGCCTTTGACCACTATTAATTAATATTGTAGCTATTTGAAATAATACAAATAGTACAATAAATAGTAATATGAATTTTGAAAATATGTGATGAACCTTAAATTATATCCTTGGTGTAATCCATAAATAAAACAATTTGAGGTTTAATGACTGCCTAAGGCCATGTTCTCTTCGGGAAAGCCAAGAAATGATATTCTTACAGCTGAAAAACTTTGTTAAACCTACAGAAATTTCTTAAGAAATAAGCAGTACCTTTGTACTCATGTTATAATTATGTCGTATCTCCATGTATTTTACTGTGTGTACATAAATAATAAAATAAATAAAATTTACGCCGATGTGGTCCAAATTTGTTTCGATATTTGAAAAACGTTAAATCTTAACGTCAATATAGGCATTATAGTTTATGTTTATCAAAATCAACGAAAGCTAAAATACGTGGGGTATAAAGAAAAAAATCTACAATCTGAACTGCCCTAAGTGCCCGAAAACTTGCCACCAAAATAAGGGCTGCAACTCACTTGTAACACAACTTCTCAACTTGGCAAAGGTTTACTGTACAAAGCCTTTTGTGCTCTTGATATATGGCCACTAAATTTTCTTCGGAACAATATGTATTGGCAGCTCGGTAAAATCTGTGCTTCGGAATACTAAGTGACCTGCTAATTTTCTTGGGTATTAATTTTGCTTGACTTTAGAAACCTTTGAAAATGATTCAGCAGTTTTCGAGACGATATCTTGAAGATAAATGATGGAAGTTGCTTTTGTTAGCGTCGGGAATTTGTGATTATACTATGACAGTTTTGGCTTCAAAAAGTTATAACTAGTTAGCAACAATGATCCCTATTCTATTTATAGTAATTGCTAGCTGTTAATGTTGGCTATTATCATGTGATTGCCAGTTTTCTAATCTCAAACTCAAACTCAAAACATTTATTTCAAATAAACCAATTACAGGTACTTTTGAATTGTCAAGGGGTCGGTGAGTCAGAAAGATGAAGCTAGTTGCCCATTCCAAAGCGTAGTAGGTTCCTATGGAGAAGAACGGGCAAGAAACTCCACGGACACTCTTTTAAATCAGAATATTGTTACAATATATTGGTTAAATCATTTATGTTCAAATTATACATGTGAGTAGGTACAATGTAGAGAAACGTGCACGTTAAAAGAGTCCGTAATTAAACGATAAAAAAGAAACAAAATAATTCAAAAATTAAAATTAATTAAAATAAGCCGTGGCAGCTAAGAGATGACCAGTCCCTACTGACGACGGAAAAATAATCAAAAGCAATTCAAAATTTAAGATTAAAAATAAGCTCTGGCTTATAAGAGGTGACCTGTCTCAACTGACGGCGCCCGTTCACGAACATGACGCATGGATCAGCACCATTCAGCTCCACCATTTTGAAGGGAACTTAATGATCAACAGCGAGACATTAAAGTTCAAGTTCAAGTTATTTATTTCATAACAAAATAACATTTGTGTCAAAATATTTTCACAGTAGGTACACAAAAGAAGCAACATAACGAATTATAATATAATATGTAACCTCGTTCCTCACCGTTCATCAAAGTTAGTCTATCCAAATACAAAATACTAACTTTGCAAACATTAATATTCTTGTGTATACAAAGTCCCTAGCAAAATTCTACAAAATACATTTAATTAATGTCAAAATATAAAGAATAAAAAAAAAACAACATTTATAAAGTCAAAGAGTACACATATTTAATTTAAGTTTAATAAAATACTAGTTTTAAGATTTTTGTCATTATAATATTCGTCAATGCTGTAATAGGCTTTGTTGATTAACAAAGCCCTGAGTTTATTTTTAAACATGTTCACATTCTGAATATTCTTTAATTCTGCGGGTAATTTGTTAAACAGATTGACAGACTGCACGCGTGACGAGTGTTTGACAACATTAAGCTTTGCCTGTAGAATCGTAGCAAGATCTTTTCTGCGAGTATCTACTCTAATTTTTCTTTCATCGTCTGTTTCAAACTCGTTTAAGTTTTTGTTTAAGTGAGTAAGGAGAACTAAAATATAAAGACATGGTACCGTTAAAATTCTAAGTTTAATAAAATATTCCCTACATGATTCTGTCTGGTTTAAACGAAGCATTAAAGTGAGCATGACATACTCTCAGTCGCCAGGGCATATCTAAGTCAATGAAAGACGTACCTAGTAAATGGTAGCTTTAAAGTACTTAGGTAAATACATAGTGCTCACACACATGTGCTAGGCGCTGGCAATGGAGCACAGCATAATAGGTTTCATGCGTACAGATCGAGTTAAAAACACTAACCCCGTGCTTCATAGCTTAAGTAGCAGTTGTTGGAGAAAAAACAGCCAGGCTGAAGTGGGAGTGGGCCGAACACGTCCCACGAATTTACCTGAGGGAGGACATTGCCGTCAAGGCGGACCACGGCGAAAAACGGTGTGGCGATCTTATTTAATGATGTTTGCAGGGCCAACAAGGCCAGAAATAGAACAAGACAAAGAGGTTTGGAAAGAAAAAGGTGAGCTTTGCCCAACTGTGGGAAACAATATAGGCTAATAAAAAGAAAAGGTACCTCATCAACAGCTTCTTGCCCTTATTCAAATGTATTTGTAGTTGGCACAGAATCAAAAAATCTTCTCCCATACATTTCTTTCACTATCTTATATTCACGCTCTTCTTAGCCATAATTATCATCTATCACACATCGTTTCTTTGGTCTTGCTTTATTCTTATAACCCTCATATTCAAAACTTTCCTTTACACCATGTAAAAATAGTAGATTGTTGCATCGAGCGCAAAGTGAGTTATTAATGCACGAGGGTTATGTTATGTAAATTAACACGAGTGCATTAATTACTCACTTTAGCAAGGTGCGTAATCTACTTTTCTTTCTACTACCAATGTCCCTACCGTAATAAAATATACCTACTCAAGTTAATGAAAACAAAGTTATCCTGCTATTAAGCTGTTTTTATACGTTGTCTGTCTGAGTGAGTGAGCGAGTGAGCGAGTGAGTGAGTGAAACCTTAAAAACAGTGCATTAATGAAAAACAGTGCATCAATGAGATTTCATACAACTTTTCTGCACTGTTTTGGTTCTAAGCAAAAAATACGTCCTTTGTGATCGGTTTTGTTGTGATTAATGATAACATTACTACGTTGTTGAAAGAAAAAACCTTGAAAGCATTGAGCTTCCGGTTCCAAAGAATTCTTAAGTCTTGAAAACTGTCCTTTATAAAAATAATCATAAATCAGTCTATACTAGGTACCTACACGATAAAACCACTGAACCAATATAGTTTCAGCTTATCTTAAACCACAAGACCCAGTGTAGACTAAAAACATAAAACATACTACGATCGCCATCCAATGGCGACCTTCTGAAATCAATTTCCCGAAACGTTCGACCTTTCTGGGTTGGTACTATTTTGTTTCCACTTTTTCAGGGGCTAGTCAAAATCTATTTACTGTGAAATTTAAAGGAATCATATGAGACAAGGTATTTAATGGTTACAAAGCTTTCAGATATTATTATTGTTATTTAGGAGGTTTTTTATCTCGAAAATCTACCAACTCTTGGGCTAAATAATCTTGGTTTTAATTTTAATGTGATAGCGCCCAATGTGATACCTTTATTATAGTTCGTATAATTATATGCGTAAGTAGCAGTAAGCATTGGATTTACAATTGTACAATGTCAGCATAATCAGCCTATGAGCCTATGATTTTCCCACCGCTGGGACACAGGGATTTTTTTAACTTAGACATAGAACTGAAATTACAATGTTTCAAGTATCAAGAAACAACTTTGGTAACATATAGGCTGCCAAATAAAACGCTGAATTGAAATTCATCTCTAGTTATTTAAGTTGAAAGCTCAGTTATTAATACAATATTCTATACACGAAATCTCTTAAAAGGTTTGTACATTAGTACTTATCATTATTGAGGTCATCGTACTGTATACCAACCCTGAAAACGCGAAAAAAGAATCAACTGTTCCCTACATTTAATTTTATGTTCGCGTAATGCACATTTTTCTGACGTTTCATAAGTGCCCATGTAGGTTTATGTGCAATAAATTATTTTGAATTTGACCTTATTTTCCATAAAGTATAAATAGGTTCATAAAATCACGCCTTCTCGCCAAGGCAGAAATCTAATTTTTCTTTACTAAAATATATTTCCAAAAAAACATTTTTTATCTATCCAGCGAGATAATATTTCAATCTCCTCTTCCGAAACAACTTTTTATGATGTCAAGGTTATGGAGTATTTTCCATGGGTAGCTGTCAGACAAGGGTATTGGTCGGGTGATATGTGAGCCTCATAAGTGAATGATATGAGAGCGACGTTCGAAACAACCTCGGCCGACGGGTGCGATGAATCGACTTGTAGGTCATGGTTACAGTGTTTTGACTGTTCGGAAAATTTCGGGAATGTACGAATCTATCTTTGAAAAATAAGCAAGAAGTGGTGATATAAATGGAATATGATTTAAGTAAGGGTTTTGGGTAGAAACGGTAAAACGAGCGTTTCGTCGTGGACGACCTACAGAAGAAAAAAATACAATAGACGAAGATATATTTAGTAACCTATTCCGCTTAAACGTTCCTCAAGAGTCATACAAAACCCTGTAAGAAATCGACACATGTTTCACTTCTCAACGAAGCATCCTCAAGATGACGATTGACCAGTTACGAACCCAAACACGACGTGTTGCCACGCCGAGCGCTGGACGCAGAGTTCTCTGCGGAATAGGTTACTAAGTATATCTACGTCTATTGTATTTTATAATGGATTTCCGCAATGTCAAGCCTTTTTTTTTTTTTGCCAGAATCATTTAACTGACCTACAGAAGATCGCATCGAAGACCTGGATGGGACTCGCATATGCCAGGGAAGCATGGCACAAAAGGATGGTGGCATGTACTCAGCAATGGGTGGAAGATAAGATAAGATAATCATTTATTTGCTCAAACATGAGTACAATAGAACATACTTACAACACAAATTGTCAGATCATCATGTTTGCCTTAAACAATGGCATGCAAATATTAATAAAATAAGATAAAATGCCAATCCGAGTCCAAATATTTAAAAATGTCATGATAATATTAAAGTACATTAAAATGAATAAACTTGTAATACATGGTCAAAAACTGCCAATGATGATGATGATAATGAAGTGTTTCGGGGATTACCATTGAAATTAAGACTAGATACAGTTGTTCTGTTCAAACGACGAATTTGTAATTATTAATAGGTATCCAATTAAAGACCCACAAATATAGAAAGATAAAACGTTTATTTTGTGCACACAAAATACATCATACAAAAGCACGGTTAAATAATAACTAATTACATTAATAAACAGCCAATATAAAAAAAGCAATTTATAGAAACTTATATTAGTTCATAAAAAAATCACAAAATCAAATCGCGGCTTGAGAAAAGTAATGGCGGGTAGTTCCTTTATTCAAAAAACTTCATCGCCGACGTTCCAAGTAGCTTCACTCGGTGTTGCCAACAAAGTACAAAAAGCATGTTGCTCATATTTTTTCTTAGATTTAACTGAAAAGTAATTAAAAGAATATATATATAAAAAAAATAAATAGATAAGATGACTTGGTAAAACTGTTGTGCATTTTAGAAATTCGAGGTTAACTTATATCACTATCGAAGCTAAAAACAGAAAAGTCCAATAAAAATAATATTTAATATTCATAGAACAAAATGGCTGCTTAAAACACTATCTCTATTAATAAAGGTGATAAAACACAATCCAATCAAAACTTTAAAGTGTAGTCAACTCATAATTTAACACTTTCACTGCATTTTTAAAGTCCAATATCAAAACTGTGTCTAGACGATGCTATAAAAAGAAAAGGCGCCGAAATAAAAACATAAAGTTTATATTATTTAGTATACGATATGAGTTTATGTACACATCTGAAAGCAGTTACAAGTAAACGCTATTTCATGCGTCGTTTCATGTAGCATAACATTTAATAATTCTGTTGCTATCTCTTTTCAGCTGACCAGGATATAATTTGGATCTGTCTTATTTTATTTTGACGCTCAAAAGCAGCCTTATTTAAATAAAATTACTTTAGATTTTGATTTGGCATAAAATGTGTAAAAAGTATTTATTCATAAGAAGACGAGCGGTACCTATAGCAAGACATTTTTTTTTTTTTTTTGGGTGGGAAATCATCATATGACTTCTCCCGCTCTGGGCGGAGCGGAAGGGCGTGTCAGACTCTTACTGACTAAAACCCACCCGTTGCCAGGGTCCCGGTATCCCTTTCGGACTATTCCGCAACCCTGGCAGGCATCGGTCCTAACGGACCCCGTCAGGTGTGCTGACATCTCTTTGAGGCGCACGTGGAACACGACGCGCCATCGACCCGGGCCTGGTCCTTATCGGACGGCGAGCTACCTATTGCTCGCCGTCCGCAAGCCCGCGCCTATGGTGGCCGGGAATCCGCCTGGGATTCCCGACGCCCAGGGTGTCTCCAGCGGCGGCGGTTAGGGGCGTGAGGGCGCAGGCTTTGCCTCTCTCTCACGCGTTCCGCCTCCTCCTTCGCGAGCATCACTGCTTCGCAGCAGGAGGTGACCGCCTCCCATGCCCTCTCGCTCCGTACCATGGCCTGGACCAGGGCCGGACGCGAGAGGTCAGTGCCGCCAATCGCCTCCACGAGGACACGGCGGTGCTCCGCCCAAGCAGGGCACACCTCCACCGTATGCTCCACCGTGTCCTCCGGACGATCCGCACAGTGGTGACACCCGGGCGTTTCCTCCCGCCTAATCCTGCACAGGTACCTCCCGAAGCTGCCATGTCCGGTGAGGACCTGTGTCAGGCGGAAGGTGAGGACGCCGTGGCGCCTCTCCAGCCACTCCTCAAAGAGGGGACTTATTGCCGCAATTGTGGCGTGCCCAACCTATAGCAAGCCTGGATCGTACTTTGATCAGCTACCTATTAACCGATTGAATGCATTGAAAAAAATAAAAAGCAGTTGTGTCTCACGTGGATTCACGATCGATACGAAGGGTTAAATAATAATAATAATAGCAACAAACTGCGATTTCATTCCAAACATAGAGAATTTTGTAAGTTACCTAATTGATGTTACACATGTTCAATAGTAAACTGCACGCGTAACATGACCACAATAGAAACGGGTTTTGTCGACGGAATAATAGACAACGTGACAGATAATCAATCACAATTTTGTCTATTCCGTCGACAAAACCCGTAGAAAACCCGTGCTGTTGTAGGAAATGATATTCAAAAAAGACAATTTCTAATTTTGTCAATTTCAAGCAAGGCAATTCTTTTTCAACACTGATTAATTGCATGCATTGATGACAGGGTTAGGCATGGAAAAACACACGTAGGTACTATTGAAACTGAAATGCACTACTCCAATCAATGGTACAGTATCTATGCAATATCCTGTTGCCCTCAGAATTAGAAAGCTGGACACCCGAGACCGTTACTGAATGGATTTCGGCGAACAAGGATCGTACAGTGTTTATTTGACCCCTAACTCAATTCAGTACAGCCGCTAATCTTAACCACAAATATACGCCCACGTATTTTTATTTAACTCGACTTTTTTGAGCAGCTTTAGGTTTAACATAATTAAAAATAATATCACGTTTGTGTTCATTAAATGGTGGGCAGAGATGTGTGTTCGTTTTGCCAGAAAAAAAAATCAAACGGAAAAAAAGCGGCGATCTTTTAAAAAAAAACTGCCAGAAAATGAAATCATTTGGGATTATCACACTTTTAACAAATCAGTTTTGTTCACTTTATCGATTTTAGACGTGGGAACAATGAGAGTTCAAAAATCACTTAGGTAAAAATCACTAGGTACAATGAAGAAATAGAACTGCGAGTTCTAAACTCAATAAATCAACTTAAAAATATAGATCGTTAGACAATTAAGGGTAGGAATAGAACAAATTAAACTTAATAACTTGATCAAGATTTTACGCCTTGTATTTCTAAGTCCTTACGTACTTAAGTAATGTTTTGTTTCAATAGTTAGGGTCCTAAAGATCTAGTTTCTATTCGAGATGTTGTGAGCTCAAATACTAGATAATTCACAACCAGCGCTTGTCGGCGCCGAGAAGCGGTGGAATATTGGTGCCGGTTACCAGCGTTCTACATGAAAACACCCTATAAGTAGCTTATTTTTGGCACAGTCAGCGATAAAAGCTGATGAACACTATCAAAAGTTTCAGAAGAGATTATGAATGAAAACTTGCTGTATATTACTTACGACTCGACTAAACATCGAGATTCCTAATATGACACAAAAACCCTATCGGATCCAAAAGGGGTACGCCTTGGTACCGCAATAACATTACTAAAAGTAATCAACAATATTTTTTTGCAAGAAAGTGGTTTGCTATTTAAAATTCACGATTTTGATAACAAAATTACACATATTTCATTATAAATTAGCAAATTTTCTACAAAAGTCATAAGTTATGATTTAAACGCTAAACGCCGCGCCGGCTGCCCGTACCCCATGTTATTAACCGCATAAAAAAAAACATTGATAAAATAACGCAGATTTTTTTTTCTTTAAAAAAAAAAAAAAAAAACTACTTGAATAGACTCAGTATGATTTAACACCCTCACGGGTCGGAGAAGGTTTTTGTTACACGCTTTATGTTAGTTTAATATTAATTTATTATTACTTTTAAACCTTCCGGAATAAATTCTCTAAATGATGGTGAAAATCGCATCAAAATCTGTAGCGTAGTTTAGAAGAACAACTCGTTCACACAGGCAGACACGAAAAGTGACTTTAATTTCTAATATGTATAGATTTATATTATTGAAGAGACTTTGAAGAATTATAATGCCTACTAGCTTCCACCCGCGGCTTCGTCCGCGTGGTATGTCGATAAAAATTAGCCTATGTTCTTTCTCAGGCTCTAGACTCTCTGTCTAACAACTTTTATTTAAATCGGTTCAGTAGTTTTGGCGTGAAAGCGCAACAGACAGACGTCAGACAGCGGACAGAGTTACTTTCGCATTTATAATATTAGTAAGGATTATTATGTCACAAAACGCGACTTAGTATTAATGTGATAGTTTCATGATTACTCTTGTAAGTCAGAGAGAGTTTTTAATGTTGAGATCTGAAAATAATGAGGAATATTGATAAAAGTTTTACAAATATCAGATTGTAATTTATCAACGAACTGTGAAACGATTTTTTCGATTTTTGTCGATTTTTTAAATTTTTGTATATGTGAGTACCATGGAGCCGTTTAGTATGGTATGATGTATGTTGACTTGAAATAGCATGGCAGATGAGAGTATGTCATGCTCACTTCAATGTCTCGCTGATGGTGGCACGTGTGTTGGATCATTCGGTTCCCTACAAAATGGTTGAGCTGGATGGTGCTGATCCACATGTCATGTTCGTGAACGGGCGCCGTCAGTTGAGACTGGTCACCTCTTATTTGCCAGAGCTTATTTTTAATCTTACATTTTGAATTGCTTTTGTTTTTTTTTTTTTTTACATTGTTCTCACATATAGAAGCAACAAGAATACTGTACCCAGGATTTTGTAATATCTATATCCATTTTTAAAAGAGTGTCCTTAGAGTTTCTTGCCCGTTCTTCTCCATAGAGATCTACGTTTTGGAAAGGGCAACTAGCTTCAACTCTCTGACTAACTGAACGACTCTTTGACAATTCAAAAGTGCCTGTAAATGGTTTAATTGAAATAAATGCTTTGAGTTTGAGTTTGAGTTTGATTATTAAGCCATTGTGTCTCACTTAGATCCACGTTAGGTCAGTGATGGGGATTGTCAATGGGGATTGTCAATGGGGATTGTCAATTGGGATTGTCAATGGGGATTGTCAATGGGGATTGTCAATGGGGATAGCAATGGGTATTGTCAATGGGGATTGTCAATGGGGATAGCAATGGGTATTGTTAATGGGGATTGTCAATGGGGATTGTCAATGGGGATTAGCGTAATAACCCGGCTAAAACCGACGAAGGTTTAAACAATTCGCAGTTCACACCTTCACAATTCACACACACTTCCGTTATTTCATAGCAAAAACACCATAGTCCATTTAAATTCAATTGCGCACAATGTAACCCTAAAACGCGGAAGGGATCTCCAAAAACTCTTCAACCTCTGAATCAACAAGGTACCCGAAATAAGCACCATCGAACATTGCCATTACGATGCGAGTAGCACTTAACCCATCTCTGCTGAGAAAACAACATCCCGGTAATTTAATTTCTCATGGACTTGTTAACTTTTCCTTTTGCTTGCCCCATTGGGTGGTCGCGTCCGTGGGGTTAATAAGGTGCTGTGTTTTCTTGGAAACAAATAGGATAGCTACTTACTTAGTTGTTTTTAACCGACTTCCACAAAGGAGGAGATTCTATGTTCGGCTTTGCGTGTTTTTTTTTATTTCTTCGGATGTTATTCCAATACCTCCTTCTGTTTGGTGTCAGTTGCTGTAAATCTTTTATAAATACTTTTAAGTTTTCTACTTAGAATAAATAAAAATCGTTTTTTTTTGTGATACTTGATGAAATTCCTTCATTCAGTTGCATATTTGGTTAGACAAATAAAAAAAAACTTGTTGACATAATCATTTTGCGCCGTAATATTCTGTATGAAACGACATATGGGGAATCCCCTAAAATGTCTTGTTTCCTTAAACACGGGGCGAATTTAAAGCAACAGGGTTACCTGGAGCAGTAATAAGGGTGCGAATTGGGAAAGGGTTCCTTCCGCTACGCTATAGAGTTTCTAACTTGATTAGTCTAAAGCAGCAATATCTTTGTTTTGAGTTCATAGTTAGGGTTATCTGTCACCGTATGTACGGTGATGTCGGCCCGCCAAGTCGAGAAAAACAAACAAAAAAGTTACAGCAGTACCATCTTTTCTCAAAGCCATTCAGGGCGTTTTCGACTCCCTGTAACTTCGTTGTGGATAAAGCTAGTAGCCTGATTTTTTTGTGACCAGGAGCGCTTAGTATAACTATTTATATTCCTAAATTACATTCAATTTGAACTTATAGTTTAAAAACTCAAGCAGGTCAAATAAATTCCTTAATTTTGTCACTGACATAATTATGTCCGTTAGATTGTAAACTGTCGAAAAATGTGAACAGCAAGCAACCATTTACAATTCGACGGTTTATTTTTCGATGGCTTATAATCTATCTATGAGAAACCGCCAATCAAACTTGCTTGCAATGTAACGAACCATGGACTAATACTTTGATAGCCTGCCTAGTTGTGTGCAACTTGGAAGTAGCGCCCGCCGGCCGCTGCCGCGGTACCGCGGGGTTGATCACGGTTCTAACCTAAATTAATCCATTTACACCCAGTTCACAATTTATAATCTAACGGAAATAATACCGATATATTAAAAACTAACGGTTCTCACAATCTTACGGTGCCTTAATCACAAACAAAGTGTAATATTGAAATAACTGAAAGAAACCTCTCGGGGCTCATTTACTCATCACTATAAACAACTTTTACTCAGGGACAAAACATGAAATCACGAAAAGAATCGGCTGTTCCATTCATTTATGTTCGCGTAACTTGACAAAATGTAGTGAACGACTAATTTTTATTCGCGATATCATCGTTGGTCCCATAGTGAAAGTTGTTCATAGAGGTTTTCAGTCATTTCAAATTCCACATTGTATATAAGGATGAGGTGGGCGAGTGCAGGCGGAATCTGCCCAACCCATAAGGGGAATACTAATAGGCGTGATGTTATGTTTATATCAGGGCCAGGGTCTGTCGGGATCCTACCGGCCGAGGCTCATTGTCTTGTCAAGAACGGGTAAAGGGCCGGACCGGACAATATTCAGAAACAAGATTTGACGTACTCACAGGTCGGCCTCAGGATGACCCAGAACTGTGTGAAAAAGGGCTTTTTTATAGGTGTACATTTGCGTGTGTAATGGCAGTGATTTAAATTCACTCACTGTATAAGGCTAAAAATCAAACTTAATTAAAAAACCAAAATAAAAAAATCTCTGAGTAAAATGATGAAATTCCGAACATTTACTAGCCTAAAAATTATAACCTATTCAGTATAATTTCATTCCCTAATTTATTTCCATACAAACATAACAAACAATACCACTAATTCCCAGAAGACAATATGAGTAACACAACAATAAACAGTTATCTAATCGATCAATTTATTACTACCACCTAACTCGATTGTTCTTCGTAACTTTGTTTTTGTATCTAAATAAATCATTTATAACTCACTAACTTGATCCCGAAGCTTTTTGTTTACTGTTCGTACCTACATGTTTCTGTGAAAACATGATCTAAAAATCCTAATTTCGTAACTATATAATATATAAAATATTATAATATAATAAATTATACATGCGAAAGTGAGTTTGTTTGTTTATTTGTTTGTTACGCTTTCATGCTACAACGGCTGAGCGGATTTGGATGAAATTTGGCACATAGGTAGAACGTGACCAGAGTTAAGGATACTTTTTATTCCGATATACCCACGGAATCGAGACTTACGCGGGTGAAACCGCGGGGCGCAGCTACTACATGAATATTAAATTACAATAAAGAAGTCTCGATGTTTTGTAATGTGACGTAGACGTAAAGTATACATTCGGAAGATTTTTAAATAAAAAATAAAACTGTCTGTTAGTAATTTTGTTTAGTTTGTGATTAGTAACACCGAGAGTGGAAATTCCAGTGCGCCATAAAAAAAAACTAGATTTACGCCGAGCGTTTGTGCGAGCGCCGAGTGTTTCTGGGAACTTCATGCCATTAAAATATTATATTAAAACATTGTTTGTCAGTACGCCGAAATGTGGGCGTACTATTTACCGAAAAGTGGGCCGAAATGTGGGCGTGACCACTCCTTCGGGAAAAATAACGTAATGATAAGTAAAAAAAAAAACTACTTCAGCGCGTAGGTGTTAGGAAATATAATTTATTTGTGAAACATTGCAATACAATTCGAAGTATTTTTAAAACTACCATCTGAATTGGTTTACCTAGAAAAGTAGGTTTTGCCACCCAATAGATGAATTGTACAGAAGGTTGGTTTCATACAGCGAGCGGAAAGATGCGCACGCACACGTAGACGCGTACATACAGCGATTTTTTTTTTGAGTGTGTGCAATCTTCCAATGATTCTCCGGGCGTGTCAGACTTTTACTGACTATAAAAACTTTTTACAAAAAAAAAACAACCGACTTCCAAAAAAATCACTAAAAAAGTGAAAAATAACTTTAATTTCGGAAATCGGTGTCTCTGCTTTTCAATTTCCGTTTTTTGCCACCGACTTCCGAAATTAAAGTTATTTTTCACTTTTTTAGTGTTTTTTTTGGAAGTCGGTTGTTTTTTTTTTGTAAAAAGTTTTTATTTTTCACTTTTTAGTTGTGGTACCTACCCCACACAAATCCGAATACCACTACCTGCTATGTAAATAACTGTGAAGGAGTCAAACAGGATATCGTCTAGATAAACTAAGTGGAAAAAATACGTAATATTGAAGCTAGCTCAAAAATTACGCAAGCAAAGTTAATAAAATTTATATGGGACCACCTCGGAAGCATGACCTACCAAACAAAAAAAGAATCATCAAAATCGATTCATAATTGGCGGAGTAATCGCGTAACAAAAATACAAAAAAAAAAAAAAAAAAAAAAAAAAATCTGACGAATTGAGAACCTCCTCCTTTTTGAAGAAGTCGGTTAAAAACCCACCCGTGTTCCTTCAGTTGCCTGTTGCCAAGGTCCCGGTATCCCTTTCGAACTTTCCCGCAACCCTGGCAGGCAAACGTACGACGATCTGAGTCTATCACCTGATTATAACCTATAAAAATTAAGCACATGTCAAGTGATCAGACCGGTGAAGGAAAACATCGTGAGGAAACCGTCATGTCCTAGAACCAAAAATTCGAAGGCATGTGACATCTACCAACCCGCACTGGGCCGATCTAGTTCATAGCAAAGACAGGAGGTAGATAATAGCCCACTCCCTCTCAAAGAGAGGAGGCCTGTGTCCCAGCAGTGGGAACATTCTAGGCTGATTATGCTAAATGATCCGAAGGAGTATTTTCTTACAAAAAAAAAACATTCAAAATCCAGGCGCAATCTCATCTCAGGAACAATCATTGTCAAATACTTGTCAAAAATGAAGGTGGATTATAGTTTTTTTTGACGGATTGGATTGCGAACGTTTTTAAAAATACGGGTATTGCCCCCTTGATTGGCTGTTGATAACATTCAGTTAACCAATCACAGCAGTTGACATGCGTTTGATGATATACAGTATGTTATTTAACTAAGGGCGTCCCTGTTAACATGCAAATAAAAAAAAAAAGTTTTTTAATTTTTTTTATTGTAAAATATTCACAAAAAATATTAAATTGATACGGAAAAGAAACACTGCACTGTAAACACAAAGTCAAAGTCAATTAATCATTTATTTCAAATAGGCACATTAATTAGTTTTGTGAATATTTAAATACTTATTTTTTTATTTTTTTGTCGTAATTTTTTTTACATGTATGGACGCTATACTATACTATAGAGGAGCTCGTGGCTAAGTAATAACAGCCACTCGGGTCGATCCATCAGGTTAAGCTACGCTTGCCGGGGTTGGTCCGTGGATGGCTGACCATTTACACATATCGAGACTCCTCCGTGCCTCTGAAAGCACGTTAAGCCGTTGGTCCCGGCTGTCATTTGTGGATCTTTGACAGTCGTTACGCGTCGTCAGAAGCCCGAAAGTCTGACAACCAGTCTAACCAAGGGGTATCGTATTACCCAGTTACTGGGTTGTGGAGGTCAGATAGGCAGTCGCTCCATGTAAAATACTGGTATTCAGCTGCATCCGGATAGGCTGCAAGCCGACCCCAACATAGTTGGGAAAAGGCTAAGCAGATTGATTGTATGGACGCTATACTATTGCGGGATAACGGGAATGCTTTTGTTAGTTAGCATACTGTATTTTAATATTGCGTTTCTTTCATTTTCATTTCTGTCGCAAGTCCCTTGCACACGCTATACGAGAAGCGTGTCTATGGCGTGCCTTTTCGCTCGCTGTATGGAGTTAACATTCTGTAGGTACTCTTTAACTTTGAGCTGACCTTCTGTTCTATTCTGTGACATTTCCCTGCATGTTCTAATTAAACGCAACACTTTGATGACCGCAATATTGATAATTAATTTTGCGAAACGAAATATTATGCTGTTGTTAGAAAGTTTGTAGCGTTTAATAATAACCTAGCCTCGAATTACGTTTTTCGACGAAAGATTTAAAATATGCGCGATTTTTTGTAAAATAAAAATTGTATAGGTATTCATTTTACAAAAGTTAATTATAATATTGACGTCGAAAAGTGTTTGTACAAATAGATTGATTCGTTAAAACTAAACTTCTTGATTTATTAATGGCCTTTGTCAAATATCTGAATAAATTCGGGGAAATTAATGTGGCGACGAGTTCATCATACATTTTTCAATATTTTAAGGTATTTTTTTTGTGTCAAGACTTCATGAGGCCTACCATCCTTCTTTGCTAACGCAAGGTTCTGTTTATTTTTAAGAGACCTTTTCATGTAATTTTATTGCAGTGAGTAGAAATCGAGATAAGCACGAAGGCATTTTTTAGGGTTCCTTACCCAAAGGGTAAAACGGGACCCTATTACTAAGACTCCGCTGTCTCTCTGTCTGTCTGTCCGTCTGTCACCAGGCTGTATCTCATGAACCGTGATAGCTAGACAGTTGAAATTTTCACAGATGATGTATTTCTGTTGCCGCTATAACAACAAATACTAAAAAAACAGAATAAAATAAATATTTAAGGGGGCTCCCATACAACAAACGTGTTTTTTTTTGCCGTTTTTATAGATAATGGTACGGAACCCTTCGTGCGCGAGTCCGACTCGCACTTGGCCGGTTTTTTATTTTTTATATCCAACTTCAAATTCTTGAAAATATAAAAGTAGGTAATTTACAAAGATATTGTTAAAACTAGTAGTTCTGCGAACAGTAGACCTCGCGGGCACATACTTTTGCAACGATTAACCTTTAGGTAGACGCGCCAAAATAATCACACTGTTAGTCACGTGGGGCCTGTGCAAGAGTTTATTTGTGAATCAAGGTATCAAAGTAGGTAGTACCTACTCTCTAAGTCCATCAACGTAGATACGGGTCCGTTCGAAAGTTGTTCGAAAGTTTGGAGTGACCCTACACCCGATTAATTAACCTTTTTTGAACAGGCAAAAATACATTCCGTGTAAAGGTTTGTACATTGACCGGCAATCGTGCGCGGCGGCCGCGCGTGGCTTTGGACGACTGCCGCGCGTGAACTCTTCAGTCTACCCGCTGTGTTTGGAAGAATTATTAGCAGAGCTACGACATGCAATCGCTTTCTTGCCAACTGAAGTGCGCGGCGGGTTTGTCTGTCGCGCAAACATTCGTCGGTTTAGTCCACACCAGAGCGCGGCGCGGCAGAAATGTGTCCGTATCATACAAATTCGTACTTAGCGTTTGAAAATATTTTGTTATATTATATATATGTACCAACGCTCTCCATAACCTAATAATTTTTTTCCTGTAAAAAAAAATAACAGATATCAATACGTCAAATTCAAATTTTAATAATAACCGGCAAAGTGCGTGGATCACGCACAATGAAGGGTTCCGTAGTTGAAATATTTTATCTCCCAAGAACAAACTTTTAACGTTGTAGTTGAAAAACATGCTCTCAATTAGATTCCAACTGCAAATGTCAATTGGTCGATTATTACTCGTTAACTTGTAAAGGTTATTTAGCTGTGATAGTTTTCCTTTTAACTTTGTTATACTACCGTGATTTTTTTCACATATTATCAAAAAATAACCATTTAAATGGGAGGCACTTGACTTTAACAAAAATTAGCACTTATTGCGCAAACGGATCCCTGATTCAAAAAATAATTTTCACACACCCACACGACACCCCATAAAAAGAAATCATCCTCACTTTACGCGTAGGGAGGGAAGGTACCCTACAAAAAAAATATTTAGCATGATTTTATTTTACCACTTTGTGTGTTTAACCCATGCCAAATTACAGTATTCTAGTACTAAGATCCTCTGAGCTAAGCCGCGGTTAGACCTACAGACATGGCGAAACTATATCGGTTCCTTGTTGACTACTACAGAACCATAAAAGCCAAAAAAAAATATGAGTAAAAATTTGTAGGCCAGCTACAAAAATTAACAAATAGGTTTTAATAAATAGTGAGCTATTTACTGCATTTTGAGAAGCTATTCTGCTCATCATGCCGAAGATCCTTATCAGATCTTCACCTTTTTTGAGACCTACTTAAAGTTTCCTTTCAAATAAAAAAAGAACTATTGTTATCGGATCTCATAAGGCGGAGATATCCAGTAGCCCCCTTTTTGCCCCATTTTGGAGGAAGTAGCCCTCCAATCAAAAATTCCTGACGGCAAAAAATTACAAAAAAATCGTTATACCTGTACACCGAATTTCGTCCAGATCGTTTGTAAAATACGACCGTAGACGAGTACGTACAAACTGACAAACTTGCCGATTTTGCCAGACTTGATGCTGAGACGCTTCGCTCGCTACGCTCGCTCGGTCAATTACAACCAATATACAGCGAGGACTTTACACATACCGAAATTACCACAAATGGGTTTTTTCAGGCTACTACTTAACAAAGTATCCATATTAGCAAAGTTCCTACTGTCATAATAACCTCATATTACGCCAATATTACGCAAGTTTAATTATTTTCCCCGAAGGAAATTCTTCATAATGTACAAAGTTTCATACTAAGAAACCAAATAAGATGGAACTTGTTCTTTCATAAAGGATAAAATATTTGATGTAATATTCGAGTTATTATAGTTTCGCTAAGTATCAATCATCGGCTAGGCGTAACGGCGTAGCAAATATCATGCGTAGCACTCAGTCGACTTCTGGTGGCGTAGCGCGCTACACGTAGCTTCGTAGCAGCGTAGTCGCGTAGCCGGTTCGTGGCAAAGTTGTGCGCGGGAAAAAATTCAGTGTTGTTTAGTGTTGTGTGAACGAATTGTTGTTGTTATATTTAGGGGTAAGTGGATAGTTGTAATTATTTTTTTTTAAATTTAGAATAATATTGGATATTTTATTAGGTTGAATGCGTATTGCAATAATTGGTTGTCAAAGAATTACCTAAACTTTTATTTCAGTAAACTCTAAAGTGATATTTTCCCAACATTATTAACACAATTTTTTATGTAAGGTTATTTATTCGGATCTATGGATATAGAAAAGTATTAAAATTAATACTTTTCTATATCCATAGATGACAAATTTTATATACAATATGCAATCTATCACTAAATTAAACGACAAATAAACAAATAAATACAAAAACAAAAGGACACAAAAATAAATAGTTCTTCCATGTTCAAATAATTAGCGATTTTATGCAAATCATTTTTAGGATTTTGCGATTTATATCTCTCCTATCTTTATAAAATAATTAATTAAATAAACATTTTAATTGGCTTCGCAAACATTCGTATGAGAATTAAAAGGTAATTAGAGTCAGAGTTGAACAAACACACCTAGAAACCGCACGCGATTGTCCCATATACATTATTAGTCTTAATTAAGTAATTAAAAACAATTACTTTATGCCAAGGTGGACATAAATGGGTCGTTAATTTCCAAACTACACTTTTGTTTTGTTTTTATTTAATGTTAAATTAATTAGACATATTGTTACTGATACTATTGGTGATACTACAATTTCTGTAGGTAATTATTCGATTTATAGACAGATCCACTCAAGTCAGTGTGGTTATATCTTCAAAAGACACTAATCTCAAAGATTGTCATCGATACGTGAAGAACACCTCTGGCTTGATTTTGGAGTTTCAGTAGTCGGTCAGGAAACACCGACCTTATCTATTTTTAATAACAATATTATTATTCGTTTATTTATTTTCTTTCTTATCTATTTACATTTTTAAATATTTTTATTTAAAAAAAACATGAGTAAAAACATTTAAAAATAGAAATCCGCCGGTGTCGGGAGCAGGGTCCAAGCTACCGGTGGTTAGGGCTGCAGAGACAGGAACCTCCTCACAATGCGAGCCGTATCAAGGAGTACTGCCTTCTGAATCAGGCCTTTGATCCAACCGCCTAGCGAGAGCCTCCAGAGATGTCGGTCGAGGCTTTCGGCTATCAGGCCATTGGCCGTTACGAGAATCGGCACAATGATAGCCGAGCTCACATTCCACATGTCGACAACCTCGTGTGCTAAGTCGAGATATTTTATTTAATAATAACAATATTATTTTTACGTGTAAAAATGTTTGTTAAACCCAATATATAGAAATAAATGTCAATAGTTCTAAAGGCTTCGGTTGATATCGTTAATTTCCCACTTCTGGATAAAGGTCTCCTCAAGAATCTTTGCTAAGCATATTGGAACAATCATCATCATTCATGTCTTATAGGTCGGCGCAGCACGTTTTTTTGTGGTAAAAATGGGTAACTAGAAGAAATGTTTATATTAAATCAGTAGGTACCTTTGGACCCAGACCAGTGGCAGTCGCTGCCTTTCAAAGCGTTTCGTATTTCTACGACTTCCAATAGGATTGACATTCGCTTTCAGTAGCTTATATCAGTCGAATACATTTTTTTACTTTTCCATCATTATTATCGCACTGAATCGAATCGAATGGAATGTTACTTTGAGGTTTTACTTATTTACCCTTAAATGTTTTACGTAGAACTCTTACTTGGAAGTCGGGTAAAAAGAGAAGTAAAAAAAATATTTTCGATTGTTAGTTATATTGTCGTTCTACATGTGTGAGTGTAAAGAGTGTGTGACCAAGAATGCTACCCTGTGGTACGCCATGTGTGATCAGGGCATATGCAACGTGTTCTTGCTCTCGTATTTTCACTTTCTTTGTGCGATCACAGATAAAGTCACAGGAAAGATTTTAGGGCCGTTCCCAGAACAAAAATCCGTTTCAGTTTTTCTACAAGAATATGTAAGGAAACGGTATCAAAAGCCTTGGCTAGGTCAAGCAAAATGCCGAGAATTTTGACGAATTTTTCGGGCATTTAATTGTGATGTAACATAATTCACTAGCTGCCCGACAGCCTCCTCAGTGCTTCTTCCTGGCCTAAAACAAAACTGGGCAAGTGCATCAGACGGTTTCTTTAGTATTCAGACATTTTCAAAAGAATCGAAATAGGCTGGTAGTTTTAGACATCGTCCTTCAATCCGTTCTTGTTGGTTAATAAAGATTTTTTGAACGCTCGTGGAAAGACCTTTTCTTTTTTTTTTTTTTAAAACGTTGCCCCACACTAGGAATTTCTTCCTGTATCGTGGGTGCGTTTACAAACATAGAAACTCACATACACTAACACCCAGACCCGGGACAACTACTTGCAGATCATACAAATATTTGTTCCGTGCGCGAATCGAACCCACGACACGTTGCGCAGCAGTCCATCGCTCAGCCACTGCGCCAACCGTGTCGTCGAAATGGGTAAAAAGAGACTCCTTGTCAAATGCACAGTTTCGTTTAATGAATAACAATGATAATTATGTCTCGCTAGTTTAGGGAACTTAGCAGGAATGGCGTTCCAAACGATGGCATAGTCATTGTTAAGTATCAATGCTTCAATTTAAAGAAAGAAAGAAAATACGTTTATTTGTGGCAAACATGACGCTAAGGACAAATATTCAAAAATAACAAGTTGCGGGAAAATATGCGTCACATTCACGCAAAACGACCATCACTAATAATGCTGCGACCGTATGCGAGACAGAGCCCCAGCGCTTGTTTTCAGTGACAGCCGGAGTGAATTTCAGGCTCATCCGAAGGAAGTAGAACTATCTAGTTGAGGTTTGTGGTTATGACCGGCATATGAGATAATAAGGTAGAAGTGATGGTGGTAGTAATATTATCAGCTAGGTGCTTTTTTAATTTTCTTAACAACATTATCAATCTAAGGCTATACCAGGAAAAAAATACTTATATCTGACGCAAATTAGATGAACCGTATCTGGCTTGACGAAGTTAGATTCGGTGAATGTTGGCTGAGCTGAATACTTAAATAGCTGCATTGAATATCAACGGTCTCCTGGTCTACCTTTAGTAATTTTATGAAAGCAATCCTAAAGAGTTCAACAAGTTTATTTTACTAATAATATCAGTTGTAGACTAAAATGTTTTAAAGAAAATACACAAATTCTGAATCAGCCTGTCCAGTGGTTCATACATTATAGCTAATAAATTAATATATGTAGGTGCACCTACTTTATAAGTTAATAATACCGACCTTTTAATATAATCAGACTAGGTGCCCAATTCATTTCCATTAGTGAACGCTTGCTATGCGCACACATTAAGCTTCAAGATGGTGGCAAGAAAAATTGTAAACACATTAATAAAAGCAGAAAATTTTAGAGGTGTTTACAGGAATTACGTACTTCTGTCGAAAAATGGCAAAATTTTAAGTAGAATTCGTATTATTTTTGAATTATTTCTATATGCTGCTTTTTCGGCTAACAATTTAAACGTGATTATTGAAAATATAAATAAGCGAATTACCTTAATGATACAAATGTTTGACGTTATAAAATTCTTTGGTTGTCCAGTTATTATTATAAGTGGTATTCTAAGTTCATGTTCTTACAAAATGTTCATAGACAACTTCATGTGCGTGCACCATTACTTTCAAAATGAACCGAATTACATCAAATGTTCAAAAAAGTTGAAAATTATTTTTGTGGTCACGACAGTAGTTTCTTGTGTTTCACTCGTTTTACTTGTCATAACAAAATTGCTTTTAAAAGTTTTTGCTAGAAATGAAGAGCTCAAAATAAACGCCATGTTGTTAATATTGTCACATATATTACTAGAAGATCGCCTTATTTTTGAACATACAATAATGTACATTTACATAACAATGATTCGGAACTTGCTGAAATGTTTGAACAATAGTATATTCGATATTCAAGTAAAGTACAATGATGCCGAAATGATGGTTTGCTCAGATAGCAGAGAGTGGAATGATTTTCTTTCGGTTGAACAAGTGGAACAGTGGGCTACACAGTTTAAATGCTTATTGACTTGCAGCAGAAATCTATCGACTTGCTTTAAGGCGCAGGTAATCCATCATCTTGATTTGACGAAAACCTTTCTATAGAAAAAAAAACCGGCCAAATGTGAGGCGCACGAAGGGTTCCGTACCATTGTCTATAAAAACGGCAAAAAATCACGTTTGTTGTATGGGAGCCCCCTTAAATATTTATTTTATTCTGTTTTTTAGTATTTGTTGTTATAGCGGCAACAGAAATACATTATCTGTGAAAATTTCAACTGTCACGGTTCATGAGATACAGCCTAGTGACAGACGGACGGACAGCGGAGCCTTAGTAATAGGGTCCCGTTTTTCCCTTTGGGTACGGAACCCTAAAAACCAATCAAAGAAGAATAATTCAATAATTCGAAATAAGAAACTTTGTAAGGTATTTGTGATCTTTTAAAGTCTTTATGCATGTTCTTGCAGATGATATATTCGTTGACCCTGTCTTCAATAATATATATATAGCATCTTCGTACGGGATATTCATGGCATTAGTGAATAATGTAAATACCTATTAATTATAAGTTTTTTTTACTACTTTTGCTTTTTGTAATGCGTCTGCAACTCCACTTTGGATTCTGTTCACAGGATCCTCGTCATCTCGTTAGCATTACGATGATTTTACACTTTATGGCATTTTCAATATTTTATACATATTTCCTAATGGTTGCTGGCCAAAATCTCCTCAATGAATGTTCAACACTATATAGAAGACTATCAAAATTATACTGCACTTTGTCGATAAGTAAGTGACTATCATTTTAGATAACATTTTTCTATACAATAAGCAAAATAATTCTGTTCTAAGGTCAAAAAAATCTGCCTAGCCTTTTCCCAACTATGTTGGGGTCGGCTTCCAGTCTAACCGGATGCAGCTGAATACCAGTATTTTACATGGAGCGACTGCCTATCTGACCTCCACAACCCAGTAACTGGATAATACGAATACGAATTCTGTTCTAAGGTGTTCTCAAAAATTATTTTCGAAGTTTTAACCATGGCATCAGGCACGCACCTTTGATTTTTCCGTTCTATGTGCGACTTGTATAATTATCACTTGCTTCAAAAACGGTGAAGGAAAACATCGTGAGGAAACCAACATGCCTGAGAGATATTTTTTGACAGCACGTGAAGCCAAGACAGAGGCCCATGGTCGGCATAAAAACTCTGACACCAGGTTAGTCACTAACCACACGAAAAAGAAAGAAACAACCATGATATGACAATTTATAGAATTACTGCAAAAAAGTAAGATAAATTCGCACCCAAACTGTCATTGGCAGACAAATGTTCTAACAAGACAATACTCAATACACTGTGCTAATTTTATACTTCATGCGAGACAGATGAAGACGTATTTTTACCCGACTGCCCCAGGAGGGTAATGTTTTTCGAGAGTATATATGTATGTTTGTTTGGAGTGCTCAATCTTTGTCCAATTTAAAATTCTGGTAAAAAAACACCTCCTCTCTCCTTAGACATCGTCATTAAATATAGCTCTTTTCTCCTGCTTCATGTATATTATTGTATATATTGTGTATATATATATATATATATATATATAAGTATATACTTTATGTATGTATGTATTCATTGTACATGTAAATGGTACACCACTGACTACCTGCAGTATTATCTCTCCTTCTCGCTTTAATCTATCCAAAGGTTGTCTGTAAAAGATCGCTTTTAGCGATAAGACCGCCCTTTGTGTCACCCTATGTTAAATTTCTACATTATTTTATATCTGTATTTTTTATGGTGTACATAATAAAAAGTATTATATTCTATTCTATTCTATGTATGTTTGTATGTATGTATGTCTATATCTTTGGCACGCTCTGTAGCCTAAACGGCTTGATGGATTTTAACATACGAGGTGTCGTTAGATTCGTCTTAGTTGTAGGAGTGACATAGGCTATTTTTTTTTTTATATTTCTTCTGCAAATAGAAAAAAACGGAGGGGAAGGTTTTTTTTTAAATAAATAATAACATATAACGGTATTAATTCAAAGCTAGTAATGAGTTAATTCCAAATATAAATATAATTACCCTAAAAAGCTTGATATAATACAAATTATTTTAAAAACAAAAAACCTATAATCGAAAAGAGAAAAACAAGCACCTAGCACCACCAAAACTAATAACCTGAAATATGGTGTAACTTTTGTTTGTCCCCGCCTGCAACACCTTACAAAAAACAAAGTTCAATGCTTGTTTTTCTCTTTTCGGTTATACGTTTTTGCACTCGGGTTTTTTGTTTTTTTAATAAATTTCTTTTTTATGATGATAGGTATCATCGTCCGGTCCGCCAGTATTTTCATCAGTCATCTCAGCCAGTGTTGGAATCGCTGTCATTTATTTTATTTTTCCTTTTTTTCTTTTAGATCCACAATCACCGGAAACGAAGAGTATAAAAAAATTAAGTCACCTAGTGAAAAAGAATCCTATTCAGATAATGTATACTTCAAAAATTAAGCTAGGTATGCACTTAGTAGCTGTGATTCTATCCCTCTCCATCACTTACGTTATAATTGCAATGCAATATAATAATTTTATCTAAAATAAAAATAGTTCAAAAAAAATTGTGTTTATTACATAAAATATACTAAAATTATGTTGTAGCTCTAAGCAATGTCTTTTAGATCTATAATTTCAAAGCAGTTTTGTTTTGAATATTGAACCTGTATAATTTTGTGATCTTCAAGTTTTATAAAATGAGAGTTGTTAGTACAGCCTCAGTGTCTATTAAGAGGCTTTGTGCATTGAGTAAAGCTTTTGATGAGAACCATTACACACTCACAAAAAATATTTTGTTGGTGTATTTTGCACAAAAACTAGGTATTCATAAGTATTTCATAAATGACGTGTAACTTGTGGATTTGTAAAAAAAATGTGATATAAGTTGATGTTTCTCTTATCAATACAAGATTTGATGTTATTTATTAAAACTGTTTAAAAAAAAAAAAAAATGTTTTATCACCATTTTTTCTTTCATGGGCCACAATTTTTTTTCATAAAAAGGTATTTATAACTAGCTGCGCCTCGCGGTTTCATCCCGCATCCGCATGTCTCGATCCCGTGATAATATTATCTGGATAAAAGTATCCTATGTCCTAATACAGTATTGCGATTCTGTAATCATCTCACCGTGAAAACATAGGTTAAGTGAGCATGGGGTGAGCAGTCATTATCATTGATACCTACTGTTGCTAAGACAGTGACAGTTACACCTAAGTTTTCACGGTGACATTTTTACAGAATAGCTGTTCTGGTCATGATCTACCCCATGTGCCAAATTTCATCCGAATCTGTTCAAACACACTTTCGCATTTATAATATTATATTACTTAGGATTTACCTTCGCTGATATAGTGTCACTGCCGTACGCATAATACGCGCTTTGTCGTGGAGTTGCAGATACCAGCCCGTATTACCTATTACCTTTTATAATCAGCAACAATTTCAAATGGTACGAAAAAAAAAAAAAACTTCCCCCAAATGTCTTTCCATTGTTTTTGCATAGGTACCTACATTTCTAAATTGACGCTGAGACTCAAAATATAGAATAACTCACGTAATCAAGACCATAATACGTACCTTCGTAAAAAAAAACTATGATTTTTATTTAATTGGGAAAAATCATAATTATATTATGTTCAAGGCATGGACTCAATATCGAACCTTGACGAACGCCGATTTAGGTTTATATCGTTATATTTAATGTGGGTGTACTAGAGGTACACCTCTGCCTAACCTTACGGGGAATACAAGCGTTATGTTATTTTATGTTGTACTTTTTATTTCATAAATTTACATATAAATTACATTTTTAAATATTAGAATATAAAAATATAAAAAAACATTTAAAAATATAAAAAATAGTAGCCCACCGGTATCGGGAACAGGGTCCAAGTTACCGGCGGTCAGGGCTCCAGAGAGAGGAACCTTCTAACAATACGGGCCGTGTCTAGAAGTACCGCTTTCTGAATCAAATCCTTAATCCAGCTGCCTAACGAGAGCCTCCGTAGATGTTGGTCGAGGGTCTTGGCAATTAAGCCATTGGCTGATACGACTATCGGCACAATGATCGCAGAGTCCACATCCCACATGTGGACAACCTCGTGAGCCAAGTCAAGATACTTGATTTGTTTATCTTTCTATGTTGTACTTATTTTTAATGATTTAACGCAAATTACTAGAAAGAAAAATTACTAGAAGCCTGCTTTTTCATTCAGGTAATATCTTGATTGATTGATTCCGTTCTACTGATTATGATCTAATAACCTAACAGTTCCATTATGTATTAAAACACTAGTCATATTTAACTGTCCAATTTATTTCTCAACCGTAACTTTTACTAAGCGCACAAGTTAAGCTACAAGATGGTGGCAAAAAGTTTAATAAAAACGTTAACTAAATCTGAAAATTTAAGAGGTGTTTATAGAAATTATGTATTTTTTTCGAAATATCACAAAATTTTAAGTAAAATACGAGTTATTTTTGAAGTTGCGATATATGTGATAATTTTATATAATAATATAAACGTTATTTCTGAACTAACAGTTGCACGAATTTCCAGAATGGTACAAATATTTCACATTGTAAAAATCATTAGTAGTCCAGTTGTTATTATATGTAGTTTTCTAAGCTCACATTCTTACAAACTATTCATAGACAACTTTATGTCAGTGCACCATTATTTCCAGAATGAACCGAGTTACATCAAATGTTCCAAAAATTTGAAAATAATTTTTGTGGTTACCACAGTGGTGTCTCCCGTTATAATTGTATTAGTATTTATATTGAAATTGCTTTTAAACTTTTTCGTAAGAAATGAGGAGCCTAAAACGAACGTCGTGGTATTAATATTGGCACATCTAATACTAGAAGAACGCCTTATTTTTGAACATGCAGTAATGTACATTTACATAACAATGATTAAAAACTTGCTGAATTGTCTGAACAATTGTATACTTGATGTTCAAGTAAAATACAATGATATCGAACATAGGTTTAAATGTTCAGATAGCAGAGAGTGGAATGATCTTCTTACGATTGAACAAGTGGAACGGTGGGCTACACAGTTTAAAGGCTTATTGAGTTGCAGCAGAAATCTATCAGTTTGTTTTAGTGCTGAGGTAAATTATTTAAGATCATTTATAGAAAAAAAATGCAACCAAAGAAGAATAATTCAACAATAATTCTAAAATCTTCCTCGTTGTTTCTGAAAACGATTTTGAATAACTTTGTGCATTTTTTTGCAGATGTTATATTCGTTGGCTTTGTCTTCAATTATTTATATTACATCGTCTTACGGGCTATTCAATGCGTTTATAAATAATGTAAATATTTAGTTTGCTTTTTTATTCCGTTACTTACCTACCTACATTGCCTGCAACTCCACCTGTTTCTGTTCACAGGATCCTCGACAACTCGTTGGCATTATGCTTGTTTTACATTTTATGGTATATTCAATAATTTATACATATTTCGTAATGGTTGCGGGCCAAAATCTTCTCGATGAAAGTTTGAGAATAAATAGAAGGCTATCGAAATTATACAACACTTTGTCTATAAGTAAGTGAACTGCAACTTTTTATTTATCCCCTATTCTTAATACCTAATAGTAATTTTAAAACCAAATCTGTGACTTTTAAAATAATATGTAATACAGTATGTAATCTAACGAAGGGTCTAATGACAGTTGAAGGTTTAACGGGAACGCCGTTAACCTGCAATAGTATAGCGTCTATACAAGCAAAAAAAAAAATAAGATAAAAAAAAAACACAATAGTAAAATATTCACAAAAAAATATTAAATTGATACCTACGGAAAAGAAACACTCTGTACACGCACACTTGTCACACTTGTCTTTCCACGTTGAAATACAAATGTGTGTGTACAGAGTATTTCTTTTACGTATCAATTTAATATTTTTGTGAACATGTCAATATTTTTTTTTTTTTTTTTTTTTTTTATTATATTTTATGGACGCTATACTATTGTGGGTTAACGGGAACTACCTTTGTTAGTTAACATACTGTATTATGTAAATGAAGTAAATATAACCTTTTTTACTAAATGTAAGCCATGACATGTCAAAACATGGAATTTCCTTCTTTGGCTTGCTGCTTGACTTTGGCCTGCCAGTTTTTTGAGTAATTTTTATTACTTACAACTTCGTAATTTTGTTTTAGATTCACAATCACCAGTGACGAAGACTATAAAAAATATAAATATTTTCGTTAAAAAAAATCCTATTCAAATAGAATATACTTCTAAAATAAAGCTGGGAATGTGCTTAACACCTATAATTCTATCTCATTCTATCACCTACGTAATAACTGCCTTACAATATAATCATTTTATATAAAACAGATAGAGATGTTATTTTAGAAATTAAGTAAGTAGTAGGTATATGTATAGTGCAAACATTACACAGCAATTATTATATTTTAAGAACAATATCAATAATATTCAGGTTCATGTAAGTACTTCATCTTACTGTGAATTGTATCTGAATAATAAGTTCATTAATCGATTGGTTCACTTCATAATATAAATTATTGAATGTCCTAATAAGTGTGACAGATTGTAAGGAAAGAGATCCAAAAAATAAAATGTGATAGTAAATCAGGATTGAATTTTTATTGTATTCTCCTATATGTTTTGTGAAAACTGTTGTTGGTTCGTTAATATTTTCATATAATACAAAAACCTACGGCATATTTTTATCAACTTTCACATTATTTTGCAGTTTCTCAATAGGTTCCTTCTCTAAAAAGGTTTTATTCCAAATATCCAACACTGCGCTATGACCTATTTCCTTTTTTTCGATCCCTGCGCTACAAAACCGAAACTAAAAAATAGTGCCGAAAAACCTACGGTGACGCAATCAAATTCAATTTGCAGTAGGAGGTAGTTCCCAATGGGAGAATTTGTTTATTTCTAGGAAGGACTGTGAAATTCCTATCTTTATTCCTTCTTTATATCTTGGTTTTTTAAATTAAAATAATGGTCACGGTTTCACTTTGGTTGTTGGTTTGTGCAAGACTTTTTTCTGGTTTATCCTATAGGGTCGAATATGTCCCAAAATTACTAAATTGTACATTCCTATGATTCTCAATGGAAGCTACAATGATACAGATTGACACCCGGTTAAAGTCATGATTTTTTATTTATTATCATCGAAAGAATTATTTAGACAGACCTTACTTTTTTCTCACACCCTTTATAAAGACGAATATTCTGGAGGTCAGTCCTATTTAGGCAGAAAAAAAAACAGAAAGTTATTACATATTATCAAAGATTATTATTATAAGCATTCCTTAAAAATATTTGAAATAATAATCTGAATTTAAAACCATTCCAATTTATAACTGTAAAAATTGTTTCAAAATGGTGAATTCCATTAATTAATCTTTTCTTGGTTTGGTGGGTGTAACGATCCAATTTAACGGATTATATGTATAATTACTCAGTTTTATACCCGATATTGTGTTTAAATTAACTTTCAAGCTTTGAACAAAAAGGCGGAAGAAAACCTTTTATTGTTTTTTTTCCTCAGTTATTACGGAAACGATTCTTTGAATTGTTTTGTTTCAATGTATTTTGTTTAGATGTCGTCAAGAGAACTTTTAATATTGAAAACGTTCGTGTTTTTTTACATTGAAAGCCTAATGCTTTCAATTTTACTTTTAAGACCCATGCCTTAGAAAGTTAGAAGCCCATTCAATGGCCATTGAAAGAAAAACACTTTAAAATTCGTTTTCAATTACGCAAAAATAAGCACTTATGATATACAATAAGATGCTGAAAAAAAAATACATACAAAAATATATACATTCAGTGTGGCGATTAGGTTATCACTTATCACATTATATAGTACGGCGGTCATTACAAGTTGTTATCAGTCTGGTAAAATAAACAATTATTTTACTTAAAAATAGAAAACAGTTTTTTTTCAAACAAAATAATTAGTGTTATAATTGGCACGAGATAAAATAGACACGGGTGGGGCGATGGTCCTACCAAATAATTACAAATAAAGTTTTAATGTGGTTAAATAATAAAAAGAAAAAAAAAAACAGCGGCTAGAATGTTATTCATTATTTTAATTGTTTATGGTTCAAATACTTAATTAAGAATACGTGATTGTAATTAATGTGATAAGACCTAAACCGGCTGCTACTCATCACATCATAAATATTATTCCTAAGAAAAGTATCGAAATTATATTTCTAAGAAAAAACATTCTTCGTAATCATTCATAAAAAAAAAAAGGTAGATGACGTCGTTTCCGCTACAATGAACCGAATTGATCCATAGGTCATGAATAAACCATTAGGTATTGATGTTAGGAATATAGAAAATATTATTTCTATTCAATAGATACATTCGCATAAATAGGGTTCAGTAGAAGTACTCTATTTTATTATTACCGCGGTTCTCTATTTTATCGACTTAAAAAAATGGGGTAGTCTTTTTGAATGTCATACAAAAGTGTGTTCTCGCTTGCTTACCGTCATGAGCCACTGACTTCGCTTCACATGCCGTCGAGAAATATCTATCTGGCATGCCGGTTTCCTCACGATGTTTTCCTTCACCGTTTTTAAAGCATGTGATAATAAAATTATATAATATGCACATGAATTCGAAAAGTCAGAGGTGCGTGTCTTGGGTTCGAACTCAAGACCTATGACTTGACAGTCCGACGTTCACACCACTAGGCTATCACTGTTAATGAATAATTATAATAATTAATTATGTACATTTCGTTTTAATCCTATCCTAACTAATATAAATGCGAAAGTGAGTTTGTTTGTTTGTTACACTTTCACGCTAAAACGGCTGATCGGATTTGGATGAAATTTGGCACAGGGGTAGACCTTGACCTGGAGAAGGACAAATGCTACTTTCAAACTTTAATTCTGGATCGCAGATGAAGTTGCGGGCAACAGCTAGTTCTGAATAAACAACAGATTAAAGTAAACATAGAAAGAAAGAAAGAATAATTTTTTTTTATTCTGCACAAACTAAACGCACATTACAAAATAAAGAATGACATTGTTAAGTCATATTTTACTTTAAAAAAAATGACATGACATGATAATAAAGAAATGATCATGAAATGATATGACATGAATGATAATAAAGATCATGATCATGAAATGTTATGACATGAATGATAATAAATAATGACATTGTTATGTCATTCATTAATGTGCGTTTAGTTTACATACAAAAAAACACAACAAATTAAAATAATGCCTTCTTGAAACCTGGCGTAGTAACAAAACAGAAAATATAATAGGCTCAGAGATAAACTCGCGATTCAAAACTTAAGTCTATTATTTGTTATCTTGTTATAAACTTATTCTGCGTATTACTAAGTACCTCTAGATACAATGGCGAAGTTATGTCGTTAGTCTTAATGTTTGCAGCAGTTATTTAACTGTTTATAACACGTTGTGGTTATTTTATTTATTTTGTTGGAACGTAGTTTTGAATCACGTTGTTTAAATTAGTTTTTGATCAAATTCAAGTTATTTTTCAGCGGTAGCATCTAATCCTAAAAAATATATAAAATCCGAAAGTAAGTTTTTTGTTTGTTTCACTTTCACACTAAAACGGATTTGGATGAAATTTGCCACATGGGTAGTTTTGAAGATAAATCACGTGAAAATTACTTCTTCTTCGTTTCGATGGAACGTCAATCTAGTAAATTTCGTTCAAAAAGGTACTTACATTGATTTAGGAAGGAGGTTAGGTAGTATTCCCTCGAGTAGTTATAATATCATATACAAGTTGATGAGCAATATTTGTTTATATAATTATATATATATTTGTAATCACTTTCTCGAAAACGGCTCTAACGATTTCAATGAAAGTTGCCAGGGTTTTACGGGGGCGAAATATCGATCTAGTTAGGTCTCATATCTGGGAAAATTCGTTTTCTCTATTTTTACCCGAGCAAAGATCGGTCGCCCAAAGCTTAGAACAAGATGGTTACCTTAGAATAAGGACATGGCAGCATGAAGTTAGGAAATAATATACAATTATACATGGAATCAGTATGAACTATCCTATATTATTAAATGAGTACTATTTTGACCAGAGCAGAGCTGGGTAGACTTATAAAGTCCGTGTAATAATATTATTATTATAAAAGTTTTAGACTTAATTCCTTCGCCGATGTATAATACTTCAGTATTAATATTAATAGTATTTCACTTTATAACTTAACTATCGTGTTCTTTGAAAATAATTATTAAGTTATTTCGGTATTACAGCTTCCTAAAGTTCAACTAACAATGTACCTAAGTTAATAAATTAGAAATATCTTCCGAAGTAAGATATTGTTGTTTTTTTTTTCCTGCCTCGTTATCTGGTGGTTGCAAGGGCTACTGCAGAGCATAAGGTCCTGACTTCTCAGAAGCATCCCGGAGACTGGATGTGTGACCGGTTGATCGCCCCCTGTTACACGGGAGTTAAAAATAACTACCGAAATCTGGGTGCAATATGCTATCTAGCTAATCGCTAACGTAGTCTATTATATAAGTAATAATGATCGCAAGGAACAGGTTTTTGCTGGGAATTACTTATTCGTTGTTTTTGTTTCTGTAATTGTATTTGTTTTTTATTTATTTATTTGTCTTTATATAAGTATCAAAGTATGTTGAACTGTATGTACTCCACGTCACTTGTCCCTAAGGGTTCATTAGAAAACCAGCATCAGGCAGCATTTGTCTGTCATTAATGCTGAAATGAATCTCTTTGACGCAGCCGTGAGGCACACATAATTATAGTTAAAACATTATTTTCTGTTTCTTTTTTTCACGAACTGTTTCCAAATAAATGATGTTGATAAATACAACAAAATTCATGTTTTAGTTACGAAAAATAGCGTCAGCTAAAAAATCTAGGTAAAAAGAAAATTCGTTCCTCTTAGAAAAATACTTCTGTTACCATAAATAAATGTTCAACATTTGTCGCCTGTTACATATGTCGTTTATTAGCCACCGTGTAAAGCGCTGCCGACGACGCAAGTCACGTCACACAGTAAAAACTGTCACGCTGTTGATAAAATGTTCGTTGTGTAAATTGTATCTTGAAGGTACACTTTTGGCCCAATATGGAAACACAGTCTTTATGAAGTGCTTGTTCGGGGAAGTATTGTGGTTTGTTGAGAAACGTTCTATAAGTCTGCGTTGACTCTAGTTGCAGATGTCATAGCATAATCAGCCTATAATGTTCCCACTGCTGGGACACAGGCCTCCTCTCTGCAAAAGGGAGCGGGCCGCGGGCCCAGTGCGGGTTGGTAGATGTCACATGTCTTCGAATATTTGGTTCTAGGACATGCCGGTTTCCTCACGATGTTTTCGTTCACCGTTTTTGAGAGCAGTGGCGATGAAATAATTTACACAAAGTGAAGCGCCTGTCAGGGTTCGAACCTACGACCTACAACTCGTAAGTTGCGGCCGTTACCACTGGGCCACCACTGCTCTCAGATGTCATTTGATGAGTATCTTAGCTATGATATCTAGGAGACTGTAATGATTGTTAACCTTTTTCATTTTATTTTATTGACATATGTATTGTAATATCTTTTCTTGACATTTTTTTGTTTTATCATATAATATGAAATTAAATTACTGATTAAAACTAAATATACAAAGGGAAAAAATTATATATAAAGGAAGTGTTCATAGGGCGTCAAAAAATTCTTCCGCATCGCTGTCATTTTTTAACCGACTTCTTCAAAAAGGAGGAGGTTCTCAATTCGTCTGCATGTTTTTTTTTTGTTTGTTTGTTTGTGTATTACTCAATTACTCCGCCAATTATGAATCGATTTTGATGATTCTTTTTTTGTTTGGTAGGTCATGCTTCAGAGGTGGTCCCATAATTTTTTTATTAACTTTGCTTGCGTAGTTTTTGAGTTAGCTTCAATAATTACGTATTTTTCCCACTTAGTGTATGTAGACAATATATTGTTTGACTCCGTCACTGTTATTTACATAGCAGGTAGAGGTATTCGAATTTGTGTGGGGTAGGTATCACAAATAAAAACTGAAAAATAAAAATTTTTACAAAAAAAAAAAACACTAAAAACGTGAAAAATAACTTTAATTTATTTGCTTTTCAATTTTCGTTTTTTGCCACCGACTTCCGAAATTAAAGTTATTTTTCACGTTTTTAGTGTTTTTTTGGAAGTCGGTTGTTTTTTTTTTTGTAAAAAGTTTTTATAATCGGTTTTATTGTACCGTTTGCCGGCCTGAGATTTTTTCCAAAGCTTATGAGCTGTTTGTCGTTTATTTTGAATTTGCAATTTCGAAACCGGAAACCTCATTTATCCATTTATTTTAAAATTATATTTCTTAATGATGTTTTAGTTTGTTAGAATTGCTTATGAAATAAATAATGTCAATAGACGGCGGTGACTTCTTGCATCAGGTGCTGGCTTGTTTGCCCTCCAATAATGTAAAAAACTAGGATAAAGTCTAGTCTATCACGGAAATGACTTCAAAATTCTCCAAGAATTTTATACATCACGTAAACAAAACGTTCAACTGAAGTCGTAAATTCTACATCAAAAATCACAAAGACGTACAAATATTTACGGAACACTGCAGCGTGAAACCGCATGTCATTTATTAGTCACGGTGCGGAGCGTTGCGGACGCGCACGTCACGTCACACAAATAACGCTGTCACGCTGTTGTACTGGGTGATGTCATGTAACTGTTTATATACCAGAGAGTTGCGTTGTAATTGTATTGTTTTCGTTTACTTGATGTTGTGAAGTAATTTATACAGGGTTATTGGTAAAACACCAACAACCTCTTAAGGAATCTTTGTACTCATCATTATGAACAACTTTTACTAAGGGAACAAATATGAAATCGCGAAAAAAAAGAGCTGTTCAGTACATTTATGTTCGCTTATCTCGTCAAAAGGTACGGAGCAGCTGTTTTATTGTTAAAAGTTGTCCATAATGATGTGTACAATGACTCCTTAAGAGGTTGTTGGTGTTTTACCAATAACCCTGTATAGTACAGTTTATTTTAAATAACAAACTATGATATCACGTGTCACGCTGTTGTACTTGGTGACGTTATTTTACCGTGTCAAAGTAACAGTTTTTTGTTGTTTATTTATTTTCTTTTTTTCATAATTATGACACAGTTTCATTACTGGCTGATAAACACCGCGTAAACTACACTGCAATCAACAGGATACTTCTCATAATGAAGAAGATTAAATCATTACACGATTGAAATCACGCTGTTTCACTCGGTCACGTCACCGTGTTTGAGTGTTTACATAAATAAAATGAAACGATAAACGTTTCTCTCAAAGCCGTTTCATAATTTAAATAATATATTCACACCAAAGTTAATCTATTCGTAAATTATAACTTCCGCTTCCATAATATTAATTGCAATATTACTTAAAACAAATTGAGGGTCCTCAAGAATAATATTTGACTTAATTGTCTTTATAATTGAATCGTTAATTCTAATGAATTTTAATTTTACTGTGCGTGGTCTCGTTTATCATTTTTGACGAGCTATTTTTCTTCACGACCAGTCATACAGTGCGTTTCATCAAATACTTCCTATGCCGTAATGTTGGCTCCACTGTTGTAGGACCTTATAGGTCCGTTTTTAAATTTAACAGTAGAGCCAACATTTCGGCTAAGGAACTATTTGATGAAACACACTCTAGGGTTTGGTTTGGATAATATTCTTGATTTAAAAGAAATAAATATTATAGAATTTATTTCTTTTAAATATATTATATTACATAGGACCTATGACAATAAAGATTGAGGTTTCTAAGTCACTTGCTAAGTAATGTATATAGATCTTGGCCTAAAACTTTGAAATTGAAGAAAGGAAGTATTATTCAGAAGTGTTCGTTTTCACGAAACAACACAAGAAATGTTAGAATTTACTTGTTTCTCCAAAGGGTTGGGCAGAGGTGTAAGTGGTGTAACTAAGAGTACATTTCGCCGCTTTAGAATTTACTTATCCTGATAAAATCTTCATCATCATCATCATCCACCTATGACATTCCACTGCTGGACATAGGCCAATTGCACGCCATTCAGCCCGATTCTCGGCAGCTCTCATCCAGCTGCTACCAGCCACCCTGCGAAGATCGTCGCTCCACCTAGCCTGAAGGCGTCCTATCTTACGTTTGCCGATTCGCGGTCTCCACTCTAGAACACGTCTACCCCAACGGTCATCGGTTCTACGGCTAATATGGCCGGCCCATTGCCACTTCAGCTTGCTTATTCTGTGATTCTTCTAAATATCTGTTTATAAGAGATAAAATCTTCATCATCTGCCTAGCCTTTTCCCAACTATGTTGGGGTCGGCTTCCAGTCTAACCGGATGCAGCTGAATACCAGTATTTTACATGGAGGGACCACCTATCTGACCTCCACAACCCAGTTACTGGGTAATACGATACCCCTTGGTAAGACTGGTTGTCAGACTTTCGGGCTTCTGACGACCCGTAACAACTGTCAAAGATCTACAAATGACAGCCGAGAACAACGGCTTTTTTAAGAGAAAAAAACTTATAAACAGATATTTAGAAGCTTGTAGTAAGGATTATTTAATTACCACGAAACACCACCGTGAAAGAACCCGAACCGTTTTAATTAATGAAATCATTTAAGTATTTAATATATTTTCTTACAAAGGAATTAAAAAGTATTTCTCTCCATTAAAACCCAACGTTTCGCTATTGATACTGTTTACCTTTGAGAACACTTTGAAAGGCATTAACATGAATACCCTGAAGACTGATATAATTTATTAATTATTGCCAACTAATGTTTGACTTTACGAAGTAAACAGTTCTATAACTGTGAATCTCTCAGTAAAGTTTTCAGTCAATCTAAATGTGTTGACTGTTTATCGCTAACCCTCAATAGATGGTATATATTGATAGGTATGTAGAATTATACGTACATACTAACAAGTACAACATAGTTACTAAATGTTAGTAACTCTATAGATTCTTATTTATCTGAAATAAAAGAATATTATTATTATTTATGGTAGTTGATTTTGGTGTCGCCTTTATTTATTTAATACTATGTTGTTTTTATCTCTATAATTAATAAGTAATAATGAAGTTTTAAATTCTCATTTATCTAGGAACGTTTAAACATAACACAGACTACAGCTAAATGTTTTACATTAAAACAAAGCCACGATATAAGTTTACAGACTTTACACTGTAAACAAGGAGATGCTTATTTTTGTCTATACAAGTGTTTACATTACGGAATATTGTTTACATTATATTATAACTAGCTATTTCTAGGTAAAGTGTTGTAACTCTACTGTCTATTTTACGTGATACCAAAATCCATTGAGTAGCGATGAAAAAAAAATAGTTTCTTATATACTGATTCTCGAGACATGTCGATTAAACATACTTAGAGAGTTCTAATCGATGACCTATCTACATTGATTCTCAAGGCATAACGTTTTATAACAAGTCCGAGAACGAAACGTCAAAACGGACTTCATAGATTGTCGCGAGTGTAATAAAAAAATTAATGACCTGTCAAATACCTTTCAAACGACAGATTAATTCATAGCTCTTCCACTGATGGCTCTAAAGTAAATTGGATACCTATTGAACTTCAAACTGAAGAGAAGACTGACAACTCGAAGGTCGCGCAGGGTGATTGAGTTTTTCTTTCAGACAGTTCTCAGTAGCAACCCGGAGTCACAGTTTAATAAAGTAACAGTAATATGTCTCGGCAATGACCTTGAAATAATTACCTACGGCCGCTCGGTAGATACATCTTCTGCGTCCATGCGTAACTGTCGCGCACTCGATACTGTTACTTTATTAAACTGTGACTCCGGACTCTTTCTATAAAGATATAATACTGTTACTTATTTATACTGGGCTTATATTAAAATTTAAGTGTACTAGCTGGGCCCCACGGTTTCACCCGCGTAAGTCTCGATCCCGTGGGAATATCGGGATAAAAAGTACCCTATGTGTTAATCCAGGTTATAAACTATCTGTGTGTCAAATTTCATCCAAATCCATTCGGCCGTTTTTGCGTGATTGAGTAACAAACATCCAAATACACAAACACACAAACTTTCACATTTATAATATTAGTAGATATTAGTAGAATTAATAGGATAGTAGGATTAGTAGGTTTAGTAGGATAGTAGGATTAGTAGGATTCAGAAACGTCTTCTTTTGTTCAATATTCCAGTCCTTAGGTAGATATTGTTAATTTAATATTAAACTGTTTGATCATTAAGTCTTCATAAGCAGCAATGTTTTGGGTTATTTAGAAATAATAGTCAATCGTAAGCCCAACCAGAGTTTTCATAACACAAATGTGACTTAAAAAGATAGACTAAACTAGCTAAAAAAAAGGGAACCGGATACAGTAGTAACAGAATTCCATGTTAGTTACCACGTTACTATAGATCTCAGACCAAATAAAAAAGCAAGACAGAGCGCTGCGAACAACACAGTGAAGCATGCCAAAACTGCACCTCCGCTGTGTGCATACACGCTCACACGCCCACATTTACAAGCATTTACAATTAAACTAGTTTTAATTTTGATTAATTCTTTATTTCTCTAAATGGGGTATAAATCTAAACACTAACTCTAACAAAACTAACTATTACTAATATTAATCAAAACTAGTTAATTGGTAATTGATTCAGGCGTGACTTTGCGGAAATCTATTATAAAATACAATAAACGTAGATATATTTCTAATCTTCAAGAGTCTTAAAAAACACTTAGAAATCGACACGTGTTATATACATCTCTCAACGTGGCATCCTCAGGATGACGATTGACCAGTCGCGAACCCGAACACGACGTTCCACGCCGAGGACTGGACACAGAGTTTCTGAGGATGCCTCGTTGAGAGGTGAAACACGTGTCAATTTCTTACATAGTTTGTTATGACTCTTGAGGAATAGTTAAGCGGAATAGGTTACTGAATATTGTATTTTACAATCAAACTACACCTCACTAAGTGCACACATATGTTTACGAAACCGGCCTCACGTCCCTGTTGACAGTCTGATCCACAGCTTATAATCACTGCGGACATATTCGACAGATTTGGGTTTCCGTATTTAACAATAATATGGTATTTTAAAATACAATTCGATCATTGTTGACTGACTTAATTCTAAAAACGGCATGACACATTTACACACACGCACCGGGGATAAGTTCAGTGTGAGAGTGCCCGTAGGGAATACTACAAACTGAAGGCCAATTCTCTAACTTAAAAAACGTTCAAATTCAAGTCGCATGGCCGCAAAAGTTCAAAAATGTCACAAAAGGTATTCTATAAACCAAAAAAACTAAGTCACGACGTTTGGTGCGATATGTTTGCGAATAGAATGAAAATAAGAAATGTACTAAAACGGTATTCTGTAACATTGTCGAGTTGACACAGAAAATAAAAGTGGTATTCCCGTACCTAAGCAACCTTCAAAACTGACGTACGCATGAGATTATATGTTGACTAAACAATAACGAAAAATTTTAGCTTCTGCAGTTTCATATTTCTCATTTTATTTCGATTTTGTCATTGAAATCATCTTGAAATCCAATATTCATGAATTAAAAACTTATACAGGAACAGTATTATAAATAATTTTGTGTTTGTGTGATGAAATTATACAAAAAGACCGTGCGTTTTTAACTCTGATAGACTGTCAGTGTTCCACCGGTTAAAAGCTTACAGTCTTACGAACTGAAGCCGCATTTCCCACAGGATAAGCAAAGAAATGGGCTGGGTGTTGCAGCCAAGGTTGGTCTACAAGTACAAATTATAATACTTATATCAAAATATTATTGATTTATATTCAACAAGGCAACTATATTCTAAGCATCTTCGTCATCACCGCATCTACTTTTTCTCGCGTTTGATAAACCCTGCGTTTTGCGCGAGTAGCTAGCAGCTTCCTTTCACACCTCCTTTTCATTGTGGGTCGAAACTCTATTTCTTCAGGTTTACGGCTGTGTAGAAAGAAAGTCACACTGGCCCTGACCACCCACGTGTATTCAAAGGACATGTGCAATACCCTGTGACAAGAAATGTCCAGCTGTACGTCTTTTCCTAAGGTCGGGGTTGTGACACTGTTACATTACTATTTTGAGGAATCACGCGGACGACACATTAGGAGGACGGTCGTTCTGCCGGAGTTCTACCTAGTATAAGAGCGAAAAGCACTGCCACTGAGAAAAAACCGTTTAAAAGCGCGCTAATACATATTGTTACTTATGTTGTTTTGCGTAATATTTTTTGTATGTTTGTATAAATATTTAACCGACTATTTAATAATAAATATGCACTTCAGTAGGTAGTAATTTGATTTTTCTGCAGTCACTCCACTTCTGTGAAGCACAGGGTCCGTCGATGTGGCGACACTTAGGACAGGCCTATGACTATGGCCTACAACGTCTTTCGGCTAACATGATGATTTCTTTTGACCACTTCTATAAAGCTGATTTAATAATTATTCGGTAAACACTTCGCCTGCAACTGCATCACGGCAGGTTTGCTCTCCTACTATGCTTGTGAGAGATGGTCACAGTTCCAAACATAATACATATTTCTAACACACATGTATAAAAATCCACCCGGGAGACCAGACAACAGAGACATTTATCACGTATGTATGGATTTTTATAAATGTGTTAACTTCATTAATTTGCCTCTTTGTCTGAATGTATGCAATCTTCTGAATAAATACTACTTGATAGATTAGGTATGTACGATTATTGCAAAATAATCTTTAAAGGTCGGACCAACACAGGTTAGATCATCACTGGCAGCCTTGTTCCGCCCACTGCTGAGTAGGTAAATGCTTCACATTATCACGCTATTTGCTATGGAGGGTAGAGGAATATTGCATTTTGTTCTTGTTCTTCGATACTTTACTGCGGGATTGTAACAAAATAATCAATTCATAAACGCGAGTCAACTCACGCGTAAAACGCCTCATCTGGACAGGCTCTACAAGGAGCTATTATGGAAAATAGAAAGAACGCAAACAGCCTTGTGAAATCTTCTTAGCAAGTGTTTGCTTCATAAGGTAATTGGCGTTTGACATATTAGTACGAGAGCCCACGACCAAAACCATGTCGCATCGCTTTCCAAAACCATATAAAAGTTATTAGTTTCTTGTACTTGTTGTTCTTACGTTACATAAAAATTTTGAGCTACATGTGGCCTGAAAAAATTCTCAACACGTTCAAAATCCTGCATTCGTTTTATTTCTATTTAATTTTATGCCTTTTCTATTATGAGTCTATGTTACTCGAATTAAATGTTTTGAATTTGAATTTCAAAATGGTTTAAACATATAAGATGCCCACACTTTCTTCTGAAAAATGATTTATTCGTGGTGAAGGAAAACATCGTGAGGAAACCGACATAAGACATGTGACATCTACCAACCCGCACTGGGCACGCGTGGTGGATTACGGCCCGCTCCCTCTCACAGAAAGGAGGCCAGTGTCCCAGCAGTGGGAACATTATAGGCTGATTATGCTATTGTGTTTTGGGCCCAACTTTGTATAAAACGTGAATGGTCCTTAGGATTTTGGATTTAGATCTATCGATTTTATAGAGTTTTGGTCGAAAAACGATAAGGCAAAAATTACAGTCATGGGCTCTAGTACTTTATCAAACACTACCTACCGTTGCCATAGCAACGAACCCAAAGACATGACATTGTAATAACAAATAGTTACAGTTATTTCAGTCATAATCCAAGAATTTAATAAATAAAAAGATATAAAGTTATAGTTTGACATTCAATATAATGACGTCTCTTCTTGACATCTTAAATCATCGCGCTTGCGCGTCGCGATTTCAATACGTTCCAAATTATCTTTCTAACCGAATATTTATTTTAATGATTTTGTATTCTCAAAGATATATAATAACAAACGGGAAATGAAAATACCTACTATAAGTATATCCTTAACCAACCAAACTAATTATTACATTAAAAAAATCATAAAATAAGGTTGCTAAAAATTTAAGTATCACTAATTATCACAATATCGTCTGCGTGCATTGAACCAATATGAAAATATGACGTTTATTTTCGTAAACGAGAACAAACTCGACCGCCAAGAGACTAGACTGCGAAGATATTGCGAACCGAATGTGAACAAACCGAATATTAAGGCTAGCAGAATACCATTTTTTTATTTATTCATAATGTCATCGCATTCCGGTCGCATGATTTTCAGTTTGTACGTTAAATTAGAAAATTGGCCCTCTGTTTAGTTACCTATGTTAACAGTTGACGTAATTTTAGTAACAAGTTGTTTAAGAACTTGTTGGTACAAACTGGTTCCATTATGGTAATTAGTGTAGTTACGTGTGGAGAGGGACGAGATGGCTGTGGCTGTTTGTGTTTGTAGGGTTTTTTAGTGGGCTCTGGTAAGTGTCCTTTACATTTGTTACAAAAAATAAAGAAAAAATACATTATCAATCTATATATACAGTATGTTAACTAACAAAGGGTGTTCTTGTAACCCGCAATAGTAGTAGTCCATACATGCAAAAAAAAAAAACATTTTTTTTTTTCGAAATATATTCACAAAAAATATTAAATTGATACGGAAAAGAAACACTCTGTACAATTTTAATGGTTTTTAAAATGAACGTAATAGTAACGTATTATACACATAAACCTTCATATTTCTCTCCTAAACAACTTTACTTCGTCTACGACCTAGAATATAATCAGGTACGAGTCCATTTAATCAAGTAGGTACACTCCCACACATTATTACGGTATAACATGTCTAATGGGGCTATTTAAATCCATGAAATAGTGACGTCATAGAAGTAGTTATTACATTTAAATAATAACTGTTTTATGCTACAGTTATTATTACATTTGTTTTTGTATACGTTTACATACATTAGGTTCAAGTAGGTACTTATGGGAAAGTGGAATAGAATCGCTATTAAAGTCAATACTTTAACTACTAATGTTCGGTTCCTCTGGAAATGGATCGTTCTGGACTTTAAAAGATATTGTGACCTCTGAGTTTGTTGCGGCCTTTCTTCTCAGAGTAGTCAGATAGGAAACGCTGTCCTCATCTAGATTTTAATTAAAAATATGAATGACGTGTAAAAGTGTATTTACAAATCTACTTAGGTCAATCTGCCTAGGCTTTTCCCAACTATGTTGGGGTCGGCTTCCAGTTAAAACGGATGCAGCTGGATACTAGTATTTTACATGGAGCGACTGCCTATCTGACCTCCACAACCCAGTAACTAGGGTACTACGATACCCCTTGGTAAATTGTCAGATTTTCGGGCTTCTGACGACCCGTAACGGCTGTCAAAGACCCACGAATGACAGCCGGGACTAACGGCTTAACATGCTTCCCGAGGCACGGAGGAGTCTCGGTATGTAAAGATGGTCACCCATGCACGGACAAACCCCGGCAAACGTAACTTAACCTGTTCGATCGACCCGTGCAGCTGTTATTAACCACGAGCTCCTCTTGTTCATAAATCATAAAACAAAGAAGACTCTTATTACCGTGGCTATTTTTTTTGGTATATGAATGACCTATATATATAGCCTACGTCAGAAGCTAGGTGCACGGTTTCAATTGGTCGTCTCCTAAGAAGCCGGCAAAAAATTCCAGGGATACCCTAAAAAAAAATTTAGCTTTTACAATATTTTCGAATTACAGTGTTAACTTTTTTCCAACAAGAATTAGCCAATTTATTCAACAACTTAAATTTTAGACAATATACTATACATAACACTACTAACTATTTACATAAAACACTAAAACTTAAAGAACTAACTAAGTATAACTAAAGTAAGGCGTCGAAAAATTCCTCCGCATCGCTGTCGGCTGGTAATGTACCCAAGAGACTGGCGGCATTGCCACGTTGAATGGCAATGCTTAGCCTCGGTGACAAGAGCTCGTCGGATGATGTCATTAATATTAGCGTGCCGCGCTAAGCGACCCGCACTTCGGCTGCAAGACAGGCCGTGGTGTCCGAGGCTGTTGACAACTTCGCCACAGTGTTAATAGTTATGGTAGGACAGTGTAGGCCTTTCAAAAAGTTTCAGGTAGGTTAGGCTAAGCTTACAACGTACTCACTTTAAATAAGTTTAATAAGTATTACCTTGGAAATCGTAAAAAATATACTTATAGGCAGTTTGTCCACCGCCAGCCTCAACGGGACGTCAACGAGAACTAGATGACGGCGCGGCGCCGAAGTAGCGATACATATTATATTTACTATGTCCACCACACAACACCGCTGAGACGTCACGTGTTTTCTCGTTGATGGCCCGTTCACGGTGGCGGTGGACAAACGGCCCTATTATGTATCTATCTTACTTACTTGACAAAGAAAACCAACATTATAACTTCAACAGAAGTACAAAATTAATTCCTTTTGAATAATCCTAAACATTTTTAATATTAATAACAAGTACTTGCCAATGTCCCAATGTCCATTTTGTGTTCTTGAAGAAACTTGTGCGAATAATGGCGAAAGTTGGAAACTAGCACAAGTATTACTTCGAAACTGAAAGAGATATCTTTTGAGTAAATAAAATAGTTTCTTGCTGCAAATTTACCATCAAAGGATGAATTATGCGAGTTAGTTCATTAGAACCGTTCCGAAATTATACGAAACCTAGAAAGTTATTCGGGATGCCAAGAACTTGGCAATTATAACTAACTAATGAACCAATGGAGAAAAGTTTGTTTACTTCTCTTTTATAAAAAAAACCGGCCAAGTGCGAGTCGGACTCGCGCACGAAGGGTTCCGTACCATTATCTATAAAAACGGTAAAAACATCACGTTTGTTGTATGGGAGCCCCCTTAAATATTTATTTTATTCTGTTTTTTAGTATTTGTTGTTATAGCGGCAACAGAAATACATCATTTGTGAAAATTTCAACTGTCTAGCTATTACGGTTCATGAGATAAAGCCTGGTGACAGACAGACAGACAGACAGTGGAGCCTTAGTAATAGGGTCCCGTTTTACCCTTTGGGTACGGAACGCTAAAAATACTTGTTTATTTTTAATTTTTATGGTATGTCTGAACTGTTTCAGGTTAGCAGAATAGTATGTGTACCTAATTCTAATGATATACTCATAATTTAGGTTAATTAATTATGTTATAAGAAGTCATTTAAAAAGTGAATGTCGATCGAAACTCCCGAGTACGAATTGAAACGATCTCATTGGCGATTTTCTAAAAAAAAGTCGATTGTGAGGGACTGGACCGAGACATACGCGACGATCTTTAGCAACCAATTCTGATTTTCCATGAGCTGACTAGTTTTAGGACCAGAAAAAGGTGTGCCTAGTGGAAAAAGATGTTTAACAGTTTTGGTGCTTATTGAGGGCGGATTTCACCAATGAACCTAAACGCGATCAGCACATCTAGAAAGAAAGAATAACGTTTATTTGGACATAGTTCATGAAACACAAAATACAAGACAAGACATGAAAAAAATATACTTTTAAATGATAAGAATAGTTGTTCGCTGTGATTAACTCAAGACAATGTTTATGTTCTTACCCCAGAATTAGCTCACCTACTGACAGGTTATATGAGTTCATATAATTTATTTTATTTTATTTGACTGTATAGTCAATTTAATATTATTTTTAATCTCATTTATTGTTGACATAATCCACTCATTACAGTGTTTTCTATATGAGTTGTATTGCAATATGTGGTCAGCTAGTGACCTCGACAATTGATCATTATTGTTCTTGCCTGAGCAACCGGCAGCAGGTTCGTCATGCTCCCTTAGATGTCACTGCTTGCGGTAGCATCGGGGGTCGGGTTGCCTCCTTCCCTCAAATATGGCGAGGGGGGTAATGGCTGATCTTTGCGTTATGCTCGTGAACGGGTGCTGCTTGTGGTGACTGGTCGTCTTGCTGATCTTGGTTTTGTTATTGTTATTAGTAATTAACTTTTTATTAATTTTTACGTCGTTGGTCCTAGTTTATCATTTATAACTTCTAGTTATAGCTATAAATAGCTATATGTAAGCGGGCACGCCCTTTGTGCCTGGAGGCTTTTATTTAGATATTATTTTATGTTTACATTTACTTTTTATTTCTGCTTGAGTACTTACAGTTCTCGATATTTTTTTTTGGTTGGTATAATGGCGTGTGCTAGCTGACATATGGCTAATAATAAGATTTATGTTTTTTTTTTGTTCCGTAATATGAATGATTTTGCATACTATTCTATAGAATCATTTTTTTCTAACTAAACAGATAGCCGTGCTACTGGGGAGTTTGTTCCGCCACTTCTTCTTCCCAGCTAAACCACTAGGAAGTGGTGAAGGGTGGGCGTTTTGTGGGACTGTCTTATGTAATTTTGACGTTTGAAAAGTGCTGATTCTCAGCCTAGTTTGAATAAATGACTTTTGATTTTGATAACAAATAACAAAATAAAAAATCATGTTTTTACAATAATAGTGTGTGCCTCATGGCACAATATTAATGCCAGACAGAATATACTACCTGACGCTGGTTTTCTAATGAACCCTTATTGACAAGTGACGGGAAGTACAAACATTTCAACATACCCAATAAATAATTAGTCATAATATAATAAACTAGTAATAAAAAAATAAAAAAATATATAATTACAAAAACAAAAAAACAAGAACGGTCTCGGCAAAACCTGTTTGTTTTTAGTGATTAGATCTATCCTTGCACGGTGCTCTCACAATGCGCTACAGGCTGCCGAGTCGCTGGGTCTAAAGAGCTGTCCAAAGCTGTCAGTGCCATAATTGTTGTGGAGTATTGACACTGACAGCTCTTGGACGCAATTTTGATGCGCTGGGGGCGTAAAACGTCAAATCATCGTATTATGTCACAAACTGACAATTCTTAATATGATCTGCGTGTAATTTATAACGAAATAATTCATCTGTTTGACTGTTTTCCATGAAGATTGGTAAAATGGTCCACAAATTATGAACTGCTTTTATGTCAAATTAGAGGAATTGCTAATGACAGCTGGGATTCAGGAAATGAACTGCTTTTAGAGGAATTGCTAATGTGGCCGATTTAGGCCCCAGCGCGTTCGGTTTCATTGGTGAAATCGGCCCTCTATGAGTTCTTAACCTTTAACCTCACCTTTTACGACAACTAAAACACAATAGACGTAGATATATTTAGTAACCTAATTCCGCTTGACTATTCTTCAAGAGTCCTAAAAAACCCTGTAAGAAATCGACACGTGTTTCGCACTGATAACGATTCTAGCCAATTAGCGCCGAGCAGAAATCCTATATAAGTGGGGGTGACGTGCGATTTGATTCACTTTGCGTCCAGCGCTTGGTGTGGTAACACTTCGCGTTCTGGTTTGCGGTTGGTCAATCGTCATCCTGAGGATGCCTCGTTGAGAGGTGAAACACGTGTCGATTTCTTACAGGGTTTTTTAGGACTCTTGAAGAATAGTCAAGCGGTATAGGTTACTAAATATATCTACGTCTATTGTATTTTATAATGGATTTCCGCAAAGTCACGCCTGAATCAATTGACTACTAAAACTCTTACGAAATACTAGGTTACTTTCCCATAATTTTCCATCACACGGTAACCACAATCATACAGAGTACGTACACACGCGGTACATAAAATTCTAGCCATTAATAGCCACTTCAATAAACTAAAAACATCCCTAGTCACCAGTAAAGGCACTAATTACTAGTGTACTCTAACAATTTAGTGTGATTAGTGGAATGAGTTGAAACTACCCACCACGTCCACAATTGTTCATTGTTGTTGTTACTAACAATTAGTATACATGAACGATATTAAATTGTGACGTGTGTGGACCGTTAATACTGGTACCTATTATGCAGTCCGCGATACAGTGATAGTAGAACCAAATTCTACAGGGTGTAAAGGACAGACCTCCGCTTAACATGGGACATTCAGCTCCTTATTTTGAATCATATTCCTTTGGAAAACATAACATAAATAAATAAAAAAAATCGATTTTCAGTTGCACTCTACGTCCTTTATTTCAATGTAAAATTACAGTTTCTGTACGCAGCAGTCCATTTATGTAATAAAACAGCTAAAATCAAAAAACCAGCAATGGATGTTGAAATACTATAGCGAACGACGCGTGAAGCTCAGAATTTACATTGATAAATCACGCGCCGCTAGCGCGCCCCTTTCTTTAAAAAATCTATCGGCGTCATTCTTTATTTTAATTTTACTATGTACGCAGCAGCGCTAAGCAGTGGTAGCCTAGTGGTGTGACCGTCGGACTGCCAAGTCATAGGTCTGGAGTTCGAACCCAAAGCACGCACCTCTGACTTTTCGGATTCATGTGCGCATTGTATAATTATCACTTGGTTTAAAAACGGTGAAGGAAAACATCGTGAGGAAACGGCATGCCTGAGAGATATTCCTCGACGGAATGTGAGGCCAAGTCAGGCCCATGGGCAGCTCTAAAACTCTGACACAAGGATAGTCCCTAACCACACGACAAGAAGAAGACTAGGTACGAATGGTGACTGTTTTTAATCGGGAAGTCATACATGTGAGGATGAAAGTACTGAGTGAGCGAGAGCAAGGTAGTATAAAATATTATAAGACGCTTGAAAATTAAATAAAACGGTTGGTATGTCAGCCTTAGTTTTCCATCTACGAAAATGTTTATATAGTACCTAGAAACAGCCAAAATTGTTTTTCCTGAAAACATCGTGGAGCGATTTCAAATATCTGTTCAGCCTCAACTTCTGAAATTCCAACGAATCGGAACAAAGTTCTGTTAACATGGCGGTGAACAAAACCATGCTTACATATTAGTCAATCATAAGTTTGTGAAGCCACAAACTCGTCAAAGGCTTACAACCGCAGAACCTAGCCTTGTAAACGTGTGGTTTCACGAAAATATGAACCGGAATGTATCAATATAACTTTTAAAAGATTGTTTACCCTACCTAGTTCTGACTACTGACACACATTACTTACAAAATACAATAGACGTAGATATATATTTAGTAACCTTTTAGTGGTATGAGGAACAGGGTGTAAAGTTCACTCATCCACCATAGAAAAGGGAGGATCCTTGGGGGGATCAAGGGTGTTGTGTCTGGCGGGCAACTGCCCAACGATTGATGTCGGGTTCTTGTATATATATGTCCACTGCACGGTAAACTTTAATTGCGCGATGCAGGATTTATGTGACGTCTGTTTGACGTCAGGTCTTTGATGCGTAGTTCGCATGTGGCGATGTAGATACCGCCACAGATAGTATAGATGTACCTAGGTAGTTTTTTTTAGTATTTTCATCGTCACCTTTTATCAGATATTTTAATTCTTTTTACTAATCGTTTGAGTGTACACGCAGCCTATTTCGGTTAGCGTTCAAACGTCTGCGGTAACCACAAAATACTTGGCGTTTTAGTACCCAGTACATTGTTATAAACATTGTTTCGAATATAATGCGGTATTACCGGCGTTTGCGGTAAATATGTGGAGGTATTAAAGGTGTTACATGATGTAAATATTGTATGAGTGGGTGTTTGTTTTGAATATATTATATTGGAGGAGGTGTGTGTTTTTAATGGGCACAAACGGAAGAGGTATTCCACATAAAGCAACGATTTCAAACGCACCTGAGAGAAGTTATTCCACTTACGGCACCGAAACAAAATTTTGAGCTGTTCGGTGGAACAGTTTACTTAATATTTTATTTGACAAACAGCCACTACAAGGATGATCTATTATTAATGTTAACCCCATACCTAGGTACATAATCTCTTGTATTTAGAACCTTATATTTACTACAGATTCCATTACAGAATACAATACCTAAAGTCTTCCTAAAATAAATAATAATTAACAACGGAATATATTGAACATTAAACGATGTGTTTTTGTTAACTTTTTAGTTCAATATTGACTGTCAAAAACAAAAAATATTTTATTACCTACATGGGCACTTATGAAACGTCAGAAGCTAGGTGCACGGTTCCAATTAGTCGTTTCCTATGGAGATGAGCCAGGAAGAAACTCCACAGTTTACTCTTTTAAAAATAATTTGATTTTACAATATTTTCAAATAACATTGTTGGGTATGGAAGGACAGTATAGGCCTTTCAACAAGTACCATTGTAAGGTATAGATCAGAAAGTCGCTGCTAAGACTATATTAGTAAAGATTTGCTTCGACCAAAACCATAATAATATACTCATTATTTTCAAAAGAAAAAAATCCATCAAAATCAGAGTAGACCGACATAGTTTATTTAACATTTTAAGTGGGCTGAAATATATTACCAATATGGACTTCCACAATGAATATTTTAAAAGCTCTTTCAAATTCTATACAAAAATACCGTTACCGCTAATGAGCCGTCGACAGAATTACAAACCAAACAAAAAAAGATAGGGACTTACCTAAATTAATGAAACAAAAGTAATTTTCATTTATATAGAAAGCCTCTCCGAAAAAAAACATTTAGAAGGAGCCTGCAGTGAGATTGTCCGAATTTGTTAATAAGGGTAGAATTAATGAATTTAAATGAACCAAAGGCCGGTAAAAATTATGCTTCGATGTATTTTTACAGGTGATACCTTCCTTTTACCGTTAAAAACATTCGTATTTGATATTTTATAATAATTAACATAATCATGTCTGTTTTATGTGGGTAGGCAAAAATCACTGCACGTATATTCCATTACATGATATTTTGCCTTGCCTGTTCTGAACTTCATCAAAAGATCATAGCCATGAGGGCTATACTTATTATATATACTCATACTTATTAGATACAAAAATCGAGTTTTATCTTCACTAAACTTACAATATTGAAGCTGTCATACACTCGTCTGGACTTTTCCTGATTCCGATTCTAAAATTATCATTTAGGCCGGGTGACATCCGGAATTCAGAATCTAAAAAACGTATACACACCTTTCTTAAAATAAGAATATGTTTGTAAACTTTTCTTATCTGGAATTTAGAACGTCACATTATTATAAGATCGATCAGAAGAAATCGGAATCTGAAAGAAAGGAGCATGTGTGTGACTTATTATAAAAATTGAGTGCAATAATTCTCAAAGGTATTCCAAATGTTTAAGTTCAGGCGTTGAAAAAACAGCTTCACACCAAGCGTAATGTCGGCCGCTGATTATGAAAATGTATGAAAAACAAAGGACAGTCAGTCGGTGGCTGAACTTGTTTTTTCATAAATTTTGCACTGCACACTCACAGTCGGTGGCCGACTATACGCTTTGGTGTGAACGCGGAGGTTTTTGAAAGTCAGTATTAAGGGGGATGCGCCAAGGTAGCCCATTTGCAGGTTAGTATCAGGTTGCATGTTTTAATCAATATACAACCTGATACTGACCTGCAAAAAGCAAAAAATGTAAGAAAAGAATTTCGCGGGCCACCCTGAAACTTTCACCTTAATTGAACTACGTAGAATTTCTACCAGATACACTGAAGCTTAGGTACAACTACTACATATCTAGGTAACTATATACTGGAGAAAAGGTTTTCCGGTCCACTTTTCTGCAACGGAACAGCCTTTTACCTTCCTTGGCCCTTAAGCTAGTAGCGCCCTTTCCGCTCGACCAAGCGCATTGATTCTTTTACTGTCCTTTTTATCATCTGTGACCAGCCTTACCAGCTTTGTCTCCGACGAAATAACGAATTTATAATGACGCAGTGAAAAGAATTTTCATGAAAAACGAAACATCTTAAAAAAAAAAATTAAATTTGTCACTTTTTTTTATTGGTAACTCAATACCGTCTTTTCGGTTTCCGGGTTCGTCTACAAATAGAAAATGATTTCTTTTAATGGTTTAATTAATCGTCAATTTTGTGTTTTTTTTTCTACGTTGTTCGCTTGTATAGAATGAGATTCAGTCATTATGGGGCCATTTTCGTTTTCGTCAAGGTTACTTAAAATTACGGGGCATTTTTATAATAGGAGCCAAAATTAGCTATTATTTAATAGTAATCAGATGAATATAGCGTTCTTGTATCGACTTCTATTGGAACGCAGATCCAAATGAATATTATTATTTTATATAGAGTGACTTGCCTTTTGAGCCACAACCCAACTACTAGACTATTGTCCAACGATGTGACCGGTGTACAAAAGGCTTCTGCCGCCGCCTTTATATAGCTCTGTTGGAGTTTGTACAGTCTCAATACCGACATCTGAATGCCATGGAATATAAACTAGCAGCTTGAATGTTTGCACCAGCATGAAGCTATAGTTTTTAGTCTTCGATATCTCAACTATGTTACCTCAACCAGAGAAAAAAAGGCCATGATAGACAGGCAACAATATAATCCTCTTTTCCGTTTTCAGAGCTTAGAAAAACGAACAAAGGAAAGCCCTAAACAAAAATCATAATACCAAAGTTTACACGGCAGCCCACAAAACCGTTTATATTATCGAGGTATCGTCCATTGGGGGTTCGACTGCTCAAGTTAAAAAGGTCTGAATGGCGGTATCTAACTTATCGACAAGTTAGACAGGCGTGAACTAGTTGGAAGACTGGATACGTTGTTCTGTGGTTATCTCTGTTGTTTCCAAATGTTCCTTGTTGTAGAGAGATACCTGTATACATTTATGTATGTCGGGACGTGCCAGAATTTGTTTGTGTGCGAACTTACACGTGTCTGAATTTTAAAAGGTTCGATTGTGGTTATAAAACTTTTTGGTTGTATTGTAAAGGAGGGTGGGTAATTTAATTGATGTTTTACTTTGTAGGTCCGATTATAGTTAAATTGGACATCCTACGCTTGAGAGTTAATTTAAGCAAACTGTACGGCTGAAATAAATATAGAATTAAGTAGAGACAGGTTACGTAACCAAGAAAACAGATATAGGAAAAAAAAAGGATACTCAAGTTTTTTTAAATAAAATTCGAGGTATGTGTTTACATGGCTGAATTTCTTGGAGTATAGGTGGTTTTTATTCGTGTTATTTAAAGGCTGTCAATGTTTTTTTTTCACGAGAAAAGTAATACTTATCGTACACATGGCGAAAAGGTAAAGGGAAAAGGCTAGGTCAAAGATGAAGTAGTATATGTATAAGTAGGTAAGATAATTATAAACTTCAAACATAAAATACAATGTATCAAAACTTACTTACCTTGGTACTTTTATAACAATAGATATTTTTTATTCAACATTGTACATAAAACGAGTAGGACGAGTATTTAGGACGTGTTCCGATTGTGTTATTTCTTCAGGCCTTTTTAGGCTTCACAGAAATCTTTAAGACTTCTGTATTTACGGGAAGGTTTATGTCGAAACATAATCCTATTGTCAGCGTTGTCTGGTACCACATGTGACCTATATTTTCCTTTAGTTTTTGCCTTTGAAATTTTCAGAATAACTTGAACATTGTATTGTTGTGTTGTCGGGTAAAACCCGAAAGAATCGAAGTTTTTGATATAGCTCATATAACGCCGGCCATTTTAGCCGTAGAACCAATCACCGTTTCGACGACGGGATGTCTGCCCCAGCGATCTGTCTATCACGTCTGTGTTGTGACCACAGTGGAGACCGCCAGAGAGCAAACGTAAGGTAGGACGCCCTCAGTCTAGGTGCAGCGACGATCTTGGCAGGGAGACTCGTAGCAGCTAGATGAGAGTTGGCGAGAATAGAGCTGAATGGTGTGCAATTGAAGAGGACTATGTTCTATGCTAGGCTGATGATGATGATGAGTCTAGGTCAAAAATCAATACTAAGCGACTTTATTCGTTTAAAACGGACTGTTTGTTAGACTCAAAAAACTAAAATTTAGAAAAAGCTATGTTTCTTAAGCTTAAGCTCTAAGCCCAACTGAATTATGAAAATTCAGAATTTAAAGTAATGAAATTACAAAGGGTGATAGGCAAATCTGACCAATACCCTTCAAAATCTTTACACCAGTTTTCAAGTCTTTACACCATCGCAATCGCTCGTACAAGAGTAACTAGCCTTTAAATTATTTAAGGTTCCCGTCACTGGCGTCTGAAACCGTATAAAAAGTTCATGAAACGACCACTGAATAATATATGAGCTAGTGTTTATAGCCATCTGTTCCGGTCGCTGTTTGATTAGTATGACGGAAAGGAATGGGAAGTTATTTAGCTCCTGTTCATTGTAAAAAAATGGTCTCTGGCCAGACGAACTTATTTGATTTCAGATTAGGTCATGGCGGGGCGAATTGCAGTGAGCAATTTGGTAGGTCGAAGTCCACGTTGGTGAAGTTTTTTTTAGAAAGGTCAGGTGTCAGGTAGTTCTCCCATTCGGTGAGATTGTATGACCAGAGGGCCTAGACAAGTGACAAGCGCTTCGAAAGCGTTTCGTATTTCTACAACGACTTTCAACAGGATTGACATAAGCTTTTCGATAGCATAAGTCATTCTATACATTTCTGCTTTTTCCATCATCGTTATCGCTGATAGAATGTCACTTTGTCTAGGGCCTCAGATGGAGCACACCGACTGAGACAGTGAGGCTGTCAGATTTCTTGCTAGTCAAAGTTCCTGAGAAACATAACCCGTTTTACTAGAGCAGAAGAAAAAATCCGATATAGTGCAGATTCTGAAGTATGTGGTCAACCTGGTCTAATTTCTACATCCAGGTCAATTCTGTACATTTTTGCACATTTGCAATCTCTCAGAATTTTGCTCTTCGCTCTCATTACTCTCAGAACAGATGGCCGATGGGGCCGAAAGATTCTGGAGTACTGCGTACCGGAGAGTTGGAAGAATTTCTACAAGGTGGACCGATGTCCTTGTGAAGGCCGCAGGAATCCGCTGGATGTGGGAAGCACAAAACCGGTCGCAATGGCCGTGCTTGGCGGAGGCCCATGTCCAGCAGTGGATGTCTTTCGGCTGATGCAATAGCTAAACAACAAAAAAACACTCTTAACCGGTAACCTGTAATTATTGTATGTATTGGTACTGTATTAAAGATTTATTGGGACGCTATATGCAAATGTATCATAAATAGGTAGAATTGCATTTCATCAAATTGCCGTAATGTTGACTCCACTGTTACATTTTAACAACGGACCTATTAGGTAATGCCTTAGGCCTCGTTTACGGAAAAGCGGGGTGTAGAGCGTGGCGTTGGGTGGCGCGGCCCGCACTGAATTCAAACATAAGGCTTTGTATGAGTGCATTTACGGAGAAGCATTTTATCACGCGTTTGCTTGAAATGGTCACGCAACGGTGCCCACCGCGTTCTTCGCTACACGCTTGACGTTTCGCGGCGGCAACCGCCACTCTACCCGCCACGCATCTATATGAACAAAATCGTACATTCCCATATTTGTGTTTACGCGTACGATGGTAAGTGCCGCTTCACGCGCTGCCTCTCCGTAAACAGAAAAAAACGTCCGACGCGCCGTGAAACGCCACGTTGCACGCGCCGCCTAACGCCTGGCGCCTCCGTAAACGAGGCCTATTGGTCCTACAACAGTGGAGCCAACATTACGTCAAAGGAACTATTTGATGAAACGCACTTTACAATAATAGATACTTCTCGTTGAAGGCTGTCATATCCAACATGACTTGTTGGCATGTAACAACATCGACAAATTGAAAATCAATCACCTGCCGACCCAATCAGTATCAAAATCAGTACCAGAGTTGAAACACAATCAACCTGTATCACAAAGGAAATTATGTGAATTTGCTTGTGAAACTAAATGGGAATGTCGCGGGTAGATTGATCAGCGATAGAAGCTAATGGTTTGAAAAAAAAAGGTCTATCGCAAAATTCAATTCTTTTTGTTCCACCGCACTTATCAAAATCTTGTTTCAGTGCTGTTAGTGAGAGTGCTCCAGTGCGGTTCTGACAAGTGCTGTTGAAATCAGTGCTCTGAGTGGAATATCTCGATGTTGCTACAAGAACCAGAGGGCTTAGAACAAGTGATATTCTATCAGCAATAACGACGGTGGAAAAGTAAAAAATGTAGGTATGGGATTGGCATAAGCTACTGAAAAGCTCATGTCAATCCCGTCGAAAGTCGTGATAAAAATACGAAACGCTTTGAATGCGATTGCCTCTTGTCTAGGCCCTTTTTTTTTTGAGGTTGCGAATTCATCAAATTACTTCTCCCGCTCTGGGCGGAGCGGGAGAAGTATTGCGTAGTGGGAGGGCGTGTCAGACTTTTACTGACTAAAACCCACCCGTATTCAGTTTGCCTGTTGCCAAGTTTGTTTTTCAGTTGCCTGTTGCCAAGGGTCCCGGTATCCCTTTCGGACTTCCCCGCAATCCCCAATTTTTTATTGTTTTTATTTAGTCTTTATGTAGTGAGAGAATGGATAACGGATTTTAATGTACAGTCGAACAAGCTATTTGGTATACAAGCAAAATATATTCATTTTCCACTACACTGCCAAAATTCGTTTTGATTGTGTATGTAATTTAACTTTTTGAGCTTATGGCTTAGGAGAGACATAAAAGGATTGTTAACTACTGAAAACACTCACAAACTGTTTAAAGTAGTTGCCTGTATACCAAATAGCTTGTTCGACTGTACGAGATACGACAATCGTCGGTCCCGATTGTACATACAAATAAATATTCAACAGTCACGAACAGTTAGAAGCCCGAGAGGCCGGTGGATTTATCCCTAGGATATCGGCATGTCCCAATAATTCTGTTTTACCTAGAGCTAAGATGGCTGTCGCGTCCTAAATATAATATTCGAAAACTATTTTTCGAATATTTAGTTAAAGAAGCTGACCCAATATGATTTGAAAAGGATGATGCCTAAACGAATTGGACACAATACAATTCCATAAAATAGCGGTAAACCACTGTGATTTGTTGTGAATGGTGTGAGATTAAATTGGCAACGGACTCGCTAGTGTGCGCCGGGTTGTTATTTTGTAATTGAATGTGAAAAACGGCTTTTGTCGATCACGGGTTTTTCATAGTTACCTGTTTAATCACAAGCGTAAATACCTTACACTTATTCAAAATTCAAAAGCGATTTCCTCGTAAAATAACTATGAAAATTATTGAAAACAGACTAACAGTACTGTTTCGAAAATACTATGTTCGTGACATCCTCAGACCAAATAAAAAACCAAGACAGAGCGCTGTCAACAGTGACGTGAGGCCGGTTTCGTACACATGTGTGCACATAATTTTGGTGTAGTTTGATTGTAAATGGTTGTAAATGTGTGCGTTTGAGCGTGTATGCACAGAGCGATGGTGTAGTTTTGGCATGCTGCACTTCATTGTTCGCAGCGCTCTCTCTTGGTTTTTTATTTGGTCTGAGGTGACATCATACAATTTCTATCAATACTTTAGGAGAAAATAGGTTTTGAATCTTGCGTGTCTCGTATTTATGCTTGTGACTGTACAGGTTACATCAAACCCATAATCGCCATAAGCCTTTTCGCATTCCGTTACAAAACTGGCCAGCAACAATATAAAACCCGACGCACACTAGCGAGTCGGTTGTTAATTTAATCTCATACCGTTAAGTCGCAACAAATCACGGCTCTTTACCGGAATTTTATTGCGTTTTAGCCACGAAGAGCCTACTTTGCACATATGTAACTAGGTTAACACTTGGCCCGACTTAGCTTCATGTTTATGCAAAACTGACTTCCTCAGGACACTGCGAGGGAAAGATAAGCTTTGTATGAATAATAACGGTGTCCGTTTGAATACATTTTCTAATAAATTAAGAGGCGTTAAAGTAGTTATGGTTTGTGAGGTTTTTGCGTCATGTCAACCCTAATAACAGGTTTATCATGATTTTTCGGAGTTCGAATAGATGCATGCAATAATCGGCTAGTAACTTATGAATAATTGCGCCTATACTACGTTCGGTGCGTTAACGCACAAAAACATAGAATTAGGCAGGCCCGGTAGCATTCCAAGATTTTGGGGGAGGGTCACCATTAGTGCCGAAGAATATTTTTAAGGAAATGATTACCAAATTGAAGTACAACCTTTAAAAACATTTCTTTGGACCTAAGCTATGTGCCTATCGGGGTCACTGTGGCTCAAGTACCTACAGTTTTTAATTTGTAAAGCACGTAAATCATTCAATCCATCGAAAGCTTGAGGTTTAATTATGTTTTTGGTTAAATAAATAGATTCAATCAGTATTTACAAAGCCATTTTGTTTAAATTAAATATATAAAAATGCCAAGATTTTATTTAGCAATATTGTCTACCCAGCCAAAAATACCTATCTGTGAATTCTCGGCTTTAAATCGACTTGGTCATAAACATCATTTTTTTTGGTCTATTCTTTTTAACAATTTTTAAGGATAATAGTAAATAATTTACGTTACGGTTAATGGCCTAATAGCGGAGAGCCTCGACCAACACCTTAGGAGGCTCTCATTGCGCGGCAGAGTCAAGGGCTTGATTCAGAAAGCAGTACTCCTGGACATGGCACGCATAGTGAGGAAGTTCCTCTCTCTAGAGCCCTGACCACCAGCAACTTGGACCATGTCCTTGATGCCGATGGGCTACCATTTTTTGTATTTTTAAATGTTTTTTATAAGAATGTATTATACAGTGTGTAAGGGTAAACACCGTTGTCACTCAAACCATAGGTAGTTGACTTAAATATAAAAATAAATGTCCGAGTAACAACAAAAAAAAACGTTATTATCATTAAAAGATTAAAAAAACAAAAAAAAAAGTTTCTATCCGACACCGTGTTTGCTAGAAAAACAGCTGACTAACTGACGGAGGGATCGCACTCGCAGCCGGTCAGGTCACGTCCCGCGCCCCTCACCCGTGTTGAAACGCAAGTTCGTTGCCCTAGCGCATAGGGGAAAGGGTGAAATACTCTAGTAAAATGAAATATAAAAACAAAAAAAAAAGACGTAATTTTCCATTGATTTTACGTTCTATAAATGACACCAAACCACTGGTTTCAAGGATAACGGTGTTTACCCTAACACCCTGTATAAATTATGTCAATGTATTTAAATAAAATAATAAAAATAATAGAACTTATTCTCTCAGGCTCTTAAAGCCACACTGATTTTAATGATCCGAGGAATTCGTAGCTATCCAATATCTTGGAAAAAGCTCTTAGTGATCATAAACACGAGGGGCGCGCGGCGGTGCCAACGGCAGATGCAATGCAACTGCAGCCGACGACAACTTGTCGCTCGTGTATTTGAGCACCGTACTCCAATACACGACCGGCACGTTATCGGCGGCTGTTGTTGCCTCTGTGCAAGTGCAAGTCAACAAACACGTGTCAAAGCCCAGTCTTGCAACGTTACAAGAATTGCAACATATCGGGAAAAATTCAGAATTCATCTGAAATCGCACCCAGATGTGTGAAGTGACCCACAAGAGCATTTGAAAGGGAAATCTGAGTACCGTTAGACAGTTCAAGAAGTCCATGTTAAAGAAATATCTCTCATAAGGCAGTTTTTCTACCGCCGGCGATTACCGATTAGCAAGTAGAGCTAGCAACTGAAAACGTGTTGGCGAGCAGCGAGCAGCGAGTGTGTAGTTCCGATAGTTTTGTCGGCTATGAGCGAGTGTCCGAGTGCCACGGGCAATTACTTGCACCAGTTGCTCGACCGCTGTTTGGTCTCTAGACGTGAGTTCTGACCGCCAAGCGAGCCTCGCTGAGCAAATATTTTGTCGCTCAGCGACAAACTGGTGGACCGAGTACTCGCTGGCGGTGTGAACAGTTAGTGATTAACTCTCTCTTAAGCCATAAGTTCAAAAAGTTAAATTACACACAATCAAAAAGAATTTTGGCAGTGTAGCGGAAGATGAATATATTTTTGTAAACCAAATAGCTTGTTCGACTGTACCTACGTTTCTTGAGTGAGAAAATTGCCGATAGTTAGTCGCTTCCTCGCCGGCCGTGGGACAACTGCCTTAGAGACAAAAAAACAAGACAGATGTCAATCTTTTTCGGTTTCCGTACACCCGGAGTCACACTTCATTACTAAGTCATGTAAGTATGGCCCTTACTTACGTGTGACTCCGGCTATACGAAAACCGAAAGAAAAATCGACATCGATGTCTTGTTTATACCTTTTGAGTTGGCATGTTTGCAGTAGTTGGGGGTTTCCGGGTTAGGAATCATGTAGCGATATGTTTGTCAAAATACGATAAGTAGGTATGCAGTTAAGGAGTAACGAGGGAACAGAAGAATATACATAACCTGTTTATATTAGGTCTTTACCTATGAAATTGCCGTTCTGCAGTACTGGCCATTTCAAATCAAAATAATTTTTGTTTGGCTAAGAATTCTAATTTCAAATTAATTTTATTTTAAAAACATGGATTTTTTTTTCCAAAAGTAGTCATTTCGTTATTGATTAGTGTTACATTTTCATCGCATTTCAATCTTTTTCGTCATCATGGATACGTTAAAAATTCGAGTAATTATGGAATATGAGTACCGTCGTGGCAGCAACGCGGTACAAGCGGCACGCAACATCAACGACGTTTACGGAGCTAACACTACAAACCAACGCACCACCTGTTATTGGTTTGCTCGCTTCCGTTCTGGAAATTTCGACCTGAAAAATGAACATCGCGGTCGTCCGCAGACTTTGGTCGACAATGACGAATTAAAGGCGATTGTGGAAGCTGATGATACACAATCTACGGCTGAATTAGCAGCAGCTTTCGACGTTAGCGTCAAAACAATATTGGTCCATTTGCGTCAAATTGGCAAGGTAAAAAAGCTTGACAAATGGGTGCCCCACGAACTCAATGATCGCCAGCGCGAAGTACGCGTCGAGACGTGCCTTGCACTGCTCAACAGACACACAAATGAAGGAATTTTGAACCGCATTGTTACCTGCGATGAAAAATGGATTCTGTTTGATAACCGCAAGCGCTCAGCAAGTTGGTTGGATCCTGGTTCAGCACCTAAACAATGCCCTAAACGAAAACTTACCCCTAGAAAAGTGATGGTCACTGTTTGGTGGTCTAGCGCCGGTGTGATTCATCACAGCTTCTTACCAAACGGGTTGAGCATTACTGCAGATGTGTACTGTGAAGAACTGAACACAATGATGGAGAAGCTGGCGCATCTCCAACCAGCATTGGTTAATCGCTCGTCTCCGCTGCTCCTGCACGACAACGCGCGACCTCATACTGCACAGCAGACGGTCTCCAAGTTGCAAGAACTGGGGTTGGAAGCTCTCCGTCATCCGCCCTACTCACCAGACCTTGCGCCTACAGACTACTACTTTTTCCAGAATTTGGATAACTTCTTGGCGGGAAAAAAATTCAATACCCGAGAGGCAGTACAAAATGCCTTTGAAGAATTTGTTGCCTCCCGTCCAGCTGATTTCTTTAAGAAGGGCATCAATGAACTGCCACTGCGATGGCAAAGATGCATTGATTGCATGGGTGATTACTTCGATTAATACAAATAAAAAATTCATGAAAAAAATTCGTTTAAATTTTTTCATACAAAACGGCAATTTCATAGGTAAAGACCTATTATAACACTCCTTTGGTCTACCGTAGTAATGTAATTATAATTTCATGACTACGGTATGAATGATGATGCGATGCGATGCAGATGCCACATGTGAACTACCCATCAAAGACCTGACGTCACACAAAATCATGACGTCACGCAATTGAGAGTTTACCCCGCGATCAACATATATACAAGACCCCGTCATCAAACGTTGGGCAGTTGTCCGAATTAAAATATAGTATTTTACTTAAAAAAGAACATAAATTCAGGGAAATTCCGGAAATTCGCAAATATTGTCGTGACTGTATACTCGAAGGTTGTGCGGTTGAACTTCTTGACTGTAAAATTATTATCGTTTGTATATATAGGGTACCTAAACAAAATAATGTGTATACGTTCTTCCATAATCTGGAAAACCTTCTGACTTATAATCCCAAATTGAATTGTAAAAATGTTATAATTACTGGTGATTTTAATATAGATGTTCTAAAACGTAATAATGTAACATTGGATTTTGAATGTTTATTGTTAAATTATAATTTAAAATTAGCTTTACATGAACCGACCAGATTCGCCAGTCAAACTTGTATTGACAATTTTGCGCATAACTTTAAAAAGGGTTGTAAATCTGAAATTTTAGAATTAGGTCTGTCGGACCACACTGCACAATTAATTAGAGTTCCTGTAAAAAAATATCCGAGATTGCATTATTGGCGTACATTAAAACGCGATTATAGCATAGAAAATATTCAGAAATTTAAATTGTGTATTAAGAGCTTATCTTTCTCAGATATTTACCTAACTGATGACCCTAACAAGGCTTACCAACATTTTATAGCTGATTTTAAAGATTTTTACGACCTTTGTTTCCCACAAACCCAATCTTTAATCAAAGTCATTAATAAACCGAAGTGGGTATCACGTGGTGTAAAAAATTGCAGCCGGAAAAAAAAGGATTTGCTATGGAAATTTAGATGAAACTCAACAAAAGACAACAAATTAAATTACTTAAATTATAGTCAGTTACTTAAAAAAAATATAAAATTAACAAAACGCGCGCAAAATAATTATAAAATAGCAACGTCTCAAAATAAGATGAAAACAGCGTGGCGGATTATAAACAAAACGAGACTTAACACCCCAAAAGAATCCATTGATAACATAAAAATTGATGAAAACAACGTCCTTAATAATCCAACAGAAATAGCGAAAAATGTAACGTCTTTAATTAATCACCAATTAAATTCAATGTTTCTTGCACCAAGTTCGCTCTAGCAAATTTAAAAATTATAAAAAATCTTAAAAATACAAATAGTGTAGGATACGATGGTTTCACTACTAAACTAATTAAAGCGGTAAATGAGAATATAATCATAATCATTTATTCATTTGTAAACATAGGTTTAACATAGATGGTATTAAAATAAAAAAATTATAGTAGCTCTATGTTTTGCTTCATTGGCATACAAATGTTTTTTGTTGAGAACTTAATAACTATATGCCATCACCTATGTCACATTATGAACTTGTCGATAACAACAGGAATATTTCCACAAGATTTTAAACTATCAGTTATAAAACCTTTATTCAAAAAAGAAAGTAAACAGTTAATGGTGAATTATAGGCCTATTGCACTATTATCAATATTTTTCGAAAAATATCTTTATGTTGAACTCAATTCATATCTTGAAAAAAATAAAATTTTGTGCAATGAACAAAAGGGCTTTCGACAAAATAAAACCACAAATATGGCCATTTATGAATTCATCCAAAATGTTATCTGCCACGTTGACAAAACAGTTCCAGTTTGTGCAATAGCACAAACTGGAACTGTTTTGTCAACTGTTTTGTGACATATCGCAATAAATATATTGCGATATGTCACAGGCATTTGATTATGTAGATCATAATATACTAATCACTAAAATTGACGCATGCATAAGAGGAAATGTTTTAGATTTAATTCGATCCTATTTAACGAATCGACAACAGATAACAGAAATAACTAGAGTGAATCCTAAAACAAAAAAAGAAGAAACGTTCAGCTCCTAGAGGAAATATGTCACATATGCTGTTCCTCAAGGCAGTGTGCTAGGGCCGCCGTTGTTTACTATTTATATCAACGACTTGCCAAAGGCAACGATTCAACCTATGACATTATTTGCCGATGACGGTACAGTTTCAATTGCATGTAAGGACATTAATACTTATAAATATGACATAAATAATTCACTGACATCTATAATTTCTTGGCTTGATAATAATAATTTAAAAATAAATATTTCAAAAACAAATATAATACACTTTGGACAAAGATTACATAATCCATTAAATGTTAATTTGGTTCATGATAATTACACTCTAAATGAAGTAACTAATGCCCGTTTTCTCGGTTTAATTATAGACAGTAAACTAAATTGGAAAGAACACATTGACAAACTATGTAAAAAAATAAGTAGTCAATCGTATGCTTTGTACCAACTTGCGCCCTCCATCAACACTGATGTGTTACTCTCGGCTTATTATGGACTTGTTGAATCTGTCCTTAGATATGGCATTATCTTTTGGGCAACTCATCAAATAAAGATATGGCATTTATAATGCAAAAACGATGCCTACGTGCCATGTTCGGTATCCAAAGTACGAAGAGCTGTAAGCCACTTTTTACAAAGCATAAAATACTCACACTTCCGTCACTTTATATTTTGGAAAAAGCCCTATTCGTCAGAAATAACCCCAATTTGTTTCCTCGTATATCGGACATTATAATACGAAATCGCCGGGATAATAGTAAAATTCGTGTTCAGCCAGCTAAGACAGCGCTACTGTATAAAAGCGTTGTATGCAGAGCGCCAATAATTTATAATAATATCCCTAACTGTGTTAAGAAATTAAACACAGACCAGTTTAAGAAAACATAAAAAAAAATACTGACAGAAAAAGCCTATTATGATGGTAAGGAATTTTTAAATGATAAATCGCTCTGAAGATACTGACTGAATCTTTTCTATCCATTCCATATCCATTTAAATTTAATATTGATGTCAATTTAACTTTAATGCTTTTGTGCAAATTTTTTTTAATTTTTTTACGTAAAAACTAATTGAATCTGTAAGCTTTATTAACATTTTAAATAAAATATACAATCTAAGTCTAGCAATATGTACAAAGGAAAAAATTTATATATAAAGGAAGGGCTTAAATGTTAAAAATATTGATGTTAATTGTTGATTTATTAGAATTATTATTCTTTGTATTCTTATTTTGAAAACTTAGTCTTTCGACTTAATTTTGTACACCAGCAATGGTCAAACATGTTGAGCTAAAATATAACCTTGTAACACCTTTAATATGCATCATACCATGTATATTATCATACACATGGTTTCGCAAATAAATGAATCTGAATCTGAAAAGTGTCAACATTTAGGGATTCAATTGACAACATTTAGGGTTTTCATGACAATGACAATTTCATGGACAATATTAAGGGTTTCAACAAGTTCGGGGGTAAATATTGTAAGGGTTGAACGTAGACTAAACCGTCTGGTCGGAGGATCCTCCCTATTCTATAGAGGATGAATGAACTTTACACCCTGTTTCTCATACCTCTAAAGTAGTAAATGTCAGTTTTAGGACATAGATGCCTTGGATATTATGAACCTTCTGACTCCCAAATTCATATTCCTCTACCATTTGCCTAAAAGCTCAAATCGATATCGATTCCTATAAAACATAGTTAGGCACGACACGTTACAAGATAACAATGAGGAATATGAGCATGTGAAAACGTTATTAGGGATACGCTTGTTGAATACGAATCGTTGATTATACCTACGCATGTTCATACGTAATTATAACGAACGTAGGTACTACTAGGGACGGGGCAAATAGAATTCTGTTTTAGAATTCGATTACTCGAATGAGAGACTAATTACTTAGGGCTGTATTTAATAAATCAGAATAATTTATGAGAGTGCTCTTAAATGAGAGTGGTTTGGTGTAGTTATTTAGGATACAAGTTTGAAAAGAACAACATTTTTAGGTCTATTTAAGTTAGGTACTCAGGGATTTGTGCTAAATTTGTAACAGGCGTTTTAAACGCAACAATTAGAGCTCATTTTTTTTTTCTTAATCATGTTTTTGAAGTGAAAACTTCTTTGAGCGATTTTTCTTAGGTGGTAATCTTATGGATTCGCATAGTGCTAGGCAATAGATTATAGATGGCGCTAATACCAAATGTAAGTTTTTTAATGGTAGGTATTGTTTCTTTTTGTGGGGATACAGGGCAACAGAATGATGTTTTCACATCTGTCGGCAGTACCCATGACTTCCTATTTTTTTTTTATGGTTGAGATCTCTGTGGTACAATACTGATGGTGATAACAATGGTGTCTAAATTGAAAAATCATACATTCATTAGACTATTTACCAAGACCTTAAAAAAATACTATCCTACTGTACTTGACAAAAAACTGCCTCCAAACCCAAGGAAGAAAACATATAAATTGTGACAGATAGCATCCGTAACAACGAAATTTATGTGCTGCGAAATTGTTATTTCCATATAACATGGAAGGGATCGAGTCGTTTAGCATAATTTTGTTAGAACCCCTTCTCTCCACCCCACACGACACGTAATCGGGACGACTGTCAATATTTTTTTGCCAACCCCTTAATATAGTCATGGAAATGCTAATCGTGTTTCCGGGTGTCTGATTTCGGGGTCAACATGGCATTAATTAATGTTTGATTACTTTGGAGTTTGGTTGTGGGTTCTGGTTAGGAATTGGGTATCCAAATGAGTGCTTCGAAAATTTGTAACTAAGGTTCAAGAAGCTATGTTATAGCTGAAGGAAAATGGAAAGGCCAAAAGAAAATTTGGTTAACAGTTGATGGTCACAGCACTAATCCACAAACTCTTTTCATAATTCCTTGGAACACCCTCTTTAAGCAGCACCCTAATTGCGTAACACACGATCAATTACAATCTGAATCATTTTGAAGGATATTGCTAATCCATTGCTTCATAAATGTTTGAAAAATTTTGTTGAACTGTAAAAATAAAATAATGATAATTTTAAAGTTCAGAGTGGTTCGAGAAGTCGTTATCATCAGCTTAGCCATTAATTTAAGAGATTTACATGGCATACTTAAATCTCAAACTGATGTAAGCTATAAAATCAATTTAATAAATCATTTTACAGTGAAAATCGATATAAACCTAAAAGTAACGTTTGCTCTCGTCGGTAACATCACTAGCAATTATTATTACGTCACAGACGCCCTCACTGATATCAGAGTGAACGCTACTGAATTTACGTGCTGTGAAATTATTATTATTTTCTGTGTAAGGGTGCGATCAGAGGCCTATTTACCTTCCACTACTTTTTTTTCCAATTTTCCCAGAGACAAGACACCTAGTTAGATCCATTTTTAGCCCCCGAAGGTAACCCCCTATATTGCAACTTTCATTGAAATCGTTAGAGCCGAATTCGAGAACGTGATCACAAATATGTAAATACTAGCTGCGCCCCGCGGTTTCACCCGCATCAGTCGATCCTTTAGGAATATCGTGATAAATGTATCCTCTTTTCTTCTCCGAGTCATGGTCTACCATGCCCGTTCAGCGATTTTAGTGTGACAGCGTAACAAACAAACAAACTTGCTTAATAATATTAGTTAGGATTGGTTATTTAATAGGATATTTTAAGGCATTAATTTATTTTACATCTCTTTCAATCAATCAATCATTTATTTTATCATAAGTTCACATATAAATTACATAAAAGTTACATCATAACAGAGTTACATATTAATAGTAGAAATATAGAAAAAAATAAACTATGCCTGAAATAAATCTAGTGTATAACTTATATAATATTGATTAAAGGCCCAATGAATACAATAGCGACCTGCCTGATGTAGGTTTATTCAAACCTGTGTTTCAGGCCATCACTTAACAACGCTGAGTGATTCAGTGGACTATTATGTTACTGTACATAGAGCTATCATTGACACATAATAAATTTTAAATAAAAAATTAACTTAACATTTAATAAACTCATTGCATAACTTCTAGCAATTTTTCTGTGTCTGAGTAATTAAATGTCAGTAGGTATGCACTCAACATTTCACTACACTTTTTATAATTTACACTATATATATTTACAGACTTATTGATTTTATTATATAAGAACGGACCTAAAAATACATAAAATTTATTTATAAAAGTATGTCTGGTTTGAGGCTTTATGCAAACTAAGTCTTTTCTTCTCTTATCAATAGGTGTTGGGATATAAGGAAGTTTATTGTGCTTTCACTTTCCATACCTAATTTATTATTTCTAGTCTGAAGATCAATCCTCGTACATAAAAAACATTCACATTTTTGTGACAATCTGTAGTTTGTCAAAAATGTTGTTTAATTGATTGTATTTTTGACAATTGGCGAATGCGAATATTCTTAATAATAACAGGAATAGCCCCTCTGAACGTAGCTTTACAGTAACATCGACTTGTTTAGCATAATTTCACCTCCCTTCGCGATCGGAATGAGATCGTACTCGCACCTCGTGTTTGATGCTTTATTACAGCGTGTAATATAACCTGAATGAACACTTTCATTTTTTTTTTTTTTTTTACTAGTAACAGCCGCACGGGTCGATCCTTCAGGTAAAGCTACGCTAGTCGGGTTTGGTCCGGGGATCGACCATCTTTACGCACGGAGACCTCCGTGCCTCGGATAGCACGTTAAGCGTTGGTCCCGGCTGTCATTCGTGGATCTTTGGCAGTCGTCAGAAGCCCGAAAGTTAGATAACCAAGGGGTATCGTACTACCCAGTTAGTGGGTTATGGAGGTCAGATAGGCAGTCGCTCCATGTAAAAATACTGGTATTCAGCTGCATCCGGTTAGACTGGAAGCCGACCCCAACATAGTTGGGAAAAGGCTAAGCAGATGATGACTCACAATTTAAATCCTTTTATAATAGGTACTTGGAAAGGAAGATTCGCTAATATACTTGGAGACAAGATACGGGTACGTTTTGCTCATTTATTTGCCTCGTCTTAATATACAACACAAATAATTTTTAATATCTATTATTTAGTTTGATTTTGTCAATACTGTACTAGACAACATTTTGTTTCGATGCCGTAAGTGGAATAGCTCGGGTGTCGTTCGCTCAAATGCGTTTGAAATCAGTGCCCTAAATGGAATACCTCAAATCTATTGTCTAGAGACTAGACTTTCTGTTGTTATTCCTATCAGGTGTTCCAATTTCAAATAATGTCCATGTGAATACTTTCAAACGATGAAAGAATTTAATAGTTTTAGAAAGAAACCCAGGTAGAACAGAGGAACGTACGAACAGTCTATTGCAAAAATAATTATTTTTAAACTCTCTAAAGATTTTCATAAACCTTTCTGCTTTTGAATTGGACGAAAATGGTTTGTATTATTACATTTATTTTAGCACGGACACATACCAAAGTGAACTCTTACTCGGATTTACACACCAACTGCGACATTTACAAAGAAAAATCACTAAACCTTAACAATCCAAAAAGCCTTTTTTATTCAAATTAACCACGATCTGGTTTTCAGCGTGAAAATGAACATTAATACCTTTCTTTTAAGAAAATATTCAAAGGTAAAGATAAAAGATACTGTCTTTACAATCTTTTACAATTTCAAAGAGATCTCGTCGCTTTTCGAGGATATTAAACGGCAAAAGATTTGTTATTTTTTTTAACATTAATATAAAAGATGACGGTTTAGTGTGGTGTTATGAAATTCAAAGAGAACGGTACTCCTGTAGGCATTACAGGGTTTTTTATAAATGGACTAAAATATTACATCGTAATAGTACAAGATACTACCTATATGATGTTTTTACATGTCTGTGCATTGTATGGAGGTGCTCTGTGTAAGATCCAAATTTAATAAAGGCTTTTTTTCTAACCTACATATTAAACCCTTTCATAGCTATTCAGCATCAAAGTCAAAGTCGAAGTCAATCAATTTATTTGTCATTGCTCCATTTTTAATTCTTTTTACAATTTGTGGTAAAGTAACCGTATTCTAGGTGCATCGTATTCACATGTAATTATAATTGATGTATACAAAATATTGTAAACCATTTTTTTTAAAGAGTAACGGTGGAGTTTCTTGCTCATTCTTCTCCATACGAAAACTACCTTTTGGAAGGGGTAACTAGAACCAGTTCTATTTCTTAGTTTTTTTGACGTTCAAAAGTGCCTTTAATGTGCCTATTTGAAATAAATGATTTGACTTTGACTTTTTTTCTAACCTACATATCAAACCCTTTCATAGCTATTCAGCATCAAAGTCAGCCTTATGTCAAACAACTAGGTTACATCCAACGTGGCTGGGATATTTTTCATGATACCTAGAAATGTGTACCTAGTAAAAGTATGCTAAACTTGTAAATAAAGCCTTATTCGTAAAGCCTCTTGCGAACTGGAGCAAAATCGCGGGTGGGACAGGCAGTTCGACTCTTATCGCGCCCGCGATATAGCGCCTGTTTGGCTCTAAAAACATTTAAAAAGTTTACAGCAAATAGGTCGTGCTCAATCACTTTTATGTGTCCTTCCAGGATTGGAAAACGTATTTTAAAAGAGAAAAAAAAATACAACAGGAGCACTTTAAAAGCCATACAAAATTGGCAGGTGACGTTTATTCGACGTCTGAAAGAAAAGGACGGTAATCGGATGATTTATTTAGCAAAAACATTCAAGAGAGTGGACCGACGGCACTCGAAAAACTGAAGCATAAAATTGTATTGAACAATTTCCCTTTATCGTAGAACCTCCATACATCCGAACGTTTCGGGACATATCCTGTTGTATATAACAGAGACCGCTCGGGGCTAACGGTAAGAGGAATTTCGGAAGTTATCAAAGAGCTTTGTGATTTTTTAACTTTTTTATCTATGCTGATATTATTGGCTTTGTTGAAGAGCTGCGCGGATCAGACAATATTGAACATGAGGAAGCGGCGATTGAAAAATCGAGACAGCAATAAATCTACGACAAACGAGGAATGCTTTGCGATTTTTTGTTCCATCGGACGAGTGAAGCTTACAGCAAAGTTGGCTAGTATGTGATAGGAAAATAGCTCTGATAAGATTGAAAGACACGTTGCGAAATAGGAAAAATATGCTACTATACAGGGTTAAATTAAATTAGTTAGCAAAACTCCGCAGCCGTCATGGGAGTCGATATCTAAATAATGATAAAACAAAAAATAAAGATTTTACTAACTCATACATTCCAGTACCTAGTCGAAAGTAGATATAAGACCCCTAAGAAAAAAATCAACATACTTACCATTTTTTTTTTGTTGTTCTTATTTAGATACCTATGACAAAACCATCACGTCTCCAATACCATCTCGTCAATTTAATTGAACCTGTATAAGAAAAAAATTTAATGTTAGAAATTATGCTAAGTAATAAAAAAATACATAATAGTATTAATTTTTAAGTCTGTTAGCGTATAAATTATGTAAATACTATGATTAAATCATTAAAATTGAGAATCAGTCCAACAAAAAAAATAATAAACGTGGTAAAATAAATACCGTTCTGTAATTTATATACTTACCTAGGTAGCGTAGTATAAATTACAGAATGGTTGATTCTTACGACTTTATTGGCAGGCTTCGAGCGGGATACATAATGTAATGGATTTAAAAAATTATGTTCACTGCGTAACCACGCAGTTTAGTCGATTGACTTTTACATGCCTGTTTGCGGAATTTAATCGATACAATGTTTAGAGTAAACCGTTAAAATAGGTGTACGGTTAACTTTTATGGTTTAGATTGGAATGATCCATATAAAATAATACATAGAGGGTAGGCAGCAGACTGTGAAGCACGTACTACTTCAGATTTTTTACAAATTCGATGAAACTTTTTAAAATTTTCAGAAGTCCGAAAATCTGGCAACCAGTTTTACCAAGAGGTATCGTGTTACCCAATTACTGTGCTGTGGAGTTAAATGAAATTGCTTACTCTATAAATAGGATATCAGAATTACTTCAAACTCAAACTCAAAGCATTTATTTCAAATAAACCAATTACAGGTACTTTTGAATTGTCAAGGGGTCGGTCAGTCAAAAAAAAAATGAAGCCAGTTGCCCATTCCAAGGCGTAGTAGGTTCCTATGGAGAAGAACGGGCAAGAAACTCCACGGACACTCTTTTAAATCAAAATTTTGTTACAATATATTGGTTACATCATTCATTTGAAATTAAACATGTGAGAACAATGTAAAAAAGAAAAAAAAAAAGAGACGTGCACGTTAAAAGCGTCCGTACTTTTATACATCATATTAAAAAATATTAAAAATAAGCTAGATTAGGTCGGCGTTTCCTATACTCTGAGAAAAAACGCTGAAACAAACTCAGAGGTCGCAGTCCCTTACTTCAGATCTAAGCCAGGCCGTACGAGGACCGTGTAGATTAGCGTCTGAAATGGTATTTTGAGGAAAGAACTACACAGATTTGAGTGGACCTGTCAGTGCAAGCATTTGTCAGGGTTTTGACAAATTCTCAACTTCAAATTCTCAATTCAAAATCCGAGTGTAAGAGTATATATTTTGAGAATATTCATCTACCTTGAGCAGAATATTCATCAGTTTATTTCTACAAGAGCGCGTCGAAGCTTGTGATTTAATTTATGTTATTTCCGCCACAGAACGTACTATTTTCCTTCCGCGAAGTTCATAATGTTAGACAGGGATAGGCAAATTATGCTTCGTTATATTGCTTTTGTTTTTTTTCACAAATATTGTCACTTACGGGATTTCCTCCAGGGTATTGTTGAATTGGAGTAACTATCGATACTTCGACGCAGTTACAAGCGTTTACTAGCTATGCTTTTGAAACTCAAAAAAGATCGTCCCATTTTTTCGAGAAAAAATGCGAACCTACTCGTAACAAATATGGGCTATATTCTGTACGTTCATAAATAAAGTCCTGACCTTTGAGAGCCGATGACCATATTGTGCCGTAACCGTAGGTACATAAGGACCCACATGTGTGTTTTATGTACTTCACGTACGAAAAAATATATAGACCTTGTCCCGGCCTTTTTTCTCATATACCTATAACTTGTTTCTTATTTATAGATCAAAATCGAGTACGAAATGCCTAAATACCAGAAAGATTTTTCGTAGAAATTCCACTATTGGATTTCATACCTATTATAGATGCTTTGAAAAGAGTGGAATACAAATATATTTTCATATTTATCGTTGTCGGAATACTAACAGAATTGGATTGAATATTTGACTAAAGCATAATAAAGTAAAAGGTAGCTATCCTTTCGGCTTGCTTGCTTTTCATTTATTCCAAATAGTTCTACAATACAATTGAGTATGCCTATTCCCATGGGAAAAAACGTATGTAAAATATAAGTTGGCATATCCAATAAGTTCCTTTAGAAAAAACAAACCTAATTTCTGTTGATTGGACAATGGATAGCTTTGACTCATTGTTCTTTTGTCCCCTGGCACAAAAAGCTTAGTATACACCGTACCAATCGAGTTGACACCACAGGGCAGGAGTTTTTCGCGAGTGATTTCCCAGAGTTCGAAAACTCGCGCCCCATGAGTTTTGCAATGACCGATTTGACAGCTGTCAATTTGGGGATTTTGCATTACGGTATTTGAATTTTTATTCGGAGGGGATTTCTATTCGTTTACTACTACAAAAGTAACCTACCATTTTACATTTAATTGAGCTCTAGAGTGCGTTTCATCGAATAGTTCCTATGCCGTAATGTTCGCTCCACTGTTGTAAGGCCAATACGAATACGCTACGCCGCTACAGCGCTACCTAATAGGTCCGTTTTTAGGGTTCCGTACCCATAGGGTAAAACGGGACCCTATTACTAAGACTGCGCTGTCTGTCTGTCTGTCCGTCTGTCACCAGGCCGTATCTCATGAACCGTGATAGCTAGACAGTTGAAATTTTCAGATGATGTATTTCTGTTGCCGCTTTAACAACAAATAGTAAAAAAACAGAATAAAATAAATATTTAAGGCGGCTCCCATACAACAAACGTGATTTTTTTGCCATTTTTATAGATCTTGTACGGAACCCTTCGTGCACGAGCCCGACTCGCACTTGGCCGGTTTTTTAATTTTACAGTTATGATAAGTCCCATGTAATAGGAGGGGATGAGCCTACCCCCTAAACCAGGCACTAATCCAGACTCCGGGTTGTTTCTGAGAAGTTCCTAATGGAAAAAACCCAATAACCCTTTGCCCGACCTGGAAAACAAACCCAGGACAGAGAGGAAGGGTTTTTTTTTGATGAAGAGAGTAGGTGTAAAGTTACAACTAAAATATAAACGCTGGCACAAAAAACTAATGAAATAAAAATTAAAACTCTATGTAGGTAGGTAAGCTCAGCTCAGTTTCCTGAAATGTAATGCATATCTCTGTACAAAGGTAATTAATAGAGATAAGGTTCATTAGAAGTAGTTCTAGGAATTGTTAATTAAGTAACGCGAGGAAGCACTTGATTTGTTTTTTCACTGTATACGAGTCTTTCACAAAGGCTAAATTATCGGATGTAGCTATAAAATACAGGTCTCGTAAATTCGGCTCGACAACATTGAAGAGTTGAAGTAACCGTTCCCAAAGAGGTTTTGTTCGTCGTAGTCCTTTTATTTTTAACCGACTTCTTCAAAAAGGAGGAGGTTCTCAATTCGTCTGTATGTTTTTTTTTTGTGTGTATGTTACGCGATTTCTCCGCCAATTATGAATCGATTTTGATGATTCTTTTTTTGTTTGGTAGGTCATGCTTCAGAGGTCCCATATAAATTTTATTAACTTTGCTTGCGTAGTTTTTGAGTTAGCTTCAATAATTATATATTTTTCCCACTTAGTGTATGTAGACGATATATTGTTTGACTCCTTCACTGTTATTTACATACCAGGTAGTGGTACCTATTCGAATTTGTGTGGAGTAGGTACCACAACTAAAAAGTGAAAAAAAAAAACTTTTTCCAAAAAAAAAAAGTCGGCTGTTTTTTTTTTTAAGTTTTTATTCGTGTTTAAAGTAGGTATCTTACTTCAAAGCTGTTTTTTTTAAAATATATGTCTGAAGTACGTCGCCGCCTAGTGGCGCTCGACAGATTCTACAACTTAACGTTCGACTGGATTTAACAGGAGTTGGTCGGTGGCGGTCAAGCATTGAAATCAAATCAAATTATTTATTTGCCTAATACAGGTATAAACAGATGTTACAAATAAATATAAAGTACTCTGTATCATTAATCCTATTATGGTGTTAAAATATTTACATTATTATTAATCTAATTAAATAAGTAAGTTCCTTATAGTTGTGTCGTGTACCTACATAACAGTGAGTGTGTGAATTGCTACTGCTAACGGTTTTTCTATTGCGCAATAACTATATATATCATCATCTGCCTAGCCTTTTCCCAATTATGTTAGGGTCGGCTTCCAGTCTAACCGGATGCAGCTGAATACCAGTATTTTACATGGAGCGACTGCCTATCTGACCTCCACAACCCAGTAACTGGGTAATACGATATCCCTTGGTAAGACTGGTTGTCAGACTTTCGGGCTTCTGACGACCCGTAACGACTGTCAAAGATCCACAAATGACAGCCGGGACCAACGGCTTTCCGAGCCACGGAGGAGTCTCGGTATGTAAAGATGGTCACCCATCCACGGACCAACCCCAGCAAGCGTAGCTTAACCTGATGGATCGACCCGTGCGACTGTTATTACGTAGCCACGAGCTCCTCAATAACTATATATATATGTAAGGTAAATTATGGCTGATAATAACGAGAGAGACACCTACCCCCTCCGTCAGATATAATATTATTTACCGACATACACCAAGAAGGCTACATTCATGAGTAAGTACCTATTCCTCTAGTTTATTAAGGCGTTGTGTTATGTATGCTTTGATGTTTCTCTATTAAGAAGATTCGAATTGATTACTAGTTCCCTTCTAATGATTATAATGTTACTGTCAGATACAGTCTATTAATTATAATTACGATTTGAATAGACTAATGGCCGATTCCTATAAATTACGGACCGTTATTGGTTAAAATGAAGTCTCTTGTATCAGTACTGTTGCATCCAGTTCTTGAAGCCGACTAACATAGTTGGAAACGGCTAGGCAGATTGGATTCTCTAATTCAATAAAATCTAAAAACAAAACACACGCGGCCACCATCTTTGCAGCTTTTTAAGACCGACTAGAGAGAAAAGTTCATTCCGGCTCGAATTATTGTCAGATGTTGAACATGTGATATTATATGTCTTTCTCGTTCATTCCTGTACAATTTGTGGAACTTTGAGCATTAAAAAACTTTTTACAAAAAAAAAAAACAACCGACTTCCAAAAAAAACACTAAAAAAGTGAAAAATAACTTTAATTTCGGAAGTCGGTGTCTTTGCTTTTCAATTCTCAAATCGAACCCACGACACGGTTGGCGCAGTGGCTGAGCGATGGACTGCTGCGCAACGTGTCGTGGGTTCGATTCCCGCACGGAACAAATATTTGTATGATCTGCAAGTAGTTGTTCCGGGTCTGGGTGTTAGTGTATGTGAGTTTCTATGTTTGTAAACGCACCCACAATACAGGAAGAAATTCCTAGTGAGGGGCAACGTTTTTTTTTAAAAAAAAAAAAAACCTTTTTTGCCACCGACTTCCGAAATTAAAGTTATTTTTCACTTTTTTAGTGTTTTTTTTGGAAGTCGATGTTTTTTTTTTTGTAAAAAGTTTTTATTTTTCACTTTTTAGTTGTGGTACCTACTCCACACAAATTCGAATAGGTACCACTACCTGGTATGTAAATAACAGTGAAGGAGTCAAACAATATATCGTCTACATACACTAAGTGGGAAAAATATATAATTATTGAAGCTAACTCAAAAACTACGCAAGCAAAGTTAATAAAATTTATATGGGACCTCTGAAGCATGACCTACCAAACAAAAAAAGAATCATCAAAATCGATTCATAATTGGCGGAGTAATCGCGTAACAAAAATACAAAAAAAAAAAAAAAAAAACATACAGACGAATTGAGAACCTCCTCCTTTTTGAAGAAGTCGGTTAAAAATGTAGATTATTAATAACATATCATAGAAATAAACGTCAAGTCGCGGCGCACCCTCCTCGAGTCGATATCAACTCCAGGAGCGTGTTAGACCGTTTAGGGGTAAGGGTTTTATGAAACTCTACCCCTTTTTGTTGAAGGTGGGAAATCATCGTATGACTTCTCCCGCTCTGGGCAGAGCGGGAGGGCGTGTCAGTCTTTTACTGACTAAAACCCACCCGTGTTCCTTCAGTTGCCTGTTGCCAAGGGTCCCGGTATCCCTTTCGGACTTTCCCTCAATCCTGGCAGGCATCGGTCCTAGCGGACCCAGCCAATTGTGCTGACATCTCTTTGAGGCGCGCGTGGAACACAACACGCCGTGGACCCGAGCCTGGTCCTTATCGCACGCCCTTACTCCTGACCCCTTACCCCTGCCCTCGAAAAAGTATGTACTTAACTAATTCAATCCATAAATCATTCTGATTTTATAATAATTTCTTCAACGAATCGTTGGTATATTGGTCGCAAACGCTACTGCTGAGCATGAGGTCCTGGGTTCGATCCCCGGATCGTGCAAAGTGTTATTGGGTTTATCCATCTAGAATTTCTCAGTAGCTGCCCGGAGGCTAGATTTATACACACGGCTCACATCAAGCTATACATTTCCAGTATAAACTGACCTCGCATTTTACGGAAATCCTTTACAATGCGAGATCAGCATAAAGTGGAAATGTATAGCTTGATATGTAGCCGCGTGTACACGATTAATGCCAAAAGACTCGCCCCCTATTACATGGGACTTAAAAACATAACTGGTGAAATGTGGTACATAACTATAGATGCAACTCTGCCTATCCGTTCGGGGAATACAGGCGTGATGTTATGTTTATGTTCTTTAACGATCAATAATAAAACCGCAAACGTACATAAACTATAGTTTTAACAGTCCTTATAGTTTAACTAAACAATAAAAAGCATAAATGGTCGAAATAATTAAAGAATTTAGTTGGCGTTGCGCCAAACGTTGTAACCCAAATGAAGAAAAATGCTCCGTTGCACTTATAAAATTCTTTTGTATGGAACAAAAGTTAATTGCATACCTACTTCAATAACTATTTTATTAAAAATAAAACTTGGCTGATCTTGAAATATGTTATATTTTTATTCCTGAAATATATTTTTTATAAAAAAAGAGAACAACTTTAGTTCGTCACTTTTCAGGAGAGGCAAAAACCATTTTTTTAAATGTTTTTTTTTAGTATTTCACACGTAAAATCAAAACTTCTTTCGAATTTACATTGTAGGTTAAAAAAAATATAGAAAAATATCTCATTAATTCATTTATTTATTTTATTATTTATGTACCTACACACAGTAAAATACATAGAGATACGACATAATTAAAATATTAGTACTAAGGGATAATGGGAATCTCTTCCACAATTGTCCAGCTACTGTCTCCCAGGAATAAACCCTCCATACAATCGTTCACTCAAATCAGGCTATTATCAGGCACAATATTCTATCAAAAAATTATTAAAATTATTACAAATCAGATTTATGAAACTTTTAGTTGATAGAAACACAAAAACACGTTGTAAAAGTAGTGATTATGAAGAATTATTCTTAGAGTGTAAGATGTTGCCAGTTCATCGAAAGGTGGTATTGTTATTGGCTGTAGAGAACTATTGCAAGGATGAGTTTAAAATCGAGACGGTATGCATAAGACCTACAAGGAATAAATGTATCAGAAGATTTGTGGTACCCACTTGTACTAATTATTATGGGCAAAGATGTAGAAAATGCTTAGTGCCAACAATTTTTAACGACATACCTTCCGATTTAGAAAATAGCTGTACCACGAAAGTATCTTTTAAAAACAAAATGTGAAGTTTCTTTTTAGCACCTTTTGTCAAAACTTCATGACTGGAGATGTGTAGATTCCGTTTATGATTGTTTGTTGTTGTTTAAATTTATGTCATACTATCTGATTTTTGCGGCTTAGCCGTTGTGAATTTAAATTCTGTTGCGCAACTTAAAATGTTTTAACTTTACGCTTATAATCAGCCTTTGTTTAAAATAAGTGTGTTTAATTTTAGGTAAAAATTGTTATTGATATAATACTAACAAATAGTTACATCAATATTAAAATTGTATATGGGAGCTACATCTGCCAACAAACTGTTTTACAGTTTGGCAGAAGTAAAATATTTTGTAGTACGGATGTAACAACGAATAAACGCATTTAATTTTTTTTTTTTTTTTCATCTCTCAATAAATTTGCAACGACAAAAGTAAAAAAGATAGCCCCCAAAACAACCGCCCATCATCACTGCCTAGTAGTGATTCAACAATGCCAAATTCTGTACCTGTACATAGTAAAATAAGTAGGTATAAATGTAAAATTAATTTGCATGCCCAGAGGCAAAATATGGACTATACATAGTGTACATTAAACCACCAACCTTTACAACTGGTAACAGTGTATTTTCTGCAAATAAATTATTTTTATTCTTATAACGAATACGAATATACGTATTCACCGGATAACATCAAATTACCGAATATTCGTATTCCCTGAATACTTTCATGACATTCGTAATTAGTGACTTCCAAGAAATCCCCTAAAGATATTGCGTTGCGAGATATTGCGAAAATGTTTCCCGATAAATCTTCCACAGTAGCCTTCGAAAGGCTATTTTCAAGAGCAGGAAATATACATACAGAAAAAAGGAATCGTTTGTCGCAAAAAAACTTGCAACTAGGTTTTTAACAATTTACATAAAGTTAATTATTTAATTTAAATATTATATTTAGCGTGTTTTATTTCCTTTCACCTTCTTTGACTAATAATTGCGTGCAGCTATAATAGTATTATCTGAGTATTCATATTCGTATTTGCCAATTAGTACAAACTGTATTCGTAAAAGTAGTATTTGTTGCATCACTACTTCCAAGTGTTTACATAACATAATACATAATCAGCCTATAATGTTCCCACTGCTGGGACACAGGCCTCCTCTCTGTGAGAGAGAGCGGGCCGTAATCCACCACGCGGGCCTAGTGCGGGTTGGAAGATTTCACAATGTCTTCGAATTTTTGGTTCTAGCACATGTGTTTAGGTGGTAAAAAAGTGGCATGAAGATCTCCCCAGCAAGTCTGACTATCATTCGTAGCAGCATGGAATATACGAAAATAGCTGCTTTTTGAAAAGATTAGCCACAGTCAGCAATGTAGCGGAACTAACTAAGGTAAGCTGAACGTAAAATTGCTTACCCACCTTTTCAATCTCATAAGAGAACCTGATTGGCTTCTATCTAAGGAAAACTAATTTAAACAACAAACTAGCACAACAAAGTTATGGCTAGCATAAGCACTTACATAATTTCCCCTACTTTTTATAGCTCCAGCAATAACTTTCAGCTTAACACAAGCTAATCTTGCATAAAATGCTTATTTAATTTTATCATATCGTAAAAGACGACTGACTGCAAAACAGCAACTGAACACGCAAATGACGTAAGTTGCGATACATTTTTACTATAATGAACTGTAGTGCTTGTAGTTAAGATTGAATGTTGGGTGGGTTGTGATGCAATTAGCGATGTAGACTACACCGGATGGCATAAATAAGGGATTGTATGGAGAGTAAGCAGATGGTATGGATGCATCGAGAGCTTGCAGCATGGAGACGGGGATTTATGTGTGTTCGGGAAATTACATCAGGAACATGGAGATTGCTTATTGCTATTAGATACACTAATCATAATTATTCAATCGGTACTTTATTACACTTCATTTTCCCTAGAGATTTTTTGGGACGATTGTCTATCACGACTTTATTTGAACTTTGAGGCGATTAAATGATAAATGATTTATTTTCTGTAAGTGGATTTGTACAAACACTTTTACACGTCAATCACATTTTTTTAAACTAGATGAGGTCGGCGTTTCCTATCTGACTACTCTGAGAAGAAAGGCCGAAACAAACTCAGAGGTCGCAGTCTCTTTTGAAGTCCAGACATAATCTTGGTCAGATCATGTGAAGACCATTGGTGTCTGAAATGGTCTTCTGATGAAAGAACCACACAGATTGAGTGAAACTTTCCAGTCAGTGCACGCATTTGTCAGTATTCGTGCAGCTCATTGATTAACACACGGCATCGCGCACCACCGCGGACTCTAACCGCTCGACCGCACGGTCGGGCGGTGCACGTGTGTTAGGCATTAATGGATGTATTCGAGGCCAGTGCGTCATGAGACCGCCTACCGCGGCGGTGTGCGGAGCCGGGTGTTAAGAGGAAATAGGATCGGTCTTTTCCATACAAAAAGTCATAACTCGAGGTTCAGTTCTCGTCTATTTCCTCCTCCAATATTGGACCAATTTGAAAGATATTTTATAAATTGAATAAGAAGGATATTTACTGTGCCCCTATGTTTTTTCTTTTCATGAATAGTTGTCAAATTAGTACAATAGGCCTCTGATGACAGCGGTCTAAACAGACAATTTTGAGCATTTTCTGAGGGTTCTAGTGCTTCTTCAGATAATGTATCATCAAAACGGAAAACATAGGGGCATAGAACTAACTAATATTTATTTTACTGTAAAAAAATAATTGTTCTAAGGTCATAAACCAGAGAGAAAACAGGCGAGAGCGTTTATATGAGGAGGGGACAAACCCTATCCTCTTAATCGCCTGACTGGATTTTAGTTTTTCCTAATCCTAACTTATAATATTATAAATGCGAAAGTGATTTTGTTTGTTACGCTTACATGCTAAAACGGTTGAACGGATTTGGCTGAAATGCACAGTGTTAGACCATGACCTGTTATAGAACATAGGATACTTTTAATCCCGATATTCCTACGGGATCGAGACTTTCGCGGTTGAAACCGCGGGGCACAGCTAGTTATAACATAATTCCACAGCGATGCGGGATGCCCAATGTGCTTTTGTATTGTTTTTTGCAGGATTTCCGAATGGAAACTAAATCGAATCAGTATTTATTAATCATATAATTATGATAGCACAAAACGATGGCAACATAAAACCTTGGTTATTCCAAGGGTGCGGTTTATCTTTTAACTGTAAGGACATCACTACTTGCATGATACTGGCATTGCAGTATTTTCCTTGCATATTCTATATTTGAATTTCAACTCTGCGCTCGCTACGTCTCTTGCCGTATTTCGAGCGCTTCCGGTGGACGTGACGTAGGCGTTTGTTAGCTCCTTCCTGTTTAAATATCCTGTGCAAATATGTCTGTGATACACTCGAGACTGTTTGATTTTTCGTATGGCAGAGAATTTATTTTGACGTTTTCGCTCTATGGATTTTGTTTCGTGGAACAGAGTGATGAGTTTATCGTGAATTAGTATTAGTTATTTGAATTTCGAATACGCCTATAATTTTAATTTTTTTAAACTAAACATATTAATTTAATGTCAAAGTTTTTTGTAACCGACATTTATTGATAACTATACATTTAGGGTTCAGAACTTAGTCGGCCGTAACTGGAAATCTCAATATATCACGATTTAAACAGAAATACTTCGGTTGGCTATTTATAACTGGACATCTCAATAAATCACGATTTAAACAGAAATACTTCGGTTGGCTATAACTTGACATCTCAATTTGTCAAATAAAAAAGAAAACTTATATGTGTATAAGTTGAGATATCAAATAACGAATAATATCTTGGTTACTGGGTATATGTTGATATAACAAAATATCAATGTTCGTTCACAAAAACATGTGAATCGTTGTTGTGTTGTCAGGTAAAAGCTGGAGCGCGCCAACGAAATAAAAGATCTTGGACTGACCTTAGACGTGAATATTACCTTCAATCAGCACATAAATAATATCTGTGGCAAGGCCTTCCAATATCTCGGTTTTGTTATGAGGCAGGCAAGTAGGTTTAAAGACAGGAATGCCATACTGACTTCACCCGCGTGATATATCTTTATAATCCTCCTCCTCCTTCCATCCTTCTTAGGTCCTTTAGTTTTTGAGTTTATTAATTACAAACAAAAATACAAATCCTTGCTCTTTGTAATTATTAGTGGAGATAAAGAGAGACCTTTACAAAACTTTATATTCACAAAATGAGATCACAATAATTTCCCACACAACCACATTTAAATCAACAAGACCGAAGACAACATTATTTAAAGACGATACGTATTTATCGGTTTCCTAACACAATTTCCAACTTGAATTATCCGACAAAACATCTTGAAAGCGAATGGAAGCGACAATTTACATCTTACAATGAATCTCCATTAACGTCGCAGTTTGAAGTTCAATTCAAAATTACTAATAGATAACTATTCTATTTACTGCTTCAGCAATTCTATTGAATGAGCTCCTTGAGAGGTGCTGAGGAGAATCGGAAATTCACGCTTACATTTTAGATGGTAGGGAATTAAATTAATATACTTACTTAGATAATAAGATTTGATAAAATTTATTGAAGAACTTTCTTAAATAGTCGATCTATCAGAAATTTTCGGTTCACCCAGTTGTTCCAATCAGACCAGGAGACCTTATCAATTTTGGAGGGAGGTGAGCTAGTTGGAATGACCACAATTTGTTTGTTTGTTTGATACGCTTTCAGGCTAAAACGGCTGAACGGATTGGGGTGAAATTTTGCACATGGGTAGACCATGAGCTGGTGAAGGATACAGGCTACTTTTCATCCTGGATCGCAGACGAAGTCGCGGGTAATAGCTGGTAGAAAATAAAACCTTAAGCGTACTCAGTCAATTTTCCCGAAGCAAATATGGCACGGAAACACGAAACAAATACAAAATTGCAAAGGAAATACACGGCCGTCTGTTATGTTACCTAACACAGTTAGCTTTGAGTTATAGCTCTTAACCCGAGGCCCGTCTCGAAATATAGACGAGAATTTAGACTTTGAAAGGTGTACAAAATTTTCCCGCCGCTTCAGTGCTTTCGTAAGCGAGAGCTGCTCAGCGGTCTTGGGTTAAACATAGTATGCCAGGTAAAATAACAAACTTTATTTGGATTTTAACTCAAACAAATTAGTAGTTTCATTATTTATCTCGAGAGTGGACTACGAATTACATTTACGGGAACCTCCTTAAAGGGCCATTTAGATGGAGAGAGTTTCTCGAACTTTTCTTGGCGAGAAATCGTACGCTATTATGGCAAGCAATAATCGCCGTAAGTCTATCGTATCATAATGTTTACATACAGGCAAGAACTAAATTCTCGCCTACGATTATGTCATACGAGATTCGCAAGTAATTTGCGAGTAAATCACGTGTTTAGATTTTTATACGTAGATGTCTGGTAGATATATGATCGTTATTAACCGATTTACAAAGAGGAGGATGTTCTCAATTACCCTTTTTTTTGTGTACATAACACATGTTCTTAGCAATAAGTTTTAAAACGCTAGACGCCACAGCAGACTGGAAAACTAAAAAAACCGACCAAGTGCGTGTCAAATCACCACATGAAGGATTCCGCAGTTGGGATGAATTTATCCCAAGCACAAACTTAACATTGTAGTTGAAAAACTTTTTCTCCCATACGGAATGTATGCGAGAGCATGTTTTTGCAACTACAAATGTAAGTTAATCGTTTATTACTCGGTTACTTGTAGAGCCTGCTTAGCTGTGATAGTTTATCTTTTGATTTCGTTATGTCTACTACTCCCGTGATTTTTACACATATCCAAAACCAACCATTAAGCTGGGAGAGGGGAGGGGGGGGGGGACACTTGACTCTAACAAAAAGTAGCACTTTAAAGCTTAATATTTCGCAAACGGGTCTCTGAAGCCAAAAATGGTTTTCACAAACTCACAATACTTTTTGAACGACCTTTCCAACGTCACCCCACACTGGGATAGGCGAGAAAAAAACCCGCTATACGAGAAGGGTTTAAAAAAAAAACTACTTAGATGGAAAATGGATCTACTTCCAAGAATTACTAGAAATTACTAACACAGTACTTACATTAGGTACTTAAGTACATGTTGATATACGCGCATCCAACTTATCTAATTACATGAAGAGTCTCTTAAGATAATTAATTGTTTATCAAGAGGATGCAAACTAAGTTTGTTTGATGAGGCAATAAAATACTTACTTAAAACAAACTTGATCACGACTTGTTTGTTTAAGTTACACGTTAAGTTTAGGAGATCAAACAAACGAGTGAGTGAAGACAAACACTAGGGAATTTTTAATTCGTATGTGTTCGGTGGAAAAGAGGGTCTCGTGGCTAAATAATAACAGACGCACGGGTCGATTTTCAAGGTTAAGCAACTTTTGCTGTGGTTTGTCCGTGCATGGGTGATCATCCATAACGTACCGAGACCGCGCCGTGTCTCGGAAAGCACGTCAAATTATTAAAAAAAATATTTTTGTGATCCTCGCAATTTTCATTTGATAGGTATGTCAGACGGTACAGTTTGAAAACCTTAAAAAAATATTGTTTATATATTTTTATATAAATTTTCTTCCCCCAAAAGTGACCCCATATTCAAAATTAATTTATTTATGTTACACGTCCGTGTTTGGGTCAATACATGATTGTTTACCAAACAACTTAATCGGTTCATTAGATTCGGAGCAAATTGCTTGTGACAGACGGACAGACAGACACACAAGTGATCCAGAAAGGCAAAAACATGCAACTCAGACCCTGTCATGGTTGCAGTAGGTATGTAGAAACCCTTTATTTTCCCCTTGTAATAGGGGCTTATTACAAACCGCTCCCGCCACAATCCGTTCGGCCAATTAGAAAGCTTCTAGATTATTCTAGAAGCTTCATAAACATACATAGCGCGCTTGACATATTTTGATCTCCGCAGCTGTGCTTTGCGAAAAGTTATTTCTTCGACCCTGGTATAACATATTATATGTGATGTGTGTATGTTAAACCCTGTATTTTGAAATATTGTTACACTATTTCAGAACTATTCTTCATTTACAACAATGCCCTACAAACTTATCTATTCAAGTAGACATTTGTCACAATATATCATGGAAGACAGACTAAAGACTGGAACTATACTAATGAGAGCAGTTTGAACATAGGTCCCGGTTCACGACGAGATTAGGCGGAGATACGTTTACAAACGACATGCGAGGCTACGTTATGACAGTCTAGGATTTGCTAGCTTTCATAAGGTATAGTTACGTCTTATTATCCGCTGGATAGGAGAAGCACAGAACCGGTCGAAGTGGCGGGGCTTGGGGACGCCTATGTCCAGCAGTGGACGTCTTTCGGCTGAAATGATGATGATGATGACGTCTTATTAATTTGTTAACCAATTCCAAAAAGGACGAGGTTATATGTTCGACTTTATGTAGGTATTTTTATTTTATGCCCGTATTTTTTTAAATTTTTATTGTATTTCGGTAATTGAGAACCGATTTAAAAAAATCTTTTTTCATTTGATAGAGGAAGCTTGCGCGGTGTTCCCATATAAATTTTATGTACATAGCAGGTACCTACCACATCAGAACTAAAAAGTGAAAAATAAAACATTTTTACAAAAAAAAACAATAAGTACAAATAGACCAATAACTTATTTCGGAAGTCGATTTTTTTTTTGTAGTCAGTTGTTTTTTTTTGTAAAAAGTTTTTATTACACAGGATATTAAAAAGGAGTTTAACGTTTTCAGGATTCATGTATGTATGTATGTATACATATATTAGGTCTTTACCTATGAAATTGCCGTTCTGCAGTACTGGCCATTTCAAATCAAAATAATTTTTGTTTGGCTAAGAATTCTAATTTCAAATTAATTTTATTTTAAAAACATGGATTTTTTTTTCCAAAAGTAGTCATTTCTTTATTGATTAGTTACATTTTCATCGCATTTCAATCTTTTTCGTCATCATGGATACGTTAAAAATTCGAGTAATTATGGAATATGAGTACCGTCGTGGCAGCAACGCGGCACAAGCGGCACGCAACATCAACGACGTTTACGGAGCTAACACTACAAACCAACGCACCACCTGTTATTGGTTTGCTCGCTTCCGTTCTGGAAATTTCGACCTGAAAAGTGAACCTCGCGGTCGTCCGAAGACTTTGGTCGACAATGACGAATTAAAGGCGATTGTGGAAGCTGATGATACACAATCTACGGCTGAATTAGCAGCAGCTTTCGACGTTAGCGTCAAAACAATATTGGTCCATTTGCGTCAAATTGGCAAGGTAAAAAAGCTTGACAAATGGGTGCCCCACGAACTCAATGATCGCCAGCGCGAAGTACGCGTCGAGACGTGCCTTGCACTGCTCAACAGACACACAAATGAAGGAATTTTGAACCGCATTGTTACCTGCGATGAAAAATGGATTCTGTTTGATAACCGCAAGCGCTCAGCAAGTTGGTTGGATCCTGGTTCAGCACCTAAACAATGCCCTAAACGAAAACTTACCCCTAGAAAAGTGATGGTCACTGTTTGGTGGTCTAGCGCCGGTGTGATTCATCACAGCTTCTTACCAAACGGGGTGAGCATTACTGCAGATGTGTACTGTGAAGAACTGAACACAATGATGGAGAAGCTGGCGCATCTCCAACCAGCATTGGTCAATCGCTCGTCTCCGCTGCTCCTGCACGACAACGCGCGACCTCATACTGCACAGCAGACGGTCTCCAAGTTGCAAGAACTGGGGTTGGAAGCTCTCCGTCATCCGCCCTACTCACCAGACCTTGCGCCTACAGACTACTACTTTTTCCAGAATTTGGATAACTTCTTGGCGGGAAAAAAATTCAATACCCGAGAGGCAGTACAAAATGCCTTTGAAGAATTTGTTGCCTCCCGTCCAGCTGATTTCTTTAAGAAGGGCATCAATAAACTGCCACTGCGATGGCAAAGATGCATTGATTGCATGGGTGATTACTTCGATTAATACAAATAAAAAATTCATGAAAAAAATTCGTTTAAATTTTTTTCATACAAAACGGCAATTTCATAGGTAAAGACCTATTATATAAGTATGTGAGTTTCTTTATTCCACCATAACTGTTAAATGCCTGAACGGATTTGAAAAAAAATATTTTATTTTCGTTATTAATTGTTTTCAAACCCGTTCCATTTTCAAATGTATAAAATAAAAAATATAAATATTTTTTACAATATTGGTATGCACAATTGAAGGCCTTGATGACCATATTCCAAAACTATCAATAATAATTTATTGGCATAAATACATGATATTGTGTACTTGCAAAACAAACATTTCATCTTTTGCTGCAAACGATTTATTCAGATTTTAGTAACACTGCGAATGTCTAAATCAGTGAATGGTTTGGTAGATGATTGAGATATAATAAGAATGCTTTGAGCATGACAAGAGTAACAAAGCAAGTAAATAAAAATAAAAAAAAACATTAACACAACTATTGCATAATAGCGTCAGGTAAACAAACAAAAATGTACTTACCTAAATTAAAAAACAAAAAAACTTGTCACATAAATGTTTAAAATAAAAATAAAAAACACGACTACTCTGCTAATGTTGTTTTTTACTTTTTGTTCGATTTTTAGCAGGACAGCGTGTTTTTAATTTTTTTAAATTATGTTTTTCACTTTTTTAGAGGAAACGCGATCACGCTATTGGCGTTTATTCCATTGGTATATTTGTATTTCTATGTTTTCCCCGAGAATGATGACTCTAGGGATAATATTTTTAAAGCACCATCCATTCCTACCACAGCCATAAATTATTTTGGTTTGATTATTTCCATATTCCTCTCACTGTTTCGTCTCAAAAATATCTTACAGAATAACAAATAAGTATCCAATATCTTTTTATAACTAGCAATACCATTGCAAATCTGCTTAAATCTTAGATATTAAAGCATAAAGTTGAGTAAAAAAATGTAATAAATATAAGCTTTCGTCGCAAGCTTTACCGTCTAAGCCACTTCTTTAAAACCTCATTATGCGCAGAAGCAAATGGGATTATGTGAGGTGCATAGAGCTATAATAAAGTAGGTGTAATGCGTCTTCCAGTTGAACAGTCTAAGGTGGTACTAAGGTTTATGGAACAGAATTATGTTTTGAATAATTTATTTATGGTAATCGTATTTTTTGTCATCTCCTTCAGTTCGCCGCGTTGTTTTGACGTAATTCCCGTATTTATTTTGTTTTACGGTCGCTTTAACTTTGATTAATTTTAAACTTCTTGGAGTTTATATTAAATATGGTGATTTTCACCAGATTCAATATCAACAACAACAACAACATTTCAAAAATAACAACAATAACATTTTTTTCATTGTTTTTCATCAATAACATTTTGTTTTCATAAAGGAAGGTAGGCATTTAAAACAGTTTAGTTTAGTTAGTGAGCACAGCTACTTTTTCCTGTGTGGAATCACATAATTATACTTACTCACCAAACGGTTCGTTTCGCGCTGCATTTTTACGTCGCGGCGTGAATGATTGTTCGTTGCCTAAAAAATTTCGCGCAACCAATGCATGTGCACTTTTATAATGTCTAACGTGACGATATTATCATGTAGTTTTCAATGATAATGAAACAACGGTTTTACTAGTTTGTAGAGTCTTTGTAAATAACGGTTACCCATCTATGAACCGGCGGGACTTTCGTTTATTCACAAGTCCCTTATGGATTGAACTGCAATATCTGAATAAAATACTATACCTACCTACAGTTTCTATGCAGACTCAGCTGTAGATAAATAATCCTGCTCAGATCACTTTCTAGAAGGTTTTTATCTTGGAATTGAATCTGGTCCCTGAGGTACGTGCACAATCGATCACAGCGCGTAGACAAACAATTTTTTTTAGTTTGTTACCCAATTAAATAGATACTTTTTTGTAACTTTCTTTTTAGGCCTGATAAATAAATAAATAAAATGACAAACAGTTGTGTGCGGCCAGTGGAGGTGAAAAGATAAGTTAAATCGAATGTCAGCCGATGGTAACAAATGTATCAAAGGAAAATATTATTATTTCGAGAAGTCTCAAGGCTTAGTAGTGTTATTCTCTATAACTGGGTAACTATATTTTTATACTGTGTTAATATGTATTTTGTAATTCGAATGAATTAGTAATTTTACTTTAAAAACTATTTGAATTTACTTTATTACTAAATAGCGTGATTTATGAAAGTGGGCAACGTTGCAAATAGCTGTCATTTCTAAAGCCAAAGTGAACTATATTGATTATGAAATGCTTTATTTTATATGGTAACACCGAATATTTACTTTTAGTTGTAAAAAAAGTATTTGGAAACTTTCCCCATAAAACGACTACAATTATTATTATTCTAGTTCACTAGTAGCGTTCCATACCTACGGTAACATTGACAAATGAAACAAAGCGCTAATGAACGCTCATAAAAACAAATGAGTTCAGTTTTGAACTTTGTGCTGTAATTGGAGCGAGGTTCGAAATTCGAATAACATTACACTGGACAGATTTCGTCTATGGGCTATACAGAATGTTTGGGTAAACACCGTTATCCTTGAATCCAGTGGTTTGGTTTCATTTATAGAACCTAAAATCAATGGAAAATTATAACTATTTTTTGGAAAGAAAATCTTTTTTTTACCACAAGAATATTTCACCCTTTCACCCTAGGGCGCTAGGGCAACTTTGCGCAGGACGTGACGTGACGTGATGTGAGCTGTTTCGCTAGCGAGCACGGTGTCAGATAGAAACTTTTTAAAATCTTTGAATGAAAAACGTTTTTTTGTTGCTACTCGGGTCATTTATTTTTATGTGAGTGGCAACGGTGTTTACCCTTACACCCTGCATAAAATTAATCAGTTTGCTAAGTCAAAAAAAATATGTTTTTATTACATCACGTTTTACTTAATATTGGTTGCTTGAAATATAAATCCAAATAGCTTTCATATTCATGCCACTTTCAGAATCAGAAATAGGTAATTACAGGAGGCTTTACAATCACGGTATACGAACAAAGCCGTAAATTATATTAGAGACTAGGTACCTGTTTCGTAATTAATTACCGTTCAGACTAGAGTTCTATTGTAACTAAATCATGTACCTACACAATTTAATTAAACACTCTACGTCTTCCGACGAAACCGGCTCATATTGTATTCAGATTCTCGACTGTCAGAGGACAACTTTCGAGAACTTTTGGGAGGACCAACTTGTAAGGCCAATTTGGACAAGCGTAGTCCAGTGTCGGCCAAGCTTGGTCAAAGTACTGGTGGCATTCAATTAACACTTCGTGCCATTTATTGAGACGGAACTTTGTTGGTACTTGTAAAGGCTATTATTTTCTTAAACGAGTTAATTATTTGTTACGGTTGGAGTGATGTTTTAATTAAAATTGTGGGAGTGAGAAAATTTGAATATAATGTTGAAGTTTTAACATTTTGGCGTTTATTATATTATGTTATTATATTACGTTATATTAATAAATTGTATTCATCAGAATCATTGCTACGATTTACGATAGTGTTTCATCATCATCATCATTTCAGCCGAAAGACGTCCAATGCTGGACATAGGCCAAGCACCGCCACTACGCCACCGCCAAACGGTAGTGTTTGTGTAAGCTAAACTCGGAATTGTGACGATACGATCTTTGTTTTATTTTTATTATGTCTGTGCCCCTTTGCGCTTAGAAAAATGCAAAGCAATTGAACGAAGAGCAAATATTGCACCCACATTTAACCGCGGATCGAATGGAATTGGATAGTTCGACTCCGAATGAAACAGTTTTAGAACGAGTGAAGTTTGTCGTTCGCGTGAAAATACCGCGAAATAGTGTTCAGTGTGTTACGTAAAACAGCTGAACGATGTAGGATTTTCCATAATTACTGAAGTTTACGCAGAATATTGCATAAGCGTTTTGCATTTTATCAATGAAACATGACTAGTTATGTGAGTAAAACTGCGTGAAATTAAACTTCAGATTGTAAATTTTAGTTCTAAATGATTTCGTTCGTGGCCCTGGGTGTCGTACCGGCAATAATGGCGTCCGAAACAGAAATAAATAAATCGAGTAATAAAATTACCCTAACTCAAGTGAAAACAGTGATTTTAAAGACAATTTTTAATAAGAAGTAATCAAAGTTTTATGGAAGAAAAATACTAAATACCAAAGTAACTGTGACCGACTTAGACGTACCGCTTGCCAGCCGCTCTTTACGCTCGCTCGGCTCGCACGGCTTGCACGGGGCTGGTCTCAGTTCTAACCCAACCTAAACCAAGCTTAGTTACTGCGACCGATACGGCATTAGAAGCCACACCAAACGCTTATTGTGATTGTATATAAGCCATTCTACATTATTTTACGTCATAACGTGGGTAGCAGTTTTGTCAAACGTAACGCAATGAAATGCAGTTAAAGGTAAAACAGCTGAACGTTCGTTTAGATGTTTTACATGTAACGACAACTGTTTTGTAAAACTGCTAGCGGTTATGTAAAACAGCTTATTCAACAATACATACCTATGCTACATAGAAACTGTTTCGAACATAAATTCGTAAGTAGGTAGGTTTACTTTATTTTAATACCTACTGTTTTTCATTTACTTCTCATGCATGTTTTTTAAGGGATGTGTGGTGTTACACGAATGGATAGAATAAGAAATGAGTACATAAGAGGAAGTCTGAAAGTGGCACCGGTGACTGAGAAGTTGTGTGGAAATTGGTTGTCATGGTATGGGCACGTGATGCGAAGGAATGAGGAAAATGTTGTGAGGAAAGTTTTGGGTATGAATGCCGATGGCTATAAGAGTAGGGGAAGACCAAAGAAACGATAGATGGACTGTGTGAAAGATGATATGGCTAAAAAGGGGGTGACTACCGAGATGACGGCTAATAGAGAAGTATGGAAGAAAGGGACATGTTGCGCCGACCCCAAATAAATTGGGATAAGGGCAGGAGAATGAAATGACATGTTTTTGCCCCAAATGGACTAAGAACATGACTGTAGGTATATAATGTAAATTATAATTTAAAATGTTTTGTTTTTCGCGACAAAAAGACCATTGTACTTCAACGGTAAGTATTTATTTTACTTTTGAATTAAACTGAGTATGGTATATGAGATGAGAATGTGTATGAGAAGGTTTCTCCTAAAACCCTAAAACAATAAGATAGGAGAAACAAATCTCTAAAGGGACCATCATTAGAAAAGGTTGCTGACACGATGTTTTAGAGTCTTTCCGCCTCATTAACAAATAAAAGTAAAATCTACTCGACCGTTACTGCCAGATTAGTGTTACCATTTCTAAATTTGAAAAGTCCGGAATAAAAGCATTTTACTTTAAAATCTTACTTGTTTCAGTATTCTTATAGGAAGGTAATTAAATAAAAAAATCACCTTATTACGAAAAGTCCGGACAAATCCAGACGGATGGTAACCCTACGCCTGATAGCATAGAGATATTGAGAGTGTTAAAAATAAACCTAAACTTCGTATTTTTATAATACCACGGAGATTATTCACCACCGCACCGGGGACCTAAACAAAATGTACACCCAGAAATCCTTAGGGATCTCCCCAAATCCCGCTTGTTTACGTAAAAGTTAAAATGTATTGAATCTCGTACCTACAGCTAATAAATTATTCAGAGAGCGTTTTTTTGGGAAACAGAAACGTAGAAGTTGAAAGTACTTGTGAATAATAATTTGATTACAAAGTACCTATAAAAGAAAAGTTTGAGAAAATGTTGCTTTTATGTTAAACACTTCTCTAGCGGAAGCTTTGTAATTATGAACTAAAACTGTAAAAAAATTCTATTATACTTACTTATTTTCTCAACCCTTAGTCGAAATATCTAAGATTCTAAGTGGTGCGAACTGAGGCCCTAGACAAAGTGACATTCTATCAGCGATAACGATGATGGAAAAGGTAAAAATGTATGGCACTGACAACAGAATTGACATAAGCTATCGAAAAGCTTATGTCAATTCTGTTGAAAGTCGTTGTAGAAATTCGAAACGCTTTCGAAGCGATTGTCACTTGTCTAGGCCCTCAGAATAGGTAAAAAACCTATCGAACGTTTGATAAAGAAATAAAGAAAGAAAAAACGTTTCTTTGCGGTAAATATGACGCAAATACAGAATAAATAGGTACATGAAAATAACAATTTGGGGTAAAATATACGTCACATCCACGCAAAACGGCCACCGCTCAGCATAATTCTGCTATCCTATGCGAGACAGAGCCTAAGCGCTATTTTTCAGCGACAGCCGGCGTTGACGTGATGACGTCAACCGGCGACAACACCCGTTAATTATAGTGAAAAAAAAAAAAAATAAGTACGATACCACTTAGTCCTAAATGTTTAAAATATACCTTTTAGGGTTCCGTACCCAAAGGGTAAAACGGGACCCTGTTACTAAGGCTCCACTGTCTGTCTGTCTGTCTATCCGTCTGTCACCAGGCTGTATCTCATGAACCGTGATAGTTAGACAGTTGAAATTTTCACAGATGACGTATTTTTGTTGCCGCTATAACAACAAATACGAAAAAACAGAATAAATTAAATATTTAAGGGGGCTCCCATACAACAAACGTGATTTTTTGCCGTTTTTATAGATAATGGTACGGAACCCTTCGTGCGCGAGTCCGACTCGCACTTGACCGGTTTTTTATATAAAAGGGAAGTTGTTTGTGAAGAACGAGGCATCCTCAGGATGACGATTGACCTGTTGCAAACCAGAACACGACGTGTTACCACACCGAGTGGTGTGGCAACACGTGTGCCTCGTTGAGAAGTGAAACCCGTGTCGATTTCTTACAGGGTTTTTCATGACTCTTGAAGAAATAGTAAATCAGAATAGATTACTAAATATATCTACGGCTATTGTATTTTATAATGGATTTCCGCAAGGACACGCCTGAATCAATTAACTATCTTAATATAATAATAGTTAACATACAATGTTGATGATGTTAAATTTTTTTGCAGAGTCAATGATGATGTAGCAGCGATGTGTGCGCCGGCCACAGCGGCGCTGCTGCTTGCCGCTCTTGCTGCACTACCCTGTCGAGGTGAAAACACATATCATTTTTTATTAGAAAGCATACCAGAATTGCCCATCGTAGTGAAGCCCCTCAGTTATAAGGAAGCAACTGAAGAAAAGAAGGAACATAACATAAATATAATCTAGTCTTAATGTCTTATTGTCCCCGCTGGTATAAGACTTGGCTTCCTCTCTGAGAGAGGGAGTGGTCCGTGATCTACCACGTGATGTGTCGTATCATCATTTTTTTTGTTTCGACGACATCCTATTCTATACTTTTAGATGAGCAATATTTTTATATGTTATGGACCAAGTGATTATTAGGGCATCATAAAAAATGCCCGGGCAGTTTGAAAAATGACCAATATGAGAGGGCAGTATGATAAAAACTATTGAAATAATCAAATCGACCGGGCATTTTTTATTATGCTAGTCATCTATGGGGCAGTACAAATCAAACCAGGTTTTATTACTATTATTTTGATTTCAAACGTAGAATCAATATTTAAATTCAAATAAAATCTTTCCATTCGTAGACACTCTGCTGACCTATGATGACTTTACCATAATTAAATACCTGTGTATTATCAGATTGCCCAAAGACCACACGGCAATATTTATAATAACGAGGCAATGTGATAAATAAGGAAGTTCTAATTATAATTAATTATTTCGCCCTAAGTAGCTTTTCAATTATTCATAATGCGCGGGCATTGTGGAAAATGTTAAATATTACTTGGTCCATAACATATATAATATTTGTGTAATCATCTCGTTCTCGAAAACGGTTCTATCAATTTCAGTGAAAGTTGCAATAAACGGGGGCGAAAAATCGATCTAGCTAGGACTCTTATCTGGGAAAATTAGTTTTCTCCGTATTTTCACCCGAGCGGAGATCGGTCGCCCAGGCACTGTCACTGGTAACACTATCTTTTGATAATTCTATTTACTATTTTTGTATGTTGAGTGATGAATTATTCATTTGTAACCAAAAAAGACAGACACATAACAATGCGAGATAGATGAATTGAACATTCTCAGAAAAGATGGTGGTTCAAATAGGTTCTGGAGGGTAGTAACGACTTCATATCTACTTGTTACCATGCCAATAAGGCCTACAATATCCTTTTTTCTTTCTCTTGTCTTGAACTTAAACATAATTTGATCTGTCAAAATCTGCTCCAGATTCTCAATTCCATTGAAGTTTATCGTGACCTGCCATTTTCTGATTCACATACAATATTTCTCCAAATTGAATCATTTCGTTGCCTCCTTTGTTTTCTCGTATTACATCTGATACTTCGCAGACATAAAGCCAAGATTCCGAATGACCCAAGAGCATTACAATTTCATCGCCGTCCAAAATTGTTTATTTTGAAGGAAGTATGTTCAAAGGGTCCCGCTTCGTAAGCCGTCGACCATTTAAAAATTATTTTCTTTACGCGTCGTCTAACAAATTAAATTGCTAATTCTCGGGAGCTCTCAGCTTGTATTCCTAAGTGTCCTTATGATATTTTAATTCTAGAGGGATTTTAAATAAACTGTGTGGAAGTCTCTTTGCGAGGAAATTGCTTGAGCTTTTAAAAGCAATCTGTTAGGTGATTTCATGTTGAATGAGATGATTGAATTTAGAAGCTTAAAATTATTCCTTGAAAAACAGTGTAGGTGAACATACAACATTAGTTTTTGTTTATGCTAAACCCGAAAAGGGTAAGGTACTCATCATTTTGAACAACTTTTTCTATGGGACCAACTTCGAAATCGCAAAAAAAAAAATCTGCTGTTCCATACATTTGTGTTCACTTATATCGACAAAATGTATGGAATAGCTGTTTTTTTTTGTGATTATAATAATACAATGACCCCGTTTCGGGTTAAGCATAGACAAAAACTAATGTTGTATATCTAAAACTAAGAGCTTAATAGCAGAGCTGGAGTAGAGTGCGAAGTAGTCGCAACTTTATCCTGAGAGCTGTGGCGGAGAGCTACTAGAGAGATACTTCAAATATGAGACATTTTATGCGGAGGCTGCTCAGGTAGAACACATGCTTTCTTGTCTGTTCGTCCTCTACGTTGAGTATTCATTATTTTAAATATTTTAAATCAACCAGTACCACTAACACTAAAATATGAGTTGTTTTGTAATACTAAAACAATATGAATCATTGTTGACCGATTTTTTTATTTTTTATTGACTTTATTTTTATTTATAATTTTAAATAAAATATACAATCTAAGTCTAGCATTATGTACAAAGGGAAAAAAAATATATAAAGGAAGGGCTCATAGGGCGTCAAAAAATTCTTCCGCATCGCTGTCAGTAGGAAAAGTAGCATTTATTAATTGACGTAGCTCTTTTGCCATCCCTGAAATCGCAATATAGCGACAAAGAGAAGTATGAAATATTAATTCCAGTGAATTACCCACGCTATTGTACAAGAACATTTACCTCGTTAACCTCACAAACAGCTTCATGCGAGATTGAAACATGTTCGTAGGAAACATCTTTTGTTACAATGTTTTGAGAGTCAACAAACAGGCTAAAGTGGTTACAACCTAATACAAAACTTTCAGTTGATTTACCAACCAATAGATTTAAGTGTACCCAAACGGGCCGTAATAGTTGATTGTTTATCGAGTCTAAAATTTACATTTCCATTTTCAGGCACCGACGCTGACGTAGCCTCAAGGATATTGAACGAAACCAACAATTTTCAGGAGACAGGCTCCCTCCCTACTATAAACAAACTCTATCAAATGTTACATACCAACTCTGACCTACATAATCAAACCAAACTTGGCGAGAACTTTAATTACTCTAGTGTTAATCTAACACATAGTTTTAACTTATACAACAATCTCAAGTATCCAACGAGTATAGATAAGAATCACGTTGAGTGCTGCCAGAATGTTGATCAGGTTGGTGAAAGCAATGTTAGTTTATCTAATAAGGGTGCTAAAGTAATCGTAGACAAAGTAAAGGACGATTCACCAGCTGATAATAAAAAGAATAGAAGGAGAAGGGTGGTGAATGTAGTAAGAACATTCATAGAGGTGACAACGAGCGATATGAGACGGTATATTGAAGCGACGGCAATGTCTGTGCCGTCGAGTCACTCGCCGTCGAGTATGGAGAGGAGAAGAAAACCAGGGGAGACTGGATCAAGTGCCCCTCTACTGAATTACATATTCGATACTTACTCTAATACACATCACCATAGGAATGAGAAGTAAGTACCTACATATAAATAATATTCAGAAAGTATTTTTTTTTTTAAACCTAAAATGACAAGGTGTCATTCCAGGAAAGTTGTGTCTAGTTCATTCCATACGACGTGTAACGTTAAATGCGCAAAACCTCAGACACCCCAACTGATTTTGAATTCAATTGACCTATTTATGAGAGAAAAACAATCATTATTTTTTTTTTAAAGATTTTGTGTGCTGTTTCAGTTTTGGAAGATTCGTATTTAAAAAAAAAATCGTTAATAAAAGCTATTTTTATCACGCGTATGAGTTTTAGGAGAGATTTAAATTGATCGACAACAATTTGTGTTTTACCTATTTTGGCGGGTTTGCGCATGTAATGGCTTGACCTATTAATAAATAGACACGGGAACGTTTTAATGAAGATTTTTTGAAAAATGTGACCTGTTTTAAAAAGTGGTTCAATTGATTCTGCTAGTTATTCTGGTCAAACTATTTTCAGGTTTTGCGCATTTAACGTTATACGTTGTATAAGAACTTTTCTTGTTTCTGAAACTTATTAGTATAATTGTTTTCGGATAGCTCACAGACCTGAACAAACGCATCAAAATTGGTCACATCTATAACACAAACTCCCCTTACTAACAGACAGAAACATTTGTTAACGGTAAACAATTTAATATAGTAATACCCAAATTGTATTTCACAGAGTTGGAATCTCTAAAGTCTAAACAAAACATTGTATAAGTACTTTACCAACAATACCATGTTTACAATGGAATTGATGAACCAACATAAATGTTTGGTCATCTATGTGTAACAAAAACATATTTGGCCACGCCTAATGGTTTGGCAGAACGGCAGTGCCAAAATTAATTCAATTCTGTTGACTCAACGAACTGCAAAACTGTAAAGATAAATATTATAAAATTTTAAACATTCAAAGCCAACTTTACGAATATAAAATTTGGTAAGCACGGAATTACCAAAAATGTTTTCGTTGTAAGAAAACTTCCTGGAATATAATTTCCTTCTATTTGTCTTTCATGTTGCGGAGCAGACATTTTTGCGGCATTTCAAAATATTTAATCATTTCGCAAACGGATTAATAGGTAAACAGTTTAGAGTTAAGAAGTTTGAAAACACCTTTGATATTTCTGAGAGTAACTTTGGCATTCATCGAGTTTATATTTGTGTTTAAGAGGGATGCGCTAAGGTGGCCCGCGAAATTCAAATTTTCTTATGTTTTTTGCAATTTGCAGGTCATTATCAGGTTGTATGTTGATCTAAACATTATTTGCGACCGTAACAAATATGGATTTACAGAATTATAATCATTAGCATTTCGCGGACTACCTTAGCGCATCCACCGTAAGATGCCGTTAATTACAAACATTTTCTGTCTAATCAGGGTCGGAAATGGGAACAGCATTTATGCGGCGGCGGCGCCTGAGATTGAAGCTCTAGTGGGCTCCACTGCTCACTTAGACTGCAAAGTAGACGCTCTTCATGATAAACTGGTAATAAGTATGTTTCTTGTAACGTTTCATTCGCTTCCATTATTCTTTTTTTTTATTTCCTTCCGTTCTTTTCTTTCTTTCATCATCTATCATTTTATAATTTGCTGGTTATCTTTAAGGAAGTTTATCTTTTTCTGCACACAATGATTAATGTTATCCAGGTATCGTGGGTGCGGCGGAAAAACGATGAAGAGCCGATGGAGCTGCTAACGACGGGTACACAACAGTACACTGCGGATGACAGGTAGAACTTTACAAAGTTAATACAACAATTGCACTCAATTATCTCGACGGCTTCCTGAAACTTTTTAATATATTGCTCTTGAATAAACTCAGTACAAAGTTGGGGAAACGAAAATATAAATAAGCGTGTCTTCCTACAGGATAAGCAGAGTTTCGTATACTTTTCAAACTGTGAAATTATGTATGATGAAGAATTTTAGAGCGCTCCTTGAGAATTCTTTTGGAAGTATGTTTATTCGCTGTAAGGAAAACTTTGTGAATGATCGAAGCTACGTGGTGAGATGTTTAAACAGTGTCGGGTGCTATTCATTTTCTGTGGAGAAACTCGGAAATGATTTCATTTTTTGCGGTGGGGTGTGGCTACTATTTTACTAACATTATACAGGGTGAAATTTTATTCATTTTAATCCTCTTAAGAGGTCATTGTACTCATTATTATGAACAACTTTTACTATGGGACCAACCCCGAAATCGCGAAAAAATCTATGCGAACATAAATAAAGGGAACAGCTGTTTTTTTTTCGCGCTTAAGAGCATTTATTCTGAATGTTGGCAACGTCGTAAATACCTGTCAAATATTTACCTGTTTTGATAAATTAGGTAATATTATTACTGTATGAAAATATGAAATATGGCTAGACAACTGTCTAAAATATTGATTATGAATTGCAATTATAACACTGAATTTAAGTTGTAACCTGTTTTAGGTGTAAAATATTTTTACAACTAAAACGAAATATTCGATGTTTCGATATATGATTTATTCCATTTCATAATAAATCTTTTAGACAGTTATCTAGCCATATTTCATATTTCCATACAGTCATATTGCTAAATTAATCAAAACAGCGAAATATTTGACATCTATTTGCGACGTTACCCACTTTCAGCGTAAACGCTCTAAGAGGATTTTAACGAATAAAATTTCTCCCTGTATATTGATCTATCATCTACAAGTAAGCCAATATACATACGTCTACATTATCATTTTTATTTTCAACAAATAACAATAACATCATTTTTAACCGACTTCTTCAAAAAGGAGGAGGTTCTCAATTCGTCTGTGTTTTTTTTTTTTTTTTTTGTGTGTATGTTACGCGATTACTCCGCCAATTATGAATCGATTTTGATGATTCTTTTTTTGTTTGGTAGGTCATACTTCAGAGGTGGTCCCATATAAATTTTATTAACTTTGCTTGCGTAGTTTTTGAGTTAGCTTCAATAATTATGTATTTTTCCCACTTAGTGTATGTAGACGGTATATTGTTTGACTCCTTCACTGTTATTTACATACCAGGTAGTGGTATTCGAATTTGTGTGGGGTAGGTACCACAACTAAAAAATTGAAAAATAAAAACTTTTTCGGAAGTCGGTGGCAAAAAACGAAAATGAAAGCAAAGACACCGACTTCCGAAATTAAAGTAATTTTTCACGTTTTTAGTGTTTTTTTTGGAAGTCGGTTGTTTTTTTTTTTGTAATTTTTTTTTAAATATTATAGTAGGTAATCGTTTGTGAATTTCTCAGAAGGTATACCCAATGTTGGGCAACATTCCCAGGTACTCGGCCCGCTTCATCCCTCCAGACATCTGGAGGCTACAGGTACGGGAGGTGCGTCCCACTGATGCGGCGCACTACGACTGCCAACTGTCCGCCCATCCCCCTCGCACAGCAAGGGTGACACTTCGGGTGCCTGGTTAGTTAATGAAATTAATTAGGTCTCTTTAATTATGTCTCAACATTGTAGTTATCCCATGGGAAGTTGCGAGGTAGCCCGATCAAGACAAGTATCCTTCTAACTTACCGGGGCCGCCTGAATTTTGTGCTGTAGAACAATTTGTATGAGAAACATTTTTTTTTTTTTTTTATGAAATTAACGAAAATACTGACCAAAGCTGTTCTTACTAGGTTGTAACTTGAATTTTATTTCACCATTTTTTTTACAAACCAGTTGGTCTTCTAAAGTGAAGTGAGCTGTCATTCCATATACTGATTGAAACTATTGACAGCTCACTTCACTTAAGTTTTCACCGTGAGATTTTTACAGAATAGATGTCTACCTCTAGAAGGTTATTCAAGATTTTACTAATAACACAAAGAGAATAAGACTAATATTACAAAGAGAAAAAATATTAGTATATTTTTGTTTATAATGAATAAACTCTAAAACTACTGGACCGATTTCAAAAAGTCTTTCACCAGTAAAATGCTATATTATCACTGAGTAACATAATAGTAACAGATAATCAGTATTTTTAAAACGGTTGTTTGGTACATAGGATCAAAAGTATTTGCAAACCAGACCTTTGATTAGAGAAAATGATAAGTATATTTTTGCCAAGACTGTTGTTCTCGTGCTTAGTCCTCGATAATTATCCTGATTTTACTATGTAGTTGTTAAGAGAGATGAAGTTGGAAATTACAAACATTTGTTTCACACTAAAACATTCAAATAACATAATATCAACCTTCTATTGTAAATGGAAAAAACTTTTCAACATTTTCAATTAATTCTCTTCTAATAATGCTACTAATTCTAATTATCAGTCTCAACATTAACAACAGTCTTGGCAAAAATATACTTATCATTTTCTCTAATCAGAGGTCTGGTTTGCAAATACTTTTGATCCTCTGGACCAAACAACCGTTTTAAAAATACTGATTATCTTCTGACACACCTCTAGTCGCTATTGAAGCATGACGTCATGTACAAAAGTGACGATCTGTCCTATACAAATAATATTTGACTTTATATAAAATTATAATTATAAATTGTACAATTTGAAAAGGATGACATTAACATTAATATTGTTGATTATATTGTATTGAATCTATTATTATTGACATTTAATTTTGACATGACTATACTCGTAATTTCTCTATTTCTTATTTTTTAACTGTGCTGTGATAAAAGAAAATAAAAAAGAAATAATAATGTTTAATGTACTCGTATGCTAATTTAGGATGATGAGGGCTGGCGAATGATAATTGCAATGCTTGCAAAAGGCTGCTAAGTCATAAGTACTAACATACCATAACACCAACATTGTACACTTAGTTCGCAATAAACGTTTTTGACTTTGACTTTGACGTGTGGAATGAGGAGTACCTAAATATCTTGATATCTATGCCACTGTCCATCATTGTTTGTTTAATCCAATAACTAATTGTTTGTCAGGCATTCATAATTTTTACCTAAACCTTTAGAGTATAGTGTGTGACTGTCTGACACATACAAAATTAATCAATTTATCAAATGCTCAAAATGGGGACTCATTTTCCTGTTGAATACAAAGTCGTTGAATGTTAAATGCAAATATTAAAATTCATGGTCTTCCTTTTATTTGTGACACTATGTTATTTAGCCAAAAATAATCCTTATGATGAAGCCTTTCGATCGATATGATAAAGGTACAGAGTGATTATTTTTCTCATGTAACGATTCCCGGTTCAACCATGTAATGTTTTTAAAATTCAAATAATGTCTTCTTTTAGTAATTTGTTCCATCTACAATATTAAGGTACCTACTTTAGGTACCTTAATATTCCAAGGTAAGCCAATTTAAATCAACCACCTTTTTAACCATTATTATGAAAAGCCACTGAAGCAATTTAAACGGAACTCCAGTTGGATTAACAACAAAGAACTTGAAAAAAGAAATTGTTCTTTAACTTCCTCAAAAGTTTTCTTCTTAAGAACTTGCTAATGTTTTAAAAGGTTACAAGGTTCTGACTTCAGCAATTTGTTATCAATTATTTTATTGTTCTTATTTACATTTTTTATTTACCTGACAGTTTGAGTACTTTTTGCGGCCTACCCAAATGTCCTTTCTTTGGTATTGTTCGTCATTTCAATTGTTGAGCTCCTTAAACTCTGAGTTTAGCTGCACGAATACTGACAAATGCGTGCACTGACTGGACAGGTTCACTCAATCTGTGTGGTTCTTTCATCAAAAAACCATTTCAGACACCAATCTACATGGTCTTCACATGATCTGACTAGATTATGTCTGTACTTCAAAAGAGACTGTGACCTCTGAGTTTGTTTCGGCCTTTCTTCTCAGAGTAGTCAGATAGGAAACGCCGACCTCATCTAGTTTCAAAAATGTGAATGACGTGTAAAATTGTTTGTACAAACCCACTTACAGAAAATAAATCATTTATCGTTTACTAAGTCGTACCTACCCGAGCTTTTTCAAGACTAACTTATGGCCGCAGCTTCGCCCACGTGGAGTTCGGAAATTAAGCCCACGCATTACCGGGATGACAGATCATCCAGGACATGTGTCTTCTGTGTGCTAAGTTTTATCCAAATCAGTATTACGGTTTCCGCGTGATTGAGTTACTTCACATTTCACAATTATAATATTAGTAGGATTAGAGTGGTCTAGTAAGAACTGTTGCTATAAACACATAGGTACAGTACGGCGTATGAATCATATGGCCGGTATCTAAACATAGGTACTACGAACTTTCACACATGTATCTCACTCACTTTATGTCACCATTTGGTAGTTAATTAATTCAGAAGTGACTTTGCGGAAATCCATTATAAAATACAATAGACGTAGATATATTTAGTAACCTATTCCGCTTAAATATTCCTAAAGAGTCATAAAACTGGCGGCGAGGCAACATATCGTGTACGGGTTCGCGACTGGTCAATCGTCATCCTGAGGATGCCTCGTTAAGAGGTGAAACACGTGTCGATTTCTTACAGGGTTTTTTATGACTCTTGAGGAATAGTTAAGCAAAATAGGTTACTAAATATATCTACCTCTATTGTATTTTACCATTTGGTTCCAAAAAATCATCGGTAGTACTGTAGTTTAGGGTGTCTTGTGCGAAAAAATCCTTAAACCTTTATTTTTTTACAGAAGTGTCAGTTCGTATCGTTGACGGCGCTGGCGCAGCTGTGTCGGAACAAGTGTGCGAGCTTGGCAGCACCGTAGCCCTGCGGTGTGAGGTCCACGGCCTGAAGATGGAAGGAGGTCCGTCCCTGCTGTGGTATCGGAAGGATGACCTCCTGAATGATGACACCACTAGAGGAGGGATTAGGTATGTAGAAACAGACAATTGGTACAAAAAAATATACTTACATTTTTTGTTTGTAATGGAAATGATTTCGTCATTATAACCGGTGGTCGGTTAAGTGTAATAACACAGTTAATAAGAAAGATTGTTACTAACTTTTTGAATCCTGATACTTGTTAATTAACTATAAATAAATAAATTATTGGTTGCTGATCGCCAGGAAAGCGGAAGATCCTAGCTACTTACAAATCAGCGTTTGTAGCCAAAATAAAAGATATCAAAAAGGGTTCTTTACAATAATTAGGATTATTTTACTCATACATAAGTTTCCGGATTGTCCAACCATTTTCATACAAACAGTGCCTCTGTTTACGAGCTGATTTGTAAAGCCAAACTCTTATGACTTATGTCATCTTCTCCTTGACGTTTTGATTGATCTACATCGTGTTTCGTCATCTCAAATACACTTTACTGCTTTCTTATCAGTTCTAACCACACATCTCCTATCTCAGTGTACGAACCGAGTTCGGTTCAAACGGCGCGAACTCGATCCTGCGCGTGGCGCGCGTTCGCAGTGACGACGCGGGACGCTACACTTGCACAATCGCACGCGCCCCTCCCCCGTCACCGCCGCCTGCGCATGTCATACTGCACGTTATCAAAGGTAAGTTGTTCAGGCTTTGGTGGGCCCTGCCTGGAGCCTTATTTATTAAGCATCCACAGGATAGCCAGGTTAAGCAACCGACAACCTCAAAGATTGATAGGCAAGATGAACTTCCTAAAAAAAAAGGCTTTGTTGGATAAAAATGGAGGCTTGGGTATAAAATATTTGCTCCATATTTGTGTAAAATGCTCAATGTATTTGGAAGACCGAATTTAGGCGAAAATCGACAATTACTGTATTTTTATTGAGTAAAACAGCTATATGAAAAAATCGAGATATTTGTTTATGTTATCGCTAGTTTTAATTGGTTGCACCGTTTCTGCACCAACTTTAGGAACTGCCCATCTTGTGCTGCCCTATTAGGCTGTTTTTAGCTTCATACACAAAAGAGTCATGGAACACCTAACTTGTCACTTCAAGTACTGCTTAGTGCATTTATGACTGCAGAACCATAATTATTCCTTCGCTTCTCTTGAAGGTGAAATGTCTTAAGGTCGCAGCTACTTTTTTGCTGCCGACTAAAGAATTATTAAAACTAATTTTGTCAATGGAAGTTTTTACAAACTTATCTGTTAGCCTTTTATTATATTTGCTTAGCTCTTCCTATTTCTCTACCAGGTGAAAGCCTAGCTGAGTTGCATCAGGGCGGTACTCCATCATACAGCACCTCGCCGTGGGTGTTAACAATGGCGCTGTGCGTCCTTCTACAAGCCTACTATTAACATTTGTTTATTAATAAATTGTTCGTATTTATTTCGGCGTTTAATTTTTCTAATACCTTTAATTTAGTCTAAGCTGGTAAATTTAACTAAAAAAGTATAAGTACCTCAACCTGCTTAGCATGATCCTCCGTTATGTCGAAAATACTGCAGCATATTTTTTTTAATAAATTACATTTTAATGTTGAGAATCAATGTTAAGTACTGGTTGACGAAAACGGGATTCGATAAAAAATTCTCTATAGAAATTTTACAAGCCCTGTAAGCACCCTCAGGATGACGATTGACCAGTCGCAAACCAGAACACGACGTGTTGCCACACGTCGGTAGTAGGTGAAACACGTGGCGATTTCTAACAGGTTTTTTTATGACTCTTGGAGAATAGTTAAGGGGAATAGGTTATTAAATCAAAATCAAAATATTTTATTTCACATAAACCTACATGGGCACTTATGAAACGTCAGAAGCTAGGTGCACGGTTCCAATTGGTCGTTTCCTATGGAGAAGAGCCGGCAAGAAACTCCATGGTTACTCTTTCAAAAATAATTGGCTTATACAATATTTTCGAATTACAGTGTTATTAGGTATGGGAGGACAGTGTAGGCCTTTCAAAAAGTACCAAGTAAGTACTTAACAAAATAGAAAATGTTCAACAATACTACTACAGTCCACTAAGCCTACATCGTTCTCACATTCACAAGATGAAAAAGAATCTTTAAAAGAGATAAGTAAGATATTAAAAATAAAAACCTATTCAAACCAAATATCTATTGTATTTTATAATGGATTTCCGTTAACTATCTAAAAAAACTTTCGCATTTATAATATTAGTAGGATAGGTGAACGACGTTGATTGGTAAGTATTCTGTGAAACTGCCTCATTGATCTAGTGGTCGCAAGCGCTAGGTGAGCATGAGGTCCTGGGTTCAATTCCCGGGTCAGGCAAAGTGTTATTGGGAATTTCTCAGTAGCAGCCCGGAATCTGGATTTGTGCCCGGTTGATGACAATAGGGTCGCCCCCTATTACATAGGACTTAAACATAACTGCTGAAATGTGGGTGTACTATAGGTACACCTCTGCCTAAACCATAGGGGAATACAGGCGTGATATTACGTATGTATTTATTCTGAGAAAGTAATGGCGTGGTAGCCTGACTAGCAAACTAGGACGGGAAGGTACAACTTACCTACTGGTCAATATTATCAAGTAACACGCAAACAGTGACCGAAGAGGTTCATGGAAAGCCTGTTTATATATACTATTAAATGAGCAATATTTGTATATTTATAATATATGTATATGTTATGGACCAAGTAATAAATAGGGGCATTTTTCATAATGCCCGCGCATTATGAATAATGACAAGCTACTTAGGGCGAAATAATTAATTATAATTTGAACTTCCTTATTTATCACATTGCCTCGTCATTATAAATATTGCCGTGTGGTCTTTGGGCAATCTGATATTACACAGGTAATAATTAATTATGGTTAAGTCATCATAGGTCAGCAGAGTCTCTACGAATGGAAATATTATGATTTATTTGATTGTAAATATTTATTCTACGTTTGAAATCAAAATAATAGTAATTAAACCTAGTTTGATTTGTACTGCCCCATAGGTGACTAGCATAATAAAAAATGCCGGGTCGATGTGATTATTTCAATAGTTGTTATCATACTGCCCTCTCATATTGGGCATTTTTCAAACTGCCCGGGTATTGTTTATAATGCCCTAATAATCACTTGGTCCATAACATATACATTCTGTAATCAAAAAAATCTCAAAAACGGCAAGCCGCAGTGGGCCCGCGTGGTGGATTACGGCCCACCCCCTCTCACAGTCTCACAGAGAGGAGGCTTGTGTCCCAGCAGTGGTAACATTATAGGCTGATTGTGTATTCAAATGCAGCCATATCCTAAGCCATTTGAACACATTCTTCTCCACATAAAAATAGCTATTTCTGGCATAAAACTCGCCGAATTTATGCGTATCACCCAAAATTGGACAAACAACCCACTCTCGGTACAATAAGACCACCATGCATAATCTGATATGGTACTCACACATATCAAGCAGGCAATAATTTCCAGTATGATCTGACCTCGCATTGTGTAACCTTTCCATACCATAAGAGGTCAGCTAATACATAGAAAGGGAACGCAGGTCGCTGGCTGTCCGTTGTAATATGCTGGCCCGCAGGTTTGCACGGTGTACGAATGCAGTTAAGATTACGCTTTTTAAAGCATATTGCCATCTTTTTACACCTGCAGCCTTTTTTTTTTTTTTTTTTGGGTGGGAAATCATCATATGACTTCTCCCGCCCTGTAAGCGGAAGGGCGTGTCAGACTCTTACTGACTAAAACCCACCCGTGTTCCTTCAGTTGCCTGTTGCCAGGGTCCCGGTATCCTTTTCGGACTATTCCGCAACCCTGGCAGGCATCGGTCCTAACGGACCCCATCAGGTGTGCTGACATCGCTTTGAGGCGCGCGTGGAACACGACGCGCCATCGACCCGGGCCCGGTCCTTATCCCGCGCCTATGGTGGCCGGGAACCCGCCTGGGATTCCCGACGCCCAGGGTGTCTCCAGCGGCGGCGGTTAGGGGCGTGAGGGCGCAGGCTTTGCCTCTCCCTCACGCGTTCCGCCTCCTCCTTCGCGAGCATTACTGCTTCGCAGAAGGAGGTGACGGCTTCCCATGTCCTCTCGCTCCGTACCATGGCCTGGACCAGGGCCGGACGCGAGAGGTCATTGCCGCCAATCGCCTCCACGAGGACACGGCGGTGCTCCGCCCAAGCAGGGCACACCTCCACCGTATGCTCCACCGTGTCCTCCAGACGATCCGCACAGTGGTGACACCCGGGCGTTTCCTCCCGCCTAATCCTACACAGGTACCTCCCGAAGCTGCCATGTCCGGTGAGAACCTGCGTCAGGCGGAAGGTGAGGACGCCGTGGCGCCTCTCCAGACACTCCTCAAAGAGGGGACTTATCACCGCAATTGTAGCGTGCCCAGCACTGGGTTGCGACAATCGCACTCTCCATGCCGCCATGAGATCCTGCCGGAGCTCTGTCCGCTGTGCCGCGATTTCTCGCGGCAGCGGAGTTACGCCCCGGCGCTTCATCTCCTCGCGCCACTCCCAGATGTTACACCTGCAGCCTGTGGGCCAGTTATTAGCAGCAGGCATACAGCAACTTGCGTGTCCAATACAACAATGCACTCAGGATACTGTTGGGGCTGCCATGGCGTTGCAGTGCGTCAGGGATGTTTGCTGAGCCGCGGGTTGATGGATTTGCCGCTGTCATAAGGAAAAGATGTGCCTCCCTACTCACTCGCGTTCGTGGTAGTTCCAACTCTATAGTGGGTGTGTTTGCAGATCGGTGGGAGTCCCCCATGCTGCAGAGATGGGTGCGGCTTCTTGTCGTTATATAATTTATGTTGTGTTTTGTATTAATATTAACATTAGTTATTAAGTATATTGTTACTAACAAGAATATGGACCTGGTATGAAATAAATGTTTATTAATATTATTATCTAAGGTGGATGCGCTAGGTTAGCCCGCGAAATTCAAATTTTCTTACGTTTTTTCATGTAAAGTTTTTGCATGTAAGTTCATGTAAGTGTATTTTGAATGAAAATTTCATGAAATCGTCAGTCAATACACTTACATGAACTTAGAGAGTTGTATTGCTGATTCTAATGTTTATTATTCTGTAAATCCATATTTGTTACGGCCGCTAATAATATTTAGATCAACATACAACCTGATATCAGTATCAGGTTGTATGTTGATCTAAATATTATTGCTGCTAATTGCAAAAAACGTAAGAAAATTTGAATTTCGCGGGCTACCCTAGCGCATCCACCGTAATACTGGATGGTATAGCTTGTTAAGTCGTCCTGCGTACCAACCTGACAAATAAAATGGTCATTGGACCAGATGGTATCGTTTTTCTCGCATTTCGCGTGCCTATTATACGGAATGGATTACATAAATAACCGTGATGATGGCCGGAGTGACAGATTTGGTGTTTTATTACTCGTTTCTATGGTAATGACTATTGGGTTGAGTTAAAATGTCGGAATGTAATGGAAACATGCAGTGGACTTTGATGCAGAAAATATTTGATGGCAACGCTTGTTTTAGACAGATTTCGGGCTTTTGACGACCCGGGTAGACTGTCAAAGATTTACGAATGACAGCCAACGGCTTAACGTGCTTTCCGAATCACGGAGGAGTATCGATATGTAAATATGGACACCCATCCACGGACCAAACCTGACAAGCGTAGCTTAACCCGATAGATCGACTTATGCGGCTGTTATTACTTAGCCACAAGCTCCTCTATGTAAGTATAAAAAACTGAGATTCTTTTTAATAAATGTATATCTACAAATCCGGTTAACTGAAAACATTACTGGAAAACTCGTGTTCATATTTTTACAGCATGAAAGCAAATATTCAAAAAATAATCTTATTTTAAACCAAGTTCTTTGATGTTACGAAGCTACAAAGTAAAGCCAACATTTACGTTATATTTACCGAGAACCCATTAGTATGCGTTGTAATTGAAGTGTTACCAATTACCTACTAAAACATACCAAAACTCAACAGTTGAACAATCACTATAAATATGGAGATGGGTATCCATATTTATGAGGGAACTTGCTAAGCTCGTTTGATAACGGATAACTGGTTGTATGGTAACTATTTAGAGTATCTAGTGGAGTAGTTGTAACTGGTCTGAAATGGGGCTGTTTCAGGAAATGTAAGTTCTTCAGGGTAGGAAAACTGCTTGAAAAGAGAACTCTACACAAAAGAGTCCATGAAGAGACTTTTTTTAAAGATCCTAAAATAATTGGCGAACACTTTTGTAATGACTCTGTTGTATTTGTCCGTCTGTCTTTATGTTTTTACCCATTTAACGTATTCTACGATCGCAATTTAATTTCTAAAAATGTAAACAAATACGATTTTTGGGAAAACTAACTTTAACACATGGAAAAAAGTAAATATAAAATAAATAAATAAATAACTTAGGGTTCAGTTTGCTCTACAACTTCAACATTTCATATGACTTTTCGAATTAGTCATGCTTAAATCAACTTAATTTGCATCAGCAACATAGATTTAAATAAACCTTAGGTACAGTTACAATGGCGGGGTCCGTTAAGAACCGATGCCTGTCAGGCTCGCGGGAAAGTCTGAAAGGGATACCGGGACCTTGGTAACAGGCAACTGAAGGAACACGGGTGGGTTTTAGCCAGTAAAAGTCTGACACGCCCTCCCGCTCCGCCCAGAGCGGGAGAAGTCATTTGATGATTTCCGACACACAATAAAAAAAAATGTACAGTTACAAACAGGAAAATTATTCCTTGTACCGATTAAAATATTTTTTTGTTTGTTAGGTTAGGACTCTGAATAGGACTAGAGGTTAGGACTCTCGAGGAGCTCGTGGCTAAGTAATAACAGCCCCACGGGTCGATCCATCAGGTTAAGGTACGCTTTCCGGGGTTGGTCCGTGGATGGGTGTCCATCTTTACATACCGAGACTCCTCCGTGCCTCGGAAAGCACGTTAAGCCGTTGGTCCCGGCTGTCATTTGTGGATCTTAGACAATTGTTACGGGTCGTCAGAAGCCTGCAAGTCTGACAACCAGTCTTACCAAGGGGTATCGTATTACCCAGTTACTGGATTGTGGAGGTCCGATAGGCAGTCGCTCTATGTAAAATACTGGTATTCAGCTGCATCCGGTTAGACTGAAAGCCGACCCCAACATAGTTGGGAAAAAGGCTAGACAGATGATGATGACCTCTCTAGTAATTTCGTAAATTGAACGATCTCGATCGCAACGAGTTGGTGTATAATCAATAAATCATTAAGTCAAGGTAATTGTAAAACAGGACTCTTAATAACTATTTATTTTTCTATACGTTGATGAACTACTTTCAAGTCGCTTTATTAACATAAATTTAAATCTCCGTAAATCCATTGCATTTTATTGAGATCATCATACATTTTCTGGATCACTAACCCAGTTCATTGATAACAATGGAAGAAAAATAAAAGACTTCATGATTTGATCGTTGTTTATCAAAAGATAGTCGAAATAAAAACTTTACTCGTTGAGTAACAAACTTTATTCATCGCTCGTGAATTCTGTGACTCATTTTGATAAACATCATTTCTGTAGGGCTGGAAATACTTCTGATGTCTTCTGTCTGTCTAGTAATACAAGTAAGTAAAGTAAGTAGTAAGAAAGTTAAGTTATTTTTTGTAATTTTTTTTCTGGGGAAATGTGGGTGTGATATAGGTACACCTCTGAGGACGAGCTCGTGGCTAAGTAATAACAGCCGCTCGGGTCGATCCATCAGGTTAAGCTACGTTTGCCAGGGTTGGTCTGTGGATGGGTGACCATTTTCACATATCGAGACTCCTCCGTGCCTCGGAAAGCACGTTAAGCCGTTGGTCCCGGCTGTCATTTGTGGATCTTTGACAGTCGTTACGAGTCGTCAGAAGCCCGAAAGTCTGACTACCAGTTTAACCAAGGGGTATCATTACCCAGTTGCTGGGTTGTGGAGGTCAGATAGGCAGTCGCTTCATGTAAAATACTGATATTCAGCTGCATCCGGTTAGACTGGAGGCCGACCCCAACATAGTTGGGAAAAGGCTAGGCAGATTGATATAGGTACACCTCTGACTAACCCTACTGGGATTACAAGCGTGATGGAATTTTTTTTTTTTTGTTTGTCTTATTTTGCTTATTTTCTCAACAACTTTCTAAGTTCTAGAAATCTAGACAATCTAACATACTTACAGTGAAAGAGAATTGTGTAAGGAAACCAAACAGAAAAACACATAAGGGTCAGTTCTCACCGCGACTCTGCGAGCACTTTTTTACAATATCGAACTTATTTTCTTCACAAAAAAGTACAACGAGACGCGTTGCTGATGATTAAGTCTGAAATCAGAGCTAGTAAAGAAAACAGATCAAAGTCCGAAAAAGCGCCTTCTGTATGAGAAAATGGGATAGGTACGTTTAAGATCAGACTCAAACTCAAACTCAAAGCATTTATTTCAAATAAACCAATTACAGGTACTTTTGAATTGTCAAGGGGTCGGTCAGTCAAAAAAATGAAGCTAGTTGCCCATTTCAAAGCGTAGTAGGTTCCTATGGAGAAGAACGGGCAAGAAACTCCACGGACACTCTTTTAAATCAGAATATTGTTACAATATATTGGTTACATTTTAGGGGTATGAGGAACAGGGTGTAAAGTTCACTCATACTCCATAGAAAAGGGAGGATCCTCCAACCAGACGGGTGTTGTGTCTGGCGGGCAGGCCCAACGATTGATGTTGGGTTCTCGTATATATATGTCCACTGCACGGTAAACTTTAATTGCGCGATGCAGGATTTATGTGACGTCTGTCTGACGTCAGGTCTTTGATGCGTAGTTTGCATGTGGCGATATAGATACCGCCACAACATCATTCATTTTGAAATTAACATGTGAGAACAATATAAAATGGGAAAAAAAAAAGAGACGTGCACGTTTGATTAGTATAATTATATTTTTTTAGCCTATACTGTGTCCCACTGCTCGGCAGACGCCTCCCCTTTTTCCTTCCAAACCTCTTATCATTATTAATTTTAATAATCTAATTACGGAAAATCCTAAAAGAAGAACAGAAAATTCAAAAAAATCGAAAGTTACGAGAAAGAATCTTGGTACAAAGTTCACCGTGGCATCTAGTCTTAAATAATAAAATATTACTTCACATTTCACATCTACACATAAATTTCAGATACGTAGTAAAAAACCTTCACTTATATTAATTGTTCACTATCAACAAAAACACAGAAAGTTTCCCGTAAATAGTTCTGCAAAGGTCAAACAAATGGGCAGACTTACAGCTTAAAAACTTTGCCCAAGTTTGCCCAGTTTGGCTAGATGGATTTAGCTGGTCGTATATTTCCACCGTTTTCTCGCGTTAACGGACGAATTTAAAAGAAGAAATTTCGGTGTTGCTTTTTAGTATAAAATGTGACATTTATAAATCGTTGTTTCGAATGCCTACATTTTGCAGCAAGAATATATTGTGTTCGGTTTTCCTCGGTATTTGGTAGAGCTAGGAAAAACAGGGTAAAATCAACAAGGATTTTACTAAACTAAGGTCAAACCTGTGTTAAAATTAGTATCTGCACGTAATACTAATCGGGTTTTGGGTAGAGCTCTGAGAGTCGATTAAATGATACCTACCCAAACAAATAAAATTTACCTGAATATCTAATTCCAAATATAAATCCATAAATTATATATACCTACCTACAACTTTTTACCAATGAAAGGAAATTAAAAGAAAAAAAATTGGTTGCCTGTAAAGTCGGTATACGGGCGAAAGTTTTACGTGACAACGACTTTGAGTGGTAAAATAATTTTAATGTGAATATTCATTCGTATAGTAGGAAGAAGGATTTCACTTTTTATGTCTGTCTCTCTCGCTCTTAGGCGGGCTAACCATGCCCGAGTGGAAGGGACGCGTGCCTCTCACTCGCTCTCATTGTGAGCGCATAACGTGAGCGGAGCGTAACGCAGTTTCTTGAAGTGTCACCCGGCAAACCAATTTATAAGACGTTGTCACGTCAAAATTGGTTGTAGACACTCAAATAAAAACTCAAAGCATTTATATTGATTGAATTTATCTACTAAAGATGTCAAGAAAGTGATAAAAAATATGGTTAGAGGCAAGTCCCCGGGACATGATCACCTTAGTGTCGAGCACCTTAAGTATGCAGGTGTACACTTGCCAAGAGTATTGTCGATGTTTTTTAGACTGTGTGTGAGTCATTCTTATCTGCCCAGTGCACTTATGCGAACTATAGTTGTACCTGTCATAAAAAATAAAACCGGTGATGCTCCGGATCCCAGTAATTACAGACCAATATCCCTGGCAACGGTCATAGCAAAGGTGCTGGATAGTCTGCTGGATACATACATGGCCCCCAGGATTGACTTGCATGATGCACAGTTTGGCTTCAGGCCTGGGCTGTCGACTGAAAGTGCCATTATGTGTTTAAAGCGGACTGTCCGGTATTATACGGACAGGAAAAAGCCTGTTAATGCGTGCTTCTTAGATCTGTCCAGGGCTTTTGACCTGGTGCCTTATGACCAGCTGTGGGATAAGCTTAGTAATGAGAAAAAAGTAGATTTTGAGGTCACGTCATTGCTAAGATTCTGGTATGAGAACCAAATAAATAATGTTAGGTGGGCAGGGACTATGTCCGAAGAATATAAATTGAAATGTGGGGTGAGGCAGGGGGGAATCACCTCCCCTCGCCTTTTCAATTTATATATAAACCAACTGATTGTTGAGCTCAGCAATACTGGTGTCGGCTGTCATATTGACGGAGTTGCTATGAACAACATCAGCTATGCAGACGATACGGTCTTGCTGAGCCCATCAATCAGTGCATTAAGACGTTTTCTGAAGGTCTGTGGGAACTATGCGGTGACTCAGGGGCTTATTTATAATGTCACTAAGAGTGAGTTACTTGTTTTCAATGGCGGTGCCAAAAGTTACTTAAATGTTCCATGTATCTCGTTAGTAGGTACACCCTTGAAGCAAGTCTCAAAATTTAAATATCCGGGCCACTGGGTCACTGAGGACCTGTGCGACGATTTAGATATCGAGAGGGAGCGTAGGGCGCTGTCTGTTCGAAGTAATATGCTGGCCCGTAGGTTTGCAGGGTGTTCTTACGATGTAAAAATGACGCTTTTTCGAGCCTACTGTCAAACTTTTTACACCTGCAGCCTTTGGGTCAAGTACACGCAGAAGGCATACAGCGCCCTGCGTGTGCAGTATAACAATGCCTTCAGGATGCTTGTGGGGCTGCCGCGGTATTGTAGCGCTTCGGGTATGTTTGCCGATGCGAGAGTGGATGATTTTTATGCCATCATTCGAAAACGATGCGCTTCTCTCCGGCACAGAACAGATATCAGCACCCACGGCATGTTGAGAGCATTGAGTGACCGGTGGGACTGCCCCAGGCTTGGTCGATGGGTGAGACTGCACACACAGATCTGCTCTTGATAACTGTACGTGCATTTTATTTTATGTGTATTGTGTTTTTTTTTTGTATGATTTGTGATTCATTTCTATTATGATATTATTATGTAATTTGTAATGTATCTCGATTATGTTATTTTTGTTATTATGCCTATTATTTGTAATTATTGATTTTCTTTTGATGTCAATATTTACCTACTGATGTAATTCTATGGACTTCAATGTCTGCAAATAAATGATTATTATTATTATTATTATTTATTCCAATTAACGCAATAAAGGCACTTTTGTACTGACATGGAGTCGGTCAGTCAGAAATATGAAGCTAGTTGCCCATTCCAAAGCGTAGTAGGTACCTATGGAGAAGAACGGGCTAGTAACTCCGCAAATGCATTTAACCGGAAATTGCAGAGTTTTTTTCAAAATAAATAGAGTTATATACACCTCTCTGCCTTGAATTTGTATATTAACCGCCTTATTCATAAAGGCTGCATAAAGTTAAGTTATGAATTAGCAACTGTTTAACCATACATTTTCGACGTTTATACGACTCTTTAACTTTAAGAAACGTTTATGAATAAGAGGGTAAGTATATATATATATATATATTATAGGTATATATTATAGTAAATATGTATGTAAGTAATTATGTATCATAAGTTGATAGCGTATTTATGTACTGTAAAAACTGTTTTATCTATAATGCATTAGGATATTTAAATATTTCCTTATTTTTTTTTTTTCTCTTTTTTCCTCTCAATTTGTTGCTTGACTGGTAGAGAATGCCTAAGGCATTAAGTCCGCCTTTGTACCTATTTTTTGTGTGCGAAAAGTTTAAATAAATAAATAAATAACTCCACGGACACTCTTTTAACACGCTCTTATAGGACAAATATTGGTACAAAAATATTAGTTAACTACCTACATCATTAATATTGAATGTATTATTATTATGTGAGAACGATGTAAAAATAGAGCGTCCAGAGTCAAGCAAATCGAAACAAAAAAAAACAATTCAAATATAAAATAAACCATGCCAGGTCAGAGATGACCAGTCCCAACTGACGGCGCACGTTCACGAACATAATGGATCAGGACCATTCAGCTCAAACATTTTGAAGGGAGCTAAATGATCCAATACACGCGCCACCATCAGCGAGATATCTGAGTGAGCATATTCTCAGCCGCCACGGCACATTCAAGTCAATGAAAGACATTACCTGGTAAATGGTAACTCTATAATACAAAGTACTTTAACAATCCAAAGATAATCTTACAATGTTCAGCAGCTCCAACAGTATTTTGAAATGTTAATCAATTGTCATTCAAATCAAATCAAATCAAAATATTTTATTTCACATAAACCTACATGGGCACTTATGAAACGGCAGAAGCTAAGTGCACTGTTCTAATGGGTCGTTTCCTATGGAGAAGAGCTGGCAAGAAACTCACTCTTATAAAACTTGCTTTTTTACTCTTTTAAAAAAATAGCGAATAATTGGCTTTTGATTGCTATTACAACTGTAACAAATCTGATTAATTATCATGTCCACAAAAGCCACTAATAAAGAGTTGAATTTAAATTGTAGGTATATGATGTCAAATAATATTATGATTATGTCTGTCAGGGTGATGATTATGTCTGTCTATTTCAAAGTCAAAGTCAAAGATTTATTTGCAAACTTTATTTCCAAACACAGCGTTTCATATTAATTTGAAAATGGGGGCAGAATCCTACTAAAGTTGTACTATATTTCCTGAAGAGGTCTTTCGTACACGCCACAAATGGAATGACCAAGACACGACGCAATGTAAGTATGGCTGGCAACACTTTAAGAAATAAACTCTACCTCCACTTCAATACCACTCAAAAGTACACTCAATTTTCATACCTTTACCGTAAACGAGCACATAATTTACAAACAAACATAAAAATAAAACAAGTTTTACAGGTCAGGATACTCCGATCCGAGGGGAACCCGCAATTTTTCTTTCGAAGCAATTGCCAAGAAAAGACATTATTTCCCAGTTAGGAATCCCGAGTGATTCGGAAACTTTGTCATTAAAAAATGTGCATGCAATATATCCTTCGTAGGTACCTGCTGGAAGTGGGACAGTGTGCGAACTAATCTAACTTTGTTTGCAAAGTGGCTTCGGGCTTAAACCGCACTGTTTTATAAACCGATTCAATTAAATTGTTGAAAGACATCGAGTAATTAACGTATTTGTGTGAACGAGTATGGTTTTGACGAGCACGAAATTGGAGCTTGTTATTTTCGAGTGTACTTGTGATTTGAATTGAATATTATATACATTATATACATTGAATGAAAATACAGTAAGTTAATATTTAAGACAGTTTGCAAGTAAAACAATGGGAATTTTGTAGAGTTAACCGTATGTCAATTGTAAAACAATGGGCCTTTTGAAATTAACCGTATGTCAATTGTAAAACAATGGGTTTTGTAGAGTTAACCGTATTTCAATTGTTAAACAATGGGTCTTGTCGAGTTAACCGTATGTCAATTGTAAAACAATGGGTCTTGTCGAGTTAACCGTATGTCAATTGTAAAACAATAGGTCTTTTAGAGTTAACCGTATGTCAATTGTAAAACAATGGGTCTTGTAGAGTTAACCGTATGTCAATTGTAAAACAATGGGTCTTTTAGAGTGAACCGTATGTCAATTGTAAAACAATGGGTCTTGTTGAGTTAACCGTATGTCAATTGTAAAACAATGGGTCTTTTAGAATTAACCGTATTTCGATTGTAAAACAATGGGTTTTGTAGAGTTAACCGTATGTCAATTGTAAAACAATGGGTTTTCTAGAGTTAACCGTATGTCAATTGTAAAACAATGGCTCTTGTAGAGTTAACCGTATGTCAATTGTAAAACAATGGGTCTTGTAGAGTTAACCGTATGTCAATTGTAAAACAATGGGTCTTTTAGAGTTAACCGTATGTCAATTGTAAAACAATGGGTCTTGTAGAGTTAACCGTATGTCAATTGTAAAACAATGGGTCTTTTAGAGTTAACCGTATGTTAATTGTAAAACAATTGGTCTTTTATAATTAACAGTATGGCAATTCAGTTCAAATTCTTTAGAAAATAAAACTATTATTATTTAGTATGACAAACGCATACCACAAGGGTTGGATTGAGGTGGCCCTGGAAAAGGATGCCTGGAAGGATTTGGGGGAGGTCTTTGCTCAGTAGTGGGACAGTGTAAGTAGGCTAAGATAAGAAAATAAAAATGACATAATTACTACTTCATTAATAGATTGAAAACATCAAATGTCATCTGAATGTTTTGAGGCGAGCTCAAATAAATCCTAATCCTAACTATTTATATATCCTAACTAATATTATAAATGCGAAAGTGAGTTTGTTTTTTTGTTACGATTTCACGCTCAAACGGCTAAACGGATTTGGATGAAATTTGGCTCAGGGGTAGACCTAGTTCTGGAATAGAGCATATTAGGATACTTTTTATCCCGGTAGTACGTTCCTGTGGGAATAAAAAGTAATATTTACTTTCAAATATAAATAATAAAATTAGGCTGACGATGTCTATTGTAATATTTCAATAAAGATAAATTGACACACGACCATTATAATTCTTGAAAAAAAAAAAACAAAAAAAAGCAGTAGGTAATACGTGAATTTGAATTTCGCGGGCTACGTTTGAGCATTCGCCTTAATTGACTCAATTCAAAATCCATTTTATATTTCGAAACAAAACTTTGTGCACCTGAAACGCATCAAACTGTCGTTACCTCAATCTTTATATCTAAAGTTGAATCTTTCAAATTCTATTTGAACGTTTTAGAAGCCATTGCCAAATGAAACACTTTACTCGTTCATAATTTTAAACAGTATGTTATCTAATGAAGCCGTTCCCGTTGTCCTGCAATAGTATAGCGTCTACTTATACACTCTAAAAAAAAAATTACCATAAAAAAAAAAAAGTTTTTTAAATTTTTTTATAGTAAAATATTTACAAAAATATATTAGGTAAATATTTCAAACTTCGGAGGTTATGAAACACTTTATCCGAAATGCCGATAGTAATCAAGATCCCACTCTAGAAAAATTAAGCCGCAATTATGACCGCCAAATCAGAGATGCATTCAATATCAAAATTTTGAACTAAGTAGACAAGCGCCAACGATACAGGTTGTTTCAAAACTTAAAATCACGATCCCCTTGAAAACTACATTTGCTTCCTCCGAGCTCACATAGACAGTTTTAATTTAACTTTTCTAGAACAATCGACTGTGTGAACATAACGCAAATTGTGAACTGGAAGTGTTGTTGTTCTTTAATAGGTGAATCCCACTGCTGGGATCGCCGGGAAAATATTTTCTAGACTCAATTTGTTTAGTTGTTGTGTATTTAGTGTGGATTTATGTATAATACCGCAGTTATGGAAGTGCTGAGTGGCAAAAATCTTAGATGCACGAAAAGATAATTATCCACGATTGCTCCGTGTGGATTGACGGCTATGGGATCAACCCTGAAATCGCGAACATAAATGTTGGGAACAGCTGATGGTTTTACATTGATAAACTTCTTATACATATACCAATAAATATAAAAACAAAAAGACACTTTGGCGTAGAAGTATTCATCCGCATCGCTGACGTGATATTTATACCTGCATAAAAATATATTCAAATTGATACAAATCTAAACAGTCACCATAATACCACTCTCGCATATTTAAATCAATCCCAATCACTTTCATTCATCTCAACCATTCCGAAAGCTGTTGTAGTCGTGTTAGGTACTTATCTATTTTTCACTCGCCCACTTGACATCACCTTCATCTCATCTGAGAGGTGTCAAAGACAGGCCTACTTCGTTAGGCAGGACAATGATGATGGCTGGTGAATGGTTCGATGTGATGGCAGCTGCTGAAGCGCTTTACTCTTGCTTAATTAGTGCTGAACTATTTAGGAATATGAAAGGTCGTGAAAGTTTGATTAGAGCTGGTAATCTTAGTGTCTTCAAAATAGACATGAACTTTACTCATTACCAGAGGATTCTAAGTTAGGTTTGGTTAATAATCAATACAAATAAATAAAATTGAAGATTTAAAATAATGATTTTAATAATTTCACAAGACTAAAAATATAAAAATCACGTGTTACACACTACCTTACCTACTCTTATGACTCCTCATTAAATATTTCCATCCTTTACCCGAACAAAAACAACACACAACAGTCCTACAAACCCTTGTCACTTATAACAAAAAACGGCTCGAATGATTAAAAACGGCTCAAACGCCAAAACAGCTTTAAAACGGAAACAACATAAATCATAGTCACATGTTCTAAACAACAGTTTTAGCTGTCAACCGATAATCGGGCTTTTGGTAACCGCTGCGAGATACTTCAACATAACGAAACCACAAAATGGGAATAGTAATGTTCATAATGGTATAACTTAATGATGTATAATAATGCCTGTTTTCACTAATATGTACTAAGCGACACCTAAATAAAAGCACGCTGTTGGATTTTCAACGCTCGGCTCAGCAGCGAATGTTGAAAATTCAATAACGCTCAAGTGTTATTGAAAATGGGTTTAAGGTACAATTCCGTAGCCGACTACAGGCAGCAGCAGCATGCAACGTGTCTTCTATTTCTATGAAATACCTTCCGTAACTGCGTGTGTCATAGAAATACATAGAAACCAGTAGTGTCGCAACGACACGTCGCTTGCTGCTGCTGCCTGCAGTCGGATTTGGAATTGTACCTTTAGGGTACGTTTCCACTGAGGCTGAGACGAACGGAGCTGAGCAGAGAACTACAGGAATCGATCAATCAAAATGGTTGAAATTCTCATCGCGTCTCTCATCTCGCCTGTGATTGTACGATTCCTGCCCGGCTTCGCTCAGCTCCTCTCAGCTCCGCTCAGCTCCGCTCGTCGCCGCTCAGCTCCGCTCGTCGCCGCTCAGCTCTGCACTTCTCCGCTCAGCTCCGCTCGTCTCCGCTTAGGAGAAACCCACCCTAAGCCTACTTACTGATTGCCGCAGGACATACCTATTTTATTACTACCGGATTCATCATTTGAATGGCTTATTTAAAGGGATTATAAACGGGCAAATCAAACAGATATTTCATCTGTAAAGCATTGAAAACATTTGCAATAATAATTGGTTGATGAATATCAAAGGATGTTTCCAATAAAACGATATTTTCTTTGTAATGCAATGATCAATACCTCGCTAATGAGGCAATAATTACCCTGGTATTTTAGTTTTTGTCTGAATAATTCGATATTTTGAAATCCTGCTAGGCGAGAGGTCTTGGGTTCAATCCCCAGGTCGGGCAATTTGTTATTGAGTTTTTATTCCATTGGGAATTTCTTTCCGTAACCACCTGATTTGGACTATTACATTATAAAATAAAAATTTTGCAAAGGGGTCCAGCCGTTCTAAAGTTATGTGCGTACCAACGAACAGCATTTCATTTTTATTATATACTAGCTGCACCCCGCGGTTTCACCCGCGTAAGTCTCGATCCCGTGGGAATATCGGGATAAAAAGTATCATATGTGTTAATCCAGGTTACAAACTATCTGTTTGCCAAATTTCATCCAAATCCATTCAGTAGTTTTTACGTGAAAGAGTAACAAACATCCATCCATCCATACTACATACAAACATTCGCGTTTATAATATTAGTTAGATTAGATGAAGATGTATGGATGGATAAAGATCATCCATACTATACTATACTTACTAGACTAATATTATAAATTTGAAAGTAACTCTGTCTGTCTGTCTATATGTTACCTTTTCACGTCTAAACCACTGAACGGATTTCGATAAAATTTGCAAAGAGATAGATGGCATCCCGGGGAAGGACATAGGCTACTTATTATCAACATACCACGCGGGTGAAGCCGCGGGCGGAAGCTAATAGAAAATAAAGATAGATACCAGCTTACGGCTTCATGAAGAAGCCAAACTGTTTGTTTCTGATTCCTGTATAACTAACTGGAATTCCCCAAAGTATGTAACACACTGCCAGCATTCGCTTACAAGCTGCTAATTAATCTTAACTGGCGCAATTACCTCAGCAATATATCAGTCAATTTGGGTAACATTGCCAGCTTCTGACGTCGACTATCATTTTCTATTATACCCACTACAATCGCTAGATAATGTGTAATGATTATGACGGGATTTATTAGTCATTACTCGGTCGTAAAGCAGCTCATCGTTAATTAGATCGAACAATCAGGAAGTGACGTCATAGACGACTAAGTGATCATTTCATTTTTAACCGACTTCCAAAAAGGAGGAGGTTCTATGTTCGTCTGTATGTTTTTTTTTTGTGTAATATATTTATCGATATTTTCGCCAATATGAACCGATTTAAAAAAATCTTTTTTAGTTCGAAAGGTTACTTCCGAGGTGCTCCCATATACATTAAATTAAATTTTATTAACTTTGCTTGCGTAGGTTTTGAGTTAGCTTCAATAATACGTATTTTTTCCCACTTAGTCTATGTAGACGATAATTATATTATTTGACTCCGTCACTGTTACTTACATAGCAGGTAGTGGTATTCGAATTTGTGTGGAGTAGGTACCACAACTAAAAAGTGAAAAATAAAAATAAAAAATAGTGATAAATAACTTTAATTTCGGAAGTCAGTGTCTTTGCTTTTTAATTTTCGTTTTCCTCCACACAAATTCGAATACCACTAGTATTCGAATTTGTGTGGAGTAGGTACCACAACTAAAAAGTGAAAAATAAAAATAAAAAATAGTGTTAAATAACTTTAATTTCGGAAGTCAGTGTCTTTGCTTTTTAATTTTCGTTTTTTGCCACCGACTTCCGAAATTAAAGTTATTTTTCACTTTTTGGTATTTTTTTTTGGAAGTCAGTTGTTTTTTTTGTAAATGTTTTTATGTTCATTATCATCATTTTGTTTTGTCAAACCTAAACCGTGCGTAGCTTAACTTGATGGATCGAGCCGTGCGGCTGTTTTTACTTAGTCAGTAATAGCTACCAACTACCCACCATAATAAAACTCCTCTGAACGCGAGTCTTAGCTTTGTCTAGCGGATTAATCAGTGGCTACTTAGCCTTTTAATACACGGGAATGGTCCTTAAGCGTCCTAGTTTAGTACAAATGAGGCCGCTATTCCCTGTCATGGCCGCCGGGGGCTATTACGGCCATTTTATCGGCCACAAGGGACATATTACATAAAACGGTCGATCAGGCACGCGGTGGTCCCCAATCTGTGATATTTTAATGGTTTTATGAATTGCGATGTTAGATGCCTTCCTATGTATTATCTTGCGGGTGCTTAGTAGTTTTTTTGATAGTGGGTTTTACTGTTTTTGTTTGCAGATGTCTTGATAAAAACACAAGATAGATGTTGATAGTTTTGTGTTAGTTGAGTTTCCTCGAAAAAAAGGGAGAACAAACAATAAATCAATAGTACATTGTTGCATCAAGCGCAAAGTGTGTTATTAATGCACTAAATTAACACGAGTGCATTAATGACTCACTTTAGCCAGGTACAGTCACGGACTTTAATTGATGAGCCACCTGGCACTGTTCGTATTTTAGCCGTGTAATGCAAATCGGTTTTATTCGGTTCCCGACACGGAAAGTCATAATGTCTTCGTATTATTAGAAGAAAATTATATTTAATAACTTTACCGGTTGGCTAACCTGAGAGCCAGAACTACAAACTTGACATCAGAGTGACTACCCAAATACACCAATTGCAGGTCTAGCAACAGTAACCTAGCAACGATTGTTTAAGCGTAGCGATAGTAAAGTTAGCGTACGGAGAAATATTAATAGTCATTTCCGCAACTTCGAAATTAACGTCTCTGACATCGACATTTCAACTGTCACTGTCCTCAGTTATGTTTTCAGAATAACCGAGTTAATGAGCTCTGATTCAAAGGAGGTCAGTATCAAATAGATTGGATAACCTTAATGCAACATTTTATTTATTTTTATCATTGAGAACTTATTAGTCAAACTCTATGGGTAAGACTATTTCCGATTATAAGTAATTTATTTTCGGTTTGAGTTCGTGTTTAATCGTGTAATCTCGTGAATGTATGAAACTGTAAAATTGAAAAGTTTGAAGGTGGCTTATCAATTAAAGTCTGTGACTGTACGTAATCTACTTTTCTTTCAACTACCAATCTACCTACCGTGATAAAATATACCTACTCAAGTTATTGAAAACAAAGTTATCCCGCGAATTTTGCGGCAAAAGGTTATTAAATATTTAATTTGCAGCTGTTTTTATACTTTTGGAGTTGCATTCATATCGCTATCGAAGACAGGCTGACAGACAGACAGTTAGACTGACAGACAAACAGACAGACAGACAGATAGCCTTAGTAATCCCGGTCCCGTTTTACCCTTTGGGTACGGAACCCTAAAAACAGTGGAACAATGAGATTTCATATAACATTTCTGCACTGTTTTGGTAAGCTAGCACTAAGCAAAAAATACGTCCTTTGTGATCGGTTTTGTAGTGATTAATGATAACATTACAACGTAGTTGAAAGAAAAAGTCATTTATTCAAACTAGACTGAGATTCAGCACTTTTTGAAATACAATAAAATAAGTAAGTACACTACAACTATTATTTTAATGCCCCTGGGGAATCATCGCATTTCCGAATACAAACGAATACTAAATGTCCATCAATTATTAGATTTATCGTGTATAATTATTTGAATTCAGAACTAAGTACTTTATTGTTGTTTTATTTTGATTTCCTTGTGAACTATATAGAGCTGTAAAACTTTATGTTAAAAGAGTATTAACAACTCTATAATAAATACTTCCAAATAGATTGAGAGCGTTCGGTATGCACCAAGTGCAAAGGGCAACTAATAGATATTCGACGACTGAAAGAACACGTAGTTTGATGGACATTAAGAAAAAAGTTGTACTGTAAATAAATTAAACGTCAAAATGACCCAATACAGTCCCCCAAAACGCCCGCCAGTCACCTGGTGGGACGAACGGGAATTTAATAAATAATAATTATTTTTATTCCCGTTCGTGCCACTGATTTACCTAGCAACACACTACATATCTGGGGGCCTAAACCGGCCACATTAGCAATTCCTTTAAAAGCAGTTCATTTTCTGAATCCCAGCTATCATTAGCAATTCCTCTAATTTGACCTAAAAGCAATTCATAATTTGTGGAGCATTTTACGAATCTCTATAGAAAACTGTCAAACAGATGAATTACTTCGTAATATGAATTACACGCAGATCATATTATGAATTGTCAGTTAGTGACATTTTACGATGATTCAATTTTTATATTATGATTCTGCTAAAGTGACCGTTTTAAGCCCCCTATCTGTTAACTCAGAAAATTGATGCTGAATCAACTTTAGTACCTGCTTAAATCAACTGGAGTCTTGGAGTGGCCCTTATTTTGTTATGACGAGTAGACAATATAAGAAAAAATTAAAAAAATGAACCATACTTCAACGTACTTAAATACTAAAGAGCTTCGAAAAATATGCGTCGCCCACTCTGCCACTCTCATAAAATATTAAATTGAAGAGCTCTTCAAGATGATAACTTGAAGTTAAAACTATGAAAATACTAGCTACGCCCCGCGGTTTCACCCGCGTAAGGCAAGATCCCGTGAGAATATCGGGATGAAAAGTATCCTATGTGTTCAATCCAGGTTATAAACTATCTGTGTGCCAAATTTCATCTAAATCCGTTCAGTAGTTTTTGCGTGAAAGAGTAACAAACATCCATCCCGACTTACAAACTTTCGCGTTTAGTTATGGGAAAAAGAGAGAGTAGTGAAGTGATTAGAAATCATGAAGGGAATCGAACCCAGGAGCTCATGCTCAGCAGTAGCGTTTGCGACCACTAGACATGACTTTTTTCCAAAATATGGAAGAAACTGTTATTATTTTAGTATATACTTAAACTTTCGTCAGAATTCGCCGGTATTCAAAATAAATATCAAACTTCGTAAAAGCGAAGCGATCGCGAAATTTTGAAACAAGTCACGCACGGTAAGAAATTACGGAATGCTCCCCAGGGGTGTCAGTAAACGAGCTGAAAACTTCAGGTTCCATGAAAATTTCATACACGAAAGGATAAATAAATTATTAAGGCCCTCCCCTACCTCAAATTGCTTAGCATGGTCCTCCGTTATGCTGAAAATACTGCAGCATTAATTTTGAAACAAATATAATTATGTTAAAGTTGAGGATTGATGCAAGGTCCTATGTTTGGCGAAAACACGATTACATAAAATTTTCTGTATAGAAAAAAAAACCATATTTACCTCTAAACCGAACTATAAAAGGCTGTTATTCAAAAAATACTTCAAATTAGATCATGAATCTTTGCATCATAACTAAACTAACTTCTTATGTTTATTTCATTGTGTTGGATCATTTAGCTCCCTTCAAAATGGTTGAGCTGAATGGTGCTGATCCATGCGTCATGTTCGTGAACGGGCGCCGTCAATTGTGACTGGTCATTTCTTAGCTGCCGTGGCTTATTTTAATTTTTGAATTGTTCTTATTTTATAATTGCGGACGCTTTTAACGTGCTTTCTACATTGTTCTCACATGTACAATTTCAACATGAATGATGTGAACCATTATACAACAATATTTTGATTTAAAGGAGTGTCCATGGAGTTTCTTGCCCGTTCATCTCCATAGGTACCTACTACGCTTTGGAATGGGCAACTAGCTTCATATTTCTGACTAACTGACTCCTTGACAATTCAAAAGTGCCTGTAAATGGTTTACATAATCAGCCTATAATGTTCCCACTGCTGGGACACAGGCCTCCTCTCTGTGAGAGGGAGCGGGCCGTAATCCACCACGCGGGCCCAGTGCGGGTTGGTAGATGTCACATGTCTTCGAAATTTTTGTTCTAGGACATGCCGGTTTCCTCACGATGTTTTCCTTCACCGTTTTGAGAGCAGTGGCGATGAAATAATTTACACAAAGTAAAGCGTCAGGGTTCGAACCTACAACCTACAACTCGTAAGTCGGCGCCGTTACCACTGGACCACCACTGCTCTCGTAAATGGTTTAATTGAAATAAATGCTTTGAGTTGAGTTTGAGTTTGAGTTTTCTATTAAATTACCAATACTTTACCGTATTTCGTATCAATTCTTTTAATTTACCGTAAAAGGCAATTACTTAAACTATTCGAGGCTTGAGAGCCGCTAGTGCCCCACTCCGTCTCGCTCGCACTCAGGCCGCTTAAGTAGAGAAAACAGGGCATTTTGCTGATGACGTTATCAGAGAGAGTCGCTGTGTGAAAGCAATTTGTAAATGCGATGATAATATGTTGTTGTTTTTTTTAGCCAACCCTATTACTAAGCCTCCGCTGTCCGTCTGTGTGTCAGTGGACTGTTTCTCATGAAACGTTCAAATTTTCACAGATTGTATATTTCTATTGCAGCTATACCAAAATAATGTTAGTAATTAAAGGGGGTCCCCCTTTAATTGCTTTAATTAATTACCCCCTTATAGATATGTCTTACATCTCTGATCATATTTCTATGAATGCTAGAGCACCCAGTCTCCTGGGTGGGTTTCCGGATGACAGTGATGCGGACGAGTACTTCGATGTCTAAGGGACTAAGAGTCAGTTCACGTCGCGACGCGACGCGACGCGACGCGCACTTTTTTATGATCCGATACAATTTATTTACTACACAATAAGGTATACCCACTGCACAGCACCGCGCATCTCAGCTATTTTGACACGTGTCAACGCTCGCACTGAAATTATACCTTTTTATGAAGAAAATAAGTTCGATAATTGTTAAAAGTGCGCGCAGCGTCGCGTTGCTTCACGTCGCGGTCTGAACTGACCTTAAGTGTCCTTTTATTTTTGTAAATATTTGTATTAGTGTTATTTAGTCCTTTAATATAGTGTTAAATTGTTTACGAGATTAAAAATGTACCTAAAAAGATTTCTATGATAGTCTAATTAAGGGTCTTAAATTCATAGCACTGATATTGCCATGCGTTTTTCAATTTTTGAGGAAAAGTTGAAAAGTTATATAGAGCCTATATTTTTTTGTTTGTGTGTATGTGCACTATCCTTTGCCCTTTCGTGAGACCCACGGATTGTGAGTACCCTGTACAACCATGGAATTTCCAGTGTGTAACAAAGGTTACAAACTCTGTTGCAAATACAGCTTTTGAGGTAGAAACTGTCGGCCATATTGCAGTAAAATGTACCAAATACGCTAAATGTACTAAATAAGCAGTGTTAGAGGTCTACCTAAAAGGCGGTTAAATTGAATTGTCGGCCATAGACAGGGTCAAGATAAATTAGCTAGCTAAACTCCGCAGATGTGATGGGTACCGATATCTAAACATCATCATCTGCCCAGCCTTTTCCCAACTATTAATATTGGAGTCGGCTTCCAGTCTAACCGGATGCAGCTAAATACCAGTATTTTACATGGAGCGACTGCATATCTGACCTCCACAACCCAGTAACTGGGTAATACGATACCCCTAGGTAAGGCTGGTTGTCAGACTTTCGGGCTTCTGACGACCCGTAACGACTGTCAAAGATCCACAAATGAAAGCCGGGACCGACGGCTTAACGTGCTTTCTGAGGCACGGAGGAGTTTCGATATGTAAAGATGGTCACCCATTCACGGACCAACCCCGGCAATGGATCGACCCGTGTGGCTGTTATTACTTAGCCACGAGCTCCTCCAATATCTAAACATTATAAAACAAAAAAGAAATTAATTTGATGATATATTTTTGTTGAGGTCATCAACCGCCGGTAGTGTAGTCACTTAAAATATCAGTTGAAAAATCAGTTTTTTCTTTGTGTAAACTTCACAGACGTTGTTTCGATATCTCAGGCACTAGTTGGCCGATTCATGCTGAATTGGGCCAATTTGGCGCAGCTGTGAAGCACACAATATTAAAAAATACAAAAGACGTTGATATATTTAGTAACCTATTCCGCTTAACTATTCTTCATGGCGTGTTACCACACCGAGCGCTGGACGCAAAGTGCAAGCTCGGTGTGGTACGTCGCGTTCTGGTTTGCAATTGGTCAATCGTCATCCTGAGGATGCCTCGTTGAGAGGTGAAACACGTGTCGATTTCTTACAGGGTTTTTCGGACTCTTGAAGAATAGTTAAGCGGAATAGGTTACTAAATATATCAACGTCTATTGTATTTTATAATGGATTTCCGCAAAGTCACGCCTGAATCAATTAACCACACAATATTATTTGAATTTTTTTCTGTAATTTTTTTGTTGTCGATTTTTTGACAGATTTTATCAACTCACACTTCAAGTAACAATACTACCAGTGGTCGTTGACCCCAAAAAAAAATCATAAAATCTTTTTTTTTTGTCGTATTTAGATAATGTGCGGAGTTTTGCTACCTAATTTAATTTGACCCTGTAAAGCTCCTCGTCCATCAAAACAAACAGATAAGGTTGTTCGCAGCCTTTGACCCGTAAAACAAACATGGGATGATTACATTGGAACTCCTTAACGTGCAACTGCAAACTAAGTTTATGTGTTAACCAAGGTTTAGTGAGACGGTAATTGGATAACGTACAAACCTAACGTTAAACTGAAGTCTGTTTTCTATTCCCTGGTGTTTGGGTATTGCCTTGTTGCTAGTTGATTGTGTTCGTTGAGATGGAGAATAAAGCCGGGAACCAATTGGGTTTGCGGTTTTGGAACAAAACCTCTTTGAATCGAAGTTTTGGCGCGATTGCTTTGCGGGAACCAAAATGTGCTGTGGAATTGGTGAAGAAGAAATCTACCTACACACATGCTTTATGGTACAAAAAATTCTTTACCGACCTCAAAAAAGCAGTTTATGGAATCCATCGTATTTTTTTCCGAAATGTTACCGCAGTGCATGTCGCTTCTTTCAATGATTTTATTATAACGTTACTAGGATTATTCCCAAAAGCGCCACGAAACAAAAGCGTTAAAGCGTTCACTAAATGCATTTTAAACTTATTTAGAACACTGTCTGTCTCTCTCACATTCAAAAGATTGACAGAAATAGTACGATGTTTTAAATTCGTATAGAATAACATTTATGGTGCAAGTGATCTCTAGTGTATTTTTAACCGATTTCTTCAAAAAGGAGGAGGTTCTCAATGCGTCTGTATGTTTTTTTTTATTTTTTTTTTGTGTGTTTATTACGCGATTACTCCGCCAATTATGAATCGATTTGATGATTCTTTTTTTGTATGGTAGGTCTTGCTTCCGAGGTGGTCCCATATAAATTTTATTAACTTTGCTTGCGTAGTTTTTGAGTTAGCTTCAATATAACGTATTTTTCCCAATGAGTTTATCTAGACGATGTCTTCATTTACTCCTTCACTGTTATTTACATCAGCTAGTGGTATTCGAATTTGTGTGGGGTAGGTACCACAACTAAAAAGTGAAAAATAAAAACTTTTTACAAAAAAAACAACACTCAAAACTGAAAAATAACTTTCGGAAGTCGGTGGCAAAAAACGAAAATTGAAAAGCAAAGACACCGACTTCCGAAAGTTATTTTTCAGTTTTGAGTGTTTTTTTTGGAAGTCGGTTGTTATTTTTGTAAAAAGTTTTTTTTTTATGTGGCTTCGCACGGTTTGTGCATTTAGCCAATGTCCTTTAGCGTATTTAAAAAAAAAAAACGATTTTCGAACGTCATTGATGTGTGAATAGTTTTAAAATAATTGACGGTGCTTTGCGCTAGAGATGTCGCGACACCCGGTCCCTTTGTCCGGGCCTTGTCCCTCGCCCGCGGAGGCTATACAGTGGCCCGTCAATACAGGCCCTAGGGCCTTAAAGTGCCTACACGGCTGAAGTGGGCACTTTGCAAGTGTGTGCCGGTCACTAGAGGAATACAGATAAGCAAAAAATATTTGTGAATTCACATCTTTCTACATTATTCCACTTCGCAACCTTATTTAAAACAAAGTTTGTCAAACTTTAGTCTTAAACATTGTTTAAAACAAAATTTGGGGTCGCTGAATAAGATCATCTTTGAGAGTATTCCTGAATTATTGATAAAATCTCTGCGACTTTGTGTTTACTGCGGTGTTATTAAAGATCGTTTCTTTGTTATGAGAATTAAGGTACTGTGTAAAGTTTTGTTCTGTTTTGTTAGGGGTTCGAAGATTTTTACAACAAATAATGAATACCACTCTCTGTAGGGTTTTGTGATTAATGAGCCGGGAGTGTGTTATGGCTGAATATCCCGGCGGTAAATTATACGTGTCCACGTTGAGAATCGAGGTGTTAAATGATAGGATGTTTCTTATTTTTTTTAATAGTGTACTACGTAACTTGGTTAAATTAGGGCCACATTTTTTTTAAATATAAGTTTATGTTGGGGAAAAAACCCGCCTTAAAATTCAAGTTGGGTGGCCTGTCCCAGCTCCATTTTTTTATATAATTGCGTTCACCAAAGTGACAATTTGAGGTACAATAAAAAATAAACAATTTCGTTAGTATATGCATAAGACACATTATCTAAAAACAATTAAAACATATTAGAAAATCTAATTTAAAAGCACAGGATACTCGATCAAAGTTTGTCCAAGCAAAAATCTAAATTTTGGTGGCACTTGTTCAACTTACTATAACATAAAGTTTCGTGCGTGTGCGTTCAATCGTGTTTTATTATTTCGCATGTGTCAGGCGTGCAACTTGCGCGCAATAGGGGTGTGATTAGTGCTGTGATTTCCCGCCCAAAACGTAATTATCATCTTGGGTGGCACGGGGACAAGAATTGTTAAATGTTTGGTGGATCGATTTGCTATTGATTTTAAAGTGTTTAGTGTTTAATAGTAGTGTTTAATAGTAAGCTACACGTTATAGGTAGTGATTTGGGTTACGCATAAATCAGTTATATTCATTTATTTGTAACTTAAAATTATGAGTTTATCAGACAAATCATAATAAATATATTATGTTTTAACAATAGAGAGTTTTATAAACCTATGAAAGTTATTGATAAATCCAGAGAATTTGTGAGATTGGTTACATTGAGCTTTATTAATTAGTGAGATTGAGGTTTATGACCAAATCCAATTTTGGTGGGCACTTACGATTCAATTTTCAATTTTGGTGGCCACACTAGACTTTAAACTAAAATATCTCAAAAAGTTATCGAGATATTCTCAGACCTCTTGAAGATCCTTCTAGCTTGGACTTTCTACTCTTATACCGGGTCCTTATTTTTCACGAAAACAGAAGAAAAAATTTCGCCGCCAAAATTGATGAAAAATCCACTTTGTTGATATTGACCCTTATGGTTATGATCGCAAAAGTCATTTTTTGTGTGATTGAGTATCAAACATATAAACTTCACAATATTAGTACTTCACTTTTAGTTGGCCTTATATTCTCCGGCAAAGGACACTATCGAATTTATGATTGAATTGAAAATACAGAACTCTCGTCCTCACAATTTAGACTTACTTCTAAAACCCGAACGAATAATCAACTGCCTCCAGGAATAACTTCTCGCATATATTTCCAACGTACACCCCAACACAACTACACATAGTATCTACAACTAAATACTACCCTCCTAAAGTTATCGGTTAATATATACGAGAAGGATCTTCCCTTCGAGAGTTTCAGCAAAAATAAACTTACTCGTGCGGGACTGAAATCCTTTGGAGTGATCCTTCAGGCTTTATCTGTACGCGCTGAAAGATGGGAATTAATTAAAGCTTATACACAATATAAGAATAAACATTTTAGCAATCTAAAATACTTACGCTTATTTGTAAAAAGAATGCTCTACAAAGATATTAAGAAAAAAAAAATGCAATTATTTACTTCGAGACTAGCACCCCAATTGTGTAACACACTTTCCATGCGGAGGTATTTAAAGGATATGTCATCATCGCATTTGCCTAGCCTTTTCCTAACTATGTTGGGGTCGGCTTCCAGTCTAACTGTTTGCAGCTGAATACCCGTATTTTACAAGGAGCGACTGCCTATCTGACCTCCACAACCCAGTAACTGGGTAATACGATATCCCTTGTTAAGACTGGTTGTCAGACTTGCGGGCTTCTGACGACCCGTAACGACTGTCAAAGATCCACAAATGACAGCTGGGACCAACGGCTTAACATGCTTTCCGAGGCACGGAGAAGTCTCGATATGTAAAGATGGTCACCCATCCACGACCGACCCGTTCGAATGTTATTAAGTAGCCACTAGCTCCTCATCATTAAAAGGATAATTATTATGTATAATTCATTTTAAAAAAATGTCTGTTCGACGGCGAAAATAGCGCAGTGAAATTGTTGAATAGCCAAAATGAATGGTATCGGGATCGTGACTGTGTTCGCAATAACCCCGCGGAGAAACCAGAATTCGACAAGAAAGGAATTTAAGGGGGTGCATGCTGTGAAGCCAAGCCTTTTCCACATTTTTAAGTATTAGAGCACATTGCTTGCAGAACAGATGGCCGATGGGTCCGAAAGGTTCTGGAGTGGCGACCGCCTACCGGAAGACGTAGCGTCGTTGGAAGGCTTGCCATAAGCTGGACCGATGTCCTTGTCACGGCCGCAGGAAGCCGCTGGATGTGAGAAGCACAGAACCGGTCGAAGTGGCGATGCTTGGGGGAGCAGGGGCATATGTCCAGCAGTGGCCATCTTTCGGCTGAAATGATGATGACGACGTAGTGGAAGTTTGCATTATTCTCACGTTAACATTATAAAGAAGTTTTCATTACGAAATATCATTAGCTTATAATGTTCCCACTGTTGGGACACAGGCCACCTCTCTGTGAGAGGGAGTGGGCCATAATCCACCACGCAGGCCCAGTGCGGGTTGGTAGATGTCACAGTCATGTCTTCGAATTTAGATTCTAGGACATGCCGGTTTCCTCACGATGTTTTCCTTCACCGTTTTGAGAGCAGTGTGGTAATTAAATTATTTACACAAAATAAAGCACCTGTCAGGATTCTAAATTCTGGTTACGAAATATGTGTAATATCAAATGTTACTCGCATTTAGATAAGCCCTGAATTCTCATTTATTACACAAGATTATTATTCCAAGAAAACAGACTATCCAATTTCGATTAAATCTTCTATTAGATATGAAACCTAACTAACATTATAAATGCGAAAGTGAGTTTGTTTGTTTGTTACGCTTTCACGCTAAAACGTCTGAACGGATTTAGATGAAACTAGCTTCCTCCCGTGGCTTCGCACGCGTGGTATGTCGATAAAGAGAGGCCTATGTCCTTTCTCAGGCTCTAGACTATCTGTGTACCAAATTTCATTTACATCGGTTCAGTCGTTTTGGCGTGAAAGCGCGACATACAGACAGAGTTACTTTCGCATTTATAATATTACGGATTTGGCAGATAGGTAGACCATGTCCTGGAATAGGACATAGGATACTTTTTATCCCAATATTCCCAGGGGCTCAGCTAGTAAAGTAATAAGAACCTGTAGTTTGTATGTTTGGAAGGGTTACATATTATAATACGTAAGTTTATTCTAACTATTTTCAAGATAACTACGGTCAAAAGACCTACCGTTTAAAATATCTAAAGATCGTTTCACCGATTTTTGTAATAACTAATGGACGAAATCAATAAAGGAGAATTCATCTACGGTTTATTCGACTACTTATTAATTCACCTAAGGTTGGTTAAACTAACGGACGATTCACCTACTGTTGTTATTGTTATCTGTGGTTTATTTTTATTTGCCAAATGATTTATTTGCCATATATTCAATGGGGTGATCGACAATTTTTTTGTCTGACTCGCTGGCACCCGAGCTTAGGCCGAAGGCCGGAGCGCGATTTACGCGCGAAGGCGAACGAGTGAAGCGAGCGTGCCGCGGGAGCGGCGTGACAGAAACGAATCGCTGCAAAACCGACTCCACGTAGTCTTGTCTGCCCTACCTCTAGAGTGTTATTTAAAATCTCGTAGGCGCGGAGGGTCGAGGCGGCCCTCGAGCTGAGGAGCAGGTGGTTTTAACACTCGCCGCCGCGGTGGTGAGCGTGAAAGACATCTGCGACGATAAGCTCGCATGGGATCGCCAGAGCCCCGCAGCGCCGGAGCCGTGACAGAAACCATGCCTGCTGCATGTTGCATGCTTGCTAGCGTCCTGCATGCTTGCTTGCATGCTGCATGTATGGTGTATGCTTATTTGCATGCCTGCTGCATGCATGGTGTATGCTTGTTTGCATGTTTTTTACAGGGAAATAAAAACCACATTGATGTTCACAATCAACTGTTTTATAATGATTCTTGCGTCGATTGATTTACTATCAAATAACAAAAAATATAACAATATTAGAATAAATAGGTTTTACGTCTTTTAAGTGGTATATCAAACGATTTTATATTCAATGTATGATAAGCTTATAAAAATTAGTTACTTTAAAATTATATCAATCGTTTATTATAATAGGTCTTTACCTATGAAATTGCCGTTTTGTATGAAAAAATTTAGACGAAATTTTTTCATGAATTTTTTATTTGTATTAATCGAAGTAATTACCCATGCAATCAATGCATCTTTGCCATCGCAGTGGCAGTTTATTGATGCCCTTCTTAAAGAAATCAGCTGGACGGGAGGCAACAAATTCTTCAAAGGCATTTTGTACTGCCTCTCGGGTATTGAATTTTTTTCCCGCCAAGAAGTTATCCAAATTCTAGAAAAAGTAGTAGTCTGTAGGCGCAAGGTCTGGTGAGTAGGGCGGATGACGGAGAGCTTCCAACCCCAGTTCTTGCAACTTGGAGACCGTCTGCTGTGCAGTATGAGGTCGCGCGTTGTCGTGCAGGAGCAGCGGAGACGAGCGATTGACCAATGCTGGTTGGAGATGCGCCAGCTTCTCCATCATTGTGTTCAGTTCTTCACAGTACAGATCTGCAGTAATGCTCACCCCGTTTGGTAAGAAGCTGTGATGAATCACACCGGCGCTAGACCACCAAACAGTGACCATCACTTTTCTAGGGGTAAGTTTTCGTTTAGGGCATTGTTTAGGTGCTGAACCAGGATCCAACCAACTTGCTGAGCGCTTGCGGTTATCAAACAGAATCCATTTTTCATCGCAGGTAACAATGCGGTTCAAAATTCCTTCATTTGTGTGTCTGTTGAGCAGTGCAAGGCACGTCTCGACGCGTACTTCGCGCTGGCGATCATTGAGTTCGTGGGGCACCCATTTGTCAAGCTTTTTTACCTTGCCAATTTGACGCAAATGGACCAATATTGTTTTGACGCTAACGTCGAAAGCTGCTGCTAATTCAGCCGTAGATTGTGTATCATCAGCTTCCACAATCGCCTTTAATTCGTCATTGTCGACCAAAGTCTTCGGACGACCGCGAGGTTCATTTTTCAGGTCGAAATTTCCAGAACGGAAGCGTGCAAACCAATAACAGGTGGTGCGTTGGTTTGTAGTGTTAGCTCCGTAAACGTCGTTGATGTTGCGTGCCGCTTGTGCCGCGTTGCTGCCACGACGGTACTCATATTCCATAATTACTCGAATTTTTAACGTATCCATGATGACGAAAAAGATTGAAATGCGATGAAAATGTAACACTAATCAATAAAGAAATGACTACTTTTGGAAAAAAAAATCCATGTTTTTAAAATAAAATTAATTTGAAATTAGAATTCTTAGCCAAACAAAAATTATTTTGATTTGAAATGGCCAGTACTGCAGAACGGCAATTTCATAGGTAAAGACCTAATATTAACTGATCATTATATCAAATAAAATTATAGATTCTGTTGTTATATCTTGTAAATATTAGAGATTTTATAATTATATCATATTACTTACCCCTCAGTATTAATGTAGGCGTTTAGGGGTATGGCGAACAGGGTGTAAAGTTCACTCATACTCCACAGAAAAGGGAGGATCCTCCACCCAGACGGGTGTTGTGTCTGGCGGGCAACTGCCCCACGAATGATGTTGGGTTCTTGTATATATGTCCATTGCACGATAAACTTTAATTGCGCGATGCTGAATTTATGTGACGTCATGTGCCATGTAGATACTGCCACAAGCGAGTCGTCCATTAGGTATTTCATACATATTTGAAATATCCAAGATCTTAAAAAATCATTAGATTAATCGTTCATTAGTGCGATTAACTTTAGTTTAATCAACATTAAGTAAGTTAAACAGTAGTTGAGTCTACCAATACCGTTATGAACATATGTAAATCAACCGTAGTTATTTTGAAAATTGTTAGAACAAACTTAGGTATTATAATACGTAACCGTTTGGAAGGCTCCATATATCGGCAGATTGGTTCACACCAGACAGTTTTATTGTAGGCATTCCGTCTAGGGAATGATATTTGTTATCCCTAATCTGTTTAGGATCTAAGCCCTATCGTAAATATGACGGATTACTTGAAGCGATTGAAAAATATAGTTTGACAAGAAAAAATACTCGCTAACAAACAAGGCAGTAAGTGTCCAGGGGAGAATATAAACCAGCAAGTAGAGCTCACTTCAGCTCCTTATTTTCCCTGACTGAACAAGTCTTTTCTCTTCTTGATTTAAGGTGAAATGGTTCCAAAGCAGATGTTTTGACGCGTTTCGACTTCACGCAAAATCAATGTTTCTCTCAAAAAAACAACGTAATAGCGTTTTTTTTTTTAATGATAAATGAATGAAAATTGAAGAGTGTCTTTAGTTTTGTCAATCGTGTTTAACGAAGTTTTGTCACGACTGACAAAACTTTCTACGATACAAAAAAACCAAAACTTTTTCGTTTAAGAGAAAACCCTATTCCATTCGATTGTTATCAAAGCAATTGTAATAAAATGTTGTCTACGTGTTCACTATTAAATACTTTAAAGGATTATGGACTTATTTTTCTACAAGTCTATAAACACAAATAAAATTTTAAAATTAAATATTTAGGTAAACATGGAGCGCGGGGTCATACCGCCGCTCCCAATCAAATTTTAAGAACATGTCCGATATTCATAGTATAAATACCAGGAATAAACACAATCTTGCTGTACATCGCACTCGTCTCCACAGAGTAGGAAACTCGTTCATGGGTCAATGTATACGCTTTTACAACAAACTTCCCATTGATATTAGAAATTTACCCATTAAACGATAGTTAATTGATTCAGGCGTGACTTTGCGGAAATCCATTATAAAATACAATAGACGTAGATATATTTAGTAACCAATTCCGCTTGACTATTCTTCAAGAGTCCTAAAAAACCCTGTAAGAAATCGACACGTGTTTCACCTCTCAACGAGGCATCCTCAGGATGACGATTGACCAATTGCAAACCAGAACGCGACGTGTTACCACACCGAGCGCTGGACGCAAAGTGAATCAAATCGCCCGTCACCCCCACTTATATAGGATTGCTGCTCGGCGCTAATTGACTAGAATCGTTATCAGTGCGATAAGCGCGATAAGGGGCGAACAATCAGGGGCATACTGCGCCTGCGCTTCTAAATAATCCGCAATTTTATATTGCGGATTATTTAGAAGACAAAAAAGCATGGGATTGAGCTGCTCGCTCTGCTAAGCCTTGATAAAACCCTAGAACTTGACATTTTAATTATTATCTAAAATCATTACAATATACCAGTTTTATAAACCTACAAATTGACATTGTTGAATATTTTATACAAAATGACATTATTACTTTGTAAAGTATTATTTTATTTTAATTATTGTGAATGTGAGGACTATGTGGATCATTTTTATTATCTCCTCTTTCTTTAGTTTTAATCTGGCAGTTTGGGTACTTTTTGCGGCCTACCCAAATGTCCTTTCTTTGGTATTGTTCGTCGAGTCGTTGAGCTCCTTAAGCTCTGAGTTGAGCTCCTCGGTTACTGACAAATGCTTGCACTGACTGGACAGGTCCACTCAATCTGTGTGGTTCAGATAGGAAACGCCGACCTCATCTAGATTATTTTATTTTTTTAAATATGACGTGTAAAAGTGACGTGTGATATCCTATTTACAGAATAAACAATTTCATTTCATTTCATTTCACTTCCCGGCTCCCGTGAGTCGCTACCACGATACCATTTCTCCTTAAGTATTTAACACGTAACCATTACGGTATACACATCCTGCAACTGGCAGTACACCAAAACCCTAAAATACGCGACAAAAATATAACACAAAAAATAAAGTATGTCATTGTCACCGTACGCTTTCAAAGTGCAATCACCGCGAAATATTTTAACGTAATCAGCACAAAATGGCCGCCTTACGTCACATTTACCCGAAAAAACGTTCTCAAAGAAATGACGAATGTAACACGCATCCATTCCTCGTATTGCGTTATTTACATTTCGAGGTTTTTTACAATAAAAGGTTATACTGAAAATGTATTTTCGTTTTCTGTCTACCCTGGGGATTTTGCTTATAAACCTGCATGCTACGTCGAAAAAAAAGCCCTTGGGAGGTGTGCATGTATAGGACAAAAAATATAGAGATCTCTTTTCGAATGAATTTTTCCGATGGCTATCGTTTCTTCTTCCGTAGTTATGCATATTGGTATGGAGCCATCCTGTGTAGGCGTTAACGCTAAGTATGAAAGTGTCCTAATGGATTACAGCCAGTAATAAATTCTCATTTCCAGTTTTTTTTTTAATATTTGAATATAGAACTCATCACTCTTTGTTAGCTGTACAGGATAATATGGAACCAAAATAGAATAAAGATAATGTAAATGGCACGAGAGCTTTTGTATGTAAATATTTTACAAAGAAAATGCGGGATGCCTGCCGGTAATTAAAACGAATTGGGTTACGAGCTAGATGGAAAATTAATATATTCAGACACATATTGTGTTGGATCATTTTAGACACTGTGTTTCTCGCTTTCCTGCAATCTGTGGGAGGGATTTTATGAAAAGGGACGGAAGTGTCTAACAGGAAACCAGGGAAGCGCGGGCTATTTGATTTGACCAATGAGCGCGCGCAGTGCTAGAGTTGGCCGTCACATGGTATCAACCCATTTTGCGAGAGGTTGGTACTGTCAGCCAAGATGTCAGATGTTACACATCATATGCGACTAATGTAAGGCTCGCTCGATTTTTTTTTTCTGTCACATAGCCATAACGTTGAAGTCTGAAAGTTTCTATAATTTTACAGATTCAGGGGAGAGATGTTAGGAAGTGTGTTGCGCCACTTTTTATTCTTAGCTATACTCCATTTGAAATAAGATTAGACGTTCTATACGTCTAATCTGCGTTTCATCAATCAATCTAAGCGTTTTTTACATTCCGTTTAACCGATTTTGAATTCTATTGCGTTCGTGGCATGACAAATGGCAGCCGCAGTAGATAGTTGGTATTGTGTAACTTTTTTTGCTTTTAATGCTATCCTTATGCCTACGGTATAGAAGTCAAAATCGGTTGAACGGACTGTAAAAGGGTTTGCTTTAATGTCTAATCTTATTTCAAATGGGGTATAGATCACTACAAAATAGTGAAGGGCGGGCGTATTAGGGGACCCTTTTATGACTCTTATGTAATTTTGACGTTCAAAAAGAACTGATTCTCAGCTTGAATAAATGAGTTATATTTTTTCTTTCAGTTATACCCTTCTAGTTGAAATATAGCAATATTGCTTGGCGGCAGAAGTAAGACTTTAAAACTACAGATGGCCACCTGCTACGATTCCTAAAAAAATATTGTGCTTTGTATACGTTCATACATCGTAGTAAAGAATCTTTATAGCCTTCAAACAAAAAAAATCCTATAGCTAGCAGCAAATTATCTTTAACACTGAAAAAACTCTAGATAAGGGCAACATAAGCCGTGGCCCCACACACTTTTATACAAAAATATCTAAACAATTGCCTGACTTTCATCCAGCGACAAAATTACCCCGTGGCTTCGTTGAAAAATAAAAAAGAACATATGCGTAGCTCGGAGATTGCTTACCATACATAATAAATGTTGGGTAAATTTACACTTACATATGAAAGAATAGAGGTAATTTTCAGATAACATTTGCCCGTAGATTATACATAAGAATGCTTTTTCCGAGCGTTGTTTGTATGACCTAATTTTATGCGGAACCCTATTCGGAAAAAATTAAATTGGTTTCGTGCAGTGGTCTTCTTCTTTTTGGTTTAACTTGTTTCCCTCTAATGGACCGCTTTTCATTGAAAACACGAGTTTGCCATCATTTTAATCTGAGACATTATTTATTTTAAATTAATTGAATTTTTAACGGTAATATCTATTTTACTCATAATAAACTTAGAATACACGCCTTAAAGTTATATGTAATGAAAAATGTTTAGTGTAAATAAATAAGTAAAATGGTTCAATTCAATTTTTTTCTTAGATCAATCAATCTGCCTTTTCCCAACTATGTTGGGGTCGGCTTCCAGTCTAACCGGATGCAACTGAATACCAGTATTTTTACATGGAGCGACTGCCTATCTGACCTCCACAACCCAGTAACTGGGTAATACGATAGACTTGGTTAGACTGGTTGTCAGACTTTCGGGCTTCTGACGACTCGTAACGACTATCAAAGATCCACGAATGACAGCCGGGACCAACAGCTTAACGTGCTTTCCGAGGCATGGAGGATTGTCGATATGTGAAAATGGTCACCCATCAAACTCAAACTCAAACTCAAAGCATTTATTTCAAATAAACCAATTACAGGTACTTTTGAATTGTCAAGGGGTCGGTCAGTCAAAAAAATGAAGCAAGTTGCCCATTCCAAAGCGTAGTAGGTTCCTATGGAAAAGAACGGGCAAGAAACTCCACGGACACTCTTTTAAATCAAAATGTTGTTTCAATATATTGGTTACATCATTCATTTGAAATTAAACATGTGAGAACAATGTAAAAAAGAAAAAAAGAGACGTGCACGTTAGAAGCGTCCGTAAAGATAAAAAACAATTCAAAAATTAAAATAAATTAAAAATATGCCGTGGCAGCTTAGAGATGACCAGTCCCTACTGGCGGCGCCCGTTCACGAACATGACGCATGGATCAGCACCATTCAGCTCAACCATTATGAAGGGAACTTAATGATCCAACACACACGCTACCACTAGCGAGACATTTGAGTGAGCATGACATACTCTCAGCCGCCAGGGCACATTCAAGTCAATGAACGACATACCTAGTAAATGGTAGCTTTAAGGTAGGTAAGTACATAGTGCTCACATATATCCACGGACCAACCCCGGCAAGCGTAGCTTAACCTGATAGATCGACCCGAGCGGCTGTTATTACTTAGCCACGAGCTCCTCACTACTACTACTTATCTTATCAATTTTTCTCTTAGATAAGTATACAAATTGTCTACAAAACTCCCTATAGGCTATTTAGTTTTATTCAGGGCACATTGACATAAGTCCCAAAGGCGCGAATTCGTTTTTTATTTCTATGTACAAGAGCTAAACTTTATGAATAAAATTGAGATTTGTATTTCGAAGGAACACTTTAACGCTTATATCGCGTCTTTGAACTTTTTTAAAGGCCATTAGATACACTAAGGCCTCGTTTACGAAGGCGTCGGGCGTTGGTGCAGCGTGGCGTTTCGCGGCGCGTTGGACGCTTTTTCTGTTTACGGAGAGGCGGCGCGTGCAGCGGCACTTACCAACGCACGCGTAAACACAAACATATGGCAATGTACGATGTTGTTCATAGAGATGCGTGGCGGGAAGAGTGGCGGTTCCCGCCGCTGCGCCCGCCGCGAAACGTCAAGCGTGTAGCGGGCACCGCCGCGTAAAACGCTCCATTTCAAGCAAACGCGTGAAAAACACGCCTCTCCGTAAACACACTCATACAACGCCAAGTGTTTGAATTCAGTGCGGGCCGCGCCGCCCAACGCCACGCTCGACGCTCCGCGTCTCCGTAAACGAGGCCTAAGGAGATTTCACAGGTATTTTTCACAAATAATAATGCACAGTCCTATTACTACATAGTATAGTCCGAAGTGCGCGTGTTTTAACGTGTATAAATGAAGAGATCCGTAGGTAAGGTAACCGACATAGCCCAAATATTGTGGCAGTGGGCAGAGCACATTGCTCGCAGAACAGATGGCTGACGTAGCGTTGAAGGACAAGGTGGACCGATGACCTGGTGAAGGCCGGCAACCGCTGGATACGAGAGACACAGAACCGGTCGAAGTGGCGGTGCTTGGGGGAGGCCTATGTACAGCAGTGGCGGTGCTAGGAGGAGGCCTATGTCCAGCAGTGGCGGTGCTAGGGGGAGGCCTATGTCCAGCAGTTGCGGTGCTAGGGGTAGGCCTATGTCCAGCAGTGGCGGTGCTAGGGGGAGGCCTATGTCCAGCGGTGGCGGTGCTAGGGGGAGGCCTATGTCCAGCGGTGGCGGTGCTAGGGGGAGGCCTATGTCCAGTGGTGGAGGTGCTAGGGGGAGGCCTATGTCCAGCATTGGCGGTGCTAGGGGGAGGCCTATGTCCAGCAGTGGCGGTGCTAGGGGGAGGCCTATGTCCAGCAGTGGCGGTGCTAGGGGGAGGCCTATGTCCAGCAGTGGACGTCTTTCGGCTGATATGATGATAACAGTCCGATAAAAATTGAAATTGTTTATTGAAAAAATTTATTTACATAAATATTTTACAAAATAGAGGTGGTATATAATACTCGGATTCTACCTGAACTAGGAATAAACCTGTATCTCAGGTATCACACTCAAGTGCTTATACATAAGTCTGATCTATGACTTCACAAACTATTAGAAATGATTTATCGACTTTAATTATATTATGTTTTCATTCAAATTAAGAAAAAAATATTACCTATGCTAAACGTAAGACATTTTTACAAAAACGTTCTAATGATTATGGCAATTTAACATTTTTTAATAGGTCGCCTTTACTTTATTATACTTTGATATAGAGAACCAAAGTTGTTAAAGAATAAGCAAGCTAAAGTAGCAATGGGCCGGCCATATTAGCCGTAGAACCGATGACCGTTGGGGTAGACGTGTTCTTGAGTGGAGATCACGAATCGGCAAACGTATGGTTGGACGCCCTTAGGCTAGGCGATCTTCGCAGGATAGCTAGCAGTACCTAGGTATGGGAAAACTTTTTCTGAGTTACCGCTGCTGGGACACAGGCCTTCTCTTTGTAAGAGGCAGTGTATTAAGGTACACACAAGCCCAGTAGGTACGGGTTGGTAGATCTCAAAAGTTTTGGAGTTTTTCTAGAACAAGCCGGTTTTCTCACAATTTTTTTCTTTACCGTATAGGTATATATATTTTATTGTATAGGTACTGCACATGTCATCATCAGTGCTTATTTTAATTATACTGTTAATCAGCGTTGTTTTACAAACCTAATTATGTTAATTAGATTACCAATGGATTTTCCGTGTTATTGAGTTCACAACAAATGCACAATTATTTTAATAGTACCTATACCCCATTTGAAATAAGATTAGACATTAAAACAAACCCTTTTACAGTCCGTTCAACTGATTTTGACTTCTATACCGTAGGCATAAGGATAGCATTAAAAGCAAAAAAAGTTACACCATACCAACTATCTACTGCGGCTCCCATTTGTCATGCCACCAACGCAATAGAATTCAAAATCGGTTGAACGGAATGTAAAAAAGGCTTATCTATACGTCTAATCTATTTCAAATGGAGTATAGATATATCAAATCGCGAATGTAAATTCATAGTTTTTAAAGAGTGTTTCGGAGACTCGGAGACTGCTGTGACATTCATTTCATTGACTTGAATGTGCCCTGTCGGCTGGGAATGTCATGCTCACTTAAATGTCTCGCTGATCGTGGCGTATGTGTTGGATCATTTAGCTCCCTTCAAAATGGTTGAGCTGGATGGTGCTGATCCATGCGTCATGTTCGTGAACGGGCGCCGTCAGTTGTGACTGGTAATCTCTTAGCTGCCATGGATTATTTTAATTTTAATTTTTGAATTGTTTTTATGTTATAATTGCGGACGCTTTAACGTGCTTTCTACATTGTTCTCACATATATATTTTCAAAATGAATGATTTAACCAATATAATATTGTAACAATATTTTCATTTAAAAGAGTGTCCGTGGAGTTTCTCGCCCGTTGTTCTCCATAGGTACCTACTACGCTTTGGAATGGGCAACTAGCTTCATATTTCTGACTGACCGACTCCTTGACAATTCAAAAGTGCCGTATATGGTTTAATTGAAATAAATGCTTTGAGTTGAGTTGAGATACCGCATGATAATACCCAACCTGCTGGTATTATCGTGTCACACATGCCCATATCGTCCCGATACTGTCGGCCGATATCGTTGTTGTCCGAGCTGACGATAATTATGCAGGTGTCGTTAACGACCAATACGAAAACAGTCATTGCATATTGTGGGAATTCGGTTTTCTCTGTTAGTAAATTGTCCCATTATAAACTGATCTCGCATTGTATGAGATTTCCGTACAATGAGAGGTTAGCTTATACTGGAAATTATAGCTTGATATGTAAACATAAGTACATCGTCTTCACATATTAATTAATGTGTACATAATATTGTAAAACATTTTAAAGCAGTAAATATGGTGTTTCTTGCCCATTCTTCATGATACGAAACTACCTTTTGAAAGGGGGATCAATTATATTTTCTTGTAAATTTTGGCGTTTTAAGTGCCTTATAATGGCCTACTTTAAAATAAACATGGAATTAGTATGTATACAGGGTGTAATACAGGGTGTTTGGCAGTGTTAGAAATGTAAACGAAACGCAATCATCTGCTGTCACTTTCATTTCATGTTCTCTCTCTCTCTTGCGCCATCAACGGTTCTGCTAATATGTGTGTTCCTCTGAGATCAAATAAAATCCCTTTATTGAATATACATCTTGTATAATTTCACCAATTCTATTAGGTTATGGGCCCAGTTTAATTAATGATTGCTTTGTTTAAGGGCCAGTGTTAGAAATGTAAACGAAACGCAATCATCTGCTGTCACTTTCATTTCATGTTCTCTCTCTCTCTTGCGCCGTCAACGGTTCTGCTGATATGTGTGTTCCTCTGAGATCAAATAAAATCCCTTTATTTAATATACATCTTGTATAATTTCGCCAATTCTATTAGGCAGAACGTTGAACATACGAAAATGGTGGATAGGTGGGGTCATCTGCTACTTACTAAGCCCTAATTTAGTAGGCTCTGGCCCCCTGGATATTTGAAAAAAAATGTTTTTGCTTTCTTCTAGTTTCACCAGTTTCTCAACTTTAAAGGGTAATTTAAAAAAAAAATACAAAAATAAAAAAAGATGCCTGTTTTACCCACTTTTAATAAAAATTACACTTTAAAGTTAAGAAAGTGGTGAAAATAGAAGAAAGAAAAAATAAAATAAAAAAATATCCAGGGGAGCAGGGCCAAATAAATTAGGGCTGAATAAGTAGCAGATGACCCCACCTATCCACCATTTTCATAATGTTCAACGTTCTGCCAAACACCCTGTATATGATTCAAATACTATGAAATATATGAGTCAAATCAGTCAGTGGACATCGTGGTTCTGGAACACGATGTCCACTGTTTCTCCAAAACTACTACAAAACAAGCAATAGGTACTTAACAGTTATCCTATTTTATTATGAAAGTAGCCAAGCAATTAAATAAAATTACCACATCCGCCAAGCATTGGCAATCGCAGCCAATTTTGCATACTTCGTCACGTCATGTCCCTAGAGTAAAATAAAGTCATAAAAAAATTCAACAGGAATTGTCGACCCTCGACCATCGCTAGACAAAACGACTTACACCCTATTCGCACGCTATTGCGTTTTTTGTGAGAAGATTTCGAATCTGACAGCTGAAGAAACGAATGAAGCGCGCAATGTATACTGAAAAAGTTTATAAGACATTATCGTCGTTTGTTTAGAAGCTTTTTTATGCCAGGAAGTCAGTTTAAAGTAGGACATTACCCTTAAACGTCAAGATTCTTCATGTCGTTGAGCTGGGAGTGGAATATATAAGCCTTCGTACCTAAGGGCGATTTTTTACTGCGCACTGGATTTTCAACGCTCACCTCAGCGCTGAGAGTTGAAAATCCAACATATAAATTTTTTGACGCGCTGGGATGCTCTCCGTGGGATTCTCAATGCTCGGCCCAACACCGAGAGCTGAAAATAGAGTGTGCGATACAAAATCATCGCGTAAAAAGTCACACGTGTGTAGGTACCTGAGCTAATAGTGACAATGGGTCGCTTTCCCTAAGGCTGGGTCAAGGACGAACATTAGAAATATGGCAATATTTTATTGAGTTGACTCATTAGTACCTTTTCTTATTGGCGAGAATAAACAGTAAATAATTCTGCTGCCCATAAAAAAAAAATATTTTGGATCAACGTTGCATTTGTGTTTCATGCAAACATCTCTATTAGTCAGTTAATTGATTCAGGCGTGACTTTGCGGAAATCCATTATAAAATACAATAGACGTAGATATATTTAGTAACCAATTCCGCTTGACTATTCTTCAAGAGTCCTAAAAACCCCTGTAAGAAATCGACACGTGTTTCACCTCTCAACGAGGCATCCTCAGGTTCAACAGTGTAACGTTCGCTGTATTATTTTAAAAATAATACAGCGAACGTTACACTGTTGAACGAATTAAATACCAGTATGCCAAGGTCGCCTTTGTTGCGATTGTTCGCCCCTTATCGCGCTTATCGCACTGATAACGATTCTAGCCAATTAGCGTCGAGCAGCAATCCTATATAAGTGGGGGTGACGGGCGATTTGATTCACTTTGCGTCCAGCGCTCGGTGTGGTAACACGTCGCGTTCTGGTTTGCAATTGGTCAATCGTCATCCTGAGGATGCCTCGTTGAGAGGTGAAACACGTGTCGATTTCTTACAGGGGTTTTTAGGACTCTTGAAGAATAGTCAAGCGGAATTGGTTACTTAATATATCTACGTCTATTGTATTTTATCTCTATTAGTCGTCATCTACCTAGCCTCAGCCTATCTGAGGCCCTAGACAATGTGACATTCTAACAGCGATAACGATGAATCGATGATGCAAAAAGCAAAAATGTATAGGATAAGCTATCGAAAAGCTTACGTTAGTTAATCCTGTTGAAAGTCGTTGTAGAAATACGAAACGCTTTCGAAGCGATTGTCACTTGTCTAGGCCCTCTGTCCTCCACATACCAGTTACAAGGTAATACTATACCACTTGGTAAGACTGGTTGTCAGACTTTCGGTCTTCTGAGGATTCGTAACGACTGCCAAAGATCCACGAATGATAGTCGGGACCAACGGCTTTCCGAGTCAGGTCTTGGTATGTGGAGATGGTCACCCACGGACCAACCGCGACAAGCGTAGCTGAACCTGATCGATCGATCCGTGCGGCTGTTATTACTTGGCAAAAAACGTCATTGACTAGAAACATTATTCGTTATTAGTAGAAACTCAAGAGTCACTTGATCTGAATACGGAAGTGATCTTTTTAACACTATTGTTAACACTAACACTAGTCATTCATAAGCTTGCTAATAGAAGCAAGCTTATGAATGATTGTTTCACTGACAGAGAAGTCACAGTTTATAGGTAGGTACTACTTGTAATAAATCTGCAAAGATGTTTATAGGGTGTAAGTTAGGTAGCCTTTTGTAAAAACCATAGAAAATAATAATAAGAACAGTGGTGGCCCAGTGGTAAGCGCCGCGACTTACGAGTTTTAGGTCATAAGTTTGAACCAAGCCAGGCGTTATTTTTTTGTGTGTAATTTCATCACCACTACTGTCAAAACGTTACCGTCAGAATGGCTGGTTGTCTATGGCAAGCTGCTGGCTGGCTGGTTCCTTATGGTGAAGGAAAACGTCGTGAGGAAACGGCATGTTCTAGAACCAAAAATTCGAAGACATGATGGTGGATACGGCCCCCTCCCTCTCACAAAGAGGAAGCTTATCCCAGCAGTGGAAACATTATAGTCTGATTATGTATAGAAAATAATAAAACCATTCTATGTATCTAATGCCTGATCACGCACATGTCTGAATCAGACCTATTATTTCCAGTTTTTGTACCAATGCAGGAATAACTTAAAAGTATGTTTTATATGGATTTTACAGCCTTTACTGATGCTATTATACTATTTATTAAGGAACACCAAATTTTTCTAATGATAGGTATATATTTGTTATTATTTTTCTCCTGTAGTAAGTTTTATTGTATCTTAAATAATTTGATTATTAATTTAATTCGATTGCACATTTTTGAGAGCGTCATACCGTTTGCCGTCATATGAGTCGGTTCTACTCCAAAGCTAAACTCATAAGGCGAACAGTCCTCTCACGATCATGATTTCCTATTAAACTGCTCGTAACATTCTATTACCCCTTACAAAAAGGGCAAGACATGACCCGATGAGAAAATATAAATCTTGAAAACTGGACCGATTTACACAGAGCACGGATTGGCAGCATCTAGAGAGACGGCAATACTATTATAGACTGGACTTTGTGGCGCTGAAAGCGCACAACTCCTGTCAAGCACCACTATCAATCAATCACCAAACCACGAAAACCACTATCATCAAAATAAAACCCATAATCAGCCTATAATGTTCCCACTGCTGGGACACAGGCCTCCTCTCTGTGAGAGGGAGCGGAACGTAATCCACCACGCGGGCCCAGTGCGGGTTGGTAGATGTCACATGTCTTCGAATTTTTGATTCTAGGACATGCCGGTTTCCTCACGATGTTTTCCTTCACCGTTTTGAGAGCAGTGGCGATGAAATAATTTACACAAAGTAAAGCGCCTGGTAGGGTTCGAACTTACCTACAACTCGTAAGTCGTGGCCGTTACCACTGGGCCACCACTGCTCTCTAAATAAAACCCGTTAGTTTGTAATGTGTAACATCTCCCCTCTCGCTTTCCTGCAATCTGTGGGACTGATTTCGTGAAAAGGGACGGAAGTGTGTTACAGGAAGCCGGGGAAGCGCGCGCTATTTGATTTGACCAATGAGAACGCGCGGTGCTAGAGTTGGCCGTCAGGTGGTATCAACCCATTTTCCGATAGGTTGTTATTGTCAGCATAGATGTCAGATGTTACACATCCTATGCGACTACTGTAAGGCTTGCTCGTTTTTTTATACTCCACTACCTTTTGCCCACGGTTTCACCCGCGTGGATATCGGATATCGTCTCATTTTTGCTGAACTGGGCCTTTTTGGCGCAGCCGTGAGGCACACTCCCCTGATAATGTCCTTCTTTACCTTCTTATTTGTTTCTTTATTTTTATTTTGTTATCTGCTGTATATTATGTATATTGTGTGCCTTTTAGTCTGTGCTGAATAAATGTATTTTCTTTCTTCTTTCTCTTTCTCTTCATGGGAACTGACTATTGGTATATGCCATCACTTAATATATACCCTATTTTATCCCCTTGGGGGATGATTTTACAAAAACGCTGTAACAGATAATTCCTTATTTCTAACCAAAACCATAGAATTTTCATATGCCTAACATAAGAAATGCTGGGTTTCTTTTTTTTTTAAAGGATTATTTTTTAAACAAAAATAGCAGGATGCATCTACCTCCTTGCCTTTTGTCTAAATCCGTTCAGTGGTTTAGGCGTGAAAAGGTAACATACAGACCGACAGACACAGTTACTTTCGAATTTATAATATATAGGTAGTAATATAGTATGTAGTAATATATAGTGAATATAGTATAGTATATATAGTATTATATAGTATAGTATATAGCATATCTTTACATATTATAAAACAAAGTCCTCCACCGCGTCTGTCTGTCGTCCTGTACGCAATAAACTCAAAAACTATGTACTGCACCGATTTTTATGCTGTTTTCACCAATGGATAGAGGGTCTCGAGTAATGTTTTAGTATGTAACCACACGGGCGAAGTCGCGGGCATCAGCTTGTATAGTATATAAATATAGTATGAATTTGTTTCATCATGCGGGTTAAAGATGGCCTGGGGGCTTAAAACGGTCACTTTAGCAGAATCATAGTATGAAAATATTATGAATCATCGTAAAATGTCACAAACTGACAATTCATAATATGATCTGCGTGTAATTCATACTACGAAATAATTCATCTATTTGACAGTTTTCTATGGATATTCGTAAATTGGTCCACAAATTATGAATTGCTTTTATGTCAAATTACAGGAATTGCTAATGACAGCTGGGATTCAGGATTTGAACTGCTTTTAAAGGAATTGCTAATGTGGTCGGTTTAGGCCCCCTGCTTTGTACGGAAAATGTTGACAATGCCGCCTCTAGCAGTTGCCGCCGAGGCTTCTCGGTGCTCTGTGGATTTGCCATTTGTATTCATAGCCACGTTTCCTCTAACAATTCATGAAAATCTGTAAAAAGCTGTTCAGTGTAATTCAGTAATAGTCCTCCGAACTGAAAATGTTATTTAAGTGGAGACTTAAAAATGATGGCCACTAAAATTCTGTAACAATATCCCCGTTTACGATGTTTGCCGTAAAGAAGTAAATTTCGCCCGTTTTGTTGGGAAGCATTTTTTTCTTGTTAAGACCGTTTTTACATAGTTTGTGGTGTGTTAACTCGTGTTTGACGGGATGTTCAAAGGGTTTGTTCTTGACTTCTTATTTTCATGAATTGACACGAATGTTGAATCGGCTTCATCTCTCCAACTGTCTGAGAGAGTGCGCTTTTATAAGTTGTAACGTCATGATATTTTCGTTGACGACCACGTAATGTCCATTATTTCCATACATTCTACTTCCCTGTGTTATCGTAAATATAGTTTGCATACGGTCTTCGTGAAATCTAAAACATTAAATAGTCAAAACTAAAACCCAACTACGACTAAAATGGTATAAACAAGACCCCACAGACAGACAAATTAAAAATCCGGAGTCACACGTATTAGGGCATAAATCGAACAGATTACGTGTGACTCCGGATTTTTAATTTGTCTGTCTGTGGTGTCTTGTTTATACCATTTTAGTCATAGTTGGGTTTTAGTTTTTATTACTTTAATTCTTTTTTCATTTTTTGGGGTTATAATATATATTGTTTTGAAATGTGCTCATTAAGCCCTTTCATTTGATACCCAACACGATACGATTAAACAATTTTTTTTTTTGACTGAACCTGACTTTATGTCCTCTAGGGGGCGCCATTTTTTATTTAATGTGACGTCACGACGCGTCAAACGATACCTCATTTGTCAAATTGTGATGAGTCGTTAAGAAGATATGAGGGAACAGATGAACATACATACATACATACATACATAAATATATACATACATACATACCGGTCAAAATCATAACCCTCCTTTTTTCTTCGCCGTAGTCGGGTAAAAAGCGTTTGAATTGTTATTCCTTACCTATCGCACGCAACTATCTTCAACTTGAGACACACTACAAGAAAATCTATATCCCGCATGCAATGTCCTCAATAGTAAGTACTTCGGATTCATATTTATAATGGTTTCCTATAACGTTTCCTAAGTCAATATTGCCGTATCGTCCGATATTACGTTTAGAATATATATATTAACAATATTGACGTTTAGAATGGATATTGCAATATTAAACTGAACCTTATATTTTTCCGTGGCCATTGGTCTTTTTTTAACCGACTTAAAAAAAGGAGGAAGTTATGCATGAGGCGAGTTTTATTTTAGGTTAAGGTTAAGAACAACTTTATTTCGCATAAAGAATTGCATACATAATTCACTTACTGAGAAACAATATTTAAAACTATAATTAATCATTTAGAGCGCACAGATATACTTAAATAAAATCATCATCATCATCATCAGCCCATAGCAGTCCACTGCTGGACATAGGCCTCTCCAATTGCACGTCATTCAGCTCGATTCTCGGCACGTATCATCCAGCTGCTACCAGCCACCCTGCGAATATCGTCGCAACACCTAGCCTGAGGGCGTCCTACCATAAGGTGAAATGGTTCCAAAGCAGATGTTTTGACGCGATTCGACTTTAGGCAAAATCAATGTTTCCCTTAAAAAAAAAACCAGCCAAGTGCATGTCGTACCATGCACAATGAAGGGTTCCGTAGTTGGGATGAATTTATAAAACAAACTTAACATGTTTTACAACTGCAGATTTAAGTTGGTCGATTATTACTCGGTAACTTGTGGAGCCTACGCAGCGGTAATAGTTTTCCTTTTAATTTTGTTATATACACTACTGCCGTGAATTTTTTCACATATCCAAACCCAACCATTTAGCTGGCAGGGGGGGAGACACTTGGCTCTAACAAAAATTAGCACTTTAAAGCTTAATATTCCGCACTCGGATAACTGAATCCAAAAATGGTTTTAACAAACTCACATTATTTTTAAACGACCTTTTTAACGATACCCCACACCATGGGATTGACGAGAAAAAAAAAACCATCCCCACTTTACGTGAAGGGGAGGCACCCTAAAAAAAAATATTTTTTACGGTTTTATTTTACCACTTTGTCGGCGTCGTTTATATGTATATCCATACCAAATTACAGCTTTCTAGTACCAGCGGTCTCTGAGCTAAGCCGTGGACAGACGGACAGACGGGCAGACGGACATGGCGACTATAAGGGTTCCTTGTTGACTACGGAACCCTAACAACGCATTTGCGTTTTTTTTATGATTACGAAAATTGAAGAGTGTCTTTAGTGAAAAGTATTACACGATTGACAAAACTTTCCTCGATACAAAAAACCAGCAAACTTCCCTTAAAATCTGCTTTTTTAAAGAGAATAACCATTCGATTGTTATCAAAGCAATTGTAATAAAATTTGTCTACGTGTTCAATATTAAATACTTTAAGGTTTTGTGGACTTATTTTTTCTATATAAACACAAATAAAATTTTAAAATTACATATTTGTAAACATAGTGCACTAGAATTGCGCGCGGGCGGGGTCATACCACCCCCCTCTGCTCTCGTCACTCCCATTTCGCCTTAAATAAAATAACAAAACACAATAGCAAGGAAAGAAACAATGTGGGTTTTAGATAAATTTGTCCACGATTACCGGGCCGATTTACGAGATTCTTCATTTAGTAGAAGAAGCTCACAAAGTGGTCCCATAGAAATTTTATTAACTTTGGTTGGGTAGTTTTTGAGTTAGCTACAATAAATACGTATTTTTTCTACTTAGTGTAGTGTATGTTGATGAGTGTCATTGGTACTATTAGGTTCCATGGAGAAAGTTGTCAGTTTGATGGTCTGTATCACCCATGCCTTTCTGATATTATACTCTGTATACTCAGACCAAATAAATCAACACCAACAAAGTGCAAGTCGGACTCGCGCACGAAGGGGTTCGTACCATTATCTAAAAAAAAATCACGTTTGTTGTATGGGAGCCCCATTAAATTTTTATTTAATTCTGTTTTTAGTATTTGTTGTTATAGCGGCAACAGAAATACATCATCTGTGAAAATTTCAACTGTCTACCTATCACGGTTCATGAGATACAGCCTGGTGACAGACGGACAGCCAGACAGCGGAGCCTTTGTAATAGGGTCCCGTTTTACCCTTTGGGTACGGAACCCTAAAAACCAAGACAGTGCTGTCAACAGTGACGTGAGGCCGGTTTCGTAAATATGTGTGCACATATTTTGGTGTAGTTTGATTGTAAATGTGTGCGTTTGAGCGTGTATGCACAGAGCGGTGGTGTAGTTTTGGCATGCTTCACTGTATTGTTCGCAGCGCTCTGTCTTTTTTTATTTATTTGGTCTAAGGCTGTATACTAGTTAACTTGCTCTTGTTTAACTTGGTTATGAATATATACCTACTCAGTAGGTATACATGGTGAGCAGCTTGTGGCTAATTAATAAGTCGTACGGGTCGATCCATCAGGTTAAGCTACGCTTGCCGGGGTTGGTCCGTGGATGGGTGACCATCTTTACATAACGAGACTCCTCCGTGCCTCGGAAAGCACGTTAAGTCGTTGGACCGGCGGTCATATCGCGGATCTGTGACAGTCGTTACGGGTCGTCAGTAGCCCGAAAGTTTGACAACCAGTCTTACCAAGGGGTATCGTATTACCCAGTGGTTGTGGAGGTCAGATAGGCCGTCGTTCCATGTAAAATATTGGTATTCAGTTGCATCCGGTTAGACTGGAAGCCGACCCCAACATAGTTGGGAAAAGGCTGGGCAGATTGATTTAGTAGGTATACATGGTAGATTAAAGGGGTTATTCCGTCTATCCACGTACCTATGTCCGAGAATTTACCGTTCCGTTTATCCAACTAGGCCTAGGGTAAATTCTCGGTCTTACGTTTCCGAGTATCCACCGTAGGGTGGATTTTTAGGGGTGGATCAATGATATATTAACAGATATGTTATACACTCACAAAACAACCGAAAAAGTGTCCTGCGCAGCAGCGACAACGCACATGCCCACTTTTCATTCATTTGTCATTTCACTTCAAGTAAAAATGATAGAAAAGAGATGGCTTGATAAAAACAAAAAGAAAAAAAGAGATGGCTAGTGTTGCTACTTCAATTAAGCGTATTACTCGTCGACATGCGTGTCGCAGATAATGTCAATACGTCCCAATTAGGACGTTTTCGAGTCTTCACGATTGCACGCTCACAACGTATCTTTTTAATATAATATCATTGGGATAGACGATATAACCCAATTAAAGTAGTTCCAATTAAACATTTAAACTCACTTAATTTATTCAATACAATTTACTTGTTAGTACAAATTAAACAGTTTTGAAAATTTAAACGAATTGTCTCTCCCAGGGTTAAGGTAAAACTTTACAGACATAGCGACTTCATTTAATGTTACTTCTCAATATATTTTAGAGAAACAAGTTAACGAACGGAATACGTGACGGAGAGGTGTTTCATAATTAAAACTTTCATTCGGAAACGTGTTTCAAGGAGTTTCAATAAAATTTAAAGTTAAATTCACATATTCCTTTTATAAGTATTAATGTTATAAATGCGAAAATTTGTGAGGATGGATGGAAGTTTGTTACTCTTTCACGTAAAAACTGATTTGGATTTGGTTGAATTTTGGCACACATATAGAAGGTATATAACGCGCGCAATCGTTACCTGTATTTAAGAGACTTGTGAAGGAACATTACTTGTTGATGTGATCTTGTTCTCATCTGTAATAATCTGTAGTCGTCATTTATTTTTCGTTGCTTACATAAATATTCTTTTAAAGTCAGTATGTATGTATGTATTGTATAGCATATATATATATTATTATATATTATAATATATTGTATCTATTGGTAAGTTTAAGTACCTACTTATTATTTTGCACCAATGACAACCCCATTTTTGATGTCCACGCAATCACTGTCCATTCTAAGGTTGCCTGGAAGAGATCGCAGAAAGCGATAAGGCCGCCCATTGTATGTTTTGTAGTGTTCAATTTATTTATTTTCGCTATGTATTTTCTGGTGTACAATAAAGTATATATAAATAAATAAATAAATAACCTGGATTAACACCTAGAATATTTTAATTATTTTCTTTATCCTTTACTATACAGAGTGTAAGGGACAGATCTCCGCAGACTGAAGGGGTGAATCCAGTATGTCATACTAAGACGACCGGTTCATGAAATTGTTTCAGGAACGTTATGGGAATCCAATAAATCTGATTTGTTTTATTACCTCACACGCAATGTATCGCTACCGTGGCAAAACGCACGTAGCCGCACTCCCCGTGGCGGGGAACGCGCTCGCGGCACGTGATTTATCAGAGTACATTTTGAGCTTCACGCGTCTTTCGCTATAATATTTCAACGTCCATTGCAATTTTTTTGATTTTAGCTATTTTATTTACATAAATGGACTTCTGCGTATAGAGAATGTAGTTTTACATTGCAATAAAGTAATAGTAACTGAAAAAACAATACAAAATTGAACATTTTTCTGAGAAAATTTCCGGTGGAATATGATTCAAAATAAGGTGCTGAATGCCCCCTGTTAATTTACGGAGGGCTGGGCCTTACACCCTGTATATCTATACTAATATTATAAAGCTGAAGAGTTTGTTTGTTTGTTTTTTTAAACGCGCTAATCTCATGAACGGTTGGAAGGTTGGAATTGAAAAATTCTTTTTGTGTTGGATAGTCCATTTATCGAGGAAGGCTATAGGCTATATAACATCACGCTACGACCTTTGCAAAAACGGGAAAAATTATTCCTTTTTGAGAGCTTCCGTTGCGCGCGCTGCGTAAACGGTTTAGGTTACGCAAATATCATGTATGATAGAATTGTTCCTCTTTAAAAGTTCTAAAAAAAAGTCCGCGATAGCATATGTCTATCTTTTAAGATTGACTCACTAATACCTTTTTTATGGTAGGTAATCAATTTTTTTTCGAAGTTAATGCATTATTTGCAAATGAGTTTCATCGACATAATATTAATTCTTATTCAAATAAATAGTTTTGACATCAATGGTATTTATGTAGCAGTAAAATACTTTTTAATTCATTCGAATCGAACATTTAATTTCGAAGATATCACGATATAAAAATGCAATACGCGAACCGTTCGGCGCCGGCGCCGCGCCTCCGCGATGTTAGAGAGGAGAGGATGAGCAGACGGGTAAACATGACCTGGAATAGGACATAGGATACGTTTTATCCCTATATTCCCACGGAATCGACATCTACGCGGATGAAACCGCGGGGCACAGCTAGTTCTTTTATATTTTGTGAATGTGAGAACGTTGTAGACTTAACAGACTGTAGATTTGTAGACCATTTTATATTTGGTTAAGTACCTGGTACACACGGCTACAAATCAAGCTATACATTTCCAGTATAAGGTCAGCTTAAACTGGAAACATATAGCTTGATGTGTAGCCGTGTGTACTTGTTGACAGGCCTCCACCGTCTTCTCATTGTAAAAGCCATTTATTGTTAAGCTACGCTTGCCGGGGACGGTCCGTGGTTGGGTGACCATCTTTACTTACCGAAACTACTCCGTGCCTCGGAAAGCACGTTAAGCCGTTGGTCCCGGCTGTCATACGTGGATCTTTGACAGTCGTTATCGTATTACCCAGTTACTGGGTTGTGGAGGATAGGCAGTCGCTCTATGTAAAATACTGGTATTCAGCTGCATCCAGTTAGACTGGAAGCCGACCCCAACCTAGTTGGGAAAAGGTTACGCAGATTGATTGATTTTTTTAATAACTACTAAGGGCTGACAAACACTTTATATTTATTCGCTGGATTAGACTTGTATTAGCGATAAAAGTTTGGTCGAATTCGCCCTGAGGCGAATAAACGAATAATTATATTAGAAGTAATGACACGTACATAATTACATCATAAAAGTAGGTACCCTATTGTTGGCTGCCAATGAACTGGAGGCCGATATTACATTCATTCATTATTATAATGAATGTCCGAAAGGGATACCGGGAACCTGGCAACAGGCAACTGAAGGAACACGGGTGGATTTTAGTCAGTAAAAGTCTGACACGCCAACACGCAAAAAATAAAAATAAACGTTATTATAATAATTATATGTGTTTACACGTTGTTATTGTTTTGTGCCTACAATATAATTAAACGTTAAAGAAGTTCTTGTGTCCTTTTTCGATCGTCTCTGGATGTGAATTTGCAATATCCTTCAAGGCTCTTGGTTTTTGGTTGAAAGTTTTGAATTGTGTGAATTGAAGGCAGATTTTTGAACCATCAGAAGACCATTTCTTCCTCAACGTAAATAAATAATTTAATAAACCTAAATAACTCATTAATTTGCAGTTTTAAATTAAGGAAAGAATTACGTAACTACGTATTTTTGATAACACTCAAAACCGCGCACTGTCCATATTCGACAATAATTTTATTAGGTACCTAGTCCAATGGTCTTATACTGAGGATATTTGTTAAATTTTGGTCAGGTTTTCCCTATGTCAGACATCAAAAATGTATTTTTTGTAATAAATAATCATCTACCTACCCTTTTTTACTCAGTTTTCTCTATATGTACTATAAAACGTGCCGCTACAATGGCGACATTAATTTAACATACGGGTAGGGCTAGTGACCAGTAATCATTAAAATTAAAAAATTAGTCGGTTGAAAAATTTAAATTTTCAAACAAACTAAATAATAAAAAAATAACCAAAATTGAGGTCACTCTGTGTAAAAGATTCATTCATGAAGATACCTACCAGCTGGCTTACGTTCTATCGGCCGATTCTTTGTCGGCGGCATAATTTCTAAGAAATTGTGCGGCTTTCCTTCTATTTGCCTACTTATGATAGGTGACCCCGGCAAATGACCTCTTCGCTACAGTTCTTTAAGTACAGGTTGCTCCAAGATGGTAATTTAGAAAATTGAAAATAAATCAGTAAATAATAACGTTTAATGAAATTAAAGTATTTTCATTAAATTAATACGCGAAATCGTATACGTTAGTTAAATTAATGTCACCATTAAAGCGGCACTCTGTATACTGCAAAATGCTGTCAACTTTATTAACATGAAGAAAGCAAGAAAATTATTATGTAAAGAAAGTAATTTCATATTTCTTATCTACAAACTAATGCCATAAATAAGTTTTTTTTATCGACTCTGGGTTTTGTTGCCCAATTGCCCATACAATTTTGAGCATGCTCCTTTGCCGTGCCATTTCATACAACTGTCAAAGAGTGACGAGTCGTGATTTGAATCATCATCATCATCTGCCTAGCCTTTTCCCAACTATGTTGGGGTCGGCTTCCAGTCTAACCGGATGCAGCTGAATACCAGTACTTTACATGGAGCGACTGCCTATCTGACCTCCACAACCCAGTAACTGGGTAATACGATACCCCACACGATACGGTAGTCATGATTAGAATATATGGACATTTTAAGTTGGTGGTCAATTCGCGTAACAATTAATTTCCTTGACTTTATTTTGCATTTAGTATTTACCTTGATGACTTAACATAGGTACAGCTTTACAATAGTTAATTGTGTAGTATGTGGTGGCCGCTAATCACAATACCTTTTAATGTTTTTCCTTAATAATGCTATTTCTAACATCATGGATTTAATTAAGTATACATTTCAAGAGAACTTTATTCATTGAGATTTCCTATTATTTCTGTTGTGGATTTAATTTTTTCGCGTTTACCTCATTTGTTCTAATTTTAAATAATATTCCTTCTAATTGATATTTTCATTACTTCTTTATATTCCGGAGACGGTGCTAGCACGGAGCGTGCATGCCATGCCCCTTTAAGACAGGGTAAATTTTTTACAAAAAAAAAAACAACCGACTTTAATTTTGGAAGTCTATGTTTTTATTTGCCACCGACTTCCGAAATTAAAGTAATTTTTCAGTCTTTAGTTGTGGTACCTTATCCACACAAATTCTTATACCACTATTTGCTATTTAAATACCAGTGAAAGGAAGAAATTATAATTATAACATCACGAACATTCACAAAGTGGAAAAAATACGTATTATTGAAGCTTACTCAAAAACTTACCAAGCAAAGTTATTAAAATTTTAGAATCACGTAAGTCGGTTCAGTAATCACGGAGAAATCGGTAAAAAATACATACAGACGAACATGAACTCCTTCTTTTTTTAACTCGGTTAAAAATAATGGAAAGATAAATAAAGTAAAGTAATTATTGAATGATAAAGTTCAATCGAGCCATACCTACAACAGGAAATATTTTAATTTACTCCGTAGAACTACACCAGTAACATGACACGACGAATCACAGTACGATTTGCTTGTTTATTCAAAGCAGTTGTAATCTTCATAATTTCGTGAACAGTTCGTTTTAAAACGCGTAGCAAAATATCATGGTATCATGTTTATGTATAAATAAGTGAATTAATCAATTAACTAATTGATTTAATCAAATATTACGAGGAAAATATGGAAGGTATGTGATTTTATTTTAAACCTGTAGGTAAAGTAGTATTAGTATTTCGGTTTGTTATGATTGTAAATACAGCGGAAGTGTGACTGTAATTTTAGTTACCTATATAAAAAATGCCAGAAATCGATTCATTATACGATTCTGAACAAACAGCGATTACTTTCATAGTGTGCAATATTTGCATTAATTCAGTTAATCATTGTATCGATGACATATACTTTGTCGATGACATAATTTTTTTAACGTCATTTAAAATAGACTATTGACCATGCAGTGCCTACAATATTCAATCACAATTTATGCTACACATTCTGATTATTAAGGTTCCGTATCCAAAGGGTAAAGCGGGACCCTATTACTAAGACTCCGCTGTCTGTCTGTGTCTGTCCGTCTGTCACCAGGCTGTATCTCATGAACCGTGATAGCTAGACAGTTGAAATTTTCACAGATGATGTATTTCTGTTGCCGCTATAATACTAAAAAACAGAATAACATAAATATTTAAGGGGGCTCCCATACAACAAACATGATTTTTTCGCGTTTTTATAGATAGTGGTACGGAACCCTTCGTGCGCTAGTCCGACTCGCACTTGTTTTTAGTAGTGCTGGCCCAGTGGTAACGGCCGCGACTTACCAGTTGTAGGTCGTGGGTTCGAACCCAGACAGATGCCTTACGTTGTGTAGATTATTTCATCACCACTGCTCTCAAAACGGTGAAGGAAAACATCGTGAGGAAACCGGCGTGTCCTATTATAGAACCGATAATTCAAAGACATGTGACATCTACCATCCCGCACTGGACCCGCGTGGTGGATTACGGCCCACTCCCTCTCACCGAGAGGGGGCCTGTGTCCCGGCAGTGGGAACATAAAAAAATCAAAATCAAAATATTTTATTTCACATAAACCTACATGGGCACCTGTGAAATGTCAGAAGCTAAGTGCATGGTTCCAATTGGTCGTTTCCTATGGAGAAGAGCCGGTACGAAACTCCATGGTTACTCTTTTAAAAATAATTGGCTTTTAGAATATTTTCGAATAACAGTGTTAATAGGCATGAGAGAACAGTTCAGGCCTTTCAAAAAGTACCAGGTACTTAACAAAATAGAAAATCTTCAATAAATCTACAGCTATTAAGCCTACAACGTTCACAAAACACAAAAGAGTCTTAGTAGGTATAACATAATCAGCCTATAACGTTCCCACTGCTGGGACACATGCCGTAATCCACCACTCGGGCCCAGTGCGGGTTGGTAGATGTCACATTGGTTCTAGGACATGCCGATTTCCTCACGATGTTTTCCTTCACCGTTTTCGAGAGCAGTGATGATGAAATAATTTACACAAAGTAAAGCATCTGTCTGGGTTCGAACCTACGACCTACCTTAGTAGATAAAAGACAAATAAGATAGGAACTTCTATACTGTTCCAAAATCCGTGGTTTAAAAACCGTGTTAAACTAATTTAAAACGATTTTTAAATCTCGGATTCTGGTTTAAAACGGTTTATTTACATCTATATAATAGTGGTGCCCACAGCTCGGTGTTAAATCGTTGTTATATTTCATTACAGAAAGAAGAATGTTAGCTGTTCTGGTCGCAGTCCAAGTAGTACAATGCGCTACTGGTATGTTCTTCCACGCACCATCAAATGTGGTCATCGTGTCTGGGGAAGCGGAAAATGGCTCAGATTTCGGTTTTGCTATGACCTATATGAATGACTCTAAAACTTTAGGTAAGAAACTTTGTATTTCTAACCGACTTCTAAAAAAGGAGGAGTTCCTCAATTGGGATGTTTATACAAACGGCGTTCCCGTTAACCCACAATAATATGTATATATGAGACCATACAAGCCAAAAAAAAGCCATTTTTTTTTTTTTTTTCTGAATTATTCACAAAACTATTTAATTGATACGTAAAAGAAACACTCTGTACACGCACACTTGTATTTCATCTTAGAAAGACAAGTTTAGTGTGACATGTGTGCGTGTACAGGGTGTTTCTTTTCCGTATCAATAATTTAATATTTTTTGTGAATATTTTACTATAAAAAATAAAAGTCTTTTTTATAATGGTAATATTGTTTTTAGCATGTATAGACGCTATCTATACTATAGCAGTTAACGAGAACAGCCTTTGTTAGATAACATACTGTATTTTTTTTTAATGTTCTTTTTCTCCGTCATATATAGATGGATTTGCAAAATTATTATTTTTTTGTACTCTCGAGGTGGTCCCGTACCTATATTTTATGAACTTTGCTTGGGTATTTTTTGAGTTAGCTTCATACGTATTTTTCCCACTTGTCTATATGGATGATGTTATAACAACTTCCTGTCACTACACCGACTTCCAAAATAAAATTATTTTTCACTTTGTAGTTTATTTTGGAATGGAATTTTGGAAGTCGGTAGTATTTTTTGTAAAAAAGGTTTTTTTCATAAAGTTTTTCAGACTTTAGACTCAAGGTCAGCTTAGACAGAAATAGCATCGTCAGCCTATAATGTTCCCACTGCTGGGACACAGGCCTCGTTCTAGTGAGAGGGAGTGGGCGGTAAACGACCATGAGGGCCCAGTGCGGCTTTGTGGATGTCACATGTCTTTGAACTTTTGGTTCTATGACATGTTGGTTTCGACACGACGTTTTCCTGCACCGTTTTGACAAAAGTGGTGATGAAATAATTTTGTCAAAGTAAAGTGCCTGTCTGGGTTTGAACCCATGATCTACTCGTAGGTCACGGCCTGCAGAATAACAAAAACGACTGAGGTTTACAGCATAATATGATGTGTAACATCTGACATCTTGCCTGACATTACCATCCGGTCGGAAAATGGGTTGGCACCATCTGACGGCCAACTCTAGCACCACGCGCGGTCATTGGTCAAATCAAATAGCGCGCGCTTCCCGGCTTCCTGTTACACACTTCCGTCCCTTTTCACAAAATCACTCCCACAGATTGCCGGAAAGCGAGACAAATGATGTTACACATAAACAATAATCTTTATTTTTTCTTACGGAACATATCGGCAGTTTATAACCTGTGTTTCTAGATTGTTTGTAATACTCTTACTTTATTTTGACAGTTGTCGGTGCTCCGAAAGCAGACTTCTTAGGAAAAGTATTCAGTTGTGATATTGAAGACGCTGGGGTGAAAAAAAACATTTCTTGTGGAGAGCCATACCTTGATATCAACCCCTCCGAATATAATACTGGTAAGAAAGAAAAGTATCTACCCGTTACTATAGACCCGGATAAATACACTCCCGAACTCTTAATCGAGACACCGTAAACATCAAAATGTGATGTTTCAAAGAAAAAGTTTTTATGTAGTTTTGAAGCCGACTTCATGTTATGATGATTTTAATTGAATCACAATGAATGGTACCTAATATTGAAGAGTCTATGGGAACGCCCCTTATTATTTAAATTGAAGAGTCTATGGAAACGCCCCATATATAATAATAGGTCTTTACCTATGAAATTGCCGTTTTGTATGAAAAAATTTAAACGATTTTTTTTCATGAATTTTTTATTTGTATTAATCGAAGTAATCACCCATGCAATCAATGCATCTTTGCCATCGCAGTGGCAGTTTATTGATGCCCTTCTTAAAGAAATCAGCTGGACGGGAGGCAACAAATTCTTCAAAGGCATTTTGTACTGCCTCTCGGGTATTGAATTTTTTTCCCGCCAAGAAGTTATCCAAATTCTGGAAAAAGTAGTAGTCTGTAGGCGCAAGGTCTGGTGAGTAGAGCGGATGACGGAGAGCTTCCAACCCCAGTTCTTGCAACTTGGAGACCGTCTGCTGCGCAGTATGAGGTCGCGCGTTGTCGTGCAGGAGCAGCGGAGACGAGCGATTGACCAATGCTGGTTGGAGATGCGCCAGCTTCTCCATCATTGTGTTCAGTTCTTCACAGTACACATCTGCAGTAATGCTCACCCCGTTTGGTAAGAAGCTGTGATGAATCACACCGGCGCTAGACCACCAAACAGTGACCATCACTTTTCTAGGGGTAAGTTTTCGTTTAGGGCATTGTTTAGGTGCTGAACCAGGATCCAACCAACTTGCTGAGCGCTTGCGGTTATCAAACAGAATCCATTTTTCATCGCAGGTAACAATGCGGTTCAAAATTCCTTCATTTGTGTGTCCTTGAGTTCGTGGGGCACCCATTTGTCAAGCTTTTTTACCTTGCCAATTTGACGCAAATGGACCAATATTGTTTTGACGCTAACGTCGAAAGCTGCTGCTAATTCAGCCGTAGATTGTGTATCATCAGCTTCCACAATCGCCTTTAATTCGTCATTGTCGACCAAAGTCTTCGGACGACCGCGAGGTTCATTTTTCAGGTCGAAATGACGAAAAAGATTGAAATGCGATGAAAATGTAACACTAATCAATAAAGAAATGACTACTTTTGGAAAAAAAAAACCATGTTTTTAAAATAAAATTAATTTGAAATTAGAATTCTTAGCCAAACAAAAATTATTTTGATTTGAAATGGCCAGTACTGCAGAACGGCAATTTCATAGGTAAAGACCTAATATTTAACATACGGTATTTTCGGATAGGTACTAATTTTTTTTAATACGGATTTTTTATTTGGCAGTTTCTTATTTTTTATGCTGATATAATTAATTAATTATAATAGTAGATTTAAGAGGCTATGGGACCGCCCCTTAAATGATAAATGATTTATTTCCTGTAAGTGGGTTTGTACTAACACTTTTACACATCAATCACATTTTTTAAACTAGATGAGGTCGGTGTTTTCTATCTCACTGATCCTTACTATTGAACATACGGTATTTTCGGATAGATACCTACCTACTCGGCCTTTGACACTGACTGTATATACTGAGCTTAAAAATCCTTATTCAACCGAAAACCTACTTGTTACGCGAAAGGATTTATTTTAAGATCTTTGGATGAAGTTAATTGAAAAAAAAACAATTTTTTTTTCAGAAAAATTTCCTAATCAACATTTTCATATGGGTTCTACGATAGTTGCTACAAATGAATACTTTTTTGTGAGTATATATTTTTGCTTTCCTTTTTATTCGTAAAATCTAAGTATGAAGATTTTCTTAGAACTTGAGTAAAATCGGTAGATAATTATTATTATCTGTTAACATATTGATGCTCGTTCAGCCCCCGGGAATATGATCCGTTTGGACACCATTAAAATATGCACATACTAAACTATTTATAGAAATCCGGTATAGCATGATCACGGAAAACTAAACTAAGTTAGGATAGGTAGGTAATACAACATTATATTTTATCCTCGTTGTTGTTTTCTTTATAAAGAATTCAATAGAATTTTAAAATATCATTAGTTATTTTCGTATCAAGAGGCATTTGCTCTGTTGTACAGTGGGCCGCACTTCAGTGGTACACAAGTTTGCTTGAGAAGAGGCCAACTAAAGGTTCGGCCAAACCGACTGCAAAGCGGGAGCGACAGTCGCGCGGCGGTCGCTGCTCGTGTTTATCTATGGCGCCTTGCACACGCGATCGCTCGCTGTCGTCGCGCAGATGTGCACGTTAAAGCTCAAAACACACACAAGGCGGGTGCGTATCGAAAGCAGGTCGGGCGCGGGGGGAGTACGGCGGTCATAATAAATTGTAATTCAAGGAATTATATGGATGTCAACACACAGACGCGGGCGCGGGTCAAAAATGTTCTGTTTGGCGATGGATCTCTGGATTATGAAGATTTTAAATATGTCCGCGCCCGAACCGCTGCCGCCCCGCGCCCGACACGCTGCCGTCCCGCGCCCGCGCTTTGTGTGTGAACACGATGACAGCGCGGCTCCCGCGAAGAAAACGTCCCGACCCGCTGCCGACACACACCCGCCTTGTGTGTGTGTTGAGCTTTAGTTTCCCCTTGTTGACGCTCACGCTTCGCTTTTCGCGTACCAGTTACTTGACGCGCAGGTTTGGTTGAAACTTTATACTGATTATGTTACCACAGACAAGCGACCTACCGTACGTGTGGAAATATATCCTTCAATTTGCGTCGGAAGGGGTTTATCATACTTTTATCAACTAACGCCCGGAATTCGGCCAAAGTGTGGAACTCTCTGCCAGCATCGGTGTTCCCTTCCACGTATAACCCGTCAGCCTTCAAAACAGGAGTGAACAGGCATCTTCTGGGCTTGCTCGTTCCATCATAGACCTCATATATCGCTTTCCATCAGGCGAGATCGAGGTCAAGAACAGTCCGCTAACTCATTAAAAAAAATTAAAAGAATAATAATGATCCCGATCTTTATCTGTAACCAATCAAAACAGCCGAGTGTGCCAATCAGAGTCTGTGAGAGGGTGAATCACAGGAAATGAAATGATTTTTTTTATTCTGTAAATAGGATATAGGAATCACTTTTACACGTCATATTAAAATATATTAAAAATAAGCTAGATGAGGTCGGCGTTTCCTATCTGACTACTCTGAGAAGAAAGGCCGAAACAAACTCAGAGGTCACAGTCTCTTTTAAAGTCCAGACATAATCTTGGTCAAGCCATATGAGGACCATATCGGGCAGTCGTAAAAGACCGCATATTGAGTTTGGGATTGAGATACCTACATAATTTCACCAGGTATCGGTCCACCAGATGTAAAACTAGTCTAGCTCGTTAGATTTCTTCAACTGAGGAGTACAGAAGTTTATGTCCAACTCCTAAAGCTCCACTCACTTGAACCAACACCTAATAGATAGATAGATACTATAGATAGATAAAACGTTTATTTGGTGCAAACAAAAGACAGTACAACATACAAAAGCACGGTTAAATAATAACTAATTACATTAATAAATAGCTACAAGATGCCAGTATACAAAAAAAATTAATTAAAAACAATAAAAGAAAACTAGACACAGTGATGACACTATTGTCTATACGAAACATACAAAGTGCGGTGTGCGTCTCAACGTTGCACCAAATAGGAGTCCAACTCACTCATGTATCAGGCAAATATACCTGACGCTGATATTCTGCTGGATCCCTGCAGTGACATACGGACGTCGACGTAATGTTCATAATTCATAAGTAATTGCCCAAGAAAGATATGGTGAGACGACTTGATGCGCACCGCGCTGCCTGCCTGGAACCAGCCCAGCGCGGGAAAAGAGTTACTGGAAAGATTTTTGGGAGGCTTTTGCCCAGCAGTTGACCAATAAGGCCTTAAAAAAAAACGAGTGAACCTTACAATAGTCGCATATCATGTGTAACAAACATCTGACATCTTGGCTGACACTAACAACCTGTCGGATAATGGGTTGGTACCCCCTGACGGCCAACTCTAGCACCGCACGCGTGAGCTCATTGGTCAAATCAAATAGCGCGCGCTTCCTCGCCTTCCTGTTACGCACTTCGGCCCCTTTTCACGAAATCACTTCCAAAAAATAAAAGAGGAAATATGATACACGTAATCAAAAAAATGACTAAATATTTAGTCCTTTTTATTTATTTATTTATTTATTATTTATGTACTCACAGTAAAATACAAAGAGATACGACATAATTATGATATGAGTACAAAGGTCTGCCCTTTGTACTCATATCATAATTATGTCGTAAAATACAAAGAGATACGTCATAATTATGATATGAGTACAAAGGGCAGACCTTTGTACTCATATCATAATTATGTCGTATCTCTTTGTATTTTACTGTGTGTCGCCGTTATTTCTTAAGTAATTTCTTCCAGCAGACCTGCGAAAGGAGAAATGAGAAAGAAATATAGACAATAGTGTGTGAGAACAAGAAGAGAAAAACAAGATTATGAAAAGCAATAAGTGATGTTTTAGTTTTAAATGACTGTTTATTTCACAGGCGTGTGCCCCTTTATGGGCGACAGAAATAAATGCAACTAAACAAAGTGGTAAAGTTGTATTAACTGATGCTTTTGGGACATGTTTCGTGCATAACGACCATGACGATACATATCGCTATCAAGGCCTTTTAGAGTATTACCTGAAATCCAGTGCAAGGAAGAAAGGTTTCAAAACAATACGAACCCCTTTAATAGTTGGTAAGTATACCTGTTTTCTGTTGATAGGGTTCCGTACCAAAAGGGAGCCAACGGGCCGCGTCCGTCTGTCACAGGACTGTATCTTTTGAACCGTATTTGGTTATAGACACTTGAAATGTACATAGAGTGTGTATGACCATATATGAGCAATCTGCCTAGCCTTTTCCCAATTATGTTAGGGTCGACTTCCAGTCTAACCGGATGTACTAGCTGTACTAGTATTTTACATGGAGCGATTGCCTATCAGACCTCCACAACCCAGTAACTGGGTAATACGATACCCCTATTGGTAAGACTGGTTGTCAGACTTTCGGGCTTGTGACGACTATCAAAGATCCACGAATGACAGCCGGGACCAAACGGCTTAACGTGCTTTCCGAGGCACGGAGGAGTATCGGTATGTAAAGATGGTCACCCATCCACAGACTAAGCCCAGCAAGCGTAGCTAACCCTCATGGCTTGACCTGTGCGGCTGTTATTACTTAGCCACGAGCTCCTCATCATATGACCATCTATGAGCGCTATAATAATAAATAATAAAAATTACATAAGTTAAAAATTAAAGGGGGTCGGTCCAAACACAAGAAACGTGTTGTTTGTTAAATATGTATTAAAAAAAAGACTGTAGTGTTATATATTGAACGGTGGTTCTTCGTGAACTCGCCAACTCACACTTGGCCGCTTTTTTTAAACTGGTGATACACGAATAGCTCATGGTATGGTTTTAAAAGATATGGCCAGAAAGCGTATCAGTGAGTAAGCTTTTTAACGAGGATGACAAACATTAAATGAAGGCACTTTCTTCCAATAGTTGCTTCCAGTAGTTAGTATTTGGCAAAGCATTGGATTTTTTGCAAAATCCAATGCTTTGCCAAATACTAACTAATATTATAAATGCGAAAGTGAGTTTGTTTGTTTGTTTGTCTTTCACGCTAAAACGGCAGAACGGATTTGGATGAAATTTGACACATGAGTAGATCAGGACCCGGGTTAGAACATAGGCTAATTTTTATCCCGATATTACCACGAGATCGAGACTTATTCGGGTCAAACCGCGGCGCGGGGTGCAGCTAACATTATGTTATTATGAAATGATTAAAATCTTAATTAATAATCTTATTTCTAGATAGATTTACTGGTGGAACTGGTTGGTCTACGTTACTTGACGAGGAGAATGATCTGTTGCTGATAGCAAAAACGTCGTTGTCTGGAGATTTTTTCTACTTACGCGCGTCAGATCCATATAAGGACGTCAAATCATTGGCAGACAAGAAATTGTATACACGTTACTTGCCCAGTTTTTGGAACATAGGTAAAGTTAATCCGCACTTTATTATTATTAGCGCTAAGGCTGGATTATCAGAGCTGAGAGCAGAGAGAGTTTAATTAATAAAATACAATAGTCTTAGATATAAGATATAATTAGTAACCTATTCCACTTAGCTGTTCCTCAAGAGTCACATAAAACCCTGTAATCGACACGTGTTTCAACTCTCAACGAATCCTCAGGATGACGATTGACCAGTCGCGAACCAGAACACGACGTGTTGCCACGCCGAGCGCTGGGCGCAGAGACTCTGCACACAGACACTGCTGCTGTGGCAGTCTGCGTCCAGCACTCGGCGTGGCCACAACGGCCAACTAGCCGCAGACACAATACCACTAGAGGGCCACGACTGGCCAGAATCATGGCCGTCTGATCCGCGAGATCTCTTAGACTTAATATAATATATCTTGACTTTACATCATCTGCCGAGCCTTTTCCCAACTATGTTGGAGTCGGCTTCCAATCTAATTGGATGCAGCTGAATACCAGTATTTTACATGGAGCGACTGCCTATCTGACCCCCACAACCCACTTACTGGGTAACACGATATCCCTTGATAAGACTGGTTGTCAGACTTTCGGGCTTCTGAAGACCCTTATCAACTATCAAAGATCTACAAATGACAGCCGGGATCAACGGCTTAACTTGCTTTCCGAGGCACGGAGGATCTTGGTATGTAAAGATGGTCACGCATCCACGAACCAACCCCGGCAAGCGTAGCTTAACCGGATTGATCGACCCGTGTGGCTATTTTTTAGCTACAAGCTCCTCTGACTTTACCTGTTAGTAAATTAACATGTCTGATTTAAGAGAGCCGGTGATTCGTAAGATTGTGCATTATAACACCCAGCGCTAGTAATATTTTAAGATTTATGATTTATTCGATTTTATTGCAGGTTTTGGCCTCACTGCTGGAAAATTCTTTTCAGAGAAAACAGTTTACGCGTTTAGTATGCTTCAGAAAAATATGGAAGGAGTTGTAAGTAATCAAATGAGACCTAAAACTAATAAAATCGGCCCCGAGACACCTTTCAGTGGTTTTCGCTAAGTATCACTATATATTATAAAACAAAGTCCTCCACCGCGTCTGTCTGTGTGTCTGTGCGCGATAAACTCAAAAACTACTGCACCGATTTTCATGCTGTTTTCAGCAATGTATAGAGTGGTTCTCGAGGAAGGTTTTTATTTAATACTGGTATTCATTTACCGATTCAATCAATCTACCTAGCCTTTTCCCAACTAGGTTGGGGTCGGCTTCCAGTCTAACCGGATGCAGCTGAATATCAGTATTTTACATGGAGCGACTACCTATCTGACCTCCACAACCCAGCAGTAACTGGGTAATTACGATACCCCTTGGTAAGACTGGTTGTCAGACTTTCGGACTTCTGACGACCCATAACGACTGTCAAAGATCCACGAATGACAGCCGGATCAACGGCTTAACGTGCTTTCCGAAGCACGGAGGAGACCCAGTATGTAAAGATGGTCACCCATAAACGGACCAACCCCGGCAAGCGTAGCTTAACCGGATTGATCGACCCGTGCGGCTGTTATTACTTAGCCACGAGCTCATTCTTCATTTACCGATTCAATAACCTTGAAATATCTCTTTTCAGATATCGTTTCTCGATCGAAAGAATGATCATTCGTTATCAATGTTGGCCCGAACTCGCGCGGAGGAGACAAGTCTGAAGTTCATTCAGTTGCACAGTAATGCTATTGGCACAATGTTCGGGACGACAATGAGCGCTGCAGACCTCAATTTAGATGGACTAGACGAACTATTAGTGGGTGCGCCTGCGCAGTCTGAAGACGAATGCTTCGAGTGCGGTGCCTTACATATTTACATAGGTAGCAGAGGAGATATGGTAAGATACACAAAAATGTTTTAATTGTTACTGTTAGGGAAATTAATCGTTAACGTTTCACGCGTCAGTAGTCAAAACGTCTGCCAGGGTTGCAGGAAAGTCCGAAAGGGATACCGGGACCCTTGGCAACAGGCAACTGAAGGAACACGGGTGGGTTTTAGTCAGTAAAAGTCTGACACACCCTTACGCTCCGCCCAGAGCGGGAGAAGTCATTAAAATTTGATGATTTCCCACCCTAAAATAAACAAAAAGAAAAAGCTGTCAAAACGTAGATTATAAAATTCTCACATGGCCGCACGGTGCCAACCCTACTCACCCAAAACTCTGTAATTATTGCAAGCAAGTCAAAGTTGCCTAATTTGAGAGTCATGTTGCAAGTTTATTAGATTATTGACGTAATACAAACGCTAAAATGGTTCCAACCGATTAATTAACACCACTTCTGTATCCAATCCTTAATATGACCACACCTTTTTGAACACATGCTGTTTAAGCTATAATATTTACTCGTACCTATCGCCCATTGTTATTTATGGCCTGAAATACAGGATTTCATAAACCTAGATCAGACAGGTCTTTATTACAGCTAAAATTAAAGATTCCTCGTTTGTAAGTAATGTAAATAATTTTACTTTTTAACATGTTTTTTTTTTTTTTACTCTTGTCCTCAGAGATCTATCAATGAACCGAATAGGCTTCGTTCAATTTTTGCCAGTGTTCACTTTGGCCGCTTCGGCACTGCCATTGCTGCGAAAGACATTGATGGTGACGGCAAACCAGGTTCGTATAATATAAATACACTGCAAAGAGATAATGATACTATAGAAAGGCCATCAGAAGAAAATGCATGTCATAGAAAAACTTTGATACCCATGTCTCAGTGACGCCTTCAAGCATAATGTAGCAAAATAACGTAATTGTCATGTAGCAACCGTCTGATAGTTTGAAACATCAAAAAAAAAATCTAAATACTGCGTAAATTACAAAATACTAAAAACAATAAACCCGCTATCTAATTGCGCTAATTATTTACGTAAGCGATTAAGACTAATTTGTTTCATTTTGACAGTTCAACAACATTCATTGCGTTATTTACGTTGTTGAGCAGTTTTTTTCGAACTTATGAAGCAATGGACATTTGTCAGACACGCAATTAGGATGCAGGATTAAGACTAGTCGTTTTAATGCTACGAGATTTGCAATACTTTAATGCAGAATTCAGCATAATGTATATAACTTTCTTTTGGTGGACACGAATGCGACTTGACGTGCAGGCGTACACACGGCTTCACTTAAGCTATACTTTCCAGTATAAGCTGACCTCGCATTGTACGGAAATCGTATACAATGTGAGATCAGCATAAACTGGAAATGTATAGCTAGCTTGATGTTTACCCGTATGTACCACTAGACTGAGCGACTTTTGCCCACATTGATGATTACAACCCTGTAGTACCCCTACAACCCTGTATCGTGGTTGCGGGAAAGTCCGAAAGGGATACCGGGACCTTGGCAACAGGCAACTGAAGGAACACGGGTGGGTTTTAGTTCTACCCATTGCTCGCCATCCGCAAGCCCGCGCCTATGGTGACCGGGAATCCGCCTGGGATTCCCGACGCCCAGGTTGTCTCCAGCGGCGGCGGTTACGGGCGTGAGGGCGCGGGCATTGCCTCTCCCTCACGAGTTCCGCCTCCTCCTTCGCGAGCATCACTGCTTCGCAGAAGGAGGTGACCGCCTCCCATGCCCTCTCGCTCCGTACCATGGCCTGGACCAGGGCCAGACGCGAGAGGTCAGTGCCGCCAATCGCCTCCACGAGGATACGGTGGTGCTCCGCCCAAGCAGGGCACACCTCCACCGTATGCTCCACCGTGTCCTCCGGATCCCTCAAATTGCTTAGCATGAGCCTCTGTTATATCTAAAACACTGCAGCATTAATTTTGAATTAAATATTATGTTAAAGTTGAGGATTAATGTTAAGTACTATGTTTGGAGCAGTGGTGGCCCAGTGGTAACGGCCACGACTTACGAGTCGTAGGTCGTAGGTTCGAAACCTGACAGGCGCTTTAATTTGTGTTAATTATTTCATCGCCACTGCTCTCAAAATGGTGAAGGAAAACATCTTGAGGAAACCGGCATGTCCTAGAACCAAAAATTCGAAGACATGTGACATCTACCAACCCGCACTGGGCCCGCGTGGTGGATTACGGCCCGCGATCTGTGAGAGGACGCCTGTGTTCCAGCAGTGGGAACATTATAGGCTGATTATGCTGTTTGACAACTACACGATTCCATTAAGACCTCCAAACCGAACAATAAAGCGCTAGTATAAAAAAATACTTCAAATTAGATCATGAATCTTTGCATATCAAGTAAAAAGCAATTACCTAAACTATTGGCGCCTTGGAGCCGCCAGCACCCCACGCAGCCGCGCTCTATAACTCAGTCCGCGAGCAGATGGTGCGAGCGAGATAAAAAATGAATTTGATGTGAGATAGCGTGGGCTTTAAAGTAAATAATTTAATGTCTTTGCTTATGGCTCCTGAAAACCCCTGGTGTAAGAAATTATTTTTTAATTAGAAGCCTGAAATTTTTAAACGACTTTTAACTTTACAGAACTAGTAGTAAGCGCGCCATACGAGAAGAATGCAAATGGCAGTGGAGCCATTTACATACTATCTGGTTACGAGGTTTACAATACCCTGATGAAGACCCAGGACTACAAGAGTATTCAGCTGTCAGACTTGAGACTGACGCAGCGGATCCATAAGGAGTCTTACAGGACCCTCGGCTTCAGTCTTCAGTTTATTGATGACGTTGACGAGAATGGATGTCAAGGTGGGATTAAAAACAGTTTATTAGAAACCTATTTTTAATAGTAGTAGCCTAAACGTATAAGGGCAAGATTCATATGAATATGAACCTTATTCTCAGCGCATACTGTTCATAAACGTAAAAGAATGTGATGTAAGCAAACGTTTCATACGAATATCAAAATGAGTGTTTAGTTTGTAATCTTCCTGCATCTACTTAGCTTATATTTTTTATACCAAATATCTTACACTTTTTCTTTTTTTCAGACTGCGTGTGCGATGCTTCTGTTGTAGTCGATATCCGTAGTTGTAGTAAATATTAGAGTGGTCGACTAATCAAAATGCTGTTTTTCATGGCCTATACAGACATACATGGGTCATGCCAAAAGAAGTTAGATTTTCTTTTCTCATTTGTTTGACACTGGCAAGTTATTCACTATCTTACAGGCTGGTTATTTATTGACATATTTCAAACAGTGTGTTCTCGAACAGTAATATTAGCTTGGTGTGACAAGTGACCGCAGTCAGGAATCTGGCACCTTCTCGGGCACCACGAAAATGCGGTGCCCCACCGTTACTCGAATTTTTTAACTAAAAAAAATTGTCTGTCCTTCCTCACCCATCATATTCCCCTGACCTAGTGCCTTGTGATTTTTATCTGTTTCCAAGAAACAATGAAAAATTAAAGGGGAAAAGGTTTGAAAGCAAAGAATGACCGGCTGCCTATAATTTCGAGATTGCTGAGGTGTCTAAAGAAGAGTGGTCAGAGGTATTTTCCAATTGGTTCAGACGTATGGAAAAGTGTATACGTGCTCAGAGTGAATCCTTCGAAAAGATTGATACATGTAATAAAGAAAAAAAAAATAAAAAATTAGTATCTAATTTCTTTTGGCATGACATTCGTATTCATCCACAGAAGAGCAGTGGTGGTCCACTTTACTTTTTGTACATTATGTCATCACCACTGCTCTCAAAACGGTGAAGGAAAACAGCGCCGGTTAAAAAACAGGCTGATTAAGCTTATACAGAAAACGTTGTCACTCATTTTATGTACTCAAAATTAATGTACACAAAGGAAAAATAATTTTTGTCATTTGCTTGTTGCAACACATGATTTGTTTGGTAAACAAATATTTAGGCCATACTCTATACAGGGTGTTAGGGTAGATACCGTTATCCTTAAAACTAGTGGTTTGGTGTCATCTATAATATACTTTTACTATGGGACCTTTGAAATCGCAAAAAAAATCTGCTGTTCCATACATTTTGTCTGTTGATTTAAGTGAACACAAATGTATGGAACAGCTGATTTTTTTTTTCGCGATTTCAATGTTTGTACCATATAAAAAGTTTCAAGGATAACGGTGTCTACCCTAACACCCAGTAGTTCTTCTGTATACATCATTCATATTGTTCAATAGAATTGGCGGCAAGTTCTCCGGGGTCAAGTAAAGTGTTGGTGTTCAAATGCGTGCAGAAAATCAACGTGACACTGTCCAGTCAACTAATTGGCGAGCAGGTATGTAGGTCTGTCTTGTTAGTGACGTGACAGTTGGACGAGCCAATGAAGGGACCATTCTGATAGACACTGTTTCCTTGTTATAACATAACATCACGCCTGTAATCCCCGAAGAGATGTACCTTATAGTACACCCTGATTTTTCCAGTTATGTTTAAGTCCCATGTAATAGGGGGCGAGCCTATTGCCCTCAACTGGGCACTAATCCAGACTCCGAGCTGGTACTGACAAATTCCCAATGGAAAATTCCAATAATTCTTTTCCCGAACTGGGAATTAAACCCAGGATGCTCAGCTCCATACTTACAGCACCCACTCTCACACTTCACACACACTGGCTCATACTTATCTATAGTTCCAACTATATTGTGACGACTGATAGCAGCTGTGTATCCACTTAATTATTACCATGACCAGCAGCCTTGATTTGAGACTAAGGCACGCTTGCACTTCAACCGTTTGAAACAACCAGCCCCTGAAACAACCCACCCTTAATCCGTTCGGCGCTGAACGAATTTGAAACATCGTTCTTTTCCTTTCAATCCTTTGAAGTTGATAGAGACGGAATGATATTTTATATAATTATGTTTAGCACTGAACAGATTTAGTGTTTTTTTGTGTTGCCAGTGGGCCGAACTTTGCATTCACTCCATCCAACTAATAATTAACGAACGCGAAAGTTTGCAAAGATGGATGGATGTTAGTTACTCTTTCACGCAAAAACTACTGAACGGATTTGGATGAAATTTGGCACACAGATAGTTTATAATTTGGATTAACACATAGGTATTTTTTATCCCGATATTTCCACGGGATCGTACGGGTGAAACCGTGGGCCGCTGCTAGTATTAATATTTGTGATAAGTCGCAATGTCCTAATTGTATGTACTTACCTAATTTAATGGTTTTTTTAAAATGATTATAATTAAAATCCTGCTGAAGTACGTGATTTAAATGTAGTGCGCTTACCTCTCGTTACAATCCTTGCATTAATCGTGAAATATTTTGTTCACAGATAGTAAGAGAACAAGATACATTTTTCACTGTTCAAGTGTGCGCTCGAGTGCAGCTTCCTAAACTACCAGCTGATATGATTGGAAGTAAGTTATCGAACAGTTTGCTCCTCTGACATGCAATAGATGTGAACAGCCCAATTCATCATTCTAGCAGCTATTTTGCCTCCGTTTTTGTGTTAATCTAACCCTTAAACAAGTTGTGATACTTGTTTACAACAAGTCTCGTAACAGACTTGTCGTAAACATGTGTATAAAACATGTATCATACCTACACGTATTGACGTTGTTTCAGAGATGTCGTGTTAAGAGCGTTTACGCTGAAAGTGGGCAACATCGCAAATAGATCTCAAATATTTCGCTGTTTTGATTAATTTGGCAATATTACTGTATGGAAATATGAAATATGGCTAGATAACTGTCTAAAAGATTTATTATGAAATGGAATAAATAATATTGTAACACCGAATATTTAGTTTTAGTTGTAAAAAAAGGATTTGGAAACTTTCCAAATGCCTTTTTAGGGTTCCGTAATCAACAAGGAACGGTTATAGTTTCGCCAAGTCCGTCTGTCCGTCTGTCCGCGGCTCAGTTCAGATACCGTTGGTACTAGAAAGCTGTAATTTGGTATGGATATACATATAAAAGACGCCGACAAAATGGTTAAATAAATCGTGAAAAATATATAATTATATATATAATATATTAAAAAACATCCCCACTTTACGTGTAGGGCATGTACCCTATAATATATAATATATTTTAGGGTACATGCCCTACACGTAAAGTGGGGATGTTTTTTTTGCCGTCAATCCCATGGTGTGGGGTATCGTTGGAAAGGTCTTTTAAAAAGAATGTGAGTTTTTTGAAAATATTTTTTTATTCAGGGATCTGTTTGCGGAATATATTAAGCTTTAAAGTGCTAATTTTTGTTAGACCCAAGTGTCCCCGCCCCCCTGCCAGCTAAATGGTTGGGTTTGGATATGTGAATAAATTCACGGCAGTAGTATATATAACGAAATTAAAACGAAAACTATCACCACTACGTAGGCTCCACAAGTTACCGAGTAATAATCGACCAACTTAAATTTGCAGTTGTAAAACATGTTCTACCATACATTCTGTATCGGAGAACAAGTTTTTCAACTACAATGTTAAGTTTGTTTTATAAATTCATCCCAACTACGGAACCCTTCATTGTGCATGGTACGACATGCACTTGTTTACACCTAAAACCGGTTACAACTTAAATTCAGTGTTATAATTGCAATTCATAATCAATATTTTAAACTATTGTCTAGCCATATTTCATATTTCCATACAGTAATATTACCAAATTAATCAAAACAGGTAAATATTTGACAGTTATTTGCGACGTTGCCAACTTTCAAAATAAACGCTCTTAAATATTTTTTGTTCACTTTTTTGACATTTTCGACAAGTTGACGTTATAGGTAGTTTGTTTTATAATATCGTAGATACATTTGACATTGGAAGTGATTGCTTTTTATTTTTTCAATTTGGAGTTTGACATTTGCACCTGTCAAATTAGTCTATGCGATTAAAAAGTAACCACAAGGCGGGGTTACAATACCTACTACACTACACTTTCTATCTTGTGCTCTTAATACTTGATGTATGTTCTGCTTCCAGACATCACTATCGAAAACAGTATTATCGGTGAAGCGGCCATCGTACAGCAGCCCAATATTGTCATTGACATGTCCTGCTACACCTGCCACAAAGACAGAAAAAACCTGTGCGAGAATGTCACCGTAGAATTGGTAAATACTTTAAAGCGCGTCCAACTTATCTGTGCAGGCGGCAAAACACAGAACTAAAACTTAATGCACCGAATGTTGCATTTGTCCTTGACAAGCAGCGCCACAGTGAACTGCACACTTAAACTGGTCATGCTGTTGAAACTGTTTTTTTATAATATTAAAAAAAGGGGTTTTCCATCTTAAATTTCTTAGTAGCAGCCCGGGTTCTGTACTTGTGTCCAGTTGATGGCAATAGGCCCGTATTACATGGGACTTAAAAACACATCTGGCGAAATGTGGGTGTAAAACCTTTATCAACATTCAATACCTTCTCGACCCAAATGACGACGATAATTTTTTCGCGATTACGATATTGGTCTTATGGAGACAGTTGTTCAGTTTGATGGTGTACCACACGTATCTGATACTTGCTATACAAGTACACCTCTGTTTTAAGGCCCTACCCTACCTCAAATTTTATCTCGGTCGCACCATACTCGCGGCCTGGGTTAGAGCGAGACGGAGTGGGGTACTGGCGGCCCTCAAGTCTCGAATAGTTTAGGTAATTGCTTGCTACGGTGAAAATGATGGTAATTAAAAAAAATAAAAGTACATAAGACCTGCTTTATAGTTAATTCAGTTATTATGCAAAGTTTCATGATCTAATTGGATGTATTTTTTGAATACCAGCGGTTTAGAGGTAACTTTGGATTTTTTTTCTATAGAGAAATTTTTATGTAATCATCGTCGTTTTATGTTTTTGCCAAACATAGGTCCTAGCATCAATCCGCAACTTTAATATATTATATATTTATTTCAAAATGAATTATGCAGTATTTTCGGCATAACGGAGGATAATGCTAAGCAATTTGAGGTATATTATAGATGACACCAAACCACTAGTTTCAAGGATAACGGTATCAACCCTAACAAAACTCCGAGGTGAGCCAACGGTACCAGAGCTATATAAAACACCATATTAAGATAGCAGGGGATAATTATTCCTATAAAAGGAGGTACTACGGATTTCATATTATTTAACTTAAACCTTCTAGCTCCCGCTATGACCGCTCGCGGAGCCCCAGCCGTCTGATTTTACTTATTCCTAATACGAATCTAATGTCCTCCTAAACTTGCCATCAACTCGAAAGCACTATGGTAGGCAGAGTAAAGCCTCTACAGTACCGACACCTCTGCCTAACCATAGAATAGAATAGAATATCTTTATTTTGCATAAAATATGGTACATAAATAATAGGTCTTTACCTATGAAATTGCCGTTTTGTATGAAAAAATTTAAACGAATTTTTTTCATGAATTTTTTATTTGTATTAATCGAAGTAATCACCCATGCAATCAATGCATCTTTGCCATCGCAGTGGCAGTTTATTGATGCCCTTCTTAAAGAAATCAGCTGGACGGGAGGCAACAAATTCTTCAAAGGCATTTTGTACTGCCTCTCGGGTATTGAATTTTTTTCCCGCCAAGAAGTTATCCAAATTCTGGAAAAAGTAGTAGTCTGTAGGCGCAAGGTCTGGTGAGTAGGGCGGGTGACGGAGAGCTTCCAACCTGTGCTGTGCAGTATGAGGTCGCGCGTTGTCGTGCAGGAGCAGCGGAGACGAGCGATTGACCAATGCTGGTTGGAGATGCGCCAGCTTCTCCATCATTGTGTTCAGTTCTTCACAGTACACATCTGCAGTAATGCTCACCCCGTTTGGTAAGAAGCTGTGATGAATCACACCGGCGCTAGACCACCAAACAGTGACCATCACTTTTCTAGGGGTAAGTTTTCGTTTAGGGCATTGTTTAGGTGCTGAACCAGGATCCAACCAACTTGCTGAGCGCTTGCGGTTATCAAACAGAATCCATTTTTCATCGCAGGTAACAATGCGGTTCAAAATTCCTTCATTTGTGTGTCTGTTGAGCAGTGCAAGGCACGTCTCGACGCGTACTTCGCGCTGGCGATCATTGAGTACGTGGGGCACCCATTTGTCAAGCTTTTTTACCTTGCCAATTTGACGCAAATGGACCAATATTGTTTTGACGCTAACGTCGAAAGCTGCTGCTAATTCAGCCGTAGATTGTGTATCATCAGCTTCCACAATCGCCTTTAATTCGTCATTGTCGACCAAAGTCTTCGGACGACCGCGAGGTTAATTTTTCAGGTCGAAATTTCCAGAACGGAAGCGAGCAAACCAATAACAGGTGGTGCGTTGGTTTGTAGTGTTAGCTCCGTAAACGTCGTTGATGTTGCGTGCCGCTTGTGCCGCGTTGCTGCCACGACGGTACTCATATTCCATAATTACTCGAATTTTTAACGTATCCATGATGACGAAAAAGATTGAAATGCGATGAAAATGTAACACTAATCAATAAAGAAATGACTACTTTTGGAAAAAAAATCCATGTTTTTAAAATAAAATTAATTTGAAATTAGAATTCTTAGCCAAACAAAAATTATTTTGATTTGAAATGGCCAGTACTGCAGAACGGCAATTTCATAGGTAAATACCTAATATAAGAAGTCCCACATTTTTTGCTTACTTATATCAGCATGCAAAAATTACCTTATATAAAATAATACTTAAACAAAAAACAATTGTTGCTATTGTTTCCATTTGAGGAAATACAAGCGTGATTTTATTTTATGTTATGTATTTACCATCGATTCAAAAGGAAGAAGAAGTGCGTTTAAGCAGTATAATTTTATATGCTTACCACCGAATATTAAAAGACCCACATTTTTATTAACTCTCGGTTTTGTACCGACTTGTCATAACGAAGGACTTATTCAATTGTTTTCCGATACATTTCTTTTATTGCGAGGCTCTTTGAAAGATATCAAATAGACGTAGAATTAATTTAGGAATTTAATGTGGCAACGATGTCAAGAAATATCTCGTTAAGAGGGTATCGTCAACCTCCATATTATCGGGATGCTCTTACCCATTGTATCGACGTTGGTTGGTTGGTTGACTTTTTTTATTTACACTGTAAGGGCAAAGGTCCAATCATATCCTTGGCAACTTAATTGAATCATTGGGTGCAACAAGGGCGTTACACAAAAAAGTAAGTTTTGAGTTAATTGAAGTTAAAGTTTTAGATGTATTAAATCTAAATAAATTAAGATAAACCTCTAGAACTTTTAAAATTTAAGGGTATCATGAGTCAGTTATCAGGTTCTAGTATTATTATTATTTTAAGGTAGTTAGAAACTTCAAAATAACATATTTTTTTAATACATGTTATCCGCCCTTGTTGCATCCAACCCGTAAATTAATTGGGCGTTCATATTTGAAAAGGTTTTTAAGGCATAAATAATAGCTTTGGGTGTTTGAAATAATCATTTTTATTCAAAAGTAAATCACAGAAATCATTTGGTTTCATTATTTAGAGTTTAAACATATTCGTTCGACCGACCGACTTTTTGGGGGATTATAATCAGTCTGATCATCATCTGCACTAAAATCACTGATTTCATTGACTTCAGACATGTTTTTACAACTTTCGCAAGCAGCAGATTGTAACGTGTTTGAAATTCAAACGCATATCAATAATCCATGAAACAACGGCGCAGCGAAATCCTCTCAATTAATACATATCACGCCATCTAGAATCAATGAATCAAAATGAGTTTTTGTCATATGAAACTAGATAGGGCAATGCATAATTTGATGCAATAATATCAAAACGGACCTTAGGTGCCGAACGCCCTTGTTGCTCCCAATGCTTCAATTACAGTGTTGATATTTTTCTAGTAAACCATGATGGAACAGTGCCGAATGAATGAGTGTCAGTGTGTGAGGGACTCGTAACGTGGCAGCAGCAACAGTCGATCGAAGGTTAAAAGCTACTCTTTCCGCGATGGGTTCGTGGATGGGTGACTGTGACTATCCATTACCTATCGAGACCCCTCCGTGCCTCAAAAAGCACATTAGACCGTTGCCTAATCAGAGGCCCTTGGGCGGCTTTAAAGCTGTCACACCAGTTTAGTCGCTAACCACACGAAAATAGAATAAAAGACGTGTCAGTCCTCGGTTTAGGGAATTTAGGGTTATGAGGAACAGGGTGTAAAGTTCACTCATCCACCATAGAAAAGAGAGAATCCTCCAACCAGACGAGTATTGTATCTGGCGGGCAACTGCCCAACGATTGAGGTTGGTTTCTTGTATATATGTCCACTGCACGGTAAACTTTAATTGCGCGATGCAGGATTTATGTGACGTCAGGATTTTTGTGTGACGTCAGGTCTTTGATGCGTAGTTCACATGTGGCGATGTAGATACCGCCACAGGAATATTCCTATTTACCTACTAGAAAGAAAGAATAACATTTATTTGGAGACAGTTCGTGAAACACAAAATAAAAGAGTGAAAATAATGTTCTAACAGTATCGTGTGCCTCACGGCTGCGCCAAAAAGGTTCATTTCAGCATTAATGCCAGACAAATGCTGTCTGACTCTGGTTTTCTAATGAACCCTTAGGGACAAGTGACGGGGAGTACTTAAAACAGTTTCAATATACTTAAACTTATTTATAGATTTCTAATTAAATAAATAGACGAGTAATCAAATATAATTACAGAAACAAAAAATAACGATAATAATAAGAAATGTCCCAGCAAAAACCCTGTTCTTAGCGATTATTTATACTTATATAAATAATACACTATGTTAGCAATTAGCTATACTCCATTTGAAATATGATAAGAAATTTAAATAAACCTTTTTTACAGTCCGTTCAACCGATTTTGACTTCTATTACGTTAGTGGCACGACAAATGGCAGCTGCAGTGGATAGTAGGTATAGTGTAACTATTTTTGCTTTTAATGCCATCCAGTACAGAGGTCAAATCGGTAGAATGGTCTGTAAAAAGGTTTGTTTAAATTTCTAATCTTATTTCAAATGGAGTATATATGTAGATTGATCCGAGCACGGTTCACTCACAAAGCGTTGCTAGAATTATAATTAGTACCTAACATCACTTAATTAGTCTGCCTCACACTTAAGGTATTCACGCGGATAATGGCAATTGGCAAGCCTATTACATGTGACTAAAGCTACATTTACACATGAACCGGAATTTGCTTAGTTCTAGGCTTTTCCTTACATTTTTACCCGACTACGGCGAAGAAAAAAGGAGGGTTATGATTTTGACACGATCCGGAGTCACACGTAATCCGTTCGATTTATACCCTAACACGTGTGACTCCGGATTTTTAATTTGTCTGTCTGTGGTGTCTTGTTTATACCATTTTAGTTCATTGACTTTCTTGACGTAGTTGGGTTTTAGTTTTTATTACTTTATTTTTTTGTTGTATTGTATTGTTTGCAGACAGACAAGGAGCCAGGCGATTACACTTTTAAATCGAAAGCACTAATACAAAACGTTTTTCTGACCGACAAAAATATGGAAGGTACCTAATTCATTAATTAATCTGGCCAGAATATATGAGACAATCCCAATTATTAATATCAATCACTTTTTTATATACACTGGTTCATAGCTCACTGCATTAAAGATTGCCTCGTTGGTCTAGTGGTCGCAAGCGCTGCCGCTGAGCAAGAGGTCCCGGGTTCGATTCCCAGGCGGGCCAAAGTGTTATTGGGTTTTTCACGTAGAATTTCTCAATAGCAGGCTGGGGTCTGGATTAGTGCCCGGTCGATGGCAATAGGCTCGCCCCCTATTACATGGCACTTAAACATAACTGGCGAAATGTGAGTGTACTATACAACGTTATTTTTTCTTTATGCTAAACCCGAAAAGGGGTCATTGTTCTCATCATTTTGAACAACTTTTTCTATGGGACCAAAATTGAAATCGCGAAAAATTAAACAGCTGTTCCCTACATTTGTGTTCACTTAAATCGACAAAATGTATGGAATAGCTGTTTTTTTTTTTCGCGATTTCAATGTTGGTCCCATAGAAAAAGTTGTTCAAAATGATGAGTACAATGACCCCTTTTCGGGTTTAGCATAAACAAAAAATAATGTTGTAGATAAACTTCTGCCCAACCCTTTTACTCCGAAGGCTTCATGTTATGATTTTTTTAAACAATATTATGTTAATTTTTTTCGTATCGTATTACCCAGTTACTGGGTTGTGAAGGTCAGATAGGCAGTCGCTCCATGTAAAATGCTGGTATTCAGCTGCATCCGGTTAGACTGGAAGCCGACCCCTACATAGTTGGGAAAAGGCTAGGCAGATGATGAATGTTTTTTTTTAAATTATATCTTCTAGAAAGGAAATAACGATATTCTTATATTTGAACAGAATTCAACAATACGTGGGTTGACGCGAGTCCATACAGTAAACTGGACACCAGTTTAGAGGTGTCCCGACATTGTAAAGGCAACGATTGCATTCCCAAGTTGTCCTTGAAACTTCTATGGTCTGGCAGGTAAGAGAAACGTTAACAAATAAAAACTGACCAGCCTTACAGTAGCTGATCTTTAACATCTGACATCTTGGCTGACAGTATCAACCTCTCGGAAAATGGGTTGGTACCATCTGACGGCCAACTCTAGCACCGCGCGCGCTCATTGGTCAAATCAAATAGAGCGCGCTTCCCCGGCTTCCTGTTACACACTTCCGTCCCTTTTCACGAAATCACTCCCACAGATTGCAGGAAAGCGTGTGGAATGTGGATGTTACACATCAATAATTTAAGCATTGAGTTTGAGTTTGACGAGACTTAAAAATTGAGCAAAGTCAAACTCATATATTCCCAATAGGCTCATATAAGGCATTTTTGAACGTCATTTACAGAAAAATATAATTTATTCAAGTCGCCCCTTCCTTATGGTAGTTGCGTAAAGAGAAGAATGGGCAAGAAACCATTCTTCCCGCCATTCCTCTCATCCACTGTTACTCATTTTGGTATTCGGGAGAATACAACTAAGCACAGCCGCTGTAGGTTAGCTCCATTGACTGAAACTTTAATTACAGTGACACATACTTACTGGGCTCCACTGCCAACGAGACCGTGACGATAAAAGTGCGTAACGATGGCAACGCCTCCTATTCAGCGTGTGTTTGGTTGCGCGTGATTGGTGCACCGCTGTCCCGAGTGGACTGTGAATCTTACCAAAGAGGTTACAGGTGCTATCTACCGAAACCACTGAGGAGAGATACAGAAGTAAATAATTACCATTTTGGTAGAATTTTGGTATCCCAGGCGGGACAAACAAAAATTACCTTCACCATAGTTCAGTTATTGGTTTGTCTGGGACCTGCGATACCAAAATACTATAAATAATTATAATGTTTGTTTTCATTTATGTGTTTTTGTAGTCGGGTATTTTTTAATTTTATTTTTTCTATGGAATTTTGACAGGACAACGTCTATCGGGTCAGCTAGTAGTTATGATAATAAAAACAAATGCAGTATACAACCGCCATGTGGTCGTGAGCTAAGTCAGTATGTCACAAGGTCGTCGATAAACTGCAATTGTCAAATTTTAAAGACAGGTGTTGTTTGAGAACGCAGAAAACGCTGAAAAAATTCCAAAATTGTCAGATTGTCAGATTGTCGCCTGTTGGTTATACGGCCAAGGTTGCGCCCTTACAAAATAAAGGCGTTATCAAAGTTACCAGCAGTGGCGTTCCTTCCATACAAGCCCGAAAGCCCGGCTTGCCTTCAAAATTAAGCCTATCAATAAAATAAAAGAAAATAACACTATATAATAATGGTGCTACCATGAACAACATACAAAATCCGTAAATCGCTCACTTGGCTATTTTTTTTAATCGTAAAAAACCTGTCTGTTTGCCCTGATTTTGACTCCTAGGCACGCCACTGGTTACCACTGACGTGCGGTTCCTTGCATTCGTGTGAGCTTATTCAATAATTTGACAAAAAATATTATTTTTACAGCACTCTATAGACCTCAAGCTGAACATGACAAAACCAACGAACGATGCAGATAATCTCCTCGTCACAGTGTTTCTGTATGAAAACTGTAACCAAAAAATTGATAACAGTAGTACACTAATAATACCTTTTAATTTAACTTTAGAAGGCGTATTCAATGATAGGTGAGTGATAAATTAAATTTTTATCAATTAAAAAGCGATGAAGTTAGGAGCCTATACTACCTCAGATCAAATTCACTTTTTATCTCGCTCGCACCATACTACTCGCGGACTGAGTGAGAGTGAGACGGAGTGGGGTGCTGGTGGCTCCAAGTCTCGAATAGTTTAGGTAATTGCTTTTTACGGTGAAAATAATGGTAATTAAAAACATAAGAACTGCTTTATCAAAAACCTGCAAGAAACTCAAAACCTCCTTATGAGTCTTGGTTTTATCATAAATAAGGAAAAAAGTAATTCCAATAGTTAGTTCAGTTATTATGCCAAGTTTCATGATCTAATTTGTGTAATTATATATATATATATAAGTATTTTTTGAATACCGGCCGTTTATTATTCGGTTTAGAGGTAACTTTGATTTTTTTTTCTATAGAGAAAATTCGTCGTCGTTCGAGAAAATCGTGTTTTCGTCAGAGAGAGCGGCCTCGAGAGCAGTGGTGACCCTGTGGTAACAGCCACGACTTACGAGTTGTGGTAGGTTATAGGTTCGAACCTTGACAGGCGCTTTACTTTGTGTAAATTATTTCAACGCCACTGCTCTCAAAACGGTGAAGGAAAACAGCGTGAGGAAACCGGCATGTCCTAGAACCAAAAATTCGAATATATGTGACATCTACCAACCCACACTGGGCCCGCGTATTGGATTACGGCCCACTCCCTCACACAGAGAGGAGGCCTGTGTCGGATATCTATGGTCCCAGCAGTGGGAACGTTATAGGCTAATTATGTGTTTTCGTCAAACATTGTACTGTAACGCTTAAGGAGCGTCAGCTATACGTGTGAGGGTGTGTGGAGGAGGATTGCAAAGAGGAGGAGGTTCCAAGAGGGTTTATTGATTATAAGAGACACGTATACATTTTGGAAGTTCAACCTAAAACTGGCCCTCCCTAAACAAAATGACACTCCTAAACTATTTGAAGTAAATTGTTGGAACGTTAGAAACTCACGGCTACGCACTAGCCAGCCTGTATCACATGAGGTTGCGTATCGCATAAAACCTCGCAGTACCTAGCATCAATCCTCATCCTAAACTTTAACATATATTTATTTCGAAATTAATGCTGCAGTATTTTCGACATAACGGAGGATCATGCTAAGCAATTTGAGGTTGTATAGGCTCTTAAGCGCCATCTCGACGGTTGAGAGAATCGCGGCGATAATAACGCGCTGCCATCAAATTGTCATCGCAATGATATCACAGTATATAGATTGATTCATGGAGTTTCTTTTTATTTTGAAAGCCTAATTTGATGAGACTAACCGCTGCGATTCACTCGTCCGTGAATATGGTTCCTAATCCCAATTTGCATGATATTTGTTAGCTCGGATAACAGCATTTTTTGCGTATGATAGTCAATCTTACCCTTAAGCAATTCCAATCTTTGTAGGGACACTCACAAGTTGAACATCACAGACAAACAGATTTTGGAAAATGCAACTGTTTACGACCATCACGAATACCAGGTAAGTTTTTAATAAAATAATATTAAATTACTCCCGTTTTTTTTTTAAGGTTTCGTACTCAATGGACCCTTACTAAGTCTACGCCGTCTGTTTGTCAGTCACGGGCTATCTATAGAACCGTAGCTAATTAGTCAAAGACCATAGATTTATTTTAGGTTTTCCTGTTATCTATAAGTATAGAACCATTTTCTTTATTTTTAATTGGTCAGTTTACATCCATTTCCCCAAAAAAAAAATATTTTATATTTACTTGAGGTACAGTCACGGACTTTAATTGATGAGCCACCTGGCACTGTTCGTATTTTAGCCGAGTAATGCAAATCGGATTTATTCGGTTCTCGACACGGAAAGTCATAATGTCTTCGTATTATAAGAAGAAAATTATATTTATTAGCTTTACCGGTTGGCTAACGTGAGAGCCAGAACTACAAACTTAACAGCAGAGGGACTACCAAAAGTCAACCAATTGCAGGTCTAGCAACCGTAACCTAGCAACGATTGTTTAAGCGTAGCCATAGTAACGTTAGTGTACGGAGAAATAATATTAGTAATTTCGACAACTTCGAAATTAACGTCTCTGACATCGACATTTCAACTGTCACTGTCTCCAGATAACTCTGATTCAAAGGAGGTCAGTATGAAATAGATTGGATAAACTTAATGCAACATTTTATATATTTTTATCATTGAGAAGTTGTTAGTCAACCTCTATGGATAAGACTATTTCCGATTATGATTAATTTATTTGTCATCTTGTATACGAGCGTGCGGTTTGAGTTCGTGTTTAATCGTGTAATCTCGTGAATGTATGAAACTGTAAAATTAAAAAGTTTGAAGGTGGCTCTTTAATTAAAGTCCGTGACTGTACAGTTTGCAAAACTGTTTTATTATTTTTTATATAAGTCTCCGAAAAGTGACCTCCCGTTTTCAAAATTCATTTATTTATGTAACACGTCCGTGTTTGGGTCTCAAAAATTGATATGTGTACCAAAATTCAACTTAATTGGTCCATAGAATCGGAGCAAATTAGCTGTGATAGACGGACAGACAAGCAGACACACGAGTGATCCTACATATAAGGGTCCAGTTTTTTCATTCGGACATACGGAACCCTATAAAACAAACAAAAACGGCCTGTTATTGACCATTAATGTCCCTTTAATATTTATTAACTTTAGGTTACCTACAAATTAATTTACTTTGTTTTTCATCTAGATAAGGAATAACGGCAGTATTACATGGAAGTGGGTAAAATTTACTGTTCAAATGCCAAAGAAACGATACATTAATTCTTTCAACGTAAGTACCTAGGTACATAGTTTTTGTATTCTTCCAAAATCTTTTATAATTCAATTTATTCAGCTTTCTCAAAGTACTTAAAGTCTTGTAGTATGTACCATTGTTACTTATTTCTTACTCAGAAACATATATTTTTTAAACTATTAGTAGTTAGCACAGAAAACTTTAAAGTGCGCGCCTTTTGTTCTTCCGAAGTTAGACGATCATTGCCGAGTCGCAAAACATAAATGGTACTACTTTATTTTGCACATAATAATGTCTTTCTATATTTAGATTTCAGCGACGGATTATGGATATTGCGAAAAAAATTACCTAACAAATTCAAGCTTCATCATATACAACTGCACCCTGGATATACTTCTGCCGAATACGACACATACAATCATCGGGACTACGGAGATATTTGCAGGCCGGTTGAGTAAGTAAACATTTATACTATTATTAGCTGTGCCCCGCGGTTTCACCCGCATAAATCTCGATCCCATGGGAATGTCGGGGTAAAAAGTATCCTATGTCCTAACCCAGGACAAGGTCTACCTATGGTCCAAATTTCATCCAAATCCGTTCAGCCGTTTTAGCGTGAAGCGTAACAAAGAAACAAACAAATTCACTTTCGCATATTAATAAAAGTTAGGATATTTGCTGTCATCTTGACGACAAATATTAATGGGTGAATCATGAAATTAGATATTATTGTCGAATTGTTCATAGTAACATATTTATGCTCGTGATTGTACATGGAGAAGCCAAACTGAAAATAGTCGAACCTTCGTTAGTTTAACCATTTGTGATATTGTATATTTAAGGAACAAGTCAGTAAAAGTCTGACACGCCCTTGCGCACCGCCCAGAGCAGGAGAAGTCATTTGATGATTTCCTAATAAATAGGGGCATTTTTCATAATGCCCGCGCATTATGAGTAATGACAAGCTACTTAGGACAAAATAATTAATAATAATTTGAACTTCCTTATTTATCACATTGCCTCGTCATTATAAATATTGCAGTGTGGTCTTTGGGCAATCTGATAATACACAGGTATTTAATTATGGAAAAGTCATCATAGGTCAGCAGAGTGTCTACGAATGGAAAGATTTTATATGATTTTAAATATTGATTCTACGTTTGAAATCAAAATAATAGTAATAAATACTGCCCTCTCATATTGGGCATTTTTCAAACTGCCCGGGCATTTTTTATAATGCCCTAATAATCAATTGGTCCATAACACGAAACGGTCCAATCAGTAAAATAAGAACGAAGGAACAACAGTTCTGTTGTTCCGGCGTACTATTGCTTCTGATGAGACTGAAAATGAAAAAAAAAAAAAAATGGGAAATATTTTATATGCTTCAATTCCTAATTGTGATGTTTTTTACAGAAGGTTATCTCAACGGGAGAGAACTGAATATAAGTTCTACGTCAATATTATTTCTGTCCCATCGAGTCCCGAAGTTATTTGCCGTGTAAGTTCTTCATTTAACTACATTTTCACTATAAAAAAGCACTTATCGCTTATTTTATTAAGGGTGTGTGTATCACTTATTTATAGTGCAGTTTTCGTAAAAGTCCATGCGAGCTTCCTAATCCTGGACTTTATAATGGTCTTAAATTGCCAGCCCATATTTTGCAAGAGTGGTGATTTGTGACAAACTTTAATCTATTTACCCACTGCAGCACCTCTCCATTTTTCGCACACCTCTGCATTTTCCCCAAACTCATCCATTTTCCACAGACCTCTCCCATTTTGCACATAATGTTAACTTTCCTGCACACCTCTCCATTTTCCACAGACCTCTGCGTTTTCCCAACACTTATCCATTTTCCACACACCTCTCCCATTTTGCACATACTGCACACTTTCCTACACACCTCTCCATTTTCCACATACCTTTGCATTTTCCCGACACATTTGCGTTTTCCCAACACTTATCCATTTTCCACACATACCTCCCATTTTGCACATACCTCTCGCTTTTCCACATACGTCTTTTATTTCCACACACCTCTCCATTTTCCGCACACCTCTCCATTTTCCCTACACTCATCCATTTTCCACACATCTTTCCCATTTTGCCCATACCTCTCACTTTTCCACACACATCTCCATTTTTTACACACCTCTCCCATTTTACATACGTACCTCTCAATTTTGAAAGAAATAAACAAAAAATTATTATAATTGGGACACGCACAGGAAATAAAACATTAAAAATAAACATAAAAACTAACAAAATCAATAAAACAAGTAATAAAAAAAACAACGTGTAAAAGGAAAAGAAAACCTGTGCGAGGCTGTCTGCTGTATTTCAGATGAGCAGTACTCAGCAGTAGTGGGTTAAAGGAATCTCTAGGTCACAGGCAAAGACACCGGACGAGCTTGATCGAAAGATCGGGCTTGCTCTAGCAGCTAATAGAAGTGAGTGGGGAGAGGCGAGTTGAAAAGGCGAGGTGTGTGCAAAACTGCGGTATTTGTTGAGATATCTCAGCATAATGCTACGATATTTGAGAAAAAATTAATAAACAAATACCGATCTTTCGATCAAGCTCGTCCGGTGTCTTTGCCTGTGACCTAGAGATTCCTTTAACCCACTACTGCTGAGTACTGCTCATCTGAAATACAGCAGACATAATGAAAAGTATAGAGTACTAGTTAATGGCGTTTAATTCTATGGCAGACAGTATGTTTTTGTATAATGTGTTTTTATTTTTAGATCATTAACTGAGATAACAATTCAAAAGGAAATCACATTGGCCAGTAATAAATGGCTAATTATTTTGATAGCCGTCATAGTTGCGTTAATCATACTGGCTATCGTGACATTTGTTCTTTACAAGGTAAGTTCATACCACCACCGTCAAAACTTTTTCTCCAACGCACTTCTTTATGAGCAGCGGCACTGTGTTCCGATGGGTAATAAAAGAAATAAAGAAAAAAAAAGTATTTATTGGTACTTGCTTAGAAAGATCACAATAAACTAAACACATTCATCAAATAGTATCTGCCTAGCGTTTTCCCAACTATGTTGGGGTCGGCTTCCAGTCTAACCGGATGCAGCTGAATACCAGTATTTTACATGAAGCGACTGCCTATCTGACCTCCACAACCCAGTAACTGGGTAATACGATATCCCTTGGTAAGACTGGTTGTCAGACTTTCGGGCTTCTGACTCGTAACGACTGTCAAAGATCCACAAATGATAGCCGGGACCAACGGCTTAACGTGCTTTCCGAGCCACGGAGGAGTCTCGATATGTGAAAATGGTCACCCATCCACGGACCAACCCCGGCAAGCGTAGCTTAACCTGATGGATTGACCCGAGCGGCTGTTATTACTTAGCCACGAGCTCCTCAAACACATTAATCAAAACATAAAAAAAATAAAAATTAACAAAAGTAAAATGAAAATAAATGCAGCATAATGCTGCCTGAGACATTTAGTGTTGGTCTTTGGAGCATCACCACCATTTGGAGTGAAATCTTATTTTATATTTTTTTATTTTTATTTTTATTTACTCTTTTACCACTTTTTTTGTATTTTGATTTATCTGGCTACTAATTTTTTTTTAACTCATTTTCCAGTGCGGATTCTTCAGAAGGAAACAAAAGCAAAACCTACTTGTGTTGAAAGAGAGTGTAAGAAGAAAGAGTGTTGTGAGTATTGGGCTACTATCACTACATATTATAAAACAAAGTCGTCCGCCGCGTCTGTCTGTCTTTCTGTTCGCGATAAACTCAAAAACTACTGCACCGATTTTCATGCTGTTTTCACCAATGGATAGAGTGCCGGTTTTCGAGGAAGGTTTTAGTACCTATATAATTTGTCAAGCAGGCGAGGCCGCGGGCATCAGCTGAAAATGCATGAAAATAAAACGAAAATAAAAACCTACATAATATAGGTTCTTCGTAATGCAGAGCACACTTTTCTAACAAGTTCAAATCGCTCTATTCATCTATCGCTCTATTTTAATGATTTTTAATGATTTTAATGTTTTTTTTACAGAGGCGCAACACTCATGCTTCAGCGTTGGATGGACCGGCGGAAGGCGTAAGCTAATTTTCTTTCTCTAAAATATTTTTACTGCTTTCTGCTACACGGTTTATATCCTATTGTTTCAATATTTTGAATAGTTAAACTAGCTAGCGAAACTCCGAAGACGTGACGCAAAACTGATTTTCTCAACTTATGTTTGAAGTAACACCACTGCCAGCGGTCATTGACCCCAAAATAAATTTTTGATCGATTCCTATCACGTCTACGGAGTTTCACTATTTAATTTAATTTGAACCTGTATACAGGGTGTTAGGGTAAACACCGTTATCCTTGAAACCAGTGATTTGGTTTCATTTATAGAACGTAAAAGCAATGGAAAAAGACAATTTTTTTTTTTTAAGAAAATCTACGTTTTGCCACAAGAGACCCTTTCACCTTTTCACCCTAGGGCACTAGGGCAACGAGCTTGCGTCTCAACACGTGTGGTGGCACGGGACGTGACCTGACCGACCGTGACCCCTCCCTTAGCTGTTTCGTTAGCGAGCACGGTGTCGGATAGAAACTTTTAAAAATCTTTTAATGAAAATATAGTTTTTTTTATTGTTAGGTACTCGATCATTTATTTCTATATTTGAGTCAACTACCCAAGGTTTGAATGACAACGGTGGTTACCCTTACACCCTGTATGTAGATTAGGGATAGAAATAAGACTATTTGTATTTATATTTAAAAAAGAATGTTATTTCTTCTCTACAGGCTGACCTGTTAAACGAGGGAAATTCTGATGAATGAGGGTAGGTATTTTATTCACAAGATACAATAGACGTAGATATATTTAGTAACCTATTCCGCTATTCCTCAAAAGCCATAAAAATCGACACGTGTTTCACCTCTCAACGAGGCATCTTCAAGATGACGATTGACCATACGCGAATCAGAACACACGTTGCCACACCGAGCACTGGACGCAGAGCGTGTCGATTTCTTACAGGGTTTTTTATGACTCTTGAGGAATAGTTACGCGGAATAGGTTACTAAATCTACGTGTATGGTTTCTTATAATGGATTTCCGCAAAGTCTCACCTGAATAAATTAACTATTTTATTCCCGTATAAAATAAACAAAATATAATCTTAACTTTGTCTTCCTTATCCAATACAATTCAGGCTCCATTAATATGGACCCTTGCACTACCTTTTCATTAAAATCGAAAGTATAATTGATAATTATAATTTCCCTCTTTTAACCAGTCTGTGTAGGTACTACTAGGTAGTAAAAAAAAGAAAATAATAATAACTTAGTTAATAACAAAATTAATAACTTAATTAATAACTTAATTAATAACTTAATTCATAACTTAGTTAATGACTTAATTAATAACTTAATTCATAACTTAGTTAATAACTTACTTAAGGCGTAAGCGTCACGGTAGCTCGCGACATTCAACATTTCTTACGTTTTTTGCAATTTGCAGGTAAATATCAGGGGGCCAAGTCTAAGTATTTACAAACGTGTCAGTGGTCTCACAATGATCAGTTATTGACAAATATGCCATACTAAATCTGTTAAAAACTCATCATTGTGAGACCACTGACACAATTGTAAGTTAGTAGACTTGGCCCCCAGGTTGTATGTTGATCTAAATATGATCGGTCGTATCAAATATTTCTATATAGAATTGGTGTAATCATAAAAATCATCGATACAACTCTCTAAGTTCATATAATCTAAGTAAATGACTATTTCATGAAATCATGACATTTTAGGATTATTCTAACTACAACTGGTTACGTATATACCTAAGTTCATTCTAACTATTTTCAAGATAACTACGGTCAAAAGACCTACCGTTTAAAATATCTAAAGATCGTTTCACCGATTTTTGTAATAACTAATGAACGAAATCCATAAAGGAGAGTTCATCTACGGTTTATTCGACTACAATTAATTCACCTAAGGTTGGTTATACTAACGGACGATTCACCTACTGTTGATTTATCTGTGGTTTATTTTTATTTGAGGGGCGAGCGCGGCCCGCGAGCTGAGGAGCAGGTGGTTTATACACTCGCCGCCGCGGCAGAGGCTGGCCGGCTAAGCCGGCCAGCAAGCCGAAGCCGTGGTGGTGAGCGTGAAACACATCTGCGGCGATAAGCTCGCAAGGGACCGCCGGAGCCCCGCAGCGCCGGAGCCTTGCTAGAAACCATGCCTGCTGCATGTTGCATGCTTGCTACATGCCAGCTTGCATGCTGCATGCAAGCTAGCATGTTTTCTTTTAGTTACTGTAATTGGTTGTAACACAACCGTTGTAATTGAATAAATAAATGCTTGCTTGCATGCTGCATGTATGGTGTATGCTTGTTTGCATGCCTGTCGCATGCATGGTGTATGCTTGTATGCATGTTTTTTACAGGGAAATAAAAACCACATTAATGTTCACAATCAACTGTTTTATAATGATTCATGCTTCGATTGATTTACTATCAAATAACAAAAAATATAACAATATTAGACTAAATAGGTTTTATGTCTTTTGAGTGGTAAGTATATCAAACGATTTCATATTCAATGTATGATAAACTTATAAAAATTAGTTAGGTACTTTAAAATTATATCAATCGTTTATTATATTATCAAATAAAATTATAGATTCAGTTGTTATATCTTGTAAATATTAGAGATTATTTGTAATTATATCATATATTACTTACCCCTCAGTAATAATAAACTGTAGGCGAGTCGTCCATTAGGTATTTCATACATAGTTGAAATATCCAATATCTTAAAAAATCATTAGATTAATCGTTCGTTATTGCGATTAACTTTAGTTTAATCAACATTAAGTAAGTTAAACAGTAGTTGAGTCGACCAATATGCGTTATGAACATATGTAAATTAACCGTAGTTATTTTGAAAATAGTTAAAACAAACTTAGGTATTATAATACGTAACCCTACAACTTAACACTGACCTGCAAATTGCAAAAAACGTAAACGCGTAGGCGACCTCAGGCAGCGACTGCAGGCGACGACGTGTCGCCCCGACACGAATAGTTTCTATGTATTCTTATGTATTTCTATGAAGGCAATGTGTTATATACTCTAAGGTTGCTAGCTACGAAAGGTATTTCATAGAAATTCATAAAAACTAGTCGTGACGCCTGCGGTCGGTTACGAAATGATACCTTAAGCTGTGCGTTGTCTCGTAGTCATTAACCATGAAACGTTTGAAAAATCTTTAGAAAACCAATAAAATAAAACCTATTTAAGGTACAGTCACAGTTTAATAAAGTAACAGTAATATGTCTCGGCAATGACCTTGAAATAACTACCGCCGCTCAGTAGATAAATATTCCGCGTCCGTGCGTACTTAACTGCCGCGCACTCGAGACTGTTGCGTACTGAGATTTCGAAGCGTATCGTTTCGGCCTTTTTCTTTGAAGACATAATACTGTTACTTATTTATACTGTGGTACAGTAACGAGCATACCTTACACACACGTAAGATTCAAAAGCAATATTCTCATAAAGTTTTGATAGATAATAAGGTGATATGAACATAGTGTTTTAGAACATAGTATGTTAGTAGGAATCCTGGACGCCCTAGGACAACATAGTGACCTTGGTGAAGTTCTTCAGAAAGCAAAACTGTCTGAAAAACTTCACCATTAAGGTGCGTAGTACCTACTCGTAACCGGCGTGCGTTTATGACCAGAGAGCCTAAGACAAGTGACAATCGCTTCCAAAGTGTTTCGTAGACTTTCAACACGATTGACATAAGCTTTTCGATAGCTTATGTCAGCCGTATATATTTTTGCCTTTTCCATCATCGTTATCGCTGATAGAATGCCACTTTGTTTAGGGCCTCAGATATGAATGTAACCGAAACAAATGTTATATGTAAGGATCGTAGCAGGTGGCGTTATGTAGTTTTTGACTACGCCCTTTAAAGTAGGCGTGAATTTATGTGTCTATTAGCTGCGCCCCCCGCGGTTTCACACGCGCCAGTCTGTATAAATAAAATCAGTCAGAATAAAAAGTATCCTATGTCCTATTCCAGGTCATGGTCTACCCCTGTGCCAAATTTCATCCAAATCCGTTCAGCCGTTTTAGCGTGAAAGCGTAACAAACAAACTTACTTTCGCATTTATAATATTAGTTAGGATGTATTTTCAAAACAATACCTAGGTACTATAAAATAGGTATTTTTTTCAAATTTGGGATTGTTAATTCATGAGATAAAAGCTTTTAAATTTTGCGTAACTGTTTTATCATGACTGTTGAAACCAAAGTCAGGCGAAAATTAATCTAACTTTTCAAGTTTTTCTAAAGATTTTTTCTTTTTTCAGTTACAAATGGACGTGGATGATGACTGCCCATTCGATGAGGCTCGCCCAGTGACGACCAAAGACAACGTGGGTTTAGTAGTTAGTGACGAACTTTAAGACATTGTTTTTGAGAAGTGACCACAGAAAATAGAACAAAAAATCTTTTTTTTTTTTAAGTAATTAAGTACCTTTTAGACTATTTTAATGTGTTCAAATAATAAAGTAAGTAATAAAATTAAAATTGTCTATTGTTTTTATAACTTTTCAAATATTTTTTCTGCAGTCACGTAAAAATATATTTTTAACGGACTACATGAAGAGATCATCTAGGTAAATTTTACATTAATATCCTATGCGATGAATGAATGATCCTATTGATGATCTTTGGGAGAGGCCTATGTTTAACCAGTAGGTACTGAAAGTATTTCGGCTAACATGATGATGGTGATGATAATCTGATGGAAAAATTAACATATTGTCTTACTATTGTCATGTCATTAGACCATGAACACATTCCGAATCAAGACAAGACTACATACGAGTACGATACATTCAGAGAAATATGAATATTTTTTTGACCAGCCATTCTGAAGTCAAGATCAAGATGGATGGAGGCCTTCGTGTTCACCATGAAGGACTCTGAATTTCTAAAAGTTTTCTGTATCAATAATTGCTACCTAATTGGTACTTTCACGAATAGTTTGAGCATCGTACATACATTAGGTAAAAAAATATAGCTGTTTGTAATTTTTTACGAAGAAGCGCCTAATATTTTGGTAAGTGCACAGTTTTTTATACTACAGCGTCTTGTTTAAATCGTGCAGGCGTTCACAATTGTGGTTCACAATTGTCAAAAAAAAAAACTCATATTTCTCTGAATGTATCGTATGTAACAATTATTGAAGAAATGTAGCAAATATAAACAATTAGGTAGCAATTTTTGAATATACTTGCAGAGCCGCTTGCCATAGGTTTAGTGGTATGACGAACAGGTTGTACAGTTCACTCATCCACCATAGAAAAGGGAGGATCCTCCGACCAGACGGGTGTTGTGTCTGGTGGGCTACTGCCCAACTATTGATATTGGGTTCTTGTATATATGTCCACTGCACGGTAAACTTTAATTGCGCGATGCAGGATTTATGTGGCGTCAGGATTTTTTGTCAGACGTCAGGTCTTTGATGCGTAGTTCGCATGTGGCGATGTAGATACCGCCACATAGGCAACCAGCTATTCTGACGCTAACTTAATATCGGAAGTCGGTGTCGTTGGACTAAGTGGTAAAAATACGTAATATTGAAGCTAACTCAAAAACTACGGAAGCAAAAGGAATCATCAAACTCAATTCGTTCACGAAAGTAACTTCTAAAATTAACGTCTGTGCCGTACTCAGGTAAAATAACACAACACATTTTTGTCAAATTTTATTTCAAAGAAATCAATAGTTAATTTCGTTATCAAACCCTTTTGACACACTTATTCAGAAAATTGTTATTTTTCCTACAAGTAACCCAAATTACGAGCCTCCTTAACAAGCCCGACCATCATTTGAGTGACCTCGTCTCCTTGCTCATGGATCCTGCTGGGAGGCCAGTAGAAGTAAACTCCTCGAAGCTCGTACACGTACACTAGAGAAGTGCCCTGGGTGTGACGCACCCAATCTATACTGCCTCCTGACGCCTTGTCTGAAAGAAAAAAAATATAATTTGGAACAAAAACAAAACCAAATAAAATTGCAGATAATAGGGTTGTAACGGAGGCCATCTTTAGAGGCGGAGAGATTGACCACTGCGGGGCAGAGGTGGAAATAAAAAAGATAACTAATTTTAAAAAAAACGACTGGATATTTAAATAATAAGGGGTAAATTAACGGGTGTAAAAATAACCTCAACGTAGCAGAGAATCGCATGTTTTTCACATGTATCCATCTATGTATCTTCTCTAAACTGTTTTTGTCAAATATACAGGACTGCAACTGAAAAGTTCAAAACAAGCTCACTTTTCAAGCAGTCTGATGTAGCTAATGGCAATAGTAAGTATTAAAATGAAAATATATAAAAGCCAAAAGTTGACTGTTAGAAAATGCCTATGGCATTAAATCCGCCATCTGTGTGCTAAAAGTATTAAATAAATAATAAATATGTTGTAGATTATATAAGTTGAGCGATAATTATAGTCTCTCAATTGATTATTGTAGTACTAAGGTGAGGGTAAACGCCGTGACGCGCTCGCTAGAGTGGGGCGGTACGTGGATAGAGTCGTGTTAAGGGAAGTGGCTGAGCGACGCGTCAGTCTTGTGAGGGCAACGAACGTATGCAGACCTCATTATGCGAAACTGTCTGTTTGCCCTAACAAAGAAAGTAATGCGTGAACATTATTAGTATTGTACCTACTGCGATAATTAGTCTGAAAGTGAAATACCTACTAACTGATTTGCTGTATCATCGTGTTTTATTGTAAACCAGCACTATGGAGTCCGTACCACTGTATAGCTCAGCCATTGCTGGCGCCGTCAAATAATTAAATAAAGTTATCTTACACAAAATTTCGGCAGCTGTTCCCGGCCCATCGTACTTTTCCTTATTCACGGCATAGCCGTAACGAAGAGATGTCTCACCGATTTTCTTCTGCAAAAAGGAGTAAATAATTCTTAAGTTAGTAATAAAATAAGAGATGATTCTTCGCTTTTACAGTTCAGATTCGAGCATTACATCAGTGAGTGAGAAGAACCGAGATCCGAACTTGACAGTTCTGAACTTCGCGCAGAGTGCTGCGTAGTATCATTTCTTGGGTGACATGAGGCGAGTGTGAGTGAGAGAACATGCGTGAAAGTTCCTAGTGCCTATGTTCAGATCTGTCAAGTTATATCGGCAGTATTGTAATGGCAATAGGATATAGTCAAGCTCAAAATCGAATCTTGGATTTTTACATTACAGGCGAATGCTCCCGGGATGGTCCCTGAGCGCCTTGAGGCAGAAGTAGAAACAAATTGCCATTGTCAGTAACCTGAAGGTCTGGACAAAATGACATTTTGTCAGCGATAAAGCCAAAAAATATACCTATTGGAATGACATAAGCCACAAAAAAACTTTAAAAGTTTTTTTATAAATACGAATTGCTTTGAAAGTGATTGCCACGTGTTTATTTATCATGTGGCTGCGCTGCCATGGCGTATTGGTTAGGTAAGACCCTAAAATGTACTAAACAGATCATCGGCCTTTAGCAGTCAGTTGGCTGATCATCATCGTCATCATTGGCAGTCTTGTTCCACCTGTTGAGTAATAGTTAATTGATTCAGGCGTGACCTTGCGGAAATCTATTATAAAATACAATAGACGTTGATATATTTAGTAACCTATTCCGCTTGACTATTCTTCAAGAGTCCGAAAAAACCCTGTAAGAAATCGACACGTTTCACCTCTCAACGAGGCATCCTCAGGATGACGATTGACCAATTGCAAACCAGAACGCGACGTGTTACCACACCGAGCGCTGGACGCAAAGTTACAGGGTTTTTTTTGGACTCTTGAAGAATAATCAAGCGGAATAGGTTACTAAATATATCAACGTCTATTGTATTTTGTTGAGTAATAAGCCTCCTCCCTGTGTTGCCCTAGTATAGGCTGATAATGTGATCTGAGGGCCTAGACAAAGTGACATTCTATCAGCGATAACGAGGATAGAATAGTCAAAGATGTATAGGACTGACATAAGCTATCGAAAAGCAAATGTCAATCCTGTTGAAAGTCGTTGAAATACGAAACGCTTTGGAAGCATTGAACGCCTTGAGCATCCTTCAGTGCGTTTGCCAAATCACTGTCTGCACTTAAGATAACAAAACAGGTGTATTAAAAAAAAATCTTACCAATCAATCTGCCTAGCCTATTCCCAACTATGTTGGGGTCGCTTTCCAGTCTAACCGGACGCAGCTGAATACCAGTATTTTACATGGAGCGACTGCCTATCTGATCTCCACAACCCAGTAACTGGGTAATACGATACCCCTTGGTAAGACTTTCGGGCTTCTGACGACCCGTACCGACTGTCAAAGATCCACGAACGACAGCCGGGACCAACGGCTTAACGTGTTTTCCGAGACACGGAGGAGTCTGGGTATGTAAAGATGGTCACCTATCCACGGACCAACCCCGACAAGCGTAGTTTAACCTGATGGATTGATCCCTACAGCCGTTATTACTTAGCCACGAGCTCCGCTTTGAAATGCCCGTTAGAAATTCTTACCAAATCATCATAATTATCAACATGTTCGCTGGAGTCGGAATACGGCAGAAGTAATGTCTGTGCTGTAGAATGATATGAGATATAACCCAACATGTTCTCTAGTCCAGATATGTACTCAGACAGCGTTCTGGTCTCAATCTCTGAGAATGGTTTCGATCCAGCGTATAACTGGTAGTTGCATGGGTTGTTTGATGAACTGTAATCTGGAATAGAGAATAGAATAATAATATACTCCATCATTGCTCTAGTGGTCGCAAGCCCTTAGGCCCTTTGTTCAATTCCCAGGTCGGGCAAAGTGTTTTTGGGGTATTCCATCTGGAATTTCCAACAATCCCAATTATTATTATCAATCACCTTTTCACACTGGTTTATAGCTCACTGCATTAAAGATTGTCTCGTTGGTAGGTCGCAAGTGCTACCGCTGAGCACGAGGTCCTGGCTTCGATTCCCAGGTCGGCCAAAGTGTTATTGGGTTTTTCACTTAGAATTTCTCAGTGGCAGGCCGGAGTCTGGATTAGTGCCCGGTTGTTGCCAATAGGCTCGCCCCCTATTACATGGGACTTAAACATAACCGGTGCAATGTGGGTACGACGGTACTATAGGTACATCTCTGCTTAACCCTTCGGGGATTACAGACGTGAATATAAGCTTTTATTGTTCGAAAATGACTCTACTTCTCTGACGCCGCGATTAACATTGGCCAAAAATATGAGTTTTATGTCCTGTCAAAACTAATTTAAATAAAACTTTTTTACAGTCAGTTTGACTTCTATGCCGTAGGCATAAGGAAGGCATTTAAACTAAAAATAGTGGTTACAATACAAACTGTTTACTGCAGGTGCCATTTTCATGCTACCAACGCAATAGAAGTCAAAATCGTTTGAACGGACTGTAAAAATGGTTCATTCAAATGTCAAATCTTATTTTAAATGGAGTACAGATAAAATATTGTTCATACTCATCCAGTTATAGTCCCAATTCCGGTTGGGGTCAGCTCCATAGCAGCCGTTAGCGGAGCGCGATCGTGTTTTCCTCCACATTCGGTCCTGAAATTCGTAATACCTACACAAAATGTTCAATGTGACCTAAAATTGTCATTTTCCTGTTTCCACATTAATATTTAGATTTATTTTTTCCCCATACTAAGAACAGATTTTATTTATGTTTAATGTACCTGACGCAAATTCTGCTTTATAAGCGTTTTGTATCGGACAAAAATTATGAACTTCCATACAACCTTTCATCCCCTATTTAACCCATTGAAAGGATTACTTTACAAAAAAATATTATTTTATTTTTTCTGGTATTGTCTATTGCAGTACCTGTGCCCCTTTCGGATTGGACAAGGTTTTTGTTGCATGCTGTATATCTATACATATTATAAAACAAAGTCCTCCGCCGCGTCTGTCTGTCTGTTCGCAATGAACTCAAAAACTACTCCACCGATTTTCATGCTGTTTTCACCAATGGATAGAGTGGTTCTCGAGGAAGGTTTTAGTATGTAATTTGTCAAGCGGGCGAAGAGCCGCGGGCATTAGCTAGTAATAATATAGCCGCTTTTCGTGTTTGTCTGTATGTCCACGTTGTTCTACTTTTGATGAGGATTATTCCGGAAGGTTTATATGTATAATACGTTAATATTAAAGTTACATATAACTAAGAAATCTCGATGTTTTGTCAAGTTGTAAAAACCGAGCGAAGCAGAAGCGAGTCGCTAGTAATATTCTATGAAACTCTTGTGCAACATTCCAAGCCTCTACACCAAGCGGCTTAGGCTGTGAATTTAAGTTTTATGTTTAGTAGAAGATACATATTTCTCGTTTCCGAGGTCATTTATAAGTATCGCGAAAAAAAAACAGCTGTTCCGTACATTTATGTTCGCATAACTCGTCAAAATGTACGGAACAGCTGTTTTATTTTTCGCGATTTCATATTTGTTCCCATAGTAAAAGTTGTTCATAATGATGAGTACGATGACTCCTTAAGAGGTTGTTGTTTTACCAATAACCCTGTATAATAGATAGCGGAGCGGAGTGGGGCGCGTCTTTGTGGATGGGCACTCTATAGTTGAGTTTTAATAATGTATCTGTATCTTAATTTATTTCCATTGTTTTACAAAAACATAAAGGTAAAACTTACGCCATATATTTTTGCCCACACTTTTAGGTAGAATTTTTATGAGGAAATCACTCGCAATAATAAGGTTCATGGTGGCATAACAGGATATTAATATCCTGGACCGAACGGCATTTAAGTTTGATTCATAACCCATTATAAATGGTACCTATTATAATTTTGTTCTTTCCCATTAACTATTTTTTAAGCATTAATAACCGACTAACTTTAGTGTAACTGTAGTGGTATCCATCAGGATTGACAGTCGGAAAGATATGCCAATCAAACTGGTCCCTCATTGATGTTATCTCTGGGTCACTGCTGGTCAGAAGTTCGTTGATAAAGTAGGTCGTCGTGGCTGGAGTGATCCATTCCCTTGCGTGGATGCCTGACGTATAAAAAAAAAATGCTGTGTCAGTTTTCGCGCCCTTTGCGTTAAAGATGGCAGTGTTCCAAAGGAGGTTGCATAATATAGCGAATGTCATTATGATAATGCTGGCCGATTGTCATGCAAGAAAAGAATAGTATATTTGAATTTGGAGTGTTCGTGATCATCTTTTATTTTTGAAGTTGCGAAGTGTTTCATTCTTCTAATATTGTAGGTACCAGGCAAGCGTCCCATTTTGGAAAGGTTTTCATGAGTTCCAACTGTGTAATTGGCCGTGTGGTTTGCGTTAAATATTACCTCTACCGACACCCTCCTGTTAGCGACCAAGCCTTTATCTCTCAAAATCAATCTACCTAGCCTTTTCCCAAGTATGTTGGGGTCGGTTTCCTTTTTAATTTTCACAAAAGATAAAAAGGTTTTTGTTTAGTCAAGTCATGAAACCGTGCGAAGAAGGGACGGGTCGCTAGTATTCTTTTACAAAATTAATTTGACTACATATAATGCCGATTGTCGATAGCAATACTTGCCTGATTCAATGAACATGATTGGTTTTTCCTCATCAGTCGGGGTGTTTATCCGCAACCCTAAGATCTGCCGACCCTCGTAGCTTTGTCCACCGACTACCACCTGCGCCCACTCCGAGTATTGTTTACTCATGTTGTGAAGGTAGCCGTAAATCTGAAATTAATAACTAACTAATAGTGATGTTATATCACGCCTTCTTTACCCGACGGTTTGTGCAGGTGTACCTATACTACACACACATTTCGCAAGTTATGTTTAAGTCCCATGTAATAGGGGGCGACCCTATTGCCATCGACCGGGCACTAATCCAGACTCCGGCCTGCATTTGAGAAATTCTAAGTGAAAAACCCAATAACACTTTGGCCGACCTGGGAATCGAAACCAGGACCTCGTGCTCAGCGGTAGCGCTTGCGGCCTACCAACGAGGCAATCTTGCAGTAATCTATGAACCAGGTGAAAAAGGTGATTGATAATAATAATTGGGATTGTAATTAGGTACCTTCCATATCTTTGTCGGTCAGAAAATTGTTTTGTATTATTGCTTTCGATTTAAAAGTGTAATCGCCTGGCTCCTTGTCTGTCTGTATATTATATAGGGTATTGTCAACAGGGGCAACAGGGGCAATTGTAATAGGGGCTCCAACGGGGAATAGATCTAGACTCCGGGTTGCTACTGAGAAATTCTAGAGGGAAAAACCCAATAACATTTTGCCCGACATGGGAATCGAATCTAAGACCTCATGCTACAAGGCAAACTAAGTACCTACTCGTTTTATTTAGACTGATAAGTAATGATTACCGTCTGTTTAAGGTGGATGCGCTAGGGCAGCCCGCGAAATTCAAATTTTCTTAAGTTTTTTGCAATTTGCTCAAAACTCTCTAAGTTCATGTAAGTGCATTGACTGACGATTTCATTAAATTTTCATTCAATGCACTTACATGAACTTAGGGAGTTGTATTGCTGATTCTATTGTTATATGTTTATAATTCTGTAAATCCATATTTTTTACGGTCGAAAATAATATTTAGATCTACATACAATCTGATACTGACCTGCAAATTGCAAAAGCCGTAAGAAAATTCGCGGGCCACCCTAGCGCATCCAAATTAACCAAAAATTTTTGATGTTTCTTACCTTAAGCTTCGTACAGACTGGCGCGACGCGACACCGGTAATTGTTATACTGTGAAGTTTTCTTAGGAATTGTTTTGTTAGAATCGCGTCGCGTCAGTCTGCACGGGGCTTTAGTATGCAACGTTTACGTTTAAGTAAATAAAAGGTTAAGTCTTAAGTAAAATAGATTAAAAAATACAGAAATTACTTGAAGTACTCACATCATCAACATCGTAGTAGGCAGTCCAAGAGAAGCCATCATTGTATTGTCTATTATTTTTTTCGTTGCGAATTAATCTTTAAAGAAATAACATTAGTAAGAATAATTGAATCAGGCGTGACTTTGCGAAAATCCATTATAAAATACAATAGACGTAGATATATTTAATAACCTATTCCGCTTAACTATTCTTCAAGAGTCATAAAAAACCCTGTAGGAAATCGACATGTGTTTCACCTCCCAACGAAGCATCCTCAGGGTGACGATTGACGAGTCGCAAACCAGAGCACGACTTCTTACAGGGTTTTTTATGACTCTTGAAGAATAGTTAAGCGGAATAGGTTATTAAATATATCTACGTCAATTGTATTTTATTTGTAAGAATAACAACCAATGAATAACGAAGAAACAACTCTCTCTCTCTCTCTCTATCTCGTTTTCGTTTGAATTAATAACTTCATAGAGCCAAAAGTGATACCAATACAGGGTGTAAGGGTAAACACCGTTGTCACTCACACCATGGGTAGTTGACTTCATCATCTGCCTAGCCTTTTCCCAACTATGTTGGGGTCGGCTTCCATTCTAACTGGATGCAGTTGAATACCAGTATTTTACATGGAGCGACTGCCTATCTGACCTCCACAACCCAGTAACTGGGTAATACGATATCCTTGGTAAGACTGCTTGTCAGACTTTCGGGCTTCTGACGGCCCGTAACGACTGTCAAAGATCCGCAAATAACAGCGGGGACCAACGGCTTAACGTGCTTTCCGAGGCACGGAGGAGTCTCGGTATTTAAAGATGGTCCCATCCACGGACCAACATCGGCAAGCGTAGCTTAACCTGATGGATCGACCCGAGCGGCTGTTATTCCTTAGCCACGAGCTATGTGTGTGAGTTGTGTCACTGTACGGTAAACTTTAATTGCGCGATGCAGGATTTATGTGACGTCTGTCTGACGTCAGGTCTTTGATGCGTAGTTCGCATGTGGCGATGTAGATACCGCCACATCACTCCCCTCCGGAGACCGGAGGTCGATAGTGGGCTGAGTCTTGTATCTTCCGATGCTTGCCAGTTGTGGTTCCAGTGAGTCGGAACCGGGTGCCGCATTGTTCGCGGTGGGTTGGAACTGTTTGCAGCGGTTGTGGTGATTGCGGTGATTTCCCAGTGCACGATCTTGTGAGAAGTCGAACGCACGCTCCACCCTGTCTCAAGATCTAGCCTTCTTCAAAGCCCTAGATCCTTCTGATTGCTCTCTAGCTCGTTATTGTTCTATCTGTTTCATTGTGTAACTCCTTTTTTGTCCGTACCTTGTATTGTACTTGATGGATTGATCCACAATAGGTTTGATTGCTCAAACTTGGTCAATAACCTATTTTATGTTGTGCCTAGAACGGTTATGAGACGTGAGGTGCGTCGTACGAATGCGGGTGAGCGAGCGCCACTCCAGCGATTAGTTAAAACATTCAACGAACACTTTGAAAAAATAGACATATTTGCCTTACATCGTCATAAATTTAAAAAAACCCTTTATGCCAGCGTTAAAATAAGGAATGTTGATGCCGATAGCGGTCTTAACCTTAATCATAGGATTCATTAATAATAATTTACAAGGATATAGTGTAGCTAATTATTTAATTGTTAATTTCTAGTTTAATTATTTTGATATATGTTTTATCTTCATATTTTTTTTTATACATTTTAATTTGATTTCATTTAATTTGGTACCCCCATAATATTAAGTAACATTTTTTTTTTTTTCAATCTTTGATTACATTCATAATATTGTATCTTCTACTACCATAATTGATTCTTGTTATCCGTGGAAACGCAGTGGATTGTACTGTAACCATTCTTAGATTTTTTTTTTATTTTTTATTATGGAATTCTCATTGTACAATTGTTTGTCTTCCCAAATAAATAAAATAAAAATAAAATACTTAAATTGTAGTAAGGAAGTGCCGAGGTAGGCAGAAATACAGGTGTATAAGTTTGGTATCAGTTTTTATTGATTTCTACACTTCACAAGTGGTTAAGTTAACATACCTATTTTAAATGAATATATCAACAATTTACATTCTACTTACTCAGAATAATCATCGAGGATCACCTTAGTAGTTAGGCCTTCATTTTTAGCGATATCTTCCACAATTGGCACCAAGGATGGCGCCACCAGCATATGGCATCCATTTGCTGTGTTTGAGTGGTATGGTAACTCCTAAACACAAAAAATATATCATTTTTTTTCCAAAGGCTTGTCGTCTACAACGCTACTCTGTGTCAGGTGTACCAGCACTAGTATTTCAATGACGGTCCATACACGACGATTGTTTGCGTCGTGTCCACGAACTAGTTAATAACGCGTTACTAAGACAGATATTCCTTATAGAAAAACCCAATGACACTACCCCAACCTGTGGGCCTAAAACGGTCACATTAGCAATTCCTCTAAAAGCATTGCAATTCCTGAATTTCCAGCTGTCATTAGCTATTCCTCTAATTTGACACAAAAGCAATTCACATTATGTGGACCATTTTACGAATCTCCATAGAAAACTGTCAAACAGATTTATTCTTTCGTAATATGAATCGCACGCAGATCATATTATGAATTGTCAGTTTGTGGCATTTAACGAAGATTCATAATATCATATTATGATTATACTAAAGTGATTGTTTTAAGCCCCCTCGGAACAGAACCCAGGACCTCATTCTCAGCAGTAGCGATTGGGAACACTAGACAACGACCACGAGGCAGTCCAACTTCCGAGGCATCCATGAACGATGGACAAAAAAGTGAGCATAAGAACAGTCGAGAGGTGTCGTGGGACACCAGCTTGGAACGAAATTCCTTTAGCTTTTACATCCTTCGCGAAAGAGAGTTAAAGCGAGCAAAGGTTTTTTATTATTACCCGACTACGGTGAAGAAAAAAGGAGGGTTATGATTTTGACCGGTTTGTATGTATGTATGTATGTTCATCTGTTCCCTCCTATCTTCTAAACCTCTCATCACAATTTGACTAATGAGGTATCGTTGGAAGCGTCTTAATTGCCCGCTGGTTATAAGCAATGTGACGTCACATTAAATTAAAAATGGCGCCCTCTAGAGGATATAAAGTCAGGAACTAAAAAAATATTTGGTTAATCGTACCATGTTGGGTCTCAAATGAAAGGGCTTAATGAGCACATTTCTAAAATATATATTATATAATCCCAAAAGAATTAAAATAAATATAAAGTAATAAAAACTAAAACCCAACTACGACTAAAAAGGTATACTCAAACAAGACACTATCTTGTTTATACCTTTTTAGTCGTAGTTGGGTTTTAGTTTTTACCCGACTACGGCGAAGAAAAAAGGAGTCTTATGATTTTGACCGGTATGTATGCATGTATGTATGTATGTTCATCTGTTCCCTCATATCTTCTAAACGACTCATCATAGTTTGACAAATGAGGTATCGTTAGAAGCGTCTTGATCGTCCGCTGGGGTCCGTCTGGTGGTTATAGGCTATGTGACGTCACATTAAATTAAAAATGGCGCCCTCTAGAGGAAATAAAGTCACGAACTAAAAAAAAAAAAAAAAAAAACTAAATAATCATACCATGATAGGTATCAAATGAAAGGGCTTAATTAGTACATTTCAAAAATATATATATTATAACACCAAAAAATAAAAATTTAAGTAATAAAAACTAAAAGGGTACAAACAAGACACCACAGACAGACATATTAAAAATCCGGAGTCACACGTAAGCTGTTCGATTTTTTATTTGTCTTATAAACAGATTCTTTGCTATCTTGTGACTGTGAGAACGTTTTAGGCTTAGTGGACTGTCGATTTGTTGAACATCTTCTATTTTGTTAAATACCTGGTACTTGTTGAAAGGCCTACATTGTCCTCCCATGCCTATACTAACACTGTGAAAGCCAATTATTTTTAAAAGAGTAACCGTAGAGTTTTTTGCCGGCTCCTCTCCGAAGGAAACGACCCATTGGAACCGTGCACCTAGCTTATGACGTTTCGTATGTGACATAAAATATTTTGATTTGATTGATTGAAAGTGTCGTGACGGTCAAAATGTTACACATTTTCGCTCTAGGTACCTCTCAGAGGCGGATTTACCAGCTGGCTGAGTAGGCTTCAGCCTAGGGCGGTAGATTTTTGGGTAACGTTTTTTTTTTCTACCTCATACAAAAACTCTTTTGTGCATAGTCAGAATTAATGAATAAGATTACTTACGATAATATCATTGATGATTTTGCCAACAAAAAATCCCGCGCAAAAAGGTATTGTAACGAACTTTTATAACTTGACTGAGTTGATTTTATTTTTAACTGTTTGTAAGCACAATAAAGATTATTTATTCACATTTACCAATATTTCAATAGAGCAGTGGTGGCCCAGTGGTAACGGCCACGACTTACGAGTTGTAGGTCGTAGGTTCGAACCCCGATAGGCGCTTTACTTTGTGTAAAATTATTTCATCACCACTGCTCTCAAAACGGTGAAAGAAAACATCGTGAGGAAACCGGCATGTCCTAGAACCAAAAATTCGAAGACATGTGACATCTACCAACCCGCACTGGGCCCGCGTGGTGGATTACGGCCCGCTCCCTCTCCCAGAGAGGAGGCCTGTGTCCCAGCAGTGGGAACATTATAGGCTGATTATGCAATATTTCAAATAAATCCAAAATAAACGTGTACATTATTGTGTAAGTAGCATGCAATACTACGCCTTATTAATCATACAAGCTCAAAAATATACCCAAAAATTATTTTACGTGCAATTTCAACGAAACTGTTGGATTGTAAAAATAATCTAGGACATGACAATTGTAGAGGCAAGGGCAACAAAAACTTTACAGTCTAGCCTTGTGTAAATTCCCCACTGGTACCTCTCATTCGCCAAGTGTGCCGAGTATCAGTGCGTTATAGTTCGTTCCAAAAGTTTCCGATTTCGTTTTAAGATCGGAACCACGGAACCCAAAAAATACTCACATGATTCTTCAAAAGAAAGTCCACCATTTTATCCATTCCGTCCTTACTTCCCTGTATATGATACATTTTATGATTGTTATACAAATTAAAATTATCGTCACTTTCCGTCAAACATGTTTGTAGTAAAGAAAAACTAACAAAAAGGTGAAATAATATCATTTTGCTAGTTAACGTATTACTAAGCGATTGCTGCCCGCACTTAGAGCTTATATTTAAAAGATAACAGTTGTTTACGTATAAATAACATTACAATAGAGATTCCTAGGATTGTTTGTTAGTGCGATACTTAACGGTGTAGTAATTTTTAAATAAATCTCAATGAAAGTTAAGCCACAGTATAATAAAGTAACAGTATAATGTCTCGGCAGTGACCTTGAATTACTACCAACGGCCGTTCGGTAGATAAATATTCCGCGTCCGTGCGAACTTAAATGCCGCGCACTCGAGACTGTTGCGTACTGATATACACTTAGATTTCAAAGCGCGTCGTTTACTATTAAGACATAATACTGTTACTATAAATACTTTGGTTAAAGTGAGTTCGTCACAATAACTTTAAAGTCACATTACCAAATACATTCGTAATTGATGCGTAGATTTTTTCGATGCTACATATAAGTTGTGTCGTCCTGTACTTACCTACTTTTTACTTTTAGGTTGTTCGACTTATACTTATCATACGTAGACAGTAGAAATGTTAAGTACCAAATACCGTGTCTAGGCCATGATTGGCTTGTTTCAGATAATCTCAAGTGTGTCAACTATTGTTCACTGTTTACAGTGACAATGTGTGCGGGTTTTCAGGGTAACGTTTCATAAATATACATCATAGTACATACTTCGCTTAGCAACGAGTGAAAGCAAGTACAGTATGTCAAAGTCAACAGATTGTGCCTGATTTTTGAGGTACGTTTCTATCAACTCAGCCTATCGCAGTGGATGTAAATGGCAAAGCTTAAAAATAAAAAAATAAATCAAAAGTCATTTATTCAAATTATGCTTTTTTCAAACGTCAAAATTACAGGCCCCCAAAACGCCCACCCTTCACCACTTCCTAGTGCTTTAGCTGAGAAGAAGTGGCGCATCAAACTCCGCTGCAGAAATTATCAATAATATAATTTTGATTATAATAATAATAATTATATTATTTTAAATGTTTTTATAAAAATATTTAAAAATGTAATTTATATATAAAAAATTAAATAAAGGAAGTAATACCAAATAAAATACAATTAAATCAAAGCTTTTTATTCAATAAACAATATGTAAAAAAAAACCCGGCCCAAACCGAAAGGGGCACAAAGGTACTGCAAACAAATTACCAGAAAATAATAATAAAAAATATATATTGAAAATAAAAATGTTATTGCAATTTGAAATTTACATTGTTAGTAGGTACCAATATTACCACAATTTCATAATAAATTAGCAAATTTTCTACAGAGGTCATAAGTAAAGACTTGTAGACACCCACTAAACGACGACCGCCCGCGCCCCATGTAATAAACCGATAAAATTCACTATTGAAAAAAAATGAGGTGAATTTAATTTTTCATTTTTCCAAAAAAAAAATCACGTAAATAGACTCTTAGTATGATTCTTAACAACACCCTCGCGGCATGGCTCGACCTCAGACATGTGGGTGAACTTGGCAGATCATTTCCCAGCAGAGCATAAAAAAATGTGAGTTCTATTGGCATGCGGACGAGTTCTAGAGTTTCTTTTTTTATCCTTCTTAGTGAAACTGATTTTTATCTCGATTTCTACTAATCTAACTTTTCAACCATGCTCTGCTGATATCCGAGTTAGAGTTCTAAGTTTCTTTTCCATGTTTTCGGATAGATTTTTTATAGGTTCTTCAGGAATCGAAGAGTTTCAGCTCTTCAGACGTTTATTTTTATTTTTAATGATACTATGTATTAGATCGCTAATTTCAATCTTTATTTCTACTAACTCAAACCTTCACCCATGCTCTGATGATATCTGAGTGAGAGTTCTAAGTTTCTTTTTCATGTTTTTGGATAGCCCTTTTAAAGATTCATCAGGAATCGAGAAGTTCCAGCACCTCAAATGTTCTGATTTTTTTTTATGATCCTTCGTATCAAACACTATTTTCAATCTCGATTTCTGCTAACTCAAACCTTCACCCATGCTCTGCTGATATCTGAGTAAGAGTTCTGAGTTTTTGTTTCATGGTTTCGGATAGCTGTATTATAGTTGTATCAGAAAGCGAGGAGTTCTCGTTCCTTAGAGCTACTCAATTTTTTTTTTATCATTCTTACTTAAACTCTGATTTTTATCTCGATTTCAACTAATCTTACTTTTCAACCATGCTCTTCTGACACCTGAGTCAGAGTTGTGGGTTATTTTTGTATGTTGTCGGATACCTCTTTTATAGATGCATTAGGAAACTAGGAGTTTCTGCTCCAAAGTTCCAGTCAAATTCTTTTTTGATCCTTCTAACTTAAACACTGAATGAAATTTCGATTCCTTCTAACCTATCTTTTTCACAAGGCTCTGCTGATAGTTTTGTGAGACTTCTGCATTCATTTAGTTTTTTTTTTTGTTTTGAGTTCTTGGTTACTAATTATAGCCCAAAAATTCTACGAAAATCCACAAATTACGTCATTCACGGATGTTTTATGAAAATGATTGCCTTTTTCTAGTAACTGGTCAATATTGTTGTTTTATTTTATTATAAATTTAGGAAGGCAGAACTCTTTCGGAAAACTATTAGGAACTATAGAGCTCACCACTGTGAACCTAAATCAGTTTTAAAATTTTAATTTTGGAAAAATTGATCTGCTGATGGAAGTTAGCAGAGCATATTTTCATTCGACTTTTCTGAGGCAACTATTCTTTTTAAGTATAAGGAACTCTAGAACTCGTCCGCATGCCAATAGAACTCACATTTTTTTATGCTCTGCTGGGAAATGATCTGCCAAGTTCACCCACATACCTCAGACAGGGTTTTTGTTATAGGCTGTAGATCAAATAAAATCGAATTATTGGGTGCGTAGTACTTTAAACCGGCGCGCGAGTACGACATACATGCATGGTCATTGATAGAGGAGTATGAATCGTAGCAAGTGGCGTTCAGTTTCTGCCTACCCCCATGGGATACTGGCGTGAGTATATGTATAAAATGTCGTAAGTTAATTGATTCGCGGCGCTTTTCCTGTATATATCACCATTGTTGTATTGTTGAACTCCAGCCATATGTATCCACCAATGACAGCAGGATGAATTATTTAAAATACTGTATGATCTCATTATATTGAAACAAGGATAATAAATAACTATGTTTAATATAGGAAAAAATCATATTGTCGTGATTGAGAGCCATTACTATGTGGACTAGTGATTGTTAAGAGGAACCATGAATTGTAAGTTTTTTTTTTTATTTTTTATTTAAAAAAATATTGTAATGTATTTTTTACTGTCTGTTATATTTTTGCGTCGTACTATCAGTAGTCATTAGAAACTTAATCAACCGAAATATATTATTTTCTGCCCCTTGATTTGTTACTAACGGTGCTCTGCCTATCCCTTCGGGGATCACAGGCGTGATGTTATGTGTAATTGAAAAACAGTTAGTTTCACGTTATGTTTTTGTTTTTTTTACGAAAAATGTAGCAATGACTATAGATGTATCTATAGATGTATATATATATGAATCACGGATTTTGGTTTAAAACGGTTTATTTAGGATAAACCGTTTTAAACCAAATTCCGTGATTTAAAGACCGATTGAAATATTTATAAAAAATATCAGAAAACTATGAAATTAATGCCATGTTTTTTTTTCATTTTACCATCACGCAAAAATCCATCACATTGGATTAATAATCTTTTTTTTTTTCTAGTACGTATTTGGGTGTGCCTGGCTCTGGCGACATGGCCAAGCGCGTTTGCACTGTACTACACAGGAATAAAGGAGGTTTTTCAACCACCAACAAAAAATAATCGCAACAATTCGTATTTCGGCTACAGCATCACTTACGATGAAGTTGGTAAAACGTAAGTAGTATTCTTAAACAGTTATTGTAAATATTCGACCTCGTAACTGCGTTACCACCTTTTAAAGACAAACAATTCACACACACAAACAATTTCTATGAAAACTTCACGGAAATTGTATTCTACCGATGCACCCTAATTGCGTAACACAGTTTCAATCGCAATCCAAGAGTTTTGAAGGATATTTTTAATCCATTGCTTCAAAGGTTTAATTAATAATTTAAGTACCTAATTAAGTACCTAATTAATAAATTAACTACCTTTTAGTCTACAATGTTAGTACCAAAAAACTTTTTACAAAAAAAAAACCGACTTCCAAAAAAAAACACTCAAAACTGAAAAATAACTTTAATTTCGGAGTCGGTGTCTTTGCTTTACAATTTTCGTTTTTTGCCACCGACTTCCGAAATTAAAGTTATTTTTCAGTTTTGAGTGTTTTTTTTTGGAAGTTGGTTTTTTTTTTGTAAAAAGTTTTTATATTTCACTTTTTAGTTGTGGTACCTACCCCACACAAATTCTAATACCACTAGCTGATGTAAATAACAGTGAAGGAGTAATTCCAATTGTTTTAAAAACCCCTTACAAAATACCTATATTCATGAAGAACATGCCTCGAAGTCATGTTAAATCGTCGGCATTTAAAATATTATAATAATGAACATATCCTTTTGTTTACCTCTAGGTGTACATTATATTGTTTATCTCTACAATACCTAATATTACTCCGTAACAGAACAACGATACAATTTAAGGAAAATCTATTTCGGTCATTCCAGATTGGTAATAAGTGCGCCGAGGATATCTGACATTGGAGAAGTATACGACTGCAATATCGGAAATCGAGCATGCGCCAAAATTTCAAGGGGTAACATTATTAAGAGAGACGCGGGAAGAGGTAAGAATAAAACTATTTTTTTTCTTTCTTTTCTAAGAACTGCTTTAAAAAACCAAAAGAAGACATCCACATCAATAAATAATGCACACTCAATCAATCTGCCTAGCCTTTTCCCAACTATGTTGGGGTCGGCTTTCAGACTAGCAGCTGAATACTAGTATTTTATATGGAGCAGCATGGTAACACGATACCCCTTGCTAAGACTGGTTGTCAGACTTTTGAGCCTCTGACACCCGTAACGACTGTATACGATTCACGAATGGCAGACGGGACCAACGGTTTATGGCAAAAGCTTCCAGGGTAGTCCGCGAAATTCAAATTTTCTTACATTTTTTTTTTCTATTTGCAAGTCAGTGTTAGTTTGTATGTTGATTAAAATATGATTCGCGACCGTAACAAATATGATTTATACTGAATTAGAATCAGCAATACAACTACTTAAATTAGAATAATCCTCAATTGTCATGATTTCATGAAATAGTCATTCAATACGACTGTATGAACTTAGAAAGTCAAAAAACGTATGAAAATTTGAATTTCGTGGGCTACCTTATCAGATCCCTCTTAACGTGCATTCTGAGGCACTGAGTCTCGTTATACACTGTGTTAGAGTAGACACCGTTATCCTTGAAGCTAGTGGTTTGGTGTCATATAATATACTTTTTCTATGGGAACAACATTGAAATCGCAAAAAAAAATTAGCTGTTTTGTCGATTTAAGTGAACACAAATGTATAATCGATGGTCACACATTCACGAATCGACCGCGGCAAGGATAGCTTAACTTTCAATCGACTCGCGTCTGTTATTACTTAACCATGAGCCCTCTAAAATATGCACACTCACAGTTTAGTAAATAGTATGAATATTTCAGATGGCACAAGTTATACACATGACTTCTGGTTCGGAGCGACCGTCAAGGCTGGGCGAGACTACGTCTTGGTAAGTTTTTTGGTTACCTATAAAAATCAAAGACGACAAAGAAAGAAAACTTACACATAATGCAAAGAAAGAGCAAGTTGGGGGGAAAACATGCGTCACATCCACGCAAAACGACCATCGCTTAGCATAATGCTGCGACCATATGCGAGACAGAGCCCCAGCGCTGGTTTTCAGTGACAGCCGACGTGATGGCATTGACCAGTGCAGCATAAAATGAGATATAAATAACCGTGTTTTTGTACAGTTGGTTAACTCAAGTAAAGCGCGCGTCACTTCGTAAGATAAAAATACTGTATCAGAAATGTGTGGTGGATAAAAAAAAAAATCAGCTCAATGTATGGGACATTTCGATCGAGTAGGTATTGGAGTTTTGTATGGGCCAACTGAAAGCAAAATATTTTGTTTGGCACACGCACAGGATATAAAACAATAAAAACAAACATTAAAATTAGCAAAATCATGAAAACAAGTAATAAAAAATATTTAAAAAAAATACGAAACATTAAGACTTAACAAAATAGTTGATAAACAAAGTGGGAGGAAGAGAAGACCAACTGATTATTTTTTCGCGATTATGATATTGGTCCCACGGAGAAAATTGTTCAGTTTGATAGTTTTTACCACACCCTTTTAAATGACCACACATTTCTAAAATAAGTTGTAATCTTAGAGCGTTTATTCTGAAAGTGTGCAACGTCGCAAATAGATGTCAAATATTTCGCTGTTTTGATTAATATGACAATATTACTGTATGGAAATATGAAATATGGCTAACTAGTGGACTAAAATATTGATTATGAAATCTAATAAATAGTATCGTAACACCGAATATTTAGTTTTAGTTGTAAAAAAAAGATTTGGAAACTTTTCAAATGCCTTTTTTATACCTAAAACCGGTTACAACTTAAATTCAGTGTTATAATTGCAATTCATTATTAGTAAGTTAGTTAGCGATATTTCATAGTTCCATACAGTAGGTAATATTGCCAAAATAATCATAACAATATTTGACAGTTATTTTGCCAACTTTTAGAATCAACGCTCCTAAATTACCCCACATTTCTGAAATACGTTCAATTTAAGTTTGCCTTTCTCTGTTTAAGTTATATGGAAATTTCAGATGTGCGCACCAAGATATACGGAGTATACTACTCGTAAGTCAATTGGTAACGGTTAGTTTCAATTTTTATTTTCTAACATCATTAATGGTGTTGCAAGAAGACGCAGAGCTCACTGTGACGGGACTCTTCCGGGAAAGTACTAAACTAAAGTCTGGCCTACGAAAATCGGCCCTGAAAACACGCGCGAAATTTAAAAAAAAACAGGACCAAGAAAAAAACCAACATTATTGAAATTTAAATAAAATAAAATTTCAAGTATCAACACGTGTTATCGCACTATGTACTAAACTATCTTGTTTTTTTTTAATTTCACGCGTGTTTTCAGGACCGTCTTTCATTGGCCAGGCTCTAGTATCCCTGTTTTTGCTTCTTAAAATTTATATTATTACTCGCTTGTTCATTTACTAATCAACATGATAAAAACACCTCTTCTCTTAAACATCATCATTGCTCTTGTTACATAATCATTAAGTACGAAAGTGAGTTTTCTTGTTTGTTACGCTTTCACGCTTAAACGGCTGAACGGATTTGGATAAAATTTGACACATGGGTAGACCATGACCTGGAATAAGACATAGGATACTTTTTATCCCGATATTCCCACAGGATCAAGACTTAGGCGGATGAAACCGCGGGGTGCAGCTAGTATTATATATAAATAAGTATACGCTTTATATGTGTGTATTTATAATTGTATATGTAAATTGTACACCACAGACTAACAGCAGCATTGTCTCTCCTGCTCTCTTTAGAGCCCCCACACATTGAGCCACTAGTGGCGACCACATTAGAACGACTAGTGGCCGCCACAAGTTGGGCCACATACATTTTGTATAGAATCGGCGCACACCGAGCGTTTGAGTGGCCGTGTCCGAGCTACCAGCTGCGGGAGTAGGCCGCGCTCGCTACTTGTGTATGCGTTTTGTCGTTCGACTCGCGCGCACACACGGCCACAGTCGCCGGCTTCTCCCCGCCCCCGCGTCTCGCCTCTGTCGAGTACACTTGAACAACTATCGCAAGTGGCAGCCACTGGAGGCCGCATCCAGCCACCAGCGGCTGCCACTGGTGGCGGCGTGTCGAGATCACCGGTGTTCAGTCAGACCGTTTAGTAGCAGCGACTTGTGGCCATAATGTGCCCGGCTCTTAATCCATCCAAAGGTTGTCGAGGTGGTTGGTGGTTGTTGAAAGATTGCTTTTAGCGATAAGACCGCCCATAGTGTCGCCCTATGTAAATTTTTTAATATCTGTAATTCATATGGGCAACGGCCGCGACTTACGAGTTGGTCGTAGGTTCAAACCAAGACAGGCGCATTACATTGTGTAAATTTTGAATTTCATCGCCACTGCTCTCAAAACGGTGAAGGAAAACAACGTGAGGAAACCGGCATGTCCTAGAACTAAAAATTCGAAGACATGTGACATCCAACAATCCGCACGCCCGCGCTCGCGTGTTTTATTACGGCCCGCTCCCTCTCACAGAAAGAGGAGGCCTGTGTCCCAGCAGTGGGAACATTGGCTGATTATGCTGTATTAAACAAGATGGCATTAGTTCCGATTTTGGCCGCACGGATGAAAATCCTTATCACGCAAAATCGTGCATCGCTAAAGCAGAGTTTACCGCGCGACTAACATATAGTCCCGACAACAATCGTCGCGCAGTAGCCACAACACCCATCTGGTCGGAAGATCTTCCCTTTTTTTATGGAGTGAACTTTACACCCTGATCCTCATACCTCTAAGTCTATAAACACAATTCGAATTTAAAAAGAAAGATTCGTTAAAAAAAGTTAATTAATAAACAAAATATCAACGATTATAGCTCGTAAACCCACAAACACTTATCAAAATGAATTAAATAGCTTTGTTCAATAGGGAATATGCATGAATTTTTTTTTATACGATAGTTTACATGGTCAAAAAGGCGACGACAAAAAAGCAATAAAAAGTACTTAAAAAAAAAAAAAATAGCCCACCGACCCGGGCTTTTTAAACGCCCTCCATCTTGCGCTTGGTGTGGTGACGTCACAGTCTATGACAACAAACAAACAAGTGTCAAGTCAATGTCATTTTGATTGTTGTCATAGATTGTTACGTCACATTCGCTCTGGCCAATAGCGTAGCTTTTCAAGTATTTGAATATCCCACAGTTTTTTGGCACTTTAAAAAAAAGTATTACTCGCTCAAAAACAAAAATTTTATTCAAAAATATTGATTGAGGCATAATACTGTAATATAGTTTATAAAATAATTTACTTGACCCTTATTTGAATCACATGCATTTTATTAACCGGGTTTTTCTTAAAGGTTTCGGCGCATATGTAACACAAGGCAGATGCTATTCACATTCACACAAGGAAACTGTTCTTACCGAAAGAAGAATTATCAGGGAAGAAGAGAGAATCGACGACTCGCCATCGCCGATGGGTAATATATCACTTTCTTATGAAGAGCCTCTACTACCTCTAATTGCTTAGCACGATACTCCGATAAATCGAAGAAAAAAAAAATACTGCTGCATTAATTTTGAAATAAATATATGGTAAAGTTGAGGATTTTAAGTACCATGTTTGACGAAAACACGATTCCATAAGGTTTTCTGTATAGAAAAAAAATACAAAGTTATGTATAGAAAAAAATACACTACAAAAATAATTAGATCATGAAACTTTGAATATTAAATGAACTAACTAAAAAGCAGCGACTGTTTTTTTTTAAATTACCAGTATTTCCCCGAAAAAAAATTAACTGCACAAAATTGGCGTCTTGGAGCCGCGAGCTCACCACACAATCTCGGTCTCACTCAGTCCGCTAACAGCATGGTACGAGCGAGATAAAAAGATTTTTTTTGCTGAGATTAATAATAATGTATTTAAATAAGTTCAAAACGATACATTTAAAAATTATAAAAAAAAAAAACTGACCCTTTCGTTTTATATAAGTACAAATTTTTTTTTCTAATTTCCTAGAAATTGCCGGTCATGTAAAACGGTAAGCTTTATAAGTTTTATTAAAAATCGCTTCTATTTGTTTCGCAGAGGCAACCATGGATTCATTTGGTTGGAGTATTGACGTCGCTAGCGATGACTCGGTTATAGTTGGAGGCCCCGGCATGTTCCACGGTAAGTATAATGGCTGGGAGTGCTGGGACATACTAGGGACTAAAGCGAATTAAACGCGACAAGATTTCGTGCGTGTAATTCTAGATGCATGATTTTTCGCTTTACTTTCGGAACATTCTGATATTTTGCTGAGATGGAGTGGAATTACCGCGCGGGCTGAATTCAACTGATGTCGGATTTATGCGATTTTAAATTCAGTCCCTATTATGTTTTATTCATCCATGCTCTATCCTTAATATTATAATAATAATTTCATTTACTGCGGATCACACATAAAAAACATACAATCCATACAGTATTAGTAACAGAGACTTAGAAATATATATAATATAATTTCAGTTGAACCCTACAATAATTCCATCCTAATTCTATTTAATTTAATTTTGTATAATTCTATTTAATTTTGTTTATTTGTATTTAATTTTGAATAATTCTATTTAATTTTGTGTAATTGCGAGTAAATTTATTTTAGTCTTTTTAATTATATAATTGTCTCTTATTAGCCTAAAACTTGTATGTTTGTTGTCTTACTACTGTTAGTGCAAGTTGGAGTTTAATAAAAAAAAATAAAAAAAAATGTATATATGTTTTCTACTAAATCTGTGATGCTGCCAATGGTTTTCCTAGTTAATATTAAAACTTTTCTATTAATTCCAAAGGTCGAGCAATGGTTTATGACAGGCCACGAGATGTTCCGAAGCTTATCAGGTTCAAAAGTGCAATAGGTTCAAACAACAAAATTCCACAATTTAATTTTGGTAAGACTTATTTTTTTGTACTCTTGCCTTTTCTTTGTCATCATCCGCTTAGCCTTGTTCCAACTATTTTGGAGTCAGCTTCCAGACTAACAGGATGCAGCTGAATACCAGTATTTTTGCTGTCAAAATACTCGGCGTGCCGTCCACAACTGGGGTGCGCTGATCCTTACAAGCTTCACGTGTACTCCTTTACATGATTGCGTACATTACGTTACTTGCATGCGTCTTAAGTTTTCTACACATTTGACTCCACCCACTTTCAACAAAAAAACAAGCATGTTTGCATGCATTGAGCTCAAGCATTTTTTACCCGACTACGGCGAAGAAAAAAGGAGGGTTATGATTTTGACCGGTATATATGTATGTATGTCTGCATGTTCATCTGTTCCCTCCTATCTTCTAAAGCACTCATCACAATTTGACAAATGATGTATCGTTGGAAGCGTCTTGATTGTCCGCTGGTTATAGGCTATGTGACGTCACATTAAAAATGGCGACCTCTAGAGGACATAAAGTGAGGAACTAAAAAAAAAAATTGTTTAACCGTACCTACCATGTTGGGTATCAAATGAAAGGGCTTAATGAGCACATTTCAAAAATATATATATTATAAACCCAAATGAATTTAAAAAAAAAATTGTAATAAAAACTAAAACCCAACTACAACTAAAAAGGTATACTCAAACAAGACGACACAGACAGACAAATTAAAAATCCGCAGTCACACGTAATCTGTTCGATTTATGCCCGTGTTCGATTTATAACACGTGTGACTCCGGATTTTTAATTTGTCTGTCTGTGGGGTCTTGTTTATACCTTTTTAGTCGTAGTTGTGTTTTAATTTTTATTATTGTGAGTGTTTATGAAACCGTGAAAATAGTTTTCCACCCCTGATACCCCTGACCCCGGTCGGTGTGAGAAAATTTAATGAAAATAATATTCTTGAACTTAAAAACCGACGCGTATACTAATAAATCTTGCTAAAATCCCGCCTGATTTTATTTTCATATGTTATAATGCTACATTTAAAATGAGCCCTCCATGAGGGGGCTCCCAGCATCGCAAATACGACTAGAAGGAGCCCTCCAGAAGGGCTCCCGGTACTGAACGTGTCAGGTCCAGTTGAAAACCAGCGTCAGGCACTAGTTGTCTGGCATTTTTGCTGAACTGGGCCGAAAAGAAGGAAGGTGCACTTCCTTATTTTCTTAGGGTACCTACACTTTTAAATTGTTTCTTTTTAACCGACTTCTTCAAAAAGGAGGAGGTTCTCAATTTGTCTGTATGTTTTTTTTTTTGTTTGTGTGTTTGTTACTCGATTTCTCCGCCAATTATGAATCGATTTTGATGATTCTTTTTTTGTATGGTAGGCATGCTTCCGAGGTGGTCCCATATAAATGTTATTAACTTTGGTTGTGTACTTTTTGAGTTAGCTTCAATATTACGTATTTTACCCACTTAGTTTATCTAGACGATGTTTTCATTTACTCCTTCACTGTTATTTACATCAGCTAGTGGTATTAGAATTTGCGTGGGGTAGGTACCACAACTAAAAAGTGAAAAATAAAAACATTTTACTTTACCTTTTTTTTAGAAGTCGTTTTTTTTTTTGTAAAATGTTTTTCTTTTTTCTTTTTTAATTGTGTTTTTTTGCTTGTAATGTATTTTCTTTCCTTCAGTGTAGTCACGTGTCTTGTACAAATTTATCTTTTGCACCTTGCACCTACCTCCTAAGAACTAACTGTTTTCTTTAAATAGACGATTATTTCATGGTAGAAAATGATTATTTAAAATAAATGTTATTTCAGGCTACGCCGTCGCCTCTGGGGCATTTGTCAATAAAGATTTGTCTTTTGCCATCGGTTCGCCGTATAGTTCTGGAGAGGTAAACTTATAGCATGGAATCTTTGTAAATTGTATCTTTATATTGAACTGAGATTATTATAAACATACTTTCTCCTCACAGGTATCATTCTTCAAACGCACTCATTACCAACGTAAATTGGACAAGATAGTCGACACTGGCGTAATAGGTTCGATGTTTGGAGCGGTGCTGTGTGCTGCCCGGTTGGTTGGCCAAAGGACTGACCTGCTCGTGGGAGCACCTACTTATGCCGCGAAAGATAACTTTAATTTGGGAGCCGTTTATGTTTATCTGGCCCTAAAGCTTAGCGTAAGTATTAAACTAAGTTTTTTACTTTTAGGGTTCCGTACCCAAAGGGTAAAACGGGACCCTATTACTAAGACTCCGCTGTATGTCCGTCCGTCCGTCACCAGGCTGTATCTCATGAACCGTTATAGTTAGACAGTTGAAATTTTCACAGATGATGTATTTCTATTGCCGTTATAACAAAAAATACAAAAAAGAACAGAATAAAATAAATATTTAAGGGGGCCCCCATACAAAAAACGTTATTTTTTTGACGTTTTTATAGATAATGATACGGAACCTTTCGTGGGCGAGTCCGACTCGCACTTGGCCGGTTTTTAGGGTTCCGTACCCAAAGGGTAAAACGGGACCCTATTACCTACTAAGGCTCCGCTGTCTGTCTGTCTGTCTGTTTGTCCGTCTGTCACCAGGTTGTATCTCATGAACCGTGATAGTTAGACAGTTGAAATGTTCACAGATGATGTATTTCTGTTGCCGCTATAACAACAAATAAGAAAAAACAGAATAAATTAAATATTTAAGGGGGCTCCCATACAATAAACGTGATTTTTTTATAACGTTTTTATAGATAATGATAACGGAACCCTTCGTGCGCGAGTCCGACTCGCACTTGGCCGGTTTTTTGTAATTTATTGGTATTAAGCAATCGTGCCTTTTAATGGTAGGTAATTTTTTAAATATTTTATTTTATACTAGCTTCGGCCCGCGGCTTCGCCCGCTTGGTATGTCGATAAAAAGTAGCCTATGTAAGACGTATAGTGGGAAATTTGCTTAACAGTTAATTTCCCTGACTGTATCATAGGTACACTATATAATATAATAAGCTTTCGTTTTCTAAATTGTAGGTGTTCATAAACCAGCGATAAACAGCAGCTATTAGAATTATCTATTCGGATTTTTTGCTTATACAGACTTTGACTCTTTCAAGAGTTCACATAACTAAGTGGCCTTGTTCAAAACATATTATTACTTAACATAATTTAAACTATAAATAAAAGAGTTGAGATAATGCTTGTCATCCTTATCTCAAGTCGCTTTTCTCATAGTAGGCCAAAGTTTCAGTCCGTGTCATTATGTTAGGTTACGGGGCATACTATCCGGATATCCTAATTATCCGGATATCCATCAAATATCTTATCCGGATATCATCAGTTATACTATCCGGATAAAGTGAATAATGCGGATCCTTCCCCGGGATGCCATCTATCTCCTTGCCAAATTTTATCGAAATCCGTTCAGTGGTTTAGCCGTGAAAAGGTAACATACAGACAAATATACCTACAGAGTTACTTTCGAATTTATAATATTAGTATGGATGGGACAAATCTTATATAGGTAATGGCTCTTCTTAAAAATTCGGTTAACTTCAAAGTTTTGATAGAAGTAGCAGTAAATAATAGTTGATAATTTTAATGTGCAAGTTGTGGCTATATAATAACAGTCGCACGGTTCAATCGAAGGTTAAGCTACGCTTGCCGAGGTCAATCCGTGGATGGGTAACCATCCTTACATATCGTGACCCTTACGTGTCTCAGAAAGCACGGCATGTCGTTGGTACCGGCTGTTATTTTTTAGATCTTTGACAGTCGGTATGGGTAGTCAGAAGCTGGAAAGTCTAACCCCTTGGAAACCAGTCTTACCAAGGGGTATCGTATTACCCAGTAACTGGGTTGTGGAGGTCAGATAGGTAGTCTCTCCATGTTAAATACTGCTATTCAGCTGCATCCGGTTAGACTGGAAGCCGACACCAACATAGTTGGGAAAAGACTAGGCAGGCAGGCAGACCTTACCTAACCATACCTAGTCTCGTGAGCAATTTTTTCTTTTATTTATTTACTAGTTGATACCCGCGACTTCGCCCGCTTGACAAATATACTAAAACCTTCCTCGAGAACCACTCTATCCATTGGTGAAAACAACATGAAAATCAGTGCAGTCGTTTTTGAGTTTATCGCGAACAGACAGAGAGACAGACGCGGCGGAGGACTTTGTTTTATAATATGGAGTGATTATTATTCATTTTACTGCTCCATCCATTACCAACGTTTATACAGGGTGTTAAGGTAGACACCGTTATCCTTGAAACTAGTGGTTTGGTGTCATCTATAATACACTTTTTCTATGGGACCAACTTTGAAATAGTTGGGAAAAGGCTAGGCATCTGCCTAGCCTTTTCCCAACTATGTTGGTGACCCACCATGTGAGTTCACTCCATCTTTAAGTTCCTCTTCATTAATGAAGACTTTTATTATATTAACTTGCCTCTTATTTCTTGCAGCAATCGCCACAGTTTCGAAGAAGAATTGTTGGTCAAGCATCTGGATCAATGTTTGGTAGTGCAATTGTAAACGTGGGCGACTTAAATGGCGACCGGTTGGATGGTAAGACTGTTAATTAAAAAAAATTAAAAATTATTAAACTAAAACCCAACTACGACAAAAAGACAACTAAAAAGCCGACAGACAAAAGGTAATTATTAAAAAAAAAATCATCGGTAATAATATTATTTTTATCTATTATTTATACGATATACATAGTATAATATTTACATCATTTAAAAGCTAAGTCTTAAAATAATAATAATATGTACAAGTATAAAAAGGGATATAAAAAGGGAGTGGAAAGAATTCTACGGCATTAAAAAATTCGTCCGCACCGCTATTAACAACGTGACATCAAGAATCAGAATTGGCAGAATCAGAATTGGCAGAATCATAATTGGCAGAATCATAATTGGCAGAATCAGAATTGGCAGAATCATAATTGGCAGAATCAGAATTGGCAGAATCATAATTGGCAGAATCAGAATTGGCAGAATCAGAATTGGCATACACCTCTGGCCACGTGAAGAGTCGACTAACCGTTTGGCGTTGTCCCAGAAAAGTAAGTGGGGCCTCGGACCCCATGGCAGGAATATAAAATTTCTTTAAGATTGGAGTATTTGCGCCGTTTGAGGTTTTCCGAATGGTCACTTCTCGAAGTTGTGAACAGCTTTTTACTAAATGCATATTGAAAGTATATACGGTAGTTTCAACAAGGAAACATTTTTTTTTTGTTTTTCTTTCTGTTTGTTCCGGCTTAGCTCCAAAGCGGCTGGACCGACTTTCATTGGCAAATGGCTGATGTTATAAGGAGTAACCTAGGCTACTTTCATTTTAGAAAAATAATAAAGGGCCACGCGGGCGAAAACGCGGACAGCAGCTAGTAGCAACAAAATATATAAATATATTTTCTATGTTCTATTTTACAGAAATTGCAATTGGAGCTCCTTTTGAGAACGCCGGCCGTGGCGTTGTCTACTTGTACAGTGGCGCCGCCCTCAGCAGTGATAAGGTGGCAGAGAGGGACTTAAAATACCTGCAGAAGATCGAGCCTGAATCTAGTTACGCCGAGTCTTTCGGCATGAGTCTCACGCCATTGTTAGATTATGACGAGAATGGATGCAAAGGTAACTTACAACATCATTTCTCTTGCTCTTAGAAATAAAATTTCATTTTTTACGTAGCAGCAGCGTTTTGCGCTGTAGCTACAGGGAAACAGACTTCCCTTAATTTTTAAGAGTAGGTACTAAAGAAAATGTAAAAGAAAAAAATGTAATACTCATGTTAATACCGCGCGGAATCCGCGCGTGCCAAAATCGCGTGGGCCCCATGCGGTTCCAGAAACGCGCGGTTTCCATCGAGTCTGAAGACACGCTGTACCACCCCACAGATGCATCCAACACTTCTCTTATAAATGTTATTATTTCTTTATTGATTTTGTATCGTGTTTTTTTATATAGAATTAGCAATCGGCTCACCTTACAAAGACACAGTGGTGCTCTTAAGGTGCATGGCAGCAGTAGTTGTGGTGACATCAGCGAAATTCCCCAAGTTACAGGTATATAGTATTTTAAAAGTACACCTATACAATTTTTTCCGGTTATGAGACCTAGCCAGATCAATTTTTCACCCCCGTAAACTCCTATAATGAATTTCATCGAAATCGTTAGAGCCGTTACATACATATATAGGTATATACAAATACGGATCATTTAATAGTATAGGGCTAATAGAATTAATAGTATAATGATTATAAATGCTAAAATGCCCAAACTGAATTTTGGCCATAATTTTAGTTGGATCACTTGGCTTCCTAGCGATCCATTTCTTTCTCGTATATATGGCCCAAGAATTCAAAATGGAGGTTTTTTTTTTTTCACAATGGCTGTGTGCATTTTTTTAATATTAACTTGTTATTTTCAGGGTCGCACTAGTTCTGGTAAAACAGACTTTACATTCGATGTTTGTTTAACAGTAACATATCCAAGTTTGCCGAAATTAATCACAGCGAGTAAGTATACGCCTTATTATGTATTATAGCACCTTTTAGACCGTCATTTTCATATGTCGAGACCTCCCTGTGCCTCGGTAAGCCCGTTTTAAGCCATTGGTCCCGGCTAACATTCGTGGATCTTTGACAGTCGTTACGGGTCGTCAGAAGCCCGAAAGTCTGACAACCAGTCTTACCAAGGGGTATCGTTTTACCCAGTTACTGGGTTGTGGAGGTCATCTGACCTCCACAACCCAGGCAGTCGCTCTATGTAAAATACTGGTATTCAGCTGCATCCGGTTATACTGGAAACCGACCCCAAAATAGTTGGGAAAAGGCTAGTCGGATTGTCTGTCACTCGTTCTGACAGGCTCTTTCTTCGTTGCAACCGGCAAATGGATCCGTCGACACTAGACGGCGGCGACCTCTAGTCGCCGCCGTCTAGTGTCGATCGGATCCAGTTGCCTCTGTCGTTTACAACGTGCCACTCGTTTTTCTGAGCACTTCAACATCACTTAAAATATCACTCTTCTTAAGATCTTAGGTGAAGTGAGCTCTCATTCTACTTGTAGTGGTATTCTGTTAAAATCTTACCGTGAAAACTTAGGTGAAGTGAGCTTAAAGTGAGATTTTACTTCACCTGACGCTAGGGACTGACAGCTCACTTCACCAAAATTTTCACCATGAGATGTTTACAGACTAGACCAGTTGCTATTCTGTAACCATCTCACCGTGAAAACGTAGGTGAAGTGAGCTTGAAGTGAACTGTCACTGCCTTGGTATCAGTAGGTATCGATGACAATGCAACTCACTCCACGCTCAATTCACCTAAGTTTTCACGATGAGGTGTTTACAGAATAGACCCTGCTGACGCTAGGGATTGACACTATTGACAGCTCACTTCACCTAAGTTTTCCGGGTGAGATTTTAAGAAGTTGTTTTCCTACTGATTTAAGAGTCCCGAATGTTTTATTTATGTCAGGTATATCAACAACTGTGGAGATGACCCACGACCACGCTAAGCTGATTGGCACCGATGCAAATGGCCACGTTACATTCATCACGAAGCTGGACGATAAACAATTTGAATACTGCAAAAAAGTTCCGTTTAGATTGCCTTTAGTGAGTACATTTTTTGTAACAATAAAATAGGGAATCTGGTTTTTTTCACAATTAATATAAACAAAATAAAAGTATTAAAACTCTTTAACTACTGCTTGTTGCTCAAACAAATTAAACTTCAACAATTTTCTACTACAGTTCAAACGTTGTTAGGCTTCAGACAGACGGACTGGATTTCAACTACACTTCTCGCTGTTTGAATGAAGTTAGTACTACTGCAATACTCGTAATATACTGTTCAGTTTGAATGCACAAACTGCAAATTCGTAGTTGGAGTGCAGTTGAAATGCAGTCCGTCTGAAGGCAGCCTACACTGTCAGGGCCATGATGTGACGTCATTATCCATGATACTACTTTGTGAACATCGCGTTTTTAGCCCCAAAAGCCCAGATTAGAACTGAAACCCTACGGTCACCCAGATGTTACACGGAGGTTCTGTGCAAACCGGGAGACTTAATAAACTTCTGGAGGGAGGTGGGCTGGATGGAATAACCTCCAACGGCCGCCATGGCCCACGCATGGTCCACCTTAGGGATTAAATGCGGAAACCAAATCCGTAACATAGAACATAGCCCCAAAATTAAAACATATAAGTTAAATCATTTTTGTGCTTTTTTCACGCAGATTTCGCTCTTACTTACCTTAGTGAAAATTCAAGCGGTTTGCAAGAATTGTTAATTCACATGGCTTTTGAACTCACTACCAGCATTTTCGAAGACGATGCATTTCGAACTTGCAATCCGTTCCAAGTGCAAACGCAACAATTATTAATTATTGTAAAATAACGCTTTTTTGACGCCCTATGAGCCCTTCCTTTATATATAATTTTCTCCCTTTGTACATAATGCTAGACTTAGATTTTATATTTTATTTAAAATTGTAAATAAAAATGAATAAAAAAAATAATATATATATATAAATAAAAAATATATATTTTACAATGTATGTAAGTTTTAAATTACTTGCATAATCCATAACGGACAATCTGTAGCCTTAACTCTTTGGAGTTCACTCCTTTTGGCATAAAATCGTTCTGTTAAACTCGTTCTGGCATAAAATGAAAATGATGGCAAGGTAAAACTAGGTGCTGAGGCCAGCATAATAAATTCTAATAATATTTTCTTTAAAGGAAGGCAAATATGAAACGGAAATAGCCTACTCAATAACTTCGGAGCTGCTACGCGATCCCAGGACCCTCACGGATTTTCAACCCTCTCGTGTGATCCTAAGCGACCGCAGTGTTTTGACCATCCAGGGATCGCTGAGGGCAGCCGAGTGCGCTGGGAAGACTTGTAGGCCGAATTTGAAGTTTGATACCCGTGTCAGTTTCTAGTAAGTACCCTAAACCTTAAAGAATCTTCAACGATCATCTCCCCATTATCGGCACATATCTACAATTATTTTATACATAGTTTTGTAGCAGATAAACTTATTTTTTACCACAACGGTGACGCTCTTGGCCTACATCTCACCTGATGGTAAGCAAAGGTGGAAGCGAGCTGCACCCGGAATCCTCAACCACAGAGGAATTGGCTATCTTACCTCTAACAGCCGAAACACAACAATGCTGTTAGCATTGTTGTTATAGCGACTGACTTAGACAAGATGGTAGTAGCGAGTCAGGCGGACTTAGAACAAGCCCTACCAACACAATAGCTGAGCTAAAAGATGAGAAGACTAATCCAAATGATCAGTACCATACCCAGCCGGAAAATCTTTAGTACTGTATTTTAGAATTTCAGCCAGCGTCATCGGCCAACACCAGGCTGGTCAACGGCTACAGTGACTCTGAAATAATGTTTGAAAAAAACCTTAAAGGTTAACATTACGTGTTCCATGATTGACATCTACATAATTGTAACCAATTTCATTATTGCAGTAATGATGTGTACCCGTACACAATTGGCTCGAGTATCACAGAAAATATGGACATCACTATGGTCAACGTCGGGGAGGTGGCGTATGACTCGTGCGTGCGAGTGCACATCGACGGTGTTAACGTGGTCAAGCCGGGAGGCTGTGTGTACGAGACCTCGACTGATGGTGACAGACTAAGGTGCGAGCCACCGCAACCCGTCTGGAATCAAACACGTTGGGTAAGTTCGCTCGCTTCATTATTGCATTACGTATCATCTATCTTTTTAACCGACATGTTCAAAAATGAGGAGGTTATCAATAAAAAAATTCGCCTATAGTTTTTTTTTTTTGTGTTTTTTACGCGACTTCTCCGCCAATTATGAATCGATGTTTAGTAGGTCATGCTTCGGAGGTGGTCCCTTAAAATTTGTATTAACTTTGCTTGCGTAGTTTTTGAGTTAGCTTCACATTTACGTATTTTCCGACTTAGTATATGTGGACGATGTTCTAAGTTACTCCGTCACTGTTATTTACATAGCAGGTAGTGGTATTCGAATTTGTGTGGGATAGGTACCACAACTAAAAAGTGAAAAACAAAAACTTTCTACAAAAAAAAAAACAAACTGACTTCCAAAAAAACACTAAAGAGTGTACTAACATTAATTTTCTACTACTCAACATAAAAAGTCGGTAGCAAAAAACGAAAATTAAAAAGCAAAGACTATTTTTCACTTTTTAGTGTTTTTTTGGACTTCGGTCGCTTTTTTTTTTTGTAAAAAGATTTTTTTTTTCAGTAGAATTATTATGATCGTATTCAAACGTGCACTTTAGGCATTGAGGGCCTATTATGAGAGGATGCGTATAGGTGTATATTTATATTCTCTGCCTAAACCTTTCGGGAATCTAGGCGTGATGATATATGCAATCTAATGTAATATTTACAGAAAACCGGTCGAATTGAACTGGAGATGATCCATCTTACAAATATGGACAAGAGTGTAAGCATCACCACGGTTCTATATAATCGCTGTAGTGATATCAATACAGTCGCCCAGAACAAGACAATTCTGATTCCTGTGAGAGCTGATCCCAGAGGAATTACCGCCAACGGGTTCGTAATTGTTATCATAAGTATTTCAGTTTGGTTGCTTTTATCAAACTCACTTTCAATAAAATTAAAAGGATCAATTATATACAGCGTGTAACAAAAACCCTGTTCGAACCGTGAGGGTGTTGTTAAGAATCATCATTTGAGAGTCTATATTCCTATGTGGATTTTTTTTTTGGAAAAAATAAAAAATTTGTTTATTACATGGGGCGCGGGCGGCCGTTTTTTAGTGGGTGTCTACAAGTCATAACTTATGACCTCTGTAGAAAATTTGCTAATTTAAATATAATTGGGGTAATTTTGGCAATAAAAACGTGAATTTCAAATTGCTATAACTTTTTTATTTTCATTTTTTTTTGCGGGTAATTTTAATTCAGTACCTATGTGCCACTTTCGGATCGGAAAAGGTTTTTTTTACATAATGTATAATAATTTATGTATATTTTTTCTTTCGATTACAGAGAGACTGATATCGGTAACATTGTTAAGATGTCGGAAAAGGATATAAAAGAAAATGGCAAAAGGATAAAACACGTTTACACGGTGAGGAATTTTCTGTAATCATCCGTCTCACCAGAAATGGTTAGCTGTTGGTGCCAACAAAGACCAGGGTCAAAATCCTGATCTAAACCTCCACCGTTAATCATCACCTCTTCCGAGGGATTTTGTTGAATCGCGATTCTGATATTTAGAAGCTGTTACAATCGTGATCATAAGGTGACAGGAGCCTGGAGAATGCGGATGGATGGTAAGACCTAACTTGGGCAGGCAAAAAAGATTCAAAATATCGTGTTAATTTTATTGTAAGTATGAACTAAATGTTTTTAAATAGCCCTGCTGTGCTCCTTAGACCAAGCACTGAAAATTACCAGCATGAAAATCAGATGCTCATGCACCCAAAATCGTTTCTGTACGAAGGATCCTGAATTTAAGTATGCATTTGTATATAGCGACCGTTGGGCAACAGTCTCCACACGGTGGGTGCCTGAGGATGGACGGCGGCGCCGCCGAGGCCGACCCAGGAAGAGATGGCGAGACGATCTAGACGCGTACCGCAAGGGTTGGATCGAAGTGGCCCTGGAAAAGGATGTTTGGAAAGATTTGGGGGAGGCCTTTGCTCAGCAGTGGGAGAGTGTAGACTAAAATAAAAAATCCATCAGGTTAAGCTACATTTGCCGGGGTTGGTCCGTGGATGGGTGACCATCTTTACATATTGAGACTCCTCCGTGCCTCGGAAAGCACGTTAAGCCGTTGGTCCCAGCTGTCACTTGTGGGTCTTTGACAGTCGTTACGGGTCGTCAGAAGCCCGAAAGTCTGCCAACCAGTCTTGCCAAGGGGTATCGTATTACCCAGTTACTGGGTTGGGGAGGTCAGATAGGCAGTCGCTCCATGTAAAATACTGGTATTCAGCTGCATCCGGTTAGACTGGAAGCCGACCCCAACTTGGTTGGGAAAAGGCTAGGCAGATGATGATCTCCCGCAGTTTAATAAGAGTTGGTTTTGTTTTATTGCAGATCTCAAACAATGGTCCAACGAATTGGGTGGGGCTTCAAGTTCTTGTAACCTTGCAGACGCAACCGTTCATCAAATATGATGAAGTCACGGTAAGTTACAATAGAAACCATATTTAAAAAAAAAATCCTGTGTGTTTTCCTTTTGAGGTACGGAACTGTTTCATGTAATGGTAAGTAAAACTGTTCAGCTAAATTGTTTCACTTTTATTGAAATTCACTTTATTTATTATGTTTACGCGTTTGAATTTGTATTATCCACTGTTGATAATCTCTCAGCGGCGAGGGGTCGATATTTATGAGAGGGAAGCCGAAGCGGTTCTGGTCTTAACTTAATTATGAATGAAGTAAACATTAATTATTATTAACTTAAAAATAAGTCTTTCCGTAACTGAAATTGTGACTGTGCCATGGTTCAATATCAGTAGACTTGCTGATGGGAACCTCCAAAGGGAAGTCTCTATGGCCTCTCGTGGCGAAAGGACCATAGAGAATCTTGTCCTATGGTCCTTTCGCCACTGTAATACGCCTCTTCCTCCTTTTTATGCCATGCATGCCAGGTCTGTGTGTGTCTCATGTAGGTCTGACCCGCTATCTTTTATGGGTCGTTTCCGTCTGAGTGTTGGTCTGCCAACATGGTGGATTAGCGGGAATAACCGCGGGGCGCAGCTAGTTATTAAGCAGTATGTTAACTAAATAAATAAATAAAATAATGTTAACTAACAAACGGCGTTCACGTAAATCCGCAATAGTTTGGCGTCCTTAATTGCTAAAACATATTACGATTCAAATAAAGTTTTTTTTTTTTAATATAAATATTGAAATTTTCACAAAACTATTAAATTGATACGTAAAAGAAACATTTTTGTACACGCACACTTGTATTTCAACATAGAAAGACAAGTGTGACAAGTGTGCGTGTTTACAGTGTTTCTTTTCCGTATCGATTTTTTTATTTTTTTGTGAATTTTTTACTATAAAAAATTTAATATTTCTTGATTAAAATATTTTTTTAATATTTTATTTTTCTTTAATATTTCTTTTTGAGCTTGTATAGACGTTCTTCGTTAGATATCATACTGGATATTATTATTGCCATAACGAATTTTAATATTTGACGTATAAAATATATTCATTTATTTTCAGGTATACTTTTCCACGACGAATGTTTATAACCCCTGCCTTAAATCACAAAATGCGACGTCAATGACTTACAATTGTGTGGTAGAAAGTTTGATGGCAAAGTTGGAATTTGCTAAGATCCTCATACCGATGCAAATTTTACACGGAACTCTTGGTAAGAATCATGACAGTAAAATAATACAAAGAACCGGCTGTTCCTAAAAAAAAAAACTAAATAAAGGATTTTTTTCCAATAGAAGCCTCCTAATGAGCAAGCTGGTTTCCGAAAGTCTGAACAACTTTAACTAACAAATTCAGAATAATAGAAACTAATCGAGTAATCACCCTCTATCAAAAATCCTGTTCCCAACTATGTTGGGGTCGGTTTCCAGTCTAACCGGGTGCACCTGAATACCAGTATCTTTCATAGAGCGACTGCCTATCTGACCTCCCCAACTCAGCAACTGGGTAATACGATACCCCTTGGCAAGACTGGCTGTCAGACTTTCCGGCTTCTCACGACCCGTAAAGACTGTCAAAGATCCACGAATGACAGCCGGGACCAACGGCTTAACGTGCTTTCCGAGACACGGAGGAGTCTCGGTATATATAAATAGTCACCCATCACCAACCGAGGCAAGCGTAGCCTAACCTGATCGATGGACCCGTGCGGCTCTTATTTATCCACGAGCTCCTCCCGTCACTCACTCGCCCTCGCCCTCTATCACATGGGACTTAAACATAACTGGAGGAATGTCTGGAGAGTTAGACCTACCTACCTCTGTCTATCCCTTCGGGCAATACAGGCGTGATGTTTTGTGATAAACTAATCCTGTGGACTAGATTTACTTAGTGAAATTCATGTTGCTCTCAATCTTAACCTCATTCAATACTTTGTATCATCCCACTGCTGAAAAAATATATTTCTCCTTGATATCCAAACTGTACGGCGTTGCGTTAAAGATCAGTGTCCTGTTTATCAAAACTTACAAGCCTTGTAGTACCAAATGTCATCATTTAGTTCACAAGTACTTATATTTTGACACTTTTATTCATGAATTTGTTTATCAAAAAAATATTTGTAAGTTAGGTACAACTTGTAGAAAATCGGGTCTACCCTTTATAGCAGAACTTTTTATGTCATAATATTATTTTGCATAACAGCGCATAGCATAAACTTCATTTCGCAGAAAATCGTTTGGCATACAGTCATTTATAATACATTAAAAACGCATAATTTTGTAATTCAGAATCATCTTTAGGCATAAATTTCATATCCCTAATAATTAAAAAGTAGAACCATCATATTGCAGAAAGTTCACTGTCAGAATCGTCTTTTGGCATACATTTCATATCGATAATCATTAAAAGGTAGAACTATCATATCTCAGAAAGTTTACAGTTAGAATCATCTTTTGGCATACTTTTCATATCCATAATAATTGAAAGACTCATCTATCACATTGAACATTTATGTGGTTCTTATTTACCTGTGAGAAGCATGCAAACATGCAAACAAGCTTACACCATGCATGCATCAAGCATGTAGCATGCAAATATGCAAAAAAGCACACACCATGCATGTATGCATCAAGTATGTAGAATGCAAAAAAGCACACACCATGCATGCAGCATGCAAGCAAACATGCAGCATCTTAAAAGTATGCCTTTGTAAATTCGGACATATAAACATTCGGCCAAACAATAATTATATTAAATGATTTTTATGCCATATATATATTCGTTTAAAGAAGATTATGCCAAGTGTGTTATGCCAAATAAATTTCGGAGCATCAAAATTCTGCCAGATAGAGGGAACCCGTAGAAAATCATAACAAATCCTGAGAGCGACTCCTTATAATTCCGTCTTACAAGTTTACGAGTGTCGTGCTTAGTACCGCAATAAATGTTTAAATTCGATTTTCTTTTTTTAAATGTGGTCAAAAGAGAGCGATGACCTGATGCCAATGTCCCAGCAGTGGGAACATTATGGCTGATTATGAATATGGAGACGAGCTATAAATTTAACGAAAATTAACATTCTAGGTAACTAGTGAACGTGTAGACTTGTAACTTTTGATAAGCAAGGCCCAGTTATCTAATTGTGTAATACATTTTCGTAAACAATTAAGACTAATGTGTTTCATTTCGACAGTTCAACAACAAGCATTGCGTTATTTACGTTGTTGAGCAGATTTTTTTTCCAAACTTATGGGCCATTGAATTAGCTGTCCGTTTCAAAACGATTCAGATTGTGATTGATCGTGTATTACGCTATCAGGGTGCTGGCTATAATCTGATGTTTATTTTTTAATTCATTTGCAGATGGAGTTCTCGATATAGATAAAAATGTTACGATAATGTCAGCTGTTAAACTAGATCCTACTGATGACTATAATGTATCTGAAAGGTAAATAAATAATATGAATAACTAGCTGCGCCCCGCAGTTTCGCCCGCATTAGTCTTGATCCCGTGGGAATATCGGTATAAAAAGTATGCTATGCCTAGTTAATTGATTCAGGCATGACTTTGCGGAAATCCATTATGAAATACAATAGACGTAGATATATTTAGTAACCTATTCCGCTTAACCATTTCTAAAGAGTCATAAAAAACCCTGTAGGAAATCGACACGTGTTTCACCTCTCAACGAGGCATCCTCAGGATGACGGTTGACTTGTCGTGAACCCGAACACGATGTGTTGCCACGCCGAGCGCTGGACGCGATTCGTCCAGCGTCATGTCGATTTTTTTACAGGGTTTTTTTATGACTTTTTAGGAATAGTTAAGCGGAATAGGTTACTAAATATATTTACGTCCATTTAATTTTATCCTATGCCTAATAAACGTTATTCTTTCTTTCTAACCCAGATCATGGTTCACCCATGTTCAGGCTAAAACGGCTGAACAAATTTGGATGAAATTTGGCACATGGGTAGACCATGACCTGGATTAGGAGATAGGGTACTTTTTATCCCGATATTACCGCGGGATCGAGACTTATGCGGGTTAAACTGCGGTGCGCAGTTAGTATCTTATATTTCGCTGAGTTTGTTATCTGCGTTGACATTATAAGATGTTCACCTGATATTTCACCTGTGACAAACAATAAAGAAATTTGAATTTGTTTTATTTCAGCATTATCTCAACCATAGCGCTGCAAGAGGCGGAGGTGCCGTTCGAGACAATCATTATAGCAGTCATTATCGGCCTCTGCATCTTAATCATCATCGCGTTGATACTCTACAGGGTACGTACTACTCACATTTTTATCACTAGTAATGCGGGCCGTAGACGTTCAAGTAATTTGATCAAACAGGCTAAGTTCAAACAGTTTGATCAAATAGAAATACGAAAATTCATATTTCTTCATGCCATTTGAAAACTCATTTTGATCTTTTCTCACACAAATTCATGCGTATTTGATAAAATTGTTTGAACCAGCCTGTTTTGCCATTTATCATGCTGTTAGTACTTACCTCGTGAGGAGCTCGTGGCTTCGTAATAACAGCCGTACGGATCGATCCAGCAGGTTAAGCTACGCTTTCCGGGGTTGGTCCGTGGATGGGTGACCATCTTTAGATACCGAGACTCCTCCGTGTCTCGGTTGGTCCCGGCTGTCATTTGTGGATCTTTTAAAGTCGTTACGGGTCGTCAGAAGCCCAAAAGTCGGACAATCAGTCTTACCAAGGGGTATCGTATTACCCAGTTACTGGGTTGTGGAGGTCAGATAGACAGTCGCTCCATGTAAAATACTGGCAATCAGCTGCATCCGGTTAGACTGGAAGCCAACCCCAACATAGTTGGGAAAAGGCTAGGTAGATGATGACTGTTAGTACTTACCTCGTTAGCCAGGTGGCAGTAGAGCTGAACATCCAGAATGCGCCGGACATACGACATAATATACAGGGTGTTAGGGTAGACACCGTTATCCTTGAAACTAGTGGTTTGGTGTCATCTATAATATACTTTTTCTATGGGACCAACCTTGAAATCGCGAAAAAAAAATCAGCTGTCCCATACATTTGTGTTCACTTAAATCGAAAAAATGTATGGAACATCTGTTTTTTTTTTGTCTACCCTAACACCCTATATAATGTGGGGACGACATACGACAGTAAGGGAATTATTTAAAAACGTTTATTAAAGTTAAGTGACGCTCATACATAAGCTTATTCAGCCTATAAAGTTCCCACTGCTGGAACACAGGCCTCTCACAGAGGAGAGGGAGCGGGCCGTAATCCACCACGCGGGCCCAGTGCGGGTTAGTAGATGTCACATGTCTTCGAATTTTTGGTTCTAGGACATGCCGGTTTCCTCACGATGTTTTCCTTCACCGTTTTGAGAGCAGTAGCGATGAAATAATTTACACAAAGCAAAGCACCTGTCAGGGTTCGAACCTACGACCTACAACTCGTAAGTCGTGGCCGTTACCACTGGGCCACCACTGTTCTTCTCAAGTGACGCTCAAACGTCAAAAATGTATCGTTAAACAATCGCTCATCATTATTTAACTTTAAGTAACGTTTATAAATAAACTCCTATAAGTAAACACAAGCAACAGTATTGCGTAGCGGTATTTTGAAATCATAAAATATCTTAATGACTGACTCGTTGGCTAGTGGTCAGACACGCTACTACTGAGTAAAAGGTCTTGGGTTCGATTCCCAGGTCGCGCGAAGTGTTATTGGGTTTTTGGGGCAACCATAGTTACCGGGCATTTGAGTGCTTAGCAAAAGTATTTTTTTCATCAGCTAACTTATTTCTTTCAGATTGGTTTCCTGCAGCGTAAGAAGAGAGAGGAATTGCAAAAATTACGGAAAAGTGTTAAGCGCCAAACTATTGTAAGTTTTCTTACGATACATATACTTATTATTTAATATATAATGTGGAGACGATAATTCAACAATAAATAAAAATACTGGCTATACTAATACATAAGAGTATTTTGGAACTATCAAATAAATCCCAACATGGAAATTAAAAAAGTCATTTTTTTTAACAAACTAAATAAGTAGTAGTGATGGGCCGACTATGGGGTTTGCCGATCTTTGACTAGCTATCGTAACTAAACTATTGGATATATTTGATTAATTATTTGTATGTAGACCGAGAACGTCATTAGATATACGGAGTTTTATTTTTTGTCGTATTGTCGCCTCCACCTTGTATAATAAGTATAAATGTATTGTATTATACAATACCAGTCTTATATAGGCACTTATAATATGTGTATGCTCCTGCATAAACAAAAACTATTAACATATTTGTGAAATGCAATAATTGTTATTGAAATTCAATGATATTAGCTATTCTGTGAATAGGATATCGGAATCACTTTTACACGTCGTATTGTCTTCATTCACTTTTCCTTTTTCGTTCAATCTATCTCTCTGTGAAATGTGCTCCCCCTTTTTTTTTTTTTGTGGGAATCTTCGAGGGCGTGTCGGACTTTTACTGACTAAAAACCATCCGTGTTCCTTCAGTTGCATATTGCTAAAGTCCCGGTATCCCTTTCGGACTTTCCCGCTACCCTGGCAGGCACAGGTCTTAACGGACCCCGTCAAAGAAAAATGTGCTCCCCCTGGAAATCAGATTGGTAACCAACCGATTATCCTAGTTATAGTTCGTGAGCACAATTGTAAGAAGTTGGCGGTATCATCACAACGTTAGTGTTTTCCTATTGTTTGCCTTATTTGGTTTAGTATATTCATGTATTTATTTCTGCTTAGGTATATTTATATAAAATTAGGTTTATACGGGGTGAAATTTTATTCGTTTTAACTTCTTACTCAGGTCACTTTACTCATCATTATGAACCACTTTCACTATGGGACCAAACCCGAAATCGCGAAAAAAAAAACTGCTGTTTCCTACATTTTTATGTTCGCATAGCTCTTCAAAATGTGGGGAATAGGTGATTTTTTTTTTCGCTAGAAATTTTAATTATAATGATAATGAGCTTGGACCTTGTTCCTGATACCGGTGGGCAACTCTTTTTTATATTTTTAAATGTTTTTATATTTTTTTTATTCTAATATTTAAAAACATAATTTGTATGTATTTAAAATAAAATAAAGAATGATGATAATGGTAATGATATTTTTTCGCTAGAAATGATAATGATAATAAGCTAGATAGAGCCGGCATTTCCTATCTAACTACCCCTGAGAAGAATTGGCGAAACAAACTCAGGGATCTTTGTCAGATCATGTGAGGACCAGGTAGATCAGAGTCTGAAATGGTTTTTTGAGCAGATGGCAAAAGAAGGACACATAAGTGTCCTGTTAATGAAAAATGTTGGTATAAAATGCTTAATTAATATTTCATTCTTCAGCTGAGGCGTTCAACGATGCCGTCTCAGGCTTCGTCATCCGAAGACCGCAGGCAAATCCTGGAAGGCATGAAAGAAGAAGAGGAACATGATCACCAGTCCCCACCAAGCCTAAAATAATACAATTTGCAAGTGTGTAAATTCAATCAAATTAAAAACAAAAGCCCTTGAAAAAAAAAACTTGAATTTATAATCTCGGATAATTTATATTCCATCGCCACTATCTACTTAACCGTTAATTGATTTTTGAGTGACCAAAAAGTTTAGCTACAATAGAATTTGAGCTTTGTTATGAATGCCATTGAGTTTATTGTTTCAAAACATGAGAATTATCTCAGATACTAAATTCAAATTAGATATACAATTTCACAGTCAAAACATCAGTGACGTCACAACATGGCTTATGGTTCTGCCATTATGACTTTGAGGGTCAATCCGACTTTGTTGTAAAAAGCTTCTGTTATAAAAATGCATACCTACTTAATATTTTAAGAACGTGAAAGCTCTATAGCTTTTGTCTTGTTTCTCACGAAAGTAAGTTACAATCCTAATACAGTAAATAATAGAAGATTATGGAGCTGACACCTCCATAAAATGTTTTAAAATATTGATAGGATTTTTTAAATTTGTTATATAATATAGTACAGTTAATCGCACTGCCATGGTAATACTTTACCACGAGCTGGCTTGGCATAGTACAGAGTTTCAATTGAACAAGAGGTCAGTTTATAATGGTTTCGTTATCACCTACTTGTTCCGTAGAAAATTCAGATATTGTAATATCTTAGCCAAGGGCCAACATTCCATTAGATTACCTATTTATTTATCTGATTATTTAAAATTTCTTGTTTATATCAGCCTTTATACAGTATGTGAAAAAAATCTAAGTTGAGGGCCTGGGGTTGGGGATTGAAGGTTGGGGTAGGAAAACAGGAGGATACTCCTCGCTTTCTCGTTTTATTTACTTTAGTATTGCTAATTATAAGGTTTGAAATAAAAGTCTTGTATATAATTATGTAGTAGTTCATTGTTACATACACACTATAACCACAGATTACTACAGATGGATCACACCAGTCTGACACCACAAAATCATTAAAATAAAAAGCGACTCTTGCTTTTTATTAAAATTATTTTGCGGACTGTGATTTTCTTTTAAATGTTCTAACTTAACTTTAAATACTCCCACGATCCTTGTTAGTTATTATTATACTATGTTGCCTATAAATAACTGCCCCGTATATACAGGGTGGCCGGAACATTGAAGTCCAAAAATAAAATTAAGGTCACTCGTATCGTGGGGTATCCGAATCACCCCCATGTATGTTCCGCGATTTTATAGCTTTCGAGTTACGAATTTTTTTCAGTTTTTTTGAGACTTTTCGAGCCAATTTAAAAATAATCTAAAAAAAAAGTAGAAGGCTTTGTCGAAATTTTTTTTTGCAACTGAATCTTCATGAGTTGTACTTTTATGCATAAAATAATCAGCTTCGTAACTGTGATGAAAGTTATGAAAATGTTGGTCTTAAGCGAAAAATGTATGTTCGGTAAATTATGACGAGGTGGATAATCCTTCAAACTAGGCAACTGACAAAAACAATTTTTTTGCCCATTTTCTCTTTCATAAGGTAAGTTAATGATAAAAATACCGAAAACTAACGAAAAAATAGCTTCAGAGGTTGGGTAAGAATAATAAAAAAGAGTACCTACCTTCCTACATACCTACATATATGGACATTATCTAACCTAATCTAACATAACCTATCGTGCCTATCCTGACCTAATCTAACCTAACCTAATTTTTACATTTTAATGTTCAAAAACACCATGTTCGCCTTTGATTTCGACTTAGCTGCCATAGGATGAATTAAATAATACCCCAAAAGCTTTCATAATATGTTAAATCACTGTTGAGAATTTGGTTCAAAATTTCGCATGGTCCTTTTCCACCTCGCTGTCTTTGAAGGCCGATTGTAGCCAAAGTAGCCCCATTAAGTACTACTTTTTTTAAATGATTATGAAAGCTGAGAGTCTGGCGCATTCTTGAGGCCTGCCTAGAAACCATGAAGTTACCTGCTTAGATTTTTAATTTGAAGTTGAAATTAGAGTAACGATTTACCAAACGTACATTTTTCACTTTAGACCAACATTTTCATAACTTTCATCACAGTTACGAAGCTGATTATTTTATGCATAAAAGCAAAACTCATGAAGATTCAGTTGCAAAAAAAAATAGATTATTTTTAAATTGGTCAGGTGGAAATATCTCAAAATTTCTGAAAAAAAATCATAACTCGAAAGCTATGAAAAGTCGCGGAACATACATGGGGGTGATTCGGATACTCCACGATACGAGGGACCTGAATTTTACTTTTGGACGTCATTGTTCCGGCCACCCTGTATAACTGCCCCGTTGGTCTCGTGGTCACAAGCGCGACTGCCGAGTGTGGGGTCCTGGGTTCGATTCCCGGGTCGGGCAAAGTGTTATTGGGTTTTTCAATTTGGAAATTCGTAGTGACAGCCCGGAGTTTGGAAGTTGGCGGTGTAATACCCCCGTGCCTCGGAAAGCACGTTAAGCCGTTGGTCCTTCGCCTGATCTCTCTCCGGTCGTGTCGGATTGCCGTCCCATCGGACTATGAGAGTGAGGGAAGAGAGAGTGCACCTGTGTCTGCGCACACACTTGTGCACTATAATATCTCCCGCGCCGAAGGCTAGTCTCCGTTGAGATTGGCCGCCGTGGCCGAAAATACGGTCAGGAGGACTATTATTATGTTGCCTATAAGCACCATGTTTTGTAAACAGCGAATTTTCACACCAAAAATAAAAATTGTTTCCCAGTAATTATTTTTGCACATACTTACACTACTTACTTACTTTACTTAGTTTGACGTACAGAATGCGTAGATGACGACTTCGTGATGGGTCTTTTTACACCCTGTATAACGTCTTTTCTTAGGGTCAGTTCACACCGAGACGCGACGCGACGCGCACTTTTTTATGATCCGATACAATATCGAATTTATTTACTACACAATAAGGTACACGCGTTGCGTAGCACCGCGCATCTCAGCGTACTTTGACACGTGTCAACATTCGCACTGAAATTATACCTTTTCGTGAAGCAAATAAAGTCGATAATTGTTGATAAGCGTCGCGTCGCTTGACGTTTCGGTCTAAGCTGACCGTTAGACGCACACGATAAAACCTCCAGCAAAACTGAACAAAAGAGTGCAAACAATAATAAACGGGATAATCGCGTCGGTAGGGGGCGCCACAATAGCCACAACTTTAGGGTTCTTGGTCATGATTGATGGCCCAAGTTCGGGCTTCAGTAAGGTTGGGCTACTGTATTGTTTTCTTGGTGACGCAAGGGATAGGCTTCGGGGTACTGTAGTCAATGTTGCGTTCTTGGAATATTCAACAATAGTACAAGATGGACATACTGTTTAACTGTTTCTAGGGCGGATCAGTTAATTTTCCCACAAAAGAAGCGTGGATTTATTTACCTACTGTGGATAAAACAAATCAAATGATTCTGTAAGACCTCATTCTAAACTTCGAATCTGAATCCGCTGTGGGTTTCTTGATTGGCATTCTAAAAACTCGGTTGATACACTAGCGCTACCCTTGCGAGCGTGTCAGCGAGTTGAACTAAATTAACCGTGAGATTTTGACAGATAAAGTTATGAGATGACGTAAGAAGCGGCATTCCTTAAGGTAATTCCCCCGTCACTTCGACGCTCACTTCGCACTCGAACCCGATTCAAAATTTGACGTCAGAGTGAATAGCGATGTGAGATGCGAGTTGTTGTTTGAATTTTACAGAATCGACATACCTATAGAGCATACTTCAAACACCTTTTTTTTAACTGACTCACATTCACTCAATATCATTTGAAGGGGACTTTTGTCATGACAATTGACTATCACAAAAGTTCTCGAGTAAAGAAAGAAAGAAAGAAAATACATTTATTTAATACACATTTCATTTGTTGGCCAACCGCCCAACCGACCGTTGCGTAGCGTGCATTAAAAGAATGAAGTTATACAAAGCAAAAACTTTCGCAAACAAGTATGTACCTACCTACGTTAACTATAAGAAAAGGTATACCTAACTCAAGTGATAATCAAGCCTCTCTCCCACCAGCGCGTTGTGATCGCGCGATAATAACGCAAGGGTTATTGCGATAATCCGTCCCGATTCCTTGCACACCCGCGTTTTTATCGTGCGATATTTCTTACGTGTTCTACAACATAAACGCGTTTTTATCGCGTGATAATAACGCAGGTGTGTGTAAGATCGCATGCGTCCTAATATACCTAAAGTCTTCTAAGAACACATATCGTAATCAGGACGGAGAAACGCGTGTCCTATTCCTATTTCGAAGTAATTATCGCAGCAGTGTGCAACTTCGTGGCCCTACTAATACAAAATGTACTGAAAACAGATATCGCAATAACGCTTGCGTTATTATCGCGCGATAAAAACGCGCTGACTAAACTTACCACGTTAGAACATTGCACTGAGGATGAGATATCTAAAATAATAGATCATTTGGATAATGATACCAGCTGTGGAATTGATGGAATAACAACAAAATCTATAAAATGCATTAAGAATCTAATCTTAACTAGCCTAACTAATTGCATAAACAGTTGCTTTGACAGTGGTGTGTTTCCAGACAGTCTTAAAATGGCTAAAGTAACCCCTATATATAAGTCTGGAACTAGGACTGACCCTGGAAATTACCGACCAATATCAGTGTTGCCTGTTATTTCCAAAATATTTGAAAAAGTTTTACACACGCGCTTATCTAAACATCTAATCAATACTAACTTTCTTTACTCGCACCAGTATGGCTTTCGTCCACACTCGAATACACTTTCGGCTACTGTTGACTTAATTACTAAATTAAAGATAATATAGACAAAAAACAATTGGTTCTCGGTGTTTTCATTGACTTAAAAAAAGCATTTGATACTGTCAGCCATTTAATCCTTCTGAAAAAGCTAAAAATCATAGGAATCACTTCTACAGCCTACAAAATGTTTGAGTCTTACCTTACTAATCGGCAACAGATAGTCAAACTTGATAAATTTGCAAGTGCCCCGGCCAATATACAGTGCGGAGTACCTCAGGGATCGGTCCTGGGTCCATTGCTTTTCCTCATATATATTAACGACATTAGTCGCGCTGGGCTGACTGGTCACATATCACTGTATGCAGACGACACATGTCTTTTTTATTTTGGCGATTCTATCACTGATATTATCACAGAAGCATAGAAGGATCTTAATGTTTTGAATGTATGGCTTAGTTAAAACCTTCTGACTGTGAATGTTACTAAAACTGCTTACATAATTTTCGCAGCAAAGAATAAAAAATACCATCATTTCCAAATCTTACAATATGTAACCAACCGTTACGACAATCAGTGCATGAAAAGTATTTGGGCCTAATTGTGGACAGTAAGTTGACTTTCAAAGCGCATATTAACTACGTAAGATCCCAAATACTCCCATTAACCGGAGCCATACATAACATTGCAAAATGCGTACCCTACAAGCTAAGACATACTATTTACAACACTCTGGTAAAGCCACATCTGAAATATCTTATCCAAGTATGGGGACAAGCTGCAAAAACAAATCAAAAACACCTACAAAGAACACAAAATAAAATCATCAAGGTCCTCTTCAACTATGACTACTATACTCCTACAGAATTACTCTACAAAAAAAGAAAATTATTTAACCTACAACAATTGTATACATACCATACATGTATGACTATCCGAAAGATCCTTAAGACCAACATACACACAAATATCTCATTTACACAAAAGACTCATAGATATAATACCCATAATCAAGACGACCTAGAAGTACCCAGAGTGAGAACCCTGTGCGGCAGGAAAACTATACAGTATGAGGGGGTCCGATTATACAATAAAATACCTAAAAAAATTAGAGAGTGTACAAGCATACTAACATTTAAAAAAGGCCTAAGAAACTATATATTAGACACATTTAAAGCTTAGCTTGAATTGTTTTGTATTTTATATAGACTTAAGTACATATTTCCTATCAACACACATATCATAAATTAAAGTTGTTTTTCGTGTTTGTCTGTATGTCCGCATTGTTCTTCTAAACCACGCAACCGATGTTGATGTTTTATCCAGTTGTAAAAAGCCGTGCAAAACTTTGTTGTACAGTTTCTTGGATGGCTTGAACGTCGTAATGTAAACTACAACCTAATGCTAATTTAGTTGTTTCTCTTTAAGTGAACTGTAAATTGTTCTTTGAGAAAATAAAATTTCTTTAAACCGAACTCAAGCAAGACCTATTAACTTTTCTATACTTAGACTAATTACAGCTTAGTCAAACCATTCTTAGGAAAATTGATCAATCCGCCTAGCCTTTTCCCAAGTATGTTGGCGTCGGCTTTCAGTCTAACCGGATGCAGCTGAATACCAGTATTCTACTTGGAGCGACTGGCTACCTGACCTCCACAAGTAACACAATACCCCTTGGCTTAGCAAGGGGTATTGTGTTACTTGGTTATCAGACTTTTGGGTTCCTGACTACCCGAAACAACTGTCAAAGATCTACGAATGAAAACAGCGTGGACGCAACGGCTTAATATGCTTAAGGACGGGTCTCGATATGTAATTTGATGGTCACCCATCCACACAAACCGACCGCGGCAAGAGTAGCTGTGCGGCTGTTATTTACCCACTAACCCCTTTTAGTAAAATAGATAGGACCTAGATCTTTTAGAAAAATCGCAATAGGTTCAATTACAGCATAACCCATAGTGATTCTGATTGCAAGTTATACAATATCTTCGACCCTTCTTTTCCGCAAGGTTGGCATTACAGGTCGTAAGTAAGATTTTTACTCTAATATTGCACTATTTTTTTATACATATTTTTAAAGGAAATTGACTTCTGAAAAAGTTTGTGTAAAATTTCAGCTTCATCAGCTGTTTTCTTTTCAGTCAATTCTAGATATGTCAGGCAAAAATCTTCTCCATTTTCGCCAAGCTCTATTGCCTTAATTTGTCGTCATATTCTGATTATCTGGGGGCTTAAAACGGCCACTTTATCAGAATCATAATATGAAAATATTATGAATCATCGTAAAATGTCACCAACTGACAATTTGTAATATGTTCTGCGTGTAATTCATACTACGAAGTAATTCATCTGTTTGACAGTTTTCTATGGAGATTCGTAAAATGGTCCAAAATTACGAATTGCTTTTATGTCATATTAGAGGAATTGCTAATGACAGCTGGGATTCAGGAAATGAAATGCTTTTAGAGGAATTGCTAATGTGGCCGGCTTAGACCCCCTGATGACAAATTAAGGCTTATGATGATTATGAAGGAACTATAAACTTTTGATACAAAAAGTATGTATCGATATACTACTATGACAGTAAGGGAAGAGAGAGTGCACCTGTGTCTGCGCACACACTTGTGCACTATAATATCTCCCGCGCCGAAGGCTAGTCTCCGTTGAGATTGGTCGCCATGGCTGAAATTTGGTCTGGAGAACTATTATTTTAAAAAATCGAAAAAATATAGTATTTTCTTCTGTTTATTGATACACTTAATATAACTAATTTAAAAAAAAAGTATATTTCTATGGATTCACAAAAAAATAATTACAATCAACTTCGCAAAAATAGATTAATTCCAGTAGCATTCATCTAATTCCGGTCATTACTCTAAAATTATTTATTCGTTTGTTTATAATTTAAAAACTTAAGTTATTGCTAACCACACATTTTAACTGCAAAATTGCAAGCGGTGTTAATAAATTGGCTGACTTTAGCGTGTATTCCCGTTCGTCCCATTAGCGTCGTCCCACTGGTGGGACGAACGGGAATTTAATAAATTATATTAAAAACGGCTAAAATGATTTAGATGCAATTTGGCACATGGGTAGACCATGCCTTGGGTTAGGACATAGCATACTTTTTATTTCTGTAGTACGTTGCATACATACAAGACGGTATTCTGTGCAAAAACACTTTATGCACAATTTATGAACAGTACATAACCTAACAAAAAGTACTAGGCTTGCATGCATTCAAGATAGTGTTTCAATCATTAGTTTTATCTAACTTATAGAATTTGAATGACAGATAGTTAATTTAATACGTACGGTAACGATATTCTATTCACGATAATATAATTATATTTTATTAAAGATATTATTAAAGATATTAGATAATATAATTTATTAAATTCCCGTTCGTCCCACCACTGGGACGACGCCAGTGGGACGAACGGAAATACACGGACTTTAGTACCCGGTAAGTTGAGAAACGTTCCCCATTACACCAGGTCGTGGTCACCAACTTTATGAAGGGCATCCTCCTCCTCTGAAAGGCCAATAAATACGTACCCCTACGGCTTGTTTTATTTATTGGTTTCACTTAAAATAAATATTTAAACATGTTTATTTATTTGATGGTATATTTAAACATATTTATTTTAATTATTAGGTTACAGCATATACTATAAGATGTTACATAAGACACTTCAAAAAAATTAGCATAAATAAGTTAGGTAACTTTTTTTTTTCTATTTCATTCTAGATTTGTGTGAGACAATTTATTACAATTTGTCTTGAAGAATTTAACAAAACAAAAACTAAACAGAATTTTAATACAATTACTATTTTAATTTAAACAAAAACAATCTGCCCAGCCATTTCCCAAATATGTTGGGGTCGTTTTCCAGTCTAACCGGATGCAGCTTAATACCAGTACTTTGCATGGAACGACTGCCTATCTGACCTCCACAACCCAGTAACTGGGTAATACGATACCCCTTGGTAAGACTGGTTGTCAGACTTTCGGGCTTCTGACGACCCGTAATGACTGTCAAAGATCCTCGAGTGACAGCCGGGACCAACGGCTTAACTTGCTTTCCGAGGCACGGAGGAGTCTCGATATGTAAAGATGGTCACCCATCCATGGACCAACCCAGGCAAGCGTAGCTTAACTTGATGGATCGACCCGTGCGGCTGTTAATACTTAGCCACGAGCTCCTTACTATTACTATTATAATGAAAGCAGATAAAACAAAGAAAGATATAAACCTTATTAAATAACAACAATCCATTTTCCAATTTCAAGAACAAAACGTTTGACAAGAGAATTCTCTTCGAGGAAAATGGCGACATTTCCGAACGATTGTTTTGATTAAAAATATGTCAAAATGGCCACTAAACGGTTGGACCACTTAGCTAACAAGAAATATGTGAAAAGTGTTCGTTGCTCCACACTCTTCTGAGTTCCTCTTCACTCCCGCACGTTCCTCCATTTCGTACGTTCCTCTCTCTTGTTTTTTGAGATGTATTTTAGTATAGTATTGATTATATAGACAGGTTAATGTGGCTCAATTGATGTGAAAAGGTCCTCAGTCATTTGTCTTTATGTCTGTCCTTAACAATACTTTTGAGTGAACGAATCATATTTTGGAGTTTCATATAAGTAGGTATGAGTATTGCCAGAAAAACGAAACAAAAATGCATTAAGTGGATACTACTCAAATCTTAATACAGTATCTGTGTGGCGCTTATTTTCCCAAAAAGAATGTATTAAGTAACTAGCTGCACCACGCGGTTTCACTCTCATAATTTTGGATCCCGTAGTAATATCGGGATAAAAAGTATTGTACATCCTAACTTAAGTCATGGTCTACGTATGTACCAAATTTCATCCAAATCCGTTAAGCTGTTTTAGCGTAACAAACAAATAAACAAACGCCTGTAGCACACCGCCGCCGCGAAATCATATCGACTCGCGTCACTCAAATCCGATTCGAGTAGTGGAACATGACACGAGTCAGTATCTACAATTGAGCTGCTGCGGTTTCGCGGCGGAGGTGTGGTACCGGCGAAATAAACTCACTTTCGCATTTATAATTATTAAATAGGATGTTGGTAACACAAGAAACGGATCCTAACACATATTTTTCTTACATTTACACTTGATTAAGATAACTACCAAAAAAAACACTCGGATGATAATGAAAACCAAACCCCACTCCTCAAACACCTGGGCAATGTAACTCAGCCTTAACAACGTGTATCTAAGTACATATGATATCCTTGTAACAAACACCAGGTGTCTGTAATAAGAATTTATGTTACGACCAGAACATTTTTACAATGAACTGGGTTTTATGGCAGCCTTGCCAATTTGCCCCACCAAGTTGTTGCTAGTGTAGTAAGGACACTATTACATTATGGGGGTAATGAATTAAGAAATGCAGTGGCTATAAAAAATATTGCTAGTGCAGTAATAACACTATTACATTATGGGGGTAATGAAATAAGGAATGCAGTGGTGATAAAAAATATTGGGTTTGACATGTTAAAGAAGAGTTTCGATTAAGGTTGGTACGAAAAGGAATGTCAAAAAGACCTAAAGAAATTATAAAGTATTTAATAAAAGGTTGTGTAGAAATAATGGCTTTTAACAATTTTATAACCTAAATCAAGCGGGCCTAGTCAAAGTGACCTATCAGTGTTAAAGATGATGGAAATTCAAAATTGTGTTGGATTGACATACCTATGTTAAGAGTCCTACCTACCTATGTTAAGAGAGAGTGTGAGAGAGAGAAAGTGATTCCGTGGATTGGCGATTGGTGGCGCCTGGTGTGCTTAATTCTATACCGTAATATTTAAAGTATTAAATCTATATTCATAATTTAAACGTAATATTATTAATAGTAATTCATCATATAATCATTAATTAAAATAAAATCCTATACTTAATTTGACCTTACAACGACAAGATAGTGGCATACGATTAGTTCCGATTTCAGGCGCGCGCAGACATTCCGGCTTCTGACAACCCGTAGCAACTGTCAAAGATCCTGACGATCTGAAGATCCTGAGAATGACAGGCTTTTTTTTGGTTTACTGGGTGGAAATCCTCCTGGATATCCACCCTGGGGCGAACGGAGGGGTCTGTCAGACTTCTACTGACTAAAACCACTACGGGGATTCAAAGCAGCTCCCGACTGGTGCCGGCCCGCCTCTGCGGGCTCTGTCTGGTCTAGCGGGGGGTGTGAGGTGCACGCGACATCTAAGAGGGGTGCGAGTGGAACATTACGCGCCATCACCACAGATCTTATATGATAGGGGGCGGCAGACGTCCCCGAGTCCCCCGAGTCCCCCGTCTCTGGGCCCATGAAAATGACAGCCTAGATCAACCTCTGGATAATCTAAAGTTGGTGACCCATACAAACCGACAGCGGTTAGCGTATCTTAACCTGGGGGCCAAGTCTACTAATTTAGTCAGTGGTCTCACATTAATCAGTTTTTGACAGATATGCCATACAAAATCTGTCAAAAACTGATAATTGTGAGACTACTGACACGTTTGTAAATTAGTAGACTTGGCCCCCTGATCCGTCGTGCCGTGCCCGTGCGGCTGTTGTTACTTAGCAACGAGCCCCATTCAAAACCATATAAAGGTATAAATATCTATTATATTCAGTTCATTCTCATTCATACCTCACTCTACAAGTACTCAACCATCAAACTAAACACTTTATCTCAGATAAGAGCAATGTGCAAAGAAAACACAGACTGGCACAATAGGGTTGTACAATCGCAGAATAGTGCTGTCCTCAATTCCGTGTTTGCACAACAATTGAACTGTAGAATTTCATTACTGCAGCGCACGCTATGTTTGTCGGTCGTGCCAGGCCAGAGTCTTGAAGTTGAGTGACTTTTGTTTTAGCTTAAAGTGCATCTATTTGAGGTTAGATTTATTCTAAACACGATATCAATGTTGTCTAAATAAACGAAAATAATAGGTATCGTTGACTTCCGTACTTACAAAGATTATAACAAATCTGTTTTAATACAGGGTGGCAATTTAGTGACCTTGCATCCGTCACTTATTATACTATTATTATAATTATGTAAAAAAAAATGGTTTGTTTGCATGAAATAAAGAGGCTTTTTTATTTTACCTAATTTTTATCCGTCAAGGGCGTGATTCTACCTGTCATACTAACAATTTTCACCAAGAAATATTAGCCGATTCGTAAAAAAAAACCCTATACATACAGGTTGGTAGGACGACATCGACGCGCAAATGGATTCAGCACATGATTCTGAATCCCCTAAATTGAAAATTTTCGTGAAATAAACAATTATGTAAAAAATATGTTTTTTTTTTATATCGGAACGATATATCGATACTTTTTGGCACTTCTTGCATCCCTAGACGAAGTCACGGGCAACAGCTAATGTTTTCATATATTTTAGTCAGAAAACTAATATCTAGTACTCAGACAGGATATTGGGAACGAATTATTTACTTAGTTTATTTACAGCTGTTAGATTTTTACAACATGGGGGCAGTTAATCAAACAGAATTTTGTTTATTAAATAAACAGGATGCAGTGCGAGCAATTAAACTTTATTTATAATTCGGAAGTACATAAATAAAATACTTTTATTGTGCGGAATGAGAGGAGCGGAGGAGAGCAACTAAACTTCAACTTAGGAGTTATAGGTCGTAGGTTCGAACCCAGAACCCAGGCACTTTGTGTCAATTATTTCATCACCAGTGCTCTCAAAACGGTGAAGGAAAATATCGTGATGAAACCGGCATGTCCTAGAACCAAAAATTCGAAGACATGTGACATCTACCAACCCGCGTGGTGGATTATGGCCCACTCCCTCTCACCTCAAACAGAAAGGAGGCCATTATAGGCTGACTATGGTGCGAAATGATCACGTACCTATTCTAATAATAAAGAGAAAAGAATTGTATTTTTGTTTCTAATGAATAAACTCAAAAACTACTGGACTGTTTTTAAAAACTCTTTCACCAGTAGAATGCTAAATTATCATTGAGTAACATAGGGTATAATTTATAAAGATATCATGAAGGTGAAGCCACTATCAGAAGCTAGTTTGAAATATTAATCAAAGAACTAGCAACCCACCCCTGCTTCGCATTTTTTCGCACGTTTTACGACTTCAAACAACTTACAATTTTTTTTCTTCCTATAAATTGGTAATAAAATAATTTAGTCTTGAAAGTTAATTATGAAAACAAAATATTAAAAAAGGACTCAATACTACCTCTTAATTAAGAGTGGCCCCCTAAGAATTTCATCAGAGCCAATAAATTAAAGCATTATTGTGATTAAAATTGACTAAAATAATTTCATAAAGCACGTTTTAATTTTCATTAAAAACTCAAATATAACTTCGTTAAGAAATTATTTTCGTGACGAAGGACGAAACACGAACTGTTTCATACTTATCGACTTTTTTCTGAATACCGTCGTTGTCGTCGACTATCGATATTGTTTTTATCGATACTTGCTAGTGGTGAAAAACATAAGTCCCTTTCCTCTTTATTTATGATTTATGACGGCAGTGCTAATAAGATTTTCTGTGACGAAATGATTTGTAGCAGCCCAAGGTTACTTTCGAAACGTGCCTTGTGAGTGGTATTAAACTCGCACTTGGGACTAGATAAATACAGGGTGTTAGGGTAAACACCGTTATCCTTGCAACCAGTGGTTTGGTTTCATTTATAGAACGTAAAATCAATGGAAAATTACAACATTTTTTAAATATTTTTTTTTTCAATCTCAATTTTACCACAACTGAAGCAAGTTCGTTGGCCTATGCGCTAGGGCAACAATACCAAAGAAAGGAAATTTGGATATACCGTTACTAAACCCATCGGGGACTATAATATAATTTCGTACTTTAATATTATTGATCATTATTTTCGACACAAACCACACACTAATCGTTTTTTAAAGGACTCAGCTTCATAATAATGTGTACATATTTCAAGGGACATGCTAACACACATACTCTATACATTTTGGCAAAGGAGGAACATAATTACTTTGACAAATGCGGAGTTTGCCGCCGTCGTCGGCCGCAATGATAAGTGGGTGGTGGTGTTTTTCATAAAGTTATACAGGGTGTTAGGGTAAACACCGTTATCCTTGAAACCAGTGGTTTGGTCTCATTTATAGAACGTAAAATCAATGGAAAAACTAAACCATTTTTAAAGAAAATTTACGTTTTACCACAAGAGTATTTTACCCTTTCACCCTATGTGCTAGGGCAACGGAACTTTCGTCTCAACACGGGTGGGTGGCGCGGGACGTGACCTAACCGGCCGCGAGCGCGACCCCTCCCTCAGTTAGCTTGCAGCTAGCGAGCACGGTGTTGGATAGAAACTTTTTAAAATCTTTTAATGATAATGGGGAGCCTGGAGTTCTAAAATACAGGCGTAGATTTGGTTTAGAGACTCTAGATCTCCCACAAATTACAATTTTTTTTTAAATACCTGTCGACTTACTGTAGATAACAGTTTATGAATGTAAAAATAAAGATTACTATTTTTATATTTCAAGGGGCATATACACTTACTCCTTCATAAACTCAAACTCAAAGCATTTATTTCAATTAAACCATTTACAGGCACTTTTGAATTGTCAAAGAGTCGGTCAGTTAGTCAGAGAGTTGAAGCTAGTTGCCCATTCCAAAACGTAGATCTCTATGGAGAAGAACGGGCAAGAAACTCCAAGGACACTCTTTTAAAAAATGGATATAGATATTACAAAATCCTGGGTACAGTATTCATGTTGCTTCTATATGTGAGAACAATGTAAAACAAAAAAAGAATCAAAAGCAATTCAAAATTTAAGATTAAAAATATGCTCTGGCAAATAAGAGGTGACCAGTCTCAACTGACAGCGCCTGTTCACGAACATGACATGTGGATCAGCACCATCCAGCTCAACTATATTGTAGGGAACCGAATGATCCAACACACGTGCCACCATCAGCGAGACATTTAAGTGAGCATGACATACTCTCACCTGCCATGCTATTTCAAGTCAACATACATCATACCATACTAAACGGCTCCATGGTACTCACATTTACAATAATTGAAAAAATGCTTCTAAATTATACAAAACTAGTTTGCAAAGAAATTGAGCAATTAATATAATATTATTTTCATATAAGTTAAATAAGAATAAACAATAAGTTCGTAATGTCAGGAAAAAAAATAAAAAATAGTAAAAAGGGGGAAGCAACACTTCCAATTATGAAATTTTAACTAGTGAGCCCAAGTGCCTGTGGCGTAGGACCAGCGTTAAGCCAAGCATTTTTATCTACGATATAATCATCCGACTTATAATATGCTTGTCTACATAGTGTGCGTTTAATGCATGTTTTAAATTTCTTCTCATTTAGTTGAAGAATATCGAGTGGAATTTTATTATAACATTTTACACAGTACCCCATAAAAGAAGTATGTACTTTAGACAATCTGAAACGTGGTTGATCTAATTTGTTCCTATTTCTAGTGTTAAATTAGTATTAAATTATGCCTGTCACTCATTTTACTAAAAAGATGTAGATTTTTCCGAACGTACATAATGTTTTCATATATATACTGACAAGGTACCGTCATGATGTTATTTTTTTTAAACAGTTCCCTTAGAGACTCGCGTCTGCGGAGGTTGTAGATGGCTCGGATAGCTCTCTTTTGCAGAATAAAGATACAATCAATATCTGCAGCCCGTCCCCACAGCAAAATACCGTAAGACATGATGCTATGAAAGTAACTAAAATAGACCAGTCTCGCGGTATCCACGTCTGTTAGTTGGCGGATTTTCCAAACACCGTAAGCGGCTGAACTAAGTCGCCCTGCAAATGATGTTAAGTGAGGACCCCACTGTAATTTTGAATCAAGCGTAATCCCCAGGAAAACCGTCTTTTCGACGAATTGTAGTATCTCCTTATTCAGTACAACTTGACAATCACTACTTCTAACATTCGGTAACGCGAATCTAATGCATTTTGTTTTCTTCTCATTTAATACCAAATTATTTACAGTAAACCAATTATGGACCTTAAGCATAGCGTTATTTACGTGGTCAAACTCCTGTGCATGTCTATTTACTTTAAAAATCAGTGATGTGTCATCAGCAAATAACACCATTTGTGGTCGGTTTTTCAGTAGATGAGGTAAATCATTTATATATACTAAAAAAAGGAATGGACCCAATATCGAGCCCTGTGGTACACCCATTTTGACTTTTAAACCTAATTCACACCGTTTATTTGAACTTGCTGCAGTCTGTCATTCAAATTGGATTTTACTAAGCTAAGCGCAAGTTTACCCAGTCCGTAATGCTCAAGTTTCAAGAGCAGTGTTTCGTGATTCACGCAATCAAATGCCTTAGATAGGTCGCAAAAGATGCCTATTGCATCTTGAGCCTTAATCTGGGGATACCCCTTGATCAACACACAAATTAAATATTAAAGCTAAATAGGGTGCAATTGTCTCAATAATGGATTGACAAACTTTAGTAGACATGCCCCACAGATCTTCGGTAATTTTGATCTTGAGTTGCTTAAAAGCTTTTACAACGACCCCAGGGTTTATATGTGCATACATTTTGGCTGTGGAGTAACATAAATACATTGTGACAAACAAAATATGTACAAAAAAATTGTAGACAAAATGACATTCTATAAGCGATAACGATGATGGAAAAGGCAAAAATGTATAGGACTGACATAAGCTATCGAAAAGCTTTATATCAATCCTGTTGAAAGTCGTTGTAGAAATACGAAACGCTTTCGAAGTGATTGTCACTTGTCTAGGCCCTTAGATGTATGAATTTGGTGCAAAAGGAGTATGTTATCCAAAATCCCACATTCCGCGATTTTGCGGACGGACACCGACGAGCACGGACGACGGACCGTGGGAAAGTGTACGTGTGGGGTATCGCAGACATCGGAAGCTCTGTGGTCTTCTGCCGTGCGTGTCCGTCTGCAATATTGCCGATCGTGGGATTCCACCATAAGAATGTAGCAGGTGGCGTCCTGTAGGTTTTACCCCCATTGAAAAAAGTTGTTAGTGTATGGTTTCGTGTGTGTATTTGTGTAGGTATGTAAGTATTCTTGAATATAAATCATACGATGATCTAGTAGACCTTCTTTAAAACCGGCTAAGTGCTAGTAGGACTCGCGCACGAAGGGTTCCGTACCATAATCTATAAAACCGGCAAAAAAATCACGTTAGTTGTATGGGAGCCCCCTTAAATATTTATTTTATTCCGTTTTTTTGTATTTGTTGTTATAGCGGCAACAGAAATACATCATCTGTGAAAATTTCAATTGTCTAACTATCACGGTTCATGACATACCGCCTGGTGACAGACGGACAGACAGACAGACCGACAGACAGCGGAGCCTTAGTAATAGGGTTCCGTTTTACCCTTTAGGTACGGAACCCTAAAAATTGCTTCGGTTATCGGAAAATAAAATGTTAAACTAAAAATGTTGCTAAAATAAAGCATATAAGGCTAGCTGGTTGTCATGTTACTAATGCTAAAAGGATGTTTTTATTTTATTTGACATTCATTAGTAACTGAAAGCGAGAGAACAATGTTTTGAATACGAAAGTGTTCAGTTAGAAAATAAAATAAAATAAATTGTAAAACGAAATAAAAGATTTTTATTTTAGACTTATTTGTCCATACGTTGTTAGTTGTCCATACGTTGTTAGTGATGAATTAGTAATGGATTGTGGTTTTATGCTACGTTATTTTATTAGTATTTAATTCACCAAACGATTGTTACGAATAGAGCAAACGTACTTAGTAACCTGTCGTGCAAACGAATCTAAATCGGCTAACTAGATAAAATTTAATTAACAGTAACTGGCAGTATACCCATTCACGTAGTACGTGGGTAATGCTAATAGTCTTTATAAAAGGACACTATTATTTTAGTCTGTGGTTCAAAGACGCGAGGTACGCCACGATATATTACGGTACGGTTTTTGTGCAAAGTAATTAATGTTCTAACGTACTTTTAACTATACTTTATAGAACATTAATTTCTAACGAACCTGTGTTAAGCTGATTAGGACTGATTTACATTATCTTCTCTACTTTGACAATTTACTTGGTCTTGGGTTTTAGTGTGCGTGTGCATTATGTCTTTAGGGTTGTGTGTACGGAGAGAAATCAAATGCTGCGGAGTCCTATTATTACTTTACTTATTGAACTTGTTATTGCTATTACACAGGAGTAGTTAATTAGGTTGGGATCGCGTCTATCGGTCTATCGGTCGCCGAGCGCTGCACGTATGACGAATACAAAACTGATGTGTCAGCGCTCCTACACTATTCCTCCCCTGTTAAAAAAAAAACAAAAGGTTTTTTACAAAATAATTCTTAATACCAAATACTAACTTGAATAAAACTAAAGACGTGTTTATAAGAACTACAAGTTACAAAGAATTTGCTTATGCATCATTTTATTAAAATGAACAATGTTGTAACCAAATCTCTTGGTGTGCGATTGCGGTTTTTTGCTTATTCATCCAGTTCGCGTTGTATATGTATCGCTACTGGCTTTGGAATTCGAAGATATGTGACATCCACCAACCCGCACTGGGCCCGCGTAATGGATTACGGCCCACTCTAACACCGAGACGCATGACACGTACAGCTAGTCTACTGTACTACTGTACTAGAATTGAACCACTTGAGAGCTAATAGACCGATTTTGTCAAGGCACATGACTCATTACTGCGGTTCCGGGACGAAGAAATTACAGCGGTTGTGGTTGGCCGACGCAACAATGTCGAGACGAAAGTGCCAAACATAGTGATGCACAAGTCAGTTTTGCAACAATATCGATAAAATCGACGTCTAAAATCCTAATTGAACAATAAATTATTTGAATTCGAATTTCACTTATGAGCATTTAATTTAGGAAGTGCCTCCGCTGCCGGCGCCGCGCGGTCGCTGAATTGGCTGCTGGCGCTGACTTTGGTTGTCAATTCGGCATAATTAAAAATCATGTAATATTTTTTTTAGTTAGTTGGGGTTCTGAATACTGGAAGACTTTCTATAAACGCCAGGCCGCCGGCCGGTGTCCATTATGGGAGCCGGCGGAGACATTACTGCCGGCAGCCGAGATTAAAAACATCGGAGGTCACTGCCGGTTCCCAATGGCGTTATTTTTGGGAGCTGGCGCCGGCAGCGGAGGCACTCCCTTTAATTTGTCTAGTATTTGTGCAATTTAATTTATGTGTCGTGAGGCTGAGTCGCCCGCATGAGCAGTCAAGAAGCTTTATAGTCATTGGGTACGCACAATGAAAGAAATGCAAAAATGCTTTGTAAGTGCGTGGAATATACAGATTACAGAGTGTTAGGGTAAACACCGTTATCCTTGAAACCAGTGGTTTTTTTTCTCTTTTTTTTTTATTACATTTTACCACTCGAGTATTTCACCCTTTCACCTATGCGCTAGGGAAACGAACTTGCGTCTCAACACGGGTGGGGGTCGCGTGACGTGACCTGACCGGCCGCGAGCGCGACCCCTCCCTCAGTCAGTCAGCTGTTTCGCTTGCGAGCACGGTGTCGGATAGAAACTTTAAAAAATCTTTTAATGAAAATAACGTTTTTTTTTGTTGTTACTCGGTCATTTATATTTATATTTAAGTCAACTACCCATAGTTTGAGTGACAACGGTGTTCACCCTTACATCCTGTATGTACCGTATGTAGCGGTACAAACTTGGTAGTACCATTATGATTGTGAAGCAGCCAAGATGGAATTAAACTAAGCCATTCCAATGCAGATTTCAGAAATGTATCCGATAAAACAACGATTGGCTCGCGGTATTGTTTACAGGACATCAAGTCTACGTTGACGCCATGTAAACATCGCTGGTGTCGTATATCTCTACTAGAGATGGGCCGACTATGTCTGGCCGACTAGTCGGATACAAAAAGATGATTGTTAACTTAAAAGATTTCTTCTTGATTTAATTATTGACTGTCAAACGAAGATTTTCAATTCTTAGATTATAATAAAAACAAAAAAAAAGCTACTTAAAACTTAAATAAAGGTTATCTAATTTAATATTATAAACGCGAAAGTTTGTAAGTATGGATGGATGGATGGATGGATGGATGTTTGTTACTCTTTCACACAAAAACGGCTGAATGGATTTGGATGAAATTTGGCAAACAGGTAGTTTATAACCTGGATTAACACATAGGATACTTTTTATCCCGATATTTCCACGGGATCGAGACTTATGCGGGTGAAACCGCGGGGCGCAGCTAATATACAATTAGTTAAGTTATTTATTCAAAATAGGCTGAAATTAAAACAATAATACGTAAGACAGTCCCCCAAAACGCCCGCCCTTCACTTACATTATTAAGCTTTAGCTGGGAAGAAGTGGCGCAACAAACTCCCCAGCAGCACAGCTGTCTATTCAGATAGAAAAACTTGATTCTACACAATAGTATACAAAATAATTTACATTACGCAACGCAAAACATTAAATAAAATAATTTGCCTTATGTCAGCTAGCACACGCCAAATATACCAATAACGTTGAAAACTATACGCAAGCAGAAATAAAGCTGTAATTTATAGATCTTTGACAGTCGTCAGAAGCCCGAAAGTCTGACAACCAGTCTTACCAAGTGGTATCGTGTTACCCAGGTACTGGGTTGTGGAGGTCCGATAGGCAGTCGCTCCATGTAAAATACTGGTATTCAGCTGCATCCGGTTAGACTGGAAGCTGACCCCAACATAATTGGGAAAAAGCTAGACAGATGACATACGAAATTTAAAAATAGCTCGATGGTTTAAACCAGGTTCCAATAATAAATCTTGGTTTATAATGAGGCCGAATGTAGTAAGTACGTAAATAATGAATTTAACATTAGTACTTGCCCAGATTTGAACCCACAACCTCATATGAGAGGCGAGGCGTTAACCACTGGGTCATCAAGACATCTCACAAAGAATAAAAAGCAAAAAAATCAGCACGCGGCAATGGCCATCGCAGTATCCGACAATTTACCACAAAGTGCTTTTTATTTTCATAACACTATATAACCTTAAAAATTCCTTTACCAACATGCACGTGTCACCGATAAAGGAGCGTGTACACGTGTGACCAAGTCGCCCGGAATACGCAAAGAAATTCAATCTCTAACTAAAGTGACCTTTTCACTTCATTAGCTTCTGTCAGATGCTCGTGGAAGCATAACAAACTTGCTATATCTTTTTAACTTTATTTTCTCGGACATTCATAATTTTCTTGAAAGTGTTACGAGAATGCCATCGTTGTATCAAGTTCTTTTGTTATCTATACATTATAATAAAATAGTAATGAAGGCAAAACGTAAATAAACTGTGTATTAAATATTTTTGAAAAACAGTATTAGCTGCGAGGTGTGGGAACGAGTTATAAGCCGAAAATATAGTTTTTAGAATTTTTGTCCATTTGTCTGCATGTATATATTCCGGATTGACGCGAAACCGAGGCCAACTGAGGCCGTGGATGTCGGTTATTATATACTAAAACCTTACTCGAGAACCACTCTATCCATTGATGAAAACAGCATGAAAATCGATGCAGTAGTTTTTGAATACAGGGTGTTTGGCAGAAAGTTGAACATACAAAAATGGTGGATAGGTGGGGTCATCACTGCTACTTACTCAGCCCTAATTTATTTGGCCGAGGACCCGTGGACATTTATAAAAAAAATTTTTGCTTTCTTCTAGTTTCACCACTTTCTTAACTATAAAGTGTATTTTTGATTAAAAATGGGTAAAAACGTTTTTTTTTTTTTAATATTTTTAATGTTGGCAGATTCTTATAAAATTATTGCTTTATTCAGATGTTAGCTAGAAAAAAAGTTATAAAATATATTATAACTTACACTTACAGAAAAATTTACCATTTTTAATAAAAATTACACTTTAAAGTTAGTGGTGAAACTTGAAGAAAGCAAAAATCTTTTTTTTTATATCCAGGGGGCCAGGGCCAAATAAATTAGGGCTGAGTAAGTAGCAGATGACCCCACCTATCCACCATTTTCGTATGTTCAACGTTCTGCCAAACACCCCGTATATCGCGAACAGGACGACAGACAGACGCGGTAGAGGTCTTTTTTAATAATATGTAAGGATTATGAATAGTAGGTATCATACAGTAGGTAATGTCAATATCAAGTTGTCAAAATTAATGAAATGTCTTAATTTGTAATGCAGAATGAAGAGATAAAGGATAGGTGAACGTTTTTTTAGTAAAAAGCCTTTTTTATTTTAGTATGACGCTCAAAATGATAGGCAGATCCTTAAAATTCAACTCATCGAGCCAAATTATAACAACTAATTCATTTTTACAATAATTGTTATAATCATCGCACAGTAACTTTAACTAATCCCTATTTGAACGGTAACGTACCGCTATCGTCACCACGCAGGAGCTCGCAATTAACATCCAAATGTCCTTCGGAAAGTTCTCGAAGTCTCGTTCGCACGACACTTTCGCGGTAATAAAATCACGGGCAATGAAACTCTGGTACTTTAAAAAGTAACAAAGTTCAGAGCGCGACACCGGCTGCCTGAAGAACGTGCGATGCAACATAAAGCCGTCACGTTTTAAAACCGTAACGGTCCAGTGGAGACGGCTCTTTAAGAGGAAATAGGGCCGGTCCCCTCACCATACAAATGCTCTCGCCTGTTTTCTCTCTGGTTTATGACCCTAGAGCAATGATTTTTTACATTAAAATAAATATCAATTAGTTCTATGCCCCTATGTTTTCCGTTTTGATGATAAATTATCTGTAGAAGCACTAGAACCCTCAGAAAATGCTCAAATTTGCCTGTTTAGACCGCTGTCATCAGAGGCCTATTGTACAAAGACAACTGTTAATGAAAAAAGGAAAAACATACTCAGTAAATACAGGGCACAGTATATCCTTCTTATACAAAATATCTTTCAAATTAGTCCAATATTGGAGGAGGAAATAGACGAGAGCCGAACCTCGAATTATGACTTTTTGTATGGAGAAAATACCGACCCTATTTCCTCTTAAAGTGAATTTTGAACTTTTTGGACGTAATAAAATCAGACCGCTAATCTCTTTGAGCCGTGATGTGGGGCTACGCGTAGCCGCTACGTGCTCCGTGCTACGAGCTACGAGCTACGTGAGTGCTACGCAGTGTTTTTTGGTATAACCTTCAAGTCAAGCGTAGTGTTAATAATTCATGAGATTAAATATCCGTTAGCAGTTTAGTTTTTAGGAGGTCGTGGCTAAGTAATAACACCCACACGGGTCGATTCAACAGGTTAAGCTACGCTTGCCGGGGTTGGTCCGTGGATGGGTGACCATCTTTACATACCAAGACTCCTCCGTGCCTCTGAAAGCACGTTAAGCCGAAGCCGTTGGTCCCGGCTGTCATTCGTAGATCTTTGACAGTCGTTAGGGGTCGCCAGAATCCCGAAATTCTGACATCCAGTCTTCAGTCTTACCAAGGGGTATCGTATTAACCAGATAGTGGAGGTTGTGGAGGTCAGATAGGCAGTCACTTCATGTAAAATAGTGGTATTCAGCTACATCCGGTTAGACTGGAAGCCGACCCCAAAATAGTTGGGAAAAGGCTAGGCAGATGATAGTTAGGCTTGGATTGCGAAGCAAAAAGCATAAGGTAAAAAAAATTCAAGCAATCGTTCTTACACCTAATGTTTTGCCAGTTGGCTCAAAAGACAACAATAGTACATACACCAACAAAAACTTACATACCCTTCATTTTCTAAAATACAGAAATCATCCCCCATCTTCTCTACAAAAAGTCGATTTTAAACACTACGCACGCCAAAAAAGGCCTTTTCTAAAACACCAGTGTATAATAATTTGCGAACAAATGCCGCGGACGGCTGGTCAGCAAGAAACAATTGAAATGCTAAGGGTAGGGGCACACTATCTGTCGACCACGCTTCGCCGGGTTCACACGACGGGAAATTAAGGCCCGGACCCATTAGGTAGTTGATGATGGTGTTAATGAGAATGTCCATTGAAAGTGGACGGGGTGGGAGATGGGTTGAATGGATGTTTAAATAGTGGTTGGGATAGAGCAATTTTGGTTTAGGTATAACGTAGGTACTATGCAGTTAGTTTTTCTATAAAGCGGTATTTTGTAAAATATTTTGAAAGTTCAGTTAAAATGCTAAGGTTTTTAGCCATGGTATAAATACGTCAATTTAATAAACATCAACATAAATATCTGAAAACTAAGGAGATTGGGGTTTCCGAAAGTCGATTTTAATTTATAACATAGGAAATTCTTACCGTAATATCACACCTGTATTCTCCGAAGGAAGCTGAGATAAACTACCTATAGTCACCCACATTTCGCCGGTTATGTTTAAGTCTATGTAATAGGGGGCGAGCCTATTGCCATCAACCGGGCACAATTCCAGAATTCCAGACTGCAGGCCAGTTGCATTCTGGCAATTGCTGGATTTTAATTTATGTTTGACAAAATCCAGAATTCCGCAATTACATCGGTTTTTGTTATTTTCATCAACCAATCAAAACGGTTAACATGAGATTTGACAGAAAGAAAGAAAGAAAATACATTTGTTTACAATAGACTAAAACATACTGACTTAGATTATAATCAGCCTTGTTGTAACCAAATGAACATTATCACCATCTTTTAGTTAATTGATTCAGGCGTGACTTTGCGGAAATCCATTATAAAATACAATAGACGTAGATAAATTTAGTACCCTATTCCGCTTAACTATTCTTCAAGAGTCATAAAAAATCCTGTAAGAAATCGACACGTGTTTCACCTCTCAACGCCGGTTACTAAATATATCTACGTCTATTGTATTTCACCATCTTTTAGCCAACGAATGCATAATTACAAAATAGCTAACCTATTTGTCCCAACACCTCATTATTATTCTATTCGACGCCTTTCTCAGATAAACTGTCTATAAATTAGAGTACGAATCCAATTCCTCGACTCTTTCGATTGTATCGATCGATTTGATTTATTGCTCGTTGAGGTAGTCACGTCCCTAGAAGGGTCCGGCAGTCCCTGAAAACACAAACGGGCCTCTTTCTGAAACCATTAATCTGATCATACTTTGAGAAAATAAAGGCTTGTTTGGACGCGTTTTGTATGTTTATTATTCGATTGAAATCATTGTTTGCAGTAGATTTTTTTGACAGGATTCTAATACGCCAAATTTTTTTTTTTTTTTTTTTAAACGTTGCCCCTCACTAGGAATTTCTTCCTGTATCGTGGATGCGTTTACAAACATAGAAACTCACATACACTAACACCCAGACCCGGAACAACTACTTGCAGATCATACAAATATTTGTTCCGTGCGGGAATCGAACCCACGGCACGTTGCGCACCAGTCCATCGCTCAGCCACTGCGCCAACCGTGTCGGTTTGTAGCTTGAGAAGTAGGTTTCTAATATTTTTTTACATAAATACATAAAAAATACCTATCCAACAGAAATAAAACTAACCTATTCAAGTAAAACTACCTAACCAGTTCAAGTATTTTGTTGAAAAACTATGAAATCGTTGTCTTAACACACACACTATCACACACACACACACACCGTCACACACACGCGCGCACAAACACACACTCACAGAGGACACATCGTGTGTTTACTTTAGCACTTCAATGGCGTATGACACCAAGGTATTCCAATGCACAACTCTAAGATTCATCAATACAATGGCATACAGTCAACAAGGAAACTGTTTAACACAGATGAACAGTTTTAGAAGAGATTTAGGACTGATATCTAGCAATCTGACCTAACAAAAAAAGTATTAAGTACAGAATAAATGAAGACGTGTGATGATTTTTTGTCAATATCACAGTAATCTTTATTTTTAGCCGACATCAAAAAAAGAGTTTCTCAGTTTGTCGGTTTAAAAAAAAATGTATGTTCCCCAATTACTCGAAGACGGCTGGACCGATTTGGGAAATTCTCTTTTGTTTGAAAAGGGTACCTATACTTCCTAAGTAGTCCCATATTTTATTATAAATCATATTAACTTTGTTTGGGTAGTTTTAGAGTAAGCTGTGTCGGAAGTTGGTGGCAAAAAAAGAAAATATAAAAGCAAAGAAACCGACTTCCGAAATTAAAGTAATTTTTCACTATGCAGTGTTTTTCTGGAAGTAAGTTTTTTTTGTTACAATAAGGTTGCTGTTTACTGCTGTCAGAGGTAAAAGATCTATGAAAGGTCTGTAGGGTGGTTCGGCCATGTTGTTAGCTGACTGTACCTCGCCGGTAAGGGTGTAACACACAATGGATCACACTGTCATGTCGACAGCTTGGCACACGCGGCGTCGGCCACTTTGCGTTGTGCGACATTTCAAGTACCTACCTTCCTTCTGGTTATATAGATTGAGCTAGATATTGACGAGGTATTTCGTATTCCGAAGGCCAAATCTCGTACTTATAAAGTCACCATCTGTCAAACTTGGTTTTTTTTTTTGTATTTCCGACAAACTGCGAATGAGGTGCGAATGCGAACGTTCTTAAAAATTACGGGAATTACCCTTCAGATAAATTTCGTTTTTAATTTAAAAAATTTTTAGGTATGTATTTTGTATTTCAAGCTCAACTATCAGGCAGAATTATCATGAATTAAAACAAAAGAAAGAAAAATTGTTTATAATGCAAAAAGAAAACGCACATTACAAAAAAAATACATAAAATAGACACATACTCACACGTACTTAATTTAGGAACCAAAAACCTCAATTCAAGCAATATAAGTTAGTCAATTCTGTTCAACTTGTTGTTGTATGTAGACAACAAAAACTTGAACAGTTTGACATACCTGCGATAAGGACTAGAGTAAAGGGGTAAGTAATACGGAAAGCACGTTAAGTCCTCGGAAAGCACGTTAAGTCCTCGGAAAGCACGTTAAGTCCTCGGAAAGCACGTTAAGTCCTCGGAAAGCACGTTAAGTCCTCGGAAAGTACGTTAAGCCGTTGGTCCCGGTTGTCATTTGTGGATCTGGTATTCAGCTGCATCCGGTTAGACTGGAAGCCGACCCCAGGATAGTTGGGAAAAGGCGTGGCAGATGATGAATACGGAAATTAATAAAAGATTTCAAACGATTTATTAGGTTTTCTCCTAATATACCTATCGTCCATATATTTAAGTGAGCAAAATAGCATTACTTTATAACGTATAGCTATAAGTATCTTGTGTAGCTCGTATCTTCATAATAATCTTCATTAAAAACTAATTGAAAGGGCCAAGTGTTCAACTCAAAAAAAAAAACTAATTAATTCCTTAATTCACATAAAGTAATTAGACGAAAATCAGAGCTACTTTTTTCGAATAAATCTCTAACCAAATTAGACTGAATGAAATTAGGATTACTTCAAAATATTCGCCCCAAATGAGAATTGTTTATTGTATCAATTACGAATTAGGTACAACTAAGGGTCTAATCAATCTAGAACATTCGTCTCTTAGGAAAAGGCTCCTAATCCATACTAATATAATAAAATCGAATGTAACTGTTTGTTTGTGTGTCTGTATGTTACCTTTTCACGCCTTTTCACCACTGAACGGATTTCGCCAACATTGAGATAGATGCCTTCCTGGGGAAGGACATAGGCTACTTTTTACCGACATAATCCGCGGGCGAAACCACAGGCGGAAGCTAGTATTAATATTATAAGTGCGAAAGTGAGTTTGTTTATTTGTTTGTTACGCTTTCACGCTAAAACGGCTGAACGGATTTGGATGAAATTTGGCAGATGGGTAGACCATGACCTAGAGAAGGACATAGGATATACTTACTTTTAATCCCGATATTCTCACGGGATTGAGACTTATGCGAGTGAAACCGTGGGGCTAGTAAGTATATAATTTCTTGACAATTTATCACAAAACGGTTTTTAAAGAGGATGATTTAGGAGAATTCGTAGCAAACGACTCTTTCAATCGAGCGATGTGCTGTGACTCAGCATGTTGCTGTGCTATGGGGGATCATAGGACAGCATCATGCTGAGTGGAAGCCACATTGTCACACACGGCGTGCAGCTGTCGACTATTTATGATTGTCTTCTCGTAGATCTTTGGTTTTTTTTTTCTTTGTTAATAATTCCCTACTATATATTATCTATAGTTAACCTGCATTTTTTATACCTATTTTTCTTTCCTTCATACATTACAATCATAATGATAGTAGAGTTAACGCGACGAAGAGGTACGCGTTAACTCCACGATGCTTCTACCCCCACAGACACACTCCTGTTTGATGACTTTTCAGTTTTCAGAAACTCAAAGTAACATTCTTTTGAACCTGTACCTACATGTACAATCGAGCAGTAAAGTGTGCAATTTGAGCTCAAAAGCCATGGCACTCATAGCTCTCTATCGGCGTCGAACAGTGGGGGGTTTAACGCAATTTACCGGTTTAATCCGGATCACGTACCGCCCTCCGGCGCATTGTTCACCACTGTACCGAAGAAATGTAGATATTTCACCCTAGGTATGCGAATTATTACGTACCAGCTTCCGCCCACGGCTACGCCCGCTTGGTATGACGATAAAAAAGTACCGTATGTCCTTCCCCAGGATGTCATCTATATCCTTGCCAAATGTTGTCGAATTCCGTTCAGTGGTTTAGGCGTGAAAAGGTAACAGACAGACAGACAGAGTTGCTTTCAAATTTATAATATTAAGTATGGATTTGGAATAAGCCTTTGAGAGCTTCATGGCTAAATGATAACGATTGAAGGTTAATTTACGCATGCATTACATATCGAGACCCCTCCGTGCCTCGGAAATCACGTTTAGCCGTTGGTCCCGGCTGTCATTCGTAGATCTTTGAAAGTCGCTACGAGTTGTCAGAAGCCCAAAAGTCTGACAACCAGTTTAACCAAGGGGTATCGTATTACCTAGTTACTGGGTTGTGGAGGTCAGATAGGCAGTCGCTCCATGTAAAATACTGATATTCAGCTGCATTCGGTTAGACTGGAAGCTGACCCCAACATAGTTGGGAAAGGGTAGGTAGATATTTGAATACTGTCGCCTTTGTGTACTGTGAGTAATCGGGTTTGCTCATTTTTTTCCTTTTAATTAAATTGGTGATGATAAAATTTAATATGGCGGAACAGTAATTAAATTTTGTTTCTTTGTACTTGTTATTCGATGTACTTTCCTGGATAATTATTTGTGTAGGATGGAAACATTTTACGCGTGTATTTAATATGGAAATATGTACTTAAATGGGTTAGGTTTTCAATTAATTTAACATATTATAACTAGGACGGTAATCAAACATAACAACTCTGAAAGCCTAAATCTAAATGCGAAAGTGAGTTTTTTTGTTTCTTTGTATGTTACGCTATCACTCTAAAACGCCTGAACGGATTTGGATGAAATTTGGCACATAGGTAGACCATGACCTGGAGAAGGACATGGGATCTCGATATTCCCAGGGGATCGAGACGTACACGGGGGAAACCGTGGAGTGCAGCTATTTATCTATTTTTACTACAAATTAAAATATCCGGAAGTACATTGAAAAAGATAAGACAAGAGAAGATCTCGGAATTTTTAAAAATTTCCTTTTAGTATCTTGTTCGTTCTATGTGCACAGCATGTTCTTGTAAACGCCATGGATTTGTTTATTTATTTAAAAATACTATCACACCTATCACTGTTTCAACTATCACTGTTTAGGGGTATGAGGAACAGGGTGTAAAGTTCACTCATACTCCATAGAAAAGGGAGGATCCTCCAACCAGACGGGTGTTGTGTCTGGCGGGCAACTGCCCAACGATTGATGTTGGGTTCTCGTATATATGTCCACTGCACGGTAAACTTTAATTGCGCGATGCAGGATTTATGTGACGTCTGTCTGACGTCAGGTCTTTGATGCGTAGTTCGCATGTGGCGATGTAGATACCGCCACAACTGTTTCAACTATCACTGTTTCAACTACCACTGTTTGTCTCTGCATCACCCAAAGGTTGATTGGTAGAAAATGCTGATGGCATTAAGTCCACCTCTGTACATTTGTGTGCTTAAATTAAAGTATTGAATAAATAAATTATTTGCATCCCGAACTTAATTGATCTGAAATTGTCAACACATAGCACAGTTAGCCTCAAAAAGATATGGTCGTAAAAGTAAATGATTGTTAAAGTAAATGATTGTTTTACCTGTTTGTGCCATGTATGTGTCCTGTGTTTCTGTTCTTCCATTATATCTGTTATCACTGTTAACGTGTTTATGATCGAACTCATTGAAAGACCCAACACATACCCTGAGAGGAACTTTCCTCCAAGATATCTTCGGGTGGCACATGATAGATTTTTTAAACTAAATAAACACATATGGATAAGGAACCATTTTATTGTGAACAACCTTTGTTCCGTATCATTGTACCCACTGTATAAATACAAAACATATGTAGTATAGTATAGTAGCTCGTGGCTAAGTAATAACAGCCGCACGGGTCGCTCCATCAGGTTAAGCTACGCTTGCCAGGGTTGGACCTTTACATAACGAGACTCCTCCGTGCCTCGGAAAGCACGTTAAGCCATTGGTCCCGGCTGTCATTCGTAGATCTTTGACAGTCGTTACGGGTCGTCAGAAGCCCGAAAGTCTGACAAGCAGTCTTACCAAGGGGTATCGTATTACCCAGTTACTGGGTTGTGGAGGTCAGACAGGCAGTCGCTCCATGTAAAATACTGGCATCCAGCTGCATCCGGTTAGACTGGAAGCTGACCCCAATAGGCTAGACAGATTCATGTAGTATACATTTCCGAGTGGATCCACCTTAGGGTGGATTTTTTGGGGTTGATAAATGGAATAACCCAAAAACATCTCTTCATTTTAATCTCCCTAATTCATATTTCACCCTCGACATTTACTGCCTTTAAAATATATTCACAAATCCCAAGCCACCAATAAAATAGTTTGAATAACCATAAAGTGCTGTAACTCACTTTAAAACACCGCCGTAAAATCAGGCCAAACTCGCCTACTTAATATTCAAACAAATTCAGATGTTTTTGAAAGTTTTCATAGAAAATACGTAATGGCCGTAGAAATTAGTTAGCGGACACTGTACATTGATGAAACAGTAGAAGAACTTTGAATCAAATCAAAATCAAATCAAATCGCGCAAATCAAATGCAATCCATAATGTACAAAATATAGGTGGTAAATAAAAAATAATAGAAACAATTATGGACCCTGTCGGGCACAGCAAATTTTTAAATAGGTAGAGAGAGGAGCTCTTTACAATTTTTTCTTGTTATTAAGTTAAGAATTATTTATATCCTATTACCTATGTATTTATATTTCTATTCATTCACTTATTCTATTAATATTTTATATACAAGTCTATCCATTCATTTATTATTTATTTAATTAGGTATATTTAATTTCAATTTCAATGTCAAACTTTATTGCAATCCATAATGTACACATACAGGTGTGAATGATACTGGAATCACCACGCGCTAATAAAATTACACATTAAGTAATCTAAACTTGCTAAATCTTCCATTGAGGGGCTCGTGGCTAAATAATAACAGCCGCACTGGTTGATCGGAGGTTAAGCTACGCTTGCCGAGGTCAGCCCGTGGATGGGTGACCATCCGTTACATTTCGAGACTCCTCCTAGCCTCGGAAAGCACGTTAAGCCGATGATCTCGGCTGTCATTTGTATCTTCCTCTTTGACAGTCGTTACGAGTAGACAGGTCAACCCGATGCCCGAAATCCGGAGTCACACGTAATCTTCGATTTATGCCCTAACACGTGTGACTACGGATTTTTTGTATTTCTATGGAGCCAACCTTCTATTCCTTTCTATTTTGTGCTCTCGCTGCGGACGGCACAAGCAAGCGACAAAACTTTAGTTATTTGCTTCATTGCAGGCGGAATTTTGCAGATTAAATTATATTGTTAATGTATTTTTGTCTGGCGACGTTGTTGTCTTGACTTTTGACAGGTCTGTCTAAAGTTTGGCTTTAGTACTCCTTTGAGTAGAAGGTCTAAGGTCACGTCAATATTATAAGCTTATAATCGTCTGTCGTATTTCATGGCCGATTTCTATAATTTACGGACCGTTATTGGTTAAATTTAAGACTCTTGTATCTTTACCAATAATGAAGTTTAGACCTCATAGCTTTGCATATGAGACCTTCCCATATGGAAATAGCTATCACAGGTAAAATTACCTTATGAATCTACTAATCGCGGCTTCGCCCGCGTGAAGGTCGGAAATTATCCCACGGGAAAGTAGATAGATAGATAGATAGATAAAACGTTTATTTGGTGCATACAAAAGACAACACAACATACAAAAGCACGGTTAAATAATTATAGCTTCAAAGTGCCAAAATACAAAAAAATACAAAAAAAAATAAAAACTATAAAAGAAAACTAGACACAGCGAGACAATATTGTCTATGACATACTTTGAAAAATAACGAAATATACAAAGCGCGGTGTGCGTCTCAACGTTGCACCAAACGGGAGTCCAACTCAGCATGTGTCAGGCAAATATACCTGACGCTGATATTCTGCTGGATCCCTGCAGTGACATTCGGACGTCGAGCAGATGTTACATGAGATTAATATGTGAATATTTGGTTATGTGAAACATGGAATGTACGGACTAAAATTACGTAAGTACCCGCAATTTAAATAATCTATTCTACAGTAAGTTTTGCATTAGGAAACGTTGTTGTTCGATGATGAATGTGTATTTATAATCTTGATTATTTAGATAGATAAATGTATAGCGTATAAATTAATAATCTTATAGTGGCGTAGGAGTAAATAAAATAAAATAATGGATTTCACTGGATTAAAAAGTGGTTTCTATAAATATATAAGGGTAAATAAGGATATGTATTATTATAACTGTTAGCCAATAATAGATCCACGAATTATTGCATCATTAATATTCCCTTTGTTCACAGGTTTATGACCACGAGTTGCACTAAAAAAGATAATGTCACGGTAAGAACACGACAGCCAGTTATATTATGGACGTGTTCGAAACAGTCACACCCAGTTTTTTCTGCGAGTTAATAAGAAACTGCCGTAGTCGAATTCTGAAGGTGCCAAGACATTTAAGATTCCTTATCGGCGGGGGGATATTGTTCCAGCATTTGGATGCGGCGTATCTAAAACTTCCCCTGAAGGCAGCTGTCTTGTGCGATTGAGTGGAGAGTTGCTGCGAGCACTGTCTACTAGAGCATTCTCTTCTACTAGCGATCCAGCTCAGTTTATTGTACAGGTAGGATGGCTGCTTGTACTTTATTACTCCAAATAGCAGGCATGCTAAGTGCAGCTTACGACGTGACTTCATCTTGAGGATGGAGTGCTTATTTAAAAATGGCGTTACGTGAGTTCTTGGTGGGATTGAGAAGCAGAATCGAGCGCAGGCGTTTTGCACCCTCTGGATCAGTCGATCAGTTCTGGCCAGTAGTCGAGGGCCAGTAACTGCGTCCGCATAGTTTAGGTTAGATAGCACGAGTGACTCAACTAGCTGGATCCGCAGCTCCTCTGATAGATAAGGCCTTATTTTATAAAGGACCTTAAGCCGGTAAAAACAAGTGCGCACTGACTCTGCCACATGCGCTTCGTACCTTAACTCAGCATCCATGTTGAGACCCAAATTACGTGCCTCACTGACTCGAACGACCGACTCACCCAACAGAGTAACGTTGATTGTTGCCGGCACGGCACTGATTTGATACTTGGTTCCAAACAGCATATACTTAGTTTTAGTCGGGTTAAGTACCAAACCGTTGTTTTCAGCCCAATGCGCTATCCTGTCAAGATCATCGTTAAGGTCCTTTAATGCGTTGTTATAGTCACTTGGCTTAAATGAGATATAGACTTGTACGTCATCTGCATAAATGTGGTACCTACACCGAGTTAGGGAATTTATGATATCAGCACAGTACAAAATGAAGATGATGGGGCCTAGTATTGAACCTTGCGGAACTCCCCTACAAACGGAAGTAAGTGACGAAACAAGGGCAGAGCCATCGCTTAATTGTATTTCCACGCGCTGCCGACGGTTGGTGAGATAACTTTGGAACCAGTGTATGGTGTTACGATCAAATCCATAATAGTGTAGCTTTGACAGAAATAAATCTATATTAATGCAGTCAAAAGCTCGTGAAAAGTCAAGTAGAACGAGAAGTGTGCACAGGCCCTTATCTTGTGCTGACAAGATGTTATCTGTCACGTCTAAAAGAGCCGTAGAAGTACCACGTCGTTTACGAAAGCCCGACTGTAGCTCAGGTAGGATATGTTTGTCTTCCAGATATTTTGACAGCTGCTGACATACAGCCTTTTCAGCAATTTTGGATAGGCAAGGCAGAATACTAATGGGTCTAAGGTCTTTTAAGTCAGTCGGATTTGTTTTTTTAGGTAATGGCCTAACAATTGCGACTTTCCAGATGTCAGGGAATGTTGCTGAATCGATTGAGCTGTTCACAATGTTAGTGATGACTTTTAGTGTATGTGGGAGTGTAAGCAAAAGCATATTCAGAGTCACCTTATCACAACCTTCAGCGTTAGATTTAAGCTGGCGGAAGTATCGTAAAATTTGATCAGGAGTTACTGGTTGTAATGCGAAGCTATCATCGCCATAACGATGAGACTCAAAGAAAGTGCGTTGTGATGAATTGCAGACGGGGTTACCAGGAACACTCAAAAAGTGATTATTTATTAGGTTTGGATCCCTGAAATTAGTCGGAAGTTCATCAATTTCTTTTTTTGGTAACACAGTATTTTTTAAATTTTTCCATAATGTTTTAGGATCTTTGATTTTGTTATTTATATTGAATCTAAAGAATGCAACTTTTTCCCTAAATAAGGAAATTACCACCAGAGATTTTAGCTGCTTGTAGTACGCCTTTTTGGAATCGGATTTCGTTTTACTTTTACGGTACTTGGCCAGAGCGTCATCTCGTAAGTGCATCATTAATTTAATTGTCTCTGTTATCCAGGGATAGGACGGTTCCTTAATTAAACATTTCTTGACTGGAGCGTGCGCATCGAAAATCTTTAAAATATTTCTATTTATTTCGTCAACCATGTCATTAACATTAGGCAAGACACAAATGTTGTCCCAGTGTATGTGCGATAAGTCACTATCAAAAATTTCCCTATTTAACTGCTGAATGGGTCTGTACGCGATTGAGTGGGGTTTATATTTGCTACGCCTAATATTAAATTCGCACACAACAAGTGAGTGACCATTTATTGAGGCATAGGGCTCAACAGATACCCCTTTGTGGTTGAGATTAGTACAGACAAGGTCAATCAATGTTTCGCTATGGTCTGTAAAATGGGTGGGCGAGCTTACCAGTTGTTTTAGACTCAGGCTTTTCAAGAACTCACAAACTTTCTTAGTTTGCCCGTTAGCATTCATTAAGTTTACATTGAAATCGCCGAGTAGTATGTAGTGATCACATTTTACTAAGGAGCTAATGGAGTCGGTTATGGCGTCGAGAAAGAGGTCCAAGTCGAAGCGTGGGGGACGATACGCTGTACCTATAGCAATTTTATTTCCATTCAGTGTAATGGTAATCCACATTTGCTCGATAGTGCCGTATCTAGGGTCAGATGGAGTGGACCAGGTACGAGCGGTTAGGCCGCGTTTAAGATAAAAAGTACTACCTGCTGGGATAAAATGTATTCTATATCCTATTCCCGGTCATGGTCTTGAAAGAGTAACAAACATCCAAACACACAAAAGACCGGGAAATATGGGTTGATTGAATACCTATCGGTCTTCCTGGTTTTCCTTAAGGGTCCTATTTTATCTATAAAGGTACTGAATCATTAACCAAGTCGGACAGATTAACGTATGTGAAACGATCTTTTGCCAGCGGCTTCGCCCGTGTAGATGACGAATATTATCCCATGGGAACCTACTACCGGGATGAAAAGTATCCTGTGTTAATCCATGTTATAAACTATCTGTTTGCCAAATTGCATCCAAATCCGTTCAGCCGTTTTTGCGTGATTGAGTAACAAACACCCAAACACACAAACTTTCAAATTTATAATATTAGTAGGATATGTATGCCCAGGTTGGCAATAAAAAATGATCTCATTGGAAAACAAAACGATTCGTTTTTTTTTAATAGGAACTGAGCATAAGTGAACACTGTAGAAACGAGAAGTAAGCACTAGAAATAAATTATGTAAGTAAGTGAAGAACGCAAAAGTTATAACATTGCGTCTGGTTTACCTCTCGCCAAGGCTATCTTTGTAACAATCAAAACACAACTTTCACATGAAATACGCTACCGATAAGTACTCGATGCTAATGACAACACTGTGAATACACCAATAAATCGATAGATTCATCACTTTAGATATAGATTTGCCATAGCTGATAAACTAGGGTAAAAATGGAATGCTTTAAAATACTATACAGTCTGTTATCGAACGAAGGGCGTTCCCCCGTTAACCTGCAATAGTATAGTGAAAAAAAGTTTTTTTATTTTTATTTTTGTAAAATATTCACAAAAAATATTAAATTGATACGTAAAAGAAACACTCTGTACACGCACACTTGTCACACTTGTTGTCTTTCTATGTTGAAGTACAAGTGTGTATTTTACAACAAAAAAAAAATAATTAAAGGTAATATTTTTTTATAGAGTGTGTCTTTTTTATAGAGATTTATCTAGTGAGCGTGTATAGAGTGTTTCTTTTACGTATCAATTTAATAGTTATGTGAATATTTCACTACTAATATATTTAAAAAAAATGATTTTTTTTATTCGTAATATTTTTTTATCATCACCCTTTGTTAGTTAACATACTGTATAAGTATCCATCAATACGAAAAAGGCACATTCTAATTCCAAAACGAATGACCCATTTCAAGAATAGCTACACATATTGTATTTAGCTGGCAATAAATCCGGTAATATATCAACGTATTTAACAAACAATTTATCCAATTTTATAGCGAATAAATTTTTAACGAACCCTAATGCAGCCAATTGCTGCAATATTTTGTCTTGCGTGTCAGAACTCTTTGGGAGCAGCGGGCACTGGGTTAAACAGTACGCGAGTATATATCAGCCGACACGAGTCGGAAATCATCTTACGCACATGCAACGTCAACATGCAACATGCATGATACAACGTTTTACTATGCATTGTGCGAGGAAATAAAAAATAATTTCATGTAGAGATTGGGTTGTAACAGGTTAAACACGATATCTCTTATCACTGTTACTGTGACAAAAAATAACAGCTCCAAATATCTGTTATTAAATCACAGCCTGTTATTGTTGTACGAACGATAAAAACGTATTTAAATCTCAATCGAATATCTTCTTTATTTCTTTTGTTTTAAAGTAAAAAATCGTATCTATCTGTTATTAAATAACAGCCTGTTATTTTTGTACGGATGATAAATACATATTTAAATCTCAATTGAATATCTGCCTCGGTCACCATGGCCTATCCTGCAGTAGAAGCGCAGGCCGGAAAGCACGGTACGCCTGCATCAATGACATCATCCGTCGTGCTCTTGTCACCGCCGGGGTGCCAGCTGTTCTAGAACCCAATGGCCTGGCACGCGACGATGGGAAGAGGCCAGACCGAATGACTAGGAAATGCTTTGGAAGGTAGGTAGGCCTTTGGTGTGGGATGCAACGTGTGTCGACACCCTTGCGCCATCCCATCTTCCTAGCACGGCGGGCTGTGCTGGAGCTGCTGCTGCAGGTGCAGAAAACCTCAAACGGCGCAAATACTCCAATCTTATCGGGACGTATATGTTCGAGCCGTTTGGGGTTGAAACCCTAGGGCCATGGGGTCCGAGTGCCCACTTGGTTTTTCCAGACATCGCCAAGCGCGACTCTTCACGTGACCAGAGGGCTGGCCTATTTTTTGGCCAAAGAATCAGCATTACCATACAACGTGGCAATATTACAAATTAGTTAGTAGTTATATTTACCTGTAATTATGTGAGTATTTATCCAAACAAAATTCCCCCCAGATTATGTTAAAAAAAAAAATATCTTCTTTATTTATTTATTTTTTAAGTCGATAATCGTATCCGAAATTTTAACAGTAACTGGCGCGGTAACAGTCTTGAGGATCTGTTATTTAAAGTAACAGATATTTTTTATTGTTAGGAACAATTGATATCTGCTATTTTTTAATATCTGTTATTTCTATCTGTGACGATAAATACGCCTCACTCCTAATTTCATGTACCGGTCATCTTAGTATGACATGCTGAATTCATCCCATCAGTCTGCGGAGTGCTGTCCCTTACACCCTGTATTGATCAAAATCCAAATCTAGAGTAGGTAATTAATAATTAATGCGTTTAATGAAGTATTTGACGCGAGCAGTTTATAAGTAGTGTTTTCAACACACCAGCAAAGTTTTTGGAAGTTATGCCAGGCTATTTGATGTAGTAGATGCTCTTTTGCACTCTCTCTCTCTTCAAACTTCTCCGATTTACTCATTTTTGAGCAGAGCTACATACAATTTTAATCTTCTCCTGAATGAGAAAAATACTAAACTCATTAAATTTTCAACGCCAAATGTCAGGCAGCTATCTACCAATGTTAAAGTTAATTGAATAGAGTTGGACCCCGTTGAGTCGACAGTTTTTCTTGGAATAACCATTGACGGTAAATTACAATGGGGCCCACACATAGAAAAATTGTCAGGAAGGCTTAGTTCGGCCGCCTACGCCGTTAAAAAAATTAGACAGATAACTGACGTAGAAACAGCCAGAATTGTTTATTTTAGTTATTTTCATAGTCTTCTGTCTTATGGGATTCTTCTCTGGGGAGCCTGTGCGGACATTAATGCTATCTTTGTTTTACAGAAAAGGGCTATTCGAGCCATTTACAACCTAGGTCCAAGGGATTCCCTTCGAGAAAAATTCAGAGAAATAGATATTCTGACTGTAGCCTCACAATATATATTTGAAAATCTATTGTATGTACACAAAAATATATCTAATTTTAAGAAAATGTCCGATATTCATAGTTTAAATACCAGGAATAAACACAATCTTGCTGTACATCGCACTCGTCTCCACAGAGTAGGCAACTCGTTCATGGGTCAATGTATACGCTTTTATAACAAACTTCCCATTGACATTCGAAACTTACCCATTAAACGATTTAAAAGCTGCATTAAAACCAAACTTTGTAGAAAAGGGTACTATAAAATTTCAGATTATTTAGAAGACAAAAAAGCATGGGATTGAGCTGCTCGCTCTGCTAAGCATTGTAACATTTTGAATAATATGGAAAATCATCAAAGTATATCAACCAGTTTTATTTAGAAATTGACATTATTGAATATTCTATACAAAATGACATGATTACTTTGTAAAGTATTTTATTATTGTGAATGTGAGGACTATGTGTTTTTTTTTTTTAATTTTTTTTTTTTCGTTCTCAGTTAATTTTATCATTGGTCTGGCAATTTGAGAATTTTATGCGGCCTACCCAAATGTCCTTTCTTTGGTATTGTTCGTCGAGTCGCTGAGCTCCTTAAGTTCTGAGTTGAGCTCCGCCATTACTGACAAATGCTTGCACTGACTGGACAGGTCCACTCAAATCTGTGTGGTTCTTTCCTCAAAAGACCATTTCAGACTCGAATTTACATGGTCCTCATATAGCTTGACCAAGATTATGTCTGGACTTTAAAAGAGACTGTGACCTCTGAGTTTGTTTCGGCCTTTCTTCTCAGAGTAGTCAGATAGGAAACGCCGACCTCATCTAGCTTATTTTTAATATTTTTTAATATGACGTGTAAAAGTGATTCCAATATCCTATTTACAGAATAAACAATTTCATTTCATTTCATTTCATTTCATTTCATTTCATTTCATTTCATTTCATTTCATTTCATTTTACAGCATGTGTTCTCCTCAAGAGAGGTCTGCAGTTAGAAATAGTATAACCTATGCCTTCTTTTTCTTCTCCTAAATTAGTTTATTTACAACATTTCTCTTCTACTTTAGTTCATACTACTTTCTGTACTAATAAACTCAATCTGCCTAGCCTTTTCCCAACTAAGTGGGCTTCCCGTCTAACCAGATGCAGCTGAATACCAGTATTTTACATGAAGCGACTGCCTATCTGACCTACGCAACCCAGTAACTGGGTAACACGATACCCCTTGGTTGTCAGACTTTCGGGCTTTCCGAAATGACTGTCAAAGATTCACAAATGATAGCCGGTTAAAGTGCTTTCCGAGACACGAATGAATTTCCGAGACACAATGTCTCGGTATGTAAAAATAGGCACCCATCCACGGACCAACCCCGGCAAACGTCGCTTAAACTGATGGATCGACCCGTGCGGCTGTTATAACTTAGCCACGAGCTTATCCGATAGAGTTTCTGTGTTACCAATGCTATGCATCACATTCACAACTGCCAAATAGCCTAACTGAAGATGCAAAACAAACACCTAACACAATTTGCCGCGACGCGATTTCGCGCGCGGTGTACGTTACCCCTAAACCGGTATCATTAGTGAAGCCCAGGTTGGAATGCACCTCTCGCCCACCGAGAACTTACTTTGGCCGGTCGCCAAACAACTACGTACTATCAGTTTTTACTAGTTTATCTCGTTACGAACTCGCTTTGCAGTTGTGCACACTACCTTGTAGAGTGCACAACTGCACAGCGAGTGTTAGGGTAAACACCGTTATCCTGGAAACCAGTGGTTTGGTTTCATATATAGAACGTAAAATCAATTTTTTAAGGAAATCTACCTTTTAACTCAAGAGTATTTCACCCTTTCACCCTATGCGCTAGGGCAACGAAATTGCGTCTCAACACGGGCGGGGGCTGTGGAACGTGAGCTGACCGGACGCGAGCGCGACCGCTCCCTCAGTCAGTCAGCTGTTTCGCTAGCGAGCACGGTGTCGAATAGAAACTTTTGAAAATGTTTTAATGAAAACAACGTTTTTTTTTGTTGTTACCCGGTAATTTATTTTTATATTTAAGTCAACTATCCATGGTTTGAGTGATAACGGTTTTTACCCTTACACCCTGTATATTTTTTGTTACGGCGGAATTGGTACCTTATTTACTTGCAGTTTTTTACTGTTTGTACCATTTGCATAACACAGTGGTGCAATTAAGTCGTACACGGTAAAAAACACGTAGAGAGTGTCGAACTATCTAATTGCACCCAGAATTTACCACTGACTTGCTGACGGAATGCGAACCAGGACCTCGCACTTGGTGACAATTAAATCATACAGATGGATCAATAATTGATTTGACTAAGTTTATTTGGGGTCGGCAACATGCTTTTTTCTTCCATACTTCTCTATTAGTCGTCATCTCGGTAGTCGGTCCCTTTCTAGCCATATTATCTTTCACACAGTCCATCCATCGCTTCTCTGGTCATCCACATTCATACTAAAAATGTATGTATCGTTGTAAATGTAGTATAGAATGTACCTATCGTATCTTAAAGACTAAAGGCTCGCGTGCGCGACAGGAGTAACGCTGCCTGTCGCGCCCGCGATATCAACATCAACAAAAGTAGATCCTGAAAAAAGGCGCGAATTTTTTTATTTTTTTTTATTTTTCTTAATGCAATCTGTCCTGGGACATTCAGCAATAGGTAGATTTTTGTTCCTGATCTTGCCCGGTATGAAGCCACTGCCTCATCCGATCGATACTACAGCACATTCATGCTGGTTGTGAGTAAGTCTTGGGGTGCCCTTCTTTTCAGTCTTGTGAAGGTAACTGGATTTGACATCAGTTTCATTGCCAATTGATTTTGGTGAACTTTTAATCTGGTGGAATATATCGTAATATTAGCTTTGATTTCCTCTTTGACAGTTTTTATCTTTAGATCCTTGTGAATTCTCTCGTTTGTGACATACCAGGGAGCATTTACTATTTGTCGCAGTGTTTTTGATTGAAACCTTTGAAGAATTTCGATATTGGACTTCGCTGCAGTTCCCCAAAGCTGGATACCATAGCACCAAACAGGCTTGAGAATGCATTTGTATACAAGTAGTTTGCTTTCCAGAGACATTTGGGACTTTTTGTTGAGCATCCAGTGTAAGCTACGGAGTTTATGCGGCGTTTGGTAAATATGTGGTGTCTCCACGTAAGGTATATTCCAAGGTATCGTGTGACCTCTGCTTGTGGTACTTCTATGTCATTTAAGGACACAGGCGCGAATTTAAAAAAAATACAGGACTGTTTATCCCTTTACCTAATGCAAGAACACTTGAAATTTTATTCAGTTATCAACACGAATTATCGCACTATGTTACTTGTTTTTTTTTAAAAAATTCTCGCCTGTTTCAGGAACACTTTCGTTGGTCAGACTCTAACACACAATTTTTTGATAGCGCAAATTCATCTACTCGGATTGGTAAATTAAATGGCCACCACCAACTCGAACCTAACTTCCTCCCATAGTAAGAACCAAAGAGATCACGAATTCTCGCCAGTTAATTGTGGTGGACAAAGTTGGCGAGCCAACATCCAGTGCAGGCTTACCTTCGAACTTGTGACCCGCTTGCCAAGACAAGTACAACACGCGACCGACTTTCACGTAGTATGCTAAAAGATTTGGTACCTAATTTTTGAAGTTGGTAACAACCATGGCAGATTTGCATTTCAGTGTAGATATTTTGATAGATTCTTGGTTTGTTTTTTAGGGTTCCGTACCCAAAGAGTAAAACGGGACCCTATTACTACGGCTCCGTTGTCTGTCTGTCTGTCTGTCACCAGGCTGTATCTCATGAACCGTGATAGTTAGACAGTTGAAATTTTCACAGATGATGTACTTCTGTTGCCGCTTTAAGAACAAATACTAAAAAACAGAATAAAATAAATATTTAAGTGGGCTCCCATACAACAAACGTGATTTTTTTGCTCGTTTTTGCTCGATATTGATAACGGCAACAGGTAGAAGGTTGAAATATTCACAGAATAGTTATATATTCACTTTAAAAATAAATAATTAAATTAAAATAAAACAAATATTTAAGGGAGGCTCCCTTATCAGACATGATATTTTTGCCCTTCGCGCGCGAGTCCGACTCGCAAATGGCCGGTTTTTTACCTGGTATCGAGAGTTGACCTTCACAACTTCGAAATTCACAACAAATTAGTGTAGGTCATTATTTAATTAGGTACTAGCTGTTGCTCGCGACTTCATCTGCCATCCAGAATGCCTATGTCCTTCTCCAGATCATGGTCTACCCCTGTACCAAATTTCATCCAAATCCGTTCAACCGTTTTAGCGTAAAAGCGTAACAAACAAACTCACTTTCGGATTTGTGTTATTAGTACTTATTAGTTAGGATTATGTTTCTTCTCCTTTAAATTAAATATTGTGCAAATACAAAAGATACGCATCTTATCACTATTTATACATCACATTTTTTTTTACGAAACATAACTTTACGCCTGTTATCCCCGCAGGGTTAGGCAGTAAAGGTGTACCTGCAGTACACCCACATTTGGCCAGCTATGTTCAAGTCCCATGTACGTAAAATAGGTGGCGAGCCTATTGACATCAACCAAGCACAAAACCAGACTCCAGGCCTACTGAGTAAAATTCCTAAGGTTTTTAATTAATGACATTTCAAATAAAACAGGAATTTGTAAGTAACTCTGTCTGTATGTCTGTCTACCTATATGTTATCTTTGCACGCCTAAACCACTGAACGGATTTTGACAAAAAAAAAAATCGAAGATAGATGGCATCCTGGGGAAGGATATAGGCTACTTTTTGTTTCAAAAATAATCCTATAGGGGGTGATATAGGGAATGAAAGTTTGTATAGGAAATATAGGAAACCCAGCATTTCTTAAGTATCCCGGTAGTACGTTTTTGTGAGACGATATCCGACATCCACGCGGGCGACCCCGCGGGCAAAAGCTAGTTTCAAATAAAACAGGATACCAATCCAAATAGAAAGTTCGAATCGTCAATATTTATGTTAGTAACTTGATAACTGTAGAGTGTAGACCAAGTCCAGTGTCAGTACTGATAAACCGCAATGTAAAATAACTCCCAACAACTTTATATGTTTGTGTTTATGTCAAAGAAGTACAAACTTTAATAAACTAGTTGGTTTACAACACAACCAGTAACTAGTATCGGATAAAGTTTTTACTGATATTACAAATTCGAAAGAGTTTGCAGTTCAGTATTGGCTACTACCTAGACCTACTCATATTTGCAGTAAAACTTGTCTTTTTTTAAATATTATTGATACGATCGCTACTAACCTCCTTTCCTTCACCGTTTTGAGAGAAGTGGTGATGAAATACTGGTTTGTGACAACATAAACTCACAATTTTTTTGTAAAGGAGTACATTCTCGCGATTACTCCGCCAATTATTAAAAAAAAAACTTTAAATTGGGAAAAATAACTTTAATTTCGGAAGTCGGTGGCAAAAAAACGAAATTTTTTAACCAAAGACACCGACTTCCTAAATTACAGATATTTTTCACTTTTTAGTGTTTTTTTTTTAATAATTGGCGGAGTAATCGCGTAACAAACACAGAAAAAAACATACAAACGTATTGAGAATCTACTCCTTTTTTAAGTCGGTTAATAACTTCGTTTATTGAATATGACGAGTAACTTAGTATTAAAAAAAAATAGAACAGAATTCTTTTATCTTGGAAAGAACAATTTCAGCTTTAGGCGACAGGTGGAAGCGAATTCTAATATAAAACCAGAATATTTCTGGAATATCAGATGTAACATGCTCGGTTTGGTTAGGAACATATTGAGCTATTTACGACTGTCAAAGATCCACGAATGACAGCCGAGACTACTACTAGTGGGCTACTGCCCGACGATTGGTGTCGGGAAGTTGTATATATGCTAGTCGCTCAGGAAAATCTGCTTGCGCGATGCAGGATTTTCCGTGACATCAGTGAGATGCGTAGTTCACATGTGGCGATGTAGATACTTCCACCAGCGAAAAATACATTTTGTTATTGAATACTGAATTTAAATTCATACCTACTTAATTTATACAAGTCTACACTTGTTTAAATTAAGTATGAATTTAAATTCAGTTGAACGATGATTATAATAGATTGTGAGCCTGATAACCTTTTACAGAAACAAATACGCAACACAACAATAATTTCAACCTAGTCACAAAATATTTATAGTATAATTAATGAATTATGTATAATTATAACAAAAACATCAATCAACCGGGCGACCCTCCGTCCGACAATAGGCGAATGAACAAGCAATTTACACCCAAAACCGGCGCGTCTTAATCACGGCAGAGGCCGCAATAGTCCATGCAAGGAATTCAATTACGTGACACGTTGGACCAGGGGCGTTAATGGAATCGACCCTTATACCGGCCAGGGCTGCCCTGTGTGTTTTCAGAAGGTAATTTTAACTGACGGTGGGCTGCATAAAATAGGCATGTAATACAAAGACATGGCGTGTATGAGTAGCAAAAGAGTTATTTTTTTAATAACCAACTTATATATCACTAGCTGCCCGCCCCGGCTTCGCACGGGTAGCACTAAGTACTTATTTACGGTGCACCTACCCTACCTACCTACCCGACCTACCTACCTACCTACCCTGCCCTACCTACCTACCCTACCTACCTGCCCTACCTACCTGCCCTACCTACATACCTATCACATACCTACACCTACCTCCCTACACCTACCAAGATATCTACCTACCCTACCTCCCAACCCTACCTACCTACCCTACCCACCTACCCTACCTACCCTACCTACCCTACCTACCCTACCTACCCTACCTATCCTACCTACCTACCTACCCTACCTACCCTACCTACCCTACCTACCCTACCTACCCTACCTACCCTACCTACCTACCTACCCTACCTTCCTACCTACATACATACCTACATACATACCTACATACATACCTACATACATACCTACCTACCTATCTACCGACATATCATTAAAAAAGCCATTGTATACTGAATGTATGAGCCGGTATTTTAACAAAATTCGGTTAATTTTCGTATTTATATTTGTAACGGCAAAACATAGATCTCTACCTACTTTATACAACGTTATTTTTTCTTTATGCTAAACCCGGAAAGGGGTCATTGTACTCATCATTTTGAACAACTTTTTCTATGGGACCAACATTGAAATCGCGAAAAAAAAATCAGCTGTTTTTTTTTTCGCTGTTTAAATAATCTTGTATAAAACACCTACTTTTTTTACACCTATTTTTGCACCTATGTTTACAAATAAAAATGTTGACTTTAACTTTTGATATTTACCTACAGTTTGCACGACACATACGAGTTATCTTTCAATAATAGTAGATACACATATTGTTAGATTAAATCCTGCTACCGTGTTTCGGCAACCATTATGTTAGGGCTACGCTCCACCTGCCATCACCACGGAAATTGACGGTACTCGTATATGAGTGTCGAACTGTGTCCAACCGGTCACATAAGCTGATGTGCAAGGAGCCATCAACTCGATCACGAGCTCCTTTGAATGCGTGTCTTCACGTCAAAGGCGTAATCTTGATAATCCTCTAGATTCCTGCGAAGTCTGTCTGTGAAGTTGACTTCGAGTAGGAGAATGTTCGGGTAGTGTAGATGTTACATATCCCTTTTTTGTAGGGTTCCGTACCCAAAGGGTAAAACGGGACCCTATTACTAAGGCTCCGATGTTTGTTTGTCTATCTGTCCGGCTGTCACCAGGCTGTATCTCATGAACCATGATAATAAGACAGTTGAAATTTTCACAGATGATGTATTTCTGTTGCCGCTCTATCAACAAATAAAAAACAGATAAAATAAATATTTAAGGGGGCTCCCATACAACAAACGTGATATTTTTGCTCGTTTTTGCTCGATATTGATAACGGCAACAGGTAGACGCTTGAAATATTCACAGAATATTTAGTTATAAATTCACTTTAACAATTTTTTTTTTTAATAAAACAAATATTTTTCCTGTACAACAGACATGATTTTTTTGCCGTTTTTATACATAATGATACGGAACCCTTCGTGCGCGAGTCCGAATCGCACTTGGCCGGTTTTTTTTGAATAGGTAATATGATTAGCTAATTGCCATGTATAAATTAAATTCCTACTTAAACAGTGTGTAACAAAAATTCTGTCCGATCCGTGAAGGTGTTGTAAAGAATCATACTGAGAGTATAGTAGGTACCTAATTATCTGGATTTTTTTAAAAAAAATCGCCGCAGATTTTCAAACTCAAACTCAAAGCATTTATTTCAATTAAACCATTTACAGGCACTTTTGAATTGTCAAGGAGTCAGTCAGTCAGAAATATGAAACTAGTTGCCCATTCCAAAGCGTAGTAGGTACCTATGGAGAAGAACGGGCAAGAAACTCCATGGACACTCTTTTAAATCAAAATATTTTTACAATATAATGGTTACATCATTCATGTTGAAATTATACATGTGAGAACAATGTAGAAAGCACGTTAAAAGCGTCCGCAATTATAAAATAAGAACAATTCAAAAATTAAAATAAGCCATGGCAGCTAAGAGATGACCAGTCAAAACTGACGGCGCCCGTTCACGAACATCACGCATGGATCAGCACCATTCAGCTCAACCATTTTGAAGGGAGCTAAATGATCCAACACAGGCGCCATCATCAGAGAGACATTTGAGTGAGCATGACATATTCCCAGCCGCCAATAAGGCACATTCAAGTCAATGAAAGACATATTACCCGGTAAATGATAGCTCTATAGTACATAGTACTCACACCTGTGCTATGCAATTATACAATACAAAAGAGATTGAGTTTATACAATGCAAAGATGGGCTTACAATCTTCAGCAGCTCCAACAGTATTTCCAAATATTAATTAGTTAGTTGTGTTTATGGATCAGCACCATTCAGCTCAACCATATTGAAGGGAGCTAAATGATCCAACACATACGCCACCATCAGCGAGACATTTGAGTGAGCATGACATTCCCAGCCGCCAGGGCACATTCAAGTCAATGAAAGACAAAATACCCGGTAAATGGTAGCTCTATAGTACATAGTACTCACACCTGTGCAATTATAATTATAATACAAAGGAGATTGAGTTTATAGAATAGAATAGAATAGAAAGTTTTTATTTCAGACCGGAGTCCATAGGGTTAGTAACAATTTTACTCACTTTTACTAACTTTATACAATGCAAAGATGGTCTTACAATCTTCAGCAGCTCCAACAGCATTTTTGAATGTTAATTAGTTAATTGTGGTTGTGGAGCAGGACCAGCAATTTTTTTCAAATTTCAATCAATGGGATATTCGCTGTACATAAGACGTGTGTGGCCATCGTTTAGCGGGTGTCAAGTCATATAATTTATGACCTCTGTGTATAATTTGCTAATTTATAATGAAAGTGCGGTAATTTTAGTACTCAATCAATCTGCCTAGCCTTTTCCCAACTATGTTAGGGTCGGCTTCCAGTCTAACCAGATGCAGCTGAATACCAGTATTTTACATGGAGCGACTGCCTATCTGACCGCCACAAACCAGTAACTGGGTAATACGATACCCCTTGGGAAGGCTAGATGTCAGACTTTCGGGCTTCTGACGACCCGTAACGACTGTCAAAGATCCACAAATGACAGCCGGGACCAACGGCTTAACGTGCTTTCCGAGGCACAGCAGAGGAGTCTCGGTATGTAAAGATGGTCACCTATCCACGGACCAACCTCGGCAAGCGTAGCTTAACCTATTAGATCGACCCGTGCGACTGTTATTACTTAGCCACGAGTAATTTTAGTACCAAAAACGTGAATTTTGAATAGCAATACCTAACTTTTTTATTTTTATTAATAACTGTTTCGTAATGTTATTGAGGTACCCATGCTCCCCCTTACGGATCGGACGGGTTTTTGCAGAGCGCTGTCAACAGTGACGTGAGGCCGGTTTCGTAAACATGTGTGCACATATTATGGTGTAGTTTTATTGTAAATGGGTGTAAATGTGTGTGTTTGAGCGTGTATGCACAGAGCGATGGTGTAGTTTTGGCATGCTTCACTGTATTGTTCGCAGCGGTATGTCTTGGCTTTTTATTTTGGTCTGAAGGTTTTTGTTATATGCTGTAAGATCATACCTACTAGCGACCCGCGCCTGCTTCGCTTTTACGACTTAACAAAACAGAGATTTATTAGATGTAACTTTAATAGTAACGTAATACGTTACTACAGATAAACCATCCGGAATAAATTCTCTAAGCGATGGTGAAATTGGGGGAGGCGTTTCCAGCAGTGGGACAGTGTACGATAAAAGAAAAAAAAAAAGAAAATGGTGAAATTCTCATCAAAATCTGTTGCGTGGTTTAGAAGAACATCGCGGACATACAGCCAAACAAGAAAAGCGACTTTAATTTATAATAGGTATATAAATATTGTTGCCTCGTTGGTCTAGTGTTCGCAAGCGCTACAGCTGAGCATGAGGTACTGGGTTCAATTCCCGAGGCGGGCAGTGTCATCTGGAATTTCTCAGTAGCAGCCAGTAGTCTGGATTTGTGCCCGGTTAATGGCAATAGGCTCGCCCCTGTTACATGGAACACATAACTGGCGAAATTTGGGTATTACACCTCTGCCTAACCGTGCGGGGATTGCAAGCGTGATGTCTCAAACACCTTGCACCTTGTGTTTCCAACAACTAAACCAATGTAGCACTGACGTCATTTGTCTTGAAAATAGAGCATTTAAAATGTTCAGGTTCTAGGAACACAAAATGGAGTGGCACATTTATTTTAATTTAAAATACTAGTTACCTGGCGAACTAGTTGCAAGGTTCTAATCCTTTTTTTAATATTAATATGTATCTTATTCTTAGCCCGTGACTAAATACAGCCGCCCGGATCGACCGGAGGTTATGCTGCGCTTGCCACAGCCAGTTCCAGGATGGGTGACCGTCCATTACATATTGAAACTGTGCCTCGGAGAGTTGGTTAAGCCGTTGGTCCTGATTGTCATTCGTAGATCTTTGACAGTCGCTACGGGTCGTCAGAAGCCCAATAGTCTGACAACCAGTCTTACCAAGAAGTATCCTGTTATCCAGAAACTTGGTTGTCGAATCACTATAATAGGGTTCAATAATATTTTTAGGAAAGCTAAGTATGGATGATTTGTGGTTCGATTGAAAACATGCCCTACTAAAATAATAGTACAAAAAAATAATAGTTACTATCACTTTATGCCAAACCAAAAACAATAATGTTTTAAACATAGAACCGCAAATAAAGCTCAAACAGACAAAACTGTAACATCAAACCAAACAACCTACATACACACCACACACACCGACATACCTATTAAATTATATGCTTACTGCATATAATTTAACTATGCTATTACTATTTAACTATTTAAGAAAGAAAGAAAATACGTTTATTCGCGGCAAAAATGACGCTAAGAAAGGACAAATATATGAAAATAACAAGTTGCGGGAAAATATGCGTCACATTCACGCAAAACGGCCATCACTCAGCATAATGCTGCGACCCTATGCGAGACAGAGCCCCAGCGCTAGGTTTCAGTGACAGCCGGCGTTGACGTCATGACGTCAATCGGTGCAGCACATAATGAATGATCAATAACAAAATAAGAAATAAAATAAATACTAAGTGTTTATAAAAATATAATATTAATTGATGGCTTTTTTTTTCGCGATTTCATATTTGTTCCCATAGTAAAAGTTGGTCATAATTATGAGTACAATGACTCCTTAAGAGGTTGTTGGTGTTTTACCAATAACCCTGTATAATATTTATGTTACTTACTATAACGATACCACAGCGTTCAATTGGGTTGAGTAGGTATGGAAGTTTTGTATGGGTCAGGAGTTCAGGACAGCAGATTATTTTTTCGCGATTATACTGTGTTGGTCCCGTGGAGAAAGTTGTTCAGTCTTTTAGTCTGTACCACACCGTAGGCCAAAACGTAAGAAAATTTTAATTTCGCATTTAAATTTTCTTACATTTTAGCAATCCGTATGGTGGATGCGCAAAAACTGCCTCTTCGTCAACTCTATCAATCTGCCTAGGCTTTCCCCAACTATACATATTAGGGTCAGCTTTCAATCTAATCGGATGCAGCTGAATACTAGTAGTATTTTACATGTAGTAACTGCCTATCTGACCTCCAAAACCAGTTTCTGGGAGACACAACACCTCTTGGTAAGACTGGTTGTCAAACTACTGACTGAGCTTTTGACTACCCGTAACGTTTGTCAAAGATCTACGAATTACAGCCGGGATAAACGGCTTAACGTGCTTTCCGAGGGACCGAGGAGTCTCACTATGTAATGGAGGGCCACCCATCCACTTACCGACCGCGGCGAGCGTAACTTAACCTTCGAACTCTTCAACCAATCAAATCAACTCTGCGTATCCTAGTCCACTGCTGGACATAGGCCTCTTCCAGGCTATCCCACAGCACCCTGACCTCCGTCTTCCGCATCCAATCTGCCCCAGCCAACGTTTTAAGGTCGTAAGTCCATCACGAGCCTCTTCGTCAACGAATAACTTTAAGGTCCTACCCTACCTCAAATAGCTTAGCATGATCCTTCGATATGCCGAAAATACTGCAGCAAAATAAATATATGTTAAAGTTGAGGATTGATGCAAGGTCCTATGTTTGGCGAAAACACGATTACATAATATTTTCTCGATAGAAAATAATTCCAAACTAACCTCTAAACTGAACTATAAACCGATGGTATTAAAAAAATACTTCAAATTAGATCATGAAACTTTGCATATTAACTGAACTATAAAGCAGGTCTTGTTTTTTTTTATTACCATTATTTTCACCGTAAAAAGCAATTACCTAAACTATTCGAGGCTTGAGACCTGCCAGCACCCCACTCCGTCTCGCTCTCACTCAGGCCGCGATTAGTATGGTGCGGACGAGATAAAATTTGAGGTAGTGTACGGCCTCAAATAATAATATTCCTCTTGGCCTCCACTATCTATTGTTTTAAACATCAAAGTCTCTGCATTGATATCGCTGACAGTAAATGACAAATTACTGCTGGGGCCGTAAATTACACGCATGTCACTTCAGGGTGCCAAAGTTTACGTTAATGATCTCCGAGATACGGAACCACACTGTTTTGTTGGGTAATTGTGGCTAATTTGCGTAATAGTTATTTATGTCACTCTTGTAATGTGTTTACTCATCAGTTGGATGTTTATTTTAATGGCAAAAGCATAATTAATTCAATTGAAAGCCTATAAATCACTGTGGTACTAGATACTGCCGAGAATCGCCGTAATGTCAACTTTCGTTTTCATTTGTTGGCAAGCAGAACAGAGGGCCTAGACAAGTGACAATCGCTTCGAAAGCGTTTCGTATTTCTACAACGACTTTCAACAGGATTGACATAAGCTTTTCGATAGCTTATGTCAGTCCTATACATTTTTGGCTTTTCCATCATCGTTATCGCTGATAGAATGTCACTTTGTCTAGCCTCAGGTTACGTCCTAGTAGATATAATCGAATCAAAAAAACTAGGTTGCTTCTGGTAAGACAAGCATGGATGCCGCTAAAATCACAGCAACATAAAACATTCACCTTTGGGGTAATGAAAGCAATGAAATGTTGCAAAATTCCGTAAAGTACTTCAAAGGTAGGACCTCTGGAGTATTTAATCGCAGTTACAAAATGTAGAAGCTTCAATTTAATTAAGCGAGCCCTTCACCACTTCTGTCACTTAGATAAATAAAAAGTACCAACTTGAAAGGCCACGAAGAAACTCCGTCATCTTTCCCAACATCCCTCCAGCATATTTACAATACAGAGCTACCGCGAATGACTCTCATTATTTCGGAAATCTAATCTCTTTGCCTCTAATCTGCTTAAGGCTACCTTTCCACCAGAATGTGCTAAGCTGCGTATGATAATTATGTTCCAAAAATGAAAACAAACGATCAGAAAACATATCTATGGATCCCAATTTGTAGCGTCACTTACAAATCGTCTTTTGATGAAATTCTAATTTTAAAATGTTTGTTCGCTAATTCAATTTTTTTTTTTTTTTTGGTAAGTACTTTTCTTTATTTTTAGATAATATATACATAACACAACTAACTATTTACATCATAATCAGCCTATAATGTTCCCACTGCTGGGACACAGGCCTCCTCTCTGTGAGAGGGAGCGGGCCGTAATCTACCACGCGGGCCCAGTGCGGGTTGGTAGATGTCACATGTCTTCGAATTTTTTGGTTCTAGGACATGCCGGTTTCCTCACGATGTTTTCCTTCACCGTTTTGAGAGCAGTGGCGATGAAATAATTTACACAAAGTAAAGCGCCAGTCAGGGTTCGAACCTACGACCTACAACTCATAAGTCGTGGCCGTTACCACTCAGCCACCACTGCTCTCTACATACTACTATTTACATAAAACACTAAAACTTAAAGAACTAACTAACTATAACTAAAGTAAGGCGTCGAAAAATTCCTCCGCATCGCTGTCGGCTGGTAATGTACCCAAGAGACTGGCGGCATTGCCACGTTGAATGGCAATGCTTAGCCTCTGACCAAGGTAAAAGCCAGCCCTTGGGTCACGGGAAGTGTCAAGCAGCCGTTTGGAGATTTCACTGAACCGACTATGAGCACTCGGACCCCACGGCCCTAGGGTTTTAACCCCAAACGGCTCGAAAATATAATTGCCTATAAGGCTATTATACTTTCGCCGCTTGAGGTTTTCCGCAGCCGCAGCGGCAGCGCCAGCACAGCACGCCGAGCCAGGAAGATGGGATGGCGCAAGAGTATCGACACACGTTGCGTCCCACACTAAAGGCCTACCCATCTTCCATGGGAATAAGGACATGCCGTCCGGTCTTTTGCAATCGTCGCATGCCAAGCCATTGGGTTTTAATACCGCTGGAACGCCGACGGTGACAAGAGCTCGTTGGATGATGTCATTAATATTAGCGGGACGCGCTAAGCGACCCGCACTTCGGCTGCAAGACAGGCCGTGGTGTCCGAGGCTGTTGACAACTTCGCCACAGTGACAGCGATGAGGAGTACAACATGGGGCTACTAGGCGCAGGGAAGCAGCGATGCGGAACATAGTGTCGTCGAACAAAGTTCCTAGCACAAAGCTTTAGTGATTGACTGTGTAAGAATTTAACCTGAACGATGTTGGTTTGCTTACACTTTATTCAGACATTTTTGAACACACTATAGCGATGGATGAGTATAAAGATGATATTAACCAATAGGATTGTTAGATTTTCATGGAGTAGACGTGGCTTATTTCTGGTGTTATAGAGCTCAACAAAGTTTTTTTTTTAACACATCTTATGAGAGATAAGTGGTGAGTATCTCTGGTGGAAATTTACACAAGTTTCATAACTTAGCTTCACCGCTTACCACATCTCTGTGGAAAAGCAGCCTAAGGGGGTCGGGTGGTAAGCAAGTTTGCACGATAAGGGGATACTCTAAAAGCTACTCAAATTGCGATTAACAAATTTGCAGGCGCACCCCTATCTCAGGGGCTGGCATTACCGAACGATTAGTGACAACACTGGCGTCTACGTCATCTGTTTTAAGCGTGAGAATCTGTCGGCTTTGTGTACAGTGACGTTAAGGCCCTATCCTACCTCAAATTGCTTAGCATCATGATCCTCAGTTATGCCGAAAATATTGCAGCATTAATTTTGAAATAAACACATGTTAAGATTGAGGATTGATGCTAGGTCCTATGTTTGGAGAAAACACGATTACATAAAATTTTCTCTATAGAAAAAAAATCCTAAGCACCGAACTATAAACCGCTGTAAAAAAAAAATCAAATTAGATCATGAAACTTTGCATAATAACTGAACTAACTAACTATAAAGCAGGTGGTATGTTTTTTTTATTTAAATAACCATTATTTTCACCGTAAAAAGCAATTACCTAAACTATTCGAGGCTTGAGAGCCGCCAGCACCCCACTCCATCTCGCGTTCACTCAGGCCGCGAGTAGTATATTGCAAGCGAGATAAAATTTGAGGTAGGGTAAGGCCTTAAATTCCATGTCTGTGATCTTTTTAAGGCTCCCATTAGGTAGGTAAATAAAGATGTCCATGGCAATTTCCAATATCATTTCGAATTATAGGTTCGCCGGGTTGGGAAGTTTTAATGCGCTTAGGAAAAGCGGAAAACGTTTTCTTTTTGCAGCAGCAGCTCTCTTTTACCGTTATTACCGGTTCATGGCAATAGGCTCGTCATCTTCTAAGTATTAAATGTGACTAAACAATCCCCAGAAATGTAGCTGTAATAGACTCTGCCTACTGAGTTAGTCTCAAGACATCTTCAGATGCGAAGATAGTCCGACGGTCAGAGCCCAAGATACAAGTAAATGCACAAAATAAAATTGGTGGTAAATGCATGGGGCGGTGGGGGTGGTGGTAAATGCATGGGGCGGTGGGGGTGGTGGTAAATGCATGGGGCGGTGGGGGTGGTGGTAAATGCATGGGGCGGTGGGGGTGGTGGTAAATGCATGGGGCGGTGGGGGTGGTGGTAAATGCATGGGGCGGTGGTGGTGGTGGTAAATGCATGGGGCGGTGGGGGTGGTGGTAAATGCATGGGGCGGTGGGGGTGGTGGTAAATGCATGGGGCGGTGGGGGTGGTGGTAAATGCATGGGGCGGTGGGGGTGGTGGTAAATGCATGGGGCGGTGGTGGTGGTGGTAAATGCATGGGGCGGTGGGGGTGGTGGTAAATGCATGGGGCGGTGGGGGTGGTGGTAAATGCATGGGGCGGTGGGGGTGGTGGTAAATGCATGGGGCGGTGGGGGTGGTGGTAAATGCATGGGGCGGTGGGGGTGGTGGTAAATGCATGGGGCGGTGGGGGTGGTGGTAAATGCATCGAACATATGAAGCAATATTCTTCAAAATGATTCAGATTGTGATTGATCGTATGTTACGTAATTGCTGATTATTAATTAAAATAAAATTGTGTTATTTGTTTATTCTTTGTCACCTCTGCCTAACCCTCGGGTACTCAGGCGTCATGTTTATGGTTTACTAGCTGCGCCCCGCGGTTTTACCCGCATAAGTCTCGGTCCTAAAATATCGCCGATGGTCTACATACCCCTTGTCTACCCCTGTGCCAAATTTCATCCAAATCCGTTCAGCTGTTTTAGCGTGAAAGCTTAACAAACAAACAAACTATCTTTCGCATTTATAATATTAAGTTAGGATTAGAATAAGGATGTTGAGTACAACAAATCGGAAACATTACCAAATCACACACAATTTCACACAACTCAAACTGAATAGAACGAAAAACTCTACCCTAGGTAGACAAAATCAAAAGGCTTCACACACACCCAAAAGGAAATTTGTTGTCACACATAAAAATGCGTAAAATATCGTAAAGGTCCTGTCATATACAAAACCAGACATCGCACAATACTGGGCTAAGGGTGCTTCTAGACGAGATATTCGTCGTGAGTCGTACTCAGGGATAAGTTATGTTCCGTCTGGACTAGTACTCGAATAGATGGATATAGGGATGCAAGAAGTGCCAAAAAATATCGATATATATATCGTATCGTTATTTAAAAAAAAATTCAATATCGATTTTTATATATCGTCATAAAATATCGATATACCGAAGATTCTTTTTATTTTTATAATAAAAATATTTGTACAGTTCAATTGTATTTGTTGTTTATGCATGTTCATATCAAACGATTAAAAAAAATACTTTTTACTTAAAAAGCAATTTAACATAAGCAATTTTATTAAAAAGTAAATTTTTTATTAGTATTTTTTTAAATATAATTTCGTCAGTGGCGACAACGGTGTTGCTATTGGAAATTTATCGTATTTGATACATTTTCGATACTTAATATTTTATATCGATACATCGGAATAATAACGTGGCTCTTTGACAGTCGTTACGCGTCAGAAGCCTGAAAGTCTGACAACCAGTCTTATCAAGGGGTATCGCATTACCCAGTTACTGGGTTTTGGAGGTCAGATAGGCAGTCGCTCCATGTAAAATACTGGTATTCAGCTGCATCCGGTTAAACTGGAAGCCGACCCCAACATGGTTGAGAAAATGCTAAGCAGATGATGACATTGAAATAATAAATATAGCCTAAAAATATCGCTATGGGAACCAAAAAATATCGATATATCGATATTTTTTCTGCAAGCCTAGATGGATATAACGTTAACGTCTTGTCTGCTGTATATAGGGATTGCCTGTTGTAGTAGTGTTTATTTTCTTGTTCTAATTTTTTTCTGGTATTTGGGGTACTTTAACGCGCAATTAAAGCATGGAAAATGTACATACCCGAAGATAGCTGAGACGTAACTCTGAAATCTGGCCAGTCTGTTTTAAACCACGAACAATATTATAATAGAAACATCGATCAATCAACTCAGCCTATCGCAGTCCACTGCTGGACAGACCTCTCCGGCTGCGCCATATGGAATCATGTTCCAGAAATATTCAGTCTGGAATACCATACTCTATTTGAAATAAGATTAGACATTAAAACGACCCTTTTTACAGTCCGTTCAACCGATTTTGACTTCTATACCGTAGGCATAAGGATGGCATTAAAAGCAAAAAAGATTACACAATACCAACTGTCTATTGCAGTTGCCATTTGTCATGCCACCAACGCAATAGAAGTCAAAATCGGTTGAACGGACTGTAAAAAAGGTTTATTTAAATGTCTAATCTTATTTCAAATAGAGTATAGATCACCTTTGGATCGGAAAATTAAACGTGTCGTCGTTATCGTCGTCGTCGTTGTCGCCTTTTACCACTAACCAGTCTGGTTGCTGGCTAAAGCTACATTTGCATCCTCCTTGTAAATAAGTAGGTAATTAGGCAGAGATAGATACAACTGTTTTAGCTTTAGATAATTATGTTAAACAGGCTAACTATAATACAATTAAAGATTATTGAGGGGCTTGTGGCTAAGTAATAACAGCCACACGGGTCGATCGATAAGGTTAAGCTACGCTTGCCGCGGTTGGTCCGTGGATGGGTGACCATCTTTACATAAGACCCCTCCGTGCGTCGGAAAGCACGTTAAGCCGTTGGTCCCGGCTGTCATTTGTAGATCTTTGACAGTTGTTACGGGTCGTCAGAAACCAGAAAGTCTAACAACCAGTCTTACCAAGGGGCATCGTGTTACCCAGTAATTGGGTTGTGGAGGTCAGATAGGCAGTCACTCCATGTAAAATACTGGTATTCAGCTGCATCCGGTTAGACTAGAATCCGACCCCGACATAGTTGGGAAAAGGTTAGGCAGATGATAACTAAAGATTATTATACCAGCCATGAATACTACACACAATATCATTTGTTTTAAATTTAGGATAACGTCGAACGTGTCAGCAGTTAGATGATAGTAGCGTCATTTGCATAGCCCGAAGTATTGCCAAATTCAAGTACACTACTACTTGAATTTGGCAATACTTCGCAGGCAGGGCACATTGCTCGCAGAACAGATGGCCGATGGGGCCGAAAGGTTCTGGAGTGGCGACCGCGTACCAGAAGACGTAGCGTTGGAAGGCCTCAACAAGGTGGACCAATGACCTGGTAACGGCAGCGGGAATGCGCTACATGCGAGAAGCAAAGAACCGGTCGAAGTGGCGGTGCTTGGGGGAGGCCTATGTCTAGCAGTGGACGTCTTTCAGCTGAAATGATGATGGTGATGATGAGCGTCAGTACAAACAACAGTTTATTAATTCGTAGACGCGCAGCAATAACTGCGATGCAAATTACACAGTTAGAGCGATATCCCAACTATTCCAATAGCGTCGCGTTGGAATCAAATTCATGTGATGTCACTGTACGTGGATATGAGCAGTACCTAATATAATGTGACATATGTCAAGATTGTATGAACATACTTACGTAAACTTATGCCTATTCCTTCAAAGGGATAGGTACAGGGTGCACTTAATGTACACCCATATTCCGGCAGTTATGTCTAATCCCATGTTAATAGGGGACAACTCATTGCCGTCCACTGGCCACTACTCCAAACTCCGGGCTGCTACTGAGAAATTCTAGATGGAAAAAACCAATAACACTTTGACCCGGGTAACCCGGGAATGTGTAGTTATTTATATCCTGGTATCGCTAACCACTCACGTGCACCAGCGAGTTAGACAAAAATTAGTAAAGTGCACCCCAATTTACGTTATCACCGCGGGCGACGGCCGGGCCCCGATGATGGCACAGAAAGTTAATTTACGAGTTTAGTTTCTTCGAATGGTGCATACACTTCTTGAATGTTTTTTATAACGGTGAGGAATAGGGCTTTAAAATAACACACAAATGAAGAATAGAATAGAATATTAAGAATGTATGATTTGGTTGTAAATGAACCAAGATAATTTTTATCTTATTTTATCTTAGATTTCAAATAAATGGCTATAGTAATAAAAATCAAGTGATAACCTATATGTTTTAATGTTTAAAATGCATGGTGTGTTTATTCTTAACATACTTAAATTATTTATTTGGTAGACATAGTTTTATAACTATGATTTACAAACATCCCAAATTGAGACAAAATTGATCACGGACACTGACAGACAACCACAGAAACAAAAATAATATTTTCGTACTGAAATGTCAAACGCACCTAGTGTTGTCATACACCAAAATGCGCGGAATTTAATAAACTAAATCCATGGACATAAAAAGTACTACGTAATACAGAAGAAATAACGACTAAATTGACTAAATTGAAATTACTTCACACTTGTGACGGTTGGGAACTACAGGTCCCGGGTGCATTCTACTGTAAAAATGCACTGGAATGACATATATTCCAAGTGCACGTGAGTGATTATCTGTCTTTTTATTATTCGTCAACAGGTTATTTTATTCGCTCCTGACGATAAGAAAACAATAGAATATTGTGATTTGAATTACTAAACTAACATAAAGTGAACAAAAGCAGATAGATTTTATCATTGTATGGGTAACACAATTTCAGTACCTATACCCCATTTGAAATAAGATTAGACATTAAAACAAACCCTTTTACAGTCCCTTCAACCGATTTTGACTTCTATACCGTAGGCATAAGGATAGCATTAAAAGCAAAAAAGTTACACAATACCAACTATCTACTGCGCCTGCCATTTGTCATGCCACCAACGCAATAGAATTCAAAATCGGTTGAACGGAATGTAAAAAAGGCTTATCTATACGTCTAATCTTATTTCAAATGGAGTATAGGTACAAATAACTCTGCCTAACCCTTCGGGGAATACAGGCGTGATGTTATGTTATGTTTATTTATTTATTCTTCAGAAAGTTTACAATCTAATATATATAAAGGTAATTTATTTACCTACAATAGCGCTTACTATTATTGCCATAATAATATAATATATATAATATATATTTTTTTACATAAAATATAATGAAAAATCTTCTTAAATATAACTTACCTAACAAATTCTTCTACAAAACATAAAAGGTCGTATGAGAAATTTATGAATCGTATCGTAATAATAATTTGTGCTACAAACAGTTTAAAAAAAAACATTTGTACACATTATTATTATACCAAAACTGTTGCCAAGTATCATCAACGACAGTCTCTCGACAAAGAGTCTAAAATATCCCATTTCCAAATAAACAAACCTGTTTGAACGATATTGTCTCGAAACCCCAAAGAGTCTAAATATCCCATTTCCAACTTACCAGACCAGTTTGAACGATAATGTCTCGAAACCCCAAACGCTAGCAATAAATAAACCGCGAAGATAAAATATCTGCCGTAAAAATACAAACGATACAGGTTATGTACCAAATTGTGGGGAAACTTGGGTATTAATCTCACTATCTCAACTCCGCTTGTTGACAGCCAGCTTAATCTATTTCTCTGTAGATAATCCGGATCTTAAATGTAATTTATCTTTCTAGTAAAAATACCTGAGCGGTCCAATAATTAGTTAACATTTTCTTTGACGAAAAAATTGAGAAATTCCTCTTACGCTGATGTCGGTCGCGTACGTCGGTCACGCGTGCATATGTCAAATTGGCCAGCTGCACGAACTTGTTTTGTATACCTACAGTTCTGCTTTGTTTGTTGTTGATCTTGTTTTTGTTATAGTTTTTACTCGACTACGGCGAAGAAAAAAGGAGGGTTATGATTTTGACCGGTATGTATGTATGTATGTATGTATGTATGTTCATCTGTTCCCTCATATCTTCTAAACGACTCATCACAATTTGACAAATGAGGTATCGTTGGAAGCGTCTTGATTGTCCGCTGGTTATATGCTGAAAAATAGCGTCCTCTAGAGGACATAGAGTCAGGAACTAAAAAAAAAAAATTGTTTAATCGTACCATGTTGGGTATCAAATGAAAGGGCTTAATGAGCACATTTCAAAAATATATATATTATAAAATTTAAAAATCCGGAGTCACACGTGTTAGGGCATAAATCGAACAGATTACGTGTGACTCCGGATTTTTAATTTGTCTGTCTGTGGGGTCTTGTTTATACCTTTTTAGTCGTAGTTGGGTTTTAGTTTTTATTACTTTATTTTTTTACTTATTCTATATCTGCATGCTTCGTCATTAGACGACGATTATTTAAGCTAAAAGTTAAATCTCATGTAAGTGAACTGTATCTTGTTCTTATGAGAAATAAAGACTCTTTAAACCTAAACCTACATTGTGTTCTACATACCGTTATAGCACCATACTGCGACGCTGATGTCTGCGGCGCGTCCTGCGTTGCTAGGCGTACGTGATCGACCGTACGCGACCGACATCAGCGACATCAGCAAGAGGAATTCAGGCAGCTTTTGGTTTTCCAGGAAAGCGGTTCCGTTATATTTTAGATGCCGTCACGAAAATCTGTCATTTTCACAAGTATTTGATAACACTTTCGACTCCACCCACTTTTCGTAGAGCTCATCAGGCGCGGTCCGAGGGGTCATTTTGGGGGGTCCTGGGGGTCATGACCCCCCAAAACTCATTCAAGCTGTCGAGAAACTTACTAGTTACGTGCTACTACTTAAATTACTATTTGGTTACTAAATAAAAACTGTAGGTACTTGAGCCACAGTGACCCCGATGGGCATATACAAAAAAAGTGTTTAGAGTACTTATCAATAGGTAACCATTTGCCTAAAAATATTCCTCGGCACCAATGGTGACCCCCCCAAAAATCTTGTGCTGAGATCGCGGCTGGAGGTCATACGCAATGGCGGCATTCCACCATACATGCATATTGCATGTTTACCCTCCGGTACGGTCACTAGCATTACGATTGCGCTAAAGTCCTGAGACAGGGCCGCTTTGGAAACCAAAGCTTTAGAGAATATGCAGTGCAAATATTGAAAAAAAAAGTTTACGTGGTTATTGATTAATGGAGAAATAGAAGAAACAATAAAAACCGGCCAAGTGCGAGTCGGACTCGCGCACGAAGGGTTCCGTACCATTATCTATAAAAACGGTAAAATAATCACGTTTGTTGTATGGCAGTCCCCTTAAACATTTATTTTATTCTGTTTTTTAGTATTTTTTGTTATAGCGGCAACAGAAATACATCATCTGTGAAAATTTCAACTGTCTAGCTATCACGGTTCATCAGATACAGCCTGGTGTCAGACGGACAGACAGACAGACAGCGGAGTCTCAGTAATAGGGTCCCGTTTTACCCTTTGGGTACGGAACCCTAACCAATATGGTGTCTCGGACGCACACAGAACAAAAGCAGACAGACCCGTAATATACTGCCAAAGAGCCTAGTGGGTAAAAGGTCACGAAATAAAGCAAACTATCCTATTCTAATACAGCGTGTAACAAAAACCCTGTGCGAACCGTGAGGGTGTTATTAAGACACACACAAAAAAAAACATAGAAAAAAAAAATTCACCGCATTTTTTTTTTATTGGAAATTATACCGGATTATTACATGGGGTGCGGGTGGCCGTTGTTTAGGGTGTGTCTACAAGTCATAACTTATAACCTCTGTAGATTTGCTAATTTATTATGAAATTGGGATACTTAATTATGGTACCTACTTACTAAAAATGTGAATTTTAAATTGCAATAACTTTTTTTTTTTTCAATTTTTTTTTTTCTAGTAATTTTTTTTCCGATCGGACAGGGTTTCTTTTTAAATTTTGTATACTTAAGACTGAAATCGCCGACCCATCTTGAGCGTGATGATCAAAGCTCGTGCCGTCTCTGTATGAGAAACAGCCTTTGCCATGCAGTAGGACAATATTATTATTATTATCAATGTGCCTAGAGTGCCTAGTTTTTTCCCAACTATGTCGGAGCCGGCATCCAGTCTAACCGGATGCAGCTGAATACCAGTATTTTACATGGAGCGACCCGTAACGACGGTCAAAAATCCACAAATGACAGCCGGGAACAATGGCTTTGCGAGGCACGGAGGAGTCTCGGTACCTATGCAAAGGTGGTCACCATCCACGGACCAACCCCGGCAAGCGTAGCTTAACCTGATGGATCAACCCGTGCTGCTGTTATTACTTATCCACGAGCTCAGTAGGACAATGAAGGCTGATATTATTATCCTATTCCAAAATCTGTTTTAAAATAAATCTAAGTAAAGCCCAAATATCTTGAATACCCCTGCATTTATTATACCAAACCCCAAAAAGATATAAAAACAAATTGACCTCAAAAAATCAAAATTATTGTTTTTATACAGCCACAAAGTTTTCTCAGCTGAATTCAAAAACTCTTACTTTATATAAACATCTTGAACGAAACGTTATCTTGTTACTAGGCCCTAGAGAGTCATTGTTACTCCACAGTTTAGTTCAAAACTCAAGTCAAATATCTTGACCGTGACTTTTTAGGGAAAGTTTTCTCTCTAAAAATATACTGAATATCATTTTGAATGTGTTTTTGGGCCTTTTACGGAGTGTGACGTAGCTTACGAAGTGAAAATGTGTTCACTTTGAGAAACTTTTGGTACGCAACCTATATATTAAGTTACTGAAAATTAAAAAAAAATTAAAGTAATAAAACCCAACTACGACTAAAAAGGTATAAACAAGACACCACAGACAGACAAATTAAAAATCCGGAGTCACACGTAGGGCATAAATCGAACAGATTACGTGTCACACGTAACCTGTTCGATTTATGCCCTAACACGTGTGACTCCGGATTTTTAATTTGTCTGTCCGTGGTGTCTTGTTTATACCTTTTTAGTCGTAGTTGGGTTTTAGTTTTTATTACTTTTTTTTTCTTTTGGGGTTATAATATATATATTTTTGAAATGTGCTCATTAAGCTCTTTCATTTGATACCCAACATGGTACTATTAAACAATTTTTTTTTTTTAGTTCCTGACTTTATGTCCTCTAGAGGGCGCCATTTTTAATTTAATGTGACGTCACATAGCCTATAACCAGCGGACGATCAAGACGCTTCCAACGATACCTCATTTGTCAAATTGTGATGAGTGGTTTGGAAGATATGAGGGAACAGATGAACATACATACATACATACATACCGGTCAAAATCATAACCCTCCTTTTTTCTTCGCCGTAGTCGGTTAAAACAGTTTTTCATACCATATGAAAAACTGTTTTTAATTTTCAGTAACTTAATATATACGTTCTACATCACATCAATTAAGGAGTTTTAAGGCTATGTCTGACGCCTACTTCTAAAAACCAAAACTGTCTGATCTCTCTCCGGTCGTATCGGATTGCCGTCCCCTCAGACTTTGAAATGAAAGTGAGGGAAGAGAGAGTGTACCTGTGTCTGCACTACAATATCTCCCGCGTCGATTGTATCGGCCACCATAGGCGAAATTCAGTCTGTAGGACTATAAAACCACAAAACAAATAAAACAAATTATTAAAAAAACAAAAAACGCGACATTAAAATAGGTTTTACCAGTCGGGTTTTTTGTTTTTTAAATTAAAAAAATTCATTTATTTCAAGCTTTTTAGATTTATTAATTTAAGTATATATTATTTGGAATAATCATTACTAGCTTCTATTTGACCACCAATATTGTAGTTTTTTTTTTTCTAAACTTGCCCCTCCCTTTTTTTGTATTTTCAGATGAAATATAAAAAAAAATATAGCCTATATCACTCCCACAAATAAGACGAACCTAACGACACCTCATATGTTAAAATCCTTCAAGCCGTTTAGGCTACAGAGCGTGCCAAAGAAATAGACATACATACATACAAACATACAAGCATACAAACATACATACTCTCGAAAAACATTACCCTCTTTCTGGGGCAGTCGGGTAAAAAGGAGGATTATTAAAAGGATTATTAGGAAGGGAGCTCCAGAATCCTCAAACGAAGACGACTTTTACGCTAAAGCACCTTAGGCACGCCCGGAGGAAAATAGCATTCCTAACCCGTATCATGTTCAACCATAAATTGCTCATTATCACACCAATTCCCACAAAAAAAACAAGGAAAACAGGAACACTCAACAAAAGGAACCATCCGTCAGTTAGCACCGCGGACACATGATTACTTTCTGAAACGGATAGTTTGCGCGCTCCTGACAGATCTGGTCGCGTGCAATCGGACGGCCGGTCGCGCTCGACGAGGGTCGGACACCAACAGCTGTGTGCGGTGATCCAGACGCTATTATTGACATGTGTAGTGATATTTTGTCTGAATATATCTGATAATAAGCTTTTTGTGGCGGTCTTGTTTCATTATTTTGGGAATGGTAGTTAAGTATACGAAACCTATTAGTGGCCTGTTCGAAATTGCTCAACTAGGTTTTAATACTGTGACTAATTGGCTACAAAGCAATTTACTAACATTAAATGCTGACAAGACAAAATATATTCACTTCTCCATGCGCAAGCCTCAAGTTAACATTACTAACCCTCATCTATATGCCCATCAATGTGGAAACCGTTCAGTCAACATGTGTGATTGCCCTTTGATCCTCAAAACTAGCAGCATAAAATACCTGGGGGTAATAATGGACGACACACTGACCTTCAGAAAACATATTGAAAGTCTAGTTAAAAGAGTGCGCAAATTAATATATGTTTTTTAAAAATTGCGAACATTTGGAGATTCAAAATTAATCACACAAGTTTATTTAGCCCAGTGTCAATCCATAATTCAATACTGCATCACTTCATGGGTTGGCACACCAAAATTCAATCTTCTTCCGCTTGAAAGAGCTCAGAGAGCAATTTTAAAGGTAGCAAACTTCCATCCCTTTTACTTTCCCACAGATCTACTTTATAAATCCTGCAATGTGCTGACTGTTCGCAAACTTTTCATTATGCACTTAGTATAAAAACAGCACACCATGCTTACCTATACTGCTGACAACACTAACAAGAGACGGAATGATATAGTATGCACATCAAATGCGGCCTGAAAACATGTCTTTGTAGAAAGATTTTTTACATTCTTAAGCCCATTTCTGTATAATAGACTAAATAAAAAACTTACTAAAAAACAAATTTAATAAATTAACAATGGGTCAAAGCTAAATTAGAATTAGGTAAATAAAAAGTAAACAGTTAATTTATAAATACTAAGTTTTTTATTTAGTCTATTATACAGAAATGGGCTTAAGAATGTAAAAAATCTTTCTACAAAGACATGTTTTGAGGCCGCATTGCATTAAGTATTTATGCACTTCCTAGCCTGAAGCACAGGTTCAACCTAGTTCAGGCAAATAAGTAACTGTGCTCTATTTTATTTGTTAAAATACTTACTGTAAATGTGCCCCTTTTTATAAATAAACGATTTATTATTATTATTAACTAATACAGTACGGTAGAAAAGAATTAGTAGCGACGCTATAAGCTAACTCCGCAATTGGATGTCGCATAAACAAAATGGCTACTATACTTGATCAGCGTACCTATTTTAAATTAGTTCAAATAAAACAAACAATTTATTGTTATACCCACTCAGTCTTTAAAATAAGAGCAATAAGCTTTGACAGTTAAAATAAACGCGTGAAAATTAAAAATTAAAATGAAAAGGTGCAAACAGATTAATCTAGTGCGGTAACACAAGGCTAAATTATACCATTTATCGCAAACCGCAACGCAAAAATGCCGTTAGATACATTGCTGACCGCACTGAACAGTCGCGTTTTCATCCAATTATGTAGGTACCGGGCACAAAGCTCCGCAACAGTCAAAAACATACGTCTGGAGGGAACAATGACAAATTTTAAATTGGATGTGTTGAGCGAGACGGGGAATAATCGTATTTTTGGGGAAATATCAAAACAACAAAATATTGTACCTTTGGGACAAGCGGAAACGTGAGAAAATCTCTTTGATGTCGGATTCGGCTCCAATTGTTACACAGTGTTGAGTAAAACTGCTGAAAAGCGTGGTTTACTTTTACATGTTACAAAATCAATGATGAATGTATTCCATGTAACATCACAGATGTATTTATTATTATTTATTTTTTACTAGCTTCCGCCCGCGGCTTTGCCCGCGTGGTATGTCAAGAAAAAGTACCCTATGTCCTTTCTCAGGCTCTAGACTATCTGTGTGCCAAATTTCATTTAAATCGGTTCAGTAGTTTTGGCGTTAAAGCGCGACAGACAGACAGAAAGACAGAGTTATTTTCGCATTTATAATATTAGTAAGGATTGTTGTAATGGGCGTTTTATTTGTGCAAAATAAACATTTTTTCTTTTTTTCTTTCTTTCTAGATGAATAGGTACAGATGGTTCACTCCGCAAAATAATTTAAATAAAAAGCGACTCTTGCTACAATAACGTGCAATTCAGGTCGCACAGCGCTAATTACCTAAAGTTCTATTCACCTAGAAGTTGCCTCTCTTTCTATCGCGCAACTCTTATATCTTCTGACTACGTTACGCCCACTGAATTCGACAAGTCGATCCCGCCGCGTGAACAATCTGTATTCATCTGTGGTTGCATGTTACCGACATGCAAATTATAGGTAAGAGACCATTATCATAATAATAAACTATCGTAATACACCAAAGCTATCGTAATAAGGTATCGTACTAACAGCTTCTTTCTATGTAAGTAATAATTTTTATGGACTGTGTGTCTGAAATAAAGATAAATAAATAAATATTTTTTATCAGAAACCTACCACATCATGAATTTTTTGTTTTCTTTCCATCATGTTCTTAAGTTTTCCACATCATTATTTAGTTAAATTAATGTTGTTTGTCATTGATCCCGGAATATATAATTAATTAACTTAATTTGAATTTCCGCGCATTTGAGAAAAGCACTGTACAAGCCTTGCGGCCAACCAGGCCTTGATGGCCTCACGTAATGTGTGCCTCGGCTTCGTCTCGGCCTGTATTTTAACGATCGTCCATCAATGAGTCGCAAGCCGTGACAGTAATACAATACTATTTAGATTTATCTCGAAGAAGGTTGTCAAAATAATGATTGAATTACCAGGCATGTTTGAGAAAACGACATTTTCATTAGAGGCTGATAATTTTGTTTTTCGTACTCCTTAATAAATTACTCAAAATCGAGACTATCACAAATTGTTGTGGTAACCTAGATAATGATGTCTATAAAATATATATGGTTCCAGTCCCACAAACCTAAGTTAACTTGACAATCATTAACGGACCCATTAAATCGAACCGAAGCTTATGTCTATCTTAATGCTTAATCCAGATATTAGCAACAAAAACGGCTATATTAAACACCTTATCCCCGAGTTTTCTTATCACTGAGTTCCCTTATCACTATAATGCTCTAGATAATATGATTCCGCGGAAGTTAGTGTAATGTAACGACTCTCAGAGCGCTTAGTGTTCGTTTTGATAAAAAACCGGATTAAAAGAGAAATTCAAATGTTACGGAGCGATAGGCGCTTCTGTTAAAATATTGTACATACTGCTGAAGAGGATGTCATGCTCATCTGCCTAGCCTTTTTTTCAACTATGCGGATGCAGCTGAATACCAGTATTTTACATGGAGCGACTGCCTATACGACCTCCACAACCCAGTAACTGGGCAAAACGATACGCCTTGGTAAGACTGGCTGTCAGACTTTCGGGCTTCTGACGATCCGTAACGACTGTCAAAGATCCACAAATGACAACCGGGACCAACGGCTTTGCGAGGCACGGAGGAGTCTCGGTACGTAAAGATGGTCATCCATCCACGGACCAACCCCGGCAAGCGTAGCTTAACCTGATGGATCGACTCGTGCGGCTGTTATTACGTAGCCACTAGCTCGATAGGATGTTATGCTAATTTTGCTCATATGTTTTTAAACCAGATTTTACTTAGGCAGGTGGTAAGAACCTGCCTAAGTAAAATCTGGTTTGGTCTGGAAAGTCGAAGACCGCTTTTCCTGAAGGTTCCTTTTTAACCGACTTAAAAAAAAACGATTATAACCCACTCCGTTACGAAGAAAGTCGGCCTGTGTCCCAGACAGCAGTGTGAACATTATAGGCAGATTATGCTTATTCTTATTCGTTTCAGGAAAAACCATGAAAGAAAAACATTAGCTTACCACAGATTCAAACCATGTGTCCGCCATTACTTTAGGTGTGTGAATGAAAGGCCGCCACCTGCCCTTTGTTCAAATACACAACGTTTGCTAATATCAACGAGCTTTTATTCGCAAAAATATTCAATTTTAGCATAAAAGAGGATTCCTCTCGTTCAGAGGAATGAGGAATCCTTGCGCAGGATTTTAAATGTATTGTCTTGGAGCAGCAATGTATCAAAATTTGTAATATTTAGATGAATACGTTATTTGAATGAAGATTTTGGATGGAATTGTGTTCATTGGGCTTCGTTGAGCGTTGTTTTGTAATACGATTATGAATTTACTGTTATGAACCGTAATTTTTGCCGAACTATGTTCACTGAAGACCTTTAATCTATGCAGATCACCTGAAATCGCGAAAAAAAATCAGCTGTTCCCTACATTTATGTTCGCATAGCTCGTCAGTGTAGGGGGAACAGCTGTTTTTTTTTTGGCGATTTCAGGTTTGGTCCTTTAGTAAAAGTTGTTCATAATGATGAGTAAAGTCACGTGTTTAAGTAAGTATCGGTTACTAATTACCTGTCACCCATTTACAACATTATTATAAATGCGAAAGTGAGTTTGTTTGTTACACTTTCACGTCTTCTCGGCTGAACAGATTTCTATGAAATTTGGCACAGGTGTTGGACCATGACCTGGGTTAGGCCTTTTTATCCCAGTAGTACATTCCCTTGGAATAATTTCTAACCAACACGCAGGCGAAGCCGCGGGCAAAAGCTCGTGATATTATAACTAAGAAAAAACTTTTTACAAAAAAAAAACAACCGACTTCCATTATAAACTATAATTATAGTTATTTTTCACATTTTTAGTATTTTTAATGGAAGTCGGTTGTTTTTTTTTTGTAAAAAGTTTTTATTTTTCACTTTTTAGTTTTGGTACCTACCCCACACAAATCCGAATACCACTACCTGCTATGTAAATAACAGTGAAGGAGTCAAACACGGTAGATAGGTTACTTGTGCAACCATATTTTTGGGCATGAGCCATTCTGTAGGACTGTAGATAGTTTATAACGAAACAAGAGAAAAAAAATCACAATAAGGCATTATTTCTGTTTAACTTTCATCCTGGGAGCACTTGAAACTAAGTGCCGACGAATGTTGAATATTTTGTTACAGTAAAAAATAACGAAAAACTAGGAGATGAATTTTTTTAATTAAATGAAGGAATGATTTAAGAGTCCGTACTAAGGGGTCACGTGGAGGACCTCTTTCTCTTAAGGGGGATGCGCTCAGGTAGCCCGCGAAATTCAAATTTTCTTTCAATTTTTGCAATTTGTTGTATGTTGATTAAAATATGATTGAATAAATATGGTTTTACAGAATTATAATCATTAGAATCAGCAATACAACCCGTTAAGTTAGAATAACTGCCAAATGTCATGATTTTATGAAATAGTCATTCATTAAACTTGTATCCTGCCATGGCTGCGGGAAAGTCCGAAAGAGATACCGGGGGCCCTTGGCAACAGGCAACTGAAGGAACACGGGTGGGTTTTAGTCAGTAAAAGGCTGACATGCCCTCCCGCTCCGCCCAGAGCGGGAGAAGTAATTTGAATATTTCCCACGCCCAAAAAAAAAACTTTGAGTTGTATTGCTGATTCTAAAGATTATAATTCTGTAAATTCATGTTTGCTACGGTCGCGAATCATATTTATTCAACATACAACCTGATACTAACTTGCGAATTGCAAAAAACGTAAGAAAATTTGAATTTCGCGGGCTGACCCTGATGCTTTCGCCTTAAGTGCCTGTTTTTGGTCTCCGTCGGCGCAAAATCTTGACTTTGTAGAGACATTGAGTTATTGGATTTTGTAAAATGAATAATTATTTGTTTGCGGTTCGGCAGGGTAGAAAAACTATTTGTATGAAACATAAAAACAACATTTAATTAAAAAACCTCGCGGCTAAATGGTAACAGCTGCAGGAGTCGATCGAGGGTTTAGCTACGCATGCCGCGGTCGGTTCGTGGATGGGTGACCCTCCATTACATATCAAGACCCCTCCGTACCTCGGAAAGCAAGTTAAGCCTTTGATCCCGGCTGTCATTCGTAGATATTTCAGGCAGTCATTACGGATGTTAAAAGCCTATAAGTCTGACAATCAGTCTTACTAAGGAATACCGTTTTACCCCGTTACTGGGTTGTGGAAGTCTGATAGGCAGTCACTCCATGTAAAATACTGGTATTCAGCTGCATCCAGTTTGACGGGAAGCCGACCTCAAGATAATTATGTTGTTGGGAAAAGGCTAGGAACATTGATTGAGCTGGTATTTTGATCGCCTGTCATTGAATTATGCGCCTATTACCCAACTCATAATTAAATGAAATAGCCATCGTCTTAACTCATTTATAAATCAAATCTCATCATAACTTAATATTACACTCTCTGCGCCACCTGAAAAAAATATTGTTTCTCCTTGTCATCATTGTGATCCAAGCCGGCTCAAGTAAGTGACCTTAGGTACCTTATGAAAAATTTGTAGGAACCCACACTCTTTCAAAATGTACCTACCTTCTCTACACAAAAAAAAAATACAATAGACGTAGATATATTTAGTAACCAATTCCGCTTGACTATTCTTCAAGAGTCCTAAAAAACCCTGTAAGAAATCGACACGTGTTTCACCTCTCAACGAGGCATCCTCAGGATGACGATTGACCAATTGCAAACCAGAACGCGACGTGTTACCACACCGAGCGCTGGACGCAAAGTGAATCAAATCGCCCGTCACCCCCACTTATATAGGATTGCTGCTCGGCGCTAATTGACTAGAATCGTTATCAGTGCGATAAGCGCGATAAGGGGCGAACAATCGCAACAAAGGCGACCTTGGCATACTGGTATTTAATTCGTTTAACAGTGTAACGTTCGCTGTATTATTTTTAATAATTTCTAAACTCTCTAATACTGACATTTTAAATCCTTTATCACAAGTATGTAAAATTTTGAAAGTGTTATTATTATTTAATGAATAAATACCAGTATGCCAAGGTCGCCTTTGTTGCGATTGTTCGCCCCTTATCGCGCTTATCGCACTGATAACGATTCTAGTCAATTAGCGCCGAGCAGCAATCCTATATAAGTGGGGGTGACGGGCGATTTGATTCACTTTGCGTCCAGCGCTCGGTGTGGTAACACGTCGCGTTCTGGTTTGCAATTTCGTCATCCTTGAGGATGCCTCGTTGAAAGGTGAAACACGTGTCCATTTCTTACAGGGTTTTTTAGGACTCTTGAAGAATAGTCAAGCGGAATTGGTTACTAAATATATCTACGTCTATTGTATTTTATAATGGATTTCCGCAAAGTCACGCCTGAATCAATTAACTTTCTCTACACAATTCTTTGAAACAATGTCACCGTACTTTAGGGTTGTTCTGAAGAGAAAAACAAACAAAAGGTAGTGCCGTTGAACAAAAAAATGTAGAGAAGCGACGTTACTTTCCTTTGTGAGTGCGCGAGCAAACAGAAATAATTACTTACCTACTGACTCATGCTCACCACTATTTTGACCCAGCCCTAAGTAGGGCTGTCCATATTGTGCATAATCAAGCGTACCCTGTGCCGATACAATCCTCAGTGAGTTGAACGTTTCTTGCGACTCAAACTTTAGGCAATTTAGAGGCCTCGACACCGAATTTCGCCTCGGAGACTAACCATCGATGCGAACCATATTATAGTGCATAGGTGTGTGCGCAGGCAGGAGCACACTCTCTTCCCTCTCTCTCATAGTCCGATTGGACGGCAATCCGACATGACCAGAGAGGGATCAGGCGCGGGACCAACGGCTTAACGTGCTTTCCGAGCCACAGGGGTATCACACCGCCAACTTCCAAACTCCGGGCTGTTACTAAGAAATTCCTTCTTGAAAAACCCAATAACACATTTCCCGACCTGGGTTTCAACCCAGGACCCACGCAGTTGCGTTTGTGACCGCGAGACCAGTACCGTCAGTGTAGGTAGGCATTTAGAACGCTTCCGAAATGAAAGTGTCGCTTCTATATTTTCTTGTTTTATGGCAGTAGGCACCTAAACAAACACTCTGGAATGAACAATATGTGTTTGTTCTCAACGACTCTGCATTTATAATGGGTATAAATTATACACCGTTTATGAAGGTAAGAAAGGTTAAGTGAGCTTAAAATAATTATGAATTAGGAAACTAAACAGGCCTAAAATAATTATAAATTAGGAAGGTATACGATACGCTTCTGCTTGCGTGAAATTATCACATTCCTTCATTACTACTTACTAACTTTTTTATTTTTGCTTGGCTCCTATGAATCGTAGCGTAATGTTTACAACTTTGCCTACAACTTTATTCAAGAATCGGGCTATCAAATGCAAAAACAAAAACATTGTAATCCGACTGGTAGGTCCAGAGATAAGCGCGTTCAAACAAAAAAACAAACTCCTCAGCTTTATTATATTAGTAAATAGCTGCACCCCGCGGTTTTACCCGCATAAGTCTCGACTCCGTGGGAATATCGGGACCAAAAGTATACTATGTCCTATTCCAGGTCATGGTCTACCCATGTGCCAAATTTCATCCAAATCCGTTCAGCCGTTTAAGCATGAAAGCATAACAAAAAAACTCACCGTCGCATTTGCCTTCCATTTTATATTGTTTAAGAACATTACAAGTTTCCCGAACACAATAAAATAAATAAATTGGTAGGTACCTACATACATTTCTGAGTTCAATAACTGAAGCACGTATAGTCGTGTACCTTTCCACGTATTTCCGGAACCTTTGATCTACTAAATTGAAAGAATATTATTTACACTGAAATACATTTCTGTACCAATAAAAATGTATTCACTTTGAACATTTTATAACGTTCTCAAGTGTTTTAGGTAAAAGACTTGGTATATTGTGTGTGTAAACAAGCCACTGGAAAATACATAATAATATCCTTTAAAAATACATAATTTGCTTAGATTTTTGTCAAAAATACCGTGTTCTTTATACATATTTGGGTAGTCCTCAGAATAGACCACAGTACTTTAAAATATAGTATCTCATAATATCAAGTCCTTAAATAAAACCTAGACTTGATACCCTCTCAAAACCTAAGGTCCTTCATTTTCTTATAAGAAACCCGTCCCTACTTCATCACCATTTCATATATCGATGGTCATTTCGTCGTTAAGTCACCATTTTACTTAAACCCCCAAATATTCCCCATTCTGATTGAATTATGAAGATTGAAAGGGTCAGTGTAAGCTGGCCGGTATTAGGTGTAGGCTTAAAGCTAACTTCGGACAGTCATATGACATAATATCGGGCTCTTTTGTGAGAAAATCGCGGCCATTTCTCAAGGAGATGGCCGCGTAGGGTGAATGCAGTGCACGGCTTTACGACAACATTTGTTGACCGATATTATTCTCATTGTGAAATGGAGGTGGTGGATGAGAACAAAATGTAGGAAACTTACATTTATTTTTACCCGACTACGGCGAAGAAAAAGGAGGGTTATGATTTTGACGAGTAGGTATGTATTTATGTCCATCAAAGCATCAAAAAGTCAACGTTCATTCTCGTTTTAATTTAGTCCAAGAAACTATCACGGGCCAGGATACTATCACAGGTACTCTACTTACTTGTGAAAGTAAGAGAAATCCTCGTACATTAGAAGGGCAAAGTTTAATTACAAAAATCCACCAATTTAAAAAAACGAACACTTACCGGAACGTAATCAACTGCACAATGTTCAATTTCCGAACTTTGTCGAGCCAACACGAGCGCAAACATGCATTTTACGGAATTAAACGAGTAGCAGAGTAGCATAGACGGTGCGAATGGGCCATTTACTTCAATGTATTTCGAAGGAGACTTTCAAAAACTGCTTCCTTATCTATATTGAATATTCGAAACACCAGTGCTTATTGCCTATTGCTCTGTGTATTGCACAATCAGCCTATAATATTCCCACTGCTGGGACACAGGCCTCCTCTCTTCGAGAGGGAGTGGGCTGTAATCCACCATGCAGGCCCAGTGCGGGTTGGTAGATGTCGCATGTCTTCGAATTTTTGGTTCTAGGACATGCCCGTTTCCTCACGATGTTTTCCTTCCCTGTTTTAAAAACAGTCGTGATGAAATTATTTACACAAAGTAAAGCGCCTGTCTGGGTTCGAATTAACGACCTACAACTCGTAAGTCAGGGCCGTTGCCACTGGGCTATCACTGCTCACTGCTCTATACAGGGTGTAAGGGTAAACACTGTTGTCACTCAAACCATGGGTAGGTGACTTAAATATAAAAATAAATGACCGAGTAACAAAAAAAATATGTTATTTTCATTAAAAGATTTAAAAAAGTTTCTATCCGGCACCGTGCTCGCTAACGAAACAGCTGACTGACTGAGGGAGGGGTCGCGCTCCCGGCTGGTCGGGTGAAAGGGTGAAATACTCTTGTGGCAAAATGAAGATTTTCTTTAAATAAAAACATTTTCCACTGATTTTACGTTCTATAAATGAAACCAAACCACTGGTTTCAAGGATAACGGTGTTTAACCTAACACCCTGTATATTGCTGAATGACAGCTATTGTGAATTAATTTTGTTTGAAAGTTTCTTCTGTTTTTTTTTTTACATACATACCATCTCATCACGCTTGTATTCCTAGAAGGGTTAGGCAGAGGTGTTCTTACAAAACTTCATACAACTTAACAAAAGTTATTGAGAGTCCATAACACGTCAGCTCAAGTTCATTCCTAGCACGATACTGTTCGCGGACTGAGTGAGAGAGAGACTGAGCGGCGGGGTGGAGGCTCCACGGCGCCAATAGTTTAGGTAATTTCATTTTACTCCGAAAAAAATGCTAATAAAAAAATGCATATAGGTAGTATCTGCTTTGTAGTTAGTTCAGATATTATGCAAAGTTTCATGATCTAATTTGAAGTATTTTTAGGGTTCCGTACCCAAAGGGTAAAACGGGAAAAAAAAAAAGTTTTTATTTTCCACTTTTTAGTTGTGGTACCTACCCCACACAAATCCGAATACCACTACCTGCTATGTAAATAACAGTGAAGGAGTCAAACAGGATATCGTCTAGATAAACTAAGTGGGAAAAATACGTAATATTGAAGCTAGTTAATTGATTCAGGCGTGACTTTGCGGAAATCCATTATAAAATACAATAGACGTAGATATATTTAGTAACCATACCATACCATACCATAATAGTCAAGCGGAATTGGTTACTAAATATATCTACGTCTATTGTATTTTATATTGAAGCTAACTCAAAAATTACGCAAGCAAAGGTAAAGTATATGGGACCACCTCGGAAGCATGACCTACCAAACAAAAAAAGAATCATCAAAATCGATTCATAATTGGCGGAGTAATCGCGTAACAAACATACCAAAAAAAAAAAAAATACAGACAAATTGAGAACCTCCTCATTTTGAAGAAGTCGGTTAAAAAATCATGACTGGTTTTCTCTCTGAAACACGTAATAATATTGTAACTTTTGTCTAAAAACTAAAGGACAACCAAAAGACTAAATTCTTTTCACGTAGCCGTGTGCCGCGTTATCGCGTCTTTTATGTCTACATGTGATATTGTTACAAAAGATGCGCCAGCCAATATCAAAGGTTACCGGGTCATAATGACCTTTCTATCTAAAGTATTTTTTTGCTGAAAATGTTTGAACATTTTATATTGGCTGATGTTTTTCACGTGTTATTATGTTTGCACTTCAAAATATATGAAAATTTCAATATATTTTAGAATAAATAACATAATATTACGCCCTATTTCCCCCAAGGGTTGGGGAGACGTGTACCTATAGTACACCCACATTTCGACAGTCATATTTAAGTCCCATGTAATAGGGGGCGAGCCTATTGCCATCAAACGGGCACAAATCCAAACTCCGGGTACTGAGAAATTCCAGTTAGAAACCCAATAACACTGCCCGACCCGAGAATCGAACCCCAGACATGCTCAGTAGTACCTAGCGCTTCCGACTACTAGACCAAAGAGGCATCTATAAAAAATAGCCTATTATCACAAAACCGTGTTTATCAGTTGTTTAGCCTAAACACCTTTTAAACATGACATTTCTGTATGGAGTTTGACATAAAATTTACATTTAACACGCGTTGAACAAATGTCTATGTTTTTGTGGTAAGACCCATAAATGACTAAATTCCCCCTTAAAAAAAAAATTAAAGTATAAAAGTAAGAAGAGTTCCTTAAATTTTTAATCGGAAAAAAAAAACAAAAATATTATTATATAAATTCCACTTATTTTCACATCTATACATAATAAAATTTATTCGAATCAAACAAAATTGTCTTCGCTTCATAGGTACTTTATTCATTCAATTATTACGAGCGACATCCCGATTGATATTTTAACTCGGTAGCCGCAGTTGTACTTTTAGCCTGAAAAAGATCAATGTAGGTAGCTACTCATCATTATGAACAACTTTTTCTAAAGACGCACCCCCAAACAAAAGCCCAGAAGAAAAATAGTTAGCAGTTCCATACATTTATGTGAACACAAATGTATAGTACAGTAGATCTTATTTTCACTTACCTTGCTTGACAGTTGACTATACATCTCTGAAAATATTTAGAACAGCATTTAATCCATTTGAAGCCTGCAATAAATCACTTAAGCACGAACACAATTTACCTAATACATCGTACGCGAGTTCTAATTTATTGATCTCATCGTGTATTCGTCTCGTAAACACTTTAAAATTATTAATGTGGGGTATATCAAAGATTTAAATTGCTAGATTTGCCCTCACCGTACTTAGTCAATCGAAACAGTGTCCATACTGAGAAGGCTCACACATGTCATGATTATAGTAAACACCGTTATTCTTGAAACTAGTGGTTTGGTGTCATCTATAATATACATTTTCTATGGGACCAACCTTGAAATCGAGAAAAAAAAATCAGCTGTTCAATACATTTGTGTTCACTTAAATCGACAAAATGAATGGAACAGCTGATTTTTTTTTCGCAATTTCAAGTTTGGTCCCCTAGAAAAAGTATATTATTATTATAGATGACACCAAACCACTAGTTTCAAGGATAACGGTGTCTACCCTAACACCCTGTATAGCGTTTTCATGATATTCATGTCCAGTCACTGCGTCATTGTGTGTCAATCTGCCTAGCCTTTTCCCAACTATGTTGGGGTCGGCTTCTAGTCTAACCGAATGCAGCTGAATACAAGTATTTTACATGGAGCGACTGCCTATCTGACCTCCACAACCCAGCAACTGGGTAATACGATACCCCTTGGTTAGACTGGTTGTCAGACTTTCGGGCTTCTGACGACCCGTAACGACTGTCAAAGATCCGCGAATGACAGCCGGTACCAACGGCTTAACGTGCTTTCCGAGGCACGGAGGAGTCTCGATATGTGAAAATGGTCACCCACCCATGGCCCAACCCCGGCAAGCGTAGCTTAACCTGATGGATTGACCCGAGGGGCTGTTATAACTTAGCCACGAGCTCCTCATTGTGTGTCAGAGGTGTCAATACGACCATCTTTTATTGCGGTAGGGTGAATCTAACGATTTAAATCTTTGGTGTATAACACAATCTAGTATTCATATTATGGCTACTAATATAATTTGTGTTTTATGTGACAGACTGCAATCCATCAGCATTTAGTGGCATTCTATTTTGTTTAGAATTTACTACTAATGTTGAAGCATAATATGTTATATTCAATATATGGTATTTCAAATCGAAAATGAGAAAAAAATTATGCAGTAAGGGGACATCGATGTGAAAACTGTTACCTTCCATGAATTCAGCAAATGATTCGATACCAACCGGCGTTGAAATTTCGTCGGTTATAAATCGTTAGATTCACCCTACCTCATTATAAGTCGCATTGACACCTCTGACATACAATGAAGAGCTCGTGGCTAAGTAATAACAGCCGCTCAGGTCGATCCATCAGGTTAAGCTACGCTTACTGCAGTTGGGCCGTGGATGGGTGACCATCTTTATCTACTAACACCCCTCCTTGCGTGGCTCTGAAAGCACGTTAAGTCCCGGCTGTCATTCGTGGACTTTTGACAGTCTTTAGACTGACAACCAGTCTACCAACCTGCTCTGGGCCCACTCCCTCCCACAGAAAAGAGGCCTGTGTCCCAGCAGTTGGAACATGATAGGCTGATTATGCTAATAAATAAAACCTACTTGCAGTCATCAGCTGTGTGGATCTGAACAGGCTGCAAATTATTATCCTCGCTCTGAAACCATGAAAGCAGAAGAAACGAAATGAAGTATAATACTAACTTTGGCATACAGATTCTCAAGACAGATGTATTTTTTTTATTCAACTGGAGCACTGAAACTTAATTAGAGAGTTGATTTATTAACTGAACGAGGCAAGGATTGCTAACGATAGTTTAGTTTCTTTGCACTATTTATGCAGAAGCAGACTTTTACATGACGTCATCATCTGCCTTGCCTTTTCCCAACTATTTTGGGTTCGACTTCCAGTCATATTGGATGCAGCTGAATACCATAATCTTACATGGAGCGACTGCCTATCTGACCTCTACAACCCAGTTACTGGGTACCCCCGATAACCTTTGGTAAGACTGATTGTCAATCTTTCGGGTGTCTGACGAATACTTAACTACTTAATAAATAACATACTACTTAACATAACATTTTAGTTACTTAGGCTTCGTTCTTTAATGTAGGCCTATAAGTACACACTTTGAAAAACAAACAACCTCTTTGCCAAAGTCCTAGAACGTAGAACAAAGTACATAAGTACCTACTGGAAATCGTAAGTAGTATACGTGATGTGCGTACAATATACACGCGCTTTAGATGTCTGGTGAACAGAATTGAACAGAAGTACAGAGAGGTTTTAGAGGAGCCTGTGGCTAAGTAAAATCTTATAACAGCCGCACGGGTCGATCGATCAGGATAAGCTACGCTTGCCGCGGTTGGTCTGTAGATAGGTGACCATCTTTACATACCAAGACCCCTCCGTGGCTCGGAAAGCACGTGTCGCCGTTGGTCGTGGATCTTTGACAGTCGTTACGGGTCGTCAGAAGCCCGTAAGTCTGACAACCAGTCCAAGGGGTATCGTATTACCCAGTTACTGGCTCCATGTAAAATACTGGTATTCGGCTGCATCCGGTTAGACTGGAAGCCGACCCCAACATAGTTGGGAAAAGGCTAGGCTGATTTATTTTTCAGGTATTCATTATGAATAAGTACTTTTTTTGTATTGTATTTACCTAACTTACTTACGCAGGAGTATGAATTTTTGTTCGTAAATTGATCTGTACAACAACTTGGGATTATATTCTGAAATGTTGTGCATGAAAACTTAAATAAATCAATCAATCAAATATTTAATCCAATAAACACAAACATCTCTCCTAACCTTCTCCTAACTAATCAATCAACAACTTGACAAACGCAATCGAAAATCAAAAGAAAAATAATCCTTGAAAAAATAGAGCTTAGTTTCGGCCTCGGCTTAGTTCAATATTCGGCAGTTTCCCAATAGCTGCTGAGGTATTGATCAAACTTATCCGGTGATAATCTTCGGCCCGGCCGAAACACGACCTTTTATTCGTTCTCTAGGGTTCCGTGGTTATTAATGGCTTTAACTTGCATAGAATATTTAATTAGGTAAGTACCTTTTATGTTTTTATTTTTGTTGTTTGTTAACTTTAAAAAAAAAACTTTTTTTTTATTTGTGGATTGTAGAAATACTAGCTTGAATTTGAAAGAGATGGTTGTGGGTTAAACTAATAAACTTGAATGTTTCTACGATAAAAAAAAAAACAATATGTCAGTTGACTCACGCTTGATGTCAAATAGCCAAGGAGTTTTTCATACCACATTTATTTAAGATTTTTAGAGGTACTCATCATTTATATTTAAACTAGTCTATCTGTCTCTTCAATAAACCTTAAATTCTCAAGGTCAAAATGAGAATGGCGATTTAAAATTGATGCGTTTATGGTCGCTAGTCACTTACATAAACCGCACTAGCTTCTGCACATAAATATTCTTCTTCAAAATGGCTAACGGATTGTTAGAAGCAGTCGTATTCAGTTACCCACGTCCGCTGACTCGCATAAGTTATTCAGGGCACGACTGTAACTTGGAGGCACGAGGATATCAGGACTTACATACTTTATATTCGTAATTGCTTACAAATTCTTGGACAAGGTTCTTGCGATGGTAAGAGAGCGAATCATATTTTATCAATGAAAAAAAAAAAACTCGTCAATATAAAAATTGACAGATGTCAGTTTGACATTAAGTTTTTTTTCTATTCCGCGATTTATTTTTGCTGATATATTAACTTAAAAAACTTTTTACAAAAAAAAAAGTTATTTTTCCCTTTTTTAGTGTTTTTTTTGGAAGGCGGTTGTTTTTTTTTTTTGTAAAAAGTTTTTATTTTTCACTTTTTAGTTGTGGTACCTACCCCACTCAAATCCGAATACCACTACCTGCTATCTAAATAACAGTGAAGGAGTCAAACAGGATATCGTCTAGATAAACTAAGTAGGAAAAATACGTAATATTGAAGCTAACTCAAAAATTACGCAAGCAAAGTTAATAAAATTTATATGGGACCACCTCGGAAGCATGACCTACCAAACAAAAAAAGAATCATCAAAATCGATTCATAATTGGCGGAGTAATCGAGTAACAAACACACAAAAAAAAAAAAAAAAAAAAACATACAGACGAATTGAGAACCTCCTCCTTTTTGAAGAAGTCGGTTAAAAATGGAGTTCGATAAATAATTGTAGGTACTAATGATAGTAAAAAGAGACAATTAATCGTGTTACCTACTCCAATAGTCTTTTAGTTTGAAACTCAACTAGGTATAGGTACGGAACCCACCTTTTTTATATCCGTAAAAATTGGTGAGGCGGGTTTTCTTTCAGTTCGCTCCCTTCGGATGATGGATAGGGGCTTTGTCTTTACAAATTGAGATCTCGTTGAGCCCGGCTTTGCTCACAGAAAACACGTATAAATATCGCTGCTTTAGGGAAATACATAATACAGGCGTTTTATTAAAATTATGATTGACGCCCTCTTGGATTACGTGGTTATTTCTATTCGGCCCTGTTACACGTATTTTATTTACTGAAGGATTTTTCTGTAAAGGTTAGAAATTATTTACATAAAGTTGCGTTTCTCAACATCGTCATCACCTCTGGCCGGAATTACCTATTGGGAGGTATAAACCTTCTTTCTTGGATATTGAACTTTAAAAAAAAAAAAATAAGTACCCTATAAAAATTCAATACAGCCAATTGAATTTTAGTTACAAAATGTTTTTTTAAGGATTGAGTGGTTTGTTTTCTCTTGATACCGGGAATAGGGATCCACACGCGTTCCTACTTAGAGGAGACGCTCGTGCGTATGAAATCCGTCAACCATGATAAACGAGCTTCTGGTTTCACTCGAAATAACGGAATAACAGACTACTGTTATTGTTCTACTTACCGAAAAGTTTTTGTTATTCCGATCTGGCTGTTACGAAAATCCTGGACATAAATAAAACATTCAGCTTCGAAAATCACAATGAACAATTTCAAAATATGAACGCATTAAAATTTCAACGAAAACAATTTAAAAAAAAATGAAAATAAAACATAATATTCAAAATGGAACAAAAATAACATGGCGTTCTTTCTCCCAACGAGTCGAGTTGTGTTCGTCCACATTTTAAAGTTATTCATATAAGTGCACTCGCCGCACCACATTTGCACAGGATGAAAAGCGTATTATCTTTGCACGGACTAGAAAAATAAATGTAAGTTGTAATGGAGTGACATTTTGGCAAACGACGACTGACGACGAGGTTTCTGCTTTATGGCAGCTGCTGTGTATGTTGTCACATTTTGCATGGACGATTGTAGATAAGTGTCAATTTGCTTTACGTAGTGGTAATTTTTTAAGAAACTTATTAGGAGTTGAAATATTCGGAGTACCTTGTGATTTTACGCATTGTTTTTGGTGAAATGCGAAACGCTGCTATTGAATGTAAAATCGTTTGTTTTTGTATTAGATAAATAGTGAACATTGCGTTACAAAAAAAACCATTCACAGTAGTAGTAAAATCAACATAGCCATTTTTGAAACCGCGCCTAAAAATCCGTGTCAAACAAACGTGAGTTCTATCTGGACCCAGATTTAAAAGTCAATACAAGTCCGTTTGTTTTTTTTCGGCCTAACCATTGTCAAAATACAGATTCACAGCGGTTGGTCATGCGTTTATTTCACAGCTGGCCGTTTTTAATTTTGCACTACATTCGGCTCCAACCTCCTCGGTACGTAAAACTTTTTGATACGTAAAACCTCCTATCTAGAGTATGTCCGTGACACCCGACGCCGACGTGATAAAACCTTTTTATTCTTTTTTCTTTTTTATCCTATGCACATTCGTCGTTAGGCGAAACATATGAAACCAGCAATCGGTTGTTTATATCAGTTTTGTTCCAGGAAAATATTTTTTAGTTGCTACGGAAGCTTTTCAAACTTTTATTTTGTTCTTTTTATAATTGTATTTTATTTTTTTATGGATTTATGTTTATTGCTGACTGAAAATGGAAGAAAATAACTACATTGATGATTTCTGTCGCGTATAAAGTGTCATCTGAATAACTATTGTAAATTGTAATAAAAAAAATGAAATACAACACTTATCATTTTAGGGGCATGAGGAACAGGGTGTAAAGTTCACTCATACTTCATAGAAAAGGGAGGATCCTCCGACCAGACGGGTGTTGTGTCTGGCGGGCAACTGCCCAACGATTGATGTTGGGTTCTCGTATATATGCCCACTGCACGGTAAACTTTAATTGCGCGATGCAGGATTTATGTGACGTCTGTCTGACGTCAGGTCTTTGATGCGTAGTTCGCATGTGGCGATGTAGATACCGCCACATCATCACTTGTATTCCCGAATCGTTAGGCAGAGGTAAAGTACACCCACATTTCGCCAGTTATATTTAAGTCACATGTAATAGGAACAAGAGAGGGTAGGGCAGGGTAGGGGGGGCTACCCCTACCTCTACCCTATCCTATCCCCTACCCTACCCTATCCTACCCTTACCCTAGTAAGGGTAGGATAGGGTAGGGCAAAGGTAGCATAAGGGCAGGGTAGGATGAAGCACAAACGAACGTATTCCACATTTTGAGAATTAGCCATTATGAAAATTAGTCCATAAGACATTAAGACTTAGTAGCCATTTTGAGAATCGGGCATTCTGCGCCTAAACCGATAAAACATTGGTATGACCTAATTTTTCTCGATCTCTCGTGTCAGAACGAGCGATACGACATTAGCTCATGTGATATTAAATAATAATGATCTATATAATACTGAATTATAAACATTGGAATCAGCAATACAACTCTCTAAGTTCATGTATGTGTATTGAATAAAAATTTCATGAAATCGTCGTCAATACACTTACATGAACTTAGAGAGTTGTATTGGTGATTCTAATGTTTATAATTCTGTAAATCCATATTTGTTACGGCCGCTAATAATATTTAGATCAACAAACAACCTGATACTGACCTGCAAATTGCAAAAAACGTAAGATTTTTTTTTTTTATTTCGCGGGCTACCTTAGCGCTTCAACCTTAACTTTACAGCACTGAAGGCAATTACCAGCCAGCATTAGGTACAACAGCAAAGAAATCTCCCTGATTCCCTATATCCCGATTGAACTTTCACAAAATCCTCGTAAAACTCTCGAAGTGGAACCAATAATGCCGGAAGCTGGCAGACATCCCGAACATTCCATAAGAAACCCATCGGGTTATAAATTTACAGGAAAAATATAATAGACAGAGATGTACATTCATGTGAAATAAAATAAAATTACATTAATTGGAATTTCCCCACTCATTTGCAAAATATTTTACCCAAATCTGCCTAGCCTTTTCCCAACTATGTTGGGGTCGGCTTCCAGTCTTACCGGATGCAGCTCAATACCAGTATTTTACATGGAGCGACTGCCTATCTGACCTCTACAATCCAGTAACTGGGTAATAAGATACCCCCTAAGCACCTACCCGAGTACTTGGTAAGACTGGCTGTCAGACTTTCGGGCTTCAGACGACTCCCGTAACGACTGTCAAAGATCCACGAATGACAGCCGGGACCAACTGCTTAACGTGCTTTCCGAGGCACGGAAAAGTCTCGGTATCTAAAGATGGTCACCCATCCATGGACCAACCCCGGCAAGCGTAGCTTAACCTGATGGATCGACCCGTGCCACTGTTATTACTTAGCCACGAGCTATCTGATCCCAAATACTACAGTTTTGCTTTGACTGCATTAAAAACACATTTTTTTTAATAGTTACAATCACCGAACATAATAAGCTAAAACAAAATATTCCGCCAGACCAGGTTGGTCCACGTAAAAAGCGGTTTCATATATATGTAAACTTTTTTCATTACTGAGTATGGAAACACCCTTTTTTTCTGTATTGTCAAAAATTCATGTGCTTAAAAAGTTTTTACAAAATAAAACAAAGATCTGTTGGCTTATAAAAAAGTAGGTATGTTTCTGGGATTATTTTAGCGATACTTGAGTTTTTCCCATAATAAGTAGGTGTAGTGATTTTATACAACCTTATTTTTTCTTTATGCTAAACCCGAAAAGGGGTCGGTGTCGATTTAAGTGAACACAAATGTAGGGAACAGCTGATATTTTTCGCGATTTCAAAGTTGGTACCATAGAAAAAGTTGTTCAAAATGATGAGTACAATGACCCCTTTTCGGGTTTTGCATAAAGAAAAAATAAGGTTGTATAGTGCGTAGTGACTTGAACGAAAAAAGTTGCGTCACAATGACAGTTTGATTGACAGTGACAATGACACTGATATGCGCACAAGCAAGCATTCAGTTTTTAAAAAGTCATCGTTCTTGGGTGTAATAATTTTCATTTATTCAATTAGCAATTTATCAAACAGTAGGTAATCAATCAGTTCAGTACAGTCAAGAGAGTTTTATTTTGTAAACAACAGGAGGTACATACTATTACACTGATACAACACCAACTCCTAAATAGGTATCATACCCGCGGCTCTCTCCGCGCGTGTCGGATTGCCTCCCCATCACTCTTCCCTCACTCTCGTATTCCAATATAGTAGTAGTAGTATACCTACACCCAAACAAACAAACAAACAACTAAGTAGCTACCTGCTTATTAACAAAATCACCCACTCAGATACAGTCAGCCCCAAAAAGATGTATACACGAACAAAGAACCAGTTCATTGTCAACAACCTTTGTTCCATAACATTGTATCCAGTGATCAAAATCAAAATCAAAAAAAAATATTTCACATAAGCCTACATGGGCACTTATTAAACGTCAGAAGCTAGGTGCACGGTTCCAATTGGTCGTTTCCGAGCCGGCAAGAAACTCCACGGTTACTCTTTAAAAAATAATTGGATTTTAAAATATTTTCAAATTACAGTGTTAGTAGGCATGGGAGGACAATGTAGGCCTTTCAACAAGTAAGTACCAGGTACTTAACAAAATAGAAGATGTTCAATAAATCCAATCTACAGTCCATTGTGCCTACTAAGTTCTAAAAACACAGGTCATAGGGTTTTGGGTCAAAATGTTTCGTTTTTTTTGGTAAAACAACTTGTATACTATGTTTTGTACCTGTACGGTAGTTACAATGTTATGGAACAGTGGATGTAAATAAATAACTATAGTATAGCGGCCCGCGTTTTTTGGACTTGACAAAACATCGAGATTTCTTAGTTATAAGTAACTTTAATATTAACGTATTATACACATAAACCTTAAACCCGGAATAAATTCTCTCTAAACGATAGTGAAAACATCATCAAAGTCTGTTGTGTGGTTTAGAAGAACAACGCGACTTTAATTTATAATATGTTTAAATGAGGCGCTTAGACTTAAGTTTGCTATGTATTAATAATAATTGTGTATTGCTGAAGAGGCTTTTTTTTTTTTGAGTGGGAATTTATCAAATCCAGCTCTGGGCGGAGTGGGAGGGCGTGTCAGACTTTCTGGCTAAAACCCACCCGTGTTCTTTCAGTTGCCTGTAAGTTGCCAGAGGCCACGGTATCCCTTTCGGACTCTCCTGGGACATTGTTGAAGAGCCTAATATTAAATAAAATAAAACAAATTCAACAATCAAAAAAAACAACGTCGTCAAAAATCAAAGTCGGTGGCAAAAAAAGGAAAATTGAAAAGCAAAGACACCGACTTCCGAAATTAAAGTTATTTTTCACGTATTTAGTGCTTTTTTGGAAGTCGGTTGTTTTTTTTTTGTAAAAAGTTTTTATTCTCTTTTAAGTTATGCGTTTTTGCAGGCGGGTTTTTTGTTTTTTAAATAATTTGTTTTATTTCAAGCTTTTTAGTTTTATCCTACTAATCCTACTAGCCTACTATATATATATATAATATTATAAATGTGAAAGTTTGTGTGTTTGGATGTTTGTTACTCAATCACGCAAAAACGGCTGAACGGATTTGGATGAAATTGGCAAACAGATAGTTTATAACCTGCATTAACACATAGGATACTTTTCATCCCGGCAGTAGGTTCCCATGGGATAATTTTCGACATCTACACGGGCGAAGCCGCTGGCAAAAGTTCGTTTCATATAAATCTTTCCGACTTGGTTAATGATTCAGAACCTTGATGGCGCAATTTCATTAGTCGATAGGGCCCGCATGCGGGGTGCGAGAGATTTCTGGAACGCGTGCCAGAGGGCCCGCATTCGGGGAACCGTTTTCATTAGTCGATAGGGTCCGCATGTAGGGGAACCTCCATGGTATTTCTTTATTTGAGATGCCTGTAATATTTAGCCTTTCCGCAATTTGTCTTTCTCTTGCATCTCGGTTTCTATACAACGTACTAGGCACATTCCATAAACAATCGTACTCTCGATTTCCAGAAGTTTTAACATTTGCGAATCTGTATCAGCCATTTTGCGCAGCGTCTATCTAATCCAACAAGCACTCACGAATGAAATTGAATAAATAATGAACAAAAAAAAACACTTAAAATAACTTTAATTTCGGAAGTCGGTGTCTTTGCTTTTCAATTTCCGTTTTTTGCCACCGACTTCCGAAATTAAAGTTATTTTTCACATTTTTTGTGTTTTTTTTGGAAGTCGGTTGTATTTTTTTTCACTTTTTAGTTGTGGTACCTACCCCACACAAATCCGAATACCACTACCTGCTATGTAAATAACAGTGAAGGAGTCAAACAGGATATCGTCTAGATAAACTAAGCGGGAAAAATACGTAATATTGAAGCTAACTCAAAAATTACCCGAGCACAGTTAATAAAATTTATATGGGACCACGTCGGAAGCATGACCTACCAAACAAAAAAAGAATCATCAAAATCGATTCATAATTGGCAGAGTAATCGCGTAACAAACATACAGACGAATTGGGAACCTCCTCTTTTTTGAAGAAGTCGGTTAAAAAGTATTTGACTCACGACCCGCTGTATATCGACCGATTAATTTAATTGGTCGATAACACGGTCGGTATAAAGCATGCGGGGAATCCCTGCAGGCGGTGTAAACAAGACGTATCGACTTGTAACTTTTATAGGTTGTTACTCGCGTGCGGAGACTCCCCGTATGCTGTATACCGAACGAGTTAACGACCAATGATATTGCGCCATTATAGATAGAATAGGACCCTTAAGGAAAACCAGGAAGAACGATAGGTTCAATCAAGCCAAATTTCCCGGTCTTCTTACTTCGAATACTAAAAGGTTTATTTTCAGTACAACAAACAGACATAATAGTCACACCAACACAACACCTACATACAAATTCGAGTCATTAGAATTGACATTACAAAGTCAAAGTTTATTTTAATGAAGAAATGCGAAAGTGAGTTTGTTTGTTTGTTACGTTCTCACGCTAAAACCGCTGAACGGATTTAGATGAAATTTGACACATGAGTAGACCATGACCGGGAATAGGATATAGAATACTTTTTATTTCCGACCTTCACGAGGGCGAAGCCGCGGGCAAAAGCTAGTTAATTTATATATTTGGAATTAACTCATTACTAGCTTTTATTTGATACCAATATTGACTTTTTTTTAAACCTTCCCCTCCCTTTTTTTTTGTTTGCAAATGAAATATATAAAACAATTATAGCCTATGTCACTCCCACAATTAAGACAAGCCTAACGACACCTCGTATGTTAAAATCCATCAAGCCGTTCAGGCTACAGAGCGTGCCAAAGAAATAGACATACATACATACAAACATACATACAAACAAACATACATGAAAACATACATACATACTCTCGAAAATCATAACCCTCTTTCTGGGGCAGTCGGGTAATGATTCATTGTCCGTGTATACGTCTTTTTGGGACTGACTGTACCTACTTATACAAGTTAATAAGTATCCACGTTACTTATATCATACTTACTCAATTCTTGGAACCGAGGCTATTTAGTTCAAACAAGGCAAGTTACAGAGTTGCTAATACCCCTAAACTTCACGAGGCAAAACTTCACTCTTGTATATCGAGTAAAATTTTGTTTAAAACCTTCTTGGTAACTCCGATGTGCTTAAAATTGAGTTCCGTACAAATTATGTTTTGAGAAAGCTTCAGCTTCAGTTATGTTGAAGGAGTTTGAATTGGGATCGGAAGGGGACTTTTTGTAAGTGTAATTTGATCAGCACGTTCGACGCTTGTTATCATATTTTCATAGGAAGTAAGGTAAGAGAGTAAGCGATGTTGGATCGCGTTGTCCGCGACCGGCTTCTGCGACCGCGGCGAGAAAATTTTGAAGTTATTTAAAGCGTGGCATGAGTCTCCATAGTGCAACTTGCGGACAGGAGAGCGGCGCGGGAACGCTCGAGTATCGCCCCGCGCCGCAAGACGCACCGCAAAAAGCACCGTCCTATGTTGTAGCCCTGGCTTTAGATAGAGCACCCCCTATAAATCAGAAAACAAATCGGTAGCAACCATTTTATCACGCTAAATTAAAACAAAACTTCTCTGACAATCTGGCTTAATTTCTGAACAAAAATTCAAGCTTCCCGTTCAAAGAAAATCAAATAACAAAATTACTTTAATCCACGTCTCCAGAAAACGCTTCATCTTAAATATTATTTTATATAATTTCTATCATTGTATATGTATGCTAACACAAGCCAACACGATAAAAAAAAACTACGACATTTACATGTTGTTTTCATTAAAACGTTCTAGTTAGTCACGTCAGCAACGAGACGAGTAAAAACGTGATAAAATTGAAATACCTACCAGACTACAAAACCTTTAAACGAGGATCATGGAATCATGAACCTTACGCCTTTACAATAAGAGTTGTGAAATTAATATTTGAGCGAAAGTTATAAGTTGGTAGAGTGCAAAAGTAAAGCTGTCTAAACAGCGACTTCTGCCTTCGACAAGCAGTTTGTATAACAAGAGAAACGTAGATTTACGAGTATTCTAACTTTTCTATTAAAAAAAACTAATACAAAACAGACGAGATGAAATATGTCTTGTGGGTAACATGGTTAGAAACGTTCACATGTATTGTATGTTCCGACAACAGTTCATATTTACAATTAGCATTTCGCTTGTCATCCCCGAAGGGTAAGGTTGGGGGCGGACTCGTGGTCACACCAGGTTGTAACACCAGTGTGATTAACAACAATTTTTCGACAATAATTTATAATCTAACGGAAATAATACCGATCGATTATTATCTAACGGTTCTCTCAATCTTACGGTGACATTTAAAAGAGATGCATCGAGTTTAAAATGAAAACTTATTGAAACAAACATTTATTTCACCGCACTAGTTGAAAATGACAAGTGGTATATGGTGTAGAAATATTAGCGGTGTGACCACGAGTCCGGGACTCTTAGGTTGAGGTGTACCTATAGTACACCCACTTTTCGCCGGTTACCTTTAAGTCCCATGTAATAGAGGGGAACCTATTGCCATCAACCGTGCACTCCAGACTCCAGGCTGTTACTGAGAAATTCCTGATTGAAAAACTCAATAACACTTTACCCGTCCTGGAAATTGAACCCAGGAACTCATGCTCAGGAATAGCACTTGCAAACTGATATACTATAAACGAAATAGCTCCGTTAGGGTCAGAACATTTCCTGCCAGGGTTGCGGGAAAGTCCGAAAGGGATACCGGGACTTTGGCAACAGGTAACTGAAGGAACACGGATGGGTTTTAGTCAGTAAAAGTCTGACACGCCCTCTCGCTCCGCCCAGAGCGGGAGAAGTCATTTGATGATTTCCGACACTCAAAAAAAAAAAAAAAAAGCATCAGAACTTCAGACTTACTCACTTACTTACTCACTCACTTAGATTGTCGCGAGTCTAAATAGACTCGCGACAATCTAAGAAGTCCGTTTTGACAGCAATAAAAATCCTTTGTGTAGCGATGAAAAACAAAATTAGTTTTCTTATATACTAATTCTCGAGACATATCGATTGAACATACTTAGAGAGTTTGTAATCACGAGTTATCTACATTGCTTAAAACTGATTCTCAAGGCATAACGTTTTATTACAAGTACGAGAACGAAACGTCAAAACGGACTTCTTAGATTGTCGCGAGTGTAGATGTTTTGACATGTTATTTCAGGCTAAGTCACATAATAAACTGGACGGCAGCTCATTTAAAGGCTCGTACAATCAGGCGCGATATCGCAGGCGCGACAGGCAGCGGTACCTTTGTCGACAAAGGTACCGCTGCCTGTCGCGCCTGTTTGCACGAGTCTTTAAGATCTTGTCACTATATTCTTATAGTGGGGTGTTTATTTAGGGCATCATCTAGCTTTTTCTCATTCTCAGGTCGGGCAAAATGTTTTTATTGGGTTTTTCCATCTGAGAAAATTCCTCAGTAGCATTTATGCCCGGTTGATGGCAAAAGTCAATAGGCAAGTAAACATAACTTCACGCCTTATTTCCCCGAAGGGTCAGACAGAGATGTACCCATAGTAGTATACCCACATTTCGCCAGTTATGTGTAAGTCCCATGTAATAGGCAGCGAACCTATTGCCATCAAATGGGCACAAATCCAGACTTTGTGCTGCTTCTGAGTAATTCTTGATGGAAAAACCCAATAACACTTTGCCCGACCCGGAAATCGAACGCAGGACCTCATTCTCAGCAGTCGCGTTTGCACTAGACCAACGAGGCAACACTTCTATTTCCTTATTGAACGTTTTAACAACATGCACGATGTGTCATTGTGGTATCAAAGTGAAAGAAAGAAAGAAAGAAAATACATTTATTCAGCACAGACTAAAAGGCACACAATATACATAATATACAGCAGATAACAAAATAAAAATAAAGAAACAAATAAGAAGGTAAAGTAGGACATTATCAGGGGAGTGTGCCTCACGGCTGCGCCAAAAAGGCCCAGTTCAGCAAAAATGCCAGACAACTAGTGCCTGACGCTGGTTTTCAACCGGACCCGAAAGTGTGAAGTTACGGATGCAAATCAGTTTTATATTGTGATGTGTGTATGCATACCTACTTAGATAAAATAAAACAAAATAAGTGTCACATAATAATAATAACGAAGTACACATTTATATACCTACATAATTAGTGTGATTGTGTATAAATTGTATAGCAGACCAAATAAAAATGAAATAAATTAGAAGACTGATAAATAAATAAATGAGACGGACGCATGCTAGACCATTGTTGTTGTTGATTGATTGTTTATAGGAGGTATGTAAATAAAATAAATAAATCCTTCGCAACGAGTCAGAACCAAAAACCAAAAAAACCTGTTTTAGCCGATGCCAGACTTCCACGTTCCAAACACATAGTCATAATAATTTATTTGTTTAAGTGCGCTGAAGATGTCATTCTGAATACTGATAAAACCAACTGTGGTGTTGGTAGCACACACAACATAACAACCCGCCTAGTTTCTCTGAAGGGATGAGCAGAGGTGTTCCTGGTGTTTATGGGTTGGTGGTGTTGGGTGTCGTCTTTGTACTACAAATATCTGGCTTCTATAAAAGTTAGTCAGATCAATACTAACAGTCGCTTTGCTTGATGTAAACCTGAGGCCAACATAGTGTCATTCTATCAGCGATAACTAACGATGATGGAAAAGGCAATAATGTATAGGCCTGACATATGCTATCGAAAAGCTTATTGTCTAAAAAAGTCAAAATGGCAAAAAAGGGAGAGTACAAGAAAAAAAGATCTCCAGATGAAGCAAGTGCTTCACTTGAACGTTGTAAAGCATAGCGCCTACCATAAGTCATTAAAAATATTCAATAAACTACCGACAGAAATAAAAAGTCTAATTTATACAAGTGGGTTTCAGAATAAGCATAAACAGTTCTTGTTGGATAAGTGTCTTTATTCTATTGATGAATTATAAATTAATACAAAAGTCGAAAGTAACATACATAATTTTATTAATTTGAAATGTAATTGAATTGTATTAATTGTCGTATGACATTTAATTTATATTTTCATCATTAATATTCGTTTATTTATTTTCTTTCTTATCTATTTACATTTTTAAATATTTTTATTTAAAAAAAACATGAGGAAAAACATTTAAAAATAGAAATCCGCCGGTGTCGGGAGCAGGGTCCAAGCTACCGGTGGTTAGGGCTGCAGAGACAGGAACCTCCTCACAATGCGAGCCGTATCAAGGAGTACTGCCTTCTGAATCAGGCCCTTGATCCAACCGCCTAACGAGAGCCTCGAGAGATGTTGGTCGAGGCTTTCGGCTATCAGGCCATTGGCCGTTACGACAATCGGCACAATGATAGCCGAGCTCACATTCCACATGTCGACAACCTCGTGTGCTAAGTCGAGATATTTTATTTGTTTCTCTTTCTCGGCTTTCACGAGGTTCACATCATGTGGGATGGTAACATCGACTATCATTGCGCGGCGCGCTAATCGGTCTATCACTACTATATCAGGTTTATTGGCAACAATAGTCCTGTCAGTAAAGATAGACCGATCCCAGTACAACGTGACATGGTCATTTTCGAGAACTGGGTCGGGCACATACTTGTAGTACGGTACCTCAGAGTCCACAAGTTTATATTTCAAGGCAACTTGCTGGTGAATTATCCTGGCCACTTGGTTATGCCTGTGCAAGTACTCGCCGTTAGCTAGACGAGAACAACCAGAGATAATATGTCTGATGGACTCACCCGGACGGTGGCATGCCCGACACACGTCAACCGTCCCGTCCTTCAAATATGAATTTTTATTTCATCATTAATTTTTATTATTATTCTGATTTTGATGGAATTCGGATAATTATAATTGTATATATTGCATGCATGTTTTCTTGTATTTAGTTATAGAAATTCAGACACGATGTAAAAATTGTTATTGAATAAATGAATTGAATTGAATTGAAAAAAAAGAATTCTTCTGAAAATCGTTGTAGAAATACGAAACGCTTTCGAAGCGATTGTCACTTGTCTAGGCCCTTAGAACTATTTAGTCAAATCTACTGGAATAACCTTATGTTGTTTTAACCGTATTTATAAGCAGTTAGATATTGAAGTGTGAAACCAACTTTTGATGGTAAAATATCGTACTTAAGAGTATCATCGCCCTGTGTACGTGGCATATTTGAACTGTATTGTACCAACATTTTCAGTAATGTGACCGCCATTTTGCATTTCATCTTCCGCAAACTCAAGAGCCTAATGGGAAAAGTGCCCAAAAGGCACTGTCACGTTAAATGGCATTGCTTTTTTTTTATGCCCTATGATTTTTTCCCCCCCTTTTTTAGGGTTCCGTCGTCAACAAGGAACCCTTATAGTTTCGCCATGTCCGTCAGTCTGTCTGTCCGTCTATCCGCGGCTTAGCTCAGAGATTGTTGGTACTAGAAAGCTTTAATTTTGGTATGGGTATACAAATAAATCACAAAGTGGTAAAAAAAATCGTAAAAAATTTTTTTTTTTTGAGTACCTCCCCTACACGTATAGTGGGGATGGATTTTTGGGGTGGAGTGTGGGGTATCGTTGGAATGGCCTTTTTAAAATTATGGGAGTTTGTGAAAATCATTTTCAGATTTAGGGATACGTTTGCGAAATATTAAGCTTATTAGTGCTAATTTTTGTTAGAGTCAAGTGTTCCCCCCCCCCTGCCAGGTAAATGGTTGGTTTTGGGTATGTAAAAAAATTCAAGGCAGTAGTATATATTACGAAATTAAAAGGAAAACTATCACCACTACGTAGGCTCCACAAGTTACGGAGTAATAATCTACCAACTTAAATTTGCAGTTGCAAAAACATGTTCTCCCATACATTCTGTATCGGAGAACAAGTTTTTCAACTACAATCTTAAGTTTGTTGGATAAATTCACCCCAACTACGGAACCCTTCATTGTGCGTGATTCGACATGCACTTGGCCGGTTTTTTATGTACATTATTATTATTATAGAAATTAAAATGTTTGTTATGGCTTAATTTTCGAGAGCCTAATTAGAAAGCTTTAATTTGGGCAAAAATTCAAATGTTCATTCGTCCAAGAGTCAACTTGCGAAACAAACATGAAATAAAATCAAATATATTCAAGAGTTTCTTAATCAAGAGGCTTGTAAGAGGACCTTTGATCAATGCCCCTTAATTTATGAAGTCCCTGTACACATTAATTTGCTTCGTAGCAATTTGCTGGGTCCGATAAATGAGACTAAATCAAAATTTCTCTCACGAAACGTTCTGGGCGGAGTTACGACTTCCAAGACCTGATTAAGAAGGCTTGTATGCTTTGAGAACTTGAGAAATTGAGATGAGGTTGGGATTTAAAATGTTGGTAGACGTAATTTTAATATTTTTAACCGACTTCTTCAAAAAGGAGGAGGTTCTCAATTGGTCTGTATGTTTTTTTTTTTTTTTTGTGTGTATGTTTCTCGATTTCTCCGCCAATTATGAATCGATTTTGATGATTCTTTTTTTGTTTGGTAGGTCATGCTTCAGAGGTGGTCCCATATAAATTTTATTAACTTTGCTTGCGTAGTTTTTGAGCTAGCTTTAATATTACGTATTTTTTCCCAGTTAGTGTATGTAGATGATACATTGATTGACTCCGTCACTGTTATTTACATAGCAGGTAGTGGTATTCGAATTTGTGTGGGGTAGGTACCACAACTAAAAAGTGAAAAATAAAAACTATTTACAAAAAAAACAACCGACTTCCAAAAAAAACACAAAAAAGTGAAAAATAACTTTAATTTCGGAAGTCTTTACTTTTCAATTTTCGTTTTTTGCCACCGACTTCCGAAACTAAAGCTATTTTTCACTTTTTTGTGTTTTTTTGGAAGACGGTTGTTTTTTTTTTTTGTTTTTTTTTTATTAGCAGTCAAGGTTGCAGAATAATCGGAAAAGATAATTTAAATGCGTTAGACTACTTGATACAAGTCACATTAGCTTAGCTTATAGTTCCTATAGGTAAACTGCGGGGTAATTGTGTAACACACTTGCAATGGCAATGCCTTTCATTATGACAGTTCTAAAAAGATTCATTTCGTTATTAACGTTGTTGAGCTGACAAAATTTCAAACATTTGAAGCAATGGATTCGCAATTTCTTTCAAAATCTTTCGGATTCTTATTAAAAATGTTACACAATAAGGTTGATCATCCTGAAATTATCTTACAGAACGGAACCAGCATCATCGTCAGCATCATCATCTTTTCAGCCGAAAGACGTCCACTGCTGGACATAGGTCGAAGTGGCGGTTAATCTTACTCAGTGGGGGAAAGAGATGGAGCTATGCATCCTATAAAGCGTATAATATCTCTTTCCTACACTGAAACAATATTAAAATACTACTGTTAGAAATGGTGACCCTGTGCTTCTTGCATCTAGCGGATTCCCGCGGCCTTCACCAGGTCATCGGTCCACCTCGTAGGGGGCCTACCAACGCTACGTCTTCCGTTACGTTAACTAGCATAGTCAAAAGAAATTATACATAGCAGAATTACACTACTGTGTCTGTTGTTCTTTGTACTGTTATAAATAATTTCTCAATCAATACCTTAAAATTGCTGATTTGAGATTTTATGTACTATGTAAAACTGCTCGCTGTGCAAGCAGTGCAGTCAACCTACAAAATTCTACTAAATTCACATTTTCTCCGACTATTGTAATTTTGATGTGAAAGTACAAAATAAATTCAGTGCAGCAGAAACGAGTGTTTCAATTAAAAAGGACCCACGGAGCGCCATCCTAACAGTACGTCTCGATCCCGTGGGAATATCGGGATAAAAGATATTCTGTCTTTCTCCAGGTCATGGTCTACCCATGTACCAAACATCCAAATCCGTTCAGCTGATTTAGCGTGAAAGCGTAACAAACAAACAAACTCACTTTCGCATTTATAATATTTGTTAGGATATAAGTAGTTAGGATTAGGATTACCGTACCTAGGAGAAAAGCTCCCTAAGAGGAATCCACAGAAATGAGTGTTGCTCCTAACTACAATTTTGCTAAAGCAAAGTCTCTCTGTCCGTCAGTTTGATACAGTTCTACAGCTACCAGAACCAGTTTTTTTTTTTTTTAATTTGTGTAATCATCAAATGACTTCTCCCGCTCTGGGCGGAGCGGGAGGGCGTGTCAGACTTTTACTGACTAAAACCCGTGTTCCTTCAGTTGCCTGTTGCCAAGGGTCCCGGTTTCGGACTTTCCCGCAAGGTATTCACTTCACTACGTCTACCCTCTATATATGAGGGTGAGGAGAACCAGCATCCCCGCCAGTACCAGTACCGGTTTGCAGCTAGTCTTTACCTTATATACAGGGTCTAAAAAGACGCATCACATAGCCGTGAACTACGCATTCTGTACATCGAATTAAGTAACATAGTACAAAAATAATTGCTGGGAAACGACGTTTATATTTGGTGTGAAAAATCGCTGTTTACTGTAGTGCGCAACGTAACGCACGCAAAACATTGTGTTTATGCAACAGCTCAGGGTTCGTGGTGTCGTAGTGCCGCAATTAGCCTTTTATGCGCCCACTGCGAGCTGCTATATCCGCGCTCTTGAAATGTTTTCTAATCATAACCGGTTCTGACAGTAAAATGGATTGTCTATAAAAATAAATAATAGGTATTGTTAGTGGCCCTGGTCTGGTAATTTCTGCGCCCCTCCAGGGTCTGCGCCCTGTGCCTGGGCACCGCTGGCACCGCCATATCTACGGCACTGCGTGGGGGTATTTAAAATTAACGTCTGAAAAAGTTGGAACTTTGACCTTCAATATCTCCGTAGCCAGAAGGTTCCCAGATATGGTCCAGAACAAAAAAAATATCACAATGATGGGAATAACAAGTGGCAAGGCTACAGCTTCGTTAAGTGTCATTTTACACCGTTATCTATATCTATACTAATCTATACTTCTATACTAATATTATAAAGAGGAAAGATTTGATTGTTTGTTTGCATTGAATAGGCTCCGAAACTACCGAACCGATTTGAAAAATTCTTTCACGGCTCCTTATTAAAACTCCAATAATGTAACCCAAGGTTTAAAAAAATTACCTAAAATAGCCGTAGATAAGTACTTAGGGCTACACGTGCGAAGCCGGGGCGAGCAGCAAGTAGATTATATATTTTGACAGCCCGACAGGTTGCTTGAATTCTGCAAAAGGACGAAGACTAACCTCAAAAAATAAAAATCATTTCACGCCGACGAAGCTGGCGATGCGAAGATATTAGCTGTTCTTGTGAACAGCTAATAACTCGGTAAAGTTAATAAAGTAATATAACGCACTTACTAAATCGAATTAGTTAGATACCTCACTTTCGCACTTGAAACAAAATTAATAAAAACCGGCCAAGTGCGTGTCTGACCACGCACTATGAATGTTTCTGTAGTTGGGATGAATTTTATCCCAAGAACAAACTTAACATTGTAGAAAATATGTTCTATACGTTTTTTTTTTTATGGAAGCAAATGTAAGTTGGTCGTTTATTACTCGTTAAATTGTAGAGCCTACTTGACTAGGGAACTCTAAAAAGGATAACTTCGCAGAACAAATTACATTTTTATACTGACCGTAATACGAATGACCATAAATCTTAATCTGGTTTAATTAAAACCTTACGTTTATTAAAGTAAATTATGTTTTTTAGTTAAAATGTCGGATGTTCCGCGTTCAAAAGGTTTACATGAACGAATAGATAAAGATAGATAATTAAAAAAAAAACATTTATTTATTTATTTATTATTTATGTACACACAGTACAAAGAGATATGACATAATTATGATATGAGTACAAAGGTACTGCTTATTTCTTAAGAAATTTCTTCCAGCAGACCTGCGAAAGGAGAAATGAGAAAGAAATGTAGACAATAGTGTGTGAGAACAAGAAGAGAAAAACATGATTATGCGAAGTCTTAACTAAAATATTAAATATACCTACACATATACGCAAGAAAATTAACATATACTTAAATAAATACATAAAGCTTAAATATATAAACATAAATACACTATAGGTACCTATATAATTATATACTCATAGTTGAGAGGAAAGATAATGCTCTTTTACACGAAATTTAAATTAAGAAACAGTTTTCAGATCACGAATGCTAGGCGGAAGTGAGTTCCACAATCTTACAGCATGGACAGAGAAGGAATAAGAATAATAGCTAGTGAGATCTACACGGTGCGTCACTAGGACGAGCGTAAGAAATACGCTCACGCAGGTAGGACGGATAGGACGGGTTGTGTAAGATGTTGAAGAGGAGACATAAAAGCCGAGTGTTCCTGCGAAGGCGGATAGGGAGCCACTTGAGTTCCTTGCGAAGGTGAGAAACATGGCCATATTTTCGGAGACCGAAAACAAAGCGAATGCACAACATTAAAAGTTTTTGCTTGTATTTAATTGTATTGCTTGTATTTATTGCATCACTAAGGAGGAGCTCGTAGCTAAGTAATAACAGCCGCACGGGTTAAGCTACGCGTGCCGGGGTGGGTCCGTAGATGGGTGACCCTCTTTACATTCCAACACTCCTCCGTCCCGGCTGTCATTCGTGGATCTTTGACAGTCGTTATGGGTCGTTAGAAGCTCGAAAGTCTGACAACCGGTCTTACCAAAGGGTATCGTATTACCCAGTTACTGGTTAGTGGAGGTCAGAACCAGTCGCTCCATGTAAAATATTGCTGGTATTCAGCTGCATCTGGTTGGACTGGAAGCCAACACTAACATTGTTAGGAAAAGTCTAGGCAGATTGATTCCAAAATAAAACATTCCATGTTCATTCTTTATTCAGGACATCCACGTCTGTCGATTTCTGCTACATTAATTAATTACTTATTTACTATTGTATCACGGAACATGAGGAAATAAAACTGAGAATCAAAAGCTTCTGTGGACCTGATTACTCAAAGTGTGCAATAATAACGTTATTATCAACCCATGAATAAAAGTTTTTTATAATTAACTTGGACCGTGATAAAATTCTCCTTGTAATAAAGTCAAAAAATTATTTATCATTTTATACGAATGTAATTAAAATAAATAATATTGGCTCGAAGATAAAAGCTTTGTACTTATTATAATAATTAACATGGATAGTACTTGCTCAAAAGATTTCGTTTATTTATTTATCTGTTACAATTAAAGGTTCTACCACCATGTTTCATTCACATTATTGTCACAGAATAGTACAGAAGACTCACTCCGCAAAATCATTGAAATAAAAAGCGACTCTTGCTACGCAACAGTAGTGCAATTCAGGTCGCACAACATTAATTACCTACAGTTATATTCACCCAGAAGTTGCCTCTTTTTCTATTGCGTCACTTTTATATCTTCTGAAGGACTACGTAACGCCTACTGAAATGGCCCGACAAGACGAGCCCACTGCGTACCTGTAGCTTCATACATTCATACCTCAAATGAAGAGTGCGCCTTCTGTAATATTCTGTGTTATTATTGTGTCCTGACGACGACTCGTTGCACTATGACGCACTCCTAAACGTTGTTTTATTGTGCCAGTCACTTTAGAAATATTGAAATGAAACAAACATAAAAACATACCCTTAAGACCTACGTTAAATATTTTTTGATATTCGGATAGCGTATGAAAGCTTTTTAAGATTAAAGATTTTTAATTCATATTAGTTATGATACCTATGCCATAACCACGCTACTCGAATGGTTTGACAGATGAGGAAGATTTGACATCAGCTCTAGGAGGGTATTGGACAGGCATGAGGTTGAATTAAAAATCTAAAAAAATGTATACAGGGTGTTAGGGTAAACACCATTATCCTTGCAACCAGTGGTTTGGTTTCATTTATAGAACGTAAAATCAATGGAAAATTACAACTTTTTTTTACATCTGCATTTTACCACAAGATACGCAAGAGGGCAACGAAATTGCGTCTCAACATGGGCGGGACGTGACCTGATCGGCCGCGAGCGCGACCCCTCCCCCAGTCGGTCAGCTATTTCGCTAGCGAGCACGGTGACGGATAGAAACTTTTTTAAATCTTTTAATGAAAATAACGTTTTTTTTTTGTTGTGTCGGTCATTTATTTTTATATTTAAGTCAACTACCCATGGCTTGAATGACAACGGTGTTTACCCTTACACCCTGTATAAATCGTGATATTTCGCGGGTATTCTGATATGAGTACAATTAATTAAATAACATGATTGAACTGCAGCATGACTATGAGATAGTTGACAGTCAAAGTGAGTACAACTGGCAGCATGTACATCCCAGCAGGAATCTTGGTCGAAAGCTTAATCTCTAATGGATTCTTCTTGAGCAGACGTAAAAAGTCCTTTATCAGTTTGGCGTCAGCTTCGCTTGAATCTGAAACAAAATGTCACTAATTTTTACACACTAAATCTGAATTTTAGGAAATCTTTAACAGAAATAGTCTTACCAATAATCATTTTATTGTAAAATCGCACCAACGCCCGGTGGAACTTCACTCCTTGGTTTTTCGTCATTTGTCCGGCAACTAATGGCATTATCGTCACTACGATGTAACTTAATAAAACAATAGCAATCCTAGCAGCGTCATGGGTGGACCCCACCTATAATTAAAAATAATAAAGGTGTGTCCAAAGGCTTTAGAGGAGCTCGTGGCTAAGTAATAACAGCCGCACGGGTCGATCCATCAGGTTAAGCTACGCTTGCCGGGGTTGGTCCGTGGATGGGTGACCATCTTTACATAACGAGACTTCTCCGTGCCTCGGAAAGCACGTTAAGCCGTTGGTCCCGTCTGTCATTCGTGGATCTTTGACAGTTGTTATGAGTCGTTAGTAGCCCGAAAGTCTGACAACCAGTCTTACCAAGGGGTATCGTGTTACCCAGTTACTGGGTTGTGGAGGTCAGATAGGCAGTCGCTCCATGTAAAATAATGGGATTCAGCTGCATCCGGTTAGATTGGAAGCCGTCCCCAACATTATTGGGAAAAGGCGAGGCAGATAATGAACGGTGTGTCCAAACATTGGGCGACAAGAGCGCGGCAGCAACACGCAGCGTTTGCAGGACACATTTCTGCCACGCTCTGGTTAGGACTAAACCGACGAATGTTGGCGCGGCAGTACTGCGCGGCATATTCGCGTGTGTCGTAGCTCCGCCTATAATAATTCATCCAAACACAATTACTGAAGAATGTTTGCTAGAAATGTTTGTGTCCAATGTGTCGTCTAATCACAGCGAGGCAAGCCGCGCGCGGCAGCCGCGCACGCTTGTCGCTCAATGTTTAAACACCTGAAGATTATAGCTTTCTCCTCCAAATAAACTCTTCCTTCCAACTGCTACGAAGAATTTGCACGGAGAGGATTGTCACGTTAGCATGAACCACCCAGGTTCATTTTTTTGCCAGCCAAATGAACCGCTAAGCTGACGAATGCTTAGCGTGTGTAAAAAATGCAGTCGGAATCGTCCACCGCGGAACGATCCCGCCTACATTTTCATACAAAGTGAAGTTAAGTGCGTACGCTTAGCCGTGGGCTGCTGTGGAGCGGCGCCTTTATACGTTCTTAAGAACAAACATATCGTAACATACAATACTTACATTAAAAACATACGTGTAAAATATTTGGTACGTCACCAAAATATACTGTGATATTGACATGATCAGCGAATAGAAATACTGAAAAATAAAATTATTAAATCATTACTATAATGAATAAATATTCGGTAATAATAGTTTATAAATAAAAAAAGTACCTGGCGTCCAAAGCAAACCGTTACTTTTTCACAACAGTTCACTAAATCACGATACAGTTCAACCCATTCTTGAATCTGCTCCCTTGTGATATCACATTGCTCATCCGGCCTAATATCACGGCTCCCTACTCTCTCCTGAACAGATGATATCAACAAACTCAGGCATTTAGTTAAATGAACAACAACTATAATAACAAAAAACAACATAACGTGCTGAAATACTCCAGTCATTCTTATAATTGATTGTGATACCACTATGGGAATCAAAATTATCAACGGATCTGACGGTGAGAATGATATTAAGGCTTCCGTAGACCTGAAGGCAGAAAACAAGAAAGAAATTAAAATAAAAGAAATTCCGAAATAGAATATTTTTTTTAGAGAATTATTTAAATTTTTATCATCTTTAAAACATTCTGAAACATTAATGACACTTCTCAAATATGATTGGAAAGCGCGACTGTAACAGATTCCGGTGAAGATGGATGACACAGAGTTAATATACGAAAAAACTCCAAACCAAAGAAAAATTAATTTCATTTGATTATAATTATCTCTTCCTAACACCAAATAAACTTCATATATTACGAGTATAGTGTGCAAAATTGTTTGAACGAATATTTGGAGCTTAATAGAATATTTCTTCATCTTTTTCTGGCTGCAATAATTTCTGTATATGCTTAAGAAATTTTCCATAATCAATAGATTGTTCAGCCATTTTAATGGAGCCATTTCGTTTTTATTGGTGTGTTCCAGCGACAACGACAGGTATAATAAATGATAGTAGTATAGTCCAAGTAGACGGTAGCAAAACTTTTTGTTATTTTAATATTATAGTAAGTACTCACTAGATTGATTAACTGTCAATAATTTTGACGATAAAACATATTATTCTTAAAAGTAATATTAGTAATTTCAGTCAAATATCATTTGCTTAATAATATCGATATTATTAAGCCATTTCACATTAAGTAAATTACAGGAAACAGTTACCACGTTTGGATGTTTTAACTTTTATCGTTCGCAGGTACCTTTATTATCACCATGTAACCAACTACGATAGTTATAAAGTTGAGTTTTAGTTCAATCAATATTGTAACTTTTGCCATAGAGGACCACAATTTTTGATCTATTTCGATAGCATACAACATCTGTGCGCTGCAAACTGCAACCACAAATGACGTCAACGTTTTTTTTCTGTCTACAGATAATATGACTAGCAAACATGGCCAACGGAGTCATATTATGTAGGGGTTCGATTAAATATGAATATAACTAACTGTATGAATAAAATGCATGCTACATAGCTAGTCATTTATTTATTTAGTATTTCTTTATCTATTTTTTATTTATTTAGTAACATCTTCTTCATCTTCTTCTTTGTCGGTGCTCTCTTGACAGAGCGGTCGTGGCCATCAAGTTGCAGTGAGATTTCGGTCAGCCGTGATTTGCCTGACGATGCGACGCTATCTTTCTCTGTCGGCTGTTTTATGTGTGCATTCGTGTAGTGGGCCGCCCACTGCAGATTTAATCTGGTCGGTCCATCGCATGGGCGACCTACCGCGTGCTCTTGTTCCTTCGACTTTTCCCTGCACTACAAAACGTTCAATGGAATCTTTTCCCCGTCGTGATACGTGTCCAAAGAATTGGAGTATTCGAGCCTGTACTGTAGCCGATAGACGCTGCTTGATGCCAAGTTCTTGGAGTATAGATGTGCGAAATTCTGTCCACGACACTCCAAGCATTTTTCTCCAGCACCACATTTCCAGAGCGTCTATTTTCTTCCTCTCAATTTTTCTAATAGTCCACGTTTCAACAGAGTACAGGAACATGGGAAATACTAATGCCCGAACAAGCTGGGTTTTGGTCGCTTTGGTGATGTTGCGATTCTTCCAGACTTTCCTCAGCCTGTCCATAGCAGACCTAGTTATGGCCCTGCGTCGCTTGATTTCGTCTGCGCAGCCACCTTGACTCGAGATCAGAGCTCCTAGGTAGATATATGACTGTACGACATCGCAGTTCGCAATCTGGGTAACTTCGGGCTAATTTTTGTTTGCACGGTCGACAATCATCATCTTCGTCTTACTTCTGTTTATTCTCAAGCCAAATGCTAAGCTGGCATGTTCCATCTTGGAAAGCAACTGCTCCATGTGACCAATACTAGTTGAATAGCGTAGTATCATCCGCATAGCGTAAATTCGAGTTTTTCATTCCACCAATTGATACACCGTCCGTCCAATCATCGATGGTAATCCGCATTATCAGCTCTGTGTAAAAGTTAAACAAGAGCGGCGATATGATACATCTTTGACGAACGCCTGTTCCTGGGTGGAAATCATTCGATAGTACGCCATCTGTTCTGACTGATGCTGTTCCATCCTCATAAAGACTTCTCAAAAGATGCACAAGGTGTTTCGGTGTACCCATAGCAAGAAGGGATCTCCACAGCATCGGCCATTTCACCGAGTCGAACGCCTTGGAAAAGTCGACAAAGCATATATATATCGGCTTGTTGTACTCTCGGGCTTTCTCAATAATTTGACGCACTATAAAGATTAGCTCTCGAGTGCCTTTCGCCTTAACAAACCCAGCCTGTTCACGTGCAACTTCTTTGGACAAGTAGGTCTTCAGTCGCTCATTTAACACGTGTAGTAAAATTTTACTGGCGTGCGATATCAGTGCAATCAGGCGGTAATTGCTGCACTTCTTTGTAGAACCTTTTTTATGCAGTGGAATGAAGACAGTGTGGGCCCATTCTTTGGGCCAAGTTCCAGTTTGCCATATTTTTTTGCAAAGAAGATGAAAAATTCGTACCCCCTGTTCGCCTGCGGCCTTGATAGTCTCGATTGGAATAGCATCCTTGCCGATAGCTTTACCATTCTTTAGATGCTTGATGGCAGCTTCGACTTCCTCTTTGAGTATACTCGGTTTCATATCTTCATTATTGGGTTCCGTTGGAGCAAAATCTTGGGAAAGATCGTCCTAGTATAAAGACTGGCAGTACTCCTTCCAGGTCTCGGAAATGTCTTCCAGCTCAGTTACCACTTCACCTCGACAATTCTCAATAGTTTTAGAAGAGAAAGATTTCGTAATGGAGCGTATCTTATGATGCAAGTCCCTGGTCTCATTTTTGTCGCTATGAGCCTCTATTTCTTCACACATTCTGCTTAAGCTGATGTTTTGGTCTCGCCTGCAAGCTGCTTGAATCTGCGCAGACTGTCGGTTTAAGGTTCTCACATCAGCGCCCGATGCTTTCATCTTACGTCTTTTTTCGATGAGTGCTTGAGTACTGTCGCTCATCCATTGCTGTCGTTTCCTAATCTCTGCAAGTGGTTGGGAATCTTTGACTGCGCCTTTTATAAGCCGATGGATTTAGTAACATAGACGATGGTTTATAACGAAACGAGCGCGTAAAATTTCATGAACAGACCTTTGTGCGTGTAGATATTATGGAACAACACCTAAATGTATCTACACAAAATAAAATTATTTGAACTTTTGAATAAATTATCCATCCCTGTACGGTTTTTATTTTGCTAATTTCATATAACATAAGTTATTTATTTACGCCCAAAGATGAGTTAAAATGAGTGTTGAATAATAAGGAAGTTTCGACGCTCATTACTTCCAAAACCATTTTTTTTTTCAATTCTGCTTCCATACAAGGCTAGATAATAAAAGACAAAGTGATATAATTTTTAGTTTTGAACGCACACCGTCAAACAGATGAGTAATAACCATACTACATTTGTATGGAAGAATGACTGACTAGCGTAACCTTAAACTAATCGAATAATAACCGTTTCAAAACATACTGATATGTTCATTTGATTTCAATCTCCTGGCAAATTTGTGTGGAGTTTCACCAATTTCCAATACTTGGACGAAAGGCACAATGGCCCCTTGTAATTGAGTTTGTCAGGCACGTAATGTAATTTGAGTAATGGCTGTTACTTCAGGTGCCTTGGCAGTTATTACAGTTTACAGTGTTATCTTAGAGAATTCTGGTTATTTATAGATAAATTTTTACTTGGTTCTTAAGCTCGAAAATATTTTCTTATAAAAAAACTTAAGAGCGTTGTTTCTAAAAGTTGGCAACATCGTAAATAACTGTCAAATATTTACCTGTTTTAATTATTTTGGCAAATTTACTGTATGGAACTATGAAATATCGCTAACTAACTTACTAGAATATTAATAATGAAATGCAATTATAACACTGAATTTAAGTTGTAACCAAATCCTATTTTTACAACTAAAACTAAATATTCGGTGTTACGATATTATTTATTCCTTTTCATTATCAATATTTTACTCCACTAGTTAGCCATATTTCATATTTCCATACAGTAATATTGCCAAATTAATCAAAACAGCGAAATATTTGACATCTATTTGCGACATTGCCCACTTTCAGAATAAACGCTCTTAATAATAATATCATAAATATGTATTATTATATCATAAATATGTATTATTATATCATAAATTTGAATTATTTTCGATGCAGCGCGGGTTGCTACGCCATGCTACGCCATGCTACGCTCTCTGCCAACCGTGTCTACAGTATACGTGCTACGAAGCATGGCTACGACTGCAACGAGCCGTAGCAGTAGGTATTCATAAGTCAACTGAAGCAATTCTCGTATTTTTTAAGAACGTCCGCATTCTAATCTCATTCCCAATCTGTCAAAAATACATTCAATTTACCAACATTTTTGACAAGTTTGACAGATTGTCACTTGAATGTGAACGTTTTTTAGGTACTTACGAGAATTGGCCTTCTGATGGTTATCTAATAAGTGATGTACACCCCAAACAAGACTCAATATTAATATCAATAATCGTTTATACCCTAATTTGTGTATAATCATACGTTACTCAGTTAAAATTTAAAAAAAAAATACCTTTCAAATATTAATACAAAACCTTCTCTGCCCCAAACAAACTTTGTTTGAAACCATAAAAATTCTCTTGAACATTTTCCACGAGTATTGTAAGCATAAATAACTCTTATAAATAAATATCAAGGGAAAATTCAAGTTCAATGAAGCTTAAAAACATGGCTTTCGTTTCATAGCGCGATTTATTCCAGTTTTCCTCCTTTTGAGAGAGCTCTTAAAGTATAAAGAACGGTGAAGTAATTCAAATTAAAACATTATGGAGGATGACATTGGAGGCCAGTGTTGGTAGTCACTATTGGTGGCCAGTGTTGGTGGCCAACATTGATGGCCGTTTTGACGTATACACAATTTCTGGAATAATTTCTTTAGACGATGGTGGCTTTAATTTGTAATATGTTTAGATACTAGTGACCCACTCCTGCTTCGCACGGATTTATGGAGGGTGGGAAATCATCAAATGACTTCTCCCGCTTTGGGCGGAGCGGAAGGGCGTGTCAGACTTTTATTGACTAAAACCCACCCGTGTTCCTTCAGTTGCCTGTCGCCAAGGTCCCGGTATCCCTTTCGGACATTTCCGCAACCCTGGCAGGCATCGGTCCTACCGGACCCCGCCATAACGGATTTATGGACTTGACAAAACATAGAGATTTCTTAGTTATATGTAACTTTAATATTAACGTATTATACATATAAACCTTCCGGAATAAATTCTCTAAACGATGGTGAAAACCTCATCAAAATCTGTTGCGTATATAGAAGAACAACATACAGACAAACGCGAAATAGTTATTTGTGCAACAAGAGAGCAAAGTTGTTTTTTGGTGCGAGTGTTGATTTTGAATCCCGAGTAAGCGAAGGATTCTATAATTGAATAGGTTAGAATCCTGAAATAATATATAATAATATATATTGAATAGGGAATCTAGGTTAGAATCCTGAGCACAGCTAGGGATTCAAAGGCACGAGATGCAAATAACTTTTGTCTCGTGTAACACATACAACTTTTCACCTCAGCAGCGAGAACATATGAGATATTAGAACATATTAGGGGTTTAAATATGAATTTGCCGTATTGTACTGAAGAACGGAAACCATTTTTTTCTGAGATAAAATATATTTATTTAATCAAAGTATTTTCCCCATTGTTTACACATTTCTGCCATCTCCTGGGAAGGTCATTTATGCCTTTGCGATAGAAATCTGGGGACCTGGACTCAACAAACTGAGTGAAGGCATTTTGTATTGAAACCCTTTCATTTCTGTATAGGTTCAACAAGGTAGGTAAGGCAAGCTTCAACACGCTGATGCCTGCCAGGGTTGCGGAATAGTCTGAAAAAGATACCGGAACCCTGGCAACAGGCAACTTAAGGAACATGGGTGGGTTTTAGTCAGTAAGAGTCTGACACGCCCTTCCGCTCCGCCCAGACCGGGAGAAGACATTTGATGATTTCCCACCCAAAAAAAAAAAGATTAGTCAAATCATGGGGCCACCTATTTTGCAAGCTTTTTGTCTCACCGATTGATGCAAATTGGTCATTATTTTGGATATGCTTAAGCTAACATCAAACGGTGCCGCTAGTTCCTTGGTAGTTTGATATGGAGCGGCTTCTACCATCGCATCTAATTCATCGTTATTTACCTTAGAGGCTGGTCTTTCTCGGGGTTCAATCTTCAAATCGAAGTTTCCACTACGAAAGCGATTAAACCAAAAACGCACGGTGCTTTCATTAGCCGTATCCTCTCCAAACACAACATTGATATTGCGAGCTGTTTCCGCTGCGTTAGTTCCACGTTGGAACTCATATTAAAAAATTACTCTAATTTTCAATATAAGTACAGTACGACACAACTCACATGTAGCATCGGCAAAATTCGTAAAACCGATCACAATCCAACCTGAATGGGCCTTCAAAATCACCAATATTTATTACTGCTTTAGGTGAAAATGATCTTTACGCAAACTTGTAAAGTTATATAACCAAATACATCCGTAAAATTGAAATTAATGAATGCAAATTTTCACATTAATGCTACATCTAAGTAAATAGTTGTGTCGTACTGTAATTATCTTTACTGTTAAAAGCTGAATGCAAAAACAAAAATCGAATCTTGTGGAAAAAAGTTTCACTCTGGAATCTCACACCGTGATGCAAGTTTAATTTTAATTCAAAGTGGCCAGTACGTTACTTATTACATTTAAAACCTGTATGTTTATCCGAACGTTTTACTGTTTGTTTCTTTTTTGGGCCTACTAGATATCGAAATTAAAATCGAACATCGAATCGACTTGTTTCTATCTCTTGCTTTTTTCGTATCGAATTAAAAGTGACAGAACAAAGTGAAATTCAAATATTTCGAATTTTGTGAGTAGACCCATGACATGTTCTCGGAATTTAGAAAAAAAATAATTAAAAAGTTACTTTGTCTCACGCTCGCACCAAAATTGAATTTTGCACACTGTCTGTAGACAGCAAAACCTGCTTGTTTGAGGTGCTGAGGTGAAAAGCAAATTTAATTTATAATATTGCCCCGCATATTATGTCTCGATCCCGTGAAGATAATGAGATAAAAAGTATCCAAATATTTCCTAATCCAGATCATGGTCTGTGGCAAGTTTCATTCAAATCTGTTCAGCCGTTTTAGCGTGAAAGCGTAACAAACAAAACAACTCACTTTCGCATTTATTATAACAGTTAGGATGATGTAGATAAAATAAAGCTGAAGAATTTTTTATTTATATTTGAACGCGCTAATCTCTGGAACGTGTCTGAATCGGAGTTTGAAAAATTCTTTCTGCATTTGATAACCTTATTCTTGAGGAAGGTTATACACTATTTAACATCAAGCTACGACCCTCAGGAGCGTAATGTTTGCGGGAAAGTCCGAAAGGGATACCGGGACCTTGGCAACAAGCAACTGAAGGTACACGGGTGGGTTTTAGTCAGTAAAAGACTGACATTTGATGATGAAACAAAAAAAAAAAAAAAAAATGGGATTGTTTTTAACCGGCGAATAAAATCGCGGGGCACAGCTAGTTTATAATATTAGTATGGATATAGATATTTGCGTAGTTAATCAATTCGCCACGTGCCCGAAAATAGGATGGCTCAATAAACGTGACGAGTCCGCCAACACTGGTTTTATGAATTCGATTACATTGGATAACTTAATCCGTGTTCGGAACTAGTGGTTCGTTACTGATTGCTACAGGTTTCTCGTGATTGGCTAGATGAGAGGATTTTTTAGATTGATTGCTAGGTCAAACGTAGTGGGATTTTTTGGAGAGAAATGCTGGCTGATATCTCAAACGTAATGGGATTTTTTGGAGAGAAATGCTGACTGGTTTGATGTCTTTTTAAAATGGTAAAAATTTTATGTTTGGATATGATTAGTTCTGTGTAGAGAACTTAATTGGTATAACAAGTATAGTATGCTGCATAGTCAGGACATAATATTTGGATAAAGAAACATATTTTATTGGATTGGAAATATTTGGGATACACACAGGAAATCTATACTAATATTATAAAGCTGAAGAGTTTGTTTGTTTGTTTGAACGCGCTAATCTCAGGAACTACTGCTTTGGAATGTAAAAATTCTTTTTGTGTTGGATAGTCCATTTATCGAGGAAGGCTATAGGCTATATAACATCACGTTACGACCAAAAGGAGCGGAGCATAAATGAAAAATGTTGCAAAAACGGGAAAAATTATTCCTTTTTGAGAGCTTCCGTTGCGTGCGCTGCGTAAACTCCGCTGCGTAACTGGAATAGGAAATAGGATACGTTTTATCCCTATATTCCCACGGGATGGACATCTACGCGGGTGAAACCGCGGGGCACAGCTAGTAAAACAATAAAATCAAACGTTAAAAAAAACATTTATTTCAGGTCCTTGACCCATATTAAATACAAATTATTTTAACATTACTTATTATTTTTAACAATACACATATTTGTCAATTTTGTGTCAATATTATTTTGAATTACATAAGTATAAGTGTAAGTATAATAAGTTAATAAAGTTACGTTATCAGTTGAAGGTATAATATATGTCTGATCGAATCAATTCATGTCAAAACAAAATATAAATCAATTAAATAACAATGAATTAAATACGGTAAATGCAGTAATGTCAGTAGTAGTATTAGTACGGTAAATGTGTAAATGTAATGCAAAATTAAAAATTAAAATGACACATCTTATCACAATGACAAATCAAGCACCCGAAATATGCCCAATATAGGGGCAATCCAGTCGTTAAAACTAACAAAATCATAGAAACAATAAAATAAAAAAACTTAAGACAATAAAATAGCGAAAAAAAACAAATTGATGTGATTGTAATCAGTTCCTCCTAACAATAAATATAATTCATGAATGAGAATTATAGTGTGCAACGTAGTCTGGACGAGTATTAAGAAGATTATAAAACATTTCTTCCTAAGAAATTCTCCATTAACAATACATTGTTGAAAAACTTTACAGAAGACATGTTTGTTTCTAATGTTATGAGCCTCGGAGAGGACAATGTTCTTCTGTCATTTTAAATTAATATTGGAAACCCAGCACCAGGGGGCTTAAAACAGTCACTTTGGCAGAATCATAATAGGAAAATATTATGAATAATCGTAAAATGTCAAAATTTGACAATTCATACTATGATCTGCGTGCGATTCATATTACGAAATAATTCATCCGTTTGGCAGTTTTCTATGGAGATTCGTAAAATGGTCCACATAATATAAATTGCTGTTTGTCAAATCAGAGGAATTGCTAATGACAGCTGGAAATTCAGAAAATGAAATGCTTTTAGAGGAATTGCTAATGTGACCGTTTTAGGCCCGCCTTTGCTTAGTAAGTAATGAACTATCATTCATTTTGATAACACGACACTATTTAAACATGCTCGTTTAAATATATACCTCTTCGATCAATACCGCTAAGCTATGGCAATATTACTGAAATAGAAATGTTTTGTTCATAAAGCGTCTTATGAATTTGTAAATGAACGTGTACAGTTGAGGGTTCGAGAGTTAAAACATATTGAACAGGAAACAGCGTTTGTTCACGATTCATATTGATATCAAACTCAAACTCAAAGCATTTATTTCAATTAAACCATTTACAGGCACTTTTGAATTGTCAAAGAGTCGGTCATTTAGTCGGAGAGATGAAGCTAGTTGCCCTTTCCAAAACGTAGATCTCTATGGAGAAGAACGGGCAAGAAACTCCAAGGACACTGTTTTAAATATGGATATAGATATTACAAAATCCTGGGTACAGTATTCTTGTTGCTTCTATATGTGAGAACAATGTAAAACAAAAAATAATGTAAAGCAATTCAAAATTTAAGATTAAAAATAAGCTCTGGCAAATAAGAGGTGACCAGTCTCAACTGACGGCGGCCGTTCACGATCAGCACCATCCATCTATCATAATATCTTTAGTCTTATCATAGGAAAAGATGTAGATGTGATACTTTCCGGTTATTGAACTGAGCGTAAATAATAGCAAAGGGTTAGAGGTAATTTCATTGGTTGGTTGGTGATCGAGCCGAGTGCGAGCTCGGATAGGGTTTTTTACGTAATCGTAAATGCCGGACAAGCCGCCTAGCCTTTTTCAACTACCTTAGGGTCGGCTTCCAGTCTAACCAGATGCAGCTGAATACCAATATTTTACATGGAGTGACTGCCTATATGAACTCCACAACCCAGTAACTGAGTAATACAATACCCCTTAGTAAGAGTGGTTGTTAGACTTTCGGGCTTCTGATGACCCGTAACAACGGTCAAAGATCCACAAATGACAGCCGGGACCAACGGGTTATCTTACTTTCCGAGGCATGGAGAAGTCTCGATATGTAAAGATGGTCTACCATCCACAAACCAACCCCGGCAAGCATAGCTTAACCTGATGGACTGACCCGTGCGGCTGTTATTACTTAGCCACGAACTGCTAGTAAACAATTAAAATCTATACGAAGTTATAATTATATAATTTAATAAAGTTAACACAAAATGAAATAAAATTCACTCATAAATATGACGAATGCAGAATGATATAATAAAATCTACCATTATATAAATCTACCATGACATATATAAATCTACCATGATATTAAAACTACCATGTAACGGTTAAATGATATGGTTAAATTGCAACATAACTATGAGATAGTTGACAGCCAACGTAAGTATAACAGGCAGCATATACATCCCAGCAGGAATGTTGTTCAATAACTTGATCTCTATTGGACTCTTCTTTATCAGACGTATAAAGTCCTTTATCAACTTCGCTTCAGCTTCACCTGAATCTGTAACAAAAGGTAAGTGAATTTTACGCGAGTTTTTTTTTGCCCACAATGTCTATACTTATTACTTATACTTTTTTATTATATTATAATTTATAGTACACTGCGAGCAGTGGTGGTCCAGTGGTAACGGCCACGACTTACGAGTATCGAGTTTCGAACCCTGACAGGCGCTTTACTTTGTGTAAATTATTTCATCGCCACTGCTCTCAAAACGGTGAAGGAAAACATTGTGAGGAAACTGGCATGTCCTAGAACCAAAAAGTCGAAGACATGTGACATCTACCAACCCGCACTGGGCCCGCGTGGTGGATTACGGCCCGCTCCCTCTCACAGAGAGGAGGCCTGTGTCCCAGCAGTGGGAACATTATAGGCTGATTATGTTATGTTATGTATATATATATTAATCATATTATAATTACATTTGTTTGTATGTAGGGGGTAATCTCCGGAACTACCAGTCCGATTTGAAAAAATCTTTTTGTATTGGATAGCCCAATTCTTAAGGAAGGCTATTGGCTATGTAACATCATGCTATGACCCTTAGGAGCCGAGCTAAAAGAAAGAAAACTACGCGAAAACAAAGTAATAGCGCGTGCGGGCGCTTGAATGCAGCGCAGTGGGTCGAGGGCCGAAATTTCTAGCGGAATAAGAAGAAATAGTCTTACCAATAATCATTTTATTGTAAAGTTGAACCAACACCCGTCGAAACTCCACTCCTTGGTTACTAGCCTTCTGCCCAGCAACTAATGGCATCATCATTACTGATACGTAACCAAATAGAACAATAACAACTCTCGTACACTCTTCGGTATTGCCAATCTGTAATTTCAAATAAAGTAATAAAAACTAAAACCCAACTACGACTAAAAAGGTATTTAAAGGTATTACTTTAATTTTTTTTTTATTCTTTTGGCGTTATAATATATATATTTTTGAAATGTTCTCATTAAGCCCTTTCATTTGATACCCAACATGGTACGATAAAACAATTTTTTTTTTTAGTTCCTGACTTTATGTCCTCTAGAGGGCGCCATTTTTATGCCATTTTCTATAACCAGCAGACGATCAAGACGCTTCCAACGATACCTCATTTGTCAAATTGTGATGAGTCGTTTAGAAGATATGAGGGAACAGATGAACATACATACATACATACATACATACCGGTCAAAATCATAACCCTCCTTTTTTCTTCGCCGTAGTCGGGTAAAAACTACCCTCACGCGACTGACAACCTAATCTGAGCGAGTAAATCAAGACGAGTCAGTGGTATTCATTCTGGTACATCCAACTAGACTGGAAACTGACTCCAACAAAGTTGGGAAAAGGCTAGGCAAATGAAAACGGTTTTGCTTTAAAAAATTTTTTAATAAAGTGGAGCAGAACCGTGATGAGTAAAGTATTGCCACCTATTTTAAAAACATAACTTCTAGAAGATAGGTGACAATACTTAGCTGCAGAATTATGGTTTCTGACAGACTTGATGATTTCTAACCACGTACTCGAGCCGGAAGAGTATATCAAAATGTGCCAGGCCTGAATAAAGGCATAGTCAATTTACTCATAAAAGCTAAAGAATTTTTGCAGTAAGTATGTGTGTACCTACACACATACTTACTGCAAAAATTCTTTAGCTTTAGGTACTTACTTTTAAAACATTCTTGTAAAAAATATAGTACAACATCAAAATGTAGTGTGATGTCGACAATATGATCGAAAAGAAAAACTGAAACATAAGAATACCATTATGTCACAAGTGATTCATAAATAAGCATTAAATAGGTATTATTTACTTACCTATCTCACTGCACTAGTTGAAAATGACAAGTGGTACATGGTGTAGAAATATTAGCGGTGAAGGAACATCATTCCTGTTAGTCACACTGGTGTGACCACGAGTCCACACCTGTACATGTCTATCATAAATATCTATGACCTCTAGGTATAATTATTATGTTTTAAATACCTGGCCTCCAAAGCAAAGCATCACTTTATCACAGCAGTCAGCTAAATCTCGATACAGTTCAACCCATCCTTGAATCTCTTCCCTTGTGATATCACATAGCTCATCCGAACTAATATCACATTTCCCTAAACTCTCCTGAACAGCTGATACCAACGATGACAAGCATTTGAACAAATGAACCAGTATCATTACAACAACATACAACATTACGTGCTGAAATACTATAGTAATTCTTGTAATAGTTTGTGATACCAAAATTGGAACCAAAATTAAAGGACTCAAGTGTGAGAACTTTATAAAAGTGTCAACAGATCTAAAGATAGCAAACGCTATAGAATATAAAATAAAGCCAATGCTGACCCAGTATGTTTTCTTTAGAGAGTTTATAAGTTTCTTGTCATTTTTAAAGCGTTCAGAGACATGGCTGATATTTCTATGATATGACGTGAAGGCGCGACTGTAACAAATACCAGCCATGACGGACGTCACTGAAGATAAGTAGGCAGATGCTGAAAAACCAGCAAAAATTAAATTGATTTGATTGTAATCGTCCTCTCCTAACAACAAATATAATTCATGAATGACAATTATAGTGTGCAACATCGTCTGGACGAATATTAAGAAGATTATAAAACATTTGTTTGTCTTCCTCTGGTTACAATAATTTCTGTAAATTCCAAAGATGTTTTCCATTAACAATAAATTGTTGAAACTCTTTATTGGAGACATTTTCGTTTCTTATGTTGTATGTTTCAGTGACGACGATAAAGTAATAGTTCTAATGGATGGGAGCAAAACATTTTATTACTTTTAAGTTCCCAGCGAGTTTCCTATGTAAGTAATTATAACTGTCGTTTTAATGACACTACGTTATTAATCATTTTCTGTTTAATTATCTAGTTGATGTTGTCAACAAATTACTTTAAACAGTTATTCCTGTTTGGTCCAGTTTAGGCTTGTATAATTATTTTGTTTCTTTTTAAGCTTTTTAATCTTAGTGATTGCCCTTTACCTCCAATTTCGAGAAAAATTAGGAGACCATTTCACGAATACGAAATGAAAGCCATCTAAAAAATACAGTCGAATTGAGAACCTCCTCCTTTTTTTGAAGTCGGTTAAATTAGACACTCAAAATTGATTTTTACACGCGTCTGAAGCAACAGCCAGTACTATTCCATAAATCGTCCTACCTAAACGGATTCTAAGAATAACGCCAAAAACAGATTCCTGCTTTATATTCCATACATTTATATTATTGTATTTTACGTCTAAGATACCTCCACGCGGCTTTGATACCGAATACCGTTTCGTATTAGAAGCTTAAGGCACCTTAAACGATTAATACTGTTTGCGTATGCTTCAGACGGTTCCAATTTACTAGATCGATATTACATGTAGTTAGGTTAATGAGAATAATACTTACACGTGTTATACCTACAGCATGTTCTATCTATATATAAATAGCGTAACTAGTAGCGTTATTTGACTAAAACCCGTACTAACACTGAAAGATGCTAGTCTGAAGTCTCCCCATGGTCATCGTTAGAAAGAGATAAGCGTATAAATTACCGGTATATGAATTGTTACCTTTACCGGTATTCATAGTAGTTTTAGATAAAGTTAATTGACTATAGGGTTTCGTTATAAAAATTGGTTTTTTTCTATCGTTAACATAACGATAATTGCTACCGTTATAAACAAATAACGGTAATTCGGTCCCTGCATACATTAGTGCCGAATAGGTATAAAATTTTTGTATGGGACAGCTGATAATTTTTTCGCGATTACAATGTTGGTCCCATTGAGAAAGTTGTTCAGTTTGATGGTTTGTACCACACCTTTGTAACACGTGCCGTATATTCTATGTGATAATATTTTGAGTCCGACACGAGGCCACATTAACATAAGTTCTTGTCTAGGTATAAAGTGTTTATATAGGGTGTAAGGTTAGTTATTTATGAAGTACCTACCTACGTTGTAACAATATTTATAAAGTCGACGGTGCTATAGCACGTTTTAATCTAATTGGAGGGTTATACAGGTTTTTCGGACTACCTGATCTAGTGAATGAAAGTGGGACTGTAAAGGGTTTGAGTTCAATTCCTGGGAAGGGTAAAATATCTCTTATTGGGATTTTTTGTAAGGAAATTCTCAGAAGCAGCCCTGAATCTCAGCTAGTGCGTAGAATGGAATGTAAAAACAAATACTCTTACCTACTACAATAGCTTGTAGAAGTATGTAAATCAGATTGTAAAGGTCCGCATTCTCCATAGAAAAGAGTGAGAGAAAAGAGAGAGACAGACTCCTGCCTAACAGCTGTTGTTGTCGGATATACGCCAACCGTGCGGATAATTCTGCTTGCGCGATGTAGAATTTTGTGTGACGTCGTTTGATGCATAGTTCACATGTGACGTTTTACGATAAACGCCGCCACAAGCTAAACTTAACATAGCACATTGTTAAATGATTTGTATTTTGACATGTTCAAGATCCATTCGCGGTCGTGGTAAAATAATATAATATACACATATAAATATTTATTATATCGATTTCAATAGTGTTGAAGTGCCAACTACAAAAGTGTCTTTATAAATTAAAACAATTGTTTTAACACAATCGACAGCAGTAATTGCGCTCTTTTGTCCAATACAATTATTCAAATGATGCTGTAACTACGGGCTGTCAACAACTCCGTAATGATTTCCAATCAATACGATAATTAACGATGTATTCACAACATGCCCACAATACATTTGACTAATTAAATAGTTTGCTTTCGGTTGGAAATTAAATTACCTTTTCACCTCACAAGCTCGGAAAGATTCTGTTTGTCATTCGAAATCTGCGTGGAGAAGTGTATTTTCCCCGCTAGCGTGGAAAGAGTTTTTAATATTCGAACCTTTCTATTCAACAATTTTCTCGTTCGACTGATAATGCATCAATACTTATTTTATGTAAGAGCGCCAACCTCATTTTTAGAATAATCGCACTGGCCAGTACGAAAAGAAATCGCTCAACGCGCCTAAAGAAGTTTTCTCTTATAAAAGATTGATTTAATTTTATTCTTATTCAATTCACTTTCCATCATTTGGGTTTGTTTAGCCGTGCAAAGTTAGTGCAAGCGATACATAATGCCGAATTGAGCTTTCTTCCGGAAAAATTGCGCGAAAAGTATATAAAAGCGTACAATATTTTTTCATTGCATGGAGACATCTAGCATTTTCCTCGCCGTAGTGAGGTGAAAAGTTGTGTGTTTCGCTCGGCAGCAAATTTATTCTGCGTCTCGTACCTTTGAAACCTTCGCAACTCTCAGGATTCTATATTTGAATCTTCAATCCTAGAATCCTTCGCTTACTCAGGTTTCAATACAAGTACTTTAAATAAAGCTTTCGTCACACTAGGTGGGTCCGGCTATATGCCACCTTTCATTACCTACGTTTACTTTCCCAGAAACTGGTATAACCTATCAACCTTTCATCAGAAATACGATTAGTACCCATTTTTTCTCCCTCTCTGGGCGGAGCGGGAGGGCGTGTCAGATTCTTACTGACTAAAAACCACCCGTGTTCCTTCAGTTGCCTGTAAGTTGCCAGAGGCCACGGTATCCCTTTCGGACATTCCCGCGACCCCAGCAGACAATTTTATTAATACCTACCCTTAAAGTTACTTCACACCTTAATCAGTTTCATCATCTGCCGAGCCTTTTCTCAACTATATTTGGGTCGGCTTCCAGTCTAACCGAATGCAGCTGAATATCAGTATTTTACATGGAGTGACTGCCTATCTGACCTCCACAACCCAGGTACTGGGAATCACATCCTAAATCCTAATACATATGTGAAATTGATTTTGTTTGTCTGTTTGTTCGTCCTACTTTCATGCCTAAGCCGGTATGCATGTGCTGTTTGGAGACTGAAAATAATATTAATAAACTGTTCCTCCGGAACGCACTTATAAAAATTTTGTTTCAGTGCGGTTAGTGGAAGTGCTCAGGTGCGGTTCGAATAAGTGCTGTTCAAATCAGTGCTCTGAGTGGAATACCTCGATTCTCTCGTTTTGAATATATCCCTCATTTGTTTCTTATTGGTCAAATTTTTCAACCGATGGTATCATAAAGCTTGGGATTCTTACAACAGCGGTGGCCGCCACATAACGGCCGCAGTATCGACTGTCAAGCAATGATGGCACTGACGTTTGATTACCTACGTCGTTGCCAAAAAACGCATATAACGTTTCAGTGATGACATTTGACAGAAAATTGCGGCCGCTATGTGGCGATACCGCAATCTTACGAAACCCTAGCTATAGAGAGAGAAATGTAAGATCTTTCAGCCAAATACAAACTTTTCACACAATTTATATACGTGAAATGACCCTTAAAAACGATTGTCAATAGATTTCTTTACAAACCGCTTCATTTCTCAATACTTTCCGATATATTCGCCCACTTGCCCCAAGTTAGCGATACAATCAAAGCAAACTAAGTAAAAGTTCAGAAGTGTATCGCGATTTATGAATATTGGGACGACACAACGCGACCGCAACGTACCGCTGTCCATTTTTAGTTTTTCTGGGCAGTCAGCCGCGAAATCAAGGGTTTTAGATCCGAACAACTACAACTGCAGTTCACGAAACTTATAATCAACCATAAGTAAGTTTATATAGAGTGTAGAGTGGAATAATCCAGCAGCAAAATAATTTGTAAAACGGATTTTTCTTATAAATTATGATACAAACTAGAAGACTGAAATAATGCTTCGGGAAAATCTTTATTTTATGGTTTGTGGTTGCTTGTTCGGGGGATTTCCTTGACTGATTTTATACTAAAGGGAATACGAAAATGATAGTCTTTAAAGAGCTTTCTTTGATGTCGATCTTAAAATTTCCATCATCCGAGACGGCGAAAATGGTTCATTTTTAGGGTTCCGTACCCAAAGGATAAAACGGGACCCTATTACTAAGGCTCCGCTGTCCATCGGTCCGTCCGTCTGTCACCAGGCTGTATCTCATCAACTGTGATAGTTAGACAGTTGAAATTTTCACAGATGATGTATTTCTGTTGCCGCTATAACAAAAAGTACAAAAAAATAGAATAAAATAAATATTTAAGGGGGCTCCCATACAACAAATGTGATTTGTTTGCCGTTTTTATAGATAATGGTACGGAACCTTTCGTGCGCGAGTCCGACTCGCACTTGGCCGGTTTTTAATTTATATTGCTGGCTTTAACATCTTTAAGTATTATGTTTATTTATGTTTTTGTAAGTAATTTACATATTTAGCAGCTTTTATACTATACTAACTGCGCCCCGCGGTTTCACCCGCGTGAGTCTCGATCCCGTGGGAATATCGGGATAAAAAGTATCCTATTTGATCCAAGTTAGAAACTATCTATTTGCGAAATTTCATCCAAATCCGTTGAGCCGTTTTTGCGTGATTGAGTAACAAACACACAAACACAAACTTTCACATTTATAATATTAGTAGGATTAATTCGTTAATTATTATTAAATCACGAGGTCAAACCAAGCATCTTTCTGATCGCAATTTAAGAATACATATTGTACAAGATACATAAGCATAATCAGCCTATAATGTTCCCACTGCTGGGACACAGGCCTCCTTTCTGTGAGAGGGAGCGGGCCGTAATCCACCACGCGGGCCCAGTGCGGGTTGGTAGATGTCACATGTCTTCGAATTTTTGTTTCTAGGACATGCCGGTTTCCTCACGATGTTTTCCTTCACCGTTTTGAGAGCAGTGGCGATGAAATAATTTACACAAAGTAAAGCGCCTGTCAGGGTTCGAACCTACGACCTACAACTCGTAAGTCGTGGCCGTTACCACTGGGCCACCACTGGGCTGCACTGCATTGTACAAGATACATATAAAGACTTAACCCAATTTTCGACCATTATAAACTTTCTAACAGCAAAAAAAACAGCTTACTACTATACATGTATCACAAAACAACTCCACTTTGTCGTGTCGCGGAAGCTCCAACAATATCCTAAAAACATTGAGCGACCAGCCCCTTTATTAGGCACTGGATGCGGAGGCACGTGCCAACATGTGTTGAGCCACGTGGTTATTAGTACCTAGTCGGTTAGGTTAGTTTTGTATGTTTTTTTACTAACATAGTTTCTAAGTCTCTGTTACTAATACTGTATGGATTGTATGTTTTTTATGTGTGATCCGCAATAAATGAATTATATTAAACTAAAACTGTAAAAGAAAACACAGATAGCAAGTGGCACCTTGAAAATAAACTGCAATCACATTGATATTAACTCTCATTTGGCATGGAACTCATATGTTTAGGGGAAGCCGATTTGGAGTACAGGGGCCTAAACCGGCCACATTAGCAATTCCTCTAAAAGCAGTTCATTTCCTGAATCCCAGCTGTCATTAGCAATTCCTCTAATTTGACTTAAAAGCAATTCATAATTTGTGGACCATTTTACGAATCTCCATAGAAAACTGTCAAACAGATGAATTATTTCGCATTATGAATTACACGCAGATCATATTATGAATTGTCAGTTTGTGACATTTTACGATGATTCATAATATTTTCATATTATGATTCTGCTAAAGTGACCGTTTTAAGCCCCCAGAGCTGTATTTTTGTTTCGAGTTATGAACTAACAATTATGGGCCTTTTCTAAATAAATAAATTAATTACCGACGACGATGTTCAGGGCTCCAGAAAGAAGAATCTCGTTTTATTTATTACTAGCTTCCGCCCGCGGCTTCACCCGCGTGCCATGCCGATAAAAAGTAGCCTATGTCCTTCCCCAGGATGCCATCTAACTCCTTGCCAAATTGTGGTTTAGACGTAAAAAGGTAACATACAGACAGACAGAGTTACTTTCAAATTTATAATATTAGTATAGTATGGATTATCGAGCATTCTAAACGGCCTTCAGTATTTTGTGTGCTGGCAGGTACGAGGGGGTAAACGTTATTCATATCCAATGGGCGACGCTCATTGTGGTTGTTGCAAAAATGTTAAACAAAATTCAATAGAATTTAAATTTTTTTAAATGGTGAATTTCACGGTACAGATTTAGTACAGATTTAGCATGAACGCGGGACGTGAATCGTCCCGCGTTCATGCTAAATCTGTGTTCATGTCTTACGGCTTTCTGAAAAAAAAAACCTTACTAGGCAGGTGACTAGATTTTTTTTTTTTGTTTTCTATGCACAAGATTACTCAACTTTCTCGGGAAAAGCTTAGCTTCTCATATCTTCCTATTTCCATAAAAGGTTATAGTGCGGTATTTTAAAGTAACACATTTCCACGATCTGTTGAAATGGCGTTGCATACTAATAACACGGACATCCACGCGAGCGAAGTCGCCGGCATCAGCTAGTGAAATGATGTAACAAAAAACTCACAATGTCACCATCTACCTATTTCCATAAAAGGTTATAGTGCGGTATTTTAAAGTAACACATTTACGCGATCTGTTGAAATGGCGTTCTTCTTCAAACTAAATCAATCAATCTTAAGGTTGATGCGCTAGGGTGGCCCGCGAAATTCAAATTTTCTTACGTTTTTTGCAAGTTCATGTAAGTGTATTGACTGACGATTTCCGAAATTTTCATTCAATACACTTACATGAACTTAGAGAGTTGTATTGCTGATTCTAATGTTTATAATTCTGTAAATCCATATTTGTTACGGCCGCTAATAATATTATGATCAACAAACAACCTGATACTGACCTGCAAATTGCAAAAAACGTAAGAAAATTTGAATTTCGCGGGCCACCCTAGCGCATCCACCTTAAGATTGATTGATTTAGTTTGAAGAAGAACGCCATTTCAACAGATCGCGTAAATGTGTTACTTTAAAATACCGCACTATAACCTTTTATGGAAATAGGTAGATGGTGACATTGTGAGTTTTTTGTTACATCATTTCACTAGCTGATGCCGGCGACTTCGCTCGCGTGGATGTCCGTGTTATTATATGCTAAAACCTTACTCAAGAACCACTCTTTCCATTGGTGAAAACCGCATGAAAATCGGTGCAGTAGTTTTTGAGTTTATCGCGTAGAGGACGACAGACAGACGCGGCGGAGGACTTTGTTTTATATATATACAACATTAGTTTTTGTTTATGCTAAACCCGAAAAGGTGTCATTGTACTCATAATTTTTAACAACTTTTTCCATGGGACCAAGCTTTAAATCGCGAAAAAAAAATCAGCTGTTCCATACATTTGTGTTCACTTAAATCGACAAAATGTATGGAACAGCTGATTTTTTTTTTTGTGTTTTCAAGTTTTGTCCCATAGAAAAAGTTGTTCAAAATGATGAGTACAATGACCCCTTTTTGGGTTTAGCTTAAACAAAAACTAATGTTGTATAATTAATTTATTGCGGATCACACATAAAAAATATACAATCCATACAGTATTAGTAACAGAGACTTAGAAACTATGTTAGTAAAAAAACTTACAAAACTAACATAACCGACTAGGTACTAATAACTACGTGGCTCAACACATGTTGCCACGTGCCTCCGCATCCAGTGCCTAATAAAGGGGCTTTCCACCTTGTCGCCCAATGTTTTTATAATATGTAAGGATTACTTTCCATTTCATTTCGTTAATTATTTCCAGACAGACTAACGACAATTCGACGTTAACAAACGTTTAATTAAAAAGCAAACAATTTCCATCTTCAAAAAGGAAACTCTCTCAAGCTCTCACAAAACTGAAACAACTCAAGACAACAAAACTTATTAAACTAGCCAGCCGAACAGCGTCACCTCTGAAACAGAACAAGCTGTATCACGTAGCCGGTAGTCGGGACAGCTTTCACCGAAACAGCTCGGAATAGCTCGGAACAGCTCGTTGGCAACTGACAGAGGCGATGTGCTTCTATTCCGGAATGAGGCTGCGATGTCTTTTATGTTGGACTATTTTAGGAATGGCGAAACTGATAGCTATCCTTATTTTTCTTACAATTGTCGTAAACTGTCTGTCTGTCTGTCCGTTAGTGTTCTTATACAACATGTATCAGAAAGTTGTAGTCATATTTAAAGATACATGGGTCATGCCAAAAGAAGTTAGATATTCTTTCCTCATTTGTTTGACACTGGTAAATTATTCACTATCTTACAGGCTGGTTATTTATTGACATAAATTTGAAACAGTTTGTCCTCGAACAGTAATATTAGCTTGGTGGGGCAAACGACCCCAGTCAGGAATCTGGCACCTTCTGGGGCACCACGAAAATGCGGTGCCCCACCGTCACTCGAATTTTTGAACTAAAAAATCGTGTCAATCCTTCCTCAGACACCATATTCCCCTGACCTAGTGCCTTGTGATTTTTATCTGTTTCCAAGAAACAAAGAAAAATTAAAGGGGAAATGGTTTGAAAGCAAAGAATGCACCGACTGCCTATAATTTCGAGATTGCTGAGGTGTCTAAAGAAGAGTGGTCAGAGGTATTTTCCAATTGGTTCAGACGTATGGAAAAGTGTATACGTGCTCAGAGTGAATCCTTCGAAAAGATTGATACATGTAATAAAAAAAAGAAAAATATTTTTTAAGTATCTAATTTCTTTTAGCATGACCCTCGTATTGAGGAAGGGTAATGTCATCATAATTATTGTTGTGTAACTAATTAGGTACTCTATAACCGTTATGAAAATCGTCATGAGATATAGAAAATGCGAAGAAATGTCAATATTTTAAATAAGTCTTTATGCTTTAACTGAAAATGTAAGATGACAGAATGATCGATTGTTGAAGGCATAGGTAGGTACTGTGTGTGCACAGATATTATAATACAACGTAGTTACGGTGATTCCTTCAATGTAGCCCGCGAAATTCAAAATTTAAAATAAAGAAAAACAAAACTGCATTTTGCAGCGTGGTTTTATGTTGTATGTTTTGTTGCTTTAAATTCAGTTCGCGGTAATTATAAATGTATGCAGGTATCTAGCTCTCGAAATTATATTTGCTACTTGACAAGTCGTCATATTTTCACAAAACAGTTTTATTTCCATCAAATCGTCTTTCGAGAGCTATAGTGTTATTTTAAATTACACATTGCAATTTTCAAAAATTATAAAACACTTTTTTCGCGGCCTACCTTTACAGATTCCCCATAACTTACAAATAAATTTTTTTTTTAAGTAATAAAAACTAAACTACAACAAGAAAGTCAATCAACTAAAATGGTATAAATGGTGGACACCACATACAGACAATTAACCCGTCATATGTCGTAATTACAGACACAATTAAAAATCCATTGTGTCTCAACGAGATCTACGTTCCGACATACCAAAGGTTAATTAATTCGGAGTCTCACGTGTTAAATACATAAATACATACATAAATCGTACAGATTATATATTTTTGAATATATTCTTGAAATGTGCTAATTATTGCACATGCCCTTTCATTACAACAAATTAACATGGTATGATTAAAAAATATTTGTTTTTTAGTTCATGACTTTATGTCCTCTAGAGGGCGCCACTTTTAATTTAATGTGACGTCACATAGCCTATAACCAGTGGACAATCAAGACGCTTCCAACGATACCTGATTTGTCAAATTACAGATGAACATACATACATACATACAGACCGGTCAAAATCATAACCCTCGTTTTTTCTTTGCCGTAGTCGGGTAAAAACAGAGAGCAGACCTAAGATACCGTAAACAGACTATAGTAATACCCATTCTGTAGACGCCTCATACGACAAAATGTAATATGTTTCTCACTTGTCGCTTTCCTAATGAATCACTAATTAAACATAATGAGAGTGAACCATTGCTTAGCAACATTACGATCGTAATTACAGCCTAAAGTACATATATATAAATGGGAGGGTACTCAAGTATAATGTTCATTCAAGACGATGGCTGTGACATCGTCTTTTGAAGAAAAAGGATGGCGACATTCGTCCATCTCTTTCTCACTCCGGGACAATGGTGACTTTAACACTTATCTATATATATATATAAATAAATAAATAACTTAACATCACGCCTGTATTCTCCAAAGGGTTAGGCCGAGGTGTACTCCCACATTTCGATAGTTATGTTTAAGTTCCGTGTATATTAGATATATAAATCATATTTTTAATGCACACTAAAACAATATTAAGTTATAACAAATTACATGAATATTAAGGAATAAAAAACAAGGTGCCAATATACCTACAAAATAAAAGAAAAACATATCGTATAAAGGCTCCCAATTTCTGAGAAACTTCAAGGCGAACAATGCGGCGGCGCGGCGCGGCGTCGCGCCTGTATTTAAGAGCCTTAATATGTAAAACGAGCCTACTGTCATCAACCGGGCACCAATCCTCCGGGCTGCTACTGAGAAATTCATGATGGACAACTCCAATAACACTGCCTGACCCGGGAATCGAAGCCCGAACCTCGTGCTCAAAAACAGCGCCTTCCTCCCTTCCTTCCTTAAACGATTCCTGAAAACTATTGTAAAAGGTCATGATTGAAAACATACCTTTTTACCCAAAAATGCCAATGTACTGCTAAAACGCATGACAGCATGACATATCCCATAAAGCCTGTTGTTCGTTAATTTCCAATTTATCGTCATTCTCAGAGCAAGATACATTTCCGTAAAAAAACCGTATGTCCGTATAGTTCGATTTAACACCCAAGGCTAACTGCTAAAAGGTGTTGCTTCGTCAAAATCCTACTAATATTATAATCCTACTAATATTATAAATGTGAAAGTTTTTGTGTTTGGATGTTTGTCACTCAATCACGCAAAAACGGCTGAATGGATTTGGATGAAATTTGGCAAACAGATAGTTTATAACCTGGATTAACACATAGGATAATTTTTATCCCGATATTCCCACGGGATCGAGACTTACGCGGATGAAACCGCGGGGCGCAGCTAGTTGACAATAATTTAGAGACAAAAATACCTAAATGTAAGGTTTAAGGCGAAAGCTAGCAGGCAAGAACAGGGCAGCCCGCGAAATTCAATTTGAATTTCGCGGGCTGCCCTGAACTTGCCTGAACTTGCCTTCTTACGTTTTTGTAATTTGCAGGTCAATATCAGGTTGTATGTTGATCTAAATAGACTATGTTTATTATTAGAGATGGGCCAAATGTGGTTTGAACCGAATCCGAACTTCGGCTGAACATTCGGTTAAAATGACAGTTCGGCCGAAGCTCGGCCGAACTTCGGTTCAATTTCACGCGCTTTCTCGAAAGCTACACTCCAGATGTTTATTAGAAAAATACTAAGCTTTGTAATAGTATGTCTAATTAATTAGGCAGAGATTTTCAAGACTAATAAAGAAGAACTGATTTAATTTAAGGTTTACATTTACAATGGTCCTAATTAAAATAAATGACCATGAGTGAGTAAAAGACATAATTTTATTTTACAGTAATGCTATTCTTATTCTATTAAATTTAATTTCAGTCAAAATAGTGCAAGTAGGTATTATTTTTCTTGTGCCGAATGTTCGGCAGCTGAACTGAATTTCGGCCGAATGCCGAAGTTCAAGCTGCCGAAATTCGGTTGACCTGAATGTGAACCGAATTTCGGCCCATCCCTATTTATTATTATGATAAAATATATACATTGGGTAAACTTATTATTCTAAATTAACAAAAATACCAATAAATATAAAAACAAAAGGACACATACGCGTCTAAGTATTCGGCCGCATCGCTATCATCCGGAAACGTGAACCGTGAAAACGTAACCAGAAGACTGGCAGCATTGCCACGTTGAATGGCAATGCTAATTCTTTAAACAAGCCAGCCTTCTGATCACGTGTCGACCAGTCGCCGGGCCCCATGACCCGAGCGTTTCGACCTCAAATGGCTTGGCATGTTCGCGGCTCAAGGGTGGCCCAAGGGCCACCCCTGCCGTACCTTATCCTAATCCAATAGAGTAATTCCCAAATTATAATAAATAATGTTTATATTTATGGCTTACAATTAATAGACGAATAAATAAATTATGCCTTAAAAAATTATAGCAACTCCAAATTATGCTAAAACAAATTAGACCAAATTACAGTTATGCTAACCTTAGCATTATGCCAAGGTATTATTATGCTAAAAAAAGTCATGAGAAAACGTTATGCCAAACAATATTATGGCTAAAAACTTTATGCCAAGAGGGGGATTCCCAATAACACTGACTGTAACATTACATACAAGCATATAGACAGGTTTAAAACTGTATTTCACGATACGGAATTTCAAGACCGCAAAACCCCCATAAATCCTATCGCTTAGTTGCTTCATAATTCGTCGTGAAGTTCACTCATAAGCTGTTATTGACGAGCGACGAGACTGCCAACGGTTGGCAGTAATTAGATGGCCGATTAATGGCACCACTGACGCCGTTATAGGCTTCAGTGCCAATACCGGGCTTTTGCCACAATAGGCGATGCCAAACTACGGCATAATAGATGGCGGGATTTGGTTTAGATTATGCTGTTCGTTAATGTTTTGTCGAGTGAGGTATATTGTAAGGGACAATGTACACTAGTTAGGTAAATAAGAGCAGTACCTACATAAATATAATTATCGAGGTCAATTTACTGAAAAATAGGTACAGTGACGGACTTTAATTGATGAGCCACTTTCAAACTTTTCAATTTTGCAGTTTCATACATTCACGAGATTACCCGATTGAACACGAACTCAAATCGCATGCTCGTAAACAAGATGACAAATTACGAGTAATCGGAAATAGTCCATAGAGGTTGACTAACAAGGTCTCTATAAAAAATAAATACAATGTTTATCGAATCTATTTGATTCTGACCTCCTTTGAATCAGAGCTCATTAGCTCGTTAATTCTGAAAACCTATGCGGAGACAGTGACAGTTGACATGTCGATGGCGGAGAGGTTATTTTCGAATTTGTCGAAATGACTAATTAAAATTTCCCCGTACGCTAACGTTACTATGGCTACGCTAAAGCAATAGTCGATACGTTACGGTTGCTAGACCTGCAATTGGTTGATTTTGGGTAGTCACTGTGCTGTCAAGTTTGTAGTTCTGGCTCTCAGGTTAGCCAACCGGTAAAGATATTAAATATAATTTTCTTCTATAATACGAAGACATGACTTTCCGTGTCTGGATGTACGAGTATAACCGACTAAGCCCGATTTGCATTACACGGCTAAAATGCGAACAGTGCTAAGTGGCTCATCAATTAAAGTCCGTGACTGTACGTATAGCTTTGGAAGATATAGCTAAAAGAAAGAAAGAAACAAAGAATAACGTTTATCTGGACACAGTTTGTGAAACACAAAATACAAATCCTAACTAATATTATAAATGCGAAAGTGAGTTTGTTTGTTTGATTGTTTGTTTCACGCTAAAACGGCTGAACGAATTTGGATGAAATTTGGCACAGGGGTAAACCTTGTATAATATTTTTAATTTTCTTAATAGCGAACTCCAGGTGCCTATTATTTCTTATGATGCAGTTTTTCCCTTGGTTCCCAATGTGTGAAATCAAAGTGGAGCGGCCGTATCAAACGACGGTGAACAAGATTCTAAACCCACCCTTTTTTAACAAAAACTTCAGAGATAAATAGACAAAAAACCGACAGAATCCCTCCAAGCCTTAACGGACTTCGCTCCTCTTTCCAGGACCCCGGTTGACGTGTGTATTGTGTTCCACATCTAGGGTTGCCACCCTTACTCTATAATAAAGTATTGTACGTTATTTCAGGTAATTGTACTCTATACTTTATGAGAATAAAAAAGTACACAAAAATACTTCGTTTCGCATGATTTCTTCTTAAAATCACAAAGAAATCATTCTTTGAGATTTTGAAAAGTTTAGTCGTAATTTTTTTACCTTGTATAAAGTTATTTTATTTTTATTGTCAATTCCCGCCACGTCAGCATTCACAGAAAGAGATTTTTTCTGTGATGAATAAAAAAATGTAAATGGCGAAACGAAAGAAACAGAGCATCTCTGAATTTGATAAAAAATCATTACTTATTTACTTTAATTTAAATATAGACTGTAAAGAAGCTGTGCAATTGTTTAGTAGACATACAGATTTGATACAAACTGCAAAAAGCAATAAAAAATATGTTTTAAACATAATAATAAAGAAAAATAAATTGTAGGTACTACTGTACTTTTTTTTCTTACCTATAATAACCAATGTACTTTAATTGCAAAAAAAAGGTGGCAGCCCTATTCACATCCCCCGGGTGCCCCCGGGATTCCTCACATTGTTACACATAGGACCTTATGTAAATACGAGGGATGTCACAATACTTTTTGTGTCAATCTGAACAATCGGAGATACTTCGAACATTGTTCAAATGCATTTGGTATGCGAAACAAAAAGTCGGGGTCACAATAGATCGTTTTAGCAAAATTCTTTTCATTCACATTTTCTTTGCCTATGGAAACGTTTTACAATATTTATATATGTTTTTGCCACGTCACGTCAAAGTCAAATAATTTATTTCAAAAAAGCAAATAAAAGGCACTTTGACCGTCTTTACAAGACAACAAAAAATGAACTTTCTTATAGAGAAGAATGGGCAAGAAACTCCACGATTCTTACCACGGAGAATAAATATTATTCGTATAAGGGCGGATTCAACCAAACTTGGATAAGTCTTATCCTGGGAATTAAATCACTAATTACTCTAGAGTTAGACAACTTTTCGTTTTACCAAATCTTAATCTCGGATTATCTGTCTATCTGAGAGTAAATGCCGAAATGCATCGAATAAACAAGTTATCCGAGAATAATTTAATGGCGGCCGCTTCATTACCAGCTGACAATCACGACAAGCAAACAATAAATTGTACATTGACAGCTACCTACTTTCCCAAGCTATAATACGGCATATGAGAGTTGTGATGAGTTATGCTTCTGCACCGTCCCGTTTGGAGAACAACGTTTTTTTGCCGGGTATTACATTCGTTCACATTCATTCCGCTATTTCTAATCTAAGTATAGCTATACGTTAGATTGCATGGAAAAACGACTGTTGATTTTACTCGAGAATAAAATCGTGACATAGATTATTCACCGTATAGTAACTCGTGTATAAATTCGAGTTTGGTCGTACCGCCCTAAATTGGATATATTTTGCTCAGTTCTCATTGTAATTATACCGTATGGTGTCCAGTTTTTACCCGACTACGGCGAAGCAAAAAGGAGAGTTATGATTTTGACCGGTATGTATGTATGTATGTATGTTCATCTGTTCCCTCATATCTTCTAAACCACTCGTCACAATTTGATAAGCGAGGTATCGTTGGAAGCGTCTTGATCGTCCGCTGGTTATGGGCTGTGACGTCACATTAAATTAAAAATGGCGCCCTCTAGAGGACATAAAGTGAGGAACTAAAAAAAAATTAATCGTACCATTTTGGGTATCAAATGAAAGGGCTTAATGAGCACATTTCAAAAAAATATATATTATAACCCCAAAATAATTAAAAAAAAATTAAAGTAATAAAAACTAAAACCCAACTACGACTAAAAAGGTATAAACAAGACACCACAGACGGACAAATTAATAATCCGGAGTCACACGTAGTCTGTTCGATTTATGGAACAGATTTATTAATCGAACAGATTACGTGTGACACCGGATTTGGTGTGACATCCGAGTTGGGTTTTAGTTTTTATTACTTTAATTTTTACTGATGTACAAACATGGTGAGTATGTGCGCGAAGCTAAAGTCCTCAGCCTTTAAATCAGAAAACTGCTTACAAAACGATCAATACCAAAACCATTGAACCACTGCAAATAGTACCCACACACACTCTTAAGTATCTCATACTGGGTGTTAGGGTAGACAACATTGAAATCGCAAAAAAAACTGCTGTTCCATACATTTTGTCGATTTAAGTGAATACAAATGTATGGAACAGCTGATTTTTTTTTTCGCGATTTCAAGTTTGGTCCCATGGAAAAAGTATATTATAGATGACACCAAACCACTAATTTCAAGGATAACGGTGTCTACCCTAAAACCCTGTATACAAAAATCTTCGCTAAACCCAAAGATATAACTACGATCATAAATTTACTGTTTAAGGGCCTATACTACCTCAGCTTAAATTCACTTTTTATCTCGCTCGCACCATACTACTCGCGGCCTGAGTGAGAGCGAGACGGAGTGGGCTACTGGCGGCTCCAAGCCTCGAATAGTTTAGGTAATTCCTTTTTACGGTGAAAATGCTGCTTTATAGTTAGTTCAGTTATTATGCAAAGTTTCATGATCCGATTTGAAGTGTTTTTGAATACCAACATTGTTTTTTTTATCGAGAAAATGTTATATAATATAATTTTTTCGTCAAACATAAGACCTAGCATCAATCCTCAACTTTAACATATATTTATTTTGCTGTAGTATTTTCGGCATAACGGAGGATCATGCTAAGCAATTTGAGGTAGGGTGGGCCCTTAACAGTATTGCAGCAATGTACCTCTAAGTCTTACCTCCTATGAGCTACGTATATCGACTTCCTAGGATGCAACCTCTAAGATTCCACAGTCAACGTATCGGAAACATGCCCGGTTTAGTACCCGGTTCACTTGGTATGCAAAGCAAGATTGTTAATAAGGAGATATGTATGTATACACGTACGTAAATTACCGTGGTACATCAGGGAAATTCGTTTTTAATGAAAATCTGGAATGTTTTGTAGATATTTTTCACATAATCAATACGTAGAAAACATGCATCTAATAATAATATTTGGAAAAAGGTTTTACGAAAGGATTTAAAGAAAAGACTCTCCTTTAATTTAAATTGGCTTTTATAACTTGAGCATGATTGATGAGAGATGATGATGATTGATGAGAGCAGTGGTGGCCCAGTGGTAACGGCCGCGATTTACGAGTTGTAGGTCGTAGGTGGCAGGCGCTTTACTTTGTGTAAATAATTTCATCACCACTGTTCTCAAAACGGTGAAGGAAAACATCGTGAGGAAACCGGCATGTTCTAGAACCAAAAATTCGAAGACATGCGACATCTACCAACCCGCACTGGGCCCGCGTGCCGCGGCCCACTCCCTCTCACAGAGGAGGCCTTTGTCCCAGCAGTGGGCACATTACAGGCTGATTATGATTATGAACTTGAGCATATCAAGTTATAAAATTCTCTATTTATCAATGTTTTTATGCTACATTTAATTCTGGAGTACTCTCTCTAGTTTTTAAAGTTTAAACATTAGAGGGAGCAAATGGATCTCCCGCAACACGTTATCAAGCCTAACACACAAACCATAAACAATTCAGAAAACCATAAACAAGCCAAAAGATATTTTGATTGCGTTCAAAAATAGAACCGTTTCCAGCGCAGGGGTGTCACGTTCGTCGTATACATTTTTCTAAAGCGACGGAACCCGGTGGCGTCCACATGGGCTTGAACGTGACACGACTCCCAAACACAACATTTGGACTCTTTTTATGTTTTTAAATACATCGCAGTTTTCAATTCGCCATTTTGGGATATTAATTTTCCCTCACGTGGGTTTTCGTAGATAATTGGTTTCTTAGAATTTTAGGTTTGCTGAAAATTTTAGCAGCATCTTAGCCATTTCTGGAGACTAGACAATCTTTTATTTAAGTACTAGCTGCCCCCGCGATTTCACCCGTATAAATCTTGGCCCCGTGGGAATAGCGGCATATAAAAATACTACAAAAAACATACTAATATACTATACTAGTCCTAACCCAGGTCATGGTCTACCCGTGTTTCAAATTTCATTCAAATCCGTTCAGCCGTTTTACTGTGAAAGCGCAACAATCAAACAAACATATACCTATAATATCGTTAGGATAAAAACGAGATTCAAGATAACAAGTTACTTGTAAAGTCTACTTTTTTATACTAATAATCCTAGACGGAATAAGCTCTTTCCTCTGGAAATGTAGTTCAACGAAAACTGTGGTTCCCTTGCGGCAAAGTTAACAAAAGTCTTTTAGTTTAGAAAAAACAGGTATTCATTTTTGCTCAGTTGTTAGCTCTTAGATTATGCCATGACCCAAATTGCATTTCTTATTTCACACGGTGCGACCTAGATGTCCACCACAGTTATGAAATATCTTTTCCAATGAAATAATAAATTCACTGATTCGCATATTGAGTGAAAACAGACCGAATTCTGCTCCTCTTATGTCCCCTTACTTAGATTTACCAAAAAGTATAATACCCTGTGTAGAAGCTATACCAAAAACATTATATATTAGGTCCCCACCTATGAAATCAGCGTTTTGTAAGGGGAATTTTTAAGAAGTTGCATTTTTAATACTAACATTTTCTTAGTTTATTTAACACCCATGAACACGAATGTTTCAAAACTTTTATGCACTAATGTTTAAACTAATATAACTTAATATGCCATTTAGATTATGCGACAAAAATAAGATTTGGCAAAGTTAAAAAAAAATACTGGTCATTTCTGCTAACAAAATGAGGAGTCATTTTTAAGGTATTTTTTATGTTTAGAAAACTATAAGTAATAAGGTTTTTTTTACTATTGGTAGTTGTCTATGATGGTAATTATTCGATATGTTATGGACCAAGTGATTATTAGGACATTCTGAAAAATGCCCGGGCAGTTTGAAAAATGCCCAATATGAGAGGGCAATGTGATAAAAACTATTGAAATAATCAAATTGACCGGGCATTTTTTATAATGCTAGTCCCCTATGGGGCAGTATAATTAAACCCAGATTTTAATACTATTATTTTAATTTCAAACGTAGAATCAATCATCATTTCAGCCGAAAGACGTCCACTGCTGGACATAGGCCTGGTATCCTGCCTTTTTGCCAAAAATTGTTTGGCAGATTATCACTTGCCAACCAACGTTTCGCCGATGTTTCACTTTGACAACGATTAGCAAGTTTTTGTATGACAACGTTTCATTTGGTAGAATTATTGTAATGCTGATTATTATAATAACACAAAACGTTTGGGACATTTATCATTTGTCAAACATTTCAATCTTAGGTTACGATATGTTAGGTTAGGTTAGAGTATGACAACATTTATCATTTGTCAAACATTTCAATCTTAGGTTACGACAGGTTAGGTTAGGTTAGAGTATGACTAACAATGCACGAGCCGAGTGAGCGAAGCGAGCGTGCCGCGGTAGCGAACGGCGATGTGCCAGAAGCGAATCGCTTTTGTAAAAGGAAACAGTTAAGTTAGGTTACATCACATTAAAGATAAAGTAAAAAAACACCCACTCACTGAGCACTCTTTAATACACTCACTCATTTTAATTGAACTCTACTTGAAAGTTGGCATTCTGCCACTTAAGTTTGGCAATACTTCGGGCTATGTCGGACATGTCGGTTACCTTGGTTCTCCTACGGATCTCTTCATTTCAGAATCAATATTTAAAATCAAATCAAATATTTCCATTCATAGACACTCTGCTGACCTATGATGACTTTACCATAATTAAATGTTAAACTGTTGTTAAAACTGACTGGTCGGACTGGAGCGGGCGCGGCTCCGAAATGCGAGCCCCCACCCCGCGTGATACCCGCACCCCGTGCAAAATACCTGTGTATTATCAGATTGCCCAAAGACCACAGGGCAATATTTATAATGACGAGTCAATGTGATAAATAAGGAAGTTCAAATTATAATTTATTATATTGCCCTAAGTAGCTTGTCATTATTCATAATGCGCGGGCATTATGAAAAATGCCCGTATTTATCACTTGGTCCATAACAGATATAATACCAAGCAATCTATATCTATACATATAATAAATCTGTAGACGAGGCGTTTCTGTACAATGAAAAAAAAAAAAAAACGTAGGTGGAGTGTCCAAGAATAACCAACAGATGCCATTTCTACCATTTTTGGAATTTTTGTCTGTTTGTCTGTTTGTCTGTTCGTTTGTTTGATTGTTCCAGTATCACGTAAAAAGTACGAAATCAATATGGGTAACTTATAAACTCGAATATTGTGTGTAACTCGATGTTTCATTTAGTCTTTGTTTCATCGCAATCGCTTCAAAATATCAAAAGATATAAGAGTTTAAAGTTTTCAAGAAGAAATTTTCATTATGTACGTAATGTAGATACACTTATCGACATCTATTGACGTAAAATGACACTAGCGTAAAATCTGGTGGGTTTGTGAGAACGTGTGTAACACACGATTATAATCATCATATGTTCACATACTTCGCGCGGAAACATAACGCGATACATTGTGAATTTACCCAATCTAAAGTTTGGTTAATTCAAGTTTTCCAAATCCATTGTTTGGTAGTAGTGCCATAGGTATCGCTATCTATCTTTTAAATCATGATACAAATTAATCATGAAAAAATGGTGATAAATTTTAATTTCTTAAAAATTGTAGATTATTACATCGAGCAAAAAGTGAGTAATTAAGGCACGAATGCGCTTACTAAATTTACACGACTGCATTAATTACTCACTTTAGCAAGGTACGTAATCTACTTTTCTTTCAACTACCAATGTACCTGCTGCGATAAAATATACCTGCTCAAGGTTAACTCAACTCAATCCAAATCAAGTTAGGTCAAGTCAGGTCAATTCAGGTCAAGTCAAGTCAAGTCAGGTCAAGTCAGTCATGGAACCCTAAAAACAATCTTTTCTACATAGCTTACAGAGTGTTCGAACGTTTTCCCATATATTTTGACAGTATCAATTCGTGCTCGATAGATGGCGTTGTTCATTTAACGTCATTTTCTGAATCGCGGTGTTAAGAGTCTCCGTAGAAGAATCAGTTTCGCCGAATTCATAATTATCGAGCATTTGGCTCATTTTGAATTGAACACATAATCCATACTAATCGATGCTGAAAAGTATAAATTCGATAGTAACTCTGTCTGTCCGTCTGTAATTCTGTATGTTACCTTTTCACGCCTGATCCACTGAACGGATCTCGATAAAATTTGGTAAAGAGATAGATGGCATCCCGGGGAAGAACATAGGCAATTATTTTCTGGGGGGGATATAGGGGATTAAAGTTTTTATGGGAAACCTATTATTTTTAGAGTTCCGTAGTCAACAAGGAAGCTTTATAGTTTCGCCATGTCCGTCTGTCTGTCTGTCTGTCCGCGACTTAGCTCAAAAACTTTTAATCGACCAACTTACATGTGCAGTTGCAAAAACCCAAACATTCTGTATGCGAGAACAAGTTTTTTAACTACAATGTTAACACTTTGAGGGACAGTAAACGCCCATAGACGTAATAACAATAAAACTTTGCGAAAGTTTATTTGATAAATTAATTCATCCCAACTACGGAACCCTTCATTGTGCATGGTTCGACACGCACTTGGCCGGTTTTTTTTTAAGTTAGGGCTGTGAAAATTTATGCTTTTTGTAACTAACAAAGAGTTACGTTTTTCTAAAATCATCCCTCATGAGGGTAAAAACCCTTCTTTCCCCTCTTGATTTTAAAATTCACATGTAAGTACTTATTATTGACATTTTTGCGGGACTCTCTTCAAGAGCGTTAAGGGATTGAGAATATAGTCATAGTCCGTATCTTGAGAATCTGTCCACTCAATCAAAAGTTATTACTACTTGGCTCTTGGCTTGGAACGAAGATTTTGAGTTTACCAGTGAGTACTTACTCGATAGATGGCGTTGTGCAAATGATGCGATTTTCTTAAGGGAGATGCGCCGGTAGCCCGCGAAATTCAAATCTTAAGTTTTTTGCAATTTGCAAGTCAGTGTCAGGCAGGTTGTATGTTGAAATGAAATGAAATTGTTTATTCTGTAAATAGGTTATTGGAATCACTTTTACACGTCGTAATAATATCTTTTTTTTTTTAAATTAAGCTAGATGAGGTCGGCGTTTCCTATCTGACTACTTTGAGAAGAAAGGCCGAAACAAACTCACAGTCTCTTTTAAAGTCCGGACATACCTAGGTCAGATATTGGCATATTCGTCAGGCCCTGTGAGGACCATGTAGATTAGAGTCTGAAATGGTCTTTTGAGGAATGAACCACACAGATTTGAGTGAACTTTTTTACAAAGTTTGGTTTTAATACAGGTCTTAAATCGTTTAATGGGTAAGTTTCAAATGTCAATATGATTAAAATATGATTCGCGATCGTAGCAAATAGTAGCTTTACAGAATAATAACCATTAGATACAGGAATACAACTCCTGCAATATTAGTTAGATTAGATAAATAAATATTTGATACAACTGCGACTCATTATTTAGATCAACATAAAACTTGATACTGACCTGTAAAAAGCAAAAAACATAAGAAAATTTGAATTTCGCAGGCTCCCCCAAAGCTTTCGCCTTAGTTTCCATCGTCCATACAATATGCCATAGTTTTTTCATTAATCTTTATACAATATTTTTTCATTGATCTTTCCGACAGTTTCATACGACTGTCCATACTATCCACACTATCACCACAATATAGATATGGACTACCACTAATATATAAAGTTACTGGCTGTCTCATGTCTGTTACTTTTACGCCGTAACGCCTAGGTCGCCTAGACAGACCACGTGGGTTATGGGACATAGGATACTTTTATCCCGGTAGCACATTCCCGTGGGATAATTTCCGACATCCACGCGGGCGAAGCCGCGGGCAAAAGCTAGTTAGATAAATAAATATTTGATACAACTGCGACTCATTATTTAGATCAACATAAAACTTGACCTGTAAAAAGCAAAAAACATAAGAAAATTTGAATTTCGCAGGCTCCCCCAAAGCTTTCGCCTTAGTTTCCATCGTCCATACAATATGACATAGTTTTTTCATTAATCTTTATACAATATTTTTTCATTAATCTTTCCGACAGTTTCATACTGCTGTCCATACTATCCACACTATCACCACAATATAGATATGGACTACCACTAATATATAAAGTTACTGGCTGTCACATGTCTGTTAGTTTTACGCCGTAACGCCTAGGTCGCCTAGACAGACCACGTGGGTTATGGGACATAGGATACTTTTATCCCGGTAGCACATTCCCGTGGGATAATTTCCGACATCCACGCGGGCGAAGCCGCGGGCAAAAGCTAGTTGAAGAATATTTTAAATCATAGAAGTGACGAGGTTCTCTATTTGTGAGAAAAAAAACGCCAATTTCATAGGTGGGGACCCAATATTTCAGTATTCAAATTGTAACTGTAACACAACCATGTTTGCACATACCATTAGAGCGCTAACACACTGGGACGCCATGGCTACCTCTGGCTACCTATCATAGACGAATGAAGTAGCCAGTAACACGCGCCCGTCCTGTCGATCAGTTGGCTGAGTGAGGGAGGCGTAATTTACGTGTATACAATACTGGCGACTTGGATACACGTCGCCAGGTCGCCAGAGTATCCAGTCTTCACGTAGGGGCCGGTCAATCGTGGTAACGCTTCCAAATTGGCGACGTCACCAGAACGTAGTTGTGTGAGATAACTGTCATACATTTCAATACGAATTGTTCGAATACGTAGCCGGCGACGTCGCCTTGGCGTGTCAGTGTGTTAGCGCTCTTTACGTCTCAAAAATTTAAACGACGGTAACCGCTTTGCACCACATGAACTGTCGTTTACCAACAACAACTTAATACTCAAACACACGTGTAATTCTCTCAAAGTCCCTAAAAACATCTCTACATAAACAAATCACTTAAACCTTCACACTTTTGACTCAAATATAATTTTTAAATCAATTACAGAGCTATCAAAGTTGATTGAAGTGTCAGTTGAGCGCTTATTTCGTCTCGGCCAGCATCTGGCGTGTGACATATATGGCTCGTTCGACCAACCCATTACTTAGATTGGATCTCGCTCAGAAATCTTGAAGACGTAAGTGTCGGGCAAGTTTCTTGACAACCCATCTTGGTATTAGATGAGATAGATTGGTAACAAGTTTTTTTCTAGTAGGTTTTATTGTTTAGGTTTTTTTTGGTACAACAAAAGTGTGACAGCACTTACAGCTGTCCGACATTGTTTTTTATTGGAGGTTAAACTTTTAACTAATTTTGTGGTAATGCAACTAATTAATAAAATAAATTAACACGGTTAAACCCCTTTATAGGGTAGAGCCAAAGAGGATAAGTACTTAGGAAGTTACTTATTTATTGTAGGTATTACTTTTTTCGTACCCGAAAAAAAAACGAATGCATAACCTCCCACTTTCCGAAACCGGTTAAAAAATAAACTACAATTCCATTACGTGTCGTATAGTTAACAAAGGAACCACACCGAATAACGTAAATCAATTCGCTCCAAAGAACTATTTAACTTCCCCACGGTAAAATCACAGTGAACAATGAACTATAAAACCAATGCATAGAAAATGTATTGAATAGCAATTTCTCTGCTGAGTTAATGAAAACACGTAGCTCTGTTCTCGTTCCAACTGAAACTAATCATGGCACCGAAATGTCGAGGGAATAGAGAATTAAGCACTCTCTTTTAAACGAAATAGCGATGAAACGTTTCTTTGACATATGAGATTTGGTAGGCTGTGACATGCGTGACAAGAAAATCATCATCTGCACCCTAATTACACACTTTCAATCCCAATCTGAATGATTTTGAAGGATATTGCTAATCCATTGCATCATATGTTCGAAAAATTTGGCTGCTCAAAAAGGTAAATAACGCAATAAATTTTTGTTGAACTGTCAAAATGAAAGCCATGCTACTGTGTGTTACGTAATTACTAGCTGTTTATAGACGATAGTGTAATGTCACCTTAGACCCTAGACAATTGGCAATAGCTTCCACAGAGTTTCGTATTTCTACAACGACTTTTAACAGGATTGACATAAGCCCAGTAATTTGGTAGTTGCACCTGGAAAGTTATCCGGGAGTTTGAAAGTTTATGATTACTAACTAATTTCGACGTTCTCTATTTCATTTTGCCACCTCGTATATCTTTGCCTCTCGCACCGCCAGTCTGAAAAGAGGTACCTATAGTCAAATATATTTTTTTGTATCACAAAAAAATCAATAAAATCAAAAAAAAACAAAACTACCGAAATACTTTTCAGGTGAACCCTTTTTTTAGCAACAAATGACTGTACTATAAGCTTTTCGGTAGCGTATTTCAATCCAATACATTTTTATAACCAATTCACACAAATCAAGTGCACACTATTATCCACACCTGAATGTCAGCTCCAACACAATTGTTAGCTCCATTATCACAGCAACACTCACCACAACACAAAGAGCATTAATAACATGACGATCCCGTGACGTCACTACACAGTAAACTAATCTAATCCCGCGAACATGCAATAATAGGCTAATGCACGCCTCCCTTCTGCGCACACACATGAATATTATAATACCACATATCTTGAACGGCAAACGCCGCAGTAAAGCCCGCTAAGGATCCGCACAGCTATCATCATTATGCTACAAATTGTGCCATCCATATTAGACCAGGAGACAGATGTGATTTTGGAGTGAGGAATTGTGGAAGTAAATTACATGAAGTGTTGTGTGTGTATGAAGCGGCTTGATGACATACAGGTCGATCTGTACGATTTACGTACTCTTCTGGTTGCTAATTGATGGGACTAGGTACCCGAAGAGCTTTAAGTCGTTTTCATTTAAAGAATTCTTTGTTACTCGTTTTAACACGAATTTGGAATAGGTATGTAGCCTCGCTTGAAATTGTAAGTAATTAAATGTTTCGGCTACCTACCATTCCAAGTTTTAATTGATTAAGATTTTGGTTTCAGAGCATTTTCTACGCCAAAGGCATATTAAAGACTGTACACCAAAGTTATCTTACCAAAAATAATCTTTATTTAATAACATGCCACAAACACGATTTTCAAACAGTAAAGAGCGGTAGGCGCCACATAACGGCCTTAGTGACAGCTGTCATGAAAACGATGGTAGCGGGGATTAAGTTTACGGTTTAAAAAAACGCTCTCTAGGGGAATATACCAACTTACTTTCATGAATAACGTGTCAGTGACGCAATTTGACGGTAAGTAGCTTTTAAAAAAACTTTTTACAAAAAAAAAACAACCAACTTCCAAAAAAAACACTAAAAAAGTGAAAAACAAAATTTTTTATTTTTCTCTTTTTAGTTGTGTTACCTACCCCACACAAATCCGTATACCACTACCTGCTATGTAAATAACAGTGAAGGAGTCAAACAGGATATCGTCTAGATAAACTAAGTGGGAAAAATACGCAATATTGAAGCTAACTCAAAAATTACGCAAGCAAAGTTAATAAAATTTATATGGGACCACCTCGGAAGCATGACCTACCAAACAAAAAAATAATCATCAAAATCGATTCATAATTGGCGGAGTAATCGCGTAACAAACATACAAAAAAAAAAAAAACATACAGACGAATTGAGAACCTCCTCCTTTTTGAAGAAGTCGGTTAAAAAATGAGTCACAATCACAACAGTCAGAAAACACTATCTCCTAACCTACATTTAGTATGTTATGTCAGACAATGTTTCCTAATACGACACTTTACGTGTTGATAGTACAGTGGTCGTTTTCTTAACTACCGCTCTGCGTTCGTCACGTTATATACCAACATTATGTATATGTATTCCTTAATTATATAGTTAAAGTGTCCAAGGACGCCCGAGGGTCCCCGTAAAGTTTAAGAAGTAAGGGCAGAAAAGTTCGGAGACATAATTGTGTGTGGTTAGGTTGGGCTACGGTAAACTTTTTGTTGGCATGAAAGTACTAGAATCCGCTAACATATGGACAGTATTTTAACCTCTGTAGTGTGAATTTCAGGGTATATGAGGTGTTCGATTTAAGGTTTTTTTTTTTCATTTTGTAGTTTAACAAAGTATACATTCTTACGTACATTTAAGTAAGACGTAAGACCAATATTGCTTTTGTTAACTTGTCGTATTACAGCGACAATAAAAATTACGCCTCAAAGGCACTTCCTACAGTCATTAAAAGAAAATTTAAAACTTTCGACATTATTTAATTCTCTAAAAAATGGAAACAAGGAAGAATTTACTATTTCGCTTGCTTTTTTTTCATTATAAGTGTAAACTAAAAGATGGACTTAAACTCGGCACCAGGTTTGCAGATAGCTCTATTTTAAGTAGGTAGCATAGAATGATAATAAAATGTAAAAAATATAATATATTTTTTAAGCAGAAACGTGACTATCTACACATTTGTGTATTTACCGTTTCCTTACCTTGTTAACCCAACCAGACAAATGCCAAACAATTTTTACCCGACTACGGCGAAGAAAATGGGAGGGTTATGATTTTGACCGGTATGTATGTATGTATGTATGTTCATCTGTTCCCTCCTATCTTCTAAACCACTCATCACAATTTGACAAATGAGGTATCGTTGGAAGCGTTTTGATCGTCCGCTGGTTATAGGCTATATGTCGTCACATTAAAAATGGCACCCTCTAGAGGACATAAAGTAAGGAACTATTAAAAAAAATTGTTTATTCGTACCATGTTGGGTATCAAATGAAAGGGCTTAAAAAAATAAACATAATATATATTTTTTTGAAATTTGCTCATCAAGCCCTTTCATTATCCCCAAAAGAATTTAAAAAAAATTAAGTAATAAAAACTAAAACCCAACTACGACTAAAAAGGTATAAACAAGACACCGCAGACAGACAAATTAAAAATCCGGAGTCACACGTAATCTGTTCGATTTATGCCCTAACACGTGTGACTCCGGATTTTTAATTTGTCTGTCTGCGGTGTCTTGTTTATACCTTTTTAGTCGTAGTTGGGTTTTAGTTTTTATTACTTTTTTTTTTATATCGTATAAATAATCTTCAAATTGTTTTAGTTTACATAAGACATTTCGAAACAATGTAAAAAAATTATGAATGAATATTAACCAACAAAGACACATCCCACCTAAGATTCCGCCATCTTAACAATACCCTGAGAACGTCCCGTCATTTAGTTGTACACTTTAATTAAACGCCTGGACGCGATGCACTGGACAATGGACACTAAAGGGCGTCACGAGCGGCCATTGCGCATTACATTCTCTTTATTAAACGTCCCCGGTCCGTGCTGCGATCCACCTACACAAATAAAGCTGGGACATACGAGGACCTATTGCGTCGAACTTGTCGGTTTAGAATAGTATAGCACGGGGTTTATTTGGGTTAAAATTACTCAGTGCTAGGCAAAGATCTACCTTTCCTTTTTTGTTTTAATCTACATACCATCTGAGGCTCTAGTGTGCACAAAGTGACATTCTATCGGCGATGATGGAAAAGGCAAAAATGTATAGGACTGACATAATCTATCGAAAAGAATATGTCAATCCTGTTGAAAGTCGTTGTAGAAATACGAAACGCTTTCGAAGCGATTGTCACTTGTCTAGGCCCTCTGTTCATCCAGCTATCGCCTTCTGTGTGGTTATTTTCCACATAGCTCATCCAGCGTGATAGGAAATAAAAAACCGGCCAAGTGCATGTCGTACCATGCACAATGAAGGGTTCCGTAGTTGGGATGAATTTATAAAACAAACTTAAAATTCTAGGGGAAGTATCAGGATTCAGACATTCAGGAAGAACATGTTTTTACAGCTGCAAATTTAAGTTGGTCGATTATTACTCCGTAACTTGTGGAGCCTACGTAGCGGTGATAGTTTTCCTTTTAATTTCGTTATATATACTACTGCCGTGAATTTTTTCACATATCCAAACCCAACCATTTAGCTGGCAGGGGGGGGGACACTTGGCTCTAACAAAAATGAGCACTTTAAAGCTTAATATTCCGCAAACGGATCCCTGAATCCAAAAATGGTTTGACAAACTCACATTATTTTTAAACGACCTTTCCAACGATACCCCACGCCATGGGATTGACGAGAAAATAAAAACCATCCCCACTTTAGGTGTAGGGGAGGTACCCTAAAAAAAATTATTGTTACGACTTTGTCGGCGTCGTTTATATGTATATCCATACCAAATTACAGCTTTCTAGTACCAACGGTCTCTGCGCTAAGCCGCGGACAGACGGACAGAAGAACAGACGGACATGGCGAAACTATAAGGGTTCCTTGTTTACTACGGAACCCTAAAAAATACTTCTTAACCATAATATAATTAAATGCATTTTATGTTAAACAAAATTACATTATAAAATAACAAAGCAGCATAAATAAAATAACAAATAACTCATTGATTGCGTAGTAGGTCCGCAGTTAATCAATAAAAGGCTCTACAATAAAAGGATTGTGATGGACAATATTTTTGGCTGAAATCACGTTATACAATCCAAAACATGGGTTTGTTCAAAAAAAAAACTTAAAAAAAAAAAAAATTTTTTTTTTCGCTTTAAGTAAGTTTGCGGCAGTTGTTTATTGTAGCTTTGGTAAATTAAAAACATTACAAAATGCATATTTATTAACAAGTTCGCCAATAAAAACTAAGCAGTAAACAAATAAGTCATAAGTGTCATAAGAAATATTTAAATGGGAAATTAAATAAATAATTAAGCAGTAAAATGACTGAACGAGCAGTTACGTGTGGAAAGGTCAATTAATGAGAATTCAGGCCTTAAAATGACAAAGACGAAAAACATTTTAGGTCGATATAAAATTTAAATTCTATCCTATGAAAGCCCAGTCCAACGGAATATTTCTCCAGGCTCCAGACAGATATGCAAATACAAAGGATTTTCACAACAAACAACCCACTTTCCCATCTAAATCACGAACGCGAATGGATTAAAATGTCAGCTTATCGACAGGGGTGTCGCATCGCACTTTTATATTTTATATATAATATTTCAGTTGCACAAAACGCCTCGATTTTCCAAATAAATGTTATCACGTGGATACGGTTGGCGAGATATGAGATATTTATATTGCTATAAATTGTCGATAGCTTTGACAGCATAAACTGTACCGCCTACTGTTTGGTAAACAATAAAATCGATATCTATACGTCATATTATAAATTAAAGTCGCTTTTCGTGTTTGTCCGTATATCCGCGTTGTTCATCTAAACCACGCAACAGATTTTGTTGAGGTTTTCACCATCGTTTAGAGAATTTATTCCGTAAGGTTTATATTTTTATTTTTTTAGTTTGAGGAGCTCGTAGCTAAGTCAGCCGCTTGGGTCGATCCATCAGGTTAAGCTACGCTTGCCGGGGTTGGTCCATGGATGGGTGACCGTTTTCACATATCGAGACTCCTCCGTGCCTCGGAAAGCACGTTAAGCCGTTGGTCCCGGCTGTCATTTGTGGATCTTTGACAGTCGTTACGAATCGTCAGAAGCCCGAAAGTCTGACAACCAGTCTAACCAAGGGGTATCGTATTACCCAGTTTCTGGGTTCTGGAGGTCAGATAGGCAGTCGCTTCATGTAAAATACTGGTATTCAGCTGCATCCGGTTAGACTGGAAGCCGACCCCAACATAGTTGGGAAAAGGCTAGGCAGATTGATTCCGTAAGGTTTATATATATAATACAATGGTATTAAAGTTACATATAACTAAGAAATCTCGGTGTTGGAAAACCGTGCGAAACAGGAGCTTTTACGACTGGACAGAAACAACTTGGAGTGGGTCGCTAATCCATACTATCCATACTAATATTATAAATTCGAAAGTAACTCTGTCTGTCTGTATGTATGTTACCTTTTCACGCATAAATCACTGAACGGATTTCGATAAAATTTGTCAAGAAGATAGATGGCATCCCGGGGAAAGACAGGCTACTTTTGATAACAACTTTTATGTATAACACCTTAAAAATGTACCATGTTTTATGCAAATAAATATATTCTATTCTATTCTATTCTATCGACATACCACGCGGGCACAGCCGCGGGTTAGTGTAAAATAATTTAAAGTTGTTTCTTTTTTTATACTTATTGGTTAAATAAGTGCGTGTGAGCGTGTATGCACAGAGCGGAGGTGTAGTTTTGTCATGCTTCACTGTATTGTTCGGAGCGGTCTGTCTTGGTTTTTTAAGATTTTACCGGCTCATTTAAGAAATAAGTAACTGAAATGTTTATGAAAATGAGGTTTTACAGATTTGATTACTCTGAGTTCGTTTCGGCATTTTTTCTCAGGGATCAGTCAGCTAGGAAATGCAGGCGCTATCTAGTTTTATTTGAAAATATATACCAAAAAAAATTACGTGTAGAAGTGTCGTATAAGATCTACTTACAGAAATAAACATGATATCATATAACCCCTTGAGACGATGTCAAAAATAGCATATCTGTCAACACGCTCGGGGAGCGTGCGCCCGACTGAACAGTTGTTTCTATGATATTTCATTTTTTATCTGTATTTTTAATGCTCAAAGTGTCACGAATTGTACAGGATAGAACGAGAGAGACGTATATGCATTCAACATTCAACATCCGACAATAATTATTACTTACAAGCAATCACATCTGGAATAAACCTTATTTTATACGTACAATTTTTTTATATGTTGTATATTTTAAACACCCGTATGTTTTCATCAAACAGCGTCTCAGGAATTCAAATATAGACTTTAAGACAATATTAAATTATCCCTCACATCAAACCTTTTTAAAAATTATTACGATGGCAGCATTTAAGTGTGCCATCACTGAATAAATACAGCTTTTAATGAAAGTTTGCTTTGCCGTAAATATTTTTAAACAGTAGAAAATAAATATTATAAATTAATTAATACTGGTATTCAGCTGCATCCGTTTAGACTGGAAGCCGACCCTAACATAGTTGGGAAAAGGCTATAGGCAGATTGAATAATATTATAAATAGTGTGGTATACAAAACTACAATTATTGTAGTATAATTTTTAATATATTTTCATACAGTAATATTTACAAAGACATGTACTAATCCTGAAGTTCAAAACTAGTGTACAGAAGACTTCGCAAACATTTACCTTCGTCTACAAACACTCATTAGGTATCTCTTTGAAAACGTAATGAAGTTAGTTTCTAATCGTCCACAAATGCTCCTACAGCGCCGAATTATATTGTCTTAACCTTTCTGTACGACGCGTTTTTTAAATGAGCCGTTTTCAGAGCGAAGTATTAACACCTGCCCTTCTCCACAAAATTCCTCTTTCTAAGTGAAAAATAAGGGCGGAATTCACGACATTTCTCAGCGAGACAACGATTTTACGCTGACAAAGTACCCTTTATACAGCCATAAGTTAAATACGCCCGTATTTTTAGGGAAAGCATCGAAAAATTTCATATTTCCAGTGTTGCGTCAATATTTAATTTGACGAAAAGCCACTTTGTATTTATTTATCGTTACAAAGAGTTTTGTTGGCACAAACAATATTGTCTGACAAATCGACGTGACGAGATCAGCGTCCACTTAAACAAATATTGGCGTACTTTAAACAGGTAAACCACCACTGCTGTTGGTAGGACACATGGTTGTATTAACAGCTGAACTCGCAACGCAATGGAGGGTGTTCATTGAAAAGATCAGAGCGTGAAAGGCGGTAAAAGGATCGGTTTTGTAAGTCAGTCACGTCCGAACTCATTCAAGCAGATCGAACGAGTCATCATGTGAGCGTATCGTTTTCTTATTCTAAACTTGACACCTGCGAGTACTTTTACCTCTATATCACAAATAAGAGTTGAGTTAGCTACTTTGCTATTGATAACGTAATGTTTTTGGATCGGGTTATTTGAGCTAAAAATGTGTGCGTGCGTATTTGAAACGATTGGGGCTAGACGTGATGGGATTTTTTATTTTCCTGATCTAGTCTGAAATGTAGGTTACAGTAAAATGATGGGTTGAAAGAGTGTTATGTTGTCTTCTTGTTTTTTTATCGACTCTTTTTTATTGAAAAACGTTAAATGCGTTAAGACATTATTTTCAGATTGATAAGATCTTTGTCTAGAGCAACATTTTAAAAGTGTGACGATGGAGTTTCTTGCCCTTCCTCCATACGAAAATATCTTTTGGAACCCAATTAGAATCAATTATAATTTCTTGTAATTTTTGACGTTTAAAAGGGCCTACATAACATAACATAATCAGCCTATAATGTTCCCACTGCTGGGACACAGGCCTCCTCTCTGTGAGAGGGAGCGGGCCGTAATCCACCACTCGGGCCCAGTGCGGGTTGGTAGATGTCAGATGTCAATTAACACAAAGTAAAGCGCCTGACAGGGTTCGAACCTACAACCTAGAACTCGTAAGTCGTGGCCGTTACCACTGGGCCAGCACTGCTCACGGGGCTGCTAAAAGGGCCTATTTAAAATATATTATATATCTGACATTGAGAATACAGCGCTAACTTAATAATCCGTTACTACTGTTCATATAGATGAAACTATCTTCACTATTAAATGTATAAAATTAGACCCTTACCTTATCTCTGATCCACACACACAATGATAAATAATAAGTAAATGGTTCACATATTCTCTCAATTACATTTAATAAACAAAACAGCTCATATTGTACAGTTTTTAAAAGACAAAAAAAAAACGACTTCCAAAAAAAAACACTCAAAACTGAAAGATTTTATTTTTCACTTTTTAGCTGTGGTATCTACCCCACACAAATTCGAACACCACTAGCTGATGTAAATAACAGTGAAGGAGTAAATGAACACATCGTCTAGATAAACTATGTGGGTAAAATACGTAATATTGAAGCTAACTCAAAAACTGCGCAAGCAAACTTAATAAAATTTATATGGGACCACCTCGGAAGCATGACCTACCATACAAAAAAAGAATTATCAAAATCGATTCATAATTAGCGGAGAAATCGCGTAACAAACATACAAAAAAAAAAAAAAACATACAGACGAATTGAGAACCTCCTCCTTTTTTAAGAAGTCGGTTAAAAAATAACATTTATTCGAGTCACCCCCAAATGTAAAAGGGAGGCGATAAATATAAATCGAAAGGATTAAAATAAATTATGTTTTAAGACTTTAGTGCAAAGCTCTCTAATACCTATCCATTATGTATTCAAGTTTATGTACAATGTAATAGCAAATATGGCCCCGTTGTACATATGTTTTTTTGCCGTGAAAATTCACCGTGTGTAGGTACGGTCTTCATTTTTTTATGGATCACGAAGCTTGTTGACAGCCTCATCGGCATTACGACACGGCGCCGGCGCCGTATGCTTCGTCGTCCGTCGTGTCGAGAATAATCTTTGTGAGCTTGTACAACGTACGTTAAATGCGCAAAACCTCAGACACCCCAACTGATTTTTAATTCAATTTACCTATATCAGAGAGAAAAAAAATCATAAAAAAAAAATTAAAGGTTTTATGTGCTGTTTTAGTTTTGGAAGATTCGTATTTGCATTGAAATAAAAGCTATTATTATCCCGCGTATGAGAAAATTTAAATTAGTCGACAACAATTTGTGTTTTTTTTACCTATTTTGGCGGGTTTGCGCATGTGATAGCTTGACTTATTAATAAACGTTTTTAATGAAGATTTTTTGAAAAATGTGACCTATATTAAAAAGTGGTTCAATTGATTCTGCTCGTTATTCTGATCAATTTTTTTAGGTTTTGCGCATTTAACTTTACACGTTGTTTACCGATGGTGTAAATACTTAATATTATAAATTCGAAAGTAACTCCGTCTGTCTATCTGTATGTTACCTTTTCACGCCTAAAACACTGAATGGATTTCGATAAATTTGGTAAGGAGATAGATGGCATCCCGGGGAAGGACATAGGCTACTTTTTATTGACATACCACGCGGGCGAAGCGACGGGCGGAAGCTAGTAATATATAGTTTTAAAATATAAAATGAAGAACATATAATTCATCATTCTAACCTAACCAATAAAAATACACCTCTAGTGTTAAACAAAAAAGATAAATGAAAGAATGAAGTTGTAATTGATTCAAATCGGATATTCATAATGAATTATTATTCGATAATTTAGATGTTGACTATATAGAGCATATTCACCAGAACAGAAAAACTTTTTTCTTACGAACAGTGTATTTTGTGCCAAATTGTTTGAGTAAAGTACCAGCATCTAGCAACTAAATAAATAAAAGGAATCCTAGTACCCTACAAGTAAGTCCCAACATTACGTAAGATACTGAACGTAATACTAATGTAAATACTAGTAACATTGAGATAAATAAGCCAAACATACGTAGATACAAGATGGTCGTGTTATTGCCATATTTGCTATCAGCTTTCCGGCTGAATAGCTTTTACACCCTCATCAAGTCACTATACTTCTGGAATGAATAATACTGGATAGGGAAGATTCAATTATTGGGAGGCATTTGCTCGACGAAACTCAAGAACAAGCAAAGTGAACCAGATATAATTACAATACACAAACACTATGACTTTTTACTAGCAAAATATTCAAGATTCAGCTTTTATTTTCTTGTAGATTTGCTACGACGACTCGTAGCTAGCGTAGTATGCTACGAAAACTCGTAGCTGGCGTAGTATGCTACGAAAACTCGTAGCTGGCGTAGTATGCTACGAAAACTCGTAGCTGGCGTAGCATGGACATTTCACGTGGACTGCGCCGTAACATTTTTAAACGATTTAATATTTAGCTCTGCATAATCCTTCGGGGATTACAGGGGATTACAGATGGTATGTTTGCGTGTAATGTTTTTTATTTCGCTTATTATTCATATATTTTTAGAGTTCCGTACCCAATGGGTAAAACGGGACCCTATTACTAAGGCTGCGCTGTCTGTCTGTCTGTCTGTCCGTCTGTCACCAGGCTGTATCTCATGAACTGTGATAGTTAGACAGTTGAAATTTTCACAGATGATGTATTTCTGTTGCCGCTATAACAACAAATACTAAAAAAGAGAATAAAATAAATATTTAAGGGGCAGCCATCCCATACAACAAACGTGATTTTTTTACTCGTTTTTACTCGATATTGATAACGGCACAGGTGGATGCTTGAAATATTCACAGAATTTATAGTTATATATTTACTTTAAAAATATATAAATAATTAAATAAATATAAAACAAATATTTAAGGGCTCTCATACAACAGACATATTTTTTTTGCGGTTTTATAGATAATGGTACGGAAACCTTCGTGCGCGAGTCCGACTCGCACTTGGCCGGTTTTTTTTACACACATAACGGGGCGGGTTGAGTGCTAAAAATCTAACCAATTTGATTTGTGGTTAAATCTCTTCATAGTCTTTACTACCGATATCGCCCTTTACCTAATTCAATTTTCTGATTCTCAATCGAATTAAGAAAATAAGAATCATTTCAACAATAACTTAACTCTACTGCAAACAAACCACATTCCTTATCCAGCCCATCCACAATTCATCCCTGATACCAATCCCAGCGTGTCATTACAACGTCACCACTTAAACTAGAGCCCTGACAGCTGATCGTTTCGCGCCATTTAGTCCGATTGACAGCTCACGTCAAACTGGACGTCCCGGTTTACAAGATGGCGTCGTCACGATTTTATTTGTGACGTAATAACGCTGTGTGACGTATTTGATGATCGCGTTCGCGCCAATTACAGTCCTTTGATGGGAGCAGGATACTGCATGTTCGCGATTAGCTGGTAGTGTCGAGGCGTTGACGATGTGATCGTGAATGTTCGTGAACGTTCGGGAATTGTCGTTTAGTTAATTATTTTATTGCTAATTGTTTTTTTGTACACACAGTAAAATACATAGAGATAAGACATAATTATAATATGAGTACAATTGTTCTAGGTTTGAAATACACTGTTTTTTTTTTTTTCACAAATGAAATGGACTAAATAAAGTCTAATTTATATTGTAATGTTTTATATCTGTATTGAGTTGTCTAGCAATAACAAGGACAACCGTTTCGAGAATTATATTGGCATAAATCTAACTTATGATTATGAGGTTATTTTGTCTAGTTTGAAAGGAAATACTACGTAGGAAGTAGACCAATTCAGAAGTTTTCTCTATCTTAAAGAAGAAGCAAACATCCGGTGAAGAAAAAAAACAAGGTTCAAGGTTGATCAAGGTTCCGGAAACAACAATGAATTCAAGATTTGAATTAAGTAGATAGAATATAATATGTCTATATTCTGTGTGAAATAAATTGACATAGTTCAAGGTTCTCATGCCACACGTGGGAAACCATCCTATAATATATGACTGTCAATTTGTATTACTACGGCGTAGCCGGCGTGATCATGTGAAGGCTGCGCCAGCTACGCGTTCACGTAGCTACGCTGCTACGAGTTTCGTAAGTAAATTATTATTTATTCGTGAAGTTTTTAACTTGGTTACGAATTGGTCTTTTTTATTTGGTTTGAATGTTTGAGTCAAAGAATAAAGGTACCTTTTATAATACCTACATATTAATTATAACAATAATAATTGGATTATAATTATGTTCATTTTCCATATTTAAGATTTGATATAATCAACCCTACCTAACCTATCCTAATCCTGATTTTACTGAATTTTAATTTTTCTTAGAGCTCTATTCTCTCTAAACCACAAAGCAAATAAAAAAAATCTAATAAAATAGACTACCCTAACAACAAACTTTACTGTCCCAACCCAACATTATTATGTGAAACAGTCCCCAAAACTTAGTTCACAAGACAGGGTCAAACAGGTCCCAACTTCGTGACCAATGGGCAAACAGGGCGATATCACAGATGGTATAGCTAATAGCGCTGAGTACATTCATTAATCGTGGGACGCCCGATCATTAGTAAATGCCAACGTCGACTGAGACGTAGGATTGCAGAAAAATATCGATATATCGATATTTTTTGTTCGATATAAGTATCCATATTTTAGGCGATATTTATTATATCGATATAAAATATAAGTATCGAAAATGTATCAAAAACTATTTAATTCCAATAGCAACAGCGTTGTCGCCACTGACTAAAACCGCTGGAATTCAGAGCCGTATAAACTATACTTTTTTTCCTAGTTTGGTGATGATAGTAAAACTTGAAATAAAGTTTTTTTATGTTTTATTCCACCGATATATCGATTTTTTTTTCGATATATCGAAATCTATATTGTTTTTTTTTTTAAATATCGATACGATATTATACAAGGTGGAGACGACATTGCAACCAAAAAATAAAACTACGTATATCTAAAGACGTTCTCAGTCTACATACAAAAAAATAATCAAATATATCCAATAGTCTAGTTACGATAGCTAGTCAAAGATCGGCAAACCCCATAGTCGGCCCATCACTATTATTTAGTTTGTTTGAAAAAAATATTTTTTTAATTTCCATGTTAGTTTTTATTTGATAGTTCCAAAATACTCTTATGCATTAGTATTGCCAGTGTTTTCATTTATTGTTGTATTGTCGTCTCCACATTGTATATCGATACGTTTTGACATTCTTGCATCACTACTGAGACGCAAGCGTGGTCGCGCGTCGCAAACTACCCGCGAATTAGCTTGGCTAGTGGATTGGGTGTTAGCCCTTATGTGAAAGTAATTAAGATATTGCAGGGTAGATGGAAGGTGGTGGTACGTGTCAATTTATGTATTAGTTCATTTTCCATGTAACGCGTAAGCTAAGCTGTCAACGTTATCCTTATTAAAATGAAAGTCCAAAAGTTATACGCTTGTTCCTTAGATACACAGATTAATAAATTATTTTTTGTCTACAAAAACTACGATCTCTTTGACTTTATGTCATGCTACGATGTCATTTATCAACAAACACACAACACCACATTAGCACTTTATCTATAACATAATAATCTACTTATACATATAATAAAATAGTAACGAAGTCAAAACTAGGAATAACGAATATTTAAAAAAAATGTAATTGCTGCGAGGTTTTGGAAACAAGTCTGATACCAAAAATATAGTTTTTTATTCGTTTGTCTGCTTGTCTCGATGTATGTTCCAGATTAGCTCAAAAACGGCTGAACGGATTTGAATGAAAAGCACACAGATAGTTTATAACTAAAACACAGGGTACTTTTAATCTCGGTAGAACGTTCCCGTCGGATTTTCTCCGACATCCACGAAAGCGAAGCCGTGTACAAAAGCTAGTTAAACAAAAAAACAGCATTCAATCCATTTTTATTGACTTCAAAACAATTTCATTTGTGCTGTTTTAAAAAGAAGCGAATATTTCAGCAGTTGCCTACGAGTGCTTGAATTTTCCTGCTCGACCAATCAAAGCATTCCACGGACGCGCGATATGAATTTTTCAAGGATCTCTGGAGTATGTTGAGAGAGCAATATTGTTATGAGAACACCTATGTATTACTGAATTACACGGATCAGTCGCCTGAATTGTCAGGCGACTGATCCGTGTAATGTTACACATTGGTGTAACATTACATCAAAATCAATCATCAAAATAAAACTCTATTTATGTATTTTTGGCTGTCAAACAACGTTGTTCTATTTTATTTATTTATTTAAACTTTTCGCACACAAAAAAGGTACAAAGGCGGACTTAATGCCTTAGGCATTCTCTACCAGTCAACCAAGGGTGGTGAAGAGATTAGATGGCGGGTGCTCTGATTGAGAGGAACAAAGAGAAAATAAATAAAAAATAAGGCAAAATATATATATCATAATGCATTATAGATAAAACAGTTTTTACAGTACATAAATACGCAATCAACTTATGATACATAAATACTTACATACATATTTACTATAATATATACCTATAATATATATATATGTATACATAATATACAAATTCAAGGCAGAGAGGTGTATATGACTCTACTCTATTTATTTTGAAAAAATCTCTGCAGTTTCCGCTTAAATGCATACCGACTGGTGGCCGTCCTGATATCAAGAGGAAGCGCATTCCAAAGAAGAATGGACTGAATATGAAAAGAAGAATGAACAAAGTCAGAAGTATGATTTTATTGATTTACCTACTAGCTACCCGCCCCTACTTCACACGGATGCAATGTACCTACTCATGTGGCGATATTTGGACAAACATGGAAATGTTTGTGCCATATCTAAATTAAATATTAATGTATCATACGCATAAATCTTCCGGAATAAATTCTTTGAATTATGGTGAAAACCATATGAAAATCCGTCATGAAGTTTAGAAAAACTAATCATCACACAAACGGACACAAAAAGCGACTTTGTTATATACTTTACTAGCTGATTCCCGCGACTTCACCCGCGTGGATATCGGTTATTATATACTAAAACCTTACTCGAGAACCACTATATGCATTGGTGAACACAGCATGAAAATCGGTGCAGTAGTTAATGAGTTTATCGCGTACAGGACGACAGACAGACGCGGCGGAGGACTTTGTTTTATAATAGGTAAAGGTTAAATATACCTAGATATAGATAAAGGTAATGCTAAGTAACTAAGGTCGGAAACTCTCACACACATACACGTAAAATCACGCCAGCATTTCCCGAAGTGTTAGGCAGAGGTGTACCTATACAGGGTGTAAGGGTGAACACCGTTGTCATTCAAACCATAGGTAGTTGACTTAAATATAAAAATAAATGACCGAGTAACAATAAAAAAAAAGTTTTTTTAATTTAAAAAAATTAAAAAGTTTCTATCCGACACCGTGCTCGCAAGCGAAACAGCGGACTGACTGAGGGAGGGGTCGCGTTCGCGGCCGGACAGGTCACGTCCCGCGACCCACACCCGTGCTGAGATGCATATTCGTTGCCCTAGCGCATAGGTGAAAGGGTGAAATACTCGAGTGGTAAAATGTAATTTAAAAAAAAGTCGTAATTTTCCATTGATTTTACGTTCTGTAGATGACACCAAACCACTGGTTTCAAGGATAACGGTGTTTACCCTAACACCCTGTAGTACACCCACATTTCGCCAGTTATATTTAATTCCCATGTAATAGGGGGCCTGCCTATTGCCATCAACCGAGCACAAATCCAGACTCTGGGCTGCTACTGTAATTTATAACGAAAAAACCCAATAACACTTTACCCGAACTGGGAATCGAAGCAATGACCTCATGCTCAGCAGTAGTGCTTGCCACCACTAGACCAACGAGGCAGTCGAGTCGGTCGGAAACTCCTTGCGGAGAATATGTTTTAGTAGGTGAGTATAAGGAAGTTTTCAAGTAGGTAACTAAAACTAACTTACGAACACGTTTGTATGTAAGTTAGTTCAGTAAACATACAGTTGAGATAGTGGTAACAAAGAGCAAGTCAAAATATTGATTAACTAGCTGCGTCCCGCGATTTCACACGCATAAGTCTCAATCCCATGAGAACATCGGGATAAAAATTATCATCCAGGCCATGGTCTACCCATGTGCCCAATTTCATCCAAATCTGTTCAGCCGTTTTAGCGCGAAAGCGTAACAAACAAGTTCAGTTTCGCATGCGCACCTTCAAGATAGCTAGATTTATTTAGAAATTCAATTTTCTCCTATCACGAACTTCAACTTAACAATAAAAACTCAAACCCAGTCGGACAAACATTGTAAATCTCATCGCTTCCCAATCGAGTTTTAACTTATTCGGCCGGATCAATTGCACCGGAATCGAGTTTAAAATTGATTTTCATTATGTATTCATGCAAGGCACACAATATACCCTGATTGATGTACTCGCGCAGCATTATTATGTGAGGATAATGTGATTTAAGTTATTTTGTGAGTACTCTGTATGTATTTCACATCCAGTAATCCATTATTCGAATCTAAATTAATGTAAATTCTCACTTCAAACTAGTGCTTTTACAGCCGTTTTAGAGTAAGTGGCGTCGGTACTATTATGGAAGGTATTCACAAAATTACATACTCGAGTTCACTATATGTAAATAAATAATGTACCCCTGACGGCTGGCTCTATTTAAAAGCGTCGCGTCATGTTTTCACATTAAATTATCAGGATCATTATTTCAAATCTTTACCTTCGAAAAGCATACTTAACACGACATCAAAGAAAACATACATAGAGTACAGTAAATATGTAATATCCTCTATGTAGATTTCTTACCCTTTCCGCTAACGAAGTGACACACCCTTTGCCTCAAAAAGCAAAACGAAATGGTGCAATGCGTCCCGATGCGATTTCGGAATATAACGAGCTATCCTGGTATCTGCCCGGGAGTTTCCCTAATGGTCTCAAACTCAACTTAGGTATGCCTAATTGAAGAGCGCTTGCTCAACTCAAATAGCAGCAAAATATATACACTAAGCTCAAGCTGGAAGGTGGCCATTTTGAAAACTGTATTTTTTATAGAACTGTATTAAATGTTGTCTTGTTTTTGTTTTCGACATAATTTATTATTAGAATATTCTCTCAGGTCATAAATGATTATGTATACGATACTGTCTCGGGAATAAAAGACCTCGCAACCTACGTAACACTGTCATCGGCGAAATTAAACGAAGCAATAGATACTCTGCTATTTTCGTGGATTACCCCAGGGCCACTTGTAGTTCATGGGTTATCCTGAATAACTCTTAAGTTTACAGCTAATTCAGGGTTAATCAAATAATTAATCTTGTGCCACCAACAGTTAGAGGTAAACCTAGGGTTAAACTTCTAAATATAATATTTACTTCACTTATGTGGGAAAGTTTAGTCGCTAAACTCTGGGTTAGTGTAAACAATGTCAAAATAAATTGACGTATGAGGTATCGATAGATGAAATCCATAAACAAGAAAGTAAAGATGAGTAAGTATACATTTTCCGGTCAATGTTCGTTCATTCTAAAACAAATGTTTATTTCTTAATTTTGGGAAACAATTTTTTAAAATTGTTGTTTAATTAAACCTACGTAACATATTTTGTTTATCTTTAATATTATTAACATTTAAAATCGATTTAAGACATTTAACCATTACGCCAGGCTTAAATTTCAATTTTTACCTACATTACAAAAGAAAACATTTATTGATGCTTTACAACAGCAATCATTCACCCACAGGAAATGTATCATTCACATTCTCGTTGGCACCATCGCTTTAATCTCACATCAAACCGCGCAATAATTACCGGAATACCTTTACCGAATTAATGGCGAAAAAGCAATTCTAGGTCGACGTTTAATTCGCGCCATTTTCGAACTTTCGTTCAAAGAATGATTTATTCCTGCAATCAATGCGTCAACTCAAATATCATCGGTTTCCGGCGACAGCGAGACGGTGTTTCATGGATGGTGCGGCGAGCTGTGACAGCCGATATTTAATTACATTTTTTATATGAGTTCTGCGGTAATTGGAAAATGGTGAAAGAATTGAGAGGATACGCATTTTTTTCTTACTCCTTTTTTCTTCTTTCTGATTTATTACATGGCGGGTCCCCCCAAGACAGTTGTGAGCAGGGAAGGTTACCGTTACAAAAAAAAATATCGGTAAAATTACCAAAACATTTCGTTATGACGTTAAATCATATGATTTACCGGTATATAAATAGCGTTACTAGTAGCGTTATTTGGCTAAAAACCGTACTAACACTGAAAGATGCTAGTCTGAAGTCTTGGAGAGACTTCGTTAGAAAGAGATAAGCGTACAAATTACCGGTATATGAATTGTTACCTTTACCGGTATTCATATTAGTTTTAGATAACCTTAATTGACCATATATAAATACTGTTATTTTGAAAAATTCTGTCCCTGGTTGTGAGTTGAATCATTTCTCCGAACCCGTCGCGCATAATTGTATCGACGCTTTTCTGGTAGTCGCCACTGTTGATTCTGACATTCACGAGTGGCAGCTATTGGAAATAGAGATGGGCCTGCTCCCAAAGAAAAAAAGTTAACGGAATCCCTTATACTGTCATCACTTCAAGCATGTGGATACAATCTTGCATATGAAGCATCAATAAAGACTTTGGCAATCAAGAGTTGACGATATAGCTCACATAGGTGCTGTGCACACCTGACGGGGTCCGTTAGGACCGATGTCTGCCAGGGTTGCGGAATAGTCCGAAAGGGATACCGGGACCCTGGCAACAGGCAACTGAAGGAACACGGGTGGGTTTTAGTCAGTAAGAGTCTGATACGCCCTTCCGCTCCGCCCAGAGCGGGACAAGTAATTTTAATGATTTCCCACCCAAAAAAAAAAAAGAGGTGCTGTTCCGGATCAGAAGCCCTCTCTGTTACTGCAGAAAGCAATCTCCATTTCTGAATTAAAATTTTGTCCAAATCTTTACATATAAGTAATATTGTGTGATTAACTTTGTTTCCTATTTAAATTATTAAGTTATTTTATGTCTTTTTCTTATCGTGTGGTTAGCGACTAACCTGGTGACAGAGTTTGAAAGCCGCCCATGGGCCGCTGGCTAGGTTTCACTTGCCGTAGAGAAATTTCTCTCAGGCCGGTTTCCTCACGATGTTTTCCTTCACCGTTTTGAAGCCAGTGATAATTATACAATACGCACATGAATCCGAAAAGTCAGAGGTCGAGACCCAGACTTGGCAGTCTGACGGTCACACCACTAGGCTATTATTGCACTGCAGTTATTTTAGGTGTATTACTTATTATAGAAAAACTGGTACCTTCAGGAATCACTGCATGAAAATATTTCGTGGATAATAAGTGCCTGCTTTTCGTAACTAATATGCAAGGTAAACAAAGCTAATGAAGTGTCAGTCATTTAGGTGCGCTATTCAGGTGGCACTTGGCACTTACTGTCAGCACTCTCGCACTGTTGAATTTTAAAACGCCTTAGTTTGAAAGGCGACATGCAAGAAGCACTTTAATTTCAACTATTTACACATATTAACCGTTGGTATGCAACGTAGATCTTGTAGAGACACAATGGATTTTTAATTGTGTCTGTAATTAATACGATGGGTTAATCTGTCATTCAACAGTCATTCATTTTCTGCAATTAAAGATTAGTTGTAGACCAATTTCTTGCTACGAAAATGACCTAAACAACGAGTGACGAGTTAAAAAAGTACTTAAATCTAAATGACATTCACGTTGACGCGGTGTCATTGTAATGCTCCCCGTTTGAGGACTGACTCCCAAAATATGAACCCTGACTTAGTTTAGTACCCTATGTAAAAATATATAAATACTGTATCTATACACCAAAATATTGTGAATGGTCGTAATATTCTGATTTAAAAGAGTGTCCGTGGAGTTTCTTGGCCGTTCTTCTCCATAAGAACGTAGTACGCTCTGGAATGGGCAACTAGCTTCATCTTTCTGACTGACCGACCCCTTGACAATTCAAAAGTCGTTATTGGTTTATTTGAAATAAATGCTTTAAGTTTGAGTGTGTGACAATATTTTTACTTTAGTGGTAGTTTAAATAAACGTAACATAGAGAAGTACATTCAGACTTAATATAGCTTTGTCAAGTAACACCAAACTCCATCTCCGTAAATAGACATTTTCAGTTTTCACATAATAAACCGAGTACAATATCAAACGATAAAATGTCCGATTAATGCGTCCGGGGGCGATTCATAAAAGCGGAATACCGTTGAAATAAATTGTCCGAATATAAAACCAGTGTGGGCCCAAAAACATGACAATATCAGTAGGTATCATAATTAATTTACAATGATCTTATTTCCGGTTTTGGTTTCCAATAAACACATTAATTGAGTTCCACTGTTGTTAATAAAATTTCTGCTACGGTCATGGTTTTAATTTTAATGTAAATGTGTATACCAGATTTAAAAAAAAAATCGATACAATAATTGGCAACGCTTGACATGACGTAGAAAGTTATAAACATTTAATACAATCAGACCTTTTCTTCTAAATACCACAGAAAAATAAACGGATTCCTAAATGAAAGGTGCCAATTGACTTAAAAACCTCCTTGGTTAAATTACGATGCAAACTGGCAGGTTCACCTAAAAAAATATCAAAAATTGCCATGCAGTATAAAAAAAAACTACTGTCATTTTTATTTTTTTTAACTATTTACATTTTTAATTATTATTTGATTTCTATTACTCACAATTATTGAATTAAAATTAAATCATGCAATAGACTAGGTTCATGAAAAATAAATGTCTTTTAAAAAGTTTTACAAAAGTAGACTGTAAGTAAAGCGAAGTTTTAAACGAAATTCTGTGAATAACTCACAGAGCATGTGTCGGAATGTCTGCGGCTTTAGGTTCACACAAAGGCATAGAAGTATATCCTTTTAGTGTAATTAACTAGCAACAGAGTACTCTACAACACTTCTGTAACATATAAGCCTGGAAGTCTTATGTATACCTACAGTAAATAAGACAGTATTGTTATATGTTCGTGACTTTAATTATAATGTGGTACCTACGTTGTCTCTTCTATAACGACTTGGCAAATACGAAATCTTGAAAACAAATTAAATTTGAGGTAAGTCTGCGACATCACTACATATCTTACTAATATTATAAACGCGAAAGTTTGTGAGAATGGATGGATGGATGGATGTTTGTTGCTCTTTCACACAAAAACACACAGATAGTTTATAACCTGGATTAACACATAGGATCATTTTCATCCCGATATTCCCACGGGATCGAGACTTATGCGGGTGAAACCGCGGAGCGCAGCTAGTGTATTATAAAACAAAGTCCTCCGCCGCGTCTGTCCGTCTGTTTGCGATAAACTCAAAAACTACTAGACCGATTTTCATGCTGTTTTCACCAATGGATAGAGTGGTTCTCGAGGAAGGGGTTAGTATTTAATAACCGACATGGATCCACGCGGGCGTGTAACATCAGCTAGTGTATAATAATTTTATTCCTCTACATTTTACATACATACATAAACTCACGCGTTCTTCCCATGGGGGTAGGCAGAAACTACATTCCTCTACATTTTATTTCATCTCACATTAATTCATTTTACATTCTTGAAAAAATTTCGAAGATTTTCCCAACTGCTGGACTTCAAACCAGAAACGGATAAACTCTAAAATATTTTCAACATCTTACTTACCTTTGTATCCCCAACTAAAACGGAAATACCAAAACGTATCACAATGCTCCTAGTCTCTGTAATCCAATTGAACTTAATCACAATCGCATTGACCCGCATCGCACCGTACTCGACGTCCGAAATTTGCCGCAAATGGCGAAATAGCACGAAGATTGCACAAATTGCCCTTCATCCAGTGACTTAAAGGAAAACTAATTTACTCCGACCCAGTGTGGGATTACTGAATTTTGGTGCAAACATTTATTCGAAAGTATCGACGCCAACAATTTTGCGAGCCGCCGCCGCGCGTAGCATATTATTTGTGGAGAATTCTGTGTAACGAGTTTTACGTGGGTATTTGTTGAATTATTACCGGCATTTTTTTATATGAATGATAGGTATTTTTAATTGTTTACTGAAAAATATTTTTGTTTACAAGTTACGGCTTTTGGACTTATCAATTATTGGTACTTGTTAAACACATTTTAACGTTGCTTAGTACATTGTTCCCGAACACATCTTTCCTATACCCTATTTGAAATAAGATTAGACATTAAAACAAACCCTTTTACAATCCGTTCAACCGATTTTGACTTCTATACCGTAGGCATAAGGATAGCATTAAAAGCAAAATAAGTTACTCAATACCAACTATCTACTGCGGCTACCATTTGTCATGCCACCAACGCAATAGAATACAAAATCGGTTGAACGGAATGTAAAAAAGGCTTATCTATACGTCTAATCTTATTTCAAATGGAGTATGGAGGGTTGTCTTATCCTTGACTTTTCAGTCAGCCTTAAGAGCTTTGATCAGTCAGAACAAACCAAAAGGGAAATAAACTCATTTTTTTTTTAAATAATTAATTAGTTTTGTATAATAATATTGTATTCTAGTTCTACTCTTACAAAAGATTTTTTTTTTGTGGTACATTTATTATCTACCAGACATTGTATTAATTAGAAAGTCCTTGACGAATTAGCCTCAATCATACGTAAAATCATTTAAGCCGAATCACGTTCGTGTTTACACCTGAAGCTATCAATGATTACCTATACCCCATTTGAAATAAGATTAGACATTTAAATAAACCTTTTTTACAATCCGTTCAAACGATTTTGATTGAACTTCTATTGCGTTGGTGGCATGAAAAATGGCAGCTGCAGTAGACAGTTGGTATTGTGTAACCTTTTTTGCTTTTAATGCCATCCTTATGCCTACGGTATAGAAGTTAAAATCGATTGAACAGTCTGTATAAAGGTTTGTTTGAGTGTCTAATCTTATTTTTAAATGGAGTGTAAGTTTGCGCAACTAGTATCATAATGTAAAAAACGGCTTTAACGAATTTTTACATCAATTTTTGCTATTGTTTCGTTTCTGAAACTGTTTGAGCGTCAACCCAAACTACTTGTAGTACTTTAGTTACGCACTATTGATTTTCATCTCAAACTTTGTTCAAGTACTTCTTGTTAACGTTAAAGCTGTTCAGTAATTACTTAGCAATAGTGCTTAATTTAACTTAGTAGGTACTTAACTGAGTACTACACTTATTAGAGACGTTAAAGACAGCCAAGCTAAGTTCGCTTTATGTTAATGTGATTATTTAAGTTAAAAGCTTAACAATTACTTTAACAAACATTCGTGCTTACTTTGTTATGTCTGCAAAACGAGCAATGACTAGAACGAATGAATTGATGAAGACCGACTGAATGAAAGTGATTGAATGATAATGAAAGTGGCAGTCGTTGCGGGTAGCTAAAAGCACAAAAGTCTGATAACCAGTTTTAAAAGGGGGTACCGGGTTACCCAGTTACTGAATTGTGTAGGTCAGATAGGCAGTCGCTCCATGTAAAATACTGGTATTCAGCTGCATCCGGCAAGACTGGGAGCCGATCCCGACATAGTTGGGAAAAGGCTAGGCAGATATTCGAATCTTATCGGGACGTATATGTTCGAGCCGTTTGGGGTTGAAACCCTAGGACCATGGGGTCCCAGTGCCCACTTGCTTTTTCAAGACATCGCCAAGCGTTTGGTCGACTCTTCGCGTGACCAGAGGGCTGGCCTATTTTTGGCCAAAGAATCGGCATTGCTATACAACGTGGCAATGCTGCCAGCCTTTTGGGCACTTTTCCTGTTGACAGCGATGCAGACGAATTTTTTGATGCCCTTTGATAATTTTCCCTTGTACATAATAATTATTATTAATTAGACATTAGTGTTAGATTGTATATTTTATATAATATTTGTCTCAAATAAAAAAAATTAACCACAGGCAGATTGGTTGACTGACAGAAAAATAATAGCTGTGGCATAATTTAGGATAAAACTTCTCCTGCCAGGGTTGCAGGAAAGTCCGAAAGGGATACCGGGACCTTGGCAATAGGCAACTGAAGGAACACGGGTGGGTTTTAGTCAGTAAAAGTCTGACACGCCCGCCCGCTCCGCTCAGAGCGGGAGAAGTCAGTTGATGATTAGCCACTCTCAAAAAAAAAAAGGATAAAACTTCTTTTATTCTGGCTCCAGGATCCTCACACATTTTTATTACACATCATTCCAGATTCATGAGTCAGGATTTCGTTTTTTTTTTTTTTTTTAATTATATGAATGACAAACATCTGCCTAGGTTTGTTCCAATTCTCATGTCGTCTCCCATAGTCACCATCTCAGTAGATATACTTACCTCTAGACGCCCATTTTCTAACCGTATCATCTTTCAATCACAATTATATCCATTGAACGCTTCTTTGATCTTTCCATATATAGGTCCACGTCCATACTCAAAACTTTCCTCACGACAAGTGTGTTGTTCCTAAAACGACCATAAAAAAGAAAAATTACGGGTATGGCTAAGCATCCAAAACCTAATTTGGACTTTTAATGTATATTAAAGCCACGATAAATAAAAGGAAGTGCTCCAGGAGTTTCTCGGAAGAAGCCATAAATAAAAGACCAACAGATAACATTTCCGAACTTAAAAACATTAATTTACCTTTAGCATTTTAATATAGGTACCTAGTTTCCTAAAGAAGATAATGATATCGAGTTACCTACGAGTAGGGATTTTCCCGAAGTATGAGTTCATGCCGTTTTCCGATAGAACGATGAACTTCGTAAAACTGGACGTCGAATCAAAATAAACGTTTCAAATTATAATTCAGTTCATTCCAATTCCAGTCTTACCAAGGGGTATCGTACTGCCCAGTTACTGCGTTGTGGAGGTCAGATAGGCAGTCGCTCCATTTAAAATACTGGTATTCAGCTGCATCCGGTTAGACTGGAAGCCGACCCCAACATAGTTGGGAAAAGGCTAGGCTGATTGATTGAAATTCGAATTAATTTATTTGCATAAAACAGGATAATGTATGGGATGTTACAATATTTGGATTACTACACTGCTATAACAATTTTGCGAACCTCTCCCCCCCTCCCATCTTTTTTTTTGTTTTGTGCTCCTAATTCCCATTTGTCAAATTTACGGAACCATTATGCCGAAATGTCAATATATTTTCTGTTCACACTTATACAACATTAGTTTTTATTTACGCTAAACCCGAAAAGGGATCATTTTACTCATCATTTTGAACAACTTTTTCTATGGGACCAACGTTGAAATCGCGAAAAAAAAATCTGATGTTCCATACATTTTGTCAATTTAAGTGAACACAAATGTATGGAACAGCTGATTGTTTTATTAAATAGGTCCCGACAAGATGAAGTTGTTCGTCCCGGAAGCTCGTTCGCCCGTCAGTTTCCCTAGTACCTTCGCCATGCCTTGGACCGTTCCTTGGTGTTCCTTGGTTCAACATTGGGTGCCGACTGCTGTCCTATGTGCAGCAGTACACGCCAGGCAAGTATAAAATACTTTTAAGAACCCTTTAATACTGGCGTAAAGTCTTGCCTCCCAGATTTTATAGTGACCATTAAAATGGCACGAAAAGTTAATTAGATGAAAACTTTTAATAAAAGGTTAACGATGTGGCTCTCTCGTGTTATGACGTGCCGGATATTGCGATGCTCGTTAGGCTGCCGGAAACTTACGAGTGTTTTTGAAGCAAACAATTTCGCAATTTTGAAAATTCTTTTCGAATAGGGTTTGAGAGATAATTCTTGATCGCTATTTTTTCTTATCTACAGTTTTACTCGTAATCAAAATACAATACAGACAAATAAACTTACCCACATTTTTATATGGAAACGAAACGAATCGAACTGCAGTCGCCGAGTGTGGTTGCTACTAAAGGGGATCGATGATATTCTCATAACTAATTTAAATCTTCTTCTCTAGTATTGACACGTGCTAAGATTCAGCAAAGATGGTATTCCATATTAGATATTATTGCCACTTAAACAAATATCAACTTTATGTGTGTGCAAATTAAGTGGATTTCAGATTGACTACCTAGTACTATTAAAAAATCCTGAGCGCAAACTGAACTCTATTTAATATACTCTATGGTACCTATAGAAGTTTTAAACAATCTACCTTTTTCAAAAACACATATTTGGTTACTAAATTGCAAAAAGGAGAGTAAATCGGCACTGGGATGCTGATTCTAAACCACATCTTCTTACTAAATCATAATTTAATTTAATTTAATTTTACTATTTATGCACACACATATAAATACAGACAACAAGAAAGGAACAGAAAAATACGTACAAAGGCAATTTCTAAAGAAATCTCTTCCAGCATACCTGCGATAGGAAAGTAGATAGAAGAGATGTAGACACCGTGTGTAGAAGAGAAACAAAATACATAAAAACAATTCACTAATTAATCAATAATCATCAATAATAATCATAGAAACAATTCACTAATTAATCAATAATCAATTTAATCTTTAATGAGTTCTAATTGAATTAATGCACAAGAAAGTAGTTTGTCCAGAATCGTTTACTTAATCGATTTCTGTCATTTTCATCTTTAATATCGATAATTTTTATTCCAAAAATAATTATAATTACGTAAATCACAGTCACACTTCCGCTGTACAGTCAAAACAAACCAAAATGGACGAAGTTACCTACTACGCCAGACCCTTAGGGACTGTGCGCGTGGGTAGATTTGTAATTAAATAGGTTTTTTAACCGACTTCTTCAAAAAGGAGGAGGTTCTCAATTCGTCTGTATGTTTATTTTTTATTTTTTTGTATGTTTGTTACTCGATTTCTCCGCCAATTATGAATCGATTTTGATGATATTTTTTTTGTATGGTATGCTTCCGAGGTGGTCCCATATAAATTTTATTAATTTTGCTTGTGTAGTTTTTGAGTTAGCTTCAATATTACGTATTTTTCCCACTTAGTTTACCTAGACGATGTTTTCATTTACTCCTTCAATGTTATTTACATCAGCTAGTGGTATTAGAATTTGTGTGGGGTAGGTACCACAACAAGTGGAAAATAAAAACTTTTTCCAAAAAAAAAACCGACTTCCAAAAAAAAACACTCAAAACTGAAAAATAACTTTAATTTCGGAAGTCGGTGTCATTGCTTTTCAATTTTCGTTTTTTGCCACCGACTTCCGAAGTTATTTTTCAGTTTTGAGTGTTTTTTTTTTTGTAAAAAGTTTTTTTATCTTTAGTATCTTATTTATCCTTTATATAGATTCTTTTCTACCTTGTGAATGTGAGAACATTGTAGACTTAGCCTAACCTACCTGAAACTTTTTGAAAGGCCTACACTGTCCTCTCATAACTATTAACGCATAATTAACGCATAGGAAGAGGCTCAAGATGCAATAGGCATCTTTTGCGACCTATCTAAGGCATTTGATTGCGTGAATCACGAAACACTGCTCTTGAAACTTGAGCATTACGGACTGGGTAAACTTGCGCTTAGCTTAGTAAAATCCTATTTGAATGACAGACCGCAGCAAGTTCAAATAAACGGTGTGAATTCATTAGGTTTAAAAGTCAAAATGGGTGTACCACAGGGCTCGACATTGGGTCCATTCCTTTTTTTAGTATATATAAATGATTTACCTAATCTACTGAAAAACCGACCACAAATGGTGTTATTTGCTGATGACACATCACTGATTTTTAAAGTAAATAGACATGCACAGGAGTTTGACGACGTAAATAACGCTATGCTTAAGGTCCATAATTGGTTTAATGTAAATAATTTGGTATTAAATGAGAAGAAAACGAAATGCGTTAGATTCGCGTTACCGAATATTAGAAGTAGCGATTGTCAAGTTGTACTGAATAAGGAGATACTACAATTCGTCGAAAAGACGGTTTTCCTGGGGATTACGCTTGATTCAAAATTACAGTGGGTCCTCACTTAACATCACTTGCAGGGCGACTTAGTTCAGCCGCTTACGCTGTTTGGAAAATCCGCCAACTAACGTGGATACCGCGAGACTGGTCTATTTTAGTTACTTTCATAGCATCATGTCTTACGGTATTTTGCTGTGGGGACGGGCTGTAGATATTGATTCTATCTTTATTCTGCAAAAGAGAGCTATCCGAGCCATCTACAATCTCCGCAGACGCGAGTCTCTAAGGGAACTGTTTAAAAAAATTAACATCATGATGGTACCTTGTCAGTACATATATGAAAACATTATGTACGTTCGGAAAAATCTACATCTTTTTAGTAAAATAAGTGACAGGCATAATTTTAACACTAAAAATAGGAACAAATTAGATCAACCACGTTTCAGATTGTCTAAAGTACATACTTCTTTTATGGGGTACTGTGTAAAATGTTATATTAAAATTCCACTCGATATTCTTCAACTAAATGAGAAGAAATTTAAAACATGCATTAAACGCACACTATGTAGACAAGCATATTATAAGTTGGATGATTATATCGTAGATAAAAATGCTTGGCTTAATGCTGGTCCTGCTCCACAGGCACTTGAGCACACTAGTTAAAATTTTAATAATTGGAAGAGTTGCTTCCCCTTTTATTTTTTCTGACATTACGAACTTAATGTTTGTTTTTTATTCATATTTTAACTAATCTAAAAATAATATTATCTTATAATAAATCTCTCAATTTGATTGCAAACTCTAGTTTTGTATAATTTAGAAGCATTTTTTCATTTTTTGTAAATGTGAGTACCATGAAGCCGTATGGTATCATGATGTATGTTGACTTGAAAGAGCATGGCAGATGAGAGTATGTCATGCTCACTTAAATGTCTGATGCTGGCTGCTGATGGTGGCACGTGTGTTGGATCATTCGGTTCCCTACAAAATGGTTGAGCTGGATGGTGCTGATCCACATGTCATGTTCGTGAACGGGCGCCGTCAGTTGAGACTGGTCACCTCTTATTTGCTAGAGCTTATTTTTAATCTTAAATTTTGAATTGCTTTTGATTCTTTTTTTGTTTTACATTGTTTTCACATATAGAAGCAACATGCATACTGTACCCAGGATTTTGTAATATCTATATCCATTTTTAAAAGAGTGTCCTTGGAGTTTCTTGCCCGTTCTTCTCCATAGAGATCTACGTTTTGGAATGGGCAACTAGCTTCAACTCTCTGACTAACTGACCGACTCTTTGACAATTCAAAAGTGCCTGTAAATGGTTTAATTGAAATAAATGCTTTGAGTTTGAGTTTGAGTTATTAACACTGTAAATCGAAAATATTGTAAAAGTTTAAAAGAGTAACCGTGGAGATTCTTGCCGGCTCTTCTCCATAGGAAACGACCAATTGGAACCGTGCACCTAGCTTCTGACGTTTCATAAGTGCCCATGTAGGTTTATGTGAAATAAAATATTATGATTTTTGATTTTGAATGTGAAAAAGAAAATCTCCCACAATCAGTATTACTTATTTAATAATTAAACAATGTTTTATACATAATAGTAAAAATCTGTAAGTATATGTAGGTATTATGATTATAACATAATATTCTAATTGGGGAGTTTGGTGGTATGCGTTAATCCTGGGACATATTGTACCTATATAGGGAGGAACTAGTATGATACTGAACTATAAGCACTATGATACATATACCAAGGTATTATTATTACACAATCACTTGAGACAGTATAGGTAATACCGTACGTCATGCCAATTGTGTCAACCGCACTACAATCAATTACTATCAACAATACCTACCCACACGTTCAGGGGCGGATCTAGGGGCTTATTGGGCAGCAGCCCCGGGCCCCGTGGATACATGGGCCCACTTCCCCCATTTAAGACAATGGATGTAACAGCGAATTTAAAAAAAACTCTCTCTCTCTCTCTCTCTCTCTCTGTCTCTTCCTAGCGTGTATCCCACATGGTGGCGAGGACCGCCTTTCTGGTACACGAAACTGGCTTTTTCTTCCAATTATATCAAGTCAATTAAAAAAAACCTAGTAAGTATATGGTTAAACCGTATGAGCGAACGGAACGGGGGATTCCCCGTCACTTGCTTTGATTGTATTTTTACGTCTATTACGAGGTTCCCGCCGCTTGTTTTTGGTATTTTTTCTCGCAAACGCAGTCATTCGCAGTCGGGCAGAGCGCTCTTTCTCTAGGATGACGTATAAAGAAAACAAAGGACAACAATGTCAAACTATCAACTAAATCATTTATCGGTTCTTTCCATAAATGATTTAACAAAGTACTTACAATGTGATGAGCAAATAAAATAATTTGCAGCATAAAAATGCTGAAAGGTTGCTCATCAATACCGAAAACAGTTTTTTGACAAAATGGCAATTAGTTGATTAATAAGGCAGGTCCCCAAGTAGTACCACTGTGCGGATCGTCCGGAGGACACGGTGGAGCAGACGGTGGAGGTGTGCCCTGCTTGGGCGGAGCACCGCCGTGTCCTCGTGGAGGCGATTGGCGGCAATGACCTCTCGCGTACGGCCCTGGTCCAGGCCATGGTATGGAGCGAGAGGGCATGGGAGGCGGTCACCTCCTTCTGCGAAGCAGTGATGCTCGCGAAGGAGGAGGCGGAACGCGTGAGGGAGTGGCAAAGCTTGCGCCCTCACGCCCCTAACCACCGCCTCTGGAGACACCCTGGGCGTCGGGAATCCCAGGCGGATTCCCGGCCACCATAGGCGCGGGCTTGCGGACGGCGAGCAATGGGTAGCTTGCCGTCCGATAAGGACCAGGCCCGGGTCGATAGCGCGTCGTGTTCCACGCGCGCCTCAAAGAGATGTCAGCACACCTGATGGGGTCCGTTAGGACCGATGCCTGCCAGTGTTGCGGAATAGTCCGAAAGGGATACCGGGACCCTGGCAACAGGCAACTGAAGAAACACGGGTGGGTTTTAGTCAGTAAGAGTCTGACACGCCCTTCCGCTCCACTCAGAGCGGGAGAAGTCATTTGATGATTTCCCAGCCAAAAGAAAAATAAAAGGCCCCCATGTAGTATTAGCCCAGGGCCCCATAAACTCACGGTCCGCCTCTGCCCACGTTTGACGTAATATTGATGTGTTATAACCACAAGTCCTCAACCGATAGGCTTGTTGATTGTCCAGTCTGTTATATCTCCTGGTATTAGGAGTGAATTTCCATGTCAGCGGCTTTTGCAGACATGAATCCCAACTAATATTATAAACTAGCTTTGCCGCACGGTTTCACCCGCGTAAGTTGATCCCGGGGCAATATCGGGATAAAAATCTATTAATAACGGTTGCGGGAAAGTCCGAAAGGGATACCGGGACCTTGGCAACAGGTAACTGAAGGAACACGGGTGGGTTTTAGTCAGTAAAAGTCTGACATGCCCTTCCGTTCCGCCCAGAGCGGGAGAAGTCATTTGATGATTTCACAAAAACAAAAAAAAACAAACGTGACGTCATACATCGGTGGTAGTGGACATCATTTTATTTGTCTGATCACATGAAACTGAAATCACCAATTCCAATTTCTTTCTCTCTTTGCTATTGGGATACCAAATACCTATCTATATCAATAGATTTATTCTCCGGCTGATGTTTTAGATAAATAACTAGGTACCTACAGGTAAATTTTGTGAATATGCTAGATGTAGGTACACACGGCTACACATCAAGCTATACATTTCTAGTATAAGCTGACCTCTCATTGTACGGAAATCCATTACAATGCGAGATCAGCATAAACTGGAAATGTATAGCTACTTGATGAATAATAGAAACTTGTTGTGTAAAAGAAGGTATGACTGTATTTATATATTATGTACTTAATGATTATTTTTGTCAACTGTATCCGCCTATTGTTTCCTGATAAAAAATTATTTACAACAATAAAACTATCTTCTTTGAAAATATCTATCTGGGATTAAAAACGAACTTTACCTAGAGTGCCTACACTCAGATTTCTCGCTGACAACTTATCACATTAGTAGATTATAATTTCCAAGAAATTGTCATCAAAAAATACAAATAATTAGTCCACATTCGAATAAAAACAGCATCGTAGTACGCCAGAAACACTATCTAAGTATAATCTATCTCACTCGGAATGCAGTTTACGCCATGTTTTTTTAATTCGGTTCGTGGTGAATCACCTCGCCTCGGCAGTCCTTGAACAGTGTGAGCACGGATGAGTAATCATGACGTCACTTTGAGGATAAATAACGCTGTTTTCAACTCGTAATTGCAAGACTCGTTAGCTCAGTAGGTTAGAGCACCGATATAATTCAAATCTTGACCATCGGAGGGCGGAGGTTCAAATCCTTCACGAGTCAACCTTAAGTACACAATTTTATTAATTTTTTCGTTATTTTTTGGTTATACTCCTATTTTTTTCTTGGTTGAAATTTCGTATAATTGTTCCGTTCCGACGGCAATGCATTTATACATATAAGAGGATCTCTGATGCTGCAGCCAGTATAATATCCTCTCCATATATGGGACTCCTTAACGGTTAATGGTATCGTATTGAAATTGGGCATACACGTAAAGGTTTGGTCACTAACCGGATGCAGCTGAATACCAGTATTTTGGAGCGACTGCCTATCTGACCTCCACAACCCAGTAACTGGGTAATACGATACTATATCGGTAGGGATGAGTAATCATGGCGTCATAATGCGGATAAAGAACGCTGATTTCGTTGCCAGGCGATAAGACTCGTTAGCTCAGTAGGTTAGAGCACCGATATAATTCAAACCTTGACCATCGGAGGGCGGAGGTTCAAATCCTTCACGAGTCAACCTTTTTGAATACAATTTTTTAATGTTTTCGTAAATTTTTTGGTTATACTCCTATTTTTTTCTTGGTTGAAATTTCGTATACTTGTTCCGTTCCGACGGCAATACATTTATACATATAAGAGGATGCCTCTGATGCTGCAGCCAGGATCATATCCTCTCCATATATGGGACTCCTTAACGGTTAATGGTATCGTATTGAAATTGGGCATACACGTAAAGGTTTGGTCACGTAACCGATCACCTGCAGCATTTTAATAAAAGCTTTGTTTTTGACGTAGGGATGAGTAATCATCATCTACCGAGCCTTTTCCCAACTATGTTGGGGTCGGCTTCCAGTCTAACCGGATGCAGCTGAATACTAGTATTTTGGAGCGACTGCCTATCTGAACTCCACAACCCAGTAACTGGGTAATACGATACGATATAGTAGGGATGAGTAATTACGGCGTCATAATGCAGACAGAGACCGCTGTTTTCTTTGCCAGGCGATAAGATTCGTTAGCTCAGTAGGTTAGAGCACCGATATAATTCAAATCTTGACCATCGGAGGGCGCAGGTTCAAATCCTTCACGAGCCAACCTTTTTTTGATCCTTTCCTTTGTTTATTTTCACGTTTATAAGCAGTACTTCTTGCAGTCGTCTTCATAAACACGCATTCAAAACTACAAACTCTCATAGTACAGCCCAGAGGGTTTTTGAGCAAGCATATGTAGGGCAGAAATATATTTTCCTATCATGCCGCACCTACTTACTCAACTATCAACTTTCCGCCCTGCATGTGCTTGCTCAAAAACCCTCTGGGCTGCTACCATCATATCACAATCACCAGCGCTGGAGTTCTGTCTCGCATAACGTCGCAGCATTTTGCTGAGCGATGGCCGTTTTGCATGGATGTGACGCATATTTTCCTTCAACTTCTAGATAGCTACCTATAGGTATCATGATGTAAGTATATTACGTATTAGGTAGATATTTCTGACGCGAGTGTTCGTGAACTTAATTCTTTTTCAGGCATATAGATTAGATATCTACTTGCAATTTAAAAATATGAATAGGACCTTGGTGAATATAATGATTATTTCAGATTAAAAAAGCGGATATTGGTTTATTTATCAACTTTAAATGGGCCACATGACTAACAAACAAAAGAGGAATCTCTTCCTAATTCTAAACTGTCACAACTACAAACCCAACACAAACTAATATAAAATTGCTCTACAACTCTCCGTACTTAACATCGACGACTGAGAAACTAAAAAAATTAAAGTAATAAAAACTAAAACCCAACTACGACAAGAAAGTCAATCAACTAAAATAGTATAAACAAAACACCACAGACAGACAAATAAAAAATCCAGAGTCACACGTGTTAGGGCATAAATCGAACAGATTTCGTGTGACTCCGGATTTTTAATTTGTCTGTCTGTGGTGTCTTGTTTATACCATTTTAGTTGATTAACTTTCTTGTCGTAGTTGGGTTTTAGTTTTTATTACCTATTTTTTTTTGTGGTTGTAATATACCTATATATTTTTAAATTTGCTAATAAAGCCCTTTTATTTGATACCTAACATGGTATGATTAAAAAATATTTGTTTTTTAGTTCATGACTTTATGTCCTCTAGAGGGCGCTATTTTTAATTAAATGTGACTTCACATAGCCTATAACCAGCGGACGGATCAAGACGCTTCAGACGATACCTCATTTGTCAAATTATGATGAGTCATTTAGAAGATATGAGGGAACAGATGAACATAAGTACATACTTACATACATACATACATACATACCGGTCAAAATCATAACCCTCCTTTTTGCTTCACCGTAGTCGGGTAAAAATACCCTCACGCATAAGAAATCTACACTCATTCAATGCATTCAAAACCCAGCTTAGCCAGTATCTAATCGCAAACCGGACATACCTAACTTGAAAAATGAATGCATTGAGTGAGTCAAGTTTCGAGTAGTTTTTAATTAGTTTGTGACGGATGTTGTCGAACTTAAATTAATATTTAAGTAATAGTATTGTTCTCAAGTAAGCGACTTGTTATGTTTTTATTGAGAATAAACTTTCTTTAAACCTAAGTCCCCTATTTATCCCATACTTACGTCAACCCCAGTCCACTGTCGCTGCTAATTCCCTAGGAAACAAACCATACATTCTATTGTAAGTTTTAGAATACCACAAAGACACTAAACCCAGGTATTTTGTGCCAAAAATAAGCCTTATATACTGACCCCTACAGGAACGAACGGGATACAAACATAAGACTCTTATACCCCCTTAAATATGAGTATATAGGTAACGGACACTGCGGCGTATGTAAAACTTAACAAAGCGTATGTTCACACGGCTACATATCCATACTAATATTATAAATTCGAAAGTAACTCTGTCTGTATGTTACCTTTTCACGCCTAAACCACTGAACGGATTTCGACCAAATTGGGAAGGAGATAGATGGCACCCTGGGGAAGGCTACATTTTATCGACATAGTACCTCTCATTGTACGGAAATCTTATACAATGCGAGATCAGCATAAACTGGAAATGTATAGATTGATGTGTAGCCGTGTGTACAGGAGGTACTTTGTCTGTATTTTTCGGTCTGTATTTTTACTTCGTGTTACCTATTGTGTAAATCATTACATAATTAAACATCAAGCCTGTCTTCCCGGGAGCTGGGGGCAGAGGTGTTCATTATTATACTACACCCACATTTCGCCAGATATGTTGAAATTCCATTTAATAGGGGGGCGAGCTAATGATGTTAATGAGCGAAGACTTGGATTGCTACTGATAAATTAATTCCCAACCACTAAGTCTGAGTTACTACATATAAACTTATGATAGAAAGCTTCAAACGAATTTTCATTCATGATAATTCATCTCTTAATAGGAACTTAAGTACCTACCGTAACAAGTAGGTACCTACAGCTAGAAAAAGCACTAGTGTCATTAAGAATAACGAGTTGAGAAGAATAATAGCGAACTAATTTATTACTCACTTAGTGAAAAGGTTGAGATTACCCTCTCTAATGAATACGAAACATCTGGAGCGAAATCCTCCGTTATTAATATCCGACAATTGTGATAAATTAATTTATTAAAACTTTTTTACAATAAATTAAACCGACGAAAAAAGATAACTGAAAAGCGAAAAATAAAAAATAAGCCTAAGCTCATAAACTAATTTAGGTAACAAATTTTGAGGCGGCGCCGAAAAATAAGTCAATCAACTAAGAAGGTATGACTCCGTTTTTTTAATTTGTCTGGTGTCTTGTTTATACCTTTTTAGTTGATCGACTTTTTTTACCCAACTACGGCGAAGACAAAAGGAGGGTTATGATTTTGACCGGTATGTATGTATGTATGTATGTATGTTCATCTGTTCCCTCATATCTTGTAAACGACTCATCACAATTTGAAAAATGAGGCATCGTTGGAAGCGTCTTAATCGTCTGCTGGTTATAGGCTGTGACGTCACATTAAATTAAAAATGGCGCCCTCTAGAGGACATAAAGTGAGGAACTACAAAAAAAAATATTTAATCGTACCATGTTGGGTATCAAATGAAAGGGCTAAATGAGCACATTTCAAAAATATATATATTATAACCCCAAAAGAATTTAAGACAGACAAATTAAAAATCCGGAGTCACACGTAATCTGTTTGATTTATGCCCTAACACGTGTGCCTCCGGATTTTTAATTTGTCTGTCTGTGGTCTGTTGTTTATACCTTTTTAGTCGTAGTTGGGTTTTAATTTTTATTACTTTAATTTTTTTTGAAAATCAGCTGTTCCCTGCAATTATGTTCGCATAGTGCGTCAAAATATCGTCAGGTTTCAGCAGGTTTGTCTCTTATTGAAAGTTGTTCATAATGATGAGTACAATGACCCCTTTACAGGTTTCGTGTATGAGATACCTACATCTTATAAGTACGCTACTTACTCGAAAATAAAACACCATAAATAGTTTACTACATCTAAATATTTATTAAAAAATATGAATACTTAACTAAGGTGCCTCATGCAAGAATAAACCTATTTCTGTGAACATCGCAGAGTACGAAATCGCCGCGGTGGCAACACTGGCAGCATCTGAAGCGTCTACGTCCTCTGTGGGGAACATTGAATATGAATGACGATCGAAAGCTTTAAAACGCATGTAAAAAAAACTTATAAAAAAAGCACATCATTCCGTAAATGGTTGCATTATCTAACAGGAAAAAGTACACTGTACCTCAGAGGTATACAACATTATGTGATAAAACGAGAATTTTACAGGAGAGGCAAAAATGCGCGGAGTGAAACTTTGAATGCAATTTTGACATAGTTATTTTAAGGATATTGAAACAAACTCAACAGTATTTTTTATTATTATTAGATGGAATTATTATGTATTACACATAATTACAATAAAGTTAATTCTTATCTGATTTTGTGGACTTGAGACTATTTACCTTGTAACATAAATTAACTTAGGTGTTTTAAGACTTAGAACTTAATGTTGTATACCATTTTGTAGAACTGGTTCTTGCGATTTGAATGGTGCAAGAAACATATTTTCAAAAAAAGTGGAGTTACTATTGTGTGTATTCTGAGGTACAAAATGTACCTAAATTACCCTAGGCTGATAAAATTTTCGTTTTTTCTATAATTATGCTAATATTGGTGTTTTAGGTCGGTTTCCCCTTAGGGGAAAGAACTGCGCTCCTCCGGTCCGCGAAGTTCTGTCGGGCTCGTCCCAAACTGGTCACCCTCCCACCGATATAAGTAATGAATTCCCATAACCTAAACTGTCCCGACCTAGAAGGGGACAGAGGGGATGTAAGGGAGTTAATATTGTAGTTAATATAAGTTAATACATAAGTATAATAGTAATAAAAGGCCGAGAACGATAAACAAATCAAGTATCTTGACTTGGCTCACGAGGTTGTCGACATGTGGGATGTGGACTCTGCGATCATTGTGCCGATAGTCGTATCAGCCAATGGCTTAATTGCCAAGAGCCTCGACCAACACCTATGGAGGCTCTAGTTGGGCAGCTGGATTATGGGGCTTGATTCAGAAATCGGTACTCCTGGACACAACTCGCATTGTTACGAGGTTCCTCTCTCTGGAGCCCTGACCGCCGGTAGTTTCGACCCTGTCCCCGATACCGGTGGGCTACTATTTTTATATTTTTAAATGTTTTTATATATTTTTTTATTCTAATGTTTAAAAATATAATTTGTATGTATTGGAAATGAAATAAAGAGAATAGTAATATAATATTATGAAGCTAAGAAGCGTCGTAATAATCAATTAGATTATAATTCAACAGTAAAAGAATTTTTTTCCGGTAGGCTTTTGCCAATTTAACAGTAAATCTGCTAAAGTTAGGTTTCTTTTTGTTAGGTAGTACGTAGGGGTGTTGGTCAAAGTCAATGTGTCATTCTTCTTATCAGCTTCACATCTTGTTCCCTCGTGATTACCATCACATTGACAGGATGGCTCTTCCTCTTCGTTCAGGGAACAGTCACCATTGTTCAGACAATAACCATAACACGAGTCGAATTCACATCTTTCACCTGAATAACCGGCATTACAACTGCAATAATGAAAATATCAAACATGTATTATGACTAAACGAAACAAGGATAGTATCAGAAGGAGTTGGTAGTGTGTTACCTGCATGTAGGAAGTCCATCTTCATTGAGACTACAGTTGCCTTGGATACAATAGTTCAGACAGTCTGATACCTCGCATCTGTCACCTACATACTCTCCTTTGCATAAACAGATCGGCTCACTTTTATCATTTAAGGAACAGACACCGTTTTTCACACAATAACCGTGACACGAGTTGACTTCACATCTTTTTCCTGAATAGCCGGCATTACAGCTGAAATAACGATAATGTCAAACATGTATTATGAGTATTATGACTAAACTAAACAGGGATAGTATCAGAAGGAGTTGGTAGAATATGTGTTACCTGCATGTAGGAAGTCCATCTTCATTGAAACTACAGTTGCCTTGGATACAGTAGTTCAGACAGTCTGATAACTCGCATCTGTCACCTACATACTCTCCTTTGCATAAACAGATTGGCTCACTTTTATCATTTAAGGAACAGACACCGTTGTTCACACAATAACCGTGACACGAGTTGACTTCACATCTTTTTCCTGAATAGCCGGCATTACAGCTGAAATAACGATAATGTCAAACATGGTTTTTTAAGATAGTTAATAGATTCAGGCGCGACTTTACGGAAATCCATTATAAAATACAATAGACTTAGATATATTTAGTACCCTATTCCGCTTAACTATTCTTCAAGAGTCATAAAAAAAACCCTGTAAGAAATCGACACATGTTTCACCTCTCAACGAGGCATCTTCAGGATGACGATTGACCAATTGCAAACCAGAACACGACGTGTTGCCACACGGTGTGTTGTATGTATTGTGTATTATTACCGTTATGTTGACGACATAATTAAGTGTTGGACCGGTACATTTGCGTCAAATAGATGTTTTTGTTAATAAAATCAATAGATTACATAAAATCAAGTTTAAATTAACGTACAAGAAGCCATTAAAAAAAAAACCATTTATTTCACTCTGCGTCCAGCGCTCGGTGTGGCAACACGTCGTGTTCTGGTTTGCAATTGGTCAACCGTCATCCTGAGGATGCCTCGTTGACAGGTGAAACACGTGTCGATTTCTTACAGGGTTTTTTTTATGACTCTTGAAGAATAGTTAAGCGGAATAGGTTACTAAATATGTCTACGACTATTGAATTATGGTTTTTGAAAGAAAATCGACAAGGAGTAGAAAGTGTTTTACCTGCAGGTAGGAAGTCCCTCATCATTGAAACTACAGTAACCTTGAAGACAATAGTTCTCACAGACTGAAATATCGCATCTCTCACCGATGTAACCAGGTGAGCATTTGCAACGAGATTCTCCGTTTACTTTAATTCCATGAACACAAAACGGCCCATCATATTCTTTAGCAATTTTCAATGGGTCAATCACGGAGTTATTTTGTACCAGCCTCGTTAGTGCTTCGCAATCCGTAATTCCCTGATTTTTTTCTCTAATTTTATAATTAGCGACTATACCTACAGGGATTTCAGTAGTTAACGGAAATAAATACCTAAAATTGTTGGCATTTGTTCCATTTTTAGGTTCTTCACAGACGGTGCAGTGTGAGCACCAGATCCACGAGATGATGGAGTTTTTTGAAACAGTCAATATATTAGATATATTGGTAACTATTTAAGTATCTGACGAAAATCTATAAGAACTTGTTAGGAACCTGGTTTTTCCATTTAAATCTGCATTGTATTTTTTGTATTTGTAACTATTCACCGGCTCAACCCAGAATATTTTCTGGGTCTGTTGGTCAATAGCCAAGCTGTGGCTCCAGTTTGTAAGTTGTGTTGATAGACACTGAATTAGTATTAATGACAACTTCTCTCTCGGAGCCATTAAATCGAGCTCTCTCTATTGTTGGCGTCGTCAAGTTTGTGTTCATCCAGTAAATATACCTGGAAATTGAAAACCAGTAGGTATTTCATAAATCACCAAGTAAATATGATTTTGTGAAATTATAAATTACAAGCGGCCCGCCCCAGCTTCGCTCGAATCAAAGACTATGACTAAAGCGACTTTAATCCTTACTAATATTATAAATTCGAAAGTAACTCTCTCTGTCCGTTGCGCTTTCACGCCAAAACTACTGAACCGATTTAAATGAAATTTGGTACACTGATAGTTTAGAGCCTTTTTTTTTTTGCGGCTTTGAAATCATCATTTCCCTTCTCCCGCTCTGGGCGGAGCGGAAGGGCGTGTCAGACTTTTACTGACTAAAACCCACTCGTGTTCCTTCAGTTGCCTGTTGCCGAGGTCCCGGTATCCCTTTCGGACATTCCCGCAACTCTGCCAGGCATCGGTCCTAGCGGACGCGTGGAACACGACGCGCCATCGACCCGGGCCTGGTCTTTATCGGACGGCGAGCTACCCATTGATCGCCGTCCGGAAGCCCGCGCCTATGGTGGCCGGGAATCCGCCTGGGATTCCCGACGCCCAGGGTGTCTCCAGCGGCGGCGATTAGGGGCGCAAACTTTGCCTCTCCCTCACGCGTTCCGCCTCCTTCGCGAGCATTACTGCTTCGCAGAAGGAGGTGATGGCTTCCCATGCCCTCTCGCTCCGTACCATAGCCTGGACCAGGGCCGGACGCGAGAGGTCATTGCCGCCAATCGCCTCCACGAGGACACGGTAGTGCTCCGCCCAAGCAGGGCACACCTCCATAGTCTAGAGCCTGAGAAAGGACATAGGCTACTTTTTATCGAGATACCACGCGGGAGAAGCCGCGGGCGGAAGCTAGTTTATAATATATATAGAGTAAAGATTACAATATCACTGAAACTTACCCTCTACAGCTATCCACGGCAATAGCACCAGGTATCCCGTCATCCAACTTGATTAAAAGATTTCCGTAGACATTGTTTTTAGATCCAGGTTTTAATGAAATCCAATTAATGCTTCATTCATTTGAGTCACTGAAAAACAGTGATTCTGTGGCCGGGTCGAATGCAATACCATGAATATTTCTGCCGTTTCTTTGGGTAGAATATTTGTATTCCATGGAAGACAAGTTATAACCACATATAGCGTCGTTGTCGGTCTGTTTGTCGACGTAAAGAATCATGTTGTGAACTTCATCGTACGCTAACGCCGTGAGGTTTTACAACTATTATTATTGAATAATCACACAGACACATAATTTACAAAAAAATCATTGATTCTAGTCGGTAGTCGCTACTTCCAAAAGGTAGTTTTCGTATGGAGTAGAATGGGCAAGAAACTCCACCTCTTTAAAAGTGCGAGTCAGACTTGTATATTGATGCTAGCCTGGTAAGTGGTACCGTGTATTGGAAAATTTTTTTGCTTGATTTCTCAGAAATTATGTATTATTATTGTGACTGTGTACTTATTATTGTAGTGTCTTTGTTATTATTAATTTAAACAAAATGACATGAGCAGAAAACATAATTATTTTGTAATGCACAAATTAAGTTTTTTCATAATAATGACTCCCGATTTGATCTAGTTGACACAAGATTTTGACCCCTGAAAAATATTGCTATCCATGGCAACCATTTTTTAAACTATTCGGCACAGGTGCTATATGTAATCAAATTATAATATCTAAGTAATTACATCATAGAATTAAGAATTCTTGGATAGTCAGCTTTAAGCCGTAAGTTGGTTAAAAATAAACCGGCGCACCCCTGGGGTGAGTATGAGGGCCTACCCTCATACTCACCCCAGGGGTGCGCCATCCCCACGTACAGCGCTACCAACGCCAGCACACACTGCGCTCTACACATTGTATACTTCCGAAATACAAAGTTGTTTTAACAGAGGTGGATGGTGCGTCCACCGCTGGTGATCGCTCTTCAGGTATTATATTATAACAAAAACTAAGCGATGGTTTTCCACAAACTTTATAGGATAAAAATTGTGTTCACAGTGGTATCGGATTACTTTCTATACAAAATACTCTGATTATTTGAAAGACCTCTGCTATCGCCTCGCATATATATACAAGTACATGCACACAAAAAATAGACATAGATATATGCAGACGAATGACGTCAGCGTGGAATATCCTAGACGTCTGCACGAGCGACGAGGCGTACGCATCACCTACGCGCCTTTCTTAGGGTTCCGTAGTCAACAAGGAACCCTTATAGTTTCGCCATGTCCGTCTCTCAGTGCGCGGCTTAATTGTTTTTTTTTTTTAATATGAATTGAATATTACATTTACTAAAAATATCATAAATAAACTTATAACGAACCCACAATTACTACAATTATAACCTCAAAATAAAATCTCACAATTACTTACCTAAAATATTATAGATTTTAAAACCCTCGTGAAGAAACGAGGTAGTCTTGTAGATTAACTGTAATATATAACATTATTGATAAGGTTTAGAGAAATCTACAGAAATTAGTAAGTCTCAGAGTAACGAGCTGTCATTTCGATGACCCAAAATCGGATCAAATCTGGATTCAAATTCAACGACGTACAAACAGATATAGTTTAGAGTATATGTGAATGCAAAATAAATACACGGAGCGTGAATTGTTCGAGTCATCTTACTTGTCAGCGTGATCGTGCGCGCTCGAAAAGGGATCCTTTCGAGCGCGCACGATCACGCTGACAGTAGGATACAATATGTAAAAAAAAAAAACCCTGTAGGATCCAAAAGGGGCACATAGGTACTGCAATAACATTACCAGAAAATAATTTAAAAATATATATATATTAAACCTATATGCAATTTGAAATTCACGTTTTTAGTACCTAGCAAATTTTCTAGAAGTCATAAGTTATGACTTGTAGACGACACCCACTAAACAACGGCCGCGCGCGCCCCATGTAATAAACGGTTAATATTCCCCATTGACAAAAATGCAGCTATTTTTTTTTTCTTTTCTCCCTTATTATTCTTAACAACACCTCACGGTTTTTTTGCGACAACAAACCTCACTGCCTGAATATTTTAATAGCTTCTTAAAGTTACATTGAACCTCAATGCTTTAGAAGCGCACATCGCGCTTTTAGTTGCATTTATTTTTGGTTCTGTTATCCTTCGTTTACATACAGATGACCAGGCTCTCATCCCGAATTTATAATAATAACCATTGCAATTGTAATGTTAATTATATTAAATTCGGGGTGAGAGCTTGGTGACCCGGCTCACAGGATATCCTAGTATGGACGCCGCCCCAGTCTCTCACAAACGATCATATTTTTTTCAAAATGCTATAGTTCTTGTCTATAAATTTATAATTATGTGAACCTTTGTGAAGAGAGAAAATAAAGACTACTATTACATACGGGGAGTGCTATCCTTTTTAATCGCTATTTCTTTTTTCAAAATTTCATCAACATAGTGAAAAGTGGCCGAGCTAAATAGCTGTGTGACACATGGAGCGACGGACGGACAGGCGCAGAGACGGTCAGACCAAATCATAATGGTCCCATTTTTGCCATTAGGAAACCCTAAAAGAAAATATCCTAAATTGTTAGTCTACCTATTCATCATATTTATTATTATTTATCTCGAAGGATATTGAACTTTGTATCTACCTACTTGCATAAATTGCATTGTGAGAATGACGTATTTCCTACTTGAATTAAGGTTATTCATACGTGATTGTCGCTTAAGATTAAATATCTAATATGGAATTAAATTGTCACCGTGTCGTAGGTTTAGATCTATACCCCATTTGAAATAAGATTAGACATTAAAACAAACACTTTTACAGTCCGTTCAACCGATTTTGACTTCCGTAGGCATAAGGACAGCCTTATGCCTACGGTATAGAAGTCAAAATCGGCATTAAAAGCATAAAAAGTTACACACTACCAACTATCTACTGCGGCTGCCATTTGTCATGCCACCAACGCAATAGAATTGAAAATCGGTTGAACGGAATGTAAAAAAGGCTTATCTATACGTCTAATCTTATTTCAAATGGAGTATAGTGGGGAATAACATTAATCCATAGTACCGACAAGTGGTACGTACATATAGGAATTATATAGCAGCTATATTGGAATTGTATAGCAGCTATACCGAACCCAAATTATGATAACTTTTTGCTACTTTGATCCAGTGTTAGAAAAACCGGCGATGTGCGAGCCAGACTCGTACACGAAGGGAAGTACCACCGTAGATACAATATTTAACAAAAAACGCCAAAAAAAACAAGTTTCTTCTGCGTTCTGTCAGCCGGCTGACAGACAAAACGCCAAAAATAACAAGTTACTCATTTGTTACTTAGAAGTTTAGTTAGGTACACTCAAAGGTAATTTTTTTATTTTTCGCTTTTCAATTATCTTTTTTCGTCGGTTTTTTTTTTTGTAAAAACTTTTTTTATTAATCGTTTTTAGGTAGGTAGATACCATTTATTGTTGCGGCTAAAATCGACTACCTCCCTAATTTTTAAAGCTCAAACACGATGCAGCTACTGGAAACTGCTCTCGCGACTGTCTTCCGTCTCCATCACCAGATCAACTCCAGGTTAAAGACCTGGAGTTAATGATGAGTAGTTGTGTCATGAGAACTATGTGCGTTTCAATAGAATCGGTTCTCAGTTGAAAATCTGCTGTTCCATACATTTTGTCGATTTAAGTGAACACAAATGTATGGAACAGCTGATTTTTTTTTCGCAATTTCAAGGTTGGTCCCATAGAAAAAGTATATTATAGATGACACCAAACCACTAGTTACAAGGATAACGGTGTCTACCCTAACACCCAGTAGTACAAAATAATTCCTCAGTTTCCGAAATCGATTTGTGTGTGTAGGATGAACAGCACTAATCGCTAAAATTGACAGAAAAATTATAAAAGCGCCTGTACCCCGAAACCGAAGCGATATACAATAGTATCACTTCTTTTGATATTCATCATTTGCTAACACAACGTCACATCAACCGCACCAAATAACAGCCGCAATGTACAGACAGACAGACAGACGCGGCTGAGGACTTTGTATTATAATGTGTATCCCATCCCATAAGAGACCGGAAACAAATCATGACTCGTTGCTAATGAGAAATTCCTGATGTAAAACAGTTATCACTTTGTTAACCTGGGAATCGAACGCAGGTTCCAACGACATTATGTAAGTTATTGTTAATACAGATTTTGAATAATTAAAAAAATTACTCATTGGCCATTTTTAAGCCATGCCAGCCATTAGTACAGTCGAACAAGCTATTTGGTATACAGGCAGATAACTTGCAACTACTTTAAACAATTTTGTGAGTGTTTTCAGTTGTCAACAATCCTTTGTCACTAGATACCATTTATTGTTGCGGCTAAAATCGACAACCTCCCTAATTTTTAAAGCTCAAACACGATGCAGCTACTGGAAACTGCTCTCGCGACTGTCTTCCGTCTCCATCACCAGATCAACTCCAGGTTAAAGACCTGGAGTTAATGATGAGTAGTTGTGTCATGAGAACTATGTGCGTTTCAATAGAATCGGTTCTCAGTTGAAAATCTGCTGTTCCATACATTTTGTCGATTTAAGTGAACACAAATGTATGGAACAGCTGATTTTTTTTTCGCGATTTCAAGTTTGGTCCTATAGAAAAAGTATATTATAGATGACACCAAACCACTAGTTACAAGGGTAACGGTGTCTACCCTAACACCCAGTAGTACAAAATAATTCCTCAGTTTCCGAAATCGATTCTTTAGAATCGATTTGTGTTGTGTTTAGGATGAACAGCACTAATCGCTAAAATTGACAGAAAAATTATAAAAGCGCCTGTACTCCGAAACCGAAGCGATATACAATAGTATCACTTGTTTTGATATTCATCATTTGTTAACACAACGTCACATCAACCGCTCCAAATAACATTCGCAATGTACAGACAGACAGACAGACAGGCTGAGGACTTTGTATTATAATATGTATCCCATCCCAGAAAAGAGACCGGAAACAAATCATGACTCGTTGCTAATGAGAAATTCCTGATGTAAAACAGTTATCACTTTGTTAACCTGGGAATCGAACGCAGATTCCAACGAAATTATGTAAGTTATTGTTAATACAGATTTTGAATAATTAAAAAAAATACTCATTGGCCATTTTTAAGCCATGCCAGCCATTAGTACAGTCGAACAAGCAATTTTGTATACAGGCAGATAACTTGCAACTACTTTAAACAATTTTGTGAGTGTTTTCAGTAGTCAACAATCCTTTTACGCACTCTCCTAAGCCATTTAAGCTCAAACAGTAAGATTACACACAACAAATTTTGGCATTTTAGCGGAAAATGAATATATTTTGCTTGTATACCAAATAGCTTGTTCGACTGTACCACAGGCTGTACATTATGACATCAAGCACGTTCCTGTCGTGTGGTTTCCGGATTCACCCTTATTCACACGTGCATGGGTATCGTAAAAGCAGCGAAAAGAATGGCCAACAGCGTCATCCATCTTATCCCAAGACAATGACCTGGGGGCCTACCACCACCGTTTAAAGCAGTATTATCTTATCTTACTTCAGTGGGGGAAACAGATGGAGCTATACGTCCTGTAGAGCTTCATCACTTTCCTAAACTGAAGTAATATTAAAATACTAGCTTTTGCCCGCGGCTTCGCTCGCGTGGATGTCGGAAATTATCCCACGGGAATGTGATACCGGGATAAAAGTATCCTATGTCCCATAACCCACGTGGTCTGTCTAGGTGACCTAGGCGTTACGGCGTAAAAGTAACAGACATGAGACAGCCAGTAACTTTATATATTAGTGGTAGTCCATATCTATATTGTGGTGATAGTGTGGATAGTATGGACAGCAGTATGAAACTGTCGGAAAGATTAATGAAAAAACTATGGCATATTGTACCTATGGACGATGGAAACTAAGGCGAAAGCTTTGGTCCCCCAAAGCTTCGTCGTTGTCGAGTCGTTGAGCTCCTTAAGTTCTGAGCTGAGCTCCACTATTACTGACAAATGCTTGCAGTGACAGGACAGGTTCACTCAAATCTGTGTGGTTAATTCCTCAAAAGACCATTGCAGACTCTAATCTACATGGTCCTCATGGGACCTGACCAATATGCCAATATCCGACCTAGGTATGTCCGGACTTTAAAAGAGACTGTGAGTTTGTTCGGCCTTTCTTCTCAGAGTAGTCAGATAGGAAACGCCGACCTCATTTAGCTAAATTTTAAATTTTTTTGATATTATTACGACGTGTAAAAGTGATTCCAATAACCTATTTACAGAATAAACAATTTCATTTCATTTCATTTCAACATACAACCTGCCTGACACTGACTTGCAAATTGCAAAAAACTTAAGATTTGAATTTCGCGGGCTACAGGCGCATCCCCCTTAAGAAAATCGCATCATTTGCACAACGCCATCACTGGTAAACTCAAATTCTTCGTTCCAAGCCAAGAGCCAAGTAGTAATAACTTTTGATTGAGTGGACAGATTCTCAAGATACGGACTATGACTATATTCTCAATCCCTTAACGCTCTTGAAGAGAGTCCCGCAAAAATGTCAATAATAAGTACTTACATGTGAATTTTAAAATCAAGAGGGCAAAGAAGGGTTTTTACCCTCATGAGGGATGATTTTAGAAAAACGTAACTCTTTGTTAGTTACAAAAAGCATAAATTTTCTCAGCCCTAACTTAAAAAAAAACCGGCCAAGTGCGTGTCGAACCATGCACAATGAAGGGTTCCGTAGTTGGGATGAATTAATTTATCAAACAAACTTTCGCAAAGTTTTATTGTTATTACGTCTATGGGCGTTTACTGTCCCTCAAAGTGTTAACATTGTAGTTAAAAAACTTGTTCTCGCATACAGAATGTTTGGGTTTTTGCAACTGCACATGTAAGTTGGTCGTTTAAAAGTTTTTGAGCTAAGTCGCGGACAGACAGACAGATAGACGGACATGGCGAAACTATAAAGCTTCCTTGTTGACTACGGAACTCTAAAAATGATAGGTTTCCCATAAAAACTTTCATCCCCTATATCCCCCCCCCCTTAAATTTGTTTTTGAGAAAATAATTGCCTATGTTCTTCCCCGGGATTCCATCTATCTCTTTACCAAATTTTATCGAGATCCGTTCAGTGGATCAGGCGTGAAAAGGTAACATACAGAATTACAGACAGACAGAGTTACTATCGAATTTATACTTTTAAGCATCGATTAGTATGGATTATGTGTTCAATTCAAAATGAGCCAAATGTTCGACAATTATGAATTAGGCGAAAGTCATTCTTCTACGGAGCCTCTTAACACCGCGATTCAGAAAATGACGTTAAATGAACAACGCCATCTATCGAGCACGAAGTGATACTGTCAAAATATATGGGAAAACGTTCGAATACTCTGTAAGCTATGTAGAAAAGACTGTTTTTAGGGTTCCATGACTGACTTGACCTGACTTGACTTGACTTGACTTGACTTGACCTGACTTGACCTGACTTGACCTGACTTGACCTAACTTGATTTGGATTGAGTTGAGTTAACCTTGAGCAGGTATATTTTATCGCAGCAGGTACATTGGTAGTTGAAAGAAAAGTAGATAACGTACCTTGCTAAAGTGAGTAATTAATGCACTCGTGTTAATTTAGTAAGCGCATTCGTGCCTTAATTACTCACTTTTTGCTCGATGTAACAATCTACAATTTTTAAGAAATTAAACTTTATCACCATTTTTTCATGATTAATTTGTATCTTGATTTAAAAGATAGATAGCGCCACCTATGGCACTACTACCAAACAATGGATTTGGAAAACTTGAATTAACCAAACTTTAGATTGGGTAAATTCACAATGTATCGCGTTATGTTTCCGCGCGAAGTATGTGAACATATGATGATTATAATCGTGTGTTACACACGTTCTCACAAACCTACCTGATTTTACGCTAGTGTCATTTTACGTCAATAGATGTCGATACGTGTATCTACATTACGTACCTACCTAATGAAAATTTCTTCTTGAATACTTTAAACTCTTATATCTTTTGATATTTTGAAGCGATTGCGATGAAACAAAGACTAAATGAAACATCAAGTTACACACAATATTTGAGTTTATAAGTTAACCATATTGATTTCGTACTTTTTACGTGATACTGGAACAATCAAACAAACGAACAGACAAACAGACAAAAATTCCAAAAATGGTAGAAATGGCATCTGTTGGTTATTCTTGGACACTCCACCTACGTTTTTTTTTTTTTTTTTTGTACATAAACGCCTCGTCTACAGATTTATTATATGTATAGATAATACTGCTGTAAGCTGTGGTGTGTTACAGCTATTCTGTTCTATGAGAAGAAATAAAATAAAACCACAAAACTATACATGCATGGTGTTTTATTACACTGTACAATAAATATTGGGCTGTATACAAAATATAGAGGAATTCCAAAAGATATTGTCAACACTCTAGCGTACGTTAACATGAGTGTAAAACGACTCCTAACATATGTTTTAAAATTCATAAAATACAACTAACTTAGCAACCACATGCTTAGGGCTCCGTTAACTACCGAAATATTCCATAGGCCTAACGATGATTTTAACTTATATTCGCGAATATTTCGAGCAATACGATTGGCACCCTTAGCTTACAACTACCCCTGTTGCGTGGAACATTACATGTTGTTTTTGTTGTCTCGCTAGGTCACAGCATTATGCTGAGCGGTGGCCGTTTTGCGTGGATGCGTCGCGTATTTCCCCCCAAACTGTTCTTTTTCGTTGGTGTCATGTTTTACCACAAAATGTTCTTCCTTGCTTTGTTTAATTATGATAATTACAGATAATTTGTCACTGAATACAATGAATCGCAAATTATGTATTTGTGCGAATGAGCGAAATATAGGTACGGGTAGTCGCCGCTAAGCTTTTTACATGTTTTCGCAAATTGCAAATCTTTAGTTCACAAAAAAAAAGGTCAAATACTTGGGTATTATTATAATTTAAAAGAAGGTTTAGTATATAAAAAGTTCAGATCATTGCGATAGATTATTGCGTATTATATCAGATCTTAGAATTCTTAACAGCAAGTCATTCTTTTGCAATTAAACGGGACGAAAACGTCAGATAAGTTTGAAGCTGCCATAGCAGTATGAATACTATGTGATGGATTTAAAAACTATTCAAAAATTGAGCTTCTGTGACCAAAGTCGGCAAGAATTTGTTACTAGTGACTAGTGAAGCTATTCAAAAATTGAGCTGATCATTCTGACAAATCGACATTGCCTCGTCCATGATATAGTTTGCACTGTGATTTATCTTAATTTTAGTGATACTCAGTTAGGCTTGCGACATAATTTCATCGTCGCATTATCTCACGCTAAACCGAGATATGAATGAATATGTTTGCGCATAGTCTCGGTTAATTTTTACACACGTACATACAGTACGGCCGATGAATCATGGCCCGTCTGAACATAGGCTCTCCGAACCTTCGCGCATGTACCCTCACTCACGATCGCCTCATTATCATTTGGTTCCTAAAAAATGTTATTGTTCTACACAAACTTCAGACCGGCCATGACTTATCAGCCGTATTGTACTAATTTACGCACATTGTTAAAACCGAGAGCAGATAATAGAGCAGTGGTGGCGCAGTGGTAACGCAGAGCAGTGATGGCCCAGTGGTAACGGCCACGACTTACGAGTTGTAGGTCGTAGGTTCGAACCCTGACAGGCGCTTTTGTGTAAATTATTTCATCACCACTGCTCTCAAAAACGGTGAAGGAAAACATCGTGAGGAAACCGGCATGTCCTAGAACCAAAAATTCGAAGACATGTGACATCTACCAACCCGCACTGGGCCCGCGTGGTGGAGTACGGCCCGCTCCCTCTCACAGAGAGGAGGCCTGTCCCAGCAGTGGGAACATTATAGGCTGCTTAAAACCGAGTTCCGAATTTCTCTCCCTTCGCAACTTTATAAATAACAACAAACAAAATATGTTCCACGCGACAGTAACTACAACAGCATTGTATAAATCACACCTCGACTTAGTCGCTACCAATTTGAGACCCACATTCACCTCACTAATACATTTGCCGACTTCATAAAAACATCAGTTCATCTTTGTGAATTATTTCAAACATAGTCGCGTGTAAAAAGATGGATACGCTTTGTGGAATTCAATAACGATTTTCTCCTTTAGTATTGATTGAAATTTTGTGGTATTGTGTTATATTTAACTTCATAGTAGTTTTAGAAGGAGAACCGTTTTGTATATCAGAAACTGTATAAGTCTTTTTGCACGCGACTGTACAGACGGCTGGATTTATTGGAAACCATTCATGGGTGGTAATCAATTAATGGAGCTGTCTGTACATTGATACAACAGTCATCTAGATTGTAGTGTTCCATCTTTAAAGGCCCGACTTCTTGGAGTCAAATATTAGAAATCTATTGCAGATGGAAACTAGTACTTCCTACTTTATGAGAAAAAATATGCAATCCTATAGTATTTCTATAAACCTTACAATATTTTGGATCATTATTACATTTTAAGATGACGCAAAATTGGACTTAAATTGCAACGTAAGAATGTTCAAATTGCAATTATTTAAGCGCCATCCTAAAATGTTCAGACAAACTAGAATTTATTGCGTCTTAATATTTTCTAATTACAAAAAAATACAAAAGTCATTTTAATGGACACTGTATAATCTAAATAATTTCTCTAAATAATGTATATTATGAATAACCTGAGGCTCATTCAACACAGGATGGGAACTATCCACAGATATTCTTCTAAGAAGCCAGGCCTTTGAATAGCATGCTTTATTTTAGATGCCAATAGCACCTAACAATTGTATACAAATATTATCGCTTTATCTTCGCGTCAAGGTGTTAGTCAACCTTTGGCATCAATAAAAGTTAATTGATATTACAGTATAGCAGTAGTCTAAATAGTCAAACTGTTTTAAGGGATCTCGCAGACTAGACGGCCACGACCACGACCAGTGGTCGTAGCGACCAGGTAAACTATAGAAACCGATACGCTTCGCGCACTTGATCACAACGGCCACGCAACCATACAATATTACTAGACGGCCACGACCACGACCAGTGGTCGCAGCGACCAGGTAAACTATAGAAACCGATACGCTTCGCGCACTTAGTCGCAACGGCCACGCAACCATACAATATTACTAGACGGCCTCGACCACGTCCAGTGGTCGCAGCGACCAGGTAAACTATAGAAACCGATATGCTTCGTGCACTTGGTCGCAACGGCCACGCAGCCATACAATATCACTAGACGGCCACGACTGGGCGGAGTCGTGGCCGTCTAGTGCGCGAGATCCCTAAAACGGCAAAAGCTATGGATTCTAGCAAAATAGCACTGTGTTACATCGAGATTATTGCATTATTATTTATAATCATTTCTGAGCCGATAATAATTTAATGTATTTTAACATTTGAACGAATTGAACGCGGCAGTGTTGACATTATATTGTTAGGCATTTTCTTTTTCCAGTGGCAACACTGTTTGCACCACACAATGGCACTACTAAATGCAAATTTATCACTGATATTGGAAATAGAATCCGTAATTCATTTCTAACCGATCAGACCATTACATTAACCAAAATTATTAAAAACTAAAATACTAAGAAACGATATACAGAGTAAAGTTAAGAGGTATTTACACATTAGCCTCAGTAAACCATCCATAAAAATGTACACATAATAAATAGATAATTTCTATCTAAACTCTCACGTAAATAAACAATAATTGTAGACGATCTCAAAATAAATATGCTAAAGCTTATGAGACTTAAAATTAAATGAGTATAATTATTATGATCGAAAATTATGCGTTGTACTTAAAATAATAATTAAAATCAGATCATTCCCTCTCACGTACAAAAGAAAGTGCAGATAAAATTCACATTAAAATTATCAAAAAAGGTTGTAAACCTTTCGTGCCCGCCTTTAAAAATATAATTATGTTGTATATTGTACAAAAAATTTATAATTAAAAATACGTGGTAGAAGCTATAGTGAGATTATACGTCTTTGCATTAAATTGTGCCAAGGGACGGAATACTCGTAAGATTTAGAACACCCGACTCGAAAGATACCAACATCAGCGCAATGAATCAAAAATTTGAGCGTCATTTTGTCAACCATGTCAAACGTCAAAAACCATTTTTTTTTTCTTACATTTCGTTGCTGTTTACAGCCTAATACTTTTTACACTTTTAATCACAGATTATAAACGATTTTTCTAACAATGATTATTTATATACATTTTTACTCCCGGAAGGGATCTATATAAAGTCTTCCCAACGCAAAGGTGTTCCTCTGCTTCGTGGCACCCTATAAGAGCAATCTCATTGAAACTACATCTATATGATACAGCGGTAGACGAAACTACCACTAACGCTACAACTTGGCACTGCTAGCTTAAGAACCAAGTATTCGCGATACGAACGAGACTGGCAACTGTACTGGAGGAAATATTATAGTTAAATACATACCAATTATTCTAATTCATTAATCATACATGTGGCTTCAAGCTGTGATACAACTACACGTGAAATATTTAGAAAATCGAGTACTTACTCTATCATAAATAAAGGTTACATGGCATTTTTGTTTTCATTTCAATCCAGCAAAATTGTCAGTCCCATCACTATAATATCATCACAAGCGAATTAAGAGTGTTATCGATATAAAAGAAATCTACAATCATTGAGAAAACGTTATAGAAAACGGCATAAGTTCATATAATCCCCCTGGCATACCGTACTTCGTCTAATTCCCTACGTTTATAATATTGCGCACTTGTGTGTTTGCGTGTTTCGTTACAGCACTACAGCGTGTTTGTGGACAAACAACGCGCATTAATATCCCAGTGATCATAATAATGTTCATCACGTGCAAAATCTACATTTTTGGTCATAAATATACTGATATACAAATTTTATAGTTACAATACGTTAGACTAAGGTACATAGTTTTACCAAATCCCATACATTTGGTAAATAAATACATGTCATATTACATTTATACAAGAGCCACTCCCCCGACCGTAAGGCCATCATCAATAAATCACATTCTTTGTCTTTTCAAATGTGTTACACTAATATGCTGTTTAGCAAGTTAAAGAAAAACACAATAATGGAAAAATCGCGAGGTTTCATCGCGAAGTGAGAGTATTGCCAGCAGATATCACAATTTAACAATTCCGTAGGTGCAGTTCTGTCGGGTTCGTCACTGCAGCATGAGCGATTCCAGGTTACGATTGAGGATTGTGTCTTTCACAGAGTTGAAGACCACTTCGATGTTGTGCGTGTCGATGGCGGTGGTGAAGTGGTGGTAGAGCGTGGTTTTAGGCTCCCTGCGCACGTTCGCGAACATGTTCAGCAGGAACATTTGCACGTCTCTAAGGTTGTGAGGGTCGCCGGCGAACTGCGGGTAGAACCAGCGTATGTCCGTCTCTTTGCTGGCGACTTTCCTCGCGAGCAGGTCGGACTTGTTGAGGAACAAGATGATGGAGATGCCCTTGAAATTGATGTTGTTCACGATCGTGTCGAAGATATTTAGCGCCTCTTCTAGGCGGTTCGTTTTCCTGGAAACAGAGAAGGATATAATTAGTAAATTCATATTTTTCGTTCCATTTTCCGCTTATATTCGGAATAAATTCGTTAAAATAAATTATGGATAGGAGCAGTTTTTTAACGTGGTTTGGCAATTTGAAAATCATATGACTAACGAACACAGATTTTAATATAAAAAAACCTGCCAAGTGAGAGTCCGACGAAGGGTTCCGTACCATTATCTATAAAAACGGCAAAAAAAAAAAATGTCTGATGTATGGAAGCCCCCCTTAAATATTTATTTTATTGTATTTTAGGATTTGTTTTTGTAGCGGCAACATGAAAACATCATCTGTGAAAATTTCAACTGTCTAACTGTCACGGTTCATGACATACAGCCTGGTGACAGACGGACGAACCGACAGCGGAGTCTTAGTAATAGGGTCCCGTTTTACCCTTTGGACGGAACCCTAAAAACGAGCGAGCCCTATAGTAGTCGTATATGATGTGTAACATCTGACATCTTGGCTGACAGTACCAACCTGTCGGAAAATGGGTTGGTACCATCTGACAGCAAACGGCCAACTCTAGCACCGCGCGCGCTCATTGGTAAATCAAATAGCGCGCCCCCGGCTACCTGTTACGCACTTCCGTCCCTTTTTACGAAATAACTCCCACATTTTGCAAAACAAAGCGGGAGGAAAGATGTTACATGGGTCATGCCAAAAGAAGTTAGATATTCTTTTCTCATTTGTTTGACACTGGCAAGTTATTCACTATCTTACAGGCTGGTTATTTATTGACATATTTAAAACAGTTTGTCCTCGAACAGCTTCAGAGCAACATTAGCTTGGTGTGACAAGTGACCGCAGTCAGGAATCTGGCACCTTCTCGGGCACCACGAAACTGCGGTGCCCCACACGTCACTCGAATTTTTTAACAAAAAAAAACGTGTCTATCCTTCCTCACCCACCATATTCCCCTGACCTAGTGCCTTGTGATTTTATCTGTTTCTAACAAACAAAGAAAAAGTAAAGGGGAAAAGGTTTGAAAGCAAAGAATGCACCGACTGCCTATAATTTCGAGATTGCTGAGGTGTCTATAGAAGAGTGGTCAGAGGTATTTTCCAATTGGTTCAGACGTATGAAAAAGTGTATAGGTGCTCAGAGTGAATCCTTCGAAAAGATCAATACATGTAATAAAGAAAAGAAATTATAATTTTTGAGTATCTAATTTCTTTTGGCATGAACCTCGTCCACATCAATAACCCTATACAATACATATCCTAAACCCTGTTATTGTTGCACCAATCTGATCTTTACAACTTTTAGATTCGCATCCGTGACCAGTCGAAAACCGCATTTAATAAATATTTAATGGACGTTACATAACTAATAATGCACATAATTACATGTCCTCAATGACAATGTTACTGCATAATCGCGACCTTGATCTCGACAGGCGGATGTTGTTCACATAACATTACGGAAAATCAATCGTATGATTATCGCTCAGCAATTTGTGGTAGCTGCTGTTATCAGTCGCCATTTTGAAACTGGTTTTTCCTACTCATGTTCGTTTTGGTAGAAGGATAATAATTAGAATTAATTCAGCGACCGCATTTGCTATTTTTGTCAGCCAGACTATTTATGTACTTAACCCAAGTTTTCCCTTTGCGGGACTTTTTGGTGTAGTCAGTGCAAAGTGCAGGGTGGTGGCCCAGTGAGAGCAGTGGTGGCCCAGTGGTAACGGCCACGACTTACGAGTTGTAAGTCGTAGGTTCGAACCCTGACAGGCGCTTTACTTTGTGTAAATTATTACATCGCCACTGCTCTCAAAACGGTGAAGGAAAACATCGTGAGGAAACCGGCATGTCCTAGAACCAAAAATTCGAAGACATGTGACATCTACCAACCCGCACTGGGCCCGCGTGGTAGATTACGGCCCGCACCCTCTCACAGAGAGGAGGCCTGTGTCCCAGCAGTGGGAACATTATACGCTGATTATGCTTATGCTATGCAGTGCAAGGTCATTACTTCAACACGAGGAATTTGTTATTTTGGCAGTTATTCTAACTAATATTATAAATGCGAAAATGAGTAATTTGTTTGTTTGTTACGCTTTCATGCTAAAACGGCTGAATGTATGTCGATGAAGTTTAAATTGGCTCATGGGTAAATGGGTTAGGACATCGGATTCTTTTTATCCCGATATTCCCACGGGATCGAGACTTATGCGAGTGAAACCGCGGGGCGCAGCTTGTTAGAAATCAATTACCAATAATATCAGTCTGCAACTAACCTACACAAAGCCTCGTTCTCAAACAGAAAAGAAACAAGCTTAGATTACTAGTAATGCCCGTTGCATTTGTTTTTTCAGTAATAGATAATTCTTATCTTTACGAAAACTGTTATCTCCCAGAATGAATACGAAAAGAGTTCCTCCCTACCTCATCATCTGCCTAACCTATTCCCAACTATGATGAGTTCGGGTTCCAGTCTAAACGGATGCAGCTGAATAGATTTTACATGGTGCCAGTCCTCCACAACCCAGTTACTGGGTAATCGTCAAGTTCCTCCCTACATAAGCGATTATAAATTACCTACTACACGGTACATTCGCTAAACAGCAAAAATGACTTTTTAAAATTCCGTACACGCGTACCACAACCCGTTTACGTACTAACGCAAAAATTTAACCAGTAACATCAAAGGAATACATCTGGGCGAACCAAAGATATGTTAAGCAAATATTTCAGGGCTGCAATAAAAAGTTTATGAACGAAACTAGCGTTTGGCTGCGGTTTCACTCGTGTCAGAAATGTTGAAATTGGGTTTGCTATCCCTCGGGTATCTTTTGATTTCGAAATAGAGTTCTAAATTAAACTTTTCGTTAAATTACTTTATGGCTATGATTGTATGAGTTATGCGAGCAAATTGTTGGGCATTCGCAAGGGAAAAGTCTATTTTAGTTGAAAACAATAAAAAAACAAAACGATTTCAAAAAAAAAAAAAAAGTTTTGAAAATTACCTATAATTTCGGAAGTAGCTGTCGGTTTTTAATTTTCGTTCTTTGCTACCGACTTTCGGAATTAAAGTTATTTTTCACTTTTGTGTTTTGTTTTACTCATAATCCTAAAAGTCATGATTAGTCCGTCCCGGAATTATTGGACAGACACATACATTTTCTGATTAATATTATTAAAGAATTTCGTACATGTAAATAAACACACGCACGTAATACCGCAAAAGCACGCACATCTTTGTACGCCATACATATTAGTAAAAATTGTATAATTATACATTTGATTAGCATCAAATCTTTTACGATGTGAACGATAAGTACGAATGGGGAGTCGACGGAAATAAAATGTATGTATTTTTAGAAGTATTCGTGTAACATCGGCAATTTCATACTGATGTTTTTGATAAATTAATGGAAGAAATTAGTGTTAATAGGAATCCTACATGAGAAAGAACATAAACAATAATGATTTGAAATTAACGAGACAAATCTGCCTAGCCTTTTCCCAACAATGTTGAGGTCGGCTTCCAGTCTAACCGGATGCAGCTGAATACCAGTACTTTATTTTATTTCAAACTAGCTGATACCCGCGACTTCGCCCGCGTTGATGTCGGTTATTATATACTAAAACCTTCCTCGAGAACCACTCAATCCATTGGTGAAAACAGCATAAAAATCGGTGCAGTAGTTTTTGAGTTTATCGCGATCAGGACGACAGACAGGCGCGGCGGAGGACTTTGTTTTATAATATGTTAGGATTAACGTGATATATAATGAAAACCCGAATTATGCATATGATTTCATTTTATAAGTACTTAATCTATCCAAAAATGCATTTCCATTTTCTCCACTAGATTGCCACATTTGCCACCATCGTTTCACCATTGGCTATTGTTACTGCTTCCCATCCATACTAATATTATATATCGAAAGTAACTCTGTCTGTCCGTATATTACATTTTCACGCCTAAACCACTGAACGGATTTCGACAAAATTTGGCAAGGGGATAGATGGCATCCTGGGGAAGGACATAGGCTACTTTTTATCGACATACCAAGCGGGCGTAGCCGCGGACGGGCGCTAGTAGTTTATCATTTCACCCGGATCCTAAAACTCACCCTGTGTCCTTCGTTTAAGTCCCAAAAACAGCCATTTCATCGCCGGTCCTACTTCAAAAGTAACAAATCTCAATCAATAAACGCAAAATTATTCCGATGTGCCTTTTTTGGTACACCGAAGTAGGTTGTAGTGATCACGCTACCCGATCCGGGTCACTAACAAATGTTATAAACGTCTTGTTTTCGGAGACATGAGGTTAAACACCGTAACTAAGTAACGAACATTTTATATGACTACTACCGTACGCGACTTTCACCGTCCTAGGAACACTGTCCATTTGTGGTACTTATTGATTAAGCATGTATGGCATTTCATGTCATGGCTATTACCAATATTTTGATTTAAAAGAGTGACCGTGGAGTTTCTTCCCCGTTCTTCGTCATAGGAACCTACTACGCTTTGGAATGGGCAACTAGCTTAATCTTTCTAACTGACTGACTCCTTGACAATTCAAAAGTGCCTGTAATTGGTTTAATTGAAATAAATGCTCTGAGTATGAGTAGCATCCGCTAATACAAAAAATTTCATCCCAAAAAATGAGAATTGAAACGTAGGATTTTACTGTATGTATGGAATCCAAATCCCTTTAAAATTTTCACTTTACTGTATCATGGTTTCAGCCTGTAATAATCGTCATTACATCAATATACCAATTTAATCTCACATGACAGGTCGATTGGTGCTCGCTACGCTGAAATTAGTCAGCCGCCCAATGCATAGTCCAAAGTTTTCATTCACTCATTAAATGATATAATTAAGACAAAGGATACAATAATCACTCTATAATGTTTCCTCTCTGTGAGAGGGAGCGGGCCGTAATCTACCACGCGAGTCCAGTGCGGGTTGGTAGATGTCACATGTCTTCGAATTTTTTGGTTTAGACATCCTCCTTGGTTTCCTTGGTTCAATTCATTTTCCTTCACCGTTTTGCTTAACGACACATATTTAATGAAAATTCTCTCTCGGGCATTTTCTTCTCCGATTAGCACACAGAGATATAAAAAATCGCAACAGCATTACTCATGGTATAATGACCTGTCAATGTCTTCCATCACGATACTTTGAACCGTGCCATATAAGGCACGTTATATCCACACAAAAGTTAACACTTAATGGCGATTAGCTCTTATCTTTTGTGGGAAAATACTCGAGCAAACATATACTTACATAACTATGTAATTGAGATTCAAATATCACTTTGTTCTTGTTAATGTCATCGATGATCGGTATTCCTTCATCGTCTACGCGACATATGTGTCACCCAGCAATTACTTCAAACGCTAACAGGAAAACTACAAATAAAAAAGTTCTGCACTCGTGTCAGGCATACTCTTAACTACCCTTAAGTGTAATCCACACAGTTACATGTTTATAACGCTTGGATGACACTTTTTATGATTTGGTGTCGATGCTCAGCATCCAGTAGAGGAGCTCGTGGCTAAGTAATAACAGCCACTCGGGTCGATCCATCAGGTTAAGCTACGCTTGCCGGTTGGTCCGTGGATGAGTGACCATCTTTACATACCGAGACTCCTCCGTGCCTCGGAAAGCACGTTAAGCCGTTGGTCCCGGCTGCCATTTGTGACAGACATCTTTGACAGGGTCGTCAGAAGACCTCAAACGGTCTTACCAAGGGGTATCGTATTACCCAGTTACTGGGTTGTGGAGGTCAGATAGGCAGTTGCTCCATGTAAAATACTTGCATTCAGCTGCATCGGGTTAGACTGGAAGCCGACCCCAACATTGGGAAAAGTCTAGGCAGGTGATGATTCTCAGTATCCAGTAAAAGGTGATGGAACTCCAAATTTTTCTGACCCGGTGTGATTCATCACAGCCTCCGGTGTCACAGACAAATAAACGATATTTGATTAGCGGTGACGTTATATGCGGTTCAAATGTCGAGTCAGGTGAGGTGGTGGCACAGTGAATTCCATGAAAAACATGATTAAGATCAGAAATTACGCAGAGAACAAGCGCATGATCAATGGTTGTTAATTTCCGTATGACAAAAGCATCTACCCTGTTCGAGACATTAATTGGTTAGTTGTATGTTTTGAGTCATTCAGTGATCATGATAATCATGTGTCATCCTCGAAAGCTGCAGCAGAGTTGATAAGTCTTATCATCATCATGTCCCTAGCCTTTTACCAACTATGTAACTTTAGGGGTATGAGGAACATGGTGTAAAGTTCACTCATCCACCATAGAAAAGGGAGGACTGCCCAACGATTGATGTTGGGTTCTCGTATATATGTCCACTGCACGGTAAACTTTAATTGCGCGATGCAGGATTTATGTGACGTCTGTCTGACGTCAGATCTTTGATGCGTAGTTCGCATGTGGCGATGTAGATACCGCCACATAACTATACTGGGTGTTAGGGTACCAAACTAGAAATCGCGAAAAAAAAATCTGCTGTTCCATACATTTGTGTTCACTTAAATCGACAAAATGTATGGAACAGCCGATTTTTATTTTGCGATTTCAACCTTGGTCTCATAGAAAAAGTATATTATAGATGACACCAAACCACTAGTTTCAAGGATAACGGTGTCTACCCTAACACCCTGTATTTGGGTCGACTTCCAGTCTAATCGGATACTCTCAAAAAATTCCGAACGCTTTAAGTAGCCACAGTACAATTTTATTTTCTGTAGGTACAGAATGGCTTAAGAGGAAATAGGGTCGGTCACCTCCCCATACAAACGCTCTCGCCTGTTTTCTCTCTGTTTTATGACCTTAGAGCAGTGGTTTTTTACAGTAAAATAAATATCAACTAGTTTTATGCCCCTATGTTTTCCGTTTTGATGATGTGAGTCTGAGTCATTACTCGCAATCCTGACGTAATACTATATTTATTTACTCGTAGATAGACAACGTTTTGCCTCCTATGCAAGAGAGATTACGAAACGACGTATTACGGGTATTATATCATAGATAAGATTAACACTCCCGTTTAGGTTTTGTTTACCGCCTAATATTCAGGTGTTATGAATCAGGCTGCAAAGATTTAAGAAGAAATTCACTTCAGGAAAACTTCATTCTTTAGTGTATCTGAATGACATCCGTAACTAATCGGTTTCGTTCGTTCGTATAGAAAATAGCTCTCGATTTTTTGTTGTTCTACACCCCCTCACTTTTCGTGCACGCTAATTATTTTCGTATATATGTGTAGGTGTGTAATAACAACTGTTTTATAGCGTGGGCGGGGCTCAAACTGCAATTTGAATATTAAATTCTTTATGACAACATTGCAGTAAGTCTAATTACCTTTCGCAGTTTATCAGTTGATTACTTAATGTATGAATATGTATTATAGAATATGTAATGATCAGACTAGAGTAGATTGGATGCGGAAGGTGGGCAACGAAGAGGCATAAAGACACAGTACTTAATTACTCGTACCCAGGTGAATTGATTACAATCAGTTTCAACAAATAACCAACAGCCCTTCAACAACTGAATGTATTAACGAATAGTTTTAACTGGGTAAGTACTTTTCATCATTGAAATCTAGATGAAAAAAAAACACGTCCTACAATGAGTCTAAAAAGCATTCTATGTTGCCATCCAAAAACCATTAGCTTCTATTATAAATTCATAACGTACCTGTCTTCCGACAAGACCTGGTCGAACTCTGAAGAGGAGACGAGGAAGAGTATGGACGTGACAGAATCGAAGCACTGCGTCCATTTCTGCCGCTGCGTCCGCTGCCCCCCCACATCGACGAATACAAATGGCACATTGTTGATGTTGATGGTGCATTCCGTGATGCCTTTGGTGGCTTTCCGGCAGTGCAGGATATCTTGGTGAGAGGGCATGTAGTCAGGTCTCGCGATGCGTTCGAGCTCGTCGAAAAAATAACTCACTGAATCGCTCTGGAATTGAGAGAAGAATTACGTTAATATAACATACACATCACGCCTTTATTCCCCGGAGTAGAGGTGTACATATAGTACAGCCACATTTAGCCAGTTATGTTTAAGTCCCCTGTAATAAGGGGCGAGCCTATTGCCATCAACCAGGCACAAATCCAGACTCAAGGCTGTAATAACGATAATATGTAGGTAGGTGTCCAGTAAACACACAGTCACGAACACGATAGTTAAGATTCAAGTAATCTTTTCCTCATGACTTGCTTTCTTGGGATATTTTTTTCCTGTTTTTCGCAGAATGTATATTATTGTGTATGTTCAAAAGTATGACGCTCATCATTTTGATTTTTAGATTAATTCATCATTCTCTGCTTCGTTGATTTGCAAGTTCTTTTAAACTACTACACTGAATTATCGTAACAAAACACGGATAATCGAATTTATGAGCTAGTAAAACCAGAGTATGACCATCTTGTTACAAAATGATCCCTTCGTCACCTTCTTCTAAACACTGAGAGCGAAAGAGTGGCCTCTTTTTAAGTGGCACATAATATTCTAGTATAGCAGCGTCCAGTCCAGGTGGACAGTGGACATAGCTGGTCATTCATCTGACACAATTTAGTCGCCTCTTACAATATCCACAGCAGAAACTGACCTATTTTCGCCCGGCACAGGAAGCCTGGCATGTAACAAAATAAATAAATCTGTTTGCCAATAGCTATATATGTTTAAAATGTAAGCTATAGTACAAATATAATAACGGTATATTGTTAACAGGTGGGTCATAGTTATAGTGGGTAAGTCACGCCTAAAATCTGCGTTAAATATAAACGTACACAATGAACAAGTGACACGATTATTGTGGAATTTACCGAAACTATTTATTAACAAAGTAGTGAATAGGGGCAGGTCTTGTAATGAGGCATAGAACTGGCAATAGTAGCGACATTCGTGATATTACTCTGAGAATTTTGCTTTTACTTTGTTTTAGCGAACACACGGTGAAACAAACTTGTCTATAACTCCATTTGAAATAAGATTAGACGTATAGATAAGCCTTTTTTACATTCCGTTCAACCGATTTTGAATTCTATTGCGTTGGTGGCATGACAAATGGCAGCCGCAGTAGATAGTTGGTATTGTGTAACTTTTTTTGTTTTTAATGCTATCCTTATGCCTACGGTATAGAAGTCAAAATCGGTTGAACGGACTGTAAAAGGGTTTGTTTTAATGTCTAATCTTATTTCAAATGGGGTATAGTTGTTGTTACATTTCATGTAAAAGTAGGACGACATAATTAATATTAGTGTTACATTTCATGTTACGTTACACCAATCTGTACCCGGCATCAGATATTTGCTACCTACATGAACCATGCATTACTTAACATAAGTACTCTGCAAGTGAACCAGAATTAGAATTAAACTTGTGCCTAATTTCTGGCCCAACAGATAAATGTTTCTGAATATCCCTATGTACTTTGATGAACGATTAGCCAATTGCTTATCCAGTTGACGGAACTGCAAGATTTGAAAGTACGGCTTTTTGCCTTAATTCATATACAATGACCGTATTGGTGATGTCATACTCCGTGGTGACGTCCTTCAGAAAGGTCAGGTCCGTAGTACTCGCAACGTATATGAACGTAAACGAAGCAACATACTCCTTATGTTAGGATCGTAGCAGGTGGCGTTCTGTAGTTTCTGCCTACCCACTTGGGAAGAGGGCGTGAGTTTATGTATGTCTAGGACATAAATTGTATAACAAGCAAGATACCTGTGCCAGTCAGCCATGATTAAATATTTAAGTTTTTATTCTAGTCTAAAATCAACAACAACAAAAAACTGCTCCATAGACTCAACAGTTTATAGAGTTCAAAGAGTATAAAAATAGGTAACGGCTTACTTTTTTTGCAATAACACCAAAAGTAAGGCGTCATTCAGCCAAGTTACCGTCAAAATCTAGATTACTTATAATAAAAAGTTTAAATGCACGCACGCTACGAACGAATTGCGATTTTCCGTTTTTATTATAATTGTTTTATCCATTATCGATTGAATTCACCTTCACGGTAATAAGTAGTTAGAGAAAGGAGATCGTACGAGCATTATGCAATATAAATTAAGTACAATATTCTATTCATTCTTGGCGTTTCCCGGAACTAAGTATTTATGTCGTACAAAGAATGCAATATGACGTAAGGTTGGATAAAAAGCTAAGCCATAATTGCACGGAATTATGTATGTGTGTCTGTGATTAGGTAGTGTGCTGGGTGGCCGGTCGCAAAAACGATTGAATGAAGTTGTTCTCATATTTGTATGTCATATGCCGGATGCATTAATCTCATACGAAATACGTAGGGACCTACTTCGAGCCTCCCAGTAGCTACATACTAGTACATTAATAAAATTTCTATAAAGCTAAGCGCATAGCCATGGCGCATCTGGCCGCATTGCGGTGCAAGAATGCGTGCCGTACACACACATAACTTCAATACATTTTTATGTGAACGTTTTGCAAAAAAATGGTTGCCAGACTAACCGGAAAATCGATGTAAACTCTAAACAACTTAGATCAGCTTACTTGCTACGTAAATAATACGCATTAAGTCTTTAAGAAGCCTCACAAAATGTGGGAAAACCGGATATGGAAGTCCGGTAACTAGCTTTTTAAAGAAAGGCTATGTCTGGCTACAATGGCTACGCCCAATCTACTGGAAACTTTAGACGGGCGAAAATTTGTTGTCACAGCACCAAGAATGTATGGGCGAAAATAGTCTCTATATGAAAAAATACCTTTTTCGTAGAGATATATACATAATAGAATGTAAAGAAAATGCTTAAAAGCCGTAGCCAATTCGATTTTCTTTGATTTTCCACTTTAAATTCGACACACAACAACAAATCCAATAACACGCTTCACTTTCTTGTTATTTGTTTTGAACCAAAATTACATTGAAGTTTACTATAAACTGATACAGCACTAAAAGGCGTTTAAAGGTTATGAACTTCTAAGTTATCTACGATGAACTTAGGAATACAAGTGACCGGACGGTCTTAAAAGCATTATTAGTTGGATTAGGTAAAAAAATAGGATTGTGGTTTAGCCAGTTCCTTGGGCACCGGAAGCTTTTCATTGCTTATTGATTTGAACAGTAATTATTGTAGTCGAGCAGGAGACCGCATATGATATGAGGCAGCACAACTAGATGTCTCGAGGACCCATACATACACGTAACTGTCTAGCCTTATCCCCAAGTGGATAAGGCTAGGCAGCGCCGAATTTTAGGCGGGGCAACAGGCCATGGCTCCGGGCCGGGCCTCCACAAAATAAGGGCTTCCACACTTTTTTTATTTTTTTTAGAATAAGCAAGTTTACATTCACATGGAACCTTTTTTAATTTCCTTTCCACGTCCTGGTCGGTCCAATACTACTTTTAAAAAAAAGTTGGTCTGTACCATAACATTTTCGGGGCCTCCACTTCTTGGTTGCTCCAGGGCCTCCACACTTTTAATTCCGGCCCTACGGCTAGGCAGAGAGAGAGAGAACTATGAAACCCATATTCAGCGTGACATCGTGAACTGGGCTGCTGCAAATTATTATAAAGTTATTAAAAAGCAAAATAAATATCGGACAGAAAAAACGAAAACTTTAAATATTAGAACAGTGCACCAAAATTCTACTTGCGGGATTAATAATCTAGGAATACAAACTCGATCTAGTTCTAAAACTGTTTAATTTCACCTGCGAGCTGCGGCGCATACGCATGCTCAATACATCACTCTTGAAACACCACAAATCCACGGCTACGGTGCAAAATTGTAAATTCTTAGCTTGCAGAAATGACTAGAAACTTATTTCACGATAAGCGTACCGGGTCAGCCTACCATGAATGAAACCTGTATCTTTATGGTCAACGACATATAACAAAGACTGTAATATCCTTCAGATATGAGCGTAGGATATTATAAAAATAATAATTTTAATCTAAAAAATATGCATGTATTCACTCTCCTTCGTAGAATTCTTCCGGTGCTGATCTTGTTTATTAAACAAATTTCTTGCTCGAGAATTAATGGACTGAAGGAAAATCTTGTGATTATTAAAAGTTAGGTGTAGATGCACGTAATAATAACATTCTAGAACATTTTTTAATCAGACATGAATCAGACGGCGCCGGCGCTTGGAACCCACATCTGACTTTATTTACAAATGACGCGTTTCCATGTTTTTGTGACTCAAATATTAACCAACAAAGGTCAAAACCTAACAAAAACTGTGGTATTTAACTTCCACATTTTTCATACTAATTACTTGCAATAAAGTTACAACTTAACAGTTATCTGAAAGTAATATTAAACTGTCAGTAGTGATGTCACTCAATCACATAGTTGTAAATTGCTGTGAGCAAGTGTTACTACTTATTGCAAAAGTGACGGGATGTGAGTTGTGAGTTTCAAAATCATGATCTTAAGAATTCTTGCCAAGTATTTTTACACAAGTGTTAAAATTAAGCTGTATAGTCTTTTGTTAGATACAATACACGCAGCAGAAAAGCCAAAAATATATCATTAACGAAACGGGAACAGTTTACTTAGTGTTAATTAGTCCGAGGTTATTGTGGTGTGAACCAATACCGATAATTAAACCCTTCCACCTACAAAGGTTTTACTATTTCACACCATCATCTGCCTAGCCTTTTCCCAACTATGTTGGGGTCGGCTTCCAGTCTAACCGGATGCAACTGAATACCAGTATTTTACATAGAGCGAATGCCTATCTGAGCTCCACAACCCAGTAACTGGGTAATACGATACCCCTTGGTAAGACTGGTTGTCAGACTTTCGGGCTTCTAACGACCCGTAACGACTATCAAAGATCCACAAATGACAGCCGGGACAAACGACTTAACGTGCTTTCCGAGGCACGGAGGAGTCTCAGTATGTAAAGATGGTCAAACATCCCCGGACCAACCCCGGCAAGCGTTGCTTAACCTGATGAATCGACCCGTGCGGCTGTTATTACGTAGCCTCGAGCTCCTCTACCTACTATTTCACACCAAAGAGAACAAAAAGGAAATACACCTGATACCAAGGCACTGTTTGATCAAGATAAAGGCTATAATGTAAATGAAATCAATTTATCGCAACTGATTATGGAAACAGTTGTGTTAGCAAATAGTTTTACTACGCCTTGCATACTGATTCATAGCGTGTTGTGAAAAAAGAAACAAATAAAAAAGAATGACGTCTGCGCTATGCTCCGTGATATCAGAGTCAGCATCAACTGCCGTTTTTACAATCACAGATGTGCTGTGAATCACATTTTAATGCCCTGTTCAAATTAGCCAGAACAGATATTAGTAAGTAGTTTACGAATGTTTTTGAACATTTAATCCTAAGCCCACGAAACAGCCTGATTGTAAACCCTTATGATTAGGGTGCAAAACTATAAAAAAGGTCGTTGAAAATAATTAAGATATAGCAACTGGAACTTCGCAACAAGGATTTAACATTGACGTTAACGTTCAGACAAAGCGTAGGGCCCTCGGTTTGGCATTCAGTAATCAGGTCATAAATACTGAGGATCTGGGAAGCCAACATTGCCGGATATAGCTCAGCTAGCAGTTGAAGAAGGTAAAAGCAGATAACTGAGATATGCAGATATTTTTAGGCATTAGGCTACAAGACGTTTCGGCCTATAGGAAAGCATCGATGGGGACGGACAGCTTGGATTAGAAGTATAGGAAGTAGATGTTTTAGTACGGAAAATAGATGAGATTATGGTTATCAAACAACTCGACGAAGCTTATTGTAATTTAATTCCCCATTGTGGTCGGACTGCTCGTTGTAAAAAAAAAACAATAAACTCTACGTTTACAATAAAAATTCCAACGTTGTGAGAAAAAACTGTATTACATCTCAGCTGCTTGGTATTTCGCGCAAATCATAAGATTCGATGTACTTTTACCGACCGATAAACTTCAATATATGGACTAGAACTACTGAAATCTCTGCTTACTTCCTTTGGTAAATTAATCACGAGTATATATTATGTATGTTTACGTGGTAGACGCCAGTCAGAGATGATTTAGAAACAGCTGTATGGCCGGCCGTTGCCAAAAGCAGCCATATGCGGTCACTTTAAAATCGCATCGATCACGCAGCTAAAGACTCGAGCAGACACATTAACAAGTCAGTTTCAATCATCGTTAAACGACAGACGAACTGAAACATCGTGTATTAAGACTAGGAAAGAACTCTTCACGGTTTTAAATCTTGGAAGATAAGCAAGAGCCTTGCTTTGGAAAACTTAATCTCGGAGAATAATAAAGAACTCGGCGTTCCAAATTTGATAGGACCACCTTAGTCAGGTGGTCGTCTCGTAGCTATGCCGTAACTCCGTGAGATACTAGGACATTAATTAGCTAAGCTACTTAATGCTTCTAGTCCTGCCCTAATTACTGGAAGTGTAAACTTAATCCCTAAGGATTAGAGCGACGGACACTGAGCGAGTAATTAGCCTGAAGAGCTGTTTCTAGTACACGTTTACACGGGAATTAAATATTGATCGTAGCACAATTAATTACCGACTGTCGAAAGGCTCATAACCTGAACTTGTTTTAAACCAAACAACAACAAATCAACAGGTACTAAGTAAACTAAGTTTAACCAAGAAAATCTGAATAGATAGTCAAAGTTTTCGCAATAAGCGACACGAACAGTTTATGGTAGGTATACTGGTATGTAGGTCGACAAGCGATGCGTCGGTTACGCTATGAATGCGAAAATGACGCCAATGACAGGGAAAGCAAACCAGGATGTAATGGCCGGGATTACTTAATTATTGTTTACCTAACTATTCTTATTTATTTATGGATTCACGCTGTATTTATGAATAAAGCGGTGAGACGAATGAAAGTGGCTATGCTAATTCGTTTAGCTGTAATGCTAAATTTATTGTTTAGTTGCTGCCGGGTTCCAACTTGCACTGCGTTTTCGTTAACAAAATGGGGCTCTTTTTCATGTGAAACTACCGTAACAGTATCAAGTGTCCTATTGGCTTTTGTTAAAAAAAATGAAGACCATACCAGCTAAAAACATTATACAAAAAAAAACAGACTTCCAAAGTAATCGACTTGGAAGTCGGTTGTTTTTTTTTTGTAAAACGTTTTTATTTTTCACTTTTTAGTTGTGGTACTAACCCCAAACAAATTCGAATACCACTGTCTGCTATGTAAATAACAGTAACGGAGTCACTTAAAACATCTCCTAGATATTAAGTGGGAAAAATACGTAATATTGAAGCTAAGTTAACTCAAACATTACGCAAGCAAAGTTAATAAAATTTATATGGGACCACCTCTGAATTATGGCCTACCTAACAAAAAAGAATCATCAAAATGGATTCATAATTCGCGAAGTAATCGCGTAAGATAAACAGACAAGAAAAAAACCGGTCGAATTGACAACCTCCTCCTTTTTGAAGAAGCCGGTTAAAAAGGAAACTCTCTGGGAAAGAACAATTAAGGAGTTCAGGACCTCGTTGGTATCTGTGCCACATTCTTACTTACATTACCAAAGCCCTAAGAGTCCGTACAACTGCACTTTGAACACCTCAACAAGGCCACAGACAGCACGACTAGCTTGCCCACTTATTGGACAACAATAATATAACAATCATCGGAAAAAAGAACTATAACTGCATTTGGAGATGAGAAAAAGCTAATTATTCTAAGGTTAATGTCAACCAGGTTAAAAAATGTTTTTTAGACTCTCAAACTCAGACCAAATAACAAACCAAGAAAGCGCTGCGAACAATACAGTGAAACATGCCAAAACTACACCACCGCTCTGTGCATACACGCTCAAACGCACACATTTACAACCATTTACAATCAAACTACACCAAAATATGTGCACACATGTTTACGAAACTGGCCTCACGTCACTGTTGACAGCGCTCTGTCTTGGTTTTTTATTTGGTCTGAGCTCTCAAACAGCTAAAATGTAAAATTTTAATGTGTTTATAAACAACATTGTGATATGATTTTATATACGAACAAATCAGCGTCCTTTGAGTGAGTCCAGCGTCCCGACTGCGTAACACACTTCCTTTCACAATCGGATTTTGAAGACAATCCCTAATCCATTACTTCATTATGTTTGAACAATTTGTGTACTTGAACAAAAAAACAAAAACAAAAATTTGCTTGCTTGTAAATAACGCAATGAATGTTTTCGAATTGTCAATATGAAAGCCATTGCAATTGTTAGTGTGTTACGCATTATCCCACAGATCTTTAAAGAGGTCTTTCAAATGAACTTGTGCGTCCTTCATTTAAATTTATCCTCAATCCTATGGACCTTGAAGACGCTAAGATATTCATAATATCCGCATTCAAAAAGGGAAAGTTAAACGATAACTGCGTCGATCGATTCCAAGAATTAGAATGATAATGAGCGGTTAGGAATTAGGTCACGCCCCTCGTGAACTAAGGACGAATTCAATTACAATTTCCTATCTTATTCATTACTAGCTGCGCCACGCGGTTTCACCCGCATGAGGCTCGATCCCGTGGGAATATCGGGATAAATTCTATGTTCCTCTCCAGGACATGGTCCCAACTTGTGCCAAATTTCATCCAAATCCATTCAGCCGTTTTAGCGTGAAAGCGTATCAAACAAACTCACTTTTGCATATAATATTAGTTAGAATAACCATACTATACTAATTATTACCTATTTAGTTAGGATTATCGAGTCCCACAGCGTTCGTTTGAACTTTTTCTAGACCAACGTACTAGAATGGTGTTCATGTTTTATGCTTGAAAGGAAAATATTCGTGAATACGCTGTTCTAGAACTAGTGACCCGAATTGGGTGGATTTTCTGCATTTCAAAATGGAAACCATGTACTGGAAATAACTTATTCTATAATAGCTTTTTATAGAGTACCTACTAGCTCTGCCCGTGGCTTTGCCCGCGTGGTATATCGATAAAAAGTACCTACCCTATGTAAGGACATAGTGGGGAAGGCCCCAGGATGCCATCTATCTCCTTGCCAAATTTTGTCGAAATCCGTTGAGTGGTTTAGGCGTGAAAAAGTAAAATACAGACAGATAGACAGAGTTACTTTCGAATTTATAATAGTAGTATGGATTGGTAAAACTGATAACTAAATAAATAAATAATAATATAAGGATAAATAAATAAACGACATTTGAATTACTTATTTGCAAAACTTTTCTAGAATCATAGGACCTAGTTACGATCGTGAATATGGACGATAACGCAGTTCTTGATGACTTTATAAATACTGCCAGTACACTGCACAGTCACCATACTTTATAATACAATTAAATAGAAACAATGACTGATAAATTCAACAGACCTAGTGTTATTTGCAATCGATGACAAATCTCGCGAATTCGCGATACGAGAATAGGTGTTCCTCAAACGACTGAATTCACAGGGCTTCCTAGTAAAAATAATTTCAATTAAGGCGAAAGGTTCAGGGTAGCCCCCAAAATTCAAATTTTTGTTACGTTTTTTGCTATTTGCAGGCGGTATCAAATATTTATTTATAGAATTGATTATAAATCATAAAAATCATCAATACAACTCTCCGAGTTCATATAGTTAGGACTATATGAACTCGGAGTGTAATGACTATTTCATGAAATCATGACGATTCGAGGATTATTCTAAATTAAAGGCTCTTACATACTGGCGCGACTTTTAGCGACCTGCGCGTTCAGTACAATAACGCTTTCAGGGTGCTTTTGAGGTTGCCATGGCGATGTAGCGCGTCAGGGATGTTTGCGGATGCGTGCGTCGACGGATTCGCCGCGATTATGCGAAAGCGATGCGCTTCCATGATGGCGCGTTTGCGCTCCTCCTCCAATGGCATCCTGAATGTGTTCTCAGACCGGTGGGACTCTCCCCTCTTACAAAGGTGGATAAGTGTTCAGACACACTTATCCAAATAATCCAGTGAACCATTGGACGAACAGTTCAATGGTTCACTGGGTGTTTATTATTATTAATTTAATTTAATTGTATACTAACATTAGGCTAAGTTATACTACTACTAACATTATATGGATGTACTTATATCTGAAATAAATAATTTGAATTTGAATTTAACAAAACAATTCCAGAGAAAACTTCACGGAGAACAATGCAGCGGCGTTGAGTCGCGCGACAATTCGCGCCAGTAGGTAAGAGCCTTAAGGAGTTGTATTGCGGAATCAAATGATTATAATTCTATATTTTAACATACAATCCTGACACTGACTTGCAAATTGCAAAAAACGTAAGAAAATTTGAATTTCGCGGGCTACCTTGGCGCACCCCCCCCCCCCCCCTTAATACCAAATTAACGCATTATAGATTAGTTCGAACGCATGTGAAGAACACCTAACGCGTTGCCACAGAAGGCATGACGCAACGTCAGTGTGACTAATCCAACGAGATAAGGAATGCAATTACAATTATTTTATTTATGTCCAACCCAAGACTTTAATGGAATACATTCGTTCTTCAGATGGTCAACTAGACTGGAATGATAATATATCGAGCAATATTATATTTATGGCATAATTAGGTATTTAATTGTTCGTAGAGGTCGGTATAAACTTTTTAGTATGATCTTTACTCCTTATATAGGTAAAAACTCGGACAACCTATCGTGTGGTTTTTATTGTTTAAAGTTATTCAGTACCTATACCCCAGTTGAAATAAGATTAGACATTAAAACAAACCCTTTTACAGTCCGTCAAACCGATTTTGACTTCTATACCGTAGGCATAAGGATAGCATTAAAAGCAAAAAAAGTTACACAATACCAACTATCTACTGCGGCTGCCATTTGTCATGCCACCAACGCAATAGAATTTAAAATCGGTTGAACGGAATGTAAAAAAGTATCTATACGTCTAATCTTATTTCAAATGGAGTATAAATATATTGCATAACTAGCTGCGCCCCGCGGTTTCACCCGCGTAAGTCTCGATCCCGTGGGAATATCGGGATAAAAAGTATCCTATGTGTTAATCCAGGTTATTAACTATCTTGTGCGGATCGTCCGGAGGACACGGTGGAGCATACGGTGGAGGTGTGCCCTGCTTGGGCGGAGCACCGCCGTGTCCTCGTGGAGGCGATTGGCGGCAATGACCTCTCGCGTCCGACCCTGGTCCAGGCCATGGTACGGAGCGAGAGGGCATGGGAAGCCGACACCTCCTTCTGCGAAGCAGTAATGCTCGCGAAGGAGGAGGCGGAACGCGTGAGGGAGAGGCAAAGTTTGCGCCCTCACGCCCCTAACCGCCGCCACTGGAGAAACCCTGAGCTTCGGGAATCCCAGGCGAATTCCCGGCCACCATAGGCGCGGGCTTGCGGACGGCGAGCAATGGGTAGCTCGCCGTCCGATAAGGACCAGGCCCGGGTCGATGGCGCGTCGTGTTCCACGCGCGCCACAAAAAGATGTCAGCACACCTGACGGGGTCCGTTAGGACCGATGCCTGCCAGGGTTGCGAAATAGTCCGAAAGGGATACGGGGACTTTGGCAACAGGCAACTGAAGGAACACGGGTGGGTTTTAGTCAGTAAAAGTCTGGCATGCCCATGTTCCGCTCCGCCTTTTGTGGGTGGGATATCATCTATTGAGAAGTCAATAGATGATATCCAACCCACAAAAAAAAAAAGGTTATAAACTATCTGTTTGCCAAATTTCATCCAAATCCATTCAGCCGTTTTGGCGTGATTGAGTAACATCATCCAAACACACGAACACACAAACTTTCACATTTATAATATTAGTAGGATAGTAGGATAATTGGTATGTTTTTTTAAATAGACTCAACTATTAAATTATTAAATTAAAATCGACACAACTCAAGTAGAACGTATGCATCGCCCATAGAGGAAAGGGTAAAATGACTAACTGACTTAGTTAAATTATTAATCTAAATAACTAAGCGAGTGAGGGGCAAGGCAGGTGCGAAAATGTTGTCTCTGAGGTCAATAACCCGAGAACTAAAGGACAATATGGACTGCACTTTATAAGGCCTACACTAGCTTATGACTACGATCGAGTGGCGAAGAGTGAAAGTTTTCATTAGGGAAGCCGGTTCAAAAAGCGTGCAAATATTGATACGAGACCTGTTATTGCCATTTTTATAAAAGGGAATATTTTCTGAGAGACCTTTCGCCTTTGCGACGGTGAAATTATGATGAGAGATAATCTGTTGAAGATTCGCGAAAATGTCTGGCGGCCGGAAGTTCAAGCGAGCGCATTCACCGATATTTTCATACTTCCGGATAGGGTCAGGTAGGTTGCTGCTACAGATGTTATCTTTTATATCTTTTTATGGGCTTTTATTCTTTAGTAAGTTGCTTGAATGTTTTATTTGTTTGAATGTGGCTGTAAAAGATTCTGATAAAGTTGATTAAATGTTGCCTTGTGGAAATCTACTTAAACGACTTCAAAAAAAGGAGGAGGTTATAAATTCTGCGTGTTTATTTTTTTAAACTACAGCTAATAGAGCAGCTAAATAATCAGCTGTCCCATACATCAGTAGAGTAGGTCATGAAGTTTTTTTTTTTTATGGGACAATTCTGATGGTCTGTACCACAAACGTAAATTTGACCACTTTTCTAATACACACTGCAGATGTAATTTTTCCAATACGTTGTAAGTATAAAAAATTTAAGCCGTTCTTAGAAACGTAAAATGTTGCCAACAGCAAATTAAACCCTAATTAGTCGCAATCTTATTTGACCCTCTAAGCACGCACAAATTTCATGATACCAAGACTAAAACCTGCTTTAAACTTTAAATATAGCTAAGGGCATAAATCGATTCCGGAGCGAATGCCGAAAGACAAAAAATGGAACAGCCCAAACTGGTTTCGCAGCTAAATTACATTAATTGAGTGACAGGTTATCTCCATAATTCACGAGAACCGACCCTTGCGGACGGCACGGCGATCGAAATACATTTTATTTATGTATTTTTTTCAGTAATATTGTAAGAAAACAGTTGGTTTATTTCATAATCTCGTGATTAAATTAAGCATCTCTAACTCAAGCGTGTCTAGCAACGAACGAGTCTTCGGATAGTCCGAAAGGGATACCGGGACCCTGGCAACAGGCAACTGAAGGGTGGGTTTTAGTCAGTAAAAGTCTGACACGCCCTTCCGCTCCGCCCAGACCGGGAGAAGTAATTTGATGATCACACAGCAAAAAAAAAAAAAAGTTTCGCTACTACGCTCCTAGACCAAGAAAATAAAGTATATAATTCGGCCGAAGTTACGGGCGTTTCCTACTCCATTTCACCTGCGTTTCCTACTCCGTTTCTCCTGCGGACGTAAGATTAGTTTAGGGCCCGAACTAAGAATGAATGACAACACGATTTGACCAACACCCCATGAGACTTTACCCGTCTGAAAAAGTGAATTAATCGGGAGGGTTCACTCCGAAGTATCGAACTAATTTTGGACGGGCCCATATCTCCACGAGCCCTGATAGTTTTCAAATCTACCAACTTAAAAAAAAACTAAATAATAAAGATGATTCAGACGTAAATTATATCAAAGGAGGTAACAATAAAAAGTCGTCAAACAAAGTGTTCGCTGGAGCAAGAATATAGGTACCTACAGCCACCTAAACGTGTCAGCAAACAGGTTTTAATTAAATTATGTGATAAAATTCATTCATTCATTTATCTCTAGTCTACGTTGTAAGTGGGGCTAGCACATAGAATTTAGGTTTTCATAGGTATTTTATTTTCTGTAAAATTCTCTGAAATTTGTTTTGATAAAAATATATTTTCCTATTAGGATGCCCCTTTTACTGACTGAAGGGAAAAGAAAAATGCAAGGCTATAATTTAGTTACTTTTGGTCAAAAGGAGGTGAGACAAAACAAAATAAATTGTCTATGATCAGCTTCAAGTCATGCCTTTATTATGCAAAATAAGCAAAACACTGTAATGTTGTCTGTTGGTGAATCATTGTCAAGATTAATGAAAGTAATATTGCATCATTGTGGACAAAACAAAGAAACCACAATCACTTAATGAAGGAAATATCTATTATTTTGATTATTCTTAAGTTGGAAAAACGTCGGATGGTGTAGCTATGACAGCATTTCCGTATTCTTATAAAATGACTACTTATCTATACATATGTATAATAAATTTAAAGTCGCTTTTCGTGTTTGTGTGTATGTCAGCGTTGTTGTACTAAACGCACGCAACAGATTTTGATGAGGTTTTCAGCATCGTTTAGAGAATTTATATTTATATTTACATATAACTAAGAAATCGCGTTGTTTTGTCAGGTCGTAAAAACCGTGCGAAGCAGGATCGAGTCTCTAGTTATATCACTACATATTATAAAATAAAGTCCTCCGCCGCGTCTGTTTTTCTGTCTCTCTGTTCGCAATAAACTCAAAAACTACTGCACCGATTTTCATGCTGTTTTCAGCAATGGATAGAGTGATTCATAAGGAAGGTTATATTCTATTTAACATCACGCTACGACCCTTAGGAGCCGAGCAAAAAGACAAAAAGTATGCGCGGGCGTTCGATGCGACGCGGTGGATCGGGGGCCGAGGGAGTTTTATAAAAATGTGACTGTTATTTGCAGCCACGCAAATGAAGTCGCGAGCAGAAGCTAGTATTTTATAAATTAGGTTTACTAAATTGAAATGTGATGACTACAATAGTTTATAGCTGGTCAAGACCATGAAATATATGTAAATATTTTGTAGAAACTGAAAATAAATGGTCTTTAACTTAGAAAAGGCCTTTCCAGTAGTAATAATCATATAATAGTAATATTTAATGGGTAGTTAGCAAATATGAGGCGTGTTCATGAATCAAACATTAAATAAAGTCTTATCAGATACTACTAACTAGTTATAACTGTAATTCACCTAACACATGACCTCATAAGAGGCACTTACAATTTAATACCCTTACTTCGAGATAATTTAGAGTCAAACCTTACAATAAATATAACATAACATATGTTCCATAACATAACATATATTCTCCGAAAGGTTATGCAGAGATGTACCTATGTACAGAGTGTGTATAGTATAGTACACCCATATTTTGCCATTTATGTTCAAGTCATATGTAATAGGGGACGAGCCTGCACAACCAGGCACAAATCCAGACACCGGGCTAAAACTGAGAAAATTGGAAAACCCAATACACTTTGCCAGACCTGGAAATCGGACTTCATACTTATGGTCTGGTGGCCACTACGACCAACGAGGCGGAAGATTTTCAGAGAAATTCCTTACGTATTGCAAATTCAATACTTTAACTATCACCTACTTCCCATTAATCCTACTAATATTATAAATGTGAAATTTGTGTGTTTGTTACTCAATCATGCAAAAACGGCTGAATGGATTTGGATGAAATTTGGCAAACAGATAATTTATAACCTGGTTTAACAGATAGGATACTTTTTATCCCGATATTCCCATGTGATCGAGACTTACGCTGGTGAAACCGCAGGGCGCAGCTAGTTATACCGGGACCCTGGCAACAGGCAACCGAAGGAACACGGGTGGGTTTTAGTCAGTAAGAGTCTGACACGCCCTTCCGCTGCGCCCAGAGCGGGAGAAGTCATATATGATGATTTCCCACCCAAAAAGAAAAAAAAAAAAAAAAGGGCGCAGCTAGTTAAAATTTAAAACTTAAAAGAAAAGAACAAGTTCCTGATGAACAGAATGGAACATTAACATATTATGCACACATTTTACATAAGCAGGTGTAAACCAATGAATAAACATCATACAAATTGCAAACATTATGATAACAAAGTAATTGATATTCCTTAAGTGTTGCTTTATTGGTGCCAAACTTTACTCATTACTGAAGCGAGTGTCCATCATTTCACTTTTATGTGAGAATAGGTTGTAATGTATGAAGGAAATTCTTAGAAAAGAGGAAAGTCTTTTAGGAATTTGGACAAATCTCTAGTTAAACTATACATCTTTTGAATACCATGTTTCTGTCTGTGTTTAGTATTTTGTGCATGTAGATTTACCATCCTCTCTAAATAATATTCCTGTGTTTATGTCAAACAAATCATCTAAAACTTGATTCCTTCTCATATTATCCTTAGTAAAAAAAATCGAGCAAAGAAATCTGAAACCTGTATCAAAATCTAAGAAATCAGATAAGAAATAAATTGGCAGCGGCAAATGTATACAAAGTTTGCAAGACGCAAAAAGATTTATCACAAAAACAAGGAAAACACTTCAGAAAATCGAGTAGGAGTACAGATGTGTAACAATTTCCTGCAATAAGACCTACTTTAAGAATTAGTTAAAATAGTACTGGCAATTATAAAAAGTAAACTATTGTGTTCAGTCTATGGTTTCAAAAACAACAAAGGCTGAATGATTCAACTGATCAACTCTACCTTGCACCAAGTCAATTATGGAACAAGATGAAAAAGAATTCCACAATAATTAACAAAACCTACCTTTATTGTTATCAGTGTTGATCATATTCCACATTATCATTTAGGAAAAACAAATGACAACCAATAAAACAAACAATAACATGTTTGTTTTATCAACTGCAGTCCTAATGATAATATAAAAATTACCTATAAATGTTTGGTTAACAGAAGGTGATTAAACCCACCACATTAATACACAACCTGTGAATTAATCATTAGGGATAAGTAAACATTGAACTAAAACCACAACAGGAATCCCCAGTGGCCACACAAAGACACCTCTTGTACCATTGTTTACTTGGCAAACATTGAACATTGTAACTTACCAATTGAAATTCTCTCCGCCTGTCATAGGCCCTCTTTATGGCTCTGTCTAACCACAGCGAGTGTATGTGCGGCGCGTAATGCACGAACAGCCGACTGTCCAGAGATGACGTGCTGTTAAAGTGCAGCGCCTGCTGCCCTATGTCCAAATTCCTCGGATTCTCCCACGGTATGGCGAGCTTATCCCTCGCGTCCACCAACACTTGGATCCCCTTCACTATGTTCTGGTATATCACATGCTGGTACTCTCGTACCAGTTCCGGCTCAAACTTCACTTTGTGTATAATCCTCATCTGTTTCAGGAATGTTGACTTTCCGCTTTCACCCGCGCCGAGCAACAATAGTTTTACCTGTCGTCGCAGTGTCTGTTTCTCCTTCTCTAATATTCTATCTATTTCCTTGCTCCTGTATCGCTGCTCTATTTCCTCCGGCGACAGTTTTAGGCGCAACCAACACGTAAGAGCCTCCGTACAACAGGTACATGACCACAAATCGTTGGCCATTTTGCATGATTATCAACGCCCATAGAATAGAAAGAAAGTGAGCAAAGTATGTTACACTATAGTTATAGGTTCATTCAACACACATTTTCGCAATAGCACTACGTACACACTATTTAACGACAATACATAATAAATTAATGCATAAATTCGGAATTCAGAAATACACACGCATTCTACCCCTCCCAAACTCATTGAGAAATGAAAAACCACAGATAGCAAAACAGAAACTAGCTGTCAATATCGCACTCTGTTCCACGAAACCTAAATAATTTAGAATAGGTCTTCGATTAAAATAGTAACAAGTTGTAATGCTGGGACCACACTAGCGGTCAACGTCAATGCCGATCATCGCCATAAACAACGCGGTAATGAGGATAAAAACTGCCACTTGCTCACTTCAGATGTCGCTACTACCATAAGTCTTAGAATTTGACTGCTAGCTGTCAATATCCATACATTTTTTGTAAACAAGCGACTTCTTTTACGCATATTTAATTAATATGCCTTTGCGTAGCTGTGTAACTGAAAAATATGGGGTCCCTAGTATTTGCCAAAGATGTTAAAATACGAAAACTGTGGAAGAAAGCACTCTGATAAAAAAATTGGAAACTCGATATTTCGTCGCGACTATTTTGAAACCTGAAGACTTTTATGGAAGAAATTCGTGTTTATGTGATGCTTCCAAGAGAACTAAGTCTATTTTCTTCACCTACAGGCGCTTGTGATGTGTTATAATGTAAATTATAGTAAAAGTGTGGGTGTTTTGTATTATCGTATTATAGCAGTGCTAGAATTAACATTTTCTGAAGTTTTTCAGTCAGGAAATCATCACCTCGAATTGGTTTCCAACTCCTGATCAGGTTATTTCTGTCGTACGCTTCCTGTCTTTAACAAAAAAAGAACTTAAGAGTCAACAAACACAAAATAAACTATAAATATTAAAACGTTCATAATTTATGCCTTTTCCACTAAAGCTGCTTTTTTACTAGTGGTAGATGCTTGTCCTTACTTCGTCTTATAATAGTGCTATACTCCAAGTCGCATAGATAATTATCTAGTATTGGCCTGCCACCTATGATGAGCTTTCAGTTTTTAACCCCATTATTCCGATAATTATAGCGATAAATTGGGTGGCCACACTGGAACGGTCAACGTCAATGCACATTTGCCGTCAGGCACACACAATAATATGTGAATGCGGGATCTACATTCTGATAATTTTTTAACCGACTTCAAAAAGGAGGAGGTTCTCAATTCGTCTGTATGTTTTTTGTTCTTTTTTGTGAGTTTGTTACGCGATTTCTCCGTCAATTATGAATCGATTTTGATCAGAATCAGAATCAGAATCAGATTCTTTTTTGTAGGTCATGCTTCAGAGGTGGTCCCATTATAAATTTTACTAACTTCGCTTGCATAGTTTTTGAGTTAGCTTCATTAAAACTTACATATCACAAATGAAAAGTAAAAAAAATAAACTTTAATTTCGAAAGTCGGTGGCCAAAAACGAAAATTAAAAACCAAAGACACCGAATTCCGTTATTTAATTTTCGTTATAAGATTTCCGAAATTAACGTTATTTTTAAGTTTTTAATGTTTTTTTCGTAGATCACATTTATTTACGTTTTGATCATGATTGTGTACTACTAAACTATGAGCTTCAACTTTGTATGAATTTTTAACATTGTCTTCTAAAAAACCTTGGGACTACACATTCCCTATTTTTTTAAACAAAATCGACTAAAAGCTTGAGAGTTACTAAAGAGACAGAGACTATCTAAAAAGACAAAACATTTGTCTTTCAGGCGCCAAATAAAATGTTCAAAGTGTTCAAACGTCAACATATGAACATCATTCAGCTCAGCTGTCAAGTTTTGGTTCCGCGTAGTTGTGCACGTGTTTCCTAGCTAATTTTAACCATAAAAAGAAACATTTTGGATATAAATAGCACTAGTGAAACTATACAACATACAACTTGTGCTATAAGCTTCAGTATACATTCGTAAAGTATATCCTTTACGATGTAAAATTTACGCAAAGCGATGTCCAAAGAAGGTTATAGTCCGGAGAAGAAAGAAGGTGATAACAAAGTGGTCTTGGAGAGATTGCAGAATTACCTGAAAGACAAGAGGACTTCTGAGGCCTCAGACCCGAGTCTCGGGTACAACAAGCCAAGTACCAGCTACGAACAGCCACCACAAAGCTTGCCGACACTTGAAGACAGTAGCAACATATTGCGTGAAGTTTTGAACCATAAGAAGGCCGAACTGCTACGGCAGCCGGAGATAGTAGAATACTTGAAGTCAATATCGTCGGATCTCAAGAAATAGAGATGGCAGTAACGCCGAAGAGTGTTGCATCGTTGATGCAAAAGACCATTGAGCGGCAGGCGGCACTGGCACGCATGAGGCTACGGTTCACGAAGAGCCAAGTAGAGCAAATACTTGTGAATTACGTCAGTAATAAAAGCACTGGACCATACCATGAGTTGGTGAAAGTTTTGCGAGAGTATCCTCTGAATGAAGATAACTTTAGGATAGTATTTGATGACAGTCTGTCGTGTGTTGTTTTGTTAGGACGGGACTTGACTCAGTTTGTGGATGTAGTGTCTAATATTGAATGGTTGAGCCGGAGTGAAGAGCTGGTGGAGCTGTACCGCAGGTTTGTGCTGGACCTGGTGACAGCACACACGTACCACTGCCCCCTCGTCATGTTGCGGCTAATCACACTGTTCAAAGGTGAGCACAATTGCACAATGAAAGTCAACTCGCCTTCACTGTGCAATTTTATGTCGATAAACCTGAGCGTTTGTTTACAACATTTTTTTTAATTTTTTTTATCCTTTATTAAAAAGAACTAGGTTCTTAATAATTAATTACAATCTAGCCTATAAGACTAATAAGCAATTTTAATGTAACTTAATTTTCTACGTAATCATTATTTAAAAAATAGAATAGTATTGATTGAACTTTACACAGTCCGTTCCACTTTCATAGAGTTTGATATTATATTATAAACACTTAGTTCACGTGTTATATGTGTCTCATCGACACTATTATTTCTACACTATTTACACTACACTAACTCAAAAGGTTTTGTTCGTTTTAGTCTTCGCACTATATTTGTTTGGTCTAACAACTTTGCAGACACTTTCTGTAATAGCCTGCTTATTTATGAAGACCTAAATATCCTTATACCTAAACAAAATAACCAACCCACATTATTACTTATTACAGTTATTATCTTGTTTATAAACATTATGCAATGTTGCTGAAGCTGAAATTTACTCCCACAAAATTATTTCACAATGTTTTCCAATCACTTGCAACTTAACTTGACATGAAGGAAATGTTTTGTTTTTCAGGTGAAGGTGAAAACTGGGAAGATAGTCCACCACCAGAGCTTTTGAATAAATGGTCTCACATACATGATATAATAGGACACATAGTAGCCATAATGCCCATGTAAGTATTCAATGTCTTTATTTATTTCACAACAGGCTTTCAATATTAGGAACCTAGCTTATCAAGCAACTGGAAAGAAAATCTGAGTTTAACGCTTTCGCAGACACTCAATAAGATACAATAGAAGTTTTATTTTTATGATGTCTATGGGCATTCACCATCCGTGAAAATGTTTAAAAAACCTTTTTCCATTTCACAACACCCCTAAATTACAGGGACCCAGCTTATAAAGCTTATTGAAAGTAAAGTTGAGTAAACAATTCTGAAACAAACATCATTATTTTAATTTGTTTCAGTATTGTTTTACTTGTTGTTACACTATGTAATTTAGATATTCAAATATCTATTTCACATCCTCATGTGTTACAAAACATGGTGTATGTTGTCAAACATGTTGCAAGTTGCATGCAACATGTCCCTGACCCACTTAGCATGGTGACATACTGATATCGTTTAATTGAAGATTAAACTGATGACCTTCAGTGGTTTTCAGTGTTATGAATGTAGCCTGGGACATTGACTGATAAAAAGAAATAATCTTTTTTAAGGAAAATAAATTGAGAAAATTAGGTTTGATCATTTTTGAAACTTACATTTGATCATTTTCCATGACAATGGTTTGATCAAATAAAATTACAGGTAAATTGCACACTGCCAGGGTTGCGGGAAAGTCCGAAAGGGATACCGGGACCTTGGCAATAGGCAACTGAAGGAACACGGGTGGGTTTTAGTCAGGAGAAGTCTGACACGGCCTCCTGCTCCGCCCAGAGCGGGAAAAGTCATTTGATGATTTCCCACCCTCAAAAAAAAAAAAGGTAAATGGCACAGAAATATATTGCAAGTATATAAGAAAACCTTTTACTACAGTACAAATTATAGAAAATATTGTTAAGTATGTATGTATATTGCACAAAATTACTTGTGCAATATGTCAGCTGGTCTACTCTTGTAAGTGTGGCATAAAAGATGTATAGTCTTGTATTAGTCTTCACATTGAAACACAAGAAATGGACTTTGAATTCACCTTGATAAACTTTATGGGAAATTGTGCAACAATGCCTAATAATGTGAATTCAATTGTTATGGCCAAATACTTCATTTGCTTAGGTTAGAGGTCAAACTGTGGATCAGTATAAAAACAATCTTACCTGATGTGAAGGCTTTACAGACTTATTGATGTATTATCATAATGTATTGTAATCATGGATTCCTCATTCTTAATAGAAGAAATGGAAGTGCACAGCTTACACTGAGCTTCTCTGAATTCTAGGGGGTGGGTTGGACAGTCTGATGAAATCAATCACACATGTGAAAATGAGACAACAACAAAAAGTTTTGGAGAAATCAGTGCAACTTGAAACAATGCTGCATTTGACAAAAACCAAATGCATTGGTAAGAAAGCTTTGTACATTTGGAATTTGTACAAGTTCTGGAAAATGTATTTTCCTATAACTTTTTCAATTTTAAATGCATACCAAGATTGGTCTAAACTAGTTTATAATCAACTAGAGAATATAAAAATTTTACCTTAAATAAAATTTGTATTATGTTTCCTATGACGTCTGAAGTCCATTATGAGAGAGTACATCGTCCTTTTCACACGCCTTCCGTTAGATGATGTCGCTTCCGTCACGTGAAGTGGCCCCAACGCCACCTATAGCCTAACCTGGAACTAACTGCACCACAGAGCAAGCCGCCATACCTTATGTCATTGTTCGGCTCATAATGTTATTGATGAACCAGGAAGAAATTGCTTGGACTTCAGACGTCATAGGAAACATAATACAAATTTTATTTAAGGTAAAATTTTTATATTATGTGTTCCGTTAGACGTCTGAAGTCCATTATGAGAGACCTGTTTGTTATCTCCTGGTGGCTTGCTTCATAAAATGCAACAATGTGATTAAATTTAGTATTTATGTTATATTACAATGTAATGAAAAACTAAAATTCCCCAGGAATTTGACTCCAATGGACAATCAAGATTGCTGAATTAGATTTTTTAATCAGAAACTGCAAAGAATTGAGAAAGTGACTTTTCTGAATCAATACTATTATTGTTGTGACCGGTATTTCCTACCTCTCTGTAGTAATATTTTCTAAAAGTATCTTCATGGCGCCAATTTGCCTTAGCCAAAATATCATTAACTGGGTATTTTTCTAAACAATTTAGAGATGAAACTGCTGACCTAAAACTACCCGGTGTAGCCTGTATTCCCGCTTCAGAAATAATTCGTCTTACCCAACCACCTATAATTACGGCACTAGCCGGTTTACGAGGCTCCCTCGTGGTAATAAACAAATTTGTAAGACAACCTCTAAAATTTTTGGAAATTCCAATCAATGCTCTTAACCAAAACAAAGGATTTGTATTTCTATCTGGTGAAGCAAGTAATGTCCAACTTGATTGTTGGTATGAAGCTGAATCAGTTTTTGAGCCAAAAACAGGATGCAGGGTTATTGAGTCCCCATTGTCCACCAAATGTTTAGGATCACAATGCAAGAGAGTCAAGTCATGTACTCTTCGACCTGAAGCCAACAACAGTATAGTGGCAGCACGCCTAGAAACATCATATAAGCTTTGCAAATCTGGATCTGTATTTTTTTTTTTTTTTAAACTGAATTACTATTCTTGCATCCCAAATTGGCAATTTTGTTGGGATTGGTCTAGCTAATGATACAGCTTTTAAAATATGCCTAACTAAATGATTTGATGAAATCTTAATATCAGACAGAGTTTCACAAACTGATGCTATAACTGATTTATGCACCAGAATAGTACGGTATGCTAAATGATCTTTAAGAAAGAGTTTTGCTAAATACTGGGCTACATTACTAGGTGCTGGGCAACGACAGTTTAGGTTATTAAGATTACACCACAGTACCCATTTGCTCCATATAGGAGTATAAGTTTTGAGCGTAGAAGCTCTCCAACACGTTGACAAAAGCTGCTTTTCCTCACCTGACCAGTTTTGTGTTAGGGAGTCCCAGCCGAAATGAGCCAGGCTTCCAACTGTAGGTTGAGTACTTGAGCTGGGGGACGCCCAGTCATTGTGTCCACCAATGATGTTTTCAGGTCCCTGATTTTCATAGGACGTGCTAGGGCGCGACTCTTCAGATCGGGACGCCAAAAGGGTTTCTTCCACTTGGGTGCTACTATTATAAACTTGCCTTTTGCTGAGTTGAGATGGTGTAACACACGTGGGAGCAGGGCTGGTGGAGGAAAAATCCACGCCAGGTCGTATAGCCAGTATCTGCTGAAAGCGTCGTGAAAGCAAGCCTTCGAGTCTGATAAGTCTAGAGTAACATAGTTGCATACGACGTGTGCCTCTTGCGAGGCGAACAGGTCTATGCTTGGAGTTCCCCAGTGCGTGAATATTTTGTGGGTCGCCTCGCTCAGCAGATGCCATTCTGAACCGACTCGATTTCTTGACAGGTGATCGGCTTCCATGTTGTACAGTCCCGGTAGGTGGTGCGGAACTAGTACCACGTTCAGGCTGTCCGTTAGTGCCAGCAGCTGTTTTGTCAGTTTCAGGAGGTTTTGAGATTTTGTTCCGCCCTCGTTTTTTATGTAAGACACGACTGTTCTGTTGTCTGTTTGCAAAATAATGGTTGAATTTTGTAAAATATTTGCTTCTAGGGTTATTGCAGCTATCACTGCATACATTTCTTTTAAGTTGCAGTGCCACTTCAGTTGGTGTTGATTCCATGTGCCTCTTATTTGTTTGTTGTTTAGTATGGCTCCCCATTGAATGTCTGAGGCGTCTGTGACAAGATAGTTGACTCGTGACCTCCTGGGGTGAATACGAGATTTTTGGTTCACATTCTCTAACCACCATTTCAGATCTTTTCGTGCCTCGTCTGTGAACTGTACTGGATGGCGCGAATTTTTCTGGGCATGATTGCTGTGGCGCTGCAACATACGGCAATGCAACCTTCCCCGGAGGGTGATGAAGGTCGCAAAGTTGAAATACCCTAAGAGGCGTTGCGCCTGCTTGAGGGTCCAACTGCCGGCTGCTAAGCGAGTCAATAGACACTGACGGATCCTGCAAACTTTGTCTGGAGGCAAACTCTTGGTGTTGGAGTGTGTGTCCCAGACAATTCCCAGGAATTCTATACACCTTGTTGGGATTAGTATAGATTTTTCCATATTGATGTTCCAACCTAGGGAGGTGAGGAACTCTATAGCTAGCTGGACATGCGTTGATAACGTCTCCCTGCTTTGGTGGAATATTAAATAATCGTCTAGGAAGAGAACCAAGCGAAGACCTTTGCTGCGTAACACTTCGGCAGTCCAGTTTGTGACCGATGCAAACATTTTCGGTGCTGCAGCCAGACCAAAGGGCAGACAGGTCATTTGTAGCAGTCGACCCTCGTAACTTATGCGTAGAAAGCAACGGTGTCTTCGAGAAATCCTCAAATGATAATAGGCTTGGCTTAGGTCCAGTTTGACCATCCAGTCGCCCGCTTGTAAGAAGTTGGACATTTGGTGATGATGAAAAAGATGGAAATGTTTTGGTTTCATGAATTGATTTAATGCCTTCAAATTGAAAATAACCCGCTTCTTTCCACTGTTTTTTGTTATTATGAATAGTGGGGATATGAATGATGGAGTTAAAGGGGCAGGCTCGAGAATTTGACTTTGAATCATGGCTTGAATTTCCAATGACATTGCTGAAGAACTTGGTGTTTGAAATTTTTTCATGATGTCCGGTGTTGGGAAGATAAGGGGTGGTGTCTGATTGAAAGGGATGCGTGCTGCAGAAATTAATCTCAGAATCATCTTGGGTGGATTGAATTTGGCCCACACCTCTTGATAAAACATCAGGCAACCCCCCATAAACCTCGAGTCATTTGCGTCTATTTCTATTGGGTTCACCTCTCCGCCCCCCCCTTTTCTTTTTTCCTTGCTCATCGAAATGACGTTTATTGTTCTTTCCTTGTTTTGTTTTATTTTGTTGAAAACGAAAGGGCTTCTCATGGGAAGTAGAAGCCACTGGAGATTTTGAAAGAATTGGTGATTTAGAACGTCCAGAGAATTTTGAACTCTGTGCTGAATCTTTGTTAATTTTGTCCATTCCGCCAATCTTTTGTATATAAGCAGATAAACTTTGTGGGTTAAACATATATTCCACTGAGGGGGGTATTTTGTCAATATCTTCACGTATGTATTTCCCTTTTAAACCTTTAAGCAACGCTTTACGCCGTAATTCTAAAACCTCGGCCCGCTTTCCACAAATCATTTGCAAAATATCATGAGAAATTGTTTTGTAATCAGACTCATTTCCAAATAACTCTTTTAATTTATCGTAAATTGTAGTTGATGTAAGTTGTGCGTTTGGTTTTGCAGACCAGTCAATTAAATTGCGCAGAGCTAAATTAACAGACTCATTTTGGGCTAGAAAGGCATTTGACAAGTTGGCGAAGCTACGTTCCATCTGATACCATCTAAGTGGGGCAAACGGATCTTCTAAACGTCTCAATTCCTCGTTTAATTTCAGCTCAGTGAATGCTGGGAAAGCAGCATATTTCTTTTGCACCTCATTATACCGCATAGAGTTCCAATCTAAGGAGTCGAACCTTTGCATTGTGGCCAACTTCGCGACTCGGTCAGGATTCGCTTTCGGTACGGATGGTTCCTTGATGCAAACGTTAAGATCGGCAATATCATTTACCTCAGCTGACAGGCGTAAAAACGGATCATCTAAGGGTTTATTTACTGGTCCCGACGTAGGCACAGCAGAAATTCCTGAAGAACTCGGTTGCATCGCAGCGTAATTTGCACAAAATATATTATTAACGTGACTTACAAGTTGCTGTGACAGAACTTCAAACCTGCGATCTATTTCTCGTAATGACTCGTGTGACCGAACCCGGCGCCGTCTTTTTGACGGCGGCTCATCCTCCTCGCTCGAACTAGAACTCGATGCTGATGATGATGACTTCGAGCTTGACGCACTTGCCGGCACGGGCGGGGGCACATTTACACTTTTCCCACTTTTTCCACTTTTTCGTAACCGCGTGGTATCGTGATCATTCAAAACGTCCGCGAGATTGTCAACCACTGGCTCGATCACTTTATCACTGTCCATAGTGTCCATTTCACAATCACTTATGATTTCAGGTCGATCTTTGAAAGTTAATTTTGCACTTTTTCCAAACTTAGCAAGATGGCCGACTTACGGAAAAGAAAAGTTTTATTCCGCCAATCTCACTGTTTTCACGTAACTGAAAGCAATTTATAGGTACTTTCTACTTTAATCTCGAAAGTATTCAATTAAATTTGAAAAATATCTCCGTACAAAACGGAGATTGATAAATCTAACGAACGAACACGCGCGCAATTAGGAAAACGACGCAACAATGACATAAGGTATGGCGGCTTGCTCTGTGGTGCAGTTAGTTCCAGGTTAGGCTATAGGTGGCGTTGGGGCCACTTCACGTGACGGAAGCGACATCATCTAACGGAAGGCGTGTGAAAAGGACGATGTACTCTCTCATAATGGACTTCAGACGTCTAACGGAACACATAATATCTTTTGATTGAGTTAATTGACCTACTAGCACACTTACTTTGAAAACTGGTAAAAATAAAACTCGAAATTGGAATGATTTATTTCCAAAAACAAACTCTTCTTTTTCTATGTTCTCAAACAAACCTTTTTTTTTATGTTCTTGAAAAGTAAGTAAGGTGCAATAGTTAACTTATGTACTGTAAGCTTTAAATAACACTTTTCAATAAACTTCAGTGATGCTTTTATGGAGTTTGATGAATGATGTTATTTAGACAGTATACTGGGTACAGGTTACAAAAGTTCCCTTGAACATGTGAGATACTTTTACAGTTGATGACCTTCCAGACCGAGGGCTCCTGGCATATTGGCAGTCTTATTGCCATTGATCTAGAAAATATATTATTATTACATGTTATGCATTTGATTTTTAAGTGTAAAGAAGTATTAGGGTTAAAACAATTGTCTTTTGCAAATAAATTTAGTATTGGATACTAGAAAAGGCTTTGATAGAAAGTGAGTAGGAACCACAACTAAAATATGAAGCACAAATAAGCTTTAAGCCTTGTAAGTAATTGGTTGCTTCAATTTTAGAAACTTGCATTGTGTAAATGCGGGTAATAAGGTAAATCAATACTGTTTGTGTGATTTATATATACTTAATACAAAATAGCCCACAAAGATAACATATCATTAAGTTAAAGCTGATAATGGACAATATTATCTCTTATCAATGTTATAAAATGTGCAATTTAATAGGCTTGCAAGTTATCTAGCAAGCAAGATAAGGCTTGTTATTTTATCGAGGCTAGTGACCATATACAGAATACGGATCGGATGCAGGAAGGCGCGATATAACCCTATGAATCTGCCTTATAAATAAATAAATAAACGTTTATTTCGATCATAGCAGCAGGCACCCAAAAAACATACTTAAACAATGAAAAAACTTCACGTAAATATTATTATAGACTTCAATTGATCGAACCTCTACACGAATTCCCTTAGAATGCCGCTAGAGCTACGCACCAATAGAATAAAAACAATCTACTTGCGACTCAAAGATTTTTCTTGAGTTTTTAACAGATGTATGGCAAATCTGTCTGCAAAAAAAACTCACAATGGAGATACCATTGCAACATAATATAAATTAGTTATTTATTTTTTGAGGGTGGGAAATCATCAAATGACTTCTCCCGCGCTGGGCGGAGCGGAATGGCGTGTCAGACTTTTACTGACTAATACCCACCCGTGTTGCTTCAGTTGCCTGTTGCCAACGTCCCGGTATCCCTTTCGGACTTTCCCGCAAAACCTGACCCCCTGTGGGCCCTAGCAGATTTGGGATAATACCTACCAGGACTGTACAAGCAATACTCAGATCCATGACATAAGGTGGACCAAAGTGCACCATGGGATCAAGATAGTTGGAGTGTGTGTAGCACATATAAAATTAATAAGTTATTACTTACTAGCGACCCTCTCCTGCTTTGCTCGGTTTTTACGACTTGACAAAACATCGAGATTTCTTAGTTATATGTAACTTTAATATGAACGTATTATACATATAAACCTTCCGGAAAAAAATCTCTAGACGTTGGTGAAAACCTCATCAAATCTGTTGCGTGGTTTAGAAGAACAACGCGGGCATACAGACAAACACGTCTTTAATTTATAATCTTCTTCTTCTTTCTCATAAATAAAATTCTTGTGTCACAGTGTTAGTTGCTATACTCCTCCGAAACGGCTTGACCGATGTTTAAGAAATTTTATACGTATACTAGCTGCGCCCCGCGGTTTCACCCGCGTAAGGCACGACCCCGTTGGAATATCGGGATAAAAACTATCCTATGTGTTAATCCAGGTTATAAACTATCTGTGTGCCAAATTTCATCCAAATCCGTTCAGTAGTTTTTGCGTGAAAGAGTAACAAACATCCATCCATCCATTCTTACAAACTTTCGCGTTTATAATATTAGTTAGATTCGGTAGGTCTGAGTATTGGTCGTAATTTATTTTTCGACCCTGTATCGAGACTTACGCGGATGAAACCGCGGGGCACAGCTAGTATGTATATAGATATTATCTCTGGCTTGGCAACTGAACCAGTTTCAGTTTTGGTTTGCCCACAGACAAGATCCAAATCCAATAAAAACCTACGAGAATACCCAATGAACTGCAAACATTCTTCACAGGTATTTTAGTAATGATGATATTATTTATTTATGTGTTCCTTGTTCACAGGACCAGTGATCTTTTGATGCACATAGTTATAGAACAGTTCCCGTACTACAAAGCAGGATGTTATGTGAATAGGGCTTATATATACAATTTAATATGGATGAGCAAGTACATCCCTTCATTACGAGAACAAATTATGATGGCTGTTATTAATAAGTAAGTTAATTTTCTTTATAAGGTTCGCCTAAGGTTCAAGCTTCCTTATTAAAATAGAAAAAGCCATCAAGCAAAAGATTACCACTAACTTGTTTTTGAACTTGCACTGTGTAAACAGAAACAGCAAGTCGACTTGCTGCAAGTTTTACTTCCACTTGCTGTGTGCATTTTTGCGAAAATATAATAAAAATTACTAAAATAATTTCTTACAAATTCCAGAATGATACTTATAGACGTAAATATAGTAGAAAGTGGAAAGAATAAACTTCAAACGGACACAATGTTTGATATGGAAATGGATGAACGGGACGAAGTCTCCGAGACTCTGGACTATTGCATGCTAGAAGTTCTGAAGTGGTTGGAAGATGAGAGAGAACCCACTATGAACATACTCTGTAATGTGTTTGATAGGATTATACTACCTACATATGGAATTAGGTAAGTAAAATAATTAATTAACATTTGGTGTTTTTAGTTAATAATAAAAAAAAAACAATCTGTCTACCCTTTTCCCAACTATGTTGGGGTCGGCTTCCAGTCTAACCGGATGCAGCTGAATACCAGTATTTTACATGGAGCGACTGCCTATCTGACCTCCACAACCCAGTAACTGGATAATACGATACCCTTTGGTAAGACTGGTTATCAGACTTTCTGGCTTCTGGCGACCCAAAACGACTGTCAAAGATCCACGAATGTCAGCCGGGACCAATGGCTTAACGTACTTTCCGAGGCACGGGGGAGTCTCGCTATGTAAAGATGGTCAGCCATCCACTGACCAACCCCGGCAAGCGTAGCTTAACCTGATGGATCAACCCGTGCGGCTGTTATTACTTGGCCACGAGCTCACGGCAAACGCTACTTCTCATATGAGGGTTGGATCACCAGGCTTGCTGAAAATGGATTGACGGTTTCAGACTTTTATTAATCATAAGTCCCGGTTTCCTCGCGATGTTTGTCCTACCCAATATCATTAATATTTAAGATAATCTCAAAAAGTACATAATTATGAAAAAGTCACTGGTACTTGAATTGCTCTACTGCCGGGATTTGAATCTATCAACCCACACTGGGCCCGCGTGGTACATTACGGCCCAGTTCCTCTCGAAGAGAGGCCTGTGCCCCAGCAGTGGGAACATTATAGGCTGATTATGCTGTTATTAGTTTAATTGAAATAAATGTTTTGAGTTTGAGACAGTCAAAAATCAACCTGGAGTTTATCACTAAACCAACTCTTTCTTTTTACAGGCACGTCCAATTCCTCCTCCTATACACGATATCAATAAACCAACAGTGCGCCGACCGAGTTTTAGACAGCCTATGGATAGTAGCAGCTGGCTTACAAGGACTCGGCCCCGGAGCCCTAACCACACGCCGAACAGCAGCCAGCCACTTAGCAGGCCTCCTCGCCCGATGCGTTCGAGTACCTAACACAAGGTTAATAAAGTACTTGAAGAACATGGCGGAGTGGTGTCATTCCTATATATCGGCGACGCAAGAGTCCACGACGGCGAGTGATAATCTAAAAGCCCATGGAGCGTTTCATGCGATCTGCCATGCGGTTTTTTACCTTGTTGCTTTTAAGCATCATTTGCTATTTATGAATAAAGAAAGTGAGTATTGTTTTTGTTGTGCAAGGTCTATTTTTAACCGACTTCTTCAAAAAGGAGGAGGTTCCCAGTTTCTCTGTATGTTTTTTTTTTATAAACAAAAAAAGTGAAAAATTACTTAATTTCGGAAGTCGGTGGCAAAAAACGAAGTTTGAAAAGCAAAGACACACACATCCGAAATTAAAGTTATTTTTCACTTTTTTTGTGTTTTTTTTGGAATACGGTTTTTATTATTATTTTGTCAGTGTATTTGATTGAATGCATGCACTTACTTTTGCTCTTTGTTGCCCATATAAAATGTATAGTTTTGGCCACTGACGGGGACAGTGAGGGACCACTGTCACCGCAACAGTAAAACAAATCAGTTTCGATTCAAAAGTGAAGAAATTCAGGCCTAATTCAAAACAACAATTTGATTTACATATTGCCTTATTTCCTAATTGTATTTACCTTTTTTTTCAGACGTAAACTTTGTAGAATCCCTGAACCTACCTCGACTGGTGACGTGCGCACTAAATCCCCTCCGGACCTGCCCCCCGCAAGTCACGCGAGCATTCTCGTCAATAACGCGATCGCACCAGGTGGTGTACTGCCAAGGAATCATCGAGAAGAACGCGAGGCATACGCTGCAGTCTACAGCGGTACAGCAGTACGATGAGTGGTTCCCTTATGACCCATATAATTTATCTATGTAAGTGCATTTCGAATATTTTGTTATTTTGTAAGAAAGTGCACTTTTTCCAGTTTCGTTTTTATCCTTGGTTTCTGGCTGTTCCTCTTGGGTATAAAGAAAAATGACAAATCTAAATACCTTAAAATTATATTGTTTTACATATTTTATTCTTCGGCATGTTGGCATAGTGGGCAATCAACTTCTGAGTGGGTTCGATACCCGCACGAAACAAATGTCATACGGCCTAGAGATAGTTAATCCAGATCTATATGTAGATATTTTAGCATGAATTTTTATCGTAAAGGCACTTACAACATAAGAGAAATACCAATTCAAGTTCAATGTTCTAAAATTATATCAGTGTTTCCATTAGATACTAGTGAATTTGCATCAGTTTTCTTATATTCTATTTTTTTATTATTATTCTATCGTGAGGATACGGTATATCCTAGAATCATAAATTCGAAGACATGCGTAATCTACCAACCCGCACTGGGCCCGCGTGGTGGATTACGGCCCACTCTCTCTCATCGAAAGGAGGCCTGTGTCCCAGCAATGGGAACATTATAAGCTGATTATGCTTATGCAATTTTTTTTTTTTTACTCAGATCCGGTAAAATAATATGGCCACTATGCATAGACTACAAAGACTGGCAAAAGCAAGGCGGTGACGAAACCCAGTACTCGTCTATGAAGAGAAAATTAGAAGAAGATGATGACTATTTGGTTATGGCCAGTCCCACGCAACGACTGGCCACCTCACTATCAAATGGCATCTCCCCCGGTTTTAGAACCAGTGAAAATATATTTATATAACCGTTATTAGTAAATAGGAAAAATATATTACTCGTGTACCAGTTACTAGTCGTTAGTGACGAATTTCTGATTTAATTTTTAAGTTTTAATTCTATGTAGTCGATAAAATTGTTACATAGTTATATTCTGCCAGTGTTTCAGGTTTAGTATCACTTATTTAGTTTTCCGTACAGCTAGTGACAAATCGCTTACCTATTTATGAAACATTCTAAAATGTGTTTTATTGGCTATGTCTAAGACTTATTATCGTTTGAGAAGTGATTTGTTGAACTCATGCACAAATCTTCCCAATTATTTTAAAATCAATATGAACATCCCATCGTTTCTACTTGTTTTAAAATATTATGAAGTATATTTAATTAACCTCTGTAGCGGATACAAATAGATTTTATATTTTGGTAACTAGTACAATTTGTTCTGATTGTTATGTATATTTTTACATAGTATAAGCGACAGATGTACATTTTTTTGCAATGCAATAAGCTTACTACATAATAAAATTTATTTATTGAATTTTGTCTTGGTTATTAAACCTTTTCGTTGGCAACACTCCCACATTAAATTTATTTTTGAGGACTAAAGAAGAAAAGATATTTCAATGTGTTAAAAGCTAAATTTATTCACAACATTCTGCACACAAATCACTTATGGTAACCGTAAATATTTTGAACTATGAGTATTATTAATAACTTGCACGCCATCATGATATCATGTACTTAAAAAGCGATTCGTTGATTACTTTTATAGATATAACAAACACATACTTGAACACACTGATGGTACAAGGCTTAAAACTATCTGTATACAAGACAATTTCAAAAGCTAATTTTTAAATCACAAAAATACAATAATTCCTTTCTAATATTAACCTGATTGATTGACAAACTCTCAATAAGTTATCGACATTTCTATCTTGAAACTATCGTGACAACATTTCACTTCATAACTTAAAAACTAACATTAAATATCGTAATACTTATAAATAAATCACATGTAACGTGTTACCGTTGAAACTAACATTATTTGCAACAACAAAAAAAGCAACACTATACTGATACATATTATTTGACGCTACTGCGAGGTCGCGGCCTATTTAAAACCGATCGTCGCGTGAATACGCGACCGGTCGCGTACGCTGTCCCTGTTTGTTCGAAAAACCGGAAAGCGCCCTCTGTCGGCGCCACAAGGCGTACAGGTTCACCGAACAAATATGTCGATTGTGTATTCGCGTAACGATCGCCTTTAAATAGGACGCTGCTTGATACTCTGCATTTCTTAATCAATGCAATTTAACAGAAAGTTAATTATGAACTAGATAATTTATTGTACATACATCATGTAAAAGCTAAGGTATATTTTTAATTGATCAAAAAGAACCTCTAAGTAAATTCGCAATTTGTTGCACAGTTAAGTACCCTTGTAAAAAATTAATTATCTAATTAGATATTTTAATTACTTCTAGATTGGATTATTTTACAAAACATCACACCAGTAATCCCCGAAGCGTTAGGTAGGGGTATATAGTATTATATAGCACACCCACATGACGCCAGTTATGTTTAAGTCCCATGTAATAGGGGGGCAAGCCTATTGACATCAACCAGACACAAATCCAGACTACGGACTGCTTCTAAGAAATTCCAAATGGAAAAACCCAATAACACTGCCCGACCTGGGAATCAAACCCATGACCACCAGACCAACGAGGTAGTCATTGTCGTTAATTATTTTATACAATAATAAAGTTAATAAGTAATATCAGAATTTTTGTTCCAATAACATGTCAAGCAAACATTAAATTAATTTTAAAATGAGACCATACAATAAGCAAAAGCTTGAGATTACAGTGATCTTAAATCTAAACTTCACAGTAGCGCCTGCTTGCTCAGTAATCAATAATTAAGGCAATATTACGTTAACCGAATACCATTCTATCTCTTCTTATGGTACGGATGCCGTCTTCTGAAAGACGTAACAGACTTGTTCTGAGGTTGATATTGCTTCGTTTGATACTGTGTAATGACCGGAGTCTCGTTTGCCGCTAATTTGTTGATGACAAAGTCATCTCCCGCCTTCATATTTTCCATCATCTTGAGTTTAGCTTCAATGGACTGGATAGCGGTCTTTTTGCTGAGCTTCAGTTCTGGTTTTGCTCCTGCTAGGACAGCTATGCCTAGCTCTGGTTTAGGTTTCTCTTGTTCATCCTTTAAGCAGAAAGACGCAAGTAAATATAATGTAATAAATGATAAATAAAATAGCAATTTCAACATGATTTTTAGTCTTGAAAAATGTCAACATGTCCAAAGTCTACCTTAAATAAAATATGATTAACCATCAACTTACAGTGTTCTTAGCGAATTTGACGCTCATCCTTTTTGTACCAAGCATCTGGCCATTCAGAGAGTTCATGGCTTTGATGGCATCCTGTCTCAGCTTGTACGTGACAAAGGCAAAGCCCCGTGGCTGTCCCGCATTGGGACCACTTCTATGAAACAGCATGTCAAACTTCTCAATGTTTCCATACACACGGACCATTTTCAGTAGTTGATACCGGTAATTAGAAAAGGTAATTTGTTAGGAACAATGTTTAATTAAATAGTAACGGAAACTTGACTTTAACTGGAAGTGGAAATAATGATAAGATTTTTCTTGAAGGTCTAATTAAATAAATAAATTCTTTATTGGCATAAAAAAATCTGTACAAAGTGAAGGCCCGGAGCTAGGTAAAATTACCTGTGTTACAGGATTACAGGGGCCAAAAGAGTTTATTATTGGTAGGAAGTAATAATGATACGTACATAAAAAGAAGCAATGGAAACCACTTTTTTATAAATTTTAAAGAATTATAGGTTTATAAGATAAAATAACCATACTCATTAACTCTGGTGTCAAGATTCCCGATCCAGATCCTCTTATCGGACACTTCTCCATGTTGGAAAGGCTCCAGGTGAAGAGGCACCTAAAAAAGAGGTCAAGTATTGATCGATATTATAGATACACATTACGACCCTTTGTTATACTGCATACATAACTTTGTTGGTACAAAAATGAAACATAAACGAGAAATACGCTTAGAATTGCTTAATAATATAAAAAAAATAGTCTACAACATACCGTAGCGTCCTCCATGGTTATTGTTCTCGAAAACGCGGAGATCAACACATAAAACTAATACAATATGTACACGAACGATATCTTAACATTATAAATTAACCATTATTTCCACAGCAAAACACAAATAAGGAAAATAAATTCAGTATTTGCGCCGAAATGCGATCAGAATAATTCAGAATATAAAAGAATAGACAGCAGAGTACATTTCTAAAATTGACACTGACAGATGGGCGATACGATAATGTGCTTTATTGATTGACAGACGGACATAGACAACGTCATGACTCATGACAACGGTATTACATTGATGAACGAATACGCAGTATTTCCCGAGTTTCCCCCCGAAAATCAGGGTTCAGTATTGAAATAAGGAACTCATACAATTTCGCGAAGTCCGTCTTTCTGTCTGCCTGTCCACGGTTTAACTCAGAGAACCTGGGTACTGAAAAGTAGTTTTACTCGTCTTTTCCATAAATAAATTGTAATAAATAAGGAAACTACCTACTTATTTCTTACATTTTATCATAAAATAAAGTTATGGAGTTATGGGTTATTTTAAGATGAAAACGAAATAAATGTACTACTGCTATAGCTTTACACTTTCCATTGCGGGGTAGGCAGAGAGGATTGAGTAGCACATAAGCGCGTGCGGTATTGTTGGATCCCATAATTAAAAGATTCCGCTTCGTGGTTATATTTTTACCACACACAAATAGGAGCCCCGTCGAACGTTGACGAATTCATGAAATAGACATTCAATGTACTTACATGAACTTAAGGAGTTGTATTGCTGATTCTAAAGATTATAATTCTGTAAATCCATGTTTATTACGGTCGCAAATAATATTTAGATCAACATACAACCTGATACTGACCTGCAAATTGCACAAAACGTAAGAAAATTTGAATTTCGCGGGCTACCTTATCGCATCCACCTTAATACTCCCACTATCCATCCCATCCCGAGAGAAACTGCTGGCAATTTTTTTCTCGGCACCTATGATTTTGCTGGTTTTGGGGTTTTCAAAAATACACGTATACAGCTTCCCTTATTTTTGCGGTGGATCAGATAATACTGTGCATGCACTGCGTTCCGCAGTTGGGATGAATATACCAACTGCGGAACCCTCTACAGGGCCTGGTACGACTCGTACTTGGCCAGCTTTACTAAAAAGTCGCTGGATCAAAGCTATTGATAAATTGTATTTCAAAAACAAAATTGACAGTCCGCGAATTGTCGATGTCGATGCCTTTTGACTTTGAACTTGATTGACATGACAGATCAAAATATTGTCATCCATCGGGAAAGTAACATGAAAAGTTAAATAATAAACGTGCTTTTTTCGAGAATTAATACTAAAAAACATAATATATACTAACATTATGACAAGCTGTGGTTACGTCTCCTAAACTATGAAGGCAATAAATAGAAGGATACCAGGTATATTGCCGCCCCCGCCAAAAAACGAAGTCGATGGGAAGATCACTGATTTGTCATCAAAGAACACCGTAGAACTTATTGAATTACGAGATAGGCAACTGAAACTCTTGAACAATAAATCTTTTATATCCAAGCTACCTGATAAAGGAGCGAAGATCCAAGCTTTTCATGATAAAATCGTGAGTGAACTGAAAGCTAAGCAAGATGAGGATCAGGCTTGTCGTATGTTGGATAACTTAAAACTTAGTGGTGTAGATAAAAATGTTGTGCAACAAGTAGAATGGGTTGGCAAGATACAAGGTAAAAATGACCCAAATCTTGACTCTGATGATGACAGCGAACCAGAAGATTTATTACATATCCTTAGTCAAACAACAGCTATGGAGAAACAAGTAAAAGTATTATCCCCTGAAAAGCCACTTATAACCACTGAAGATTTGTTGAAAATTGGCGAGTTACCCCATGTGAAGTACATAGTAGATATAACTGAGGTCAAACCAAAGTCTCAATCTTCAAGGAACTTCAAACCGTATCAGACTACAACATCAAATGCCCATAATCCGGAGAAAGAGATATTGAGGAAAAAGCACAAACATTGGGAAGTGACCGCTGCAACACCTCCATCAAGTGTCTATGGTGCAGCTAAAGTTTTGTCTATAGGAGAATCTTTGAAACTCCAAAAAGAATATAATACACATTTGAAGGAAGTAGAGGCACATCATGCAGCTGAGAAGTTACTGGCTCGTGCAGGAATCAAGATGGCTGAAATGCCAGCAGATAGAAGTAATTTTGGAAAATATAGAGAGGGAGATAGTGATGGCTCCGATGTATCAGACCCTGAAGGTAGTGATCAGGAGGTACATGATACAGAGCCTGAAAGGGACGGAGCGTTTATTACTGTCATAAAAACTGAGTATTGAATCCATAAATGTTTTTATAGAACTGTATTCTTGTGAAAAATCAAATCAAAGATATTTTTTGACCAAGCCTTGAAGGATCTGAGATACATATCAAGGCATGTTGTGTTAAAAATGTTGTTCTTATTGAATTTATGTAAATAAGGCTAATATTTATACTAAGAGAATAAATTATTTTGGTCATAGAACATTTATTATTTAAATTATGCCTTTCTTGAGATGGCTGTTTACAGCTAAACAAAGGCTTCTTGCAGGTTTTCAATTGATATTTGTTAATGTTACCAACCCACCTTGTTTAATCACAGCACAGGGCAAGCACAGCTTAGTGACATGACTCGAGTTCAAGTCACACATTTTATCACAGTCATATGAAATGTATGACTCGAGCCATGTCACAGGAGGTCGTGCTCACCCCCCAGGTTATACTTATTAGTCTTTACTTCACAGTTCTGACCCGACAGACTTTGTCCTGTCATTTTCCATAAGATCCTGAGTTCATACAAAAATACATAGAAAACAGCATTTTAAGTTTTTCCCGTATTTTCAAATTTTCTGGGCAACTTTTAAATTTTTTCTTTCCATAGAAAGAAACCTTATTTGGACCATTACATTCTTAATGTTGAGTGAAGGCTGTGCGCCACAATAAAAAGTATAAGTTTATACTTTATGTAAACAAGACATGTGGTACTCTGCCCCCGATAAAAGAAAAGACGTATCTAACAAAAAGTAAAAACGGAGAAATAATAAATGTTTCAACGAATGAAACTGGAAATCGTTTGCTGTCTTAGAGTATATTCAAATAAATACATACTAAAAGTTGAAAATAATGCCCACTATAAAAGGCTAAACTTGGTTTAATAAATAATCTATACATATAATAAATCTGTAGACGAGGAGTTTCTGTACAATGAAAAAAAAAAAAAAAAAGTAGGTGGAGTGTCCAAGAATAACCAACAGATGCCGTTTCTACCATTTTTGGAACTTTTGTCTGTTTGTCTGGTTGTCTGTTTGTCTGTTTGTCTGTTCGTTTGTTTGATTGTTCCAGTATCACGTAAAAAGTACGAAATCAATATGGTTAACTTATACACTCAAATATTGTGTGTAACTCGATGTTTCATTTAGTCTTTGTTTCATCGCAATCGCTTCAAAATATCAAAAGTTATAAGAGTTTAAAGTATTCAAGAAGAAATTTTCATTAGGTACGTAACGTAGATACACGTAACGACATCTATTGTCGTAAAATGACACTAGCGTAAAATCAGGTAGGTTTGTGAGAACGTGTGTAACACACGATCATAATCATCATATGTTCACATACTTCGCGCGGAAACATAACGCGATACATTGTGAATTCACCCAATCTAAAGTTTGGTTAATTCAAGTTTCCATATCTATTGTTTGGTAGTAGTGCCATAGGTGGCGCTATCTATCTTTTAAATCATGATACAAATATTAATCATTAAAAAATGGTGACAAATTTTAATTTATTAAAAATTGTAGATTCTTACATCGAGCAAAAAGTGAGTAATTAAGGCACGAATGCGCTTACTAAATAAACACGAGTAATCTACTTTTCTTTCAACTACCAATGTACCTGCTGCGATAAAATATACCTGCTCAAGGTTAACTCAACTCAATCCAAATCAAGTTAGGTCAAGTTCAGGGCAAGTCAGGTCAAGTCAGGTCAAGTCAGGTCAAGTCAAGTCAAGTCAAGTCAAGTCAGTCATGGAACCCTACGTCTTTTCTACATAGCTTACAGAGTTTTCGAACGTTTTCCCATATATTTTGACAGTATCACTTCGTGCTCGATAGATGGCGTTGTTCATTTAACGTCATTTTCTGAATCGCGGTGTTAAGAGTCTCCGTAGAAGAATGACTTTCGCCGAATTCATAATTATTAATTATTTATTTGGCTCATTTTGAATTGTACACATAATCCATACTAATCGATGCTTAAAAGTATAAATTCGATAGTAACTCTTAAATTTTAAATAAATTAAAAAAAAAAAAAAAAAAAAAAAATTTGGAGAGGTAGATGGCATCCCGGCGAAGAACATAGGCAATTATTTTCTCAAAAACAAATTTAAGGGGGGGGGGGATATAGGGGATGAAAGTTTTTATGGGAAACCTATCATTTTTAGAGTTCCGTAGTCAACAAGGAAGCTTTATAGTTTCGCCATGTCCGTCTGTCTGTCTGTCTGTCCGCGACTTAGCTCAAAAACTTTTAATCGACCAACTTACATGTGCAGTTGCAAAAACCCAAACATTCTGTATGCGAGAACAAGTTTTTTAACACTTTGAGGGACAGTAAACGCCCATAGACGTAATAACAATAAAACTTTGCGAAAGTTTGTTTGATAAAATAATTCATCCCAACTACGGAACCCTTCATTGTGCATGGTTCGACACGCACTTGGCCGGTTTTTTTTAAGTTAGGGCTGTGAAAATTTATGCTTTTTGTAACTAACAAAGAGTTACGTTTTTCTAAAATCATCCCTCATGAGGGTAAAAACCCTTCTTTACCCTCTTGATTTTAAAATTCACATGTAAGTTCTTATTATTGACATTTTTGCGGGACTCTCTTCAAGAGCGTTAAGGGATTGAGAATATAGTCATAGTCCGTATCTTGAGAATCTGTCCACTCAATCAAAAGTTATTACTACTTGGCTCTTGGCTTGGAACGAAGAGTTTGAGTTTACAAGTGAGTACTTACTCGATAGATGGCGTTGTGCAAATGATGCGATTTTCTTAAGGGGGATGCGCCGGTAGCCCGCGAAATTCAAATCTTAAGTTTTTTGCAATTTGCAAGTCAGTGTCAGGCAGGTTGTATGTTAAAATGAAATTATTTATTCTGTAAATAGGTTATTGGAATCACTTTTACACGTCGTAATAATATCAAAAAATGGTAAAATTAAGCTAGATGAGGTCGGCGTTTCCTATCTGACTACTCTGAGAAGAAAGGCCGAAACCAACTCACAGTCTCTTTTAAAGTCCGGACATACCTAGGTCAGATATTGGCATATTGGTCAAGCCCTATGAGGGCCATGTAGATTAGAGTCTGAAATGGTCTTTTGAGGAATGAACCACACAGATTTGAGTGAACCTGTCCTGTCACTGCAAGCATTTGTCAGTAATAGTGGAGCTCAGCTCAGAACTTAAGGAGCTCAACGACTCGACGAACAATACCAAAGAAAGGACATTTGTGTAGGCCGCATCACGTTCTCAAATTGCCAGACCATTGTTAAAACTAACTGAGAACGAAAAAATATAAGAATAAAAACAAAATAAACATCCACATAGTCCTCACATTCACAATAATACAATACTTTACAAAGCAATCATGTCATTTTGTCAATATCCTACATATAATATTCAATAATGTGAATTTGTATATAAAACTGGTAGGTATATTTTGATGATTTTCACTTATTCAAAATGTCACAATGACAAAATGACAAAATGTTAGCAGAGCGAGCAGCTCAATCCCATGCTTTTTGTCTTCCAAATAATCTGAAATTGTATAGTACCCTTTTTTACAAAGTTTGGTTTTAATACAGCTTTTAAATCGTTTAATGGGTAAGTTTCGAATGTCAATATGATTAAAATATGATTCGCGATCGTAGCAAATAGTAGCTTTACAGAATAATAACCATTAGATACAGGAATACAACTCCTGCCATATTAGTTAGATTAGATAAATAAATATTTGAAACAACTGCGACTCATTATTTAGATCAACATAAAACTTGATACTGACCTGTAAAAAGCAAAATCATAAGAAAATTTGAATATCGCAGCCTCCCCCAAAGCTTTCGTCTTAATTTCCATCGTCCATACAATATGCCATAGTTTTTTCATTAATCTTTATACAAGATTTTTTCATTAATCTTTCCGACAGTTTCATACTGCTGTCCATACTATCCACACTATCACCACAATATAGATATGAACTACCACTAATATATAAAGTTACTGGCTGTCTCATGTCTGTTACTTTTACGCCGTAACGCCTAGGTCGCCTAGACAGACCACGTGGGTTATGGGACATAGGATACTTTTATCCCGGTAGCATATTCCCGTGGGATAATTTCCGACATCCACGCGGGCGAAGCCGCGGGCAAAAGCTAGTAATAAAATAAAAACAATGAAAAAACAGTTACATCTTAGCATAAAAAATGAAAAATATTACATAAGTACCTACTTAATTGTATGTAATATTTTTCTTAATTTAGGACGCATCTGGCTAGATGCGTCCTAAATTTCAAACGCTTTTGGCGGTAGTTTTCTGTTAATTATTTAGTTTATTTTTAACAAAAATGGGCGCATATGGATATCCGCCTTTTTTCTTAAGAATTAGAAAGTATATAGCTCAGAATAAACTTTTTTTGCTGGTCTAAGGTACCTATGTAGATAGGTAACCGTAAGTCGTCAGATGTGGTCTTTTTTTCTTAATGTGAAAGCAAAGCAGCTTATTTGCGTCTCATCAACTTCCTCTTAGAAATAGGGATAAAGACAAATAAGCGCCTTTTATATTACTGAACTAACAAAAAACTATAAAGTTTCAGGATATTATCTACATAAATGCGACTTTTTAATTAAGTGTCACATGACTTCGTCGTTTCATTTTCATCTTCAATCGGGAGTCAAAAAATGAACAGAAGCGCCCTATTTTGTTGTGCTAAAACCGCACTGGAGGAAGTTAGAAAAATATTAAAAATACAGGCAGATGTGCCTTTTTTTCTGATTCCGGCAATGTAGGTATACAATTCAAATCTGGAAAAATGTTAGATGCGTCTTTTCTTTTATCGGGGGTGGTCCCGTCACGTAAAAAGAACGCTGGCCCTTTACCTGCGCACTGACCGATTTATCGATTCCAGCCTACTTATTCCGAAGTGCTAAGCTAGGTAGGTACCTATCATGATTCGACAATAAAACAATTAATTACACTTATATTATTGAACAATAGCCTAGTACTTTAGGATGTGACCTGTACCCATGCGCAGACACATGCCCTGCACCATTGATAGGTACCTATATAACATCGTCGCGTCGCTCAGCGTTCATTTTACGTGACAACAACTTTATCAAACATACTACCTTAGATATTAAATCTAAGCCTACTACGCTCAACTCAAACGACTTTACGACTCCCTACCCCTGCCACGAAACACCTTTCGACAGACTATGAGACTAAGAAGGACCTTTCTGTTTCGAATTTTCGATTTCGATAAGCCCGCGATTCGAAAGGCTCGCTCACTCACTCAAAATCAAAGAGTATCACTCACTTGCAATTCGCGACTCAACTCACTCAGTTCGCACTTCGCACTCGTCGTAAGTTACGACTTACGACTCGTAACTCGTAATCAATCACTCGTCCGCGCGCGCTCGCGAGTGTTGCACGTACCTCTGTAATTTTTATCAGTCGCGATAGTACATCGAGAAGTATCGATAGTAAACTCGTACCAGTTCGTGAAAATGGCACCTTCCTCCAATGCTGTTGTTGGAATTGATGATGATCAGCGTTTTGCGTTGATGAAGGTAGGTTTTATGAAAAACTACTTTGTTTTTATCAAAGAATCTGTGGTGTTATTTATTTGTTTTTATAGTTAAATGATAAAGAAATTGCGTTAAAGTGCTGTTCTAGTGTTCTAAACGTTCTAGTAGGTATTCTAAATTCTTTGTCAGGTCAGCAACTTTGGCTCATATCGATATCTAGGTTACAAAAGTATTGTAGGTAACAAAACTGGTCTAGTTACTCTACGCCACTATTGTTCCCGCATAATCATTAAATTGTATTCTAACTTTGACAAAAACATTAAATGAATTGATTTATCAAGGTCTTATTTTAATTTAGGAGATAGGTAGGTACCTAAATCTACCTCGGTACGTAATTCAAACAAAAAAAACATTAATAATTATGCTAAGTTATAAAACGAAACAAAGTTTTACATCATCATTCAATTTACATCGCAAATTCTATGACGCTCAAGGTTATGGTAGGGTTAAGGTTACGGCATGCATGCACAAGCGCAAAAATAAAAATCTCTAGTACATATCGTACCACAGTCATGTCAGTAAACTAGTTTCAATAAGTCTATTTGCGAATGGAGCGCAAGCGCAGCTTCCAGCACCGGTTCATCGATCTCTTGCAATATCGAACGGCCGCAAATAACGACTGCACTTAGGAAAACGCAACGAAGCGCATCCATTATTCTGAACGTTAGGTAAGTAGGTACCTACCTACCTAGGCATGTACATTTATTTACAAAAATCCTTTTATCATAAAGCGATTTGGAGATAAAACTGTTATGAAAACTGTCTAAAATTAAGTAGGAAGATAGGAAAATACCTCGTTACGTAGGTAGGTATTTAATTAGTGATAATTAGGTAATTACCTAAAAAGTTACCTATGTAATTTATATTCCGTGTAGGTATTCCTAATTTTAGGGACTCAGTTTGGTTTTCCTGTAACTGCTAATCTCAAACATGAAGAGGTTACAATTTAGTCATAGCATATTATTATCAATGACATCAATCATAGAGGTATCAAAGACTACTGAAACTATAATGCACAAATTATAATATATTTTATTATATACCTAGTTATGAATGCTTCATTTTAATGCCCGGCAATGCAAGGCAAAATGATTATAAAGCTTAATTTAAAATCTCGGAAACTGGATGTTTTTAACGTGAATTTAAATAATGATGACCGGTCAAACGAGCTCGGGGTGTCATTGAACATTGAAATGATTAAATTAAAGGCGCAACGCGACACCGCAACGGTAGAACAAATTCCGTAAAGTTTGCATCAGAGTCGCGTCTCTCGCGCCATCGCGTCGCGCCTGTCTGCGGGAGCCTTAACTGCATAACAATAGTACGCACGGCTACACATCAAGCTATACATTTCCAGTAAGCTGACCTCGCATTGTATGGAAATCCTATAAAATGCGAGATCAGCATAAACTGGAAATTTATAGCTTGATGTGTTGCCGTGTGTACACACAAAAAAACAGCTTGCAAGTAGGTACCTATTTGAAGATTGTGCTCGATTAAACAAAGGCTTTGTTTAATTTCTGCCAACTTGTCTATTATTAACTTATTAAATAGGTACACATTACGTGCACAGATATACCTACATTATGCCAATAGCACTGTGGTGGTCAAGCTTTTCCTTTTTTTTTCCCTCAATTAGCAAGGGGTGCTTCTCTAAGTACCTACGCCAACAAAGTTATGGGCGCGACCGAATAGTTGAACCGTCAAAGTGTCCAATTAAATTTTTCGTACGGGCACGGTATTGTAGGGAGTTAGGAGACAACTGTCAAATCGTGTTGTTATTCATTCGGCCCCAAACTAATCATGTAAGTAACAGGGAGTAGGAAATTCCCGTAACTTCGCAGCTTCGGCCAAAACTACGGATTACGAAAATCTGAGGTAGGGTACGGCCAAAGAATTAAGTTGACAGGTTCTTTCGGAAATACGCTGAGAGTTGTTTGCTTTGGATGGGAGCTTTAAATATTGTGGCGGGGCCGGAGCACGAAGAATCGTAGACATACAACACCAGTGATACATTAGAGAGTGCAAAGATTTTGCCCCACTTTGTCAAAGTCACTTTTAATCATCCGACCCAGACTAGTTCTAAATAAAAATACATAAACACTTGCATAATGTGTCCGACCCAGACTAGTTCTTATTAAAAATGCATACTCTTGCATAATGCAATATTTTTATTACTAGAAAGGAATAGGAACGTCGTAACAGCTCCGATGTTTACGTAAACATGGATAATCCACTGTCAAACCGGAATGCAATTTGGTAAGTAGAAATTAGAATCACCTTACGATAATACAATACGGTGGATATAACTTGGCTAGGCTTGCAGAAAAAATATCGATATACCGATTTTTTTTGGCGATATTTTTTATTTAGATATATCGATATAAAATATCAAGTATCGAAAATGTATATTTTTTATAAAAACGATATATTTTTTCCAATAGAACACCGTTGTAAAAGGTTTTCTTTTTTGAAAATTTCAAAATGTCACCGATAATTATGTAAAATAATGATATAAAAAAATATCGATACGATATATATCGATATTTTTTGGCACTTCTTGCATCCCTAGTAGTATTTTCTAGGAACCAAATGGTGACAACACCACGAAACATGCGCGAAAGTTCGTTCGTAGTGGCTATGTTCAGAACTGCCAAGTTACATCGGCCGTATTGGTATGTATGTACACCTATCTTACCATAGTTACCGTGTAGGTTTTATAAAGCTTCGGTCCCATGGCCCGTTAACTGACAGACAACGCCTACATATAACGCCTAAATCCCTACTTACGGTATTAGCCGATCCCAAAATAGCTAGGAAAAAGCTAGGCTTCTGGCTTAGGAATACTGACAAGTTACATTTAGATAAAAGTCATCTTTCAGATGATGAATATTTAACTAGCTGTGCCCTGCGGTTTCAGCCTCATAAGTCTCGATCCCGTGGGAATATCGGGATAGGACGTATCCTATGTCCTTCTCCAGTTCATAGTCTACCAATATGCCAAATTCCATCCAAATCCTTTCACACGTTTCAACGTGAAAGCGTACCTAACAAACAAACAAACTCGCTTTCGCGTTTATACTTTTTTTTTTACTAGCTGCGAGTAGGGTTGGCACAAGTCCCGAGCTCGCTTCGCTCGCTCTTGCGCGAAGCGAAGCGAGATCGAAGGGGATGGCAGGGTCTTTGTTCGCTCGCAAGCTCGTAGGCATGCTCTTGCATCCGGTTAGACTGGAAGCCGACCTCAACACACTTTGTTGAATTTGAAATCAGACGATGCTAAGGCCGTACACATGCCCGATTTTAACTTGATTATAATGATAATGTGAGTGACCTCAAACAATAACAATTTACTTAGGTACCTATATCTACATCTACACTTCTACATTTCTACATCTACACTATCTACACTTCTACACTATATATATATATATATATATATATAATATAATATTATAAAGAGGAAAGATTTATATTTTTGTGTGTATGTTTGTAACGAATAAACTCAAAAACTACTGCGCCGATTTCAAAAATTCATTCAACATTAGAAAGCTACATTCACCCTGAGTAACATAGGCTATATTTATTGCTAGGTGGGTGATTAGGGATCCTTACTAAAACTCCAATAATGTAACCCAAGGTGTAAAAAATTATGCTAAAATACATCGCGTGCGCTGCGAAAACTATATAGGATAGAATAAAATAATGTGCTACGACTTTGCAGAACACATTATTATTTACAAAAAGTGTCGCGACAGCATATGTCTAACTATTATAGTTATGCCACAATAAGAGTTCTTATACAATGGCTTTTTTGATGATATCTCGGTAGATAGGTTGGTAGGTATGTATGTAGATAGGGTAGGTAGGTAGGGTAGGTAAGTAGGGTAGGTAGGTAGGGTAGGTAGGTAGGGTAAGTAGGTAGGGTAGGTAGGTAGGGTAGGTAGGTAGGGTAGGTAGGTAAGGTAGGTAGGTAGGTAGGGTAGGTAGATAGGGTTGGGAGGTAGGGTAAGTTGGTTGGGTAGGTAAATATGTTGGTATGTGTAGGTATGTAGAGTAGGTAGAGGGCAGGTAGGTAGGGTAGGTAGGTAGGGCAGGGTAGGTAGGTAGGTCAGATAGGTAGGTAGGGTAAGTGCGCCGTAGATAAGTATTTAGTGCTACCCGTGCGAAGCCGGGGCGGGCAGCTAGTTTTGTGTAAATTCGTAATACCGGTTTTGATGTGACATTGAAAAATAATCGTAAACGTACAAATTGGCATTTCGTTTTTCATAGTTCATTCAAAACAAGAATTTCGACACATTATTATCACAACACATTATGGGCTTGAATTCAATTTCGAAAGTAAGGTTTTGTAAAAAAAAACAATAGGCTACGTTTCGGTTAGGCTGCAGTCTGTAATAGATGTAGGTAGATAGGGTACTTACATTTGTGATCGTCCATTTTAAAACTTTGCTTAAAATACAAATGCAGAAACATTTATTTTAATCGTCATTCTAACTTGTTATTTTTACGTTATATATAGTCATAAACATCATAAAACTTAAAGTGCAATTAGTATACGTATGCTAACTATTGTTTATCAGTGATCGATGATGCGAACTAACAAATAAATTCTTAGAATGGAACACCTTTAATTTGAATACCTAACCCATTGAATAACAAGCCTTTCTCCGTTTCACCCTAAGGTTGACTGGTAGAAAATGCCTCAGGCATTAAGTCCGCCTTTGTACAGTTTTTTTTTTTTACTTGTCCATAATGTTTTATTAAAATAAATAAATAAATAAATAACTTCGCACCAAATAGTCAATAAAGTCACATACATACACTTATTGAACGTCAAAATTTCGTTAGTACAATCAGTGCCCCAAAACGCCCGTAATTCACTTCAATCCTAACTATAATATTATAAATGCGAAACTGAGTTTGTTTGTTTGTTACGCTTTCACGCTAAAACGGCTGAACGGATTTGGATGTAATTTGGCACAGAAGTAGACCATGACCCAGAATAGGACATAGGATACTTTTTATCCCGATATTCCCACGGGATCGCGACTTACGCGGGTGAAACCGCGGGGCGCAGCTAGTAGACTATAAAATTGTTCCAAGACTTCCAAGTGATTTTAAGTATAAATCTAAGTACATACGTTTTCCCAACTTGTTACACGACGGCTCCGGTAGTTACAGACAGACGATGTGATGCAACAGACTATTACAAAATGTTTGCATTTCGCACTAACTGGCGAGCAGAGGTTGTCAACATAACTGCACACGCTATACCCATAGACAAGTCATAAAATATTTACGAGTAAGCAAATAAAATCGATAATATTGCACGCCAAGCATGCTCAAAATGATGTCATGATCACGTTCACGACACGAAAAAATATGAAATAATAATAATTAGCCTACAGCCTTATTTCTTCCCTTTTTGGGCTTGAACGATATAAGAATATTAGCTCCAGTAGTGGTTAAATGTTAGCCCGTTAGCTAGGTGGTTACGGCGCGGCGGAAGACTGTCTGAGTACCTATCCAGAGTGAGACAGAGTAGTAAGTGATCTCGCGCACTAGACGGCCATGAGTCCACGACTCTGGCTAATCCGTCTAGTGGTATTTGTATATAAGGTGTGCGGATAGTAGGCCTTTGCAACCAACTGCGCGATTCAGATAGGTTTCTACATATAATTTACCTGGTCACAGTCGTGGTCATGGCCGTCTAGTGCGCGAGATCCCTAATCGCTCAAAGCCTCCATAATTGGCAGTGGTTATTGATCTAAGAATTATTTACCTACCTTTTCATAACATCTACACAACCGTAGTACAGAATTACATAACATCACGCTAATCCCCGACCGAAGGGTTTGGCAGAGGTGTACCTTATAGTACACCCACAATTAGCCAGTTATGGCACGAATAGAGACTCCGGGCTGCTACTGAGAAATTCTTGATAGTAAAGGCTTACAACTTGGCGCGACGCGACGTCGCCGGTATTGTTCTGCCGTGAAGTTTCCCAGAAATTATTTTCACACAATTAGAACATTTAGATTTTAGAGAAATTATTTTTCAAGTCGCGCCAGTATGTAAGAGCCTTAATATGTGGGTGCGATAGTGAAATGTGGGTGTACTACCTATATGTACACCTCTGCCTAATAGCATCACAGCGGGCCCTATCAGAATACCAGCGCTGCGGTATTTATTTCTTTTTTAAATATCGCAGCATTATGCTGAGATAGGGGCCTTTTTGGCCTCGCACAGGTCGTCTAAGTAGTTTGTTAGTTTTGATTGTTCTTTTATTACTTATTATTTTTTAAATTTTAATTCTTACTTTATGTTACTGCTTGTTTTTCCTGTGCGTGTCCCAAATAAAATATTTTTCTTTCTTTATTTCTTTCTTTCTAATACTTCAGGGAATACAGGCGTATTGTTATACATATTGTCTACAGCCGTGCTCTATCTGCAGAGATTTTCGTATCATGTAGCGATTGAGTCATAATCTGCGGGAACGCAAGCGCATTGCGATCGTGTAGCAGTGATCGTTATATCAACACTGAATAACGATCACGGCGACAGACATTTAAGGCTGTACCCTACCTCAGATTTTGTCTCGCTCGCACCGAACTACTAGCGACCTGAGTGAGAGCGAGACGGAGTGGTGCGCTAGAGGCTCTCAAGCCAGGAAAAGTTTAGGTACCTACTTAATTGCTTTTTACGGTGAAAATAAAAAAAACATAAGACCTGCTTTATAGATAGTTCAGTTAGTATTATGCAAAGTTTCATGATCTAATTTGAAGTATTTTATGAATACCAGCGGTTTATAGTTCTGTTTAGAGGTAACTTTGGATTTTATTTCTATAGAGGAAATTTTATGTAATCGTGTTTTCGCCAAACAGGACCTAGCATCAATCCTCAACCATATATTTATTTCAAAATTAATGCTGCTGTATTTTCGGAATAACGGAGGATCATGCTAAGCAATTTGAGGTAGGGTGCGCCCTTAAGTTTTTTACCTTCACTTTCGTATGCGGTAAGTGGTAATGGTTTTATTTTCAACTACCTGTTGTCCGCGATTTCGTCTGGCATATTTTCCAGGTCAAGGTCTAACCCGATGGTCGATGGTCTGTCAGATGGTGACCTTGTTCTTTAACATTATGTTGAGCTGAGGCCCTTTTGGCATTAAAAGCATTGTGTTTAGCGGGAAAGCGTAACAAACAAACAAACTTACTTTCGTATTTAGGTATAATATAAAGTAAGGATAATACAGGGTGTTAGTGTAGACACCGTTATCCTTGAAACTAGTGGTTTGGTGTCATCTATAATATACTTTTACTATGTGACCAACTTATAATCGCAAAAAAAAAAACAGCTGTTCCATACATTTTGTTGATTTAAGTGAACACAAATGTATGGAACAGCAGATTTTTTTTTCGCGATTTCACGGTTGGTCCCATAGAAAAAGTATATTATAGATGACACCAAACCACTAGTTTCAAGGATAACGGTGTCTACCCTAACACCCAGTATTTACTTATTTACGTTTTTATTGATACGTAGATGTCGTACGTGACAAAATACGTAGATATTTAATATGAGTACCTAAATGAACTTTATTTTTATTAAAATTGTATTCTTAGTTGCCAATCAACGATAACTTCAGTTTTTGATGTGTAACATCTTTTCTCTCGCTTTATTGCAATCTCTGGGAGTGATTTCGTGAAAAGGGACGGAAGTGTGTAACAGGAAGCCGGGGAATCGCGCGCTATTTGATTTGACGAATGTGCGCGCGTGGTGCTAGGTTTGGCCATCAGATGGTGTTGTCAAATGTTACACACCATAAGCGACTAATGTAAGGCTGGCTCGTTTAAAAAAAAATCATATCTACACCATAACCGATCTTAGACAAAATAGGAAAACATAGGTACTTGCTGCTAACGTCCTAATGTGAAAGCGGCCTAAAAGTGACCGTGTTAACCTGTTAACTGACTTTTTTGCTGACCGTGTACATTCACATTTTTCTTGGTGTATTTTATTTTGGGAGTGCCTCCGCTGCTGGCGCCGGCTCCCAAAAATAACGTCACTGGCAACCGGCAGTAGGTAATGTTACCGCCGGCTCCCATAATGGACACCAGCGGCCTGGCGTTTATGGAACCTCTTCCAGTATTCAGAACCCCAGCTAACTAACCCTAACTAAAATAGTTTTTTTCTGTACATTCTAGTCGTTTTTGGCGGCTTGTACGGGGTCACAGTTCTAACCTAATCTAATCTAACCTTTTTTGCGATTACAAATATTTGACCTAATCTAACTAGTTCGGTTCCGGGTAGTTATATACTTTATTACTCGAATAGGGACATTATTGATTATGGAAAAAAAAAATTACATGCTTTTTTAATTATGCCAAATTGACAACCAAAGTCCGCGCCGGTAGCCAATTCAGCAACCGGCGCCGGCAGCGGAGGCACTTCCTTTTATTTATTGGTCTAGTTCACGTCAAGGAATAAATAAATCAATCTCTCTCTTTCCATCTCTCTCCACTTTTACTTTCGTCGGAGTGCTGTCATAATTGGAATACTCATCGCCGCTGGCCATGTGATGATAAATAATGTATTTTTGACAATTAAAATAAAAAAATACAATGTAACTTAATTACAACTTTGCAACAAAGGAGATCATTCATTTTGGGCTAAATAATGAAAGTGCCAAACATAAAAAAATAAAAAACCGTTAGAACATGATATTCTATTGGACCAAATCTGTAGGGCAATTTCCTGCGCTGTTAAACGATTTTGAAAAATTACTGTTTTCAGTATGTTTTAGTTAAGCTAGGAGCTCGTGGCTAAGTAATAACAGCCGCACGGGTCGATCCATCAGGTTAAGCTGCAGGGGTTGGTCCGTGGATGGGTGACCATCCTTACATATCGAGACTCCTCCGTGCCTCGGAAAGCACGTTAAGCCAATCCCGGCTGTCTTTCGAGGATCTTTGACAGTAGTTACGGGTCGTCAGAAGTCTGAAAGTCTGACAACCAGTCTTACCAAGGGGTATCGTAATACCCATTTACTGGGTCGTGGAGATCAGATAGGCAGTCGCTCCATGTAAAATACTGGTATTCAGCTGCATCTGGTTAGACTGGAAGCCGACCCCAACATAGTTGGGAATAGTGATGGGAATTTGCCCGGAAAATACCCAAAAGTGGGTAAACTCGAGGGAAAATTCCCGGGAAAATACCCGATTGGGAAAATATTCGGGTTTTTTCAAATTAGCTTATGTAATGGTTTAGATACACATACATTGAAATAGCACATAGTTTTTAAACTTTATTACTACTAAACGGGGTTGTCTAGGTTGAAATGACGCACTGCACTACCACATTTTACGTACCCAAACAAATTTAGAGTATGAATAATTAAGTAGTGGGTCACGTCATTTCAACTAAAATGTAACTTACTAGCAGTATAGCTTTGCTAGTTAGTTAAGGCAAGTTTGTGTTTTCTTAGAACCTGTGACATTTATAACTCAGTGAATGAAATGATAAAGCAAACATTGCTGTATCCAAGGCTACACATCAAGCAATTGGATTTCCGTACAATGCGAGGTCAGCTTATACTGGAAATGTATAGCTTGATGTTTAGGCATGTGTTTCAGATGGTACGGTAAAGTAATAAATAAGTAGAGATGGTAAGGTATTATAGCATGAACAATGTTTCATAAAATGATTAAATTAAACCAACTAACTGTGCAAGTTGTCTCTGATAAACTGACAACCAACTTTTTTTTTTTTTAATTAATACATTAAATACATAAGGGCTTGTAGCTAAGAAATAACAGCCGCACGGGTCGATCAATCAAATTAAGCTAGGCTTGCCGCGTTTGGTCCATGGATGGGTCAATCTTGACATACCAAGACTCCTCTGTGCCTAAAAGGAAAGCACGTTATGTCGTTGGTCCCAGCTGTCATTTTTAGATCTTTGACAGTTGTTTCGGGTCGTCAGAAGCCCAAAAGTCTGACAACCAGTCTTACCAAGGGGTATCGTGTTACCCAGTAAATGGATTGTGGAGGTAGTCGCTCCATGTAAAATACTGGTATTCAGCTGCATCCGGTTAGACTGGAAGCCGACCCCAACATAGTTGGGAAAAGGCTAGGCAGATGATACGACATAGTGTAGTCTAAATATATAAAGAATGCAATAAAAACAGACATATTTTTACAGATATATTTTTTTGGCGACCAATAAGCTGCTCGCTACTCGTACTAAACTACTTACTAATAAATAATTGTGAATGTCTGTATTTTTTCTTATGAAGAATCATTAATTACGATCCTACTGGTAGTTCCACAGATTACTTTGTTTGAACAAACAAAAAATATCTTCAGCTTTATTGTATTACTGTAGACAATGAAAATTCCCGTGAATTAGGCTTTTTCCCACATAAATACCCGGTTTTAACCCAAAATGGGTTAAAACCTGGGTTTTTTCCCTTTGGGTTTTTTCCCACCGCCCATCTCTTTGGGAAAAAGTTAGGCAGATAGATTGAGTATGTTTTAGTTAAAATAATTAATAGTACTCTAATTCAATTAATAGCTTGTAGGAATAAAAAATATAGAGAAAAACGTAATCTTTCGGAGTACCTATAGCTCTTTTTTTGTTTGGGCGGCACTTTCACATTTAGCCCAAAAATTTATGGATGGTGAATGATCTCCTTTGAAAATGAAGACATTTTATTTTAATATCGCTCTAGAAATTCCGACAGGGTAATTGCGTAAAGGCTCCCGCAGACAGGCGCGACGCGCCACTGTTGTTCTACGTTGTCGCGCGTCGCACCTGTCTGCGGGAGAACTGCATTATTCTATGTAATATTTCATCATGCATTGTTTTTATAATTTTGTAATGTACTAGTTTGTCCCGCGCAATTTCGTGGAGTCGAGTTTTTTTTTGTACTTTTTTTTGCTAACCATTCGTATTTTTTATGGCACCTCTTTAGGTCATGCATGAGTTATGACTTCATGAGCTATACGAATATTAAATAAACATTTATTGGTAAAACCGGCCAAGTGCGAGTCGGACTCGCGCAAGAAGGGTTCCGTACTTACCATTATCTATAAAAAGAAAAATCCATGTGTGTTGTATGGGAGGCCCCTTAAATATTTGTTTTATTTTAATGAAATTATTTATTTTAAATAAATATTCTGTGAATATTTCAAGCGTCTACATGTTGCCATTATTAATATCGAGCAAAAAAATCACGTTTGTTGTATGGGAGCCCTCTTAAATATTTATTTAATTCTGTTTTTTAGTATTTGTTGTTATAGCGGCAACAGAAATACGTCATCTGTGAAAATTTCAAGTGTCTAACTATCACGGTTCATGAGATACAGCTTGGTGACAGACGGACAGACAGACAGACAGCGGAGCCTTAGTAATAGGGTCCCGTTTTACCCTTTGGGTACGGAACCCTAAAAAGTATTTAGCTTAGGTAGGCGGCGCGGCGTAGGGGAGGCGTGAAAATTGATTCGCTATTACAATGTTTATTATGCTGGCACTTTAGTTGGCGTATTTTTCAAAATGTTCGCGTTACTTGGGTGATACAAAATATGCCTTAAACATTTTGAAATAAAGTTAAATTTGTACACGAATATTTGCGCAAATACGCGAAGTGAAGTGCCAGCATTAGATCTAACTGCAGTGCATTCGAAACACTACTTAGTGAAGTTGCATTTGTAATGAAAAATTATACTTACCAATTTAAAATAATTTCTACCGTCCGCTTCTAATGTTTTAAATTTTTTAATGATTAACGTCAATTATTTTGCTGTCTCTCGTCTCGCACGCTTGAACAACGTTATAGTCACTGTCACTTGGCGAATGAGCGCTACACCGAAAAAATTGTAATATTTTGACCGTCAGGGGTTGCCAACCATACTGTTAAAGAAACAGTATTATAGTATTTTTAACACTAAAATACTTTGTAATTGTAACATACGATCCGGCCAGTCCTTACGCAGTAATATATTTATGTCAATAGTACTGTTTCGGCTGTTGCCGCTGTGTATTGGACTTCGAAATAATGAACTGCTGGTTCGATAAATTGTGTATTTTCTGATAGATTACAATGTTTGTTCTGATGGTTTCTGTTTCTGATGTAATTATTGTATTGTAATGATGGCCGCTGCTTGACCGCTGTAGTAGTTGTGTGTCGCGCGGCGCTCTCTGCCAGCAGTTCATTATTTCGAAGTCCAATACACAGCGGCAACAGCCGAAACATGTACTGTTATAAAAAATTAAAAATACTATTGAATAATTATACTGTTTTTATTGATATCCAGAGTTATACCTAAATAAAAAGTTTCAACTACTAAATACGTAGAATAATATCATGAACCTGCTGTCTAATTGCGTAATACATTTTCGGTAAATAATTAAGACCAATCTGTTTCACTTCAAAGTTCAACAACATTCATTGCGGTTATTGACTAGATTTTTTCTTTCTCATCTCTATCAAAATTATTCAGATTGTGGTTGATCGTATAGTACGCAATTAGGGATAGTCGCGGTGGTTCAGCTAGCCTTAATTTCAGACAAAACTGATAATGTCTCGAAGTTTCCGGACATAGTAAATAGATAATAAAATTGTTATCATAACACCTTTAAAAAAAAATTGTTGGTTCCGCAAACTCAGTATTCACAGAGTTAGTGTTATGGGACGAAAGAAGTAGAGCTTCACTACATTCAATAAATAAATTGCTCTTCGTCTATTTGGTGAGGCTTGCGAAGAAGCCTTCAAAATTGGTGCTAAATTCATGAATTGCGCGAGTAGCACAAATGAATTATGTATTTATCTAAATAACCAAAAAAAAAAAATTTTTTTCCGACATAGGTACTCACCTTCTGTTTATTTTCTCACTTTGCGTATATTAATTCTTGTATAAAAAGTCGGCAACCCTAGTCACGCGACACTTTTATAGTATGTTTCTTTCTTTTTTTGTATTATCATTTATTAATTGAGTAAATCCTATGTTTTGCTCGACTTGGCGGTACGTAGTAGTAGTACTTAGTAGGTATACGTACCTATTATAAAAACAATAACTTAAGATACCAGTTTTTTTTTATTAATAAAACATCGATAGTTTTTTTATGAGAACATTCTCTATTTTTTTGCTATATGTAGATATATGTTTGTAGTTAGCGTTAAAGCCGCGCAGAGTTTATTTAATTTTAACTTTAACAAAAACGACTACAAAAAAGTTATTAATTAACCTCTAGTGAAGGTCATTATTATTATAAGTCGTTGAACTAAATCAAGGAAAAAAAGAAAAAAAAACTACGTTTCGACCTGCAAAAAACTTTACCACACTTGTGTTAAATGTCCCTTGCACAAGTGGCAACTGAAGGAACACGGGTGGGTTTTAGTCAGTAAGAGTCTGACACGCCCTTCCGCTCCGCCCAGATCGGGAGAAGTCATTTGATGATATCCCATCCAAAAAAAAAAAAAGAGTTATACAGGTGACTGGATCTGGACCCGCCATAGCAAATTGGCATGAGAGGAGGTCATGAGGATAGAGGAGGTCATTTGCTAATTATTAGACCTTACTTTCCCTAGCTAAAGTTGTATAGTTTAGGATATAAGTCCATTTTTATATTTTATTCTTGAGTTTTCAAAAATTTATTATTTTTGTATTTTTTTATTATTTGATGGCATAAAAAATAATAAAAAAATAAAAAAAATTACTATCAAATTCAAGTAAGGTTCAATAATTAGTAAATGGCCTTCTATAAACGCGAATTTGTTATGGCAGGTACCTATCCAGTCATACTGTATAGTTTCATCATAGTAAAGTCTGTAAATGGGACTTGTTACATGAGAGTGCACTATCGCCGCCACTTTCATACTTTCTACTCTATCGTAGTACCATCGTTTATGGATTATCTAATGACAGCCATTCACAATCACAATACATAGGCAGTTTATAGCATGTGCCATCTCATTGAAAATGTTTACTATACTTTCAAAAAGTTATTCGATTGCAATGCTCGAGTGGTTCTTAAGGCTTCGGCCACACTGAGGCGTATCCGGTTCGGATTATTGTAATGATTAAGAAGTCACGCGACTATTAGCAACAATTTGAACATCTCGATACAAGTAAAGATTAGCCCGCACTGCGATTAAAAATCGCGCGAAATTTTTATCGCAATTCGCGAAAAATACATAATATTGAAGCTAACTCAAAACACTACGCAAGCAAAGTTAATAAAATTATATGGGACCACCTCTGAAGCATGACCTACCAAACAAAAAAAGAATCATCAAAATAGATTTGGCGTAGTAATCGCGTAACAAACACACAAAAAAAAACACACATACAGACGAATAGAGAACCTCCTTCTTCTTGAAAAGAAGTCAGTTAAAAAAACATTTTTTTTAAAGTTTTTATAAAAAGTTTTTATTTTACACTTTTTAGTTGTGGTACCTACCCCACACAAATTCGAATACCACTAGCTGATGTAAATAACAGTGAAGGAGTAAATGAAATTTGGCGTAGTAATCGCGTAACAAACACACAAAAAAAAACACACATACAGACGAATAGAGAACCTCCTCCTTCTTGAAGAAGTCAGTTAAAAAAACTTTTTTTTTAAAGTTTTTTTGTAAAAAGTTTTTATTTTTCACTTTTTAGTTGTGGTACCAACCCCACACAAATTCGAATACCACTAGCTGATGTAAATAACAGTGAAGGAGTAAATGCAAACATCGTCTAGATAAAGTGGGAAAAAATCGTAATATGGAAGCTAACTCAAAAACTACGCAAGCAAAGTTAATAAAATTTATATGGGACCACCTCGGAAGCATGACCTACCAAACAAAAAAAGAATCATCAAAATAGATTCATAATTGGCGGAGTAATCGGGTAACAAATATAAAAAAAATATACAGACGAATTGAGAACCTCCTCCTTTTTGAAGAAGTCGGTTAAAAAGAAGAGGCAAGTCAGAAAAAAAAAACACTTCAGATTTTCACCATGTAGGTAAGTAGGTACTACACGCCATCTAAATAATTTTACCAATGCCAAAATGCATATCATTAAGGCCAGGGCTGCTTAACTTCTAAGGCATTTTATGTAAAATAATTTCTAAAACATCCTTGAACAAATCACGCGAGATAATATGCCTTTATATACTTAGCGATGATGAGAAGCAACAGTCGATTATTACTTGTCTTACATTATTGCACAAGCTGAAGATGCCACAAGCCCGGTAATTACTGCTACTGCAATGCATAGGTGAATCATGTAACGATTCCCGATTGTCTTTCGATGCATTAAAAAGCGATCTACGTGATATCACATAATCCTGTACTATGCGAAACGAAAGTGGAGGTAAAAACACAAACGACGGTTACGGCATTTTTAATTAGAAACTACAATTTAGAGAGAGAATTGTATCACTAGAGAAAGACAGAGTTCTAAATCTAGATAAATTATTAGTAACGCCCCGCGTTAAGTCTGGTACTCTATTGTGTTCCATAATTTTTTTATCCATAATCTAAAGTGCCATATTGTTTTTTTCATAATCATCATTTCTCCGACTGGTAACTTGCCCGAACTTACTGTCACATAATAAATAAACATGCCATAAAATTGAAATCCCTAAATACAGTATGCCCTAAAGTTTGTCGTAAATATTACAATCAATAAAAGACTTAAAACCGTTTTCAATAAAACTTATAAATGTCCGAAATTCAAATTATTTCATGTTTTATTTATCCTAATATTATTTTTTAAATAAATGTTGTTTGGAACTCAATAAAACAATTGATTGTGAACATGTGGTTTTTATTTCCCTGTAAGAAGCATGCAAACAAGCATACACCATGCATGCAAGCAGGCAAGCAAGCATGCAGCACTCAAGCGAGCATGCAAGCAAGCATGCAGCATACAAGCGAGCATGCAACATGCAGCAGGTATGGTTCTCTCACGGCCATATATAGGTAGTATAGCCAAGCGTGGAGTGGTGGAGTGGTGGAGGAGCTCGTGGCTAAGTGATAACAGCCGCACGGGTCGATCCATTAGGTTAAGCTACGTTTGCCGGGGTTGGTCCGTGGCTGGGTGACCATCTTTACATACCGAGACTCCTCCGTGCCTCGGAAAGCACGTTAAGCCGTTGGTCTCAGCCGTCATTTATAGATCTTTGACAGTCGTTACGGGTCGTCAGAAAGGTCAGCCAGAAAGTCTGACAACCAGTCTTACCAAGGGGTATATCGTATTACCCAGTTACTGGGTTGTGGAGGTCAGATAGGCAGTCGCTCCATGTAAAATACTGGTATTCAGCTACATCCGGTTAGACTGGATGCCGATCCCAACAATGTTGGGAAAAGGCTAGGCAGATGATAGCCAAGCGTCCAAATATGCTAAAAATAAAAATTATGTAATAATAAGTGACATAATCACAAAACTATTAAATTGGTACGTAAAAGAAACACTGTACACGTACACTTGTCACACGTGTCTTTCTACGTTGAAATACAAGTGTGCGTGTACAGAGTGTTTCATTTCCGTATCAATTTAATATATTTTGTGAATATTTTACTATAAAAAAAAGCTTTTTTTTTAATGGTTACTTTTTATTTTTACTTGTGTAGACGTTCTAATGTTTCAGGTTAACGGAAACGCCCTTCGTTAGAAAACATACTTTGCAATAGATTAGCAATATCCTTCAAAATTATTCAAGTTATGATTGAAAGTGTGTTACGCAATTAGGGTGCAGTGTGCAGATCATTATGTCTATTCTAGTATTTTTTCAATCTCAATTATGTAAAGAACTAAATTATTTCCGTCTACCATAAATAACGCAATCTAGGGTAGCAATCCATTCTAAAACATAATAACGTGTCAGAATCCACCTAAAGACTAATCGGTAGCTATGTATAATTTAATTTAATCAGTAGTTATGAATAATTTAATTTATGGATGTCTGTATAGATTTGACTTTCACTAACACTGGCTCATTCAAAAAAATAATTGGCTGCAAATATTTTTATTTTGTTGAAGCTTTCTTAAAGCGAAGTAGGGTTCTGTATCAAAAAGCCGAGGATCAACTTGGAAACGATAAAAAATAAACATTATTCTTTATTAAATAAAAATAAAATAATTTATTTCAAGTAGGTTAAGGCTTTTGAACGTCAAAACAATATCGTCAAGAGAATATCTGAGATCTAGTTGATCAAAGAAATATATTTTCTGACGCACTAATTTAGACTAATAAATCCATTGGATCTAATAAAACAAAGAAAAAAATATGATTTCGTAAGGCTTATTTAAATACAATAAAGCTGGCTTAGTCCTAATCGAACAGGGGGTCTCCCACCACCGCTTATCCCCACTTATCGCTTATGCTCTTTCCCCATGAAGTAAGATTATAATAATACTGCTGTACGCGGTGGTGGTAGGCCTCCCAGGAAGAGATTCTGTCGGCTGATTAGACCATATACTTAACGTTGACACGACAAAGAACACAGTCAAAACGGATAGCAGACGAGATTAACACATGCAGACAAAATAGTTAATCAACATAATAATAAAGTCAATCAAGTTGAATACATTAAACGTTTCTACATCGATGAGCATTATTATTCATTTGACAACCAGTCACATCTGTCATTTGAAATGTTGCACATTTGCAATTTTGCACATTTAAAATCTGCGAAAAATGTCCACCTTTTTTTTGTGGGTGGGAAATCTCAAATAACTTCTCCCGGTTTCGGCGGAGCAGTAGGGCGTGTCAGACTTTTACTGACTAAAACCCACCCGTGTTCATTCAGTTGCCTGTTCCAAGGGCCCCGGTATCCCCCAAAGTGTCTCGCAGACTTGCCTGTGGGAAGGTGGGCTCTCACTCTTCCTTGACATATTTTCATGCACTATCTGTTCACTCTAATATTCTGTGTATGATTAAGGCCGAATTTCACCAATGAAACTGAACGCGATCCGCGTTTAAGGGCTGGCTGTCAGTGTCAATATTCCACGACAATAATGACACTGACAACTAGGGTTGATAAGATTATATAAAGGGCATATGATGAAAATAAAGGATATCATATTATTTTTTTAATGCTGTTATGGTAGTAGTATTAGTAGCGACATTTATTAATTAAAAAACAAATTAAATACACTTGTCTCGTCGTCTCGAATCGAAGCAAACAAGAAATACCAATATTACTTTTGGCTGCTCTAAGAGCTTCGTTTTCTTCGTTTTCTATATTGAAAGTATTGTCGTCTATTGATGATTTCAAATGGACGTCTGGCAACCCTACTGACAGCTCTTGAACGCGGTTTAGATGTCATTAAGTTTTATTGGTGAAATTCGCCCATAATCGAGAACGTGACAGCCATGGCCGATAGTTGTAATTTCTTTGTCATTATTGCAGCTGTATGTAACGCAGGAAGTCTGTTATATATTATATTTATATTAGAAGCTACTGAGCAACATTGTAGTATATTGCATGTGCACATGTGCAATCTCTGTCCTAATTTGTTCTGCCCGGTTCTGTGATACGTAATACTAGGTACGCTTAGCACGCTACATGGTTACTGGCTCGTGTAAATACTGTTCAGGAAGTCGTTAGACAGTACAAACTGAAAAAAAAAATGCCACGTGGATCATATTTTTTGTAAAGCTTTAATTCCATGTCTAGATCCAGATTTTCTTAGTGCTAGATGGCTATCTGCATAACATAATTGCATCGTAGTATCATTATGTCAACAATGAGTAACTTCAGTTGACCCTAGGGCTAATTGATGTATGTACCTACCCATTGTACTGTGACGTCACGTCATTCAGTATGTCAGTGCTAACCCATTGTCACAGTGTCACCGTTGTATACAACGGTTCGCAATGTCTCCATGTTGCAAAACCTCATTACCGAAGGTCAGGAACTGCTACCACAGGCTACTTGAATGCAATCTCAATAAGCGCTTGCGCAAGAAAGTGTATCTACGTACTTATCAAACTTAACTTTGTGCACACTTTTTTATATTTAGAGTTCCTTGTGTTTACGTTGAGTACAAAAAGCATTTAGTTTTTTTTTGTCATTGGCTATTTGTCAGAATTTTTGTCGTGCCTTAAACCATTGATCGCCTATATCGATCGAAGAGTTGTAATAAAATGCATTATCGTAACCGTAATTCCTTCTATGGCTTCCTACTTATCTAAGGGCATCAAAATGAAAGTTAATTCATTTACTTGACTATAGTTAGCGAACCTACTTATTAATTTTGGAATAGCAAATATTAAAAGGTTTGTTTAATTCATTTAGGCTCAGACATCTAGCAGACATTAGGAATGGAAGATTCTTATAAAGAAGCCTACGATTTAGCACTGAACTGTAAAACAACAAATACCTATGTTGTGTTGCTATTTTTTTTTAAGTCCTTCCGTAAAAAAAAAAATTATATACCTAGGATCAATTTCGGATATTTATTTTATTTTATCAGTAATTCTGCAAAAACGTCACTTCTGTAGTTCTGTGATTCTGTGCCCGTAATGTCAATAATTAAAACATTTACTAGTAAAAATTTTACAAAAAAATAACTTGTTTGCTAAAATTTTAAAACCCAGGGGTGCGGAACTCAGTAGCCAGCTCCAACTCGCGACTTATTCCAAGCCCTAACAGCTTAGTAAACTGTCAATATTCGACCGAGACAGGTGTAAATCGGTGAAGGTCAATTCTCACGACTTTTACAAGAGTAATGTTTCGTCAAATATTTGTCGTCTGTTTTTTGCTCCAACATAAAGGCTCCCGCAGACGCGACGCGACGACGCGACGCAACTCTGGTGGAACAATTTCTATGAAAACTTCACGGGAATTGTTCTAACGGTATCGCGTCGCGGCTGTCTGTGGGAGCCTTAACGTAAGACAAACATTTGTTCAAACGCTCAAGGACGGAAGGTTTTCCTGTCACTTTGAATGTTAATTGGCGCCTAAAATAGTTATACAAAAGTGTGTCCAAATACGGAGGTGACTGTGTCCTTCTTTTGGTATAGAAATACTTTCTCTGTAATCCATTATTTATCGTGAATGATCACAGTTGGTATTAGCAATTTGTTGATTACGGTTATCGGATCAGATTTTAGCATAATTTGTTCGATTGCTATATTGATTATTACCTACCACTTTATTAGCGTATCTTATTTTTTTTAATCACTTGTAATTTTCACCTACCAGCCCACTCCCTCTCGAAGAGAGGAGGCCCGTGTCCCAGCCGTGGGAACATTAAAGGCTGATTATGTCAAAGTCAAATAATTATGCATTATGCACTGTTCAGCATAAGGTCTAAGTCAGACTAAAACAACATAATTATATGTGTGAGGATGTATATAATGGGAATACCCGTTGGACGAGATCACAAGACCATGAAAAGTTAGCGATAACAGCTGGCCAACTTATTTACTTTTCGGGCATGATTCGACGAAGTACAGATGACTAATCTATGCAAGTATGAATATTGACGTTAAAGAAGCCCGCGTAAAATCAAGGTTATTTAATATTTTATTAACCGACTTCTTCAAAAATACTACGCGATTGCTCCGCCAATTATGAATCGATTTTGATGATTCTTTTTTTGTTTGGTAGGTCATGCTTCCGAGGTGGTCCCATATAAATTTTATTAACTTTGCTTGCGTAATTTTTGAGTTTGGTTCAATATTACGTATTTTTCCCGCTTAGTTTATCTAGACGATATCCTGTTTGACTCCTTCACTGTTATTTACATAGCAGGTAGTGGTATTCGGATTTGTGTGGGGTAGGTACCACAACTAAAAAGTGAAAAATAAAAACTTTTTACAAAAAAAAAAACAACCGACTTCAAAAAAAAACACAAAAAAAGTGAAAAATAACTTTAATTTCGGAAGTCGGTGGCAAAAAACGGAAATTGAAAAGCAAAGACACCGACTTCCGAAATTAAAGTTATTTTTCACTTTTTTAGTGTTTTTTTTGGAAGTCGGTTGTTTTTTTTTTTGTAAAAAGTTTTTATTACACAATGAGGACGGCGCCCGTGGGATGATACGTGGGTCCGATGAAAATGGTCGCACGACCGCGATCGAACATACTGTTATAGATAAAATACAATAGTAAAAATACTAAATACCTACCCTTATTGACGGTCGCATGATCATGCGATTTTTTCGTTCATGTCGCACGATGAAATCCCATCGCATCATCGCGCGATTGATGGCCAATTAGTACGGCGCATAAGAAGTATTTACATAAATTGATCCACTGTTTTAAACTTCTACGGCGCGCATTGGCAATTGGCAGCCAATAATGGGATAGGTATCTTCCGTGATCTTTTGTTAAATTGGGGCCCCATAACTTCGACACTAGGTCTTTACACCATGATCGCGGTGTCATTCGAAGGTTTCGAAATTTATGGACTACACTAATACGTTCGTGCTAAGCCGGTACGCTGATGTCGGTCGCGTACGGCTTAAGCGTAGTAATGTAGTAGTAGTTATGGTGCCATAGTGCCATATAGAACACAATGTATACCTATGAAATGAAAACTTATCTTGACCTGTTCAACAGTAATTACACTGCAATCCCTTTATCTAATCTAAATTAAGTCACCATTTCTTAATTAATGAAAAAAACAAATTCAGAGTAACGCAAGCTTTTCAGGAGATCGGATATAATTTGAATATTTTACACATCAAAATAACTACTATCAATGGGTTTAAATGAAGCAATCTTATAAACCGTTATTACGCAAGTAATGGCTTATAAGATTCCTCCCAAATGAAATAGTTTTTATGCGTTAAAATGAAATACTTGCGAACATTAGCGTCTTACGTGTTAATTAATAATTCGTGAAGTGTGAATCCGACCGTGCATAAATTATGGTTCTGTATCCGCCGTAATGAATTAGTCAGAGGAATAAGGTTACATAATGCTACTAAATTATTTGATTTTTCGCTAGCATATTGTACCTAAAGACATTTAAATATATTTAGAACTAGCTTCCGCCCGCGGCTTCGCCCGTATGGTATGTCGATAAAAAGTAGCCTATGTCCTTCCTCTGTCCTTGATCTTAAAAGATCTTGAATTTAATAGGGCACAGACATCTAGAATGGTTATATGTATTTAAAAAAGTACGGTCGGACGTATTTAAAAATACGTCCACAAAAACAGAAGACATTATAACGTTGCGTTGTTCGAGGAATACGCTAAAAGGCCTTAATCTCCAGCAACGCAACGCATTTCATAACTCGCCGAATGATTTGCAGTTTTGCACAACTCTTTTTATTGTTTGTTTTTTATTTGTTTGTTCGCATACACAGGAAAACATAAATGATTACTGAGCAAAGAGCTTTTATACGGCGTGTATCAGAAAGATGTGGTCGAGTTTAAGGGTGTGGTAGATGCAGACCATCAAACTGAAAAAATATCTAAAAAAATACAATAGACGTCGCTATATTTAGTAACTATTCCTCAAGAATCATAAAAAACCCTGTAAGAAATCGATACGTCTTCACCTCTCAACGAGGCATCCTCAGGATGACGATTGACCAGTCGCAATGCAGAACACGACGTGTTGCCACACCAAGCGCTGGACGCAGAGATTTCCGCAAAGTCGGCACGACTTTGCGGAAATCTCTGCGTCCAGCGCCTACATTGTAATCGCGCATTAACCAATTAACTACATTGTAATCGCGAAAAAAATACCAACTGTCCCATACAAGACTTCAATACCTGCTCGACTCAATGAGACGGCTGATAATTTTTTCGCGACTGTACGATATTGTTTCCATGGAGAAAGTTGTTCAATTCATGGTCTGTACCACACTCTTAAATTTGACCAACACACGTTTCTAATACATGTTGTATTAGGTGTTATCAGAGTGCAAATCAATCAGTTTTGGGTATATTCACCGAAAACAAAGGACACTTCCGTGGTCCGGCTATCTTTAGCAAAATAGCAAAATTCGTCTCTCAGCTAAGCCAGCGGCCTATTGAGTACTAAGACTGCATAAGAGTGATGTAACTATTACAAAACCAATGTCCTTGCATATAGACTTGTGTTCCAAACGCAACCGAGGCGTTGGCACTACAATCATTGCAACCTTCCTTTCATTTACCTTCCCAGTGGAAACTGAATGAAGTAATAATCTGAACTGCTACGAATTGAAACTGCAATACATAGAATAGCATGCCTAACTATATTATTTAATTTGATTGAAAAAAGATAATTGACAACTGACAAGCGAGACGTGCGTGAGGAGAATCACTTCTGTAGCGAGACATGCGTGTGGAGAGTCACTTCTGTAGCGAGACATGCGTGAGGAGAGTCACTTCTGTAGCGAGACATGCGGAGGAGAGTCACTTCTGTAGCGAGACATGCGTGAGGAGAGTCACGTATGTAGCGAGACATGCGTGTGGAGAGTCACTTCTGTAGCGAGACATGCGTGAGGAGAGTCACGTCTGTAGCGAGACATGCGTGTGGAGAGTCACTTCTGTAGCGAGACATGCGGAGGAGAGTCACTTCTGTAGCGAGACATGCGGAGGAGAGTCACTTCTGTAGCGAGACATGCGTGAGGAGAGTCACGTCTGTAGCGAGACATGCGTGAGGAGAGTCACTTCTGTAGCGAGACAAGCGTGAGGAGAGTCACTTCTGTAGCGAGACATGCGTGAGGAGAGTCACTTCTGTAGCGAGACATGCGTGAGGAAAGTCACTTCCTGTAGACTAATCTACCAAATCTTTTATTTTTATGACTTCTCTGCAGTGACAAGATTTAGCTTTCCAGAAACGTCTCCTCTCTGGGCTTAAAACCTTTAGGTAGAAAATATTAGTACATATTTACATACATGTAATGAGAAAAACAATACTGAGCCAACAATTTTGCGATAGTAAGAACTTACACTGCCGGTTGTTATCGCAGAAATAATTTTATTTATTTATTTACTGCGGGTTTAGACACAGTGATCCATATTTTTGTTAGTAGGTACTTATACTAAAGAATTCTGTTAATAACCCAAAGATTCAAATTCACGCCACAGTCATACTATTTTGACCAAATTTTAACTATAATTAAATAACAGAAGTACATTAATCACATAAATAAAATCAAAGTCATCTTTAAACTCATTAAAAAGTTTAAAATCATCAATATTATTTTAAATAAAGAAATTCATAAATATCATAAAACTTAACATCATAAATAAAGTTGCTTCTACTTTCTTTGCGCAGTCTGTCTGCCTATTCATACTTTAATGATCGTGTCGAATTATCTATCGATCATAAATGCAATGAATTAACCGGGAAATTGTTAATTTATTTTATGCATTTTATTAAGGAATTTTATGTTAATTAATTATGTACCTACTTATATATTTTTTTATTATTATAACGACTTCGTCTATTTCATAACAGTGGTAATTGTAAACTCATTACAAAAAGTAATGGACACAACTTTTTCAAAATTAAATATTAACAGTGTAACACTAACATAACACGCATAAATTAGACGTTTTGCAAATGCATAAGAATGAGTGTAAGGTCTCTCATGAACAAATACCTATTACATACTTGCTTAGCTCAGACAGTTACTCGTAAATTGTAAAAGTAGATTACTTTACTTCCTCTTTACATAACGCTGTTAGAATAATTAGGTATTCATAGCAAACTTTTCTCAGAATGTATGCAAAATTGTAATAATTATGAAATTAAAAAATCCGCATCATGGTAGCCCGCGAAACTCAAACTTTCTTACGTTTTTTGCTGTTTGCAGGCCCGTATCAGGTGTATGTTGATCTAAAATATGATTCGTAGTCTTATCAAAAAGGTATTTATTTATAGAATCATAATCATAAAAATCATCAATACAACTCTTTGAGTTCATAAAATCCTATATAATGACTATTTCATGAAATTATGACATTTGAGGATTAATCTAACTTAAGGAGTTGTATTCCTGTATCTAATGGTTGTAATTCTGTAAAGCCATATTCAGGGGGTCGCGACAGACCACGTAGGAGATGGCGGGACGAGTTGGATAGGTTCGATCAAAACTGGAAAGAGGACGCGCGGGCTTGCGAAAGATGGAAGGAGTGGAGCGCCTTTGACCTTTGACCTTTTGAGTGGGACAGCGTAGGCCAGAAAAAAAAAACATATTTGCGACACTCGCGAATCATATTTTAAAAACATACAACCTTTAACCAAAATTTGAATTTCGAGGGCTACCTTAGCGCATCCCCCTTAAATAATTCAATCATCTGTTGTCTATGAGCTAAAATTACCATGATGTTATGGTCACTTAAACAAAAACCGGCCAAGTGCGAGTCGGACTTGCACACGAAGGGTTCCGTACCACCGTACAATATTTAACACTACATTTTTAATACTTTAGACGATAATAAAAACACGTTTGTTGTATGGGGACCTCCTTTAGTTATTAACTTTATAAAATTATTATTATTTCTTGTTATAGCGGCAATAGAAATTAACAATCTGTGAAAATTTCAACTGTCTACCTATTACGGTTCATGAGATACAGTTCGCTGACAGATGAACGGACAGCGGAAGCTTAAAACCCTTCCCCCACAGGCGCGTTTTGTTTTCAGTACATTTTTATTTAGACCGATGCTTTGAAATTTCTTTTTATGAGATTTCGACTACAAGAAGACAGCTCAGCTTCAGTCTTCTTTCTCATTTCTGAATCATTAATTGTGGCATCAGAAAGCATCGATACCCATTATCTGAACTCTGTCGTAAATATGATTGAATCTAAAAGTTTAAAGTTCACTAAGTTCAGTCAGTAAAGGGCATCTACAGTATACTACATAATACTACAAATACATAAAATGGAAGTGTCTGTTTGTAACTCCGTGGTTTGTAATGTCAAAATAACAGCTTTTTTAAATGCTTACTACGAAAGTGTAGACGGTACTTACTTATATATTTTTAGGGTTCCGTACCCAAAGGGTAAAACGGGACCCTATTATTAAGGCTCCGCTGTCTGTCCGTCTGTCACCAGGCTGTATCTCATGAACCGTGATAGAGACAGTTGAAATTTTCACAGATGATGTATTTCTGTTGCCGCTATAACAACAAATACTAAAAAACAGAATACAATAAATATTTAAGGGGGCTCCCATACAACAAACGTGATATTTTTGCTGTTTTTATAGATAATGGTACGGAACCCTTCGTGCACGAGTCCGACTCGCACTTAGCGGGGTTTTTTTGTTTTTTTTTTCCTGTCCGTTTTTTCCGGCTAATCTCCGAAACGACTGGAGCGATTTTTACGGGACTTTTACTGGCTGATACCTACTGTTGTTATAAAGAGTAAAGTAGGCTACTTTTATTTTAGAAAAAGAATTACGGTCGACTCGGGCAGCAGCTAGTAATAAATAAAACTTGCGAGAGTGAAGCAACTTCAGTTTCGTTGGTTTGCGTATGACCACAAATTGTATACGTACATAATTTGTTGAACCAATCATTATGTAGATACCAGCAATTGTAATTTGTACAGCTCAATGTCAAAGATCAAACTTCGTGATCACAGATATCACAATGCGAGGTTTCCTCATCTATTTGCATACATTGTTACACAGTTTTTTTGTATACATTTTGAGTATCTACGTCCGAAGATAATTAAAGCCTCGTGCAGACTGGCGTGACGCGACGGCGCGACGCGACACCAATAATTGTTATACCGAGGAGTTTTCATAGTAATTCGACGACACGGTTGGCGCAGTGGCAGAGCGATGGACGGCTGCGCAACGTGTCGCGGGTTCGATCCCCGCACGGAACAAATATTTGTATGATCTGCAAGTAGTTGTTCCGGGTCTGGGTATTAGTGTATGTGAGTTTCTATGTTTGTAAGCGCACCCACGATACAGGAAGAAATTCCTAGTGTGGGGCAAAGTTTAAAAAAAAAAAAAAATTGTTTTCTTAGAGTCGCGTCGCGCCTGTCTGCACGAGCCTTTAACGTATACTGAACTTTCTGCCTCGTTGGTCTAGTGTTGGCAAGCGCTTCTGCTGAGCATGAGGGCCTGGTTTCGATTCCCAGGTCGGGCAGTGTTATTGGGTTTTTCCATAAGGAATTTCTCAGTAGCAGTCTGGTGTCTGGTTTTATGCCCGGTTGATGGTAATGGACTCGCCCCCTATGACATATGACTGAAATAAAACTGGCGAAACATAGGTGTATTGCTGATTCTAATGTTTATAATTCTGTAAATTCATATTTGTTACTGCCGCTAATAATATTTATATCAACATACAATGTGATACTGAACTGCAAATTGCAAAAAACGTAAGAAAAATTGAATTTCGCGGGCCACCCCAGCGCATCCACCTTAACAAAACAATTTCTGAAAAAACTTCACGGCGAACAATGCGGCCGCGTCGCGCCAGTATGTAAGAGCCTTTTTATGCGTGATGGCATGTTTATGTTTTTAAGAACTGACCCAACAAGCAAAAATCAGTACTTAAAAACTATCTCAAGACTAATTTTATATTCACTTATAAGAAACTTGTATCATGCTACAAAGCTGGATTTGGGCACAGTTATAGGAGCGTTTATTTCTATAACTATCTTATAATCAACTTTTAAAATGTTACGCCCTATAATATACTTGACGAAGCGCAATAGCTTCTATAATGATATGAGACTACACAATTACAAGCACAAGCGCTCTTGTTAGTATCTGACATACGTATCTTACTAAAGCAATCTTGTTTATAATGTACTAGTAATGTGCTTAATTACTAGTTATAAGTATATTTTTATAGAAGTTATCTTTGTTTGTTGTGTTTGGTAAATACTTATTAAATTTTTAGTTAGTTTCTATTACTATTATTTTGTATTATTGTAGAAAATTAATTACTAATATATATTGTAAATATAGTGTATGAACTCGTGGGGAAGTCATTTTTACTGTAAATGTGTACCCCAATTTAGTTAGTTTCACAACCCCAACTTCGAAAAATTGCGCATTATTATATTGTTGTAAATAAAATATTTCATCAATTCTTATGAATATTCGCCATGTTTTGAAATTGCTCTTCATTTAGTACTTTATAGAACCAATATAGGTAAATTAACAATGGAATCTCATCAAAATGGCTGACATTTACTAATAAAGTAATTGATCTAGTAGCTTATAAGCTTTTTTGATCAAATAGCGCTGTTACTAAGTACTATTAGATTTAAAAGAGTCTAAAAAGAGTCTCAGCTAAGTATGTTATAATATCGGGCGTTCTCACAAAATGCTATTATGGGATCAAAATATTATTCTGTATTATTTTGTGTTACTGTAAACAATTATAGGAGACTTATTCCTAAAAGTGTCTTAAAAAAAATCTTGTAGCTAACTAGAAGATTGAGTTATAAAAGCAAATGCTCTTGAGAATATCTACACTTGTGAAATGCTATTACTAGTAAAAGTATCCTATAAATGTTTTGGAAATCAGTCTTGTAGCGAACTATAAGACCGAGATATAAAGACTAATGTACTTGAGTATGTTAGGGCTTGGCAAATGTTATTATAAGTAAATAGTCTACCGCAATGCCTTTATAAGAACGTTATTAGTAGTGATAGACGTATAATCTTTCTTTATAGGATTACATTGCTTGTTGGAAAAAAAAGAAAAAAAAAAAAATATTAAGATAACTCCATCTTAATTTTTTTTTTTTTTTTTTTTTTTAAACATTGCCCCACACTAAGAATTTCTTCCTTTATCGTGGGTGCGTTTACAAACATAGAAACTCACATACACTAACACCCAGACCCGGAACAACTACTTCAGCAGATCATACAAATATTTGTTCCGTGCGGGAATCGGACCCACGACACGTTGCGCAGCAGTCCATAGCTCAACCACTGCGCCAACCGCGTCGTCAAAAAATTATCTACTAACCGTGAAGTGAGTTTGTACGTGATTAAGCATTTGGCATCCCCATTGTCCATAGTAAAGTACTTATTCGATTATTACATTGATTAGGTAATAAACAATTAGTTGTGATTGATGAGTTTGATGATGTGTGAACGCCTTGAATTATAAATAATGATAATTAACCAAATCCCTTAAAAATAAGATATGCGTAGCGTATGTATGATTATCATGGGTAATTCGTGAGTTCCGAAATACTTACAATCCTACATGAGGCTGTCTTGCTAGAAGCGGTTGGTCGAAGACTTCCGTACCACCATACATGCGAATCGCCTCAAATAAACAAATAAATAAAAATAAAAAAATCTTGACTGCCCTGAATTTTTTATTTTTTATTTTATACATTTTAGTGACAAGTTAGTTTTGGAATGTGCTCATCAAGGCCTTCAATTGGATACCCATATTGTAAATAATTAAAGTTTTTTTTTTTCTCATTTGTAAATGGAGCCATACTGCCGCCATATTGAAACATGGCCTATGTCACTCGGGATAATGTAAGGATTCTAACGATACATCCAAATCCGTTCAGGCATTTTAAAGTTATGGTTGAATAAAGAAACTCACATACATGCATGAACCCTGAAAACATTACACTCCATTTTGGTCGTGTAATTACGATTCGCCCGTTTCGGGCGAGTAAATTCGGGCGAATCACCAATAAACCAAGCGGCTTCACTTGAACTTCTTTATTGTTATTTACATACATAAACTCACGCCCTCATCCCATAGGGGTAGGCAGAAACTACAGAACGCTACCTGGTACGATCCTTAATACTCCTTTTACTTCGTTTAGGTTCATACGTTGATTATTTCCCTACTTACCGTATCCAATGCAATAATTGTTGGACTTTGGTGCATTTATAATGCATGAAGTGTATTTTGCTAAATTTAGAATCGGATAAACTTGAACTTTGTTCATAATTATACCTACTCACCGTGTTATAATGATTCAAGAATAATTAGTTTTTATTTCAAGCCGTATAAGTTGTTTTATGACCATAATGACTTGTTGAATCGTTATAATAATAAACAAGTAGGTAAGTACTTGTGTTAGATCATAAACTACAGAAAATAAATCATCAACGGGTTATTAATCAAACAAAATACTTATTAAATCTTAAGGGGGAAGGTACCCCTAAGGTACCCCGCGTTTTTATTTTTTCAATTTGCAGGTCAGTTTCAGTTTGTATTTTGATCAAAGTATGATTGCGACCATAACTAGAATGTAGTTACAGAATTATTAAAATCATTGCGGAACAGGAGGAGCTCGTGGCTAAGCAATAACAGCCGCACGGGTCGATCCATCAGGTTAAGATACGCTTGCCGGAGTTGGTCCGTGGATGGGTGACCATCTTTACATATCCAGACTCCTCGTTCGTGAATCTTTGACAGTCGTTACGTGTCGTCAGAAGCCCGAAAGTCTGACAACCATTCTTACCAAGGGGTATCGTATCACCCTGTTACTGGGTTGTGGAGGTCAGATAGGCAGTCGCTCCATATAAAATACTGGTATTCAGCTTCAGCTGAACCGGGTAGACTGGAAGCCGTCCCAGCATAGTTCGGAAAAGGCTAGGCAGAATGATTGTTCACAGCATGTGCAGTTTTAATTGGCAAAGCAATATTATATTCCGTAAAAATAATCAAATCACATTTAGCGAAATATATCAATCAGAACCATTTTTAAATCCCAAAATTTCATTAAATAACTAGTTTAGTCGATGTCTACAAACTACTGTTTTAATTTGACCTTCTCGGTAGCTAGTGCCAGTTTTCTGATGTTGCAGAGACAGCCAGCTGATGCCTCTTGGAGTATCGGGTCCTTGGATCCTATTGTCTCCAGGAGAAATTGGACTACGCCAGCCTGGAAGCAGATTATAATAAAAAAAACTTTGAAAACTAATCATGCAGTTGCACTAACCAAGTCTGAAAACAAACGAAGACTTAAAAGGCTTGCAATAAAAGACCTATCAAACTAGACTATGCTATGCAAGTCTAATGCAAATTAGGAGAATTCTTAATGAAGAAATTACTCTGCAAATCCCTACTCACTCTACATCTGCCCATAGTTGACCGAAAATAGAAGAAAAAAAAAACTAATCATGAAATTATGTGTAGTCACAAAATAAAATGCCAATGTATCGTAAAATGTGGCAGGAAAGGTGACCCCAATAAAATTGCGTTACACAGTTTCACAATACAAAGGATTCAGAAAGAAATTCCTAAACCATTGCTTCTTAAGATTGATAAATTCGTCTGCCCGACATCGCAAATAACGCAATGAATGTCGAAATGTCAAAATGGAAGCTTTGCAAATTTTATTGTGTTTACAATTATATACCTCGCGAGTGACGACAGGTGTGACGATAGTGTTACACATCCTGTAGCAGGATATTCAAGCGTAGCAGTACGCGTAGCGGTATGCGTAGCAGTACGCGTAGCAGTACGCGTAGCTGTACGCGTAGCAGTACGCGTAGCGGTATGCGTAGCAGTACGCGTAGCGATATGCGTAGCAGTACGCGTAGTGGTATGCGTAGCAGTACGCGTAGCGGTATGCGTAGCAGTACGCGTAGCGGTATGCGTAGCATTACGCGTAGCGGTATGCGTAGCAGTACGCGTAGCGGTATGCGTAGCAGTACGCGTAGCGATATGCGTAGCGGTATGCGTAGCAGTACGCGTAGCGGTATGCGTAGCGGTATGCGTAGCAGTACGCGTAGCGGTATGCGTAGCAGTACGCGTAGCGATATGCGTAGCAGTACGCGTAGCGGTATGCGTAGCAGTACGCGTAGCGGTATGCGTAGCAGTACGCGTAGCAGTACGCGTAGCGGTATGCGTAGCAGTACGCGTAGCGGTATGCGTAGCAGTACGCGTAGCCCTTTATAAAAACGGATGTTTGCAGTATGCACACTAGCGAAGTTTTTAAAGGGTGGGCGCCCCACATAACACAAACCAGGGTGGCCTAGTTTCCAGCCCAAAAAGGGCATGTGAGGAAGAAAGAATGTGTAGAATTGTAGGTCGTCCCCGGGTACCTCAACATTATCATCATTACCATTACAGCCATTATATGTGACGTCACATAGCCTATAACCAGCGGACGATCGAGACGCTTCCAACGATACCTCGGTTTGTCAAATTGTGATGAGTCGTTTAGAAGATATGAGGGAACAGATGAACATACATACATACATACCGGTCAAAATCATAACCCTACTTTTTTCTTCGCCGTAGTCGGGTTATTAAATTAAATCAATTACTTATAAATGAGAAAAAGTTCATTAACACTTGAAAGTCAAGTTTGATTGAGTATTGACGTCGTGATTCTGACCAGCACTTGGCAGAAAAAAATTACATTATCGATCTCGAATGACATAAATACGTGTTTCTCCACATATTGAACGACGTTTTTGCTTCACCATAATGAAGGATGTTTACCCGTAGCCTTTACTAACAAAAGATCAAGTTTAAACATTTACTTAAGTACTTAAGTAAGTTACCCTATAAGGAATATAAGTTAATGTTTAAAGTTTCCCCTTATAGGGTAAGGAATAAGGTCGTTTTTAAGCAAATATGCATAACAAGTTGATGACGTAGAGCCCGAAAGCCTGACAATGACAACCAAAAAAATTTTTGTATTATTACAAAATATTGACGTATTTTTTATATCCATAAAGGACTCTTGGTGTCCATCATATATATAAGAAAGAAGGTCCATCTATCCGTCTTTTTCTCAGGAACGTGTTCAAGTTGAAATTAATATCAAATACATAGGTAGGTTCTACGGTCCTTTGGACCTCTAAGAAAATCGAGTTCAATCTGAGCTCCAAGTATGTTGTTGGGATAAATCATCCCAACTACGGAACCCTTCATTATTCGTGGTCAGACACGCACTTGGAAGGTTTTTGAGAGATAGTTTCCCCCTTTAAGTTATCCGGCATTTCTACTTACGGCATGCATGGTCACGCAGTTGAGCGAGTAGAAGGAGAGGTGGTACAGCGCCAGCGCAGTGGACCTGTGCACGTTGGGGTCCCGTGACGTCATGTAGTTCACCAGAGGCGTGATGGCGCCGCGCTTGCCGAACTCCTGGCGGTTTTGCGACCAATTGCAGCAATACGCTATCGCAACCCCAAGGTTCGCTCGGAGGTGGTCATCTGTCGTGTTCACTGTAAACGAAATGAGAGTGAATTAATTTCGTAAACCCCATTAAAACAGAGTCCAATTGATTATAAAGACCAGTACTTACCGAGTTTCGATAGTTTACTCACAACACCATGATCGGAGATGACCGCCAGATTCTCCTGATCTTTTGCGATAGTTGCAATGGCGGCGCAGATGGCAGATAGAACATTATGATCATCAGAATCCAATAAATCTACCGCAAGTTCCAAAGCGCCGACAAAGGATCGGACCATCTCGCCGGAATCTGCTGCATTCTGCACGCAGGGGCTCAGTGCTAGAGCCGCGTTCGTTTGAACCTTCTTAGAGTCGTTCTTCAGCAAAGACCAGATCAGTCTCACGCCGTCCAGCTCATCGATTTCAAACATGCAGTTTTGTGACTTAGCGCACTCCATCAGAACTAATGGAACGTTCTCCAGAAGCGGCTTGTGAGTGTTGTTGAGATGGTGAACTGCAATAAAAACATAAGTTATAGCCTCATTCTTACATTGCTGTTTTGCCTTCAGCTAACACATCAATAGTTAGTTATATGTCTCACTATACCACAAAGCATCTTCGTTAACAAGAGGTTACTTACTTAGCATCGGAATTCCACCAGCACTTCTAATTTTATCCCTGTTGGGGGGGAACTTGGCGCACTCTGCCAGTGCACCAGCTACATTCGTCAGTACTCCGTCGTTCTCATCATCCAACAATCTAACCAGTATAGGAACGGTTCCCAGGGTGTCTAATCTTTGGACGCTAGCTTCACTACTAGCACATTTCCATATAGCACCCGTTGCAGCAGCCATTAGTGGTTTGTTTGGTCTGTTGGTGGTGTCTGATACGGCTTGCACCAACAACTCCAGCCCCCCAGCTTCACGGATCATGTTCCTCGTGATAACATCGCTTGCGCACTTGTAGATCGCTAAGCTGCAGTACGTCTAAAAATATTTCACTTTTTTAGCGTGAAAGCGTAATAAACAAAAAAACCGGCCAAGTGCGAGTCAGACTCGCGCACTAAGGGTTCCGTGCCATTATCTATAAAAACGGCAAAAAATCACGTTTGTTGTATGGGAGCCCCCTTAAATATTTGTTGTTATAGCGGCAACAGAAATACATCATCTGTAAAAATTTCAACTGTCTAACTATCACGGTTCATGAGATACAGCCTGGTGACAGACGGACAGACAGACAGGAAGACTGACATACAGACAGACAGACAGCGGAGCCTTAGTAATAGGGTCCCGTTTTACCCTTTGGGTACGGAACCCTAAAATCAAACTAACTCACTTTCGCATTTATAATATTAGTTAAGATAGTTAGGATGATATTTGTTAGGATTAGGACCGAAAATAATTGAACCTTGTGAATACTTTGATGAACTTTAAAAGCTAACATCGATAATTTTTTGCATACCTTCAAATCTTTGTCTTCGTTCGCTAAATGTTTGATCAAATCATCCACCATCTTCTCAGTTTGAATAGCGAGTTGGAATGATGTTTCGTTTGCGCACATTTGCAACAAACCTGCAGCGGGGATGGCAACATCAAGATGAATAGTTTTCATCGTTTTGGCTATCAGCGGTATCATGCCATACTTCCTCATAGCTTCACGGTTTCTCTGGGAAGCGGACATGGACCAAAGCGCTTTCGCTCCGGCTCTTGCGATGTCCAAGAACTGAAGATCATTTAGATTTAACTCTTCACGAGGTGTTTCTAAAGCACTGAAGAAAATAATATTGTTTAATCATAAGAAACAGAAATAGTATTTGTACCTGATTTACTTACACTTACGTTTGATTAATATCTAGTAAATCAATTAATTTTGGAATGCCACCAAATTTTCTGCAGAACTTCCTGCTCTTTCTTATTCTCCCCAAATTAGCGATTGTTTCTGCTGCCAAAATCTGGACGTCTCTTGCCGGATCCGACAATAGTCCCACTAATAACGGAATCGCTCCTAAGTCCGTTACCTTTTTTCTTATTTCAATATTCGGAGTAATATCTTTAAGGACAGCTAAACCTCCTAAAATACAACACAAGTCTCTGGTTTCCAGTAAATTGACGAGTAGTTCAAGGCCTCCGATCTCTTGTATCGCTCTTTGATTTACCTCTATTGTAAGGTCGTGGTCTTTGAGGCAAGACAGAGCTACCATAGTGGCAGTTTGGTTTCCAGCCTTCATGTATTTGACAAGTTTCTGTATGTGCCAGTATTCAGGAGGTATCTCTGATGACTTGATAAGGTCTGCCCAGTTGTCTTCTTCCGGAGAAGTAGACGAGGGCGACGAGATGGATGTGTCGGAGCCTTCTGTCACCATCACAATACGTGGTAGCCCGACGGTGTCCTGGCCGCCATCGGCACTAAACGTCGATATATTATCTACTTCTCCCATGATTTGTAATTCAAATTGTTTAATAAGAAAATAAATGAGTTTAAAAATCAGTGTTCACTCGTGTTGACAAGCTTACACATTGTGTCTCGTCAATATGGTTGCGTAGCAACGTTTCTTTCTTAGGCCTAGCACGCACTGTGAAATATCACCGCGCGATTGTTATTCGCGCAGTTTATATTCAGTGTAAGGAATTGCAACTAACACGGATTGCGAATAAAATTCCTCGCGATTTTTGTCAGTTCTATGCAGATCTCAGCTGAACCTGACGCGCATGTCTACAATGGAGAACTAATAAAATATATGTCTTTATTTATTAATTTCCTCCCACAATCTTACCTTAATAATTCTATCGTGGTATTTCGCATCAAACTTGTCCCACAGGAGGTGTACCCGGTGAGCGCCCATTCGCCCGATTATTATTTCGCTATGCGTGTAGCGACATACAACCCCATTCTCCGCAAAATATCATTCTCACCGCACCGCGCCAAATCTGTGTCAAACCATAGATTTTTTTTCCGCGTGAATTTTAAATCACTATTGCGTATAGCTGCATAGTTATGAGTTATAGAATTGCGATATTTTCGCGCGAATAAAATACGCAATGCGTCTAGCCATAATTATATACAAAATACAAGCTCAGCCAGAGCCGTATAGAAAATTAAGGTTTTTCTGCAGTTTAATTTTTCTTTCATTGTTTTAAAATATTGTTCATTGTTCCAGTTCCGAAGGAGCGTGAAAGATGTTCTCAAGCCAGAACACAATGATCACTATCTATTGCGATGGCTCAGAGGTAAGTTGAATGTTATAATCCTGATATTATGGTTTATAGTTATACAAGGTTATTCATGCATGACTGATGACATCGCGCTTGCTTAGCTTAGATTAAAATAAACAAAACCTTAAAACAAACTTGACAATAGGGTTGGTAGAGATTATAAAATGTCCCTATACTATTAAATGAGCAATATTTGTATATACACCTACCTATATACATATACTAGCTGCGCCCCACGGTTTCACCCGCGTAAGGCACGATCCCGTGGGAATATCGGGATGAAAAATATCCTATGTGTTAATCCAGATTATAAGATCTGTGTGCCAAATTTCATCCAAATCCGTTCTGTAGTTTTTGCGTGAAAGAGTAACAAACACCCATCCATCCATACTAACAAACTTTCGCGTTTATAATATTAGTTAGTTAGATAAACATGGTTATACATGCATGACTGATGACATCATGCTTAGCAGATTAAGTTAAACAAAATCTTAAATTAAAACAAACCGCGTGGCTACTTGACAATAGGGTAGGTAGAGATTATAAAATATGAGCAATGTTTGTATTGTACACCTACCTATATACATATATATTCTTATATTTTAAGTGTCGTTCTCTAAAACGGCTCTAACAATTTCGATGAAAGTTGCATTATAGGGGTTTACGGGGGGAACACGTCGTGTTCGGGTTTGCGACAGGTCAATCGTCATTCTGAGGATGGCTCGTTGAGTGGTGAATGAAACACGTGTCGATTTCTTACAAGGTGTTTTATGACTCTTGAGGAGTAGCTTAGCGGAATAGGTTACTAAATATATCTATCTACGTCTATTGTATTTTTAGCAAACAAGGAAAAGTCTAGTGGATTCCTAGGTAACGAAAATATAAAGCACAAAACCGGCCAAGAGCGAGTCGGACTCGCGCACGAAGGGTTCCGTACCATTATCTATAAAAACGGCAAAACAAAATCACGTTTATTGTATGCCCTTAAATATTTGTTTTATTTTAATTTAATTATTTATTTTTAAAGTGAATATAACTAAATATTATGTGAATATTTCAAGAGTCTACCTGTTGCCGTTATCAATATCGAGCAAAAACGAGCAAAAAAATCACGTTTGTTGTATGAGAGCCCAGAGTAAATGTTTATTTTATTCTGTTTTTATATGTTGTTATAGCGGCAAAGAAATACATCATCTGTCAAAATTTCAACTATCTAACTATCATGGTTCATGAGATACAGCCTGGTGACAGACGGACAGACAGACAGCGGAGCCTTAGTAATAGGGTCCCGTTTTACCCTTTCAGTACGGACTTTATAAAACCCCTTACTTTAATTTTATTCTTCCCCCTTGTAAACGTTGCTATAAGTTAAGACAAGCTTAAACGTCAAAAAATATTTATGTATAGTTATTTTTAAGTCGTCAAAGTCAAAGTCAAATGTCGCAGCATTCAAAAGTCAAAGTCAAATGTCGCAGCAATCTCGCCGCGTTTGGAAAAACGCTTTGGTCTACGGCGCTACGGCGTAGACCGAAATTGCGTAGCGCCCGCTCTACGGCACTACGCACGCGCTACGTGGATTTCAGATCCAGAGATTTCAGTCCTTTGCTTGACCACGAAAGTTTCAAGTTAGATCAATATTTTTAAACCTATCTAAACTGACTGACTATTTATTAATCATTTTATTAAAATAATACTTTGACTTGCGTTTTGGCGTTGGTTGGATTATGCTATACCCCATTTGAAATAAGATTAGACATTAAAACAAACCCTTTTACAGTCCATTCAACCGATTTTGACTTCTATACCGTAGGCATAAGGATAGCATTAAAAGCAAAAAAAGTTACACAATACCAACTATCTACTGCGGCTGCAATTTGTCATGCCACCAAGGCAATAGAATTCAAAATCGGTTGAACGGAATGTAAAAAAGGCTTATCTATACGTCTAATCTTATTTCAAATGGAGTATAGTCAGCTGTAAAAACATTTTCATAATAAAAACCAAGTTATGAGGGTTCAAAAAAACGATTAAGCGCTTCGAGAAAAGGTAGGTATTGCCCTCCTTGCGCTTCGCTTGGCTCGTCACAGATACTCTAGGTACCTATATGTAATAAAATAACACTACTAAAATGTATTGATATAATTAACCCTATGTACCTAAACATGCAAGTATTGTGAAATTAAAGGTACTCAAGTGAAGTGAAAAAAAGAATTGAACGTCAAGGTTTTATGATTTATTCACAATTCTTGCATGTTTAGGGTAATAAAATAAGAAAATTACTCAGATTACTCTTTTTTTTATACTGATTTGTAGTGTTATCATAATTATGACTGCTACTTATAAATAAATAAATACTCTTAGTTAGCTTTGCAAAAACATTTAAATTTTTTTTTTTTTTTTCAGCGAGACAATGGGACCCAGAGGCAGCAGAAAAAATGCTCAGAGATGTAAGTACTTAATTACAGAATCTTAATAATAAAACCTGATTTGGCAAAACCTACGATGCACTTCCTGTGGCATTTATCAATGATAAATGATTGATTTATCAATGTAAATTCTGAGCTTCACGCGTATTTTAACATCCATTGCTGTTTTTTTTACTTTAGCTGTTTTATTTACATAAATGGAGTGCTGCATACAGAGAATGTAATTTTACATTGAAATAAAGGAATAGTAACTGAAAAAACGATTTAAAAAATGAAAACTTTTCTGACGTCATTTCCGGTGGAATATGATTCAAATTAAGAAGCTGAATGCCCCATTTGCGGAGGGTTGTCCCTTGCACCCTGTAGACGTATTAAAAATAAAACTTCTATAGTGTGTCCCGTTCAGTGTCCTTGTTACGGTCCCGCCGCCGCCAGGTGGCGCACGGCTGGAGCATACGGTGGAGGTGTGCCCTGCTTGGGCGGAGCACCGCCGTGTCCTCGTGGAGGCGATTGGCGGCACTGACCTCTCGCGTCCGGCCCTGGTCCAGGCCATGGTACGGAGCGAGAGGGCATGGGAGGCGGTCACCTCCTTCTGCGAAGCAGTGATGCTCGCGAAGGAGGAGGCGGAACGCGTGAGGGAGAGGCAAAGCCTGCGCCCTCACGCCCCTAACCGCCGCCGCTGGAGACACCCTGGGCGTCGGGAATCCCAGGCGGATTCCCGGCCACCATAGGCGTGGGCTTGCGGACGGCGAGCAATGGGCAGCTCGCCGTCCGATAAGGACCAGGCCCAGGTCGATGGCGCGTCGTGTTCCACGCGCGCCTCAAAGAGATGTCAGCACACCTGACGGGGTCCGTTAGGACCGATGCCTGCCAGGGTTGCGGAATAGTCCGAAAGGGATACCGGGACCCTGGCAACAGGCAACCGAAGGAACACGGGTGGGTTTTAGTCAGTAAGAGTCTGACACGCCCTTCCGCTCCGCCCAGAGCGGGAGAAGTCATATGATGATTTCCCACCCAAAAAAAAAAAAAAAAAAAAAGGTGGCGCACGGCGGCGGTACTTACTAAGAATTAATTACTACAATTAAGACAAATCTTTACCTCGGTTTGCGACATCTAGAATAGATTATTGTTGTTGTAAAGTTCTGCCAAGGTCTGTTTACCGACTTTTGACTACGAAACACAAAATTATAATACACGCTTCATAAATGAACACCTCATGGCCATGGTTAGGTAACGGTTTCCGGTTGTTTGATGGCTATCAAAATACGAAACTATTATTAGATTTAATTAATTAAGCTATTACAAAAAAAACTAAGCGAAAAAAATCAGCTGATCCCTACATTTGTGTTCACTTAAATCGACAAAATGTATGGAACAGCTGATTTTTTTTTCGCGATTTCAAAGTTGGTCCCGTAGAAAAAGTTGTTCAAAATGATGAGTACAATGACCCCTTTTCGGGTTTAGCCTAAAGAAAAAATAAGGTTGTATATTTATATTACTAGAAATCTAAAAAATATTTTTAGTCGTTTTTTAATCCCAGATACTAATTTGACATTTCAAATTATTGTTGTTTGTTTTTAGGGTTTTGTAGTCAAAAAGGAACCCGTATAGTTTCGCCATGTCTGTCTGTCCGCGGCTTAGCTGAGAGACTGTTAGTACTAGAAAACTGTAATTTGGCATGGGTATAATGCTGTTTCACGCCAATAAAGTGGTAAAAAAGTTAAAATAAAAGTGGGGTGTCGGTCGTTTAAAAAATATTGTGAGTTGTGAAAACCATTTTTTGATCCAGGGATCCGTTTGCGAAATATTTAAAGAAATTGCTTAAAACTGCTAATTTTTGTTAGAGTCAAGTGTCCACCCTCCCTGCCAGCTAAATGGTTGGTTCTGGATATGTGAAAAAATTACAGCAGTAGTACATACAACATTCGTTTTTGTTTATGCTAAACCCGAAAAGGGGTCATGGTAATCATCATTTTGAACAACTTTTTCTATGGGACCAATCTTGAAATCGCGAAAAAAAAATCAGCTGTCCCGTACATTTGTGTTTACTTAAATCGGCAGAATGTATGGAACAGCTGTTTTTTTTTCGCGATTTCAAGGTTGGTCCCATAGAAAAAGATGTTCAAAATGATGAGTACAATGCCCCCTTTTCGGGTTTAGCATATACAAAAACTAATGTTGTATGTATACGTAACGAAATTAAAAGGAAAACTATCACAACTAAGTAGGCTATACAAGTTAACGAGTAATAATCGACCAACATAGTACATTTGCGGTTGCAAAAACATGTTAAGTTTGTGCTTGCGATAAATTCATCTCAACTACGGAACCCTTAATTGTGCGTGGTCCGACACGCACTTTCTCAAACTAAAACTCAAACTCAAAGCATTTATTTCAATTAAACCATTTACAGGCACTTTTGAATTGTCAAAGAGTCGGTTAGTTAGTCAGAGTTGAAGCTAGTTGCCCATTCCAAAAGGTAGATCTCTATGGAGAAGAAGGGGCAAGAAACTCCAAAACACTCGTTTAAAAATGGATATAGACATTACAAAATCCTGGGTACAGTATTCTTGTTGCTTCTATATGTGAGAACAATGTAAAACAAAAAATAATCAAAAGCAAATCAAAATTTAAGATTAAAAATAAGCTCTGGCAAATAAGAGGTGACAAGTCTCAACTGACGGTGCCCGTTCACGAACATGACATGTGGATCAGCACCATCCAGCTCAACCATTTTTTAGGGAACCGAATGATCCAACACACGCACCACCATCAGCGAGACATCTATGTGAGCAATTGACATTTAAGTGAGTTTCTAATTTGGAATTTAACATTAGGACCTGTCAGATTAGTATGTAGGATTAAAAAACGAACTTGAATTATTATGGTTATTTAGCAACGGTAACTTTTTAATTAGATTTAGTTACAAATCTATTTTTATAATGTATGTATTTAAATTATAGTTACCAACGGTAGTATATATTCAAAATACGAAACTATTAATAGATTTAATTAAGTGAGGGCTATTCATATATTATTATATTATATTCCAAGAAATCTATTATTACATAATTGAATTCTGGTTATTTACGAAGAATAGCTTGCTTTTGCGAATACGAACCCTACCATACCTACTTCATGTTTTTTAAGGTAGGCAAATCCAGCCAAACTTTTAGATACCAGGGGCCATATTATCAATGCTATCATTTTCCCAGTGTCAGAGAGAGACGGAGCACATTGAAATTGCGCAAAAAAAAATCAGCTGTTCCATACATTTGTGTTCACTGAAATCGACAAAATGTATGGAACACCTGATTTATGTTAAGATAGAAAAAGTTGTTCAAAATGATGAGTACAATGACCCCTTTTCGGGTTTAGCATAAAGAAAAAATAATGTATAACTATAGGAAAATAAGGTGTAATGTTATGTTATCTAGGCCTTTTCTAGGATGCAGACATTAATTAGGATTAATAATAGTAATTAGGAGTAATTTGTTGATGTACAAGTAGGCTAATGTCCGAGATATTCTTACTTTTACTTTTAAAAGCGAAAGTCTCAGTTAAACCACCAATACGACTTTGATGAAACAAAAATGTTAATTTGCCTTGATGATGGTTTTCAAAACAGTAATTTTGGTCCATTCAAAAAAGATCTCAATCTCAGTCGCATCGGTGAGCGATACTTCGCGTGTCTTAATACATAAGGTTTTCAGTTCCTATCTGGGTGTTATGTAGAGTCCGACCGAAATTGGTTTTCGGTTTTTGGCAATTGTCGTGGTGGGCCTAAAAAAAAAGCTAAAGTATATGCCTTGAAAATCATTCATTTATTTAGAGCATATCGATAGTCACAAGTCCACAACCACTTAAAGCACAGTCGCTGAGAAAATTCTGAAAAAAATGTTTTTTCTCGTATTAATGTCATATCTGATTGTCTATAGTAGTAATAATAAAGCTAAAGAGTTTTTTTTTATTTTTATTGTTTGAACGTGTTATTCTCTAGAACCACCAGTCGGATTAAAAAAAAACTTTTTGCATTTGATAGGGCAATTCTTGAGGAAGGCAATAGGGCAGGCTATATTATATAAAAATCACGCTAGGACCCGCAAAAAGTAAAAAAGTCAGAAAGAACGCGATACGCGAAAACGAAGTAAAGAAACGAAGAAGCGCGGACAGGTGATGCGATGCGTTTTCTTCTGCGGACTGGTGATGCGATGCGTTTTCTTGTGCGGACAGGTGATGCGATGCGTTTTTTTGTGCGGACAGGTGATGCGATGCGTTTTCTTGTGCGGGACAGGTGATGCGATGCGTTTTTTTGTGCGGACAGGTGATGCGATGCGTTTTCTTCTGCGGACTGGTGATGCGATGCGTTTTCTTGTGCGGACAGGTGATGCGATGCGTTTTTTTGTGCGGACAGGTGATGCGATGCGTTTTCTTGTGCGGACAGGTGATGCGATGCGTTTTCTTGTGCGGACAGGTGATGCGATGCGTTTTCTTGTGCGGACAGGTGATGCGATGCGTTTTCTTGTGTGGACTGGTGATGCGATGCGTTTTCTTGTGCGGACAGATGATCCGACGCGTTTTCTTGTGCGGACAGGTGATGCGGTGCGTTTTCTTGCGGACGAAGTACCGGGCAGAAGCTAGTTAGTATATAAACTTTGCATTTTGAAAAAGTTACAATGCTTCGTTGAAATCACACGAAGCATTGTAACTTTTCTAAACCGGTTCAGTTTAAACGGTTACATATTATGACAAAAAGATTGACACTACATTTATTTTACTTTTACCATAGAAACACCTATCGAAAACAAAATAAAATAAAAACAATTGTTGCGTTTTTGTTTTTTCGGCCGAAATTACAAATCAGGCCGAATTTGAACTAGTGTTATGTAGCAAATATGTAGGTAATACCTATGTGGCCATTACTTAACCATTTACCGGTTTACGACTACATTATCTAAACGTAAGCACTCGTATTTTAATAGCCAACCATCACCTATTTTAATGCCATTGGGTAAGACCTAAGCTTAAGGTAGAATACCTAGTATTTACCGTTAAGTATAAGAAAGGGATTGAAGATTAATCGATTGATTTACACGCTTCTACTTGGTCGCAACGGCCAGTCGGCCACTAGGCAACGGGCCACGAACCACGATGAGTCGTGGCCGTCTAGAGATCCCTTAGTTATGTAATATAGGTAGGTACCTTGTCTATAGTCTTGAACCTTTGAGTTTTAGGTAGATAGAGTACCTAAAGGTATACCTTAAATACCGACTGACAGGGATAAACGATTTTCCAGAGAAAGAATTAAGGTTATTGAATCTTCTATGATTTTGTTAAGTCTTTTCGGGTAGAAGCCCGAAAGTCTGACAAGCAGACTTAACAACGGATATCGCGTTACCCATTAGTTTGGTACTAACTACTAGATACCCGTATTTTGTAGCTGAATACAGATGCAGGATTTTAGGACTGGAAGCCGACCCCAACATAGGTTTGATTTGAGCTAAGATGCACTTTTAACGTTTTAACTTTACACTTAATTACTTTAAATACACTATTTACTTACTTTATTAAAAAAGATATTATTATTATTTAGACATATAAAATATAAGGGATCTCGCGCACTAAACGGCCACGACTCCGCCATGGCCGTCTAGTGTTATTGTATAGTCTGCGGCTAGTTGGCCGTTGCGACCAAGCGCGCGATTCGTATGGGTTTCTATAGTTTACCTGGTCGCTGCGAAAATTGGTCGTGGTCGTGGACGTCCAGTACGCGTTAAAAGGAATGAATATGCAGAATATGAATAGGCATGCTTGAGAGATATTTCTCGACGGCATTTGAAGCCAAGTCAGAGGCCCATGGGCGGCTATAAAACTCTGACACCAGGTTAGTCGCTAACCGCACGAAAAAAAAAAGAATATACTACGAGATACAATATTGAAATGAAACGAGTTTGTTTGTAAAAACCTGTTAGAGGAAACTAGTTTGACTTGAAATATTTGTTTACGTAAACAAATATTTCGTAAACAATCCTATTTGCACATGGCTTTATTATTGTTTCCATGATACACACGGCTACACATCAAGCTATTTCCAGTTTAAGCTGATTTCGCATTGTATTATTGTACAATGAGAGGTCAGCTTATAATACTGGAAATATCATCATATCATATTTACTAAGACTCCTCCGTGCCTCAGAAAGCACGTTAAGCCTTTGGTCCCGGCTGTCAGTCGTGAATCTTTGACAGTCGTTACGGGTCATCAGAAGCCCGACAGTCTGACAACCAGTCTCGGTATCGTATTACCCATTTACTGGGTTGTGTAGGTCAGATAGGCAGTCGCTCCATGTGAAATACTGATATTCAGCTGCATCCGGGCAACATAGTTGGGAAAAGGCTGGGTAGATTGATTGATTATAATTATTACTAAGTATTTCTCTTAAATTTTCAGTCGGCGAAATGGCGAGAGAAGTGGGGCATCGACACAACTCTTCAGACCTGGCAGGCTCCAGAGGTTTTAATGAAACACTTCCCTAGCGGAAGCACCGGCTTCGACAAAGAAGGGTCACCAGGTAGATTTATTTTTCGCTCTTCAATCCACTCGCTGTGCAGTGGTAACCGCCCCGACTCCGTATCATAGGTCGTGGGTTTGAACCCAGACAGGCACTTTACTTCTCGTAACTTATTTCATCACTGTACTCTCAAAACGGTTAAGAAAACACAGTTAGGAAACCAAAAAAAATAATTCTGTAACCAAAAAAATCGAAAACAAGTGACAACCATCAACCCGCCCTGGGCCCGCGTGTGGTGCATTATGGACCAGTCCCTTTCCCGGGAAGAAGGCCTATGTCCCTGCAGTGGGAATATTTTAGGCTGCATATTATTATGCTAATGCGCTCGCTTGGTTTGTCATCAAACTAACGAAGCAGTCATGATTTATTCCTAAAATGTTGTGCTAAATAATAATACAGTGACCTTCTCTACATAAATTTCGTGGTCAAAGACATTAAGGTGTATCATTAAACCAACTTCCTACAACGAATAATTCAACTAAACCGGTTCAGTAATTTTTTAGGATAAGATTATAATTATTTCGAACCGTGGGTAGATACCAATTGTTTTTTCTCTTTGGTAACTCAGTTAATTAATAATATCCTCAACTTCGGTCGTGCCAAACTCAACGGAGATTAGCCAGGTACGCATGAGATATTACATTGCACGAGTATGTGCTTAAATACAGATCCTCTCTCTGTTTCTTAAAGGCTCGTTAAAACAGACGCGATATCGCGGGCGCGACAGGCAGCGGTACCTTTGTCGACAAAGGTACCGCTGCCTGTCGCGCCCGCGATATCTCGTCTGTTTGCACGAGCCTTTACTCTCATAGTTCGATGGGACGGCAATCTGACAAGACTAGGGAGAGATCAGGCGCAGGACCAACAGCTTTACGTGCTTTCCTAGCCACGGGCTGGTTTTAGAGTCACGCTGACCATCGGCGCTGACGGCCCAATATGTATGATTGTCCTAGAAGCATTTTAGAATTACACATAGAAATCATCAAATGACTTCTCCCGCTCTGGGCGTAGCGGGAGGGCGTGTCAGAATTTTACGGACTAAAACCCACCCGTGTTCCTTCAGTTGCCTATTGCCAAGGTCCCGTTATCCCTTTCGGACTTTCCCGCAACCCTGGCAGGAAGCTGTTAGCGCTGACCATCGGTCGCATATCTACCAACTTAGGCAGGTTTTAGAGTCACGCTGAGCGTCGGCGCTGACGGCCCAATATGTATGATTATCGCACTCAGCGCAGCTCTAAAACAGCTCAGCAGCTCGAGTGGCGTGAATCTAAAACCATGGAATCGCGCTCGCTGACCGTCGCGTCGGTCAGCGTGACTCTAAAACCAGCCTAAATTCAATACGCGAGTCTTTAATCGAATGTTTCTCTCACGTAGACCGGCTCTTCACACTATGATGCGCGCACGTCGGTTATGAAACTATTGGGTCATTGCCACTGCCACTCACACACAGCGGAGTTACGCGACATGAACTTCCCCTCGATTTCTTCATTATCAAACCTTGGCCCTGACTACTTACTACAATACAAGTACTACAACAAACATAAGTGGATAGGTTAGGAAATAAGATGAATGCGTGTGATGCGATGAAATGTAGATGTTATGGACCAAGTGATTATTAGGGCATTATAAAAAATACCCGCGCAGTTTGAAAAATGCCCAATATGAGAGGGCAGTATGATAACAACTATTGAAATAACCAAATCGACCGAGCATTTTTTATTATGCTAGTCACCTTTGGGGCAGCACAATTAAAACCAGGTTTTATTACTATTATTTTGATTTCAAACGTAGAATCAATATAATAATATTATTTAAAATCATATAAATTATTCCCATTCATAGACACTCTGCTGATCTATGATGACTTTACCATAATTAAATACCTGTGTATTATTAGATTGCCCAAAGACCACACGGCAATATTTATAATGACGAGGCAATGTGGTAAATAATGAAGTTCAAATTATAATTAATTATTTTGCCATATGTAGCTTGTCATTATTCATAATGAGCGGGCATTATGAAAAATGCCCGTATTTATTACTTGGTTCATAACATAGATAATAAAATATTCTGTGATGAAATTTTACTGTAGTTAAAGTAAGGTCGGCTAGGTACAGAATATTCTTCGTATAGTTGATGGAAAAAGTTTCGAAATCAAATTAAGATTACTGATAGTACCACTGAATAAATAAATAGCAGTATTAAATCACGGCAGTGACCTTAAAATAATGACCTACGGCCACTGGGTAGATAAAGCTTCCGCGTCCGTGAGTAACTGCCGCGCCCGTAAACACCGATATCCTTCCACCGGTTTCATATATAGAACGTAAAATCAATAAAAAATTACTTACAACTTTTTTTTAAAAGAAAATCTTTATTTCACCACAAAAGTATTTCACCCTTTCACCTTAGGGTGCTAGGGCAACGAACTTGCGTCTCAACACGGATGTGTGGTGCGGGACTAGACCGGACCGGCCGCGAGCGCGACCCCTCCCTCAATCAGTCAGCTGTTTCGCTAGCGAGCACAGATATAAACTTTTTCAAATCTTTTAATGAAAATAACGTTTTTTTTTTACTGTTAATCGGCTATTTATTTTTATATTTAAGTCAACTACCCATGGTTTGAGTGACAACGGTGTTTATCCTTACACCCTGTATACACTGAGATTTCGAAGCGCATCGTTTCGTTCGTTTCCTATGAAGATGAATACTGTACTTATTTTTTACTGTGCTGATACCTACTGTACCTAGGTAGGTAGGTACTGCCCTTTATCAGGTGCAGAGGAACACCCTACTCGTTGTCCTGCACATCACAGACGCATAGAATCCAGAACCTAATATTTTTTACTAAGTTGCTAACTTGGTGCTGAAGTGTAAAGTAATCCAAACTAGTCCTAACTATCCTAATATTTTAAATGCGAAAGTGAGTTTTTTTGTTACGCTTTCACGGTAGACCATAACTTGGAATAGGACATAGGAAACTTTTTAAGGCTCCCAACAAACAGGCGCGACAAGGGTAGCGCTACCTGTCGCGCCTGCGATATGGCGCCATTTTGCACGAGCCTATATCCCGATATTCCCACGGGATCGAGACTTACGCGGGTGAAACCGTGGGGCGCAGCTAGTATTTTATATTTTAAGCCATTAAGCTGTTCTGTGCCTTACCATCTTTTCGTCGGTCACGTTAATCACACCTACTTACGTTATTCGTTTTCAGTAATCATCGTCCCGTTCGTGGGGTTAGACGTGTGGGGTCTGCTGCACTCCGTGACCAAGAATGACGTCATCCGCATGATACTCAGGCACCTGGAGAACTACCTCGCGACCGGCAGGAAGCAGGCGGAGACTCATGGCCCGGCTGCACTGAAGGTTCGTTTCATAACGTTTGGTAGACGTTAAAAAAAACGTCGACAAACTGTTTGATTTACTTGCTCGTGATTACATTATTTACATTCCAATACCATATGAGTGTGCGAGGAAGGAGTGATATGAAAGAGAAGGGAGTGGAGTGAATGTGAATGGAAGAAGAAAACGTGTTACACCGACCCCACGTAACATGGAGGAACAAATTAAGGGGTGAAGGGGAGGGGGATGATAGTGAACGTCTTTACGACTAATTCCGACGAACATTTGTCGCTTCCAAAGATAAACATTTAATTTTGTCTAGATCGACAGACAGTCAAAACTGTGAAATCACCGAAAAAAAAAAAAAAAGTAATAAAAACTAAAACCCAACTACGAGTAAAAAGGTTTATACAAGACACTGCAGACTGATATTATAAAAATCCGGAGTCACACGTAATCTGTTCGATTTATGCCCTAACACGTGTGACTCCGGATTTCGAAGCGCATCGTTTCGGCCGTTTCCTATGAAGATGAATACTGTACCTACTTATTTTTTACTGAGCTGATACCTACTGTACCTAGGTAGGTAGGTACTGGCCTTTATCAGGTGCAGGGGAACACACGTAATCTGTTCGATTTATGCTCTAACACGTGTGACTCCGGATTTTTAATTTATCCGTCTGCGGTGTCTTTTTTATACTTACCTTTTTAGTCGTAGTTGGGTTTTGTTTTTTTTTTTTTGCCTATAGTAAAAATAATGTTGTATATATTTTTGAAATGTGCTCATTAAACCTTTTAATTTGATACCCAACATGGTACGATTAAACAATTTTTTTTTTTTAGTTCCTGACTTTATGTCCTTTAGAGGGCGCCATTTTTAATTTAATGTGACGTCACATAGCCTATAACCAGCGGCGGACGATCAAAACGCTTCCAACGATACGTCATTTGTCCAATTGTGATGAGTGGTTTAGATGATAGGAGGGAACAGATGAACATACATACATACATATCGGTCAAAATCATAACCCTCCTTTTTTCTTTGCCGTAGTCAAGTAAAAAATAGCGTCCAACTGTTAGCCACTACATTCACGCACACTAGAAAAGCACAATGACGTAGCTGTCACGCACACCAGCAAACAAAAGTTGGCCAGTTTTTATTAGATTTTTTACAGCGCGACACTCTATCTAGAGTCTAGAGTGCTAGACATAAATAATCAAATCTTTGTTTACCGGTTCTTAGACAAGAGTACCTAAGTATTAACAACATTAAAAAGATCCTCTCCACTTTTAATTCTTACAAAGATGAAATCGTTGCATTTTCTTTATGATAGTACTTAGCGTGTAAGTACCTGCTCACAAGTCCGTCTAACGTCAGAACCACTTCAGTCTCTTCTAAAATAATGTCATAACTGGGATACTAACTTTAATGCCTAGCCTGCCTTAGTACTTAGTACCTACCTATCTATACCCCATTTGAAATAAGTTCAACCGATTTTGACTTCTATACAAAAAAGATTACACAATACCAACTCTCTACTGCAGCTGCCATTTGTCATGCCACCAACGCACAGGTGCGGTCGCAGCACAAGATTTTGGGGGGGGTCATGATTGGTGGCCAGGATTTTTTTTACGGAAATGTTTACCTAATTGATTAGGTACTTTTTCACCTTCAAAATTTTGCACACTTAGATACGTTAGATTTTCTTTTGATCATTCCAAAAGAACTCAGAATTATTTGTTTTGTCGACTCAAGACAAGCGTGTTACGCGAGCCTCTAAATGATTTTGGGGGGGTCGTGACCCCCAAGACCCCCCCCCCCTCAGACCGCGCCTGCCAACGCAATAGAAGTCAAAATCGGTTGAAGAGACTGTAAAAAAGGTTTATTTAATTGTCTAATCTTATTTCAAATGATGGTATATCGCGGACACGCACATTTGAACACCGCCGTAAGGATTATTCCTGCTTGCATCGCTTGGCCACTATTAGTAACGCTATCCTACAAAAAAAGGGCGGTAAGCTGATGTGGTCATCGTGTGCAGGGCATTTTGTTTTCACACAGATTAGATATGCGTGACCGCGATGGTACCTTTAATAATGAAAATTCTTACAATCAGCCAGTAATCATGGCTAATCCATGTCATTACAGTATTACAGTACCTAGGCTACTAGGTAGTACTACCCACTGCCAACCTGAGACGGCTGTATGTAATGATGAGCGTGTGCACCTGTGCACCTACTATTTACCTAACTACACGGTTGCTTGTTGCTAATATCTTTAAATCACACCTTTGTTTACATAAGTTATAAGAACTATCAAGTAATCCTGTAGGTAGGTACTTAAATGTCGGTAGGTAATTGAGGAAACGAAACACCGAGCGCTCAAAAGTTTTGTTATTAGCACAGTATAATAAAGTAGCAGTATTATATCTCGACATTGACCTTGAAATAATTACCTACGGCCGCTCGGTAGATAAACCTTCCGCGTCCGTGCGTAACTGCCGCGCAGTTCTATACACTGAGATTTTGGAAGCACGACATTTTGGCCGTTTTCTATGAAGATAAAATACTGTTACTTATTTATACTGTGGTATTAGGTACTATACCAAGCTAGGGATGGGTGTACCTGTACAGGCTGCGTCTGTGGTAACAAAACCAGTATAAAACTGGCCTCGCACTAGTGCAGCTTCAATACGTTAGGTCAGCTTAAGGTAAAACAAACTGTTTCTACAGACGTGCGTTCAACTGTACTAACAATTCCTGCCAATACTATGAGAGAATACAAGCTTGACGTTATGTGTCTATCATATCTAGGTGACAGTAATATTTGACCTGGAAGGCTTCGCAATAAAGCAGTACGCGTGGAAGCCGGCTGCAGAGATGGTGTTCACACTACTGCAGCTGTATGAAGCCAACTATCCCGAGATCTTGAAGGTCTGCTATATTGTAAATGGTACGTGTATCCATGTTATGCTAGTCCATAATAATCCTACTATATATAATATATAATATTATAAATGTGAAAGTTTGTGTGTTTGGATGTTAGTTACTCAATCACGCAAAAACGGCTGAATGGATTTGGATGAAATTTGGCAAACAGATAGTTTATAACCTGGATTAACACATAGGACATGCCGGTTTCCTCACGATGTTTTCCTTCACCGTTTTGAGAGCAGTGGTGATGAAAAGTGATACGAAAGTGAGTTTGTTTTTTTTTTAAAACTCAACGAATTTGGATGGGCATTTAGGAGTATGAGGAACAGGGTGTAAAGTTCACTCATACTCCATAGAAAAGGGAGGATCCTCCAACCAGACGGGTGTTGTGTCTGGCGGGCAACTGCCCAACGATTGATGTCGGGTTCTCGTATATATGTCCACTGCACGGTAAATTGCGCGATGCAGGATCTATGTGACGTCTGTCTGACGTCAGGTCTTTGATGCGTAGTTCGCATGTGGCGATGTAGATACCGCCACATGGGTAGACCATAACTTGGAGAAGGACATAGGATACCTTTAATCCCGATAATCCCACAGGATCGAGACTTACGCGGGTGAAACCGCGGGACGCAGCTAGTATTTAAATAAATTTTTATTCCTCAATTCTCGCTATTGCACCTGCCACTGTTTGTGCATCACCCAAAGTTGACTGGTAAAAAATGCCTATGGAATTATGTCCCCCTCTGTACATTAATTTCTGTGTGCTCAAAGTATTAAATAGATCTATGCTAATATTATAAAGAGGTATTTGTTTGGTTGTAAGTTTGTATGGTAGGCGGTTATCTCCGGAACTACCGTCGGATTTGCCATATTTGTTCTTTACTCCTTGTAACTCCATTTTCTTTCTATTCCAGCGCCAAAAGTATTCTCTCTAGCATTCTCAGTGATCAAGAAGTTTATGCACGAGTACACGATATCCAAGATAAAGATCTACGGCTCTGACGCGAACAAGTGGCAGGCGCAGGTGCTCACCGGGATCGATAAGGAGCAGCTGCCGCAACACTACGGCGGGACCATGGTCGATGAGAATGGGGATCCAAGATGTGCACTGATTGTAAGTAAATTGTATTAATATTAATATAGTAAAAAAAAAAATCCTGAAGTCCTGACCAACAGCGAAACTACTTATTGAGCTGTTTTTTTGTAAGGATTTCAGCCACTTTTAAAAATAGAAAAAGACGATTATGAAATAGGCATCGTTACATCAGAGATGACCCTTAGGGCTTATAATACAAGGGTGATATTCGTGCCTATATCCTCTGAAAACTTTTTGCTTTTTTTTCTGCCCCAAAATTCACATTGGACGCACTGATTCTGTGCACAAAAAATGACTGAGATATTTTCCAGTTATGACGGCTTCGTAGAAAGGGTCAGTTTTTCAAGATACGGAAATCCATGGAAAGTGTAAAAAGTCAATGTAAGTAACTGGGGGCCCTATTGACATTTTACACTTTAATCTTTGATCATGTTTTTCTCAATGTAATTTATGATGTACCTAGGTCCCCTACTTATGAAGATTTCAGTATGATCTTTTTTCTGTTTGCAGGTGAAGCCAGGTGGTAAAGTTCCTAAAAGCTACTACTCCAGGAACCAGACCTTCGATTCGGAGAAGGAGTTCAAGCGAGTCACCATCAAGACTGGAGAGAAACATGTCATAGATCTACTGTGTTCAGACAATGACAGTGTTTTGAAGTGAGTACCAGCTACCCTGCCTTCTTTTACCTTTGACGGGGCACGAACCAGCTCCAGTCCTCAGACAAGTTTCAAGACAAATCTAACTTATCTTTTAGGTACACACGGCTACACATCAAGCTATACCATTCCAGTTAATGCTGATCTCGCATTGTATAGGATTTCCGTACAATACGAGGTCAGCTTATACAGGGTGTAAGGGTAAACACCGTTGTCAGTCAAACCATGGGTAGTTGACTTAAATATAAAAATAAATGACCGAGTAACAATAAAAAAACGTTATTTTCATTAAAAGATTTTAAAACGTTTCTATCCGATACCATGCTCGCAAGCGAAACAGCTCACTGACTGAGGGAGGGGTCGCGCTCGCGGCCAGTTAGGTCACGTCCCGCGCTACCCACCCGTGTTGAGACGCAAGTTCGTTGCCCTAGCACCCTAGGGTGAAAGGGTGAAATACTCTTGTGGTAAAGCGTAGATTTTCTTTTAAAAAAAAGTTGTCGTTTTCTATTGATTTTACGTTCTATAAATGAAACGAAACCACTGGTTTCAAGGATAACGGTGTTTACCCTAACACCCTGTACTGGAAATGTATAGCTTCTTGATGTGAGCCGTGTGTACCTACTACTTGCATTCTTTTGCTGGTTATTTTCCATTGTAATAGCAATCTTAACTCAAAATAATCATCGCACCTTAGGCATGCCTGCATAACCTGGATCCTTTTAATTAACTGACTCTTTAAACTTTCCATGACAGATGGGAGTGCGGAGTAGACCACCACGACATAAAATTCATAATCAAGCGACGCGACGAGGAAGGTAACGAGAGCGTCGTGCTCGGGCCCAGGAAGGTCAGCGAAGGACCCACCGACGTCGGCGTCATGGCCATCACTGGACCCGCCACTTGTAAGTTCGAAATTTTCATTCTCAGAAACAATGGACTTGTGGCGGTATCTACATCGCCACATGCGAACTACGCATCAAAGACGTCAGACAGACGTCACATAAATCCTGCATCGCGCAATTAAAGTTTACCGTGCAGTGGACATATACCTATACAAGAACCCAAGATCAATCGTTGGGCAGTTGCCCGCCAGACACAACACCCGCCTGGTCGGAGGATCCTCCCTTTTATATGGTGGATGAGTGAACTTTACACCCTGTTCCTCATACCCCTAAAGTCTCGTTAGATCCTACTTCAAATATCCGACGATAGTTTGTCCCAGTCTTCACCAACATCGTGGAGCCGCGAACTCTCAAATTGAACTGACATGAAGCGGAGAAAAACAATTAATCAGCTAGGATATTATTATAACAGTTGAGTTACTTTGTTAATGTCTAACCAAGGTATTAGCGCAGTGTTGGTCCAGTGGTAACCGCCCCGACTTACGAGTCTGGTTCTGGGTTCGAACCCAAGCAGACGCTTTACTTTGTGTAAATAATTTCACCACCACCGTTCCAAAACGGTGAAGGAAAACATCGTGAGGCAAACGGCATGTTTTAGAACAAAAAAATCGAAGACATATGTGACATCTACCAACGTACCAACCCGCACTGGGCCCGCGTGGTAGATTGTAGACCATTCCCTCTCACCGAGACGTGAAGGCGTGTGTCCCAGCGGTGGGAACAGTATAGGCTGATTATTATTATTATGAGTCAAGCTATAAACTTGTAAACAGGAAGTCAGTACCCTGGGAGTATACCCTGGTTGGGCTGCCCCAGCAATACCTACCAATATAACAGAATTACATTCGCTTATCAACAAGCGTAGGATATCTCATTTTACTTTTACCGAGTGCTGTGAATAAATATTCACAATTACTTTACCTACTTTTTTACATACCGAGACTCCTCGGTGCCTCGGAAAGCACGTTAGACCGTTAGTTGTCAGAAGTCCGAAAGTCTGACAACCAGTCTTACCAAGGGCTATCGTATTACGTTACTGGGTTTTGGAGTTCAGATAGGCAGTCGCTCGATGTAAAATCGCCGACCCCAATATAGTTGGGAAATGGCTAGGCAGATTGATATTTTGTATATTCCAACAGATTCAGTGATATTCGACAACAAGAGCGCGTTCCTGCGCAACAAGAAGGTGTACTACCACGTACTGATCTCCGTGCCGACCAGGGACCTCAACCTGAGCGACGAGCCCGACGACCTGCAGCAGTCGCCCGCCTGCAGTAACACCACCGCCTCGTAGCATCAGAACCTCAGGCGTTTAGTTCAGTAACGGTTGTAAACGTCATAGATCATCATCTTCAACATCTAAATCATAGCCGCTCCACAGCAGCACAGTGTAAATATGGACAGTATGGAAACTAGGCTTGTTTATTGAAATAATAACGTACCCTTCATTTTTTTAAAGATCGCGGCGCCCACTCGTCTCGACACGGCACCCGCTGCAAGTGACAGCACCGCGACAATCGTTTAGGGGTCTCGTCAATGAGCGCGTTTGTGTGAAAGTGCTGTTTCGAACATTTACTACATAGTTTCGGTACTGTCCATATCTATACTGTGACAGCAGCCTACGGCTAATCTGTTGACATGTACTTAGTTTGCTTTGTATGAAAATATAGGGGCGAGATCGTCCATTGCGACCCGCGGCCAAACATGCTACGCAAGAAGGCGGGCCTATGACCCGCGCACCTAACATTTGACATGTTAGGTGCGCGATCTCTCCGTACACATACACATTCTTCACGTATTTTAATCTCATGTTAGTTAAGCAGTTGTGATTGGTTGACAGCAGTCTTACCAAGGAGTATCGTGTTACCCAGTAACTGAGTTATAGAAGTCAGATAGGCAGTCGCTCCATGTAAAATACTGGTATTAAGCTGCATCCAGTTAGACTAGAAGCAACAAACAAACATGTAAGTATAGAGAGTAGCTTGCAAAAATGGAGTGTCATTTACCTTAATTATTACTGCGCTGGCGCATATTTTCCCACAACCGACTTTACCGCTTCGCGTACATTTTAGTCACACTGGATTTTCCATAAAAAAATATACATATAATAGGTACGTACCTTCATAATTACGTATGTAAAAAATAACTTGACTTTAGCAAAATAATTGTAAGTGTATTTTTTTGTGCAATAGGCACTAAAGAACGACTTTTTTACAAATAAGTATTTGATAGTTTTGGTGATTTTTAGACTTATTATTGTTATAGATAAGTAGTTAATTAGTTATCTAAATGTACTTTTATACATCCCATCTAAAAGCCTATTCAGATATAAGCGATATCGCAGTCTCGCACTCCATAGTGGACACCGAGCACGACAGCGATAATTATTGATATCGATAATATTTGAATAGGCCTTAAGTTTCGTTTACAAAAAATAAATGTTTTATACTGATACTTGGAATAAGTGGTTTTTATAAGAAATTAAGAACAAATGCGATGCATTTACATACATCTCTAGAAACGGAAGCATTTCTGTGATAGTTTCCAATAATATTTGGAAAACATAGCCTTTAAATCAAGGTACTATGTGGAATGGAACAAATCTAGTTAATCTAGGTAGGTTTATGAAATGATGTAAATAGGTAAAACACGTCTTTAGAAACAAGCAGGCACAATTATAGCAAAATTATCGCGATGGAAACGCCCCTTATTTCAGCAATCCCGATATTGGGGGCGTCCCCAATGCTTGCAGTGATTGTTTAATGCATTTGCCTAATGTAATAAGCATTTATCATAGGAAAATATTACCTACTGTTTTACCCTATTGTTCTCTTTCGTGGTATACAATGTGGGGATTTTCCAGCTCCATGAATAATAATAAGTAATTATGATGGTTACAAATGAAGTACCTAGTTTTGTCGTAATAGAATACCTACTGTAAATAAACAATGTATTTCTTTTAATTGTGTGATCATTTTTTAACCGACTTCTTCAAAAAGGAGGAGGTTCTCAATTCGCCTGGATGTTTTTTTTTAATGTTTTACAACCAATGTGCCTATAAAAATTTTCAAAGTACGATGAATATTCATTTTCAATATGGATAGGGACTAATTGATGTCTGTCTGTGTATAATTTCAAATACCTTCTTACAAGATAATCTTAGTCTATATCTAGTATCTCAGTATATATCTAGAACCCTGTACACCAAATGAAATAAGTAAAATAATTGCATCATTAAATAATACCAACGCTGTGGGATATGATGAGATTTCGACACAAATTATAAAATATTGTGTTGATATACTGTCACCTATTTTAGCTCATCTGATTAATTTAAGTTTCTTTGAAGAAAAGTATCCTGACAAATTGAAGTTTTCAGTAGTAAAGCCTTTGTACAAAAAAAATAACAAATATGATTTAAATAATTACCGACCCGTAACCTTAATTCCAGTATTTTCAAAAATATATGAAAAAGCTATGTGTAATAGGATTGTCTCATTTATATATAAATATAGTATAATAAGTCCGGAACAAAACGGTTTTCAAAGAGGGAAGTCAACTACACTAGCTTGCTATCAACTCATTAAATTAATTACCGAGAATATAGATAAGAAAATACCAGTCACTGCTATATTTTTTGACATGAGCAAAGCATTTGACTCTGTAAAACATGACATACTGTTAAGAAAATGTGAGAGTTGCGGAATAAGAGGAAAAGCGTTAAATTGGCTTAAAGACTACCTAAGTAACAGACAACAACGTGTTGAAGTTTTAGGTATGATCAAAGAAAGAGAAGTGTTAAATTATAAATCTCAGTTTAGGACCAATACATATGGCGTGCCTCAAGGTAGCATTATGGGGCCATTACTCTTTCTTCTGTATGTGAACGATTTGCCAAAAGTAACACAGGAAAAATGCGTGTTATTTGCAGATGACATTTCATTAGTAATAAATAATGAAAATGAAAATGAACAGCATGAGGACAAAATAAATACTGCTGTAGAAAGCATACTAGACTGGTTCGAACAAAATAATTTATGTGTAAATATTTCCAAAACAAAATATATTAATTTCTGTAATTACAAGATGACAAATAAAACATTGAAAATTATTGGGCGTGATAATGACATTGAAGAAGTTAACGATACAAAATTTTTAGGCATAGTAATTGATAAGAATTGCAATTGGAAAAAACATATAGACAACATATGCAACAGGCTAAACAGCTTTGCATTTGCGCTAAGGAATTTAAGGAAAACTGTTGGAGTAAATGCCGCTCTACTGGCTTACCATGGTTACGTCTCATCTGTACTTAGATACGGCATAATAATATGGGGCAATTCTACGGACAGCAATAGGGCTTTTATTGTTCAAAAAAAGTGCTTAAGAGCTGTGTTTGGTGCAGGTCCATTGGAGTCATGCAGACCCATATTAAAAGAGCATAAATTATTATCACTGGCATGCTTATACATATTGGAAATGGGAGTGTTTGTAAAAAAACACCCTAACCTATTTAGTAAAGCCGATAGTGTAAACACATATAAAATAGGTAAACACTCAAGGGATCCAACCAGATTGGCTATGCCTAGGTGTAGAACAGCATTTTGCCATAAAAACACCAGTCGAATGGTAATAAAGACATATAATAAGATACCTAAGATAATTAGAGAACTGCCAACGAATCTATTTAAAAAAAGACTCCGAACATGGCTCATTGAAAACTGTTTCTATTCTATTAATGAATTTATGAATTATAATACGAGGAGGAATTTATTACAGACATGAATAATGTAATTAAACTAACTTTGACATTCCTGTATGCTTAATTTTGAACATTGTAATTTTTATAGTTCTAACATTAGTATTTTTAGAGTTTGACATTTGTAATTTTTATAGTTTGACATTTGTAATTTTCATAGTTTGACATTTGTAATTTTCATAGTTTGATATTTGTAATAATCATAGTTTGACACTTGTATTTTAATTTCTTGCCATTTTCCCATCGTGACATATTTCAATTATTTTTAATTCATTAAAATTATGGCACAATCTAAATTTGCATGCTGAATTTAATAGGCGGAATATGAAGTACTATGTATTGTATTATGAGATCTGTAAGCACCATATTTCATGCAAATAAACGATATTATTATTATTAATGATTGCTCAATTATTACAATAATCTACGATTTAGTTATCAGTATTGTACAATAAATATTGATTACACAAGCATTTTTTTATGTCTCGCTCCAAAAATACAATAGACGATATTTAATTAGTAACCTATTCCGCTTATCTATTCACACTCGGCGTAGCACCAAGTCGTGTTCGGGTTCGCGACAAGTCAATCGTCTTCCTGAGGATGCCTCGTTGAGTGGTGAAACACGTGTCGATTTCCTACAGGGTTTTGTTATGACTATTCAGGAATAGTTAAGCAGAATAGGTTACTAATTTTTTCCAGATCTATTGTTTTTTTACAGGATTTCCGCAAAGTCACGCCTGAATCAAATAACTATCTATCTCACTCCTTTATCATTTACTTACTTAACGTAATATAGGACATGATAAGAGGTGACTTTCATAATAAAAATGTTGTCAGGCAAAATCACTCGGACAAGTGTTGCTGCAGAAATAAGCCTGTTGTACCAATTATTGATAGCCTTATTTCAGAGTGATACTTATTGATATTACAAACCAAATTCATATCAGTTCCGAGTCCCTGTGTGCCCTTTGGCAAAGCCCTCCTTCAACCCATTCCAAATTCTCCCTGTTCCTTGCCTTTTCCAGTCTCGTTACAGCAATACCAAGTCATAAAAAATAAATTGTGACTTTTCTACTACAGTTAATGAATAAATAAAGCTGTAAAAATGAGTTTGTAAAAATATTTAATTAATACACAATCAACACCACCTTCCTTAAAAATACATGTTATATACAAGGTTACTTATGACTCCACCAAATTATTGACCGCAACCGCCTTCAGTCTTCATCTTCAAAGAGCATTTGTAGCAGTTCTCTTTTATTACACTGTGAGCCTTCTAATCTCTGGACACCCTTCCAACGGATGATTGTGGGGATTACCATGAGCTTCAATCGGGTGTCTGTCCGGAAAGAGCAAGCTTTGTTCCCCCACCTGCAAGGTAACATGAAATTGTATAAGAGTTAATATATATGAGAAGGTTTACCGTATACATAATATGTGCTCAGACCAGCCTGTCATACAATGTAATAAAATAAATAAGATAAGAAATACCTAAAAGAAAGTGACCAAAACTTATTATTTAAAAGTGAGGTAGATTGCTGATTAAAGCTCCACAATGTAACAAATGTCTATCATACAAATGGTTTATGTTTTTACACCTCATTCCGTTTTTCTAATCACAAGTCGTAGTACCAATTTTAAATAGTGTAATAGTTAACATAATAACAGCACTACCATGGCACTACATAATACTTACGTAGCTTTGTCACCAACATCAACATATGCAAATATGATTTCCTTGTCTATTTCACTCAGGTATGCCTTTACCACAGGCTCAGCTGTGAACAAAGATTTCTAATATCAGGAAGAACAAGATCTTTATTATAACACGGCTACTTTTTAACCGAGACTATGCCTAATGTAGCTGCCTACTGGGGAGGGTATAGACGTCCATCATCGGTCTTGCACTCGTGACAAGCCATACCTTCCCCGCACCGTGTAGCTACCTCAGGCACCTTCTCCATTCAGTGGTAGGCCTGTAGGTACCATCTTACCCATTTGGCAGTAAATACACCAACTGTGTCCATTATCTTTTCTTTTACCAGTGAAAAAGAAGTAAACATTGGGCCCTTTTTCTGGTAACTTATCAACATACTCAGTAAATTGACTATAATTTTGAATATCTTCTATTTTTGTTGTCATTGTATATAAAAAAATGTACTCTGTGGCAATATGGTATTAAGTGTCAAAAAATGAATAGAATTTTGTACCTAACGATAGGCGTATAAAAAAGTTCTCATATTCGTAAATATACGACCTCCTTCTAAGTAAGAAGGTAATTAAATCATGAAATCTGTAGGTTTTTTTAGCTGTAGTCTGTATTAGAAGTAGACAAGAAGCGAATGTCAGGTATTCTCTAACTTAACAATATATATATATTCAATCAGTTAATCTAATTAATTTGACGAATGTCGTAGTTATGAACTTGTACCTACCTTCAACACAATCGCTACACCAACTTTCTCCAGACGGCAGTTTTTCACCACAGAAGTAAACAAGTACTGGAGGACCTTTTGGATTTACAGCTTCAGCATATTTTGCAAACTCTTCATATCCGTGCAACTCAACCGTAGCCACCATTTTGAATGATACAAAACACAAAGAATTTCAATACGGCCGGCGTTATCAATGAATAATGTACAGAGTGGCACAGAGTGACACGACACCGCAATTACAATTATTTTGATAAAAATAACAGCTTGACATTGACTTTGAGTTTTGACACTAGACGCGGAGTTACCAGCATAACGTCAGTTTCTTTTCAACTTTTCGCCAATAATAATAATTTAAGGTGGATGCGCCAGGGTGGCCCGCGAAATTCTCCGCGAAAGTTTTTTGCAATTTGCTGGTCAGTATCAGGTTGTATGTTGATCTAAATATTATTAGCGGCCGTAACAAATATGGATGAATGAATGAAAATTCAATTAAATCGTCAGTCAATACACTTACATGAACTTAGAGAGTTGTATTGCTGATTCTAATGTTTATAATTCTGTAAATCAATCCATATTTGTTACGGCCGCTAATAATATTTAGTTTAGATCAACATACAACCTGACACTGACCTGAAAATTGCCAAAAACGTAAGAAAATTTGAATTTCTGGCGTATCAACCTTAAGGAAGGAGGGAAGGAGTTCCAAGTCCTCTTATAAATTCGAAAGTAACTCTGTCTGTCTGTATGTTACCTTTTCACGCCTAAACCACGAATAGATTTTAAAAAAAAATGGCAAGGAGATAGATGGCATCCTGGGGGAGGACAAAGGGTACTTTTTGTTTAAAAAAGTATCGAGTATTTACAAGTATTTATTTGTATCGAATCATCCTTAAATTAAAGAAAACAAAAAAAACTATTTTTTCTAGATTTTATTTCACAACTATTTAGTAATATGTAAGTATAACCATGCCAACCAAATTACAGCTTTTTAGTACCAAGGGTCCGAGTTAGACAGACGGACGTGATGAAACTTCATGGGGTCCTTGTTTTGCTAATGAACCCTATTATAAATAGTTGTTATACACTATACACTACACTAAACGCGAGATTGCTACTTGAAAAAAACCCGTGGCTGTTCTGTTTTTTTACATATATTTTGGATTTTCCCATGAAGATATGGATAAAACTTCATAATTTTTCCTGAAATTATGACAAATAGTACTGTGGAACAGATTCTACGTACAACGGAACTCAAAATTCAAGCCAAATGAAAGCGGTTTTGTTGACATGACAGACAGACAGACTGTTGAAAACTACTTAGTCTGTGGACTGTTGTGATGACAGATTCAACGGTTGACAATAGAAATATTTGAATGTTTTCTTATATTGAATTGTTTTTAGAATATAATTCGAACCTGAGTGATAATAATCTACCACAATGGATACAAAAACAAGTATAAAACCTAAGTCAATGGCTGAATTGTTGCCCGGACTTAGCGGTAAGTCAATGTTTGTTCACTCCCCAAGTGTAGTAGAACAACAAACAAGTAACGCTGTATTAGTTTTATGCAATGTTAGCTAGAAATACCTCTAGTTCTTTGGAAACAAGGAAAGAAAGCTTGCTTAGTATGACTGGCACATCTCTTATCTCATGAACTGTAATAGATAGACAGTTAAAATTTTCACAGATTGTGTATTTCTATTTGTATTGTTTATTTTATAGGTATTCTGTCCAAAGACTGTATGCAGACTCTGACTGCAAAGAAGCAGCCTCGCCAAACAATAATTGCGAACACTCGCACCGCTGAGAAAATTTTAAAGCCTTTAACTATGGCGGAAATGAGAGCTGACATCTTATGTAAGTAAACAAGCAATGAAAACAAGCCTGCTAGCTTTACAATGAATGTTTTGTAAGGCCGTTATTCATATTATATTTATTAATGTTATATAATAATACTAGATTGTTTTCAATTCGTAGAAGTTTTATCATACCATACTTGTACTATTCAATATCTGTTACAGCCCTAAGAGGACAGTCTCCCAGGAGACTCCCCCAGGGGGCCACAAGTTCTAAGAAGAAAAATTGGAACTCGTCAGTTAAAGTTGACAAAACAGTAAGCCACACAGCAAATGGGAAAATGAAACATAATCCTGTCAGAAAAGTGCTGAACTTTCAACCACCCAAGCCTAAAGTAAGTTCACATTGATCATGTTGGAAAAACTATCCATACTAATATTATAAATTCGAAAGTAACTCTGTGACAGTCTTTATGTCTGTCTGTATGTTACCTTTTCACACCTGAACCACTGAAAATTTGGTAAGGAGATAGATGGCACCTTGGGGAAGGCCATATGCTACTTTTTATTGACATACCGAGCGGGTGAAGCTAGTGTATTATAAATTGGTCACTTTCATAGTTAGTTAGTTAGTTAGTTCGAAAGAAATCAAGCTTTATTATAAGCATTCTCCATTTTAGACTTGTTTTAAATTGATTACAGCCTGTATCCAACATCAGAGCAACAATGGCTCGTGAATCACCAAAGTTCACAAAGCCTGAATTCAGACCCAAGAAGTCTCTATTTTTATTACAAGGTAATTAGAAATTTATTAAATAACTTTTCTATATCACTATTATATTTAGTATCTTACTTATATTATATTAGAAAACTTTATTCTGTTCAACTATTAGTTGTTTTACAATATATTAAATGACTAACTAACAAACAGTATCTTATTTATGCGTATTTTATTTCAGCTCGTACCAATGTGAGAATAAGTGGCATAAACAACATAACCGAGACACCAGGTGTGAATAAGCCTATCACCAGTCTGATGACACTAGCAAATAAAGAGAATCTCTCCAATCAGACTAGCATCAAAAAGTTTCCTCCACCAAAACCTGTGATAAAGAAAAAGCTGATCCCAGTTGTACCTGACACTCCCATATCCAATGAATCTTGGAAGTCCAGCTGTGACGCTAGCTTCTTACAAAAAGAAAAAGAGATTAATGATTCAGAAGAAAAAACTAAAGCCATAGCAGAGGAACCAACACTAGAGAATATAGCTACAGTCACACCACCAGTATCCACTCCATTCAAAGAGTACAGAAATTTTCAAGAATATTTCAACCACTCTAGTGAATTGGAAAGTTCTGCCGTCTACAATGATAACACCATCATGAGCTTTGAGAAACCTGCAGATACTAAGGAGACACAAGAGAACACCAAGAGAGAAGAAAGTGTCATAGTATCATTATGTGATCTACTCAACAAAGCGTCTGTTGCTAACTCAGGGAAAATGAGCACAGAACTTGAAGATTTATTACAGATTGAAAAACAGACTGAGCATAACTTAAAAATGATAGACAACAGCATCACTGCATTGAATAAAATTAAACAGTCACAGTTGACTTCTCTGCAGTATGTCAGAAAACTAATTAATGATAAGAAACCTTGTGAGAGTGGAGACAAAACTTTAACTGATACCAAAGAGACTCCCAAAGTTATAAAAATAGAGAAATTCAGTCCAGAACGAAAAGCCGTTGTAAGTAAGCCATGTTCAGTAATAAAGTCATGTTCGAAGTCTCCATCTTACAAGATACCAAAAAAGAATTTGTGTTTGAGGAAAAAAGTCTTTTGCAAATCAATGCCTAATGTTTCGAATGAACCAATTACGCCAGTGAAAGCTGATATGGGTAACAAAGCTCTAAGCATGTACATGAAAATGAAGGAACACATGAACTTTCTAAGCACACCTGTTGCTAAACGTGATTCTCATGTGCCAGATACACCAGCAGTAACATCACACAATCTACAAAAGCAGCTTGATAAACTTTATGATGAAAATTAGAAATTCTTTAGAAAATATAGAAAATAAATTAAGTAGAGAATAAGATTGTAAAAAAGCAATAATATTATTAACTGTGCTACAGGTTGGCTATACTATGTAATCGACACAATTTTATTTAATGTTTACTAACACTGATTTTCTAAACAAAGTAAATATTTGTGACTGAAAATTGTGTTGTGATGGGAATGTTTTAAATTGAATTCTTAGTCTAGCATGTAGTAATATATTTAAAATTTAATAAGATAATTTAATTTGCATAATGTAAACATATTTGTGTACAAAATAAAGATTATATGTGAATAAGGAATATTGTTTGCTTGTTTTTAGGGTTCCGTACCCGAAGGGTGGCGAGCTAAGCCTCTGCTGTCCGTCGGTCTGTCAGCGGATTGTATCTCTGATCTCATGAACCGTAATAGATAGACAGTTGAAATTTTCACAGATTCTGTATTTCTATTGCCGCTATAACAGCAAATAATAAAAATAAAGGGGGTCCCCATACAAGAAACGTGTCTTAGGTACATAATGCCATCAATACAGGTCAATTCAAACTTAATGGCGGCTCGAAAGTTAGCTACTCGCTGCGCGCGCTACTCTAATCCTTACTCCCGCTGACACATGAATTTGTTACTTATTCAGGATATTTCAGTGATTTCATAGAACTGCGGGTAGAGAAATTATCAGGTTGACAGCCAGTAACTGTAGTCCTACCATTTTGGTGTGCTCGCCAGGGTTCATGATCTCATTAAATTTTAGTTACCACCTAAGTTGTGGAAAGCAATAAATGATTGAGTATTGAGCATGGATGAGAGGAACCCGAAACCAATGTTTGTTTTCCAGACAAACATAAATCCAACTCCGTGGGAAGACTCCTGTCTAGTCTATGACAAAAAGACAACGTTACAAGTTACAACGTTAGTTCTATAGTCTGTGAAAACTACATTTCTTTCATCTGTGGCGTCTGACAGATGTCAAAACAAGTCGTACGATTCTTCTTTATTCTCTTTGGAAGAGTGCTACGTTTGTTGATAAGCGATAACAAAATACTTTCATTATCAGTAAATTCTGTAATTACGTGCAGAATAATCGAATTAGATCTTGGAGAGTTTACTGTCATACTTCAAAGAAACAGTCTCATTGAACATAAGCAAAAATGGCCTTGTCAAAACCAATTATGAATTTGCTGGCATCGTATTTACAAAACCTATACATACATCCCATTAAAACTAAAGCGATTACAAGGTAAGTTATCTGTTTAATTTATGAATTAGAAGTCAGAAGTCATCAACACCAGATTACGTAGTTGTACAAAGTTTGATTCCAAAGTCTAACTTGTTTTGCATTGCATTTTTTTGCCGACCTGTGACCATGTATGTTGCTAATTGTATGAATAATTAATTTCAGCTGCGTGGTGGGTACAGCCGGCAGCATTGCATCTCAGTTAGTAGCTGGTGACAGTATCAGGATAGATCCAATCTTAGCCTTTGGCCTATATGGGTAAGTACCAGATGTTTTAGTTTATAAATCAGAAACTAACGTAAAGCTCACTAAAAGCAAGATGTAGGTAACTCTGTAGTATATTGAAAGCATTATATTTCTTTGGAAGCACCCACCCACCTTGGCCAGCATGCTACCCAAGTGCTACATAACAATCATGATGTGTTTATTACTTGTGAACTTACAACAGGAGTTCATAATCATCTTACTAATGAATACATTTATATTTCAGATTATTGTTTGGTGGCACTATCCCGCATTACTTTTATGAATTCATTGAGAGGTTTTTCGCTGAAGAAGTTGTTGCATTCCCACTAGCCAAGAAACTTTTATTTGAAAGATTAATATTTGCACCTATCATCCAAGCATTTTCACTGTACACATTGGCTAGGTTTGAGGGCAAGAACCACAAAGCTGCACTGAAGCAGCTCCTAGCTCTGTACTTGCCTGTTTTAGAAGCTAATTGGAAATGGCTGACTTTGTTCCAAGTTGTCAACCTAGCATTTGTGCCTCCTATGGTAAGTGTAGCTGTGTGTCTTCTTTTATATATAATTTTTATTTTAAGAAACTGCTCAAATGATGATGATCCCATGATGTCTATCAGTGGGATTTAGTATCCACAACATAGATTTTTAAATTCACTCCTCATTTTGTGCAAATCTTATTTATGTTTGGTTATTCTTGTTTATCAATTAGGTACTCTATTCAGATAAGAATATTACTGTTACAGTTGCGAGTTCTATTCATGAATCTTGTCGGATTCGGCTGGGCGATGTTCCTGGCCACTAAGAGGCGTCAACAGAGCCAGAAAAAGAACTGAAGAAATAAACTAATACTCAACATAAGGTGGTGGATGTTAATGTTATTCTGTGATGGATGTTGAACATTCTATATAAATCTTTTATAAATATTTACAAGTGTTAGTGGCAGTCGTAAATTTGTGGGATCAAGGGTTCATGAGAGCATTTGATGACCTCTCTGGTGATGTCAACATGTCTGTTTAGTTCTTGTTTTGTGTTATTGATAAGCAAAATCTATTTGGCTTAGTTATGCATTTAATGCATATGCATTTTGGTTTATACTTTTTCTAAAAAGTCCACCTATCATCACAAAGGAGTGGTGTTAAATATAAGATATAAAATGGTCAATTACATATTGAAATTCTTGTTAGTTAAATTTTACAACAATCTTGAATAATTCGTAATTTCTAGTTATTTAACATTGAATTAGTAAGTTGGGAAGACCATTATCTAATCATGTATTGATAATTTTATATATTTTTCCAATTCATTCATCAGGATATGGGTATGGATTGAAGTAACATGTTTTGTTAATGAAAAATAATATTATTGTATCAGGGAACTTTATTTGACAACAATCCATCCATTATCTATGTACCAGTAGGTTTTTACTTGAATATACATGGTTTTGTGGAATTGGCTAACACTATGTCACTAAATTCAAATCTGCAAAATCAATTCTTACGCAGTGCATTTAATTAAGATGAGATTTATCTATACAAACCAAATAATGTATAAGTTCTGTGTATATTTTGATATTTGTATTAATTAAACTGTTTTTACTGTTACACTTGAGTATTATTATTGATTATATCGTCATATTTATTGCTTAGGTTATTTGAAACAAATAGGCAGTTTCAATTGTTTACAATACAATAGCTTACATGGCTAGAATAATTTATTTATCACCTATTCTATTTGAATTTCAATAAATAGAAAATAATTTATTGTAAAATGACTAGTAGAATTAAATTAATAATAAAATAAGTTAGTGTAAATATCAGATGTCAATATAATATATTGCACTTTATTATAATAAAGTAGGTACTCGGTTTTTGACTAGAGTATTTTTGTTACTTACCAAAATAAATTAGAGAATAATTTAAATAAAATTACCAACAATTAAAAAGAAAACAAAATAAATACAATAAGAGATCTAAGTAATCGTTTCCAATAAGGAATTGATAGTTAAGCACATTTGACTAGATAAATATCTTAATCTATATTTTGATAAAACATCAATCAAAAAGTCATGTAATTTGGCTTATCAGCTACCTTACACGCGGTATGTATTTACAATATCGACCAAACATTCAAACCTCATAAACCTTGTTTTTGGAGTGTGAATATGGGATGAGAAAGTCTATTGTAGTAAAAATAAGTGCGTAATTATTCATCGTTGGGCTTGAGTTTTAAGGGTTCCTATGTAGTATATTATAAGCGTGTGTTGTGAGTCGTGATGTCGTGAGCGTGGTAGTTATTCTCAGTTGTCAGGCCGTGGGGAGCGCGACCAGCTGTGATGCGAGGACCGGCTGCTGACGGTGGAGGTGGGCGTCGACGGCGTCGGCCTCCGGTACGGGATGGGGCGCTTGCGCGCGCTGTCACGGTTAATGTGTTAGTAGGAGGCATGGGCGTTAGTATAGTTAAATGAACATGCAGCATTTGAAAGCTTTTAAGATTTTTTTCTTACTATTTGAATAAAGTATTTAGTTCAATTCAAACTGTTTAAAAGTTACTTTGTTTGATTATTCAACGTTCTTTCTCAGAAAATGTAAAATTTAAAACTTCTACAAAAAAAAACTGAAATTAATCATGATCATGAATGATGAAATTTATAAATAATAACTTACCTTTATAAATTCTTAACAAGTAAATAATAAAGTAAAAAAAGTACATCCATAATTGAAAGCTTCTTTATCTACAATTCAAAAGAGTTCAAAATTGTGTACAACTTCTAGCTTCTCTACCATGCAGCAATAAAAAAAATATTTAAAAAAAAAAACAACAAAAATTTCGCAATAAACTTTAATGTGATAAAACAAAATGAATAATCTTGAAACAGAAAACACACTTGCAGCATGTTCTATATATATAGCACACTGTGTACACCTGGCGGGCATCTCTGTAAACTCCCGTTACGTGAATATCTCACTGGCGCGTTATCTTCTTCTACATTTGAATTTTTTTGGCGGGTATGTAAGATCTATTATGGGTGCGCTACGGAGGAAAAACAACTATTAATTATGTTCCCATTCCAGTTGGAGTTTCTCGCTTAGTTTATCACAAAGAATTGATTTTTATAACAGTCCATGTTGAGATTCCAAAAATAAAAGTGATTCGTATAAAAGGTAGAATTTTACTACATAAAAAATATAAATTGAGCAAAAGTATTAAAAATACTTAAAACTAGTAGCACACCCCGTTAGTATGATCAGTGTTAGAAGAACGCACACATCTAATGTTGTTATAATATGATGCAAAGAGACTGACCAATGAGTGAGTATTCAAATATTTTTCACAGCCAATGGGTATATTTCAAATACATAATTTTTGAACCTAGTCAGCCTCTATACAAATATGGACACCCAGATTATAATAAGAAAGATAATAAAGGCTTTAGCGATATATTAAGTGAAAGTAGGGCTTAATATTTTAATACAATACATAATATTACTTAAACTAATTCACACTAGCACAATCACTTCACTACTCGGAGCTACTACTCGTGTCTTCAGAACTCGTGCTATATTTTCGCGACTTTTTTCTATAAAGAAAACAAAAACAAAATAGATAAAAGGAAAAAAATATGAATAAAATGCCATATCATGGTGTTACTAGTGCTTTGGACCCACGTACGTGTGTTAGTAGGTATTAAGGTTCTCCAACAGAATATCTTTCTCAACATTTGTAAACTTACTGTTTCCCAGCTGTACAAAATGTTTTCAAATATTGAGAATTTCAAAAACTGTGCAAAGATGTATTTAAAAACGTATGACAAAGATGAAATTCAATTCTTAACATCGACCCGGGAGCACCTCTAAACATCAAACATAAATTATGGTATTAAAATGAATAATGTAGCTACCATGATATGACACAACAAACGCAAAATAAATAACAAGCACACCTATAAATCAGGATGAAAAGCGACACACGGAAAAAGTTAAACCACACTGTGCAGTTAACGTGACATTTGTTTGACAAGCTTACAACAAACTGTACAGGATAAAAAAATGTAGCTAACTATTTTTCAAATATAATGTCATCATTGATTGCACTTACAAAATCCCTATTTGGCAAGAACACAGTGCTTTTAGCAGACTCTATATCTGTTTTTTGTCATTATCTTAGACCGCCACAAATAGATGAGATGCAAAATTGTGTTCAGAATAACACGGTGTTTGCCTTTTACTCATTACATTACACTGGCATGCTGGGTCGCAGTCAGTCACTGGGCTCGCGTGGTGGATTATTGCACAACTCTCAGAGAGACCTGTGTCCCAGTGGGGGAACATTATAGGCCGATTATGGTGGGCTCAATTTCACTTCTCTTGTATTTGTGACAGTGGGTGTAAAATATGTAGGCCGAATCTGAGCATCGCATGACGCTATTCAGTTTAAAAGCACTGTTCTTGTTAACTGTGATACCTCGTAATTCGTCGCCTATCCAAGAAGCTGGGTGAGCCAGCCCGGCGCGGTATGGATGGAGAGCGAGAGCGCGTGCGCGCACGCGACTCGGTCGATCTACGGTAATCCGCGTATACGCCGGTCATTGTTCTGATCGATACCAATCGCATGCATTGATTGTTTTCCGAGTTCATTTGGCGGAAAGAGAAATTGTATGTTAATATTTTTGGTATTTGTTTTTTCGAGAAATGAGTGGTTTCGATAAGTATTTTAATCAGATTTAAAAAAAAATGGTGTCCAGTCTACTTTCTCCAAAATACTACTAATATTTTTAAGACCAACTATTTTGGAAACAACTCATTTCTTGCATTTTGAATAATGATGTAAAATATATAAAATAGGTATGTGCCACATTAAAGTTAACTACATATTATTATAAACAAACACAACCATAGTTATGTCTGTGCAGTTGTTAAATATATTATCAAGATTCCTCCTTCACGACTTTGCGTGTTTCATGACAGTTGTACAAATACTAGCTGTCATGAAAAATTCAATGTTTTACGAAGATGAAGATCTCGTACACCCCACGAAGTCCATTTCGATGTCATTCGTTTTAGGACTCGTAGGAAGCAACTATAGACTATTTTAGAACGTCTAACGTCGAAACATATTATTATAAACAAACACAACCATAGTTATGTCTGTGCAGTTGTTAAATATATTATCAAGATTCCTCCTTCACGACTTCGCGTGTTTCATGACAGTTGTACAAATACTAGCTGTCATGAAAAAGTCAATGTTTTACGAAGATGAAGATCTCGTACACCCCACGAAGTCCATTTCGATGTCATAACGTCGAACGTGTAACGTATTATACGCCAGTCTCGAAAGACGTTTATGTAGAATCGAATACAGAATCCATTTTTGCTAGTATCTGTCTCAAGGTTCTGCGTTATTTCTGTTACACGCTAATAATTCATATCCAACAATAAAGTTTGCACTCTAATGAAAACCCTGACTTTTAAGTTTCCAAATCCAATAATTAGGTACTAAATGAACAAGTATTTCACCACTTATAAATAACACAGCAAAATTCATCATTAAATAAGAAACCAAACCAGGTCACAAATAAAAACCATATCACAAGGTACTGTAGTGATTTGGTTAAGAAACAAAACCAATAAAAACACAGTCAACTTTATAAGTGATGTAAAACATTTTTATTACGTTACAATAATTGTTGAAATCATGAAAGAGTAAAACGAATAAACCACACACAACTTTATTGTTGGTGTATGTACTTACGAGTAGTTGCTGCACCTCACGAGTGTTATTGCAATTTAAACCTTATGTTTATGGTATAAAGATACTTGGTCGCGAGCTCGTGATTTGCAACAACGCAAATTAAGGTAGCAATAGCGATCATTACCATTTCCCTAATATCTCTTCGTAGGAATGCGAACGACAAACGATGTATCGATTTAATTCGGGAAAACCATTTAGAACAACGATTCAGGCTATACAAATAGAAAAAGAAACTACATAATAAAAAAAAATCTTAACTTCATTCATTCACTGACAGACAAATCGCTAAATTAATTCGTTCCTTAGAGGGGTTAAATAGAGAATGAAAATTTGTATGGAAGTTCGTTATTCGACTTGTCTTTAAATAAATGTGGTAAGGTCAATGACCGCTACTGCCGCCTTTTTTGGCACCAACTATAATAATAGTTTAGTAGTGTAATATATTGGAGAGCTCAAAGGTGATGTTTACCTAGATGAGCGGGTGGAGCGAGAGGAGCTGCGAGACGAGCGGGAAGAGCTCCGACTGCTGTACGACGACGAGCGACTTGAGCGGGACCGCCTGCAACAAACACCAGGGAATTTGTTTAACCAAGTAATTTTTTTTGAGAAATATGAGTCACAGAAAAGAGAAAATAGTACATCATGGTAAACAAAAGTTCCACATTATTGCAGCACGAAAATGTTTTTTTGTTTTTGTGTAGTAGAGAAACACGGCAGTTTCACCAAAAGCATTAGCAATAATGGCGCTTTTGGAACAAGGATTTCATTTTTATACGAAGTACATTAGGTAATTATAATTTATTTTTCTAAGACAGGATTTCAATATCAAGTATGAAAAAAATTCTGCCCGGGCAGTGTTAGCTCAGCATACCATTACACAACACTAGGAATAAAGAAAAATCTGGAAAGTTCTTTTTTTTATACCTTTTGGCATTGCGCCTTATAAATTTGCTGAAAAATTCTATAAAAAATGAAACCATAATAAAGATAAAACTGTACCTTGACGAAGAATATGAGCGCGACCTGGACCTCGAAGATCGCGAGCGAGAGCGAGACCGCGAGCGGGAACGCGATGACTTGTTGCGCGAACGCGAGCGAGACGACTTGTTGCGGGACCGCGACCGGGACGACTTGTTCCGGGACCGCGACCGGGACAACTTGTTGCGCGACCGCGACCGAGACCGCGTCCGCCGCGACGCAGACCGCGACCGCCGCGAGGACGACCGCGACCAGCGACGTCGCGGCGCACCCGACGCGCCTGCTGCATTTCCCTTCTCTTCAACCTTCTTCACTTCTGGCGAAGATTCCACGTTCACCGGCGGACTTTTCTCTTTAGGAGTCTCTTTAACAGGCTCCGGACTCTTCTTAACTTCTACAGGTGGCGTTGGAGATTTCTCTTTGACTGCTTCTACTATAGGACTAACACTTTTCCTTTTGGGTTTCTCGACAACAACTACTTCGGTTTCCTTCGGCTTGGAATTACTCCGCGGCGCCTGCGACGTCGACGTCGAGGCAACGGCCTCTTCCTCGATCCTGCTCCGCTCCATCGACACTTTAGCGAGTTGAGCCAGTCTTTCTTTCAGTCTATTGAGCTCTTTGATATCTAAGTCCTCCTGTCGGTCCCTGTCGTCTAGCCTCAGGAACTCGACCTCTGAGTCGTCGTGTTCGCTGGACGAGCTGCGCATGCATACAGCTTTAGGTTTGTAGTTCTCGGCCAAATCTTTACTTTTCTTCTTCTTGGGTTGTAGATCGGATGGCGACTTGATGTATTTGCGTTTGTCTTTTTCTGGTAGTTTTTCTATGATGTCGCGGTACCGCTCGGGGCTGCGGCGCGCCGGCGAGTAGCTCAGACTGGACGTGCTGCGACTCTTGCGCGCCGAGCGCGACCGGGAGCGGTCCCTGTGCGCGTCCTTGCGCTCGTGGTGCCTGTCCTTGTCCGGGCGCTCCCTGTGGTCACCTCTCGCCGGCGACGTGCGATGCTCAGATGACTTCTTACTCTTCTTGACTGGCGTCACACTCTTCCGCTTGTCCTTTTTTGAGCTTTTCCGTGGAGTTGGAGATTTGGACCGACTGGGCGGCGCTTTACGCCGTGGTCGTTCATCTGGTGAAGGAGACTTCCTTCTTGATTTACTGCTCTCACGTTTGCTTTCTACTGATTTTCGACTTGATTTTAAGTATTTATCTGCTTTACTTTTAGGCGGAGGCGATTCTTTCCTCTTGTGTTCGGGAGTCGGGCTTTGTTTCCTCTGTGGTGGAGATTCACTTCTCTCCTTGTAGTAGCGAGCCTTATTTTTAGAACTTTTCTCAGATTTTTGTTTAGGTGGTGGTTCTGACTCTGATTCAGACGATGAATACTTTCTTTCTGATCGAGAACTTTTATGTGATTTTTCGGTGTCCTTCCGAGATTCTCTATTTTTGTAACTCTTGCCGACTGGTGACCGTTCTTTATATTCTGGAGACGTATCCCTTTTTTCTCTAGAAACACTCCTATCCTTCTTTCTTCGCGGTTTCTCATCATTCGTTTCCCTATCTTTCCGCTTCGTTGGCGGTTCTTCATAACGATCATGATTATTTCTACTATTCTTTTCATATTTGGCATCTTTATCTTTCCTAGGATGTGACCCCTCACGCCTGCTATGTCTAGAACTTGGAGATTCACTTCTCTTGGGAGCTCTTCGTTCATCTCTGTCTTCTCTATGATTTTTACTAGTTTCTCTGACTGATTCTTTCCTGTTATAGTAGGTGTCTTCCCGCTTCCTGTAGTCTGGAGAGGGACTCTTCCGCCGCCTCTTTTCTGGCGGTGGGGAGGAACTGGACTCTCGGGTGTAGTTTTTCTTATTTCTTTTGTCTTGCCTGCTTTTGGGGGCGGGTTCTGATTCTGACTCGGGGGAGGAACGCTGGCGGTCGCGTTTGGATCGCTTGGAAGCCTTGCGCCGATCTGACTCCACTGACAGGTCACGCTTCTTGTTCTCTACCTTGGTGATGTAGGAGCGCTGGCGGTACTCGGGCGAGTGGTCGCGCAGGTCGCGCTCGGCGCTGCGCTCGCGCCGGCGCGAGTTGTGTCGCGACTCCCGCACGGGCGTGTCATCTCGCTTGTCGTACTTTTTGTTTCGCTCCTCGCGCTCCCTATCTGCTTTTCTGTATTGGACTTCATTGTTTCTCTCTTCGACGGAGCGATCCCGTTGCTTCTCTTTCGTGTATTTCACTGGGGAACTAAAATACAAGAATTAGTAGTGCGATGCTGAAACTTAAAATAATAAATATAATCACGATATTAGGAGTAGTCTCACCTGTCACGGCTCGATGGTTCACTGCTGCCGCGTCGCCGGCTGCTCGACTTTTTCTGTTCAAAAATTCGACAACAAGCGTAAAGATCATGGTTCCAATAGACGGGCATACAACACCAGTGCCAATACAATAGACTATAGTGGTAATGGCAAATAAACATATTACACTAAAAGTTACACGAGAAATTCTTCAGGGGCATCAAATGAACCAGATGAAGAATTTCAATAAAGAAACATAAGAAAAAATATATCACTTGTACACATGCATTCTAATAAGGAATAGTAATAAATAGAGGCATCAAACAAAAGGTAATAGTAGAAAATAAAATTATACTTAAAGCTATTGATGGAAGCAAGTATAAATAAACATGTAATTTGTTTGGAAGTGTATTATTCTGGACGATCGCATAGAATGTTATAAAATAGCGTATCCATAACATTCTCGAAGTGTGAACTCAAAGTAAATAAATAAACAGATAGATAGAAGGGAACACAAGAGAACATATTGATTGGTTGGCACCGGTGCGTTACTCGCTTATTATAATGATGTTAGTAACACATTACGGCTCAACATAATTAATCATAAATACATGTAATACACAAAAATCAAATGTAAATATAACACTTCGGTAACGTACCTTAGTTAACAAACGGTGGTGGTATTGTATACCATTTAAACATGTGGAGCATCCTTAATTAGTTTTGGGTAAATGAGAAGAGGGAGAATGTTATGGATTAGTTACATTTTAATAATCAGACAGTCTGGATATTAATAAACTAGTGTGTGGTACGAAAACATGCTCAGTCGCTGAATAGATGACTATTTGTTTAGTCGCGTATTCACCTTGACACAAAGCGTTGTACATGACAAATAAATAAAATTGCAATCGTTTTATTTGTCGTCCGTAACAATGGGATAGCGGTCTTGTTATCGTAGGTGTGTTGTTCACAATTAGAGCACGTTTTTGTAGCACACAGTCGCGTAACACGAACAAGTTTAAACCACCATCTGTTTGTAAGTACTACACACCATGCAGAAGGTAACTGTGCACACTTGGACCCACGATCGCACATTGATGTAATCTCAAGATCTCTGTGTTAGTCACAAATGCGATAGTTAACAATGCATTACCAAAATTATCACGGAGTACATAATTTTAGTATCACCTAACATAGTGTCTTACAGAGTGTTATTGCTTTGTGATATACTTACAGCATACGTTATTTCTTCAGATAAAGATGGCTATCCTATGAAATGATGCACAGTTAAACAGATAATTTTTACTGGCTATTTCTTGTATTTACAGAAAATAAAATAAAATGAGGTAAGAAGACATTTAAATAATACGTATCGTGTGCCCCACACGGACCGCCAGAAGAGCGTTCACAAAGTCGCGCGGTACGACCAGCTATGCACATCGGAAGCTCGGAAACTATAAGGTAATGGAGGCTGCTACAGTTAGTTCGACAGTTGAACGATGCAAGTAGAGGGATGGAGACAGGGCCGTGTGAGGAAATTATACACAAACCAAAACTCGTGAAGCCAATATTTTATGCAAAGGAGGTGCCGAGAATGTCATATTCATTGTATCAGGCCAATGTGTTTGTTACACATTAACATAAAAGTAAAGAAAGCAATGTGCTACTCGAGCGAATCGGTTGTTGCGAAGTCACTATAACATTATACTAGTTTACTGAAGGATGGAACATTGTCTGAGAGGCAGTCGAGTCGAGAGGCTGGAGACACGCGGAAAGTCCCGAGTTAATCTAAACGAGGCATCGTGTGGCATTATACTGACTAGTCGGTAGCCCCAAACCCCCACACACGGAGTAGTAACGTTAGATCTCAAGAATCAAAGATTATGTTTTACATATTCCAAGATCAATCTAGTGCTATCGAGCAATCAGTGCCGCTCTTTGCTATACAAAATGTGAAGTCATATATTTAAAATAGGTTGCCATGGAGACAACATTTTAAAGTTTAAAAAGAAAAGTAAAATATCCAAGCTAAGAATTTAGTTCCAAATGAATCTGTAAACATGTATTTAAGCATAGAGGATTCTTTTAAAGCGAACCAAACATAATCTTTGAACTGCGGCACTCCTATCTGAACAGCTAGAGTATGGCATCGACATTACAACATAGAGTAGGTAAATGTGTTATTTACCTTTTTTTTCTTCTTCTGGCGTTCGTCCTCCGAGCTGCCGGAGTCGCTGTCTTGCTGCCCATCGGAGCTGCTCGAACTCTCGGTGTCAGGCGACTTGGAGCGTTTCTTTTTTTTCTTGCCGGAATCTTGTCTATGACAAATAAATATACCATAAAGACCTCAACATGTGGTGATACAACCTTCGTATTGAAAACAGCTGTGTAATTGAATTAAGTAATTTAAATAAGATTGGTGGTAATAAGGTAATTATTCTAACGTTGATTAAATAAGATAACACATGTTTTATAATGTGGAAATCCATGTGTCCTTTACTCATCAGAGGGGATACTCATTATAGGTTGATTAAAAGTGTTTGTTAATGAATATTGTAATTATTAAATAATAAATGTATGTCGTCTTAAGACGAAAGCGTCAGGGTAGCCCACGAAATAACAAAAATCTTAAGTTTTTTGCAATTTTCAGGTCAGTATCAGGTTGTTTGTTGATCGAAATATTTATTTATATGTAGAATTATAATCATCAATAAAATACTCTTAAAGATCATGTAACCCTATTGAATTATCATATGAGGATACATATGAGGATTATTCTAATTTAAGGATTGCTGATTCTCATGATTATAATTCTGTTAAGCCATACTGTTACGGTCGCGAATCATATTTTAATCAACATACAACCTGACATTGACCAGCAGATTGCAAAAAACATTGAATTTCGCGGGCTAACCTTAGCGCACCCCTCTTAAGATTAACATCTTATTTTTGCCTATATTACAAGGTAAATATTACATGACGTATAAAAAAAACCGGTGCAAAATTATAATTTTTTATATCTTTCTCTATTCGCTGAAACAGAGCAATAAAATAAAATCTTTACATCCGGAAAGAACATAAAAAATAACGTTGTTAAATATAATAATAAAAGTTTATATTATTAACCTCATACCATACCTATTCATGAAGTTCCATAACATTTTTCTTTCACTGAAATGATGACCAGACATATTTGATACTTGAATTCACAACAAAAGAACAAAAGGTATAAAGTTTTGATACTTGCCTCGTTGACAACCGAAGCGTCACCTGTCTGGGTTCAAATGTAATCTATGAAATTTACGCCAACATTTACAAAAATTATACAAAAAGAGATAAATAAACAAATATTTGGTTTATAAATTGCTTATGACGGAAACTTACTTCTCCTTTTTATTCTTCTTTGACTTCTTCTTCTTCAACTTCTTAGCATCTGGTGACGCACTGAAATATAAATTCGATTGAGTGAGTCTCAATAAAAGAGGAGTGTCTGTTTCTTAATTAGAATACAGGGTGTAAGGGACAGCCCTCCTCAAACTGATGGGATGAATTCAGTATATCATACTAAGACGGCCGGTACCTACATGAAATTATTTCAGGAACGTTATGGGAATCCAATCAACCTGATTTGTTTTATTACCTCACACACAATGTATCGTTACCGTGGCACAAACCACACAGCCGCAATCCCCGTGGCGGGCTTTATTTAACAATGTAAATTTTGAATTTCACGCGTCCCTCGCTATAGTATTTCAACATCCATTGCTGGTTTTTATACTGTAGCTGTTTTAATAAAATTTTAAAATGAAAAAAAAAAAAAAAAAAAACATTTTCCTGAGATTTTCGGTAGAATAGGATTTAAAATAAGGAGGCTGAATGCCTCCTGTTAATTTGCGGAGGGCTGTCCCTTACACCCTGTATAGTCAATGTAATGAGGGTTTTTTGAAATGACGTTCACTACTGTGATGGTGGCACCACTGAGACGTCAGGTCCGGGCACCTGTCAAGTGTCAAAGCGCCTATATTTTCTTTAGTCTTGACAGAATGATGAAAGTCATCATATATTTTATATTTATATTCATTGTCGAAATGTCAAAGTGGCGCCAACTGGTGGCGTGAATATTAATGAAAACCCTCATTAGATGATTTGCCGTTTTATTTTAAAGTAAAAATTAATTAATAAATAGATCGAGAATAAGGATTCACAGACTTCACAGATTCTACAATACAAGTTTCCCAATATAATTTGGTCTTTCGATCCTGGGTGACACAAGATAGGACGTTGGTTCGTGTGTTCCTCTGTGGCCGGACCACAGTTAAGTACTCAGATGCTATAGTTCGAAATAATACCTACCTAAAGCCTACTTTCATCGGAATATATATATATATTTAGTACCTCAAGAGATATCTTTTTAATCAACAATTTATGTGGTCCGGCCGCCAGGTAGTGCTCTCTGGCCGCGCCACCTCAAATTAAATAGAGTATAATGAACTATTAATAAATCAATATTCCGAAAAAAACTACCTAAAGAGTACCTAGCATACGACAAATATGGTCCAATAAACCCCTTTAGTTAAGGAGTTATTAGTCATAGGGAGTGGTCCGGCTGGAAGGTATACTCTGCAGCAAGTCGATTTTGCAATATTTAATATTAACTATCCATAAATCAATTTATATAATAGTACCTTTTCTCTACTCTTCGTTGATACTTTTTTCTCTCAAGAAACTATTCATTTTGATTATTTAATCTTTAAAGTATGTGGCGCGGCTAGGGAGGATTACTTTCAGCAAATATAACGAAATATGCTTTTTTTCTTTATGCCAACGAAAGCTGCATAATAAGTACTTTATAAAAAGACCTGGACTTCATCTATGAACTTTTATTTTTATTACCAACAATGATTTTGAAAAAGGTGCACTTTTTGGTTTTTGTTTACCTATCTACCTAAGAATAGGTAGTTAATTTGACGAAGTAAGTGAAAATTTTGGTTTAAAATAAACAATAAGTACTTATACAAATAACAAATATATTTTCATAATCAAATACTAACAATTGTTAATAAAAGGTATTGTAAATGACGGAAAAGTGTTTTATATAACAAACTAAAGTCAATAGATTCTTGATTTAAGCATTTAACCCTTTAAACAAGAAATAACAATGAAAAAAAGAGTGTACCAAAACCACGTATTAAAAATATAGTTAATCAGTATTACAAAGGAGTTTTGAAGTTATTTTCCAACTTTAAAATGCAAGGCCTAAATTAAAAATAAACATTTTGATAAAAATAAGTTGTAATTTACAATTTTGCGTATAAAATACAATGAACATTCATTTGCTGGTTTTTAGTCCTAGTAACTTTAGTACTTAAATCATCATATGTTTCCCAAGTATCATCCAGACGCTTGCAGTGAGCGACGTAATGGCGAATATTTGGTAAATACTCAATCACTGACAATAGTGTAAATAATTTTCCTTGTAATGTCATAGTGTCTGGAATGTCATTTAAATCAATTTCAAATATTAATAAGTCATTCAATGTGTAGTTAATAATTTGTTTACCGGTACATTTTACACCGTCGTCATTATTTTTAACACATACATACATAATCAGCCTATAATGTTCCCACTGCTGGGACACAGGCCTCCTCTCTGTGAGAGGGAGCGGGCCGTAATCTACCACGCGGGCCCAGTGCGGGTTGGTAGATGTCACATGTCTTCGAATTTTTGGTTCTAGGACATGCCGGTTTCCTCACGATGTTTTCCTTCACCGTTTTAAGAGCAGTGGCGATGAAAATAATTTACACAAAGTAAAGCGCCTGTCAGGGTTCGAACCTACGACCTACAACTCGTAAGTCGTGGCCGTTACCACTGGACCACCTCTGCTCTGTTTTTAACACATAGCACACCTGAATTAATCTCTAACATTGTTTGAGCCGATTCTTCAAGGGCTGAAATGCCCTTTTCAGACAAAATTAGTTCATTCAGTGGCATGTACGAACATACTCGTTGAGATGTGGAGTTGTTCTGACTGCATTGTGTATTTGTGCATCGTTTTTCCGATATAACTATAGGAATATCTTTTGATAAAATTTTGTCTAAAACAAAAGTAATATTCGACATACAATTTATGATCGTCAAGACATTTGTGATTGTTTTGTCAAAATAATATTTGTTTATAATATCGGCTCGTATGCTGTATAAATTTATGGGATCTTTATTAGCAAGAGACTTAATAAGCGTCATAAAACCGGAGGTTTTTGTTTCTATTAATTTTTTTTACACTCGGTTTTGGTACACTCTTTTTTTCATTGTTATTTCTTGTTTAAAGGGTTAAATGCTTAAATCAAGAATCTATTGACTTTAGTTTGTTATATAAAACACTTTTCCGTCATTTACAATACCTTTTATTAACAATTGTTAGTATTTGATTATGAAAATATATTTGTTATTTGTATAAGTACTTATTGTTTATTTTAAACCAAAATTTTCACTTACTTCGTCAAATTAACTACCTATTCTTAGGTAGATAGGTAAACAAAAACCAAAAAGTGCACCTTTTTCAAAATCATTGTTGGTAATAAAAATAAAAGTTCATAGATGAAGTCCAGGTCTTTTTATAAAGTACTTATTATGCAGCTTTCGTTGGCATAAAGAAAAAAAGCATATTTCGTTATATTTGCTGAAAGTAATCCTCCCTAGCCGCGCCACATACTTTAAAGATTAAATAATCAAAATGAATAGTTTCTTGAGAGAAAAAAGTATCAACGAAGAGTAGAGAAAAGGTACTATTATATAAATTGATTTATGGATAGTTAATATTAAATATTGCAAAATCGACTTGCTGCAGAGTATACCTTCCAGCCGGACCACTCCCTATGACTAATAACTCCTTAACTAAAGGGGTTTATTGGACCATATTTGTCGTATGCTAGGTACTCTTTAGGTAGTTTTTTTCGGAATATTGATTTATTAATAGTTCATTATACTCTATTTAATTTGAGGTGGCGCGGCCAGAGAGCACTACCTGGCGGCCGGACCACATAAATTGTTGATTAAAAAGATATCTCTTGAGGTACTAAATATATATATATATTCCGATGAAAGTAGGCTTTAGGTAGGTATTATTTCGAACTATAGCATCTGAGTACTTAACTGTGGTCCGGCCACAGAGGAACACACCGTTGGTTCAGTTCAATGATTGATGATGCCTAGATTTAAAAAAAAAGAAGATTTTAGAAAAAGTGTCCTCCGTCCAGTGTTATAATAAGGTCCCATAAGCAAATCTAATCCATCTAATAGAGCAAAGATATATTGTGAGGTTGTTTCCTAGTAGTAAAAGAACCCATGATCTAAATAGTCCTAAAAATAAGAATATAAATGGTACAGTCATGATAACAACGAATGAAAAAGATAGTTTTATTTTTGATATGTATAAAATGTAAATAGCTCTAGCTTTTGACCGCGTGGAACTTACAACCGAGACAATAAGCACCCTGCGTGATCTTCCAGAACGCGTAGAATGACTGGTTTTTTTCGACGGAAGAATAGACAAAGTGATAGATAAACAATCACAATCTGTGATTTTGTGTATGACCACCGTAGAAACAGGTTTTGTAGACGGAAGACGTCGACAAAACCTGTTTCTACGGTGGTCATGCTACGCGTGCTGGTCATAGTCTACCTGTGTGCCAAACATCCAAATCTGTCCAGCAGAAAAGAATTAAAGAAAGAAAATATATTTATTTTTCGTTAAAGCATCATCCAAAGAGCAAAACAACAACAAGAATAAACGGAATACAATAACGCAAGAATACAAGAATAAACGGAACAGAAATGTCTATATATCTGCCTTTTACAATGGATGAAGGAGAGGAAGAAAAAAGAAGGTACCGCGAAACTCATACCTTCTCTTTTTTCCCCGTTCGTCACGGCTCGGCGATCTGGAGGGCGAGAGTCGTCGGTCGTAGCTCGGCGAAATGCCGAAAGCATCCCGCATCCGAGCATTCTTCGCCTTCTGCGCATCCGAGAACGCTTGCGTCTCGGGAACGCTGATGAACAGTTTCGGTCCATATAAAGCAGGTGGGATATTACCGGATCTATAATATCCTAGATAGCCAAACCCCGAACCAGCATGGTGAAGTGCTTATCAAAAACAAAGTGAGGCCAAACTGTCTCCCTGAGGCATTCCTCGCTCAATCCAGATACTCACCGTTACCCTGAATTTACAGATTTCCTTGATAGCGAGGGATCGTATTTATACTTCTACACACACGGCACCAGGAAGTCGTATCTATTTTATTTAACTCTGACACCCTCACGAGCTGTATGTTGTATGTGTCACAGAGTCAAAAGCCTTTTTAAAATCTAGCCAATATTTCGACAGAATTTTCCCGGATCGACGGATCTGTTGGTTTATAACCATGACAATGAGGTGCAGCTGCTTGGTACAGCGAGACTTATTCCTATATCCATTGTGAAAGACAGACATAATAGTCATTTTTATTAATTATTCAAATTATTAGAAATGTTTAACATTTCAAAACGGCGTTTATACTGTAATTGTTTGTGTTATGGCTGTACCATTTTCAATTTTACGTGTGTTTTTTGGACAATTTTGAAAAACGTTTTGTTAAAAGATATAATTTTATTATTATGCTAACGGGTACTTTCGGTTGTTCTGCTTATGGGACCTTAGGCTACAAAATATAATGTGCCCTACCTTCTCTTTTTCTTCCTTTTGGGCGGGTGTTCGTCGCGCTCATGGCTGGGCGTCCTGACCAGCGGGTAACGTGCCGCGTGGTCGCGCGCGCGCCTCTCTGGGTCCAAACTCGAGCCCTCCACGAAGCGCGGCGAGATGCCGAATGCGTCCCGCAGACGAGCGTTCTTCTCCTGCTGCGCCTCCGCAACCGCGTGCGTCTCACGAACGCTGATAAACAAAAGTACTATATAGCCGACCACATTCACGACGCTGGGAATTTACCAACAAAACCATTAGTCTACTGGGTAGGTAGGTACTATTTTGTTGTATTTAAGAATCAAATAAAATCCTTCCAACACAACACATATTTACCTGCACAGCACCTAAGTGCGCTAAAAATAGGGAAACAGTATCATTTTAGCATGACAATTTCGATTAAAACCAATGTTTTTATTAAAAATAATAAATCTTGACATTTGACATTGCATACAATCAATGATCTACGCATAGTATATCTAAAAAGTGTGAAATCGTGTATATTTCAATTAATACCTGTTTGTACTGCAAATATGTAGCTTTTAATTAAAAACGTGGAATGGAATACATATCGTTTGTTAGGTGCTGATCCAAATAAGTACAATGGCCTAGAAGGTAGGTAATCGATAAAACTTTGTGCACACCTTATGACGGATCGCATGGACTTCCTCTCCTCATCGTTGGAGAGACAGACCTGCAAATTGTCGTTAAAGTTGTTCCGATCTGTCGCGGAACAGTTACAGTGGCAGCAGCACGAGTTGCGCAGGCCTTCAAGGATGGTGCGGAGCGCGGGCTCGAGCGCGAGGGGTGGCGGCGCGCGGTGCGGCGGCGCCATGCTGGCTAGCGCCGCGTCCGTGCTGGGCTCGAGCGAGGTGGCTCGGCCGCGGCGCCCGCCCGCCAGCACGGCCTGGAACGTGCCGCGCCACAGCCGCTCGAACACGACCCTATTATTCTGCGTTGCGTCGCGTCGCGGAGCCCTGCCCCTTTGCATCTTAATCTACTTACTTAACTAATGGAAGACTTGTTTTCCTAATCCTAATAATATTTTTCTTAGACTAATGCATGGCGGCTGGGCCGCGGAAGACTTGTTTGAGCAGAGGAGCGTAGAGGCTACATTCTGAGCGGCCGGCAGCGGGCCGGCGGCGCTACTGCGGGGCGTTGGGCGCCATAACAGGAAGCACGCCGACGCGCGCAGCCTGCGCAAACATCGGATACGCGCCCTGTCGCGACTACCACACAAAGGGCTCTTCCCCCACACCCTTTTGTACAACCCTCAAGTAATTTATTTTCATTTGCTGAAATATTTTCAATTCTTCTGCCGTTCTTAAGAAAATAAACTTGATTATGACAAATCAATTATTGGTTATTTGTACCTGCGCAGTTAGTAAAGTTGTTGTTTACAACGACAGTTCATAAGCATCCCATCCATTATAATAGTCTCGTATATATAAAAGTCATCTTATTAGTAGGTACTAGTAGTGATGTATCAAATCGGATTATCCGCGGTCGCGCCTGTTTACTGACCGACATAAAATATCGCGGCGTCTTTAGTTCTATTCTTGTACGTATGCACACGCTATTGAATAAACTGAACATCTAAAAGAATATTTTTGGATCGATAGTACTATTTTTATATTGTAAAATTTTATTGTGGGAATCTTTCTCTTCAGCGGTTCATTAGAGTAGTTTCCTAGGAGTCATTTATTCGTTCTGTAGGTAGGTAATTGATGAGTGTCGTTGTAAAAATACGTCGGCGCGGTCATTCAAGTCGTAATAGTAAATCAATCTTGCTAGTAATCTACTGAGATTACCAGCAAGATTGGTACATTATGCACTGGCTTTCAATATGAAAACGATTTAATTTTCATAATACTTGCTAGTACCACTACTTTCATTTAATTGTTTATGTGTTAATTAATACAGTCTTATTGTCAATTGAGTTAAATACGAGCTGCAATATTACTATTTTAAATATGAGTATGGACCAAGTATACTAGAAGCTAATTCGTTACATAAAGTTTGTGCTCCAAGCTTGAAGTACCTTTATACATATATACATTATGTTATTACACCTGCCAAATGATTTGTGAGAAAAACGTGAACCAAATCAACAAGACCTAGTTTATACAATAAAACACATTTTAGAGTTTAGTTTATTTCCCGAGTTGCGATAATGAAAATAATAAAAATGTTTTACAATAAACGCTGACCCAATTTGTTGTTCACCTTGCTGCAGCCGTGGTTTCAAATATGTACTCGTACAATTTTCGCGAGTATATCGAGAATCAGCGTTGTGACCACGTACACTTCACACTAATGATAGGTCTTGCTAGCGTTGTGGTGACGCGGCGTTATGTTTGCACAGTATCTACGCGGTGTTATATTTGCACAGGATCTACGCGGCGTCAGCATCACGTTTGTACCGTCTACGCGGCGTCAGCATCACGTTTGTACCGTCTACGCGGCGTCAGCATCACGTTTGAACCGTCTACGCGGCGTCAGCATCACGTTTGTACCGTCTACGCGGCTTTAGCATAACGTTTGCAGTGTCTACGATGCGTTCGCTAGATGAAAGAATGGTGAAAATTATAGCTTCTTTTTCTATATATCGCTGAGATGTATAAAAACAATGGATCCACGGCATTCAGGCAGGAAAACAGAGCACACTATGGTCGGTCTAGTGGTTTTTAAGTGGGCTCTATTCTGTGCCGTGAATGGGGGCAAACAATTAACTTTCACACAAAGAACTATAATTGGATCATTAGGAAAGGTTTGCCTTCCAACCAGGTTTTACTTACATCGTGTTATGATTGAAATAATTATTATTGTATGTGCTAGCTACGGGTGGTAACTAGAAACATAAAATATTTTAATGATCCAAAGCGTTTTACGCACGCAATCAAGATATGAAAGTAATGGAGGTATTATGTTTTAATTATTTAGTTACGTGCAGTTTTTTAGGAAAAAAACAACCCTTTTATGAAAATCTAAACACAGTTATACCTATTCATTCGTTTTTCTTATTATTTTGTAACCTTTTTAACTTCATCAACTACAGTAAGATATCGGTCTTATGTTATTTTTTTAAATTAAATTATCCTTTTTTTCACCGTAAAAAGGAATTACCTTAACTAATCGAGGCTTGAGAGCCGCCAGCAGCCCACTCCGTCTGGCTCTCACTCAGGCCGTTTGCTGTTTATTTCCAGAACTACACAAGATAAAAACGGGCCCATGTTTATATTGATAAATAATAATTGTCACAGTGGAGCACAAGCATTCGTAAATGAGAATTATTATCGTTCAGCGTACAATGCGCACCTGCGCCTGATCGCTCAGTGCCAGACTGCCAATCGTAGTGTTGATCCTGGCAGGCGGGTCTCATCTTGTGCCAAATACCCATGTATCACGGGTAAGAGTATCTTTAGCTATACATAAGCACGCACGGAGGCGCGGTTTCTGGCACGCACTATGCCTATCCCGCGGCCGCTCCCGTTAATTACGATACACGTCTGTCCGTCTCAACGGTCATTTGTTTCACGATCGCGTGACTAATAAATAAATATGTCAAAATTCTGTACGTGCTCGGATTTTATAGCGGGCACGTTATGATTTGTTACAATTTGGAGTGTTTTATTTGTGGACTTTTGTGTTCGTTTTATACTCGAGCTTTTTGTTAGTTTTATCCTATACTATACTATTAAATGAGCAATATTTGTATACATTTGTAATCACGTTCTCGAAAACGGCTCTAACAATTTCGATGAAAGTTGCAATTGCAATATAGTGGTATACGGGGGGCGAAAAATTGATCTGGTTAGGTCTCATTTCTGGAAAAAATAATTTTCACTATTTTCACCCGAGTTGAGCTCTGTCGACCACGTACTGATTATAATGCGAGATGCATCTTAATCATCTCATCATTCTCACCTTGTTTCGCATATTAATTAAGATAAAACAGCACCCACAATAAGTATTTAGGGCAAGCTAAAACGAAAACAATTAGTCTGTTGGTTTGGTAAGCCCCACCTTCTGAAAACAAGGTTTCCATGGCCACTTTTAATTGACTGGCACTATGGTAGGATGCCGTTCATAAAACAGACTCAATTATACATAGATGTTATGACACCAATTCAAAACAGATATTTTTAGAAGAGCACGGCACTGCAATATTATTTATTTTACTAGCCCGCGGCTTCGCCCGCTTGACGAATTACATACTAAAACCTTCCTCGAGAACCAATGAACCTCCACCAGTAGTTTTTGAGTTTATCGCGAACAGACAGACAAGACATACGCGGCGGAGGACTTTGTTTTATAATATGTGATATAATAGTGCTGTAAACACGCAAGTAAATGTCGTCAAATATAGGTAACTAGCTTCTGTTCGCAGCTTAGCCCTCGTGGATGTTGGAAATTATCCCATGAGAACGTACTACCGGGATAAAAATTATCCTGTGTGCTAACACAGGTCATGGTCTAACCATGTGCCAAATTTCATCAAAATCCGTTCAGCCATTTTAGCGTGAAAGCATGACAAACAAACTCACTTTCGCATTTATAATATTACTAGCTGTGGCTCGCGACTTCCGTCTGCGATCAAGGATAAAACTTAGCCTATGTCCTTCTCCAGGTCATGGTCTACCTCTGTGCCAAATTTCATCCAAATCCGTTCAGCCGTTTCAGCGTGAAAGCGTAACAAACAAACTCACTTTCGCATTTATAATTATTAAAATTCGGATAGGATATTACAACTGCCTGGAGAGAGAATCTCATATACCATAGGTATTGTGGTAATTTAACATGAAAATACCCACAGCATGAAGCAATAAACACTTTCCAGGCCGAAAAATGTACAGAAATGAAAACACAACTGTACTATTCTTAGCTCATAAGTTAGGTCAGGGATGTTTATTTCGAAACGTTACAAGTTAGGTCAGGCGAGGTAGAAAATTCGATTTCAAGTGCGGTGCCTATCCGTGTCACGAGTACGTTTAAATTGGATACAAATTGTTAGTTTATTCGGAGGATTTATTTTCTGTATAAGTAAATGATTTTGCATACTGGTGTATAGAATATTTTTTTCTAATTGAACAGACAGCTGTGCTGCTGGGGAGTTTGTTGCGCCACTTCTCGTTCCCAGCTAAAGCACTAGGAAGTGGTGAAGGGTGGGCGTTTTGGGGGACTGTCTTATGTAATTTTGACGTTCCAAAAGTGCTGATTCTCAGCCTAGTTTGAATAAATGACTTTTGATTTTGTCTGTTACACGATTACAGTGCGCTGTTTCGATTTCTTAATGCTGTTGGTCCCGCATATCATTCGTGGATCTTTAAAAGTCGTTACGGGTCTTCAGAAGCCCGAAAGTCTGACAACTAGTCTTACCAAAGGGTATCTATCGTATTTACTAGTAATTGGATTGTGGAGTTCAGAGAGGCAGTCGATCCATGTAACATACTGGTATTCAGCTGCGTCCGGTTAGACTGGAAGCCGACCCCAACCTAGTTGGAAAAAAGGCTTGGCAGGTGATGACACGATTTCAGTGCGATGTTATTGGCATGTTTCACTCCTATTACCGTAATATACAGGCTGACACTGACTTGAAATTCCTTAGCAATTCAGAGGGTAAACGTAGGTACTCATAAATATTATAATATGACCAACTCTTACTTCAGGGCCAAATCGTGAAATAGCCACAAAAACAGCATTTGTGTACACTTTTTCAGTAAGAATTGAATTTTTGTACGAAATAGCTTTTTATTTTTATTTCACGGTCGGTCCCTTTTTAAAACTGTTCGCTCCTTAAAAGATCACCAAAGAATTTCAAATCAACCTGTATTACCTTTAGTTCTGACCTTAGATATTACGAGAGTGGGGCACAGCGGGGTGCGACTTCGACATATTAAAAGTCCTGTGACGCGTCTCCCCTTGCCGGGGCGTGGAGTGGGTCGTAGGGGGACAGACGTCATCCGCGATCGATATGCAAGGACCCTAGAATATCGGTTACGTGAGGAGGTCCGCGAGTTTAGACAGGTGCCTACACACAGTTTTAAAAATATTGAAGCTTGATGCTGGGAATGGCAACTTTTGTGTTCACAGTGTTTTGTGACAGGCTCAGTCGCTAAGCGTTTTTTTTTTAATAGGGTTCTGTGTTAATTGTATAAAATGTTTAAGAAACATTATATTTTTCTCTTTATCAACCGACAAGATAAAGACCAGGGGGCCTAAAACGGTCACATTAGCAATTCCTCTAAAAGCTATTCATTTCGTGAATTCCCAGCTGTCTTATGCAATTCATAATTTGAGGACCATTTTACGAATCTCCATAGAAAACTGTCGAACAGATGTATTATAAATCAGCACGCAGATCATAATATGAATTGTCAGTTTGTGACATTTTACGATGATTCATAATATGTTCCTATTATGATTCTGCCAAAATGGCCATTTTAGACCTGCTGTTATCTTTGTTTAACAATATTCAATCCCATTATCATGTAAACAAGTACAACAGCAGTTATAAATAGGGTTTTCCTCGTAGCATTACCTTTTTTGATATGAAATATTCAATCAATAAACTAACCTGTTGATAACCGATATTGAGCCCAGTTTAATCGGTTTGGTAACGAGAAAATATAATAAAACCTATGAAGAATAATTCTGGCCACGATTTTATGTGCGAACTGAGGTAATTGGCTCACCCAATTACTTCCGTTGAGCGGTAAAATGTACCCATGTTTGACTCTTTAGGGGTTTTCCAGAGGGTAAAAGTCCTGGAGTCAAGTGCTACTTAAAATAATGTTCTACACAGAACACATTTTTAAAACTACTGTAAATGGGCCTTGAGGGACCCATTTCAACTTTCATAGCTAGTTAGAATGTAATCAATTTAAAACGTTAGTAATGCATTAACGTAAAATACGTGTTAAATTGTAAGGTTTCTTTCAAATATTTTTGATAGCCTTGACAACCGGAAGAAACTTCCCTAAAAGGCATCACTTTCTATCTTTTTTTTTAAGTAAATCATTTTGTCGTAGACATCAAAACCCCATTTTATAGGATAAGTAAGACCATAATATTCCGATCATAACACGTAACAATGTTGCCGATCCATCTGTTGTATAAGACAAAGGTTTACCTGGCATTTACGAGACAATACGCTACTTGTTATAAATTATGTTATTGATGTGGAGCAACTGAAATAGATCGGCGGACTAACGCAAATAGATTGTCTTCAGTTTATGATGTATTGAGGCACATTTTACCTGAGGTTATAGTGCGAAGACTGAGGTAAATACATAAAAAAGCAAATGTAGAGACAGACGCACTGCAGGGTGCCATCCGCTTGTGTTCCACGCGCGCCTCAAAGAGATGTCAGCACAATTGGCGGGGTCCCCTAGGACTGATGCCTGCCAGGGTTGCGGGAAAGTACGAAAGGGATACCGGCAACCCTTGGCAACAGGCAATTGAAGGAACGGGGTGGGTTTTAGCCAGTAAAAGTCTGACACGCCCTTCCGTTCCGCCCAGAGCGGGAGAAAGTGTGGAACTCTCTGCCAGCGTCTGTGTTCCCTTCCTCGTATAACCCGTCAGCCTACAAAGCAAGAGTGAACAGGCATCTTCTGGGCTTGCTCGTTCCATCGTAGATTTCATCCATCTCTTTCCATCAGGCGAGATCGAGGTCATGAGCATCCATTTCACAATACTAATCCTAACTAATATTATTAAATTGAGTTTGTTTATTTGTTTGTTACGCTTTCACGGTAAAACGGCTGAACGGATTTGGTTGCACATGGGTAAACCATGACCTGGAGAAAAACATAGGATATCTTTCATCCCGATATTTTCACGGGATCGAGACGTATGCGGGTGAAACTGCGGGGCGAAAGCAGAATAAAGTAAAGAATAAAGGCAAGAACCAAAGATTCGGAGATGTGCCACCCGCCAAACACACGAGCACCAACAATAGGAAAATTATAGGCTGAAATAAGCAGCACAAGCATTAAATAATGTAGGATGAAAATTGCTACATAGATCAGTGCACTAAGTTTTGGATGCATAGAGGAGGTACATTTTTACCAGCACGCGTAGCATAACTACCGTAGAAATGGGTTTTGTCGACGGAATAATAGACAAAATGACAGATTGTGATTGTTTATCTGTCATTTTGTCTATTCTTCCGTCGACATGATACGTGCTGGTATGATAGAGTCTGTCTAGTGAAAGCTGAGAGTGAAAAAGAGAGGCAAATTTAAAAAAATGCGTCTTTTTCCCCAGATCAACTAGGAAAAAACGAATTTGATACTTGGATATTTGTACAAAACATATTAAAAAAAATAGTATAGTGAATATTTATACAGAATATTTAGTTTTGTTTCTTCTTGTTTCTATCAAATTCCTTTTTTTCCCAGTTGATCCGGGGATACCAGATGTATATTTTTATATTTGCCGCTCTTTTTCACTCACAGCTTTCACTAGACAAACTCTAGTTGACAGTTGCGTAATTTATTTTGCATTGTGTTTTCTTGCGTGAGCTTGAATATATTGATCGGACGCCCATTGAGGATAGCTAGATAATGTCTTAACCTATTATGATATTGAATATTGTCGTGTGTTTATCAGTTGGTTAGCCTAAACACCTTTTAAACATGACATTTTTGTATGGAGTTTGACATAAAACTGACACTAGACACGCGTTTAATGCCCTACCCTATCTCAAATTTTATCTCGCTCGCACCATAATACTCGCGGCCTGAGTGAGAGTGAGACGGAGTGGGATGCTGGCGGCTCTCAAGTCTCGAATAGTTTAGGTAATTGCTTTTGAAGGTGAAAATAATGGTAATTAAAAAATAATAATACCTGCTTTATATTCAATTCAGTTATTATGCAAAGTTTCATGAACTAATTTTAAGTTTTTTTTTAATACCAGCGGTTTAAAGGTAACTTTGGAATTTTTTAAACAAACATAGGACCTAGCATCAATCCTCAACTTTACCATATAAGCATTTATTTCAAAATTAATGCTGCAGTATTTTGGCATAACGGAGGATCATGCTAAGCAATTTGAGGTAGGGTACGGCCTTAACAAGTGCCTAATTTTGTGTTGTAAGGCCCTTAGTTTCTACCTATTTTGATCTATCTTAGCCAAAGACATGTTGGAATTAGAAATACATAGAGCTCACATATGAACCAATGACATTTCTCTTACGTATTTTTATTTATGTCAAAAGTGTTACAAGTGGGCACGGCTATCTAATTAAACAAGTAATAACCGGTGAAAATTAATTTAACGGTGGTAAATTGCCAATCAAATTAATTAAAACTGCGATTATTTCGCCCACATCTTAGCACTGCTGGAGTTTCCCTACGTATTAAAAATTAAATGAAACTGAAATTCGTTAATTTCATGCATCGGATTATGACTAATTGGATTACCCGCAATGTTGAGGGTTTTTAAAAATGTTTCTTGACGCGAATGGCATTAATTTCAGATAATTTTAGCTCTGCTAAACCTAAACCAAAAAGGAAAATACCATAAAAGAAAAACGAAACTAAAAATCGGTATCTAAAATAGGTACTCAAGGGAACCTATACAGTATGAGAAAATACCGAACCTCCAGTACGGTTTCCGGTTCCCATGTCTTACGCATACGAGCCGAGAATTTGTTTTATTGACACACCAATTGACAAATTGAATGCGTCGATCTCAAGACCCCAATTCGCAAGTGATAGCTTCTTTATAAAACTGTGAAATCATACGTGACCGGTGACAAAGGTACTAAAATTATAAATGGAACACTAATGTTCGCATTACTAATATACCTACATTTCCATATTTATTTTCGTCGAGCTTATTAACTGCCCATTTCAACTAGAAAATTAATCACGTTTTTTTGCTTAAATAAAAACCGATAAAGGTAAACGTAATGCGTTAAATTGAATGCTCGATAATCGCACATTATGTATTTTTTCTCCTTGATAAATTATAATAACTGTAATAAAATACTTATTAATTTCAACACCACAGTATGCGCGTGCGCAAGTGATCTTAATAGTCTGGATGCAAGACGGTTTTTGCTCGTCTAGATTTATGTCAAGCAGTAAATTATAATGTTAGCGTGATCATTAGTTCGAGTTAATGCATGAATTACTTCCTACTATAAAAAATATTTCCTCTTTTAAAAAAAATAATAAGGATATTACTTTCCTTTAAAAAATACTCTTTTAACATTTTCTTGAAGGGTTTTGTTTTAGCTTCTAATAAACAAAATTTCACTTGGAGCAGTCCCAAGTCCCAATTGATAAATAAAAGATGACTCACGCAACTCTCCCGAACTCGTCCTTCGGCATGTCCTTGTCTCCAGCGCCGGTGGTGCACAGCTTCGCTCGGAAGGCAGCCACTCGCGCCGCGATCTCCTCCTTCGGCAACCTACGCAACCATACCAGTGACACACTCATTATTCACGAACAAAATATTAGAATACAAACGAAAAACTAAATAACACGCGCGCGCCACCGAACGCGCGTGAACGGTTTACTTGCAGCCAATGGATTCACGAATGTCTCACTGAGCGACCGCGTACCGACAAGCGTGGATGAAAATCTTATAATAAATTTCTGAGTGTAATACCTACCAGCGCATGATACGCCGAGCCGCTATAACGGCGTAGAATTACTTTTCGAAAACAATAAAATCCGATAAGACGTTCTCGTTGCACGACTGTTTATTGAATGCGGACGGGTTCAGCTTATTGAATAATATAACACGAAGGGTGGCCCGTGGCCCAGTCTCGCACTGTTGAATTATTGATCTGACTCCGGCGCAGCGGCCATCGCCCCTAAACAAGGGTGCGATCCGTATGGCCTTAGAGGGGGATACTTTCTATTGAGCAAAATAAAACAAGGGATTTTATTGAGTAATAAATCGATAAGGCAACGTGACCTAAGTGAACATGTGCAAGTGTATGTAAAGCTAATAGAGAATCTGCTACAACTCGATTTACAAATGCCAACAAATTTTACAAATTCGAAATTGTGTTTTGTCGTTTGTTTCTTCATCACGGCTGATTGGATGAGATTTTGGTTAATTTAAAATTTTACATATTTTGGTTAATTTACAATTTTACATATTTTTTTAAATTAAATATTTCCTAACATTGGTGCCGATTCTCTTGTCACAAAATTCTCTAAACTAAACTAAAAATCACTAAAATTTAGTTTAGTCTTGTCAAACGATCAAACTCATTCTGAAATAGACTATAAATGACACAGCTTAACTATAATTTAGTTTGACAGCACTAAGATGGCACTGAGATTAGTTTAGTGAAAATGCTATTCTGAATTTGACGATTTAACCTAAAATTTTGTCCTGTATCTAAAATCCTCTTACTAAATCTGACTATATTTAATCGCGATTAAAAATGTGTGAAATAAAATTAGATGTCATGAACTAAAATTCAAACCAACACTTCGACTTCAGTTACAAAAAACAATACTGTATTTTTTATTTTCTTTTGCTTATATCTCGAAAACGGTGTGTCCTATCGCAAAAATAATGAAAATTTCGACGCCCTTTAGGAAGCCCTTAAACCGCAAATTCTCAACATGTTGGTAATTATTTTTTATTTTTTTTCGTTATTTTCCATACAAAAGCTGAAAATTTCCATTAAAAACACGTCGAGGCTGCCGTGCATGCGCGCCTCTGGCTCTAAAAAAAACACGGAGTAGGGAAAACAAGTACCAAGTGGAGGCGTGTGGTTGTCAAATTCGATTTTAGTTGTGTCAAAATAAGTTTTAAATTTAGAGAATTTATTTGTCAGAATAGCTCCGAGATTCCCATAGTCAAAAGTAAGGAATTTTAGTGATAGTTTAATTAGTTTAGTTCGGTGTACAAGAGAATCGGCACCAATGCCTATTCTTCACAAAGTCACTAACATTACAAAATACGCTATTCAAGTGTGATTTTTACCCTGCCTGACTCATTATAACAACCCATATGTTTTCTCAAAGCTGAAATTGATGACAGCCCACTTTGCCTTTATGTGGAGGTGAGATTTCGTTTAGATACGTCTCCAAAAGTAAGAAAAACGGAAATTTCAATTTCCTCGGTTTGCAATTCAGGTATCAGGATCATTTCGAGGCTTTTAATTAAGCTGCTCTATGACAGGACCTTAAAGAATGTTGTTGTCATTGATACTTGAGATGGCTTCTGCAATTCTTATTAGACAGGTTTATGATACCGGAGTCACACGTGTTAGAGCATATATCGAATAGATTACGTGTGAATCCGGATTTTTTATTTGTCTGTCTGTGGTGTATTGTTTAAACCATTTTAGTTGATTGACTTTCTTGTCGTAGTTGGGTTTTAGTTTTTATTAATTAATTTTTTTTAAAATTTTATTGTGGCTATAATTTTTTTTTTTTTAATGTGCTAATTAAGCCCTTTCATTTGCTACCTAACATGGAATGCATAAAAAATATTTGTTTTTAGTTCATGACTTTAAGTCCTCTGGAGGCCGCCATTTTTCTGACGTGACGATTTAATGTCACATAGCCTATAACCAGCGCACGATCAAGACGCTTCCAACGATACCTCATTTGTCAAATTGTGATGAGTCGTTTAGAAGATATGAGGGAACAGATGAACATTCATACATACCGGTCAAAATCATAACCCTCCTTTTTTTTTCGCCGTAGTCGGGTAAAAAATTCTCTCTTTTAAAAAATAAACAAAAGACAAGGTTTCAACAAAGTAAAGGACACGTCACGTTTGCTGGCCCGTTTGCGTTTTTGGTGTTATGTTCATTAATTATTACAGCACAGCCGGCACAATCGCAAGAAATGGAGAACCCGCGCAACGTGTAAACCCTCTTTGACTTGTACCTATTAAAGAGATAGCCTTGTCTCAGTGGTGCTGAAATATTTATCAACTCAGGCGCATCGCGGCGGGATTTTTATAAGGGATGAAAGGTTAATAGTTTCACGTAATTAACAGAGTAATATTAAAATGGAATGCTAATCTACGTGTGAATTTGCAAGCCTCAACACTGATTTAAAATAATTAATAAACCTAGAGCAATTCAAATGGTATTGTTAACATTATACACCATATTTGTTTAGCTTATCAACACTTCCCATGTAGATATAACCGATGCGCAAAGATTTTATTCACTAGAGATATTTAATAGACTTTAAAATTCAAAGCAATCTTCTGAATATCCTAGGTATTCCGATATTTTTTTTTTCTTTTTTCTGTCTGGAATTTCACAGTAGCAGCCCGGAGTCAGAATTTGTACTCAATTGATGGCAATAGCAATAAATTGTTTTTAAACCGAAAATTGGGTCAATATGGGATACACTCTGAAAAGTATCTCGCACTTATACAGGAATTGTGAATTTAAAAAATTGTCAAGTACTTAGAGCATTGTGTCTAAAAATACTCTGTGAGGAAGAAACCCCCTATCATGGATGGACAGAGAGGGATATTATGTTCATTTGTATATTCAGTTTAGTAACGGTAACTCTAAACTAACTCTCATATTTATTGTTGAGCTGATAAAACACCATGGAAATAAATATTTCATATAATAAAGCCTGTGTTATATCTTTGGCTTAGCTCCAAAAAGTATTAAACTATTTATTTACAATATTGGCAAAGCATTAAGATTGCAGTGTAAAGATTGAATTATGGTAATAGTCACATTTTATTCAGGACATTATAGGAATGGTATTCTACAGGCTAATCATTATCTTAATCTTTATTAATAGGAAAACATCAGTTTCTACACACACAGTTTCCAGAGAGGGGGTTGTGGCTAAATGATAACAGCCGCATGGACTGATTGAAGGTTAAGCTATGGTTGCCGCAGTCGGTTTGTAGATGGGTAACCATCCATTACATATTCAGGCATCTCCATGCCTCGGAAAGGTTGTTAGCTGTTGGTCCCGACTGTCATTAGTAGATCTTTCCAGTTGTTACTGGTAGTCAAACAGCAAAGTCTGACAATTAGTCTTACTAAGAGGTATTGTGTTACCCAGTAACTAGTAACTGGGTTGTGGAGGTCAGATAGGCAGTCGCTAAAAATACTGGTATTCAGCTGCATCCGGTTAGGCTGGAAGCCGACCCATACATAGTTGGGAAAAGGGTAAGCTAACTTTTGTTAAAAGTTATTATTATTTTTGAATGAATGTCATCCCATGCTTCCAGAAACAGATGATGGAATTTTTGATGAGATGAGTTTTTTTTTTTTCTTTACCCACTTTGCCAAAGGGGGCGTCCCTTTGGCAAAGTGGATAAGCTAAACACTAAGCCCATGCCCTCTGTCTGTTTGTCTCATGGTTGTGCAGATACCAAAGTTGATGACATAGTAGATCATCAAATATTGCATGTCATCAACTATAATATTCATGATAAGTGTATGCTAAATTATATGATTACTTCCTTTATTTTAATCAGAGAATACCATTTAACTTGATGTAATATTAAACCAAATAAAGCATATTCATTTGAAAGTTCAAAATGATGATAGTTTCAATGTTGAGAATGTTTTAACAATCATTGCATTGAACAAATTTACAGAATTTTGGTGTTGGGTTTATTTACAATTAACACTATTCTTGACTCAGAATGACGTGGACGATAAAAAGTGCATGAAAAAAGATACTGAACAATAATAACGTTTCTGATTACTTCAAAACTCAGAAACTATTACATCACGTAAAGTTAGATACTAAAAACAAGATAGGTTTACAAGTAAGTTACATGATTTACTCACCCCTGCTCCTCGAGACTGTCCTCAAGTTCTGCACACTTCACCTCTATCTTCCTCTTCCTCTCATGGTCGAGAATCTCCCGGTTTGGTTGTTTATTTGACGCAGAGTCCAGCTTGGCTATTTCTTCTTCGGTGCGATAATTCACCGAGTCTTTGGTCTTCCGCACTCCTGCCCAGTTTCTTTGCACATAGCCATTTGTACCAGAGCCCCTTGGCGTCGTTAAACCAATACCATTATACATTTTGCCGGTTTATTTACCTAAAAATCATAAATCAATTTTATGGCATGCTGTGCGAGGGGTATGGCTGCGCCGGACAATCACAATGTAGGTGTCAAAAGCAAAATGACTTCACTACGATGTCGTAGACACACTTGCAAAGTTATTTAGGTCAATTATCTACGCAAATATCTCACCATTTACAAGCACCTCGTTAATTTAATTTTTATTCATAAGACACACGTCCATCTTGGCTGGTTCTGATTTTTTTTATGGTTGACTTTGTGGCAGAGTTACCATTTCGAGAAAAGTTAAAAGGGCATAGAACATATTTAGTTACAACTAAATCAATCAAAGATACCTACGTATTGAAAACCATTTTAAAACATTACCTACATCATTACCTATGTTTAGAAAAAAGCATTTATACCTATTTATCCAAATGATTTGATTGATGAATTTATGACTTTTCTGAGGCGTTTTTCTAAAAAGTATAAAAAAACCATTTAATTTCTGTGGTGAATACTACTTAGTCTTTGCATTATATAGTGTTCTGTGAGTCTGTGTCTGTGGTAAATGAAGTCTGTGCAACTATTTAATCTGTGGTATGTGCTGTGATTGCTGTGAATGAAGTTTATTGTTTTAGGTTATGTTTTGAGTTTTGTTTACACACTTAATTGACTAGACCAAACTAAAAAATAATAATTATAATCTCGATTATTCATAACTTGAAATTGCAAACAGAAACTTTAATCATGCTTGACAAAGTTCTGTACAACACCGTTCTTTCGCAAACACTGTCACCTTGTGGAAAATATTTGGTTGCCGGTAATATTTACAGTCAGATTGCTGTTTTTGAGTGAGTATTTTCTGTATGTATTGTAGTTGGTTAATTATCTACCTATGTCATTTTGTCTAATCACACAGCACCAAAGACGACCCACTGACCATATAATGAGTGTCCATGGTGTTTCGTGCCCGTTCTTCTCCATAGGTACCTACTATGCTTAGGAATGGACTTCCTATATTCTAACTGACTGACTGACTGACTGCTTGACAATCCTAAAGTGCCTGTAAAGTTTGAGTTTAATATTCGATCTCTCTCTCTCATCAGTCTCATCACTCCACTTCTTAATTACTAATTTTTCTTTTTCAGTCTGGATAGAATCCTTAATCCTGTTACGGAGCTACTCACTTCAGATTACAATAAGCCAAAATACACGCACACTCTAGAATCTGGTCGCCAAGTCTGCAGCTTGGTCAGCACAGAAAAGTTTTTAATAGCAGGTACAGTTAATGAAATATTTGGATGGGATTGGAAGAATGCGGTCAGTTCGAAGCTAAGCAAACCTTCATGGACTATCAGGATACCGTCACAACCATCGTCCATGGAACAAGCTGACGTGAATAGTCTATGGTTGTCTGAAGATGAAGCAAAACTGTATGCAGGATGTGGTGACAATAATGTTTATGTTTTTAACTTGGAAGATGGTACACTGGTGTCTACTTTGAAGGGGCATACAGACTTCATACACTCTGTTCATGGAAAGTGAGTATATTATTTAGTACATATTCATACCTGTTCATTTATTTACATAATATCGGATCATAAGATGCCAAAAGAAACGTGCTTGTATCTGACTTTAAATTTTTCTAATTATAAAAATTACAGCAACCAGCAACTCATTACAGCCAGTGAGGATGGCTCAGTGATGCTGTGGGACACCCGTACCTGCAAGAGTCACAATAAAGTAGAACCCCATACCAACAGCAAAGTGGGCCGGCCTGATGTAGGCAAGTGGGTGGGATCCGCTGCCTTAGGAGATGACTGGATTGTGAGTATAGCTTGAGATTTTATTTAGTTGCACTATAATAATGAGCAGTATTAGAATTTAATCAAAATAATATTAAACTCTCTATGTAATATATTTATTGTAAAATACTTTGATTTCAAAAACTGAAAAAAAAAAAAAAAAGTTTATTTTTCCCAAAACAGTTACATGGATTAAATAATGAGACATCACAGGTAACCAACACAGGTATTATCAATTACTTACTGGGGTAAGTAATTGATAATACCTGTGTTGGGGCTCTCGCTCCTTCCCTTAATATTAACAATATTGAGACTAATGCACAAAAATATTCCAAAAAGTAACAAAAAATAGAAAAATTTACAGTAAATGACTTATTAACTAATTAGCAGCTCTTTGTGTAGCTGAAGTTGTATGCCTAAGTGAAACTGTATGTATGTGCGTCTTGTTTGTAGTGTTGTGTGTGTGTGTGTGTGTATATAAATGAGTTTGGGTGTGTGAATGTGAATATCTTCTTCAAAGTGCCGATGTGTTTGGATGATTGGTACGGAGGGAATAAAAAAAAAAATAAACTATTTTATTTCTTTCTGTAAGTAGATGGGTTTAAAAAAAAATATGTAAGAAATCCTCTTAAGGGGTCATTGTACAAACCATTATGAACAACTTTCACTATGGGACCAACCTAGAAAACTCGAAAAAAAATCAGCTGTTCCCTACATTTTGACAAGCTATGTGAACGTAAATGTAGGGAACAATTTTTTAACGATTAATTTTTAACGATTTTTTTTTCGCTATGTTTAGTTTGGTCCCTGAAAGTAGTTTTTAGTGGAAAAATCCAATAACACTTTGACCAACACAGGAATCGAACCCGGAACCACATGCTCTTGACTTGAAATTACTTTATTTTCCTTCATAATCCTAATCAATGTTATCTGTCAGGTGTGCGGCGGCGGTCCTCGCCTGGCTCTCTGGCACCTTCGGTTCCTGGATGCCGTCACGGTCTTCGACCTCCCTGATCACGGCATCCACGTGTCTTTTTTCCACGATGACTGCGTCTTCGCGGGAGGAGCAGCCAAACACCTGTACCAACTGAACTACTCCGGAGAAGTGAAGGTAGAACTACCCGTCTCGGCGACCACAGTGTACTCCGCAGTCTTGAGAACAACCCCCAACAAAGTCCTGGCCATCGCCGGCTCCAGCCCAGAAATAGACCTCTGTACCACCTTCAATTATAGAGATCAGGTCCTACACTTTCGGTAGGTGAGTTAAAGTTGTTTTCTGTTATCAGTAGGTGATTTTTTTATTTTATCAGACAATAAATAAATAAATGATGTAACATAACTTTATTATTTACAATTTTATTGCTAAGTGGAAATTATTAAGCGTAGAAGATCAGAATCAGTTTTAATTAATTTTTTATACTGACAAGAGAGTGAGTATTGCAACACAGCATGACACATTTATGTATGAATTAGCTTCAAATACTAATTTGAAGTCTATATACCAACACTTAAAGTTCCATTTCCTCTCATACAAAACAGTGTCAATATATGTCAACCATAGGAACTAGAGAGGTTTCCATTGCTGTATAAAAAGCTTAAATATAGCCATGTCCTGCCACTACAGCCGGGATGAACCCTTGGCTGCCATCCCTCTTCTTTACATAGAACCACTCTGCATCCACATCGGTTTCCACGCCCCCACCTTGCACTAACACAACCACATCTCCTTTTTGCACTGTCAAAGTATTATTTAAAACACTCCCTGTATAATCACTGTTCACTACTAACAGAGTCTGTCTCTTCACTTGTTTAAAGTCCCTATTTTCTTTTTCATGTATTTTATCAATATTGGAGCAAACTGATTTGGTCTTTAAGTATAGGGTGTCAAAGTCTTTTTCTGCGCACGAGTTCTTGGACTTGCGTCGAGGGGTTTTAGAGGGGTAGCGGCACTCGGAGCGTGTGCGTCCGCGTAGCTGTTCCTTTTCGTTGTCCGTGAGGTTCCCGCATGGACGCGGGTAGATGTCCGTGCTGCTCTCCCAGCATGGCGTCTTCTTTTGTGGTGATCTGAGAAGTTAAGAAAATGTCGTGAGGAAACTTTAGAGAGTATGAATGTGGATGGCTATAAGACGAGGGGAAGACCAATATATGGACCGTGCGAAAGGTGTTTTTTTTTTACCAACTTCTTCAAAAAGGAGGGGTTCACAATTCGTGTTTTTTTTTTTTGTTTATATTTTACGCGATTACTTCACCAATTATGAATCAATTTTGATGATTCTTTTTTTGTTTGGTAGAGGAGATCAAGCGGAATAGGTTACTAAATATATCAACGTCTATTGTATTTTAGAGGAGATCTATTCAGAGGTGGTCTATTAACTTTGCTTGCGTAGTTATTTGAACCTTACTTGAGTTAGTTGTACAAATGTACAGTCACAATCAGGCAGTATTCTCAGCGGCAAGCACGCGCTATACTGCCTGCACATATCCCTCGTCGCCATGCGGCGTATGCGCATACAACCATAGTGCGTTCTTGAACACTGCGTTACTTCCCTAGTGCAGTCACAAACTCACCTATTAGGCAGTATTCCCAGCGGCAAGCACGCGGTATACAGCACGTATCCCTCGTCACCGTGCGGCGTCTGCGCATACAGCCACTGTTCGTTCTTGAACACTGCGTTCACGACTGTACCCAGTGGTAGTGGCAGTTCTTGTTGGATGTCCTTCTGCGTTTGGTAGAGAGTACTCGGGTACGCGATCACTACGGGAATATTGCCGGGACGGTCTATCGTAGCCTGGAAGGAGAAAAGGAAAGTTCAGCAAAGGTGTAATTTGTAATTATAGACCTTACAATAATTCAAAACTAAAACTCAAAGCATTTATTTCTATTAAATCATTTACAGGCACTTTTGAATTGTCAAAGAGTCGGTCAGTTAGTCAGAAAGTTGAAGCTAGTAATGCTTGAATGGAGATCGTGGCTAAGTAATAACAGCCGCACGGGTCAATCCATCAGGTTAAGCTACGCTTGCCGGGGTTGGTCCGTGGATGGGTGACCATCTTTACATACCGAGACTCCTCCGTGCCTCGGAAAGTATGTTAATCCGTTGGTCCCGGCTGTCATTTGTAGATCTTTGACAGTTGTTACGGGTCGTCAGAAGCCTGAAAGTCTGACAACCAGCCTTACCAAGGGGTATCGTATTACCCAGTTACTGGGTTGTGGAGGGCAGATAGGCAGTCGCTCCATGAAAAGTCAAAGTCAAATCACTTATTTCAAATAGGCACATTAAAGGCACTTTTGAACGTCAAAAAAACTAAGAAATAGAACTGATTCTAGTTGCCCCTTCCAAAAGGTAGTTTTCGTATGGAGAAGAATGGGCAAGAAACTCCACTGTAAAATACTGTATTCAGCTGCATCAGGAAAAGGCTAGGCAAATGATGATGAGACCTTACAATAATGTCTGAGAAGACGATTTATAAATATAAAAAAAAAAACATCATATGCAGGGCTTATTGTTATGGATAGGTTTGCCCTATTACATGGTACTTGTAAAATAACTGCCGGCGAAGTATGTGTGTACCTTCTATATAGACCTCTGTCTATCGGTTCAGGGAATTTAGAAGGCCTAACTCTCGTTGCGGGAAAGTCCGAAAGTGATGCCGGGGCCCTTGGCAACAGGCAACTGAAGGAACACGGGTGGGTTTTAGTCAGTAAAAGTCTGACACGCCCTTCCGCTCCGCTCAGAGCGGGAGAAGTCATTAAATGATAGCCTACACTAAAAAAAAAAAAGAAAAAAAAGAGCGTCTAACTCCCTAAGCACGAAATCCGTAGTTTCGGCTGAGGTTACGGGTGTTTCCCACTCCGTAACACTTACGGACATAGGATTACTTTGGGGCCCGAACTAAGAATGAATGGCAACTTGATTTGAAAGTTAATCTCGATTTTATGCCCTTACGAAAAATTGACTTTGTCACTTGTGTTGACGGATCGCTTTCTTACTTTCGGACGGGCCCGTATTTACGTTGACGTAATTAGAGAGTAGAGCCCAGGCGTTATGTTGTGTTATGTGAACGGTTCGAGCCTGATGTATTTTTTTCTAATTTTCATCTTAAAATCACTACGGTCTAGATTTTTTTATCTAAGTTTTGGTTTATATCCTTTTTTCCAATCCAATCTATAATTTGACCCCCGTCTTATCCCTGCACAATGACTTTTTTTTTTGAGCCCAACTGACTAGGCATTATTTGCATTCTCCTTTAATCCTTATTCAAAGTCAAATCAATATGCAATGCTAAACGCATTCGTTTTCGTACGTCTGATAAAAAAGTAGTAAATCAATCCCAAATTTATGTAAAAAATTAAATAAAACTATAAAAGACCGCGGAATTTATTATTTTGCAATATCGTGTAAAATCCGAATGTGAAACGTGAAAGAAAGAAAAATGCGTTGGACGCATAGAACATTAATATTCAGGGTTTTTGGTTATACATCGGTAATCCGTTGAGGGGATGTATGAGAGATTGTAAATGACCTCTCCTACATCCCCTTAATCGATTGCCGACATAATAACCAATACCTAACCCTGTATACAGGGTGTTAGGGTAGACACCGTTGTCCTTGAAACTAGTGGTTTGGTGTCATCTATAATATACTTTTTCTATGGGACCAACTTTGAAATCGCAAAAAAAAAAACAGCTGTTCCATACATTTTGTCGATTTAAGTGAACACAAATGTATGGAACAGCTGATTGTTCCCATATAAAAAGTATATTATAGATGACACCAAACCACTAGTTTTAAGGATAACGGTGTCTACCCTAACACCCAGTATATACATTTTTTTTTACATTAAAATAACACGTTTTCTTCACGCGTTGCGGCTTCTAGGCTGACACAGCAAACATATTTATTCCAATTTAAGTATAGGTGTTTTCAAAAAGTTGAAAGCTCTACTTATGTTTTATTAATATTTAAATTTTAGATACAAAATGGTGCCACTGCTCACATAATATTTTTGTTTTCATACTTGTTGATTAATAGCTAAAACGTGACAATACAATCCTGGACGCTTGCACCTAACAATTAACAAGACACAAATATTTTGACCGCACACGTTACGGGCAATAATTTTTCAAAGAGCTTTTAATCTTATGTTTAACAAAGGTCATTTAAAATTATAGTGACCTCGGGACTCGATTTTTAAAAGTCTCTCGTGAAATATTGTATTGCCGTCTCGTCGAACTGGCGCAATTAACACCGTAACGTTTAACCCCTACGAAGATATATTGTTGTTTTAAATAAACCGCACTGATGAATGGCCTCTCCGCTCGAGATTATCTTGTAACCCCACATTACAACAACCCTAAAAAACATTCACTTAAAGCCCATTATTCCGAGCATATACCGCAGAAATAAAATTGCTTCAATAATCTGCCAGTCCAAAACTGTTCGCCCGAATTTATTAAAAACTTCGGAAAGGATATCGAAATTTTTAAATGACTTGCAATTTAAGCGTTGTCCAATTTTGCGCCAATTTCGCGGCTTACGTTCTACAACCGGGTTTATGCTCCGAGGTAACGCACAAAAACCGTATGTACATCGTAACGTCATAATAACCAAAGAAATGAGTAATGATCGAGATTTACAGGTGCATTTAAATTCTTTTGTAAAAAAGATCCGTTGATATCGCAATAACGAATGCCAAAAATGATGAATGACTTTTTCCAAATTAAAGTGGGTTACGGATACATTATTTTGTTTAAAAGGATTCTTATCGCTTGTTACGAGCTTTTAAATGATTGGCAGTAATGGCAGTGGCACGGCATTAACTGTAAATCAATAATCAAGCAATTTCTCACCTCGGTAAGGAAGCTGTCCAAATCTCGGATGTCATATCCAAATTTTCCACTTTGGTTCCTCTTCTTTCTTCTGTGTCGATGCCTGTGTTTCTTCCTCACGTACTCCTCAGTACCAACACTAGTATCTGAGTATGTGTCCTGCACGTTAGAAAACTCTTCACACGCATTCCTAAACCTAAGATTATGGTAATATTCATTACGTCCTACGACCCTATCTTTCACATCTCTAGGCTTGCACTTTCTGTAACGTTCGATTTCATTTGGCTTCTGATTGTGATTCTTATCCACTTCGCTTTTGATTATAGTATTTTTTATTTTATCTTCAGTTTGAAACTTATCAGCCGTCAGTTTCGCATTCTCTAAGTTTTCTTTCAACACCCATGTAAGCGATATCTTGGATTTATGACGATGGGCTAAAGGTGTGGAGTGCCACAGACCCATATCTCTAATTTCGGCGTACTCAACACTACTGGTATCTGGGTTGTCATCTATTAGAGACGATATCTTGCAGTTCGCTAGCAAGTCTAAGACTTCGCATGCTGGAGGTGCGTTACTCTGGAATTTATAAGTCACTAACTGTAACAGCAATTCACGGTTATTAAAATGTTCATGTTTTGTTTCAAAGAAACATACCGTATTGTTCAATCCTTGATTTTCAATACCATCAAAATCATTCACTCGTTCACTATACGGTGGCGGTAACTCTTTAAACGTGATTTCTGGAAGTTAAATAATAAACGATTAAAAATCACAATCGGCCGTGCTTAATGCCTCACCGGATACTATTAATAACGAAATTTATACCATAGTCAGCTGAGCGGATTATTGGGCATAAATAATCAAGTTGCAGTCATAACAATGAAAGTGGGCGAGTGCGCGAAACAATGCCCTCCCGGGGGGATGCGCGCTCCCGGACTACCCGGCGGCTCCCGTGCGCAGGCGCACCAGCGACTCGCGCTCGTCTCTCGGCATAAATCCCGATGCGCGCGCCGCCCACCGTCCGCGGCTTCGCGCCCAACACTGGCTCCCCGTGCTGATAAACTATCGACATCGCCCTCCTCTAAAAAAATCTCGCCACATTCTCACAGTTCAAAGTGGGCGCACTCATGCGAGCGCAGTGGAAGACGTCGAATTAGCCTCGGGACACGATTTGCAGCCGCCGCAAACATTCGGTCAGAGCTAGACTCATCCATCAAACATTCATTTTCATAAGTCAATACACTCACTATCTATGCTCAAACCGCAAATGGTGTCTAATGAAATCGGGTGAAATTGTAGAAATGCGGCAGTCACGAGCCACTAATTGTCAGGTGCTAAGAGTCAAACAATAAGTTCTAAAGGCAAGCGTTTTAACACTTCTCACACTTTTCGAGGTATATACAGAATAAACACCTGTGTTTGTGTTTCGTTATCTTGTCTCGTGCTTGATTTGTATTTTTTTCTTAATAGACACGAGATTCCTTTACAATTGAGTGTTGTTTAACTAACCGTAACATAACAATAGTAATTAACACATCATAAATTAGAGCTACCGCGTGCATAGATAATGTAGTTCAAATATAATACAAACTTATTTGCTTCTATTGTGCTGATGAATACTCGGATTTTGTGTACGAAGTTATATATCATCACGGATTTCTGAGATGAGCTATGCACGCAATGCATATTTGCATGATTGTGTAAATCCGCGTTGAATGCAGATACTTTTCTTCGCATTAGACGACGGACGGAGATATTTAGCGATTTATTTTCTCCTTTTTTCTTTCGTGCCTGGATAACTGTCATTATCATACCAATATTATACAGGGTGTTAGGGTAGACACCGTTATCCTTGAAACTAGTGGTTTGGTGTCATCTATAATATACTTTTTATATGGGACCAACTTTGAAATCGCAAAAAAAAAATCTGCTGTTCCATACATTTTTTCGATTTAAGTGAACAAAAATGTATGGAACAGCTGATTCTTTTTAGATGACACCAAACCACTAGTTTCAAGGGTAACGGTGTCTACCCCACCCAGTATAGGTACCGTAACAGTTTAAATACAGTCGATTAGACGTTAGTGCACTAAATGTTGATTTCCTTCGCCTAGGTTGGAGAGTGAAATAAAGAAGCCATATCGGATTACAGTAAAGCTGATAGGAATGATGATTATTTCGTGTCAATTCGTTCATGCTCATACATTATTTCAGTAATTCCGATTATCCACCCGAAAAAAAATACCCTTTCAAGTGGGTTTACGGAAACATATGTTCTAGAATCCACTCTATTAGCCAGGGTGGATACCTAATTTAGCTTGCGGTTTCTATTGTTGGGCAATGTCCTACCACTGCTTGACATAGGCCTTTCCAAGGCTTCACCACAAAACCCAGTAATGCTCCTTCTAAATTCAGTCTGTCCCAGCCGTCTTTATAAGGTCGTCAGTCCAGCTAGTCGGAGGGCGTCCCACGCTTTATTTGGTGGTACCTACGCGGTCTCCACTCGAGGACTCGTCTGTTCCATCCAACATCCTACAGCTATCGGTCCATTTACAGACATAACTGGCATAAGCCACTTCAGCTTCCTTATAACTCTGTAGGGTATGTCGGTAGCTCCAAATCTTTTCCGAATAATTTCATTTCGGTAATCTTGGCAATGAACAATCATGACTGTTGAACTATATAGGTAGTACTTATAGTCTGAAAATATCTGAAATTGCCTTTATCCAACGCATGCTTTGGGCAAATTCACGGACATAAAGTCCATAACGTTGTCACGGCGTTGATGGTAAAATCCATGTGGATTTTTTGGGGTGGATGAACGCCGGAAAAACTGAGTTATTTTACAGAATCGAGTTTGGCATTGTCTATTGGATTAAATTAGATATTGCTCTGTGACCATTGTTTGCCAAAATGCTTTATAACTTGATCTTGATCTTCTAGGATAATTTTCGATTCTAATTATTACGGGTCATTCACACGTCCCTTAAATACCTACAGCCTACGCATCGTCGTTGGCGATTTTTGCTTTACCCCAGATGGTGACAATTTTATTACTTTCTTAATTTACGAACACCATAAAATAAATGCGACAGCTATAACATTTACGCGTTTTAAATTCCACGAAATTGGAAAGTGAGACAGTTTGTTGAGGCTGTGTCGCGTACGTTACTCCGACGCCAATTTCACGGTTTTATTGCGTCCAGTATTACTTTACCGCTCTCACATAATAATTGTTATTACATACTTGAAATACGCACGTAATTTTACAATTCGTTACAAAATATAGCCTCACTGGCCACACAACAGACGGTACGGTTCCGCGAGAAAACGTATTTATATCTGCTGTTATTATCGTCTAATAGACGAAATTAATTACTTTCATTAAACGCCTTCGCAGGCCACCCACGTCGGGTATTTATTGGTAAATAACTAACGTGCTATGTTAACTTCATAGATACATTGTTTTATAGCTTGTAAAAAAAAGACATTTTCACTCTCGATCTTAGAATCAGGGATCTCGATAGAGATGAAATTGTGGGGCTTTTTGCGTGTCTTAGGTTTTGCTAGGACCTCGTTCATGTCATAGCCGGAGGTCAGCTGTACCTGCCTATCTACCATCAAGTGTAATTTACAGATTGTTTTCAATTTAATTTAATTGTATTGAAGTAATCCGACATGTTACATAATCTTCTCATTTAACAAACTGAGTAAGTTCATTCGCATGATTTATAAATGTTAAAAGAGAATTTTTACTCAAAGAGTCACTTTACTGTATATTAATTAAGCAACGAGATCCTTATAACAAAATGCAATCCATTGGCAAGTATTCCAAAAATACTTCATCGATTTTTTTCCGTATTCTTTTCGTGGTTTAAGAAGCGTGAAAACGGAAGACAATGCGTTTAAGCCCAAATCACGAGCATATCGCTATGTGGAGAATGTGTCCCCACAATGAGGAGGAATGCCGCGCAGATCACGACAACTGCCGAAAACGTGCGCACACGCATCCCGCCGGGCATCCCGTCGCGCAAGCAAGCAACGCATCTCATAAAACAAATTATGGATTTTAAAAAACGAATTCAATTGTTTTACACGATGGATGGACTGTGTGAAAGATGATATGGCTAGAAAAGGAGGAACAACTGAAATGACGACTACAGAGAGGTATGGAAGAAAAAGACATGTGGCGCCGCCGCCGCCCTCAAATAAATTGAGATAAAGAAAGAGAATGATGAGATGAGTATTTTTTTTATATGTAACATCTTTCCTCTCGCTTTCCTGAAATCTGTGGGAGTGATTTCATGAAAAGGGAAAACGGAAGTGTGTAACAGGAAGCCGGGGAAGCGCGCGCTATTTAATTTGACCAATGAGCGCGCGCTGTGCTAGAGATGGCCGTCAGATCGCACCAACTCATTTTCCGAGAGGTTGTAAACACGTTGATGATGATGAATATTGTTTATGTCATATAAACGTCAGCCAAGATGTCAGATGTTACACATCGTATGCGAATACTGTAATATACACTCGATTTTTTTAATCATGTCTGCTTGATATATGTATTTGAGTTCCCATAAGAATGGCGATGAGTTTTGTTCACGGTCTTAATAATATTTTACAGATACTTATAGGTTTACGCTTGATATAATGACCGATAAATAATAAATTACGTAATCGTTCCACTTGAGTAAATTAAATGGTTTACAGTTCATGTTGTTGGCTAGGTTCTAGGCGGTCCTGCAATTATTAAGTTGATGTACTGCCTTTATAATTCTCGCTTTATAACTGAGAGATTACGGGAAATACCGCTTTATACTAACTAAACAGTTGTCTTTGAGATAATGAGTTTATTATTGTTGTTGCTTGTCTGCGTAATTTAAAGGTGACTCAAAATGAGCGGTAATGATGTGAGAACGTTTCCGAATTACTGCGCATCGGTGGGCAATATTGCGCATCCGTTATAATAATACGGGCAATATTGCGCATCCGTAATAATAGTATGGGCGTATTGCGCATCCGTTGTGATACTTTGGGCAATATTGCGCATCCGTTACAATAATATGGGCAATATTGCGCATCTGTTAGGTATACATAAATGGACATTATTTTGCGCATTCGTTATAGTGACATGACAATGTCGGTTAGGTAATCCGTAGGTATGAATTAGATCTTATTTTTTTTAAACTTCAGTTTGGTTTATTTTCAGCTATTGGTGTTCAGTGATTAATTTCACAGTCACACTTTTGAGCGAGATTTTATATTTTACTCATAAACGTCGCGTTTTTTTTTTTCTTCCAATATAAACTAAATCACCATTAATGTCTTGAACGGCTTTGAATTGTTGTTATTGACATACGAATTTATTACAAAACATTAAGTAATTAAATATCTGATATTATTTATGTTACTGTGACATTATAGCCTTTTTTGTCGTAATTAAGTTACGCCAACATTAATAATTTTAACATTTATGGCTCTTTAGGGTTCCCCTTACCCAAAGAGTGCCACTGCCAACGGTGACGTCCTACCTATTACTAAGGCTCCGCTGTCCGTCCGTCTCAGGTCTGTATCTTTTAAACCGTAATAGGTAGACGCTTGAAATTTTTACAGAATGTACTACTATTATGGCCATTTCTAACAACGCTATTTAAAAAAAGGGGGGTATAGTAGAAACTTGTTTTTTTTTTGAAACTACTGTATAATATTGTAGCTAATAATATTGCGGAACCCTTTTCGTGTGCGAGTCCGATTTGCACTTGGCAGCTTCATAGGTATCGTTCGCTCATTTATCCGAGGTACCTACTTATTCCGAAAGAAATTATAGATGTTCGATAATAACATTTAAAATTCACGATATAAACTACAATATGAACTAGCCATTAGTTCGAACGTGTTATTATGTCGATCATTATCGGTAAGTCATTATGTTCGTCCACGAAATATTTTTTAGGAACGCCTACGTTCCTTTTAGATACGTACAAACTTAATAACATTAACTTTATCTCGCCAAAATCTACCAGAAGTTTATATTAAAAGGTGCCAAGTTTTTATAATTTATTCTGTTTTTCGAACTTAGCGTGTTTGGGTGATTCTGTGATGTATCCGCTAACAAGTTCGAGGTAATTTGTGACAGTTAATTATAAATAATTCTAATAGGTCATTTGGATTACTAACAGGTTGACACTTGAGTATAATGGTTGGTGGTTTCGTAGTAAAACTTGAGTTATTGTTGACTTTATCAGTCATAACGATCGAAGGTCTCAATGTTTATGAGACCGTGAATATAATTATAATTATTATAACTAAGAGTAGCCCTGTGGAAGTTAAGACGATGTGCTCATAAATAATTGTAATGATTCCATCACATTCCTGACTACTCGACCTGGGGACCAAGTCTACCAATTCACAAACATGTCAGTGGTCTCACAATGATCAGTTTTTGACAGATTTTGTATGGCATATCTGTCAAAATCATTACAATTATTTATGAGCACATCGTCTTAACTTGACCCCCTTAACACCATCTTTGTCGCTACAAAAGTCATTCTGTCCATTCAAATCAAACATGCATTCATCGATTTAAAAGTCCTCGAAAGTCTTGAATAATTTCTTTCGCACACATGATGTGCGTCCGTGACTCAAATTCGTGAACGCGTCAGTGAAGCATCATTGGTGGAACTGGTAGGAGGGCAGCAGGGAATTAAGGGTAAGTGTAGGCAACCGATAATTGCGGCGTGGGAACGCGCCCCGCCGCGCCGCGCCCGCCGCCTGCGCCTGCGCCGATAGCACAAAAGTATTGCCAATTTGAAATTTAAACTCAAACTAATATAAGCATTTATTTCAATTAAACCATTTACAGGCAATTCTTGACATTTCATAATTGTCAAGGAGTCGGTCAGTCAGAAATATGAAGCTAGCTATGAAGCCCATTCCAAAGCGTAGTAGGTTCCTGGATAAAGAATGGGCAAGAAACTCCATCGATACTCTCAATTCTGTTAGCAGTGAAAGTAAAATAATACTTACATTTATTATTCGTTTCTAGATATCGTTGTGTAATAAATTTAATGTTTATCTGTTTTGTTAATTAGACGGAAGAAGAGAAGACGTAACAGTTTCTGCCTCTCGCAATTTGTTGGCACCGATTCGTATTATTAGGTATTCATCGATCCGTGATTTTGCGATTTTATTTAAGTAATCGATTGTGAGTGTAAAGCTGCTAATTTTAGTTTTCCAATGATACCTACCTACTTCGAAATATTATCAAGAGTCATTCATCATATCACAGTCTTTACTTTTCGTTAAAAAGACGATTTTTTAAATATTTGTTGATATTCGGTTAATGCTCATGGCCTAAAGAATATTAATTACGTAAGTATCTAGTAATAAAAAAAAAATGTTAATCCGCGAAATGTTAATCCGGTACTAGCGAAATTTCGCGGCATTACATTTTAATTTTTATTAAATACTTAATAATTTATTTCAGATTCATCGATTACATCCATATTTGTTAGTATAATGGCGAGCTTACAAACTAGTGTTAGTAATAATTAATAATTGATTTATTGATATGGGTACCTAATAATAATAAAAATCCTAACTAATATTATAAATGCGAAAGTGAGTTTGTTTGTTACACTTTCACAATAAAACGGCTGAACGGATTTGGATGAAATTTGGCACAGGGACCATGACCATGACCTGGAATAGGACATAGGATACTTTTTATCCCAATATTCCCACGGGATCGAGATTTACGCGGGTGAAACCGCGGGGCGCAGCTAGTACTTACTTAATAATAACTTACTTACTTTATAATATTACTTACTTCAGTCAGCTTAAAATAAGCGAAAATTTATAAATTGCATTTTTGTATTAAGTACGTAATTAGTGCAAGATGTGTCTGCGAACTCTACTTCCCCTATGCACCTCCTACATCGCATTGCACGCCACAATCGGCGAAAAGGCAAAATTGCAGCGCGGGCGCATTCTGCGTCCCGAGCGCGCCAAGCCATGTCACAATCACAAGCAATACAGAAGGTTGTTACTGAAACTTTTCATGAGAAACTTACAAAAACATAAAAGTCAAACGTAAGATTAGGTACCTATAACCACTTCAGCTAAAATTGATCGAAATTGTTTTTTTTTTCTCCATATTTTTATACTTATCCAAGTACCTAACTTTCGCCAGTAGCATTTGCGTTTGGTGTGAGGGCCACTTAGGTATAAGCTTGCCTACTGCTGAGCCATTTATGGTGGCAAACCGCTGCCCTGCGCATACGACGCACACCTGCACGAATCATGCATTGTGTGCATCACAGTGCATCCCGTAATGACAGCATGTATTCCTAGATATTCCCCCATATAAACCTACGCAGACGCCAAAATGTAGATGCGATCATGCGAATGCTGCGGTACATCGATTCAATTTTAAAAAGCTCTTATATCCATTTGAACAGGACTTCGATTTTATCCGTTACGCACATAATATAAATTTATCCATAAATTATAACAGCATTACACTCAAATTCAATCTGGTAGACCAACTATTATGTTATCTAGTCGCGTGCAAACTGGTTTTTGCTAAAGAAAGTGGCACTTTTCGTCTGCCAATATTAGGATTCGACGTCCAATCCAAATAATGTTGAATTTACTGACAATAGAAAGCGAAATCGGTGGAGGTTAGTGGAACGCTTTCCTAATGTCACAAAACATAGTATGACTGTAGCGAATAGGTAATCACAAGACGGGCTACGCGATTCGTTCCGCCCACCCGTCGCGACCACTGACGAAGGGTGTTGACATCTTTACAAAATGGACACGCAATTATGTATAAATCCTTTATTACGTGCATTACCATCTCAGGCCAAAGTAAGTGCATTACAATTGATGGTGATTTGCGTGTTACGCAAAATGCCGAGGACATTATAGTCAGGAGGCTCTGGACGATATAGCGACAACGGTGTTAGAAGTACCTTCGTAGAATTAGATAGCGAAACCTTTTGAAATTGATTTTGTTATTCTGCAGCCAAAATGTGTTGTTAGTTGTCAGTGTTTTATGTTTTTATTTTTATTATTATTATTTTTATAAAAAAAAAAAAACAAAAAAAACATACCTTCAGACGAATTGAGAACCTCCTCCTTTTTGAAGAAGTCGGTTTAAAATGCAATAAAACCATGACATGCAACCCCTAGGTTAGCTCCGAATTATAGAATCGCTACTTGCTAATGTGGGTTTTGAATTTTGTTCGTAAGCTCAAGATATCATTAGAAATAAAAAATATGATAGTCGCTTGTCGGTGTATATTTTTTTTATCATATGTTTTATATACATTTTAAAGTTCCTTTGTAAGTACCTACCTGTCCCACTTATTTATTTTTTTTGGGTGGGAAATCGTCATATGACTTCTCCCGCTCTGGGCGGAGCGGAAGGGCATGTCAGACTTTTACTGACTAAAACCCACCCGTGTTCCTTCAGTTGCCTGTTGCCAGGGTCCCGGTATCCCTTTCGGACTATTCCGCAACCCTGGCAGGGACTTGTCCCACTTGGCACCCATTACTTCTCCATAAAGGTACCAACATAGTACGTTATCAATCAAAATGTATCTATTCATCGAACGAAAGTGAGCCAACAATAGCTATTGTACCTACACTCTACCTTTTTGATAAAATACGTCTTGATAGGAACAATAACAATACTGCTAATAAATAAAAGTATGCCACGATAGAGAAGATGATTAAGTTAATCTGAACACTTTTATTAAGCTTATGCAACAGTGTTTTTGAGGTCATACTATGGAACTGCAAGTTACACAGAGCGAAGGAGACTAGAAGCACAAAGCTTAATTCCTTTAAATTATTTATAGGTATACCCCATTTGAAATAACATTAGACATTAAAACAAACCCTTTTACAGTCCGTTCAACCGATTTTGACTTCTATACCGTAGGCATAAGGATAGCATTAAAAGCAAAAAAAGTTACACAATACCAACTATCAACTGCGGCTGCCATTTGTCATGCCACCAACGCAATAGAATTCAAAATCGGTTGAACGGAATGTAAAAAACGCTTATCTATACGTCTAATCTTATTTCAAATGGAGTATAGATTATGAAGAGTTGATTAAATCCAGGTAAAAATGGAGGAAAGAAGGAAAAAAATGAACGTGCAGTTGACGATGTACAGCTACGACGGTAGGACAGTTTCAGGCTCAGGGAAATCCGGAAGAAGATAAATCAATCTGCCTAGCCTTTTCCCAATGTTGGGGTCGGCTTCCAGTCTAACCGGATGCAGCTGAATACCAGTATTTTACATGGAGCGACTGCCTATCTGACCTCCACAACCCAGCAACTGGGTAATGATACCCCTTGGTTAGACTGGTTGTCAGACTTTCGGGCTTCCGACGACTCGTAACGACTGTCAAAGATCTACAAATGACAGCGGGACCAACGGCATAACGTGCTTTCCGAAACACGGAGGAGTCTCGATATGTGAAAATGGTCACCCTTCCACGGACCAACCCCGGCAAGCGTAGCTTAACCTGATGGATCGACCCGAGCGGCTGTTATTACTTAGTCACGAGCTCCTCCGGAAGAAGATAGTCGACTTCTTAATAATGCAGGAGATTCTTGCCCATTCTTCTCCATACAAAAACTACATTTTGGAAGGGTTTTTGACGTACAAAAGTGACTTATATGAGCATAATAATTAAAAAAAAATGACTTTGATAAGGACGCAAAAAAAAGTATTTACTGTAAGTTGGCTATTTTTCATTGAAAGTCAAGAAAAAAATGTCTACCATCTTGTTTACTTAGTTGTAAACCGACCCGACGCAGTTCCGTGTCATTATAGCGTGTTCAAGGTATACGCATTGACGTGACATGGTCAAGGAAGGGCCTGTCCCTTCCAATTGAATCTAGCTCACTGGCCACATTCCTATTCTTCTCGGATTACAAAATCTCGCATAATTTATCTTAACAGGGAATGCAATTTGTTTAGACTGACGGTAAGTGGACGATGCTGCTCGGACAATGGCTCTATGATATCATTTGTTTTACAGCGCCTAAACACAGCCTCATATTTGCTTATTGTAGGGAATCGAGACTTCTTAATACTGAGCAGTCAATACGTGTAACCGTAGATTATACGATGCAGATATGCTTACATCACAAAACGTTTAATTATTACATCTATGGACATTTCCAAACGTATCATTAACAATTCGACGTAGCGATGGTATCATAAAAGCGCGATCATCGCTCGGCTGCTTTTCGGCATCGACATGGAATTCCTGCTACACTGGTATTCGGGAAACCGATTAAAATTCAGAAAAAAGAGCTTTACGTACAATAATTTAAGGTCAAGAAGGAGCGTGATCTCGACGCAGTGGATAAAAATTATTTATTTGCGTGGGGCGCGGCAATTAGGGGGGCGGAGCGCGTCTGCGCGCACGACCTTTCGACCCTCGGCCTGCGCCCGCGCAGCCGCGCCGCCTGTGGACACTCGTCCTGTCACGGGGACGCGGGCGGCGGCCCAGCGAAACAATCTCGAAATTGCATTCGGTCTTCGCTCTGCAGCACGATCTCACCTACTTTCGTGAATTATGTTCAACATTTTTTGCATTTTTCGTGTGCAAGATATTAAAATTACTCGTGCAGTTAAATTAACCAGAAAGATTTTTACTTTAATAGTAATTACACGTTTTCAAAATAATAAGACGGAAAATGAACAACAATATTTATATTTCTATTAAAATCAATTAGGTAACAAAAAAAACTTTTTACAAAAAAATACAACCGACTTCCAAACTGTCTTTACTTTTCAATTTTCGTTTATTGCCACCGACTTCCGAAATTAAAGTTATTTTTTACTTTTTTTGTGTTTTTTTTGGAAGTCGGTATTTTTTTGTAAAAAGTTTTTATTTTTCACTTTTTAGTTGTGGTACCTACCCCACACAAATTCGAATACCTGCTATGTAAATAACAGTGACGGAGTCAATCAATATTATCATCTACATACACTAAGTGGGAAAAAATACGTAATATTGAAGCTAACTCAAAAACTACGCAAGCAAAGTTAATAAAATTTATATGGGACCACTTCTGAAGCATGACCTACCAAACAAAAAAAGAATCATCAAAATCGATTCATAATTGGCGGAGAAATCGAGTACCTAACATACACAAAAAAAAAAAAAAAAACATACAGACGAATTGAGAACCTCCTCCTTTTTGAAGAAGTCGGTTAAAAATAACTCATGGTTTCTACAATGTTCATGCTCTAAATACCCATATGCCACGGGTCGCCTGGTCAGTTTTATTATTACATTCTTAAAAGGAGATGCAATTACCGATACAGCGTGTATCGATGGACGTACGCGCACGCATGCTCTCATCGGCAGACCGCGCCGACGAAATGTAGGCGGCGCGGGTAGAAATTAACCTGACTCTAGTATCTGATAGCATACCATGTTGCTCTTTAACTTTGTGGTGCTTTTGTTTCGAACGCTGCCAGCGACGGGAACTAGCCATGAAGACGATTAATTTACGCGCTACATGACGGCCACTCATGTTAAGTACAAAGAGATGAAAATATGCGTGTATTCGCGGCATTTCTGCAGAAAAACATGGAGTCAGATTTTGAGTACCTATACGTTTGTAATGATTGGGGCTAGTGGGGTCTTGAAAGTAAACGGATATTATGTTCAAATAAGTACCGTGCAGTGTGCATAATCATGATAATTAATGATAAAAACAAAGAAACAGCATAAATCTGCCTCAGTGATTCACCGGAACACACTCACAGTTGCTCACCTACTTGACCAGCATCAATTAGCTCACATGTATGTAACAATTATATCATAATGTTAAATAACTGACATTACGCAAGTTACTGTTCAACTTACTCTCTCTGAATTTGTTGAAGATTCTCTTCATGATGATCAGGCTGGCCGGCTCAACCCTTTGCGTTTGTAAGTGATAGTTCGGCAGGTGTGTCTGTAATAGGGGACTGTTTAGCCAGGTGTTCCCGCGCACGCGCCCGCGACACTAATGCTGTCTGCGCCGAGCTGGCCACCGTCACACTTGGCTGCGCCTGCGCCGGTAGCGTCGCGGGGTGGATAAACTTTACATCTGAATGTAGGGCCTCCTGATATGGTGGGTGGGATCATTTAATTTGCGAATGACTAAGCTTTGTTTTTGATTCAGTCTTTGTGTCCTTTGTTTTTGTGAGACTCGGAAATTTGATTGTCATCTTATATTTTATGTCTCATCTTATATTATCATGTCTGATAAAAGGTTACGCATACGCATAATCAGCCTATAATGTTCCCACTGCTGGGACACAGGCTTTCTCTCAGAGGGAGTGGGCCGTATTCTACGAAGCGGGCCCATTGCGGGTTATGAGATGTCACATGTCTTCTAATTTTTGGTTCCAGGATATGCCGGTTTCCTCACGATGTTTTCCTTCACCGTTTTGAGAGCCGTATTTGAGATACTTAAAGATTATTGGATGTGTTTTATGGAGAACGCAAGAACAGGGTACTTCATTACTAACTAGCTGCGTTATCGTCGACCATAACATAGAATGTAAAATGTCTGACTGGATTGATTATGATTGCTGTACGACAGAAAAAGTGACATTCTGTCAGCGATAACGATGATGGAAAAGGCAAAAATGTATGAGACCCAATCAATCTGACTAGCCTTTTGCCAACTATGTTGAGGTCGGCTTCCAGTATAACCGGATGTAGCCGAATACCAGTATTTTACCTGGAGCGACTGCCTATCTGATCTCCACAACCCAGTCGATACCCCTTGGTTAGACTGGTTGTCAGACTTTCGGGCTTCTGACGACTCGTAACGACTGTCAAAGATCCACAAATGACAGCCGGGACCAACGGCTTAACGTGCTTTCCGAGGCACGGAGGAGTCTCTATATGTGAAAATGGTCACCCATCCATGGACCAACCCCGGTAAGCGTAGCTTAAACTGATGGATCGACCCGAGCGGCTGCTATTCCTTAGCCACGAGCTCCAAAAAAATGTATGAGACTAAGCTATCGAAAAGCATATGTCAGTCCAGTTGAAAGCCGTTGTAGATATACGAAACGCTTTCGAAGCATTGTCACTTGTCTAGGCGCTCTGGAAACTATACAGGAACACGTTACATGAAAACAAGGTCATCACTAACTGTAGGTAAAGCAAAATCGGCTCAAAACAATATTTTCTCAGCTTTCTTTCAGCCATAATGCCTCCATATACTCGTAAGTAACAGTTGTTGCAATTAAAGTAATGGCACATAATAACAAAACTGTGACCCAAGGCGAGTGATTAAGACCACAGACAAGTATGGTGGGGTGAGGCCCATAAGCGGAATCACGCTCGGCAAAGCACAACGCGAGTGAACGGCGTGCGATATGCTCTGCAGAACCCATATCTTACACATACGACCATAATATACGTACCAGTATAACACAGCAAGAGCACAGATTTATTATTTTTTTGGGGTTCCGTACCTCAAAAGGAAAAAACGGATCCCTTATAGGATCACTCGTGTGTCTGTCTGTCTGTCCGTCTGTCACAGCCAATTTCACAGAAAATATTGAGCCTAAAATGTTGAAAAACATACTGAAAATAGTTCTATACTTACAAGATTAGAGGAAAACCTATAAGAAGTGTATGGTATGGTCTTACATTTTCAGTTGGAACGTATGGGAGAACATGTTTTTCAACTACAATGTGCAACGGAACCCTTCATTGTGCGTGATCCGACACGCACTTGCCTGGCTTTTTTTATACTGACTTGGGGTTCCTGACATTTCTTTTTAAAAGTCTTGACAAATAGCCGCATAGTCTGTTACCATCAAGAAGCTGTTCGATAAGTTTTGTTCAAACAAAAAAAGAATCATAAAAATCAATTCATAATTGTCGGAGTAATCGCGTAACAAACATACAAAAAGAAAACACAGACGTATTGAGAACCTCCTCCTTTTTCAAGAAATCTGTTAAAAATAATGGTACCGGCACGCCAACATACTTTCTTATAATGTCATTCACCGTAAAGTCTATCCTTGGTGCCATCATTTTTACCTGACAACGGCAAAGCCAAAGGAATTACAGGCTATGTACTACTATGTAGGTATGTATGTATGTATGTTATCTGTTCACTCGTAACTCCTAAACTACTCTTCGTATTTTGACAAACGCGGTATCGTTGGAAGCGTAAAGGCTCGTACAAACTGACGCGATATCGCGTCTGTTTGCACGAGCCTTAATATTGTTCCGCGGGTAGGATAGGATAGGCTATATACACGAATAAAGGCTCCCGTAAACAGGCGCAGACTACTACTTACTAAATATAAACAAACTCATACAGTCGGAGGGATCTTTTTTTTAGTCTTTATTGTTAAATTTAAGAAGATGCTTTGACTGCATGAGATAAGTTTTAAGTGGGATTGGCATCTTGATTACATATACATGACATAGGCATGTTTTTGATTTTTTACGCAGACGGGTTTTTGATTTTTAAATTTACACTTTTGTACTAGCCGTGTTCAAGGTAACAAAGCTAATCTGATGATTATAACTATAGTTGAAGGTTTTGTGTCAGAGATCTTAGAGGGTGGTAAAATTAAATAAACTTTGTTATTTGTTCGCAAGCGTTTTTATTAACACTATAGGTACTCATATGAATGAATCGGTAAATAGTTATAATAATTGAAGGAAGTGGACAAAGGTGTTAACTCAGACCAAATAAAAAACCAAGACAGAGCGCGGCGAACAATACAGTGAAGCATGCCAAAACTACACCACCGCTCTGTGCATACACGCTCAAACGCATACATTTACAATCAAACTACACCAAATATAATATACATCAATCAACTATGTGCACATATGTTAACGAAACCGGCCTCACGTCACAGTTGACAGCGCGCTGTCTTGGTTTTTTATTTGGTCCGAGGTTTACAAAATAAAAAAATCCGACTTTTTTGCATGAACATATCTAAGTATTGGTTACTAATGTTGTATTTTAAAACTATACGTTTTGTTTTATCTTTATTGTTATTTTCGAACATTCATTACTCGTTTAGACCTATTTGCTAGTTACCTAACTTCTTTGTCCACTTAACCCTTCAATTAATTTATTTAAACATAAAGTAGTTCGTTTAGTAAACTTGAAATAAAATAAATAAAAATACTTTCGCACATAAGGGAGCCGTAGGTAGGTACCTACTTACAACCCACATCAAAATTATAATTCGTAGTAAGTAGGTACGTCCTACTTATTCTTTCTTTTTATTATTTGCCGTGTTAAAGGCCACACGTACCTATACTTTAATCGTGAAGACAACTGGCTAGGTCAGGAACTCTAAAAACAGCCATCAAAAAGGTGCTTACAGAGAAATAATTGAGGTGAGATTTCTGGGATTGTGGCTTCGGAACCCTTTAAAAAGACACCAGTTATACCTACCTTTACCTTTGTTGTATCTAGCTATCTACCTCTATAAACTTTAAAAGTTTATCGAGTTGCTTTAGCAAGTCCGGCCTAGTGCAAAGAGCATGTTTTATAGCATCATCCAACATTTTTCTCTGGTCGTACGGAGGTATCGGTGTGTCCTCTAAATGGAACGTATGAAGTCTACCCAATGTGTCTCCGACAAAGACGTTTTGCCCCGATTCCTCAAACCTTACATACGTCAATGTCACATTAGGGGGGAAATTGTATTCTGCACATGGTATGTGAACTTTTCGACGAAGATCCCAAACTGATAGCGAGTGCCCACTCGTGGAAAGTAGAATAGTCGAATTTATTGGACAGAAAGCGATCCCGCTCACTGCAGCAGGACAAGTTAATGTCATGATGACGTCGTCCAAGCCGTCTATCCAGAGTCGAACAGCGTGATCAGCGCCGGAAGATGCCAACAAATACTTCATAAAAGGTGAGACGCACATGGCCGTGACGGGGCCGGCGTGAGCGCGGTATACGTCCATGTGTTGGTTGAGGTAGTGCGTGGAGCACTTGTGTATGCAGCCCTCGTCAGTGCCCACCAAGTAACAGTGGTCAATAGTAGAATGCCATAACATGCACAACACAGCTGGGTATCTCGTGATAGGAACGTCTACTTTTAAACACGTTTTGGCTATTTCCAGGCCCTTTAGCTTTCCCTCGACAGTAGATACGCGCATCAAGGCTGCACTAATAAAGTCGTGTGTCTTGGTACTTTGCAACCTACGGATTCTTCCGTCTTGACAAGTTGCTATAACGTAGTCGTCTCCGTCTATAGTGCGCCAAGTAAGTACCCATATCGGCTCGAAGCAAGGATTTGTATCACGTTTGCTTTTAGCTAATATCTTAATAGAGTACGAAGTAATATCTAATATTATCACATCACCGTTACAAAACCCACATGCCAACCAGTTCGGGTTCTTGTCAGAGAAGCACACAGACGTGACAGAATCCGCAAAACGATAAACCCTTTCCGGTTCACGAGGATTTTTGGTACACCAAACACAGACCACGCCTGAACAATAATCAGCGTACCCGAATTTTCCATGAGCTATTGCGCATATATTTGGACTTTTTGGATTAAAAGATATACCCCCGATTGGTTTGTTCAGGGACTCCTCACATTCGTAAGTCCACAAAGGTTTTAATGTGTAAATATATACCAAGTCTAATGCTAGTGGATCCATAGGTACGAGTCCTCGGAACGTCTTCTGGGCGGCGTCATATTCTAATGATGCGAGCACACGTTCTGTCAAAAGCACTGCATCTAAAAATTGCGGGCTGGTCGCAATTTCTTCAAAAGTTTTACCTCGGCCTGTTTCTTGGACTTTCTTCTTCTTCCGTAACAAACGGCGTGCTGCAGATTGATACATGACCATTTCGTCTTCCTCCTCCACGGCCTCCACCTTGGCCATACGTGCGTAAGTATCGTGCATGTCCCACATCGACGCGAACGATATAGCGTTCTTCTTCTGCGGCCTCGTAGCAAGTGTATGTCTCGACTGCTTAACAATGTCTTTGGTTTGAGTTTCTTGACCAACCATTTTTCTATTTCTCCCTTTTCCGACGGTGATGTACTCATAGTAAATATTTTCTTCTTCAACTATATTGCCGTCAGGTGTTCCTTTATCGTAAGTTAAACTTGGTAACGAAAATAAAAAAACTGTTTCAGTTTCTTTAAGTGTGATGGCAATGAGTGGTGGATAGGATGTAACCGGGTTCATTTTTGGTAAATAGAATGCGGACGGGGCAATGGAAAGATCGCCGTCGCCGGGCTCTTCGCCCTCCTCGGTGTTGAGTGTGTGATCGATTTGTATGTCGTCAAGGTTGATAGTGGTGGCGTACACCTTCGTGCCGTCCGGGACCATGCCGCCCGTCTTGGACTTTGATCTCGACAGTTTAATAGCTGCTTCGCTTCTTAGTCGAACTTTAGCATCAAAAGCGGCGTGCTGTTGCGATTCATCCATAGTTGCATACTTCGGATTGGTGATAGGATCCGGAGTGACGTCAACATTGTCGACGATAACTTGGTACAACACCCGCTTATCCACGGGGGCGAGCTTCACTTCTTTCTTACTAGCTAGATCGGCGATAGAATATTCTGACGGTTCTATGTTTTCAGAAGATTGGCTATCAATATCGACCGTACTTTCGTAATCAACCATTATCTTCTAGTACAATAAGTAAGTAATGATAGAAATAAAATTAACTCCAGTCGATACGTACCGGTAATAATATTTTTTTATGTCAAATTTCTTTGAAATTATATTGACATTCTAATGTCTTTAAGTGACAGCAGTTTGACGCATACCTATCATATAACAATAGTTCAGCACCTATAGGTTTAATTCACAGAGCAATAGACAGAGGGTTATTGGTAAAACACCAACAACCTCTTAAGGAGTCATGTAGGTACTCATCATCATTATGAACAACTTTTACTATGGGAACAAATATGAAATCGCGAAAAAAAAAAAACAACTGTTCCGTACATTTTGACGAGTTATGCGAACATAAATGTTATGAACAGCTTTTTTTTTTCGCGATTTCATATTTGTTCCCATAGTAAAAGTTGTTCATAATCATGAGTACAATGACTCCTTAAGAGGTTATTGGTGATTTACCAATAACCCTGTATAATAGTGGTAGTTTAATTTGAAAGTGCGCATAAAACAATTTGAAATGTGGTGTATATTGTACATTCGTACGAAAGATGCATTTGTTACCATTATAAGCCATTATACCAGTTTATAATATTATATTTCTTTGTTTCGGACACACACATGGAGACGATACACGGTTACATGATATTAAACATAACTGGTGAAATGTGGGTGTACTATGGGTACACCTCTGTCTAACCCTTCGGGGATTACAGGCTTCATGTTATGTTATGTGTTCTCCGTATCGCATGCTCTTCCCTAAAGATCTTCTGATGAAGCACTAATCTGCGCAGCTCACATCTCTCAAGCAGCCCTTCGAACGCCTTTTAATCACAGGATTCAATAAAAAGCTCGAAAATAAATTATGAACTTTATTCTTATGTGTCATAAAGTACAAAAAATAACAACAAAGTGTATCTTGACAAGGTAAATAAATTATAATACAAAAAGTGATATACATATGTACGTACTATACATAAATCTATACATTTGGAATGACTAGGACTTGTTTGAGAGTTTTTGCAGTTGATATTCCCTTTTCAGTTCTTTCAAGTTCTTCTCTAATATTCCGACCTGCGAAAATGATAGAAAACATGTTTATTAGCTGTTTAAAGATTAATCGTTAGATTATCCCGACCGCGTCAAAAGATGGTCACGTTTCGTGGACATTTGATTAGTATTGTCTCGCTCACGCATACTGAAAATCGCAGAATGCATAAATCTACGATAGTTCACTCTTCTCAATAAGGGCGCTTTTACGCGCGTCAAAACGGCATTACCACCACCATCACCTCTCCACAGACTGATTGGTACACAAAAATGGCACAACTTATACTCCATTTGAAATAAGATTAGAAATTTAAATAAGCCTTTTTTACAGTCCGTTCAACCGATTTTGACTTCTATTGCATTGGTGGCACGACAAATGGCAGATGCAGTAGACAGTTGGTATTGTGTAACTTTTTTTGCTTTTAATGCCATTCTTATGCCTACGGTATAGAAGTCAAAATCGGTTGAACGGACTGTAAAAAGGTTTTTTTAAATTTATAATCTTATTTCAAATGGAGTATAGTTTAACAAAAATTGCTTTCGGCAACATTGTTATGTTGCGTCTGAAGGTGGCAGTGTAGCGATAAGGACCAGGCCCGGATCGACGGCGCGTTGTATTCCACGCGCGCCTCAAAGACTTGTCAGCACAATTGACGGGTACCGCTAAAACCGATGCCTGGCAGGGTTACCGGGGCCCCTGCCAACAGGCAACTGAAGGAACACGGGTGGGTTTTAGTCAGTAAAAGTCTGACACGCCCTCCCAGCTCCGCCCAGAGCGGGAGAAGTAATATGAAGACTTCAAAAAAAAAAAAAAAAATTTGGCATGGTAGTAGCAGGATCTTGAGACATAACAGGTTTGTCTCTGGAATGGGCATGTCAACACATCAGCGATGTCTCTGGTATTGCAGATACCTACGGGCAGAGGTGGCCCAGTAGTTACGGCACTTACGAGCTGTAGATCCTGAGTTCGAACCAAGACAGGCGCTTTCTTTACTTTGTTTAAATAATATCATCATCACTACTCTCGTAATGGTGAAGGAAAACATCGTGAGTGAGGAAACCACTTCCATCTACCAACCCGCACTGGGTCCGCGGGGTACATCACAGCCCACTCCCTCTCGAACAGGGGAGGCCTCTTTCCCAGCAGTGGGAACATTATAGTCTGATTATGCCGGGCGGAGGAAGGAACACGGATTGTTATGGCTAACATAAACTCACCTCTTCAAACTTGAGTTCCCTCCGCGCCTCCTTAATATACTCCCTGATGATATTCATCTGTTCCAGCAGCGGGTTATCATCGTCATTCTGACTGCTCTCAACCCTGGACGCGCTTGGACCTGCCATCTCCTCCATTTTCCCTCTCTGTCGCTCCATTCTTTCTCTTTCCATCTGTATTTGTCTTTCCGCTCGCTCATATCGTTGTCTACGTACTTCTTCTATTTGTGCTTCAGTTGGCAATTTCCGTAAGGATAGGAGGTCCTCCTGAAATGATGAATGTTGATAATTTGGTTGACATTCAAAGAAGTTAGTATAAGGTAAAAATTATGGAGTTTATAATTTACTAGCTGCTCGCCCCGGCTTCGCACGGGTAGCACTAAGTACTTATCTACGGCTATTTTAGGTATTTTTTTACACCTTGGGTTACATTATTGGAGTTTTAGTAAGGAGCCCTAATTTTTGTGAAAATATAATATAGCCTATGTCAGCCGGGGATAGTGTAGCTTCCCAACAGTAAAAGAATTTTCAAATCGGTTCGGTAGTTTCTGAGCCTATTCAATGTAAACAAACAAACAAACAATCAGATCTTTCCTCTTTATAATATTAGTATAGAAGTATAGATATAGACAAACGTTGCTTAAAGTTAAATGACGTTCAAACGTCAAAAATGTATGGTTAAATAGTCGCTAATAATTAATTAACTTTAAGCAACGTTTATAAATAAACCCCATATATTGCTAGGGTGTAACTGAGCCGTTATATCAGTAAAGTTAAAAATCGCCAATACGCCTTGAACAAACATGGTGATCAATGCTCTTGTGTCCCAAGGCCTTTAACCCTGCAGTAGAATAATAATAAAATGCTGGTATTATTATAGTGTGATTACGGTCCTAAATGAACCGTCGTGAAATCACATCAGTGGGCTTAAAACAGTCACTTTGGCAGAATCACTATAGGAAAATATTATGAATCATCGTAATATGTCACAAACTGACAATTCATAATATGATCTGCGTGCGATTCATAATTACGAAATAATTCATCTGTTTGACAGTTTTCTATGGAGATTCGTAAAATGGTCCACACATTATGAATTGCTTTTATGTCAAATTAGAGGAATTGCTAATGACAGCTGGGATTCAGGAAATGAACTGCTTTTAGAGGAATTGCTAATGTGGCCAGTTTAGGCCCCCTGAACTTGTTGCTGGTTGATGGCAATAGGCTCGGCCCCTATTACATGAGACTAAACCTTACCAAGAAAAGGTGGGTTTTAGTATTAGTTCGATATTTATTTTGAATGTCGCAGCATGCTGAGTTACGAGCCTTTTGGCCTCGTACAGGGCGGCTGTGCATTTTCAAACCCTAACAACTGACATTTCTCAAAAAATCGGTGTTTTTGCATATTTTGACTACATAGATATATTATACTAGCTGTGCCCCGCGGTTTCACCCGCGTAGATGTCGATCCCGTGGGAATATAGGGATAAAACGTATCCTATGTCCTATTCCAGGTCATGTCTACCCGTGTGCTCATCCTCTCCTCTCTAAAGTAGGGAACGTCGCGGAGGCGCGGCGCCGGCTTCGAACGGTTCGCGTATTGCATTTTTATATCGTATTCGAAATTAAATGTCAGATTCGAATGAATTAAAAAGTATTTTACTGCTACATAAATACCCTTGATGTTAAAACTATTTATTTCAATAAGAATTAATATTATGTCGATAAAACTCCTTCTCCTTCTGAGTTGAGCTCCGCCATTACTGACAAATGCTTGCACTGACTGGACAGGTCCACTCAAATCTGTGTGGTTCTTTCCTCAAAAGACCATTTCAGACTCGAATTTACATGGTCCTCATATGGCTTGACCAAGATTATGTCTGGACTTTAAAAGAGACTGTGACCTCTGAGTTTGTTTCGGCCTTTCTTCTCAGAGTAGTCAGATAGGAAACGCCGACCTCATCTAGCTTATTTTTAATATTTTTTTTATAATATGACGTGTAAAAGTGATTCCAATATCCTATTTACAGAATAAACAATTTCATTTCATTTCGCAAATATTGCATTAACTTCGAAAAAATTTGATTACTATAAAAAATGCTATAGTGAGTCAATCTTAAAAGATAGACATATGCTGTCGCGGACTTTTTTTTAGAACTTTTAAGGAGCAACAATTCCATCATACATGATATTTGCGTAACTTAAACCGTTTACGCAGCGCGCGCAACGGAAGCTCTCAAAAAGCAATAATTTTTCCCGTTTTTGCGAGATTTTTCATTTATGCTCCGCTCCTATTGGTCGAAGCGTGATGTTATATAGCCTATAGCCTTCCTCGATAAATGGACTATCCAACACAAAACGAATTTTTCATTTCCAACCAGTAGTTCCTGAGATTAGCGGGTTCAAACAAACAAACTCTTCAGCTTTATAATATTAGTATAGATTCTATCAAGATCTATCACCGATTTTTTGAGAAATGTCAGTTGCTAGGTTTTGAAATTACACAGACGAGGGCTTTCTGCTTTGAAATTTTCACAGATGATGTATTTACAAATACTAAAAACAGAATAAAATAAATATTTAAGGGGGCTCCCATACAACACTTCGGAACACTTCGTGCGCGAGTCCGACTCGCACTTGGCCGGTTTTTTTGTTTTTTTTAATTTATATTTTTAAGAGTGTGTTTTAGTGTCTTGTGTGAATATTGTGTGAGTCAGTAAATACTTTTTATTTCTTTCTTTCACTGAATTTTGCAGTCTTAGTTTCCAATACTAAAGTTCAAAATAGCGACTGACTAAACAGTATTACCACCAATCACATGACTGTAAAATTCAGTACTACTAATCGCGTCATGCGTCAAGATATTGAACGCACTGTACACTCCTCGGCCCAGTGCCGTAATAAGCCTTTTATGCGCCCGTTGCGAGCTGCTATAACCGCGCCCTTGAAATATTTTCTAATTATAACCGGTTCTGACAATAAAATGGATTGTCTATAAAAATAAATAATAGGTATTGTTAGTGGCCCTGGTCTGGTCATTTCTGCGCCCTGTGCCTGGGCACCGCTGGCACCGCCCTATTTACGGCACTGCCTCGGCCCAACCTTTAGGAAATATAGGATAAATGTTACCTTTATATAATGCGCAGCAGCTTGTCTGATCGCAGTCTGTAGCCTCGCCTGTCGGGTGGCGGGCTCGGCGGGGAAGGTCACTATCTGCTTACTCAGTAGGTCAATCCCCTCTGCCAGCTTGCCAATGCGTCCGCGCATCTTGTTCACGTCAGTCAGGTTGTAGGTTGTCTCACCGTCGAAGAGGCTTTGACACATCTAGGGAAAAAATACAGATATACAGTACAACTGGTTAAGGTGGATGCGCTAAGGTAGACCGCGAAATTCAAATTTTCTTACTTTTTTTGCAATTTGCAGGTCAGCATCAGGTTGTATGTTGATGTAAATATTATTTGCGACCGTAACAAACATGGGTTTACAGAATTATAATCTTTAGAATCAGCAATACAACTCCTTAAGTTCATGAAATTGCATTGAATGACTATTTAATGAATTCGTCGTACAATGCACTTTCATGAACTTGGAGAGTTGTATTGGTGATTCTAATGTTTATAATTTTGAAAATCCATATTTGTTACGGCCGCAAATAATATTTAGATCAACATACAACATGGTACTGACCTGCAAATTGCAAAAAAACGTAAGAAAATTTGAATTTTGCGGCCTACCCTAGCGCATCCACCTTAAACGAAGGATACCATCGTTTTATATGTAAAAATTATAGTTACATGATGTCTACTCTAACATTATAAAGAGAAAAGATTTGTATTTTTGTAATGAATAAACTCAAAAACTTCTGGACCAATTTTAAAAATATTTCACCACTATATTGCTATATTATCATTGAGTAACCTAAGTTTATAATTTATAAAGATATCACGCAGGCGAATCCGCTGGTGAAAGCTAGTAAGTAATAAAAGAATGGGTAAGAAAAAACAATGTTTGATAAAAATCGCGAAAAGAACTTTTATTTAGTAGTTGTAGTAGGATTCGTAAAATATCGATACAGCTGCGCGGGCGCTTGCTTTGCTTGCAGGGCTAATGATTTTTGATAAGGCAAAGTGAGAGGTATGATTAGTTTTCCTTTAATATTTTCAAACCTATCTTAGGACAGATATTCCTTACCTATACCTAACAACTTGGCTACACATCAAGCTATACATTTCCAGTTTATGCTGATCTCGCATTGTATAGGATTCCCGTAAAATGCGAGGTCAGCTTATACTGGAAATGTAGGGTAGCCGAGTGTACCATATCCTACAAATAATCGTCTTTGTCTTAAACTTCCTAGGTATCTATACAACTAAATAATATTGAAGTGTCTGTATGTAATTTAAAAATAACAGCTTTTTACTAAATGTATATGAAAGTTTACACGGTACTTAAAACAATTTTGTTTTATTGTTGTCTCTGTCTGTTCCGGCTAATCTCCGAAACGGCTAGCCGATTTGGACGGGACTGTCACTGGCAGATAGCTGAGGTTATAAGGAATAATTTACTTTTATTTTAGCAGTGGGCAGCACTTAGTGTAACATAAATTCTACAAACCACACTATACAATTACCTTCTCATACATAGCGACATCCGGCCTAGCCTTGTCCATCAAGCTCCTCATCTGTTCATACGCAGTTACCAGCACAGTCTTAGCGTTCCGACTCTCTTGCACCTGCTTCCGTAACTCTATGAGATTGTAGCAGTGCTCACATAGACGGAGACCATTCTTCTCTGTTATCTCGTGGTCCGGCTGGTTTGATGTCTGTGGTGCTGATGGGTCTACTATCGCCCCTGTAACAGTGATAATTAAGATTAAATATTAATATTCAACAAGATCTGATAGGTAACCCAACTCTTTTATTTTGTATCGTTCAAAACGTTCAGGTGTGTAACTCCACAATTGGCATGCATGTTTAAAACCAGTTATATGAACGTGGATGAAGCAAAAGAAGAATGTAAGTATTGCAATAGGTGGCGTTCTTTAGTTTCAACACTTTCAAGCTACACAGCACAGGCCTCCTCAAACCAAATAGGCGTGAATTTATTTATCGTTCAGAAAGAAAAAGTTATGTTGCGCCAACCCCAAATAAAGGCCCCCACAAACAGGCACGATATCGCAGGCAGGGCAAGGGGCGCGATGCCTGTCGCGCCCGCGATATCGCGCCAGTTTTCACAAGCCTTATATTGGGATAAGGGCAGGAGCTGAGGAGCATAATGATGGTGACCCAACTATTTCATTTTAATGGATAATGTGAGGGTAATGCTCCGTTATTCCACTGAAATTACACGAGATTTAAAGTGACAGTGCCAGGGCCACAACACTCACATAAAATTTTCAGATGAAAAGTGTAGACGTGGGCCATCAATTTCTTTGCTACACAATAAATTAAATACATACTAACTGGCTACATTAATATCTAGGAACAGGGAGCAATCATGGCAGAGGATGGAGCCACACAGTCGACAGTGATGCTTCCGCCTTGTCAGGTTAAAAGTCTTCGCGCAGTTGGGGCACAGCTTCACTGAGGACCCGTCTAACCAGGGGACTACCTGGAAACAAGTCACAATTTATTTAGGGGGATACGCTAAGGTAACCCATGAAATTAAAATTTTCTTACATTTTTAGCAATTTGGAGGTCAGTGTAAGGTTGTCTGTTGATTAAAATATGATTAACAACTGTAACTAATATGGCTTTACAGAATTATAAACATTAGAATCAGCAATACAACTCTCTAATTTCATATAATCCTATTTCATGAAATCATTACATTTGAGAATTATTCTGGAATACATAACCATAAAATGTGGAGTGACCCATCTGTACTATCTATCCTTGAATAATTGGCTACTCAGAGTTTATCTATACTATGGTGTTCTATTGTTAAGATAATTGTAATTTGTAACAATATTGTGATTTAAAGTGTCCATGGAGTTTCTTGCCCATTCTATATATGTATCTACTACACTTGTAATGGGCAACTAGCTTCATCTTACTGACTGACTCCTTGACAATACACGAGTGCCTGTAATGTGGAAAAATATGTTGTTTAATTTAAATAAATGCTTTTAGTTTGAGTTAGATAAACTCTGGGGAACCAATTCTTAGTCAATCATGTGTGGAACTGCTATTTATAAATCAAAGACTTTATTTAGTAAAGTTATGTTTGGTTTATTTTATTACTAGCGACTCGCTCCTGCTTCGAACGGTTTGTACGACTTGACAAAACATAGCGATTTTTTGTGACATGTAACTTTAATATTAACATAATTATTATACACTAAAACCTTCCAGAATAAATTCTCTTCACAATGGTGAAAATCTCATCAAAATCTGTTGTAACGGTTTCGAAGAACAATGCAGACATACAGACAAACATGAAAAGAAACTTTAATTTATTATGTATAGATTATTACCTATATTATATTCACTGTGAGATAAGTTAAAATAACAAACAAATGAATGAAAACAATATTGCTTCTCCATTATAAGAAAAAATCTATATATAACTGTTATCACTAACTCATTAATCCTATTATTTAGATAATTATGAGTTCAATAGTAATTATTATTGATAGCAAGACAATTTCTAATCATTTTATCTAAATCTGTCTAATAAATTAATAGACAGAATATAGAAAGCAGACAACAGTACTCCGCCCGTAAAGCAACTCACTTGCCAAATGTGTGCTTTTAGTTGTATTTCATATTTTTATCTTAAGACGCCCCGCCAACCAAAATTTTATTAAGTTATTTACATTTCTGAGCACATTCGATTACCTATAGCAAATAAGTGCTTGTTATAATCCTACCACTATCACATTTGCATTTCCATTAAAAGTTAAAACAAAAGAATGGATATGTATATCTCACACTCAACTCACTTCCTGTTCATGTAGTTTCCTCTGACTGGGTTCAGTAGGCATGTTACACACAAGCTTATCCAGCCGTATCAGCAGTTTGTTGGTTTCAGTCGCATATCTCTCCAGGCGCGCAGACCGCACTCCCCTCAAATAATCCGTGGAACTACGCGACACACCTAAACCTTGCTCCTCATCCAAGTAACGATGCTCCTGGTAACTAAACTTTAACGCACGATCAAACGTCTCTTTCAAATCAGAATCGTCATTGTTCAATATTATCTTCTTTGCTTTACCAAAGATATCCTTCAAGGATCTTAGGACGTCCTGTTCTTCAGAGTGTAAACTCTCGAAATGGCTCGTCAGTTGAGAGGCGGATTTCAAGTCTGCTTTACATATTGGACAGAGAAAACCCTCTAATATCTCCTCGTCGTTAGCCGTAGCCATGGTGAAAGAGTTTTAATTAATGCACCATTATACATGCACGGTAATTAATTATAATTTCTTGGAGAAAGAAAAGTGTAACACCCCCTCAACCTTCGCACAAATTATGACAGCGACGTTTAGTTTTTGTGTCAAACTAATTGATTGACTCGAGGAGTTTTCTGTTCTAAAACTTCTAAAACCCAGGTTGATTTGCTTTACGTTTAAAATAATAGAAATTCTGTTAAAATCATGAAAAGTTAGGAAAATATACAAAGAACCCTAGTCAAATAATATACTACGCGTAATTTTTTTTTCGTTAATTAACGAAACGTCGATTCTTAAATTTGATTGCAGTGTTGCCGACGTAAAACTAAATGAATTATTTTAGGAGACTTTATTTAGTTTTTTGTGTCTTTCTTACTTTACTTTAAAATGGTAATTTTGTGTTTCTTACTTTACTTTAAAATGGTAATTTTGTGTCTGTGAAGATGTAACATAGCCAGTCTTTTCTTTCTTATAAAATCTTGGGAGTTAGCTCATGCACGAGACAAGAACACTTGTGGACGTAGGCGATGTGTTAATCGCCACGTAACGTAGTATGAACATCACTAATATAAAAGAAAGACCTCCACCGCGTCTGTCTGTTCGCGATAAACTCAAAAACGAGTGCACCGACTTTCATGCTGTTTCCACCGATGGATAGAGTGGTTCTCAAGGAAGGTTTTATATAATTTATATAATTTGTCAATCGGGCGAAGCCGCGGGCATCAGCTAGTATACTATAAATGCAATCACACTATTCCAGGTCAAAAAAAGCAAATAGGGCATTGCACACCCACTAGCTTTAGCCAAAACGATGAAAGAAAAATAAAACAACACCATTTACATAACTGATTTCATATATTCTGTAACATTACAAAACAACGTCTTTAGATCTTCCAAGCCACTTTTAGTTTCAGGCCAGTCTTGTTTCTCAGCTGCCCTGATGACCGCCTGACCAGTTAGTCTTGCAGAAGACAGCTGTTGATTAGCTTGAAGAATATCCTTGTCTTCTGATTCTTCTCTTGCTTTTTTACTTAGTTCGAGAAGGGCCTGAGCCATTTCTATAACTTTTTGACACGTGTCTGGATTGCTAGCCCAGTTGCCACTCTGAAAAATAAAAGACAAAGAATTAGTTCAAGATACTCATATAATAATTGGATTGGAAAATTGAATGCTTACGAAATAATTATTGGATAGTGTCGTTACCTGGGTGAAGCCCTTGTATGCTTTTAGTAAGCGTTGCGCTTTTAACAAATACGTTGGACTTAAATCTGAGTACAACTGCCATATTTCCGGGTTATTCTGATGGACCGACGTTATTCTTCCGAACAACTCCAAAACCCGTTTTCGCAATCTAAAAGAAATGTACATCTTATTAATAAATTAACAGAGTCAATATAAAAACACTAGCTGTGCCCTGCGGTTTCACCCTCCTAAGTCCCGATTCCTTGGGAATATCTGGATAAAAAGTATCCTATGTCCTATTCCAGGTACCTACTACCCATGAGCCAAAGTTCATCTAGATTCATTTATAATATTAGTTAGGATTAAATTTGAACAAGAACACTTTTTTACGATTATGGTCCATCATAAATATATCTTACCTAGCAGCACTGTTCCCGTCAGCATCCGTACTGTCCTGAATAACCGCTCGAACCAGTAGTCCTAGCACTTCCACATCTTCAAACTTCTGCTGTAGGTCAAGCATTCGATGGCAACCACGAATCACGTCTTCAAAGTGCCCCGTGTCCATACTCACTATTATTACGTTCTCCCAGAGCTGCAAAAGATATAATTCTGTTATTTTAAAGTGTGAGGAGCTCGTGGCTAAGAAATAACAGCCGCACGGGTCGATCCATCAGGTTAAGCTACGCTTGCCGGTGTTGGTCCGTGAATGGGTGACCATTTTCACATATCGAGACTTCTCCGTGCCTGAAAGCACGTTAAGCCGTTGGTCCCGGCTGTCATTTGTAGATCTTTGACAGTCGTTACGAGTTGTCAGAAGCCCGAAAGTCTGACACCAGTCTAACCAAGAGGTATCGTATTACCTAGGTACTGGGTTGTGGAGGTCAGATAGGCAGTCGCTTCATGTAAAATACTGGTATTCAGCTGCATCCGGTTAGACTGGAAGCCGACCCCAACATAGTTGGGAAAAGGCTGGGCAGATTTTAAAATCCCACAAAAAAAAACGAATGAAATAAAGTGAATGAAAAGAATCAATGCAAATTTTTTCTGAGTATTGTTCCCAATTGTTGGTAAAATGCTCGTAAAATAAAATAGGATAATTATAGACATTACTGGCGAAATGTGAGTGTACTATTTTACAAGTACCCACTTGTTTACCCTTCAAACTAACATCACGCCTTTATTACCAAGCGGAATATTGATGTTTATTTATTTATCTTCATATAAAAAAATAAAAAAAATTGATCACAATAAAAACTAACCTTCCAGTTATCATAATTAAACCTGAGTGCCTCAATCAAAGCCCTGTAAGCCCTATTTTTGTCCCCCTGTTTTACGTATACTTTAGCGAGATTGTTCCAGGCTTCAAACGTGTTCGGCTGCAGATATGTATAGCGACGATACGCCTTCGCTGATACCTCCCAGTTCTCCATCATAAGGGCTGCGTAACTATAATAACACGGAAAGATTAGTTAGCATTAGTTGTGTTGCTTCTAGCAGTGAAATACATGTGTTAAACGCAGGCCACATTGGCGCCGATTCTGTTGTTCACAAACTAAACTAAATTTAAATTCAGTGCATCTTTTTCTTTCTATTTCATTAAGAAAAGGACAGAAGATAAATTTTAGTTTAGTCCTGTCAAACTGTCACTACTCCAAACAAGTTTAGACGCGATTAAAAACTTTCCTACTTAAATTACGTCAATTTACGTCAGGCGCCGATTAATTTGACAGGACTAAACTAAAATTTATCTTCTGTCCTTTTCATAATGAAATAGAAAGAAAAAGATGCACTGAACTTAAATTTAGTTTAGTTTGTGAACAAGGGAATCGGCACCATTGGCAACTAAGGATGTTCGTTTAGATTGGACCATGTAGGAATCGCGTCTTTTCATAGTTCGCGGTGTGAACCGAAGTATGCATACACGCGGTAGCTACATGAGCGAAGCTAAACGAACTTAGCTTCGTTCCCAGTATGGCCTGCGATTTAGGGTAAACGAGATTTTTTTTGCAACAGCATACAAGCCGTTCCCTACATTTTGAACGCGTAGGTATTCAACTTTGTAGGGTCCCATACTAAAAGTTGTTCGTTTTTATGAGTACTACACTCCCTAAAAAGTATTTGCCTCTGTACAATTTAAACTAGTAATACTCTCAGACCAAATAAAACACCAAGACAGAGCGCTGCGAACAATACAGTGAAGCATGCCAAAACTACACCACCGCTCTGTGCATACACGCTCAAACGCACACATTTACAACCATTTACAATCAAACTACACCAAAATATGTGCACACATGTTTACGAAACCGGTCTCACGTCACTGTTGACAGCGCTCTGACTTGGTTTTTTATTTGGTCTGACGTAATACTATAGCTATCAGTTTTCATTTCACTGCTGTGCAAGGCCCCTTAATTTTCAATTTGCAATTTTGCTCTTAACTTCAAAACTTCTTGGTCTCAACTTTAAAACTCACCCTAATCTAATCCAAACTCGCTCCTGTATCGAGTTAATTTCGACTGATTTCTCGAAATGTGGAATGCATTGTTCATATTCTTTGTGATCGAACAAGAAGTTGCCCCAATGTCTCTGCGCTCTACTGCTCTTGTGGTTTGAAAACTCCCAGGCTTTCTCAAAGCATTTGACATCATCTGGAAGTAAGTATTGGTAATATGATTAAAAAATAGTAGAATTTATAACCCATGTTGGCAAGACTGCCATTACCATTGATTACCTACTAACTTATTTTTTGTGGAAAGGCAAAATGCAAAGATTATTTAGGAAAAATAAATAAATTAGAAATTGAAAAAACAGTAGGTACGCACCTGTTGCATCCCCAAGTAAACAGTATAATTTTACAGTTGGATTTAAATCAATTTGCTGTTGTATCACTTCAGCTGCCTGAAAAAAAAAAAAAACGTATTTAGACTCTTTGCTACAAATCAACATTGTATGTTAAATGTGTTGTAACAAGTTCAAGTAGGTATCTAGAGGTAATAAACCATATTTTAAAGCCTGCAGAAACCAATACCACCAAAAGAAAACATAAAATTGTACCTTATGTCTCAACTGAAGTGTAGTATAACACACGATGACGTCTTCCCATAGCTGTAACTTGAGGTATTCTTCCAGAGCAGCTTTCACAAGTCCCAGGTTGAGGTACAGGTCTGCCAGCTGCTGCCTCCACATCCATGCAGGTTGTAAACCAGTAGCCCACAGGTAAGATAATCTGAGAAAAGTAAAAATCAGAATGATTACAAAAATATTTTCAACTATACTCCATTTGAAATAAGATAAGAAATTTAAACAAACTTTTATACAGTCCGTTCAACCGATTTTGACTTCTATACCGTAGGCATAAAGATGGCATTAAAAGCAAAAAAAAGTTAAACTTCTATTACACAAGTTCACAAATCAAAATCGGTTGAACGGACTGTAAAATAAAAACTTTTTACAAAAAAAAAAAACAACTAAATCGTTTTTTTTTTTTTTTTGTAAAAAGTTTTTATTTTTCACTTTTTAGTTGTGGTACCTACCCCACACAAATCCGAATACCACTACCTGCTATGTAAATAACAGTGAAGGAGTCAAACAGGATATTGTCTAGATAAACTAAGTGGGAAAAATACGTAATATTGAAGCTAACTTAAAAATTACGCAAGCAAAGTTAATAAAACTTATATGGGACCACCTCGGAAGCATGACCTACCAAACAAAAAAAGAATCATCAAAATCGATTCATAATTGGCGGAGTAATCGAGTAACAAACATACAAAAAAAATAAAAAAAAACAGACGAATTGAGAACCTCCTCCTTTTTGAAGAAGTCGGTTAAAAAGGCTTATTTTAATTTCTAATCTTATTTCAAATGGAGTATAGAGATATCAATATAGTCGATTAGCTTAGAAAGAGTATTAATACTTTGTACAGAAACAAAACGACGTTGATCAATACGTGTGTATAATATTTTGTGGCAGTTTCGTAGTGCATTGTGGTGACGTGTGATTTCAAAAATTTACCATACTGTGTGCCTTTCACGAAGCTGCGTGTGAACGGCCGCTTAGCCTGACAACTAACTGGAATGCCACAGCGCGAGATAGAATAGTGGCAATACTCACAAACAGACTTACCTAGTGGTAGGACTGGCGCCCGTCTTATCATTAACAATAGTCTCGCACTGCAGCATGGCACGCTCCACAGTTCTCTTATGATTGGCCTCCAGTTTGCACCTTATGAGCAGGGCAGCTACCCTTGTGGGCCATGCGCCTTTCTTCTGTGTTAGGACAGCCTCGATGTAGGGGGCAAGCTCTTCGTTCATCAACTCGTCTCTCGGCTGGGCCTTCATTAGATATTGGCTGAAAAGAACAGCTTATAAGTTTAAAACTGGTACTTTTACTGTGCACAAAGCAGACACAATAGTTAAATAATCATAATGCAGACCATTGGACATGGATTGGGAATGAGTACAAAATAATTTGATACATATTTTTAATTAGTGGGCAAAACATAAAAGTTCATACAACTGCATCACTACATATTAGAAAAACAAAGTCCTCCGCTGCGTCTGTATGTCTGTTCGCGATAAACTCAAAAAATACTGCACCGATTTTCATGCTGTTTTCACCAATGAGAGTGGTTCTTGAGGAAGGTTTTAGCATATAATTTGTCAAGCAGGCGTCGCCGCGGGCATCAGCTAGTTTATATTATAACAGAATTAAAAGTTAAATATCAGCCAGAATTACTCTTCCTGCTTTCTTTTTTTATGATCGTAGTTATTACTGGGAAAACAGAAAAATAAAAAATAAAACAGTTTACCACTACTCACACAGTCAGAAGGCAAAGAATCTGCTCCAAACTTGGCAGTTCAGCTTGACTGATGGTCTCAGTATACGCTATCTTGTTCAACCTAACATCATCTTGCAGTTCTAGGTCCGGAGGTAACTGAGAACCGCCATGACTCTCCTCAGCCGAAGGTCTTTCTATGTTGGAGTCTAACTCACTGGATAAGGCAAGCTGGGGTATTATTGTTTGTTGAAACTTTGTTCTTTTGCCAAGGATACCTGAAATATTGTAATGTGTTGTATTATTTACTTATCATTTATTTACTCGTTTGTAAAAGGATTAGTATATTTTAACTGTAAAAAAAAACCTTACTTATAACTTCTAAACTTACTACTAAATTTGATGTTGCCATAAACAAAAAACACACTGACCATCACACTCCACACACATCACACACACACTGACATCACTGTCCATTCCAAGGTTGCCTGGAAGAGATTGAGGATAGCGATAAGGCCGCCCATTGTATATTTTGTAGTGTTTGTTATTTTCTTTTGTGGTGACAATAAATTATCTATATATATAAAAGAAAGTCGTGTTAGTTACTCCACTTATAACTCAAGAACGGCTGAACTCATTTGGCTGAAAATTGGTGGGGAGGTAACTTAGAACCAGGAGACGGACACAGGAGACTTTTTTTACTTAGAGTTGGTAGGTAGGTAGATTAGGTAGGGTAGGTAGGTAGTTAGAGTAGGTAGGGTAGGTAAGTAGGTAGAGTAGGTAGGTAGTAGATAGGAGGTAGGTAGGGTAGGTAGGATAGGTAGACTAGGTAGGTAGGGTAGGTAGGCAGGGTAGGTAGGTAGGGTAGGTAGGCAGGGTAGGTAGGTAGGGTAGGTAGGCAGGGTAGGTAGGTAGGGTAGATAGGCAGGGTAGGTAGGTAGGGTAGGTAGGCAGGGTAGGTAGGTAGGGTAGGTAGGCAGGGTAGGTAGGTAGGGTAGGTAGGTAGGGTAGGTAGGCAGGGTAGGTAGGTAGGGTAGGTAGGCAGGGTAGGTAATTAGGGTAGGTAGGCAGGGTAGGTAGGTAGGGTAGGTAGGCAGGGTAGGTAGGTAGGGTAGGTAGGCAGGGTAGGTAGGTAGGGTAGGTAGGCAGGGTAGGTAGGTAGGGTAGGTAGGCAGGGTAGGTAGGTAGGGTAGGTAGGCAGGGTAGGTAGGTAGGGTAGGTAGGAAGGGTAGGTAGGTGCGCCGAGATAAGAACTTATTGCTACCCGTGCAAAGCCGGGGCGGGTAGCTAGTACTTATATAAATAAATTTAAAAAAACTAAAATCCTCCCTCAAATAACAAAATCACATCCTATTACATTAGTAAACATTTTCCCAGCACCTCTTAACTCCAGTTTCAGTCCTGCAAGATCCCTGGCCCTCTTAAGATACTCTTCAGTCCTCTGCACCCTGCCATACATTAGATAGGCCTGTCCTATCTCCATACACAGCAGGATTTGAAGTCTTGGTTTGTCTTGAATGACATGAAGGAGGTTCGTCAGCTTGGCTATTATAATTTCAAGCTCCGAGTATAAAGTCGCACTGGTATCTTCTAGAACTTTCTGATGGACTGCTTTACTTCTGAAGTACCACCATAAGTGAAGCTGGAAAAGTGGAAATTAAATTTGTAAAAAAAGGTTTTAAGATAGATTGAAGATGACTAGTCTTTTTCTGAAAAATTGTGATTTGTTTTTCACAGACTCATTAGCCACCTTTACACGACACGCGCTTTCAAGCATGAAAGGCATTTCACGCAGGAAAAAACGCGCGTGTAAAGATAGAAAACGAGAACAAGAAAGCACGCGCAAGCCGCCCGCTCGCGCTTTCATGCGTTCAAGTCTGTGCGCTTCGAACATAATTCAAGGCACATAAAAAAGGATAAAAACAATCACACACGATTGCGTGTGCAAACTTTCCCGCGTTCAATCGTGAACACTCCGATCTAGAGTGAAAGCGCGTGTCGTGAAAAGGCGGCTATTCTCACTATTCTGTTTTTTATAAGTGAAGACTTGTAACTGGGTGACAGTCACACTTAGGGCGAATTTCACCAGTGAAATTGAATGCGAACCCAGGAGCCCATGCTCAGCAGTAGCACTTGCAACCACTAGATCAACAAGGCAGTCCCACAGGCAGGGCCCACTGACTCCTCTGATAATGTTATCTATTATTATCTAGTCAGCAATATGATAATACAATTTTACTTGGATCTACAAAATGTTAAGTCTTTCTTTCATATTCATAAATTATTAAGTACTTAAATGAACTCACCAAACTTTGATCAGCATTACACAGCACATTGAAAACTTGTGTGGAGAAGTATAACAGTTGTGGATGGAGAATATTTACATAAATTGGCTCCGAATCCCTTTGAAGCATTACAGTGGCATCAACGTCTTTAGGCCATTCTAAACCAAAGAATTCTTCTATACTCAATGTTTCTGGGTGCGGGTTCCAGTTTTGTTCACAAAATGTTAGAAATGAACTCACTGATACAAAAAGTATATTTTCCATAACATTGTTATCATTTTGATACTTTTTTAATACATCCTTCAAAGCATCTGTTTCAAGACCTGTTGCTAATAGTTCCTTACATATCTCTATGTCTCTGAGTGCCCATTTATCCGACCATAGTTTTTTGATAGTTTCATTATCTGAAAGTAGAGGTTACTTAGATGGAAATGTGAATTTACAAGATAAATAAAATTGAATATGGATTAGGATATCAGTCTTTGAACCTCAATGATAATGATAATAGTATAAATAACCTTACCTGTGTTCAGGTGGTCGTCATAGTTGCATAAAAGTAAAATCGATTCTGGTGTCATTGTAGTATACTTAATAAATATAAGATTGGTTCAACAAAAGAGTGTACTATATTATTTTGGAAGTGTTTTTCAGCCCTCTTCAGCAATGTTTATCCCGAGAATTCTCGTGTTTTTATATTAAAAAAATAACCTCAACTTCAAAGTCTTCAAGCACAACAATGTCAAAACAAATGTCATAAACGTCATTTTGCTTGTATTCAAAAAGTGTCCACAGATTAATTATTACTGTCTGTGTCTATGCTGAACTGAAGGCTGCACTACACACAGTACACACGCTGGTCACAATTTTCCAAACCGAACCCGACAAACCAATACCGTGAGTCTGGCCAACGATAGATGTCCAAGAAAAAAGGCGGCAATTGAAAAAAATCAAGAACTGTCAACCCACTGCATAATATACTGAATCGATACTATTAATTATTTAAGATAATTATATTATGCGATATTTACATCAGTATTTCATATTTATTTAATAATTAGACATGTCATATTGTCTTTAGAAGTGAAATAAAATATTCAATAGATAATAATTCGTGGTCAGCTTTCGTTGGCCAAACTTTAGGAGTTTCGCTTGGTTTGTGTTGGGTAATGGGGTCACATTCACTAAGGAGTAAGTCTGCGTATCCAATGAGGCGGAGTTGGGCAGAGCGGAGCTGGGTGGCGGAGTGGAGCTTAGCGGTGCATGAACAGTGGCGTAAATAGAGCGGTGCCAGCAGTGCGCAGGCACAGGGCGCAGACGCTGGAGGGGCGGAAAAATGACCAGACCAGGGCCACTAACAATACCTATTATTTATTTTTATAGACAATCCATTTTACTGTCAGAACCGGTTATGATTAGAAAATAAATCATAAAAGGCTAATTACGGCACTGATCACAATGGTCGTAATCTCCGCTCCGCTTCAGTGGAAATAGTGTAAGTGGAGTGGAGTGGAGCTGAATGAGAGATTGAAATATATGAGCAAGCAATCCTGAGCAGGGTAGAACGGACACGAGCGAAGCGGTGTTGAGGAGGGCAGCACTTTTCACTGCTCTTCTCCGCTCCGTACCGCCCAGCTCCACCTCAGTGGAAACGCAGCCTAATTAGTACTGGTAGGCCAGTCAGAATCAGAATTTTTATAATTGTAAATTTTTACTTGAAAGCACTTCTTGTAGTTTCTGCTGACCCAATCGAGTTTCGGTTTTTGTTTAGTATACAAATCAAAAGATTTCATGAAACGAATCTTGCGGCCAGCGCTAACGATGCATCTACACTTTTTTGCGTTTGTAGTGGTTTGTTTTGTAATTTGCGGAAAGTGCCAAGCAAGCGTGTGGAACCGGCTAATTATTATCTTTCTATAACTCTATGCCTGGCTAGCGTTTGAGCATAGAGTTGGATAAAAAAAAACTCAAAGAATTAGTCTGTGGCAAACAAAATGGGTGTACTTTTAGGTTAGGGAATTTATGAATTATTAGGAAATTTAAGCTTGACAAAAATGAAATATATTTATAAAATGGAGTCAGTGCTGATAAGTATAGCCGTTGTTTTGTGTACAGTGTTACTTGTGAAATTACTTTATAAACTACGGTGAGTTGGTGAGGTTATAGATAACGCTTTCCCGCCCGACAGAACTAAAAAAATATGTTTTAATTGTTTTTACAGGTCTGCTTTGCCGTGGCGCGTAAACTGTTGGTTCTGTAATAATAATTTTTGGGTAAAATATCCAGATCGCAACAGCTGGACTTGCCCAAAATGTGAACAGTACAATGGGTTCACCAAGGTAAGGTTATTTACTGACTATGAATGTTAATACTATTACAATTAAGTGTTACATAATAGACATTGATAAATTAGCCCTCAATCTCTTTAAATACTCTTATAGTAAACGGATTTGGGAAGAAGTTTATTCAATTTTCTTACCTAATCTTTTTCATAGAAATTGGCAATGTTTCAGCATTGTAGGTCATTTGAGATGTTATAAAAAAAAACGGAGAAACTGGCAGTATATGCAGTATATTTGCTTGTTCCTAGATATTACTCCATGTGCTTGATAAACATCTATTGACTAAATTAATGTTTAGTTATACTTGTACTGGATTTGTCAAATCCCTGTATGAAAATGAAAACAGTATTTGGATAGGATATGGACTTCTGACCAGACAAAAGTAATAATTGGCTGTACTCATAATTGTGTATTTTCATAATTCTAGGATGGTGACTACAATAAACCAATTACCGCATTCAATGACCACGGTCACCAAACACCTAAGGTATTCAGGAATAGTCCACCCAAGAATGGTCTCTGCAAGATGTGTAATATAAATCAACAGTTGAAAGTGACACAATTAGCCAATTTTGTTCCTATGAATGAGAGGAAGTTTGATGATGAAATAGAATCATACAGGTAACTATATTTTAAACTATGAACCCACTAGCTGCGCCCCGTGGTTTCACCCGCATAGGTCTCGATCCTGTGGGAATGATGGGATAAAACGTTTATGTCTATGTCCTAACCCAGGTCATGGTCTACCCATGTGCCAAATTTCGTCCAAATCTGTTCATCCGTTTTAGCGTGAAAGTGTAACAAACAAACTCACATTTACATTTATAATATTAGTTAGGATGTTATAATCTTGTTTCTAGGTCAGGATAACTACCAAAAGTACCTAATACACTTTACAGAAGTTCTTAAAGCGTTAAATCTTTTTAGAACACTGTTAGGATTGATTATGGTCATAGTTGTATATTCTGTACTTCTTTAGTTCAGGGTGTAAAATTAGAATTTACTAAAATCATCAATCCTACCCAAACATGTAATTGTAAGAAACAATTATTTTCCTAAGTGTTGTATTATTTGAAGTGCAAACACTCTTATTTTCATGGCCATACATTTGGCGGCCACATTATCTAGCACATTTTACTTATCACAGCTTCTAATTGTTTAATTAATGTTATCAGTCACTATAAGAAGTCATGTTTACTGATCCAGTTTGATATTAATCCTTGCTATATCAGAAAATTTGCATACCAGTTGTAATCAGCACTTCTTTTAAACCACTAGGTTTGGGTTTTACTTGTAAATTATCGTAATAACATTGTGTTAATGCCTGTTTCTATTTGGAATTAGTAAACATGCATAAATTTGATAAAATTTAATTCTGTATGTAATGTTGTTGCTTATGAAGTGTTTTTAATTTTCAGGATGCAGTTAGAGAAGGCATACAAGCTCTGCAGCCCTTGCCGAAAAGTTCTCCAAATGAAACTGCACAAAGAGAAAGAAACCCTACTGGGGTCCAAATTATTAGAAACAAGGACATCAGAAAGGATAAATCAAAAGCAGTTGAAACAAAATAAACTGCTGAGAAAACTTATAAACAATACCTCAATGCTTATAGCAGTTATACTTTTTATACTGGTTTCTTTTGAACTTTACACAAACTTAACATTAAGACACAAGAATTTACTTAGTACAATAACTAATATAAAGGAGATAGTACTAGGTCTTCTACAAAGAATATACTCTATCATTGAGATGAAGACAACTATGACATTCCCAGCATTAGAAAATTATTTCTATGACATAAATAATGTGAACATGATGCCAAAAAGTTTTTATTTTAGACAGATACACTTAGACCAATTTAATATGACCACACAGGAAACTTTAGGAAGTTTTGTATGCATTTTGCAAATAATTGGACTCGTCTGGAATGTGAACAGCTTGAAGAATACTATTCTAATTGACTTGCAATGGCTGATATTTGTTATTGCTACGATAGGACATCGTTATGTGGCTGTTGAACCTATTTATTTGAGCTTCATTAAGGTTGGTACCAACATATCCTATCTATCAAGTCCTGTATTTTTCAAACGTCTAGTCAATTTCAGAAACAAATTGTATTGTCAGTGTATAACATCATAATATTTGTGTTTCAATTTTGCAAAGGAATAAAACAGTAACATAAAACTCGTTAATTTTATTCTAAAATTAATATTCTTGCCAGTCTAAAAACTAGCTAAAATTTATGCAAATTAAAAATAATTATATAAACATTTGTTTCAGACATTATGTACCTTTATAGTAATATTGGTTTACAAATCAATCAAGACAGAAACCAGAAGAGTAGAAATAAGATCCCCAACTTCGCCGAAAAGAATGAAGAACCTGGCGAATTCCTCGGCTAGTACGCTTATTGATGAGGACGATGACCCTATGCATTTTGACAGTGATGATGATGTCTCATTGAGTAAATTCGGCTTACACAACTTTTCTGAGTCTTCTAACGAAAATCTCGGCCTTCTGAATGCCAGCATGATGAATGGCAGAACCTTTACACCAAGAGCTGACAGTATGTGGACAAAACCCAAACTAAATTCAACATTTTGTGTCAATTCTGTTATAAGTAAAAGTCCAAGTTCTGTATCTGACACCATCTTTGTTAAACCTTCCTTCAATAAATATCAGAAACTCATAAAGGATGATTCAGACTCTGAATTAGATGAAAGCATTAGTTCCTTATGTATAGGTAGTCCTACAAAGACAAAGAAGAAAACAAATTCTATCTTTTCTTTAAGAAAGTTTACTGCTTCTCCCAGCTTTGTTGCTCCAACGCCTATGGCTCGTTCTAGGCCTCTGATATCCCCGAGCAAGCTGGGTCACGGTACTTCTTGGGTGGCAGGTGGCTACTGGGGCTCCGAAGGCGAGCGTCAGATATTCAATGTAGACGGGAGTCGTTCCTCGAGCCAAAGTTCGGGTTTCGAATCTCAGACGTCTAGCTTGAACCAACGCAACGTGTTCTCACAGCCTCCATCTCGTGAAGAGTCAGTCTGCGGGGAGCCAATGGTGTTAGACCGCTTTCCAACCATGAGTCATCATTTTAATGGTTTTCAGTCGCCGCAAAACTTTAGCCGAATAAGCTCACCAGTATTTCCACAAATGCAGTATAATGGTCATGTCCACATACCACAGGCTCAATTTGCTCAACAAAACATGATGTCTGCGAACTCGTTTGCTCAACACCAGCATTACGCACAAAGCAGCATGTTCAAGGCCCCCGGCGGGTCTGGTCTTATAAAGCTGCCGAAAGTGGATTCCTTCTCATCTCGCTGACGCTTGACAACTAGTCAATAAGTCAACTGCCTTGACATTTCTAACATGTTGTTTTCTTTAAATTCGTACGTATTTTTGTCTTGCTCTTACCTCTTTATTTTATACATTTTTATGAAAGTTCCGTGAACTGCCATTATGTTAAGAACATTTTGTTAAGTTATATCATGTTAGTTGTAAGCGATTGTTAGTTGTAACGTTTGAGACTAAACTTAGTTTATAAGACGTATTTGCTGATCTCGTGTTGGTGCCAGGTGATGGCGATATGAAAGCATTAAGAATTATTGTATTGTTAACAATTTTATATGGACGTCACTGTCCTATTCTCGAACAAAATGTGATATTGTAAAGACTAAATAATTTTTTGCAAAAAGTGGAAAAATGATTCTTGATGTTATCATTGTTTTGATTTTGTCATCTTAAAACAGAAACTTTTTGTGAAACTCCTGCAATAAAAAATGTAAAACTGTATAAAATTCTTTGATTCCTACACCACGTGAAAGACAAGGAGATTTATTGGGCACACAGAGGAACTAGCAGCTACTCACGAGTTTCGAGCCCTCCTCTCGTCTCGTTGTAAGTACTGGTGAGGCCGTGGGGGCACAAACGTGTCTTCATACAGGGTCGATATATAGTCGGACACATCTGTGCACTTCCACTCGTATTTTAATTGCTTCCTCAAACCCCACTCTGTCACATTGCCCTAAAAAAGGGAAGTAAGCATTTTGACACCTGCACGGAGCGAGGATGCTGAAACAAGCCGGTGAAGGTGAAGACGAGCCAAATGGGACATAGCCTTCATTGTTTGGAGATAACAATACATAGCGCTTGTATTTTTTCGTACTGTTTGCTGCTGAGAAACAGACCTAATGAAAAACCCCAATAAAATCTTCCCGACTTGGGAATCGAATCCAGGATCCGTGCTAAGTGGTAAAGCTTCAACTATTAGAGTAGGTAGTTCGTACCTTTGTTGACGTGACGTTCAAACGTAAATAGTGTGGAGTACTTACGAAACATTTCATGAGGTCAGGTTGGGGATAGAACTGATGCTGCGCTCTTTTATAATAACGCTGATTGGGACCACACAGAGGCTTCGGCAGGTGGTGGTACACCAGGTCGTTTATTGTCGCATAATTATCACACGAGTCGTGGCTATCGTGCCGTATTATTGATGAGAAATTACTCTGTAGAACGATTCCAATTAAAATTGGGGTCAATCAGCTTGTAGGCACTGGCGGACTAAGGTGGGGCTGGTGCGGTCCGCCTAGGGCCCTCGGTCCTGGGGGGGCTAGTTTCGATCGCTCCAGCCCTAGGGCCCCATTTAGTTTTGCCACCTCAGGCCCCCGACAGGCTTAGTCCGCCAGTACCACTGCTTGTAGGTAAGCACTAAGAGCGCGAAGTGGATAGACGTGACGATGAGGGACTTGGATAATATATAGGTAAACATTGTAGGTACCAGACCTGTGTATTATTTAATTTATTTTGTCTAAAATCTGGCTGCCTCGATTCTGGTGTCATTTTTTTATAGTCTATTTCTTCTTTTGGAGGAAAGTAGAGGGCTCCGTTGTTTATACATTCTATCCGGTCTTCCACCCAGTTTGCTGAAGGAAGAGATTGATTTTATTATTTTTATGTAGGTACAGAATGGAAAAGAACATGTTCCACATAGAGAAAGTAGATACCAACAGGGTCGGACTGGGCTGGAAGGGCCCAGGTTGCTCCCCACAAGCCCCAGGTGGCTCCTGGGGCCCGGGATGGGATAGTGGTAGACGGGATATTATCGGAAAATCTTATTTTTGCTTTTGCTTTCGGGGATGGGCTCTGCTCAGAGTCAACTATTTTTGTGTTTCTCTATTAAGTATGAACTATCTAGTTTTCCTTACTACCACAGTAAAGACAGAGAAATCTTGCCTTTTTCGAGAATATATTGCAAAATTGTAAAACTGTGAGAGCATTTAAATGTTAATTTCGGTGCTAGTGACCTTTGTCTCTCTCAAACTTCTCCAGTAAACAATTTTGGGTACTAGAACTAGAACAGGTGGGCACTAAGATAATTGTTGTGATACTCACCTATAAGAACACCATTACCATACATAGGGCGGTTGACAAGGTTTTTGGAAATGGCCTCCGTGCGACTTGGCGACTTCGCCCTCGTGCTCACCGTGATCTCTTCTGGCATTTTTACAACAAAGTTTTACTAATTTACAAAATTGTCATTGTTTGAGAGGTACCTCATGAAACTTGATAAAATGTCTTACACAGAGAATGTAATACTGACAGTTTAATTTTTTTAACATGCACAGATTTTGCTGCTAAGGAAAGAGATTTTATTTTCTTCAAAAAGTTCAACTACAAAATCTATTGCACTGCCATACTTGTGTGGAATGGATTTAAGTAGAATTCACCTGCACAGCATGTAGAAACAGTATTGCTCACCTCATCAATCACCAAGCACGGCTGTGGAACACGGAGGAACTAATAGGCAATGTAATAAAATGTAGTGTAATAACCAATCAACATCGAATTTCCTTTAGAAGTCGATAACAATAAAAATTATATTGTGTCTCGCTAGTGACCATTATGCTCTTCAATTAAAACCATTGTTTTGGTAACAATTTTTTATTTAGAAATACAGTAAACAATATTCTACTACTTAACTATGCATGCAGAAAACCTTAATTGATTGTTACTTTTCAATTCTTAAGACCCTTATCCTGGTGGGGATTTTACAAAAATTCAGTCCTCGTCATAGAACAGATGTTGTTAGAAGTCTTCTTACTTAATATTCTGGTTGTCCTGTATTGTATTTCAACTTCAACCTATGATTGGTGTAATTTTCAATCAGTCTCCATGGGAATGTTAAGTTTAGGTTTTGGCAGTGATTGTAACAGCAAAGACAGTTGACCCTCAAGGGGACCAGCTACTTGTATCAAGTTTTTAAGGTTTTTTTCAACTTGTAGGATGTCCTGGCTGATTGATTCCATGTTCTGTAAATAAAAAGACCATTACAAAAGATATTCACTACTATATAATCGAATACTCTATCTTCAGGGAAATACTTAATAGTTATATCCAGGTTAAACCTACGGTACAACTTAAAAAAAAAGTAAGTATTATAAGTATTTATTATATCTTACCTCTACCATGGAATTGTACAAATATTTCACATGTTTATTGTTATAACGGTAGAAACCGCTCACGTTTGATTCTGAATCCGAAGGCGCGTTTGAAGCCATGTATATGATATTTTAACAGTAAAAATAAACAGAGCACAGCTTGAGTTTTGAATTTTTGAAACTGTTTCTGTTTGACACATCACACAGAGTACATTGTTTGAAACCACAGTTTTGACAGTTTACCACAGTCATTCAAAACCTGTGAAATACTTGTCAATCAACCTTCAAAGTTTCAAGTTAAAAAAAACTTTGAACATTGTGAATGTGATTTTTTTTTTATCTGTTTCACAAGCATTCACTTTCACTCCCAAATCACCGGACACCGGGTGAAAATAACAACATTTATGCTATAAATTGTAAGTCGCCAGAATAGGTGAGAAGTCTTATTTTGGAACGCTTTCTTTGACGGCCAGTTGTTCGTTTAGTAATCTGAACATATTGCACGACTACATTTTGCAACTCGACACTCAAATAAAACAAAGTGAAAATCATAATCTTTTCGGTATCTTAACATAAATGAATGAATGAAAAATGAACTTTATTTCAATGGGTCATAATAAAATTGTATATAAAATTCTCGAAAGCCTTGTAAATATTTTTTTCTGTAAGACCGTATTCAATTTCTAAACAAATCAAATGTCAATGTCAGCCGCTGCGGAAAGAATCGCCTGCATTGGAGAAAAGCCAAATTTTTCGAAAATCTCAGTAGAAAAAATTACCGTCAGTGAATTTTGTGTGAAAAACTCATAATATTTTTGCGAAAAGTGTTTATAGTGGTGTTATATCATTTTCCTTCTCTTGGATCGCTTAGTATCTATGTGGCGGATATTGTTTTTATTGCATAGTTATTGATTTTAAAGAAAAAAGTAAAAAAAAAAAACGATGTATTAGAATAACAAAATAATTCACAAATTGTACACAATGAATACGTTTAAAAGTGATAAGTTTACCTAAATATTTCATAACAACGACTAATAATATGCTAATTTTAATTTGGTTGCATTATTATTTTTATTTATTAGCTTTTTATCTTGCCTTTCCATAATTTATTTCAATCTATTCCAGGACGAGACATTATTTGCAATACATTTGGGCTTTCTGTTGCCCTACTAGAAAGTTCTTTCTGCATTTCTCTTGATACCAACCCGCAACCAACAAATTGCTGATTGTGGTCCTCACTATAGTTGATTGTTATCCAGGATAATTAAATTGGGTATAATTTTGTAACACCTGTGATTTGTAACAATATTATAATTCATAAGAATAAGAAAATACAAATAAGACCCCTTTATTACTATAACAATAGAAAGCCTCCTTTTGTTTATGCACAATAAATGTTTTGCAAAGCGTTAAACTGAAGATCTAAAGGTCCCTGGTTTCGGCAGAACACAAGATCTCTGTTATTCTTCATTTCATATTCTCTTACATTCATCTGCTCGTGCTACTAAATAAGTTCATACTACATGTATGTAGTATGAACTTATTTACTTTGTAATCATTTTTTATGTATATTAATGTAATAAGCTTGGATGCTTACATTCAGTCAAGCCTTACATACAAACAAATTAAAATAAATGTTTGTAATATATTACTAGAACATTTCCTGATGCAGCTACTTATTTCATTTTTTTTTAAATGTATTCCAGTGCTCACTGTTGGCATAGTATACCACTGAATATTATTTTATTTTGTACAATTACCAATTTTCATACATTCCCCTCCTAAAATACAATAATTTGTGTTATTTGCAAATTTGTCTCTTGTATGACAACTGATGTAATTGGAAAATCTGTGTGAGAATCCTTATGATAACAGTATCAGTAATCATTACACTTGTAGTGATTTGCTGAGACTTGAATAGGACGCATTAGTTGGCAGTAGGTCGACGGCGGCGGCGGCGCCGGTCGGGCTGGCGTCGCGACGTCGCCGCCCGCCCCCGCCCCGCCCTCGTCTCGCTACCCCCTCACACCCCCAGCGTGTCAGTCTCAGTGTCCCTTCTCACTAACTACCCTTACATTCTTGCTCCTGCATCTTGTAACTTTGTTTGGATACTTTCCCGAGTTTTCTTTCCTGTATTGTGTTTTTTATTTTATTGCTTCGTAGTGTATTCAGTAAGCTCATTGGATACGAATTGTAGCGCACTTTCGCACATTCCTTCCGATCCTAACATAATGGAGGCTTTTTTCCCCAAATAACAAAACTTTAGTCAAATAAACAAAAACAATGTGTAACTAAATCGTGTGATTGAGGAGTCATGTCTGAAGAACATGACGTGGATTGTCCCATGGAAGACGAAAAACAGACTGACGAAAACGACGAAAAAGTGGTCGAAAATGAAAAAGCAGTGCTCGGAAACGGGGACGCTGTGCTCGAAAACGGGGAAGCAGTGCTCGAAAACGGCGAAGTAGTGGTCGAGAATGCCGAAGACTGTCCAATGATGGTAGATACCGAAGAACCAAGTGCCAACATATCCAAAGAAGACAGTGCCATAGATGCCATAGACAAAGAGACGTTGAGTAGCGAGGTGGACGAGAAGAAGGACTTATACGGTGCCAATGAGAGAGCGACACTGAGCTGGACGGCGGAAGGGAACCAGTTCAAGGTAGCATGGAGCCTGCCGCAAGGAGCTACTACGGCAAACGACTACATCGCATTATGTTGTACAGGTAAGATACTACTATTAAGCTACTTTATATTTTGATATCTCTTTAATTTTATTTAAAAAATGATTCCGTCGAAATTACCCTTACCTTTACAAATATTGGCACCATAACCTAAGGTAAACTTAGTGCTGGAACTATTCATTGTCAAAAGCATAGTCCGTAAATTGAAGGGCTATGCGCGTCAGACATGCGATTTGAGATTACTGACGACAGCGGGCTTCAAAGAACCGACGACGGCTCAAATATTCAATAAGAATGTCCGGAGTGTGCAGGATATATTAAAGTGCTACGTTCTACTAGGTCTCGAGTTCCGAGTAACCAGGGGCGAGTCCGGAGAAACGGTAGTAATATGAATGTAAAATCGAAGGAGCCATGATGGAAATATTCAGCGATCGACTCGACGTTTCATAAGCAACCCGATCAGAAATGCTAGTAATAGTAAATTAAAGATTGTACAGTTCTCGTGGGTGTACTGTAAGCTGCATTTAATTGAATCTAAGTTACATAATGGTATAGCATTTCCTTGTTTTATACCTTCGTAGGGGTTACATCACGCAACCCAGTTATGTTTTTTCTAGGCACATAAACTAAAAATGGCAACAGAAAAGAGACTGCCGTTATTGCAATTTTTAGGGTTTCTTTTTTCACAAAAGAAAATTTGTGGAAAAGAAACCAAACAAAAAGCGAAAAGAAACCAAACGAAAAGCGAGAGTAAGTACCGTCTTATACATACTTCTAATCTAACTAATATTATAAACGCGATAGTTTGTAATTATGGATGATTGTTACTCTTTCACGTAAAAACTACTGAATGGATTTGGATGAAATTTGGCAAACAGTTAGTTTATAACCTAGATTAACACATAACATACTTTTTATCCCGATATTCCCACGGGATCGAGACTTAAGCGGGTGAGACCGCGGGGCGCAGCTAGTAAATAATACTTTGAATGGTATGAAAATCTACTCTCAATGAATGTTTAAATTCACTCTCTTGAAGCCTTGATATCATTCATTCAACCGATGTAATTCATATCCAGCGGTTGTGTTTCCCGCTGAGTTCAATGAAGTCAGTCAGTTCCTGTTCATAATTCTCGCTAATTTGAAAGCGATACATTTCGCGAATTGGATGGGTTAGGTAGATATTATGTAGGAAGGAACATTGTTTTTGTTTTATGAAACTACTTAGTTAATTAGTTTTCCCAGCTTTGTTTATGTTGTTTGTCTTCTTGGTGTGATAGTTTTATAGTAACTACTTACCATCATTTTGTAAAGGTACCGGTACCTTTCCGTAGCCGACTGCAGGCAGTAGCAGCAGGTGAAATACCTTCCGTAGCTACACGTCGTTGGAGTTATCTTTCTTAATTGCCGATGTAGGTACATTTTATAGATAAACCGTAACAAAAACGCGAGGAAACTCCAGTGAGCTTATATGTAGTCCTTTCTTTCTTCCATACATCCTCTACCTTTGGTGGCTAACCACCAAAGATCTAATTGGACAATGATGTTTATTATAGAAGTATTTCGTAATCAGGAGCTTTATCAAAATTGATCGACTATGATTCGAAGCTTTGGCTAACGCCATATTTGAGGGTGTTACGACACAGGTTACGAGTAGTAACTCAGTTTTGTTCGCACAACCACTGTTTCGTTATGAATCTTCTTGTCCCAAAATGGGAGCCATAAAACTGTGTTCTATTAATTATCAAACCGAGATCTCCCTACAACTCCCTCCCTAGTATACTCTAAAAAAGCAAAATGCAATATCTGTCTCAAACTTTCTGGCATACTTGTTACCGGCAATCAAGTTGTGTGTACCTTGTAGGTTTTGTACACATAATACCGATGAATGCACGTAGTACGTAATTGGTTGTCGTTAGCCAGCATGTAGAGACAGTGTTATATGACTACTTGCATGGCGAGGATTGGTGTTATAACTGTACACAAACGCTGCAGTACCGGTCATTGCATTAATTGACAACAGGAAGCGGTGTGGGTAATCGACCTACCCTATCCCCCCTGTAGATGCTATCACTGGCGGGAAAATGTGAGACGTACAAATTGAGCTGTAGAGAAGATCGCGTTAAGGCTCGTACAAACAGTACGAGCCTTTAGTGTTTTCCGACAATACAATAAAGCCTCTCCCCCATAGGCGCGTTTTTATCGCTCGATAATAACGCAAGCGTTATTGCGATAACTGTTTTCAGTACATTTTGTATTAGGACGGTCACGAAGTTACACGCTGCTGCGATAATAACGACGCAATAGAAGTAGGACGCTTGCGTTTCTCCGTCCTGCGATATTGCGATATGTTTATGTTTTCTTTTCTTAGGACGCATGCGATCTTATACCTGCGTTAATAACGCTAATACGGAGTAGTGCGGGCGGGGGGCCCGTAGTGTAGGTCAGACGTTAGAAATATCGGACGATAAAAACGCAGCTGTGTGCAAAGGAATCGGGACACATTATCGCAATAACGCTTGCGTTATTATCGCGCGTTAAATCGCGCCTGTGAGGGAGTCTTTATGGTGCCAACCTGTTGTGAGTTACATACTCCTATTATTTATTACTCAAATCGAATTTTGATCTGTTTATATGTCATTCTCACCAAGCTAAATGAGTATCGGCCTACGATCAGGTTCAAAAAGTTAGTTAGTTAAACGGATATCAATTTATTGACCCTAGGACCTCTCGATTGTCAGCCATCGCTTTCGAGTTGTTAGGTTGCTTCCTCATAATTATGCTACAAACTGGGTGTAAGTTGTTTGATTCCATGGTAATTTTGAACAGAATAAAATTGATTTAAATTATGTTTGCGAAATGTGCTCTTACTTCTTCTACTACGATACCATTGTATCGTTTACAATTGCATTATTTCTTTGTTTTAGTTCCAATAAAAATACCAACCTCATGATTTATAACTCTTTTTATCCATTCATTGATTCTTTGTACATCTGAAACCTCAACGATGTCGGGTTATGATCGTTAATTATAATGTTTGTATGAGTTATTAAGAATAATTTAGCATTCCGAAAACTTAATTTCATAACAATATAATATTTGACAAAGTCCGTTCTTTTTTGCTTGGTCATAAGCTCATAAGAAAACAAGCCCAATTTTATGAAGTAAAATACTTAGAAAGTGACAAAGTAGCGATTTGGAGTGTTAATTAAAATACTGAGAACATTGTGTTTGCGTTGAAAAAGAATATCTATAAAGTTTCAGAACGCTCCCCAGTTCAATTGCAAGGACAGTTTTATCAGAGGTCTGCCACTAGGAACTATCCTGGGGCCATAGTAATCCTACAATCCTGATTGACGATCTCACCGTGGTAATGTTTTTGCCTTAAGTGTCTTGCCAACCTCCCTTTTTTCACTATCCGCTCTCGAAGTTGCACTTTTCATAAGTCGAGATAACCAATTCCATGAAGCTTTCATTTGGTACTTTTGTTGCATGTCTCTCTGGCTTTGAGGAAACACATTCAATCAATCATTGTGGTGGAGTCATGCATTAGCACTTAACTGATGTACGCTTGGAATAACTTGCTGTGGCTTTGCTAACATTTTCTCAATTCTTTTGAAAACCCTCTCATTCAATAAATTACTTATTGTAAATCCCAATCTCAATCAAACAAAGCGGTTTACAGGACTCCGTTTAAAAGAGATATCGTTATTAACACAAACATACATACTTTTGCTTAACGAGGTAATTATACACGTTTACAATTATATATTTCTCAATTTTCTCTGCTAATCAGTGTTCTTGCATTTTCAAACAGGTTTTTAATGCAACATAATTAAAATAATGTGCAGTGCAGTTTTAGAAACTCGCATAATGGCTGCACTAAACGAATTTATAAGAGCTTGTGAACAATATATCACTATGAAGACTTTATTAGCTACCGATTTAGAAAGCGATAAGATCGATTAAGGGCGGTCTCCTATGAAAGCTACACCTATTCCGTTAATTAGGCGACATTAGTAATAAAACCAGTTATTCCCAAGTCCATTTGCAGCCTGATGCCGTTTACTGTTGATTTAAATGTAATTAGCTAACTAGTTAGCTTGGTATGTGTTAGAAGTTTTATTTTTCCACTTTTCAAACCTGATGCTTAGCCTTTTAAGGGAAAATTGTCTAGGATTACCACTTTAGCTGCGCTGTTATTCAAAGTTTGCGATAGTGTTCTGGCTAGGTTATCGTATTTGTGAATCTGTAATCCTGTTTCTGTTACCAGTCCACGAAGATTTGTAGCACACACACAGAGGCATATTAGCAGTCAGTCACACCGCACACGCCACACAGAGTTTTTCTATTGGCCATAGGATTGTCATGAATAAGTTCTTCTTACTCACGTGTTAAGTTCTTTGTTGTCACGTCATCACGCCTCAAAACGTAAATGACGAATCATCAAATGACGTGTCTCACCTTAGGTCATTCTCTAGTTTACGTAGTAATAGTTGCGAGGGCGCCAAGCAGTCTCTCACGCCGTATAAGAAACGCTATTTAGAATTTACATTTGTATTAACCGGGAGTGACAAAAAACCGAAAGGTCAAGGAAGAAATACAACGATCACATATTCATTGGTAGGATGCTATAAAAACCTCTGTTGCTGTCGTGCAGCCAAGACAACACAAAATTATGACCCTCGAGGAATATTACATTGTTATCAAGTTACATTGTTATTTTTGACTAAAGCTCTACGCCGAATATTCTGAGATCATCACACGCCGTGCGAATGTTAATGTCGTCTTCAGCGAAATAAAAAGCAATAAGCATCGCAATAAAGTGAAGCAACAGGGCACGTGCGATGCAGCCACTTGTGCCTGTACTTAGAGCCTTTCACCGGCACTGTTGCTTGTCATTTTCTTGCTTGCAAAGCCATTATTGCTGTAAATCCGTCGGTGGCGCAACGGGATCTGATTTCAAGTCACCGTTTTATACGTAGCGGTTTTAATCGTGATACAACGATAAAATTGTCGTCATTTATTATGAAGCGAATACCCGCAATGTCGATCTTTATGGAGTCTATCGCGACTTCGCGAGGCATCGGGTACGCATGTCTTTAATTCAGCGTTATCTGAATTATGCACAGATGTCCTCCATAATAAAAATACGACTCTCGAATTTCTCCTGACTTTCGCCGGTTCTATAGTCGCATTAATTGTGTCAGGTCGCTGTCGCAATTGCGCACACGTATGACCGGTCGTAGGTATTGCCAAAGAGTGTTATTGTATATTCATTTGTTGTGTGCAATAAAATTCTCCAAATAGCTACTTACTTTATGCGGTTCCACAAACCGGTGTTTCGGCAAGAACAGGAAGCTGGCATGATTTTCTTTGCATTACAATGAGTTTGTTGAAATGGTTACTCACAACTTCGGTGTGGTGGATCGGGCGATACACGTAGCGCTAGGCCGCAGGTCACCACACCGACTTGGTAATCGCATGAATGAGCCTATGGGTCAGGCCCCCGCGCTCCGGTCCCCGCCACTCGATTTGTGAATGAAGCCCCCACCGGCGCGTGCCGCGCTCTCGCCGCTCACGCTCAGTCGCGCCGCGCGCCCTCGATGAACGCGCTAATACGCGAGCGCATGCGAGTGCGATCATTTTGACGTTTCCAAAATTAAAATCGTACGTGTTTGTCTGTGTTAAAGTTTGATTGACAGTTGACTTTTAAGTGAAAATTGCTTTCCTGCTTGTTTCTGTTGCGATGCAATTTCCGCAGTGAGACTCTGGACGCTATTACTATCAGAAAACCAGCCTTCGGGAAAGCCGCCAACGGTAGACATAGTTTGACATATACGGTAAGTCGTTACGAATTTTTCTTTCATTCACTAATGCTAGGTTATCGAGCATTAGCAAAGGTGACACGTAGGCTTTAGGCTTATTGAACGAAAAATAAGGTTGTGGGCCGGCTTGTAGGTGGGGTGCCCACGTACTTTTAATATTTGTAGGTGTACTATGCCATCGAGTCTTCTTGTATCTAGCACAATTAGCTTAAGCAATCATAAAATTGTTGTAAATGCAATGTATCAGAAATACATGTTTGAATGAATATTTATATTTAAATAGTTTCATTCATATTGCTTATCTATGTGTACCGACTAGAACTCGCCTCTAATAGCTTTCCTGTAATTAAGTACTTACTTATCATGAACATTTAGATACGTCCGGAATAGATACTTCAGTGACTCTAGGGAAATTATTTATAACGTAGTTTTCAATTTAATTAAATTTTCTAAATAAAGTTGCAAACATAGCCTGAAGGCTTGATGTTGTTTTAGACTTCTTTATAGCAATCGATCCTAAAATAGATGTAAGTTAAATATTCAAGGCTAAAGCGGGGTACCTCTACGAGAGTCTGAGACAGATGCATTCCGTTTTTGTTTATAAATTGTCTGCAAAAAATGGTCAGAGTAGGCGCCGTTGCAACACAATAGACCGTTTAATAAGGCGCTAAGCAAACTCTACCTGGACTTGATTCTCGCCAATTTTTTCTCGCCACTCACGTCGGTTTGAAATTGATGAGCCTCTATTGTTTGCGAGTGATATCGATCGGTTTCGGTATGACACCGTTTCGCGATTTCCCTTCGATGGACGTCAATTAAACATTTTGATCGAAGTTGAAGATTTTTTGATCCCATAAATCTCCAATTTGTGTTTATTGTAGAATATAATAAGTGTTAGCTTTCGAATGTATGAAAGCTAGAACACTAGCGGCTTTCTTGACAATATCGATTGATGTGTCGTGTAAGCACGTAAACTCCGTCCGGGGGCTAATAAAATAGCCATCCATCATGAGCCCACCAGCGGATATTAAATTGACACGCCTCGGTCGGAACACTCCTTCATTTCATCCCATTACGACGATATTACTACATACGTTTCTAACTGGTCGCTTGTGGTGAACACTTTTTGTTACGATAAACAGGTGCAAGAAATGTTTATTACGGAAATTACATCTAGTACAAATATGAAGGAAGATAATCTTATTTTATATGATGGTGTAGTGAGATCGACTCTGTAATTAAGTCTCAATTGAACAGGAAGCTGATCGACGGCACCGTCTTATCTCAGAGAATTATCAAGTGTCTTATCTTTGACGAGAATTTTTATAGAGCATGCTGTCGCATAATTAACGAGCGGTCTTACTTCTTTTTGTATCTAACGCTAGTTAGGAGCATCTTGCTGGGTTGAGTTGATTTTGATTATAAAGAGTCCTCGCTCTATAATGATCATTCAGAATTGCTTAGTTCGTCATTAATATTTCCATCATTCTCGCTCGACTGACACTGTACATTCATGATATTAAATTATCTCGCTCTGAAAGCACCGCGTGATGGTCAGCGGAAATCAAATGGACACACCCTCTCTCCTCCCAGCTCTGCGGCGTTGCATGAAGACAAGTACTTCCATGCTCTGTCAATACACTGAACAACGTCTTGTTTTTTTTTTTTATAGAATGAACCAAATCCGGTTATTGTGTCCGAGCCCGTGTTAGGACCCCTCAACTTCCGTAATTCATTATACCAATTCCATTAAGCTTACAATTTCTTCCCTTTTCCTTATTACAACATCCAGTTTTATGAATGCCATCTACTCGATTTAAATAATTATTTCCTTTGTCTAATAATTATCCAGTCATGTCTCATTATACACATCCTACAGGTATATTTCTCACCATTATATTTGATGGAAATGAAGTCTAATAAAATTTAATTCAGAGCGGAAAGTACGTTAAACTCTAAGACTCCCAGATACATTGTCTTGCTAGAAGTAAATCATTTAAAGAACATTCAACCGTACAGCTTCCAGCCAGGTAATAAGTTGTTACTTGCAAATATATCATTAAACTTTATGCTGGCTTCATTATCTGCGGCCGTCAAATGATTCTCACGGAGTTTCGATGTAGACGCTAACTGCCATTAGTCAAGTGGTGTGTTGCGACAAGTGAAAGAAATTCTGAGACAGTTTCTCACGAGGCGAGCTCGCTAAGAAACGTCTCGGGATCCCGCTGTTTCGCTTGAATCTTGGACTCTTAATTAGATTTCTTTTTTGACCATTGTTTCCTTGCATTTAAAACCGCGGGGCGCTTTACAGTAACTGTTGGAGGATGTTACGTTTTTGCAGTTTGCAATTAGAATGACCCTAGGTATTCTAACACTGCAGTGATAATGTGTAATGCTGTCATACTGAATCCACAAACTCGTTAAAGCAAATTACACCTCGACACGTCGTAAAGCCATTAACTTCACACTTGGAGAGGCGAGCATTGTTGCCGAGTGAAAAACACAGAGAGGAAGCGATAAATTATGTTCGAAGTTTATACGATCGGCCGGTAATGGGCTATGAGCTCGCGATCGCAGCGCTCGCGCAGCATCACACGAACCCTCTCAAAAGAATTGTTCGGTACATTTTCGACGGTGGCTATTTTGAATAATATTCAGAGACTTCGATTCGTATGAGAATACCGAATCATATCGGAATTAGTTCATTTTAAGCATCACATTCAACTATTAGCTGACGTTTACGTACTTGTTCTAAATAAACAATATTATTGTCTGCTTCTCTATTTGGAAAAAAAAAACGGAAGTGTACGGATTTAGAACAAAAGTGCGGTTGACTTTTAAGCACTTATTAATTAATATGTGTCCCTTCCGGAACAACCCTAGCTAGGGGTGGTTACCGGTACACGCCAAAACGGAAGTAACAGACGTCTGCCATACCTTGGCTTTGTAATTGGCGGCACGGGCGTATTTCCGGCTTCTTTCAGGAGTAACTATTATTAGAACAGAGTGTTTCCTTTAGTTGTTATAATAATTTCATCAAACGTTAAGCTTATTGAAGCTCTCTTAAACTTTTCTTTAGGATCCTGCAGATTTCTTCCTGAAGATTTCTCGGATCTAAAATAGCCAAACCAATTTGTTAAGATACCTTGAGCTTCATTTCTTGTTAGTAACTCTACCTAAGTCTTAACTATTTAGATTTTCAATTGGACACATGAAATGCTACTTGGTTACTCATGTAAATACTTAATCGAAAATAGTCTTGAAACAATTTTGGTTTTGAAATTCGGGATAATTTAAAATACGAAAGATATTTAAAAAAAAAAAAAATCCCCCACACTATTTATGTGAAAAATTTACGTTTGTCATTTCGATTCATTGGGTTAAAGTCCTTGAGCAGAGAGAGAGGAATTTACGTTTCTCCAAAATAACTCAGCTCACTCACTTCATTGCATCAATGTTTTCAATATTTTGGTATTTCTGAATTCCCACAAGCTGACCTATTTTAGGCTCATAACAATGTCAGAATTCCGACACGTGGATTTACTCCAGCTGTAAATAGTTGAACAGATTTGGCGACACTGAAATGCGTTACGTTACGAAAATAAATGCAGCTCTCATGAAGAAACGTTCCGTCTGGATGTACCGTGCCCATATCAAACGCGCGTTGAATACGATTACTCTCGTGTCCTCCACTTATGGATGTAATTGTATGCTTAGTAAGTTTTATTGTCCTGTACCATAGGCGGCTCAGGAGTTAAGTAGCTCAACCAAGGACGATTGCCTATGGTGTGAAATCCGGTCAATGAAGTCACGTCTCCGCTGCGTATGTGACCATATTATTGACAATAAAATATTCTTGACACCTAAGATTTCGCGGTGCTGTATATTTTCTCAAGACGGTTTTTAGTTCTCATCAAAAGATTAGTGAAGGGTGGAGGTGCTAATGCATGTGTATACGCACATCCGGTCCGACGGGGTCCGTTAATTGGTCCGCGTAAAAGGGATATCGTGTAGCGTGCCCCCGCGCCCCTTGCCCCAGCTTCCTGTCTCGCGACATCAGGCGACGACAGCCGAGATCGTGAGTCTCTGTTACTGGGAAGAAAATTTGCCGTAAAAGGACGCCGGGCCAATTAAAAACGTCAGGATATCAGTATCACCCCCTGCCGAGTTTTGTCTTCTTTCGGTCTGCAGTCACGATTTCTTATACGTTGTCTTTTATATAATGGTCATGAATTAATGTTCCGCCGTTCGATATCATGGATGTTATTGTCTTTAATATGTCACAATCTAAATCGCTAATGAGTGCGGTCTCCAACATTATCTTGCGACAGTCGTGCTATGGTTTGCATTTACAGCGGCTATGTAACTTGTTCTCCAAATGTTTTTGTGTCGTGTTCGTGAACGTCAATGCTTTTTATCGTTTTTTCTCAGCTAATGAACAGGTCCGCTTCAATTATCTTTGCAATGATTATCTTCGTTTTTGTTCTATTGATGTCTTATAGTGTAGGTGTTAGTTATTATAGAATAGTTACAAGCTTGTTAATAAGCTCAATGTTATTCATGATCATCTTGTTGAATAAATGCATTTGAATAGACAAATTGTTATGTATGAACTTGTAGTGAATTGCTTGAAGTTAACTAATATGGGAACTTTTTAGTTTTCCCACGAGGATGTAGCTCCATTCACTCTGTGGAACGGTTAACTTTATTATAAATCGTATCTTCATTACAGTGTGTAGTTACATCTACACTCGTTTTCCCATGACGAGCTTCTGTACTGTGACTGACTTCATGCCATCATTTACGTCTGTGCTCATCCTTGCATGTAGCTTATGAGCTGTTGCATGAAATCACAGGCATTTGCGTTGCGTTTTCATTATGTTTTCCCCTATAATTTTCCTTAACTTTGAAGGCAGTAAATAAAATCCAAGGTGTTATTTCGAAGAAACACTTGGATGCAGATATTCCAAGTTGCAGTGGCCAAAGGTGCCGTCCTGAGAACTAAACAATCGAAGTAGTTCCTAGAAACATTCAATGGGCTCGTTAGGTGTAGTGAATGGAAAGAGTACTCATCGACGGAAACAATAGGTGTTAACTTGCACATTTAGTACGCGCGTCTAAAGAGGATGTGAACTGATTACTGACCATAGTTCAATTTGAAATCGCCCTATCGCACATATTCGATCTGCAAACAATGCTTCTCCTTTCGAGAATTTCACCGTTCATATCGTCTCTAAACCAATTTTCTTCTCCGATATGTTAAAGACCGTCGAAGGTAGCTCAAATAGAATTATTGTAAACATTTACGTTTTTAATTAACATCAATAGTTTGCGATGAATGTGTTTGACGACTGTCGAAGTGTACGTGTGTTTATAGTGTGTATGGTATGTAAATATACTGTGTATATCGGTGGCGATATGAGGCGGTTTGTTTTTGTTAGTAGACTGTATTGTTATCATTCACAGCTCACACGAATAGACAATAACGTCGGACTTGTGAATGGGTGATTGATGGTGTTAGTCCCTCATTGTGCGAGTCCAGCTTAGTAATAGGTTTATTGTGTTAGCTCTAGTGTTTATACGGAAATCTCATTACAGCGAGTGTCCATCCACATATTTTCCGATGTGGTAGAAAACAAAGTAACCATGTCCTAAAAATTTTGAAGCCTTGTTTTGTGACGTTTAGGTTGGAAAGACTATTATAGGTACTTTGGGCAGATTCGTATTAGATTTAACAGTTGTTTAAAGTTCATGAGCAACGACGTTGGAAACCCGTATGGTTTATTTATTACCAGTGGAGAGTGGGCCGGTTCCGGTCGGTGCTTGCGCAGGAAACCCGCAGGATATATCAAAATTAGAATCGCGAGCCGATGAACGGTGGGGCACTTGCGCTATGTCGACCGCACTTCCCATATCCGTTTATCAAAGTCCCTTAAATCGTAAAACGTACACAGATTTCCTGAATTAGCGTTTATTTTGCTTCGTCTGCCAACATATTAGAAGAATAACGTTGTCTTGTCTATTAAAAAATAGTTGGGGTATTATGTCATTCTAAAAATTGTAAGGCTTGCAATCTGTTTTCACAATCTTTACATTTATATAGAAATACTTTCATTGTTTTTGGACAATGTCTTTTTATACAATGTTTTAATCTTCGCGATTCCAAGTCCGCTGATATCGGCGTGTCGTTTTATTTTCGATGTTTCTCGTTGTCCGACGAACGGAAGTCATTATGCGCTTTCCGCTGTTCGTTGTACTGCTGCCCTGTAAAATATATTCATTAAATCAGCGATCATGGGTTCACTCGTCGGATTTCTTCTCGCAAGATCATTGTTTGACGTCAATTTCACGTTTATTTCTTTGTGATCGAACTCGCATTGATCATTCGGCGACTTTAAATCGCCTCCTTAGCTGTTGTTTGTTTTTATTTGTTTTAACGACTGATGTTCTCGCTTTTTGATCCCCGCGTTTGTTTGTGCACATCAAAAGTTTGTAGGATGAGGTGGGCTGAGGGCGGCCTCTTGCAACATCGCGGGGGCATGCGACAAATATTGACATGACAAATGTTTGTGTAGTAGGAAAAGCACGTACGTCTCTTGTGACTACTAAGTTCACCGTAGGTGGTGCGCACAGATAATACGGCTGTAAACCGCCGAGATAACACACGGTGTTTGCACAAAACAAATCATGTTTGCTTACTTTATGTCCTGAGGATTGCTGGCACGGATCACTAGCGCTTGGATATTATGCGTCCTCACGTTCTATTTGCATTGGTTTATGGATATGCATTTACTGTCGGCACAGGTTACGATTTGCCAGAGGCTACCAAATAAACAAACAATACTGGAGAACTTATATGCAGTTATTTATTGTCCGGTTCATTTGTTGCTTTTAGCTATAGTATTTTTGTTGGTTGCAGGTGGTTATTCTTCAATTAAGTCTTCAGCAAAACATTGGTGTCATCGTTTTACAAAATTAACTCCACATTCGAGTTCATTTGCCAACGCATTTGTATCCGTAAACAAGCGCTAGCCAAGGCCGCGTATGTTTACGAGTCTACTAACGCTAATAACACGAATACATCGACAGGTTTATATAAAAGGTAATATTATCTAGATATCACACATTATTTATTAAGATTTATTTGCAGTCTTTTTCTCAATGTCTCGGACAAAAGAGTCGGATGATCCAAGACAAGATAGATCTAAGATGTTCGAGATGAACATCTTAGATCTATCTTGGAAATTGTTATCTTGGAAATTGGATTCTTGATGATGACGGAGACATTTTTGCAAAGCAAACGGTATTCCGTAATGAGAGTAGAGTGGCAAAAAATGGCCTAAAATCAACAGCAATCTCTGTTCTCTTCTGTTGCTCTTATACAGTATGAAACGGTATGTACACAACTTACCTATTTATAACGTAATAAGCCTGCAGATATTCCAATAGACCGCGATTTATTCGCGTGTTGCGAATCGCCAACGGAAACGTATGCCAGTAATGAGCTTCGGATGTCGCTCACCTATTGTGACGAGCTAATAGATATTGACTTCCTTAGTTCAGACCGTGGTGGTAACAACACCGGTCTATAATGAGGCATTGTTCACATCTTATTCTGTTTTCAAGACGCAGATCCGGGCTGTGAACCGATTGCTAAACTGGTCATTTGTGCATTGAATATGAGTGCAGTATCATATGCTGGTAAGCCGTACACAAATCCAGGTCAACGTTCCTTCACGGATCTGCAACGGCAATTTTAACTGACACCAAATGATAATGGATCTGGCATTTACTCGGCAGTGCAAGCACCGTGAATCAGAATTCGTGCTTGAGTTAGGAGCTTATTACAAACGTACCGTAGTCAATCATCAATCACGAGTTGACCCTCTGCCTTTACACGCCGTCCAATTTCAATAATTTTTTTGGGAGTAAATCACACAGAATAGATGGAAGTTTGGGAACGCTGTTCATCAGGATCGTTGAAAATGTCAACATAGAGATGTCTTTTAAAAGAAACGTACCGTACATATATTTCAATGAACAATGATGCGAGGGCGTGTCTTTATTGGCAACTCCTATAGGCGTCGCTCCGTTTGTTTGCAAGTGACGTAAAGGTTGATAATTATTGGGCCAATAAGAGCCATTGGTCTTCTTGCTCGAGTGTTCATTTGGAGAAACGGTTGGTCGGCTACATGACGGCGTAACGTTGCTTCTTCCGCACGTTCCGCGGCTTGCCTGAGAACCATCGGCACCAGTGGGTCGGAACTTCTTTATGTTTACCTGACCATTCGTCCACGGCACCACGGCTTCCGAAAGCTTTGGGAAGCGAACAAATACTGCATTTAATTATAATGAACTTCCGCTTTGTTTGTGTTATTGACCTCTAGTGGCATATCGGGAAGGAGAACAGGAATATATTCGGTGCCTTATTTGTTTAATCTTTCATATGAGCTATATTGAGCTTTAGGATCTTCGCGAAGAATTAACGACAGGGCATTGAATTCTATTCGCAGGCAAAAGTTGTATAATAAAATTGAAAACAGTCCTATTCATCAATGCGTTAGTCTTAGTTTCATGTATATGGCAGTGAACAAATAAAAGCAAATCACCAGATGTTGTAAATGGTGGCGTCATTAGCTCGAGCCGTAATCCCTTGACGGCACGCGCAGGCACGCAGCGTTAAGTGGGTTAGCATGTCGATCCTGGACTGTTCAAGGTCGCAATCATTTACCTGCACAACCATATCATCAATAGACACACTGCTATCCTTAAAGTTTAAAACTGGCTCTAAGACTGTTATGAAACAACGAATACCGATGTTACCATCAAACAGGTTATGAAAGAAATTAAGTTTGAAATAGTTGCCTTGGCGAATGGAGTAACAAATCATGTTCCAATATTAGCGTCCTTGATATAGTTGGACTCGTTTCACTTCCTGTTACGAGCCGAATTGTAAACGCTGAGCACGTCACTCATTCAAACTCAATCAAAGGATCGTGAATGAGATGTTTACCGCGCTCATACACGCATATGTGTGCAAGACTTGAAGCGTTTCCTGTTTTATAATGTAGTACATCATGAGCATGTATCACCCTATCGAAACATAATCATGTTTCGTTATTAAACAAGCTTTACGATTTTCCTGCTTCTTCAGTCGAAGAAACATTATTTTGGCTTTTATGCAAATCTTTGACAACAGATTAGATGCTACTGAATATGCTAATGCAATAACTCACCATTACAAAAGAATTTATGAAAGCAATTCAGAAGAAAGCAATATATCACGAGGTATTAATGGTTTTATAGTGTTAGATGGTAAGTTTATGTCCATAGCTAGCCGCGGCACTGGAGGGCCACAGGGCCGTCCTGCCAAGGCCAGCGAGTTCGTTAGGGCCATTCATGGATGCCTGCGCGCAACCTCCTTCCCCACTCTCCCGCGGCGACAGGATATTCTCCCTCGCCGTGTGCTATGCTGGCCGATTGATCGGTTTATTTTTTTAAATCGAACTCGGAGTAAAAAGACACCACGCGCAATCGTAATTCCGGATGCACTAACGAGTGTTAAATTTTTTAAACCTCACCGTGCAGCATTAGTTTGTTTTTTGTTGAAGGCCGTTTCCGCCATGATTTAATCCATAACTCAACCGGTACATATAGTATGCGATAATCATTGGAGCTTATTAGTTTCTAATAACAGAATCCACAACCGACTGTCTCCCCGTCGGACATTCCGCTCACGTAAGGACGCAATAGAATGTAGGTATCTATACGTTGCTGTGCGACATCTTGTAAGCAGTTTCCTACTAGTTTAGTCGTTGAATATACTTTAATAAACAGGAGATGAGGCTTTTGATCTGGATCTGAATATAAATGTGCTGTTTCTAGACACAGGGATACAAAGCACGTCGTTGACATTTGCAATGCTCTGTAACATAACAGAACAGTCTCATGAAGAGTTCTTCTGGTAATTGCAAGGGTTTTGTGTTTTTCCAAGGAAGGCAATTCCAAGGGCACTGTTTGAAATGCAATGGTATAACCATTGCATTTCAAACAGTGCCCTTGGAATTAAATATTAATGAGTTCACAAACAACCTTCAGCAACGCGTAACTTCATCTAATTTCCGAAAAGGTTTAAGGATAACATCTTCATTCATACGAATATGGTCCCTCGGTGGGTGGAAATGGGCTATGAATCACTTTGCTCTGTGTTGTTGTGGATGAACATCGGCGTATTTCGGCTGCGCATTGTGGGCAATTCGTCATGATTTGCGTATGTAAATCAATGGAGTTTGGTTGTGCGGGCGTAACGGTATTTTCGTCGGTCCACAGCAGGAAGGCGGATGCTATAAACACACTTTCAGCCGCGTTACCATAGCGGCGTACCTATAGCGCTTTTGTTTAATAAATTCGTTGGATGACATATTATGGTGTTCGAGTAATCTTCACAAATATCTTGAAAGGTCGAGAGTTCTCCGAGCCACGTGCCCATACACTCGGCTGACGGATTAGCGAGTACCCTCGTACCCTCTTAGGGCTGGACTTAATAGCTGCCAAAACCGCGTCAAGAATTTTTATGGAAATCGTTTTATGAATATTTGGTCAGTCATTTATCATTCTTGACATTTTGGTGGTGAAGTCGTTTGGTAATCTACTTTTATCATTGAATTATAATTGAATTGACAAGGCATTTCGGTTTGACTTAGAGTTATATGTAACGTTTCGATTTTGAATAGCAACCTGTTACCCTGCTAGCCGTCCCATCTGGGTCTGCCTGCAGAAAACGAGTTCGACTAAAGTGACTGGCCAGTAATATTTATTTGTATATGAGGCACTGTTCAAAATATAATAACCAGTCAAGTCAGTGTATAGAATGAACGAGTAAGAAAGCTATGAAGTTATGTGGTTTGCGGTTTCTTACCGCGTATAGGAATTTATTAAAGAAATATTTTCCTTAAGGTGCTCCCTCACTGGGAACGTTCGCCTGTAATGTAACGTTACAATCGATTTTGAGCATAACATCACATACACAAGTTTTATCAAAATATTTCAGACATTGTGCACTGTATTGCTCGGTTCTCCTCCCTCGCTGATGTAATCCTTGAATTTTATCATTACAGGTTGCGCTTGCGCATTGTAATGCTCGGTTCTCCTCCCTCACTCTGTAACGTGTGTAACATTACAAGCGAACGCTCCCGTTAAGGGACCTTTACATACATTTATTTATCACTTTAAAACTTGCCGAGCATCGCATTATTGAATTCTGTTTCGAGGATTTCATAACTATCTAGGAGTATCTAGATTAATCCTGTAAAATTAGGAGAGTGGCTGAGTCTGAGTAATTGATTGCTAGGTAACTAATTACTACGAAAGAAGGTTGCTGTTATGGTGAAGTATGACACATGCCGTAACTAACATGGTGTGGTGAAAGTAACAGTTTGTGCTGTTGCCTATTTTCTATCTTATGAGTATAATTAACATGGTGTTCTTTGCTTATTATCTATTAGAATTTGTTTTTCTTTCGCTACTGTTTTATTGCAACCACTTTTTTGGGCTGAACCGTGTAATCATCACATCGTCCTTTTCCGTCATTGCTTAAAATAATAAATGCAAAAATGTTGTTGTCCATGAGCAAATCTTTAACCTGTCGTTTTCAAGGTGTCTTTCAATCATCATTTACCTACATAAAAAAGTAGTATGACCCTCTGAAATGACCTCACGTATACAGTGCATTAGGTTGTGTTGGTAAACAAATGTATTTCGAGTGGCGTTCTTAAACACATGGTACGTAAGAGAATTTGTTGTAATTTTGTGGTCGGCAGTCGATCTCGTGTAAATATTGCCAATCATAAGCCTGTCCCCCGCATAGTTTACGTAAAAACAAGTATAATGTGCGGTATTCCGCGTTTGCGTAACATACTATGTGATTGTTCACTTCCCGTCTGGTATTATTCTAGTTGTATTGTATTATGCAAGGTTGCGTCACGCGTCACTACCACACATTAATAAGAACCAGCTCATTTGAGCACTAACTAGACTGTCGCTGGAGGGAGAAATGTCGTCGCCCCCGACTTACACCCACGACCGTCTTCGCATTTCTATATACTTTCCTCCTGCCCACGGGTACATAAAGAATCTTTAGAAATACTTATTTACTACTTATGCAACGTATTGTCGTCACGAGGGCGTTGTATCAATAATAATAATCTCTTTACAAGCAAAAATCATAAATTCTGTCACATGTTTGGGACGCTGTCACTCCCACATCAAGGTTGATCAATCAAAAAGGATCGACTGAATGGGATCAATAAGTATGGTGAATGTGGTGGGCGATCGGTCGTCGAACTGCGCGGGCGCAAGCCGGTGGTGCGCTCTAATTCAATTTAACGACAATCCATTGCGCACTAGGCTAACATTCCGCCTCGATGCCACCCATCCATTAGTTGTATTACTCAACTATCACTCCACGAATGTTGCCTTGGCCCTCGTAATTGTCCCGCAGATTATATTACGGACTATAATTTTAAAATCTCATGTTGAGTAATGATTCAGTATTCTATTGACCATCATTATAATTTAACGCTTAATGCTGAATGCTTACCATAATAATGTTGGACATTAAAGCATTCAGTAAGTGGCGTTTAATGTTAAAGGTTTCATATTTCTTACGATTTATGGAGACTACACTATGAACTGCAAGCATTTATACTTTAAATCTACTGTCAGGATTATCTGTCTAATGATTTATGATAATGGGATATAGTTTTCTATGTTTTTCTCATGATAATTTAGCGCTGACTATTGTTTCTTTGATAATACTACTTTGGTCGGGACCGGATCTGCAAGGATGGACTGTGTCACCTTGAATGCCGGATGCCGGCGTTCTGTCGGAGGAGCTATCGACCGTCAATCGTGTGAGCGTCTCGCCATATTATATTATAGTCGTCTGTCTGTTTGTCTGTGCGACTGCGAGAGCCGTTTTTATTTTACGACCATCCACGTCCGCTGAGCGAGTCCTCCGACAAGGTCGACGGTTCTTATAAGTTACAACCAATCAACCGGTGCATTTATATAAACTAAGTATAAGTTAGTTGCAGTCAGATGTAGGTCTTAAATGCTTTAACAAATATCTAATTGCAAACATACTGACATGTAGGATCAATACGATCAAAAGAATAAAACGTTTGCAAGAATTTCAAGGGAAGAATGTGTCTCGTCGCTGAAGTCCCCAACGGAAATGGATTGGACGTGGGCGACACCTACGGAGTGCGCGAGTGACCAATATCAACACAAAGTGACTTTAATATCGTTATCTATTTCTGTAACTCCTGATCTCAGCTTAACATTTATTTTCTGCTCGTTTGTTCCAGGTAAGTGCTCCGCAATCAACGTCACGCGCGACCCACTGAAAGTCAAGCTCTTCATCGTTTATTAGATGGTAATGTGTACATATTAATAGCTAGTATGTTATCTTCATTTACTCGGACCCCCTCGTGTTTATTACAATGTTAAACACGTCTCAACTGTAATCAATTGAACTCTAATAATGTCAATGTCGGTGAATACAGAGGAGGATATATCTTAATCACATAATAGGATATTGTGACCGTGCTCTCTCTGGGCGTGGAGTGCATCACAATTTGTAACACTACGACTTATTTCCGCATCCGCTATTGTAACGTTGTCCACTGCAATTTAATCATCTCTTCGAATGACAAGATGTATTAGAGCAGTTTCACGGTGACTGTTATCAATAGCGCTAGTGTGGGCTCTTTATTCACAATTTTAAGGTTCAAACTTGTTTGTGTTGAAAATTAAGTGGTTCCCTTTGATGTAGTACGGGAATATCGACAAAGACGGATGTCCGGTGCCGGTCAGGATTTGTTTCACATGAACGTTGCTTCTCTGTGGCTTCGTCAAGATGAAGACAGAGCCAACGGTTATTTTTCAAACTAATTTCGGGAAAATATTCTTTGTAAAGCCGAAATAAGAAGAGGCCTAAATTGAATTATAAAGGCACTGAAACGGTGACAAATAACGTACTTAATACAAATTTTCTGTTCAATATTGATTGCATACAAGGTATCAGGTGCCTATAGCGCGAAAGTTAAGAGAGCCAAAGCTGTTATTCCCAGAGAAAGCGGAAAATGTGTCATGTATTATAAAATTAATGGTTTTCTTTAAAAATTCATCTAAAACTGAATATTTGCCCGGAATATACGCACGAATGGCTTTATCGTAAACATAATATTTTGTTTGCTAAAGATTCGGCATCAATTTATTACGAGCTGTCAAAAAATATCTTTTGAAGTTTTAATCTGATGCTGAAAGGAAAACCATAAAGGTTGTTTGCTTAAAAAATTAACATTAGTTAGCGTAGAAAACGGAGGAAAGAAGCTCAAAATCCTTCCGGTCCTTTTGATATCGCGGATAAGCGGCGTACGCGCATTTCAAAGGGCCAGTGTGTTTGTCCGACGAAGCTTGGGTAAACATCATTCGTTGAACGGGTGTGTGATTTCAGCCTTTTGTGTTTTTACTGTACATTTGTTGCTGGGGAGCGATTTAATCTCATTATGTATGCACATCCGGAAGTTTGCCAGCGTTGGAATACAAAAAATCGGTGTGGACATGTATCAAACGCACAGTAGCCGATTAAGTTTATAATTAGTATAATACCCTATGTCGGTGTGTTTTGTTCCCTTCGGTATTTTCATTGATTCATCTTTGCAAGTGGCAGCATACAATATCGGTTAGTCAGACAATAATATACTGTTTTCCCGGGAAACCATAAACAGCGAAGTCTAACAATGGGCCGGAAAATGAAAGGGTACACAAGAACAGAATTGAAAGAAAAGTAAAATAAGCTCAGCGTCAGTTTTTAATACAAGAAATTTCTATGCTTTTAATCAGGTCTGTGGAATGCCCTTGGAAATCTTGGCAAAAACTCCTATTCCACCAACTTATCTAATCATGTTCAAGAATTTGCACAATTTCCCGATACCCTAAATCCCTATTAGTAAAGTACCGTTAACATTCGGTATTTGGCGAGTGGTGCGCGGACGTTTTGCATACAATGCCCATGTTGGTGCGCTTGCGCAACGAAGCGGTCATCGGGCCGGATGTGACGCTGCGGCGCAGCCCGTGCCAAATTGTACCTACATAATGTGGACTAGATAGCCTTTCGATGTCCTGGGGTAATCATCAATCTACACAGTTACTATAATATGTGTCGCATGTGTGTGTTTAACTTATTATGAATAGACGCTTGGCATTTTGGTAAAATTGTGCATACATAATTTTTCTTTCCATATTTGGGTAACTCGCATTTGTTTACCATTTGGTTTAAACTTAGTTTATTGATGTACATAGTCATGAAATGACAAATTATGCTTCCCAAGCGCAATTTTTACTAGCGCATAATTTAAGCATTCTTCGACAATGTGCATGTGAATTATTGTTAAGAAGATGTTATTCGGTTAACAATGGTAAAAATAATGCATATCATTTGCATTTTTTGACATAATTTGATTTTATGATTGCATAGTGCAATGGGTGCTAACATAGTAACTGTCGGAAGCGGTTTTTAAGCGTACTTATATTGTATGTTCTACTCGATTACCGAAAAGTTTTAGTATTTTATGTGTTTTGTTTTAACTTGTGAACCAGATTATATTGTGTTTTTTTATGCCAAAAAACTATTCACACCAGCTTTTTTATGCCGACTGAGAACAAAGCAAAGTATCTTATTGTGGTCTAGAAATGTAACAATGTTTCATAAAGCGAAATTAAAATTTAAAGTACTTATCAAGTCTATTGCATCGATCTCTAAACTGTGGTTCCTTTGGCGTAATAATCAATTTATATTCTAATTTAAATAACAAATAAAAAAAGCAATATATATTTAGAATTTTGCAGTTCATGGTACCATTCAATATTATCACTGTGACCCGCATTGTTAATATTAAACTAAAATAAAAAATTGCACAATCATTTGCATCCGCCATTACTTACTGTCAGATATTAGTTTTATTTATAAGTTTTTTTTTTTACAAAACTCTGATAAACCGTAATTAGATACTATTGTATTCTCTGTGAGAACCAAATACGAAGTTTTTTTTTGTAAACATTAAAGAAAAACCTCGATTTATTTAAATTTCTGTAACCTCGAAAGGCAGTCGACCAATTTGGATAAAGTTTACCGTTGGCATTGTTTTTTGTTCGGCAAATATAGCCAAAAGTATTTCAGAATGCATAAAATTGCTAACGAAGACGTTGATGTGCTCATCGCTGTTTGTTTATCATCACTATTGAATTTAAAATGCACCCTCGAGAAATTCCAAAAATCGTTTTAAGAAAGTGCTCAATGTAATAGATTGTCTAGGATGTGTTGTCAAGATTGAACTTCATTCGGTTGATGTATGGGCCTGTCTAGTCTAGGCACAGAGCGAATGTCCAGTGAGTGTCGCCTCGGGAATTCGTTTCAATAGATGATCTGTTTCCTGTCTAGTCACTTCTTAATCGTATCGTTTTAAAATTATTTACGTACTAGCTGTGCCCCGCGGTTTCACCCGCGTAGATGTCGATCCCGTGGGAATATAGGGATAAAACGTATCCTATGTCCTATTCCAGGTCAGGTCTACCCGTGTGCTCATCCTCTCCTCTCTAAAGTAGGGAAAGTCGCGGAGGCGCGGCGCCGGCGTCGAACGGTTCGCGTATTACATTTTTATATCGTGATATCTTCGAAATTAAATGTCCGATTTGAATGAATTAAAAAGTATTTTACTGCTACATAAATACCCTTGATGTTAAAACTATTTTTTTCAATAAGAATTAATATTATGTTGATAAAACTCCTTCGCAAATAATGCATTAACTTCGAAAAAATTTGATTACCATAAAAAAGGCTATAGTGAGTCAATCTTAAAAGATAGACATATGCTGTCGCGGACTTTTTTTTATTATCCATCATACATGATGTTTGCGTAACTTAAACCGTTTACGCAGCGCACGCAACGGAAGCTCTCAAAAAGCAATAATTTTTCCCGTTTTTGCAAGATTTTTCATTTATGCTCCGCTCCTATTGGTCGTAGCGTGATGTTATATAGCGTATAGCCTTCCTTGATAAATGGACTATCGAACACAAAAAGAATTTTTCAATTCCAACCAGTAGTTCCTGAGATTACCGCGTTCAAACAAACAAACAAACTCTTCAGCTTTATAATATTAGTATAGTTATAATGAAATTCTTGAATTTGTTGGTAGAAACAGAATCGATTCATCCAATTCTGCATAGTCCTTGGAAATAACTCTATACAAATTCTTTCAAATCTTACTCTGTATTCATTGAAGTAGGTTGCATGAATGTTTCCGAACGGACCACTCCACTCTATTATGAATTTATGACCCGTTGTATGCGTGGGTTCCTTCTTCGGGCCTGCAAACAAATTAGCTTCACACCGCAAACAGTAGCGTGCCTAGGGTTCTAAATTAGGGCAAGCCCACAGACTATTTACGATAAAAAAAAAAAAAACAGCCAAGTGAGTGATTTACGGATTTTCTTTGTTGTTCATGATAACACCATTATTATAAGTAAGCGCCATCTATATTAACGAATGCGCGTTACCACACCGATTAGGACCTTTTCACCATAATAAATTCTTTCGCTTGTCACCAAAATTATTCAATCATAAGCCGCTAGATGGCCCCCAAATTATCGATTTGTTGTTCTTTTACCGTAAGCATAGGTACTTAGTTTTATGAATTATAATGTCGATTGAAAATGTTAAATGAGATATTACATTAGGTACCTATATAACATTTTATAATTAATCATAATGACAATAGCCAACTCTAATCTTTATTTCAAAACACCTAGTTACGAAGAATATCTTCGATAAGAAAATTATTGTGTTTTATGATCTTGATGAGATGTAATAATAATAAGATGGTTTGTTTTTCAGTGGTTTACCGAAACTACAATTGCCATACAAACAACACTATACAAATTTTGATGTATTTCATGCCACCAGCTACCTAAGTTTGTCATACTCATCAACATAATAAACAATCGAATGCCAATTTCAATTATATTCTTCAACTGACAAAAATACTTGTTTTTTTCCAAATTTTATTAGGTACATTCATTTGGGGTTGATTACGGTGAAGTAAAGAGAGAGTTACACTGCCAGAAAACTCAATGTAGATACTTACCTTTTCGAACACAGTTTCCGAATTCACATTTTGATGATAAAAATAACACTGTACTTACTAAGACACACACACTTACGAATTACAGCCGCAATAACTATCAAATCATTTTAAATAGTAAAACTAATTCATTATCTCAGCACTTGGAAATAAAATACTGATCTCAAAATATTAATTTCAAAACAATAACAAATCGAGTCGCGTCGACTATCGTGTCGCGGACTTGCAACTCACTTTACGCGGGTCAACATCGCGGCTAGTGCATTTGCGCGAACTTAACTCTAAAAAAGCCCGGCTTTTCATTTCATACAAATCTGCGTATAAGTACTTACCAATATATCAACAAATGTAAACGTTTCTATAGCAATTTGTAGGCGAAAACTGCTAGACAAAGAAAGGTAAGGCAAGCCCCATTGAAAGCCGACGAGTGTGAGCGAGAAGGCGCATTTGAATGCATTGTAGTGGCGCGTAGGTTTGGCAACAAAGCGCGGTATTAAAAATTGTATTCTTATGAATGATTGAGTTCAATGAGTGCGTAGATCTGGCACCCTTGCGCAGTGCGCGCGGCAGATAGAGCGGGGATTTCGAAATTTGATTATTCCTATGACATGAATGATTGAGTTCGAGATTATTGACTGTTTTTTAAAATTTATTTTTTATTGGTAGGCTTACGTTTGTTCTTGTGAATAATGATTTTTGAATATGAAAGTACCGCCCCTGGGTAATACCATTATTATATAGTGTTATTTTTATTTTTTATTGATAGGCTTAATTTTGAAGGCAAGCCGGGCTTTTGGGCTTCTATGGAAGGAACGCCCCTGACCGCAAATCAACGCACAGTCTTGCTATTCAAGACGAAGCTAAAAGTACTATTGGAAGAGGTTATTATTGTCAGGTCCACTCCAACCGTCTGATTTGACTGTTCTACAGTCTAAACTGTGCATGGTGCTAACCAAACTGTCATTGGTGTACAATGAGATTTAAGATAGGTACTAGGTATAGATTCAGAGAGAAAAACTGTGATCCAAAACAAACGTTAGACACATGAATACATCTAAGGTGCGGGAAATACATAAAAGCCGCTGCGCCGCTCCTTTCATATTTCGCCCGCGCCCCGCCGCCTGCATATGTTCCGCGGTTCGTCGCTCCTATACTTTTTGTATGAAATATGAAAGGGCCGGCGCAACGCCCACGCTGCACCGCCGCCGCCACGACCACGTTACTCGACACTTGTGCATGTCCAGCGCCTAACATTGAAGAAATCTAAATACTGGGTAAATGACAAAATAGTGACGAAATAATAAAGTTAAGTCCAGTTTTTTATCACTACGAGATTTTCAATACTTACTGCAGTCAATGTACTATGCGGCATATTTTCTAGGAAAATATTTTTCTTTTAGCATACAACACGAGACATAGAACTAGGCTGAGCCAAGTTCGATCAGTACCTATACTCCATTTGAAATAAGATTAGACGTATAGATATGCATTTTTTACATTCCGTTCAACCGATTTTGAATTCTATTGCGTTGGTGGCATGACAAATGGCAGCCGCAGTAGATAGTTGGTATTGTGTAACTTTTTTTGCTTTTAATGCTATCCTTATGCCTACGGTATAGAAGTCAAAATCGGTTGAACGGACTGTAAAAGGGTTTGTTTTAATGTCTAATCTTATTTCAAATGGAGTATAGGTTGTTGCATGTAGATAAAGATGTTGTTCGCTTTGTCGCGTCTATCGTGGTGTATGGCCAATGACGATATTGTGCCGTAGATACCTTGTAGCCTAGTAGTTGCGGGTGGTCCTACCAAGGTCAGCCTTGACCGGCTGCATCAGAGCAAGCGCGAACATGCACCGCACGGACAAATGATGCCGGTGCCTGACATCCGGTCACAAGCTATGTAAATTAGTGTCACACTTCGACACATGTACGCACAATCGTCCTTGGTACTGTTTCAATCCGGTTTTTTTTTTCATTTTATTTACCATTACAATACTGTAGCTTCCAATTAGTGAAAGAGTTTTCTGAATCAGATCAGTCGTTTCGAAGATTGCCCCCTACATACAAACTCGGAAAGTTTACCTCTTTATATTTATGTCACCTGCGATATAAGATTTGATACGGGTGCGGACTCGTGGTCACACCAGTTTGTAACACCAGTGTGACTAACAGCAATGATTTTCCTGGAGTCCGGACTCGTGGTCACACCGCTAATATTCTACACCATGTACCACTGTCATTTTCAACTAGTGCGGTGAGATAAATGTTTGTTTCAATAAGTTTTCCATTTTAAACTCGATGCATCTCTTTTAAGTGTCACCGACGATTGCACGGAGTTCAAAATTAATCGTAGCAATTTACGGTTATATTATTGCTAACATTGGAGACATGATTCCGTATTCTGAATGACTATACAATAATTTATGAATGTTGTTTATAGTTCCTTTTTATAATATGATTGAATAAGTTGCGCATAAAATTAAAAATAAGAAAATCCGTCAATCCCTAAGAGCGCATAAACGTAGGCACGCTACTTTGCGTTAGTTCCGCTGGACAGCTTTATTCAGCGGAAAGATCGGAAGCTAAGTAACAAATAAATACAAATAGCACAACGGGTAAAGACCAGACTGCACTTATCTAACTGAGATCCATAGTTCAGTCTCGCATAACGTCTGTCGAGCGCTGTATCTCCGTTCATCGGTACATATTCGTTTCTGCAACAAAGTAATCTAATGTAATCGTGTTATGTTGTAATCGAGGATGCTTTCAATAGCTAATAAAAAGCTCGTAAAAACGGAATAGTGTGCGGTTATTTTACTTGTTGCCTCTCATTGTTGTCGCTTACGCCCGTCCTCCCCGCGGGGCAATGTCTGCGCAGTACTTTACTGATACGCTGTACAAGTGTACATGCGTACTGATAACGGACGTCATCGGTCAATAACGCATCGGGAGAAAGTGAACTGTGCACTTTTCGTTTCTAATTCATTGAAAATCGCCCAACCCCTGGATTTGATCCCCGAAATTGATTCCGAAGGTAAACAGATGGTGCTAAATGTTTTACGACTGGAATTTTCCAAGTCTAATTCGTGCATAGAGGCGCTATCAGTGAATTTTCTAGTGTTTAATAATGTGTGCTCCGTCGGCTAAGCGGTCAAGTTAACGCCTTGCAAATTTGATTTTTGATAGAACACGTCGGCAATCGCGGCCGAGTCTAACAAGTGTCTGGCTCTTGAGAAGCGAGGGTTCTAGTTTTTAAAACTGTCTTCTATACTCTGATTTTTAATTAGCTAGACTGACATTTTAGTGTCGACATAAAAATAACCTAGTAAATAATCTAGCTATCGAGTGACTTTCACCAAGGACCACTGAATCATTCTCTGCAGAAGGATCTTTACTGTTATCGTGTTGTCTCTGTAATATTTATTATTTATCGCATTATTTTTAGAAAAAGGCAGCTGTTATTTTGGTCTAGCTTCTAGAAAAGTCAAAATCAGAGATTAGATGCTCTCAAACCTTCGGTGAATAGTGAGATCTCAGAGACTATTCAGGTTTTCTTTTATACGTGGGTGCTGTTTTGAAAGCAATGTTTCTGTTAGTACGTCACTGCTTTCAAATTTAATACAAATAAACAATAAAACACCCATACATCCACCAACTTTATATGGTCACAAATTCTATCATTTACACATACAATTATGAGGTTTGTCACGACATATTATTTCGTTGTGTCGTGAAAGGCATTCATTTACGTGTGGATGAGTATAATTAAAAGAAAAAGCGTAGAAAGTTTGAGAAGCTTTCTGTCATAATTACGGTAGTGCACTAAACAGTGACAACGGATGGGTTATCGGATTATGGGCACATTATCTTTGAAAGGGCTTAGAAACGATTTTGGTGCTTAGCTGTTAAGTGTATGTCAAACTTTCAAATCTCTTAAGGCATTCCATGCCACCATATCATTGATACTGTTTAAGGTTTAGAAGTCTGATGGGCATATATACTCTGGCCGCCTGTAACTGACTCTACAAGCAACAGTTTTAACAACTTGGTTTAATTTAAAAACTGAAATAGGATTAAGTACCAAATAAATTTTTCTTCTCATCAAGTTCAACAATGCTTCTTTTTAACCGTCTTCTGCAAAAAGGAGGAGGTTCTCAATTCGTCTGTATGTTTTTTTTTTGTTTTTGTATTTTACTCTATTACTCCGCCAATTATGAATCGATTTTGATGATTCTTTTTTCGTCGTCCTTCCGAGGTCGGTCGTGCTTCCGAGGTGGTCCCACATAAATTTATTTTTTAACTTTTTAATTTAATTAATTTATTAACTTTGCTTGCGTAGTTTTTGAGTTAGCTTCAATATTACGTATTTTTCCCACTTAGTTTATCTAGACGATTTCCGGATTCGGATTTGTGTGGGGTAGATACCACAACTAAAAAGTGAAAAATAAAAACTTTTTACAAAAAAAAACAGCCGACTTCCATAAAAAAAGTGAAAAATAACTTTAATTTCGGAAGTCGGTGGCATAAAACGAAAATTGAAAAGCAAAAGACACCGACTTCCGAAATTAAAGTTAATTTTCACTTTTTTTATGTCGTTTTTTTTTTTTGTAATAAGTTTTTATTTAATCATTACCAACTTCTTTTAATTACTGGGTTGGGAACTTTGGACATGGGAATGGTTCTCGTGTATCCTTAAACGGCAACTCCTTAGTAGGGCACCACTACTTCGGTGTTTTATTTTCTTGTTAACATCTGCCTGGCAATAAAAAGTTATATTATATTAGTTATAAACGCATGTACACGATTCTGTGTAAAGATACCTTATAGAAGTCATGTCACTCCTTATATAAACGAAAATAATATTTTGAAAATGGCTGCTAGAAGAAAGTTACATATGGCTAGTTTACTTTTTGGAGTGGTGACAACACAAAAACCACACTATCTGTTTGAGAAGTTGAGTTGGAGGCAGAGTAAATACGAACCACGTTTTTCAACCGAACCTCTTTGTACAGCGACACATAGGACCGCAGCATTTAGGGGAAGTTTCAGATATGCTGCAACACACTGTTGGAATAACCTTCCTCCACCAGTAAGAGTCCTGAGAACAAAAAGGCATTTTTTGAGTATTCTAAAGAAATATTTCATGCAGATACAGCAAACCACATAACTTGTGAACTGGGACTAGTGACAATAGCTGCTCTATCAGGCTTACCTTGAGGGTCATGGCCTATGGGCATTGGAGATGGTTTTCCAGCAGTGTGAGTGGCATGTCTGATTCCTCCCAATTTAGGCCCGGTCTTGTGTCACTGACACAGGAATGGTATTCCTCAGTCATCTGGCGTGTTTGCTGTCTTTCTGTAGCTAGATTATCTGGGTGGGACAATTGGTAGGCATAAGTCGATAGTGTTAGAAGAATTACCAATGTTATGTAGGGCTTGGTTACTCTCTGAATTTGTGTGGTAATCGCTTAAAATACTTAACTGTGTAATACTTACCATGAGGAGCGGTTTCGTTTTGCCTTTCATAAGTAGGTATGTCGGTGGATCTTACACCTTCCATCACGCTCCTTCGTACATCGAAAGATCGACGACCCATATGGCCCACTAAAATAATGAAAGAATATATAATAACATTCTCAGGCTTTACCAAATTAATTTTAACTAATTTTATTGCTCTGATTGAAAAAGCAAGGGGTTATTGTTCTGAGGTTGTCGTTGTCCAACGCCATGGCTTTGCAAATGGCCGCCATGGCATCGTAATTCCCATGGTGCATAAACCATAGATTCAATTATAATCACTTTTAAATTAGATTTAGGAATACACACACCATAGTATTTTATTTTTATTTTCAGTGTAATTATTATACCTCTCAGTTTATGTATCTTTTATTTTCATATGTAACGCATAAATACAGATATATATATACTTTTTATTAAGACTTTTATATATATTTATTTTTATTTTTATTTCTATGTACTTACGTTCAACATGTTCAGTTACACTCATTTTCGTAAGCTATTCTGCTTACATATTATTTTCACATGGGGGGACGTCATTACGTCATTCGCGAGGTTGTTGCTGAAAATCAGCGCTGTTGACGATAGGTTCGTCTGAAGTCACGGCATTAAGCTGAGCAATGACCTATTCTTGCACAGATGCGACGCACAGCTTATTGTTCTTGTTTATTGTTGTTTTAAAGATGGATAATTTTCCACTCAGTAATCGGCATTTCGTTTAATTTGTGATTGTTTTGTTTGTTTTCATTTGGTAATGTCACAACACATTACGCAAGTAAATTGTCTTTGGCCTCTCATCCACAGATAACTATTTATTGCTCTCATCAAGCAATAGACTAGGTAGGTACTACTAGAATAGCAATTGTCAAACGTGTATAATTTTCTGTATTAAATATGAGGCTTTTGGCTAGTTTGTACATATAGTGAATGCCACTCATTATTTTGTATTGTGCGTTTAGTTTGTGCAGAATAAACAATTTTTCTTTCTTTCTTTCTTTCTATATATTTTTTGCTGTCCCGTTTTAATATTCTATCTATCCTGTTTATAAGCTTATTAACGAGATTATCTCGCCTCAAATAACTTAATATTATGATGCGTTTGATCTGCTTATGGTACATAAGCTCGCCAGATAAGGTGAGATATTGGGTGTTGGGTGTCCGTAACTCGAGAACGCACCTCGCACGTCGTACGGAGGGCTCTAGTGAACCCAACTTGTACTCTTATTTCTTATTAATCCACACATTGCGTGTGGATTAATTAATATTTACGATCGCATTACCATAATTATTCCCAAACCCAGATACAGCGGATTACCAAACACATAAAAACCTTTACAATAATAAGCGACCCTTTTACAGCTGCATTCACTGCTTCTTTTTATAAAATGAACACTTAAAAGCAAATTATTTTTTAAATTGGTCGTTATCGCGACATTTATGAGTGCAAAATATTGCAGCTCCGAATGCGGACACCATGTTTTAAATGCATGTTATTAAATGTGAAGATGTGGTAGTTTAGCATGTAAGGGAAACAGGAAGTTTCACGTGTCGTTCAACAGTTCGCGCTATAACTGGACGTCGTCATGTCATCGAAATATAAGCAAGTGTTGGTATGTTAAAAATGGAACTTGAAACTGCATACGCGCTTCCGTAGAGCACCGGAACACAGCCGAATAAACGCGCTAAAAACGTTGGGCTTCCCGTCAGTTGTATTTCAACATAAAGGTAGTTCGATCACATTAGTATTGGAATAGAATAGCACTTTTGGGATGGCTTCGAAGATTTCGCATGCATTATTAATTTGGATGGCACACATCTACATAATGGCAAGGTTCCGGACGCAGGCCAGCGTGGGAACGGAGCGATGTCCAGAGAAGCCCAGCATCGCTGACAGAAAGATACGGACTTCCGCAGCGATCGCGTGGGAACATGCAGGATATCGATCGTATCAGTGTCGAGTGCCGGTACTATTTGCATGTTTACGATTCCTAGGCTATAAACGAAGAAAGTAGTACTGCGTGGTTGGTAATGGCCGCCGTTTCGAAACAACAATAGAGGTGTGGTGAAGGACGTTGGAACTCATGGAACATCTTCACTTGTGATTACGATTTCTATTTCTTTTAAGTATACACGGTGAAATTTTAATCACAGTTTTGCTAGAACAAACATTGTTCAGACCATGGTCTACTACCATTCTATAGCATCAAATAAAATAAAATACGTCATTGGTTTTAGAAAAAACACAAAAAAGATGAAAGTTAAGAAAGTCGGGATTAGCCTTACTCCCACAACACAGACACTGCGCTCGCAAAGTAGTTACGGTCGGCGCGGCTCTCTCAAAGGACACAGCATTGTGCCTACAGGGAAAAAGTTTAATCGCTAAATAAACGAAATTTATTCATTTTTGTACGTCTTACTAGAAAATACCAAAGTTGCGGTACGGACGATGTTTTATGATGAAACAACTTTCATTAACGTTAAGTTCGGTAGGTACTTAGGTATTCTATCACTGATAAGTGGCTACTTTAAAACAGATTTTTATGGCTTATCACTCAGGTGATAAGTGATAAGCTATAAAAATCTGTTTCAAAGTACCCAAACAGCTTTCGTAAACTTTGGTAGGTATTTTCTGTCTATGCACTATTGCACGGCGGCGCGGCGGCGTGCGGCGCGACGCGCACGGACCGTACCGACGGCGCGGCGAGGTGACTGACCTCTAATTTTATCATTTCGTTCTAGGTGGGAATTTACGGTAGGTACTATCAGACATGGTTTGAATTATTTCCTGTAGGACTAGGTTCAGGTACCTATTGTATCTAACGTGAGATTATTATTATTAATTTATTGGGATATTACTTACAGGGACATGACAAAAACAAAACCGCGTTAGCTCCGTGTGCACTAAGACAACATTGACTCCAATTTTCCCTTCATACTTATCGGGCTTAGGACCGTCAGAAATTCTAGCTGAAGTTAATTATTAAGTTTGGTAAATAAAAGTAGGTACTTACCTACTTAGATACCATCTGTCCAGAATGTAGGTACAAAATTCACAGCCAGTATTTCAGGCGTATTTAAAAAATTGGAATCAGATTATTTACAACGATTAGAATTAACTAGGTACCTATTTACACAATTAAATATCAGTATTTACACTTCCTACGTGTATTGAAGTAATTGCTCAAAATGTTGTCCATTGACTTCAATACACAGACGGGCACGTTTTTGCAAATTGTCTTTTAGTTTTCGCAAAATGTTTGTATCACGCCTCACTATTTCGAACGCACTTTCAATTTTTTGTTTAAGCTGATCCCTACTTGTGGCTTCTTCAGTGTAGACTATCCTTTTTACCTCCGACCACAAATAAAAGTCCATTGGAGTTAAATCAGGGCTTCTGGCTGGCCATGCCACTGGGCCACCTCTCCCGATCCACCTTTGACCAAATTCATTATTCAGGTACGTGCGTACTTGAGTCGCATAGTGTGCGGGGCAGCCATCATGCTGGTAGTACAATTCCCGACGGTATGATACGGGAACGTCTAACATTAACTCTGGTATTGCTCTTGTCAACATGTCCATGTAGGTGGCACCATTTAAATTTCCTTCGATGAACGCTGGCCCAATTAACACGTCATTAATAATGCCGGCCCACACATTCACACTAAACCGAATTTGATGAGAGTGTTGTTTAATTACGTGTGGATTGTTAAACGCCCAATAATGTTCATTATGAATATTAAACATTCCTATGCGCGTGAAGGTAGACTCGTCCGTCCACAAAATGTTCACTTCAGGATTATTCAGCAGCCACGTACACAGAGTTATGCGTGCTTGAGGGTCAGCGTCATAAAGACCTTGCGTGCGACGGAAATGAAATGGATGTTTTCCCAATCGGTTCAGCAGGTGCCATACATAAAATTGGCTAACATGAAATCGCCTTGCTGCTTCTCTGGTACTATTCCGTGGGTTGCGTGCGAAATACTCGAGTATTTGCTCTTCGAATGCGGCCGAGTATTGGGGACGAATACCACGGCCTTGGGCATGATTCGGCACTGTGAACTGGCCGTGATCCAGTAGCCGCTGTGTAGCTGCCAGTATTGTTGCAGGTGTGGGAATCTGCGGGTTCAAGATCCCTCGCCTGCGCAGCGCCGCTAAATGATCTGGGTGACAGTACAGGCGCCTAGCTTCCGCCATATTGTCCCCAGCAATTGCGTAAAAACGCACCATATCCAGCCACTCCACATTTGAATATCCACCCATTATCACAAAAAACGCGCGACGCGTAGGTATATCGGATGCGTATATCGTATGCGTCACCCGCTCAAGAGATTTCAGTAGACTGGCTACCGACCGGGCGGCCCGCGGCATTCAACAAAACAAATGGGCGGAACGGTACTTCGCGCGATTGCATGTCATTGGTTAATAATTTATTTGCATTTCAGCCCGCATTGGTCGGAAATCCTAATAGTCCACGTGGACTTCTCAGAACTCTTTTGAATGCCGTATCGCTACCGCGTTGAGTACTTTTATGTTACGGCTAATGTTTGAACACTTTTGAGCAACATTAGACTTATTTGAGAACGCCTATTATTATTTTTTTTATTACGTTTTTGATGGTGTAGAATGATAATAGACCATGGTCTGAACAACGTTTGTTCTAGCAAAACTGTGATTTAAATGTCACCGTGTATAGAAAGGAAGAACGTTTGCGTATGAATGTTCTGTAAATTAAAGGACTACCTGGTACCTATAACTGCTGCACTGTTTTTGCGCTACTTACGAATAATTTATCTAAGATTAATAAGTAATGCGATACTTGAAATCAACGCCAACAATACGTAACCTATGACCTGTTGCAATTTTTGCTTCAAACTCGTTGCATCACGGAGATTGCATTGAGGTAACAATGCACCTCTGTTGAAACCAGTGATGGAAAGAAATCTTATCTTCCAAATGTGATCATTAAAAGTTTACGCGATCTTTCGCAAAAATAATAACAATCTCGTTGAGCAGTGCCAGTCTGCGACCTTTCTATTTCTGAGGATATATTTATAGACACCTATCCATTATGTATGAAGGACCAGCGACATTTACCTGACCTGTAGGTATATTTATGTCGAGGAAAGTGAAAATAGCGAAAACAAACGGAACGGACCAAATAATTAGGTACGGATGACGTGGGACAATAGGTTGGAACGTAGTTCCTTTCGCTTTTGCATTTCTGGCGAATGAGAGCTAGACCGAAATAACAAAAACAAAAGTGTCGTGGCGGTCAAAAATTCAAAATGTTACAGTGTGCAGATAGTAAATGCCATAAGGAACTTCGTTCAAAAAAAAATGTTGAAGTTCAATCTTTGGTGTTGTAGGTACGGTTGCTAACAGTATCCTGAAACCCCTTTTCTTTTACAGTTTTAACAGTAAAGTTAAAGTTTCGCGAAATTCGCACGGCCCATGGACAATTGAACGGAAGCGAATCGCAAAGATAAATCAGTTCCCTGCGTAGAGAAGGCACTACAATCGTCAACCAGCGGTACTTATCATGTGGGAATGCAACGCTCTACTTACGATTGCACTTCGTACACGAGCCTGTGAATATGACACTAAAATTATGTCTGTATACCTAGGTGCTTACTTACATCTTGAATACTGAATATGAATGCATTTATTGCCCAATAAGTGAACAATCTGTACGGTGACTGATGATGAAATTGCACGCAAACTAGTTCGCGGTGCGGAGAAAATGCGCATCGGTTATAATTATTCATGTTGACGGCAAACCTTGCAGCCTGTTGTTATATGGTGCATATTTGCATAAGGGTGAAAAGTGACCAAAAGTCATTTTAAAAAGGAAGATCAGCACACAATGACTTCTGTTTCAATACAAGTTCCTCAATTGTTATTTACGGGATATTGTGCGATGTTTGTAAATCACCGAATTCCCAAACTAATGCTTAAATTGCGTGAGTTTATTTGAGACAGGACATCGTAGAACACAGGAATGTTTGGGGTTTCGTCGTCGGCCAAGTTGCCCGATGGGACGGCATCGGTTAGATAAAGATTTATCCAGGAATGTGGACACGCGGGACGTGGCCGCTCGCTCGTCGCCATTCCACCGTTACCGGCTCACCTGTCTGCCGTCCACTTCCCTTTCTCAGAAAAAATTGTACCATTTCTAATGTAACGAACGCTGCCTCTGACTCTGACGCCACACGACGCAGGAAGGCGCGCCAGCCTATTATACAACTCGTCAATTAGTCGGGAATCTAAATCTACACAATTAACGTTTTGTAAGACTAGTCTCGACTATCGCTGATAACCTCGCAATACCTTGATAATTTCGTGATGCAACTTTATTAATCGCGCGTTCATCCAATCTCCTTTCAAAATGTACACAAACATTTCAAAAGCCTTTGTTAATTCTGTTCTCACAATAAATATAAGTTAAAAAACCAGTTAATGAGACTGCACAATCACACGATACCCGTCTGCGAATCATGTTTTTGCACAACCATTGTTTGCAAATATGCAAGTATTAGTTCCCACATTATATTCCGAAATTGTGAAGATGTAGAGATCACTTCAAAAGACGTAGGTGCGAATATAGCAGATTATGATAATACTATTGTTACCGCGATAGAATATATTCGTTAAAGTGTATTTGTTAGCGGAAATCCTAGTCGACAACGACCTTTGACACTTGGACGAGGATCACGGTCAATGGCACGCGATGCTATCCGAGGCAATTTGATCGAGCACGTATGTTATCATCTTGTTACAAGCCTTACAAACGGTTATTATTAGTGGTCGTTGTTTTTTGCCAATTGAATACCCGTAGTACAGGAAGTGCGTGTAAGTATTCGGCTTGTTGAAAGGCCGCGCGACTATACCGCCGCAATTCGGTGAAGGTGCTTCGACGCTCAAACTTTAATAACTGTTATAACTTTTGTCAGCGGCTGCCACATGAATATGCTAATTAACAACCTAATTTGTAATACCTTTGGGCACAATGATGTCACTGGTATAGATAAAAAAAGATTCCTTCATCGTATTTATTGATTTAACGATCTTTATATTATTTTGCTGTGGTCGTCGTGTGCACTTTTATTGCAATCTTGCAATGAATGCAAATAAGTTTCTCGTTATTTTCCCATGATTTATTACACTTCTGTGCTGACTGATCACATTAGTCGACTACCCGATTAGGACATTTGTATTCGTTTTGCAGATGTGGAGGTCGTTCGTCCCGGTTCTCGTCTGATGTCGCTTATTCTTTTGCATGCCGCACTCTGAATCCCGATTCCGCTTGCGTATTTGTATTAACACGTTGAAAGCACTACGCCCATTGAATATCTTATTGAATAGAGTTTTAGCTTGGAATTCCCCATCGCATATAATTGTTTCGTTTACCCTATCGCTCTCAACTCAACTGTCACTCTCACGGAAGTTAAACGTAGAGTCTACAATGGAACCGTAACCAATTTCGGTATCCTTAAAATTAAATGGGTATCGCATTCCGGAATGGGTAGTCAAATTTATGACGACTATTACGTGTCCGGAATCGGAGTAGGCAAGTGGCCAGTCGATAACCGGTCGATGTCGATGGGCGAGGATGTCGCTGGCAACGTTCCCATAAATTCCGCGGAATCGTAGGAGATTTATAATGGCGGCGGCGTAACGGTGGGCGCGTCGCGCATGCCGAGCGCACGCGCCTACGTGACGCGTCACTCCTGGCAGTGGCACCACCACCGCGGCATCGCCACGCCGTCATACCGCACTGAGGTACCGCCCCCGCTCGCGAACTGTCATACACACTTGTCACATAGATTAGTATTGTCCCCTATATGGCACGGTGCTAAACCTTCTCTGATTGGGAACAATATGTGATAAAGAGAAGTATTCATATTGAAATCACAATAGGGTAGGAGTTCGTAGGCGACGTTTGTGGATCGATGGGAATGGTGTGATCGAGTTGCTGATAAAGTTTTGTTGTTCCATTTATGATGTGCACATCACACAGTGTAGTCATCCTCCTTATGTTTATGCTATTTTATTTATTAACCTGTAACGAAATCGTGCGCATGCTGCATGTTAAGTATGGTTGCATTAGCGTCTTGTTATTTGTTTTCCTATACCTACTGGTTTACCTCGCTAGTCGTATAAAATTTACATAAATTATGCCCTTAGTGCTGCTGTAACAGCTACTACGATAGCAAAGATCTTGCTTCCTCCTACCATCAGATGTAACTGTGCATTGCTTCGATATCTATGAGGATATTATGCAGATTATTATGACCAATATCATCGTTTAAATGACATCTGAGCGTGCTTTTAATTCTATCATTAGCACGAAGGTGGTAAATGTGGCAATTTGTATGAATGAAGCATGTCAGGCCGTTCAATATTTGCGTTCCATCTGTACCGCGCAAAAGCAAATTGATTTCGCCCCCATGCACTTTCTAGTTACTCCATTTCGTAGTGTTAGGTACTAAAACATAGTGGGAGTTTATTGACTCTTCGTGCGCGGCACGGCTGCCCGGCATGCGGCAGGTTGGCGGATGTAGGTGTCCGCAAATATTAGCACTTGCCTAATTCACCAGGCAAACGCACGTTTACTTTATTACCTAATCGACTAGTTAAATTAATATTTTCGTTGTCACCTACACTCACCTTTAGGATCAACATTCTACGTTACTTAATTGCGGTGTAGGCGTAGTCATACGACATCCCACTGACTACAAGTCGTTATTATTGAATGGGAAGACTGTCAACAAAATTAGAGATCGGTCCCGATCGAGGATTAAAGATAACGTGATCTTTCATAACAATGACGTCGTAAGAGTTCATTGGCTCTGTTATGGATTAGTTCGGAATGACAAGGCGTCAGAATAATTTATGATTATGACACTAGTAATGTGAACCATGCATTTAGCGGTGAGCGCGAGGTGCGGCGCGCGGTGCGGGCGGCATGCGCCGTCGGCCGCGGCGAGGTCGCGATCGATGCGCGTGCGCAATATGAATGAATGAATCCCCCCACCTCCGCACCATCCACACGATCAATGGACCGCACGTGGCGATCGATACTGCGCTAATCTAAACTACATTTCTTTATGTTATATTTAGAATGTATCTAAATTTGTGGGTCGAGGTGTGCTCGCATAGAATGTTTATCTCACATTCCGAAGAAGAATGCCGATTCGAAACAATAGTAGAGGAAAACCGGGTTATTATTTATAATTTAATACGCAGAACTGACTAAAATATCATATTTTCGGTGAAAATATTCAGTGATTCAAAGCAGTCGTGATTGAAAACTACCTACAATTTGGTAAATAAAATTTCTAATCTCCCATTCGTCTAGCCAGGTCGTTGACAATGGTATCAATCTGGAACACTTATCTGGCGAGCGAGTCGATCACTTGTAATTGACAGCTAAATGCCCTATTAGACCTGGCCACCATAATTGAGTGACCGGCGATTGCCATGATACAGTCGGAGTTACGCCCGCGCCGCCCACGCGCCCGTCTATCGCTTCAATTACATCTTTTGGGATCTGAATTTGTTTTCGTAACAGCAATGATAATAAACTAAGCAAATGAATATAAATACACAGTATAAATGTCGATTTCTTTCATTCTGTGGTAAGTTATTGGCTCGCCGCAACCATATCACCTTAGATGGTGATAACGGGCAGCTCCGTCTAACACTTGGATCCCTTATTGGGTAACTAGCGCAGCCATTGTGGGAGAGGCATGGCTAACGCATGGGCGCAGTGTTTTCCGGCCATATGCAGTGGCCCTTATGAGGTGACAACCATATCAAATGGTCAGATAATATCACACCTTATTTGGCACGGGTGAGGTGGCGAGGTTGCACGGCTGAGCACCACAAGGTTGTTTGTACCTGATGTAGGTAGTTAAGCTTAGTAATTAACGCTTAAACACTTTAGTTTTCATGACAGGTCTTGTATTCATTTATGAATCCCTCGATTTTCGATATCTGCTACCTGTAATGACATCACACAATAACGTCAGGTCCTCATTCACGTGCTAATGAATATTCTATCATAATGAATCACAATCAGTTCCAATAGTATCGGAGTGTGTTCCAGGGGCCCGGCGCGACGTACGCGCATTCTACTATTGCGATTAGACGCTAATGAGTCACGCCGGATTTACATATGAACTGCGGAAAATCAACGAAGGCCACACGCAGCTGAGGTTGTCTTTTCCATGAAACGATCAATTAAGATAAACTTTGTGAATTGTGAATGGTTTTGCAGACTTCAGAGTGGTAATTAGTTTGGTCCTGTTACGTGTTCTTTTAACGCCCTGAGCTTAAATATTTAGGTCCAAAAAGACTGTTCTTTGCTTCTAATGCTTTTCGTCCTTCAGCAATCTTGGGTACATTGACATATTCGTCATCCTATTGACAGTAGGTAGACTCAAGTCGGTAAATGTCAACGTAACTTATCAGTGTAGGTGCTAATGGATACAGACGAGGCTCTGTCCGCAACATTCAATATCCGAGCCGATTTATGCCCACCCTTCGGAATTTTAAGTGGTCTTTACTCGTAAAATTAACCGGTCCTTAATGGACCTTTTGAATGAACGGAAAGGTATTTTAAAATTTAACATCAGCCAATTTTATGACGGCGAGTAGGTTCTTCACTCATTTATTAAATTCGCTTCGTCTCTTGCTCAATTGTTACGGTATCAATTTCTTGTAATGAGTTCTTACAGCAATACTTTCACCTGTTAGCATATGCGGGAGTGTTGATGCAGTGCTTACGGTACTGTCGAAGTTCTCAGAGTCGAGAACAACACATGCACATCAATAGACAATGCTATGCTATGTATGCTTTTTTTATTTTACAAAAGTAAGTGCCATTGAATGACCATCAGTTGTCAATTTTTAAATTAAAATCATCTCGGGTTATAATTTGTGACCAAGACCTCTTAACATGAAGGCTGCCATCAAACGGACTGCATTCTTGCTGTTGAATGCAGTTTAGTACGACTGAAATGCTCGTAATGTACTGTAACTGCATTCAAACTGCAAATTTGTAGTTGGAGTGCAGTTGAAATGCAGCCCGTCTGATGACAGCCTAAGAGTTCTTGCCTTTAGTTTTTCCGGTAAAAGTAAATTTTAAACTACCAAGTCAGTTAAGGCAAGCGCAACCCTATCTCAAGCCTAAAGAAACGAACAGTATACTAACGCGTTGAATGACGTCCAACCTGCAACTGCAAACATCTTTACAATCCTAAAGGATGTGAAGACAAAATTAAAGCTGATTTAAGATCCTCTCTTCAACAAGTTGTTAATACGCTGAAAGGTATTCGTGTGAAATGGAAACAAAGCTCTGTTCAACGTCCAAGTCTCTAAACAGAGTTTAACAGAGTCGTGAAACTGTCAAATCGTCACTTGCCTAATGGGACTATGTCATCGAGCCGACCCCTTTAAACTGTCGTTTCCTCACTTCGAAATGTAATTTCGTTTATTTTAAGACGGATACGGGTAAGTGACTGATCTATTTTAGGCTTGGATAAAAACCGTGTGGTGCATTTGTAATTATGGTGATTATTGCTCGGTTTATGCGAAAGGTACGTGTTATTTGCAGTACCAATTATATGAGACCTGTTATGATGATAGTCATTCGTATCCTTAGGCTATGATTGACCATTTAGGTTTATTATAGTCCTGTCTCTTTAGGAACAATTCAAATAAAGGCAGAAAAACTAAACTGCTGGCGTGATAGCTTTTACGATCAACTGGTTACTGTGAATGTAACACGCATGGAATCAAGTGAACATTTGTACCACTGAATCCTTTCACCCCTTGTTCCCCAAAAGCAAAAAACGCTCAAGTGGCATACACGTAACTTTCATCATCACTGACAGCTGTACTGTTTACTCAATTCGAGGATACGAGATGTCTGACACACATCGTGTGAAACCGAGGGCACCACTTAAGACATATCATGTCGCCGTGTAAAAAACTCACTTAAACACATCGGGGCGTAGGCGTAAAGTGACAGATGTGTTCAAGGGGTCGTGGAATGACCGGCGTTTAGTTTAACTGCTGGCTTCCGCCAAACAGTCGGTTAGGTGACACATAGTCGGCATTGCCCTTGCACTTCTTACGGGTATGATAATCTTCTACGTACCATAAGTGACATTAATTGTGATTCATGTAATTGCTGCTATGAATTTTAAATTTAATCGCATGGTAATTTGTTTTCATGTTTTAATAAATACTTCCTTTGGCTTTTCCCATGGCGGTGCTTACCAGAGGAGCTTGATGCTGCTTGAATTTCTAATGCATAGTTCCCATGAATGCTATGCAATATTGGCTGCGTTCAAGTTTAATTAATTTGAATAAGCTCTGGTATGATAAAGCTGTTTACGCGTGTTAGAAACATGATTGTGTAGTTAGTTATCAACATATGAGCCTATATTAATAGATGTGAAAGTTGCAATTGACCATTGTTGTCGATTGTCGTCAGCTCGTCATTGTTAATTGTAGTTTTTTTTACTTCGGAAAGGAGGAGATTATCAATGGTGATGAGCAGTTGATATTAGGCTATTGGAACTTAGATAAATTACAAACTGACCCACTAAAAAGCGAGAAATAAAAACTTTCTTAGAAACAAGTTCCGAAAAAAAAAAACGACTTCCCAAAAAACACTACAAAGTGAAAAATAACTTTATTTTCGGTTTTTGTTATTGTTTTTAATTAAATTAAATGGTGACTGGTGTGTGTGATTTTGATTATGTCCGTGAAAATAATTCGTGTAAGCGGTGTTGTTTTTATTCAAAGTCCAAGTGGATTTCGCTTTATTGCGTTTCAGCTTTTAGATGTTTGAATGTTAAATTGTTTTGTGTATCCGTGAGGTATATCGGATACTGTTTATTGTTTCCTACTCCCGTATTGCACTTAGTTTCAATATCGCAAATATTTATAACTCCGTCATCGCCTGTTCAGAAGCTTGTAAATAACGAACATATTATTATGTATGTTATGTACCTTCTGTCCGATACATCACAAGGCATTTTTTTTTCTAAAACTCTAGGAAGTGTACGTAATAGCAGATGTTTCCTTTTCATGTAGATATGTTATTTATAGGTACCTATATATTATTTATAATTAATGATTATGATTCTCTATTCCCGAAATTGAGCGGAAACATAGAACTAATGTGAATTTTTCGTTCCCTCGTCACCCTCCCAGATAATTGATGAGTGTGTCTATCGATATAAGTTTCTTTAAAATTAACTTCGTAGATAGTCCAGGAATTTACATTTTGTCATCCGTTGTGTTTCCTGGAAATAAAGAAAATATTTTTTTCATACTTTCTGGAATTTTTGACATCATAGGTATTAAATACCGAAAATCGGAAAATGAAGTCGGTTGTTTCGCTGTTTTGAACATAGCTTAGTAAAACACCTGTCGGTTCATATATCAAAGTCAAATTAACCCTAATCAGTACTTACAGCAAGCAGAATATGAAGGCAGCCCCTGTTGGTACCTACTATGCGGAACAGTCATCCCCGCCTATGATAATGACGATAGCTGCGATACCTACATACCTACTATGCCTGGTGTAGTCATCGAGTGTTTATCATCACTATCGCAAATCCCGCGGAAGCACAGCGGTTGATCTCCGCAGCGCCGCGACATTTGTATCTCCTCCGTATCCTGCGGACGGAAGCGTGCGGATGTTGCGTCACCGCCCGGAAATAGACGCCCTCTGTGTCATCGCGCGCGTCACTCTGTCCACGACCACACCACCACGTGAACTCTGACTCGACAACACTCCATCATCACCCGTTAAAACAGATCACTCTAAAGGAAATTGCCGTCACTCAACAAATTTCAACGTATGCTACGTGCTTATCTGCTAATGTCCTTACCCAAAAAGATTTAACAAATGAGTCGAAACAAAAAAGTAATGACAGCGATCGATCTTGCGTCTGCCTCTAGAACCCAGTAATTATTTCCAAACGGAAACAGTTTTGAGATAATACTGCGATTTATCCTGTCCTACGTGTATCCGCCTGAGTATTTGCTCCAAGACGCGCCCTTTCCTTTTTGTGCAGATATCGCGATGTTTTCCTGGACAGGACGTTGGCGCGGTTCAAAATAAAGCCAAGTTTTGACGTGGAAGCTAACGTGCGCACTAAGTTTCGATATTTATGACGGCATGGAACACTTAATCAGCGACAGGAAGATGTTAACCGTCCGCTCGTATATTAGCCCAATCAAAATATGGTAATGGCCGGCTGAGCCTGGTAAATTTACTTGCGGAATCAATTTGCCCCCGTGAAATTTATGGTCGTGTTTCCCCAATTAACTGGCAATTCGGTGGCTTCGATTATTTCGCATAAAATGTGCGGGCGACTCCCGCATCCGGTGATTACGTTGGGCGCATAATTTGTGATGCGCCTGCGCCGAACGCGCCCAGCCAGCCTACGCTTACTTGATTTTTGTTAGATAAAAAGCGGAGGGTTCTCTGAGCTCTGTTACTGCGTACTTGCCTCATTTGTTGTTTGTTTTTAATGTCGACTCTTTTGCACCTGCGCGTTTTGTATTTCATGCTGGTACCCGCCCGCCCGCCGGCCGCTCCAAATGAGATTTTGTGAGCGAATTTTTGCTTTTGTTTCTGGCTAACGTGAACCTGATGGTTTCCTTTTATTATTTTATGGAAATTTTCTTCATTGAATATGCATCTGATTTAAAAACATTCATACTATAACGTTTTATGTAGGTACCTAAAACTTAGATAACACGGTTGAGAAGTGTCTCATATTCATAACTTCAGGTTTATTTATTGCGGTTTGGGTCGGCTTACTTGTTTTTATTTTGTCTCATTCAGATCTTTAGGTCGTTCATTGAAGTGTTTATGTTTGTTAACTTATCAGATTAATCATTTAGATTGTCTGTTGTTTGCAGAGTCGGCGGGCTCGGTTAGTGTCGTCGGGCGCGTGCCGGCCACCGGATGCGCCAGCGGCGACATAATGTGGCTTCTTGACGAGCCTAATCAACCTTATGAAGGTAATTATTATATTAACTGTTTATTACTCACATACACGCCTGTCATGCTGTACTACGCTACACCTAACTTAATTATGTATATCCCCTTTGGTTTGTCAGTTATTATAACATAACGACTTTAATATTTATTCTGGTTATTTCAGACTGTGAGCAGCTGCTATGTTTCCGCTACTACAATGGCGAAGGCGAGGAGTGCGCCGCAGAGTCGTCAGCGCTCCCCACGCGGTTCAAAGTGGACCTCAAGAAGCTGCCCCTGCGGCTCAAAGAGGGCATGTCACGCAAGCGCAGCGGCGACCACGTGTCACCCTTCTCCTACAACAACGAGAGCTTCGAGATGAACTCGGAGAACCCTCCGCGCATCGAGTTCGTGCCCGGCACCAGTCACGACATTAAACACCTCAGCGAGAACGTCAACAAATGCTCAATTAGTGCTTTAGAAAGTAACGGGAACAATCTCGAACAAACAAAATGTGATCCTAGTAAATCTCTAGTTAGTAATTTAAGCCAAGAATCTCAAAATGTAAATAGTGAATCTCGGAGTGCTACAGACTGCAGGCCCACGTCGTCGGGTGTGAAGAAGAAGTGTCCTCCGCCCGTGGACACCGGCGGCGGGCAGGCGCTCAACGGCGTTAAGAAGAAAGCAATAGCTAACAGCGGCTTCGACTCGCCCACTTCACCAGGCACCGAGTATTATAAAATATGGTCACCAAAGAATCCTTGCAAAATAATGAAGTTCGTATATGACGTGGAGAGTGCGAATATGCCCAGTGAAGCAGAAAAGTCGCCGGTGCCACCCCTGCCGCCCAGACAATCACACAAGCCGCTCGAGAGAATGCACGCGTTATCCCCGCCACAGGTACCCAGACATAGAAAGCCAAAAAAATTAACAAAGCCCGAAGACGCGTTCAACTTTGAATTGATAGACACGGATGAACAATTCTTCACTGACAATAACATAACAAACTCAGCTGCTTTACAAGGGGAACTAAACGATTTCAAACCAGGAGAGTTTTATTCTGGCAATCAGATAGCTACCTCGTCAACGGCAAGCTTTTGGAGAGGTGGCCAAAATGTCGCGCCTTTAGCGACACCCGAAACTGACGGCAGCTTATGTGAATCTACAATTTCTTCGATGAAATTATCTAGGTTAAACGAGGAGAAGAGATCTAAAGATGTACCTGATGGCGCCCCGAGCGTAAGTAGGAATAAGATACTGTTTATAAAAGATATAGGACCCGATAATTACATTACGACAACATTCGCACGAAATGAAAAACCCAGTCCTCCCAAAGATGTGGTGGACGGAGTGAACCGAACGCCAAATCATGCCAAGTCTGAAGAGAAAGCTCAACACACGTTTCTAAATGATATTAGTAATCATTCTGAGTTTGAGGACGACAATAGGAATCAGATCGAGGAGAAAGAAATTACAATATTGAAAGGTCACAAACCTCTGACGCGACAGAACTCAGGTCGCGCAACACCTACAATGATGACGGCGTTCCTGAATTCATCTCACGTCGATCCCCCAACAAGAGAGTTGGATAACAACAGTTCGAATGGTCAAAGTTCCTGCAACTCCTCACACTCAACGTCACCTGTCGATGAGTCAAACAAAATGATGCCAAGCGTGGGAACTATGATGATGAACCGGAAACATTCCTGCGATTCATCAACGCCAAAGCATTCTAGCTTACCGAGGCATTTGATAAAGAACCTGGGGTGTGAGGGAACTCCGAAGCACTCGCCTCATAAGACGAACAACGTTGAGAGTCCAGTGCGGCCTCACCCGAGGGTGTTGACGAGAGTAGCGGCGTTGGCTGGAGGTGCAGTGCCGCAGTGTCCGCCCACGCCGACACACCATGCGAGGAGACCGAGGCCGATGCCACCATCGGACCTACACCCGCCTCCGGTCCAAAATGCTGAAGCAAGACTACAAGAAAACTTCGAAATGGTTGAGTTCACGAATGAACTAAGAACGTCGGAAATTAGGTCGCCAAATATGGAATTTGTGAACAGCAATCACTTCACGATAGTCCACGCGGGGCCTCCTGAAGATGTGATCTTAAGGCGGCCGAGGCCAGTTGAGGATATCGATGACAATGACAACGCGGTGGCGTCACCCACGCCTTTGAGGCACATGGCTGGTATAAGGCTACCTTCAATACCGGAAAGGGCATCAAGGCAGATGGCTTTGACGGGCGATTTTCCTGCTAATATGATTGGAGGGATTATTGAATGCGAAGAACCTTTACCGGCAGGTGGGTAATGTCTCATTTTATTGTCTATTATTATGTTAATTTCGGCTGAACTAATGTGGGAGGTAAATTATGCTATACGATACAACTAGCGCCATCTAGCTATTCGAACGAAAACTATAATTTCAAATGTCCTTACTCAAAGTCCTATCATAGCCATAAGTGTTATTCTGAAAAAGGATATCATCGGAGCCTGAGGCTTGATATCTTATTGAAGACATTGGTCTTTTAGTCGATCTTTTGAAGGCGTTTGACATAACACAGATTTGATGTCTGCGGGTCGCAAAGAACCGGCTGTTGTAGTTCAAATTGTGAAAGACCAATATGTATAGCAGTGAACTGCAATTGACTATACTCCATTTGAAATAAGATTAGACATTTAAATAAACCTTTTTTACAGTCCGTTCAACCGATTTTGACTTCTATTGCATTGGTGGCATGACAAGTGGCAGCTGCAGTAGACAGTTGGTATTGTGTAACTTTTTTTGCTTTTAATGCCATCCTTAAGCCTTCGGTATAGAAATCAAAATCGGTTGAACGGACTGTTAAAAGTTTGTTAAAATGTCTAATCTTATTTCAAATGGAGTATAAGTTAATTGGTCTTTTGGTCAGTTCGTATTTTGTATCACCCGAATGCTGCTTTTTTCCAGGCTGGGAGGCGCGCATGGACAGTCATGGTCGCGTGTTCTACATTGACCACATCAACAGGACGACCACGTGGCAAAGGCCTGGCCTCAACGGAACGACTCCAAGGTCACCGGCTCCTGAGGTGCAGAGGCGGCAGTTAGATCGACGGTGAGTTTTATAACCCAACATAGGCTTTGATAGAAGTAGAGGATTTAGACCGAAACACATGAGTCATTTCTTATTGGTTTCCACTTTCCAATCACGATACGGTATGGCATGATGGTGATTCCAAATTAAAATGTGAAAACTGTAGAATTCATTCGACTTGAGTCGCAACGTTGATTAAAATCTTTCACCAATCCTGAGAAGCCTACGAAGCGGGATTATACTGCCAGAAGAATATCAACTTTATGTTTGTTAAAATAGAGTCCACAATCAATATACTTCAGCGCGTACTTCTATCTGCTCTTGTGGACTATGATAACGCCACGCTGACTAGCGTTCTAGGCGCAATTATCATCCAAATTGTCCTCCCATTCGAAAATTAAATTCGATCTCAACAATTCCAGCTACCAATCAATCCGCCGCACAATGACGCGCACGCAGCTGGCCGAAGAGGAGGCGGGCGCGTGCGCGTCCCCCCCCCCGCCGTGCCACGCGCACGCGCACATGCCGTGCGCCGGTGCGTCTCCCCCCCCGCCGTGCCACGCGCACGCGCACGTGCCGTGCGCGGGCGCGTCAACGTCGCGCGCGCCCGACACCTCGCACGTGCCGCACCCCGCAGCCTTCTTCCTCGCGCGCCCCGACTTCTACTCCATACTGCATATGAACCAGGTATGTGTACACTACAGGCTTCAGAAATAAGAACGAAAAAAAAAATTGGCCCAGGTTAAGAGAACATGCAGAGCAGTTCCAAGTTACCTGGCCCTGAAGGAGACCAAGCATTATCTCATCCAATATCAATACTCTTACTAAACCACCAAATCTTACTTTACAGGAAGCATCCGTCCTCTACAACGGCAATTCCACTTTGAAGCACATGATCTCCAAGATCCGAAGAGACACGACCTCCTTCGAGCGCTACCAACACAATCGTGACCTGGTGTCGCTGGTCAACATGTTCAGTGAATCCGACAGGGAACTGCCTTTAGGATGGGATACCAAGCTTGATCGGAATGGGAAGGTGGGTGGAGTAACTATATCTTACGACTAGAATTTATTGTGGGAGAAGTTCTGGAGACAGAAAGAAAGAAAAAAAGAAAAAAAAAATACCCTGGTTTTAAGGCAGGATCTTGTGGATGAAATGAATGGTTTAGAAGGTGAAATGGAACGGAAGGGATGATGACTCATTGAGAGATTTCTGGAAGAATTAGGGTTACGGTAGGTCATCATCATCATCATCTGCCTAGCCTTTTCCCACCATGTTGGGGTCGGTTTCCAGTCTAACCGGATTCACCTGCCAGTATGCCACCTGCCATGGAGCGACTGCCTATTTGACCTCCACAACCCAGTAACTGGGTAATACGATACCCCTTGGCAAGACTGGTTTTCAGACTTTTGGGCTTCTGATGACATGTAACGACTGTCAAAGATCCACAAATGACAGCCGGGACCAACGGCTTAACGTGCTTTCCGAGGCACGGAGGAGTCTCGATATGAAAGCTATACGGTAGATACATACCCAAAATAAATTTATAGGATTGAAGATTTCAGGAGATCGGACAATTCATAATTAATTACCTAAGTGTGTATTTTGTTAGGTTTGAGGTGTGCAATGAATTAAGTATAAAGTTTTAGATCAAGAAGTTTAGTTGCAGCCAGCGGTATTCGTGTTTTATGATGACAAAATTATATTCTTTGAAAAACTATAGGATGATTCTCTTTCTGGTCACGTATTATTACGTCACAAAGCTACATGTATTGTGGTGTGGCAGCGTTTCTTCGTGGACCACGTGATGCGTCGCACCACGTTCATCGACCCGCGCGTGCCGCGCACGGCCAGCGCGGGCCCGTTCAGCCCGCTACTGCCGCAGCGACGGAGACCCGCCATCGAGCCGCCGGTGAACATACATGCTTGCTTGCTTCTGTTCAGTTTTTGTTGATTTTTTGGTTCATTTTGGTACGCCATTTCCTTAGCTGGATAATTGCCATGTCTTTTTCATAGCACTTATACTCCATTTGAAATAAGATTAGACATTTAAGCAAACCTTTTTACAGTCCGTTCAACTGATTTTGACTTCTATACCGTAGGCATAAAGACGGCATTAAAAGCAAAAAATGTAATACAATACCAACTGTTTACTGCAGCTGCCATTTGTCATGCTACCAACGCAATAAAAGTCAAAATCGGTTGAACGGACTGTAAAAAAGGTTTGCTTAAATGTCTAATCTTATTTCAAATGGAGTATAGTTGAGTAGTAAGTAAATGGAGTGCGCAGTTAGCGATTGCTGGCTGTTTTAATTCGAATGCACTGATTCTCTCGATAATTTTCGTTAGAACATTGTAATTCCATTTAGTTTCCATTCACTTTGATACATATTCCTATTGGGCGCCATGGAAGTCATCCTGTTTCCAGTTTTTTTGGACAAGATTGCATTTTTCAACAAGTTTTGTAAAATACAATCTACGTTCAGGAGATTGCTATTTCATCTGAGAATAATTTTTAAGCTGTTAATTCGAAGCACAAGCGCATTTTTGGCATAGACGTCTTGGGTAGCATTATTGGCGATAAATGGCAACATCTCCAAATTTTTTTTTTTAACTGCCATCTATTTTTCTATTGCAATGTTTTTCGTACCTAGCATGGTTTGAATGTTCATTATTGTATTGTCTCGTTTTCACGCATGGTATTCGTGTATGTTCATTTTTTTTGAGTTGGCTTGTTTTCGTCTAGATTTTTGACTATGCCTGTTTTGTCTTGTCTTTGGTTATTTTATTTTTGGTTAAGTTGTTTTAGACTGTAATGATTTACTAGTGGCGTATTTCTTTATTTGGTTGTTTTTTTTTTATTGATTAGTTTATTTTGTTTATATACTTGGTTATGCTGGCTCACTTGCGCAGGATTGCTTAGCGCAGAACTAAAGCAATATTCTAACTGCAAGTGGGCCTTATCTTTTAAGAAGTTTTTATTTCTGTTTATTTGCACTATGAAGTACTTACTATGTAACAAAGTAATTATTTTATTTTGGTATGTAATAATATTATAATTATTTTATTTTTATTTAGGCACCAACGCCCCCTCCGCGGCCACCACTATCAGCTGCGGACGCGCAAGTACAGAACACGCATCAAGAGATACCCGTCGCTTATAATGATAAGGTAAGACTCAACTCGGGACCAACGGCTTAACGTGCTTTCCGAGGCACGGAGGAGTCTCGGTATTTAATTTATTGGTCACCCATCCTCGGACCAATCCCGGAAAACGTAGGTTAACCTGATGGATCGACCCGGGCGGCTGTTATTACTTAGCCACGAGCTCCTCGCGTTGCTGAACAAAGGTCCCAAAAAAAAAAAACTTCTGCCATCGACACACTAAAAAGGAGAATAAAATAATTATATAACTAGAAACAACATTCTCGTTCGTGTTGAGAAAATTGCCATCATTGATTTGTTCTTCGTTTGTGCATTCATGCATTTCCAAAGCACATGCGAATACAAGAAATGTTTTTGTTAAAAAACCCTAACATAGCAGCTTGGTTTTATCGAATTTCGACACTCCTATACACATTTCTCGTCAAATAAATCCGTATCTCTTCTCAGCGCGAGATATTGTGACAACAGCATTTTGTCACGCTGCGCATATTAACTGGTGCTACCCTGGTCTGTCCTGCTGGCACTCGTCTACCGTGGTTCTCTACAAAAATAACTGCCTTCAATAATAGATTTTCCAGTATCCTAAACATGTTTGGCTCTGTCCCAGGTGGTAGCGTTCCTGCGCCAGCCCAACATCATGTCGATCCTGCGCGAGCGCTGCGGCGGCTGCGGCGGCGCGCTGCGCGAGAAGGTCAACACGGTGCGCGTGGAGGGCGTGCCCGCGCTCAGCCGGTACCAGAACGACGTGCAGCTTACTTGCTTGCTCAGGTCAGGACACATACTAATATTACTAGGACTAACGGCAAGGGACATCGCGGCAGGCCCACACGGAGTTGAGCTGCCGATCCGTTCTGATAAAAACTTAGGTGAAATGTTACTGTTAGTGTATGACAGAATTTTTGCGTGCGCCAAAATGTGTTGTAGATTATGGGACGTTCGCATTAAGTAACAGTCAACTGTTCTTTTGCACTGTTCTATATTCAATCCTCGGCGCTGAGGAGAGGGTTGTAAATCCAACAGCGCGGCAGAACAGTTGACTGTTACTTTGATTTTTACTTTTGATGAAGAAACTGGCCGTTAGTTGATGGTTCAGAAAGGTAAGTGGAATGGGAACAGCGAGTTGTAGCGTCGTCGTCTACAAAGTGAATCCGGTTGGACTGTTGGGAGTACCTCATACTATTGCTGCAATAGAGGGAACGTCTCTTACACTCAGCTATGATCAGGCTCGGCGTACCTTGTACCCTATAACCAGTTCCTTAGTACACCTTGTCCTAGTCAGACTTTTACTGACTAAAACCCACCCGTGTTCCTTCAGTTGCCTGTTGCCAAGGGCCCCGTTATCACTTTCGGACTTTCCCGCAGCCCTGGCAGTCCCTAGTACCCCGCTATTTTCCCAATGATAGAGAGCTTCGACCAACAGCTCAAATTCGATAACAAACCGTAGGTACAAACGTATTAATGGAAAATAGAGGCAATCATGAGCAGTGGTCTGATAGTTAGGTATATTTCGTGGTCAAAGTGATACAGTACAAAAACATAAGCCGTAACTATATTCATTTGAATCGGTGACAGTTTAGGGGTATGAGGAACAGGGTGTAAAGTTCACTCATACTCCATAGAAAAGGGAGGATCCTCCGACCAGACGGGTGTTGTGTCTGGCGGGCAACTGCCCAACGATTGATGTTGGGTTCTCGTATATATGTCCACTGCACGGTAAACTTTAATTGCGCGATGCAGGATTTATGTGACGTCTGTCTGACGTCAGGTCTTTGATGCGTAGTTCGCATGTGGCGATGTAGATACCGCCACAACAGGAATGTTTCAATATCCATTACCTATAAAATAAATAAATAAATATACGGTACCTACCTACCTATCTACGCGTAGTTACACACTAAAATAAGTTGGCACCTTCGGTTGGCACGGGAACACGGCAATTTCGATTCGACATAAGTACTTAATATTATGACAAGTTGGCAATCAATCCCAACAATTATAATTTCCTTTATTTAATTAATTACAGTCATATAAATTATATTTTTAAATATGAGAATAAAAAAACATTTAAAATATAAATAGCCCGCCGGTATCGGGAACAGGGTCCAAGCTACCGGCGGTCAGGGCTCCAGAGAGAGGAACCTCTTAACAACGCGTGCCGTGTCAAGGACTATCACTTTCTGAATCAAGCCCTTAATCCAGCTGCCTAACGAGAGCCTCAATAGGTGTTGGTCAAGGCTCTTGGCAATTAAGCCATTGGCTGATACGGCTATCGGCACAATGATCGCAGAGTCTTATTATCTAATCTAAATGACGACAAAAGACATATCAATTGTTTCCGCGTTTTGAACCAATTTTAAATCAAATAGGTATTATTAAAAAACTTGATATTTTCATCCCGTTTCTGGGATAAAAGCGAGCGTGTATGGAATGCGGAAGTTCCACCAGCGATACTGAAATAGAAGTAGGAAAACTCTGACGTTTTTGTTTTGCCTCAATAGTTCGTATTCACCTCAATAGATGGCGCTAGTAGTATCGAAATAACATAAATTCATATTGTTTTGGTTTTTATCGTTGTACGAAGCACGTGTTGGTAATGTTTTTATAGGTTATTTTCATGTGACATTATTCAATTACGCTTGTTTCACACGATGGGGTAGGCACATGTGTGTAGTTAAGTACTATTCTACATTTTAAAATATACAGAATATGTTTTTATATCGTTTTTCATACAGGATTCCGCGAAATGGTGTTAATTTATTTTTAGTCGTAGCAATTATACGGTAGCGAAGTGAACTGTAATGATGATGGCAGAAATAAATAACACTTCTGAGGAATTATTAACTAAATAACGGTGAATTATGTAGTTATTTATATTACTGACATAAATCTTACTAAGAGCCTAGCATACTACCTCAGCTCAAATTCACTTTTTATCTCGCTCGCACCGTACTAGTCGTAGACTGAGTGAGAGGGAGACGGAGTGGGGTGCTTTTTACGGCGAAAATAGTAGTTACCTAATAAAAAAATTGAAAATATAGTCGTTGCTTATAGTTACTTCAGTTATTATGCAAAGTTTCATGATCTAATTTGAAGTACTTATTGGCTAACAGCCGTTTATTGTTCGGTTTGGAGGTAACTTTGGTTTTTTTCTATGCGAAATTTTTATGGAATCGTGTTTTCGTCAAACATAGTATACTTACTTAACATTAATCCTCAACTTTAAAATATATTTATTTCAAAAATAATGCTGCTGTATTTTCGATATAACGGAGGATCTTGCTAAGTAATTTGAGTTAGTAAAGGCACTTAACCGACTTATAAAATCGGTGCTAAGGTGCATAATTAGTTAGTATTTAACAAGCTACAGGTCAACCGGACTTACATAATATCAGTATCACGCCTATTTTTCCGGAAAGGGTCGACAGAGGTTTAATACAGTAGGTACACCATTATAAGTCGCTAATAACTAATAATAATGAACGAGACTTGCTATATTTGCCATTGACTGTGGTGAATAACATGACATAATCTTGACAATTCAAAAGTACTTACCTACCTGTAATTATTTTATTTGAAATAAATGCTTTGAGTTTCAGTTTTAACGTCCCGCTATATTAGAGTCCACTCACATTTCGTCAGTTGTGTTCTACTACTGTTATGTTCTGATGTATACTGTGTTGAATAATTTTATGACAAATACAATTACACTGCCCAAACTGGGGATCGACACCAAGGTCTCCATGCTCAACAGTCACGTTTTATTATTGTGAATGTGAGGACTATGCGAATTTTTTTTTTTTTTCGTTCTCAGTTAATTTTATCGATGGTCTGGCAATTTGAGAATTTTATGCGGCCTACCCAAATGTCCTTTCTTTGGTATTGTTCGTCGAGTCGTTGAGCTCCTTAAGTTCTGAGTTGAGCTCCACCATTACTGACAAATGCTTGCACTGACTGGACGGGTCCACTCAAATCTGTGTGGTTCTTTCCTCAAAATACCATTTCAGACTCGAATTTACATGGTCCTCATATGGCTTGACCAAGATTATGTCTGGACTTTAAAAGAGACTGTGACCTCTGAGTTTGTTTCGGCCTTTCTTCTCAGAGTAGTCAGATAAGAAACGCCGACCTCATCTAGCTTATTTTTAATATTTTTTAATATGACGTGTAAAAGTGATTCCTATATCCTATTTACAGAATAAACAATTTCATTTCATTTCATTTCACTACACCTACGAGGTGGTCAGGTCAAACGACGATACATACAAACACATTATGCTTGAAAATAATGCATGTGACTGAAAATTTATGCATTTTTTGCTACAATATAATATTATCTTCTATGTTCGTAACAATACACAATGGGTCAATTATTTTCCAGACATTGCATATATGCGTCACGTTCCCACAAACATTACACTTCCTGCCACAATCACTATGACATAGTTGCCACCAAAATTGAAATCCACTAATATATTTGTAATTCCATATAATTCAGTGGCACAGATCGCTACACTGGGTGCCACTCAGTCTGCCCAGTAATGTGTAGTTTACTATGCTATTTACACTGCGAGGTATAATTAGTCACAGATTGTGAATGTATAACTGTGTTGTATATTTCGTGTCCTGTTTCACTGGTTTAAAAGTTGTTTGTTTTCTAGAGCGAGGTTTGGTGGTATTTTCCGAGGCTTTTAAGCTAATAGACAAATACTAAACTTATTTTGATGGTTTATATAGAAAGAAAATGTATTTGATTTAGTCACAGCAGTTCTTACTAAGACATGTAAGCTTATTTTATTTTTTTCCTTTTTTTTTGACATGAATGAATGAGATATCCGAAGACGATGTCGAGCATAAAGCGAATTGGAAGAGAAATACCAGGGGCCTAAGTCTACCAACGTTGCAATGGCTCGCCATTAGGAAGTTTTTGACAGATTTTGTATGGAAAATCTGTCAAAAATTCACAATAGAGAGACCATTGGAATGTTTGTAAATTAGTAGACTTGACCCGCAGGAAGACTGACACCACCACCATGTGGGATACATAGCCAGGAAGATAGAGAGAGATTCCTTTTCACTAATGAATAAACAGCTACATAGCTCTATAAATCTTATCCATACTACTTAATATTATTAATTCGAAAGTAACTCTGTCTGTCTGTGTGTGTGTATGTTACCTTTTCACGCCTAAAACACTGAACGGATTTCGACAAAATTTGGCAAGGAGATAGATGGCATCCTGGGAAGGTAGGACATAAGCTACTTTTTATCGACATACCACATGGGCAAAGCCGCGGGCGGAATCTAGTCATTTATATAATGAAATGCTGTTCGTTGGTAAGCCCATTACTTGGGAACGGACCGATTTGATATAAAAAAAATTAATGTTCGTTATAATCCGGATTAGTTTTTTATCTACGAGAACAAAAGTTGGAAAAGTTCCCGGGAAAATTGGTTAATTTTCTATGGGAATTTTATATGAATGTTTGAAATTTGGTCAGGACAATGTCTATAGGGTCATATAACAATAATAATAAACAAACGAAATAACTATTATTCCTTTTGACTAACAACAATAAATAGCTACGTATCTCTATGCATCTAATCAGAAACGATTAATCATTATCACTTATGTAAGTATCTTTTTACAACTCAATAAATAACAATGTATTTTCCATTCATTCAGTCTTTGTAATAAGAACCAATGAATCCATTATTTTCCTATGATCAGTACTAATTATCTTTGCATAATAGTAAGTAGTAATGCAATTGTAATTATAAAATGAATCATTGTATGTGATGATGTGATCGCGCGACCACCAGCATTACTGATAATTATATGATTTTGTGCAGAAAATAGTTGTTTATTTACATCATTACTAGCACAATGCCTCTCTGTTGTTTATAACAATACTAGCTTCCGCCCGCGACATCCCTCGCGTGGTATGTCGATAAAAAGTAGCCTATTCATGTGCCTCTTCCAGGTCATGTCAGTCTTTTTCCAGGTCATGGTCTACCCATGTCATGTGCCAAATTTCATCCATATCCGTTCAGCCATTTTAGCGTGAAACATACTCACTTTCGCATTTATAATATTTCGCATTAATTCAGAATTTATGGGGTTTATTTATAAACGTTGCTTAAAGTTATGTGACGTTCAATAATAAAAAATGGATAACAGTCGCTAATCATTACTTAGAGCAACGTTTATAAAGAAAACCCATTTATAAAACCGGCCAAGTGCGAGTCGGACTCGCGCACTAAGGGTTCCGTACCATTATCTATAAAAACGGTAAAAAAATCACGTTTGCTGTATGGGAGCCCCCTTAAATATTTATTTTATTCTGTTTTTTAGTATTTGTTGTTATAGCGGCAACAGAAATACCTACATCATCTGTGAAAATATCAACTGTCTAACTATCACAGTTCATGAGACAGACAGCCTGGTGACAGACGGACAGACAGACAGACAGACAGCCGAGTCTTAGTACTAGGGTCCCGTTTTACCCTTTCGGTACGGAACCCTTTTTATTAAGGTCTGACCATGACACATGAGATATGCAATAAAATCAATAAAGATTTGAATTTAATTGAAATAGTCACTCAGTGGAATTCATTTAAATTCTGCCTGTCACACAGAGGATAATGTATTGTAAAACGATAAAACTCCAATTGTCTGATATTTTTAAGGCAACAAGGAATGACAATATAATTGAAAATGTATGGGATGCCTCACCCTTTATTATTTAACTAGCTTTTGCCCGCGGCTTCGCCCGCATGCACGTCGGAAATTATCCTACCGGGAAAAAAGTATCCTATGACCTATTCCAGGTCATGGTCTACCCATTTGCCAAATTTCATCCGAATCTGTTCAGCCGTTTTAGCGTGAAAGCGTAACAAACTCACTTTCACTTTTATAATTAGGATATTGCTCCTGCGCAGAACCTGAAGAGTTGAAGTATTTTATAATAGTTCCTACATTACGCATGCGCGGCTTTGCGGTTGAACGACAGACGTGCGTATTTTTTAAAATCACCTTATAAACAAAACCAACAAGCAAATATAAACGTTATATGAACCGAATAGGGTTAATTTTAAGTTAGCATGGCATACCCTTGTACATGTAATAATTAGATGGCATTATTGTCAGGACTGTCGAACTCAAATGATATGTTTTTGCTTGACTAGTGAATGGCATATTATCAACTCAATATTGTCATTATTTTAAGTATTTAAATGTACCGGACTTCATGACTCACTGCACATAGATAATTATTGTAAAAGGCTATTGCACTTTAATTGAATTTGTGCATACTGAATGAAGGTTATATACAAAAAGGTTTACTTAACGAATGATACGAATTAAAATCATTTATTCACAAAAAAAACAACCGACTTCCAAAAAAAAACACAAAAAAAGTGAAAAATAACTTTAATTTCGGAATTCGTTGTCTTTGCTTTTCAATTTCCGTTTTTTGCCACCGACTTCCGAAATTAAAGTTATTTTTCACTTTTTTAGTGTTTTTTTTGGAAGTCGATTGTTATTTTTTTTGTAAAAAGTTTTTATTTTTCACTTTTTAGTTGTGGTACCTACCCCACACAAATCCGAATACCACTACCTGCTAAGTAAATAACAGTGAAGGAGTCAAACAGGATACCGTCTAGATAAACTAAGTGGGAAAAATACGTAATATTGAAGCTAACTCAAAAATTACGCAAGCAAAGTTAATAAAATTTATATGGGACCACCTCGGAAGCATGACCTACCAAGCAAAAAAAGAATCATCAAAATCGATTCATAATTGGCGGAGTAATAGCGTAAGAAAAAAAAAAAAAAAAAAAAAACATACGCACGAATTGAGGACCTCCTGCTTTTTGAAGAAGTCGGTTAACAACATTCATTGAACTACACTCGCGACAATCTAAGAAGTCCGTTTTGACGTTTCGTTCTCGTACATGTAATAAAACGTTAAGCCTTGAGAATCAGTTTTTATCAATGTAGATAAGTCGTAGATCACAAACTCTCTAAGTATGTTCAATCGATATGTTTCGAGATTCAGTTTTTAAGAAACCATTTTTTTTTTCATCGCTACACCAAGCATTTTGATAGCTGTCAAAACGGACTTCTTAGATTGTCGCGAGTCTAGCTGAGAAATCTAACTAATATTATAAACGCGAAAGTTTGTAAGTATGGATGGATGGATGGATGTTTGTTACGCTTTCACGTAAAAACTACTGAATGGATTTTAATGAAACTTTACAATAATATAGCTTATACATCAGAATAACACATAGGGTACTTTTTATCCCATAATTCCCACGGGATCGAGAATAACGCGGGTAAAACCGCGGGCCGCAGCTAGTAACAAATAAAGTAAGAATGTTAAATAGTTATTTTTGCCGTCGGATCCCCAATAATTATCCAGAATTTTAACTTCAAAGAAAACAATTTAAATAAAATTGATTCCTTTAGTATCTGTTATCCCTAATGCCTGTAATCTAAAAATAAAGAAAAAACAAATTTATTCTCCTAATATTTTAAACAATTGTAACTAACAAATGATACTAAATCTATTTATTTAATATTAAAATTATAAGAAAATAAATACAGATCTCTCTAACGCCTTCCATCCTAATACCGAGTTGAGTTCCACTATTATTGACAAATACTTACACTGACTGGACAGTTCCACTCAAATCGTTGTGGTTCTTTCCTCAAAAGACCATTTAAGACGCTAATCTACATGGTCCTCATATGCTCTGACCAAGATTATGTCTGGACTTTAAAAGAGACTGCGACTTCTGAGTTTGTTTCGGCCTTTCTTCTCAGAGTAGTCAGATAGGAAACGCCGACCTCATCTAGCTTATTTTTAATATGACGTGTAAAAGTTATTCCAATATCCTATTTACAGAATAATTAATTTCATTTCATTTTATTTCATACCGTCAGTTCCAGAACCACTTCCTCTCTTATTATTTTCGTAGTGGAAGTTATAAATATGTTATATATCTGCCGTCGTTTTTGCCTCACGTCTGAGTCCACGACCAGTTATTAATGATTGCAAATTAATCCCTACGCCTAACCCTAGGCTACACGTATGATGCATTATTTTTTACAAAACCTAACATCTAATTTCCACTAAACCACATTTACAACCCTATTCTCATAAAAATAAAGTTTAATTTGCTATTGCAGTAATCCTTACGCCGAACTCTAAGCTACACGTATATTGCTTTATTTTTATTTACAATACCAAACATCTATTTTGCCACCAACCATTGAAATTACAACTCTATAGCTTATGAAATAGAGTTGATTTTCGTTTGGCAAGTAATATATTAGAATAATTTCTTTCATGTTTCCCTGATTATGTACTGCAGTTAATTACAAAGATTGCAAGTACTAAGGTAACTCGCATACATGATGTCACATGAGATTTCAACTGGATGTGTCATTCTTCCATAGGGAGTACTTGTAGTCATCGTTAAATTGGTACTTTGGATGTGGCTTAGGTGTGCGATGTTAATTATACGGTAATCAACTGAATCATACTCATTTTCACTTCATTGTGGAGATGACGTGTGTAATTGGAAGTCGTTACTTTAAGTGCCAAATCATTAAAATTGCGTCGAACAACAAAAAAACACTTGTGCTTATTTTATGTTTTTTCCAGTACAATTTATTAGAAAATTGAAAATTGTTAAAAATGCTCAATTCTCACTTGAGAATAAACGCGTAAGCTCAGTGAGTTTAATACAATAGTACCCAGACTCACACATTTCTCGAACTAAAATAGCAATTATAGCATCTAATTATTTGAAAGCGCAACTAGTTCGTGTAACAGGGCAATTTAAATCTATAAAAAAGTTATTGCAGGCTCACTATGATTTGTGACAATGAGCCTTCTGGTGTTAGTACTTAGAACGCGATCTAAGCACAGATAACCCGGACTATGAATAAAAACAAGCATTAAGTTCTTGAGCAAATGCAGCTTTCAGAATGCACTATGCATTTGACTGCACCGTTATTGTTGCAAGGATGGATAGGGTTGACCCGTGAAGGAATTTTTTTGTTGTTGTTATCATTGGGTTTTATGTTGCGTCTAAACTTGTTGTGATATTTTGATGTCAGTGCTAGATTATAACAAATGTAGATTGATTGGTTTGGGACATACATACACAACTGATAAAAAGTAAGAAACCTTTTACTACCGAATTACTTCAGTAGTAAAAGTTTGCTTACATTTTGGTCTGGCCTAGGTAAACAGTAAATAAGAAAATGTAATAAAAGGACTGCAAATTAAATTAAAATTATTTGATAATTATTTTTGGGATCAGGAAATCAGTTTTTTGGGTAATTTTCACATACGTCGTATTTGATGGGTATCTTATAAAGATAATTAAAAAAAAAAATATTTTCTAAACTCATACTTCAAGTACCTAAATACTAAATACATAATACAGCGGTTGTTGACCCCAAAAAAAATGATATTTTTTCCGTTTTATCATGTTTAAATATCGATAGGTAACTATGTGGAATTTTGCTAGCTAATTTCATTTGACCATCTATAAGTTACAGGGTGTTAAAATAAATTTGTGTTATCCTTATGTCTGACAACCCTACGCATAATTCCTTTTGTCTCCGTTAGGTCTACATACCCTTTTACAAGCGCAAATTCTTAGGTAAAAATCTGTGTCATTTTCCGTAACGGGCAATAGAAACGAGACAGACAATATTTAGGTGATTTTAAAATTAATTTATGCATGGATTAGTGCATAATGTTTCTGCCTTGTCTCTTCTATCTTATTGTAATCTTTAGTCCTCGTACCCACGGGCATTTTTCATCGCGCACTTGATTTTCAACACATTGCTTAGCGCTGAGAGTTGAAAATCCAACAGTCATTTATTTTTTTGACGCGCTGGTTTGCATTCTTTTAGATTCTCAACACTGGGCTCAACACCTACAGTTCAAAATCCAGTGCGCGATAAAAAATCGTCTTGGTAAAAAAATGCCCCGTACGAACGAAACTAGACTTAGTTTTAGGTTGTAGTACTAATTGTCGATCAAATACTGTTTTTAACCGACTTCTTCAAAAAAGAGGAGGTTCTCAATTCGTCTGTATGTTTTTTTTTTTTTTTTTGTTTGTTACTCGCTTTCTCCGCCAATTATGAATTGATTTTGATGATTCTTTTTTTGTATGGTAGGGCATGCTTCCGAGGTGGTCCCATATAAATTTTATTAACTTTGATTGTGTAGTTTTAGAGTTAGCTTCAATATTACGTGTATTTTTTTCCAAAAAAAAAAACACTCAAAACTGAAGAATAACTTTAATTTCGGAAGTCGGTGTCTTTGCTTTTCAATTTTCGTTTTTTGCCACCGACTTTGAGTGTTTTTTTTTGGAAGTCGGTTTTTTTTCTTACTAAACAGACATCTGTGCTGCTGGGGAGTTTGTTGCGCCACTTATTCTTCCCAGCTAAAGCACTAGGAAGTGTTGAAGGGTGGGCGTTTTGGGGGTCTTATATAATTTTGACGTTTGAAAAGTGCTGATTCTCAGCCTAGAAACGATTTCTCTAGCTTCTGAAAATTAATGTAAATTCCAATAATCATTTTCGATTTTGTTATCCGAATAGAACATGAGGGTGAACAGATTAAACTGAATAACTAAGAGTCAGTTTATAGAACGTTAATTATCGGAAAAATTATGTGACTTGCGATAATCTTCGTTCGAGAAAACAAATCAGGGATAATTCCACCATTCCACTATCAGAATCAGCCAATTCCACCATTGCATAATCATAATCAGCCTATTATTTTCCCACTGCTGGGACACAGGCTTCCTCTGTCTTCGAGAGGGAGTGGGCTGTAATGTACCACGCGGGACCAGTGCGGGTTGGTAGAGGTGCGATGTTTTTTCCATCATCGTTTTGAGAGCAGTGGTGTCAAAGTAAAGCGCCTGTCGTTCGTGTCGGTTCCAATCCACGACGTCTGGGCCACCAGTGCTCTCCACCATTACTTATCTGTTATTTAAACCTCCTCCATTAACTTTTTAGGGGGAATTCAATTTATAAGTAGGTCGAGTTACTGACTTTAGTAGGTATACTTCCAAACATATTATCGTTTAACCTAAAAACTCGACATCCATTTAAATAGTCAGCATTCTCATCAATCGTAAATGTCATCCATTTATCGTTTACCGGCAAGCGAGGTAACACAAAAACCTAATTGTTTGGAACCAAAGAAATGCTGATAGTAACACAACAGTCATTAGTTGTAGAATAGAAAGACGACGCGTTAATTAGTATGGTGATACTAAACGAATAGTTTCGCAACTTACCGATAGATAAGTAAAGAAGGAAAGAAAGAAAATACATTTATTTAGCACAGACTATAAGATTTTTGTTTTCAAATAACAGTAAGTGAGCACCATGTATCTATCACATACTTAATTTATTTGTCATTGCTCCATTTTTAATTCTTTTTACCTATTGTGTTACAGTAATCGTATTCTGGGTGCATCATACAAAATATTGTCAAACATTTTTTTTAAAGAGTAACTAACGGTGGTGTTTCTTGCCCCTTCTTCTCCATACGAAAACTACCTTTTGGAAGGGGCAACTAGAATCAGTTCTATTTCTTTGTTTTTGTCGTTCAAAAGTGCATTTAATGTGCCTAAAAATCTACAAAATTCAATTCGCCGTCATCGGGTAAAAAGCTGTATAAAACATTAACAAGCTGTTTCGCATTGCGACAGTGCAGTGGTTAAACCACGCCATACTTAAAGTCAGCGGTGTCACGGCACTCATATAATTGACAATGTTAATAAAATGTTATAACAACAAAACCGCTTCGTTTGTGTATCCTTGTGTCGGTTTGCACAGAACGGAATTATAGAATTGCAAGGCCCCGAACAATAGAAGTGATGTATTTGGGCAAAACAAACAGACAAATGGATGTGTAAGAGTATGTTCAATTTCTGTTCTTGTTGGTAATATGTACACTTGTAGAGCTTTTGGCTACCGTATGGGTACACACACGAGGGTACACGGGAGTACAACTAAGCATGTCATATTTTCTGTGATGTGTGTATCTACTTGATAGATTTCATTAGGTCAGTAGCTCTAATAAGGGTTTTTTTTGGAAGCAGGTTGTTTTTTTTTTTGTATAAAGTTTTGATTTTTCACTTTTTAGTTGTGGTTCCTATCCCCACACAAATTAAGATAACATTTATATGGGACCAACTCTGAAGCATGACCTACCAAACAAAAAAAGAATCATCAAAATCAATTCAGAATTGGAGGAGAAATCGCGTAACAAACACAAAAAAGCGAATTGATAACCTCCTCCTTGTTGAAGTCGGTTAAAAATGCGTCTTATGTAGATGCGATTCTGGTAGAAGAAGTTCCATGAAATTTTCATAGATTTTTTTTCTACTAGAGTCGCTCCGCGCCTTTCTGCGGGAGCCTTTATGAAACACCATGTTTAGATAAGCACTTTATCTCAGTTCCAAACATATTTGTAACAACAGTGGGTACTGATTTACCTTATAATTGACCCATTACTTCCATTCGTTAAAGTTCCAACTCAATCTCCATAAAGCTTACACTTAGCATATCTGAACAAGCCTTTAAGATAACACGAGCTCGTAGATAATATTTGTTTATGCCATTATCACACCTAAGATCATTTGTTGAGGCATAATGTGTTCGATAAATGAGCTCCCGAGTTACCGAAGCATTTCAGGGTTATCTCCTTTCTTGATGATAACAAAAGAAATGTATGTGATGACCTTTGTTCTTGGTTATCGGCGGATTAGGGTTATGTTTGTTTTGGTTTAGTAACTATAGGCAACGATGTCGTTTACACGTGTCGCGTAATCGAGTGTGTGGTACTGGGTGTAGTAGACCACCCTGTCTAAAAGTGATATTAGTAGAGCAGGGCTTTAACTGCGTGTAAGGTTATCATTACTGACATTAATCCAACTTGAACTATAGGAAACAAATAGTTTGATAGTTAGTAAGATAGAAAGAAATTCATGATTTTATGACACAAAACAGCTGTATTAACGGTTAGGTTTTCCCTTTGCTAAATAAAATATGCTTCAAAAAAGAGGGGGAGATTAAGTCAGCTGCTACCACTATCCAACAGTAAATATATGTAGTAGTAAGGTGGTTCATAACTGTAGGAGTGCTCTAATGTTGTTACCGCGACCAATTTCGACGTAGCGCTCGTCACCCGCTGCCGTGGCACCGCTGGATTCGCTCTTTAGGCTCGCGCGTAGTTGATCACAGTTCTATCCTAACCTATTTGGTCGGAGTGTCCTAATAGTTATATTAATATATCGTCCTCGTATCATAGTTATATTCCTAGTTAGACAGTTATAAACCGCTTTCATATAACTTACTAGTTGAAGTCGGCGGCTTCGCCTACTTGACAAATTATATACTAAAACCTTCCTCGAGAACCTATCGATTGGTGAAAACAGCATGAAAATCGGTGCAGTAGTTTTTGAGTTTATCGCGAACAGACAGACAGACAGACGCGGCGGAGGACTTTGTTTTATAATATGTAGTGATTACGGTTTGTATAACTAACTATATTACGGTATATAGCTTATCCCTAGATATCCCTAGGGATATAACTATATCACGGCTTCAACCATTTTGCTGCAACATTATATATTTTTTAATCTTCATCTTTTTATTCATGACAGTAACTGAAACTATGAACTATTTGTGGTACCTATAAACAGCTAGTTTCAGCTACCGGTGATTCTTTGAACTTAGCAATATAGCCTCGTTTATCAAAGGTGGCACTACAATCATTTATAAGTTACACCAGTTTTTATATTTGATCATTGTCTTGATAAGCTTAATATTCTATAAGCCTTCCAAGAAATATAACTTCTAGGTTCGTGCGTCGTATATTTATGATGAGGTCCACAGTTCGATGTTTATGGAGCATAATATCGAAGTATCCAATGTACTGTCGGGTCCAAAAATAGAATATGTTGGCAATATTTTTTTTCTAATATAATATCAAACCTACTGAGTCTCCTGCCAGGGTTGCGGGAAAGTCCGAAAGGGATACCGGGACCTTGGCAATAGGCAACTGAAGGAACACGGCTGGGTTTTAGTAAGTAAAAGTCTGACACGCCCTTCCGCTCCGCCCAGAGCGGGAGAAGTCATTTGAAGATTTCCCACCATAAAAAAAGCCTACTGAGTCTAATAAGCGGATATCAATTAAATAACTCATTTTATAGACAGACTTATGTGAAGTTATAGGCAATACGGAAAAGCTGACTGTGTAAATCTGATTTTCATCGAAGAAAAGATTGTTATTCTTTGAAAAATCTGGAAATACTGAATAACTACAATGTTTATTTATGTGTTCAATCTACTAAACAACTGAGTCATTGTTTCTCAATGGTAATCAAAAATAGGAATAAGACTGCGTGAAATGAAGTAACATCGTCTAATCTTGTTGCCAAGAAAATTTAAATCACCATGATTTTTTATTTTAGTTTGATCAAGTTTTCCTCTGATTAGAAAATGTTAAAATAACCAATTTAACGTAAAATTTGCACTCGGTAATCGTTTTGAAGTCGACTGTAATACACCAAAAATATCCGCATTTCAAGGACTTTTGACAAAGGTTTCAAATTCCAAGTAGGATTTTAGGTAGTTAATTTCAACAATGTTGACAGCTCAAGTTCCTTTAATAGGTTTTAATTCGTTATGTTTCTGAGAATTCTAATTAATTCATAGTTTGTAAATGACAAAGGACAAAAGTTTATTTTGCATCAGAAAATAAATTTTAACTGGTTTCAACAAAGGAAACGAATTAGAGATATAAAGCATGTTATGTTGCACAAAGGCCAAAACTACTCAACAACAGTAACAGGAGTAATTTTTGCCATAAATCTAAAACTAAAATATACTTACCTTTTATTGTAAAATCTAACATTATATGGTAATTAAAACATTTGTAGTGAATTTACTTTCTTTAAAACTGTCTGTTTTCACCCGGTGCGCCTGCGCATGTTTCCATTTGCATTCAGAATCTGTCAGACCGTGAACACATTCATCTTTTGAACGAAGGCACATTATACTGTAAGAGGCAAGGATTCTTGTGTACCACTCTTTATTATACAACATAGATCGCAAACATGAATTTTTCTGAAAATATTATTAATATAGAGCTTAAAAGTATAATATATATGTGATAATTTGGGTCTACGGATCTCGGGTCGGATCGGTGCGACAAAACGGAAGCAATATTAAAACTTATAATTTGAACCTATGTTCATTCATAGATAAATACGACTATACAGGGTGTAAAAAGACCCATCACATAGCCGTCAACTACGCATTCTTCACATCAAATAAATTAAGTAATAATTGCACAAAAATAATAATGGGAAATGAGTATTATTTTTGGTGTGAAAAATCGCTGTTTACAGTAGTGCGCAACATAACGCACGCAAAACATTGTGTTTATGGGTGCATGCAACGGTTCAGGGTTCGTGGGGGTATTTAAAATTAAGTTATAATATTTTAAACTTGCTTTCTTTAAAAAACGTCTGAAAAAGTTGGAACCTTCAATATCTCCGTTACCAGAAGGTTCCCAGGTCTGGTCCAGAACAAAAAAATGATCACAATGACGGGAATAACAAGTGACTTTCGCTTTATACACCTGTTATATAATATAGAGGGCACAACTTGCTATCAAGCACCCATACGCCTTTACATTAGTATTTTTTTCTGTCACTATTGAAAATGTCGGGTTTCTTATACTAACTACCCCATGTGGTGGACACCTTGGCGACGAATCAGCATATCCATAGATATGCTGATTCGTCGCCAAGGTGTCCAGATGCGAGGGAAATATCGCCTGTATTTGTCGTCCTGTACGCGATAAACTCGAAAACTACTGCACCGATTTTCATGCTGTTTTCACCAATGGATAGAGTGGTTCTCGAGTAAGGTTTTAGTATATAATAACCGACATCCACGCGGGCGAAGTCGCGAGCATCAGCTAGTAAGTAATAAAATAACTATTTATTACCATATCTCATTAATATTCGCGATCAATTTCCATGGAACCAGGTCCTTAGACGGACATAAATGAGCAAATTTTCCAACATGGAAATAATTTAACTCGAACACTCGACGCATAAGGTTACCAAGTGATTCATTATGTGATTATATGGCTTTAGGTTAATTATCTTCGTGGATTTGCGTCGCGAAATATCTTTGAAGCCTTAGAGAGTCTTAACGGAAAGCTACTGTAGAAACTGGGGAACTTTACGGTGTTAAGTAGCTGAGTACGTATTACTAAGTTTTAGACGTAGAGACATGAATCAGCTTTATCTGGTTAATAGACTGGTTTTTGTATCCAACGTAGTTGGCAAAAAGGTACCTTGAAATCGCGAAAATAAATCAGCTGTTCCATACATTTGTGTTCTCTTAAATCGACAAAATGTATGGAACAGCTGTTTTTTTTTGCGTTTTCAAAGTTGGTCCCATAGAAAAAGTATATTATAGATGACACCAAACCACTAGTTTCAAGGATAACGGTGTCTACCCTAACACCCTGTATAGGACGGATACCACCATCTCTTTTTCGCATCTGGACAATTTTGGTTTTACCCTTGATAGATTCTCGACATTGAGCTGCCTTAGCGCCAGTTCGGATGGTGATCGGTTTTACGAATTTTGCCGATGCTACAACAATAATTATACTATGTTTCACCATAAAAAAACACGTTACTTAGTATGACAAGAGGCGAAAAAAAATCTTGGAGCCATATGTAGAGGACCAAGCCATATATGGAGAACCTTAGCGGAAAGTTTCTGGAGAAACTGGGAATTTTACGGTGTCATTCTCATTTCACAAATGATTGGTTGTATGGCGATTAAGTTTGATGATTATGTAGTGGAATTTGAAGGTGGGTCGGAAAGGTCCATTTTTTACCCATGGACGGAAGTTGCCATTCATAAGACTTTTTGCGTACGATTCTTAAATTAATCGGATTCTCCCTCTTGATAGGAATATTTTGAATAGAGTAAGTAACTTTTATGATAGATACAACTTTTCCTTCAGATATCTACCTGAAATTAATGTCAATACAAAATATTGATACACAAACTATAAATATACTACTATACTTTTAAACTCACGCTTGTACGACCTTTTTTTTTTTTTTTGGGTGGGAAATCATCATATGACTTCTCCCGCTCTGGGCGGAGCGGAAGGGCGTGTCAGACTCTTACTGACTAAAACCCACCCGTGTTCCTTCGGTTGCCTGTTGCCAGGGTCCCGGTATCCCTTTCGGACTATTCCGCAACCCTGGCAGGCATCGGTCCTAACGGACCCCGTCAGGACGCTTGTACCCCCTTGGGGGTAGGCAGCTATAGGACGCCACCTGCTACGATCCTTACATACGTACTTATTTTGCTTCGTTTACGTTCATACCCTCTATTTCTTTGTATTTAAATAAATTACTCAACATAATATGAATTACCTATTTCATTAGTATTCCTTAGAAACGATGACAAACCTTAAGAATGCGATGGAAATCCTAACTAATATTATAAATGCGAAAGTGAGTTTGTTTGTTATTTGTTTGTTACGCTTTCACGCTAAAACGGCTTTACGGATTTGGATGAAATTTGGCACAGGGGTAGACCATGACCTGGAATAGGACATAGGATACTTTTTATCCCGATATTCCTACGTGATCGAAACTTACGCGGGTGAAACCGCGGGGCGCAGCCAGTATAACCATTTTCATTACTAACGTTTTCGCGTATATCTTTATTGTTATTTTCCATTTAATACCTATAAGGTATTCAAAATGAATCATTTTACCTCTAAGCCACTCTTGGTACTTAAACCATTTGACGTTTAAATTGGATCTGTTAATTACTTGTTCGCTGACTTGTTAATTTCAACATCGTTTGCATTTTTCATTATTCTTGCAAATCATGGCTTGAGAATTTTCCAATGGTTGTTTTTATGCTAAGTGCCAACTTGAAATCAAATAACGAATTCATCTACATGTCGAAGTTAATTGTGAAGTTGTTCTAAATGTTTTGTGTCATTTTTTAGATGTTAAAAGTTTTAAATTATTTAAATTAGACTTCATTCAAACTATAAACTGAGATAAACTAATATTCATGCTATGAAAGTATAAGTTTTATAAAAAATAAAGGTTTAGCAGAAGCTTTTAGCTTTTTTTCTGCCTTCCTGCCTCATTGGTCTAGTAGTCGCAAGCGCTACTTGTAAGCATAAGTTCCTGGGTTCTTTCCATCTTGAATTTCACAGTAGGCCGGAGTCTGGATTTGTGCCCGGTTGATGGCAATAGGCTCGCCCCCTGTTACATGGGACTTAAACATAACTGGCGAAATGTGGGTGCACTATAGGTACACCTGTCTTAGGCACAGGTGTACCTTCGGGGATTACAGGCGTGATGTTATGTTCGTTTTTTGATCCAAAGATGTGGTGCGAATTCTTGCCTTTATGCGATACCTGTGTCATTCAAAGTTGACTAAATGAATACTAAACCAAACAAATGGCTCGAACTGACAGCATCATACGTAGAGCCTATACAGGGTGTAAGGGACAGCCCTCCACAAATTAACAGGGGGCATTCAGCTCCTTATTTTGAATCCTATTCCACCGAAAATTTTCTCAGGTTTTTTTTTTTTTTTTTTTTTCAGTTTTGTTTTTAATTTAAATTTTAAATTATATTCAGTGTAGGCAACAGTCCATTCCATTTATGTAAATAAAACGGCTAAAATAAAAAAAACCAGCAATGGATGTTGAAATACTATAGCGAAAGTTGCGTGAGATTCAAAATTTACATTGATAAATAACGCGGCGCGAGCGAGCCCCCCATGCCACGGGGAGTGCGGCTATGTGGGTTGTGCCACGGTAACGATACATTGCGTGTGAGGTAACAAATCAGGTTTATTGGTTTCCCATAACTTTCCTGAAATAATTTCATGTACCGGCCGTCTTAGTATGATATACTGAATTCATCCCATCAGTTTGAGGAGGGCTGTCCCTTACACCCGATATAGCATTTTTATTACTGTTTGTTTTTCCTGTGCATATCCCAAATAAAATATTTTTCTTTCTTTATAACTGTCAACGTCAGTCAAAACCATTTCCCACATATATGACCGCTGATCTTCAATTCAGAGTCGATATAATCACACACATCAACTAGATCGTGCTTACCAACAAATTATCGAATGGAATCCTGTCATTATCCAGAACACTGTGTGGGAAGGTCATGGGAATTAATGTCATGACCCTTAAGGCGCGGTGAATAGACGACTTTTATGTATTTGAGGGGGTGAAGCAGATGAAGTGGTTCCCGAGTAGCCCCGCCTACTGCGGGGTGCACCGCGCAAATCTCGAAGATGCACGTTATCCATTTGTTACGAACTGATATTTCACACATAACGTCAAATGCACGGTTGGCCCAGCGCGCCAGCGTCCGGCTTTGAATTACGCTTCCATGGCGACCACTGGGTTCGAATCACATTAGCCGCATACTTTTTTTTTTCTTTTTTTTCTAATATGTATGTTTATTTTTATACCTATGTTTATTTTCGAGTTCTAGTTTTTAAAATATTTATATATATTTTTGTTTTCATATTTTTCTAGAAAAGGTTATTGAGAAATTATGTACCTAACAGATTCATCAGACGAATAATAAATAATTCGTAAATAAAATGGCCTAGGCGCAGAATGGTAAATTCTAGAAATTACCTATTCTCAAAACGGCAAATTGTAATAAAAATATAAAAACAGTCATTTTTATTCCTATAGATATTAGATATATTATTATTATTTTTCTTCATAATCAAGAGTAAAAAAAAAGTCCACCAAGCTTGATGGTTGATTCTGGAGAAAAATAATATACAGTGTGTTACAAAAGAGTGTAGTAATATTAGGAAGTCATTATACTCATCATTACGAACAACTTTTACTATGGCAACAGCCATAAAATCGCCAAAAAAAACAGCTGTGCAAACATTTTTCTTAGAATGAATAACCTTTTTGAATAAAACAGCAACATAAAATTTAAACAAGCTAATTTATTTGCATTTTATTTTATTATTTCTGACATATTTACGAATAAGGAGTGAAATCTGGAAAGATAAATGCCTATGTGGCGGCATCTACATCACCACATGCGAACTACGCATCTAAGACCTGACGTCGCAAATCCTGAATCGCGCTATTTAAGTTTACCGCGCGATTCACATATAAAATACTATCCGACATCAATCCTTGGGTAATTGCCCGCCAAGACACAACACGTCTGGTCGGAGGATCCTCCCTTTTCAATAGAGGATGTGTGAACTTTACACCCTGTTCCTCATGTCCCTAAAACTAAAGTCACAATTCTTCAAAACTTAGTCTTCTACTACAACAAGGGTCGTCGCTTGATGTGACTGCTAATGAACTTTGTTTTTCTCGCAGAGGCATCCCCCGCGCTCGCCGAGAATCGACTATTTCAGGCAAAAGCCAGTCCATGAAAAACGACACCAGCTTTTCCTTCATCTTTTTTTCCCAAAAAACGTCATCTTTTTTTATTATTTCTGTCTTGAGTGGCTTGTTTTCACCACTCCACACAGCAAACAAGCACTTTTCTCTACGTGTTACATGGAGCTGCCCTTGAATCTGATGGTACCAATTACTATTTTTGTTCACTTCAATCAATTCCGTTTTTTTATTATATTTCCATATCTGTATCTTGTTTTCCTTTATACATTCTTCTAGACCTTTTTTGAATGCCACTAAAGGACATTTCACTTCTACTACTGTGTCTCGATCTATTAAACCATCGGGCGTTGCTCCAATAAAGGGAAATTCGTGGTCCACGAACAACCCGCACGGCTCAATGACGACATTTTCTTGGATGGCAAGTTGTTGTAAAGCAAGATGTTCATTTTCGACGCCATGTGCAATTGCCGCTATATTACTGAGATTACATTTGTATAAAATATTTTCCACTAACTTGGCTTTGTTGGAATCCTCTCTTCTTTTCACTACTAATCCAAAATTTGATGCTGTTAGCATATTTTTTCTTAGTTCTACCCAGTCATCGCTATCTCTCTGATTTATAGTAGATAATTGAATTTTTTCTTTGTCCGAAGTTAATTGGTTTAGATTTTGAAGGAATGATTCTTTAGCGGCATTTAATTCATCCGGTGTCAAATCTGGAGAAGTACTGTGAGCCCCATAATCATGTTGAACAGTATTGCCTTTCTTTAGCATCCGATTTTTTTTATGAGGTTTTGCTTTGTTCAATTTTCTTTTCATCAGTCTTCGTTCTTCAAACTTTTTCAGGATGCTTTTGGGACTTTTCCCTAAAATGTTTTTATGAAGTAGATGCCTCGGGTGGGTGTTATTAAAAGAAACGACTGCAGCATTGCAACGCGCACGGTAACCCCGACGAAGAGAGAAATTAATTCTCTTTCCACCCACAACCTTTGCAATCACACTGTTGAAGCGCTCTACTGCATTGGTATCCACGTCTTCAAGCATGCTTCTTGATTTTGAAAGTAATGACTGGAGTATTGTCTGTATCCTGAACCAAAATGTTGTGTTTTTTATTTCCATATTACTCTGTTGTGTTTTTTCTTTGGAACAGTAGTAGTTCTTACAATTTTCATGATTACCGAAAGCGTGTAGAATAGAATTTTGTACTTCGTTCCTAAAACCCGATACTGCTTCCGTTTTGTCTTTTTCTAGCTTGTACTCTTTTATTGATGCAATAACAACCTTTCGGATACTCAGAATTTTTGACTCAGTCAGCATTTTTCTGTGCACCAAGGTATATTTTGTGTCTTTGGCTACAGCCCTCAACTTATTGCACATATTGCGCAGCACATGGTTTCGGCATTCAACTTTTTGTACGGTATGATTCTGGTAAGGATTACGTGCCAAGATTTTGGCATATGTAGCCGAGTCGCCATCGGCAATTAACCTGCCATAAATAACATTGTACATCAATACAGATGTTTCAAAACCTTGGCAAATTATTTCGGACTCCATTCCGCTAGATGACCCCGTATAGTTTTTGAAGCAAACGTGTTCTGGTGTAGCAATTTGTTTTTTTTCTGCACGAGCACATACAAGGCAGTATTTGTTTTTTATGCCTAAAAACAACACTTCACCATATCTGCGACCAACGATTGCTGCAGCGCCGGACAATGCCTTATAATTATTGCCGTAGGATCGCGATGACCAACAGGCGTCGGCATATACGTCTATTAGAGGTATGCCATCTTTGCTCAATGTTCCTTCAGCTATCGCTGCATCACGCTCACGCATAGCTGCTACTGCCATGGATTCGACAGATGTTGACTCCCATTTTTCATAAACTAAGTTTTGAATTTGAGCATAAGTTGTTTTCGTAAATATGGGTATGTTCATACATGCTGTAATTTCTTCAAATTGCGAAAAGCCGATACCAGCAGAAGTAATTCCTGTAACGGCACCCACGTTAGTATTGACATTATTTGTACTTGATAAATCTTCACTTGTGACAATAAAGTCGTCTTTACACATATTGCATCTAAACTTGAATCTGGAGATCAAGCCAATCCTTTTTTCTCCTATGAGTGACATTTGTGAGAAATTGCAATTGAACAAAGAACTATGGCTGGTTATAGTTTGCAGCTGCTGGATAAAATGCATTATGTCAACGACTCTTCGACCATGAACTGGTGGGTATATAGTATTTTCTTGAGATTCGGTCGACGGTTCAACGTAAAGCATATCGTCAGTGATTTCTCTGTAAGAAAAAAACCATATTTTTTTATTTTATTATAAAAAAATGAATAAAAGAAAACAAATCATGGCAATTACGCGGTGTGTGTACGAATACAATGCGTGGACATAAGAGTGGGTGCAAGGACAGACGGGTGGACACCTTAGCTAGCTGAGGTGTCTCCCTGCGCTACAATTACTATATATTATTGATTGAGAAAAATTGGGCTGTAGACGCGAAGTTTGTCACGCCACTCTTTGGAAGTCGAACGCGGAGTCATCGGCTATCCTTCCCGTCCTCCTTGATGACCTTCGCCCATCTATTGATACTTACTGATCATATTTTGATTTTGGATTGGCTCCTGGAGTTACAACTGTTGTAATTGAAAGTGATGTACCAGGGCTTTCGTGCTCAGAGTTCCTTTGTAATCTAAAATTGAAAAAAAAATAATTTTTATTTGGTATAAGTAGGTACCTACATGATTATTTTTATATCACGTGTTTTTTTTGAGGAATTTCAACAATGTGCATTTTGAGTCATTTGCATTTGGCATTTAGAATATTTGCCATTTTTAGAATAAGGCATTTGTAGAATTTATTATTATAAAGGTATAAGTATATTATTTTGAGACTCTTATACCAATTTCAATTTATTCAATTTATATTGTGTCCATTTCGAGAATTTTTCATTTTGTGCCTAAGCCCACTTAGTCATTTTGAAAAGTGGTCCTTATGCGCTTAGCCCGTTATGTTATATTATACATACCTACTAAAGTTGATAATTTACAAATATTTACAACGTCTTACAGAAGACCGTAGAAATACGAAAAGGGGTCATCAGCCATTATTACGAATAACTTTTACTGTGGCGCCAACCAACAAACTATGGTCATTTTGTTGCGGATGAATGACTTTTTTCATAAGTCGGTAGATTTTGTTTCGCGATTTCAGTGTTGGGGCCATAGTAAAAGTTGTTAGTCACTACAATATTCTGTAACACCATGTATAAAGCTTACTCATGAAAAGTTTTCTCCGATGGTTCATCTGCCGACGGGTTGTTCGCCAACCGTTTCTTTTTACTATAAAGAAAAAACAATAAAATTGCATTACTATGGTTTCAAAAATAAAAAAAAAACAAAAAAAATAATTACTAAAAATTTATTTCAATTATGAAAATAGACAAAAAGTTAAATAATAAAAAAAATATTACAAAATAGAAAAAATCAATAAAAAAATTATAAAGAATATATTGGGATTTGAACCCGAGTTTAGTAATTGCAGCAGAAAACTCTTCCAATGCACGCAACCTCTAGACCAATAGAACTATGGAAAGCATGTCGAAATTACGCACTATATATAATCTATAAGTACAAACAAAATAAGGTGTCAAACAAAAGTAAGTACTTACTTTACAATTTCCATCATGTGTTTTTGTTTCATCGAATATGATCTCTTTATTGCCCTCCGTATATTTTTTTTGTTACCCATTTTTTTATAAGGTCAATCACTGATTGTTTATTTACACAACTTATGCCTAGAACCGAAACCGATAAAAAATTTACACCAACAACGCAAATATGAAATGATAAAACCAACTGATTTCTGAGCGGCGAGCGGAGCAAAATGACATAGGTCCATCAGGCAGCGTGCCTCAGCGGTCACTGTCGCTTCGCGTAGAAATGAAAGAGAAGCGAAAAGACGCCGCGTCTGCGCGACGACGCGTCGTTCGACTCGTTGGAGTTATTTATCATGAATTATAATAATCCTTACAAATATCTTATTTCAATCGATAAAGAAAATCAACAGTTCCCCTTATTATTATATATTACACTACTGTTATTAATTTTATCCAGATTTGTTTATAAATAATACAGTTACAATTGCTTGAATTTCAATTTTAATGGTTACTTTATGATTTTTTTCTATCGAGAAAATTTAACGAAAACGTGTTTTGAACACAATGGTCCACCCATAAATATGATCAAGATTAACATTTTTTTTTTTTGCTGCTCTAAAATTCATACATTTGGCTAAAAAATTGTTTTGCGAAGCCTATTTTGATTATGTACAGCGCCTTAACATTCAATTTCGAAAGAAGTCCATCTTTGTTTTAGAAAATTATGGTGGGTTTGGGATTGGTTTCCATTTATCTAGAATTTTCTTTTTGCTTTTGTTTTTGTAAAATTGCATGTGGTTTAAAAAAATGATTGCCTCGTTGGTCTAGGGTTGGAAACCCAGGTCGGACGAAATGTTATTGGGTTTTTCTATCAGAAATTTCTCAGTAGCAGCCTGCAGTCTGGATTTGTGCCCGGTTTATGGGAATTGGCTCGCCCCCTGTTACATGGGACGGCGAAATGTGGGTGTGCTATGGGTACACCTGTGCCTAACTCTTTGGGAATACACGCGTGATGTTATGTGGTATAATACAAACAAAAAGATAAATAAAATAAGATAATTGCACTTCATGACCTCCGCTAAATAAATCGAAGTAGTTAAACTCGAAGCATAATTATTATAATTTTAAAATAATACAAAATATTAACATGTAAAATAAATACGATGCAATTTACATCAGCCTAATAAACATGTCGGGTAATGAGGGCGTAACTTAAAGCTATAGATTTACATATAATTAAAGTTTAAACCAAATAATTACGTACTAAATTAAGATAGTGCAGTCATATTATATGTCACCATAAAGTTTAGCTTCATTGAGGGCTACCACTTGAAACTTGACGATTCTTGACTTCTTATAAAACATGACAACCAGTCTTACCAAGGGGTATCGTATTACCCATTTACTGGGTTGTGGAGGTCAGATAGGCAGTTGCTCCATGTAAAATACTACCTAATTCAGGTCCGGTCAGACTGGAAGCCGACCCAAGCATAGTTGGAAAATGGCTAGGCAGATTGATTGACTTGTTATAAAAAAAACAAACTGCACTAATTAAAAAATGAACATTAGAAAACGAGTGTAACAGAATCACGTTTTAATTATCATAAACCACAAAAAAAAAAACCTCATATTTTTTTAAAGAAAGATAGTTCTTTATCGTTAAAATTGTAAGTTGTAACCAACCGCCAACCAACCTTCTTCATTAATACTGCATTTTGTTCTAATTAAAATAGTATCCGGTTTTGAAGGCTTTTTGATGAAGTCAAAACGTCATTTTGTGTTCTCAACATCTAACGATAGATAAAAAAAAAATATGTTAAGGAGCCCGTGGCTAAGTAATAACAGCACGGGTCGATCCATCAGGTTAAGCTACGCTTGCCGCACAAACCTACGGTTGGTTTGTGGATGGGTGACCATCTTTACATACCGAGACTCCTCCGCGCCTCGGAAAGCACGTGCCGTTGGTCCCGGCTGTCATTTGTGGATCTTTGACAGTCGTTACGGGTCGTCAGAAGCCCGAAAGTCTGACAACCAGTCTTACCAAGGGGTATCGTATTGCCAGATAGGCAGTCGCTCCATGTAAAATACTGGTATTCAGGTGCATCCGGTTAGACTGGAAGCCGACCCCAACATAGTTGGGAAAAGGCTAGGCAGATGATGATTATGTTATGGGAGTAGTGGGCCCTACCATCGACTGCCTCGTGGGTCTATATCCCATTTGAAATAAGTTTAGACATTGAAACAAACCTTTTTACAGTCCGTTCAACCGATTTTGACTTCTATACCGTAGGCATAAAAGGATGGCATTAAAAGCAAAAAAGATTACACAATACCAACTCTACTGCAGCTGCCATTTGTCATGCCACCAACGCAATAGAAGTCAAAATCGGTTGAACGGACTGTAAAAAAGGCTTATTTTAATGTCTAATCTTATTTCAAATGGAGTATAATTGTCGCAAGCGCTACTGCTGACGTTTACGTTTTATATGTTTTTTTATCTGGAATTTCTCATTACCAGTCCGGAGTCTAGATATGTGCCATTGGTGGCAATAGGCTCGCCGCCTATTACATGGGACTTAAAATAACTGGCGAATACAGGCGTGATGTTATGAAGTCGGCCCTAGATCTCAATTTTGGAGAAAATGAAAGCTAGTGCTGTGTAACATATTGCTGATTTATTATACAACTAACTATTATTTAACTAATTGAATCTTAAATAAAATTAACTACGCAAACACGTATGCAAACATATAAAACAAAATTAAAAAGAAAAAAAAAGGGGAGGGGCTTATTGGGCATCAAAGAATTCGTCCACATCGCTGACAATGGGAAAAGTGCGCAAAAGCCTGGCAGCATTGCCTGTGTAACATCGATTTTCTAACAAAAAACACGCATTAACAGCCCTACGTAACCTAACGTAAGTCAAGATAAAACATAACCGTATCGGCGTGGTTATGGGCGCAATTACACAGTATGTTATCTATCCCGTTAACCTGCAATAGTATAGCGTATATACATGCAAAAAAAAATATTACCATTAAAAAAAAAAAAAAAATCTTTTATAATTTTTTATAGTAAAATATTCAGAAAAATTATTAAATTTATATGGAAAAGAAACACCCTGTACACGCACTTTTGTCACTTCTGTCTTTCTACGTTGAAATACAAGTGTGCGTGTACAGAGTGTTTCTTTTATTTACGTATCAATTCAATAGTTTGTGTATATTTCCCAATTCTTTTTTTTTCTTTTTGTGGTAATTTTTATACTATAATCACTATACTATTGCGGGTTAGCGGGAACGTCCTTTGTTAGGTAAAAAACTATTCCACCTGAACTTGTACCTAACCACTAATCCATTAGTGCGTCCGTTGTTCGCGTGTCTAAGTTCTACGTATGATTCTACTAGGCTTCGGGCCTCACACGGAACTTGGTTCTGAATACTTCTAAAACTGTTGGACTTTCCCCAAAGAAACCTGCAAATTGGTTGGTCTTTCTGCCCACAATCCTTTTTAATATTAAGTTAAAAACGTTGTTGTCACTGTAAAAAACTATGAAACTAAAATTTTAAACAGAAATGTTAGTTTATTTGCCTTTTCCGTCAAAATTTAGTGTGAGTTAACCATCGCATCTGAAATAATTGGCACAATCATCGCCATATTATTTTATCTAATTTTAGATCAAAGACGAAAACCAATAACGTTAGCCATTGAACCGAAAAATTACTACATAGTTAAAAAAAAAATTAAGCGAATTGTTTGTAATGGATAAGTGCGAAGATGCCTTTAATTGATTAATTCTTATATTAGTTCCGAAGCTTCAATTGTTTTTGTTGTCGGCTCGGTTTGGTACCAACTATTTATGCTATATCATCATCATTTGCCTAGCCTTTTCCCAACTATGTTGGGGTCGACTTCCAGTCTAACCGGATACAGCTAAATACCAGTATTATATGGAGCGACTGCCTATCTGACCTCCACAACCCACTAACTGGGTAATACTAGCAAGACTGGTTGTCAGACTTTCGGGCTTCTGACGACCCGTAACGACTGTCAAAGATCCACAAATTACAGCCGGGACCAACGGCTTAACGTGCTTTCCGAGGCACTGAGGAGTCTCGATATGTAAAGATGGTCACCCATCCACGGACCAACCCCGGCAAGCGTAGCTTAACCTGATGGATCGACCCGTGTGGCTGTTATTATTATTATTATTTATGCAATATATAATAGGTAAGCTATAACTCCAGACTTTCGAATCAGTTGTCTATGGTCTCTTGAAATCTCAAAATGCGAATCAGTGTTTTCGTTCTTTAATAAAACGATGTTGATGAATTAGGAATAGGGGCAGATCAGGCTTAACATTGAAACTTCCGGTTCTGAAGTACTTTTTTACAATGGTATACAAATTGAATTAAATTTAATCAAAAGAAGATTAGTGCTTAAGGGGTGAAATGACAAATGAATTGCCCAAAGGTATACATAGTGAAGAGTTCTTTTATCACGCGAGAACTGGAAAAATAACAGTTTGTTCATAAAAGCTAATTTTGCTGATAACAAATACTCTCAAAGCTAACAAGAACTCTCGAAACTGGTGCCACTTAGTTCACAATATGTATTTAATATATTCTAACTGCAAGTCAAGTTGTTGTTTATTTCACACGCTGCTCATTCAACTCGCTAATTGTGCCTCAATTAGGTCAATAAGTACTATTGTAATGATCATTATGTAATAAGTGGCAGTCGGGGGGTACTGTGTGTAGAATATTATCGCGGTTAGGAGAATTTCGAGTTGGCGTTTTCTTGTACAGCAAAGGACGTTTTAAGCGTCTCCCCGACAGGCGCGTTTTTATCGCGCGATAATAACGTAAGCATTATTGCGATATCTGTTTTCAGTACATTTTGTATTAGAACGTCCACGAAAATAAACACTGCTGCGATAATAAATCAGTAGAGCGGGCGTTTCTCCGTCCTGCGATATTCCGATAAGTGTTCTTAGAACAGTTTGTATTAGGACGCATGCGATCTTACACATATCTGCGTTATTATCACGCGATAAAAACACGCCTTTGGTGAAGAACACGTTAGAAATATCGCACGATAAAAACGCAACAGTGTGCAAGGAATCGGGACGCATTATCGCAATAACGCGAATTATCGCGCGATAATAACGTGCCAGTGGGGGAGAGGCTTAAAGGCTGTTATTGGTGTTATAGCAATAGTGCCATCTGATGAGTGCCCTTAAATAGTCCTTCAGTTCAACTTTTTGCATTACCTGATGAAGCTTAAGAATTTGACCTAGATTTCAATTATTAAATAAAATATGGTGATGTTGCGTGGAAATTTTTCGTGGTTATTTAAGCACTTTCATTTGTGCCTTCTCTTGAACAGATGATAGGACCACAATGGTTTTCCAAGTTGATGTTAATCAAAGACGGTTATATATTTCACTTGCAGAAAGAAAATTCGTATTTATTAACTTGTAACTTTACTTTTATCATATTCAACAGCGCCAATGGTGTCAACACGCACTTGTTCATCATGACACCATACTTACTCCATAAGATATGCGCGTGTACACACTTTTACATTTAATTGTCCATTGTTTAAATAATCACTTCTGACAATCACACAACTACATTGTAGTAGTATTTCTGTCGTTATTGAGTAATAGACGAGGGTTCCTTCAAATTATAGCGATAGTGGTGGAATGAGGAAGTGGAGTGGATGGGATTGGCTCTTATAATGTGGACTAGTTGTGTGTATAGATGGAGAGGTTGCAACACTCGACGAAAGGAGTACATCATCATCATCTGCCTAGCCTTTTCCCAACTATGTTGGGGTCGGCTTCCAGTCTAACCGGATGCAGCTGAATACCATTATTTTACATGGAGCGACTGCCTATCTGACCTCCACAACCCAGTAACTGGGTAATACGATACCCCTTGGTAAGACTGGTTGTCAGACTTTCGGGCTTCTGACGACCCGCAACGACTGTCAAAGATCCACAAATGACAACCGGGACCAACGGCTTAACGTGCTTTCCGAGGCACGGAGGAGTCTCGGTATGTAAAGATGGTCACCCATCTACGGACCAATCCCGGCAAGCGTAGCTTAACCTGATTGATCGACCCGTGTGGCTGTTATTACTTAGCCACGAGCTGACGAAAGAAGTACATACATACATACATAAATACACGCTTTCTTCCCAAGTGGGTAGGAAGAAACTAAAGGACGCCACCTGCTATGGTTCTTTTGGTTCGTTTACGTTCATATGTAGGTACACCAGGGCCCTGTTTATCAAAAGTTACAAGTCTACATGTTCACAAGTTACCTAGAATGTTAATTTTCCTTAAATTCATAGCTCATCTCCATATTTACAATCAGCCATAATGTTCCCACTGCTGGGACACGGGCATCAGCTCGTCTTCTGTCTTTTGACCAAATAAAAAAAAAAAAATCGGATTTAAACATTTATTGCGGTACTAAGCACGACACTTGTAAACTTGTAAGACGGAGTAAAGAGTCGCCGGACACTCTCAAGATTTGTCAAGATTTTCTACAAGTTGTAACTTACAAATATTTCTTTGGTAAACAAAGTAACGAATAAAAGTATCAAAATATAAGTACTTGTGAACTAAATAATGACATTTGGTACTACAAGGTTTGTAAGTTTTGATAAACAGGGCACTAGTTCTACACGCACGCCAGTTGCGAGTACTACACATCTTTTTTTGTTTGTGGCATATCATCGAATGACTTCTCCAGCTCTGGGCGGAGCGGAAGAGTACTACACACCTGACCTTCCTGAAGAACATCACCAATAAGGTCACTATATGTCCTACGAAAGAAGTAATTGCACTTAGTAATGTATGCAAATCAATAAAATTATGGCGTCACTGGCTGCTTTTAATGATGAAGCGTGCTTGAAAGTTAACGGAGTCATTTGGAACGTTGGGCGATGGAACAATGTCATTGATGATATGATTTACTTCTAATCGTTGTTTATCTGTTGCATAATATCAAGATTTCGGACGGGAGTTAGAATATAGATCAGACAGAAACGTGACGCTAGAATGCACTATAACTTAAAGTTATTTGCGAAGTAATTACCGAGAACAATATTGGAGTACTAAATTGCCCTTTCATAAACTGTAGGTAGGTACTGCATAACAAAGGGTTTCGCAAGACTATATTAATCAATTGCTACCAGTACTATGAGGGATCGCCTGCCCTCACTGCGCAAGCGCATGCGATGCGGGTATTTGCATACAATCGCCCTCTGAACGAGATTAATTCGAGTAACCCAGTTGAGGCGATTAAAAACAATTTAATTGACTTGACACTGAGTCCAAGTAGCTGAGTTTGTCGAAACTTAGTTCTGAGATTTGAATACAGTTCAAATCTAAACACCCACATCCACATTTCGCCAGTTGACAAAGTGCCATTTTTCGTTTTGGAAATAATTTCTAGAATAAACTATCATTCCGAAATCTGGAAGCTTTTGTTAACTTCTTGTAAATCTATTTCTCAATTCTCGAAATGAGCGCTACGTGATCATTCCTTCATTCCAAGTAAGAATGATAATAAAATCGGCACTGGACTCTGTATTCCCGTCAAAAATAACTTTGAAAGCTTATTTGCTACACAAAGCTCTTTTGGCCGTCAACAGCGCTCGTCCGTCTATACGCAACAGTGCTTCCAAATGTTTACGATTTCAGGAGTGTTCCACTTTGTGCGGGATTTCATCGAGTGCTTAATACCTACCCGTGACGTCACTTGCTATGTTTGCACGTCAATCGCTACTAAGAAGTTTTATCTTTGATTGACTTTGACTGTTTACTAAACGTTTAGAATTTTCTTTGGAATTTATTTGTAGGTTGATGGTTCATTCAGGCTTGTGAACTTTGACCTTTTTGTCTAGTCGTTATTTTAAATATTTAACCTTATTTCAGTTCAACTACCTCATCTTTATTGTTTGTGATACTTAAAGAAAAGTTGGCTCGTGAATGGGTGACTCTCTATTACATATCGAAGACCCCTCCGTGGCTCGGAAAGAGCGTCAAGCTGTTGGTCCCAGCTGTCATTCTGTGACTGTCATCTTTGACAGTCGTTACGGGTAGTCAGAAGCTCTGTCAACCAGTCTTACCAAGGCGTATCCTACAGATAGGTAGTCGCTCCGTGTAAAACACTGGTATTCAGTTGCTTACGGTTAAACTGGAAGGCGACCCCAATCCAACGAAATTGGGAAAAGGCTAGATACATTGATTGACTTTAAGAATAGTCAACGTACCGAATTTTCAGCCCAGAATCTATTTTGTGTCATTCGTACACTTGAACTTTACAAATAACATTGAAATACAAATCGACATGCTTATATTATTTCGATGGCTATCTATTCCAAATTATAGGGTAACGATCAATAATAGCAACGTATTAAATGGATTGATTGCATGTTTGTGTTATCATATCAATCAATGCGCATTGCAGCTCTGACATATGGGGTAGAACCTTTATACAATATGTCATATTTAATACTTATAGTAATTAGGGAAATGTAGTATTCATGTATAGCGCATTCGACTCTTTGGTTTGGGTCACTATTAGTATTGTCAGGTCCGATTTGTTTTAAATCGGGGCAGAAAGTAAAACAAATCGGGATTAAGGGTTGTAGTCGTTGTAGATCGGGACACAAAAAAGACACTTTGATTGTCTTTGAAAATATTGTGACATTTTTGGAGCGGCGCCGGCGTCAGGTATTTGATTCGCACTGCTGCCTTCACTACTTTTTTGACTTTACATACTTCTTCATAGATGTGATCCATGTCGAAGAACGTTTAAATTTTTAGATTTTCAATCACTTTGACCATTGACGTGTATGTGAAGGAGTCTTCCTGTACAGTTATTGATTTATCGGGACATTTAGTGTCCCGATCAGGTCCAAATCGGAATGCGCTCCCAGACCCCTGAAAATCGGCACGTCCCGTGTATGTCCGATGGATGAGTGATGATAGTCTTATGGTACAAGCTTTAGTGTCGGTGCTCATCAAATACAGTTCTGCCCTCAACGACAGATTCTAATGGGACTGAGATGTCATGATCTGTCGGAGGCTTGCCAGTACATATACAGGTACATGAACCATATTCCTGTCAGCGCCCATCTCTCACAACACGATTTATTTGCGCCCCAATTATTGTTAATAAACAATCGTTTCTTGTATCGATTAACCAGAAGCCCGAGTACTTCTTAGCGGCTTCTGAGACCTTGTAACTTAAACACTCATCTCATCCATTATTTAACATCGATTCTTCTCGTTTTAAATACAATACCTAGGTACTTTAATACCGTTTTTTTTTACCGTTCGCCATCTTGTTTATAGCATTTAATTCAAAGTAGGTTAGTAATCAGTTTCACGCTGGAGAACCGCGCAAATATAGGGTTTAACAAAGAAGCGCGTGCACGGCTCGCCGCGTGGGGCGCTATTTTGGCGCGCGCACATCGCCCGCGTCGATTATTTACAGTCCGTTCACTGATCCTTCGCAAGCTCGCACAAAACAAACAAACATAATTATATTATAATATTATTATTTTGATAACGTCGAGGAGGTTTGCGAGATGTTCCGAATTTATATTAAAAACCATGTTGCTGTTGTTTCAGGTAAGGGTCTTCCTGAAATTCAGCTGTAAACAATCGAGTGAGTACATTGTCGAGAAATTGCTTGGGGAGGGAAAATTAAATATACGTACCTAATAGGGTTGGTGACGTGGGCGTACGCGAGAGGCTTCTAGGTCACGTGACACGGTGGTTGAGGTCACGTCATCACGTGACGTAGAAACCCTTCAACCCATTTAGTTAAATATACTCAGCCACAGGGCTATGGAAATAGCTTTTATCTGCGGCTCTGCACGCGAGCACGTGAAACGAAGCGTCGATGTTACTTGTTATTGCAGCTCTAACGGTTGGGAAATTAATTTGTATAAAAATTATTAATTTCGTTTTACCGACTCGAAGGACCAAAAAATGTTATTAATGTCAATGTACAGTTATGTCAACTGTACAATGTAATGTCATTGTACAGTTGTACTGTACATTCATAATGGAATTGAAGTTATTTAAAACAAAAGTAATATTATCCACACTAATATGATTATCAATGCCACATACCAATTATAGTATATTATGCAATAAGTGAATAAAGGACGGATTTAAAGCGAGGGCCATAGATGCATCACGAGCAAGTGAAGGAGGATTCTAACGATTGAATCACGACCGTAAAGAGTGATTCATGAAAGTGTTAGAATACTGAGCGACGCGAGTGATTCATGGCCCTCGATATAAATCCGTTTTATTCAAGGTTACATACTATACTTTATACCATGACTACGAGAAAAAGAACTTGCTAAATTGAGTATGTTATTATCTAATGATATGCCTTGTTTTTATAGTACACCGTAGCATAGAATACGTACTCCAAAATGTCGATGACTTCTTTTTCTTTGACAACTCAAGTTAGGAAAACAGACTCTGAAAATGTTCCAAAAGCATGATTTTCATTTTTCCATTTGCAAAACTCATCGTAAACCAGCCGTGTTTTGTTGGGTAGCAAGTTTTCGACTATATCGGCCGCCCTCTCTTTCATGAACTCGGGTGTTAACACATCTTCATCACTTGAATGCATTTTCAATCCATTTCTTATGAAGTAACACTAAACTTTGTGTTCATACAACTTACAGTATTTAAAATAGCGCCAATTTACTAATGACAGCAAAGAACACAATACAGTTTTTATTCTAATGCTAAACTCCTTGTCGAAAATGTCAACCAATCACATCGGAGTTTGTATCGAGTATTTTTTCGGAAGGAGTTTGTACAGCATTGAGACGGAGTTCGTATATATTGATGTGTTCTAAATTCAAATACCAAAACAGTGACTAAAAGTGCTTTTTATTCACTGTTTTCAGTGAATAAAATAACCTTTTTAGAGGGAGAATGGTCTATAGAGTATTTTATTACAGCTTTGTAAGCCTATCTGCTGAAAGTTACACTCGTTTACATTTCTATATGTCAATTCCCACTACATTACCTTTATTACTCGTACCTTTTGCGTCATTTCATTAATAGCATTATGTTATAAGGAACGTGAGCTCCGTTTTTATTAAGGTCATGTTTATAATAAAATATTGGGTGGGTATGACAAATATAAGGCGGTTCAAATAACAGCGATCTGGCTGACATTTTCAAAATGCCAAGGGTTCGATGCGAGTTCGGGGCGATGAATTTTATAGAACAATATGGCTGAATATATAAATTGCACTCTTTAATTATCCGATCCTATAGGTACTATTAAATGAGCAATATATTGTATTTACATATATATGTAGGTATTTATAATCACGTTCTCGAAAACGGCTCTAACGATTTCGATAAAAGTTGCAATATGGGGTACTGGGGGTGTACGGCAGCGAAAAATCGATCTAGCTAGGTCTCATATCTGGGAAAATTCGTAAAATTCTCATATTTTCACCCGAGCAGAGCTCGGTGGCCAGACACTATGAATTTATACGATTTCCGATGTGTTGGCATTTGTACTTATCAAAGTAAAAAGAAAAGCTTTTATTAACCGACTTCTTCAAAAAGGAGGAGGTTCTCAATTCGTCTGTATGTTTTTTTTTTTTTTTTGTTTGGTAGGTCATGCTTCCGAGGTGGTCCCATATAAATTTTATTAACTTTGCTTGCGTAATTTTTGAGTTAGCTTCAATATTACGTATTTTTCCCACTTAGTTTATCTAGACGATATCCTGTTTGACTCCTTCACTGTTATTTACATAGCAGGTAGTGGTATTCGGATTTGTGTGGGGTAGGTAACACAACTAAAAAGTGAAAAATAAAAACTTTTTACAAAAAAAAAACAAGCGACTTCCAAAAAAAACACAAAAAAAGTGAAAAATAACTTTAATTTCGGAAGTCGGTGGCAAAAAACGGAAATTGAAAAGCCACCGACTTCCGAAAATGTTTCGGAAAGAAGTCGGTTGTTTTTTTTTGTAAAAAGTTTTTTTTTTTTTTTTAGTTTCATAAAACGAAACATCGATATTAAGATATGCCTTCATGAAAAGTTGCGCGTACTGGGCCAAACTATTTTTTTTACTACTGTTCAAACAATATTTGCATTCGACAGTCTAAGAAGATTAAGATGAAAAGTTGACATTCCTGTACGTAATAATGTCAGTCTTACATAAAGCGACAAAGGACCAACAAAATTATGCCTCATTAAGCTTTACGCATAATCTTCGCCCATTATGAGATCCAAAACACAAATGATGCCTCAAAAACAGCCTTGTACTAGATACTGACCTGAAATTTTAATCGCATGTCAACAGTACCATCGGCATCCACTCGCTAAAGGTATTAGGTATAATTAGTAGCGCAAACAATGGACGCCTGATCGTAGATAACATCTGCGATGGATTCGCTGGACAGTGTGATATAGATAAGCCCTTCATGCTGGCGAGCTTGAAGGTAATTAGGGTTTGGGTTTGTTGCTAGGTTCTCAGTGTTAATTAAAGTAATAAAAACTAAAACCCAACTACGACTAAAAAGGACAAATTAAAAATCCGGAGTCACACGTGTTAGCCCTAACACGTGTGACTCCGGATTTTTAAATTGTCTGTCTGTGGTCTCTTGTTTATACCTTTAAACTAAAACCCAACTACGGAGTTGGGTTTTAGTTTTTATTACTTTAGTTTTTTTTTTAATTCTTTTGTGGTTATAATATATATATATATTTGAAATGTGCTCATTAAGCCCTTTCATTTGATACCCAACATGGTACGTAACATGGCCTATAACCAGCGGACGACCAAGACGCTTCCAACGATACCTCATTTTTCAAATTGGGATGAGTCGTTTACAAGATATGACGGAACAGATGAACATACATACATACATACATACCGGTCAAAATCATAACCCTCCTTTTTTCTTCGCCGTAGTCGGGTAAAAATAAATAAAATTGTAGGAATCTGTCAACTTAATTGGGAGCACAAAGCCCTTATATTTTTTTATGCGCTTTCACCTCGACTTCGCCCAGGTGGATTCCTGATGTTCACATTCTGCCTTCAATTAGGTTTAGAGGTTGGTTGAACCCAGAAAAACCCTTTCAGTGCTCAAAAACCAAATGGTACAGCAGATATAGCCGCTTTCGAAGAATTTTCAATATTACCATGGATTCAAAGTTTATATTCAAGCAGTGCATCTAAGAACATAAAATATTGGGGTATTCCTCGAAGCGCACCAACTTTGAAAAGCACCAAATGAAGCGCACCTAAAGTATTCCTCGAAACACACCAACGATGAAACATAGAAAAGAGCATGAAGGATTCGTAATAAATTATATCGATAGACGTTTTAATATTCAACTGTCTTATATTGTTTTTGTGTCTAGTCTGAAAATAACATACAATTTCGTTTTTAAATAAACGCGAATCGTTATAAAGTTTATTCAGATTATCATCAAAGGTGGAATAAAATAATAAACTATAAAAAACTCCATTCAAAACACCACACAGTTCCCACGACGACGTAAATAAAAGATTCGCCAAGAATATCTAACCGTAAGTTGCGGACGCGCAGGTGTACACGCGACAATGCGCAGCAATTGTGCAGGAATTTTGTATTGTCGATCCTTTCGGGAGTCTGGTAACGGAATGCTGTCAGAATCTGACGGAGCTACGAATTTTTTCGTACTTTGGCCCTTGTGTTGAGTTCCAAATTATAGGTTCGCGAATATGTCAGATTTTGATGTTGACGAGGATAAATAGTCAGTATCTTAACAGGTTTCTTTAATGAAAAGACTGTTTTGAAGTATTTTTTAAATAAAAGTTTTATTCCCTGAAATGTTTGAAATGCTTCTGTTGGGAAGAGTAAAAGTTTTCATAAAGGTAGCCAACTCAAAAATGGTTACTAAATTCTGTGGGACGAGTAAGAAAGGGAAGCCGAAGGAAGTCGCGTTGTATACCCTTTGCCATTTATAGCTTCTTTTTAACCATTCGTAGGCACATTTTGTTTTTATTGCCTTTTAAGAGGGGACTGTTTCTGTGTCACTATTCCGACTTTATAGTTTTAAGTTTACTTAAGAATTTGATGACATACTGTTTTACTTTTCTTTTAGTGCGCAAACATTGCTGTAATCTTCGTCATTCAATTAGGTCGCAGTTGCCATACGATTAAGATAATCCAAAACAGATTACTGTTGTATTTGACTATACATGTTCCCGTTATTTTACAGTTTACTTTATATCCGACAAATTATCCGCTTTACATTGTTATTCTACAAAAAAAAATAAAGTTGCTTTCACATGTCACGAATGTATCGCCCAGCTGTCGTAATTTCACGGATTTGTGTGGCTCTACTTTGGGTTCCTTTGGGAGAAAATATACATCCATTTGTGTCCTTGCTATCTCTTTAAATGTAATGCGAAATAGCCTTGTTACTAAACAAAGGATAATTTGTTGTTTTGCTGAAAAATTTAACCTTGTTTATGTGAAGTTTGATTATTATTTAAATTACCTATTCGTTTTTCTGAGCCTAGTATTTTTATTAATAGTTCTTGATGAAAATATTTTTGTAAAATTTAATTTTCCGAAGTTAAATAAACGAAAGAACCCACTCCCTCTAAATAAAAATTTCTTAAACATATTATTCCGTGAAAATAATTGCCTATAAGGTCAGCCCACTAATCGCTGCACCCTTTGCTTCCCTGGCAACAGCCTGGGGCCACAATGGCGTTTTTTTCATCTAACGGTACGCAGTAGTACCCTGACGCAGGTAGATGCGCCTGCGCACCCGCCCGTTTCTGGGGATTCAATTCTTTGATTTACCATTTCTTTGAACTTTCCTGGGCTCGGGCTATAATTATCGGCGATATAAGTAGATACTTTGTGCTGCAATGTGTTTTGTTTGATCCATCTGTGTGTTTGCTCCTAATGTGATCAATCTTGAATATTTGGATCAGTAAAAAAAATTAGATTAGTAAAGTATGTCGATTCTAACAATTGAAGACCAAAATATTCCAAAGGCTTTATGTTGAAATGATGTTATTTTTGCATAGCAGATACATAAAATATTGAGTATGCTGTAAAGTTAAACAGCTTCTACTATTTTCCATATAAGGCAAAATAAACATACTTTAGTTTTCAATATTTGCCATAGCATGACTCATTCAAACATTTACACAAATTAGTTAGGTATAACAGAATTCAATTGTCATAAGGCCTCGGTTTGCCGTAGGCGGAGCTTTGGAAGGACGCGTGTCACTAACAATAACAAATGTAACAAAAATCCTTTTCTCAACAACCTAATGGCGTAGTAATTAGATGACAGACAAAGTAACGTTACATTGAGCGTTTGTATAGAGTCCCGCGCCCTTGTTGCTTTGTTAAACTGGCGGCGAAAGTAAAAGTACGTGTAATGAACGGCGCCCGTTTTATGACACCTCTGAAAACTTAAGAATGCGAGACGATAAAAATAAGGAAATCATTTCTAAAAATGTCCTCAATGGAATGGCATTTTGGTTTTAACTGTAGGCTTAAGTAAAGTTACGACTCTTACGAGTTACGACTGTTTTAGCTATTTATTTATTATACAAGCTAAGTTTACGGCTTGCTTACTGCTTCTGGTAGAAGCGAGAAGCAAAATAGAAAAAAAAACATGGCGAAAAAAAATTACCACGGTGCATTTTATAGTGCGGTTAGTTACTAAGCTGGTCTTTCTCGTATCCTAGCTGTTTAGTATCCTGTTTCCAAAAGACACATTTATATCTTAAATAATGATTGGAAGCGATGTTAGCTCTCCTCAATATCGTGTTACACTACCATTGTTTACCATCACACGTAAAATGCTGTACGTTGCGCACGCGCACATGAGCGGCGGGTCTCTCAGGACCATTTCTTGTGTTCAATAGAGCGGTATATGAGGTGGAGCTTTTCTGTTTCATTATTTTTCTTCCTTTTAGCAAAGAAAAGATGGGACAAAAGCAGGATAGCGACGTAACATGGGCCAAGGGAAGCAAAGCGAAGGAAAGTAATTCTGAATGATAATTGCGCATTTGGCATTCCAGAAATATGGCCCTCACTGTTTAAAAAACATTCAAATGAGTTCAATACTGGAATAACCGCTACAGATGCTACGTATCAAAGCCTACACATCGCTGAACATGTAACTGCACTAGTAAAAAACAGTGCCGTACTTTGTTACTCTATACCGAGACGTTTGACAGTATAGAACATGACAGTGCGTCGGGCACGCGCACGGGAGCAAACCGGCCTGCCAGGCCATTCCTCGTGTGCGATGGTCCATCCTCTTCCTCGGGGCGACAGGGATACATGAGATGTACTCGACGAATTATTGAGTTCATAGAAAAACGAATTGGCTTAGACACCGTACGGACCTTAGGACCAATTTCGAAGAAAACGCAGAGCTGTAAGTTGTAACCCTGAGAGAAGCTGTTTTAGCCCAAAACGTTCACTTTGGTAAAGTATTAAAGCTTAGCATTAAGTTTATTTGTTTGATTTATTAACGAGCAGTAGTCAAAACATTGTACTTAAAATACCTAAATGCTACCTTCCCTGTAGGTACTTACTTACAAATAGCGTGACGCACATTTTCCTTAGTAACAACGATTTATAGGATTATATCTGTAAAAACGAAGTAACATGAAAAACTAGCATGTTCTTCATTACCGTGGTAATTAAAGCAAATACAAACATATCAGTTACTTCCGGTTGGTTACGTGGATAATTAGGAATCATTATAATAATTTCTAACACATATGATGTTATAAAATAACTCGTCTTTTGCTTAACAATTTTGCACAACTATGTAATTGATGTCATGTCACTATAACATTTATATATTACTAGCTTCCGCCCGTGGCTTCACCCGCGCGGTATGTCGATAAAAAGTAACCTATGTCCTTCCCCAGGGTGCCATCTATCTCCTTGCCGAATTTTTTCGAAATCCGTTCAGTGGTTTAGGCATGAAAAGGTATACAGACAGACAGACAGAGTTACTTTCGAATTTATAATATTAGTATGTATAAAACTTTATCTAAAGTATTATCGTCCTGAATTCCTTATCCTAATATGCCTTGAGGCAGATTAGAGAGCGAACTCTGGATATCCAAAAATTGGATATTGTACTGAAATTCCATGAAGGTTACGATTTTCTCAGAGAGATGGAGCCTAAGCCTATATATAGCAAGGCGATAAAAAATCAGTCGTGTTGGCCGGCGCTGCGGTGCTACAAGCTGAACGGGATAGAGTTAGGAGGAAAAGTTCATGAAGCCTTTGTCCTGTAATGAGACAGCATTTACTAATAATAGCTAAACATATAACTAACACATATTATCCTGAAGATAATATATGCAAAGCGCCATTAATCAAGAGTTGAAGTTGAATGCTTCCCTTCCTTCATACCACATTGTCGTGATTCTACTAAGTCCCATATTTTTTAATGAAGAGACTGATGTAAGTCATTGGGGTCGACTCTGGTTTATTCGCGATTGATGATTTTGTGGCACTTGGTACAAAATAAATACTTGTAAAAATCTTCTCATCTTAATTAATTGGATACCATGTCAAGGATGAAGCAATTAAATAAATATTAACGAATTTCTCAAATTCGTGCGTCATTCATAATTCTAGATAATGAGAAACTGAGTTTTTAGAACAATAATTAATTTAAATATTTAAATGTAGGTGCTTGCATTGTTTTCACAGTAATCTCAGGATATAAAACTGACGGACAACATAATATATCATTTTAAGTATGACGTGTTTAAGCAACGTTGAAAATTAATTTTGAAGCTTAGGTCACCGCTATACCATGTTGGTGTAACATAATATAAATTATATTCATAATCTTTGATTAAAATATATTCATTGTCTCAGCTGAGCTCATAAATATGAACTCCCCCGCAGATCGCTATATCGATAGATCCCGGGGGAATCCTACCATAATTAGTTGCGAAGGTCACCCAATGTAGGCATGACTGTCCAATATATGTCATTTACTTATTCACAGAAGAAGGGAGTGACCTAGATTTAATTACAAAAATATTCTAAATATTACACATCCTAAAGACAAGAATTTGCGTAGAATTGGAAATAACGTTCATGATAAATACTTTACTGGATATACAAGCATAAAATAATCAATTACACAATTTTATGTAATGCCGATGTGTCAACAAGCCTAGCCTAGACTGTTGTGTGTCTTGCTATAACTATTAAGGTATATGAACCCTTCACGTAGGAATCTAGAATGACGTCGATAGTGACTAAGTTACGTCTAAATCTCTCATATACTACTTTTTACAAGTTTACCTTCGATTGCGTTGCATTAGGTATAGGGAAGATCCTATGCGTAGTTGAACGTCATTTGTTTTCCGTTTATGTGTATGCTGTGTTCAGGTTTTGACGGGTCTGCTTAAGGAGTCATTGTAGTTTCCAATACGTACTGATGTCCCAATATTGATAGGTACATACTTTTTCTTCATTCATAAAATTGAAAATGTTGAAACAATATTGTAGAAACAATTTCCGAGAAGTTTTTACAGAAATTGTTCAACTAGAGTCCGTAGCGCCTGTCTGCGCGAGCCTTAACTTATGAAAGGCATGTCAAAATGAGAAGTTTCGGGCAGAATTGTTTCATTCAAATGTTATGAAATAATCGTAAAATATTGTCAAATTTCTAGATTTGTCTAAGTTTTTTAAGATACAGTCAATTTTTCTAATAACGATGTTACAAGTTTATGACAAGAAAATTGCTCTGGAGCAGCTTTGTTGCTTTAAGGCCACACCATGACTATAACACAACATTGTATTATGCTAATTCAAGTAGGCCATATGAACGCGGACTAAATTTCAATAGGACCACATTTTAAAGTCGCTAATTCGTTTAGACACGCGATTCAATGTCGCATTATTTTGCTAATATTTAATTTGACAAGCATTGACGAACATAATTTTTGGTAACACGACAGCTCAGTTCTTATGGAAATGTATAAGGCCGCAGCTAATGTAAACTGAACGAAACCTGGGTAAAAAAATTCATGGCCAACTAAAACCGATTCAAATTAACTTGGCAGAAAAGCAGCTTTCAGCCAAATGAGATACAGGATCAACACTTTTCAAGCGGGCGGAGCATCTAACACAGATTTGCTTGTATACACACCTATCCATGTATATGCAGACTGGCATTCGTCAAACGGTTGGATATTTCTAATGTTTATAGACTATATCCATTTGATTCTGTTTTCAGAAAGTGGGTCATCGTCAAAAAATAACATAACACAAAAATAACACAGTGAGGGGCTCAAGCGGCAATTAGTAGTAATTAATGGTCAACAAGGACGTATTAGCAATATTGATGGAAGATAAACTACGTTATTGAACCCTTGTGGGAGCCCTGACGTCATAATCTATCGTATGACCTATCAGGCCTTCGAGGACATATCGGACGACAAAGGACATAAGTATGTCAGGGAAACTGTTTAGAAAGTTTTTCATTCCATTAACTTCAAAGCCTGTCGGGAAATAGAAAAAATTACTAATAACAAATTAAAAAGTGTGTTTCTGAAGCTTTCATATACGGTAACGAAATTGGGCTGAAATCGTGACTTTTCTGGTCCTTCCACGGAAGTATATATTTTGGTCCTTTCATTCGCAATTTTGAAGAGATACGCACTTTAAATATTAGCTCGATTTAAGCACAATAAAGAGTCACATTATTTATTCCTAACTCCCGTGTATCCGATTCCCCTCTGATAAAAATCTTTATGCAAAATAAACAGAAGATACAAAGCAGGTCGTGACATACGGGTGCAGAGAAAAGAATGGGATGAACATACTGCCACAGATTTAGGCCAGCGATATGTTACACACGTGTGGTTTTAACGTACACGCGTTACAATTGACGTAGTTACCGAGGATGCTAAACTTCTACTGCTTAGGAAAGGAACATATTTAATTCCACTATCCGATCTTTTGTAACCTAATGTTGTTGTTTTTTTTTTTTTCGTTCCCTCAGCTGTAATATACAATTCTGAAGCAATTCTAGCCTACGTTGTTTCCTTTATTGTATGTTAGCAACCAAGCCTCGATTGATGTCATCGTATCACTAAATTGAAATCCTGTTCAGAAGAATACGATGCATAGACACGTATAAACGATGCTGAAAGTGTAAACATTCATAACATTTTAAAGTATATATAAGATAGAGCGGTTTTAAAGATCAGCCAAGGAATTAATTCAAATAGTATGCAGTTCAATAAATTGTCAAAGAATTCCTTCATGTTCGCTCCTTAACGTGGCTCAAGTCAGGATTGCGTTTATAAATAGTCTATAAATACTAGTAATAATGTTACCGGTTGAGCATGAGATCGTAAGTGGAGTTGCGTGCTGATGGACACTTGTTTTGCGCACATTCGTTCAGAGCCGAGGATGTAAAGGAATGACTTAATGCCAGGGTAGATGCTGTTCTAGATATACCAAGCTAGAACGACTAGGTGCGAAATGTAGAAATATATATTATTTTACCTCTAATAATCCATATTTTGCTTTTATCCTTAAATATTTAAATAGCTTGTTTCCTTTCAAATAGCATGTTGGTTATATATATTTTAATATCTGTTTTAAATAACAGCTTTACTGCCTCTTAGTGCTGATATTTTAAATGCAGCCTACTCATGCTTTGAACAAGTCATCCATAAAGTTTAAAGAATTATGCATATTACTTCATCGATGAATAACAATGAAATTTTTAAGTAAGTTCTATATGTGGATCATAATATAAAGTCATATTATGCCTGCACAACAATGAGTCAGGAGTCTGAGCTCACTCTGACATCAACAAATTGGTAGTGCACGAAAAGATTGCACTCCAACATCATTGCAGATTTTAAACATGCGTAGGCGATTACTCTACAATTTATTGAACAATTACGTCACTTCGGTTACTTCGCTCTACCCGAGTTCTATCCAGCACTTTGACAGCGGTCTAAGGGCCAGACGTTCACGCAAGAAACACCTCTAGGCGTTCAATGAGTTACATGAAAGCGAGCACCGTTTTTGAATCGAGCGTAATTGTCGCGTGCAAAATCCGACGACGTGGCCGGAGGTGTCTTCCGCGTACAGATTTTCCGTTAAATTGAAACTGCATCAAACAAAATGCTATGCAGCCGCCTGGACAAACATAGCGCCGTAAAACAACGCAATTGCAGCGTGAGTCAGGCGAGCTTACGAAGTCAAACAACACCCCCGTAGCGGCCGTAGAGCGTCCCCGACAGCCGGCTCTATGGACTACGATACAATCACAGTATCGTAACGTTAGTCAGTGTAGTCCGCGCCACCACGCCGAGCGCACGCATCGTCCGAACACTCATTACTACGAGTGCGATGTTAATCGAACCTTCCGTGACTGTGCACCGATTTGATATTCAAATTGGACAATCGAAATAAGTCGTCAGGAGTGGATTGTATTGTAATGAGGAGGGCCGTACGTCGACAAGCCAGGGTGGGACCCTTCTAATATTTGGACAAACAGTTTCTTTGATGAGTTATGGAGTTTTTGCAGTGCGGTACTAAGTTTGATCAGTGAAGTGACTGAGCCAGTGATGAGGAATTTGGTTGCGAGCTCCAACTCCGAACGCCGGCAAAATTAATTCTTACACGGAGCTCGGGGCGCGCGCGGTGCCGCCCCGGGGGGCGCGCCGCCGCCAATTCATCAAGGGTTGGAAGAAGACCATGGGGGTCATCTCTAAAACCTTTGGCGTTGTCTTCAGCCTGTAAGTAATTAGAATTTGCATAGACTTTCGACATCAACCTCCAAAAATTTTACCTTTCCGAAAATTTTCTCCCGCTAAGTACCATTTTACTCATTCGAGAGGAGAAAGTGACATCTGAAAATTCTGGTTATCACGACAATTTATCATAGGACGCAACTAGAGTAGACAAATAGTGGCAATAAAAGCCCCATAACTCGACAGAGAAGCGGCGAGTCGTCACTCTATGCGCTTGCGCAAGTGTTCCTATTCGCACGTTCGTCGCATCGTAAAGATGCGTGCGCTTTCAGCTGCATGCGTAACAAACCGAACGTTTTTTATTAATGTGTTCATTCATCTCTAAACTGTTGTTTTCCGTTGTCTCACGAAGTAGAAACCTCCAATAGGTTACGCAAAAATTACGCCACATATCTGTGTTGCCATCCACTCTCGTGCCATTCATCATTGTTAATTGTAAACGACTATTCTCACAGATTAAAGTCTGGACTTTCCCCTCAAGCTGCTGTTTAAATTAACGTCCCTTACATATAGAACTACAGGTAAATTAACATACGTTTATAACGTTCATACAAATAACTTGCAACTGCGTTCTGTCCAACCAATTTGAATGTAGTTCTCGCAGGACATTTTTTACAATCTATAAAAGGTTCCCATTATGTGTCCTTATTAGTCAACAGTTCATGCTACATGAATTTTCAAACAGTCATTATCATTGTCTATATCGATTGGAGTTATGAAATCGACCCTTAATGTCCCCTACAATAGCCTTGGTAAAGGCTGTTTGTAGGATTCAAAAATAGAGTTGATTACAGCAAACTTATTAAGTGTGGATTACATGGCGTTGGGAGCATTACAGTCACGGCATGATGTGAATCTAAGATGACCCTTAAATATAATTTGGGCAATTTAGTCGTCATAATTTTTGATGAATGTACAACGCGAATGAGATTAGCACGCATAGTTTTTTGAAGATTCTGTGCTATGTATTCTTCTACTTTACGTAATTTCCTTATTGTTCCAAATGAAACTGTTCTGAAGTTTATTAAGGTGAAAGTGGTCGTAAATTTACTAGGTGTCAGTTATGACCTACCGGTGAATAAGTAAGGCTAATATTTATCTGTCAAAAGAGGTAACTCCAGTCCTTAAATGGATCCTGCCAGCTTTCAATACCGTGTTTAAGTCGATAATCTTCAATAACAAAATAATTTGAAATATTTGCTTTGCCAAAAATAAATTTAATTCCAGAAGGACCAAAAAGTATTAAATTAGGGCCAACATATGTAACTGTATGGGATAAAATGCGCCTCTCAGCCCTTTGAACCCATGGATAATAATGTAGAGGTCATTCGCGTTTCCGGACGACCTATTTTCTCGCATAAACAAGGGAGTCCACAAAGCCCATTTTACAATTTATATCACGGAACAGTGACTGGACACAGACATTGATCATAGTAAGTCGTTACAACTCACGATTTCGATCGCCGAGTTGCGAATAAGTGGTGCACCGTGTAATTTCGCGGGATAGCCAATTATTATGACGTCACAAGACATTGGCCAACACCGGTGCCCGGCTGCTGCTATCGGACCCTATCTAAAATTAATAGGGCAAAGTTCCGTAAATGTGGCAACGTCCGCCCGTAATAAAATCCATCGACCTTAATGTTTAAGATTGATCTATATTAATTTTCTTGCTAATTATTATCTGCTAAATGTACGAAACCACTGCCCAACAGCTAAGGGGAACGAAAAGCTTGACGAAGCTCAAGGAATGATAATAGTCGTAACAATGCGCATCTAAATGTAAACTCGATAGGCTTCGCTTTATTTGGCTCGGCCGGAAATCAACATACAGCGCCTTGTTTCTGGCGCATCAATAATTTAGTAACTTTATAGAGCTTGATCATGTGGTCTTTTACATGATTAGGTTATTGCCTTCAACTAGTTTTAACTTTGATCTTAACTATTTCACCGTCATTCCTATGACACACAGCTTCCTTTCTCAACTTCTCCAGAAATATATATCCTGTTCTAAACTTAATGGTCGTGAGAATACGTAATTTGGAGTTTTCGTCTATGTCCTTTTTATAGCGTCAAATATAAGATAAATAAAAGTGAGTAATGATCATTGATCGCTCTACAGACACTTGAATAGAGATAATGAAGTTAATAGCCGCTGTTGAAATTCAACGACAATAGTGGAAGCGAAAATTACCGTAAATTAAATGCAGTATTGGATACTTAATAAATCACGCTATGTCTAAGTAAGGGTATTAAAATCGAAGGAATGGCTAATGTACAAATGGTTGGTATCAGTTATATTATTTGAAATTGCAAGCAAACCATTTAATAGTTTACTCTCCGTGGATGCAATAAGTCGTTTATCATCAGTGGTTTTATTATCCTCTACTATACATACTTGTCTCAAACGGAAATATTAACGCCAAAAGAGCTTCCGAAAACGAAGGGTTGTAGATCTGTTTAAGCTGTCCCACAATTGTAATCTTTATCCCAAACATTTTCAAACGTTCTACATTTACATCTTCAACCGGTGCCGATGCTTCGCAATAAACATCCTCGGTAAACACCACAAAGATGTTTGCAATTTAATCTGGTCCTTTGTCGAGGTGCCCTAGAAAGGTGCACAATTGTGTTCTGGTCTTTGTGCTCCCAACATTTCGGGACTAGCGGTGATTGTCAAAGAAAAGCTCTTAAATGTTCAATAGGACGTTTCCCAACAAACGCGGATAACCGTTTTGAATACCTTATATAACCTTTTTATTTTCGCTGGCTTGAGAGTCTTTAATCTTAAAATTAAATGAGAAAAGGCATAGGAAGCATCGTGTATTTTATTTATCACGAGTACTTTCAAGTATTTTATGCTATCTTTTACAAGATTTTAAAGCTAAACGCGAATAAAAATGTCTATACGCGAAATTGGGACATCTGCCAAACTCTACCTAAGATTCGTAATCAGGAAATGCCTTTGTGTGATATTCACGAGTGATAACACTTACATATCTAGATCAATTTTACATTGACGTCAGCAGGTATTTCAGTAACCTTTATACTTGGTGCTATTTCCATCGTTCTGTTCATTACTTATTCATATTTTCAAGCATTGTCCTTCATTTTCTTTTGTTGATTCAATTTTGTTATCTGCTTTTATTACTATTTTGATGAATGGGTTCAATTCCATGTAAACGTCATAGTTGTTCTTTTTTGGATAATAATCAAGTATTCTTTCATGATCTGAATTTAAATCATCATGCTATTGATTGCATACGTTATATCTCAATGTTTCAGGCATTTTTCTCCAAAGGTCTTTCAGGCGTGGTATTTAAGTTTTCCTTTATCATCAAAAGGGAATATACCAGCAAACACCTCACACTGTATGAAATCGATAAGAAATATCAAGTTTTTCGTAAAACAAACAAATCGTAAAATAATTACCCGTACGCCGTTATCGATGCCTAAAACAAACGTAGTTAATGTGAATTATCGCCGTTCTTCGCTTTTAAATTAACAATAGGACACAAGTTTTACGAGAAGTCGTAAATTGTGGGCTTTTTACGTGTCGGTGCTATACTTTATACGGTGTTGGCGTGCTCCTATATCGTTTGTTGCGCAGTACCAATCAAATCGTCGTAAAGCGTAATGGTTGCGGTCGTAATCCACTCGATATGGGAACTATCATTCTCTTAGATGGACCCGATGCGATACAGATAAACATATTCACCTGAGCATATGAGCTACGCGAATGTAGACTTTATTTCTTTCGAAATAGTATTGTGGCTAGGTGCATATTCTCTTGGCGTCTCTAGAATTTTGGCCGCGTTAGCGTCGGTTCTCGCGTTTGGGCAAACACCTCGCTATAGATTATAACGTGTGTGGAGAATCTTCGTTTCTTCTGCTCATTGTTTTTATAACACTATTTTCATATGTTTTTCGATTCATCTTTATATGTGGTCCAAAAATAAAATTGTTGATATGCGTATACTATTTAGAAAGAGTTTAAAATAGGTAATAATAGGTAAGGGATTCCCGATTTTTTTGTTGTATGATAGAGCCGGAACCAAGGTTGGTAAGAAAATACTGTCAGTAATTTAATATGACCCTTTACTTTTAATTCAACGACAAATATTTTCATTAAGTCAATACATGGCCCTTTTTTATTTAATTTACACAATAAAATGTATCGTCTACTGTTACCGAGACGTTGTTTTTTGTGCGCCAGCGCAAAGTGCGTGACAATAGGGCTTAGTTGGACACTAGGAGCAGTCGGCTGGAATGGCATTGTAGGACGAGTCTAACTGGTGTGTCCACTCACATGCCCAAGGACTGGATTGCTGACAGCTAACAATAGACTTGTCATATCAGTTTTTTAACGTTTTCGTAACACCTTGAACTTCATTTAGAAAGGAGATGGGATTTTAATATTGAAAGATGACAAACAGAACTGTTGGTTTTAAAAAAATCACTCGCACCAGTGATTACAAATAAATATTTCATAGCGTGAATCATCAAAGCTTACTAATCATTACAAAAGTTTTCCGCAAAGGTATTTGCTTTTCATTTTTCCAGTATCTACTGTCAAATAACAAATATTTAACAATTCGATTCCTACGTTGTGTACTCAAGCTTACATTAGAAAAGAAACAAAGCGAAAGCAGTGCTTTAGCCGGTGCGCAGGAGTGTTCCCGCCAATCGGTCATTGTCCTTGCGTTTCCTGTCATTATAACATTACTCATTGCACGAGTTACCTACATTTCGTTTATAGATCTTTCCCTTCGGCTTTTTATGTCAACAGTTGTAAACAAAACATACTGAACTTGTGTAATTACTAATTAGAAATAGAGCCTTAAAAATTCTTTGGCGTCTTACGTCACTGTACTGTTCCTAACTTTGGGTCTTTCGAGAAAAAAATATGTTTTTTTTTTGTTGTAAATTTTACAGTAAATTCACGTGCCGTAAAAACTGTTCTAACACATAATATATGTAAAGTGCTCTAGTTTCGCAGTTTTTTCTCATAATTGTTTTTTTTTTTTTTGCGAAAGTCATGTTATAGAAAGTAAAACGTTGCGAAAGTGAAAAATGTTTTGTCTAAATTATCAGACTGGCAGCTTACATTAATTGAATATGTAAAAAAATAATATCTGGGAAGTGACTTTTATTTTTCGTGTGAAAAATCGCTGTTTACAATAGTGCCCAACGTATCGCACGCAAAACATTGTCTTTAGGCCCGCATGCAAGGTTTCAGGATTTGTGGCGGTATTTAAAATTAAGTTAAAAAATTTAAAACTTGGTCTCTTTAAAAAACGTCCGAGACAGTTGGAACTTTAACCTTCAATATCTCCGTAACCAGAGGGTTCCCAGGTATGGTCCAGAACAAAAAAAATATCACAATGATAACAAGTAATTTTCGGCTTCGTTAAGTCAACATCAAAATATTTTATTTCACATAAACCTACATGGGCACTTATGAAACGTCAGAAGCTAGGTGCACGGTTCCAATTGGTCGTTTTCTATGGAGAAGAGCCGGCAAGAAACTCCACGGTTACTATTTTAAAAGAAAATAATAATTGGCTTTTACAATATTTTCGAATTAGTAAGTGTTAGGTTATGGGAGGACAGTGTACGCCTTTCAAAAAGTTTCAGGTAGTGTAAGTATCTTTTTACACCCTTTATGATCGATTTTTAAACACTGTATCAACTCTTTGATAATTAAGCGGTGCCCATAGAGATTGGGAGGTCAGAGTTTAACAAAGTTCCATGTCAGCCATTGTTTCCCCCTCCTAACGCCATTGTGTCGACTTCCGGTGGACTCGCATATAAACGTTCATTAATTACAAAGATATTAAGGGTGAACACCTTATCAAGTGGACATGTTGTTTACGTTTACATAAGTAATTTAACATCAATACGTTTCTCTTTCTGGCTTTAATTAAAATGGTATCAGTGTTGAATTAACTATCGCAGCTTTTACTTGCATTGCATGAATGTGACAGTTCATTTTTATAGCTAGTTACTCACCCATCCTGTACTATTAAATTAGCAATATTTTTATAATACAGGATGGCCGGAACGTTGACGTCCAAAAAAAACATTTAAGTCCCTCGTGCCGTGGGGTATTCGAAATTCCGAATTACACCTATGTATGTTCCGCGATTTTTCATAGTTTTCGAGTTATGAAATGTTTCTGATATGTATATGAAGAATCGCCGTTTCTATCTTCCCAATAGATATTTATTTAATTTTACTTCTTGCATTGCCCTGCCATTTGTGGAATTTTTTTTAACCGAACTCAAAAAGGAGGAGGTTCTCAATTCGACTGTATGTTTTGATTTATGTTTGTTACGCGATTACACCGCCGTTTTTGAGTTAACTTCAACAGAACGTATTTTTCGCACTTAGTCTATGTGGATGATGTTATAATAAGTTACTGTCACTGTTTTTTACATAGCAGGTGGTGGTATTCGAATTTATGTGGGGTGTGTACCACAACTTTACTAAAAACTAATACGACAACTTTAAAAGTGAAGAATAAAAAATAATTATAACCGACTTCAAGAAAAACTGTACCTAATACAAAGTCAATATAACTTTAATATCGGAAGTCGGTGGCAAAAAACGAAAATTCAAAACCAACGTTTCCGACTTCCGAAATTAAAGTTATTTTTCATTGCGTGGTGTTTTTTTAGAAGTAGGTTTATTTTTAACGTAGCTGCGTAGGTTCTAATACTTAGTAAAGTTTAGTAGGTAATCTGTGGTAAAGTTTCCACGCACAAATTTCTAGAACCGAGTATGAGTGCAGAACCAAATGAATGCATAAAAAAATCTGGTCCTTATTGTCACTGTTTATTTACGATTAGTAGCCTATCAAGTTATAAAGTCCAAGTACCCTTGCACTTGACTACGATACCAGATTAATCAATTACCGAGTACATTATGTATCATAAACGCAAATGCTACGATAAGTAGATACACTCGGCTACACATCAAGCTATACATTTCCAGTTTATGCTGATCTTGCATTGTATAGGATTTCCGCACAATGCGAGGTCAGCTTATACTGGAAATGTACCTATAGCTTGATGTGTAGCCGTGTGTACCATAATCTTAACCACACAAATAAGTACACAATTAATTAAATTATGTATTATAATATAAAATACATAAACCATTAAGTAAATCGACAGAAGTTTTCTAAAAACAACAATCGTCAAAGTACACAAATAATGTTACCAACCTATAAAAATGAAATAAGGATTTACCTAAGTAAAATAAGAGGGGTGTAAAATTGAATCATTGCGTCAATAATTTGTCGGGCCGTATGTTGCCATAACAGAAACCAGCGACGGAAGTCCTTCGTAATATCCTCATTGGCGTGACATGGCGGCCATACATAGCCATACAATTTTCAGGATCATGATAATTACACTTCAATGCAATGAAATATGTGTTCCTATTGCAACGTGGTCCAGGCTTGGCAATACTTGTGTTAATTTATCACTACTCATATTTATTTATCAATTACCTGGGATTTGAGTACCGGAAATATTATTTTGAAGATTTATTTGGATCGTTTTGGCATTTCGACAGCTTTGTCATTAATTAGTAGTCAATTTGTATACAATTTAAATCTCTTACTATGCAGTCTTGTATGTTTAAATGTTTAATGTGACATAAATCAATTTCGGTTTTGTAATCGGCTATTAGAGAGCTTTGAAGTCGGCTAATCGATTATTCGTGAAGCCGCTGCACACCTGCTTTCAGAAAAAAACTAAAACTGGAACATTAATGTATTAATATTCTCCATAAAAGACTTAATTTAACGCAAATTTAATTTATATGCGGCACCCCTATTATCAAATAATGCTTTAATCTCAGAGGATTTTTCAATTTATATAAAATTTCTTGGAAACTTAATTTGTAGGTGAGACGGGATCGCTATGATTTATGAATCAAATAAAAAATGTTAAGTTACCTGCATAATATAAGGCGGCAGTTTAAAATGTGCATATTTAGAACAAAAACCTAATTCATTAGCAAAAAGAGAAGATCTAAATTTTTGATCCTCTGGTCCACCGGATGCTGTACAACTTTAAAATTTTCACGTTCATAAATTATTCTCTCATTAGTCTGCATAAATGTTTATTGTATTTATTCACTGTAAATGGATTTATAGCATAATTTTATCACTACGGCTAACCACAGGACCAGCACCATTCTGTCCTTCCGATCAATTTAATAGGGAAAACATTGGGATTTATGGTAAATGTTAGTAAATAAATAGCAAACATCATTTTAAATGCCTACAAAATGCAATTTGATGAGCGTTTTGTCGCCCGGAATATTAGGTCACTAGCTACACGCTTCCATAATAAAATTTATCGTGATCCACGTACTATGGACAAAAACACTAGTTTGTTACAAACAAAGCCCAACTTTTGTTTGACGCTCCACATTCATCATAGGAAGTAATTTAGCAAAATTATTAGACACGTATCTGCTTCTAATTCCGCTGAGGTCGCGCCAATGTCGACCATTCCACAATTCCGTTTTACCTTCTAACAAACCATTTGGGACTTAATATTTAAACAAGACGCCTATTGTTACGAAGCAATTCGATTCGGATCTACGTGTCAATATTAGATTTTGTTTTCGGAAGTAATTTTATATATTTCGAGTACCACTCAAATGTCAACAGAACAGAAGAGATATACAAAGTCTGAAAGGTTTTCAGGTGTTATTATTTTCATTGCTATGGGCATTTAAAGTTGTTAGCGGTCCATAACTACACACGTAGTTTACAACGAAGATAATGACTTGCCGTAAGTACACGCGGCTACACATCAAGCTATACATTTCCACTTTAAGCTGATCTAGCATTGTGTAGGATTTCCGTACAATGTGAGGTCAGCTTATACTGGAAATGTATAGCCGTGTGTACTATTATAACACCGAATTAAGGAGACGCTATTCCAAGTCGTTTGCCTACCGTGTGACAATTATGAATTAGTGATGGGTACAACAGACAGACGCTGCGATGTGTTTGTCTGCAGCAATTACACCCATCTTTCGGTTTAATTCTTCCAATAAGTTTTCTTGACGCTTCAGGTACTTAAGTAAAACATAGAGTATCCTAAGTGACCAGGGCCAGTGGTGCCAGCAATCAGCTTTCCTTTCCCCCAGGGAGGCATTCTAACGCTTTGCCATCAAGAGCCGGCGGCGAAGAGAGCTCATCATGGGTGATTATCTTTAGGGGACCTTAATTACAAGCTCCGTGCCTAATGTGAAGCTTTATATCATATTTTTGAATCGCCAGTTCACGTCAAAGTAACTAAAGTTTATGTTCAAGTAAAATATAAAGACAATTTCAAGTCTTGAAACTACACGCAGCTTGCAGCATATGTCGCGACATGTGCTGCGCAAACTTTCCGAAGTTTTATTGTTGCAGACTACAGTCAATATGTTATTTTAAAACATCAGGAGGCAAACGCATTGTTTCCAAACGACTTGGAAGTGTTCTTAGGAATCATCAATGGCAGCTGTTCGGCGATGAGTTACGACCGAGGGCAGCTCAGCCGCATGTTGCGGTGAAAGTACGCTTGTACGCTACACACGAATACGCAGCCCGGGCGTTTAGTTCTAAACTATGCCATCCAAGTTTTATAGCATATGTACTGCGTATGAGTTTCTAAGCTGTCCCTCATGATAACTTCTACTTTGATGAGGCTTATCAGCCATCGTCTGGACACGGTCGCTGTTAATTAAATAACTACTACAGACACGAGATTGGGATCTCGCAGCGTCATCATAGGTTCAGCCCTGACACAGAACGAAGACGTCAAGCGCGGGTAGCGTCCGCGTTATCTGCTCAGCTATCACAGTTGTGTGTGTACAATGAGCGGTGGTCGAGACACTCCTCGCACACCTGTCGGCCGGCGCGGGACGTGACCGGCGCGCGCGCTGCCCCGGGCGCGTGCGCCGCCCTCCTCTGGGGCTCCGGGGGAATGCCTCCGATACTCATTAACTTTCGGGGATTGGTGGCATTCGATGATATATGTCGACGATGCCGGATGCTTGTGTAATGACTGCCCCATCATGCTATCACGAACACACCAAACTCCCCACGAAACAGCCTTAATTTATATCGTTGACTTTTAGAAAAGAAAAATGCGATTCTAATTCGCTCTCGCATTGCGTGCCGGAAACTATTTTCTCACCGATCTTATAACAAACCGTACAATCTACACGTACACACATCTAACAGATAATATTATGTGTATCGTTGCGGGTAATTTTAGGTCATTCCCATCAAAACGGGCGTCGCGGTCAGTCGGGAGACGGCCTTGCGTTGCGCGCACGCTGCGGTGGTGCAACAGACGCTGGTTCTAAGTTTCCTCAATTACCTTCACCATTGTCGCCTCACTAAATCCAACAAACAATCCTGCAGCCTATCAATACAAATGATTACGCACGTGTCTTACATAAAGTGCCTCTCGCACGTCCACGTTAATAGATCAGCTAAACATTAGCCGAAGGTTCCTCTGTAAAAGGGCTCGATAAATTCATATGGCCGACGCGTACGTGATTTTGAACGGTCTACGTTTCGGCGAACTCATTGTTTCAACATCGAATTACATCGAAAATTCTCCATTTTTGTTTTGTCTACCCTTTTTGTTTGGCGTCCGGCCTAACAATAAAAAAATATCGATTACGATTCTAAGCACACAGAGCTATATCTAATGATCTAGGCAGCGCTGGGAGGTGTGCGTGCGCGCGCGGCGTGTCTTCACGTATAATTCTCCGGGCCCAATGCCCAAATGAAATTATTATACTAATTACCGAATCTCGATCACGAGCGGGGGGCGTTGTGGTTCTAAATCTCCCGCTCTCCTAAATCGATTACGGGTATTACGGCCCTAGAGCCCGGCGTTTTGTCTCTGTCTTATGTGGGCCGGCCTTGCTCTCGTCTTTTTGGTCATAATCTATCACAGTTCATTGCTCCTAGTGGCCACTTGGCCAGTTTGGCCGACCAGTGCAAGAGTACGGAGACGGAGTTCGAGATGCTCTTGAGATGCTCTTATCTCGTTTGTTTAATGAAGTTTTTAATAATGGCTGGTGTTGTAAATTGTTTTAGAAGACAGTCGTGTCCCAAGCCTCCCACATTAGTGTCAGGTGCTGGCTGGCCGCGTTATGGATGAGCGTCAGTTAGTTTCACACCGCTCGCCAGTATTATTATACTTTTAATAGTCTACGGTCTGGTAAATAACGAAGGAGTCTCACTTTCACACGTTGGGCCTACTTTTAATTGATATTATGAGACTGCGCTACGTAGAGTCGGGGAATATGAGCTTTTTATTACACGTATTTACGTCCTTTAGTTTGTATAGGGACGCAATTACATTAAGTATAGTGTTTATTTTTTTATCTTTTTGCATGTAACAAGGTTGAAAATGAACTCATCAAATTGTTATGTTTGACCTTTGAAGAGATTTCATGTGCGATAGCTCGGTTGTATGCATTTATCTTTACGATGACACATACCGCTGGTGTGCCTGTCTCTACTCGTCTATTGCATTTTATTTCTGAACTTCTTTCAGTAATTTTCCAGTTTTTAAATAGCCTCCATAAAAAATTGCATTATTAATTTAGTAAGGATCTATAAACATTTGTTATGCCGCTATAATACGTTGCAATTACAGAGCCTTGAACACGACCTACTTTGCGTTTTAGAAATACAAGTATAAATCTACTTAGTATAATTTATTTCCTCATGTGTTAATAAAGGAAATTACTTATTTGAGGTTAATAGTACACAGTTTGCAAATAAAACCATTATTTAAAATGATCATTTTTCATTATTTATCTCGCTGTTTGATCTAAGCAAACGTTTTATTGTTGCTAAAATTATTTGTTGAATGCATTTATGCAGGTTTATACTTTTTAATTTTGGCTATAATTTCCTGACACTATGACGTCCATACCTACATACAAAATTGACAATGAACACAAAATAAATATCCCCTGAGAAATCATTATTTCATCTCCCAGGGGGCTTTAAACCCTGCCAGGGTTGCGGGAAAGTCCGAAAGGGATACCGGGACCCTGGCAACAGGCAACTGAAGGAACACGGGTGGGTTTTAGTCAGTAAAAGTCTGACACGCAATCCCGCTCCGCCCAGAGCGGGAGAAGTCATTTGATGATTTCCCACTATAAAAAAGGGTCCCTTAAATAAATAAGAATGATTTAAACTGTAGCATAAACATAACATTACCCACCTTGTTTTCGGTCTGCTTAGCATGTAGCAACCGGTATACTAAGATTCGTCCAGATCGGTTGTAAAATACGACTCTTAGAGGAGTACCAACAAACTGACACACGAAAGCAATGTTTGCCAGACTTGAAGCAGAAGGGGCACCGAGGTACCTACACTTGACCTAAACCTGCCCCATTTCTGGATAATGTTCTCTCAAATGGATTGGACAGGGTGTAAGGGTGAACACCGTTGTCACTCAAACCAGTTGACTTAAATATATAAATAAATGACCGAGTAACAACAAAAAAAAACCGTTATTTTCATTAAAAGATTTTAAAAAGTTTCTATCCGACACCGTGCTTGCAAGCGAAACAGCTGACTGACTGAGGGAGGGGTCGCGCTCGCGGCCGTTCAGGTCACGTCCCGCGAGCGCGACCCCCACCCGTGTTGAGACGCAAGTTCGTTGCCCTAGCGCATAGGTGAAAGGGTGAAATTCTCGAGTGGTAAAATGTAATTTAAAAAAAAGAAAAAAAAAAAAAAAACCGTTGATTATATTGTAATCCCTGAAGGGTAAGGCCCATAGTACACCCACATTTCACCGGTTATGTTTAAGTCCCATGTAATAGGGGGCGAGCCTATTGCCATCAACCGGGCACTAATCCAGACCCCGGGCTGCTAATAAGAAATTTCTGATGGAAAAACCTACTAAAACTTTCTGGACCTCATGCTCTGCATTAGCGCTTGCAACCACTAGATCAGGGGGCACATATAACATGTCTCTCCCTCTGGTCCCATTTCTGGCCTCGTCCAATTTTTTTTTCTTTGGGCCAAAAAGTTAAAAAGAGACACATTTATTTAAAAAAAGCGTGCATCCTTAGAACTGCTATAAGTTTTTAGAGTATAAATAAAATATTTCGCTTTCTTTAACACCTCATTCTAACCAATCCTTTTTTAACTTCCACAGCCTCTTCGAGCAGGAGATCATGAGCTACGTGCCCGCAGGCGGGTGCTCCGTAGCGGCGGCGTCGGCGGGCGCAACGCCCTCGCCCGCCGCGTCGCCAGCCGCCGCGCGAAGCACCCGGGCTCCCGCGCCGCAACGCCGCGACTTCGAGGCCAAGTTACGAGCCTTCTACAGGAAGCTCGAGAGCAAAGGATATGGTCAAGGACCTGGCAAGTTAAAGTAAGTACTCCCATCAGCATTCTCTTCTCATACCCCAATTTATTTTGGGTCGGTGCAACATGTATTTTATCCCATACTTCTCTATTAGTCGTTATCTCGGTAGCAACCCGTTTTCTAGCCATATTATCATTCACACAGTCCGTCCATCGATTCATTGGTCTTCCTCTACTCTTATAGCCATCTACAATCATATGGACGCATGAGTATGGATCAGAGAGGATTGGCGAAAAGGAGAGGAGGCCTGTCATACCCACAACACTTGAAATAGGCACAGTTTTACAATCACACTGGATTCGCCAAAGAATATTAATTTGCAGTTTGCTTCTTGCGCGAATTTCAGAAGACGATACATTGCGGCAAAGATATCGTTCTTAGTACCTAGACTTATTTTAGCGTATACCAATATGGAGATGATTTTCATAATTTCTTCACGTCATCCATACTTCCATTAATATTAAACATGTCGGTCTGTCCGTTATAATTCATGTCTAATGGCTGAACGGATTTCGATGAAATTTGCCACACGGATACATCTGAGTTATAATGTAAGATACTTTTTATACCGTGTGATAATTTCTGATCTCCACGCGGGCGAAGCCACGGGCAGAAGTAAGTTAGTACCTACGTAATAATAACATTAAAGTTCACCGTGCAATGGACATATATACAAGAACCCGACATCAATCGTTGAGCAGTTGCCCGCCAGACCACACCCGTCTGGTCGGAGGATCCTCCCTTTTCTATGGTGGATGAGTGAACTTTAAACCCTGTTCCTCATACCCCTAAACCCAAATACAATTCACACATCCAACAACGAATCTAATTCCAATCTAACCTCTTTTCAGATTACACATTCGGCGCGAACATCTTCTGGAAGACGCGTTCAGAAGAATCATGTCATGCGGCAAGAAGGAGCTACAGAAAGGCAAACTCTGCGTGCTATGGGACGGAGAAGAAGGCTTGGACTACGGCGGGCCCAGCAGAGAGTTCTTCTTTCTCCTCTCGAGGGAACTCTTTAACCCTTACTACGGACTTTTCGAGTATTCAGCGAATGATACGTACACGGTCCACGTGTCACCCATGTCGGCGTTCGTCGATAACCATCATGAATGGTGAGTACGTTTATTTATTTTGCTTATTGAATGGCAGAGCGTAGGCGTTTATTGTGCATGGATGCTGGAGCCCAGGACCTAAGCACATAGGCAACCAGAGGAGTTCAATGTGGTTAAAGTAGAATTGAGTTGGCACGAGTCCAGCATAAATCGGTCCTTTCACAAATATTTTACCTCTCACTTTAAAGATCACTGTAATTTTGACAGAGTTGTCAATGGCAGCATCCGAACAGCAACCTTATTTCAACGGAATTAAAGTTCACAGTGATTTAGACAGTGAAGTAAACTCAGACGTGAAAGGTTTGTACTCTTCGCATCCCCTGTGCGAAAGTTATCCTTGACAATTTTCGATTGATAAAAAAAGTTTACGAGGGTGACTGGTAATTAGTAACCGATACTTAAACACGTGACTTTACTCTTCAGTATGAACAACTTTTACGATGGGACCAAACCTGAAATCGCGAATAAAATATCTACTGTTCCCTACATTTCGAGCTATGCGAACATACATTTTTTTTTTCGCGATTTCTCTTTTGGTCTTATAGTAAAAGTCATCACATCTGCGGAGTCTCGCTAGCTAATTTTATTTGACCCTGTATACTGCAAATATTAGTAAGTATAGGAGGATATACAGACTATTAGCTAAATTATCCATTATTCAGGACCTGTGCTGTTGCTATCTTCGGCTTATGGCTGCCGATGACACAAGCATTTAAGCTTTGTCCATTAAATGGCAAAGGCTCCTGCAGACAGACGGGACGGCGTGACGCGACCCTGGTGGAACAATTTGTATGAAAACTCCAAGGACATTTTTTGACCGGAGTCGCGTCGCGCCTGTCTGAACCTTTATGCCCCTGGGATCACAGATGTACTTAGCCGCCCACTGTCTTTTTCTTTGCCACTCAATAACTTTGAAATCTCCACAATTAATCTGCCTAGAAATATGTTGGGGTCGGCTTCCAGTCTAACCGGATGCAGCTGAATACCAGTATTTTACATGGAGCAACTGCCTAGCTGACCTCCACACAACCTAGTAATTGAGTAATACGATACGACCCGTTAAGATCCACGAATGACAGCCGGGACCAACGGCTTAACGTGCTTTCCGAGGCACGGAGGAGTCTCGGTATGTAAAGATGGTCACCCATCCACGGACAACCCCGGCAAGCGTAGCTTAACCTGATGGATCGACCGTGCGGCTGTTATTACTTAGCCACAAAAAGCTTTTAAATGAACATAATTTTAATTAGCTCCATTAGTTTGCTTCACACAGAAGTTCGTTTTATTTGATAGCTAAAGAAATATCCCATGACATGCTTTTATTTTCCATTTTGCCAGACATTGAATTGCAAATGAGTGTGATAATCTTTTACCACGGTCTTAATCTGGGAGTTGGAGAAATAAATATATAATCTTGTAAAGAGATGGAAAATTTGGTGCCTAATCGTGTGATAATATGGAAAACACAAGAAATAATTACTTTGGAGGATTTGTTTTCTTGTTGACCTTGAAGACTGGATTGGTGATCGCAGTTTATCCTAACTATATAATAATATTATAAATGCGAAAGTGAGTTTGTTTGTTTGTTATTAAAACGACTGAACGGATATGGATGAAATTCGGCACATGGGTAGGCCATGACCTGGAATAGGACATAGGCAATTTTTTATCGATAAACAATGGTGATGATGCCACGGGCGGAAGCTTGTTGTTGATAAATATTAGTAGGACTAAAGGCTGCTACAGCACACGAGCGCTCGATGACGGTCCAGCTGCAGATATCTTTCGGATTAGATGATCATATTAATAACTAATTTCCACATAACCAAAATAATCATTTAACTGGTAGACACATGAGTTTAACAACAATTAGCACTTTAAAGCTATTTCGCAAGCGGATTCCTGAATCCAAAAATGGCTTGCACAAACTTATATTTATATTTTTGAATGACCTTTCCAACGTAAACATCTCCACTGTACGTGTAGGGGAGGTAACAAAATATTTTTTGTTCATGGTTTTATTTCACCACTTTGTCGGTGTGATAAATACGTCGACGTGATTGGAGGGCTGTCCCTTACACCCAGTATACGTAAATACAGGGTGTAAGGGACAGCCCTCCACAAATTAACAGGGGGCATTCAGCTCCTTATTTTGAATCCTATTCCACCGAAAATTTTCTCAGGAAAATGTTTTTTTTTTTTTTCGTTTTTTTTTTTTTTTCAATTTAAAATTATATTCTCTGTAGGCAGCAGTCCATTTATGTAAATAAAACAGCTAAAATAAAAAAACCAGCGATGGATGTTGAAATACTATAGCGAACGTCGCGTGAAATTCAAAATTTACATTGATAAATAACGCGGCGCGAGCGCGCCCCCCTGACACGGGGCGTGCGGATATGTGAGTTGTGCCACGGTAACGATACATTGCGTGTGAGGTAATAAAACAAATCAGGTTTATTGGATTCACATAACGTTCCTGAAATAATTTCATGAACCAGTCGTCTTAGTATGATATACTGAATTCATCCCATCAGTTTTAGGAGGGCTGTCCCTTACACCCGATATACTCATGCCAAATTACAGCTTTCTAGTACTAAGAGTCTCTGAGTTATGCCGCCGCGGTTTGCTAGTGAATTATATAAAAGTAAACACTTAGCACTAAATTGTATACAATCACTTCAAATTACACTGATTACTGTAAGAAATGCATGCTTCCTGGCGTCAAACGATAGTTATTATCTTATTAAGCCAATCAATACATAACATTATCTATTTGCTATACATCATTAGCATGTACCAGTAATTACCTTTGCATTGACAGTGACACGTTGATAGAACAAGTGTGACTGTATAAGAGCGAAGGCAGAATATGGTGGATTCCTAATACCTACCGATTAGATCATAACAGCCTTCAACTGTCCGTTGATGGCCAAGGAACTGCACAACCAACAGTTGAAAAAACCAAATGCGAGTCGGACTCACGCACGAAGGGTTCCGTACCGTATAAATCGGCAAAAAACACATGTCTGTTGTATGGGAGCCCCTTAAATACTTGTTTTATTTTAATTTAATTATTTATTTTTAAAGTGAATATATAACTAAATATTCTGTGAATATTTCAACCGTCTACCTGTATCCGTTATCAACATCGAGCAAAAACGAGCAAAAAAATCACGTTTAATGTATGGGAGCCCCCTTAAGTATTTTTTTTTTAGGTTTTTTAGTATTTGTTGTTATAGCGGCAACAGAAATACATCGCCTGTGAAAATTTCAACTGTCTAACTATCACGGTTCATGAGATACAGCCTGGTGACAGACGGACAGACAGACAGACAGACAGCGGAGCCTTAGTAATAGGGTCCCGTCTTTGAGTACGGAACCCTAAAAACGTATAAATAAAAAAAGACTAATCGTCTTATTTTTTCTGCGATAAGTGACTAACAATCACCCTTATTGCGTAATGCACGCGGTCAGAATTAGAATCGGTTCGAAACTAATGTCTAATCCATTGATTCATAAGTTCGAAAAAAATCTGCTCAACAACGTAACTTACGAATAAAATAAAACCAATTAGGGTCAGATTTTTATGCCGCCCATTGGACCTCTGACTTGGCTTCACATGCCGTCGAGATATATCTCTCAGGCCCTCACGCCCCTAGCTGCCGCAGTAGACGACCTGGGTGTCGGTAATCCCAGGCGGATTTCCGGCCACGGCGGCGTCGACGGCGCGTCGTGTTCCACGCGCGCCTTAAAGATATTTCAGCATAATTGGCGGGGTCCGCTAGAACCGATGCCTGCCGGGGTCGCGGGAAAGTCCGAAAGGGATACCGGGACCTTGGCAACAGGCAACTGCTCACAGGCAACCCATAATCTGCCTATAATGCTCCCACTCCTGGGACACAGGCTGCCTCTCTTCGAGAAGGAGTGGGCTGTAATGCAGACCCAGTGCGGGTTGGTTTGGTAGATGTCACATGTCTTCGAATTTTTGGTTCTAGGACATGCCGGTTTCCTCAGGATGGGAACTCTCACGATGTGTTGTATATACTACTAAAAATCGTATATGCATTCATGCACTGACAGACAACGCACAGCACAGACTACTGCGTCTAGTAACATGAAATATTGCACAAGAGTTCCTCATGTAACGAAGGTGATGACTTTTTCCGATATCTTCAACAATCGTCGATATATTTAAACCTTACCAAAACCAGAATAAGATAGATAGACATTAAACTCTAATGAAATTACATCATCGAATGAGTATAAGTACCTATTATTTAACAAGTTTGGTAAACGATAAACATAAAATGTAATGTAGATGTTGCTGGCAGATTGTATGATTCGTCACTATGCAAACGGCACCGTCCGTTTAGAAACGCACGCGCTTATGCAAAATGACAAAAGCTAATTGGCAACTCGTTCAATTGTTATAATTTCAACACTACAAGAGCCATCTGAGGAGATTAGGGATGGGTTATCTCTTTTATTTACAATAATAGTTTTCTTTCCTTATTTATTTGTTGAGGAGCTCGTGGCTAAGTAATAACAGTCGCTCGGGTCGATCCATCAGGTTAAGCTACGCTTGCCGGGGTTGGTCCGTGGATGGGTGACCATTTTCACATATCGAGATTCCTCCGTGCCTCGGAAAGCACGTTAAGCCGTTGGTCCTGGCTGTCATTTGTGGATCTATGACAGTCGTTACGAGTCGTCAGAAGCCCGAAAGTCTGACAACCAGTCTAACCAAGGGGTATCGTATTACCCAGTTACTGTGTTGTGAAGGTCAGATAGGCAGTCGTAAAATACTAGTATTCAGCTGCATCCGGTTAGATTGGAAGCCGACCCCAACATAGGTAGTTGGGAAAAGGCTAGGCAGATTGATTTATTTGTTGAGGATTGAAGGAAAGACGTTTTAAGTATCTGAAAATAAAAAACGCAAGATGACAAGAGCATCTATCAACCTTGTGCGTTTTACACTAAAAAGAATTACTGTATGGAATATTAAGAGTCGATATTCCAAAAACAGTTATCAAGTGAGGTGTGTCCCTAACCACTTCACAGTCTTCTTGGGACAGCTTTACCGAAAACACCACACATGGCAGATTCATTGCAGCACACATTTTAATATTGGGTCCCCACCTATGAAATTGGTGTTTTTTTCTCACACATAGAGAACCTCGCCACCTCTATGATTTAAAATATTCATCAATTGCTTGGTATTATATCGAATAATGACCATCATAGACAACTACCAATAGTAAAAAAACCTTATTACTTATAGTTTTAAAATACTTTAAAAATGACTTCTAATTTTGTTAGTTTTTAACTTAGCCATATCTTATTTTTGTCGCTTAATCTAAGTGGCATACGGTATCTTAGTTTTTAAACATTAGTCCATAAAAGTTTTAAAATATTAGTGTTTATGGTTGTTATATAAATTAAGAAAATGTTAGTATGAAAAATGCAACTTTTTTTAAATTCCCCATACAAAACACCAATTTCATAGGTGGGGACCTAATATAACGGTATATGATTTGTGATAAAATCTGACCCTTTTACTCCCCAGTAAAGACAATCTTCCTACCATAATAATAAACATCGCATCTCTTCCACAAAGCGCAACAGATATTTCCGTTATTATGATTTATTTTTACACCGCCGCGCGCGCCCTCTTTGTTTATTTTTACTCAGCGTCGTTCAGCGCAAGCGCACCCGAAACGTTCGCGTCTCGAATTACAACAAACACCATGTATTTGGTTACAAACAAACAGACAGATTTACAAAGTTTTTGTGCACGTTCTGAAGTAACTATTTAATAATATCATGTTTCGATTTAACTGATGTGTAACGATTTCTACGCACCGTTGCTTGGGCTCTGTACCTAATACATCGAAGCGTAGTTGGAGATATTTCAAACATTATTTCAGACACACCAATAAATAGGTCATGTGTTAATTTTAGGCAGACTGAGTTGCTCAGACATCTGTAAATACAAAGTTACTAACTCAAGTATTATCCAAACTTATTCATCTTAACTTTTAGTATAAAATACCACCACATGGTAATAAGTCAGGGCAGGTAAGTGAGCCCAAATCTTTAAGGTTTATGTATTTTTAATGTAAAGAGCAGAACTCTGCCATTTCTATCCGTCTTTCCTTTATGGAGTTGTGTTTTTTTTAATAAGTAATAAAAAAAAATTGTTATTATATACATACTTGCATACAAATTTGATATAAATACGTACAAATTTGATATGAATACGTATAATTCTAACTATCCTAACTAATATTATAAATGCGAAAGTGAGTTTGTTTGTTACGCATTCACGCTAAAACGGCTGAACTGATTTGGATGAAATTTGGCACAGGGGTAGCCCTTGACCTGGAGAAGGACATAGGCGCGGTATGTCTATAAAAAATAGCCTATATCCTTCCCCAGGATGCCATCTATCTTCTTGCCAAATATTATCGAAATCCGTTCAGTGGTTTAAGTGTAAAAAAGTAACATACAGACAGACAAATAGACAGAGTTACTGTCGAATTTATAATATTAGTATGGAAGTGTGGATTCCGTTCAGTGGTTTAGGCGTGAAAGGGTAACATACAGACAAATAGACAGACAGACAGTGTTACATTCGAATTTATAATAATAGTATGGATTGATAGTGGTTGCTTTCTAAGTTTTACTGATAGCCTATACGTTTGTCTGCAGGTTCCGTTTCTCGGGTCGCGTGCTGGGCCTGGCGCTGGTGCACGGCTACCTGCTGGAGGCCTGGTTCACGCGGGCTCTGTACCGCGCCTTGCTGCGGCTGCCGCCCGCGCTTGAAGATGTTGATGCGCTTGATGCGCAGTTCGCCGCATCTCTGCGCTGGCTGCAGGTGAGATAGCTGACCCATAGCCAATGACCATTGACCCTCAATCTGGCATAGATTGCTATTGACATACAACGTGTGTCACCGATTCCTGAGATATGAATCATGACATTTGGGGATTATTCTAATTTAAGGAGTTGTAATGCCAAGGAAGGATTTTTGTAAATTCATCCATGAAACTATGACATTTTGATGGTATGGGCACACGGCTTGTAGTAATAAAGGTCTCTCTCCCGATTCCAGTCAGCACGTTGCGTGTCATCCCTGGAGCTAACATTCGCGGTGTCGGAGCGCCTCGCCGACGGGCGCGTGCTCGAGCGCGAGCTGAAGCCGGGCGGGCGCGACGTGCCCGTGACCGAGCGCAACAAGAAGGAGTACCTCGAGCGCGTGGTGCGCTGGCGCGTCGAGCGCGGCGTGGCGGAGCAGACCGAGTGGCTGGTGCGGGGCTTCCACGAGGTGAGGGAAACTACTTATTGAAAGAAATACTATTTACAATAAAAACTTTTTACAAAAAAAAAAAAACGACTTCCAAAAAAAACACTCAAAACTACTGAAAAATAACTTTAATTTCGGAAGTCGGTGGCAAAATACGAAAATTGAAAAGCAAAGACACTTTTTTGGAAGATGGTTTTTTTTTTGTAAAAAGTTTTTATTTTTCACTTTTTAGTTGTGGTACCTACCCCACACAAATTCGAATACCACAGCTGATGTAAATAACAGTGAAGGAGTAAATGAAAACATCGTCTAGATAAACTAAGTGGGAAAAAACGTAATATTGAAGCTAACTCAAAAACTACGCAAGCAAAGTTAATAAAAATTTATATGGGACCACCTCGGACACATGACCTACCATACAAAAAAAGAATCATCAAAATCGATTCATAATTGGCGGAGTAATCGGGTAACAAATACACAAAAAAAAAAAAAAAAAAAAACGTACAGACGAATTGAGAACCTCCTCCTTTTTGAAGAAGTCGGTTAAAAATAAAAAGACTGCTGAGGCAATGGGTTCCGTTACCAGGTCGCGCAATGTTATTGGGTTTTGGTTTATGGAATATCCCAGTAGCAGCCTTATGTTTGTCTACATTTGTACTTTTCGGTAAATAGTAGCGGCTACACATCACGGGACTGTTTGCAAATGTTTGGTTCGACCCAATCTCATCGTGTAAATCTCATCTTCTCCTGGTATTAAGGTTTTTTCGGATATTGTAGGATCATGATCCATTGTACTGCTGCCTTGATACAAAACAACTTTATACAGTATGTGAGTGTTAGGGTAAACACGCGCTAATATGCGCTAGGGCAACAAACTTGCGTCTGACCGGCCGCGAACGCGACCCCTCCCTCAGTCAGTCAGCTGTTTCGCTGGATAGAAACTATTTAAATCTTTTAATGAAAATAACGTTTGCTTTTTTCTGTCATTTATTTTTATATTTAAGTCAACTACCCATGGTTTGAGTGACAACGGTGTTTACCCTGTATACAGTACCGATAAAATTGTACAAAATGTCCATGTTCATACTGGTATTCAGCTGCATCCGGTTAGACTGGAAGCCGACCCCAACATAGTTAAGGTTAGGCAGATTGATTGAAAAAGTCCATGGGGCAGGCAGGTTCTCGCACTAAAATTAACCCAAAATTAATGTAACAAATCGTCAAGCGAAATACTGCTGTGATCGGTTGAATGATTTATCAACACCTAATCGTATCACTCGACTTGCGTTTACTTCGAACGCTTCGATAATTCTCGTTCCCGAAACAGAGCGTATGTGCCATAGTTCAATTATATTCTCACTAGCTGCGCCCCGCGGTTTCACCCGCGTAAGTCTCGATCCCGTGGTAATATCGGAATAAAATGTATAAGCATAATCAGCCTATAATGTTCCCACTGCTGGGACACAGGCCTCCTCTCTGTGAGAGGGAGCGGGCCGTAATCCACCACGCGGGCCCAGTGCGGGTTGGTAGATGTCACATGTCTTCGAATTTCTGGTTCTAGGACATGCCGGTTTCCTCGCGATGTTTTCGTTCACCGTTTTGATAGCAGTGGCGATGAAATAATTTACACAAAGTAAAGCGCCTGTCAGGGTTCGAACCTACGACCTACAACTCGTAAGTCGTGGCCATTACCACTGGGCCACCACTGCTCTCAATAAAATGTATCCTACGTGTTAATCCAGGTTATAAACTATCTGTTTGCCAAATTTCATCCAAATCCATTCAGCCGTTTTTGCGTGATTGAGTTACAAACATCCGAACACACAAACTTTCACATTTATAATATTAGTAGGATTTCTTAGCAATGTCTAATAAGTTCGTGTGGTGCAGGTGGTGGACCCGCGCCTCGTGGCGGCGTTCGACGCGCGCGAGCTGGAGCTGGTGATCGCGGGCGCGCCCGAGCTCGACGTGGGCGACTGGCGCGCGCACACCGAGTACCGCGGCGGGTACCACGACGCGCACCCCGTCATCCTCTGGTTCTGGCAGGCTATCGACAGGTATATAACTTGTAGGGTGGCTAATCATCATCATGGTTCTCTTCCCTTTGTCCCAATTTATTTGTGGTCGCTTTTTCTTCCATACTTCTCTACAGGGTGTTTGGCAGAACGTTGAACATACGAAAATGGTGGATAGGTGGGGTCATCTGCTACTTACTCAGCCCTAATTTATTTTGGCCCTGGCCCCCTGGATATTTAACAATTTTTTTTTTTGTTTTCTTCTAGTTTCACCACTTTCTTAACTTCAAAGTGTGCAAAAAAAATGCAAATAAAAAATCATGCCACTTGCACGCGCCTAGGACGCCTCGTACTGCGATACATTTGTTTTGATCGTGTTAGCGACAATGCCTTAACATTTTTTCGTATCGTTTTAAAATATTGGAATACATTGATAGGTGTCCACGACTGTTATTCCACGGTTATCTTGGGCAAGGTATAGTAGTCGTCATCTCGGTAATCAACCCCCTTCCCTTCTAGCCATTATCATCTTTCAGACGTATGTGGAATAGTCCGAAAGGGATACCGGGACCCTGGCAACAGGCAACTGAAGGAACACGGGTGGGTTTTAGTCAGTAAAAGTCTGGCACGCCCTTCCGCTCCGCCCAGAGCGGGAGAAGTCATTTGATGATTTGGGAACCCACAATAAAAAAAAAAAAAAAAAAAGACGTATGTGGAATAAGTCTGAGGAATGAGATGAGTCTAATCCTCCCTGAGTATAAGCAATTTATTTTTTAAAAGGAAGCCTAGAATTAACCCTAATAGTCCTCCTTAGGAGGAAAAATTGGAATGAAAAAAAAAAATCCCCGCTGTTGTAATTAAAATGTATTTTTATGTTAATTGAGTTTAAATAGACATTAGACAGACATGTTGTTTATTACAAAATTCACTGATTTAAAGCGGCAGTTGATTTGGTAAATAAAAGTTACAAAATGTATGTTTAATAACAAGTTCGAACTTGTTATCTAACTGAACCGCCGAACTAAACAAAAATGGGTACCTACTAACAAATATTAAAGTGGTAATTTATTCAATAATTGGGCAGTGAAATGACTAAACGAGCAGTTACGTGTGGGCAGTTAACAAGTCGGAATTAAGTAGTTGGTAAGAAATCTAAGTTGGAAGTAGCGCTCGCCGGCCGGCGCGGTTGGTCAGTTCTTAACAACCTAACCTATTTGTTCGGGGTGCCTTGTCTTAGTTACTGCGACTAATTCGCCTCCCGCGTGGTTGGTCACATTTCATAGAATCTGTAGGGGGAAAAGAGGAATCATCCAAAATGAAAAGGGTGATTTCAGTTTTTTTTAATTATGGTTACATTTTCCCCCCTGAGAGGATTTTCGCAGGGGGGAATAGTCGAATTAGCTCATCTTTCACACAGTCCATCCATCATTTTTTTGGTTTTCCCCAACTCATAGACGTTCATGCCTTCCTATCTTCACCTTTTAAAATCCATCCAAAGTTTGTCTTTAAAACATCGCTTTTAGTGATAAGACCGCCTATTGTGTCACCATAAGCAAAATTTCTACATTTTTATCTGTAATTTTCACCTATACTGTTATAATAAAGAGTACTCTCTCTATCTGCCTACCTACTACTACTACATCACCTATATGAATGCTACCGAAAACGTCGCCAACACACGATAGCAACCGCTGACACCACACTTCCTTATATTTCGTCAAATTTCGTGATCCACACTTCCTTATATTTTAACAAAATGCGGAACAGCGGAAGTGTCTGAATGACGCCGTCGCTTCAAACGTGATGATCTATTAGTGAAATTGATAACTTACATCTTTTTATGTTTATATTATTTGTACCTATTTAGTACTAGTTACCTACTTGAATTAAACATTTATTTTATTTTTTATGTGTTTATTTAAACCTATAATTATTATGTATGTTTAGGTTGTTATTTAAGTTTTCCTTTAACCTGTTTTACACACTCGTCTACATCTCTCAAACAAGTCTACTGTCGCAAGTCTGCTGGATAAATTTCTAATGCAGTAAGCAGTATCTTTGCGCTCTTCTATCTTTATATATTTTTCTCTTATCTACATAAATAAATAACGTGCTTTTCCGGCAGGTTCACGAACGAGCAGCGCCTGCGCCTGGTGCAGTTCGTGACGGGCACGTCATCCATCCCGTACGAGGGCTTCGCGGCGTTGCGCGGGTCCACGGGCCCGCGCCGCTTCTGCATCGAGCGCTGGGGCCGCGTGGAGTCGCTGCCGCGCGCGCACACCTGCTTCAACCGCCTGGACCTGCCGCCCTACCCCACGCCGCACCTGCTGCACGAGAAGCTGTTGCTAGCCGTCGAAGAAACCAACACCTTCGGCATCGAATGAACACATCAGCCCGACTGATGCACCACTTTTATGATGCTTTACGGACGACGCTCTATTCAGCTCCATTTCTCGAAAATATAGCATTTTGTAACATAACGAGCATCAGCTAAAGCGGTCTAATCCTGGACGCTAACAAGATTCGGCCTTCAACGACTTATAATGGTCATGTTGTTTGTGGTACCTGCAATATGTTATCTGGCCCGATACGATACGATACCCATGATTGACCTCCATTCTAACTTGCATTTGTATTATGCAGTGGCGTAGCGTGGGGGGGCAGAGGGGCCTTAGGCCCCGGGCGGCGCAGCTATAGGGGGGCGGCGGCGTCAGGTCATCATCAGATAGAACTGTATTGTCATCGAGACTACATAAGTGGATATTTACTTAAAAAAATCGTGACAGTGGGGCAAGTGGAAGATGTTAACAATAGAATTGCAAGATTTCACGTCAAAAAAAAGATGTACATCATATAGGTAATATATCATGTGAAGTTAAATAAGCTTGTAAAGTATTAAGAGCTTATTGATTCCGGCCCATTGAGTTTATTTTTTAATTGAAACTTCAAGATTGAAGTCCTAATCTAACCTTACCAAAAATAGGGCGGAGGGGCGGCAAATTTAGGGTCTGCCCCGGGTGTCAGAAATACACGCTACGCCAGTGGCTTTAGAGGTAATATTATACATCTTATTATGTGAAACTTAAATGTATCCTTGAAATTAACACACTTATTAACATGATTGTAATTAAGTTATTTCGATTCTACCGCCGAAAGAGAGTTTATGGATATGGTATGAAGTATTGAAAATACATTTATGTGAAAATAATTGTGACTAATTACAAGTATTGTCGTCAATGTAAATAATAGTCAATTGATAGTGTAATGGGCAAACAAAGATTTTAGCAGTTTACTAAATAAACATGTGTAGATGTGCCTAGGTATTTATTATTATAATAAATGGCCACGTATTCTACGAGGTTTGTACTTTACTATCGCTTTTATTATAAGTGAACGTATATTGTGGCTGTGAAATGGGACTCAAGTCCTGTGTTTAGTAATTACGCTTTTACGTCACTAATTTATAATATTATAAATGTAACCTTGTATCACCCTTGATAAGAACAGTTGATTTTAAATTATTGCGAACACTCTGTATGTATTATTGCTACATAATACAAAATTTTATCATTTAAACTAAATAATTTAATATTCGCAACTTACCTGCTAATAAAAATTATTACAAGTTTTTTTATCAATCAAGTTTATAAATCTCCAATTACAAGCAACACTAGTCAGCTTCAATTTTATTATATTATCAATAATTTTGTTTGAACTATATCAAACACCTGCTTATTATTATGACTTTCCGCTACCCGCGGTCTTAGCTATCCTGTTCGTGAATTTATAGATGTAGCATTTTTACTATAAAACTAACATAATTGAGTCATGAATGTGCAAGTTACATAAGAGTTTTTAACAATTATTTATGTTCCTTTATTGTATTATAAATTAGAACAGTTGTATAGTTAGTAATCCTGCAGTTTATGACAAACGGGTGTTGCCCGTCTCAACATGCAGATATAGAACAGTATTGAATGTCTCATATGTAATGTAAATATACTATTTATTGTGCTTATGAACTCTACACTTCTGTGTAATTTATGTTTATTTTTGTAAGTAATAATTCTATTATGTTGAATATTTAACTCCAAATGTGTTTATTATCTTTAAATTTTAAGTAAATTGTTTTTGCGTGAAAGTGATAAAATGTGTCAATATACAACATTACTTGAAAAATATTACTTTTATTTGCCCCTTTACTTATTTGTAGTTAGGTACAGTTCGATTCAAACTTAATGGCGGCTAGGAAATTAGCTACTTGCTGCACAGTACCACACTCAACCCTGCTGACACATGAAATTGTTACTGCACAGCGACTTCTCATGTTCAGAGCTGTTTTGATTTGAACTGTACATCTGAAGAGATTAATGCTACAAGATATTCATGTTATGCTACTAGATAGAAGGCTGGGGGAGGAATACAGAAAAATAGGAAAATAATTAAGAAAAATATCACACATACAAAATGTTTATTTTTCTGAAGTTGTGTAACAACAAAAATCAACCTTGTTATTTTTAAGACCTTATCTTTTAACATATATCAACTATTTACAGTTCCCAAAGTCTGCATTTGTGAACACAAACTCATGATAAAAAATGCAACAAGAGTTACTTTGCATGTTCTACTCTAAATTGTGACGGAGTTAATTCATAGCTTGTCACAGTCAGTAAGTTTTAAAATCCTTATTCCATAAAACTCATAGTTAAATCATAAGCTGTGATTACAATATGATAAAAGCTACTGTTATTATAGTTCCGTATGCATACTGTAGCTATGTGAATCGAAAATTAAAACTCTTAAAAATTATCCTCCCCCTCTACAACATCCTATGTGATTCGCGAGCAAGACTAGTCAACCCCCATATCAATAACTTTCCAATTGAACCCAATAAAGTCAATTTTGAAAGGTGGTTTCCGAAGAAATCAACTAAATTTTAATGTAATATAATACACGCTCGTGTAAATATTTTGTATATTTACTTCAAAAATAACGGTACATACAATATTTTTAATTTGTAACTATTGAAAGGGAGAAGAGCGAAGGCTCACTGTGGGTCTAGCCAAGAGAGGGAAAATCCTTGCTGTCATCAACCTTAGGCGGTGCGGCCGGCGCACGCAGCGGCGGGCGCTCCTCCACCGGCTCGGGCTCACGCGGCGGGCCCCGGCCGCGCCCGCGCCCGCGCCCGCGACCCCGTGGCCCGCCGCCTCCGCGCCGCGCAGTGTCGTTGAACGTGAACTCGATGCCGAGCACACGCTTCTGGCGCCCCACGCGCTGCGGGTAGTCGGCCATATCGTACTCGTCGTCGCTGTCATCGTCCTCACCTCGTTCGCCTTCCTTTTTCTTCTCGAGCATCACCAGGTTCTTCCACTGGCTCAGGTCCTCGCCCTCGCCGGCCTTTCGCAGGTTGTACTGCGGCTGAGTGCGTTGAGCATTTCGGAGCGCCTTGTACTCGTCAAGCGTGAGTTCGCGCGGCTCTTCTTCGGTGGGAACGGCGGCGCGCTCTGCCTCGGGCTGCTGTCCGTCGCCGGCGCCAGCCGCATCGGCCGCTTTCTCCTCAGCCACCTCACCTTCGGAACCGGTCTTGTTGAGCTCGTCAATCTCATCTTTGAGCGTGCCCCAGTTATGAGGACCAGCACCCTCACGCTTGTCCACCGGCTTCACACCGGTCTTGTCAGAGCCGGATCTCCTGTCAAACTCGCGCTTGCCTCTATTGTCGAACGGACGCGGCCCGCGCGGTCCGTCGCGACTGTCGCGAGACTCACGAGGTTCACGCGGTGGCCTCGGCCCACGGCGCTCGGCTCCCTCAGGATTGTCGCTGAAATTGCGTCGTTCAAAGTTAGGCCTGCGGTCACCAAACTCACGCCGGGGTGGTCGAGGGGCTCCTTCCTTGTTCTCGATGGCGCCATTCTGCGGCCGATCCTCGCGGCGACGCGGAGGAGGACGTTCAGTGTTGCGGTCGGTAGGCCTGGGAGGGCCTTTAGGCTTCTGTTGCTCACCGCTCCTGTTTTCTTGAGACTTTACATTTTGGGTTTCCTTGATTCCCTTCCTGATAGCGGGAGCGCCACCTTTAGGTTTGGTCTCAGGTTTGCCCTTGTTCTCCTTTTCGGCTTCTTTGGTCTTCTTTTTGAGCTCCTTCGCTTGCTCTCGCGCTTTTAACGCATCAAGAGGATCGGACTCATCATCCAAGAAAAGAGCGTATCTGTTAACAACCCCCACACCGTAGGAATTCTCCATTGTGATCCTCTTGATGATTTAATCACACAATAACTGGATGTTGGTGGATTATTTTCACGCACTTTAGTAAGGCGACATTTTGTCTTATTTTATTGATTTCATTTAATATGGCGGACGTAAGCGAACGCACCTAATACGCCATATGACGAAAAGGAATAGAGAAAAGAATGAAAATGGCGGCACGGTTTTCTTTTTAAATTATTGTCTTTGGTTTTCTGAGCTCTACTTTTAAAACCAGAGACAATAATAACACTGACATTCTCAGACGATCGAACTTGCTACGGACCGGACAGTGAACACATTATGATATGGCGAAATATTTGAAACTTGATACCTAACTAGATGGCTCTGTGCTTACTTAATAAACCGCGAAAGGAACTTTGATCCAACCGGTTGTCCCTCCCGACTTTTTTTACCAGTGGTCAACGCTTTCCTTTTCCTTAGCTCGTCTTTTAATAGTGCTACACTCCAAGTCACATACATTTTATCTAGTTTTCGTTTTTAATTTGTGATCGTCACAAAAGTACAAAAATTCTATAAACAAAACAATGACGGCTTGTAGACGGTGAATAGTGCTGCCACCTATTAAATTAAATTAAATTTAAATTAAATATTTGTTTATTGATGGCAACTAGGGCCAATTTATTGTTAGTAACATTGTTCTTAAAAACTATTGTTAGTAAACAAACACAAAGACAAAAACCAAATAAAATTGTAAGGTTAGCTGTGGGGTCTTCTGACCAGCACCTCCACAGCGTGCGACAGCCAAGGTGCGTCGTACTTTTCTGACAACATACCTAGGATGGATTAAAGCTTTCAATTTTTATTTATGAAAGCTTTAATAGGTGGCAGCACTGTTCACCGTCTACTTAAAATATTATAACTATTTCTTGTCATATTCAATAGAAAACCTGTGTCAGAGAGGCAATTCCCATAGGTAAAAGAACGTATGTCATTCTCAATCTGTCAAAAATACAATCAATTTAGAAAACATTCTTGTCAAGTTTGACAGACAGTATCACAGAGCAATAATGCAATATCTGTCTGGCATTAATGCTGAAATGGACCTTTTTGGCGCAACCGAGAGGCACACGTTGATATTTGTAAATATTTATTTTTTATTTCAGGTTTCATGACGTCATTCTCTCTTGCAATAAAAGCAATGTGAAATATCCCAAAATATGGGAATTATCTAACCGTCATGAAATGATACCAAAACATAGCGTTTCGTCATTTTATCTGCCATAGTGAAAAAATGCGTGCACGCATGACTTACCTCCACAAAGTTTCGATCGTAACTAAAGGCGAGTCAGACGAGCTGTCCGATCCGACCGTACACAGACGCGGATTTGGACGGATCGGACTAAGTTCAGCGTGCCAACCATGGGACTGGGCGGACAGTCAATCAGTGTTTATGAAACTTTACTTTTGAGCAAAAGTTTTGTGGAGCCGGTTTGAACACCGGGTGTTTATTTAGTAGTCTTGTTTTTTTTTATTTATTTCGCGCTTGTTTTCAGGATCAACTTTAGTTAGAAGAGTCATCCGTCATCAACTCACCAGTCAAAAACCCTGTAAGAAATCGACACGTGTTTCTCAATCGCCTCTCAAAGAGGCATCCTCAGGATGACGATTGACCAGTCGCGAAATCGAACACGACGTGTTGCCACCCCGACGTCTGGACGCGTCCAGTCATAATTATGTAATTTACTCAAAAGTTAGCCAATAATACATGAAATGTGTTTACGACTGTTTATTGCTTTTGTTGGTTAAAATTATGGTTTAGATGTGTATTATAAAATATAAAAAGAAAACATTTAAAAAAAATACATGGGGAAGGCAACTGTGAAAATGTCGCTGTCGTAGCTAGTTTCCAAAATAATTATTTTGTAAGATTGTGGCTTAGGTATAAGTCGAGATAAAAAAAAAGGTGTGCGGTCCGGGGGCTCAAACGAAGTTCCTTCTCACGTATGATTTACTAAAAACAAAAACAAAATTTTCGCTTCCGCCATCTTTTACATTTTGACCAAATTCACACTTTGTCTATCTCTCTCCTCACGCAGTTTACTCAGGCCGATGTGTACGAGTTTATTCCACGGCACTGCACTTTACTCCTTTTCTTTTGTTTTTTTTTGCCAGTATCCTCTCTGTCTCTCTCTTTCTTTCTCTTTGAATGAGAAGAAGACAGCGATAACGGAAACTATACCATGCTCACTGTCTGTTACATTGCTCAGCGAGACGTCGCGGTGTGGGAGAGAGAGCCGAGAATAGTCGAGAACAAAGCCGCGAAACTGTGTTTTTTGGGAAATATAGTTTGCATTATCCTGTGTGGGAAATATAGTTTTCAAAATAAAATGCCATAATAAAGATGCAATAGAAGTAGGATGCTTGCGTTCCTCCGTCTGTAGTGTGGGGCCAATTAGCAGCGGCCGGCAGCGACGCGACGAGACAAGCGCGGCGGGGCCGGCGGCGGCAGGCTCACGTCGAAGCAGGCGGCCGCGCGCGGTCTCCTGACATCACGGGACTAGTCTCCTCTTGATCAGTTTAATTTCAACATACGCCCGCGACGTCGCGAGCGGCCTCGTATCGCCGCGAGCGACGTCGCGTCGCCGCGGGCAGCCGCGCGACAAGACGCGCGTGACGACATGGCCGCTCGCGACCTTGGCCTCGCAGCACCGTGGGTGGCCGCGCGACCTTTTCAAGCGATTAACGATACCGGTTTTTAGGGTTCCGTAGTCAACAAGGAACCCTTATAGTTTCGCCATGTCCGTCTGTCCGCGGCTTAGCTCAGAGACCGTTGGTACTAGAAAGCTGTAATTTGGTATGGATATAATAAACGACGCCGACAAAGTGGTAAAAAAAACGTAAAAAATATATTTTTTTTAGGGTCCTCTACACGTAAAGTGGGGATGTAGTTTTTTTTTTCTCGTCAATGGTTTGGGGTATCGTTGGAAAGGTCGTTACATTCTGTATGGGAGAACAAGTTTTTCAACTACAATGTGTTTGTTTGTTTGTTTGTTGTTGTTGTTGTTGTTGTTGTTTGTTTTATATATTCATCCCAACTACGGAACCCTTCATTGTGCATGGTTTGACATGCACTTGGCCTCGGTTTTTTCATTATGTAGATGCACCACACGCACAAAAATTATTTCACACTGAAAGTGCTTGCCGCGCGGTTGCTTTCCCAGTGTGAATTGAGCCTTAGTTTCTAACGGCGCCGCGAGCGGCATCGTGTCTTCGCGAACGGCCTCGTGTCACCGCGAGCGGCCTCGTTACGCCGCGAGCAGCCGCGGGCAGTACCGACAACAAGACGCAAGAAAAGTATCGCTTGAAAATCTCGAAAAGGCCGACCTTTTCAAGCCGATACTTTTAATTACTATGTAGATACTGATGTACTAAGTTTAAAATTATTTTACACTAACTAGGTATGTAGGATAGGTAAGGTAGGGTAGGTGGATTCGTAGGTGCGCCGTAACTAAGTACTTAGTGCTACCCGTGTGAAGCAGGGCCGGATAAAGCTAGTTGTAGATATAGTTTATAATGCCTTGTAATTAAAACTGCTCGCCGGCCGCTGCCATTTCAGCGTGAGACTATCATGGGGCTCGGGGTGAACGACCCAGCGGCACCAAACTAACGCCAGCTTGGTCACGCAGCCAGCCATGCAATTGGTTGGTAGCACGCCCTCGCTGCGCCACTATTGCAGATATCCAATAGAAAAAGCAAATAAAACAAAACTTCTCAAAAAAAAACTTTAAATTTAAAAACCATTTGGGTAAAAAAAAAGACTTCCGAAAACTAAAAGAAAATCAACAGCACTTTTTACCACCCCCACCACTACTAGATCTCCCTAGACAGGTTTCCATTAATAATCCACAAACACGGTAAGGGTCACAGTCTCCAGCAGGTCTGCGATCCTCCATGAAACCTTTACCCTTCTTTTTAATGTTTCTTTGAAGACGGATCGAAGCCTTCCGGTTAGCGATACCCCATGAGAATTTATCAAATGGTGCAGTTTCAAATTTTCCTGACAATCGCATTCTGTTACCAGCTTCATCAACACTGTAATCTTTCATGTGTTTCATGTGGTTCTTTTCCAACTTCTTTATGCACTCTTCTATGAAAGCATATCCTCCGTCTGAACGCATCCTCTTCGTACTGAAGTTATGATGCATGCCGATTCCTGGATGTAAATGACCGAAAGGCTTAGGATGGTACGTGATGTCTACTCCGTATTCTTCGCCGATACGATTCATTATGTAACGTGACATCCACAAATCATCTGGAGCTTTAATGCCAAGAGTAGTGCCTACTTGCCACTCCCAACAAGCATACATCACTTCAGCGTTAGTCCCTTCAAAATCAAGTCCAGCAAATAGACATGCTTTGCAGTGAGCTTCGGCTACCTCCCTTCCTGCTATATATTTTGCTCCTATCCCACAATACGAGAACTCATATTTGACTGCAGGAAAACCACCGCCTTTAGGCCAACCGAGGCCCCATCCGTCATTGTCCAACATAGTATACTCTTGTTCCAAACCGAACCATGGCTCTTCGGATTTATGTATCTCACACAGCTCATTACAAAAGTTTCTGTTATTTGTGCCGGCTGGTTTTCCGCCTTCACCTAAGTATACTTCGCATAAAACGAGGACGTGGGGATCAGCTCGGAACGGGTCTCTATAAACGGCAGCCGGTTTTAAAGTGGTATCGGAACTATCCGTAGTGGCTTGTCCCGTGGAACTGCCATCAAAAGCCCACGGTGGTGCAGCGTCTGCGCTGTACGGAACGCAATCCAGGATACGATCCTTGGCTCTCAAATTAATGCCTGAACCATCAATCCACACGTATGTAGCTAATATTTTATTACAAGGCAAAGGGAGTCTCAAATAACGATCCATAATTTTTTTGTTAATGATATGATTAATATTATGTGCCAATATGGTCCTCTTAGTTACATTAAAGCAATTTCTATGCTTACAAATTTTTGGAAGACAAGTCCTTAGAATGCATGTCATTTTTATCAATTTATGTAATTTACTTATAAGAAATAGCCAAATTATTTACACAGGAATTTGTTTACTTACAAGAAATAGCCAAATTATTTACACAGGAATTTTGCAACTCTTCTTTTCGCTTTTTAGATTGATATTGCTTTGTTAATTTTTTGACAATATTGAGATAAATTATGAAATTTCAAATTAGAATACCTTTAAAAAAACTTTTTTTGCTGCCAGTTACTTCTTTACTGTTATGAGTACAAATAGGGTTTAACCATATATTATTTTTAACAGATATGTTAAACACTCACAAAACAACCGAAAAAAGTGTTCCGCATAGCAGTGGCGCACACATACCCACTTTTCATTAGTTTTACATTTCACTACAAGTAAAAATGATAGAAAAGAGATGGCTTGATAAAAACAACAAGAAAAAAAGCTGAACACAGCTAGTGCTACTAAGCTTACTACTCGTCGCCATGCGTGTCGCAGACTAAAGTCAATACGTCCCAATTAGGACGTTTTCGAGTCTTCACGATTGCGCGCTTATAACATATCTGTGGAGTTAACGCAACGCGGGCAGAAATTAAAGAAAAATAATAATAATAGATAAGCCAGAGGAAGTAGCTGACATTCTAATAGGGTGGTCAAAATGCTGTCGGTTTTCTTCAACAAAGCACGGAAAGAGTGGAAAACGATATACAGGGTGGCCGGACACAAATATCATAGTTGCAGCTGACGATATCCAAGACCTTACTTTTAAAGTGAATGCAGCTCTAAAGGGCTTTCATTCTCCGTTTGTAGGAATTTGATTTTGTTTTCACGAATTAGATATGAGTTTAATGGTGAAAGTTAGATCCTCCCTGATCCTCCTCCTCCCTGAGCCTCGCTGTCCCCTTATATTTATTATAAACTAGCTGCGTCCGCGGTTTCACCCGCGTAAGTCTCGATCCCATGGGAATATCGGGATAAAAATTAACCTATGTCCTATTCCAGTAGTGGTATTCTGTAAAAATCTCACCGGTGAAGTGAGCCACTCCACCTGACGCTAGGGATTGACAGCTCACTTCACTTAAGTTTTCACGGGGAGGTGGTTACAAAATAGACCGGCAGGTCATGGTCTACTCATGTGCCATACGTACAGCTGTATTAGCGTGAAACCGTAACAAACAAAGAAACCCAATTTCGCATTCATAATATTAAAGTTAGGAAGGATTAGGATTTCATGTCCGTCTGTGTGACCGCATTGTTCTTCTAAACTACCCAACGGGTTTTGATACAGTGTTTACCATAATTTTGAGAATTTACTCCGGAAGGTTTATTACGTCAAATTATGCTTACCTACATTTAATAATGAATTTCGGTGTTTTGTCAAGTCGCAGAATCCGTGCGAAACAGGGGCGGGTCGCTAGTAGTTAAACTACTTTATTATTATAGGTAGGTACTATATTTATAATACTATATCACTCGATCTACTTGTGAATTTTTCTCCTTCATGAATAGGTGAAATTATAAGATTTCAACAAACATTATATAACGACTTTCATCGTTTATTCTCTAAAATATAAATATAGAAAAAATAAAATTAAATTTGATTCGCTATACAAGACATGTTTCTGCTATTAGAGCGCAAACTCTGTATGGATCACAATCACCAGCAGGTCTACGGTCTTCTAAAAAACCTTTCTTTTCTACCTTAACACTTCTTTGTAATCTTATCGAAGCACTACGATCGGCCACTCCCCACCTGCATTCTTCAAATGAAGCCGTTTCAAATTTCCCTGTTAATCTTTTTCGGTTTTCTTGACCGTCTCCTAGTCCGTAATTTTTCATATAATGTTCATGCTTGGCACATAAAACTTTACATACCCTTTCAATTTCTGTAATTCCTCCTTTTTCACGCATTTTTTTTGTGCTAAAGTTATGGTGGCACCCTATTCCTGGCTGGTTCTTGCCCACAGGTTTTGGGTGATAGCTTATGATAATCCCAAAGTTTTCGGCAATTCTTCCTAGTAAATATCGTCCTACCCATAAGTCGTCAGCAGCTTTAATCCCCATCGTTGTTCCAACTTGATACTCCCAAGATCCTTTCATGACTTCTGCATTAGAACCGCCATAATCCAAGCCAGAATAGACGCACGCTCTAGCATGACATTCAACTAAATCCCTCCCTGCAACATGTTCGCCCATGCCGCAGTAAGAGAACTTAGACTTAATTGCGGGATACCCACGAACTTTCGGCCATCCCAATGGCCACAGATCCGAATCAAACATTGTATATTCTTGTTCTATACCAAACCACGGATCTTGTTCTGATAATTTGCTCAGTACGTTGGCACAATGAGCCCGATAGTTTGAAGCAGTAGGGGTTCCATTGCCATAATACGTTTCGCATAGTACAATAACGTGGGGGCTTTTGCGAATCGGATCTCTATATAAGGCGACTGGCAATAATATAGTATCTGAATCATCAGTTTTTGCTTGTCCAGTTGAACTTCCGTCAAAAGCCCATTTCGGGACCATACTTAGGTTACAAGGCGCTTTGTCTAAAATACGATCTTTGCAACGTAAGTTAATACCACTGCCATCGATCCAAACGTAGGTGGCAAAAACCTTATCTTGTGGTAATTTTAAATTTGTGAAATGATAAAAGTAGGCATTTAGAGGTGTGTCAATCTTTGACAAACCAGTTGTAAAGTTTTCGTGGCAAAATTTTCGTATTTTAACTATGGGAATCATTGAAAATACTTTAGACATTACGCTGCTTGTCACTACACAATTTGATGATATTGTTTTGCAAAACATCGCTAAGTACATACGTACATATAATTTAATTATTATATTTTATTAAACTAATACTTCATTTTTGTCAAAATAATCTCAATATTATAAAATGAAAAGAAAAACTAGATTGATCTTGGTAGGCCATGAAATTTTATATGTAAAACTAGCTAGCCATGAGAGTGGATAGTGAGGCGATAAAGCGCGATCACCTACCGATTGACACACTTACCCTCAGAATATAGCTATAGTTCCCGGAAGTGCCTGAGTTGCACAGAGTCGGAAATACGAATCGAACACAAACTTTGCACTTAACAAATAACCGAGCAAGTGCGAGTCGGACTCGCGCACGAAGGATTAAACTTAATTCCGTACCATTATCTATAAAAACGCCTAAAAAACCACGTTTGTTGTATGGGAGCCCCCTTAAATATTTATTTTATTCTGTTTTTAGTATTTGTTGATATAGCGGCAACAGAAATACATCATCTGTGAAAAGTTCAACTGTCTAACTATCACGGTTCATGAGTTACAACCTGGTGACAGACGGACAGACAGCGGAGCCTTAGTAATAGGGTCCCGTTTTACCCTTTAGGTACGAAACCCTAAAAAATACCAGTAGGTATTTTAGTGCCTACCGTTCGATAACTTACCACCTGGGGGTCAAGTCTACTACCTAATTTACAAACATGTCAATTTGCCATACAAAATATCATCATTGTGAGACCACTGACATGTTTGTAAATTAGTAGACTTGGCTCCTTTTTTTTTTTTTCCGTGTTGGAGTATCCTCATGTATGTCCTGTAGGGGTCCTGTTTCTTTTTTTTCCGGGTGGAAAATCCTCATGGATGTCCTGGCTGGAGGGGTATGTCAGACTCGTACAGACTAAAAACCACCCTGGTGTTCCGACTCACACCTACGCCGGGGCTCGCGGGAACGCAAGAATCTTCCACAACCCGACTGGTGCCGGCCCGCCACTGCGGGCCTCCTCGGGTCAGGGGGGGAGTGAGGTGTTTGACTCCCCCCGTGACGTCTAAGAGGGGCGCGCGTGGAACACTACGCGCCGACACCTTTGGTCCTGATGTGTGGGGGGCGACGGACGTCCCCGAGTCCGTCACCCCTGGACCCATTTAGGGGGTCTGGAAAAGGGTGATATCCGCCCTCCGCCGAAGCCCGGTGCGCCTGCTGTGGGTCGGGTGAGTGGACCAGATCTCCCTCTCCCTTTCCGCAGACTCCTTCTGTGAGATGACCGTCTCGCAGTAGGAAACCACCGCGTCCCAGGACTCCTCGCTGCCGACCATGGCATTCACTACGGCCGACAGCGACAAGTGACTGCCTACTTCTGAGATGAGCTCTGCCAGCGTGTGCCGCGCCGTGTCCTCCCGGCTCCCTGTTTATGCGACACAGGTACTTCCCGAAGCAACCATGCCCCGATAGCACCTGCGTCACCCGAATGACAGGGAGCCGTGCCTCCTCCCGAGCCAGCGCTCGAGCACCGGCCGAACCGCCTCGATGATGTCGAGGCCGGCGGAGCCCTGGCCCCCTGGGCTAAGGTCTAGGTGGTGACAGAAGCGAGACTTGGAGATGTATCTACAAATAAATGTACCTAACAATATTCCTCAGAGGAATAAATGTCTTGTCTGGAATAGATTCTCATACTTATCTCTATTTTGTTTGTGTGAGATGTCGTGGCCATCTTGGAAACATTGATCATTTTCATGAAGTGTTCGATTGTTTCATGAAATAGTTTTGTATTTTATTAAATAGAACATCGACCGTATGTGGTCAGGCCATAGACAATTTCATGAAATTTTCATTCAATGCACTTACATGAACTTAGAGAGTTGTATTGCTGATTCTAATGTTTATAATTCTGTAAATTCATATTTGTTACGGGCGCTAATAATATTTATATCAACATACAATGTGATACTGACCTGCAAATTGCAAAAAACGTAAGGAAATTTGAATTTCGCGGGCCACCCTAGCGGATCCACCATAATGCGCTTTGCCTAGCTTTAGCTTGTGCTACATATAAGTAATCTGTGGTTGCCTGTCATTCTTGTCATAGAAACAATTTCTCTTTGTTTACAATTTTCTTCGAAAATTTTAAATTAAATTAAATTTAATGCCCATGCGAGATGAGTGAGAGCTAATCAGATAACAAAGATCTAGTAAAATTGTAACGGAATGTCAAACTAGCCCGCTAACAGCTTTGAGTAAGGACTTCTTGATGGAGACGTATGTATTCTGAATCGGAGTAGATAGTTTATTAGACTCATCAGTAGATCGCTTATTATCGTTAGGATCGCCGTAAAGTTTAAATTATAGTCTAGAATGGTATACTAATGAAAAGCGTTGGTTTTTTGATTGACCCATGCGGCTGTTTTTACATACACGAACCCCTTTTTGCTACTAATTCAATGTGTAGGATATGTAAAGATGGTCCCGGCAAGCGTAACTTAACCTGATGGAACGCTACTAATTAATAAATAAAAAAAAATATATATAATCAATGTTTAGTACCAAATTAAAGTTGGTGTAACTTTTTTTGTTTATTCGAGATCCAATTTAAAAGTTGTTCCATTATTTTTTAGCACCAAAGTGAATGCAGCTTTCCTTTGTAATTATGAGGTGATGCAGATCTTACAACAGCTTAAAGACAGCACACAGAAGAAGCACAAACGGGAAGGCTCATTAGCAACTGTCACTTATGAGGTCAGGTGCCAACAGTTTCTAGTAATGCATGTGTTTTAGTAAATTACAGATAGACTTTTTGATTTTACTACACTGGAAGTGACACACACACACTGTGTCGCAGTTTTTATATGCTTTGGAAGCAAAGCAGTGGATGACCTATGACCATAAACTTAAGAAAAACTATACTCCATTTGAAATAAGATTAGACATTCAAACAAACCTTTATACAGTCCGTTCAACCGATTTTGACTTCAATACCATAGGCATAAGGATGGCATTAAAAGATAAAAACATTACACAATACCAACTGTCTACTGCAACTGCCATTTGTCATAGCACCAACGCAATACAAGCCAAAATCGGTTGAATGGACGTTAAAAAAACGTTTTTTTAAATGTCTAATCTTATTTCATATGAGGCATTGTTTTATTCTGCAAACTGAGAAGTGTAAGGTTGGCGACTAAACAGTTTAGGACACAATAGCACACATACAGTATTATTCAATAGTTGAATGGCAGGGATAGCTTTGCTAGTGGCGTGAGCTCCTCTTTAAACATCACCATTGAACATTGAAGTATAAAAAATATAAAGTACTAGCTGCACCCGGACTGCAGCAAAAAGTATCCTTTACAAAAAGTATCCTATGTCCTATTCCAGGTCATGTCTACTCATGTGTCAAATTTCAGCCAAATCCGTTCATGTATAATGATAATGATTTCAGACAGTCCATTATCTGCAAGATACAGAGTGTAAGAAACAAAATGCGCAATCAATACAGAAGTTTCTAGAAGCTATGAAGAAGTTCAAGCTGACGAAGACTGAGAAGCTCATGATGGTGAACACCCCTCCACGGACGGAGCTAGAGATTCAGCTGGTGACCTACTTATTATATTTCATCATCATCATCTGCATAGGCCCAAGCATCCCCACAACCTGAGCTTCCCACATCCAGCCAAGATCGACCTCTTGACTGTTGATGACTGTTTTTGCCTTCATCTTGTGGGGAGCCTACACATGCTGACATTATGTACTGTCATTAAAAGAGACAAGTAGCCGGGTAGCTTACTACAACAGTGGTTTGACTCACCCTAAAAACTAAAGTAGAGATATAAAATTACAAAAGAAAGCCTGTATAACTTCTATAACTTCTTTGTAGACTGATAAAAAGATATTTCAATTTAAAAAATGTGGTGATGACAATAAATGAAAACACTGACAATATGGTTATGAGTATTTTGGAACTATCAAATAAATCCTAACATTGAAATAAAAAAGTGATTTTATCTACTAAACTAAACTAAATAGTAATGATGGGGACTGGTGGTTTTTCCAATCTTTTATTAGCTATAATGACTAAACTATTGGCTACATTTGATTGAACTTTTGTACTCAGACAGATATACACAATGTAATTTATTGTTGTATCGTTATCTCCACCTTGATGTATAATGACTTACAAAATGGCTATAATGACTTTTCCATTTACAGATTGTGCAAGAAAGTGAGGAGCGTTTATCAGAGGATGAGGTCCGTAAAGTGATTGAGCTGGTTAACGAATTTTTTCCACCAATTGAACCCTCATCATGACACACACACATGGAATCTATTGTTAATTTAACCGGTTATTTAGTGACAATATTTTTAGTAATTACTTAATATTCTTTTTAAAAATTTTCATTTATGTGCCTTGAAGCACTTTTTGAAACAAACAGCTGCAAAAAAGTATTGACTCCCTTTAAACTTTAAAGGTGTGGTAAGTTGACAGAGGTTTTAAAACCATCTGTGAATTGAATGAAATATTTTAGTAACTATGATAGTGCCTAAGAACTATAAACTACTACTCCGTGTAAACTATGATGTAAACTCTGTTTTGTAAGATTTCATGGTGGCATCAAGGTATGTAAATAAATTAAAAGGTGTGTAAAGTCTGCTGCTCCCGACTTAGATAATTTTATTTATTAGTTGCATGAGTTACTTACTGGTTCTTAAAAAACAGCTTCAGTATTCCAAGCCCTACTGAATTCTAACTTAAAATAATTACAAGGAGACCTTAAAGCCTGAATTGAGGTCAAAATAATATGTAAGTACTTAATGTACTAATAGTTATTTATGCAACTGTTATATAATTAGGGCCTAAGGGGTATTAAAACAAGAATGTGGGTTGGTCACAAGAGTGTTTTAATACCTAATTATTTACAGTTGCATAGAAGACTTTATCTACACCCATGATATGAATCCTGTATAAACGGTTATTTGCAATACTAATATCGAACAAAAATGGAGTGATACGACACACGTGAATTCGAATTTTTCGAATTCGAGTAATAGATGCTTCTTTTTTGTTATAAATTACGATGCTTTATTGTTGAAACGCGCCTGCATGACAATGTTCTTTTTTTGAAATGAGTTGCATTATGAAATTTAGTACAACATTATAACACCCGTTTGGATGATAAATTATGGTTACTGTGACAACATTAAAACAACCAGTGTTTATGCATGGGTGTAGATAAATAAAATAAGTACTTACATATTATTGTGACATGTTTTTTTTTGTAATTATTTAATTACAAAAAAAAAAAACACTCAAAACTGAAAAATAACTTTAATTTTGGAAGTCGGTGTCTTTGCTTTTCAATTTTCGTATTTTGCCACCGACTTCCGAAATTAAAGTTATTTTTCAGTTATGAGTGTTTTTTTTTTTGGAAGTCGGTTTTATTTTTTCACTTTTTAGTAGTGGGACCTACCCCACACAAATTCGAATACCACTAGCTGATGAAAATAACAGTGAAGGAGTAAATGAAAACATCGTCTAGATAAACTAAGTGGGAAAAATGCGTAATATTGACGCTAACTAAGAAGTCGGTTAAAAGGTTTTATTTTTTACTTTATTTGTGGTACTTACTCTACCTCACCCAAATTGGAATACCACCACCTGCTAAGTAAATATCATTGACAGGAAGCAATTAAAACATCATCCACATAGGATAAGTGCGAAAAATACGTATTACTGAAGCTAACCCAAAAAATACCCAAGTAAAGTTAATAAAATTTATTTGGGACCACTGCGTAAGCTTCTTCTACCAAATGAAAAAAAGAATTTTCGCTATCGTTCCACAATTGATAAAAATATCTACGGACATAAAAAACACCTACAGACGATTATACATAGAACCTCCTCCGTTTTGGAAGACGGTTAAACATGGATCGACCTAGTTTAAAAAAATAAAAGTTTTTTTTTTAATTAACTTGATTTTGCTAATTTATGAAAGCAATCCAGAAATCTGAATTACATGTTACATCCTCAGACCAAATAAAAATCCTAGACAGCGCTGCGAACAACAAAGTGAAGCATGCCAAAACTACACCACCACTCTGTGCATACACGCTCAAACGCACACATTTACAACCATTTTCAATCAAACTACACCAAAATACGTGCACACATGTTTACGAAACCGGCCTCACGTCACTGGTGACAGCACTGTCTTGGTTTTTTATTTGGTCTGAGGTTACATCAGAAGCGTTATTGATTTTCATGAAACATAAAAGTAATTTACTCGGCTTATTTAACATTAAGTAGGTAAGGACCTAGGTACCTGCCTACGTACCTTTATCAAAACGGTATAATGCGTTTTTTCTACAGAATGTAGGTTAAATCTATAGTCTATGGTCATAAAGGTTTTGTTTTGGCACACATACACGTGCGTACAACCGGTATTTATCATAGGTATCAAAGATCAAGGCCGCCCGCGCCGGTTGCTAACCTACATATTTGGTTGATACTTATCACGTAGATGTGTTTATCATTGTTATCAATGTTGAGTTTATTGCTATACAATTGAACGTGAAAGTGAGTTTAGGAAAGACGCATTCGTTCCATTGTGGGTGAATATAATATATTATGTAAGTTCCCTATTTTTTTCTACTACGTGCTAGATCATGCCACGTGGAATGTTATAAATAAACATTATAGTACACACGGCTACACATCAAGCTATACATTCCCAGTTTATGCTGATCTCGCATTGTATAGGATTTCCGTATAATGCAAGGTCAGCTTATACTGGAAATGTATAGCTTGATGGGTAGCCGTGTGTACCTAGGTTATTTTTAACTTTTGCGCGAGTAATGTTGCCAGTTTGTTTGTAATCAGCAATTTTCTATGCGGTAGGTATCCACAGACCAAATAAAACCGCGGTATCATTGTTATTCCCTACCTTTACAGGGTGTTAGGGTAGACACCGTTATCCTTGAAACTAGTGGTTTGGTATCATCTATAATATACTTTTTCTATGGGACCAACTTTAAAATCGCAACAAAAAAAAACAGCCGTTCCATACATTTTATCGATTTAAGTGAACACAAATGTATGGAACAGCAGATTTTTTTTTCGCGATTTCTATGTTGATCCCATAGAAAAAGTGTATTATAGATGACACCAAAACACTAGTTTCAAGGATAACGGTGTCTACCCTAACACCCAGTATAATGTGTACAGTACAAACTGCTTTATTTAAATACTGTTTCTTTATTCATAAACCGGCCAAGTGCCTGTCGGACCACGCACACTGAAGGGTTCCGTAGTTGCGATGAATAATTTATCTCAAGAAAAAACTTAACATTGTAGTTGAATAACATGTTCTCCCATACATTCCAACTGCAAATGTAAGTTTGTAGTTACCTACACACAATATTGGCAGATTTACCGTGTTATTTTAAGACCATAGACTTCTTATAGGTTTTCCTGTAATCTATAGGTAAGTATAGAACTATTTTCTGTATTTTTAACTTTGCTTGCGTAGTTTTTCAGTTAGCTTCAATATTACGTATTTTTTCCACTTAGACTATTTATATGGATGATCCACACCACAACTAAAAAGTGAAAAATAAAAACTTTTTACAAAAAAAAAAAAAAACAACCGACTCCCAAAAAAAACACTAAACGACCAACTAATTTAGAAGTTGCACTCGCCGGCCGCTGCCGCGGCACCGATCGCTCCGCTCGCTCGGCTCGCGCGCAGTTTGTCACAGTTCTAACCTAACCTATTTCACCCAGTTCATCACCATTTTCTAATTATCCGGGTTTTCGCAATATTCCTAGGCTTTTCGCGAAAATACGAATTATCAAATAACCCTGCGAAATATAATATATCCTAATCCTAACTATCCTAATCCAATGATATTTATATCGTTGTCCTAATCCTAATTATAATATTTAAATTTGACTGCCTCGTTGGTCTAGTAGCACTTGCGACGACTCGGGAATCGAACCCAGGACCTCAGGTGCAAAATGTTATTGGATTTCCAATTGGAATTTCTCAGTAGCAGACCGGAGTCTGAATTTGTGCCTGGTTGATGGCAATAGGCTCGCCCCCTTTTACATGGGTCTTAAACTTAACTGGCGAAATGTGGGTGTACTATAGGTATACCTCTGCCTACAGCTTCGGGAAATCAAGCGTGATGTCGGGTATGTTAAATAATAATTTATGTTTATTTTATAATGTGCGTCATATTTGTGCAGAGTAACCATTTTTGTTACTTTCCAAGCATCTAATACTGGTTTTAATATTTTCTAGTGGTCCCCCAAGCTGCACATATAGAGATGTCTCGTCTCATACTACACCAGGTGCTGGCCAGTCCGCCGTCGCGCGCCATTTTGATGCTGAGCGATATGCTGGGATTGCAGGTGCAACTAAACAATATCAAACTACTCCAGGGAGAGCACAAGTCGCCGGAGTTTAAGAAGGTATGCCAGTATCACGAGTGAATTCATACTAATATTATAAATGCGAAAGTTAAGAGACCAGTGGTGGCCCAGTGGTAACGGCCACGACTTACGAGTTGTAGGTCGTAGGTTCGAACCCTGACAGGCGCTTTACTTTGTGTAAATTATTTCATCGCCACTGCTCTCAAAACGGTGAAGGAAAACATCGTGAGGAAACCGGCATGTCCTAGAACCAAAAATTCGAAGACATGTGACATCTACCAACCCGAACTGGGCCCGCGTGGTAGATTACGGCCCGCTCCCTCTCACAGAGAGGAGGCCTGTGTCCTAGCAGTGGGAACATTATAGGCTGCTTATAAAAGTTACCCTGTTTCTCTGTTCAAAATTAAAATTCATGTAAGTATTCAAATTTAGCTGAGAATCAGCACTTTTAGACAGTCCCCAAAACACACCTGCACTGCACCTAGTGCTTTAGCTGGGAAGAAGAAGTGGCGCAACAAACTCCCTAGGAGCACAGCTGTCTGTTCTGATAAAAGAACTTGATTTGCTTGATGTTACCTTTTGACGCCTGAAATGATGAAAAGAAAGAAAGAAAAATAGGTTTATTTGTCACAGAAACAGATACATACAAAAAAAAAAAAAAACTATAACCCAACTACGACTCAAAAGGTATAAACGAGACACCCCAGACAGACAAATTAAAAATCCGGAGTCACACGTAATCTGTTCGATTTATGCCCTAACACATGTGACTCCAGATTTTTAATTTCTCTGGGGTGTCTCGTTTATACCTTTTGAGTCGTAGTTGGGTTCTAGTTTTTATTACTTAAAAAAAAAAAAAGTTTTTGGGGTTATAATGTTTATATTTTTGAAATGTGCTCATTAAGCCCTTTCATTTGATACCCAGCATGGTACGATGAAACAAAATTTTTTTTAGTTCCTGACTTTATGTACTCTAGAGGGCGCCATTTTTATGTGACGTCACATAGTCTAGGCTATATATAATATACCAGCGGACAATCAAGTCGCTTCCAACAATACCTCATTTGTCAAATTGTGATGAGTGGTAAAAGATAGGAGGGAACAGATGAACATACATACATACCGGTCAAAATCGTAACCCTCCTTTTTTCTTCGCCGTAGTCGGGTAAAAAGATCAGAAAAGAATCAGAAAAATTAAACAAAATGATATCTAAGTACAGTACAACTAATTTCTTGAATGTTCCTTGACAAACTTCGTGTTTCGTCGTCGTCAGTCAGAGTTTCGGCACTTGGTGCAGAGCATCCGGTCTGTAGCAAGTGCAAAGGGCAACTGATAGAAATCCGACAACAGACGAACCACGCAGTTTGCCGAGGGACATTAAGAAATTAGTTGTACTGTCCAAATATGAGATCACCAGTATAAAAATAAGTACTCGGCAGCTGCACGTCATGACGGTGACAACACACAGCATGATGCTGATTTTCAATGGTCACCCGTGAACTGATTGTTATAAAATTTGAAAGAATGCCACAAACATGGCTGATCTGTGGCCCCACAAACATATCAACATCCCCCTAGAACTGACAACTTTAAGATTTTGATGAAGGACAACGGAGCTGTTGACGTATTGTAATTTCGTGATAGAACCACTAATACACTTCCTTTCCCTTCTGCAGTTAAACCCCATGGCTACGGTGCCGATGCTACAAGATGGCGAATTCTTTTTGTCAGAAAGGTAAGCTAGCTAATAATCTATCTATCGCAAAAATGACGAACTTCTTTCAATCTCAAACTCAAACTATTTATTTCAGATATACCCATTACAGGCACTTTTGAATTGTCAAGGGGTTGATTAGTCAGAAAGATGAAGCTTGTTAGTTGCCCATTACACAGCGTACGAAAAATAACTTTACAAAATCCCATTAGAGAAATGAATTTTCAAAAATCGTTTGTTAGAGTTCACTTTCACAATTTAAGGAAGCTTTCTGAATTTCATGCTTCTAATTCCAGCAGTATTATATGTTGTGCGTTGTCTGTCAATGAATGAATTACTCTAAACTGTATCCTTAGTGATCATCATCATCTGCCTAGCCTTTTCCCAACTATGTTTGGGTCGGCTTCCAGTCTAACCGGATGTAGCTGAATGTTGGTATTTTACATGGAGCGACTGCATATCTGACCTCCACAGCCCAGTAAATACGATACCCCTTGGTAAGACTGGTTGTCAGACTTTCGAGCTTCTGACGACCCATAACGACTGTCAAAGATCCACAAATGACAGCCGGGACCAAAGACTTAACGTGCTTTCCGAGACACGGAGGAGTCTCGGTATGTAGATGGTCACCCCTCCACGGACCAACCACGGCAAGCGTAGCTTAACCTGATGGATCTACGGTCGACCCGTGCGACTGTTATTACTTAGCAACGAGCTTCTCCTATAACTGTATCCTAAATGTGTTGTTAATATTTTCAGTCACGCTATAATGAAGTACCTCGTGTCGGTGTACGGGGGTGACAAGAGCGAGTCGTTGTACCCGAGCGACGTGCGCACGCGCGCGCTTGCTGACCAGGCTATGTTCTTCAACGCTGGCATGTTCTTCACTGCGCTAAGAAGTGTTGGGGTATGTTTATACATTATTAACTTTTACCCGAAGCTTTTCTACCATGTTCTATGTTTATCTATAAACAGGGAGGGTGCATTTTTCAGGACATACCTATGTCCCTGTCCAGCCTATAATCTATACAAGGTGCCCCATTAAAAGAAAATTTCAGACTACAAAAGCCTCCCGAAACAACCTCATTTATGTTCGGCGATTTAAATAGTATGGAGTTAGACTTTTTAACCGACTTCTTCAAAAAGGAGGAGGTTCTCAATTCGTATGTATGTATGTGTTTTTTTTTTTTTTTTTTGTATGTTTGTTACGCGATTCCTCCGCCAATTATGAATTGATTTTGATGATTCTTTTTTTGTTTGGTAGCTCATGCTTCCGAGGTGGTCCCATATAAATTTTATTAACTTTGCTTGCGTAATTTTTGAGTTAGCTTCAATATTACGTATTTTTCCCACTTAGTTTATCTAGACGATATCCTGTTTGACTCCTTCACTGTTATTTACATAGCAGGTGTATTCGGATTTGTGTGGGGTAGGTACCACAACTAAAAAGTGAAAAATAAAAACTTTTTACAAAAAAAAAAACAACCGACTTCCAAAAAAAACACTAAAAAAGTGAAAAATAACTTTAATTTCGGAAGTCGGTGGCAAAAACGGAAATTGAAAAGCAAAGACACCGAATTCCGATATTAAAGCCTTTTTCACTTTTTTAGTGTTTTTTTTGGAAGTCGGTTGTTTTTTTTTTTTATTGGAAATTCTCATCCGACTTCAAATTACAAGTGTCTATCTATTACGGTTCAAAAGTTGCGGATTGACGGACAGCGGAGCCTTTGTAATAGGGTCCCGTTGGCACCCTTTGGTTACGGAACCCTAAAAAACCGGCCAAGTGCGAGTCGGACTCGCGCACGAAGGGTTCCGTACCATTATCTATAAAAAGGGCAATAAAATCACGTTTGTTGTATGGGAGCCCCCTTAAATATTTATTTTATTCTGTTTTTTAGTATTTGTTGTTATAGCGGCAACAGAAATACATCATCAAAATTTCAACTGTCTAGCTATCACGGATCATGAGATACGGCCTGGTGACAGACGGACAGACAGACGGACAGACAGACAGACAGACAGCGGAGTCTTAGTAATAGGGTCCCGTTTTAACTTTTGGGTACGGAACCCTAAAAAATTACACGTGTATAACAGACTTTTTCGTTGGCGAGCGAGTCAAATGAAAATGAAGTTAATGTACAGTCACGAGCATAAATATATTAGGTACTGCGGTCATCTCGGTAATAATATCTGACTCTATGATTCATCCATTAATATCTGTCGCCAAATATATGTGATCATTTGTGAAATCGAAGGAACACGAAAACTATCTGACGTGACAAGAGACGGCAAAATAGATAAAGGATGCTCTCCAAAAATATGTGTTTATGCCTGAAATTTCGATCAGCGGAAGTAAAGCACGAAATATTTCATAGGGAAATATGCAGAGTTGTCTTTGAAAATGCAATACCTAATGCGGTCGAGTGCGCGTCGTTTGTTTTTGCTCGCGTCCCCCCTTCCACCCGCTAGGACCATGAGACCAGCAACAAAGTTGACCTATAATTGATTATGTGAACAATAATTAATGTTCATGATTATTAATAAGCGTAATTTTTATTTGCTTATTATAAACAAGTTCTTTTTTTTTTCGGTTTTAAAATTTCTTGTTTCAAGAACTGCATTACCTACATTCATCATCATCTGCCTAGCCTTTTCCCAACTATGTTGGGGTCGGCTTCCAGTCTAACCGGATGCAGCTGAATACCAGTATTTTACATGGAGCGACTGCCTATCTGACCTCCACAACCCAGTAACTGGGTAATACGATACCCCTTGGTAAGACTGGTTATCAGACCTTCGGGCTTCTGACGACCCGTAACGACTGTCAAAGATCCACGAATGACAGCCGGGACCACCGCCGGCTTAACGTGCTTTCCGAGGCACGGAGGAGTCTCGATATGTAAAGATTACTGCATTACCTACATTATTGTGTAATAATATCCTTTATATCAACAGAAAGGCAAGTTTTCAGGTGCCATAGTACAGCCGACCAGCGAGAACATTAAGGAGATAGAGTCTTCATTCTCAGTAGTTGACGCGTACGTGCGAGACCGCCCTTACATCGCGACCGATCGACTGACGATCGCCGACTTGGCTGTCGGCTCCACGGCCGCTGCGATACAGGTGTTCCATAAATTGGATGCCGATAAGTATGTATTTTCTTTGTTCAATAACTAACATCACGCCTGTATTCCCCGAAGGGTCCGAGGCGGGGGTCCTGGGGGTCATGACCCCCCCTAAAATCATTCAAGCTGTGGAGAGACTGAATGATTTACATGCTCTACTAACTAAAAACTGTAGGTACTTGAGCCACAGTGACCACAGTAGCTTAAAAAAAAACAAAAAAGTTTTTAGAGCACATATCAATAGGTAACCATTTCCCTAACAATTTTCCTCAGCACCAATGGTGACCCCCCCCAAAGTCTTGGGCTGCAACCGCGCCTGGCTATCGCGCACCCACAATTCGCCAGTTATGCTTGAAGTCCCATGTAATAGGGGGCGAGCCTATTGCCATCAACCAGGCACAAATCTAGACTCCAGTCTGCTACTGAGAAATTCCAGATGGAAAAACCCAATGACACACTATCGAACCCAGGACCTCATGCTCAGTTGTAGCACTTGCGACCACTAGACCAACGAGGCGTTCATTATCTTCATTAGTTCACTAGCTGCGCCCCGCGGTTTCACCCGCGTCAGTCTCGATCCCATGGGCATATCGGGATAAAAATTATCCTATGTCCTATTCCAGGTCATAGTCTAGCCATGTAAAAAAAATATCTAAATCCGTTCAGTTTAAACGTATAAGCATAATCAGCCTATAATGTTCCCACTGCTGGGACACAGGCCTCCTCTCACAGAGAGGGAGTGAGCCGCAATCCACAATGTGGGCCCATTGCGGGTTGGTAGCATGTCTTTTAATTTTTAGTTCCAGGACATGCCCGGTGCCGGTTTCCTCACGATGTTTTCCTTTACCGTTTTGAGAGTAGTACAGTATTGATGAAATAATTTCCACAAAGTAAAGCGCCTGTCTGGGTTTGAACTGCGACTCGCGAGTCGCGGCCGTTACCACTGGGCTACCACCTGCTCTCTCACGAACATTTCACAGTAAATGCTGGTAATAAGGATTTTTTAAATCTATTTTAGGTTTCCCCGCTGTGCTGATTGGGTGTCTCGTTTGGAAGAGGAGCATGTCTTCAAGACTATCATGGCCCCGGGAGTCGCAAGCTTCTCTAAAGTTATGAACATGCTAAGCGAGCAGAACAAGGCTAAAATTAATAAGCAATAAACCAAATTTCAATAAACTAATATTTATTGTTGTAAAGAAAGTGCTTTAAAAATGTATTTCAATACTCTCCTTTTTTAAACCCGTTTTGTGGAAGAGGTAAGTTAGCATTTGTTGTTTGTTTTTTCTACTTTTAAAGTATTTTTCTATCGTTTAAGTAAGAATTATACAGGGTGTAAAAATAACCATCACATAGCCGTGATTTACGCATTCTGTACAAATGAAGTAACATTGCAAAAAAATAATTGCTGGGAAACGACTTTTATTTTTGGTATGAAAATTCGCTGTTTACGGTAGTGCGCAACGTAACGCACGCAAAACATTGTGTTTATGGGTGCATGCAACAGTTCAGGGTTATTTCAAATGAAGTTATAACATTTAAAACTTGATTTCTGTAAAAAACGTCTGAAAAAGTTGGAACTTTGACCTTCAATATCTCCGTTACCAGAAGGTTCCCAGGTATGGTCCAGAACAAAAAAATGATCACAATGATGGGAATAACAAGTGAATTTCGGCTTCGTTAAATGTCTTTTTACATCCGTTATGAGGTCGGAATTGGTAGAGTATATTTATCTAAACTTCGTGGAAGTAAGTAATCCCGGAATGATGATAATTTGACGTTTCAATCCCGAGATTTAAAAATCACGAATTGTTTATTGGACCTTATACCTATCAAAGTTACAAATTATTGATTTGAAGAATCACATTACATTTTTTAGGGTTCTACTTTAGTTTTATGAATTCTAAGTTGATTTTTGAGTGAATGGAATTTGAACATTGTTATGTATGACATTAAGTTTGTTATTCCAAATCTAGCTAATTATCCCAGATTCTGATTTCAAATACATAAGTATAGTATACAATAGTATTACAACTCGTGGAGGGTGTATAATCTTTATTATGATACAGATAGCAGAACTGCTATCTAAAGTGATTCAATTTACGCATAATGTTAGACCTTGAACTTCTTAGTATGTAATTATTTCTAATCTTTGATTATGTTATATCATTGATATAATATGTCGGTTATCAAAGTTTGATAATGTTATAATTATCATTCAGTTTGCTTTTTGTTTCAATAGAGGACTATTGGTAAGACATATGATGATCTATATGTAGGTAAATGCTGATTTTTAGACATTAATATCTCAAAAACCGTTTGAGCTGTATTTATGAAATTTAGGGTTCTAGTTAATCTAAGGGGTATTAATAAATAAACTTTGATAAAAACCGATAAAGAAACTAGATTTTGAGTTATTGATGGGTGAAAAGTAGCTCCAAATGGTTCGTGTAATATAACATACGGCTGCTGCGTCGCCAGTTCTTTTCTTGAACTTAGCTTGACACGTTGCCGCGTATCTAGATAACGTTTTTATGTATGGTGTTCCAGGATCAAAGATGGCGCCTCTTCTATACAAACTCGACGCGAGTCCGCCTGCATGCGCGGTGCGAATGGTCGCGGACATCATCGGTCTGCAGCTTGACTACAAAGACCCGGACATCAGCCAGAGGGAGCACAAGTCTTCAGGTTATTTGCAGGTAATGTAAATGTCACATTAATTGATGTACCTAATGATAAATCGATAATGATTGATCGCCTAATTGTGAGACATGTAATAAAATTGAAAATGTGCAACATTTGCTGATGGAATGTGCTAAGAATAAGAATGAAAGGGAATCTTTGGCTAGGGAGGTTAAACTGAACCTGTGGGATGTTGGACTTATCCAAAACATTTTGGCATACCCTAAATCAGAAAGAACTAAACGCATAATTTGTGGTTTAATGCAGAAGTCCAAACAGTGATTCTCTTTCTAGTTTTATAGTATTTACTAGCTGCGTCCCGCGGTTTCACCCGCGTAAGGCACGATCCCGTTAGAATATCGGGATGAAAAGTATCCTATTGGTTAATCCAGGTTATAAACAATCTGTGTGCCAAAATTCATCCAAATCCGTTCAGTAGTTTTTGCGTGAAAGAGTAACAAACATCCATCCATCCATCCATACTTACAAACCTTCGCGTTTATAATATTAGTTAGATGTATAGTGGTGTTGGATAGTATGTAGTGTAGTAAAATATAGTATAAACACAAGTGTATAGTTGTGTGTGAATAGAGTATAAGGTACAATGGGATTGACGTACCCGTGTGGATAAAAACTCCTTATTAATAAAGAATAAAAAATAAACCTAATGATAAACTAAACTCATGGGCCTTACCACAAACACTTATAGACACTTGTTCAATGCGTGTTTAATGTCAGTTTTATGTCAAACTCCATACAGAAATGTCATGTTTAAAAGGTGTTTACGATAAACAACTGATAAACACGGTTTTATGGTACTAAGAAAGCATTTATTTCCAAATTACTGAATAGTATTTTTTTTGTTTGAAGTGAAAACTTCTTTAGGCGCGTTGAGCATTTTTTTTTAGGGGAGACCTATGGATTCGGTAGTGCTTAGAGTACTAGAGAATATAGATGGCGCTAATAACAGTTTTAAGTTTTCATTTCTGTCGGCAGTCATGGGGAGTGCCTAATTAAAAAAATAAGAAGCCGATCGTCGATCTCTGGTTTTTCTCAACAACTGATCTTCAAGATAATTTCATAAATTATAAATTTTATTTTACAGTTAAATCCGCTGGGAACTATACCTGTGCTGGTGGACGACGATTTTGTTCTATCTGATAGGTAAATAACTGAATCTATGCTAATATTCAAATTTATAGCCAGGGCGTTGAATTTGAGCCTAGCATGTCATTAAGTTTATCGTCTATTATATCCATACTATATAATATCATAAATTGGAAAGTAACTCTGTCTGTTTGTATGTTACCTTTTCACGCCTAAACCATTGAACGGATTTCGCCAAAATTTGGCAAGAAGATAGATGGCATCCTGGGGAAGGAAATAGGGTACTTTTATCAACATACCACGCGGGCCAAGCTACGGGCTGAAGCTAGTAATATTATAAATTGGAAAGTAACTCTCTCTGTGTTACCTTTTCACGCTTAAACCATTGAACGGATTTCGGCAAAATTTGGCGAGAAGATAGATTGTATCCTGGGGAAGGACATACTTTTTATCGAGTTTATTTGTTACGTTTTGGCGTCTGCGACGACGCGCGGCTGCCTATCTGCCCTCCAACATTTTTAGATAAATAGTTTTAGTTTAAGTGAATTATTCTTATACAAGCGTACGCGTCAAAATGTTTTTCTGGTTTCAGCCACGCCATAATGATTTACCTACTATCAAAGTACGGCGGTGACAAGGGCGAGTCGTTGTACCCGAGTGACGTGCGCACGCGCGCCATTGTCAACCAGGTTTTATTCTTCGATACCGGAATACTGTTTATCAGGATCAAAGTTGTTGCTGTAAGTATAAAAATATTCATCATCATCATTTCAGCCGAAAGACGTCCACTGCTGGACATACATCCTCCCCAAGCACCGCCACTTCGACCGGTTCTGTGCTTGTCGCATCCAGCGGATTCCCGCAGCCTTCACCAGGTCATCGGTCCATCTTGTGGGAGGCTTTGCAACGCTACGTCTTCCGGTACGCGGTCGCCACTCCAGAACCTTTCGGCCCCATCGGACATTTGTTTTGCGAGCAATGTGCCCTGCCCACTGCCACTTAAGTTTGGAAATTCTTCAGGCTATGTCAGTTACCTTGGTTCTCCTACGGATCTCTTCATTTCTGATTCGTTCACGAAGGGAAAATCAAAATGTTATTATCCCACTTGACGAAAACGTGTAAGCTGAAAAAGAGAAACAAATAAAGTATCTCGACTAAGCACACGAGGTTGTCGACATGTGGAATGTGAGCTCGGCTATCATTGTGCCGATTGTCGCCCAATGGCCTGATGGCCGAAATCATCGACCAACATCTCTCGAGGCTCTCGTTAGGCGGTTGGATCAAGGGCCTGATTAGTCATTTATTCATGAACAAGTACCTTGTATCTGAATTTACACAAAAATTACACAATAACAATAATAAATATTAATATTATACAATTATTAAATTACATAAACAATAATAATTCGGTAAACATAAATTACAATAACAATTCAATAAAAAAAAGTAACAAAAACTAAAACCCAACTACGACTAAAAAGGTATAATAAACAAGACACCACAGACAGACAAATTAAAAATCCAGAGTCACACGTGTTAGGGCATAAATCGAACAGATTTTTTTTTCATGGAGTTCTTTTTTTATAATATATATATTTTTGGAATGTGCTCATTAAGCCCTTTCATTTGATACCCAACATGGTACGAATAAACAATTTTTTTTTTTAGTTCCTTACTTTATGTACTCTAGAGGGCGCCATTTTTATGTGACGATTTTTTTATGTGACGTCACATAGTCTAGGCTATATATAATATACCAGCGGACAATCAAGTCGCTTCCAACAATACCTCATTTGTCAAATTGTGATGAGTGGTAAAAGATAGGAGGGAACAGATGAACATACATACATACATACATACCGGTCAAAATGATAACCCTCCTTTTTTCTTCGCCGTAGTCGGGTAAAAATTACAGTTCTTCTACAGCATATAGACATTTATTCAATAGGATTTTTTTTTAGTTTTATTTTGAATGCGCTACTGTAGACAGCACTTTTTATGTCTGTAAAACCAGTCTGTAAAATTGTTCAACATGTATCGGGACTGGTATCGTGGACTGTGTGTAACAATTTTTAGGTTATGACTAGTGAATTTTTTATTCTTCAAGTCCAGTCTACGGTTGCCTTCCCTTATCTGCCGTTCTTCTGCTGTCTCATAGTCGTGTATATTTTTTTTTCGTGAAGGCAGTACTCCTTGATACAGCTTGCTTTGTGAGGAGGTTCCTGTCTCTGCAGCCCTAACCACCGGTAGCTTGGGCGGACCTCTATTTTTTATATTTTTTTTTATATTATCATTTAAATTTAAGAAATATTTAAAAATCTAATTACTTCTGAAATAAAATAAATAAACGAAAACATAATAATATATTGTCCCACTGCAGGGCAAAGGCCTAAATTACATATAAATCCCCATTTCAGCTACCGACCATAATGGAGGGTTTGAAAGCCCCTTCAGAGAAGAACCTACATGATCTCGAGGAGGCCTACGGGATGGTAGAGGCGTATTTATCTCGTAACAAGTACATCGCGGCTGATCATGTGACCATCGCCGACTTATCCGTCGCCACTACACTCGCGGCCGCTGAGGCTGTACTACCCTTGGATAAATACAAGTAAGTAATGCCCAAAATATGATCGAGTTTAAGAAAAAACGTGTGGCTTTGTAGAGCGTCGTCTGTGAGTTTTTTTTTTTTTTAATAAGGATTAATACCAAGATACAAATAAAGTGCCTATTCTAGCGGCGTCATTTCAATTAAATTTTCAAAATAAAATAACACTTATTGTGGCATAACTATAATAGCTAGACATATGCTGTCGCGACACTTTTTGTAAATAATGATGTGTTCTGCAAAGTCGTAGTACATTATTTTATTCTATCTACAATAGTTTTCGCAGCGCACGCGATTTAAATAATATTTAAGGTATTTTTTTTACACCTTGGGTTACATTATTGGAGTTTTAGTAAGGATCCCTAATCTTTTCTAGCAATAAATATAGCCTATGTTACTCAAGGTGAATGTTGAAATCGGTGCAGTAGTTTTTGAGTTTATTCATTACAAACATACACACAAAAATACAAATCTTTCCTCTTTATAATATTAGTGTAGATAGTACAATCCGTTCTCACATGTTACTAGCTTATATTAGTTATAGTTTTGGTAAAATGAAGTAAAATCAATAGATAACAACAATACAATGCGGGCCCCGCAAACATGATTAGATCGTCACACCACCTCCGCCGCGGTCTAACTCGACGTCGATGTCCTCCTTCAGGCGTCCAGTGAGTGACGATCTTTGCGCATCTCTTCGGGTGCATTCGTGTGGCCGGCTCACTCCCACTTCAGTCTGGCCGTTTTTAACCCCCGACGGAAAAAGAGGGGTGTTATAAATTTAACGTGTGTATCTGTGTGTCTGTCTGCGCCATCGTAGCTGCCAAACGGCTGAACCGATTTTGATTGATTTGGTTTTGTTTGAAAGGTGAATAGGTCGAGCGTGTTAATAGCTATAAAAAAAATACGATAGATGCTTTGTTTTTGTTGGGGGTTTATTAATATTTAAATTTAATTTAACTTGTTTCTCCAACATTCGCTATTTAAGTTTACAGGTTATTTAAAAAAAAAAAAAGCAATCTGTTGTTGTCCCACAGCAGGGCTTAGTCGTTTTCTCATATAGAGATGGTACGAGCATTGATCATCACCACGCTTGCTTAATGTGTGTTGGCGATTTCAGACTTATATTAATGCCCTACCTCGAATTTTATCTTGCTCGTACCATAGTACTCGCGGCCTGAATGAGAGCGAGACGCAGTGCTGTGCTGGCGGCTCTCAAGCCTCGAATAGTTTCGGTAATCGCTTTTTACGGTGAAAATAGCCTCGTAACGTGATGTTACATAACCTTTTTCAAGAAAACATCTTTCTAAAACGCGATAATAATTGTTTTTTTTTTTTTTTAATTGTGTTGCCATCAACCGATGGAAAAACCCAATAACGCTTTGGGAGTCTATCCGAGGACATCGTGGTCAGCACAGTTTTTATATCATCATTAACTTGCTCTGTCTTCCTCTTCTCAGGTTCCCCCTCACCGCTAAATGGCAGTTCCTGATGCAAGAGCTGCCGTTCTTCAAGAACATCGCGACGCCGGGCATCGCTAAGTTCAACGTCGCTATGCAGCACTACTGGAAAAAGAACAATGAACAATAAATATTTACGATTAACGTTAGTTTTTGGTTTTTTATTATATTACTATTTTAGGGGTATAAGGAACAGGGTGTAAAGTTCACACATCCTCTACAGTAAAGGGAGGATCCTCCGACCAGACGGGTGTTGTGTCTGGCGGGCAACTGCCCAACGATTGATGTCGGAATCTTGTATTATGTCCATCGCGAGGTAAACTCTAATTGCGCGATGCAGGATTTATGTGACGACAGGATTTTTGTGTGACGTCAGGTCTTTGATGCGTAGTTCGCATGTGGCGATGTTGATGCCGCCACACTACTAGCTTCTGCCCGCGACTTCATCGGCAAAAAACGAAAATTCTAAACCAAAGACACCGACTTCCGAAACTAAAGTAATTTTTCACTTGTAGTGTAAGATATTAAGAACGTCGGTTGTTTTTTTTATTTTTTTTGTAAAACGTTTTCTGTTATTGATTTGTTTTCTGTAAAGGCTACTAACATCACAATCCCATACCCAGGCCAATAAAGGTCAATTCACACATATCAGTGAAGCCACAGTTTCGACAAAGTACCGGCGCTGTGCAAAATATTTTCTTTCATACATTCTCTATGAACGCATCTCCACTTGTCAGTGTCAGTGACGACACAGTGCTCTCAGTATCAGTGCCGACACCGGCATGAGAATGTATGAAAGAATATTTTGCACTGTGCCGGTACTTTGTCGAAACTGTGGCTTCACTGATATATGTGAATCGACCTTTAAGGCGTAAGAGGAATTTACTAAATATTCCTCTTAGGCCTTTATTGACCTGGGTGTGATTTGGAGCTGAACTTTTTTTTTACTCATCAATTAAAACTTTTCTTCTTATATAAAGGAGTGTGTAAGGATCGAAGAAGCGGGTAGCGTTTTGTAGTTTCTGCCTACCTCCATGGGAAAAAGGTGTGAACTAATGTATAACGGGTTTAAACAGACACTTAACGAAGCCGAAAGTCACTTGTTATTCCCATCATTGTGATCACTTTTTTGTTCTGGACCATACATATAGTTCCAACTGTTCCAAAAGTTAAAAAAAAAAAAAAAAAATAAGTTTTATAACCCCCTACAAACCCTGAACCGTTGCTTGCACCTATAAACACAATTTTTTTCGTGCGTTACGTTGCGCACTACCGTAAACAGCGATTTTTCACACCAAAAATAAAAGTCGTTTCCCAGAAATTATTTTTGTGCAGTGTTACTTAATTTGATATACAGAATGTGTAGTTTACGGCTATGTGACGGGGCTTTTTACACCCTGTATATTATGTATGACATGTATGTGTCTTACAAGACTATGTCAGTCTCATGAACGTACCGTAGCTAAATATAATATAAATATTCTAAATCGTAGCTATTAGAGCTATGATTTAGAATATTTATTTTATTATCTTGTTTTCTAAACCAAGGTCCTGTTCCTAAAATTTTCATCAAACAATTTGTCCTATTGGGTGCGGGTGCAACTATCTGGAGTTCATCCTAATTAAAATAATAATTGCGAAAGTGAGTTTGTTTTATTTATTTATATTTATATATACTTTATTGTACACCACAAAAATATATAACACTAGCTGCTCGCCCCGGCTTCGCACGGGTAGCACTAAGTTGTATCTAGCACTATCTACGGCTATTTTAGGTATTTTTTTACACCTTGGGTTACATTATTGGAGTTTTAGTAAGGAGCCCTAATTTTTTTGAAAATATAATATAGCCTATGTCAGCCGGGGATAGTGTAGCTTCCCAACAGTGAAAGAATTTTTCAAATCGATTCGGTAGTTTCGGAGCCTATTTAATTCAAACAAACAATCTAATGTTTCCTCTTTATAATATTAGTATAGAAAAGAAAATAACAATATTTTTTGTTTGTTAAGCTTTCACGCTAATACGGCTGAACGGATTTCGAAGGAATTTGGCACATGGGTGACCTGCACGCGTAGCATGACGCTTTCTATCTCCACGAAGAATAGACATAGCTTTTTCTATACAAAGTGACATTTCGTTTCTTCATTTTTGACATCGCACCGTAGAAATCCTTCTACAATCTGTCATTTTGTCTTTCGTTTCTAACGATATTTGTCTAGGTCTTTTTGTATGTAGACTATTTCGGAAGAAAGTTTTCTACTCAAACTGTCAAAATCACACTGACAACTGATATTTGTCTAAGGTAGTGAAGACAATTTGATTTTGGAATCGCCAGTAGAAAACTTTCTACTCGACGGCCACAAAGTATAAACGGTTATCTACAAAATCATGATTTTACAAGGGAGCGTTTTGAACGCAAAACTGTGATAATTGAAGAACAAAACTATCTTCTCCTATTTTACATCATTTAGTTAATAGGTTTTAGTGGAATTCTGAGTCGAATTATGTAAAAGAGTGAATTTCGTAATAAGTGCAGTTGACTCATTCTACTTTGCTGCCGTTGTACTGTCTACACGAAACGTCATTTTTACCTACTCTTCCGTCGACAAAACGGTGCTCATGCTACGCCTGCTGGAGAAGGACATAGAATACCTCATATCCCGATATTCCCACGGGATCGAGATTTATGCGGGTGAAACCGCGGGGCGCAGCTAGTATTATAATACTCGTAGTAGTGTGGCGTCCCCGCAGATGTAATTTAAGCTCATCGTTCCGCCCCACACGACTTGTTTATTAATTAGCAGTCTAGTAGTGATCATCGACCTTGAACAACTCGCTATGCCTATAGGACAGTGTTTTAAATAAATCAGTGTGTACATTGCGGTCAGTTGTCCGTCTTTATCCTCATAGGATAGATCGTTATCGCGTATCGTGTGTTTTCCAAGTGAGAATAGCCTTGCAAAAGTAAGTTAGCTTTCATTAAACATGTTATAGTTGATCTACTTAACAAAAATGTTTTCCTTAATGCTGGTTCGTGGTTTCAAGTGACACTTACAAAAGGGAACCTAGCAAGAATGAAAACTTACAAAGTATCTAAGCCAAAGTGGGCGGGTTGATAGCAAGTTTGATTCAAATTAGGCTAGGCTAGCCTATACACAACGTATATTTTTGAGACGATTATTATATAGTGTTATTTTTATATTTTTATTGATAGGCTTAATTTTGAAGGCAAGCCGGGCTTTTGGGCTTCTATGGAAGGAACGCCACTGAGTACCGGGTACTTAAAGTACGAGAAAAGTTTTTGCGATTTGTGGCTTTTCTAGTACTCTGACCTTAGTTAGTCCAGAGGATTATTTGTATCCATAAACCATCAAATCCTAACTAATAAATGAGAAATTGAGTTTGTTTGTTTGATTGTTAGGTACGCTTTCACGCTCAAACGGCTGAACGGATTTAGATGAAATTTGACACATGGGTAGACCATGACCTGGAATAGGACATAGAATACGTTTTATCCCTATATTCACACAGGATCGAGACCCACGCGGGTGAAAGCTACAAAGCTAGTTTATCATAAAAATAAAATGTGAAAATTTACGTTTTTCTAACTGACTGTACCATTTTTCCGAAATGCAGTTGGCAAGGACTCAAAAAGTTAAGGAAAGTCTCCTAAGAATGTTTTCCTGTAGCTTTTACTGTAATATGTAATACCTAACTGTTGGGTTATTGGGTGTTTCCATCTGGAATTTCTCAGTAGCAGCCCGGAGTCTAGATTTGGGCCTGGTTGATGGCAATAGGCTCGCCCCATATTACATGGGACTTAAACATAACTGGCGAAGTGTGTGCTTTATATGTACACCTCTGCCTAACCCTTCCGGGAATAGAAGCGTGATATTATGTTATGTAATACCTAACCCAGCGTAACCAATAAAATTGAACAAAATTAACAACTCACTCTCGATTGTCGATTGACATAATTATCATTGATGATAAACCTTTTTGTGTTATCATCGAATTATGTAAACACACAGCCGTATATAAGGCAAGCTTTATCTTACATACTTGAGATTATGCCTATATGTTTTTACATATATAAGAGACTAATAGCTAGCGTAACCTTTGTGTTTAACATTACTTCGTTCAGAATAGACGGTAAGTCTGCTGTTTGCACGAATTTAAATTAATTGTTACTAAATATTTATGGAGGGAATATTTTGTGTTATGTTAAATCATAGTTTTGTTATATCTTTTGTGTTATGTTATTTTCGTATTTTTATTGACTGTCATTTTTAAATTTAAGTAAGTTTGGTTTTTTATTTAACTTTTTTTTGTAACGTAAGTACATAATTATATAATTTATTCATTTATTCAAAGACAACTTTTTGGTCCACAGTAAGTGTTAGTACTTAATACTATGTTAGACCTAAAGTAAATATATGTTTAAAAAACTATTCATACATACATAACATTGAATAAACTTACTACAAAGTTAACAATTGTAAATAAAATAGTAAACAATAGTGTCTATAGGTAGTAAACTGTTCATTTATACGGTTTTTTGTATTTAAACAGTTTATAAATAAAATTATCAGATTAAAAAGGAAACTTAAACGTTTATTATGTGTAGTCATGTGCATTGATAAGGTAATCGTTGCCAAATTTTGCTAGTCACGTAAACAGTTGATATCACTAAGTAATATAGGATAGGTATATACGTGTTATATAATACAAACATACAAAGTACTGTGGACATTTGTGTATTCACCAAATCATGTCATATTTTTGACAACAGACTATGTATTCATGCACTAGCTGCCCGCCCCGGTTTCGCACGGGTAGCACTAAAGTACTTATCTACGGCGCACCTACCCTACCTACCCTACCCTACCTACCTACCTACCTACCTACCCGTTCCTACCCACCTACTCTACCTACCTACATGCCTACCTATCAACCGAGATATCATCAAAAAAGCCATTCTATACAGAAGGTATGAGAAAACGAATTTGCTTCATATTTCTTTTTAACCGACTTCTTCAAAAAGGAGGAGGTTCTCAATTCGTCTGTATGTTTTTATTATTATTATATATATATATTTTTTTTTTAATGTTTATTACGCGATTACTCCGCCAATTATGAATCGATTTTGATTATTCTTTGTATGGTAGGTCATGCTTCCGAGGTGGTTCCATATAAATTTTATTAACTTTGCTTGCGTAGTTTTTGAGTTAGCTTCAATATTACGTATTTTTCCCAATTAGTTTATCTAGACGATGTCTTCATTTACTACTTCACTGTTATTTACATCAGCTAGTGGTATTCGAATTTGTGTGGGGTAGGTACTGCAACTAAAAAGTGAAAAATAAAAACATTTTACAAAAAAAAAAAAACGACTTCCAAAAATAACACTCAAAACTGAAAAATAACTTTAATTTCGGAAGTCGGTGGCAAAAAACGAAAATTGAAAAGCAAAGACACCGACTTCCGAAATTAAAGTTATTTTTCAGTTTTGAGTGTTATTTTTTTTTTCGTGAATTTTTCCGATGATTTAATAGTTATTCTGCTATTCTGGGCGGAGAGACAAATCCAACAAATCAAAGATCATCAAAATCGGTCCAGCAGTTCTCGAGTTATAAGTGCTTGAATAAACCCGACTTTGTTTTATATATATAGATAGAAGATAGATAGATTAGGTACTGTAGTACACACAGAGCAGGTACCACAGATGAATACAGATGGTGTCTCCGCATTTTAGGTATGAAGCTACAAGTAGGTACGCGGCAAGCTCGACTTGTCGAATTCAGTGGGCGTAACGAAGTCAGACAGAAGATATCTCGCCTCGACAGTCGAGAGTCTCTCCTCGTGTAATATTAACTGCTTATATTGGAAACAAAAACTGCTCCTCTCCCCAGATAACACAATGGCGCCGATACTGTACAAGATTGACGCTAGTCCGCCGGCGAACGCGGTGAGGATACTTGCAGATATCATCGGGCTGGAACTGGAGCTCAGAGACCGCGACTTTGGCGCTCTGGAACACAAGTCTCCTGAACACGTTAAGGTATGAAAATAAAATAATAATAAAAAAAATATTCTCTGACAAAGTCCTGAAAAAAAATACAAATGTTTAATATGTTGTTTACCTAAAACTAAATGGGAAGAGCTCGTGGCTAAATAATAACAACCGCACAGGTCGATCTTTAAGGTAAAGCAACGTTTACCGAGGTGGGTCCGTGGATGGGTGACCGTCTATTACATATCGAGACCCTCCGTGCCTCGAAAAGCACGTTAAGCCATTGGTCGCGTCTGTCATGTGTAGATCTTTGACAGTTATTACAGGTAGTGAGAAGCCCGAAAGCTGACTACGGGGTATCCTGTTACCCAGTTACTGGGTTGTGGAAGTCAAATAGACATTAGCTCCATGTAAAATATTGGTATTCAACTGCATCCAGTTAGACTGGAATCTTACCCTAACATAGATATGAAAAAGCTAGACAAATGATGATTATCTAACGAAACGAAATAATAAAAATTTCTCCACATATCATTATTATTTAATAAACTTACCTGAATGACGTTCGATGAGTCGTCATCCAGTGCAAGATTTTTGGGCTGACCATTGTTGTCCACATGGCAACAAAGCTAAGATGCCAATTGGTGACTTATGTTTTAATACAGCTCAGTCTATGTGTTAGTCCTAATAGTTCTTTCCTCAAAAGACCATTTCAGACTCGAATTTACATGGTCCTCATATGGCTTGACCAAGATTATGTCTGGACTTTAAAAGAGACTGTGACCTCTGAGTTTGTTTCGGCCTTTCTTCTCAGAGTAGTCAGATAGGAAACGCCGACCTCATCTAGCTTATTTTTAATATGACGTGTAAAAGTGATTCCAATATCCTATTTACAGAATAAACAATTTCATTTCATTTCATAATTGTTAAAATTGGTGCAGACACATCATACACATACAGGTTGAATACAGAACTTCTTTTTTGAAAGTTGGTTAAAAATGTTCAATTGCTTTAATTACAAGCGTGTTTTAATCAGAATTTTGGTCCAAACAAATAAAAAAAAAACATTACATATTTTTGTCATCGACACGATAATAATATCAGAATTATAAAAAAATAATCTATTTATTTTACTCTACAGCTGAATCCTATGGGCACAGTGCCGACGTTGGTAGATGGTGACTTCATCATCTCAGAAAGGTAACGATTCTTGATTTCTCTTTCCTTTTGTGTTCCACCACCTACTGGGCTCAAACAATATCCTAAGCTATCCTATACTATTAAGGGCGGATTTGACCAAACTTGGATAAGTCTTATCCTGGGAATAAAATCACTAATTACTCTAGGGTCAGACAACTTTTCGTTTTACCAAATCTTTATCTCGGATTATCTGTCTATCTAAGGTCCGTATTACAGAAGGAAACTCAAGTATTGATCTCTGTTTAAAACTAGTTTTAAGTCCGCTTTTAATTTTAGAACGTTGCTCAAGCATAGATTCATTGATCTTAGTTCAACTGAGTTTGGCTTTATTTTAGATCGCTACTCAGTTACTCAATCGAACCCAAGCAGTGATCAAATCTGTAATCACCCAAGTGTGGTCGAGACCGCGCTTGAGCATAGATTGTCTAACAAATTGTCAATATTTCTTCTGTTCAACTAGGCGAACTATTAAATTTCTCCGCAATACGGATCTAAGCAGCCTTTTTGGTTCCTGTGCTGTCATTATCAGTTTTTTTTTTCTATTACCTATATGTTTAAAGTCTTTTAAAATTTCTATTAGTAGTTTTTTTTCCAAAGTACTAAAATTCTTCTTCCATCCTGCCATTTTAAAAGAGTTAAGTATTAGGAATAAAATCAGCTAAACATATAGTTTAGGGTTCCGTAGTCAACAAGGAACCCTTATAGTTTCGCTATGTCCGTCTGTCTGTTTAAAATATACAAACAACAAACTAATGTTTTTCACACTGATGTTTTGACATACTGACATTTTAAATAGCATACTTATTTAAGGCCACAAATACAAGTCTTTTAAGCTTGACAATTTTGCTTACAAAATGACTATACTTCACTTCAAAGAGCTTTACTTCAATAAATGGGGCATTTTACTATTCAGGAATGAAATAATAACGCTGATTTCCTCAATAACTGGGCTTCTATGGTGTATTTTAATATTTCTAATCTAGTGAAGATCTGATCAAAGTCGGTTATTATAATAAATCGTAAACGAAAACAGGCTGATGCATAGACAATACACATCTATGCTTGAGGCGCGATTTGAGTCTCGATTCAGCTGAGTATATATTGATTACCGTTCTGGAATAAGACCGATGCTCAAGTACTGATTCTATACTCAAACAGTGATCAACTGATTGCAGATCAAACTGGACTTGAGGAACGTTCTGTAATACGGACCTAAGAGTAAATCGTTATACCACCGAAATGCATCGAGTAAACAAGTTAACCGAGAATAATTAATGGCGGCCGCTTCATTACCAGCTGACGATCACGAAAAGCAAACAATAAATTGTACATTGACAGCTGCCTACTTTCCCAAGCTATAATACGGCAAATGAGAGTTGAGATGAGTTATGCTTCTGCACCGTCCCGTTTGGAGAACAACGTTTTTTTGCCGGGTATTACATTCGTTCTCATTAATTCCGCTATTTCTAATCGAAGTATAGCTATACGTTAGATTGCATGGAAAAACGACTGTTGATTTTACTCGAGAATAAAATCGTGGAATAGATTATTCCCTGTATAGTTACTCGTGTATAAATTTGTATATAAGGTGTAACTTTTCATACACGAAATCTCTTAATGGGTCATTGTACTCCTCGTTATGATCAACTTTCACTATGGGACCAAGCCTGAAATAGCGAAAAAAAATCTGCTGTTCACGACACATTTTGACGAGCTATGCGAACATAAATGTAGGGAACAGCTGATTATTTATTTTTATACTCGGGTTTACTTCAATTTTTGCAATTAGAACTTTAACTTGGTCGGAATAAAGTTAGGTTTCGAAATAAAACCTGGTTCTAAAGCCTTGTTCTGTAATTTCAAGTTCTAAATATTTTAGAGACATTGTTTTTTCCAGCCACGCTACAATGAAGTACCTGTTGTCGGTGTACGGAGGTGACAAGAGCGAGTCATTGTACCCGAGCGACGTGCGCACGCGCGCGCTCGTCGACCAGGCCATGTTTTTCAACGTTGGCGTCTACTTCATCAGGCTCAAAGTTATTATTGTGAGTAGAATTTCGTATAAAATGATAAAATCAAAGTACTGTGGCACTATAAATTGGCATACACAGTTACGTTAACTGATCCATATGTTGATATTTTCATCAAATAATTTTGTAATAAACTAATTACTATTAAATATAGTTAATTGATTCAGGCGTAACTTTGCGCAAATCCATTATAAAATACAATAGACGTAACCTGTAAGAAATCGACACGTGTTTCACCTCTCAACGAGGCATCCCCAGGACGACGATTGACCAATTGCAAACCAGAACACGACGTGTTGCCGGCGACACAGTGTGACACGTGTTTTCTTCTCGTGATTTCTCACAGGGTTTTTTATGTAGGGATTTTTTTTTCTCGGTTTTTCTGTGCTCGTGATTTCTTACAGGGTTTTTTATGACTCTTGAAGAATAGCTAAGCGGAATAAGTTACTAAATATATCTACGTCTATTGTATTTTTTACTATTAAATAATATTTGTTGCCAATAAGCCTGATATAGTGGTGGTGGATCGAATAGAGCGGCGCGAAATGATTATTGACATAACGGTCCCGCATGACGGGAACCTCGTGAAAGCCGAGAAAGATAAACAAAACAAGTATCTTGACTTGGCTCGCGAGGTAGTCGACATGTGGGATGTGGACTCTGCGATCATTGTGCCGATAGTCGTATCAGCCAATGGCTTAATTGCTAAGAGCCTCGACCAACACCTACGGAGGCTGTCCTTGGGCAGCTGGATTAAGGGCTTGATTCAGAAAGCGGTACTCCTGGACACGGCTCGCATTGTTAGGAGGTTTCTCTCTCTGGAGCTCTGAGTACCGGTAGCTTGGACCCTGTTCCCGATACTGGTGGGCTACTATTTTTACCCGACTACCCCAGAAGGTACAATGCTTTTCGAGAGTATTTATGTATGCATGTATGTCTATTTCTTTATCACGCTCTGTAGCCTAAACGGCTTGATGGATTTTAACATACGAGATATCGTTAGGTTCTTCTTGATTGTGGGAGTGACATAGGTTATATTATATGCCTAGCCGAAAGACAGCGTTAGTAGTATGAAGATGCTGTCTATGATTCTGTCTTCTAGGAGCATAAATATTGAAAAACATACCTGATTCTCTATGGATTTATGTTGTTACCTCTCCTTTCCAGCAGGGGTCGCTACCACTAGATCCGGCGACCGGCCCTTGGGGTTCTCATAGCGTTTAAGATTTTTGTCGTGTTAGGAGCAAAAGTTTGTTTTTCAACTTAAAACTGACAAAAATCTTCTTAGTTCTCAATATTTATTGTTTTCGGTTTGAAAATAGTATAATAAATATAATCAGTGTTATATTTAGTGCAGTGTTGTGCATTGACAGCGAGTCGGTAAGTACCTACCTTCCATCATGAATAATTCGGAGGATCCTGTACCTGAACCGGTAGCTCAAATCGCTGCTCCGGATGGAGGGCGTAGAGCTGTGAGCTCAAGCTCATCGCAAAGCAGTTCCTCGTCTTCGGAAGACGAGGAAGGTTTTGCCTCGCCTCCACCTAACAAAAGGTCTAGGCGGCGCAGGTTCAAACAGGTCGAAACCTGTTCGGATCCTCGTATGGATACTCTTATTAACCAGGTTACTTATTTATCAGACTGCGTAGCTAAAATGCCGCAAATTTTCACGGCAATTAGTGCTAGTATTAATAATAGTAAAGAAAATAACAATGGCGGTCATAGCGACTCCGTAAATTCAACAAATTGTAACCAATTTTTAAATAAACCGCCGATTTATAATAATATGTGTTTGGGAGATTTAAAAATTAATTATGATGAATCTAAGATTGTACCCGTAGCCGACCCCACAAAATTAACAGAGCTAAATAATCTACAAAAATTTAATTCGCAGGGCTGGAAGGGTATTAGGTGTAAGAAGGACTTACAAGGCCATCTAGCAACACCAGGCTTTATAGGGTTAAAGTTAAATGAAGAATTATGTCATCTTAATAAGGGTATGGATTATTTGGCTAGTACGGAACAGTTGTTAGCGGGATTGTCAAATGCTGTTTTGGAAAATAGGCAACTTTAAAAAAATGGTCTACAGGAGGTTGTAAATTGGGCTGCTAGTTCTGACACAGAGCTCAATGCAGACACTCTTTATAATAAGTTATCTGAAAAATTTGGTCCAACGTCTCCTTCATACAAAAATATGGAATCCTGTATGCAAATCATATGTGGCAAGCGAGCAGAGTGTATTGAAGTTAGACGTGACCGCATTCTAAAAGAAGTTAGTAATAATAATCTTAAATTAGCATTACAAAATATTCCACCTAGTGCAGAGCATCTCTTCAACAGAGAAGCACTCATCCCTCTGGTGGACTCTTTGGGAGGCTCCCAAGTATGGCTAAACATGCCAAGTTATCTAAAAGATAAGAATAAATCCAATAATAATCAGGCGAACTATAAAAATTATAAGCCAGCTTATAAAACAAATTTTACTAAAAAAAATTAGTTTAACTCGGACAAAAAATCCCAGAAAAATTACAAAATACATTCCTTTCGCCGCACAGGCTCCCAAGACACCACCATTGGTGGTGTCTTGGGAGCCTGTGCGGCGAAAGGATTAAAGATAAGTGACAATCAAATCAGGGTGTTCAAAGGAGGTTGCCTAAAGTTCCATGTCCAGGCATGGAAGGAATTGGGTGCCAATCAGTATATTCAAAAAATAATAGCGGAGTGTCGCATACCTTTTTTAACAAAACCTCCTTTACATTCCCTTACAAAAGAATAATAAACAAGTTTGCAACAAAATCATCCAAGAAAATGACAGAAGTCATAGAACAGTTAAAAGAAGCAGGCATATTAGAAAAACCAAAAAATATGACACCCGGCTTTCACTCCAAGATGTTTTTAGTCAAAAAACCAGATGGGGGGATACGCCCTATTTTCAATTTAAAGAGTCTGAATTTACATGTTTCGACTCGGCATTTCCAGTTAATTTCTCGACTGGATGTAATTCAGTTCCTACAAGACAGGGACTGGATGACCAAAATCGACCTTCATCAAGCTTATTTTCATTTGAGCATAAAGGAAACCCACAGGCGTTTTCTGCGAATAATATATGGAGGCGAGATATTACAGTTAACGGCCTTGCCTTTCGGTCTCTCATCAGCTCCTCACTCTTTCGCATCGGTAACCAATTGGATTGCGGAAATCCTTCGGAGACAAGGCATAAGAATTATAGTTTATTTAGACGATTTTTTAATAGCCAGTCAAAATCAAACACTACTCATAGAACACACCAAAGTAGCTGTAGATACTCTGGTAAAGCTGGGTTGGCATGTAAACCTTCAAAAATCACTTCTCATCCCAACTCAGGAAATAGAATATTTAGGCATAGCATGGAATTCAAAAACAAAACAAATTTCTCTTCCTGTAAAAAAAGTAGAAAAAATAAAAGAATTAGCAACGAGTCTATTATAAAAGAAAGAGTCTTGTCTCCGAGTAATGCAAAAATTGCTTGGTGTGCTAAATTTTGCGAACATAGCAACTCCAAAGGGACGCCTTCATTGTCGCCGAACTCAGATTTTTCTAAAATCATTCAGAGGATGCAGACCAAGGGAAAAGAGGGAGTTACCACCTCTAGTGACTCGAGAGTTACAATGGTGGGTAAAAAACGTAGGCAAAAGTGCAAGAACAATGCACAACCCCAAGATTACCCACTTTCTCACCACATACGCGGCGGACGCGGGCTGGGGAGCACACCTGAACAACATCATGTTGTCGGGCAAATGGAATCGTCGCCAACAAAAATGGCATTCCAATGTGAAGGAGATGTTTGCAGTGTATGTAGCCTTAGTGAGACAAGGTGCATACATGAAGGATGCACACGTTTTAGTGCAGTCCGACAATCGAACCCTCATAGCTTACATAAGGAACGAGGGGGGCACCCGGTCCTTATCTCTGCTAAATCTAACAAGCAAACTCCTTCACCTAACCGAGCAGCACAACATAACGCTGTCGGCATCATACCTCCCGGGGAGGTTAAACGGGATAGCGGACCGCCTCTCGAGAGGAAAACCGCTTCCCGAATGGCAACTACTACCCCATGCCAAGAACGTCATATTCGAAAAGTGGGGCGTTCCAGACGTAGACCTGTTCGCGTCAAAGGAAACCGCAGTTGTTCCACAATACGTAACTTGGGACTTAACAGATGGGTCAGCAATTTTTTGCCACGCCTTAAGTTATTGAGTAATAGCTGGCGCAAAAGCACTCTAAATACTTATAAAGCCCCTGTAAGAAGGTGGCTATCGTTTTGTGCCATAAATAATATTAATCACATAAACCCAGATGGCAAAGACGTTGCAAGGTTTTTAGCAGATCTGCATTTAAAAAATAATTTTTCAGTTAACACAATTTTATTACATAAATCGGCTATTTCTACCTTTTGTGCTTCAAATGCAGAAAATCTTTCAAAGAATTTCTTTGTTCAACAAGTTTTAAAAGCCATCGCATTGGCAATACCTCAACCTTCAAAATCCCCTATTTTTGACACAAAATTGTTATTCAATTGGTTGAAGTCAGTTCCAAGCACAAATTCACTTTTTGATATTTCAAGAAGAACTGCAATTATTTTACTGTTGGCATCAGGCAGAAGAGTACACGACCTCACCTTATTAGATATATCTCATAACAATTTCATAGAAGAAGAAGAAAAGATTTTATTATGGCCCAGGTTTGGATCAAAAACAGACTCAAGTAAATATAGACAGTCTGGATGGTCTTTGTTAAGACACCCAGATACTAATGTATGTCCCTTCAGACATATTAAACAGTTAATTGAAGCTTCTGAAAATAGACGTCTTAATAGTAATGTTACTAGTCTATTTGTCTCAATAAAAGGCGAATTAAAACCAGCTACAAGAACTATCATAGCTGGTTGGATTAAATCTATATTTAAAGAATTAAATCTAGAAGCTACTCCGGGAAGCATCAGAGCAGCTGTAGCATCCAAGGGGTGGTGGGAGAATGTACCAGTGGATGAGATATTGGCTAGAGGGAACTGGAAAAGTGATAAAACCTTCAGAAAATTTTATTGTAGAGAAATTATTAAAAATGCAAATAATGAAGAGGAAGATTTGTTACGATTAAACTTCTCAGGTTTTTAATAAACATAGATCAGTTTTATGTGTTTTAGTGTTTTGAAGTACCAAATTGTTTGTTGTGATTCAAAATGTTGATTGAATGAAAAAATGATTAGATTTAATAATAATATTTTACAGATGGATAAATAATAAATGATAAAGATTAATCTGAAACGAATTTCTTTAAACACATTTATTCATTTCACATAGCGTTTATAGTTACTTTCACCAGCAGATATCAAACAGGTCTTCATACTACTAACGCTGTCTTTCGGCTAGGCATATAATAGGACTGTTTTACATTAAAATAAAACAGTCATTATGTGCCGAAAGAAAGACAGCGTTAGAGCAAGGTCCTTGCTGGTGAGTGAAGACACTATGAGAACCCCAAGGGCCGGTCGCCGGATCTAGTGGTAGCGACCCCTGCTGGAAAGGAGAGGTAACAACATAAATCCATAGAGAATCAGGTATGTTTTTCAATATTTATGCTCCTAGAAGACAGAATCATCGACAGCATCTTCATACTACTAACGCTGTCTTTCTTTCGGCACATAATGACTGTTTTATTTTAATGTAAAACAGTCCTATTTTTTTTATATATTTCATCTGCAAATAGAAACAAAACGGAGAAAAAAATTATAACAATATTGGTATCAAATAAAAGCTAGTAATGAATTAATTCCAAATATATATATTAATAAACGGGAACAAACTAATAACCTGAAATATGGTGTAACTTTTGTTTGCCCCGCCTGCAACACCTTACAAAAAACAAAGTTCAATGCTTATTTTTACCCGACTACGGCGAAGCAAAAAGGAGGGTTATGATTTTGACCGGTATGTATGTATGTATGTATGTATGTTCATCTGTTCCCTCATATCTTCTAAACCACTCATCACAATTTGACAAGTGAGGTATCGTTGGAAGCCTCTTGATCGTCCGCTGGTTATAGGCTATGTGACGTCACATTAAATTAAATGGCGCCCTCTAGAGGACATAAGGTCAGAAACATGAAAAATATTGTTTAATCGTACCATGTTAGGTATCAAATGAAAGGGTTTAATGAGCACATTTCAAAAATATAGATATTATAACAAAAAAAGAATTAAAAAAAAATGAAAGTAATAAAAACTAAAACCCAACTACGACTAAAAAGGTATAAACAAGACACCACAGACAGACAAATTTAAAATCCGGAGTCACACGTGTTAGGGCATAAATCGAACAGATTACGTGTGACTCCGGATTTTAGTTGGGTTTTAGTTTTTATTACTTTCATTTTTTCGGTTATAGGTTTTTGCAGTCAGGTTTTTTGTTTTATTTATATTTTTATATTTTAAGTAGCTGTTGCCTGCGACTTCCTCTGCGATCCAGGATGAAAAGTAGCCTATATCTCCGGGTCATGGTCTACCCATGTGAAAAATTTCATCCGAATCCGTTCAGCCGTTATAGCGTGAAAGCGTAACAAAGAAACAAACTCACTTTCGCATTTATAATATTAGTTAGGATATTTAAAAATGTAATTTATAAGTATTTAAATGAAATAATACTCTAATTTTTAACAGCTACCAGCTATATTCGGAGACCTAGATGGCCCCACAGAGAGGCACAAGGCGGACATCGACGAGGCGTACGGCATTGTGGAGGCGTACCTCGCGAACAACAAGTACATCGCCGCTGACCATCTGACCATCGCTGACCTTAGCGTCGGAGCTACCACCGTAGCTTTTCAGTACTTGTATAAACTGGATACTGCCAAGTTAGTATTTACTATGCTTTATGCGAGAACGTCATTGCAGTATCTAACATAACCATTTATTTAGTTTTTTTTATTGTGTTTAGCTGACAATACCAGCCCTGACTCTACCGTGACCTTTTATAATTTGTAATCTAAGCCAGGAGATGCTTGGTTCCTACCACAATGTGGTCCACAGAATTTGTCTGCTCTAATTTTCGCTTAAAAATAATGAAATGAAAAGCTACTAATATTTGGCTGGATAAGACTATGTATGTAGTACAGGTCAACCAAACTGCCTAGGCTTTTCCCAACTATGTTGGGGTCGGCTTCCAGTCTAACCGGATGCAGCTGAATACCAGTATTTTACATGGAGTGACTACCTACCTGACCTCCACAACTCAGTAACTGGGTAATACGATACCCCTTGGTAAGACTGGTTGTCAGACTTTCGGACTTCTGATGACCCGTAACGACTGTCAAAGATCCACGAATAACAGCCGGGAAAAACGAGGCACGGAGGAGTCTCGGTAGGTAAAGATGTTCACCCATCCACTGACCAACCCCGGCAAGCGTAGCTTAACCTGATGGATCGACCCTTGCGGCTGGTATTACTTAGCCACGAGCTCCACAAGTATAGGTCAAAACAATTTATTTTTCACCTCACAAGTTCGGAAAGATTCTGTTTGTCATTCGAAATCTGCGTGCAAAAGTGAATTTCATCCGCTAGCGTGGAAAGAGTTTTTAAAATTCGAACCTTTCTATTCAACAATGTTCTATACCGCCGGGTCGACTAATAATGCATCAATACTTATTTCATTTCAGTGCGCCAACCTTATTTTTAGAATAATCGCACGGGCCAGCACGAAAAAAAATCGCTCAACGCGCCTAAAGAAGTTTTCACTTCTAAAAACTTTATATAATTTACTTCTGTATATTCAATTCACTTTCCACCATGGGTTTTTTTAGCAATGCCGAGTTAGTGCAAGCGGTACATAATGCCGAATTGATTTTCATCCGGAAAAATTACGCGAAAAGTACATACAAGCTTACAATATTTTTGTTCAATGCATGGAGACACCTAGCATTTTCCTCGCTGTAGTGAGGTGAAAAGTTGTGTGTTTCGCTCGGCAGCAAAGTTTTTCTGAGTCTCGTGCCTTTGAAACCCTCGCAACGCTCAGGATTCTATATTTAAACCCACTAAAATAAATTTTCAGCCTTGCATAACTAACAAATAACTATTGTTTTCAGTTATTTATCAGTGTAGTCTGTCTGTGAAGCTTCTTTTAATATTAAACTCTGTCCCTGTATTTCAGATTCCCTCGTACCGCTGCGTGGCTGGCTAGGTTAGAAGAACACCCTTCATTCAAGAAAATCCTCATTCCTGGTTCCAAAATCCTCGGAGAAGTTGCTAACGCGGCCTGGCAAAAGAATAAAAAACAATAAAATTCAATAAATAACGAAAAAGAAACTTTTATTTATTTTTACCTAACTCGAAGGGTCGGCGCACATCTCGCGGGGCGCAGCGCAGCGCATTCGTCACTGTTCGACAAATATCAACATTGCGTGCGTAAAAATAAAGTTTAGAATAAATAACCGGAGACACGCGCCTCTTTATTTCAACTGGTGCAAGGTCGATATTTGTTAGGAAGTGACGAATGCGCTGCGCTGCGCAGCTGCCTGCTTCGCCAGGTGTGCGCTGGCCCTAATGGAATTTTCGACAGCGCTCCATAAGCAATACACTGAACTTTCCTTAACTGAGTGTCACTGATTGAAAACGCACTAAATAGTAATACACACACTCACACTTCACTTGTACATCCTCTGGATTACCACAAAACTATTGAATAAATTATATTAAATACTAACATAACATAACGCCTTGTTTCTCCGAAGGGTTAGGCAGAGCTGTACCTATGTATAGTACACCCACATTTCGCTAGTTATTCATCAATAAAAGCGAGGGAATTTATATAGTTTCGGCTAAATTTATTTTTGTCATTGTACTTAGTGATGTGACATATTAATTAACGACAGTTAATGTAGGTACGAAGAATATACATTTATTGAAAAAAATATAATATCATAGGAGCATGACCTATTTACCGTCTTAAAAATAGGGTACACTAGGTGAACAGAGCTGAAGCTTTTGGCGTGAAATGTAGCATTTATGGAAGTCTTCGTTTCGTGTCCCGTTACAGGGAATAATAACTTGAGCCTTTCTGGTAAAAATTCAATAAGCAAAAAGAAAGACTCCCCTGCCTATCCTCTGTTGATAAACGCGTAATGGTTGTGATACTGTCACATCGCGATCGTGTAACTAAATGATCATGATTTGAAACCTCGTCAATAGATGCCGCTGCAAGCTATGATAACTATAACTTTTCTATTATATTCCACAGTATATTTTTTTCCTCCAAATACAGTTTTGTAAAAAAAAAAAAAGGATTGATATTACAAACAATAATTTAAAAAAAAAACTTTTTTACTAGTGACATCTGTTATGCATTGATATTTTCTGGTTTAACAAAACTCGAAGAAGCGCCATCTATTAGTTCAAAGTAAAACTTCTAAGTTATTTACGCATTGACCTTGCTTTGCAACTTTCGAACTTAGAACGTTGGAACAACGACATTCGCTGGAATCGGAATTTGAATGGTATGGGCAGGCTCGGCTCGAGTCTCAACGGACCGACAGAAACGTGTACGGCGAAGTGCGATCGACTCGTCGATGCGCAGCTGTCCCGCCGCTCTTGTCAATTTGAGTTTTTCCGGAACGCGTGTGTAAATAAACAAATTATTACTTTTCATTGCAAATTATTATGAAGTGAAACTTAAGTTTGTTTAATTATCGTGCCGATTCAAAGTGGAGCGTTTTCAATGAATCCGTAACCGCTTCTCGCAATGACAAGGGAGAGCACTCAGTTGCCTTTTGAGAAACCGGAGGCATTAAAATGTTTCATGTGGTCTAATTAATGCCATTTTTTACATAAATAAGTGTATACGTTGATTTTAAGAACTATTGTGGATCGTTTAGTGACGCTTTGAAGTTGTAAGTCGTTTCGACTCGGTCGGTAGTCGTCTACACGTTTTAAAAATGAGTGTTTTAAGTGGTTTGAGTAAGGCTGACTTCAAGACAGCAAGTGATGGACTGCTGGAACTGCCTGAGGAGCGGCTCCGCAGCCTCATGCGCACTGAGCCCATCACCTCCGTGTACCACGTCGAACAGACACCCTTTGCAAGGTAAAGTTTCAAAAGTTTCAAACTTTTACATTACCTACCTGCCCAGAGCAGACGACGAACAATAAGTTTTTTTATACTAGTAAATGTATTTAGGGACACAAGCAAAGGAACTGCAAGCAAAAACTACGTTGTATTTTTTGCTTGCATACTTGGTCTTGATAGATTGGTTCCACACTAGCGTCATACTAGATACGACCCACACACACAGCTGTCAAAGTTGGTAAAACTATTTAAAAACTTTTGTGTCTTAGGTACCTACTATTAATTAATTCTACAAAGACTGAGATAGGGTACAAGGGTATCAATTTTACACTATCTATGAGTTTTAGATCTCTAAAAAGTTTATAAATGTGATATTTCATGGATATTATTGATATCATAAAATGTCTGGCAGGCAATAATCTTTTATTTATCAATACTGCGTGTCATAGAGTAATACAATAGATGTAACTTGGCAGAATTGAAGATACCTGTGCCGAGTGCAATTTATATTGTTATCATTATGGTTACAAAATGGCTTAGTTATAGTGTTTATCTTGGTATTCTTGATAAATATGACTGATGAGTGTGAAGGAGCAAGATAACTGTGATAACAAGTGTTATTTTGGCTGTACAGGAAGACTTGAAACAAAAGTTTTCAATGCAATAATAAAAAATTTCATCACACACATGTTGTTTAAATTTTTTTATATTTTTTAAGTACTTTTTGTTTTGTGTTCCAGAAGTTTTTTCTTGATGCAATAAGATTTGCTTTTTTGAGGACTTTGATAACACATATACATTCAAGTATTCATCATGACTTTAATAAATTATTAGTAAATACATATAATTCAATAACAACACTGCCTTTTGTGATAACCATAATTATTTTGGTTTAATAATGAGAATACAGTTTAGTTTAAGTGTGGTGATAATACCTAGCAGGATAAATACATTCAATAGTTAGTTACTTAAATAATTATTTCCAATAACCGCTGAGTACCGATAAGAAGTCCCACCTAAAAGTTAAAAATATGTGTTTGTAATTTTGGATATGGATTTGAGAATCAATCAGCTTTTTACTTTTCATTTAAATTCTTTATTTAATTTAATATAAATAAAGTGGAAGTGTCTGTAAGTAATGTTAAAATAACAGCTACTAAATGCAGAAGAAAGTACATACAATTGGTATATGAAAAACATATTTTTTTAAATTTTGTCTTACATTCTGTCTGTTTGTTAATCTCTGCTGGATTGATTTTGATGGGACTTTCACTGGCAGATAGCTGATGTTATAAGGAGATACTTAGGCTCCTTTTATTTTAGAAAAGGAATTAGCATCCATGTGGGCGAAGCTTCGGGCAGTAGCTAGTACTAAATAAAAACATGAAATAAATTACTTTGTTCAGGAGCAAACTTTAATTCTCTGCGTGTACAATCATATTGTGTTCTTCATCTTTTTAGCACAATTACTTACTTCCGAAAAAATAAGAAAAAATAGAAAAAGGTTGTACAAAAAGAGACCATTAATGAATGAAACTCACTCATCAGATCATTCTATGGTTTTTTTTAAAGCATTCCAAATGATCTGAATGAAATGTCTACCTTAACCTTGCAAAACCCAGCCGACACATGACATCAGCTTCCCACTAAACCGTAAACAGCCGCCATAACCTATCGCCGAACGTGACATAATTAGCCAATCGAACAGCATCAGTCGTATGCGCATCGCATTCGCAAGTATCGGCAATGTGGTCAAATGTATAGGAACATAGACGATGCTGCATGTCTGACTACTTTTCCTGACGGTGCATGTCGGCTGCCGCCATCTTTGCGCTGGCGCAGCTTAGCCCTGTTTGTATGAGAAGTTTGGGCAATTGACTTGAAAGGCTGAATGATGTAGCTTGTGCTTGTCCCAAAAGATGCCAAATGCCAAAAAAAAAGATCCATTATTTTTATGTAGATACCTAGTTTTGTCAAAATGCATAATTTTCTTGGTGCATGCTTGCATAATAGTGTCCCATTTTAGAGGTCGATTCTCTATAACAGAAATTTATTATAGAATTTTGTAACGCGTGTAAAAATCGAGTTTTCACGGTCTTGAATTATTACAAATTCACAATGGTTCAGGTTGCATGTTCCGTTATTGAATACATTTTTTGCGCTGAATTACTTTACATGAGAACTCACAACAATAAATTAACAGGTAACACGAATTGTAAAGATTTATTCCCTTGTAGGTACTTACGTTTTGCACCCGATCGTAATGACCAGTATTTTACGAGTAAGGTGTAAGATTATCACACTCTAATACAGATTACAAAAAGATACTTAACGAAAAAGTACCGGACTATCTTATCTTAGGGTCACTGTCACTTACTGGAACCGGGCGTTGTAACACAAATTGCATTATTTTCTCCTAATTACTACTTAGCACTTCGTAAAACTGTATGTTTTCCTCTAATCAGCTAGGGTTAAGGTAGATAACGTAATAATAATATTTCACGTCATTAAATATTACTTACTGGTTTTAATCGACTTATTAATTATGTTAATAATCGTAGTACACTGTATTGTTCGTTAACAAGTCATTAATGACCTAGTTTAATGAATTAATTAAATTAGAAGGCGGATTTATTTACACTTGTGACTTGATACTTTTATTATTATTGACAGCTTAATTAATTACTTATTGTTGTATGTAAAACTATATCTCCATTGCTACATATCAATTTTATTCTATAAGATCAATAACTCGTAAACTATTTACAGTACAACTATTTTCTTAATGTCCTTCGGCAAACTTCGTGTTTCTATAGAATAGAATATATTTATTTGCATTTAAACATGGTACAATAATGGTCTTAGTAATAGGGTTATGATCTACATGTCTCGCCATGGACTGGCATAACATTTTAAAGAAACCAAGTTCCTTATAACTAGAATTATCAATCGTCGGATTTCTATCAGTTGCTCTTTGCACTTGGTGCAGACCGGACGGTCTCAATCGACTTTTTAGAGCGTCCGGTTTGCATCAAGCACTCTAGGAAACTGATAGAAATCCGACGACTGACGAAACACGAAGTTTGCTGAGGGACATTAAGAAAATAGTTGTACCTTATTATTTTGATACAGTTGGTCTGGAAAGTACATCGTACCAACGTCAAGTGAAACAAACAGCTGTTTCGGTGTTATAAGTTACTAGCTTCGCCCGGCGGTTTCACCCGCGTGAGTTTCGATCCCGTGGGATTATCGGGATAAAAAGTATCCTATGTCCTGTTCCAGGTGGTCCAGTGTTCCATGGTCTATCCCTGCGCCAAATTTCATCCAAATCCGTGCAGCCGTTTTAGCGTGAAAGCGTAACAAACAGATAAACAAACAAACTCACTTTCGCATTTATAATATTAGTTATCGGGATAAAAAAGTATCCTATGTCCTGTTCCAGGTCATGGTCTATCCCTGTGCCAAATTTCATCCAAATCCGTGCAGCCGTTTTAGCGTGAAAGCGTAACAAACAAATAAACAAACTCACTTTCGCATTTATAATATTAGTTAGGATTTAATGATTTTTGGCGCTCTTGTGTTTTTTACTGATTATGCCCATTTAAAAACGTGCCAGTAATTTATTCCTAGAACATACAAAATGGCAGTTCTCATATGATTAGCGTAGGATAATGAGCATTCTATACTTCAAAGAAAACAACTGCCGACTGAACATGTTTAAAGAGTGACGTGTCTGTTTTAATTACCCACATAAACTTATGCAAATTAAACTAAATTACCCATTTCTATTCTTCCTGAGTATTGACTCAGAAACGGTAGGTACAGTCGACCGTACGTCAGTGGTAACACTTGGACTTGACAAGTTTCAATTTAAAACGAGGCTTTAGTTTAGTAACTTTTGACGTGTGATCTACTGTACTGTTCCTATCGTACATTAACAAAAATAATGTAAAGTGCGATGATAATTAAAACACACACGGTTGTAATAGTTTGAATATCATTAGCAAGGTCCATTGTAACGTCAGCCGTAATAATAGTTATAATTATGATGTGTTTATGACGTGGAACTCATCATACGGTTGTTTCCAGTCGCATCGGACGTGTCGAGTTACGAATACGATAGTACCTTACCTACTTAAATAATACTACACTATGTATAGGACACGTACAGACAGAAGACGTAACGTTTGTTGTTTTTTATTATTAGAATAGGGTTGCCAACCGTCCCGTTTTCCAAGGACATGTCCTGCTTGGAATGTCCTGGATGTCGTGGATAGTTTTTAAGTAACGTCCTGGGTTTTTTTAAAGCATCCCGGTAAAGTCCTGTATTTTAAATTTCGCGCCTTCAACCTTACGTTTATCATTTTATAATTAGGGTTCCGTACCCAAAGGGTAAAACGGGACCCTATTACTAAGACTCCGCTGTCTGTCTGTCTGTCCGTCTGTTACCAGGCTGTATCTCATGAACCGTGATAGCTAGACATTTGAAATTTTCACAGATGATGTATTTCTGTTGCCGCTATAACAGCAAATACTAAAAAACAGAATAAACGCACTTGGCCAGTTTTTTTTAACTAGCTTCCGCCCGCGGCTTCGCCCGCTAGGCATATCGATAAAAAGTACCCTATGTCCTTCCCCAGGATGCCATCTATCTCCTTGCCAAATTTTGTCGAAATCCGTTCAGTGGTTTAGGCGTCAAAGATAACATACAGACAAACAGACAGAGTTACTTTCGAATTTATAATAGTAGTATGGATAATTCATTCCTTCATTTAATATTTCTTATTACATAAAATAAATTTTTTTAGAAGACAAGTTCATGAACCTGTTTTCGTCGCATGTTGCTATTAATTAAGTTATACTGCGTCCAGTTTTTAATCCGAAATGTCCTGGTATTTTCACCTTCTAATCCTGGTTAAAAAAAATTGGAACCCTATTTTAGAACGATTTATTCTATTATTTATGTGTAGTTAAAAATTATAACTTTTTATTTATAAATATCTCGTTTACTCACCATTTTCCAATACTTCTTCGACAAACAACGGTCTGCCAAAATACGAGTGTTGTTTGTAAACATTGTTTTATGTTTATGGTGGAATGCGCATCAAATTGAGAAGACGGATTTGAGATGTAGGTACATAATTGAAGAAATAGTTCTTCATCTGCCTACCCAAAAAATAATTGAGATGAGCGGGGAGGGATGATGATAATGATGGTAGAAAAGTATTTTAAAATAACAATTAAATATGACAAGTTATTAACACAAAGGGACAAGGGCAGGGAGAAGAAGAAGACTCATGATTATGCTTGTCCTAAATAACGATCCAACATCCAATCTCCCTTATTAGTACTTGAACCATCATCATCTTCCTGCCCTTGTCCCATGTTACTTGTGGTCGGCGCAACACGTTTTCTTTTTCCACTCTCCCCTGTCAACCGTCACGCTATCATTCACTCCCTTCTCTTTCATATCATTCCTCACACAATCCATCCATCTTGTCTTTGGCCTTCCTCTCCCGCTCCAACCATCAACATTTATATTCATCACTTTTTTAGTCACATGCGTTGCGTCCTTCCTCATCACATGCCCATACCAGGCCAAACGATTACCTTTCAACTTTTCTGTCACTGGCGCCACTTTTTAAATTCCCCTATACTCATTTCTTTCTTTATCCATTTTATTAATTTATTAGTTATTTTTCTTTATCCATGTTATTAGTTCTTAAACCATAGAATCATTAATTTCGTTCGAAACGTGATACCCACAGTCACTGGTAATACCGTTCGCTACTACATGTACCCCCTCTTTAGCTTAGCTACCGACCAGTTAATTGTAGTTTTTGTCAAATGCTCGGTATTCTCCCCTCTGCATATACCGGCTCGCAACGAGTTACACTGGTCGGCGAAACGATTACATTTCCCCTTACCATGTGTTGTATACGACAGTTTTTATCTAAGATTTCCGCAGATGTCGATGTGTTTGTAACCTCTGGTTACGGATGTTAGGCCTGGATACAATAACTTGTTCAAAATAACCTATGTGGGGAAATGGGTTGTCAAATGCTGCGAAATTTATGTTGAAATTGCATTTTGTATTAAAAATAATACGAGGGAATCTTACAGTAGTTGCGTATGATGTGTAACATTTGACATCTCACCTCGGTAATAAGCAACATTATAAGGTAATAAATAAGCAACATTAAAGGGGCGGGGCCTCGTCAAGGTCGTTTCTGACGGCCAACTCTAGCAACGCGCGCGTTCATTCAAATCAAATAGCGCGCGCTTCCCTAGCTTCCTGTTACACACTTCCGTCGCTTTTCACGAAATCACTCCCACAGATTGCAGGAAAACGAGAGAAAAGATGTTACACCTCAAAAACAATTAAAAAACGTTGTACTCAGACATTCCGTCGAGAATATTTAGATTAGATAGCAAATAAGACCAATCTCCATGGTGTAGCGAGAGCCATACTATTTCTACTCGTTAAAGTTCACATGATTTGAAGAGAACTCCAGCACATACACAAGTCGATGTGGAAGTTTTCGCTCAATGAACGTTTTCGTTCTTTGAACCTTACAATAAATTACAAGGTATAATTATTCCTAGGAATGCTCCCTCTTTATTAGAACCCATATGAAATTAGTACGAAGAAGTGATGTTAATTACCATTCACAAAGTCATCGTTTAGTACCTATTGCTCATTATATTCACGTATTTACTTAGTAGGTTTCCGTCGCAAACAGAACGACTACTAAACTACTATACCAATAAAGGAGTGGTCATCATATGAGTCCACAAATGGATATTAGTGGCAACAAACTTGGGCTAGCACTCAAACCAGTCCAAGGAAGCCAACTTACACCCCATTCAAGACTATTATGACAAACGCTTTTGACTACCTCTATCTATAGATTGCTGTATGCTGGAATATTGCTATGAAACTTGAATGACTGAGCGTATTAGCTTGACTCGATAACGGGTCTTCAATGACTCCGATAATTTGATTGAGCAGACATTTAGGATAATCTTTCTCCGTCGCAGTACTCGCAGTAATCACACTTGTTGGAGAAAAATATCAAGAAGTGGAATAAAAACCTGTTACAAGTAAAAAGCTGGAGTTAACCCAAACCGGATATGCAAGTTCTTTCTAATATTTTCATACGTATGACGATACTTACATAAAAGTAACGTTAGATAATTTCTTCGATTAGTCTGTTGAAGTGATTTATTTTGTATATTACAAAAGTCAACTATCGGAAATAGCCCCCGGTCACTCGGTTACGGTTAGTTTAAGTGAAATTTAAGATTTCAACAAGCCATGGCCGGCTGGTGTTTGAGTAAATGAAAGGAATCGTTTAGCGCCCGCCAGCGGTTATTGGCAATTTCTCCGCGCGACGTCGCCCGGGGCGCCTCGTTTCCCGGGAGCCCGGCGCGACTTGGCGCGATAGCAGTTTTTGCTCGTCCGGCGACGCCGGCGCTGGCGAGATGTAATCGTGGACTTTCTACAGCTGAGCGGTTGGTCGCCGAGGCGGTTTCACTTTCATGCGGCGGCGGAATGCGGCCGGACCTCCGACCCGCGGCCGCCGTGTCACCGCTGTGTAGCCTTCCCCCACACGCGCCCTTAAGGCTCGCCGAATAAACGTACGCATGCATATGCACGCCGCCGATCATGCTCAACACGCTTTGCATATCAACGAAGACTCCGAGCCAATCGTATTATACAGTTGGATTATTGAATAACTTTCATGTGGCGGCTATAACGGTTCTCTCGCATACGATCACCGCCTTCAGGGAACCAGGCCCGATTCCGACATTTGGAATCGCTAGAGCTAACGCATGACTTACCTACAATACATAGATTATCGGTCGCGGGTTAATTTTGATTCTACAAGCGGCCCGAATACCTGAGTTGGATGCCGGCGCCGACTGGCGAGCTATCCGTGCTAATATCTTATTCGTGTCATTAGTGCGAAATGCCAGCCGTTTGGCACCCGCGGCGCCGGCCTCAGCGTTCCCTCGCGGCCGATGCACCGCCCTGGGCCGCACCAGCTAAATTCGGGTCCGTTGCATCACGCATCACTTTCAGTTTCGTTTGTCACGCGGCTATTTTAGATCGAGTGTCGATTATTAGAACGCTGTTTTTAGCCATAGCGACCCGTTAGACATTCGGAACGCTCTGGCATCATGACTAACCCATAAAACGCTCAGGAAACTTAAATAATTATTTTACTATAAGCGTAACCTCGCATTTCTTATTCAAATAAGACGACGGTAGCTAGAAGAGGATACAATAAGGCTAGAGCTACGTTTCAAAGTCGGCTCCTAGTTTGCAGTGAGTCTCGGCGTGCTGCAGTTATCTCGAGTTTGCGGAACGAAACCCGATCCGTATGCAGCGGCACGCGAGCGAGGCCAGCGCGTCCGCCGCACATATACCATTTACCATACTTACCTTATCTACCGTTGGGCCAAACAACTATTTTTCTTCACCCGCGAGCCGACTCGCTGCACCTCCCTTGCGTGTAGTTAGGTGCGAGTATACGATGTATCCGGTTTCGCCGGTCATTGGGTATCTAAAATCATAAGCGAGAGTTATGATTTTGCTTCGCCGTATTCGGGTAAACATACAAGTTGATGAGGTGGTGGTTCGTTGGTAGCAGTCGTCACGCTCCGCGGACGTCCCGGTTGTTCTGTGGTCGGCGGTCTTGCCCTTCATTCGCAAGGCCGTCGGGCAAATGTTCACCTGCGCCGGGATCGCAGGCGGGCGTGCGCCGACCGCCGGTTGTGCAATCAGCGCGACACCTCGGCACACGTGGGCGATCGCCTGCCGCTCGAGAACAATCGAGCCTCTCATTCAACAACACGCCCGCTGGAATGCGTGCTTTTGATATCGTTACAAAACCAACAGTAACGGTGGGCCAATGTCAACACGGCTCCTGTATTGACTTTTAGATTGTCTGTATGGTAATGTGATCGCCGCAGCGCGCGGTGTCTGCATCGCGTATTAGCCGCGCATTCGTGTAGGCGACTAGATTTTCCGACGCTCGGGTTGGGCCACTTGGCATAATGTGGCCACGCAGCGCCGCTACGTAGCGAAAGTCTGGCCGACCTTCGGCGTCTAGATATGGGCAGTAATACCTCAGATCTTGATATACCTAATTACGAATCGACTAAGAAACTGCTCGGTGACAAGTTGTATGAATTAAATGTTGACTGATTATGATACGCGGCTCGTTGGTCTTCCTTATCGCGTTTAGTTACGTGATCTACACTCGATGCAATAATTAACGCGGTCTTATTGCTTCATCACGAGAGTCGCTTATTCTGTGTCCATGTTAGAACTGTCGAGAAGATCTAGTCTCGAAATAGTTGGATGGATCGCATGCCTAGATAAATCCCGAGATATGATCGACTCGGCGACGGCGCTGTCCTGTCTATCGTTGACAATATTTTTAGTAATAACAATCTTGGGTATGCAGTGTCGAGATGGCATCGCTTTATCAGCCGTGTGTCATTCGCTAATTTTAGAATACGATATAGTGGTATGTTACTCTTTGTTTTTAATCTCTCTAGTCTGTCTATCATCCTGTATACTCCACGTTTTTCTTGACTTGTGTAGTAAACAGTGTTGATTTTTTAAAGCTCGGATATTGTATTTATTGAGACTGAAAAAACGAATTAAGGCGGTTTATAGTTCGTGTGGGCGTTGTGTTAGTGATAGACTAGATAGATGGCCCAGTGAGCTCGATTGCCTTTCGTCTGAATCTGCTATGTTAGCATGAATCACAAAGTTATGAGATTTCGTGATGTAACGTGTGGACTTTCCCGAGCTAAGAAATTCGGACACGTCTTCAAATGTGTCACATTAATAATATTGCAATTTATAAAAATAAAACGTTGCCTGTTTACATATGCGAGTGTTTTATTATCATTTCAAGTCACCGTGTAATTATGTTGACATCAATTAGTTCATACAATATCAAATCGCGAATTGTCCTATATCAAAAATCGATAATTTCTCGTGCGTCATCCACTTCAAATCGCTTGTAAATACGAGTACCCTTATCGTTGTTATCTATGGTTGCAAATGCAATAAGCTGGTACATATCTGTACAAAGGTCTGGGACCAATATTGACGTGTCTCGGTTACTCTGTTTGCACGCTTGATGGATGCGGTTCGCCGTTGAGACTGTTTACACTCCCTACCATAACCTTGGGCCGAGTTCAGTGACTCGTCCGTCATACGCATCTCGCTTGTCTTTAATTGTACACTTCCGGAGTATTTCCATCCAGTCGGGACCTACGGTATCGGGCGTCACGTTCACGTGCATCCTGCCCAAGAATGCGTTCTATTTATATGACTTGATTTGTGGAGCGCGCCGTGAACTAAACTTCTGTAAGTGATGCTGCCTGTAATGTTGAAATCTATTACATTTTATAGCTAGTTTACTAATTTCGGGCTAATACTCGCGTCAGCGGTGATGGATCCTACGAGTTCGGCTCGTATTGGCTGTAAACGGCGGTGTTATTTCAACATACCACGGTGAGGATTTATAGCGCGTCGACCGGCGCTGCGTAAATATAATTAGAGAGGCTATTTATCAGCACGGCGGAAGGGCGCTCGCTATCGCCGCCGTAAATCTCCTGCAGCCTCTGACGGCTCAATCCGGCGAAGAAATGGAATGTCATGCTAATCGCGACGGTGAGGATCGCGCGCGAATTTGTCCGTTGGCCGCACGGATCTATCCCCCATACGTTACAATCAGTCGGGATTACGAGCTGCACTCCGCATATTTGCGTAGACGGATAGACGAGAAGTCAAGAACCACTGCCGCTGCTTGTGCTCAGGATCAATTTATGCTTATTCTCTAACTTAAATCGAGCCGTCATTCCATTCTTCAACTTGGACTGTAGATATTTTATTTTGGTTAAGTATATCGTGTGTGAAGTAAGCAGCTAGTCCAAGGACAGCGTCATCGGCGGCGCGTGCGCAGCGGGGCTCGTAATTGGAGCCGTCGCCGGCCGCGCCGACTCTGCACGCATCGCACCCACTAACTAAACGCACACGATAAAACATCACTGCTATACTGGACTATAATTGAAAAATAATATACAAACATGTTTTTTTTATTATGAAAATTAACGTGGAATTGATTAAATGTTTAAATGCTATATGGTTATGTAATTCATTCATTTCATAACGGTTATGTAATGAATAATTATTATAACGTTTTAAGGTCACTCATTAATTTTAAGTTTGTTTTTGAATGAGGATTGAATGAGATTTTTATTAAATAACTTCAAATTCTAACCATCGGGTTAGAATTTGAATTACTTATATATATAGCAGCCGGAACCTCTGATGATATACTAATTCCTGCGAATAGAATATCCGACGCTCGTATAATCGATGTATTTTGTGTAAGGTATAGCAACGTCGTTTGTTACTTTGTTAGTTACGTAGAGGTTGGTAGCGAGTGCTTGCGGGGTGGTCATGCCCAGGCCTGCGCCGGCGCAGCTGAGCATTAGCATAAACCGTGCTCGTGCGCCGCCCCGTGGCACAGCCACGATACATGTGGTGCAAGTAGGGAAATAACCGAGGGGATACTTTAAAATTCGAAGAAAGACACCTTAATTATAAAACTAAAGCTTTAAATAAAATAATTGCTGAGGGGTGAGAGCAAAGAACAGGGCCACCCTATCGCTTTCCAGGATTAGAAACGACCAAAAGCACTTTTTCAGCAAATGCCGAATGCAGAAAAGAAGCTTACGTTGACAACTCAAACAGAATTAAAGAAATCAAACAAAAACAAACCAAGATGTGTTCCTAAATAATTTCTCAAAGCCGCCGTAAGATTCTGCAAATATTGAACGTACTTAAAATCAGAGTACAAGGAAATGTAATTCCGCAAAGCTGTGCCTGAGAGCCACTGTCCGCCGCCCGCGCCGGTCAAATCACGTATTCTCAATGTCACCTTGTACCATTTTATGATGCGGTACAGGTTCCTCTCTTATTGCACCAAGCGCATTAAAAATATTTTCTTTGTCATACAATACGCGAACACCCATGAATATTTAATGGGACACTCGCCGCAGCCCTGACCTTTATTTTAGCCTTTTCCTACGCCCATTGTTCGTGGCTAGCCCTACGCTTTGTAGAACTTATCTAATGTTGCCTTATTTTGTTTCAGGTTAGTAAATATTACCATACAACAGTAAGTTTGTTCAGATTTTTCCTACGTCGATATCCTTCAACCATCTTCTTTGTTTAGTTCAAGCCTCGGAACAAAAAATATGTATTTACTACGATGCTGACGTAATCGATGACCGATCTAAATGATTATCCTTTCAACCGCTGACTCTGACTCATCCGTGTGTACCACAAACCTGTGGGAGATACGAAATATTCGGTTTTAATTAACCTTTTTCTGATGACTAATAAAACGAGAATTCGTATTTACATCTCTTCAAGACTGTCGGTCGACCGGCGAAATGTCACCCAACGAACCAATATTTTATTGAAATATAGAAAATGTTCTTGTATACGATCGAGTTCAATGTTCTAGGAGTGATGAACTGAAAACAGCCTCGTGGAACGTTGTTAACGTGTCTAAAAAGGCCATTAGGTGGAGTGAGGGCCGTCGCCGTCGGCTGCATGTCGTCACTCAACTCTCGGTTTTTTGTCGCCAAAGACGACCAGTTATCTTCTTCCTAGTCGGCCGCTTTGATTAACGACCGTAACCCGATCTAGTGTGTTTTCGTTCTCCTACCGATGAAGCCCACATAGATAAATTAATTCAAAGGCTGATATACACCCACGCGTAGGACTAACACGGACGCTTGTAATAACAAGACTTTAATAATGTCGAATAAGTGTAAATCAATTGTGGCCAGGCAAAAAATACACCGCTGGAAATAAAACCACTTAAAATAATTACTGTCAATCGAATTCGAAGCGAAAAAGCTATTCAAGCAGAGATGGACCTCCATAACTAGTATACTTTATTTGATCTGTAACTGTGTCAGCTGATGGAATTGTAATGATTAAATCACCGGAAATTGCATTCAATTATATACTTGCAACGGTTCGGTGACCGATTATTATAGTAAACATGGATGATGACCGCAACGAGATGCCTCGGTTGCTATCTGCTAGTTGAGAAACCAGTATCGTACATTCCGAAAAATAGGTGTTCAGATGGCGTCCGGATAATGCTGTCGACGCGGAATTCTACCGATGTGCGAGATCAAACATCCCGTGAAACGGAGTGCGGGGATGCCAACACGCCAAATGTGCAACTTCAATGTTCTCACACAATGAACGACCCTCTCGTTTTACCTTGCACTTACTTCTCTTTCTATCGTCAGTTTGTTCGATTTTGGGCGACTGTGCACGATGACAAAGCGTCACTTTCTACGGGGCGCACGCGCAGCGGCAAATGAAGTGTGTCGCGTACGCAGACAGCTGCGCGATAGACTCTGCTCTAATGTGCGCCGGAAACCATCAATTTAGATAGTGCGCTGGATTGCCGCCGCGAAGCTTCTGCCGTAGGATGCAACTGTTATACGGAGGAAACTGTGATTTATTTCCTTCATTGTTTTGTGGCCGAGATCTCTTACTCTGCATCCTCATTTAATTAAACGCTGGCTGGTTACCCACTTATAAACAAGATGTACTACGCCTAAGTTTTATATTTTGCTGATGATAATCTTTATCTCAAATGATATGAAAACAACACTTTGTTTAATGAAGTCTGCAATGATTTGGAACCTCTCAACTTCACCATTAATCCAATAAGGGTAACATCTGCTCTGCTATTCCCCCAGTCTAACGGCACAGTACGCATGCCCCTCTGACTATATAATAATCTGTCTCAATTAGAGTGTATTTTTTTAAATCATGTTTTTATTTATCATCTAGCTCTAATTTGTTTTGGAAATCCATATCAGTTTATACGAATTGTGTATCGTAATCGTTCACACGGTAACTTAAACTGCATTCACAATCGGATACTGCCTTTCTGTGACCAATTGGGAATTCGGATTCTCATTACAACATGCATCGGCGGTGTTGTTCAGCAGGCCCATGTTATGGCTATTGGTTAAATTGATACAGGCATCGCCTCTTGCATGTTATCGGCTACTTTCTCGCGTCCGAGCGAGCGGTGCGCCGTTGTCGAAGTATTGTTTATGAAAAGCGGGTCAGAAGAAAGCGATAGAGGGGCGAGAGCGGCTGGTCACTCGCTGATATCTCCCGGTGAAGAGGTCACGGCCATTACACGAAAATAAACTGAAGACAGAACTTAACAACAGCACACAAAACGTTTATTGCCGCCGTAAACTGTAACAGCAGCAGATTTTTTGTACGGATCCGTGAACGGCCGATAATGGAACCGATTTCTCTTTTTGCACATTTTTCTGTTGCTAATTGGTTCTGTGTTTATTGTGGGGAATTTTATTAACTTCGGCAGTACTTTCAAAATGTGTTCGTTATCCGTGCAATCCCTCGTTTCAATATTCATTTGCGCGTGTGTGAATATGTTTGTACACTTGCACCGTCGCATTGTCGGCGTCTCTGGCGCAGCGTTCTCTGTATCGAATCAGGAATGCGTTCGCACATCATGGCCGGTGTGGCAACAGTCGCGGCTTGTCACATGCACTCGCACAGTAGACAATGGTCTTGTCTGCGATCACTCTTTGTTTAAGTGTTTTCTCGTCTCAAGGTCGGCCGGCGCTGCGACCATTACTTTTATCTTTCGACTTCATCCTTACAATTTCCCGGCCTATTGCTCCGCTTTGTTTAAAGGCAGTCGTCCGCTCTTTCAAGCTTTTATCTGTACGAGTTTTTATTGTGTTCCTGTGCTTGACACCCTTAGTTTAGTGACGTATTGTATCCGGGATCCGTACCGGTTCTGTTCAAACATATCTCTATTGTTAATCTTCATTGTAGACGTTTTGTTTTATGTATCAGATATTTCTTATTTAAGTATTGAAGGGTGTAAATCATGTAATTCAACACCGTGTAGTTTGTTACTCCTAGGGCAAATCTTACCGGTATCTGCGGCCGCGCGGCCATATTTCACGCCGGCACTGGGTCCCCCATAATTGGTATGCGGCGTTTTGTCCAGGCTCGCATCGATAAAACATCTCTTCCTCCTCGTATGTAACGTAAGCTTATTGGAGACCAAGATTTAGAGGTTCCTTGAGCTCGTAACTTGTTCAGAATTCAGAAATGTTTATGTGTATGTACTCTCTAGTTTAGCTCCATAAACGAATTTAGTAGATATTCTAAACGAACAATATTCTTGATGTTTTCGTTCTTGTTAAAACCAATGGAAATCATATTCAATGAGAGTCCCATGTTGCTTTTCTGTCAAGAAACAGCTGCATATGACATGTACCTGTTCTGGTTCCTGTTTTCACTACTAGACAAGTTCTTACATCGACGGCCAAGATTTTACGATTACTGGTTTTATTAGAAATACTGAATGTAAAACATTATTTGTTATTAATTGCATGTGTTCATCCGTTCGGCTGGATAGATGTGATGTTCGCATCGTGATTAATTTGTGTAAACATTCCTGCTAATTGCCCCTATTAGTGTAACGTGTTATTTAATGTTATGGCCCCCAGTGCTTTGATGTCTTGCGTTTTACCTGGATGATTTTATTTTATACTCCCGCTGGTAAGAAAAACATTCATGAAGAATGTTTCAATTGCTTGTTTTCCCGCGCTTCGTGCTTGTTGATTGAGGGAAAGGTTGTAACCACCTTCTAAGATGGTCCAGCAAGTTGTAAAGGCTGAATGTATTAATTTTTTCGGCATGGGTTATGTTATATTTGGTTTTAGTCAACCGACTTCGTCTAAGTTGCATTCATTTGGTGTTTCAGTTTTTATAAAGCTTTTAAATTTTGTGTAGGAGATAATTTGGACAAATTCTAATCTGATATATTTTTTTAAACGAATTAGTTGATTCATGCTCCAGATTGTATATTTAATATTTTAAAATTATAAATCTTTATTAGTACAAGTCTCCTAACAGAGTTTTTGCTGCATTGTCAATAAATATGAAATGGTTCACTGCCATATTAATTACGTCTAGATTAGGTATGCGAAAACGAATTAGTTATAGAACGATCGTCCGTCGTTATTTAAGTTAATGGCATGTGGGCTGCGCCCACGCACATAGAGATCAATAAATTATAGAGACGTGTGGCGTCCACGACCTTTCCGCAATATTCATGTGCTAAATCGTTTAATATATCAAATTATCGTTAATCTGGAAAATATCTTCATTAGACCAGGATAGACATTGGACATGACATTAATTATAACATTCTGTAAATGGTAGCGAATGATAGGTAATAATTTAAATAAACAAATACGAATACTATGAATATTCATCTGACATGAAAAAGGAAAAGTAAGGTCAAAGTTTTCAAAGCACATTAAAGAAAAAAGGAAGTAATAACAACACAGTAGAGTATTAAATTACTGGTTGATTTATAGGCTGAATCTTATTAGGTGGTTGGGAACGACGCCAACTTCGATCGCAGAGACATTCTATGCCAGAGCCGTGTCACTAGACTGTTCTGCATAGAAATGGTGATATGATTCAGTTTGTTCCATTCTCGGACCAGATATACTCACTGTATACATTTTAGAACAAAAGAAACTATTTCATATGAAGATGCAAGTAAAGATTCTGAACTAGTTTTCTAAACATCTATTGCATTAATCTGTTTATTTCTAAAAACAAATAGAATCAAAGCTGCCCTTTATAATGACGGATAATGCAATAACAGTGCAGTCTATTGATCATAAACTTGACCGTGAATAAATAATCCCTGTACATAACATAACCAATGTTTGTTGTAAGCTCCTTATGCGAAATCGACATGGCTACCATATTCGTTACAAGGAAAGATTTGCAAGGGATTTGCATAATTCTACATGTGTATCTGTTTGTAATCCAGCGTCATCGACTCTATATCATAGCCAATCGGTAATCCATATGTTAGGAGAAAAAAAAACACGATACTCTATGCATAAACACTGCACGTTTTGCTTTGGCAAATAAAAAAAGAAAAGTTCAAATTTAGAACAACGTTCAACTCTGTCAGCTCATGGAATATTAAGGACAACGAAATTACAGATTTTACCAAGAAGCTGCTTACTTTTTACAGTTTTAAGCGGCGAGTTTCTTATGACCGGTGAGAAAAAACAGCCTGGGGACATGACTCGCTAATCTAAATGACTGTTTGCTACTCAAACTGCTTCAGCAATACAAACTTCCGTATAATTCAGGCACATGTGTTTTAGTACAATTTTGTTTTGGTGAGAACCAATTTGAACGCCATGTGGGTGGTAGAATTAGGTACTAGCGGTTACGGCAACGTTTTTTCGTCTTCCAAATATATTCTGATGATTCAGACCTCCTGCGTTGTAAGATCTAGTGAAATAAGTTCAGTAGTAAGAAATATCAAAGCGTGATGACTGAAAAATGATGAATGATTTCGTTGGAGTTCGCTGAAACTTCTGGAAAAGTCCAGATGACATGTTTTGTGAAATTAAAACAACGCAGTTCTGATAATTCGATATCAGTTTTATTGGTTTTTTTTTCGATTGGACCGAGATAAGCTGAAACCTTATCTATTTAAGAACCTATGAGCCAATACAAATAAAAGTATACGAAAACACTGAAAAGGTGGGTTGACAACTACTGCTAAGTGACAGAAAATCACCTAACGTAACCACAATTATATGATGGAACAGTTCTCTTATTTCAAGAGTTTGAATGACATACGCAAAATTTTCCGTCGATGACGCTAATGTAATTTATAGGAAAACCATCAATCGTGCTCGCTCTTAGATCCTGCTCACATTCATCGATCAATATGTTCTTCGGCCAAAATTCATTGAGCGCCTCATCTGTCGCTTGTGTTACATAGATGTGATTTATGATGCTTCGGAGTTGACCCGGTCACGAGTTCCATTACATAAGAATGAGCGATTAGTTTACTGTGCTGCTGTGGTATGCTCAGCGATCCGTCTTGCGTAAATAAATTCCTATCTGTCGCGAAGGTTACTGATATGATAAGACATAGAAAGAGACGCGAGAGGCACCGGCAAGGTTCTGTAGTGAAGATAAGGTTATTATTAAAATTTTAAGGAAAAAAATTGTAATTTGTATGCATCTGTATGAAATGCAGGAAGGAGGTGTCAGACTCCCGATGCGAAACCATTGCGGGGCCTTGGAATGAAACTATAATTTGTAGTAGCAACTTCCAACTAAATATTTTTGTACTATATCTTTTCCGAGGCAATGTGTCGTGTTGCATTTAATGCTATTTAATTATAAACGCCTGTGTCAACACATACTTGAGCGTTTTCCTTGTACCGTCGACAGCTCATGTTACCGCATATTGATCAAACCGTTGCTTAGAGATTTACAGATCGATAGCGTCAGCGTTAACTAATAGGGATTATAGTAATCCTACCGGGAGGTTGGCTACTGGGACCCAAACGAATTTACTTGTTATTTCCTTTTCTATTAAAGCTAATATTGAATACACTGCTAGTCTGACCGGTTAGTTCCGCTATGAAATTGATATGGCCGTTGAAAGTGATTTAAAAACAAGTCAAATATGCAAAATCTTTTCGCAACAGTAATCTTCCATCTGAGTCATCAAACCGAGTCAAAGACGTGATGTAATTAAATGTCAACTGTCTATATTTTGGAAATAAAATTCGTCGATCAGGTTATAACTTCGACAAACACTCCCCAAAAATTTATGTAAGTGCATAAAATTATTTCGTCTTCTGTCCCAAATATGGTATAAAATATTATACGGCCGAATGCGTGAAATCGTGTTAACCAATAATCATTGTTCATCTTGAAATTAAATTTAACCTCTGCTGGTTTAAATAAACATTTCGATTATTCTCACAGCATCAACTACGGAAGCTCGTATTGTTAATTAATTTCAGTAGATATTCGACTCGTAAAACGGCAAAGTTATAGCCGTTTAACACGGAATTAATGGGGCGACAAGTGTGACCTCCGGCCAGGCTTCTTTGTGACTTAATTTTGTCTCAATAGTGCTATTTTGTTTCTGCTGGAACGTACGCACTCGGCTAAATCGTTTTTCGCCATTTAAAGAATGTTTATTTTAATATGATTTTTCTTCTTCCGCCTGGTTCTTTGTCGAATATGTGAGGTTGATAAGATTATGTCCAATAATACGGATTATGTTTGGGTGCCTCGGCAGCGGGTGCCATTGCTCGGCGTCATAGCCTCTTGAACACTTTTGTTTCTGTAACTTGTCATTTTCATAGTTTTTTTCCACCGGCCTTTGTCAGAGTTCACCGTGGAATCTTTTTGCCTTTAATGTATTCTTCGCACTTCGCACAGGAGCTCGTGGCTAAGTAATAATAGCCGCAAGGGTCGATCCATCAGGTTAAGCTACGCTTGCCGGCGTTGGTCCGTGGATGGGTGACCATCTTTACATGCCGTGACTCCAGTCCTCCGTGACTCGGAAAGCACGTTAAGCCGTTGGTCCCGGCAGTAATTCCTTTGACAGTCGTTACGGGTCGTCGGAAGCCCGAAAGTCTGACAACCAGTCTTACCAAGGGATATCGTATTGCCCAGTTACTGGGTTGTGGAAGTCAGATAGGCAGTCGCTCCATGTAAAATACTGGTATTCAGCTGCATCCAGATAGACTGGAAGCCGACCCCAATATAGTTGGGAAAAGGCTAGGCAGATTTGATTGTATTCTTCGCACTTTGGTGGCGGTGTGGCAATGATGATAGGTCGATGTCACTCAGTAATTTCATAATTGAGTTCTTGAAGCTAAGCCCCACTAACGAAGATCAACTGGGAGGCTAGTTACGTTAACCGACAGCTTAACACGTTCTCGAGGATCTTGTACCAACAACATTTCAATAAATCAACGTTCCTTTCAACACGGGTGGTGGGAAATTTATTGCTTGAAACAATGTTGCGGCGGCTTTGAAACAAATTGGATACGGCGGATACACTCACTGCGTAGTTACTTCATCAAAAATACTTGGATTAGAACCATCAGCATCCAAGATTCACTTCCGAGTCCAATTTAATTAAAAATCACATCTTTTCTCTGCTGTTTTCGCTAATGTCGCAAAATGATCCATTCAACTTCACGTCATTATGAAAGCTCATTAATAATTGTAATAGAAAACCCCATGTTAAGAGGTTAATTGATAATCTAATGGAGGCCCTGTGAAGTGTAAGGAAGCGTTTCTATCGTTGCATAGAAGTCATAAATTATAGCGTCCATATCCTACGTGCCATTTATCATAATATTGTCTGGCGGCCGCGTTTTATCTCCACCATGGCAGGGCAGGTGGGTGTCTGCCTATTTCAATATTAATTGATCCTGCTGCGTTGCGGAATTGTTTTGTTTCTTTGTCTCGTCTGTCGATCTGGTTTGCGATGTCTTTGGTGTGTTAGTTTGGAATCCGAAGTGGCAGGAGGTTGGGTTGCAACCGAACTTATGATCGTGAGCCTGACAGCTCCTTTGGACGAGGTTTAGGGACGTGAATTTTGGAACGCCCAACCGAGTTCGATTTATTAAAGTTTGCAAACGTTTTTGGCTTTTTTGTGAGGGTCGGGAATAGATGACTGGTTAATGTCTGTATCGATATGCGAGGAGCATTATCCCAACTCCTCAATGAAATTTCCATGTGTTTATGTAAAAGAAGTCAGTTTCAATATCAGAAGTTGAATGTTATCCAAATCGCCTTACGAGATCATCATCCAACACATTATTTGAATAAAAGCCTCCATATTGTAAGGCAAAACAATGCTTATCTTACGTGTTGCGGAACATAGACAGTTATTTAGTCATTTGTGGGTATTCACCGTGGGAAAACTTAGCTCATTATACGTATAAAGCGGTATGTTTCTAACCTAATGAGTAATAGCTAAGCAGGCGAAGTTGCAACACATCAGTAAAGCCAAAGGTATCTGAATCAGTAAACGGTTGATCCAGCTAGTTAGTTACCGATCGTTTAATGTTACACTCAGATGACAACGCAAGGTTATCGGCGAGATCGCTAAATCATGACTCACGTGTAACTTTAATTTGACGATACTTGCCAATGTTTATTTGTACAGTTATTCGACACACATAACCTACGTCTTTTGACGCTGCAAACTAGCCGTTGGAGTGCTCTCGACCTCGCGACCTTTATTCAAAGTGCTGGATAAATTCACCAGTCAATGTAGATCCCTGGTTTGCGAACACCAAGTGCAGTGATTCACACGTCTGATAGCTTCCGAGTGGCTGGTCGTGCGGAGGGATGCCCGTTAGACTGGAGGTCATCGGCAGGTGCGGATTTCTGACGAGCGTGCTTTTCCTATTTTGGTTGTGCATTGTTAAAGAAATGAGCGTATCTTGTTACGGCTGTGTCTTGGTGTCGAGTTCCCATCGTTAGTTGATGTGTTCAATATGGCGGCTCTTTTGTATTTGTTTTTTTATGAGCTTCAACTGCAGTGTTGACTGTATCAGGATAAATTTATTTCGAGGTGTTAGGTCACGTCTTCACCGCAAAACCGACAAACAGGATATCATTGTACATAATATTGTTCACCTTGTTTTAATTATGTTTTGATTAATGGGATGCATCGAAGTTTATTTTCATCACCCTATCAACTGGCCTGACTGGTCTTTGTTATTTAAATAATAAAACAATTTATAAATGTTTTCGGTCGGTTGTAGTTAAAATTTTATTCAAAAGTAACGTACCTCTGTTTTTATTAAACAATGCATTCACATTGTAATATAAATTGCAAACTTTACGTTGAAGTTAAAACGTTGGGAGTGCATGTTTTAAAATATTACCATTTAATGGAATGGAAACAATGTTGTATTTTATCGGCGTGAAATTATTCGTGTGTAAAATAAAATTAATCGCGCACTCCATGACGGAAGGATAAAAGAAACTCCGTTGTTCTTAAATATAGCAACATTGTATGAAAAATTAAAATGGAGGATTCGAACCTCAAATTGATTATTAATAACGCATCCATTATTAAAATAGCCAAAAGCGCATGTTGTATGAGTGGCTACAGTAATTTGCATGTGATTGATGTCCCTGCTCCGTGTTGAGATGACTTTTGGTCGTGTTACAGTATGGTATTAACATTTTTACTGTCATTGCTTTATAATCGAAAATTATGGATGAGGCACGCTCCGCAATCAAGCTGACGGAAATGTTAAGTAGCTTTAATCCCCTGCAATTTGTACGGATTCTTTCAAGTTAAATGAAATGTGGGTAATACGTTCGTCTGCCCCAAAAGCTGGAACTCCTGCTCCTCAGCTGGAACTTGGTAAATAGACTTCAGTATTTTGCAGAAATGATCGTAGGTATTTTATTTAGACTTTTAGTATTTGTTACGGGTTTTTTTCAGTTGTCACGGGTCGTCAAAAGCCTGAAAGTCCTGACTACAGGTCTTACCAAGGGGTATCGTGTTACCCAGTAACTAGGTTGTGGCGGTCAGATTGGCAGTCGTTCCATGTAAAACACTGGTATTCAGCTGCATCCGGTTAGACTGGAAGCCGACCCCAACATAGTTGGGAAAAGGCTAGGCAGCTGATGACTGGAGTTTTAGCATTTGGACATTTGGCCCAGTCTTCATGCATGATAACTCAATATATGCAATTGTCTAACAATACAGTTATTTCAAATTTATTATATCGACGATATTCTCGTTGTATCATCTTAATGGCGTGCGACCACGAAATTCGAATCGCGTCATATTTTCGTAATGTTTCCTGTGGTTTTATGATATTAATGAATATTGATGAAATCTTTACTATCTCTTAAATAAATTATGTCGTAAAACGATATTCGGGTGTCTGTGGTTTTCCTCATGTGCGGTGGCCATTACAAGATAAATAATGTATTAAAATACCATTTATACTCCATTTTACTATGTAAGTATTTTTTAATAAATATTTTTATGAGCACTTAAAGAGGATGGGTTTTATTTTTTTCGTGTAGACTATAAATATTCGACGTAGCCATACGCCAGACGCATGCTCGGAAAGTTGTTGAAACTTTAGGCGGTTCACAGATATAAAATTGGATAGTTTGTTGGATCTACTTACCTTGTTTTTCATTTACTAACTATGCACCGTTTTTGGCCGCAAACACAACTGCCAATACATACAATCTTTAAGATGAACATGGGATAAGTACTTACTTATGTTTACAAATCATTTGTGATTTTTCGTTCAGAGAAAATTATGTTAATTTCAAATCAGTTCAATCATTATCATAATATTTGCATCCTGTACTAGTACAAGAGTTGGATCATAAAAATATATCTTCCAAAGACCTGCCTACCAAGTATATCAATTATCCTTTACTTTTATGAATAAGCAATATTTGTATATATTTGTATCACGTCCTGGAAAACGGCTATAACGATTTCAATGAAATTTGGAATATAGGGGTTTACGGGGGCCAAAAATCGGCCTAGTTAGGTCTCATTTCTGGGAAAATTCGTTTTCTCTATTTTGACCCGAGCAGAGCTCGGTCGGCCAGGTACTTAGTAAGTATGATAGTAAAACATGTAAGTGACTCTGTGCTACTGTACCCTTTCTCATCTGTGACATAAAGTTATTAGTCGCGGTTCCAATATCTTAATGCTTTAATTACCACTCACTGTCATATCAATTAAACGGTTCCTCACGTGTAATGTCAGTAAACAATTAAAGATAAATACTGTTACAAAAGTAACTAACTGGCCGGAACGGGTTGGGAAAAACGGGGCGTTTTGAGAAACGGTTGGTTACTTGTGGGAGTGAAAAAAGAGGGGCGATCTCAATGGTAAAGCAGGAAAAAAAAATTGGTAAATTGTCGCTGATCACGAATACATTTTTTATTTAGTTACAGATTGGTATTTATTGATTTTATCGGGTCTCCATTGTTTCGATCTTTTTGTCTATGTTTGTTACAGGGATTTTCCAAACACGCAGTTATAAACAAGGTGTGTCAATCATTAAAAATTATTTATTTATTAATAAAATTCCGTATACCTATTGTTTAGCCATTTCTGGAATTATTTTTAATATTTCCGCCCATTGTGAACACACATACGTCGCAGAATACAGAATTATTTTACAATCCAGTTCCATTATAATTTAAACAATCACATTTGCTGCTCACCTACCAGAAGTTTCTTGGCCGTTTAACAAGGAGGCAAAAAAGCATAGACAAATAAACAAACTCCTACATTGGTGGAGGCACCGAGGCACACAGTGGCTAAGTTGACGTTTCCCACGAGGCTGTTTGTACTCATGAAATGTAAAATGTAATGGTGCACCGTTAGCTTGTGGTCGTGTTGGTAAACTTACACATGGAAGAAGCGAAGCTAAAGCTATGGAAAGATAAAAGAAAGTGCCACAGAAATATTTCTTGTTGATTTTAGAATGTATTGCGAATGGACTTTGGCGATAGTGAAGATTGCCCAACTGCAGTATTATCTCTATTCTATTAATGGTATACTCATCCTGACATTTTCGACCTTTATTGTATGTATGAGAATTAAGCAAATAGCAAAAGAGCATGTAGATCTTTCAATCATCTACATTTCTTGCCCGTCCCACAATATTACTACAAGCAAGAATCTTCTTCAGTTGAATGCTTGATTCTTTTTTGGTTAAATCATCTGCCTAGTCTTTCAATTCCCAACTATATCTTCGTATGTAAAGATGGTCACCCATCCACGGACCAACCGACGAGCAACCACGATCTTTTTGGTTAAATACAGCATACAATAGCTTCTTGATAGCACTGCTGTAACTGTAGCAGGATCACGCAGGTTTAATAAAGTTGACATAATATTGTTGCTGGCTCGTAACTCTTGTGACAGATTTGTGATGTGTTTCACCGTTACACCGCATGCTAATTGACTTAACTGTTTCTGCCTTAAGTTTAATTTTAAATTGCTACACGTTTCACACAGACCGCAAAACTTGATAAGCTACATTTGTGGAACTGTTACAATCAATCTGCTTAGCCTTTTCTTAACTATGTTGGGGTCGGCTTCCAGTCTAACCGGATGCAGCTGAATACCAGTATTTTACATGGAGCGACTGCGCCTATCTGACCTCCACAACCCTGTAACTGGGTAATACCTACGATACCCCTTGGTACGACTGGTTGTCCGACTTTCGGGCTTGTGACGACCCGTAACTGTTGTCAAAAATACACGAATGACAGCCGGGACCAACGGCTTAACGTGCTTTCCGAGACACGGAGGAGTCTCGGTATGTAAAGATGGTCACTCATCCACGGACCCTGGCAAGCGTAGCTTACCCTGATGGATCGACCCGTGCGGCTGTTATTACTTAGCCACGAGCTCCTTTGCGTTGTTGTATTAGGTTTGTGGGACTGTTCTGTTACCTACAAGTTGTTAATTTTATTTCCTTCATCGGATCTTTTACACTCCCGATAAATAACGACATCCTCGAACAGGTGACCTTATTAAAGCTTGTAACGAAGTTTAATTAAAATCATTCAGTTCATCCGATATTTACGAGCAGCCGGATCGCCTTTATCAAAGCTGAACTTCAGTCACCATTCAACAGATCGCACGCGACCGAATTCGGCACGTTACCGTTAATTCGCAACGTGTCGTCTGTCCGGTCCGGATTCGATTTATAACCGACGTAATCGGGCCTTACGGTAAACTTGATCTCCTCTTACATATCGCTCTATAAAGCATGGAACACACGCTCAACACGCACGCTGAGTTCAACAGCGACCCTGTTTTGTGACGATAAGTGAAGTCTAGTTTTCAATTAGATTTGTGAAATGGTCTTGATTGAGAGTCAGTGTGTTATAGGGACATATGTGAATGAGGAGGGTTTGTGTGACAGATGCGTCACTCGTTATAGAGTTCAATTCAAAGCAACTATCAAACTGTACTTCAATTTAACGAGTTCTTTCTCCAATCTCATTCAAAGATTTTAATTCAAAAGCATCTCGCAGAGAAATCACACTACATACCTAACCGTCACTGCCATAATCGCCTGCAGTGTTACGTAAATCCCATGTCAGTGACAGTGATGTGTTCTGGCAGTGAGATGTTCAATTTCCCCGCTCGCTTCCCATCAACCTTTTTGCCGTTTGTACAGACAAAAATGTGCTTAATGTCTCTCGTTAACCTTTTAGTAAGAACAGATGTAACCCTCCGGCGGCGACGCATAATTGCGGAAGTAGACTCTGCCTCCTCTACCTGTTTGTGTACGTTTAAAGTGTTATCTTTGTCATCTGTTTTGCTAAATGGCCCTTTAAAGACTTTAGCTACACTCTTTGTTTCGTTTTCATTGTGTGTACCTACGTCCTTCTGGAACGTATGACATTTCATATCCGTGTTTTCGTGGAAATTAACTATAGAAACCGGCTAGTTGGCCGTTGCGACAAAGTGCGTGATTAGTATCGTTTCTATAGTTCACCAGGTCGGTGTGGTTGTGGCCGTCTAGTGCGCGAGATCCCTTACCGAGCATAAAAGGGTAAGAACATTTTACCCTTCTTATGCTCGGTAAAGTATCAGTTTTCGTAAATGTGAGACAGTCGACAATGTCTAAATTATTTGGCAGCACTTTCCACATCACTTTCTATTTCCTAGACAATTAAAACACCTCATCGCGTTAGGTGTGTGTGTGCGCCCGCCCACTCGATCCTCGTCAATTAATTAGTCATGCTTTCAACTGTTCAGGAGCAAGCAAGGAACGTGAGCATATATCTCAGCTTAGGTAAACAGTGCACGCACGAAGTGCGCGGCGCCGGCGCACGCCAACGACCTAATTCTTTGAGTGGTGGTGCAGGCGTCGCGACGCCGCGGTGCATTTGCTCATTACATATGTTTTAACAATTAACAATTCAATCTTGAATGTTTTATTCATCTGTTTGTTAGTTTCCGCGTTGGATGGGAATAAAGGAAACGTTGTGTGATTTGTTTATCTAGCGCGCCACTTCTTGGAACCATTTAGGTTCTGTAACTCAACTTTGTCGAGGCAAATGGGTTCTTTGTTATTGTACTCATACGCAGCTAGAGCTTTACAAATTGCTTAATAACTTATTGACTGCGGCGTGAACGTGACTAAAACATTTGTATTTGTTGCTTAGATTTTTGTGTCAAAAAAGGTGGTCGTGGCCGTCTAGTGCAAGAGATCCCTTACATGTTCGGAATCTTATCGACTGTTTAATTGTCACATAATATAAGTAACATTGACACGATTTCAAAGTAATTAAAACGTCAGTGATCGGTTATAAAATTGTGTAAATAAATAGCCCCTTGATATTTGTCGTTGAATAGTATTAGTTAGCTGGCTACAAGGGCGAGGAGTTCACGTCGACATTTGACGCGGCGGTCACGAACACCTATCGACTCCTGCGCACGACTTGTGCACTCAACTCATTGTGCAATTAAAATATAACTAACCGATGAAAGCTCCAAGGTCCACACTAATTTCACGTCAATTCAACCTAATTGAAATACTCGAGACCTACTACCATACAATTAAGATGCAATATCATATCTTCGAAGTCTATAATTAAAGTCCATGTCCCAATTAAATCGATACAAACCTCTCAATGTGACGAAATGTTGCGGTTTCACTTCGCGATAAATAGTATCGATAAGGTACACCGATCCAGTTATTAGTGTCGATGCTTTTCAGTTTCGTCCTTAACATCGATGTTATTATAATCGATTTCTGAATTCTTGATTGTTTGAGTGATGGGAAAAGATCATCGACAACGCCTCCCGATGAATTAAATTTGAATCGATTCACGCATAAAAGGCTGTTTCGTGTCTTGCGTTATTCATGAGGCTGCATACTGATGAGTGGTTTTAGAGCAAAATGAAGAGTAGATTTGCTGTTTTTTTCGTGCACGTAGAAATCCTTTTGCGACGATGTAGTGTGTTAATAAAAAGAAAGTGCATGTCTATTTTTCTTTGTGACGCTTTGATTGATGTCCAACTGACCTTGCAAATTCTTTGAATATGTAGTTCTATTGGCGTGATTTTTAATAAAAACGCGACGTAACACTGTCTGTCTTCTACTGCGTGTCCGATCAATCATTCGCACTCCATTCTAACGCAACGCCTGTCAACAATCATGATGAATATTCCTACACACGATCCAATTCACTCGCATTAATATCGTTATGAAATCGAGCGTATCGAGCACTCGATTCAATGCAGCCGTGAACTTAGAGTAGCGAGTTGACAGTGCACAATGAGCGCTATTAAATCATTTGTTATTAATCGAGTACCATGACAATATAGAATCGAATCGGTTCAATATGTGATGGAGTCCTTGAACGGTATTAACCTTAATAGTTGTGCAATTGCTGGTCGATACAGTGCCGAATCAGAATCGATTCGGCCCACTTGGCTCCTCCCGTGTCAATCGATCTGTCTTATTACGAAACTACAGAGCCCAAGAGCCCTACGTTGACGTTGATGAATTGTAATTATTATTATTAGTCTATTGTGACTGAGTTGAGTACTCAAGGACAACATATGATGATGAATAAACAACACTCGCAAAATTTGAAAATGTATCGATAGATCGATAGATTTTTAAATCGAAAGCTCAAATAAAAATATACGACTTCCGAATGATTTATAAATTATATGGCCTATCATATTTAATTCAATTTAATCAGTTTAAGATCATTCTCTAAAATAACGTTGCGAGACAAGCTAGACACGTTTTGTAGACCAATTAGGAAAAATAACAAAAGGAATCTCAGTCTTGAACGGTTGGTCAGTTGGCCTATTTATTCCGTACATGTCAGAAGTAGGTCCGTTTGTCCATCTGTTTGATCAGTAGTTAATTTGTATTTATTAGCCGTGATTGGCTCCCGGGTCAGCCCGTCACGCCAATTGTTAGACTCAACAATTGCCATTGAGCTATTTGCCACGATACTTATTATTTTGTTTTGTATCTTCAATTGATATAATGATAATTAAAGCTAGTACGTTGTTTTCTTGTATTCGTAATTGTTCCGTTTCTTTGTTCCGAGATAATGTCGCTCATTACAATTGTGATGTCATCATAAACGTGTGATCACATTTTTCATGTGATTGCTGGATAGCTTTCTGGGTATCATACGAATCGGTCAGGAATGTTATAGTTTTCGTGACAAAAGGAACGGGTTTCTTTCTAATTTCCAAGAAAAAATCACAATGTCAGTATCTAAAAGCATAATTATAAACTTCAAGCAAAGAAAAATTTGTAATTCAGCAATTTTACAATATTATTATTGCATTAAGTAAACATCCCGGGTTCATTGGAAACATGGCTATGACGTAGCCCCCAATGATTCGATCCGGTGATTAAATCGATTACAGATGCGCGACACGTCTCGACATCGACACACAATCGATTTATTGCATCACTAGCACGACGCCCATTCGGTATTTTCCTAACAGAATATTTATCGGATAACCGATCGATGAGATTGAATTGCAATTTTATTTCGCCTGTTGTAAAGGCTCGTGCAAACCAACTTGCGCGATATCGCGGGCACGACAGGCAGTGCTACCCTTGTCGCGCCCGCGATATAGCCCCTGTTTGTGGAAGCCTTTACACGTTTCAAATGTTCTGGTTTATGGAAACTAATAATTTAAGCAATTTTAGCATTAACTAATGAAATATTTCATTTTGTTTCAGGTAATTAAGTACCAAAAAATTTTGGTTGAGCTTTCTCGACAGCTGAGCTGACATGTAGCAACAAACTCAGCTCAGCTCCTCTGTCTCCAATACTTTTTCTGACATTCAAGGTAGGTAAGAGCTCGTGGCTAAGTAATAACAGCCGCATGGGTCGATCTAAACAGGTTAAGCTATGCTTGCCGGGATTGGTCCGAGGATGGTTGACCCTCTTTACATAACGAGACTCCTCCGTGCCTCGGAAAGCACGTTAAACCGTTGGTTCCGGCAGTCATTCGTGTATCTTTGACAGGCGTTACGGGTCGTCAGAATCCCGAAAGTCTGGCAACCAGTCCTACCAAGGGGTATCGTATTAAGGACGATGAAGGAGTTGTGGGAGGTATTCAGCTGCATTCGGTTAGACTGGAAGCCGACCCCAATATAATTATGTAGTTGGGAAAAGGCTAGGCAGATTGATTGAAGATAGGTAACCTTTCCGGCATTTATATTTTACTCACACCAATTTTAGTCTATGTGGTTTTAAATCGTTAATTGTAGAAGTTCCCTTCTCTAAAAGAGCACGTCAAAACTTGGCTAGTTACCCAAGTTTTCTTCGTTTTGTCTCCTTTTCGCTCCCGATATTTATACCTTTGTCCTGCTTCCACATATCATCTAATAATGTGACTATTGTGTCGTTTTTTAACACCATCTACCTCTTTATACTTATAATATCATAGCTCATTAGCGATAACTCAAAACCTAACTCTTCGCTAGACACAGTAACGCACGTCAAACTGTCTCTATAATAGAGCAAGGTTGTTGCCACGCCGCTGTCGCAACACCTCCTTAATTACCTATGTCACTTAATTATCACTTGACACACATGCTGCTTCATTTATCAATTGGCTTATCCGATTAGAGGAGTAATTAAAGCACTGCTAGACTATGTGAATAAATGGCTCAGGTCGTGAAGGGTTCGGGTCTTCGTGTATGTTGGCGTAATTAGATTATGTGGCTTTTAATTAGTTGGAGACGTTGATGTTAATTATGGCTAGACTGGAGAGTATAGGAATCCCTTCAGTGCAGAAAATGGGGTCAATTTGTAGAAAAGATCAGTGGTAAAGTCTAAGACACTGATTATCCATTTATCACTTGTGGTAAATAGGTTTATGATTTCTCTGTCGATTGTACACACGGGTACATATCAAGGAATACATTTCCAGTATAAGCTTATGTCGCGTTGTATACGATTTCCATACAATGAGAGGTCAGCTGGCGTCGTACAATTGGCGTCGCATGGTTTGTGGTTCAGTTCCTTCAAAATCAAAACAGAATTAAGATATATTTTGTTTTAACCAAGCTGTTTTAAATAATGACGTGATTATGTCAAATCAACAGTTTACTGATTCATTTGTAAATAGCCGAAGGTTCTCGACCTTGTGCCGACGACCTTCCAAATGTTTTAGGCATAACAAATTGCATACTACGTATTGAAGTTACACCATTATGTCATGAACTTACCTGAGTGACGTAACACTGGTATCGGTTTTAGCGTCGTTGACAAAAACGTTAGTAGTACCACTACGATGTCAATTATTGACAAATACAGGGTATGATAAGTGTCAGCAAAATTGACGGTGTCCGCTAGGACCGATGCCTGCTAGGGTTGCGAGAAAGTCCGAAAGGGATAACGGGACCCTTGGCAAAAGACAACTGAAGGAACACGGGTGGGCTTTAGTCACTAAAAGTCTGACACGCCCCCACCCACTCCGCCCAGAACGGGAGAAGCCATTTGACGATTTCCCACCATATAAGGGGTAGATAAGAAAACCTACTAAGTACTATTTTCGTCGGTAAAAAAGCGCCAAAAGTAGCCTGACTCGTATCAAATGTTTGAAGATCAGAGGAACAAGAATATGAGAAATCTATTGAAATACTCACGTCTATATTGTATTATCAAAACAAAGTAGTTTGCCAGGAGAAATCGCCATCGAATACAACGATAAAATATCCTAGTGCATCGCCCAAGGTGCTACATCCATTGCATAAGACCAGCGTTGATCACAGCACTAACAAATTACGATAATATTTTACGATCGTACAATAATCTTATCGTAGCAATTAACTGGTATTACTTCGCGTGGTCGTCGTTAATTTATAATCGATAAAGTTATAAAAATATCGATAAATAAATCGATGTTACCTAACGGTAGTTGTAATACATTCTGAGCTGGCTATCGGGTTTTTCCGCGGTACTTGGACATATTGAATAGAATTAGGATTACCTACGCCTATACCATATTATTGTGTCTCATAAGATATTAGAGCAATAAAAGATTAATCTAAAAGTAGATTTACAGCTATTCATAATAAAAGTGTCAATGCTAATACCAGCCGGCCATAAAACATTTTTTTTTATGCCATGGAGCCTGATCTTGCTATAGCAGACTATATCTAACAACACACTATAATATTAGAAATTTCTTGCATCCCTTCTACGCAATACAATGTTTTTTTCCTTAATTTGTTAGTTCATGCGCATGCGCATCTTATAGATAAGACATGTAATCGGTATCTACAGTTCATAAAATTTAATTCCCTATGATGTAAGTACTATTATCAAAAGGTGACATTACAGACTATCAAATGTACATAAAAAAATGGGTTACATGTATTGGTGGAAGTTCTATGGATTTATTTATAGATGAAAACGTTTGTTTTCTTCTTTATCTTGACTAGCTTAAGGGTGTTAACCTTAGGACGATGTAAACACGCGAAGTACATAGCGATACTTGTAGATATCTGGTTGATACTAAACACAATAGAATATTGAATTGTAAGCAGTACTGAAATAATAGAATTGGAATGGGAGTGTGGCTAGCTTATACCTTAATACATAAAATGCAATAGACGCAGATATATTTATTTAGTAACCTATTCTGCTTAACTATTCCTTAAGAGTCTCAAAAACCCTAGAAATCGACACGTGTTTCACCTCTCAACGAGGCATCCTCTGGATGACGATTGACTTGTCGCGAACCCGAACACGACGTGTCGTCACGCCGAGCGCAGGACGCAGAGGGTTTTTTTATGACACTTTAGGAATAGTTCTGCGGAATTGGTTACTAAATATATCTACGTCTATGGCATCTTTTAATGGATTTCCGCAAAGTCGCGTCTGAATCAATTAACTACCCAAATACTTACATAAATAATACTGACTACAAATTATATTATTCCCTCTGTTTAACTTTACCTCTCCGATTCTTCTATTTTCTTTTACCAAAAAAGAACGTTGACATTTCAAACACCGGAATTTTCTGAGTAATACTTGAATTATAGATTTCACACTAAACAGTTTTTAACTTGAACCTGAAATCAAGTCACGATTTTGAACTCCGTTATTTCCAAGTGAGGTAAATATATGCAACTGTATTTCAGCATAACTAAAAGACATTTTGGTAGATGACAAGTGACAACATTACTAAAATTATATCTTGCTGATTGACAGAGCACAATTGAACTGAAAACCTCAATGACAAAATGGCATCATCATCTGTCTAGCCTTTTCCCAAATATGTTAGGGTCGGCTTCCAGTCTAACCGGATGCAGCTGAATACCAGTATTTTACATGGAGCGACTGCCTATCTGACCTCAACAACCCAGTAACTGGGCAATACGATACCCCTTGGTAAGACTGGTTGTCAGACTTTCTGGCTTCTGACGACCCGTAACGACTGTCAGCTCAAAGATCCACAAATGACAGCCGGGACCAACGGCTTAACGTGCTTTCCGAGGCACGGAGGAGTCTCGGTATGTAAAGATGGTCACCCATCCACGGACCAACCCCAAGCGTAGCTTAACCTGATGGATCGAACTGTGCGGCTGTTATTACGTAGCCACGAGCTCCTCTGAATGACAAAATTACAATAACGAAAAATATTGACCATAATAAACATATAAATATGAAAAAAACATTTTTTTATGATTTTGATACTAAGATTAATTTTGGCACACTATGTTTTGATCAAATTATAGCCCTGTTCTTTAAAGTCGGTTAACATTTTTGCATTATTCAGTAAAAGCAATCGGTCAGTGTTCCGGCGCCATTGTTCCGTGACGTCACCGCATCTAATAAACCTGTTGATCCATTTAACAAATTGCTAGCGCCGCGAATCGCCTGGAATGTCTCTGTTCTAGTTCCAAACAAACCCAGTTAAACTTGCGTTTCTTCGCGGTTTACATAAATATACAAACCAGCATTTATATCTCTGAACAGATGTTTCAGGTTTTCTTTATTTATTTGTAAAATGTTAGGTCGTTGAACTGGGCTAATCATTATTGTTATTTGAAATTGTGTCTAGTACTTTTTCACGAGACTCGTCCTTCTTATCTCTGACTTCTATACTCCATTTGAAATAAGATTACACATTTAAATAAGCCTTTTTTACAGTCCGTTCAACCGATTTTGACTTCTATTGCGTTGGTGGCATGACAAATGGCAGCTGCAGTAGAGACTTGGGGTATTGTGTAATCTTTTTTGCTTTTAATGCCATCCTTATGCCTACGATATAGAAGTCAAACAGGTTGAACGGACTGTAAAAAGGTTTGTTTAAATGTCTAATCTTATTTCTAATGGAGTTTACATTATCTGTATCGGCCAACAGCTGTTCAGTTTCTATGCAGACCGTCGTAGCAGAATAACAATTCACGTCCAAAGGAATTTATAGCTATGCAGCAACAAGTGACGTTGTAGTCAAGTAACATTAGTACTAAAATGAAGCAGTATTTAGTATCCGAACTCATAACAGATTCAGTCTCGACAAGTGGGTGGCAGTGGTGCGCCGGCGCCGCCGCCGCTCCACCTGCCTACTTGTGCAAGATTTATGCGATCAGGACTCAATGGACAACTCGAAAGTTGAAACTTTTACACGTGTGTTTACAAACCATAAACAAGGTTTTCCCTTTACGATCGTTCATACTAAAGTAACGTTTTGATCTTAACCATAGACGGGAATGTGTTAACCATAAATATCCCATGTTTTATTTAATCGCTGTCATAAAGAGGTTTTAATGTGTCAAAAATAAACTTGAATACAGTAACAGTCGGCAATCGTTATGTGTGATGAGGATGACTCAGTGGTCTTCAAATGCAGAAAACTAACACAGGACGTAAAACATTTCAGTGTATCAACAGCAGGCATCGATATATTGAAAGTGGAATTTTCACATCCGATTCAATATTTAGATCTTGTTTTAGACCGATATTATGTATTTATAGAACCGATACTTCATCAAATGGATAATAATTCATGGATTCCGCATAATGAAAAAATGTTTCACTCAGTCTATTTAAAACCTATAAAATATTAAAATTCTTCGCTACACACACGCAGTTTCTAAATCTGATGAAGATAATATAATCAGTCGTTTGGATTCAACGATTTAGCAAACTTTCGACATGTTTTGGTTACGTTGTTGTTTTATAACGGCTGGGGTCATAAGTCGTCAGTTACGAAACCCCCACTGCAGTAGATTTCTTTAACGAAAGTATCGTGATCTTGAACCTGTATTCGGGTGTTTGGGATCCGATCCGATCTCGAGCGTCGATTCGTCACGACGACAGCTTTCGCGGTGCCCAACCGGAAATTCGCCGTAAACGATCGCCAATGAAAGGTGAATGTCAAGATTTGTTTACGCTCTAATGGAGTCGCAAATCGATAGATATTGAATTCATTAGTGAAACTCTTTTATGTAAATAAACGTGTTGCTGATACTTTTTAACTCACACTTCATAGAAAACCTGTCATTCAATAAGAAATAATAATTATAAAAATATTTTATTATTTGTTGACAGCTCAAGTAGCTGCGAAGTATCATATTACACTAATCGGGTTAATAGTAGTCAAGAGTACATCTTTACAGCCGTAGCGAAATGTGGGTAATCGAACAAAACTTCAATTCAGGTCAACTTACATTGCTCCGGCGCCGGCGCATGTAGAGCCGTAACACTATAACACTGTTATTTCCCATTGCCCTTACATAACTATTTGCTCACAGGATATTACATTGTTGGTCTACAAACGAGCTTTTAATGTTCGCTACGGAAGTGAGGATTAGAAAATTGCAGTTGCACATCGCGTATTGACCACTTTCTCTGACACTGAAACATTTTCGAGGCTCGTAGTCCTCACAGAGAAATTAACACTTAACACTCGCTTTTAATTGTAATTTTCGTGTTGTCTTGACTGTGCTAAGTGGATTATCCATACTGCCATATTAAGCTACCTAAACGCAGGAAAAGCGAAGGGCAAATTGAAGCCATTTTTACCCGACTACGGCGAAGAAAAAAGGAGGGTTATGATTTTGACCGGTATGTATGTATGTTCATCTCTTCCCTCATATCTGTTGTAGACGTCACATTAAATGGCGCCCTCTAGAGGACATAAAGTCATGAACTATAAAACAAATATTTTTTAATCATACCATTATAGGTATCAAATGAAAGGGCTTAATTAGCACATTTAAAAAAAAAAAATATTATGACCAAAAAAAGAAATGGCGCCCTCTAGTGGATATGAAGTCAGGAACTAAAAAAAAAAATTTGTTTATACTTATCATGTTTTGTATCAAAACACCACAGACAGACAAATTAAAAATCCACGTGTGAACACGTGTGACTCCGGATTTTTAATTTGTCTGTCTGTGGTGTCTTGTTTATTCGTTTTTAGTCGTAGTTGGGTTTTAGTTCTTATTACTTACTTTTTTACATTTTCTGAATATTGGGTATGTTATAAAAAAAAGTTAATTCCAATGGAATGAAATTGTAAAATAATATATCATCCAAACAATGCGGCTTTACTTACCAAACACGCTGATATACAAAACAATTTCTACGTTCAATTCAACATACTTTTGAGAACAATAAACTCTGATTAATATAGTCCAGTACATAATAGAAATACTTCTTTAGTCACACATTTGCAATATGTATTCTCCTCTGGGGCATTGTTTCATGACGTGTGTTCGCTTACCTGTTGCGACCTGCCTTTGACTATTCGCTTTGATTGGTTTTATTTTTCGCATTCTATGAAGCTGAGGTGTTGAAATTCTATTCCTATGAGATTTTTCGTTATCTTGAAGCAAGAGTTTGAATCATTATGAAATAACTTGTTCCGGCTCCTCATCCATTAACAATAGTCTAGTACTTCTGGACAGTTAGCCGCGCTACCAACTTGCTTATTGGCTAAGTTATTTATCTAGGCATGACCTAAAACTCAGATTCTAGATTTGTGCTCGGTTGATGGCCATAGGGTATAGGGGCCCTGTGCCTAACCCTTCGAAGATTACAGGCGTGATGTTATGTGTTATGCATGAAGTATAATTGTGCTGTTTACGTCAATTCCATCGAAAGGACCTTAAAGCATTATCATTATCCAACTCGTTACTGAAGGTAAAGCAGAAACTCAAAAAATGTTCAGCGAAAAAAGTGTTAGTCAAAGCATGATCGAAATGCGAGGTGTAAGTGGTAATGCCATTGAAAATCATGTCACGTTCAGCTACGTGAGGGGAAGAGTACTGCGCTAAAAGCAACCAGCTATTCATCGATTTTGATACAGCATTTGTATGGACACGATATTACTTATAGATGGATTGAGTTATTGCTTGGAAACCAGGAATTGGAAGGAAATAAAATCCTGCGGTTTTGATTTATTTTCTGAGTTATCGAAACTTTTATTTTATTACACTGATCTATACGAAAACTTAATTAATCAGATCTTAGTAATAGATGATATAGATCCAATTAAAATAACCATAACATCAGCAATACCAGAAAACAGCCAAAATTTACATTCTCTGTTAAAAAACTTGGCTGTGTTGTGATTGACAGCTCTCAATGCAAGTAGATAATAATCATGGACAAAATCGAATTCGATTTATGAAAACGGCATCAAAACATATAATAACGTGCAGAAGCATATACAAGTAAAATAAACAGTATTTCATATAAGTGCAGTAACACGATAGAAGGCAACGTCGTTCAGTTAGAATTGCAAACCGGCCGCGATGAATAAGCACCGATATGGAATAGTTCTAACACATGATCTTGTCTATGTAAAATTGCCGAGTTATAGTTATTGCGTAATGGTAATCGGCGGATCGAGATCCATGGGAAAGAACCGATTGAAGTGGGCTGTTGTATTGTTGAGCCTATATACTTGCTAGAATTGAAGGTAGTTACACTAGGCTGAAACATTCTTCAAGTTACGACCGAAAATGCAGCACGGGTCCTTTGTCATCTATCAAATTTTCTCGTAATTTGTAAGTAACACATCTGGTTACTGTCTGGTCGATCAGAATATAAATGTTACTTCGCCTATTCACGATGACATGCACACGAAACACGTTCTCCACTCTTGAATACGAAGTGTCCACTACATTAACACATGCCTCTACACGTTTTATGTACTGAAACCCACTCAACTCTGCTTTGTTTGTTCCATTATAATCGTGTCTATTACAACAGGCATTAAAATTATCTTTGGCATTATTGACCGCTTTGCACCAATCGAATTTATACGACCCATTGCGACTTGACGACATTATGTGCGCTTTGGCTTAGCTACGTTGGACCATAACTCAATAATATTTTCAATTTGGTCAGCAATATAAAATTTATTGTCAAACGTCATCACAAGTTTTATCTTTATAGTCGTATCATCCTCTCAAGATGGTCTGGCAAAGATACCGCACTCGAAGTCTCCAAGTACAATGCCCGGTCCTTCGCTTTCCAACAACTTTGCTTACATAAAAGGCTTGTGAGCCCTTCGGCCTAAAAAATATTGTGTAACATGGAAAGTGTTTCTACGATCACTATGGTGTTTATGGTTCACACGACGTAATTATTTTCTCTTAGCCCTGCAATTTCCAATTTCCCCCGCTGCTGCACTGTGATTAATACTGCCCGCGTATGTCATAATTGTACTGACGAAAATTTCGTTGAGAACTCAAGAGAACAGCAACAAAGGAAGGAAATTGGAATGGCGTACTTTGAAACTATTGAACTAGTTTATGTTGTCATTATTAGTTATGGGTTTTAGGCGAGTTTCTGAACATTGTACTCGCGTCGTTGTTGAAAGGGAAAGCTCCGGTTAAAGCCGTTTATGTTGTACCAAAAGTAACGGGTATTATAACTTATAATCTGAATGGTATTAATTTCCATTCTCACTTTATGATAAAGGGGAGATAATTATCTATGGCTTGAGGTCGATATAAGTGCTTGCGACAATCGTAAAGCAGCGTGACAGCACTTGCGTCTCCCTGACACGTTTCGCAGAGCATTTGCATGGCGCGGGCGCAGCCGCTCACCGCTCTCTATTAATACGTTAGATATGATTATGATAGATCGATTTGCTTAATTGGCGCATGCGCCACTTGCCCACACAATTATAATGCATAAATATTAAGTGCTGGCGACAGTGCCAAAGGACAAGCCAACCATTTAGCGATCATAAATTTTATTCAGTTTTATGAGGTCTTTCACATCATTTTATTGTCCGTATTTTAGTCTGAAATATTATCACTATAATTAGTTTTCTGATTCATGAACTTGTTAAGTCAATTCAAGAAGTAAAACATCTTCAAGTTCCATTAGTGGCTTCAATTGAGCAGACATTTATTCATCATTACATGGACGGTGATATTTGCAGTGTTAAATAAAATTATTTATTAATCGTAAGTCGGCCGGCCCACTGAATGTCGACTCCAATGTGAAATATGGTATGGCATGTTGATCAATTTATATGAATCTCAAGTTATTTCGTTGGCGGAATGTTGACAAATAACGAAGACTTTGATCTCCTATTTATCAACAAAATATGGCCAAGATATTAAAATTCAAAAGGAATTTACTGAATTGACAGAATTTGAAATGCTTCTTTCAGAAGACTCGATTGTTATGTAATACAAGATATCATTAGATTTGATAATAGTTACCACATCTTGAATGCTTTACACTTCAACAAACACTTCTAAACACAAACTCTTTAGCGTTTGCTCTTTCTGTCTAACCTGTTAAGATCAAAATTGTGTGAATCGAAAGCCTTAACCAAAACCAAAAATAATTGACCCGTTCCCAAGTAAGACACCAAAAATATAAATGTTAATGTCAACAGTATCGTACGAATTGGCATGTGACCCTAATTACTCCTGTGGTCTAAAATGATAACATTTTCGAGTGGTCCAATCTTATTACATGATTGAGAAGTTAAATAATGTACACGCGAAAATCGACAGTAATGTTGCTTTTATTAACGCAAAAAGCTCTTAAGCAACACTGAACGGCCAGTTTGGATGGTAACACCGATAATGTGCTCTTTTTTAATCATACACTTGAGAGAACATAGTCATTTGGCTTGCACTTATTACGGGTAATAGTAGCTTTGGCAAGAGGTTTGGTAACATACAATTGAACACCAAGCATGAGATTAGTTCCTATTTGTTTTGTAATTCTGATTCTGTTGTCGTTGAAATGCCATGTGCTGTAGAAGTATGAGAAGAAATAAATAATGCATTACGTGGATAAGAAACGGGCTCATATTTAACACCATATTTACATACAATCCGGTGCCACAAATTGATACTTTCTTACAGTATCGTGTTCTGTTTAATGGCATATTACGTAGTAGCTACTTACCAGTTGCCGTGAACGCTCATAATCCACTTATCATTACTCATTTTCCTTGGCTCTTGACATGAAATAGTGGCAAGTTTTATTGATTCACGATAGTGTTCGCGGTTCGGTGGCCACTAATTGCTGCGTGTTACACCGACACGTTAACGTACTTGTTATGTAACATGTTACACGGCTTAACGTGGTGCCAACACCCGTCCTGTCAACAAATTGTTGTATGAAGATTACGTGTGTCGGCGGCCTATCAGGTCGTCGTCTAACCGTTATTCCTAGGGCTGTCTGAAGACTCTGAAGTACCAAATTTTATTCTCTGTTTAACTATAGTCTGGTCGTTACTAGAGTGTTAACGCCCAGTAATTTAAGCAGCGTGAAGTAGGACTGTTTGTACGCGTCCTATAACTAATCCTTATAGTCCTGGTGGGTTTTACAATAAGTAAGGATGCCAAACAAAATGTAATTTTCCAAACTTAAAGGACATTATCTGTAACTGTTAGTGTTTATCTAATTATCTTCCAGTGTAAACACTGCAATGAGGAAATCAGGCTGGTACGACTTTCCCTAAGAGAATTCTTCCACTCTATGTGTCTTTTTAAGTTAAACTAACAATATTACATCTGTCACTTGAGGCTTTTAATTTTACTTACTGCTTTAACGATTTAGGTCGTCACAGTCGGCAGTCTTCGGGATTTCTCGCCATTTATCATTATTGCCAGGTTGCTCTTCCCCCAAACTGGGTCCCAGACCCCAAGAATGTTCTCCAACCCAGCCCTATGTTCAACAGACATTTCAGTCGTTTCCTACTTGCGTCTGGCGGTAGTCGGGCGACAAATTGCCGACGGACGCCATTTCGGCGACGCACAATTGCCCCTTAACGGCCCGTTCCCCAGATTTATTCGCCTACACGTAAGTTAAGGGCCCTGTTCACAGTACGCATTTCGTTTAAATCACGACGACACGCTATTCGTCGTCAACACTGGCGCTCGTCAAAATTCCTGTGTGTAATATTCGAACGCTTCCGTGTTGTGGTTTACAAGTAAAAACTGTTAGACGAGAATTGGTTGATTGTGATGTTTTGGCTGTTTCGGTATCCAATGATTCACAAGAGTAATTGGATGATGTATTTTGATCTCTAGATGTATCCGAGTTATTATTGAATTTAGAACTACTTGAGTCTGTATTCTTTTGCAAGTTTTTGTGATCAGTTTCTTAAAATCCTATAGTTCCTTCTGAATCATCAACTGATATGTTTATAAATTCCAATTACTCGGACACATTCCCCGTACCGTGAATGTTCTTCTTTACCCGTGAGAGTAATGGCGGCGCTAACGACCAAACACCAGTAACGTGATCCTCGAGGTGTGAACTTACGAGGCGTTCCTGAGAAATTCGCTTATTATTAGTACATGGAACCGTTTGCCTTTCCTGATCTAGTTGTTTAACACCAGTCGGTTGCTTTCGTATGGTTGCTGCCCAACCCGATCGGAATGTGGAAGTTCGTTTCAGGATTACCAGACACTATTAACGTTAAGATATTAAGTATAACAATCTTGGCAAAGTTTGGATGTCTCATTTTAGACATAGCCGTTAAAGCTTCGATATAAATTATTTAAACTTAGCTTTTTACTCCTCTTGTATGAGCAAACAATTCAAGTAGATATTGAACAAAACACAAACCCCTTATGCTTAGATCTAAAATTAAAACATTATTCGTATTGGCCAATATCAGCTATTTTATTGTTATTGTATCTGAGCGCGAGTATCGGACATTACGGCTGGGTGGAACATTAGCATGGTGGGGGCTCAACAATGGCGGAGCGGCGCCGGCGTAGCGATGCCCACAGCATCCACCGATAACGTGCACTCCTCTAGTCTACGGGATACAGGATGGTTGGGAATTTCTAAACAATTTGATACTTTGTTAGTTTGTTAGACGGAATTTGTGTGTGAGGAATTGAATATATCACAATATATAATATACTTCTTTCTTAAAAGCTTTGTTTCATTAAACTAAAACTTATTTTAGAGCAAAAGCTTCTAAAGTAATTCTTTAATTTCGTAATTTCTAATGCAATTTTCTTAAAACATCCACTTATTTTAGTAATTCTCTGAGATTATTTTGCATCATATTGCTTTGTTGTTGAAATATAAAAACATTCCCATACCTAAATGAATTTCGAAAAGATTGTGATTGAAAAAGCCAGGTAAAAATGTGTCTCGAGGCAAAAATCTCAAACGTTTTAGAATTCAAATTTTTCTCAAACAATTCTAAGAATTCCCATAGCACCCTGTATCATGAGGTCGGTGGCGTGCGCCGGCGCCGACTCCTCTAATAATAGTCGCATTCCATTCCCTCGCCCTGGAAGGGCTCACCTCGCGATGCGCGCGCGCACCTGCCGTACACCACTTTCCTTTTTCATTTGCCAAATGCTTTCGCTACTCCGTGATTCTGAATTAATGTTATTGAAAAATGGCTTACATTATGCCTGTAAATTCCTCTGCGCATGAGTAAATTGGTTGTGTTTATGACCAATAAAATTACAGTGGTTACCATCAATGGAAGCTATGACGTAAACCGACGGATTAGTACTACGGTCTTGATTATATTAAAAGGCATTCATACAAAACACATGTGCAATGTGAATATTTAAATTATCTGATAAATAGAGTTTTTGATTTCCCGTCTGATTCAAAATAAACGGTGATTTGTTTGAAAAACATTGTATAAGTACAGTATGTTATCTAACGCAGGGCATTCCCGGTAACCTGCAATAGTATAGCGTCTATACATGCAAAAAAAACTACCATAACAAAAAAAAAAAAATATAGTTCAATATTCCCAAAAAATATTAAATTGATACGGAAAAGAAAATCTGTACACGCACACTTGTCACACTTGTCTTTCTACTTTGAAATACAAGTGTGCGTGTACAGATTTTCTTTCACGACATATGTTTTTTTTGTTTTTTTTTGGGTTGTTTTTTATTTTTTGCATGTATGGACTCTATTCTATTACAGGAACGCCATTTGTTAGTTAACATACTGTATAACTGCGGAAAAAACAAAGTTACGTTATCCAGAAAGTTCTTAACGTATTCTTGTCAGATGTTTCATTGTACAAATGAAACTCATTCACCGTGAAATGCCAAGGGCAACGTATTCAGAAGTGTAGGGGAGCATCTGGAGCCATTAGGGCGTCCAGGGACCGTGTCGAACTGCTGGCGTGGAACCTCGGCTAAGGGCGTGCGCGTACGCAGGCTCGTGAGAATATCGTTACGTTTAATGTTTATGTTTCCATTATCGATACTATCTTTATGTATTGCTTCGCACAGGAAAAAAAACATAAAAATTCTTGAGTTTTTCTTGTTCTTGAATTATCTGTACAATCTTTTCCGCTCCGTCGCGGTTTAGAATTTAATATTTCTACCATTATGTGGGATGGGTAGGAAAAATATCATATTTTCTAGTTACTTCGATTTATTAATATTGCATTGTTTTATTAAATTAATTAATTAATACAGTACATATTGCGTAGTTTTATGTTTCCAAGGGTAACAATAGATTGCTAATGCTAATTAATAATTATACATATCTGTGAATTCATGATGTTATTTTTCCTTATTACAGGTATAAGCATTATAATAACAATTTTATCTACACCCATGCTATAAATCCTCTATAAAAGTTTCTGAAACAGTTAGCTTATTGCGAACTTTAAAACACTGGTTGTTATAATGTTGTGAAAAATTCGAATTCACGTGGAATCCCTCCGTTTTTTACCCGACTACGGCGAAGAAAAAAGGCGGGTTATGATTTTGACCGGTATGTATGTATGTATGTATGTATACTCATCTGTTCACTCCTATCTTCTGAACCACTCATCACAATTTGACAAATGAGGTATCGTTGGAAGAGGTCTTGATCGTCTATGTGACGTCAAATTAAATAAAAAATGGCGCCCTCTAAAGGACATAAAGTCAGGAACTAAAAAAAAAAATTGTTTTTTCGTTTATTCGTACCATGTTGGGTATCAAATGAAAGGGCTTAATGAGCACATTTCAAAAATATATATATTATAACACCAAAAGAATTAAAAAAAAATTTAAGTAATAAAAACTAATCCCAACTACGACTAAAAAATCCGTCGTGATTTATGCCCTAACACGTGTGACTCCGGATTTTTAATTTGTCTGTCTGTGTTGTCTTGTTTATACCTTTTTAGTCGTAGTTGGGTTTTAGTTTTTATTACTTGAATTTTTTTATGACTTAATTTTTTTGTTGATATTAGTATTGCAAAGTACCTTTTATAGAGGATTCATATCATAGGTGTAGATAAAGTCTTGTATGCAACTGTAAATAATTAGGTATTAAAACACTCATGTGATACTATTATCTAAATAACTATTAATTTACATCTAAATTGTATCCAGTATTCTTCTTAGTGGTGGCAAGCGGTACTCCTGAGCACGAGGTCCTAGGTTCGATTCCCGGGTCGGGCAAAATGTTATTTGGTTTTTCCATATGGAATTTCTCAGTAGCAGCCCGGAGTCTGGATTTGTGCCCAGTTGATGGCAATAGGCTCATCCCCTATTACATGGACTTAAACATAACTGGCAACCCTAGCCTTCTCCATACCTCTGCCTTACCCTTCGGGGAATACAGGCGTGATGTTATGTTATTCTTTGAACTTTCATTGTGCAGAATACATAGTTGTCAACCACTTCCATCCAACGTAAATCCCATTCTACTTAGTACTAAGTTATTGAGAACGCGCTTAAGGGGGATGCGCTGGGGTAGCCGCGAAATTCAATTCAATTTGCAGGTCAGTATTAGGGCTTGTACACAAAACTGCGAATTCGTGCGAATTCGCAACGCAGAAGCTAAGCGCGCTAAGAAAATCTTAGGGTATCGTCGCTGATTTTTGCGATGCGACGTCGTAAAGCAGTTTTGTGTACAAGCCCTTAGGTTGTATTTTGATCTAAATATTATTCGCGGCCGTATCCATATTTGTTATATGGATTTACAGAATTATAAACATTAGAATCAGCAATACAACTCTCTAAGTTCATTGAATGACGATTTCATTAAATTTTCATTCAATGCATTTACATGAACTTAGATAGTACGTACATACAACCTAATACTGACCTGCAAATTGCAAAAAACGTAAAAAAAATTGAATTTCGCGGGCTACCCTAGCGCATCCACCTTAAATCCAGTTCTTATTCTGATGGATTGCCCTCCTTTATGTTCCCATTGTCTTGTTCATGTTCTATCTTGTGGTTTTACTCCACTATGCTAGTGGTTATGATTACGACCATCATTGTTAGGATTTATGGTGATAAGAAATGTAGTTTCCTCTGTCAATGCGCGATATTGGTTAGGGAAAGGCAATAAATATGTTGATTATTTGGTTTTCTGACTTCATAAAATAGATTATCGCCGAATATGATTTAGTTAGCAAGTCTGAGAACACCAATATGCCTTGGGCAAGTGTGGTAATCAATACTCATGACTTCTTTGTATGAGAATAAGCTTTTGGCCTAGTGGAACAATAATAGGCTGCTAAGAATCAGTTCTCGGCATTTTGGGCTACATTTTCAAGTTTTGGAGTACCGATTTTTACCCCCACATTATAAAAAACACTGGCTTGCATAATTATGCTATCATTGTAACTAGAGGATACGCGTCACGGGGATTCAGAGTACTAAAACTCAAGAGAAATTGGGGGTTTGCTTGCACACGCATGAAAGTATTCAAAATACATCTATACTCCGTTTGAAATAAGATTAGACGTATAGATAAGCCTTTTTTACATTCCGTTCAACCGATTTTGAATTCTATTGCGTTGGTGGCATGACAAATGGCAACCGCAGTAGATAGTTGGTATTGTGTAACTTTTTTTGGTTTTAATGATATCCTTATGCCTACGGTATAGAAATCAAAATCGGTTGAACGGACTGTAAAAGGGTTTGTTTTAATGTCTAATCTTATTTCAAATTGGGTATAGGGAGGCGTAAAGTGGGTGATAGACGTGCGTACTTAAAGTACGAGGTCTTTATGTTCGCGACTTTACTCGGCTCGTCGGCGCCGTCGGTGACACACGTGAAGCTTGCTCAAAATTTTATCGTCAAATTGACTCGCGACGATGACACACGGGCGAGTAAGCTCGCCGAGCCATAAGTACGCGTACTTGCTCGCACGTCTATCATCCCTTTAAAAAATACAGGTTTTCCGACGTCTCTCGCTTTTAGGATCGGAAAATAGCTAAGTTCCTTATAGTTAGAGATGATAAATATAGGTAGTGCTTGTATTTGTTATCAATTATCATACGTTACTAAACTCTTAAAGTAACAATGACATGTTATCTGCAATATCTTTACATATACGATACTCAAGTCTCTTATCATAAAACATTTTCCGAGTGTCTTTGACTGTCTAAGGTATTTTAATACTCTGCTTATTATTATCTAACGTATTATAATAGGTACTTATTTTCTCCTCACTTCATATTATCATAAAATGTTATCAGTAATTTTATTTTTATAAAATTATACCCAGTACTAGAGCTGTCTAAATGATTGCGCTTGCGCATCTACTAAAACATAAAACAAGGCTTAGGTAAGTATTCTATTAAATACAATGACAATGCCTTTGAATAGTGAAAGTCTCATTACAATTAATAATTTAAACAACAACAAATATTGATTTCATTTCTATGACCTACCTGTGTTGTTACTCATATTATAATGATGTCGTATCCCTGACTGCCCCAGAAGAAGGGTAATGTTTTTTATTGTGTGTACATAAATAATAAAATGAAACGTTTCTGAAAATATTTTGCAATGCAGAGAAAACTTGTCTCTCTGGCTTTGCTATCATAATAATTAGCTCATAGTAGTAACTGGGTAATAGATAAGTACTATAATCACTAATCAGTCTCACGTGCGAACAGATCATGTAATTAACGTGTTTACTTTGGGAAGGTCTGGAAACATTTTACACACTTTATCAGCTGATAATATTATGAACGACTAAGCTTTGAGAGCAAAGGTTGAATAAACAATGTAACTGAGTACCTGACTTGAGTCATTTCATTTAGAATTCTACACGAAGTTAGGGTTTTTACTTATTCATCCTAGTCGCGTCTGCGTATATATTTTCAAAGTTGGTCAAAGACCTCCTCTGTATTCCGTAAAATTTTTGTCATGCGCAATGCTCAGGCCTGTCAAAATTTTCTTCTAAAAAGTATTTTCCTCAACTTGGACGCCTAAAAATTTTCGAGGAACCGAGTTCATTTTTAAATACCTTAACAAACGAATACTTACGGACTAGTTTCCCATAACTCCAAGGACTCTCCGTTAAAGGACAAAAGAGGTAACATTTACTTTCATACCAGCATCGTAGTTAGCAGCATTAATTAGCTGCATTGAATATGCACGGCGGCTTGCCGGCCTCGTGCCGGAAGACCGGCTTCCGTCGCTCCCGGCGCCCTGGGACTTTCCAACGGGATTCGAAGCCGCCAAGGAGTAACCAATGTGTCTTTTATAACGTGCTGGGAGTACCTTGTTGGTTAAATATACCTTATTTTAGACCTAATTTATAGGTTATTTTTGGTAATAAAATTACAAGGTTTCTTTGCACGCATATATATCACTGTTTAAAATGCCTTAAAAACCTCGTCCTAAATGATAAAGAGTGTACTCACATGCAATATTATAACTATCGGAAAAACACACAATTACGATGCCAGCCACCGCTCCCGTCCACAAAAGGCTCAAACAAACAGATAAGCAGTAAGGAGCGTACTCGGTACTGCGCACACGCAAATGGCGTACCGTCGTTATCTAAACGCGCCGATCGTTTACACACAGTTAGAGGACGCAATTATCACCTACCGTACACCTGTTTCATGTATGCTAATGACCACAGTAAATCACTATCGATAGACCAGATATCTCCGATTATATCTCGGATGGTCACGCGCATACCATTTTCGGTGCACCGCCTATGTGGGGTCCAATTACTGAGGACCAAACGACACTTTCCATGTCCAGGCGTGCCCTTTTCAGAACTTAGATAGTTCCCGTCTGAACCACATCCTGATCGTAACTTCAGATCGGTTTGCGCAGTTGTTGCCCGTGAAATTCAAATTTTCATAGATCCGCATCTACCGTAAAGAAATCTACTCGAAAGTGTTGAAAGAACGGAATGTAGAGGGCCCTGCACCAAATAAACTTGACTTACCTGATAAGGATTTCAATAAAGTTTTGCAACCTGATGCAATACAATGCACGCTTGCCTACTCATCGTGGAGTTCAAAAAGTGTTTGATTCGATTTCGATCAATGCTCATATCCTTGTCTTTAATCCAAAGCGATCAAAAGATGTTTAATTTTAATACGCATTTGCGAATTAATCTTGCCTGTCACCATCGAAGGTCGACCGTTTAAGGAGTTGGTTAATTAAACCTAGCTCTGTCGACGTCTCTGAGTCGATTTCCTCGTTAAACGATTTGATTTACGCATCGTGGGCATCCTTGGCCGATGAGGTGTTAATCCGTGACCTTACGCAAAAGGCGTCTCCCGCTGAATCACCAATAATTTTGCTGTTTTGTTTTTATACAATAGATGTGACCATATGCGGGTGGCTGCGGGCGGAGCTTTGTTTGGGCAATCAGTCAACGACCGGCTTCGCAGTTTCCCGACGCATTCCTTCGGTGCTCGTCACCGGGAAGATTCATGCAAGCGATATGCATAGCCCGCCGTTAGAAGCGCGTCCTCGCGACGCGCCTCAACTGTATCCGAGCGATTTTTTCGCCATGCTAGCGCGCCGACAATCACCTTTAGAGACCGCCTCGCACCACCGACATATGTGTTCCCATTTATAAACACGTTCTCGGGAATAGCTGGCTCAAATGAATACGTTTCCGTAAAAATATTGCGCAGTTAAAAATTTCTACGGAAAATTGATAATGTTCTCACGAACCGGCGCGCGATGCGTTAATTGGTGCGCAATCCGCATTCTGAGCGAATTAATAGTTGCCCGCGGACTCTCTCATTCGCCGCCATCTCAGTTATTCAATTTTTCGCTCAGTTAACATACGACGAAACGACGGCCGTTTTTTTGTGTTTACAAATTAAGGTAATTACCGTAATACCCCTGTCACAACCTTTTAAGTTCAACGCACGCATTATGCGTCTCGACGCGTTTTACGTCTTGGAAAGGATTTTGATTCTTATGTCTTGCGATTTAAGGTGTTAGCTGAAATATTTTGGAATTTCGCGTGATATATTGTTGTAGTGCGCCCTTGAACGTTCAGTTCCGGGCTATTTAAATGTTGTTCAATATGCAACGCGCTCAGGGCGATATAATTGCACGCAACGAAGTCGCAAATCACGACACTGCGCTATGCTTCATCGAAATTTATCGAATCGAACGCGTAAATTTTTCACGGACGTGATAAGTTTTTTGTATGTATTTTTACCCAGATTTATTCGTATGAAACGTTGTCATGATTCCTATTAATTATAGCCATGTATCACCCTTATTTGGATACAAGGCAAGGTTCCTGCAGTGATAGAAAGCGGGCTATTATATACGATATTTACAACTTCCTAAACTGAGCACACCAATAAAATTACGGGCATTACTGTGAGTTTATCTGAACGGAAACACGCTTCATATCGGCGCAGGAGACGTATTTATGACTGGTTATTCTAAGGTTGTTTGGAGTTCCCATCGCGGCACGCAGCGTTCAAACATAACGCCGTATGTGATGGTGCGATCGCGTGTAATCTCCCATCTTACGGGTGAGACTATCTCGCCGACGAGACACTCATATCTGATACAACCACGATTCCCCTGTACATGGGTAATAATCTTTTATGCGACGCGATGAAGTTATTTACCCGTCGATTGGCCCATCGACATCAGATAGGTATCGACCGCTTGAGGTCCTCATTTACCACTTTGTGTAGCTCGAAAAACTCCCATTTACATTTCCATATGAATCATCGCTCTTGAGCCACCTCAGAGGCATGGCTAAAATAGTAGCAGAAGTTCAGGCATAGTGTACATACGTTGTTGCGTAAATAACTTGATTTTGAATACGCGTGTCACAGGTGAGGGTCACGGCACCCAAGTTCAGATAACAATGTCGTGTTGACGCGTGACCCCGGCTGCGGACGGCGTCAATTTCGGCGCGTCAGCCGGTCGCGGTCGTGTTGTAATGCGATTACAATGATGCCCGATTCGCAAATTGGCAGTGACCCAGTTCGGGTACTGGTGGGCGGCTTGGAGGTCCACCGGCTCTCGCGCTCGCGCCTTTTCTACGCAGAAAGTTCCACACACTTCCCAAATTGAACGACTGTTAAGTAATCACGTGACAACTAACACTCTCGTTTCGCTCGAAGCGATTTAGCGGTACCGTTACATTGTTTGCCTCTTGTGATTGAAATTCATCGTACCGTTTTTCGATTATTTTGTCTCTGCGTAATGCCAGGTTGTGCAACTGAATCGGCGTGTAATTGTGGGGGGGTCATTGTTTGTAACGGAACGGCTCGGGTGCAGCGCGCGTGGTGTGAGATGAATTCCATTAGTCCGGGTGAGGTGAGCATTGCTGCCGTAGGTCGTTTACACCGGCTAGCAGCGAGCGACGCACCGAACCGATCCATTTTAACTAAACCGCAACCCGTAAAATCATCCTTCTCCATTGTTACAAGCCCGTCGGCTCTATTTCAACACTCATGCATTAAAACTTTGAAAGTATTCGCCTTGGCCCAATATATCTTAGAAGTTCAGATGCTTGTAAAGACACTTGCTCTTTATGCGTCCTTTGAAATGTGCACTCATTTTAGGTCTCCACTTCACAATAATTAACACTTTGCTTCAACCGAATCGTGCACGCAGATGCGCTCGACACAAATAAAAGCTGAGAAGTGTTGTTCATTTCAACGAGGCGATGATTAATCAAGGATGTAATATGAACTGTGTGGCTTAATGATTTGTTTGTATTCTGGTCGTGCAGTGTCGTTCGTCATTTCGCTAGGCTTTTCCTAGAAAGCGTTGTCCTATTTGGTGCTAGGAACCCCGACCACCACCGGATACGACGGCCACGTCATACTAACTGTTGATTTTCACTTTTATAATGCAACTCAGCGATGAAATGGAACTTATTGTTTACACGATGCACCGTGCACGATAAGTAGGCAGGAGTATAATGCAATACTGTCGCCTGCCCTAATTAAGGTGAGGTGATAGTAGGAACAATAAATTAGGCGTGGGGTACCATAATTATCTTATCAGCCAGTGTATAGTTAGACAATGCGCCCGCTGAGATGCGCGAGCGCACGGCGCGTTATCGCGACCACCCGCCGCCACCGGGAACCGCCGTCGATACAACATTATTATGGGAACATGAATCAGCGAACACCGGCCAAACGTACGAGGTGCAACGCCATAGTTCTTAGAACGAGCGGACCCTGGCACACCGTGTGATCGAACTCATAGAAGTTCCTGGCTGCGGAGCGGTCGTACCTTCTTAAGTGAGGGCGGCTAGCAAGAATCTCGTCTTCTCATAACCAGATAGAGGAGCAACCATTGCGCGGCTCCTTCCATGAAGTCGTTAACGATCCCGGCGACACCTCGTCTAATAGCCATGTGTACTTAGCTATGCAAATCATTGCGCGACTCGGGCGCGCCGCGACCGCGACTCACTAGACTTGCGCAATTATTCATTATTCTCTTTAAAATATTACCCCTTGCGTAATCCAACCTGATAAATGGCTACTATCCATTTATTGTACCCCGCAGCATCGGTGAAACTGTTAACCCGCCATTTCGGTATCGCATTATTCTTTCAGACGTTGTTTAGTACCAACTGCGGTGGTATTATCTCGTCGTGCTGCTCTCCTAATAATGTCTCGTTATGGGAAACTCTCGTTTGTGACCAATAAAATAATTGAATATCTGTGCGTTGATCGGCCCGAGAACTAGCTCTTATCTGGAGCGTAATAAATCGGTGCTGCCGATCGCGATCGGAGTGCGGCCAGGCGCCTGATTAATGAGTTAACATTTTTTAATTAACGATCTCTCTGCTGAGAGGAATTATTGGTCCGCTGAGGGCACCGCGAGTGTAAGCACGCGCTTCGACAGCGCACATAGCTTTCGCCGGAGCGACGTTCAGCTAAATTATAAGCTCCGGCTGAAGAGTTAATTGTGTGTTTACTATGTTTATCATCTACATTAGGTATTCTTCGTTCGATAATCGCTGCGGGGCGGTCGTGTCGTGATCTAAAGTTTTCCCGCGTTATGCAACCAGCCTTTTGTTACGTTCGCTTCACATGCCTTGTACACGAAGCTGCACTTACTACACTACGTTCTGTATCGGTTTCGGATAGTATCGTCTCGACATTGTTATTTTTGTCATAGGTTGCACGAATCGTTTACGACATGGATGTCACGATTGTTGACGTAATATCAGTTACCACGCTCCGATGACACATTGTGTTTTGTGTGTTTCGCCGTGTTTTCTTGCGGTAGCTTGCTAATAATCGCTTGGTTCAGTTAACCTCAAGTTTAATGTGAATTATTAGAATATGGTTTGTGTACAATATTAATAACGATGACCTCAGTGTCGAGCGTAGTTACCCTCACCTAATGTCAGCTCGTCAGAGCGCATTCAGTCTGGACATTTCGCAAGTGAAAACCCGAGACGAGAACTGTATTCATTTGACCTGGACCCTCGCGGCTCTGTGTAAACGACGACAGCGAAACACGACTATTGTAAAGTTACGAGCAGAATTCCATACGGCTTTTTGCTCGGCACGCATCAATTGGAAGTCTCCTATTGACGTGGCGACTTGCGAGTGTGAAGTTCGTTAGCGAACCATTGAGTGGACTCGCATAGTTGCATACCAGTGGTATTTCACACGTATTGTTAGAGCGCACGATGAGTGTTAAATTGTCTTTAGAAATGTATTACTTGAACACTATTGTCGAGACGATGCAGACAATGTATTAAAACTCGCATTCCGCATTCGTACTTAAACGAGTCGTAGCGAGTTTGAAGTGACTAGCAAATAAATGTTTGCATCGTTACATTCAAATGCATAATAATCATTGAACCCTTGGTAGTAAAAGGAGAAATTGCTTCATTGGGATACAAATACAAGTCTATTGCTGTACATAGAATGTGCAAAACAATTTTCTCAATTAGTATCGACATCGTCGTTTATCTTATCACGAAAACGTGAACCGCATTTAGAAAAAAAACTAAAGTGGATGTTCAATTAAGGGCTCTTACATACTGGGGCGATTTGCCGCGCGACGCGACGCTGCCGCATTGTTCGCCGTGAAGTTTTCTCAGAAATTGTTTTGTTAAAAGTCGCGTCGCGCGACAAATCGCCCCTGTATGTAAGAGCCTTAAAAAGGCCACCTTGAACCGTTTATGCCGTTTCGCGTCCAATCGTTGCACAACTATGCTTTTTGTTAGCTGCGCGCGAGCTACTGATTCGTTTCATACCTAATTCAATTACAGAAACATATGTAAATGTCATAGTCTAATGAAACTATTGCACGTCCCTAGTCTCTGCGTTTGCGCAAACCGTGATCTGTCTCTGCAGACTGTTTGTTCTTAAGCAATTGTTGCGTTCTCCTCGCAATTATATTGGATGGTGTTGTAGTAATAATAAAAACAATAAACAACCATGTTTTGGATTACTTTTTAATTTATGATTGTATAAAAACATTTATCATGCTGAGAGATAGTATCTAATGTTAGGTCATGAATGTGTTGCAATGTTTTCGTTGTTTAATGTCTGTATGCACTGCGTTAATTTCTTTTTCCAGGTATGTGTGGTGTTGTCCAAGTGCGAGGCGTGCGTCTACTCGGTATGTGGCAGCCGTTATGAGTGTCAGTAAAACATGGTCGCTCGTTAGGCATGCACGGAGGGCGCGCGGTTCGTGCCCGCATCAATATGCGCCCGCGCACCTCACGGACACGATTTGACGAATGAATCACACCATTTTCTTCGTAGTCGACTTGTTCACGTGACGTCACGATTTCGGTGTCGCACGCGCACCACGAAATTAAATTATAATAATTATACATTTCCGCTTGCATAGCTGTTGTAATCTCGCGGATGGAATCTCTCCGAGGATAATGCTGAATGACTTAATATTTATGTAAGACGAATTGTGGGTATTGTTCAAATTGCTGATATCATAATTGTAGCTTTATTTTACAAAAGGAAGGAAAAACAATTGTGTCATTCTAATTAGAAATTGAGAATCTATGATATTTTTCCATTTGATTACTGTCATAACTCTACAGCGTCACGTGTTAGTTAGATAATTCGTGAGCCGCGGTCGTGATCGATTAAACATGCATCAATTTATGCCTTCTTTACTTAGATTGATATGTTTATATCAACATTTCTCAGATTCCGTCAAACCATTTAATATTTGAGGTCAAGTCGTATTGAGCGCATTGTTATATGAATTATAGACATACACTCTCTCTCGTCTATTCTTAACGTTTATCGCAACACAATAAATAGCGTGCACGGATGATAATAAACTCCAATGTATGGAAACGTACATCATAATAATATGGAGCGCATTCAATCGTCGTCAGAACGGGACAAAACTCGTTGGAGCCGCGAGCTTTATGGCCAATCCGTCAAATGACGACGGGAACCATTTAGTTCCTGCCATCTTTTATGACGAGCGGTCGCCATTGTGTCGCACTCTTGCGAAGACCTGCATTGGCCGGACACTACACGTACGCCAACAATAGCCGCTCAAAGGCCCGCTTACTTTTGTTACAAAAATTTAAAATATCAAGGTGCGATTACGCTATAGCCAGCTCTGGAATGCAATACTGTCTAGAATGGTGTGGCATTAAACCCGTGCTCGGGAATGATAGCATTCCCGGCTCTGTTGGCATGGCGGATATGCGCCGCATCGGACCGGCTCCCATTTCCATCATTATGCTTACCACGCCTTTATCTCGCGCGAGCATCGGACATATATCGGTGAAAAACGGCCCACGAGAGCCGACGCGAAATTGAGATGGCGTAGCGGTCCCACCGCAGGGCAGGCCCGCAAGTGGGTCGCGCGATTACAGCGTTTCCTCGATGTTATTAGCCGTCGACAAAGACCGTGGTTTGCGGTGATCGCGCCACCGAGCCCTCCGCTTCACACTTTGTCACGGAGCGCGAGTCTCGAGGCAACGGTGTTTTCCAGCGATATTCACGTTACACATCCGCGGGTGTCGTTCACATTTGAAACGGACACTCGTAACTCGATACAGTGTTCCGAACAACTCTCTCCTTTTACCGCACAGATAGAAATGCAGAGCGGAACGTTTCCTAGTGTGTCCCGGTGAGTCCGCGCCGGAGTTTTGTTTCTATTGTGTTCGGAGGCGCGTGTGTTGCCATTCGGTCCCATTGTAGTTCAGAGGGCAATCGCCGTTACGGCGGCGGCTTCTCACAATAGGAGCGAGAGTTGACTCCTGTAAGTGCAGCTTCCGCAGATTGATATCGTGCTCTTGGACCTCCGACACGTCCGTACGAAACTTCCGAGGTACGCGGCCTCTCTCTCGCTTATAAACTGCGATAGATATCTACAGATATCTACTACTTGGTTGTGCCGTTAATGAGATCGTCAAAAAGGAACACCATTTATTTTTAACCTGTGAACAAACATCCTCATTTCCTCACGCGAACAACCGCGACATAACGTGTAAATTTGCGGTTTACGCTTGAAGAATGGGCACGAGCGTTATGTGCTTACCCTAAATTGAATCCGAATTCCTGAACATTGCATCATACAGGTCATGACGTAACTTGGCAATTTAAGCCACGAACATCGAAATACCCAAAAGTATCCTTTGCAAGAGCATGTCGATCATTTGCCCTCGATTTTTCGCCCTGCCAATGACTGCCATTAAGTTGTTTGTGCGTGGCCCATGCCTCCCCATGTATGGCTTGATTCGCAATAAAATCGGCTAACGAGACACGTCTTTGTCGTGGGTGACCACCTCGTTGCCAAGTTTTCGATGGAAAACAACGGATGTCACGTTGAAGGCCGTGATAATGATCTTTGCCATATCCGAGGAGGTCGTTGGAATTTTGCATTTGTTTTTGTTAAAATCATCCTTCAAACTAACATTTCACAGTATTAGATGGTAAACAAACCACTGTTTTGTTAAAGTATCCTCTATCTGCGGAGTGTTTCACTATCAAAGGATGCCGCCTTTCCTGATAATTCGAATTAATCATACAAGTAAGCCACCGGCATACATAACTTTGAGTTCATTGGAAACGTTTCATATCTAGTTTCAATATAGAAATACATATATTCATCTAGGTTACCACAAGATTCCGTGATATTTCAAGTCGGGAGCGCCCCGAGCGGGCTTGCTGCTTGCATTACATTAGGCCACGTCGACCACCCCGACAGGGATCAACTACTATACTTTGAAAACTGAACGGCCATTTATCGTGTGCTCTTTCTTAAGTATCATCAATCGCTGTGCGTGACTGACATCTGCCATTTATAAGAAATCAGATGATTTAGACACCAATCAGACTATATCTTACCAATCAATATTTTTTCCCGACGCAACCTCAGAATGATAGAAAGAAGGCTGGTGCATTCATTATGCATCTCACATCCTATTTCAGCTTGTTATTTTCGATTTTTACTTTTATTTCACCATCTATCAATTAATTGATCCATAACCTGATCAGTTATGAGATAAATGTTAGAAATGGCAAACTTATATTAATCGGTTGCATAAGTCTTGTTTATCTCGAGTTAGCCTCTCGAAATCATGTGCGAAGTCCCTGAACCACTTGTGATTGTAACATACATGTGAAACGTAACGAGTCGTAGCTCTACAAATATTTTCGAGATAACTTGAACACCAAACTGTGCAAAAATCAAAAGGTGTCAATGAGTTCCGTTGGCCGAGGCTTGCGTCACCAGAATCTTTTCACCGAAAACAATGGTAGCCGCCAACCGGTGATTACTGTAAGTGTCGGATATTTGCATGAGTTTGTCTGACCGACCCCCTAACCGAGGGCATTGTTCACCACCGTTTGAATGGCTGATAATAACTGAGCCTTCAGCCGCTTTCGTAAGTGGAACGGACTTTAGAAACTCGACAAATTATTTAAAGGTTTTGGGTGGTTCCGCGCTACGCCGCCACAATGTTTCATGCTTTGGGTCGAATTAGTCGAATTTGAAACTTCAAGACGACTGAGGTTTTGGCGTTCAGTTAGCGGTACCAAATTGGCTGAACTAAATGTTTCGATAATTGCTTGCGAATGTTGTTTTTAGGAGCGATCAATTACTTCAAGATTAATGGCAATCGTTTTGCTTTTAAATGAGTACAGATAACAGCACCTGGCAATAGAATAGATATCTTATAGGTTGACGTGAATGGATGTAAAGCGTCCATGGGAGAACGGATGCACGATTTCGGTTAAAGGCACACCCTCAAGTGCTATGAACTTGCATTCACATTTCGCCCTCACACTCGCACTCGTGCGCCTATGGAAGGGAGCCTGTCAGTGACCCTCGAGTGGCGCGGTCCGGCGCCCATTAATTATTCTATTACAGCAATGGCACTCATGATCGGTGCGCGCGCGCTCTCCTTTGATCACGCCATGCGCATCAATTCACTACATCACTCTTCACACGAACTGCACAAAATCGAAGCGCGTTGTCAGATAACACTTTTATTTTTCATCATTAAGAGTTTTTATCTTGATTGTACAAGAGTTACAAGGCGGTTGATGTATCTGCCTGTAATTTTTATGATGGAGTTTTAAATTCCTGTAGATAATGTTGGAAAACCTTAAAGTACAAGAATATTTTGCTACACTCTTCTGCATTTTTATTTTGGTCTTTTGTGTAGGTGAGTCTATTTTATATTCTTCAGTATTCAGTACTTCACCGAGATAGACGGAATGGAATGAGGACAGTAATAAATTGCGCTTGCTTGCATTAACTAATTATGTCTGATACAAACGTGTGCCATTGTATGAAGTGTCGGTGTAGTCGGTAATGATGCGTTTCCATTCGGCTCACACATAATTTACTAGCGTTTAATAAAATAATGCGCATGCGCCTGCTAATGACACTTGAATGGTCGATACGTGACCCTGCATGATTTGTGGGTGGTAACTGTTCATGAAAAGGGTTAATTGAATTTTAGCACAAAGGTGCTTTCAAAGAAATCAAATTATCGGGCCATCAAAATGAATGGAAAAGCTTTAAATTTACGATTCAAGATCTTAATTTTTTGTACTCATTTTTAGTATAACTATATATTAAGGTCATAAAAAAAACGCTCAGGAAATCGATTCTCGCTCGCACTGGCAACACAAACACAAGGTGAAAGGCGGGCGTCGTGATCTGCGTGTTCCTCCCGCGGTTGCGCACGCGCACCGTGCCCCAATTCACTAAGTGCCTGCCCCGTTGACGAATGGGGATCAACTGCACTCCGATAAAGACTACTTATTGTCGGTACCCATTCGCTGCTAAACCAAACCTCCACTGTAAAATCATCAATTTGTTTATTGATAGGAAAATAGGCCGTTCCGCACTAGTTTCTTTTTTTACATAATTGAATAATAAATCACTGCTAATTTATTAGATATATAAATTTTATGGAAACCAACACACCCATCAACTTAAATAAATGATGAATAAAAAAATATTCAGTACATTGGCGGACAAAAATATGGCTATGTAAATATATCCTTATTCTTACAAGACCCTGCATATTGTTATGATAATAAGGACATAAAAGCACTTATTAGTGAATAATTCGAGAAGAATGAACAATCAGTGTGTCCAAGGATTAACTCTTTACAAAAACTACAACAGCAGATTTAAATAACTGTAATGAGAGTGAAAACTTTTGTGTAAATGCAGTATGCAATACCTTTTTTAAGTTGCACATGTGGAGTGTGACCAATTTGCCAAGTCTGGAAGCCTGAATATATTAAGCCAGTATGTAACAATATGCCTGAGTTAATAAGGCAGACAGTATAATGAAGAAATAATTCGCATAATATTTGTCACAACTGTGTTCATTTTATTGTTGGGGACCTTATGTAATTTTTACATACAACCTGATTTGACTATTTGGAGTAGTTCAACACACTGACGATGTCTATTTTAAAGTTTATCAACATTGTTTTAGATAGACAGGATATATAAAAAAAAAACCATAAACAATAGAACTCTACATTCTATTTAGCGACCGTATTAACCGTTCATCTGGCGCTTATCTGAGTGAGCAGTTATTGCAACGCGTCGCGCATGCCCGCTTGTTGCGATGGATCAACTTCTAATTGTCTTAATGAGCCGCATCCTCCGACGCCCGCGCAGCAATGAAACGATCAATGATACTGAAATAAAAAACGTTCGACGTTTTCTTAATAAAGATAATTAAACGCCAGAATTGGAGAGGCTCTAATAACCGGAGCCGAAAAAGATGTCCAGCCATTGGCGGGATGTTGATTTGAGGATAGTGCTGGCATGAAAATCAAAGATATTATAACGCCCTAAAAAATTAACCAATATTTTATTTGGGAGCTTGATCCTGTCAAAGCAATAAACCTATTTTGGAAATCAAAACACGTGCAGCTGACTGACAGGACCAACGGTCACGGAAGTAATCAGCAAAAATCAAATACAACAGATAAAAAAGATGTTGAACAGTTCACTAACCCCAAAATATTTAGGGGAGAGGAGTACACGGTACACCTTTAGAATCTGCAAAGGAATCGTTGATTTGAACAAAAGAGATGCCTCCAAGTATATGAAGGATCTGTACGCAAAGCTAATCCTGACAATAAAATCTGATTATTATGCGGACAGCTGCGGACATTGTTATTTCGACTGTTACAATTCAAGGTCTGTGACGGAAAAAAAAATCATAAAGATGGCCACCGGGCTACGGGGAGATGATATAAGTAATAGTAGTTGAAATCTTTTGTAGTAATTTAAAGAAATGTTTAGTCCTTTACAAATGCATAACGGAATAAAATCACTGACTATCAAAGAATTCAGAATTCAAAGCCTGAAGTCTTATAAGCTGTACTTTTATAGGAGTTTATATGCATGCAAAAATCTAGCCATAATGTCACCACATCTAAGTGCAGCTGTCCTCAGCTCAGAGAAGGTGCGCGTGCGCAACCCAACCCAAGCGCACAATAGAAGATTTTTCTTGTTATTAGAATACAATAAGAAGGTCGCACTATTCCAAATTCGTACTGCACATAACACTGCCAAATATCATATAGCTTGCCTTCTTCGTATCTCATCGGATCCATATGCTTTCACAACGTTACCGGGTTATACACTATTAGTGGGATTGACATCTGAATGAGTGTAGTGCCGGTCACCGATGGTCGATGAATTCGCGGTCGATATGCGCATGTCTTGTAATTAGGCGTGTCAATGTCAATAGACGATTGTGTGGGCATCAAGAGGAGGACATACGTCGGTATGGCCATGTCTATCAGGATCTATTTGGTTTTTGCTCGATGGCAGGACATGATTAATATTTAATGAGCCAGGACTCGGGACTGGCGGGCTTTGTCTAAAGAAGTCTTATATGACAATTGAAATATATGAGGTTTAAATGACAAAGGTAAGTGGCGACTGCTCGAGTGCGGCGGGTGGTCGTCATTAGGAATTCATATTTTGTGTGCAGTCGCAGTTGCCTGGATACTTTGCTAAAGGAACGTACAAAAAGAAAAACAATTTTTATCGACTAAGTGGCTATAAGAGCAGGAGGAGCCTAGGAAGGAGGAGCTCGTGGCTAAGTAATAACGGCCGCTCGGGTCGATCCATCAGGTTAAGCTACGCTTGCCAGGGTTGATCCGTGGATGGGTGACCATTTTCACATATCGAGACTCCTCCGTGCCTCGGAAATCCGTTGGTCCCGGCTGTCATTTGTGGATCTGACAGTCGTTACGAGTCGTCAGAAGCCCGAAAGTCTGATAACCAGTCTAACCAAGGGGTATCGTATTACCCAGTTACTGGGTTGTGGAGGTCAGATAGGCAGTCGCTTCATGTAAAATACTGGTATTCAGCTGCATTCGGTTAGACTGGAAGCCGACCCCAACATAGTTGGGAAAAGGCTAGGCAGATTTTTTTAAAGTGGCTATAAGAATTTCTATATTAGATCCTAAAAACAAGATTTTAGATACTCAAGCATCAAAATCCACCTCTAATTCAAGTTTGCATCGGAAAGTTCAAAGAGCTCATTAGGTCATTAAAGGCGGCTTTATCGCAGCATTTTGATCAAATGGCAAAGAAACCTCATCTTTATCTCCGTGTATCTAGTTGCTAGTATATGAAGCTGCTAGTATATGAAGCTGCTAGTTTACAGCTAGATATCGCCGTGTTTTTGCACAACGCAGCGTCGTAAAATGTAAATAAGCCTCACGTATCGGTTCGTCCCACTAACATGTATCTATCTATCACCTAGCTGGCCAGTCGGTGTCAAGATCATGCTCTTGCGCACCCAAACATTTTGCAAATGACCCGCATCCAAATGTTGGCAAATTCTGAATAAATCACCTTCGCATTGTAATGTTACTTAACTATTGAGGACAGTTTTAATAGCTTTCTACGATTTGCATCGATATTTAAGTATCGTATATTTGCAACAAATAATTTATTAAAACGATACAAATCAGCACAAATTCATCACGAGCTCTAAGCTCACAAACACTAATAAATAACATTTTATAGTTGTCACAAGCAATAACTAGTTTCATTTCTCAGTTCCTTCCACTGATATAATCTTGGAGTTCCAATAGTTGAGATCTCCACTCAATAAGGAAACGCTAGGAGGTATTAGATATTTCTGCCTCACGGATGCTAAGGGACTTGGTATGGATGCCTTGACCTAAATGTTTGAGTGTAACTGCGAACTTATGTTTTGAAAGCATTTACGAGAACGGGCTTAGCGAGAACTGGTATGAAGATTGTACGTAGCAAGTCAGATAATGTCGTGGTTCGTCCTTAAACGGACTTGGCAGGAGAAGCAACTAAAGATTTTTCTTTAAAATTATAGTCATGTCATGGAGAAGCTCGTGGCTAAGTAATAACAGCCGCACGGGTCGATCCATCAGGTTAAGCTTCGCTTTCCGGGGTTGGTCTGTGGATGGGTGGCCATCTTTACATACCGAGACTCCTCCGTGGATAGAAAAGCACGTTAAGCCGTTGGTCCCGGCTGTCATTTGTGGATCTTTGGCAGTCGTTACGGGTCGTCAGAAGCCGACCCCAAAATAGTTGGGAAAAGGCTGGGCAAATATAGAAGTTATGGATACTTTGAATTTAATAGAGCTTAAAACTGCTATATCTATTATTTGTGAAGAGTTTGTTTGTTTGAACGCGCTAATCTCTGGAACTAGTAGTCGGATTACAAAAATATTTTTGCATTTGATGGTCCAATTCTTGAGAAAGGAAGGCTTTTTCACACCACGCTACGTCTCTTAGGCGTAGCCGACCAAAAATAAAAAAATAAAAAGTCAGAAAGATCGCTAAGCGTAAACGAAGTACTACGCGGGTGGGCGATGCGATGTGACGCGTGTAGGGGAACAAGAAAATTTCACGCAAACGAAGTCACGGGTAGAATGTGGTAGTGAATCTTATAATTTAACAAGTAGGGGTTGCATTAGTAAGGAACCATGAATCAATTTTACGATGTAATCAAAATCAGCTATAAATAAAATTGTTACAGGTCAAGAACAACAATTTAATTGCAGATGGTTATTAGTTTTTTATTGCAAATGGAACCAGCATTAACTGTAGTATTACAGTTAATATGAGTTATTGTACGTGCTTTAATGATTGAGACTGAGTTGCGATACGCAGCGGGTTGCCTCATGTCCTAGATTCGGAATTTGCATGTTAGTATTAGACCTTCGTGTTCTGCGTTTAGGTTGTAATAAGTAACACAGCCAATATGCACAAGTATTGTTTGCCTTTCAAATAAGTGTATTGTTTGACGAAGAAATTCTCACCAAAGTAAACGGTCTTTATTAGAAAAGTCCATCCTGTGTTTATTCAAATGTTATAAATGCAAAGCTCGAAAACCGTCTTGTTATTTATAACAATAACAGACACTCCGAATTGCCAAACGAGCTAACCACAACAAGATTGAATGCGAATTTGATAATTCTTCAACGGTTCCTCGTTTTGAATCCACGGCGAGACGGCTCCATGACTCACCGAGGTTACTGTACCTACCGGGCGTGTCTTTGACGATCCGGTCACATTTTAGCAAACACAAACGCAAAACACGAACGACCGTTGTATTTGACTATGAATTACTAAAGAAAACTTGGTTTCGGAGCCAACAGTACGAGGAATGCACTCGCCGTTGCTAACTCGACGTACTTACATGATCCTCCGGCGTGTTTACACAGTTGTACGCGTTTTCATTGTCTCTGCTATCGATAACAAGATTCCACAGCTATAAACATAGTTCAAATACACAAGCTACCCGTTACACATACTCAAGCGTCGGAAGTGTCTGTTTTAATTGCTTTCTAAGAATTGTTAGTGATAAACACATGCATTAACATGTCCATCCTATCGACAGATACCGTACGACCTTACAAAAAAGCTGTATCGATACAACAGTTAGCGCTCCGAAGTGATAACTGACCGGTTGCTAACTTTTTCTCTGACTCATTGAGACAGACTCATTTGCATACTTTTCCCTCTTTAACCAAGATGTGAGAATTTTTAACATGTCTATGTTAGACACAATGGCGTCGAACTATTTTTATTGCACCTTGTAACGAGGCTCCCTAGTGCAGTATTACTTTTAAATACGGAATATTTTGCAGAAGTGCGAGTCACGCACGGCCCAACAAAAGGTTATTGTCGCATATTTGTCGCCGGCTGTTCCCACGCCGGTCAGGTTGCCGATCGAGGCTCGATCACACCCGGAGACCATTGTATTCTACGTACAATATACATTTGCCAAGACTCGAGAGTAGATTTTTTTGATAGTCGCAAAGTTTGATGAGCTGACACTGAAAGATGGTTTGACATTTTGGTTAGCAGTTGCCAATCGCCCACTGATTTGCAAAAATACGATAAGAGAAGCAATTTGGTACGACCCAAATAGTACCGATATACACGCCGATACGGCTTGCTATTGCGACGTCAGATAAATCTGTATGCGTTGCCGTAATTGTAACACAATATAATATTAATTTGGAGCACGCCAACGCCGTGAGAGCGAGTGGGCGATCTGGGGGGACTCGAGGGCTATTCGGTTCTTTCGACATCGTTGATAGTCCGTCGATACGATCACATGCAAATTACGCACAACATTAAGGCGGGTGACTTTCAATCGTATACTCGAGATTCAATTGGGATCCTGTTCAGCTTTATTTATGACCACGCGGTGAAGTTATTCTCGCGGCTTATATCACGAACTTAGAATGGCTAGAAGCTTTAATCGTGGGCAGCTTTACTTAATACCTTGTTTAAATTATCCCAAACATTTCCGTGATCCGTAAATCGAGAGAGACAAGAGTTTCACGTTGTTTAAGTGCTGTGTGCTTGCGCAAACCGGTGTCGTGTCTTGCGCTGGCGCAACGTATTGTCTGCGCGCATCTAGAGCGACGATTCGCGACACGCTGCTAACGCCTACCGACGGTTACGCAAACACACAAAACATTCGCTGAAAACATATGTGAGGGCATCGTCCCAATCCATGTCATACAGATTTCGCAGCTCATTACTGGGATCACGTGAGATTGGATTCATGCTGAGAGGCACAATAATTGGCTGTGTTAGTGTCATGCGCGCGCGCTCTACATTTACTTGCAACGGCTGTGTTGCAATATTTGCACGACTCTCACGAGAGACGGCGCTTATCACCTCGCGTCGTGATAACACGCCGATTGTGCAAACGGTTGCGACACCATTCCACGAGAGCTGGGATTAGTTGCGACTAATTGAAACGTCCGCGTCTTCACAGTGGGCGGCGTGGGTCCGACAGCTTAATTACCTCTGTAAACAACTCGTGAATACCTCGCCGCGACCGTTGTGCAACGAGACAGTGACCGCGGGAACCTACGCCCGATGTACTAACGCTAATGTTGCGATACGCACCATCACAGACTCACAGTTGCAACCAGACGCTAAGTTGCATTGTTCCTAAATCGTTACGTACCTCAGATTTCGATTGCAACAAGCCGTTCGGCCTTAATATACGCCTAACGTCCATTTGTTTAGTTTCGGAGAAGTGAACTTCGTCGAAGCGGAAAGAAAGGAAGTCGTTGATGCGTTCACTCGTGTTTGTTTACTTTGTGCCCAGGTTGTAGCATTGTGCGGCGCCGGAGAGGCGCGTGCTTATTTAAAAACCGATGATGAGGAAAATCGCGGCTCGTTCGTGAATCAACGACTCTCCCCAGGTGCACCTCGTTCGATTTTAGGAAGTCTGCGCGGTAACACTGCAAGCGTGCGCACGCGCAATTTGTCGCGTTGTGACTACGCACCCTCCTGTGGCCCAACATAATGTCACGGCCAAAGGCCGGGCCAAATGTAAACAAGCTTTGAACAATTCACCTGTAAAACTCAGCTCAGGGTCTCCATCCACTTAGGTGTCATTTCCGGGAAATAACACCTCAGCATAACATTTTATATCTGTTAATTATTTCAGAGGGCGTGAGGAGTTTCTATTTCTAGCTAAATGCCGGTTGTTAGTTGTTATATATAATAATAGTTTACAGAATGGATGTTGAGTTGACCGACGGTTCCTTGTCAGGGATGCACCTCGCTGTGTAATTAGCACTTCCGATGACGCTGGAATTATTAAAATCCCTGCTGATGTGAATTTCGTGCCCACGTAAACGAGAGTACGGCGGGTATTCGAGGTGCGTAGGCGCCGCTTAATAGTTATAATTGCAATCGCTTTACCGACAGGTCAAGGATGTTAGTACACTAAACCGAGCGGCGAACAAAGAAACAATAACATTCAATATTCAAGTAATTATAAATGTCAAAGTCAAGTGCTTACTGCGATATGTCAAAGTGAACGATATATGGGCGGGAGTGTAGTTAATGTTGGCAGATTAAGATCGGCGGCAATTACTTGGACATAATCGTATTACGACTGACAATGTTACAGTAAACCAGCCGGGGGGTATGCTAATAAATGAACTGTCGTTCTATGTAGTATCCATTTTGACCTTACGTTCACCGCTTGTGTTCGCTTGTACGTAACTAAATTGCTATTATAGTAGAACACGGTTTAGTACTCTCATTTCAGTTTATTTACATACCAAGAGTTTAGCATAAAACCTAATTGTAGCGTTTAAAGTTATTAGACACTTGGAAATGATTTGTTCATGAACGTAGCTGTAAATGAAGACATTAAACAAGTACTGTTATTGTTTAAACTGTATGTATTAAATCAATCCGTTATATCTGAAACTGCCAATATAGTCTTTCACTTTGACGACATTAATTAAAATAATTGACGCTCAATCATGAAGATAATTAAGATAACTTCCAAGATCAGTAATCCAATCATCTCAATATTGTCACTTCCACTCGCCTGAGAACTAAAAGCAAAAGAGAGAAATAAATACTTTTAACTACAGTTCTAAAATAAACTCAAATGACTAAGAATAAGAAGGAGCCCGACACTTAATTTAAAAAAATTAAGGACTAAATGAAATTAAGGTTATATAAATAAATACTAGGCAGCGATATAAGGAAATGTCAAAATGTATACAAGGTCGATACAATTCGTACATATTTTTTATGAACTCGAGACAATGTCGGACGTAGCGCGGGGTGCGCCTGCCCAGGTATAAATAATCGTCTGGTGACATAATTGTTTGAATAAAAAATACTTGACTAAATAAATCTAGACTGTTGAATGTCGTTTCGATTGAAATCTTTAGACCAAATCCGTCAAGCAAAGACAGACAAACAGACAGTCTACGATAAAGTTAAGATAATCTAAATCTGAAAACCTTCAGAAAAATAATATAGTGAATGACAAGTAAAAAATGTTTACTTACCGCTGCATTTATCAGCACAAAAAATACTGCAACAAAACTTCCAACATTGTTCCGTCTTATACAAGAAATATATCCTTGTTGTATATGCAAAAAGCACATGTGTCTATTTCGCACTGCAACAATGTAGTCACTTTCAGTCCAGCTTTAGAGTTCCAACCTTTGAAGCTTCGATAGACTCAGGGACCGCATGACGAACTGAATTCTTTGTTCCCGATGTATTGTGCTTCATAGAATAGAACCGAATATTGTTATTTTGTTTCCTTTCAAGTTCCAGCAAGTGTTAACTTCTTTTGAGGATGTGCATTCTGCACATATTTCAAAATTCTTTCAAATGAAGGAATTTTTCGACCGGTCGTGTATAATCTACATCTGCTTGTTACCATGATGGCTTGAGCTTAATTATGCTTGTTGTTTTATGCATTCATCTCGTGTTTCTATGAGGTAGAAAACGCTTCCAAAAATCAATGAAACATTCACCAGTCCACCGTAAGTAACCTATGCTATGCTTTGCTTGGAGTATCTCTGAGGGATAGAATCTGGAATGATGTAATCCGGCAGAGAACCAAAGTTGTCGACATAGCTCACTGCAATAAGCAAGTTGAAGTGGCAATGGGCCGGTTATATTAGCCGTTGAACCGATGACCATTGGGGTAGATATGTTCTTGAGTGGAGACCGCGAATCAGCAAAAGTGAGGTAGAACGCCCTCATGCTCTTCTGATCTTCGCAGGGTGGCTGGTAGCAGCTGGATGAGAGTTGCCGAGAATCGAGCTGAATGGCTTCCAATTAGAGAGGCCTATGTCCAGCAGTGGACTGCTATAGGCTGATGATGCTGGTAATGATGAAGTAACCTATAAAGTGAATTTAAAACCAGGATTCACTCCAAATACCACTTTGAAAACTGACTTTAATTGAGAATCTTTAGGTTGTACATTCGTGTCTCTTCGTAAATCGAGTCCAGAAAGCGGACGCATCGCCTTAGGGTCGTCAAAGTCAAAGTGCTGATGCATTCGACGTATCTTCAAATTAATTGGAGGATCACGCGGCACCTCATAAATATTTAGTCAGGTGTTGTCCCTTATGTAGGAGCACGGGTAAGAGAGCCGGCGCGGTTCCGTGCCGTGACCCGGTCACGAGACGAGTCCGACGTCCACTTGATGATGGCTAGGGTTCCGTAGGTGCATGGCTGTTTTGTTTGTGGTATTTGTTGTCTGTTAGGGGAAAACCGTTTTGCATCTAAATCAAAAACCTCAAAGCTTCAGTTTTAACATAGAAAAGCTTTAGCAAAATGGTCCATTGTCTTTTTCGTTGGCATGGTGTAAATAAATAGAACAGCAATTGATAAAAAAACATGCCTGCCTTTTTTACAGCAACAAAAAATGACTGTATTTCCGTTTGGAACCAGAAACGGATCCATTGTCACACAGATTTGTAAACAATGCATCCAAATATTGGTTTCCAGTATAAATAACAAAATCTTTCTTGTGTTCTGTGGCACATCCTAAATCATCCCCACAACCACTTCCAATCTGTGTCAATTCTACGGAACCCTTAACGAATACCTCGCACTTGGTCACTTTTTTCCACCGCTTGGCCCGAGGTAAAGTGTCGATTGCTCTTAGAACCCGCGCTAATTGTGTGTTGACGCGGCCTTTTTGATGTTTTTGCCTCACCTCCGTACAAATGGTGAAAGAATCTGTATGATCTTTGCCACTGATTGTGTTCCTGAGAATCGGTATTAAGGTAACAACCTTGGGTATTAAGGTTTGAGATGTGTGACGGCTTTCTCGGGAGATGATGTCGATGTGTTACTTTTTACAAATCGTCTTTACTTAGTACTCAATTAGAATCGATATTTTTATTGACATAAAAGTAGCTTTTTAGACTGCCATTACTTATCCAGGTATCCATATATATATACAGGGCCGATTGTAATTCCTTGCGGTATCCCTAAATCGACAACTTACATTGGTACAAAACATTCAATAAATCTGCCTAGCCTTTTCCCAACTATGTTGGGGTCGGCTTGCAGTCTAACCGGATGCAGCTGAATACAAATATTTTACATGGAGCAACTGCCTGTCTGACCTCCACAACCCAGTAACTAATATGATATCCCTTGGTAAGACTGGTACAAAGAAATTGTCGTCACCAAATCGATTATTGAGTAAGAACCCTGTAATTTCACACCATTACAACCAGCATCATCTATTATGTATTAGCCATACGTCACCAACAAATTAAGGCTCTAACAGGCGATTACTCATCGTCAGATGAACATTAAGTAATATGATGCAATGTCTGAGGAATGTCTTGCAGTTCTTCCGACCATCGGCCTACTGGGGATAATAGGTCAAGGGATTATAGAGCTTGTTCACACCTTCGGATATTGTGACAACTGGGACAAGACTGGCCCGTTGGCCGTTGGATCCGGCTACACAATGGTTCTGTAGAAAATTAAGTAGATACTTCAGATTCTTCTAATTTCGGAATTTAATATACATGTACTCGTATTTATGCATCAGTTTGTTAGTAGTGCAAAGTGAGGTGGTGATGGTGGTAGTTTATCGCAGCATTTAAGTCACCATCATTGATGGTACAGTTTATTCACTTCTCGTGCTGGTTTTCGTAAGGGTCGGTGAGATAGATATCGTTTAAACTGCCAACTCTGAGCTCATAGATGAAGAAACTGACCGCGCATTTGCCAACGATCCCACGACTAGTTGCCTAACCTGAATAATTTTCTGACAGTAAGCCAAGAGGAGCCTATAAAGAGATGTGTGTACATTTCACACCATTAGCATTAATAAAACTTCGTTGTACTGTCCATAGTCGCGAGTCTTAAAAAGTAAACCTAAGTCTATGATATTTTACTTAGAAGTTGCAAACAAAGTTTGAATGGAGAACTTGCTAGCACAACAAATGTTGGTGATGATTTTTTATCCGTTAATTACTATTTTTACCCGACTGCCCAGAAGGACGGTAATGTTTTTCCAGAGTATGTATGTATGTTTGTATGTATGTATGTTTGTATGTATGTATGTCTATTTGTTAGGCACGCTCTGTAGCCTAAACGGCTTGATGGATTTTAACATACGAGGTGTCGTTTGGTTCGTCTTAATTGTGGGAGTGACATAGGCTCTATTTTATATATTTCATCTGCAAATACAAAAAAAACGGAGGAGAAAGTTTTTTTTAAATAAACTACAACAATGTGGGTATCAAATAAAAACTAGTAATGAGTTAATTCCAAATATATATACTAATAAAACTAAAAAGCTTTAAATAAAACAAATTATGGGGACAAACCAATAACCTGAAGTATGGTGTAATTTTTGTTTGTCCCCGCCTGCAATACCTTACAAAAAACAAAGTTCAATGCTTGTTTTCCTCTTTTCGGTTATAGGTTTTAGCAGTCGGGTTTTTTGTTTTTTAAATAATTTGTTTTTTATTAATTTTGAACAAAACACTGAACCCTAATTCTCAACCATACGTCTACACGTAGATTATCTCGGCTGCCTAGATGTCGCTACATTTGATGGATCGTTAAGATAAGAGCAGACGAGTCGCCACCACGATTGAGATCTTAATTAAACGTTAATGTTGGGGAATTCTCATAAACAACACCGCAATTAGTTATCTGAAAAATATACGTTTCGTGCTGTTAAGAAAGTAATTAGCGATAGTAGTTATTTTTCAACTGAGTGACTGAATCTGACTTGTTTAAAAACCGTCTCACGGAAAAATCTTGAATACGAACTTTGTTTTAGCAGATTTTAGTTCAATATTAGTAAGGCAAAAATTTGCCCGTGGCATCATTTAGCATATGATCTCAAATCAGAGGAAAACATAACCTAAATAAAAATTTATATCGCACATAAAATTCTAGTTATCTCACATGAATAATTTCCGTGAATCTCATGTGGAAACTAGTTCGCTGTTTTCATAGAATCCTAAAAGCAGTAATAATTCAATGATATAATCAGTTACATTGAATTAAAATTGCATGCTAAGATTTGAATCGGATTTATGAATAGTGTATTCTTAGTAAGATGTTGCGATAGTACGATGCAGAGCTAGATTTGGGTCTGAAATCCATTCATTAGACTAAATTTAAGTTACGTGCACCTGCCTACGCGAGTATTTTTCCTCTTGTTTTGCTATCGGTGGATCTGCGCGGGCGCAATAACGAGCGGACTCATCGGCCTTGTTCGGTATTTTTCGCCACATCTTCTAGGTTAGGACTAGGAGCACGTTTGTTGATGAAATCAATGTTTTCGGTGAAATACCTCCAAGTTTAAATGTTTAGCTATTTGAAGTTGCTTCTGAAGTTGACTATCCATCTGCTGTCAGTAAATATTAGAACAATAAAGCTGAACTGACAAAACTTCTGTTAAACAAGTTTTCCAAACACGCAATCAATTTTAAAGACTACTAATACTTTCAAACACTGCACAAGACAATTAAGAAAACTGGTTCCAGCAGCATTTGAACATGGAAATGTACAAAAGAAAGTACAATAAAGCTGAGATGTACGCTCGGCAGCTATTTCAGATAATTCATGTGATTCCGTTCGCTCATGTGAAATTGAAAACTACTCGAAAGCCATTACATACATGGTTGCTTAACCCATAAACGTTGCTTTCTCAGTTTACTGCAAAAGGCAAAACAAATTAGTGTAGTTCGATTTACTTGCTTCCTAGTTTGCGAGCGATTTCTCCCATAAACCCACCGTGCGGCGGCCATTGTTCGTTTCGAAACGAAAGTAATGCTTATTCCCATTTTTAGTGTTCGGAACCTTTGCTCTTTGGCGCTGGCGTGACATGCGGCCACTTTGTAATGCTTATGCTTTTGACAATAGCGATTCCAAACTCAATTGTAGTGTAGACTTTATACAACAAAAGCTAAGGTGTATTTTTGTATGGTTGATGCATTGATATCGTGTCCCAGTCTTGCGGGCCAGAGGGTAGCCCTTTGAACTGGCCGCAAGCACCAGGGGCGGCTTAGTCAAACCCATAAAATTTGCAATTTAACCGTGCCATGGTGCACGTTTTGTCTCTAAAACACATTTCTGGGAAGGTGTACTTTGTGATAGTTTATTTCTCCGATGCCGCGATACAAAAATGAGGACAGCTTGTTTATTCGGATCGTAAAATCGTTATGAATGAAAACGTCGAGTGAAATTGAGGATGAGTCCATTACAATAGTGGTGCTATCAAAGACTTTATTACAATAGGCGTAAAACGGCGAGGTGTTAATGAAATGCCTTTGTACGAAGCCGTAGCTACTATAGCCAAAACATATTATGGAATAGTATTCGGAATTCAGAGTACATTCGGATTTTCCTATATCATTGCGTTCCTCCAACAGATCCCAACCTCTAACTGTGCCAGTAATTTCGGCCACATTGCCAAAGGAGCCTCTCATCAAAGTCCTAATTTTACCATGTTTTCGCTCTACAAATTGCATCTAATGACAGCAAAACGCAAATTCAACTACAAAACGTTGCTCATTTATTGTGCCATGTTGCGCTGGAGATGCGGCAATTTTCAAACACGCTTGTTTGGAAAGTGGCTGCCGGATGTAGAATATTAAGCGCACGACGCAGGCGCATAAATCTTGCATCTTCGAGAAGACGGTGGCGCCCTCTTGTCGCAAGCACTCGATCTGTACCATAATGCGCGTCTGATATCGGTGGGCTTTATGAAGGAAATGACGCAAGTATTCCTGAAGCACAATGTTGCTGGTCATATTTTCGAACTGGGGTTTTAAGTGGACCGGATATTTCAGAAAGCTTAAAATAACTTAGGCACAGATTTTGCTGCCTTATTGAAGCTTAAACCTTTTGATTAGATATCGCTGTTGCACGATGGATCTTACTGTTACCAATAATCGCCTGTGTAACTGACTGTGCTGCATAATCAGCATTATCTACCATCCTTAGCCAACAAATCCATGTTCAGCACCGCCTTAATATGTCACGTTCTGATACCTTTACTCATGAATCAAGTTTGATATAATGCAAACCCAAGAAGGCAAGAGAACAGGATACGGCAAGATTCTTACGATTGCGTTAGGTTACATCATCTGAGGGAGTTCAGTTACGCTTGTGGGACACGACGTCATTCCAGTGCATGTTATATTACACCACAAATCAACAATACAAGTTCTACTTTGTTACATCCAAGTTGTCCAGATGTGCATCCTTAGCTGTTACGATGTATATTGTTATAGCTCTCATCTAAGGAAAAATTGCATGAGCAATGTGCACCGGTTTCTGATTGTTGCAATGAACTACAAACACGTCTCCTCTCGAGTTGTTTTAATAAGCATCATCTTTCGCAAGAATGTCGTCACCTAATTGTATTAGCTGTCTAAGCTCTCCTAGGGGTTTCGTCTCCATCAATTCATGGTCGAGAGAAATGATTCGCGTTGACCGACCATTTGTGTGTGTAAGCATATCCGAAGCATATGGGAAACTGGAAACAAGCCAGGACACGCGGGAAAAGAAAAATGTGAATTCTTAAAAAGACAAAGAGTAATTGAACGTCAAACTGACAAAGAAGAAAAATACAAAAACTGGCTCACACAGCAAGCTTGTGTTCAATCGTGGCCAGCCATATGTAACGTTCTCACAAAACTTATAATTGTTGTTATGTATAATTATGTTGTGTGCTGTAATCGTCGGCGTAATGTTCGCAATGTTATGCTGCATCGCGTGTGCGCATATTATTAGCGCACGACCTCATTATACTGAAGGTAGCGATAATTGACAATGTTGTTGAAAATTGTGGTGAGTTCCTTGTGTGTGCTGTTTCTTGGTCTTTTGGATTATGCGAAACCACAAGGACATAACTCGAGTTTTGTTGAATAATCCAAAAAAAAAACTACATTTTCCGAAGCATGTGAATGCGGAAGAATCCCATTTTTTTTTTAAATTTGCTTCTGTTTAGAAAGCACAAAATGGAAATGCGCGTGAGAAATATTTTTGTGCGTGCAATTGACAGCTGCAAATAAGTCAGATATATGTTTTCGACAGTTATTAATTGTGCTGCACAGATGTGGTCGACTGCCCCTGACACTTAGACTTAACATTAAACAAAACAATAAATCCGTACACAGAATTTATGATCACACTTCATCCCGTTGCATTGCAATGAAGATATTTATCACAGTAACACTTAATACCTCTTTATTAACCTTTTGTGGAGCCCTAAAAAGTCAAGAGCGATGATCGTTTATGACACCTTAACATTTCGTTTAATGTTCGCAATTAAATCAACTTTCTCAAATGTCAATTAATACGCTTGTTGCGGGAAGGGGACGGGCATTTCTCGCAGTGCCGGCAGAGCCACGTAATAGAGCTATTACATCGCCATTAATCACATTGCGTATTACGTGGAATAGGGCTGGTGCCTATTAGGGCTAGCTCGTGAAGTAAAGTGGGTCGTTAGACTCATATGCAAGTGCAAGCCCTCAAGGCTTTGAACCAACTTACGAGATTTTTAATGAGGATTTGAGTTGCACATGTTTTTCACGTGTGTAAGTTTCATTCTGTGATCCTGCTACATAAATGAATGAGGCTTCCTCATTCTTACTAGAATAAGAGACGAACGGGAAAGGGATGAGTGCTCCTTATTATGATGTATGTCCGTTTGAGTGTTAAGTCCTTCACAACTTCCGTGGTCCTAATTACTAAATAGATGATTTTTCTTGGAGGGAAGATACCAATATCTTCAGTAGGATCAGCGGCGAAAGCTTTAACATTTACCAAATGTGTGGAAAAAAAAAAAAACAAACCAAGAGCAGAAAAAAGATTACTTTTTCTAACATTTTTACACAGCCCATTTTTAATTTTGTTTTTTTGACATCCCTAGTTGAGAGAGTTGGCGTTCCTTACCAGTTGCTGCCGACAAATGCAAATGTGCGGAATGTGGATAACGTGGATTTTTATCAACACTCGCTTGCGCAGTGAAAAGAATATTAAACGCGCCAATTAATGTAATTGGCCTCTTCTCCATGATGTAGACCTTAACGAGGGGTGCAGGAGCTCCTGCAAAATACACCTGATTTATTAATGAAAGTTGTAGGTTTAAGAGTTATGTTGCGTAAATAATTTGTCGCTTAAGAGATCAAGGCCTCAAATCATTGTCATTGACAAATCGGAATAATAGTGCTTCCTATTGCACATTGTCTGATAAGTGCTATTTCGACGTCACTTGTGAGTTGTGATACTCCGGCCGTTGCGTAAAACGTACGCACAAACGAAAGAGTACAACAATAACAGATAGAGCTGCAATATTGTACAGCCATTGTGTTCCACGATAAAGATTGAATAGGAGCGAGCAGCGCGTGCGCAGCGGGCAGCGCGTTTCCGGTATACTTGACCCTATTCGCGGTTATTATATCTGTTTAATACATTATAAAGTAACGAACAATGGTTTTGGAAAATTAATTAGTCATAGAAAAGGAAAACGTAATTGTATTACATATTTTCTCACGGGAAAGGTAATCGAAGGTCGTATTCTGAAACCTCACTTAAGTACAAACAGTTGCAGTTATTTGCTTGATAAATTGTTGGTTGTCACTTTGCGGCGATTCGACGGTTGCGTTTGCGCAACGCGCGTGCGCAAACAAACGCGGCAGTTGCAACGCTATTCGGAATATGAAATCGCGAAATTTAATCACGTATATAATTTTGCACGCGATATCTCACGTTCCATTTACGAAAATCTCGGTATCGACCCGTTGATGTTGCTAATACGTAGTGGGTCTCGCTTTAAAAGCATTGTCTTGTACTTACATAAATTATTTATATTTTTAAGCAGCCTGTCAAAAAATAGGGTCACTCTTTCTAAATTAACTTCTGATCAGACATGCGTGAAAGCCTAAGTTAAATCTTGAGAAATTATTTATAAACATGGAAATAACATGCTAAATCAATCCTTCGTGTTATTCTTGGAACTAACTGTACACTGTTTGATTTTCACTCAACAAATAAACATGGCTGTCCTTTGTCATGACTAATTGAAGAACGATTTCAATCTCTCAATAATGCTAACAGCTTTATACAACCATAAAAACCATATATTATGATATGACTAAGATTAGTCGTAGCAACAGACCTCATGAGTCAGCTGAATGAACAAGGCTCGCACGTGTTATCCAAACTTGGCAAAAACGATACTGAATCTGTAGCAGGCGATATTTACATACAAACGCTCGACTATCGCGGTGTCGCGCGACTTATCGCGGTGTCGCGCGACTTATCGCCTCTAAGTATATCGGTTGTTTATCGCGTTTATTGAGCACGCTCGACTTTTACACGGTTTAACTCGATTTGGTGCAAGTAATAGGAGTTTGGATAGGTTATTGAACTTTGATGTTGTCATAGATACAAAGGTTGGAAAATGCAAGTGTCTCGGAAAGCACGTTAAGCTGTTGGTCCCGGCTGTCATTCGTTCATCTTTGACAGTCGTTACGGGTCGTCAGAAGCCCGAAAGTCTGACAACCAGTCTGACCAAGGGATATCGTATTTTCCAGTTACTGGGTTGTAGAGGTCAGATAGGCAGTCGCTCCATGTAAAATACTGGAATTGAGCTGCATCCGGTTAGACTGGAAGCCGACCCAAACATAGTTGGAAAAAAGCAGCTATTAAAAGAAACGTAACGATTCGACGTTCGTGTATAACTTGGAGCACACGCACCTGAGCGCGCGATGCGTGTAACATTCAGTGCCTCGGTGTAGCTATGCACCTATTGACCATAAACAAAATAAATCCACATGTAGGGACGCTGTTACACTAGCCATACACGCCGGCGCTGTTCGCAATAAATCTACTCAGTGGTCTCTCACTCCGGCCACAATGCATCATTGCAATACCCGTGTGTGGGCGCCATATATGACCGCTGCACGACAAAAAACTCTGCACATTTCATGAATTAATATTTTTCCTAGGCTTTATATGGATTTTTATTACGACTGTAGGTAAAGCCACCGGGCGGTTTAATGAACGTATTGTGTCGGTGAATGGATTTATTATATTTATATGTTTTTGTTCCGTGTGACTTGATTATGATGAGACGTAGCGGAATTTTTCCAAAACTTGTTTTATTCTTTGCGAGTCCCGAGATGGACACAATTTATGTGTCCAAAAAGACAAAAACTTACTGTTTATTTCTTTACCAGCTTCACATTTATAAATATTATTGTAAAATTACTAAGACTCTTGAAATTTTATGATAAAATATACATTTATATCACGGCAATAGCATCAAATTGTGGCATATTTTATTAGTAAAATATTCACATTTCTTATCTGGCTATGCGGAGTCGCCCTCATAAACCCTAGCGCAGTTGATATGCGTCAGGGGCGTTATCGTAATCGATATGTGCGCTTGCGCATTGTGGCCGTGTTCCGCTTCAGATCGCGCCGATAGCGTACGGGTCACTGACGGCCGTGTTTTGTTATTAAATTTATTTCGTTTCCTACACAATGTCATTCAGTTTACGTTGGGCAGGTTTAATAATAATATGAAAGTATCAGCTGTTCAACAACAAGTAGCTCGACCGGTGTAAATACTAAGAATAAGTCCGCAAGTAATGCCTGTTCGTGTTTTAAGTAATTACTGATAAGAAATAAATTATATCGCTAAGCTTCTGTACACATTTACTACACTATCACAGTTTCTTGTTGACCTCGTTATTATTCAACAGCCTTTTCTCATATATCTTGATAAAAAGCTTAGATTTTATTAGCAGTTTTGTGATTTACGCCATACTGTGATTTATTACGTCAGTTTTATCATATTTGTATTGAACTTTGCATTGCACCTACTTCCTATGTCCTTGCTTACAATTATATATCAATATTTTGGTATGGTTACCTACAAAGATACCTGTTCTCTCCATCAAACCTTTTTGAATCTTCATAACTTTTTTGTACAAGACAATATTTATGAAAGACAGACTAGCTTCTGGCAGCGACTTAGTCCGCATGAAAGTTCTTGTTTCAACATAAAATATAGCCTATAGCACTCGACAATACTGCTTGCCATTAGTGAAAGAATTTTCCGAATCGGATCAGTAGTTCGAAAGATTACCCGCTAAATACATACTCACAAATTTTACATATTATATAATGTGTAACGTTAAATGCGCAAATCCTGAAAATTGTTTGGTCAGAATAAAGAGCAGAATCAATTAAATTACTTTTTAAAATAGGTCACATTTTTCAAAAAATCTTCATTAAAAAACGTTGCCGTGTCTATTTATTAATAGGTCAAGCCAGCGCGGCGCAGCGGCCCGGTGACGACCCCTCCCTCGATAGGGCGTCGTCGCAGACGCAAGAAACGATCAGAATTGCCAGTAAAACTAAAACAGCACATAAAATCTTTACATTTTTTAAATATTTTTTTCTCTCTCTCTGATATAGATCAATTCAATTGTAAATTAGTTGGTGTGTCTGAGGTTTTGCGCATTTAACGTTACACATTGTATAGATAACTTACCTCATAAACTCTTGACTTCTGAAGCCTCCCATATAAAACGCCAGCAGTACCTACTCACGATACATGATTTCACACAGAAAATTGCAATGGACCCGTAAACAGAGGGCGTTTGCGAAACTCAGTTGATATTTAGAATATAAATGGTGAAGGCTTAGCTAATCCTTTGTTCCTAGCCCGCTCCGATGTGAGGCCAGATTGATTGGGGCCATAAAGGTAAGCGGGAGTGGTTGGTATTTACTTATTTAGACAAATTAAATGTCAGCGATACTGTGAACAGTTTTTGTGTCGAAATATTGAACTAAAAGGTTTCCAAAGAATACAAATAGTTTTGATCTTAGACTGTAGAATTTCTTTGTTACCCTTTTTTTTTTTTTGTGTGAAATCTTCAAATGACTTCTCCCGCTCTGGGCGGAGCGGAAGGGCGTGTCAGACTCTTACTGACTAAAACCCACCCGTATTCCTTCGGTTTCCTGTTGCCAGGGTCCCGGTATCCCTTTCGGACTATTCCGCAACCCTGGCAGTCTTTATGTTACCCTAAAGTTTTAAAGTTGCAAGGTTCTGATTCTCCGAGATTTTAAGTCTTTTAGCCGAGACCGCTGTAACGTGGTTTAGGAATGCGCGGCGAGGCCGGAAGCGTTGACGAATGAGCGGCCTGCACTGCTCCCCGCGCATTTACCTAGCGGTGTCGGTCAAACTATAAGACACACAACATAACATTACACTTCTTATCCCCGAAAAGTTAGGTCGGGTGTCAAAATGTGGGTGTACTATAACACCCACATTTTGACAGTTAATATGATTAAGTCCCATGTAATAGGCGGCGAGACTGGGAGCAATATTTGAAGGTTTTACCATCAAAAGCCAGCTAATTTTATAGTTTATAGCTGTAAATGCAGCTTTGATCTATTTATAAATTTATAAGCCATAACTTTATCTATTTTTAAGATCCTATGAATATTCCAAGTACAGTATAAACCAGACTATCACCACAGTTTCCATGGCCGCACTTTATAAAGTATACTTGCACTGCTAACCATATCTGTCTTTGTTCTAGGTAAGCCGTTGTGTCGACACAGACGTTTCTGCGAACGCTGCTGATCCCCATTGTGAAGCGATTCCTGTGATTGATGGTCGGTGAGTCGTGCTGAGACACCTTTCAAATCCCTTTAGCTGTATTTCTTGAGAAGGGTCTCTGTATATTAAAACAAATGATGAGGGGATGGCTTTTTGCGTATCTATAGTCAAAATCACTGGCTTTTAGGGTGATATGCACATTGAGAAATAGAGCTTTTGTAATCTTGGTAATTCCTAATAAATATGTGATGGATGTTTCCAAGAGTTTGATTAGGGGGTAAACCCATTTTACCACGTTTCGATTATTATAATTTGAAACATTGAAAATGTTTGATTATTTAGGAACTCTAATAGCCAGTTGTTATACCCGCTGCATACTTCAACCTTGCCGACTAAATCCATAATTATTGCTCAAATAATGATATGCAAGTAAGTCACCTACTTCAGGCCACGCTTAACGAATATAAAGCAGTCCACATTTAAGTACAATAACTTCCCGTCTTAAAAACGCCTTTTACAATGCATGTGCTCGAAACGAGCGTTTTCAAAGCAGCCAAATTGTGCGGAAAGCGCAACTTTTTCTCACAAGTGCGTTCTACTTTCAGTTTTCATTTTTATGTTAACCCCGACGTTGTTTTTGTTTTAAATCAATCGTGAGTAGGGAGGAGGTTCTGAGGGCACCCCGTCAAGAAATAACGAATACTTCATTAAACACGTTATTAATTACCTCCTCTAGATTTTGATTTTGATCAATGTTTTAATTTTATTTCCGACCCCTACTTTCCGCATTAATATCATAAATAACTATAATTTTTTTATAGTGAATAATACTCAAGATTTACACAACTATAAATTCTTTTTGACATTTATCAATACAACACAATTATTATTAGTTGTCCGTTGCACCTTGCACTGGAGCCTATTATAATTTGCGCCCCCGGCTCCGCTCGGCCCTACAGCCAGTTCCTACAATCATAGGCGCACGTCCGAGACTCAATTGGCCCTCAACCATTAGTCTCTATCTACGGAGGCATGTAAATACGCTCTGAATATTAATGAGGTCCTTGGGAATGCAAAATCTTGTACGTAGAAAACCGGGCTAAGAATTTTCCTTACTTGTTATGTACCGAGGAAACTCGAAAGGCCACAATGTAGTTCTATCAAGATCACGTTCTTATTAGTAGGTACGATAAACACACCATTTCTAATGTGTGATCGGAATAGGTAGAGCTAATCTACCTTAAGTTCGAAAAAGAACAGAGACAAAGTGGAGACGCCTTCCGACAAAATATTTTTTCAGGATTTTTGTCCCGGGTTTCGGAATATTACTTAAGTACATTTAATATAAATGCTAAAGGTGTGGAGGACAATTAGATGTCTCTCATGTGATATAGAATTTTTTAATTTTTGTATGACAATATAAACAAAAATTACCTACATGTTGAGTATTAGGGGTTTACGGGTTTCATAGAGGGGTCGAAATTATCATTATTTTTGCGATAAGACATACCATTTTCGAGATATAAGCAAAAGAAAATAAAAAAAGATACAGTACTGTTTTGCAAATGCAAGTCGAGGTGTTGGTTTGAATTTTAGTCCATGACATCTAATTTCACTAACCACTATTTTTGTCTCTGCTCATTGAACCTTAGGTAGATTAGCTCTACCTATTCCGATCACTGCTAATGAAGTTATGCTTCCGCGAGTGTTGGGATTCGAACGCAATTAGTACCGGTGATGCTATTCAAAACAATATAACGTGGTAACGTATTGTGTTATCATAAATTAATCTCAATTAATCAACAAACGCAAGTAACCTGGGTGGAAAGTGAAAATCATCTAATTACAATGGATTAAGTCAATATCGCATAGCCGTCGTGTAAAAACTTCAATAATTGACGTTTATATGAATACCAATAGGTCTGTTTTATGCGTACATTCAGCTTTTATTTTCATTCCGGTGCGCTGGCGCAGCCTATACGACGACACCGAGCGCATCTCGGAACGGTATCAACGACTTGCGTGCGAGTGGTTATGCAATGGCGGGCGACGTCCTTGCGGCGCGGCTGCGGGGCGGGGGGGAAGGCCGTGCGGGGGCGACGACCCGGCTCCGTTCGGTAACCACCCCGCTTTTTATTGCAACCCAACCCAACCCGCCTACGGAACCTGTCCAGACGAGTTATGGCCACCGATAAAATAGACGTACTTACGCCAAGGAATTGCAAATTCTATCGGATATTTTTTAGTTTATACAAGGGACGCAGGCCAAGAAAAAAATAATGATTAGATACTTAGGCTGTACATAATTATGTCATTATACCATTTTGGGCTACACTATGCAGTGTAGCTATGGTTACACGTGCGTGACTATTATGTTAGTCCCGACTGTTTAGTGCTTAATCTTTTAAGGAAATCAAATGATCACCTAAAATGGGTTGGTCATATTTAAATTGCACTAAAAACTATACCATGTAAAACACTGCAACCATTAGTAGCTCTTAACTCATTCCAAATAATTATACCTACCTATTTACTATTCAGCTTCGGAATTTTATTTACACAATCTGCTTATTGCTTTATGAGTTTTATTTCTAGTATTCGTCTAAGACAATGACTGAGGTGGGTTTGCTCTGCGCACGCGTCGATCCCACCGCAACATGGCGCCACAATAAATTACCACCAGATATGAACTGCGAACATACAAACACTCATGTCCACTTGTTTTTTGCTTTGTTTAGCAGGATATTTATTATATAGCCATGTGTTTCACAACCCACGTCATGGAAAATGTTTTCGTTTCACAAGTCCTGCATAACATGAAATAACATTACACTTGGTCGAGAGAAACTGCATGATATAATTATGCTTGGGGATGATAGACTAATTATATTGCTCTGAAAGTACTTCAAGTTTAGTATTTACTGCTGTTTAGTAGAACTATAAGACCAAAAGGAAATGAGTTTACTGAGGCATCCATCTAATCCAAGGTCGCTCAATCCCAGGCCCGCAGGCCAGAAAGTGGCCTGCCAGCGTATTTTTATTTGTCTGCCAATTGAGCGGTGAGATTGTGTTTTTAGAATCCAAAACCACACTTCTCTGAAACAGATTTTTACTGAAACAGTTTCTTCACAACTATAGCAGTAATTAGAAATTTTGGAAAATGGTACCAAAAGAAGACCTTCCTGCATCTTGCTTTGCATATTTTAAAGCAGGTTTGGTTCTACATATATTATTTTGTGCAAAATTGTTTTCAACTTTCAGCTTTGTGATAAACAAATACCTATTGTACTTTAATGCAAAACATATTTCTGGCTTGATTTTACCATCGACCTGACCACAAGAAACCCCTTAAAAAGTCTCATCGAAGTTTTTTATTGGATTATCAATAAACTGAGTAACAAAAAGTGTTGTTTCATTTTAATAGTTAGGTGTCTACGACAACTGTAGGCAAGTTTTATTTACAGAAGATGGCCCGCCGGATATCAGGAAATCAAAATTTTGGCCCATCTTCAAAATTAGTTGAGCAGCCTCAATATAATCCATTGTTGTTTCGCTTGCCTTTGTCTTTTTTAGTTATGTAATTCCTTGATTTCCTTTCAATCGTTAAGCATTAGTGCATGCTCCAGTCATTTCAATTTAAGCACATTTCCGGCTCTTTTTCATGTTTCCTTTGGAAAAAAATCATCTTCACCTCATCACCTGGCTGGCACCTCACCTCCAAACGATTTGGCATTTTATATATTCCCCATCCAAACATGTTCAAGTAATTCACGATACCATCAGCAACACGTTCAAAGTGTGCAAGACGTGCAAGTAAATCACTGTCCAATATTTGAACACTGAATCACCTCGGTATACACCGCACACTCCATGTCATGTTTTTGGCAACTCCGCAAAGTGGTCGGGAGATTTTTTTTCAAGTGTTTAATGTTCCTTAATAGCGAATGAGAGGTAATTGGTCAATGTTTCTTTGAATAAATAAGTGGTGGTTTATGGTCGAATTTAGCAAAAGTAGCTTTTTTGGCAAGACTATATTCAAATCTCAAGTCTGTATGCATTGCCCTATAAATTACGAGATAAACGATGACCTCTAAGCCTTAACTTTAAAGTCAAATGCACAATGGATTTCATTATAATAAATAAAACAGTTTAGAAGCTCACTTTATGAGTTACTTATGTAAAAGTTCAGAAAGCTCCAGACACAATACAAATTCTCCTTCAATATTCACCGGCTTACGATACTTCGAATTTATTTATTATACAATAAAAGGTCACCATCGATATAAATTGAATGCCTCGAAGGGTATCCTTAATATAAATCATACTTTCACTGTACGAAAGTGATGCAGTGTCAAACTCCTGCGCAACATCCGTCCCGTCATTGTGTTACATCAACTGAATGCAGTGTTATGTAAGGAGCTCGATCTTCTGCCTTGGGTTTATCCCTTTATTACTAAACGTTAGGGCTGATATAATATTATTTGCATCGTCATATTCCTTTCCTTTATCCTTATGCGCCTTGGCTTTAGCTTCATCAGTAGCCTATAGCAGTCCACTACTGGCATAGGCCTCTCCAATCGCATGCAGTCTCGATTCTCGGCAACTCTCATCCATTTCTTTAACTTACCAAGTGAAATCGCAAAAGCTATGTTGAAGTCGCCAAGAAAAAGGTTATCATTCCAATCGTCTACAACCATTATTTAAAACTGGTTTCCCTCACTCAGCTATATGTTATGTAGTTATATGCAATTGGTGAGATCATCCAGCTAAACAGATGATTGGTTCAAATCTGTTGCTAACGAGACCTCCGGCGCAGGAGTCGTCATCTTTACATAATGCACCTTAGGAGAGTAAAGAATCGAGGAATTGGTAATAAATATGTAATTTATTCGCTATACCAGGTGTGGCGAAACACACGAAATATGTTTTATCCCGAACTTGGTCCTAATTTCCATACAGTTTTTAGAAAATTTGCACAAAACCTCTGACCTAAGGTTTGCGGCCTATTGATTGAAGAGTAGTTCATAAATTTATAGGTTTCTCAATTAACAATGTTACGAAACATTACATGTTTACGTTGGCAATTAACCCTTTAAGTTTAGAGTGATATGACCAGTAACATTCTCAATAAAACCAAGGGCAGCAATAAAAAAATCTTGATTGTCCTAAATTCAAAGTTTTTTGCAATTTTCTCGAACCGTACAGAATCGATTGAACCGAGTCGAAAGTTTAAACTAACTCAAATTCTTAGGAAGTTGGTAAACGTTGTAGAATAAAAATTGATGGTATAAAACCGGATGTAGAATTAACATTTAGATGATCGACAAGACACGCAGACGGCGAAACTTCACTCCGTTGACAGATATTATCTTACAAGCTTAATGGTTCTGTCGCTGCTAATAACCATGTCGAGATTTGGAAGCGTTCGTATTAAGTTCCTTCGTGTTATCTTATTTTTCGTTCTGATTTGGACCCGAGCTCGTCCAAGTCAAATTGGACATACAACTATGCAGTCGCAATGTTTTTCGTTGTAACTCTCAAACTGCTTTTCTGATTAATGATGAATTCATGATGAGTCCTATTTAATTGAGGATCATCAGTCTTCCATTCTATTACCACTCTTAGAACAAACACCCTTTTCCCTCATTCTGATACATTCCGTACTTAATTTATTACAAACAGATTTGCAAATCGACATTGACCCGCTAATGTTTCCTCGTCTCTTTGTTTATAACCATCGTCGTCTGTTTTCCTTGTTGCATCATCGTTGTCATAATATCGGATAATAGACAATAACACCACTTTATATTAACAATAAATACCCGTATAATATTCTGTATTAAAATCTAGTGGAACTTTCCAAAGAGGTTTCGTAACATTGCCAACTTTGTCTTAATTGTGTTGAATGGGAGTTGAGATGTAACTCAGACTATGTACATGTCTTAGCTACTAAGCCAAGATTTATTTCTATGGTGTTATAGTGTTGTGTTTCGTAATGAAAATATATTACAGCTATTCAATTACAAATCCTCCCAAGTTTTTTAGTTGCACTGTCTGAAAGGCAGATGTTTTCTATAGGTTAGTCTCCCACTGTGGTTTGTATTTCCAAAGCCGTATCATTAACTTCGCATTTGATTCCGATTAAGCTTTTAGGATAGGCTGGCCATAAATCCCTTTAATTTGAAAATGATTCGTAAATTACATTTCTCAACACATGCTCCAACAAATTCGTTTCGGTCGCCCGCCGTAAGAATACCTGCTTGGGTTGCTACACACATCTAACCCCACAAGGCGGCACTCTTTGGCGTCGCGATTCGGAGAAAAAAAACCATTAAAAATTCGAGCGCCGATCCGAACGTTCGCGTTCGTCCGGACGCGGCGTCCTTCGTGCCGGTGTGCCTGGAACGGCGGCCTTCGCCCGGGACGCGCTAAAAATAGCCGCACGCCCTTGAAGTATACGTCGAACAGGATTTATCGACCGCCAGTCTCGGACTCCAGACGGTTTTAAAATAAAATTTTTGTTCCACTGTCAATTTCGAATCTTATTGTGTTCCTTATTCGAATGCGACTGTTCTCTGACTTAATATTACATTTCGCGCGTAAATTATGACAGCTGTCAATGTTGCTATATCAAATATCCGTGAACTTTTTAAAAGAATTGCATGACGGTCGGTTTCAAGAGAACTCGATATTTTTATTACAAATCTCCAATAAATAACATCTTTGCCGTCCATTACCTTACCAAGAAATTGTCTACATGGTATTAAAGACTCGGGTATCTCCAGATATGTCATATTTATGGCTGCTGCATACAAAAACGCATTAGTGTTACTTACCAATATTACTCTAAAGGTTATAGTTTTATCATAATAATGGACTTGAATGAAAAGAACTGACATACGAAACTGTTTCTTAACTGTGTCTCTTTAAAGTTGAAGTTCATGGTGTTGTGAGGTATGTCGATATCCGATATCAGCACACGTGGCCCATTAGTGTACAAAGTCAAGATATAGTCGATGCGCATTAATAATTCACAGCGTACGATGCGCCCGCGCACCACATACAAATGAACTACATATTTTGATGTGCCAAATATGGCTTTATAGCAAAACTTTGGCGTTTTATTGCAGCTTTTCGTAGAATTTAAAACAGGAAAATCCCAACTTACCAGTTTTTTTTTTTTTTTAACGTATGTATATATAAAGATGTCCCGTCGCGTCTTTAAACTTCCAAAAGTAAAATATTAAACTCACAGAGTTGTGTGGTTGTTTTTTTAAACTTGGAACTCCATCTATGGCTATGTTTTATCAGTAAAAATGTTGGCCTTTTCTACTGAGTGCTCCATTGCAGTAGTTTAACTTTTCCTGGCTAGAATCTCTCAACATCTCAGTATTTATTGCTGTCTGCCGCTCAAACCTCACTTTTCTTGCCTTGCCTTGGCCGACTACATAATGCTGCATTGATGAGGGACTGTCTGTCAATACAAGTAGGTCGGCTCATTATAACGGTCGACGTAGGCGCTACAATGGCACTTGCATTTCCAGATCCGTTCCTGTTTGTAGAAAGATGCTCCGCTGGTTCGCCCGCGCATTGATACCCAAGATTTGGTTCTGATTGTGAAATGGTGTCTACTTTCTTATTTGTACCTTCTCCCTATTTGGTCATGACATATTGAAGCTTTTGAATAAAATTGTGGAACCTCTTTTGTCAGCGTTTTGAATCATTTGAAGAATTTAGAAACATCTATTAAATTCCCTTCAAATATTTCTTGTGTATATGTTTGCAAGTGATTATATCAAAGTTTACTACAGGTTTTCCTACAGCGTGCATATACCTATTTATTTTTGTTTGATTTTAATTCTCTGATTTCCAATTAATCAATTGCATTTGCTCAATCAACCATTGTTATTTGCATTATACATACCTACATACTTGTAACTTACGGCCTATGCAACTGTTTACGTTCTGATTTGCCATTGTTTGGTAAATTTCCATTAGAATTGTCACAATCACACGTCACGTTACCCAATCACAATGATTTATTCGCAATTAGTTTCAATACTGTTAGCTTTCTCACTCGGAAATTATTAACGGCGGTCTGTGGACACGTGGCTAGCACATTTACAAACGGAATTTCGCATTGTGTTCTACTGGGGATTGCAAAAGGGTCTGTCAATGAACAGAGGGAACGGTTTTTGTTTATTGAGCTGCGAAATATAAACATTGAAACATAAGTAAGGAAGTATTAAAGCGTAAACAGGAGAGTGCATCACGGTCACGTGTCGGGTGCATAATCCGAGGCGCCCCAATGGCGCCCGACATGGGACCATGTTTGTTTGAACATTACTTAGCGTTAATGCACGCCGGCGAAATGCCCGCGTGTTTGCCAATCCATACGAAAATATTCCCCCTTGTTTAAACGGTAAACAACTTCATTCCAACAACTGCACCGTTTACTTAGGATGCAAATCTTTAAACAGCCCACAATTCAGGGTCAATACTTGTCATTGTTTTCCGAATCGCAGCGAAGTAACGGTTATCTAAATACTTTTGACATTCTATAACACTAATATTATGCGTAACGGTCTTTGTCGTTTTACCATAATGAGCTCGCGGCCGCTGCAAAGTAACCGTATAATGTAGAAAATATCGGATATGTTGTCGATTCAACCCACACAACACATAAACGACGATTAATCGGTATCATTGGATCAGACAATATCGTTAACATGTACCACGTGCGTTCTCTTTGGTGTTGTGAGCTTGTGACAAGGCACATAAATCAAATTGCACAATTAACGTGTTGCATACGTTTAAAACAGCTGACATACATTTATGGGTTTGTCGTGATTGAATCTCAGCGACAATAGTGTTAATTCTAATACAAAGTGATCGCCGTTTAATTTGGCGTAGGCGGTTGAATAACTTAGCTTCAGTCGGAAGCGTTCGTGAACAATGCCGACCAGTCCGTGTTTAATTAAGCATTTTATTGCGATTCCTGCATCGTGTTTAGCAGAACATCGTTAACTAGATTATAGATGATTACCAGTTTTATTTGATGCCATTAAGTTTTTCTCGTAGAAAAAACGACGGCAACGTATCATGGGTGCGTAGGCGCACGTTAGAATGCCACATTCATGTATCAGATTCCTAACTGTACCAGCGCACGGTTTACTGCCGCGACATAGATACTCAGCTAAAACGACTATAAAAATTCAATTCACCTATTCTAAAAGAGTTTTTTTATGTATTATATTGCGTAAAGCCCTCGTTGACGTTGGCGCCATGCTTTTGACAGCGTCCGATGCATTCGGAGAGATGTTTGTTAGTAATATGCAGTAATTCAACATTCTTGACGGGTCGTTTATGTGACATGTGTTGTGTGGCATTTGGATCAAGTCTAGTGTTACAATGTCACATGGACCAACTGTTGGGAAATTGAATATCTTTGTTTCATGTGGAATTACCTTACGACTTAAAATAACATTTCCAACAAGACACTTTGAAATTAAATGATTTAACTTTAAAGAAGATTTATTGTAAGGATTTTCTTAAGTAACGCGTTTTATTTTGCAATCTGATAAATGGGCAAAGCTTTGTTGCTCCAAAAGCACTGGTACAAAAAATACATCCAGCCTTCTTGTACAAAATAAGTGCTATTAAAATTAAGCATGCAAAAAATTCGATTACGATTAGTTTATTATAATTTAGTCCAAGAGACGCCCACATCAGCGAATGACGAAGTTGTAAGAACATTGTCAACAGCTATTGAGGTTTAATCTTATAGTCACGCCTGTAATATTTCAGTGGTATTGTCGTTTATCTTAATATTTTTTATTCACTATTTGTTCACGTGTTTAGCTGTCTCATCTGTCGACGTCTTTGTATTGTACCAATCTGGGTATGAAATCATTGTTGAGTGAATTACCGAGTATTTGATCTATGGCAGTTATTGTTGTTCTGAAGTATACATGTTTAGTCATTTCTTTATCACTGTCACTGGAATTGTTTGGGAAAGTCCCTTGTCTGAATTGTATATATGATGAAAGAAGACGTGTTAATAACCAGGAAATTTAGAATAAGGTACGAGGTCTTTGATCTCGGCTATCTGCAGATTTCATGCTTAATTGGAACTTGTATTAAACAATTGTTATTTCTCGTAGTTATCGGAACAACGAATTCATGTACTTGATTATTTTCCTGTGTTTACATTGAACACGAATCAACAACGCGACTTATCATTTTAATTACAATATTATGCAAATTGTATACATAGATGATGTTATTGTATATGTTGATATTTAGATGTTGTGTGTTAAAATATATCTTTTTAAATGTCGTTTCTTCAGTTCCCAAGTTCCTATAAAGGAAGACATTTATTATACATACATCGTCACGTGTTTTTGTGATGATTAAAAGCTTATAATGTGCGAATGAGAAGACAGCTGACGTGTTTTAGTGTCGTTTTGGCACCTCCAACTCTAAATATTGACTTTTTGTTCACGTTAATTGTTTTTCAGTACTTAAAAATATTGTAATATTAAATTTTTGTATTCAATATTGGGTTTGTGTCACGATGTTTCTTCCACCGTATATTGCAGTTTTTTAAATCGTGTTTATTGTTATGTTGATTGACTGCATTCGGAGTTCTGCATCAGGATTGTGATGTAACCTGTGTGTTGGAATGTAAAATTACGTCATATTAATGCAATGCACATCCGGTATACTTTTTTATTTAGCTCGATACGATTCAAACTGCAGTTATTGTTTTTATATCTTTTACGATTCAAAATACATTGAGAATCGCGTGCCATCGAGATTATGTACATTTCCTCGTCACCTTTAATAATTATTCCTTATTCAAATCTGTCCCCTAAAACAAGTTTTTTCAAACACATGTAAATAAAGAACTAATCTGTCTGGGGTTGTAATGACGAGGGTGGAATGCATGCGGTCGGGGGGTAGATTAATGCGAAAATGCACACAGGAGAAACGCACTCAGTTCGCAGAGCTTTAGACGAAAAGCGTCACATTTGGCTAAAAGCTCTATTAGCAAATGTGACTGTATCCGAATACGATGCTGATGATGGAGGCTTTTGTGTACAGAAACATCGGTAAAACATGAAAGAAATGCAAGCTTAGCTTCAAGAATTTTGGCTCCAAATCCAAGCTGTAAAAGTAAATAAAAAAAGTCTCGCCAGCAAGACTTGGCAGCCTACAAGATCTTGTAAACATTGTTATTGTCATACGATAGCCACTTGGTGAAAGTGTCTCAAGTCAGAATATGATACCACCACCACACCTTTTATTATCCAACGGGTTATGACAGTCTTATCATGTTATCATTCACCACATTATCGGCGAATAGGGATCATGACGCGACGCGACGTGCCGTATCGGCGCCAACGCAGCTGTACCAGGAATCACTATGTTATAGTGAAAACAAATACTTCCTATTTTGCTGCTAAAAGGTGGTATGAGTACTTTCTTGAAGCTGTAGAATGGACTTAGTCTTATCACAACCTTATTAGCCTATTCTGTAAATCTGCTTGGTCGCTTTTGATCTAAGATACATCTTTAATAATAAAGTCGTTGACTGCTGGACAGGCTCTACCAAATCCCACGCTTATATTTAATATCTGAACTTTTACTGGAGTAGGTATAAGTACCCGAAAACAATGTCCACTAAATCTGTTGTTCATAAATATTTTTCCCAGACATGACAATAAAAGCACGACAGAACAACAATAGACGCCATTAACAGCTACTTAATAGGAATTACGGCAGGTTAACGAGCTTTTATTGAATAAAACACAATGACGTGAAATGATGCGCCGGCGCCGCGCGGTGCAGGGGGGGATGTGATGTGCGCGCAAGGCCGCTGAGTCAGCGACGTCCGCGACGCCTATTGTTTTGCCGTCACCTGATGCCGTGATACATGAGATGTCGTTACCTTGAAATACGTGCTTTCAGACTTTGATTGTAATAAAGGAAGGTAAATAATTGCCTATATCCTCCAAAAACTTGTTTTTGTTTGTAGCTTATAACAAAGAGCGTTATGATTAGATGTTGGGTGATATACATAGATACTACAAATTGTAGTAAAATAAAAAGAGTGATTGTAGTAATGTAGTCTACAATGCAACGCTATCTGCTAATAATTTATTATTTAAGAATCCGTCCGTATCATTCAACACCTTTTTTAAAAAAAAAAAAAATCCTCAAAGTGACCTCAAAATGAAAAAAATAAAAATAAATAATGATACTTATTCAAAACAAATGTATCCTTGATATTTTCATTGGAAGGAGGCCGTGACGCAATTGCTAAAATTGATTCCAATAGATCTTTTGTTCAAGTGTTTCCACATCATTTTGTTGATTTGGATGTTAAAAACAGAACAGAATATTTCAATATATATGTATAAACTAGATTTTTCGGGTATCAAATTGAAATTTTATGCTTCATAGTCCTTTGTTTTGGCAACGGACTGTAATGAGACCTCTCGTATTTACGAAATCTCGTGAAATAATATTTGTATTTTGTGGTGAGTTAAATTCAAAATACCAGCAACATTTTCCACTAGCAAGCCATGATTTTATTTACGATTTGAGGAGCTCGTGGCTACGTAATAACAGCTGCACGGGTCGATCCATTAGGTTAAGCTACGCTAGCCGGGGTTGGTCCGTGGATGGGTGACCATCTTTACATACCGAGACTCCTCCGTGCCTCGGAAAGCACGTTAAACCGGTGGTCCCGGCGGTCATTTGTGGATCTTTGACAGTCGTTACGGGTCGTCAGAAGCCCGAAAGTCTGACAACCAGTCATACCAAGGGGTATCGTATTACCGAGTTACTGGGTTGGAGTTCAGATAGGCAGTCGCTCCATGTAAAATACTGGTATTCAGCTGCATCCGATTAGACTGAAAGCCGACCCCAACATAGTTGGGAAAAGGCTAAGCAGATGATGAAGCATTGATTTTATTTACCATTGATATTGAGAAAATGTTATACCTAATTCAATTAACGTGGATCCATAGGTGAGTTGCCCATACAACTTCGGTGATCTCGACTAATAGCAACAAAATGATTTAATCGGCTACACATACATGAACCCACGCCATCTTCCCATGGGGTAGGCAGAAACTACAGAACGCCATCTAATCAGATATTGATAACAGAATAAATCCAATCTAGACAAAAGGGTCTCCCAAATTGCCTAATATTGTTATACCAGTATCATCAACAAAGTTACTTGCGGTTCCATCCAATTTATGTTCAAATCCCATAATTCGTAAAATTGCCCCAGCTTTCTTAATGCAAATTGCACAATAGCATTATAGCAAACCGCGGTACGCAACGCTTTTCAAGAAAAAGCAATCTGAATCTCGGTGCACACCGTATCATTATTACCCATATTTACCCCGTATTTCATTCAAGTGTGTGACTTGTTGTCGCACTCGTGGGAATGTCTGAATAAGTCGTTTATACGCAATTAGTTACTCATTACCTTTTGTTTTGTCCTTTAATAACGACTCTTTTGTACTTTTTCATATAATTTAGCCATGTTTTATTACTTTTGAATCGCCCTTAATTACGTCGGGAATATGTAATGTAAAACTATGCTCCATTTACTACTATACTGTTGGTGACGACAAAATTATGGACTAAGAGATCTCTGTCACTCATTTACTTAACATTTTATCGTGGTTCACTATCATGGCAGTTCACGTCATTACTAAGTCTCTTATGCACCTGATCTTTGCGGAAGATATAACGTGTGGATAGCGTTTATTGCCGTCAATTATGACTTATCAGGCAATATCCGATTAGTATCTCCCCTCAGAGAGGGTTAGCCTGTTGCTAGGGTTAGAATAACATTTTCAATCACATAGCTACGAGTTGACACCGCCTGACTCATGCGAAAGACCCTCGCCGCCGCCCCGCCCACCGCCATACACGGACATACATACATCACACACATTTTTATCCCTTTTAAGACACAAACGTGAGAATAGCTCCACTCAATCGTTCCGTGGCATGCTGCCAACCACTAACCTATTACTAATACCTACTGCATACCACGGTCCACGACCCATTGTTTCTCAACGACAGTGTATTGCTGGGTTGACATTTTGCACAGCGGAGCTAATCTGATTTTGCTAACGAATGTATCGTATACAATAACGGTGCATGTCATAATATCCGCTTAATCGAGTCGATGTACGCAAATGAAGCGGTGAAGCTTGGTGCGCGTGCGCAACTGCGCCGCCATGAAGGTTTAAGGTCTAGAAGGTTCACTACAGTCATAAGTTCATATATAGTATCTAACAACTTAGTAACAAGTACCAACTGCATAGATGCCAATTGAATCAAAAGTACAGGCAAATCTACATCTACAAATAATCGAGTCTTCCGTTTATCTAAGTGTTCTGTGATCCTGTCAGGCTTTAAGCGTAATAAGCCTTCTGCATCTTAATTCGTGCAGTTCTTAAAGGGTAATAAATCCGGCGCACGCGCTTGTCTTCGTCGGCGCCACGGTATTGTTGTTGTTGCATTGTGCAACCAGAACAGCCTGTACCCTTTGTTGTGTCTCCGATATGGAATTACACATACACCCTCCTGGAACATCAGTTAGCCATTGGACACATTAGCATATTGAGTCTAGAACTAGATAACGTGGCGGTGGCTAATGTATTAATAAGATAGAATCAGTATACGACCCTCTATTATAACGAAGACATTAAAGTATACATCCCATCTAACATCCGTCTTGATATACGGCCCTCGATCGGAGCCTCCATAAAACACAATAATTAATTATCAATAAACATCTTTCAGCATCGTTACTCTCAAACATATAATTTCCCACAAACAGCTCCCAACCTCGCAGATATTTCATAATGGCGCCATCGAGCGCATTTAACAAATAATTAGCGGCGTTTAAGTCCGTATGTCGCTTCCCTTAACCGTTTCTCCGGAACTATAAAATTACGGCAGAGGCATGTTGGCCGACTCGGGGCAAAAACGTCCGGCGCTAGCGGACGGCCGAGCTAAAAATAATCGGTGGCCAATGTTAATGAAGAACAACCGGATTGCTGCTGACAGCGACTGACGGATCAGGGTAAGTTCCAACCACCCTGTGGCCGTTGCTAGCTTGACTCCCGATAAGAGAATCATTCATATTCCTTTACGGCGACATTGTTTTCTATAGATTTCTGTCGAAAATATTGGGCTATACTAGTTACACTAGTTAGGCCTTAGATATTATTATCAGTTGGCAGCTGATTAGAAACTAGCATTTGGCATAAATTGTGTACCATAATCCTAATTGGTTTTGTTAGAAGTCCTGCTCTATGTTCTATTCAATGCAAAGCGTGAACGATATTCATGTGCAATATTCTTGTTATTGTTGTCTATACGACCTTTCGAACAGTAAATCCCTTTTGCTTGCGTTGCGCAAGCGTGCCGTGCGCCTGCACAGAACGTATGAACGACCTATTTCGATTAGATCGCCCGCCTGGAACTACGATTGTTACCGATCCGATCACGACTCCTTTCGCAAAGGTGAAAAATACTTTGAGAATGCCACGACTTGTCATTTTGCAGTCACGATCTGCGCCAGCCAAATGTCATCTAAATGTGTGGAGATATTTTGTGTTGAATGAAGCCAGTTGCAACATGTGAAATATCGAGGTCTCTCGAAAGTAACTAGCTAACTAGCTGCAGTTTATATTAGACATATTTATAATGGCAATAAAAGTGAAAGAATGTTGCTCCATGACAGGTTATTAATATGTAGTCTAATCCGTTTTGCTATTTACCGGCTGTAAAGCTTCTCCATCTTTTATTAGTCTTTAAAAGTACCATCCAGTTTTATGTCTTCCTATCCGCAGTACGAGTGCTTCATTCTCAGCGTAGTTACTGCAAGTGGGGAAGGCGGTAAGTGTGCGAGGTCGTCGCTGGCGCCGTGGGACACAGCTGGTATTCAGCTCGAGGCCTACCATCGCTTAGCGTCCATTATTCCAATTCTTCCAGTCGTGTGCATGTCTTCAAGAACTAACAAGCTTAAGACATTCTCAAGGAAGCCCTAATGCCCTGCATTCCTCTTCCGCTGTCGCGCATTCCTCACTTATTGAAGTTTTTTTTCAATAATTCACGATAAACACGAGTCGTTGACTGGCTTGCGTGCAGCCCGTTCCCTAAAGGTCGGCATTTTTATCTGGCGCATTGATATGTATTAAAGCGTTTAATTAAATAAAGATTACTTTTTCGCGGCGTGTGCGCAGCGCGCTGTACGTTTCGCGGCCCTTCGCTGGTATTTAGTAGCACTTAAACTCGTGTTACTTACCTAAAATGGAGATTATGTACGTGCACTTTGTTTCGGTCAGGATGTATTGAGCGTTCATCATCAAAAAAGTTTCATTTGTCTTAAGGGGGCAAAGGCAAAAATCTTTTCTTATTATCAACCTGGGCTTAAACACTTGGTACTTACAGAAGTTGTTTATTAAGTTTCTAAAACACAAACCTCATTTATTCACCGCTCTGTCTTCGAGAAAAAATCCACCTTACAACTACAGACATTGAGTCCAAAAACCCTGTACACACCCTGTACACAGCCGGAATATTCAAACCTGCTGACCTCAAATAGTTACACACTCCTTACATACCTTAAGCATGTAGGTAGGAGGAGCAGATTCTCCAATTAGCCCATGGAAGTGACCGCGATAATTCGCCATGTCGCTTCCTGTTTCGCTAATGACTTTGGACATTATCTACGGGAGCGTCCATGTCCATGTGAACAACGTTTACTATTCATGGTCTTTGTTATTATAAGTCCATTAATGCTCCGAGGGCGTGTAGACTTTTGTTTTGCTTCTTGGGTGGACTTAAGTGGACATGGTTGTGCTGTGGAACGTTCTTAGGAGCGAAAAGTGATGTAACAAAAGATTTAAAAGCTTGGGTTTCTTGGAAAGAAAGATGTGCCGTCATTCAACGTCGTCAATATGACGGCCATCACGGCATAAGGTGGGTGTTTGACAGAATAAAGCGACAGAAACTTTTTTTCATCTTTTTAAGTTTCAATTTCTTAAAGCCTGTATGTGTAATCCATAATAAACCTACCCTTTGTGGTCGTAACCATTACTTAAAGAGTTCTATAATTAATGCGCGCTATAACTATGCCTGTCTCGCTTTAATTAGTACAAAATGACAATGACAGGTGGATTTATGGATCGTTTATAGTGTGAAGTTTTTATGAACACTTGTAAGGCGTTATTTATGAGATCCTTACACCCGGAATGATGTTTTTACTATGCTTAATTAAAGTGCAACCAGGTTTCATGTAGATGGTAGGTACCTATATGGTTAAGTATTCGCACATATTCCTTCGTTTTCTTCCTTAAAACAATAGGTTCTTCTCATTCCCATGTCAGTTTCCTTTATTAATTTCTTTAAAAATACAATATCTCTGAAAGAAAAATTTAAAAAAAAAACAAGTGATGCTTACAATAGTCGCATATGATGTGTAACATCTGACATCCTGGCTGACAGTACCAACCTCTTGGAAAATGGGCTGGAACCATCTGACAGCCAACTCTAGTACCGCGCGAGATCATTGGTCAAATCGAATATCGCGCGCTTCCCCGGCTTCCTGTAACACACTTCCGTCGCTTTTTACTCCACAAATTGCAGCACAGATTAGGAGAGCGAGAGGAAATATGTTAAGTACACATCGAAAAGTCTAGCTAGGATAATTAAGTTCTATCTGCCTTGCTATTCGTATATACCATTTTCACCTCAAAATACAAGATTCTACTATCACTTCTCCCTACCCCGTAACAACCACTACTTACATACAAGCAATGCAAACACAAGTGAAGTGTGCAGCATGCCAGGTCAGTGGTACAGCAAGCCGGATTGTAGAGGAACGCGACGCAAACAATACGTACTATGTTCTCACTTCATAATGTTCCTAGGAATGCCATCATGGATGCTGCGGGTATGTCCGCGTTAGAGATGATACTGGGGCTTGTGATATACTAAGTTATATATGTTTGCTCTTAACTGAGGTATTTATATTTGCAATTCCAAAATGGCGTCGGCGTAACTCTTCAGAAGCTTAGGATTGAATAGGGGTTTAGGGTTTATGTTTTAGACAGGGACGTTACTCAAAATAGAGGTACGATAACTTTACATAATAGCGTTATGTATAGTAACTATTTATGAACTAATTTCTTTGCAATATAACGAAAATCTATCGGAACGAAATCTTCAACTATTAATTTAGTTACAATCCGGGTGGAACGGTAGAAATAATCGTTAGTGGAACTATAAATAGCGGTATTTTAACGTTATTTCGTTAACGTTTCAAGTCCCTGGTTTTACATGACTCATTTGATATTAAATTAAATTAATACAACAGTGGTCACAGTTTTTAGTGAAGTTTAAAAGAGTTTCCTGGTCTCGGCACCAGTTTCGTTGCGACACCATCAATTTATCGCGTCATTTGTCAAATTCACCATTAATAGCGCCAATTGCAAGCATAAAAATAATTGCAAGAATTCATCTTCTACGAACATTATAACAATGCCTATAGTTCGTTACACTCTAAAAATCAATTTCAAGTAGATAATTATTTTATCGCCATCCAATTTAGGATAGCAAACTGGTGGTGGGATGTTTTCAATTACTTTTTGAGCATAAAAAGTGTATGCACAAAAACAATTTGATATTTATGTGGTAAGATTGAAAATTGATTTCTGCTACCCGGACCGCATGCTCGGACTGCATATACTCGTATTTCGAAAAAAACTAGTAAAATAGAAACTAAACAATTCATTGAAACAGGTCCCGACACATCAATTGAGGATGTCTGTCGTCGTTTACCCGGGTAAAGGCTTTTTGCGTGACCACAAAGGAACACAAGCTCAGCTTAGTATACCTGATGGATGAAGATACAGTCAATCTCCCTAGCCTTTTCCCAACCATGTTGGGGTCGGCTTCCAGCCTAACCGGATGCAGCTGAATACCAGTATTTTACATGGAGCGATTGCCTATCTGACCTCCACAATTCAGTAACTGGGTAATACAATACCCCTTGATCAGACTTTGGAGCTTCTGACGACCCGTAACGACTGTCAAAGATCCACGAATGACAGCCGGGACCAACGGCTTAACGTGCTTTCCGACGCACGGAGGAGTCTCGGTATGTAAAGATGGTTACCCATCCACAGACCAACCCTGGCAACCGTTGCTTAACCTGATGGATCGACCCGGTGCGACTGTTATTAGCCACGAGCTCCTCAAAAAAAGAAGAAGATACAGTGTCGTAGATATATGCATAGTAAGTACTATAGGTTCAAATACGTGGCTGAACAAGAGCTATTCTAGATATACACCTCTGATAATTACTACCCAGACATTAAAATTAATGAATGGTTTTATTTACGGCAGTCTAATAATAGAAAGAAATGACAAGTATGGCGATCGACCTTGTCGCGGCTTAACAAGCAATTACATGAGCCATCTTAATAGTCCCTAATGACAAGAGCTTCCTCCACACAAAACGTGACCAGGCCATTCAGGTTTCATTCCAATTGTCTTAATGAACGGAGAACGAATGAACGTCGAGACGAATCGCGAACAAAAACCGCGGAGCCGGGACAAATCTGATGAATCCATCTGCATTATATAAGGAAGGTTCTTTTTTTTTTGTTAATGGTAGCAAAAAACTTGGGGCAGGTTGTTGACGCTAGTTTTATTTTTTAAATAAATATCTATAATATGATTATAGTGAATAGTTTGGTACTATTAGTCCGAAATAAATATATTGGAAGATGATCTTGTCAACAATAGATTCGTATGTGATGCATTAAGGCTCGTGCAAACAGACGCGAAATCGCGGGCGCGACAGGCAGCGGTACCTTTGTCGACAAAGGTACCGCTGCCTGTCGCGCCCGCGATACAAAGGTACCGCTGCCTGTCGCGCCCGCGATTTCGCGTCTGTTTGCACGAGCCTTTAAGTTGTTTTTTTCAACCCCAAACGAAATATTTGTTTAGTCGATATCATTTGTTAAATCGATGAAAATAAGTTTGAAAGTTTACATTACTAGAACACAAAACAATCAAGTCATATTTTAAACAGCATTTTCCAGTACTCGATGTTAGAATAATCATGAAAACTGTATTATTGTGTACCGATAAGTCAGTACAGGTAAACGATAATTACAAGCAGAAAGTCTATTAAGTGTGTTGAAATGTTCTAAGTGTCGTCATTAGGGTTTAAATGTTTACGCTGAACATCCGACGTATGGGTCTAATATGGATGCGCGTTCACTGGGTTTGTCCTAGATGAAAGCAATGACGTTGGAGCCTGACAAAACTGTGGTTGGAAAATTGTGGATTCATGATGCAATTTTTGGTTAGTTGTTTTGTCTTATCACCGAACACTGTCGAGTTCCTCTCTTTTGGCTATCCATTATTCAATTACACTCTACTTCCATGCCATTCTCCGTTCCCACAAAGCTTACATTATGTGACTGTTTTGGACAGGCAAAGACTATACTTTATGGCACAACACGCCTTGTATTTTCACTCATTGTGGAGTGCACGCTAGCCCTAAGGCATGGTAATTAGTGATGGGCCACGAACGCGTTGCTCATCAGCGTTTACCATAAGCGGCCGATGGTGGCGTTCACACGCTCCAATTTGCGAAGCGCCCGCGCGCGCGTTTGTCCGCGTTCGAAATACAAAAGCGGCGAATCCGCTTGCGGTAATTAGAAACGATGCGTACGCGCGTGAGAGATGTGCGTGAATGGCGAGGTGTGTGCCAGGGAAGCTCAGGAATTCAGGTACCATGATACGTTTTTATGATTAGAGCTAATGAAAAATTTAATGAGTGTCTTCAAAGAAACCGTCGAAGCGGCTGCTTGACTCTTTTGAAAAGACTTACTAGCGCTAAGTTGGGATAAGGCCAACTAAGTAATAAATGTTGGTATTTTAATCAATGCCCGACCTTAACCAATCTGAAATCCAATCGCGTTAATTAAAGCCATTGATACCGTCGGCACATAATTTAAACATTGTATGGCCATCTATTCCAAAACATTGTAAGCTTCACGGTCCCGTTTTATAATGTACAATAGTGCGTGCAGCAGTATTATCGGGTGTACCTACCGCAGTTGCGCTGGCGCATTGTTTTGCTCTCATTTACCGCGATCGCCGATAACATCGGCCGATCGGCACGGGCCGAGCGATAAATTTAATTAAACCACCTGTCGCACGCTACCGCCAGATTATGTTATCTACCGCGAAATACGCACACAGCTTGAGAGAAAAAATTATGACCAGAATGCATAGATAAAGTAGGATTAACGCAACATTGTGGCCATAGTTTCTTGTTTGTTTACATGTTGGAGATATTAAAAATATTATAAGTAGGCATGCTTCTTTATTGGGGGTTGTCCTCAATAAACATGTTGAGTAACCAGTTTTACTTGAATATTTTTAATCCTCGAAGAGAACTGGTATTTAAAAATAAAGGAGTGTTTCTGGGATAATATACAGCTATATCAGCAGGTAAATATTGCCAGTCTTAACTTAAACCTATGCACATAGGTAGAGTTAACATTGAAAGACAGGATGCTGTCAGTTCTACATGAAAATTCTGTTAACATTCACAGAGAAACAAGCCTGGAAATTAACGGCCAAAATTTAACAATGCGCGATCGTTAAGCATTCATTACGCGCCCGCGCATGTTTGCTCGAATTTATATTCGTTCGCGACATCCCCTCGCCCCGTTTCCGGCCCGCTAATGAGCCTCGCTCGGTAACAACGTTTGTTACTTACACGTTACACCTAGTAGATAGGCGTTGTCAAACGTCAACTTATGTTCAACGGTCCTACTCACTTGAACGCCGACAAATGCTCTCAATTCCTCACTATTTTAAACTCTGAATATTACAATTCCTTTGTCATCTTTCCATTTTGCATTACAGTACGCAAATTATTCTAAACCATAACAGGTTCGTGCTCTGTACAATATCAATTTCCATAGTTACGGTCTATTACTTTGACAATTCTAATTATTGTAAAACATGGTACCCGGATTGAACAACTCTATTGAGTTATGACGCACGCCATTGTAATAAAGCGGAGTACTCGGATTAAATGTACTATAGAAAATGGTAACTACACAAAATGCTCCTTATGAATAAAAAGATCATTGTTTAAACATCGGAATCGGTGATCGATGTTGCGCAATCGATAAATGGAAACAAAGCCCATGGTTCGAACGTCTCGAGCGGTTATAATCGATTAGACTTACAGCAGTCTTGGTGCTTTTTGTCCGTTTGCCATCGAGATGCTTGACCGAACACCTGAAGAGTTCATTTACGTTACGATAATGGTAACAAAAAACGTCATAGCAGAGGAAATATTGCGAGCTGTGATGAATGACCTCCGGTTTAGATAAAACATTTCAAGGTCTGGGATGATTCAGAAAATGATGATGAGACGAATTTAACAAAAGAAAATATTCTTCATATTTTGCGTGATAGTTTGGGATTAGTAACGGACTGGTGGATAGAAGGCGACTTGAAAACCGCTGGTTCTTTTTTATATCTACAGCAACAGATAGAAATGTAGCCTAAAATCTGAGATTATTTCGCAAATAACCAAATCGTAGCATATCAATAAACATTTCGAAATCCGATTGCAAGATACCGTTTCATTTATCAACCTTTGTCTACGACATACGTCAAGCTGTCAGAACGCGTTCGGTTTTCGCTGTAACCTTTGACCTTTGGCGCAAGTCACGACCAACCTTGGGTGCTAGGTATTGGACCAGAGACCAGTGTGATATCTGTGAGTCTTTCTAAACGTGACTAGAACGCGGCCTTCGTCCGCCGCTCCCTTTTAGATTTGCGATATAGATCTGCCGCTCTTATTTATGCTCAGCTTTTGTTGCTATTTATGTTGTGGGAATTAGGTGGGGCGTGTGTTGTCAATTCTCTTTACAGAGTAAGCAGATCTCTAAGTTGTAGTTCATCTAATTGGTTAAATTTATTAGTTATAGCTTCTTTTTCTTCATCTATGTGATTGTCTGGCTCTATGCTAGCTCTAGCTTCTTTAATGTCAGCTGGTTCTCTATAATATAGTTTAACTTTATTACCAACAGCAATATTTACTTTATCAACTTCGTCCTGATCTTGTTGAACGGGATGATTGGCCTTTCCTGCATCGGCATTAAATGCATTGCAGAATTACTGACATTTGGATCCTCTTGATTTCAAATACATAAATGTTACAATCATACTTAAATCTATTTCAACTAATGATATCGAATAAATAATCGAATTGAATTTCGTAATAGCAATGGTGTCTTACGAACATCATAATCTAATTCGCATGCGGAACCTCTTATGCTTAGGCCTATATCAATAGAAATATAAATTCCAAGAAATATGTTGCGAGCTAAGTGCTCTCAACATGACTCAACAATGTATTATAACATAAAATCTCATTAGCCATTATTATGGTCGCAAACCACGTGAAATATGTATGAGAGTCATTACAAGGACAATTAAATACGTATCCGTGATGATATTGTACTGTTATCTGTTTCTTTGTGACAATTATTGCTAAGACCGGCTACGTTACGATTATGATACGTATATGTCCTTAGTAGTAATAAAATTATGATTATGACTTTTATAAACGCAAAGCAATTATATTTATTATTTAAGAGCTCCACTCTGTGCAGTATCACTTTCATCCTGTATAATAGCCATTATAACTTGAGCTGTTTGAATCTCGCTGAATTATTAATTATAATTTATGTAATTAACCTAGCCCTCTTCAATACTGAGCAATTTTATAACGTTGTTATTGTGTATCGTGTTTAACATGCACATTAAGAGGTAATTAAGAATACATTTTCGGAATAATTCTCTTAATGTATGCTATGACCTCCGTCTAGGTTGTAACTTGCAGCATATTTAAACAAATTAATTCTATGTACACGTGAACATATATTATGCGCATAAGTTGGTACTATATTATTTTAAAGCTTGTTAGAAAATACAATATGCGTCATTTTCCCACACGCGATCGTTCACAAACAATTAAAATTATTCTCGTTTTTCAAGTATATCATTAAGTTAATGATATACTTGCTCTAATTTTGGAACCGTTGTCTTTTGGAGTTGTATTTGTGTAAGTTGTTGATTAATTCAGAATCTCAGAGTTCGAAGATGCAATTGTTCCGCTTGGATTGGGATTGTAGCGCTAGTATTCCTGTTAAACCATTTAACAAGGTCATCAAAGTAATAAAACTCCCTTATCATATAATTTGCATGTAACGATCCCATCGTTTTTGGTGTGCGGGCCAAGTTAACCGCCTGTCGTAAAATCTTCCATCGAGGCATAAAAGACAACAGCAAAAAACGTTGGCCTTGTTATCTGACGTAACCGAGCGATCCCTTTGCGAATAACATTAGTAACGCTCCAAGGGTCCATACACAAAAAACCGGGCCAACTTTGGCCCGTTGACTTCACTGGCAGTTATTACTTGAATTTGAATATCCTTTGAAATTTAGGAGTTGTTACCTTTTCTTTCATCAAAAGCCTTCGCTGTATCATCACAAATTGTAGGACAATCCTACATTTTGGCGTACCGTGTAATCTTTAGCGTCGTATTCTGAAGACCTTCCGCGTCTTTAGCGCCGTGTAATTATTTCCATTGTGTGTGGTATCTAATTTCAGCATGGGCGTTTAATGGATCGCTGATTACTGCCTCCATGTCTACCGTACGATTCGTTGCGGTCTCAGAACGCGAAAAGAGCAATAAATTGCTGCAAATCCATTTTGACAATCCGCTGACAGTAAAAAACCTTGAACTTTAGTTTCGCTCAGCCATTGTAAGTTTGACATAGCAACAAATTGTGAAGGACAACATAGACTGTTATAGTTTTGCCTAATCATATGACCTATTGTACGAATAGAAACTGCTGGAAAAACCAATTTATTGTTAGGCTTTGTAGTTGAAATTTTCACGGCGGTTAGTGGCACCCATTTTTTAAATAGGTGTTTCGATGTATGTGTAGCACTAACAACGTTCGTTAAGAATGCGAACCACTTCCGCCATATGGCCAGCGGCGGCAGCGGCGGCGTGGCGTCCGCTTTACGACGCATGCGTGCTGTCGCGGTTACACTTTGTTGGTTTTTATCTAAACACACCACTGTAACCAGGACCCCTTTTAACTGGACCACACGTACTGTTCCCTGGAAGTTCATTGCATCCTGCTCCAGATCACCTGTTTACATATATCCTATCGACAACTCCTCGGTCCCCTGTGTGGTCTACACTCCGAAGGCGTAAACTCGACTGTTTTGACGCGCCCTTTTTCGTGTTTGTACACTGAATATTGTTCTTAAAACTTGTTTATTCAACCCCATATGTTAACGGACACTATAAATAAACGTGAAACTCTGACCGTAACCGGTCCAAGTTTCTTCACATCTAGTACAACAATTTGTCCTTGAGTAATTGGTTGTAAAACACTTTTCTTTTTTTTTACAGGTAAGGAACATTACTGAGCCACACACGGCATCTGTCGAACGAGCCCTGGGCGGAGGTACGGACCCCGGTGTCAATAAATTAAATATTTAACACAGGTTTCATGTTTAGAAAGGCCCCCGTCGCTACAAATGCTCTTTTTATACAGATGTTCACTGCATTGACATAATAATACTACATGTATAAGCCCATAAGATCCATTGCTCCATTTCTAAGAAAAATCTGAATTGAATGGACCGGACGGTTTGATATCTTCCAACAATATACGATTATAAATTTTATCATGCTTTTGATGTTTCCGATATATATTTTTCGAAGAAAAAGAGCGTGTGTCGTAATATTGATCTTTATCAGAATTTTGATTTAGGAAGTATGTTTTGTTTTCATTCGTCAATATCGGCCTTCGTTTCGATGTTTATTTGTGGCTTGTGCTCATTCATATCCAATCATTAGTCAATCTTGTCAGAAACCAGCCATTTTATAATAGCATTACGTCTAACGCTTTTTTATTGCTAACCTTTTGACTTATATTACTATTCGGTGTACTAACGATCTTTATATTTGAGTTATCAGTTGGATCTATGATACCTGTAACAATGGTTCAAAACATTGGAATCATCCTTGACCCGATCCTACCACCTGTCTCGCATCCTTCCTAGTCGGACGTGCGCTTGCACATGAAACAATAGGCCCTAATGCCGGTGCCGCCCGAACAATAGCTTCTAATTCGGCCCAACCACCATACAGCCCATCTGATACATCCATTGTATAAAATTTAAGATTTCTTTTAATTGTTGACTTTTCTAAAAGAATTTGAAAGGCGACCTCGTCTCGAAACGCTTCAATAATTAGGTTCATTGAAATTGGTCCTCAGGATCTAAAAGTCGTCAAGGTTTTGTTAATCGGTGTTCATTAAATTTTTGTTTTTTAATGTGGCCATCTCTATAAAAATATTTAAATAAGTGTAACGCGGTTGCAGCGAAATGATTATGCAAAAATTCTGCGTATTATGAGATGGCCCATATATTCTCGGAATAAAATTTAAATTTAAAATTCGGCGAGGTCGCGACTAATTACAGCATCTTCCGATTTTCCTGATCGTATATCCAGCGAACTGACAGATCTGAACGGGTAATTGGTAACCAATCATGGTGAAAGCCAGCGACGGGCAGTCTGCCGCTCCTCGATCATTCCACGTCATATTCTGTCCCCATTCACGGCTGTGCCCCACTTTGGGAAACCATTGTCCAAAAAGAAAGGCAGTTTACATCTTCTGCAGTTCGCGATGCCAGTTAATTAATGGTTATTAATCATAGTCACGAGTTCACGACCAAGCAGTTTCTAAAAAACAACACATTTTTTGTCATGTTTTAATATCTATGTTTTTGTTTTGGACTTTGTTTACAGCGTCTTCAATTATTCACGGATACTTTTGTTCTCTTCCGTGATTCACTTTTTTGCAATATCTGGCAATATATTGTTATTGCACTTAATTATCTGTATCAAATTCCACTGACCTTTAAACCACGACGATTCTTCTTAATTTCGCAAACTTAAGCTCCCTCATTTCTCTGCAACTGCCAAGCTTGTGTGGTCCCTCACAAATTTTTCCAACAATTACGTTGAAAATTAATGGGTGTCATAACACAGCCTCAAACTTCGACTATATTTTATCATTTCCATCAAGAATACCGTTATTTTTTTCACATTGTCCCCGTAAATAAATCCGGTTGTATATGTTATTATCGGTCGGTCCGGTAACACCGTAATTTGGTCATAAGTCAACTGTTAATCTGATGCAAATTGGCTCTTGTATCACGAAGTTTGGTTGACCGATATCAGGGAAAATGGATGAGCTAACATTTGCGTGGAACAAAGACATGCAACGAAGATCTATTCTGAACAATATTGAAATTACCTTATGTTTGATGCCAGTCTAGCTCTAAGCAGTATTTAAGATGTTATGAGAGCTGCCAACTTGAAGCTAATATACTCAACATTGTATCCTCTTTGGATGTCCAGTAATTGTTTTAATGTTGTATAACCGGTCATTTTTCAGAAATGATTTTTAAAACGTAGCCATTACTCCTAATAGGCATGATGTAAGTGGATGAGTCTTCATCTCTGTTGAGTTGTTCGTGCGTTCAGTGAGTTTTAAACTGCCATGTGTTATGTTTTGTTACATAAATCCAAAATACCGTTATACAGGGTGTAAGGGTAAACACCGTTGTCACTCAAACCATGGGTAGTTGACTTAAATATAAAAATAAATGACCGAGTACTTAACAATAAAAAAAACGTTAATTTGATTAAAAGATTTTTTAAAGTTTCTATCTGACACCGTGCTCGCTAGCGAAACAGCTGACTGTCTGAGGGCGGGGTCGCGCTCGAGGCCGGTCAGGTCACGTCCCGCGCCACTTACCCGTGTTGAGACGCAAGTTCGTTGCTCTAGCGCCCTAGGGTGAAAGGGTGAAATACTCTGGTGGTAAAATGAAGATTTTCTTTAAAAAAACTTGTTATTTTCCATTGATGTTACGTTCTATAAATGAAACCAAACCACTGGTTTCAAGGATAACGTTGTTTACCCTAACACCCTGTATTAACTGCAATGTTCTTCAATATTTTAGGAGAAATTTATCCATTCGCTTTACTTGATTGTGTCAATCATTAGTACCTACTGTCATTTAAATTCCATTTTCAATTTCTGATAAACGAAAATGCGTGTCATTTGACTTGGTTGTCAATAAAAATACAATAAAGTAAATTAGTTTCGGATCCATTACCATTGATTTGAATTGATTCAAAAGAATCAAAGTGAAATTAATTATTCAACAGTTTTTATATGCAGATTGTAACTTGATCTTTGCGAAAATGAGCGGCGTTCGTCGATTTTTAATCGGTTTCTCTTACAAACAATGTTTTGTAATCGTCCAAGTGTGAATGCGTTGGGCGCCTCTGAACAGTCGTGACAATTGCTAAAATTGCCAGAGCCCGCGAAAGGTGTTGCATAATACCGAACTCTTTAGCGTTTTCATGCTTTCTAATTAATTGCATAATTTACCGCCTGTTGTAATTGGTACACCATTTGCACTTTAGTCAGATGTTAAAATATCATTCGCTCTAATAACATACTTAGTCTAAAGAGGGGTTCGTAGCTAAATAATAACAGCCGCACGGGTCAACAATTAACCTGGTTAAGCTACGCTTGCCGCGGTCGGTTCGTGAATGGGTGACAATGACAATTAAATATCCCACCGTGCCTCATAAAGCAAGTTAAGCCGTTGGTCCCGGCTGTCATTTGTAGATCGTTGACAGTCGTTACGGGTAGTCAGAACCTCAAAAAGTCTTGACAACCAGGCGTACCAAGGGGTGTCCTATTACCCACCCAGCAAATGGGTTGTGGAGATCAGATAGACAGTCGCTCCATGTAAAAAGTACTGGTACACAGCTGCATCCGTTTAGACTGGAAACCGATCCCAACTAATGCTCGGTTCCCATAAACAAAAACGAATCGTTATACTTACCAATGGTAAAAAAAAAAATTGCCAAACTGGGCATATAAATAGATTCGTAGGCTAATTTTACCTGTGATAGCTACTTCCATAGGGGAGGGGGAGGGGATACTTTGCAAAGCTATGAGGTATTTGCTTCATTATTTGTAAAGATACAAGAGTCTTTATTTTAACCGATACGGACCGAACGGTCCGTAAATTATTGGAAACGGCCAATAGTTAGGAAAAAGCTAGGCAGATTGATTGAACACAGTAGTCTATCCTCAGGTCATGTTTTTGTAAAGTTCATCGTGATTAGCAGGCGGACACAGCACTTTGGCGTTCATCCGTCAAATGTGAAGACATTTCAACCTACATACAACATCCTGATGCCAACAATCTGGTACCTATTGGTGCCGATTCTGTTGTTCAAAAACTAAACTAAATTTAAGTTCAGTGCATCTTTTTCCTTCTATTTCATTATAAAAAGGACTGAAGATAAATTTTAGTTTAGTCCTGTCAAATTAATCAGCGCCTGACGTAAATTGGCGTAATTTTAGTAGGCATGTTTTTAATCGCGTCTAAACATGTATGGAGTAGAGACAGTTTGACAGGACTAAACTAAAATTTATCTTCTGTCCTTTTCTTAATGATATAGAAGGAAAAAGATGCACTGAACTGAAATTTAGTTTAGTTTGTGAACAACAGAATCGGCATCATTATGTCAGTGAAATGTTCATTTAGCTCTTCTCAAAGAGGTCCATAGCTTGCGGCCGCCTATCGGTATAGTTAGTATAGAATTTACAACCGCGTAAATTCCCATCAGTGCCAAGCAAATATTTTTATTCGTCTGCGAACTAGTTACATTCAATCCACTAACCTCGTTATAAGAACGGGTCGGGTTCTTTCATTACCTCTCGATTAAAATCGACTAACCATTACACAAAATCGATTCGAGTATCTTATGTGTGTTTAATCTGCGTATTTTTCCTAACAAATGATATCGATTAATTTGTCGGCAGGCTATTCGTGGGTAATTGAAAAGTTTTAATGTTTGTATTGGGCAAATACCTAGTTAAGTCGATGATGTTACATTCATATACGAGTATTAACTATTTGATTAGTCGATTGTTGGGAGAATTAATTATCGTTCGATTGCTTTTTCGTTTCTGGAGTCTGATACGTAAAACAAGTTTTGTGTAGTAGTTTAATTGGAACATATTTAAGCATTAAAAACATTAAATATATGATGTCTGCTCGTTTGTTTCTGCACATTCCACAACCGTACGTTTCAGACATAAAAGTTAGCGAAGCAATAAACGCGATAAAATTCCGCGACTAATGGCCACTCTCGGGCAGAGACAATAACGAGGAGTGCAGTATTATTCTCTCTGCTTATCCTTCATGTCGTGAGTGCAGATTGCAATTTTCCATCTGTCACCGTTTTATTTGTGCGTCAGTTTTGACGGCTCGTTGCGTAGAGCAAATGTCATGCGCGGTGAAGCCGCGCGTTCATTTGATGGCGCCCACGCATCGCGCCGCGCGCGCTGGCCAATTATTTTGTTTATAATTGTAGCTTTATTATTGCAAACCATGAAATACAAGCGTTTTACACCATAAAACTTATTAATTTGCAAAATCCTTAAATGACATTAGATATTTTATTTTTAATTATTTCGTGACATTGCATACCAGTGACAAATTGCATGTCAATAACGAATGCTAATTGCTTCAAACTTTCATGGTCATTACAAATTGTATTTCTAATATTAACCTGAAACTAATTCTCTCTAACCTTTAGTCTGATTAAGCTTCAATTAATAGCTCTATTCATTTTAGAGGTTAAGTACTAAATAGCGTGAAAGTATTGTTTGAAGGCACGAACACCGGCAAACACTACAGAATTAAGGTTTATTATACCAATTGAATAATTATTATACAGGGTGTTAGGGTAAACACCATTATCCTTGAAACCAGTGGTTTGTTGTCATTTATAGAACGTAAAATTTATGGAAAATTACGACTTTTGTTCTTTTTTTTTTTTTTATTACATTTTATCATTCGAGTATTTCATCCTTTCACCTATGCGCTAGGGCAACGAATTTGCGTCTCAACACGGGTAGGGGTCGCGGGACGTGACCTGACCGGCCGCGAGCGCGACTCCTCCCTCAGTCAGTCAGCTGTTTCGCTTGCGAGCACGGTGTCGGATAGAAACTTTAAAAAATATTTTAATGAAAATATACGTCCAAGTTCCAACAGCTTACCTTTGTCGAGGTAAAAACTCCCAGAAATAAGGCAAAGTTGGAAGATTTCCTTGCCTTTACAGTAACTATTTACTGTAAAAAACCATTCAGACGTTTCCGAACACAAAAAAAGCCACAGGAAACATTCAACTGACCAAAATGATTAACCATGTACAGTCGTGTATACTCCTCTTTAGGGTCAGGGCCACTCAGGGCATGCATAAAAGAAGTTTATTTAAATAAGGGTGAAACTAAACGTTCAAGTTTTAACGCTCCAACCTTTATCTAAGTAAAACCTGCCAGAAGTAAGGCAGAATTACATAAAGAAAAATTTCGTTGTATAGATATTTCCTCGCCCTAACATTTGCGAACACAAAAAAGCCACGGAAAACAAACATCAATCATGACAAAAATAATAAAGTCATTACACCAGGTACAGTCATGTATACTTCTCATTAGGGTCAGGCCATGGATAAACAAAGTTCGTCGCATGATCGATAGGCTGCATAACGGGCTGCGTCCGGTGTCACTAGCAACGGTGCGTGCGCGCATTGTATGTGTTGGAGAGACGGCTCAATGGTGTATGCTGTTGTGTGCGAAATGTTGTCATTATGTTTGAAATTAGGTTCCGGGTGGATTAGAAGTAGTGATTTATAGTAGTAATTTATATAATGTCGTATTTTGAACTTTGAAGCCAGAGGTGAAACATCTTTTCCAGGCTGCACGATTAGTTTTAGATACATTATTTTTAAAAGTCGCTATTCGCGTCTGTCTGACCGCGTGGAATTTGACGAAGTTTTCACCATAATTTAGAGAATTGATTCCGGAAAGTTTATGTGTAGGTATTGCATTGATATGGAACTTACATATAATACAGAAATCCGTAATAAAAACCGTGTAAAGTAGGGGTGGGGGGTCCCTAAAATTATTATAAGCCTATGTAGTCCCACAGGCCTCCCATACCCTCTTTCCACTTTCCTTGTCTATTGCGGTTGCGGTTCAATCCTTTAAGTAAGAATTAAGGAGTCCAGCTCAACCCACCATGTCTTTCTGGGCCTGTAGCGTAGACTTTTCCTGCTATTTGGGATCCACTGGGTGGTAGTTTTTGCCTGCACGAGCACTAGAGTCTATCACTAGTCTTCATCATATCGTGTCGATGCCAAGCTAAATTGATTCGGCCCTGAATTTGACTACGAGTTTCGGGCCTTCAGTACCTAGCGTCCATCAGGTCTACAGGACCTAGGACCTAGGTCTACGTAAGGAGAACCGGACAAGTAGTGTCCCATTATTTGTGGAATAGTAACATATTTACCCTCCAGGGTGTAGTCATCTGTGAATCTCCATCTGCACAGGTTTTCCTAGCTTCGGCCAACCTGGGTCCGGTATAGATGTTCTCACATTAATTTCAACATGAATGATGTAACCAATATATTTGTGGCGGTATCTACATCGCCACATGCGAACTACGCATCAAAGACCTGACGTCAGATAGACGTCACATAAATCCTGCATCGCGCAATTAAAGTATACCGTGCAGTGGACATATATAAGAGAACCCAACATCAATCGTTGGGCAGTTGCCGCCAGACACAACACCCGTCTGGTCGGAGGATCCTCCCTTTTCTATGGAGTATGAGTGAACTTTACACCCTGTTCCTCATGCCCCTAAATATTGTAACAATATTTTGATTTAAAAGAGTGTTCATGGAGTTTCTTGCCCGTTCTTCTCCATAGGTACCCACTACGCTTTGGAATGGGCAAATAGCTTCATATTTCTGACTGACTGTCTCCTTGACAATTCAAAAGTGCCTGTAAATGGTTTAATTGAAATAAATGCTTTGAGTTTGAGTTTGATGGCGTTGTCTGATTCGGTAAATTAATGTAATCAGACGCTAAAAACACAATATCTCCGTATCAGTAAGAGTTAATGAGTAGATTTCGACTTCTGTGCAGTTGTTCTGTCCGGAGATGTTGTTCACCGTTAAAGGTTGCGCCCGCGCCGACCTCGCTTGTTTAATTAAGTTTTATTTACACAACAACATAACTCTGGCTTGTAGATACACTCGGCTTGTTTACCAGTTTTCTCTTTTGTATAGAGTTGGTTTTAATAAGGTCTAGTTGAGACGATATAAAATTTAAGCCATATCTTTATATTACAGAACGATTTCGGTCCTACTTTCCGCCTTCTCAATTTTCTATAATGGTGATCATACTTGCGACTAAGAAGGAGCTCGTGGCTAAGTAATTAAAGCCGCACGGGTCGATCCATGAGGTTGAGCTACGCTTGCGGGGGTTGGTCCGTGGATGGGTGACCATCACTACATATCGAGACTCCTCCGTGCTTCGGAAAGGACGTTAAGCCGTTGGTCCCGGCTGTCATTTGTGGATCTTTGACAGTCGTTACGGGTCGTCAGAAGCCCGAAAGTCTGACAACCAGTCTTGCCAAGGGGTACCGTATTATCCAGTTACTGAGTTGTGGAGGTCAGATAGGCAGTCGCTCCATGCAAAATACTGGTATTCAGCTGCATCCGGTTAGACTGGAAGCCGACCCCAACTTGGTTGGGAAAAAGCTAGGCAGATGATGATGACTTGCGACTAAGAATTGGTAGAAAATCTTACCAGAGATTACCGTTATTTGATGGTGTTTAGCAATAAATAGAACAATAACTACAATTCTCTTTATCGTTAATCCCGCTCTACAAATAACTTCACTCCGATAGAAACTATTGAGATAATAAGGGGTCAGTGCCTCCGCTCTGCTGCGTTGAAACATAGCCAGCAATAAGTCACTACAGACAAGCATTTATTGTATTGTATTGTATTCTATTCCTTCCCTCTTGAGGCTGATGATTAATAGTACCGCTGAGAATAAATTAGAACAAGTCCGGCTGCAAACTAACGACTACTGTCTCGTTTCCGACATCACTAATTACAGAACCATCAGTGCTTTTAATTATTGCTTTTATTTCACATCTGTTTTAATGGGAGATGGTCCTTAATTAATCTAATGATATTAAACCTGTCACAACATGTTATGCCGTTGGTCTCGGTTGTAATTAGTCAGAAGCCCAAACGTCTGACAACCAGTCTTACCAAGGGGTATCGTGATACCCAGTAACTGGGTTGTGGAAGGCAGATAGGCAGTCGCTCCATGTAAAATGCTGGTATTCAGCTGCATCCAAGCTGAGTCCAACATACTAGGGAAAAATTAAAAAAAAAAACATACAGACGAATTGAGAACCTCCTCCTTTTTCAAGAAGTCGGTTAAAAAAGGCAGATTTTTACCCGACTGCCCCAGAAGGAGGGTAATGTTTTTTAAACCTGTCACCGGCCTCATGGTATTAGGTTGTCACAGAAGCAATGGAATGGAGGAATGGATGCCATTGAAGAAGTACATAACTAATTTTTGGCAAATAAAAGTGAAGGGAAGTTTGAATGAATGTATAAAAGTTGTTCTGCTGTTACTAATCTACTGGAAGCAATTACTTTTGGACGTATAATTAAGCCTAAGCTAGATTATAAGGCCTATATTTACATCACGTTACGACCCTTAGGACGAAAAAAAGGAAGAAATAACGCGAATCGAAAACGAAGTTATAGCGTAGGCGTACGATGCGATGCGATGGGATGCGGTGGGCCAGGAGACGAAATTTCACGCGGACGAATTCGCGGGCAGAAGCTACTAACCTGCCCACATTAACAAGTTAAATTCAATTAAAAATCCCCCGACAAAAACATAGCATCTAATAAACGATTTTTTTTATAGCTAAGAACACTCTCGATCAAGTCACCTTTCAAAAAAATCAAAATCGGTTCAGCGGTTTGGTAGCTACGATGGCGCAGACAGACACACAGATACACACGTTAAACTTATAACACCCCTCTTTTTCCGTCGGGGGTTAAAACGATTAGATTTGGCCAGTCAACAGATTTAACAAGTGAACTATTTAAAATGAAATTGCCTTTAAAATTACCATATTCCCTTCATATTAAAACTCAGTTACTCATATCCATTACCTTCAGCTCGGACACTACCAAAGGTTGACGTAAACGTTCTTAATAAAAATAAAGTATAAGTAATAATTTCATTAATTCCCACATGACAGACATTATCGTTCACCGAAATGAGACAGTCATCTCACAATTATTGTGGTCATTATATATGGTAGCATGAAGTTATAAATTACTTTGTATTTGTACGAGCTTAATGTTTATAATTTTATAGGTTTTCGTGCGAAATGTATGTGCAATTGGAATAGCGTAAATGTTTACCTACTGGTATAAATGTATACTGTGGCAGCGAGTTTATGTGAAGGATAGACTTCAGAAATCTATTTGTCTGTCAAAGATTGTGGTATACAAACGATATTTTAGAGGACCGTAACTTAACTCATCTTCATTTTGACCTTAGCCCAATTTATTCGAGGTTGCAGCAGTGATAGCCTAGTTGTGTGGCCGTCAGACTCTTAAGTCATAGGTCTCGAGTTCGAACCCAAGACACGCACCTCTGACTTTTCGGATTCATTTGCGTATTGTATACTGAGTGTTAGGGTAGACACCGTTATCCTTGAAACTAGTGGTTTGGAGTCATCTATAATATACTTTTTCTATGGGACCAACCTTATAATCGCGAAAAAAAAATATATAAAAAAGTAATAATACCCTAACACCCTGTATAATCACTTGCTTCAAAAACGGTGAAGGAAAATATTGTGAGGAAACCGGCATGCCTGAGAGATATTTCTCGACGGCATGTGAAGCCAAGTCAGAAGCCCATGGGCGGTATAAAAACTCTGACACCAGGGTTTGTCACTGACCACACAAAAAATAAAGAACTAATTTAAATTGAAATAAGTGACCGCAAATTCAATTACATAAACCTATTTTCCATTATTTCAAGTTTTACCGCTTATACAATGATTTCACTATGGGACCAAGACTGAAATGGCAAAAAAAAAAATCAGCTGTTCCCTACATTTTGACGAGCTATGCGAAAATAAATGTAGGGAACAGCTGATTTTTTTTCGCTGGGTTGGTCCCATAATGAAAGTCTTTGATAAAGATGATCAGTACAATGGCCCCTTAAGAGGATTTAAACGGCTAAAATTTAACCCTGTATTAATCATCATCTGCCTAGCTTTTTCCCAACAATGTTGAGGTCGGTTTCCAGTCTAACCGGATGCAGCTGAATACCAGTAATTTACATGGAGCGACTGCCTATCTGACCTCCACAACCTAGTAACTGGGTAACACGATACCCCTTGGTAAGACTGGTTGTCAGACTTTCGGGCTTCTGACGACCTGTAACAATTGTCAAAGATCTACAAATGACAGCCGGGACCAACGGCTTAACGTGCTTTCCGAGGCACGGAAGAGTCTCGTTATGTAAAGACGGTCACCCATCCACGGACCGGCAAGCGTAGCTTAACCTGATGGATCGATCCGTGCGGCTGTTATTACTTAGCCACGAGCTCCTCTGTATTAATATCAAAGTTAATCAAAAGGTGAAAATGGGATTTCAGTAGGTAAACTTGAAAACGCCTCATTTTCCAGGCATTTAAAACATTAGGTAGTATGATATCATTGTTATGTAACCTTTAACACAGGTGGTTGGTATTTATTAATAGTGATTAATTGACGTGATTATAATAGGCTTGAAATGACGTGCGATATTACGTGACACGTGCTATGCATTTCGAAATAAAGTGCGCTATTTCATATAAAGCAATCTCTGTTTGCTATTGAGGATAATGACATAAATAGGTAGGTACTCTATACAGGGTGTAAGGGTCAACTCACACCGAAAGAGCGGCGAAGGGCAGCGAAGCGCCGCGACCCGCTCGGTAGAGAAGGCGCGCGGATGGAATTCCCGCGGCGCCGCGGGCATCCGCGCGACTCGTTCGAGTTTCTCATGCGATAATAAGTATTATAGTAATGAAAATAAAGTTAAAATTCATATGACACTGAAACGGCGCTCCGCTTCGCTGCCCTTCGCCGCTCTTTCGGTGTGAGTTGACCCTAAAGGATAGCGCTCCGCAAACTGATGGATGTATTCGGTATATTATACTAAGACGGCCGGTACATGAAGTTATATCAGATATGTTATAGGAATCTAATCGCAATGTATTCATTATTATTCATTACTATACCCCATTTGAAATAAGATTAGACATTAAAACAAACCCTTTTACAGTCCGTTCAACCGATTTTGACTTCTGTACCGTAGGCAGAAGGATAGCATTAAAAGCAAAAAAAGTTACACGTTACCAACTATCTACTGCGGCTGCCATTTGTCATGCCACCAACGCAATAGAATTCAAAATCGGTTGAACGGAATGTAAAAAACGTCTAATCTTATTTCAAATGGAGTATAGGTATTAAAGTTTTGTATGGCAAAGTTGCATGTTTTCTCATACATGCTGTTTATTTGCTTCTAGCTGCACCCCGCGGTTTCACCCGCTTGATTGTCGACACCGTGAGGCCATCGCGAAAAAAAAATCCTATTCAGTTCCATCTAAATCTGTTCAGCCGTTTTAGCGTGAAAGCTTAACAAACAAACTCACTTTCGCATTTATAATTATTATTATTAAAGGATTGGGGATAATAAAGTTATTTACATAAACAATACTCTACGACAACATAGTTGGGAAAAGGTACAGAATATACTCTTTCTATCTCTCTTGTTTATTACCTAAATAAAAAATTTTTCTCTTCTGCAAAAATATTTACTTAAAGGTCATCGCCCTTCATAGTCAGATCACAGCATAAACAAGATTAAATTCATTCCATTCCATCTACGGTCTCATTTCCAACAGCTTCATCAAAATTCCATCGCGATTCTGTCGCTAACACTTCAGACTAGCCGCGTAAAGCATTGGCAGGCTCACTCAAGTGCCGACCCCCTTTTGTTCGAGGCGTGAATAAGTGCGAAATCTGCGTGCAAAAGCTTTTGTCCGTGCTGTTACTATGAGGCGGCTAAGGTTGAAGATCGTTAGGTGATGGGTCGAGTTGACACAGGCGGAAAAACTGTTGTAATTTTTACCCGACTGCCCCAGAAGGAGGGTAATGTTTTATGTGGTCCTAGTTCCTCGTTTTGAAGAGATGATTGTCCTTGATTATGTTTTGTGGCTATTTTTGTTAAAGCATTATGTATGGTCTGTCTGTTGCGTCAAAAGTATTAGATGAAAATGTAAACAAATGGATCTGAAAACGTAGGTACCTGTGGATGCCAATTCGTAGTGCCTCTTACAAATTGAGTGCTTTAAATTATTTGATTACTAGCTGATGCCCGTGGCTTCGCCCGCGTAGATGCCGGTCATTATATACTAAAACGTTACACGAAAACCACTCTATCCATTGGTGAAAACAGCATGAAAATCGGTGCAGTCGTTTTTGAGTTTATCGCGAACAGGGCGACAGACAGACGCGGCGGGGGACTTTGTTTTATATTATGTATGTAATATGAATACTTAAACCTGAAAATCAAATTTTAAATTACGATTTTGATGTTTTTTAATTTGACAATAATTGAGTTTAATTGTATAACCTCAATTTTTCAGTGGTGTTATTAAAAGCTTCTAAATACTGATTAATGTGTTACTAAATTCCCATTAGAGAGTGATTGCGTAAGAAATTAACCTGAACCGGGGTTTGTTTACACTTTCATCACATACTTTTAGAGCAGACTGTAGGTAGTCCATTTTCAAGTTAGTGTAGTTTTGAAACATGAAAATCCCCTTTTGCAACTCAGTAACAAGTTATACTTGACTAATTTGTATAAACCTGTAACCCGTATTGTGTAGTCTCAACAACTAACGAATGTTAATAATATTATGTAAGGCATTGTTCGTAAAACAAAGAGAACTGCATATACCCTTCATTAACGATATTGTGAGTACAATAAGGACATAAATTACATAACAAAATATTTACTCAAATACTGCAGCAATTATTAATTTACTCGAGTTCTCTGAAAACAACAAAATTATACAGAATACAGCATATACAAATACTAGGTTTATTGCAAATACAGTCTTAATTACTACATAGTAATTAAAGGTTATTTATTTGACGTAGATACAGAATCATATTTTTCTTAACATATTTCTTCATGGGAAACATTCAAAACTCCCGTTGTTCAGAGCGATCTCGGAAAACGGTGAATCGTGCGTTTACTTCGGCAGACTTCGGTTAAATTGTTCATTGTCATAGTGCGGTGTGTTGATTGATTTGCGCAGACGCGATGTTAAATCACGGAACGGTCGGCGATAAAGTCCTGTTATGCAAGAATACCGTGGGATGAGCCTCGGGCAACGAAGTACGGGCTGGTTATATTGGAAAAAAAATGTTTTTTGACATCCACTAAATTGTAAACACTTTCAACGTCCACTATTGCAAACGAAGCGTTTAAAATAATCAACCTGTATATTTAGACATGTCAAATTGATATCAAAATTTTAGACAGACTATAGTAACCATAAATCAATACATAAAGCGTGGTTTACATTATGAAACTAGTGTCGTGAACTCGTGACAGTAGCTTGACTGTTCTGTTAAGCTAACTAACACCTGGTTTTTTAAAAGCTGATACATATTATAGATAGTCAAGCTACTGGTTCACGACGTAATGTGTAATGTAAGCCCCGGTTAAGTGAGTATTGCAAATGAATGAGACATTGGTAACTGAGATAGTTCTCATCGTAAATCACATGTGCACGGAACCCATTACAAACGGACGCCGGCTGTACAGAGGAGGTATGTTTGTTGTCATAGAAGTGGGCAAACAATGACTCTGTCACGTGTCATAAGAATGCGGAAATGTCATGACAGCACAAAACACTGTCTCTACGTTTGTGTGGTTTTGTCAACGGTTCACGACAGACGTCGATTTGCAACGTTCAAGTCTTTAAATTGAGCCTATGAGTTGTAAACGGAAAAGAATGTTCGCGTAATGCTTTTTCAATACGAACTATTCGGTTTTCCTATTTCTTTAGTGGTTTATAAATCATAAAGCAAAGCCTTTTTCATCGCTTCCGTATTCGTTATTTTGGGAGAAAAAAATAATCTTTTTATGAACAAATATTGTTCGATTTTTAAATAGTTGAAGGTACTTGTCTTATTTGGGAAGTGGTTCTATTCATAGGGTTGTCGCTATGCTGTTTACATTCACATTCACATACTCAAACCCAATTATATTCCAACTTGACTTTTTATAACAATGTCTCAATTAACTTGCATACAAATAAAAGAGAACCTCCTTTTATAAATATTATAGCAGCGTACAATACAGATAGATGTCTTAATTAAGACCTCATTTGCAGTATTCCCATACGAGTGCATTTACTTGGACGACATTCCTGTCAAGTCAGACTTAATCGGCGAATGTTCAAGACTTGCTGTTGGAGAGATAGTCTACTTAATATTATTATTTTTCTCTTATTAATAATAATGAATGCTTGCTTGAATTGCGTCTCATAAAATTGGTAAACTATGATGAAGGTAATACTGGTTAAAGTACGTAGAATATTTATTTGAGAACTGTTCTAAAATAAGTATATGTATGTAATTAATATGTGTGTTACTTGGGAAATGTTACGAATAGCTAATGGGGCTGATGCATGTTTTAAAATGTTCTTAAGCTTCTACGAAACCTCGCAGCTATCATTTTTCGTTTCTGGTTTAATTAACCAAAGAGTTAACTACCGCTGTATCTTTGTAAAATATTATCTCCGGTTGAGATGTAGTGCCAGAAATCACGCTAGCCTCAAATTTACGAATTTCTCTCGCCAATTACCGCCTCACGAGATGTTCTTTGAAGACATACTGACTACCTACTCTATTACAATATGTTGTTTGTGGTGTCATTTCGTTATTGTCTTGTTTTTAGCATGACCATAAAACTGCATTGTGAAACTTCTTGATGAGTTCATGCTTCAAGATTTTCTTAAATGTCATCTTGGTTTATGTTTATAACAATAATTAAATATATAAATTAAATATAATTTTACTTGTTAGATTACAATCAACATTTGATTATCCTTTGAAGGTAAAATAACAAACGTAAGTATAGAAAAACAATTAACACCTTATTGTTTAAAAGTACCTACTAAGTTTGTATAGTAACGTAACCTCAACATGTTTGCATTTCGTCGTTCAGCCTGTGAACCCTGGTTAATTTCCTTAGCTATAAAAATCACAGCTATTATCAATCAATCAGTGTTGTATGTATTCAAATTTAAAAATAATTAACTGCCATTTTACTTCGCCTACAGATTCTAAATTGCGAGGTAACTGTCAGTAGCTATAATTTTAGAATTGCAAAAAAATATAATTTGTAAAATCTCAATTCGTTTTTGACAACCCTGAACACTAACGAGTGGCATTAGATTTTCGGTAACCGTCGTTTTAATTATTATTTAAATTGAAATTGAGAATTACGTAAAGGTATATTTTTAATAGTTTTTAAATAATTCTAATAACTATTTAAATTTGAGTCGCCTTCTATCAGTGATGTAAAAAACCGTTTTTCTCTTGACAATGACGAACATCCTTGGGTGCATCCGTGTGACGGTAGTGACTCGCCACAAGAGTACTACTGACATTATAGTCAGAAATGCATTGGAGTTTGAACTTTATTTGCCAACAATTACGTTTTCAATTACTCCAAATACGTTGGGTTCCTATAGTGAGTGCCAATTTATTTAAAGACATAATTTTCAAGAATTTATAGTGTGCTTAAAATGACTTCAGCACCGCACGCACTTACTTTATGGACTGAACAATATTATGGTCACGGTATACAATGGTGTTCAAAATAACTGTGGTGTACACAAGCAGCTTAAACGTCAAAACTGACAGTTAACATACAAATAAACGTCAAACCAAACATTTTAGTAAATGATCTACTTGGGCTTTTTAACGAATTTAAAAAGACGTTAACATTAACACGCGCGACATGTATTACCAACTGTTGGTACAACAATGTAAACTGAATCCCGCTGCGCCGGCGCATGTTTAATTGCTTGTATGTCACTTTAATGCCGGTTTTAAGTCGTAATGTTTGCGCTGAAACGCGTAAGAATGTCGCACGACTTTTTCCTTTTCGTTCAAGGGCCGGCCTATGTACAGTCAGCCTCAAAAAGCTGTATACATCGACAAGAATTCATGTCATTGTCTACAATCTTTGTTCCATAATATTGTATCCATGTTTAGTCACAAAAATATTACACATTGGGTAGTACTTATTTCTTCCTTCTAATTCTCTAAAATTTTCGTGTTAGTGTTGGTTGCCATACTCCTCCAAAACGACCTATTTTTATGAAATTTTATATGTACATATATTCGGTAGGTCTAAGAATCAGTCGTAATCTATTTTTCATACCACTACGCGGGTGAAGCCGCGGGCAGCAGCTAGTTGTACCTATAAAATTGTACAATATTATGGAACACAAAGATTGTAGAAAACGCACGCACGGGTCGATCCATCAGGTTAAGCTACGCTTTCCGGGGTTGGTCCGTGGATGGGTGACCATCTTTAAATACCGAGACTCCTCCGTGCCTCGGAAAGCACGTTAAGCTGTTGGTCCCGGCTGTCATTTGTGGATCTTTGACAGTCATCTATCAATCTGACAAGCAGTCTTACCAAGGGGTATCGTATTACCCAGTTACTGGGTTGTGGAGGTCAAATAGGCAGTCGCTCCATGTAAAATACTGGTATTCAGCTGCATCCGGTTAGACTGGAGGCCGACCCCAACATAGTTGGGAAAAGGCTACGCAGATGATGACAAAGATTGTAGAAAATTTATTGAATTCTTGTCGATGTATACATCTTTTTAAGGCTGACTGTACAAAGTTTATGTTGCTATTCCCATTATTAAGTCGCTCTGGAGAAAAATACTACGTTGTCTGCAGTTCTGATAGGTGTGAATGCGCTGGAGTTGTCTTTGCGACGGTTTTAACGACTGTGTATTGGGGGGATGTGTTTATGGTCTCTTACTGGTGTTTTATTTGAAGTTGGTAAAAAAAAAAAAAAAAATTCATCCCACAATATACCGCCGTACCATAGAGCTCTAAAACTTATAGAGCTGAAGATTCTAAAATACATCAAGACAAAATTCAAGTTTAAATAAATCAGCATAAAAAAAAACTCCCGACACTTCAATTTGTACCTCCACTAAAACATTTTTATCCTTCGGGACAAAAGATAACCGCGACAAAAGAAAAAAGATACAAGTATTACAGTATCCATCATGTAGATAAGGAAAGCGGCTGCTTTGTTCCGCCGCCTCCTCAAAAATGGAGGCGAAATATAATCATAAGCAGGACTGTAGGACTACAGGACTTGCCGCTTGACTAATGTCGGTCTGAATGTCACACACGCTGCGTCAGCGCACCTCGGCGGATTGGGGGATCTAAGTTAAGGGCGGTTGCGGGGTTTAGAAATGGTGTTAATAAATTATATGACTGGGATAGTTTTATCTAAAAAGACTTATTCCCGTTTTCACTGACACTAGGCGACACCTAAATAAAGGCAAGACTCGGCTCACCGCTGAAAGTTGAAATCCAACAGCATGCTTTTAATTAAGCATTAATTTAGGTAACGTTTACTGTCAGTGAAAACGAGCATTACAAATAAAGAATCAAACGTGTGTGTGTTACACAGTTAGGAACAAAAAATTGTCTATATAAGATTTAAAACAAAAAACAAATTGTGCGTGACAGATGTCATATTTTATACTGTACGAAAATGAAAATAAAGCGTAGAACGTTTAAGAATCAAATCATTATATGTCAACCATAAATACCCTAAACATGTCATTTTCAATCCGCTCCCCGTGCATCACTCAAATGCATCCATCTTGAAATATGCGCGTGCGCGCCCAACCAACCCCCCTTTTTTGTGTGCCCCACGTAGGTGGGAACCTTTTTATTATGTTACCATTGGTAATAGTCCTTCGCTCGAGATACACGGCCCCGAGGGTCCCATTGTCTTATTTGTTTTATTTATTGTTTTCCGTTGCTTGTAATTTAAAAGTCGAGTGGGTTTTTTGTACGTCTGTCTGTAGTAATTAACACAATGGTAGGGGACGAAAGCGGAGGGTTTTTTTACCCGACTACGGCGAAACAAAAAGGAGGGTTATTGTTTTCGGTGTTACAGATTTCTTTTCTATTTTTAACCGACTTCTTCAAAAAGTAGGAGGTTCTCAATTCGTCTGTATGTTTTTTTTTTTTTTTTTTATGTTATTTACTTGATTTCTCCGCCAATTATGAATCGATTTTGATGATCCTTTTTTTTATTGCATCTGTTTCGTGCGGTAGTTGAAGGGTTTTACTCCATTTGACATGACGTTCACAATATAAGTTGGTATGATGCATGACAATGCAAATTCCGTCTCCTTATTTCTCTACCTCTCCAACCAAAAGGTTCTAAACTCTTAATTCTAATCTTACCATAGTCTTCGGTTTACAACTCGATTTTAGAATCGATATAATCTAACACTTTATCGATACTTAATTTATAGCATCAGTCAATAACAGTCGGTACCATATTATTTATTATTCACTTGTAAATCGATTTCCAATGTCTAAACTTTCTCTTGGTTCGCGCCTTGAACAGTATTTATATGACCATTACCTCTCCCGTGGCATGCTGTACTTATTTCGACCACGTGGCTTTGAATAAGTTAGGTAATACATCCCGATCTCCCACTAAATCAGTCCCACTCGCACTAATTTGGTTTACTATTTATTTTTATCAAGCAACTGAAAATCAAAAGTCTTTAATTCAAAATAGGCTGAGAATCGGCACTTTTCGAACGTCAAAATTACATAAGACAGTCCCCCAAAACGCCCACCCTTCACCACTTCCTAGTGGTTTAGCTGGGAAGAAGAAGTGGCGCAACAAACTCCCCAGCAGCACAGCTGTCTGTTTAGTTAGAAAAAAAATGATTCTATACAATAGTATGCAAAATCATTCACATTACAGAACACAAAATCATAAATCTAATTAGGTAATAGGTAATACGGGCTGGTATCCGCAACTCCACGTCAAAGCGCGTATTTTGCGTACGGTAAATCTAATTATTAGTCATATGTCAGCACACGCCATTATACCAAACAAAAAAATATATATATCAAAATCTTTGGTTACCTCATTATTATCTTCCTGCCCCTGTCTCATGTTACTTGGAGTCGCTGACGTTTTCCATTTCCATTCTCCCCTGTCAACTGTCACGGTATTATTCACTCCCTTCTCTTTCATATCATTCCTCACACAATCCATCCATCTTTCCATTGACCTTCCTCTCCTTCTCCATCCATCAATAGTTATATTCATCACTCTGTGGTTACCTACATATTGTGTTAATAATATTTTGTTTCATTGTTACAGGTAAAATATCCATTCCATGCCACAACAGCAGATAATTCAAAGTACTTGAGTAAGTTCGGAATGAGAAAATGACTAACCTGTCTTTTCAAATTGCATTGTCCCATTAGGCATCTTCGAAAATATTTCAAGTTACTCAATTATGGAGGAGAAATTGTATCTCATCTTTCACACAATTCCAACTAAGATCGATTTAGTCAATTTCTACTCTATTGTGGTCACAGCAGGAGGTGAGAAACCCATATATCCTTAAAATTGATTCTTAGTAATTAAAAAGTCGGCTATAATTTACGTATGGTTTATTTTCCTTTGATACAACCGAACCGTTTGGTTTATACCGTACTCAACTCATATCAATTTTCACTGTCAAAATGCATTTCCCTGTTATTACCATATATATCTATTTTTCTTATTTCTACTATTTCATTATTACCAATATTGGTCTTTATAGCGTCATGTAATTTCTACCTCTCCTGATTTCTATTATGAAAATACATGTTGTACTTTATTGTAAAATCCCTACTTTTAATTTTTAAATCCATATCCTGTATCAAATACGGAAAATTGAAACGGTAATTTTATTCAAAACTGCTGTTCCCCTTTTCCTACTAAACTAGTTACGTTGCAGTCATCATTGACACTGTTACCCACATTTATACGTAGCTTTGTAATATATGACACTGTGGGAGGAATATGGGCACTATGGCCAATTGATTTGTTCATTTTTAGGGCGACAATTTAATTTATTAAATAGTATTAACGGGTCCCGATACTTTTTTCGGCGAAATACCGTGGTCCCGTATATGGACTATATTAGTTTGATCGTAAAGCTGATTGCTTTTGGGTTACGTTGATCATAAATTGGAAGATCTGTTTTTACCCGACTGCCCCAGAAGGAGGGAAATGTTTTTATTTTAGTTTAAACGATTTGACACATTGAATGGTAGTAGGAAACATTGTACAAACTTATATTTTGATAGAACATGTCAGCCGGAAGCTTCTTTTTTCTACAAATAGATAGTGGTCTCCCATAAATAGTCGGTGAAGAGTCATTCATGGGGTCTGTCGCCAACATATCTAAGTCAGTGATGAGTCTCCATAGATATTGCTTTTATTTTTAACCCCCGACGAAAAAAGAGGGGTGTTATAAGTTTAACGTGTGTATCTGTGTGTCTGTCTGCGCCATCGTAGCTGCCAAACGGCTGAACCGATTTTGTTCTTTTTTGTTTTGTTTGTAACTATCTTAACAAAATAATTAGAGACTGTTTTAGATAGCACTTAAGATTTAAATAATCTAAAACATGTACCATAATACAAACAAATACATAACAGCTTCTAAAATATTGTAGTATCCATTACCTTGGCTATAAAGTCTATAAAACCGTTTATAACCTGCAATGCGGTCCATCAAGCCAGCAACGCTACTGAGATTGGATTCAAAGTACCAGTAACCAGACTTTAATATAGATGCGTTTCGACTGATAGAAAAGGCTATAGTTTTAACGCCTATTACGACTTTTAAGATAGCCTGGCCATTTTATGGGGTAATTAAAGGTTATTTCTGGAGTTTGTGGGTTAGTATTCTATTAAGATGGTTACCTTAGTCGGTAATGAGTTTATTTCTTAATTATTCTCTAACTCCGCTGTCTTAAACATTCAGGGTTTCTAATATGTCTTTTCAATTTAGGAAATGTTATCAAATTCAATTTAAGCATACAAAATCTGTCAAAAACTCACAATGCCTAGACCAATGCAACGTTTATAAGTAAGTAGACTATAATTTCAGATGAGATTTCTTCTAAAATTTGTTTTTTAATCTCGTAGACTATTTTGACAGGTGCAAATGTCAAACTCCAAATTGAAAAAATAAAACAACAATCAAATCATTTAAAATGTCAAATTAGCTTTTGTTATCCTGGTCTTTGTTCAACGTTCATACTTAGTTTCTGTTAGTTATTTTAATTGAATTTCAAACAATCCAATCTCATGTTTAGCTATGGTTACTTGCAACAGTAGATACTTGTTCAGGATTTCAGTAACCGGGGTTACGTCTGCTCAATTTCCTCAGATTGTTTCCTACTTCGAGTCTGCAGTCACTATTTGCACAGGTGACAAATGACTTACGTAAATTCCATCCAGAGCGGCTCAGGTAGGTAAAGTTGCATTTTGATTGCAATGTCGCGTGACTCACCTTATTGTTTTCCATTGAAAACGAAGTGAAATATTTCAGACCATACGTGTACTACCTATGCAAATATTGACCTGTACTTATTACATATGCAGCTATGTATTGTATCAAACAATGTTAGGAATTCTTCCACCAGTATCGGATTTCCCTGTACACTATATATAGCGTTTTTCCTGTTGTTCATTAAATGACAGGTCATTTTAATTAAGTGCACAATGTTTTTGTTGTTCGTCGGATCTAGATCGAATGTAAATAGTGATTTGTTTAATTGACGTGCCGGTGTCACGTTTTTCGTACATGAGGTAGTGAAGAATTACAAAGGGAATTTTATTTAAAGTCGTTTTATATGACACTAGCTTCCGCAAGCGGCTTCGTCCGCGCGGTATGTCGATAAAAAGAACCCTATGTCCTTCCCCAGGATAGCATCTATGTCCTTGCCAATTTTTTTCGAAATCCGTTCAGTGGTTTAGGCGTGAAAAGGTAACAAACAGACAGACAGTTACTTTCGAATTGATAATATTAATATGGATATATGGATAGACTGTGGAATGTATACATAGTTAACAAGAAAATAGTTCCCAGCAGCTCAGTCGGTTATAGTTAACAATATTCCAACAAATCTGTGCTCAGTTTTTCGCCACAAGTGACAAAATCACAAAACATTAGTAAGCAAAAAGCAAAGGACAATTTCTAAAAACAAAATTGTTGTTTGCAAGCACGTACGATTTTCGTCACAGTGCATCCAAATTGGGCTTATCGCACATCGCATGCGCAACTCGCGGCAATGAACTTGCTCGCTGCGCCCGCGCAAGCCTTTGTTTGTGATACGACAAGCGAGCCGGTGTGCGCATACCCTTTTTCATGTACACCGCTATTTATTTATGTACCTAATGTTAATTAACTGATAAGGTGATGCATTTTCTTATTTATTTATTATAATGTTGATTTATTTTCTCTTTGATGTAAGCCGATGGAATAAGTCATGATGCATACCGTTTATAAGAAAAACAAGGATTGTTTTTAATGCAATAAATAACAAGGAAGTGTTTTTGTGCCATTATTATATTGCCATTGTTGTGTTTTAGACACAAAAGAATATAAAAGGTCACAGTGTAGTTAACGACTAACTAATAAATAGCATCGAGTCACTTTACTTCCTGATTGTCCGCTGATTGATTGATGTTCTAACACTGAATTATTTGATATCGTCAAATAAAATAAAATAATTTTATAAAAAAAAAATAATACTGACTTCTGATAATAATTATGATTTTCTATCGCTACTTTTCCTCATGGTTGTACTAAGTCTAAGAATTCTACAACAAGTCCAAAGTTATCAAAAACATGAATACATTTAAAATGTTATCATCGATGCGCATGCGATGATTTTTGACATTGATCACGGTCTGTAACCAAGAGGCGACGATTAAGCAGCAAACACGCAAAACGTCCCTTCGTTCATAAAGCCAATGAGCCTATTCCTCTGCCTTCGACCTGAGTCATGGAAAAATAAATCTATCTAATCTTCACGTAGAGCAAGTTTTCTACAATCTTAGACTTAGACCTAGTTTTTATATGGAAAATATTTATCTATTTTAAATTATGTCTCACTTGTTTCTTGTTGTTTCTTGTCCTATAAAATGCTGTGTGTGTAGGTGCTTGTGCTAGCTGTGTAATTACTTATATGCTGGATAATATACTGGTTATGTACTTGTGTCACTTGTGTGTTTGCCAGCTTGAAATTCATGAGATTAAAACTCACTGAAATATTTTTATTAAACATAAATATCTTCGATCTCACTCCAAATTAATTCGATAAAAAGAGCATGTAATCTCTAATTTGATGCCTATGTCATGCCTTATTTAAAAACAAAACTCCATTCAAAGCCCACCCACGGATCCAATTTCAAAAAGCAAAAAAAAAGTATGTAACCCTGTATTCGCACAATCGCAGCGGTAAAACGTTAGTCAACAACTCCACATATGCGTTTAAAAGTTCCGTTCACTCTCTGCCAAGTTACACGCTCAAAAGACATCAGAATCGCTGTTAGTATGAAATTTCATCGCAACACGGTTTTTTTTCTCGCTCTGAAATCGTTTCCGTACCGGAGTGCGTTGACCGGCCCGTTGAACCCTCGCGGGTTCACGACCGTTACCGACATTTAGACGCGAAAAAATCAAGCTCGTTTGATGAAAATTTGAAGGGGGAGTCTGCTCGAAATTATGTTTTGAAGGGGAGATTCCAGTGCGATGAGGAAGCGAGCAATAATTGGAGTGATTCAATTAAACGGTCAGTTGGCCTAAATTCTGTGTCGTTTGTAAGGAAGTTGGATTTTTGTTCAGTAAATGAGTGTTTTCAGGCACGTTTGCTGGTAATTTTTTAAGAGTCAATAGGTTCGGTCTTTTCTCCATACCTCCAATATTGGACCAATTTGAAAGATATTTTATAAATTGAATGAGATGGATATTTACTGTGCCCCTATGTTTCTCTTTTTTCTTTAAGTTGTAAAATTTGTACAATAGGCCTCTGATGATAGCTGTAAACAGGCAATTTTGAGCATTTTCTGAGGGTTCTAGCACGAAAACGGAAAACAAAACTAGTTGATATTTAATTTACTGTAAAAAATCATTGCTCTAAGGTCATAAACCAGAGACAAAACAGGCGAGAGCGTTTGTATGGAGAGGGGGGACCATTTCCTCCAAGGGCGAATTTCAGCAATGAAGCTTAATACGATCAACACATCTGAGTTGTCAGTGTCATCATTGATTGTTGTGGAATATTGACACTGACAGGTCTTGGACGCTTTGGCATGCACAGCACATGGGTGAGCCATAATTCCATAATCATTCAATCTGCCTAGCCTTTTCCCAACTATGGAGTCGGCTTCCAGTCTAACCGGATGCAGCTGAATACCAATATTTTACATGGAGTGACTGCCTATCTGACCTCCACAACCCAGTAACTGGTTAATACGATACCCCTTGGTAAGACTGGTTGTCAGACATAACGACGGCTTAACGTGCTTTCCGAGGCACGGAGGAGTCTCGGTATGTAAAGATCCATCTTCGGCAAGCGTAGCTTAACCTGATGGATCGACCTGTGCGGCTGTTATTACTTAGCCACGAGGTCCTCTATAATTCCATTAACCAAACATTAAAAATTAAAATGCTTTTCGTATAATGCAATATAACTGTTGACTTTCCTTATCTGTCTAACATGAGTAGACTTATCAATTCCAGCTCATCAGAATGCAAACTGACTATCACATCAATCGATCGGTACACATTGTTCAATTTCGTTAATAGTTTATCGACCGAATACCGAGAATTCGTGTACAACTACATAAAAACTTCTACTACGTACAGCTGAAGTATCAACTCGATTGAATAGTTTCATACCGCATTCCACTGCGTTTTCTATCGGCTATTCTTATTGCCAACACTTCAGAAAAAGTTCTATGGATAATAATCAGGTCTTGGAACTCCACAGTAGCAGTACACAGTAGTGGTATGATTGTTTGACATTTAAACAGTTACTGATTAATTTACGTCTTGTTCCAACGCTATGTGATTGAAATATTCATTGTGCGTGTTCCAGTATCAAACAAAAGGCAATATCCGTTAAAGTTGACGCGTGAATTGGGTTCCGTATACGAATTTATTAGGTACTTTACTATCGAATTTCAGTGGAAACAATCGGTTTTGGGTCGCCATACTAATAATCATGTATGATGCTTCGAAAAACCGTTATAGCTAATAACTGACGAGCAAAGTAACAAAATGATTAGGAAATTCCTGATTTTATGGTCGTTCATGGACTCTTCGAGAGACGTCAACGTCCACCTTCCGCATTCAACACCGTTAACTGAGAAATTTCCCGTTTCACACAAACAATTGGGCACCAAAACGGTGAAACTTAACTTACATAGTCTGTCGGATGAAAATCAATCTGCCTACCCTTTCCCAACTATGTTGGGGTCGGCTTCCAGTCGAACCGGATGCAGCTGAATACCGGTATTTTAAATGAAGCGACTGCCTATCTGACATTCACAACCCAGTAGCTGGGTAATGTAATACCCCTCGGTAAGATTGGCTGTCAGACTTTCGGGCTTCTGACAACCCGTAAAGACTGTCAAAGATCCACGAATAACAGCCGCGACCAACGGCTTAACGTGCTTTCCGAGGCACGGAGGAGTCTCGGTATGTAAAGATGGTCACCCATCCACGGACCAACCCCGGCAAGATAGCTTAACCTGATGGATCGACCCGTGCGGCTGTTATTACTTAGCCACGAGCTCCTAGTATCTCCGAGTACCTCCCGAGTCTGTCGGATATTTAGCTTAATGACACATGCGGAGTGATGGAGGTACACGTGCGCGTACGACGAACGATTTCGATGAAACAAGCGATTGGATGATCGCGAATCGATAATAATAGTAAGTTAATGACTGGCACACGTGTACAGATATGGGGTTTTTGTAGGATTATTGAATTTAATAAAGCATCGTATCGTATCTGGCACACAAAATACAATTAATACATGTTGTGGAACTTGTGGATATAAGGGGATGATGAAGGCATTATGGTATGGGTAATGGGAAAGATTATTTGGTGTTAAATTGCGAAGGGAATTAATATGGTTAAATAATACAATGAAATCCAGGGGAAAACAAACCTTATTATTATAAGTATTACCTACTTACGTTTTGTTTTCCAAAGGGATTTAGCTGGATTATCGTAGCGCCTATTACTCACTTTCAGTAAATTGCGCACCCACCAGGTGATAAGCTAATCAATAACTTATCAAAATCTATCGCTGTTTCCCATCTATTCGTCATCCGCACAATCTTATCGTTCGCGCCACGCGTTCGGGCGTCATCGGACGAAGTAAAGTCGTCGCGCCGCGCGCCGGCGCCTGCGCAACTCATGCAATATTTATGCCCTACCAACCATCGCTTATTACTTACCGATCGACTAATTAAAAACCTATTGCTCTGAGGAAAAAATATTGTCTAGACAAGCGTAGAAACTGCTACGGACGTGTTGTGCTTCTAAGAGATTGTTTTTGTTCTTATGAAAGAGTTTACGGATACTCTTGAGCCGAATAGAAATTGTACGGAGAGGTAAACGTGTTCCGTTGAAGCAAAAAGTACAATACGGTCGATATAACTTGGCATGTCTGAACGTAGGTGCTTAAAACTTTCGCGCATGTTCTCTCACTCACACTCGCCTCATGTTACTATTTGGTTCCTAAAAAATGTTACTGCGCAGCCCTCTGCGCAAAGTTCAGAACTGCCAAATTATATCAGCTGTATTGTAATGGTGTGATAGACAGATAGTACGATTCTAGAGTTGTCTGTCATCATCATTTTGAAAACTTCTCATCTCGAAGAACTATACCATTTCCTTAGAACTTTATGTATTGCAGTGCTTTAATACATCCATACTTCCATACCAATATTATAAATTCGAAAGTAACTCTGTCTATCTATCCGTATGTTACCTTTTCACACGTAAACAACAGAACGGATTTCGACAAAATTTGGCAAGGAGATAGATGGCATCCTGGGGAAGGACATAGAAGCCGCGGACAGAAGCTAGTATTGTTATAAACAAAAAAAAAACAATGTAGCTTTTTGTCAGCGTTCGGAATTAAGAAGATCTAGACGAAGTAAACTTCATTAAAAAAACATGTAATCTTTAAGAGTGATTTGAAATCTCGATCTGTAAAGCAATAAAACTCACGATATTAAAATAATAACTTAAGGGAAAGACCCTTTTCTCAAATATCTCCCCTCATCTTTCGCAACCATTATCAAAGTAACAAGTGGTTGTAGGGGAAATCAAATATTGCCTCTGGGATCATTAATGTGGTTTCAAAACTAATCAAGATGTGATATAATGACATCACTCAAATAAAAGGATATTTGGGGGCTCTCTACTAGAGTAAACATAGGACTACGAAGCTTCTATTGAAGACCAATTTTCCCTGAAGATGATGCAGAAGAAAGCAATCGGCGGAATACCAAAGTGTCACTACTTGATGAATGAAGGGCCTGAATGTGTACATGTACTGTCTGGCAAATATCCCAAAAAGATAAAATATTTAAATAGAAGCAGATTTACTATCAGATAACTGAAATGATTCACCATAAAAAACCATACTACTGGATTACGCACAACAAACTCCTGACAACGCATAAAACACATTCGCACATGACATGGCAACAATGAGATAATGAGTTATTGTGATTTGTGCAAACAAATAGACAATAATTCCCCACGTATCGATGCAATTACTGCTCGCTATTGTCAGCCGTCGCCTCTCCAGGGCTGACAATACGCACTTGAGCCAAGTGGACTTCAAAAAGGATATGGTTCTAGATATGATTGTTTGTTTGTGTTCTTAAGGATGGTAATTGAACGAGTAGATTGTTTATAACATTGTTCATGACTGTTACCAGTATATTATGAAGATGCAAGACGGATTTGAGCAAGGAAATCCAGTGTCAGGACGCATTTACGGTTGTAGCCGAATCTAAGATGACATAGAATTTTGATTACGGTGCCACTTCCCCGTTTCCAACGCAGGAAACAATAAAGAATTCCGGCAACGTGTCACCTTACCTCAAATGAGCGACATCTCACATAAAATATTGGGCTATCTGACACCCCTAATGTCTCACCACGTCGCCGCCTGTCGCACTGTCAACGTTGACATAAATATATATGTCAGCACTTATCATTATCTTCATTACGATGCTATGTAGTCAGCAATTGATTATCTGTGCCGGCAACCGCGCGATGTACGCGGATAAAAATGTTGCCTTCTGATATTTATGGGATATTTATGCTATGCTATCGCGTGTTACCACCGCCACCACTTAGCATATTTATATAATAAAGAAAAGTTATGTTGTTTCTTTGTTGGAGATTGACACGAGAGGTTATCATTTGTGATTCAATCGCAGACTCGGACCTGTTGTGCCTTTATTACTTGAATATCTTCCGTCAGTTTCTATCTTCACAGGCATACAAGAAATATATATTATAATAAACCCTTTCTTGAAGCAGCTACGTTTTGTGGCTTTAAGTATAAGAAAGTGATACCAGAGACTGTTAAATATGAAGGTATCGCTGAGAAAACTAATTTGTTTAACTACATCTAAACAAAAGGTTTTACCAGAGACCGCAGAGCTCCACAATCCAATGCGAGACGCACAATGTATTTGTGCCGTCATTGTCTATGGGCGTGAGAAGCGGGCTGTTAACGGACCCCGCAGACACGGCAAATTGACCCTAGACCGGTTACCGACCCGACAAACTGCCACCTCTGACTATTTAGTCATTTAGTCATAGATGCTGGTGTGAGACTGAGAAGTCTTTACTCTGAAGCTTTGCGTAATTTCGGGGCAAAAGTCTTCGACGTTTTATTGGTGAGCTAGTAGGAATTGTATACTTTTACTTTGGACTGTGGTGTTTTGAATAAAAGACAGCTAACAGCTGATGTCTAAAAACATCCAAATAGTAATGTAATTTTTTCGAAGAATCGTTGCAACTGTATCCATCAATATCATCTTTCGCGCAATGCGCAATCTTAGCTCGGCTGTGCTGTCAGAATTTTGACAGGATTTTCGCTCAAGGTATTCTAGATTCTTGTACACATGAATATAGCTCTTTCTTTACTTTGAATGCAGCCAATTTAACAAATAGCACCAAAACACGGTAATGGTCTTTGTCTTTTACGGTTTAAGTTTGGTCATACCGTGCTTTCCCGCGTCCAAGTTACATCGTATGATGCGGTGACGTTGCACTTGCGTCGTACGGGGTCTTGCGGTTTTCCCATGAAATTGCAGTAATAATATTTATTATAGGCGCATGAAGTATTTTGTTTAATTTATTTGGATGGATTTCAACTCCATCCAAATTTAGCGCCGTTGTAGAACTGGAAAACGTAAAAACACTAGCAAATCCCATATTTGGCCAAACGGAAAACCCGAATTATGGCTGTTTTTTAACTAACTATGTTTGTGGCCCATATTAAGGTAAAGTCCTTCGTGGATATGTAAGCAAAGCTAAAAAAAAAAGTTACTAAAGCTGCTTTGGCGTTACATCCAAATATTAAGGTTTTTAATTTCACACTAGCATATTATCAATTTTTTTCCTTATTCATAAATCCATTATCGTCAAATTCTGACCATGAGACAACTTCATCACTACAATGATTTGGAAGAATAGCAATGCTATCATTAAATCTTGTACTTGAATAAAAATAATTTATTTAAATAAAATTCTTTTGTTGATGTTGCGGTTTTCGACAGTCCAATTACAACACTTCCTATTATTCTCGATCTTAATGATTAATATCAATCAGTGAGTAACCCTGGTGATTGGCTGCAAGGCTGTCTCGGAGGCGATGATGCAGCACATTCTGGTGTAAGTAAACAACGCTTGACACTGGTTGACATGCTCCGTAGTGTTCCTGGTACGAGGTTCAGTAGAGGTCAGCTCGTTCTTGGAACATGTTATGTAATTTTGTTTGCCCCGAAGTTGTGTTTGAGTTTCTCACTCATATCTACTGTATGAACTGTCTTCAAGGTTTGTTTTGGTAATGGTCTGACAAAGAAAATTGGCCATATTTATCTTAATTTTTCGTTTTTTGCCCTTGTGGAGAGGTTGTATTGTAATGCTTTATGTATGATATTCTAAAGAGAGATCGTCTCAAATTCTTCTGAATTCGTGTCTTTATGGTGCTCATTAGAAGCTTGTTATTGGAATTGCTCATTGATTATGACCGCTTCTCTATCAAAAACGTTCAATTTAATTAAAATAATCCATAATCGGTTCCTTTATACAAACACTTAAAGATAAGTACTGTAATCATTTTCTTGGTACACAATTTCCGAAATCCCATTATGATAGAGCAGTTCCCTTGACCCAATCAATTTCACGGTTGTAAGAAGTAATCGTCCAAAATCGCATATAATTATAATTGTAATACACTTGTAATAGAAATTACAGTGTAATTGTATTGGGTTCCCGCGATTCGTGAACAACTATCATTGTTCGTCGATTTCCGCGTTTGGCTTTCCCATGACCCGTTGTTCTAGTTTAGTGGAAATTGTTCAATGGTGTTGTATTGGTAGTTTCTTTCATTTTTTCTTTGAGTCATGGTGTGGTTTGCGTGTCAAGGGTTTCGGTAGTTCCGGGTGTATGTATCGTGTTCTCGTTATTAAAATTGTGAGATTTAACTATTAAGTCTCTCATTCTTGTTTCCGTCATGTCTTATTCTAAGCTTTGAACAAGTGGTTAGTTTCTAAGGGCTTACTATGTAACGAAAACCATCAAAATCTTTGGGTTCATATCACTCTTATTTTTTACTGTCACCAAAATTTCATATACATATGCCGTAAAATTTTACTATTGCTCATTCAAGTCTGATTTATTCAAAGTGATAGTTTCATCAATGAAACCGTTCTCTATTGGCAATGCTCACCATTCTATCTTATGAACTTATCTAAAGGTAGATGCAACACGTCCACTGGTATTTTTAGCCGGTACTATGGCCAGGTCACCGGAGTCACACACGGCATGCGTGGGCGCTTGAATGGCGTCTTTAACAGTCTGCTCGATGAATGGCCGGGCCATTCACGGCTGCGGACAGAGAGACTTTATTCGTGATCGCCCCAGGTCAGATAGACCAGGCTACGATTAAGTGTGCATATGGAATTTGTTTTAATTGGTAAAATGGTGGAGCATTGTCGTGTGTATCTTTTAAAATCCGAGTAATAAATCGGTCGAGGGAAGCAATAAATTAGGTTAATAATCGTAAAATTTTGCATTCACGCACAATAAATTAGCAATTTTAATCGATAAGTTATATTTATTTTGACCGCGATTTATTTATTCTTAAATGTCAAACCAATAAAAGAAAACGCCAGCCATTAACAAACGCCTACTCTTTGAATAAAATTGACCGATTTTTTTGTCCACGATTAAAGATGTAATCATCTTGACTAATCGCAAGAGTGTCGCCAAGTTTAATTACGTATACGGCTAATAAATCTCTGCATAGTTTGACAGTAAGTATCGTGTCACAATCACTAACATTCAGACCATAATAGGTTTCACGTGTTGTGATGTTTCATGACAGCTTACCATATAAGGTGTTATTGCTATCAATACATTTAATTGGTCGGCTGGCGTCGGGACGCCGCGCGGGCGCACCGCAATTAAATTTCCATATCTGCACAGAAATATGCATACCGAATATAGAAAAGCTTAGTGCGACGGAATAACAATGACAGTATATGTGATTGTAATGTAAAAATAGCGGACGTGAATTCGATAAAGTAAAATTCAAAATAAGAATAAAATTATTTGCGAATTTCTATGTGCCGAAGCTCCGAAAGTCTTGGAATATTTATTGAAACATGAATGCGGAATTTTTTACGTAAACTTATAATAAAATCTGATGATTGAAGAAAACAAAATCGGCCATACGGACGTTACCTAGTGTACCATTTTAATCTGAAACTCAGCTGCTCTAGAAACCGTTACTTTATTTCCTGCTCACACGATAAGCTCTCACCTCGTTCAAGAGCTTATATTTATGAAAATTAATCATAATGAAGAGATTACACAGGCATAGCTCGTAATAATTAATAACTACAACAAAACTGTGATTAAATATGTTAAGACCATTACTCTTGATGAAGCCCACCTCTGCGATACCACTGTAATTGTGAGGAGAAAACATTAATAAAACTAACTATGAAGTATGGACTCAATCAGTGCGCAGTGGCGGCTAATTGAGAAGATGGCCGCTTGCACAAGCCGTATGTCTACTGCACTTCTTGGTATATGCTCTTGACGAGACCTCAATCGTTCAAAATCAAAATATTTTATAAACTATAAACCTACATGGGCATTTATGAAACGTCAGAAGCTAGGTGCACGGTTCCAATAAATCGTTTCCTATGGAGAAGAGCAGGTAGGAAACTCCACGGTTACTCTTTTAAAAATAATTGACAGTGTTAGTAGGCATGGGAGGACAATGTAGGCCTTTCAATGAGTACCAGATACTTAACAAAATAGAAGATGGTCAACAATCAAACGTTCATGTGGGTTGCTCTAGAGGCGAATCAATGATATAGACGACCAATCAAATACCTGCATCTTTTATTAATTCAACAATCTTACAAGTAACAATAAGTATCAATTAGCAGCGGCTCGTTAAAAGCAGTTGACCGCCCACTATACTATTTCTTACGATTACAATTTTGCAAAGACAGCTTTTTCTATAGCATTTGATCTTATTCATCAAATACCTATGTTTTTATTGGTAAGAAAACGCATTCAGTACGCATGGTTAAACTCATGGACAAGAAAGATACGAAGAAAGGGTTATTAAATCATTTCTGATTATGGCTGGAGCGTATAATTTCTGTTTATCGCTAAATCATTTTGCTGATTCAATTAGTGTTTCCAAGATTCTTATGAACGTAGTATCTTTGAAGTTTGCGGATGCTTGTGGAATCAAGAAATGCTTAATTGTTGCTTTGAGGTCCTGATTCAACCGAATTCTCATGCTTGAGTCCTTTTCATTTTATATTTACATACGGGTCTTTTTAGACAGTTAAAAAATTGCAGATAATGAAAAAAAATATTTGAACAGAGGAACCGTCGCAAAAGTGCTTGGATGTATGTGACCAATTATATTTACAGAACCAAAAGTCCTCAATCTTCATTCACACGACCAAGTAGTAAATAATACGATTATGATAGTGCGTGAATCGGTTCAACATGGAGTCAACGAGATCAATATGAACGTACGCAGTCGCGACGCTGTGGGGTCGTAGTCGCGAATAAATTGCTGCCCGTCTGCCGGGTTTGTCTAGACCGTCGCCCGTGTGGTCTAAGGATACGGACACACTAGATTTAAGATCATTTCTTGAGAGAATACCAAATGACGGTTCAGTTTTGTGCCAAGACAGCTGAAGGGGCAATAACTCTATCATGGACAACTAAAGGATTAGTACCTAGTCATCAGAGCTCTGCTCGGGAGAAAATAGATAAACATATCGTCCAGGTAAACCAACGTTGTAACAAATTCCCGATGCAGTGAAAATATAGAAATCGAATTTTCCCAGACATGAGACACAGCTAGATGGATTTTTCGCCCCTGTAAACCCCTATATTGCAACTTTCATCAAAATCGTTAGAGCCGTTTTCGAGAACGTGATTACAAATATATATAGGTACAATATAATATACAAATATTGCTCATTTAATAATATAGGATATATTATATCCCAAGTTTTAATGCAACGCCGTCTACAACAGCACTCTAAAAGTTTTATGGATAATACTGTAAACTCAGGTCATGTTAAAGCTATTCAGGGCGCAGTTTTCAACGAGGATTCCATTGCAAAGCTCCTTACCAAGTTTCGTTCACAGATATAGAAACTGCGCCAGACGTCTTTATTGCTCAAAGTTTGGCACAACACTGTACTTAATATTTTGCTCTTTTAAGGATTGTGCTGGACAGCTTCCAAGATTTTGCATTCATACGCGAATAAAACCAGTCATTGGGGGAGTTAGAAACTGGATAATATACCAAAAATTTTAAGTAAATAGTTGGAATCTGGTATTACTTTGACAGTAACAAGGTAAGCCCTCAAAAACTCTGGTATTGGTTAACCTGAAACCCTGACTCAACAAGCCATCTGTGATATCAACGAAAAGAACATCTGAACGTTCAAACAGGGAAAATACTAGGCATACTTGATTGTGCCCACTTCCTTAGATAACAGGCACAAGGATCGCTTACTACTAAATGAAGTGGACATTTATGTAAATGAAGTAGAGACTATCAATGGGACCGCGTTTAAAAATGTACTTGTACTATTTGTAGATACATAAAACCGACCACATTATGTGGTAGGAAATGTGATTTTATTTAAATATGAATAGGCTCAAACGGCCCTCAGATCCTTAGTTTGATAACCTTCATAAATTATGTCGAAATTGTATTGCAGGAAAAAATAAACAAGTTTATGTTTTTGAAGTTCCATTTCTTTCCAATGAATCATGTTAGTATTCTTGGTAGAATCTGGGTCAACCTTAGCTATAATAGCTATTCAGCCATCGTCCCTTCAAGGTTAATCCAGATAAAGGCATACCTCGTTGAATAAAATAGATAAAATCTGATTAAAGCCTTCAACTCATTAACTTACGATTCGAAAAATGTTTGAACAATTACGATTAATTCAATACAATCTTACATCAAGAATTTCCTATTGAACGAATTCAATGAGCGACCTTTGGAATCGCGTCGGCGTTTATTTGAATTTCAACGTTCAATGGACACCTCATTTATGTAAATATCATAATTTCTTGGTTAAATTATTTATTAAATAACTATCTGTCGTACATGGACGACCTTTATCGTTGACAGCCAAATTCAATTACAGACCCGTCATTACATCTTGTTAAATTCAATTTAATGTAAACATCACTTTCATCATCCAATCGAATGATGAAATGTGGCTCCTGGCCCTTCTACCATGTTTATGTAATTACTTACTCGTACAATGTTAACTTCGTCCAAAAATTGGCATTTCCCCTCCGTTAATGTAAATCTTCACGTGACAACCTTTATGTGTCTAGTGTCTGCCATCCATCTCACAATCCTGCTGGTAATTTATTTCACTTCTACTGACCAACAAAAAGGCTATCCAATAAATAATTGTCATTTGCAGTCGTGACCATGTTTTCTATTGAATTATCAACTTTCCATCATTATGTTTACTTCTCTAGACTTTTATTTTTCAAGCTCTCAATTTTCTGATCAATTGACTCTAACTTTAGCTTCTAAGTTTCCAATTCAACATTCACTTTCCTCCAATTATCATCTATTACAATGACCTCATCATCTTCAAAATCTACATTTCGCAAGTTTTCAAATAGTGTGGTAGTTAGTGCGTTACCTGTGGTCTTCAGAGCTGCGTGGGCGCTGAGTAGTGGCTGTTGCACCGGCCCACGCGCCGTATGTTGCGACACGTCTGCACTGACCACTGCAATCGTTTTTATTAACACATCAACGTTGTTTGCGCTCGCTGGTCCATCATGATGATGTGTGAACTTGATTTCTCCATTTTGTGGAAGAGATTGAATCTTATTTCAATATTAGAGTTTCTTCACATCTCTTGCTACCTTAGTTATACATTTGCTCTTCTTTGTGTACTAAGTTGAGCAATACGACTGTAGTGCTTTTTATTATCCTTGGATTACCTTTAGGTACATATTTCTATTTAGTTACGGGGTTTCAAAACTTCAAAGAATTTATATGTCATGTGCGGTCCATAGAGAACAGTTGTTATTTATATTCGATATTTTTTCGATATTTCTTGAGGAATTCTTAAAAAAATATCGTATGTTTCTAAATGTTGCCAGTTGCTCTTTATTTAGGTACCAATAAATTTTAAATATAGGTTACAGCAATTATTACTTTAGCAACGGGTCTAACGTTTAACGACCTCTTCCCACGACCGTTTTGATTTACAGACTCGCTTTTTGTGTGCTAAAATCTCGTATAACAGGTCCAATTTCGCGACTCCTGCGCAGACATGGAGATTTGTTTAGTGCTTTTAACTAATTCTTGTTTTTTGCTTGTTGCAGGTGAGTCACAGACAGACGAGTTTTATTATTGAAGATGTTGGTTATGAAAGGCAACACAAAGGTTTGTTTACATAGTAAGAGTTGATGAGAATCATAGTTATCGGAGATGTGGCACTCAAATCGCAAAGGAACGATAACAAGTATTAATAAACAACACAATATTGCCTACTTTCAGTTCCGGGTACGAAGGTGTGAATTCAATTTTAAGTAAACGAACAAAACAGCTCCGTACAAACTAGTTTCCTATACAAAATAACCATAAAACCATATAGATCAGACCCCGGCAGACACACGAGAACCCATACATTATTATAATGACCAACGTGGTGAACAAAGAAGTAGATGCACAACACGTGCTCAATTGAGCGCCACTGAGAATTAATTGGTGAAGCAATGCAAAGTGTGGCGTTAATTAATATTGTAAATAGTTTGCAGCGGAAATGCCATTGTCTGACATGTTTTAATTTTCGTATTTACGAACATGCGCTGAGTGACTGAGTGCAGTTTGTTTGAGTTGCAATTGGTCTTATTTGAGAAATGGCGTGTTCTTTGTTTGGCTGGTTTTCTTTTCCCGTTCTTTTATTTGCTGCTCTTCTCTCATCGTCACCTTCTTGCCCTTCTCTAATGTTACTTGGCGGCAACCCGTTTTCTTCTTCCATTCCCCCCTGTAAACCGTCACGCTCTTATTCACTCCCGTTTCTTTATTTCATATCATTCCTCATGCAATCTATTCATCTTTTATTTCACTTTTCTTTTTTGTTACTCTTTCTCTGCTATCACTGATTACTTTAATATGTTTGAATTGATTATAGGCTGGTGAAATATTTGTGTCTTGTCCTTTTATTGTCACATCAATTTATTAAGTTGCATTAGCATCTTCTTTATTTTAACTACCTCATTAATTCTATGGGAGGAGGCTCTCAATCTCAATGTTTTAGTTGCCCTAAATTATTTTCCCAAAATATTGCCTGCCCGAAGCTTTTAAACTCAGCTAATATAATTTAACGATCAACTCCTCTTACCAACTGTCAAATATCTCGACCCACTCTTTAAGCTTCATATTTATAACAAACATTAAATGTCAGTATTTGGAGCAAGCTATAATTTAGTCTAAATACCCACTGGCGATTCTTCGTTGATCTAGAACTAATCTGAACTGGGCTAGTCATCATATAGGCTATATAAAACCGAACCAGTTTTCCCACAATGTATGTAGTTATGTACCTACCTACAGATATATGTGAGTATGTGTCTGTCTGTATGTGTCAATGGGCCTGTATATGTATGTATGTGTTGCGCTTGCGTGTTTTACTTTTTTACCTAAACAGCACTGGCCTCCCGGTTGAATGAGTCAGCTTGAATGTCACGCACTACTAGGGCTAAAAGTAAAACCTGCCTTGATTTTTATTTTTGGTCGGCAATTTTTTTACATTCTATAAAATTACAAAATAATATGTATTTTATGATTTAAAAATTTATTCATACTAAAAGGTATAAGTTACTAAGTAACATAACTATTTACTTGAATTATTTAGGTACATTACTATACACAATATTTATAGAACACTACTAACTCTTTACATAAAAAACTAAAACTAAAGGGACTAACTAAATAAATATAAAAACAAAGGGACCTTTAGGCGTCGAAGTATTCGTCCGCATCGCTGTCATCCGGAAACGTGCCCAGAAGACTGGCAGCATTGCCACATTGAATGGCAATGCTAATTCTTTGGCCAAAGAATAAGCCAGCCCTCTGGTCACGTGAAGTGTCGACCAGTCGGTGGGAGATTTCCTTAAAAAGGAGACGCGCACTCGGGCCCCATGACCCGAGCGTTTCGACCCCAAACGGCTCAAAACTGTAGCTGCCTATAAGGTATGCCAGTATTTTATGATTGTATGTAGCATAACATAATTAAAACTTAAACTTGAAAGTTTAACGGTAAATTACAAAACACCATTTCACGTGAAATAAATATCGCTCCCATTTATAAAAATATATTTCAGATACGTGAAAACAACGGGACCTTATCATAAATAATATTTTTTTCGGTGGGGTAACCCTATTAATGTCGCGTGTACTGAAATTCCAATGTAAATATTGCCAAATATTATCCTTGCGCAAATACAAACAGTCCCACTTTTTTTAGGTAACGCTATCAAACGTATTTGGTTTTCACAAATATTTGGGACCCGTCGCTGCCCAAATTTATAACGCGTAAGAAATTGGGATCTTTTGTGGCGCCATTTTGTTAGAGAACTTTGTGGTTTGAACCATAGATCCCAGTAACCTAACTTACTGTACTTTATTACCCATGTGATGATGTGACAACCACTTATATTTCTAGTCATAAACCAAGCACTACCATTTAAAACCTTCTATTCCTAGAAAGTACTAAACCTGACTGCACCAAGATTTGCATGCGACTAACTAAATTATTGCCAGAGCTTTCTTAAAACATTTTTAACACGCGAAACGCATTTATATGAATACATTTCCAAGACGTTGCACATAAAATCGTGCATCCTGACGTTAGTAAAGTGCGTTTTCGAGTTTTCAAACGTAAAAGTTAACGTTTAACGTGTCACACAAAGTAATGACTCCTCGGATAAAATCTCAACAACAGCTCACTACGGCATTAGAATAAAATCAAATACTTAATGAGCTCCATTCTAGCTAACTTCTTAATGTGCCAACTGTACAATAAATATATTATTTTAATGCTCCGCCATGAATGGTTGCCGCAAATAATCCTTGCGCAGTACTATCACTGAAAATATTAATGGTTCTTTGTCCCGTGCTCTACGGAACACTTCATTTTCTAGAGAAATTGCTTGATTTTGCGATATAGTCCCTATACATTAGGGACTATTATTTACTTACAGTGTGCAAGAAATTGTATACAGGGTGTAAGGGTAAACACCGTTGTCACTCAAACCATGGGTAGTTGACCTAAAAATAAAAATAAATGACCGAGTAACAACAAAAAAAAAAGATTATTTTTAATAGATTTTAAAATGTTTCTATCCAACACAGTGCTCGCTAACGAAACAGCTCAGACTGAGGGAGGGGTCGCGCTCGCGGCCGCTCAGCTCACGTCCCGCACCCCCCCGTGTTGAGACGTAAGTTCGTTGCCCTAGCGCATAGGGTGAAAGACTTGTGGTAAAATGTTGAATAAAAAAGAAGTTGTAATTTTCCATTGATTTTATGTTCTATAAATGAAACCAAACGACTGATTGCAAGGATAACGGTGTTTACCCTAACACCCTGTATAGAAACAGATTTCAAAGTACACATATTTCTTATTTGAATCGATTTTTAGAACCTCGTGATGTGAACACGAATAGTTTGAAGGGCTTCCTAGTTAGTATAGTATAGTTTAAGGGGCGTATTCCTTCCGCTCATGTTACCGCGGGTGCAACACGTGACACGTGCCGAGGAATTTGTCACTTCACTACCCGCCGCCGCTTTCACTCTCCATGTTAGAACGGAGCACGCAGTGGTGTTTATTCTGGCGCAGTTCGACGAACCGAAATTATGTTTACAACAAATCGCGAGCAGTCAGCGCCGCAGCCAGGAATGCTCCGCCACCGTACACGGCTTAATGAACCATAAATCCATTCGATATTATTGAGTGTCCGCGCCTGAAATGAAAGCGGCCCGCGGCTGAACGTTGACCGTCGGCCCGACGCGCGGCATCCCATTCATGCGAAGGCCGAGGGGAAAATAAACGAGAAAACGCAACTCCGCAGCGACGAGAGCCGCGCCGCAGTTTCCGTTATTCTAAAATTAAAATCACACACAGCGTCCAGACGCACCGGATTCACCGCGCATGAAACCGAAAGTGAACTCTCGGCTGGAGAAATTAAGAATAAAATCGCATCCACTAAAACGAAAAAAGCATCTCAGCGGGAGTCGTCATCACAATGAACGCGACTCCATTCCGCGGCGTAGTATGTGGCGGTGATGATTCACTGCAGGCGCGCAGATTCAGCCACGTTCCCGTCAGACTTACTACAGACGCCACTACAGCATCTTGAAATTTTGCCAATGGTAGTTTCGCAAGCGGTTATCGTAAAATTCAACGGCGCTCTGGCAATGACCCATATTGAGGTAGGTCACGGTTAGGGATAGACTGCTAATAACAGACTGGTACTGAGCACACCATTGAACAGCATGTGCCGCCAAAACATCCACCACTAGTCTCCGTTGAGATAAGCATGTAATTTACTGCGCCTTTGATGTGAAGCGGCTCGCCGTGGCCGGAATACTGAGTGTCCCGCTCTGAGCCATTGTGTGCGTACAGTTAGCGTGGCCGCACTGCCGCCGTGGACAAAGCTCTGCTAATGCAGGTTTCTTGTCTAGCAGCGCACCACAATGCGGAAATAAAGGTTCACCGTTGTGCCGTTGATAATACCCCGCTTCAGTCATATTATCATTCGATGCAGCTATCGCGCACTCCTCCCAAAGATGGACTCAAGTTGGCAGCGGATACCGACTACGAAATGCATCCAGTTAGCCTGCAGCTGTAATAGGCTTGCTATCAATAAAATTTCAATATTTATGAAGTCACATGCTTAGACAGTCGTTTTCGTTCAACTACGCCGGATAAATGGAATGAATTGAACTATACATTACAATAACAAAGACAGAAATATGATTTCAACATGTAAGAGCTTTTATGCTTGAGGCAATACAGAAATGGTCGACCATGCCTTTGTTTATACAAGCGTCAATGAATTTAAAATGTACGACTCAATCGAGTCTCCTTAGCATACATTACCGTCCCTCGCATTATTGCAAATGGCACGCTAACCCCGCAGCGCGCACGGCGAGCTGCGCGGGCGCATCGTTATCATAATATCCATTTCCGCTGATATCGTTCGCCCTCCATCCCGGTGCGTCAACCTCGGAGATGATTTATTACATCTCATTACCAGTCGCCATTAGATATTATATACCTAATCGAGATCTCGATGTTTGTGTCGATATAGCAATTAGCTCGGCGCGTAAGATACGAATCGCAGTCACCAATTAAATGCTACGACATCAATCATCGCCTGTCATAAGTGAATTAACAAACTCTTTATATGAACAAATGAGCATTACACTAGCCTTGAATGTTAAGTATTTGTCATTTTTCATAACGTCAGCGTCAGTAGGTAAGTTGTACAGTTGCTGAATAGTCAAATAGCTAGTCCAGGCGACCGCTCAAGGCGTAATTCTATTACTTGTTGACAAAATATTAATTTCTGGTGATCGTTTATCTGTACCCGACAAAGTCGGAGCATGGAGCGGTAATAGCTGAAATATTGAACCTTCCTCCGAAATTACAATCGATCGGGCTTCAGATATCGCGTGGAAAGTCTTTAACGACTGTCATTATGTGCCAGGGAAAGTTGTGGTGTTCCACGAAGGTAGGCAGGCATCGGACGTCTAGACGAGGGCGTGCTATGTGTGTTCGCAAACTAATTGCTCCTGTAGGCAACTTTTCAAGCGCGAGCGCCCAACTCACGCTGCCGCTGTCAAGAAAAACGTTTCCCTTATTCGCTTGGAGAAAAAAGTACAAATCTTTTACTAATGCTTCTGACAAACTGTAAAACGTTCTTTTCATGAATTAGGCACGCTGATTCAAGTTGAGAAACGTATGGGCAATACATAAGTCAATGTTACAAAAAGGATTGAATCAACATTTCTAACAAAACCATCTTCGATGTAACATGTAACTGACAATGACCCACATGAGTGCTCCAAATATAACTCTAAATAATATCTAATTAAATATCAATACCGTGCAAAAAACAATAACAGCCAACTGTGTTGATACAACAATGGTTGCGCACGCGCACAATGCGCGACCTTGCGCTCTTTTCGATCGTATGGTATCGATCGATTACTCGGTACTCAGTAGATGGTATCGATGCATCGGTCTCGTGTTTTTGTCGTGTCTGTGCAGAACTGTGCTACTTGTTAGGTTAAATCGGGTTCAGCTTAGATTGTTCGTAGCTTGTACCTTGTAGGGCTGGCAACTTTCTTCATTAATGATATTGTAAAATGCTCCTGTATACAAGAAATCGCTGCAGTACGTTCCGATGTGCTGTTGGTTCCTTAAGTTCTATAAATACTATGGATTCTTCAATAGATATCAGGCATTTTAAAGAGCCCTTCCATTTTTGAACGCAAGTTATTGCAATTTCCAAAGAAACGATTTAATCTAACACCAGACCTTCTAATTAAGGGCACAAAACATAAATTAACTTTCATTTTCAAGTCCAAATCCTACCAGCCCTAGAACCGACACGACAAACAAACGCCGCAGCTATCAGATCGCAACACATTTGGAGTAGAATATAATAGAAACCGAGCAGCCACGTACGGACTGCAAAGAACTAACTCGTCGTGAGGTCAAGCGATACAAGATCAGTACGAGAGTAACCGAAAGGTTATCCGGAGAAAGTTTAGTACGAGTAGCATCAACGCATCTCTTTGTAGACTGCAGAGGTAACTCGCCAGGCGGGATTGACGAGTTATTTGTGATCGGTGAATTAATGTGCAATGAAATTAGTGTAGCCCGTGTAGTAGTAATGGCAATTAATGCGATTTTGCATTAATTTCATTAGCATGTGAATTCTTGAGTTTTAGCATGATAATGGCTACCTATTGCTATGCTAATTGCTAATAGTAAAAATGATGATAATTGATAATAATGAAGTATGCGAATTAAAATTTGCGTTCGCCTTAGGACATCTCCTGGCGTGTATTTATTGCGTACATATTGGCGTGTATTATCTATTTAAGTATATCTACCGCTGCGTGCGTCGACGATCTGACGTATAAAAGTATGAAAAATTACGAATAAATTCACTTAGTATTTCACAGATTTTCGCAACTACATTTCATTGGCTAAATGCTAAATGAGAATTCACTTGCTAACAATGAATGCGAATGCTAATTAATCCATCACTACCGTGTAGCCGTATTCGATTTCATATTACTTAAGGGCCTATCCTCAGCTCAAATACACTTTTTATCTCGCTCGCACCGTACTGCTCGCGGCCTGAGTGAGAGCGGATAGTTTAAGTAATTGCTTTTTACGGTGAAAATAATGATAATTAAAAAACATATAAGACCTGCTTTATAGTTAAACTCGCAACAATGTAAGAAGTCCATTTTGACAGCTATAAAAATCCTATGTGAAGCGATGAAAAAAAAATTGGTTTCTTATATACTAATTTTCGAGACATATCGATTAAACATACTAGAGAGTTTGTAATCGACGACTTATCTACATTGACAACTTTCCTCTCGTTATTTCGTGCCATTTTACCATAACAGACAGTGAAACATCGTCACACTCACTAGCACATGCCATTGTTAGCACGCAGTCGGAACAATGTGCTAAACTGGGCGATCTATATGTGGGCCCGGCCTTGAGACTTGGCGCTTTCTTTCTGCGCATGCGGCGGCACCAGTTCTAAGTAAAGGAGTATCTTGTTCGAAGTATTGCCGGACTAGTTTTTGAAGAGTCATATTGGATGTAGAGCGATGTATATTGTGGGCTAAGTGTTTTATCTGATACTAGCTGTGCCCTGCGGTTTCACCCGCGTAGATGTCGATCCCGTGGGAATATAGGGATAAAACGTATCCTATGTCCTATTCCAGGTCATGTCTAATTGTCTACCCGCCTCTCCTCTCTAAAGTAGGGAACTTCGTGGACGCGCGGCGCCGGCGTCGAACGGTTCGCGTATTGCATTTTTATACTCGTGATATCTTCGAAATTATATGTCCGATTCGAATGAATTAAAAAGTATTTTACTGCTACATACATACCCTTGATGTTAAAACTATTTATTTGAATAAGAATGAATATGATGTTGATAAAACTCCTTCGCAAATAATGCATTAACTTTGAAAAAATTTGATTACCATAAAAAAGGTTATAGTGAGTCAATCTTAAAAGATAGACATATGCTGTCGCGGACTTTTTTTTAGAACTTTTTAAGAGGAACAATTCCATCATACATGATATTTGCGTAACTTAAACCGTTTACGCAGCGCACGCAACGGAAGCTCTCAAAAAGGAATATTTTTTCCCGTTTTTGCAACATTTTTCATTTATGCTCCGATCCTATTGGTCGTAGCGTGATGTTATATAGCCTATAGCCTTCCTCGATAAATGGACTATCCAACACAAAAAGAATTTTTCAATTCCAACCAGTAGTTCCTGAGATTAGCGCGTTCAAACAATCAAACTCTTCAGCTTTATAATATTAGTATAGTTTGTGATTGTAGACTTCACCTTGTTGTTGCTTGAGAGTTAACGAATACTTTGATACTGCTTAAAACCTATACGATGTTGATGAAGTGACGAAGTGATGATGAAAGTGTCTACATAGACGTCAAATTCTCCCATCCCTCATTTCGATGGTTCTGAATCACCTCTATATGATTGACACAAGATTCTTTCAACTTAAATTCCAAAATTAGTCATGCTTCGAAATTGAAATTTTAGTATCTTACAAGATCACAGAAAACAATCCATGAGCGCATAAATGCATTTGCAAACATATTGTGCAATCAGGAAGAACTTGTAAATATAACTTAATTAGCAACGGCTTTGTCTATATAATTACAAACATCTTTCCACGTTTCCGCTTTACTTTCTAGAGATCCTCTCTATTAACTCTCGAATAATCGACTAATCATTCGGATACAAAAGCATCGGATGTTTCATAATCGAATCATTTAATGACAAGTTAAATGAAGCATTAATTAATCAAGGTAACGATTATTGATACGTGCTGCGTATAATGGACTAATCAAATCGATTTAGTTACCGAATGAATTTCATAATCGATTGGGTTAATGATGAATAGTTTACTAATTGAGTAGATGATTAAACTTCTAATTAAAGTTGGGCACTTTTATGAAATATCCTGTATTGTGCAATATTTAATCATATTTATTAAGTTAGTCAAGGGCGAAATACTTTTTTTTAAAACTAAATAAAAATTCCATTAGTATCGTATGTAGTCTTAAGTTATAATTGGAATGAACTACAACATTTCATGAATAGATCGTTATCAACGTGGATTAGCTACTAACAAGCAGTGACAATACACCGACAATTAGACCCAGAACCGGTTTCTTAGACTATAGGCACAGTATATATATAATTGACAGTAATTATGTCTTCATAGAAAACGACCGAAAGGATGCACTTCGAAATCTCAGTGTATATATCAGAGGTCCTAGACAAAGTGACATTCTATCAGCGATAACGATGATGGAAAAGGCAAAAATGTGTAGGTCTGACATAAGCTATCGAAAAGCTTATGTCAATCCCGTTGAAAGTCGTTGTAGAAATACGAAACGCTTTCGAAGCGATTGTCACTTGTCTAGGCCCTCAGTACGCAACAGTATCGAGTGCGCGGCAGTATGAACGGACGCGGCACGTTTATCTACCGTAGGTAATTATTTAAAGGTCACTGCAGAGCTATAATACTGTTACTTTATTATACTGTGCTATCGGTAATTGAATTACAATGAACGTACATTGCAATATGTAAAACATTTATTTATTAATATTTATATACATGTTAATGCATCTAAAAGCAGTGTAATGTAACAATGTTCTAACTCCAAGATAGACAAGATTATCCAATATAGCAGGCGATACAAAACTCTGATTTTAGCAATTACAGTGGCAGTACCTTTAATGCAAAGCAGCACCCTAATTGCGTAACACACTATCAATCACAATCTGAATGATTTTGAAGGATATTGCTTCATAATTATGTTCGAAAAATGTATCTGCACAACAACGTAAAAAACGCAATGAATGTTGTTGAACTGTCAAAATGAAAGCCATTAATGCTACTGAAAGTGTGTTATGCAATTACCCCATAAATTGTAATAATTATAGCCAAAAATAATACATTACCTGTATTATCTTTGGCAATAATTATCATTTTCAATTTTACCCATTGGTACTACAATTACTAGTGACAAAGGAAAAAGAGTCTTTTTATAGCATACTAGCTGATGCCCGCGACTGCTCCCACGTTGATGGCGGTTATTATATACTAAAACTTTACTCGAGAACCACTATCCATTGGTGAAAACAGCATGAAAATCGGTGCAGGAGTTTTTGAGTTTATCGCGTACGGGAAGACAGACAGACAGACGCGGCGAAGGACTTTGTTTTATAATATTTAAGGATTTTATATTTTAACCAGTCTTCGCTGATGGGTAATCTCGTCATTCCGAGAATGATTCTCGATTTCCAGAACGCAAAAGAACTGAAATCAATGAGCATTATCCCCATCATTGAGCACAAAATCATTTTTCCCTATTCAAATGACTGCACTTACAAGCACTCCTGCGCATAAGCAATCTATCACGGCTCACCGATACTCAGCTGCCGTCTTATCGGAACAAAGTGATCTTAATAGTGAGCGACAATGTACCGGTCAATTAGACCGGCGACCGGTTCGTATCGATGCAAATACAATGATACACTCGTGCGCAGGGTTACTCTCCATCAGGATTTGTACGGAAATGTCCCGCATTTTGGACCCCCCTGTCTGGACTATTCGACATAAGGGGACGTATTAAGAAAAAAAAAAAGTAAAATAAGTATTGAAAAGTAAAATGTCCGAACTTTTTGGCAATATCCGGCTTTTTGTCAGGACTTTTCAAATTTCAAAATGCCTCATTGGTCAAATCAAATCGTTAATTGCAATCCATAATGTACAAAATAAAGGTGGTAAAAAAAAAAAAATATATGGACCCTGTCGGGCACAGCAAATTTTTAAATAGGTAGAGAGAGGAGCTCTTTAGTCTTTAGGTCTTGTAGTCGCAAGCGCTACTACTGAGCATGAGGTCCTGGGTTCGATTCCCAGTTGAGGCAAAGTGTTATTGGGTATTTCTATAAGGAATTTCTCATCAGCAGACCGGACTCTGGATTTGAGCTCAGTTGATGGCAATAGGCTCGCCCACTATTACATGGAACTTACACATAACTGGCGAAATGTGGGTGTACTGCAGGTACACCTCTGCCTAAATGGTAACCCTATTCGTGCGCAACGATCTCCACGAGGAAGCTTTAGATTTTAGTTCAGCATTGAACTGGATTGCGTGTTTCAAGACTGTTTGGATAGTTCTGTACATTGCGGGATATGGGACCTGGAATTCAATGATTTATAATAAGGAAAATATTTATTAATTTATTTGATCGTGTTTGGTTTGTTAAACAGTTATTTTTGTGTCTGATTTTCATCCATCAAGTACGCCACTCTGGGCCTCTGACTTGGCTTTACATTTCATACTAATTTCACATTTAAAGTGCGATGCTTCGCAAAAATATTTCGTTGAAAACATTATAGGTACACTATTAGCCAAAATTCTTATAGAAATTTTATTCCCAATTGATACGTACATCTATCGGATTCGACACAGCGATTGGGCGACTGGTTAGAGAGAATCATATCATCAAGCATCCATAATAAATGAATTTGCGCGCTGACGGTAAAAATATCTGTTCCCACAATTATAACACCTCATAAAAAGCGATGGTGAAAGAGGCAGACGGTTTTATTTATTCACCACACTTGACATCAATAAAAACCTGTTTGGTGTTTACTCTTTTTAGTCTTGAACTTCAAAACCATACAATTATTTGCTCGTAAAACGTCAGGTGACGGTGTATCAAAGGCGATGGGCGGTTGCGTAGGCGCACCTATTAATAATTGTTTGTAAGACGCAACGCTTCCGCGGCGCCCGCGCTTATGAGACCGTTTTAGCACTGATAATGACTTATAGAGGAGACTTGGTCGATGCTAATGACTATATTAGTCGCGGATGTAGTCTATGTCATAAAGCGACGTCGTTTGATTACACTCAGTCGCCTTGGAGCTCTGATCTGGTGACAAGGACAGCCTTACTGTTACTATGCCTTCATACAGCCATCAGAACGTTATTTTTAAACGAAACAAAGGTAAATGATGATCAAGTGACCGCTGATATGTGTCCATTTCAAAGTCATGCATAAAAAAAGTAAATATTATTCATATATTTACGTAGACTTGAAATGACGAGTTCTGTTGACATTGTAAATTACGCATAGTTTGAGGAAAATAGACATACCTTTGTCTATATTAGTTGATCAGGTGTCAGTGTAGATTTTTCCTTTTATAATTCCTTTAAATAGGTCACCATACAAAAGCAACCGCAACAGTCTCGCAATTCATTATTGCAAAAATATTTTACTTGGAACTCTACGAATTCGATATTTTAATTAGTAAAGCATCTTCCACGAAGGTTATCTGCGAACCTTGATTAATCAAACCATCATTTTAATTCTGTTAATGAACATAATTCCTACACTTATTCAATTAAAAAAGTCGCCTTCATCCGATGTTAACAGGCGGTCGTCGTTAAGGCGAAAGAGCCATGGTGGCCCACGCCACTCAAATTTTTTAACGTTTTTTGCAATTTGCAGGTCAGTGTCACGGTTGTATTTTGATGAAATATGCTTCGCGTCAGTAACAATTACGTATTAACAGAATTATCATCATCAATACACTTATCTAAGTTCATATACCTTCATGACTATTCCATGAAATTTGAGGCTAGTCATTTGGGGATTCTAATGATTATATTTCTATAACTACATATTTTGATTATCCCAAATCATATTTCATCAACATACAACCTGACACTGATCTCCAAGGTACAAAAAAGTATGAAAACAAAAAATCGCGGGTTACCTTAGCGCAGATACTTCACCGTTCACGTGTTCACGTGTTTCTGTGACAAATAAACCTATTTTTCTTTCTTTTCTTTCTTTCACCGCGCTACGTCACCCACTACTTGCGCCCTAATTAGCTGTTACGCTAATACCCTATTGTTTGCGTTATTGATGGGTTTAGGTAGCAATCGGGATCTCAGCAGCACATTTCCGTGATTGTTTCTGATCATACAATGTGCTCGTGGGCGAAATGATTGCCAGGCGGCAGCTCTATACTTGTATAGAAAAATGTAATTGCTTTATGAATCATTTAACAGTTGTCGGATTATGGAGAACTACCTTTTATCATCGGTGCGGTGTATGAGGTTATGTGATAAAACCATGGTTCGTGATGATGATTTTCATAGAGGATCTGGAAATTTGCTTATTCATAAGTTATCAGTAACTGAATTAAATGAATACAAATCGGCAAACAGTTGTCCCATCAATAATATTAGCTCTTACACGTGCCTCTTATTATGCTCCCCCGCATTATACAAAATAATAACGATCAGACAAAGTAACAAGGCTCGAATCAAAATTCTCTGCACCTTGGTTCACTGAATCCATAATCCAGCTGCACCTGGTTTACAAAACAGACGCCACAATCAAAATTTCATAAGGTGCCCTTGCTATAAATTCCCAATTTCCATATTTCAACCGTCAGCTGCGCACGCGCTGGCTCGGCAGGTGCTCGCGCACCGATTGGCCCGCCCTCCCCGCATTCCCCTCGCACATTTCATGTTAGGGCTACTACGCAATTGGCATTTTATTGTCATAACATTTGGACAGATAGACGAGATTGATATGATATAATCACATTCTTTGAATTTTATATATGATATAAGTTGTGTGTGCCATTAGTGTCTTTATTGCCTTCAAAGAATCCATGCTTTATTAAAGAATCCATGCATAGTAGCTTTATTATAGTAGCCTATATTGTAGTAGTTGCGCCCCGTAGCTTCACCTGCGTAAGTCTCGATCCCGTGGGAATATCTAGATAAAAAGTATCATATGTCCTATTCCAGGTCATGGTCTACCCATGTGCCAAATTTCATCCAAATTCGTTCACCCGTTTTAGCGTGAAAGCGTAACAAGCAAACAAACTCACTTTTGCGTTTATAATATGAGCTCGGATTAGATGTATCGGATCAAAATGTGTCATCAACTTAGGAATAAGAAAATTATATTCATGCCAATAAATAAAAGCTACAGTCTATCCATTATTAAAGTTGTGCTGCATTGTTACATATATGGCACCACCATCCCACCACAGTATGACCGAAGTGGCGCCAATACCAGGAAATTTGATAACAGCAATAAATTGTTGCTGTCTTCAATGTTTTATAACCTTCAATGCGAAACGATTAATTTGTCACATATTTGGAACTATGATAAATATTCTATCGCTTCTACGGGTTAACCCATCTGAATTTATTGCGGAAAAGGTTCTATCAAATGAAGGTATCCTAATTAAAGCAATGTTGTACGACACCAATTCTTAAAGTGGAACTGGGTTCCTGTCCCATCCTAAGAATGGGAATCCCAACAGAAAATACTGTCACAGAGATGATTTATGAACTTGCGCCTCATTTCCTGCCTTAACGATAAGTCATAGATGGTGATGATATTTGCAACCGCCTTTGTGGTCAAAGGGCCAACCCTGCTGTTTATACAGAGAATTTTAATTAATCTAATTTGCATGTTTGTCCGCGACACGCCCGGCGCGCAATAAAATTTACATTTTGTTTCTAACATAGCGCACGCTGCGGCGGCGCCGGCGCCGGTGCAGCTCTGCAGTTTTAGGACAAAGAAACTGAGATACTTGCTAAACAGGGTAGGAATAAAAGAAAATTCAGCTGTCAGGGCTGATGACACAGATTTTGTTTAAAAACGCCAACGCTTCACGTAAAAACCTTCAAAATCTTGAAATTTTAATCAGCTATATGTAGTCTAATATAGAAATTAATCAATGAGTTCTACTGATGTTCACTTGTCACTTGATGGCTTTCATTGCTCAACTTTTTCAATTTTGCTACTTGCTTCCCTTCAAAGGCGACTTTGTCCTTGTAAGTAAACTTTTACACGCACTTCCTATTCTTTCCAATCGATTTAGGAATCATCGCATAGCTCGATCCGATGAGGCTGCTAGCAATTTTAAAATAAACTAGACAAGCATTCCTATGATATAAAATTCGCTCCTAAACCAAATAACTTACTTCAGCAAGCAATAAATAACAATTAATAATGTATTAGTGGTAACAATTATATTTTATAGCGCAGCGTGTAAGCCCGTGTCTCTATTTGCGCGCCACGCCCCCGCAACCCGCAGATCGGCGCGGGCGCACGACGCTCCAATAACATTAATAACCGACTAGATGTTATCCCACTTAGGATGTGGCTATGAAATCAGCGACTACCTGGATATTTCAATGCGGAATTTTCGCGCTGAAGTAATAGGCTTAAATAATACTTTCTTTTGGATATAAGGCCATGAATTGGGGAGAATTACACAGGGTGATGACAAGCTTCTGCTTACTTAATCTTTACGAAATGTTCCCTGTAATGGAGATCCTGGGTTAGCAAGTGCAATGTAAGCTTAATAACATCATCATCTGCCTCTACCTAGCCTTTTCCCCAACTATGTTAGGGTCGGCTTCTAGTCTAACCGGATGCAGCTGAATACCAGTATTTTGCATGGAGCGACTGCCTATCTGACCTCCACAACCCAGTAACTGGGTAATACGATTGGCAAGACTGGTTGTCAGACTTTCGGGCTTCTGAAGACTCGTAACGGCACAAGAAAAGGAATGAGCGTCCTCTCCAGCTCATTTCCTAGCCTCAACCAAATGATAGTTTATAAGCCTACCCCCACTTAAATTCTCACTAACTGCTTACTAATATTTTTCGCAATACTAAAAGCTCACTAAGAATATTTTATTATTCATTAAATTCGATTTTAACGATCGCCATTCACATAATTATGTTATTCTTTGCACAATATGTAACTTTTGTCTTATATGGACTTGGTTAGGCCATCGTCTCCATGTTTATTGTTTATTTATGTTATAAAATGGTTCTTTGTTGATTCGCTTTTGCAAAAGCTATAAGAGGAAATAGGGTGGGTCTTTTTCTCCATACAAAGAGTCATAATTCGAGGCTCGGCTCTCGTCTATTTCCTACTCCAATATTGAACCAGTTTGAAAGATATTTTATAAATTGAATAAGAAGGATATTTGCGCCTCTCCCAAGCTGCACCTCAACACCTTGATTTCTCCGCCTTCCGCATCCAGTCTGTGTCCCACTGTGTGCCACTTTCTTAGGGTCGTCGGTCCATCTAGCTGGTGGGCGTCCCACACTACGGTTACCGATACGCGGTCTCTACTCAGGACACGTCTGCTCCACCATGGCCATCGGTGCTTGGAAAAAACATGGCCAGCCCACCGCCACTTCAGTTTGCTTACTCTGCAACCTATGTCGGTAACTCCGGTACTTTACCGGATAATTTCATTTATGATTTTATCTATCAAAGAAACTCCGAGTGGATTATAAAGTGCTATGATGAATCTTAATCCTAAAGCAATACTGCCGGCTGCCACGCCCTAGTAATAACAATGAAATTACACACATTAAACTCCTTGCGATCTATCTCACCGCTATCAGCATTGCGAGAGCGATGTCGTGGTGCCTCGATAAGAACGTGGTACTCAACTCATTGTTACTGAGCCCCATCAATCTAACGTTGCGCAAACAACAGTAGATGGCATCGGTGTGAGGCAACCGTTGCTCCCAAACTGTCCGTAATACCCACCGTCCCCGCCCAGATAAAACCTCATCACTTAGCAAAAAGATAATAACTGCAATCCACTTTATTATACTTCTGATTGGGGCTATTTCTTAAGTGTTCCGACATCATTGCAGCTTTTGTAGAAAGGCTGATTAAGACTAGCCGTCAGGAATTTCATCATATTAGGTTATAAAAATAAAAAAAAGTGTGATTAACATTTATTACCCGACTACGGCGATGAAAAAAGGAGGGTTATGATTTTGACCGGTATGTTTTTATGATCATCTGTTCCCTCCTATCTTCGAAAGCACTCATCACAATGTGACAAATGAGGTATCATTAAATTAAAAATGGCGACCTCTAGAGGACATAAAGTCAGGATGCCATGTTGGGTATCAAATGAAAAGGCTTAATGAGCACATTTCAAAAACATATAACATATAATATTATAACCTGAAAAATAAAAAAATAATTAAGTAATAAAAACTAAAACCCAACTACGACTAAAAAGGTATAAACAAGACCCCACAGACAGACAAATTAAAAATCCGGAGTCACACGTGTTGCGTGCATAAATCGAACAGATCACGTGTGACTCCGGATTTTTTATTATTACTTAATTTTTATTTTATTTAACGAGACATTCATTTGGAGTTAAAATTCGGCCCCATAAAGACTATTTACTGCCACAAATCCTTGTTACAGTTAACAATAGAAAATTCGATCTCTAAACTAATTAACTCCCCAACTAGGGGTGTAATTCATTTCGATTGACGCACAATACTATTGTACACATTTCTAATTTAAAATTTGATTGCATCTCGTAGGAGCACCCCTTGCGTTCGCATTGTCTGTTCGTGTGCGTGTCACGCTGACTGGTGTGTTGACCCCTGCTACTGCTGCCCATTTGCATGTACCAGCACAAGGGAGCAGTAAAGCTTTCTATAAGTCTAATCGAGGGCCGGCGACAACAGTTGTAAAATTTTACGACTTCCGTCGATCGCGGGCTGCTGCGGCTGTTTGCTCGCGTTTACACACGCGAGCGTCCGAGATAAAAATCCCAATGTCACATGCATAATCGTCTCACTGATTCTGTCTGTGCATCTCGCGCTCCTTATAGTAATTAACTAGTCGCAAGGTCGCCGCGTTTTGTCATTCTCCATATTTATGCGACAGCAATCCTCCTTGGGACACAGTTAGACGTCCGCGGCCACTAATCACAACCAAATCGGGCTCGCGACCGACCACTCCGTCGCCGCGCCGTTTCGTCGACGTTTGACCGTAACCGCTTCTAGATCGAACCTTTTTAGTACAACAGCTAGACGCCGGCGCTGCGAGGGCACCTGTACGCCGAGCCTTATTTATAAAAGCTAACATACCAGCGCGCGAATCTAAAACTTTTATGACATTCGCAGCAGCTGAGTCATGATTCAATCGGCTCGTGAGTTGCGCTCCGATGTACGATTTAACGCATTATCTATAAGATACGATTAAGAAATACGATCGAGATGATGGATGGTGCTGGAGGCGTCCTGTTACGCTGAGCGCGATCGATGGAGCGTGTCGATAGCCATCGGTGCGGAGGTATCGGGCGCGCATCGATCGCCGGCGCGGGCGTCGTTGTGCAACGCTTATGAATAATTACCGGCCGGTGAGGCGGCGGACGCACTCGATTCACTGCCAAGGACGCCTTTTCGCTTTTAGTCGGTCATCGATCGCAGCGCGTTGCGCAACGCGACGGGGGTTTCGCTGTCGCGCCCGTTGCGCCACGCACCGTGAGAAGTGCACGCGACTAATGACGCGTTGCTCAAGCGGCGCAACCCGCCCACAAATCGCTTTATTATGCAGAAAGTGAGTCGGAACAAATGGACGCGCCGCGCTGCACCCGGCCCGCATTTATTACGGGACCCCGGCGGAAAGTGAACGCCGAGTATGATGAACGGATTCATATCAACCTGATTGTGATTTATGACGTCGCACCACCACTCTCGGCGACGTTTTATAAGAAAAAATTAGCGTTTTATCGGTGCACTACCCGCGGCTCGCATATTCATAAAGCTGACGGGGCCCTCATAAATATTTGTTGCAGACCAGCTTAATCAATATGATAGGGAGCGATAAATAACTAAATTACAAAGATCCGATGCACGGATTGCGTTGTAACTGATTATGACATTTTTAATAAGATGTTGTTCGATCCATAAAACGCGAGATGTTGCATCAAACTCATAATCTAGTGATCTAAAATGTTATCGCTCTCAATCGCAGTTCGATTCATCATAGCTATCTTGTAGGAGGGGCAGTAAATGTTAGTGGTAATGCTGTTCATTTTGATTACGCTATCTTCGGGATCGATCTTCCAATGCACTCCCATTTTACTTTATTATTTGATGATGATATAGAATTTCTAAGGGGAATGAACTTTATTTTGTAATCTGTGTTTAAAATCAAACATCGTGGCTACAATTTGAAAGAAATTCTCATGTTTTTTTGCAAAAGCTGAATACTAACAAGCTATTTAATTGCACCAACGTTTTATTTGATTTACAACGGCCGGCGTGCGGCATGGCAACCAGTTTTGCAAGTAAGTGTGTATTTCCTTTCACACTATTATCGTGTCTCAAATTAGAGTTTCCTAAAAAAACAAGCTCTGCGTCCGTTCGGTGCGGGTTGCGTTTTTGCCACTCCTGCGCAGCTGTCGCTGTCGTCGGGCAGGTGCTTGCCTTTTCGCCGAATTTCGTCGGCGTCTGTTGCAGCACAGACTTCTTGCTCGAAAGACGTTATCACTGAAATAAATGCCGACTTTAAATGGGCAAAAAGATTTGATGCTATTGCGGTCATCCTGTGAATCCTGTGAGTAAGTGCTGCGGGTTGATTTATAACTAAGTCTGCTGGGGATTTACCAGTGACGTCAAATGGCTCATGTTTGTAATAGTTAAGGACATAAACGAATTTACCGGAATTCGTATAATAGTGCTTTCGTATTTTCGTGACAATTTAAGGGGGATGCGCTAAGGTAGCCCCCGAAATTCAAATTTTCTTACGTTTTTTGCAATTTGCAGGTCAGTATTAGGTTGTATGTTGATCTAAATATTATTTGCGGCCGTAACAAATATGGATTTACAGAATTATAAACATTAGAATCAGCAATACAACTCTCTAAGTTCATGTTAGTGCATTGAATGACGATTTCATGAAATTTTCATTCAATGCACTTACATGAATCCAAAGTCTATGTACAAACTGTACAATATGAAATAGTCGTATTCGTAATTATTTATTTACTTCAGGGACTTGAAACGTTATTCAAAATAGAGGTACGATAACGTTACGTATGGCGTTAAAGTAACCATTTATGAACTAATTTTCTGGCAATATAACTAAAATCTATCGGAACGGAATCATCAACTATTAATTTAGTTACGATCCGGGTGGAACGATAGAAATTATCGTTACTGGAACTATACGTAACGCTAAGTTTTTAAGTCCCTGATTTTCTTCCTTCTTCATAAATGAAACATGCATTCAGTTATTACTTTACTACTGTCGCTACATAATAGTATAAAACAAAGTCCCCTCGCCGCGTCTGTCTGTCTGAACGCGATAAACACAAAAACTACTGCACGGATTTTCATACGGTTTTCACCAATCGACGGATGAGGAAGGGTTAGGTGTATTCATTACGATTTTGTGTAAATTGGCTGAAATATGACGATGATTGTTGCAGATTTCAGAAAAAAAAATGCCGACTGAGAGCTTTACTGTAGTACGTTTCCGTGGGATAATTTCCGAACTCCACGTGGGCGAAGCAAAAACTAGTTTATTGTAACTTTTCTTTCTATGTTTAGCTAATAGGTTTACAGTAGATCTGCCTACGTAGACGGTTGCACTGCGCAACAGTTGTGTGGAATGCGCACGCGCATCTCAGGTCAACGCGCGACTTGACACAGTGACACGGTGTCAAGAGTGTTTTCGTATGTTTTACACGATAGATAAACTTCTTAGTACTTGTGTGGGCATTTTAAGTGTCTTTTTCGTTTTTATCTTACCAAAAAATTTTGAGAAGGGTTCTTGATTTTTATCCATCATACTTGCCTCTTCGGGTAACGCATCCATTTAATAGTAGGCAATAGGATTTCTATCAGCATCTCCTTCCTTCTCCTTTTTGTTTTTAACCGACTTCTTCAAAAAGTAGGAGGTTCTCAATTCGTCTGTATGTCCTTTTTTGTGTTTGTTACGCGGTTACTCCGCCAATTATGAATAGATTTCGATGAATCTTTTTTTGTTTGGTAGTCCCATATAAATATTAACTTTGCTTGCGTAGTTTTTGAGTTAGCTTCAATGTTACGTATTTTTTCCACTTAATATATCTAGACGATGTTTTAAGTGACTCGACTTTGTGGTATTCGAATTTGTGTGGGGTATGGTACCATAACTAAAAAGGGAAAAATAAAAACTTTTTTTTAAATTGTTAGTTGTTTATTGTCTTAGTTAATTGCTTCAGACGTGACGTTGCGTAAATCTATTATAAAATACAATAAACGTAGATTTATATTTAGAATGACGATTGACTTGTCGCGGACCCGAACGCGACGTGTTGCCACGCCGAGCGCGCACTCTGCGTCTGGCGCTCCGCGGATGCCTCGTTGAGAGGTGAAACAAGTCTCGATTTCTTACAGGGTTTTTTATGACTTTAACTAAATATATCTATGTCTATTGTATTTGATTGTCTTGCCTTACACAATATATCTAGCGAGAGGCTTAAATTCAAAAAATCACATGTCGTTGAATTAAAGTCAATTTTACACGCGATAACCGCTGTGTAAAGATGAGCGTCATCCCCTTTCACGGCCTATTTATTTTATTTGGGTTACGGAGGCGGGGTCCATCGATCCATGCTGCTGTCACGCCCATAGACAGCCAAGTATGAGGTAGACTTGTATCGGTTACTGTAACGTTAATTTACTTCGAAGTTCTAAGGGATGAATTGGTAGTAAAATAAATTGGTAGTATAAATAAATTGGTAGTATAACTAGATGATTTTTTTTAAACAATGTTCCTAATCTCAGCTATATAATTGTGTAACTTATTTTCGTAACCAATTATGACTAATCTGTTTCATTTTGACAACAACATTCATTGCGTTATTTACGTTGTTGAGCAGATTTTTTTTCGAACTTATGCAACTATTTATTAGTCATTTTTTTCAAACCGATTTAGATTGTGATTGATCGTGTATTGGTCTAAATGTGGAATTAGCAGCCGCAATAAATTATCGAGTTAGGGCCGATTTTTCAATCGTCTGAGCTGCCTTTAGATTTCAGCCGGCGAGAAGTAATCCTACTTCCTACTAATATCCTACTATCCTACTAATATTATAAATGTGAAAGTTTGTGTGTTTGGATGTTTGTTACTCAATCACGCAAAAACGGCTGAATGGATTTGGATGAAATTTGGCTAACAGATAGTTTATAACCTGGATAAACACATAGGATACTTTTTATCCCGATATTCCCACGGGGACGAGACTTACGCGGGTGAAACCGCGGGGCGCAGCTAGTAAAATATGAAGTTCGTACTGTGAGGGTTATTTAATTAATTTCTAATTCACACAATTATATACAAATTTAATTGAACCGTTCTCACAGTAATCAAATATAATAACGCTCATAAATTACCTGGCTTTCAAAAACAACCCTTTAAAGTCATTATACTCTAATTACACAACTCACAGAAACCAATACGAGAATCCCATTCGATCTTCCCCTGTTCCATTTACGAACTAAAAATAGCCCGTCTCGCCGGCCACCCCAGCCGTGACCCGGGCGAGGTCACTCGGCCACGGGGTGGCGATACGCCCTCCAACCGCCCCCGATTGCCCTCCAATGTCCTCCGTTGCCCTCTGTTGCCCTCACTGCGTCCTCCACGAGCCGACATTGGCCTCAATACCCAATTGTTTTACGTTTACGTTACGGTTTGCGTAACCCGCTCTGGTTTTGCGTACGCTACCTACGGTATTCATAAATTAATGTTACAATGGTAATGTTTTTGTTAATTAATAGAATATAGTCATTTACCCACGTAACGACATTGAACTAGATACGTGGGAAATTTTCTTTACTCACATTTTTTGTATGTTTTATTGTTTAATATTCATTATGGGTGTCCCTTTTCGTTGACTGTATTACTTATGTTGAGAAATACTTTTTGAATCAAATAACTTAGAATCAAAAAGGATTCATCTCATGAGTCAGATTACGCAGAATTTTAACGAGCTTTTGATTCACCAGTGTATGTTCATTCAACAAGGCACATCTCAGATGTTTTATGTTTCTACATTAAATATTCATCTTTACCTTGGAAATCTTGGAATACACTGTTATGAAGCAGCTTAGTCGCTATCTACACTCTACAGTTTGCACTTTGCAGCACCATAATGAAGGAGTTTAAATTCGCGTTAATCTGTCTTAAATAAGCATAATACAGCCACAGTATATATAAGAAACAGTATTATATCTTCATAGAAACCTGCTGAAACTACGCCCTTTGAAATCTCAGTGTATTTCAGTACGCAACAGTATCGAGTGTGCGGCAGTTAATCACGGGATGTCGGGAAAAATATGCTGATTGCGCGGTTAACACTGCTTGCGTGATGTAGGATTTGCAGTAACGTCAATGTGATGCTTAGTCCGCAAGTGGCGTAGTAGATGCCGCCAAAAAAATTCTTAAATCCTTTTTAGTGGTTACTCTTGAAACTCTTGTGCAAAATTTCATGTTTATAGCAGTGTAAGCTGGGCGTTGTCTGTTAATGTATGAATGAATTTAAGATTTCTATTAAGTAGAAGATTGATAATGAGCTGGGCATTGTCTGTTAATGTATGAATGAATTTAAGATTTCTATTAAGTAGAAGATTGATAATGAAGTTTAAGCTGTCTATCGCTTGATATTCCTGTTCACTCGATAAACCATATACCGCCTCTCAACTAATCTCCTCTTAACAGGATTTGGGTATTGCATGCAGATTTTGACCAAGATATCAGTGACAAATTCACTCACGTAACTCACATAGCAACCACAACCCACCCAAACGGAATACCGCGAAATATTTCATACAGCCGATCTCTCGTTTGGCCAGCAGTAAATCTTGAATCATACACGCGTACATTCCGAGGAACGGTGTTGGTGGCGGTAACAAAATGCAGAAGTGCAGAGTCAGAGAATCTAGATAGACCCTCAGACCAAATAAAAAACCAAGACAGAGCGCTGTCAACAGTGACGTGAGGCCGGTTTCGCAAACATGTCTGCACTTAGTGAGGTGTAGTTTGATTGTAAATTGTTGTAAATGTGCATATGAGCGTGTATGCACAGAATCAGAATGCTTTATTTGTAAACATAGGTCAAATTACAACAGTGTGCGAGATGTTACAGATTGGTAGCTGTTTTACTCAGAGGCGTACAAATATATTTAATTGTCATTGTCGATTTTTAACATAGATTTAACATAAACACATAACATATTCACATTAGTAATAAAGTCAATATTAATAGGTACATTCTTAACAGAACAAAAATACAATAAATTTCTATAAACGTCAAATAGATTAAGTTACATGTCATAGGTTATTAGGTATATTTAATGCTAGTGCCAAACAAAATTCAAAATCTTCAAACTAAGTCAGGTGATGTACAATTTTCTGAAGCAGTAATTATAGAATTATCGCCCAAATATTCCTGTAGTGAGTAATAGCATTTATTTATCAAAATTCTTAATAGAACTGTTTTGAAATTGTCCAGATTTAACGTTTTTATTTTTTTCAGGCAGTTTGTTTGGCATGCTTCACTGTATGGTTTTGTTTTTAATTTGGTCTGAGGTTAAACCAGTACGCACCAGTTGCTTATTTTGGGCACCTGAAAATTAAGGAAAAGATAAAATATAGATTTGCCACTGCAATCGCTTTCCAATTTCTTTAAATCTTGTTTCGCTCTACCAACAAGATGTAGTTGTTAAACAGGATGTAGAAAGGTCTGCAACAACCTATGGCAGCACTGCTTTTGCAGATAGTCAGCAGTTTAGTAGATACACGTGTGCAGACAGACAGGCATACAGATAAGTATGCAGTGATAATGAAGTGGCCACGAGATTGTACTAAAATTATGATATCGATCGTTGCATATATAAAGTGATCCTTCTGTTGGCATCTCGTGGTGTGGCCGGCGCCGCCCGGCGCCCGCTCCACGCAGCTAATTGCGAACTGCGCGCGCGCAATCAAACCACAGATTTATGAGATACTTAGAATTAGCCGCAAACCTAAACACCTCGCTTTCCCACTCATTGTTGGTATAACTAAATTACTTAATATGTGCGTTTAATATAAATAAACCTTTGTTCCGTAGCATAACAGCATCGTTTATGGTCCTAATGAGCGCTATTCTAGGAAATTTTGTGCTTGCTCCAACAACAAGTTTTGGGAAATGGGTTCGTTATGCGAGAAAGAGAAAGTTTAAATAACGACCTATGCTAATTATGCTATGCTAATGTAGATAGATACACAATATTCTTAGTTCCTGATAGCAATCAGGAACCTACCATAGTATATATATTTGTTTCGAGACCCTTCCTGAAACATTATCTACAATTTTCGTTTATCTGCCGTTCCAATACATTTGAGCTGTCTCATAAAAATAGTTCGGACCGATTCCCATAAATCCTTGATGTACGGCGTCTCCATAGATCACCTGTAAGGATCCCCTCACGACTCCGCGGCTGTGCGCTTGCGCCGCTCCTCTCGGCTGGTAATTATTCCGACTTATGCCGCCTAATGGCCGGCCCTGATGTGTTTACGAGCAACACTTCGTCTTAAACGGCGACAGTCTAATGAAATCAACCGATTACAATGACGGTAATATCACATTTGCCTTCAAACCTGATTTAGGTGTCTCAGTCAATTTTGTAGGCTGTAAGACTTTCTAGTGCGATAGCTTTCGCGCTGGCTTTTGATTTTATGTCCTCTGTTTTCCTATCGTAGTGGGAACTAATTTTAGATTTGCACATTACATAAGATTGTACCCTTTCTACTGGCCTAAATGTTGGGAATATATTGAACCGGGGCAATTGTAGCCATAACCTTATTGTGAGAATTATCCACAACATTTTGTACCTAAGTATTTAAGCTTTTAGATTGTACAACTTTTTAGTGATCGATATTTAGAATAGAAAACTCTTTATTATGTACACCCTAGAAATACAGATATAAATGTAGAAATTTTACATAGGGTGACACAATGGGCGGTCTTGTCGCTAAAAGCGATCTTTTACAGACAACCTTTGGATGGATTAAAGTGAGAAGGAGAGACAATACTGCAAGTAGTCAGTGGTGTACCATTTACATATACAATAAATACATACATACATATGATATTTATGTCTTTCTTTTCTATTATTCCAGAGGGAAGTTCGCTTCAGTCCGCAAGATTCGCCACCTAGTTTCCGGAGAAGAGTACGCGGCAAAGATTATACGTAAGAGGAGACGTGCAGCCGACACGACGCGCGAGATCCTGCATGAAGTGGCCGTGCTCGACCTGTGCGCAGAGTGCACGCGCGTCGTCAGTCTACACGAGGTAAGGAGACATTACGTTATAGCTTTCTGCTGATGTCAGCCCTGGAAAATATGTGATAACGATTTTGAGATGTAGAATATAAAGAGATACTAAATTCTGTCTTAATCTACACTTGAACTTATCTCGAGATTGAAATTGAAGTGCGGCTTCGAGAAGAATAAAGCACTTGGATAGGGCATTTAGATCTTAGAAAACGGCAACAGAAATGTTGTGCCTTTGAGAAAAGATGATCCAATATTCAACAGTACTACCTAAATTCCATGTCTTCATTCGTCTAACAATAAACCTAAACTTTCCAGGTATACGAAACCCGTTCAGAAGTGGCGATTGTATTAGAATTATGCGCTGGCGGGGAACTGCAGCGTCTCCTTGATGAAGAAGACCGCCTTTCCGAGGGCGCAGCCCGAAGAGCCCTACGCCACGTGCTCGAAGGCCTGGCGCACCTGCATGCGCGGAGGGTGGCGCATCTGGACCTCAAGCCACAGAACCTACTCCTCACAGCTGGTGGTGAAGAGCTGCTTATATGTGACTTCGGTATAAGTCGCGCTATACAGCCCGGAGCACACGTCCGGGAGATATTAGGCACAAGGGATTATGTTGGTAAGTGTTTTTGAAGTTATTTTTGCGTTTTTGAAAGAAGGTCTAGTAAGCTAGTAATGTTATTGTTATGACAAATTATGGGGTGAATCGTATGCTTAGCAACTAAGTGGTAATGGGATGCGAAATACAGATGTCAGTCTCTCCGTGTGAGGTACCGAAATTGAGTTCTCTCTGGGTAGTCCAACCCCACCTCGAAAACGACTTGGTGTAGCAACTATCTAGGCATTAATGAATTCTAATACAATGCCTAAGTGAAAGTCTAGGCTTTAAATTAGAAATCACATTACAACAACATTTAAACAGCTGCCATCGAAATTTAATGATTAGGGAGCGACTTGTTCTATAAATCGGGGAAAGTCTTCATCGGCGCGCCTTCAGAAACGCCCCGTGATTGAAAAGTTGTAAGTTAAAGTAGTTTTACACGTCCAATGTGGGTCAGACGAAATTGGTTCGTCAAAACGGTAAGAAAGTCCCATAAAATTCAACTTTTATACCTCATATAGAAGTCGTGAGAATACGTGTTTTTCACCAAGCGTTGTCGCGTAAAAGGAAATAGGTACAAAGCAGAGACCCTAAGCTATTTGTTCATTATATGCGATTGATCAAAAAACAACCTTCTACGGTTTTTTGATTGCACCGTTAAATCATAATTCTCATTGATTCGTTCTTGAAACAACATCAATTTTTTGGGTTCCGTACCCAAAGGGTAAACGGGACCCTATTACCAAGACTCCGCTGTCCGTCTGTCACCAGCCACGGTCTCATGAACCGTGATAGTTAGACAGTTGAAATTTTCACAGATGATATATTTCTGTTGCCGGTATAACAACAAATACTAAAATAAATATTTAAGGGGGCACCCATACAACAAACGTGTTTTTTTTTTAATAGATAATGGTACGGAACTCTTCGTGCGCGAGTCCGACTCGCACTTATTCGGTTTTTTACCACGACTCAGTATTTTGCATGTGTAGTGCAAATAGACATAAGCTGAAGCTATTTATCACGTTCCTATAGTTTTTCTCCACCATAAACTTAGACTAAAACCGCAACCATTTTCTCTTACAGCCCCAGAAATCCTATCCTACGAGCCCCTATCCCTCGCGGCCGACATCTGGTCGATCGGCGTGCTAGCCTACGTCCTCCTCAGCGGTTACTCGCCGTTCGCGGGCGAGACCAAGCAGGAAACGTACCTTAACATTGCGCAGTGCCAGCTGAGCTTCCCCAAGGATTTGTTCCGAGGGGTCTCGCAGAGGGCCATACAGTTTATCAAGGAGACGCTTGTTGTTGATCCTAAGTGAGTATTAAAATGTTTTTAGCCTGATTTTATATTATATTTTGAACATGATATACAAATATCACACGCAAAAATTTAAAACATGGGGAAAAAAGAAATACGTTGCGTCAAATAGGTACCAGTGGGGCACTATCCAGATCTACAAAGATTGTAAAATTCGCACTTCAATATTTGAAACTTATACCCCATTTGAAATAAGATTAGACATTAAAACAAACCCTTTCACAGTCCGTTCAACCGATTTTGACTTCTATACCGTAGGTATAAGGATAGCATTAAAAGTAAAAGAAGTTACACAATACCAACTATCTACTGCGGCTGCCATTTGTCATGCCACCAACGCAATAGAATTCAAAATTGGTTGAACGGAATGTAAAAAAGGCTTATCTATACGTCTAATCTTATTTCAAATGGAGTATAGATCAATCCTTGTTCGGAACAGCTGATATGGAGAATTTAATTAAATCTTTAAAAAAGAGCATTTTCTGAATAAAAAAAAAAAGGTTTTATTTTTCAAAGTTTTTTTAATTTTGTAACCTGTCATTAATTTAATTCTTGCGCACTTTCAGGGGTCGTCTTACAGTGGAAGAGTGCCTGGAGCACCCCTGGTTGAAAGACGAGGCGGACATGCCGCGCGCGATCGTCGGCGTCGGCTTTGACGCCACCGAACTTGCCAGCGACGCCGACGCCGACGCCGACGACGATGATGCCGCCGACGACAGCGTCAACGGAACTAACGGAGTTAACGGGGTTAATGGAGTTAATGGCGTTAACGGAGTTAATGGAGTTAACGGAGTTAATGGATGTAACGGAGTTAATGGAGTTAACGGTCACAACGGCGTCAATGGATGCAATGGGACCAACGGGTCACATGATGATGAAAAAGGTGAGTTAATGTACGTTATCATCATCAACATTATCATACTATCATATACTTTCTTATTACTAACTTACAACTTACTAATTGGTTGTGGAGAATATTGCCTTAATCGTAAAGCTTGGTGAATGGATTTAAATCTTTATTATACCTACTGCCGTGTGTTAGTCATGTAAGAATGTTAATGTTTTGTCAGCATAAATTATTATAAAGCTGAGGCACTCAATCAATCTAAATGATATAATTTTATTTTTTTAATGGAAATAGAAATACACAAACTAAACGTATTACTTAACAATCCACACATAAACAGTCTATCAACTGCATATTTATTATTTCAAAGCTTGATCTTGTCTTTAGCGGAACAAGTTGACAAAAACTAATAATCAATAAATCTTTCCAGAATCATCAGAGTCCCGTCCATCATCACCGCTGGGTCACGAGTGCGAGGAGCGCGACAAGCCGCTGAAGCATGCGCACGCCCGCGACGTGTCTCCCCCCTTCCCCGACGCACCCTCCACGCCTAAGGTGAGACGCGGCCACGCGCCAGTGTGAGCCCGCCCTAAGGATACGTCACGACACACACACGCCTATTCACTGGCGGTCAGGTTAGAAGTAACATGTACAGTGTGAACGTAGTTGTGCTTCACGAATGTTCGGGGATGCAAGGCTGCGCGTGAGTTTGTCTCGGCTGATTTGTAAGTGCTAGAAAAGAATAGTCGTGTTGTGTTATGTGACTTGCAGCAAACGCTTGCATGTGAGTGACGCTTCGGTGACCGCTAGTCGTAATTGTGAGATGTAGTTAGGTTGGAAAATACACAAAAATTGTACTAATACATTTTTTCTAATTATCAGGTGTCCCGCAAATCCCACCCACACGCGCCGTCCGTGCTGGCGCTGTGCAAGAAGTTCCAGCCGGACTACGAGAAGCCGGCCAAGCTGCACCACGTGGGCCACGTGAGCCACGTGGGCCACAGCGAGTGCGGCTCCCTGGAGTGCACGTGCCGCGCGCTGCGCTCGGCGCGCGCGCCGCCCGACCGCGCCGTGCTGTGCTAGCGCTACCTGTGCTGCGCGCGCCTGCGCACGCGCCGGTAGCACTGCACGCCCTGTACATATAGACTAAGTGTCGCCAGACAGTTGTATATTTTCTTAGCGAAGCCCCGATCGCGCGGACTGTTCGTTCGCCGACGATCGCGGCGCTCCCACGACGGTACAAAATGCATAATGATGCGCCCGCGCACAGCAAGCGCTTGTAAATGTGTAAGAGGACGCGTTGTACATAACGCTGAGTTTGCACTGCCGACATGTACGTGAGAAATGTTTATGTTCATACTATTGTAGTATTGGTTTACGTTCGCGCTGCAGAAGACACGTTGTAACATAACAAGTGTAGAGACATTTCGTCTGAAGTATCAGAGACTGCTGCTACCCAGGAACTTGTGTATTCTCAGTGCTAACGTAATGTTGACGAAATGTTTAGAGGCATGTTTCGACTCTTGTGTTTTGAGCGTCGCTACATGCAGCATGCGGCGTGTGCAAGCTGCAGTAGATAGTGTGGCTGTACATACATAGGTCGCGTCGCGTCGCCGTTATATTTATTAGGACGCCGGCGCCGCGCCGCTATTACTTACTTAGATAATTAAATTGTTGATGTGTCGATCACATTTTATATTGTAGTATCTAAGTGTTCAAATGGTTTAACAGATGATGTACGTTGTATGTTAGCCGAGCGGTATAGATGTATTACCGATATGTTCGAGTGTTGGGACCAAAATTTCGTAAAGTAGGAGAAAAGATTCCATATCGGTGCAGTTGTTGTCTTGTACGATATTAAAATTTTATCACCGTGTGTGACCGTTTACGGGATGTTGCTTAGGTAGGTAAATTGTTTATGATTGTCATGAGCTCAAATCTTGCGACTTAATTTTCTTTGTAAATGTGCTTAGATGAAACTTCATCGAGTGTTTAGTTAATTCATTCTCCATACTGAAAATATTTTCATAATATTGTATACTTTTGTTTTTCGTCCATTTTGAATTCATTTTAACCATTTCGTTCAACTAAACTCGAAGATCCATTACCTTTGAAAGCTGTTGTGATCAATAACTCATTTGTAAAAAATAAATTATTGTGATATAAAATACTCCTTGTTTTAATTAACATTCACCCTAATAATACTTTACTCAAGGCAAAGTAAGTATAACCACAGACCAAGTAGGAAATCGGAGATGAACATGATAACAATAAGCGTCAGCGCACACTAAGAGCAGAACAGTTAGCGTCAAGATACGTTATGAGCATTTTCTGAACCTACTGAAAATTAAATACACGTTAAGCGTCCAACTTGATGCTCGAGCTTGCTTGTTCGTGTATTTAATTTTGGAATTTATGGAATTGTCAAAAGATTCATTTTTCTGTAGTCTCAGAAAATGCTCTGATCTGCTCTTGGTGTGCGCTGACCCTAAGGTCGCAATTACACTGCTGCATGGGATGTGTCCGTAGAGGACGGTTATGCACGTTAGCCGTGTGTTCTTGTTTGCCAGTTACGCATCCGTACGTAGCTTGACCGTGAGTCGCGGTGGATGATCCTGTCTACATTTACATACAAAACGAAGCTAAAAGCACGTGTGTGGCGTGTCCTTGAGCCGTAATGGAATTTCGGCTTTATGAGTTCACTGTAGCCGGGTATGTTACTGTCTCGCCGAAGGCGAGATATGTTCCTTGGTTACTGTACCCAACGAAAAATATATGTGGACTAAGGTTTTTGGTCCACACACAACAAACAAATCAAAGCTCGTGTGACTACCTGACTTTATTCTCTGGGTGGGTCAGTGGGTCTCGCTCTGAGACAAAGAAGATACATTTGGGGGCGAGCCTATTGCCATTAACAGGGCACATAAATCGATTGCCTTCTGCAAAAATCCTAAAATATTTGCGCATTTTGTATGAACCACTGCACACTACCGCCTGTAGTGTGCGGTGGTTTATACACACAAGCTGCACCGTGCTTTTTTTTGTATTGAAATGCGAATGTACTATAATGTGCACTTCGCAATTAGATGGTGACATGATGCGCGTTCTACAGCACATTTTTAATGAAATATGGGCTACAATACGATCTATTCTACAACTCTGAATCAGAGAATTAAAAGTCTAAACTATTGGAAATACATGTTTATTTCTAAAACTACAAAACAGTCTTGCTGTGCAGTTGTATATTACACAACTATGAAATATACAAGCTTAGTAACCTCATAAGGGCTCAATGTATTCATCATTACGAACCACTTTTACGACAGAACCAATACTGAAAACGGGAAAAAATATCAGCTGTTCGCATAAAACGACAAAATATATAAGACTGCTGATTTTTTTTTCGCGATGTCAGGTTTGGTCCCGTAGTACAGGTTGTAATGATAATAACAATGACCACTTTAGGGGATGCGGTACGGTAGCCCGCGAAATTCAAATTATCTTTACTTTTTTTTTGCAATTTGCAGGGTAAGTGAATTTCGTGGGCCCCTGGCGCTTTCGCCTTATAGGGTAAAAAAAAACTAAGGTTGTACAGGTAATTGGCACTATTTTAAGATTTTCAAAGATACAAAAAATTACTTGTATCTAATATTGTCATTTACAAAACTATTTGCAAAAATCATTAGTTACAAAACTGGATTATTTCATTGATATACATTATAATGGCAGTTTTAAGCCTTATTTACAATAATTATTAACGCTAAGAACATTATCGTACATGTACGAAGTACATAAAATTGTTCCGATTTTTTCAATTTAAACATAAATAATATTTAAACTATCAGATCAGACGATCAGATTTAAATAATTGCATATTACACTTTTTGAAAAAGATATTGAAAATAATTATTAAATTATTTGAAATTCTTGAGGCTTCGTGGCTAAATCATAACAGCCGCAAGGATCGGTCGAAAGTTTAGCTACGCTGGCCACAGCGTAGCTAAACTTTCGACCGCACAGAAAGCACTTTGGTCCTGGCTGATCTTTGACAGTCGTTACAGGTAGTGAGAAGCCCAAAAGTCTGACAAACAGTCTTACCAAGGGGTATCGTGTACTTCGATTCAAACTTAATGGCCGCTCTGAAGTTAGCTACTTGCTGCGTAGTACCCCGACCCTCACCCCCTTTTTTTTGTTTGGTGGTAAATTCTTCTCCCGCTCTGGGCGGAGCGGAAGGGTGACTACTGAATAAAACCCACCCGTGTTCCTGCAGTTGCCTGTATGTTGCCAGGGGCCACGGTATCTCTTTCGGACATTCCCGCTACACCCCTCACCCCCGCTGACACATGAAATTGTTTCTGCACAGCGACCTGCCACATGTTCCGACCCGCCATTAAGTTTGAATCGAACTGTAACTGAGTTGTGGAGGTCAGATAGGCAGTCGCTCTATATTAAAAACTGGTATTCATTTGAATCTAGTGAGACTGGAAACAGACTCCAACATAGTTGGGAAAAGGCTAGAAAGAATATCTAATTATTGTAGCCGGACAACTAACAATGAACACATATTATTTTCTAATAAGGTATTAATAAAGAAGTACCACTTATGAACAACAGCCAAATTGATAAGAGCAAAATAATTTGAGTGATTCTAAGGGTCAGTTCACACCGAGACGCGACGCGCACTTTTTTATGATCCGTTACAATATCGAATTTATTTACTACACAATAAGGTACACGCGCTGCGCAGCACCGCTCATCTTAGCGTACTTTCACACGTGTCAACCCTCACACTGAAATTAGAAACCATTTCTTGAAGAAAATAAGTTCGATAAATGTTATAGAGTGCGCGGAGCGTCGCGTTGCTTCTCGTCGCGGTCTGAACTGTATGTAATAAGTCTGATTTTGTTTTTGTTTTTAACTTTTCTAAGGTATTTTAATTTTTCAACCTTCCAACTCATAGACAAATAGACTTTGTCGTTTTGACGTGCAAATGAGATCCAACCTCAGTGTGATACATAACATACGAGGTCGAAGATACGTATTTTACCTACACTATCTCACAGGGCGGATATTTTCGAGTCAGGATAGTAAGGACAGCTTCCAAAGTATGTACTTCTTTAATACCATAACATCACGCCTGTAATCCCCGAAGGGTTAGACAGAGGTGTACCTATAGTACACCCACATTTCGCCAGTTATGTTTAAGTCTAATGTAATAGGGGGCGAGCCTAATTTAGGGGTATGAGGAACAGGGTGTAAAGTTCACTCATACTCCATAGAAAAGGGAGGATCCTCCGACTAGACGGGTGTTGTGTCTGGCGGGCAACTGCCCAACGATTGATATTGGGTTCTTGTATATATGTCCACTGCACGGTAAACTTTAATTGCGCGATGCAGGATTTATGTGACGTCAGGATTTTTGTCTGACGTCAGGTCTTTGATGCGTAGTTCGCATGTGGCGATGTAGATACCGCCACACTATCAACCGGGCACAAATCCAGACTTTAATACTTATGACTTTGATACTTTTAATAGGGAACCAATTTGACTAGATCAAAGAAATTATATTCCGAAATATAAACATAATTACTTGATTTTCTCGAGTATATTTTATTTTCATAGTAAATTCAGATAGTGTCATCCACGAAGACGCGCCGCACCCCGCGATTACTGTACTGCAAGCTGTACTTTATTTATTTATTATTTATTTATTAAAACTTTATGCACAAGTAAAAAAATACTGTACAAAGGCGGACTTAATGCCTGAGGCATTTTCTACCAGTCAACCTTAGGGTGATGCAGAGATAAACATGGCAGGTGCAACATACGGGATAGATAATTCGAAAAAGGATAAATGGTAATACATTATACTTAAATACATACATATAAACAGAATAAACTTTGTCAGGAGAAATAACGATAGGTGAAGGAGAAAACAAGCCCAGCAAATCAGCGCCGCATTGATTCCTTTAGTACGGAGCCGAGCGGAGTGGGGCGCGTCTTCGTGGATAGCACTATCTATAGCCAGCTATATCCCAGTGATACCGAACCATACATCTTAATATCGTTAGAAATATACTTATTTTCATACACATTAAACTATGTGCGATCGATTAATGACAACATAATTGGTGTTTCAATTATTAACATAATGGTGGCTTGGAGAGTGACGAAGGCAGATAGAAAAAAAATATTTTTTGGTAAGGTTCGCATCTATAATAATCGCATTAGGGAAGCAAGGTTTGGGCCTGTATCGTTGTACGGATATAAAACACTACCTATCTAAATATTAAGACATTAAATTCTTTAAAATTTTCTCCCATAGTGAGAAAAACCGGCCAAGAGCGAGTCGGACTCGTACATGATGGGTTCCGTATCCGAAAAAACACGTTTCTTTTATGGACCCTCTTTCATTTCTTTTTTTACTTTTTATTTTTTGTTATAGCGGCAAATGAAATACATAATCTGTGATAATTTCAACTGTCTACCTATTATAGTTCATGAGATACAGCCCGCTAATAGAAAGACGGACAGACGGACAGCGGAGGCTTAGAGATCTCGCGCACTTGACGGCCACGACTCCAGCCCATCGTGGCCGTCTGCGGCTAGTTGGCCGTTGCGCGATTCGTATCGGTTTCTAAAGTTAACCTGGTCGCTGAGACCAATGGTCGTGTAAGAGGCCGTCTAGTAATAGGGTTCCGTTTAGCACACTGCTAGTACGGAACCCTAAAAAACGAATTAACAAACGTAATAAACGAACTTTCATTCTTATATTTCCTACTGGACCATTGTATAAAAAAAACAAATAAATGAATGTCCATGTTGATCAAACTCTCCAAACCACGTTTAGTGAACACGATATATGAGTTACTTATAGCTACTCTATCTAATCATAAGATGATATGAACACAACAGTACTGGCGCGTTGTGTAGTACATTGTATTATTATCCGTTACAGTATATTTTACCTTACTTGTCTTATTTCGTAATAAAAACGGTTCAATAATTACGTGTACTCGCATAAATAGCAAAGGTTACTTTTGATCTTGTTAGATTCGTGTACAAAATGAAAACTTAAAAAAAAAAGCCGGCCAAGTGAGAGTCGGACTCACACGACGGGTTCCGTTTCGTATTAAGATCGTGAAAAGCCTTGAAGAAAAATAAACACGTTTCTTGTATGGGAACCCCCATTAATTTTTACTTTATTTTATTTTTACTATTTTGTTAATAACCGTAAGGTAGACAGTTCAACTGTCTGTCTGTAAAATTCAACTGTCTACCTATTACATGGGATACTACCCGCTGACAGAAGGTCAGCGGAGGCTCAGTAATAGGGTTCCATTTGGCACCCTTCGGGTACGGAACCCAAAAACTGCTTTCTACGAACCATTTCAAGACACGATTTTCTTGAAATCCAAATCCAGTAATGTATACCTACATGAGTATTTGTTTAGGAAATAAGACAAGTTCGGAAAAAAATACAGTTTTTTACGCATACATTAATTGGGTACCCATCACGCGTACAAATATTTCAGAAAAGGGGGGCAACCAATGAATGCTAGCGTAAGTATGTTAGGTCATTCATTTTGTTTCACCAATTTACTTGGTGGGGGCCTACGATACTCAAGAGAATGATTATTAGATAATGCGGCTGTCGCCTTGCTGAATGACTTTTATTTTTAATCTAGCTGATGCCCGCGACATCACCCTCGTGGATGTCTTGACAAATTATACAGGGTGTTAGGGTAAACACCGTTATCCTTGCAACCAGTGGTTTGGTTTCATTTATAGAACGTAAAATCAATGGAAAATTACAACTTTTATTTTTATTTTAATCTACGCTTTTCTACTGCCCTATGCGCTAGGGCAACGAACTTGCGACTCAACACGGGTGGGGGGTGCGGGACGTGATCTGACCGGCCGCGAGCGCGACACCTCCCTCAGTCAGTCAGCTGTTTCGCTGTCGAGCACGATGTAGGATAGAAACTTTTTAATTTTTTTAAATGAAAATAACGTATTTTTTTTGTTGTGTTCGGTCATTTATTTTTATATTTAAGTCAACTACCCATGGTTTGAATGACAACGGTGTTTACCTTTACACCCTGTATACTAAAAGCTTCCTCAAGAACCACTCTATCCATTGTTGAAAACAGCATGAAAATCGGTGCAGTAGTTTTTGAGTTTATCGCGAAGAGACAGACAGACAGACGCGGCGGAGGACTTTGTTTTAATATGTAGTAAAGAATTGATGAATGGCCCATCTATTTTAAGTTTATTGTGCTCAAATTGATCAAAACAAAATGCAATGACCATTTCACTAAACGAACTTATGAACTAGGCAATATTCATTATCTAGTTTAAGGCGGATTTCTCTCCAAACTTTTAATTTATGATTAAACGAACTTATCTGTAAGTGAAGTTCGATTATTATAATACGAAGTGCTACGTCTGGAGGGATTAGAAGATATTCAACTTGTAATAACGCGAAGTGTTGCCATATTCACGCTAATTTGAGGGTTAACCAGGATCAAATATTAAAAAAAAAATTACCCTCTCTTTTGGGCTTCACCGCAAATGGTTAAAATATAAAAAAATACGACATTTGCCTAACCTAACCGTCCGTTATAGGGTAAGAACATTCCCAATAATAAACGAATCGGTCACAGGAAAACATATTGGGTCCCCACCTACGAAATTGGCTTTTTTTTCTCACAAATAGAGAACCTCGTCACTTCTATGATTTAAAATATTCATCAATTGCTTGGTATTATATCGAATACTGACCATCATAGACAACTACCAATAGTAAAAAAAATCCTTATTACTTATAGTTTTTTGAACATAAAAATACCATAAAAATGACTCCTCATTTTGTTAGCAGAAATTACCACTATTTTTTTTTAACTTAGCCAAAGTTATTTTTGTCCTTAATTTAAGTGGCATACGTTATGTTAGTTTTTAAACATTAGTGCATAAAAGTTTTAAAACATTAGTGTTCATGGTTGTTAAATAAGAAAATGTTAGTATGAAAAATGCAACTTCTTTAAAATTCCCTAGTGTATTTTTTCATAGGTAAAAATATGAGGTGAAAACTCAACTCACTTTATCTCAAGTTCTGAATTGAGCTACAACGATTACTAAATACACATGCGTACACTAACTAGACAAGTCACCTCAAATTTGTGTGGTTAACATTACATAGTATCACGCCTGTAATCCCCGATGGGTTAGGCAGAGGTGTACCTATAGTACACCCACATTTCGCCAGTTATGTTTAAGTCCCATGTAATAGGGGGCGAGCCTATTGCCATCAACCAAGCCCAAATCCAGGTTCTGGGTTCTTCTCTCAAAATTCCATATCAGACATAAATCTGCATGGTCCTCACAAGATCTGACCAAGATAATTTCTGGACTTTTAAAAGAGACTGCTGGCGGATAGCAAACTCCGATCTTATCTAGTTTTAAAATATTATTTGATGTGTAAAAGTATTTCGAAAATTTACAAAAAATACACTTCCGTCTGAATTATTAAAAATGTAACTTTTTCTAGAGTTTATATTAAGATTGATATAGATACTTCTGTTTGATAACTTTAATACTTATCTTCCAATTTCTCCAGACGATAACGAGCATAATACAAGATAACACCCATAGTTATTGCTTCGACACGTTCACAAATTAACTAATTAAAAGAACACATTTATACAAAAACTGCCAATCTATAAATTACAATCTTTAATTACTAACATCATTCACATAAGCAAGTGTGCTGACATCGAACTATCAACCTTAAGAGTTTTACATAAGGCATATTTTATAAATACATTCAGAACATACATTTTCTTTTCATCATCTGTGATCAAAGATTCAAATCGTTAGATTCGCCCGAACTCGTCAAAAGATCACGTTTCTGTTGCGTTGTCTCGCTCGCTCATACTGAAAATCGTATCTATCGTTGCAGGATGTGTGAGCTCTCTCTTCTGAACATGGTTTGTTTCGCGCGGCAGTGCGGTAAGGACAAATTTAACGATGTAAATCTTTGTTTTGTGACCTATGATATTATATTAATTACGAATATGTTATACACTCACACAACAACCGAAAAAAGTGTTCCGCGCAGCAGCGGCAGCTCACATACCCACTTTTCATTAATTTTACATTTCACTACAAGTAAAAATGATAGAAAAGAGATGGCTTGATGGAAACAAAAAGAAAGAAAGAGACAGCCAGTGTTGCTGCTTCAACTAAGCGTATTACTCGTCGCCACGCGTGTCGCAGACTAAACTCAATAACGTCCCAATTAGGACGTTTTCGAGTCTTCACGATTGCGCGCTCACAACATATCTGGTTAATATAATATCATTGTTTGTGACTATTTAACTTTTCTAATGCCTGATTTCTGAGGTCCACGCATAAATTCAAATTGAACAAAGCTACTTTTCAAGAGTTCTTTCTAAATTGAATATTCAGAATCGCAATGGAATCTATATTTTTCGTGTGGTTTAATGACTAACATGAACAGCAGTGATAGCGAAGTGGTGTGACCGTCAGATTGCCAAGTCATAGGTCTCGAGTTCGAACCCAAGGCACGCACCACTGACGTTTCGGATTCATGTGCGTATTGTATAAATATCACTTGCTTTAAAAACGGTAATGGAAAAAATCGTGAGGAAACCGGCATGCCTGAAAGATATTTCTTGACGGCATGTGAAGCCAAGTCAGAGGCCTATGGGCGGCTTTAAAACTCTGCCACCAGGTTAGTCATTAACCACAGCAAAAGAAGAATAGTGACTAACCCTTTTTTTTTTTTGAGGGTGGGAAATCTTCAAATGACTTCTCCCGCTCTGGGCGTGGAGCGGGAGGGCGTGTTAGATTTTTACTGACTAAAACCCACCCATGTTCATTCAGTTGCCTATTGCCTAGGTCCCGGTATCCCTTTCGGACTTTCCCGCAACCCTGGCAGGGAGAGTGACTAACCTGGTATCTGAGTTTATGGCGCCCATGGGCTTCTGACTTGCAATTGCAATGTAACTTGGAACAAATAGAACTATTGAAAAGATAAGGAACAAGAAAACGGGCACTAGACAGGTTGAAAATAGTTGCCTTTGCTTCATCTCACCAATAAAAATACCTAAGCGAGATTGCATTATTATAACAGTTCTGGAAGTCTTATACAATTCTTATTTAATATCAATTTCAAATAAATAATATATACTTATACAGGGTGTAGGGTAAACACCGTTATCCTTGAAACCAGTGGTTTAGTTTCATTTATAGAACGCAAAATCATTTTTTATTTTTAAAGAAAATTTACATTTTTCCACAAGAGTATTTCACTCTAGGGCGCTAGGGCAACGAACTTGCGTCTGAACACGGGTGGGTGGCGCGGGACGTGACCTGACCGGCCGCGAGCGCGACCCCTCCCTCAGTCAGTCAGCTGTTTCTCTAGTGAGCAAGGTGTCGGATAGAAAACTTAAAACTTAAAAAAAAAAAAAAAGTTTTTTTGTTGTTGTCTCATCATTCTCATTTATGTTTATATCAACTACCAATGGTTTGAGTGACAATGGTGTTTACCCTTACACCCTGTATATTTTTATATGATTTATTTTTTTCACCTAAGTACACACGCACGGACGTGATTTCGAAGGGTCGCCGTTATCGAAATCGATAAGAAGGCTATATATATAAATTTATATAATATAAATTTAAGAAATTAATACAGATATATCATATGAATCTCTAATCGAACTAAGAATAAGTTACACTCACAGAGTGTTTCAAAATAATAAAAAAGAGAGATACCGATATTTCTCGATGCACGACATAATAATTAATTTTATTTTTAAAAGCCGAACACAGGTATACCACAACTCTAGGAACCATATTTTGACATTTCCATAGAAAATCATTGCGTGACAACCTAAAAACACCTCATCTGCACACTCGAGATCTTCTCTCTCGCACTAACATATAAATATGTGTAATACCTACTCTATCTCCATCTCTTTCGCACGTAGTGTCAGTGACCGTTGAGCACAGTAGTTTGTGACTTCATATCTGTCAGTTGGTCATTGTATTCTGCGTACATTCTCTGCCAGCGAAGCTGACGAATTAGGAGGGAGAGCATCTCTTCTAGGAGATCGTGTTTCTTTATACCCTGAAAGAAAAATATGAATCAGTTAATAAACACAACTGCGGAGTTCCCGCATCGATTTGGACATCCGCAGCCGCAACAGTTAATGCGGATCCGGATGTAACGCAGCGCGCGACACGAAGTTACAACGACTAAGTTGTTCGGGCGCCTCCGGCAATCTTCGGCTGCTGTCGTGAGATAACAGAAGGCGGCGAGCTCTGACGACGGCACGCGCGCGCACTCCATACGTTTACCAACATTAATATTGTACCTTTTGGATTAAATTCATTTTAAACTACAGTCCAATGAATTTTAGTAAAGTCCCTAACAAAGTGACATTTGGAAAAAATAACATTCGCATCGGCATCCGCGGATGTGAGCCTTCAAATATCCGCACCCGCAGAAATCTGTATCCGCAACTTCCCTGCTTCCACACTCACCAGTATCGTGGCCTGCCATTTCTTGGGCGTGGAGGTGTAGTGACTCGGTCCCAGCATGTCATCTAATATTGACCGCAATTGATCTTCTGTGCCTGATGAGGAAATACAGAAAATATTCAAAGAAAAATAAAAAAAAAAGTTGAATAATTATTATAATATCTAATGAAAAAAAATACTATTTAGATTTATTTTCTGCATATTCGAAATCTTTACAAATTGAGCCTATCTGTCATTCATAGTTTATGTCTAAACAAGAGGGGAAAAGTCCGTATTTGAATGATATTGCGAGCCATACCATGGCTGACGAGATGTGTGAACAGCGCCGTGAGCCAGTGCCGGTAGTCGTGCGCCAGGCGCAGGTGCAGGCACGCCGCCACCTGCGCCTCCAGCCAGCTGCGCGCCGCGCCGCTGCTGTAGCTGCTGCAACACACAACATATTAATACTAACATGTGTTTACAAATACCATGTTGCTAGTATAGTTCCTAATCTATATAAATGTTGTGATATTACTTAAAAGTTAAACATTTTATGTGAATGAAATTACGATGGATCATTGATGGAATCACGTATGTGTGCCTCTGCCCACATTTTCACGATCGTCCATCAATGCCCCTTTTGGAGGCTGCGTCAGTAATGTACTATTTTTCCAAATCCTGCACCGCCCTTTTGCACTCTAAGCTAAAATCGGTCTTGAATCTGGACAAAGTGGTCTTATCTTGCTTCGAACAACCCCGGAAGCAAGAAAAACCCACTATTGGATTCTATTTAAAGAGTTTCGGGTTAATGTAGGATAGTTTATGAGTTGATTACCTGTTGGCGAAGGAGGTGGGTCTGTTCCTGTTCATCCTGGCGAGTGGGTACAGAGGGGCTTTAGGCACGCGAGTGTTAGTGGCCGCGCCGCTGCAGCGCCATACTGGGTCACAAGCGTCTGCCCATACCACCCTAGAACCAGACAAATAAAAGTTATGAAAAAAGAAAAAGTTATGAAGGCGTGTACGTACGAACGAACAAGAACATGGTGAACATCGGAAATTTTGTTCGCATGTGCGTACCACTAACGAACATCAAGCACTGTGTTCGCCAAAAATGTTCGTCGCAAGTGATAAATAAATGAAATAACTTATTACCATGCGCACAGTCCTTTACTGTAGATGTAACTCTTGCCATTGCTCAGAGAGATCATAGGGTTGCCGTCGTCCAGCAGAGAACAGTTCGTCACCGTCACTGTGAATATATAATAGTGAACATTATAAGTCAATAATAAGACCGGCGATGTCTCGGACATAGATAATTAATAATAATAATTATCAATCAGTGATTAATCAGATACTGTACTGACAACAAAATAAATGAATTTATTTAGAATTGTGTGTCTATAAAGCGTTTGTGACTAGCAGAATGTAATTGAGGAGCTCGTGGCTAAGTAATAACAGCCGCACGGATCGATCCATCAGGTTAAGCTACGCTTGCCGGGGTTGGTCCGTGGAGGGGTGACCAACTTTACATACCGAGACTCCTCCAAAAGCACGTTAAGCCGTTGGTCCCAGCTGTCATTCGTGGGTCTTTGACAGTCGTTACGGGTCGTCAGAAGCTCGAAAGTCTGAAAACCAGTCTTACCAAGGTGTATCGTATTACCCAGTTACTGGGTTGTGGAGGTCAGATAGGCAGTCGCTCCATGTAAAATACTGGTATTCAGCTGCATCCGGTTAGACTGGAAGCCGACCCCAACATAGTTGGGAAAAGGCTTGGCAGATTGATTGACTGGCCAATATTGTCGCTGTTGTGTACAGTTTCATGTCGAAAAGAACAGCAACTGATGAAATGATATTGATTTTTTATTTATTTTTTTGTTTTATGGATGACTAGCTTTAGCCCGCGGCTTCGCCCGCGTGGAGTTCGGAAATGATCCCACGGGAACGGACTAACGGGATAAAAAGTATCTTATGTCTACTCATGCGCCAAATTTCATCCAAATCCGTGCAGTCTCTTTAGCGTGAAAGCGTAACAAACAAACAAACTCACTTTCGCATTTATAATATTAGTTAGGATTTCATTCTTACCGCCGTGCGACAGCAGCGCTCTGAAGCAGAGCGGTCGTATGACGCAGGTGGCCGTGCTGAGGTCCCACATGGCCAGCTCAGCCGACGTGCTGACTACTGCTAGAGTGTCGCCCGATAGGGTCAGCTTGGCTGCTTGAGACATTAGGGCTGTGGAAGAGAAAAAAATACATCGAAATTTATGTTATAATTAAATGATAAACCTTCGGAACTGACTAGTGAGGGAGGGACTCGTGGCTAAGCAATAACAGCCGCACGGGTCCATCTTCAAGGTTAACTACCGCTTTTCGACAGAGGGACGAGGACCATCACGCGATCGAGCAGACAGAGGGACGAGGGGCGTCCCGCGATCGAGGGGACAGAGGGACGAGGGGCGTCCCGCGATCGAGGGGACAGAGGGACGAGGGGCGTCCCGCGATCGAGGGGACAGAGGGACGAGGGGCGTCCCGCGATCGAGGGGACAGAGGGACGAGGGACGTCCCGCGATCGAGGGGACAGAGGGACGAGGGGCGTCCCGCGATCGAGGGGACAGAGGGACGAGGGGCGTCCCGCAATCGAGGGGACAGAGGGACGAGGGGCGTCCCGCGATCGAGGGGACAGAGGGACGAGGGGCGTCCCGCGATCGAGGGGACAGAGGGACGAGGGGCGTCCCGCGATCGAGGGGACAGAGGGACGAGGGGCGTCCCGCGATCGAGGGGACAGAGGGACGAGGGGCGTCCCGCGATCGAGGGGACAGAGGGACGAGGGGCGTCCCGCGATCGAGGGGACAGAGGGACGAGGGTCGTCCCACGATCGAGGGGACAGAGGGACGAGGGGCGTCCCGCGATCGAGGGGACAGAGGGACGAGGGGCGTCCCGCGATCGAGGGGACAAAGGGACGAGGGGCGACCCTCGATCGAGGGGACAGAGGGACGAGGGGCGTCCCGCGATCGAGGGGACAGAGGGACGAGGGGCGTCCCGCGATCGAGGGGACAGAGGGACGAGGGGCGTCCAGCGAGGGAGGGGACAGAGGGGCGAGACGTGCAGCGTGCCGTCGCACGTCAAGCTACTTACCGATGGGTGGCAGCGCTCGCTGCGCGGTGTGGCGCGCCAGCTGCCACACGTGCAGCGTGCCGTCGCACGTCAAGCTACTTACCGATGGGTGGCAGCGCTCGCTGCGCGGTGTGGCGCGCCAGCTGCCACACGTGCAGCGTGCCGTCGCACGTCAGGCTACTTACCGATGGGTGGCAGCGCTCGCTGCGCGGTGTGGCGCGCCAGCTGCCACACGTGCAGCGTGCCGTCGCACGTCAGGCTACTTACCGATGGGTGGCAGCGCTCGCTGCGCGGTGTGGCGCGCCAGCTGCCACACGTGCAGCGTGCCGTCGCACGTCAGGCTACTTACCGATGGGTGGCAGCGCTCGCTGCGCGGTGTGGCGCGCCAGCTGCCACACGTGCAGCGTGCCGTCGCACGTCAGGCTACTTACCGATGGGTGGCAGCGCTCGCTGCGCGGTGTGGCGCGCCAGCTGCCACACGTGCAGCGTGCCGTCGCACGTCAGGCTACTTACCGATGGGTGGCAGCGCTCGCTGCGCGGTGTGGCGCGCCAGCTGCCACACGTGCAGCGTGCCGTCGCACGTCAGGCTACTTACCGATGGGTGGCAGCGCTCGCTGCGCGGTGTGGCGCGCCAGCTGCCACACGTGCAGCGTGCCGTCGCACGTCAGGCTACTTACCGATGGGTGGCAGCGCTCGCTGCGCGGTGTGGCGCGCCAGCTGCCACACGTGCAGCGTGCCGTCGCACGTCAGGCTACTTACCGATGGGTGGCAGCGCTCGCTGCGCGGTGTGGCGCGCCAGCTGCCACACGTGCAGCGTGCCGTCGCACGTCAGGCTACTTACCGATGGGTGGCAGCGCTCGCTGCGCGGTGTGGCGCGCCAGCTGCCACACGTGCAGCGTGCCGTCGCACGTCAGGCTACTTACCGATGGGTGGCAGCGCTCGCTGCGCGGTGTGGCGCGCCAGCTGCCACACGTGCAGCGTGCCGTCGCACGTCAGGCTACTTACCGATGGGTGGCAGCGCTCGCTGCGCGGTGTGGCGCGCCAGCTGCCACACGTGCAGCGTGCCGTCGCACGTCAGGCTACTTACCGATGGGTGGCAGCGCTCGCTGCGCGGTGTGGCGCGCCAGCTGCCACACGTGCAGCGTGCCGTCGCACGTCAGGCTACTTACCGATGGGTGGCAGCGCTCGCTGCGCGGTGTGGCGCGCCAGCTGCCACACGTGCAGCGTGCCGTCGCACGTCAGGCTACTTACCGATGGGTGGCAGCGCTCGCTGCGCGGTGTGGCGCGCCAGCTGCCACACGTGCAGCGTGCCGTCGCACGTCAGGCTACTTACCGATGGGTGGCAGCGCTCGCTGCGCGGTGTGGCGCGCCAGCTGCCACACGTGCAGCGTGCCGTCGCACGTCAGGCTACTTACCGATGGGTGGCAGCGCTCGCTGCGCGGTGTGGCGCGCCAGCTGCCACACGTGCAGCGTGCCGTCGCACGTCAGGCTACTTACCGATGGGTGGCAGCGCTCGCTGCGCGGTGTGGCGCGCCAGCTGCCACACGTGCAGCGTGCCGTCGCACGTCAGGCTACTTACCGATGGGTGGCAGCGCTCGCTGCGCGGTGTGGCGCGCCAGCTGCCACACGTGCAGCGTGCCGTCGCACGTCAGGCTACTTACCGATGGGTGGCAGCGCTCGCTGCGCGGTGTGGCGCGCCAGCTGCCACACGTGCAGCGTGCCGTCGCACGTCAGGCTACTTACCGATGGGTGGCAGCGCTCGCTGCGCGGTGTGGCGCGCCAGCTGCCACACGTGCAGCGTGCCGTCGCACGTCAGGCTACTTACCGATGGGTGGCAGCGCTCGCTGCGCGGTGTGGCGCGCCAGCTGCCACACGTGCAGCGTGCCGTCGCACGTCAGGCTACTTACCGATGGGTGGCAGCGCTCGCTGCGCGGTGTGGCGCGCCAGCTGCCACACGTGCAGCGTGCCGTCGCACGTCAGGCTACTTACCGATGGGTGGCAGCGCTCGCTGCGCGGTGTGGCGCGCCAGCTGCCACACGTGCAGCGTGCCGTCGCACGTCAGGCTACTTACCGATGGGTGGCAGCGCTCGCTGCGCGGTGTGGCGCGCCAGCTGCCACACGTGCAGCGTGCCGTCGCACGTCAGGCTACTTACCGATGGGTGGCAGCGCTCGCTGCGCGGTGTGGCGCGCCAGCTGCCACACGTGCAGCGTGCCGTCGCACGTCAGGCTACTTACCGATGGGTGGCAGCGCTCGCTGCGCGGTGTGGCGCGCCAGCTGCCACACGTGCAGCGTGCCGTCGCACGTCAGGCTACTTACCGATGGGTGGCAGCGCTCGCTGCGCGGTGTGGCGCGCCAGCTGCCACACGTGCAGCGTGCCGTCGCACGTCAGGCTACTTACCGATGGGTGGCAGCGCTCGCTGCGCGGTGTGGCGCGCCAGCTGCCACACGTGCAGCGTGCCGTCGCACGTCAGGCTACTTACCGATGGGTGGCAGCGCTCGCTGCGCGGTGTGGCGCGCCAGCTGCCACACGTGCAGCGTGCCGTCGCACGTCAGGCTACTTACCGATGGGTGGCAGCGCTCGCTGCGCGGTGTGGCGCGCCAGCTGCCACACGTGCAGCGTGCCGTCGCACGTCAGGCTACTTACCGATGGGTGGCAGCGCTCGCTGCGCGGTGTGGCGCGCCAGCTGCCACACGTGCAGCGTGCCGTCGCACGTCAGGCTACTTACCGATGGGTGGCAGCGCTCGCTGCGCGGTGTGGCGCGCCAGCTGCCACACGTGCAGCGTGCCGTCTGCGCACGCCACACACGCCCAGCGCACGTCGCACGCGATGCACGTCACTGCCGATCCTGTAACGCCACAATATAGTCCATAGAGTTTCTTGCCAGTTCTACTCCATAAGTACGCTTTGGAATAGGCAACTAGCTTCATCTTTCTGAAAGGCAGACTTCTTTGTCAATACAAAAGTGCCTGTAAATGGTTTAATTGAAATAAATGCATTTGAGTTTAAGTATATTTATATTATTTATGTACTTAATACATATAAACCCATCCAAACAGGTAACAGACAGCATAAAGTACGTCATAATTTAACATAATAAAATAACATTACTATAGAATTTAAATATTATGAACTTATGTAACAAAAATCCAAGAATGACAGCCAGGGCCAACGGCTTTTCTGAGGAACGGAAGAGTCTCAGTATGTTAAGATGGTCACCCATCCACGGACTGACCGCGGCAAGCGTAGCTTAACCTGATCGATCGACCCGTCCAGCTGTTATTACTTGGCCATTGGCCCCTTCTAAATCCAACCCAATGACAACCCGTAATGAAAAATGTCGTCATTTTTAATGTCAATAAAAGGTTTCTTATAACAAAACTTCTTTGATATTTACCTAAATAAGTCTCCCACACAGGATCACTGGAGGCGGAGTTATTGGGTAGCAACTGCAAGCGGGACAATGTTCCGTACTGTGTGTTGCAAGCTTTATTTACTACCTGAAAGTTGATGTGAAATAGATTTTTTTATAAAAACAAATACTAAAACTGCCATTAATAATTAAGAAGTTACTATGTTTTGTTTATTTATAAATTAGATTTCTAGTTTTAAAATAATAATTAGTACTTTGACAATATGCATTATGTGTGATGTTTATGACTTTACTCATTTCTTTATTAATTTTTAGGTTCCACCGTCTAGCTGACTACTTGGTTTGTGAACAACGAAATAAAAGCATAATACAGTTTTTCAAAGAAAATGATGCGCTTCGGTAACCTTCGTGTTTCCGAATTAGCACGAACAGCGCGCCACAGTGTAACCTCCCACAGAGGCAAATGCTTCGAAGTTTTGTGCTACCGCGCTTTATGCTGTTTTGTATGAAGTTTTCACCGTGTCGAGTTACCTATTCCGGTCGCAGATCGTCATTCGTCGTTCAAAAGTTTTTGGGAACTGCATAGAACCTAGAATTTAATAATCACGGTAATACAAAATAGGCACGCAACTACTTCCATGGTAGTAACAGCTCTATATTAGATCTCATCATCGCGCGTTCGTATTTCCGAAGATAGACGATGATTCCCGAAGTGCAAACCTTTCTTTGGAAAGCTGTACGCGTCGTTATGACCCTTTATGAGGTATACCTGTAATCTCAACTGTCCGGCGGCTCTAACAACAGGTCCAGCGGTCCCGAGCGCGGGCGCGGGCAGCGCGGCCGCGTGCGGGGCCGCGCCGGGCCCCAGCGGGGCCGCGGCCGGGGCCCCGCACGCGCGCTTGGCCGCCAGCTCGTCGGCGCGCGGCCCCGGGAGCGACGCGGCGCCGCGCTTGCGCAGGCGCTGGTCCAGACCGCTGAGGAAATTATTATAATGCTATGCTATAGTTATAATGAGAAAGTAATACCGTCAGGTTAAGCTTCGCTTGCCGGGGTTATCTTTACATACCGAGACCCCTCCGTGCCTCGAAAAGCACGTTAAACCGTGGGTCCCGGCTGTCATTCGTGGATCTTGGGCAGTCGTTATGGGTCGTCAGAAAGCCGAGAGTCTGACAACCAGTCTTACCAAGGAGTATCGTATTACCCAGTTACTGGGTTGTTAAGGTCAGATAGGCAATCGCTCCATGTAAAATACTGGTATTCAGCTGCATAAGCCGACGCCGATAGTTGGGAAAAGGCTAGGCAGATTCATTGACATACTTATCACTGGTCCTGGAGTTATTCTGCTGTGTAGACGTAGCATGGTTGCTGACGTTGGGATGTATGACGATGTCGTCACGCACTTCCACTTTGATGCGCGACTTGCTCTGTGAAGATGTGCTGAAACAGTTCTCAGTGCCACCAGGTTGCGAGCCTAGAGATTCACTGGAAAAATAAACATTAAATTAAATTAACTTTTATAAAAACAAGCTTTTAATAAATGCTACAGATCAACATTGTTAAAATTTTTAGACGATTTAGTAACCGTAAATTGTTTGAATCTTATCTGCAGAAACGGAATAAAAATATAAGTTATAAAACTAAAACCTAACTATGGAAAAAAAGTCAACTAAAAAGGTATAAACAAGACATCACGGCCAGACAAAACGTGTGACTCCGGATTTCTAATTTGTCTTCGCCAGTGAAGGGCCAATCGGAGCGCCGAACGCGGTCGATGCGTAAAGTCGAGATAGTTAAAAGAAACACACGAGGGCCTCTGAATACGTAGATCAAAGTTAGAACTTACTTGGCGTCAGCATGTGTGAGTGGTATGAAGACGGGAGTAATGCGTCGCTTGCCGTCCGAAGTGCGCGTCTCTATCTGTCTGTCCATCGGACGTAATGGAGTTGATGAAGTGCCGCTGGAACCCGCCGAAGGACTTAGCAGGCTCTTGGACTGTGCGATAAAAATAAATCTCACATATAGAAGCAACAAGAATACTGTACCCAGGATTTTGTAATATCTATATCCATTTTTAAAAGAGTGTCCTTGGAGTTTCTTGCCTGTTCTTCTCCATAGAGATTTACGTTTTGGAATGGGCAACTAGCTTCAACTCTCTGACTAACTGACCGACTCTTTGACAATTCAAATAAAATTAGTTTGAGTTTGAAATTAAAAGTTTCTGCCACAAATTCATAAACAAACATGTATTGTATAGCAAAAATATTCTTGGATGCTTGGCATATTCGCTGTTCATGACGATGTATTTGAGTTTTTCGGATTTCTACAGGATATAGCCGAATAAAACAGTAAAAAACGCGAATACCGAATAGCGATGTGAAGTGCCACCTTGAAAGCATATGCCATACAGGTTGTCATACAATCAATTTATTTGTCGTTGCTCCATTTTTTTTTTTTTTTTCAAATTGCAAATTCAAATTGTATACAAAATATTGTAAACCATTTTTTTCAAGAGTAACGGTGGAGTTTCTTCCCCATTCTTCTCCATACGAAAACTACCTTTTGGAAGGGGCAACTAGAATCAGTTCTATTTCTTCGTTTTTTTTGACGTTCAAAAGTGCCTTTAATGTGCCTATTTGAAATAAATGATTTGACTTTGATTTTGTTTTGGAACATAGGTTCGAAATGCCCTGTACCTGTGACTTATCACTCTTGGGCGTGGTCTCCTCTTTGGCAGCCTCTTTCTTAGCATCTTGTTTCTCTCTCGCCAGTAAGATCTCAGGGCACTCGACCAACAAATTGGCCGACAAGTCGCCGCCCGACTCGTTGGCCAAACATTTGCCGTAGATCTTTTCGTAAAAAGCGTTCTGGAAGCAGAATGTTTTTGGGTTGAGAGTGACTCATTATTAAAATTAAAATGAAACGTAAAACACACAAAACGTACCTTTTCATCAAACGTAAGGGGTGTGCCGATCTCTTTGTTAGTGAACTGTATGCATGCAACGGTGCCGTCCGAACTACATGCCAGCAGGTTTAAACCTGCACAAATTAAAAATATATAATTGAAGGATATTCTAATATACAACGTGTAACGTTAAATGCGCGAAACCAGACACCCTAACTGATTTTTAATTCAATTGACCTATTTACGAGAGCAAAAATCATTTAAAAAATTGTAACAGTTTTATGTGCTGTTTTAGTTTTGGAAGATTCGTATTTGCATTGAAATAAATGCTATTATTATCCCGCGTATGAGAAAATTTAATTTGGTCGACAACAATTTGTGTTTGTTTACCTATTTTGGCGGATTCGCACATGTGATGGCTTGACCTATTAATAAATAGACACGGCAACGTTTGTAAAGAAGATTTTTTGAAAAATGTGACTTGTATTAAAAAGTGGTTCAATTGATTCTGTTATTCTGATTTTCAGGTTTTGCGCATTTAACGTTAGACATTGTATAAAGCTGTATCTGTGCACTTTTAATCCTGGAAAAATGCACGGTGTGGGATAGGCCACGGGGGAAGACCGTGGTTGCAAGCTAGTAAGAAAAATGACCATCAGAGCTCCAGGACAGATCCAGTACGCTGTCGCTGAACAAGTCGTGCACGACCACGAGCGGCCGCTTGAGTGACGTCAGCCAGATGCTGAGCGCGCGGTCGCGGGACCCCACCGCCGCGCAGCAACACTTCTTGCCTTCCTTCACGAAGATGTTGTTGTTGAAGCGCTGGGGACCGAAATCGACATTATTATAGACATCACGGATATTCGTGGTACTCTCTCAAAAAATGTGAAATTTAACGCATTCGAGATTAGCATCATAATGACGAACATAATTGAGATTCGATTATTAGTGCAGACTATAAACAATTTTTATTTCTTCTTTTAAGTTCCGTACCCAAAGGGTAAAACACGTGTTAGGGCATAAATCAAACAGATTACGTGTGACTCCGGATTTTTAATTTGTCTGTCTGTGGTGTCTTGTTTATAACTTTTTAGTTGTAGTTGGGTTTTAGTTTTTATTACTTTAATTTTTTTTAAATTCTTTTGGGGTTATAATATATATTTTTTTGAAATGTGCTAATTAAGCCCTTTCATTTGATACCCAACATGGTAGGATTAAACATTTTTTTTTTTAAGTTCCTTACTTTATATCCTCTAGAGGGCACCATTTTTAATTTAATGTGACGTCACATAGCCTATTACCAGCGGACGATCAAGACGCTTCCAACGATACCTCATTTGTGAAATTGTGATGAGTCGTTTAGAAGATATGAGGGAACAGATGAACATACATACATACATACATACATACCATACATACATACATACCATACATACATACATACCATACATACATACATACCATACATACATACATACCATACATACATACATACCAGTCAAAATCATAACCCTCCTTTTTTCTTCGCCGTAGTCGGGTAAAAACCCGTTCCTATGGCGGTCATGCTACGCGTGCAAGTCAGCCTAGAAGGTTGTCGGCTGCTTAACCGGACTTTCCAGTGGCTGCCTCAATAAATTAAGGCCTCCAGTACGGCCATAAAACTTACAAACTAAGCGACTACACGCTAAGGCCCTGTGGGGTACGGCCTCGGCTGAGGGCATCGCTGAGGAAGGACAGCAAAGAACAGGCTGGATCGGATCGGCTGGATGGACGAATTTAAAGATACAGGCTAAGCGGCGCGGGCTGGCTCAAGCAAGGTTCGGGGCGGGGGAAGTATAAATCCGTCATGAATCTCTTACATAATTCGGCAATCATAAAAAACAAGCATCAAATTCTCAAATGAAGCTCTCTTCAGTCTCACTCCTCTCTGTCTCACTCTACCACATTCAGACAGGGACCAACTACATTCAGTGTTCATCAGTGGGATAGCTTTACCTACAGTCTATTCAAATTCATGATTCCAATTTATATAATTTACGTTTAAGCAAATATCAACTTTATATCTCTATCAATTAAGTTGATTTCAGAAAAATCCTGTTAGTATGCATATTACAGTAACTCACGGCACAAGTGACAGCCTTCCTGTGTCCTACGAAATCCTTGTCGCACCTCCATCCATCTCTTTCTACCACTTGCGCAGTAGGACCGCCTCCGTTCATAGCGTGCGCAGATAATACGTACTGGCCGTCTGGAGACCAGGATAGGCGTAACACGTGAGTCGTACCTGAAAGAGAAGTAACAAAAACTAAGTAATAAAAACTATTTTCCAAAAAAAAAACAACCGACTTCCAAAAAACTCCGAAAAAACTATGCAAGCAAAAGTAATACAATTTATATGGGACCACCTCCGAAGCATGACCTACCAATCAAAATCGATTCATTATTGGCGGAGTAATCGAGTAACATAACATACAGACGAATTGAGAACCTCCTCCTTTTTGAAGATGTCGGCTAAAAAGACTTGCGATTGGTATGATTGTATTAGAATAATGAAATGTTTTTAGTTTTAATTTTATGAATAGTTCCTTCGGTTATCTTTTACTAGCTTTTGCCCGCGGCTTCGCCCGCGTGGATGTCGGATATCGTCCCACGGGAACGTACTACCGGGATACTTAAGAAATACTGGGTTTCCTATACAAACTTTCATCCCCTATAGGACTATTTTTGAAACAAAAAGTACCCTATGTCCTTCCCCAAGATGCCATCTATTTCCTGGCCAAATTTTGTCGAAACCCGTTCAGTGGTTTAGGTGTGAAAAGGTGTCATACAGACACCTTTTCACACCTAAACCACTTAACTCGCCTAAACGACAGAGTTACGTTCGAATTTATAATATTAGTATGGATAAACAGTTACATACTTAAAAGTGTTATCACACATCACACTGGCGATTTGCCAGCTTGTAGTTAGCGAGGCGATTAATGAACCAACGTGCAGTGTGTCCACGTGTGCGCAGCGAGCTAGCCTATTACACGACGCGTTATCCGCGCTTTTACTATATCGTAGCGTAGCGAGCGATTGACATGACGAAAATTATGCTTCGAAAATTCCGCGTGGTTGTGTTTCTATGAAAATTACGCGGCATATTTTCGGCCTGATGAGTCATAGGTAATATAAATGCAGTGGAAGTGTAAACACACTGAAAATCCGTCGTGTAATTTCGGCGGATGTGTTCGGCTATTGCTCTCGTTACACATACCCGGCAAACAAGCTGCGCATACGCCTCGCGCGTTACCGATGATCACATAGTAGTAATTTCTATGCTAACATAATAATTAGCAGTTGTTACATACCTCCACACTCTTCAAATGGTTCTGTGATAACAATTTCTGGCGCCCAATCAGCTGTCTTCCACACTCTCAATGACTTATCATCAGACTGTGAGGCTAAGTATTTACCCACCTGGAATTAGTTATGACAAAATAACTATACATACTTTGTAGAAAAGGGTACTATAAAATTTCAGATTATTTAAAAGACAACAACAGACAACAAGCATGGGATTGAGCTGCTCGCTCTGCTAAGCATTGTAACATTTTGAATAATATGGAAAATCATCAAAGTATATCTACCAGTTTTATTTACAAATTGACATTATTGAATATTCTATACAAAATGACATGATTACTTTGTAAAGTAATGAAAAAAATAAGTAATTATTGTGAATGTGAGGACTACGTGAATTTTTCGTCGTATTTCTTTGGTATTGTTCGTCGAGTCGTTGAGCTCCTTAAGTTCTGAGTTGAGCTCCACCATTACTGACAAACGCTTGCACTGACTGGACAGGTCCACTCAAATCTGTGTGGTTCTTTCCTCAAAACCATTTCAGACTCGAATTTACATGGTCCTCATATGGTCACACACAGGTCACTCTTTTAAAGTCCAGACATAATCTTGGTCAAGACCAAGATTATGTCTGGACTTTAAAAGAGACTGTGACCTCTGAGTTTGTTTCGGCCTTTCTTCTCAGAGTAGTCAGATAGGAAACGCCAACCTAATCTAGCTTATTTTTAATATTTTTTTAATATGACGTGTAAAAGTGATTCCAATAACCTATTTACAGAATAAACAATATCATTTCATTTCATTTCACTAACTTATAGTATAAAAAGAGTACAGTACAACTATTTTCTTAATGTCCCTCGGGAACCATCGCATTTCCGAATACTGATATCCATGTCCATCAATTATTAGATTTATTGTGTCTAATAATTTGAATTCAGAACTAAGTACTATAGAATTGTTTTGTTTTGATTTCCGAGTGTACTATATGGACCTGTAAAACAATTTTCCTTGAACTATTTCCTCCCATATTTAAAATAAATTACGTTAAGTTAAAAGGGTAAAGTATTAACAACTGTATAATTATATACTTCCAAGTCGATTGAGAGCGACCGGTCTGCACCAAGTGCAAAGGGCAACTGGTCGATTTGATTTGAACGTAGACGGCATTCTGTAGTTTCTGCCTACCCAGATGTAAACATGGCGCGAGTTTAATGAGTAAAAAGAGAAAAGTCCTGAATGACCCATTAATGTACAGGCTAAATTTCTTCCTAAACGCGATTACTGTAGTGTAAGCGTGGGCGTGTAAGAGTGGGGCGCGTGTTCATGGATGGCACTAATCTATATTGAATATTGCAGCACAGAAATAAGATGCTTTTTCATTTGTATTCAGAAAAATGATATAGACTTTGAAAGAAAAAATACTTACTGGATCCCAAGCCACACCCTTCACAAGACCGCTGTGCCCATTCAATACGCACACCATTTCTGGAAATTTCTCTGCATTCCAGATGATAATGGAGTTGTCCACGCTACAGCTGGCCAGCCACTTGTCTAGCGGTGACCAGGCCAAGTCTAACACATCACCTGTTTAACAAGAGACAGTGTAATTTCATGTTAAAATCCTTAAGGCTTCCACAGGCAGGCGTTTCGTGACACCGGTAGAACAGTTTGTGTGAGGTTTTCATAGAAATTGTTCCACCAGTCGCGCCGCGCCAGTCTGCGGAAGCCAATATTGTTAAAAATTTTGGCTCAGATGGATATCTAAGGCAAGAAAAGTATTATATACTTTTATTTGATAGATGTTTATTTTATTAGGTTTTTGGAAAAATTGATTTTGAAAAAATGAAATTTGGAAAAAATAGCCTTACTTGCTCTAATATTTGATAAAATTAAAATTGATATTATTGGCAACATTGAAAAATTGGTAACATCAGTAAGTACATTTAAATGAAATAATATATGATTAAAACTTATAAAAGTAAAATTGATGAAATTGATTGATTTATAAATGTTCTGTTCATCAATCAGTCTTTCATTTGATTCTTAATTGATTCAGGCAAATATTGCATACAGCGACAGGCAGGCAAATATAGCATACTATGGCTTTAATAAAACTTCAATATGATCCTATAATTGCCACACAAACCTGCATGTCCTCTCAATGTAGCCAAGCACCGCCACGTCTCAGCCTTGTGCTTGCCAGGAGTGCCCATTGCTGCCACACTGAGACCCCACACCATAACCAGTCGGTCATCACCGCCCGATGCTAAGTATTTACCACCGTTGCTCCATCGCACACAGTTTACACAAGCTGGAAATTAATTCAATTATGTATTATAATTTCAAAAATTCATGACCATAATTTATTTGATCTGCATAGAGGGCAACAGAGCAGGCCTTTGTTTTAAGGGGATAAGCTAACCAGAGGGACTGATTTGGATTAATTAAATAATAATAAATTATACCTTTGAAACGATTTTAAGTACTCTGTTTCGGTAAGAAAAGGCTTGAAATTAAATGGCTGTTATGGGACATTTATAGGTTTATTATTAGACATTTAATATTAGACCTCCAAAGACAAAAAAAGATTGATACAATTATTTTTCGACCGTTTAGCGGCTTTACTAGCAAAATTATGTAGTAAATTTAAGAAAATTGTTATTTGTGGCGATTATAATATTGATCGACTGAAACACACTCCTGTTTCAAGAGAGTTTGAAAACTTGTTACAGAGCTTTAACTTAAAACTTGCAATAAATGAGTCAACCCGCTTGCAAAGTAAAACATGCATTGATAAAATTGCACACAATATTAGAGGCTGTCAACAAAGCGTTATTGAACTAGGTCTGTCTGATCATACAGCACAAATTCTCTCATGTCCAGTTAGAAAAACTTACTCAATAACCCATTGGTATAAATTCAGAAGAGACTTTAGCACCGAAAATGTTGAGAAATTTATTGAATGTCTAAAAGCCCTAAATTTTACTGAATCCTATGAGAAAAGTGACGCAAATGCTTCTTTTGAAGAATTCCATAAGGTATTTAAACTTTTTTATGACCTCTGCTTTCCAAACATCAAAATTAAAGTTCCAATTATCCGCAAAACCAAATGGCTTAGTAACGATTAAAAATATGTTCTCTTCGTAAAAGAATGCTTCTTAAAATATATCGACTCTCAGGTATAAAGTCAGATAAGGGTAACTTTAATAATTATGCAAAAAAGTTTAAAAGAATTGTAAAACTTACTCAAAAGTCGCAAAATAATTATTATATACAAACAGCCATAACCAAACCTAAAGCAATATGGCAAATAATAAATAAAAATAAAAACAATAATCCCCCTGAAAAAATTGATAGATTAAGATATAATAATCAAGTTATAACGGCCCCTGATACTATAGCACAAACATTTAACAATTTCTTTATTGATGACATCTCGAAACTGACAAATAATAAAATAAATTACGCAAAGATTCTAACTTATAATAAACCAAACTCCTGTTTCTTAACCCTAGTTACCCTAAACAATGTTGTGAAATTAATCATGGCATTAAAAAACACCAAAAGTACGGGCTATGATGGAATTTCAACGCAAATAATAAAACGTGTAGTGTACATAATTGCCCCAATCATAACTCATATTATAAATCAGTGTCTTGAGGAAGGCATTTTCCCAACATATTTAAAAACTACGGTGGTTACACCACTATTTAAAAAAGGAAACCCAGAAGATGTACGATGTTACAGGCCGATTGCTCTCATTCCAATATTCGCCAAAATATTTGAAAAAGTACTAAATAATAAACTTACTGAATATTTCGAGAAAAATAAAATAATAATAGATAATCAAGTAGGATTCAGAAAAGGGAAATCGGTAAATTCAGCAATTCATCAGTTTTTAGAAAAAATACTTACAGAACTAGATAAAAAAAAACAAGTTACAGCTCTATACATGGACATGACAAAAGCGTTTGATTATGTTGATCATGAACTTCTTTTGCAAAAACTGGAAATATACGGAGTTCGGGGTAAAGCACTACAAATAATCAAATCATATCTATGTAACCGAATACAGTTCACTGAAATAACACAGTTATGTCCATTTACAAAGAGAGAGATTAAGTATACATCGAGTCCTAGATTTATAAAATATGGTGTACCTCAAGGGTCAATACTGGGACCACTACTGTTTCTCATTTACATAAACGATTTACCTAATGCTATTCAGCAACCTATGGTTTTATTTGCAGATGACAGTACGGTTCTTTTCACAAATAATAAAAACAAAAATCATGAACAAGAAATAAATGATTCCTTATCTAAATTAATAAATTGGCTTCAAATAAATAATTTACAAATTAATCTCACAAAAACACATTACATGAACTTTAAAAATAAAAACGCGACATCTATTCCTTTAAGTATTGCATACAATAATGAAACAGTAGCTGAAGTAGCACATACAAAATTTCTAGGAATCCATATAGATTCGAATATGTCATGGAAAACACATGTAAATAGTGTATGTACCAAATTGAATCAATTTTCTTACGCTCTATACATGCTTCAAAAAGTATCCAACCAGACCGCGCTTCTTACTGCTTACCATGCGTATGTGGGATCCACTCTGTCGTATGGGTTACTATATTGGGGAAACTCGACTGATAAAGAAATTGCGTTCAAAGCCCAAAAAAAGTGTATTAAGTCTATATGTGGATTACGCCAAACGGATTCATGTAAACCACATTTCGTAAATCTCAAGATTTTAACACTCCCTGCTCTATTTATCTACCTGGCCTCAATTTTAGTTAAATCAAACATTACAAGCTATGATACATTAAAAAGCAGAAGACTTAAACATACCTTAAGAGATAAAACGTCCCACACTAGAGCGTACAGTAATAGTGTTTTCTGTATGAGCACAAAGATTTATAACAAGCTACCGATGGACATTAAGATTATAAATTCAATTATTATTTTTAAAAGAATGCTGAAAATTTTCTTAATTAAAAAGGCCTATTACTCAATAGCAGAATTTCTTGAGGAAAAATAATTTTGTTCAATAAAGTACCTATCACTAAAGTGAATATAATTCAGTAAAATATTTTTAAAAGGATTATGATAATTAATATTAAATGATTACAATACTGTGACATAATTGAATTAATGAATAATGATAATTTTTAAAGCAGGTAACTCATGACATGTGTATTTTTATTTAGGTATGACTTTAATAATTTATAATTAATATGATGTAAATGATAAAATTATATAATGTAATTAAAACGATGTCCTATATAAAATTTAATATTTATAACTTTTTTCTTTTTAATTAATGAATGTAAATAATGCATTTTCAACTGTTACTGTTACAATTATAAGCATATATGCATGATGAAATTGCAATGCCCTAACAGGGCCACTATGTTCTAAGAACTGATATCCTCTGTTAAGAACTTTATTTATGTAGTATGTTAGCAATAAAGAATTTGAATAAAGAATTTGAATTTGACAAAAAATGAAATTTTATGAGAGACTAGCTGCTCGCCCTGGCTTCGCACGGGTAGCACTAAGTACTTATGTACGGCTATTTTAGGTAATTTTTTTACACCTTGGTTTAAATTATTGGAGTTTTAGTAAGGAGCCCTAATTTTTTTGAAAATATAATATAGCCTATGTCAGCCGGGGATAATGTAGCTTCCCAACAGTGAAAGAATTTTTCAAATTGGTTCGATTTGTAGTTTCGGAGCCTATTCAATGCAAACAAACAATCAAATCTTTCCTCTTTATAATATTAGTATAGATAAATGCTGAATAAAATACTATTGTTTTACAAAGTACTGTGAAAGACACAATTATACTGATACGAAAAGACTCTTTGGTACTAAAGTCTGGCCATTTTGTTTCATATATTGTTCTGCTATAATGCTTTAGTAGTCCACCAGTTTGGACCAATAAAAGCCAAATAAACATAGGAACAGAAAAGAATACGGAAAAGGTTCAGATATTTAAGTACTTAGATACAGAGCTACTTACCTAAGTGATTGTCCATTTGACAAAGCATCTTGGGAACATTGGGGTCCACTTCAACTGCTTCAAACAAAACTGGGCTCAGGTTCCAAACCACGACCCGCCCGGAGTCCCCGCCCTGACCCCCGGTCGCAAACCGCTTCCCCGTGGGATGTATATCAACGGAAAATATCGGTTTATCTGAAAAAAAAAACACTTTTCAACTCCTCCCTCCAACTTACGTTACTTTTCAGAGACAAATTCATGAATATTTACCATCATGATTGACCCAACTGGGTTTTAGCAGCTTCATTGATGATGTATTGATTAAATTAAACTGAAAATAACAGCTAATAAATTAATGGAAATAAATAAAGATTTTCCCACTTTATTTATTTTATTGTAAAATGACACTGACAGGACAGCATCAACACCGCCCGCCGCCCGGCAATTTGAGGAGTGCGTTCCGTTCCGTTCGTAAGAAAAATGAATAAATAAATAAAAGAAAAACCTATTGGTGGTTTTTTATAATCTGACAAAAATATAAGTTTACAGAACAAAAATTATGAAGTCTGCAATTATTTTTTGTGTTTTCTGGCCTACAACTCTGCACTTAGCACCATAAACGCGTTCCAGATTTCATATAATTTTTATCTCGCTAACTCTGTACTCCTAGAAAGAGTAAGTATAATGTCAACCAAATGCGGCATTTACAGTGAAATTACTGAGTTTGAAGTGGAACGCAATTCGTGTGCGCGTTTTGAAGTTTAGCACAGCTTGTTTCCTGATAAAATTGGAAAAAATATTTTAAAAAAAGCGGCATGAGAGGAGCGGACACTCTGATACCGGCTAGATTTTTAACTTTAACTAGTCATTTATCAGCGGTAATAACTTTGCTATGGGAGAGCCAGGAGAGCACTCGACACTGTTTGCCGAGCCACTTTCACGGCGATCATTTCCAAATATATCACAACCGGTAAGCTTTCTTTACCTATATTCACGGAGTACAGTTGTCAGAATAACTGTAAAAGTTATTGCTAAAAGAGGCTACTAGATTTATGTTACTTTTTTGTCATAACTTTGCATTGTAATGAGTTATGGTACACACGCACGGCAGATGACGGAAACAACACGATAGTCGATACGGGTTTGTGGAGGGCATTCAGCCAACATTTAAATTGGGACAGTGATACAGTTTCAGGTAAAACTGCGTCATTTTACTGAAGTAATTTATTAAGGCAGTTTGTTAGTTTGCGCCGCGCTCTCATTATATTTTCAAACGCCTGAAGAAATTGATATAGCAAGTTTAACGCCACTATATTGTTTTAGTTTTATGGTATTTTTTATTTTATTTCCTATGCATTAGGTATTTAAATCTTACTGTAAAACTTTAGACATAATTTATTTAGTTGTAAGTAATTACTTAATTATTTTATTAATATTTATATCAGTACACAGAAAGACAAGTTTAGAAATAAAGTAGGTACCCAGATTAGAGAATATTATTAAGTGCTACATAACTTAATTAAATTATCACTTAATTTTATATTTATATGTAGGTATCCAATCTAATCAATAGTACCTATACCACAAGTATAATTTGATTGGTTTAACAACACCTAAGCTATATGTTTAGAAAACAATTAGTTAATGGTTTGTCTCAAGTTATAGCAGCAATAACATTAGTAGGAAGCTTTGCTCTGCAAATGTAAACATCATGTAAGTTTATGGCATCCTGGTACCAGCACGAGGCAAACAGAGAAACACTATTGTTTACAATTTATGGTCTCTGTGGCCATGTAGCTGATATAAACACAAAGGTGGTGTTGAGCTCATTAGTTTTGATTTTGAGGCTACCTAAGCTTGATTAGTTAAAATATTAAGACAATAATTATTACCACATCCATTAAAAATAAAAGAAAACCAGTGTGATTTTGTTGTCTTTGGTGGGTACTTCTACTGTGGAGGAACGCTTGAGTTAACAATATCTAATTAAAAACAATGCTAAATTACCTATACAAATAAAGAAATGCCTGCTTGTGTTTTTGGGCAGTTTTTGTATTATTACACTCCTTTTTGGGCAGTCGTGTAACAACAGCTTTTTTCTAAATGCATAATATATAATATGGTACACTATAACAAAAAAACATTTTTTTTTTTTTTTCTGTCTGCTTGTTTTGGGTAATCTCCGAAACGGCTTAACCAATTTTGACAGGACTTTCACTGGCAGTTGGCTGATGTTAATAAGGAGTAACTAATGTACATTTATTTTAGAAAAAGAATTAGGGTGCATGTGGGCGAGGCGCGGTCATTAGCTAGATATAACTAACATTTAAAAAAACATGTTCTTGAATTGAATGCTTATAATTTAACTAAGTACCTTATGTCTTAATTAATATAAATAACGAAATTTTTGGAATTCAAGCATATTAAAACATAATTAACATAATACAAAAACTCCCACCAGATTGTGGAAAACATTGTATTTTCACATTACACACAAACTGCCTCACAATTGTAGAATTAAGTCATATTTTTCTCAGAAATTAAAAATATTAAGTATTGGATGTAAGTAATTCAACACCAGATGGGAAACGCTTCACTGTGAGAAGTTAAACCGACTTGAACTGGTATAATGGAGTATGTGTGTTTACACTACTTCTGTGTTTGGGATTAGTGAGCCATTGTAGAGCACCTATGTGTGTGCTGAGCTCGATTGTCGTTGCGGCAACGTAGGGCTGACGGCTGTTTTTTTTTTTACCTACAATATCCCACTGCTGGGCAAGTCTCGCCTATGCTTTTCCATTCATCTTTGTCTGTTGCCACAGATGGTTCACTCCGAATTTTAGGTAGGAAGCTACAAGTACGCGGCAGGCCCGTCTTGTCGGGCCAATTCAGTAAGTGTAACGTAGTCAGAAGATCTATGAGTTACGCGATAGAAAAAGGGGCAAAAATCTAGGTGAATATAAGTAGATAATTAGCGCTGTGCGACTACTGAATTGCACTTTATTGTGTCGTAGCTAGAGTCGGTTGTTATTTGAATGATTTTGCGGAGTGAACCATTTGTATTAATCGTTGCTGTTGCCTTCTCCGGCCAATAAGTCAATCAGTTGCGCCAGCGTTTTTAACGCCTGCCTCTGCATCGCGTTTGCAACCAATATCGTGTCATCAGTTCATCACACGATTTAATCACTAGCAAACAAAATTGCCAGAATCTTCCTTTTGACCTTCAATGAAAAGTAAGTGCCTGGTCGATCGAGCTCTACTCGGGTGAAAATAGATAAACATATCGTCCAGGTAAATCAATGTTGTAACAAATTCACGAGGCAGTGAAAATAGAGAAAACTAATTTTCCCAGATATGAGACCCAGCTAGATCGATTTTTCGCCCCCATAAACCCCTATATTGAAACTTTAATCGAAATCGTTAGAGCTGTTTTTGAGAATTTGATAATAAAATATAGGTAGGTGGGTATAGGTGTACACAAATATTTCTCTTAGGATAGGATATAACGTCAATTTGCATTAAACAAGCCTTAACTGCACACCTAGTCACTAGTAGCTACATAAAAAGCAAATATTTAAGCAATTAAGTCAAGTCATAAATCCCATATAACCTGCATTGTTTCTTATTTATTTAACTAATGCATTTATTACTTTTCTGTAATCTTATTCAGTTTTATCAGTGTTTGTATTAGCTACTTGCACAGTTTGTGAAGTAGGAAAAATTTCTAGTCATACAATTCATCGGTTTATTGCACAAAGACACAGTATAATAAAGTAACAGTATTAAATCTCGGCAGTGACCTTGAAATAATTACCTACAGCCGTTCGGTAGATAAACTTTCCGCGTCCGTACTAACTGCCGCGCACTCGATGCTGTTGCGTACTGATATACACTGAGTATTCATAGCGCATCGTTTCGGCCGTTTTTTATAAAGATATAGTTGTGTTACTTATTTATACTGTGACAAAGATAGTAATAATATCTATGACATCATGTGAAAGAGATCTCTTATCTAGCGACAAAGCAAACAGAAGTAAAGGAAGGCAATTTCCGTTCCCTTCCAGTTCTGTCCAAAGGGCTTGTACACAAAACTGCGTTGCGACATCACATCGCAAAAATCAGCGACGATACATCTTTTTTTTTAGGGGGGGGAAATCATCAAATGACTTCTCCCGCTCTGGGCGGAGCGGAAGGGCGTGTCAGACTTTTACTGACTAAAACCCACCCGTGTTCCTTCAGTTGCCTGTTGCCAAGGTCCCGGTATCCCTTTCGGACTTGACTTCCCCGCAACCCTGGCAGGCAGCGACGGTACCCCTAAGATTTTCTTAAGAAAGCTTCTGCGTGCGAATTCGCATCGCGCCGATTCGCTGTTTTGTGTACAAGCCCTCTGAGGACATCATGCGGTGTCATAGGCATGGCCCTTTTCAAATAACAGCCGTCGTGGGTGACCATCCATTTCATATCCAGACCCCTCCGCGACTCGGAAAGCTCGTTAAGCCGTTTGTCCCAGCTGTCATTCTCAGATCTTTGACAATCGTTATAGGTAGTTTCAAGCCTAAAAATCTGACAACCAGTCTTATCAAGGGGTATCGTAGTACCCAGTAACTGAGCTTATCTGATCTCCACAAAGCCAGATAGGCAGTCGCTCTATGTAAATACTGGTATTCAGCTGCATCCGGTTAGACTGGAAGCCGACCCAAATATAGTTGGGAAAAGGCTAGGCAGATGACCTAAAGGATTAGGTTATGAACACGTCAGCTCATCGACTCCCAGTATCCTGGAATGTACCGGATGGTACGCCAACAGTACTTTTTTTAACCGACTTCTTCAAAAAGGAGGAGGTTCTCAATTCGTCTGTATTTTTTTTTTTGTATGTTTTTTTCTCGATTTCTCCGTCAATAATGAATCGATTTTGATGATTTTTTTTTGTATGGTGAGGCATGCTTCCGAGGTGGTCCCATATAAATTTTATTAACTTTGCTTGTGTAGTTTTTGAGTTAGCTTCAATATTACGTATTTTTCCCACTTAGTTTATCTAGACGATGTTTTCATTTACTCCTTCACTGTTATTTACATCAGCTAGTGGTATTAGAATATGTGGGTACCTACCCCGGTACCACAACTAAAAAGTGAAATTAAAAAAAAAATACAAAAAAAAAACCGACTTCCAAAAAAAAACACTCAAAACTGAAAAATTACTTTAATTTCAGAAGTCGGTGGCAAAAAACGAAAATTGAAAAGCAAAGACACCGACTTTCGAAATTAAAGTTATTTTTCAGTTTAGAGTGTTTTTTTTTGGAAGTCGTTTTTTTTTTTGTAAAAAAAAATTATTTTTCACTTTTTTTAATTGTTTTGGCGTTACGAAATCATCAAATGACTTCTCCGCTCTGGGCGGAGCGGAAGGGCGTGTCAGACTTTTACTGACTAAAACCCACCCGTGTTCCTTCAGTTGCCTGTTGCCAAGGTCCCGGTATCCCTTTTGGACTTTCCCGCAACACGCTAACTGTGCTGCAGATGCGATCAGAATTTCGAATGGCTCCTGAACAATATTAGGCAATGCTGTTACTCTTGCCTCTCAGAATCTTACCGTAGAAGTCTACCGATCTTTATCAGTTTAAAGGGTGTTTATATTTGGCGCAGCCTTCCACTTCGTACCATCCCTGAACGCCTTGACCTGTCTCAACATCCGATTATAACTGGTTAAAATTGCCACCGGCTATCCAAAGTTTACAAAACACGAGGTGTAGTGTCGGTTCTCCGGACACTAAGTACGGCTGTAGTGCGCCTGCGCAGCTCCGCAGCGGTCAGGCGACCAATAGCGTGCACGTGAACAGTGTCCGTGTAAAAGTTCGATTTTTAAATCAATTTAGCTATATCCAGCTGTTTTATACCTTCTGGTTTTAATATCAGCCAGATTTCAGTTTTTAAGTGTCCCCCAGTTAAATATATGGGGTCAACGGCCTCTAGCGAAGTAAGTGTAATTTGTTTTTTTCTTTCTTCTATTGTTAATTCTATCGTTCTACCGTTATTTCTTTGGATTAAAGAAATAACGATCGTGCTTAAGATTCGATGTCCGCGAGTAGGTATTTTCCAATAATTTAAAAGTGCACTCTGGTGGGGTATTTGTGCTATTAATATATAAGACATAAACACTTAGAGGTGCAAAATGTTAAGTCTCGATAATATGCAATGAATAAAAAGGAAATAAAAATAATATGAATGGTATCGGTATATCCTAAGGTATCGATTAGGAACCGGACCTTAATACTATGGGGAACTGACTGATATTGCATGATACTCAATCAATTAAAATGAGCTCATAGTACCTAATTGGATAAATGCATGAAAAGCGACGAAAAAAAATCGTCAAATCCGTCAGCCACACTTCACTTCTTATTAGCGCATCGATGTAAAAAGTAGTAATCTCAAGTTTATTCCCATAAAAGACACGGATGAAACACCTACCTACTGTATGTTAGCCATAAGGACCAAAGCTAAGGTCAGATTTGTATTCAATGATGGGCAATGCATTTCAGAGTTTGCTATTATTAATAACTAGCTTCCGCCAGCGGCTTTGCCCGCGCGGTATGTCGATAAAAAGTACCCTTTGTCCTGCCTCAGGATTCCATCTATCTCCTTGCCAAATTTTGTCGAAATCCGTTCAGTGGTTTAGGCGTGAAAAGGTAACATACAGACAAACAGAGTTACTTTCGAATTTATAATATTAGTATGGATTGCACCTAGCATTTCGCTCGCCAGAAAACTTTGGGTTATCTTTAAGAACCCCATAGTATTTCTCTATCTAAATTCGACTAAGATCCTAGTGATGATGCTCAGTAAGACTGATCACGGAGTCTATGTAAAAATTGTCTCTGATGTCCTAGCCTGAATTTTTCATCATAAATGGTGTTCGTGTGCCCATTAGGCGTCGCCTTAGGATTTTATGCAGAAATAATATGTTGAAAAAGCCGATTGACCTTGTAGAAGCTGAGTATAATTAGATAAGACAACCTTAAACTAGACGAACGAAACTAGAGATGTAATGTAACACATAATGTGCCTTTTCTCTTGTAGTACAAGCTTACTTGTCTCTCAACTTTCTTCTCGACTTACGAAAAGCTCAAGCCATGGTTATAAGATTGACTGGACTGTCCAGGATGTGCCAGACAAAAGCTTAGCACCGTCACTCTTGCGAGGTTTCTTTTATTAATTCAAATTATATTTTTCCCCGAGCCGATTCCCCGAAACTAATAGCAATATCAGCAATATGGTATCTTCTATATAATTAAAATCTTAAAATTCATTCACTGACAGACAACGCAGTGAGTGAGCTCTACGGAAGGATTTTTGAATATTCACCCCCAAAAGGGGATAAATACAGGATGAATGTTCGTATCAAGTTTTTGCCGATGAGACATCCCATCGAGTAATACAGCTCATCTAATAGAAAACTTAGCCCCAAGCACCCGAGTAGAAAAATAAACAAGGTACTATAAGTATATCCGGAGGCGGTTGTCATTCGTACATCTTTAACAGTTGTTACGGGTCGCCAGAAGTCCGAAAGTCTGACAACTAGTCTTACCAAAAGGTATCGTATTATACAGTTACTGGGTTGTGGAGGTCAGATGGTAGTCGTTCCATGTAAAATACTGGTATTCAGCTGCATCCGGTTAGACTGGAAGAACTAAAGTATTGACGTAATAAAGACGTGTCGGAGTTCCGTAATGTCGAAGTAAAATCATGTCGTAGTACCGTTTGTCGAACTTCAGTTTGGTAGTCCCCCAACATAGTTGGAAAAAAGCTAGGCACATTGATTGATATCAGGAGACGGCAGGTTGGCTAGAAACAAAGGAACTAGGCCACTGAAGCTTCGAGTCGGAGTGAGTCATCGAAGGATGATTCACTCCAACTCGAAGCTTCAGGTGGGTCTTTTTCCACCAATGTGAAGAGAAGAGCAACCAAAAACAACCGTTAAATTGTCATAATTTTTCTCATCTCTCCAAGACCGAGAAATAATGAAATCCTTTTTTACCAAATTCTTCAAAAAATTAAAAATCCGGAGTCACACGTAATCTGTTCGATTTATGCCCTAACACGTGTGACTCCGGTTTTTTAATTTGTCTGTCTTTTTTTTTTTAGTTACTGACTTTATGTCCCCTAGAGGGCGCCATTTTTAATTTAATGTAACGTCATATAGCCTATAACCAGCGGACGATCAAGACGCTTCCAACGATACCTCATTTGTGAAATTGTGATGAGTCGTTTAGAAGATATGAGGGAACAGATGAACATACATACATACATACCGGTCAAAATCATAACCCTCCTTTTTCTTCGCCGTAGTGGGTAAAAAGGAGGAGGTTCTCAATTCGTCTTTATGTTTTTTACGCGACTACTCCGCCAATTTCCCATTCGATTTTGATGAACCTTCTTTTTTGTTTGGTAGGTCATGCTTCACAGGTGGTCCCATAGAAATTTTATTAACTTTGCTTGCGTAGTTTTTGATTTAGCTTCAATGTTACGTATTTTCCCCACTTAAATATGTAGACGATGTTTTAAGTGACTCCGTCACTGTTATTTACATAGCTGGTAGTGGTATTCGAATTTTGAGTAGGTAGGTACCACAACTAAAAAGTGAAAAATAAAAACTTTTTCCAAAAAAAACAACCGATTTTTTTTTTTTTGTGAAAAAGTTTTTTGATTATCCCATTTCTGCTTTGCTGTTAGTCCTTACTTCTAGTTGAGCAGTAGGGGAGGAGGAAGTAGCATTTGAATCCATCATCATTGTTATCCACTCCCCCCATCCTAATTTATTTTGGGATCGGCCCAGTACCTACGTCCCTTTCTTCCATACATCTCTATCAGTCCTCCAAGAAGATTTGTATCCGTCATTATGTATAAAATTTCCCCGAACGCTTCGTGCAAGCTGTTTCGTAACTTGTTTGTAAGTTATACGGTTGTACGCGCCTCGAACAGTTAGGAGAGTTCAAGGTTGATGATTCCTCCGATCGCACGCGGTATCCGACTATTTACCTCATTCACGATTTGTCTCGCATAAACTTTGGTGGTGTTTATGTAACACGATATTTTAATCATGGTTCGGGAACATGAGGAGAAAAAGGTTGGCAACTAAAAAGTTTTATTTATTTTCATTCTGTGTGATCAGTTGTTTTTTAAAATTTTGTGTCTGTGGTGTTCCTTTATTTTCATTATTTCGGTGTATAAAAAAGGTTTTTTTTTTGGTATCGTGTGTGGTCTGTGGCGTCCAGTTTTCGGAAAAGAATGTATGGATTAAGTATACCTACTTAATTATTTTCTGGGTAAGAAAATTTATTTTTATCTGTGGGCAGCGATGGCAGCAACATTTTGCGTTTATTTTATTTTTTATAAGTGAAACCAAAATTCCTCAATTCTCGCTATTGCAGCTACTATTGTTTGTCTCTGCATTACCCAAAAGTTGACTGGTTGAATGCCTATTGCATTAAGTCGGCCTCTGAACATTTGTGTGTATAAAGTATTGAATAAATTAATTTTGGCGGTTATTACCCGACTAAAGGGATAGGTTAGGTACTTCAATTAACAACTGGGTCGCAGCTGTAAGCTGAAATACTTACGCAATAAAAGCTAATCGTCTGTGATTTCCTCGTACTAAATCACAATACCGGGACAAATTCTATCACTTTGTGGTTAAAAGGACCATTTGGAAAATATTTTAGGGCTACAGACATATTATATGTATAGAACAAGTTATTAAAACAAGTTTCGTGCGGCTGGCAGCCTGCTGTTCTCAATCCGTTTTTATCATCGACCTTGTTGACTTAGGTAAACATTATGAAAAAAAAATCATTCAGTAGTTTAGGTAGATGATTTATGGTTTTAGGATAAGATGAGATGCTGTTCATTGAATGCTAAAATCATCGTTTATAGGGTTCCGTTGCCGAAGGCTGCCAAACGGAACCTTATTGTTAAGCCTCCGCTGTCCGTGCGACTGTTTGTCAGCGGGGTATATCTCATGAACCGTAATAGATAGACTGTTGAAATTTACATTGTGTATTTATATTGCCGCTATAACAGCAAGTAATGAAAATTAAAGTTAATAATTAAAGGGACATATCAGAAACGTGTTTTTTTTTCGGCGTTTTTTGTTCGATTTTAATACGGTACGGAACCTTTCGTGTGTGATTTTTGATTATTTATTTTAATTTAAACAATGGAATCGTTAAGCATCTACGACAGACACAAATAATTAGGTAGGTAATGCATCAGGGAGAGTTTTAAAACAATATAAGTTTTAGTGATGTGCACTGGCACGGCGCGCGTCGTAATCTAAACAAAAGTAGTTTCCGATCTCCTGTAAATTGCTATTCCAAAAAAATACGTCCCGACCCGAAATCTTGAGACGCTACCGAGCCAATCGTGACATCATAAAAACTTCCACAAAGTCAATGTAGTTGATATTTTTATGAAACCTCTCAGTAATGTGCCGTAACTACTTAGTAAACTATAATTGGAACAGCACATTACTTAATAATTACACTTACGAGGTAATCTATTCGTAACCGGTGCACCTGCGCTTGTATATATCATGAATATGGAAAGGAAACTGGTGTGATTGTGATTATCAATAATATTATGATTGTATGCCTAGACGTCAAGGCGATAGGTATTTTTCTCTCGTGAGAGGATCTCAAACGAATGGCCAAAGTCCAAAATCATTTATTCAGTTAGGCTGAAAATACAGACCCCCAAAACGCCCGCCCTTCACCAACAGGCTGTTTAATAAATAATGACAGACAGATACGATTTTCGACTTTAAACCAAAATAAACAAAGAAGACATTCAATTGAGATTTTAATACGTATTTATCATCCGTACAAAAATAACAGACTGTTATTTTTTTATAACAGTAATAACTGATAACAGATATTGTGTTTAACCTGTTACCTACAACCCATCTCTACTTCCCAGTTGGAGGAAGCTTTTTAGCTTGGAAGAAGTGTCGCAACAAACTCCTACTCCACTCCTCGCTGTATTTGGTGGGAGTATGTCGAGTCTCTACTCGGGCTTTCGTTTGTGTAGCTAACTCAAAAACTACGCAAGCAAAGTACCTATATTTCTAAGGAGAAGACCAAACATGACCTACCAAACGAAAAATATAAATTAGTCATCAAAATCTATTCATAATTGGCGGAGTAATCGCGTAACAAACATAAACAAAAAAAAAACATACAAACGAATTGAGAACCTCCTCCTTTTTGAAGAAGTCGGTTAAAAATAAGCAGCAGCTGCATACTTCGCACTAACATTTTGTGACTAAATAGGCGATACCAAAATGTATTAAGAAAACATTTTTAACCGACTTCTTCAAAAAGGAGGAGGTTCTCAAAAAAAAAAAAAACATATAGACGTAAGTTTTTTTTTTTTTTGTGTGTATTTTACGCGATTACTCCGCCAATTATGAATCGATTTTGATGATTCTTTTTTTTTTTTTTTGTTTGGGACCACCTCTGAAGCATGACCTACGTCATGCTTCAGAGGTGGTCCCATATAAATTTTATTAACTTTGCTTGCGTTGTTTTTGAGTTAGCTTAAATAATTATGTATTTTTCCCACTTAGTGTATGTAGACGATATATTGTTCGACTCCTTCACTGTTATTTACATACCAGGTGGTATTCGAATTTGTATGGGGTAGGTACCACAACTAAAAAGTGAAAAATAAAAACTTTTTATAAAAAAAAAAATAAACAACCGACTTCCAAAAAAACACTAAAAACGTGAAAAATAACTTTAATTTCGGAAGTCGGTGGCAAAAAACGAAAATTGAAAAGCAAAGACACCGACTTCCGAAATTAAAGAAATTTTTCACGTTTTTAGTGTTTTTTTGGAAGTCGGTTGTGTTTTTTTTTGTAAAAAGTATTTTTACTATTACTAAATGTGTAGTATTTTACCTAATGGAACCAATTTGGGTTTAAAAGTATTAAGTTGGTCATGAAGGGGCAGTGTGGAAATTACCGGGCCATGGCAGAAACATGTTTGGGAAACACAGATGTACTGAATTTAAGGTAGCAGTTCTGTTTGTGCGTCGATGACCCTTATCACCGTGTATATAAACGAGGGTTTTCATTCTTACACCGGCCATTGATGAAAAGGTTATGATTCATAACCTTATCGTGTTGTCAAGTGCACGTAATGTAAACATGCTTGTGTCCGCACGTGTAACGCGAAGTACCTCCTTTGTTTTCACGTCCGTCACGCGAGTTAATGCGATTGTTGACCGGACTTCATTATTAGGTACTAGATTAGACACTAGATTATTTTTGATGCCGAACCAGGGCCGGATTTATAGGTGTGGAGGCCCCGGATAATTATATGGAACTGACGAGAAACATATATTTAATACGTATCATTTTTACGACCATCCAGGACATGAAAAGAAAATTGAAGAAGGTTCCTTGAGATTTGAACTTTTTTTATCTAACAAATATCAAATTGTGGAGGCCCTTGTGGAGACCCGGGGCCATGGCCCCTGTTGCCCTGCCTTAAATCCGGTCGTGTGCCGAACTATCGACTGTATATTGGGATGGGCTCGGTTTCTGAAACTATGATCTGACACACATTTTTGTAACTCGAAGCCTCCTAAGTTCAGTAGTTTGCTCATGAGTCATGTAATTGTAAACACTAACAGCTTCATTTTCTTTCTCACATCCTGACAAAAGATCATCTATATAGCATGAACAAAAACTCCGTCTGATCCGTGAGGGTGTTGTTAAGCTATTTTCTTTAAAATTCACGTTTTTAGTACCTACCTAAATTACCCCAATTTCATTATAAATTATCGAATTTTCTACAGAGGTCGTAAGTTATGACTTATGACTTGTAGACATCCACTAAACAACGGCCGCGCGCGCCCCATGTAATAACCCGGTAAAACTCCCTATTGAAAAAAAAAAATGAGGCGTTTTTTTTTTTCTTTTTAACCGACTTCTTCAAAAAGGAGGAGGTTCTCAATTCGTCTGTATGTTTTTTTTTTTTTGTATGTTTGTTACGCGATTACTCCGCCAATTATGAATTGATTTGATGATTCTTTTTTTGTTTGGTAGGTCATGCATCCGAGGTGGTCCCATATAAATTTTATTAACTTTGCTTGCGTATTTTTTTAGTTAGCTTCAATATTACGTATTTGCCACTTAGTTTATCTAGACGATATCCTGATTGTCTCCTTCACTGTTACTTACATAGCAGGTAGTGGTATTCGGATTTGTGTGGGGTAGGTACAACTAAAAAGTGAAAAATAAAAACTTTTTACAAAAAAAAACAACCGACTTCCAAAAAAAACACTAAAAAAGTGAAAAATTACTTTAATTTCGGAAGTCGGTGGCAAAAAACGGACATTGAAAAGCAAAGACACCGACTTCCGAAATTAAAGTTATTTTTCACTTTTTTATTTCCATAGAGAACCACATAAATATACTCTCAGTATGATTCTTAACAACACCCTCACGGATCGGACACAATAAAGTCGCTTTTCGTGTCTGTCTGTGTGACCGCGTTGTTTTTTTAAGATAAGCAACGAATTTTCATGCGGTTTTCCCCATAATTTAGAGAATCTTATTCCAGAAGGTGTATCTTAAAAGTTATTTATTATAAATTGCAGTCGCTTTTCCGGTTTGTCTGTATGCCCGCATTGTTCTTCTAAACCACGCAATGACGCAAAAGATTTTGGTGAGGTTTTCCCCATCGTTTAGAAAATTTATTCCGGTTTTATATTATATATATAATAAATAAATATATTATATAAACTTTTTTTTTTTTTGTTACACTAATATTAAAGAACGCTAAGCGAAAACAAAGCACGGGAAGGCGACGCAATGCGGGCAGGTCGGGAGAACAAGAAAATTCACTCGGGCGAAGTCGCGGCAGAATCTAATCCAGAATATTGCAATAGTCATCATCAGACAATGCTCAATAAGCATCTCTGCTTACTTAATTTTTTTCTCACATTAATTTTAGAAACAATAAAATTGATTGATAGATTCTATACTTTGTTAGTATTATGCCTTTGTTTTACACTTATATACGTACCTACCACTGTCACAGCGTGATTGACATTGTGTGTCCTTTGTTGAATTTGTTAAACACTCATACGATTGTATTCGTAAGTCAAAGTAAAAGTCAAATAATGTCTTTTTGTTGTCCTAGTATAGGTATTTGTAGTGTGGTACAGTTACGATCTCCTCATAAAGTATTTATAGGTATTTTATGGTGTTACGAACATAGTATTCTCGAAGCCATACTCGAAGCTTGTTTACTTGTAATAAGGCCTACATTGTCCTACGATACATTAACACTGTTTTATGTAAATATTGTTAAAGCCAATTATTTTTTAAATAGTAACCGTGGAGTTTCTTGCCCGCTCTTCTCAATAGGAAACGACCAATTGGTATCGTGCACCTAGATTGTGACGTGTCATACATAAGTGCCCATGTAGGTTTATGTGAAATATAATATTTAGATTTTGATCATACTTTTATGAAATAGGTCTTTGTCAAACTTGTAATCGTTATTCAATTTTCACAAGAAAATCGCTTTTGAATTTCGCGTATAGGTATGTACTCACATTATTTATATATGCTCGTATTAACTCTGTCGTGCGTGTTTCGTGACAGTAGGTTCCTATTTTATACGCGTTCCGGTTCATGCCATCTTAAAGGTTATTTTTCTTTTAGTAAAATTACTGCAAACTCATAAACGAAGCTTGTAAGTTCTTAAAGAAAACGATACTTGCTTGCATTAATTGTATCTTAGCTTTTTTTGAGGTTACGTTTTATTTCTTCTGTGTACTTACTGCGTTGCTGATTCGTGCCTTTTAAGACTCTTACATACAGGCGAGACTTGTCGCGCGACGCGACTTTTATCAAAATAATATCTGAGAAAACTTCACGGCGAACAATACGGCGGCGCCGTCGCGTCGCGCGACGGGTCGCGCCAGTATGTAAGATCCTTTATGTTGTATCATTAATTTAAGTAGTGACTTTATACCCTTGTGTTCAGTAGGTATTAAGCATGCGCATGATTGCAGGTTGGTAGCCGGTTTCGGGTCATCGCTAGCCCTAATCCTGCTAGAGTACTTCACCTTCTTGTCCGGACTAACCATGTTCTCCCCTGCAGCCTGTCTTACATGTATCCTTTAATGTTTCGCTTTTTGTTTTGGTCGCATATGAGTGGTAACAAAACCAGCCGAACTATTTTGTAAAAATCTAACCGAGAAAACGAATGTGAAGAGAGCTGTCAATAGTGTCCATCCCTAGCATTAGTGGAATGACAGCTCACTTCACCTATACTCCATTTAAAATAAGATTAGTTTAAACAAACCTTTTTACAGTCCGTTCAACCGATTTTGACTTCTATACCGTAGGCATAAGGATGGCATTAAAAGCAAAAAACGTTACACAATACCAACTGTCTACTTCATTTTTCATGCCATCAACGCAAAGAAGTCAAAATCGGATGGACGGACTGTAAAAAAGGCTTATTTAAATGTCTAATCTTATTTCAAATGGAGTATAAGTTTTCACAGTGAATTTTTTACAGAATGGACCTGCACCCTAATGGCGTAATACAATTTCAATCGCAAGCTAAATCATTAATTTGAAGGCAATTGCTAATCCATTGCTTCCTTATGTTCGAAAAATTTGTCTTTTCAAGCGTAAATAACGCAATGAATGATGTTGAACTGTCAAAATGAAACCCATTGCTACTAGTTAGTGTGTTACGTGTTAGTGTGTCGCATTCTATTGAAACTCCGTAATGCGCTTGATCAGCTCGAAGTCAAAGTGTTACCACCGATGTGATATCCTGTACTTGTTGGCTTTCCTGTATTGTGTATACTCCATTTGAAATAAGATTAGACGTTTAAATAAGCCTTTTTTACAGTCCGTTCAACCGATTTTGAATTCTATTGCGTTGGTGGCATGACAAATGGCAGCCGCAGTAGATTATTGGTATTGTGTAACTTTATTTGCTTTTAATGCTATCCTTATGCCTACGGTATAGAAGTCAAAATCGGTTGAACGGACTGTAAAAGAGTTTGTTTTAATGTCTAATCTTATTTCATATGGGGTATAGTATTGTGTAGAATGGTATGTGTTACATTTCGATTCAAACCTAATGGCGGATCGGAAGTAAGCAAGTCGCTGCGCAGTACCCCACCCCTCACCCCGATAACACATGAAATTGTTACTCCGCAGCGACTCGACTCATGTTCTGAGCTGGCATTCTGTTTGAATCGAACTGTACTCGGTGGAAATATCTGAAGATCTATGATATTCCATCAACTTATTTATTAGCAATTGAATAGTAAATAGTTATAACATATTTTTATGAAATTAACTAATTAAAACTCTTGATTGGTTGTATACTTAGTTTTAATTTTATAAAGCGTACCTAGTTAATAAACCCTTGTACACACTAGTAGAGCACAAGTTTATCCGCCAACCCGCACTGGGCCCGCGTAGTAGATTATGGCCAGTGGGCCGTAATTCACTACGTGGGCCCAGTGCGGCCTCTTTCCTCCTCTCGGCCTGCTCTCTCTCACAAAGAGGAAGCCTGTGTCCCAGCATTGTGAGGCTGACTGATTATGTTATTATAGAGTATGTCCGGACATGGACTAGCGATATTCTAAATACTTAAATATAAACTATTTTAAAGTACAATTAGACTCTAAGCTCAGGTCCAATACAGTTCTCCGCTATGTGGCAGCCATCTTGTTTTTTTGTTGAAATATTCTCTATGGGAGTACAAAAAAAATCATATCTCTCAAAGTTTTAGTCATATTGAGATAAAAATAGGCTTATTAGAAAGGCAATAATATTATCTACCGTCTGCATTACAAAGTTCACAATTCCATAACTATTGAAAAAAAAAAGTGAAAATCGAAAAAAATAACGTAATATTAAAATTATGCAATTCAACCAATAATTGTTAATTAGAATTACTACAAAAACACCCCGACAAATTTTGTTTTTACTAGATCAACAGATTTTGAGCTAAGCTACTACAATGCAACATAACATTCACAATTGTATGTCTAATACTTTAAGAGTTATTGTTGTTTGAAGATAGCATAATGCGCAAGCACAAAAAAAGGCCATTGTCGGAATCCTAAACAGGAAATCATTAAAAAAAAAAAAAAATAGATTTTATTTGAGTATTTAGGACACATTGTATATTATGTACATATGTTGTACACTAATGTATTGGCCATAATACGACTCATACATGAGGTGTCTACTAATTATATGAAATATGATAATATTTTTTTTTAAACTTATGTTATTCTTTGGTCTTCGAAGGTCATTGCTATAATTACGTCATAAAGTCTTACATAAGCAGGTGTTTGTTCATGCTAAAATGGTTGTTAATTCACATTGTTGTCTCGACTCGTGTAGCATGTTTACTTCTATGTATTTTGTATGATTGTACTTAAGAGCCTATACAACCTCAAATTGCTTAGCATGATCCTCCGTTATTTATATTAATTTTGAAATGATGCTAGGTCCTATGTTTGACGAAAACACGATTACTTACATAAAATTTTCTCTATAGAAAAAAAATCCAAAGTTACCTCTAAACCGAACTATAAACCGCTGGTATTCAAACAAATAAGATCATTAAACTTTGGATAATAACTGAACTAACTATAAAGCAGGTCTTATGTTTTATAAAAAATATTTATTACCATTATTTTCATTGGAAGAGCAATTACCTAAACTATTCGAGCCTTGGAGTCGCCACGCCAGCACCCCACTCTGTCTCGCTCTCACTCAGTACGCGAGTAGTACAGTGCGGGCGAGATGAAAATTGAATTTGAGTTGAGGTAGTAGGTAGGGATAGGTTCTTAATAATACCTACAAAAAATAGTAATCAAGGAAATATTCAGCAGCTCTGCTATGCTTGCTATGACAGTTAGCTTGTAAAACCCAGATATATACAAAGAGAAAACCAGTTTACAAAATACTTTGCTTGGAATCAGCTTCAAACTAAAAACATTAAAATTATCACTAAAATTGGTACATAATACAGTTCGGTTCAAGTTTAATGGCGACCCGGAACATGAGGCGAGTCGCTGCGCAGTAACAATTTCATGTGTCAACGGGGGTGAGGGGTGGGGTACTGCGCAGCGAGTTGCTAACTTCCGAGCTGCCATTAAGTTTGAATCGAACTGCACTAAGGGCTTATTCATAATAATATGTAGAACGCTTAACTCTGGTAACCAGCGCCGATACGCCAGCGCTTAGAGCATTGAACAAAGTTACAATACAAATAAATTAATAAAAAAATGTAACAAAATAATTTCAATACTTTTTAGCACTAATAAACAAATTGCTCATTCCACTCATAACGAAGTAAATGAAATTGTATATAGGTAGGGTGGATACACACGGCTACAAATCAAGCTATACGTATCCAGTATAAGCTGATCTCGCATTGTATAAGATTTCCGTACAATGAGAGGTCAGCTTGTACTGGAAAAATACTAAACCGGTTCCTCCAATCACGCCTATCTAATATGCCTTAGCAGTCACTTTTACTTCGCGAACTTGCTTTAGAGTAGAGTATCTATAAACGATGTATAAACTAACACTTACTTTCCAATTTAATGTCTTCAAGTAATCGCAGTTTCTAAAGGCCTATGGTTTTACTGCCTAAGAAATATAGGCCTTGAACTTTTACACATAAAGTTGAAAATAGATAAACTTCATTTAGTCCGAAAGCGCATAAATGCGGATAGCGTCTGAGATAATTATTTTTTTTACTTTATTTTAACATGCACAATGTTGTTGATATTTGCTTTGCAGTAAAATCCGATCTCGGCGTCGGCGTTGCGCCACGCCGCCGCCGTGCCCTAAGAAATTCTCTGATTCAGTGAATCTGCTGGCAAATCTCATGAGCTTACTTCTACTTACTTAGCCCCATTTACATGATGCAAGTTAATTGCCTGTGGCATACCATAATATTAAATTGAAGCAACAAATTATATTTTTGTTTCAACTTATGACATGATTTACATGTAAATCAGCACCCTAATTGCGTACTACATGATCAATTACAATCTGAATCGGTTTGAAACAAATTGCTAATCCATTGATTCATAAGTTCAAAAAAAAAACTGCTCTAAAACGTAAATAACGCAATGAATAATTGTAGTTGAACTGTCAAAATGAAACAAATTGGTATTAATCGGTTTCGAAAATAAATTACGCAATCAGATAGCATGCTCTTGACGAAAATAAAAACAACTAAGTAATCTGGCTGGCTCAGGTCACAAAAGAATAAAAAGTATGCATATTTAACAAGCTTTGTCAATTGCTTTAAGGAATGATAATGATTGATATAGTCCTGTCTATTTTGACTGGCTTTATGACGGGTAGCCCAATAATTCTTGTCGTTGTTATCAATTTTAATTAAGCCCTGTTTCTCTTTTCCCACCGCATTGCTTTCATGACAAAAAAACAGCGACATCTTTAGCATGTAAGGCCACTATGAAGAATATTATCATGTACCTATGTGATGCAAGAGCGAGCGAAGCGAACACGAAATTTTTTTCATCCCGCTTTGAATAAAGGTTCTTTTTTCTCTTTGACTGAACATACAGAAATAGAACAATAAGATTATCGACTTATGCAGAAAAGTTTGAGAATTAAGAGAATGTAAGATGCATATATTTTTTTTCATTCAATACAAAGTCAGAGAACATAAAAATACAGTATGTAAGCGTACTCAGATTATAAAGTCCGTATACTTAATCTAAATATTATGTAGATTAGGTACAATCTGTACCGATACGGAGGTACTCTAAGGTCGATCTTTGGATTGAAATTTTGGTTTCTCACATTTCGGGGAGGGGTTTGAACCCCGAACCCCCCCCCCCCCTGCCTACGGCCCTGCAAAAAGTAGACTATGTCCTTCCCCAGGATGCCATCTATTTCCTTTCCGTTCAGTGGTTTAAGCGTGAAAAGGTAACATACAGACAGACAGACAGAGTTACTTTCGAATTTATAAGTATGGATTGGTATGGATTCAATAATTACATCTACACGAGCGACCTTTGGTTGGAACTGCTCACCTTATACATTCTTAGTTTATTTCTTACTTTAGCGTTGTATTAATGGACCTTCTGTCACAGAATTAATAATAATAGTAACTACTACGCTTCATTAACGTATTACGTTTTAGCTAGATAACAAATTAAGTCATTTTATTCAATAATTAAGACTACTCATTGTATAAAAGTGGGCTATAAGGTTATCGGTTAATGATAACTTATCTTTTATTAGGTTATCTTATAGTGAAGTCACGTGAACATATTCGTAAGAAGTTGAAAGAATCATCTTAGTGCTAATTTGCAAAACCCTAATTACGTAATGCACGATCGTCGATCGGTAGTTCGTTAGTACGTTGTTGAGCAGATTTGTTTCGAACTTATGAAGCAATGGATTCATAAGTTCATGCATTTGTTTCGAACCGATTCCAATTCTGATTGATCGTGTATATTCGTTTGCTATCGTTATTTCTCTTAAGTTTATACAGGGTGTTAGGGTAGACACCGTTATCCTTGAAACTAGTGGTTTGGTGTCATCTATAATATACTTTTTCTATGGGACCAACTTTGAAATCACAAAAAAAAAACTGCTGTTCCATAAATTTTGTCGATTTAAGTGAACACAAATGTATGAAACAGCTGATTTTTTTTTTCGCGATTTCAATGTTGGTCCCATAGAAAAAGTATATTATAGATTACACCAAACCACTAGTTTCAAGGATAACGGTGTCTACCCTTATACCCAGTATTGTTTATAAGCATAATACAGTTCGATTTAAACTTAATTACGGCTCGGAAAATGAGGCGAGTCGCTGCGCAGTATCGATTTCAAGTGTCAGCGGGGGTGAGGGGTGGGGTACTGCGCAGCGAGTAGCTATCTTCCGAGCCGCCATTAAGTTTGAATCGAACTGTATCTATATATTTATTCTTTTTCGAGTTATCTCGTGGCTAAGTAATAACAGCCGCACGGGTCGATCCATCAGGTTAAGCTACGCTTGCCGGGGTTGGTCCGTGGATGGGTGACCATCTTTACATACCGAGACTCCTCCGTGTCTCGGAAAGCACGATAAGCCGTTGGTACCAGCTGGCATTTGTAGATCCTTGACAGTTGTTACAGTCGTCAGAAGTCCGAAAGTCTGACAACCAGTCTTACCAAGGGTTATCGTGTTATCCAGCAACTGGGTTGTGGAGGTCAGATAGGCAGTCGCTCCATGTAAAATTCTGGTATTCAAATGCATCCGGTTAGACTGGAAGCCAACCCCAACATTGTTGGGATAAGGCTACGCAGATGATGATATCAATTATGTTGCACTTGCCATGTTCCGTTTGGGGTCCCAAACAGAACCCCAGCCATACGGTGATGTTTCTGTTGGTGATGTTTCGGGTCCGGAACCTTCTAAAGCATATCTACTGGTCAAATTCTTAATCATATCAGAGCCTTGAGCACACACAGTCCAAATGAGACAACTAATCATAACATGGTAAACAAGTAATTTTTTAAACCGAATTCCAAAAAAAAATACTACAAAGTGAAAAATATCTTTGTGTTTCATTGGTTTTCAATTTCCGTTCTTTTACATCAACTTAAAGCTTTTATTAACCGACTTTCAAAAGAAAAGTTTTTATTAACCGACTTTCAAAAGGAGGAGGATCCCAATACGAAGGAAATCTTTCCCTATACGTACTACAATTAAAAAAGAACAAAAAAAGGCATTCGAATTGAGAACTTCCTCCTTTTTTAAGTCGGTTAAAAATTAAATGCGTTGGTAAGCGCATCACCTGAGAACGGCTGGACCGATGTGGCTATTTTTTGTCTTAAAATGTTTGTAATAGGCCGAATTAAGTTTGTATGGGAAGAAAAATTTGAAAAGGGTATATTTAAAAATTCGGGAAAACTGAAATTGCTTTTTCTATGGGATTTTTGTATGAATGATTGAAACTTCGACAGGAAAACGTCTGTATATTATACATATAATGTATGTATACAAAATATTGTGAAACATTTTAAATGAGTACCTACTTTATTTCTTGCCCATTCTGCTCCATACGACAATTAAAATAAATTCTATATTCTTAATAAAAAGAAAAGACTTTCCAAAGTCCCTTTTTAACCGACTTCTTCAAAAAGGAGGAGGTTCTCAATTCGTCTGTATGTTTTTTTTTTTTTTTTTTTTTTTTTGTATGTTTTTTACGCGATTACTCCGCCAATTATGAATCGATTTTGATGATTCTTTTTTTGTTTGGTAGGTCATGCTTCCGAGGTCCCATATAAATTTTATTAACTTTGCTTGCGTAATTTTTGAGTTAGCTTCAATATTACGTATTTTTCCCACTTAGTTTATCTAGACGATATCCTGTTTGACTCCTTCACTGTTATTTTCATAGCAGGTAGTGGTATTCGGATTTGTGTGGGGTAGGTACCACAACTAAAAAGTGAAAAATAAAATCTTTTTACAAAAAAAAAAAACAACCGACTTCCAAAAAAAACACTAAGAAAGTGAAAAATAACTTTAATTTCGGAAGTCGGTGGCAAAAAACGGAAATTGAAAAGCAAAGACACCGACTTCCGAAATTAAAGTTATTTTTCACTTTCTTAGTGTTTTTTTTGGAAGTTGGTTGTTTTTTTTTTTGTAAAAAGTTTTTATATATGCCTATCTTCGTCGATACATATTATTATAAATTAAAGTCGCTTTTCGTGTTTGTCTTGTCTGTATATCCGCGTTGTTCTTCTAAACCACGAAACAGATTTGATGAGATTTTTACCATCGTTTAGGGAATTTATTCCGGAAAGTTTGTGTGTATAATACGTTAGTATTAAAATAACATACAACGCGCCGCTACAATGGCGACATTAATTTAACACACGGGTAAGGCTAGTGGTCAGTAAACATAAAAATTATAATAAAATAAAATAATTCGTAAATTGAAAATTTATAATTTTCATTCATACTAAATAATAAAAACATAACCAAAATTGAGATCACTCTATGTAAAAGGTTCATTCATGAAGCTACCTACCAGCGGGCTTACGTTCAATCGGTAAAATCGTTGGTCGGCATAATTTCTAAGAAATTGCGCGGCTTTCCTTTTATTCGCCTACATATGATCCGTGACCCGGGCAAATGACCTCTGCGCTACAGTTCTTGTACAGGTAAGTAAAGGTTGCTCCAGGATGGTAGTTTAGAAAATTGTAAATAAATCAATAAATAATAACGTTTAATGAAATTCAAATATTTTCATAAAACGAACACGCGAAATCGTATACGTGTGTTAAATTAATGTCACCATTGTAGCGGCACGTTGTATAACTAAGAAATCTCGATGTTTTGTCAAGTCCACAAAACCGTACGATAAGAAGGAGCGGGTCGCTATAAATGATTTAACTGACTACAATGACGATAGTTCAGCTGTTCACACCAACGTCCGACTGCACCAACATCCTCAACACATCCTGTCACTCAAACGGAATCACGAGACTCCGAAAATAACACGTCTTAACAGCAAAATTGCTCCGTTCACAATAATAACTCCTTGACGAAGTATATCAGCGATTGCCGGCCACGGCGCAGCGTCAATAGCTCTCACATACTTCGTGATAGAAGGTTGGCTCTGCGACTGGTATTGGCCCATATTCGCCCTGTGTAGCGTGGTCCCGTCAGTCGTGGATGTGGCCGCAGCCTTCCTTAATATGTGTTCTGTGAAATGGTGAAAGTGGGCGTTTTCTTAGACTGTATTTAGAATAGTGTTTTAGGATAGTTTTTTTTGTGCTTGCAAAATGAAGATGAAGGATTTTATTAATTTCTTTGTAAGTTGGTTTCTTGCATTTTATTATTTTATTTTATTATGTACAGCTAAGACACCATTGAACAAAAAAGAACTCAAAAATCTAGTTGGATACTCGTGCACAATTTCTCATCACGCAGTTCAAATCATTGCATTATTTCACCTTGAATTTATAATGATTTCTCAAGATGCAATGGCAAAATTATTAAAATATTCGTTTTTTTTTTATATTATGCACCTTTTGTATTACATACCATCCTTTTTACCTGGAGAACCTACGTCCTGAGAAAGATAAAGGGTTAAATATCCTCTTCCATAAATGGTATTGCTTGCGCACGCGCAGTCATCGGCGATCCCAACCGACCTTATGTGTTTTCACATAAGATCTATTCCCTTTTAATCTAAGACACTTGTTGACCTTAACCATTGATCTTACCATGGTGGTGTCCCCAGATCACCACTGAGCATCAACACCTAACCACATCGCACGACTACAAGGGGGGATGGTCCTTCTACTTAGTTCTAGCCGGGATAGTCACCACACTGGGCTCATCGCTTCCTGTCGGCTACAATATAGGAGTTGTTAATACGCCTGCTGAGGTAAGTGCATATAATTATAAGTCGCTAGCTTCTTCCCGCGCGTGGTATGTCGATCAAAAGTAGCCTATGTCCGTCCTTGGGATGCCATCTATCTCCTTGGAAAATTTTATCGAAATCCGTTCAGTGGTTTAGGCGTGAAAAGGTAACATACAGAAAGACAGATAGAGTTACTTTCGAATGCCACCCCTGGATCCGCCCTTGAGTACGCCTGCTGATAAGTTCACTATCAACAAGTCGTAAAGATTTTGGAGCGATTAAAGAAGTAGTATACAATTAACGTGCCGTCTCGATGTTTATGGTTTCTCAAACACGTGTATGCAAGAACACGTGTATGCCAGACTGCCTCTTATGGTCCGTACTAACATTCGGTATTACTCGATACTCCCCAAAACGAGTAAAAATCAACGTGTGGACCGCAAAACTCACAACTCGAAGGCTCGCATCCAGCCGGCTTGATGGAATTAAATAAAAGTAATTTCCTTCGCACCTACTCGAAGCGTGCCGTCGAGCTTGACTCGAGCGTATGTACGTGTCCGCGAGTCGACTGTCAGTCCGCTATTGTTGATCGTATATACAACATTTCTTTTGGCTCGAACGGTTCGGTGAATACTGAACGCCGCGCGGCACTCGATAGATTACTGCTGAATGTGTGGACGAAAGCCCGTGCCGAGGTTTTTACTCGATATATTTGCTCGATCGAGTAAAACCGTATGAGAGTACTTAGCTTTAGATCTAGTGGTTGCAAGCGCTACTGCTGAGCCTAAGAATTTTTCCAACGGGAATTTCTCAGTAGCACCTCAGAGTCTGGACATGTGCCTGGTCGATGGCAATAGGCTCGCTCCCTATCACATGGGACTTAAAACATAACTGGCGAAATGTTGGTGTACGGTACACCTCTGCCCAACCCTTTGGGGAAACAAGGCGTGATCAATGGCTTATTTTTAATATTAAATTTTGAATTGCTTTTGATTCTTTTTTGTTTTACATTGTTCTCACATATAGAAGCAACATGAATACTGTACCCAGGATTTTGTAATATCTATATCCATTTTTAAAAGAGTGTCCTTGGAGTTTCTTGCCCGTTCTTCTCCATAGAGATCTACGTTTTGGAATGGGTAACTAGCTTCAACTCTCTGACTAACTGACCGACTCTTTGACAATTCAAAAGTGCCTGTAGTAAATGGTTTATTAAAAAAATATTAATAAATGCTTTGAGTTTGAGTTTGAGTCATGTTATGTGTAAGCAAGAAGAAAGTAATCAACTAGAGTCTTCATCTAGTGGATTCATTGATTGCTTTTCATTCTTTTTATCGTCCGTCCATGCTTTATCGATGGAGTGGTAGCCTTATAAGTGTAATGGAAATCTACTCGTATTTTTATTGTCTATAGGCTATTATGGGCTACGCATTTAGTTAAATCCTATAACTTTATAATATTATAAATGCGAAAGTTTGTTTGTTACGCTTTTACGCTAAAACGGATTTGGATGAAATTTGGCACATGGATAGACCATGACCTGGAATACGACATAGGATACTGTTTATCCCGATACTCCCACTGGATCGAGACTTAAGCGGGTGAAACCAGCACACAAACCGGCACGGCTAGTATTTTTATTATAATAGGAGATAGTGCAACAGTCGGGTTTCGAATTCATGACTTGACACTCACCTGTTAGGTTCTTGTAGCTTCAATTGAGTAAACATTAAATCCTCAAAAGGAATTTTTTGAACATGAAACAGAGTTATGGCTTAAATTACTAATGACCAGTTTCTTCATCAAAAGTAACAGCCAACTGTTCTTTTGCACTGTTCTATTTTCAATCCTCGGCGCTGAGGAGACGGTTGAAAATAGAACAGTGCAAGAGAACAGTTAACTGTTACTTTGACTGTTAATTTGGATGAAGAAACTGGTCGTAACTGTTAAAATAAAACTTTCGAATCGAATCTTTTGATATTTTTTTCTTGACTTACAGCAGTATCTATTTTTTTTATATCCTACTAATATTATAAATGTGAAAGTTTGTGTGTTTGGATGTTTGTTACTCAATCACGCAAAAACGGCTGAATGGATTTGGATAAAATTTGGTAAACAGATAGTTTTTAACCTGGATTAACACATAGGTTACTTCATCCCGATATTCCCACGGGATCGAGACTTACGCGGGTGAAACCGCGGGGCGCAGCTAGTTGCACATAAAGTTTATAATGCCTTGTCATTAAAACTGCGAATGAATGATCTGAATTGAGCTTTATTCTTCTTTATGTATGAGAAATCAGAATATATTGTTAATTATTATACTGAAGAAGGAATTTAAGGGCTTGTCTGCAAAAGTACTATAAAATTCTGAGGTTGAATAATTATTAAAGATAATACATACCTACATAGCATAACTCACGCTTGTATTCCTCTAAGAGTTAGGCAGAGTGCTCCTATAGTACACCTTTACAAAAATTCTAAGGGTCTTATAAATAAAAGTGTATAAGTCTCAAACACGCACTGACTGCAATGAGTAATAGTGTTGATTACTACTCGTTCTTCCTTTGTTTAAAAAGAGGACTTTGCGCTGCAGTAGAAAAACAAACAATAAAAATACCGATACTGATAACTTCTTAGTCATAGAGTGTACTTGGAGTTGTTTAGTAAAGTAAGCGTTTCATACGAATATGTATGTTAATTCTATACAAATAATGTTCAGATTAGTATGCGACGCTTATTATAGTGTACTAGTGTACTTAGCAAAGTCAAAGTGCAGTCTGTGAATCTGGTCCTTAGTCAGTTATAACTCTTAAATTCTTAATAATATACTCTGATTAATAGTCAATCTATACGAATATTATAAAGAGGTAAAGTTTGTGAGCTTGTATGTAGGGGATATACTTCGGAACTAGTGATTCGATTCCGAAAATTTTATGTTAAAGCAAGGAATTTGACGTAGACTAAGTTGCAGGCAGAAGCTATAGCAATATATTAGGTCCCCAACTATGAAATCGGTGTTTTGTATGGAGAATTTTAAAGAAGTTGCATTTTTCATACTAACATTTTCTTAATTTATATAACAATAATGAACCACTAATGTTTTAAAACTATTATGAACTAATGTTTAAAAACTAAGATAACATATGCCACTTCGATTAAGCGACAAAAATAAGTTATGGCCATGTTAAAAAAAAAATAGTGGTCATTTCTGCTAACAAAATGAGGAGTCATTTTTAAGGTATTTTTTATGTTTAGAAAACTATAAGTAATAAAGTTTTTACTACTGGTAGTTGTCTATGATGGTCATTATTCGATATAATACCAAGCATTTGATGAATATTTTAAATCATAGAAGTGACGAGGTTCTCTATGTGTGAGAAGAAGAGAGATAAATATTGGGTCCCCACCTATGTGGGGACCCAATATTTATTATTGCACTAGCTGCGCCACACGGTTTCACCCGCATAAGTCTCGATCCCGTGGGAATATCGGGATAAAACGATCCTATGTCCTAATCCAGGTCATAGTCTACCCATGTGCCAAATTTCATCCAAATCTGTTCAGCCGTTTTAGCGTAAAAGCGTAACAAATAAACAAAATTAATTCACTTTCGCATTTATAATATTAGTAAGGATAGGGACTCCACAATGTGAATATGAAGTTTTTAATGCATGTAGCCTACATTATGTTACTTTACTTATAACATTTTCCAGGTAATAAAACGCTTCTGCAACGAGAGTTTCGTAACCAGATACGACGTGGTCCTCAACGAAAAATGGCTGAACGTGCTTTGGTCTTCCATCGTGTCCATCTTCATTGTGGGCGGATGCACCGGGTCGATACTCGGCGCTGTGCTCGCCAACAGTTTGGGAAGGTAAGACGAACAGGAATCACTACATCATTACATATTATTTTTTAAAAAAACAAAGTCCTCCCGACACGTCTGTCTCTGTCTGAACGCGATAAACTCAAAAACCGAACGGTTCTTTTTCATACGGTTTTAACCAATCTACGGAGTGATTCATGAGAAAGGTTTAGCAGTATTCATTAAGGGGGATGCGCTGAGGTAGCCCGCGAAATTCAACGTTTTTTACGTTTTTTTGCAATGTGCTGTATCAGGTTGTATCTTCATGAAAATATGATTCGCGACCGTAACAAATATGTATTTACAGAATTAAAATCATTAGAATCAATAATATATCTCTCTAAGTTAGATTTGTTCCATAAGAGATTCGTTGTTTTCTTATGGAACAAATCTAATTTAGAGAGATGTACTATTGATTCTAATGATTATAATTCTATAAACACTCCCAGATATAGTCCAGTGCAGTATAAAAAATATCACGACTATGAGAAGTGTATCTCGGCGTGTGATATTTTTAAATTAGTTTTTTACACCCGTTAAAAATATCATTAACTAGCTGCGCCCCGCGGTTTCACCCGCGTAAGTCTCGATTTCGTGGGAATATCGGGATTAAAAGTATCCTATATCCTATTCCAGGTCATGGTCTACCCATGTGCCAAATTTCATCCAAATTCGTTCAGCCGTTTTAGCGTGAAAGCGTAACAAACAAACTCACTTTCGCATTTATAATATTAGTTAGGATGTAGCAGCTTATCGTAGTCCACTGCTGGACAAAGGCACTTTCCAAGGTGCACCTTAAGATTCTCCCGTATCAAGACTGTCCTCGGCGCCTTTTGTAAAGGTATTCGGTCTATCTAGCCAGTCGGGTCCCCTCAGCTCTACTACCACATTGCTGATAGGCAAATATTTATAAAAACGTCTCATGCGTTAATTGGAATATTCTGAGGAAAAAAATAACAAATACCAGTCTCTTTTCATGTGGTTTGTGACTAACCTGGTGCCAAAGTGAAAGCCGCCCATGGGCCTCTCTGACTTGGCTTCACATGTGATGTATGTGATTGATAGGGAACGTTAGCGGATGTTATTTAATTCCAGATCTTTCGCAAACCTAACCTGTCAAGACAGAGCTGTTATCATTTCAAGCCAACACAATCCTCTGCTATGCTTTTCTCTCCCAAAGCAAAGACAATTAGTCAGTATTTACACATTTGCAGAGACATTATTATGAAGACATCATAAGGCAAATCCTTGTTTGTGTCATATGCTTTTTATGACACAATCAAGGAACAGATCATAGTACACTAATACTACAATGATGCTTAGCTTCTCGCGCCCCGGGCCAGTTTGCAATAACAGACTGGATATATTCAACACATGATGTTCAGATAATTATAATAGTTGATCCTTTATTTTTAACCGACTTCTGCAAAAAGGAGGAGGTTCTCAATTCGTCTGTATGTTTTTTTTTTTGTTTTTTTTTTTTTGTGTGTATGTTACTCGTTTACTCCGCCAATTATGAATCGATTTTGATGATTCTTTTTTTGTTTGGTTGGTCATGCTTCAGAGGTGGTCCCATATAAATTTTATTAACTTTGCTTGCGTAGTATTTGAGTTAGCTTCAATAATTACGTATTTTTCTCACTTAGTGTATGTAGACGATATATTGTTTGACTCCGTCACTGTTATTTACATAGCAGGTAGTGGTATTTGAATTTGTGTGGGGTAGGTACCACACAAAAAAACAAACAACCGACTTCCAAAAAAACACTAAAAACGTGAAAAATAACTTTAATTTCGGAAGTCGGTGGCAAAAAACGAAAATTGAAAAGCAAAGACACCGACTTCCGAAATTAAAGTTATTTTTCACGTTTTTAGTGCTTTTTTGGAAGTCGGTTGTTTGTTTTTTTGTAAAAAGTTTTTGTATACATTTTTATTTTATTTAAAAGAGTGTCCGTGGAGTTTCTTGCCCGTTCTTCTCCATAGGTATCTACTACGCTTTGGAATGGGCAACTAGCTTCATATTTCCGACTGACTTACTCCTTGACAATTCAAAAGTGCCTGTAAATGGTTTAATTGAAATAAATGGTATGAGTTTAGGAATGTACAAAAAAATTCCCGTGTGTAGCGATTTTCTAATAGGTACACCAGCGTGCACTTATTAGAAAATAGGTGTAGTCATAGCCTAGTGGTGTGACTGTCGGACTGCCAATTCATAGGTCACCAGTTCGAACCCAAGGCACACACATCAGATTTTTCGGATGAGGAAACCGGCATAAAGCCACGTCAGAGGCCCATGGGCGGCAGAAAAACTCTGACACCAGCTATCTTATTGCATAACACATTTTCGTTTCATTTAGACAGTTCAACAACATTTTTCAACAGCACACATTTTTTTTCGAACTTATGAAGCAATGGATAAGCAATCTGTTTCAAAATTATTCAGATTGTAGTTGATCGTGTATTGCGCAATTAGGGTGCAGGTTCGTCACTAACCAACACGTAAAAGAAAGAATAGGTGCGCCTGCGGTTATTGTAAAAGTCAATAGTTCTAGAATTTTTAAACTTACAGCGGATTACTAAATGCTGTTCGATATTAATCATTCGGAGTGTTTTTCAATTCAGTTGGCTGGCCAAACAGTTATTATAATATGTTACACTGTTTCTCAAACATTTGTTTACCATAGATATTTGTATGAAAACGTGGTCTCCAAAACTGTAAACCATGAAAATGTCACTGACTGAGGTAAACGCAGCGATAGATGCAAACTCATAGATCAATCGATCGATATGCTATTCAATATTCATGAGTTTTTGGATACGTGAGCTTAAACGTCTGGGTCCAATCCTCAGCTGCAATCTGAAAACCTAAGCAGCTGGTTGTCATAGGCATAGCTCTTGCATAGATGAATTAAAAAACCCCCGACAAAAACAAAGCATTTAAAAAGTAAAAAAATAATATGTATTGGCCCTTTAAGTTTAATATAAAAGTTGTAGGTAATATTTTGATCCAAGCGTCCTCGCGCCGGGGAATATGAAAATAGGACATTAACAGCAGCTATCCTTTCTACAATAGCTTATATTCATTATTCCTAGTATATGTTGGCGTTTTCATTAGCCGTCCCCCGACGCGACGACGCTTGGATCAAAATATTACCTACAACTTTTATATTAAACGTAAAGGGCCAATACATATTATTTTTTTACTTTTTAAATGCTTTGTTTTTGTCGGGGGTTTTTTAAATTTTTAATTTAACTTTTATTTCCAGCTTTTTAAATTTCATATTATATTACTAGTAGAAACGCTACGATCAACCCGCGGCTAGCCGAAATCTGCGTAGCTGTACGTACTTTTGCCACAGTGAAGCTAGTTTCTAATTTAGTCTCATTTCTCTTTTCTACTCCATCATCAGACCCTGATCACCATCCATCTGTAACCTATTTTTTTATACCTTTCCAATGAGCCCAAACACGATACCTCTGCTGTAAGTTGGTGAGGGAGTTGGGTATCCTGCATGCAGGTGATGCTGCAGCATCAGTTCAAGGTTACTATATTCTTCTAATATCATTGAAGTAACAGAATTCTAAATTTCCAATCGATTAGCCCTGTGAAAGATGCTCACATCCATTCATCAACTAGAAAAGAGCTGATAATTTTCAAACGGCTGAAACGATTTTCTTGAATAATAGCTAAGAACACTCTCGATCAAGTCACCTTTCAAACAAAACAAAAAAAAAAACAAAATCGGTTCAGCGGTTTGGCAGCTACGATGGAACAGACAGACACACAGATACACACGTTAAACTTATAACATCCCTCTTTTTCAGTCGGGGGTTAATAAAATAATACACATTATGTTTTTGTTTGTTTCAGAAAAATGGCCACAGTACTAACGAACGTGCTGTCCATCGCCGGAGGACTATTGTTTTTCTTCTGCCAACAAGCTAACTCAGTTGAAATGCTTATTTTAGGGAGACTACTAGTCGGTTTGGCTGGAGGTGAGTTCCTAAATATTTGAAACCCTCTTTATTTTTGATTATGCAATTACTTATTTAAATATGTATCAGTCGATGAAAATATAAAATATATGTATAAATATAATTCAAAAAAAAGAAATCAGCTGTTCCATACATTTTGTCGATTTAAGTGAACACAAATGTATGGAACAGCTGATTTTTTTTTCGTGATTTCAAGCTTGGTCACATAGAAAAAGTATATTATAGATGACACTAAACCACTAGTTTCAAGGATAAATGTCTACCCTAACACTCTGTACATTGCATTAGTATCATTTTAACGGTCTTTTGAGGATTAGGACGTAGCAATATCGGTCCCTATAAGATAATAAAATTGCCTATTTTTTATTATTGTTATTATTTATATACATAGTAAAATATATAGAGAAACGACATATATATATATATATATATACAGCCGTGATGCACACATTATTGTTAAAACATTATTTTCTCTTTTAATTTTAAATTTTTTGTATATTGTGTTTCACGAACTGTGTCCAAATAAATGTTATTCTTTCTTTCTTTCTTTATATAACTTTTGAGATATCTACCAAATTTAAATTCTGCTGCTTCTTCCAATTCCAATTAAAGTATTTATAGTTTGCGAAAATACTTGTTTCGTCATTTAAATATCTTCGAAAACTGCTTACCTTCTTTTATTTATACTGTGTTGTAGATAAAAATATTTATATATTTGGTTGTCCCCAGGTCTGACCACCAGCATAGTGCCCATGTACCTGACAGAGCTGGCGCCGGCGCGGCTCACTGGGGCCTTGGGGGTGGCGTGTCCCATGGGCGTCAACGTGGGCGTGCTCGTGGGACAGGTCATGGGCTTAGATTTTATTTTGGGTAAGCAGGAAAGTGTACAATTGTGGATTTAAAAAATGCAGTAATGGGTCTGCCCGCTGCGTAGTTCTTTTTTTGGAACTACAAAGTACCCATTACTAACCCAGGGTCTGAAAGAAGACAATGAAATCGGGAAAATTAAAAAAAAAATAGGGTCTCCGTCTGTTCGTATCTGAGGGGCAATGCCCGTATTTTTAAGAATGAATGAAATAAAAATAAATTTACATAAAATAACCTACAAATGCCATCAGAAAACTAAAATCGAGCGGTACAAAAGAAAATACGAGGTACAGTCCCGAGCAAAAATATGTAAACACTTAGCGAAATTCAATAACCATTTTTCGTGGATTAACGATTGCAACTTTGAGATGATACTTATTTCATAAAAATATGTATTCCAAAATACTATGTTCGTTAAAACATAAAATTACAATCAATACAGTAGGAGAAAATCACTTTTAAAAGTTGCTAAGAGTATACATATAGGTGCTTGTGACTGTACGCCTAACCTTGCATCCAATCCCGCTAGTTACTGAACTGTTAGAGCCAACAGTGGTAGTAAAACGGCTGAAGAGGAACCACCTTCTATAAGTGGTCGCAAATAGATGTCAAATATTTCGCTATTGTTGATTATATATTGGCAATATTACTGCAAATATGAAATATGGCTAACTGGTGAACTAAAATATTGATTAAGAAATGCAATAATTAATATCGAATATTTAGTTTTAGATGTAAAAAAAGTATTTTGAAACTTTTCAAATGCCTTTTTTACACCTAAAACTGTTACAACAGCAAATTCAGTTTTATAATTGCAATGCATTATTAATATTCTAGGTAGTTAGTTAGCGATATTTCATATTTCCATACATTCAGATTGCGATTTCAGGTATTATATTCTAGCGCGTCAGAGTGGATACGACCAACGCTAGATGCTTTGTACACATATCGTATTATGTTCTATGTTCTATGTTCTATGTTACGGGTTTGGTTTCCGCACTTAGTCCCTAAGATGGACCATTGTGCGTGGGCCATGGCGGCCGTTGGGGGTTATTCCATACGCATATATTCACATCGTATTATGTTTTGGCGCTATACGTTTTAACACTAGTAGTGACGCATGGGCATACCCATTTAGTCCAGAGATGATACTGTGGTTCTGCATAATTAACCGCCTTCCACCTTCCTTCGTATGTGTTTTTAATTGTAATTAAAAACTTGTTATATTGTTTCAGGTCGTGATGTGGACTGGCCCTACCTTCTATCCGTCTACGTGTTGCTAGTCATTATTTGTTTACCGTTGTTATTTATACTGCCAGAGAGCCCAAAGTACTTATTTGTTGTTAAGAAAAATGAGGAGAGAGCTTTAAAAGGTGATTATACATTTGGTATTAAATATTCATCGTTTAAAAACTAATTTATGTGTAAAAACACAGTTTGTTGCTTGTGTTTTTATTTACGTACAAAGGACATCATTCACCGTCCATACAATTTTGGGCTAAAGAGGTGAAAGTGCCAAACAAAAAAAAAGCTAGATTCCGAAAGAGTTAAGTTTTTCCTTTCATTTTTTATTACTACAAGCTATTACTTTAATTATATTACTTTTTATTATTTTAACTACAAATTATACTGAAAACAGTATTTTTCAAAATCATATAAAAGCTCAGGGAATTGCCCTATAGGTTTGGCCCAATAGTGAAAAGTGGCCAAGTGCGAGTCGGACTCGCGCACGAAGGGTTCCGTACCATTATCTATAAAAACGGCAAAAAAATCACGTTTGTTGTATGGGAGCCCCCTTAAATATTTATTTTATTCTGTGTTTTAGTATTTGTTGTTATAGCGGCAACAGAAATACATCATCTGTGAAAATTTCAACTGTCTAACTATCACGGTTCATGAGATACAGCCTGGTGACAGACGGACAGACAGACAGACAGCGGAGTCTTAGTAATAGGGTCCCGTTTTACCCTTTGGGTACGGAACCCTAAAAAGGAACTCTTGTGCTTTTCTAGACCCAGCAGTTTAGGCTGTGCATTGTCTGTCAGTGAGTAAAAGGTATGATTCCGAACCCCGCTGCCCGCGGCATTGTTGCCGCTGGTCGCTGATTCTGAGCACCTGCTGTTCGTGGTGCCTCGCTGTTGTAACGCGGCACTACAGGCCTGACGTGGTGGCAGAGCGACACTGTCGCGCAACAGTGCTGCCTTGACATTGCTGCCGTGCTTTCCGAGCACTGTAATCTCAACCTATAGAAAATGTATGGGGACCAGTAGCGCCGCAGAACTGCTGCGTTCGGAATCATACCTGGAAAGCACGATAGGCCGTTGGTTCCGGCTGTCATTTGTAGATCTTTGACAGTCGTTACGGGTCGTCAGAAGGCCGAAAGTCTGACAACCAGTCTTACCAAGTCTTATCGTATTACCCAGTTACTGGGTTGTGGAGGTCAGACAGGAAGTCGCTCCATGTAAAATACTGGTATTCAGCTGCATCCGGTTAGACTGGAAGCCGACCCCAATATAGTTGGGAAAAGGCTATTAATTTAAGATTTTAATTAAAAAGAATGTATTTTTATAGAACTGAGTCGCCTCCGCGGCGTATCCCCAAGTCTTCTGACTGATGACGTGGAACTCCTCCGCGAAGAAGTTCGCTGCGGAGAATCAGCCACAAACAACGGCGAGACCTGGTCTATGGTCCGGGTGCTGCAGGACAAGCGGCTGCGACTGCCACTGCTGCTCACCTGCTCCATGCAAGCAGGCCAGCAGACCAGCGGGATCAATGCTGTAAGTTCTTTTATTTATTTACTAGCTGTGCCCCGCGGTTTCACCCGCGTAGGTCTTGATCTCGTGGGAATATAGGGATAAAACATATCCTATGGCCTATTCCGGATCATGGTGTACCCGTGTGCCCATCCTCTCCTCTCTAGAGTAGGGAACGTCACGGCGGCGGCGCGACGCCGGCGTCGTACGGTTTGCGTATTGCATTTTTATACTCGTGATAACTTCGAAATTAAATGTCCGATTCGAATGAATTAAAAAGTATTTAACTGCTACATAAATACCCTTGATGTTATGCGTTCAAACAAACAAACAAACTCTTCAGCTTTATAATATTGGTATAGATTTATAAAGGCCAGACTATCCATAAAAAAAAATCGTTGTAGTCTCATTTTCTACAAAATGCATAGGAAAAGTTTTTATGATTTCTGACTTTTCTAGCACCTCTTTTGGTAGTAGAGTTTTTTTATCCTTATAAGAAACAGGAGTGATGGGCATCAAAAAAAAGTTTTGTGTATATCTTTTTTGTTAACCTAAAATTCCCTTCAAAAAAAGAATCTTCTTCCTGATCCTTTAAAAAATCGTGTACGGCGGCGATTACTGCGTCATCATCTACTTTCTGGCCCCTGAGATGTTCCTTTAACCGCGGAAATAGGTAAAAATCAATAGGAGCAAGGCCCGGGTGAATATGGAGAATGTTCCATTAATTCGAAGCCAGCTTCATGAATGGCAGTCATCGCAACTCTGGATTTGTGCGCAGGGGCGTTATCTTGGTGAAACAAACAAACAACAGAACACGTTCCGAAACGACGCACACAAAATTGCCTGCCAGTATTTTTTTTTTTCTTTCCAAGGAGAATGTATCGTATTATCACTATTTATTGAACACCCCTCGTATACTTACTTAAACCGCTCGAAATCGGTTGCGTAATTTAGAAGAACAACGCGGTCACACAGGCAGACAAGATATGGGACTTCAATTTATAATTTACTAGCTGCGCCCCGCGGTTTCGCCCGCGTTTATCTGGATCCCGTGGGAATATCGGGATAAAAAGTCCTATGTCCTATTCCAGGTTATGGTCTATCATGTGCCAAATTTCACCCAAATCCGTTCAGCCATTTTAGAGTGAAAGCGTAACAAACAAACTCACTTTCGCATTTATAATATTAGTTAGGACTAGCCGCGCACCGCGCAAATATCCCTTCCCCCCGCGAAAATACAAAACTAAAGACACCGACTTCCGTTTAAGTTTTTATTCACTTTGTAGTGTTTTTTTGGAAGTCGGTTGTTTTGTTTTGTAAAAAAGTTATAGAGTACTTACCTGTGTTATTTTTCGAAATCTGCACTTATAACATCTGTCCTCTATACCATCGATATACTGGGCAGGCGCGGGAGGGGTGTCACCATGTCCCGGTGGCACGATTATGATGAGATGTGCGAATTTTTTTACACCATGTCGGATAGGTTAGACTTTCTTCGAACATTCCTACAGAAATAGGAGTAACTGTTTTCAATTTATGCAGAAAAGCATAAGACATTAAGAAGCATAGTACGCTTACGCCTTCGAACGTACAAAAGCAAATGAAGAAGTTGTCGCCGATTCAACAACCTTTCTTTAGTTTTGAATTTTTGTTCTCTTGGAGAGTTCTCTCTCTCTCTCTTTCTTTCTTTCTCTTGGAATTAGAAGAAGATAGTCACATGTATGAACGCTTTGAGGCTAAGAACTCACGGAGCGGTTTTCACCCGCGCCCGCCGCGTTTGCGAGCCCGCAGCTTCTGTAGGATGTAGATTTATATGCAAAAAGTAAGAGCACATTTCACGCGCGCGCGGTTGTTTTTGGGTCCCGCGGCACAGGCGGGCGGCAGTCACACGCCGCGTGCGGGTGCAGCTCGCACGCTCTACGATCGCTTGGCGGGCGCCCGCAGTAGCCGGCGGGGCGGGGGTACAGAAATCCGACGCCAATTTGCACAACCGCCCGTCTTGCTATCATCGCCCGCCAAGTTTGCGCAACCGCGACGGCTGCGTGACCGCGCAAATCACCGGTCTCGTGAGTTTAGAAATAAAACCGCAGTTCTACCACCGCGGCGGGCGCGGGTGAAAACCGCTCCGTGAGTTCTTAGCCTTAGCGTTACATTTTCTGAAAATTTTCAAGTGTAAAAGAACTTCGTTCCAATAAGTATTTCCATCTCAATCCAATAGTTATCCATCCCACTGATTTTTAAATTAAGAACGTCTAAAGGATTCTTTTCTTAAAGGTTTTTTCAATTTCAATAGCTGTCAATATTGTTTCGACAACTTCATCTGTGTCAAACTGTATTGTCAGTGTATATTTCTAAGCATTTTATATAGAGAATTATATTTTGTGTATGCTATTTATTTTCCTTGACCTTTTACGATCACATTGAACAAAAATGGACGACTCAGACGACAGTAACATTGAGATGCCGGTGGAAGTGATCCTTTCAGCCCACTCCGTGGTGAGTTCCGAAGATCCGCCGATGGAAGACTGGTCTTCATTAGAAATAATATTGCCTGAAGAAAACAAGAAGAAAAATTTGTATACCGACGGTTTGTACGACCCTGGTAGCGGGGAAATATGCGGGAAAGATATTACCATGTCTTGCAGTTCTGTGTTTAGACACCCTTACTACAATTACCCGGCAATCATAGATCCTGGAATAGAAGAAGCATTGTTTGGATCTGTAGATGCAATTAAATACACGAATGACGGGCAAGCCTTGTACCTAGCTCTCTGCAAGGAGATGAATCAGTGCCCAGTCAGAAGTTTCTATAGAGGGCTCCTTGAAAGCCGAATAGATCTCCAGTATTACTGCATCGATCCGAATGGGTTCCGTCCAATGGCCAAAGCTTTGCAACACAATACGACGGTCCAACGAATAAACTTAACTGATAATTTTTTGAACGATGATGCTTGCTATCATATTGGAGAATTACTTTTGACGAACACCGCAATTACTGAAATTAATTTGCATGGTTGCAGAATTGGCCATCAAGGTGCCAAACGATTGTTTAATAGCTTGCACCTTAATAGAACACTCAAGGTTCTGGATTTGAGTTATAACAAGTTGGGCGATGAAGCGATGAAGTATTTAGCAAACGCTGTACTTTCCGGCCTTAGTGTGAAAAATCTTAATTTAAGCTACAATAACATAAGTGGGAAAGGATTCGCGTTACTAGTAGAACCATTCGAAGCCCATAACAAGTTTACTCACTTAGACCTTTCGTGGAACTCAATATATAGTGTAGGAGGTTACGCATTTCTCGTAGAATTATCAGAAAGTGATTGTCTTGAAGTGTTGAATTTGTCTTGGAACTCCTTGTCTGGCGAACGAATTAGCCAGGCCGTCGGTAAAATTTTATTGTGTCCGCTATTGAATGAGCTAAATCTTAGCAATAACAAGCTAGAAGGTGAAGCTATAACAAATATCATAAGAAATTTAAAGAAAGCAAAAAAATTGAATACTTTGGATTTGTCTTTCAATCCTATGTCCACGAGGGATGCCTTAACCGTTATGCACCAAGCAGCGATGAATGCTTCAAAAGTGAAAAATTTAGTAATGGAGAACGTGTTTGTTACTAAAGCATTTATAACTTTGCTCGAAAATACAAAAAAAAAGAAATCAAAGAAAAACTTAGTTGTAACGTACGGGGGCGTTGAAAGTGTTTTCGTGGCTAAAGGGCCAGACCTCAGGGAAATAGTTCTTAACAGAATTGAATATATTACAAAATCGAAAAAGCGCAAGTCTGATATTGCACTGATTATACTCCAACTCCAAAAAGATAATCGTCTAATCTTGGAGGTTAAAGATCTTATTACTGTTCTAGAGGACGCCGGAGCGTTTCTAAGTGAAGATCTTGTAAATGAATTGGTGGCCGCATTTCCGTCACCAACGAAGAATCCTAAAGTGAAAAATTTAAATGTAAACTTATTGGTGGAATATATCAAACGAAAATGGCCAAATAGGAAATTACCTCTCACTCCTCCTCCGGAACCAGAACCGGAACCGGAACCGGAACCTGAGCTTGAACCACCGAAAAAGAAAGGGAAAGGAAAGAAGTGAATAATTAGTGTTACTTCAATGTTATCATTTTCACATTTGTATAAATGTATTTTTATATAGAGGCGCTCCCTCACCGCGAGCATTCGTCTGTAATGTAACAGTTCAGATTCGAGAATTACACCAGTGAGGGAGGGGAACCGAGCATTACAGTTCGCAACCTGTAATGATATAATTCGAGCATTACATCAGTGAGGGAGGAAAACCGAGCATTAGGTACAGTGCGCAATGTTTGTAGTATGTAGGTAATGCTCAAAATCGAATCTGAAATGTTACATTACAAGCGAATGCTCGTCAGTCACGGAGGCAGTATTGTAACGTAATGCTCAAAATATAATCTGAAATGTTACATTACAAGCGAATGCTCGTCAGTCACGGAGGCAGTATTGTAACGTAATGCTCAAAATAGAATCTGAAATGTTACATTACAAGCGAATGCTCCCGGTGAGGGAGGGCCTTTACTTTAATGCTTAAATATATTTGATGTCAGTTTTGTTTTTAGATTTATTTCTGAAGCTCATGTTTTATTGTTTTTTAACACTCGCTGTCCGCAAATCAGACATAATAATAGTATAATAAAGCAATTTTGTTCTGAACCATGGGACAGCGAAAGTATTAACAATTATTTTTGAAGCTCATGTTTTCAGTTTTGTTAAATAAAGTTATTTTTATTACTTTTTTTATTTTTATTATGATACATCATCATCGTAACCAGCCTATAATGTTCCCACTGCTGGGGATACAAGCCTGCTCCTTTCGAGCGGGCCCAATGCGGGTTGGTACATGTCACATGTCTTCCGAGTTTTTGGTTCTGACATGACAGGTTTCCTCACGATGTTTTCCTTCACTGTTTTGAGAGCAGTGGTGGCCCAGTGAGCAGTGGTGGCCCAGTGGTAACGGCCACGACTTACGAGTTGTAGGTCGTAGGTTCAAACCCCGACAGGCGCTTTACTTTGTGTAAATTATTAATCATCGCCACTGCTCTCAAAACGGTGAAGGAAAACATCGTGAGGAAACCGGCATGTCCTAGAACCAAAAATTCGAAGACTGTGACATCAACCAACCCGCACTGGGCCCGCGTGGTGGATTACGGCCCGCTCCCTCTCACAGAGAGGAGGCCTGTGTCCCAGCAGTGGGAACATTATAGGCTGATTATGGGGATGAAATTATTTACACAAAGTACGCGCGTCAGCGTTCGAATCCATAACCTGCATTTTATAATGACTTTTTCAATAGTTCTGGCCATTCTGAAATCAACTTAATTAACACTGAAATACAGTTGACATTTGTTTAAGTGGAAATAAAATCAATTGGAAACTAGCCTTTATATCAATTGAATGTTCTTTCCAGGTATTCTACTACTCGCAGACGATCTTCAAGCAAGCCGGCCTATCGCCGAAGAGCTCGCAGTACGCGACCATCGGCTGCGGCTTCATCAACGTGTGCACGGCGGCGCTGATGCTGCAGCTGCTGCCGCGCGTGGGGCGCCGCCCGCTGCTGCTGGCGTCGCTCGGCAGCGCCGCGCTCGTGCTGGCGGCGCTGGCCGCTTGCTTGCGGTTTATGGTTAGTGTTTTGTTCATTCACTTATGCTCGGTTCCTATTAACAAAAACGAATCGCTTTACTTACCAAGGGTACGATTTTTTATTGCCAAACTGGGCATATAAATAGATTCGTACGCTAATTTTAACTGTGACAGCTACTACTTTAATGGGAGGGTCTAGTATGCAAAGCTATGAGATATTTTCTTCATTATTGGTAAAGATACAAGAGTCTTAATATTAATCGATAACGGTCCGTAAATTATAGGAATCGGCCCGAGATATCGTCCCACAGGAATGTACTACCGGGATACTTACGAAATGCTGAGTTTCCTCCTATATCACCCCCCTATTTCTTAAAGTGGGGTTTCCAGGGGTCCGTAATAAGTGTGACAGGGGTCCGCAGTAGCTCTAATAATTCTTAAAAATATCTCATTAGCTATTTATATTTAACAATTTTAATTAAATTAAATTAAACATTAGTACCAGTGTGAGTGAATTACCAATAAAAGTGATTTTTTAAATTTGTTTTTTTTTCACAATATTATTTTGCCAGGGGGGGTCCGTTTCATTTAAAAAAATCTGTAAGTGGTCCGTGACTGCACATAGTTTAAGAACCCATGTCATTATTTTTGAAACAAAAAGTAGCCTATGTGTTCCCCAGAATGCTATCTATATCCTTGCTAAATTTCGTCGAAATCCGTTCAGTGGTTTAGGCGTGAAAAGGTAACATACAGACAGACAGAGTTACTTTCGAATTTATAATATTACTAGCTACCGCCCACGGCTTCGACCGCGCAGTATGTCGATAAAAACGTAGCCTATGTCCTTCACCAGGGCCCCATCTATCTCCTTGCTAAATTTCTTCGAAATCCGTTCAGTGGTTTAGGCGTGAAAAGGTAACATACAGACAGACAGGCAGTTACTTTCGAATTTATAATAATAGTATGGATTAGTATGGATATTGTCCCTTGCTCAAATGTCTTCTCCTTGTTCCAGGACGTGGTGTCATGGATGCCTAACGTGTGCATGATAGCGGTGATGTCGTACGTTCTAGTCTTTGGTTTCGGTCTCGGCCCGATACCTTACTTTATTGCCTCAGGTGAGTTATAAAAACCGGTCCACAATTGACCAAAATATCGATGAACGTAAACCTCCAACTTTCACTAACGAGACACAATAGAATTTTAATTGTCTTTAATTGCCAATCAACAGTTGAGCGGATGTCATCATCTGCCAAGCCTTTTCCCAACTATGTTGGGGTCGGCTTCCAGTCTAACCGGATGCAGCTGAATACCAGTATTTTACATGGAGCGACTTCCTATCTGACCTCCACAACCCAGTAACTGGATAATACGATACCCCTTGGGAAGACTGGTTGTCAGACTTTCGGGCTTTTGACGACCCGTAACAACTGTCAAAGATCCACAAATGACGCAAAAACCATATTGAAATATTGTTTAAAAGTCAAATAACAAAACTGTTTTCTCCGTCCTACAGAGATATTCGAAGTAGGTCCCCGGCCCGCCGGCATGGCGTGGGGCTCGCTCGCCAACTGGGGCGGGAACTTCCTCGTCGGGATGTCCTTCCCCACCCTGCGGGAAGCCATCGGCCCCTACTCCTTCTTGGTCTTCTCCGCCGTCACTGCGGCGCTGTTTGTGTTTCAGAAGTAAGTAATGTTGAAGTTTTTTCAATATACGCCTCTAGTTGAGACACTAATCATTTCTATTTCTAGAATGGAAGACGAAGAGAATCCTAACTTAATATTATAAACTAGCTGCGCCCCGCGGTTTCACCCGCGTAAGTCTCGATCCCGTGGGAATATCGCGATAAAAACTACCCTAGGTTCTATTCCTGGTCATGGTCTACCCATGAGCCAAATTTCATCCAAATCAGTTCAGCCGTTTTAGCGTGAAAGTGTAACAAATATAAAGGATACTTTTTGTAAACTGTGGGGCCCAGCTACTAAATAATACTTTCGCCCTGAAAGCCTTCTTCATTAAAAGAAAAAACTACTCCATTAGGGCAATTAAATTTCGATAAGTTTTTTTGGACATTCACATATTCTAGACCATAGAAGAAATGCCTCTCCCTCTTCCCCGCCCTTCTTGATTGTTATTCTTACAAATTGTTTGTTTTTCCTCCAGGATATACTTCCCAGAAACGCGAGGTAAGACACCGACCCAGGTGACCCAGTTATGCAGTCGTGGTCTCAAGTCGAAGCCTCTCTCCGCACCCGACTTATCCAGCGTATGACGGGTAGACACCTTATGTTTTTTATTTGTAATACGTAAGTCGATTGCGATGTTATTGTAATCAGTTTTGAAGTGAGAATTTGTGAGTTACATGTTGTTTTTTTTTTTTTTTTTAATGCTTTCGCCTTTGAGGCTTGATAATGTATCACTCTTTTCAACAACACAGTACAGGAAATGAGTATTCTGCCAAAGAAGTTAATTGATTCAGTCACAGAGCACGGAGAATTCTCAGCAGCCGCTGTTAGAGGCGGAAATGGCAACACTTTTCATAGAAACCATGAACTCAAAGCATTTATTTCAATTAAACCATTTACAGGCACTTTTGAATTGTCAAAGAGTCGGTCAGTTAGTAAGAAAGTTGAAGCTTGTTGCGTGCGTGTCAGCTTAGGGTCAGTTAACACCCAGACCCGAGGCGACGCGCACTTTTTTATGATCCGATACAATATCGAATTTATTTACTGAACAATAAGGTACACGCGCTGCGCAGTCCCGCGCATCTCAGCGTACTTTGACACGTGTCAACCCTCGCATTGAAATTATACCTTTTCGTAAAGAAAATAAGTTCGATAATTGTTAAAAAGTACGGGTAGCGTCGCGTCGCTTGACGTCGTCGCGGTCTGAACTGACCCTTACTCACAGAAACTGACGGCCCATGACGATTCTAAGTCCGCGTCCTATTAAAAAGCGATCGTCGAGCGAATAAGCTATCGGTTGCGTTCATTATGTCACTTTTTGTTCGGATAACAGCGCCCTCTATCGGGTCGACCACGCGTTCAGGTTCACCGAACAAAACGTTCGAACGATCGTGTATTCGTGGGACGATTGCTTTAAGTAGGACGCGGGGTAACAATGCCCTGTGACAGCTGGCTTGCGCTCAGTTGCAACAAATTCGGACACGAACTTTAGTCGTAACGGTGTGTCAGTCGCTGCCGTCGAGGCTATTTAGCGCTCTGTGAACTCCTGTTCTCACTTCTACAGCTGACCAAGTTAATAGATGAGTTCAAATTGTTAATAATATATGAGTATAGTGCGTTTCATCAAATAGTTCCTATGCCGTAATGTTGGCTCTACCGTTGTGGGACCAATAGCCTGTGGGCTTTCACGCGTGAAAGGCCTTTCACGCAGGAAAGAACGCGCGTGTAAAGATAGAAAAAGAGAACGAGAAAGCACGCGCGCGCCGCCCGCTCGCGCATTGATGCGTTCAAGTCTGTGCGCTTCGAACATAATTTAAGGCACATAAAATTGGATAAAAACAATCACACACGATTGCGTGCAAGCTTTCCCGCGTTCAATCGTGAACACTCCGATCGCGAGTGAAAGCGCGTGTCGTGTAAAGGCGGCTAATACGAAAACGCTACGCCACTTCGGCGCTACCCAATAGTTCTGTTTTAAAAAATTAACAGTGGAGCCAACATTACGGCAAAGGAAGAATTTGATGAAACACACCCTAGGGATTGACCATCGAAGAATGACAGTACTTTGGAGACGTATACTGCTAGATACATCAGTAAACGTTCTTGACAGATACGGCTCTAAGGACAAAACGACTAGTGCAGCTTAATAGAAAAAAGTTAAGTATATAAAATAACGATTGATTTCCAAAGATGCATCACAAAAACTATAAAACATCACAAATTATGATGAAAAAATAAATGCAATCTCATTTAAAATGATTCTACTGACATTGGTATAGTGAATAGATCTGTTAGAAATTGTAAAACAATTTTATAGAATCTCTTCCAAATTATAGTTAATTGATTCAGATTTGCGGAAATCCATTATAAAATACAATAGACCTAGATATATTTAGTAATCTATTCCGCTTAACTATTCCTCAAGAGTCATTTATAAGAAATCGACACGTGTTTCACCTCTCAACGAGGCATCCTCAGGATGACGATTGACCACTCGCGAACCAGAACACGACGTGTTGCCACGCCGAGCGCTAGACGCATAGTGTGTTTTTATGACTCTTGAGGAATAGTTAAGCGGATTAGGTTATTAAATATATCTACGTCTGTTGTATATTCCAAATTATAATTAAATAATATTTGAGTAAGGTAGCATATCGATGCCCAGCATATCTGTCTTATATTTTCGATATTTAGCGAAATATCCTATTATATTTTTATACTTGTCGGCAAGGAGAATCGAATTCATTTTAAGTCACGTTTGATGGAATCTCTAGAGTCAAAATTGTTGATATTTTTTTATTATTATTGTTAAATGATTTTTTGTTTTATATTTAATGACTTCGGAATACGCCCGTTTTTGTACTATTATGAAATAGTTTATGGGTAAAGCTCAATACACAAGGTATAAATAAATCGTAGCGATTTATCTGATCAAAACCTAGAAACTAGTGTTTTCTAAACTTTTATCCCTTAGTTACTGGTTAGCTAAATTTTAATTATACAATGTTTCACTGATTGAATGCACATTATGGAACTAGTTTGTTCTTTACATACCCCTCCGCGCCTTCGGGATGCACTTTAAGCCGTTGGTCCTGGCTGTCATTTGTAGATCTTTGACAGTTCTTACGGCTCGTCAGAAGCCCGAAAGTCTGAGAACCAGTCTTACGAAAGGGTATCGTATTACCCAGTAATTGGGTTGTGGAGGTCCGATAGGCAATCGCTTCATGTAAAATACTGGTATCCAGCTGCGTTAGACGGCAAGCTTACCCCAATGATGGCAAAAGGCTAGGCAGATTAATTTATTGTGGAAGAAAAGTTCAATTAATTAATCACAATTATAAACATATCAGTCAGTTAAACGCTACGATTTATGACAAAGTTTTCGGTTAGTTTGTTAGCGGATATAAAGATAGTTGTACTAAACTAAGCCGATTCCTGATAGGCTGATTCCGCGGGTAATTGCGTAACACACTAACTTGTGGCGGCATCTACATCGCCACATGCGAACTACGCATCAAAGATCTGACGTCACACAAAATCCTGCATCGCGCAATTAGAGTTTACCGCGCGATCAACATTACAAGATTCCAACATCAATCGTTGGGCAGTTGCCCGCCACAACACCCGTCTGGTCGGAGATCCTCACTTTTCTATAGAGGATGAGTGAACTTTCCACCCTGTTCCTCATACCTCTAAACAATTACAGTAGCAATGGGTTTCCTTTTGACAGTCAACAACATTCATTCCTTTATTTACTCTGTTTAGCAGACAAATTATTCGACCATATGATGCAATGGATTAGCAATATCCTTCAAGATCATTCAGATTGTGATTGAAAGCGTGTTACGTAATTAGAGTACAGGTAACTCTAGCTGTTGTGATTGGTTGTCGGAAATAACATCCAATCCAATTACAACTAAGTATAGCAAAAATCGTAAGTATGCCGCCATGTTGTTTTATTTTATTGAAAACTAGCTGCGCCCCGCGGTATCACCAACTCAGTCTCAATCCTGTGGGAATATCTTGATAAAAAGTATCCTATTCCAGGTCATGGTCTACCCATGTGCCAAATTTCATCTAAATCCGTTCAGCCGTTTTAGCGTGAAAGCGTTACAAACAAACAAACTCACTTTCGCATTTAAAATATTAGTTAGGATACCGACCAAATGTGTGTTGGACTCGCAGACGAAGGGTTCCGTACAACATAACACTAGCTTTTTTACGTATTAAAAAAACTCGTTCCTTGTATGGGGACCCCCTTTAATTTTTAACTTTATTCTATTTTTAGTATTTGTTGTTATAGCGGCAATAGAAATACACAATCTGTGAAACTTTCAACTGTCTACCTATTACGGTTCATGAGTTATAGCCCGTTGACAGATGGACAGCGCAGGCTTAGTAATAGGGTTCCGTTTGGCACCCTAAAAACAAAATGGCGGCGATCCTTGTACAACTTAATACTTTGAACAGCTAGATTTGAATTAGGAATCAGATACCACCCCCAGAGGTGAAAGTGCTATTAAACTAAAGTGTGCTCGCTACATTGTGTTATTATATCGTTAATATTATAGTGTAAGTGCACTTTTTAACTATTTCGATAGTATGCCAAGAGTCCGAGACTTTTAGATAACTTCCATCATTTTTGTATTTTGTTAAAAGTAGATTATCAAACGCTTCACTTTTTGATCATTCTCGTCTTTCGCTAGAAGTCTGAACACAAAATATATCAAAAGAAAAAAAACGGCCAAGTGCGAGTCGGACTCGCGCACGGAGGGTTCCGTACCATTATCTATAAAAACGGCAAAAAAAATCACGTTTGTTGTATGCGAGCCCCCTTAAATATTTATTTTATTCTGTTTTTTGTATTTTTTGTTATAGCGGCAACAGAAATACATCATCTGTGAAAATTTCAACTGTCTAGCTATCACGGTTCATGAGATACAGCCTGGTGACAGACGGACAGACGGCGGAGTCTTAGTAATAGGGTCCCGTTTTACCCTTTGGGTACGGAACCCTAAAAACTAATTCATCAACTTAAAAATGATTTTGGATTTCGATCTTCTTTCTCATATTTTACTCTCTTACCGAATGATCGAAAAATTAAATGAAAAGAGCAGATGAACGTTCATTCCTATGTTACAACGGCGTCGCGTTAACGTGGAATAAAAAAAAATGAACTTCGAGTGAAGCGTCTGATATTGGCTTTAATAATGCTATATTTACATTAGTGACAACTAATAGATCTCGCGCACTAGACGGCCACGACTCCGGCCAGTTGTGGCCTTCTAGTGGTGTGGTGTGCGGCTAGTTGGCCGTTGCGACCAAGTGCGCGTTTTGTATCGGTTTCTATAGTTTACCAGGGCCTAGACAAGTGACAATCGCTTCGAAAGCGTTTCGTTTTTCTACAACGACTTTCAACAGGATTGACATAACCTTTTCGATAGCTCATGTTAGTCCTATAGATTTTTGATTTACATCATCGTTATCGCTGATAGAATGTCACTTTGTCTCGGGTGTCTGAGCGCTGCGACCGCTGCGACAGTGCGCGAGGTCCCTAAAAGCTGGGTATGCATTTTTAAAATGGTATTTTCCTGCTTTTAGCAGCTAACTCAAACTGTGACTGATGTAAATGCAACATTATACAACTAGGAACAAATTAGCTATAGATAAGTTTGAAGGAAGTAGTTGTAATAGTTACCTACTTTGTCTCATCTCCAAGTATGTCAGAGATCCATACTGTTTGGTGCTTGCATGTTTTATGCCGACCGAAGTGAGAGTACCGAAATATAAAGTCGACCACTGGGCTCTAAGTGCAGTGGTGGCCCAGTGGTAAAGGATTTGACTTACAAGTTGTAGGTCGTGGATTCGAACCCATGCAGGCGCTTTACTATAATTTCATCACCAATGCTCTCAAAATGGTGAAGGAAAACGTTGTGAGAAAACCGGCATGTCCTAAAACCAAAAATTCAAAGACATGTGGTGACATCCACCACCCCTCACTGTGCCCGCGTGGTGGATTACAACCCACACCCTCCCGATGAGAAGAGGCTTGTGTCCCAGCAGTGGGAACATTATAGGCTGATTATGGACTAGTCTACTAGTGGTGGCAAGTGATACTGCTGAGGGTCTTGGGGTAGATCTACGGGTCGGGATTTGTTTATGGTTTTTACAATTAGGGAATTTTCAGTAACAGTCCAGAACCAGGATTCATGCCCAGTTAATGACAATAGGCTCGCCCCCTTATTACAAAGGACTCATAATTGGCGCAAGGCCACCTCTACCCCCCACTTATTCGAAGAATAAGGGCGATAGACTTATGTAATCACTAGCTTCCGCCCGCGTGGTATGTCGATAAAAAGTACGAAATCCGTTCTGTGGTTTAGGCGTGAAAAGGTAACATACAGACAGACCGACAGACAGAGTTACTTTCGAATTTATAATGTAGGTATGGATAAGTATGGATATGGATAAAAGTCGGTACTCAAGCTTCGGAACGGTGTCCGTCTTCAAGGCGTTTTAAAGTACAAAATACGTAGTAACAAATTATGGTACCGTACCAACTTTGTAAGATTAGAAATGGATGCAGATCTTCCATATCATCTCAAAATGTAATTTACTTTGGTGTTTACTATGCTAGATAATAATTATCTACCGTACTAAATGCAAACTTTCGTGACGGGCGCGGTCATAAAAATATGGAGCGAGATGACATGACACTTAGTACATTTAAAGAAATTCTGTGCTACTCGCTCTATTTATGACCGCGACTGCCGCAAGTCTTGGCATGTAGTATAAGGCAGTGTACTATTTAAAAGCGATTGTCGCGCGAATACGCGACCGGTCACGTGCGTATGCCACTTTTGTTCCAAAAACCGGAAAGCGCCCTCTATCGGCGCGACCACGTGTTCAGGTTCACCCAACAAAAAATTCGAACAATTGTGTGACGATCGCTTTTATATAGGAAGCAGGGTAAAGGGTACTATTGTGATAAATTCAAGCTTCGTTAAACCTAGTCTAAGATTTTTTTACATGGTACGGAACCTACAATTTGCTAGTTAGTCTAGTACTGCAGTTTTTATTCAAACATTTTTATAAAGTATGAACGTGTCTATAATATCGCACAAAGGTTTTTTGTAGGCACTGAATACTTCCTATTGTAACGTCCATCAACTGGTGTCTTCGAACATATTTACAATTTTTACTAGAACATCACTTTTAGCGCATAATTTATAACTAAGTAGAAGGATAAGAATTATTTTGTTTTATAATTAATTTGTTTTAAATAATTATAAGTTTGAATGTAAGCTCCAATTGTATGAGTAGAGCATATTTTATCGTGCATTTTTACAATAAACATTGAAGTACCAATTAGTTGTGGATTTTATTTCGTAGATAGCTCGTGGTTAAGTTATAACAGCCGCTCGGGTCGATCCATCAAGTTAAGCTACGTTTGCCGGGGTTGGCCCGTGAATGGGTGACCATTTTCACACACATATCGAGACTCCTCCGTGCCTCGGAAAGCCGTTGGTCTCGGCGGTCATTTGTGGATCTTTGACAGAAGCCCAAAAGTCTGTCAACCAGTCTTACCAAGGGGTATTGTATGACCCAGTTACTGGGTTTTGGAGGTCAGATAGGCAGTCGCTCCATGTAAAATACAGGTATTCAGCTGCATCCGGTTAGACTGGAAGCGGACCCCAAATAGTTGGGAAAAAGCTAGGCACATTGATTGACTACCTAGACAAGACTGAGGTACGTGTGGTCGATGAACTGAAATCACATTGATTGCAATAAATAGCGAATTCATAGGCATGCAATGTTAAACCAAATTGCAGCATACTCTTTAAAGATGGATGATGGAGATGGATGGATTGTGTGAGGAATGATATGAAAGAGAAGGGAGTGAATGATAGCGTGACGGTTGACAGGGGAGAGTGGAAAAAGAAAACGTGTTGCGCCGACCCCAAGTAACATGGGACAAGGGCAGGAAGATGATGATGACTCTTTTTATCGCAAATATGTGAGCAAAAAAACTTTTTATACAAAAAAAAAATTACAACCGACTTTCATAAAAAACACTAATATGTGAAAAATAACTTTAATTTCGCAAGTTGGTGGTGTAAAGTTTTTATTATCCACTTTTTAGTTGTGGTACACCTACCCCACACAAATTGGAATACATGTACCACTACCTGCTATGTAAATAACATTGAAGATTATGAGATGTTTTCCCTATTACACCACATCTTTTTTTTTTTTTTTGTGGGTAATCATCATATGACTTCTCTCGCTCTGGATGGAGCGGAAGGGCAGACTCTCGGCCTGTTGCCAGGGTCCCGGTATCCCTTTCGGACTATTCCGCAACCCTGGCAAGCATCGGTCCTAACGCACCCCGTCAGATTACACCACACCTGCAGCTCGTATCAATAAGCCAGGCCGGCTTCACGTCGAGTCACACGTATTAGTCCATATTTTGAAAACTACTGAACAGATTTTGATACAAACACATAAATACATACAAAGATGCATAAAGCTATAAAAATGTTGTAGGTATATTTGTTTGGAAGCCCTAATAGATATTCCAGTTCCAATAATATTACATACAAACGTGTCGACTTGATAACCTCCTTTTTTTAAGTTGGATAAAAGAACTTGTTGGGGACCTTTGAAAATAATTTATGTAAAAAAAAAACTACAATTAACATTAAACATTATTTTATTGAAAAAAAAAAATGATCAGGCTATATTTATACATAAAACTATAACTAGTTAAAATAATATGATAAAACTTGTCACAAAAAAAATGTTAATTATTCCATACCACTGTAGTTTATTGCAAAGTTTAATATCATCTTTTTTTTAGATGGGTCAATGCCAGCCACAGCAGGAATCAAAACGAAATATTCTAAACGCAAATTTTATTTGCCATAAATAATTATTTAAAAGTATTTTATGACTTTAATTTTTTTTATAGGTACCTATATTTATTGTGATTAAAACGTTACCTTTACAGCATTTATGTACGAGTTTATTTTATGCAATTCGAGCCTGGATTGCGGTAAGCAGAGCTCATGTTTCAATTTATTTTTCAAACAAGCAGGTTTTGCTGTCTACAGACAGTGAGCAAAATTCAATTTTGCTGCGAGCGTGAGACTAAGTAACTTTTTAATTATTTTTTTCTAAATGCTGAGGACATGTTATTGGTGTACTCATAAAATTCGAAATATTTGAATTTCATTTTGTTCTGTCACTTTTACTTCGATACGAATAAAGCTAGAGAAACAAGAAACAAGTCGATTCGAAGTTCGATTTTAATTTGGATATCTAGTAGGGCCAAAAAAGAAACAAACAATAAAACGTTCGAATACACATACAGGTTTTAAATGTAATAAGTAATTTAACTTTATTTTTTTTTACATTGTTCGTTTTACAAATATACATGTGGTTGTTCACCATGTGGTTTACGTTTACCATGTTGTATTTTTTAACTTTAGGCAATAATATGGGTTTAAATATGAAATTGCCGTTTAAACGTAGGTACTGGCCACTTTGAATTAAAATTAAACTTGCATCACAGTGTGAGATTCCAGAGTGAAACTTTTTTCACAAGATTCGATTTTTTACTTTCAATTGTTTTTGCATTCAGCTTTTAACAGTAAAGATAACTACAGTACGACACAACTTAGATGTAGCATAAATGTGAAAATTTGTATTCATTAATTTCAATTTTACGGATGTATTTGGTTAAATAACTTAACAAGTTATTGCGTTTGCGTAAAGATAATTTTCACCTAAAGCAGTAATAAAGATTGGTGATTTTGAAGGCGCATTCAGGTCGGATTGTGATCGGTTTTACGAATTTTGCCGATGCTACATGTGAGTTGTGTCGTACTTTATTATATTCAAAATTAGAGTAATTTATGAATGCGAGTTCCGACGTGGAACTAACGCAGCGGAAACAGCTCGCAATATCAATGTTGTATTGTTGTGTTTGGAGAGGATACGGCTAATGAACGCACCGTGCGTTTTTGGTTTAACCGCTTTCGTAGTGGAAACTTCGATTTGAAGAATGAACCCCGAGAAAAACCAGCCTCTAAGGTAAATAACGATTAATTAGATGTGATGGTAGAAGCCGCTCCATATCAAACTGCCAAGGAACTAGTGGCACTGTTTGATGTTAGCTTAAGCATATCCAAAATTTTCACCTATTTGCATCAATCGGTGCGACAAAAAGCTTGCAAAATAGGTGCCCCATGATTTGACTGATCTGCAGAGAGAACCGCGTGTTGAAGCTTGCCTTACCTATCTTGTTGAACCTGTACAGAAATGAAGGGGTTTCAATACAAAATGCCTTCACTCAGTTTGTTGAGTCCAGGTCCCCAGAGTTCTACCGCAAAGGCATAAATGACCTTCCCATGAGATGGCAGAAATGTGTAGACAATGGGGAAAATACTTTGATTAAATAAATATATTTTACCTCAGAAAAAAAATGGTTTCCGTTCTTCAGTACAAAACAGCAAATTCATACTTAAACCCCTAATATGTTCTAATATCTAATATGTTCTCGCTTCTGAGGTGAAAAGTTGTATGTGTTACACGATACTAAAGTTATTTGCATCTCGTGTCTTTGAATCCCTCGCTGGGCTCAGGATTTTAACCTAGAATCTCTCGCTAAGCTCGTGATTCAATTATAGAATCCTTCGCTTACTCGGGATTCAAAATCAACACTCGCACCAAAAAACAATTTTGCTCTCTTGTTACACAAATAACTATTTTAATGCGGGTACATTAAATATCGTTTATTACAATGAACTTAGGTACTAAAATACACAACAAACTTATAACATCGCGAGAGTCGCGGAGGATGCGTAAGTATATAGTACGTAGGCACTTCTTTACGTCTTTTCCCGTCGGTGATCAGAACTAAAACTCTCCGCTAGCAACAGCGACGGGCTTTTTATAATACTCAGAAAGTAGGTACTTCAAGCGATTCATTACTTTCGGTGTTGTAGCCTGACGACGTGATGTCCAACATCTCCCATCCGACCTACGGACCAATAGGCGATTTTCTTATCTAGCGAGCGAGCCCCATAAGTAGGTGAAACAATAGGAGCGAGCGAGATAGAGAGCCGCTGCGCAGTCGTGCTCTTTCTAAGCCGTGGTAAGGCTCGCGGAACAACTTTATTTAATTTATTTAGTTTGTTAGAGTTCTCGCGTAACACTATTTATTTCTGCTACATTTCGTTTGGTATTTAATAAGATATTCCGGATGTTGTTGTACAAACAGGCATAATTCTCTGATGTAAATACACGGTAATGAACATTGTACTTTTTAAACATGCGTTTACAACTATCCATATAGATACCGCTTTTATAATATCCACCGAATTACCCCACAATATAATACTATAAGCGAGTATGGACGAAACGTATCCATGATATGCTCAAACAGCAGCATAAGTTGATACCGTGGATCTTAATATGTTGATTCGGTAGACAAATCAGTTGAGTTAATCGAGGTGTGTTTTCCAGTCGCAATTCTGATCGATGATAGTATCATTATCTTAACACTAGACAGCTAACTGAGATAGGAGCCTTTTTGGCCTCGCACAGGTCTTCCTTTTTCTCTTTTTTGTTTTCACTATTTTCTAACTTTTTTTTTAATAAGTTCATGATTTTGTTACTTTTAATGTTCTTTCGATAACGTCACATTTTCTTAGCTTTAAATATGAATTGGTTTGAATGAAAATGATTAATGTCTTGTTTTTTTCTTTTTATTTAATCGTACTTATCGATGTAACTTATACTCCATTTGAAATAAGATTAGACGTATAGATAAGCCTTTTTTACATTCCGTTCAACCGATTTTGAATTCTATTGCGTTGGTGGCATGACAAATGGCAGCCGCAGTAGATAGTTGGTATTGTGTAACTTTTTTTGCTTTTAATGCTATCCTTATGCCTACGATATAGAAGTCAAAATCGGTTGAACGGACTGTAAAAGGGTTTGTTTTAATATATAATCTTATTTCAAATGGGGTATAGGTATTACGTATTTTTGGAACACTTGTTCTACTACTTTTTGTTTTATTTTTACTTATATATAACATAATATAACCTTAGAGTTATAGGTGTTTACATAGATGGATATATATAGATTTAACGTCATTGGCTTTCTTTTATTCGTTTGGAATTGGATCTTTTTTGTTCTGATTTATGATATAAGGGGGTCAACTGCGAAAGTAGTCATCAACGTCTTTCAGCTTATCCCAACAAACAAGTAGCAACACCGTATGGGGGCCAAGTCTTAAGTAGTTGGCCCCTACGCCTTTGTACAAGGACAGTGGTCCTTCGAGCCGGATCATCTTTAAACCGCAGTCTATCATGCCTTTGTAGAGTTTCCCTTTGTTTTGGGCGTCGACAGCTGTAATAAAATGTATGTAATTAGTCGGCTGCACTGTTGAATTCAATTAAAAGAAGGTGGATTTACTTTTATTGCGTCATATCGTATCATATTAACCTGCACTGACCCTCTGCTGGGAAAAGATCTCTCCCATAGCCTTCTGCACTTTTCTATGTAATGCTTTTTCTCCCAAACTAAAAACTACTAGCTTCCGCCAGCGGCTTCGCCCGCGTGATTATCTTTATAATATTATTTAAGACTAGCTGCGCCCCGTGGTTTCACCCGCGTAAGTCTCGATCCCGTGGGAATATCGGGATAAAATATATATCCTATGTCCTAAGTCCAGGTCATGGCCTACCCATGTAAATCCGTTCAGCCGGTTTATCGTGAAAGCGTAACAAACAAACTCACGTTCGCATTTATAATAATAAATATATAGTTACGGATAATATAGCATTCTACTGGTGAAAGAATTTTAAAATCGGTCTAGTAGTTTTGCAGTTTATTCATTACAAACGATAACACAAATATTTTCTCTTTTTAATGTATATTATACTCCATTTGAAATAAGATTAGACGTATAGATAAGGCTTTTTTACATTCCGTTCAACCGATTTTGAATTCTATTGCGTTGGTGGCATGACAAATGGCAGCCGCAGTAGATAGTTGGTATTGTGTAACTTTTTTTACTTTTAATGCTATCCTTATGCCTACGGTGCAGAAGTCAAAATCGGTTGAACGAACTGTAAAAGGGTTTGTTTTAATGTCTAATCTTATTTCAAATGGGGTATAGTTAAATGTCTGGCAAGAAATCACAAGTTTATAGCGTAAACCAACAAATAGAGCTCATATAAAAGCAGACAGTTTATTCATGGTTCATTTTTGATTAGCGATCACCATGGCATCTATCGAAACCGCTTCTAGAGATAGTAAAAGATATTAGAAATCAACCGACAGGTTATCAAGCGATTTATTAAATGATTTTTATTTCCAAAAAAGAATGGTATGTAAATAAGTATTTTTACTTACGTTGATTACATAGTCTAGTAGCGATTACATCGAAGGGGTTCAAACACAGCGTCATGACGATTCCTCCGAGGTTTGCGCCGAAGAACGATAGCATCAGTGGTTGTCCAGTGAACCAGTTGTTTGTACGCAGCCAGTCTTTAGCGTAGGTAAAGCTTAGGATTTGTGAGGCGCTGCCCGCCATGCCGCGAGGGATTTGAGGACCAACGCCTCGGAACAGACCTGTAATGGTTTAACAAAGTGATTAGATTTTTTTTTTACCTAGCAACAATTTGGCAATCAAGTTAAATCCGGTTCAATTAAATATCTGTGTTATCAGAAGCCAAATGGAGTTTAGATAGAAACAATGCGATAAGTTGTTTATACAACGGGTGGGCATCGAATTTACGACCTCTCACTCAGTGCGGTGTCTATATCATTGCATACCGATTTTTCTTTAATTCATCATTTTGCCCGGGCAAAATATTCATTTCATTTCCTAACGAGTCCTGCTTCTTCTGCTCGTGTGGTTAGTGAATAATCTGGTGTCAGAGTTTTAAAGCCGCCATGGGCCTCTGACTTGGCTTCACATGCCGTCGAGAAATTCTCTCAGTCATGCCGGTTTCCTCACGATATTTTCCTTCACCGTTTTTGAAGCAAGTGATAATTATAAAATACGCACATGAATCTGAAAAGTCAGAGGTGCTTCTGCTAAATATAAATTAATAAATCAACGCCGTACCTCTAATACCTTCCTTTCTAAATATATCGGACAGTGCCGTCATGGTGCCGCTGCATTCATGCTGGTGTCCCACAGCTATAGCCCTGGCGGCCTGGGACTGCAGCCTGACCTTCACCAGGTAGTAGGGAGTGCCGGCTATGGAGCCCAAGGCTCCACCGATGCCCGCGACGCCTGCGCCCCTTAGCAACGATGTAGTACCAGTCGAGTCGTTTAGTATCCCCCTTCTTTCAGCTATTCGGAAAGAACCTAATCTGCAAATGTGAGAGGGTTTAGATAAGATTTAAACAATTAAACAATTTGAACAATATTTATTCGTTCAAGACTTTAGCCTATTACAATTATTGTAGCTTAAATTATTCCTTATAATTTAGTGGCTAGATACAAGACATGTGCAACTGGGCTTAAACTAGGACGAATCCTAAAATGATGATGAGGAGGATGAATTGATTCCCGACTTCCCCGACTTCGACTGCCCCGTTGGTCTCGTGGTCGCAAGCGCGACTGCCGAGCGTGGAGTCTTAGGTTCGATTCCCGGGTCGGGCAAATGAAAATGTTTTGCCGTCGTTCCTGTGAGACGATACCTGACATCCACGCGGGCGAAGCCGTGGGCAAAAGCTAGTTTTTATCAATCTATCTGCCTAGCCTTTTCCCAACTATGTTGGGGTCAGCTTCCAGTCTAACCGGATGCAGCTGAATACCAGTATTTTACATGGAGCGACTGCCTATCTGACCTCCACAACCCAGTAACTGGGTAATACGATACCCCTTGGTTAGACTGATTGTCAGACTTTCGGGCTTCTGACGACCCGTAACGACTGCCAAAGAACGAAAGAAAATGACAGCTGGAACCAACGGCTTAACGTGCTTTCCGAGGCACGGCGGAGTGAAATTGAAATGTCGATATGTGAAAATGGTCACCCATCCACGGACCAACCCCGGCAAGCGTAGCTTAACCTGATGGATCGAACCGAACAACTGTTATAACTTAGCCACAAGCTCCTCCAAAAGCTTTGCGTTAAAAGATATTCACAACAATGATACTTTTGATAAAAATATTTGAAAGCTTACCTAAAAATATTCAAAAAGAACTGAAAGCCAAGCATGGCCGTCAGTCCACTCTGCAGCGCAACCATACCCTCATTTTTGCCCACAACATATAAGCCGTGGGGTACGCTTTTATAGAAAATAGCATGTGTCCCGCTCTTCTTCAGTTCCCCTTGAAGCTGCAGCCTGACCTTCACCACTTCTATGGGGTTCGTGAAGATAGAAGCAACCATGGCCGACACACCACCCATTAGCAAGTCGGTTACGTCACGACCAAATTCGTTTTTGATGTTCGGTTCTTTTGGTTTCGTCATCTTGTCTTAAGTTCTGTGGAAGATCAGATATTTTTGTTGGTAGGTCTAAAAACTATAAAAGGGTGACGGGGTGTTAGGTTAGGTATCGGCTCGCACACGAAGGGAGCTTCCGTTCCGTACCACCATACAGTATTTAGCAAAAAAGAGTCCGCCCATAAAGAGTCCGCCGTAAATTTTTAACTTTTTTTATTTTTATTATTTGTTGATAAAGCGGCAATAGAAATACATAATCTGTGGAACTTTCAACTGTCTACCTATTACGGTTCATGAGATACAGACCGCTGTCAGTCAGACGGTCAGCGGAGGCTCAGTAATAGGGTTCCATTTGGCACCCTTCGGTTACGGAACCCAGAAACTATCAAGACTGTAAATACATACATCACGGTTGTCTTATGTAAATCAAATTACCAATAAGGGGGAAAATAGTAAGAAAAATATACTAGAACGAACTTGAACAACGTTTTGCCACGATAAATACGTTGGACTCCGGATGCCGATAACATGTTTTTGTCTTCTTAGGAGTGTTAACTGTCAGCACAATTGACGGGGTTCCCTAGGACCAATGCCTGCCAGGGTTGCGGGAAAGTCCGAAAGGGATACCGGGGCCCCTGGCAACAGGCAACTGAAGGAGCACGGGTGGGTTTTAGTCAGTAAAAGTCTGACACGCACTCTCACAATTCCCACACTCAAAAAAAAAAGAAAGAGTGTTAATTGCTTAATTAAAAGTTATTACTGAAAGAATGTATGTATTATTGTATTATATATTTTTAAGTTACCTACTGTCTGTGTGGGAAAATCTGAATCATGTCTGCAATAAGATTTTTTTTAGGCTGACTTTCTAGGGAACATAATTAAGATATTTTGAGAAATTTATTGCCTGAAATAGCTCTCCAAAAGCTCATCACTATGGCAACAATAGATGAAACATTAAAAAAATAGCAAGCGTGTGTACAACAAATAGCAAATGAAACACCGCAATCAATTTAAAACTTTATTGCTACTTACATAAAGCTCAACTTTCAATATCTCTACTTTATAAACATGATTGTACATTTTTCTACATAAAATTATTTTGGCTAACAATACAAGTTTAAAAAGGCACTGAGATTTATTCAACAAAGGAGATTTCAATATTGTAGCAGCAGATCATTTTTCTAAGAGAAAAACGTATCCATACTTTTTACCCGATTTTGGAGAAGAATAATGTATGGTCTTTAGTCCGAAGAAGTACAATCGACCTCGTATCTTCTGGTCCATTTGACAACAATTATGACATACGGTGCCGAAACGAGGACACTGACTGGTCCACAAATTCAAGGTAGCTCAGCGGGCTATGCATGGAGTTTCTTTGATAGATAAAATCAGAAATGAAGTTATCCGGAAAAGAACCGGAGTAACCGACATAGCTTGCAGACTAAGCAAACTGAAGTGGCAGTGGGCTGGCCATGTCGAAGGACCGATGGCCGGTGGAGCGGACGAGTCCTGAGGCCCTAGGCAAAGTGACATTCATCAGCGATAACGATGATGGAAAAGGCAAGAATGTATAAGACTGACATAAGCTTATGTCAATCCTGTTGAAAGTCGTCGTTGTAGAAATACGAAACGCTTTGGAAGCGATTGTCACTTGTATAGGCTGAGTTGATTCACAACAATTCACAGTTTATTATAACTTAACTAAATGTCACATAGACTTTGTCGTTTTATGATCTACAAGTGACATTCAACTTTGGGTAGTAGAGAAATTACGAGGTCGGATGTACTTTTTTTTTCTAACCAGTCAAGTGAAACAGTGTATTTAAAAAAAAAACACATATTGTCCTCCATACCGTATTTCGGCCATGGCGCACAATCTCAACGGAGACTAGCTTTCGGCGCGGGAGATATTATAGTGCACAAGGGTGTACGCAGACACAGGTGCACTCTCTCTTCCCTCACTCTCATAGTCCGGTGGGACGGCAACCCGACACGACCGGGGAGAGATCAGGCGCAGCACCAAACGGCTTAACGTGCGCACCGAGGCACGGGGGTATCACACCGTCAACTTCAAAACTCCGGGCTGTTACTAAGAAATTCCTAATGGAAAAACACAGTTACACTTTGACCGACCCGGGAATCGAACCCAGACCCCATGCTCAGTAGTCGCACTATGCGACCACGAGACCAACGGGGCAAAAAAAACAACAATGTTGACAATAACAATTTAACTAATAAACAATACAAATATAACATGGTAACAAAATTATTAGTCACATAACTTTGGTTAAAACTACAATCATAAAAGGGTTCACATATAAAATAATATCAACTATTTTATTTGAGGTCAACACAATTTGTATTTTAAATTCAATTAAAATAGTATTTTGACTTCAATTATATTTCAGTTAAATGCTATTTTTTTTTAAAAAACACTAATTAAGTAAATTAAAATGCTTAGAATAAGGTATTCGTTTGCAATAATACTGAGATACATAAGGTTCGGGGTTATTAATAATGATAAAAGGATCAGGTACTAAAATGTACATAAAAACTAAAGTGTAACAAGTGCTATCACTTTCAGCTTAATATTACTAATATTTACTGTCAATGCAGTAAAACAGTCACTATTCAAATGTAATTCAAGTAAACAGTTTTATTAATAAATGTATGATAAAAAAGACAATTTCGACAAAGAACTTATCAGATAAACCTTTACTGATTACAAGCGGCAGTGAAAATACATACCTATAGTATATATAGATAGAATCACAAATATAATGTCAACTAAGAAAAAACTAACATCAAAGATATTGCCCAGTCAAGGTCGTGACACAAACTGACGTAAAATAGGCTCACGGAAGACATTTTTGAATACAATATTAATATTTTATCAGACGTGTTTATTACATTATCACTTGATTTACAACATTCGCGATAGTTACATAAAACATTTAAGTTATATCTGTATGAAAAAATGGGATAAAATCGATTATAAATAAATTACCTAACTAGGTATTTAAAAACTTAATAATAGTAAAAAAATGTCGATAACATGGTAAAGACAATCTTAAATCAGAATAAATATAATCTCACTTTTCTATTTCACACCTTGAATCCAGGCTTACGCCTTTCCGCGAGGCATTAACAATTTCACCTACAAAATTAAATAATAATAAAAACTACGTGTGCATTTCAATACTTTTTTGCAGATCTTTAAGCATATCCCAGAAAACTAATAGCAGAACAGTGTGAGGCGCTTGCCGTAAGTAGGATGGTCCCATGCCTTTACAAAAGGCTATAAGGCCTTCTGCCTTGACGATCTTTCTCGCACAGTCGGCGATGCCGGCGTACATAACGCCTTTACCGTTCGCGTCGACAGCTGAAGCAAATATTGTGGATTAGATTTGGTTGTATATGATAACATTGATAACCTATGTTTTAATACTTAAATGATACAGTTCTATAGGAAATGATTGTGTCTTCACGATAAAAAAACAATAAGATTGTTCCATGACAATAATTAAAGTTATTTTTCAGGTTTTTGTGTTTTTTTGGAAGTCGGTTGTTTTTTTTGTAAAAAGTTTTTATTTTTCACTTTTTAGTTGTGGTAGCTACCCCACACAAATTCGAATACCACTACCTGCTATATAAATAACAGTGACGGAGTCAGATAATATATCGTCTACATAGGCTAAATGGGAAAAAATTAGTAATATTGAAGCTAACTCAAAAATTACGCAAGCAAAGTTAATAAAATTTATATGGGTGGTCCCATATAAATTTTATTAACCTCTGAAGCATGACCTACCAAACAAAAAAAGAATCATCAAAATCGATTCATAATAGAGTTAATCAGGTAAAATACACACACAAAAAAAAAAAAGTACAGACGAATTGAGAACCTCTTCCTTTTTGAAGAAGTCGGTTAAAACAGAAACATTTTAGGAATCCTAACTAATATCACAGTCTCTGTGCTATATTTGTGTAGATTACTGGGCTAAAATTTTAGAAACTTTTAGAAAAAGGATGCTATAAGTACCTTGGTTATAAAGCCGCGTCATTATGACATCCATAGGATTCAGGAATGCGGTCTTCACCAGCGCTCCGATGTTACTCGCTACGAACGCTGACAAATACTTGGATTGTTGAAACACGTCGTTGTTGTCCATCCATTCCTTACACCTGAAAAAACAAGAGGGAATACAAATCAATCAATATAATAAATAACAAAAGTTATCTTGAGATTTGTCACCAGTTCCTTAGGCTGAGGCGTCGTTGGAAAGGTCATTAAAAATATTGTGAGTTTATAAAACCATTTTTGGATTCAGGGATCCGTTTGCGAAATGTTAAGGTTTAAAGTGCTAATTTTTGTTAGAGTTAAGTGTCCCCCCCCCCTGCCAGCTAAATTGTTGGTTTTGGATATATGAAAAAATTCACCGCAGTTATAACGAAAAGGAATACTATCACAGCTAAGTAGGCTCCAGAAGCTACCGAGTAATAATCGACCAACTTACATTTGCAGTTGCAGAAACACGTTCTCCCATACTTTCCGTGTGGGAGAACAAGTTTTTCAACTACAATGTTAAGTTTTTTTGATAAATTCATCCCAACTACGGAACCCTTCATTGTGCGTGGTTCGACACGCACATGGCCGGTATTTTATAATATTAGTTTAAATTAGGTAATCATTCGTGTTATTTGCGTGTTATTTTGGTGCACGTATTACGGAGAATCCATTTTACGGCAGGTAGATAGACTGATCAGATACCTGTCGGCCACCAGAAAACAGGTTAGAGTCAGATCTTATCTAAAGGCATTTATTTAGACATGTTCACAGATGGACTTATAGGTACCTAAGGCATTAGTTGTGGACTGTGGACCTGTGGCCGATTGTGGGTATATTACGTACATAAAGCGACTGATCTTTACTATAGTTCGATAGTAAAGGTCAGTGTTACATGTTTTAGCTGCAAATAACCGGGTGCTGTTACTAAGTTATCGTTAACGGGGCCCGTGCAACGAAGCATATGTATTGAACGAGATAGAACCGTGACGCTTTCTGACGCAGTGTTAGCCAAAACTCGTTGTGATTTGATGTAGTCCTGAACCGATTCGTTTGATTGGTGTTGTTGGTTGGTGGGAAAAGTGTATCATTTTTGCGATTGGATCATTCGCATCTGGATCACTAAAATGATCCGAAACACTGATATGTTTCCTTTGGCTCATTTGGATCATCGGCTCAAAGGATATAAAATACAGAATGTTACGTATACATTACAAAAAACGACCGTTTAGTATTTGATACGTAAGCGCCTTAGTGGTCATTTTTACGTGCATGGTTAACGACAACGAATGCACAAAGTACATTTGAAAGAAAATCTGTGATACACATCTCATTTGGTATGTCTTTCTGACTTGTATAGATTGTAATGATGTCGCCCGCTCACTCGCGACTCGCGAGTCAAAAAACTCAGTGCGTCTCAGTGTCCCTCTCTCGCTCACTCACTGCTCAGTCGCCCCGCGAGCGACGCGTCGCGCGGAATGAGCCAGAGCAAAGTAATGTTTCAGATCCAAATGATGCGTTTGAAACGTTGTTACTGAACCAATCTTTTGAATCACTTCAATGATCCGGATCAGTGAGTCGCCTACGACACAGTAGGTAATGTGTCGTATCCTCCTTCCTTCTCCTTCCTTATCTAAATTGAAACAAAATGATTCGAAACATTGTTTTCAGAATTTCATATGTAATAGTTTGAATTTGAATTTTCTATAATTATTAACATTTTTTTGTGATTAAAATATCTGGAGTTTTCTGACTTTTCTTACTAACCGTCCACATTAGAATTATTGTGGGCTTTTATAATTTCTAACGTGACGATTAATATCGTACGTGTACATCCACGATAATTCGTGGACGTTGGTCGCTGATTCGTGGTCATTGTCTTAGATGTTTCCTGCAAGTTATTGCTTAGCTTCTAGGCAGCAAAAAGCACAAGTTTTTGTTACGAAGTATGAAAAAGAAAACTTACACAGCAAACGAAGCAATTTGCGACGCAGACCCAATGGAATTCCTCATCATCATGCCGTGGGCACCTCTCCACAATCCTAATAAACCATTATTGGTGTAAATCTTCTTCATAGCATCTATCATGCCTGGATGAGCGTGCTGGGTCCCCACAGCTATCTTCTGTGAGGAGTAGGACATGAGCTGAGTCTTTACCAGCTGTAGGGGGCTCCCGCAAAGACCCCCACTCATTCCCGATATGCAGCCGAAGAAGAGACTATTTAAGAATTTAGTTTTGTTGTCCTTGTCTCTGAGGAGACCATAGTCATCTGCATGTTGGTAGATCCCTAACCTACAATAGAATTACACTTATTAGTGAAAATTTTAGAATTATTATTTTAATTTAATAATTATTTTATTGTGACTTCCGAAGAGGTGCTTTTTTTCTAATTGTTTTGAAGAAAACCAGGTTCTTGGTTTTCACATGTCTTTTTTTATATTTAGAATCCATCTTTTACTATGAATAAGTATTTAAATGACAATGCAAAATAAAAATTAATCAAATATAAACCACCTGTTTTAATAAAACCATATAACCCAAACAACTTGTACATGCTTTGGAAATTCAATTGGAAACAACTGACAGCTCAAATTCACTCAAAACAATACCATAAACAAAACACATTAACTAAACAATACCAAAAACAGCTTACCTTACCCCGTTTACAACAAGTTGGAAGCACAAAGCAGGGGCAAGTCCCTTCTGCAACGCAGCAAATCCATCATGTTTCACAATGTTTAACATCGCAAGGGGCACGTTTTTATAGTGGACAGCGTGCTTTCCCCGGGCCCTGAGCTCCCCTTGCAACTGCATGCGGGTCTTGACAACGTCGAATGGGTTGCTGAAGAACCCAGCACCCACCCCAGCCAAACCACCCACCACGAAGTCCATTGTACTACGGAAGGTATGTTCTTTCAGCGCACAATTTTAGGTAAAACTACCGTAAAGCTAAAACTAGTACTTATTCGATGCCCAGAAAGTAATAGGATTTGGAAGCAGGCTTATTTTTTGCTTTGGATATTAACTTAATTATAATAACTTGATGCATTGGGAGTGATTGGCTTAGGATCGAGTCGAGTAGGAAAAGGAAAGGGAGAACTTGGCCCTGCAGTGGGACAATACTGGGTAATAAATTTTTATATACATAATACTATTTTAACATTAAAAAAATATTAATATTTTTAAAGAGAACCACCATGCAATCTTTTGTTTTGCATGTAAAGTATTAGTAGTATTCAAATTGATCTCAAAAACACACTACTAAACAAGTAAAAATGCTATTATCAGGTACCGTAGGTTATCTAATAATGACACATCTAATAGGAAGCTATTTCTCATTGGCTCTGTCTGTTTCTATTCCTATTTGTTATTTTCCTATTGATATCTCATTCGTCATTTAACGCATTCCAGGGCACTGAACGAGGTAGAATAGAAGTTTATAATGCTTATGTACGTTTAGTGTCCCTCAAAGTGTTAGCATATTTATTTGATTTAAAAAGTGACTAGCTACTTGATGAATCAATCATTAATTGTTTTATTTATATATGTTCACACGGTTCACACTTAATTAACATAGACTGTTTTGCTAAATAATTGCTGAATGACTTAGTTTTTTTCTAATAACTTATATTTAAAAAATAAGTTTAAAAAAATTGGATTAGAAACATTTATAAGTAATTCAATGTGGTCATGCAGAGTGAGAGTTACTTTAACTTTCAGTAGAAGAGAATCAGAATATCTTTAAAATTTTAATAAATTGTTAATGACTTCAAATGCATTTTATATTATTGTACAGTCAAGAGCAGTTCTTGTATATTATATTTTAAACAGAGTGTCAGATCAGGCTTCTCTGGCTTATATGAGTTTATATAGTAAATACTGTACTTAAAAGAAGTTTTATACTTATCAAACACACCTTGAACACAAACACGAAATACACGGTATACAACAGCCAAATTATTAATAACATTACATCGCACTAACACAATCTAATATCTTCAGAATAATTCTAGCTTGATTTTGTTTACCACAGGATTTTATACTGGTTATAATAAGCAGTATAAAATCCTGTGGTAAACAAAATAGAGTATTGTTATACATTCTTTTAATCGCGGGATATTTTTAACGAAGTTTTTAAACTATATTTCATATGAGTAACAAGTACTTTTAATTCATAAAAGAAAAAGATTAGGATTTTTATACGGTACCTTGTTGTTGTGGCAGTCAAGTGTAAATTGAATCGCAAAAATTAACGAACTGTGATGTAATAACAGTTAATTTACTCTGCATTATCGCACATGCGTCACTCAAAACACTATGAGCTATATTATCAATATTTTTTATAAAGAACAAATACGTGCATTGGTAACATCACTTACGGTCTAAATATTAAAGTGTCGGTGAAAATATGTTGCAGTCATCTATTGTATTCTATTAATGATATATGGGTCACCATCATGGGCCGCTGTAAAGTCGATTACGCCACGGAATAGTTATTGGAAAATGTTATAATTCTATTTCCACTATGATTTCGTAATACACTTTAGAGGGTTTTTTTTATGTCAAACAAACACCGAGACAGACTTGTCAAATTTGAAATTGACAGGAAGCAATCAGCTGATAAAAAAATGCGTTCATGTCTAAGAACTGCAATAAACCAGCGTTCTAATAAAATTTAAGTAATATAAAGGCATTATAAAAAAAATATAATGGCTTTTTATTAAATAAAACAGAGAAGTTCCCTCATCAGGCCAATACTGGGTGCAGCAGCCGGGTCATGATGGACTTGAATTATGATGGTCCGTTCTAGACCATCATAATTCATGTCTGTAACTGTACCTACTGGTGACCATTGAGGAGTTCGTTCGTGCTGGAGCAAATCCTGGGTCATGCTTATCATAAAAATACATTGTCTTCATGCAGAACTGAACCAACCTGTATAATGTCAACTCTGTAGGATATGAGGAAGTGGTTTTAAATCAGCTTGCAAGATTCGGCCTAAACAAACATACAAACATTGCAAGTTACATAAAAGCTTGTAAAATCGGAAATATCTACCAATTTTTAGAGTTATTCAATGTTTTACGAGTAGAATAATGAGAAAAGATTTTCACACAAATCCAGAATCCAGTCTGCTAGTGAAATGCCTGATGGAAGGAAGAACCAAATAACACTTTGTCCAACCTAGAAATCAAACCCACGACTTCATGTTCAGCAGTACTGTCTGACCATAACAAGGGGGTAATTCAATAAAGTATAAAGTAGGGACTCTGTGGGGACTTGTAGCGACGATTAGACGATGATAGATTGAGGTTGATAATTCTAGGTGGAGGTCGTAGGTCATAATAAATTTTCCTGGCTGAAAATTTGTAGTACATTAGAGAAAAAAAATTCAACAGTGTAAACAAATAATATCGTTTGACAAATTATTATATAATTAATATTTTAAGAGGTTTTGGACTAAAAAAATAATAAATTTACACTATAATGTAATTTATAACGTAAATTACACATTATTCAAACAAAATTCCAAAACAAACATGGCTGTTAAGACTGCAATGTTTCTATTCGAAGTGGTGTTGGAAAACATAACAAATGTGAGTCTGGCAGAGAGTCGAGGCTTAGTTATAAAAAGTGATTTTGCTAACATATTTTCTTTGGAACTCAAAGATCCGAAACAAATGCATATAGTTATGCCAGAACCGCTCCCTCTACCACCTGCGCCAGTTGGAAAGAAAGGCAAGAAAAAACCAAAACCCAAGCCCAAGAAAGGTAAAAAAGGCAAAAAAGGTAAAGTGGAGTTACCACCACCGGAACCAATCATACAATCCGGCCAGTCTGTGTTATTCGCATGTAGCGCAGAGGTATTAATACAAAATATGATGAACTCCCCTTTGGAACTCTCCTTATGGAGTAAGGAAGAAAATTTAGCCTTCATCGGCACAACTACTATACCTTGGGACCCGTTATTTATTACTTATTTATCAGAGATAGCTAATTGTTTGCTGCCTCCTCCCGTTACCTTAAAAGACGAATACAATATATTTGAAGAAGGCAAAGGGAAATTATTAGCGAAAATATCAATTCAAGTAAAATTGTCATTCTTAAGTGATAAGCTTACAACAGCATTTCGTACACTCTCAGAGGATCCTTCTATCAGAAAATTTCTCTACACTGGAATTAATTCAAAAACGACGTCATACATGTGTACTTTGAAGTCGACTGATGAAGATTTTGAGGAAAATTGTAAAAAGATTGAAAATCAATATATTGTGGACAAGCCAAAGCCAACTAAAATGGTCTTTGCCGATTATAAAAATGCTCCTGGGGCCAATCTCGCCTTCTTTAATGAAAACGATTATTGTTGTATGGGCCATGCGGATAAACCTCCCGAATCGATTTACAAATCGCCTGAGACTTGTCCGGACATCGATTTTATTATTGATTACGTTAGGAAGATCATTGTGTCCTGTAATGATAATTTGAGAATGTTAACACCTCGCCCAACAATAAGTCCAAGAGTGAAAGCTACTGATATTGACAGACTTTGTTACTGTCGGGAAACAGCATGGCCCAAGGGCGCATTCGCTGAACGATTTAAGAACGAAGCACAAACTGGTCCGTGCCCACTTTGTATCGATTTTGGCAAAAAACCCAAGGGATCTATCGCCGCAACTTTCGACATTGCTAATATCCGGGGTCCATGCGGTAAACCAGAATGTAAAATTGCGAGAGATATAAGGGCTTACATTGAAAACCTCGTAGATGAGGACAATGAAGAATTTAAAATCGAAGATCTTATAGGGCCGTGTGGAAGCAAAGATTGTACATTAGTTTCAACAATTCAAGACTTTCTGCGGCATGAAGGCGTGTTTACACACGGAGCAACACATGAGGGCTTGTCTACTCAATGTGCTTGCATAGAAAAGATGAAGGATTCTCTGACCAAGAGAGATTCATGCGAATCTGTTTGTAGTAAAGATTGCGAGAATGCGTCGAGCGAAGCAAGTGTCTGTCAAGGGAAAGGGTGCCCTTTTAAAAAACAGAAAGTCTTTGACGTGTTTTATTTTACAGTGCAATATGATTTCGAAAATAAATCTGGTGTTAGTCCAGTGTCATCAGGCAATAGAACTCCTGATAGTAAAGCATCCGGTTCAAAATCTCCTGAAAGTAAAGGATCACGTAAAGTTAAAATTTGTCATCCTGAATGCCCTTCTGGACAACCGGATGACACGATACCATGCTCTCAACCCGTGTGTAGTGTCGAAGGTTATCAAGACCCCGACCCCGAGTCTCAAAAGTGTGTCGCACCAGTATGTCCATTATTCAAAGCCGATTACCCTCCTAGTCCTGCGGACAGTAACATAGAACTACGACTCGATGAAATTCACAACCTGTGTTGCGTAAAGTCGTGTGACACAGCCGAAAAAGTTAAAGATTTTATCGCTGAAGGGGCGATAAAGAAAAAAATATGCAAAGATGAAGAAAAAGATGAAGAAAAAGATGATCCTTGCTACTGTGACTGCGTATGCACATTTAAATTTTCTAATAAGACTACTTACTGTGCGGTTTGCGGAGGATACGAGTGTCTGGGAGACGATATGCGGTACCAGCCAGAGCATATTAAGCCTCATCCATGTCCGGTGTACCACAAAATGTACGATAAAAATTACATAAAAGTTAAAAGTCCATGGGATGACGACAATCAAATGAAGGATTCTGGGAGTGCAAAGAGTTCAAGGGGCGCTTCAAGAACTGGAGATAGGAATAGAGCTGCAAAGGGAGTTGTTGATAAAAAGAGTGTTCCTGAAAAGAAAGTGCCCGAAGACAAAAAAAGTACAGAGAAGAAGGAAGGAGAGAAGCTGGCCCCAGAAGGTGCTGAAGAAGAAAAAGTTAAAAAGCAGAAAGCTAGCAAGGGAGAAGGTGATGAGGTCAAAAGGAAGAAAACTAAAACTGTGAAAGCTGGTAAGTTTCTGATGAAATGATAACAAGGCAAGGGCAATTTACTTTATATAACTAATTTATTTAAAAGATTATTGTACAGGATAATGTTAGCACACTTGAAAGATGGAACACAAGAGAGTGTTCCTTAAACACCAATATGTCAGATTGAATTAGTGCAGGGTCCATACTTTCATCAGTCTCCTGCCCCAACGAACCCTGCGTTTCCACGTTTCGTCGTAACTGCTTGATGGTTGGGTAATCGTATTATTTTCGTGTTACCTTTCAGTTGTGCAAAAAGCGCCGATCAAAAAGGAAGATTTGAAATATAAATATCATTATCCTCCCGTTCCCGGTAATATGGGCTGGAATTGGGTAGCGGAAGACATACCTGGAATGAAAGTAAGACACTTCATTAAGTTTTGTGCAAACGACATTGACATTTCGCAGCGCCTTTATAGCGCAGGCCACACTGAGAACGAAACGAATTGAAACCAAGTTCGTTTAGCTTTCCTCCGCGTCTTTTCATACTTCTGTTGTTACGCATATGTCGTAGCATTCAGTACTAAAACCCTTGCGTAGCATCAGCACGTAGCATTCAGCAGCTTGTAGTTCTCAAGGCTTGTGTGGCACAAGGTTCTTTTGGCGTGTGGCCAAAATCGGAATTAAGGCTGTCATTAGACGGACTGCATCGCAGCAACCGCGCGCAGTCGATATATTCAACTGCATGCAGTTGTACGTTCGACTTCGTTCAATTATGATATCAACTTCACGCGGTCGGTTGCAGTCGTGTGAAGTCATTATTAACTGCATACAATCGTGACTTCAACTTGACGCTGTCTATCGCTAACCGCATGCAGTTAGTGTGCAGTTATGCTCTGCTCACTAACTGCATGCGGTTAACGATGGACAGCGTGCGTCGACACTACACGACTAGTCGACCGCGTAAAGTTGAAGTCACGAACGCATGCAGTTAATATTTACTTCACAGGACTGCAGCCGACCGCGTGAAGTTGATATCATGACTGAACGAAGTCGAACGTAGAACTGCATGCAGTTGAATATATCGACTGCGCGCGGTTTCTGCGATGCAGTCCGTCTGATGGCAGCCTAACGTCGTATCTTAATTTGTAAATACAACTTTTGTGATAATTTTTCATAATTTTATAGGGTTGCTGGTAATTAGTGACCGATACTTAAACACGTGACTTTACTCATCACTATTCACCCGCATAAGTCACGATGCCGTGGGTTAAAAAGTATCCTATGTCCTTTTCCAGGTCATGGTCTACCCATATGTCAAATTTCATCCAAATCCGTTCAGCCGTTTTAGCGTGAAAGCGTCACAAACAAACTCACTTTCGCATTTATAATATTTTAGGATATTACATTACTGTCGCGGCCTGCAGCAGGAGCATTGATGGACGGACGTCAAACTGTGGGCCGAGGCGAAGCTGACGCACACATACCTACGTGAGTCCATCAATGCTTTTGCGGCCATTTCTTTTATACCTAGTACTTTTCTCAAATAATGCGCGGAAATTCAAACCAGTTAAGGAAATTATAAATTCCAGAATCAATGACGAATAACTTCACGTGCCATTATATTCATGTATAAACAGCTCTATTTGCAAGCCAAATCGAAATAATATCTTTGATATTTAGGTATGTTACCTCCTTGGTTGCCATGTGTGACATGTATCGAAGTAAAATGTTCGTTCTTAAATAAAACGACAGATAGGTGTTCGGTTTTCATGGTAATTAATTTAGCGACTAAAACACGACAGAAGGATATTCATAGTAACATTGCAGGCCGCCTACTCCCATGGTTTGACTAGTACAGCATTTTCGATTTATGTCGAAGAAGGTTTTCAAAATAATGCTCGAATTTCCAAGCATATTGTTTGAGAAAAATAAGTTCTTCCAACAAAGTCCCTACCTACTTTTATAACATATCGCTTGGCTTAATTCTTTATAAGAAGAATAAGTTCGTTTATAAGTAAGTAAATGAAACTTATAACGGTGTTTTTGACGCTCATATTCCTATGAAATGCTTGATCGCAGTTGCAAGGAATATGCACTTTCGTTTGAAACGTTACCTACAGCCAGCACAAAGGGCGGATCCAGGGGGGGTCACAGGGGCACCTGCCCCCCCATACGGTTTAAGTAAAATAAAATCATCTGCTAAAGTCTCCTCTTCGAGAAGTGGCTAGAGAGGCGCCTCGGCCTCCTCACCTTCCGCCTGAAGCAGGTCGTCACCGGACTTGGCAGCTTCGGGAGGTTTCTGTGTAGGATTAGGCGGGAGGAAACGCCCGGGTGTCACAACTGTGCGGATCGTCCGGAGGACACGGTGGAGCATGCGGTGGAGGTGTGCCCTGCTTGGGCGGAGCCCCGCCGTGTCGTCGTGGAGGCGATTGGCGGCAATGACCTCTCACGTCCGGCCTTGGTGCAGGCCATGGTACGGAGCGAGAGGGCATGGGAAGGCTTCACCTCCTTCTGCGAAGCAGTAGGAGGAGGCGGAACGCGTGAGGGAGAGGCGAAGTTTGTGCCCTCACGCCCCTAACCGCCGCCGCTGGAGAAACACCCTGGGATTCGGGAATCCCAGGCGGATTCCCGGCCACCATAGGCGCGGGCTTGAAGACGGCGAGCAATGGGTAGCTCGCCGTCCGATAAGGACCATGCCCGGGTCGATGCTGCGTCGTGTTCCACGCGCGCCTCAAAGAGATGTCAGCACACCTGACGGGGTCCGTTAGGACCGATGCCTGCCAGGGTTGCGGGAATTTCCGAAAGGTATACCGGGAACCTGGCAACAGGCAACTGAAGAACACGGGTGGGTTTTAGTCAGTAAAAGACTGACACGCCCTTCCGCTCCGTCCAGAGTGGGACAAGTAATTTGATGTATTTCCACCCTCAAAAAAAAAAAAAAAAAAAGCCATCTGCTATTGGACGCCTAGGCCGTTCATTAATCATGTTATGCGTACTTTAATTTCGGAAGTCGGTGTCTTTGCTTTTCAATTTTCGTTTTTCGTCACCGACTTCCGAAATTAAAGTTATTTTTCACTTTTTTTGTTGTGTTTTTTTTGGAAGTCAGTTGTTTTTTTTTTTTTGTAAAAAGTTCTTATTTTTCACTTTTTATTTGTGGTACCTACCCCAAACAATTTCGAATACCATTACCTGCCGTGTAAATAATAGTGTCGGAGTCAAATAAAACATCGTCTACATAGACAGAGGGAAAAAATACGTAATATTGAAGCTAACTCAAAAACTACGCAAGTAAAGTTAATAAAATTTATATGGGACCACCTCTAAAGCATGACCTACCAAACAAAATCGATTCATAATTGGCGGAGTAATAGCGTAACAAAAACAAACATACATACGAATTGAGAACCTCCTCCTTTTTGAAGAAGTTGGTTAAAAAGAAGAAGAGTTGAAGGGCCATTTACACGGAAAAAGTTTCTAGCCTGTTTTGTTGCGCGTGAGTATGCAGTGTGCAACGAGAAGGAGTTATTTAGTTCCAACTACTTATTTATACAGTGTGCTCAACTCTAACATGTGTCATTAACTTTATTTTAAACCTAGGTAATTAAAACGTGAAGCTGGACTGTTGGAGACAAGAAACGAAACGGAAAAAAAAGAAAAACCTCACTGTACAGAAGATATATTATAGGGGTCAATTAAAATTAGTTCGCTAAACTCCGCAGACGTGATGGATATCGAACTATCGATATAAAGGGTGTAAGGGTAAACACCGTTGTCATTCAAACCATGGATAGTTGACTTAAATATAAAAATAAATGACCGAGTAACAACAAAAAAAAAACGTTACTTTCATTGAAATTTAAAAAAAAGTTACTGACTGACTGAGGGAGGGGTCGCGCTCGCGACCGGTCAGGTCACGTCCCGTGCCCTCCACCCGTGTTGAGACGCAAATTCGTTTCCATAGCGCATAGGGTGCAAGGATTTTCTTTAAAAAAAAGTTGTAACTTTCCATTGATTTTTCGTTCTATAAATGAAACCAAACCACTGGTTTCAAGGATAACGGTGCTTACCCTTACACCCTGTATAAACATGACAAAACAAAAATATAACTGAGTTTCTGATCTCATACTTCAAGTAATTACAATACCAGCGGTCGTTGACCCCAATAAAAAAAACACCTTTTTTTTGAGAATGTATGAAAGGCGAATTGATTTGCAAAAGGTATTTAAAAGGAACGTGTGAGTGGAAACGCCGAGAGGAGATGCCCTAGAAGGACCACCACCACCATATTTTTGACCATCACATCATCATTATTGGTGATTTTCCTCAGAAAGATCAGGTGGGTGTACTCGCAACTGGTATGCGTGTATGACAATACTTATCATGACTGCAGAGTTTCGCTAGCTAATTTCATTTCACCCTGTAGAGTGCGGAGTTTTGTTCCAAGGAGGATACGGGCGGGTTCAACTGCAACTGCTGCAAGTTCTCACAGGACATGTGTTTTGGTTTATCTTGAATCTCTTTAAGAATTCTGAGCCCTTCAAAACGACTGTTACCGTTGTGTTTCGTTTTTATGGGCTCAGTAGGAGTATCTAACGTCTATTTTTTAATCTCGTAAATACTAATTTGCGCAGAAAACCGCTAGTTGCGAGAAGCACAGAACCGGTCGAAGTAGCGGTGCTTGGGGATGCGTATGTCCAGCAGTGGACGCCTTTCGGCTGAAATGATGATGATGATGATGAGACTGTAACATTTCAAGTGATTGTTGTTTGTTTTTTCAATTTGCATTTTGACATTTGCTTCTGTCAAATTAGTGTACGAGATTAAAGAACAGACTTTAGATCAAAATCTTCTATTATATGTAGCATTAAAAAAAAAAAAAAACTTTATGTTAAGTAGATACTGAAAAGAATTTTGCTTTTTTTATATATTTTATATTTGGTAATATACATATGAAAACAAGATTGTGATGTGATTGTGTGATAGAAAACACACGAATCAAATAATCAATACAATAAATACATAAAATAAATCCTTGTTTTTTTTGCATGTCATAACAATGGATAAAAATGGATTTAATTTTAAGCCTTAAGACATACGTAATAACTACTTTTTATGTAAGTATAGCGTTATAGTACCTATTCATATTTTTTAGGTCCGGCCAAACTGGAAACCCGGCGCAGCAAACGCAATCTTGGTTAGAAGGTACAGGGCGCAGAGAATGGGCGGGGACAGCTTGAACAAGAAAAAACGAGCTCTGATGCAGCGTAAGAAGAAAATCGAAATGAAGCCCACATTGGTCGTTACAAAGCGTGATGGAGAGTTCACCGTCCAAATGGAAGTGTTCAAGAAATTCTCTAAAGAGCGACTCCTATTTCAGTATCCATACGATGAAAAACCGCCTCTTATGTACACCATAGGAAAGACGGCAGAAGAGCAACGCAAGATTCAGAGAAAACGTGATAGAAGAGAACGCAGAGAGACCAGAAGGAAGAGTAAAATATTGCAGTCCACGTTCAGGGACAGGTGCCAGGAAATTTGTTTAAAAGCATACAATCAAGCGATGGGGGTACTTCCTTTACCAAATCCTAACTCACCAGACTGCCCCTGCGCAGGTAAACCTTTAAATGTCTCGCCACCTATTATAGATTCCTGTTCGTGCTCTGATATCGGTAGTAACATTTCGACCAGCGATACAGATAACGATGAGTGGGTCATAGAATTCACACCACCTGCAGCAAGATGGGATGCCAAAGCTAAACATCCACCCGTAATGGTTGAAAGTGAAACTCTGTACACTTATTTAGATTATAAAGTGAAAGTACTCGACAAGTCTGGCAACCAAGTGCCTAGGTATTTCAAGGGTCCTGATGGTAAACAGGAATGTAGCGATTTAGGCGGATTCTGGGCTACGGTAGAGAATGTGAGGACTTGGTTGGAGATAAATAAAGATGGTTTTATAGGGCCAGATGAACGGTGGGTGCCAATGAACTTTATAGGACCTGATGGGATGATGTATTCATCAGAAGAAGGCTTTTTCACAGACACCCAGATGCGGGTATGGAAAATAGGTATAGACGGATATGTAGACAAGGATGGTAAGTGGGTATTCTATCCAAAGAAAAAAGGACCAAGTTCACCAAAATCGAAGTCTACCCCCACGGCGTCAGTCGATGAGAAGAAAGGGACAAAAACTTCTCCGATTGCATCAACGAAGGCTTGTGATACCAAAAAAAACAGAAAAGTAACCACAGATACAAAAGCCAAAACATTGAATGATAAGAACAAAACAGTAGTAACTACTCCAACACCATCCCCGAAACAGAAATTAACTAAAAACCCGGAAAATGTAAAGCAAAATCCTCATAAAAATCAAAGCCCTGTAGTCATGAGTGTTTCTACGAACTTCGACAGAATCCAAAGTGTACCACATGTCGCACGGGTCAGTAAGGCATATATGGATCGGAAAGCACTGGCAAAGTATCGTGAAATAATAGAAGAACTAAGAGCATACGACGATATAGGAGACGTAAAGCCCCCTCGAAAGACCAATAGAGCTTCGAATACACCCCTATCTCAGCTTTCTAGCTTCACAATGCCGGGTCGATGGAGCGATAGGAGGGCGCGAACATTTACAGCGGATAGGTCTTGTGAATTTGGGACAAGAACCACTATGTCACCCGTTGATTCACAGATGGGTAAATCAAATGTAGATTAGAGAATCTCGACAACAAAATGTTGTTTTTATATAAATATTTTATAAATATTTTAAATACTTAGAAAAGACTATTATGTATGAGATTTGCCTACTATATTGTTTAGCTTTAATCTTCATTTTTTCGTTGTAGTTTGGCTGAAAGACCACAAAATAAAAGTTCTCTGAATGTTTTATCATCATCATCTTCCTTACTCCTTTCCCCTTCACTCCTCTATTTATTAACGGTTCCGAACGTCTGGCGTCCAGGCAATACAGGATATTGTGCAGCCCAACGCGTCCTTCCTTGAACGTTTAATAATAACAATACCAGCGTATTATACTCTGACTACTGGGCAAACGCCTCTCTTATACAGATGATACAGAGAATGTTTGTGTCACGTTTATTATCAATTTAACGGGAACACTGAGTCATTCGCTTTGACTTTATGGGTGTCATCTATAAGCAAAACATTGACGTAAGGTTTAAATGGGTTGAATCCTTTTTGTATAAACAATTTTAATCATGTCAAAACACGGCTGTCTCGATTGAAGCTTTAAAAAATTATAGAAAATGAATTTCAAAATTCATGACACAATGTTTTTGGCAAACTTTTAAATTGAAAACATTCTGAAAGCTAAATTTTGTAGTTATTCGTTTAATTCTGGAAGTGTAAGGTTTGGAAAGGCACATATTTTAAATGAAATACTAGTCAAGTCAAGATAAAGAGTAAATAATAAAAAATGGCTCCGACGGATTCAATGTTCTTGTTCGAGATAATAGTTGAAGAATTGACAAGCTTTGTCAACTGCAGCGAGTTTTGCATCAGAGGTCAATTTGCAGATGTATTTAGTGTTAATCTAAAAGATCCCAATGAAACAGAATCAGTTTTACCAAAGCGGCCTGAGAAACTGAGAAGTAAGCGGAAAAAAACAAAGAGCGGCAAGGGCCCGGACAGGTTGTCAACGGCGGCTACAGTGCAGACGGGGCAAACCATATTATTTGCGATTAATGTCGACACCTTGATTACAACTATGCAACAGTATCCATTGGAGTTGTCGCTGTGGAGTAAGGTTGTACCTGACTATAAAATAGGATCGACTCACATTCCATGGAGAGCGTCGTATTACGAATATTTGAATAAACTCCACAGGAAACAAGGACAGCAACCGATCTGTGTTAGAGGCGATTACAATGTATTTGACGAGGTTACTTCGAAACGTATGGCTGTCATTAAACTTAACATAAAATTGAGGAACTTTAAAGATAAAATTACTACTCAATTTAGGTCTATATCTCAGGAAACCCACCAAACTGAGAACACTGGCTTAAATTCTAAGCCTGTTAGCGTGTTAAGCAAAATGATTAAAGATAGACCAATAAACATATCTAAAGAAACTGGTATTATAAAAACTACATATAGCGATGATAAACTTAAACATATTCGCACCATAAAGAGGAACATTAGAAAGAAAGAAACTAATAGTATTGACGACCTTAGCAGCAAGGTACGCATCACTAAACTCGAAAATGCTGAAGTTGATAGTAAAATCAATAATAGAAGATTATATAGTCGCATTAACACTTTCATAAGAAGTGATACAAACATAGACAAAAATCCAACTTTAGCTGTTATAAAATCCAAATCTTGTTCATCACTAATTGATCGAAGAAATACTAGCATATTAAATAGTTACATTTTCGGGGGCAAGCCCGCAGGCCCGCTTGGTAACCCGGTATATTGCGTTAGTTATTTTACAGTAGAACACGACTTTGCTGACTCTCCATCTGCATCTCCAAAGTCTTTGTCTCCAAAGTCTACTCCAAAGACTGCAACTCCAAGCTCACCAAAGTCTGAAAAATCTGTGATAGATGCCTCTGAAAATTCTAAATCTGACGAATTACAAGAAAAATTCAAAATTCGAATATGCCAGAGTGAATGTGTTAATATCGAAAAACAAGCTGGCGTACCTGGCATGCAAAGTTCTTGTTCTTTGGATTTACCACAAAAAGCATCACATTTCATTACAGTGAAAAAATGTGATGATGTCAAATGCGGGTTTGAAAAAATGAGAGAAGTTCCCACGCCGCCAGATGACCGCATTTTGTTAGACTTGAGTACTCGGAGAGCAGACTGCTGTGATCTCTCCGAGAAAGTGGAGCAAGTGGTAGCGGGAATAACAGCGAAGATGAAATTTGGTACCGAACCTTGTTATTGTGAATGCGAATGTCAATTTGGCTTCATGAAGAAAACAACATTTTGTCAAATATGTGGCGGTTTTGAACGTTATGGCGAAGACGAAGGAAGAAAACCTGCATACGACTTGCCTTTTCCCTGTCCTATCTACCACAAATTAGTCGAAAAAAGCAAGATGAGGATGACTACATCTGGAAGCGACACTAAGAATAAAAGAGAGAATATAAAGAAAGAGCTAGAACCCGAGAAAGAAGATGCAGTCGATTCCAGAACAAAAAAAGGAAAAAAGAAAAAAATTGACAGCAGATTCAAGTTTAACTACGGCTATTCAGGTATACGTACGTATTTTTTTTTTTTAACTTCTGTAGTTTACTGAATATTTATTGATTATTATCGTTGCAATTTCCTTCAAATTATAGCGCCTCATATTGGTCACAGTCGCTGCGCATTGCCTTGTGTTGGCACTTTGAGTGCGGTACCAAAGCACATGGGTTGGCTCTGGACTTGTGAAAACGTACCTGGATTGAAGGTACGTACTGATGACTATATGCTTTACAACTATTGGAAGTAGAGAAGATTTTTATTTTATTTTTTTGTTTATAGTACCGTCCGTCGTACAAGCCTGGTGCGGCGAATAAGCAAGTAGTGAGATTACTTAAAATGGCCAAGAATCCTGACGAGTTCTTGGCGAAAAAGAGAAAGAAAGTTCCAGGAAAGCCAAATAGAGGACTAAAGCGGCCATTACTAACTGTGCATAAGAAAGATGGTGAATACACTGTGACTATGGAAACCATGAGAACTTTCGTAAAACCGAGGAATGTTAATCAGTACCCGTATGAAGACAAGCCTTTGGTGACTTACACGATCGGGAGGACTTCAGAAGAAAACCTACAAAGAAAGATTAAGAAAGAACGTGCACGAAGACGGCTCGAGAGACTTCAACGCGACTTCGTTCAGAGCGCATTCAGAGATATATGTCAGGAGATTTGTATAAAGACCTACCAACAAGCGCTTGAAATGCTGCCCGATGCTGAAAAACCCGACTGTACTTGTTTACCAGCTGAGCCTGGTCCTGACGACGTTGACGAGGATCACTCCTGCTCTTGTTCTGAAGACAAGGACTTGTCTGAGTCTGACACTGACTCTGATGAATGGATTGTTGAATTTACTCCCCCTACTGCTACATATGATCCAAAGTTCAAAACAAAAAAAGTACTAACTACAGATAATACAACTCAATATACGTTCATGGACTACAAAGTAAAACTATTAGATAGGTTAGGAAATCCAGTGCCAAGATTCTTTAAAGGTCCTGATGGTAAACAGCAATGTAGCGATTTAGGTGGATTTTGGGATCCAAATCATAAATGGTTAGAGATTAACGGGGACGGGTTTATAGGACCTGACGAGAAATGGGTTCCGCATACATTCCTAGGGCCTAATGGAGAGACGGTCGATGGTGAGCCTGGAAAATTCCAAGCCACGGATGGTAAGTGGTTGGTTATTGGAGTTGATGGATATGTTGATCAAGGCAAATGGAAGTTCTACCCTAAGTCAAGAAGTCCAGTGACAAAAAAGCGCAAGTCCAGGAAAAAATCCGCCGGTGACAAAAAGGGAAAAAAACAAAAACAAGAAGACAAGCGATCCGAGGCCACTTGGAGTTGCTTCGGCAGTGTATCTCCGAAACAATTATCCAAAATGGGGATTGTCGGTCATGGACACGATAAGAAGGTATTATACACAAAATTACAAAATATGCTGGCGCATGGAGAAGATGTAAACATTCCACAGCCTTCAAAAGTACCGCGGTCAAATAGGTCTAGGGGACAAAATGGCGCTGCTGCCGCTGCTCGAAAACGCAATTTAATTGAGAGAACAAAATGTAAACATGCCACTCCCTCAAATAAAGGAATAGTGGCTGTAGATGGCCACGGGAATAAGACATATTTTAGATTGAAAGATTTTGATAATAGAAGAGCCAAAGATCGGATGGCCTCGCTTACAGAAAAGGGTATTAGTTTAAGCTCGTTCCATATGCCGTGTTTCCATTCGTTCATTAGTAGTGAAATTATGAAAAAGCAGCAGTATGACCGCTTGGTGGCGCTCGCTGAACGTAGGGCAGCGGGTGCTGGCCACAGCCCGCTAAGTCAAGGACAAAGCACTGCCGAATCCACACCAGCTGCCGACTATACTGGTCGTTACGTAATATAATTAGATCTGGGTTCATTTTATTTTAAGAAACGATTTGGTGTAGGAATTTATAAGGTTTAGACAGTTGAACTTATATGTAGATTTTATTTGGTATATAATGTCCTAAGTCAAATTTTGTAACGTTATGGTAACATGTAAGATATAAATTATTTATTTGAATTGGCGTTTCATATTTTTACGATTAATGATAATTGTTATGGGACAGGACAGGCATTGATAAAGTGATTTTTTTGTTAAAAACTTGCCGACTGTGTCGATTATTCTACATAGGAATTTTAATACTTAACATACACACAATCAAAATAAAATCTTACCACAGTTACGACTCAGGCTGGCTTCCTATAAGGGAGGGAGTGAGGCCATACACAAAGAGATATATCTTTAACATTACAAACATAATCACACCTCATTCAACACTCATCTATGAGACCTATTCCAAACTACCCAGTTCTGAAAACCTACCCCGTTGATGTTTGAATCAAGTAAGCTATTTTATTTTGTTTTTTTTCATTTGGCGAAATGTGGATAATGTGTTTCGAATATTCATATTATATATTATTTCGAATATTATATTTCGAACCTAACCTAACCTAACCTAACCCTTCATGGAATAGAGGCTTGAAATTGTTTAGTTTTTTTTTGTTTTCATTAACATTACTTAAAACTTTTGATCGTAGAGAATTAATTATCATTTTCTCTAATTTCAGGCGGTAGGTCAGGGTTGGAAGCCTGGTGCGATATCCAATCGTCTTCTTAAGAAATTAAACAAAGCAAAACGGCAAACGCAACCAGAGCAAAGTGTGAAACCGACGAAGAAGACTAAAAAGAGGGTTGAGGATAAACCGACCCTCATCATTTGTAAGAGGAACGGGGAGTACCGCGTCGAGATGCAGGTCTCTCCCGAGGACAGTGACGTCAATGTAGACCAGCAGCAATGCAGTCCACTGGTATACAGGATCAGCAGAGAAGACAATGAAGACAGAATTCAGAAACGGTTGAGGAAACGGCGACGTATTGTCAAAGAGGCCGTCGACAAAGTTTGGGTTGATCCCTATCATCCTGAGGTTTGCGAGAAGACGTGCCTTAGAGCCTACAAAGAGGCCATAGGACTGTCCAATCCTAACAATCCCGAGTGCACATGCAGTGAAGAAGAAGAAGATGAATGTAGTTGTTGCAATGACGTAGAGGATGACAATGACAGCTCTGATTGTAGCTCCTTAGATCTCGAATGGGAGATACACTTTTCTCCTCCAATCACGGCGCTAACTTAATTTTTTTTTATTCCTATATTCCTTGTTTTTGAAGTATTTTTTAGGTGAAATAAAACAAGAGGTTAAACGACGACTTTACTATCTATTTTACTGTTCGCCAACAGGTTGTTCAGCATGTCCCATATGACGAGTGAGAGGGTAGTATGAGGTGCTGTCCTCAAGTACAGTGGTCCTAATCCTTTATAGAGGCCGTGGATGCCTTCGGTTCTGTATATTTTGTACAGGCAGTCGAGTATTCCAGTATATAGAACGGCACCGGTTGCTGGAGACCCTGGAAATTGAGTTGGATATTAAATTAGCTAAGTAATACTATGTTTAAGATAACTGTAAAAGCTTTAGAGAAAGTCAAAAGAGAAAGTCAAGTACAGTTATAATAACCTTAGTAAGATCGAGAACATAGTATCCTAGAATTGCAGCTTGCAGCTCTATTAAAAAAAATTAAGTAATAAAAACTAAAACCCAACTAAGACTAAAAAGGTATAAACAAGACACCACAGACAGACAAATTAAACATCCGGAGTCATACGTATTAGGGCATAAATCGAACAGATTACGTGTGACTCCGGATTTTTAGTCGTAGTTGGGTTTTAGTTTTTATTACATTTTTTTTTTTAAATTCTTTTGTGTTTATAATATTTATATTTTTTTTTTAGTTCCTTACTTTGTCCTCTAGAGGGCGCCATTTTTAATTTAATGTGACGTCACATAACCTATAACCAGCAAACGATCAAGACGCTTCCAACGATACCTCATTTGTCAAATTGTGATAGTCGTTTAGAAGATATGAGGGAACAGATGAACATACATACATACAAAAATCATAACCCTCCTTTTTTCTTCGCCGTAGTCGGGTACTTAAGTATATAACTACTTAGGCGGGTTTTAGGCGGGTTTTAGAGTCACGCTGAGTCACGCTGAGCATCGGCGCTGATGGCGCAATATGTATGATTATCGCACTCGTCACAGCACTGACGGCCGTCAGTGCTGAGCTGCGCTGAGTGCGATAATCATACATATTGCGCCGTCAGCGCCGACGCTCAGCGTGACTCTAAAGCCCGCCTTAGGCGGGTTTTAGAGTCACGCTGAGTCACGCTGAGCGTCGGCGTTGACGGCGCAATATGTATGACTATCGCACTCGTCACATCGCTGACGGTCGTCAGCGCTGAGGTGCGCTGAGTGCGATAATCATACATATTGCGCCGTCAGCGCCGACGCTCAGCGTGACTCTAAAGCCCGCCTTAGGCGGGTTTTAGAGTCACGCTGAGTCACGCTGAGCGTCGGCGTTGACGGCGCAATATGTATGACTATCGCACTCGTCACATCGCTGACGGTCGTCAGCGCTGAGGTGCGCTGAGTGCGATAATCATACATATTGGGCCGTCAGCGCCGACGCTCAGCGTGACTCAGCGTGACTCTCAAACCCGCCTATAGATCCTTCGATCTTCTGCTATGCCTACTTAATAATTTAGGAATTAACACAACTACCCACTAGTCCGATGAACGTTAAGGACCACTTAGACGAGGCCAATCCCCGAGACAATCCACTAAGCCAATCCATTGTGCCAGTACAATGAAAAGTGTAAAATTCGTGTCGTCCTAGGATGGTGACACATAGGCCAGTTCATTCAGATTCGGAGGACAACTTCCCAAAATCAGAAAGACCTGCGTCCGGCTATTGAAAACAAGTAGTGGAATAGCTAACTGGCTCAGACGGGAACACGCGTTCACACGAAGCCAATCCACTGCAAGTGTCGTGGGAGAAACTATTGGCGCCAGCAAATTTGAAATTCAATTTACAATGGACTGGCTTCGTTAATGGCTTGAGGACAATCCAATGCAGTGGTCTTTATTTACACGATACTATTATTGAATTGGCTTAGCGGATTGTCTCGGGGATTGGTCCCGTCGAAATGGTCCATGACCGACTGAAGCATCATCAGAAGATCGTCCATCTACACTACAGCTTAGGCCTAAAACCCAAAAACATTTATCTACATAAAGGAAACATTGGAAGCAAGTATTTCACTTGACGAAAGCTTGCCCATGGTATAATATATTCTCCCCATACACCAGTGAGCTCCCGACCGCCAATAAGCAGCGATAACGTTACCCTGATTATAAAGCCGCGTATTCACAACATCCATCGGCGTTTCGACACAGACAACGATCACACCGCAAACGATGCTCGCCACGAAAGACAAAGTCAGTGGCGACTCTTCGAAATACCCCCGAGCAAGCAGACTTTCCTTGAATCTGAAAAAAAACTTGAGAATGTAGTGTACGAACCCTGGTTGTATAAACGGACGGTGGTGACGTCGAAGGGGCAAATTGTGACGGATACTACCACTCCGCTTACAGCGCTGGCGCCGAAGGCGAGTCCAAGCGGGGAGTTTGAGAAAAAGCCGTGTGACAGCAACTCTTCTTTGGCTCTGAAGTGGAAAATATTAGTTGAGTGTTTGTGTGATCTAATATTTTCCTGGACTGTCCCCTTTTTTGGGCAGTTTTCTTTTTTTAGTACTCTGCGGCTGCGATTAGGTGATATGACATGCGGTTAGTTTGTGGTACAATGGCACAAATGCACAAATATTCCTTGCATGGTACTTGTGGCAAGATTTAACCAGATTTTGATTTCTTTACTTTCTTTATACATTTTGGGGCTCATATTTTTACCGTACCATGTCAGTCTATTGTTTAGCTTGGTATGATGACTGATGACCAAACATTTAACAATAAATTAGTCTTGGTTCTCAAATGAGCAAAAGCCGTCAGTCGTCGACAAAACTGATTACAGACATGCAAATGTAGTTTTGTTATTAGGAGTAGGTAGGTGAAAGATTATTAATTAGGTTATTTTAAATTGAGCAAAAGCCGTCAGTCGTCGACAAAACAGATTACAGACATGCAAATGTAGTTTTGTTATTAGGAGTAGGTAGGTGAAAGATTATTAATTAGGTTATTTTAAAATTGGCAATTCTTTATCTAGTCCTATTGTCGCATTCTGCCTGAATGCGACAATAGGACTAGATAACGAATTGCCTATTGCCTAAGTTGAGTTGAATTCTAGTAACGTTAGACGTGTCCTTAATTACATTCATCATCATCATCATTGGCAGAATGACAGGATTGTTCGACCGACTGTTCAGTATTGGCCTTCTTATAGTGAACTCGATATAAGGATATATCGAGTTCACTGTTCTGCCGTAAAGCGAATCTGTCTTGATGCCAACAGTAGTGGTTACGTAATTAGAATAGAATATAATAACGTTTATTTGGACACAGTACTTTTCACCAGTCTATTCTATTCTTCTCTATTCTATTCTATTCTATTCTAATTGCAAATGCGCAGTAACTTGGTATCCCCTATTGTTATGCCAATATTTTATTTTATTTTTTATTTACTTATTAGGATCTCCAACGAAAGATGTAGATGTACACAGGACTAATAAACAGCTAAAAGCTTTCTTACTTGGAAAATGTGGGGAGTTGAGCAGCGGTGCCTATTGCCAGCCTCGTGCAGGTCGCGGAGACTCCCGCGAAGAAACCTCTCATACCTTCAGTCTTGTAGATCGTGACGATGCCGTCACACATTCCTGAAATGATAGGAAACTGGTTACATGTACTTACTGTTTTTTCTTTGTTCGGAAAGATTGGCGCCGAATGCCTCGATGTTTGGTAGGGAAGAGCGTATTCCAAATATCAATAATTTATTTTGACGGTGATATTTTGTAGCATAGACAGTGTAGCCCCTTGATTGATCAACGACCAGCCTATTCGTTGCAATTTCTTGTGTTTCTGCATCTTTGTTACGTTGATGTAATATTTTTAATGTTTCGCGACCTCGAGGAAGTCGTGGCTAAGTAATAACAGCCGCACGGGTCGAGCTACGTTTGCCGGGGTTGGTCTGTGGATGGGTGATCATCTTAACATACCAAGACTCCTCCGTGCCTCGGAACGCACGTTAAGCCGTTGGTCCCTGCTGTCATTCGTAAATCTTTGACAGTCGTTACGAGTCGTCAGAAGCCCGAAAGTCTGACAACCAGTCTTACCAAGGGGTATCGTATTGCCCAGTTACTGGATTGTGGAGGTCAGATAGACAGTCACTCCATGGAAGGCAGCTGCATCCGGATAGACTGGAAGCCGACCCCAACATAGTTGGGAAAAGGCTAGGCAGATTGATTGACCTGTTAGTTTACTTTTTAATGACGACAAGACCACGTCTTGTAAATTAGTTTCTGTCACACACAATCCACTTCAAGGCACTCATCGTTCACACATTGGTCCTTCGAGCCAAGATCAAACTCTGGTTGGTGGCTAAAAAAACCCTAAATAAACCTATTTTTCTTTCTTTCGAAAGAAAAATAGGTTTATTTGTCACAGAAACACGTGCTTAAAAAGAGATAACAGTAATCAACAATATTAAACAAACAATGCAAAAACAAAATTGGTCTAAGTACAAATATGAGAACACGAGTATAAATATAAATAATTGGCACGTCATGACTGTGACAAGAAGGCTTCCACTCAGCATGATGCTGCGCTATGCCCACAGCTCAGCGCTGATTTTCAGTGGTCACCCGAAAAAGACGTACGGAAATCAGGTGCAAAAGATTTGTACATATTAAATAGGTAAAGAATAAAATAAACATATACAATACTAAGAATATAATATAACTTTAAGCTAAACGAATTAAATGAATAAATATTATTAAATAGGTAACGAAAATAAATAAATAATGAGGGTATGTACATTATTCTACATGAGAATAATAGTGTTCTGTCTCGCTCCCACCCTTACCTTCGCTTGGCTTCTCGCTTCTCGCTTTATAGAGATCCCTGAAATAGAACTACTAGATAAAGTCTTAAAGTTACCTTTATACTTATGCTGCCTTCCAACAGCTATGCTAGGGTGCGCGCCTGCCTGTATCCTGGTCTTCACTACTGACGCAGGGTTGCCAGTAACCCCACCCATGACACCACTCACGCCTGACCAGAAGATGGCCTTTTCTATGCTTATTTCTCCATCTTTCTTTTTAGTCCAGCCGTTGACTTCTGCAACGTGATACATGCCTAGCCTGAAATGATATTTAGGATGGTATGAAATTGAAGGCAGTTTACGAGAAAAAGTTAAGATTTAGACAGATTTTTTTATCACATTGTATCTTTATTGCTGAAGGTCGCTAATGTTTTGGTTGCCATTTTTTCATATCACAATGTATTTGGTGTCGGGACAACACGCCTTTTTTTCCATACATCTCCTACACTCAGCCGTAAGCATCAGTTCCCTTGATAGCCGTCTCGTCTTGCACACCATCTACCCGTTTAATTGCTCGCCTAGAATCTTTATAAAATGTTTAACAGTGGAAAATGCGTCTTGAAAATCACTTGGTAGGTTTTCCAGAAGACATTATGTGGGCAAGCCTGCGATTACCTTATAATTTCAATTTACAAAATGTAAAAAAACCTGTCCGATCCGAAAGAGGCAACACAATGATTTAAATATTATTTAAAATAAAAAAGATTAGAATTTGAAATTCACATTTTTAGTACCCAAAAGACAATGCCAAGAATCGGCTCGAATTGTACGTAGTGTCCGACAGACTTTCTATAATAATGATAATTCATATTAAAAAATAGGAAGAATTATACAATATAAATAAAATCTGTAGAAGTGCACCGTTGAAAAGTAATTTTAAATTGGTATTCAATTTAACAACACATTTCATAGTTACATTTTCAATTAGAAATGTTACCAATACCAAAATAAAATAATATCGATACGTAAAAGGCACTTGTAAATCGATTACAATAATATCAATATGAAGATACGTAGGTAAATTTATTACTTACTTAAATCGTAACTCGTAATTATATTAATAAATAGCGTTTAGTTATATTTTTGAATAAGTATAATTATATTTTAGGGAAATATAAAAAAAAAAAAAACGATATTGCTTAGAATAGTTTATTCCTAATAATGTAATTATAGTGCTGGCAGCACTTGATGTAAAACTTGCAGCATTTGTTAATGTCAAAAAGTTTGACTTCTCCCGCGTGATATCACGAGTAACGAAGTATTTTCGTATTTTTTTGTGTTATTTATTGCTGTTTCTGGAGTCCGATTGGAATTTCGTAAATGGTAGACACCATATAAGACTACCTCGGTCGTTGAAACTGAGGATAATGTTTTAAAAGTCATTATTTTAATTAATCATTTAATCGTTTATTTCATGTTATCGTTAAAGTCAGAAGTATCGAGTGGTCAACTTTAAAAAACTATAACATTTTTTGGTGTGCTTCAAATAAGAAACTAATTATACAATCAAATTCTATATTTATTTTACTTTTTTATGACAAATAGTTCATCTTTGTCGGTTCTGGCCGAGTCTTGTGGGAGACCCTGGCATTCTCCTTTCATTATAAATTAGAAAATTTGCCATATAAGACCATATAAATAGACTCAGTATGATTCTTAACAACACCCTCACGGATCGGACAAGGTTTTTGTTACACGCTGTATATATAGGTAGGTATTAAATTATGAATACCTGACTGAATTCATAGTGAACCCGAGCACCATGGCTGGTGCTAGCCCCTTCTGTAACGCCATCGCGCCATCGGCCCTCGTAATCACATACAGCGCGTGAAAGATCCCCCGATATCGCGTATTAGCCTCGGTGCGCGCGCGCAGCTCTCCTTGCAGCTGCAGCCGAGTCTTCACGACGTCCATCGGGTTTGTGAAGATCGTTGCGCCAGCCCCCGCTAGGCCGCCAATTATGAAGTCCATTTTTAAGTTACTGTAGTTAAAGGCCAGAAAAAATGATGTTTTTAGTAAATCTTATATAATGGCAGGTACTTTAACTTTATTTTATTTATATTATTAAATAAATAGAAATACACAATCTGTGAAAATTTAAACTGTCTACCCATTAGGTTCATGAGATACAACCCGCTGACAGACGGACGAACGGAAGGACGGACAGCGGAGGATTAGTATAACCCGAAAAAGAAACTATTTAGCTATCAATAAGGTCAACAACAAAACTGGCAGATCTCCATTGATCTCATCACCACAGACAAATACACTTCGATGCTATTATTTAATTACTCACAATGATAAACAACATATTTAATAGGTAGGTACACGTGGCGTTTTGGAGTTTTTACAGATAATATAAGGTGGTATAAGGAGTTAGGCGAAGCCGAACGTCACGTATTATTCCCGCCATTGTGATATATTTGTGTTCTGGACCATACCTGGGTACCATCTGGTAACGGAGATATTGAAGGTCAAAGTTCTAACTTTTTCTGACGTTTTTTAAAGAAAGCAAGTTTTAAATTCTATATCTTAATTTTAAATACCCCCACGAACCCAGAACCGTTGCTTGCACCAATAAACTAGTATACCTATTATGCAATTAGTGAATGAAGGACGGATTTAAAGCGAGGGCCATAGATGCATCACGAGCAAGTGAAGGATTCATGATGATTGAATCACGAGCATAACTCGTGATTCAATCATAATTTATTTATAGTTAACTAGCTGCGCCCCGCGGTTTCACCTGCGTAAGTCTCGATCCGGTGGGAATATTGGCATAAAAAGTATCCTATGTGTTAATCCAGGTTATAAACTATCTGTTTGCCAAATTTCATCCAAATCCATTCAGCCGTTTTTGCGTGATTGAGTAACAAACATCCAAACACACAAAATTTCACATTTATAATATTAGTAGGATAGTAGGATTAAAACGGAACAACACCAATTACATTAATTAACATAGAAACATTGTTATTTATAATTTAAGCTAACATGGAACAGTGGACTTCCTTGCATACTTTCTCTCACAGAACACTAGACAAATACGCATAATTTTATACCATTCATCCGCAAACACATCACATTCAGTGTTGGCAATCAGAAGGGTGTTGAGCATCTTCAGAGTGCGACATACTGGGGATTCAGCTCTGGCGACAGTTTTGGATGGCGGTTGCGCGAAAAGATTGTGCCGGCGGCTAGGATAGTGTCCGATGTATTTGTCGGGCACAAATAGTCGGCAGAAAAGGCCGTGGAGCTCTGGGCAGTCTAAATTCCTCCCCGTAAAGTTTTACAAGCTACCGTGAGCTGATCAAGGCCTCTTCTCACCTCCAATGAGTTAAAGCCCAACATCCCTAAAAGATAGTTGGGAGGGTATGTGGCGGTATCTACATCGCCACATGCGAACTACGCATCAAAGACCTGACGTCAGACTGACGTCACATAAATCGTGCATCGCGCAATTAAAGTTTACCGTGCAGTGGACATATATACGAGAACCCAACATCAATCGTTGGGCAGTTGCCCGCCAGACACAACACCCGTCTGGTTGGAGGATCCTCCCTTTTCTATGGTGGATGAGTGAACTTTACACCCTGTTCCTCATGCCCCTAAAGGTACATATAGGGAAAGAAATGGAAACCTTTGGAAGAGGCATCTTAAGAAGGTTTTTTGTATCTTTTCAAGCATGAGTGTTTGGGTCGTGGTATAGGGTTGCCAAACACAGGCACTGGACTCGAGTTTGCTTCTAACCAGAGTGGTGTACAACATCATATCATCGGCTTTCTGATAGCCTTTTAAGGTAGGCTTGCAACTTCGAGTAGGTATGTTTTTATGTCAATGTTATGCCTTTTATAGTACACCGTAGCAAGAATACATACTCCATAATGTCGATGACTTCTTTTTCTTCGACAACTCATTAAAATAAGTTAGGAAAACAGCTAAGCTACAACTATGATTATTACCTAAATCTGCGTGAATACAATATTTCTGTCCTCTGACGTATTCTATTGTAATAGATATGACGGTGTTCAGTATCGTTCATTACATCTCGTCAAGAGTCATTTATATAATATCTCGAGAGGCCAGATGACATGCAATCAAATTGATTGTGCAGTTTCTGACGCACGTGTCAGTTTCTACATACCGAGACTCCTCCGTGCTGCAGGAGTTACGTTAAGCCGTGGTCCCGGCTGTCATTCGTGGATCTTTGACAGTCGTTACGGGTCGTCAGAAGCCCGAAAGTCTGACAACCAGTCTTACCAAGGGGTATCGTATTACCCAGTTACTGGGAGGTCAGATAGGCAGTCGCTTCATGTAAAACACTGGTTACACACACAATGTTATGTTTTTTCTTGGGATAATTTAAATTCATCCCAATTATGGAACCCTTCATTGTGCGTGGTCAGACACGCACTTGGCCGGTTTTTTTTTTATTGCAGTACCTATGTGCCCCTTTCGGAGGGATTTTTTAACATGTTGTATTGGCGATAAAGATGTCGTTGTCACGCAGATTATATCTTTATAACCAAACTAGCTGCGCCCCGCGGTTTGACCCGCGTAAATCTCGATCCCGTGGGAATATCGGGATAAAAAGTATCCTATGTGTTAATCCAGGTTATAAACTATCTGTTTGCCAAATTTCATCCAAATCCATTCAGCCGTTTTTGCGTGATTGAGTAACAAACATCCAAACACACAAACTTTCACATTTATAATATTAGTAGGATAGTAGGAAGTAGGATTCATGAATTTGTTAGTGAAGTACTTATTTGAAAATATGTTATAACCGAAACCCGTTCCAAATATTAACGAACCAAGTCGTCAAGCATTCCTTAAGATCACAATTCAGTGCCAAAAACATCTGTGCGGAATCAAACTACTGAAAAGAATACTCGACAAAAACCAACATGTTTGTATTGCAAACAAGTTGGTCATAGGAATATTAGGAATCAGGTATGAGGAGAAATTTATTTTTGTCCAAAACGTAAGTTATGTATAGATCTAAGGATTTACTATACTCCATTTGAAATAGGATTAGAAATTTAAATAATTCTTTTTTACAGTCCGTTCAACCGATTTTGACTTCTATTGCGTTGTAAATGGCAGCTGCAGTAGACAGCTTTTAATGCCATCTTTATGCCTAAGGTATAGAAGTCAAAATCGGTTGAACGGACGGTAAAAAGGTTTGTTTAAATTTATAATCTTATTTCAAATGGAGTATAGAACATTTTTATGTTGAACTTTGGCTTCTGTTAGTTTTTATGTAATTTTTAATGATTAATTGTTTTGTTCTAATAATAATAAACTCGTCTTGTTGTTTTTAGGATTCCGTACCCAAAGGGTAAAACGGTCCCCTATTACTAAGACTCCGCTGTCCGTCCGTCTGTCTGTCCGTCTGTCACGAGGCTGTATCTCATGAACCGTGATAGTTAGACAGTTGAAATTTTCACAGATGATGTATTTCTCTTGCCACTATAACAACAAATACTAAAAAACTAAATAAAATAAATATTTAAGGGGGCTCCCATACAACAAACGTGATTTTTTTTGCCGTTTTTATAGATAATGGTACGGAACCCTTCATGCGCGAGTCCAATTCACACTTGGCCGGTTTTTTAGTTCGTAAATAGACTAAGAATATGTCTAGTTATTTTTATAGCAATATGTTGTCATATTTATTCACTTAAACTAAACACCGACAACTCCGACAAGTGGACACATACCTATCAGTATTTATAGTTTCGCCATGTTCGTCTGTCTGTCTGTCCGCGGCTTAGCTCAGAGACTATTAGTATTAGAAGAAAGCTGTAATTTGGTCTGAGTATATTAATCACTTCGACAAAGTGGTAAAATAAAATCATGTTATATTTTATCATTCACATGCATCAGTTAAAAAAATATCCAAGTATGGGTTTGATAAAATTATTTGAATACTCTATATAACAGCCTTTTTCTACGTTTGTAAGTATTTGATTATTGAGGACAGGTTCAAGCCGTATATTGCACTCGCATTGAGTGCTACTGCATTGCAGATATTTGCCCTGGTGTTTTTCAAAGGTCAAAATAATATTCGTATATTCACATTAGTTTGTCCTTAAACTTGATTAGGTACCTATATATATGAACTAATGTTTTATCATTTAAAATAAGCATGATATAGTAGCTAAAGGAATCATTGATCAATCCCCACTACTCAACATTTAAGATAATATTCTTACGCAGTTCATTAGACTACTTAGGTATATAAAAACTCACCTTCTACTATATTAATAAGCGTTATTTAATATCACAATCAATAAATTAATTACTGAATAAATTAAAACAAGAACCGCATGGATGTTACATCGTCCAAATAAATTGAATTTATTAACACAAATAACACTATACTGAAATAAGACAAAATATCAAATGCCCGTGACATTGAAAAAAACATAAACACGCGTAATAGACACGCGAGTTTTATAATCAAGCGATTGTAACTATTAATTTTATGAGTACAGAGTTAAAAATCGAATTAAAATCATTTGACAGTTGATGTACCACGTGTCTTAGAAAATGACGTATATATGACGTAACAAATAATTTTGGCGCGCGAATGCGGATACGTGCAACAGACTGTGTTACATAACTCAGTCGACGGTTCGACTGTTGAGCGAATACTGTACTGGCGACTTGGCGATATAGCACGGCACGGCTACTCGAACGCGGTTGAATGAACGAACGATTTTGTTCCCAGAAATAGCATGGCTTTTGGCATTGAGGAGTTCCAGCATGGGGAATTTCCCTTCTGCTACTACTCAGACCAAATAAAAAACCAAGACAGAGGGCTGCGAACAATACAGTGAAGCATGCCAAAACTACACATACGCTCAAACGCACACATTTACAAACATTTACAATCAAATTACACCAAAACATGTGCACACATGTTTACGAAACCGGCCTCACGACACTATTGACAGCGGCCTGTCTTGGTTTTCTATTTGGTTTGAGTGCTACTATTGATTTGTAGTCAGTCGGAGGTTCAAAAACTATGCAAGGCAGAATGCAAGCTTAGCCTTACAGCCTATAACGTTTTATCGGCCTGTAACGTTACTCACTACACATTATTTATGTAATTAATTACATAGTATGTAGAAAATGCATTAGGTACTTATAACAAGTTTGTTCATGACCGTCCTTTATCGATTTGAGAAGTCACTGCACTTCAGGGTTACTATATTCGTGATAAATAGGTTAGTAGGTCACATTACCTGTAGGTATTTTTGTAAAAATCTCAGCGTGAAAACTTAGGTGAAATGAGCTTATATTCTGTTGTCAATCGTGTCAATATTTAGCATTAGGTGGAATGACAACTCACTTCACCTAGGGGTCTTCAGTCTACTAATTTACAAACGTGTCAATGGTCTCACAATGATCCGTTTTTGACAGATATGCCATACAAAATCTGTCAAAAACTGATCATTGTGAGACCACTGACACGTTTGTAAATTAGTAGACTTGGCCCCCTGAGTTTTCACGATGACATTTTTACAGAATAGCCGAAAAGGTCGCTGCGTTGGCAAGAAAAGGGAAATATTTATTTTTCTTTATTCTGTGGAAAATGTATCACATTGAACATTTGCAACGGAGAACTTAGGCATAAATTGAATGTTTTTACCTTACCTTATTCGTTTTTACCTTTATCATGAGTTACACATATTAGTTGGATAAAAAATACGCATAATTATTGCACTAATTGAACTGAAAAGTAATTAGTATCGATGTGTTATCAGAATACAAATATGTAATGAGGTTAATAACTTTCGTTCAATTGTCGAATCGTTTTTGGTGCGCCTCTCGTTGAGAAAGAAAAGACGCGGTAGTGCGGGGAGTCCCAGGTCCAAGGAGGTGGCTCAACAACGTACGCGCGCGCTCTGCAGCAGGTCATCGCGCAGTGCACGCCGTGTCAGGCGAAACACGATACGCCGAACGCGCGCGGTCGCCGGCACTGCTCCCACTGGACCGGACTCGCGCCGCCTGCAGAGCTCGTCGGTACCTCTATTTCAGCTTGGAGTCCCACCCATTGTGCGAACAAATTTAATGTCTCATTTGCCCATAGTCGCCCCAAACTTTGCCACCACCAGCCCAATGGTGTGCATCACATTCTCACCGGGAATCTCCGGGATGTTGTCGATCTTTAGATCGGAGTCTAATAAGTCCTGTTCGCGGTCATTGAGCTCCAGCTGCAACTGGAGCTCTATCTGCTCTAGCCGGCCCACTTTGCCGTTTGGTACTGCAGCACTGTGCCAACATTTAAGAGCTTCGATCCTGGCCTCCAGGCTGTCAATCCGCTCTGTGTTTATATGTACTATGTTATGCAACTATAATGCAACTCGAAGGAGATGACGGCCGCGGCGGCTCGTTCGCTCGCTTACTTGAGCCCAAGTCCCGAGCTCGCTTCACTCGATCTTGCATCCTAAGTTCTTGTTGCGTTTTTACTAAGTCGAGATGTGTCGGGACTTGGGGCACCCCGACTCGGACAGGTTAGGTTTGAAACACTATACAGCGGCAGCAGCCGGAACAGTGGTCCTTCTACCGTCAGGAAATCAAACCACGCCACCGTGCATTATTGTCCTGTACTACGACGCCACGCAGCGCAGAGAAACAAAGAAAGGAGAGAGGACGACCGTAATGCTGTGGTGGGATGACCACTGGCGCCCCTGGCAGCACGGGCGCGGCCGTCCCAGCGGCATGGCTACGCAGGTATATCGATGGTAATTTCTGCTGTGCGCCGTGCGCCATCAGGCGGCGGCGGAGCCGGACCACCGTGGCCCACGCTTGATTTTTTTGCCGTCCAATATTCCTTGTATTTGAAGTATTTTGAGGTGAAATAATACAAGAGTTTAAACGATTTTACTATCCATTTTATTTTTCGCCAGGAGGTTGTTCAGCATATCCCATATGACGAGTGAGAGGGTAGTATGAGGTGCTATCCTCAAGTACAGTGGTCCTAATCCTTTGTAGAGGCCGTGGATGCCTTCAGTTCTGTATATTTTGGACAGACAGTCGAGTGTTCCAGTGTATAGGACGGCACCAGTCGCTGCAGACCCTGGAATTGAGTTGGCTATTAAATTAGCAGTAATATTATGTTATGGTAAAGAAAACGGTAAAAGCTTTAGAGAAAGTCAAAGGAAGGTTACCTAAGATTTGCAATAGGTAGATACTACCTACATATTCAAGTGGGACAGAACTATAGTAAGGTCGAGAACAGAGTATTTTGTAGATCTGCAGCTTTATTAAATTAGATATACAGGGTGTTAGGGCAAACACCGTTATCCTTGCAACCAGTGGATTGGTTTCATTTGTAGAACGTAAAGTCAATGGATTTTTTTTTTTTTTTTTAATCTACGTTTTACCACAAGAGACGCAAGTTCGTTGCCCTATGCGCTAGGGCATCTCTTGCATCTCAACACGGGCGGGGTGTGCGGGACGTGACCTGACCGGCCGCGAGCGCGACCCCTCCCTCAGTTAGTCAGCTGTTTCGCTAGCAAGCACGGTGTCGGATAGAAACTTTTTTAAATCTTTTAATGAAAATAACGTTATTTTTTTGTCGTTTTCGGTCATTTATTTTTATATTTAAGTCAACTACCCATGGTTTGAGTTACAACGGTGTTTACCATGACAGACTTTGAGTTACCCTTACACCCTGTATAACTACTTAGATTTTCTTTGACTTTGAATTCACTTAGCTAAAGAATAATTTAGAAATGACAGAGTAACTAAAACTGAAGTAGAATAACCCACTAGACATTTAAACAAGAAAAACTGTATCACACAGCTACAGGTTAGACCTAAAATAAAAAAAAAAATACAATTACTAGAAACATAGAAAGCAAGTATTTCACTTGACGAAAGCTTCCTCATAGTCATGCACCAGAGAACTCCCGGCCACCAATAAGCAGCGACAACATTACCCTGATTATAAAGCCGCGTATTCACAACATCCATCGGCGTTTCGACACAGACAACGATCACACCGCAAACGATGCTCGCCACGAACGACAAAGTCAGTGGCGACTCTTCAAAATACCCCCGAGCAAGCAGACTTTCCTTGAATCTGAAAAAAAACTTGAGAATGTAGTGTACGAACCCTGGTTGTATAAACGGACGGTGGTGACGTCGAAGGGGCAAATTGCAAGGGCTACTACCACTCCGCTTACAGCGCTGGCGCCGAAGGCGAGTCCAAGCGGGGAGTTTGAGAAAAAGCCGTGTGACAGCAACGCTTCTTTAGCTCTGAAGTGGAAAATATTAGTTGACTGTTTGGTTCTAATATTCTCCCGGACTGTCCATTTTTTTTACAGTGTTTTTTTTTCATGCTGTTGACTGCGATTGGGCAAGGGCAACCAATTCTTTAGGGCCACCTGCCAAAACGCTTTAAACAATACACAATAGACAGTCCTTGGTTCATAATTCATATTATATCATATGTGCGCGCGAGACGGTCGCTCCGATATATACCTATATGTTTATACTGTTACCCATTTAACATTAGATTGATTATCATTTCGTTATCTAGTTCTATTATTAGCCGCGATCAGGCTGTTATGCTGAATTCTAATGAGATTGAGGGCTATCACGTATGAATTCGCCGCTAGAGGTTTCCGAAATGTCGAATGTCACGGGGATTTTCTTACGGGAATTTTTACTTATTAATTTATGATTTTTGTAAAGATTATGCAATTTTTGATTACTTATGGCTTAAGATTTTAAGTAACAAATCACTATCAGTATCTAATTTGGTAGCACTTGGAGGAAGAGTAAATATTTATCTGCTTCATGCTTGCCAATTTTAGGAACACTGTAAGGTAAATATTCATTTGCTGTTTTAAAATGGAAACATTATTTTTATAGTAATGGGTACTTAAACATGTCAAATAAAAGTACTGACAGGACCTTATTCGTCAGTGGCGCCAACTGGTGTGCACAAAAACGATAGCTCCCATTACATGCGATGTGTGCCTGCCTTCATCATCATCATTGGCAACCTTGTTCCACCCACTGCTGAGTATATCCTCCGGAGGCCCTACATAGTTGCAAATGCGCATTAACTTGGTTCTCACTTATCGTTATGCTAATATTCCTTTGACCTTGTTTACTGTTACCGTTTACGAGAACGCCGTCCAGCAGTGGAGACCTGTATGGACCTTTATGTGGGTGGACCTATAGCCATAAAGCTTTCTTACTTGGAAAATGTGGTGAGTTGAGCGGCACTGCCTATTGCCAGCCTCGTGCAGGTCGCGGAGACTCCCGCAAAGAAACCTCTCATACCTTCAGTCTTGTAGATCGTGACGACGCCGTCACACATTCCTGAAACGTTGGGATACAGAAGTGAAATAGATTGACAGGAACATTTTTGGTTCGGGACGATCAATTAGGATCGCGATAATTTAAAAGGGAAAGGCCACAATCCAAAGATATAGTCTGACCAACGAAAGCTGTCCAAGAAAAATGGCGGCAAATTATAAAAATCAAGAGCTGTCAACCCACTGCTTAAACAGAGTCGATACTATTTATTATCCAAAACATATTATGCGATACTTACACCAGTATTTCATATAAAGATAATAATTGAACATGTTATATTGTAGGGAGTGCCTCCGCTGCCGGCGCCGGCTCCCAAAAATAACGCCTTTGGGAACCGGCAGTGACATTACTGCCGGCAGCCGATGTTTTTAATCTCGACTGCCGGCAGTAATGTCACCGCCGGCTCCCATAATGGACACCGGCGGCGCGGCGTTTATAGAAACCCTTCCAGTATTCAGAACCCCAACTAACTAACCGTAACTAAAATAATGTTTTTCTGCATATTCTAGTCGTTTTTGCCACTCGCCGGCCGCTGCCGCGGCACCGCTCGCTACGCTCGCTCGGCTCGTGCGTAGGGGTTAACAGTTCTAACCTAACCTTTTTTGTGATTCAAATTATTAAACCTTATCTTACTAGTTCAGTTTCGGGTAGTACTTTATGACTTTATTACTGGAATATGGAAAAAAAAAATGCTCTATTACATGTTTTTTTAATTATGCCTACAACCAAACCTGACAACCAAAGTCAGCGCCGGCAGCCATTTAGTTTTTGGTCAAGTTTATGTACATTTAATTAAAGTTAGAATTCCGTAGCACGTATACGTGCTACGGAATTCTAGCCCCGAATGGGCTGGTACAATACCAGCCCATTCGGGGCAATATCTTGTATATCTTCATCTTTGTTTCGATTAAATTTTATTATTTTTATTTTGCTCCCTCTCATCCACTCTTCGATAAAAACAAGAATACGTTACATAATTATTTTCTTAGCTTCGTCCACACACAATTCACATCCAGCAATCCTCGTTCGCACACTGTTCCTTCGAGCTGAGATAAAACAAATATTCTAGCTTTCGCTTGAGATCCCCACTTTAGAACTGGAAGGCAAAAGAATCTGAAGTTACCTTTATACTTATGCTGCCGTCCAACAGCTATGCTAGGGTGCGCGCCTGCCTGTATCCTGGTCTTCACTACTGACGCAGGGTTGCCAGTAACTCCGCTCATGACACCACTCACGCCTGACCAGAAGATGGCCTTTTCTATGCTTATTTCTCCATCTTTGTTTTTAGTCCAGCCGTTGACCTCTGCGACGTGGTACATGCCTAGCCTGAAATGATATTTAGGATGGTATGAAATTAAAGGCAGTTTACGCGAAAAAGGTTCTAAATTTATTGCTGAACAGCATTCAATCTGCCAAGCCTTTTCCCAACTATGTTGGGGTCAGCTTCCAGTCTAACCGGATGCAGCTGAATGCCAGTATTTTACATGAAGCGACTGCCTATCTGACCTCCACAACCCAGTAATTGGGTAATAAGATACCCCTTGGTTAGACTGGTTGTCAGACTTTCGGGCTTCTGACGATCCGTAACGACTGTCAAAGATCCACAAATGACAGCCGGGACCAACGGCTTAACGTGCTTTCCAAGACACGGAGGAGTCACGATATGTGAAAATGGTCACCCATCCACGGACCAGTCCCGGCAAGCGTAGTTGAACCTGATGGATCGACCCGAGCGGCTGTTATTACTTAGCCACGACCTTATTGCTGAACAGCGCAAATGACAGCCGGGACCAACGCCTTAACGTGCTTTCCGAGACACGCAGGAGTCTCGATATGTGAAAATGGTCACCCATCCACGGACCAGCTCCGGAAAGCGTAGCTTAACCTGATGGATCGACGCGAGCGGCTGTTATTACTTAGCCTCGAGCTTATTGCTGAACAGCACTCGCGGTTTGAAACAAATGTCTAATCCATTGCTTCATAAGTTCGAAAAAAAATCTGCTCAACAACGTAACTTACGAACTTATGAAGCGATGGATTAGACATTTGTTTCGAACCGATTCCAATACTGATTGATCGTGTATTGCGCAATTAGGGTGCAGGTGTTGGAGGACGCGGCAGAGCACCGCCGTGTCCTCGTGGAGACGATTGGCAGCGATGACCTCTCGCGTCCGGCCCTGGTCCAGGCCATGGTACGGAGCGAGAGGGCATAGGAAGCCGTCACCTCCTCCTTCTGGGAATCCCAGGCGGATTCCTGGCCACCGTAGGCGCGGGCTTACGCACGGCTAGCAATGGGTACCTAGCTCGCCGTCCGGTAAGGCCCGGGTCGCGGTACGACATGTACCACGCGCGCGTCAAAGAGATGTCAGCACACTTGACGGGGTCCGTTAGGATCGATGCCTGCCAGGATTTTGGGAAAGTCCGAAAGGGATAGCGGAACCTTGGCAATAGGCAACTGAAGGAACACGGGTGGGTTTTAGTCAGTAAAAGTCTGACACGCCCTCCCGCTCCGCCCAGAGCCGGAGAAGTCATTTGATGATTTGGCACCCCAAAAAAAATAAAGGTTCATCATCTGCCTAGCCTTTTCCGAACTATGTTGGGCTCGGCTTCCAGTCTAACCGGATGCAGCTGAATACCAGTATTTTATAGTCTTGCACACAATCTACCCAACTTAAAATTGATCTCATAAAATGTTTTACTGTGGAAAATTCGTCTTGAAAATCACAGACAGGTTTTCCAGAAGACACATGGGTAAGCCTGCGAGTAATCATTTCAATATAAGTACGTATAGGTAAGCTCAAAATGATGAATACCTGACAGAATTCATAGTGAACCCGAGCACCATAGCTGGTGCTAGCCCTTTCTGTAACGCCATCGCGCCATCGGCTCTCGCTATCACATAAAGCGCGTGAAAGATCCCCCGATACCGCGTATTAGCCTCGGTGCGCGCGCGCAGCTCTCCTTGCAGCTGCAGCCGAGTTTTCACGACGTCCATCGGGTTTGTGAAGATCGTTGCGCCGGCCCCCGCTAGGCCGCCAATTACGAAGTCCATTTTTAAGTTACTGTAATTTGAAGTCGAGAAAAATTTATGGTTTTAAAATCGGTCCACAATTTACAAAAATATCGACAATAGAGATTAATAAAAAGCCTCCGGACGAACATAGAACCTCCTCCTTTTTGGAAATCGATTAAAAGTGGCGGAGCGTAGTGTGAAGTACCATCAAGAAGGTTCAAAATTGAATGAAATGAAATGAAAATTGTTTATTCTATAAATGGGTGATTTTCAAAATTTCTGTACATTTTGTTGTGTGAAAACGTCTGCGTGAATATTATCCAAGAAAAATTCATTGAAGTGATCAAACTAGTATTATTATCCTTGAGCAAATTTTTTTTCCAGGGTATGCACTATCTGTCTGCCAAATTTCATCCAAATCCGTTAAGCCGTTTTTGCGTGATTGAGTACTAAAAATCTAAACACAAACTTTTACAAATGTAAGATACATCCAAATAAAATAACGAATTTACCTGTACTCCATTTGAAATAAGATTAGACGTATAGATAAGCCTTTTTTACATTCCGTTCAACCGATTTTGAATTCTATTTCGTTGGTGGCATGACAAATGGCAGCCGCAGTAGATAGTTGGTATTGTGTAACTTTTTTTGCTTTTATTGCTATCCTTATGCCTACGGTATAGAAGTCAAAATCGGTTGAACGGACTGTAAAAGGGTTTGTTTTAATGTCTAATCTTATTTCAAATGGGGTATATACGAGTTTGTGTATAATGTTACAGCTTTATGATTATTATATCTGCGTGACTACATTGATTTACCGTCCTCTGACGTAGGTACTCTGTTAGCTTAATTATCGTGACAATATGATGATTACAGCTCGTCAAGAGTCATTTAAGTAATATCTCGTGGACCTGTCATTATGGTGACATGCAATCAAATTGATTGTGCAGTTTCTAACGCACGTGTTAAAGATAATTCAAAGTGAACAAAAGTAGGCGAAATTATTGTCTTCGTGCAAAGTCCTTTATACATACAGGGTGTAAAAAAAACCCATCACATAGCCGTCAAACTACGCATTCTGTACATAAAATTAAGTAATATTCCACAAAAATAATTGCTGGAAAGCGCCTTTTAAATTTTGGCGTCAAAAATCGCTGATTACGGTAAGTAGGAAGTGCGCAACGAACGCTTGCAAAACATTGTTTATGGGTGCACCCATAAACAATGCAACGGTTCTGGGTTTGTGGGGGTATTTAAAATTAAGTTATAACATATAAAACTTGCTTTCTATAAAAAACGTCTGAAACAGTTGTAACTTTGAGCTTCAATATCTCCATAACCAGAAAGTTTCCAGGTATGGTCCAGAACAACAAAATATCACAATGACAGGAATAACAAGTGACTTTCGGCTTCGTTAAGTGTCTTTTTACACCAGCTCTAAACGACTTTTTGTAAATGGTCCTTTATACAACATTCGTTTTTGTTTATGCTAAAACCGAAACGGGGTCATTATACTCATCATTTTGAACAACTTTTTCTATGGGACCAAATTCGAAATCGCAAAAAAGAAATCTGCTTTTCCATACATTTTGTCGTTTGTTTGTTGATTTAAGTGAACACAAACGTATGGAACAGCTGATTTTTTTTCGCGATTTCAAGGTTGGTCCCATAGAAAAACTTGTTTAAAATGATGAGTATAATGACCCCGTTTCGGGTTTAGCATAAACAAAAACGAATGTTGTATAAAGGACCATTTACAAAAAGTCGTATAATATCTGTATAATAATCATTTACAAAAAGACTATTTACACAGAGAGAGTTTTTCGCCACTGTGTTATTTTAGATGGCGAGGAAAACCCACGAGAGATGGAATGTATGGGCGAATATATTAATGAAAAACCGGCCAACTGCGTGTCGGACCACGCACGATGAAGGGTGTCGTAGTTTGGATGAATTTATCCCAAGAACAAACTTAATTGAAAAACATGTTACATATGACATGATACATTCCAATTGCAAATATAAGTTTGTACGCACAATATTGAGAAATTGGCCATGTTATGTTAAGACCATACACTTCTTATTTTAGCGTCAGTAGTTTTGGAGATGGGCATCAGAATGGGTGTGGTCAGTTTTCATAAATATCTTTAAAAGCATTTATTTTAAAATTATAAACCAAGTATATTTGAGATCCTCACAACGTCCTTCATGTGATTTGCAAAACTTTAATTTTTATTTGCCAATTTGCCCCCGGAAAGTTTTTATAATTTATTAGTTTTTTTAATCATTTATTTGTTGTGTTTGTGTCACAGAAATTCATATGTGTACCAAATGATTCCAGAATATTCGGAACAAATTTTCTGTGACAGACGGACATACAGCCAGCCAGCTAGACAGACAGACACGAGTGGTCCTATGAGGGTTCCGTTTTTTCATTCGGACGTACGGAACCCTAAAAAGGGGTCGTGAATAATATAACGATCGAGATAAGATAACGATCATTAATGTTACCTACTTAAAGTTTTTAGTAGATAGATAAATTTGTTGTGTGTTAGCATTGCTGATTGAAATGTTCTTAATAGTCATAATAATGGCTTTAATTTAATACATATCATATTCACATTCATTTAAATAGTTCCTCAGGACAGCACAAAGTCTAGCTAGTGCTAAGTGAAGTGATACTAACATAGTCTAAGCCTTATTTATTAACACAAGTTTTTGTTGTATAGATTAATATGTATGTTTAGTTTAAGGTATTTTTCTATGGGCCTGTGTCGCCTGCAATAAATGGTTTATTATTATTATTATATTTATCCTATTATAAACTTTAATAAAGATGTGAACTAATAAAGCGTAGTTTGTTAGATTTTATCACTTTAACATAATCAAGAAATAGTAGCCAACTGAATCATTATTTATGACCCCACTATCTTACATTTTAGATACCTAATTCATAAATATTCATAAGCAGTTAAATAGAGTACTTATTTAAAAAAAAAACTCACCTTCTACTATAATAATAAGCGTTATTTTATATCACAATAAATACGTACTAAATAAATTAAAACAAGAACCGCATGGATGTTACATCGTCCAAATACATTGAATTCATTATCACAATATAAACTTTACTGAAATAAGGCACAAAATGTCAAACCCGCGTGACATTGAAAAATACAGGTATAGGCGTAACAGACTACGCGAATTTTACAATCAAGCGATTATAACTATTATTTTTATGAATACAGAGTTAAGAATCGAACTAAAACCATTTGACAGTTGAAGTAGCACGTGTCTTGGTATCTTGTATTTGAGAATGACGTATCGCTGACGTATCAAATGATTAAGGCGCGCGAATGCGGAAGTTGTGCGGCTGTGTTAGATCAGTTTACATAACTCAGTCGACGGCTCGACGGTTGAGCGAATACTGACGAGATTGCACGGGTTATCACGGCCACTCGCAAGCGGTTGAATGAACGATTTTGTTCCCAGAAATGGCATGGATTTTGCCATTGGGGAGTTCCTGCATGGGGAATTTCCCTTTTGCTATTAATTATATTTAATGCGTAGACTGTTGGTAAATGATTCTGCCCGACTCGAAGGACCAAAAACTTTGCAAGACAGAATGCAGGCAGCCTTAGTTACAGCCTTTAATTTTTTATCGGCCTGTAACGTTACTCACTAATTCACTATACATTAATTAATTACTTAGTCTGCACAAAAAGTTAAAAAAATTACTACATTATTATCAAACTTCCTTTTTTTTCGATTTGAGGAAAACAGGTCATTGTACTTCTGGGTCACTAGATTCGTGATAAATAGGTTAGTAGGTCACAGTAGTCTTAAAGGTCGCTGCGTTACAAATTTTCCTTATTCTGTGGAAAATGGTTTTGAAGGCTACGTATCACATTGAACATTTGCAACGTAGCATTTGGGTATAAATTGAATGTTTTTCCTGCACGTGTAAGACGCATTATTTAGCGTATTATTTTGAGTGTCACTCCTTACTCATTTTAGCGTTCCGTACCTCAAAAGAAAAAAACGGTACCCTAATAGGATCACTTCGTTGTCCGTCTACATGTCTGTCAAGACTCTTTTTCTCAGGAACGCGTTATATACCTATGTAAAAAATAACGTCCATTGATGCCATTATTTGAAAACCTAGAAATCCCAGAACAAGGTCTCCTACACGACAATCGATAATTTGTAGTTTTACTTATACATTACAAACTTAGATTTGCAGTTGGATAATTGACCGCGATTCCGTGACGTATATCGATGTATGTTAGTATTTATGTTTTTCAACTACAATGGTGCCGATTCTGTTGTTCACAAACTAAACTAAATTTAAGTTCATTGCATCTTTTTCTTTCTATTTCATTAAGAAAAGGACAGAAGATACATTTTAGTTAAGTCCTGTCAAATTAATCAACGCCTGACGTAAATTGACGTAATTTTAGTAGGCAAGTTTTTAATCGCGTCTAAACTTCTATGGAATAGTGATAGTTTGACAGAACTAAACTAAAATGTATCGTCTGTCCTTTTCTTAATGAAATAGAAAGAAAAAGATGCACTGAACTTAAATTTAGTTTAGTTTGTGAACAACAGAATCGGCACCAATGTATTAATTTATTTTTGGGATAAATTAAGGCAACTAGGTAGTACGGAACCCTTGTTGTGCGTGGTCGAACATGCACATGGACGGTTTAAAAAAAAAAAAAAAGTCACCTTACAGCACTGGGACAATTCTAAGTATATAGGTAGGATAATTACAGTATATTGTTGATTAGGTACTGTCCTTTCCGACGCGAGACTTTAAAGTACGGGAGTAGTTCACAACATTTTGTATGATAAAATTGATAACAATTATCGCCCCTATAGGTACTTCTCTGATAACAAAGAGTGACAATATAATATAGTGTATTAGTCCAGATTGACTATAATTAACTTCTAGTTGTAAAGATAATAGTCATAATTACTATATAAGTATTTTTTCTTCTCGTATGTAGTATTCTTACATGTTCAGCACATTATTAATTTTATTTTTTATCTACACGCCTACTATTAAAACAGTTCTGTATTTAAGGTGTATTCATATATATATATCATCATACACGAAATATTTTAAGGGGTCATTGTACTCATTATTATGAACAACTTTTACTATTAATCGCGGAAAAAAAACAGCTGATTTTTTTTCGCGATTTTGATAGTGACAGTTCTCTTCAAGCTCACTTTACCTAAGTTTTTACGGTGAGATGGTTACAGAATAGCACAACTGGTAACTGGTAAGTTAAATCAATCTATGTAATAACAGCCGCACGGGTGGATCTGGCAAGCGTATTACGCTTGCAGCGGTTGGTCCGTAGATGGGTAATCATACCAATATTTTACACGGAGCGACTGCCTATCTGACCTGCACAACCCATTTACTGGCAAGACTGGTTGTCAGACTGTCGGGCTTCTTCGGGACCGTACGTAACGACTGTCAAAGATCCACGAATGATAGCGGAACCAACGGTTTAACTTGCTTTAATTAACAAATTTAGGCTTGCGCAAATCTATCGTGACGTGTGTCGGAAGTATTTTGCGCAAAATTCTTCCAACACAACCTACCAGTATATATACAAATTGACATTTTAGAATATTATAAACAAAATGACATGATTACTATGTTAGTATTGTATTATTTTAATTATTGTGAATGTGAGGACTATGTGGATTTAACGATGGTCTGGCAATTTGAGTACTTTATGCGGCCTAGAGTACCCATTTGGGTAGGCTGGTCCTTTCTTTGGTATTGTTCGTCTAGTCGTTGAGCTCCTTATGTTCGGAGTTGAGCTCCATTATTACTGACAAATGCTTGCACTGACTGGACAGGTCCACTCAAATCTGTGTGGTTCTTTCCGCAAAAGACCATTTCAGACGCTAATCCACATGGCCTTTCTTCTCACAGTAGTTAGATAGGAAACACCGATCTCATCTAGCTTATTTTTACTATTATATAATATGACGTGTGAAAGTGATTCTAATATCCTATTTACAGAATAAACAATTTCATTTCATTTCATTTGTTCCACAATTACATAGTCAGTAATTTATCATAAGTAAGGTATCTGTCACAATTACCGATAAAATGATATTAGTTGTTTAAAAAAATAAGCATTATTGCACTAATGAACTGAAAAGTAATTAGTATCGATGTGTTATCAGAATACAAATAATGTAATGATGATAATTACTTTCGTTCAATTGTCGGACCGACCTCGACAAAATTGCGATATGAATTGAGCTGAGCTGTATGCTTCATTACTAGAGATGGGCCGAATGTGGTTTGAACCGAATCCGAACTTCGGCCGAACATTCGGTTAAAAAGAGAAGAAAGAGATTCGGTTGAAAAGTTCGGCCGAAGTTCGGCCGAACTTTTCATTCGGTTCAATTTCGCGCGCTTTCTCGAGAGCGACACTCCAGATGTTTGTTAGAAGAAAACTAAGCTTATTTCATTTTTGTAATAGTATATCAAATTTTTATGTCTTATTAATTAGGCAGAGATTTAGATAATTAGACTAATAAGAAGAACTGATTTAATATAAGGTTTACATTTACAATGTTCCTAACTAAAATAAATGACCGTGAGTGAGTAAAAGACATAATTTTATTTTACAGTAATGCTATTCTAATTCTATTTAATGTAGTTTCAGTCAAAATAGTGCAAGTAGGTATTATTTTTCTTGTGCCGAATGTTCGGCATCTGAACCGAATTTCGGCCGAATACAAGTTCGGTTCAAGCTGCCGAAATTCGGTTGAACCGAATGTGAACCGAATTTCGGCCCATCCCTATTCATTACTGTTTCTGTTTGTATTTTAATTGCATGTTTGTCTTATCACATACTAGCGCCCCGCTCCTGCATCGCAAGGTTTAAGGCTCTTTTCACACTGGCGCGATTTGTCCCGCGCCGCATTGTTCGCCGTGAAGTTTTTTCCGAAATTGTTTTATTAAAGTTGCGTCGCGCTGTCGCGTCGCACCTGTTTGTGGGAGCCTTTATACGACTTGACAAAACATCGAGATTTCGTAGTTATAATATTAACGTATTACACATAAACCTTCCGGAATAAATTCTATAAACGATGGTAAAAACCTCATGAAAATGTGTTACGTGGTTTAAAAGAACAACGCAACAAGGCATGCCTACAGACAAACACGAAAAGCGACTTTAATGTAAATATGTGTAGATTCTCATTTATTTACTTACTCAGGCTCCCCACAATGTGTACCGATGACTTGGTGAAAGCCGCAGGAACCCGCTGGATGCGAAGTACAGCATCGGTCGAAGTGACGGTGCTTTGGTGAGGCCTATGTCCAACAGTGGTCGTCTTCCGGCTGAAATGATGATGATGAGTCAGACGTGATCAGTAAAAAATACTCCATACTAGTACCTAAACGTTTTTCCTCTTTAATAATGAGGAGCCCGTGGCAGTAAACACAGCCGCGCAGGTCGATCCATCAGGTGAAGTTACGCTTGCCGGGGTTGGTCCGTGGATCTTTACATACCGAGACCCCTCCGTGGCTCGGAAAGCATTAGGATTAGTCCCGGGTGTGTTTCGTGGATCTGTCTGAAAGTCTGACAACCAGTCTTACCAAGGGGTTTATCCAGTTACTGGGTTGTGGAGGTGAGATAGGCAGTCGCTCCATGTAAAATACTGGTATTCAGCTGCATCCGGTTAGACTGGAAGACGACCCCAACATAGTTGGGAAAAGGCTAGATTTTGAGTCCTTAATATTGGTAAACAACCTGTTGCCTGCGACGACATGCCTATGTTCTTCTCCAGGTCATGATCTACCCATGTGCCAAATTTCATCCAAATCCGTTCAGCCGTTTCAGCGTGAAAGCGTAACAAACAAAATAAACCCACTTTCGCATTTACGTTATAATATAAGTTAGGGTTAGGATAGTACCTACCTACTTAAATTAATTTATGTTTCCGAGAGTTATGTATAGCACATAAAATAGGGAACTACATACCTAAATATTAAAAAACAAAATCAATATCTATCGGACTAAGTAATATGATAATATCATGTCCTTGAACTTAGGAAGGTCACAAACCCCAAGGATTTTGAACTTTGAAGGGGGAGGTTTATGACAACGAAAATCACCTTTTTCATTATGTCCCTATAATCTCTTTGGTTTTACATTTACTAATAACACTGATTCATACTCACACTCACACTCATTCATCACTCATAAAGCAACTAACGTTGAATTATTGTGTTTGGAAAGCGCCAATGAAGCGTAGACGCCACGTACCGCGTCGTAGACGTTTCGTAGGCGCAACGTAAAAAAAATGTCGGCGAACTGCAGGCGAGTCGTAAGCAAGCGCACCGTAGCCGAGTAGACGTATAGTATAGGCGCAGCGAAGACCCATCGTCGGTGTTTCGTAGGCGCATCGTAGACGCAGCGTAACACATCGTAGGCATTTCGTAGACGCAGCGTAACACATCGTAGGCATTTCGTAGACGCAACGTAACACATCGTAGGCATTTCGTAGACGCAATGTAACACATCGTAGGCATTTCGTAGACGCAACGTAACACATCGTAGGCGCTTCGTAGGCACACGTAGGCGCAACTTAGGTGTGGCGTGTATGTGTCGCGGCATACTCGAGTACCTACCTTTCTTGAAACGTCCCTTTGTTTCTTGTAACGTGTGGCGTGTACACGCTCACGGCTCATTAAAATACAGTCATACACGAGACTTTTCAGTTATGACTCGGTCGTAATAGATGACTGCTACGGTCACCTTTAAAAACCAGATGGGTGACTACGTACCTTACTAAAAATTGAATTATAATAAAAAAAAATACTTACGTTTTGTGATATTATCTTACCGCTAAAAGTGTTCACCGTACACAAACAATAGAAACACAACTGACTATTAAACAAAACATATCTTAAGTAAGTATTAATTAAACGTCAGAAACACAAAAGCTATCAATGTAATTCATGTGATAGGTAAACAATAAACACTATTGTTTTCATGTGCATTGATAACAGTTAAGTACTATACAGAATATCAGATGACTTGTAAGAGAAGTGTTGTGGTCCTGACGCGTATATTTACTGCTCTTTCACGTCCACCACTCTATTGTGTCTAACGTGTCCATTAAAGCCTTAAGGCACTACCCTACCTCAAATTGTATCTCGCCAAACTACTCGCGGCCTGATTGAGAGCGAGACGGCGTGGTGTGCTGGCGGCTCTCAAGCCTCGAATATTTTAGGTAATTGAAAATAATGGTAATTTAAAGTTCAGTTACTATGCAAAGTTTCCTGATCTAATGACATGGCTAAAAAGTCATATACAAAAAATCCAGAATCGCCAGCAACGAAATGTATGAAATGGGTTCAATATAGTAAACCCATTACATTTACATAAGTTATAACACTGTATGAGAATCATACTTCAATTGATTTTTCTTAACTTTTATTTTATCACTATCACTTTATTATGATTGATAATAATAGGTCTTTACCTATGAAATTGCCGTTTTGTATGAAAAAATTTAAACGAATTTTTTTCATGAATTTTTTATTTGTATTAATCGAAGTAATCACCCTTGCAATCAATGCAACTTTGCCATCGCAGTGGCAGTTTATTGATGCCCTTCTTAAAGAAATCAGCTGGACGGGAGGCAACAAATTCTTCAAAGGCATTTTGTACTGCCTCTCGGGTATTGAATTTTTTTCCCGCCAAGAAGTTATCCAAATTCTGGAAAAAGTAGTAGTCTGTAGGCGCAAGGTCTTGTGTTGTGCAATGAGTAGGGCGGATGACGGAGAGCTTCCAACCCCAGTTCTTGCAACTTGGAGACCGTCTGCTGTGCAGTATGAAGTCGCGCGTTGTCGTGCAGGAGCAGCGGAGACGAGCGATTGACCAATGCTGGTTGGAGATGCGCCAGCTTCTCCATCATTGTGTTCAGTTCTTCACAGTACACATCTGCAGTAATGCTCACCCCGTTTGGTAAGAAGCTGTGATGAATCACACCGGCGCTAGACCACCAAACAGTGACCATCACTTTTCTAGGGGTAAGTTTTCGTTTAGGGCATTGTTTAGGTGCTGAACCAGGATCCAACCAACTTGCTGAGCGCTTGCGGTTATCAAACAGAATCAATTTTTCATCGCAGGTAACAATGCGGTTCAAAATTCCTTCATTTGTGTGTCTGTTGAGCAGTGCAAGGCACGTCTCGACGCGTACTTCGCGCTGGCGATCATTGAGTTCGTGGGGCACCCATTTGTCAAGCTTTTTTACCTTGCCAATTTGACGCAAATGGACCAATATTGTTTTGACGCTAACGTCGAAAGCTGCTGCTAATTCAGCCGTTGATTGTGTATCATCAGCTTCCACAATCGCCTTTAATTCGTCATTGTCGACCAAAGTCTTCGGACGACCGCGAGGTTCATTTTTCAGGTCGAAATTTCCAGAACGGAAGCGAGCAAACCAATAACAGGTGGTGCGTTAGTTTGTAGTGTTAGCTCCGTAAACGTCGTTGATGTTGCGTGCCGCTTGTGCCGCGTTGCTACCACGACGGTACTCATATTCCATAATTACTCGAATTTTTAACGTATCCATGATGACGAAAAAGATTGAAATGCGATGAAAATGTAACACTAATCAATAAAGAAATGACTACTTTTGGAAAAAAAAAAACATGTTTTTAAAATAAAATTAATTTGAAATTAGAATTCTTTGCCAAAAAAAAATTATTTTGATTTGAAATGGCCAGTACTGCAGAACGGCAATTTCGTAGGTAAAGACCTAATATATTAAAATAATGTAAAAAGTATACCCTTTAATACATGGTTGGTCTTGGTTTACATGCACAATTAGACGCGGTAGGTGGCGCCTAGCTGGAGCAGGTAGTTTCTCGCACTATTGCTTTTACCATCAAACTCGTTCTATCCTTTTCTTTACGCATTCATCAGACTGATAAAAATGTTATGTTAGTCATTATTGTTCGTGGTGTATAGTAATGACAATAGATCACGATGTTTGATGTGTACATATTATTTCATAATTATATGATTTTTTCGTTGAATTAACATTCTACGAAAAAATGCTTTCCTATAATACTTCGTAATAACAACATTTTTATATTAACGGACCCCAAATAATTCTTAGATCACGGCTACAAAAGTTTTTTTTATTGTTCATTGATCATAAAATATCTAGTATTCCACGTCATTTTTGCAGAATATTATGATGTGTTTTTGATGCACATATTATGCTTATAAAAACGGCGCATATGAAATTTCTGGCGATTATGGATTTTTTTTTAGCCATCTCTTTGGAAGTATTTTTTTTAATACCAGCGGTTTATAGTTCGGTTTAGAGGTAACTTTGGATTATTAATTTTATGTTCGTGTTTTCGCCAAACATTGGACCTAGGATCAATCTTCAACTTTAACAAATATTTATTTCAAAATGAATGCTGCAGTATTTTCGGCACAACAGAGGATCATGCTAAGGAAGTTGAGGTAGGGTAGGGCCTTAACTCAGCGACGTCGAGGCGCCAGATAAAGACACATTTAGGTAAGTACTTTTGTGTCATAAATAAATGCCTTAGAGAAGGTCATCCCAACTGTTTGCGCCCCGAAGGACCAGACATTCTTTGCGAGGCAGATATGAAGCACACAAGAAATAGACGAGATCTTTATCATGTCATGATGGATGATCAAGTAAGTACAACTTCCCGGTGGTACGTACCTGGTCCTCATCGTGATTATGATTGGTGTGTGTGTGTCCACCCAGCCCTGAGTAACAGCCTCCTCCCTTTTGTGCCAAGCCCCTGGTCTGTGCGAGTATCAACCAGGTCTTACCTGCGATCTTCGGAAAATCATCCACCCATCTGGCTAGTTCCCCCTTGGCCCTACTCCAGTAGCCAGGAAGGAAAATTTTCATTTTTGTGCTCTGCTAACCATTGCTGATTACGTAATCATGGTTAGCAGAGCACAAAAATGAAAATAAAGCTGATATGATTATGTATTTAATATTTTATGAATTAAAATGAAGTATAAACAAAAATACAAAAATAACGGTCAGGACAGGACTTCAGGGGGGTTAAAACAGTCACTTTGGCAGAATCATAATAGGAACATATTATGCATCATCGTAAAATGTCACAAACTGACAATTCATAATATGATCTGCGTGCGATTCATATTACGAAATAATTCATCTGTTTGACAGTTTTCTATGGAGATTCGTAAAATGGTCCACCTATTACGAATTGCTTTTGTGTCAAAGTAGAGAATTGCTAATAGCAGCTGGAAATTCAGGAAATGAAATGCTTTTAGAGGAATTGCTAATGTGGCCGTTTTAGGCCCACAGAAGGGATATTTACTTCTCATCATCTCTACAACAAAACTAAACCTAATCCACAGACGGTTTGTTAATTTGTTAAAAAAACCGGCCAAGTGCGAGTCGGACTCGCGCACGAAGGGTTCCGTACCATTATTTATAAAAACGGCAAAAAAAAAACACGTTTGTTGTATGGGAGCCCCCCTTAAATATTTGTTTTATTCTGTTTTTTAGCATTTTTTGTTATAGCGGCAACAGAAATACATCATCTGTGAAAATTTCAACTGTCTAACTATCACGGTTCATGTGATACAGCCTGGTGACAGACGAACATACAGACAGACAGCGGAGCCTTAGTAATAGGTTCCCGTTTTACCCTTTGGGTACGGAAACCTAAAAAACGAGAAGTCTGCTGTCCTACAACCTTTTGCCACACTTAGTAACACCTAAAACAACATGCATAACATAAATGTTATGGGTCGCAGATTTCCAGATTAGACCAAAAGGGTCTTACGCATCAATTTGATTGTATTTCTATGCAAATTATCTGATATCTTGGTCTGAGATCGCTAAACGTGGAGGAATTATTCAGACTCGTCTCCGGTCTGCACGCGAAGGTTAGAAGGTCATTCATGATGAAAGTCAAGGTCAATGTCATAGTTAATCGTTTCAAGGTCAACAAGTGCTGTTGACTAATACATTTCCCTATTTATATAGTTGAGTACGGTCTACACTTAATATGATTGTCGTTTGTTTTAAATACTATTAAAGTGGTACTAAAATATTTGTTACTAGCTTCCGCCCGCGGCTTCGCCCGCGTGGTATGTAGATAAAAAGTAGCCTTTATCCTTTCTCAGGCTCTAAACTATCTGTGTACCAAAATCGGTTCAGTCGTTTTGACGTGAAAGCGCGACAGACAGATAGACAGAGTGACTTTCGCATTTATAATAGTAGTAAGGATTATTCATTGATATTAGAGATAATATTATTATCATTTGCATCAGCGAGTGGTTCACTGCGGGAATCAAGCCTCTCGAACGAACTTGATCGACGCTTTCACTTCAGGAAGTTCTACTTCGGTTTCATGTTAAATAAATAAAACACCCTTTCAAAAATCACCTTAAAAAAATATCTGTAGGTCTACGGATTTATTTAGAGACAATCTACGGATTTTTCAACGTCACCATACCTCATAACCACCTCTCATCTAGCTTATTTTTAGTGTAAAAGTGATTCCAATATCCTATTTACAGAATAAACAATTTCATTTCATTTCATACGGATTTTATCGATGGTCTGGCAATTTGAGAATTTTATGCGGCCTACCCAAATGTCCTTTCTTTGGTATTGTTCGTCGAGTCGTTGAGCTCCTTAAGTTCTGAGTTGAGCTCCACCATTACTGACAAATGCTTGCACTGACTGGACAGGTCCACTCAAATCTGTGTGGTTCTTTCCTCATAAGACCATTTCAGACTCGAATTTACATGGTCCTCATATAGCTTTACCAAGATTATGTCTGGACTTTAAAAGAGACTGTGACCTCTGAGTTTGTTTCGGCCTTTCTTCTCAGAGTAGTCAGATAGGAAACGCCGACCTCATCTAGCTTATTTTTAATATGACGTGTAAAAGTGATTCCAATATCCTATTTACAGAATAAACAATTTCATTTCATTTCATTTCATTTAAAAAAATCTGATCTAATCTGGCAACACAGCTCCCGAGTCCCGCGAAAGACGCCATCAAAATATTATTTTACGCTGGAAATTGTTTTTAGCATGTGGGTTTTTGGCGCCCCTTGCCGCCTGGCGCCTAGAGCGACCGCTCCTCTCTCCTATTACTCTACCCCAGAGCCGGCGCTTGACAACTATAAATCATTAAACAGGATGTAAGGGTAACCACCGTTGTCACTCAAACCATGGGTAGTTGACTTAAATATAAAAATAAATGACCGAAAACAAAACAACGAACTTGCGTCGCTTGTGGTAAAATGTAAAAATGTAGATTTAAAAAAAAAAAAATTTTTTAATTTTCCATTAATGTTACGTTCTATAAATGAAACCAAACCACTGGTTGCAAGGATAACGGTGTTTACCCTAACTGTAACACCATGTAGAACAAGGATCCAATCATAGATATATAATTATAGTATAGAGTGCGCGCAACAAACTATGAACAGTAGACACGCGTTTGAACAACACGACGTTCCTTACCACACTCACTCACTTGTCAGTTTGGGTTCATTTGTATGTCACAGTGAAGCGGTACAAAATGTTATTTTGAGGTGTGAGGGACATTCAATCATTTTGTACCTATGGGACATTTGAAGTGCCTCTTGTATGTCTTAATTAGGGCGTGCCAGCGGTGCCCAGGCACAGGGCGCAGACCCTGGAGGGGCGCAGAAGTGACCACACCAGGGCCACTAACAATACCTATTATTTATTTTTACAGCAGCTCGCACCGGGCGCATAAAAGGCTAATTACGGCACTGTCTATAGCTCACTTGTCTACGATGCGCACTAAGTGATTTGTGCAATACGCGCACTCTATGTAATATTATATCTCTATGGATCCAATACATTTTTGATGGGAACGTAACACGTCCTCGACATATTACCCGAACTTGACCCAAATAACGTAACTTCTACTATCTATTATCGATTTTATTGAGCTTTCTAGTAGCTATTACAACAGCGAGGTTAATTCGAGTTTGTCCCTGTGATTAAATAATTATGGAGTGAATGCCTGTGTAATCGAATCACAAATATGGATTTGTGAAAGAATCAAAGTAGCCAACATGGCCCGAAGATTACAACAGGTACTATGCTGAAGTGACAGCGAGCACATTGGTCGCAGAACTAATTGCCCATGGGGTGGACCGTAGAAGAACTGTGATGGACTAAGCCTGTTGGAGGCCCATGGGGGCAGAACTAAATGCCCTCTGCCCACCTAAATCTGCCTAGCCTTTTTCCAACTATATTGGGGTTAGCTTCCAGTCTAACCGGATGCAGCTGGATACCAGTATTTTTCAAAAAGGAGGAGGTTCTCAATTCGTCTGTATTTTTTTTTTTTGTATGTTTGTTACTCGATTACTCCGCCCTTTGTGAATCGATTTTGATGATTCTTTTGTTTGGTAGGTCATGCTTCCGAGGTGGTCCCATATAAATTTTATTAACTTTGCTTGCGTAGTTTTTGAGTTAGCTTCAATATTACGTATTTTTCCCACTTAGTTTATCTAGACGATTTCCTTATTTCCTCTTTCACTGTTATTTACATAGCAGGTAGTGCTATTCGGATTTGTGTGGGGTAGGTACCACAACTAAAAAGTGAAAAATAACTTTAATTTCGGAAGTCGGTGGCATAAAACGAAAATTGGAAAGCAAAGACACCGACTTCCGAAATTAAAGTTATTTTTCTCTTTTTAGTGTTTTTTTTGCAAGTCGGTTTGATTTTTTTTGTAAAAAGTTTTTATTTTTCACTTTTTAGTTGTGGTACCTACCCCACACAAATCCGAATAGCACTACCTGTAAAAAGTGTAAAAAGTTTTTACATGAAGCGATTGCCCTCCACAACCCGGTAGTTACTGGTCACTTCGTTCATTCTAGAAAATAACCTAATAATGCAGTCAGTATCTTTTTAAAGTTTTGAATTGTGTCATTCCTATATTATTGGGCCCATAATAATAACATTTTTTTTTGTTTTACCTGTAAGTCTCAACATGAAGTAGATAAATACTTAGAATAATAACGATATTTCTAAAAGATAATATTTATACTGACTTCTTATATACTCTTCTATCTTTTGACAATTCAGTAAAAAGGTTAATGTTTTGTACATTTAAAGAAAATTACGTTTTGTTGTAACACAGTATGTAGGTACCCCATAAAAGATATACAGTACGACTATTTTCTTAATGTCTCTCGGAAATCATCGCATTTCCGAATGAAAACAAACGAATGCTAATTTCAATATCCATCAATTATTCGATTTATCGTGTACTAGCTGCGCCCCGCGGTTTCACTCGCGTAAGTCCCGATCCTGTGTGTGGGAATATCGGGATAAAAAGTATCCTATGTCCTATTCCAGATCATGGTCTACCCATGTGCCAAATTTCATCGTTCAGCCATTTTAGCTTGAAAGCGTAACAAACAAACAAACAAAAAAATATAGGTAGGTACTCACTTTCGCATTTATAATATTAGTTAGGACTTAGGATAAGTACTTTATTGTTGTTTTATTTTGATTTCCGTGTGAACTTTATAGAGCTGTAAAACCTTTATAGAGCTGTAAAAATTTTCCTTAAACTATTTCCCCCCCAGTTTTTACCCGACTACGGTGAAGCAAAAAAGGGAGGTTATGATTTTGACCGGTATGTATGTATGTATCTGTTCATGTGTTCCTTCATAACTTCTAAACTTCTCATGATAATTTGACGAATGAGGTATCGTTGGAAGAGTCATGATCGGTTATAGGCATATGTGACGTCACATTAAATTGAATATGGTGCCCTCTAGTGGACATAAAGTCATTAACTAAAAAAATAGTTTGTGTTTAGGTGTTAGGTGGGCGTTAACTTTTGTTTAGTTTTTTTTTTGACATAGACAAAAAAAGTTTTTATCCCACAGAATATTAGGTAGGTACCTACTACTTACATCTTTAGTTACCTTTGATAAATTCTATACGATTTGTACCTATCCATTTCAAATCAATTATACTGAAAGCTGTTTGTCCATACGCGTGTGTCACCTGACAAACAATATTTTTCCGACTCGCCGCCCGAAGGTCATCGCAGTCGATCGATGGTGGTAATAATGGTCATTACTCCTCGTCCCGCCGTCCCGCCTTCCCGCCCAGCGTGACGATGTTAAAGCGTGACAGGTGGTAAGTACTCCATAAAGTACACACTAGTAAAGAATCTGTTTCTGTAGTGGCATGACGGATTTTTGGCTGATGTATTTAACCTCCGACGGAAAAAGAGGGGTGTTATAAGTTTAACGCGTGTATCTGTCTGTTCCCTCGTAGCTGCCAAACAGCTGAACCGATATTGTTTTTTTTTTGTTTTTTTTGAAGGGTGACTTGATCGAGATTGTTCTTAGGTATGATTCAAGAAAATCGGTTCAGCCGTTTGAAGATTATCAGCTCTTTTCAAGTTGATGAATGGATGTGAGCATCTTCTATAGGTCTAATCGATTCGAAATTTAGAATTCTGTTACTTCAATGATATGAGAAGAATATAGTAACCTTGAACTGATTCTGCAGCATCACCTGGTATTTGCAGGATACCCAACTTCCTCACCAACTTACAGCAGAGGTCGTGTTTGGGTTCATTGGAAAGGTCACAAAAGGTGGCATGTGATATAAATTCAAAATATACCCGTAGAGACCCAACAAGACTAAGAATGTCCACACACCAAAGTACATTATGCCATAAAAATTGTTTTATCACAGGAGTAAAAATAAATTAACAATATACCAAAAGATATTAGGGAACTCCCTCTGAAAAATGTTATGTCTAAATTATTTAAATGGCTCGTAAGTAATACTTTTTATAGTGTAAAGGAATTCTTTGATAAAAAAGTAAGTGATAAATATTGTTACTGATTTACTGATATTTATTGAAATAAATACTGCCTAGACTTAAAACATTGTAAAAAATTTAGAATTACAATTATTTTGTTACCAGTAAGTGTAATGAAAATTATGTGCAATGATTCTAGTTGAATAATTATAAGAAACTTGGTTTCTTTAAAATATTTGTTTAATTTAAATTAAATGCAAATAAATATGATCTATACTAAAAAAAAAAAAAATATATATAAAATTTTTAAAGCAGGAAATAAAAGTTAAATTAAAAATTTATAAAACCTCCGTCAAAAACAAAGCTTCTGAAAAGTAAAAAAAAAAATATGTAGGTATTGGCCTTTTAAGTTTCATGTAAAAGTTGTAGGCAATATTTGGACCATGTAGTGTGCCCGTCTCTTTCTCTCTCACTCAACAAGCTTTGAACTTATATAGTGTGCCACTATTTTTAGGGTTCCGTACTCAAAGGGTAAAGCGGGACCCTATTACTAAGGCTCCGCTGTCTGTCTGTCTGTCCGTCTGTCACCGGGCTGTATCTCATGAACCGTGATAGCTAGACAGTTGAAATTTTCACAGATGATGTATATCTGTTGCCGCTATAACAATAAATACAACAAAACAGAATAAAATAAATGTTTAAGGGGGCTCCCATACAACAAAAGTGATTTTTTTGCCGTTTTTATAGATAATGGTACGGAACCCTTCGTGCGCGAGTCCGACTCGCACTTGGCCGGTTCTTCTAAAGACTGTCTCGATGGTCTAGTTATGCAAGCGCAGTTGCTAAATTGAGAAGTCTTAGGTTCAATCCCAAGGCAAAGTGTGAGTCAGTTTTTCCATCGCAAAATTATCAGTGTAGTAGTCGAACAAGCTATTTGGTTTAGGGAAAATATAATTCATTTTCCGCTACACTGCCTTTCGTTTTGATTGTGTGTGTAATTTAACATTTTAAGCTTATGGCTTAAGAGAGTTACGTAAAATGACTGTTGACTATGGAAAACACTCACAAAATTGTTTAAATTAGCTGTTATCTGCCTGCATACCAAATAGCTTGTTCGACTGTACGTAATAATCTTGCCCATGATTATATGGGACTACTTATTATAATTTAAAAACCGGCCAAGTGCAAGTCGGACTCGCGCACTAAGGGTTCCGTACCATTATCTATAAAAAAGGCAAAAAAATCATGGTCGTTGTAGCCCCTTCAAATTTTTTTTTTTCTGTTTTTTAGTATTTGTTTTTATAGCGGCAATAGAAATACATCATCTGTGAAAATTTCAACTGACTAACTATCACGGTTCATGAGATAGGTACAGCTTGGTGACAGACGGACAGACAGCGGAGTCTTAGTAATAGGGTCCCGTTTTACCCTTTGGGTACGGAACCCTAAAAATGTAACACACGAAGGGTAGGCAGTATACTTTACGTAGCTAAAGGTAATTTTGCAATGTGGTCCTCACTCTGTGTGTGTTGGTAGATTAAGAATTATAAACTTTTGCCTTACTTGTCACAATTCAGTTTATACAGTTTGTAACAAAAACCCTATTTGATCCGTAAGGGGCACATAGGTACCGCATTAACATTACCAGAAAAATATGTTTTTTGCACGCTATATTTAAATGTATTGCGGAGAACCTAGTTTTATTAATTTGATTAGTTTGAAGTACATGATATTTTGAATTAAGTTTGTCGTTAATTTGGATAATTAGATGATAGATGAGGTATTTAGTCCGGGAGTTCAACAAAAAGGATTTGTACGCAACAAAACCATACTGGCCACTTTTTAGATCCCGTAACATTTGCTTTGACAATTAATTTTAGAAAAAACTTGTAAAAGTACTCTGTGGAAAAAACTATGAATTGAACCAAATAACCTAAATACAAAGAAATACATTCTTCGAGAAAATTTGGAAACTGCAGCGGTCACGGACCGCTGAGGGATACGGTTACATGGTGCGTTGTTCGTTCATACGCCGTGCGTTGTTGCAGCGGTGTGCTTGTGTGCGCACGTGGTCAAGCGAAGGGCAGCGCACGTGAGCGACACTCGGCGGGGCGACGTCGGCCAAGGTCGGACTCGGCTGTCGGCGGGCAGGCTCGCGCGCCGCCGCACGCCCCATGCTGCCCGGGCCACTTGCACCGCTCGATCCGCACAAAACGCGCGCGCTCACCACGATATACGCGCCGCGGAAGCTCAAAACGCGGAAGAACAAAACGGCACAAATGAGAATGCTCGACAACGACATTCAAATCAAACCGTCCCTATCTCCATTCCATCCACTCCCGGCCATCGGACAGAAGCTGGAGAGGTCTAACACTAAAGTTATCGTGTTTGACCTCAACAAGAACAAATCAGACACGTTGGACCGCTCCGTCAAAATTCACGATGTGCTCAAGCCTCTGACTCCGTTGCGGATACATGGCCTGACGAGGAAAAGTTCCCTGGACCAGCTGGACGTGAAAAGGCCGCAACAGTTACTCAGAGAGAACACTTATGATGTTATAAAACCGATATTCGTGACTGCAGAAAATGTTAAAGTGAGTAAGGATGACATGTCCATTACAAAGAGGATGCAAGTGATACAGCCGGCGTCAAATTCAGAGAATATGATAAAGAAGGTAGAAGAGCCAAAAGCTTCACCGAAGACGAGATTTAAGAAAGCAGCTCTGCAAGTAGCGAAGATGTCCACGATGCCGGAGACAGGGAAGCTGCTGTGTTTGAGAGAGAGACAGACGTTCAGAGTCTGTAGATTAGGAGAGGACAAGAGTATATGCAAACTGCAGGAGTTACCGCAGAGTCCCGCGCAGAATCTAGACAAGCTATCCGAGATATTCCAGAGCCTAGAAATGAAAGGTCGCCACAGAGATAAGATGAAAAAGGAGAACAGTTGGTTTTAACACTAACGTAGATTATGAGAGTGCAATCATTTACTTGAATATGTGAACATCTTTGACAAACGTTGCGTTAAGTTACCATGTTTAAGTAAAAGTTTATTTTTGTTAACGTTGAATGTATACGAAGATATTGATATTGCTCAAAGTGTAGTGTTGTGTCTTGTTGTGTCCGTCTTGATATTTTATTAAAGTGTGTCGAACTTTCTAATAGAGGCTCTTATTTAAATCCTTGGAAGAGCATATTGATAATCTTTCCGTCATTGATACTTAATGGATGTGTGGGAAAGCACGCGTGTACAAACTAGATTCAATGTCGTGACCTTGAATGAGTTTGTCAACAAGTGGGAGCTTGAGGCTTGCGTGATTTTCCACAAGTTCTTAATGAACTTTTTACATAATCGCCAATGTTGGCCACACTTCTACATTCATTGACAAATTATTAAGAAGTTTGATTGACCTTTTGTAAACAAACACCGCGATGGATATCGAATTGACAAACAGCGTGGGTGTACGACAGCACGAAAAACGCGATGTTATCGGCAGTTTAGGTGCTGATTCATTTTACCAGCAAATTATTAATTCCTGTGGTTATTTGTCGAATAGGATCGATCGAAGTGAAAACGGAATAACTTTATAAGCCTTAAATAAATAACACTGGGACACTATATGGAGGCGTAACCAATGTAACCCTGCGAAGTTAAAGTCCAATCATTTAATTCAACATAAAATGCACTTTTGAATGTCAAAAATTACAAGAAAATACAATTGATTCTTCCGAATGTTAGTTTCGTATGGTGAAGAGAAGAATGGGCAAGAAAATCCTTTACGTGTGCGTTAGCCCTGTTAGAAAATGACGAATATCGTCATTTGAGTGTTATAGATAATTAGGACATCAGTAGATTTACTATAAGAGTAGATCTAAAAAACTATTAGCACAACAAAAATCTACGGAACAATTAGAGAAGCTGATGTCCTATAATTATCTATTACACTTACATGACGATTTTCGACATTTTCTGGCTGGAGTAACGCAAACCTAAGGAATTAGTTATAGAATATTAGTTTCTCTATGCGAGTTGTGTCCCTTGCAAGCCTTCGGAGTGAGCCGCTACGCAAATGAGACCTACGTAGTGCCTCTACCACTACGTAGGTCTCATTTGCGTAGCGGCTCGCGTAGCACGCCCGTAGCGCATCTTGTCGCGTAGTAGCACAGCATCTCATTCGTAGCGTGTTCGTAGCGTCTCATTCGTAGACGCTATCGTTTCGTAACAAGGTCGTAGAAGACGGGATATTTCTGTCATTTGTGATCTAAGTTGATATATTTTCATATTTACTTTAAAAAAAACGAAACATAAGAAGTTTCATTTTTTTAAATCAAAACACCAAATTAAACGTTTAAAAATAAAATTGTGTTCTCTATCACAAAAAAAATTCAACGGGTGCCCTTGCTTGATAGCCTTGAAGGGGCTATGCTTACATAACTTTGGTGTAAATTGGCCAAATTACCATCGAGGCATGCGGGTGATAAGTTACAACATTTCACCTTGTTACACTAATTGTTCAGTAGATAAACAAATTTTCTTGGATAATAGAGTAAAACAACAAAAAATTGCCTTCACTTTAAAAAAATCTAGATTCGAATTTTAAATGTGAAGGTGTCATATAACAATCGATGAGTCCCAGGCGGGCTTTAAAAATAGGGTATGAGGTTTAGCGGGGTTTACCAGTCCACCCTAATTGCGTAACACACGATCAATCACAATCTGTTTCATTTTGACAGTTTTAAAAAGCAATTTAAACTAAGTGCGAGTTTTTACCCGGTGAAATGTGCGCCTGCAATAGTATAGCGATAAACATGCAAAAAAAATACTATAATAAAAAAAAATATAGTAAAATATTCACAGAAAATATTAAATTGATACGGAAAAGAAACAACAGACAACAAACAAAGACAAGTTTGACAAGTGTGCGTATACAGAATACGCACACTTGTCAAACTTGTCTTTCTACGTTGCAATACAAGTGTGCATGTACAGTAATTTAATAGTTTTGTGTTTTGTTTTCACTACACTCGCGACAATCTAAGAAGTCCGTTTTGACGTTTCGTTCTCGTACATGTAATAAAACGTTAAGCCTTGAGAATCAGTTTTAGGCAATGTAGATAAGTCGTCGATTACAAACTCTAAGTATCTTCAATCGATATGTCTCGAGAATCAGTTTATAAGAAACCAATTTTTTTTTTCATGGCTACACAAAGCATTTTGATAGCTGTCAAAACGGACTTCTTAGATTGTCGCGAGAATAGTTCGTTTTTTTTTTGTTGTAATATTTTTTTTCATGTATGCACGCTATACTATTTCGAGTTAGCGGAATGCCCTTTGTTAGTTAATACTACATACTGTATATTTATCTAATTTTCTTGAATAAAAAAATACATACTTTTTTCACAATTACATTTTTTTTATTCTAACTACTTATAGGCTACATTATTGTTGCAGTTTAACACTATATCCCTAGAATTTCGTCGACTACCTACACAGCTAATAACTAGCGTGATATCGCTATAACAGATATGTGCACGTCAGCATGTTCACGCGATCTGTCGAACGAAGCTCTTTGCATAACCTAGTTATAGCGTTTGTTGACCAAATTAACCGTTTTAAAGACTCCACTGTTCCGAAAGTTTTGAGTATAAGTAGAGCTTTATTACAAAATAGAGGGAAACGGGTTTTGTCGATGGAAGAATAGACAAAATGACAGATTGTGATTTTTTATCTGTCATTTTATCTATTCTTCCGTCGACAAAACCCGTTTCCGTTCCTATGGTGGTCATGCTACGCGTGCAGGTTGGGCAAAGTATTCTCAATTCTGTATTGCATTCCATAATATAAAACAGTTGGTAGGCTATTTCTCAACGGCATGTGAAGCCAAGTCAGAGGGCCATGGGTGGCTACAACTCTGACACCGGGTTAGTCACTGACCTCACGAAAAGAGGAGAAGAAGTTGGTAGGCTTAAATTTAAACAAATATGAACCCTGTCGGGCACAGCATAGTAGGTGAGGGGAGGAAGAGCGCCTCGCCTACTCTATCTCAGCTCAAATTCACTTTTTATCTCGCTCGCGGCTCCAAGCCTCGCCTCGTATAGTTTAGGTAATTACATTTTACGGTGAAAATAATGGTAATTAAAAAAAATAAAAACAAGACTTGCTTTATAGTTTATAGTTCAGTTCATACACAAAGTTACATGATCTAATTTGAAGTACCTATATTTTGGTTTATAGTTCGGTTTAGAGGTAGCTTTGGACATTTTATTCTATCGAGTAAATTTGATGTAATCGTGTTTTCGTCAAACAGGATCTAGCATCAATCCTCAACTTTAACTAAACTATATTTATTTCAAAATTAACGCTGCAGTATTTTCGGCATAGTGGAGGATCACGCTAAGCAATTTAAAGTTGGGTATTAACGCTTAGTATATTTAGCTAGATATTGGTGCCGATTCCCTTGTACACAAACTAAGCTAAATTTAAGTTCAGTGCATCTTTATCTTTCTATTTCATTATGAAAAGGACAGAATATAAATTTTAGTTTAGTCCTGTCAAATTAATCAGCGCCTGACATAAATTGACGTAATCTTAGTAGGCAAGTTTTTAATCGCGTCTAAACTTGTTTGAAGTAGTGACAGTTTGACAGGACTAAACTAAAATTGATCTTCTGTCCTTTTCTTAATGAAATAGAAAGAAAAAGATGCACTGAACTTAAATTTCGTTTAGTTTGTGAACAAAGGAATCGGCACCATTGTGTTTTTGGATTTTCTAAGTAGCAGCCCGGAGTCTGCCAGGTTGATGGCAACAGCTTCGCTCTATAACTGACAAACTAGGGTGTAGGTTATGGGAACACCTGTGCCTATTCCTTCGAGGCTTACAGGCGTGATGTTAAGTATGTGATAGTTACCTATCACACAGATTAATACAGATGGTTCACTCCGCAAAATCATTTAAATAAAAAGCGACTTTTGCTACAACACAATAAAGTGCAATTCGGGTCGCACAGCTATAAATACCTACAGTTATATTCACTTAGAAGTTGCCTCCCTTTCTATCGCGTAACTCTTATATCTTCTGAGGCCCTAGTGTGAGTTTCTTTTAACTATAAAATCAATTTCTCTATCCGATTGGCCCTTCACTGACTTTCACTGCATAATCAGCCTATAATGTTCCCACTGCTGGGACACAGGCCTCCTCTCTGTGAGAGGGAGCGGGCCATAATCTACCACGCGGGCCCAGTGCGGGTTGGTAGATGTTTTTTTTTTGTTTCTAGGACATGCCGGTTTCCTCACGATGTTTTCCTTTACCGTTTTGAGAGCAGTGGCGATGAAATAATTTACACAAAGTAAAGCGCCTGTCAGGTTTCAAACCTACGACCTACAACTCGTAAGTCGTGGCCGTTACCACTGGGCCACCACTGCTCCACCACTGACCTTCACTGGAGAAGGGCCAATCGGAGCGCTGAACGCGGTCGATGCGTAAAGTCGAGATGGTTAAAATAAACTCACACATGAGCCTCCGACTACGTTACGCTCACTGAATTGGCCCGACAAGTCGAGCCCGCCGCGTACTTGTAGCTTCATACCTAAAATGAGGGGTGCGCCTTCTGTATTCTGTATTCTGTGGTGATAGTTACCTATCACCAAATACCCATACAATGCTATTTCAGTTTGTGGGCAAACTGACGGAAAACTCCATTAATGTAATAACTCTTTTGTGTGACTTTCGTATTTGAATGCAACGATGTTTTCATCAAAGTGGGTCAATCAGGTACCTCAGGTACCATGACCTGTACGCCAATTCTATTGAATTGGGTAGTTCAATGTTCCGAGGTTTCAAATCAATACATAATATTTACAAAATTAGCTAAGTTTTAATATCAATATCATTACAGGTTCATGTTTGTTTTGTACCATTAAACCAGAAATGGTAAATAAGTAGGTAAATGGTAAATTAATAATTAAGGTAACTAACTTACTATAAGCCTCCGCTGTTCACTGACACATTGTCTGTCAGCGGGGTGTATCTCATGAACCATTATAATATCAACAATTATACATATAATAAGATGGAGCTAATTATTGGTGCTGATTCTGTTGTTCACAAACTAAACAAAATTTAAGTTCAATGCATCTTTTTCTTTATATTTCATTAAGAAAAGGGACAGAAGATAAACTTTAGTTTAGTCCTGTCAAATTGTCACTACTCCATACAAGTTTAGACGCGATTAAAAACTTGCCTACTAAGATTACGTCAATTTACGTCAGGCGCTAATTAATTTGACAGGACAAACTAAAATTTATCTTCTGTCCTTTTCATAATGAAATAGAAAGAAAAAGATGCACTGACCTTAAATTTTGTTTAGTTTGTGAACAACAGAATCGGCACCATGGTGTCCTTTTGCCCGCACAACCAGTAGCTATCCGTTCTAACCATCCTACCTACATAATATTAATACATAGCCTCTAAGACCAATTTCTCCATTTCCCTTTAAACTTCATAGTCAATTCAAATTCAAATAGCCGTGATTTCAATCTGAGTGAAGTCCATAACAGATTGACATAAAGCTCGTGCGGCCACAAAGGCCACGCGTGGGAGTGGTACCTGCAATATGAGTAACGAAGGTGTTTGAATGTGAAGGCCTCAGTATAGCAGAGTGCATGAATCATGAACGTTTCTGAAAGTAATGGCTGGGTTTCATGCTGGACATTGATCAATGATTGTACATACATATACGGCATGAAACAAAAATACTCTCCGATCCGAAAGGGGCATATAGGTACTGCAATAACAAAAACAAAAAAAAAAAAAACGTTATTAAATTCACATTTTTAGTAGGTACCAAAATTACCCCAATTTCATTAAAAAATTAGAAAATTTTCTGCAAAGGTCATATACTGGGTGTTAGGGTAGACACCGTTATCCTTGAAACTAGTGGTTTGGTGTCATCTATAATATACTTTTTCTATGGGCCCAATATTGAAATCGCGAAAAAAATAACAGCTGTTCCATACATTTGTGTTCACTTAAATCGACAAAATGTATGGAACGGCTGATTTTTTTTTTGCGATTTCAAAGTTCGGCCGCCCGCGTCCCATGTAATAACCCGGTAAAATTCACGATTGAAAAAAAAAATTCCGATTTTTTTTTCTTTTTTCCAAAAAAAAATACCACCTAAATAGACTCTCAGTACCTATAATTCTTAACAACACCCTCACGGATCGAACAAGGTTTTTGTTACACGCTGTAGATAATAGGTGCAGCATAATGCTGAGCGATAGCCGTTTTGCGTGGATGTGACGCATGTTTCCCCCAACCTTTTCTTACTTTTTCCTTGGGTTTATTTTCGTTTTTGCATCATGTTTACTGCAAATAAACGTTTTTTTCTTTCTTTCATTCAGGTGTATAGAATATATCACCTTACCACAATATAATAAGTAACAGTATTAGGTATATCTCCATAGAAAACGGCCGAAACGACGCGCTTCGAGATCTCAGTTCTCAGTGTATGTATAGGTACCAGTACGCAACAGTCTCGAGTGCAGGGCAGTTACGCAAGGACGCGCAAATTTTATCTACAGAGCGGCAGTAGGTAATTATTAGGGATGGGCCGAAATTCGGTTCACATTCGGTTCAACTGAATTTCGGCAGCTTGAACCGAACTTCGGCATTCGGCCGAAATTCAGTTCAGCTGCCGAACATTCGGCACAAGAAAAATAATACCTACTTGCACTATTTTGACTGAAATTAAATTTAATAGAATTAGAATAGCATTACTGTAAAATAAAATTATGTCTTTTACTCACTCATGGTCATTTATTTTAATTAGGACCATTGTAAATGCAAGCCTTAAATTAAATCAGTTCTTCTTTATTAGTCTTGAAAATCTCTGCCTAATTAATTAGACATAAAAATTGGACATACTATTACAAAGCTTAGTATTTTTCTAATAAACATCTGGAGTGTCGTTTTCGAGAAAGCGCGTGAAATTGAACCGAAGTTCGGCCGAGCTTCGGCCGAACTTTCATTTTAACCGAATGTTCGGCCGAAGTTCGGATTCGGTTCAAACCACATTCGGCCCATCTCTAGTAATTATATCAAGGTCACTGCCGAGACTTAATACTGTTACGTTGTTATACTGTGACTTCTTGTCTTTTTAAGTCAGAAATTCCTATAGTACCTTAGTACTCGCAACCGGGGCGCTTGTATTGACCCTGGATGTATGAATGTAAACCAAGTACAATGATAGTATGTGTGGCGTTCTGTACTTCAAGAGAAGAAGGTGTGAATGTAGGTATATGTAATTATGTCTGTATAAATTCCTGTTGGAAAAAACTGTCTGTCCTGGGTTTTTTATTAGGACTGCTTAGCACTCGCGCTAGCGACAACTAGACCAGTGGGGTAATTGCGAAACACACATAAAATGAAAGGCTGTTGGTCTACTGTCATGGAGATCTTTGCCAGTAAAGTACCTATCTACGTAGCCTACGTACTTAGGGATGTTGAGAATAATAAATCATTTTTTGCGACGTTGAACTTCAGCGAAACATCGATCGATATTAATATCAAGAGTGGCAGCTAACCGCTTATAAAGAAAAACAAATAATATCACGCCAGTAATCCCCGAAGGGTTAGACAGAGGTGTACCCATAGTACACCCACATTTCGCCAGTTATGTTTATGTCCCATGTAATAGGGGCGAGCCTATTGCCATCAACCAGGCACAAATCTAGACTCCACTGAGAAATTAAAACCCAATAACACCTTTCCTGACCTTGGAATCGAACCCAGGACCTCGTGCTTGCGCTTGCGACCACTTGAACCAACGAGGCAGATAAATAGAAAAAAATTATAAATAAAAAAAAATCGTTAAATATTGTGAAAATGTCTAATTCATTATTGCAACATTCAAAACCTACCTATACATCAAAAGTTACAAGTCTACACGTTCACAAGTTACCTAGAATGTTAATTTTTGTTAAATTCATAACTCATCTCCATATTCATAATCAGCCTTAATGTTCCCACTGCTGGGACACGGGCATCAGGTCATCTCTCTCTTTTGACCACATTTAAAAAAAGAAAATCGAATTTAGACATTTATTGCAGTACCTACCTACTAAGCACGACACTTGTAAGCTTTTAAGACGGAATAGAGAGTCGCCGGACACTCAGGATTTATTAATTATGATTTTCTACAAGTTGTAATTTATAAATATTTTTTTTATAAACAAAATCACGAATAAAAGTGTAAAAATGTATATGTACTTGTGAACTAAATAATGACATTTAATACAAGGCTTGTAAGTTTTGATAAACAGAGCAGGCCCAGTAGTAACGGCTCCGCCTTACGAGTTATAGGTATGTTGTATTGTAGGTCGTGGGTTCGAACTCTGCGAACCCAAGCGCTTTACTTGGTGTAAATAACTCACCACTCTCAAAACGGTGATAGAAAACATCGTGAGGAAACCGGCATGACCTAGAACCAAAAATTCGAAGACATGTGACATCTACCAACCCGCGTGGATCCCACTCCCTGTCGAAAAGAGGAGGTCAGTGTCCCAGCAGTGGGAACATTATAAGATGCAGATTATACTAATTTCTATACTATATAATATATAATATTTTAGTTATAATAATAAATAATATATTATTAATTAATATGAATTATTAATTAATATATTTAATATTAATATTATAAAGCTGAAGAGTGTGTTTGTTTGAACGCGCTAATCTCAGGAACTCCTGGTTGGAATTCAAAAATTCTATTTGTGTTGGATAGTCCATTTATCGAGGAAGGTTATAGGCTATATAATATCTCGCTACGACCAAAAGGAGCGGAGCATAAATGAAAAATGTTGCAAAAACGGGAAAATATTCCTTTTTGAGAGCTTCCGTTGCGTGCGCTGCGTAAACGGTTTAAGTTACGCAAATATCATGTATGACGAAATTGTTCCATTTTAAAAGTTCTAAAAAAAGAGTTCGCGACAGAATATGTCTATCTTTTAAGATTGACTCACTAAGACCTTTTTTTAACTCACTATAACCTTTTCTTATGGTAATCATTATTTGCGAAGGAGTTTTATCAACATAATATTAATTCTTATTCAAATAAATAGTGTAAACATCAAGGGTATTTATGTAGCAGTTATGTAAAATACTTTTTAATTCATTCGAATCGGACATTTAATTTCGAAGTTATCACGAGTATAAAAATGCAATACGCGAACCGTTCGACGCTCCCTACTCTAGAGAGGAGAGGACGACCTGGAATAGGACATAGGATACATTTTATCCCTATATTCCCACGGGATCGAGACCTACGCGGGTGAAACCGCGGGGCTAGTGCTAATAATAAGAAAGAACTCTACAACTCATATATGTATAAGTAAAAATATCGCGCCCTTTCCTCAGAATGAATTCTATCCGTGACTACCGGGCGGCCAATAACGCGGATCGCTTCCATATTTGCAAAAGTGACTTAACTAATTGTCTTCTTGTTGTTGTCATGTGTTGCTTTAGGCTCGTTTTGCTTTAGGTTTATCCCATGTTATAGGAGCGAGTCTATGGCCATTTACTGGACAATGTATCCTAACTCCGGGTTACTACTTGCCGGACCTGGGAATCAAACACAAAACCTCACTCACTGGGTCACTGGACACCCGAGGTTGTTTTTTTTACATTATGAAACAAATTAATATTCATATCTTGCTTGATGTATTGATAAGTTACCTACCATGGCGAGCGAGTGTGGATCGATACTAAAGAACTAATATTGTATTGTAACTAAAAATAGGATTTAATGATGGGTTAGGGGTAAGTTAAGTAGTGATGGACAGTCTGTTTCAGGCGCGGTCCGAGGGGGGGTCCTGGGGGTCATGACCCCCTCCAAAATCATTCAAGCTGTCGAGAGACTGAATGATTTACAGTGACCCCGATGAGCATATACAAAAAAAAGTTTTTAGGGTACTTATCAATAGGTAACCATTTCCCTAAAAATATTCCTCGGCACCAATGGTGACCCCCCCAAGATCTTGGGCTGCGACCGCGCGTGTTCTGTTTAGCTATTGAAAGACCAGAGGCCCTAGACAAAGTGACATTCTATCAGCGATGACGATGATAAAAAAATGTATAGGACTGACGTAAGCTATCGAAAAGCTTATGTTGAAAGTCGTTGTAGAAATACGAAACGCTTTCGAAGCGATTGTCACTTGTCTAGGGCCTCAGACTTTGCTTGCTCGGATAAGACAACAGTTGTCTGTTAGTGCTCTAAGTGCAAAGTGCAGTAATAGCCTAATGGTGTGACCGTCACTGCCAAGTTCGAACGCAAGACACGCACCTCTGACTTCGGATTCTTGTGCGTATTGTATAATTATCACTTGCTTCAAAAACGGTAAAGGAAAACATCGTGATGAAACGCATGTCTGAGAGATATTTCTCGATGGCATGTGAAGCCAAGTCAGAGACACATGGGCGGCTTTAAAACTCTGACACCCGGATAATCACAGAAGACAGTGCAAAACGGTTATATAACTACGACTCGCCCCGGCTTTGTACGGTGCACCCGTTCGATGCCGGCTGAGTCTTGAGAAACGTTATTCAGTTCACGACGCGTTGTGCACTAGTTCTAAGCTGTAGATAAAATCTAACAAAAAGTACTTGGCTTGCATGAATTCAAGAAAGTGTTTCATTTGTATTATTAAGTACTTGTTTTTGTATACCTTTACATAATAACACACGGTGTCTACATCTCTTATCTACTTTCCTATCGCAGGTATGCTGGAAGAGATTTCGTTAGAAATAAGCATCACCTTTGTACGTTAATAACGTAATACGTACGGTAATAGGTTTTTTTTTTAATTGTTTGTCTTTTATATAGATTATTTTCTATTTTGTGAATGTGAGAACTTTGTAGGCTTATTGGACTGTAGATTTACTGAACATCTATTTTGTTAAGTACCTGGTACTTACTTGTTGAAAGGCTTACATTGTCCTCCCATGCCTACTAACATTGTAATTTAAAAATATTGTAAAAGGCAATTATTTTTAAAAGAGTACCCGTGGAGTTTCTTGCCGGCTCTTCTCCATAGGAAACGACCAATTTTGGAACCGTGCACCTAGCTTCTGACGTTTCATAAGTGCCCATGTAGGTTTATGTGAAATAAAATATTTAGATTTAGATTTTTTGATTTACGTATTTTTCTGTTATTTTCTTATTGTCTGTTTATTATGTATGTATTAGGTCCCTACCTATGAAATTGGTGTTTTGTATGGGGAATTTTAAAGAAGTTGCATTTTTCATACTAACGTTTTCTTAATTTATATAACAACCATGAACACTAATGTTTTAAAACTTTTATGGACTAATGTTTAAAAACTAAGTTAACTTATGCCACTTAGACACAAGTGACAAAAATAATTATGGCTAAGTTAAAAAAAAATGTGGTCATTTCTGCTAACAAAATGAGGAGTCATTTTTAAGGTATTTTTTATGTTTAGAAAACTATAAGTAATAAGGTTTTTTTACTATTGGTTGTTGTCTATGATGGTCATTATTCGATATAATACCAAGCAATTGATGAATATTTGAAAATCATAGTGACGAGGTTCTCTACGTGTGAGAAAAAAACGCCAATTTCATAGGTACCCATTTATGTATTGGGTCCCCCCAATACATAAATGGGTAAATAAATAAATACATTAAGAATAGAATAGAAAGCTACAGATTCTTGCTTTTATCCTTATTTCACGGACCGGTATTATACAGGAACCGCTGCGAACTTATCACGAAACTACTACCAACAGGATAGTGTTTCCCGAAATTATCAGGAATCGAATCTAGGAAGGACAGCACACCGAAATACAACTTTTTATAGAGTACTGAGGAATTTTAATAAAACGATAGTTTCTACATTTTACGTTTATTAAAATTATCACTTATATGAGAATACAACTTTCAGTACCTAATAATAATAATATTCTTTCCTAGACCCTAATATAAAGTTTCAAAAACCTCAAGTTGCTACACTCCTTTTTAGGGTTCCGTAGCCATATAGCAAAAACGGAACCCTTATTTTTGATGTGTAACATCATTCCTCTCGCTTTCTTAAAATCTGTACGAGTGATTTCGTGAAAAGGGACGTACGGAGGTGTGTAACAGGAAGCCGGGGAAGCGCGCGCTATTTGATTTGACCAATGAGCGCGCGCGGTTCTAGAGATGGCCGTCAGATGGTAGTAAACCATTTTCCGAGAGGTTGTAAACATGATGACAATGATGATATCATATATTATACGTCAGCCAAGATGTCAGATGTTACACATCAGATGCGACTAAAATGTGTTTCATCCAATAGTTCCTTTGCCGTAATGTTAGCTCCATTGTCAAATTTTTTAAATGGACTTATTAGGTATCGCCGTAGCGTATTCGTATTCGTCCTATAACAGTGTAGCCAACATTACGGCATAGGAACTATTTTATGAAACGCACTCTACTGTGAGCCTAACTCGTTTTTTTTAAATTTTATAATCAGTTTCAAAACTTACATCTCCATCAAATATCGGATGTTTACTCTTACCCTTATCAGTCTTCTGGCCAGTCAATTTACAACTCTACGACGTATTCAGATTCTTTCCAAAATTCATGTACTTACACATAATAATATTATGCACTTGTAAATTATTATTAAGCACCTGCCGCACCGCCGGCGATCAATGAGAAGCGAGTAGCGCTAGCGTGTAAAATATAGCGAGTCGCTCACGAAGGATTCCGTACCACCGTACAATATTTAACTCAATTTTTTACTTTAGTAAAAATAAATCGTTCCCCTTTACTTTACTTTTATTATTTTTTGTTGTAGCATCTGTGAAAATTTCAACTGTCTACCTTTTACGGCCCATGAGCCTGCTGTCAGACAGACGGATGGACAGGGTTCCGTCTAGCACCCTTCAGTCAGGTACGGAACCCTAAAAACGAGTTCGCGAGGAACCTGCAGCGAGTGCGCGCCGGTGACTCGCTGTATGCGTATGTACCAAGCTGAGTCTCTCAGCGAGTTTTCTGCCCGCCAAGCGAGAGTTACTAAGCGAGTACTATCTTTGATAGCTCTTCTCGCTTCAACAAACGAGTACTCGCCGGCGGTCTGAACAGTCAGCAATCAACTATTAATATATAAGCTTCTCATTACTTTAAACGGGGACCTACAATCTTTTGTAAGTTTCATGAGTCTTACTAGCTTCCTCATCGCCCGTGGGACAGGTCCCTTAAATCTACTAAGATGGATGGGAGGTGGATTCTAATCCACCTTCCACAGACGAATACAGATGATTCACTCCGCAAAGTCATTTAAATAAAAAGCGAGTCTTGCTACGACACAATAAAGTGCAATTCAGGTCGCACAGCGCTAATTACCTACAGGATACAGTTATACAGGGTGTAAGGGACAGCCCTCCGCAAACTGATGGGATGAATTCAGTATATCATACTAAGACGGCCGGTACATGAAATTATTTCAGGAACGTTATGGGAATCCAAATAAACCTGATTTGTTTTATTACCTCACACGCAATGTATCGTTACCGTGGCACAACCCACATAACCGCACTCCCCGTGGCGTGAGGGTCGCGCTCGCGCCGCGTGGTTTACCAATGTAAATTCTCAGTTTCACGCGTCGTTCGCTATAGTTATTCAACATCCATTGCTGGTTTTTTTTTATTTTAGCTGTATTATTTACATAAATGGACTGCTGCGTACAGAGAATGTAATTTTACGTTGAAATAAAGGAATAGTAACTGAAAAAAAAAGGAATTCGGATTCGGTAGAATAGGATTCTAAATAAGAAGCTGAATGCCCCCTGTTAATTTGCGGAAGGCTATGCCTGACACCCTGTATTCACCTAGAAGTTGCCTCCCTTTCTATCGCGTAACCCTTATATCTGGTGACTACGTTACACTCACTGAATTGACGCCCGACAAGACGGGCCCGCGGCGTACTTGTAGCTTCATACCTAAAATGCGTAGTGGACTATCTGTATTCATCTGTGACCTTACATCTAAAAGGTACAGACATAATTATACAGGGTGTTAAATAAATTGCTTGCCATAGCTTCAAGGTCAGTTCAGTATCGATAAAGGAACCCATAAAAAATAAAATACGTTTAAAAAAGTTTAAAAAAAACAAAATTATCATAAGATGAACCTAGTGTAGTACCTAGTAATTAAATACCAATCGTTTAGAATTGATTAAAAAATTGCTTAAAATAAGTTTTTATTTTGTTTAAATGCTAATTAATAATTTCCTAGGAACGCAATGAAATACCTACGCCCAAAAACTTCGATAGCGCCGTACTAAATAAGGTTGATCTTGCAATAATTTTTATTTTATTTTTTCCTGGGTTCCTTTATCGATAAAGAAATTGCGTGCCGTAGCTTAGGGTTAGGTTCAGCCAAACCCTAAGCACGCAATTTCTTTAACACCCTGTATATTATAGGCCAACCGCTTAACCGAGTCCGTTCCTGAGGTAGCGGGGCGGGAATGGTGACAGTTGTCACAAGTTGACGAATCACTGAGTTCTCGCATCACGACACCCCTCCCGCACCGCGCAGCTACCTATGGAACGGTCTCAGTTAAGAGGAAATAGGGTCGATCTTGTCTTCATACAAAGTCATAATTAGAGGTTATGCTCTCGTCTATTTCCTCCTCCAATATTGGACCAATTTGAAAGATATTTTATAAATTGAATAAAAAGGATATTTACTGTGGCCCTATGTTTTTCTTTTTTCGTTAATAGTTGTCAAATTTGTACAATAGGCCTCTGATGACAGCGGTCTAAACAGACAATTTTGAGCATTTTCTGAGAGTTCTAGTGCTTCTGCAGATAATGTATCATCAAAACGGAAAACATAGGGGCATAGAATTAGTTGATATTTATTTTACTGTAAAAATCAAAACAGGCGAGCGCGTTTGTATGGGGAGGGGACCGACCCTATTTCCTCTTAAGCGGTCGGACTATAAATGAGCATAAAATGCTTCACAAAATTTAAAATCAAAACCACACAAAATGCTTGAGATGGCTAAATATAGGCTGCAATTTGCTACAGTTCTCAAGTATAGATTGGTTACTATTGGAAAATATGCTTGTATTCATGAGTTATAGAAGAATTAAAATTTACATCAAAATACATAAAATCACGCCTTCATGGCATGGGTATCGGCAGAAACTACAGAACGCCATCTGTTACGCTCCTTAGATACCCCTTTTTTCTCGTTTACGTTCATACTTGCACGCCGGTTGCAAGTAGGCCCTGTTTATCAAAAGTTACAAGTCTACACGTTCACAAGTTACCTATAATGTTAATTTTCGTTAAATTCATAGCTCGTCTCTTATTCATAATCAGCCTTAATGTTCCCACTGCAGGGACACGGGCATCAGGTCATCTCTCTCTTTTGACCACATTTAAAAAAAGAAAATCGAATTTAAACGTTTATTCCGGTACTAAGTACGACACTTGTAAACTTGAGACGGAATAGAGAGTCTCCGGACACTCTCAGGATTTGTTATGATTTTCTACAAGTTGTAGCTTACAAATACTTTTTTCATATACGAATAAATGGGTCAAAATATAAGTACTTGTGAACTAAATAATGACATTTGGTAATACAAGTCTTGTAAGTTTTGATAAACAGGGCACTGAACTTTTTGAAGGACATCACGAATAAGGTCTGTATACAGGGTGTTAGGGTAGACACCGTTATCCTTGAAACTAGTGCTTTGGTGTCATCTATAATATACTTTTTCTATGGGATCAACTGTGAAATCGCGAAAAAAAATCAGCTGTTCCATACATTTGTGTTCACTTAAATCGACAAAATGTATGGAACAGCTGTTTTTTTTTTGCGAGTATAGGAGGTATAGGAAGTCTCGTAGGGAGTCCTCTCCCGGCGTTTCCACTCACATCTGCCTTGTAAATACCTTTTGTTCGCCTTTCATTCACTCTCTCAACATTTACTTCAAATATATGGAAAAACTACCCAAAGGAACACTAAGGCTTATAATTCACTAGGACACCATGGTGGCGCAACCATGGTCGCGCTGCCAGCGAAATATAATAAGTTTTATAGTCGGTATCTCACCAGGCGTTCAATTGGTTGCGCAACTAACCATACATTTTTGTCAGTGCGACCATGGTTGCGCCGACACTGGTTTCAGAGTCAGATCGGTCCCTAAGAACACAATAGACTTTATTTTGTAGCTGTTTGGAGTAGTATAAGTTACATAAAATGCAATATTATTGGGTCTAGTCACAGTATAATAAAGTAACAGTATTACGTCTCTGCAGTGACATTGAAATAATTACCTACGGCCGCACGGTAGATAAATAGTAATAGTCCATTTATTTGTGAGAATATAGTTACACAGAGAATTAAATAGATTAGGATAACATTCAAATTGCATATTAGTCAAACCCTTCTGCGTTCGTGCGTAACTGCCGCGCACTCGAGACTGTTGCGTACTGGTATACACTGAGATTTCTAAACGCCTCCTTTCGGCAGTTTTCTATGAAGACGTAATACTGTTACTTATTTATACTGTGGTCTAATCATCTGTCTAAATTCACGATCAAAACATTATAATACCGTTTTACTTTTACATTATTCTTTCTTAATAAAATAATTTATATCCCAGTCAACATACTACCGCCTCCACTATTCTGCAGCTTGGCTATTTCGTCTTTGAACTTCGAGATAGTTTCTTTAGCCAAGTGTAGCTTATCTTTAAGATCTGATATCTCTGTGCGGACCTTTGTTTGAGATGCCATTATCTTTTGTAGAGTTTTTTCTTTCTTGTCTTCAACTGTAACAAATAAGAAAGTTAATAACAAAACATCATGCCCCTATTCCCCGAAGGGGTAGGCAGTTAGTACACCCTCATTTCGCCAGTTATGTTTAAGTCCCATGTAATAGGGTCAATCACAGTACTGAGAAATTCTAGATGGAAAAACCCAATGACACTTTGCTCGACCGCAATCGAAACCAGGAACTCATGCTCAGCATTAGCGGTGGCCGCCTCACGAAACAGGTTCTGCGATTAACAAAACAGGTGCGCACCATTACCAAGGGCCAAGGGTCATTTAATAGATATTAGGTCCCCACCTATGAAATCAGCGTTTTGTATGGGGAATTTTAAAGTTGCATTTTTCATACTAACATTTTCTTAATTTATATAACAACCATGAACACTTATGTTTTAAAACTTTTATGGACTAATGTTTAAAAACTAAGATAATGTATGCCACTTAGATTAAGCGACAAAAATAAGTTATGGCTAAGTTAAAAAAAAAAGTCATTTCTGCTAACAAAATGAGAAGTCATTTTTAAGATATTTTTATGTTTAGAAAACTATAAATAATAAGGTTTTTTTACTATAGGTAGTTGTCTATGATGATCATTAATCGATATAATACCAAGCAATTGATGAATATTTTAAATCATAGAAGTGACGAGGTTCTCTATGTGTGAGAAAAAAACGCCAATTTCATAGGTACCCAATATCTCTTTCTCATATGATACAGCAGCTAAAACTGGCCAAGGGTAATTTAACACACTTCTTTGTCATAAGAGTCACAGACAGTCCGCTGTGCAGGGCCTGCATAGAGTACGACGAGACAGCAGCTCATGTGTGTCAACTACCCTGTGGTCGCCACCTACAGGGCAAAGTACTTCGGTAACCCAGGTACGCTACATGAGATTGTCAGTAACACCAAGACGTTGCTGGCGTTCTTTGAGGAGTTGGGGTGGGTCGAATAAGCGATTTTCCTATGCGTACGCAAAATACGCGCTTTGACATGGCGTTGCGGATACATTTTACATTTTTATTACTTTTACTCGAAAATGGTTGACATTTGGATGGGGTCATAAGGGGTCATTTGGTTGCAAATGACCTCTCCTACGTCCTCTTATGAATTGCCTAAATATTAAAATACATACAATAACCCTGTAAGTATAGTGCGTTTGTTCCTTTGTGCCGCCCTAGAGAAAAAAAGCGTGGACCGATAAAAAACATAAAAAAAATACGAATACCCTGGGGTAGTGCAAGTGGAGCGGTCGCTCTAGGCGCCAGATGACAAGGGGCGCCAAAAAACCAAATGGGAAAAACTATTACCAGTGCAAAAAACAAAATCATGGAGGCTTTTGAAAGGCGCGGGAGCAGTGTTCAGTAAAAAGCTTTCTAATTTTAAAGAAGCAGGAGTGTACTAATAATAGCGCTAATTAATTTAAATTCAATAAGTGTTGACATTATCCTAACTAAAACTTTATATAAAAAGTATCCTATGTCCTATCCTATTCCAGGTCATGGTCTACCCGTGTGCCAAATTTCATCCAAATCCGTTCAGCCGTTTTAGCATGAAAGCATAACAAACAAACTCACTTTCGCATTTATAATATTCAGTTTAGGATTTAACATGAAACCAAAGTAGGATTTACGTGAAGTGAAAGCGTCGATCAAAGGGCGCCGAAGGACAATCTCGCTCTACCCTGATCAAGGGCTTAGGGCCCGCGCTGGGAACCCCATCTGTACTATAAAAGAGTCATTATATAATTATCTAACTTACAATCAGTATCATGTTTCCAAGGTCCATTGGTGATGGGCTTCACACTGTTGAGCAGATGCTGCATCAGCTGGGTCGGTTCTTGGAAGACTATCTCTTCATAGGACTCACTGACGAGGTTCCGGCCGACTGTGGGTTGAGCACTGGCGCCCTCTGTCGCTGGTGATTGGAACAACTTCAGAATGTGATATAGGGTTACCTGTAATATATTAGAGATGGGTTGTAACAGGTTAAACACGATATCTGTTATCACTGTTACTGTGACAAAAAAATCACAGATCCAAATATCTGTTATTAAATTACAGCCTGTGATTTTTGTATGGACGATAAATACGCAGCCTGTTATTTTTATACGGACGATAAATACGTATTTAAATCTCAATTGAAAATCTTCTTTATTTCTTTTGGATTAAAGTCGAAAATCGTATCGATCTGTTATAAAATAACAGCCTGTTATTTTTGCATGGATGATAAATACGTATTTAAATCTCAATTGAATATCTTCTTTATTTCTTTTCGTCAAAATCGTATCCGATGTTTTAACAGTAACAGCCGCGGTAACAGTCTTGGGGATCTGTGATTTTAAGTAACAGATATTTTTTATCGTTAGGAACAATTGCTATCTGCTATTTTTTAATATCTCTGACGATAAATACGCCTCACTCCTATAATATATTGTTAGTTTAGTTTTTATTGCAAATGTCTAGTGAAGCTTGATCAATGTTAGGTAAAGAATTTAAAGTCAACTAGCGACCCGGTCCAGCTTCGCACAGTTTTGACCACATGACAAAACATCCAGACTTTTTTTAGTTTATGTATCTTTAATATTAACGTATTATACACATAAACCTTCCCAAAAAAATTCTCTTAACGATGGTGACAACTTCATTAAAAGAACAACGCGGATATACAGACAAACATGAAAAGCGAATCTATATACTAAAATATATTCGTATGTTAATGTATGTGTGGCGATATCTACATCGCCACATGCGAACTACGCATCAAAGGCCTGACGTCACATAAATCCTGCATCGCGCAATTAAAGTTTACCGTGCAGTGGACATATACAAGAACCCAACATCAATCGTTGGGCAGTTGCCCGCCAGGCACAACACCCGTCTGGTCGGAGGAGCCTCCCTTTTCTATGGTGGGTGAGTGAACTTTACACCCTGTTCCTCATGCCCCTAAATAAGAATGTAAGAATTCTAATATGTTGGAAATAAGATGAACATCCTTGTTGATAAAGTACACTTGGTTCTATCTTTCTATTATACTTATTCGATATTCTGCTGTGGGGCAAAGCCTGACATTCAAAATATATTTATTCTTCGAAAACTATACCCCATTTGAAATAAGATTAGACATTAAAACTAACCCTTTTACAGTCCGCTCAACCGATTTTGACTTCTATACCGTAGGCATAAGAATAGCATTAAATGCAAAAAAAATACACAATACCAACTATCTACTGTGGCTGTTATTTGTCATGCCACCAACGCAATAGAATTCAAAATCGGTTGAACAGAATGTAAAAAAGGCTTATCTATACGTCTAATCTTATTTCAAATGGAGTATAGCTATTCAATTCATATTTACCAGAAAAAACATTAAGTACTGTTAAAGATACTCACAGGCCTCTCATTAGGATCATGGAAGTATATTTTGATGACAATCTCAAACTCGCCCCAGCCAGTCTCCGTTAACTCATATGGAGGCTTTGTTATTATCCTGTTAGGGTTTGCGTAACTCTCGTGCAGTTTGAAGTGAATCTTCTTGATGTACGCTGACATGTCCTCGTTGTCATAAGGCTTGACATACACTGTCCATTGATGAGTATGGCCGTCCTCTTCACGCTTTTTACCAAAGTATCTTGCTATGTTCCCATATATTACAGGTTTTACAATAACTAGCCCCTGAAATTGATATATGAATTATGTTTGTAAGATGGAAACATAGAAAGAAAGAAAGAAAGCTTTATTTGCATAAATTGTAGGTACATGACATAAGATATTAAAATAAGTTGTGATCCTTGTACAATTTACCTTAAAATAGGCATGCAAAAAATTTTTGGTTTTATCTCATAATAAATTATAATGATCATGCAAGTAATATTATTGAACATGAATATTGAATAAAAATTAATTAAATTAGGCATGTCAAAAAACATTATATCAAATAAAAAAACGAATAACGAACACAATTACACAAATATAATGTCAAAACGAATACTTTATTAAATTAGGTTATTCACTTCTATAATTGTTGATAATCAAGAATAATTAGTTTATGTCATCATCATTTTTAAAAATCGTTAATAGAATAATAACATTTCTCAACAAGTAGTGCTGTTAATCTCTTTTTAAAATTGTGTATTGTGTCATTCTTTATTATGTCAGGTATTTTATTATAAATCGTAGGACCCATGCAAGTAATGTTTTTTTTAAGTAAAGCAGTATTACAGCTCTCAACATGTAAAAGATATTTATACTGACTCCTAACTAGTCTTTGCCTCATTTGTTGTACTGGAATGGAATAGGCTAAACTATTCTTTTCACCAGTCTTCTTGGACTATCCAGGAATAGTGTTGAAAGATTTCCCGCTCGAATTTTACCTTTTATTGACATTTACTTAATGCATAAACAGAACTGCCAAACCATTGTGTATTTATTTGAGAAGACGAATATTAAGATACTGTAATAACTCATTGTGGCGATGTACTGGATATGGGTATGGTCAGTGAAGATACTGGCTGTTTACTTTCAAGATTTAGAGTATCTATATTTCTACTGCTGTAAATGTCAACAAGAGTTCATATAAAAACCATAAGTAAACCACATATTTACGGTAACATACCTTGACTCTTCCCCCTGAGTCGGGTCCAAAGTCTGTTTGCAAGCTCATATCGAAATCTTTTTTGGCCGACAGCTTGGAAACTGTAATTTTAGCTCTTTTATAAACAAATATAACCTCACTTTTGTGAACAACAAGCAAAGCAACACAGAATCACAGATAAGATATATCACTTTGACACTATGTTTTTTTTATAAGTGCTTGGGATCATGTATTTTAAACCAAAAAATTGTGTTGCCAGCAATTCTTAATTTTACTCATTTGTTCGTTGTGCATCGAACATTCGCTTTCCTTGTAAGAGCGTATCCACAAGGTTGTGGGTGTCATTAATTACATATCAGTACTGGTTATATCTACTAAGGGATATTGTTGATAGTATGGTCGCGTGTAGCATACTACTTTTCCTACAGAAGCTTTACAATGAAACACGCGGTTTATTTTTCATATTTATTATTACATCTTATTAGAAGGCAAGTGAACAATGGTCCAACAAGCTCTTTTCTTAATCGCGATATTATATTTGAATAATTAACATTAAACTAACTACATAATTGCATAGGCTCTAAGATATAATGAGCACAGTAAACAATCACAACATTAAGAATTGAATGTGTTGTCGTCAGCGTCACTCGTCGGCTACGGTGGGGGGGGGGGGGGGGTCCACAGTTTAGGCCGTTTGGCAAAAATAACACCAATATTAAAATCTTACGCTATTACATGCATCTATTAACATCGATGGGGATCATAATCAAGGGCTTGATTAGAACACATTTACAAAAATTAGGTTTAAAAGCGATCATTAGCCTCGTGTGACATTTAAAATTTGTGGTCCGTGCGTGTGTTTTCTAAATCTGCCAGTAGTGGATCACTCTCCTCCTTGAACTTAGACGAGCGTGAGCTATGTCGCGACGCTGATACTCTCTGCGAGAACGTCAACAGGGTAGGCACAAGAGAACTGCATGGGGTGGCTGGTGCAGAGCGCGATGAAGTCCGAGTTCCGGGTGAAATTCGTGAAGTCCTAACGGGGTAAGCGACCGATAATGGCATGTATAAGCTCGTTTTTCTTTGCCTTGGCGTCTTTTTTACGCTTTCAAGGCGTCTATGACGACGTTCGTCACTCGTCCTCCTCAAAGTAGAATCCCTGGATGTCTGTGTGGGGCTGGTAGGCTGCGGGGGCGACTCGGGTGGATCAGGTTTACCGGTGTAGTACTGTCGCAAGCTGCCGTATGCCTCATGCATGTACATATTGTTGTCATCGTCTTCATCGAGGTTCTGTTGAATTGGCGGGGATGAACCGAGTCTCGGCTTGCACCCTCCATCGCAGTACATCTCGCAATCAATAAGCTCCAATTCAAGGTCAAAGTTAGAGTCCTGCAAAAGTAAAAAAATGTGAATTGATAATGGCAATTTGGTTATCATCTCTTTTTTTAACATCAGTCGTGACCTAAACTATGTAGGTGTGAAGTGTAATGTTTATCTCTACATTTTTCTTTGTAACAAAATAAATATCCAGCATTAGACTAAACCCACTAACCAAGGGTTGGACTGGCGAAGTAATAAGATTGTCCCGGAAGGCGGCGGGTGGTTCACGGGGTCTAGTGGGCGTGGGTTCGGTGCGGGAGCGCTGGGGAGCAGGGGCTGCGCTGGTGCGCTGCTCAGTCAGCGAGGACAGGGATCGTAGCAACGGTCCGCACCCCACGCCGCATTCTTCGTAGTTGCTCGCGCACGAGTACGGTGGTGGAATGATTGAATTTGCCTGAGGACAGAATGGTATTCAATTATTTTCGCCCTAAAGCCCCCAAAGTTTACGTTTTTTTCGTTTCGTGACGACCTTTAGTCAGCCACCAGTGTTTTCCTAAGCTCAACCTGAGCATTCACAGTTAGCCATGAGCCTAATCTAAATAGGTAATATGTTGTTGACAATCATCATGCGTAGGAATTTAAGTAAGAATGGAATGTGAAGCAGTAAAATATCGCAATTGTGATAAGTTTTCCCAACTCAAGATTGAAAATATAATGTATAGATAGGTAAATGAAGGCTGAAGACCCACTATGACAACAAAAGGTATGTAGGTACCTATGCATGTAACTGCTAGGTATTACCAGTTTTTTCTAGTTATTGTGTCATACATAATATGTATATGACTCGTATTAGACTTAAATGGATGAGTATAAATATATTTCATGACAATTAGTTTATCTAGGTTATTAATTGATCGCTTATCATATTTCCGAATGTGGACATTGTATCTTTTGCTATCACACGGCCGGTTCAGACCCTTTCATGCATTGCATAGCGACCCTGGCGCATGTCAGACTAATCAATCGATCAATGCGGTTGAAATGTTAGATTCAATATTTAGGTACCTCATTTGCCGCGTTGCATATAAAACTGGAGTTGAGAGATTCTGCAGTACTCGTCGCTGATAGAGAGCCTGAAATGATAAAAAAACTTTTTAAAACACACTGTACTTTTTAACCTCAGTTGTCGACCAAATTCATACTGACTGTGGTAACGTTAAGTTTGGCGAGTCTCAGCACTCCTTCACGTTTTTTTAAAGCTTTTTTGACGGGGTCCAACATTTTTAATCATCGCAACCGTTTGAACTACCTATTACACGTTTTTACAACGACTGTTTACACCGAGAGCATAGTTACATTATTACTACTCGGTAATTCAATTAGGTTGAAAACAATGTAGTTGCGTTCTCTGTCTCGTCTATATAAGCCGATTAGATGCAGATCGCTTGGCTGGCTTTTTAATTATAAGTATGAAAAATAAGTAGGTAGGTATAGGGTGGTGCGCATAAGTTATAACCACTCGTTTTTGTGCCTTAAAAGAGTACATCGTAGAAGGGACGGCGAAGAAATCTATCGTCAGAAGTACTGAGAAAAGTAATGCAAAATGGTCTAAAATTCTGGCGGCGCCAGCGGCCACTTATTAGACTTTTTTTTTAATTACACAGCAAAATTATAGGTAAGTCTGAATAAAAAATATATCAAAAACCAAAACGATTTTTCCTATTCACAAAACAAGTTTTAACTTATACGCCACCTTGTAATATCTATCTGTTGCAATGTCTGACTGACTATCATTTTCCATTAAATTGTAAAAACCGAAATTCGCCATGAGGGAACTTTCTGTAATAATTTAGCTACTGGGAAATGTTGTTTACTGTAACAACAGTGTGTTAATAATCACTTAGATATCCAATTTTCATAAATCAGTAACTATTTATTTTATCTTAGTTTTGATAAGTAATGGACCCAAAGGCCTATCACACTATTAAAATAATTTATGTAGGTACGTAGATAAATATTCATGAAAGAAATCGCGAAACTATAAGTAGGTACCTGGTGCACGAATTACGTAGTTTCTGAAGTAATGAACCATGAGATAGTTTCCGGCTTTACCATCGCCTTCTCCGCAAGTGATGACAAGTGGGTAAAGATCTGGCTTAGATGCAACCTGCGACAATAGAAGATAATGTTAAAGGTTAAAGAATACAGAACCTTCTTTTTTACAGTCAGCTGATAAAGATGAATAAAAAATATTAAAATAATTATTAAAAATACACTACTATAAAAAGCACTTTAACCCGTTATCATTCTCATATTATTTAAAGAATTAAAAACGTCTAAACAATCAGCTGAGAATCATGCAAACATCGAAAACAACAAACATTCAATATTACTTTCCCAAAAATGTTATGTAGGTATCAATAAAAATAAAACTGGCGAAAACAAATAAACCTCCAACTGTAGTAGTTTCACAATAAATCACTTCAGAATAGGGCGGCGGTGCCTGATGGAAGGACCCGCAGCGGCTGTAGCGAGGCGGAGGATACACCGAGCCTGCTGAGTCGTGCTCAGAGGTCGGCCGACGCACGCAACATGCCATCGAACACATGTACACCCCATGAGTAGAAGACCTCTTGAAGAATAGACACCAGATGCAGCAAATCAAAATACCGCCTAGAGTTCCCAGAAGAAAAAGCACGGACCTGTGAAATAAAAAAACAATGTATTTAAGTATAAAAGATTTAAAAAAAACAAAGCTGAAATTATTACTCATAAAGTGGGTATTTCTCAAAACATGACAACACCCATGATCTCAATCAAAAGCATAGGACAAAAGTTTATTCTGCCAAAAGCATGGAATTAATAAGTGATATCGTAAAAAGCTGAAACATTTTTTTCAGCAAACAACGTCTTTACTGCTTTTTCTATATTTGAAACCCTCACCACTGCGCATACCAAGCATTAGTATATGGTAAGCTATGCTCTTTCAGCGGTGTATCGTTGGCATCTCGCGGAAGCGTCGCGGGTGGAGTGTTGTTGAGGTGCGCCTGTTTCACGTTGGGGCGCCGCGGCATTGCCATACCAGTCTTGATCTCGCAGCAACCGAGGTCGCAGCACACCCAGTATTCTGGACATAGATGCCCTTCCCTGCATTCCGCTACAGATAGGCACTAGAAAAAAAACGGGACTTGTTAGACTTTTTAAAGATATTCGTTGGCCTATTTGGTTCTGGTAAATAAGTAGGTAAGGCCTTCGCTGCCACCTGACGGCATTAATATACTCGCCACCCATTAGATACATGGGAAGAATGAGAGACGATTATGCACAACTGAATAGTAAATCCATTAAGTACCTACCTACCTTCCTTCACAAAATAATGTACCTACATAAAACTAGTAGGTACTATTGTCCTCAAATAAAACATATCCATGCATGCAACCCTTGTGAACAGTAACGTACCTAATTATGCTGTGATGGTACGGTGATTGTCATTAACTTCAAATATTTCTACAATAGGTACAACTGAATCTTTAGAGGCACCTTTAAGTAAAAGAGCCCTGGTAGCCCAATAGAAACGGCTGCGACTTACGAGTTGTAGGTCGTAGGTTCGGACCCAGACAGGCACTTTGTGTAAATTATTTCATCACCACCACTGCTCTAAAAACGGTGAAAAAAACACCGTGGGGAATCCAACATGATTTTCCTATCCGCACTAGGCCCGCGTGGTGGATTACGGCCCACTCCCTCTCACAGAGAGGAGGCCTGTGTCCCAGCAGTGGGAACATTATAGGCTAATTATGCTATGATTTGATAGGTAAAAACCCTGAGCCCAAAAGCCAGTGCGTCATATCTGTTCCATTTCCGAACAGACGATCCATTTTGGTATATTTTTTGTTTGAAAATCAAAGTAGATAAATAGGTAGGTACGTAGACGTAAGTATATACATACATAACATAATCAGCCTATAATGTTCCCACTGCTGGGACACAGGCCTCCTCTCTGTGAGAGGGAGCGGGCCGTAATCTACCACGCGGGCCCAGTGCGGGTTGGTAGATGTCACATGTCTTCGAATTTTTGGTTCTAGGACATGCCGGTTTCCTCACGATGTTTTCCTTCACCGTTTTGAGAGCAGTGGCGATGAAATAATTTACACAAAGTAAAGCGCCTATCAGGGTTCGAACCTACAACCTACAACTCGTAAGTCGTGGCCGTTACCACTGGACTACCACTGCTCTCGTATAGCGCTAAGTATATGTATAATCTCATTTAATTTCAGAAACCCCAATTTCCCGCCTGATTTTTATTTCAATTCGATGTCGATATTTTAACGCGAATGAATTAGAAAACGCGGCGAACCCTCGTTGATTGATATGAAACTTTTAGCTCTTTGAAAAGCGCATGAAGCATGCTCTTACATCAGTGAATGTGACCTATAAATACGACAGAATGCAGACTAGCTTTCCGTATTGAAAGCTTTGCATTTTCTAAAAGATGCTTCAAGAGGTTGATTTCTTTTAGAGTGACTTTTCGTTTGAGCCAAAAGATTTGGTCGTTTTCTCATCTATGACTTGTTTACTTTTCTTGGTTCTTTCGTTATGTAGGTATTTCTTTTTGGGTAGACTTGGTTTCAATGGCCTTTTTATACAGGTAAAATAACTGTGGAAGGACAATAACACATTGCTGTATCATATGCCCTTAGTGGATAATTGATTTTACTTGTAAAATGTAGGTAGGTACTCAAGCGGCTCATAAGTGGTCCTAATGATAACGTTCAGCTTGAGAAAAATACTGTGAAATCTATATTTTAGTAATTGAGTGGAGCGATAGATACAAATACGCCATCAATGAAGGTGTAGTCCCGGAAGGTGCAGAGGCAGAGGAAGAACACATGGCAGTATGGTTGGACTGTTAATCTCTGCTTATATTCTCCTATAAGGCGACTAGTCTAAGAAACACTGAAACAAACTCAGAGGTCAAAATCTCTTTTTAAGTCCATAAAATCAAAAGTCCAGGGTGTGAGGGTGGCATGGTCTACTGACCAAATTAGTAACATTATAATGGTCAGATCCATATTCGTTGATTCCTCATTCGATTTCTAAATTCATTCAAAAAACATGATGGCCCTTACCATAAAAACTTAGACACTTGTTCAACGCGTGTCTAACTCCTTATAGAAATGTCAATATATGGTGTTTAGGCTAAACAACTGTTAAACACGGTTTTGTGGTAATTACGTACCTACGTATATTAGGTACCTACGTATCAATAGTTAAGCATGCATTTCATACATAGAAATTCAAAATGTAATTGAAATTAGTAGCGACTGGTTGCCATGGCAACACAGTCACGTTGTTTGTAGTTACGATAGTCATTGTTTTGTTGAAATATTTATAATTATTTATAGAGAGAACTTGTAAAATGGCCTTCATAAATCCTATGCATCATAATGCGAGATGCAAGACTTCTTTTGAAAGGGTACAGTCATGTTTTGATCTACAGTTTTCAATCCGCCCACATTCAACATTCAACTCCCCCACACGGAACACAGCAAAGGGTATAGTTCATACAGCCATAAATCAATACTCCGTTGCATCCTTGTTAATAATACAGGTGACCAATGATAAAATTATATTGTACGTAGGTAGTTTTAGCGGGAAAACCGGGCGGCCTGCAACGCGCATGATTTTCACTGATCGATCGCGCCATCAAACGGGGTACTACAGACAAAGCTACAAGTGATACAATCTGAGCTAAAATTAGCTTTTATTTAATTTAATATGTATTTCGAGGAGATGTTTTGGTATAAAACTGTCTTATTATGAGGACATATGGTTTGAATTAACGCGATTAGTTTCACGGTTTGTAGAAGTGTATGATTTTGAATCTAAAGGAACTACTTACTATAAAAATATTGCATTTGAAACGCTAGTAAGTTGTATTCTTATCAACTATTAGAAAACCACCCCAAAAAAGATGATACAAAAATAAAAAAATCTAAAAATAGAAAACCACAAAATACTTACAGGAGCAGGTTTTGTCATTAGAATTCCGATCATAGAAAAAGCATATAAGACGAAAATCATTGTGGATGTAATGAGCAGCAATTTATGGCACGACATGGAGTATTTAATCACATCATCAATTATAATGAACGACAGTGCAGTGTGCACTAACACTTAAGTGACGGGGCGGCAGAATTAGGCTATGTTTTGGCCGCCATATTGACATCTGTCCTTACCGCGGGCGCGCGTGCCACTGGGCACTAGCTGGCTCTCTCTGCTGCCATGCCGACGCCAGTAGGTATCAAATGCAGAGCCAGAGAAGGCCAAGTCCGACCAATGTTACAATACACAAGGATCTGCTGCCGCTTGAATGAAGTTGACAGGGGGGCGCTGTATGTAGGTGCCTAACCATTTGTGAAATTGCTTTGTGAAATATAAGTGAAAAACCTAGACGGCGGCATTAGTTCTGATTATGGCCACGCGCCAAAAGAACCTTTTAGCGCTATATGTCTCACTGTTTTGTTTAGACTCATCCATATCATCAATCTTGCTACAGGCTGCAGTATGATTGATGATCTGTCAATCAATTAAACAATTGAAGCAAACCCATTTGCTAAAAACGTAAATAATTATATGCATATAGTTTCATATTACAAAAAAAAAACAACCGACTCCCAAAAAAAACAAAAAAAAAGTTTTTTAGAAGTCGGTTGTTTTTTTTTCTGTAAAAAGTTTTTATTTTTCGCTTTTTACTTGTGGTACCTACCCAACACAAATTCGAATACCACTACTATGTAAACAACAGTGAGTCAAATAATAATAGGTCTTTACCTATGAAATTGCCGTTTTGTATGAAAAAATTTAAACGAATTTTTTTCATGAATTTTTTATTTGTATTAATCGAAGTAATCACCCATGCAATCAATGCATCTTTGCCATCGCAGTGGCAGTTTATTGATGCCCTTCTTAAAGAAATCAGCTGGACGGGAGGCAACAAATTCTTCAAAGGCATTTTGTACTGCCTCTCGGGTATTGAATTTTTTTCCCGCCAAGAAGTTATCCAAATTCTGGAAAAAGTAGTAGTCTGTAGGCGCAAGGTCTGGTGAGTAGGGCGGATGACGGAGAGCTTCCAACCCCAGTTCTTGCAACTTGGAGACCGTCTGCTGTGCAGTATGAGGTCGCGCGTTGTCGTGCAGGAGCAGCGGAGACGAGCGATTGACCAATGCTGGTTGGAGATGCGCCAGCTTCTCCATCATTGTGTTCAGTTCTTCACAGTACACATCTGCAGTAATGCTCACCCCGTTTGGTAAGAAGCTGTGATGAATCACACCGGCGCTAGACCACCAAACAGTGACCATCACTTTTCTAGGGGTAAGTTTTCGTTTAGGGCATTGTTTAGGTGCTGAACCAGGATCCAACCAACTTGCTGAGCGCTTGCGGTTATCAAACAGAATCCATTTTTCATCGCAGGTAACAATGCGGTTCAAAATTCCTTCATTTGTGTGTCTGTTGAGCAGTGCAAGGCACGTCTCGACACGTACTTCGCGCTGGCGATCATTGAGTTCGTGGGGCACCCATTTGTCAAGCTTTTTTACCTTGCCAATTTGACGCAAATGGACCAATATTGTTTTGACGCTAACGTCGAAAGCTGCTGCTAATTCAGCCGTAGATTGTGTATCATCAGCTTCCACAATCGCCTTTAATTCGTCATTGTCGACCAAAGTCTTCGGACGACCGCGAGGTTCATTTTTCAGGTCGAAATTTCCAGAACGGAAGCGAGCAAACCAATAACAGGTGGTGCGTTGGTTTGTAGTGTTAGCTCCGTAAACGTCGTTGATGTTGCGTGCCGCTTGTGCCGCGTTGCTGCCACGACGGTACTCATATTCCATAATTACTCGAATTTTTAACGTATCCATGATGACGAAAAAGATTGAAATGCGATGAAAATGTAACACTAATCAATAAAGAAATGACTACTTTTGGAAAAAAAAATCCATGTTTTTAAAATAAAATTAATTTGAAATTAGAATTCTTAGCCAAACAAAAATTATTTTGATTTGGAATGGCCAGTACTGCAGAACGGCAATTTCATAGGTAAAGACCTAATATATCGTCTACATAGCCTAAGGAGGAAAAAATAAGTACGTAATATTGAAGGTAACTCAAAAACTAAGCAAGCAAAGTTAATACAATTTATATGGGACCACCTCTGAAGCATGACCTACCAAACAAAAAAGGTAGTAAAGAATCATCAAAATCGGTTCTTAATTGGCGGAGTAATCGCGTAACATAAACACAAAAAAAAGCATACCTACAGACGAATTCACAACCTCCTCCTTTTTGTAGAAGTCGGTTAAAAACAGTTGCAAATTGTCTGTCAATTTCACTTTACGGCGTTTTGAGCATGTCCTCTGGCCATGAGCTATACGCTCAAGTGACGTGAGCGTGTAGCGAGAGTGAGACTGTGACGGAGAAAACAAATGAAAGAAGTTGATAGAGCAGTACTCCACTAGTCACCGTGACGCGACTTGTGAAGCGACGGACGGAGCGCGTGTCGCTTGACGAAAGTCGCACCGCTCGCGGTCGTGAACGGTGCCTATACGTTGCCCTTCTGTGTCCATTTACTAGTGGTTCGATACATCCCCTTCCACCCCTTGTTGTATGATGTTACCGCGAACAAGCGTGGGTCTGTAGCACTGGACACTTGGTTTTTTTCCACCAACATAACATCTGCGGCTGGGAAAGGGAAAAGTTTCCTCTAAGTGGTTGTTTATTGCGGGTACATTATTCGAAACATGTTCAGTGTTTTTACACAGAACATGTTTCGAACCTTTTCGCTTTTGCGAGCTTGTTTTTCGAACTATGTTCGTATAGCTCTGTTTGTTGTGTACCAGGAGTCCAGGAATGGTAGGCAATAAATTGTGTTCAGAGAACGGAGTAGGTAAGGAGGTTTTGCAAGGTATAAAGGTTGAATTAGGACGTATTACGAAAGTCTTAAAAGATGGAATTACATGTACAAATTATAATTTATGCGCTCTTTGGTTTTTATCGTGTTTACTGTAGGTGCGTTGCGAGGGGAACAAGTTACTATGACTATTATGTTGCTTTAGGGGGAGGGGGGGGGACCGGGAAAACGTTTAGTAAGTACTGTGAGTAGGTATTGATATTTTGATCATCTTCCTGCCCTGATGTACCATGTTCCTTGGGGTCGACGCAACACGATTTTTTCCTCCATTCTGTGAGACGTCACTCTATCATTCACTTCCTTTTATTTGTATTCCTCACACAATCCATTCATATTTTCTTCCTCTTACTCTATCTCCATCCATCAACATTATAATCATCAATCAATTGAGAAGGTTAAATTATAATTGTTAAGTAGTATTTTTATAGAATAGAAAATCAGCTACGAGATTTCGTAGACACTGTCTATGACAGCCGTAGACAACGAACCCTCGAAGCGAACCAATTAAAACCGTATCCAGTAAACAAAGAAGATAATAATTATTAACTAAGGAAAATAACACATTAATTTTGTACAAAAATAATTCTAAGAGGTTTTGTACACAAGTTTAATAATTAATTAGTGCCTTTCAGGTCTCCATATCGCTGTTAGCGCGGTGAGGCTGTCGACCGCCTCGGAAACCACGGCCTATCCTGCAGCAAGAGCGCTGGTCGATTGACAGAGCACGCAAGCATTAATGACATCTTCCGTCAGGCTTTCCTTTTCCAATTAATATGATAACTAGAGAATAACACCTTCATTTCGAAAAAAAATTAAACAGAAAAATACGACGAGTCTTGTAACTAATTTATTTTTATTCATCATCTGCCTAGCCTTTTCCCAACTATGTTGGTGTCGGTTTCCAGTCTTACCGGGTGCAGCTGAATACCAGTATTTTAAATGGAGCGACTGCCTATCTGACCTCCACAACCCAGTAACTGGGTAAGACGATACCCCTTGGTAAGAATTGTCAGACATTCGGGCTTCTGAGGTCCCGTCAAAGGTCAGTATATTTTTATGTAAGTAGAAATAATCTTATTATGTAGTTTACTTACATAATACTACACAAAAACATAAATAGTCGGACTACGAATACGTAAACCCCGTCAAAGTATATTAACATAAAACCAGCTGCCCTCTGTCCCCATTTTACGTACTATCCCAGTTGTCTGCAAACTTGGCCTTGACCTCTGCCAGACCCAGATAAAATTTGCGCAATGAAAGTCGTATAATATACATAAAATATTTTATTCAGGCGTCGCGCTGGCTACGGCGTAGCGTTGCTCGTAGCACCGTAGCACCGTAGTAAAGTTACTTATTCAATAAGTAGATTGTAGGAAAAAATATGTCCAAAGTAGAAGGCAATCCCTTGAGATGGAAGGTTTGGCTGTTGAGGAAATTGGGGTTTTCTATTTAAGTAGTTTTGTACTTAATAAAAAAGTAAAGAAATATTTATTTCATAGTAAATATGCTGTAAGATAAAAATAGGAATGCTATCCCACTGCTGGGCTAATTAAAAGCCCCCACTATTGCTCAATCAAGTTTCTCCGATTAGGTACTCTCCTCTAATAAAACTACTTAGCAGTTTTATGTTACTACTACCTCATCTCTATAAAACTACTTACTCTTTCCGGTTTTCCAAACAAAACAAAATTGACTTATTAACGGGGTGTCCTGCGTGAGCGATGAATACGACGCGACGCGACGCTGCGAACGCGACGAACGCGATCAACTCAACGGGGCATACCTTGCTTGCGGCCTATATGGCAGTCTGCGGCGAGACGCGACGTAACGCGTCGCGGTTTGAGGGCTACCAGACGCGACACCACTAACTACCTACTTTAAATATGAACTTTCAAGCAAAAATGTACTGTACTTCTCCATGATTCGAGAAGTAATGACCAAAGTCACGTAGGACATTTTTCGCGTGTAGAATTGCGTCGCATTGCATCGTGTCGTGTCGCGTAGTATTCGTCGCTCACGCAGGACACCCCGTTATGGACGCGACAATCGCGTAGGTATTCGCGCGACGATCACTTTTGAATAGTGTGTTACGTAATCGTAAGAACTAATGCAGCCTGTGATACAGGTGTATCCAAAGGCGTATTTTAAGACTTAGCGCCCTGGGCCTGTAAGGTTTGCCGCCCCATGAATTAAAGGAAAAAAACAACGAAACCAACCCCGAGTCGCGACGGAGTCCGACCGACCGACAAGCCACCGCCGCGCCGGTCAGTAAAGCTCAAAACAAATACAAGGCGGGTGCGTGTCGGGAGGGGGTCGGGTCGCTTTTTTCGCGGGAGCCGCGCTATCATCCTGTTCACACACAGCGCGGGCGCGGGACGGCAGCGGGTCGGGCGCGGTCGTACCTAGCCAGGCGGCGGCAAACAAATACGACACGCTCCGCGCACGACTCGCGCCCGCGTTCTGTGTGTTGACATCCGTATTATTATAATCCCTTGAATTGCAATTTATTATGCCCGCCATACTCCCGCGCCCGACCCGCTCCCATCCCGCGCCGTCGGTGGTGGCGGCGGGCGAATCTCCCGCTCCCGTCCCGCTCCGCGCACGCGTTCTGTGTGTTGGCATCTTGGCATCCATTCCTTGAATTACAATGTATTATGCCCGCCGTACTCCCGCGCCCGTCCCGCTCCCTTCCCGCTCCCGTCCCGCTCCCATCCCGCGCTGTGGGTGATGGCGGGCGGTGGGCGAAACTTCCGCTCCCGTCCCGCTCCGCGCACGCGTTCTGTGTGTTGGCATCTTGGCATCCATTCCTTGAATTACAATGTATTATGCCCGCCGTACTCCCGCGCCCGTCCCGCTCCCTTCCCGCTCCCGTCCCGCTCCCATCCCGCGCTGTGGGTGATGGCGGGCGGTGGGCGAAACTTCCGCTCCCGTCCCGCTCCGCGCACGCGTTCTGTGTGTTGGCAACTTGGCATCTTAGCATCCATTCCTTGAATTACAATGTATTATGCCCGCCGTACTCCCGCGCTCGTCCCGCTCCCGACATGCACCCGCCTTGTGTGTGTTTTGAGCTAACGATAGTCCCATGTCTTGATGTCTATCAAACTTACAACCAAATGAGTTTTAATTTTTGCTAAGTAGGCTTATTTTTAATTTCTTCAAAGCTGAGCGCGAGGTGCGGCTTGGGCCGCCCCGGGTCATGGCCCTTTTGGCCCTAGGGTTAATACGCCACTGGTACAGGCATCATACTTTGTAATACCTACATTATTTCTAAGATTTATACCTACCATACTCGTATAACTACAAATTTTTATTATTGAATAAATATTTATTACCTACATAACGCAACACAACATGATCATCATCATCCGCCTAGCCTTTTCCCAACTATGTTGGGGTCGGCTTCCAGTCTAACCGGATGCAGCTGAATACCAGTATTTTACATGGAGCGACTGCCTATCTCACCTCCACAACCCAGTAACTGGGTAATACGATACCCCTTGGTAAGACTGTTTTTCAGACTTTCGGGCTTCTGACGACCCGTAACAACTGTCAAAGGTGCACAAATGACAGCCGGGACCAACGGCTTAACGTGCTTTCCGAGGCACGGCGAGGAGTCTCGGTGTGTAGAGATGGTCACCCATCCACGGACCAACCCCGGCAAGTGTAGCTTAACCTGATGGATCGACCCGTGCGGCTGTTATTACTTAGCCGCGAGCTCCTCCATCACACAACACAACATCACGCCTGTATTCCCCGAAGGGTTAGTCAGAGGTGTAGCTACCTATAGTACACCAACATTTCGCCAGTTATGTTTAGTCCCAAGTAATAGGGGGCGAGCCTATTGCCATCAACCAGGCACAAATCCAGAATCCTGCCTGCTAAAAACACTTTTCCTGACCCGAGAATCGAACCCAGGACTACTAGCCCAACGAGGCAGATATAAAAATATTTATTACTAGCTGCGCCCCGCGGTTTCACCCGAGTAAGTCTCGATCCCGTGGGAATATCGAGATAAAAAGTATCCTATGTGTTAATCCAGGTTAAAAACTATCTGTGTCCCAAATTTCATCCAAATCCATTCAGCCGTTTTTGCGCGATTGAGTAACAAACACGCAAACTTTCACATTTATAATATTAGTAGTTTGTTTTTGGGGGGTGTTACAAATAAAACAATTTTTGTTTTTTTTTTTGGTTGCCTTTACTGAGATCATGAAAGTTCTACAATATATAGGTTATAATTTATGAGTATTTCACTGAATAATTATTAATTGTTGTTTGACACATTTCCTTGATGATAATTGCTTGCTTGGCCTCGAGATGGTTAGATCGGTAATTACGGGGTTTATCTATACACATAATAAAATCGTAGCGAAGTCAAAACTGTACATTGACTATTTTTGAAAAAAAAATATTGCGAAGTGCCAAAAATATATATAATTTTTTTTTTTTTCTGTTGGTCTAAATGGATAGATTCTGTTCAAATTTTGTATAGATATTCCCTATAAGTCTGGTCAAACTGTAGGGCATAAACTATCACGCTATTTGCTATGGGGGATGAGCAATCTTAATTACACATCTATTCTAAACATTCATACATTCAAAATTGCCTTTTGGCTATCCTATTATACTTACTATTTAAAATGTGTTAATATTTAAGTTTAACTTACTTAGTACTTAATTATTAATAAATAATTTAAATAATACCTACGAAAAAAGTAGTATATTATACTTTAAAAAAATCACAGACGTTTCGTATAAAGCCGACTCGAAAATACAATAAGAGATAATTAAATAAATCTGAAGTTGAAACACACAAATTAATTACGATTTCATGATTTCCTTATCCACTATGAACATTGATAATGAATTGATGATTAATGACAATAATGTATGATTAAAATGCGGTTAAATAATTATATTTGGTTTTCGCCCCTGTATGTTTATCCAAAATCATTCGACATTCCACCTCATTCATTCTGAAGTATTAAGAGGTCGTATACGAAATTCGCTGATTTACGTGATTTTACAGTTAAAATACTGTATTTCTATCAATTTTAATGCATATTTAGGGGTATGAGGAACAGGGTGTAAAGTTCACTCATCCACCATAGAAAAAGGAGGATCCTCCGACCAGACGGGTGTACTGTCTGGCGGGCAACTGCCCATGCAACGATTGATGTTGGGTTCAATGGGTTCACGGTAAACTTTAATTGCGCGATGCAGGATTTATGTGACGTCAGGATTTTTGTGTGACGTCAGGTCTTTGATGCGTAGTTCGCATGTGGCGATGTAGATACCGCCACACACAATATGAAAGATCACTGCAATACAATTATGAGAAATTGAATGAACTAAGTACTTTTTTATTTTAGGTATTTAATTTTGATTAATCGACCTCAAACCGGCGACTGTTTTGTGAATTTTTGGTGTAAGAGGTTTAGAATATCACATAAGTATTAAAAAATCATGTAAATCGGCAAAATTTGGTAGGTATACGGCCTATTACTACACATTCAATGTGATTCATTCTGCATTGAAAACAATTTTTATATCACACAAATTCCACCCTTATCATCCACCCTGATCAGTCCGAAACAATCACCCTCTTCCTCCTTCATACACCCTCGTCCTCCTTCATCCACGCTCGTCCTCCTCCATCCACCTACATGCCCCTTCATCCTCATCTATCCACCGCTTAATTGTCGCCGCAGCGGTGCTTCCACAAGTCCTTAATCATGTGGATGCGGCTCTGGATGGTAGCGATGTGCTCCTCAAGCTCGCGGGACACTATCTGGAGACGGTCCAGTTGGTTCTCCAGGATTTGCTTCTGAGGCTCGCCATCATCTGTAGATCAGACAACGATAGTCGTTATATTTTTGGTCGTAACTTTTTATTCCAGCTCGATCACGCCACCCCAAAAATTGAACATAAGATAATTGTAATAAGAAAAGCGTTTCATTTCGCGTTTCTCGTCGCCTCTACTATTTATATTTTTATCAGTTTAGACTCACCGATGTTTTCATCAAAGATGATCTTGAGTTTCTTTGTCACATCAGCTGGATCTGAAACCAAACATATGTTACATGCCTGGCGAGCACTGATTAACCTTTAGGCTAGGCTTCGCTTGCAGATCGATCTGAAAACTTTTATAGGTAGTATGAACCATGTTAAAATTTTCACACTAATAAACAAAGTCAAAACTAATATACTACTTTTTAGGCCCACCGTAACATACCTGGCGCGCGTCCTCACAATTAACCTAGGGCGGTCAGAACTCTTGATCAGTCGCTGCAAGTCGGTAGGCGTTAGTAGGTACTTAATTTCCCTAGCTCCCTACTCTTTTTAACCGACTTCAAAAAGGAGGAGGTTCTCAATTCATCATAGCATAATCAGCCTATAATGTTCCCACTGATGGGACACAGGCCTCCTTACTTCGAGGGAGTGGGCTGTACTGTAATCTACCAAGCGAGCCCAGTGCGGGTTGGTAGATGTCACATGTCTTCGAATTTTTGGTTCTAGGACATGCCGGTTTCCTCACGATGGATAACATCGTGAGGAAACCGGTTCACCGTTTCGAGAGCCAGTGGTGATGAAATTATTTACACGAAGTAAAGCGCCTGGCAGGGTCCCATTTCCGAATAAAGTTATTTTTCACATTTTTTTTTGTTTTTTTTTTGGAAGTCAAAGTTTTTTTTTGTAAGTCGGTTTTCTAGAAAGCAGGTCTTGAGTTTAAACAGCTTTGAAGGGATCAGTCTCTCACCAATAGGATCATCTTCCTTCACGTGAATGGTCCTCTTCTTAGGGCCATCTGGGCAGGCGTTCTCGTCATTCAAAGCCTGGGATACATTCATCAGCTGGACCTTCACCTTAATACAATTATCTGATGCGCCCGTGATGTCATGCTCTGGCTGCTCTGCACCGAAATTGCCTGTGTAAGTCACATCCTGGAAAAATATATGTTCTTAAGAGTTAAGCCTGGTAAGTTCGAATAAGATCTATGGGGCTGTCCGGCTACTACGATTCCTGAGGGCCTAGACAAGTTACAATCGCTTCGAAAGCGTTTCGTATTTCTACAACGACTTTCAACAGGATTGACATAAGCTTTTCCACAGCTTTTGTCAGTCCTATACATTTTTGCCTTTCCATCATCGTTATCGCTGATAGAATGTCACTTTTCTAGGGCCTCTGAGCTGGCTGGCTGGCTGGCTGGAGGGTTTGCCTAATCTTCTCACCTATCTAGGCGTGTTAAGTTTCTTCGCCTAACTTTGTTATCTAGGCGTGTTAGTTAAGGTCCTACATTTATAGCAATAGATGTCCTGTCTCGTCAAAAAATGTCAGTAGTTGGGTTGTGTATATATAATTTCTCATCAGCTCTTAAATGTCTGTTTGAGTAGTAACATATACAGGGTTATTGGTAAAACACCAACAACCTCTTAAGTAGTCATTGTACTCATCTAGGGAACAAGTATGAAATCGCGAGAAAATAAAACTGTTCAGTAGTACATTTATGCTCGCATAACTCGTCAAAATGTACGGAACAGCTGTTTTTTTTTTCGCAGTTTCATATTTGTTCCCTTAGTAAAAGTAGTTCATAATGATGAGTACAATGACTCCTTAAGAGGTTGTTGGTGTTTTACCATTTTATTTATTTATTTATACATAATTATATACTTTATTGTACACCACAAAAATATATTCCGACACGCAGGCACCTCTAACATCACTTGTCCATTTTATCACATAAAAATACTATTCACCCGACTACGGCGAAGCAAAAAGGAGGGTTATGATTTTGACCGGTATGTATGTATGTATCACATATGTACAGACAAATTCAAAATCCGGAGTCACACGTAATCTGTTTGATTTATGCCTAACACGTGTGACTCCGAATTTTGAATTTGTCTGTCTGTGATGTCTTGTTTAAAATTAATAAGTATACCTTTTTAACCGACTTCTTCAAAAAGGAGGAGGTTCTCAATTGTGTCTGTATGTTTTTTTTTTTTTTTTTTTTGTGTGTATTACGCGATTGCTCCGCCAATTATGAATCGATTTTGATGATTCTTTTTTTGTTTGGTAGGTCATACTTCAGAGGTGGTCCCATATAAATTGTATTAACTTTGCTTGCGTAGTTTTTGAGTTAGCTTCAATAATTATGTATAAGTCAGACGATATATTGTTTGACTCCTTCACTGTCATTTACATACCAGGTAGTGGAATTCGATTTTTACAAAAAAAAAAATACTGACTTCCAAAAAAACACTAAAAACGTGAAAAATAACTTTAATTTCGGAAGTCGGTGGCAAAACATGAAAATTGAATAGCAAAGACACCGACTTCCGAAATTAAAGTTATTTTTCACGTTTTTAGTGTTTTTTTGTTTGTTGACTTTTTTGCCGTTGTTGGGTTTTAGTTTTTTAATTTGTCCACATTGAGTGACTTGTGTATGGAAAAAGACTAGCTGCGCCCCGCGGTTTCACTCGCGTTAGTCTCGATCCCGTGGGAATATCGGGATAAAAAGTATCCTATGTGTTAATCCAGGTTATAAACTATCTGTTTGCAAAATTTCATCCAAATCCATTCAGTAGTTTTTACGTGAAAGAGTAACACACATCCATCCATCCATACTTACAAACTTTCGCGTTTATAATTAACGATTAATTAGCGCGATTAACTTACGACAATCTCCTTGGCATCTTCCCTCTTCATGAAATTGTAGAACCGCCTCTCCAAGCGAGTCAGTTCCTTCGCCTCTTTCAAGGTAATCGCTGGATTCGACTTGTTAAATGTAAGCCGCTCTCTGGACATTACATCTACCCCTTTCTTTACGTTTTCGGCCCAATAACGCAGCACCTGTTGTAGAAGATTTGCGATTTTAGGCTGGTTTACAAATAAATAAAAACTATTTATATATATATACATACATACATATATATATACGTACAACTTGTACGTATATATATTCGTTATATATAAACGCTGAATTTAAATACAAGTATATCCAGTATTTAAATTCAGCGTTTGAATTCAGTAGCGTTTGATCGGCCACCGTCTATACCCAGCGCTAAATACTAGATTGTGTGAAAGTGTTAGAACATTGGTCCAATATCGATCCAGCATCTTTGGATTGAAATACTGGATCAATGTAAATCAGCCTTTACGGAGGAAATCTTCGGATCAACCAAGAGTTAGGGATATAAGGAGCATCAATTAAAGCAAAATCTTGCAAAATAAAATAAAAGCTTTAGGGCTCGTGTAGACGGCACCGCAGTCTCGCCGACACCGCTTCACATTATCCATATTATTATAGACTGAACGCTGAAGTGCCCCGACGCGACGTCGCGCCATCGCCGAATAGTCTTGATTTGGCCATATCACTCTACAATCCGCGGTGGCGGCGCGGCTCCTGGCTGGCAAATTAGCAACGTAGCTCAGAGGTGGAAGAGGTGACGGCGCGGCGACGACTTCGTCGCCCTGAGCACTTAGTGAAGACTCTTACATATTGGCGCGACTTGTCGCGCGACGCAACTTTTAACAAAATAATTTCTGACAAAACTTCACGGCGAACAATGCAGCGACGTCGCGTCGCGCGTCAAGTCGCGCCTGTTTGGGTGTAAATGGCTGATATCATCGCAACAAAAAATAAGTTTTTTGTGTTTGTATGCACGTCTGCACACCACGCTATGTGCAAACTTTGACAGATTTTTGACAAATAAGACAGCCAAGCCCAGGGCCGTAGCCAGAAATTCATTTCGGGGGGGGGTTACTGCAAACTTTTTTTTAAAGAAACTAAGTAGACGTACAGGAGTAAAAATAGTAAGTACAGATAAAAAAAAGAGTACCTACCTATTTTCCTCTTTTTCGGAAATCTTAAAAAAGTGATTGCGAGTGAAGCGAGCTCGAAATTTCTAGCATCCAGCTTCAAATAAGTTAGGTTTTCTTTCTCTTTGACCGATCATACAGAAATAGAAGTAACTTTATCGACTTAATATTCACAAAAGTTTGAGAATGATGATGCAAGAGCGAGCGAAGCGAGCTCGACAATTTTAGCACCCCTCCTGCGAGAGGCTGGGGGAGGTTAATATATCACAGAGAATGCTGAAGTTGCAGGAATTGATTCAATATACAGAGTCAGAGTCGATAAAAATACAGTATTTAAGCATACTCTTACTGGTATTGTAGATAATAAAGTACGCCTATGCGAAATTATCTGTATAAGGACCCTAGGGGGTCGATCTCTGGATTGAGATTCTGGTTACTCGCATTTCGGGGGGGGTTTGAACCTCCAAAACACCCCCCCTGCCTACGGCCCTGGCAAAGCCCGAAGCAAAGCTCATGTCCTTTAGCAAGAACACTAATATAAAGTCTTACATATTTCCAGCTCTGAGTATTAAGTAGTGCGCCGTCGAAACATTCGTTCAAAGTATCAGAAAGTTTTAACCATTTCTGGATGTTCAGGAATGTGATCATGTCGGATTCTGAGGCATTGTACATCGATGGGTCGCGCTCGATTGCAGATAACAGTATGCGTAGCTGAGATACCGACACTTTCGGCTTGGGTCTGGGTCTCAGTCCAGCTTTAGTGGCCATCTGGAAGTAAAGCAAGAAAAAGGTTTAAGGAGCGTTCTTTGTCAATTAGAACATGTAGATATTGTCTTCGTCCAAAAAGATGCACGCGCCGCACGCAACGAAATAAACAAATAATAATAAAAAAAGGTAATACCTACAAATCGACTCTTCTCCGCTCCGCTCATCTCAGCTCTCCTCCGCCTCAGAGGAAACGCACCCTAAAATTGAGCGTTACATATCGCCTTTAGGTATAGGTACCATTTTATACATACCTAGTAGGTATACCAATAATAGGGTACCCTCGTGGCTACGTACTGTCAGCAACGAAATATGGTTAAAAATAACACTTTTTTCATACTTTACGGTTCACACTTTCACACCGCGTACCTACTATGAACGGAAGTATGAAAAGGGGGGGAAAGCTAAACAAACTTAGCTTCGTTCGCTTCGTTCCCAGTGTGGCCTGTGCCTTATACAGCATAGGTACATTCAACCGCACAACGGCACAACCATGGTAACTCTTGAACAACAATAAGTTAGTCAACAATAGTAATATCATACTGGTACGAAAGAAACACACTGTCAAAGTCGAACTTACAGCATGGGATGCAGTTGACTGTACCTGAATTAAAATAACACTGTTTCTTGGCCTTGTGAAATACCTACTGGAAACCAGAGAATCAAAAAAGAAATGCCTTTTGCCTTTCATAATATCACTTGGTTCCGGTACCTAGTTCCTAATTGTAAAGCACTGAGCACGCACATACTACAGACAAATCATTAAAAAAAAACAAAGTTATAAAAATGTATTACTGGAGGAGTAGTAAACTTGAATTTAAAGATGGAAACAACCAAAAACAATACGTAGGTACTTATTTTGATGAAATTAAAATATTGAAGTAATTAAACATAAATTATTATTACCTTTTAATAATTTTGTCAGATGCAGAGCGATGAAAGGGCAGCAGAAGCGAAATGGAAAACAGTGGAAAAAACTGAAAACAGTATCGGAGATTTATCGATCCAAAAGTGAAGGGACAATGCACAACATTTTTATTGCCAATGTGTGGATATCAAAATATTAGCACAGCCTGTTTCTCCGATTATCCCACGGTAATAAAAACCGAGAAGATGATACCGAACTATTGTCATTTGTGACATGCAAGCAAGAAAAGTACTGTGGGAAAAGTAGAAAAGTAGGCATGCAAATAAAAATGTGAAACTGTAAAAATACTCTGGTTCTTAGATTTTTGTTATATTTTATCCAAAGATAAGCAAAATTACCGTATAATTTGAGCTATAAAGCTACGCTACGGTAAATTAGTCTACACTTTTGGATTATAAAATAATGTCTTATTATTTTAACATTCTGCGAAAACAGTATTAGTCGATTAATCAGATCGTAAACTTAATACCTACTATTAGTTTGATAGCAATAGCATCACTATGGTCCAGCCAGCTGGTGAGTTGTCATTGTCAAGTTCATGTGTGGTGAATCTGTCAAAAGGGAAACCGCAGTTATATCCCAATATTGCACAAAAGTAACATGATTTTTAAATTAAAAATAGATTGAGCTAGGCTTTATATCATGAGGTGGTGTTTATTAGTATTGTGTACGCTCATTTTGGGCGTGAAGGCCTGGGATGATGGTGACTTGGAAGTGTTCGACGTGGTCGAAGAAGTTAACCAGAACTTTTACGAATTAATAGGTGTTGCACAGGTAAGAGCTACGTTTAGCTTCACAGAGATACAAATCGTCATTTTACATAGGATGAACCTATTTAATATGATAATAGATGAGTTTCAGACGTTGGAGACTACTAACTCGACTGATACTTATCAAGCTTCGTCTTCCTTCGGCAGATTTAGTCGTTATCGTTAATTATAGATAATACTCTTGTATAAGATAATTGAAATCTTAATCCAAGTATTAATTAAAAGAGTTTAGTGATTTTCAAATACTTACCTAAATACAATGGTGTTATGATTCGTAGGTACCTAACATTGTTCTGCTAGCTGCTACACTTATTATGCCACTGTTTTCCAATCTATCTCTCAATATAATCAACGTTCATTTACAAGAATTCAAATGGACATAGTGTATTCACACATAGAACCCTTGTTTCTGGAACCCTGAACAAGTTCCAGAACAATAATTGGTCAATCTTAAGCTAGAAAAAAAAAACGGAATGTTCCATATTCAATAATATTATTATTTCAATTAACATTGCAGGATGCATCACCATCAGAAATTAAGTCTGCATTCAAGAAGCTCACATTAAAACTCCATCCGGATAAGAACGACTCTCCTGATGCAGATGTTCAATTCAGGAACCTGGTGTCCGTGCACAACATTCTCAAGGACCCCGGGAAAAGAGAAAAGTATGTAGTTTCAAGTCATTTTAGAATGTACATCGCATTAATAATGTAGAGGTAAAAATTTCATTTAGAAAATAATCAAAAACGTTGTTTGCATTGTTTTGTAATTGTTTCTTGTCCATGACTTGTCTTCATGATGTCACTATCAATATCTCATAAATTATATTTGTGAATATTTTCGATCGTAACGAATTTGCCTGTCCAGTCAGGGCAACCATTTGTCACCATCACAATCAGTACAGGATCAGCCATGCTATACTGAAAAACAAAAACCTTTGGTGAAGTGAAGTGTCGATCCCTAGCATCAGGTGCAATGATAACTCCGTTCACCTAAGTTATCAATGCAGGATTTTTACTCGACTCGGACGGCAGGTTAACTTTATCCCAAATCAATCTTAACTCTTTAGGTATAATGAGGTGCTCAAGAATGGTCTTCCAAACTGGCGCTCCGCCATATACTACTATCGCCACGTGAGGAAGATGGGCTTGGCTGAAGGCTCCATCATCCTGTTCATCATCATAACATTCGGGCAGTATGCTGTTGGATGGGCTGCTTATGCAGAGAAACGGTTTACTGCGGTAAGTGCATAGTTCATGTTATGTTTGGAATCTCATAGCCGTCTTATAAATCTGTTTATAATTTGGCCTATTATACGTACACTACTTCTATTTATTCAATCTGCCTAGCCTTTTCCAACTATCTTGGGGTCGGCTTCCAGTCTAACCGGATGCAGCTGAATACCAGTATTTTACATGGAGCGACTGCCTATCTGACCTCCACAACCCAGCAACTGGGTAATACGATACCCCTTGGTTAGACTGGTTGTCAGACTTTCGGGCCTCTGACGACTCGTAACGACTGTTAAAGATCCACAAATGACAGCCGGGACCAACGCCTTAACGTGCTTTCCGAGGCACGGAGGAGTCTCGATATGTGAAAATGGTCACCCATCCACGGACCAACCCAACTATTTCTATTTATTGTTTTGAGGAATTGATGATTTTTCACAAACAGAACATGCAGGATGAAAAAAGTATAATTATGCTGGAATTAAGCCGGTATAATACTCATTATTAAAAACATGTTGTTCACATTTGCGAAATCTATAGAATGGTAGTGAACTTTTTCTTGAGTGACTCAATCTTATGAGCAATTTTATCAGTGTTGATAAGTGATCATCATCAGCATCATTGGCCGCCTTGGTCCAAGTCTGCCAAGCGTGGACAAAGGTGGAAGCCTATGCACCGTCCCTTTAGATAAGTTATGTATTGATTAAAACTGCCCCGTTGGTCTCGTGGTCGCAAGCGCGACTGCTGAGTGTGGGGTCCTGGGTTCGATTCCCGGGTCGGGCAAAGTGTTATTGGGTTTTTCAATTTGGAAATTCGTAGTAACAACCCGGAGTTTGGAAGTTGGCGGTGTGATACCCCCGTGCCTCTGTGCGCACGTTAAGCCGTTGGTCCTGCGCCTGATCTCTCTCCGGTAGTGTCGGATGGCCGTCCCATCGGACTATGAGAGTGAGGCAAGAGAGAGTGCACCTTTGTCTGCGCACACACTCCTGCACTATAATATCTCCCGCGCCGAAGGCTAGTCTCCGTTGAGATTGGCCGCCGTGGCCGAAAATACGGTCAAAAGGACTATTATTATTGTTTAAAAACATTATTATTACATTTCTCAGGAGCAAATACTAAACAGTAGAGGCAAAAAACACTCCAAAAAGTCAGGATTCGACCAGGGCTTGTCAGAAATCTTAGACCAACTCCCCAAACCAAGTGTTAAAGACACATTGCCGTTCCAAATACCGAGGTGTGTGTGGTGGATGGTGACAGCCATACCTTATGGAATCATAGAGCTTAGGAGAAGATTGAAAGAGCAAGAGGAAGAAGCTAAAAGGCAGAAAAAGAGGTATGTACAATCCTACTAATATTATAAATGTGAAAGTTTGTGTGTTTGTGTGTTTGTTCGTTTGGATGTTTGTTACTCAATCACGCAAAAACGGCTGAATGGATTTGGATGAAATTTGGCAAACAGATAGTTTATAACCTGGATTAACACATAGGATACTTTTTATCCCGATATTCCCACGGGATCGAGACTTACGCGGGTGAAACCGCGAGGCGCAGCTAGTATTTTATAAAAGTTTATTTATGTTTGTGGTTGATCTATTCCTTATTCAAATTAGCGTTTCCAAATGGATGTTATTGCTACATAAATAACAACTTTAAACTAGTGTACATTAAGGTAAATTCAGAATTACTTAGCGGCACTTAAAAAACGTCATTTTTTTTTTTTTTGTTGTAGTGCAAACTTAAGTTTATCAGTGGGTATTAAAGTGTTTTTTTTTTAACATACAATATTATTATTTTTTACATATTTGAAAAACAAATTGCGATCAGAATGTGTTTATTTTTGTCATAGTTACCATTTTTATTCCTATTAGCCAATAACTCAACGAAACAACTCAATTTTTAGAAGGCGCCGTTTTTCGAAGTCTGATTTACGTTGCTAAAATTGCACAAAATCATTTAAAATGGGTCGAAGTTGTTCAATAGTTGCCGCACTGCAATAGTTTCCATAGTGACGCATGAATGACTTTCATTGGAGTATTGCAGACAATTGAATCAATATTATGTGCGCAATAGTAGGTGCTATAGTTGTATTTATAATAAACAGTGCGGCTAACGATTGCTAATTTTATGGTTAGTCATGGGTATAATGCAGTAATTGCGTTGCATCAAATAATGTGTAACGAAGCGTATCGCGACGGATTTACTCAAGTTTTGCTCACTCACACAAATGACTTTTTTTTTGTGAAATGTTTTTTTCGCGCTTATCATTAAATGATAAAAGGGTAAGTATGTATGTTTGCTGTTTTTTTTAAATCAAAGTCAAATCATTTATTTCAAATAGGCACATAAAAGGCCCTTTTTAACCGACTTCTTCAAAAAGGAGGAGGTTCTCAATACGTCTGTATGTTTTTTTATATTTTTTTTTATGTTTGTTACGCGATTACTCCGCCAATTATGAATCGATTTTGATGATTCTTTTTTTGTATGGTAGGTCATGCTTCCGAGGTGGTCCCATATAAATTTTATTAACTTTGCTTGGGTAGTTTTTGAGTTAGCGTCAATATTACGTATTTTTCCCACTTAGTTTATCTAGACGATGTTTTCATTTACTCCTTCACTGTTATTTTCATCAGCTAGTGGTATTCGAATTTGTGTGGGGTAGGTACCACTACTAAAAAGTGAGTAATAAATAACTTTTTACAAAAAAACAAAACCGACCACTCAAAACTGAAAAATAACTTTAATTTCGGAAGTCGGTCGCAAAAAACGAAAATTGAAAAGCAAAGACACCGACTTCCGAAATTAAAGTAATTTTTCAGTTTTGATCGTTTTTTTTTGGAAGTCGGTTTTTTTTTTTTGTAAAAAGTTTTTATTAATGTTAAAATTTCCAGAAACATAATTTATTCTAGTTGTCCCTTCCAAAAGGTAGTATAGCATCGTATGGACCATTACACTTACACACATTACACGACCACGTAACAAGTTATTGTTTTTTGTTAACCGTATTTGTGTACCACTGTTGGGCTAAGGCCTCACTTTTGTCCTTCCAAACCATTCTGTTTTGTGCGTTCTCTAGCCATGTTGGCCCCGTTGAACAAGAGATTTTCTTAAAAATCAGGGGCAAAAATTGCGGGGCACAACTGAAAGAAAAATTTTTTTTTTCTCGAAACTATCACTACAATACAGATATGGGGACGTGGGAATACGTCATATCTGAATTGTAGGCCTAAAAAAAAAATATTACTAACTACATCACTATTGATACCCGATATTAAAATAAATCCCTATCGTCCTCAGGGAAGAAGACGAAAGAGCCCGTGCGGACCGCGAGGCGGCCGCAGCGGCTGAAGCCAAAGCAGCCGGCGGCGGCGTGCGCAAGCGACGCGGGTTCGTGCCGCCCGCCAGGGATGCGGACTGTTTGCTGGATCCTGCCGACGAGCCTGAAGGGGGACCTGTCGTCGTGGCTGTTAAACAGGTAACTTTTAAGTTATAAACTCTTCAATATAATACTCACGACGTGCGCAAGCGACGCGGGTTCGTTAAACAGGTAATATTAAAGTTCTAACCACACTATCCTAAACCACAGACTGCCAAGGAATACTTTCTTTGATTTTTCTCAGAATTAATGATTCTTTTATATACTTACTTATTACCGCAGAAAATATCGTTCCTATATGCAAATTACCCTGAAAATTCTGAGATACACGCGATTAGTGTGTGTGTAAGCTGTACTTTAGTAAGGAGCGGAGCGTAGTGGAGCCCTTCGTGGATGGCACTATCTATAACGAAATTTGGTTCTGTCTTGGCGTAATGGACAGCTTAATTTCTCCCGCGAAAAACTCGCTGACTTTTTGTGTTTATGAACAGAAGTTCACAAAAACAAATCTCATATTTATTTCCTACGGAAATCAAATCAGCCAGTCTTGCATTGTGTCACACATACTAATTCACATAAATAAATGTAATTGATCAAAATATATCGTTTTTAACAGAATTAAAAAAAGGAGGTTAACAATTCGACACTTGATACGTATGTAATAATTTCGGAAGTCGGTGGCAAAAAAACGAAAATACAAAACCAAAGACACCGACTTTCGAAATTAAAGGTATCTTTCACTTACTATAAAAGTGTTTTTTTTGGAAGTCGGTTGTTTTTTTTTTGTAAAAAAGTTTTTATTGTATCTTATTTTCCAGCCCGCACCATTGGTAACCGGGGGTCTCTGGACAGACGACGACTTAGCCGAGTTAGTGCGCCTCGTGAAGAAATACCCGGGCGGCTCCGCGGAACGATGGGAACGCATAGCGGAAGCGATGTCCCGTAGTGTGCCGGAAGTGACGCATATGGCCGCCAAAATGAAGGTATTCAAATTATTTCTTAAAATAATACACCTCGTAACGTAACATCACGCCTGTTTTGCCCGGAGGGTTAGACAGAGGTGTACCTATAGTACACCCACATTTCGCCAGTTATATTTAAGTCTCATGTCATAGGCGGCGAGCCTATTGCCACCAACCGGGCACAATTCCAGACACCGGATTGCTATTGAGAAAAAAAAAATTAACCCTCTTATTCATAAACGTTTCTTAAAGTTAAAGAGACGTATAAACGTCGAAAATGTATGGTTAAACAGTTGCTAATTCATAACTTAACTTTATGCAGCGTTTATGAATCCTTATTCATAAACGCTGCGGTAAGTATTTATCTACCACGCTGAAATTGAAGGTGGAATATCTATGTAATTATCTTTAAGAACTTAAGGTACCCTATTTACGCCAATAAATGATTTTGAATTTTTATTTTTTAAAGGAGAACTGCTATAAGATTCCTGGACAGGAGCCTGAAGTGCCGGTCGTGGTGGAGGCGCCTAAGAAGGTTAGTATAAATATTTTGTGTAACGGCATCGATGAAGTAGTATGCTGTTGGAGAGTTACAGCGTAAAGTAGCAACATTGTGCTGAATAACGACTTCCTATCTGGTAGTGGTCATTTTCTTTAAAGTGAGAAATTCCGTCTGCTTCTTTCAAAATTTCAGATTGACATGCTCTAGTGTTGCGAATGTTTCAAACTCAAACTCAAAGCATTTATTTCAATTAAGCCATTTACAGGCACTTTTGAACTGTCAAAGAGTCGGTCAGTTGTTGCCCATGCCAAAACGTAGATGACCAATGAGGGCGCGCGGTGCTAGAGTTGGCCGTCACATGTTACCATTTTCCGAGAGGTTGTAATCAGGATGATGATGATGATGGTGAGGCTAGGTTCACATTAGGTCGGACCCACAATTTTACCGTTGACCGACTATCGAGTTATGGTGTTCACACTATAAGCTGCCGTTCCGACCTAATGTGAACACCCCCGTCGTTATCCGCTGCCCGGCTCGTCACAAATCAGTTGTCACTGTCACTTGTGAGTTGGCTTCTGTGCACAATGGACGACAACGACGTTCTGGTTGTAATGTGGTATTTAAATAGAAGACGTGAGTGGGGTGGCAGGCATGTGGTTTCACCGCTACTACGGCTAGTAGTTATAGTTATATATGCTGCTATTTAATATCCCGCTACGACGCTTAGGAGCCGCAAAAAAAGTCAGAAAGAATGCTATGCGCAAACGAAGTAATAGTTCTGGCGGGCGATGCAATGCGACGCAGTGAGGGTGCTGAAGGATTTTTATAAAAATGTGGTTATCCTGGTATATTGTGCATCTTACTACTTCTACGTGAACGAAGTCGCGGGTGGAAACTAGTAATTATACTGGGTGTTAGGGCAGACACCGTTATCCTTGAAACTAGTGGTTTGGTGTCATCTATAATATACATTTCTATGGGACCAAAACTGAAATCGCGAAAAAAAAATCAGCTGTTCCATACATTTGTTCACTTAAATCGACAAAATGTATGGAACAGCTGATTATTTTTTTGCGATTTCAAAGTTGGTCCCATTGAAAAAGTATCTTATGTATTTCAATAGCGCCGTTCACACTTGTCGGCAAAAGTGTGAACGGCGCTATACAAAGCAGTATGCCAATATATCTTACCCACCAGAAATCGTGGCTGAGTGTCCGGTAGATGTGTTGTCGCCGACAGCTTTATCGCGTCGCCCTAATGTGAACAGAGCGCTATTGAAATACATAATATGCCTGTTTCCTTCCGACATCTTTGTCGTTCCGGTGAAACTGTCGGTCCAACCTAATTTGAACCCGCTCTGACGGTGATGGTGACTATTTGAGGTTGTTGCTGAAAATCAGCGCTGTTGACGATAGGTTCGTCTGAAGTCACGGCATTAAGCTGACAGCTTATTGTTCTTGTTTATTGTTGTTTTAAAGATGGATAATTTTCCACTCAGTAATCGGCATTTCGTTTAATTTGTGATTGTTTTGTTTGTTTTCATTTGGTAATGTCACAACACATTACGCAAGTAAATTGTTTTTGGCCTCTCATCCACAGATAACTATTTATTGCTCTCATCAAGCAATAGACTAGGTAGGTACTACTAGAATAGCAATTGTCAAACTTGTATAATTTTCTGTATTAAATATGAGGCTTTTGGCTAGTTTGTACATATAGTGAATGTCACTCATTATTTTGTATTGTGCGTTTAGTTTGTGCAGAATAAACAATTTTTCTTTCTTTTCTTTCTTTCTTTTTTTATTTCAGAACTATTTAATTAATACTAAATTGTTCATAATATTTGCAGGTAAAAACGCGCAAAGCAGAGGAGACGAGTAGCGGCAACTGGTCGCAGACGCAGCAGAAGGCGCTAGAGAACGCGCTCGCCAAGTATCCCAAGGGCGGCGCGGGCGACCGCTGGCAGAAGATAGCCAACACTGTGCCCGGGAAGACCAAAGTACGTAGCGGTTTGTACAAACAGCAGTACCTATGATCTTCTTCTGTCGATGGGAAGAGCTGGCCCAGAATTCGGCTATATATTTGAAGCCATCGGTAGCGTCCATCAGTTGTTGTAATGTGCAGGTCACGATATTAACTCGTCATATTATTGCTATACAAAAATTGCATACTTAAAGTCATGTCATCCTATGGACACGAGGTAGGCAGAAACGACAGAATGCCACACTAGCACGCGTAGCATGACGCTTTCTATCTCTACGAAGAATAGACAGCTTTTTCTATACAAAGTGACATTTCGTTTCTTCATTTTTGACATCGCACTGTAGAAATCTTTCTACAATCTGTCATTTTGTCTTTCGTTTCCAGCGATCTTTGTCTAGGTCTTTATACATGTAGACTATTTCCGAAGAAAGTTTTCGACTCAAACTGTCTAAATCTGACATTTGTCTATAGTAGTGAAGAAAATTTGATTTTGGAATCGCCAGTAGAAAACTTTCTACTCGACGGCCACAAAGTATAAACGGTTATCTACAAAATCATGATTTTACAAGGGATCCTTTTGAACGCAAAACTGTGATACCCCGTGATTTTTTTAGAGCCGGAGGCGCGCAGAGTCAGCACCTTCGACGTTTTTTTTTATGGAATTTAAAAAAAAAAACAACTTGTTGAGGGATAGGACCCACCATTTTCGAGATATAAGCTAAAGAAAATAAAAAAATACAGTACTGTTTTGCAACTGAAGTCGAGGTGTTGCTTCGAATTTTAGTTCATGACATCTAATTTTATTCCACACATTTGAAAGAATTCAAAAGAGTGAATTTCGTAAAAAGTGCAGTTGACTCATTCTACTTTGCTGCCGTTGTACTGTCTACACGAAACGTCATCTTTGTCTACTCTTCCGTCGACAAAACGGTGCTCATGCTACACCTGCTGCTACGATCCTTAGGGTCGCCGCACACGGGCCACCGGCCACAACCACAAAACGCCGCCACCGGCATATTTCCTGTAGTAAACAACTGTGGCGTTTGTGGCTGTCGCGTGTGGCCCGTGTGCGGCGAGTCCATATAAAACGTATGAAAACTACAGGAAATATAGTAGCGGCGTTTTGTGGTTGTGGCCGGTGGCCCGTGTGCGGAGACCCTTACATACTCCTTTTGCCTCGTTTACGTTCATACATCATACACGCACGTCGGTTGCGAGTACTACGCACCCGACCTTTGACGAACATCACGAATAAGGTCACTATATGTCATCCAAAAATTAAGATCAGATAATTAAGCTTGGTTAGTCTCAAATAAAAATTTTCTAATTACAGGAGGAATGCATGCAAAGGTGTAAATATCTATCAGATATGGTCAGAAAACAGAAGCAGAAGGAAGAAGAAGAAGCTCAGCAGAACGCAGAAGGTGACGTCATCACAGAAGATCAACAAGACGAAGAGTGATATAGGAATAGGCACTAATTGAAACTCGACACACGATTCACAACTTTATGATGTAAAGCATAAGGTTCAATATACATTTTGTGAAATTGAATCGGTTTTATATGTTATGTCATGGTATCCGGTTTTTTTTGGTACCGCTGAATAAAGTATTGAAATTGAAAATAAGGATGTTTTTATTTTTAAATCATATTAATTCTTATAATCTTTTGGTCACCCAGAGTTGCGTGGCAGAAATAACTATGGAATTAGCGTCTACACATTGTGAAAAAATGCAAATTGACACTATTCTTAGTTATAACATAATCTATCTCGTAAAATATTAAGTTAGAGTTAGATTACTTATCAGGCTAGATTGTAATCCATTACTAAGAACATTAGTTCTTATTAATACAGAAAAAAAAAACTGCCTATTTAAAGGAGATTTTCCCAAAATCATGTCATGGACGCTGAAGTATAATATTGCACAAAATAATGTTCATGCCAACATTTCTCAAGATTTCAGTTATTTGTGTAACAGTTTGTTTATTTATTTATCAATATTGTTCTGAACGAATCGCCTTCCGGTTTAAATTCAAGGAAAAAAAAGTTATTGGACTACCACCTAAATTTTCCTTATATAGTGCGTTTATTAAAACTTGACCCGTGACGCGATTGGTAGCGCCAGTGTAGTAGTTTTTGTTGGTAGCACTGAATTTTGCAGTCTTAGTTGGTGGATGCTAATGTAGACCGCGAAATTCAAATTTTCTTACGTTTTTTGCAATTTGTAGGTCAGGTTGTATGTTGATCTAAATATGATTTGCGACCGTAACAAATATGAATTTACAGTATTATAATTATTAGAATCAGCTATATATCTCCTTAAGTTGTTCATGTAAATGCATTGAATGACTATTTCATGAAATCGTCAAATTCCCGTCCACATGTATCAACTTGGTTGGGAGAAAAAATTCAATAAATTAACCGAGCATTATTTTTCAATCATTGCTGTATTTATTATTTACAAAAATATACATATTACTTATTTTACTAAAACTATATGAGCAAAGTACCCATTTCCGATTACATATTTCATTTGAACTTTATTGGGTTTTATTAAGGAGTATTATCGTTTATCGTATCGGGCGAGGGGACGATCCAAATCGTTGGTATATCTCCGGTATTATGTCCTCGTCGTAACTGTGTGGTCTGGGAGGAGACTTCACTCCAGCATAACCTGTAAATTAAATTATAGTTTTTTGTTAAAACAGACGACAAATTAATTTGTTGCTGAAATTGTGAATTAATAATTATTTTTGTAAAGTAAGTTTTTGTTAAGTTGCAGAAATCTTGCTCAGCTCAGCTCATTTCACCAAAAAATTTTATAGAGAGACTTAGCATAATCAGTCTATAATGTTCCCACTGCTGGGACACAGGCCTCCTCTCTGTGAGAGGGAGCGGGCCGTAATCCACCACGCGGGCCCAGTGCGGGTTGGTTGATGTCACATGTCATCGAATTTTTGGTTCTAGGACATGCCGGTTTCCTCACGATGTTTTCCTTCACCGTTTTGAGAGCAGTGGCGATGAAATAATTTACACAAAGTAAAGCGCCTGTCAGGGTTCGAACCTACGACCTACAACTCGTAAGTCGTGACCGTTACCACTGGGCCACCACTGCTCTGAGAGACTTGCTTGCACAAAACTAGCTCAAATGTTTAAATCATCACTCCATTCTAGTCAAGAATATGAAGTTGACTCATGCAGTTAGTTATATTTTTATAGAATACTAGCTTCCGCCCGCGGCTTCACCCTCGTGGTATGTCGATAAAAAGTAGCCTATGTCCTTCCCCGGGATGCCATCTATCTTCTTGCCAAATTTTATCAAAATCCGGTCAGTGGTTTAGACGTGAAAAGGTAACAGACAGACAGAGTTACTTTTGAATTTATAATATTAGTATGGATTATAAATGCGAAAGTGAGTTTGTATATTACGCGTTCCCGCTAAAAACGGCTGAACGGACTTAGATGAAATTAGGCACATTGGTAAACCATGACCTGGAATAGGACACAGGATACTTTTTATCCCGATATTCATAGGAATTATAGTTAATATAAGTCCAACCGCCAACCCATCTTCAACAAGCATGGTTATTAATGCTCGTGTGAGAGGCCTTAGCCGTGAAGCTGGGCAATAATAGCCCGGTATTATAATATGTCGGCAATATTGTCATGGTATTGCTTGTTACCCGGTTTGGTCTTGCTCGGCAACAGCGGCCGGTCGGGCCCCCCGCAGGCTGCGCAGGCGCAGGCCAGCGGCGACGCCACGCGGTGCGGCTGGGCCGAGCCGTCCTGGCAGCTCAGCGTCACGTCCAGCGGGCCGTACTTAGTCGCCTGGCAACACTCGCATTTGGAGTCGTGGACACCGGTTTCTGGAAGATAATAAATAGATGTTAAACTGGCTCATAGAAAATTTGTCGTATCGTCCAAAAAGTTAAACAATATCAGGAAAATTGTCAAGAATGAGTTCTGTTTAATAAAATATTTTAACAAAACTTCGGAATGATGAGAGACACTAGTGACTAGAGGATTCATCATCTGCCTAGCCTTTTCCCAACTATGTTGGGGTCGGCTTCCAGTCTAACCGGATGCAGCTAAATAGAGTATTTTACATGGAGCGACTGCCTATCTGACCTCCACAACCCAGTAACTGGACACTCTAGGTCTAGTGACTAGAGGATTAAATCGATAAAAAGTTGTCTGAGTAAATGGGCCCTAAAAATAATATAAAAGTACAATATAGTATAAAACAAATTCGCTGAGATCTACTAAAATACACACTAGATTTTGATGAGGTTTTCACCATCATTTAGAGCATTTATTCCGGAAGGTTTATGTGTATAAATACATAATGATTTAAATAAGATTTAGCACAGAAATCTTGATGTTTTAACATGTCACCATTGCACCCGAAGGGTTCATCATCAAATCGTTGTGGTTCTTTCCTCAAAAAACCATTTCAGACCTAATCTACATGGTCCTCATATGGCTTGACCAAGATTATGTCTGGACATTAAAAGAGACTGCGACCTCGTGAGTTTGTTTCGGCCTTTCTTCTCAGAGTAGTCAGATAGGAAACGCCGACCTCATCTAGCTTATTTTTAATATTTTTTAACGTGACGTGTAAAAGTGATTCCAATATCCTATTTACAGAATAAACAATTTAATTTCATCATTTCAGCCGAAAGACGCCCACTGCTGGACATAGGCCTGGGTCTAGGGAAGGGTTGTAATGAATACTTACGGTTATTATAGAGAGTGCCCGAGTCGCAAGTACCGCGACACTCCTTGAACCCTTTGAGCGGCTGCTTGTTGACGCACAGGCCGTGAGAGCCCAGGTGTATGCGGAGCAGACCTACCGAGTCCGTGGGGGCTATGCTCGTGGGTACACATTTACCTGGAAAAGAGAGATTTGTTACAGTTTACTATTTAAATAGAACAATCTATCTATACATATTATTTAAAAAAATTGCTGTGCAATTAGCAAAAACCAGAAAATGACTCGACCAATTTGTTTTTTTCTTTTGTTTTGATCGCCTTAATACTGGGTTGGTGTAGGAAAAATACAAAATTTCGTAGACAACCCTAGTTACAAACTTGACAAGAGAAGGTACAGTATGTTTATCAAAGAAAAAAGAAATGTTTCACTTTAAGAATGCTTGATTTATACAAAGTTCAAACTGTAAAATTCTAGAAAAATCTTTTCAAAATGTAGAAAACTGTTTACTTGACACTGTTGTTAGTTGTAAAATAACGCTAGTTTTTTTCCTTATTTTTATGTCATTTTAATATTTTCAAACACACATAAATCATCACACATCACATCAATCAAACATAATCCAGCAGTAAAATATTGCTCCAGGCGAGGCTCGAACTCGCAACCCCGGCATCGCTCACGAACACTGTCTTATAAGTACCGTGCGCTAACCAATTGCGCCACTGGAGCTATGTGTACCCTGGTAATAATTATAGTTGTGGCTTCGAACCTATTGTTGGATTCTGAACTACACTGGCCATCAAAACTTAGTAGTTAGTACCACACTTTTAAAATTGCAATAACTTTTTGATTAGGTACACAAGATATAATTTTCGAAATAAAAATGATTACAAAAATAATTTAATTTCTAAATAAAATTTTCGTGTCACAGTGTTAGTTACCACACTTCTCCGAAACGGATTTTTATGAAATTTTATATGTATTACGGCTTTGCGCAGCAGCGATGGCTGAGCGATAGTGCCGTCATCATCTCGATTCGTTGGTACTCACTCTATAGTGCAGGTTTACAATCATATACGATGATACAGCAAATCAGTTAGTATTTCACTTTCAGAACAATCATCACAGTAGGTACAGCCACGGACTTTAATTGATAAGCCACCTTCAAACTTTTCAATTTTACAGTTATACATTCACGAGATTACACGATTCAACACGAACCGTACGCTTGTAAACAAGATGACAAATAAATTACTTATAATCGGAAATAGTCTTATCCATAGAGGTTGACTAATAAGTTTTCAATGATAAAAATAAATAAAATGTTGCATTAAGTTTATCCAATCTATTTGATACAAACCTCGTTTGAATCAGAGCTCATTAACTCAATTATTCTGAAAACTTATCTGAAGACAGTGACAGTTGAAATGTTGATGTCAGAGACGTTAATTTCGAAGTTGTCGAAATGACTATCATTATTTCTCCGTACGCTAACGTTACTATCGCTACGCTTAAACAATCGCTGCTAGGTTACTGTTGCTAGATCTGCAATTGGTTGACTTTGGGTAGTCACTCTGCTGTCAAGTTTGTAGTTCTGGTTCTCAGGTTAGCCAACCGGTAAAGTTATTAAATATAATTTCCTTCTACTAATACGAAGACATTATGACTTTCCGTGTCGGGAACCGAATAAACCCGATTTGCATTACACGACTAAAATACGAACATTGCCAGGTGGCTCATCAATTAAAGTCCGTGACTGTACAATACTAATAATGTTCACGCACTACTTTCTACGTTCGGGCAAACCGACAGTTTCGCATAGTAGAAGTGGAGGTCTGTATCAATTCGTTGCCCTCACAAGACTGACTGGTCGCTCAGCCACTTCCCTTACCACGTGCCGCCCCACTCTAGCGAGCGCGTCACGGCGTTTACCCTCACCTTAGTACTACAATAATCAATTTAGAGATCTATTATCGCTCAACTTGTTTGTAAAAATATTGATGGAGGCATTATTCTGAAGAAAGTTCTAATATCCTACTAATATTATAAATGTGAAAGTTTGTGTTTGTTACTCAATCACGCAAAAACGGCTGAATGGATTTGAATGAAATTTGGCAAACATATAGTTTATAACCTGGATTAACACATAGGATACTTTTTATCCCGATATTCCCACGTGAACGAGACTTACACGGGTGAAACCGCGGGGCGCAGCTAGTAGATTATAAAAAAAAATACTTGACCCTTATTTGAATCACATGCATATTCCCTATTTTCAGTGACCCTATAATCACAGTCTACAGAATTGTCCTACTGAGAAATGTATGTTTTTTACATTTCTCAACTCAATGTACGGAACGGACGATAAACCACTGTAAGTACTAACACTGTCCTATAATATAAGTTCCACTTACTCAAAGCCTCAGGATGCTCCTCGCACACTTGACAGCAGGTGTCGTTGACGAGGTTCTCGGGCGCGCACGACGACACGTCGGGACAGAACTGTCGCGATGACGTCACGAACACTTCATCCCCGGCCTTGTCGCAGGAGTACGTGGTGCAGTTGTCCTCGGAATGCCATGTTGTGCCTGGAGATGGTGGAATTGGAGATTATCAGTGAATGGTGGTGATATAAATGCTTATAGGCACATCTGGCGAGGCGCAGCGCAGCGCCATTTTCACTGCCAAACAAATATGAACCCTGCACCAGTTGAAATAAAGTTGAAAATAAAAGTTCGAGAGGGTGTCTAAGCAGAAAGAGGCACGCATCTCAGGTTATTTATTCTAAACTTTATTTTTAGACACGGAACGTTTATATTTGTGTGACAACCGCAGCACCCTGCACCTCGCCAGGTGTGCGCGGCCTTTAATCGGAATAATTCTTAGTTCTAAGGTTTTACTCTTGAATTCTATAATGTCTTGTCAAATCTCGTGTCACTTATTTTGACAAGAGTTGTTTGAAGGTTCTACATTACTACAATAGAAAATTTATTAAAGATGGGACGAGACTTCCAAAAACCTGAGTTCAGACAATCGGCTTATTGTACGCAGATACTGCTTGAATAAATGAAAGTCGTTTTCCGGCATCTATCGGACAACTAGATTCTAGATTCAATTTTGCAAAGAGCTCTCTCTGTCACCAAACTTATCTTAAATACCGAAAAGTTATGGTCTATCGGCTATTTTGCGATAATCATGGGAATACGCGTTAATGTATTTTCGGGTTCACCGACTTACCAGGTTCAACCACCTTCTCCTCGACCACACAAGCAGTCTGCTGGCAGTGCCCGCAGCAGTCTGCCGCAGGCGGCTTCTGGTAGGTCCACCCTCTCTTGCAGCGAGTGTCGCAGGTCGCGACACGCTCAGTGTGCGCCAGGCGGCCATCGTAGTCGCGGCCGCACGTTATGTTCTTGCAGGGGTCGCCCGGGGAGGGCCAGGTCTGTCCTTCCTGGGGAGTGCACGGGAGATACGTTACAAGAGGAGTGTAGTGATGAATTAACCGACTTGGTTTTACATCTCAACGCGGTAGATCTGCGTTGCGAGACTTGCATTTTTTACATGTAATGTTTTTTTTTTGCCATCTAATATTTATAAATGCGAAAGTAGGTTTATTTAGCAATAGACGTCTTCTGGCTAAAATGTCTTCAATGATAATATTACCTTAAGCTAAGGTAGGCCGAAATTCAAATTTTCTTACGTTTTTTGCCATTTGCAGGTCAGTATCAGGTTGTATGTTGATTAAAATATGATTCGCGACCGTAACAAATATGGCTTTACAGAATTATAATAATTAGAATCAGCAATACATCTCCTTAAGTTTTTAGGAGTATGAGGAACAGGGTGTAAAGTTCACTCATACTCCATAGAAAAGGGAGGATCCTCCGACCAGACGGGTGTTGTGTCTGGCGGGCAACTGCCCGACGATTGATGTTGGGTTCTCGTATATATGTCCACTGCACGGTAAACTTTAATTGCGCGATGCAGGATTTATGTGACGTCAGTCTGACGTCAGGTCTTTGATGCGTAGTTCGCATGTGGCGATGTAGATACCGCCACAAGTTCATATAAGTGCTAAATGTCATGATTTCATTAAATAGTCATTCAATACACTTATATGAACTTAGAGAGTTGTATTGCTTATTCTAATGTTTATAATTCTATAAATCCATATTTGTTACGGTCGCGAATCAAATTTTAATCAACATACAACCTGATACTGACCTGCAAATTGCAAAAAACCTAAGAAAATTTGAATTCCGCGGGCGATGCTGAAGCTTTCGCCTTAAACCGTTGTTAAAGATTACCTGATAGATCTTGTTGCCAACCCTGCAGGCGACAGGCTCTTCGTTCGGACAACACTTGCCCGGCAGCTTCTCCTGGTTCAGCACAAACTGTTTCTTAGTGGCGTCCGATACTTCTGTGCACGTCTCGTTTGAGCATTGTACTTGTAACTGTAAGGAGAAATATGAGGATGGTCAGATTTTCGGAGTCTTCTTTTTTTCTGGTTATTAACTAACCTGGTGTCAGAGTTTTAAGGCTGCCCATGGGTCTCTGACTTGGCTTCACATGCCGTCGAGAAATATCTCTCAGGCAGGCGATTCGCAGTAAAGTAGTTAAGAAAATATGGGATTTTAAAGAAATTCTATTTTTTTTTCGACTTGGCTACTTGTCTTGTTCTGTTTCGCGACTGGTCAATCGTCATCCTGAGGTTGTCTCGTTGAGACGGGAAACACGGGTCGATTTCTTACTTTTTTATGACTCTTGAGGAATAGTTAAGCTGAGTAGGTTACTAAATATATCTACGTCTATTGTATTTCATTTATCACTAGATGGCACAGATCTTTATTTTAAAAATTTTATATATGTGGTTAGTGACACTAACCACTAAACAGGAAAGAGTTAGCTGTAGTAGTAGTAGGTCGCGTTACTGTAACTTACAGAACTATCTTACTGTAGAGAACTCTCTTACTGTAGAGAACTATCTTACTGTAGAGAACTATCTTACTGTAGAGAACTATCTAACTGTAGAGAACTATTTTATTGTAGAGAACTATCTTACTGTAGAGAACTATCTTACTGTAGAGAACTATCTAACTGTAAAGAACTCTCTTACTGTAGAGAACTATCTTACTGTAGAGAACTATCTTACTGTAGAGAACTATCTAACTGTAGAGAACTATTTTATTGTAGAGAACTATCTTACTGTAGAGAACTATCTTACTGTAGAGAACTATCTAACTGTAAAGAACTCTCTTACTGTAGAGAACTATCTTACTGTAGAGAACTATCTTACTGTAGAGAACTATCTAACTGTAAAGAACTCTCTTACTGTAGAGAACTATCTTACTGTAGAGAACTATCTTACTGTAGAGAACTATCTAACTGTAGAGAACTATCTTACTGTAGAGAACCATCTTACTGTAGAAAACTATTTTATTGTAGAAAACTATCTTACTGTAGAGAACCATCTTACTGTAGAGAACCATCTTACTGTAGAAAACTATCTTACTGTAGAGAACTATCTAACTGTAGAGAACTATCTTACTGTAGAGAACCATCTTACTGTAGAAAACTATTTTATTGTAGAAAACTATCTTACTGTAGAGAACCATCTTACTGTAGAGAACCATCTTACTGTAGAAAACTATTTTATTGTAGAGAACTATCTTACTGTAGAGAACTATCTTACTGTAGAGAACCATCTTACTGTAGAAAACTATCTTACTGTAGAGAACCATCTTACTGTAGAAAACTATCTTACTGTAGAGAACTATCTTACTGTAGAGAACCATCTTACTGTAGAAAACTATCTTACTGTAGAGAACTATTTTACTGTAGAGAACTATCTTACTGTAGAGAACTATCTTACTGTAGAGAACTATCTTACTGTAGAGAACTATCTTACTGTAGAGAACCATCTTACTGTAGAAAACTATCTTACTGTAGAGAACCATCTTACTGTAGAAAACTATCTTACTGTAGAGAACTATTTAACTGTAAAGAACTCTCTTACTGTAGAGAACTATCTTACTGTAGAGAACTATCTTACTGTAGAGAACTATCTAACTGTAGAGAACTATCTTACTGTAGAGAACCATCTTACTGTAGAAAACTATTTTATTGTAGAAAACTATCTTACTGTAGAGAACCATCTTACTGTAGAAAACTATCTTACTGTAGAGAACTATTTAACTGTAAAGAACTCTCTTACTGTAGAGAACTATCTTACTGTAGAGAACTATCTTACTGTAGAGAACTATCTAACTGTAGAGAACCATCTTACTGTAGAGAACCATCTTACTGTAGAAAACTATTTTATTGTAGAGAACTATCTTACTGTAGAGAACCATCTTACTGTAGAAAACTATCTTACTGTAGAGAACCATCTTACTGTAGAAAACTATCTTACTGTAGAGAACTATCTAACTGTAGAGAACTATCTTACTGTAGAGAACCATCTTACTGTAGAAAACTATTTTATTGTAGAAAACTATCTTACTGTAGAGAACCATCTTACTGTAGAGAACCATCTTACTGTAGAGAACCATCTTACTGTAGAAAACTATTTTATTGTAGAGAACTATCTTACTGTAGAGAACCATCTTACTGTAGAAAACTATCTTACTGTAGAGAACTATCTTACTGTAGACAACTATCTTACTGTAGAGAACCATCTTACTGTAGAAAACTATCTTACTGTAGAGAACCATCTTACTGTAGAAAACTATCTTACTGTAGAGAACCATCTTACTGTAGAAAACTATCTTACTGTAGAGAACTATCTTACTGTAGAGAACTATCTTACTGTAGAGAACTATCTTACTGTAGAGAACTATCTTACTGTAGAGAACCATCTTACTGTAGAAAACTATCTTACTGTAGAGAACCATCTTACTGTAGAAAACTATCTTACTGTAGAGAACTATCTTACTGTAGAGAACTATCTTACTGTAGAGAACTATCTTACTGTAGAAAACTATCTTACTGTAGAGAACTATCTTACTGTAGAGAACTATCTTACTGTAGAGAACTATCTAACTGTAAAGAACTCTCTTACTGTAGAGAACTATCTTACTGTAGAGAACTATCTTACTGTAGAGAACTATCTAACTGTAGAGAACTATCTAACTGTAAAGAACTCTCTTACTGTAGAGAACTATCTTACTGTAGAGAACTATCTTACTGTAGAGAACTATCTAACTGTAAAGAACTCTCTTACTGTAGAGAACTATCTTACTGTAGAGAACTATCTTACTGTAGAGAACTATCTAACTGTAGAGAACTATCTTACTGTAGAGAACCATCTTACTGTAGAAAACTATTTTATTGTAGAAAACTATCTTACTGTAGAGAACCATCTTACTGTAGAGAACCATCTTACTGTAGAAAACTATTTTATTGTAGAGAACTATCTTACTGTAGAGAACCATCTTACTGTAGAAAACTATCTTACTGTAGAGAACTATCTTACTGTAGAGAACTATCTTACTGTAGAGAACCTTCTTACTGTAGAAAACTATCTTACTGTAGAGAACCATCTTACTGTAGAAAACTATCTTACTGTAGAGAACTATCTAACTGTAGAGAACTATCTTACTGTAGAGAACCATCTTACTGTAGAAAACTATTTTATTGTAGAAAACTATCTTACTGTAGAGAACCATCTTACTGTAGAGAACCATCTTACTGTAGAGAACCATCTTACTGTAGAAAACTATTTTATTGTAGAGAACTATCTTACTGTAGAGAACTATCTTACTGTAGAGAACCATCTTACTGTAGAAAACTATCTTACTGTAGAGAACCATCTTACTGTAGAAAACTATCTTACTGTAGAGAACCATCTTACTGTAGAAAACTATCTTACTGTAGAGAACTATTTAACTGTAAAGAACTCTCTTACTGTAGAGAACTATCTTACTGTAGAGAACTATCTTACTGTAGAGAACTATCTTACTGTAGAGAACCTTCTTACTGTAGAAAACTATCTTACTGTAGAGAACCATCTTACTGTAGAAAACTATCTTACTGTAGAGAACTATCTAACTGTAGAGAACTATCTTACTGTAGAGAACCATCTTACTGTAGAAAACTATTTTATTGTAGAAAACTATCTTACTGTAGAGAACCATCTTACTGTAGAGAACCATCTTACTGTAGAAAACTATTTTATTGTAGAGAACTATCTTACTGTAGAGAACTATCTTACTGTAGAGAACCATCTTACTGTAGAAAACTATCTTACTGTAGAGAACCATCTTACTGTAGAAAACTATCTTACTGTAGAGAACCATCTTACTGTAGAAAACTATCTTACTGTAGAGAACCATCTTACTGTAGAAAACTATCTTACTGTAGAGAACTATTTAACTGTAAAGAACTCTCTTACTGTAGAGAACTATCTTACTGTAGAGAACTATCTTACTGTAGAGAACTATCTTACTGTAGAGAACCTTCTTACTGTAGAAAACTATCTTACTGTAGAGAACCATCTTACTGTAGAAAACTATCTTACTGTAGAGAACTATTTAACTGTAAAGAACTCTCTTACTGTAGAGAACTATCTTACTGTAGAGAACTATCTTACTGTAGAGAACTATCTAACTGTAGAGAACTATCTTACTGTAGAGAACCATCTTACTGTAGAAAACTATTTTATTGTAGAAAACTATCTTACTGTAGAGAACCATCTTACTGTAGAGAACCATCTTACTGTAGAAAACTATTTTATTGTAGAGAACTATCTTACTGTAGAGAACCATCTTACTGTAGAAAACTATCTTACTGTAGAGAACCATCTTACTGTAGAAAACTATCTTACTGTAGAGAACTATCTAACTGTAGAGAACTATCTTACTGTAGAGAACCATCTTACTGTAGAAAACTATTTTATTGTAGAAAACTATCTTACTGTAGAGAACCATCTTACTGTAGAAAACTATTTTATTGTAGAGAACTAAATTACTGTAGAGAACCATCTTACTGTAGAAAACTATCTTACTGTAGAGAACTATCTTACTGTAGACAACTATCTTACTGTAGAGAACCATCTTACTGTAGAAAACTATCTTACTGTAGAGAACCATCTTACTGTAGAGAACTATCTTACTGTAGAGAACTATCTTACTGTAGAGAACTATCTTACTGTAGAGAACTATCTTACTGTAGAGAACCATCTTACTGTAGAAAACTATCTTACTGTAGAGAACCATCTTACTGTAGAAAACTATCTTACTGTAGAGAACTATCTTACTGTAGAGAACTATCTTACTGTAGAGAACTATCTTACTGTAGAAAACTATCTTACTGTAGAGAACTATCTTACTGTAGAGAACTATCTTACTGAAGAGAACTATCTTACTGAAGAGAATTATCTTACTGTAGACTACTCACCGTCCCATCCAGGTCAACACAGGTGTAGTTAGCGCAGAAATCTGAGGAGGTCCACTTCTCTCCGATGGCTCGCTCCTTGCCGTCAACGACACATGCGACAGGTTTGCAGTTTCCGCAGCATTCGTTGCTCTCAGGAGTTGCGGGGAAGTACTTCGAACCCTGGAGGAGAAGGATAGCTTTGTAAATGGTTTGGGTAGATTAATAAATGACGGGATAATGTTGACAACGATAAAGCCAATAATAGTATACAATAATGGGTTAAACTCAGCTAAAGTTCTTATCAAAATGGACGTGTCGGTAGATAAAATTTTTTGAGACACTAAGTCACTAAAAACTGTTTTCTGGAGTCCAATTATTGTAACGCTAAGAGTGTTGATACTTGCGACTGTCTTCTTCTAATTCAAAGAGAAAGAGAGAGAGAACGCAAAATTTTCGCGAAATTTTAAATTTTTTCGTCATGTGGGTCGTTTCCAAGGTTTTCGAGGGTGCTAAAGCCGTTATTGAAGTCAAAATTAAAATCCAAGCTGGCGGCTGGGGAAATTTTAAAATTTCTCGTCATGTCTATCGTTTTCATAGTTTTCGAGGGTGCTAAAGCCGATACTATAGAGGCATTAAAATTGAAATCGAAGATGGCGGTAGCGAAAAGTTTGTTTTTGTTTTATTGTGCCTGAGAGGTAGGTTCTTGTTAAATGAAGAATGCTTCTTCATCGCTACATGTCCTTACTTTTTATTAGGAAACTCCTCAAAATACCAACGGCCTACGGAAGGCCGTTACCGAAACTTGCTCCGAATCTCCGATGCATTGCATAGAATCCAATGCTACATTTGTGGCAAGGCATGGCGGAACCAAGTCATGATATCATGTAGGTATTCTTACCAGCTGGCATTCAGTGTGGCATTGTTGTACAGTGGTGATCTTCTCAAGCTTGCCGCGTGTGTCGGTCTGCTCACACTTGTAGCTCTCGCACGGATTCGTTGGAGACGTCCAATTCTCGCCGACCTGTAGAAATAATTTGATTATTTGCAAAAAATTAAAAAAAAACTGTAACTTTTACACGTCAATAACATTTTATAAACAAGATGAGGAAGAGAGGAGCTGAGAGGAGCTCTTGGCTACGTAATAACAGCCGCACCGGTCGATCCATCAGTAAAAGCTACGCTTGCCGGGGTTGGTCTGTGGCTGGGTGACCATATTTACATACCGAGACTCCTTCATGTCTCGAAAGACAAGTTAAGCCGTTGGTCCCGGTTGTCATTCGTGGTTATTTGACTGTCGTAACGGTTCGTCAGAAGCCCGAAAGTCTGACAACCAGTCTTACCAAGGGGTATCGTATTACCCAGTTACTGGGTTTTGGAGATCAGGTAGTCGCTCCATGTAAAATGCGTAGTTGGGAAAAGGCTAGGCAGATTGAAACTAGATCAGGCGGAAACACTGATACAAACTCAATTGTGTGTGTGTAAGTTTCTGATTAAACATAATGTCCACTTACACCCTGCATGACAATCTACGGGTTTTATCGACGGAAGTGTAGACAAAATGACAGATTGTGATTGTTTATCTGTCAGTTTGTCTATTCTTCCGTCGACAAATCCGTTTCTATGATTGTCAAGCGTACTGGCACTTTGTCTGTTGAAAATCATGGGAATCGGCTGAATGCGAGACGCACAGAGGGCCTAGACAAGTGACAATCGCTTCGAAAGCGTTTCGTATTTCTACAACGACTTTCAACAGGATTGACATAAGCTTTACGATAGCTTATGTCAGTCAGTACATTTTTGCCTTTTCCATCATCGTTATCGCGGATAGAATGTCACTTCGTCCAGGGCCTCAGGACCGGTCAATGTGGCGATGCTTTAGAGAGGGTTATGTCCAGCAGTGGACGACTGATGACGACCATGATGTTCTTACCTTGTAAATATTATCAGCATCCCTGCAGGCGACCTGCTGCGGCTGCGGGCAGCACTGGAAGGGCACGGCGCGCGGCTCCAGCACGAACTGCTCCGTGCTGAGCACGGCGGGGCAGTCGCTGACCGCGCAGCGCGCCGACGCAGCTCCGCTGGCGGCCTCGCAGCGGCACGTGCGGCACGGGCCGTCCAGCCACACGGTGTCGAGCTGGGGAGACATGAGGAGTTAGGTGTATAGCTTGTTTCAATATATCATGGGGAAAGAAAATAGGTGTTAAGAGCGTGCATTCTGCAAGCGGGCAATGTTGCAAATAGCTGTCAAATATTTCGCTGTTTTAATTAATTTGGCAATATTACTGCATGGAAATATGAAATATTGCTAACTAGTGAACTAAAATATTGATCATCGATATCGTAACATCGAATATTTAGTTTTAGATATAAAATAGGATTTGGAAACTTTCCAAATGCCCTTTTCACACCTAAAACAATAAGAACATCAAATTCAATACTTCAGTGTTATAATAACAATTAATTATAAATATTTTAGTTTTTAGTTTTATTTGCTATGTTGCCAACTTTTAGAATTAATGCTCAGAAGTGTGTGCTGTGCTGTGCCCTACAGGGTCCATAATGAAATTATACAGTTACCACCTAATTACACATTATGGTAAAGCAATAAAGATACTGAGTATTGAATATTGTGTTTCATACAAGAATTTTAAGAAACATTCAATTTCATTCAAAAACTGGGAATAAATAAAATGTTGGTTTTCTTAATTAAAGTATCACAACTGAGTGTGTGTGTGTGTGCGGTAACTTACATCTTTAAGAATAGTTTGCGGTGTGGTGCGCGACTTCTCGCCGCCCTTAGATGCAGCTTCCCATTCCAATGTTACAACACATTTGTCCTTAGGCAGTTCTGAAACAATTAAAATAAGGTTAATACAAACAATTTTAAACAAACCTCAGCAAATCTGCGACCGATAATGGTGCCAATTCTGTTGTTCACAAACTAAACTAAATTTAAATTCAGTGCATCTTTTTCTTTCTATTTCATTAAGAAAAGGGACAGAAGATAAACTTTAGTTTAGTCCTGTCAAATTGTCACTACTCCATACAAGTTTAGACGCGATTACGCAACTCGTTCATGGGTCAATGTATACGCTTTTATAACAAACTTCCCATTGACATTCGAAACTTACCCATTAAACGATTTAAAAGATGTATTAAAACCAAACTTTTATAGAAAAGGGTACTATAAGATTTCAGATTATTTAAAAGACACAAAAGCATGGGATTGATCTGCTCGCTCTGCTAAGCATTGTAACATTTTAAATAATATGGAAAATCATCAAAGTATATCTACCAGTTTTATTTACAAATTGACATTATTGAATATTCTATACAAAATGACATGATTACTTTGTAAAGTATTTTATTATTGTGAATGTGAGGACTATGTGAATTTTTATTTTTTTTCGTTCTCAGTTAATTTTATCGATGGTCTGGCAATTTGAGAATTTTAAACCCAAATGTCCTTTCTTTGGTATCGTTTGTCGAGTCGTTGAGCTCCTTAAGTTCTGAGTTGAGCTCCACCATTACTGACAAATGCTTGCACTGACTGGACAGGTCCACTCAAATCTGTGTGGTTCTTTCCTCAAAAGACCATTTCAGACTCGAATTTAAATGGTCCTCATATGGCTTGACCAAGATTATGTCTGGACTTTAAAAGAGACTGTGGCCTCTGAGTTTGTTTCCGCCTTTCTTCTCAGAGTAGTCAGATAGGAAACGCCGAAACGCCTCATCTAGCTTATTTTTAATATTTTTTAATATGACGTGTAAAAGTGATTCCAATATCCTATTTACAGAATAAACAATTTCATTTCATTTCATTTCATTAAAAACTTGCCTACTAAAATTACGTCAATTTACGTCAGGCGCTGATTAATTTGACAGGACTAAACAAAAATTTATCTTCTAGGACAGAAGATAAATTTTTGTTTCATAATGAAATAGAAAGAAAAAGATGCACTGAACTTAAATTTAGTTTAGTTTGTGAACAACAGAATCGGCACCAATGTTTCCAACTCATCGAATGTTGACTGTTTTGATTGGTGGACCAGCCTTATAAGGTCACATGGGAGCTTTGAAAACAGGCTGCTCTTTTACAGGCTAAAAAGGGAATAACCGTATTGCAGATACTATAGAGGTAAGAGGAACAGGGTGTAAAGATCACTCATCCTCTATAGAAAAGGGAGGATTCTTCGACCAGACGGGTGTTGTCTGGTGTGCAACTGCCCGACGACTGTTGTTGGGACGTTGTATATATGTCAGTCACGTGGTCGCTCTACTTGTGCGATGCAGGATTATGCGTGACATCAGTGTGATGCGTAGTGTGGAGATGTAGATGCCGCCACATTACGCCCCTCCGGAGACCGGAGCTCGATAGTTGGCCGAGTCGTGCATCTTGCAATGCTTGCCAGGGCCCACTATTGATGTCGGGACGTTGTATATATACTCGTAGCGCGGTAAATTCTGCTTGCGCGATGCAGGATTTATGTGATGTCAGGTTTTTGATGCGTAGTTCGCATGTGCCGTAGTAGATGCCACCACAATACACAGGGAAAAAATCTGATTATAAAATGCCAGCGCTATTATCATCACTTAGAAGGAAATGTCACCACACCTCTCTGACTTGAATTTGTATATTAAATATATATTATAGTAAATATGTATGTAAGTATATGTATCATAAGTTGATAGCGTATTTATGTACTGTAAAAACTGTTTTATCTATAATGTATTATGATATATATATTTTTTCTATTTTTTTTCTCTTTGTTCCTCTCAATCAGAGCACCCGCCATCTAATCTCTTCACCACCCTTGGTTGACTGGTAGAGAATGCCTAAGGCATTAAGTCCGCCTTTGTACCTTTTTTTTTTGAGTGCGAAAAGTTTAAATAAATAAATGTTTGACGACTACCTTGCTGTTCTGCCACTTACCACACTTATACTCCGCGCAGCACTTCCCAGTAACATTAGTGGTCTTCAAGTCCTGGAACTTGGGGCACTCAGGTGGTTTAGGACAAGTCCCCACTCGGCACAGGTACTGCACGCGAGGACAACAGCCACTGTTGTCTACTACACGCTCCATGCCTGGTTCAAAGACTTCTACGTCTTTCTCGTTGAGGGAGGCGCATTGGTCAGTGGGCATGCATTCTGAAAATACAGAATCGTACAGTATATACTATATAGGCTCAAAAAAAGAACAAACGTAAAATACAATAGACGTAGATATATTTGCAATTGGTCCGGGGGCGCTCAGTGTGGCAACGCGTCGTGTTCTGGTTTGCAATTGGTCAATCGTCATCCTGAGGATGCCTCGTTGAGAGGTGAAACACGTGTCGATTTCTTACAAAGTTTTCTATGACTCTTGAAGAATAGCTAATCGGAATAGATTACTAAATATATCTACGTCTATTGTATTTTATAATGGATTTCCGCGAAGACACGCCTGAATCAATTAACTATGAACAAACGTTCATATTTTGTTCTACACTTAAGGGGGATGCGCTAAGGTACCCCTCGAAATTCAAATTATCTTAAGTTTTTTGAAATTTTCAGGTCAGTGTCAGATTGTCGTTGATTAAAATATGATTCGCGCCCGTAACAAATATGGCTTTACAGTATTATAATCATTAGAATCACCAATATAACTCCTTAACTTATAATAATCATTTGAATCCTGAAATGTCATGATTTCATGAAATAGTAATTCAATAGGATTATAATGAACTTAGAGAGTTGTATTGATGATTTGAATGATTAAAATTCTATAAATAAATATTTGATACGGCCGCGAATCATATTTAGATCAGCACATAACCTGATACTGACTTGTAAATTACAAAAACCGTAAGAAAATTTGTATTTCGCTGGTTACCCTGACGCTTTCGCCTTAAAAGGTGAAGTTTTGTTTTATATTTCTTCTATATAGCTAGCTGTGATCGATGTAAAGAACAGCATACGTACGTACTAGATGTAGTGAAAGCATCCAAAATACACTTCTCATCAGAAAAATCGAAACACCTTGCAAGTTTATGTTTTGTAAGGATTATCAGAAAAATGTGTATATTTAGGAATATATATATATAAAAAGGGAAGTGTTTCGATTTTTCTGATGAGAAGTATATATATAAGATATACCACTTAATATTATCAAGAGGTAAAGTTGATTTTTTGAATGTTTGTGAAACGTAATCTTTGGAAATCGATCGACTATCGAAATTCTTTCACTAATGGAGAGCATAATTAACTTCTTGTACCAGAAAAAGCACAGTTCTTGAGTGAATCTCCATGAATGTGAAACCACGGGACAAACTAAATTTTAAATAGAAGATAACTGCCGTTTTAAGTTGATTATCAATTTTTTTGCGGAATAGCATTATATTTCTCAAATTGTATTTTTTGCAAATTTATAAAAATTACCGACATAACATTGGACATTCACATTATTATTACTAACATTGGCAGGTTATGTCTATAATTTTTGTGGCTTTAGGCATATTCTTACCGCAAGCGAATTCGGTGCATCCATCAGGCGTGGTCTTCTGTTTCAAGACCTGTCCGAAGCCACATTCCATCTTCTTAGCTTCAGTGCAGTTCTTCTTCGGTTTTAGTACTAGAAGAAAAATAATTTGCATCAGGATACGTAAAAAAGGTTCTTGTTGAATATGGTTTCATCACCAGATATTCGCAACAGTTGTCTATCCACCTGAGGGCCAATTCTCTTACTTAAAAACTACTTACTGGTGAAGGGTGGGCATTTTGGGGGACTGTCTTATGTAATTTTGACGTTCGAAAAGTGCTGATTCTCAGTCTAGTTTGAATAAATGACTTTTGAATTTGATTTTGAAAAAACGTTCACATTCATGTCGCAATCTGTCAAGCTTGTCAAAAATTTTGGTAAATTGATGGTTTTTTCGCCCGCGGCTTCGCCCGCGTGGTATGTCGATAAAAAGTACCCTATGTCCTTCCCCCGGATGCCATCTACCTCCTTGCCAACCATTTTGTCGAAATCCGTTCAGTGGTTTAGGCGTGAAAGGATAACTTACAGACAGACAGATTTACTTTCGAATTTATAATATTAGTATGGATAGTTACGAAAAGTTTATATCATCAGGATGTGGACATGTTTTTGCATCCTGCTTCTGTTACTAAGCACAGCTGCATATAATTGAAATATTCTTGCATGAACGCTCCATGAACTTCCATGGAGAGGCAGATTTTAATCAGCAACGGACTGATTTGACTACTTCTCTTCTGCTTCTGAAAAGACTTCTTTACTTACCGCACAAGTAGTCAGCACAGCAGTCTCCAGGCTTGGCAGGCTTGGTGATGAGGTCCTCAAGCTGTGAGCACACGGGCGCCACACACGTTTGTGTCGTGCACGACACGTGCGCTGTGTTGTCGCCCGATAGTTTGCTGCACGTGCATTTTGTGCAGGCATCCTCCTGTTTAATAGTTTTGTTTGAATGTCCGAATAGTTTGAAAAAGTAAAGAGTATTGTCTGAGGTTAATATTTTTACTGTTTTCGCGAGGACTACTAATGTCGTTTGCTTGTCATGTTAGGACAATTTTATCGTCTAGAATTGTTTTTAATTGTCGATAAAGCCCATTGTATTTAAAAAAAGTAATTAATTTATATACACACAAACACACCAGTTATACCATACAACACCTGAAACCACCTCTCTAGTCTCCACTCTGGAATTCGTACCCCGAGTCCCAAGATACAAACTGTCTAGTTTGGGGCTCACTGGTAAATCATTTTGTAACCTAGCTATAGGTATATATTTTAAGCTACTCATGTCGTCTCAACCTGGTGTTAAACTGTAAACCTGCTTACTGTATTACTTGGACATTAAACAATTTATTTTTCTTTTTTTAATATTGACGTTTTTTTCTCACAAATAGAGAACCTCGTCACTTCTATGATTTAAAATATTCATCAATTGCTTGGTATTATATCGAATAATGACCATCATGGACAACTACTAATATTAAAAAAAACCTTATTATTTATAGTTTTCTAAACAGAAAATACCACTTTTTTTTAAACTTAGCCAAAACTTATTTTTGTCTAAGTGGCCTACGTTATCTTAGTTTTTAAACATTAGTCCATAAAAGTTTTAAAACATTAGTGTTCATGGTTGTTATATAAATTAAGAAAATTTTAGTATGAAAAATGCAACTTCTTTAAAATTCAAAACGCTGATTTCTTGGGTGGGGACCTAATATTAAATGTTGGTAAAAACCTTTTTTATAAATGGTTTTAAATAGTTCTTACCTGCCATTCATCGCCAGCATAGTGTTCCTTATTAGCGTCGCATGGGAAACATTTCGTTGGTTCGATGCACGTGTTGTTCACTCGCACCTAGAAGTTATAGATAATTTCATATGAACTCAAAGCGTTTATTCTGTGAGACAGCAAAGTGCGTCGCCTTTGGTATTGAAGATGTCAATAGCCTTCTGTGATCATTTACTATGTGGGCAACCCGTTAGCATAATCAGCCTATAATGTTCCCACTGCTGGGACACAGGCCTCCTCCTTGTGAAAGGGAGCGGGCCGTAACCCACCACGCGGGCCCAGTGCGGGTTGGTAGATGTCACATATTTCCAAATTTTTGGTTGTAGGAAATGCCGGTTTCCTCACGATGTTTTCCTACACCGTTTTGAGAGCAGTGGTGATGAAAATAATTTACACAAAGTAAAACCTGTCAGGTTTCGAACCTACGATCTACAACTAGTAAGTCGCGGCTGCCACCACTGGGTTACCCGTTTCATCATAATCATCATCATTTCAGCCGAAATACGTCCACTGGACATAGGCGTCCCCCAAGCACCGCAACTTCAACCGATTTTGTACTTCTTGCATGCAGCAGATTCCCGCAGCCTTCACCAAGTCATCGGTCCATCTTGTGGGAGGCTTTCCAACGCTACGTCTTCCGGTCCGCGGTCGCCACTCCAGAACCTTTCGGCCCCATCGGCCATCTGTTCTGCAAGCAATATGCCCTGCCCAGTTGCCCACTGCCACTTAAGTTAGGCAATACTTCGGGCTATGTCGGTTCTCCTCCCGCCACCCGTTTAGTTTCCATCAAATAAAATAAAAAAGGAATAATGTATTATTACCTTTCCTTCAGGACAGAAGCATCCCTCTACAGCTGGTTTGTCACACTTGTCAGGGTTCTTGGTCAGCTCGTCACTGTTCTCGCACGTCATCTCGCATTTCACACAAGTGCGGTATACTAGAGGCTCCTCACTAAAAATAATACAATTATGTATATACTTTTTGCGATTTGTTTAGTACACGCGGTGCGGGAGGGGTGTGGTGATGCGAGAGCTCAGTGATTAGTCAACTTGTGACAACTGTCACCCCTCCCGCACCGAGCTGCTACCCCAGGAACGGACTCAGATAAGCGGTCGGCCTGTAGAAAGACTCGAAAAATCAAAGCGTAAAATAGTCACAATATGTATAGACGAGACAAGAACGAGAAACTCCAGCTTCGAACGTATTCTGAAGGTGTATCCAAGCATTGCGTGACAATCGTGCGCGGCTGCCGCGCGCGGCGCCTCACGCTTTGTTTGGAAGACTGCCGCGCGCGAACTCTTCCGTCTACCTGCCACGCACAAACATTTCTAGCAAACTTTCGTCAATAATTGTGTGTTGGACGAATTATTAGCAGAGCTACCACACGCAACCGCTTTCATGTCAACTGTAGTGCGCGGCGTGTCTCGGATATGCCGCGCAAACATTCGTCGGTTTAGTCCACACAAACGCCGCGGTAGAAATGTGTCCTGCAAACGCCGCGTGTTGCTGCCGCGCTCGTGCCGCGCTATGTTTGGACACACCTTAACATGCACTCTCACTCGACAGTCTCGGTGCTTATGGTACATTCTTTAATCTTCATACACCCCAATCCCTAAAATTGCGTTAGTACACTACAATGTCGGGGCGTATAATAGACCCAGTTACACTTTTATAAACTTAATAAATGTATATTTTGTTGTTTGGTAGTTGCGTAAAATTTTAAAGGTTGGCTGGTGGCTCAAAAAAATGTATTCTTCGAGTAACCAGAGGGCCTAGACAAGTGACAATCGCTTCGAAAGCGTTTCGTATTTCTACAACGACTTTAAACAGAATTGACATAAGCTTTTCGATAGCTTATGTCAGTCCTATACATTTTTGCCTTTTCCATCATCGTTATCGCTGATAGAATGTCAATTTGTCTAGGCCCTCTGGTGTCAGAGTTTTAAAGCCGCCCATGGGTCTCTGACTTGGTTTCACATACCGTCGAGAAATATCTCTCAGGAATGCATTTATGAGCTTATTGTTATATTTATAAGTAACTAAATTGTCAGGTCACTTACCAAGGGAATGGACAGAGGTCATTCCTCCAGTCTTGCAGACACACCCCTTGCCTCCTGCACTCCGCTACGTATCGTTCCGCAGCGACACAGAAGTCCGTTGCGTTTGCGCACAGATCCGCCTCGCAAGCTTCCACGAATGACTGCGGTTCTACTAACGCGTGGCACTAAACATACAGAGAATATATCCTTACATATTGTAAAACAAAGTCCCCCGCCGCGTCTGTCTGTCTATCGTCCTGTACGCGATAAACTCCAAAACTACTGCACCGATTTTCATGCTGTTTTCACCAATGGATAGAGTGGTTCTCAAGTAAGGTTTTAGTATCTAATAACCCACGCGGGCGAAGTCGCGGGCATCAGCTTCGGCAACATCGTTATAAATACGTTGACGACACGGTTGGCGCAGTGGCTGAGCGATGGACTGCTGCGCAACGTGTCGTGGGTTCGATTCCCGCACGGAACAAATATTTGTATGATCTGCAAGTAGTTGTTCCGGGTCTGGGTGTTTAGTGTATGTGAGTTTCTATGTTTGTAAACGCACCCACGATACAGGAAGAAATTCCTAGTGTGGGGCAACGTTTTAAAAAAAAAAAAAAAAAAAAAATAATAATAACTAGCGACCCGCTCCGGCTTCGCTAGGTTTTTACGACTTGACAAAACATCGAGATTTCTTAGTTATATGTTACTTTAATATTAACGTATTATACATATAAACCTTCCGGAATAAATTCTCTAAACGATGGTGAAAACCTCATCAAAATCTGTTGCGTGGTTTAAAAAAGAACAACACGGACATACAGACAAACACGAAAAGCGACTTAAATTTTATAATATCTATAGGTAGATATGTATTACTTATCTGTATACATATATACAGGGTGTAAGGGTAAACACCGTTGTCACTCAAACCATGGACTTAAATATAAATTACCGAGTAACAATAGAAAAAACGTTAAATTTATTAAAAGATTTTAAAAAGTTTCTATCCGACACCGTGCTCGCTAGCGAAACAGCTGACAGACTGAGAGAGGGTTCGCGCTCGCGGCCGGACAGGTCATGTTACGCGCCACCGACTCGTGTTGAGACGCAAGTTCTTTGCCCTAGCGCATAGGGTGAAAGGATGTCCACTCAATCTGTATGGTTCTTTCCTCGAAAGACCATTTCAGACACCAATCTACATGGTCTTCAAATGATCTGACCAAGATTATGTCTGGACTTTAAAAGAGACTGCGACCTCTTGAGTTTGTTTCGGCCTTCTTAGAGTAGTCAGAAAACGCCGACCTCATCTAGTTTTAATTAAGTAATAAAAACTACAACAAAAATATATATATTATAACCCCAAAAGAATTTTAAAAAAAATATATGTAATAAAAACTAAAATCCAACTACGACTAAAAAGGTATAAACAAGACACCACAGACAGACAAATTACAAATCCGGAGTCACACGTAATCTGTTCGATTTATGCCCTAACACGTGTGACTCCGGATTTTTTTTTTTTTTTAATTCTTTTGGGGTTATAATATATATATTTTTGAAATGTGCTCATTAAACCCTTTCATTTGATACCTAACATGGTACGAATAAACAATTTTTTTTTTCAAGTTTTTGACTTTATGTCCTCTAGAGGGCGCCATTTTTAATTTAATGTGACGTAACATGGCCTATAACCAGCGGACGATCAAGAGGCTTCCAACGATACCTCATTTGTCAAATTGTGATGAGTGGTTTAGAAGATATGAGGGAACAGATGAACATACATACATACATACCGGTCAAAATCATAACCCTCCTTTTTGTGACATGTAAAAGTGTTTGTACAAACCTACTTATAGAAATAAATCATTTAATACAGATATCCATATTCCATAGCCCACGTTGACCACTTACCATGAAATAACAAAGAAATACTTACAGCTCCAAACCTATCCGCGTTATACAGGTTGTAGCACGGGTTGGACTCGGGCGGCGGCAGCACACACTCGGGTATGACAGGCTGGTCGCACTGCGCTTGTTCTGAGATGTCCAGGGCTTTCAGGGTGGTTGGAGAAGCTTGCCAGGATTTGCCATACTGGTGAGGGAAAGGCAAATCTTTTAGTCTTTGTTGAGGTTCATAACATCAGTGATAGCCTAGTGGTGTTTTGGGGTATGAGGAACAGGGTGTAAAGTTCACTCATCCAGCATAGAAAAGGGAGGATCCTCCGACCAGACGGGAGTTGTGTCTGGCGGGCAACTGCCCAACGATTGATGTTGGGTTCTTGTATACAATGTGGAGAAGACAATACAACAAGATATGAAAACACTGGCAATACTAATGCATAAGAGTATTTTGGAACTATCAAATAAATCCTAACATGGAAATTAATAAAGTCATTTTTCAAACAAACTAAATAGTAGTGATGGACCAACTATGGGGTTTGCCGATCTTTGACTAGCTATCGTAACTAAACTATTGGATATATTTGATTAATTTCTTGTATGTAGACCGAGAACGTCATTAGATATACGGAGTTTTATTTTTTGTCGTATTGTCGTCTCCACCTTGTATATGTCCATCGCGCGGTAACCTTAATTGCGCGATGTAAGATTTATGTGACGTCAGGATTATTGTGTGACGTCAGGTCTTTGATGCGTAGTTCGCATGTGGCGATGTAGATACCGCCACAGTGTGACCGTCGGACTGCAAAGTCATAGGTCTTGAGTTCGAACCCAAGGCATGAACCTCGCGAACTTCTAGGATTGTATAATTATCACTTGCTTCAAAAACGGTGAAGAAAAACATCGTGAGAAAACCTTCCTGATGCCTGAGAGATATTTCTCGACGGCATTAGTTCTTGGGATAAATTCATCCCAACTACGGAACCCCTCATTTAGCGTGGTCCAACACGCACTTGGCCGGTTTTATTTTAACTATAATAGATACTACTCCCATTGTCTTACTCTTTCCTCTCCTATGTTGGTGAGTCTTACCTCTTCAAAGTCGTCAGTTTCCGTGCCGTTGCTGGTGAGCAAGACCTCCTGGTACCCTGCGCACACGCCGCACAGACCCTCGGTCTTGTTAGCGTACATGTAGGAAGGTACGCGGACTCTAAATTCCATCTTCGATTGGAGGACTGTTAACTGTTGAGTAAGGTTAAAAAGACTGTGATAATGTACTACTTTTTTTTTTCTATCGATATCCTAACTAATATTATAAATGCGAAAGTGAATTTGTTTGATTCTTACGCTTTAACGGTAAAACGGCTGAGCGGATTTGGATGAAATTTGGCACAGGGGTAGACTATAACCCGAATGGACATACTCTACTTTTTATCCTGGATCGTAGACGAAATCGCGGGCAACAGCTAGTCTAAGAAATATTTTTTTAAATAAGTGTAATTTACATAATTTGTAGCTAAAGTCTATTTAAATCCTTGTTTCCAATATTGATGTTATTTCCACTTAAACAAACATCAACTTTATGCGAGTGTAAATAAAGTTGCTTTTAGACTGACTAGTACCGATGAAACTTGGACCTTCACCTTGGAACTTGGAACTTCATATTTTTTTATTACTTAAAAAAATATGAAGTTGTAGCGCTACAACTTCATATTTTTAACTTAACTTAAAAACAACTTTGTTTTTCGTAAAACTCGTGTTTGTTTACATGTTTGGCAAATAAATTCCGAACGCAGAATAGTTTTTATAGCGTCTTCATGAACTTACCTCAACATGTATATCCGGTAGCAGTATGGTGACGTCCTGTCCGTTCTCCTGACTGATGGTCACCCAGTCTTTCTTCACCGGGTACTTGAACAGTGCCTCATTGTCGATCGTTGTTAGCAACTGTTGCAGCAAAAATATTTTTGTCTTAGTTTATGTGATAAAAATTATGTTATGTTGTAGGTACTCTTGTCAGGAAGAATTTTTATGATAACCGTAGTATCTCAATCTGCCTAGCCTTTTCCCAACTATGTTGGGGTCGGCTTCCAGTCTAACCGGATGCAGCTGAATACCAGTATTTTACATGGAGCGACTGCCTATTTGACCTCCACAACCTTTACTGGGTTGTGGAGGTAAGATAGGCAGTCTGGGTAATACTTGGTTGTCAGACTTTCGGGCTTCTGACGACCCGTAACGACTGTCAAAAAAACACGAATGACAGCCGGGACCAACGTCTCATCGTGTTTTCCGAGGCGCGGTAGCAGTGTCACCTATTTCCCCGTTATAGCAATTAATATAATATTCTGTTTGATTTGCGTTACTTAAATATAAATTGACGGGCATAGTTACCTACACGTTACGTTAATTAGTATTTCCGTGACGTTACACGACGTTGTTCAGCGTCTTATGAGACGATAAATTCCCCTCATTTAACAATATTACGTGGAATACCAAACACGATCCAAAATGAATAAACACTGGAACAAAGCCGCCTCATTATGAAAATGGACGAGCGGCCATAACTCATCATAAAGTGTTTAGAAATAACTCAAATATAATTCAATCGCAAAACGTTTAGAATCAGGGTTCATATAAAAACGGGCAACATCAACAGTGATCGGAAAAAGGTGAGCTAAAATACCTAAAGTTCGAAAAAGAAACGAGAGACATGGTGGAGTCGCCTTACGACAAAATATTTTTTGGGACTAAAATTATTAAAGCTGGTATGTAAATTACATTAGCTTCCGCGCTTACTTACATCGTTCAAACGAAGATAAGGAGATTAAGTAAATTTTTTGAAAACAATAAATGGTACATACTCTTTTTTTAAACAGAAACAGGAAATGAATTCGATAGTTGTTTTACTTTATTAATTTTGGTTGTACTTAAGTGATGTCCCGAAACACCGACATTAGTCCCGAAAAAATATTTTAGTCGTAAGGGAAGTCTCCACTTTCTTGTCTCTGTTCTTTGAACTTTTGGTAGATTAGCTCACCCTTTTCCGATCTGATCATCAATCACATAAAGTGTTTATGTATTGTTGCTCTACATAAAGCAATGAAAAGCTACCAAACTCACCTTTTTAGTCTCTGGATTCTTGCTGACATGTATAACCTTCTTCTCATAGAGCAGATGCACCACCTTCGTACAGACAACGTCACCGTTGTCTTCACACGGTCCATTCGTAGAGTATACTTCGTATTTGTGTTGACCACTCTCGTTCCTGTCTCTTGAAGCTAAGTAGGTGCAGTTGCCCAGGAATGGAAGGTCGTCACCTTCGAAGGTCACGTACTTGGCTGGAGTTCCTACGCCGTTGCAGGTGCCTAGGAGAAGGTGGACGGTGTTTAAAGTGGTGATGAATGAGTTTTAGTTATTATGGTGGATCCGCAGCGACCGTAACATTCTACATGGTCCTCATATGCTCTGACCAAGATTATGTCTGGACTTTATAGAGACTGCGACCTCTGAGTTTGTTTCGGCCTTTCTTCTTAGAGTAGTCAGATAAGAAACGCCGACCTCACCTAGCTTATTTTTAATATTTTTTAATATGACGTGCAAAAGTGATTCCAATATCCTATTTACATAAACAATTTCATTCAAATTTTCTTACGTTTTTTGCAATTTGCAGGTCAGTGTTAGATTTATATCAAAGTATGATTCGCGACTATAACTTATCATCATCTGCCTAGCCTTTTCCCAACTATGGTGGGGTCGGCTACCAGTCTAACTGGATGCAGCTGAATACCTGTATTTTACAACGAGCGACTGCCTATCAGACCTCCACAACCCAGTATCTGGGTAATATGATGCCCCTTGGCAAGACTAGTTGTCAGACTTTCGGGCTTCTAACGACCCGTAACGACTGTCAAAGATCTACAAGTGACAGCCGGGACCAACGGCTTAACATGCTTACCGAGGTACGGAGGAGTCTCGGTACGTAAAGATGTTCACCCATCCACGGACCAATCCCGGCAAGCATACCTTAACCAGATGGATCGACCCTTACTAAGCCCCGAGTTTCTTCTTAGCCACGAGTTCCTCCTTAGCCACGAGTTCCTCTTTAGACACGAGTTCCTCCTTAGCCACGAGTTCCTCCTTAGCCACGAGTTCCTCTTTAGACACGAGTTCCTCCTTAGCCACGAGTTCCTCCTTAGCCACGAGCTCTCAGTATTTCCTCAATACTCACAATCTAGACATTCAGTAGGCGGTATGCACTGGTCTTTCATCCTCAGCTTGCCCTCGGGACAGTAGCAGCCCGGGAAGCACTGCCCGTCCTCCGCGGCGCACGCGCGGGTCACTGCGCCGTACTGGGAGCACGTCGGCTCGCACTGCTTGCGGTAGCAGTCGTAGTGGACCAGGGGTGCTGGGCAGTCGGCAGCTGTGGGGAAAAGAAGGGATTTTTTTTTTTTTAATTGGTGAAATAGTAAGGTAAGTAGTTTTAAATTCCAAGTTTTGAACGATTTTATAGTATTTGTCCAAAAGTTAGACCCACGGAGCACCGAGATGCCGCGGCGGCCGTGTCTGGGCGCGGCGATTCTACGCTCTGCGGTAAGAGCGTTTACGCTGAAAGTGGGCAACGTCTATACCCCATTTGAAATAAGATTAGACATTAAAACAAACCCTTTTACAGTCCGTTCAACCGATTTTGACTTCTATACCGTAGGCATAAGGATAGCATTAAAAGCAAAAAGTTACACAATACCAACTATCTACTGCGGCTGCCATTTGTCATGCACCAACGCAATAGAATTCAAAATCGGTTGAACGGAATGTAAAAAAGGCTGATCTTTACGTCTAATCTTATTTCAAATGGAGTATAGTTGTCTAAAATATTGATTATGAAATGCAATAAATAATATCGTAACACCAAATATTTAGTTTTTGTAGTAAAAAAAGGATTTGGAAACTTTCCAAATGCCTTTTTTACACCTAAAACCGTTACAACTTAAATTCAGTGTTATAATAATTGCAATTCATAATGAATATTTTAGACAGTTCTTTAGCCATATTTCATATTTTCATACAGTAATATTGCCAAATTAATCAAAACAGGTAAATATTCGACAGTTATTTGCGACGTTGCCAACTTTCAAAATAAAGGCTCTTAAGGCGAAAGCTTCAGGGTAGCCCGATCATATCATATATGGCCGATTCCCATAATTTACGGACCGTTACTGGTTAATATTAAGACTCTTTTATCTTTACCAATATTGAAGCAAAGACCTCAAAGGTTTGCATAGTAGACCCTCCCATATGGACATAGCTATCACAATCAAATTACCTTACGATATTTATATTCCCAGTTTGGCAATAAAAAAGTTACCATTGGTAAGAAAAACTATTCGTTTTTGTTTATAGGAACCGAGCATTAAATACCTGTACCTTATTATGCATAGTACTATTTTACTTCATACACTTCATACCTATTTCTGCCTCCAAGCACTGATGCCGTGATCCGCTATAGGGCCGACGGAAGACCGGGCCAAGTAATTAGGGGCACTCCAGACTTATCATACCGTATGGACTTAAAAGAATAGCACCACCCTATGTCTTCCTGTTGGTGTCATAAAAGGCGACTGAGGGACTTCCATCGCCAACCGCCTGCCAAGCGTGACGATTATGACAATCCAAAATGAAGCACAGAACCGGTCGTAGTAGCGGTGCTTGGGGGAGGCCTGTATCAAGCAGTGGTCGTCTTTCGGAGCGTGGAGCGCACCTGCATTACCTCTAGTAGTCTATGGTATTACGCGATATTGTCTTTGATTCCTTGACATTACCCAATAAGTCACAGACTGTCAAACTTTTATCGGTTGAATTTGGCTTTTGGCTAATTTGAATGTATGTTTTGTCTGTTTTTTTATTGTTGTATTATTGATGTGCGTTTTGTTTGTGCAAAATAAAACATTTTTCTTTTTTTGCTTGGTATTGCGATGTCCAAAGGCGGTGAAGAGCCTTCTTTGCAACTCATTAAAATTGAAAAAACATAGCTGTTACTCACGGCAGTCCATCATCATCCTCCAGTAGGACAGGTCCACGTTCCTGTCTGCGGCCAGACACTCCGCCACCAGCTGCTCCACCAGCAGACAGCGACACTCCTCCTCAGTCCGATGGGTTCCATTCACGATCAGTTGGGAGCACTCGCAGATCTTCTCTAAGCAAATGTTGCGCCATTTGTGGAGGTTTAGGACGTTGCCGCATTGGGAGAGGGGCTCTTTCCTAGAGGGCAATAGAGGGGATATAATGTTATCTTGTTGAATATTTTAGCGTTTGTAATACTTCAATAATCCAATAAACTTGCAACATGAGTCTCAAGCTGGGCAACTTTGACATGTTTACAATCATTACAGAGTGTTGAGTGAGTCGGGTTGGCGCCGCGCGGCCACGAGAAGGTCAGAGGCAAACTTTTTTATAACTACGTTTTGACAGCTGACTGTTGAAAGGATATTATATTTATTTTTTCGAATTTATAATACTTATTGGAAAAATACAATAAAAGAATTTGGGACAAAATTGCCTCAAATGGACTTGGAAATGGAAATTGCAAACCGTTAACAACCACGTAAAGTTGAGACAAAGTAAAAAATCGATATCGTCTCGTTAAAGATCTACCCAGTTAAGAAATGACGGAGAATATATGAGCGTGTAAGTTACGTCCAGTTTTTTTAACAGAAGTCATCATTCGGTTTTCTGTTTGGACACCAAACTCCAATCGAACTTTGACAAGACCTGTTTGTTGTACAGTTCTTAGTTCCTTTGGTATTTTAGTAATTATATTCTTGCCGTATTAAAACAGATACTGAGATTCGTTTTATTTACTAAGGGCGAATTCGACCAAACATTTATCCCTAGTATAAAATTAAATTTAATTTAATTTTTGACAGATTTTCTATACAAACACTGTCAGACGTCAATTTTGTTCCGTCAGGGAATAAAATTGACGTCTAACAGTTCAGTTAAATTGACAGTCTGACAGTTTTTGAATTTGAATAAAATTGACGTCTGACGTTAGACAAAAATCATCTGAAAATTTAATTAAATATTTATTCGCTGCATTTAACTTATACTAGGGATAAAAGTTTGGTCGAATTCGCCCTAAGTCTCATACTTTGAGTTATCTTTTTTATATGTACGATTGCACGTGTTTCTGTGACAATAAAACATCTTTTTCTTTATTTCATGCTAGGCCAAGAAATCATTAAAATACACTTTTTGTTTTATGCTTACGTTATAACTTCACACAGCTCCCAAGCCTTCCTCTGCTTCTGGTCGGATATGATCTGGGTCTGGCACGCGTTCGCGGGCAGGCCGGGCTTGGCCCAGGCGCGCCCGAACTCGTCGATGCTGGTGGCCAGCCGGCCGTCGGGCAGGCGCCGGTCGTTGTTCGGTTCGCCATCGAAAGCGCCGCAGAGGCCGTCCACAGCGCCGCTGTAGCTTTTGAAGACCTGGTCAGTTTGGGTGGTATTTTGAGAACAGAAATATTTCCATTTAACACATAAAAACACGACACGTTTTGTCTCCCTGAAGGGTTAGGCAGAGGTGTACACATAGTAGGTATACACACATTTCGCCAGTTACTTTTAAGTCCCATGTAATAGGGGGTGAGCCTATTGTCATCAACCGGTATCGATATCGGTAATAATTAATAATTTGTTCTGACAAAGGTTGGTTAACAGAATAAACGACTATCGGTTGATGGTTAATTGAAAACGGTGAAGGAAAAGCTTGAGGAAACCGGCATGTGTTAGAACGAAAAATACTTACAGGCGCGCTAAGTGTCGCGCAAATTAATTTAATTATTAGTAATTTTTATTAAAATTTTAAGTTAATTTAAATTTTATTTTATTGTAATTCAGATTTCGCTTAATGTTATTTGTAAAAAAAAATAAAGTAATAAAAACTAAAACCCAACTACGACTAAAAAGGTATAAACAAGACACCACAGACAGACAAATTGAAAATCCGGAGTCACACGTATTAGGGCATAAATCGAACGGATTACGTGTGACTCCGGATTTTTAATTTGTCTGTTTATACCTTTTTAGTCGTAGTTGGGTTTTAGTTTTTATTACTTTTTTTTTAAATTCTTTTGTGGTATATATATATTTGAAATGTGCTTTCCTTGCCTTTCATTTGATATCCAACATGCTACGATTAAACATTTTTTTTTTTTAGTTCCTTACTTTATGGCCTCTAGAGGGCGCCATTTTTATTTAATGTGACGTAACATAGCCTATAACCAGCGGACGATCAAGACGCTTCCAACGATACCTCATTTGTCAAATTGTGATGAGTGGTTTAGATGATAGGAGGGAACTGATGAACATACATACATACATACATACATACATACCGGTCAAAATCATAACCCTCCTTTTTTCTTCGCCGTAGTCGGGTAAAAATATATGCCTATTCTATGAGTCTGCTACTCGAAATAAATTAATTGATTTGATTTGATCTGAAAAATGCAAAGACGTGACATCTAACAACCCGTACTGGGCCCGCATGGTAGATTACCCACTCCCTCTCGAAGAGAGGACGCTTGTGTCCCAACAGTGGGAACATTATATATATGCTGATTAATTATGCATGGTTGATGATGCTGTAAAATAATAACTTAACGAATAGCGCTAGCGAATAACCTACATGATGTTGAAATATCTGAAGTAATTTAAAAATTTATAAAACTCACCCCAATCTTAATATCTCCTTCAGAACTATACAGCACGGTAAAGTTATACCTCCTGGACTTGACAGCGATGCCATTGCCCAGCCGGTCCACATTGAAGCTGTTCTTCTGGAAGCAGATCTTACTGGTCTGTTCCACCGTGTACTCGTAGTTGTCGTACTCTATCATCATGTTCGGTTTGACGAGGATGAGCTGGTCGTCTTGGAGAATAAGGAGTTCGTTCTGGCAGCCGTCTAGGCGGCATTTTTTGCGGACTGTGGGGAGAATGTTAGTTTTACCGCTGGAGCCCACTGGCGGCTCGGCACGGCAACGGATTTTTATGCGATAAATACGAATGTAACTTAATAGTATGACAATAAAATTGAAATTTCAACGGCAACGATGCAGCAGTATCCTTAGGCATGCCGCGACTTCCTTAGGCATCATCATTGAAATTTCAACTTTATTTGCATACAATTAGGTTATATTTTTATTCGTCGCCTAAAAATACCTTGCCATGGCGTGCCGCAATGGGCGCGCTAATTAGAGTAGGTTTGTATGAGTTTAAGTGCGTGTTGAAGCGATTGAAAGTAACCTTTTTTCCGGTTAACAAACAACTATTTCGTCAAAGATTGGTTGTGTAGTTCAACTTTCGACGATCTCACACAAACAGATTATTGAACGTACATGTCTTTTTCCCAGGCTGCACTTCTTTTGACACGCCCATGTTCTTTAATCTTGTGATACACAGGCACCGGTTATAAGTGACCTTATCTTTTTGATTTTTTTCTATTGGCCTTATCTTTTTGAAAGATATCAGCAACTAGCTGTTGGCCGCGACTTCGTCTTCGATCCAGGATGAAAAGTAGCCTATGTCCTTCTCCAGGTTATGCTCAACCCATGACCAAAATTTCATTCAAATCTCCCAACTGTTTTAGCGTGAAAGTGTAACATACAAACAAACTCACTTTCGCATTTATAATATTAGTTAGGATAGGATCGGTATATGATCTTCTAGTGGAGCGTTATATTTCTAATTAGTTTGAAAACTGATTTTCATGTTAACTTAAGATACTTAATTGATTCAGGCGTGACTTTGTGGAAATCCATTATAAAATATAATAAACGTAGATATATTTAGTAACCCATTCCGCTTAACTATTCTTCAAGAGTCATGAAAAACCCCGAGTCGTGAAACACCGAGCGCTCGGCATGGCAGCACGTCGTGTTCTGGTTTGCAACAGGTCAATCGTCATCCTGAGGATGCCTCGTGGAGAGGTGAAACACGTGTCGATTTCTTACAGAGTTTTTCATGACTCTTGAAGAATAGTAAAGCGGAATAGGTTTCTAAATATATCTACGTCTATTGTATTTTTCACGTTGACTGAATCAGTTTGGTAAAATTGGTGGTTTCTTTTGTCACTTGATATTAGCAGTAAGAACTTACCCAAGATAGTCCATGCGTCGAATCTGTTCTCCCTGGCCAGGATATGGAAGCAGGCGTCGTATTTGTACTCGGTGCCATCAAACGTGTTGAACGTGCGACCTGTCACGTTACAGAACACGGGACGTTCCGGTGGAGGCACACATTCGTATCTGATGGTGGAAAAAACGAATGCTTAGGAACTGTGGTGAGGAGCTCGTGGCTAAGTAATAACAACCGCACGGGTTGATCCATACGGTTAAGTGTTTCGCCATTTTTTTGTCAACTTCAATGTTAATATTTGTGTGTTTTACTGTTAAGTGTTATTTCAAAATGTTAACACAGTCTACTTACTGAGGACATTTATTGGATCCTTTGGCAGCAGTATCCAACTTCAGCGAGTAGCCAGGTGGACAGGTGACTACAGAACAGATGGGCGGAGGAGTCACAACTCCAGGCTTGTATGGAGGAAGCTTCGGGATGCACTTGAACTGCTGGCATTCTTGTTTGGGAGTCTGTGGGGTTGTGTTCACGTCAGGTTTGTCGAGGGAGAAGGCCTGGTTTGGACGAGATGGTGGTGGTAGACCTGTAGAAATAATGTTAGAAAACTATTTTAAAAAGGTAAGCAGTGATAACCTAGTGATGTGACCGTCTCGAGTTCGAACCCAAGACACGCACCTCTGACTTTTCGGATTCATGTGCGTATTGTATAATTATCGCTTGATTTAAAAACGGTGAAGGAAAACATCGGGTGGAAACCGGCATGCCTCAGAGATATTTCTCGACGGTCAGATGGAAGGTCAGATGCGTAGTACTCGTGTGCGTGTATGACCAGTGGGCCTAGACAAAGTGATATTCTATCAGCGATAACGATGATTCAAAAATGTATAGGACTGACATAAGTTATCGAAAAGCTTATGTCAATCCTGTTGAAAGTCGTTGTAGAAATACGAATCGCTTTCGAAGCGATTGTCACTTGTCTAGGGCCTCTGGTGTATGAACGTAAATGAAACAAAAGGAGTATATAAAGAGCGTGGCAGGTAGCGTTTTATTTTTTCTGCCAACCCATATGAGAAGACGTGAGTTTATGTATGTACTAGCATCCGCCCGCGGCTTCGCCCGCGTGGTACGTGGATAAAAAGTAGCCTATTTCCTTCCCCGGGATGCCATCCTCCACCCTCCTTGCCAAATTTTATCGAAATCCGTTCAGTGGTTTAGGCGTGAAAAGGTAACTTACAGACAGACAAACAGAAAGTAACTCTGTCTAGTTACTTTCGAATTTATAATATTAGTATGGATTAATTTGACGTGTTTTAATTTATTGCGTTTATAAGAATAAAAAGACATCGCTTACCATAACCTCCTTTAGAGTATCCACCCTTAGAGTAACCACCTTTCGAGAATCCAGTCTTGGCATATCCTCCCTTAGAATAACCTCCTTTAGAGTACCCTCCTCTCTGGTACCTCTGGTAGGAGTACCTAGGTCTTGGCGGTGGCAGTTCAGTGGCAGAACCGTATGAAGGTCGAGAGGAACTAGGTTCAGTAGTGGTGTAATGGATGCTGTAGCCTGGAGGACATTCTACCTTCGGACACTCTAGAGCTAAAAGAAATAAAATTGTGGTGATTAGGATTTTAGTTGGACTGTTTCGTTTTGGTTAATTTTGAGTGTTAAATTGTGCGTTTATAAGTAATAGATTTGGAGTCAAATTGCCAATTAGAAGTCGTGTGTTGTTAGTCGTTGTTCTATGTTTAAATAATTAAGCCAATGTGTCACGCATAAGGTTTTATTGACATGTTTTATATACAAAACTGTCAAACCGATAATATATTTATTCTTCACATAAGAAAGTAATCTGACGATTGAAAATCGATCGGGACTTACATATTTGTCGGCACCGTCAACGAGAAACGTGATTACGCGGCCCTAGTAAATGTACTGTTGCTACTTCGGCGTCGTTATCTCGTTTTCGTGGACGTCCCGCACACAGTGCAGTGGACAAACGGTCTTACAGTGGTAAATTATACCTATTATTTGGTCAAATACAAATTAACGAACTTTAAATAGTCTTGATAACCAAGGAGTTTAGAAAATATTCATTATCAGACTCTCGTTAGCAATAAGCAAATAGATGAAGCGTTTTATTTTAATGGTTAAGTACTAGGATTTAGAGCCTATTCTGATTTGTAGCAGCGGTGTGACGTCAGCCTGCTTGGATGCCGAAAACATAACGCGTCGCCTGCACACATAAAAAAACAAAAACCGGCCAAGTGCGAGTCGGACTCGCGCACGAAGGGTTCCGTACCATTATCTATAAAGCGGCAAAAAAATCATGTCTGTTGTATGGGAGCCCCCCTTAAATATTTGTTTTATTTTAATCAATTATTTATTTTTAAAGTGAATATATAACTAAATATTCTGTGAATATTTCAAGCGTCTACCTGTTGCCGTTATCAATATCGAGCAAAAACGAGCAAAAAAATCACGTTTGTTTTATTGTTGCTTAAATATTTATTTTATTCTGTGTGAAAATTTCAAATGTTGCGGTCACGGTTCATGAGATACAGCCTGGTGACAGACGGACAGACAGATAGACAGACAGCGGAGCCCGGGTCCCGTTTTACGCTTTGGGTACGGAACCCTAAAAAAATACGCGAAGCCGCTTGTGCCGTCGCGAAATAACGTCGTCTTCGAGTTCGAGTGATGAAGATACTAACTCGTTAAGCGTCCGGCTCGGCAGAAAGCAGAACGGCCACTGGACATGCACCGGTAAGCCGATGTGTACCACGCCGCGCGGCACTCCCGCGCATACCGTGCTAATCAGTAACGCTTAATTGAAAAATAGGCGCTCGGTAAGTTTTCCGTACCGCGTGTATCGAGCATGCCGACAAATCAGAAGAGGCCCCATGTGCAAGGTTCGCTTGGCGACTTGGTGGCAAATTAATGACGCCAATATAATAATTGCAAAGGGCTCTAACTCAATTCATGGCAATAATCAGTCCTTACCACGTGGTTTAGTTTTTTTTTTTTGGTACAATAATTTAGTATGCCCATTGGTTTTGAGGAGGCGAGGTCGGGAAGATCTCCTTCTTGAGGATGCTAACATTCTTGTATTGGACCGAGACTGGCCAGCGAAATGGTACCCTAAAACCATATACACATAATTGTTTTTCGTCCGGTTCAATGCCAATTTAATAGGTAAAAATTTTGAATTTTTTTTCATCATAGTCCAGTCAATTTGTTAGATAGATGTGTTACTTATACATAGGTTAATTTTAAATAATTGCTGAAACTTTTCACCGTTTCTGGATTTATAAAGAGTTTTTAAGTAAATTGAGTTATTTTTGTGTCCGTATAAAACGTCTCTGGTCGTACTATATTCTAATAAAAAATAAATATTTAGAAGATATACTTCAATTTTAGTTTTTATTATAGTGTAACTGTCATGCATGAACAGTTACCTCCTATTAGCTTTAAAGTTTTGTTTATTAATGGTTATCTGTGAACAGCACTGTGGGCAACATTGTAAACGTTGTAAATAGTATTTAAAGATCTCATACACACATGAGATATGCAATAAAGGTTTGAATTGAATTGTTACTTAGGCTTATGTAGCATAATCCTTCTCGCTTTCGTGTAATCTGTGGGAGTGATTACGTGAAAAGTGGCGGAACTGTGTAACAGGAAACCTGGGAAGCGCGCGGTATTTTATTTGACCAATGAGCACGCGCGGTTTTAGAGTTGGCCGCCAAAAACTACCTTAGCTCCGCCCCCTTATGTTGTTACAAGGCAAGATGTCAGATGTTACACATCATATGCGACTATTGTAAAACTAGCTAGTTTAAAAATATATATTTTTGTGTATTTAATGTAGCTGTATGTTGTTCCAATTTAATATATTCAAAAAAGAGTAAGAATATGAGCATACTCAAAATATGTAATTTACTGCTTTAAATACTAATTTTCCGACAACTTATCTGCGAATACAAATAAAGAAACGGTAGACTAAAATAATACACCAGCTTAAATTGCGTTTTAAAGAAAACTACTGTTAGTCATTTTAAAAACCCGGATTCAAAATGGTGAAAATTTTTCTGCGAGCTACTGGGAAGTAGCACCCGCCGGGCGCTGCCACGGCACCTTAGATAGTATTACAGTCAACCACAGATCGCTGGAAGTTAATTTGTTTTTTGGAAGCTTTATTATTTTCCTTTAAAAAATACAAGTTCACTACTCACGTTTAGCTGTAACAGCAGCAGCAACAGTAGCAGGCGTTTGAGTGGTTACAACCACAGGTTCAGCGACCGTGCTCCTGACCGTGCTGGTGGTGCAGTACTTCTCATCATCAGGGCAGTCCTGCAGGCCGTCGCACCACTTCTCTAGAGGTAGGCAAAGCTTGCTCGTGGGACAGATCTTGGTACCAGCTGGACAAGCCTCGCAGATGCATTCGCAGGTCGATGGGGATAGTTTTGGTACTAGGTCCTAGAGAGAAAAGTGTGGATTTTATAGTTGAACTAGATGTTGTCCGCGGGTTTACTCGCATTCATATGATATAACATAATATCACGCCTGTAATCCCCGAAGGGTTAGACAGAGGTGTACCTATAGTACACCCACACTTCGCCAGTTATGTTTAAGTCCCATGTAATAGGGGGCGAGCCTATTGCCATCAACCGGGCACAAATCTAGACTCCGGGCTGCTACTGAGAAATATTACATACATACATAATCAGCCTATAATGTTCCCACTGCTGGGACACAGGCCTCCTCTCTGTGCGGGTTGGTAGATGTCACATGTCTTCGAATTTTTAGTTCTAGGACATGCCGGTTTCCTCACGATGTTTTCCTTCACCGTTTTAAGAGCAGTGGCGATGAAATAATTTACACAAAGTAAAGCGCCTGTCAGGGTTCGAACCTACGACCTACAACTCGTAAGTCGTGGCCGTTACCACTGGACCACCACTGCTCTGAGAAATATTACTACAACTAAATTCTACTCTTTGATAATCCGGATGAAACTATCCGAGTACCTATGTAATTCTGTAAGTTTGACAACCAGTCGTAGCAAGTGTTTTAAGAGTGTCAACGTGCGCATTTCTCGGCGCATTTGACGTTTCTCATTATACATGCCGCGATAACTTTGTATGAACGTATACGTAAGAGATCGAAAAATCAAATTCATAATCCTCATTAATTACTATGTTATCCATACACTATAACAATGAGTATCATTCGAAAGCACCAAGTTTCACTTTATATTGGAAAAATGCATATTCTGACAGGTCGTTATTACAATGTCATGTCTTTCGGTTCGTTGCTATGGCAACGGTAGTGCCATCGCAACAAACAACGGCGGTTCCCCGTCACTCAGGATGCCCCGTCTGATAAATCTGCTCCGCAATCCGCCTGCGCGGTGCGCCGTCACTCAGGACTCGGCCTTAGACTGGAAGCAGCCCCAACATAGTTGGGAAAAGGCTAGACAGATGATGATATTACTTACCGGAGCACATTTACATTTCTTGACGGGCTCGCAGGCGGTGATACCTCCGAGCTTGCACACGCACTCGTCGCAGTTTGCACCGCGGAATGTTGACCCTACTGGGTACCTGATGAATGGACATGATAAGTTAGTTCATAGATACTACTAGCCCGCGGCTTCACCGCGTGTACACTAATTCTTTTTCTAAGAATAAAAGTAAACTTAAAGTAATCACAGTAGAAAAAAAAATGGAACGAAGTTCGTTCTCACGTATGATTTAAACCAAAAACAATTTTCACGGCCTCCATCTTGGATTTACATTTTGACCTCACTATCGGCTTTAGCGCCCTCGAAAACTATGAAAACGACACCCATATATGACGAAAAATGCAAACTTTCGCAGCCGCCATCTTGGATTTTCATTGAGACCAAATTCGAAAGAAGAAAGTCGCATGGATACAAATATGGACGCTTTTTCGCGTGACGATTTCTACGGCGCGTATCCTTAATAGACCCGTCGGGAACATAGGACATTCAATGGGCTTAAGAGGATGTTTCCCATAGAGAAGAGTCGGCAAGAAACTCCACGGTAACTCTTTTATTAAAAATAATTGTCTAATACAATGTTAACAGGTATGGGAGGACAGTGTAAGTGTAGATAAAAATAATACATACGACATAAACGACTCGATACAGGGACACTGGTCCCTCGTCACGCAGTTCTCTCCGTCATAGTACTTGGCAGGTGCTTTGCAATCACAATCGTCTTCATCAGTTTTATGTACGCCGGGACATATCTCGCAGACTGCACGCTCTGTGACTATGGGCTCTCTGTAGCGGGATGTTGTTACTTCTGGTAGCTTCTCGGTTACGGCTGGAGGAAGAATACCTCGGTTACTAATATTAAAATTTCGTGTTTGCATGTGCTGGCCTGAATATCTATTATACATTGTAACAGCGAATCAATTTTCACGCCTCCCCCTAAGACCTAGGCCAAATATTTTCTGTTATTCGGATAGCTCATGGTCTAAAGAGGTGCCATTAAGGTGGATGCGCTAGGGTGGCCCGCGAAATTCACATTTTCTTACGTTTTTTGCAAAAAGAAAATTTCGGAAATCATCAGTCAATACACTTACATGAACTTAGAGAGTTGTATTGCTGATTCTAATGTTTATAATTCTGTAAATTCATATTTGTTACGGCCGCTAATAATATTTAGATCAACATACAACCTGATACTGACCTGCAAATTGCAAAAAACGTAAGAAAGTTTCAATTTCGCGGGCCACCCTAGCGCATCAACCTTAAGAATATGAATTAAAAATCTAAAAAAAATATATAATTCCGCAAACTTTCGCGGGTATTCTGGTATTTTACAAAACAGAATCAAAATATGTAGGTACAGTCGTGGAATGAAAAGCTTAGACTCCTTTATATGGGCACAATACTAGCTGTGGCTCGCGGTTTCACCCACGTAAATCTTGATCCCGTGGGAATATCGGGATAAAAGTATGTCCTAATCCAGGTCATGGTCTTCCCATGTGCAAAATTTCATCAAAATCTGTCCAGCTGTTTAAGCGTGAAAGCGTGACAACTCACTTCCGCATTTATAATATTAGTTAGAATATAATAGGCTCCTCATTATGAAAGAAATTAATTACGGTTTGCAACGTAACATGTTACAGCAGTGCAGGAAAATAATGTAAGTATTTAAAAATTGCTTAACCTCAGTTAAAACAATATTTAATCAAATAAAGTACAATGATGATGATGAATGGTGATGTATTTTGTAGTGTTTGTTTTTTTTTTGTTATAATATTTTTGGGGTGTACATTAAAGTATATATATATAAATAAATAAATAATGAAAAAATCCAAAGAAAAAAAAAATCTCACGGTAGGGCTCAAAGCACCCAATAGGCTCGATCCTCATTTCAATATTATCCTTCCACGTAATAGGTAACACCTTCAAATACTGCGCATGTATCGGGGGATAGAACTCTGTAACTTCAGTAGTATCTCTGTCAAAGTTCCCTGGGAACACCTGGTCTGCTCCCTTGCTGTCCACTACAGGGTTGAAGGTGGACAAGTCTGAGGTGTACATTATCTTGAAGGTGGACACCCAGCCGTAGGGACCGCCTTTAGTTTTGATGCCTGTTATGTTGCGCGGTGAAGTGAAGTTGAACTGCGGAAGGAAATGATTGGTAAAGATTTGTACCGATAGGTTTAGTAAAGCTCAACACACATACATCACACAAGGCGGATGCGTGTCGGGTGCGGGTCGGGTCCGAAATAATACGACCAACAAGCGCGGGTCGGGTCCGAAAGAATATTACACAGATCAAAATATGGAGCGAACAGTTTTTTATGACATGTCTCCTGGACCCATCCTTAGCCAAGATAAAATGAATAAGTGTAGTTTTATGCAAAAAGTTTCCAAATTTCAAAATTTCAATATTTTTGTATTGAAATTTTGAAATTTGGAAACTTTTATGCTTTGTCTATACTATGTAATCTATAACTTTCTCCCATATCTTCATACTTTGTGAGAAACACACCGTTTAAAATCTTTTTAAATACAAGGTGTAAACAGACGCATAAAATAGTCGTGATCTACGCATGCTGTACATCAACCTAAATTACAATGAGCAAAAATTATTGCTAGGAAACAATAAAAAATATTTTAATTTTTTTGCTTATTTTTGGTGTGAAAAATCGCTGTTCACGGCAGCGCGCAATGTAACGCACGCAAAACATTGTGATTTTGGGTGCATACCAAGGTATAATTGTGGTGAAGTTATAACATTTAATGCTAGCAGTCGTGAAAAAAAAAACCGGCCAAGTGCGAGTCGGACTCGCGCACGAAGGGTTCCGTACCATTATCTATAAAAACGGCAAAAAAATCACGTTTGTTGTATGGGAGAAATTAAATATTAATTTTATTCTGTTTTTTAGTATTTGTTGTTATAGCGGTAACAGAAATACATCATCTGTGAAAATTTCAACTGTCTAGCTGTCACGGTTCAAGAGATACAGCCTGGTGACAGACGGACAGACAGACAGACAGCGGAGTCTTAGTAATAGGGTCCCGTTTTACCCTTTGGATACGGAACCCTAAAAAGGAACTTTGACCTTCAATATATCCGTAACTAGAAGGTCCCCAGGTATGGTCCAGTACAAAAAATATATATCACAAAGGCGGAACGAACAAGTGAGTGTCGGCTTCGTTTAGTGTATTTCTACAGCCTTTATAAATAGGAAATGTAAATCACATGGCCTAGACAAGTGACAATCGCTTCCAAAGCGTTTCGTATTTCTACAATTGACATAAGCTTTTCGATAGCATAAGTCAGTCCTATACAGTTTTGCCTTTTCCATCATCGTTATCGCTGATAGAAAGTCACTTTGTCTAGGGTTTCAGAATATTACTGCTGGGGAGTTTGTTGCGCCAGTTTTTCCTCCCAGCTAAAGCACTAGGAGGTGGTGAAGGGTGGGTGTTTTGGGGGACTGCCTTATGTCATTTTGACGTTCGAAAAGTGCTGTTTCTCAGCCTATTTTGAATAAATGACTTTTGATTTTGACTCACCATGATCCATTCTCCAGGCGTACTGTACAGCGCCCTCCAGCCCCTGTCTCCGTCCAGTTTGAAGTATTGCCTGGCGTCATTGTTGGAGCTGACTTCTATCATCTCCACCGGCAGGTCGGCGCCTAAGCCGAGAGGCTCCGAGCAGCGTTCGGGAGGTGGCTGTGAAGAAATCATCTTTTTTGAAATTGGTTGGTTGAAGTCGAAGTAGTTTAACTTGAAACGGTGAAATAAAACAGTGAATGAACTTTTTTTTTCTTAAGTTTGACCTTGATAAGCCAAGCGTAGCGTAGGGCGGTTTTCGCAATTAGAATATTTTAAACTTTACGCGTGATAAAACAAACTCTTTTTTTATAGTTTCTGGCTTTAATTAAGTTTATTTTTGTAAGTAAAAACTGCGCTGCTGTGCTCTTTAGCATAATCGGCTTATTATGTTCCCACTGCTGGGACACAGTCCCTTTTTCTGTGAAAAGGAGTTGCTCTACACTGCGCTAGGTCTAAAATTCTTAGTTGAAAATGTTTATATTATGTCCAAAAATATCGTAAATTCAACCAATTCTTTTTACTAAACTGTTAATTTTAATGTGTACCTACATTTTTTATTTTTTTATTTTGTTTTTAAATTGTCTTTTATACGGATTATGTGGTCTGCAATACTATATTTATTTATATTATTTTAAATTAAATAACATACCCGAATAGTAGTGGTAGTAGTCTCCATAACGGAAGGTTCCCTGCATCCAATGAGCTCGAACCTGACGGCGATCTCTTCGTGCCACGTCAGAGGCTGCACGCGGTACACCTTGGCTTCTATCGGAGGCTCTATCATCTGCTTCGATGGGGTATCGTGGTCTACTGGGCCGCGGAAAACCTGGGGGAATGGTAAAAAAGAAAAACAAATTGCTTAGTAACGCCGAAAATATTACCGGTAACCAACACGTATTTACGTTGTAGCGGTAAAACCTACGACGACTAATACCTACAACGTAAAACACACGGCCGTGTCCACGACACAGCCACACCCCATTTTTATCACTCAAAAACCAACTTAGACTACAAAATGCTAAAGTTTAAAGTTGAGTAATTGCAACTAATGTAAATTATCTAAGACTAGCCTCCACCCGCGATTTCTCCCGCGTGGTATGTCGATGAAAAATAGCCTATGTCCTTCCCCAGGGTGCTATTTAACTCCTAGCCAAATTTTGACGAAATCCGTTCAGTGGTTTGAAAAGGTAACATACAGACAGAAGTAACTCTTTACTTTCGAATTTATAACATTAGTATGGATATGGATTCTGAATTCAAGTTTAGAAACGTAAAATTCAATACAAGGATAATTCCGTTCTTACCTTCGGCTTGCCATCAGGTCCATTAACAGTGGAGAATGTGTTGCCATCGTCTCCATATAACACCTGGTAGCTGGTGACGTACTGGTCGAAGAGTGGGCTGCCCTGCATCACCACGCCATACACAGGCTCGCGTCGAGGGAACTGCACTTGGATGTACTGGTTTGTGTCTTGAGTTGCTGGGTTCCAACTGCCGGCTAGATAATAGTGACATTTGAAATTTTTATTTTTCCTTTTTTAGTTATGATACAGTCGAACAAGCTATTTAGTATACGGGCCAAATAAATTCATTTTCCGCTACACTGCCTAAATTCGTTTTGATTGTTTGTGTAATTTAACTTTTTGAGCTTATGGCTTAGGAGAGTGACGTAAAAGGATTGTTAACTACTAAAAACACTCACAAAATTGAGAGTAGTTGCAAGTTATCTGCCTGTACACCAAATAGCTTGTTCAACTGTACCTACCCCACACCATTTCGTATACCTTGCTATGTAAACAACAGTGACAGGTAAATATTATAGTGGTATTCGGATTTGTATGGGGTAGGTACCACAACAAAAAGTTAAAAATAAAAACTTTTTACAAAAAAAAAAACAACAGACTTCCAAAAAGAACACTAAAAAAGTGAAAAATAACTTTAATTTCGGAAGTCGGTGGTAAAAAACGGAAATTGAAAAGCAACCGACACCGACTTCCGAAATTAAAGTTATATTTCACTTTTTTTTTTGTAAAAAGTTTTTATTTTTCACTTTTTAGTTGTTAAGAAATCAGCAGTTAATTTCTATGTTTCTTAAAATAACTAGATTTTTAAAATATTTTATTGCAGACGCTATTCAAGTTCTGCATCGTTCTCACATGTATAATTGCAGCATGAATGATGTAACCTATATTTCGTAAACATAATTTTTTATTTAAAACAGTGTCCGTGGAGTTTATAGCCGTTTTTCTCCATAGGAACTTTGGAATGGGCAACTAGCTTCATCTTTCTGACTGACCGACCCCTCGACAATTCAAAAGCCTGTAATTAGTTTATTTGAAATAATTGCTTTGAGTTTGAGTTTGAAAAGCCTCGTCTTAATCCAATCCCAACAAGGGCCCAAGAAGCAGAGTATGAATATCATAATAAACAAATGTAAATAAAAATATACAGGTTGTTTGGTGCATCGTATGGCGGATAGGAGGGGGCACATGCAACCATCTCAGGCCCTAAAAAAAATTGTTGGCCCCACGGGATTTTATTATTATTTTTGAAATATCCTCAAAGTCAGCCTTTGGACTTAAGTAAAAAAAAAGGTATTGGATAGCCTCCAATTTATTTTTTTAATTGTAATGTATCCTGTTGTACGATTCTAAAAATATCTAAATTACTTGCAAGCTTCGTTCTTACCTGTGACATCTAGTGGGTGTCCGTTCAGTTTGGCGTACTGCGGCTCGAACAGTCCGCTGGCGATGGAACTGGCTGAGAATGAGGAGTCTGGGAGTGGCTGGTCTCCCCACATCAGGTCCATGTAGCTGTTATGTAAAGAGAAATGCAGGTTTATATTATTGGAAAAAATAAACTTGTAATGTTACTGTCTGCCTGTATCATCCCACTGCTGGGCAAATGCCCCATGACCTCCAGTGTTAATGTGGATCACTGGTCATTTGCTTTTTTCCAGCTCGTCCTGCTAACTTCTACGGGGTCTGCCGCAACGCCTTCTAACTGTCTCAGGACTCCTCTTACTTTGGCCCATAGCTGATTTGACATAAAACTTGTAATGTGGGTTGCATATTGTTTTTGTTAATAGGTCGCTCATTAACAAAGTCGCTTTTTATGTTTGTGTGTCCCGTCAAATCTTCTAAACTGCACAATGGATATTGTTGCGGTTTTCAAAGAAAAGAAAGAAAGAAAATACATCTAAAAGGCACACAATATAATATATAACAGAAAAAAAACTTTCTGGCTTCTGACGACTCGTAACGACTGTCAAAGATCCACGAATAACAGCTGGGACCAACGGCTTAAGGGATACGATAGGGATAGGGCTGGGGGGGGATAGTGGGGGATTAATATACAAAATCAAACCTTGAATACCTGATCGAAGTGTGGGGATCAGCCGCTAAATCTAATATAAATCCACTACAAATAATACAAAACAAAATATTAAAGTACTATTTCACTACCATTATCTATATCCAACAAAAAAAATATACGAAAAAACTAAACTACTAAACCTCACACAACTTTACATATAATACACCTGCATTCTCATTAAAAAAATCACCACAAATTCTGTGCAAACAAACATACAAATACCTAAAAAAACAATAACATACAACACAAGAAGTAAAAAAAAAAACCAGCTAATGACCGCACGTGCACGGACTAATTACGGCAAAAAAACAATATTAGTGGAGGGAGCACAACTGTTCAATGATTTACCGGAAGACATAAAGAAGTGTAATAATATTAACATATTTAAGAGTAAACTCAAAAAACACTTATGTACCCTATAACGTCAACATCGCCCCAGAGGCAAATATTGTATTATAATATTATCAAGAAACAACTCTGTATCTCATTATAAGTGAACTGTTATACATAAGTTCTTATGAGAAATAAATATCTTTAAACCTAAATGTTTATTTTTGAAAGCATTGAAAAAAGTCTCACCTGTCGGGATTACACTGAGGGGGTGGAGATACAGTACTCGTTATAATCAGTGGAGCAGCAATCGTAGTCTTTGGTGTAGGCGTAGTCGGCGTCGTAGGCGTCGTAGGCGTCGTAGGCGTAGTCACTGTTGTAGGCTCCGTAGTTGAAGGTGGGTACGTAGATGCTGAAGTCTCTTCAGCCTCGGTGGTTGACGCTAGTTGATAGATAGAATACTGTAGTATCGCACCAAATAAAGGAAAAGTAATTTTTTTTGAAATACAATGGATGCTTGCTTATTGCATTTATGTGAGACACTTTACAATAAAAACAACGCCTCAATACCAACTATCATCTCATGCCTCGGATTCAATGTCTTTTATAATTAGTTTACGAATCTTCACTGTTTACGTGCAAGTTGTGATTTTAGCAAAACATTTTATTACACGATTGCCCAAAAAGGAGTGTTGTAATGTGTTCAGGGTTCATGTATGTGAATCCTTACATCATCGCGAGTGACATAGGATATGTTTTTTTTTATCAATATGGCGGCAGTATGGCTCCATTTTGCAAAAATGAAAAAAAATCCTTCAGTTATTTACAATATGGGTATCCAGTTGAATGACAATTTTATCAACTTGTTTTTTACTATTTAGTTCGTTTTTCAGCAGGGCTGTCGTGTTTTTTATTTTTTTTATTCATCATAATCATCATGTCTTAAAAGTCATGTAAAATTCATAAACTTACCAAGGAAAAGTCCCGAAATAATATTTTAGTCATAAGGAAGTCTCCACTTTTTTTGTCTCTGTTCTTTCAACTTTAGGTATATTAGCTCACCTATTTCTAATCACTGAAGATGACACTGAAACCTCTTGAACGCGGTTTGGAACTTGAAGTTTCACCCTGTATACTTCATATTCACACACACACTTACTTATAGAATGATTGTTTATATAGAATCATCCATCACTAGTTGTAAATATGGAGTTGACCTAAACAAGGAAATGTCACCGAGTCAAAATAACACCCCAAAACCTACTCCGCAAAAGTTTTTTCGGTCATAAATACATCACCATACTGCACCAAAATATTGCAGGTTTGAGGAGTAAGTCGGATGCATTAACAATCTGCTTGCAGGAATTATCGGATAGAAATACTGATATTGATGTAATTTGTATGACTGAACATTTTATGATGTCGGGCCATGAAGATATATGTGTAATACCCAATTTTTGCATAGCTGCCTACTTTAGCAGAAGTAGTTCTAACAGAGGTGGGTCATGTATCTACGTGAAGAAAGGACATCATTGGAAAACGATTCCAAAGTCGGTGTTATTCACTGAGTGCTCAACTTTTGAATGCTCTGCCATTGAACTAATAGACTACAAAGTAATTATTATCTGTTTGTATAGGGTTCCGGTTGCTAGTAACCTAAGTAATTTCTTCGAAAGATTGGACAAGATGCTCAAGTATGTAAATAAAACCTATAATAAGCATAATATTGTGATAGCTGGGGATTTTAATATTAATATTCTAAAACAAAATAATATTACATCTGAATTTGAATGTTTACTTCTTAATTATAACTTAAGACTTAAGATAACCGAACCTACCAGAAAAATCAGTAACACATGTATAGATAATTTTGCTCATAACTACCACAACAAGTGTAGAGCAGAAGTGATTGACTTTGCGTTATCTGATCACACAGCTCAGATATTGAGGTGTCAGGTCAAAGAGGTATGCCTGATAAAAAGCTGGAAAATTAAACGTAGAGATTGTTGTGAGGAAAATCTTAAGAAGTTTAGAACTTGTATAGAGAAATTGTCTTTTTCTGAAATGTACTCAGCCTCTGATCCGAATATAGCCTACAATGCTTTTATTGATTTGTTCAAGTTATTTTATGATCTTTGCTTTCCATTTAAATATATCACCATTAATACACATCGTAAAGCTAACTGGATAACGCGAGGGATCAAGGCCTGTAGTATGAAAAAACGTGATCTTTTATGGCAATACAGAAAAAAACCCAGCCAGGTAAATAAAGCTAAACTGACACAATTCTCAAAAAGATATAAAAAAGTAATAAAATTAACCCAGCGCGCACAAAATAATCATTTAATTAACGCGTCGGATAATAAAAGTAGATCGGCATGGAAAATTATAAATGAACCTAAACAAAATTTACCAATTGATACGGTAACTAGCATTAAAATAAATGACAAAACAATAACTGACCCTTGTGAAATATCTAATGCTTTTAATAATTATTTCATCGATAAAATAGTACCTAAGGATGATTCACTCAACATGCAGTATAAATTTTATATGTCGTCTAAGCAAAAGTCTATGTTTTTAAAACCATGCTTGCCATATGATGTATTGCAGATTATCAGGAGTTTAAAAAATACAAATAGTGTGGGTTATGATGGCATATCAACTAAAGTCTTGAAATATATAGCTATGAATATTTCTGCTCATCTTTCCTATCTGATAAATCTATGTATTGAAGCTGGAATCTACCCTGACAAATTAAAAACTTCAATCATAAAACCAATTTTCAAAAAAGATAATAGAGAATTTCTAGAAAACTATAGACCTATTGCCTTAGTTCCAGTTATCTCTAAGATATTTGAAAAATATATTTACAAAGAACTTAATAACTATTTAGAAAATAACAATATTCTTGCAAAAGAACAAAAAGGTTTTAGACACAATAAATCTATAAATATGGCCATTTATGACTTTCTGGACTTTGTTATGGTTAATGTTGACAAAAGAATACCTGTCTGCTCTATCTTTATGGATATGACACAGGCTTTTGATTATGTTGAACATGATATATTGGTTAGCAAACTTAATGAATATGGAATAAGAGGTAATGTTCTGAAATTATTTGAATCATACCTCAAAGGCCGTCACCAATACACAGAATTGACTAGAGTGAATATCCTAACAAAAAAAGAAGAAACCTTTAGATCATGTGAACGTCAACTAAACTACGGTGTTCCTCAAGGAACTGTTTTGGGGCCGCCACTTTTTATATTGTACATCAATGACTTACCCAATGCCACTGATAATCCTATAGCTCTTTTCGCGGATGACAGTACAGTTACGATAAAATGTAAGGACATAAATACTTTTGAAGATGACATAAATAACACATTGAGCTCTGTTATGAATTGGCTTAATATGAATAACCTAAAAGCCAACTTAAGCAAAACTAAATTAATGTACTTTAGACAGCGTTTACCAGCACCAAATAACCTAAATGTAAATTTTAATATGCAAACAATAGAGGAAGTAGACAATTGTAAATTTTTAGGCTTATATATTGATGACAAAATGACCTGGAAACCGCATATTCAACAACTATGCAAGCGAGTTAGTAAATCTGCCTATGCCTTACATACACTTGCAAGCAAAATAAACACCAGTGCCCTTTTAATTGCGTATCATGGGCTAGTAGCATCTGTTCTTAGGTATGGCATAATTTTTTGGGGGAATTCCACCGACAAAGATCTCGTTTTTAAGGCACAGAAACGATGCATTCGGGCTATGTTTGGTTTAAAATCAACGGAGAGCTGTGTGCCTTTTTTTAAAAAGCATATTATCCTTCCATTACCGTCACTATACATATTTGAAGTAGCGGCTTTCGTTAAACAAAATCCTCATTTATTTACTTTAGCATCTACAGCTTTCAATCGGACCCAAAGGGACGAAAGTCGTCTGTGCGTTCCAAAAACGAATACTGCCTTGATGTATAAAAGTGTCTTTCACATGGCAACAGTTCTATTTAATAAATTGCCAAAAGAGCTAAAAAATCTACATATTAACTCATTTAAACTGAAACTAAGAAGTTTGCTATGTCAAAAGTGTTATTATAGTGTATCGGATTTTTTATCAGATAAATTTTGACATGTTAATCTAATTTTGTAATGTAATGTAATTTGCTTCTTTGACTATATTGTAATCATAAATCATAATTAATTATTTAAATCTGAATTATTTTTGACATTTACCTAACAAATTATTTTGACTTTTGTTCCTTTATTAAAATAATACAGTCATTTATGTAGTTGACTTGTAGTTTAGAACGAGTAAGCTCTTTATTTGCATGTGATAATTGTAATTAATTCTTTTTGTATGCCTTTAATAGGTTGATCATAGCGCTCATTAACCTAAAACATGTCCAACCACTGTACCTACCTATGTATCACAAATAAATATTTCTGATTTCTGATTTCTGATTTCTGATACTTGCTTCCTTGCAGCCAATGAGCTCGAACCTGACGGCGATTTCTTCGTTCCACGTCAGAGGACGGATGCGCAAGACCTTGGCTTCTACTGGAGGCTCTATCATCTGCTTCTTTGGCGTATTGTTGTTGGACGGTCCTTCGAATACCTGATAGTGGAAGGAAATACTTAGAATAGGGAAAGTTATTTCGAATTATTTATTACTAGCTGCTGCTCGCAACTCCGTCTGCGATCCAGGATGAAAAGTAGCCTATGTCGTTCTCCATCTGCCATATATCATCTATATTTCATCCGTTTTAGCGTGAAAGCGTAACAAAAAAAAAACTCACTTTCGCATTTATAATATTAGTTAGGATTTTTGTGAAAAGGCTAGGCAGATTGATTGAAGTAAACTTATATCGAAGTTCTTTGATCTGGGGTATTTCCAGGCCAAAAGTGAGGTGTCGTGTGAAGTGTCAAGTGAATTTAAACCATGGTACGGAACCTTTTTTTTTTGAGGGTGGGTTATCTTCAAATGACTTCTCCCGCCGCTCTGGGCGGAGCGGAAGGGCGTGTCAGACTTTTACTGACTAAAACCCACTCGTGTTTCTTCAGTTGCCTGTTGCAAAGGGTCCCGGTATCCCTTTCGGACTTTCCCGCAAATGGTACGGACCTAAATACAATTTTTACTTATCTAAGCGTGCTCTAACGGCGAACTGAAACTTGGCAAAAATTTAAAAACAAATATCAATTTTGCGTCCGTTGAAATAAAGTCTAAAATAAAATAAACTTGAAGCTCTTGCGGATTTTTGATTAGTTTTTTTTAAACGTTATTCTAACACGAGCATGGTTGTAATTGTTTTGCCAGTGAAAATCTAACAACGCTACGCTTCGTTATATTTTTTCTGAGGCAGCAAACAGTCCATACCTTGGGTTTCCCATCAGATCCCTCCACGATGTTTAACTTATCAGGACTATCTCCATACAAGACTTCGTAGCTCGTGACGTACTGGTCGAACAGCGGGCTGCCCTGCATCACCACGCCGAAGATAGGCTCTGGGTGCGGCAGGTCCACTTGGATGTACTGGTTTGTGTCTTGAGTTGCTGGGTTCCAACTGCCGGCTGGTGGGGAATTAAGAATTTTATTATATAAGCTTGTGAAGATAATGTGACTCTTCGAGGTTTTTTTAACCTACTCTCTCTACAGATCGAGTCGAAGAGAGTAGAAAAATAAAGAAAAAAAACCGGTCAAGTGCGAGTCGGACTCCCGCACAAAGGGTTCCGTACCATTAACTATAAAAACGGCAAAAAAAAACATATTTGTTGTATTGGAGCTCCCTTAAATATTTATTGTATTCTGTTTTTTAGTATTTGTTATTATAGCGGCAACAGAAATTCATAATCTGTGAAAATTTCAACTGTCTAACTATCACGGTTCATGAGATACAGCCTGATGACAGACGGACGGACAGCGGAGTCTTAGTAATAGGGTCCCGTTTTACCCTTTGGGTACGGAACCCTAAAAATTAAGAAGATCTAAGTGCTCAACGAAGTCATGAGTACAATTTTCAAGGTATAAATATATATTTTAGGTATGAAGCTACAAGTATGCGGCCGTCCCGTCCTGTGACGCCAATTCAGTGAGCGTAACTTAGACAGAAGATATATGAGTTATGCGATAGAAAGAAGCAAACTTCTAGGTGAATATAACTGTAGGTAATATTAGCGTTGTGCGACCTGAATTGCACTTTATTGTGTCGTAGCAAGACTTTTAATTTAAATGATTTTGCGGAGTGAAACATCTATTTCATCTATGTTTAGACTCGAACGAAAGTTCATCACGCGAAGGACGATAGTAATGAATGATACGTCCATAATAAAGAGTTCTGTTCATGTTGATAACTAATCGGAAATAAATACGAGTTTCATTGTAACGAAAGTTATAACAAAAGTAATATTTTTTGCTTTGATAAAAATTACCTGTGACATCTAGGGGGTGTCCGTTCAGTTTGGCGTACTGCGGCTCGAACAGTCCGCTGGCGATGGAACTGGCTGAGAATGCTGAGTCTGGCAACGGTTGGTCACCCCACAAAAGGTTCATGTAGCTGTAAAGAAAGATTTTAGGTGTTTTCAATGTACCATCGCAGTCACGCATATCTAACCACTTTGAAAACAAAATCCCGGGCACACGATGACCACATCTCTTCACCGCCCCTTTTTTATGTTGGTAAGCGTTACTATAGCGGCCGAGCGCTGCGGGCAGGAATAGTTCATACGGTGTTCAGATATGCGTGATACCTACGAGAGTACCGCGAACCTAACCTACAATATATTTTTAACATTGGGGGCAGCTAGACAATAGTTTTAATTCAAGGTACGATTTAATTCAATGAAAATATAATATCAAAAAACAAAAGAGTAAAATAATGAGAGTAAAATAATTTAATTTCGGAAGTCGGTGTCTTTGCTTTTCAATTTTCGTTTTTTGCGACCGACTTCCGAAATTAAAGTTATTTTTCCGTTTTGAGTGTTTTTTTTGGAATCAGTTTTTTTTTCGTTTTTTTTTTTTATTTTTCACTTTTTAGTTGTTGTGCCTACCAAATTCGAATACCACGAGCTGATGTAAATAACAGTGAAGGAGTAAATGAAAACATCATCTAGATAAACTAAGTGGTAAAAATACGTAATATTGAAGCTAACTCAAAAACTACACAAGCAAAATTAATAAAATTTATATGGGACCACCTCGGAAGCATGACCTATCCTATCATGATTATACAAAAAAAGTATAATCAAAATCGATTCGTAATTGGCGGAGTAATCGCGTAACAAACATACAAAAAAAAAAAAAAACTTACATACGAATTGAGAACCTCCTCCTTTTTGAAGAAGTCGGTTAAAAAACAAAAGAGTAAAATAATGTTGCTAAATTTTTTTTTTATTCATTATAATAAACATGGCATTGACTTTAAAAAAGTTGAATAAAAAGCATAATGAGATGTGTGTATATTGTTAAAAAACACTTTTTCCAAAAAAATAAACAACCGACTTCCAATTTTTAGTTCTTTACTTCTTTTCACTTTTTAGTTGTGTTACCTACCCCACACAAATTCGAATACCACTCTATTCTCCATAGACTAAGTAGGAAAAATACGTAATCATTGAAGCTAACTCAAAAACTCCGCAAGCAAAGTTAATAAAATTTATATGGGACCACACGGGAAGCACCAGCTTTCAAATAAAGAATCATCAACATCGATTCACCCAGTCGAAAGTTCTGAGGTAACAAACATTGAAAAAAATACATTCGAATTGAGAACTTCCTCCTTTTTTTTAAGTTGTTTAAAAATAAATAATAGTCTCTTACTCATCTGGATTACATTCAGGCGTCACCACCGTCGTCGGCATCTCCGTAGAAGTTGTGCGTCTGTGCGTCGCCTTAGTACTGGGTGTGGGCAGGATGTGAGGCTCGATGATGGGCTGGTGAGTGGAGCCTTCTAGCGGAGTACTGACGACCACGCACTCGCTGGAGTCGCAGTGGAACTCGTTGTTGAGGCACTGGCACTTGATGCAGCCATCTACTACCACGCCGCCTGGCTGTTGGGAGAGATGGACGTTACTTAGGCTCAATTTACACCGCCGCGGAATGGAATGGAAGCGACTTTTTGTACATAGTAAAATTAACTTTATGTCAATTGTCTAACGTACAAACTAGATACGAGCTTGTTACTGCGGGAATTCCCGAGAGCGCGCGAGAATTCTCCAGAAGACGCCCGTTTCTGAGTAATGAGGTTATGACATACCTTAACGATCTTTTCATCAGCAAAGCAGGTACAGTCCTTCTGAGGCACGCAGGTCTTCTCATCACGCCAGTAGGAGTTGGAGTCGCAAGGTTTACCAACGCAGCCTTCCACGCACATCTGTAGAAGAGGTAATAATATAAAGCGCCTGCATCTTTGGTATCATTTTACGCCAGGGCTAGTGGAGGTTCAAATTCGAACTTCAAATTCATTTATTTCGTGAACCTTCCGTATGTACCCTGTGGGTAGATACGGAAGGTTTTATAATACATAAGATCCGAGCTGTGTTCCGCCAAAAGGCATACAAATTATCAAAGGTTTTTTTTTAAACGTCAATATTATATTTTATTTGCAATTAGGAACTTGGTACGGTCAGTCACAAAAGTTGATTATCATAGCATAACACATCATTTTTATTCATCATCATCATCATCTCAGCCGAAAGACGTCTGCTGGACAAGGGCCGGGGAGGCCCTTGACCAGCACCGCCACTTCGACCGGTTCTATGCTTCCCGCATCCAGCGCATTCCTGCGGCCTTCACCAGGTCATCGGTCCACCTGGTAGGGGGGCCTTCCAACGCTACGTAAAAATTAGTCGATACATTGTTTTGCAGCATCTCACATAATAGCTAACTTATTCATAAACGTGGCTTAAAGTTAAGAAAATTGAATACTTGATACCTCGACGCGTTCGTGAGAAAATTGATCTTGACAGACTGACAGACAGACGGACAACGACGTGATCCTATAACTATATGGAAAAGACCACATCGTGTTTTAGAAAAAGTTCGCCGTGTCTGTTACTCATATTATCGCATTCTCAAGTTCGGTTGTCACAGTTATTTCCTGGTACTGTACATGATGTTCTTCATGTTCTTACCTCTCCGACGCAGCGTCCTTTAGCCACGAGCGACCGTCGGAAGTAGTCGCACAGTCTGTCACAGCGGTACGCGCACGCGCTGTACTCTTGTCCGGCAGGGCAGCGTGACGTGGGCGACGTAGTGCTGTACTCCGGTGATGATCCTGGAGAGGAATAGGTACGAGCTATGAAATAATATAGCGGGGAATGAAACCAGTGGGATAAAAGTTATGATCAAGAATATTTCCATTAGAAAAGAATATTCCATATAGTTTGACCGAGACCGCTGATCCGCGCCCGAGCTATGCGCGCGGCTCAAGTGCAGGCCGCTCATTCGTCAACTTTCCCGGCGCGCACCTCCCGCTTGCCGCTCATTGGTCAACGCTGCCACGCCTGCCGCGGAACAGCGGCTCCGGTCAAACTATAGTCAATGTTTGAGAAGGTTGGCAGGAAGGAAACGTTAGGTTGAAGGCATATTTATTTTACTTTGCAAAGCAATATAACAAATTGATTGTGGTTGGTTAAATATGTAGGTACCTGGGGGCGCAGCTGTTGCGGGTGTCGTCGAGATGGTCGTCTTTACAGCTTCTACAAATTAAAATTAAGAAAAATTAAAAAATAAATAAAGAAGTTAGCCAATATTTAACAAAATACAGTGTCCGTCTGAGTTCAAAACTTTTTTTATGGGTTGTAGAAGCCCGAAAGTCTGACAACACTCTTACCAAGGGGTACCGTATTACCCAGTTACTGGATTGTGGAGGTCAGATAGACAGTCGCTTCATGTAAAATACTGGTATTCAGCTGCATCTGGTTAGACTGGAAGCCGACCCCAACATAGATGGCAAAAGGCTAGGCAGATTGATTATGGCTCCTCTTTAGGTCATGAGCTATCCGAATATCAAAAAATATTTGGCCTAGGTCTTTCCTGAAAATTGATTTGCTGTTACAATGTATAAGGTAGAAATAAAGTCCACCCACCAGCAGTAGTAGCCCCACACTCGGGCCTGATCACGAGCACGTTGTAAGGCCAGTCGCACACCATAGTAACGTTGTTGTACATAGTGCCGGCTCCACACGACTTCAGTACGGTGCCGCTCGGGGCGCATTCGTAAAACTTCGTGCAGTCCGTCGGGTGCGGCTCGTTGGGACGGACTGAGTTCTCGCAGAGAGATGGTTCTGTATTAAAAGACATGTTAGATTTGAATAAATTGAAGGGAATATAAAATAGGTACAAGAATAAATAAGACTGTAAAAGAGGAAAACGTTTAAAATGCAAGTTATTTATGAGACCCCCCTTTTAACCGCGTCTGTGGTTTAGTGGTTTTTCTACCTGTCTCAGACCTACGGGTCCCGGGTTCGATTGCCAGTGGGGGCAAAATTTTATGCTCGGTTTGGTTGGTGGCAGGGTTTGTTCTAAATCCGCCTGGCTAGCACCATATTATCTAAGTCTGTCGCCATAACAAAAATGTTAGCAACATTTTTGTGTTTCGGCAGTTAGAGATAAGATAACAGGTTCTTCTGTGGTTGATTCCGGGTGATGCTCGTTTCCACCTTCGGCCTGATCATCACTTTCCATCAGGTAAGATGCAAGCCAAGAGTATCCCCGTTGTGGTAAAAAAACCCTTGCTAGAGTTTTATGTTTGTAAATAGGAACTTAACTTATCAAGCAAGGGGTAGCCTATATTGAGTATATGTTTCAAATAAGTCCAATTAATCATCATAAGTCCAAAATTGTTCAGGAATCTTATTCCAATTATAATTATTGGGCCGTAAACTGATATTCAGAGTCAACTAGATGTAGGTAACTTTTGTTTAAGGGTCAGTTCACACCGAGTTGTCCCTTGTCTAGGCCCTCTGAACTGACCCAAAATCTTTCATATTCTATCTTCTACTGCAGTGTTTTTCAAACTTTTTCATGACCCGGCCCCTTTAGTATGAAGAAATATTTCGCGACCCCCTTACCCGTTGCTTTTTAAAATATATTTATGAAAATGTATTTTATTTTGTGACAAATATTCAATATTCTATTTATTCATTTTTATAATTAGGGTTCGGATAAATATATAATTAAGTACGTGAAACACATTTTTTTACATCGAATGCGTCGCCAATAGATAACGCAATTTACGTATACGTACGACCACGGCTGATACCACGATTTTTTGTTTATTTGATACAAATGATTATGTCCTGTTAACAATTTTCTTAATAAATCTTTTTAAATTTTATTGTGTTTTTTTTACTGCAGTAGCTTTCCCAACCTTTTTTAACTCCCCTATAGAAGCTTCGCGACCCCCCTAACAAGGCATCGCGACCCCCCAGGGGGTCGTGTTCCACACGTTGAAAAACACTGTTCTACAAATAACTCTAATACTAATTATTATTACTCACCCTCACACTCGCAGTATACTCTAATCTCGAAGTCTAAACACTTGTTCCCGACCTCCTTGCAGTACAACCCTCGCTGTAAGCTACATTCCGCGTCAAGTCCCGTTTCTTTGGGAGACTTGTGATCGCCCACTGTACGGCATTCTATCTCCTTCATCATGCTTTCCTTACACATTGGTGTGCCGATTGCCTATTTACGTGAAAAAATATTTATATTATAGTAAGTTATAAACAGGTTATTGAAAGTCAGGCTCACTTGCTTTATATTCTATGGTGCATTTACACGAGTAAAGGACATTGCCTAATTTTGTATGGAAGTTGGACCAAGTGCTGCCTAGAATACTCACATAGTGCATTTTGTTCCTCAGACCACCACTAATCTGTATTTCAAAGCGCATAAAAATCTATCCCAGGAGACCAAAGAAAAACAGTCTCTTGTTTTGAATATTTTTATTGGAAAAAATGAACTTTAATAGCAACAAATGTACAAAATCAACTATTAAACAGTTATTGTGCGTTCAATTATAATTGTATTAATTGTATTTTGATGTGGTAGTACATAATTGTTAGGTATCAAACAGTTCATCGATAACGATGAAGACAATTAATAAATAAATTCAATATTTTTGTATTAGTTTTGTTATATGACTAATTAATTGTATTTTAGTTATTGGCATTGCATCATTTATTATAATAATACAACTTATAAGTCAGTTAACAAAACTAAGACAATAATATTTATTAATCGTCTTCATCGTTATCGATTATTATTGTGTCTAGGGATAAAGCAGGACACCTAATCACGTCTTGGTGTCTAGCAAACCCAATAAACCAGACCAAGCACATCGTGTGGGCGCAACAACCAATTATTTGACAGTTTTTTTTTTAATTTCTGGGAATTCAGAAAATGAAATTGCTTTTAGAGGAATTGTTAATGTGGCCGGTTTAGGCCCCCGATTCGAAGCCAGGTAGTTGTTTCAAGCAAAATATTCACCACAAGACAAAATAATATTTGTGGTGTCTTGTGGTGAATATTTTGCTTACGCGGCTGTGCATATTTTGAAAATATGCACAGTCGCTTTCACAACGGATCACAAGTGACGTGAGACTGAGCAAAAAGTAGTCGGGTAACAAAGGGACGCTTATCACCGCAAGCGCAGGTGAGTGATCGCGACAGATATATAATACAAAAGAATAGGTTTTTGTCTTCGTTCGACGATACGGTACGATGTTATTGTAACCGAAATACATTTTCCAGAAAAAATATATCAAAAACGTTGTTTAATGCGTGATTATTCATTATCACAAAAACTAGATTTATAAATTTTTCCTGGGATCAATTTTTTTAAATTATTTTTTTATAGTTCATGTTTATGCTACAGTACTACTAGACCAACTCACATTCCTAGGCAGCACTTGGTCCAAACCTAGGCAATCTCCTTTAAATATTTTTTTCGATTAGTTATAAGTAACCTCCTCGGTTGTCATGTGTTGAAGTAAAAAGTTCGTTCCATTTTTAAATAACATGACAGATATGGATTTTCATACAAACATGCCGGCCGAGCGCTCGCATGTATTCAACCAGTACCGCAAATTCGATTTATCTCGAAGAACGTTGTCAAAATAATGCTCTAATTTCCAAGCATGTATTATTATAGATTCTTACCAGTTCATTAGGTCGTGGTAGTGGCTCGTTGTCAATAGATTCTCCGTTGGGTCCAGTCTCGGGCGCTCCTCTGTTGATCCAAGAGGTCCAGCCCGTCACGCACTTCAGTGGCTCATCGTGGGGTTTCGGAGATGTTTCTTCTTGCGGCTGTGAGAGAAAAATAACCGATAAATTCAGAAATTGTTCATAAATTACTAAATCAAGAATGTCTTTGTCTATTACAGCAGAATCAACTCATGATTTTGCAGTATTTATTTGATATTTTTTGTATTGAAACTAGCTTCATTGATAAGCTAAAAGAGTCGCTGATACGTACTTCTCATGGTGATCTTTAGCGTTCATAAAGTCTATTCTTCTATGTCGTGACCAAATTACATATTTTACGGCTTTTTTATATCTTGTGGCTTTTATTTCATGGTTTGGAATGTACATAACTTACCTTAATTTACCTAATTTAACCTAACCTACGGTGCCCAGACCTGTGCCCTGTTTATCAAAACTTATAAGGCTTGTAGTAGCAAATGTCATTATTTAGTTCACAAGTACTTATACTTTGACACTAATATTCGTGATTTTATTTATCAAATCTTTTTTGTAAATTACAACTTGTAGAAAATCATAGCAAATCCTGAGAGTGTCCGGCGACTCTCTAATCCGTCTTATAAGTTTACAAGTGTCGTGCTTAGTACCTCAAAAAATGTTTAAATTCGATTTTCTTTTTTTAAATGTGGTCAAAAGAGAGAGATGACCTGATGCCCGTGTCCCAGCAGTGGGAACGTTATGGCTGATTATAAATATGGAGATGAGCTAAGAATTTAACGAAAATTAACATTCTAGGTAACTTGTGAACGTGTAGACTTGTAACTTTTGATAAACAGAGCACTGGTCGCTCACCGAGTCGCAAGAGTTCCGCCTTGGGGTTTGCCAAAGAGCGCAGCATTCTGGGCGTAAACCGAACTGACAGAATACGAAACACCACGTTGCGCTCCAAAACGGGGTCCTAGACGTAGGCAAAAAGGCTGCCAAACTGAAATGGGACTGGGCGGGTCAAGTCAGCCGCATGCAGAGTGAGCGCTGGGCGACGGGCGGCCGGGGGGCAGGCCGGGCCGGCCGGGGAGGGGGGGCGAGGTGGCCCTGGAAAAGGATGCTTGGAAAGATTTGGGGGAGGCCTTTGCTCTGCAGTGGGACAGTGTAGACTAACATAAAAATTCGACCCACTTTTAACCTAACCAGTAAAAAAAAATAAAGTAATAAAAACTAAAACCCAACTACGCCTAAAAAGGTATAAACAAGACACCACAGACAGACAAATTAAAAATCCGGAGTCACACGTGTTATAACATAAATCGAACAGATTACGTGTGACTCCGGATTTTTAATTTGTCTGTCTGTGGTGCCTTGTTTATACCTTTTTAGGCGTGTTGGGTTTTATTTTTATTACTTTTTTTTTTTAAATTCTTTTGTGGTTATAATATATATATTTTTGAAATGTACTCATTAAGGCCTTTCATTTGATACCCAGCATGGTATGATTAAACAATATTTTTTTTTAGTTACTGACTTTATGTACTCTAGAGGGCGCCATTTTTAATTTAGTGTGACGTCACACAGCCTATAACCAGCGGACGATCAAGGCGCTTCCAACGATACCGCATTTGTGAAATTGTGATGAGTCGTTTAGAAGATATGAGGGAACAGATGAGCATACATACATACATACATACCGGCCAAAATCATAACCCTCCTTTTTTCTTCGCCATTGTCGGGTAAATACAAACTCACCGCCTCAATAGTAGTACAAGGCTGGCCCGTACAAATCTTCTGCTTCTTAGAACACCTGCACGTGTGGCACTCATCTTCTTCCACGACGTCTCCCTCCGCGACCTCTCGCCCGTCCGCGAGCGTCATGCACACCGGCCTGCACTTGGCGCGCGGCACGCAGTCCACGTGACTACTGTTCTTGTACACTTGGCCTTCGGGGCAGGACTTTTTGGGTTTGCAACCTGTGGTGAATGGATGGTAATATTTTTAAATGTGTATTTTTAATATAAACCCTATATTTGAATGGATAAGGACTAGTTTACAGTTTAATTCATTTTGATGATGTGGTTTTTTTTGTATAACATTATGCTTAAAATTTAAATATAGTTTTTTTGTTATACAGGGTGTAAGGCACAACCCTCCGCAGACTGATGGGATGAATTCAGCATATCATACTAAGACGATCGGTACATTAGACTATTTCAGGAACTTTATGGGAATCCAATAAACCTGATTTATATTATTACCTCACGCGCAATGTATCGTTACCGTGGCAAAACCCACATAGCCGCACTCCCCGTGTCGTCCCCGTGGCGCGCTCGAGTACTTTAAAATCCATTGTTGGTTTTTTTATTTTAGCTATTTTATTTACATAAATGGAGTGCTGCGTACAGAAAATGTAATTTTACATTGAAATAAAGGAACAGTAACCGAAAAAACGATAAAAAAATTAAAACATTCCTGATAAAATTACCGGTGGAATATGATTCAAAATAAAGAGCTGAATGCCCCCTGTTAATTTGCAGAGGGCTGTCCCTTACACCCTGTATACTTAAGTACCGTATAAACTTTCATATGCATTTAATAAATATCATTTTTATCATTACACATAGACACTTCAATTTTATTTATTTGTATAGATTCCTTGCATGTATTCAAAACTTACCTTCGACGCAAGTGTCCTGTTCACAGTTGGTCTTCATTTCAGGGTAGTACAGGGTGTTGTCGCAGGTCTCCACAGGACACGGAGATAAGCACGCGTCGTAGTTGGAGCATTCCTCATCACATTGCATTGCTGGTGGACAAATTACCATATACATTTTAATTTCAGGGTTGATGTCAATATAGGGGCGCTCATGGCTAAATAATAACAGCTGCACGGGATGATCTTCAAGGTTAAGCAACGCTTGCCGAGGTCGGTCCGTGGATGGGTGACCATCCAATACACACCGTGTTTCGGAAAGCACGTTAAGCCGTTGGTACTGGCTGTCACTTATAGATCTTTGACAGTCTTTATGGGTAGTCAGAAGTCCAAAAGTTTGAAAACTAATCTTACCACGGAGTATCATGTTACTCGCTGTACTGCGTGCATTTTCTATGGGAATTGAGATTTTGACAGGAATACGTCAGCTAATAATATGAATAATTTTAGCAGTGAAATGATTATTTGAAATTTTCTTTGTTAAAGGTTAATACTTACACAGTACCAAACTCAAACTCAAAGCATTTATTTCAATTAAACCATTTACAGGCAATTTTGAATTGTCAACGAGTCAGTCAGTCAGAAATATCGAGCTAGTTGCCCATTTCAAATCGTAGCAGGTACCTATGGAGAAGAACGGGCAAGAAACTCCATGGACACTCTTTTAAATCAAAATATTGTTACATCATTCATGATGAAATTATACACGTGAGAACAATGTAGAAAGCACGTTAAAAGTGTCTGCAATTATAACATAAAATCAATTTGTTTAAGCTCACCAATTTATGCCCAACCATAACAAACTTGACAAGTGACAGTGCAACAATTTTTAGTCTGTGTCATGTGTAGTCTGTGTCATATATACTCTGTGGACTTAATCGGCGAGCTGTACGACCGCAGGAGCGGTTGGGAAGAAATGTTTTGTAAGGAGCTACATAATTAAAACAGTAATTTCCAAAATTGCATTCTTTACTAAAATTCATCCTTATGTCGTAATAGACACAATTCAAAAATTACAATAAGCCATGGCAGCTAAGAGATGACCAGTCACAATTGACGGCGCCCGTTCACGAACATGACGCATGGATCAGCACCATTCAGCTCAACCATTTTGAAGGGAGCTAAATGATCCAAATTACGCGCCACCATCAGCGAGACATTTGAGTGAGCATGACATTCCCAGCCGCCAGGGCATATTCAAGTCAATGAAAGACAAAATACCCGGTAAATGGTAGCTCTATAGTACATAGTACTCACACCAGTGCAATTATATAATACAAAGGAGATTGAGTTTATACGATGCAAAGATGGTCTATTTATCGTATCGTTGTTATATTTATTCGATCCTTATTTTCACCAAAAACCTGTCATTACAGATACAATTTCAATAACATCAGAGTTAACAAATCTCTATACCCCATTTGAAATAAGATTAGACATTAAAACAAACCCTTTTACAGTCCGTTCAACCGATTTTGACTTCTATACCGTAGGCATAAGGATAGCACTAAAAGCAAAAAAAGTTACACAATACTAACTATCTATTGCGGCTGCCATTTGTCATGCCATCAACGCAATAGAATTCAAAATCGGTTGAACGGAATGTAAAAAAGGCTTATCTATACGTCTAATCTCATCATTTCAAATTAAGTATAGTGAATACTCACGACAAGTCGCCTGCGTCCTCCACTTGAAAGTGACGCCCCTGGCGCCGCACGCGTGCGCGTAGGCCGCCAGCGCCGTGCACGCGCACTCGCAGTCGGCGCCCGCGTCGCACGCGCACGCGTCGCGCGTGCAGCGCGCGATGTACGGCGACGGAGACACCTCCGCGTGGCACAGAGTGAAGGGGTACTGCTTCATTGTGCTACAGATCGAGGAGGCCCATTCCTTTCGTTCGGGACGTTGTTTGCAGTGGTCCTGTACAAGAAATGAATCTTGAATATCTCATTTTGCTACTCTAACTCTTTTTTAGGGTTCCGTAGTCAACAAGGAACCCTTATAGTTTCGCCATGTCCGTCTGTCCGTCTGTCCGCGGCTTAGCTCAGAGACCGTTGGTACTAGAACGCTGTAATTTGGTATGGATATACATATAAACAACGCCAACGACACTTTGTTGGCGTTGTTTTACCACTGCACTGTGTTGTTTAAAATATTTTTTTTAGGGTACCTCCCCTACACTTAAAGTAGGGATGGTTTTTTTTTTCTCGTCAATCCCATGGTATGGGATATCGTTGGAAAGGTCGTTCAAAAACAGTGTGAGTTTGATAAAACCATTTTTCGGTTCAGGAATCCGTTTGCGGAATATTAAGCTTTAAAGTGCTAATTTTTGTTAGAGCCAAGTGTCCCCCCCCCCCTGCCAGCTAAATGCTTAGGTTTGGATATGTGAAAATATTCACGACAGTAGTATATATAACGAAATTAAAAGGAAAACTATCACCGCTACGTAGGCTCCACAAGTTACCGAGTAATAATCGACCAACTTAAATTTGCAGTTGTAAAAACATGTTCTCCCATACATTCTGTATCGGAGAACAAGTTTTTCAACTACAATGTTAAGTTTGTTTTATAAATTCATCCCAACTACGGAACCTTTTATTGTGCATGGTACGACATGCACTTGTTTTTTATGTTTTTTTTAAATAATAATGCTTTATAATATTTAATCAGGAACAGGTACAAAAGTAGAATGTAAAAACGTGCTCAAAGTCTACTAAACCCCGATTCAAACTTAATAGCGGCTCGGAACATGAGGCGAATCGCTGCGCAGTAACGAATTAATGGGTCAGCGGGGTGAGGGGAAGTGTGCTACTGCGCAGCGAGTAGCACACTTCCGAGGCGCCATTAAGTTTGTATCGAACTATACTAATCATAGAGATATAATTATAGTATAGAGTGCGCGTAACAAACTATGAACAGTAGACACGGGTTTGAACAACACGACGTTCCTCACCACACTCACTCACTTGTTAGTTCCAGATTCATTTGTATATCACAGTGAAGCGGTACAAAATATTATTTTGTTGATTTTGACATTCAATCATTTTGTAAGGGACATTTGAAGTGCCTCTAGTATGTCCTACCCAACACTAATCTATAGCTCACTTGTCTACGATGCGCACTAAGCTATTTGTGCAATATGTGCACTCTATTGTAATATTATATCTCTATGGTACTAATGTATTGATGACTTTAAAGATTTGAACGTCGTAATGAACATTATTATTGGATCAGGCTAAATCTATGAAGTTTCAGCCTATTTCCCAAAAGGTTTCCTTTAGTCAGTATGAAATGGCTAAAATTGCCTTAGTACATCTTAAAGATTTTATCCAATTGAAGTAACCGGTACAAAATACTTGTCTTATTAACCCAAGTTATGATTTTAAGAAACAAGAGGAGCTCGTGGCTGTGTAATAATAGCCGCACGAGTCGATCCATGACTTTAAGCTACGCTTGCCGGGGTTGACCGTGGATCTCGGTATTTAAAGATGGTCACCCACCATCTTTAAATACCGAGAACCCTCCGTGCCTCGGAAAATACGTTAAGGCATTGGTCCAGGCTGTCATTCATGAATCTTTGACAGTCGTTACGGGTCGTCAGAAGCGTGAAAATCTGACAACCAGTCTTACTAAGAGGTATCGTATTACCCAGTTACTGGGTTGTGGAGGTCAGATAGGCAGTCACTCCATGTAAAATACTGGTATTCAGCTGCATTCGGTTAGACTGGAAGCCGACCCCAACATAGTTGGGAAAAGGCTAGGCAGATTGATTTTTGATGATTTTATGGAACAGGTACTTACCAAAAGCTGCAGCGGTTTAGGACACGTAGGCTTAAGTTTCCAGGAGTCGGCGAAGATGAGTGCTGAAGACTCAGCCATGCCACCGCCAGAGGGCGTCTGGAAGTCGTCGCGTCTGTCGCTGTTGTAGTTACCGCACAGACCTTTCACCTGGAATTTTGGATTGGTTAGTTTACTGGTCTGAGGGCCAGAACGATATTGTAGTTTTTAGCTTACGCTGGATATATCATTCATCTAAAGCCAAATTATTAAGGTTTTCCAACAATATTGCACTGAACACAGAATGTCATAGTCTAAAAATCTAAGTATTAATATTACCCTAACAAGTGAAAGTGTGTTTGTTTGTTATGCTTTCACGCTACAACGGCTGAACGGATTTGGATGAAATTTGGCACATGGGTGACCTGGGTCAGGACATATGATTTTATCCTGATAGTACGTTCCTGTGGAATAATTTCCGACCTCCATGCGGCCGAAACCACGGTCAAAAGCAAGACTACTATGAAAAGTAGGTCATTTTTTAAATGCCTTGGTTTTATGTCCCGTGAATATCACTTATTTCTATCATACTTGGAAATCTTTTTTGACTTTTGTTCAAATAAAGCATAAGGGTTCGTACACACACGTCAGTCACGTCAACGTCAACTCGCCGATCAGTCACGTCAATTTCAGAGACTTTTAATAATAATAATATATTTATTTGCTCAAAACATGGTATAAAAGGTCTTACAGTTTAAAATAGTACAAACATGTTTTGCCGGGTTTAGACTCAGCATGCAAATTAGAGGATAAAAAAGTAAGTACTTAACTAACATTTTGTGTCAAAAAATTGTTGCAGACTATAAAAGTTATTTTGGCTTAGCCATGCACTCAATTTCCGCTTGAAACAGTATCTCGTATTTAACAATTTAAAATCACCAGGTAATCCATTATAAATCCGTACACACATAGCTAAGCAGCTTTTGTTATATTTTGTAAGCCTAGGATCATTGCTAACTACGAGCCTGTATGGGTCTCGTCTGTTTCGAGGACATATATCGTTCGCTGTTTTAAATAACTCTTTATGTTTCCACACAAACATGCATATTTCGTAGATGTATAGACAAGGTAGCGGTAACAAACCAAGTGTTTGTGAACAGATAGTCAGTCAGTTAGTCATAGCAATGCCTGTTTCGTTTGAAGTTTTGACTCGAGTGAGACGCGCCGATAATGAAGTGACTGATATATGTAGCCAACGTCCCACAACTTCTAAAAATTCTATTTCTCTTCTCTAAGTAGGATATTTTTTGACGTGACTGAACGCCGACTTGACGTTGACGTGAGTGACGTGTGTGCACGAACTTTAATAGAAAAATTATGTAAATCACCACCTGTATCGTGCACAAGAGTGAAAATAAAAGTAAATACTTTAAGAACAATTCTCACCCTTCCTTGCCAGATGGAATCAACTTTAACGTAGACTCTCATTCCGCGGTCCCATTGTAGACTCATACCAAGTGACGGAACATCCAGGAACACGTAAGCACCAGCCATACGCATTTTGATCCTAGACAATGAATGTGAGCATAATTGTTATGGTAAAAAAAAATAGAAATTTTGAATTTCGCGGGTTACATGTAAGGAATTAAACCTTAAGTAATGCTGACGTTGTGTTGACCAGTTCTTAACTTGAAATTCTCTATTAAGGTTACGCTAGTTATTCATTTTTCCATACTAACGTCGTATGGAGTTAACTCCACTGTTTGACAGTGTACATTAAAAATTGTACATTAAACGTGTCGTGGGTTCGATTCCCGCACGGAACAAATATTTGTATGATCTGCAAGTAGTTGTTCCGGGTCTGGGTGTTAGTGTATGTGAGTTTCTATGTTTGTAAACGCACCCACGATACAGGGAGATACTCCTAGTGTGGGCAACGTTTAAAAAAAAAAAAAAAATATATACCAATTTGTCTCTTATCTAATGTCCCTGTACGAAACAGAATTATAAAAAAATGGTTTGAAAGTTATGAACTTGTGAGCGTCGAAACTTCCATAGTTAAAGAAAGAAAGAAAGAAATAAAATACATTTATTTAGCACAGACATGTGCTTTGTCTGTGCTAAATAAATGTATTTTATTTCAACACAACGTAACTTCAAGTAAAAAAGACACAGTAAAAAAAAAAAAATATATATATATATATATAAAAAGAAACAATTCAAAAGTGTGTTAGGGTAGCCTCAGAAAAAAAATAAAAAGAAATAAGGAAGTGTGCCTCGCGGCTGCGCCAAATAGGCCCATTTCAGCAAAAATGCCAGACAACTAGTGCCTGACGCTGGTTTTTAACTGCACCTGAGGTGTGAGGTGACGGACGTAAAAACAGTTTTATATAATACTGCAATAGGCGTGTGTGTATACATAAATAAAAAAGTGAAAGTAAGTATAATAATAGTTGTACAATATGTATTTCTTTGGGCGTAAATAAATAAAACCCGGAGTATGAACATGGCAAAATTATTGCCGTGCAGTGATATATAATTTATTCAAGAATTCAAAAATAAATACATCCAGTTTGTTTCTTCGTAATTATCTATACGCTCGAAGGTTTGTTCTTAAAATTTTACGCGCTCGTTTTCGTTATAAATCATCGTTTATTTCACTTTCCCATAGCCCTTCTCATACGATGTTAGGTGAAATAGCATGTATACTAGCCACACCCACCAAGGAGTTCAAGCCTTCGACTAGCGCAACCTTAAGAAACCGGATAAGTTAATTGTCAAGGAGTATTTTAAACATAAACACTTTATTCTCGGTTAAAAAAAACGTTAATTTTCTGAACACAGCAGATAACACAGGCTTGGTCAATTTAGTCATCCAATTCAATAAGGGATCAAAGGAACCCGATGTGCAAGATCGCAAGCGGATCACAGTCGGATATTTATTTCACTACAAAGGATTTGTGACATTGTAATTATGTAACCACTTACCTTTTTAACTTCGATATGTCCGGAATGGGTGAATCCTTAGTGAGTGAGACGATCTCTTCATTACCACCGCCGCCAATCTTCAGGGTCACCGACTTAGAGCATGTGGCGCCTAGCGTGCCGCATGGTACATTCTACAGGGAACACAAGATAGTTTCTATTTCGAAAGATATTACTTGACCATTCGGACCAAATAAAAAACCAAGACGGAGCGCTGCCAAAACTACACCTCCGCTCTGTGCATACACACTCCCACTTACAACCATTTACAAGCGCTGCCAAAACTACACCTCCGCTCTGTGCATACACACTCCCACTTACAACCATTTACAAGCGCTGCCAAAACTACACCTCCGCTCTGTGCATACACACTCCCACTTACAACCATTTACAAGCGCTGCCAAAACTTCACCTCCGCTCTGTGCATACACACTCCCACTTACAACCATTTACAAGCGCTGCCAAAACTACACCTCCGCTCTGTGCATACACACTCCCACTTACAACCATTTACAAGCGCTGCCAAAACTACACCTCCGCTCTGTGCATACACACTCCCACTTACAACCATTTACAATCCAACTACACCTCACTATGTGCACACATGTTTACGAAACCGGCCTCACGTCACTGTTGACAGCGCTCTGTCTTGGTTTTTTATTTGGTCTGAGCTTGACCAATACAGTTTTCAGAGTATTCCCATGCTAGGAATCGAGCTCAACCCACCACCTTGCAAGCGGTGTGCATGCGCAGGCAGCGTGATCAGCGCGTCATCGCATCGGCTGGCTAATGCGAGCCATAGACGTTCTAGTAATTTGATCAAACAGGCTGGTTCAAACAGATTGCGAAAAAAAGAACTGTTCCCTACATTTTGATGAACTATTCGAACATAAGTGTAGGGAACAGCTGTTTTTTTTTTCGTAGTGAAAGTTGTTCATAATGTCATCATTGGGCATCCTCGCATTAATTATTATTATTAATTCAATTTCACCCTGTAGATAGGCTGTTGTGGCGGTATCTACATCGCCACATGCGAACTACGCATCAAAGACCTGACGTCACATAAATCCTGCATCGCACAATTAAAGTTTACCGTGCAATGGAAATATATACAAGAACCCGACATCAATCGTTGGGCAGTTGCCCGCCAGACAAAACACCCGTCTGGTCGGAGGGTCCTCCCTTTTCTATGGTGGATGGGTGAACTTTACCCCCTCTTTCTCATACCCCTAAACTGTACTGCAGTAAAGGTACAGTTTGTTGCAGTAAATAAACACTAACAATGGGTCAACAGCTTCGCAATTCGCAACTGCAGAACAATGTCACTGCCGACCCTTTCATTTTGAATGAAAATTGCAGTACACTTCAGCCAAATAACTCGTTTCCCCTCACCTGAATCTCCACATCGAACCCATCCTTGCTGTCCATGACGCCCTTAGCCAGCAGATAGGTGCAGACTCCTTCGAAGTCGTAGTCTGTCCCGTCGAACGTGACGACGTGCGAGTCGCCCCAAGCGGAGCACACGCCGGCACACTTGCGGTGACTGCACGACCAGTTGCCGCTCTTGCATTCGCTGTGCAGACAAATGAAAATAAAAAATGTGCCACACATGCGCTAAATACATCTTCCTCTATCATTCGTCAATGACGGATTTAGTAACTTTTATAAATTGTTGTTTTTTGTAACTTTTAATTTATTTTTTAATCAATTATAATATGTTATGGTAAAATGCGTATCAATAATATTATATTTATTGTGAAATTTAGAAAATGTGTACATTGTTTTTATTTTTAATTAAATGATTGCTTTTTGTTTGTCTTGATGTACTTTTCGATTTATGTCGGCCTCTTAAATGTCTTTATTTGGGAATTCACGGGAATAATTACAATGAAGGTTTTCCGAAATTATGTGGCAGCACTGAGGCGTGAGGTCCAGGTACCTGTCAAAAGTGTCAAAGCGCCTATATTTTCTATAGTCGAGACTGAATGATGAACGAATGAATGAAACGAATAATGAACGTCATCACATATTTTATATTCATTGTCTCAATTAATCTGCCAAGCCTTTTCGCTACTATATTGGGGTCGGCTTCCAGTCTAACCGGATGCAGATTAATACCAGTATTTTACATGGAGCCTATCTGACCTCCACAACCCAGTAACTGGGTAATACGATACCCCTTGGTAAGACTGGTTGTCAGACTTTCGGGCGAACTTTTGAACGTCATCACATATTTTATATTCATTGTCTAAATGTGTCAAAATGGCGCCAACTGGTGGAGTGAATTTTCATGAAAGTGCTCACTAGCGGAGCATCCAGCTCTGCTGGCCTACCAAAAACATGATGACACAAAGCTATTCAAATTGAGTTATCTTGCCTCTCATAACCCTGTTATGTATGTAAGACATGTTTTAACTTCAGGTACCGAAATATGAATACAAATACTTACTGGGCAAATATCTCAGTACCATAACAAATCATAAATAATTAAATTAATATACTTAAATATTATAAACGCGAACGCATGTAAAATACTGGTATTCAGCTGCATCCGGTTAGACTGGAAGCCGACCCCAACAAAGTTGGGAAAAGGCTAGGTAGATTGATCGAGACTTATACGCGTGAAACCGCGGGACGCTGCTACTTGTAAATAAAAATCCAAAAGTGGTCCATTCATTACCTAAGCCTAGTTCTGTTATCCCATTAGATAAGACTTAACTTTTTTTATGGGTCGATAAAATGTGTAAACAAGTTTTCGGTAAAAATACGCATAGGTAACCCAAATTGGCGTCATGCCAGGAACATTTATTGTAGACGTATAAGTGTCAATCCCATAGGGAAATATATTCCCCGTCGGTATAGTCATAGTCATTTATTCATTAACAATTCACATTGTGTTGAACATTACATATTAAAGTTATCACTACATAAACAATACTACTTATACTACAGCAACAATACATTTAAAAACCTTACTAAAATTGATGTGAAATGAGAGAGTCCAATTAATTTAAAATATGTCAACAATTTATTACAAATGTCAAAATAAAAAGTATCCTATGTCCTATTCCAGGTCATGGTCTACCCATGTGCTAAATGTCATCCAAATCCGTTCAGCCGTTTTAGTGTGAAAGTGTCACAAACAAACTCACTTTCGCATTTAAAAAAAAAAAACGATTTTTAAATTTTTGTCTGTCTGTTTGTTCCGGCTAATCTCCGAAACGGCTGGACCGATTTTGACGGGATGTTCACTGGCAGATAGCTGATGTTATAAGGCGTAACTAAAGCAACTTTTATTTAAGAAAAATAATAAGGGTCCACACGGGCGTAACCGCGAGCAGCAGCTATTAAATGAATAATAAAAAAGAAAGAATTAATCTTTTCTTTTATTTCTAAAGTGAAAACTTTTATACGCGCGTTGAGCAATTTTTTTTTAACAATTTCTGCTAACCTGTTTGCCGATAGGTACGATCGTGTGTCAATGCTGACCAAGCAGTATCAATAACGCCTTGGCTCACGTTCCACAAAGAAAGTGAAAGGCACGTACGCATAATCCATTCAAATATACGCAATGTCCAGTACGTATTGTTTTATTTGAAACAGAGACGTATCGGGGGCGTAGCTCAGATGGTAGAGCGCTCGCTTAGCATGCGAGAGGTACCGGGATCGATACCCGGCGCCTCCAAACAATTTTTTTTTATTTGGGTGAATCATTATTTATTTATCTAAATATCAGAAAAAAAAAACCTGTGAAAGAGTCAATGGCACCTTTATATTTATGCAACATAAATCCTCACTTAATAAAAATTAAAAAAAACCCTCCCCTCCTTTCTTATAAATGCGAAAGTGAGTTAGTTTGTTTATTTGTTACACTTTCACGGTAAATCAGCTGAACGGATTTGGATGAACGGAAACGGAATTGAGATGGGTAGACCATGAGCTTGAGCATGATGCTTGAGTACTTACAGTTCTCGATATTTTTTTGGATGGTAAAATGGCGTGTGCTAGCTGACATATGGCTAATAATTAGATTTATGTTTTTTTTTTGTTCCGTAATATGAATGATTTTGCATACTATTATATAGAATCATTTTTTTTCTAACTAAACAGACAGCTGTGCTGCTGGGGAGTTTGTTGCGCCACTTCTTCTTCCCAGCTAAAGCACTAGGAAGTGGTGAAGGGTGGGCGTTTTGGGGGACTGTATTATGTAATTTTGACGTTCGAAAAGTGCTGATTCTCAGCCTATTTTGAATAAATGACTTTTGATTTGATTTGCTATGCTTTTGACATGTCCAGCGTATGACCTCTGAAATCTGTACATATTTGTATATCACATACCATTTGTTACACTCCTCCTGCATGACATGTCCATCAGGGTAGCTCCTTCCTCCGTGGTGGCAGGGGCACTGAGCTGGTGGCAAACATTTCTTGGACATGATGTCTAGGACGAAGCCTTTCTTGCACTGGCAGCCTGGACGGCATTCGGCGGTTGTTGATGTAGGCGGGAGATGCATGTTCTGTACGGAAAAAAACAATGATCTGATTACAATTTAGCACATGGGTAGCCCATGACCTGGATTAGGACATAGGATACTTTTTATCCCGATATTCCCACGGGATCGAGACTTATACGGATGAAACCGCGGAGCGCAGCTAGTTTCATAAATATTTACCTACAACTCCCTCCGAATGACATTGACTGTCATTCACGCGCCGAAAGATTCTTGTACCACTACCTTAATGCTGAAATGAACCTTTTTGACGCAGCTATGAGGCACACACTAATGTTGTCAACATTATTTTCAGTTTTTTATTTTGTGTTTCACGAACTGTGTCCAAATAAACGTTATTCTTTCTTACTACTTCGAAACGGTCAAGGCAGCTTGAAAAAATTTCTGCGATGTTTTCGCTGACGCCAGACGTCACCGATATCATACCCCTAGCTAGCACTGCGAAATCTCACCTTACCTTATATTCAGTGTACAACATTGCAACGAGCGCGAATTTTAAATCGCCAGTGCATGGAGGCACAAAAGATACTATAAGTTATTAAATCAAATCAAATCAAATCAAACTTTATTTGTGAACATAGGTACATAAAAGGTCTTAAAATATACATTTTAGCGTGATCTCTATGTTCTACCAATGCAATTGGTATACAAATAATTCGTTACATAATTTTAATAAGTACTTATAATGATTCGAAGCATGCAATAATTCCTAATAATCCAAAGAATTATAAATTATTAAATAAATTATTTCAATTTCTAAGTCAAATTTAATAATGTCAATAAATTATTCAAAAATTTCAGTGTCATAAATTATCATTTAAATAATCTTCTATGGAGTAGTAGGTCTTCTCTATTAGAAATAAGAATAATTTACTTTTAAATTGGCCAACATTTTCTACACTTCTTATGCATTTTGGTAATTTATTATAAATTTTTGGAGCCATTACAAAGATGCTTTTCTTAAATAATGCGGTTCTAGATCCAATTAAATTTAACTGGTCACATCGACGCTGACTTGATACTCGAGAATATTATTATGTTACAGAATTGCGATAAATATTTCACGCGGAATTCTATTGTAGTGCGCGCTAGGCCTAAAAGGCGCCAGCATTTTTCTTTAAATCTTTTGTTGTATTAAAACTAGTGTCAGATAAGTTAAGTAGTAAATAAGTGGCCGCCTAACTAGTAACACTTCTTGTACTTAATTAAGGATATGTTTTCTCAACTTACCTTGCAAGTAAGCGGTTCAGCAATCTCGCAGGTGGTAAACTCCATGTTGTTTGACGCGCTGCAGTTACTGCGCAGATCTTCAGCAGGCGGGTAGTTCTGTATCTCCATCGGAGTGGCGGGCTTGCAATCCCAACGGGCGCCCACGCATGTGCTGAGTACATATAGGTTGATAGATAAGGCGGGTATCGCGGGCCCAGTGCGGGTTGGTAGATGTCATGTCTTCGAATTTTTGGTTCTAGGAATGATGCCACACCGTTTTGGGAGCAGTGGTGATGAAATTATTTAGGTACACAAAGTTAAGCGCCGGGCTGGGTTCGAACCCACGACCTACAGCTCGTAAGTCGGGGTTTTTACCATTGGACCACTAATATACTCACTCTCTCTACAATTGTAAGATTATTCCTAAAGGCTACCAAAATAATAAAAATATTTAAAAGTGTTATTGGTTAATTTAACTAAGTGTTACAAGGGAGTTATTAATAGTACAGTCAGCGACCGAAGTCATATAAAAGTAAAAATAAAAAACTTATTTATTTTTTTATAAAATATTAAAGGAAAGATAATGTAAACCATAAAAGATTAAATTCGATTCCAAGATAATTATGAAATAATCGACATTGCAAAATGATCACCGACCTTTGTTGCTGTCTGTACCATTAATATTCAAACTCGTTTCGCGGATTGCGGGCATGAATGAAATTATGCAATTCCGTACTACTACGCGAAGTGAAAGGTAAGCAAGTTTTACGCACTTGATTATTTTACGTAATATCCACCATATTGGAGGTTAATTTCGATGTAATTCACAACGGGGGCGTAGCTCAGATGGTAGAGCGCTCGCTTAGCATGCGAGAGGTACCGGGATCGATACCCGGCGCCTCCAAAGATTTTCTTTTAATTATAATTCATAGTTTTTATTTTTAAATATAATAGAGGTAAGGATCATTAAGGGCCTGGCTTCTAGTGTCCGGATACCCTCCGCCAATATATTCGTCACTGTCGACTATATAAATTAAATAATGGAACAGAATTTATATTAATATTTACCCCTATAAGTTAACTGGAATATTTTGAAAGATGAAAGAATGTACTAGCAGCGATTTCGTAATTCCACCCGGAAAATAATTATTTTGGAAATTAAGTCGTATTGGAAGCGGACGGGTGTATATTTTTGCCACTGTTTTAATTGTGAAAGTCGTTTTTTTCATAAAAGGGAATATGCTTGTATTTTTTTAATATTTTTATTCGATAGTTTACATCGCCAAATAATAGTTAAAAAAAATTCGACGCCAAAAATATCTAACCGACCCGGGCTATTTAAACGCCCTCCATTTGGCGCGCTTGGTGTGATGACGTGATAGTCTATGACAACAAACAGACAAGTGTCAAGTAAATGTCAAACACTCCTACAAAACACATTGATATTTTAATTGATGTCATAGACTGTTACGTCACATCCGCTCTGACCAATAGCGTCTCTCTTCAAGTATTTGAATTACCCACAGTTTTTTGGCACTTAAAAAAAAATATTTCTCGCTCAAAAAGAAATAATATTTTTAAAAAAATATTGGTGGCGGCATCATTCTGAAGTAATATAGTTAAAAAAAAAAAATACTTGGCCCTTATTTGAATCAAATTCATATTCCCTAATGTGAAAATGCAGAGCTGCTCGCTCTGCTAAGCATTGTAACATTTTGAATAATATGGAAAATCATCAAAGTATATCAACCAGTTTTATTTACAAATTGACATTATTGAATATTCTATACAAAATGACATGATTACTTTGTAAAGTATTTTATTATTGTGAATGTGAGGAGTATGTGAATTTTTTAAAATTTTTTTTTCGTTCTCAGTTAATTTTATCAATGGTCTGGCAATTTGAGAATTTTATGCGGCCTACCCAAATGTCCTTTCTTTGGTATTGTTCGTCGAGTCGCTGAGCTCCTTAAGTTCTGAGTTGAGCTCCGCCATTACTGACAAATGCTTGCACTGACTGGACAGGTCCACTCAAATCTGTGTGGTTCTTTCCTCAAAAGACCATTTCAGACTCGAATTTACATGGTCCTCATATGGTTTGACCAAGATTATGTCTGGACTTTAAAAGAGACTGTGACCTCTGAGTTTGTTTCGGCCTTTCTTCTCAGAGTAGTCAGATAGGAAACGCCGACCTCATCTAGCTTATTTTTAATATTTTTTTTATAATATGACGTTTAAAAGTGATTCCAATATCCTATTTACAGAATAAACAATTTCATTTCATTTCATTTGTTTTTCATATAATCTTGAGTCATTAATTACTATGAACTTTTGTACTTCTATTATTACTTACCATAGTTCTCTCTCTCGTCTTCCAGCTCTAACTTCTTTGTAGCCAGCATTGAATTGCAGTCCTTTGTGGTAGCACGGACACAGTCCGGTCGGCACGCATACGTTGTTGTCATCTAATAGCTGTTATCAAGCAATACAAGTCAGTATGTTTGAGGAAAACTTTCTTTGAATATAAAATGGAAGTGCAAAGTTATCCGAAGTCTCCAACTGGTCTTGTTTCAAATACAAATATTCCTCAGTGGTTGGAATATAGAAATTAGAGAGCAGTTGCTCCGAGTAAAATATCGATCTCAACTTTGTAAAATAAATATCAACTACTTCTATCTCCCTATGTTCTCCTTTTTGATGATACATTATTTGTAGAAGCATTAGAACCCTCAGAAAATACTCAAAATTGCCTGTTTAGATCGCTCTGTCAACAAATGCACATTGTACAAATTTGACGACTATTCATGTAAAAGAGAAACATAGGGACACAGTACCTTCTCATTCAGTTTACGAAATATCTTTTAAATACGCCCAATATTGGGGTAGGAAATAGGCGAGAGCCGAACCTCGAATTATGACTTTTAACTTAGGATATTTAGTCGGATCTGCAGCTGTCGTTATCTCACGAATAGCGACCAAACGCGAGCGCTAACGACAGCGATAGTTTCTTCAAATAATTTCAAATAATTTCCTCTTAATATAGTAAGAAAACTTTAGGCAAGTAAATAACTTCAAACATCTCACAAAAAGGCAATAAAAATATAGAGCTGTCCGTATAGCTACGTCTGTACCGTGGCGTACATACCTGTCCGGGCGGGCAGGCGCAGCCCTCGACGCAGCTCGGGCGACACGCCCCGCCGGCCGCCAGCGACATGTCGGCGCACTTGCGCAGGCAGCTGTCGGCGCACACGGTGTACTCTTGGCCGCCCGTGCATTGCAGTTCTGGACCAAATGTACTTACTTAAAGACTCAAACAGATTTCCATACAAAAGTATCCGCTTCGGGAATCATCGTCTATTTTCGGATGTACGAAGGCGTGATGATGGGATCTAATATAGAGCTGTTACAACCATGGAAGTATTTGATTACTTTGTATTGCCATAGTCAATAAAATTTTAGATTGACTACTCTATGCAATTCCAAAAAACTTCGCAAAACTTTTGAATTTGACAAATGAAGACCTGAGACCGGATTAGGTAATCCGACAGAAAGAAAATGTTCATGAAATTGACATTAAATAGAGTAATTTGGTCTTAGAGAGTTGTATTTTTAATGATAATAATTTTGTTAATACATACTAGTTACCTACAATCGCAAATATTTTGATCAACATACAACCTAATACTAACCTGCAAATTGCAAAAAATATAAGAAAATTTGAATTTCGCGGGCTACTCTGGCGTTTTCGCCTTAAAGATCAAGGAACTTCATTTTCTAAAACCCTGTCGGTCGCAGACAACATAAATATCTTCTTCTCTGTGAATACATACCGCACTCGTCCACGTTGTACCGCCACTGTATGACCACGCCGGCCTTAGCGCAGGTCATGGCGTAGTCGCCCAGCACGGGGCACAGGCAGCGCGTGACGTCAGAGCCGCATGCGCACATGTCATATACGCACGCCTCGTAGTATGGTTCTACGTCCACGTACCAGTGGCAAGCTGTGGGGAGAATATTAGATTATTAAATTAGTTAGTTAGTAAACAGCTGCACGGTTCAGTCGATCAGGTTAAGCTACGGTTGCTGCGGTTAGTCCGTGGATGGGTCCCTCCCCAAGAACTCGGAAAGCACGTTAAGCCGTTGGTCAAAAACACGTTATTTTCATTAAAAGATTTTAAAAGTTTCTATCTGACACCGTGCTCGCTAGCGAAACAGCTGACTGACTGAGGGAGGGGTCGTGCTCGTGGCCTGTCAGGTCACGTCCCACAGCCCCCGCCCTTGTTGAGACGTAAGTTCGTTGCCCTGGCGCATAGGGGGAAGGGTGAAATACTCTTGTAGTAAAATGGAGACTTATTTTTTTTTGTAATTTTCTATTGATTTTACGTTCTATAAATGAAACCAAACCATTGGTTTCAAGGATAACGGTGTTTACCCTAACACCCTGTATAAAATCCATATCGATGACATTGTTGATATTTCACATTGGTCAGCTGACGATGCAATTCTTACAAAATTGTATCAAGAGAAAGGTAGGTACGTGACATTCGAAGGTTATTTTTACATGTCTTGAATGTGGCGTTTAATTTTATCTAGAGTAACAACGGGGGCGTAGCTCAGATGGTAGAGCGCTCGCTTAGCATGCGAGAGGTACCGGGATCGATACCCGGCGCCTCCAAACTACCCTTTTATTTTTTTATGAAATAATTATTTCGACAATTTTAAACTTATGAAATGCAAGCCTAGCATTCGAAAGGCCAAAGATTACCTGACCAGGAAACTTTTGTATTCCTTCGTCAATTTTTACCCCGTTTCAAAAAACACAATGGACTAATGTGATATCGAAATAAAACTTATAAATAAATTAGTAAGATCATATCGATAAAATATTTATATCGACATGTTCTGCTTTTAAAATTGTCTTTGAATAATAATTTTGCTATCGAAACATTAATTTTGCATGGCACTGTAACAAAGATTACCGATGCCCGTTTCCACTAACAGTAGGCGACACCAAATAAAAGCGTGTTTTTATATTTTGAACGCTCGGTTTAGCGCCGTAAGTTGAAAATCCGACAGCCGAATGAGACTGGTATTATGGCAGATGAATAATAGATCATTACTTGGTTATAGAACTTACCTTCAAACACTTTACTTTTCAGTTTACTACAGTACTTCTCAGCGGCCTCCTTGTTTTCCATATTGGCCTTACAAGGATGCTCAGGCTCCTTCGTCTCTATGTCAGAACAGAACTCTCTGGTCTTCCACTTGTTGGCGAACGCTAGAGCTGATTGTTCGATGTCATTTTCTGGGGTTAGGAAGTCGTCTTTTTGGTTTAGGTTGAAGGTGCCGCAGAGACCCTGAAGAAAAAGAGAGTATAAAATTAATTAAGCCTAAGATACAATAGATGCAGATACATTTAGCAACTCATTCCGCTTAACTATTCCTCAAGAATCATAAAATCACTTTATGAAATCGACACGTGTTTCACCTAACACGTCGTGTTCTGGTTCGCCACTGGTCAATCGTCATCCTGAGGATGCCTCGTTGAGTGGTGAACCACGCGTCGATATCTTACAGTGTTTTTTTATGACTCTTGAGGAATAGTTAAACGGAATTGCTTGCTAAATGTATCTGCGTCCATTATATCATATAATGGATTTCCGCAAAGGCACACAGTATTCACCAAATTGTTTCTCTATGGAAGATAGACAAACACAGCTTACTCTTTAGGGTTCCGGATCCGAAGGGTGCCAAACGGAACCCTATTACTAAGTTTCCGCTGTCCGTCTGCCTGTCAGAGGGCTGTATCTCATAAACCGGAATAGGTAGGCAGTTAAAATTTTCACATATTTTGTCTTCAAGGACCCTCATACTAGAAAAATTTTTTGGGCGTTTTTTGCTCGATCTTAATACGGTACGGAACCCTTTGTGCGCGAGTATTTATTTAACACTTTCAAGCACACAAATACACAGTAGCGGACTTAATGCCATAGGCATTTTATACCAGTCAATTGTTGGGTGATGTAGAGACAAATAGTGGTATCATTCTCCTATATATTTTTTGAGGTCATACTGTCGACTTGTCAGAAGCCCGAAAGTCTGACAACCAGTCTTACCGAGGGGTATTGTGTTACCCAGTAACTGGGTTGTGGAGGTCAGATAGGCAGTCGCTCCATGTAAAATACTGGTATTCAGATGCATCCGGTGAGACTGGAAGCCGACCCCAACATAGTTGGGCTAGGCAGATGAGATGATTGCCGACTTTTCAGGTCAATTTGGGTGATTATCAATGTTACCTTAGTTTTTCCTTGGAATTCGGCTGGCACGTCTATGAAGACACGAGTGTTGCCGTCCCACCACAGGTCAACTTTGTTGGGTAGTTGCACTAAAATCAAAGTAAAACTCATAAAGACAATCTCACAGTGTCCAACGATAAAAATTCTCGTAAGTATCTATTATTTTTTTACTAAAGATAAAGTGATAAAGTTTTCCCTTTTTTTTGTCATACATATTTTGGCAAGACGAGATTATTTATTTATGACTAGCTGCGCCCCGCGGTTTCACCCGCGTAAGTCTCGATCCCGTGGGAATATCGGGATCGAGACGCGAGCGGGTGAAACCGCGGGGCGCAGATAGTCATAAATAAATAATAGGTCTTTACCTATGAAATTGCCGTTTTGTATGAAAAAATTTAAACGATTTTTTTTCATGAATTTTTTATTTGTATTAATCGAAGTAATCACCCATGCAATCAATGCATCTTTGCCATCGCAGTGGCAGTTTATTGATGCCCTTCTTAAAGAAATCAGCTGGACGGGAGGCAACAAATTCTTCAAAGGCATTTTGTACTGCCTCTCGGGTATTGAATTTTTTTCCCGCCAAGAAGTTATCCAAATTCTGGAAAAAGTAGTAGTCTGTAGGCGCAAGGTCTGGTGAGTAGGGCGGATGACGGAGAGCTTCCAACCCCAGTTCTTGCAACTTGGAGACCGTCTGCTGTGCAGTATGAGGTCGCGCGTTGTCGTGCAGGAGCAGCGGAGACGAGCGATTGACCAATGCTGGTTGGAGATGCGCCAGCTTCTCCATCATTGTGTTCAGTTCTTCACAGTACACATCTGCAGTAATGCTCACCCCGTTTGGTAAGAAGCTGTGATGAATCACACCGGCGCTAGACCACCAAACAGTGACCATCACTTTTCTAGGGGTAAGTTTTCGTTTAGGGCATTGTTTAGGTGCTGAACCAGGATCCAACCAACTTGCTGAGCGCTTGCGGTTATCAAACAGAATCCATTTTTCATCGCAGGTAACAATGCGGTTCAAAATTCCTTCATTTGTGTGTCTGTTGAGCAGTGCAAGGCACGTCTCGACGCGTACTTCGCGCTGGCGATCATTGAGTTCGTGGGGCACCCATTTGTCAAGCTTTTTTACCTTGCCAATTTGACGCAAATGGACCAATATTGTTTTGACGCTAACGTCGAAAGCTGCTGCTAATTCAGCCGTAGATTGTGTATCATCAGCTTCCACAATCGCCTTTAATTCGTCATTGTCGACCAAAGTCTTCGGACGACCGCGAGGTTCATTTTTCAGGTCGAAATTTCCAGAACGGAAGCGAGCAAACCAATAACAGGTGGTGCGTTGGTTTGTAGTGTTAGCTCCGTAAACGTCGTTGATGTTGCGTGCCGCTTGTGCCGCGTTGCTGCCACGACGGTACTCATATTCCATAATTACTCGAATTTTTAACGTATCCATGATGACGAAAAAGATTGAAATGCGATGAAAATGTAACACTAATCAATAAAGAAATGACTACTTTTGGAAAAAAAAATCCATGTTTTTTAAATAAAATTAATTTGAAATTAGAATTCTTAGCCAAACAAAAATTATTTTGATTTGAAATGGCCAGTACTGCAGAACGGCAATTTCATAGGTAAAGACCTAATATTAATCCAGGTAACCTATGTGTTTATCCAGGTTATAAACTAGATATGTTTGCCAAATTTCATCCAAATCCATTCAGCCGTTTTTGCGTGATTGAGTAACAAACATCCAAACACACAAACTTTCACATTTATAATATTAGTAGGATATAAGTGTGGAAAGTAGGTGATCATCTTACGCATGTGTATCATATAACGTTTTACAATCAATTGTGAGAGAAAAAAAAATTGTGATTAATATATTGATGTTGAGTGTTTAATGAAGTATTAGTTTTATTGCTAAGGTACTTCCTCCCTCGACACTTCTCACTTATGATTTAAAACAAAAACAACGTCTGGCCAGCGACAGAGTTAAAAATTAAAAACAAAACTGAAAAGTCAAAAGCCTTAGTGCGAAAAAGTGTCACTTTCCGCACACTTCTGGCTGCTTTGAAAACGCTCTTTTCGAGCACATGCAATGTAAAGTATCTATCCTACCTATTATTCATACCTATTATTTTTAGACAGTCTTGTAATGTGTGCTGGTGACAAATGGTACAATAGATCTCTTACATTTTCTGTAAGAGATCTATTTTTTTTAAATGAGTTATGGGACAGCTCTTGACCTCGATATCGCCGATAGGTCTATGATGGAACGAGCAAGCCCAGAAAATGGCCGTTCACTCTTGCTTTGAAGGCTGACGGGCTATACGTGGAATCACAGACGCTGACAGAGTTCCACATTTCGGCCGTGCGCATAATAAATGTGGCATAAAAAGCGCAGGGTATGACTAGACGATATATTGAGCAATTGCGGATTGTACCCTGTAGTACGTCTGGTGGTCCGATAGTAAACCGTCTGAGTCCGATGATCTCTATCATCATCATTTCAGCCGAAAGACGTCCACTGCTGGACAAGGGCCTCCCCCAAGCACCGCCACTTCGACCGGTTCTGTGCTTCCCGCATCCAGCGGATTCCCGCGGCCTTCACCAGGTCATCAGTCCACCTGGTGGGGATGATCGCCACCCTGTATAAGTTACTAGCTGCGCCCCGCGGTTTCACCCGAGTAAGTTTCGATCCCGTGGGAATATCGGGATAAAAAGTATCCTATGTTCTATTCCAGGTCAAGGTCTACCGAAAAATTTATTGCTCTCTGATGATGATGTCTATGTGCTAAATTTCATCCAAATCCGTTCAGCAGTAACAAAAAAAACAAACTTACTTTGGCATTTATAGTATTAGTTAGGTCAGGAAAGTTAGGATGACTTTAAGATTTTCACTTACCAATAATGAACATAGAAGAAGCTGCTCTAATCCTAACATCTCCCACCATGACAGGTAGTGTAGAAACCTCTTTTCCGTTAACAAGTATAAAACCTCCTTGCTTCATGTGCACGTTAGCTCCGTCGTAGTTCAAGTTGACGGCTTTAGTGCAGGACGGCTTGCCTTCGCCCTTGTAGGGGCTTAGATCCATTGCCTAGAACGGAAAGGATTTAATTATGTTTTTAAATTTTAATTAGAAAATATTGTAAAAGCCAATTATTTTTTTAAAGAGTAACTATGGAGTTTCTTGCCGTAGGAAACGACCAATTGGAACCGTGCACCTAGCTTCTGACGTTTCATAAGTGCCCATATGTGAAATAAAATATTTTGATTTTAAAAGACGGCCAAAACTCTGTCTTTGCAGGAGCTTTTGTGAAAAAAAAGTCAAATCATTTAGTTCAAAGAGGCATATAAGTATGTGGCGGTATCTACATCGCCACATGCGAACTGCGCATCAAAGACCTGACGTCATCCTGACGTCACATAAATCCTGCATCGCGCAATTAAAGTTTACCGTGCAGTGGACATATATACAAGAACCCGACATCAATCGTTGGGCAGTTGCCCGCCAGACACAACACCCATCTGGTTGGAGGATCCTCCCTTTTCTATGGTGGATGAGTGAACTTTACACCCTGTTCCTCATACCCCTAAAAGTACGCCAAAATGTACAAAAAAAAAAAAATGATTTGATTCTAGTCGCCCCTTCCAAGAGTTAGTTTCGTATGGAGAAGAATGGGCAAGAAACTCCTCGTTGTTATGAGTTTTGAACAGTATTTATTCCGACCCCACAGTACTGGACCATTTTTTTCACAACTTGCGGCTGCCAAGGGCTTTTCTAGGGCTTAATATTAATTAAAGTTTGCATAATTTTATCAAGTTTTACTGTTGCAAAAATTCAGCTTAGCTGTAGGACTTGCCCTGCGGCTTAGCCGTTACATGAAGTCTTGATGATTATGTAGATTTTGGCCAAATCTACAAATCGGGTTCTGGTAATGGATCTGGGAAAATTATCAGTCTATAGCGAAACAACAAATTCAATAACAAGCAATGTACGGTTGAGCTAGCTGGCAGCAGGTTTCAACATTCGATGGTTTACGGTAATCCTGATAAAGAGATATCGGTACCTATGAAATTGGCGTTTTTTCTCACACATAGAGAACCTCGTCACTTCTATGATTTTAAATATTCTTCAATTGCTTGGTATTATATTGAATAATGACCATCATAGACAACTACCACTAGTAAAAAACCTTATTACTTATAGTTTTCTAAACATAAAAAATACCTCTAAATTACTCCTCATTTTGTTAGCAGAAATGACCACAATTTTTTTTTTTATTAGCCAAATCTTATTTTTGTCGAATCTAAGTGGCATATGACGTTATCTAAGTTTAAACATGACTGCATAAAAGTTATAAAACAGTAGTGTTCTAGTTGTTATATTAATTAGGAAAATGTTAGTATGAAAAATGCAACTTCTTGAAAATTCTCCATACAAAACGCTGATTTCATAGGTGGGGACCTAATATTTTCTGCGATCTCTTACCTCAGTGATAGCTCCAGAACAAGCCACATTTTCAACCTCGATAGTCAGGTTGTTGGTCTGTAGCATGGTGTAAGTGCAGTGGCCCATGAAGTCGTACCGCAGGCCGTCGAACGTGGAGTAGTGCGGGTCACCTACCGCCCCGCATCGGGCACCGCATGCTACTTTGGTGCATGTCCATTCGCCTGATTGGCAAGTGCTGGTAGGAGAAAAAGTGTATGTTAATATTTCACTTTCGTACTCTAAATGAAGTAAAAATGACTAAGTACAATTTTGCTAGGTGTGAATGAATAAAAGTTTTTAGCTTTGGCGGACAAGATATTATCTGACCTACAACATCGAAAATGAATTGCAGTAAAAAGTCGTTGTAAAGAAAGAAAGAAAAAACGTTTATTTGCGGCAAAAAATGACGCAAAAAAGAAAATAAACAGAAAGGAAAAAAATATAAGAAAAGGTTTCCCCCAACCTTTTCTTATATTTTTTTCCTTCGGGCGTCACATCCACGCAAAACGGCTATCGCTCAGCATTATGCTGCGACCCTATGCAAGTCAGAGCCCCAGCGCTGGTTTTCAGCGACAGCCGGTGCCGACTTAATGACGTCGACGCCGACATTATTGTTGAGATCTAAGTTACAGATTTATTATTCGTGATATATGTTTTAATCACAAAAATAAGTTTTTTATTCTTTATTTTCTTGTTCTTATTTATTAGAAAATATACAAAACATGTTTCCGTTTCTTTTGTGCTTTAAACAAATTCTAAAATCTCGATGTAGCAAGATTATTATAATCTACCTTTTCTCAACTAAGTTGGGGTCGGCTTCCAGTCTAAACAGATGCATTTGAATACCAGTAATTTACATAGAGCGACTGCCTATCTGACCTCAATAACCCAACAACTGGGTAATACAATATCCCTTGGTTAAACTGGTTGTCTGACTCTCGGGCTTCTGACAACCCGTAACGACTGACAAAGATCCACGAATGACAACCGGTACCAACGGCTTAACGTGCTTTCCGAGGCACGGAGGAGTCTCGATATGTAAAGATGACCACCCATCGACGGACTAACCGTGGCAAGTGTAGCTTACACTTGATCGTTCAACCCGTGCGGCTGTTATTACTTATCCGCAAGCCCACAAGCCAATGTAACGAGAGTTTAGGGGAAAAAAAACAATAATTTACACAGTGTATTGAACCTTACTGTATATCATCCAGAGTATAAAATCGAATAAACTATAAACACACTAAACAAAGTCCGAACACTCACCAAGTATTACAATCCTTCCGTATCGTTGCACCAGGTTTAAAGCTCTTATTCCTCAACCTACAAGGGCACTCGGTCTTGGGCACACACTTGCCGCCCTCTAGCAGCAACCCTTCAGGACAGAAGCATCCTTCTACACAGGAACTGTTGCCAGTCTTAGCCGGGACCAGGGGAAAGGCACAGCTGGGTTGGGCGTCGGGCCCGCAGGACTTGTAGATCTTGCCTTCGGGACACTTCATTGCTGTTTGGAAGGAGAATGGAAATAAGAAGGGGTTGCAGAAGTTTTATCATCGGTTTCTGAAAGCTGTGATTGGTAGAATATGATATATTTAAACGGAGGATTCGACACCAGAAAAAAGAAAAACTAGCGAGCATCTTGGCTAACAGTACCAACCATCTGACGGCTAACTCTAGCACCGCGCACGCTCATTGGTAAAACCAAATAGCGCGCGTTTCCCCGGGTACCTATTACGCACTTCCGTCCCTTTTCACGAAATCACTCCCACAGATTGCAGGAGAGCGAGAGGAAAGATGTACACATCAAAAATAGGAGAATCGCAGTTAAGCTTTGTTGGGAACGACTTTTGCCTTGAAAAGCCATAAATGTGTGTCAGCCGGGATAAAAATCAACGAGAAACAAATTTTCTGACACATCGAGAGGTTCCATTACCTCTAGAAGGTAAGTGAAGTCAGTACTTACGACAGGTGTCAGTGTCGCGCCAGTCCTTCATCTCTTCAATTCCATGCCTCAAACATTCCTTAGCGTACACCGACACTGTACTGCAAGCACATTCCTCAGGACCTGTAGAAAGTACAAAAGATTAGTTTAGAATTAGACCTTTTTCTAGCCTTAATAAATATAGAATTCAGTATAATTTGACTGCGACCGTTCCGCGCCTGAGTATATGCGCAGCTCGCAGGGGGGCAGTGCAGGGCGCTCATTCGTCAACGCTCACGACACGCGCCCCCCACCCACCGCTCATTGGTCAACGCTGCCTCGCTCCTCACCTCGCCATAGACTATAGTTACTTACTCAAACTGGTGGTGCAAGCGCAGAAGTCCCATTGACATGCGTCGAGCAAAAGCGAGACGTCCATCACCTATAAAAAAAATCATGGATCAAGAAAATGAACAAAAGAACTTAATAGAACACAAACATGGTAGATTACAAGGTAATAACACAGAATACTACAAAAGGCGAACTCCACATTTTAGGTATGAAACTACAAGTACGCAGCGGGCTCGTATTGTCGGGCCAATTCAGTGAGCGTAAAGTAGTCAGAAGATATAATAAGAGTTACGCGATAGAAAGAGACGCAACTTCTAGGTGAATATAACTGAATGTAATTAGCGGTATACAACCTGAATTGCACTTTATTGTGTCGTAGCAAGAGTCGCGTTTTATTTAAATGATTTTGCCTCAATTTTGAGCTCATACTTGCACGATTATCGACACCTTACCTTGGAGCATTTCCTGAATTTTTCTTTAGCGAAGATCGTTGTGCAGAACTGCTGAGCTTTCTTCATATCATCGTCAGATTTTGAAGCACAGGCACTGGTCTCCGTGGGTTTGCTATCGCAAACATCTGCAAAATAAAAGTATAAGTTTAGAAAAGTCACAAGCAAATGCTTTAGTCTATACTCACCTATAAACATATGTGACCACTTGAGGGGCAATTCCCGTATTTTATAAGAACGTTTTTGACAGATTGCGAATGAGATAAAAATGCGATTCTAATCTCATTCGCAATCTGTCAAAAACACAATCAATTTACAAACATTTTTCGTCAAGTTTGACAGATTGCGACTCGAATGTGAACGTTATTTATGTACGAGAATTGGCCCTCGAAACAATATTTGATTCAATGAAGATAAAGCTGTGTGGAATAGAATGGACGAGACTATCTATGAAGAAAACCATTATCATGTAAAAACAAATTCCTATAAAAATCGTAGTAACATACCTCCAATCTTATTAACTTGCCACGATGACGCCAGCACCGACTTGGTCTTCGCAATAGTTCTGTCTCTCGTCATCAAGTCATTCTCCGGGTTGCCGTCCAACGTCCCACATAGACCTTCAGTGTTGTTCCACAGCTGAACTGAACCTTCCACCAGGATTATGTTCTGAAAAACGATTTTATATAGATATATTACCACGGGAATTAATAAGACTAGCGGTCATGTGACTTTTATATCATTGATATAAGGGTTAATTTGCAATGATTGATGCGATCACTTTGTATAAGTGTCTTATTTAACCCCGGGCACAGAATATTACAGAAGGCACACTCCGCATTTTAGATATGAAGCTACAAGTACGCGGCGGGCTCGTCTTGTCGGGCCAATTCAGTGAGCGTAACGTAGTCAGAAGATATAAGAGTTACGCGATAGAAGCAGAGGCAACTTCAATTCAGGTCGCAGAGTGCTAATAGCCTTCAGTCTATTAGCACTGTGCGACCTGAATTGCACTTTATTGTGTGGTAGCCAAAGTCGCTTTTTAATCAACTTCCAAAAACGAGGAAGTTCTATGTTCGTAGCGTTTGTTTTTTTTTTAATCTATATCCATCGATATTTTCTTCAGTAAAATTGAGGACGGATTCTGAAAATTCTTTTTTCATTTGGTAGAGGAATTTTGCGCCGGTGGTCCGACCGACTTCCAAAAAAAAAACACTACAAAATGAAAAACAACTTTCGTTTCGGAAATCGGTGGCAAAAAACGAAAAAATACACCAACTTCCGAAATTAAAGTTATTTTTTTTTTTGTAAAAGTTTTTATTTCAATGATTTTGCGAAGAGAACCTTTTATATTAATCTGTGCCCCGGGTATTGTAGATAAAGATGTAAGGTAGGTGTTTTCATCACAAGTTATAGTTTGTCAAATGTGTAAGTATGTATGCCTGGGTTTGCCAAAATTTTGTGTTTTGTGCGATAGCAAGATTTATTCATCGTTTTTTTAAGAAGTTATATCGCATGTTATATTCTTCTAGAAGTAGCAATGGTTCAAGATTTTTTTTAAAGTTTTTATTTTGTCTCGTTGGTCTAGAGGTCACAAGCGCTACTGCTGAGCATGAGGTCCTGGGTTGGATTCCCAGATTGGGTAAAGTGATGGAAAACGAAGGCCGAATTTCTCAGTAGTAGGCCGAAGTCTGGATTTATGCCCAGTTGATGGCAATAGGCTTGCCCCCTATTACATAGGACTTAAAAATAACTGGCGAAGTATGGTAGTAACTAAAGGTATACCTCTGCCTATAACCCTTCAGAGAATTACATTATATTATGTTATATTTCATTAGAAAGTGTTTTGTCCATTTCGCACAAAGTAATTTTATTTATTTTTCACAAGGAATGGTACAGCTGTTTTAGTAGTACAAAAGGAGTTAATTCTAGCTTAGATATATACCTATTTATTTACATTTCAATATAAATATAAAGTATCTATCATATCATATATAGGATGCAGGCAGAGCGGATGTAGATTATCCAAGATCATAACAATATTAACGGATGTTCGATAAGCTAAATGCCCCGAAAATGTAACAGATTAATGTCATTGACTCTTCGCTAGATATAATAAACTTAAATGTAAAGTGATTGACCTAAAAAGGTCACAGAAGAGCTTATCACAGAGTTTTTGAAAGTCAATTTAAGTGATTTTATTAGCTGAGGCCCTAGACAAAGTGACATTCTATCAGCGATAACGATGATGGAAAAAGCAAAAATGTATAGGACTGAATGATGATGAATGATGTATGTTGAAAGTCGTTGTAGAAATACGAAACGCTTTCGAAGCGATTGTCACTTATCTAGGCCGTCTATTGTTATTTCGACTAAGGCGTTGCGCCGCTCCTTTCATATACAAGGTGGAGACGACAATACGACAATAAAAATAAAACTCCGTATATCTAATGACGTTCTCGGTCTACATACAAAAAATTAATCAAATATATCCAATAGTTTAGTTACGATAGCTAGTCAAAGATCGGCAAACCCCATAGTCGGCCCATCACTACTATTTAGTTTGTTTGAAAAAATGACTTTTTTAATTTCCATGTTAGGATTTATTTGATAGTTCCAAAATACTCTTATGCATTAGTATTGCCAGTGTTTTCATTTATTGTTGTATTGTCGTCTCCACATTGTATAATATAAAAAAGTATAGGAGAGACGAGGCGCAGAACGTAAGCAGGCGGTGGGGCGCGGTCCACGCGAAATATGAAAGAGCGGCGCGACGCCATAACACTGACCTGCAAATTGCAAAAAACGTAAGAAAATTTGATTTTCCCGAGCTTCCACTTCGGATCTACTTTGTCGTTTATATTCTAATCAACATTTAATTAATTATTTCACTCTTTTTGAAGGAACATAGTCAATGTTTTCCTTTTTTTTTAGGTGACAGTTTGACTTTGACTCTGCCCTTCGTAGCAGTCATTTCGGGCGGTTTTAGTACTGCCTCATTTGCTTAGCCTTTCCAAACTATTTTGGGGTCAGCTTCCAGTCTAACCGGATCCAGCTGAATTCCAGTATTTTACATGGAGCGACTGCCTATCTGAACTCCACAACCCAGTTACTAGGTAACACGATACCCCTTGGTAAGACTGGTTGTCAGACTTTCAAACTTCTGACAACCCGTAACGACTGTCAAAAGCACCAAGGTTTAAAGTTCTTTCCGAAGCACGGAGGGGTCTCGGTATGAAATGGATTGTAACCCATCCACGGACCAAACTCGGCAAGCGCTGCTTAACCTGGCAGATCAACCTGTTACAACATAGTGCAGTTGGCTGTGCCTTAAAAACATTTGTATTCATTTATTTCTATTACTACTAATAGTGTCGCGTTTGACCACCTCATCCTATCTTCCACGTAACGTTTTTTTTAATTTTTATTTCAACGACAAACTTCACAAATCAGCACAGACCTAACGAGAACAAATAAAGTAAAGTATATCCTTACATTGGTATCCCATTTGATGGTGACGCCCACAGCGTCCAGGTTGATGAGCACGAAGTCGCTGGGCATGGCCACGCGGATGCCGGGGAGGGAGGCCGGCATCGGGATCAGGCGTTTGGTGTTACGGAACAGGACGGAGCCGTCCTCTGGTGAAGATACAGGGCATTTGAGAATTGTGGCATGGCAATCAAGTTAGAAAAAGATTCAAAAGATCAATTTCAAAATGTCAGGGACCAAAATATAAAATAGTTATCTATTCCTCAAGAGTCATAAAAAAACACTGTAAGAAATCGACACGTGTTTCACCTCTCAACGAGGCATCCTCAGGACGATTGACCAGTCGCGAACGTAAACACGACGTGTTGCCATGCCGAGCGCTGGACGCAGAGCGTGGCGTTTTATGACTCTTGAGGAATATTTAAGCGGAAGAGGTTACTAAATATATCTACGTCTATTGTATTTTAATCACAATCTGTCATTTTGTCTATTCTTCCGTCGACAAAACCCGTTTCTACGGTGGTCATACTACGCGTGCAGAATTATATTAAGTCCAGGTCCTAACGATTTTCTCCTTCGTCGATGTCAAAGTTAGTTATTGTGATAAATCATAAAATCAAATCTGTACTAAACTAGTTCATCAACAGTTCCGTTGCTGAATTCAACAGATTATTGTGTGTCAGTTTTCGATTCAAAATAAAAGTACCTGTTATACGCTGATGGGCTGAACTAGCTTACACTAGAGGAACAACGATTTTATCCAATAGAAAGTACTGCATTGAAGAGCTAAGAAACACTTTCCAATTTAAACCTTATAAAATCTTCTCTTCTTGCCCATTCTTCTCCATACGAAAACTACCTTTTGGAAGGGGCAACTAGAATCAGTTTTATTTATTTGCTTTTGACGTTCAAAAGTGTCTATTTGAAATAAATTATTTGACTTTAACTTTGAAAACTAAGCTTAAGGCTGATTTTCACAGAATTTAAACACAGGACAATTTCATTAGGGTAGCGGGAAAGTCCGAAAGGGATACCGGGACCTTGGCAAGAGGCAACTGAAGGAACACGGGTGGGGTTTAGTCAGTAAAAGTGTTACACGCCCTTTTGCTCCACCCAGAGCGGGAGAAGTCATTTGAAGATTTCCCATCCTCAAAAAAAAAAGTACAGTTTCATTACCTCCCACAGACAGAACGTAGAACTTCTCATCGAGGTAGACCGTCAGCTCGCTGGGACAATGCGCTGTGTTCTTGCACTCGCTGTGTTTGACCTCTACTGAGTATGTGTGTTCCTTTGCGTCGCGGACCAAGATGTGTTGGCATGGGGATTGGAAGCTGAGGATAAATTATGTTAATTCATGAACAAAAAGGAGTATATAAATTATAAATTCTACTGATATCGGTTCGGTTTCCAGATTATCAAGTTATCTTTTCGGAATATTTTATACTGTTAAGACCAGAGGGCCTAGACAAGTGACAATCGCTTCCAAAGCGTTTCGTATTTCTACAACGAATTTCAACAGAATTGATATAAGCTTTTCGATAGCTTATGTCAGTCCTATAATATTTTTCCTTTTTTATCATCGTTATCGCTAATAGAATGTCACTTTGTCTAGGGCCTCAGATTTAAAGAACGCTATAGAAATGCAACCATGATTAAATCTTAAAGATCATCAGCGATTTAATTGAAAATTAAGATTGATAACAAAAGAAAAAAAAGAAAAATCTAATAAACTTCTTCGTGGTCCTTCGAGGCCGAAGGTGTAAGGAACAAGGCCTTTTTTCAAATTTACGAGGTCCAACTACCTACCTACATAAAGTAAACAATAAAAAACGTAAAAATAAGTTTCACAAAACAAGAATCGTTCAAATCGGACTACTCTATAAAAAGTTATGCGTTATATAATCAGCCTATATTGTTCCCACTGCTGGGACACAGGCTTTTAATCCACCACGCGGGCCCAGTGCGGGTTGGTAGATGTCACATGTCTTCGAATTTTTTGGTTCTAGGACATGCCGGTTTCCTCACCGTTTTGAGAGCAGTGGCGATGAAATAATTTACACAAAGTAAAGCGCCTGTCAGGGTTCGAACCTACGACCGTACCCTGACAGGGTGACATTATGTGTAATGAATAAAAAAAAAAAACAGCGTTAAATAGTCGTTTAAATCCTTTTAAGGGGTCATTGTACTCATCATTATGAACGACTTTCACTATGGGACCAAACAAGAAATCGCGAAAAAAAAATCAGCTGTTCCCTACATTTATGTTCGAATAACTAGTCAAAATGTAGGAAACAGCAGATTTTTTTCCCCTGTGTACGCGTCGACTTCAGAACTACGTCCTCTTATTTCGTCGGTTAAAAATCATCCTAATTATAGCTTTACTGAAAAACTCGGAAAAATAAACAATATCCCTAAGATCATACCTGTAAATCTTCCCATCAAAGGTCTTATAATGCACACCAGCCCAGCTAAGACAGGTCCCTCCTTTGGGCGTCATATCCTGCACCACAACAATAGGCCGGCCCGTGCCGTACGTGCTGAGCGTGCCGTGCGTGCCGTGCGAAGCGTGCGCATCGTGCGAGCTCGTGCCGTGCGTGCTGCCCGTCAGGGAGTGGTGCGTGTGACTCTCGCTGACTAGTTGTTGGTGCCCGTGGGATTCGCTTGTCGTTTCGGAGTAGTAGGTGTACGTCTGTAGGGAAAGATTATAGTTTGAGGTTAGTACGATCTTCGAGGGGTGGCTGGTTAAAATTTGATGAGAGTGGCAAAGGATCGAGCTCAACAACTCTATATTCTCAAACTAAATAAAAACGAAATAAGATGAAAATTATTTAACCCTTCACCACAGATTAATACAGATGGCTCACTCCACAAAATCAATTAATTAAAAAGCGACACTCATTGAATTGGCCCGACACGCCCCCCCAACGGGCCCGCCACGTACTTGTACCTCATCATCAGTGATCGGAAAAAGGTGAGCTAAAATAACTAAATTTCGAAAAAGAACAGATACATAGTGGAGACGCCTTACGACAAAATATTTTCAAGTTATATAATTATTAAAGCTGGTATGTAAATTACAGTAGCTTCCGCGCTTACTTACATCGTTCAAACGAAGATAAGGAAATTAACTTTATTTTTTGAAAACAATAAATCGTGCATGCTCTTTTTTTAAAACAGAAACAGGAAATGAATTCGATAGTTGTTTTACTTTATTAATTTTGGTGATGTCCCGAAACCCCGACTTTAGTCCCGAAAAAATATTTTAGTCGTAAGGCTCCACTTTTTTTGTCTCTGTTGTTTGAACTTTAGGTAGATTAGCTCACTCTTTTCCGATCACTGCTCCCCATACCTAAAATGCGGAGTGAACCATTTGTATTTATCTGTGTCTGTGACGTCACTAAAAAGTATCGAACGCCTAAATAACGACTGTTTATGAAATAGACTCGCTGTTTAGTTCATGTTCTAGGTGGGATAACTTTACAAGCAACTTACGCTATTGTATCGGTGACTTCCTGGAGTGATAACGACGACTTCGGCTGTAAGAAAGAAATTGCTATTATCAGTAAAATCAATAAGAACAATATCTATACATATTAAAGTCGCTTTTCGTGTTTGTCTGTAGGTCCGCATTGTCCGGGCTTCTAAAATCTAAACCACGCAAGAGATTTTGATGAGGTTTTTACCATCGTTTAGAGAATTGATTCCGGAAGGTTTATGTGTATAATACGTTACTATTGAAGTTACATATAACTAAGAAATATCGATGTTTTGTTAAGTCGTATAAACCGTGCGCCGACGGGGCGGGTCGTTGGTTAAAAAATAAATAACAGAACAATTAAATTTATTGTAGACCTTTATTCCTAAAACCTCATTTTATTGAAGTGTAACGTCAGCATAGGACCTGTCACTATGGCGATTCTGTTGAGTTCAGTCTTCTGTTCTGGTTAATAGGTAACCTGGTGTAAGAGTTTTATAGCCGCCCATGGGCCTCTGACTTGGCTGCACATGCCGTAGAGAAATATTTCTCAAGCATGCCGGTTTCCCTGCCAGGTTTGCGGGAAAGTCAGAAAGGGATACTGGGACCTTGGCTACAGGCAACTGAAGGAACACGGGTGGGTTTTAGTCAGTCTGACACGCCCTCCCGCTCCGCCCAGAGCGGGAGAAGTTTTCATTTATGATATCCCACCATAAAAATAAAAAAGGCATGTCGGTTTCCTCACGATGCTGTTTCCATTCACCGTTTTTAAAGCAAGTGATAATTATACAATACGGACATGAATCCGAAAAGTCAGAGGTGCGTGGCTTGGGTTTGAACTCGAGACATATGACTTAACAGTCTGACGGTCACACCACTAGGCTATCGCCAGGCGCGGTCGCAGCCCAAGATTTGGGGGGGGGGTCACCACAGGTGCCGAGGAATATTTTTAGGAAAATGGTTACCTAATTGATAAGTACTCTAAAAACTTTTTTCTGTATATGCCCATCGGGGTAACTGTGGCTCAAGTACGTAGGTACTTGAGACTACGTTGGTACTTGACTTTTTTAGTTATTTATTATTTATTTATTTATGTATACTTTATTGTACACCAGTAAATACATACATACACTACAAAACATACAATGGGCGGCCTTATCGCTTTCTGCGATCTCTTCCAGGCAACCTTAGAATGGACAGTGATTGCGTGGACATCAAAAATGGGGTTGTCATTGGTGCAAAATAATAAGTAGGTACTTAAACTTACCATAGATACAATATACTATAATATATAATAATATATATATGCTATACAATACATACATAAATACATACATACGGACTTTAAAAGGATATTTATGTAAGCAACGAAAAATAAATGCCGACTACAGATTATTACAGATGAGAACAAGATCACATCAACAAGTAATGTTCCTTTACAAGTCTCTTAAATACAGGTAACGATTGCGCGCGTTTTATTTGAACTGGCAATGCATTCCACAAACGCACAGCTAGTTAGTACAGCACGTAAATCATTTAGTCTCTCGGCAGCTTGAATGATTTTGGGGGGGTGACGCCCCCCCTCGGACCGCGCCTGGCTATCGCTCTTGTTGTATTCAGTAATAGAGGAGGTATTTTGGCTGAAATTATAATGATAAAACTTACGGTAAACGCAGTGCGGTATCGGCTGCGGCTCAAACACTCCCGTAGCGTATTTGCACGTGTACAACTCAGCAGCCGGAGAGCTGTAAGTAGTGCCGGATGGACACGTCAACATGCAGCTGGATGAGTCGCTATCACCAAAGCAGTCGTAGGCGCCGTTGAACGCAAGGTTTCGGACGTCGCATTCGCTTACGGCTAGAAGAAAATGGTAGTGATAAGGGGTGCATAATGAGATAATGTTATGCCTAAGTGGACAAATACAAGCAGACTTTAACTCGTCATTAGCTTTCAGTGATTTCGCCATTGAAATTGTGAGTTTTATAGGCTGTGCTAAATATATGTATTTTCTTTAAATTGTTGGATTTTATTAATTACTTTTTCCTTCTTCTTTCGGCTTCAGTTTTATCATTTTCGAAATAAAACTAATTTATCAGTCATTTTGCCCTGCAATGTGACATTATTAGGTCTACAATTATTTGAACCAGTTTCTGGAGATACAAATATCTTCTCGTAAATCCCCAAAGCTTTAAAAGGTTTCTGGAGACCCAAAAATCTTCTATTAAAAATCCAATCAGGTAATACTCACAGTACTGGCACTGAGCCCCTCTAAACTCAGCCGGGCACTCGCACATGTTCACTGCTAGACAAACCCCTCCGTTCGTACAAGGCGGGTTACACTCTGGCATACAGTCTGGTATGGTCGAGAAGTCCGCTCGGGTTGGCTGCCATTGGCCGTCAGTGCAACGCATGTTGGCAACGTTGGACCCGTCCATGAATTTATGGCCTTCTATGCAGGTGATTGTGCAAGTTCTGTATGGGAAAATATTGTTTTAGCAGGTTTCAAAGATAGTTGGAGTTATGCAATTAGTGGTCTAAAAGTTCCTCTTGGGTGATTTGCATGACGCTTTTGTGATAAGACCAACAAGGATTTTGGAATACTCAAAGTATATACGGTTTTCAGAAACAGGTAGGGCAAGGATTCTTTCTTAGTAGTCAGTGGCACTGAAAAGATTGTCCGCCATAGCCTAATCAGCCTATAATATTCCCACTGCCTCCTCTCGGTGAGAGAGAGTGGGCCGTAATCACCACACGGGCCGAGTGCAGGTTGGTAAATGTCACACGACTTTGAATCTTTGGTTCTAGGACATGCCGGTTTCCTCACGATGTTTTTGAGCAGTGGTGATTAAATAATAAAGCGCCAGTTTTCATGGCCATGCCACCTTTACATTCGTCTAGGGAAAGGGAAACTTTAGACTCCTAGGTACTTTGTGAAGTTATCGGACTTTTACCGAATAAATCAACAAACAGCAATTACAAATTTCATTCAAAATCCTTCGGAATACGAAGAACGCAATTGGGGAAACACTGGAACTCTGCTTTGAAAACTTACATAGAATGAGAATGAGAGCCTAATTTTGTTGTTTATTTTTTTTCCTAGCCTACTCTGTCCCACTCCTGGGCAAAGGCCTCCCTCCACTCCTTCCAGCTTTCGCGAGCCCGCGCGTCCTCTTTCCAGTTTTGATGGAACCTATCCAACTCGTCCCGCCATCTCCTACATGGTCTGCCGCGACCCCGTCACACTGTCTCAGGGCACCAGCTCTGTGCTATTTGGGCCCACAGTCCTATTTAAAGTGGGCAGCCTTGAAAATGAGCCTTCTATTGAATTTTAAATAAAAACAACTTACTCAGGCGAGCATTTCCTCTCGGAGTTCATAGGCAGAGGAGGGTACGAGAGACACGGCTTCTTCTCGAACTCGCAGTACTTTCCGTGGAAGTTGGCGGGGCACTCGCAGGTGTTCGTGTCGATGCAGATGCCTGAGTTCTTGCAGCCGGGCTCGCATTTTGCTGTTAGAGATAAAAGATAACTTTTAAAGTGTTAAGTTTGATTAAGTCGAAAATACAGGCTTGGAAAATAATTTAGCGAAGATCTAATTTTTATTCTGCCTTTCTTTGTTCAGTAGGTATAGAATATACTTAGATGAACCCAACGGTACTCTTTTAAGACTTTGCTAACAGGCACAAGCTAAATAAAATAGATTAAATAATATGTAAAATCTCTAAAACATTTAATTAAAATGGTAGCTATTTAGAATAGATACCTTCTGACTAATAACATGAAAAATGAGGCAAATCCTTCAGTCAGTCAGACTATCCTGACACTAAACAAGTCTAGGACACAACCCTGACCTGAACTGCATCAACTCCTTGCATTATCACTGACATTGGTAACAATTAGGTCGCAGTTTGTTATTTGCAAATCGGACGGACGGCAACGCCGGGCGCCGGCTTAGATTTGAGCCGCTTCCGTTAGGACCGATAGGGTGCCCACGCGCTTTGATAATCGCTTATACCTACTCTGGTAAATATTGTGTCTATTTTGATCTTATCAAGACTGTTGTTAAAGGAGATAATTTATTTTGGGCTAAATTATGCAAACAAAAAAAAAAAAATATTCCGTTAGAACATGTTATTCTCTTCACTTTTCACTATCAGATCAAATCTGTAGGGCAATTCCCTGCGCTGTTATATGATTTTGAAAAAGACTGTTTTCAGTACGTTTTGGTTAAAATTATTAATAGTTATTAAAGTAATAGCTTGTAGTAATAAAAAATTAAGAGAACAACGTACTCTTTCGGAATATAGCTTTTTTTTTTGTTTGGCCGGCACTTTTAAAAGTATTGCCCAAAAATGTATGGACGGTGAATGATCTCCTTTGAAATCACTACGCATTTCAAGTTCGTTTGAGAGATTTGGTCGTATGGGTTATCCAGCTTTTAGCTGAAAATTAAGATAGGTATACCCAGACCAAAGAGGATCTGATGACAGATATAAGGATGATAATTTATGGGTAATTCTCTCATAAAGGTTCTAAATATAAATAATCTGGTATAATACAAAATATTCCAAATACTTTTAGAGGCAATGATGTCGTTATAGTACTTAGTCCGCGGTGACTAAACTGCTTATTCACCTAATTATGTGTAACTGACCGCATATTATTAGGTACCTATTCATATACCTAAGGTACAGGGGCTCATGGCTAAATAATAACAGCCGCACGGGTCGATCGAAGGTCAAGCTACGCTCGCCGCGGTCGGTTCGTGGATGGGTGACCATTTGTACATACCGAGACTCTTCCGTACCTCCTGGCTGTCATTCGTGAATCGTTGACAGTCGTTACGGGTAGTCAGAAGCCCAATATATTGCTGCAGTATTGCTACCAGTGACTGGCTCTATGTCAAAATACTGGTACCTGTTCAATTGCATTTGGTTAGACTGTAAGCCGACCCCAACATAGTTGGAAAAGGCTAGGTAGATTGATCGATACCTAATTAAGTTCATCACCTCATTTTTGACTAATTTCGAGGGAATAAGACTCATTAGGGAGGGCAGGACATGGAAACTGATTTACTCACTCGAGTTCTGAAAACCTTAGCTGTGGTCAAATGCCACGTCACCTGTTGATTGGTTGTTTTTGTATAATATTATTATTATTTTAATTATTGTTAATTTGAAGACTATGTGGATTATATATTTTATTTATCTGGCAGTTTGAGTACTACAGGCGGCCTACCCAAATGTCCTTTCTTTAGTATTGTTCGTCGAGTCGTTGAGCTCCTTAAGTTCTGAGTTGAGCTACACGATGACTGACAAATGCGTGCACTGACTGGACAGGTCCACTCAAATCTGTATGGTTCTTTCCTCAAAAGACCATCTCAGACAAATCTACATGGTCCTCAAATGATCTGACCAAGATTATTTCTGGATTTTATATTCACATTGACATTTTATGTATACATACAATGACATGAATTATGTACTTTGTAAAGTATTACATTATTTTAATTATTGTGAATGTGAAGACTATGTGGATCATTCTTTTCTTTTTATCATTTATTTTTCCTTAGTTTTAATTAATCATGGTCTGTGCGCTTTACAACCATTTACAATCAAACTACACCAAAATATGTGCACACACGTTTACGAAACCGGCCTCACGTCACTGTTGACAGCGTTGTCTTGGTTTTTTATTTGGTCTAAGGTGGGAAGTTCATTTGTCATAACTTTTAAATTAGGTACTTATCATAATTTGATAAAATCGGTATCGTTGGAAGCGTTTAGATCATCCGCTGGTTATAGACTATGTGACGTCTCATTAAATATCCGCCACGGCTATCCTCTGAACATCACTATGTATTATGTACAACATTTAGGGGGCCTGGTGACCTGACATAAAGGTTTTGTAAAAAAAACTCAGTTTAGGAACCAGTCTTCCACAAATCTCTAAATATTAAAAAACAAGGCCTCCGCCGCGTCTGTCAATCTGTTCGCGTTAAACTCAAAACTGCTGCACCGATTACATGCTGTTTTCACCAATGGATAGAGTGTGGTTCTCGTGGTAGGTTTTAGTATATAATAACCGACATCCACACGGGCGAAGCCGTGGGCTAATTGCTAGTAATTTGATAAAAGAGGTATAGTTGGAAGCGTTTTGTTCGTCAGCTGGTTATAGGCTAAGTGACGTCACATTAAATATGCACCACAGCTATCCTCTGAACATCACTATGTATTATGTATTCAATACATTAAAATATATTACGTGAACCTAAGTTGTTTATTTAATAGATGATATTGAAAAAGTAATTTGTACATAACAATTCTAAATGAGAATATTTTATTGTGAGCGTGATTTTTCAGTAGTCGGGTTTTAGTTTCTGATCGCCAATTCTCGTATGGCTTATTTTAATTTATGAATTTGTTTTTTGTTTTTACTTTATAATTGCAAACGCTTTTAACGTGCTTTCTACATTGTTGTCACACGTAGGTACCTATAATTTCAACATGAATGATGTAACCAATTTTTTGTATCATTTTTTTTTATTTAAAAGAGCGTACGTGGAGTTTATTGCCCGTTCTTCTCCATAGGTACCTACTACGATTTGGAATGGGCAACTAGATTCATATTTCTGACTGACTGACTCGTTGACAATTCAAAAGTGCTTGTAAATGGTTTAATTGACATAAATGCTTTGAGTTTCGTACATAAAACCGTTCACACTCAAGTCGCAATCTGTCAAACTCGTCAAAAATGTTGGTAAATTGATTTAATTGATTGTATTTTTGACAGATTGCGATCGAGAAGCGAATGCGGACGTTCTTAAAAATTACGGGAATTGCCCCTCTGAACTTACTTTTTTGTCAAAGAATGGCAACAGAACTAGGCTTTCAGAAATAGGACTTGTGCCTGAAATTAAGTAGGTATCAAATATTGTACTTACGCATGAATGGCTGGTTGGCGTTGTTGTGGAATTCGTTATAATTCGGTCTGAAAAATTACAATGGTGGTTATTATGACGATATTTTAAAAGTGAACAAGGCCTTTTTAATCTTCGCTCTTATCTTGAGAAGGCTCTGTCATAAGTTCTTTAGTACTAGCTGCGCCCCGCGGTTTCACCCGCATAAGTCTCGATCCCGTGGCAATATTATCCAATTCCGTTCAGCTGTTTTACGTGAAAGCGTAACAAACAAACAAATAAATATACAAACAAACTTACTTTCACATTTATAATATTGGTGAGGATTAAGATATAATAATGATGTTATTAATGTAAGTACCTAAGTAGGTTTTTAAAATTATAATGCTCTCCCAGTTTTCTAATTTGGCGACAGAAGTTTTAGCTATAGAAAGCATGACAGGAGAATTCTCAAGATAAGAGCGAAGAGAAGACTAAATCTAATAAAAGAAGGTACTTACGCGGCTCCATTGTTAGAATACCAAGTTTTACTCTCGGAGTATTTAGACTTGGTCCCAGAATACCCATTCTTGGTGCCCGAATATCCGGTCTTAGTCCCACTATAACCGGTTTTCGTCCCGCTATACCCAGTTTTAGTGCCACCATAACCAGTTTTAGTCCCACCATAACCAGTTTTAGTACCGCCGTAACCGGTTTTCGTCCCGCCGTAACCGGTTTTGGTTCCGTATCCATACCGTTGGTTCTTTAAATACGACGGTACGTATTCCGGCGCTTGCACGTCCGATTGTCTGTAAAGTTAAATAATTGGTTAAAACAGTTATTTTGCTTCGTCATGAAACAACACAATATGATAAGTATGATAAGCTCTGCCGAGAAGCCAGTTGGGCCGCTGCAGATAGAACAGGTAAAATGGCGAAAGTCCGTTGTATCCAATCCTACCAACTACGCATTAGGTTCCTAGGTAGCTAGGTTAGGTTAGGTGTATAGAGATCTACGATTTGGAATGGGCAACTAGCTTCAACTTTTTGACTAACTGACCGACTCTTTGACAATTCAAAAGTGCCTGTAAATGGTTTAATTGAAATAAATGCTTTGAGTTTGGTACTTACAGAAATACACACATTCCTGCTTCGTATTATTCTGTTTTTGTTTTAATTTAATAAAAAGAAAAATAAAGCTTGACATGTTACCAAGGCCGAGATACCAACGAAAAATGATTATTCTTATTTTTTTTTTTAATAATCCGTAACGCTGTCAAAGGTATTAAAACGAAAAGTCCTTTAAAAAAAAATCGGCAGGGTACAAAGTGACGCGAAAATAAATTATTCGCTACTTGGGAGGTATTGTTAATTAATGTTAATATAGCCAAAAGTCAAAAACCTGAGAGAAACTTACCCATATTGATCGCCAGATGATGCCGGTATCCCATATCCAGCATTGCTGAGATATGTTGCTAGTAATAAAATAATTGCTTGAGTTACTAAATACATTTTATTGTAATGAATTATCCATGAATTAGAGTTTTAATAAACCACAGTTGTCGTGTCGGATGACACGAGCAAACTGACTCCCGAATGGTTTTGCGGTATATTATCTTCAGTTTATATAACACAGGATACTCAGAAATCATCCTCCTGATAACTGAAAAGTTATCAACATTTGCAGGATTTAGGAGTAAAATACAAATAATTTCAGGCGACAGGAAACTGAGTTTCATGCTGAAAGAATATGCATCACCGAGGCATTACCAATCTCTTACATAAAAGAACATAAAAAAAAGTAATATGCATACAAGATTTATCGTTCTTTTTTAAAAAAAGGCGCCAAACTATTTTCGATTTATCACCCGTTTTATTTCGAAGAAATAAATAAAATGCCGAAAAAAAGGAATACCTCTTGGTCCCGAAATAAGAAAGAGGTAAGAACTGATTACTTACATATTTTACAAGTATTGGAAAAGCAATTTTTAGATGCCTAACTAATGCCCGTCGTCGCTTCAAGCATGCATTGAAGCGACGACGGTGGCGAGTGGCGACGTGTTTCCAACTTAGCCCTGCCTTGAAAGCACTAAGCTTTTCGAGGTAAAGCTTGCTAGGGAAAGCCCCGGAGGTACCTATTTATCTACTGATTCGTTCGGGTCTTTTCCTCACCATATAGCGTTTAGGCAACTTATTTGTTTTCCATGTTCGTAACTCTGGTAGTGCTGGGGATGTTGTTGCGTATTTTTTTATAGTTACGTAAGCAAATGTACCTCTATATGTTTATTGAAATCATGTTTTTGTCTGCCCATCGTGTTGTCTATATCCGCTCTGGCGCTCTTATCCGCGCCGAAAAAAACACGCAAGGTATACTATACTTGTAACCTCTGCCACCACAAACTTATACGACTGTAGCAAGCATGGCTCGATTCCGCATGATACATTCTTCCTCCATCTATAGGTAGGTATAGTCAACCTAATTGCTTAACAACCCTAAGGTTGAATATTACTTGCATGTCACGACAAGATCTGTGTGTACGCAGTTAGATAGTTTCAATTTTAGAATAGTTTCAAATTTACAGTTGTCCTAAAGGCGCGGGCCCACCGCGGTGCACGGAGCGGCTACGCACGTGTATTAAGCTTCGCTTTGTAAGAAAATGTATGTGGTTGTGTCCACTGCAACCCACAGAGAGGCTACGCATGAATTGACGTCACTGATACATGCGTGGCTTGCTCGAATAGGCGGTTACATAGCTCAACGCTGTCGACGTGGGTCTACGTTTCCACTGGAGTACACGAATATGACCCACGACTATGTACAGCTCACTTATCGTAGCGCATCGCAGTGAAGCCCGTGTCCGTGGATTGCAGTGGCACGTGCGTAGCCTCTCCGTGCGCCGTGCCACGCTATACATAGTCGTTGGTAATATTCGTGTACCTCAGTGGAAACGTAGACCCACGTTGTCAAACAAATTAATACACGCAGCTAAAATGCGCCGCGTGCACGTGCACAGCATGCGCCGCGGTGGGACCGCGCCTTAATAGTAATCGTAAGAACTAATGCCGCCTGTGATACAGGTTTATCCTAGTACAGGCATCATACTTTATAATACCTACATTATCTCTAAGCTTTACCTACACTGTATTTTACCAACTTTTATTTTTGAATTATTTATGTATTTTTACTGGGTATTGTTGTCCAAAGCGGTAAAGGAATTACGAGATCAACTATACCTACCTACCTAGTAGGTATGTACTCATATACATAACTTAACATCACCCATTGCCTGTATTCCGCGAGGAGTTAGGCGGAGGTGTACCTGACTATAGTCAGGGCCGGATTTAAGGCGGGGCAACAGGGGCCATGGCCCCGGGCCTCCACAAAATAGGGGCCTCCACAATTTTGACTTTTTATATAATAAGAACTTATTTAGTGTTTTTTTCCCGGCACAAATTCGAATGCTGCTGCTATGTGAACAGTAACGGAGTAACTTAAAACATCGTGTAGATATACGAAGTGGGAAAAATATGTAATATTGAAGCTAACTCACAAACTACTCAAGTAAAGTTAATAATAGGTCTTTAACTATGAAATTGCCGTTTTGTATGAAAAAATTTAAACGAATTTTTTTCATGAATTTTTTATTTGTATTAATCGAAGTAATCACCCATGCAATCAATGCATCTTTGCCATCGCAGTGGCAGTTTATTGATGCCCTTCTTAAAGAGATCAGCTGGACGGGAGGCAACAAATTCTTCAAAGGCATTTTGTACTGCCTCTCGGGTATTGAATTTTTTTCCCGCCAAGAAGTTATCCAAATTCTGGAAAAAGTAGTAGTCTGTAGGCGCAAGGTCTGGTGAGTAGGGCGGATGACGGAGAGCTTCCAACCCCAGTTCTTGCAACTTGGAGACCGTCTGCTGTGCAGTATGAGGTCGCGCGTTGTCGTGCAGGAGCAGCGGAGACGAGCGATTGACCAATGCTGGTTGGAGATGCGCCAGCTTCTCCATCATTGTGTTCAGTTCTTCACAGTACACATCTGCAGTAATGCTCACCTCGTTTGGTAAGAAGCTGTGATGAATCACACCGGCGCTAGACCACCAAACAGTGACCATCACTTTTCTAGGGGTAAGTTTTCGTTTAGGGCATTGTTTAGGTGCTGAACCAGGATCCAACCAACTTGCTGAGCGCTTGCGGTTATCAAACAGAATCCATTTTTCATCGCAGGTAACAATGCGGTTCAAAATTCCTTCATTTGTGTGTCTGTTGAGCAGTGCAAGGCACGTCTCGACGCGTACTTCGCGCTGGCGATCATTGAGTTCGTGGGGCACCCATTTGTCAAGCTTTTTTACCTTGCCAATTTGACGCAAATGGACCAATATTGTTTTGACGCTAACGTCGAAAGCTGCTGCTAATTCAGCCGTAGATTGTGTATCATCCGCTTCCACAATCGCCTTTAATTCGTCATTGTCGACCAAAGTCTTCGGACGACCGCGAGGTTCATTTTTCAGGTCGAAATTTCCAGAACGGAAGCGAGCAAACCAATAACAGGTGGTGCGTTGGTTTGTAGTGTTAGCTCCGTAAACGTCGTTGATGTTGCGTGCCGCTTGTGCCGCGTTGCTGCCACGACGGTACTCATATTCCATAATTACTCGAATTTTTAACGTATCCATGATGACGAAAAAGATTGAAATGCGATGAAAATGTAACACTAATCAATAAAGAAATGACTACTTTTGGAAAAAAAAATCCATGTTTTTAAAATAAAATTAATTTGAAATTAGAATTCTTAGCCAAACAAAAATTATTTTGATTTGAAATGGCCAGTACTGCAGAACGGCAATTTCATAAGTAAAGACCTAATAATATTTATATGGGGCCACCTCTGAATCATGACCATGACCACCTACCAAATTCATCAAAATCCACTCAAAATTGACGAACATACAGCCGAATTGAGAACCTCCTCCTTTTTGAAGTCGGTTAAAAAAAGTTCACATTCACAAGGAACCTTTTCTAATTTTCTTTTTGTGACCGGGGTTAATGGTCTTAAAAATTATACATTGGCATACAATGACTCTGATAGCGAAAACCGAGTTAAATGATTTTTTTTTTCGTCTGTTCCGTAAAATTCTCGGGGCTTCCACTTCTCGGTTGCCCCAGGGCCTCCACGCTTTTAAATCCGGCCCTGACTATAGTACACCAACATTTCGCCAACAACTAATAGGGTCCTCATCTACTGCATGATTTTATCTAAACTTGTTACAGAAACAAATGTTAACTGCAAGGCTGATGCAAATAAGCCTCAAAGTAGAAGATTATATTTACAAAAATAAGCTGATCTCAGTATGTGAAGCAGAACAATACATAAGAGAGGTTTCTTCCTACAAAACACATTGTGGTCAAGATGAGCGATCGCTGCAGGTAAACTGGTTTTGGTCGACGGAAGAATAGACATAATCACAGATTGTGATGTTTATCTGTCATTTTGTCTATTCTTCCGTCGACAAAACCTGTAGAAGCTCGTTTCTATGGTTGTCATTCTACGCGTACAATTCCCTAGTTCACAGCTTTTAATGAAGTAGGTAGCTGCAGGTCTGGGAAGTATTTTTACCTCACACATGACATAACATCACGCCTGTAATCCCGGAAGGGTTAGCCAGAGGCGTACGTGTATCTACAATACACTCAATTTCCGCCATACCATCAGTAGTATTCAGTAGATTTCGCCATAGTATTCCTTTCATATCTTCTTATTTCTGCCGTAAAACCAGGTTCCGGTTTGAAAGTGCCAGTGTAATTACAGACTGACAACTTTTTAGCTTTGTTTCTGGCATGGCAACACACCAGCGATATCTTTTGTATTAAGTACTAGCTGCGCCCCACGGTTTCACCCGCGTAAGTCTCGAGTCTATATCGGGATAAAAAGTATCCTATGTGTTAATCCAGGTTATAAACTATCTGCTAACCAAATTTCATTCAAATCTATTCAGCAGTTTTTGCGTGATTGAGTAACAAACATCCAAAAACACAAACTTTCACATTTATAATATTATAATATACAAGGTGGAGACGACAATACGACAAAAAATAAAACTCCGTATATATAATGATGTTCTTGGTCTACATACAAAAAAATAATCAAATATTTCCAATAGTTTAGTTACGATAGCTAGTCAAAGATCGGCAAACCCCATAGTCGGCCTATCACTACTATTTAGTTTGTTTGAAAAAATGACTTTTTTAATTTCCATGTTAGGATTTATTTGATAGTTCCAAAATACTCTTATGCATTAGTATTGCCAGTGTTTTCATTTATTGTTGTATTGTCGTCTCCACATTTTATAATATACTGGGTGTTAGGGTAGACACCGTTATCCTTGAAACTAGTGGTTTGGTGGCATCTATAATATACTTTTTCTATGGGACCAACATCTAAATCGCGAAAAAAGCTGTTCCATACATTTGTGTTCACTTAAATCGAAAAAATGTATGGATCAGCTGATTTTTTTTTTTGCGATTTCAAAGTTGGTTCCATAGAAAAAGTATATTATAGATTACACCAAACCACTAGTTTCCAGGATAACGGTGTCTACCCTAACACCCTGTATAATATAATATATATAGTAGGATAGGTTACCATAAAGGCGGGGACCACTCTTACCACCACATGAGCCACCATTGTTCACCACCTAAGAACATAAAATAAAATCATAAGTCGGTAGGCTACACATTGTTTTTCTGACCTCATACAGTTTGGTTTTAAAACTTATCAACGTATGCCAGATAAAAGTTTATCCGTTACAAAGTGCTAAAAATAAATTACAATTTGAGCTTAGCAACAGAGCCATAAATTATTAAGTTTAGATAAACAGCGGTGACACACAGTTCTCCTCACAGTCAACAACGGTACCGTCCCTGAATAAACTCACCGAGCACAGCTTTCTTATCACAACCTTCTTTACATAACATAATAACTTATCAATAAAATACTTATTATTTTTACCTAAAGTCTGTTTTTTAATCTTGTAAACTAATTGGACAGGTGCAAATGTCAAACTCCATAATGAAAAAACATTACCCTCCTTCTGCAGCAGTCGGGTAAAAACAAACAACAATCACTTCAAATGGCACAAATTCCTTGTCGTTTTATCAGTCGAGTATGTTTCTACGCGGTCACCATTTTTAGGGTTCCGTACTGTCTGTACTGTGTCTGTCACCAGGCTGTATCTCATGAACCGTGATAGCTAGACAGTTGAAATCTTCACAGATGATGTATTTCTGTTGCCGCTATAACAACAAATACTAAAACACAGAATAAAATAAATAAGGGGGCTCCCATACAACAAAAGTGATTTTTTTGCCGTTTTTATAGATAATGGTACGGAACCCTTCGTGCGCGAGTCCGACTCGCACTTGGCCGGTTTTTGTCAGCCTAAATCTTCTTCAGTTCCTCCCCTACATTAAAATCATAAGAAAGTTATAATAATGAAATAAGTATTAAAATACATACCCTTTTGTCCCTTTTGACTTCAGAATAACCCTTTGACATACGACAAGGGATGTGATACCCACAGCACCGGCGCTGCTTCCGAACGGAAACTCAGGGGCGTAGATATCTATCTATCTTCTTGGAATTATGCATATTATTAATTTTTCCTATAAATTTACAGCTAAATGTGTTAGTTGATAATTATTGTACAGTTTTCTACGTATTTTAATAGATTTAATGAAGCGTTGTTTACCCATACGACTGATAAGGCTACTGATTGCAAAATCAGTTGAAAAAGTACAGTACCTACCTAACTGTTTTGCTCCCACATTTTAATTAAAGATTATGTTCATATCTGCTGACCTGTTTTTGAAAATAATATTATCAACTTCAGAGAAAATACATTTTGATTGAACCGCCTTTTACTGTGCCCCTTTTTTTCAGGTTATTGAGAAACTATCTCGCTGCATGAAAGCTATAATTTTAGATCATCAAGAACTAAGGCCTAACATTCATACCGAGAACAGTGTCAGTTCTATCGTAGACGGTGGTGATCGTGCAGGGTCGGTATCACCGGTATACTCTTTACCTGATGAAGACAGGACTCAACTAACACAAATAGCTGACACAACATCTATAGAAGTCACGATAACAAAGAAAGATGTTGAAATAATAGACCTCTCCAACATAGACGATGATCATGATGTAATTCATAATGAAACTAGTAACGCAACCGCAGATTGTGCAGGTTCTAGAATAACCGTTGAAGTTGACATACATAGGAGTATGACTAGTCTTTCTTTGAGAGATGTAGAACTTCCTATTAGTATAACATCTTCTGATGTAAATTGTTCACAAAGTATACTTAATAACTTTGAAGGCGTAGATCAAATGCAGCAAAATGAGACAAATATTGTTTCTAACGGAGCTGTTGCTGGTGGATTGGTGGGTCATGTAGCCGAAAATGAAAAAACTAGAAATGTATTGCAGGTTGGTGGTAGCACTGCGTTTGGTAATATATCGAACAAGAACACAACTTTTACTATTGAGCCTAATACCATTAAAAGTAGTATTACCCCAAATAAGTCAAATATTATTCGTAATACTAACAGTAATTTATACAAAACTGTCGTACAAAATGAAGAACCCACCAACTACAGTCTTACAATGACATCCAATCAAAACGATAATAATATCTCATCCCAAGTACCATTTTATCCCGTCACCAATAACATTCCTGAAAGTAAAAGTCAGACTTGGTATGATTCGAACAAAACCTGTACAATAAATGCCAGCCATACATTGAAAGATGCTAATAACTCAACACAGTCTACACAGATTTATAAAGCTGTGAACCCAATCATAGTAAAAAATGCAGCGAACTTTGCCGTGAATATCCCAATTAGTTTTAATGCAGCTGAGAAAGAAAACCAACCAATCAAAGCTGCTGGAAATGCAAGAGCACTTATTACTAATTCAGCTATCGTACAAGATGATTCTATAACTATTAAAAAGAAAAGAGGTCCCCGCAAGAAGAAAACTTTAGATGAAAAGGAAATAAAACCAAAAAAAAGAGTATATCGACCTCCCAAAACGAATACAGAGAATACTTTGACTAAATCGGCGAAAAACAAAAGAATACCGATATACAATGAAAATGTGATCAACGGTCTATCATGGATAGAAAATATAAGATACGTCAGGGAAATAAAAATCGATGAAAACGATCCTAAACTTAATTTAGAAGAATCTTTTTGGGATAATTATTACTTACCCGCTAACTGGGGTGACAATGAATTTCTGTAATGTTTTGATTTGTCATATTAAAATTATTTCAATGTACTTCCTGTTTTCAATTTGTGTTCTCGTCCTCTATGGTCCATCATCCAAAGTGAGGCTGTGTTGTGCTTCTATTTACCTGTATAAGGGCTGATTTTTCCAACTTCAGATGAATTTATTCAAGGAATAATTTTGAGTGTTTAACTGTTTTTTCATACAAAAACTGTCTTGACATCAATTTTATTCCACGCATAAAATATATCTACCGTTGGAGAATATGGGGTTTAGTTAAAAACGTCGCGAGCGTTGATACTAAAACTGTCTAATATTTACCTGTCTTGATTATTTTGGCAATATTACTGTATGGAAGGAGTGATCAACCAAGCACACACATTTTTGGATGTTTAAACTTATTTCAGCTTAATAAAACGTTTCCAAATACTCCCTTAGTATACAGCTGCTACGGTGATGTCTATTCGGAGTTTACCCATGATTTCCAACCGACTTCTATTCCTTTGGTAAATGTGGGTGTGTGTTGTTAATAAAACTACAAAAAAATATGATTCAAATATTTAATAGTTAAAGATAATAAGACAAACTTCAAAACTATACGCATATACAAACAGCAACATAATACAATTTGTATATTATTTTAATATTGTATGTAAATGTGTAAATATAATGTTTTCTGTTTAATAATATTTGCCTTCTGTTGATTGATGTGATAACCTAACTGTTTCTCTACACTTATTGTTATGGCAACGCTTCACTTGGCATATTGGCAAATATTCGCGTCATTACGCTAATATAAAATAGATATTACCTGAGTAGATAGGGTATTATGTATTGACTAATTGATGAAATATTAAGACAAACATGCCGTGGAGTGCCAGCATTAGAACCTAGTGTAGGCCTGCAAAACTTGAACGCAATTAAAACTATTGTATTTGGTGTTATTATTACTAATTCAATTATTTATATCGTTGATATAACTTGACCATATTGGCCAATGTTGAAATTCAACCGTTTTACAATATATATATATTCATGATGTAATGACAGAAAGGTACTCAAAACACACCTTCCTAAAAAAAAAAAAAATGTTTTAAACGTACACGTTAGATTTTGTTCCGTTCTTATAGAGTTTTTCCGTAAGGTAAGAATATACTCAACGGAACACTGAATTCTGCAAAATTACCATTCATAATAATAGAAGTATTTCAACAGAAATTATTATTATTATCACAAGCACATAATTTATGAAACCACGCGAAGCACACTCATCAATTACATTGTTATACACCGTTAGATCGTAATTTTGTGACATGGCACTGCAAAACATTTTACTAGTTCATTTTTATAAACATTTAATTTAATCATTATTACATTAAATCAGATATGTAAGAGTATTTTTCAATATACTGTAATATTTTGTTTCACCTTCGGCCATAACTTCAAATTATATTTGAATTCACTTTTATAGAAAAGAAAAGAATCCCTAATTCATTTAATATAACGTGTGTAAAAATAGCCATAGCGAAACCGAGAGTAATTTGTTCATCCCGTTATTACGATCCTGTTTTTGTACTGGACCATGCCTGGGAACCATCTGGTTATGGAGATATTGAAACACATTATAACTTAACTTTATATACACCTACCATCCCTGTTCAACGGAACACAAAGCATTGTGCTTATGAGTGCTTGCAACGGCATGCACCATTATTTTTGCACAAAGTTACTTGGTTTTTAGTTGGTGTGCAAAATGCGTAGATGACGGCTTCGTAATGGGTATTTTTACACCCTGCATATTACTCATATTATAAAATAACTAATAATAATATCAAAATCTACTTTCATTTCATTTCCTTTAGGCAATCTTATTAAACTTCGAGCCCATTTATATATTAAGTTGCTTCCGATCCAATCTTTTATGGTTATTTCAACGGAAATTACATTATTGTTACCAGCACAAAATCTAAGAATAATAAGAATTAATAACTGCACTAACAGATTCCAAAAATATGTAAATATATCAATGTATGTATCTAATTTAATAACCTCAGCTTCCACAGCCATTATTACAAATTATATACACAGCACATAATTAAGTATAACATCAACTAAATATATTCTAATATAAAGTATATTTACACAAACTTTAAGCACATAACCTAATGGTAAATATGGAAGCAGGTACATTACATCAAACTATGCGTATCTAAAAAATATAACTATATAATTATAAACTATGAAGAAAGAAACAGTTAAATGAATAAAATATTGTAATAAACAGTTTTTTTTAAATAAATGTGTTAATTTCGAGGCCGAAATACCTTTAAATGAAGTAGAAATTACAAAAATCGATAGTATTGTCGTAAGACCTATATGATGAGCCTTAATGATGCTCTCTATATATTTTTATTAAAAATTATAGATATTTTTATTAAAAAATATACAAGATAGTCACACATACATATACATAATCAGCCTATAATGTTCCCACTGCTGGGACACAGGCCTCCTCTCTGTGAGAGGGAGCGGGCCGTAATCTGCCACGCGGGCCCAGTGCGGGTTGGTAGATGTCACATGTCTTCGAATTTTTGGTTCTAGGACATGCCGGTTTCCTCTCGATGTTTTCCTTCACCGTTTTGAGAGCAGTGGCGATGAAATAATTTACACAAAGTAAAGCGCCTGTCAGGGTTCGAACCTACGACCTACAACTCGTAAGTTACCGTTACCACTGGACCACCACTGATAGTCATAGTCATACATAATCACATTATTTCTGAGCACAGGTTACAGTAGGTAGACCGCATGTTTGTGTAAACGAATGAATATCATCCATGCGCCGCACCGCCCCGCCGCGACGGCGCTGGACCGCAAGATTAAACAATTTTAGAATAATTCATTCATTTATGTGCGGTGCGGCTCCGGCGTCATGTACAGAAAGCCATAATAATTATGATAGTAAAATTGTTTTCAGAAGATGTGGTATACAGGAAATTTCTATACTTAACGATTAAATGAGCAAAATTAATAAATGCAATTAAATCTGTAATTTAATATAAATATGAGTAGACTTTTTTCATAACTAGTGCACACTTAGTAATTTTCCTTAATATTCCAGTTTACATCATCCGACTATTACTATGTCTGTGAGAACTACTTTATTTTAGGATAGCTTTTTATAATTTTTATAAATACATAGAATATTATGATGTACAAACTTTTGGTAATAAACATAATTTAATATTATTAAAATAAATAAAATATGCAGCATGTCCATGTATAATTATTATTTGATATATACAAAAGCTACGATACGCTATTCAATATTCTCTTTCTAATAATTTCAATTTTTTCTGTCAATAATTTTGTTATTATATTTTGAGACTAATTTATTATCACTTACTCATATACAACATTTTATAACCCCTTTATTTTATAATAACCATGAACAAGCTTAAGGCTCTACAGAACTCTAGCATCCTCATTAAATTTAAAATAAATTACATACTTGAAAGACAATTTAGTATTATAATAGGAAATGTATTTTTTATAATATGATGTATATTACTATATTTTAATATTATTTTCCGATGTCTATCAAATTGGATTTATATTTCTGATTAAAAAAACATACCTATATTTTTTATAATTATTCGACTACATTTTAAAAGTAGTTAAAAACCAAACACAATGTATTTTTAGTGAAAAAACTTTTGGTTTTTTTTTTGTTGGTTTTTTAAAATTATCACAAGCAAGTAGGTAATGCCCTAAGACAAAGAATTTATGACGCATTTTTTCCCGCTGCGATCTCGATTACTCTATTACGCGGCCGTAGCGCCCAAGGAAACACTCCTTGGGCGCCTAGACTTTATTGCACCTGATGGCTGATTGTAAGCAATGATGCCATCGACGATGGTGCATGTTAAGTTATCCACATACTCGAGATTTTAATATCAGAATACATCTCAGTCCGACTAGCAGCAACGTCCAACCACAGTTGCTGCAACTGAAAATCCAATTTTGAATGCAAATATTGACCCTATAAACACGATTTGTCACCCAAAGTACGATCGACACAGGGTGCGAAATCGCAACTCCTCATGCGCGTGCGATCATTGTGTCTTATCTCCTAGTGTAAGGTACCTGTCCCGCCGCCAGCAATGAACGAAAAGCGAGTAGAGCCAGCAACTAAAAACGAGTTGGCGTGAAACGAGTAGCGAGTGCGCGACAGCGATGGCCGATCGCTGGTATGCGTATGTATCAAGCGTGAGTCAGCGAGTGTTCTACCCGCCAAGCGAGTCGCTGAACAAGTACTCTCGTTGATAGCTTTAGTCGCTGCGATAAACGAGTACTCGCCGGCGCTGAACAGTCCGCGATCAACTATTAATATATGTTTCTCATTTACTTACACGACACCTAATCTTTAATACGTTTCTTGAGCGAAAAATCGTTTTTAGCTAGTCGCTTTCTAGTCTGCGCGCGGTGAAATAGGTGCCTAAAGCCATTCTATATCTCTTTTTAATCCTACCCACCCTCTCTTTCTAACATGGGCTTCCAATACGCCCTTTAGCAAGGCTTATCCTACTAACGCGCATTAAACCAGTCAGAAGCTGCATCGCTTCCAGTAATTTATAATTTTTTTATCATAAGGCTTAGAACATACAAATCTTTATTTAAATAATTTAACATTATTATTATTATTGATTAAGTACTCGTAAACTGGAACCATGTTATATTCACTTTATTTTAATGTTGTAGTTATATATCAAAATCAACTTCCTGTTTTCTTTCTTTTTTTTTTGAATCAATGGCAAAAGCAAAAATATTTTATTATGCTAGATTTTTGTAACAATATTTTTTTTATTTTAAGGACCCGTGGAGTTTCTTGTCCGTTCTTCTCCATAGGCACCTACTACGCTTTGGAATGGGCAACTAGCTACATATTTCTGACTGACCGACCCCTTGACAATAATTCAAAAGTGCCTCATCATGTGCCTAGCTTTTTCCCAACATTGTATGTTGGGGTCGGCTTCCAGTCTAACCGGATACAGCTGAATACCAGTATTTAACATGGAGGGAGTGCCTATCTGACCTCCACAACCCAGTTACTGAGTAATAAGATATCCCTTGGTAAGACTGGTTGTCACACTTTCGGGCTTCTGACGACTCCTAACGACCGCCATTGATCCACGAATGACAGCCGGGACCAACAGCTTAACGTGCTTTCCGAGGCACGGAGGGGTCTTAGTACGTAAAGATGGGAAACCTCGGCAAGCATAGCTTAACCTGATCGATCGACCCGTGTGGCTGTTATTAATTAGCCATGAGCCCCTCAATTCAAAAGTGTCTATAATTGATTTATTTGAAAATGGTTTGAGTTTGACGGGTAGGGTGTTCGGCCCAGTGTTTCAATAAATGCTAATGGCATGAAATTATAGAAAATTAAAAAGTATAGCCCCCACATAAAACACTTCTGAAGATATTTATAAGCTTTTTAATCACACATAGATTTAAAGTACGACCTCTTTTATGAATAACTTTTTCTATCGAAATATTTCATAGCATCTCAAAGCGATCCAGAAAACCGAAGTCTGAACAATGAAAATTCCACACTAGATATTCATAATAATAATAATATTCAGGCCATCTATACGCGTTCCTTTATAAATAACTCGTAAGTAACAAACATAAAGTCCCAGCCTTTATTATCTAACTATGGTTTTAACTATACCGCTGTTCCGCGCCTGGCTCACGGGGGGGCAGTGCAGGCCGCTCATTCGTCAACGCTCACGGCGCGCCGCGGCTCATTGGTCAACGCTGCCCCACCCGCCTCGCCACGCATTCCTGACGCACAGAACAGCGGCCCCGGTCAGACATTACCTCCAGATTTATAACATCGCTATCTCAACCGTTACTCAACATAATGATATAAACAAAGGGTTGTACCTTCAAATTAGAAGCTAAACTTCCCCCTGACCTTGAAAAATCCCATGCCAGTCTTGTTGTGGAGTAGTGACGTCACTCCTACGTAGCTCTGGATGACTATAGGGGAGTGGTGTATGCAGCACGCCGATGATGTCATGTGTTCTATTGCTCTTTGTATCTTTAGGGCGAATGTTTCCATGTCGTAGGTCGATTTTTCTTCTGCTGTTCCCTCTGAAAATATTTACGGCAGAGGTGAATGTGTGTAATATGTAGAGTCCGTCCGAGTTTCGTTTTCGGTTTTAGGACAAAAGTCCGATAAATCAAAACCAACAATTGACTTTTTTGTGTTAAAATCCACCATTACAACAAATGAAAGTTGCTTCAACAAATGAAAGCTGTTGCATCTGAGAAAATGCAGAAAAAATTAACAAAGAAATCAGATCGTTTTTTTAGTAACGTGTCTTTGAGAAAAGTAGTAAGTTTTTTTGGTGTACTTAGTATTTTAAGTTTTAACGGTTTAATCTGACCCTGTAAAGTTTGACCCTGTACTGATTATGCTTTTACTAAACAAAAATTTATCGACAAGCAAAAAAAGGCGTGATATTATCACCATAAATCAAAAAGGCCAAAAGCCCTGGCTCCGGCCAGCGACACATATTGCTAAAACCAAAAAATGGGAATTGAACCAGGAACAAGCCGAAGTCACGACTGCTGAGCTTAACCCAGGGTGCAGACCCATCGTCATCATCTACCTAGCCTTTCCCATTTTGTAGTCGACTTCCAGTCTAACCGGATGCAGCGGAACAGTGCCGTAATTAGCCTTTTATGCGCCCGGTGCGAGCTGCTATAACCGCGCCCTTGAAATATTTTCTAATTATAACCGGTTCTGACAGTAAAATGGATTGTCTATTAAAATAAATAATAGGTATTGTTAGTGGCCCTGGTCTGGTCATTTCTGCGCCCGCACGCTGGCACCGCCCTAATCACGGCACTGCAGCGGAACACCAGTATTTTACATAGAGCGCCTGCCTGTCTGACTTACACAACTGGGTAAGAACCCGAGCTACAAACACACACAAAAAACACATATATAACAAAAAAAGTTGTCTGTACATATCACCTTCACCTTTATGCCAGAAGATGGGGTGGGAGGCGTACGTGAGGAAGGGCACGTCTTGACTGAATGGATTCCACACCGTCTTCAGGGGAACTGGCTCGCCTTTGTTCCACATCAGTCGCACGCCGCGGAGGTGGCGCTCTCTGTAGTCAATATTAATCGTATTAGCAATCGTTTCCTTCATAATTGGGAAAGAAGAGCTTCATTAAACCGGGTGAGTTCGTTCATTGGGTTTGTTAGAGTAAAAGGATTTCCGGTTGTTAAAAGGAACCTTTTTCCTTTTTGGAAGCTGTCATTGCGCAAAATGAATGACTATGAAGTCCATTAACCGATCGACGACCGGCCGAAAATAGGAGACTTTCGCATCATAGTGCTCTAGAGGGCAGCCGGCCGTCCCCTGTTAGGATAGCCGGCCGTCCCGTATTTTCGCATCATAGTGCTGTGAGCATAAAAGTGATGTTGTTGTATTTCTTCACGACAACTCTAAAACTATTTAATAATACAAAAAAATATTCTTATCGATAAGAAGCTAAACTAATACAACTAGAAACATGCATGTTTTACAATATATTATGAAAAGTGAAAGTGTCCATTAGTAACTATAGTGATTCAGATGTAATAATCTAAGGCATTGCTATTTAGTGTTCTGATTGCCATTCTGAAAATAATACATGCTTTAGATATAATGGCAAAGATACCATTGGCTAGATTTTAGAAGATAAAAAGACACGAGCGAAAACCTACACTGTGCTTGGCAGTTGGGTAAAAGCAATTACAAATTATGACAATAAAATGAAGACATTTATTCACAAAAGTTTATCTTTGTTCTGCATCATGTCTCTATATTTAAAAACGTTGTTTTTGAGTAGATAATAATTAGCGTCTGCTTAACCATATATTTTTTGACGTCTCTGAACTTTACGTAGCGTTTTTAAATAAGGGGCATGACGCAGAATAAAAATAAACTTTTGTTTAGAAACGTTGTGTGTGCAATTTCAAAGCGCAGGTGATGATGCGCTTGCGCTCCATCTGGCAGCAACATGAGCTGTTGTTGCAATGCCGCCCATATATTTCAAGCGTCACGCTAATTGATGCCTCGCAAATACACAGTTAATGCTGTCTACTTGACAAAACAACATCGGAATATTATAAAAGCGGAGTGATGTTATAAGTATAAAGCCTCGTATCCACTAGGCAACAATTGACGCGCAACATATTGCCCAACATGTTGAAAGTCAGCGCGGAACTTTTGTTGAACAACGTTGTCCGTCTACGCTTCTAACAAACAACAAGCCGCGCGTCATGTTGCGCGCCAGCTGGCAACGTCGCGCGCTGTTGTGCAGCGTTGCCGTACATGTTGAGCGTCACGTGTCGCGCGCCAAATGTTGCCTAGTGGAAACGCGGCTTAAGAATTTATCTGAATTACTTCAAAATAGAACGTAATGAACATAATATTCTATATAAGGAAAATAATTTGTTTGTGGTCAGTTAGGCGAGAAAAATCATTTACAATTGCAATTATCTCTTGACTGTTAATAATTCCTCAGTTAATATTTCTTATGTTAACCTAATTAAGAAACCACAAACAAATGAGTAATTGCAGACTTTCCTCCTTACTAATAAACGTTTTATAGCGTCTGTATAGTTACACAACGCTTTGTCTTCTTCTTTCGAAAGACAAATTACTAACGACTGAAAGAGAGACTGAAATCGGTGTGTAACTATTCACCTGATACAATACGTTTATTAGTAAGGAAGTTTATGTTTATACTATACAGAGCGTTCATAATAACTTGACCCGTGACGCGATTGGTAGCACTGTTCTGTCAGTCACCATTTTGAACTCTATTAGTCTTAGAACTAATCTTGACAAGCTGGTGACACCATGACGGCAAGGGACAAGTTATTCTGAACAGTCTGTAGTGCATCTGCATTCTGAATTTAGAGCATAAAGTCACCAGTGCCCTGTTTATCAAAAGTTACAAGTCTACACGTTCACAAGTTACCTATAATGTTAATTTTTCATTAAATTCATAGCTCATCTCCATATTCATAATCAGCCTTAATGTTCCCACTGCTGGGACACGGGCATCTGGACATCTCTCCCTTTTGACCACATAATTATAAAAAAGAAAATCGAATTTAAAAATTTATTGCGGTACTAAGTACAACTTTTGAAAGACGGAATAGAGAGTCGCCAGACACTCGCAGGATTTGTTATGATTTTCTACAAGTTCTAACTTACAAATAATTTTTTGATAAATAAAATCACGAATAAAAGTGTAAAATATAAGTACTTGTAAACTAAATAATGACACTTGTAACCTGTAATTTACACGAGTAGTTCTTTTTTTAAATAATGTTTAAAAAAATACAGGAAAAATGCTTGTAATACAAGGCTTGTAAGTTTTGATAAACAGGGCACTGACCCCGACGGGTTACATAAAAGTGTACATATAGTACACCCACATTTCGCCAGTTATTAGAAGGCGAGCGATCAGCGATTTAGTCCATTAGGTATTAATCGTGTTCTGGAAGCTCTAGTGTCAGTTTCTAAAGATAAAACGATAAATTTAATAGAAATATTATTAGCCTTAAGTGGAAAAAACTTACACTAGTTTGGCACATACATTCTCTACATCAAGCTACGCAAAAATACTTCAAAATACGAAATTAACCCAAAAGAAGCTAGCAACGTTTAGTGTATCCTACAGCAACTGAAAGGTACCTAGGTTCAAAATACTTGGGATCGAACAGTTTACTGTTCTGGAGGTCCACTTCTTCGTGGGAGGGTCGGCGGCACAATCTGTCTATGACGCAGTCTTTCACGACCGTTGAGACTCCGGAAGCGATGCCGTTCAGGCGACTGTGTACCAACACATGGGTTAAGAACTTTATATGACCTATGTATACTGTTTACCTTTCTGAATCGGAACTGCATTTCTGAGTCGGCCATTGCTTATATTTTTAGATATAAAATGTATATATGTAAAGATAACAATACATATAATAAATTGATGGATATTATTTTAAAAAAACGAATCTTAGATCCATTTCCATTATTTATGTGTTTAGCGTAGCGATCGTACATTCCCGTGGGATTATTTCCCACATCCATGCGGGCGAAGCCGCGGACAAAAGCTAGTAAATAAATATACTTTTTCCGTGTTACTAAAGAAATCATTACCAATGTCTTAAAATATAAAGTTCAAGAACAAAGATAATTAATACGTTAGGTATCTATTTTAATAGGTCTATGGCAGATTTTCAATGAAATAATCATGTGCAATATGTTGACATGTCTGAATTTATCGTTACCTACAGATATTACACATAGGTGACAAGATAAGTCTGCAATATTTTAATTATTTAAATTTTCCTAATCAAATACGGGAAACCCTTGAAAAGATGGCAGGATGACCCGAGTCATCCTGCCTGCAGTTGTATAAAGGACATACAGAGACTCAGAAATGAGTTTTTTTTTTAAATATGCAACTGTAGCTCTGAAACGAGAAAAAAAAACATCTCCACTTTACATGCAGGGGACGTACCGTAAAAATAAAAAAAAATATGATTTTATTTTACCACTTTGTCGGCGTAATTTTATGTATAGGTACTCATACCAAATTACTTAACTTTCTAACACTAAGTCTCTGAGCTAAGCCGCGGACAGACGGACATGGCGAAACTATAAATCAATAAAATAGTAAATAATGCGATTACCGAGTCCCTAGCTTAGTCGTTTTAATTATTCATGTTTTTATAATTCACACAAGCAAACATGAGATATTAGCTTGAATTAACCATTTAATAAATGATGTATATTTGTCATTATTGTAGTTGGAATTCTTGCAAATAAATATTATTCTATTCTAATGGTTTTTATAAAAGCTTGTGGCCAATATCAAATACAAAAAGTGATATTGTTTTCTAGATTTATCAAAAAATCACAAGAAAACCCAGTTTTTGTTTAATAATAAAACAATTCTTAGGCTTCCTGACTGACCGACCCCTTGACAATTCAAAATTGGCTTATTACAAATAAATGCTTTGAGTTTGAGTTTGAAAATACTTCTCTCTATTCTAATATTTTTTCAGCAATATTTTCATTTATTTAATTACTTTCTAATATTTTTATCAGTAAAAAGTTCAAACTTACGGTACTAAAGATGAAGGTGGGTAGACCAGTTCCCCGATGACAATAGTGTCCAGGTCATCCAAGTACGTCTTCTTGAATTCAAGCTGCTTCATGGCAATAAAGTCATACTTGATAGTCATGACCAATCTTGAAGTGAGGAGCACAATCCTCTCCTTCTCATTATCCCAAAGAGTTATCCTGGAAAGTCATTATATTATTTTTTATGAGAGACAGGATTTATAGCTCTAGTTAAACTCAGGCGAATCACTCGCGTGAAGCGGTACGTAATTCGCTCGCGCCGATTGTGTCAACTAACTTGTATGGTGGTATTCAGTATTATTGTATTCATTTTGGTTGAGATGTGTATGTATTTCAATTTTATTTTATTTGTTTGAATGACATGTAACTACGTATGTATGTTTTTGATATTTCTTGACATGTGTATTGTGTATCTTTTAATCATAATGAAATTTAATGTTTATAAAGTCCATAGACTTTGTCTGAAATAAATAAATACTATTATTATTTATTCAAAGTGGCATGAATAGTCGTTTAGGCATAACGGACAGTCCTCTGTGCAGGGCGTGCATGGAGGCTGAGGAAACCGTCGCACACATCCTCTTAGAATGCACGTCACCTAGTTCAGAACAGAAACCCCCAGGTCACCCAGATTTTTCACAGGCGTTCTGAACAGACCAGGAGATTTAATAAACTTTTGGAAGGAGGTGGACTGGTTGGAATAACTACAGATGGCCGCCATGCCCCACACACAATGGTCCACTTTAAGGACTAAGTGCGGATACCAAATCCCTAACATGGAACATATAACATAGTCGTGTGACTTCCTAATCATTAAAACAATCAACGCGCGCAGTTGTCGTTTCGCCTCAGTTGGACCAGAGCATTACAAATAAGGAAAAATGTTCGAATCAGTTTTTTTCAGCTAACAGGAGATAAAATTTATAAATATTTGCAGAAGTCAGATATGATAACAACATTGCCTATACAACAGTAACAACAAATTTTTGATAAGGTAAATTTTTTTTGTCCGTTCTTGCCAATATTACCAAAATGGGAATGTTTTCAATAAAAAAAACTGCTGTAGTTATCCTTTAGTTTAGTAAAGCCCACTGTACATACCATGTGCAGTCATTCTTTGAAATGGCTATAAATTGTTGTTTTTTATAGAACAGAGACATTGATGCGCAACCTGTTACTATGGATTCAGTATATGATTCTGGACCTCCCGGGTATTGCAAAATTTCAACGGAAATTGTTGAAAATTTTCTAAGGTTTAAAAAAAATCCCCCAACTGTACAAATAAAGTATGTTGACAATTTGCTTACTCTGTCAACAGCCACGATCCCAAGTACTCTCCATCTTCAGGGAACAATAGTCCCGTAATACATTCCTGTATAGCAGTCTCCACAACTCCCTTGCGGAATGTGAAGAAGTCTTTAATATTTTCCTTGTCAAACGGCACATCATAACGAGGGAATACTGCCTGTATGCTTGTTGGTGTAGCTGCAGCTGCTGTCGCTGGAGGGTTTGTTTGATCCTCGGATGCTCTGGCATCTGTAGCATGAGTAAACATTTTGTAGTCTACATTCATATTGTGGAAAGTTCTATGATGATAGTATGAAAATGGGTAAATTCTAATCAAACTAAACCATTTTATATTAAAGTATGTAGGTACCTGTTCTGTGTATACAGGTAATGGATTAGTTCTTTGCCATATCAGGAATTTAATAGTAACGTAGACCAATTATAATGCTCACCTTCGCGCCATATATAGCATACCTACTTACATTAAATAATTTTTTATACAGATTAGTGACTAAGTTTTTTTTTACCTCACTGTGAGCCACAGAAAAAAACATCCGACATGGAATGTGCTATGTCATAATATTTTCAAAACATACCGGCAAAGGAAGATGTGGAAGAGGTCAAGGAATTTTCACCAGACAACACCGAGGAGGGATTAACACTAGTGGGGGGTTTCCTTCTCGCCGATTTATCCGTAGTATTATTGCGATTACTTTCTGAGCTCTCCGCCACGGTGGTATCCGTCGACAGCTGCAGGGTACCGCCGCGGAACTCCAAGTCTTCATCTTGCAAGTCACTCATCGTGTATTTATGTAGTTTTGTTTATTCTAAACACTGTTTTCTGTATTTAATAATTGCTCTGCGTAAATAAAATAATCGACCGACGGACTGATAAGTTACGTCAATGTCAAGTCAAATGCGTTTCGTTTCATCGCTATGATTACTTTATATATAGTGTTACACTTTCTTGAATCGAATAAACAAAATTGTTTTATATAATTAAAATTAAAATCATAATTTTATCAAGCTTAATCTCAAGATTAATATTTTTTATATTTTTATTGGTCAAACACAAAAAATAACAGTAGAACTAAACGAAGAATACTGCCAATGGCGGGATTTAAAAAGTTTTCTAAAAGTTTGGTTTCCCTGGACCCCGAGCCGGTGTTTTCGTCTGTCCTATTTCATATTAATGTGATGTTTTTTGTATGAGATTGATAATTACATTGGTTTACCGTTTGACATTAGGCACCTACTTCACACATACAAATACCTACCTAAGTATGTTCACGACACATTTGGCTGGAGTTACGCCAACAGTAGGTACCTATACCTATTCATTTTATATTAATTAATTCTGATGTATAGACCAATAAAATTACAGGAATACACGACATTAACATAGGATCTACTAAACAACATTTTCTGGATTTCATATTCTCGGTCCACGGCACTGGTGCCGATTCTCTTGTCACAAAATTCTCTAAACTAAACTAAAAATCACTAAAATTTAGTTTAGTCCTGTCAAATGATCAAACTCATTCTGAAATAGATTTTATATGACACAACTTAACTATAATTTAGTTTGACAGCACTAAGATGGCACTGAGATTAGATTAGTGAAAATGCTATTCTGAATTTGACAATTTACCTAACCTAAAATTTTGTCCTATATCTAAAATCCTCTAACTAAATCTGACTATATTTAATCGCGATTAAAAATGTGTGGAATAAAATTAAAATTCAAACCAACATCTCGACTTCAGTTACAAAAAACAGTACTGTATTTTTTTATTTTCTTTTGCTTATATCTCGAAAACGGTGTGTCCTATCGCAAAAATAATGAAAATTTCGACCCCCTTTACGATACTCTTAAACCCCTAATTCTCAACATGTTGGTAATTATTTTTTATTTTTTTTCGTTATTTTCCATACAAAAACTGAATGCGCGCCTCTGGCTCTAAAAAAAAAACACGGGGTAGGGAAAACAAGTAGATACCAAGTGGAGGCGCGTGGTTGTGAATGATTTTAGTTGTGTCAAAATAAGTATTAAATTTAGAGAATTTATTTGGCAGAATAGCTCCAAGATTCCCATAGTCAAAAGTAAGGAATTTTAGTGATAGTTTAGAGTTTAGATTGTTACTAGACACGTCTACTACTACTGCGGAACATGCATGACTGCTGGCTGTGGGTAAAGGCTCATGCAAACTGGCGCGATAACGTGGGCGCGACAGGCAGCGCTACCCTTGTCGCACTCGCGATATCGCGCCTGCTTCGAACATAGGCACTTTGTTCAACGACACTAATTTCCGCATCGCTGCTTCCCCTGACTAGGAGCTCCTGATTTTCTCCATATCGTTGTCACTGTGGCGAAGTTGCCAACACACTACCTACGGCCTGTCTTGCAGCCGAAGTGAGGGTCGCTTAGCGCAACACGCGAACATTAATGACATTATCCGACGAGCCCACTGTCATTGTCAACGTTCCGGCTGTAATAGAACCCCATAGCTTGACACGTGGGTGACGATTGCAAGAGACGGAGGGCATGTCTTTATTTCCATGGAAGGTGGGTACGCCTTTAGTGTGGGATACCCAGCGTGTGTCGATACTCTTGCGCCATCCCATCTTCCTGCCTACGCTTGCTGTGCTGGCAATACTGCTGCGGCTGCTGAACACCTCAAGCGGCGAAAGTAAACTAACCTTATCGGTAATTATATTTTCGAGCCGTTCGGGGTTGAAAAGCTCAGGCCGTGGGCTCATGTTCAACGAAATCTCCAAAAGATTCGACTGGTTAAAAGTGACCCAAGGTCTGGCTTTTACCTTGGCCAGAGACTAAAATTACTTCTAAAGTTTCCTTCTTTGATTTTTTTTGGCCAATCTTCTCCATACGAAATTACCTCAAACAATTTTTTTTTTTGTAAATTTTGACGTTCACACGTGCCTTAAAATGGTCTGCTTGAAAGAAATGTTATGACTTTTGACTTTGATTCTGAAATACAGAAAGTATCGTAATGTACCTACCTTCGTTTGTAGGAGGCACTTAGGTACGTATATTGGTAACTAGCTAACGCCCGCGGCTCCGCGCGGTATGTCGATAAAGATTACCCTATGTCCTTACCCAGGGTGCCATCTATCTCCTTCCCAAATTTTGTCGAAATCCGTTCGGTGGTTTAGGCGTCAAAAGGTAACATACAGACCAAATACAGAGTTACTTTCGAAATTATAATATTAGTATGGATTTATATTAAAAAAACAACAGTTACACAATATTTGTTTATTTTACAAAAATGATTGGAACTAAATAAAAAGAACTAAAGTCTTACTTTCTACTTTCTGGCGCAAGTTATCAAGTAGTATGGCAAAAATTTATTTAGACAGGTAAATGTTCGATACCTAGTACTTACATGCACAATTTTTGCTTACGTAGGTACTTAGTATTGACAAACATGCACTTAAATAATATCCTAAAAACTGTACAGTGTTTATCATTTATAAATACAATATAATAGTAATTAATTGCTCAGTTTAAAATTGAGTACATACATTACTGCAAATTCGAATTGCACAACAAAATTATTTAAGAAAAACAAAACCCCAACTGCGTACCTAACAAACTTTCTATTAAAAATCATTGCATAATTAAGAAACATTCATCTGCTCGACAACGTAAATAACGCAATGAATGTTGTTGAATTGTCAAATTGTCAATTGCATAAGTATGAAACATTCATCTGCTCGACAAAGTAAAACGCAATGAATGTTTTTGAATTGTTAATTGCATAAGTATGAAACATTCATCTGCTCGACAATGTAAATAAAGCAATGAATTTTGTTGAATTGTCTAAATGACAGACATTGCAATTGTATGTGTTACACCCGTAGGTTTTGTTAAGCAGCATATATATCTATTTCCACACGCACACACTTGTGCATTATAATATCTCCCGCGCCGAAGGCTAGTCTCCGTTGAGATTGGCCGCCGTGGCCGAAAATACGGTCAGGAGGACTATTATTATTATATATCTATTTATAATTTCGCAATCGATTACCCAACCTAACCCTTATAAGCGATGTGGAGGAATTCAATTATGTATAAATAAACGGAGTCAATCACTGCCTCGTTGGTTTAGTGATCGCAAGCACTACTGCTGAACATGAGATCCTGGGTTCGATTCCCAGGTCGGCCAAAGTGTTATTGGGTTTTTCCATCTGGAATTTCTAAGTGGCAGCCCGGAGTCTGAATTTATGTCCGGTTGATGGCAATAGGCTCGCCCCCATTAACTTGGGACTTAAACATAACTGGCGAAATATGGGTGTACTATAGGTACACCTCTGCCTAACCCTTCGGGGATTACAGGCGTGATGTTATGTTATGTAATATATAATTATATAGTCAATCACTCAGCTGTCAAAATCTTTCTGACAAGTGAGGGATTTAACTTTTGTAAAAATATAATTATACTTAGTAAAATTATATATAGTTAAGTAATTACAAGTTTTAATATTATACAAATGTATACAGAATATGAGCTACTTCGAGAATATAAAGGCAACTGTGTCATTTTTTTATTAAAATAATCGATTTATCCTTTTATTTTCCTACATTATTCTTTTATTAACCTTTCTTTTTTATTACCACTTTTTTTTCGCTTTATTTTCTTCGATAGTAGCTCCATAGACAATCCTTTTACAGTATTTTTTTTACCTTTGATTATGCATCACTTTCAGAACTACAGTGACCTATATTCTCGTTACAATAAGGTTGCTATTGGGTTGCTGCTGTCAGAGGTAAAATAACTGTGAAAAGACTAGAGTCCTAGTAACAGCTACACCGGTTGGCGGGGCAATGTGGCGGGTACACGATGCACTGGTCCATGCAGTACACATCAGCCCCCGCGCGACCTTCCAGCTCGCCCACAGCATCGCATACTTGCCTGGAAGTAATCACAGAAAATTATTACAATGTGGGTAGTTAGATATTGAGATACAAACACAACAAAGATTCATGCCACAGATGGCGCTACTTGTTTGTTCGGTGGCGTCAATCATTTTTTAATCTATTCCACATTCAAATAAGTGTTTCTAATAATAATTGATGTTATTTCCACTTAAAAACAAATACCTACCAAATACATAGACAAGTGTAAATAAAAGGTGCTTGTGAAAATTGTTTGATGTTTTTGCGCAAACGGAAACTGAATTTATGTGTGGGATTTAAAGTTACTTTTCCAAGTTTTTTTTTATTTTATTGACAAAGAAACACCGATGATACTCACGGGCAAGTACACAAGTCTTCAGGACAGTTGGGCGGGTACCGCAGACAGTTGGTCTGACACCAGCTCAGCATGCCCGGAAGTCTTCGGAAAGTTTTAGTCGGCACACACACTTGGTCCCTGGAAAGTTAATGCAATCTATTACCTAGAGTTAGCCTAAAATTGGCACAATTGGCATTTTTATATACACAGTCAAAGATTGAATACCTATACCCAGGGAGCTTGTTTGAAACCAGTTCGGTTGGTGACAGTAAACTAGAAACTGGTGGAAACGAGTTTCATTTCACACTAGTACCGTACACCTAAGCAAGAATACCTAAGAAAGATTTTTTATGTAAGAATTAGAGGAAATAATCGGCTAAAAGTTTTGCACGCGAATAATGAAGCTTGGGTAGTTCAACGCATCTAAAATATAGCATAGTTTTAATGCATTTACAATCAGGGGAAATAAAGTCGCTGAAGATCGGTTTCGTGTTAGATAGATACATCATTTTATCCAACCGTTCCTGAAAACTTAGATTCATCACTAGGACATTAAGCGTCTATTTTGAACAGGTAAAATACAAAGGTTTTCTGTACATCATGTTAGGTTAGTCACAACTAAGGCTTTATATCTACAACTGTACATTTCTTATTATACGAAGAAAAAGAGATTTAGGGGTTTGACAGCTTGTTAGTTACGTCATAAGTTGTACACAAACATGAGAACTAAACTACGACACATAACATCCAAGAGGGGTGGGAAAGTTTATTCACAAAGGTACCACCACGTTGTCAGCCAAAACCTTTTAATCATTCCAAGGACATGTCAAAATATACCTAATGATCGGTGGAACAAAATCCTCAGAATCTGTATCAATATCGTTGCTGAAAGAAAACGATCAATATTATAGTGCACGTTATTGACAGTAAACATATAATTTTATACATTACACATACATAATTTATGTTTTACCTAATTACGTACGATTCCTTTCGGATATCCTTGAGTTTTTGTCTGAAATAATGAAGCCACAAGATATATATAGTATTATATAAGGTACTTACATAAATAATGAGATACGTACAAACATAATAACAGATAGTAATAATGTGAAAAAGATACACAATATAGACAAAAATGATACATAGAATGAGCAATATTGTAGATAGTGTTATCAAACCTGACGACAAGAGGGTAGACATTTCTGGGCATGTTAAAGTCCCTGTAGTATAGGAGGAAGGGATAGTCCCTCCTGAGGTCTCCGGCGAAGGCAGGTGGTAGACCACCGGTGCTGGTGATCACGCTGACGTCAGCGCAGTTCCTGAAGGTCTCCGAGCGACCACACCCGACGGCCTCTGTGCCGTTTTCACATACTCCCCACATATTTCCTGAAAACAGTTAAGAATAGATACTTTAGTTCTCACGTGTTCATAGGTACACACGGCTACGCATCAAGCTATACATTTCCAGTATAAGCTGCTCTCGCATTGTATAGAATTTCCGTACGTCCAGGGGCCTAGACAAAATCCCTTTTCTGTAAGCGTTAACGACAACGAAAAGATCAAATTGTATAGAGTTGACCACAGCAGTAACGTGACATCTCTAAAGCTAATGTCAACTCCATACAATTTGATCTTTCCGTTGGCGTTAACGCTTACAGAATAGTGATTTTGTCTAGGCCCCCTGGTCAGCTCATACTGGTAATGTATGCCTGATGTGTCGCCGTGTATACTCAAGATGTGCCTCTAGGATTATTTACCGTCTTCATCATCTTCCATCAGTTTCCCATTTACTCAGTTATGGGGATCAGATAGGCAGTCGCTCCATATAAAATACAGTTATTCAGCTGCATCCGGCTAGACTGGAAGCCGACCCCATTGAAGGATTATAGGCAGAGATGATGAAGTGCCCGAGATTATCTTAAATAGTATAATAGCTCGTGGCTAAGTAATAACAGCCGCACGGGCGATCCATCAGGTTAAGCTACGCTTGCCGGGGTTGTTCCGTGGATGGGTGACTATCTTTACATACGCCCGTACCTTGTTGGTCCCGGCTGTTATTCGTGGATCTTTGACACTCGTTACGGATCGTCAGAAGCCCGAAAGTTTGACAATGACAACCAGTCTTACCAAGGGGTACCTATCGTATAACCCAGTAGCGGGGTTGTGGAGGTCAGATCAGATAGGCAGTCGCTTTATGTAAATAAAATACTGGTATTCAGCTGCATCCGGTTAAGACTGGAAGGCGAGTCGCCAACATAGTTGGGAAAAGGCTAGGCAGATTGATCTTCAATAGTTAGTGTATCTCACCTGTATAATATGTCCATTGTAACACACACTGGGTGCATGTTATGTAGGCAGGCAGACGCACCCTGTACCTGAAGATCTCCTTCTTAGCAGTGTCTAGAGGAATCAGGAACCTGTCTTCTCTGGTCTCGGATATGTACAATGGGAACCTGGAAATTATTAAATTAAATCTTTTAAGGATAATTTCGCCTAGAGGCCTTAGATCCTATCGTTAAAATTCAAACTAAAAAAAAAAAAATAGATGAAGTGAGCTATCATTCCACCTGATGTTAAGGATTGATATAATTGACAGCCAGGGCCGTAGGCAGGGGGGCGGTTTTGGGGGTTCAACCCCGCCCCCCCTCCCCGAAATGCGATAAACAAGAATTTCAATCCAGAGTTCGAAACCCTCAGTACCTATACAGATAATTGTAATCTATTTCGCATAGGCGTATTTATATTCTACAATTCGAGTATGCTTAAATACTGTATTTTTATCGACTCTGATTTTATACTGAATAAATTTCTGTAACTTCAGCATTGTCTGAGATATTCTAACGTCCCCCAGCGTATAACAGGCAGGTATATTTCGGTCGCTACGCTCGCTCTTGCATCCTTTTCAAAGTTAGTTCTATTTCTGTATGGTATCATCGATCAAAGAGAAAGAAAACCTAACTTTTTCGAAGCTAGATGCTATAAATTTCAATCATTTTTTTAAATTTCCGAAAAAGAGTAAAATTGCTATTATAAAAGTAATACTCTGTTTTTTTAATTTGTAAGAAGGTACTATTTTTTTACCCTCTCTGAAATCAGAAATACTTAATTTCTTCAAAAAAAAACCTTAGCCCCCCCCTGAAATGAATTCCGGGTTACGGCCCTGTTGACAGCTCACTTCAAACTCACTTCAGCAAAGTTTTCGCGGTGAGATTTTTACATAATAGACAGGCACTTAAGGTTGATGCGCTAGGGTGGCCCGCGAAATTCAAATTTTCTTACGTTTTTTGCAATTTGCAAGTCAGTATCAGGTTGTATGTTGATCTAAATATTATTAGCGGCCGTAACAAATATGGATTTACAGAATTATAAATATTAGAATCAGAAATACAACTCTCTAAGTTCATGTAAGTGTATTGACTGATGATTTCCGAAATTTTCATTCAATACACTTACATGAACTTAGAGAGTTGTATTACTGATTCTAATGTTTATAATTCTGTAAATCCATATTTGTTACTGACCTGCAAATTGCAAAAAACGTAAGAAAATTGAATTTGGCTGGCCACCCTAGCGCATCCACCTTAAGATTACCAACCTGTCAAAGCATTCCTGTGTAGCTTCTTGCTTCGGGTTATTGTTTGGACATAGCTTCATTACGAACGTTCCGAGATGGTTTGCTGTCAATTCCACTTCCACTTCGATTTCCTGTTGAATTGGATTAGTTTCCTACTTAACTGCACTGTACTAAATTGCCAAATGTACAGGTAAGTCACCATAATATGGACTGAATATTATTCAGTGTACAGGGTGTTAGGGTAAACACCGTTATCCCTAAAACCAGTAGTTTGATGTCATTTATAGAACGTAAAGTCAATGGAAAATTACAACTTTTTCTTTTTATTTAATTACATTTTACCACTGGAGTATATCACCCTTTCACCTATGCGCTAGGACAACGAACTTGCGTCTCAACACGGGTGGGGGTCGTGGGACGTGACCTGACCGGCCGCGAGCGCGACCCTTCCCTCCGCCAGTCAGCTGTTTCGCTTGCGAGCACGATGTCGGATAGAAACTTTTTAATTTTTTTTAATGAAAATAACGTCTTTTTTTCCTGTCATTTATTTTTATATTTAAGTCAACTACCTATGGCTTGAGTGACAACGGTGTTCACCCTTACACCCTGTATAATGCGCCCGCTGCTGGGCCACAGGCCTCCTCTCTGAGAGAAGGAGTGGGCCGTAATCTGCCACGCTGCTGGCCCAGTGCGGGTTCGTGGATGTCATATATCTTCGATTTTGGTTCTAAGACAGGCCGGTTTCCTTCACTGTTTTGAGAGCAGTGGTGATGAAATAATTTACACAAAGTAAAGTGCCTGACTGGGTTTGAACTCGACACGACCTACAACTCTTAAATCGCGGCCGTTACCACTGGCTAAGTAATCTTTAAAATATTTCACATATCGCCGAATTTCTTGGACGCAGACTTAGCCTGATTCTTTGGGGTATTAGAGATGTAGGCTTTACTTTATTGCTGACAACACAATCATAAGTAGAATGTTAGCCAATCAACCGGTGATTACTTATCACAGGTTGATTGGCTAACATTCTGCTTATGGTACTTATCATTGATAAGTCTTCCCCAGTACTTGATAGTTCAGGTACTAGGGAAGAACTTCATTAACTCTTTCTGGGTACCTAATTCCCATCAAAACAACGATATTTGTTAACACTGACCTGTCCAACGCTGTAATGCCTGGTGACGATACCTTTGCCGTACATACCACCAGCTTCATGAGGCCGTGGTTCAGGTACGTGGTGCGCGTCTCCACAAACCCCACATTTACCTTCGTTCTGCTCCCATTGGACTGAAATGTTTTAAGAATTATGAAAAGACTAGTTTCACCCGCATAAGTGTCGATCCCGTGGGAATATCAGTATAAACAGTATCGTATGTCCTAACACGTAAATTGACTGTTATATTATAACGATGATTGTTAAAGATGTCGAAAAAAGCCATGCCGCCTGGGAGCTTTACTGGCAAGCGCTACGTAAACCGTAAGAGATACATAAAATTAATGTTTTACAAGATTGTACATTTTAAAATGTTCAAGAAAAAAGTCCGCAATAGCATATTATGTCTATCTTCTAAGGATGACCCACAGTAGGTAACCATTTTTCAACACTTGCTCGTAAAGTGGCTCTTATTGAACCGTTTTTAGGTTCATAATGCAGTGTATTATGAAGCGTGTTTTTTACTTTATATTACCGCACTAGTGCGGTAATGTGCACCATAGATTAATATTTACTAGTAGGAGTAATGACATGGCAGTATGGAATAAGTAAGTACTATCATGGCAGCATGGAATTTGTATCCAATAGAAATGAACCAACATAGAAGTTTTTAAAGGAAACTCCGGATAGTGAGTACCTGGCAACAAAGGTCAGTTAAACTTTATAAATTATAAATCTATCATCTCTTTATGTACGTTATTGTAGCATAAGTTTTTACAACAAGTCTGTTTTGTCCTTGCAAGTGTGTTGAAAAACGTCGTATGAAACGCGTGTGTATTAATTATTACACTCTTGGCTACCTTATCGCGCTCACCTGCGGCTCGCGCTAATAATACCGCCTCGACTGAAATAACCAAAAGAGCACCCTCGTATCACAATGTACTATTATCTTTCAGAATTTGATAATTGTTTTTTCCGAAGCTATTTTGACCGGTATTAAATAATTCTTATCCAATAAAATATGTTATTTAAATGGGGCATTTAATTTATATTAAAATAAGCTGTGACCTCTTATCATTTAGGTACTTTAAAATATAGCACAGTCAAAATTGTGCGTAACAAAATAATTATTGTTGACGGGCGGTGGCTGGCCGCGGCGGGCGGCGACGAGTCTACGCCAGACCTATGCCCTTTTCCTCGGCTATTAGGTATGCGATCATTGCTTCGCTTACTATAATTTTATCTCTAGGTAAAGGAAGCGATCCTTTTAATCCCGGTAGTGGCTACGATACTGGGATAGTTTTCAACATCAACGCGGCCAAAAGCGCAAGTGAAATGAAATAATCTGCTCATAAAAATAAAAATAAAAACATGAAAATATCTTTAAAAGTTTCAAAGTAATAGGTATCGTTTTTATGTTTCATCGACACTTAGCTACTCTGTTTAAAAAACAAACAAAAACAAATGCCCAATGGATTTGTTTCATTGAATTAGATCATTCACAGTGGTCAGATTCTTAAGATAAGAATACAGAATCCGATTTACACGAACGTGACTCGCATACGCTATTTAGTAAATTAACAAATGAAATAGACTTCACCTTGGAGGCTTTTATTGATAGGTCATTGAACTTAATTTTCCGTAAGTAGGTACATTGGCTCCTCGCATCATTAGTGAAATCAATAGACTCAGATAAAAAAAAATGTCTGCGGTAATGTTCAAGCAAATGCACGGCTAATGCCCTGTCTCGAGATTCAATGCGGATTAGCCATAATTTATATTTTAGTTAGGGTAGGTACAATCTTTATGTAGGTATAATTTAATTTAAATATTTGATTACAAGAACAAATAGATGCGGAAGTGTCTCGTTTCGTATTATTTTTAATCTAAATTAGCATATAGATTGACATTTATAATCGACATCTCAGAAAAAAGTGGATCGGTAGGTAAGTAGGTAGGTACTTCTACTTACTTATCCTAAAAACATGCTGGTCCCGCTGTCCCATAATAATAGTTATTTATGCAACTGTTATATAATAAGGGGTATTAAAACACGAATGTGGTTTTATCACATGAGGCGAAGCTGAATGTGATAATAGTATCACATGAGTGTTTTAATACCTAATTATTTACAGTTGCTTACAAGACTTTATCTAAACCCATGCTATAAATCCTCTATAAAAGTTTCTGAAACAGTTAGCTTATTGCGAACATTAAAACACTGGTTGTTTTAATGTTGTCATAGTAACCATAATATCATCCAAACTGATGAAAAATGTTGGCAATAAGCTAACTGTTTCAGAAACTTTTATAGAGGATTTATAGCATGGGTGTAGATAAAGTTTATTTACATATGTAAGTACCTACTTAGCTACTGTTCTATAAACCATAAGGGACAGCTATTTTTTTTTCGCGATTTCAATATGTATTGGCCCCACGGTAAAAAAGGTATTCAGTTCGATAATCTAAACTAATCTAAAGCACCTCGTAGTTTGTAAAGTTATTTTTTAACACCTTATACAGGGTTACTTGCATAGAGATAATAATATAATATTATATCTCTATGGTTACTTGTAATTCGACGTATATCCGTCAGGAGCTGATAGGTCAGAATGCAACAAACTCAGACTAAATAGAAAACCAAGACAGAGCGGTGTCAACAGTGACGTGAGGCCGGTTTCGTAAACATGTGTGAACATATTTTGGTGTAGTTTGATTGTAAATGGTTGTAAATGTGTGCGTTTGAGCGTGTATGCACAGAGCGGTGGTGTAGTTTTGGCATGCTTCACTGTATTGTTCGCAGCGTTCTGTCTAGGTTTTTTATTTGGTCTGAGGCAACAAATTGAACCCCCCATGTATGGCCGAAAGTCAATAGTTTTCGAGATATTTGAATTTTAAGGGCCACAGAAGGCCTAGACAAGTGACAATCGCTTCGAAAGCGTTTCGTATTTCTACAACGACTTTCAACAGGATTGACATATAAGCTTTTCAATAGCTTATGTCAATCATATACATCTTTTCCTTTTCTTTCATCGTTATCGCTGATAGAATGTCACTTTGTCTAGGGCCTCAGAACGCTCTGTTTGGGTAAGGTTTTGTAGTTGGTATCCACCACCATTCCTCTAAATGCTTTGGGAACTGCAGCTAAACCAGTCTTCGTAAAGATTGAGCCTAACGCACCCATTTGCATGATGCAAGTTTCTTGCATGTGGCATACAATACCAAACACTGTTTAGACGTCGCAACATTTTTATTGCTTCTACTTATGGTATGCTGTAGGCGCTGCAGGCAATAACATTGCACCGTGTAAATGAGGCTTAAAACAAACAGAAGCTAGTTTGATTACCTGCATACCCTCCACAGAAGAGCTCGTTGTCATTGTAATTGACAGGGTTGGGGAACCCGAACCGCCACATGGAGTTGCGTGCTGGTGGGTCCATCAACCTGCCGTGACCTTCGGCTCCTCGGCGCGCGCTGCCTAACATCTGGAACACAGAAGACAGAAAATAAACCTAACAAGATAAAAGCGAGAATATTGAAGGCAAATATTGAACTCTGCCTAGTTCAATATACCTACAATATTAGTTTTTGTTTATGCTAAACCCGAAAAGGAGTCATTGTACTCATCATTTTGAACACAAAAAATCAACTGTTCCATACATTTGTGTTCACTTAAATCGACAAAATGTATGGAACAGTTGATTTTTTTTCGCGATTTCAAAGTTGGTCCCATAGAAAAAGTTGTTCAAAATAATCCCTTTTCGGGTTTAGAATAAAGAAAAAATAATTTTGTATATGCATAGACTTCAAGGAAGTACATAAGTAACGCAGGGTGAATAATAACGACTTCTGAAATCCCTAAACAATAATCATGGCCTTTTCATTCCGGGATTCAAGAATCACGAATTACGTAACAAACATCACGCCTGTAATCCCCGAAGGGTTAGTCAGAGGTGTACCTACCTACCTATAGTACACCCACATTTCGCCAGTTATGTTTTAAGTCCCATGTAAAAAGGGGGTGAGCCTATTGCCATCAACTGGGCACAAATCCAGACTCCAGGCTGCCACTGAGAAATTCCTGATAAAAAACCCAATAACACTTTGCCCGACCTGGGAATCGAGCCCAGGACCTCATGCTCAGCAGTAGCGCTTGCGACTTGCGATCACTAGACCAACGAGGCATTCTAAATCACGAATGAATAAATTCGTTTTTTGTTTTTTTTATTTTTTTCAGGCATAATTTGCAAGTAAAGAAAATCAAAACAAAGCAATTTCAATAAATGAATACTCAAACTCAACTTAACAATTAAGTTGTAAAAAGGAGCAAAAGATAACTGAGTCCGCAATCAATATTCAACGAAACGATTGTAGCAAAAACATAAAGGTCAACTAAAACAGTTTAAAAGCTATTTTAAGGCCGTTCCACACGACAAACTTAAACTTTGAAACAGCACTCTAATTGCGCAATACACGATCAATCAGAATTGGAATCGATTTGAAACATGTCTAACCGTGCGTTTGCACTGGCGAAACTTTTAAGACAAAATAAAAACTTTTTACAAAAAAAAAAACAACCGACTTCCAAAAAACACTAAAAACGTGAAAAATTACTTTAATTTTGGAAGTCGGTGTCTTTGCTTTTCAATTTTCGTTTTTTGCCACCGACTTCCGAAATTAAAGTAATTTATCACGTTTGTAGTGTTTTTTGGAAGTCGGTTGTTTTTTTTTGTAAAAAGTTTTTATTTTTCACTTTTTAATTGTGGTACCTACCCCACACAGAGTCGAATACCACTACCTGCTATGGTAATAACAGTGACGGAGTCAAACAATATATCGTCTACATACACTAAGTGGGAAAAATACATAATTATTGAAGCTAACTCAAAAACTACTTAAGCAAAGTTAAGAAAATTTATATGGGACCACCTCTGAAGCATCACCTACCAACAAAAAAAGAATCATCAAAATCGATTCATAATTGGCGGAGTAATCGCGTAACAAACACAAAAAAAAAAAAAACATTCAGACGAATTGAGAACCTCCTCCTTTTTGAAGAAGTCGGTTAAAAACTGTCAATGTTCCTTACAATTATTGACAGGAACTAGAGATTTAAACATATTTTGTTGTAATGTTTCGCCAGTGCAAACGCACGGTTATCCATAGCTTCATAAGTTCGAAATAAAATCTGCTGAACAACGTAACTTATGAACTAATGAAACAATGGATTAGACATTTGTTTCAAAGCGCAGTTCTGTTGGTGAAATAATCACCAACGCACCTTTTTTCACCTGGTGCCTTGACCCGGTCAAAGTGTGGAAGATGGAAACCGGGGAAATGATGTCTAAATTAGTGTTTCCGTAAAGCCGGCGTCAGACTTATTAACAATATCAGAACACTTATTTGAATAGTTGTTCGAACACATGTGAGGCACGGGTGTTTGGGTATTTGATCAAAGTTTGAAAAAAATATCGATATATCGAAAAAAAAATATCGATATATCGGTGGAATAAAAAAAAAAAAATTACTTAATTTAGTTCAAGTTTTATAATCATATAAAACTCAAACTCAAACTCAAAGCATTTATTTCAAATAAACCAATTACAGGTACTTTTGAATTGTCAAGGGGTCGGTCAGTCAAAAAAATGAAGCTAGTTGCCCATTCCAAAGCGTAGTAGGTTCCTATGGAGAAGAACGGGCAAGAAACTCCACGGACACTCTTTTAAATCAAAATTTTGTTACAATATATTGGTAACATCATTCATTTGAAATTAAACATGTGAGAACAATGTAAAAAAGAAAAAAAAAAAAGAGTCGTGCACGTTAAAAGCGTCCGTAAAGATAAAAAACAATTCAAAAATTAAAATAAATTAAAAATAAGCCGTGGCAGCTTAAAGATGACCAGTCCCTACTGGCGGCGCCCGTTCACGAACATGACGCATGGATCAGCACCATTCAGCTCAACCATTTTGAAGGGAACTTAATGATCCAACACACACGCCACCACCAGCGAGACATTTGAGTGAGCATGACATACTCTCTGCCGCCAGGGCATATTCAAGTCAATGAACGACGTAACTAGTAAATGGTAGCTTTAAGGTAGCTAAGTACATAGTGCTCACATATGTGCTATGAAATTATACAATACTAGGAGATTGAATTTATACAATGTCAAGATAGTCTTTACAATATTCAGCAGCTCCAACAATATTTTCGAATGCCAATCAATTAGTTTATGCGTCCTTGTGGAGCTGGAGCAGCGCTAAGCCAAGCATTTTTGTCAGCGATGTAATCCCCCAATTTATAATATGCTTGGCGGCATAGTGTGCGTTTTACCCAAGATTTAAATTTCGTTTCATTCAGTTGAAGTATGTGGGGAGGTATTTTATTGTAACATTTTAAACAGTACCCCATGAAGGATGAGTCTACTTTAGCCAGTCTGAAACCCGGTTGAACTAATTGGTCCCTATTTCTAGTCCTATAAGTGTGTCTTTCACCTCTTTTACTGAAAAGACTTAGATTTTTCCTTACGTACATGATGTTTTCATAGATATATTGACAAGGTACCGTCATGATGTTAATATCTTTAAACAGTTCTCTTAGAGAATCGCGCCTGCGGAGCCCATATATTGCTCTGATGGCTCTTTTCTGCAGAATAAATATAGACTCGATATCTGCAGCCCGTCCCCACAATAAAATACCGTAAGACATGATACTATGAAAGTAGCTGAAATAAACTAGTCTCGCGGTATCTACATTAGTAAACTGACGGATTTTTCTCACAGCATATGCTGCTGAACTTAGCCGTCCTGCAAGAGATGTTAAATGAGGACCCCATTGCAGCCTTGAGTCGAGGGTGATCCCCAAGAAAACAGTTTTATCGACGAATTCTAATTTCTCCTTATCCAATACTATGCCACAATCACTACTTTTAACATTCGGTAAAGCAAATCTTATGCATTTAGTTTTTTTCCCATTTAATACTAAATTATTAGCAGTGAACCAACTATGTACCTGCAGTAAGGCGTTATTTACGTCGTCCAAATTTGATGCACGTCTATTTATCTTAAAAATTAATGAAGTATCGTCAGCAAATAACACCATTTGTGGTTGGTTTTTTAATAAATGGGGTAGATCATTAATATATACTAGAAAGAGGAAAGGACCCAATATCGAGCCCTGTGGAACACCCATTTTTACTTTTAAACCGATTGAATGGACATCATTTATTTGAACTTGCTGTTGTCTATCGTCTAAATAAGATTTTACTAAACTGAGCGCAAGTTTACCTAGTCCGTAATGCGCAAGTTTCAAAAGTAAGGTTTCGTGATTTACGCAATCAAATGCCTTGGAGAGGTCACAAAATATTCCTATGGCATCTTGCGCCTCCTCCCACGCTGTAAATATGTGTTTTAATAAGGTGACACCGGCGTCAGTCTTACAACGTCCTTTGGTGAAACCATATTGCTGATCGTGTAAGATCTGGTTGGTGTTAAAATGATTAAGCATCTGATTTAGCATTACCTTTTCGAACACCTTGCTGAATACCGGCAACACGGATACTGGTCTATAATTGTTGGTGTCTTTACTGTTCCCAGATTTAAAAAGAGGTACAACTTTACTATATTTCATTAAATCTGGGAAGACTCCTTGATCCACACACAAGTTAAATATTAAAGCTAAATATGGTGCTATAGTCTCAATTATGGATGCACAAACTTTGATAGATAATCCCCATAGATCTTCGGTCAATTTGATTTTTATTTGCCGAAATGCTTTTATGACTATCATTGGGTTTATATGTTTAAATTGAAATTCAACCGGGCAGCCTGGAACGTTCGCTCTTAATAAATCAATTGAAACACTGGGTGAGGAATTTAAAGCTTCCGTCGTTTTAGAGGGTATATTAGTAAAGAAATGTACAAATTCCTGAGCTACTTCTAAGTTAGAACTTATGGCACCACGTGAAGTCTCCAGTGTGAAATCAGTGTTTCGTATTTTTTTCCCATTAGTTTCATTATTTATAACTTTCCAAACCGTTTTTATTTTATCTTCTGCTGATTTGATCTTGTTGCTGATATACAGAGCTTTAGCTATTTGGCAGGTATTTCTAAAAATTTTGGAATATGTAGCAACATACTTGTTGAAAGTTTCAGTATTTATGTGAGGCTTAAGGCCATACAGCTCGAACAGTCTTTCCCTACTTATCCTAATACCTCTAGTTGCCCAGTCACTAAATATAAAATTAGGAAAAATATTTTTTGTTTTCTTTTCAAAAGTTTTATTGAATTCAGTGTGCACTACTGAAAAGAAATCCTCATACAATTTGTTTGCATCGTTCATATTATAGCCCAGAACATTTAACTTATTGTTTATGGTACTATTGAATCTACTTAATTTGCCCGTTGTTATGGGTCTAAATTGTATTTGTACTTTTTGCAAAGGTATTTTAAACTTAAAAGTTACCGTTTGCCCACTATGATCGGACGGCAAGTAATTAACGATGGCTTTAACTAAATAATCACAATCGCAGAAGACATTATCGATACAAGTAGCAGAAGTTGGAGTTACTCTAGTTGGTTCTGTAAAAATATTAGATAAATTGAACGATTTAAAAAGGCTTAATAATCTACTGCTATCTGAATTATTTTCCAGAATATTAATATTAAAATCACCACAAATAATTGCAGCTTTATTACTGGATGCAAGTTTCGCTAGGACATCTTCCATTATTGACTCAAATAAAGAAAAGTTCTGATATTTAGGGGGTCTGTACACGCACACTACAACATGCTTATCCAGCTCAACACAGGACAGTTCGACGCAATGTTCCACTGATAAACCAACTATGTCATTACGTTGTTTAGATTTTAAACAATTTTTTATCAAGATTAGAGAACCGCCACGCAGCATAGATTTACGGTTAAAACAACTGCCCACACTATAGTTCTCATAATTAATTAGCATTTGGTAATCCTTTAGCCAATGTTCAGTGAAACAAACAATATCATATTTTGTTTTTTCTAAAAACATTTCAATTTCTAATAATTTGGAAGAAATACCTTGAATATTTTGATGAAATAATTTCAAGACATTCTGCTGATCTCCTTTTTTGTAATTACTTATTTTAGAGCCAGAAGACACCTCCTTGTTGTTAGTTACAAGAATATTCTTACATGTGCCTTCTGTTGTCTTACAATCTAGTTTAAATGACTATCCGGAGTTGACCCCATGACTTCAATGTCATCACCAGGCTGTGAACTCATAGTGAGTGAGGGACATGGAACCTCCTTCGTACAATCTGTATATATATAAATACCAAACTAGGAAAAAATAGTAGGTATACTTTTTACGGCTCTGAATTCCAGCGGTTTTGGCGATAAATGTGTTGCTATTGGAAATATATCGTTTTTGATACATTTTCGATAATTAATATTTTATATCGATACATCGATATATCGAAATAATAAATATCGCCTAAAAATATCGATATATCGATATTTTTTCTGCAAGCCCTAATGTGACCGTGTCTGGCGCCGCCGCGCCGGTTATAGCCAATAGGTGTGATAAACTTGACCACTTAAATCTTTGTGTTAGTTTAAAATTAATAGAATAAGGAACAACGTACCTGTAGCAAGAATATCCAGAATGTGAGAAAAGATGTCCCACCCGATCTAGAGCTGTGCCTCCTTAGTTCCATCTGAAAAGAAACAGAACTTTTTTTAATTGTCTTTCTTTCTGCTTTCAAAAGTGGAAAGAGTCCTTTCTACAAAAAGTTTCCATCTGGCTCGAGAAACAGGCAAGTATCAAGTAAAGTGGGGCGCAAAGCCTTTTTTTTTGAGGGTGGGAAATCGTCAAGTGACTTCTCCCGCTCTGAGAGGCCCTAGACAAAGTGACATCAGCGACAACGATGATGGAAAAGGCAAAAATGTATATGACTGACATAAACTATCGATAAGCTTATGTCAATCCTGTTGAAGTCGTTGTAGAAATACGAAATGCTTTTGAAGCGATTGTCACTTGTCTAGGCCCTCAGTGCGGAGACTTGTCAGACTTTTATTGACTAAAACCCACCCGTGTTCCTTCAGTTGCCTGTTGCCAAGGGACCTTATTTTGATAATTATACACACAGTGTGAAATCGAATTAACTGGAAACCTGAATGGTACACACAAAATATTGTCGTTTTTAGGGTTCCGTAGTCAACAAGGACCCCTTATAGTTTCGCCATGTCCGTCTGTCCATCTGTCCGCGGCTTACCTCAGAGACCGTTGGTACTAGAAAGCTGTAATTTGGTATGGACACTTTGTCGGCGTTGTTTATATGTATAAACAACGCCGACAAAGTGGTAAAATAAAATCGTTCAAATTTTTTTTTTTTAGGTTTCCTCCCCTGCACCAAAAGTTGGTATGTTTTTTTTTTTTCTCGTTTATCCCATGGTGTAGGGTATCGTTGGAAAGGTCGTTTAAAAATAATGGGAGTTTGTTAAAACCATTTTTGGATTCATGCAACCGTTTGCGTAACATTAAGCTTTAAAGTGCTAATTTTTGCTAGAGCCACGTGTCCCCCCCCTGCCAGCTAAATGGTTGGGTTTGGATGTGTAAAAAAATTCACGGCAGTAGTATATATAACGAAATTAAAAGGAAAGCTATCACCGCTACGTAGGCTCCACAAGTTACTGAGTAATAATCGACCAACTTAAATTTGCAGTTGTAAAAACATGTTCTCCGATACAGAATGTATGGGAGAACATGTTTTTCAACTACAATGTTAAGTTTGTTTTATAAATTCATCCCAATTACGGAACCCTTAATTGTGCATGTTACGACATGCACTCGTTACCTTTAAAACCTGAATAGAACATTGTGTTCATAATTATAAAATACTTTTTCTAGGAGACCAATCCTGAAATCGTGAAAAAACATCAGCTGTTCGTTCATTAATTTTGTCACGTTATACTGTGAAAGCTCAGTGCGAAAGTAAACGTATGGAGCTCAACACAATTTTTTTGCGATTTGGCCATTGTTCGCATAGTAAAGTTGTAACATAAATTATACGTTATGTTGTAGTGTAGTTTAACCTAATGATGAGTATAATTACCACTTTTCAGGTTTTCAGTTTTGTCAATTAGAATAGTACGACACAATTAGATATAGCATAAATTTGAAAATTTGCATTCATTTCAATTTTACGTTATTTTTTTTAAATATTATATTTTATTTGGTTAAAGACTTTACAAGTTATTGCTTTTCGTAAAGATCATTTTCACCTAAAGCAGTAATAAAGATTGGAGATTTTGAAGGCGCCCTCAGTTCGAATGGTGATCGGTTTTACGAATTTTGCCGATGCTACATCTAAGTTGTGTTGTACTATATTGGGTGTTAGGGTAGACACCGTTATCCTTGAAACTAGTGGTTTGGTGTCATCTATAATATACTTTTTCTATGGGACCAACTTTGAAATCGCAAAAGAAAAATCAGCTGTTCTATACATTTTGTCGATTTAAGTGAACACAAATGTATGGAAAAGCAGTTTTTTTTTTTCGCGATTTCAAGGTTGGTCCCATAGAAAAAATAGTACCTTGTTAGTTATGACAAAACATTTGGCGGTATGTATGTGTCTGATGCTCAAGTCGAGTAGTATTTTTATCAAAATCGCAGGCTGGAAAACAGTTACTTACACCTGCAGATTCCATCTTATTTTTATTATTAAATAACCGTTTTTTAGCAGCTGCAGGAATGCGACCAACTAGGTCACGTCGCGCGTCGTAAAACCAATAGATTATTTTTATAAATTTTATAACAACGGTATCTACCTACAAGGAGAAATTTGATAGTGTCCTGAATGGTCCTGCTGTTGTGTAGATAAATAAAATGTGATTTTATCGCCTTTTGCCAACATTAATGTCGGCTAAACGGGGTTTTGAAGATAAAAGGTGATTTATTTTTTAGCAAGACAACGGCACATAAAGAATGAATTAATTAAAATTAATGACAATTTAAAATGAAGATTTATATCTCTACTTTACCTAGACCTACGTAATATAATGTTATTTCGTTAGGATTTATGATAGAAAATGTAATTTAGTGGGTAGTTATCGGTCGAAACGTTTCCTTTCATAAACAAAACTGTTGATTCAAATAATAATGTCTTATTTGATATTTCCTACAATATTTTAAAGTTGAAATTCTAAGAAGAAAGCTTCCAACTTGCCTTAATAGCATTTTCTTACGGTTTTTGCAATTTGCAGGTGAATTCGCGAGTCGAACTTTCGCACGAAGGGTTACCGTACCCAAACCCATAAAAAACGGCGAAAAAAAACACTTCTTTTATGGGCACCCCATAATTTTTTTTTTTTTTTTTCCTATAGCGGCCATGTTAGCACACAATTTGTGAAATTGTGTCTACAAGATGCCTGTGACAGTCCGAAGGACGTGGTAAGAGGTAAGTACCTAATAGAGTCCCGTTGGCACCCTTGGCTACGGAACCATAAAACTATAAAGTCTGTCCTAAGTTCCCGACCTCAAACCATTAAGTCATCGTCTCATCATACCACGAATCATTTGCATAGAATGGATAATGAATTGTGACCTCAACGACTCAATATTTTTTTTTTAATTAAATCATTTTAGCACCAAACTTGTCATGAACAGAGTTGGATTTCAATTGTCAGTATCGCGGGCTTTAAAATTTCCGACTCAACTTTGGCTTCACCAAGTGAATGACTCACACCATGACCCTGAACTCATGAGGCCAGAATTATTAGTAGGCGTGTAGGTCAAGATCCTCGCGGCTTTGACAGCCCGCTTAGATGCGTGTGCGCATTTATTGGCGATTTGCTCATTATGTCAGCGGGGTGTTCATTATCATACATCTACACATAATACTATTAATTAATTAATTATTGTTTAATGAATTACGGTTTAAATGCTTAAGTTACTCTGTAAATTGTAACGGTACGTATACCTACGTGCCTACTATCAAATTCTATTTTAACTTTTAATTAGGTAATTATTGAAAATGCCAAAATGTAGGTAGTAAATTTATCATTGTAATTCAATAGTACCTAATCAACTAATCGTTAAAAATCAAATGATCATTTGTATGTCACCATTGGCTAAACATAGCGCACTACCTAATTTTTAGATCTTTTTATGTAATACCTATGTTTCACAAATAAATTTTTCTTATTCTTATTCTTAGGTGTACATGCTAAGGTAAACGGGGAATTGCAGACGTGATGTAATTAATTTAATTTAGGATATTTTTTATTTATTTATTTGCATAATGTACACTCAGTACCAGGCTAGGCTTAAACTTATGAGTACATGACCCTGTTAGGGCGCAGCAAGTATGTGTAACTTAAATCTAGGTTAAATATTTAGAAGTTAACATTATATGGCATAGGTAATAGGTAACTAGATATCATTATCACAACATTCATTATTATTACTACTTAATTAATCTCTGTTTAACATAATATTTTATTTTATTTATAATAATTAAAGTTATTTGATATTTAAAGTACTTAGTAAGTAACATTAATAAAATCATTTTATACATAGAGATATATATATATATATTATTTTCCTAAAAGTAATAACTTAAGTCTAAATTTAAATATGCACAGTGTTTTTGTGGATATCTAATATTTTCAGGTTTATGTTATAGCAGGTAGCAAGCCAGAATAAGCAAAAGCAGGTGGTAAGCATTGTGTTGGTATTTACTAGGCAGATGTGAGTGGAAACGCAGGAGTGGACTGAAGAGCTCGTGGCTAAGTAATAACAGCCGCACGGGTCGATCCATCAGGTTAAGCTACGCTTGCCGGGGTTGGTCCGTGGATGGGTGACCATCTTTACATACCGAGACTCCTCCGTGTCTCGGAAAGCACGTTAAGCCGTTGGTCCCGGCTATCATTCTATGATCTTTGACAGTCGTTACGGGTCGTCAGAAGCTCGAAAGTCTGACAACCAGTAAGCCAAGGGGTATCGTATTGCCCAGTTACTGGGTTGTGGAGGTCAGATAGGCAGTCTCTCCATGTAAAATACTGGTATTCAGCTGCATCCGGCTAGACTGGAAGCCGACCCCAACATAGTTGAAAAGGCTAGGCAGATTGATTGATGTGAGTGGAAACGCAGCCCTAGAAGGATATATATAATGACTTTATTGGAGAAGTTCTTCAGAAAGGTCAGGTGCGTAGTACAGACACGGACTTTAATTGATAAGCCACCTTCAAACTTTTCAATTTTACAGTTTCATACATTCACGAGATTACACGATTAAACACGAACTCAAACCGCACGCTCGTAAACAAGATGACAAATAAATTACTTATAATCTGAAATAGTCTTATCCATAGAGGTTGACTAATAAGTTCTCAATTATAAAAATAAATAAAATTTTGCATTTAATTTATCCATTCTATTTGATACTGAACTCCTTTGAAAACTTATCTGAAGACAGTGACAGTTGAAATGTCGATGTCGAAATTACTATTAATATTTCTCCGTACCTACGCTAACGTTACTATCGCTACGCTTAAACAATCGTTGCTAGGTTACTGTTGCTAGACCTGCAATTGGTTGACTGTGGGTAGTCACTCTGCTGTTAAGTTTGTAGTTCTGGCTCTCAGGTTAGCCAACCGGTAAAGTTTTTAAATAAAATTTTCTTCTACTAATACGAAGACATTATGACTTTCCGTGTCGGGAACCGAATAAACCCGATTTGCGAACGTAAAATACGAACAGTGCCAGGTGGCTTATCAATTAAAGTCCGTGAATGTACCTACTCGCAACTTAAAAATTACGGGAATAGCCCCTCTGATCGCCAGAGGCGGACAAGACGTTAGTCACCTTCTTTCTGTTCACTGGATCACCGATGAGTGATGACCTGGACATTGAGAGATAACTAAAAAAGTGTTTGCGCTTGAGGGTCTCGGCAGCGCCAGCACAACCCGCCGTGTTTGGAACATGAGATGGCGCAAGGGTGTCGACACAGGCTGCGTCAACTGGCCTCCAAGGGAGTAAACGTCATGCCTTCTTGGTCTCTTCCCATCGTCACGTACCAAGCCGTCAGGTTCTAATACCGTGTGGCAAGGGCTCCACGAATAATCTCGCTGCAGTACCGTGCTATGCAACCTGCGCTCCTGCAGCAGGGAATGACAAGGTGCTCGAGGCTGTCGACAGTTTAACCGCAGTGACACTGATGCAGAGCAATACAAGGTGCACCGACACGTAGCGAGCCGATACGATGACTAATCCATCATAGTGGATGATGGGAGTCCCAGAAGCACTTTAGTATCTAGTTTTTTTACCCGACTACGGCGGAGAAAAAAGGAGGGTTATGATTGTGACCGGTATGTATGTATGTATGTTCATCTGTTCCCTCATATCTTCTAAACGACTCGTCACAATTTGACAAATGACGTATCGTTCGAAGCGTCTTGATCGTCCGCTGGTTATAGGCTATGTGACGTCAAATTAAATAAAAATGGCGCCCTCTAGAGGACATAAAGTCAGGAACTAAAAAAAAAATATTGTTTAATCGTACCATGTTGGGTATTTTGATACCCAACATGGAAAGGGCTTAAAGGGCATTTCAAAAATATATATATTATAACCCCAAAATAATTAAAAAAAAAAAGTAATAAAAACTAAAACCCAACTACGACTAAAAAGGTATAAACAAGACACCACAGACAGACAAATTAAAAATCCGGAGTCACACGTAATCTGTTCGATTTAGGTATTCATTCCGGAGTCACACGTGTTAGGGCTAACACGTGTGACTCCGGATTTTTAATTTGTCTGTCTGTGGTGTCTTGTTTATACCTTTTTAATCGTAGTTGGGTTTTAGTTTTTATTACTTCATTTTTTAAACACTAGAATAAAATACTTACATGATTCTTTTATTTAAGTGGCGACGGACTTCAGTTGTATCGTAACGTAACATTCACGGCGAGTTTGTTATGTTAGCACAGTCTCAGAAATGTATCCGATAAAACACCGATAGGCTCGCAACTCTGTTTTGACATCTCCTAACATCGCCTACATTCCAATTAACTAGAGATGGGCAGACTACTTATAATATAACTTTCTCCAACCTGTTTTTTAAATCTCCTAGACTAATTTGACATTTCAGGTGATTTTTGTTTGTTTTTATTCGACTGCCCCAGGAGGATAATGTTTTTCGAGAGTATGTATGTTTGTTTGTTTGTATGTATGTATGTCTATTTCTTTGGCACGCTCTGTAGCCTAAACGGCTTGATGGATTTTAACATACGAGGTGTCGTTAGTCAATAGCATGTCACTCCCACAATTAAGACGAACCTAACGACACCTCGTTGACATTCATTTTTAGGGTTCCGTACTCAAAGGGTAAAACGGGACCCTATTACTAAGACTCCGCTGTCTGTCTGTCCGTCGTCACCAGGCTGTATCTCATGAACCGTGATAGTTAGACAGTTGAAATTTTCACAGATGATGTATTTCTGTTGCCGCCATAACAACAAATACCTACTAAAAAACAGAATAAAATAAATATTTAAGGGGGCTCCCATACAACAAACGTGATTTTTTTGCCGTTTTTATAGATAATGGTACGGAACCCTTCGTGCGCGAGTCCGACTCGCACTTGGCCGGTTTATTTTTCATATTTTGGTAATTTTATCGATTATCATCCAATCAATCGAGCAATTGATTTATCATCCAAAAACTCCTTTAATGAGTATTATGACTTGTATTCCAAAAAAAAAAACAGTTGTTTTGCCTACTTCTCTAATGTCATTTGGCAATTTATTATAAATTTTGATGGACATAACTAAAAGGCTGGTTGAGTGCATTTTGATTCGGGATTGAGGTGTTTATTTTGTTTTTGTTGTGACGAAAGGAGTATTTTGTTTGTGTTTCTTCGCAAGTGGTGTAAAAATCTGGGTATTTTCTGACAAATGTACATAATTCTAAGATATATAGACAGGGAAGTGTGGTTTGCAGCTATCTGTTTGTTCTATGTTAGTTAATATTCGAATTAACTTCTTTTGTAAAATAAATATGGTTTGTGACTCTGTACTGTTACCCACAGCATGACCCCATAGCTAAGTCATGCCTGGGAAAATGCATAATAGGTCACAAGTGCAGTTTGCAGGTTGGTAGCAGTGGCGTTCCTTCCATAGAAGCCCAAAAGCCCGGCTTGCCTTCAAAATTAAGCCTATCAATTAAAAAAGAAAATAACACTATATAATAATAGTATTACCATGAACAACATAGAAAATCCGTAAATCGCTCACTTGGCAATTTTTTTTAATCGTAAAAAACCTGTCTGTTTGCCCTGATTTTGACCCCTAGGCACGCCACTGGTTGGTAGTTTTTTTCGCCTAGGGCATATGAAAATTTGGATAGTTTTGTTTGCTTTTTGGATAGATTAGTGGCCGACTATAGTCGCCGATTACCTAGAATTATAGCCAGATAGCCGGCTTTCCCCGACCAATCGGTACATCTTTAATTTGCATTGTCACCAACAAAGTAGTCTTTGTTTCGAAGATTTATCTCCAAATACAAACGTAAACTTCCATTTAGTATTTGTGTTTACGCATAGTTTTAACCGAATCTTTGTATAAAAGGCAGTCGTAAGTCGCCATTGCAGTACTGTCACAGCTTGATACTGTGCTTGTCACATCAGTCAGTTCTTGCTGTCATCATCGAACTAATTGAAAGTACTTACTTAATTACAGTCAGTTGAACGCGTTTATAACTATACTCCATTTGAAATAAGATGAGACGTATAGATAAGCCTTTTTTACATTCCGTTCAACCGATTTTGAATTCTATTGCGTTGGTGGCATGACAAATGGCAGCCGCAGTAGATAGTTGGTATTGTGTAACTTTTTTTGCTTTTAATGCTATCCTTATGCCTACGGTATAGAAGTCAAAATCGATTGAACGGGCTGTAAAAGGGTTTGTTTTAATGTCTAATCTTATTTCGAATGGGGTATAATTATTTAATTTGAATTCTCAGCGAACATTCAACAAAGACAACAGTCAGAGCAAACATTATAATGATTTGGTAAGTTCCTACTTATGTCTTGTTGTAATGTTTTTTTTAACTGTTAAGTAGGTACTGTTTATTGGTTTTAGGGTAATTTCCTAAACTTAATTAGCGGCAAACAATTAAGTATTTTTTCACTGCGCTGTTTATTTTATTAGGTCACCTGAAATAAAACAATTATTCACTTCACCTACTTACCATGAATGTAGTTTGTTGAGAAAACGTAGGTACTTCTTCTTGTGACTAATTTCAATCTAACTATTCAAAAATCACAATTAAAGGCGGCGCGACGCGGCACGGAGCTGCAGGAGCCTTAACGCGTTCGATGCTGTATTCCTGCTGAAGACCCGGACTGTCAAGGAAGGGTCATGTTTTTCGCGCGTATCTTGTATGTATTTATGCATAAAACTTTGCACAAGATTTTCATTTACGGTCATTTTATAAATATAGGTACAGTTTTTTTTCGAGATTAAACGAGTTCGAGATCTTGACCAATACGGTCGAGATCTCGACGATGCTTCTTGAAAAGCCTTTTTCAATAGATATCTAATAATAAACTAGTAGTTCTGCGAACAGTAGACCTCGCGACCACAAACTTTGATAGGGAGTAGGAATCGCCCGTAACTTCAGCCAAATCTTTGCACGCGTTTTCATAAGAAATTCACTCGTACGAACACGCACAAAAATGATCCCGACCTTCCATGTATAAGGGAACGCGCCGACTGGGTGCGGTTTAGTCGTACGTCGAAGTAAACAAACAATCTGAGTTAGTTGGAATTTCTCGTGCGTTCAAGATATCACCGGAACACTACCTATTTAACGGAGAAAAACGTATTCAGTGCGCACTCAATTCGTTATACCACGGATGTTCGTTTACGTATCATACACATTCGTGTCTAAGCGCGAAAATATTTTACTGTAGCAACGCTCTTCATGATTTGACTTACATATTTTCCTGTCAAAAAATATGACATCGATATCAACACGACAAATTCAAATTAAAAAAACCGGCCACGTGGGTGGATCACGCACAATGAAGGGGTCCGTAGTTGGGATAAATGTATCCCAAGAACATACTTGCAACGTTGTAGTTGAAAAACATGCTCTCCCATAAATTGCAACTGCAAATGTAAGTTAGTTGTGAAAATGTATTTTTTTTAACATATCCAAAATATAAAACCCAATATGGGATGTGCATAGATCCTTAACGGCACGTGCAACTGCGATAAAATCTTCTTTCACATACCGGTTCAGAAAACTTACGATGATCAATTTTTCATTAGAATTGAAAATAGGCAGCCTTGAGACATAATTCACCTCAGACTTCAAACTTCCCATACAGAATGTATGGGAAGTTTTTCAGAAGTTTTTCAACTACAATTTTAAGTTTGTTAGATAATTTCGACATTTCGACTTTGGCTCGACATGCACTTGGCTGGTTTTTTTTATTAACAAAATATAACGCGAGTATGTGCAGGTTTTATTTTAATTATAACATTTTAAATATTTCGAAGTAGGCGAAATCTCAATTTCGAAAACGAGATCTTGCTTGATTGCCGAACGAAATCTCGACTCGAAGTTGTATTCCCAAGGGGCAGCCTAATCAGCACCCTAATTGTCTAATACACGATCAATCACAATCTGAATCATTTTGAAAGGGATTGCTAATCCATTGCTTCATAAGTTCGAAACAAAAATCTGTTCCACAACGTAAATAACGCAACGAATGTTGTTGAACTGTCAAAATGAAACAAATTAGTCATAAATAATCATTTACCGAAAATGTATTACGCAATTACATAGCGGGGCTACCACTAGAGCTAACTTATAGTATACCGCTGGGCCCCAGAAATTATTCAAAATCTAATTTGCTAACACATGTGACAACTGGGCCCGTGTCAACTCAACCCGAATAATAATACTGCTACTATAATACTACGTCGTCTAAACGCCTAAAAAGTAGGGTGTAGGTACCGTCGTCGGCGTTAAAAGTATCGACCTCATAAATATTGTTTTATACACATATTTATTTTTATAAATTAATGTAATAAATATTATTATTTCAAATGAAATTGAATGCTAGAAATTGTCTGCAGTAAAGACTGTTTTTATTTATTTAAATTCTTATTCATATAAGCAGAAATCAGAATTGCCGAAATCGTCTTCTTGTTTTTTATATATTCTACTAGGCTATTGTAAATTTGATGTGCAAGCATGTGCAAGAGTAAAATATAAAACTTTTTTTGTCATCAGATCCGACGTGTGTCATTAATGCATTATCTTAGCAAAGTAATGCTTGTCTTTTTTAGTCCAGACAATTAAAAAAACGAATGAACTTAGGCTAGGTACATAAATAGGTATCATAATTGAAATAGGCGTTGTAGGCTCCGTTGAAGAACCCTAATCTACCGAAAAGCAATTTGATTACCCTAATCTACCGAAAAGCAATTTGATTACCTTAATTTTGTGCGAAAATCTCAACGTAAATGTTTTTTTTATAATACACAATTTTCTCTTCATTTGTGCTCTATTATATTCCTTTTCACCAAATTTCATGTTTCTTTTATGGGAAGAACGTACGATAGCTTAAAAGAGTTTGATTTACTCGATTAAGAGTGCGTGTTTTGACGGCAAAAAATCATATTTCACCCGCGCAACCCTTAACCCCTCTCATCAAACACGACGAAAACAAAACACAATGCCTTCCCGCCAGCAGAAACTTTTCGCCTGGCGTTTATAGAATTCGAATTTCAATCTTCTGTAGTTTATTTTGCTAAAGCTTGAATTCAGAACTATAGATCATATTCATGTTTTGGAACTAGAAACTCAATGTTGACGTGAAAAAGTTCAAATTTAAATGTAACCAAATTTTATTTAGGACCTTGCACAGTGTGTTAAGAACCCGATTTTTGTTTCATTCTGTTTTTATTCAAGTAATCGATAGTTATAATCATTTCTGGCACGAGAGTTCAACTCCAGCTTTGCTACGACATGTAACTTTTTTTTTTAATATCAAAGTTTCGTTCCGCATCATGAAAAACGAATAAAACATTTTATTTAAAAAACAGAACTACGTATTCTAGTTTCTATTTATTCCAATAATTGTATGTACAGTAACTTATCGTTCCACCAATTTCTGTTGCTTTACCGCCTGGCCACGGGACAAAACAAGCGGCACAGAATGCAAGCTACGGGAAGAGCGTTCGCCACCGCGATTATTATAGACCGAGAGCAAAATGTCTTTTAAAGAAAGTTCTCGAAGTTAAAGAAAGATCTCGATATTGCTTGGAGAGTAGGTTTTTTGGTTCAATATTTGGAAGAGATTGTGTAGTTCATTATTTAAATAAAAGTCGAGGTATACACGGAGAATTTCACAAGAAGAACTTGTTGGGCTTCTATCAGGGACTTGAAACGTTATCAAATAACGTTAAAATACCGTTACAATCCGTTCCAGTAGCGATAATTTCTACTGTTCCACTCGGATCGTAATTAAATTAATAGTTGATGTCGTTCCGATAGATTTTCGTAATATTGCCAAGAAATTAGTTCGTAAATGGTTACTGGAACTATACCTAACGTATTACGTAACGTTATCATTCCTCATACCCCTAATTTGAGTAAAGTTTCAAGTTCCTGGCTTCTATACTATCCGTGAGCGTGGCATGCGCCTAGGGCTGCCAACCATACTGTTAAAAACAGTATTATACTTTATTTCAACTTAAAATACTTTTTACTATTGAATAAAAATAAAGTATTCAAAAATAATTTTTTCGCGTGTATACAGAACTGTTAATAAAATTTGTTTAAGAAAAAAAAAGCTAGCGGTGGATTTCAGAAGTACTCTGTCAAATGTCAAATTGTCGTCAAGAGGTCACCGTCCGTCTGACAGTCTGCCGACGGCGACGGTGGTCTACTGACTCAAATACGCGCGGATAACATAACCTTTTTCGGGCCTTAGCCTTCGTTTTGTTAGTTTCCAAGTTTTCCAACTCAACCTATTATCATAATTGTGATTACTTTGTTAGTTAGTTAGTGCACAAAAATAGAAAATGAAAACGATTCACATTCATCTTCTCTTACAAAAACCCCTAGAAAGTCAAATTGACGAAGTCTAAAGGAGATTGCCCAAAATCAAAACCGCTTTATAGTGTAAGAGTATGGCCATAAAAATATACTCATAAATTATAAAATATTTTTTTAGCTTTTCTTAGTTAATTTGATCAAAATCGTATGTGGGGTTAATATTTTGTATTTAATTAGTTAGTTATTCGATTATATGGCGTATTTTGGCAAAAGCTGTGTTGCCAATTTTTTGAACTTCCCTAATCGGTCTTATCGGATCACGAGCGGATGATGAGTTTTAAAAATAATTTCAACTATGACATTTTTCCTCGTTATTAATATTCTAACTTTTTATTAAAATAATACTACTCTACTTATTCAAATCTTTCTTTAGGTGGCAAACAAATCACTTATGGTCAGGATGATTTAAATTAATTGTTGATAACACTATCGCGGGAAATGTGAAAGGTAAACTGTCAAAAGCGTCACTGTCAAACAAATCATCGTGTTGTTGTGATAATAAATAATTTATAATTGCGTTGTGTGAGTGTCCAGTGGATTGTGGACTGTGTAGAACGTTTTTACGACTACGGTCCTCTGTGCAGTAAATCAACAACGATTTCGTTAAAATGTCACGCTGTGTGAACTGTTCCCTTTCTTTGGTACATCCTCTACCCCGTCGCCAAGTCGGGGAGGCAACGGATGTAATCGTCAGAATTTTACGATCCTGGATTACTCCAGCAACGGTTAGTTCCCCTACATTTTAGTTAATAGGGCTACATGTAACTCTGTAGCTGATATTACAGCCTATTATTGCAATTGTTTGGTGGGTAATCGGACAGTGGGATGCTGTGCTCACGTTATGACCATTTTGTGGTATCTTAGTTGGGCTCGATTTAGGTCTGTTGAGCCGCCGGCTCCGTTTTTAGACGACATATTTTATGAATATGATAGTAATATAGACTAATAAATAATAGAATAATAAACATCTGTCGGGTATGCCACCGACCGGGAGAATCAATCCGACACATTATCTCCGGGTGTTCTCGTCTAGCTAACGGAGAGTACTTGCATAGACACAACCTTGTAGCCAGGATTATCCATCACCAACTTGCTCTTAAAAACAGCCTTGTGGAATCGGAAGTGCCGTACTACAGGTATGTGCCCGACCCAGTTCTCGAAAATGGATATATCACATTGTACTGGGATCGATCCATCATCACTGACAGGACTATTGTCACCAATAAGCCTGATATAGTGGTGGTGGATCGAACAAAGCGGTGCGCAATGATCATTGACATAACGGTCCCGCATGACGGAAACCTCCAGAAGGCCGAAAAAGATAAACAAATCCAAGTATCTTGACTTGGCTCACGAGGTTGTCGACATGTGAGATGTGGACTCTGCGATCATTGTGCCGATAGTCGTATCAGCCAATGGTTTAATTGCTAAGAGCATCTACCAACACCTATATAGGCTGTCGTTGGGCAGCTGGGTTAAGGGCCTGATTCAGAAAGCGATACTCCTGGACACGGTCCGTATTGGCCGGTAGCTTGGACCCTGTTCCCGATAACGGTGGGCTACTATTTTTTTATATTTTAAAGTGTTTTTATATTTTTATAATCTAATAATTTAAAAAATATAATTTATATGTAAATAATAGATTAATAAAACTATTTCATTCCTATATTCAATCATTTTTATTTTCTACTTCCTACAAGTACAGGGATCATTAATTGATTTGTTAGAACTATTTTCTGTTGCATATCTATATAAATTCAAATCATAATGATGTAAAGGAATGCGTTTTTTGGTGGAAGCTTTGTTACAAAACTAACCTTAAAACTGAACAGAAAATCAAAGAACCCATAGAGAACCCCGCAAAATAAATGGATTGTTTTTATTTTCTTTGAGACTACGACATCACCCCTCTTTTATATCCAATTTATGCTGTCATACAAAATTGTTTGATGCGCAACGGCGCTCCGTAGATAAATGGGCATTTTCCTTTAAAGTTCATTTTTTAATCCCGTAGACTAATTTGACAGGTGGTCAAACTCCAAATTGAAAAAACAAACAACAATAATTTGAAATGTCAAAATAGTCTTCGAGATTAAAAAACGAACTCAATGGTGAAACAAAAATTTGCTGTAAAAAAAATGGCGGGACGACAGAATTAGAGCTACAATGAAGTTAATAAAAAATTTGCTCCTCATTTACTTTAATTTTGCATGGAAATGTGATGAGCCTTACGAAGCCTCAATGATGATACATTTATAACATGTGCGAGGAGTACCAAAAAATAATGAACCTATTTAAAACATTAAAAAAATTAAGTACTTTCATTTTGTCTCTTTCGTACATTATTTCTTGTAAAAAAAGTTGGCAGCCCTACATGCGCCATACAGATTCGCATTTGTTTTTACCGCCTGTGCGATTCGCTCGGCAAAATTCGCCGATCGCCGACCGTTCCGGTTCGCGTGGCATGCTTACTACATTTCTATACATTTGTTTTTGCCGGAAAACGGATCTCTATGAACAACATCGTGTTTTGCCATACGTTTGTGTTTACGTGTGCAATGATAAGTGCCGCTTCACGCGCCGCCGCACCGTAAACCGAAAAAATTTCAGACGCGCCGCGAAACGCCACGCTGCACGCGACGCGCCAAGCCCCGCGTCTCCATAAATGAGGCCTAAAGGCGCCCGGCAGCGGCATGGCGCTCGCTTGGACGGCAACGCTTGATATAATTCGTTACATAGGAATTCATACAATTTTATTGAGCGCCCGAAACGCAGTGTATAAATCGCGCGACTCGGGCGCTAGTCCCTTAGTAGAAATTTTATTGGGGTTCCTGTTTGTAACTGTTGATATTGTAGCTTTGAAAACATGTTTAGTTACATTAACTCTTAGGTTTTTTTTCAAATCTATAGAATTTTGCACTTATTCAGATTTCAATTCTTTTATTACCCGACTAGGGCAACCAAAATGAAGGGTTATTTGTGATTTTGACCGGTATGTATGTTCATCTGTTCCCTCATATCTTCTAAACTCTTCATCAAAGTTTGAAAAACGAGACATCGTAGGAAACGTCTTGATTGTCCGCTGGTATTTTTTTTTTGGGTTTGTAATATATATTTTTGAAATGTGCTAATGCCTTTCATTTGCTATCCAATATGGTACGATTAAAAAATATTTTTTGTTTTTCATGATAAGTCATCTAGAGGGCGTGATGAGTCGTTTAGAAGATATGAGGGAACAGATAAACATACATACATACATACATACATACAAACCGGTCAAAATCATAACCCGCCTTTTGCTTCGCCGTAGTCGGGTAAAAACTAAGACGCAACTATGACAAATAAATCAACTAAAGAGATATAAAAACAAGACATCACAGACAGACAAATTAAAAATCCGGAGTCATACGTAATCTGTTCGATTTATGGCCCCGTGTGACTCCGGATTTTTAATTTGTAACGTTACCGTATAAGTTCGATAACTTTTATGCTTTCAGCGATGCCGACATTCCCATACAATCATTGTGAATTTTAAATCCGTCACAACCGTTACTCATCCCCATCATAAAAAGGGGGCTAGTCATGAGAACAATTTCCCCAACAATTTCCAACAAGAGTCCTTATGAAAAATTTCAAGTCCCGTGCACAAACGGTGTGCGTAAGTACATTTATCCACACAAACCCATTACCTATTTTAATTTTCCGATTTATTTATTTTACTCCTTTAATAATAATTAACCAAAACCTACCTTTTTTATTCTAAACAAGTAACAAGTTTTATTTAGGGGACGGTCAAAAGTCGCTCGAAATGTTCGTCTAAGGGTCACCTTACAAGAAGTTTGTCAAAAAATGTGGGAGTAAACGAATTTGGATCCTAAGTAAATCGCAATAAGATTTTAAATCTTGTCAGTTTCTTTTGTGGAATGTGATAAATTACAAAAATATTATTTACGAAAATAAATAATATATCGGCGCAGCTAAAAATTTGAGCGCAGTCCTCTCGTCTCAACAGAGCGACGCCGACTGATTTGTGAAACAAAAATATGCTTGAAGTTCCTGCAATGTGCGACGGAAGATGGCTTCTTCCACGAACTAAGAACGTCGTAAGTCCTACGAGCTTGGATTCGTAATAAAACCAAAAATAAAAAGCCTACACAATTTTTTTTTGCCTTGTTTCAATACAAATAATCATCTCATTTTTATCTTATTAGGCATTAGCATATTAAGTACAAATCGAAAATACGTGAAAATTAGAGGTAACTTCGTGATATTTTTTTATCGAGAAAATTTTAATATTTTGTGTTTCTGTTCCACAAAAAGTTTGGAAATATCATGTAGTTACTCATACTATTTTTATTTTATACCTAAGTCTTATCAATTTCGTGAAAAATCAAATTGAAGACAGGCAATTTTGGGTCCTACCCGCTCTTAAGGGCGGATTCGACCAAACTCGAATTTATACACGAGTTTATATACGGGGAATAATCTATACCACGATTTTATTCTCGAGTAAAATCAACAGTCGTTTTTCCATGCAATCTAACGTATAGCTATACTTGGATTAGAAATAGCGGAATGAATGTGAACGAATGTAATACCCGGAAAAAAAACGTTGTTCTCCAGACGGGGACGGTGCAGAAGCATAACTCATCTCAACTCTTATTTGCCGTATTATAGCTTGGGAAAGTAGGTAGTTGTCAATGTCAATGTACAATTTATTGTTTGCTCTCGTGGTGTCAGCTGGTAATGAAGCGGCCGCCATTAAATTATTCTCGGATAACTTGTTTACTCGATGCATTTCGGCGATATAACGAGTTACTCTCAGATAGACAATGATTTTGGTAAAACGAAAAGTTGTCTAACTCTAGAGTAATTAGTGCTTTTATTCCCAGGATAAGACTTATCCAAGTTTGGTCGAATCCACCTAAGTATACGAAATAATATGTGACGAAAAATCTTTTTTTAATAATTTTATTTTAATTATTAAACTATGAATAACTAAAACTCATTCGAAAGAGATCGATTAATAAATATTCGATGAATCGTTCAGTCGAAGTAGCATTTGGCGATAAAAGGTTGTTTCGCAGTAAATTCCATTCGAACAATCGTTCAGTCGACTTTCCGTTTATCGAACATTACTGACACTCGAAGTTAAGTTACTGATCCTGTTTTGAGCGTCTTGTTTCATGGCGTAACGAACACTTTTATCCTCTCTCTACTTTGGTCTATATTATATCGAGGCATATTTTCAATTCCACACACACAAAACCCACATGGCTTATGTATTTTTCAATGTATCTCAATATATGTACCTACATACTTAGATTCATACAAGCTCAACACTAAAGATCGATGGCTAAAGGGGATGCTCTGCGCGGGTTCTCTATTTATGTTTGTATCATGATTTCATTAATAAGAAAACAATTGTTTCAGGCTAACGGCTGCGCTTCAAGCCATATTGTTATATCAAGTCGCCCACACCAAAAACCATTCCTGGGACAGTGGCCCACTACGTTATTTCGATTATGCTAGAAGTGCAGACCTTTTCTTCGACAGATTAGCTGGACTGACTTTAAATGTAAGCAATGATGCAGCTGATGTTTTAACCATGACGGACAAGTTAAACGTCGCTGTAGGAGTATGGATAACTTCTGATCGAATATTGACGTCATACAATCCGTTTAGATCCATTTTACGAAACAAAACTTTGTTACACTTATTATTAAGTACAGCTCTTACAGGACGCAAAAGGCCAACCGATAACTATACTATTTACAAAATGGAGCCAAAAAGGCTCGCCTGCGGCCGTCAAATTCAGTGGTTACCAGATGAACAGATAGATGAGAATAAATTGTGGCACGACGCAGGGCGCGTAAACTGTCCTTTACATGACTTAATGGTGTTCAGGATACATGGCAACCATAAAGTAAGCACGTTAACAACGGAAGAGCACACCATGTCCCTATTTCCTGTTGGCGATACAATGATTCATCAAGATATATTTTTGACTGAGATAGCACAGCCACATGAACAAATGGGTGCCAGGTTTAGATTTGCGTACATTTATTATGAATATCTTATAAGAGTAAGTGAATATGACCCAGACGACGAGGGAATTGTGGATTGTGACGAGTGGCTGCCACGAGCGTGGGGACGTTTTATTTGCTTACGAAATAAGGACAATTTTAAGTCGTTGGCATCCAGTGCAATGTTGGTGTCGAATGAAAAACTATTCGGTGTGGGTAGTTTCATTTTATTCAGAGGGAAAGAAGGAATACTGGTGTTCACTGACGTGAGGCCATATTACGACAACATTCATGCGGCCTGCACGTTTAACGAAACAGGTGAACCAGAAATCCTGACTTTTCCGGAAGATAAAGAGTTGAGTGAATTGTTTCCTGAAGAATTGGTTGGACGATTGTAGAGATAATTAATACTCGGAGTCCAGAATTGTAATGAATTTTATTTTAGAATGTTCCTACTTAAATACTATTTACAATAATATAAGTTTACCAATAGGAGTAACGATTATTTCAAATTACAATAATACAATTATAAGCTAACCAATTGCCGCCCTATGAGCCCTTCCTTTATATAATTTTTTTTACATATTGCTAGACTTAGATTGTATATTTTATTTAAAATGTTAATAAAATTCGAACCAATAGGAATAACATAATTTTGGCAAATCAGAGCACATCACACTGTCGTCCGTTTGTTCCTGTCGCTGCCGTCGTACGGTCGCGGACATCTTCGCTCAGCGCGCTGAGGTTATGAAGCAAGAAGTGTAAAAAAGTATTGATATATATTGTATCGATATTTAAAAAAAATATCAATATCGGTTTCGATATATCGAAAAAAAAAAACGATATATCGATATATAGGGAGAATTAAAAAAAAAAACTTAATTTAGTTAAGTTTTATAATCAAATAAATACCAAACTAGGAAAAAAATTATACTTTTTACGGCTCTGAATTCCAGCGGTTTTAGTTTTTGGCGACAAATGTGTTGCTATTGGAAATATATCGTTTTTGATACCTTTTCGATACTTGATATTTTATATCGATACATCGATATATCGAAATAATAAATATCGCTATATCGAAAATAAAATATCGATATTTCGATATTTTTTCTGCAAGCCTAGTGCGCGCATTCTTGTAAAACAGTACAGTCACTATAAACAATAATATAAACAGTTCAGTCACCGTAAACAATAATATAAACAGTACAGTCACTATAAACAATAATATAAACAGTACAGTCACTATAAACGATAATATAAACAGTACAGTCACTATAAACAATAATATAAACAGTACAGTCACTATAAACAATAATATAAACAGTACATTCACTATAAACAATAATATAAACAGTACAGTCACTAAAAACAATAATATAAACAGTACAGTCACTATAAACAATAACATAAACAGTACAGTCACTATAAACAACAATATAAACAGTACAGTCACTATAAACAATAATATAAACAGTACAGTTACTATAAACAATATTATAAACAGTACAGTCACTATAAACAATAATATAAACAGTACAGTTACTATAAACAATATTATAAACAGTACAGTCACTATAAACAATAATACAACATAATTTTTTCTTTATGCTAAACCCGAAAAGGGGTCATTGTACTCATCATTTTGAACAACTTTTTCTATGGGACCAACATTGAAAAAGCGAAAAAAAATCAGCTGTTCCATACATTTTGTCGATTTAAGTGAACACATATGTAGGGAACAGCTGATTTTTTTTCGCTTTTTCAATGTTGGTCCCATAGAAAAAGTTGTTCAAAATGATGAGTACAATGACCCCTTTTCGGGTTTAGCATAAAGAAAAAATTATGTTGTATTATTGTTTATAGTGACTGTACTGTTTATAATATTGTTTATAGTAACTGTACTGTTTATATTATTGTTTATAGTGACTGTACTGTTTATATTGTTGTTTATAGTGACTGTACTGTTTATGTTATTGTTTATAGTGACTGTACTGTTTATATTATTGTTTTTAGTGACTGTACTGTTTATATTATTGTTTATAGTGAATGTACTGTTTATATTATTGTTTATAGTGACTGTACTGTTTATATTATTGTTTATAGTGACTGTACTGTTTATATTATTGTTTATAGTGACTGTACTGTTTATATTATTGTTTATAGTGACTGTACTGTTTATATTATTGTTTACGGTGACTGAACTGTTTATATTATTGTTTATAGTGACTGTACTGTTTATATTATTGTTAACAGTGACTGTAAGGTTTATATATTATTGTTTATAGTGACTGTACTGTTTATATTATTGTTAACAGTGACTGTAAGGTTTATATATTATTGTTTATAGTGACTGTACTGTTTATATTATTGTTTATAGTGACTGTACGGTTTATATATTATTGGTTAGAGGGACTGTACTGTTTATATTATTTTAGTGATACCCGTTCGTCAGGAATAGTCTGTAAAAATGCATCAGTCAGTTTGTCAGTGTTGAGCCATTATAATATGTATAAATGTAAGAACGCAGGCGTTCATGGAGAAGCTCGTGGTTAAATAATAACAGCCGCACGGGTCGATCCATAAGGTTAAGCTACGCTTGCCGGGGTTGGTCCATGGATGGGTGACCATCTTTACATACCGAGACTCCTACGTGCCTCGGAAAGCACGTTAAGCCGTTGGTCCCGGCTGTCATTTGCGGATCTTGAACAGTCGTTACGGGTCGTCAGAAGCCCGAAAGTCTGATTACTTAATTAATTAATAACTTATTAATAAGCTGAGGCACACTGTTTACCCATGCACCTGAATTGCGTCACACACTTCCGCATTTTTGTATGAAATCCATTCCTCTGCTTAACGTGTCGGTGGCAATCTAAATAGAGTCAGCCAAGAATCCGGCCACGTGTTTGGCGCCATCACTAGCGTCCATCAGCTCCTGTAACGTGCATCTGACAGGAAACGGTAGTTACATAGCTTCCTTCATTTAAAAAAAAAGCATACCTACAGACCAATTGAGAACCTTTTCCTTTTTGTCAAAATGAAGTAATTATCCCACAGACATTAACAATATATCTCAATGGCAACAAACAATTGACAGTCGACGATAAAGTCATCAAGTTAATTTTAATTACAACATTATCAACTATTACAGAAACTGTAATTGCGTGTTAATTACGAAGAATTGCCTTAAAAATTCACATTGACCTACATTCGGGGACATGCTACCTACTTACGAAGTATTTCAGAGGAATTAACTTGACTTTTATGATGAATATTATGTTGTTAACAAATTAATTGTTATTATTAGTCTTTACATGCAAATGTTAATTCTTATTTATTTATATATACTTTATTGTACACCAGAAAATACATAGCGAAAATAAACAAATTTAACACTACAAAACATACAATGGGCGGCCTTATCGCTTTCTGCGATCTCTTCCAGGCAACCTTAGAATGGACAGTGATTGCGTGTCTTAGTGTATTTTTTTGTAAAATTTAGGGCTTGCAGCAAATGAAATATTGAACTATTTATTAAAAATGTTTTTTTAATACATAGACTTAAGTTTCAACTTTCAACCATGCTGCAACTTTGCCCTCGGTAGGTACATCGGGGGGCTCGTGGCTAAATGATAGTGTGACTGGCACGTGCATGGACACTATCAGGGATATAAATTTTGATCAAACAAAAAATTTGTCGCAGTTAAAGTCGTTCGTCGAGAATAACCGCCAGAGCATATTATAGCGTTACTGAGTTCCTGAATGAAAATGAGTTTGTCTTGACATAAGTAATTAGATTAATATGGAGCTACTTACCTATAATATAATAATGTTGAATTAGTCCATAATTTTAATAACCCATTAATAATTAAGTATGATAAATTCTAATATTCTGTTTTTTGTTTTCATTTTAAATTTTTATAAATCTATTATTTTGCACGTCACGTAGTGGCAAACATGTTTGCACTTTAATTTAATTTATCATCTTGTATGCACTTTCTATGTATGTACACACATGTTTATGCAAATAAATAATCTTATCTTATCTTATAAAATATCAGAATATGTTGGTCACTGGTTCAAAAGTTCTAGGACTATACCCTAAATATTGAACTCATTACTAAAACCTGATACTTATACAGTGTGTAAAAAATCCCTGTCCGATGCATGAGGGTGTTAAAGAGTCATACTGAGTCTATTTAAGTGAATTTTTTATAGGTAAAAAGAAAAAAAAATCGCATTTTTGTTTTTTTTTTTCGTTATTTATTAGCATAATCACCTTATAATATTCCCACTGCTGGGACACAGGCCTCCTCTCTGTGAGAGGGAGCGGGCCGTAATCCACCACGCGGCCCAGTGCGGATTGGTAGATGTCACATGTCTTCGAATTTTTGGTTCTAGGACATGCCGGTTTCCTCACGATGTTTTCCTTCACCGTTCTGAGAGCAGTGGCGATTAAATAATTTACACAAAGTAAAGCGCTTGTCAGGGTTCGAACCTACGACCTACAACTCGTAAGTCGCGGCCTTTACCAGTGAGCCACCACTGCTCTCGTTATTTATTATCTTACACTCATTTATTTTATTATGTATACACTCACGCTATAATATAAAACTGTTTTTCATCCGTCTTCCTTCTTCATTTATTTGGTACCTATACACTTTAAAATTGTTTCTTGTTTTTTACTTGTAGTTAGGTACATTGTGTCTGTGCATGAATGTTGTATGAAACCTACTAAATTTCAAATTGCAATAAATTTTCTATTTTCAATAATAATACCTATATGTTTTATTTTTTTCCGGTAAATAATGATTTTGCAGTACCTATGTACCACTTTCGGTTCGGATAGGGTTTTTGTTACACGCTTTATAGGAACCTACTACGCTTTGGAATGGGCAACTAGCTCCATCTTTCTGACTGACCGACCCTTTGACAATTCAAAAGTACTTGTAATTGGTTTATTTGAAATGAATGCCTTGCGCTGGAGTTTTTTTCAAAAGTATTTTATAAAACCACACAATGGTGCCGATTCCCTTGTTCACAAACTAAACTAAATTTAAGTTCAGTGCATCTTTTTCTTTCTATTTCATTAAGAAAAGGACAGAAGATCAATTTTAGTTTAGTCCTGTCAAACTGTCACTACTCCAAACAAGTTTAGACGCGATTAAAAACTTGCCTACTAAAATTACGTCAATTTATGTCAGGCGCTGATTAATTTGACAGGACTAAACTAAAATTTATCTTCTGTCCTTTTCATAATGAAATAGAAAGAAAAAGATGCACTGAACTTTACAACTACGCAAACTAATGAATGAAATAACGACATTTACTTACGTCCAAAAACATGGTTGATGAGCATACATTTATTATACAAATTAGTCCTACGAACGATGCCCTCGAGCTGGTCGTAAGATGATATGGGAGTCTGGGAGGTAATGCGATAAATATAACGGAGGACGGCGCGGCGGTCCCGTCGAGCAGAGGGTCCATCGTAAACTACCGTGTGTCGATACAAAAAAAGTTTTATCACCAAAAAAAGAAACCTTTTTTATGCGTTGTTATTGCATTAAAAAAGGTTCTGGACAAAAAGTTGGTCAGGTCATCATCAGTTTGTTTGACCCTGCTAATTAATTTCACATGCGGGTTTTCCTTGCCATAAGCACGTCATTAGTCGAAATCGAAAACAATGCTGAATGCAACAATATCTAACCAAATGGCTTTGCGAATTTATGTTCCACTGGCTTTTGCCCACGGTTTCACCCACGTCGGATATTATCCCACGGGAACGTACTATTGGGATTTAAAAAATCCTAGCTATCCTACTATCCTACTAATATTATAAATGTGAAAGTTTGTGTGTTTGGATGTTTGTTACTCAATCACGCAAAAACGGATGAATGGATTTGGATGAAATTTGGCAATCAGATAGTTTATAACCTGGATTAGCACATACTTACGCGGGTGACACCGCGGGGCGCAGCTAGTATAATATTATAAATGCGGAAGTGACTTTGTTTGTTACGCTTTGACGCTAAAACGGCTGAACGGATTTGGATGAAATTTGGCACAGGGGTAAACCATGGCCCGGAAAAGGAAATAGGCTACTTTTCATCCTGGATCGCAGACGAAATCGCGGGCATCAGCTAGTATCCTATATCGATGCCTATGTCCAACTTTCGCATTTATAGTATTAGTTATGATTAGGTTATAAGAATGGATTATTATGGATAATAATAACGAACAATTTATAGGGAAGAGAAAGGACTGAATGATAGTGACGGAGCTCAAGTAACATGGGTATGGTTCAGGGCAGGAAGGCGATGAACAATTGGACCCCTTAAGATTCATAGATGACGCCATTGTTGTGTTATTGCACAAACGATGCAACTGTGGCGATATCTACATCGCCACATGTGAACTACGCATCAAAGACCTGACGTCAGACAAAAATCCTGACGTCACATAAATCCTGCATCGCGCAATTAAAGTTTACCGTGCAATGGACATAAATATACAAGAACCCAACATCAATCGTTGGGCAGTTGCCCGCCAGACACAACACCCGTCTGGTCGGAGGATCCTCCCTTTTCTATGGTGGATGATTGAACTTTACACCCTGTTCCTTATACCCCTAAAGAACCCTGAACGTCGTTTACTGTTGTCTGAATTGTAATAATGATGACGAACTGATGGACGCTAATGAAAGCGCCAAAATCGTAGCCAAGCTCCCGACTCAATTTAGATTATCATCGACGTGATGCACGCTGCACAATGAGCGACTAAACGCTTTCAAATGTCAAGGACGTTCGTTACGACTAACACGACTATAGTCGGAACTGACAGCGACTAGTTTTCGCCAAAGACTTAGTAAAACACCACCTACTTATTAATCAGGAAAACCAACAAATTCTGACTAGGCCAGTCAATGCGGTGTTTGTTCAGTTACTTCGAATTTCCTAGTACATTTTATAAAATTCTAAAATGCTTTTGGGGTGAGTCACCCAATTTGCGTGTTCAACACATCTTTTGCAGCCAATGACTACACCACAGTATAAATACAGTACACACTACACTATACAGTACTTCATCTTCTTTGTAGCCGTCCAGTAGGAAAATAACTCAACAAAGTACTCTACCGTTTCTCAGTAAACTTTTAAATGGATATTCCAGGATGAGGACATTGTTTTCAATAGGTAACAACACTTCTCAGAATCAAGGCAACACGCCTATAAATCTTTTTTTCCACCTTCAAAATTGGCCACCGACAGCTCCAAGGCAGTACAAACACCTATCAGAAAAAAACTGTTGTTTCACAGTTCAAACAATACTCTGAGTAAACATCAATTTGTCGTGAGCCCGGGCATAAATCAGGAATTTGTCAGTGTCAACAGTTGTCCGTCTATAATTTGACAGTTCAAAGAACGTGCGGTATGTGGACACTGTCAATAATTAGCTGTGTTTATGCCTCTCGTCGTGGGGAGTCGTCGCACCCGCCCTTGGCATTCACTGTGCAACATTGCTCGGGAGCTTGTCTGCCGCGCGTTTATATCGATAGCCTACAGACTCACTAAGCGAATAGACGAGGAACAAAAAACATCCAAAAAATTTACCACGTTCTTAATTTTTTTTACTTATACAAGTTAATTTGGATGATGATAATCCATCATCGTCCTTTGGATGCATCCAAATTAACTTTTATAAATAAAAAAAATAAAGAACGTGGACAATTGTCTCGTGTGTTTGAATTACTATCAAATATCTTTTTTTCTGACGTTGTAATATTACCAAAAAAATCACACGAGTGTACCTACTAAATAAAGTACAAATAGAGTGGCAGTTAACACTCCAATATTTTGATAGATACCGGAAACTGCGAAAAGGCTTGTAGATAGTACAAACTCACTTTTAACGTCTGAACGTCTGTTTATACGGCGCGATCTTTGCCGGTAAAAAGTTGGGATCACACGTCAACATCCTACTCTTCATAAGGTAAACAAATGCAGTATGAAACTGCCATGTGATCCCAAATTAAACAGTAAAATATCGTACTGAATCGCAATTCTCGTTCACATTAAGTCGCAATCTGTCAAAATTGCCAAAAATGTTGGTAAATTTTTGACAGATTGCGAATGAGATGCGCATGCGAATGTTCTTAAAAATACGGGAATTGTCCCTGATCAACGCCGTGTGAACGGAACCTCAATAGAGTCTCGAGCTCTCAAAAATCGTCCGTCAGTTATAATAAAAACGTCAATCAAAGTAAGACAATGCGTTGATTAACATGCGTGGTTGCAGTCGCTCTTCAACTGTTACTGAAGGCAATATACCGTTATCAGATGGACCCGTTAATGTTAATGAACCCATTGTTGTATAAGGAACATTTTACGATTACCATGACACATCGAAGACAACAAATTATAATTTAATCAAATTCTTCATTCAAGAAGAACTGTTGGGTTTCTCGTAAGTAGTCGTTAGTTATTATAAATACCGATGATATTATTTATTTTTGTAAATTGTCAAAAAACAAAACCTTTTCACGTAAAACATAACTGTTTTAAAACTACATGATTTCAGGGTTTCCTAACTGAATACTCTGAGAAGAAAGACTGGAACAAACTCAGTGTCTCTTTTAAAGTCCAGACATATCCAAAAGTCAAACCATATGAGGACGATGCAGTTAAATCTCTGTTGGTCTTCTGAGGAAAGAACCACAAACATTTGAGTGGACCTGTGGACTTGTCCAGTCAGTGCACAAATTGCCATCTAAATACAAGTACGTTTTCTGATCCAATTTATTGTTTACATTTTCATCTGTTACTTTTACAACAGACTACTGGGTGTTAGGGTAGACACCGTTATCCTTGAAACTAGTGGTTTGGTGTCATCTATAATATACTTTTTCTATGGGACCAACTTTGAAATCGCAAAAAAAAACAGCTTTTCTATACATTTTGTCGATTTAAGTGAACACAAATGTATGGAACAACTGTTTTTTTTTTCGCGATTTCAAGTTTGGTCCCCTGTATAATTAAATTAAATTAAATTAAAAAAAAAAAGAAATTAAATTGTTTATTCTTAAATTGTTTATTTAAATATTTAAAATAAGCTAGATGAGGTCGGCGTTTCCTATCTGACTACTCTGAGAAGAAAGGCCGAAACGAACTCAGAAGACACAGTCTCTTTTAAAGTCCAGACATAATCTTGGTCAGGCCATATGAGGACCATGTAGATTATAGAGTCTGAAATGGTCTTTTGAGGAAAGAACCACACAGATTTGAGTGGACCTGTCCAGTCAGTGCAAGCATTTGTCAGTAATAGTGGAGCTCGACTCAGAATTTAAGGAGCTCAATGACTCGACGAACAATATACCTACCTATTACCAGTCATCTCACGCAGTGTTGGTACTTATCGCACGATTCCGAGGTCTACTGGCTAAAAACTGGAGCAGATTATCGGCATTGAAGTAAAATAATCCAAACTGGTTCACTTTATTCACGTACAGTAGGAGGTAGGTATATAATTGGTTAATTTTATATTCACAGATTCCGATCACCGCGCCTCCAAAACGCGTATTACTTCCTTGTATGGAACGGGGACGTACGAAGTTCCAAGTTTTTATTGCAATTAAAATATCGCTTGATAAAAAACACGCAAACTTAAATTTGCTTGCACATTTATGCTATCCGCAGCTACGCCCGCGTGGACCCTCTTTTTCTTAATCAAAAGTAACCTCAGTTACTCCTCATAACATCAGCTATCTGCCAGTGAAAGTCCCGACAAAATCGGTCCAGCCGTTTTGGAGATTAGCCAGAATAAACAGACAGATAGACAACATTTTACTTTCATGTAGTAAAAAGCTGTTATTTTGACATTACAAACAGACAGTTTAATTTTATTAATTGTATGTAGGTATGTATAGGTATAGTTATGTATATAAAGATGTTCATCTACTGAATTCCAGATGTTGATTGAGAATTTAATGTAAATATATTATTGGAAATATTGTATTGGAATCGAAGAAACCAAAAATAATAACGATTTATCAGGATAATAGGTCAAAATAATACTTTAGTGGGTACTCAATTTAAGCCTGATTTACACGGTGCAATCAAATTGCCTGTTGCATGACATACTTATGTTTAAGTAACAATTGTTTCAATATTATTGTTTATATGTACCACAGGCAAGAAACTTGCATTATGTAAATGGGTTTTATTATCAGTTTCGATTTTTAGATTTAATAATTAGTTTTAAATAGTTCATCAACATTCACAAATAAACTATAATTAACCTAATCTAAAAAGACTCCTAACATTTAAGTTGACAGATTAATATAAAATAACGATGATTTCGAAATGTCAACGGCTTTTTAAAATATTTTATTGCTCTGGTTTATTTTTATTTGAAAAATGAAAGGATGATTCAAACACTGTTTTGTATGATTAAATTAATTTATCCGTATTTTAAATGGCCGCGAAGACATTGATCCCATCGGAATGATTACATAAATATTAATGACAATATTGTTTGATCTTAATCTCGGTCTCCCACGCGGCTGAATGGATACAGTAACCCTGAAAAAATTGTAGAGGATACATTTCACTGTGTAGCTACAATTATGGGCCTACCCTACCTCAAATTGCTTAGTATGATCCAGTTTGCCGAAAATACTGCAGCATTTATTTTGTAATAATATAATAAGTTCAAGTTGAGGATTGATGGTGTCTCCTTCTCTCGTTAACACGACTACATAAAATTTTTCTCTATAGAAAAAACAATCCTAAAAAGAACTATAAACCGCTTGTATTAAAAAAATACTTCAAATTAGATCAAGAAACTTTGCATTATAACTGAACTAACTTCAAGGCAGGTCTTCTGTTTTTTTATTATTTTTTATTACCAATATTTTCACCGTAGAAAGCAATTACCTAAACTATTCGAAGCTTGAAAGCCGCCAGCACCCCACTCCGTCTCGCTTTCACCCTGGCCGCGAGTAGTGTGGTGCGAGCGTGATAATATGTGAGGTTGGGTAGGCCCTTAAGAACTAAATGAGATATATGTTTTGTGTCTATAAATTGATAAAATATTCTGGAACAATGATTGCATACAATTAAAATAATTCTTGTCGATTTATACAACTTTTTGAGGCTGACGGTACCTCCCTAACTAATTCTAACGTAAAGTGGAATAGATTCGTAAGATTACAATCGAGTATAATCGATTTTCAACGTTAGCCGACTACAGATACCATATTTTCGTCTACGATGACTAATAAAATTGTCGTCGACTCATAATTTGAGAACCATCTTTGCACCTACTTATTACTTATAACATCACGCCTGTAATCCCCGAAGGTTTAGACAGAGGTGTACTTAATAGTACCTCGTTGGTTTAGTGGTCGCAAGCTCTACTGCTGAGCAAGAGGTCCTGGGTTCGATTCCCAGCTCATGTATTGCAACGTGAAGCTTTAAAAGGATCATGACCGGACTGGTGATAACCGATATCGATAAAAAAGTTATCTAGATTTCAATCGACTAATTTTGCATTACCAACCAAGCATCTGGCTAGCGTTTTCCCAACTATGTACGGATCGACGTCTTAACAGATGCATCTGAATACCAGTATTTTACATGGAGCGACTCTATCTGACCTCCACAACCCAGTAATTTGGTAATATATAAGATTATCTGAATTTAACATTTTTAATAAGTAGATTGTATAGTTGTATTAGATTAATCTGTATAGTTAGTTTTAATCAGTAATTTAATTTAGTATATACCTAAAATAGTAAATAGTTAGTTGTGTTATGTTCTATGTAAGTTCTATAACAGGATTAAACAAAATTAACTCATAGAAAAAATTTAAGTATATTTATTTGCCGCCAAAAATCGAATACCTAGTTTATGTTTTCAAATTGATCATTCATTTCTGTATTTGTTTAAGAGAGAAGTAAATCACGCTTAAACCGAAGAATTTCGCTCAGAACAGTTGATTGTCAAGCAGAATTTACATATTTTATCCGCTTACGTACATAATGCGTGACAAATGGTCTATAAAATACATAGAGACGGAAAAATACTCGCTGGGGTCGTTCACCTAACCGTGGACTTTTAACAGTTTTAAATATTTGGATATCTGCGTGTTTTTCTCTTAAATGCATTTTTATTTTATTGAGTTTATTTGCTTTTGAATACTTAAATATTTAAATTCTTGAGTGCCACGTGTTTAAAAAAAAAAATGGAATCCATTTGATGCGATTTAAGAATTCATTAAAGTTTGCAGTAAACCGCGTTTTATCATCACGGATGATTTTTTGTAATTTAAGTGTATGTTCGTTGACCTCTCATCTTCGATACCAAATCAAACTATACCAACTTAGGAGCTTTGCTGCTTCATAACATGAGGCGAGTCGCTGCGGAGTAACAATTTCATGTGTCAGCGGAGGTGACGAGTGGGGTACTGCGCAGCGAGTAGATAACTTCCGAGCCGCCGTTATGTATGAATCGAACTGTCCCACATTTAAAGAAAAGAAAGAAAGAAAAATAAATTCTCAGTTTTTTTTTTTTAATTAATAAAAAAAGTTTATATACATTTGTTATACTAAACAAACCATCGCCGGTTTAACAGCGGTATGGCCAGACACGGTAATTCGGTGCCACTACATATTATTACGTAATTAATTAATGATAATGTAAGTACCTACATATAATTTTTATATTATTTTTCTAGATCGCACTGCAATCTAGAAAGTATATTTTTAATACTTTTGAGCAGTTCAGTAAGTTCTTTTATACAATCTAAGTATATGCTTTAACCCTGAAGTCCCTCAATAAGTCAATCTGTAGTTATCTATTTTGTGAGAGGTGGATGGATAGTATATAACAAAAACCCAGAGGCCATCTTTAATACAAACCGACAAAACAGCGCCTGTCATGAAAATGTGTTAATTTTGTGTTTTTTTTAACCGACTTCTTCAAAAAGGCCCCTCCTTTTTGAAGAAGTCGGTTAAAAAAAACTTTCGTTCTCGTTTCGGAACTAACGTTCTCAATTCGTCTGTATGTTTTTTTTTTTTGTATGTTTGTTACGCGATTACTCCGCCAATTATGAATAGATTTTGATGATTCTTTTTTTGTATGGTAGGTCATGCTTCCGATGTTAATAAAATTTATATGGGACCACCCATATAAATTTTATTAACTTTGCTTGGGTAGTTTTTGAGTTAGCGTCATTATTACGTATTTTTCCCACTTAGTTTATCTAGACGATGTTTTCATTTACTCCTTCACTGTTATTTTCATCAGCTAGTGGTATTCGAATTTGTGTGGGGTAGGTACCACTACTAAAAAGTGAAAGGAAGTCGGTGGCAAAAAACGAAAATTGAAAAGCAAAGACACCGACTTCCGAAATTAAAGTTATTTTTCAGTTTTCAGTGTTTTTTTTTGGAAGTCGTTTTTTTTTTTTTTTGTAAAAAGTTTTTATTTACAAAATAAAGTTGCATCGACAGTATCGTCATAGGGCCCTAGATATCTGGATATCACATTGAAAACATCGAGCAACTGACACCTCTACAGGCCTCAAGCCACAGTTTCAAGTGAATCATCTGACAAGTGGACAAGTCACGACTCCCGCGTCACCTTGCAGCGAAGGTGTTTGATTTACATGCGCATACGCAGGCGGGTAGTTTGTCAATTGTTTGAAGACATGGAGGCTCTCGTCGTTGAAAGGACAATCCGTTTTGTTTTTTGCTCTTTCAATTGTGGCGCAAGGACATCTGGTTTTTTATTTGTTTGTTTGTTTGTATTCTATGGTTGTTTTGTAGAGTGTGCCTTTAGTGATTGATGTACGGTAAGGGTCAAAACAAAGAATAGAACACTCTTTATTATGTTATGTACCTACACCATGCGAATTACAGATATAAATGTGAAAATGTGACATAAGGTGACACAATGGGCGGTCTTATCGCTAAAAGCGATCTTTTAAAGACAACCTTTGGATGGGTTCGATCCCCGCACGGAACAGATATTTGTATGATCTGCAAGTAGTTGTTCCGGGTCTGGGTGTTAGTGTATGTGAGTTTCTATGTTTGTAAACGCACCCACGATACAGGAAGAAATTCCAAGTGTGGGGCAACGTTTTTGAAAAAAAAAAAATGGATTTAAGGGAGAAGGAGAGACAATACTACAGGTAGTCTGTGGCGTTCCAGTTAATTATTATACAATAAACACATACATACATAAAGCATATAAACTCATTTTTCTTTCTTTATACACCTTAAGTAGGTGTATAAAGAAAGAAAAATGAGTTTATATCTTTAAACAATGTGTCACTGAATTATGTAGTAAAGTATAGTTTTAGTTTGTACATATAGTGAATGTCACTCATTATTTTGTATTGTGCGTTTAGTTTGTGCAGAATAAACAATTTTTCTTTCTTTCTTTTTTTCTTTCTAGTTATTACTAGCGACCCACTCCTGCTCCGCACGGTTTTTACAACTTGACCAAACCTCGAGATTTCTTAGTTATATGGACCTTTAATAGTAACGTATTATACCTATAAACCTTCCGGAATAAATTCTCTAAGCGATGGTGAAAACCTCATCAAAATCTGTTGCGTGGTTTAGATGAACAACGCGAACATACAGACAGACACTAGAGCGACATTATAATATGTATACTTAGCCACACACACAGCCACGAGCCGTCAAGAACTAAATAATTGATTGCGGCATTTTGAACACTCAGGGCGAGTGTTCCCTGTCCATTTAGCAACTCTTCGAAATCGAAGTATAGATATCTATTTATAGGGGTTTTTAAATAGGAGCTCGTGGCTAAGTAATAACAGCCGCACGGGTCGATCCATGAGGTTAAGCCAAGCTTGCCGGGGTTAGTTCGTGGATGGGTAACCATCTTTACATACCAAAAGTCCTCCATGCATCGGAAAGCACGTTAAGCCGTTGGTCCCGGCTGTCATTCGTGAATCTTTGACAATCGTTACAGGTCTTCAGGAGCCCGAAAGTCTGACAACCAGTCTTACCTGTAAAAAAAGTAAAGTCTGACAATCATTTTACTCAGTTACTGGGTTGTGGAGTTCCGATAGGCAGCTGCATCCGGTTAGATTGGAAGCCGTCCCCAACATATTTGGGAAAAGGCAGGCAGATTGATATTAAGTTTTAAATACATAAACCCGTATAAAACAATGCCGCATTTAAAGAGTCTCAGTTATAATTATTACTAGGTATATAATTTAATAATATCCTGTATCATGTACACACTTTTTTGTTGGTTTTTTGCTTCAAGGAATGTGAAAGGGACTTTACCGATCATAAAAAGATACAATTTAATTTGAATACATTACCTTGTTTTTTATTAATCCAGCGATAAAATTCTGATTTATATTTTTTATTATTATAATAGAAAAACCTATTAAATAGTGACTTAGGTATTTATTTTGTTGCACCAGTTTGACATTAAAAATATGATTAAAATGCATTCGGACTTTGCGTGATTTGTTGATATCAAATTCATGTTATGAATCTGTTCTAATTGGTCACTAAAATATGTGATTTATATTTCGTGCATACCTCATCAAATAAATCTGCCTAGCCTTTTCCCAATGTTGGGGTCGCCTTGCAGTCTAACTGGATGCAGCTGAATAACAGTATTTTACAGCAAACCTCACCATACTGATCTCATCTAGTTTTAAAATATCATTATTGCTTTTAACGTGTAAAGTAGTTAGTAATTTAATTTAGTGTTAGATTGTATATAAGATTTGCCATTTATGATATAACAATTATATCATAAATGGCAAACACAAAAAACAAAAAAACAAAAATAGCAATAAAAATAATAATAGCATAAATGACAAATCTTATATACAATGTAACACTAAATTAAATTAACTTAAATATAATAATAAAAGCTTCTTATTTCCCAAACCACAAAAAAAGACATAAAATATCAATCTTAATTTTGGCCGCATCATCATCCTTCTCTTCAGTCAAAGTTCTCTCCCCTCCTCTCCCCTCCTCTCCTCTCCTCTCCTCTCCTCTCCTATCCTCTCCTCTCCTCTCAGTAGGAATGCATCCACTTTTCAGCTATTATTAAATAATTAAGGCATATAGCGATAGCCGTTTTGCGTGGATGTGACGCATGTTTTCCCCAACCTTTTTTTTTTTTTTTTAACCGACTTCTTCAAAAAGGAGGAGGTTCTCAATTCGTCTGTATGTTTTTTTTTTTTGGAAGTCGGTTGTTTTTTTTTTTGTAAAATGTTTTTATTTTTCACTTTTTAGTTGTGGTACACACATTCGAATACCGCTACCTGCTATATAAATAACAGTGACGGAGTCAAACAATATATCGTCTACATACACTAAGTGGGAAAAATACGTAATTATTGAAGCTAACTCAAAAACTACGCAAGCAAAGTTAATAAAATTTATATGGGACCACCTCTGAAGTATGACCTACCAAACAAAAAAAGAATCATCAAAATCGATTAATAATTGACGGAGTAATCGCGTAACATACACAAAAAAAAAAAAACATACCGACGAATAGAGAACCTCCTCCTTTTTGAAGAAGTCGGTTAAAAATTGGACAAATCATGAGAAACTATTAAATAGTTTATTCTTGCAATGTTAATTGTACCTACATCCAAGAAACATTCATTTAAAAATTCCAAAAATGAATTGACCGAGCTTCCAAAATAAATGCTGGTCTTTATTTTTAACCATGACTTGAACAAAGATATAAGTAAATATGTCTAGAAATGTCATCTAGACATATTATATATATTATATTATATATTATAGTATATATTATATTATATTATATATATTATATTATATTATATTATATATTTGTTGCATCAAAGCTGTGAACTCGTCGAAAAAATAGCATCCAACTGTTGGCCGCTAAATGCAAGCACACTAGAAAAGCATAATGACAGCACACACGTGGCGCGAAGACGTTCTGTCACGCACACCAGCATAACAAAGTTAGCTTGTTTGTTTTAGTTATTTTGCAGCGCGTCACTATATCTAACAATATAAACAATCAAAGTACTTGAACTTGTAACTTCCTAGGGAAGATAGATCACATAATATCTTCGGTTAAGTATAAACTTCATTGGAGAATTGAAAATCACTACTTTTGCGCTTCCTTGCTTAAGAATCAGACTTTAAAAGTCTGTCCAAAGTCAAGGCACCATCACTCACTCGACCCGTAAGTAAATTACTATGTTTCCTTCCAACATAAATAAAGTACAATTCCCTACAAATTGATTTAAACACATTAACCTTATCAAAAGCTTACATAAAACGCCATGCCCGTCACAACTCAGCGTCCAACCATATCGGCTTACATTAAAAACCTTTCATTAATAAAAAAATAAAGGTCAATCTTTCGGTAGCCAGTGAAAATAATGGCCAGAAACATTTCACGGTGTCCAATAAGAGTATAGTACAGCACACGTAGCATGACCACCGCAGAAACGGGTTTTGTCGACGGAAGAATAGACAAAATGACAGATAAACAATCACAATCTGTCATTTTGTCTATTCTTCCGTCGACAAAACCCGTTTCTACGGAGGTCATGCTACGCATGCAGAAGAGAGAGAGAAGAGAGAGTATGCAGTTGATACACTACGGACGGATAAATTACGAGTGACCGATTGTCGATCACACACACCACGTGAACTAATATTTATGAATATTTGGAATTAACCACGTTTCCTAATGGAAAGCGGTCGTAGCAAAAGTACGCGGTCGATGGTTGCGTGAATACGCAAACGTCGATCGTCAGATTTTTCGAATAAAGGAGGCCACGTGACCCTAACCAACGCGATCGTGCGCGAGTATGCATTAGTCGCGTTTAGTTTTGTTCGGCGAACCTGAACGCGTGGTCGCGTCAACGCTTTCCGGTTTTCCGAACAAATGAGTTCCAACGAGCGATTTTTTTTTTATTAGGACACGAGTTGACATTTTATGAACGCAACGCAATCGCATAAATTAAGTCAAGAACGCGAAGGATTCATTAAACAGACCGAAAGGGAAAGACCTCTTTTAAAATAACAGGGACGGAATCATATTCAAAGAGATGAAAAGATCACATCTTTTAAACACTGTGCTAATTACACCCTTTGCCGTTTACCACTCCCAGATACGAATATAAAAGTCACAATAAATAAGATTGTTTTCATAGCGATATTGATAACTAAATATATTTATTACATCCATAAAATAAGCTCCGATCTGCACATAATAAAATATTAATGCATAATCATTATTAACAAAAGACCATACGATTTATTTCGTCGCTTTTTATTTACCGAACCAACTTGGATGTTGACCAGACACTTTGTTTAATCACATACTGACAGACTATCTTTCTGTCCAGTGGTTGGAATAGGTTGAATTGTATCAGCCCTTTTGCCATCATAATGGATTGTCTTGACAACTAAATCATCTAGAGGCCCTAGACAAATGGCATTCGCTTCGGAGCGATTCTATTTCTACAATCGCTATCGCTTCAACGATAACGAAGTTAGATTGGTAGACAAAGTACACTACGCTTCGCTATCGTCTCGTCGTCGATTCGTCTGTTCGATAAAAATTTAAGTTCCTTCGTCAGCAAACGTCAAATTCCGCGCTGTCACTGTCAATTCATGTTGTAAGTAATTTAAACTCTGCAAAAATTCGAAGTTAGCTTACAAAGCTGACCTAACTTCCAATTATCAGTCTTTATCCATGACTGGTTTCATGGTCCATGCATTGCCATAAGAAATAAAAAAACAAAAGTCATATATTCAAACTAGTTTGAGAATCAGCACATTTCTAACATCAAAATGACATAAGACAGCCCCCCAAAACGCTCGCCCTTCACCACTTCCTAGTGCTTTAGGCGATTAACACACTGCCACGCACCACGCAGCGTAGCGCATGAATGCGTGTTCTAACGTTGCTTGTAAGTATCTCCGTTTGTATAGAAAACATGCACAGTCCAACACACAGAAAATGCATCCACGCGCGTGCGGTGCGGTGCGTTGACACACAACATGCAGCGTGATGCGTGGCAGTGTGATAATCGCCTTAGCTGGGAAGAAGTGGCGCAACAAACTCTAAATAATATCTTTGGTTATAAACTTGTTTGAAGATTTCAAAAGCTGCAGGTCTGAATACCTGTCCGAATCCATTGAGTCCCCTTTCCATTCATGCCAATAAAGTGCCTTTCCCCTTTATATAATAAATAACCATGAATTTTATACGCATTCCGCTTTTTAAACATGAGCTTGTAAGGAAGATCTTCATTATGATGTCAATGAATACGTATATGATTTAAATTCGCTCATATTTAACATTGAACATGCGCTCGACCAGGGAGGTAGCGGCTATAAAGTTATTGTAGGTACTTGTAGGTATAATGCCTTAAAATAGATCGATATTTAAAGGAAAGAATGTTGTACAGCCTACACACTACGCAGTTAGCAAAACGCTTCAATAAGAAGTAAATACTTCATGACGTAAAAAATGATTAAGATTATTTTTGTTTTGACATTTTTTTATTGATGCATGCATAACAGATAATAGAGCTCCTATTGGCATTCAAGATTTTCCACAATAGAATTTTGAAAATCATTTTTTTTTTTTCAAATCATTTCAGCGTCAAAATTATTTCTATAATTTTAAATTTTTTATATTTTTTGTGACAGGCGGGCGTTTTGGGGGACTGTCTTCTGACAGTCCCCCAAAACGCCCGCCTGTCACCACTTTCTATTGTTTAAGCTGGGAAGAAGAAGTGCCGAACTACCCAGCAACACATCAAACAATCGGCCTAGCCTTTTCCCAACTATTAATGTATTTTAGGGTCGGCTTCCAGTCTAACCGGATTCAGCTGAATACCAGTATTTTCCATGGAGCGACTATCTATTTGATCTCCACAACCCACTTACTGGTAACACGACACCCCATTTTTTTTTTTTAGTGGTTGGTTCATCAAATGACTTCTCCCGCACTGGGCGGAGCGGAAGGGCGTGTCAGACTTTTACTGACTAAAACCCACCCGTGTTCCTTCAGTTGCCTATTGCCAAGGTCCCGGTACCCCTTTCGGACTTTCCCGCAACCCTGGCAGACAACACGATACCCCTTGGGTAAGACTGGTACCCAGCAAGACATCTGTCTGTTAAAAGTTAGAAGAAAAGAGTGATGGTAATGCTAAGATCTCGAAACAGGACCTTCAATATAATTAGCCACACAATCGTGACTATACCAATTCCGATAAGAAGATATTATCCGTCTCAAATAGACCATTACAGCTCCAAAGCTTATTGGTCCAGCCTTCTTTGTATTAGGACGCGGAACTGATGCTGCTCGGAAAAGTAATGGTAATGTCAGGGTTTCGTATGGAGATCGATTGATGCACAGCCTAGATAATAGGAATTTGAAGAGCGCTTCTCATGAATAAAGAAAAGAATAATCATCATCTGCCTAGACTTTTCCCAAGTATGTTGGGGTCGGCTTCCAGTCTAACCGGATGCAGCTGAATACCAGTATTTTGCATGAAGCGACTACCACAACCCAATAACTGGTTAACACGATACCACTTTGTAATACTGGTTGTCAGACTTTCGGGCTTCTGACGACTCGTAACGACTGTCAAAGATCCACAAATGACAGCCGGAACGAATGGCTTAACGTGCTTTCCGAGGCACGGAGGAGTTTCGATATGTAAAGATGGTCACCCATCCACGAACCAACCCCGGCAAGCGTAGCTTATCCTGATGGATCGACCCGTGCGGCTGTTATTATTTAGCCACGAGAAAAGAATACTATGTTCCTGAAACAGTAAGCAATCAAGGATAAGGACAAAATCGTGACTTACCGATTTCGAGAAGATATTACCGCTCAAATAGAGCATCAATCCCCAAGAGTAGGAATGAGGCATATTTATTGTAACAGATAGAAATAACAGATATTAAAAAATAACAAATAACAATTGTTCTTAACGATAAAACATACCTGTTACTTAAAATAACAGATCCTCAGGACTGTTACCGCGGCTGTTACTGTTAAAACTTCGGATACGATTTTCGATTTTAGACCAAGAAATAAAGTAGTTATTCAATTGAGATTTAAATACGTATTTATCGTTCGTACAAAAATATCAGGCTGTTATTTAATAACAGATATTTGGGTCTGTCGTAACAGTAACAGTGATATGATAACAGATATCGTGTTTAACCTGTTACCAAACAAAAGTAACATCTCTACTCAAGAGGCTAACATTGAACCATCCATCCAAATAGAGCTCTTTGTATTAGCTCGCGGAACCGATGCTGCTCCGATTAGTGATGGTAATGTCAGGGTCGCCAGCGAACAGGTCCCGCTTGACATTCTACCAGCCAATATGTAGGTGTCACTCATATTCATTATATAAATCAATTCAGGAATGCTGTTATGATTAGAGGACGAGATACAACTGTTTTGGGCACCCCAAAAATTAAATTTTGTTTTTTTTTTCGTTTTTTTATGGTTTCGCTTTTGAGTTACGTCAATGTGTGAATTTTGTGGGTTATATTTTATTCATTGGCTTCAGTGAAGTAGGTTTAACACGGAGAATTTATTTTTTCCACGTAAAAAGGAATAATCGTTTTGCTTTATCATCGATCAATTCGACTCCGACTGGTTTTTTCATGAATTTCGATCAGAGACCATACAAAATGTCCCAGGTCATGTCGAATGTATAATATAAATAAAAGTTATAAAACTAAAACCCAACTCCGACAAAAAAGTCAACTAAAAAGGGATAAACAAGAAATCATAGACAGACAAATTAAAAATCCGGAGTCACACGTGTTAGGGCATAAATAACAGCTGATTACGTGACTCCGGATTTTCACACACACGTCACATAACCACCAGCGGACGATCAAGACGCTTCCAACGATACCTTTGTCCAATTTTGACGAGTAGTTTAGAAGATAAGAGGAAACACATGAACATACATACATACCGGTCAAAATCATAACCCTCCTTTTTGCTTCGCCGTAGTCGGGTAAAAAATGTTTTCATTTTCTTCATATCATATTTTCAGGGTAGGCTAAGTGAACATAAGTACTTAGTTCGCATTCTCAAAAAACTGTAGATATACATATACCCGTAGCAAATGTACATGACACATTTTTGTCCTGATGTCACGATACATAACTCTATCACCAATACAGACGATCAATAACATTACATAAGCATTGCTTAACCTTATTGTTAAACAGACGACGATGTCGGTGGCGGCGGGCGGTGTGCGCGTGAGTATTGCCAATTACCGACACCAATACACGCCGTCGAATTGTGTGTAAGTTACGAGTATATGCGTTACGGGGAGATGATGTAGTTCGTAATTTTATATATATATAATACTGAGTAAAAAATCTTAAAGTGATTCATTCACCGACAGACAACACAAAGCCTAACGATGGGTTTAAGGCTCTTACATACTGGGGCGACATGTCGCGGGACACGACGCCGTCGCCGCCGCCGCTTTGTTAGCCGTGCAGTTTTCTCAGAAATAGTTTTGTTAATGTCGCGTCGCGCCTGTTTGTGGGAGCCTTTGGAAGCATGAAATTTTGAGCACTAAGGGGTACTACTACTAATTAACGTTTGCGTGTGATAGAACTACCTTTGAGAAACCGCCAGCATTGTGGCTTATTTTTTTTACTATTAAATCGTGAAGCCATTTCACTAAAAAGATATAAGTACCGAAGTATTTATTTACAGTCTCTCAGCAACATTATTATTTGCTCAAATTAATCGACACGCAACCACCGCAAGGGGCTTTCAACATGAAAACAGTTACAAGGAAATACCAACCTTAACACAAGCATATGAACGTTCATTTCCGCAGAAAGTCCAACAAAACAAATGAGAAATATATGAATGGTATGTAAATTAGTTTATTTATTTGAATGTTCCGTAAATGCCAAGAAATGCGCTCACTTCTCAGTAATATCTCTTTACCTGGTAAATATGGTTAGATAGTGAGTTCTGAATGAGTTCTGTGGGCCTAAAACGATCACATTAGCAATTCCTCTATAAGCATTTTATTTCCTGAATTTCCAGCTGTCATTAGCAATTCCTCTAATTTGACACAAAAGTAATTCATATTAAGTGGACCATTTTACGAATCTCTATAGAAAACTGTCAAACAGACAAATTATGTCGTAATATGAATCGCACGCAGATCATAAATTATGAATTGTCAGTTTGTGACATTTTACGATGATTCATATAATATTTTCCTATTACGATTCTGCCAAAAGTGACTGTTTTAAGCCCGCTGGAGTTATGTCAATTTACATACATAAATTCACGCCTTCTTCCCATGGGGGTAGGCAGAAACTACAGAACGCCATCTGCTACGATCCTTACATACACCTTTTGCCTCGTTTACGTTCATACCTATATCAATTTGAAAGTGATATTTTAAAGCAAATAACAAAAAATTCCGTAACAAGAGTTTTAGTTTTACAACCTTTTTAAATTCGGATTGAAAAAGTTTTCGTTTAACTGAGAGAAATATCGGCTATTTTATGCAAAAGAATTGTTTTAACGAATCATACATCAGCTGCCAAAGTTCACCCCTGTGGAGCATGACCAAGCCAGACTTCGGCTTAAGAAATGAAGACTTTTAGAATGCTAACAGGTATGTATAAAGAATTTCTTCCCCATTGTGAGTGCTTACCGTGTTCGATACGTGAAAAAGACGGACGGGAAAATTTCGAAGTGAGAGTTTACGATTATTTTCCTGTGCAAATGCTTGTTTGAACCAAAATATTGTTGGTGCATTACAAGGTAAAAACCATGACACAATACAACGAATGACAAGAAATGGAGCAAGAATGTAATGAATGATGGTTCTGGATTGGATGGCAAGCAGTGGAGAGAATTAGTGTTTTCATTGCCACAAGTCAATGAAAACACCAATTCTTTCATCATATTTTACTTGTTTTTTAATCACAAAATAATGGATTTACGTCGTTATGTATAAAAAAAACATTTTATCTAATGACCAAAATCATTAAAAACAGTTCACCACTACTTTTTGCTCAAACTAATCATAATCTATCGAGACTATTAATTATTTTAAACGGAGTTAACTGCCAACCTAATTCCAATTGGTAAGATAAATTAATTGGTTGAATATAATGCCTCTACTAATACACGTGCCAAGGATTTGTAACGTAAGGAATTAGAATCTTAATAACTAAGTTACTTAGTTAAGTACATCGCCAAGCGGTTGGTCGACTCTTCACGTGACCAGGGGCCTAAGGGTGTCTTTCCACCAGAGATGTGCTGTACTACGTTGCTATTTCAGTCATTGGCTATGTGGACCAATAATTAATGTGATTGGTGGATATCAAACGCATCCATAGCAACGTAGCATAGCACATCTCTGGTGGAAAGGCACCCTAAGTCTAATAATTTATCAACGTTGCAATGGCTCGCCATTGTGAGTTTTGTTACAGATTTTGTATGGAAAATCTGTCAAAAACTCACAATAGAGAGGCCATTAGAACGTTTGTAAATTAGTAGACTTGACCCGCAGAGGACTGGCCTATTTTTCGGCCATAGAATCAGCATTGCCATACAACATGGCAACGCTGCCAGCCTTTTGGGCACTTTTCCTGCTGACAGCGATGCGGACGAATTTTTTGATGCACTATAATGATTATTCCCCCCCTTTTTATAAATACTTGTATATATTATTATTATTTTAGTGTTAGATGTATATTATTGAATTATTATATTATATCGTGGTAGGTACTTAATAAAGAAAGTAACTTTCATAGATAACGTAGGTATTTATAAAAATGAAGTCCCCATGAGGTATTCAAGAACATTTCGATGCGGAAAGAGGGTAAAAAACCACAACACAATAACAACAAAAATAAACAACACAACCGAACAAAAATAAACAACACTTTGTGGACTTATCTCAGTCCATAACAGCAAATATGCTTCAAGCTGCAACCAATCATATTTCTTACTTTGTATTTAAAATTACATTCAGACTCCAAAATTAGCCACGGTTAAATATTTTTATGCTACCATAACAAAACACATGTCAAAAACACAATGGACAGCTTTAACACTTCTCAAAACAGTCCCTTTTAAAATATGTCCATCATTTCTTGAGATACGGCGAAAAAAGGAACTAATTAATGAGACTGTCTCGTTGAGTTACTGGTTGCAAGCCCTACTGCTGAGCATGTGATCCTGGTTTCGATTCCCAGATCGGGCGTTTCTCAGTAGCAGCCCGGATCTGTGCCCGGATGATGGCAGTAGACTCGTCCCCTATTACATGGGACTTAAACATAACTGGAGAAATGTAGCTGTACTATGGATACACATCTGTTAAATATCTGCCTAGCCTTTTCCCAACTATGTTGGGGTCGGCTTCCAGTCTATCCCGATGCAGCGGAATACCAATATTTTACATGGAGCGACTGCCTATCTGACCTCCACAACTCAGTAACTGGGTACTTTCGGGTTTCTGACGATCCGTAACGACTGTCAAAGTTCCACGATTGACAGCCGAGACTAACGGCTTGACGTGCTTTCCGAAGCACGGAGGAGTCTCGGTGTGTAAAGATGGACCATCCACGGACCAACCCCGGCAAGCGTAGCTTAACCTGGGGGCCTAAACCGGACACATTACCAATTCCTCTAAAAGCAGTTCATTTCCTGAATCTCAGCTGTCATTAGTAATTCCTCTAATTTGACACAAAAGTAATTATGTGGACCATTTTACGAATCTCCATAGAAAACTGTCAAACAGATGAATTATTTCGTAATATGAATCGCAAGCAGATCATATTGTGAATTGTGAGTTTGTGACATTTTACGATGATTCATAATATTTTCCTATTATGATTCTGCCAAAGTGACTGTTTTAAGCCCCCTGATGGATCGACCCGTGCGGCTGTTATTACTTAGCAACGAGCTCCTTCTCCTTATAAATCAAATTAAATATATAAAAGTAGTAATCTTAAACTGCCCAGTTTTATTTATTACCTTCGATTTCGTTCAGGTTAAGATATCACAGTAATTGGACTTCTGTTTCATTGATTAATTATGCAGGAATACGAAAATGTGAAGTTCATTGATCTTATTGTTTTGCATTTTATTTAATAAAACTTGATACATTATGAATATTTATACGACTCTGGTTTCAATATACAGTTGAGGCGATAAGGATTTAATTAATTTATGCATGCAAAAGTGCTAAATATTTTAAGATACTTAATTTAAAGGCAGCATCTTTCTTTTTTTTACTTTAAAATTATCGGTATGCAAATCTTCCAAGTCGGAGTGAGACATTGCGGTATTTGCATAAAATCTTTTGTTCAACTGTAGAACTCTGACAGAATGCCCATAAGAATGTAATGATTTTCCGTTCTACGGCATCCTCCACCGTAGAGCGCCAAAAAAGGCTCTTTTAACATACACAGATCAGCGGGCCTAGACAAGTCACAATTGCTTCGAAAGCGTTTCGTATTTCTACAAAGATTTTCAACAGAATTGACATAAGCTTTTCGATAGCTTATGTCAGTCCTATACATTTTTGCCTTTTCCATCATCGTTATCGCTGATAGAATGTCACTTTGTTTAGGGCCTCAGATATAATATGTAAAACACAGGGTTTTGGGTCGAAGATATAGTTTTTGCAAATTCTCACAGCTGCGGAGCACTTGAGGGACGTCAAACCAACATGTGTCACGCGCGCTGTGCATTTTTATGAAGCTTCTAGAATAATCTAGAAGTTTTGCCCTGATTGGCCAAACGGATTGCGGCGGGAGCGGTTTGTAATAAGTTCCTGTTACACTCTTTATTTCAGTAAAATGAAACCCTTCGTCTGAACCAAAGATTGAGATGTTCTGACACCATCATCTGCCAGCCTTTTCCTAACCATGGTGGGCTCGGCTTCCAGTCCAGCATCTGAATACCAGTATTTTACATGAAGCGACTACATATCTGCAGAATCATAATAGGAAAATGTTATGAATCATCGTAAAATGTCACAAACTGACAATTCATAATACCTGCGTGTAATTCTAAATAAGACGACACGGTTGGCGCTGAACAAATATTTGTATGATCTGCAAGTAGTTGTTCCCGGTCTGGGTGTTTAGTGTATGTGAGTTTCTATGTTTGTAAACGCACCCACGATACAGGAAGAAATTCCTAGTGTAGGGCAACGTTTAAAAAAAAAAAAAAAAACATGTTACGAAATAATTCTGTTTATATTATAAATCTGTTTGACAGTTTTCTATGGAAATTCGTAAAATGGTCCACAAATTATGAATTGCTTTTATGTCAAATTAGAGGAATTTCTAATGACAGCTGGGATTCAGGAAATGAACTACTTTTAGAGGAATTGCTAATGTGGCCGGTTTAGGCCCCCCGATACCCCTTGGTAAGACTGGTTGACAAACTTTTGGGCTTCTCGTAACGTCTCGTTATCAACATTTTGTCGAAGATCAACAAAGACAGCAGGGACCAATCCCCGACACTTATACTTATTTAGCCTCACTGACCGCCAAAAATCACACCATCTTTAATCGAATCGAATAGCACAGGGCTACGGAAAATACCAGAAAGATTCACGCAAATTAAAAAAAGCCTTCTCAAAGTAGGTTAATAGGTCAAAAGCAAGACAGGAGACGTATCGGACAAGTCAAACTACAGGCCTATTTCGCTCGCCACCGTCATAGCCAAGGTGCTTGACAGCGTGCTTAACTCACATCTAAATAAGCATGTGCAGCTCTGTGATGCCCAGTTTGGATTCCGGCCTGGGCTGTCAACGGAGACTGCTATTGTTAGTTTGAAGCACGCTGTCAGGTATTACACGGATAGAGATACACCTGTTTATGCGGTTTTCCTTGACTTGTCCAGGGCCTTTGACCTTGTCCCATATGATCTTCTTTGGAAAAAGCTAGAAGAGACAGCGCTGCCGCCAGAGTTTGTATTACTCCTCAGGCACTGGTACCTGAATCAAGAGACCCGAGTGCGGTGGGCGGGAGAGCTGTCGGAGCCATGCCGGCCGGAGTGCGGGGTGAGGCAGGGGGGCCTGTCCTCGCCTTTGCTCTTCGGTCTTTATGTTAATGCCCTGATTGAGCGACTCAGCAGCACACGTGTCGGCTGCTACGTTGATGGAATTTGTTTTAACAACATAAGCTACGCGGACGACATGGTGCTGCTGGCTCCCTCGATCGGTGCTCTCCGAAAGCTACTCAATGTGTGTGAGTCGTACGCTGCGACTCATGGGTTAATTTATAATACCTGTAAGACAGAATTCATGGTCTTCGGGTCTGGCACCAGGTGTCCCACTACTGTTCCTCCTCTCCTAATGAAAGGTCACCCGATTAACAGGGTATATAAATTTAAATATCTGGGCCATCTGGTTACTCATGACTTGAAAGATGACATGGATCTCGAGAGGGAGCGCAGAGCATTGTCAGTTAGGGCGAATATGCTGGCCCACAGATTTTCTCGATGTGCAGATGCAATTAAAATAACCCTGTTTAAGGCATACTGCACAGCACTGTACTCGGGAGCCCTGTGGTTCACTTATACCCAAAAGGCTTACAATGCTCTGCGTATCCAATACAATAACGCATTCAGGGTATTGTTGCGATTGCCGCGCTTTTGTAGTGCCTCGGCAATGTTCGCAGATGCACGCACTGACGGCTTTGATGCACTGTGGCGTAAGAAATCTGCCTCCCTACTCCGCAGGCTGCGTGGCAGTCCCAACACTATCCTGCAATCGATAGCCGCCCGGGCAGATAGCCCGCTAGTGTGGGCGCTTGCGAACCGGACCCGTTCTGTTTTAGTAATTAAGAACTAACATAGGTTAAGCTATTTTGTAACTAACACTATAGACCATTGTAGTCTGACTAATAAAGATTATTATTATTATTATTATTAATAAAATAAAAAATATTTTAAAAAATACGTTTCCATACAAAGTGTCGACTTGATATATTGAAAGACGACGATCCATCAACTATATAGCCCTCAAGATTGTTTTTCCGCCAATTATTACTCGGCAAAGTTAAATGCTGATGTTATGATTGATGGCGTATTGTAATTTCATCCCATTATCTTGCGAGAAGTGTAAAGTGAGCCTGTAAACCAATCAATATTGTGTACAAGTTGTCTCTGTCGGGTTATACTTGTTGTAAGTAATTGGAAGACATGAGAGAAAAGACCTACGATTTTATCTTGAATATTTTTTATGGATAAAGTAATTTGTATGGTGTTACACCTCGTTACAACACTGTAGGTAATTTTGTATGGAATATTTTTATTACTGGCATGATTACTTTAGAAATATTATAATCCGAGTCTAAACAACTTTGGTTATATGTATGAACTATAATACCTACCCCTGCCTTGGGAAGTGGAGGGAAGGGAACCCCACCGGCACAGGGAATCTTTGTTCAGGGAATTAAAAAAAATCTAGCACCTAAGGCTCCCATGCCTACAACAATTTTTTTTTTAAATATCATACCCCAATTGTTCTAAACTTAATAGAGTGGAAGCTCTCCTAAATAAATAAATATAAAATTTATTTATTTAGAACCTACTCTCAAAGTAGTACCTATTAACTTTATGGCCCTTATTTGCCTTAGATAAAGAAGAAAAATTTTCTCAAAACGGTATTTAAATATGACCAATTAAATCAATTAGAGCCTTTTATTGTCATTGTCACGCATTTGCCACATAAAAATGGTTGTAAGAAGTTGGTATAATAAAGGATACACTTGTAATCATTAGGAGGCAAATTGCTTGCCGACCGATTATCGAACGAATAAAATCGTATTATACAGATTACGGAATAGATCAGCGTGGCCCGTAGCCCGTAGCGGTCGTAGCTCGTAGCACTAGTTTAGAAAGTACATCCCTCCCACACTAGGAATTTCTTCCTGTATCGTGGGTGCGTTTACAAACATAGAAACTCACATACACTAACACCCAGACCCGGAACAACTACTTGCAGATCATACAAATATTTGTTCCGTGCGGGGATCGAACCCGCGACACGTTGCACAGCCGTTAATCGCTCAGACACTGCGCCAACCGTGTCGTAATTTAGGCGTTGAGGACCTCGTTTTAGAGACTAACGGGAAGTTAATACATTATCTATGGTTCTCGTAATTCTTCTCTTTTAAATATCATACCCCAATTGTTCTAAACTTAATAGAGTGGAAGCTCTCAAAGTAGTACCTATTAACTTGTTGGCCCTTATTTGCCTTAGATAAAGAAGAAAAATTATCTCAAAACGGTATTTAAATATGACCAATTAAATCAATTAGAGCCTTTTATTGTCATTGCCACGCATTTGTCACATATAAATGGTTGTAAGAAGTTGGTATAATAAAGGATACACTTGTAATCATTACGAGGCAAATTGCTTGCCGACCGATTATCGAACGAATTTTGTATCAAGATATATATTCTTTCAATGTCATTACTTTTGCAAATAAAAAAACCTAATTATCATGCCACAAGATGTGATTAATTCGGACAGCATATACTTTGGTATGGAGTTAATTAAGGCACGAAAGCTTTTAGATGACTTGGCCAGTTCCTGGAAATCTTGTCACTGCATTTAAATGAGGAAACCCTGTCGTAAAATATGTTGGTTGCTGGTTTAACCCAAAAATTCAGAAAGGACAAGAGCCGGGCAAAAAGGATTTGAAAACAGAAATAATAATCAGTAGAACTATACATTAACGCAAAGTGTAGCGTTATTAAAATAAAAAGACAAGATGTCTACGAATAAAATCGTATTATACAGATTACGGAATAGATCAGCGTAGTCCCGTAGCCCGTAGCGGTCGTAGCTCGTAGCACTAGTTTAGAAAGTACATCCCTTGTAGCGCTACGGGTGCTACGAGTCTACGACCCTTATCGCTGTCATTGATTCCCGAATTATTGATGTGCGTCTGCGCATATTTTTAAACTAATAATTGTTATTAATTTGTCTATAGTTGTATGTTACTGAACAAAAAGACCCATCACGAAGCCGTCATCTATGTGTGTACATCAAACTTAGTAATTTTGTGCAAAAATTGCACAACTGGGAAACTATTTTTTTTTTGGTGTGAATATTCGCTGTTTACGGCAGTGCGCAATGTTCCTACGCACGCAAAACATTGTGCTTGGGTACATGCACAGTAACACACATAACATCACGCCTGTATTCCCCGAGGGGCTAGGCAGAGGTGTACCTGTAGTAACACCCAAATTTCGCCAGGTATGTTTAAGTCCCATGTAATAGGGGGCAAGCCTAATGCCACCAACCGGGAACAGATCCAGACTCGGGGCTGCTATTGCGAAATTCCAGGGGGCCTTAACACAGTCACTTTGACAGAATCATAATAGGAAAATATTATGAATCATCGTAAAATGTCACAAACTCACAAATCATAATATGATCTGCGTGCGATTACGAAATAATTCATCTGTTTGACAGTTTTCTATGGAGATTCGTAAAATGGTCCACATAATATGAATTGCTAATGACAGCTGGAATTTCAGGAAATGAAATGCTTTTAGAGGAATTGCTAATGTGACCGATTTAGGCCCACAGATAGGAAAAACCCAATAACACTGCTCGACCTGCGAATCAAATCCAGGACCTCACACTCGGCAGTTGCGACCATACTCTTACTGTTGGTCTGTACCATCCCACAGCTGGGCAAACGCCTCTCCCCATGAGTTCTGGATCTTGCGATGCAGTGCTAATATGGTCCACTGGTCTTTTTTAGGGTTCCGTACCCCAAGGGTAAAACGAGACCCTATTACTAAGGCTCCGCTGTCTGTCTGTCTGTCTGTCCGTCGGTCACCAGGCTGTATCTCATGAATCGTGATAGTTAGACAGTTGAAATTTTCACAGATGATGTATTTCTGTTGCCGCTATAACAACAAATACTAAACAACAGAATAAAATAAATATTTAAGGGGGCTCCTATACAACAAACGTGATTTTTTGCTCGTTTTTGCTCGATATTGATAACGGCAACAGGTAGACGTTTGAAATATTCACAGAATATTTAGTTATATATTCACTTTAAAAATAAAAAATCAGCTGTTCCATACATTTTGTCGATTTAAGTGAACACAAATGTATGGAACAGTTGATTTTTTTTTCGCGATTTCATTCTTGCTCTAATAGAAAAAGTATATTATAGATGACACCAAACCACTAGTTTCAAGGATAACGGTGTCTACCCTAACACCCAGTAGATAATGGTACAGAACCCTACGTGCGCGAGTCCGACTCGCACTTGGCCGGTTTTCCAGCTTGACCTGCCATCTTCGTTGAGATCATAAACCACTCAATCAATCTGCCTAGCCTTTTCCCAACCATGTTGAGATCAGCTTCCAGACTGGAACCGGATGCAGCTTAATACCAGTATTTTACATGAAGCGACTGCCTATCTGACCTCCACAACCCAGTAACTGGGTAATACGATACCCCTTGGTAAGAATGGTTGTCAGACTTTCGGCAATCATAAACCACTAAATATAATTTAAAATAAATGTTGTTTTAACAAATAACCGTCGAGTTTCAACCAGTATTCGCGATGGGATTACGCGATTGTAATGAAACATGTGTTTACAGCAGCCATCACTTAGTTATGGCGTCCCTTTTCGGAGTGGAAACAATTTATTATTTCGGTTTTTTATTTATACGTACCTACAATCTATACTCTATACAAATAAATAAAATTGACGAAGTGTCTGTTTGTTATGTCAAAATAACAGCTTTTTACTAAATGGTTATGAAAGTACGGTAATTATAACAAAAAAAATACATAAGCCCCCCCCCCCCCCCATACCGCTTGGTAGGACTGACTGACAGATTTTCGGGCTTCTGACGACCCGTACCGACTGGTAAAAAGAATTTTTTACAAAAAAAACACGAAAAAAGTGAAAAATAACCTTAATTTCGGAAGTCGGTGTATTTGCTTTAAAATTTTCGTGTTTTGCCACCGGAAGTCGGTTGTTTTTTTTTGTACCCCACACGAATTCGAACCACTACCTGCTATAAAAATAACAGTGACGGAGTGAAATAATATATCGTCTACATAGACTAAGTGGGAAAAACTACGTAATATTGAAGCTAACTCAAAAACTACGCAAGCATAGTTAATACAATTTATAAGATATTCATATTGTACCACAAACAAAAAAAGAATCTTCAAAGTTCAAAGAAGACTGATTGACTGATCTATCAACGCAGAGCTCAAACCACTGGACGGATTAGGCTGAAATTTAGCACACAGATAGTTATTATGACGTAGGCGCGCACTAAGAACGGGTTTTTGGAAATTTGACATTTAAGGGGGTGAAAAGGGGGGATTTCGTTTGTATGCAAAATCTTACTCCTTGAGTTAATAGACTTGAAAATTGGCACGAATATTTATCTATGTAAAGTAAATAATAAAGTTTGCCATTTTTATTTTTTTTATCTACCCCCTAAACGAGGATTGGGGGGTGTCAAAGTTTGTATAGAAGAATTTTAACGCGCGGTCCGATTAGCTCGAAACTCGGTTTCTATACTTAAAACCAAAAAAAAAGAATAATGTGTATCTGGGTTTTTCAAAAATTTACCACTAAGGGGGTGAAAAGGGGTAGTCTTTATCACAACTCAAATCACTGAACGGATTGGGCTGAAATTTGGCACACAGATAGTCATTATGACGGAAGCATCCAATATGAAAGGATTTTTGGAAATTCGACCTTTAAGGGGGTGAAAAGAGGGGATACAAGTTATATGAAAAATCTTATATTCATTTGGTTAATAAACTTGAAACTTGGTACGGCACTAAAACTTAAAACAAAAAATAAAAAAAAAGGTGTTTAAAAATAAATCTGCTCCTAACGGAGTTTATAAGGGTAATAAAGTTTAAGGGGTAAAGATCATAAATAAATCTAATTTTAGAAAACTATCTTTCAAAGGGGGTGGAGGGGTTGTTGAAGTTTTTAAAGGAAAGTACTAAAGCCACGCGGACGAAGTCGCGGGCAAAGTGCTAGTCGATTCATATTTGGCGGAGTAATCGAGTAACATTCACACAAAAAAAAACATACAGACGAATTGAGAACCTCCTCCTTTTTGAAGAAGTCGGTTAAAAAGTAGTCGGTATAGTATTTAGTAGGTAAGTACCTCGTATACTAAGTATGTATGCCTTATTATTAAAAAAATCAAGATGAAGTTAACTTTCCAGTAACTTATACTTACTACTAACCGGTTTTGTTAAACCGATCGCGGAATCTCCACCTGATCCCAAGGACTTTTTAATTATGATCTTTTTTAATTGGAACCCTCTTTGGATGAGGTAATTGTTTTGTAAAACAAGCAGCTTATACTTGAAAATATGTAATTTTACCATTCACTCCGGCATTATAGGTTTTGTAAAATGAATTATTTAATTAAATGACTCTATATTAACGTTTACATACCTACTCATATTGAATCTTTTACTTATGCACTGCAGCACGCAACAGCCGCACGGGTCGATCCATCAGGTTAAGCATCACTTGCCGGGGTTGGTCCGTGGATGGGTGACCATCTTTACATACCGAGACTCCTCCGTGCCTCGGAAAGCACGTTAAGCTGTTGGTCCCGGCTGTCATTTGTGGATCTTTGACAGTCGTTACGGGTCGTCAGCAGCCTGAAAGTCTGACAACCAGTCTTACCAAGGGGTATCGTATTACCCAGTTACTGGGTTGTGGAGGTCAGATAGGCAGTCGCTCCATATAAAATACTGGTATTCAGCTGCATCCGGTTAGACTGAAGCCGACCCCAATATAGTTGGGAAAAGGCTAGGCAGATGATGATGACTTATGCACTGCAGGCAAAAGGCCGCTCCTCGTACAGAAAAGGCACTTGGTAAGTGCCATTTCAGATTTCCTCACGATATTTTCCTTCACCGATGTCAGTTATTGTCCAAGATAAACTCAAAAAGCACATACCTACATATTAGGTCCCCACCTATGAAATAAGCGTTTTGTATGGGGAATTTTAAAGAAGTTGCATTTTTCATACGAACATTTTCTTAATTTATATAACAACCATGAACACTAATGTTTTAAAACTTTTATGGACTAATGTTTAAAAACTAAGATAATGTATGCAACTTAGATTAAGCGACAAAAATAAGTTATGGCTAAGTTAAAAAAAAAATTGTGGTCATTTCTGCTATCAAAATGAGCAGTCATTTTTAAGGTATTCTTTATGTTTAGAAAACTATAAGTAATAAGGTTTTTTTACTATTGGTAGTTGTCTATGATGGTCATTATTCGATATAATACCAAGCAATTGATGAATATTTTAAATCATAGAAATGACGAGGTTCTCTATGTGTGAGAAAAAAACGCCAATTTCATAGGTTTCGAACCCAATATGAACTGAAAAATCTAATTGGTACTTGCCCGAATTTGAACCAACAACCCGTACATGAGAGCCTTAAGAGGCTGATAACAGCTAAACTGCGGCACTGTCGTACTGATATAAAAGAAAGAGAAGCACGATGACACTGGTAATTTATTGCAAAAGAACCAAATGTATTTACAAAAAAAATATAAATTAGACAAAAAAATTAAAACACGTTAACAAAACGTTACTATGTTGGTTGAAGAAAATCTGACAAAAAATCAGAATGATTGCATGTATAATATGGTTTATAATCGTTAAAAGAAATTTTTGAGGTATCTTCGTGATTTTTTTCTATCGTATAAAATTATTTGTACATATTTTCTTTTCAATTAACTAGCATATATCCTGAAGAATACCTAACATATATTTTTCTGACTTTTTTTTAGTGCAGTGGTTCATAAACTTTTAGGCATATAAAACGTACGTTTAGCTCCTGTAGTCCACTTAAGCACTGGGTCTTGACGATACAAGATAAACTTAACTGACCATAAACTCTCATTTATCATTTGCATATCCCATCATATTTGTACCACTCATCAAAATGGCACTTCTCGAAATATAATGGCCGAAAATTGTTCCATTTATAAAATATCAAAGGTTGTGCATATGAATAAAACATGAGGAGTATCCTTCAACCATAATTCATAACAAACAGGCTATATATCTTGAAGGGAACAAAACTGATCGTTATATCTGAAAACATCGAATCATTGCCGTAATTTTGTATTTACTCGTCGAACTGAGCAGTTTTTTAGGGTTCCGCACACAAAGAGTGCCAATGGGACCCTATTACAAGGCTCCGCTGTACGTCTGTCCGTCCGTCTGTCACAGGACTGTATCTTTTAAATCGTAAGGTAATCGTAATACTTATGTAGACACTTGACATTTTCATAGTGTGTAAACGTAAGTATAAGCTACCCTCGCATTGTAAGGAACTCCTATACAACGTGAGATCAGCATAAACTTGATGCGTAGCCGTGTGATGCGGCTAAAACAACAAATGATAAAATAAAATAAAATTCAAAATGAAAGGGGTTCGAAAGAAAACAATTAATAAAAAAAAAGGTTTAAATATTGTACGGTGGTACGGAACTCTTCGTGTGGGAGTCCGACTCGCACATGGCCGCTTTATTTTAATATGGCCCATTGACTCAAAAAGGTGGTAATATTTCATGTGGATCGTTCACTTTTTAGTTCGGCGAGTGACCATAATCAATGGAGGAAGCCATTACAGCTGGAATGCATCGGAGCCGCCGTGCAGCGCATCAATATTGTTAAGAGTTAAGTGCGAGCAAATGTTTATTTATTTATTTATTTGTGTATTATACTAATATTATAAAGAGGTAATTTAGAGGCAAGTTTGTATGTAGGGTGTAATCTTTGGAACTATGGATCCCAATTCGAAAATTCTTTCACTAATGTGAAGCTACAGTATTGCCGAGTGCCTTCCTAAATCCTAACCAATATTATACGCTGGCTTGACCTATTAATAAATAGACACGGCAACGTTTATAATATAGATTTTTTGAAAAATTTGACCTTTATTAAAAGTGGTTCAATTGATTCTGCTCGTTAATCCGATCAAACTATTTTTAGGTTTTGCGCATTTAACGTTACACGTTAGTAAATAAATAGCTGTTGCCAAAGACTGAAACCAAAGAACGCATTAAAATGAGAGACAATTTAAAAATACAAGTAAAATACAAATACAATACAAAAATACTGGGGGACTAAAAAAGAAAATAAAAAGGCACTTCGAAACAAAAATAAACCACGCCACTGCTCCATCTTAAATTACCCGAGGAGCAGCTAAATCTTCTTGATAGAAATCAGACACCAAAATACGAGCATTCTTCCAAGTTTCAACAAATTGTACGCGAACGTTAATTTGTCAATAAAATCGCCTGCTGTGAAGCAATAAATATACAGAAGAAAAGAGATCTGAGGCCCTGGACAAAGTGACATTCTATCAGCTATAACGATGATGGAAAAGGCAAAAATATTAGGCCCTCTGAGGGCCTAGACAAGTGACAATCGCTTCGAAAGCGTTTCGTATTTCTACAACGACTTTCAACAGGATTGACATAAACTTTTCGATAGCTTATGTCAATCCTGTACATTTTTGCCTTTTCCATCATCGTTATCGCTGATAGAATGTCACTTTGTCTAGAGCCTCTGATATCCGATTGTTTCTCCTTGGTAAAGATCGGCGCTCACTACTTAAGCGGCACGACCCGGCATGTGACGGCAAAGCATTTCAACATTTTTATGGCCGGCATGCCGAAGCCTTCCGCGGCATACCGAAGCTTCCCAATCCCGTGGTATGCTCAAGTCCCCTTGGGCCGATATCAATGAAATGCAAGTGCTAAGGGTATGAAGATAAGATGCAAAATCATTTCCGCTTACGACATTTTTGCCATACCATGCTGCGCCGTTCCGCCTGGCGTTTATATCAACTTATCTTGTTGCACTCCGGACAGTAATTTAAGTTATCCAAGCTAGGAATCGAAGCCTGTTTTTTGTTCACCTCACACGTCGATAAAAGGCTATATAAGTAATATACCATGGCGGGTTTTATGAGGTGTCGACAATTTTGTTTAAATACTTTTGGCCTATTTAAGACTAAAGGCAGACATTTCTGCGTAATTATGAATTATACTATTGGTACTGGTGTCTGGTGGTACATCACAAAACAAGTTATAGATTATTTTATGGTGTCCTAGCTTTTGGCCGCGGCTTCGCCCGCGTGGATGTCGGATATCGTCTCACGGGAACGTACTACCGGGATACTTAAGAAATGCTGGGTTTCCTACACAAACTTTCATCCCATAATCACCCCCTATAGGATTATTTTTTAAACAAAAAGTAGCCTATGTCCTTCCCCAGGATGGCATCTATCTCCTTGCCAAATTTTGTCGAAATCCGTTCATTTGTTTAGGCGTGAAAAGGTAACATACAGACAGACAGACAGATGGAGTTACTTTCGAATTCATAATATTAGTATTAGTATGGATTTTCGCATGAACCACATGTCACGTGTGTGAGAAAACAAAACAATATGCTTTACACCTGTCACTTGTGCTAATTAGGTTTTATAAGCAAAATAAGTAGGAAGATCGAAGGAACGCAGATACCTAATAAGGACAGCACATCGACCTTTGTTACAAAAATAGACACGTGTGCTGTCTGTTGCCATTATTTTATGAAGTAATCATAATGTAGCAGTAACCAAAGAACTCCGGAAAAATATGATAGCATTTCAAAAAGTTAAAAGCGTGTCGGCTTAACCGACACGCAGATTAAACGGCGCCTATTCGTAACAAAACAATTATTTCCTTTAATTAATATGGCGAGACACAACACAAACGAATTCTGTTTTTCGTGTCGAATAAGTACAAAAAATAACATGGAACTTGAGATGTTGAAAGACTGGATTCAATTCCACACATTTTTTTGTGCGCCTGCTACACAAACTTGCTCCATATTCGCTCCAACTCTAGCTTGACCTTTTCGAATAATGACAACAGAGAAAAAACTGGAACCTACTATGTATTTCTGCTCTGCGATTAATGATAAATGTTTCATAATTAAAATAATCATGAATCCTTCATTCTGAGAGTAATCATTTCCAACAACATCGGTGATCATTGCATGGCAATTTAAATTAAACTAGAATCAACTTCGCAAAATAAATATTAAAAAACTATCATTCAGGCCTCCAGTGCCAAATATTTGTGTGTTGTAATTTTCGAAGGGACCGGTTAACAAAAAAAAAAAACAAAAGCAGCTTTGGAGATCGCTCTGGGACTGCTAAATGCGTATAAAAAAAAGAGGCCGAATTAAATAATGAAACCTCTTAAGATTCCTTAAACAAGTTATTGGTTTTGGTCAGAAATAATGATTATTGAACAATTCAACCACTTTAGACCAGAATATATATTAAAGTGTTTTTAATTCAAGATATGGGTCTGAAATATTCCAGCTTCGCTCAAAAATAAAAGCTCTACTTACTTAAATTTTTTATTCGGTAGATATTTAAGAATTTAAGTAAAAACATTCCACATTTTGCAAAATTCTTAACGACTTATCATAATGAAACAGATACACTTAACCCAAAAAAGGAAAAAACGCTTACTTATACGGAATTCATAAAAAAATATACATTTCACCAAACCTGGGAGTAATTCTTGATATTTATCGTTTGTCGTTAAAACGGGATGTTTGGCTATTAACAGGCACAAATTAACTGTTTCTTCTTTTATTATACCGAGATTAATGTGAGTTTTTGCATAAATATATTTATTTTTATATTTAAAAGTGTGCCATCTGTTTAATGGGCATAAAATCTATATAAATATTATAAATTAAAGTAGTTTTTCGTGTCTATCGGTGACCGTGTTTTTCTTCTTAACTACGCAACGGATTTTGATGAGGTTTCCACCATCATTTAGACAATTTATTCCGGAAGGATTATGTGAAAAATAATAACTTTTTACAAAAAAAAAACAACTGACTTGTACCTACCCCACCCAAATTCGAATACCACTGCTATGTAAATAACAGTGACGGAGTCAAACAATATATCGTCTACATACACTAAGTGGGAAAAATAAGTAATTATTGAAGCTAACTAAAAAGTACGTAAGCAAAGTTAATAAAATTTATATGGGACCACCTCTGAAGCATGACCTACCAAACAAAAAAAGAATCTTCAAAATCGAATCATAATTGACGGAGTAATCGCGTAACAAACAAACAAAAACAAAAAAAAAAACATACAGACGAATTGAGAACCTCCTCCTTTTTGAAGAAGTCGGTTAAAAATACTATTAAACTAACATATAATAAAGAAATTTTGAGGCCAGCCTGGGGCCAGTCGCTAGTTTATTTATAAATAAAGTTAGCTTTTGTTACAACGATTTTTGTAAAAGTCATATCTAATGTGGCAAAATTAAATCCTAACTATGTACGTTTATGTAAGTACCATACATAATTTAAGTAATTTATAATCCTTCCACTTTCGTATTATAAATGCGAAAGTGAGTTTGTTTGTTTTACGCTTTCACCCTAAAACGGCTGTACAGATTTGGATGAAATTTGGCACATGGGTAGACAATAGCCTGGAAAAGGACATAGGATACGTTTTATCCCGATATATCACGAGGGATCGAGAATTATGTGGAAGAAACCGCGGGGCGCAGCTAGTGATTGAATTATTGGATACCTATTTACTTCATTATCATCATCACCTCATCAAGGATAGGCAGATGGCCTATCCTTTTCTGAACTATTTTGGGGTCGGCTTCCAGTGTTACCGGATGCAGCTGAATAATTAGGTACTGCATAATCATTACAAAATATATCTTTTGCAGTTCATTATCTTACAAAAAAATATTCAATGAGAATTAATCAATAAGTAGTTCACAAATTAACACATTTCCATGACAGCTCTCGCCGCAAGGGTCAATGATCTGTCACCATAACACTACATAAGCTTGCCATAAACAACATCCGTGGATCTATAGGACAAATACCTCAATAAAATCGATTAATAAACCGATCCATCACAATTTATTACAAAATAAAACATAAAATCCTAGGTTTTTTTTCAAACACTATCTATTATTATAATAATCCTGACCGAGTATAACTTATCGATTTTAGAATTAGGTAAAACGAGAAAAGGTCAAGAGCCATAAAATTAAAATTCTCGATCTCTAGAGAATAGAAAATTTAAATATAAAATTGGTGAAATAAGATTTTATTTTAAATCAGACACTTAGTGTATTGAGAATATCGCGGGCACTACGCGGCTGACAAACATGGCGAACGAAATTAACATTACAAAGCGTAAAATTACCATCAGATCTGTCGTTCTTTCTCGTTGTTAGGGCTGACAGTTTCAGATATTCCCAGAAAAATCTGCGTTAAAAAAAATGCTGTTTATAGTGTAGTAGTAGAATTGAGCATGTAGGTAGGTGTAGGACATAAAGCACATCATCCTAATTGCGTAACACACGATCAATTACTATCTGTTTCACTTTGACAGTTCAACAACATTCATTGCGTTATTTACGTTGTTGAGCAGACTAATTTTTCGAACATATTATTATGAAGAAATGGATTAGCAATAGATTAGTGAATATAAGTGTTTAATAAGCAATCAGGGCCTTTGTATAGGGAACTAGATTATTTTATTAAGCAATTCATGATTTGTGGATCATTTTATGAATCTGCATGGCAAACTTTCAAACAGATGAATTATTTCATATTAAGAATTGCACGAAGATAATAAATGAATTGTCAGTTTGTAACATTTTAAGGTTAGGCACATTATGGTTTAAGAACTTTATTTCTCAAAAATAATTACATTCACATAGATGAGAAAAAAACTTATTTCTAAATTAGTATAACTACATTAGGCGACGCGACGGTTACACAACAAAAATAAGTTACACAAGTAAGTATAAGTTAGTTAAGTACAGTACTCGCAGACAGTTCAAAATTTTAAATCCGCTAAAATGTGTTTAATGAAACACATTTTAGCGGATTTAAAATTTTTTTTTTTTTTATTTTTTTTTTATGTTTTAGAAGAGAGATTTTTTGAAAGTATATGAGTATAACACTTATACTCTGTCTCCTATCTTAATCTATAACTATCTACACATATAAATTAAAACGTAGCTTTTCGTGTCTGTCTGTGTGTTCGCGTTGTTGTTATACGTTACGCAATAAATGGTTTTCACCATCATGTGAGAATTTATTCCGGAAGTTATTAAAATCACATACTAATAATATAGAAATCTCAATATTTTGTCAAGTCGTGAAAATCGTGTAAAGCAGGGGCGGGTCACTAGTATTATAAAAAAACAGGAAAAAAGTCATAGTTTCAACAAAAAAAAAACATGTCCTAAGACCTGTTACTAATTTAAAATGGTACTTCGAAATACTGAAGCGTCCCTGTGAAAACTCGCATTTGTGTTTCGTCAGAGCCTCGAAGGTAGTGCTTCGCTGTTTGCCATAACAATGAGTGACATAACGCCAAATGATACCTACAAGCATAATAACTAGAGGCGTGGGTGCACTATGTACTGACATGTGGGCTTAATATCCAGTGCAACACGGAACTGCGAGCAATTTCGAGCCCACTAGTTCCGAAACTATGGCCCTGAATCTAGTGCTTAGGTAAGTTATCGAATTTTAGTACTTGTAGCCTAAAAAAGTTTTTTTTTTTACTAAAGATTCAGGCAGTGCTGCCAGCCTTTAGGGCACTTTTCCTGTTGACAGCGCTGCGGACGAAGTTTTTGATACCCTATTCCCCTCATCACCATCATCATTTACAACAACATAGGCCTCCCCCAAGCACCGCTTCTGCATGCCATGCTTCTCGCATCCAGCGCATTCCCCTACTTTTTTATATACATGTATGTTAGTACCTACTTACATATTATTTTAAGACTATGAGCATATTATTTTAAATAAATATTATGTTGTTTAAATCGAATAGTAAAGTATTGTTTTTCTAGCCCGATTTTCACAAAGGTGTTTACGGAAATTAATAATTTTTAGACACTTTGCATGCATACGTTTACTTAAGGTACCTATGTATCTGGTTTTTCGCGTATGTAAGCTTCTACCATTCACATTGACAATAATAAACTTGTCGTTAAACTTGAAATTGGTTCTGAAACGTTGTCGTGTTGCTGTGAACTTTGGCCTATCATGCTTAGCAGTGGCTTAGCCAAGGCTGATGATACGAATTTTCAGGGATGTACTTTTTAAATTGACCGTTTCTGAAGTGTTCACAATTAGGTATTTTTACCGAAGAGGATGCGATATTTTTGGGTGTCTCAATTTTTTTTATACAGAAGTCATCAGTTTTTTTAAGGTTCTTAATTCTGCGATCGCTATTTCTAAATGACAATTATCTATTCAGCCATCGTACGAATGAGATGACAAAATCACTGGGCACGTGGAACAAGGTCCTGGCGCCGTTACGTGCCAGCCCTACCTGATAGGTATCACATCACATGAAAGGGACGACATATCATCTTTTTTTTAAATGAAAATGTCAGCCACTAAAAGTTGTTTTAATATTATTACCAGACTCCGTTTGTTTGTCAATTCAGTTGTGTTTTCTTTTGTTTATTAGCTGTTAACACGCCCGGTCCCGGGGCATAATCGGCTCTTGACTTTTTTATAAACGGTAAACTTTAAAACCTAGTTAAATATGCATATTAAAGACTTGTAAGTCAAGACAAATGGCTGGACTCGAATAAAAATAGACATCGCGAAATTATTTATGGACCAATAAAATTTTAGAGTCGGTGTCAAGGAGGTAGCTCTCGCATTTCCACGTTGATATTAATGATAATGTCAGATAGACAGCTCGTATGACTGAATCAGTTTAGTATCCTTATTTTCTGTTTATAAAATTGTAAGTACAACATAAAATAAGCAAGTGACAAGATAATAGTCGCCGTGCCTTTAAAATGCCCGGAGCTCATCGCTCACTGCGGTGCATTTAAATTCATTTTAAAGCACATAAATAGGTAGCAGCGTATACATTAAGAATGCATAAACTTTATTGTCTTGGCAAACTTGTTAAGTTCGGCGAAGATATTTCTTATTTCTAAACTCACCTTGTTAGAAAACTCCAAGGAAACAAATCACACAGCCTTGTATTCACTATAACCCCAGCCGTGTTGCACGTGGTACTGGCACAATTATTGTCAAAAACACCGAATCGTAAGAGAAAAACAAATGAAAAACTATTCTAAATTCAAACGGCGCGCGGAACCACAGAAATGTGTCAGTGGCGCGTCGCGGCGGACGGCCTAGGCACTAAACGTGTGTTGAATAGTAATATTGGTGGGGACCAAAATCGAATTTTTCGAAATTTTGAGAACGGTAGTGTCGCATCGGTGGCGAGGTTTTGAATGGCGCGGCGGGCCGCTGTACATCCGAGACTGGCTAACAAAGCGGCAGGACATCGACTTTATAAATTGATTTTGTCCAACGCGACGTAACTGTACCTACCTCGCTGTAGATTCGGCAAGATACCTCTTCGATGCCCTTACTAAATAAAATCGCTAACTATTACAATACTATCGCTAATTAATGGTTTTAAAACTCGTCTAAAGATTCCTCTTGCACCTATTAGGTACAAGGTAATTATCACTTTTTTGTTTTGTAAATCGGTAAACAGTTGCGTATGTAACACCTAACTGAATGTAAATATGGGAAAAAGCCGGTCTTTACAAGTAAATACCTACATTAATAGGGCCTATTCAAACTATGGATGTGTGCTATAAAGGCTTTCAAAGACCGATCGTACCTACGTCATTTCTTAATAGAATTCCTGTATTCCAGATGCACCGTTTTGTCGTCTATTAATTTCATAACAATGATAGATTTATTTCCGCTGAAAATAATTATGATTTACCTATACTTTCTCACGTCAAAAATAAATTATGTTTAAAAGCTACATGAAGTCAGTGTTTTCTATCCGACTACTCCGAGAGGAAACAAACTTAAACTTCAGTCTCTTTCAAAGTCCAGACATAATCTTGGTCAGCGTCAGGACATTTGAAGACCATACAGATGGTCTTGCGCGGAAAAAATCACACATTCATAATCAAAAATCACACAATCACATATTTTTCACACTTGAGTGAGAGAGGAGCTCGTCGCTAAGTAATAACAGCCGCACGGGTCGATCCATCAGGTTAAGCTACGCTTGCCGGGGTTGGTCCGTGGATGGGTGACCATCTTTACATACCGAGACTCTTCCGTGCCTCGGAAAGCACGTTAACTATCAGTCAGCGCAAATGGCGGCAAGCAAGGGGGGGACAGGACTTGTTAGTGGTAATGAGTTTGTGAGTAAATCCTAATAACGATTAACAATCAGCCCTACTTAGGAAAATAACGGATTCTACACTCGCCATGGAAGGAAACAGTTTTCGTTCTTTCTAATCCTGAAAGATAAAGTCGATTTCAAAAAAAAATCTAAAAGGCACTAACTGTCTTTCAAACTACACGTCGCCGCGGCGCTTTAATTAATACTGTGTTTGAACTCGTAGACTCACAATGCCTCACTTAAACGGTACCAACAATTTCCTACCTTATACCTACATCTTAATTTGAATTGAAAGCACCACTAATCTGTTGAACAAATATTTGTACTCCACTAACAAACCACACATGTGCTTAAACTGCTTACCATAAACCACTTTGTCTAATTCTATACCAAACTCCGCACTTCAGTGGTCAATGACGGTTAGTTGGTAAACAGTCAAGTGGCCAAGAGCTGGTTGAAGTGGCCATGAGTTATGACCACAGAATATACTCAGGAAAATATCTTTAGTCTAGGTACTGAAATGGAAATTGTCTGTCCAGAACTAGTGTAAGAACTAAAAAACCAACCAGTGAAACTGTATTTCTCACTGATGCAAAAAACTAAAACATGTCCCAGACATTACATCTGCTGAAATGGTAAAATATGCAAATCTATCTACTTTCATTGTGTGAATTAGAAGTCCGAACTGACGAACCAAATTCAATCCAATTAGGCACATAATTCGAATAGGTAGATACAAAGCTCAATAAATTCCTCTAAGTGCGACTATGAAAAACTCTTCACACCTATCGGATTGGTAGCTGCAAAAAATGCCGCATCTATTTTAGTCATCAATACAAAGGTCTGAGATCATTCAAGGCGTCTCAGAACTTTTTATCTTAATCATAAATAAACGAATGAACTTTAAAACACTTTATCCACCTGATGCTAAAGCATGGACGAGAAGAATCGGTAAATAAAAGTAGCGACTCAATAAATCCAATGACATTAATCTACTGGTGATTCTTGATAAGTTTGGGACAAGTTTTAGGAATTAAGTGTCATTTGATTTTTAGAACGCTGACCTTCAAATAACAATAATTCAAACTATAAACGTGATAAAGGACAAGAGAATGATGATGGACATTTCATTATAGGTACTTATGCTAAAAATTAACTTCACAATATGAGTGTTTTAGACCATTGATATCATCAATGTAGTAGGTTAGGTAGGAGCGAGGAAAACTTTAGCATTTTCCGTTGAAAAGAGGCTACATTGAATCTTAAAAAGACAATATTGAATTACTATCGTGAATTTTCAATATTTTTTCTCAGAAAACATGAAAATATACAAGATAATCGACCTTAACCAATTACTTATGTATCGAGATCAAGTATATAACAATCCACTAACCTAATAAGCTGCAGATTGTTGGCACAAGTGCAAACACTCGCCCATTGCGCAATATTTGGATATATCTATACATATAATAAATCTGTAGACGAGGCGTTTCTGTACAATGAAAAAAAAAAAAAAAAACGTAGGTGGAGTGTCCAAGAATAACCAACAGATGCCATTTCTACCATTTTTGGAATTTTTGTCTGTTTGTCTGGTTGTCTGTTTGTCTGTTCGTTTGTTTGATTGTTCCAGTATCACGTAAAAAGTACGAAATCAATATGGTTAACTTATAAACTCAAATATTGTGTGTAACTCGATGTTTCATTTAGTCTTTGTTTCATCGCAATCGCTTCAAAATATCAAAAGATATAAGAGTTTAAAGTATTCAAGAAGAAATTTTCATTAGGTACGTAATGTAGATACACGTAACGACATCTATAGACGTAAAATGACACTAGCGTAAAATCTGGTAGGTTTGTGAGAACGTGTGTAACACACGATTATAATCTATACATATAATAAATCTGTAGACGAGGCGTTTCTGTACAATGAAAAAATAAAAAAAAACGTAGGTGGAGTGTCCAAGAATAACCAACAGATGCCATTTCTACCATTTTTGGAATTTTTGTCTGTTTGTCTGTTTGTCTGTTCGTTTGTTTGATTGTTCCAGTATCACGTAAAAAGTACGAAATCAATATGGTTAACTTATAAACTCAAATATTGTGTGTAACTCGATGTTTCATTTAGTCTTTGTTTCATCGCAATCGCTTCAAAATATCAAAAGATATAAGAGTTAAAGTATTCAAGAAGAAATTTTCATTAGGTACGTAATGTAGATACACGTAACGACATCTATTGACGTAAAATGACACTAGCGTAAAATCTGGTAGGTTTGTGAGAACGTGTGTAACACACGATTATAATCATCATATGTTCACATACTTCGCGCGGAAACATAACGCGATTCATTGTGAATTTACCCAATCTAAAGTTTGGTTAATTCAAGTTTTCCAAATCCATTGTTTGGTAGTAGTGCCATAGGTGGCGCTATCTATCTTTTAAATCATGATACAAATTAATCATGAAAAAATGGTGATAAATTTTAATTTCTTAAAAATTGTAGATTGTTACATCGAGCAAAAAGTGAGTAATTAAGGCACGAATGCGCTTACTAAATAAACACGAGTGCATTAATTACTCACTTTAGCAAGGTACGTAATCTACTTTTCTTTCAACTACCAATGTACCTGCTGCGATAAAATATACCTGCTCAAGGTTAACTCAACTCAATCCAAATCAAGTTAGGTCAAGTCAGGTCAAGTCAGGTCAATTCAGGTCAAGTCAAGTCAAGTCAAGTCAGGTCAAGTCAGTCATGGAACCCTAAAAACAATCTTTTCTACATAGCTTACAGAGTGTTCGAACGTTTTTCCATATATTTTGACAGTATCAATTCGTGCTCGATAGATGGCGTTGTTCATTTAACGTCATTTTCTGAATCGCGGTGTTAAGAGTCTCCGTAGAAGAATGACTTTCACCGAATTCATAATTATCGAGCATTAGGCTCATTTTGAATTGAACACATAATCCATACTAATCGATGCTTAAAAGTATAAATTCGATAGTAACTCTGTCTGTCCGTCTATAATTCTGTATGTTACCTTTTCACGCCTGATCCACTGAACGGATCTCGATAAAATTTGGTAAAGAGATAGATGGCATCCCGGGGAAGAACATAGGCAATTATTTTCTCAAAAACAAATTTAAGGGGGGGGGGGGGGATATAGGGGATGAAAGTTTTTATGGGAAACCTATCATTTTTAGAGTTCCGTAGTCAACAAGGAAGCTTTATAGTTTCGCCATGTCCGTCTGTCTGTCTGTCTGTCCGCGACTTAGCTCAAAAACTTTTAATCGACCAACTTACATGTGCAGTTGCAAAAACCCAAACATTCTGTATGCGAGAACAAGTTTTTTAACTACAATGTTAACACTTTGAGGGACAGTAAACGCCCATAGACGTAATAACAATAAAACTTTGCGAAAGTTTGTTTGATAAATTAATTCATCCCAACTACGGAACCCTTCATTGTGCATGGTTCGACACGCACTTGGCCGGTTTTTTTTTTAAGTTAGGGCTGTGAAAATTTATGCTTTTTGTAACTAACAAAGAGTTACGTTTTTCTAAAATCATCCCTCATGAGGGTAAAAACCCTTCTTTCCCCTCTTGATTTTAAAATTCACATGTAAGTACTTATTATTGACATTTTTGCGGGACTCTCTTCAAGAGCGTTAAGGGATTGAGAATATAGTCATAGTCCGTATCTTGAGAATCTGTCCACTTAATCAAAAGTTATTACTACTTGGCTCTTGGCTTGGAACGAAGATTTTGAGTTTACCAGTGAGTACTTACTCGATAGATGGCGTTGTGCAAATGATGCGATTTTCTTAAGGGGGATGCGCCGGTAGCCCGCGAAATTCAAATCTTAAGTTTTTTGCAATTTGCAAGTCAGTGTCAGGCAGGTTGTATGTTGAAATGAAATGAAATGAAATTGTTTATTCTGTAAATAGGTTATTGGAATCACTTTTACACGTCGTAATATCATCAAAAAAAATTAAAATTAAGCCAGATGAGGTCGGCGTTTCCTATCTGACTACTCTGAGAAGAAAGGCCGAAACAAACTCACAGGCTCTTTTAAAGTCCGGACATACCTAGGTCAGATATTGGCATATTAGTCAGGCCCTGTGAGGACCATGTAGATTAGAGTCTGAAATGGTCTTTTGAGGAATGAACTACACAAATTTGTCTTTTTTTTTACAAAGTTTGGTTTTAATACAGCTTTTAAATCGTTTAATGGGTAAGTTTCGAATGTCAATATGATTAAAATATGATTCGCGATCGTAGCAAATAGTAGCTTTACAGAATAATAACCATTAGATACAGAAATACAACTCCTGCAATATTAGTTAGATTAGATAAATAAATATTTGATACAACTGCGACTCATTATTTAGATCAACATAAAACTTGATACTGACCTGTAAAAAGCAAAAAACATAAGAAAATTTGAATTTCGCAGGCTCCCCCAAAGCTTTCGCCTTAGTTTCCATCGTCCATACAATATGCCATAGTTTTTTCATTAATCTTTATACAATATTTTTTCATTAATCTTTCCGACAGTTTCATACTGCTGTCCATACTATCCACACTATCACCACAATATAGATATGGACTACCACTAATATATAAAGTTACTGACTGTCTCATGTCTGTTACTTTTACGCCGTAACGCCTAGGTCGCCTAGACAGACCAAGTGGGTTATGGGACATAGGATACTTTTATCCCGGTAGCACATTCCCGTGGAATAATTTCCGACATCCACGCGGGCGAAGCCGCGGGCAAAAGCTAGTTTTTACATAAATTAATTGGGTAGACAATGGTAACCAAGACGTACTCACTCTACAACAGCTATATGCATAATGCACCATACGCATGCAGCTATAGGTATAGTTAGAAAGAAGATATGCCTCGTTCAAAATATCTGTTGGCCTGGATTTCAGGAAGAATACTAGGTAAAAGTTGAACATCCAGCAAGATGGGCCGAACACATTATCTAAAAAGGTAATGGTATATAATAAAGGTAATTTTGCCTTATGGGTAACCTGGACGTCTTTAAACAGACTCCGGACCCAGGTTGGCCGAAGCAAGGAAACCTTGTTCAGGTGGAGATTCAAAGACGACTCCACCTTGGAGTGTAAATGTGGTGCTGGTCCACAAACGATCGGCTACCTTAATACTATGTCCTGCGTGCCCTGTCAGCTGCTGCACGTTACAGGAACTGATGGAAGCTAGTGATGTCGCCAAACACGTACCTAGCCGAATTCTGTGCAGAGTTCATTTAGATTGCGATCGACACGCAAAAAAAACCTATAGGTATAAATTGAGGTTCAAACTAAATGGGGTAGCCACAAGACTAAAGCGAATAAAACATACAAAGGATCTTTACCAACCATCCAGAGTCCTCAACGTTCTGGCTTTATATCTACAGGGTAAACACGGTAATCCTTGAAACCAGTGGTTTGATTTCATTTATAGAACGTAAAATCAACGGAAAATTACAACTGTTTTTTATTTAAAGAAAATGTAAATTTTACCACAAGTTCTCTATCTACATTTGACTACATTTTACCCTTTCACCCAACACGGTGTCGGATAGAAACTTTTTTAAATCTTTTAAAGAAAATAACGTTTTTTTTTTATTGTTACTGTGTCATTTATTTTTATATTTAAGTCAACTACGGTAGTAGGTTTGAGTGAAAACGGTACCTCAGTGAAATAGACCAAACAAATGAAATCCGTTACCAGAATTACCGAATACTTTAAAAAGGTAAATAATGCAATTGTGAACTTGCGTCACTTGCATTGGAATACCTGCGCGTGAGCATCATAAGCGAATGAATGCTATAAATCAGTCCCTACCTTGTACCACACCCGAAATATATGCAAATCAGCCGGATTATCTTGTTCAGAGAGCAACACTGACCAAGCGCCGGCTTCGTAATGCTTGAAACAAATGAAGTGTCTAATCTACACGGTTCTAGATAATTTGAATGTAATATTACTGTAATCTGACAGTTCAATAAAGTTACGAAGTTAGTTCGTAAAGGTGTGTTTGTTCTTCATAAAGTTTCCTCTTTCTTTTTTGGATAACGGAAAGTAAATATGGAATAACTGGTTTCGTTCAATTTGCAACAAGACTTGATTCCATTTGTATGTTAATGATGATGCTAAGCAGCGGGAGAATTCTCAATTTGCGGGATTTCACACGGGACATTCTTTTTCTGAATCAAAATAATAACGGCTTTTTATTTACTAAATGGATGAAAATATTACGGTACTTTTATCCAAAAAAAAACTTTTGTCATTTTTGTCTGTCCATCTGTTTGTTCCGGCTAATCTCCGAAACGGCTGGACCGAGTTGACGGGACTTTCACTGGCAGATAGCTGATGTTATAAGAAGTAAAGGCTACTTTTATCTTAGAAAAATAATTAGCAGAAATAAATTGTCCTTTTTCTAAGGCAAGACACTACTGTTTTCTACAATAACTGACTAAAATAGCTTTGCCCTTGAATAATTTAGTTTGTTTATTCGTTCTGTAATGCTGAGGCTACATTCTCGCGTTATCGCGAACTAAACATCGCGCGCTCTCTCTCGCACACCGCTCGACGTCTCGCTGAGCAACTGAGAGCGCGCGATAAAGAGATAATTTAGCCCCAGCATTATAAGAGCTTCTTCAGAAACTGCGGTAAAAGGCGACGCGACGACGGCTACGCTCCAATCACTTCATTACTTTGGTAAGAAACACTTGAAAATAAAACAAAAAAATCACTTATAATACATAATATAATTAAAAGATCTTGTCTCAATATCATTTACATACGTAAAAACTTCTCATACTATTTACATCTCAATTCACAACTCATTTACAATAGTAATAAATCACAAAAATATAAAAAAAAAACAATCTGAAATAAAGGGGACAGTACAAAATCTCCTCATATACAAAGAAACTCATTTGATCATATACTACATACAATGTACATTATTTACATTCAATACTGCATTTTGAGTCGTAGACATAGTCAATGGATTCCTTCACTGTGCAAGGATCTTTGGAGACACATTGGGTCTAAAACTAAAAACATATTGTGTTTCTAAATTATGTACATTTTTATTACATTGACAAATTAAATAGTTAATTGATTCAGGCGTGACTGCGGAAATCCATTATAGAATACAATAGACCTAGATATATTTAGTAACCTATTACGCTTAACTATTCTTCAAGAAATCGACACGTGTTTCACATCTCAACGAGGTATACTAGATGACGATTGACCAGTCGCGAACCAGAACACGACGTGTTGCCACACCGAGCACTGGATGCAGTATGCAGTTTTTATGACTCATGAAAAATAGATAACAAGAATAGGTTACTAAATATATTTACGTCTATTGTATTTGACAAATTAAATCATGAACACATCAGCCATTGGAGGTCCACTTGCGTATCGGGTCAAATTGTTAGCGAAACTCTGCAGACGTGTTAGGTATCGATATTTAAACATGATAAAATTAAAAAGTATGTTTTTTTGGGGTTTCAACGACCAGCTATGTAATTGCTTAACTTATTTTAACAACATATATTGCGTTATTTACGTTGTTGAGCAGTTTTTTTTTTTCTAACTTATGAAGCAATGGATTTAGACATTTGTTTTTCTGATTCAGATTATGATTGATCGTGTATTACGCAATAAGGGTGCTGGTGGTTTTGTTACTTGAAGTATTCGTTGAAAAAAAAAAACAGTTGTACCATGTTTAGATATAGACCAATCACGTCTGCGAAGTTTCGCTTGCTAATTTAATTAGACCCCGTATAGTGGACCTCGTAATTACTTTACCAACCTAAAGTTCAACGTCACATGCACGTCATAAAACGACAAGGAGTTTGTCTATGTTAGATACTTAGACTTCAACCTTAGATATGCTGCGGCTAATATTGTCGCGATAAAGCGAACCATACTTCGCGTGCTCTTTGTTACACGTCCAGACGTCGACCGGTGTGCGAGAAAGCGAACGAAGTGTAGTTCGCCTTATCGCGACAATGTAGCCGTAGCATTAGACTGCTACAACGATCTTTTGGCGTGTGAATGACAGTGACAGTGGGGCGCTGTTGGTAAAAATTTGTGAAATGGTCACAGAAATTGTAGTGACAAAACAAAATGGCGGCGTCAAAAGTACCATAAAGCGTTGTTAGCTTCAATTTACTGGAAATTGTTGTCAAAAGTGATAAAGCTATTACGAGGTCGACTATACAGGCAACCGCACGCCTATAGTAACAGTTTGACTTTCACACCACCTTTATTTCGTAGCAGTAAGGCCTGTTTTCGCAGTTCAAGTGTTACAACTGACGTGAACCAGCATAATACACTATATTATAAACCTCCACAGGACAAAATCTACCAGCGAACTACCTTCATATAAATTATATACAAACAATAATTCGTACCATACATTGTGCTTAAGTTTTGAGATCATAGTCAATCTTAGACCCAGTAGTGTCGTACCATAAATTCGAAATAGGAATGAGATCTATGGACTCATGTGCGAAAGACAGGAATTTAGGTTGCAGACAAAAGCAAGGCGCCGAACAGATATTTTTCTGACCAAATTGAATAATAGACTTTATAATCAGTATTTAAAGTGCAAAGTTGTACTAAAAGTCGACACAGACTTCAAACATTTCCTAAGGCGTCTTTGAGCTCGCTCGTTTGCACTTGTAAGACACTCATTATATGGTTTATTATCCAATGTCATAAAAAAATCTCTGCTCTGTACTCCTCTATGGTCTGCACAGAGCCTAAGGTCTTCACAATATAGCTTGCTTCTTTAGCGTATGGCGATTGCGTAGGATAGGGTATGTATGTACTGGCAATCCTTAATATTGATTACATAAAAGCAGACTATTTAAACCAGCCCAGAAACAGGGTTAAGGCGAAAGTGTCTGAGTTGCTCTTCTTACGGGTTTTGCAATTTGCAAGTCAGTGTTGGTTGTATGTTGATCAAAATTAATAGAATTATAATCATTCAAATCATCAATACAACTCTCTCATATTTAAATCATATTTTGATCAACTTACAGCTGGACACTGACCTGCATATTACAAAAAAATTAACAGTTTATTGATTCAGGAGTGATTTTGCGGAAATCCATTATAAAATACAATAGACGTAGATATATTTAGTAACCTATTCTGCTTTACTATTCTTCAAGAGTCGAACGAGGCATCCTCAGGATGACGATTGACCAGTCGTAAACCAGAACACGACGTGTTGCTACACCGTGCTAGCACATGTCGATTTCTTACAGGGTTTTTTATGACTCTTGAAGAATAGTAAAGCGGAACAGATGATTAAATATTGTCAGTTGTATTTTTGAAAAAAAAAATTTCGCGTGCTTTCGTAGTGCCTATGCTACGCAACAGCTTAGCTCAACTAATCCACAAATTTATCGCATTTTTGGAGTGTATTAAACAAAACATTTCATAATAATTTACAATTTCATGTGATGAACAGTCAACCAATAGGAAAATTGATTAAAAATCACAGGTATGTGCATGGAATAAATAAACAAATAAAATAAACTTTTTAAATATATATGTCTAATTAGATTTGGGTGTTGACAATCATGTCAATTGTTTTTCCATGATAATTATGTACAGATTTGATTGGTTCACAAGAACATTTAAATGTGTGAGAAAAAGTTCATTGTCTGATATTAGAGTACTTTCGACGCCAAATGCGATGAATCTTATGTGTCGGCTGGCGAGTTGCGCCTACGAAATTGACATGGCCATTCTCCCCTCGGCCAAGAGACTCTCCTTGTGTAGATGAGCATTATTCATGAACATAAACTCGATTTTTTCCCATCAGGATAGGCAGAAACTCCTTACATATTATTTTTAGTTCATTCACGTACCTACATATTATGTTCATACATGCGCATGATTATTCATGAAATGGAACTAAATTATCGTGCCTAATATATTTAAAATATATCTTATTATTATTTATAATTTTATATCGTTATAGAATTAACCTCGGTATTGGCGTCGAAAGTTCACTTCTATATTGTGTTTTGTACACACCGCGCCTACGAACGTGGCTGATATTTCCGAGCACTATGTGGATGACTTCAAAAAAAGTTTAATGGCCAACGCTGTCGATCGTTCGTCAGCTATCTTTGACTCAGCCTGTTGTCTGCCTTACTACAGCGTGTAAGGGTAAACACCGTTGTCACTCAAACAATGGGTAGTTGACTTAAATAAAAAAACCGGCCAAGTGCATGTCGAACCATGCACAATGAAGGGTTCCGTAGTTGGGATGAATTTATCGAATTATGAGAAATTTATCGACGAATAATCGACCAACTTAGCATTGTAGTTGAAAAACTTGTTCTCCCATACATTCTGTATGGGGAACATGATCTTACAACTGCAAATTTAAGTTGGTCGATTATTACTCGGTAACTTGTGGAGCCTATGTAGCGGTGATAGTTCTCCTTTTAATTTCGTTATATATACTACTGCCGTGAATTTTTTCACATATCCAAACCCAACCATTTAGCTGGCAGGGGGGGGGGGGACACTTGACTAACAAAAATTTGCACTTTAAAGCTTAATATTCCGCAAACGGAACTCTGAATCCAAAAATGGTTTTCACAAACTCACATTATTTTTAATCGACCTTTCCTACGATACCCCACACCATGGGATAGACGAGAAAAAAAAGCTCCCTAGCGAAACACCTGACTGACTGAGGGAAGGGTCGCGGTCGCGGCCGGTCAGGTCACGTCACGCGCCCCCCACTCTTGTTGACACGCAAGTTCGTTGCCCTAGCGCCCTAGGGTGAAAGAGTGAAATACTCGTGAGGTAAAATGTAGATGCTCTTTAAAAAAAAAAGTTGGCATTTTCCATTGGTTTTACGTTCTAGTAATGAAACCAAACCACTGGCTTCAAGGATAACGGTGTTTACCCCAACACCCTGTATAGTGATCCGGATTCTGTTGTGAACAACTAAAATATTGCTCTTTTACATGCCGGTGATTAAGAAAGAATAACGCTCATTATAACTTGATCCGTGACGCGATTGGTAGCACTGCATTTTGCAGTCTTAGTTACATTATTAATAGAGTTCAAAATGGCGATTGGCGATGGCGCGTCACGCGTCATGTTATAATGAACGCACGGTAGTTTTTGGAACGAAAATTATCGACACGTCAAAATTAAACGTAAGTCAAGTGATGTGATTGGCTGTTGATAATGAATTCAACCAATCATAGCAGTTTACGCGCGCTTGACAGTTTGTCTGCAAATTTTTATGTTCATTTTCGTTCCAAAACCGGGCGTAAATCTGTCAAATAAAAGTTGACCTTAAAACTTAGGCAGAAGAGACGAAAGCGCGTTACATCACAATCCAAGGGTCACGACCCTTGGTATTGATAAATAGAACTGTAAACTACTACTCAAAAGCAACTGTCTCTTTCCCACATAAATTGACAGAAAAAGATAGCAATACTCTCAATGTACTCAGTACACAACTCTCACAAATTGACATGACATGTATCGTCGTCCCTCTCCTGCGCAGCTGCACATCCGTTTCCGGCCACGTTTGAGCACACCACACTCTAGCGTTTGCACTAGTAACACGAACACTCTGTCTTGTCTATGCGTTTTTGTAGTCTATGACGCCCGCCGTTTTAACGTTATCTTGCCGCGGGCTAACTGAGATATGTATATCCGTACCCGCTCTAGGTTTGTTTTCTTTACCCATATCTGGAACAAGAAAATAGTTATGTTTATTATTATGAATTTACAAAAATGCGCATACTATTTTTTGTGCAATTGAAACTTGTTTGGGATAAACATTAAAAGTTATTAACCACATGGGTTCTCCATGTGGTGAATAACTTTTAATGTTTTTGATAAAATAAAAATCGCAGTTCGAAATAGGTATTTCACAAATCGCACGGCTGTTCATCTCGCTTAGAGATCTCGCGCACTGAACGGCCACGACCACGACCACTGGTCTCAGCGAGGTCGCAACGGCCAACTAGCCGACCAAGGGCGCGATTCGTATCGGTTTCTATTGTTTAAAATTGTTTATTTCTTTGTAAGAGTGAATCTCTGAAAATACTGATCCGACTTTAAAAAACCTTTTATTGATATAAAGCTTCACTTATGAGGGTTTCCATAGGATATGTTTCTTTCACGTGGACGAAGAGTCTCGGGTAGAATTTAATATTAAATATTTTTTCTATTCAATTAATGACCGACTGCCTCGTCGTTGATGGCGAATTTGTATCCGCGGAACTTGGACATATCCCGTCCCGCCACGGACACACTATGTCTGCGATGGTACCAGCGATTCTCGCACAGTAACTCACCGTATACTACGCGAGTCGCCATAACAAGAAAAGTTTACTAACCGCCTCATCGGTGATAGCGTGTATGTGTCCGGGGAACTTGGGCATATCCCGTCCCTCCACGGACACGCTCTGTCCCCGGTGGTACCAGCGACGCTCGTACAGTAACTTCCCGTCTTCCACACGGGTTTCTGTCGTCTCTCCGCTGTCCCGGACAGGGGACTCACCTGTGGAAGAAACTTATGTTTATGAATAATTTATTCTAACAATTATTAGATAGGATAGTCTTTACATATTTGAAAATACTCACAACTACTAGAATTCAAATGCTTCCTGGGCTGCGTGGAGTTATGCGCGGGCGCATGGTGTGACCTGGGTGGCGGGGAATGCCGCGAGATGGCGCGCAAGTCGGCCTCGATGTCTCGCTCGTCCAGTTGGAACGTCAGCGTGGTTGCTAGGGGCTTCCGCCGCTTCTCCGGCGCCGGCGCAGGCTCGTTCGCGCGCCGTCGTAGGATCCGTTTCATTACTGGTTTTACCTGAGGATTATAACGTAATACAACAAATAAATAACACACTAAGTACCGACTATACGTTACTACGCGTGCCCCCAAAGATAAGGCAGAGGTTAAAAAAATCATAGTGGTACGCTAAAAGGCATATCGATCACAACCAATTGTACGAAAGATGTTGCAAAACAAATGATAAAAAATTACTTCTAAACTTCAAACCTATTTAAAATATTCATCAATTGCTTGGTATTATATCTCGGAGGAGCTCGTGGCTAAGTAATAACAGCCGCTCGGGTCGATCCATCAGGTTAAGCTACGCTTGCCGGGGTTGGTCCGTGGATGGGTCACCATTTACACATATCGAGACTCCTCCGTGCCTCGGAAAGCACGTTAAGCCGTTGGTCCCGGCTGTCATTTGTGGATCTTTGACAGTCGTTATGAGTAGTCAGAAGCCCGAAAGTCTGACAACCCGTCTAACCAAGGGGTATCGTATTACCCAGTTACTGGGTTGTGGAGGTCAGATAGGCAGTCGATCCATGTAAAATACTGGTATTCAGCTGCATCCGGTTAGACTGGAAGCCGACCCCAACATAGTTGGGAAAAGGCTAGGCAGATTGATTTTATTTTTGCTTGGTATTATATCGACTAATGACCATCATAGACAACTACCAATAGTAAAAAAACCTTATTATTTATAGTTTTCTAAACGTAAAAAATACCTTAAAAATGACTCCCTCATTTTGTTAGCAGATATTACCACTATTTTTTTTTTAACTTAGCCATAACTTATTTTTGTCGCTTAATCTAAGTGGCATACGTTATCTTAGTTTTTAAACATTAGTCCATAAAAGTTTTAAAACATTAGAGTTCATGGTAGTTATATAAATTAAGAAAATGTTGGTATGAAAAATGCAACTTCTTTAAAATTCCCCATACAAAACACCGATTTCATAGGTGGGGACCTAATATTAGTAGGATAGTAGGATTAGTAGAGTAACTATACCCCATTTGAAATAAGATTAGACATTAAAACAAACCCTTTTACAGTCCATTCAACCGATTTTGACTTCTATACCGTAGGCATAAGGATAGCATTAAAAGCAAAAAAAGTTACACAATACCAACTATCTACTGTCTCTGTCTTCAGATAAGTTTTCAGAATAATCGAGTTAATGAGCTCTGATTCAGAGGAGGTCAGTATCAAATAGATTGGATAAACTTAATGCAACATTTTATTTATTTTTATCATTGAGAACTTATTAGTCAACCTCTATGGATAAAACTATTTCCGATTATAAGTAATTTATTTGTCATCTTGTTTACGAGCATGCGGATTGAGTTCGTGTTTAATTGTGTAATCTCGTGAATGTATGAAACTGTAAAATTGAAAAGTTTGAAGGTGGCTTATCAAATTAAAGTCCGTGACAGTACACCATGCTTCAGTTCTAGAAAAATATGCCTAGGAGAGTAACGAGAAACTCAGTAGGTAGAGCATTCTGTCTGCCTGACTGTACTAAACAATCTTCCTTCCATTTAAGCAGATTTCCTTACCTCCATAGAGTCTCCATTGAGTTCCATGCTGTGCCTCTCACTCTCAATCATTTTCCTCTTGTCCTCGAAGTCATTGAGCAGGTTTTCCCTCAACTCTATCTTCTTCTCTTCAAACTCTTTAGCTGCTGCTTTCTTCTCTGCTATGTACTCTCTCTCTACTACGTCGTACATGTGTTCCCTGAGATTTTAGACAGATCTAGTAAATATTATTTTTATAAAAAGTTTTATTGTATAAATACTGGATGGGACGTTTACTTAACCCCGCCTGCTACTACTCCCCGAAGGGTTAGGCAGAGGTGTACCTATAGTACACCCACATTTCAAAGTCAAAGTCAAATAATTTATTTCAAACTAGCTGCGCCCCGCGGTTTCACCCGCGTAAGTCTCGATCCCGTGGGAATATCGGGATAAAAAGTATCCTATGTGTTAATCCGGTAATAAACTATCTGTTTGCCAAATTTCATCCAAATCCATTCAGCCGTTTTTGCGTGATTGAGTAACAAACATCCAAACACACAAACACACAAACTTTCAAATTTATAATATTAGTAGGATAGGCACATAAAAGGCACTTTTGAACGTCAAAAACAAAAAACTGATTCTAGTTGCCCCTTCCAAAAGGTAGTTTTCGTATGGACAAGAATGGCCAAGAAACTTCAAAGTTACTCTTTTAAAAATTCGCCAGTTATGTTTAAGTCCCATGTAAAAGGGGGCCAGCCTATTGCCATCAACCGGGCACAAATCCAGATAACTGCTACTGAGAAATTCCTGATGAAAAACCCAATAACACTTTGCCCACATGGGAATCGAACCCAGGACCTCGTGCTCAGCAGTAGTGCTTGCGACCACTAGACCAAAATATTAGGTGGGGACCTAATATTTTGAGAACCTATGAAATCAGAATCATCAAATCATTGTGGGAACCTATGAAATCAGCGTTTTGTATGGGGAATTTTAAAGAAGTTGCATTTTTCGTGCTAACCTTTTTTTTAATTTATTTAACAACCATGAACACTAATATTTTAAAACTTTTATGGACTAATGTTTAAAAATTAAGATAACGTATGCCACTTAGATTAAATGAGTTTAAATTAATTATGGAAAAGTAAAAAAAAAAATAGTGGTGATTTCCGCTACCAAAATGAGGAGTACTTTTTATGTTTAGAAAACTATAAATAATAAGGTTTTTTTACTATTGGTAGTTGTCTATGATGGTCATTATTCGATATAATACCAAGCAATTGATGAATATTTTAAATCATAGAAGTGACGAGGTTCTCTATGTGTGAGAACAAAACGCCAATTTCATAGGTGGGGACCCAATAGATTTATTTATCTAAGACACTATGCAGTGAAAATTTCAAGGAATAAGTGGCCAGTCCTAGGAACAGTAGTTTTACACTGAATCTCACCTATAAATTTTATTTATCCTGAGCCTCTCATGCAGTTGGTGCTCTAGCCTCTTGACCCTCCTCAGGAACTCTGGGTGAATGCCATCTTCAAGCTGCTGCAACTGTTTCTTCAGGTTAGCCAATTTGTCTTGGTATAATCTGAAATTGTTACACCTTTCTATTACAATTTTCCTTCAAAAAGGCCTTGCTAGGTTAAATTTTAGTTGAAAAATGTATATTGTATACAAATACTAGTTGTGCCCCGTGGTTTCACTCGCGTCAGTCTCGATCCCGGGTCGAAAAATAGATTACGACCGATTTTCAGACCTACCGAATATACTTATAAAATTTCATAAAAATCGGTCAAGCCGTTTCGGAGGAGTATGGCCACTAACACTGTGACACGAGAATTTTATGTACTTATAATTTTTGCCTCTCTGTCTGTCTCTTTGTTTGTTCCTGCTAATCTCCAAAACGGCTGGACCGATTTTGACGGGAGTTTCACTGGCAGGTAGCTGATGTTATAAGGAGACTTATACATTTATTTTAGGAAAAAAAAATAGTGACCACACGGGCAAAGCTGCAGGCAAAAGCTAGTTAAATAGAAGGTTTGTCTTTGTATTCAGAGAGAAGTAAGTTTAAGTTCATAATACTGTGTGTTATTTTTCTCATTAAAATAACCCAGTTATTATCTGGTCTCTTTATATTGACATATTGACAATGTATAAAAAGAGATATATACATATATCTCTCCAGAATAAAAATTGAATGCCTAAAGATATAAGTATGATAGTGTAACATGAACCCTTTATTTTTCACTGAATTAAAGAAAAAAAAAGTATTGCTTTTTTTAAATCGTAATCAGTATGGCAATGCTGCCAGCCTTTTGGGCAGTTTGCCCCATGATTATTTCCCCCCCTTTTTTATATTATTAATAATATTTTAAGCCTGTAAGTTTTTAAATTATGTAAATACCTATCTTTAAATAAATAAAAAACACTTTTTGCGTTTTGGTCTTAAAATTGCTTAATTTCTAAGAGAGTTCTTTATTCCTATCAGTGGTTCCTTGAAGAATAAAACTATCAAATATGAATTTATATGTAAAATGTAAACATACTGTTCCTTGACTTCAAGTGGCTCATCATTGTTGGGTATGTCTGTTTCACTGGCTTCTTCAGTATCTGTAATAAATAAGAAATCCTAAGTCATGTTATATATTTTATTTATTATTTTATTTTTGGCCTGTGTTCACCCCCTGCAGGGTAAAGACCTCCTTTGCATTCTGCTCAATTTGGGGCAACTGTGGACCAGTCCTGACTTAAGTAATGCTGATATAATATTCCGATGCTGGTTGTTTATTTGAAAAATACGTAATTATAATTGGTTAGTTTTAATGCTCCTTTTTTACTGTTTGTATCTCCTGTGCGTGTCACAAATAAAATGACATTTTCTTTCTTATATTTCACATAGGCAAAAATGTTATTTGCTGTTATTTTCAAAATAATAAATTCAAAGAATTATTCCCAGTCTTCATCAATTAAGGTAAGTACAGTAATGTTATACCAAGGCAATATTCAGGCCATTTCTATTATGCCTGGCTTTTAAAACGATTAAATGTGTTTTTATTTGCTTGCATTTATTTTTATTTAAGGAATTGTTGAAACTTTTCATTATCATGTTCTCTATAATTTAATTAATTGGTAAAGAGCACCAAAATGACTGTCTTTTTAAGGCAAACTGGTTTAGGCAAAAATATCCTGCAAAATTGCATTGCAAATGCATCTAACCTAACAATATATTTCCAAACTACCATAACTTTTATATGTTCTCTAGAAGTTTTCTCATTATTTCTTATCAAGTAACTTTATAAATAAATAAGACATGTTTACAAAACAAATTATAGTAAGAATATATAATTTCCACTACTTATAGATATTTATTAAAAATTACCACAGTGGTGATTGCGAATTGAGTTTGAAGTGTTATGTGGTATATTAATTAATAGTCATTTTTGTTGGTGTGAAGGGAAAAATATGTCCTTGATATGATAAATTTATTTAACAACACCGTGTTTACAATGCAAAACATTATGATGGTCTTATTACAACTTTTTCATGTTATTGTTGTATCAGGGGGAATTTCAACACGTTGCTCCAGGGACAAGGACAATATTGGATACTTAAAGGTCAGAAGCCATAGCAGGTGGCTAATTTGGAGAATTTGATGTCCATGTTTCCAAGTTTATGATAAGATCATGGTTATAGCAGTATTGAGACCAGATATATAACCAGGTATTTTGTAAAAGTTAATAATTATGTTTCCTCTTATTAATATAGGAATGTTATTGTGACTCTAAAGTCACGTGTGACTAAATGTTTGACCAAGAAAGTTGGCCACTTGCTACTATTTATACATTTGAGATTTTTTATGGAGAAAGTGACATCAAAAAGAACCAATTACGTCACCAAACAGGTTGGTAAGAAATAGGCGGGAATGCAACAGTATGGTCAACATTGTATATAAATAACCATGTTGTAATTACATAACCAATGTTTACATGTCATCTACGACTCTATAGGGAAACATATACTAAGTATAGCGAAGATAGGTGAAATAAGATACCAAAACAGGGTTAGACAAAGATCGTAAACAAAACATACCTTCGTCACTGTCCTCGACTGGCGGCACTGGTGGTAATGTGTCATCTCTGTCCCTGTATTCGTCCAGGTCGTCGTACCCATCGTCCTCGAAGTCATACTCGTCCCCGGGGCCCGAATATGATCCTTGGCAAGACATAGTAGAGGCGACGCGTAATAGTTGCATACAGATTGGGTGCGATCACCGTCTCAGAAACAAACTCTGACAACGAGTAACACCGATAGTGACACGAGCAACAAATGGCAATTACCAGTTATGTCACTCATATAAAGAATTTAACATAAAATCCACTTCGATGAAAAAATGAAATTGGAGAATTGGAGCAAATTGAAGCTGTTTTACGTCAAACTGGACAAAAAGCATCATGCAAACCTTTCAAAACCTAAAGATCAACAAGATAACCGTGATGTGGCGCTAGTGAAGCCGACAAAAACATAAGAGTAAAAGAGAGACCCGATTGTTTCGTAGGTTGCACGTTATTTTAAACATGACTGCATTGGAACCATAAACAATATAGCTAATTTTGAAAGATCGACTAAAGAACATTCCTAATCGAGTTACAATTCATGTCCTCATTTTGTATCAATTAGTCAACAGTCAACAAACGATTATAATGAGACGTATTTTGAAAATACTAATCCATACTTTCACTTAAGTATGTCAGTTAGAGATTTCATCATTCTAATGTGAAAGTGCATCTGCTGAAATCGCGTGGTTGTCTTCACAAAAAGGAGAAGGTTTGAGAAACTTCTCCTTCGGTTGTTTTTTTTTTTTTTTATATGTCCTCAAAACTTCGTCGTATAAAGACTGATTTGGTTCACTCAGCTGACATGTTTAAAATTGATTACCTCAGAACTTCGTCATTAACCTTTGTCGTCCCGTCGGCACATCTGCGGTGACTAATTAGACTATGTTGGTTCAACACAACTGACATGTTTAAAATTTATTACCTCAGATTAGCCTATGTCCTTCCCCAGGGTGCCATGCCATCTATCTCTTTGCCAAATTTTGTCGAATTCCATTCAGTGGTTTAGGCGTGAAAAGGTAACATACAGACAGACAGAAAGACAGACAGAGTTACTTTCGAATTTATAATATTAGTATGGATTAGTATGGATGGCTGTATTGAACCATGTTCAACTTTTCATCATGTTACGTGAATGTAAAAAATAAAAACAATATACAAAAAGAACAGTCAACTTCAAAAACAAAGTGACTCCTAAGTTTAAATTAATTGTATTTTTCAAAATCGCTTTTTTTTTTTTGAGTGTGGGAAATCATCAGATGAGTTCTTCCGCTCTGGGCGGAGCGGAAGGGCGTGTCAGACTTTTACTGACTAAAACCCACCCGTGTTCCTTCAGTTGCCTGTTGCCAGAGTCCTGGTATCCCTTTCAGACATTCCCGCAACCCTGGCATGGTTTCGAAATCGCTTGACTTTGTATTTGCACATATATTGCCGACTTCTAAAACAAAAATTATTTTTCAATTTGGGAGTCACTTTAAAAAAAAAATGATTGTTTTTTTTCTGTAAAAAGTATTTATTTATCACTTTTTAGTTGTGTATCCCCTCACAAATTCATTTACCACTAAGTACTTACTTCATGAAGATATAAATGAAAAATCGACTACTAAAGCTTACTAAAACTATAACTGACTGACTTCTAGTGAATGTTGAGTTGCGATTGCAATGGGGATGGCAAAAAAGTTTATTTGTCTATTGTTATGATTTGACGTCACGAAGGTGGACGTCATCTTGAATGAAAAATTCTTATTTTATTATTTATTTTGCTAAATTAAACACGTAACGCGGAGCTATATTCAGTGTTAAACGATTAAATTAAACAACGTTGCCTGTGATGTGTTCAATCGATACCAGTTCTGTGTGTTTGTAGATAGTGAAGGTGACGCTATACGCTATTGTGTCGGTGATGTAATTTAGGTGATTGGGTGGCTTCCTAGTCCTAAGTACTAACTACAATGGAAGAGTCCTCATTCACGATCCCGGCCGACGACAATGGTGATACTGAGCTCGACCCTAGAATACAGGTCAGTGAGTGAAAAATAATGTACTGAGTAACTGTTATGGTAGGCCCTTGTAACTGCAAAGATGAGTGTCAACTTTGTAGATTATTTCGCCAACGAGCACAATGGATACGATATTTTATATCAAAACATGAAATACGGACTCATAGCCAGCAAAGAGCTCTCAGAGTACCTTAGGGAAAGGTCGAATATAGAGGAGACTAATTCGAAATCGTTAGCTAAATTAGCGAAACAGGCGAATAGTAACTGCGCGCAGGGCACGTTCGCACCCTTTTGGGGCGTATTGAAATGTTCCGCCGAGAAACTGTCGAATTTACATCAACACATGTTCCAGAAGCTAAGTGAACTGGTTAAAGATGTTGCTAGGTATGCAGAAGAGCTTCACAAGAAGCACAAGGCTGTCAAAGACTCCGAGTCTAACACTTTAGAAGTAGTGTTGTTGATACAGAACACAAAGCAGGCCTTACAGAAGGCTAAAGATGTGTATACAAGTAAGTCAGCTGAGCTGGAGAAGCTGAGGAAAGACAATGCATCTGCTAAAGATATTGAGAAGGCTGAGGTAAAGATTAAGAAGCTCCATGAAGACTACAAACAGTTAGCTGAGAAGTACAACCTGGTGAAACAAGACTTTGAAAAGAAAATGACACAAACATGCAAACACTTCCAAGATGTAGAGGAAGCACACCTCAAACAGATGAAACAGTTTGTTAATTCATACGCTGATATCATTCAAAACAACCATGACCTCATGGGGCAAGTGCATAGAGATTTCAAACACCAATGCCTGGAATTAACTGCCGAAAAACTGCTGGAACAATTCCTCATAGAGAAATATAATGCTATAGAGAAGGCAGTTTTAGTGGAACTACCTCTTTCATTACCTAAGCCAGGGTCAGCTAATAATTCCATATCGGAAGCTGACCAGATATCAACTGTCTCAAATGGGTCACACAAACCTGCACAACCAGCTAAGGCACCAAAGAAGGAGCCATCTTTTGCAACTAAGACGTCAAGGAGAACTACCTCACTTTTGAATTTGTTTACACCAAATTTCCAAAGCAAGGAGGAGCCAAGTGGTAGCATCGAGGGTGCGGCGCCATGCTCTGCGCCATCCAGCCCCAGTGGAACACCAGCAACCCCAGTGGCACCTGATAAAGATGCCGATATGGGCCGCACTACACTCAGAGAATCCAAATGGTTCTTGCGTAGCAGGAGAACTAAGCCTAAGCTGAAAAAAGCCAAAAAGAAGAAAGATGAGATTTCAGAAAACTCGAACCCTGGCGAAAAGTCTGATTTAGAGGAGAAAGAGGAAGAAGTACCAACAAAAGATGATTTTATGAATTCCCCAGAAGTTGATGAGGAAGGTTACTGCATTAGACCCAAAGATGAGAAAGGTAGTGTGTACTCCTCCACGGATTCAGATTCAGAGGAGGAGAGGGAACAGAAGATCCATGTGGAGATCAAACCTATAAGCAATGGTGTTAATCCCATATCAGCTAGTGTGGATGAGCTCAGAGCTACAGTTGAGAATATCTCCTTGTACAAAATCGGTACGACCAGGCGCGGCTCGAACGCCAACACCAGCAAAGCAAGCAGTGACTTATTAGATTTGAACTTCTTCCAAAGTCCCACAGTCAGTAACCCCGCGTCGCCGCACGGCAATGTCTCCAATCCTTACGCTCCTTTGCAGGGCAATCAGTCACATTTACTCGAAAGCCCTACTCCTGTTTCTAATCCCGATGTAGGCGATCTATTTTCTGAAGTGGGCGAAATGGGGCAGTCGAACATCCGAACTTCCACTCCTACGATGTCATCTATCTCGCTCCCTCGACCGCCGTCGAGGCGATCTGAAGGAGACTTTCGCACTGCCGGCTCTTCGGGGTCGCGCGGTCCTTCGCCTCTCACAATAGGCATGGCGGATACTATACCGTTAGCTGTCGCGTTCCACGAGATTATTCATTCCTATTTCCGTGGTACGGAAGAGTCGAAGTGCCAAGTTAAAATGTCAGGAGATATGATGCTCTCCTTTCCCACCGGTATCGTTGGCGTATTGGCCAACAATCCGAACCCAGCTAAATTATGTTTCAGACTGAAAAACATACATAGATTGGATAATGTCCTACCAAATAAACAATTGATAAGTATCAACGCGATGATGTCGACCCGCGATAACACGGTAGTCGAGTTTAACATGCCTGCTTTAACATCGCTCCTGAAACGGCAGTCGGAAAAGAACCCGACCGCGCAGTACTTCAACGTGGATATACTTAAATACCAAGTACGACCTAAAACCGGTGCGGCATCATGTCCACTACAAATGGTATCTTATTGGAAGTGTGAGCAAGACCACACTGACTTGAAGGTGGATTATAAATATAACCTGCACGCGATGAGCCCGCCGTCTCCTCTGTTGAACGTGTCGGTTTGCGTGCCCATGAATGGGGTGGTGAAGAATGTGATCGCGATGCCGAAGACCGCGTGGAGCGGTGAGAGCGAGCAGGCGATGTGGCGCTTCACGGAGCTGTCGCAGCACTCGGAGGACCGCGGCGTGGGCTCGCTGAAGGCGCGCTTCGAGCTCGGTAAAGGTCCGTCTGAAAAAGCGACCATCTCGGCGCAATTCAACTGCGAGGGCGCGACCCTCTCCGGCATTGAGTTCGAACTAATAGGCAGCGGGTACCGCCTTTCCCTCGTCAAGCGGCGGTTCGTCTCCGGCAAATACATTTGTGATAGTGATTTGAACTGATTGGTCCAAAACACTTATGGAATACACATGTTTGTATATAGATCTTGTTGTCGTATATTCAGTGTGTATGGAATGAGTCGGTTTCTATACTCGCATGTTTCTTATGTATATGTTTTGGTACCTTATAGGACTGTTTCCTGTCCACATAAAAATAATTTACAATAATGTATCACAACATTGTTTGTCAATTTTCAAGCTAAATTGTTAGTTGTTAATTTTGGAAATTGTATTACTTATTGATTAGGTATATGTTTCACATCTACTAACTTATTTTTCAGAATAGATAATGTGCCATTTTATACTGTATTTTGTAAATTTACACATGAGTACTGACTGTTGCACTAGTACACTCATACATAATAGACACAATCGTTTTGTTCACATTACTATTAGTGGGTACTCAGCCTGTTTTTTTTTAAATAAAAATGCATCACATTTTATATTGATTGGAAATACGATCTTTTCTTATCAATCTACTTAAATGTCTGTTTTTTTTTCAAGAATAGAAATATTTTCAATCTTGTTTTGTTTATCTACTGTTGAGCAGATTTACTAAGTAATTAAATCCTTTGAATTTTGTTTTGTAGTTGTATAGCCCCAGAATATAAAAGCTTTAAAGCAATAATATATCACATAAATTGGATGTGTATGAAATTATTATCACATAAAATAATGTTTTTAATAATTCTGAGGTCATTAAAAGATATTGATAACATCATTTCTTTTAGAGTAAACAAGCAACTGTGTATTTTTTTAAACTTTAAAAACATACATTGTACAATTGTGTTTTTAGATAGTGTCTGTTACATTTTTATAGAGGCCTAAATAATGCAACAATTGAGAACTATAAGGCCACAAATCACTACTACATATAAATAATTATACTTACTTATTTGCTTCATTTATGTGAGGTTTGACTCTAATAGTGGCATAAATCATGCTACATATTTTTATTTAAGTACTCATTTATTCATTTTCAAATTTTTTTTTTTTGTATGTTGTTTCAACCAAACATACTAATAGGTCTGCTTGGGACCTTATGAGTAGTAGTGGTTGGACAAGGAGAATCAATAAAATAAAACAAAATATTAAAAAAAAAAAGTTTAAACAAATCTTGTAACAATGCAATTTTAATTTTAGTCCTGGCCACACTACTTGTCACCAGCAGGTTTGGGATTTTGGTAATGATTCACCCATAAATGGACCAGTAAGTTGTACCTACTATATTATCCAGTCTTTAACAATAATCTGAATAATACAGACTGCTATTTGCCAAACCAGTACTGTAACTTATCCAAAATTAAAGACCAATGAAATAACTAAGTATTAATATGTTAAAAGTTTTCATTAAAAGCAAAATTATTATTTAAATTTTAAACAACTGGGTCAAATGTCACATAAATGGAACATGTTTTCATTGATAAATGTAACGTTTTTTTTAAAATAATTATGGTTATTTACATGATTGTTGCAAGTAAGATTCATTGAATCTCGAAGTAGCATATTGTATTGTAATTTTTTTATTATTATTTTCAACATAGAATTATTAAACCTTCATGTTGATGTTGTATTTTTGTAGTCAGCATTTAGATTTCGACCACCGGAGACGTAAAAAAAAATTAAAATTGTTTTTTTTTATTGTTTTAAATACTTACTCTAATGAGAAGTAATTTATCATATAATTTTAACTCATTTATGTGTAATCTCATATTGTAATTTTATATAAAAATCCTTTAAATATCCCAGCGGCCTAATATGAGTTACGAAAATATTTAAGTGACTAACTTTACCAAAAGTTTAGTGTTCATAAAAATACGATTTATTATAAATAAAGGTCAAACCATAATATAATAGTACCTACAACTGAACCATTCCATTATTATATTATGTCTCATAATTAAGTATTATTTTATTTTATTATGTATCACAAATTATAATTTTTACACATAAAGGTGCGTAGCTATTCGGCTGAGTTAATTTAAAAACGTATTAAAAATCTCTTTTCATTGATAAAAATTAGATAAAAAAAATTTGCTAAATGCGTAATAAAATATTTTTGTAACGTAAAATTTATCGCATGTATGATTCTAATTATAATGTAAAACTATGTTAATTTTAAATAAAATGTAATTTAGCATTTATGTAGTTATTTTATTAGTGTAAAAAACCAAGCCGTTCTTAAATAAAATGGACATAAACTATGTAAGTAATACTTTTAGTTCGCTTTTGTCGTAGGGACAGGAAACGTTCGTCGTATAAGGTACAGTAAGGCCCTTTGTACACGGCACAGTTTCTTTACGGTACGCATAAGCCAGAACGGCGGCGCCGCTGCCGTGCCATAGTGCCACGGTGTCGTCAATAAGCTTCCATAGTGATCCATACAACACTGACGACCGTGCCTAAACACAGCGAATCATAGCCGTAGCTTTTCCCGGCAAAACTATACATTTTCATGGCAAAACCATACATTTCACGGTAAGAAAACGTGTGTGTACAAAGGGCCTAACAGAGATGAAGTGCGATATTGTGCCGTTTATCTAGACTAGAGATAAATATTAGTTTAGTGATAAAAGCTGATGAATCTATAGTAATGTCTCGGATGTTTCCCGTCTCTACATGTTGCTTGCTGTTGCCTTTCGTTTGGGAATACCATGTGCGGGTGCCGTGCGATTGTCTCAAATTCTTCAAACATTTCCAGGTGGAGTTGGAGAAGCTGAATGCTGCTACTGATGAGATCAATAAGCTGGAATTAGAGCTAGATGTAAGTGATTTTTATTTTTTATTTTAGTGTAGGTGTGGGCTTAGACGAAGGTCCGTCGAGTGAATGCGTTCTTGACGCCTGTCAATTTCATACTGACGAATATGTGTTTTGCGAATTTGTTCCCTATTACTACTAGAAATTCAAAATCAAAATCACGGTCAATCGACCGGACTGTAGGTGTATGTTGCGGTTACCTGTAGGTGTAATAGAACTGTAGATGGATAGGTAGAATATGGTTTATTTTATACCGAAATTAATTAATAATAATTGAGTGTAATTAATGAGTAATTATGTTTGCATTACAGGATAGTACACACGGCTAAACATCAAACTATACATTTCCAGTTTATGCTGATCTCGCATTGTATTGGATTTCCGTACAATGCGAGGTCAGCTTATACTGGAAATGTATAGCTTGATGTGTAGCCGTGTGTACACTATCTCTGTATTTTAAGCTCATAGGTTTAACAAGATAAATTGTAGTGTATCTCTCGTTGGTAATACACAAAATTAATAAATATGTATTTATTTATTCTTACCACATTAGTTTATAATCTTACTATGTAACATACTCATTATATTTTTACAAATTGCTTAAATCTATTTATTTTAACGGATTAAATACTTTCAGCAGTAAATAAGCAATGCATCACATCTACATTTGAAAATAATTATAGAAATGCGCCGAATAATAAATTGTTAAACGTTTTAAAAATAGTCAACGAATTTTAAAGTCTCGTGACACTACCTATTCGTTGCTTATTTACCTAATAGAAACGTTCACTAACTAGGCTAATTAGGTACTAGGAAAAATAATTGTTCACCCACTTACAATTTTATATTTAAATGTCACGACTTACGAATAAGCTGGGTAAAAGTAGTCGTTAAACCCAAAAATAATTGGGTTGAAATATTTTTGGAATTTTACAACTTGGCAGCGCCTTAAATGTAACTTCGGCTTCAAAGTTAAAGTAGGTATCCGCTATTGTGAAGTTAAAACGTGTTTTTATGGCATTTCAACTTGGCAAGCTTAGCTTTTTCATCTGACCTGGTAAACTATTTTTGTGAACTCAGTAGGACAAAAAGAAACCAACATAAAAAAATGCTGAACTGGCACGCTCTCAAACTGAAATAGTTAATTGTTTCAGGCGTGACTTTGAGCACTACGTGTTGCCATACCGAGCGAAGTCTCCGCGTCCAGCGCTCGGTGTGGCAACACGTCGTGTTCTGGTTTTGCGACTGGTCAATCGTCATCCTGAACATGCCTTGTTGAGAGGTGAAACGCGTGTCGATTTCTTACAGAGTTTTTTATGACTCTTGGAGAATGGTTATGCGGAATAGGTTACTAAATATTATCTACGTCTATTGTATTCTCAAACTGAAGTCAAGTTATATGATTGGCTTTCAGGCATGACTTAACACGGCTGCCTCGTTGGTCTAGTGTTCGCAAGCGCTACTGGTGACCATGATGGTCTTGGGTTCGATTCCCAGGTCAGGCAAAGTGTTATTGGGTTTTTCCTATCTGGAATTTCTCAGTAGTAGCCCGGATCCTGAATTTGTACCCAGTTGATGGCAGTAGGATCGCTCTCAAATCAACATAACTGGTGAAATGTTGTACTGCAGGTGTAGCTTGTCTACTCTAAAATGACGCGCGTATCTACCGCATTTTATTATCATGCTCAGCATATTCATTGAGTCATCATAAGCAAAGAATGAATATTTAATTATCAGTTTGTGTGAAGAGTGAATTCCGCATCTTTATCTAAGAACGTATGAGGAAATGGAAATGTACGTTATTCAAGACCGTTTCGTGTTTTTTTTTTAAAGATTTTATGGAGGAAAGTCCGTTCAGCCGTTTTAGCGTGAAAGCGTAACAAAGAAACAAACTCACTTTCGCATTTATTATATTACTAGCTGATGCCCGCGACTTCGCCCGCGTGCATGTCGGTTATTATATACTAAAACCTTCCTCAAGAACCACTCTATCCATTGGTGAAAACAGCATGAAAATCGGTGCAGTAGTTTTTGAGTTTATCGCGAACAGGACGACAGACAGACGCGGCGGAGGACTTTGTTTTATAATATGTAAGGATTTTCTAGTGCCCTCTAAATACTTGCTAGAGAAATACAGAACGACTACTAGATTTAAAAATAGCTAGTCTGTCCAAATCCGACCTTATTAGCAAGTTTAGCACTGTAATTAGCGCCCGCATTTTCTATTTCATTCCCACACATCGAATAAACTACGAAATTGACCCAAAACCGGATAATTTCAGACCTACTTCCTGAAGAAAAAGGGCCAAATCATCTAAGATGTTATTTTAAAAAAAACGAGCAAGCCTTAAAGTAGTCGCATACGATTTGTGACATCAGAGGCCTTAGTGTGAGTTTCATTTAAACATCTCGACATTACGCATCGACCGCGTTCGGCACTCCGATTGGCCTTTCGCCAGTGAAGGCCAGTGAAGGGCCAATCGGAGCGCCGAACGCGGTCGATGCGTAAAATCGAGATGGTTAAAAGAAACTCACACTAGGGCCTCTGACAACTTGGCTGACAGTACGAACCTCTCGGAAAATGGGTGGTACCATCTGATGGCCAACTCTAGCACCGCGGGCGCTCATTGATAAAACCAAATAGCGTGCGCTTCCCCGGCTTCCAGTAACACGCTTCCGTCGCTTTTTACTAAAATAACTCTCACAGATTGCAGGAAAGAGAGAGGAAAGATGTTACACATCAAAAATAAATAATAATAGAAAAGCAAAATTCCAAACCGTGTGATCAATAAAACAATTTATGTCCAAGTATAAATCTAGATAAAAGGTACAGTCGGCAAAACTCGTGGTTGACGACTTTCCACCTTATTCCTTTGGTCAAGATTCATAAAACACACTTTGGCTAAGTAAATTTTGCTTTTACATGAATATGAACCTTATTTCCAACCTGATAATGTTCGTATTAGCATAAGCGAATGTTAGCAAACGTTTCATGCGAATATCAACTTTATATGAGCTAGAAAATACGATTCATTCTCGAATAAAACGCTAACTTTACTTAGAAAAGAAAAAGTTTAAGTACGATCTGTGTGTGAGGGTGGAAAAGTGGTCAACCGTCAACTCGGTCGAGTGTACCTATTAATGATTTATGAACAAAACAAGTTCTCTTGGAAAGTTTTCACGCTGTCATGGCGTTTAGTAGAAGATATTTCCATGGGCTATTTGTATTTATGAATTTTGGCCCCGTCAGGAATGATTGATTGTAATAGGTCTTTACCTATGAAATTGCCGTTTTGTATGAAAAAATTTAAACGATTTTTTTTCATGAATTTTTTATTTGTATTAATCGAAGTAATCACCCATGCAATCAATGCATCTTTGCCATCGCAGTGGCAGTTTATTGATGCCCTTCTTAAAGAAATCAGCTGGACGGGAGGCAACAAATTCTTCAAAGGCATTTTGTACTGCCTCTCGGGTATTGAATTTTTTTCCCGCCAAGAAGTTATCCAAATTCTGGAAAAAGTAGTAGTCTGTAGGCGCAAGGTCTGGTGAGTAGGGCGGATGACGGAGAGCTTCCAACCCCAGTTCTTGCAACTTGGAGACCGTCTGCTGTGCAGTATGAGGTCGCGCGTTGTCGTGCAGGAGCAGCGGAGACGAGCGATTGACCAATGCTGGTTGGAGATGCGCCAGCTTCTCCACCATTGTGTTCAGTTCTTCACAGTAATGTTCACCCCGTTTGGTAAGAAGCTGTGATGAATCACACCGGCGCTAGACCATCAAACAGTGACCATCACTTTTCTAGGGGTAAGTTTTCGTTTAGGGCATTGTTTAGGTGCTGAACCAGGATCCAACCAACTTGCTAAGCGCTTGCGGTTATCAAACAGAATCCATTTTTCATCGCAGGTAACAATGCGGTTCAAAATTCCTTCATTTGTGTGTCTGTTGAGCAGTGCAAGGCACGTCTCGACGCGTACTTCGCGCTGGCGATCATTGAGTTCGTGGGGCACCCATTTGTCAAGCTTTTTTACCTTGCCAATTTGACGCAAATGGACCAATATTGTTTTGACGCTAACGTCGAAAGCTGCTGCTAATTCAGCCGTAGATTGTGTATCATCAGCTTCCACAATCGCCTTTAATTCGTCATTGTCGACCAAAGTCTTCGGACGACCGCGAGGTTCATTTTTCAGGTCGAAATTTCCAGAACGGAAGCGAGCAAACCAATAACAGGTGGTGCGTTGGTTTGTAGTGTTAGCTCCGTAAACGTCGTTGATGTTGCGTGCCGCTTGTGCCGCGTTGCTGCCACGACGGTACTCATATTCCATAATTACTCGAATTTTTAACGTATCCATGATGACGAAAAAGATTGAAATGCGATGAAAATGTAACACTAATCAATAAAGAAATGACTACTTTTGGAAAAAAAAATCCATGTTTTTAAAATAAAATTAATTTGAAATTAGAATTCTTAGCCAAACAAAAATTATTTTAATTTGAAATGGCCAGTACTGCAGAACGGCAATTTCATAGGTAAAGACCTAATATTTTGAAGTTAAAGAAGGTAATGCTGTTATTTTGTGTGCTGGGGCGCTGATGATCCTAAAGACATTGTTTTATGAAAGGAAGTTTTTTTTTTGTAATTAAAGGCCTGTTTTGGACATAAATCTTCTCGGAAAAGATTATAATTATGAGAAATAGAGATAAAAAATGGTCAAAGGGAACATGGGCTCTATAAAATTTGCAACAATTATCTGTAGGTAATTATCTTCATTTTTTAAATAACATTGAATAGCGAACCGTAACGGGAATGATTTATACCCCATTTGAAATAAGATTACACATTAAAACAAACCCTTTTACAGTCCGTTCAACCGATTTTGACTTCTATACCGTAGGCATAAGGATAGCATTAAAAGCAAAAAAAGTTACACAATACCAACTATCTACTGCGGCTGCCATTTGTCATGCCAGCAACGCAATAGAATTCAAAATCGGTTGAACGGAATGTAAAAAAGGCTTATCTATACGTCTAATCTTATCTCAAATGGAGTATAGTTAGTTATAATGCCGCTTTAAAAGACAGTCTGTAGCTAAACAACTTTTTTTTTTTTTTTTCTTTATAAAGTATCACTGTTGGTGATACTTTATTCACATTACAATCTAGCCTATTAGCTAATAAGTAATTTAAATATAACTAAGTAACTATAAAATTAAGAAATTGTCCAATAACGTCTTTCTTATTCACTTTAGTTAAGGGGAAGACACTCGATTCACGTGTTCTTTAAAAACATAAATGAATATAATTCTTTCGATAGTTAATGAGATTTACTTTCATAAACACACCTTAAGAGGTCACGTAAAAGAAATTTAAAAAAAAAATACATTACGAAGCCATCGCAAGAACATAATGGCTTTTCCATACGAATGGGCACCGGTCTTCGTCCACACACATGTAACTGCAATCGATCGCTGTAGCAGTAGGTACAACATTCTGCCGATATTCTGTGGGGTGGGGACCCCACATAATATTTCACGGGCAAACTGCAGAAGCCTTATGCCTCCAGAGAGGCCCTTTTATATCTAATTTTAGATTGACCTTGCGACGAATGTAGAAGACCGACGATAACTTAATTTAGTCTTCATATCTTGGCGAAATTGAATTCCAGATTTTTTTGGGCCGTCGCGTAACGTAATATGAAATACCGCCAAGCGTTTTGCCTTTTCCAACATTGGTATTATTTATTGTTTATGTAAATGGTACACCACTGACAGTATTATCTCTCCTTCTCACTTTAATCCATCCAAAGGTTATCTGTAAAAGATCGCTTTTAGCGATATGATCGCCCATTGTGTCATGTAAAATTTCTACATTTTTATCTGTATTTTTTATGGTGTAGGTAAGTACATAATAAAGAGTATTCTATTCTACTTTTATTCATCTCCCTAGCCTTTTCCCGTCTATGTTGGGGTCGACTTCCAGTCTAACAAAATGCAGGTTACTACCAGTATTTTACATGGAGCGAGTGCCTATCTGACCTCCACAATCCAGTTACTGGGTAACACGATACCCCTTGGTTGTCAGTATGGGGCCATATTTGCCCCTCCGCTCAAATGTCGATTTGTCTCTAGAAGTTGATAACAATAAAAAATTCTATAGTATCTCGTTAGTGTCAGTTACACTCCTAAGGAAAAAACAGATTTGGCAGCAAAATCGTTCCGCTCGATAATTATACTAGCCACCGCAGCGGTCAGTACCTACACATTGAGCATTAAAATTCATAAACCAACTTCCGAAACTCGGAATAATCGTTTGTAACGACTTCCTAAAATATCTCTGATGTCCCGTTACATTTAACCCAATGAAACGGAACCCTGAGGTAGTTTTTGGTAATTTACTCGGCATAAATCGATTTTCTGAAGGCAATTTATTTCGTGGTATATTCTAGTTTAGTGATGAACATGATTAAACTTAAATTGTTATAAATGCTTCAAAATGCTTTTGTGCTCGATCTCGCAAGATAGCAAGCGATGGATACATTACAGTCCAGACCTTACATTACAGATACATTTTCAGAGCAGTTGTTAAGATTTTTTACTCAGGTTCCATGTTGATTTTAGTTCGAGAAAGGCCCTGTCGAGCCAAGTTAAACACAATCAAAGCAAGAGTGAATAAGCATCTTCTGGGCTTCCTCATGGGTCATGAGCTGGCAAACCTGGCGATAAAAAAATGGCATTGTCGCACAAAATCTCCAGGCCAAAGCAGGACTATAGTTAAGTCGTGTCGTGTAACAAACAAGATGAACAAAATCCTGTTATATGCGTTCCACTTCGTAGTTTAGCGCGACAGGCCCGTTAACTAAGCTTTGTTTTTACAAGGTTTTCGTGCTGCTTTAGTTTATTTAAAACTGAGATTTGTTTGAGGTTACCAATAAAAACTGTGGCCAAGATTGGAAACACTGGTAATCTGTGTACGTAGGTACACACTTCATAAAAAAGTTCAATCATGTAAATCCAAGTTTTATGATTTGTTTTGCTATATGATCTTTGTTTTGATGTCATATGATAACGCAATTTTTATCTTTATAGCATACTAGCTTCCGCCCGCGGCTTCGCCCGCGTGGTATATCGATAAAAAGTAGCCTATGTCCTTCCCCGGGATACCATCTATCTCCTTGCAAAATTTTATCGAAATCCGTTCAGTCGTTTAGGCGTGAAAAGGTAACATACAGACAAACAGACAGAGTTACTTTCGAATTTATAATATCAGTATGGATAATTTAATTAGTGATCAATTTAGAATTTCGATGTAAATGGAACTGTATGCGTTAATAATATTGGCACAATGAGAAAGGTACATAACTGAGCTGCAATTCAATTGAATCGGGATCATAATAATTAAATCAGCATTGGATTGTCGTTACGGATCGCAGCGTTTTCCAATTGAATTACGCTTTAGATTAAATAACAAAGTTTAATTACTTCAAACGTCAGACCAAATAAAAATCAAGACAGAGCGGTGCGCTGTCAACAGTGATTTGAGGTCGGTTTCGTAAACATGTGTGCACTTAGTGACGTATAGTTTGATGGTAAATGGTTGTATGTAAATGTGTGCGTATGAGCGTGTATGCACAGAGTGGAGGTGTAGTTCTGGCATTCTTCACTATATTGTTCGTAGCGATAGTGCCTTGGTTTTTTATTTAGTCGGAGCTAAAAACAATAAAGTCGACCGTACTGTTACATAGGATGTGCGGTGAGCAGTTTGCCAAGTTATCTCATCATCTCCCTGCCTCCCATGTTGGAGTCGGCGCAACACTTTTTCTTCTTCCACTCTCCCCTGTCAACCGTCACGCTATCATTCACTCCCTTCTCTTTCATATCATTCCTCACACAATCCATTTTTCTTTGGCCTTCCTCTCCCGCTCCATCCATAAACATCCATATGATTTATATTCATTACTCTTTTAGTCACATGCATTTCCTCCCTCCTAATCTCAAGCCCATACCAAGCCAAAGGATTTCCTTTCAACTTTCCTCTTATATTGTACAGGGTGTTAGAGTAAACACCGTTATCCTTGAAACCGGTGATTTGGTGGGGGGCGCGGGACGTGACCTTCCCTCAGCCAGTCAGCTGTTTCGCTTGCGAGCACGGTGTCGGATAAAAACTTTTTAAAATCTTTTAATGAAAATTAATTTTTTTTTTGTTGTTACTCGATCATTTAATTTTATATTTAAGTCAACTACCCATGTTTTAAATGACAACGGTGTTTACCCTGGCACCCTGTATACTCATTTCTTACATTATCCTTTTTCGTCTATTCACACATCTATGTCAACATTCTCATCTCCGCTGCAAGCAATCTTTTTTCATCCATCTTCTTCACGGCCCAGTGTTCTGATCCAAGTTAGTTGCGCGGTTCATTTGTTTGCCAGCTGCAGCCGTAGAGGACGGTTCCACATTGTTATACAAAGCGAGGTCAAGTATGTTTTTGTACACGTGCGTAGCTTAGCCGTGAGCTGCTGTGGAATGGCGCCTTAAGGCGTAGTGGTATCGTGGTAGCGACTGACGGGAGCCGGGAGCGGCGGTATGACCCGACCCGCGCGCAATTCTATTGCACTATGTTTACAAACATTTAATTTTAAAATTTGATTTGTGTTTGTATAGAAAAATAAGTCCATAATCCCTTAAAGTATTCAATAGTGAACTCGTAGACTAAAATTTTATTACAATTGCTTTGATAACAATCGAATGGAATAGGCTGACTTTAAGGAAACTTTGCGGTTTTTTTGTATCGAGGAAAGTTTTGTCAATCGTGTTTCGGGCCTCATATTTCGCTAAAGACACTCCTTCAATTTTCGTAATTTAAAAAAAAAATACGCAAATACGTTGTTTTTTTGAGAGAAATCGAAACGCGTCAAAACTTCAGTTCACCTTAAATAATAATAAAAAGTAGTTACAGAAACATAATTAAAAAAACAAAGTAACTTATTACCGCTTTAGTTAACTCAGAGCACGACAGATTTGCTCCAGTTGCTCATTCTTACGTCAGATACACTCCATATGGCTGGCCCTCGTTTACATTACACCAATATGGCTGACCAAGAAGAATGTTGCAATATCACAAATGCCAATCAATTGACATTATAAAGACTTATAAAAAATATCTTCAAGGTGATAGGAAACTGCAGAGCTCTATGCAGTTTAGTTGTTTTTACTACATTGTTGGTTTAGTGTTTTCTGTTATTCAAACGGATGTAGTTTCTACTTTTAATTTCATTTTTTATGATCGTTTCCGCCCGTTTTTATATTAGGACATTTAAACGCTCTACCGGCTAGGAGCGAGTCGAAACATGGGCACAGGTGGCGACAGATGTCAATGACCGAATGGTAATGTGTTCCATTCATCTATCCCGGGGGGTTAAAACAGTCACTTTGGCAGAATCATAAAAGGAAAATATGAATCATCGTAAAATGTCACAAACTGACAATTCATATTATGATCTGCGTGCGATTCATATTACCATAGAGATATATATCTCTATGCATATTACGAAATGATTCATCTGTTTGACAGTTTTCTATGGAGATTCGTAAAATGGTCCACACAATATGAATTGCTTTTGTGTCAAATTAGAGGAATTGCTAATGACAGATGGAAATTCAGGAAATGAATTGCTTTTAAAGAAACTGCTAATGTGGCCGTTTTAGGCCCGCTGGTGCAATGGCGTTTGATTTACATCCTTGGCAGTTTGATGTCGCACCATAAGAGATAATCAATAGGTTTAATGCATTCCACAATGTGAATTTAGATGGTATGTGCCTAGGTAACGTAACGAAGCTGGCCTCTTTCCCCTTCAAAAATATCCATCGGTGATATTCTAGGGCTTAAAATTAAACAGTCGAAAAAAAAACTGATATGTGTAAAATAAAAAATAAACCTTTTATTGTAACTAAGCTCCTAAAGTAATTTGAGTCGGCGCCAAACAAAAAAAAAATACTTAAGAATTGCGTTTTTTTTTTTTTTCTTATAGTATAAAATGGTAGTTTGATCATTTATGGTTCTTCGTTGAAATTGAGTTTGATGTGGGATTATGTGGTTGAATGTGTCTTTTTGTTTCGTCGGTGAAAAGGATCAGACAGAATTTTCTCTAAACTTCATGTAGCCAGTCTTATTCGAGCCATCGATATCTTTGTGTAATCCCTTTCTACGTCTGCTAAATAATAGAACAATCGCAATTCAACAGTACCAATGGCATATATCAGATAGGTACACAAGGTGCGTCAACGAGCGATACGACGGAGGTCGGCGCGGGCGCAACTAGCGTAGATTAGGTCAATTACAGCGGCCCCGATGTATGACACCACCTCATCTAGCGCGATGTAACGCGCAATACTTGTAGCATTTTACGTTTATTATGTCGTGTGTAATAGAGGAAATTGGTGCGCGAATCGTAAAAAGCAAGACCAGTTCGGATTTCTAAAACTAGGAAGGCTTCGCTGTACGCAAAACAAGATAAAAATTATCTTTAAAGAAAGGGGCTCGTAGGTAGATAGGCTTATTTTAATTTTTGAATTGTTTTTATGTTATAATTGCGGACGCTTTTAACGTTCTTTTTACATTGTTCTCACATGTATAATTTCAACATGAAGGATGTAACCAATATATTGTAACAATATTTTGATTTAAAAGAGTGTCCATGGAGTTTCTTGCCCGTTCTTCTCCATAGGTACCTACTACGCTTTGGAATGGGCAACTATCTAGCTTCATATTTCTGACTGACTGACTCCTTGACAGTTCAAAAGTGCCTGTAAATGGTTTAATTGAAATAAATGCTTTGAGTTTGAGTTTGAGTTGAACTAAGTTGAAGAACCATCAAAAGTCTGGTATCCATCGATGCGAAGCATATCTTGTATAACCAATAAGCTTGTATTATTTCATATCCCTCATTAGTTTCAACGTAATTAACCAATCGTTTGTATACAAGAAATCTCTCCGCACCTATCCTCTGGAAACCGTTACCTATTACGCAGTAAACATCTTAGCCACATGATTCATATTCCCCCTCAATCTCCAGGAATCCATGAAAACATTTCACCTGCTTCTGAACGAGACTTCGCGTCGGCTGCAGGCGTGGACTAAGCGACTGGGGACCTGTGTGGACAAATCCAGGCCTTACTATGATGCTGTGGGGATCGCCACTACTGCCAGACAGGAGTGCCAGAAAGCTGCTGTGCAGTTCCAGAGGGCTAGTGGTAAGTTACTTGAAGATTTACACAATTTGATAGTGGATCCTAGCTAATATTTTAGAATCCGTGAATTCATGGGATCGGCCGCACTTGATGGTGGGGCCCGCTTGGCATGGCGGGCTGATACCAGTCGGGGGTGCGGCGAATATACCAGTATCATCCAGGCCCCCGAATCGTTGTACTGGAAGGAACCGTGGGGTTTTAGTAGGTAGGAATCCGACATAACCCTCCGCTGCCAGTCGGAGCCGGTAATCATGAGGATTTCCCCACAGGAAAAAAAGGTATACTATCTTCGTAAGGCCAGAAGGAGGTGGCTATGAAGTCTTTTCTGTGTAGATAAGTTAGTACCTGCGTCAGACCGAGACAAGAATAGAAACAAGACTGGTAGTACTTATACTCGCGACAATCTATGAAGTCCTTTTTGATGTTTCGTTCTCGTACTTGTAATAAAACGTTAAGCTTTGAGAATCAGTATTAAGCAATGTAGATAAGTCGTCGATTACAAACTCTCCAAGTATGTTTAATCGATATGTCTCGAGAATCAATATATAAGAAACCAATTTTTTTTTTCATCGCTACACGAAGGATTTTTATGGCTGTCAAAACGGACTTCTTAGATTGTCGCGAGTCTAGTATTGTTGTCTATGGGTTTTGAACGCATCTATTTGCTTGTAGTAGGGTCTGGGGGTCAATTATTATCATAAGATTTGTATGTAGGTACTTTAGAGGTCTCGTTCATAATATTTACAATAAGGATTGCGATTCAAAATCATTTTATCGGTTATTACGTACGGTCTTACGTTTGATGCAATGCTTATCTGGAAGATAAACGAGAATTTGAAAGTAAATTCAAAGTATTCCAATATCTGGAAATTAATTAACCAATCGCATTCAAGTATTTTAAACTAATATATGTTTTTCGATAAGACATCTTACGCATTCCCGAACTCGTTATGAAATTATATCTGACATAGATCGTAGAACAAATCTTCAATTTGGCAATGACATAACCTGATCCAATATAAAACTAACGTGGCGACTGGATTCTTTCATCGAGTAACTTCCTGTTGGAACTATGTATGTATATACGACAAACATCAACGATTTGGCAACGGTGCCAACTGAGCAGTATAATATACCAAAACCGATGGAAATGAACCAAATAAGGTCACATTTCTCTTTATTGCTTACTAGCTTTTGCTAGCTTCGCCCACGTGGAGGTCGGAAATTATCCCACGGAAACGCGCTACCGGGATAAAAACTATCCTATGTACTAACCTAGGTCATGGTATACCCATGTGCCAATTTCATCCAAATCCGTTCAGCCGTTTTAGCGTGAAAGCGTAACAAATAAACCAACAAACTCACTTTCGCTTTTATATTTTTGCGTAGCGTAGCGAGTAAGCAACAAAAAATATTATATTCATATAAATTGGTTCGATACCTACATTGTTTTTCAGCATTTCGTGTAATATCTAAGAATTAATACCAACTCCTTGATATCAGTTCAATGTTTTGAGGATTATTTTGTTCAATAATTAACGTTTAAAACTGAAGTCAAAATCGACTTTGGTTGCTGACCGTACACACGGCTACATATACATATAGCTATACATTTCCAGTATAAACAAAGGGCCTAGACAAGTGACAATCGCTTCGAAAGCGTTTCGTATTTCTACAACGACTTTCAACAGGATTGACATAAGCTTTTCGATAGCTATAACATTTTTTTCTGTTCCATCATCGTTACCGCTGATAGAATGTCACTTTGTGCCTCTGATCTCGCATTGTTTATGATTTCCGTACAATGAGAGGTCAACTTATAGTGCAAATGTGTAGCTTGCTATGTAGCAGTGTGTATATACCTACGTATTTTTCCGGTACCATGTTCTGTCAAAACATTTTTGTGACATCGTTTTATTAAACGAATACAAATTCATTAATAGATTTGCCCATATCATGCAATGATATGAGTTCACTGACACAAAATTAAAGAGAAAGTAGCGAGAAATACGAACTAAACTGAATGTACCAATTACCAAACCAAGGTTCTTGTTATTATTATTATTCAGTTACTTAGTTAATTACATTTCACTTTATTAATTAATACTATGTCATTTACTCGTGCGTTCACCTTAATTCCCGCAAAAAATAGCACTTACACTAACTAGTGTAATAGGAAATATAAATACTGCATGAAGTGTTAATGTCTGTCATTTAATGTATTAGCATCCCCCTGGATTCATTTGTATGGAATTAGTGGATATTTAGAAAGTAATTAATGGTCATGTGCTCTATCAACTTTTTAATTCACAAAGAGTAATTAAATAATTCGAAACCTTTCTCATTTCTGCCGCGCAACAAAATTGTTGTTTGCACTACGTTCGCGATTTAGTTTCCAAACACGTAAACAAAATGTGTTTTTAGTAAATTAACTTCTTGATTCGATTATTTGAATTATTACAACTTAAATGAATAGATTATTGTTACTTCTACAGTTCTACTATAATACCTTGTTTTCCTTTGATGTTGTATGAAAACCATGATAATAATTCGAGTTCATTAACAGAGAAATGGCTAGGAATTCTGTAATGAGAAATAACAATATCATTTAGATAATGCCCACGGCTTAGACCACTGACCATGATTCTGTAAATTTTGGAATTTTCCCGGATGAAAAGCATTTTTCATTACATTACATAATATAAAATCACGCCTTTTTCTTTCAAAGATGTAGCTAGTGACCTACTAATAGTACACCCACATTTCGCCAGTTATGTTTAAGTCCCATGTAATAGGGAGCGAGCCTATTGCCATCAACCGGGAAATAATCCAGACTTTTCTGAATTCTTGATAGAAGAACCCAATAACAGTTTGCCCGACCTGGGATTCGAACCCAGGAGCTTTTTACTCAACAGTAGCGTTTGCGACACGAGGCACTCATTAAATTACCTCTAACAAATACAACATTTTTTTTATATATGCTTTTTTTATATTTTTTCTTGCTATTTTTATATTTTTTTATATAGTTTTTGTTTATGCTAAACCCAAAAAAGGGGCCATTGTAAATTTTAAAAAAAACAGCCGTTTCATACATTTTGTCGATATAAGTGTACACAAATGTATGGTTTTTTTTTTCGCGATTTCAAGGTCGGTCCCATAGAAAAAGTTGTTCAAAATGATGAGTACAATGACCCCTTTTCGGGTTTAGCATAAACAAAAACGAATGTTGTATAATGAAAATCGGTTCAGTAAGACACAACTTAGAGATGATCTTTACGCTACACCTTGTAGTACTCTCATTTATGTAAAGACTGTGGCAATACATATAAAGTATTTTCCTCAATGTGACACTAAAATCTCTCTATACCAATGATTCAGAAATTGGCCGTGAGTTTCCTCCAGTACCTTACGATTAAGCAAATCCATAGCTGGCAACACGCCAGAAAAACTTGGATGAGATTGTACCATAACATCTACTAGCCAATATAAATGGAGCGGAACATATACATATATTCTACGAAATGTAGCAATTTTGTCCAACTTATTTAAGTGTGTAGGAACTAGCTATTGTCCACGGTGTCACTCGCATTCTAGAGAAACCACTTAACCCCGATAAAAAGTGCCTTATGTTTTTTAACCACCAAATGGGCAATCTGAGTGCCGAATTTCATTCAAATTCGTTCAGCCGTTTTGGAGAGATTTAGTCACATCATCATCACCTGCCTAGGCAGATGATGATGATGAAAAGGCTAACCTTTTCCCAACTATATTGGGGTCGGCTTCCAGTCTAACTGGATGCAGCTGAATACCAGAGAGAGAGGTTTAGTCACAAACATACAAGAACCATCCAATCTTTCACGTTTCTAATCAATCAATAATATTGTGAATCGAAAAGACTTGAATTTCAGATCACTATCTCTCTGAAAAAAAACGAAAATTCGTCCGCAATTTGCATAGCAATAACCTTTTCACTTGCACCAATTGGCCATGCCAAACATTTTGATCGGTGCACCAATAGATAAATTGGCACAAATCGCTCGTGCTCTTATCAGGCCGACATCCGGCCATCGAGCGGGCCCGAGGCCGAGTCCGGCAGTTCAAGGCTCTTGAATATTTGATTATGTTTGAAGGTCCAACGTGCTAATTGCCTTGCGCCCTAAACGAAGGTCGTCGAAGTAATTTGGATTAATGTGATAATTTGTATCAGTGGGAGTGATTGGAATGTTGTCATTAATATCTAGTGCTGATGGTTTAGATATAGATTTTTATTCATTAATGTGAATGTACGTTTTTCCGTTCTATTCTTTTCATATCTATAGATAATGGCTTTTTTATGATTCATTTTGAGTTGCCAGTATGTCTAGGTGCGTCATAATAGACAAGTGAACATCAACAAAGGGTCCCTGAATATTTATGATAGACCGCTTAATTTTGACAAAGGATTGACACTCTTTCAAAGTAACATATGATTATAGATGTATTAGCCCAAAGTTATAAATTCTTTTGTTATTGAATATGTTCTTTTTCCCGTGTCGATGGAAATCTAAATTTCGGCAACGAGTTTGTACATAATGATATAACTTAACCCTTCTTGCACAATACCTAGTTTATAGGGTGAAATGAAGTTTTTAATATTTTTCTAAAAGAAATATGTGACATATTTCTTTTATATTATATTAAAATCTTTTACCGTTCACAAATAAGCCAATAATATTGACCGAAGTACACGTATTTGTAGATAGTCGGTAACTATTGCAGAATCATTTGAATTTAATTGAAAGGTGTATGGTGGGCGCGCATTGTTGCAAGCCTCATTGCGAACGTAATTAAGTAAAGTGGCAAAGGTTATAGTGGTATGTGAAAGGTTATTTGCACATCTTTTGCAAGCATGTGAATATTATGTCATAATTTTGACATGGTTGCCTATGCATGTGTTCCTCTTTAAACAAAGTAGGTAGGGCCTGCAGAGCTAACATTTTTTAATTTTTGAAATGCATAAAAACAAAGCGGCCTTTGATGTACGCTGAATATTAATGGTTTTGTAAATGAGCTTTTTTAAAATTTTGGTACGATAAGATAACCATTTATTTGCTCAAACAAGCGTAATGTCAGCATGCAAGAGATGTTAAAAGTAAAAATAACAATAACAAAGTACGTCACAATATAATAAAATAAGGTGTACAATAAATCATAAAATTCTATATAGAAAGGACTTGATATATTCAATACAATAGACGTAGATATATTTAGTAACCTATTCCGCTTGACTATTCTTCAAGAGTCTTCAAAAACCCTGTAAGAAATCGACACGTGTTTCACCTCTCTATAGTTGGGAAAAGGCTAGAGCAGATTGCACCGTTTTTAACGTTAAGGCTATAAAAAAAGTCTTTTATTAATGAAAATGCCGCTTCGGTAGTGTGGTTTATGAAAAGCACGTTCTTCATTGGGTGTATAACAGGCCGATAAGTATAAATACTTGTCATTAAAAATGGAAAATGAAGGTCGTATTAAAAGGTTTACCAAAATAAATGTCCCTTTCATGGACCAAATACCCATTAGGGGAGGAAATGGGATTACTGGCTATACGGAAACCGGGCACCGGAAATCCGACCACGGCTCTTTCAGCGTGAAGCGGCATTTTCATTAATAAAAGCCTTTTTTTATAGCCTTAACGTTAAAAACGGTGCAATCTGCTCTAGCCTTTTCCCAACTATATTGGGGTCGTCTTCTAGTCTAATCGGATGCAACTGAATACCACTATTTTATATAGAGCGACTGCCTATCTGAAATCCACAACCCAGTTAAATGGTAACACTATACCCCTCGGTAGAATGGTAGTCAGACTTCTACGACCCGTAACGACTGTCAAAGATCTACGTGTGTTAAAGCTGTTGATATAAAAAAAAATACTATTCTTGGCGTTCAAGGCCGTTTAAATACTACGGTGACAGAATATTTCAATACTAATTGGAATTTGCAAGTCAACGTTTTATGAGTAATTGTGGCCCCAGTTCAAAGAAACCGTGACGTATTCGTCGTACCAAAAAGATATACTTTAAAAAAAAGAATTACATAGTGGTTATTTTTTTTTCGGTTCAAGTAGATAGGATTTTAGATTTAGGATTTTAGTTGACTTGGTGGTCAAATTCGGATAAAAATTCAAGAATAAAATTGAAGTTGCAAACTGGAAATGATATAAAGAGAGTAAGTCGCATAACGCTTTTTCCTTACGTGACGAATTCTACCAATCAACTCCTACCGCAAGCCGCGTTAGGAACTTCGTTCCTATAATTGCGAACCTGTAAAAATACCCCAGGAAATGTATGACATTAAGTCCATCTGTGTACCTACAATATTTTCTTCATAAAGGCATGCAATGTATATATGCCTGAGTTAACACCATCTGTTAGCTTATTTACCATTGCTATAATTAATATAAGTCTACATAAAAGGCGGTCATAACAGCTGTTCAAGGCGTAGTACAGATTCCAATGACATAATTATAGCAAATCGTAGATAAACGCTGATTCATAGCACGTAATACTTGTAAGTGAATACATGAAGAAATTCGCATAGCTGGGCTAATTCTCACACTAGGAGTGTTCGTTGTTTCACTTGTTTCTCGGATGTAATGTTTTTTTTTCATACTTCCTCATAACTGACCAAAACACTGAATTTTTCTGTAGATAGGTAACGTTATGCGGAAATCAGGTATTTGTGAATTGGTCTCTGACGTCAGTTGCACCGAATTGAACTCGTTAAAAATGTATGGGATGGTGTAATCGTCACCCACCTTTTCTGATGGAAGTAGGCATGTTTTATGGCAACAAACGACCAAATAATACAAACTTAAGCAGAGGAAAAGCGTTATAGACCAGCATCCATTGCTTCATAAATGTTTGTCCGCTCAACAACGTAAATAACGCAATGAATGTTGTTGAACTGTCAAAATTAAACATATTGTAATTGATCGTGTATTACGTAATTAGGGTGCAGGATAAAGCAAAAATATTATTTAATTAGTAGAGGAGAGTATGATAAGTTACCTATACAGATAAGCACGAATGCTGGAAGAATAGACAAAATTACAGATGAACAATCACAATCTGTCATTTTGTCTATTCTTCCGTCGACAAAACCCGTTTCTATGGTGGTCATGCTACGCGTGCTGTTGGGTAATTGCGTAACACACATAAAATGACAATTGATCGCAATGGGCTTCATTTTGAACTGTCAAAACCCATCTCATTTTCATTGCGTTATTTACGTCGCGTCGTTCAGCAGACGAAGTTTTCCAAACTAAGAAGCAATGGTTTAGCTGTATCCTTCAACACTCTCGGATTGTGATTGAAGCTATGTTACGCAATTAGGATGTTGATTAACAACCAACACGCGTAGCATGACCACCGTAGAAACGGGTTTTGTCGATAGAAGAATAGACAAAATGACAGATAAACAATCACAATCTGTCATTTTATCTATTCTTCCGTCGACAAAACCCGTTTCTACTTTGGTCATGCTACGCGTGCTGGAACGCAATGAAAAGAGCCGAATTTGAAATAAATTATTAAAATAGATTAATCTACATAATTATCACACCACCCAGACCTCGATGATAATCATATTCATAGGTATGACAGACAAACAGTTACAGTAACGTGATCCGACAATTCGTTACAATTAACGATCGCATGGCGCGGTTCCTGATTACTCGTGTACATACCATTATCTGCTAAACCTGGCTTAAATGTTTTACATATCATTATGCACGTATAATACAAGGCTAGATTAAATTAAAAAGCGAAACTTCACAGATTTGATGGGTCATCGGACATCGTTATCTAATGACGAAAATCCTAATTTAATAATATAAATGCGAAAGTGAGTTTGTTTGTTTGTTTGTTACGCTTTCACGCTAAAACGGCTGAACGGATTTGGATGAAATTTTGCACAGGGGTAGACCATGACCTGGAATAGGACATAGGTTACTTTTTATCCCGATATTCCCACGGGATCGCGACTTACGCGGGTGAAACGGCGTGGCGCAGTAACACATAATTTCAAGTAACTAGAGGTGATTACGGGTGCCTACTTGATATATATGAGTTTGGTTTTTACGACTAGATTTTTTAATAATAATTAAGCATAGCATAATACCAGCCTATAACGTTCCCACTGCTGGGAGTGGGCCGTAATCTACCACGCGGGCCCAGTGCGGGTTTGTACGGTTGCTTTATAATATATAAGTTTATTAATATTAATGTATTCAAAATATGGTTTAATTAAAACCTTCCGAAATAAATTCTCTAAAATTCTTAATGATATTAGCGTTGCGTGGTTTAGAGGAACAACTTGGTCACACAAACAGACACCAAAAGCGACTGTAATTGTTATTAAGTAGCTATATTGTTAGATTATCGACCATGTCTGTACAGTTTCGTCAGTTCATTTAGGCCATTTGACATTGTATTAATGCTACAGTATAAGTACTTAGACATGGCTGAACAATAGGGTTCTGTTGCCGATTGTGTTACTAAGAGATTTTTTTTATTATTTTATTTAGGCATTTTTGCTTAAATAAAATAATAAAAATAATTCTCTTACTAACACAATCGGGAAAAACAAGGTTTTCCTGCTTCCGGCTAAAACCTAAAACATCAATTTTTCCTTGATAATCCTTTTCCTTACGTATTAAATATAAGTACAGTAGTCAAAAAGTTGGATGCATCAGGGATTTTTTACAATAAAGTAAAATCCGCTTTTTGCATCTTATATCTACTTATTTTGATTGTAAGCACACGATGACATAAGATCACGCATGTAATCTATGAAGGGTTGGTAGAGGTATTAGTGTACCTACCTACTTACCTATTTTAAGTAACTTCATGGCATACACCAAAAAACTTTTTTGGTTTTTATTTTTCACTTTTTAGTTGTGGTACCTACCCCACACAAATTCGGATACCACTACCTGCTATGTAAATAACAGTGACGGAGTCAAAGAATATATCGTCTACATACACTAAGTGGGAAAAAATACGTAATATTGAAGCTAACTCAAAAACTACGCAAGCAAAGTTAATAAAATTTATATGGGACCACCTCTGAAGCATGACCTACCAAACAAAAAGAATGATCAAAATCGATTCATAATTGGCGGAGTAATCGCGTAACATACACACAAAAAAAAAAAAAACATACAGACGAATTGAGATCCTCCTCCTTTTTGAAGAAGTCGGTTAAAAATAATTTAATACTTAATAAAAATAGTTAAGTAACTTGAAGTTTAGTAACGACAAATAATAGGGCTTATAAATGACTTAAGTATATATGAGATTTAAGTCTAAAACTCAGAACAAAGCATATTATAGCTGTGTCGCACGAGTAGCTCACTGACCCATTTGTCGCTGTCGCTAACAGTCTGACATCTTGTACAGACAAGCGGTTTTTTTTCTTGTGAAGATCTGTTAACAACATCTTTTGATCAATAATAATGCAATCATATAAATGTCTTGATATCATTCTTACCAATCAATAACAGCATCCTAACTAATATTATAAATGCGAAAGTGAGTTTGTTTGTTACGCTTTCATGCTAAAACGGCTGAACGGACTTGGATGAAATTTTTGCACATGGGTAGACCATGACCTGGAAAAGGATATGGATACTTTAAATCCCGATATTCTCACGGGATCGTGACTTATGCGGGTGAAACCGTGTGGCGCACCTATGTGGCGCATATGAACATCAATGCAAAGTTAGAAATGTCTTCATGTATTTTTCCTAGCAATTTTGTTCAAAAATGAAGATTACTAATCTGCTGAATGATCATCTTCATTCTGTCTTGCATTCATTAAGCATATATTTAATTAATTAGGAGTCACGTGTAAGTTCCTAGATTAACAGTTCGACAGTGACGTAACTTCAAACTGTGGGTACAGTAGGCCGCATGTCAGTGGTATGGTAAAACATTAACCTTGAGCTGGCGTAGCCTAGTACGATGTTTCAATAGAATAAGAGGCCATCAGAGCAGTGGAGGCCCAGAGGTAATCGCCCTGACTTAGGAGTTGTAGGTTGTGGGTTCGAACCCAGGGACTTTGTCCAAATAATCTCATCACCACTGCGCTATTAACTTAAAGTGAATAAGAAATACGTTATTGGACGATTTCTTAATTTCATAGTTACTTAGCAGTTTAAGTTATATTTAAATTACTTATTAGCTAATAGGCTAGATTGTAATGTGAATAAAGTATCATCAACCGTGACAATGTATAAATGAAAAAAATAAAAAAAACCACTGCTCTAAAAATGGTGAAGATAATCATCGTGAGAAAAACTATGTCCTAGACGGAAATTCGAAGTCATGTGACATCTACCAACCCGCACTGGGCTCGCGTGGTAGATTACAGTATGGCCCACTCCCTCTGGAAGAGAGGAGGCCTGTGTCCTACCAGTGGGAACATTATAGGCTGATTATGCAAGAGGCCATCTTATACGTGCCACGCCCACTACTGACGTGCGACCTACCGCAGCTATTTAGGTTCTCGTTAAAAAGCTTACAAGGTTGTAATTAAATCAGTAACCAACATACAAGATTATAGGTACCTACTTGTCAACGTATGTTTATATGCAAATAACGGTGTAGTGACATATGTTGACAGGAAATCGCTTATCAGCACGTTTTATCAGCTAATACAATTGTGTTCAATTTTAACACTCGTTGCGGCCAGTTATGGCAAGATTCAACAGCTGTGAACTATGTGGTGAGTTTTCTTTATGTTAATTCTGTTTTTAACCGACTTCTTCAAAAAGGAGGAGGTTCTCAATTCGTCATATGTTTTTTTTTTTTTTTTTTCTATGTTTTTTACGCGATTTCTCCGCCAATTATGAATCGATTTTGATGATTCTTTTTTTGTTTGGTAGGTCATGCTTCCGAGGTGGTCCCATATAAATTTTATTAACTTTGCTTGCGTAATTTTTGAGTTAGCTTCAATATTACGTATTTTTCCCACTTAGTTTATCTAGACGATATCCTGTTTGACTCCTTCACTGTTATTTACATAGCAGGTAGTGGTATTCGGATTTGTGTGGGGTAGGTACCACAACTAAAAAGTGAAAAATAAAAAACTTTTTACAAAAAAAAAACACTAAAAATGTGAAAAATAACTTTAATTTCGGAATTCGGTGGCAAAAAACAGAAATTGAAAAGCAAAGACACCGACTTCCGAAATTAAAGTTATTTTTCACATTTTTAGTGTTTTTTTTGGAAGTCGGTTGTTTTTTTTTTGTAAAAAGTTTTTTTAATCTCGTAGACTAATTTGACATTTCAAGTGATTGGTGTTTGTTTTTTCATTTGGGAGTCTGACATTTGCACCTGTCAAATTAGTCTACGAGGTAAAAAAACTGACTTTAGTATCTTTTCCACGTGTGAAATTGTTTATTGTTTATGTCTGGCCACTTTGAGCTCTTGACTTAAGTATTAAAATCTCAACTTCAATGAATAAGCTTAATATTTAGTATTATGATAATAAATTCAAATAAAAAATATCAATTATAACCGCATAGATTATTTACACCTGGCAAGACTGATTGGCGTACGGCATAGTGGAGAATGGCAGAAAACAAATGAGGCCATAGCATATATACTCCATTTGAAATAAGATTAGACATTTAAATAAACCTTTTTACAGTCCGTTCAACCGATTTTGACTTCTATTGCGTTGGTGGCATGACAAATGGCAGCTGCAGTAGACAGTTGGTATTGTGTTACTTTTTTTGCTGTAATGCCATCCTTATGCCTACGGTATAGAAGTCAAAATCGGTTGAACGGACTGTATAAAGGTTTGTTTAAATGTCTAATCTTATTTCAAATAGAGTATAGCAGTAGGTGATTCCTAGAGTCATGATGGTGATGATTGATACAGAATATCTCTAATTCATCATCATCATTTCAGCCGCACCGCCACTTCGACCGGTTCTGTGCTTCTCGCATCCAGCGGATTCCCGCGGCCTTCACCAGGTCATCGGTCCACCTTTTGGGGGGCCTTCCAACGCTACGTCTTCCGGTCCGCGGTCGCCACTCCAGAACCTTTCGGCCCATCGGCCATCTGTTCTGCGAGCAATGTGCCCTGCCCACTGCCACTTAAATCTCTCAGTATCTCTAATTATTGCGTGTATTCAATAAAATATTATCATTGTTATCTAGCATCCCAAATTTCCACAGCTTCTAGAGGGATTGAAAATGGCAACCAAACTTGTGTATTTAGTAAAAAATGAAATAAGTAATAAAATATTCCTTATGTAGGTAGGTTTAAGATAACAACGCATATCAATTAACTCGGCTGTTGGTACACTAGGATTGATTAACATTGATCGGTAAAGTACGAGCTAGTTGGCGAGTCATGTCGATACAATATTTACTTACTAAGAGTCATAAATATGCATGAGTATATATTACGAAGACGGCAATATTCTAAACAGAATTCATTAAACATTATAGCATATAATTATAATTCATAAGTCTTTAGTCTTAAATATGCGAAGTTATGAATTATTGATAAAAAGGTGCTTCATCTAAGCTTTTAAGCTTAAAGACTTACTTTTGATTAGTAATCATTCCTTTGATTAATATTGTCTTAATTAATGCAAAAGTAATTCTGTCCGTCTGTCTGACTTACTGACACCTTTTATGCCTAAACTACTGAAACTGATCGTTATGAAAATCAAGGATTTCCTATGACTGTGGTGGCCGCCACATAGCGTCCGCCATTTCTTACCGTCGATTGACGTCACTGAAACGTTAGAAAGTTGGTATGTTTTACTAGAGAGCGTTTTTGACACCGTCAAGTCAAACTCCGCTGTCATCATTGTTATGACAGCCGTCACAGCGGCCGTTATGTGACGGCCACCGCTCCTCTACGAAAGCGTAGCTTTAGACAGATTAGGTAGCCTGGGAGTTGAAAAAGGACAGCTACTTTTTATCCCAGATCGCGAAGCAGACGTCGGCAATGAAGGCTCTCCTTCATGGAGCCTCTCTTCATCCCTCCTTCATGTTGATAAGCTCAAAATTCTCTTGAAGAAAAAACTTTTCTTATGAATACATACACGCTTGGACTCCCCGATGGGTTAGGCAGAGGGTTACCTAGAGTATAGTCGAACAAGCTATTTGGTATACAGGCAGATAACTTGCAACTACTTTAAACAATTTTGTGAGTGTTTTCAGTAGTCAACAAGATCCTTTTACGTCACTCTCCTAAGCCATAAGCTCAAAAAGTTAAATTACACACACAATCAAAACGAATTAGGGCAGTGTAGCGGAAAATAAATATATTTTGCCTGTATACGAAATAGCTTGTTTGACTGTACACCCATGTTTCGCCAGTTATGTTTCAGTCCCATGTGATAGGGGGTGAGCCTATTGCCATCAACGGACCATGAATCAAAACTCCGGGCTGCTACTGAGCCTGTCAGGGTTGCGGTTAAGTCCGAAAGGGATACCGGGACCTTGGCAACAGGCAACTGAAGGAACACGGGTGGGTCAGTAAAAGTTTGACACGCCCTTCCGCTCCGCCCAGAGCGGGAGAAGTCATTTGATGATTTCCCACCCTCAAAAAAAAGGCTGCTACTGAGAAATGACAGAAAACCTGTAATTATTTACTTAAACTGTGGAATAATCCGTGATGACAAAAATGAGTTCCATGCCAACACGTGTGATTAGATAATGAATCTGTGATGTGATGCGACTTGTACACCGCACCGGTTGTATCTGCGACCTTGTTTGTATAATACAATTCTGAATAGTGCATAACATTATTTTTATACCTACTGTTGATTTATTTTTACACGACTGCCCAAAAAGGAGTGTAATGTTTTCAGGGTTCATGTATGTATAAGAGTTTCTTTATTCCACCATAACTTTAAAATGCCACGGATTTTGTTGATATGGCGGCAGTATGGCTCCATTTTCAAATGTGAAAAATAAAAAAAATCTTCAATTATTTACAATATGGGTATCCAATTGAAGGCCTGATGAGCACATTTTAAAACTTTATAATATATTGGCATAAATTTTACATAGGTAGGAACTTTTCACTAAAATGTATAAAATAAAAATAAATAATTAAAAACACGACTGCCCTGCTAAAAAACGAACTAAAAAGTAAAAAACAAGCTGATAAAATTTGTTATTGCAGTCGGGGGACCGTTCTATGGAACACTTTTTAATCTAAGAGGTCGTGTTTTTTATTTTTTCATTGTTACCTATATTTTGAGACTTCGGTTCGAAATGGTATATCGGAGCAAATCTTCGTTTAACTTTGGATCAGCAGAATGAACAATTATCAATCTATATAAATATATAAATCACAAGGGTGATTGACTGATCTATCAACGCACAGCTCAAACCACTGGACGGATTAGGCTGAAATTTGGCATACACTTGGGTTTACCGTGCAGTGGACATATATAGAAGGACCCAACATCAATCGTTGGGCAGTAGCCCGCCAGACACAACACCCGTCTGGTCGGAGGATCGTCCCTTTTCTATGGTGGATGAGTGAACTTTACACCCTGTTCCTCATACCCCTAAAGATTTAAAAATCGGCACGAATATTTATCTATGTAAATAATAAAGTTTGCCATTTTTATTTTTTTTAAACTACCCCCTAAACTTTGTGTAGAAGAAGTTTTTATACTTAAAATCACAAATAAAGAATAATGCGTATCAGAGTTTTCCAAAAATTTACCCCTATCGGGGTTAAAAAGGGTAATTTATATCACAGCTCAAATCACTGAACGGATTAGGTTTTTTGGCACACAGATCGTTATTAGGACTTAGGCATCAACCAAGAAAGGGTTTTAGAAATTCGCCCTTTAAGGGGGTGAAAAGGGGGGATTTTGTTTGAATGAAAAATCTTATGCCTTAAGATAATATACTGGAAACTTGGCACGAATATGTATCTAAGTGAATTATAAAATTTGCCATCTTTCGTTTTTCTACACTACCCCCTAAACGGGGATTGGGGGTGTCAAAGTTTGTATAGAAGAATTTTAACGCGCGGTCCGAGTAACTCGAAACTCAGCATTTATAGTTAAAAACATAAATAAAGAATAATGTGAGACAGGGATTTTCAAAAAATTGACCCCTAACGGTGTGAAAAGGGGTAGTCTATATCACAGCTTAAACCACTGTACGGATTAGGCTGAAATTTGGCACACAGATAGTTATTAGAACGTAGGCCTCCACTAAGAAAGGGTTTTTGGAAATTCGACCTATACGAGGGTGAAAATGGGGAAAAAATCTTATTCCTTCAGTTAATAGACTTTAAACTTCCCACGAATACTTATCTAAGTAAATAATAAAGTAGTTTTTATAAATTACCCCCTTAATGGGGATTGGGGGGTGTCAAAGTTTGTATAGAAGAATTTTAGCGCGCGGTCCGATTAACTAGCAACTCAGTATTTATACTTACACCCAAAAATAAAGAATAATGTGTATCAGGGTTTTTCAAAAATCTACCACTAACGGGGTGAAAAGGGGTAGTCTTTATCACAGCTCAAACCACTGAACGGATTGGGCTGAAATTTGGCACACAGATAGTCATTATGACGGAAGCATCCAGTATGAAAGCATTTTTGGAAATTCGACCTTTAATGGGGTGAAACGAGAGGATACAAGTTATATGAAAAATCTTATATTCATTTGGTTAGTAAACTTGAAACTTGGTAGGGCACTAAAACTTAAAATAAAAAAGTAGGCGTTTAAAAAAAATCTCCTAACGGGGTGTGGGTAATAAAGTTTAAGGGGTAATATCATAAATAAATCTAAAGAACGTAAATATTAATTTTAGAAAACTATCTTTCAAAGGGGGTGGAGGGGTTGTTGAAGTTTTCAAAGGAAAGTACTAAAGCCACGCGGACGAAATCGCGGGCAAAGTGCTAGTTTAGATCTTAGATAAATCCCTTTACCATTTGTTAGAACAATGATATTTGTCTGGGTATGGTATGGTGCAAAGAAATGCTTTGATAAAAACGAATGTCATCAAAATATCTTCTATTATTCGCATTCCAATCTCTTACGGCCTTAGTACAAAACCAGATTTATCTTTAGAACCATCGAACTGTTTTGAATTTCGAACTTATTTTCCGACAATGCTAAATTGTCAATTACAAAAACTGACGATAGGACCTAAACGGTCCTTACTTACTGTGTATCGAATTGAAATATCGCTAATTAATATCGTAAAACCGAATATTTAGTTTTAGTTGTAAAAAAAGGATTTGGAAACTTTTCAAACGCCTTTTTTACACCTAAAACCGGTTACAACTTAAATTCAGTGTTATAATTGCAATTCATTATTAATATTCTAGTAAGTTGTTAGCGATATTTCCTAGTTCCATACAGTAATATTGCTAAAATAATCAAAACAGGTAAATATTAGACAGTTGTTTGCGACGTTGCCAACTTTCAGAATACACGCACTTAAAACCGAGTCTAATCTAAGTTGTCAATTTTGTATTAAGAACTTTACCTTGATCATAACTGGCTCGATGGTTTAAGCTTGGACTAAAGTTAGAACTCATTCTTATTTTATTTATTTATTGATACAGTTCTCAGTACCTACCCAGTTGTTTTCTTGTTGAAGTCTTAGTAATTTATTATGTCTCATTCTTTTCAGAGCTACATGCAGCCGCTAAAGAGACGGTCACACTTGCAGAGCAACGGTTCGTGAGCAAGCAAGACGAATGGCAGTTTGACAGTAACTGGCAGGAGGTGCTCAACCATGCCATCATTAAGGTGAGCTCTTGATTACCAATAAAAAAGCAGAAAGCTATTTAGAAAATTTATTAGTTTTTCAAATGCACGAAAATATACATTAAAATCTTTGAAAAACATTACACATGTTTTCTACTACTCTTGATAGTCCCCTTGGACTGAATAGTTGAAATAAGTTATGATATCTCATCGTAGAAATGTCGAAATTGTCAATGAGCCTATTATAGGACACCTAGTATACCCATTGAAATAGGCTCGCCCCTTATTACATGGGACTTAAAAACATAACAGGCGAAATGTGGGTGTGCTAGAGGTACACCTCTGCCTAACCCTTTGGGGAAACAAGCCGTGATGTTATATTCTATTATACCTACTCATGTTTCGTTTGTCTTTGCAGGTTATGGATGCTGAGAAACGTAAGGCGGAAAGTGGGCGAGAGCACCAGAAGCGAGCGGTCGCGTACATCGCAGCTGAGAAAAAGGTAAATACATTGATATTCTTGAATAATAACTTATATTATAAACGCGAAAGTTTGTAAGTATGGATGGATGGATGTTTGTTACTCTTTCACGTAAAAACTATTAAATGGATTTGGATGAAATTTGGCAAAGAGATAGTTTATAACCTGGATTAACACATAGGATACTTTTTATCCCGATATTCCCACGGGATCGAGACTTACGCGGGTGAAACCGCAGGGCGCAGCTAGTTGTTAATAAAATAAACTACTAATTTGTACCGTGTTCACCACGTGAGGTAGATCAGTAAATGACGTTCTGTTTTCCATTAAAATACTTAAGTAAATACCTACCATAACGCATTTAAAGATATGCGCGTCGCATAGTAATGAGACGCAGAGATATGTAAAACGAAAACACATAATGGAACAATTAATAATAGAAATCTATTATCTCCAGGTGACACAATTAGAAGAGAATCTTAAACGTAATATTATCAAATCACGAGTTTACTTTGAAGAAAAGAAACTATGCGACGAACAGTTACAAACGCAAAATCAGAAAATTGAGAAGCTACAACGGCTCATCGCTGACGCTAAGTTCCGATACTCAAAATCCCTCAAAGCCCTTGAAAAGATATCTGAAGAAATTCATAGAATGAGAGGCGAGTATCCACCAGACAAGGACACCATCCCTGTAGGACCCAGAGAACCAGGAGTTGGAGCAGAAAGAGATGCCATACATGACGAAGACACAGCAAAAGCTGAACATGAAAAAGACGAAGACTCCAGTCTTCAAGAACTAAGAATGCGAGTCAGAGAATTGGCTTCTAAACCTATAGAGAAAGACATAGAAACTGACGAAGCGTGGGCTTTAGAGCTGAACGAAACTATAAACAAGCTAGACCAGTTACTAATGATGAAGGAAAATAATCAGCAGAAACGATCCAAATTCACAGCCAGCTCTCCTAGGAATTCTAGCGCGCCATCTACAAGTACTAACTCAGGGAAATACACCCATCCACCGAGCGATAGCTGGAAAACTGAGACGAACCTGACAAGGACAAAATCTGCAAGCAAGGATGTTGTCTACGAGCATACTAACCCACCGATTAGTAAGACAGAGAAGTCTAAAAGCATGATGTCTTTAGACGTTCTCGCTCTAGCAAGAGATACCAATATGATGGACAGGGAATCTTATCTCAAAGCAGTGATCGAAGACAAGTCCCCAACAGGGACGTATACGGAAAGTACTTCGGACAGGAATGATACTCCCGACGAAATATTGATGGTGGAATGTGACTCCAGTGATTCTAACCAGAACCCAGTTATCAGGATGACAAGTTCCACTGTCTCTGATAGTGACAACAGCTAAATATGACGAGAGAAACACACGAGTTGGAAAAGTATATTTCTTTAATTGGTTGTGTAAATTTTACTAATTAAAAAAATATATAATAGAAAAAAAAAGTTGTGCCGTTTTTTGTTAGAAAAATCGGTTTAATTTTGTTCGTGAAAAATGCTTTAATTTGATTTTCGTTTATTTTTTTAATATTGATTGTGTGTAGTTTATTTAATCATGATTAAAATTCATTCTTTCCAATATTGAACGTCAATTTCTAAATGTTAGATGTTTTTTATAGTAAACTTGAAAAGTTAATAAAAATTGGTAAAATGATTTTCGTATTGATGTTTAGTTTAGTTTTGATGACAGTGCTAGTATTTTTATCAATGAAAAGATACTGATAAAAAAAATACTCAATTAGACTTATGATAAAACACAAAGGATAATTTATTAATGTCATGTTTATTATTTCATCTGTCAACTACTTGTGTACATGATATACCTAAGCGTTACTCACATTGTATATTCATAATTAAAGCATATTCCAAAAAAATATTAATTTAAAAGTTATAATGCATTACTGTCATTATGATAAAAAACATCCCACAAACCGTTGATTGCAAAAAAAATCATGATTATTATTATCATATACTTATTGTCATTAATTCTTGTTTGTAAAATAGAACATTGTAAGCACTTTGATAAAAATTCTAGCACTGTTTTAGCACGTTCATAGATTATGTCTTATGAGTGATTTAGGACGGTCGGTTTCGGAAAATAATTTCATGTAATACATGATGTCTGTAATAAGCGACATTACAAAATATAAAAATCCTTCATAAATGCCATTCTGGTAATGACAATATCGCTGTGGTCGCTGTATTGACGATACCATAGATAATATAATATATCATATAACTTTTTCAGTCTTCAACAGTATTATTATATCACTCTCTTTTTTATAACATTTTATTGTAACATATAATATTTACGAGACCGACTGCTTTATTTATAGTTGTTACACATTTAGGCCCGTGTCGTAATGGTTGCTCACACATTTATCTCTATTTTAAAACTAGATTTTGGTAGAAATACATACATATGAAATCTGAAAGTTTTGAATCAAGATTGTACGATTCACATTTGAGGATAATTGTTGCAATACGATTCTCAAGCTGTGCTCACACGGGCAATTAATTGCTCAATTCTTGGCTAGACCTTGATGATTTGGCAATTTACGGCAACGCCAATATTGTACAAAAATTACCATGAAATTGCACAATTTTAGTTGCCCGTGTGAACGCACTATTAGAAATAAATGTTAGATATGACACTTTAGTTCACTTATGAGCCATACCAGTCCACCGACTATAGCTCACAAATTATAACTTATTTTTAAATCGTATATCTCTATGGCCTATGGAAGATTTAACTATCTGATAAGGCAGCTTAAGTTAACGAATAATATAAAAACCATCACCGGGGTGATTCGCGCGGCGTTGTTATGTTTAAGACACGTGTGTCGTGAAACAATAAAACGATCCGCCGCGCGAATTCACGATAGACGCGTTCATATGTCACTCATTTGTTAGAAAAACCAGAAAGCGCCTTTTGTTGGCGCGTTCAGGCTGCCGTACAAAATTAACCCGCGACGGCGATGTTCGCGCGACGATCGCTTTGGTTAGGACACGACATCAGAATTCCATCATTGACAATCTTTTGTCTGCTAGTTTTGAGGCACACATTTGAATGTTTTAAGTACAATTCACGAATGGCACAGATTCATGAATTGAAAGGGCTCTCGTATATTTTGTATTCAAGATTTTATAAACAATTTTATACCAAAGGAGTTGAACCTAGATTGAATAAGCTCGGAGTCGTTGTTTGAATAGATAGAAGACTTGTTACGCCTAGTCATGTCTAGTTGCGGCGCGAGAATAGATAGCGGTTTTTTTTTTGTCATGTTGAGCTTATTGGTCCGCACCCTAATTTCGTAACACACGATTAATCATAATCTAAATCATTTTGAAGGATATTCCTAATCCATATGTTCGTACGTTGCTTCAAATTATTGTGCTCGACAACGTAAATAACTAAATGAATGTTTTTGAACTGTCAAAATGAAACAGTTTGTTATTGATCGTGTGTTATGCAATAAGGCGGATTGCGGAGCGGATTTATCAGACGGAGCGTCCTGAGTGACGGCGCACCGCCGTTGTTTGTTGCTATAGCACTACCGTTGCCATAGAAACGAACCGAAAGACATGAAATTGTAATAACGTCCTGTCAGAATATTAATCAACGATTAATTCGTGGTCACTCACTCAGGACTCAGCCTGAGGGTGCCGGTTGGAATCAAAATATAGGTTCTAGAATGCGATTGACAATCCTTTAATGTTTACTCAGTGTGTGATTTGGATATTTGTCTGACATGTCGTTTATCAGTGATAAAATTTATACTATGAATGAATTATGGAGCTTTATATGGTACATAAAAACTCACAGACTGCTTATTATTTTTGAAATCAAACGCTTAATTCAAATAACATCATTACATAAAATTATTCATTCAAAGCGCGGTTATCATTGCTCAAACAAACATAACATCTTTACAGTGCCTTCATTTCTCATTAAAATATTCATTAAAATAAAATAACTTAGCCCAAACAGAAGACTGGTTGAGTTTGGTACTTATGACGGTTGTAGAGCTAATTATATAAAAATAACACGATGAGGGTTCGCTAACATACTCATAAGTTTAAGAATAATAAAAATATGTTTTGAACTATCAGCATATTATTTTAAGGAGATGCATTTACGAAAATTAAGTGGAATGTGGCAATGGGTTTGTACTAATCAAGTATTTTTTTATTGGTTCAATACTTGCAAAGCAAACCTGTATTGTACCAATATGGCTTTAAAACTAACATTTAAACCGTTTAATTAATTTCGTATTATTGACTATAGTTGTCTCGTTTTAGCATGACTATAGCGGTCAATGACCCTCTTAAATTTTCTAGCATTTATATATTTCAAAAACTTATATTAAGTCTGTTAACATCCTGAATCAATATCTATCGTGATTTTCAACATGTTTCAATAACGAACACCTATACATAGTTTATTGTTTGGGTTCCTACGGAGAGATATTATGGAAAGGGCAATGACCGCTATTGCTATGCTAAAACGCGACTACTATAACACTAGTTGTGTTGTGATGTAGGACTCATTGTCACTTGAACGTGTATGAATAAAATTATTTACATTTTAAGATGACATTAGGTTATACTTACTTATTTAATAATATTGATAGCACGGCAGCATATGAAACGCGTATCCCAGAAACTATGATATTATGAATAATCTGCAGGCATAATTTAGCCTATTGAGAAACCAGAGTCAACATTTTTTCACACTGAAGCCTCCTCTACACCTTGGGCCGACATAAGCCAATGTACGCCACAGTATACTTAATCTATTATCAGAACATTGAACTACCGTCATTTGAGTAAACTTTTCGTTGTAATATAGACATTCTGTGGCTTATATTTGCGCGTTTTGGGCCAACGTGTAGAGGGAACAGAATACAAATGTGCTCATTGGCCACAAACGATCATACTAATCCCTAGTATAGCTTGTACACTCAGAAATGAAACGCCCGACTACCGAACACGGCGCCGCGTGCTTATACGTAAAATGCTGTCTTGGGGCGCATCATTTCAGATCTGAACAAGTCCTACTGAATATCAGACAGTTTTGAATACTGAGATTTTTATGTGGAGTAGTAGTTTTTCATTCAAAAATATTTTTTTACCACGACAACTTTCACATTATTCCAGTTTCAAAAAATCGATTGAAATTAACAGCATCTTCAAAGATTTATCGTTTGTCTGTTCACAGTGTTCACAAAACGCACCTTTGGTAATATTGTGTCGCACTTTCAGAGTTCTCACATAAATGTTGTACACATAGTAATCAAATCTGTATGTTCAAAATTTAATTACACTCTACGTGTTTTCAATAAAAATTGTTCTAAATTATTGTGTTTTATTATTTATTTGCCTTTCTAGCGCGGTCGATATGGGGCCACTGTACTTTATGGACTGCGCTAATATAGATAGTCAAAACTTACCGTAAACTTACGCTTCGATCTGTACAAATAACGCTAAAATGGACTGATTTTGGTATCTATCTTACCCTTAGAGCTTTTGTACAACGCTGCCGTAACCGAGATGTCACTCAGACGGCGGCGCTGAAGTAGCGATACATATACTATGGCCGCGTGGCCAGCCCACTACCGTCACCCCAGTCGCCGAAGTTTCAAGTAGTTCGGCGCGACCGCTGCGTTACTGGGCCCGAGATTGTGACGGGCCGATATCTCGGCAATACAAAACACTTTAGATCCTACCCACACATTACCATCGCACCGCGCAGTTCGCCCGTCACTGGGAGGTCACGTTCGGTTCGGATAATTTCGTTTCCCAAACGCTCTTCGACTGTGGTGGACAAACGCCTTTAGGGCTTTCGATCAAATATATTTATTATAATATCTTCTTTCTGGGGACTCAAGAAAAAGGTAGAGATAAAAGGATGGTCGATAAAATAAAGAACAAGTTATTCTTTACTCCACATATATTTGACATCTGATATTATTAACGGTCCCATATAAACAATAGCTTACACGATTACATAACATCACGAGGGTTACAGAGGAAGGCACTTCTACAATAAGGTACACTAAACTCGATCTCGTGGACGATAAAAAACCTACAGGGTTAGCTGGCCGATTGAAATTATTATATAGACATGATTTTAAAATACGTTCTGCGACATTAAGCCTCTTTTTTTGAAAAGATAATATTCACAATTTTTAAATTTTATTGGTGTTAGAAATCGGGTGCACGAGGGCGGGAATTGAGAGTCGTCAGACACAACTTTCCGAAGTCTTGCATCAAAATATCGCAAAACGCTTGCTTAGACAAAGACTAAAAAATATTATAGAATTTTATGTAATGGATAAACTAGTTTATTTTATTTACATATATAAGATGTTTATGATGAAATGGAAGGTAGTTTAGACTTTGGCTCAAACTACATGATTATAATATGTAACCCTATTATTAACGACAAGATTGTAACAATCGTAATGGAAGTTAAATACTGCAATACTACTTCTACTTTCTTTAAGAATTATAAATACAATAAATAACAGACACTGCGCAAGCGCATCCAAGACTCTATGGTACAAAACATTACCCTTCCCTTTCTGCAGTCGAGTTAAAACTGGCCATTCTCCCTAAAACACCCACCCCCACCCTGTTGTATTTTATTGAAATTCTATGAAAGACAGGATTTTTTTAAATTTAAAATTACATTAAATGACTGCCCAAAAAAATAATCTAATAAACATAATTTGTACTGTAAACAAAAAAAAAACGAGATATGATGCTAAGCACTAATTAAAATGGAATAAAAGAAACTCTTCAAAGACATAATATTATTGAGGTCTTCGTTAGCTTAGTATCATTAATATCAATAATTTAGTATAAAAATACTCTTTACCAAAACTAAGTTTGAAGTACATACGACATGGAAACAATGGAAATAAGTAAATATAGATTACAAGGATTAATCAAAATGATCTAAGATTATTAAATAATAAGGACTAAATACAATCAACTAAATCTCAAGGTAGGTAGTTAAAATTTCAATGATGTTGAATCTCAATAAATATTATAGCTCTTACTTAAAAACAAAATATCTAAATTTTTCTGCAAGCACACAAGTGTCCACCTAGACGTATGAACATAATATACCACAGAAAAAAATGATCATGAATATTAGCCTTAAAAATAATAAAAACAACATTCAACTATCAAAAACAATTATTATCATAAAATAAATTGTATAATCCATTCAGTAAACATTGAAAGAATAACTGTGATTTTCAATTTAATAAAAATAATATAATAATAATGTGCTTAGAATTAAAATCAACTAATGTATCGATAACGGTTGAGAAATGGCCACTGGGCAGTGTTTAAATATTAATATAATACTATACCGAGGTAACGTTACTTGAAATATATATAATTTTCTATGATAAAAATTCGCTTCTGCAGTACACGATATTTTAAAAGAAAAATACAATTTCTATACGCAAAATAGTCGTCAAAAATATTCAATATTTCAATTAAAATTGCTGGCAAATTCTAATAAAACATCAGAACTTTCGTACACTGTAAAAGCGATTTATAAGTTTTAAGTAATTCTTTGAGCACCCACAGTGCTTTAACACTAAACATACACTCTCGGACTCTTTAATCGAGCCACCCTACTTTTTAACCGACTTCTTAAAAAATACGTATTATTGTAGCTTACTAAAAAAAAATACCCAAGCAAAGTTAATAAAATTTATATGTGACCAACTGACAACCGCGCAAGTTCAAAAAGAATTTTGAAAATCGGTCCACAATTGACGAAAATATTGATGAACATACATAAAAAAATATATACAGCCCAATTGAGAACCTCCTCCTTTTTTATTTTTTAAGAAGTATGGTTGTGAATTCAAATTTGGAATGGCCATTATATCGGGCTCAAAACTGTAACCAAACTTTTTCTTTGACTTAACACTATTTTGATGTTGTAGAGTTTTATACCTAATATGGAAATGCATATAGGCTCAATTTATTAGTCCGGGAGTGTATTATTTGACATGATAATAAAAATATCTATTATAACCTCTAGATTACTGCCATATTAGCCGGTTAGTAACTATCCGAACATATTTGTACGATAAACGCATATTAAATGCATCGTTATGAGAAGTCTCACTCTAGAGAAGATATTCTTTTTCAACACGTAACATCCCAATGAAATACCACATAATCTCAATATTAGAATTTAGGCGAATCCAGTAAAGAAATGTGACAATATGTGACCAGGGGGCTAACTCAGGGTTAATCCGAAGAGAAGTATTGGATTGGACAACCATGATTGCCCCAACTATACAATTTTGGGGCAACCATGGTTGCCGGGCGCTTGAGTGTGAGAAGATCTGATAAGAAAAATGAAGTAGAAAGAAGGAGAGTATAGGTAATTATTATTTAGCTTGTTTGAAGTTTTTTATTTTCAAGAAAAGTTTGACATGAAATGTATACTCATCAACGGAATTGTATACGATTTTGTCATAGTCATATTTACATATTGTAACTCATAATTAGTTACATAATGATTAAATAAATATAACTATCAATAAAATAGTTAAAAGTAACGCATAATTCTACTTGACAGCCCAATGCAATGAAATCATACGACAATTTCTAGCTTCTAAAATAATTGCCGAAAGTTCCTACAACCTGGATTCGCCATCACAAAAATCGACATACCTAACCTACGAAGATTTGGTCATAAGCTACATTGAACTATTATATCTTAGATTTGGGTATAGTGACCACGTCGCGCCACCAAGGTGCGCGCTCGAACGCTCCGGGGTGACTGAAGAACGCTTTCTGAATGTTTTGATAAAGCTGTAAAAGGAAAATGTCATTTAATACTATATTCTTGTAGTCTTCTAAGAGCTGAATTCCTCTTACGCCTATGTCGGTCGCCTACGGGTACCAATCTACATGGTCTTCACATGATCTGACCAAGATTATGTATGGACCTTAAAAGAGACTGTGACCTTTAAGTTTGTTTCGGCCTTTCTTCTCAGAGTAGTCAGATAGGAAACGCCGACCTCATCTAGTTTAAAAAATGTGATTGACGTGTAAAAGTGTTTGTACTAACCCACTTACAGAAAATAAATCATTTAACGTAGAACGCGCCGCGGACGTCAGCGTCGCAGTATGGTGCTTTATAGAACACGATGTATATACGTACGCGACCGCCATCAACGTAAGAGGAATTCAGGCCTTACACCAGTCGTATCGGCAAGAAGTAAATGAGAACGGCTCATATAGGGTGTTAGGGTAAACACCGTTATCCTTGAAAGCATTAGTTTGGTTTCATTTATAGAACGTAAGACAAGAGTATTAAACCCTTTCACCCTCTGCGCTAGGGCAACGAACTTGCGTGTCAACACGGGCGAGGGGTGCGGGACGTGACCTGACCGGCCGCGAGCGCGACCCCTCCCTCAGTCAGTCAGCTGTTTCGCTAGCGACCACGGCGTCGGATAGAAACTTTTAAAAATCTTTTAATGAAAATAACTTTTTTTTTTGTTGTTACTTTGAAGGACCAAGTAACAACAAAAAAAAAAGTTATTTTTATATTTAAGTCAACTACCCATGGTGTGAGTGACAACGGTGTTTACCCTTACACCCTGTATAATGCAGCCTTTAAGCTCCAACATGCCCCGAGATCGACAAGCCCCTAGATCACCCGAGAAACGTGAGGGTGAATAGTTTCTCGCCGTCTCCTTGTCATTGATTTTGTCTTCTCGCGAGACTATCGTTAGTCTGGAGGTCGCATTAGTCAGCAAGATGGAAACAGATCAGTCTGCTTTACTTTTGGGGGCTTTGAGACTATTCTTTAATTTACCATGATGATTCATAGTCTAGCCAAGTAATCAAAAAATCTTATCAAGAAAGTAAAAAATCTTATAATCTAAAGTCGCTCAAAAATCTAGAACTATTGATGAAAAGATTCAGTGGAAGTGGTACTATGTAGTATTAAGGATAGTTAATAAATTCTGTAAAAACTTACATTGCCATCACTCTTGCCGAGCACGGAGTTGAGCACGAAGTCTGTGGGCGCGAGCGCGTCCACTACGCCCACTATTTCTCCCTTCAGTTCGTTACAGAGCTCTAGTACTGCTTCCCTCAGTAATCGTGCTAGTGATTCACCCTAAGAAATACAAAGAATATAACATTTTTTCAACAACCAACGTTTTAAGATAATGATAATCATACTTTTGAATTTGTCATGGAATTCCGCTTTACTCTGACTTCACCTTTTCCCACTAGGGAAAAAGGAACTAGGTACACTAAGGGGTTGGATTATGGCAAAAATAAAAACAGTTTTAATAATAAAATACGAGTCGAATTGATAACCTCCTTTTTTTTAGAAGTCGGTTATTTATAGGAATTATTTGTACGAGATTAGGATGATTCTGAAGCAGCTAAAATACCACAAAGCAATGTCGCCACAGTTGGACATATGCCATAGGCTTTTCGCGAAACCCCCAGAGAGGCTTTGCGGAGCCCCAGGGCTCCGCGGAGCACACTTTGAGTATGGATGCCCTAGAAGATCACAATCATGATCGTGAAGTTAAACATTCGTAAAACTTTAATACACATACCTGTGCATACCCTCCTTGATACAACTCGACCAGATGCTGATCCAGCGACCACAACCCATACAGACAGAACAGCTTGGTCAGTACCGGGTGCAGGCTCTGTTCCTTCTTATCCAAAGACTCTAGGAAGAATATAATCGCCAAGTATTCAGCATACGTCTTTGTAAGTTCCTTCCATTTGTATACTTGTGACTTCGCACGTGCTTCGAACTTTGACAAGCCTTTAGCGATCTCTGATTCGTATTTCTCGTGCGTTTGTTTTAGGAGATAGCATATTAACCATCTGTATGTTGTTGTTATGACTGTAGAAGAAAAGAAAAACTGTTTAGGTGTCATAAAGTAAAAAGTCATTGCTAATTATTTTAGAAGACTTGAATGCATTTCTTATCATTTAGTTTTGGTCATAAGATGGCAGTCTTTAATGAATCGACTGCACTTTATCACAAAAATAATGGGCCTAAGATTAAACCTTGCGGTAACCCCAACCGAAACAGTTTCTTCGAAAAATGTTTCGACGCCAATTTTAATACATTATCTCTTTACGATCTTGCCGTATAATTAAGTACGAAAAACCCTTTTCAAAACTCCACAAAGACCAAGTTTCCAAGTCAATCCATCATGATGAACATAATCAAACGCTTCACCAAGATCATCTAACACACCCAAACCATTTTTTAAATTATTTCAAAAATCAAATCCAACTCACACTCTCTAGTCTTCAGTTCATCAGTCCTGCTACACCGGAACCTTGCAGCGATCCACTTTTCCCAATCCTTGAGGAACGTCACGGTATTAAGGGGCGAATCCACAGTCCCTCCGGAGCGGGCTGATTGGAACTGTCTGAGCAACCAGTTGCCGGTCTGTTGGGACAGCACGTTGTTGTCGCCTTCGTACGTTACGGTTGCTTCGTGGTTGCTGCGGATGTCGCCAAGGTTTGCGCACTGGAGAAAAAAGGGGGGGCATTTAAATTTTTTAAATTCGTTTTGGGGTTCTCAAATTCAAGTATTTTACATGTATGCTGGGTAGTGGAGATTAATATTGGGTCCCCACCTAGAAATTTGAGTCGAACCTCGTCACTTCTATGATTTAAAATCTCGAATAATGACCATCATAGAAAACTACCAATTTTACAAAAAGTTATTATACTTAGTTTTCTAAACATGAAAAATGCCTTAAAAATGACTCCTCATTTTGTTAGCAGAAATGACCACATTTTTTTTTTAACTTAGCCATAGCTTCGTTTTGTCGCTTAATCGAAGTGGCATAATATGCCATATTATGACGTTATCTTAGTTTAAACATCAGTGCATAAAAGTTTGAAAACATTAGTATTCATGGTTGTTCTATAAATTAAGAAAATGTTAGTATGAAAAATGCAACTTCTTGAAAATTCCCCATACAAAACGCTGATTTCATAGGGGACCTAATATTTTAACAAACCTTTACTCAGAGAAATCTCTTATTTTTTTACTCAGGTCTTTCTAAACGGTAGGCAATAAATATGGTCGTCACCTCGCATAACCATGAGGTTCCACGTTACGTTAACTGACTGATTTGATCGTAATATTTCTGTTTTCAGAATTATCTTCGATAGCACGCACTAGAGGCGTATTATCGAGAAGACTTCAAATTCACACGCAAGACAATTCTAGCAACACTGATTCTATTTTTTTAAATCTGTTATGATCCAACTAGACAGCTACAGCCGTGTACTGACCGGTGTTACGGGGTGTCATGTAACATGTTACAAAGCGAGCATTCGTGTGATACGTGGAAACGAACACGTGAGGAACGAGCGCATGTTACACGGCGTAACGTAACATGCTCGATGCGAATGGTACATTACGCCCCGTAACACCGATCAGTACACGGCTTACGAGGAGGCTTGGTGTGCTTTCTCTAACGATACCTGCAATGATGGAAAAGCTTCTTTCGGCTTTTACTTTCAGCAATTTCAATACATTATACTTACTTTTAAGTATCCATGTCCACCACAAGCCTCGCGGCACTGCTGTGCGGCTGACAGTACGGTCCACGTTAGCAGTGGCTTACTGCACGATACCATCGCGTGGATCTCTGATACTGCCTCACTCTGTAAGACAACATTATAATTTTGCTGATATAGTTTTATATTGAAGTAGCTTTTGACCGCGGCATTGCCCGCGTGGATGTCAGAAAATATCCCACGAGAACGTACTCTAACTTAAAAGTCATTGTTTCAAACTAGGATGAGAATTATGACTTTTCGAACGTCAAAATTACATAAGACAGTCCCCCAAAACGCCCACCCTTCACCACTTCCTAGTGCTTTAGCTGGGAAGAAGAAGTGGCGCAACAAACTGTCTAGCAGCACAGCTGTCGGTTCAGTTAGAGAAACTTGATTCAATTGCGGCGGTATTTATTTATTTTAATATTTATGTACACACAGTAAAATATCAGAAAATTATCATATTTCAGTTACTCACAGACTTATCACTCTGATAAAAGCCTGTAGCACTCAAAATACGTCATATTTTTTCGATAGGTCAACCTCTCTCTATCATTCAAAGAAAGCCACACTTCAATACTGAAATAATGAATGCGAGAAATGAAGATTACCTTGAAATATGTTAAAATATTACTTTTACGTACCAAATTATCTACTTTCATTCCTGCGTTGGATTTCTCGACGATACTTAAGTATACTCTGCTAAAATTTTCTATGTACATCCTGAAGACTACTGCGGCTGCTACATAGCCGAATAAACGCCATTGCTGTAGGAAAGAAATAACAGTCGTTAATTGTTGTCTCAAAACGGAGAAGGAAAACACCGTGAGGAAACCGGCATGTCCTAGAACCAAAAATTCGAAGACATGTGACATCTACCAACCCTCAGTCCCCACATCTCACAGAGAAGAGGCCAGTGTCCCAACAGTGGGAACGTTATAGGCTGATTATGATGATGATGAATTGTTGAACAATTCGAGGGGCTCGTGGCTAAGTAATAACAGCCGCACGGGTCGATCCATCAGGTTAAGCTACGCTTGCCGGGGTTGGTCCGTGGATGGGTGACCATTTTCACATATCGAGACTCCTCCGTGCCTCGGAATGCACGTTAAGCCGTTGGTCCCGGCTGTCATTTGTAGATCTTTGACAGTCGTTACGAGTCGTCAGAAGCCCGAAAGTCTGACAACCAGTCTAACCAAGGGGTATCGTATTACCAAATTACTGGGTTGTGGAGGTCAGATAGGCAGTCGCTCCATGTAAAATACTGGTATTCAGCTGCATCCGGTTAGACTGGAAGCCGACCCCAACATAGTTGGGAAAAGGCTAGGCAGATTGATTGGGGTTGGCTTCCAGTCTAACCAAATGCAGCAGAATAACAATTGTAGAATCCTGTTATTCCCGTATTTAAGCTGATTATCACTACACTGGCTCATTCCCACACCAAGCATCTTGTATCAGCACGCTTCACTCTTCAACCATTTCCCGCCATGCGTGGTGAACTGACAGTTGACATTAGTGACAGCGACCTCACTGCTGACGTATCTATTAAATAGATACACTACACCAGTATTTTATATGAAGCGATTGCCTATCTGACATCCACAACCCAGTTACTGGGTAATACGATACCTCTTGGTAAGACTGGTTGTCAGACTTTCAGGCTTGTGACGCCCCGTAACGACTGTCAAAGATTCAAGAATGACAGCCGGGTGCAACGGCTTATCGTGTTTATAAAGGTTTAATTGAAATAAATGCTTTGCCTTTGTAAAGTATTTTCAGATCATCAGATTAAACTACAACATAATTGTCAACCAACATGTAGCTCGTACTCGATGAGCGAGATCTCATTGTTTCTCTCCCCGAACTGAGTTCGCGTGGCCGCGTACCGAATCGCGATGGTGACCGCGCTCGCTATCGAGTGGCAGCTCTCTTGCATTATGCCGATGCGACCTGCAAAGATTAACACAAAATTATGTTGTAGGAAAAAAAAAATGTGTGGACTGTATGAATCAAGCATTATTCTTCCAAGATGTCTAAAGACCTGATAAATGTAACGTAGATCGGAAGCGGGAGATTTATTTCTAACAATGGATGAATGGAATGGTGATGGAATGGTCTCGGCTTAGTGACAGCTGGTAGCATATGATACCTTGCTGTCACGATCCTGCAGTCATTCAGATAATAGTATATTTTTGAAGAAAGTCGTGACCATTTTAGTTAGTGTAGTGTATAAATTAAATAGTGAATAAATAATAGTAACAATGCTGTTCTATACATGTAACACATGAACAAAGTGTTTTCATCAATTATTAGCCCCTTTCTTAGGGGCTAATGTGTTACGAAATTGTGTAAAAGTGCAAATTTACACTATTCTTAGTTATAACATAATCTATCTCGTAAAATATTAAGTTAAGAGTTAAATTGCTTATTAGCCAATTAGGCTAGATTGTAATCCATTACTAAGAACATTAGTCCTTATTAATAAAGAAAAGAAAAAAAGTCGTGAATGCAGTTGAACAGTTAGCAATCTAAATAGAATCTACCCTGAAGTTTTCAAACAGATCGCAGATTACATCAAACTTTAGTTTGATAATACAGGGTGTAAGGGACAGCCCTCCACAAACTAACAGGGGGCATTCAGCTACTTATTTTGAATCCTATCCCACCGAAAATTTTCTTATGAAAATGTTTTTTTTTTTCAATATTTTTTTTATTTCCATGTAAAATTATATTCTCTGTAGGCAGCAGTCCATTTATATAAATAAAACAGCTAAAATAAAAACAACCAGCAATGGATGTTGAAATACTATAGCGAACGTCGCGTGAAATTCAAAATTTACATTGATAAACAACGCGGCGCGAACGCGCCCCCCTGCCACGGGGAGTGCGGCTATGTGCGTTGTGCAACGGTAACGATACATTGCATGTGAGGTAATAAAACAAATCAGGTTTATTGGATTCCCATAACGTTCCTGAAATAATTTCATGTACCGGCCGTCTTAGTATGATATACTGAATTCATCCCATCAGTTTGAGGAGGGCTGTCCCTTACTCTCGATATTGTCATACATCTAAAACACACCTGCTGAAAGGTTCTCCAACGCCGCCCCCAATATCTTGGAGGGATCTGAGAAGGAGGACTCGTAGATTCCCTCCTCCGTGACATCCGCGGTGCGGTTGAGAAGGTTCTCTCGCGGTATCCGGTACTGATTGAACATTATGAACCTAGAAAAGAGGGAAAAATGGTTGCAGTTTATTTCAATAGTCAAGATAACAATAACAAAGCCAAAAAAAACACCCAATATATAATAAGGTTATCCTTTGCGATGTGTCAGTTTAAAATCTTTGAAACACCCTGTATACACATATAAAAAGGTCGATTTTAGAGTTAAGAAAACTGCATTCAAAGATTTTGTTAATGCAGTTTTCTTAACTCTAAAATCGACGACACGGTTACATCTACCTCACATAGTTTGAGAATGTTTCTAGTCCATACAGACTGTCCCAAGGAAAGGATCACCCTGTAAATCGATTATCTAAAGATTCACTTTATTTGTATGCTATCTGACACAAAAACAAGCCTAGCTAATACATTATTTTAGAAAATTGCTATTTTGTGTTACAACTTCACAACTACATATTACTAGTAGTTCTGCGAACAGTAGACCTCGCCGGCACATACTTTTTGCAACGATTAACCTTCAGTTAGTTGCGCCAAAATAATCACACTGTTAGTCACGTGGGGTATGTGCGGATCTCAAGAGTTTATTTGTGAATCAAGGTATCAAAGTAGGTAGTACCTACTTTCTAAGCCCATCAACGTAGATACGGGTCCGTTCGAAAGTGCTTCGAAACTTTGGAGTGACCTACACCCGATTAATCAACTTTTTTGAACAGGCAAAAACACATTGCGTGTAAAGGTTTGTACATTGAGCAGCAACCGTGCGCGGCGGCCGCGCGTGGCTTTGGACGACTGCCGCGCGCGAACTCTTCTGTCTAGCTGCTGTCTTTGGAAGAATTATTAGCAGAGCGACGCAATCGCTTTCTTGCCAACTGAAGTGTGTGGCATTTCTGTCTGTCGCGCAAACATTCGTCGGTTTAGTCCATACCAGAGCGCGGCGCGGGAGAAATGTGTCCTGCAAACGCCGCGTGTTGCAGCCACGCTCTTGCCGCGCAATGTTTGGACACCTTAAGGGAGCGACTGGGTGCGGTTTGGTACGTGTACGTACGGTACGTATTAACCCGTCGTATGCCGTAATTACAGACACAATTGAAAATCCATTGTTTCTCAACGAGATCCACGGCATACCAAAGGTTAATGTACACAAACAATCCGAACTTGTTGGGATTTTTCGTGTGTTCAATGCGATATCACCGGAACACTACCTATTTGACGGAGAAAAACGTATTCAGTGTGCGCATTCAATTCATTTTACCACGGTCTTTCCGGCCTATATAAAAATGTACTCTGTGGTTTATAATAAAATATTTTATTATATATGTAGGTACCAACCATTGACAGGTACCAACGCTGTTCATGATTTAACCAATTACATTTTTCCTGTCAAAAAAAATGACAGATATCAATACGTCAACTTCAAATTAAAATAATAACCGGCCAAGTGCGTGGATCACGCACAATGAAGGGTTCCGTAGTTGAGATATAAATTTATCTCCCAAGAACAAACTTTTAATGTTGTAGTTGAAAAACATGCTCTCCCATACATTCCAACTGCAATGTCAATTGATCGGTTATTACTCGTTTACTTGTAAAGGATACTTAGCTGTGATAGTTTACAACCATTTAAATGGCAGGGGCACTTGACTCTAACAAAAATTAGCACTTTAAAGCTTAATATTTCGCGAACGGATCCCTGAATCAAAAAATAATTTTCACACACCCACACGACACCCCATAACATGGGACAGTTGAGAAAAAGAAATCACTTTACGCGTAGGGAGGGGAGGTACCTACCCTACAAAAAAAATATTTAGCATGTTTTTTTTTTTTTTGGTGTGTTTAATGTATGCCAAATTACAGCTTTCTAGTACTAAGATCCTCTGAGCTAAGCCGCGGATAGACCTACAGACATGGCGAAACTTTATCGGTTCCTTGTTGACTGCTACAGAACCATAAAAGCCAGAAAAATTATGAGCAAAAATTTGTAGGCCAGCTACAAAAATTAACAAATAGGTTTTAATAAATAGTGAGCCATTACTATTACATTACATTACATTTACTGCATTTTGAGAAGCTATTCTGCTCATCATGCCGAAGATCCTTATCAGATCGTCACCAAATTTTTTTGAGACCTACTTATAGTTACCACCTTTCAAATAAAAAAAGATTCATCGTTATCGGATCTTTAAAGGCGGAGATATCCAATAGCCCCCTTTTTGCCCCATTTTGGGGGAAGTAGCCCTCCAATCAAAAATCCTCGACGACAAAAAATTACAAAAAATTCGTTATACCTATACACCAAATTTCGTCCAGATCGCATGTGAAATACGACCTGTAGACGAGTACGTACAAACTGACAAATTTGCCGATTTTGCCAAACTGATGCAGAGACGCTAGGCTCGCTCGGTCAATAAAAACAAAGTCCTACGCCGCGTCTGTATGTCTGTCTGTTAGCGATAAACTCAAAAAATACAGAACCGATTTTCATGCTGTTTTCACCTATGGATAGAGTGGTTCTCGAGGAAGGTTTTAGTATATAATAACCGACATCCACGCGATCGAAGCCGCGGGAATCAGCTAGTAAAACATATAACGTTGAAAACATTCTGTCATCCTGGCTGATGATTTTTCGTATGAATGGCTTTTAAATAGGACGCGGCCTTATTTTAAGGCCGCGTCCTATTTAAAAGCCATTGTCGAGCGAATACGGGATCGTCTCGCTCATAGCCTCATATGCCACGTTTTGTTGAGTTAACTTAAACGCGTGGTCGCGCCGACAGAGGGCGTTTTCTGGTTTTCCGAACAGTGATAATGCACGCGGCGATCGCTTTTAATTAGGACGCGGGGTGAGCCTATTAGGTTTGTACACGCGACAATACTGGGTGTTAGGGTAGACACCGTTATCCTTGAAACTAGTGGTAAAAATATACTTTTTCAATGGGACCAAATTTGAAATCGCAAAAAAATAATCTGCTGTTCCATACATTTTGTCGATTTAAGTGAACACAAATGAATGGAACAGCAGATTTATTTTTTCGAGTTGTCATCTAAAATATACTTTTTCAATGGGACCAAATTTGAAATCGCAAAAAAAAAATCTGCTGTTCCATACATTTTGTCGATTTAAGTGAACACAAATGTATAGAACAGCAGATTATTTTTTTTCGAGTTTTCAACTTTGGTTTGTTTCAAGGATAACGGTGTCTACCCTAACACCCTGTCTAACACAATCGTATAATTTCCAAACAAATTTCCTATGACAAATCTTCTTATCAACAACTTACGAGACAGTCATTAATGATATCGTATAAATCATACGATTGATTCTTTTAAGAGTGAGTCTACGTGTGAATTTGCCTGTAATTTTTCCTCTGGAAGGTAAAACCATTTAGGTACTCATACAAAAAAAATAACGGGTATTGGTCACCAGCGTGCCTCGGAAAGCACGTTAAGCCGTTGATCCCGGCTGTCATTTGTGGATCTTTGACAGTCGTTACGAGGCGTCAGAAGCACGAAAGTCTGACAACCAGTCTAACCAAGTGGTATCGTATTACCCAGTTACTGGGTTGTGGAGGTCAGATAGGCAGTAGCTCCATGTAAAATACCGGTATTCAGCTGCATCCGGATAGACTGGAAGCCGACCCCAACATAGTTGGGAAAAGGCTAGGCAGATTTTTTTTTTTTGGTCACCAGCAATGACTATAAATAGCCTCACCAGACACCACTCTTGTTTTCCGTGTTGGTGATTTCAGAACGTTAGATCCAGATTTCCTTATGATAATATTTTCCGCTCAGTTTAATTTTATAGAATTTAGGTCAGCCGTCTGACCTAGAAACTCTGGAAATGGCATGCTTTTGGTGTCTGAATTATCTTATTTTCAGAAGTCAAGTGTAGGTAGTGTTCTGATCTAGAATTGTCATTTATATCTGTATTTTTTATGGTGTACATAATAAAGAGTATTCTATTCTATTCTATCGAAGGTTTTAATAGTACAGAAAATTTTGTTCCGGATAGGCGTCAATTAGAACAATTTCCTATTACAAAGATTTACCTCTTATTTAGGAGGTTAGACTGGGAATTGACGCTGGCAATCTTATTAAAAAAAATAGATTTAAATATTCTAGAACTATTCTTGCCAATATAATTATCATACGATTCCCACTGACTCATACGCGACACTATCATTTCGCGACGACGTTTACATAAGATATCATTACAGATAAGTAATATAAAAACGATTGTAAAAAATACGTAGAAACCGATAAAAAAATAATGCGCGTGTAATTTAAGAACATACTGGCAGCCTTGGTAGTGGTAACCTATAAAGAATTTACGACTAAGACTGTGTTCACACTATACCCCATTTGAAATAAGATTAGACATTTAAATAAACCTTTTTTACAGTCAGTTCAACCGATTTTGACTTCTATTGCGTTGGTAGCATGACAAATGGCAGCTGCAGTTCAGACAGTTGGTATTGTGTAACCTTTTTTGCTTTCAATGGCAACCTTATGCCTACGGTATAGAAGTCAAAATCGGTTGAACGGACCGTAAAAAGGTTTGTTTGAAGGTCTAATCTTATTTCAAATGGAGTATAAAACAGTTTTAAGGGTTCCGTGGCCAAAGTATTTCACGGAACCCTAAGACTACGCCGCCGACCGTGTGCGAAATCTAGACGTAGCCAGCTGAAACTTTTAATAAAAATAATGTAAACCATAATACTTCATTTTTTTTTTTTCAACTTTGTCGTTGATTTAATGAGACTGTAAGTTTTGTTGCCAGTGTGCGCGCGCGCCATAATTGTTTTCATAGCTGTCTATACCCACTTATGACTAAAGGCTCGTGCAAACAGACGCGAAATCGCGGGCGCGCCAGGTAGCGGTACCTTTGTCGACAAAGGTACCGCTGCCTGTCGCGCACGCGATTTCGCGTCTGTGTGCACGAGCCTTAAGGCACACCTAAGTCAAGAGCCTATCAGACTAAAAAATAATTAAACCATAGACAAATACTGGACTTTGAACGAATATGAATCATCTAATGATATTTGTATATATATTTGGATTTTGAACTTTGAATCTGACCTGGTGTTTTTGTAATACCGGTAACTAGCTTTTCCCCCGGCACCTTCCATTGGTGGAAATCGTATGAAAATCCTTTCGGTAGTTTTTGAGTCTATTATTTTGTGTCTCAGACCAAATAAAAAACCAAGACAGCGCTGTCAACAGTGACGTGAGGCCGGTTTCGTAAACGTGTGTGCACATAATATTTTGGTGTAGTTTGATTGTAAATGTGTGCGTTTGAGTGTGTATGCACAGAGCGGAGGTGTACTTTTGACATGCTTCACTGTATTGTTCGCAGCGCTCTGTCTTGGTTTTTTATTACCCGACTACGGCGAAGAAAAAAGGAGGGTTATGATTTTGACCGGTATGTATGTATGTTCATCTGTTCCCTCATATCTTCTAAACGACTCATCACAATTTGACAAATGAGGTATCGTTGGAAGCGTCTTGATCGTCCGCTGGTTATATGCTATGTGACGTCACATTAAATTAAAAATGGCGCCCTCTAGAGGACATAAAGTCAGGAACTAAAAAAAACGTATTGTTTAATCGTACCATGTTGGGTATCAAATGAAAGGGCTTAATGTGCACATTTCAAAAAAATATATATTATAACTCTAAAAGAAAAAAAAAATTAAAGTAATAAAAACTAAAACCCAACTACGACTAAAAAGGTATAAACAAGACACCACAGACAGACAAATAAAAAATCCGGAGTCACACGTAATCTGTTTGATTTAAGCTCTAACACGTATGACTCCGGATTTTTAATTTGTCTGTCTGTGGTGTCTTGTTTATACCTTTTTAGTCGTAGTTGGGTTTTAGTTTTTATTATTTGGTCTGAGGTTTAGGTCAGACAGACAGACGAGACGCGGCGAGGCGACTTTGGTTTTATACTATATTATTATTCTGTAGTGATAAACTAAGTTTAGTTTTCCTTATTGTAATCTGTACTTTGAATTGGGAAACAAACATGAATCATCTAATGATATTCGTATCTTTGGATTTTGGACTTAGATTCTGAACTGGAGTTTTTATGTGACTGGCAATCTAGATAATATCACGCCATGATATCACGTTAGGTACTCATAGCTATTGCTGATAAGTGATAACCTAACTCAGTTACTTTTCCTATTCTAGACGTACATTCATGCCGATTGTATATCCTGATAAGTCGTTTTAAGTGCATGTGGACGGAATGTACTGGCTTAAAGTATATCGGCTACGCGCGAAAAATGCCTTGTGCAACCCTCAGACCAAATATTTTTATTTGGTTTTTACCAAGGCATAGCGCTGCGAACAATACAGTGAAGCATGCCAGAACTACACCTCAGCTCAGTGCATACACGCTCAAACGCACACATTTACAATCAAACTACACGTCACTGTTGACAGCGCCCTGTCTTGGTTAGTATTTGGTTGGTCTGAGGTGCTACCAATGGATTCAAAGTTTGAATTCCCGACTTCACGCTTGCTTGAGAACTTATAAAATTGAATACTTAATAATATAGCCACTTAATTACCTTAGATTAATTACGTATCAAATAAAAGTAAAACATGTCTTTTTTCGTAATTTTCCTCAAGCTTATAATGTTAGTTAGTTATAATCGTCTTAGGCGGAAACATATAGGTAACATGTATCAGGTTATGAGTATAATTTTCTCTGAATTTTGATTAGAGTACGCTTTAATGTAGATATAAAATACCTGAAAATATCTGAAGATCTCTTTGATCTTTTTATCAAACGACATTGTGGAAAGTAAAGCGGTACATAACAAAGTAAAAAACGACCGTGTACCAGAAAGTAATAATCCTAGGATATTGATGTTAGATAATTATTCTATAGTAGTTTTGACAACACATATCAATTTAACCAACTTACTAAATACGCGAAGTTGATATTTTGATTTGATTGTTTGTTTGTGCATCAGTGTATGTTACTACAACGATGGCATTTCTATCGATTTGCGGGATTTCCTAAAAAGCGGTGCAAAAAAAAACCATCGCAATGTATTTTAAGTTAATTTTATTCTGTAATATACCTCACAATTGCCCCTTTATTACTTAATCATATTCCGCGGGGTTAACGCCTCAGACAAGAGACAGGATGCGCACACGCATAGGGGCCGCGTTGCACCGTCAATTGTCATCGGTGGGATTCACCCATATTGAGCGAGTCAGAAGATAAACAGGCGTGGTTAAGTAATGAGTAATAAGAATGCCGAGGAATGCGATAAAGCTATAACAATAAAAAATATAAATTGTATTGTATTACGTCATCTTTTATGTATAATTAATTAATGATTATGAATAAATTAACTTGAGCTAAGTTAATTAAGGAGGAGCTCGTGGTTAAAGTAATAACAGCCGCTCGGGTCGATCCATCAGGTTAAGCTACTCTTTTAAGATAGTTAATTGATTCAGGCGTGACCTTGCGGAAATCCATTATAAAATACAATAGACGTTGATATATTTAGTAACCTATTCCGCTTAACTATTCTTCAAGAGTCCGAAAAACCCTGTAAGAAATCGACACGTGTTTCACCTCTCAACGAGGCATCCTCAGGATGACGATTGACCAATTGCAAACCAGAACGCGACATGTTACCACACCGAGCGTCCAGCGCTCGGTGTAGTAACACGTCGCGTGATTCGGGTCATTCATTAAATAATAATAACACTTTCAAAACTTTACATACTTGTGATAAAGGATTTAAAATGTCAGTATTAGACAGTTTAGAAATTATTAAAAATAATACAGCGAACGTTACACTGTTGAACGAATTAAATACCAGTATGCCAAGGTCGCCTTTGTTGCGATTAGGGCGTGCAAAACCGGAAGGTCTTCAAAACCGGTATTTATTTTCGGTTTTTAGGGCCCAAAAACGGAAACCGGTGTAAACCCCGGTTTCGGAAAAAAAATTATAGTTATTAGATAATAACATATATAAAGATAAAGATAGAATAATATTCTTAGATACCCACAAAATCTACAAATAAAACAAATTTTAGCATATACCTTTTTTAATCAACCATGTAGTGTAGGAAATCTTCATAAAGTTCCCCATTTAGTGTTCGGGTTAAAAAATGTGGGCCAATTAATTGTCGTTAATAATACCCACCCAAACATTAAGCGAGAACTTACGCTGGGATGCGGTTGGTTTCAGATTTTAAGGGTTTGCTTCTGCTTTCGGTGACCAGTAATGTAAGTTGTGGTAATTTGTGATACCATCACAGTCAAAACATCGGTCCACAGAATATTTTTTTTTAGTTTTCGCCTTCGGCGTCGGCACTTAGCATAAAACGACAAAATTCAAGCCGTCTCGGCGGATCTCCCTCTTCTAATGACTGGACTGGTTGGAAGTGGTATGGATGTCGGCCTGACCAGTCAATTACAGACTAGGCTTTCCACTGTGACATACCAAACTTACGCGCTACGATGTTTATCGATAGTCGTCAATAAAACGTTGAAGAATCAGCTCCTCGTCCTGAGCCGTGTATCTCCTAGAACGACCAGTGTCAATTTGCCTGCTTCTTTGGACGCTGCCAGATTCAGATATTCAGCGATAACTCGACCCGAAGACGGGAAAGCGAAGTTGATATTCTCTCCGCGCAGCGTTACCCTCACAAAGTTCGTAACAATACATTATGTCAGCATATTCAGGATTAGAATATCAATCCATAGTCAGCACTTATGAAGGCACAGCACAGCACAAGAGCAAGATATGCGGCAACAGAACGCAAATATAAATTGACATTGCCTATAAATTGAATATTTCTTGAGTGCGTTTGAAAAAAGTTGATTTTAATTAAAATGTAATTCAATAAATTAATTTCTCTTAACACCGGTTTTAAAAAATCGGTAAATTTTGTCCGGTTTCCGGTTTTTCGCAAAACCGGAATACCGGTTTTGCGCGCCCTAGTTGCGATTGTTCGCCCCTTATCGCGCTTATCGCACTGATAACGATTCTAGCCAATCAGCGCCGAGCAGCAATCCTATATAAGTGGGGGTGACGGGCGATTTGATTCACTTTGCGTCCAGCGCTCGGTGTGGTAACACGTCGCGTTCTGGTTTGCAATTGGTCAATCGCCATCCTGAGGATGCCTCGTTGAGAGGTGAAACACGTGTCGATTTCTCACAGGGTTTTTTAGGACTCTTGAAGAATAGTCAAGCGGAATAGGTTACTAAATATATCTACGTCTATTGTATTTTTGATCGGATTTATGTCCTGGGATAGGACATAAGACACTTTTTATCCCCATAATCCAACGGGATCGAGACTTACGCGGGTGAAACCGCGGCGCGCAGCTATTTAAATATACATGGTCTTCCCAATTACTTCCCTGTATCTACTAGGATAACGAAACGATCAAATGGAATTTTATGGAAAAAATTAAGAAAAACAGAAGTACCACAGAAATTAGTTAACATTTTAGAATTCTGGTATGCTAACCAAGTTAATCAGGTTAAATGGAATAATGCTCTGTCTGAGACTTACAGGCTGACAAGTGGAGTGAGACAGGGTGGTCTGACGTCACCGGTATTGTTTAACCTGTATGTAAACCAGCTGATCGAGGAGCTGAGCAGCACCAGAGTCGGATGCCAAGTCGGCGGTGTGCGCGTTAATAACCTTAGCTACGCGGACGACATGGTGCTGCTCAGTCCGTCGGTCAGCGGCCTCAGAAAACTTCTGGATATCTGTGACAGGTACGCAACTCGACACCACCTGACATACAATGTAAGCAAAACGGAAGTTATGATTTTTAAATATAAGAAAGGCCCTGATGTAATACTCCCTATTAATTTAGGTGGAACTAATTTAAAAGTTGTTACAAAATTTAAATATGTCGGGCATATTAGGATATTAGGTAGGAATGAAATTGTAAAAGCTGTGTACCGAGTCGTCCATCTTGCAAGAGAGGCAAAAGACTTTTAATATAGGTTTAGTTTTAGTCATTGTTATTGTATTTGTCTATCTGTGTTATTATGTTAATGTATATTGTATTTAAGAGTATGTGTATGTATGGTATGGGTTTTAAATTGCCTGAAATAAACGATATTTAATTTAATTTAATTTAATTTTTTAAATGCTATAGGTAAAACTAATAATAGCTTCTAACAGCACAATAAACTTAATTTAATTTGTAGATAGGTATTTATGTTTTTCCCCTTTATTGTAGGTACTTTTTTTCCTTTTATTGACCCTTGCAGTATGTATTTTATTATTTACTGTTTCCTCGTGAGTCATTGACGCACGCATGAAAACACATCCTGGGATTTTGTTTGGTCATCATTGTTTGTGAGCTGTGCGAGGAAAGAGATTACACTTACAGATAGGTGATGTGATGTGACCTACTTGTAGGGTTGCCAACCCTCTGCCAAGTCCGAAAGGGATACCGGGGCCCTTGGCAACAGGCAACTGAAGGAACACGGGTCGGTTTTTAGTAAATAAAAGTCTGACACGCCCTCCCGCTCCGCCCAGACCGGAAGAAGTCATTTGATGATTTCCCAACCACAAAAAAAAAATGGTTTTCAACCCTATATAAAAAAAGTTGGCAACCCTACGTACTTGTGGTAATGCACATTTTCCTTCATAAAACAACTTCATAGAAAGTCTTACCACATCACCTCTGTACGGTTGTTTCTGTTCTTTTCTCCTTGTCTGTTTATTATGTGTGTACAGTCACGGAGTTTAATTGATGAGCCGCTTTCAAACTATTCAATTTTGCAGTTTCATACATTCACGAGATTACCCGATTAAACACGAACTCAAATCGCTTGCTCGTAAACAAGATGACAAATTACTAGTAATCGGAAATAGTCCATAGAGGTTGACTAACAAGTTTTCAATAAAAAATAAATACAATGTTTATCGAATCTATTTGATACTGACGTCCTTTGAATCAGAGCTCATTAGCTCGTTAATTCTGAAAACCTACGCGGAGACAGTGATAGTTGAAATGTCGATGGCAGAGACGAATATCTTCGAATTTGTCGAAATGACTAATTAAAATTTCTCCGTACGCTAACGTTACTATGGCTACGCTAAAACAATCGTCGCTACGTTACGGTTGCTAGACCTGCAATTAGTTGACTTTGGGTAGTCACTCTGCTGTCAAGTTTGTAGTACTGGCTCTCAGGTTAGCCAACCGGTAAAGATATGAAATATAATTTTCTTCTATAATACGAAGACATGGCTTTCCGTGTCTGGATGTACGAGTATAACCGACTAAGCCCGATTTGCATTACACGACTAAAATGCGAACAGTGCCAAGTGGCTCTTAAAGTCCGTGACTGTACATAAATGGTTAAATAAATAAATAATAAAGCTAAATATTTTGTTTTTTTGTTGGTTTGTTTGTTTGAACGCGCTAATCTCTCGAAATACCTACCAGTCTGATTTGAAAAAATCTTTCCAGTTGATAGCCCAATTCATAGGCTATTAACATCACGCTACCGACCATTAGGAGACGAGCAAAAATACAATAAGAACGCTAAGCAAAAACGCGGGCGGGAGAGGCTACGCGCCGCGATGGGTCCGAAATTTCAGGCAGACGAAGTATCGGGCGGAACCACATACACAGATCTCTACCTTCGTTTCATTAATTACATTTCAGATCTGACAAGGTATGACTTCGAATATCATTAGAAAGCAGTGGGTTTATGAACAAGAGGTTGTGTTGCGATGTAGGCTTAGTGGACTGTAGTAGATTTGTTGAACGTTTTCTATTTTGTTAAGTACTTACCTGGTACTTTTTGAAAGGCCTACACTGTCCTCCCATACCTAATAACACTGTAATTCTAAAATATTGTAACAGCCAATTATTTTTAAAAGAGTAACGGTGGAGTTTCTTGCCGGCTCTTCTCCATAGGAAACGACCAATTGGAACCGTGCACCTAGCTTCTGACGTTTCATAAGTGCCCATGTAGGTTTATGTGAAATAAAATATTTAGATTTTGAGGATTTCCCTCTGACGACGCATAAATGTCAATTTATGGTTGAACGGTGTCTAATTTACATAAATAATAAAGGGGGAAAGTATAAATGTATTTTCGACGAATATAATTGCAATAATTTAATTTATCGACAGCAATGCCTCAAACTGATTACGCGCCGGAAACTTAGGAAAAAATTACAATTTGATGCAAGTAGAGATGGGTTGTAACAGGTTAAACACGATATCTGTTAACACTGTTCCAAAAAAATAACAGGTCCAAATATCTGTTATTAAATAACAGCTGTTATTTTTGTACGGACGATAAATACGTATTTAAATCTCAATTGAATATCTTCTTTATTTATTTTCGTTTAAAGTCGAAAATCGTATCCGAAGTTTTAACAGTAACAGCCGCGGTAACAGTCTTGGGGTCTGTCTGTTATTTTAAGGAACAGGTATGTTTTATTGTTAGGAACAATTATTATTTGTTATTTTAAATATCAGTTATTGCTATCTGTTACGATAAATACGCCTCAGTCTTATTGCAAGGATTGTGTTGCAATCTGCATCCGAAAACAAAAGGCCCCAAAAACATAATAATAAATTAAAATCATCACTTACCCATTATCAATACCATTGACTCCGATCTTCTCCCCCATGTCACCCACGATCAATCCAGGATATGTCTCCAAGGTCTCAGGGTTGCGAATGGGCACCAGGAACCCGTGTAGACCATGGTTGGTGCCGTCGGGTGTGATCAGCTGAGCAAACAGCAGGGTGTGGGTACATGTTCGGCCTGTGAGGAAAATATTAGATTTTAGTATTTATGGTGGAAATAAGCGTGGCCGGAAACTGAGATGACAGAAGACAATATTCAACTACTAATCTGCTATCTAATTGTGTAACATATTTTCGTAACCGATTATGACTAATTTGTTTCATTTTGACAGTTGAACAACATTCATTGCGTTATTTACGTTAATGAGCAGATCTTTTTTTCTAACTTATGAAGCAATGGATTAGACATTTGTTTCAAACCGATTGCGATTGATCGTGTATTACGCAATTAGGGTGCCCGGCCCTAAGAACTCATTACAAGAAATTGCCTCGGATAGCATCGCGTGCCAAAGGTCGTTGTCGACTAGGATTTCCGCTAACAAATACACTTTAACGAATATATTCTATCGCGGTAACAATAGTATTATCATAATCTGCTATGTTCGCACCTACGTCTTTTGAAGTGATCTCTACATCTTCACAATTTCGGAATATAATGTGGGAACTAATTCTTGCATATTTGCAAACAATGGTTGTGCAAAAACATGATTCGCGGACGGGTATCGTGTGATTTTGCAGTCTCATTAAGCGGTTTTTAACTTATATTTATTGTGAGAACAGAATTAACAAAGGACTTTTGAGTTGTGTACCTACATTTTGAAAGGAAATTGGATGAACGCGCGATTAATAAAGATGCATCACGAAATTATCAAGGTATTGCGAGGTAATCAGCGATAGTCGAGACTTACAAAACGTTAATTGTGTAGATTTAGATTCCCGACTAATTGACGAGTTGTATAATAGGCTGGCGCGCCTTCCTGCGTCGTGTGGCGTCAGAGTCAGAGGCAGCGTTCGTTACATTAGAAATGGTACAATTTTTTCTGAGAAAGAGAAATGGACGGCAGACAGGTGGAATGGCGACGAGCGAGCGGCCACGTCCCGCGCGTCCACATTCCTGGATAAATCTTTACCTAACCAATGCCGTCCCATCGGGCAACTTGGCCAACGACGAAACCCCAAACATTCCTGTGTTCTACGATGTCCTGTCTCAAATAAACTCACGCAATTTAAGGTTGATGCGCTAGGGTGGCCCGCGAAATTCAAATTTTCTTACGTTTTTTGCAATTATGTTCATATAAGTGTATTGACTGACGATTTCATGAAATTTTCATTCAATACACTTACATGAACTTAGAGAGTTGTATTGCTGATTCTAATGTTTATAATTCTGTAAATCCATATTTGTTACGGCCGCTAATAATATTTAGATCAACATACAACCTGATACTGACCTGCAAATTGCAAAAAACGTAAGAAAATTTGAATTTCGCGGGCTGCCCTAGCGCATCCACCTTAAGCATTAGTTTGGGAATTCGGTGATTTACAAACCTCACACAATACCCCGTAAATAACAATTGAGGAACTTTTATTGATACAGAAGTTATTGTGTGCTGATCTTCCTTTTTAACCGACTTCTTCAAAAAGGAGGAGGTTCTCAATTCGTATGTATGTTTTTTTTTGTATGTTTGTTACGCGATTACTCCGCCAATTATGAATCGATTTTGATGATTCTTTTTTTGTTTGGTAGGTTATGCTTTCGAGGTGGTCCCATAAAAAAATTATTAACTTTGCTTGCGTAATTTTTGAGTTAGCTTCAATATTACGTATTTTTCCCGCTTAGTTTTTCTAGACGATATCCTGTTTGACTCCTTCACTGTTATTTACATAGCAGGTAGTGGTATTCGGATTTGTGTGGGGTAGGTACCACAACTAGAATTGTATTATAAACCAGCTTCCCCCCGCGCCTTCGCCCGCGTGTTACGTCGATAAAAAGTAGCCTAGGTCCTTCCCCGGGATGCCATCTATCTCCTTGCCAATTTTTATCGAAATCCGTTCAGTGGTTTAGGCGTGAAAAGGTAACATACAGACAGACAGACAAACAGACAGATAGACAGACAGATTTACTTTCGAATTTATAATATTAGTATGGATATATTACCTACTTGATAGTTTACACGAGGCAAAATGTTTGGCAATGAAAATTAGTCCTTTTCTAAAAAAAAAACATAAATAATAAGTACAAACTTTATGACTTTATATAACATTTTCATGGCGCTTTTATACTTATATATATTTCTTTAGTATACGTTTTGTTACCCTGATAATAATAAACTCTACGTGAATAGCCTGAGTTGCATAATATTTCGTATTGTTCTCCATTACTACATTTTTAATTATCGCGATAACTTTACTAACTATTAACAAAATACCATAAGTAAAAACTAGTTAATAGTTAATTGAACAAGTCGTTAATGTTTTTTTTTCTGATTTATATTATTTTTACCCGACTACGGCGAAGCAAAAAGGAGGGTTATAATTTTGACCGGCATGTATGTATGTATGTATGTATGTATGTATGTTCATCTGTTCCCTCATATTTTCTAAACCACTCATCACAATTTGACAAGCGAGGTATCGTTGGAAGCGTCTTGATCGTCCGCTGGCTATAGGCTATGACGACACATTAAATTAAAAATGGCGCCCTCTAGAGGACATAAAGTCAGGAACTTAAAAAAAAAGATTGTTTAATCGTACCATGTTGGGTATCAAATGAAATGGCTTAATGAGCACATTTCAAAAATAATATTAAAACCCCAAAATAAAAAAAATAAAATTAAAGTAATAAAAACTAAAACCCAACTACGACGTGTTAGGGCATAAATCGAACAGATTACGTGTGACTCCGGATTTTTAATTTGTCCGTCTGTGGTGTCTTGTTTATACCTTTTTAGTCATAGTTGGGTTTTAGTTTTTATTACTTTAATTTAATTTTTTTTATTTTGGGGTTTTAATATTATTTTTGAAATGTGCTCATTAAGCCCTTTCATTTGATACCCAACATGGTACGATAAAACAATCTTTTTTTTTAAGTTCTTGACTTTATGTCCTCTAGAGGGCGCCTTTTTTAATTTAATGTGTCGTCATAGCCTATAGCCAGCGGACGATCAAGACGCTTCCAACGATACCTCGCTTGTCAAATTGTGATGAGTGGTTTTTCATTAGAGGAAGTATAATATTATTACTAATTTAATTATTGTGAATTTGAGGACTATGTGGATTATATATTTTATTTATCTGGCAGTTTGAGTACTACAGGCGGCCTACCCAAATGTCCTTTCTTTGTATTGTTCGTCGAGTCGTTGAGCTCCTTAAGTTCTGAGTTGAGCTATACGATGACTGACAAATGCGTGCACTGTCTGGACAGGTCACTCAAATCTGTATGGTTCTTTCCTCAAAAGACCATCTCAGACAAATCTACATGGTCTTCAAATGATCTGACCAAGATTATTTCTGGATTTTATATTCACATTGACATTTTATGTATACCTACAATGACATGAATTATTTACTTTGTAAAGTATTATATTATTTTAATTATTGTGAATGTGAAGACTATGTGGATCATTCTTTTCTTTTTATTATTTATTTTTCCTTAGTTTTAATTAATCATGGTCTGGCAGTTTGAGTAATTTATGCGGCCTACCCAAATGTCCTGTTTTTGGTATTGTTCGTCAAATCGTTGAGCTCCTTAAATTCTGAGTTGAGCTGCACGATCACTGACAAATGCGTGCACTGACTGGACAGGTCCACTCAATCTGTGTGGTTCTTGCCTCAAAATACCATTTCAGACACCAATCTACATGGTCTTCACATGATCTGACTAAGATTATGTCTGGACTTTAAAAGAGACTGTGACCTCTGTGTTTGTTTCGGCCTTTCTTCTCAGAGTAGTCAGATAGGAAACGCCGACCTCATCTAGTTTTAAAAATGTGTTTGACGTGTAAAAGTGTTTGTACAAACCTACTTACAGAAATAAATCATTTATCATTTATTACTTAACTTTAAGCAACGTTTATAAATAAACCCCTTACTGTCCCTACCCAAATATTTGTTTTGTTTCAGGGACTACGTGACTACGCCATTTGGATAGTCAATAACATGAGGGTACTTGAGTATGTGGGTCATCAATCAGTCAAAGAGTATGAAGAGTATCAGTAGTATATACAACTGCGGAAATTTGCGGTCAACCCCTTTTCACCCTTATGACCTTAGTAATAAGGTTGAAAAGTGGTTCACCGCAGGTGTCCTATATCTCTATACATAAACATCACGCCTGCAATCCCCGAAGGGCTAAGCACCTATAGTTCACGGACCCACATTTCGCCAGTTATGTTAAGTCCCTGAGGGCCTAAACAAGTGACAATCGCTTCGAAGGCGTTTCGTATTTCTACAACGACTTTCAACAGGATTGATATAAGCTTTTCGATAGCTTATGTCAGTGCTATACATTTTTGCCTTTTCCATCATCGTTATCGCTGATAGAATGTCACTTAGTCTGGGCCCTCAGAGGGCCTAGACAAGTGACAATCGTTTCGAAAGCGTTTCGTATTTCTACAACGACTTTCAACAGGATTGACATAAGCTTTTCGATAGCTTATGTCAGTGCTATACATTTTTGCCTTTTCCATCATCGTTATCGCTGATAGAATGTCACTTAGTCTGGGCCCTCAGAGGGCCTAGACAAGTGACAATCGTTTCGAAAGCGTTTCGTATTTCTACAACGACTTTCAACAGGATTGACATAAGCTTTTCGATAGCTTATGTCAGTGCTATACATTTTTGCCTTTTCCATCATCATTATCGCTGATAGAATGTCACTTTGTCTAGGGCTTCAGGACTGCCTCGTTGATCTAGTGGTCGCAAGCGCTACTGCTGAGCATGAGGTCCCGGGTTCGATTCCCGGATCGGGCAAAGTGTTATTGGGTTTTCTAACTGGAATTTGACAGTAGCAGCCCGGAGTCTGGACGTGTGACCGATTGATGGCAATAGGCTCGCCCCCTATTACATGGGACTTAAACATAGCTGGCGAAATGTGGGTGTACTATAGGTACATCTCTGCCTAACCCTGGTCAAAAAGTCCTATAAGTTGGGGCCATTATTATTGGCATAAAGCTATTACACTCCTTATCTCGGAACAAAAAGCCAATGAGTAACGTAACCTGGCTGTTATTTTATTTATTCTTTTGAAGTGACGACTGATGAGTTGTTAGGAAAATGGAGATATGCTGCGACGGTCTGATTGACAAAAATCTTAGTTAAGGAAGGATTTTTGATACGTGTCATTTTTGCCTATGAGAAATTCCATCGAACACACAGGTTGTCCCATATGGGAAAGTCCGAAAGGTATACCGGGACCCTTGGCAACAGGCAACTGAAGGAATATGGGTGGGTTTTAGTCAGTAAAAGGCTGACTCGCCCTCCCGATCCGCCCAGAGCGGGAGAAGTCATTTGATTAATTCCCAAACCAAAAAAAAAAAGTTTTTCCAATATAAATGAAAGTATGAGGATGGTAATGATTTTTTTTTTCATTTTAGCCTTTGAATAACTAACTGACTCACGTACTTATACTCTGGTTCTATTAGTGTATCACCGCTAGCAAGATGTGCGCAAGAGTCGATTGAGGCATTTGTGGGAGGGTAGCAACTTAGCAGGTATAGTAACCTCTTCCTAATTAGTCTTAATTATCATAATTGGACGCAGAACGTCTGCTTTAAATGGTGTTGAAAGAGTTGTGTTATATAGACAGTGCCGTTCATCTTCTAAAAAAATAAACTTATTAGAAAATATAGAAATGTTATAGCCTTATAGGTAGGTATTTTCTAATTTTAAAGTCCAAATGCACTATCAATACAGGGTGTAAGGGACAGCCCTTCGTAAATTAACAGGGGTATTCAGCTCTTTTTACCCGACCACGGCGAAGAAAAAAGGAGGGTTATGTTTTGGACCGGTATGTATATATGTATGTATGTATGTATGTTCATCTGTTCCGTCATATCTTCTTAACGACTCATCACAATTTGACAAATGAGGTATCGTTGGAAGCGTCTTGATCGTCCACTGGTTATAGGCTAATAAATTTAGTATGAAAGGGCTTTATGAGCACATTTCAAAAATATATATTATAACTCCAAAAGAATTTTAAAAAAAGTAATCAAAACTTAAATCCAACTACGACTAAAAAGGTATAAACAAGACACCACAGACAGACAAATTAAAGATCCGGAGTCACACGTAATCTGTTTGATTTATCACGTGTAATAATTTAATGTACCGGTCGTCTTAGTATGATAATACATCATACTAAGACGACCGGTACATTAAATGATTACTGAATTCATCCCATCAGTCTGCGGAGGGCTTTCCCTTACAACCTGTATAGTAGCAGACATCAGAAGTTCAGAATTTCAAAAGAACTGAAAAAACATGTTATTTTCATCGGTCACATTAGCAATTCCTCTGAAAGTATTCCATTTCCTGAATTTCTAGCTGTCATTATCGATTCCTCTTATTTGACACAAAAGCAATTCATAATAAGTGGACCATTTTGATGAATTATTTCGTAATATGAATAGCACGAAGATCATATTATGAATTGTCAGTTTGTGACTTTTACGATGATTCATAATATTTATCCTATTATGATTCTCCCAAAGTGACTGTTTTAAACCCCCTGAACAGATAACAAATGACAGAATGTCTTAAGCCAAGCGAGCCATAGTCAACTTAGACAAATATAGGCAACCTTGAGCACATAACACGTAATTAATATACGTTTTAAAATAAATAAGCATTTAATGACGCAGATTGTAAGGTAAACTGGCAGAAATGCATATTTCATTGAATTTTGTTGATACGTCTAAAAATAATAAATAAGTCCCAAAATCGAAAGAAGTAATAAAGAAAGAAATAATAACTACTTCATCATAGTCTAGACATTGCCAATGTCTAGACTTTTTATTTTATTGAGTTATAGGACTGCTCTTGACCTCGATCACGCCTGATGGAAAGCGATAGATGAGGTCTATGATGGAACGAGCAAGCCCAGAAGATGCCTGACTATGATGAAGTAGCTATTATTTCTTTCTCTTTATTTTCTTTCTTTCTATATCTCGAGAACAAGACGCCTTATTTAAGTTAGTTTACCGCCTGGCCACGGGACAGGCGGCGCGAATTGCGGTGCGGCAAGCGGGGCGGCAAAACAAGCGGCACGGAATGAAGCCACGGGAAGAACGTTCGCCGCCGCGGTTAATATAGACCGAGAGCAAAATGTCTTTATCTAAGTTATCTCGATATTGCTTGGAGAGTAGGTTTTTTTGTTCAATATTTGGAAGAGATTGTGTATTCATTATTTAACTAAAAGTCGGGGTATGGACGGAGAATTTCACAAGAAGAACTTGTTGGGCTTCTATCAGGGACTTGAAACGTTATCAAATAACGTTAAAATACCGTTACAATCCGTTCCAGTAGCGATAATTTCTACTGTTCCACTCGGATCGTAACTAAATTAATAGTTGATGTCATTCCGATACATTTTCGTAATATTGCCAAGAAATTAGTTCGTAAATGGTTACTAGAACTATACCTAACGTATTACGTAACGTTATCATACCTCATATATATAATTTGAGTAAAGTTTCAAGTTCCTGGCTTCTATACTATCCGTGGGCCTGACATGCGCCTAGGGCTGCCAACAACCATACTGTTAAAAACAGTATTATACTATATTTCAACTTAAAATACTTTTTACTATTCACTAAAAATAAAGTATTAATAAATACTTTTCTCGCGTGTATACAGAACCATTAATAAAATTTGTTTTTAAGAAAATAAATGCTAGCGGTGGATTTCAGAAGTACTCTGTCAAATGTCAAATTGTCGTCAAGAGGTCACCGTCCGTCTGACAGTCTGCCGACGGCGACGCTGATGTTTACTGACTCAAATACGCGCGGATAATATAACCTTTTTTCGGGCTTTTGCCTTCGTTTTGTTAGTTTCCAAGTTTTCCAACTAAACCTATTATCATAATTGTGATTACTTAGTTAGTTAGTGCACAAAAATAGAAAATGAAAACGATTCACATTCACCTTTATCTTCTCTTACAAAAACCCCTAAAAAGTCAAATTGTCGAAGTCTAAAGTTCATTTTTTAATCCCGTAGACTAATTTGACAGGTGCAAATGTCAAACTCTAAATTGAAAAAACAAACAACAATAATTTGCAATGTCAAAATAGTCTACGAGATTAAAAACGGACTCTATGGTGAAACAAAAATATACTTAAGTAAACAAAATGGCGGGACGACAGAATTAGAGCTACAATAAATTTAATAAAAAATTAGCTCCTCATTTACCTACTTTAATTTTACATAGAAATGTGATGAGGCTTACGAAGCCTAAATGATGGATGATACATTAATAATATGTGCGAGGAGTACCAAAAAATAATGTACTTATTCAGAACATTAAAAAATGTAACACTTTTTATTTTTTCAAAATTGTGTTTCTTTCCGTCTCTTTCGTACTTTATTTCTTGTAAAAAAAAGTAGGCAGCCCTGAATTGATTCGCATTTGTTTTTTACGCCACGGAATCCGCTCAGCAAAATTCGCAAATCGCCTCGCCTGCCGCGGTTCCCGTGGCATGCTTAGTACATTTCTATACATTTTGTTTTGCCGGAAAACGCACCGCAATTCGCGCCGCCCGAAAATTCGCTGTAGCGAATTTCCCGTGGCCAGGCGGTTAGATCGATTTTTAGACTTATTTGTTTTGTTCTAATGATTCATACCAAGGGCAGATTTGTCTTCCTCAAGCATATTTGACTAACTGACTCATTCACAAAATTCAATTACAGTTAATATAGATCATTAAATAACAATTACTATTGATGACCATTATTTTTTGTCAAGTGTACCTTATACATATAATATTCGCCTGTGGCCGTGCTTAGTTAATGCTCCATTAACTTCAAACTAATGCCATTAGCAAAAATCCAATCTCACAGAGTTACCTAGAAAACTTTGGTCTCATATGCAAATTATCAAAAGAAAAAAATCGTTTATGTCCCTTATTTCCTGTTCCCGTATAAAACGTCAAAAACCCATGTCAAAGTAAAAAGTCACACAAAGTTTTACCTAGATTACCAACCCAGCATTTAGCCGCCTCGAAGTCTGGCGTGTGAATGACGAACTGCTTGTTTTGTGGGTCGTACGTCGCCGTCGTGCGCATGAGTCGCGCGTCGGAACCGTGCGCGATCTCTGTGAGTGCGAAGCTTGCCAGCGTCTGTTGGAAATGGAGGTGTGTAAAGGCTCGTGCAAACAGAAGCGAAATCGCGGGCGCGACAAGCAGCGGTACCTTTGTCGACAAAGGTACCGCTGCCTGTCGCGCCCGCGATTTCGCGTCTGTTTGCACGAGCCTTAAGTATATGGAAGATCATAACGGTTAGTTTGAGGGTGCCGCGCTAAGAAGCTAGTAGGGGTGTAACTACACAATACATATTAAGCTCTTTGATTTTGGATAGTGCTCTCTTTTTTAAGTGTTGTTTAAGGTCGACTGTAGCATTAAGAAGGTTCCCTCAATGAAGTCTAATACTTATTTAAAATAAAACTAGCTGCACCCCGCGGTTTCACCCGCGTAAGTCTCGATTCCATGGGAATATCGGGATAAAAAGCCTATCCTATGTCCTATTCCAGGTCATGGTCTACCCCTGTGCCAAATTTCATCCAAATCCGTTCAACCGTTTTAGCGTGAAAGCGTAACAAACAACCTCACTTTCGCATTTATAATATTAGTTAGGATAGTGAGGATTAGGACACATAGACGTGTCTCACAGAGAGTCCTGTGTCCCACCAGTGGGAAGGTTATATTATCGGCTGATTATGCCCGTAAGTTCCAACCCACTGTACATACTGTAACCATGGCCGCTAACGCTATTTGGCCTTTTTGTTCTACAAACATTGACCTCGGAAGTGACATAACATTGGGATTTTTTTGCGAGTGAATAAGTACAACAGTCTATTATTAGCTTTATGCTGTAATAAGTAGGCGGTTACTGTTATCGAAGGTTTCTTTTTTTGTTTCCATTTATGTCGGTTATTCCCGTTTTCACTAACATTGGCGACACCTTTATGAATGCCCAGATATAAATACACTGTTGGATTTTCTACGCTCGGCTCGAAAGCTGAAAATCCAACAACGCGCTTTTATTTGTCGCCTAGTTTTTGTGAAAATTGGCATTAGTTTTCGTTTCACTCAGAGTACCTGGGGTTTGTGGACCTCGGAGGTCTTGAGGTACGAGATAAGAAAAAATTGAACTCCCGCACGAAGGGTTCCGTACCATTATCTATAAAAACTGCAAAAAAAATCACATTTGTTGTATGGGAGCCCCCTTAAATATTTATTGTATTCTGTATTTGGTGTTATAGCGGCAATAGAAATACAACATCTGTGAAAATTTCAGCTGTTCAACTATAACGGTTCATGAGATACAGCCTGGTGACAGACGGACGGACTGCGGAGCCTTAGTAATAGGGTCCCGTTTTACCCTTTGGGTATGGAACCCTAAAAATTATGAAATAATCTCTTATTTATTAACAAGGGACCGGTGACGATTATGTCTGATCTCACCATCATTGACTGCTTTAAAAATAAATTAATGGTATGATGACGTACCTCTCTTTCCACGAAAGTAGCTTCATAGAACTTATGGTGCCTCTCAGTGCCGAGCGATAGTAAGGCATTGGAAAACAAATATATGCCGATCGCCATCTTCACTGACACGCTGGGGTTCAAAGACTGCACAGCCTCGTTTATCGTCATTATTGTGCGTGTCTATGGAAAAAAAAAACAATTTTAATGATATTTCCAAAAATAGTACTTATGCCTTCGTATAGAAAAAAAAACAAAAACAGTTTTTATTATATTTTCAAAAATATACCTAAAGTAAAGAAATGTTTTTTGGCAAAAAAAAACCTTAATAACTATGAAGGTAAGTCAAAAACAAGTTAGTAATTGTAAATTGTCCTTCGGAAGAGATATCAATTGTTAGTTTAATGGTATTCGACTACATATAAAGACTTACGATAGGCACCAAAGAGGAGAAATTATCCTATAATAAATAAACAAAAAGAATCGTCAATATCAGACTAACTAACTAACTAACTACTCTGTAAAAAGTTATGCGTGGTTTGGTTATACATTAAAAAAATTACAAGTCCACATGCGAACCTCCTCCTTTTTTTGGTAGGTAAAAAAAAAGATTTTACATTATCTTGAAAAAAAAAACATGGTATGGTTAAGCTTCCCAGCAACATCCAAATACCAAAACTTGACTGTATTTTTAAGACAAAACTTTTTTTTTGGACAAAAAAAAAACATTTTCATTTTTTAATACTTCCAAAAATTTTAATTTTAATTTAAACTAAACATAAACTATTTATAACTCTTATGTTAACAAATGATAAATAAAAAAAAGTATTAAAAAAAAAACTGAGACTGAACTAAGTAACATTACAATTCTGATAGAAACGCCATAATAACATAGCGCTATTTTTTTTTCCTTTTTTCCCTTTCTTATATTAAAAAAAAAAAAGTTAGGTATTTTTAATAGTTATCAAGTAGACGAGATTATGGATGTGCTGTGTGTGAGATATAGTTGGCTCTTACCCTTCGACTATAACTAGAGTTGACCATTTCTTTTGTATGGAATTTGTACTCGTTTATTTTCTTCAGCTGGAGCTGCGTGATCCGTTTCTGCTCCTCCACTGTTGGCGCAACGGAGTTGTGGGCGAAGAGCGGGTCCTTCTCCAGGGTGTGCCATATTTTGTACTGGAACAATGGAAAGGAGTTCGTTAGAAAGATTTAAAGTCGAAAAGATAGATTGGGAAAGAATGGCAGAAATGTCACGATGAAAAGAACTTTGTGCCCTATCCTCAACGAGGTTGGGAGGTTATACTATTAAGTATGTAAGTTATAATATATATTCTTTTTTGTAGCCCACGCTGTCCCACTCCTGGGCAAAGGCCTCCCTCCACTCCTTCCATCTTTCGCGAGCCCGCACGTGCCCTTCCCAGTTTTGATGGAACCTATCCAGCTCAACCCGCCATCTCCTACGTGGCCTGCCGCGACCCCGTCTCACTGTCTCAGCACCAGTTCTGAGCTATTTGGGCCCACAGTTTGTCGGGAATGCGGCAGACGTGTCCTGCCCAGTCCCATTTAAGTTGGGCAGCCTTTTGAGCCACGTCAGCTATCTTTGTTTTGGAACGCAGCGCAGTTATAATAATAGATTACATTCCCAAAGTGGACGAAACGTTGTTGACAATGATAACGAATATCTTAAGGGTCATTGAGAAATCAATGTTTCAGTATAAAGGTACTTCAAAATGCATTTACGCTTCATTTGTTCGACTGAATTACGTAAGAAATAGTTTGATGATAATATATATAGGAATCTCAATATTCGAGTCTGGACAAATACAAACTGGTCGCTAATCTAGTTGTATAATTTAATTTAGTTTATTTGTATATCAAAGATTTTTACACACTCACGCACTGTCTTATTAGTATTACTTTTTAAAATGTTAGGAACATTGTGATATCGTATCTTGTACGATGTTTGTAAATATGTGAGCACCATGTATCTATCACATACTTAATTTATTTATTTGTCATTGCTCTATTTTTAATTCTTTTTACCTATTATTGTACAGTAATCGTATTCTAGGTGCATCGTATTCACATGTAATTATATAATTGATGTATACAAAAAAAATATTAAAGAGTAACGGTGGAGTTTCTTGCCCATTTCTCCATACGAAAACTACCTTTTGGAAGGGGCAACTAGAATCAGTTCTATTTCTTTCTTTGTTTTGACGTTCAAAAGTGCCTATTTCAAATAAATTGTTTGACTTTGACTTTAGTAGCTCGTTACTGGACAGTTTTAGGGGCATGAGGAACAGGGTGTAAAGTTCACTCATCCCCTGTAGAAAAGGGACGATCCTTCGAACTAATGTTGTGTTAACTGCCCGACGATGGATGTCGGGTCGGAACGTTCTATGTGTGCTAGGCGCGCGGAAAACTCTGCTTGCGCGATGCAGTATTATGTGTGATGTCAGTGTGATGCGTATTTCGCATGTAGCGATATAGATGCGCCACATCCCTCCCCACCGGTGCATCAACAGCATAGATTGCGGGGTAATCTGTGATTAATAGCTAACAAGAGGAACCCAGTTAGTTTGTTAGTGCAGACATATTTTTTCATGATGTTGTTTTAGTTAACGTTAGCTTCGGTACAGAAAATCTAAGTTCAATTCCAACCATGATCATAATGCATAATGTTGCATGCCTTTACCTACTGCCTTGATAATAAAATCAATCGATTCTGCATGCAACTGTATTGATTATCGGATAGGAAGTTATCGAAAGAAAATAATTACCGGCCTTGAAACAGTTCTGCCCTACTTGATATCTTTAATATTTTTATTATTATTTCATTTAAATAAATGGACACGGATATTACTCATGTATTATGTAACGTATTTGCATTTACTCAGCACTCCGTAACGAGTGGGTGATTATAAAAAATAAATAATTATTTAATAACTTAAAAAATACAATGTTTAGTCAAAAACACGCTCCCGTACGTCATTCTACTTAGATATCGTGCCCGCTTTTTCAACGCTAGTTACTTATGTATGTTACCCAAATATTTTAGATAGGTGGCGCATTTTAATGGGATTACCATTATCGCTTTTTAGGAATGAAAAGTACTCAGACAGTCAAGAGTGCTTATCCGGGAATATCCCCCTGCCGTGACGAGATAAGTCACAGGATTAACGTCAGCATATTTTAGACTTATCGGGCATTCTATCTAAAATGCCCAGTAACTCAAAAATTGTTTGGCATAAAGAAAATATTTGAGTGCCTCGTTGGTCTAGTGGTCGCCAGCGCTACTGCTGAGCATGAGGTTCGATTCCCGAGTCGGGCAAAGTGTTATTGGGTTTTCCATCTAGAATTTCTCAGTAGTAGCCTGGAATCTGGACTTATGCGCTGCTGATAGCAATAAGTTCGCCCCCTATTTCATGGGACTTAAACATAACTGGCGAAATGTGGGTGTACTATAGGTACACCTCTGCCTAGCCCGGGGAATACAGGCGTGATGTTGTATAGAAAGATTTGGAAGTGATTAAGTAACTATATGAATAAAAGCATTTACGAGAATTGATTTCGCCATAAGTAACTATTTTTTTAATGTAAATACCTCATTACAAAATCATAAACAGCCTATAATGTTCCCACTGCTGGGACACAGGCCTCCTCTCTGTGAGAGGGTGTGGGCCGTAATCCACCACGCGGGCCCAGTGCGGGTTGGTAGATGTCACATGTCTTCGAATTTTTTGGTTCTAGGACATGCCGGTTTCCTCACGATGTTTTCCTTCACCGTTTTGAGAGCAGTGGCGATGATAATTATAATTTACACAAAAAATACCTAAATATTAATAAAAAATCGTTTGGCTTTTTATGCAATACACGACATCATAAACAGACGGACTCCTAATAAGGAAACTTGATATTTTTATCCTGATGATATAATGGCACCCACGTTGCCTACATACTCATCATTTTCCTGCCCTCAAATAGGTACCTACCAATTTATTTGTGGTCAACATGTCTTTTTAGCCGACTTCAAAAAGGAGGAGGTTCTCAATTCGTCTGTATGTTGTTTTTTTTTGTATGTTTGTTCCGCGATTACTTACTCCTACAATTATGAATTGATTTTGTGCATTCTTTGGAAGGTCATGCTTCAGAGGTGGTCCCAGATAAATTTTATTAACTTTGCTTGCGTAGTTTTTGAGTTAGCTTCAATATTACGTATTTTTCCCACTTAGTCTATATAGACGATGTTTCAAGTTACTCCGTCACTGTTATTTACATAGCAGGTAGTGGTATTCGAATTTGTGTGTGGTAGTACCTACGTACTACAACTAAAAAGACAAAAAAAAACCGAATTCCAAAAAAACACAAATAAAAGTGAAATATAACCTTAATTTCGGAAGGTGGCAAAAAACTAAAATTGTAAACTAAAGCCACCGACTTACTACTTCTCTAATAGTCGTCATCTCGGTAGTCTCCCTTTCAAGCGATATCATCTCGCACACTGTCATTTCTTTGGTCTTCCCCTACACATAAAGCTCTCCACATTACTCAAAATTTTCCTCACGACGTTTTCCTCAATTCTCCGCATACTGCATAAACTGCATTGCCTACTTATTCTTAATCCAATTTACGAATAATCCGTATTATAGAACAACGAATAGTCGTGGATATAAAAATCGATTAATAGAATTACAAACAGCACTAAACCTAATTGTCTATTTTGATAAAAACTTCATACATTTCTAATGCACTGACTGATCAATATAAACTTTTAACTACGTAGCAAAATCAGGGCTCTTGGCTAGATAATAACAGCCACACGGGTCGATCCAAGGTTAAGCTACCCTTGCCGCGGTCAATTCGTGGATGGGTGACCAGCCATTAGGTACATATCGAGATCGCTCCGTGGCTCGGCAAGCTCGTTAAACCGTTGGTCCTGGCTGTCATTTGTAGATCTTTGACACTCGTTACGGGTAGTCAATACCATACCTAGGGGTATCGCATTACCCAGTAACTGAGTTGTGGAGGTCAGTTAGGCCATTGCTCCATGTAAAATACTGGTATTCAGCTGAATCCGGTTACATTGGAAGCCGACTGTAACATAAACGCTAAGGAGATGATAGCAACAAAATTTGGTCTATTATGCGAAAAATCGCGATTTTTGCACAATGCAAGCTACAATTACACACAAACAAGTAACTAATCTTTGATTCATTTAAATGCGAGTAGCCCGTGAAGTGTTTTGCACAGAGCAATCAACAATAAAGTACTGAAGGCTGAAGTATGAATAAAATTGACCAATAAATGACGGTTTCACGATTTCAGGGTCATGGCAGATTACGTGTAGTGCGGTCATGCAAGATTAGACTTATTCCACTAATGCGCTGATAAAACAATCTAACGGTGCACTGTGTATCGTAATGTTATGGTGATTTTAATTAAAACAGGAATTGGGACATCACTCAAAGTTGAGATTTTGGAGTCAGTGATCTCGTTTCGTGATGTTACCCTATGGATATTTAGGGGTACGAGGAACAGGGTGTGAAGTTCACTCATCCACCGAGAAACGGGAGTATCCTCCGAGCAGACGGGTGTTGGCGGGCAACTGCCCAACGATTGATGTTGGATTCTTGTATATTATCGCGCTAAACTCTAATTGCGCGATGCAGGATTTATGTGTCGTCAGGATTTTTGTGTGACGTTAGGTCTTTGATGCGTAGTTCGCATGTGGCGATGTAGATGCCGCCACAGATATAATTAAATTAAATTATTGATATTGCCCAAAATAATTTCTTAAGGTACAGGAAATCAGGAAGTAATAGGTAGTCAAATTCTTTCTCTGAGTCTCACGTCGTTTTGACGTATGCTGGATTGCAGTCATATATTTTTGCAATAATCCTGCAGACTAAGTTTAATTAACGAAGTGTTGACCACTTATGCGTTCATCGTCCTATTTATCATTTGACTCTTTGATGGGGTTCCCCAGTCTTATCGACGCCTGCGTATGTAGGAGCTTTACCTACTTTGATCTCAATATCTAGTCACGGCGGCATTTAATTACGAGTTTATTTATCACTAAAATATTTCAACCTTGAACCAGAGCGGGCCTAAAACGGCCACATTACCAATTCCTATAGAAGCATTCCTGAATTCCCAGCTGTCATTAGCAATTCCTCTAATTTGACACAAAAGCAATTCATAATTTGTGGGCCATTTTACGAATCTCCATAGAAAACTGTCAAACAGATGAATTATTTCGTAATAAGAATTGCATGCAGATCATTATTGTGAATTGCCAGTTTGTGACAATTTATGATAATTCATAATATTTTCTTAATATGATTCTTCCAAAGTGGCCGTTTTAAGCACCCAGAGCTGCGAATCTACTCAGTAAGTAAAATCTATGTATAATTTTCGTCATTTTTTTCTTCTACGTCTTCATACTAACCGTGCGGAAGATTGGTCTTAATGGAAGAAAAATACAAGCAAATGGTCCCAAACAAACCGAAGGAGCTTGAATAAACTGAAGTAGGTGTCAATTAGTAGCAATGGGTTACACCGTTGGCCCTCGCATACCTCTACAATTATGCATTTGTACCGATCATGTAATATAGAATCATCGTTTTGGTTGTCACAACTGCTGATTTTGAATTCCCGAGTGTTTCTTTTTGCCAAGAAATAAAGAAAGAAAAACATTTTATTTGGGACACGCACAGGATATACTAACAGTAAAAGAGGAGCATTAGAACAAATTAAACAAAAAAATCAAATAAATGAACAAAAAAAAACAGAAATGACCTGAAGAACTAAAAAGGGAACTTTACCTAAGTTAAAAAAATCAAGAGGCAGTGGCCAAAATTCTGTTGGACTTATTGTAGTCAGTAGCAATAAAACGATTGGCTTTCACATTAAAAAATGTGTTCCCCTAGACAGGAAATAATACCGAGGACAGCTAATAACAATAAACCCTACTAATCCTACTATCACATCTGATTTAGATGCGTAATTCGATTATGAGCCGTGTTATCTGAATCAAAGCAAAGTATTTTGGCTATATCTTACTTGATTTACATTGAATCGATATTAAGATATCACATCTGAAATAGATCAAATTATTTGCATTTAAGTTATCTTCCAATAACACAAGTGCATTCATTAAAATATTATAAACGGCAAAGACAGACACTACCTGCCTACACTACTGAATAAAAATGGAAATATTTTAATCAATGCTGTTTGTGTGTGGGTATTATTGTTTCTTTCATATTTTTTTTCTATTCATTGCTTTTCATGGTTTAAAAAAAGAAAAAATTAAATTTAAATTTTCACACAAACTAAATAACAAAAACATAACCAAAATTGAGATCACTCTGTGTAAAAATTCACTCATGAAGCTACATACCAGCTGGCTTACGTTATTTCGGCTTTTCGGTACTATGCTTTGTTGTCGGCATAATTTCTAAGAAATTGCGCGGCTTTTGTGGCGAGAGAATAAACGATTTTTTTTTTTTTTTTTACTTGTTTATTTCCTCTATTCGCCTACCATATGATCCGTGACCCCGGTAAATGACCTCTCCGCTACAGTTCTTTAAGTACAGGTTGCTCCAGGATGGTAATTTAGAAAATTGTAAATAAATCAATAAATAATAACGTTTAATGAAATTCAAATATTTTCATAAAACGAATACGCGAAATAGTATACGTGTGTTAAATTAATGTCGCCATTGTAGGGGCACGTTGTATGTATATTATTAATAATAGATGTTTGAGCCAAGGAACTTTCCCAGAAGTGTGGAAACGAGCTAATATTACCCTGTCCATAAATCTGGTTCAAAATATGAAGTTGACAACTACCGTCCTATTTCCCTTCTGTAGTCTTGTCAAACCTTTTTGAGAGGCTTGTCCACAATCAGCTGTATCCTAATCGGATCAGATTATTAAGTAACAGCCAAGAAAAGATCTACAACTACTAATTTGATTGAATATACTGATTATTTATTCAATTATTTAGACACACGTGGACAGGTGAACTCTATTTATATTGATTTCCGTAAAGCCTTCGAAAAGGTCGATCATAAATTACTTTTAGGCAAATTAGCATTTAACGGCATTTGTGAGGACTTGTTTCGTTGCTTTGGTTTATTTCCTACGTTACAAATAGAACGTAAAAAGTGGTAGTTAATAGATTCCATTCCAAATCCATAACTGTTTCATCAGGGGTGCCTCAAGGCTGGATACTGGGCCCTTTCTTAGTTATTATATTTATTAATGATATTGAAATGTGCTTTCTTAATTCTAAATTCTAACTGTAAGCGGATGACCTTAAAGTCTTTAGGCCCATCAAAACTATGCTTGACTGTCGACTGCTTCAGCAAGACCTCAATCGTCTTGCAAATTATTGCACTAAAAACAAACTCCAACCTAGTATCTCTGCATGTTGTTGTATTAGCTTCATTAAAAATAAAATTATATTTAATATCCCTTTGCAATACATAGTACAACTCTGGCAATGGAGAGTTTGATCCGCGACCTGGGAATATGACTTTACAATAAACTGCATTTAGACGCACATGTTACTAAAATTGTTAATAATGCATATCGCATGTACGGCTTTGTGATGAGATCAGCCACAGAATTTAAGCACCCTAGTACATATTTATATCTCTATCGATCATTAGTTAGATCTCAATTAGAGTATGCAGTACCTGTGTGGAACCTCTACTACAATAAATACAGTGTATAGAAAGGATACAACTTAACATTTTTTTTTTCAATCTCACATCTGCTTTGTAAATACCTATCCATTTTTTATCGCCTTTCACTGATACTCTCAATATGATCAAACCATCTAAGCATTCTTTTAATTTTTTTTCCTGGTTTAAAAAAATGATGAAATGCACTAAACACGCAAACGATGTCGCTAACAACAGCTATCCTCTCATGAACAGCACCCTAATGGCGTAATACACGATCAATCACAACATGAATCGGTTTGAAATAAATTGGTAATCCATTGCTTCAAAAATTCGAAAAAAATACTGCTCAACAACGTAAATAAAGCAATGAATGTTATCGAACTGTCAAAATGAAACAAATTAGTCTTAATCGGTTACGAAAATAAGTTACGCAATTAGATAGCTGATCGTACCGATACGATGTTAGAAAAAATACACAGATATATATCCCCAGTGTCTATTAATAACACAATATTCTACAGCATACCAGTTACCACACGATCACAATTGGTTTCATAAACAATTGAATACTGAAATAGTTTCCTTGAGTGACTATTGAGTGTTCAGCCATTAATTTAACGCTTTACCGTTCTATGAATCAGAGGCAGAATTAGACAAAATGTAGACGTCACTTAGTTTAATTACGGTTATGTGAGCCCATAATTGTGTACAGTACCTACACCGCACATCGCGTCGGTGGTAATACTAGGTTTGCCAACTTTTTGAAAGTACAAGAAATAAAGTAGGTGTAATATGGTCAAAGCGGGAAAATAAAAATAAACAGTATTTTAAGTAGGTATTTTTTCTGTCAAAGATTTTTACTAAGCATCATTTTTTACAGTGCTTGCGCCATGCTGCCATGCTACGAAGAAGTAGACAAGATGACGCTGCTTAGCTTCTACACTACAGTCGCTTTTTGTGAAAAGCACGTAGGCAGAGACTAGATTATTGCGTATCGAACACTACCACATATCATGACACAATACATTGACGACTTCTTATACAAAACTATGAAAAACGTCGTCGGAAGAAAGCAATGTATAGAATACTAACTGCCCGTCCCGGCTTCGCACGGGTAGCACTAAGTATTTATACTACTTATCTACGGCGCACCTACCTACTTACCCTGCCCTACCTTACCCTACCTACCTACCCTACCTACTCTACATAGGTATGTAGAGTAGGTAGGGTAGGTAGGTAGGGTAAGGTAGGTAGGTAGGTACCTACTTACACCTACCTACCTACCCTATCTAGCTACCTTACCTACCTATCTATCCTACCTACCTACCCTACCTACCAAACCAACCTACCTACCCTACCTACCTACACTACCCTACCTTCCTACCTACATACATACCTTGGTAGTGTTAAGGCTTTAATTTAAACTACGATTGATGTTATATTAATTATATTTCTAAGCTAAAGATCAACACGGTTCTCTCCCGCGCACTCCCGAATATTAGTGTCGTCTATCGACCACTTCGTGCCGATCGCTAGAGCCGCCCGCCCTCATACGCATAGGGCTGGGACAACCATCGGATTGTCGTTATCAGTTCGGCCTGACTCTCCTGCGTCCTTGTAGGAGTCTTCAAGCGAAGTCTTAGCTCCTTCGGTCCGTCAGCATCGCTGCGATTTCAACCGCTGATCTCGTTGATAGATGATCCAGTTGTGAGCCCCTGAGGCATCTTATAAAAATAATAAATATAGCCCCGAAGGCAAGATGTTGAGCGGGTCAACAATTACGTTAGCTCGATTCCGCAGCCATGTTATAATAATATGGCCTCGTAAGCAAGGACGTAGTATAGCCCCGCAGGCAATGACAAAATATAGCCCCGTAGGCAATGTCATAATATAGCCTCGTAGGCAATGTCACAATATGGCCCCATAGGCAAAGTCATGTTAAAGCCCGTAGGCAATGACGTAATATAGCCCCGCAGGCAATTTCATAATATGGCCCCACAGGCAAAGACATAATATAGCCCCGTAGGCAATGTCATAATATAGCCTCGTAGGCAATGTCACAATATGGCCCCAAAGGCAAAGTCATGTTAAAGCCTGTAGGCAATGACGTAATATAGCCCCGCAGGCAATTTCATAATATGGCCCCACAGGCAAAGACATAATATAGCCTCGTAAGCAATGTCGTAATATGGCCCCACAGGCAATGCCATGTTAAAGCCCCGTAGGCAATGGCGTAATGTAGCCACGCAGGCAATTTCATAATATGGCCAAGTGGCGTGCCTAGGGGTCAAAATCAGGGCAAACAGACAGGTATTTTACGATTTAAAAAAATAGCCAAGTGAGCGATTTACGGAGTTTCTATGTTGTTCATGGTAACACCATTATTATATAGTGTTATTTTATTTTATTTTATTGATAGGCTTAATTTTGAAGGCAAGCCGGGCTTTTGGGCTTCTATGGAAGGATCGCCACTGATATGGCCCCGTAGGCAATGACATAATATAGCCCCGTAGGCACTGTCAGAGACCCCCTTACGACAGGCAATGACATGATACAGCCCCAAAGACAAATCATGGTTGAGCATTCGTCATCTCGTTCCAAATCCTCATCTGAAGAGTTTTCTTGTCTGACACACCAAAGTTTAACTTTGTCTCGAGCGAGAGATTTATTTTGATAAGGATTAATACCAAGATACAAATAAAGAGCCTTTTCTAGCGGCGTCATTTCAATTAAATTTTCAAAATAAAAGAACACTTATTGTGGCATAACTATAATAGCTAGACATATGCTGTCGCGACACTTTTTGTAAATAATAATGTGTTCTGCAAAGTCGTAGTACATTATTTTATTCTAATAAAATAATAGTTTTCGTAGCGCACGCGATTTAAAGAAATTTTAGGTATTTTTTTTACACCTTGGGTTACATTATTGGAGTTTTAGTAAGGATCCCTAATCTTTTCTAGCAATAAATAGCCTATGTTACTCAGGGTCAATGTAATAATACTACTAATGGTGAAAGAATTTTTGAAATCGGCGCAGTAGTTTTTGAGTTTATTCATTACAAACATACACACAAAAATACAAATCTTTCCTCTTTATAATATTAGTGTAGATGTAGATTAGAATGACTACAGTATTACCTACTTGATTTTGAACCTTATCTCTTTTTAATTTGAGTCCCAATTCAAATGATTACTGATCTATTTTCCGCACGCCTCGTTTTAGAATTTACTTATTCAAGGAACTGTATTTTCCACTGATAAAGTTCAGAATCGTGAAGCTTAATATTGAATTCATGTAAGTGGGTGCGTCTCATATCATATAAAGTTATTTGGTATATTATTTCAATAACGTTCACAAGATATAATAAACGTGAGTTATACCAACTGTCGATATAATTTCTTTAGATATAACATTTATGATAACATTTATACACTCTCAAACTTACTTCGTATAATGTTATTGGATATAACGTTTATTTATATATAATATTGATACCATTTTTATGGTTAACACCGCGATTCAAAGCAATCCGGCTCGGATGGGGTATATTAGGTTAGAAGGTTAAGGCGGGAGCGGAGCGGATTGCCTCTATGTTGGTGAATCATTTGGGTTAGGTTTGGTTAGAACTTTAGAACAGTGACCATTAACGCGCGAAGGCGAACGACTGAAGGCTCGTGCAAACAGACGCGAAATCGCGGCCGCGACCGGCAGCGGTACCTTTGTACCTTTGTCGACAAAGGTACCGCTGCCTGTCGCGCCCGCGATTTCGCGTCTGTTTGTACGAGCCTTGAAGCGAGCGTGCTGCGGGAGAGGCGTGACAGAAACGAATCGCTGCAAAACCGACTCCACGTAGTCTTGTCTGCCCTACCCCTAGAGTGTTATTTAAAATCGCGTAGGCGCGGAGGGGCGAGGCGGCCCGCGAGCTGAGGAGCAGGTGGTTTCAACACTCGCCGCTGCGGCTGAGGCTGAGCCGAAGCCATGGTGGTGAGCGTGAAACACATGCGACGATAAGCTCGCATGGGACCGCCGGAGCCACGCAGCGCCGGAGCCGTGACAGAAACCATGCCTGCTGAATGTTGCATGCTTGCTTGCATGCTGCATGTTGCTTGCTTGCTGCATGCTTATTTGCATGTTTTTTACAAGGAAATAAAAACCACATATTATGTTTTTTACTAAGTAGGCGTTTTATAATATTAGACTAAATAGGTTTTATGTCTTTTGAGTGGTATATCAAACGTATGTTATGCTTATAAAAATTAGGTACTTTAAAATTATATCAAACGTTTATTATATTAACTGATCATTATATCAAATAAAATTATAGATTCAGTTGTTATATCTTGTAAATATTAGAGATTTTGTAATTATATAATATATTACTTACCCCGTGTAAGTAGTCTTCATTACATAGATATTCCTCAATATGAATAGGTAGGTAGTTAGTACATTTCATTTAGTATTAGGAAAGCATTATTTCCGCTTTATTATTTTCATGAACTGAATGCACAATTAGGACTAGAATAAGCTAGGTGTAGATAATCCTAACTAATATTATAAATGCGAAAGTGAGTTTGATTGTTTGTTTGTTACGCTTTCACGCTAAAAGGGCTGAACGGATTTTGATGAAATTTGGCACAGGGGTAGATCATGACCTGGAAGAAAGGACAGGACATAGGATACTTTTTATCCCGATATGTCCGTGGGATCGAGACTGACGCGGGTAGCCGCGGGGCGCAGCTAGTATTATTATAATTAAATCTTCTTTCTAATAAAGCTTTTGTATTATCGTATTTAGAGTTATGAGGAACAGGGTGTAAAGTTCACTCATCCCTTATAGAAAAGGGAGGATCCTTCGACCAGACGGGTATTGTGTCTGGCGGGCAACTGCCCAACGATTGATGTTGGAATCTTGTACTTACATAAATGTTGATCGCGCGGTAAACTCTAATTGCGCGATGCAGGATTTTGTGTGACGTCAGGACTTTGATGCGTACTTAACATATGGCGATGTAGATGCCGCCACAGGTACTTAAATATTTATTTTTATCATCATGCAATCATTAAAATAATAACTTACTAAATAGTTTGCGTTATTGTCATCTGTGTGTTGAGATTATGTTGTTATCAGGTAAACTATCTCTCATATGCTTTGAAAGGCGAATCGCTAGCGTCATAACCTGCCTCAATAATTATATTTTGTTAATAAAATGGTAACTCAATAATTATATGTTAATTATTCTTCTGGTAAGTAAATGAAGATAAGTATAAGTATTTGAAAATGGTAAATGAAAAATGGATGTAAGTATTATCATTACGTTATCCTTACATGGATATACTTACATGTTTCTTAGTAAGAGGATAAAATTATAACTGTATTTGATTACCTGGGCTGTTTACCTAATCAAACTTTCATGATTCTAAGTGACCGAGAAGATCTTCTCCGAGCATTATAGTTACATATATAAGGCAGGTTATTCACTTGTAAAACCATCAGCAATTATTTCCATTATAAGTATTTATGAGGTAATAATTATTTATTTCATGAAGTAGGTACAACAATTATTAAGCCTGTAACTTTATTGTCAAATTGTTAACGCTCAATATTATGTTGCTGAATTAATATGATATTACATATTACACTTTTGGCAAAATTTATTCAATAGGTAATTAACTTCTTGGCATTCTTGGCTTTTTTACAGTTTAAAATATATTATGGAAAATACTATTAAGTATATGTAGGTATCTACTTACTTTGTAAGTAAACAGTTAACAAAGAGACAAGTTAAAAGTCAAGTAACAAAATAAAATAAATATTAAAATATTAGAAATAAAAATAGAAATATTACCTCATAAGTAATTATTGTAGTTTGCAAAGTACTTACATTCCAGTAAGTATTTATATTCTGAAATGCACTTTTGTCTGTCACTTTTTTAAAGTGCAATTACTTATTTATTTTTATTTTTCTTTAGTTTCCTTCAAAAGTCACATTACTTGTCAGCTTAACACCAATAATTTATTAAATATTTTATTTAATTGCTGTTTTCTTTAATTAATAAATTTTTAACTAAGTAAATAAGGTTGTACTTTAGAGGTAAGGTAAAGATAGTTTATTGCAATACTAGCTTTAGGCAAATTGTTGATACCTTAGGTTACATTATAGTTATTATAGTTAGTTATAGCATTAGCATAGTTATTTGAAAAATAAAATACAGCCCATGTTACTTACTGATAATGTAGGTTTCCGTAGGTGAAAGAAATGTTTAAATCCGTTAAGTATTTTTTGTAAAAGTAGCCTATGTCCTTTTCCAGGTTATGGTCTACCCATGTGCCAAATTTCATCCACATCCATTCAGACGTTTTACCGTGAAAGCATAACAAACAAACAAACTCACTTTCGCATTTACAATATTATAGTCAGGATTATATTTCATGCTTTCACAGAAAATCACTCCAAGTGCGGCTAAGCGTTTACATATTTTTATATGACTACAAGAGGCAAGTTATAATTAGTAATTTGAATGATCACCAATGATTATACTTTAAATATTCTTTGGCTATGTTGTGTGTTTGTGACCAATTAACTATGTGAGACGCGTCCCAAATATCTTGCATGGCCTTGACAGATGTGATAAAACTTTGCATTTGCATAATATATTTATTTCAAGCATTATAAGGTGAACATTTGAATATAATTAAACCAAAATATATTGGCTTAAATTAACCCACTGAGCAATTGAGTCTAATTGCTAATTTCGTAAATTTTTGTAATATTATAGTTTTATAGTTAATGAACATTATCAAAGCACCTGTTTAATTGAGATGAGAAAATAATTAAATAATTTTTAATGTGGTCATGTGTCACACTGGTAATTCTGTTGTTAAAATTTAAATTTAGAAATTCAGCCTAAACTCTCCTAGGTAAATACTTGCTAAAAACTTTGAATTCAAAAAAATATTGGCGCGAGTTTGATAACAAAATGTTGTGCAATGTTTAGGAATTAATTAAAATAAGAATCACATTTTTGTCACTAACCTTAAGTTTCAGGAGCTCAATATCACCTTCCAAAGCCAATTTGAGGCGTTTCCAGTCGAAGGATGCGGTTTTTCTGAACTTATCCAGTGGCCCGCTGAGGAGATCGGGAACGAAACTCAGATCCTCCATACTAAAACACAATATCACGTTATAATTCAGCCTTCTTACACTAATAATGGTTATGAGCGCGCACCAATTTTATTACACCGGATGACTAAACATACAGGGACATTTCAAATTCCCTCGCAGACACAAATTCAAGGTCTACACCGATCCGTGAAGTATGAACTAGGCTAGTCGGGCGTGCTGTTTATACAACTCTCACCTTGACTATGAATGGGAGGATGAAAGAAACTGATAACAAACGTTAGGGCGTCCGTTGCCTAGGTGTTATGAACGAAACTGATAACTTTTGAGGAGGTTTAAAGAGGGAAAGCGTATGATAACGTGAATGCGGCGCACGCTGTTATATTGGGCGCACCGCTCGCACACACACGTCATTGGAACACACGAATTGACACGAAAGATTACTCGTACTGTCACAGTCATCTGTCAGTGTCACTGGAATTTAAGGTCATGTCACTGTCAAAGTGACGAACAGTTTATTCCATAATTTTTTTGTTTAAAACTAGCACGCAAGTACTAATCAATTAACTAACAGGTAAAAACTATTAGTAAAAACATAATTATTTAAGTATTAGGTTGTAAAATCAGCGCCTGTTCTAAAATTGTCAACTGTTGATCTAAATACAATGTCAGATTGCACTAACTGAAACAAACGTTCGTAATTTTTTTTAAAGAACTTTCAAAATAGCGATCATGATGATGGTAATAACCGTCTAGCCCAAAACAAAATTAATAACTTCAACCTTTTAGAACTGTGACTAGTACCACCTACCGTAATTTATAAGAACTATTGAACTACGAACACAGTGTGTGCTCATGAGTCGCTGACATTATATAGCTTATGTTTAAAAAGTTAACCAATAGATGGCAGCACTAGGAACAAGTATAATTAATGAAAAGTGTAACAGAGACAGAAAGATTCCAACCTTGCTATACAGACAGAGACGGACATAGTCACTCACACAAACAAAAACAGTCACTACATAGATATTTTAAGTTACAGACGCATAAACAAGAAAAGAGAAGTTGTAAAACAACAAACTGTGTTCGCTGCTTTTCTATCAGATGTAAAATGGACGGGCGGTCGTGTCGTTGCGCGCTCGCGAACTCCGCGTGTTCGTTGTGAAATCGATGTTTATTGTTTTATATTTTGACGTGAATACGAATATTGTTTACGCGATTGTACGACTACTTCGGTGTTCGGTTGCCGAAGGAGATTGTGTTTAGTGCATGTGTTTTTGTATGACGTTAGCGCTCACTTCACTTGCAGTGATTTCGCTGATAGCTCACTCACCGGTGGGTGCGCTCGTGATAAACTACGTGTTCGGTACGAAAAAAGGCGATTAATCGTCTAGTGTGGGTGTTTTACAGTAGCATCATGCTGTGTACGGTGACATAGTGAACGTTGAATAGACCCTGACCTCTGGCAATCATGTCTGGGCGATCGGATTGCAGGAAATTTGCACCAAACATCTTCAATAAGAGCAAATGCACTAATTGCTTCCGTCAGAAGGAGGAGCATAGTGCTGAGGCTTTGGAATCTAATCGGGTGAGTGTCATTACAAACCTTTTAAATTCAAGTTTTGAACGTCGTTTACTTCTAATCAACAAGATGAAATATTCGCGTGTAGGTGTGTTCGTTGAATAACGTAACGTGTACAGTGCATGTCCGTGTGTGCGTAGGCCGACCACTCTTCAGGTGTTGATCTAACGGATTTCATCGAGTTATTAAAATGGTATTGAGTAGTAGGTACATCATATGAACACGCCTAGCAAATAACGTTTGGTGGGTATTTTTTTCTTGCGGTGGGTAGTTTGTTAAAAATTAGTGTTAGACAGTTTTTTAGGAATTTTAAAACTTATTTGATGGTTGATAAAAGTCGGTTCATCTTTGTAGTACTACTTACCTACCTACCTTATTACCTAGATACCTGTACAATAAACTTAAATGTAGATAGATAGGTAACCATAAACATCACTTTCTAATATTCAAAAACAACAAAAAGCTATAGATTGTATAAGTATAACCAACTAAAAACTATGGGTAAATAGGTAAGTACCTACTGTTATTTTTATGAGAAACTAGTCAAACCTCTAATTTGAATGTCACAAAAAATTACAGAATTGACCACCAAATTAGCGGGAAACATCGAGAAAATATCGTTCCAAATTTCCGAAATCTGTAACATGTCTCGTTATAAAAATGAGGAATCACTTTACCCCTTAGGTGAACTAGCGTGAACTTTCTGAATAACTGAACAATTCCTTAAAAAAATATTCAAAAGTGTAATTTAAAATTTCAAACCTCCGAATGGTTTACCTAACTTTTTCCTATCAATAATGTTCGACTTTAGCGCCATCCGTTTTTATTTACGGATGGCGTTAAAAATCGAACACAATCGTTGAACTGTCATTATGCCACTGCAACTCGCCAAAAGTATGATTAGACAAATTATCCGTCTTAATTATTCTTTTAACTCCTAATCAAAACATGACATCAATCTAGTACCTGCATTCTTGCATAAATGTAAAAAAAAAAGCCGCGTAGATAGTGTCTCGTCTCGTACCGTCCTAAGGTACCGTTGCGTGTACGCCGCGGACAGGATGCACGACATGTTCAGCATAAAATCTCTAGTTGTTTGTGGATTTGTGGAATTGTATCTATGGAACTCGTTTGTACTTAGTACCTCTTGTACGTACAACTTTGAACATTCCTCATGAGAGGATGTGAGAAAAACGATGTGGCATAGTAGGTAGGTAAAGTTTAAAAATCACGTCAAATTTAATTTACACCCATTCTTCCTATCATTTTCCCAACTATGTTGGGGTCGGCTTCCAGTCTAACCGGATGCAGCTGAATACCAGTATTTTACATGGAGCCACTACCTATTTGTCCTCCACAATCCAGTAACTGGGTAATATGATACCCCTTGGTAAGACTGGTTGTCAGACTTTCGGGCTTCTGACGACCCGTAACGACTGTCAAAGATCCACGAATAAACGCCGAGACCAAAGGCATAACGTGCTTTCTCAGACACGGAAGAGTCTCGGTATTTAATGATGGTCACCTATCCACGGACCAACCCCGGCAAGCATAGCTTAACCACATGGATCGACCTGTGCCGGCGGCGGCTGTTATTATTACTTAGCTAAGTGCGTTTCATAATTAATATAGTATATTTAATGTTACACCATAGCGTAGTATTATAATATCTGTGACCATAGTTACGGAAATAGCTGAGTAGGTACATGATAAGTTTTATCTTATAACACTTTGCGTGGGAGAATGATAATACGAGTAAATAGAGATTTAATCTCCACTATCAAACAGGCATTAAGTGCTCAAATAAACTCATGTCATTAGAACATCATCATCATTATTTTAATTCCAATCATTTACTTTAGAGACCATTGTTTCCCTTCTCTACAAGTTGAAGATAATTGGGTAACCTACAATCATTTAGTTAGGTACCTATTTTATAAGAAGCGATCTTCGTGAAGATTTGTATGCATAGATCTGCTGTAGGTCCCTACTGAAACACAAACACTTTTTTTTCCAACTTTTATTGTCCCACTGCTGGGCAAGTCTTCCCGACAGCTTTCTTCTATTCCCCGTGTTTTGCCTTCTCCGGCCAATCTCCCATAAACGCCTCTTAAGTCATCACGCCAGGGGGCCAAGTCGACTAATTTACGAACGTGTCAGTGGTCTCACAATGATCAGTTTTTGACAGATATGCCATACAAAATCTGTCAAAAACTGATCATTGTGAGACCACTGACACGTTTGTAAATTAGTAGACTTGGCCCCTTGGCATCTCTTGGTAACCACTGCGTGACGACTCTGGCCCATCATCAAACACAAATTAAAATATTTATAGGTAGTTTTAAAAAAGGTACCCTAAAAATACTAAACCAGGCATAAAATAAGTCTGTCCAAAAGTTTGACAGTAAGACGTGATCAGGTTTCACCAAAATCTTTTAAGTTACATTTTTATTTCGCAATTTCTGAAGTCTTATTATATTCTACACACCCACTTTCGATTTGAGACGATTTTCTTACAAAAACTATAATCAATTTCAATTGTAATTTCGTCTCTATAGCAATTTTTGACAGGAACGTGGATAACTTTCACAATATTTCAGTAGTAACAAGATTGTAAGTACTATCGAGGTCACTTTTACGCATGCATGAGCATGATTCATTTCAATAACTATTCTAGTTGTAACATTACGAGTAGGTGCCTAGACAATAATGTTATAGAATATTTACACGTAGCTAAGTAACCTAGTAAACTTGTAGTGCAGCATAATGATCAGATTTTTTTTTTGCTAAATTGACAGCTATTGCAGAAGACGACGTGTCAAGTTCATTTCAAAGATTTGAAATACTTAGTAATTGAATTTCGAAAAACGAAGTATTTCAAAGGTATAGAGTTATCAAATGTTGTGTAAAAATCAAATCGTTAGATAATTAACGACACTGAATTTAAAGTATGATGACGCATACGATTGACATCTGAAACCTTCAACTTTTTTTATCTGTCACTGATCAGTGTTTGCTATTGATATTTTTTTAGTTATTACCTTTTTTGTTAGACAAGTCTTATTAAATGTTCCATTACTGTTATCAAATGAAGTTATCTGGCCACTACCAATGCCATTATCGGAGTTAGCCATTCACCAAAAATGCTTAGAATGTCGTTATTCATAGCCGAAAGAGCGAGATAGACATGCCGTTTACTTGACGAGAAAGTGAGACAGGACATCACCTGTCAAACTGAGCCAGATTGTTAATCAGATAATAAGTCCATCGTAGACATTGGTGATAATTTCGGTTAAAACAAATACTTAGTGCGTTACATCGTGGAAGCAGCTGTGATAACAATATGACAAGAGGTTACCTCGTTGAGGCCCGTACTTATGGTGTTTTTATATCGCTATAAACAGTCTTTAGTGCCAGTCATGTCTTTACGTATAAAGTAATGTATGGAAAAATAATATTGAACAGACATAATTCTGAAGCCACGAAAAAAAGAAGTTTCGGGTCATATAATCAGCGTAACTTCGGTTTTCTTGGAAGAACCAGTTTTAATAAGAACGGCGTAGTATTAAGAAATTGATTTAAAATCCATGTTACATCTAATTGTCCAACACATTTGTGACACATTGTGAAATTCACCTTGAAGGTTCAAGTATTCCTAACGACATTGAAATCAGCTGCAATCAAAACATCTTGAAAGTAGTTGACGTGTCGCACTGGCCAATCCGCGCTTGTCAACGTAATTGAGCACAAAACGACCAAATTTGGTTGAACACGACACAATGTCAAAGCCAAGGCTAAATCATACAATGCCCCACCTAATAATGCGGTTCAGAAACTCATTTCCATCGCAATGTGCCTCTTATATCCGGGCAATAAGGGTAAACACTAGTTTCAATAGGAAATTACAAAAGGTAAACTATTCATAATAATCAGGAAATGTCAGAGCCTCAAATGGCGGTGTTCGGACAATTATCTTGACAAATGCTCCACTAACGAAGCGGACTGACGCGCGCCATGTTGGATGCGCGTGCGCAAGGTGACGCGAAGCGAATAGGAAGTTAACGATCGATACAATGAACGCTGACTTTACACGGTTTGCTAAATAGATGCTAATTTTTTTCTATATTTATGCTTGTGTAACGAATGTCAGAGAAAGTTCTGCTTATTTAGCAAAAATGTCTTCCTCGTATTGATCGGCTGGCGCTTGTACCGAGTCTGAAACACGTCATGCTAGAACGATATTTATCTTTTTAATCATTGTTATATGGTTGGAAAGTTATCATTTATTGCTTTTCTTACAACTATATTTTATAGTCGTTATAATGGTTTATAGCCTCATAGTTAATTTTCCGGTCTCGTGCCGAAGCTTTCCTTCCACCATGATGCGTTAGTTGGAGGTCGTTTATCGTTCTTCATTCTCACCGCAGTTTTTCTCCTGTTCTACTATATAGACAGTTGAAACCGCAGCCATACCTTAAGGTACATTCTAGTGGTTAAGGCTCTTAAGTATTTTTTGCTATGGTAAAAAATGTAATTTACATGCCTACACGTATCTATGGTAAACACATAGGTTTACTCGGTTATGCCAAGACCATAAAAAAAGAGTTCAAGATTCAACCTTTATGATTTTTCGCTTCGACCTCTTTTGCTTCCCGTATTATGGTTAGATTTTAACAGAACACTTCCACCAAAATAATTACCAACTTCAAATTAAACTACCACCATTGTATCATACACCTCGACTTTGACGCCCCATCTAATCACAAAACCAACACTGACATAATGTTTAGTCTATGATAACCTTATCTGTCATTAATAAAACCGTTTGTAATAGCGTGAGTGGAAGCTAAAGGCTTACTAAAGGCAGGTTTATACCAGCCTAGAAATGTGACAGTACAGTAAGTCGGCGCTGACTTGCAACTGGACTCGTGTAGACAATAGTTTCAACTGTTTCGACTTCCCGTCCTCAAGTCAGTCCAGTGGACTAACCTACCCGTCTATTTTTGGGAACTGTAGCTTCCCCTGCCTGACTTTCTGCCTGTAGTGTATCTAATTAATAGATATAAGTAATCACTATCTCATGCACGACAGTAGTGAGGTCGCTGTCACTGATGTCAACTGTCAGTTCACCACAAATGGCGGGAAACTGTTGAAAGTGAGGCGGTAACTGCTCAGAAGGCTTGTGGGTAATGAGCCAGTGTAGTGATGTACTCGGCTTTAATACGGGATCGACACTCAGGATTCTACACTGCCGATTTCGTCTACATGGACCACTGACTGGGTCCGAAATTCCGAGTCACTGGGTCCAGTCACTGCCATAGCATAAACCAGGCACTACTTTCCGGTTTACTGTTATAGAGTTTGTTTGCGTCCAAAGAATGCACGTAAGCCTTGTAGGAACGTCGCTTTTCTTGCGTACATGCCTGAAGTATGTAATATGTGAAGTAGGAAGTTTCGTAGAAAAACATTAATATGAGTACTGGTTACTTAATTATTACTGAGTTATGGACATGTCGTTAAGCGTGTTGTAAGAGATATTTCCTAGCGATATTACCTCAGTCCTATTCTGGAATATGTCGCTCCTAAAAAAGAATGTGGTTTTAGTCTTCAGACGCGGCCGGCAACATGTAGTCCCATTGTAGTAGCTCATAAAGTTTTTGGACTTAGTTCGGAATTAGATTTTCTCACTCAACAAGGACTGGCTACGGACACTCGGACAGTTTTTGATAATCCTTTGGCATTTTGGTTTAAGAATCGTCATGCTGCTCAAAATCAACTGTCGCTTGGATTAAAAAGTGTTTGGAACTGTTCTATGTATCTTGAAGGTGAAAAAACTCAACACTAATCGGGTATCTGAAGTTTAAGTGGTCTTTCGTCCGATAACCCATACTTGCAGATTATACTAAGCAAACTGAGCCCACGAGTAACGAACTCTTTTTGCTGATGAGATGTTTTGAGGACTCAGACGAAGTAATTATGTTAATAGACCAATAGTTCCCAAAGACATGTGGCTAATTAGACTAAACTTCTACTAAGCAAACTCAGCCCACGAGTAACGAACTCTTTTTGCTTATGAGCTGTTTAGAGGACGCAGACTAAGACAAAGCAATTATGTTAATAGACCAATAGTTCCCAAAGACACGTGGCTAATTAGACTAAATTCCAATTACATGCAAAGATAAGCTGCCTAGGCGCCATGGCGAACAAAGTAACGAGCACAGTTTGAAAGATAGCATTAATGCATTAGCACTGACATGTAACGACCTATGGAACTAAAACTATTATAAACTGCATTTCTCAATGCAGTAGGTTAATGAGCAGCTGACACTATGTTTACATTGCCTGATATAAATACGGAAGTAACACGGATAACACTTGGTATCTTGTGTTTATTTAGCATTCATTCAAGCTGTGCAGTCATTACGAAAACAAGAGTATGTTCCTAGAATATATGACCGTCAGTGTCTTTATGAGAGCAGAATTTATCATGACTATTCATGACCCGTAGCCCATTTCTTCTGATCCGGAAATCCCCCATAAAGATCCGGGAATCCTGAAGAAGTTGCGAAATTCGATAGTTTGTGAAAGGTCCTCATCAAGGACAGCAAAATGCTTATTAGGAAGTGGAACCTTTGATATCTTAGAATAAAACTTATAATCTGGGCACTTGTGGGTGTAGCAATTTTAATTCTACTCTACCCAATGCTGATCCTTATAGCTACTCACAATGTTAAAGAAAAAATCTTTCAGTTGGTTCGTAAGAAATTCCTACTCGGTCATCTTTGATTTCGTGTGCTTCAGGAATTCATGTTTCACAGCCATTATTGTCTTCTTTTAGCATACTTTGTACCTGTTCTATCACTAGATAGCTCTTTGGGGTCATATAAAAGTAGTATGTTACCTCGTCAACCAATATAACTAGAAACTTATAGCAGTGGGCCATTAAGTAAGTCCGGAGGTTAACCTGACTCGAAGTAACTTAACGCCGTGAGCTGTCGAAACCTTTGAGTTGTCCCGTAAATACCGTACTTAATATACAAGTTAAACTGAGTGAAAATAATTTAGCTTTTCCCGCTTTCACGTAACGTCAGTTAAGTCAGGTTTGTAGGTCGCACTCATATGTGTGTTTGTTTTACAAAATTAACGTTTTGCTCGAACAGGTTTGAAATGTTTTCGTTGGCCGGTGGCGCCGGCGCAGCGCACTTTTGCGGTTAATGCGTAAGCGCAGGCCGCAAACGCGTTTAGTACTTTGACACACTTATTTGTCACAAAAAAAACATATTTTTCAACTGGTTATACAACGTGCCTGTGTCCTTAATGTATTGCAATTAAAATAGCTAAACTAGTACCTCATGTGTAGCTGCTGTATCCGGGCGTTTCTTTCCTTAACTCGGTTTATGAACCGTTACGTTTTCGCTGCGATGAATAAATTTCGTTTACGAGGTAGTTTCAATAAAGCTTTAAATCTCGCCATAATTATTATATTTATCCTTAAAATTAAACGTTTTATGTCCCAATTTACGGCCTTTGATCTCCAAAACAAACAATCTTGTTCTCACAAACTACTCTGGCCAGTTTTTAACGTATGCTCCAATTAAATGTTCTACCAATTCGTGTGTGCCCGCTAACTCTTTCTGTCAAACCTCAAGTGTTCTCTTCAAGCGGTCATAAATCCATACAATAAACACAACACACTGTTCATATTTGTTCTCGTGTTTGTAGAGGCTGTATAACCCGGGGTCGTCTCCAAAAAACTTTTGATCCGAACTGCCGAGCGACAAAGACGTGGAGATGGAATATAGTTAAATTAAAAAAAAAAAAAAAATAGGCGATGTTGCGTTCCGTTCCTACTACGGTGTCCAGTGTAAGGAGAGCTGCGCACGAGAGGAGCTGCGACCCTTTCTAGTCTGTTAATCTTCAGCATAGAGGGGAAAAGCGGTCCAGATTAGAATGGTTGGGCTAAACTTGTAGTGTAGCATAAAAAGGAGTGCGTGAGGAATGCGCCGGCGCGATCGCCAGGTGCAACGGCCGCGCGCCCCGCCCCCGGCTGGCATTTTTGTGTACGCGCACGCCTAATGTGTGAGACTCAAATGATTTGGAAATCGAACCTGGCGCCAATTAACCCTGAATTAGGAAATCTTATCAAAACCTTTTAAGACAGTCACGATTACTTCCATAGTAGATTGACCCACTCATTTTTTATCCCATTAATATTTTAATTCCATCGAACGGTCGGAAAATATAACACTCCCGCCGCCGATTTGAATTCGGAATGCTATCTACGAACCGTTAACAATACAATGAGTTGCCAGCGCTAAATAACAATAATATGTGGGTCGCGTCGCGAACTCGACGCCGGATAAGGCGAACAATTAAAGTCAACATTAACACCTATTTGACAAAGCGAAATGAGCTCGCGTCGTAACTCGATAGTGTATCATATTTACGTCTTCATTGTTAACCGTCTAATTAAAAATTCACGCGTAAAGTCCACCGGTGTGGGAGCGGACCGGTACTCCGTAATTTGATAGCGTTGGAATGTGTTGCCAGTCACCAATGAGGTTTTATCTATGTAGGTTGCAAACGAAAACTTGTTATTCAACAGTTGTTTGGATGTATAAATATTTTTGCGGCGTTTTGTTTTGTCTCGTTGAGTATGCAAATATTTTTAGAATAAATACTTAGGCGTAAGTGGGCAGCTAATGAGACTCAACATAATTATGTCACATAGATCAGATTAATGACTTATCAAAGTCTTTAGATATCTGACTAGTTTTAGTTCTACTTCTAAGCTAATTATGCATTGACCTTCGATATCCTTTAGATAAGCCAATAGAACACGCTTTTGGCTGACGTCATTCGTTACTTTGAATATCACAATTATCACAGTTGGATTTAATCTACTGTTTACTTGAACCAAACATAAGATAGTTAAAGGATAGCAAACATTTGTTTCGTTAAACATTTTGTTTAAACGGGACGATAAAAACTTTTCTGATGACGTTTCTGAATTGGATGAAACTCCAGTCTTTATTTATGATACCCATCATATTACAAAAGCAAGGTATATACAGGTAGATAATTTAAATCCTCAGACCTACATTAGTAGAAACAGAAAAAAGGTGTTATAGAGAACAACGTCGAATGAAATGCGTTCCATTTCATTGTCCGTATCTCGCATCAAACAAGTCCACAGAATCATAGCCACTAATGACTGTCCTTTATTCAGCCTCTCTACGTATTCTTTGAAGCTCGTATTGCGTTACACCGTGGTAAATCTCTACAAAGGTAATTTATGCTTCGAATTAAACTTTAAGAGCCACTCTGTCTACGATCGGAGAGATGTCACATATCAAATATGTACATAGAGAAACTCGTTCTCACGAGTGCTCCCGTCAGATTAATTCTGGTTACGCGTTTGTGGCGGAACTGGCCGTAAACATTTTTATGGAACGAAAATAATACTGGACACATTAACCCTCTAATTCATAAACGTTTCATAAAGTTAAAGAGACGTATAAACGTCGAAAATGTATGGTTAAACAGTTGCTAATTCATAACTTAACGTTATGCAGCGTATATGAATAAGGCGGTTAGAGTCTTTTTCACGTCGTTAGTTAGGTGCAGAATCGAGAATGGTAAGTCGAGCGCTAATATAACTTAGTCGAGTGCAGCACGCGGCGTCTCTATCAGTGTTAATGTCGCTCCAGACTTCAGACGCGCAATAGTACACCTCTCATTAACAACTTTTTAATTTAAAATAGATACTTACCGTAGTTAGGCTATCTCAGTAATGTTTCAAGAGTCACGATGCGTTTTCACATTTACATATTCACAATCTAGACGAGAGATAGCGGCTCCGAGCCAAAGCGAATCTCTAATTAAAACATTATAAACACAATTTGTTTCATTTTCCGTACGCAACCGTAAAAAAGTCAATACTGCCGCATTTGCATACACAAATGAGTGCATCCCGCGGCGTGCGTGGTTTTAATTGCCAACTATTTTTATCATTTTATTTAAGTAGTCGAGTTTCTGTGTCGATACCTCGGTCCACACTAAATGGACGCTATTCCTAGATAGTGTTGTTTCAATGTATATCGGTCGTGTTCCCATCTGAAAACACATTCCGGTTTGATGCGACGCGGTACCAAACCAAAAGCGTACCGTTAAGTGCGCGTCCAATAAAATACTAGCCGGCCGCATATGGTAATTTCGTAATTGCGTGTTTATTCCGTGACTATATTTAACCGCAAAATGTTCACCTGCGAGGCGGAATCGCTTAACCAAATAATTATACATATATCGATTACACACTAGAGTTTTGTAGAAGAAATGAGCAGGTAGCTGGTAGGTGCCCGATGCGACTTAAAATTCCACCCACACCGCATTGTAATGCCTAGATTAATTCAATTTGTAGTTTTAATGAAACGTTCAGTTTGATCAATTAGAGGGATCCGGATAAATGAAGATACAAGTGTAACTCGATAAGTCAATCCTATTAAAGGTCTGCTATTACGAGTTAAGCAATGGTTGTGATGCAAACGGTACGCAACATTGTAATCGATAAACGAAGTCGTGGAATCGAGTCCGGAGAAAGGTTACGTGTTTTTGATTATCAAAATCGAAACCAGATTTTTCGTGCCGGCCGGCGAATTCGGTCGTTTCCGTGCGTGTACAAAATTCGATACTGTACTGACTAGGAATTTGAAACCACTGCTTCATTTGGTGAATATCTTGAGCCACGCCTCGGGTCCATTCCATGTTTAAAATCTTCTAATTAATGTGATTTATTTACATTCAATAATTAAATCATTGCCCTAATCCTAACGTTTGTCGTCGCGTCATTGGCATACCAGACCTAATGAATACGGTAAACCCTGAAAATTTTATCACCCACTAGACATAAAGATTATACCCAATTAATGAAAAGCTGGTTGGAAGGGGGTCGCGGCGCCGAGAACCTAGACTTAGTACTTGCGTATGAGAATGTTTAATTAAGTAGCAATATTTACTGCTAACTGGAATATTAAATGGAGTAAGGACTACTGTCCACCGAGGCGTAGCTTTATAGATTCGTATTTTTTTTTATTTTAAACCTCCAACTGTAACTAATGAGACCCAATAGTATTTTAATTTTTATCGCCTTCTAAAGGCCAATCGACAGTAAAGCGGATGCTTGGTGTACGCCTGCTTGCTGCATAATAACCTGCGACATTGGATAAATCTAATCTTTGCGCAAATCTTAGGATTTCTGCAAGACTGGTTTATTGGAAACTAATAAAGATTATCGTAATCATACGAGCAAATATCAGGATTATTGCAAAAAAAACATCGGGAGCAACGACGATGTAGGTGCGAGTAGAAAACTTACACTAGCTACCCTTCGTGTAAGTTTTAGTGCGCACACAGCATGCCCATCGTAAAAACGGGTAATGTCGACGGAAGAATAGACTAAATGACCGATTGAGATTGTTTATTTGTCAATTTGTCTATTCTTCCGTCGACAAAACACGTTTCTACGGTGGTTATGCTACGCGCGCAGGCGTCACAAGTTGCACGGCGTATTTTGAAGCGTCTATGAAGCTACGCCTCGGTGGTCAGTATACCTTAGCTTGCTTTATTCCCGTTGTACCCCGGGGCGGCGCGACTACTTACCCACTTAATGCTAGCTTTGAAATGATTGATGTTGATCTACTAGGTACACTGTATGTACAGTCAAACCAGCTATTTATATCTCGACTACGACTTTCGCTAACTAATGTTCTACACTGCCAATACTCGTTTTATTGTTTGCGTAATTATGGCATTGGAACTTAAATAAAAGACAGTGATGTAAAAGAATACTACCTACTCAGCACACTCATAACACTGTTTGATAGTAGTTGCAAATATGTAGGTAACTAGGTAACACCAGCACCTGTCTATAGTTTGACCGAAACCGCTGTACTTCGCCTTAGGTATGCGCGGCGAGACGGGGGAGCAGTGCAGGCCGCTCATTCGTCAACGCTCACGGGCGTCCCGCCGTTCATTCGACAACGCCGCCGCCGCCTCGCCGCGCAATCCTAAGACGCGGTACAGCGGCTCGGTCAAACTATACCAAATAGTTTGTTCGACTGTACTAATTTACTTCTGCTTATTGTGGCTGTCAAGTGAATTCGTTAGAACACTAATGGAGTTTAATTAATATTGAATAGATTGTTCCGAGACCATTGAAATTACCTATCGTTTTTTGTTTGCCAAAAACAATTGACTGTTTGCGAACCAGAACAGTCAAAATAAGCATGATGATTTATGTGCGATAAATTAAACTATATAAGTTTAAACTTAGACACCGCTTAGATATACGCAAGGTTTTAATAATAAACTGCTCGGTTAAATTTACAAGATATTAGCAATTTAAATACAAAATTATCTAACATTGCCAGCTGACAATATTATACGGCTAGTGCTATACAGCATCCATTCTTATTCCCTTGTGCTTTGTACACACTGACCGCGTTGGAACCGCACATACTTTACAATTGTACTTTATTACTGATTTCACCAATGAAACTAAACGCGATTAGCATTAAACCGCGTTCACAAGCTGTCAATGTCAATATTCCACAGCAATTTTGACACGCGTTCAGTTTCATTGCCCTTAGACTAACGCAATTGTGGAGGTCAGATAGGCAGTCGCTCCATGCAAAATACTGGTTGGTTTTTTGGTGCAGTTGCATCTGGTAAAGACTAGAAGCCGACCCCAACATATTTGTGAAAAGGCTAAAGGCTAGACAAATGAGACTAAAGCAGTTAGTTCAAGAGTATCTATTGCCTCTGGCTTCTACGTTGTAAATATTAATTACAAGTTTAGTAACTATTTCCTAAGTAATTAGTAAGCTGAGTATATCACTACACTGGCTCATCACCACACCAAGTCTTCTGTGCAGTTACCGCCTCTCTTTCAACTGTTTCCCGCCATTTGTGGTGACAGTTGACATTAGTGACAGCGACCTCACTGCTAACGTGCATGAGATAGTGTTTACATAACTATTAATGAGATACACTACATCTTAGCAGTCTTGGAAATGAATATCTAGTTTCAATATTCAATTAAATATTCTGACATTCATGCCTTAAAATGACTACTAGCTCTCCGAAACTAATTTCTTGTAAGAGCTATGTAAACTCATTAATACGAACCGAATTTAATTAAACGTGTGAAAATGATATTGTATTTATTTATTAGCCTAATCTCTTTAAAATAACAGTAAGAAGTGGCACGGATTACCAAAGTGGCCCGTCTGTATCGAACGTTGGAAGTGGTGCGACCATAAAAAAAATATTTTATGCGAGATCCAATATCAATATCTTATAAATTTATTAGATGAGAAATCACCTAGTTGGATTGTAAACTATTATTTCCGATACTTAAAAAATGTGTATAATTTTAACACTTGCACTGCTGAGGTAACGGACCGGAGCCGAATTTATTTGTGTTGACATAAGACTTTATGGCAGAGTTCATCGGCTTAAAATGTCATATTAAATATTACGTCATATATTATTATGCATTTTTTAAACGTAAAATATACATCGCTTGCGTTGATATGAAGTAAATCTATGCTAAAGGTTACGTACGTCTCGATATTTTAGAGATTGGTAATTCGTTTGGGAACCTCTAGTCAATGCAACGCAGATGTATTTGGAATTAGGAATGCGTGATTTCAAAATCGAGCCTTTCAATAGATTAACTTGGGAACGAAATTACTTTGACATACCAAATAGAATATTTGTATGGGTTCTTAGAATAAATATTGTTATTCGATATTGAAGAATCTCATCCATCAAAAATCCTTTGCGTAAGAAAAAAAAAAGAGATCCTCTCACGTATCGTTGCGTTTCGGACTCAGTATTACAAAACACGACAGTTATTTCGTCGATTGTTCGCGCGCTGTCAATTTCGCGCGGGAACCCGAATCCGCCATTGTTTAAAACGTTCGGATGCACCGGGATCGAATTTCGTCACATTGCAATGGCCGTCAAGCATTGTTCTTGCATATTTCCAGACGAATGTTGTGTCAACACGCTTGTTTCTCATTGTTTTGGCATGCCTTGTTTGTTGTTTGGAAGATGATCAGGTATTGTTGAATTCTCGATAGACGGCGGATGCCTCGGTGTAAACACGGGCGATCATGATGAGCTCATGTTTCCTTTCAACGTACACACCGTTAATTGGCTTGGCATGGTTTTCGCGATGATAACAATCAACATGCAAATTCTGCATTGCGTAATCGTCCTTCAAATATTTTACGTGTTTTATTCATTCATTTAAGTTCACAGTCATTTGAATATGTGGTATTTTACATGGTTTGGTACGTGTACGAAAGGACGGATCATTCATTCAGTGGACGGATTTTCCAAACCATTGTGGTTTTGTTTGGCTAGTTAAAACTTTTGATAGTTTTTACAATAAATTAGTTAAGTATCAACACCCCATATAATAGATAAAAAAATCCTCCTTTTTAATCTGCATGTAAGCTATGTTCTGGCAGTTCTGACTGTTCTATCTTTCACTACGTCTCGTAAAGTCCCGTATGAAATAGAATTGATTCTATCTTCATCAGATTCATTTTCTATTTAGTCTTGCCTCGAAAAGACTCGGAACAGTCCCCATAAAACTCCACATTAGCCAGCAGTAGTACCAGCGTGTCGCAACCGCGACTACGCATGTCCCACGACGAACAATCGAACGCTCTAACCATGTACCAATGTAACCTCAGTCGTGTACCATGCAAAGAATTAGCATACTCGCGGAACACCATGCCCACGCGCAGCACTGCCAATCCATCATATTTGCTGCTGTGTGCGTGCACGGAGCCATTTTAGTTCTTACCAATATAAATTTGCGGGGTTTGAAACGGGTCTTGTGCGATTTTCGACTTTTCTTTGTTGGGTTTAGAAGTTTTGGGTCTCTCTCGCTGGCTGGTTGCTCCGAGGGTTACAATAGGAAAGCTAATGGCGCGCGTGTATCTACACAGTCATCGTGGTTGAGCTGAAACGATTTTGCCTTGTTGGACGTCAAAACTGAATTAGCTTGCTTGGTTTTAGTATTTGGAGCATGCGATGGGAAATCTGGTCCTTTGAGTCGAGTTACTCGCATCCGAGGCCTTTTGCCTTTTACTTAACTACCTAACTTAACGTATTATTTGCATTCGAATTTATAGAAGTATAAAATATACTAATGCACTGTCTCCAATGCCTATTACGGGACAGGAAATACCAAGATTCAATGACATTTTATAAACCTCATTGAGATACCGTTGAATAAAATCTGTTTGCTGTAAACTTATGCTTACCATTTCCAGATTTGCTAACTAAGTAATTATTTCTTGAATCCATAATTGTATGTAATGAATAATTATAAAATATTATTAAGCTGTTAATAAGAATGTTATTATTAGCATATCCGCCAATCAAAGTTGATATTAAATAATGATTATGTTGACACCTTCCATATTTGGTCTAAACTGTTTTTGCCCGTTGTCATTGTATTAATTAATATTAAAATATACTGTTATCATTATTTTGGTCAACACACTAAGAGTTGTTTAAGTTATGCAAAGGTTCTGATTAATCTTTTTTTGGTCCTCTTACGCGCGGATCAATGGAATAGCAAAAATTCTTCAAGAAAATAATAACACTAAATAAAGTAAACACTTCACGCGTTTTTCTTGACTATCTCAGTTATTTCCAATCAGCTGCAAGTGGAATTCCTAGGCACAGGTGTTCCATACCTGGTATCACGGAAAACATACCTGGTACAGAGTTAACAATTTCCGGTTGGCATATTAATTCATTGCTTTACTTCAAGATAATTACTGTGACTGGGCGTGCTGCCTTGTTTCCTAATAATCTTTAGTACTAATGTCTTATTTGACTTGATTGAGGACGAATTAAATTCACATATTTGGATGCGAAAGTGAGATTCTCTATGATCTGTTTGGTATGTTTTTTCTTCTAAAATAAGGAACTGATTTCTATGTATTGCTGCAGAAGGGTAGCATAAGCATGCCGGTTCCCTCACGAAGTTTCCTTCACCGTTTTGAGAGCAGTGCAGAAGGGTAGACCGTAGCAAAACTTCATGATTTCCAATTAATTGTTAAGTGCGCCGCAAGAGGACCAAATAAATTATGATCGCTTCTCGGAGAGGCACATAAAAAGGGAGAAGGCGGAAATGTAAAATGGTATATCTCTGGACTCTACAGAGATAAGAAGACTTTTTATAGTGGAAAATTAAACACTGCACGCGGGCGGTGTGTCTTGATCATAAATTCATGATCACATAGCAGGTGCTGCTCTGAAATAAATAAGATGCACTTTACGGGGCAACAAATAATTACGCCTATTAAACGGTTGTCGTATAAGTCTTGATTGTAAACGAATTAATTCAGCATATCAAACACTTTTTATTAGCATTAACTGGATCACGTAATATATTTAGAATAGGACCAGTTTTTAGAGCGGTACTTTTTCTTTTCGTGTCTATGGTGTTATTTTTCGTCGTTTTTATGTTGTTTATCCCAGCAACCTGCAGCCACGTTTATGGCGTTTGCGGCATCAATGGCATTAGAGGTGTAGGTGCTAATCTCGCTTTTATGAGGCAGGCTATACAAAATGTCTGTATCGACACGATAGAAGAACACAAAACTAACTAGACGGCAAACTAACATTCTGGCAGAGCTATAACCTTGATGGAGAAGTCACAAAATGTACGGAACCATAGATATCCGTACCGAACAGCTTATAATGTAAAACTCGTTGAAAATTACTTTAGTGATGTAGGTACAACGTGTCTTTGACGACACGGTTGGCGTAGTGGCTGAGCGATGGACGGCTGCGCAACGTGTCTAGGGTTCGATCACCGCACGGAAAAAATATTTGTGTTGTTCCGGGTCTGGGTGTTAGTGTATGTGAGTTTCTATGTTTGTAAACGCACCCACGATACAGGAAGAAATTCCTAGTGTGGGGCAACGTTTTATTAAAAACAAAAAAAAACGCTTTGAAAGCGATTGTCACTTAGCGAAGTACGACAGATCACAACATGGCGCCAGGATCTATTATTATTGTCAATCCTATTATTTTAAGCAAGTTTTCCTGTGACTGCGGTGGCCGCCACATGGCGTCCACAATTTACCGTCGAATGACGTCACTGAAACGTTAATTATGAAAGTAAGTTGGTGTGTCTTCCTAGAGAGCGTTTTTGGCACCGTATTTTCAAACCATGGCGCCATCATTTTCATGACGGCCGTCACTGCGGCGTTACGTGGCGGCCACCGCTCTTCTAGAGAACCGTGACTTTACTGACCAGCCAAATTATGTGTAATTCTCGTATACAAAAGCTAATTGTCAGTTGTCAGTACATACTGTCATGGTTTATTAATAATGATAATTTGTCATTCATTGATTGTTTGCTTGGAGGCGCGTGTGTCGGCCTCGACGCCCACACGTCATCTAATGCTAACTCAGCTATGTCCACAGATATTTGTCTTATGTGTTTTGTGGGTAGGTGACAAATGCTAATATACTAGTAGGTACTGTGGAAGGTAATTTCTATTATTATAAGTAATGAAACAAGGTCTTAATTTCAACATCATGAACTACTTAATAGTAATCGATTTGTTGGGTTTTTTTTTGTAAAATTCACTTCCAAAACTCTTTTGCTTTTGATTCTTAAAACAAACAAATACCTAGCAATACCACCTACACATACCTACAATATTTTTCGCTTGTACAAGAGGCACATTCAGCTATACACGGTTCAAGGCGGAAATAGTGAAAGAAAACTGATTAGAAAAATAAACAAATAAAAAAAAAAATACAACTGAAATTACTCTTTAATACGTGTAAGAGGAACTTATAAAAGTTTTCATCGAATTTACTCCGAAAATAGTTTTACATTTCGCTTTATGGCTGTTTTAAGACTCTTGTACATGTTTAATAACGAAACTGTCGAGAGTTCGCATAAATTTAGCGTAAATTTCCTTTTAACGTCTTTATTTACGATTAATATGTAATTTCATTTCGATTCGGTAGTTGCTAATTTTGGCGGCAGATTCCGCGGTTTTTTAGGGTTCCGTACCCGAAGGGTGCCAAATGGAACCCTATTACTAAGCCTCCGCTGTCCGTTCGTCTGTCAGCGGGCTGTATCTCATGAAAATAAGGTAGACAGTTGAATTTTCACAGATTGTGTATTTATATTGCCGCTAACCCTAAAAAACTTTTTGTTAGCATAGTTAAGACTACCATAAATAACATTCCATACAAAAAATAACGTCCCCTGAATATTAAAACAATTTTTCGTATAATTATCACCATTTTTCACGCAACTTTAGTACGCGGAATTACATTATGCTCTTCACTGCGGACATTACGAGTTAAGACGTTTTTATTCGTACATTAAGCGTTTCAACATTTTAATTAATGATTTTCTCTCTTTGCAGGTAAGTTATGCCGTTTTGGAATTCAACAAAGTCATTATAAGGTTCAGATTAAGTTTTTGCTCTCATTTTGGTAAGCAAGTGTTGATTTACTATTTTAATGAGCATGATGTATGTCTAAAGAAGTATACTTTTTGTTGAGAGAATGCCTTCCTGATACCTGTCAGTTGGGCAATTTAGTAATAAGGATCTAATTAGCAAAACACATATTCGTCAGTATGATGAAACTGACAACTGTTTAGAACGCATTCTTTCTGGACGGACAGCCGAACTGTGGATAAAAGTACAATTTTTTGCATGCCAAATGGTAGGATGTGCAACAACATTTAAACATTTTCCTATTCTATTATATTCTGATTAAGGACAAACAGCTCATTTGTACAACAAATGAGACCTTCTGTAATTAGAACGATTAGCAAATATTTTCTGTATCATGTTATTGTTATATAACCTTCGTTAATAACGTCATAATTATAAAAGGCAATCGTCATTGAGCAAATTTTAAAACGGCTTATGTCACAGAGAGCTTGTTGTTGAGGACCTCGCCTCTCAGTGCTGCCACCTGGTGAGTTGCCATAAAGACCATGGGGGCCACTAACCCTGAACTACATATCTAAAGGTACAGGTTTTGACATAAAATCACAATCACAAACTTAAAAGTTCAATTAAAATCTAAGGGTCTCACCACAAAAACTTAGACACTTGTTCAACGCGTGTCTAATGTCAGTTTTATGTCAAACTCCATACAGAAATGTCATGTTTAAAAGGCGTTTAGGCTAAACAGCTGATAAATAGGTTTTGTGGTACTAAAGTAATGGTATGCTTAATTTAAAATATAATTAAAATTGTATGTCTAATAAATGTATAAAACAATAATTAGACTTTAGTTTATATGCCAAAAAATCTGATACAGAATAATAGCACTCTACTTGTTTTTCGTGTGGTAACCAGGCAGCGGGGCAATTCCCTAATTTATAAGAATGTCCGCTTGCGCATCTCATTCGCAATCTGTCAAAAAGACCATCAATTTTATTTACCAAATTTTTTTACAAGTTTGACAGATTGCGACTTGATTGTGAACGTTTTTTAAGTAAGAGAATTAACCCTTTGTTGTCAGAATTTTTAGGCCGCCCATGGGCCATGGGACTTGGCACTAGCTCTAGCACTTATTTATTTATTAGAAAGGACGTATGGTATTCCATACAGGTTGCTTAATCGGTGAAGCTCATTTCGTTTCTAACATTATTTTATATTTGCCAGTCGAATCTAAACAGTAAATAAATCTAGCTTCAAGATTTAGCATATGTAACGGATTCCATATTGTCCGATAGCCAAACCGGTTACAGATTTTCGCAACCTGTATCCATTTTATTAAACAGCTACTGTCACTGTCATTATTAAAATGGACGAGACTGGCTCTTTTACATAAATGACCTTTAATTAATCAGTTTATATTACTAATTGGAAATAACATGACACATGTATGTTGTAATATGTTTTCGTAACAAGTGCAAGGCCCAGATAGAACTGTTTAATGAGAATTAGTGTTCTGTGACCATGGCTGCGCATGCGCAGCGTCGGCGTTTAATCCGTAAAGGCGTTCTTATGTCACCACCGACTAGCAAATATATAACGGTTTACGGATTCAGTTTAGCCATTACTGTTATATTTTATTTGGTCGTCCAAATAGGAACAAAATATCAATAAATAATACGGATAAAAGTCAGATATACCATCTGTGTGGCATTCATTTGACAGTTATAAATAAGCATGGAGATTGATTATTTTTTTGTTATGTTCCGTTTTTTTTTTTACTTCTTGTTACGTAGGCAGAGATGTGACAAATAACAACCATGGGCCTTATTAGGCAGAATAATACTTATGTTCTCTTTAAAAAAAAACTGAACTAAAAATAAGCTTGCTTGTTTTAATTTTAGTCAATGGACTGAGTAAAGTACACTGTGATACATGTAATCGATTATATCTATGCTTAAACTTAAGCCTTCATAAGTTAGTATTTAGTACTTTCATCTAACATTGTTTGTATCCATAGCATTACTGCTTAAATTATTCACGCATTTCGTCATACTCCCTTATCTCAACATAATTCCTTAACTGCTCGAGTTAAATCACCGTCGGTTACAAATTCAACGACATACCTACTTAACTGTAAACTAATTTAAATTGAATGTAATCATTATTCATTGAAAATTGCATAAACTTTACAGACAAGTTGAAACGGCCATGTCGTGCCCAATAAAAATTAAACGTGACAATTTTCACAGTGAAATAGCACGCTTGTTTATTGAAAAACGTGTTTACAGTGAGCATTTCAAAATTGTTGCCACCCTTTTATAGAAATAGTCGACAATCTTATAACTTGAGGTGTTGATGGGTTCTGTAAACATTTAACACCTCCTTCTAAGGTGTGGAACTGGCCGAAAGCAAATAAAGTAGAAAAAAAGTTATTTGTCAAGTTACGCGCGCTGTCAACGTGACGTTTGATTTCCCGCCAACGCGTTGCGTCTCGCCCACGTTATCTTGATGCTTCTACTTTCCTATCCAACGAGACGGCTCCTTGTCAAATGCATCAGGTATCTTAGCGTATTATGATGTAAAATGTCGTGACACCGATAAAAATGTGACATAAAGAGAGTATTTATTTATCTGATTGTGGACGTACGAATGTATGTTTCATTTGTTAATTCCCCTAGTCCATAAAACATGGAGCGTAGATTGTATCTCTGGACATAAGTTTTTGGTTTAAGTAACAAGTTCGTATGTTTCACTTTTAAGTCTATAGGCGTTTTGCTTTTCTGTAAATTCTCTCTTAAAGTGTCGCAGATGTCTTTTGCTACGTGTAACGTCGTTAATATTCAACAAGTTAGATTTTTTATTCAATAAATCAAGACAGCTTAGTCTCCTTGGAGCAAAAAGAACGCATCTGTAGGTAGCATGTGACCAAGTATAGATGAACATTACAAGACTAACCGCTGGGTCACTTGCTAATCTCTCCATGTACGAACTGTTTGGTCGAGGCTAACTTTCAGAGGGGCTTTATAAATTGAAATTAACAGAAAAAGAAAAAAGAAAATTACGAACAAATCCGTAGTAAAAATTGTAATAGATTTCGGAACCGACCGAAGTACCAAAAAGTATTGCGCTGAAGCTAACCATGCGCTGACAATTGAATTTTTTGCTCCTGTCGTTTAGCTCATAACAAGCACAAGACAAAAATATAATCTCCCATAAATCTTACGCGTAAACACACAATATGACCGGAGAACATAAAACACGCCTTCAAAGTGACTCTCGTATGAGTTAAGACAACCCAACTCGCTGCGAATTACCTAAAAAGGCTGTCCAGGAAATTACCACATCGTAAATAATTCATGCATTATTACTCAATCATGTCTGTGCAACGGTGAACGTTTCAGTGGGGCGTTTTTTTTTTGTTCGTGTCCCGTTTGTGCCGGGGCCGTTTTTCTCTAGACATTGTCCTGTCCATTGCGTCGGAACCAGCGTGCAGTAGAATGAGATGACTCATGCTCCCCCGACCACTTCGTTGACGTATTCAGTTTTGTTCAGAAACTGGCCGGCGCAGCTCATATTTTTTTAAAGGCATATTTCGTAAGTTCCATGTTTAATCTGTAACGGTACTCCAAATCGTCACAGTGACCTGACGAAAAAGAGCAGAGCCGGCCGGTCACGGTTAACCGTCGTCACAGGTGCGCCTACGTTCACTTTCAATCAAGATGCTACGATTTATTTATAGTTTTATACTACTTTGGGCATGTGATACGGTCGATTCCCATGCTTCTAAGACTGATCATTATAATTTGTGTCAGTCGAGTAGGCAGCACGCTAACGAAGAATTTTTAATTTAAAGTCTAAAGTTCATGAATCTACAATATTAAGCATTTCGTTATCTTGACCCACTATAGTACCAGTTTTTAATTAAGAAAGAGTAATCTGCCAGAGTTCGTGCGAAGACACCGCGCAGAATAGCGGTCATGGTCTCGGCGGAAAATTAAAAAAAATATAAACGTTGGTTTTAGAACATCATTCGTAAAGTCCTGATGATTATAATAATTTACAACCATGACAAAATAATAAAACGAGAAATATGAAATGTTTTATTATTTTAATCAAAACATCTTTGTAACACGATTATGTTAGTCGAGTTGTGTGACTTGCATTTGTCCTAGTTTTTTTTCTGCGAAATGATCGTGACATTAAGGCGCTGACAACAGCCAAAGGGTAAAAGTAGGCTTGACTTAAACAAAATAATTGCCAAATCTATATAGTTTGTGATAGCGGAAAAAAAAAATGTGTAACTTGAACATATTTCTCAGAACTTCGTTGTTTCCAAAAAAAACTCGACACAAATTAACGGTAAACTAACCTCTTACCTTGAGTCTTAATCCAAAATATCTGCATTAAATATCAACCTACGTTGGTGTTTTAATTAATAACAAGAACGTCTTATTTGAATGTAGAACTTAGTTGTTTTTAATTTTGGATTATTCAACTCATTTTTGAATAAATCGATAATTGCTTCATATTTTTTTGGAATAAATTCCAAGCGTTATGTCATCGCGCTTCTCTTTCTTTTCTATGCAATCCGACAGTGACCGCGGTTTATCTGTTGTCAGCGTCTTAACATAATATTCCAACTCGATTTACATATCTATAACAAGGGTAGCTAACAGTAAAGTCTTGTTTTAAGAACCGACATACAGGTTGGAAAAAAATATAGGGTGGTCCGTTTGTATGTAAATTCGAGTGATATTTAAATATCTAGAGTGACAATAACTATAAATTAGGATGTATACTATAGCAGTCGTAATTTCAAGTTTGTAGGTGGTATACCGGTGCAATGTGCAAGGATCTTTATTTGGTTTTTAATGTATATTCATCTACATATTAACAAATTGAGATATCAATTCAGTTTTGAAGTATTTATTGACATAAGATGACATTTCATTGCGTCGAACTGGTCTACAGCCGTAATAAGCCATGGGAATCGGAATTATGGGGTTCATTTACTTTATTTATGTGTCAACGAATTTATGGGTTTTAGGATTTGGGCAGTAATATTCAAATTCAGCCATTAACGTTGATTTTTATTTATAAATGATGTTAGCTTAATTTATTTTTCTAGTAATTAACAGCGGAGGCTTACAATAATTTGAAACTAAAACTAATGGAATTTTACTACTAACTTGCTATAGTAAAGGTATGTTCTGCAAGCTTTGGTTCAAATACTAGATCAAATGGATCTGAATTAGCTGCATTTCCTTAATGAATAAAACAAGCATCATTACAGCTCAAAATTGCGTAAATCAACGTTAAGTTAAATGTTAGAAGATGTCATTAACCGATGACGAAGCCTCCTAATGAAAAACTTCAAAAGCACTCGTATCCTTCATAAAACTGAATGAAGAAGTGAATTTATGTCGCCAAACGAGTTTCCACGGGGTTACTGATCCTAGGTTCCCTTACAAAGCTAGCTACCATGTGGTTTATTGCTTTCGCAGACATCTGTCCTACGTTTTGTTATTGTGTAACTAAATCTATTAATCCTTAAAAGGTGCGCGCAGACCGCCCGGGCGAAACAAGTCATTAAACACCATATTAGGCAGCCAGGTCTTAGACACTCGAATAACATGTGCCCAATATTCAGTCCACTCACTAATCGACTAATTAACTCAATGTTTTACTATAACCGCGTTTAGAAAGTTGTTCCGTGTGGGCGAATGTTTAACATTTATGTATGAAATTTGAAGTTTAACGATGTAATAATATGAAATGATAGACAAGCGATAGAAGTAAAACCGAAATTTTGTATTACTTCATTTGAATAGTAATAACACTAAAAAGAAAGCCTGTGCTGTCTATCGCCGTAATTGATGGAGCCTATATTAGCGTTAATAAGTCGATTAATAGCGATTTGATAGTCGATTATGAGCGCCTTAATTATCAATTATTACACCGATTATACAAAAAATATGGCAAAATATGTAAATAGATGACGAAGCCGTGTTATATTTTATCGATTAGGAAAACAAGAAATACAGGGAATATTTCCACTTATTAACGCACATAAACAGGACTTTATTTTGCGTATATAGGTTGTAAAAACGAACATGTTTGTAACTACACAATTAGTGCGAATACATAAAAACTAATTGACTTAATTAAGATAACTCGATACCGATATTACAAGTTAGTCCATTAGTAAGATGTCGCATCACTATCGACTAACTAGTGAGTCGATTCTCGCCAACACTCGTCAGTAATCGTAACTGCGGCCATCGATACTGGTAATCGCTACACGTAATATGTAAGACACTATTGCCGGTTTATTTACAGCGCCAGCGGCAAGTACGACGACGAACGAACAAAAATATGTATACACTCAGATTAACGTTTACAACTTCGAGATGAGACCTGTATCATAATAAACGGGTTTCCAAAATACTATGTTCGTAATAAAATAAAATTACAAAAATAAGAGAAAATCACCTTTAAAAGTTGCTTAGTGTATATACAGAAGCGCTTGTGCTTCTGTAGATACGTAGCATTTTATGTTAAAATTCATTATTAAAATAAATAATAAAATTATAAATAATTAATAATTTTGTGCTAGCAAATTAATGACACTATCCCTCAAAAAAATGTGTCAGTCCTTCTACCAAACACCCTATATATATATGTTTGTTTTAATTTGTTTTAATAATTAATCAGTATGTTAATAAAATCTTCATAATCTATTAAGGGATAGCTTAGGTATCCAAGCATTACAATAATGCTCGGTTCCTATTCCTATAAACGAAAACGTATCGTTTCGCTTACCAATGGTAGCATTTCTATTGCCAAACTGGACATATAAATAGATTCGTAAGCTAATTTTACCTGTGATTACTATTTCCATATCTGAGGGTCTACTATACAAAGCTATGAGTATTATTTGCTTCATTATTTATAGTTAAGATACAAGAGTCTTAATTTTAACCAATAAAGTCCGTAAATTATAGGAATCTGCCATAAATACACACAGCGCAATTTTCAAATATAAATTCTTAGCTCAAGAATCAAAATCGGACAATTCAACAATATCTTGGCGATTTTGATGAATTGATTAAATTCAATGCATTAAAAACATCTCTACAATAATCGGCTTCTGCACATCCCTATCCTCATAAAACGGTTATAAACAGACTCAATTAAAAGTGCAGCCACCGGTTAACTGCGCGTACGCATCAATACTTTGTTTTAATTGTCCGTTTTATATCTATAACTTGTGCTTATGATACGGGAAATTAGCACCACATCCTACGGGTAATCGGTTTGTGATCGGCTTGAGTCGCTTTTGAAGCTCAGCTGAAAATATATTCTGAAACAGAATTATTTTTCGTGGTGTTTTATTGGGAATTTCCTTGATATTAGATCCTACTTTAGTTTCATTTTCAGAGAAAACCTATTTCCTATTAAATCAATTTAAAAATATATAGGTTATGTGCCTCTACGAAAAATGTAGTAACCGCCTGTCTGTCTCGATCCCGTGGGAACATCGGGATAAAAAGTATCCTATGTCCTATTCCAAGTCATGGTCTACCCCTGTGCAAAATTTCATCCTAATCCGTTCGCCGTTTTAGAGTGAAATCGTAACAAACAACTCACTTTCGCATTTATCATAGTTACGAAATATTAATAATAAATCATCCTGTCACGAAAGAATAAAGAAGGCTAAAGATTTATCTAAAATATTTTTTCACGGTGCTAAATAAAACCTAACTTAAGAGTGAGGTTAGGTTAGCTACCCAGTACCTAAAGCTGCGTAACTCTCTCGCCTCGTTTCAAAACTACGCGCACGGCTTTACAATGGAAATTATCCAGGAATATTTATGAAAACTGACGTTATAATATGTATATCGCAACAATTTACCTGTATTTTTATTTATATACTGATACAGAAACCTATTTTAGAACTAAATGGTACATTTGAAAGTCCATTTCGATATCAGAGATCGCAAGTAACTCGGCAATTCGGATGTTAATTTAAATGAATATTATAGACTTTATTGTGTACTTACATTTATATTATTTAGAGATTCTATTTTAATAACATCACGCCTCTATTCCCTGAAGGGTTAGACAGAGGTGTACCTATACTACACCCACATTTCGCCAGTTATGTTTAAGTTTCATTTGACAGGGGGCGAGCGTGTTGCCATCAACTGGGCACAAATCTAGATTACTGAGAAATTCTTCATGGAAAAACCCAATAACGCTTTGCCCGACCTGGGATTTGAACCCAGGACCTCAAGCTCAGCAGTAGCGCTTGCGACCACTAGACCAAAAACGCAGCCAAAACAAGGCGTATTAGTTAACTTTTTTGTATTAAATTCTTGTTTGACTACTAGGTAGTGGTCTCTCCTTTGGAAAGTTTATTATTTCTCGGGATAAATAGTAACCAATCAATCTGCCTAGCCTTTACCCAACTATGTTGGGGTCAGCTTCCAGTCTAACCGGATCCAGCTGAATACCAGTATTTTACATGGAGCGACTGCCTATCTGACCTCCACAACCCAGTAACTGGACAATACGATACCCCTTGGTAAGAATGGTTGTCAGACTTTCGGGCTTCTGACGACCCGTTACGACTGTCAAAGATCCATGAATGACAGCCGGGATCAACGACGTAACGTGCTTTCCGAGGCATGTAAAGATGGTCACCCATCCGCGGACTAACCCTGGCAAGTGTAGCGTAACCGGATGGAGCGACCCGTGCGGCTGTTATTAGGTTCTTAGCCACGAGCTCCTTGCTTAAGGATAAATAGTGAACGTTTTTTTTAAATTACCAATACCAAACAACCAGAAAGATTTATTTTCGTATGTTCAGCCTAACTGTCAGTAGAGTTCCTAGAAAATTCGCTGAAACCTAGCCTATTTTAATTGTGCTAGACTAAATGCTAGCCAGATGTTGCAACGGTTTTCTCAGAAACCAAGTTCCGCATAGACATGTGCAGATCATATTTTTAAGTCTTACTGAGGACTAAAGGAATACTAGATTAAATAAAACAATTACATAACTAACGAAAGTTTTTCATCATAATCCAATAAAAATATTACACATTGTTCTCTTGTATAATTTCTGACGTTACGTTTTATTTAGAAATTATAAAAACGCCAATTGCGTCTCAAAAAAGAAAATGACAATATCCTTGATTCCAAATTCAAAACATTTTTTTTTTCTTATGTCAATGTCATACAGCCAATAAAACAGAACACGTGGGCCGTGACTTTTAACATCAAAGCTCATACCTTAACTTAGAATTTTTGAGCCGTCTATTTTCATCTGAGCCATCAATCTTCCCCTCCCCCTCCCTCGCGCTGCACCTGCGCTGCGCTTGCGCATCTTTATTATTAGACGTCGCGACGCGCCGGTCGTTGACCCCGGCGACCTGCTTACCGAAATAAATCGTGCACACGTGCCAGTTAGCTTTTGTCAAGCTTGCAGAATTCTAGGGTTGGTTAAATAGTAGCTGACTTATCGTAACTTACCCGCTTTTTATTTTCGCAGCAGTTTAATGATCAAGTAGTGTAGTTGAATATACAGGTTGGCAGGAACTTCGACGCACAACGAGTTACCATGGATTCAGTACAGGATTCTGAACACCACGGCGAAATTCTGAAATTATTCCGTTATTAAAAAATAATTGCTGTTCCATACATTTTGACTGCTTAGGTAACTTACTTAACTAGGTATTGCACTTCTGTAGGAAACAGCATTTTTTTTTGCCGGGTCTCTACTTTTATATTGTGATAATCACAATTTTACTAAAATTAAAACACCTTGCAGTCGCGTATAATTTGTTCAATTTTAAGCTTCAGCGATTTTGAACTAGCCTTGTTTATCAGAATTTAAATCTATTTGATCTAGGAATTAATTTTGGCATACCTCGCATCGCATCGTCTGCCCGCTTTTATTTAATTTTCGCTTAACGTTCTGTCTGACGTTTTTTCTTTTTGCTCGGTTTAAATAGCCTTGATAAGAATAGGGCTATCAAAAGCAACAAAAAAAAATCGGCTGGAAGTTCCAGAGATTAGCGCGTTTAAACAAACCAAACTCTTCAGCTTTATTTAGTATAGATTTAGATTGACAGCGTATCGGTTACTGAAATAATTTCTACAGAAACGGCAAATTTTTACGCACTTCCCCATTTTTTAATTTTTGTCTTTAAATCAGACAGAGTCCATAAAAAAAACTTTACAAAAAAATTAAGAAGTAGGCGTTAGTAGTAGGGTTGCTAGTAGTACACACAAAAATAAAAAGGTTAACATTAGTAACCTAATCTAATCATGTTTGCGGGGCCAACATAGCCATAAATCGCACAAAACAGAAAGATTTGGAAGGAAAAAAGAGAGCCCAGTGGGACACAATATAGGCTATTAAAAAAAAAAAGTTAGCAAACAAAACAATTTTTTTAACGAAGTACCTAAAGTGTGTACTTTCATGTAAGGAGCAGCCATTTCGTGAACACACAGCAATCTCTGCTATGTATAGACTTGGTTGCAGTCCGTTTTTAAGTATTTCCTCAATACCGTTCGTTTCGGTGCCGAAGTGCCGAAGCTTGGGTTCGACTGTTTATCAGCGGCAGCTTGTGAACATGGCTTTGGAAAATATTGTTTGGAACTGGAAGTAAATTACTTACAGTGTGTGAGTTGAAGAGCCAGTACTAGAAACTACTGATCAGCACCCTAGTTGCGTAATACACGATTAATCAGAATTGGAATCTGTTTGAAACAAATGTCTAATCCATTGCTACATAAGTTCGGAAAAAAATCTGCTCGACAACGTAAATAACGCAATGAATGTTTTTGAACTGTCAAAATGAAACCAATTAGTCTGAATCGGTTACGTAACTAAATTAGGTACGTAATTAGACAGGTAGCAGATTCCGAAAATTCTTTCATTAAAAGCTACAGTACCTATTGTCGAGTGAGAAATTATATTTTATGTAACAAAAAAAAATTCGCAGACGAAGTCACGCGATGAAGTTAGGGTAGTATCGAAGCCGATTTGATTCGTGGTCATTGGCATTTATCAATTACCAAAATAGGTGCCTCTTTTTGGCTACAATTAATAAAACTTTTTTTTTTTTTCGTAAAATCTCGTTTTTATAAATTTATTTTAATTATACCTAACTTTAAAAGTTTTAAGCATCAATGACTGCCAAAGAACCACTGCTCATACCAATTTGGTCATTGACTTTGATTCAGAAAATTATGTTGCAACATTATGTACTTAATGTATGCAGGAATTTATCAGTGATTCTTCTTAGAACTAACGAGATTTTTGATCTTAGGAATTTTTTTGACAGTACTTTAAGAGGAAATAGGGTGGGTATTTTTCTCCATACAAAAAGTCATAATTCGAGGTTCGGCTCTCGTCGATTTTCTCCTCCAATATTGGACTAATTTAAAAGATATTTTATAAATTGAATAACAAGGATATTTACTGTGCCCGTTTTCCGTTTTGATGATACATTATCTGTAGAAACACTATAACCCTCCAAAAAGGCTCAAAATTGCCTGTTTAATCCGCTGTCATCAGAGGCCTATTGTACAAATTTGACAATTATAAATGAAAAAAAAAATGAAAAAGACCCAGCCTATTTCCTCTTAATAATAATTGTCCAAACAGTAATACCTAACACCACCAGGACGTACGGCTGATTACACAAAAAAACTAAACCGCATTTCTATTCCAGTTGACTTATCCCAACTCCGGACACAAATAAACTCATTGCTTGCAATTCAGAACATAGTCCAGACGGAGAAGTAAAACAAAACCGGCGGAGCGCGTCTGCTACCCGTATTGATCTGTCTGCTAAACTTAGGTTAACATAGTGCACCCAGACAGTGGTATAGCTAGTGTAGTATGGCTTCGGCTGAGCGCGAATCGGATCGATACAGAATGCAGAATTTCAAACTGAGAATATGAGTTTGTTTTCGCGATTTGAAAATGGAAGGAGGAAATATAAAAAGGCTATAATTGAACTTTTATTAGTGGACATTACCTAATACAAAGTGCACTTTAATATCTTGAATTTAGAGAAATATTTTATTTTATCCGTGTGATTATCTCCGACATAAATCTTAAATAACAATGACCGACCGTTGTGAAAACGTCACATCATTCGCGAATTACACAGTTAGATGCAGTTGCTAGACAGGACTCAGAAATCTAAATAGATTATAATCAATTGTCAAAATATAGTCTGCCAGTAATGAAATGCCTGGGCTAGACTGGTAATAAATCATTGCGGACAAACAGTAGCCAAATTAGATGTGGAACTACTGTGACTTTAAATGCACCATAAATTGAATATGGACGAAACAATAAATTATTATGATGAATGCAACGTCAGGGTTGCCAAAAGTAGCTTAAATTGTAAAAAATATTTTATAGAAGTTATTTTCCTCTATTTTAATTTAAATCGCATCAGAATGCACGACATCGCAGTTTTATATAGAAATAAATTGTCCCATTTTCAAATAATGCAATCTGACACTACTTGAAAATAGAACTGGCTGCATCACTAATAGCGCTGACATTTTAAAAATAGATTGAGAAAAAATTGGAATGCAAACGTGCACCATCTAATGCTAAACTGTGGGTTCTTAATACAAATAACACTAAAAATACTACTTATAATTATTTTGAAACTATCAAAATAAATTCGAAAATCGAATTAAGTGATTTAACTACAGACTAAATAGTAGTGATGGGGCGAATATGCGTTTTCCCAATCTTTGACTAGCTATAGTGATTAAACTAGGATAAACTAGGTTTTTTTCTTAATGCTGTCTGGGAATGTAATTAGTACAAAGTAAGTAATACGAAGTAATTTTTTTGTCGTATATTCGTCTCCAACTTGTACAATGTTGACGACAAAACAATATTTTATGTGTACAACAAATTATTCACTACATATCCTTATATGTTTTCAAATAAAATCGCTAGGAACATGGAGATGGCAGTTAAACGAGAAATACTCAGAATCGTTTTACAATAAAGGTATAAAATGACGTGACGATATAAAATAAAGGGTCAACTTAGTGACCGTAGTTTTATTCGTTCGCGAGTATAACTGCAAAATAGTTTCTTATTCTTTGAAAACTTATACAGGACTGCCAGAGGGTTAATGACACTGTTTGTATGGTAAACAATTCAAAGATTTTTTTGTAGAATAAATTGCGATAAGTAAGTACCAACTTAGGTGTATCTCTTGTTTTTTTTTGCTAAATTATAAAAATACACGCTGTATAATTTTACAATTTAACGCTAATGAGTAGGTATCTAGGTATTTTTCAACGTATTTCATGGAAGTTTTCCACACATAATCTCTTTTGAATAGGCCTTTTTCCAAATTGTGTACTTAAATATTGAAAAACAGAACTAATGTTTAAAAAATATAATTTGAGATAAAAAACAGCTTCTAAAATTCTAAACATTTCCACTCTCATGCTGCGCCCGCGCCGCCGACGTACACACGAACACATCACTATCTTTAACGAGTCCAATCATGAAATAGCCCATTTTTTACACTTCCCGGTACTCCATATAAAACGGTTTCCTAGAATAACCGTATTGCAAATGCAGCCATATGGCCTAAAGATAAGGTGCGCTAGAACCTGCGCGGGAGTTGCTGTCAACATGTTAGTAAAATAAATAAAGTTGTCAATTTGTGAACTGTTTTGTTTACAAAACTGTGGACTCCACTGTGTATGTTAATGTAAACATGTGTTTTGCAACGCTACGTGTTTTCTGCCACAGACGAGGAAATGTTAAAATAAACTTGATAGTTAAAATCTATTTCAAACTGGTTAATAATTTACGACCTGATACGTTATCAATACTATTGTTATTACTAATCATTACTAGTAAAATGACTCATGCGCATATACCAACTAAACATGTATATATGCAAGTATGTGCAATAGAGACTCGATCAATACACACACATACATACACGTTCGAAAACATAAACAATTTTCCTAAAATAGTCTGTTTACAAAGTTTCCCAACGGTGCAATCGCATCGTTTGTATAATCTGATCTGTTTATATTAACCCAAAAACAATGAAGTAGGTCGAATTTTATGATGTGGTGTTGTCTATACTGTTTTAATGCACTAATTTTAATGTAGGTCATTCTTCGAATGTGTTTTTCTTGGCACATTATTTTTATTGAGTTTTTTTTTAATGTTTTGTGCTAAATTGACAGTTTAATATTTACAACACGTCATGTTCTTATTTTTTTTTAAATAATAATACAAGTCTGACAGTACCTTTCCTCTAGTAATATTGATTGACAGTTTTACAAAAAAAAAAATCGAATGCCTTTCGACACCCCTGCATATAGGCGCCACAGTCTACATGTCAAAATTGACACCTGCGGCACAGATTAAATAAGTTACCTGTGCGATGACAGGTTGCTTGCTGAGAAGGGTAGCCCTACAAAATGATAGGGTAGAGTCTCCCCTATCCGTTTACTAATGGTAAAAAAAAACATACACAAAACGTTTTCGGCAAGACCAGACCCTTCAAGCTCCCGAAATTGGATACGTTTACCTTAGATTTCCAAAAGCTCTCAGCTGTCAAATATATTATTTTAGCTGCTATCTCTTGACATTTCAAAATGTGATGTTTTGTGATTATCCATGCCATGGGCTTCTAACGGCTTCTACAAACACTAACGCTGCCATCTTGTTTTTTCAATACATTTCTCCTAACAATAATTGCGAACCTTTTAGTAGTGTTTGTAGCCGTTGCCCATGGCAAAGACAATTCCGGAACATCACATTTCAAATGAAGAACTCAATTTCTTCATCATCAAATGCCAGTACAAAACGGCATCGACTCACTAACTGGCACGCTGTACCCACTAACCATGGAGAATGATACCATTCCATTGATTAATCTATAATCGAGTGTATGCTAATTGAACTAATTATTTACAGTGCAAGCTAACGGTGTAGCACACGGACATACATTGTGATCAGTTCGACCGGAACATTACCGCGGTAGACTAATTGGCGACCATTGTTCCATGGTATATGGACGGCGAAATAGGGTTGGGTCCAAGAGTTTAAGTAGAGGGTTAGGGTCTAATTGTCCTTGAAATATTGTGAGGATAAAATGGATGATCTAGGTGGAATATTGGGGTTTTAAACAGTGAGAAGCGTAGGACAGCGTTAATGTATTAGATTGAGATATCAAGTTAGTAGAGTAGAGTATAAGACTTTTTTATATACATAATTTCTATGGTTTGACTTGATGGCTACAGGGAAAAACCTACTCTGTATCCGGCAGTGGACGGTAGTAAGCTGATGAAGTCTCGCGAAAAAACGTTTGGGAGATGTTGTCACAAGTTGACGAATCACTGAGGTCTCACATCACACATCACGATAGCGGTCGGTTAACGTGCTACACGCAGCACGATGTTGTTACAAGATCACGTAAAAATGTGACGTAGATTATAAAGTACATGTGTAGTAAGTATAGTTATTTAGTTAAAACTCATTTCATTAGGCGCTTAGTAGGTTGCGTGCAAGGTTGCCGATTGCAAGGTCATCGTTGTGGTTTTTTCCTACCTAAAATGGTGACTAAGGAATCTTCCAGCTGTGTTTTCGACTGCAAAATCCTCCTTCATAATTAATGAAGTTACCTACGCACGACTCTGTTTCTTCGCTAAACAATTTTAAATCAAAATTCCTTTTATTCAAACGGCTGAAAATCAGCATTTTTTGAACGTCAAAATTACATAAAACAGTCCCCCAAAACGCCACCCTTCACCACTTCCTAGTGCTTTAGCTTTTGGTCATCTGTGGAACCTGGAGATGGACAAACCCCCGTAGGTATCCAAAGTGGTTGCGTCGACTCTGGTCCACGTGATCCAAAGAGCCAAAAAACATCATGGCGTCCATTTATTTTTATTTTTTATGTTGGTTTTTAATCATAATTCTATTCTTTGAGTTTAGTGAAGTCGACTGGTGTTGAAGAATTTTCGAGGTAATCATTTATTTACTTGAATATGTATTAAGTTGTACGAGACATACTCGTACAACAGAAGTCTTCCATTCATTCTTACAAATTCTTACATTATTTTAATGTTTACATAAAAAAAAAAAGTTAGACTAGAACATACACGTGGATTAAGCCGCGGGCAGAAGTTAGTGTTATTTATATAACAGTGTGATAGATATAAAAAAATATTATGTGTAGCCTGAGAAAGTTGAAGTACAATTTTATTACACAGTCTTTTATAGTCTCATCTCCAAGTTTATAAAACAATTAATGTTTAATTTACAGTTCATAGGAACTCGCTTCCAACCCAACATATATTATTAAATTACTGGAAGTCATTTTATAGTTGGAACTTATCACTAGAACCTCATTTTATAGATCCACTAGCGACCCGCCCGCGGCGCTGCATCGTGCGGTTTTTTTTCGACTTGAAAAAATATTATTTCAAACAGAAGATTTCAGTTAAATATTAAGTTAGTACTATACTGATTTACATGGTTAATGAATAGTTAATCAATTTGAAAAGTACAACAATACTCTATTGCTAACAGTGGAGGCTTGTAAATGGTTTGTCATCAATTACCTCATTATTAAGTAAACACAATAAAATAAATAAATACATTTAAACTTTCCGGATTAGATTCTCTAATATATAACTATATCACGGCTTAAACCACCTCACTGCGGCATATAGATAAATCTGTGCATAGCAATCATGTTTAGTATAATCATTACCCTGACATTCTCTGCATAATCAACGCATTAGTATTCAGCCAAGATCCTCCGATTCCTGTTCCCACAATAATTATCCTGTAATTTTTAACTGATTAGCAAGTTGACGTTCCAAGGGACTGACATGTCGCAAAACGAACACCTAACGGGTTCCGAAGGATGGTCGGCTGGTGGTCCAGGGAAATGAGTGTGACTCCGAGAATCTTGGCAGTTTGGACACGATTTTATGAGCGTCCTCGTGATTGGACGTTTTAGTGATACTTTATGTGAAGGATTAGCCATAAAATTTGAGTTGATGTTTGTCTCGGAAACGCATCGACAACAACCCTTAGCGCCAACGACATGGACAGTTTATTGTGAGAATAATCGCCTTTTAAAAACATGTATAAAATGTCCGCCCAGCACCTTGATGTAGGAAGAAACGCGGAGTCCCGATACAGGAGCAAACGGTAATTAATAGAAGGTCACGTTGCGCCGTTAGATGCGCTGGCGCATCTCGACATATATAGCAAGCGGTCGGCGTCCGGCCTCGCTGTATATAGACGACGACCCTTTTTAGCCGTGTGCGCAAGTACTCGTGCAATAAATCGATCTTTATTGGATTAGTTTTTGCTGGTTAAGCACCGAAATTGATGGGGCTGGTGGTGGGGCGATGGAGAAGGATGTTAGAGTACTGTTTGATAGTTTTTATGTTCAAAGAAATGTATTAGGTCCCCACATATGAAATCAGCGTTTTGTATGGGGAATTTTAAAGAAGTAGCATTTTTCACACTAACATTTTTTTAATTTATATAACAACCATGAACACTAATGTTTTAAATCTTTTATGAACTAAGTAATGTTTAAAAACTAAGATAACGTATGCCACTTAGATTAAGCAAAAAAAAAGTTTTGGCTAAGTAAAAAAAAAATAGTAGTAATTTTTAAGGTATTTTTTATGTTTAGAAAAGTATAAGTAATACGGTTTTATTACTATTGGTAGTTTTCTATGACGGTCATTATTCGATATAATACCAAGCAATTGATGAATATTTTAAATCATAGAAGTGACGAGGTTCTTTATTTGTGAGAAAAATACGCCTATTTCATAGGTACCCAATATATTGAATAGGTTGATGGACCAAATCAATAACATACCAACTAGACTGGATTGGGCACTAGAATACTTAGATCTCGTCTGGTGTCCAAAGATGCCTCTGACTGAAAATTTTCAATGATGGTCTACGATAGGCTGTAATTCATTTACAACCTCTACTACAATACATTGTCCTTCTACTTTTCTAAAGACCACGAATGGCTATTACTGGCAGGCAAATGAGTATAAATAGATTGCCGGAGTCAGAATTCCTCAGTAAACTTACAGCTGCATAGCAAAGCTGCCCTAGCGAAGCCCCACTGCACATAACGGAGTCATATGCAATTACAAATTTGTCACATCTTGGACACATTATAATTAACTTGTAGACGCTAATTACCGTCTCGGTATGCAACGAACGCCCTACAAGTTATTACTGTGACGTATCTTAACACAGATCTTATTTATAAACTTGGTAATATTTACTGCAGTTCCTGGGATAACTGGAAAGTCTGGAGATCCTGGATTTGATTTCATTTAGATACTAAATAATAGGATATTGCTCGCAGAACAGAGGGCCTAGACAAGTGACAATCGCTTCGAAAACGTTTCGTATTTTTACAACGACTTTCAACAGGATTGACATAAGCTTTTCGATGGCTTATGTCGGTCTTATACATTTTTGCCTTTTCCATCATCGTTATCGCTGATAGAATGTCACTTTGTCTAGGGACTCTGATAGCCGATGGGGCCAAAAGATTTGGCAACCGCGTACCGGAAGACGTAGCCTTGGAAGGAGCCACAAGGTGGACCGATGACCTGGTGATGGCCGCATGAATCCATTGGATGCGAAAAGCACAGATACGGTCGAAGTGGCGGTGCTGTCGAGCAGTGGACATCTTTCAGTTGAAATGATGATGACTAATTAATATAGCTGAAGAGTTTGTTTGTTTGAACGCACTAAGCTTTGGAACTACCAGTTTTTGCATTTGATAGGTCGATGCTTGTGGAAGGTTTTAGGCTACTTTACATCAAGCTACGACTCTTAGGAGCCGAGAGAGGCGGGTAAAACCGCAGGACACAGCTAATTAATTGTAATTTCTCATTAGCCTGTACACTTGTGACAGGGAAATGATAATGTGCTGGCCAGGAAAATGATATTCGAGGGGACACCGGTTATTATCGAAACGTGGAACTGGAAACATCTCTGCATGACCTTTAACTGAATAAAGGTGCAATAATATACGGATATCTTGAATACTTTAAGAGCTTGTCTTTTAGTGTGTAGGTAGTTTATCGAGGTCGATACTTAGGGTTAAGATGGGCGCGTTGATATCCTATCAAAGACATGCGAAGTATCGATAGTCCCCGATAGACACCGTTACCTCACTAATTAGAGGTATTACGTGTATCGATAGACATTACTTTCGAGTTACGGAATAGAAGATTGTTGGTGATTGCTTTATTAGTCTTCGATAGCGTGTAGGTGTAATTGTGAGGTCTGGCGTCGTTGTACAGAGTTTCTTGTTTAATTAACTTTTACGTTTAATTTCCTATTGCCTAAGATGTCTGAAGTTGGTGTTGTGTTAATAGCGATCGCTACTTCTATTTTATGATTCTTCCTTTTCACACGAAATACATTGGTACAGACGCATTTGAGCACAGTTTTCGACATCGGAACAAAGGAATTAGAATGGAACCGTAAGTTGGACTAATCTTCCTGCCCTTTTTCAGATTGATTTGGGGTCGCGTAGCAAGTTGACTTCCTTCACATCTATATCAGCCGTCATATCCTAATCTTGAAGCATTCCACATGAAAAAGTTACAAATTATTAGATATTTTTAAAGGGTTTTTTATAGTAAAATATTCAAAAAACTAATAAATCGATACGTAAAATATTTACTGTACACGCACACTTGTATTTCACGTAGAAAGACAAGTGTGACCAGTGTGCAGTTTCTTTTCCGTATCAATTTAATATTTTTTGTTTTACCAAAAATTTTTTTTTTTTTTGGTAATACGTCTTTTTTTTTTGCATGAATGGACGCTATACTATTGCAGGTTAACGGGAAGGCCCTTCGTTAGACTGCCGACAAATTGCTTTGCAGTTTGGCAGGTTTTATGTAAAAATAAAACTGTACCATTATGGATTAAATAAATATTCTATCTACCTAGCCTTTTCCCAACTATGTTGGGGTCGGCTTCCAGTCTAACCGGTTGCAGCTGAATACCAGTATTTTACATGGAGCGACTGCCTATCTGACCTCCACAACCCAGTAACTGGGTAATACGATACCCCTTGGTTAGACTGGTTGTCAGACTTTCGGGCTTCTGACGACTCGTAACGACTGTCCACAATATCCACAATAATATATCAATAGAATATCCACAAATGACAGCCGGGACCAACGGCTTAACGTGCATTCCGAGGCACGGAGGAGTCTCGATTTGTGAAAATGGTCACCCATCCACGGACCAAGCGTAGCTTAACCTGATTGATCGACTCGAGCGGCTGCTATTAGCCACGAGCTCCTCGATATGGATTAAATAATTAAAAATAAAATAAATAGATAACTATATCCGCAGACACAGTGGCTATCCCGTTCCGTAATGCAGCCATGTCCAGTTTGCGACAGGCGACACCTTGCTAGTAAGTAGCGGTAGTCATTCGAGGAATTTTAACTGATATCAGAGTGCGTGACCCCAGCGGTAAATATTTTATACCTTTATACCGCGGTTTTTACCTAAAGGGGTGAGGAGTAATAATGGTAGCGGTAAATTATATTTAGATGTAAAGATATTAGTTAAACTGCCGATGTTGCCTGGAGATGTTGAGATAGCTACTGTACTAACTGACGAGTCTAGAATACCTCAAATTGCTTAGCATGATCCTCCGTTATATCGAAAAACTGCAGTATTAATTTTGAAATAAATATAAATGTTATAGTTGAGGATTAATGATAAGTATCTACTATGTTTGACGAAAACATATTCCATAAAATTTTCTCGATAGTTTTTTTTTTTTTAAAGTTACCTCGTATCCGCTGGTATCCAAAAATACTTCAAATTAAATCATGAAACTTTGCATAATAACTAAACTAACTATAAAGCAGCGACTATGTTTTTTTTTAATTACCATTATTTTCGCTGTAATAAGAAATTACCTAAACTGGTGGCGCCTTCGAGCCGCCAGCAGCCCACTCAGTCCGCGAGCGAAACCGCTGGCGGAAGCTAGTACTTAATAAAACTAATTAATCGCTCCGGCACACAGTTACGCTGAGCCTTCACAGAATTATCTATAAAACATGCAATTAATAATACAAACAACTAGGTTAAACACTTAATTAACCGCAGAAACAATGTTTTTCCTTATTATTGTATAAATATTAGTTTATTAACTATAACTAATTAGCTAAAAGTAACCTTGCTTCGAGTTCCGGACGGCGGACGACCGGTAGTAACACAATAACCTAATTCGCAGGCAGCGCTTGAATATTCATGTTTTATTACATTTCTTTATTAGTTATTAACCTAATTTTCAATGTTAATTAACCTCTAAATGTTTTAGTGATAGTTTAGGCTGTGAAGTTTAAATTATACATACATACTTGGAAATTCTGCTGTTATAGAGGGTTCCGGTTTTCAAATGTGTGGGAGCCGAAATCGTGATTCCGGGTCGATTTTCTATTAAAAACGGACACGTTCGGACTTCGTATATTTCCGGTTACGCGAAAGGGACATTAAGCCTAGTGTAAAACTCATTTAAAACACACAGTAAGCAACTTCAGGCGGTCACTGAAACAATTTTCAGTGATTAGGAGCAATTAGATAGTTACACCACCCTGTATAGTGGTATCATCATCATTTCAGCCGAAAGACGCCAACTACTGGACATAGGCCTCTCCCAAGCACCGCCACTTCGACCGGTTCTGTGTTTCTCGCATCCAGCGGATTCCTGCGGCCTTCACCAGGTCATCGGTCCACTTTGTGGGGGGCTTACCAACGCTACGTCTTCCGGTAGGCGGTCGCGACTCCAGAACATTTGTTCTGTGAGCAATGTGCACTGCCACTTAAGTTTAGCAATACTTTGGGAGTTTGGGCTATGTCGGTTACCTTGGTTCTCCTACGGATCTCTTCATTTCTGATCGATCGATTCTGGTTGTTAACGCCAGCCTCTAATTGCTTACAAATCATTTGCCTAAAAAATATTATTAATAGTTAATTTTAAACGACGGGTGGTGTAGACTATTTATCACTAGTATGTAGTCCAAATCTATTAAAATGCTTAATTGGAATGTAATCATTTACTTAATTAAAAATAAATAGAAAGAAAGTGCGCCAGAGTTTAATAAATTCCTCAACCAGTTTTGGCGGACCTTGAAATAAAAAATACGTAAACAGCAAAACCAGTTTTATTTTTACTACCTGGGCCTAGAATTTTAAGTCTGGTAATACTACATTTTGAATCACTACGTACACACTTTGCACCGTTACAATAGGCACATTTTTTTTTCTTCACATCTTATAGGATTGCGTTTGAGCACCTGGTTGTAAGCGTTAGCTCTCTAGAATTAATCTCTTACTCGAGACTTCAAGATCTCGTGAAAGACAGACTCCAGAGTACCTCCGAAAGTAACGCAAGGAATACACACGGCTTCACAACATCAAGCTATACAGTTCCAGTTTATGCTGATGTCGCATTGTATAGGATTTCCGTACAATGAAAGGTCAGCTTATACTGGAAATGTATAGCTTGATATGTAGCCGTGTGCACCAATCCTTAGCGTTACTTTCGTCTCCTTAGAGTACTATGGTTCTGTTAGTGTCCATAAGAAGTCAGGCAATCCCGAAAAATGCTTAGGTTGTTACTTATAAGCATTTTTGGAGATTTAACCGTTAACAGTAAGTTATTACCCACAGACTTTTAATTGGTGTTTAAGATCGTCCATAAACCCCAATCTGATACAGAACGACCGACGGCTTTTCCCTTTAAACTTACAACCGGTAAACACGGCACAGATTAATTCCCATAAACTCCGCATATCAATAATTCTAAACAAGCGAATATTTCTCAAAACCAGTCGGTTGCGGTCGCATGAGTTTCCCTCGTGTCAAAGTGCAGGTGCGAGTGGAAAGCGCATTTCGCTTGCGCCTGCGCAACGCAAGGTTGAACGATGCCTTTTTGGAATGATTTATGTTGTTTTTTTAAATTTATTTATGCCTGGAATCTGTTCCGGTTTAATTAAGATCTTTTATAGTATCGGAAGTACTTGTAAGTACTTCATTGGTATGCGCCTTGATTTTGAATTGAAATGATTTATTCTAGGTTTATATGATTAAGAATAGAAACGTAGATCCTACCAGGTGTTGAATTCTTTAACCTTTTTTGTTAAATTGTTTACCCTAAAAACCTGTATAGTACAGGGTGTTAGAGTAAACAACGTTATCCTTGAAACCAGTGGTTTGGTTTCACTTAGAGAACGTAAAATCAATGGAAAATTACAATTTTTTTTTTAAACTCCATTTTACCACAAGAGTATTTCACCCTTTCACCCTATGCGCTAGGGCATCGAATTTGCGTCTAAACACGGGTGGGGGGCGTGGGACGTGACCTGATCGGCCGCGAGCGCGACCTTCCCTTAGTCAGTCAGCTGTTTCGCTAGCGAGCACGGTGTCTGATAGAATTAAAAAAAAAAAAAATTAATGAATATAAGGTTTTTTTTGTTGTTACTCGGTCATTTATTTTTATATTTGAGTCAACTAACCATGGTTTGAGTGACAACGGTGTTTACCCTTACATCCTGTATAAGTCTAAATATCTTTATTTCTAAAGTACCTTTCTACTGGCATTTAAAAACCAATTTGTTTAAAGAAATGACTTCCATTCATTACTACAGACGTGTAGACCACATATCGCGGCAAACACTACAGACAAAAAAGCACAGAAAAAGCAAAAGATAAGCACAGAATAAAGCACGCATTCAGATAATTGTGTGCTCACTCTCCTTAACCGCACGCGTGATGTTTACGAAACCCTCTAGGTCTTACGATAACATTGTACGGACGTGCTAAATGTATCCCCCCCCCCCCCCCCCCCCCGTGTATACACTATCTCGTTATGATGCATCATGCGTGTTTGTGCTGCGCTCGCGCATCGTGACGTGTTTCCGATATTTGAATTTGTGGGAACCGAGGAAAAATTGCGGACGGTATTTTACTTGACGATTTTGGTGGAGTTTAAATTAGAAAGTAAAAGTTTAAATAAACTTAAACATTACTTAAAAAAATAAGAATGTGCTTTGTCGTGCTTAGAAACAATGTCAAATCAACTTGAACGTACATTTTCTTTGTAAATAACGCCGACACCTAGCCCACTCACAGAAGCTTACGAACAAAAACAAACCAACAATATTGGCTAAAAATCCTCTCTGAACAAAGCCACATAAAACCTACGCAAACAACTTTTACCTGCAAAGCCAATATTCAGCACAAACCGATAGATTTCCAAACGCAGAACCTCAATGACGGAACACAGGATTCTCAAGCGCAAACGAACTAAGAGACAGACAAACAGACAAATGTTTGGCACAAGTAAGTCGTGCTAGCGTGGATGCTAATTATGCTGTTGATGACTGATAATAACAGCCGCACGGGTCGATCCATCAGGAAGCTACGCTTGCTGGGGTTAGTCCGTGGATGGGCTTGCCGGGGTTGGTTCGTGTGACCATCTTTACATACCGAGACTCCTCCGTGCCTCGGAAAGCACGTTACGCCGTTGGTCCCGGCTGTCATTTGTGGATCTTTGACAGTCGTTACGGGGTCAACAGAAGCCCGAAAGTCTCACAATCAGTCTTACCAGGGGTATCGTATTACCCAGTTACTGGGTTGTGGAGGTTAGATAGACAGTCGCTCCATGTAAAATACTGGTATTCAGCTACATCCGGTTAGACTGGAAGCCGACCCCAACATAGTTGAGAAAAGGCTAGGCAGATGATGATGACTGGTAATTATCCGAAGTACCTTTTGATAGGAAAATCGATTGACTAACTGACCTTCAGTCAACTGTTCATTAGGACAAAAGTCACCCAATTAAGTTTGGAGTTATGACTTAACGGAACTTAACTTTCAACATCATATTTTTTATAGAAATTCTGCAACAACTGTGGAGAACAAGAATCATTTGAATGAGAACTTTATAAAACAGGAAGTATCCAAAAGTAGAAAGGCGATGAATCTACAGTTCCTTAAACGCTGTCAACTCGAGGCTTGCACACATCAAACAAACACGCACGTAAACAGTCAGGAGTGTGAATGCGAAAGTAAATCGTGGTACAAAACTCAAAGTTTGCCTACTGCACGCATGCGCCATTCTCCTAGCAGCCATGTATGACCAGCAAAATAAATCGCAGAACACAGCCGGCCGATTCTTTCAACAAACCTTTTACCTCTTCCAAATTAGGGAGGCATTATGGAGTTCCAAGTAATGTAATTAGTCAGAGAGTCTTTGAGGCCGTTAAAAGCCTACCTATTTTAAATGTCTAGACTTTAGAAGAACTGCTAATGGTATTGGAGATGATGCCTTATTCAGAAATGCGTTAACAGTTTGAAGATGAAAGAAATTATGGTCGGTTATTACATACGAAAACCTTACTCGAGAACCACTCCATCCATTGGTGAAAACAGCATGAAAATCGGTGCACTCGTTTTTGAGTTTATCGCGTACAGGACGACAGACAGACTCGGCGGAGGACTTTGTTTTATAATATGTAAGGATGTAAGAATAAAGGACAAAATTGCAGTGTTTTTGCGAGATTGGTGTGCACAAAAAATGAGTATCCATTGAACGAAGTTTACATCTTCAATAATCAGTAAAATGAGCCCAGTATCAAACCAGAGAATCTACTACTTTTCAAATCGTTACTATTAAAACGACCTCTAAAGTCCGGAGATTTTTTATCTCCTAAATGGACGGACCTACAAATAAGCTCAAGTAATTATGTACTTATAGGGATACAATAGGTAATGTCGTTGCCTATAAATGGCGAATAACATTTATCGATCGATTGATGGTAACATTTGCTGTTGACGGCCCACGACCACATCGGGGGATCGGGATGCCTTTAAAGGCAGATATGGTGTTTGTGCTAGTTTTCTATTACTGGCCTATATTCTGATTTGGAAAGTTTTATGGTGAGATAGGTCGGGAAAAGGAAAAGTGGATTTAAAAATAGCTGTCTGTAAGGAGGTCCATGCTTATTAGATTTGATTTCTCCGGCTTGGTATCATAAACGGCGAAAGCTCCATTGTATTTTTTTTTCTTTTTAATCTTTTTAACTCGGTAAACTAATAGATCCATAAATTGTTATGAATTAGTGAGAAGACCACCCATCAATCACACAACGAGAAATGGAAACTAGGGTATAAGTCCTCTCACAAATTGTCTTATTATGGCATTTATGGCGGAGGAAGTATCTACCGCCACAGTCTCCATTATCACATCGTTGTTTTCTTTTCTTATAATCGCTCTCAGTAAGAGATGAGGTTCAATTAAAGCCACAACACAACGCCTCAAACTGACAAATCTAATAAAAAATAACAACGTATTATAAGAGAAACTTGTGTAAATCTTATCTCCATGCCTCTAGGCTAGCAGTGAACTTCCCAACTCTTCAAGATTGTCACAATTACTCCGATCGGATTTAATAAAGTCAATGAGAGAAATTTTTGCTATATAGTATCGCCTCTGGCTAATTCGATGAACGTAAAAGTCGTTCACGCTTTCATTCCTTAAGTGGGAGAAGGAGTGGTGGAAGGAAAAATATGACGTCATACCGTTTTTGAGGAATGCGAGAAAAAAACAGTTCGACCGGTAGTTTTTTCTGCAAAGTAGGTTTAAATTAAAATTACCAAAAGAGCTTCATTCAATAGTGTGTTGTAATAACGAAAGTTGTTGAAAAGGCCTCAAGTATCATGCAGACCTGAAGCATTTCTGTCCATTTTGAGCTTTTTAAAAATCATGTCTAAAATGGCGGCCGTCATACGCGGGAACAGCTGATTCATTTTTGTATAATAACAATTTTATTTATAGTTCTACTATTGTAAACAGACAGTAGAGTAGTTATACAACCTGATTTACATCAAGGACCTTGAATATAGAGTCAAATAGATCCGAAACCAGAACGACGACATTAGGCTCTATTGCGAAACAATTTGATACTTGCGGAATCAACGTCCCAATTCTAAACCCGTAATTGTACGCAGATAAGGTTGAATATCGAGTGGTTTTTGTCAAAGTAATGGTGACAGAGTTACCGTTTCATCGATTTACAAAATATTTTGATTAGTCTAATTTATTAGAAGACTATCTCGTTTTGACGTAACCGTCTAGAAGTTTCATCAGGTTGTTTTTATTGAGATTAAGTTGAAAATTATGCTAACGACTCCCGATTTGTTTCTGCCGCATTGTTGTAATGTCATTATAAATGTATTTGTGAGTTTGTAAATAAATGTTGAATATGTTGACCTTAACGGGTCAGACTGCGCTTGCGCAGATATGGTTGAGAATGGCAAGGAGGATTTATGGAGTATCTCGCGTTCTTTGAGATACTTTGGATTCTACACATTTTAATTGCTATCTGATTAATTTAACTTCTTTTATTACGTACTTAACGAGGAAAATGTATTGAAATACTTTATTTTATAAATGTGTTCCTACAACGATTAGCCTTATAATGTGTCATAAATTTAAAACAGCATAATTCAGTATTAGAAAAAAAAAATCCTCATTTCAAATCATACATAGGCAAGTTCCGCATTCATTAAACGAAAGTAGACATTCCGATGACATTCAGTTTAATAAACCCATTAATTAATAGCTAAAATAAAAACATAATGAGTATTGGCAAATTAAACTAATTAATAATCTACTAACGTATGTATTAATTACTTCATTAATGACGTTTTAAATAATAAACATGTAGAAAAATAAAGAAAACGGAGCAATGTTTTAGATCGTTATCGGTTTGTCGAAATATTTGTAAACGATATCGGTATTACCGATAGCAGCAGTCACGATATCGACTGTCCCGGGCTCGACGAGAAAGCCGCACTATTGTCATAAAGTGGGACACGATGAGCGCTAAGCATCAGATAAAGCGACCGATCAATTCGACTAATTGCCTATCGAAGTATCGACCACTGACAAAAATCATCGACATTCATTGATACACCTCTACAGTTAACGAACCCGATTTTTATTAGTTATAAATATTCATTCGATTTTTAAAACACAACGGAACCGACTATTCATTTAAATGGCTTCCCGATTTAAAAACAGAACATTGACAGACGAGGTCGCTTTTCGAACTGCATAAAAAGGAATCCTTTTTTAAAACCGCGTTTTATTGAGGATCATTATCCGAGATATGAGAATCGAGGTGATGAATAAAAAATCGATTGTACAGGTACTCGAAGGGCATTACAGTACATGACCTGTCAAAGAGACGCGAGATACGTGACTAGTGTTGCGAAACCATATCGATATTTATTCGACGCTGTGCGCAATATGGAATTTCTTGGAATTTATGAGTAGCGGTATTACAGGTTTTTTTTTATAGCTTATAATAAACTTGTATTTTATATAAAAAAAGGCTACCAAAAATACATAATATACGAAAAAACCTACCTTGGAAAAATTATAAGTTATGTAGTATTTCTGAAAATGGTATACAGTTAAAACTTGTCTTTTCCTTACTGCATCGGATTGCGACCTGTGTATGTATTAAAATCTTATCTTCAGTGATGGGAAGCCATCTTTTCCTGTTCAAAGCCCATGAGAGGTGTATATTACTGCTATTCACAAGAGATAGGTGTGATTTTAACTTATCATTAGTTATCATTTATCATCACTGTAAAGATTACCTTTTCTATCATTTCTTATTTTCTAACTTCACAAGTGTGGCGTGGAATGTATACGTAATCTGGCGTTGATTTGGTGTTTATTATAATATATACTTACGCTTACGTATTGATGTTTTACACAATGACAGAAAGGTGAATAATCAACATATTTAGCATACTAATTGTCATACTTTCATTATTAACGACTTATGAGCATAATCAAGCAATTAACTACGAAATATCTTATAAAAACGTGTCATAGATAACGTCGATAAACTCGTAAACAGTGCTAAATTTGACAGGTCGATTTTCCCGTGCACAATAGAATTTAACGGTTTTTACCAGTTCTAGCCATGTCGAGCTGTGTAAATTCCTCTTATTTGTGTCCGCAGTATGTAGGCCAATTTGTTACTTTTTTCCACAGCGACAGGTTTCGAAATGTATTTGTATAAAAAGAGCTGGCGCCGACACCGTTGTGTTAATCTGTGATACGTTATTTGTGATTTTTATCGATGTTTCTTTTGACGAGTTACGGCTCTATTTCTTTTTTGATATAGCGTGAGGTTGAAATATTGCGTACGTTTATTTGATGTTTATTACAATTAAATTACAATATGAATCAATTCAGACGCCATTACTATCTTCATGGGGGTCCTAATTGATTGATACAGTTAACATTGATGTTGAAATCTAGATTTTTTTATGGCTTATAGGCAGATAGCTTCGGGGCACTATTTATTTAACTATAAAGATTTAGATATTAATCTGAATCTTCACTATTGATCCGAATCGAATGACTTGCACTCAGTTTATACTTTAATTTGTTATTTTCCTTGTTTATAGCCTAGTTTATAACTTAAGCTGTAGTTAGAATAGATTGATGGCATCATTCTGATTATTCTTCTGTAAAACTGTAAATTATTCAGATCCTTGATTAATCGCATTAAAACTAGTCAGATACACTGCTATTGGCCAAAACATGTATATTTGTAGTTTATATTGTGGTATTTCATTGAGAACGGGAATGCTTATCAGAACGGTTACAAGCAATTCTTTAATTGCTGACCATGACATAACTCGATGTCATATTGACGTATTATGTCAAATTGATCAAAAGCAATACCGCCAACCCAAATTGGCCATATCGTAAACTTTAACCCGTAAAAGGACATGTCACTACCGACATCCATGACCTACACCTTTGCAAAAAACCGAAACCATACGACAGAAAATTAAAAACGCGCCAATAATTTATGATATCGCCGATCGACCTCAGCGGTTTTGAAAAAGGAGTGTGTCTTAACAACCAAGTGACACTTACGGTAATTAAACAATGAGTCATGACATGATATCCTCGTTAAATAAAAAAATCATTTCCGCAGAGTATCGTGTGCCATATTGAGATCGAGTTACCTTGCGCATGCGCATATTGATACTTGTAGAGACAAGCCGGCCTCATGTTGTGGTAAAGACGAAATATGATAAGTGGGTTTGTGAGACAAAGGTCGGGACTTTAATATGTTGAGCTTTTGATGGAGTATCGTTAATCAAGTCAACCTCTGATTGGCACTTGGATCAATTTTCAATTTTGTTCGGTTATTCGTTAAAGGCTCCCAGACAGACAGAGGCGACGCGACGGCGCAACGCGACTCTGGTGGAACATTTTCTACAAAAAATTCACCGAAATTGTTCTACCGATGTCGCGTTGCACCTGTTTACTCCTTAATGCAAGAAGGCACCGCGGTTTTAGGATGGTTATCATTCGGTGAATCAGTCTCACGGCGACTCTATGAAAGAACGGAAACTTATTAATCACTTTAATTCCTCACCTCTTTACATGTGCATAGATAATTAGATGCAGTAGAACTTCCGAGAGCTATTATCATTGATGTGTCATCTGATGTTGCCACAAGTTTCCCTCCCCGATATAGAGAAAAAATGACATGATATACTGGCGGATATTGTAGAAGCCTCGCTTGAAATATTATAGGAAATGTAACCAGAATTCTAATATTATCATATCGTGATAAGACAAATAAAAGAAACATCCTTAGCTCTTACCATAATTCCAATTTAAATACCACTTACAACCACTAGCCAGCGAAGAGAAATTTTATCTCCTTCCCAAGTTTCTTCAAATCAAGATTATATTTACTACTAAGATGGTTAATAAGCTGTTCATAAACAAACATGATTCGCATTCGAAGTAAGGAACTTGTAGATAAAATGTAAATATTTATTCCTTCAACCAGTTCATATCGTAAAGCGGAAACAGGGTTTTATCAATGTTTTCTAATCGTTTATTAACTTAGCGTGTGTAGCAGGGTTGAGACTAGGAAAGAATTCGATATTTTACCGAAATTACGCTTATGATGAGGTGATAGAGGCATAGAGACTGTTCGCGAAGGACGAAACTTATGAGTGACACTGTCAAAAGCCTTGCCTAAAACCAAAATGGCGAAGCGGCAGAATTAACCATGAAAAGAGACTCCTTCGAATTAAGCTAGAGGGAAGATTTTTAAGGTATTGCTATATCTACTGATCATTAATTCAGCTCATTTAACAAGCCAAATATTTGATAAACAATGTCATCTCGTAATTTGGTCCTAGGACAGTTCCTTGTGGCACCCCGATGGTTATGTAAGTAATCTAGGAAAACCATTAACTGGATAAAATATCATTTAAAAATTAGTTAATTTTATTTTCCTTCCTGGCAACCCTTACTTATTAACATGTACAGAACATAGTTTAGAGATTAGACAGATCTTAGCTGATACATGCATTAACATAAGTAAACAATTAAGTGTCCTCATTTATAAATAGCCCATTCATTAATATATTTTATTAGGTTGCACTGGCAGGAAGGCGGCATGCGTTTGCGCAGGATCGTGTGATGAACAGATGAATGATTTATATAGTGTGGATAATAAGATGGATTAAGACTGACTAGGTATAATTATTGATTCTAGTCATTGTGATGTTGCTAGATGGATAAATCTTTATTGAACGCCTCATAAATAGCAAGGAGCACGTAGTTGTGATTTATTTGTTTATCTTTATGTAACAAGGTGAGCAAAGGTGGTCCAGTGGTAACGGCCGCGACTTACGAGTTGTAGGTCGTAGGTTCGAACCCAGACAGGCGCTTTACTTTGTGTACATTATTTCATCACCACTGCTCTCAAAACTGTGAAGGAAAACATCGTGAGGAAACCGGCATGTCCTAGAACCAAAAATTCGAATACATGTGACATCTACTAACCCGCACTGGGCCCGCGTGGTGGATTACGGCCCACTCCCTCTCACAAAGAGGAGGCCCGTGTCCCAGCAGTGGGAACGTTATAGGCTGAGTATGTATGTATGTATGTAACAAGGTGAGCTGCATTAACGGGGATGATGTAACTAAGGTATCCCACAAAATTCTTAACGTTTTTGCAATTTACAGCTCAGTTTTATGGTAATAAGTGCCTGACTCTGATCTGCAAATTGTCGTAGCGTATTCGCCCTAATCCCAAATAGTTTCAAAGTCTATCGGGTATGCGACAAAACATTTTTATTTTCGGATTTTTGTTTTATCGAAACAATAGGCAATTAGGTATGTGTAAGTAAACGAACATATCGTAACGAATCGTCGGTATTTGTCGTAATTGCGCTGCAATTCGGAACATATGCGCACGCGCAGGTGGGCGGGAAACATCACGTGCCGACCCAACCTTGTGTGTGCATTCAAAATATTAGACGAACCTGTAAAGACACACTCCAAACTTAATTTCAATCTTATTTTGAAGCGTGACGGTAGAAAATTCAATGTGGTTTTTGTGAATACCCATCACTTTGCTTAAATTGACTAGATAATGCGGTTTCCGTGTAATAAACTGTAAAAGCTTGACAAATCATGTTCAAGGCTTGATCTTCATTAGATAGCCAGACGGTGTAGACACGAGGCCAGAAGACATCGTATTTGCATGACTTATTAAACGATCATGTATTCTGTTAGTTTTTACTTAGAAAATTGGGGCGTCCAAGGTTAGTTTTGTGTGTGACTAATGTATCGATGTAACAAGGATGATTCAGTCGATTTACGAGTTTGATGCCAGATGAATTCTGGATCTCATTTTGCTATAGAAGATCGTAGTTCTAAGTCTCAGCTTCTAAAAAACTCATTTTAATTCGAGTTAGGTTACTTTAATTTGAAAACATCAAACTTTATAAATTCAAGAATAATTACATCCTAAATTAACAGCACCTTTCAACATTTAATGAAAGTCAATATTTGCCGAAGACAGCTGCTTAAACATCGCATCTTTGAGGAGAAAACGTTTCTTAAAAACTCGCATCAAACAGCAGATAGACAGTTTATTGCTAAAATGTTCTAAAATCTTTCCAAAAACACGTGCGTGGCTTAAATCCGGTCTAGACAATTTAGAAAAAAAATACCGTGTATAATTTCATGCAAATTACACTACACAGACATTTAATGTCTGATAGGTATACATAGACTGGAAATTAATAAGGCATCTTGCAGACGGACGTGAAAACGCGACGCGCCAAACGCGTCATTTGAAGACAGCATTCTTACCAAAATGTCGATAAAATAATTGCTTCGTGATTCACAATGACACTTCTACACTTATTTGTAGGATATTCATTGTTCTTTTTTTGTAAAATTCCTCACAACAATAAAATTAGCTAGATAATATCAAGCTATCAGTTATTATTTGATAGTAGAATTGTCGTGGGTGCAGGCTAAGGAAAAACCTAATTTGTGCGTAGGAGTGAGTAATGCAATCATACGATTATCTTCAACATGTTCTAGAATACATATGTACGTTTACATATCCAGCGATGTAATTAATATCACGTTGCATTTATCAAGTGATCGACTAGACTAGGACGTAGGAAATCGCGTGCACAAAAACGTGAAACACGCATGTGTAGAAGCCCTAACGTTTGATTGCCAAACCCGAAAAATATAGGCCAGTGGGTACACAATCGCTTTCATTGCTTGATGAATTGTAAACAAGTTTTTACGATTATATACATGATTTATTATATCAAATTGGCGGTTTCTGTAGTCACTGCTATGCCGATGAAACACAGATTTATGTGTGTAATAAAGACATCTACGGTAGCCTGTCATTACAGCCTTGTTTCGAGTATGATGCTGATAATAGGAACTGAAATTAGTGGTATGTAAGTACTGATTTGCGACCTAGTACATATAATATAATATTGCAATCTGATTACGAAGGCGATTGAGTCGAGTTACTAAATCTGCAACAAAGTGATACCTTATTGGCAATGAGATAAGACGTATTTTATCTTTATTGAGCCTGTTTATTGTAAGGAGTAGGTAATAAATGCGAATTTGGTTGGTTAAATTAGGAACAATAAATTAGTTGTAATTTGAAATGGCAAGAACCGTCCACTGGATGTTTTGAAAATGTTGAAAGCAAAAGTTGTTAATATAATGATGTGCTGTTGGTAATGGTATAAAAAATTCTTAGCATTAAAGGCTGTTGCAGATTGGCGCGATATAACGGGCGCGACAAGGGTTGCGCTACCTGTCACGCCCGCGATATCGCGCCAGTCTGCACGAGCCTTAACTCCATGTGGTGGAGTTTTAGAATGTACTGTCAAGTCAATGGTCGGGACCATTCACTTGACAGTATGGGGCTACATTCATAGTATTGTTTTTGTTGTATGCTGACGTGCATATATTTAGGAGACCGCAATTGTTGTTAAAATATTAGTTAAACGATTGTTTATTTACAACGTTTCCAATTATATTTTTTCGTAGAAATGCAATGAGGTCGTCTATTTGTGTCAGTTTATATTTCGCAACTATTGCCTTCAATAAATTCAAAATAGACAAGTTTTCATCTACTTTTATTTACCTTCGCAATAGATAACAATTGATGTACTGAATACTCAATTAAGCCGATAATTTTTATTTTCCCGCCATGCAGTCGGCCATGACTGACACTTGGCTGAATTGTGTCAATGACAGCTGTCAAATTTATGGATGATTAACTGGCAACATTAATTATGCACATAAATAACACTGAATTTATTTACTTGCAACTGGGTGACCCTTGATAAGTTTTGTGGGCTATCTTTTAAGCCGATCCACAAGATAGCTTAGTTTTTATTATTCGTCGCGATTAGTCGAATATGTCTTTGGTAGAAAGAGTCCATTTATGTTTAGCAGTAGGTAAATAAAGACATTTTAAAATATTATGATAAAAAGCTTTTTAGCTATTTTCGTTTCGAGTATTGCTGAATTCAGGCTCTTTCGAAAAAATCTTTTTAATTCTGAATATTGCAGTTGAATAAAATTGCAGGTCATCTCAGAAAGAGCTCAAAATGCAAAAGCATTGTCCATTCATACGGTATATTTAAAATTCTTTGATTTTAATCTGGTTGAAGATATTCCTAAAGAATTTTGATGATGTGAGGTCATAATCCAAAGTAAAATAATCAGAATGTTTGTCGCAAACATTTGCCATAGGTACTTTAAAGTGACCATGATTTTTTAGGACATTGTGGCATAATTTATAATCTGAAAAATTATTTTACATTGTTAACAATTTACTTAAAGATAAATTAATAAAAATAATTGTGAACTAAACGGTTAAAATCAAGCAGAAGCTCCTGTATCTACAAAATTGATTACAAGACAAAATAGGTGGCATTAGAAAAGCATTTACAAGTACAGTTTGCAATTATTTCTCGCTCTTATTTATTAATACAGACGTTGAGAAATGTTTAGAATATGAATAGACTATACAGCCAATCGGATACCGGTTTGTAGTAACGTGTGTACCATTTACTGCCCATTATAAATGTGCACAATTGACATGAAATAAGTAGGACATCGATTGGCTACTTAGCGATTAATATATTTTTTTGCTGTCATTTTTTTTTCCATTCCTCGGTCGAATGCTTTGATGTCTTAACTAGTTGACTTGATTTGAAGGTGTTTTTTTACGCGGAAACGTTCAATACATTACACTTTTTAAATGTGACTGTTAGATTGACAACACGATGGTTAATTAGTGAGACACGGATGTTCTTAATTATTATCTTTTGGAGGATTCATTTAATCATAATTAATTGTTCAATTACTTATGTAAATGACTAAGCTTCTTGGTGCGATGTTATTGTTCTTTTTTCACTTTTTTTTTGTTTTGTAATGATACGGTATACATAGAATCTGATGCTCTAAAAGCTAATGAATCAATCTCGGTTCGCGTTCTCATTTCAATACACAGCTTTGTATGTAATAAATTCATTAACTAGTCTGCCTGCACTAACATTGTGTAACATAACTGTACCTAACAAAAACACGAACGCTTCCATTTTAATAAACTCATTGCGCCCGCGCCCTGGCTCTAAATTAGACAATCGAATTGAACAGAAGTTTAATTGAAAAAAATATCGGTCAGCCGAAAAAAAGAACTAAAAAAATGTTATATCAAGTACGTGACAATCGCATGGTCACCGTAGCGATGGTGCGCGTGCGCTGGTCGGTCGCGGCTTTTTGTGAATGAAGTCCGAAAGCCGACAGGTTCTGTTAGAACAAATTTAACGGGACTTACCTTCTCTTGTAATTTTTTTTTTATTATTTGTGCTACAAGGTAGAGACAAGCTCCCATTTTGAACAGGTGGTAACCTCAAAAGTTTGATGACATGTCCATGTGATGTTGTACAGGAAATAAGATGGAATAGGTGTCAGGTCTGCCTGCTTTCAACGGTAAATCGTGTGTGAATGGATTGGTCATGGCTTAATGTCAAGCGGTCAGAAAAGGCTGACGAAAAGCTGCATAAAAGAAATACCGCTTAAAGCGCTTTCCCACGCTGCATTCGATACTAATGTTACCTTCGATTGACTTGCTGATTCAATCTTTCGTAATCATAATGATAATTCAGCCGCCATTAATTTTGCGAAACAATATTTCCAATAAATTGAAGATATATCTTATCGTCTCGATGTGTTGAAAACTAAATGTTGATCGGTAGTGTGAATTTTATCGCAACTTTTGTTATGCAAGTATATTATCATAATTAATGAATTTGCGAAATGACTTATCTAATGTGGAAACGATAAACAAAAATTATAATATTTTCATTAGAGAATTTTATTATTCATTTGTTTTAATTTATAGAGGTCAGGTGGCACTAGAAATTAAATGGTAAAAATGAAATCTATATTAGTTGAAGAATTGCAAGATAATTTCTGATAATCTTAACCAAAATCGAGAATAATTGATAGCTAACTTTAATAATTATAAATGCGAAAGCGAGTTGTTTATTTGTTTGTTACGGCTTTCACGCTAAAACTGCTGAACGATTTTAGATTAAATTTAACACATAGGTAGGTAGAACATGACCTAGAAGAGGACATAGGATACTTTTTATCCCGATATTCCCACGAGATCGAGACTTACGCGGGTGAAACCGTGGGGCGAAACCGGTAGGCAGATTAAGATGGAATAATAAACCAAAAGCATTGTTTTCGGTTTAGTCCACTTCGTAGTCACTTAAGTTTTCCTGTTACAATCATTGTAATAAGAATTTCCAATAATAATAGCCGTCTCAGAGTACAAAAACATTATATTAAGTTTTACCAAGAATTTGTGTAAAATTAAACATTTTAAGTACAGTAAGTTAATCTTGGGCAGCGGTTAGCGGTCAGTGACGTAACCTTTCTTGTAACCCTGCGGTTCCCCGACCTACTGAATGTGGTACAGATATTAACCTATTGGTGTTTTTGTTTACAGGTATGTTGAGATTGAAGAGTATATTCAAGAATAAGCCATTGAGTTTCTGAGAGGCGAGGGTAAGCAGTAGGAATAAGCACCAACAGCACCTTGGAATTGCCAACGTGGATGTTTGCAAAGGACTTTCAGTGTACCTGTACAACTGCCAGGGTTGCGGAATAGTCCTAAAGGGATACCGGGACCCTGGCAACAGGCAACCGAAGGAACACGGGTGGGTTTTAGTCAGTAAGAGTCTGACACGCCCTTCCGCTCCGCCCAGAGCGGGGGAAGTCATAGGCTGAGAACTAAAAGCCGATGTTGACGAAGATAAAGGACATCATTCATTTTGGGCTAAATTATGAAAGAGCCGGCCAAACAAAAAAAATAGTTATATTCCGTTAGAACATGTTATTCTCTTCACTTTTCACTATTGGACCAAATCTGTAGGGCAATATCCTGCGCTGATATACGATTTTGAAAAATACTGCTTTCAGGATGATTTAATTAAAATAATTACTTAATAGTAATCTAATTAAAGTAATACGTTGTAGTAATAAAAAATGAAGAGAAAAACGTACTCTTTCGGAATATAGCTTTTTTTTTTTTACTTTCACATTATATAGCCCAAAAATGTATGGACGGTGAATGATGTCCTTAATGAAAAAAAAAAAAAACAGTTTTATAAACTTCAAATAAGCTTATAGTAGTCCAACTCGTCGTACATGCCTACGGCCCATTTAGGACGACTTGCAGAAAATCAGAAGAACGCCCCAAATGGGCCTAGGGCAATATGCATGTAGGACGAGTTGACGAATTACTCGTAGTCTTAACAAGAAAAATTAAAAAAAACCCGGGAATCGATCAACACTCCTGAAATTTCATAGGTCAAGGAAGCTTCTCTGAAAATAGATACGATTACATTTTGGTGTGCAATAAAGTACTATATTATATTCTACAACATGAAATTATCATCGATTTATTCCTCGGTACTGCATCCGATCTAGGAGACTTCAGTTGCAAGTACTTGCAACACAACCTGGTTCTGGACGCCGAGTCGCAACACACTACATTGTAACATACTGGTTCTAACATAATCGACATTACACGTAATATCTGTCACATATACTTAGCGAACGGGAATATAGATGTTATTGGATTAAGTTTAAGTGTTGTATAAGCCATTTTTTGTTCGTTTTTTATAAGATAGCAGGTTTTGTTTGATAAGTTAGCCAATTTTGAACTTGTTACCAATCAGGTACAGTGGACCAATAGGTACACCATGCAATAAAATTATGTGAAATAGTGGCTAAGTAATAACAGCCGCACGGGTTGATCCATCAGGTTTAGCTACGCTTGCCGGGGTTGGTCCGTGGATGGGTGACCATCTTTACATACCGAGACTCCTCCGTGTCTCGGAAAGCAGGTTAAGCCGTTGGTCCCGGCTGTCATTCGTGGTCATCTTTGACAGTTGTTACGGGTCATCAGAAGCCCGAAATTCTGACAACCATTCTTACCAAGGAGTATAGTATTACCCAGCTACTGGGTTGTGGAGGTCAGATAGGCAGTCGCTCCATGTAAAATACTGGTATTCAGCTGTTTCCGGTTAGACTGGAAGCCGACCCCAACATAGTTGGGAAAAGAATAGGCAGATTGATTGAGAGTTCAGATTTTCAGTATTTTCAGCAGTGTTTATAGGTAAATGCTTGTCTTAAAGAAGGACCAATTCATCTGAATTAGTCACCAATATAATTGCTATAGCTGGTTCTTCTAAGAAAATTCTAAAACAAAATACAATGTAACGCCCTCCATATTTGTCAAAACCACTGAATCAACAACAAAACAACATTATCTTCATAAATAAATTCATACAAACGCGAATTCCAACAAATGTTACGAAAATTGCCCGGTACAAGTACACCTGTCGACAATACACAATCATAGGCTTAGGGCACACCGTTGCGGGTACCGCTAGTGTTGTCGCTAAAACTAATACAGTTGGAACTCCGCGGTGGGCTATTATGTCCGGGATTTATTTGTGGCAAGATGTGCCGTACCGATGTTGTGGATTATTTAACTGTCAGCTTTGAAGGCGCTGATTTGTGTTCCTGTCGGTTTTGCGTTGGCTTAGTTGGTTGGTGAGGCAAATGAAGGTTCTAATATTTTTCTGGCCGCTTTGTGGTGTAATTTTTGTTGTTTTTGTATCAAATATAACGTTGTGCATAGCTGGCGTGCTTTTAATTACATAAGCATGGTTTACGAATAATTAAACCACTTTGATTTAAACTCTTTCGGCTGAAATTATGATGATGATGATGTTAACTCACTAAACACACTCACTTACTCTCTGTCTCTTCTAATTTTCTTTTTAAACTCACTTAGCAATGAAAGCTTTACTCTCGTAGTTAAATGAGTTAACAAAAATGTTTTTATCAAACAAACAATAAAAATGTACAAGACATTATTCCACAATCATTGTTATAAATCAACTAGTCCTAAGTTCAAAGCAGTTTGCATAAAACGCTTAAAACCACTATCAAACTATCTTAACTGTATAAATCCTCTAAACAACAGCATTTCTTAACAATTACCACATTTCCTGAGCCCGCACCAGGTTCTATATCTTCGTAAATCGATAAGATGTCCAGCAATATCAGTAAATTGACGTCTATTTATCGATAATATCCGCCGATCGACTGCGGCGTAATAAATTTGAAGACGGTTAATTCGGAAACATTTAGAGGTCGTTGAGACAAGACAGTGTACTCCAGGCCTTAGAGCTTGTAACAGGTACTTTTATACAGTTTTAATGATAGGATTGCTTCTAGAAGTACTTTTTATTTAATAAATAGAGTAGAATTTGTTTAGGAAGAAGAAAGGAATGCTATAGATAGAGTATAGATGCTCTATGGTCTTTTGAGTAGCGTAGTCAAGTCATATGAGAGTTACGATTCAAAGATGGATAATGTAAAATCTTTCAGAAGATTTTAACTCATTATTATAGCCTTTTCACAATTATGTTGGGGTCCAATTTACTCAGATGCAGCTGAATACCAGTATTTGACATGGAGCGACTGCCTATCTGATCTACCACAACCCAGTTACTGGGTAACACGATAACCCTTGGTAAGACCGGTGTCAGACTTTTCGGCTTCTCACTACTCGTAACGACGGTCAGAGATCTACGAACGACAGCCGGAACCAACGGCTTCTAACGTGCTTTCCGACGCATATATTTTAACATTACATGCAGAGCTTATTTCAGTTAAAAAAGTTAAGTAAATTATTTATAAGTACATCAGTTTATAATTCGGAAGAATTCATCGGATTCTTCCGAACGCTGAAATCGATCACAAAACATGCACACAAATAATATCATAATTGTTTCACACACGCATCGAACGAATGTCGGTTGTGTATCGGTTAAATCACTCGCACCGATTGACGAGTAGAAAATCGATTCGTTCGTGATCGTATGCAGACATTCCACAGCCATGTTTTTATACTGCCTATTTGAATAAAATTTCTCATTTAATATTCCCAATGCGTTATTGAACCGACTTAGCGGAAATGCTATATGTTTTATGCAAGTTTTAATTATAACAGCGGCTTTTACATTGCACCGGTAGTGTTGAAATCAAAATCAGTAAGAAATGAGAATGTCCGTCGATAAAATAAAATGTAATCGCTGATGTTGGTACTCGTAATTTTATACTCGTTCGGAATTCTGTCTCTGACCTTTTTGAAATGGTTCTTTACTTCTTTTCATTTTTTTTTTTTTTGTTGTATGATGTTTCGCTGCAATTTTTTTTTTTGTTTTTAATATTAATATGCTGTTCTCCCTTTGCTGAGGAATGCATTAATTACCAACCAATTACCTCAAATACTAATTAAATAAAGAGTCGGAAAATAACTTTTAATACTTAAAAATATATACCGTACATTACCCTTTACTTTGTCTATTTCTGAAACAATAAATTCTGCGTTTTTTCGCGGACATATTCAGTTTATTTATAACTTAATTATATGTATCTAAATGTAAATGCATGATTTAATGATTAAGTATTACTATTAGTTATTAAATCGAAAGTCCATCATTGCGTAGGTGTGTGAAGAAGCCTGCCTAAGCATATCAATTGACAATATATATGGAATACTGTGTGGGCATTAATTGGTCGCGACTTACTAGAAATTTATTGTTTTTGAAAGTTATTTTGTCCTAAATAGTTGGTTGACTTTGTCACGATTTTGAGGTTAGGTTTCTATCTGTGTCAACCTTTTTATGACTTGTTTGTGACGAAGTCGGAAAAAATTGGGGAAAAAGCAGTCAGGTGTTGTGCCCGGTTGATGGCATAGGGTCACTCCAATGACATGCGAGTTAAACATAAATAACTGGTGAAATGTGGGTGTACTATAGGTACACGTTTGCCCAATCCTTCGAGGAATACATACGTGATGTTATGTATTTAATAAAAAGGCTCTTCACCCAAAACAAAAAAAAAACAATAGGTAATACGAACCGACAGTCATGCCTCATAATATAAAAACAGTGCACACAACAACTTAGCATATATTTTCACAAATGTTACGGTCGTGGACACCGCATCCATTGTTTTCAACATACAATAAACAAAAAGGCAGTTTAATGTACTTATTTTTATTGAATCATAAGCCGTAAGTTATTTATGTTAGTTTTATGTTAAGTGACAACTTATATGGTGACATATCAATATATTATACATTTCCAGTATAAGCTGACTTATACGAAAAACATCATCAAAATAATCAAAATCAAAAGTCATTTTTCAAACTAGACTGAGAGTCAGCACTTTTTGAACGTCCGCCCTTCACCAATCCCTAGTGCTTTAGCTGGGAACAAGAAATGGCGCAACAAACTCAACACAGCAGTTGTCCTACTGCTAGGCAAAGACCCCCCCCCCCCCCCCCTAGTTTTCAGTTTTCCATGTGTTGTGCCTTCTTCGGCCAATCGGTCAAGAACGAGTCCAAATGGTGACGACCTACGTCATCCGGTACCCACTGTGTGACGATCCTGGCCCATCTGTTTTGATGCATCCTATAGGAGTGACCTGCCCAGTCCCATTTCAGCATCGCAGATTTCTCGCCAACATCGGCGACGCCAGCCTTGGAGTAATTTACATTATTATAGAACAAATTAAATGATTTGCCTTATGTCAGATCAGGGGGCATAAACCGGCCACATTAGCAATTCCTCTAAAAGCAGTTCATTTCCTGAATCCCAGCTGTCATTAGCAATTCCTCTAATTTGAATTAAAAAGCAATTCATAATTTGTGGACCATTTTACGAATCTCCATAGAAAACTGTCAAACTGATGAATTATTTCATAATATGAATTACACGCAGATTATTATGAATTGTCAGTTTGTGATATTTTACGATGATTCATAATATTTTCATATTATGATTGTACTAAAGTGACCGTTTTAAGCCCCCTGCTAGCACACACCAATATATACCAGATGAGGTCAGCTTATACTGGAATTGTGTAGCTTGATATACACATGAGTGTACATCTTAAGCTTATTAAACGTGCGCCTAAATCTATGCGTAGGCGCAGATAAATGGTCAAAGAAATCATTAGGTCCGTTTAATAAATTGTATTTTGATTGGCCAATGGTAATTAGGTGATGCTAGTAAATCTGTCATAGTTAAACAGTTTTCTTATTTATAATAATGCATTTCTAAACAATCTATTAATATTGTTGTAGATCGTTATTTACATAGATTTACATATGAAAGAGGTTCCGATGACGGGTGGTATTCATTTTTCTATGCAACGGTAACATGGAATGATATCGATGTTTTTATGGATTTGAACAGAGAACAGAAAGATTAAGATTATTTAGTTAAAATGATTTAACATCCGATACGATTCCGAAAATTCTTTCACAAATGGGAAGAAGCTATTGCCGGTTCTCGTAGGATATATTTTGTGTTAAAACAGAAAACCGCGAGAGGAAGCTAGTTTTCAAATAAAATAAAAATAAATCATCACATGTAATTACAATGACATTCAACTACAGTGTACAATCGACCTTATAAACGGGTTCCTTCTTCGAGAAACCATCCCAGTCCATATTTTTAAATCAACGAAGAAAATAAAGGAAGTACTGGAGTACGCTCCATAACTGTCGGTACAAAATAGATCATTGATAAAAACCGGCCTCTGATTGGTCGGTATCGGGTTCGCTTAATTGTAGAGTGCGCATGCGGCGGGTATACTATCTAATGCCGATAGTAACGATAAGCTTATGAAATAATACGTTGGAACACGCCGGGAACTTATCCTGCTACTGATGGGACGACTACCATTTGTTTCTGGTAGGATTGGTGGGTTTTTTGGGTGAGTTAGTGTCGAGTCGAAAAATAGTAAGTAATTCATTTATGAGAGGAATTAAGTTTGGACTAATATTAGTAGATAAGAGTCTCTAATAAGATTGAAAATAAACTGCATTTTATTTTCGTCGTCAGAAGCCCGAAAGTCTGACGTATCGTATTACCCAGTTACTGGATTGTGGAGGTCAGATGGGCAGTCGCTCCATGTAAAATACTGGTATTTAGCTGCATCCGGTTAGACTGGAAACCGACCCCAACATAGTTGGGAAAATGCTAGGCAGATTGATTGCTGCATTTTATTTTGGTTAGTCTTCATGTAATTTATAAGCACAGAACAATTGTATTCATTTAGTGAAAATTGGATGGGATTACACGTAAATTAATCCGAAAACGTACATCATGGATTACAAAGAAAGTTAGTTTCTGGAGATTAATTTCGGATATAAATATTTAAAGACTCATATGAAGAATTACTGAATCTCCAATTGCTTTCAAGATCTAAAACTTAAATAGAGGAAACTTGAACAAACTCCTAAATTGAGGAAATCGAGAACCAAATGACATCCGCACCTAAAGTAGCGGTGTAAAACATTGTATATGGTAAAACGGCCATTACAAGTACAGACAGCCAGGCATGTTGCATGTTGTTGCATTGTAAGTAATCTGCCAATTTGCGATATTACTAGCTGAATGAACATCGACGCATAGCTTATGCCCGGGCTACACAGGGCTAGTTTTTCAGGCTAGGATAATCAGACAGTGCTAGTAAGCTAGCAAACTAGTGACTGTGGCCTCGTGTATACAGAACCATTCTAAATTTTAGGGTAGAAAGATAGTAAACAAGAGTGATAGTTTCATAGGATCGGGTTCTATTTTCGACTCAGTTGCTCTACTGCTTTACTTTGTGTAAATTATTTCATCGCCACTGCTCTCAAAACGGTGGAGGAAAACATCGTGAGCAAACCGGCATGTCCTAGAACCAAAAATTCGAAGATATGTGACATCTACCAACCCGCACTGGGCCCGCGTGGTGGATTACGGCCCGCTTTCTCACACAGAGAGGAGGCCTGTGTCCCAGCAGTGGGAACATTATAGGCTGATTATGCATGTATGCTCCATCTACTACTTATTTCAGTATCCTGGCATGTGTACTAGCCTCGAGTGGCAAAATAAATCCTAGCATTATTTAAACAGTTCCCTAATTGCGTAACACACTCACAACACACACAATCACAATCTGCAGGTTTTGAAAAATATTCAAAAAACCGCAGGTTTTGAATATTGATGAGCGTGACTGAACTATCAAAATGAAACCTATTGCGATCAATTGTCATTTTTTGTGTGTTACGAAATTACCCTGCAGGTTTAGCATGTGCCAAGCCAGGATAGTAAGTTAGGATATTTTTTTAATTTTTATATTATATTACTTGTATAGATAGTGCCATCTACGAAGACGCCCCCACATCGTTCCGCTCCTTACTAAAGTACAGCTTCCAGTATAGTAATCAGGGAGTGGGGTGCGTCGGATGGCACTATCTATATACTATCCTAGCTTGAAAAACTAGCCTCGTGTAACCGGGGCATTAGCCTATCTTACATTATGACTAAGCTAGACTACTTATTAACTAATAACTGCATTCCGAAGGCATAATCTCAATAGGGTGAAGATGTGGGCAGTATCAATAGATTTGATAATGTAGGCTGTATTGAAAGGTACACGCAGCAGATTTATTGTCGATGGTAAAATAATAGGTATAAAGGATGATGCGGTTTGATGGACAGGTAATAGGATAGGCTTTTTCTTAATTTAGTCTCATCATTGCGTGCTTGCTTTTATCTTAGCTGTCTTTGTAGATTCAGCTCTAGGGCATTCATTTTATATGCAACATTTGAAATAGAGTTTTTTTTTATAGTAGGTACAAATACGTATCGTATAAATATATCGAATACTTATCTGAATTATGTTGCTCGTACCTATACCCCATTTGAAATAAGATTAGACATTAAACAAACCCTTTTACAGTACGTTCGATTTTGACTTCTATTAAGGATAGCATTAAAAGCAAAAAAAGTTACACAATACCAACTATCTACTGCGGCTGCCATTTGTCATGCCACCAACGCAATAGAATTCAAAATCGGTTGAACGGAATGTAAAAAAGGCTTCTATACGTCTAATCTTATTTCAAATGGAGTATAGTTCCAGGTAAACCCCAAAAAGCGTAGCTTTTTAATTCTTCTCAGAGAACATAATTTGTGTTTTTTTACCGTCGTGAAGTGAAAGGATGTAAATATAAGTGGGTTTAAAAGTTCATCTACTAAAAGCTTATCAGATAAACTTAATTAACGTTTATTAATTAATCAAAATTTACATTTGGAAGTGGCTTTTACGGTTCCACAACCAACATTGTAAATCAAAAACGTTCCGTAGTATATCAAGTTGATATATTTTTATCTGATTACTTTAATGTGGTTTATATTTTAGTCTTTTTAAAAGATTCTGATGAACTGATGAAACACGGAAGCTATAAGATGGTGAGATATTAATATAAATCAGGCGTGTACAGCTCCCAGCAATTAAACTTGCGGCGGGACTTGCGCGCGCGCATATCGGCGCACAAATCATAATCAGCGCCACCTGTGGGCGGCTGACAGTAAAACATAGCTTAGATCCTTCAATATGAACCATTTGTTACCCCGTATTCTATCTTATCTACATTGAAATAATGCCCAGAATCATTTGGACGGTTTTATACAGAATTTTATAATATCTTGCTGAATTTAGCTCATAAATTGGATTAAGAATTGGTATTGATAGCTAGTAATAGAATTTCGTTTTGCTTTTATTTACGATGCGTTTGATGGCTTCTGTTTATGTTATCGGCTTTTTCTTTGACTTTCAGCCTAGGAGGTATTAAAGGAAGCTGGTTTCTGCACCATAAATCATGCCACATACCATAAATAACATAAACTTATGTACTTATAGCCTTGTCCTAGGTTTTCTGTTCCATTGTGTAAATGACATGGTCAATAATGGTCATGACTCGGAACAAACAGATCTAACAAATGTTTGTTCCGATGGTTTTACATGTCAGTAGGTACATAGAACAAGGTAAGCATGAACTATGAAGTAATCTGAGGTTCATTAACTTCATCTCCCGTACCTTGCTTAGCGTGGTCACTTAGGCAGATAACTTCTTATAAAGAGAGGTTTTTTTCCAAGAGTAGCCGTTTTTTGGGCCCTTGTTTTGTTGGGCTTCCCAGCTTCCTTTTTTGTTGATCTTAGGAATAATTTTTGTGTACAATAATGCACATTTCATCTATCTAATGACAACTTTCCAAAAATAAAAAAGTGCAGAAAATATTGCTATTTCTACTAATTCTCGTTTGTCGATGTTTTAGAGCTATCACTCGATTTAAGTCCACGCCTGGACAAACGGTAGGCCTTTCCCAAATTGTGCTAGGACCCCAAATCCTCCGCGTTCTGTATCCGGTCCATCTATGTAGCTGGGCTAACGGTCTAAACTACGTGTGACGATTCACGGTCTCCAGACAAGAATTCAACTGCTTCAAATGCCATCGATCCTTGGAGCGCAGAATGCGTGAAACAAATTAAATTACGAACAAGAACAGTTATTAGCTTATTAGCAAATAAACGGGTGATGCATTAACTAATTACTGCCACTAATCACAATCATAACTGGACATACAAATTATCACCTTGGTATATTTCTTCAGCTGTGCTAAAACTTGCGAAGTATACACACGGCTACATTTATCACGCTACCGTGTCCAATATTAGCCAGTCTCGCTTTGAACGGAAAACCTATACCAATGTGAGACCAGCTAAAAATGGACATGTATAGCTTGATATGTAGCCGTGTGTATACAAGTCCATTAATTCTGAAAATAACCTAAAAGAAAGTATTCGCGTGATGCACGAAGATCTGGGTATTAGACCGCGGTGCGATGGTGCATGGGATAAGGAGAGGCGGAAGCGAAGTGTAGCGGAAGATATGGGCTGAAATTAATAGGAAATGTATTAAGATGTTCGTTTAGATATCGGTGGATGGATGGATTGCAAAATGGGTTTCCATATCTTTCCTTGTTTCTTATGAGGGACGTAAAGGCGACTGAAATATTTTTTTGGAAGGTTTTTTACTCTAAAAGTCTCAGCTGGTAGAATTCCACTGTTGTGTCATTTCATTGTAAGTTTGCATGTTAAGATTGATAATTGGTCATTGGCTTTCTGCTTCAGCATTCCCAAGGGTTATCTCATGCATTCTTCTGTCAGAACATATATATAAGTAATTTAATGAAAAAAAAAAACTATAATTTCAGGGTTATCTATCAGTTCATCACTTAGACCAAACTCAAAATCATTCAGAGTGTGAATCGGAATTGCATAAAGAACACATTGCATTCTCAATTCACACTAATTATGCATGAATTATGATTTTAAACTTTATCTTCCTAAATATAAAATTGAAAATCACTTGTCATCGTAAATTTTGCTAGTGCTTAGAAGATTTAGATAAAGATCGCTATAACAATAATTTAATAGTATGTTTTAGATGTGTTCAGAAACATGTTTTTTTATATAACTGTGACGCGCCATGTAGTAACAAATTAGTATTTTGTTAACAACATTAGTCAAAGAATATTTTGAAATGTTTTACAGGTGTGAAGAATTAAGTAACAAAAGTTAGATTAGTTGATGTTAAAAAAAAGTATTTTTCTTGTAGTCTATACCTGAAGTAGATTTTTCTCACGGACACTTTTTAAAATTCATAGGTACCTTTTCTACACTGTATATTAAAGCTAAAAACATGGGAATCTCCAAGAATCCATAATTCATCTTGACGTTTTAACCCCACTTAATAACAACTATTTACCCAACTCTAGCAATTTAAATGTACCATTTTAAACTCGGCGGCGGTGGTGTCATCAACCTTTTTAATAACGTACTTAATACAATAATGGCACGGTTTTCTTAAAGAAACTCGTTCGAAATTCGCGGCTGTTGTGCGTGGTGATTACACCAATTATCTTCCTCCATTTTGATACGCCTTAAACACGCAATCTTTTTCAAAATACGAAATGCAACTAAACAATCATTATCTCTGTTCTAATTATGAAAAATAAAGAAGAATAAAACTTTTCTAATCTCTGTTATTCATGTAAAGAGGTTTTAGTCTAGTAATCAAGGAGTTGAGTCTTGCTGTCTTGAGAAAATCACAGGGACTGTCTTAAGAAAATCAACTTTTATTATTTTTTTTTTAGGTCAAACCGTTTATTGCCGTCAAGAAAAATGTATTTACATCTGACTACAATTTTGTTCAAAGTGGAATTATATTGGGGTTTCTATTTTCCTATTCATTGTCTTAAAACCATAATTAAAAACAAGTCATGCCTGGTTATTTAAATTGAACTCCACTAACTGATTTTATTAAGTAAGGTAACCTAATTAGTTGTCTGGGCAACTGAATTAAATTAGCACATATCTATGCATTACTCCCGAACATATTTTCATATTTCTTCTTTGTTAACAATTTAAATTCATGTAAATCATGAAATGATGTTTAACATCGATGACATAAAATTGCGCGGCAAACCACCATAAACAATTACGCTACTTCTTTTAAAATATTAATCATCCCACAGATATCAACAATACAGTCTAATAATTAACAAATAAATTATAAATAACACTTACTGGGCCATGAATAATTCATTTAATTTAACATTAATAACACTAGGATGAACGGTCTTATTACGACAATTATTATTTCATTATTTATCACCAATAATTACACAATCGCGGGATATCGACTATGACGTTTGTTGTCAACTGTCATTACATCGCTAAGCGAAACGAGAATGCCATTTTAATTGTTATTCTGCATAATGTGTAGGTGTTAGTCATCGTGGTGAATGCACTATGGAACTGTGTGGGTAGACACTATATCTAAGCTAACTTATCATCTTTTTCAAGGAGTTATAACATCCGCGATCCGGGTACAACTTGATTTTTGCATATTTAATATTAATGATGACATTCTCGAATATTTACAGATAAAATATTAGTTCAATAGTCTGCATCATTATTTTAAATAGGTTTGCTGAAACAAGGGCCTGTTTACACTGACTTCATCAAGTTTTTAATCCCGCCAGCGATCATGTTCCTTGTATTAGTGATGTTCCCAGCAGCCCTTCATTACGGCGCATCCATCCACGTCTCGCCAATAATTACAGAGCTCTTCTAGACAAATCACGTGCTGTGGCCCAAGTTATAGGAAACTTTCTGTTTCAAAACATCTTATATCTTATTTAGTTCTCGTAACAGATGTGAAAATGTGTAAATTGTAGATCAGTCGACCAGCGCCGGCTTCATTTGTAATTGGACAAACCAACGAAGGTAAGTATGCGCAACGTCAAGGGACACAGCGATTATAAAAAAAAAAGTAGTTGGGTTTTAGTTTTTGTTACTTTTTTTAAAATTGTTTTGGCGTTATAATATATATATATATATATTTGAAATGTGCGCATTAAGCCCTTTCATTTGATACCCAACATGGTACGATTAAACAATTTTTTTTTTTTAGTTCCTGACTTTATGTCCTCTAGAGGGCGCCATTTTTAATGTGATGTCACATAGCCTATAACCAGCGGACGAACAAGACGCTTCCAACGATACCTCATTTGTCAAATTGTGATGAGTCGTTTAGAAGACATGAGGGAACAGATGAACATACATACATACATACCGGTCAAAATCATAACCCTCCCTTTTTCTTCGCCGTAGTCGGGTAAAAAGATCTTGCGATCATCACTCCGATAGAGACCTCGATGCTTTGATTTAGATTATATGATTAACCTATCCAAACAGTACTAGCGGATTTCACACCAAGGTTCCAAGGTCCCATTCCGGATAACTAATGTCCGATTCCTATAATTTACGGACCGTTATTGGTTAAAATTAAGACTCTTGTATCTTTACCAATAATGAAGCAAGGACCTCATAGGTTTGTATAGAAACCCTTCCATATGGAACTAGCTATCACAGGTAAAACGAGCTTACGAATCTATTTATATGCTCAGTTTGGCAATAAGAAACGCTACCATTGGTAAGCAAAACGATTCGTTTTTGTTTATAGGAACCGAGCATAATTAGTCTCTGAAAATAAAATTACGTCATCAATAGACTATTTAAAAGCTCATCTCCTAAGGCTCACAAACCGTACATGTAATATTTTTTTGCTAGATCTAAAACAGAGAAATCCGTCGCCAGCAAATTTCCTTGCGTTACGTATGTATAGGTATTACTATACATAACTGATGTAATGTCAGTCTGTACGAGGAAAGTCTTTTTGTGGTTAAAAGATGCGCAAACGCAAGATTATGTGAAGTCTCGTGACGGGAAAATATGCGGTGATGCATTACAGGCATAGGTACATAGGATAGGAGGTGTCGTAATTAAGCTGAGGTGATAAAATGTTAATTGTTATTGTGTTTCTACTGAATGTGTGACAAGTGTCATTGAGTGCTTTTCATTGGAGTTTTGTTGCAATTGGGTAAGGAAATAACTAAGAAATGTTGTGAGTGAAAACAAAGGCCTACGAGTAGGTACTTATGGTAAAATTTTATAGATTTGCCGATAATAAATGACGAGAACAAAACTAGCCATTTCCATTCACAAAACCGTCTCCTCAAAGACTACAAATACATGAACGAACAACATTCACACACCTACATCAATATTCTTGAAACGTACAAATAATCTCTATTCTGTCCACTTGTCGGTGAGAAGCCGGGACCACCGGACCACCGCGACGATGCCCACGCGCCTCTCCGCTCGAGAGCCACTCCTGCGCAGCCGTAACGCGACGCGTGACGCTGCGATTAGTCGCCGATATGCGCATCAAGCGTGCTGCGATTTTCACGACATTGTCGTGGATTTGCAGTGGTGGATGATTTGGTGAATTGACGAGAGATCATGACGTTACTTTAAATGGGTCTATTTTCTATGTTTTTGATGTCATCCATTGTTTTTCTTTTCATTTATTAATTGTTATTTTGTCATACATACTAGGTACGTGTTGTCTTGAAATATTTAAGTACCGAATTATGTTTATAGTTAGTGATTCCGGCCATGTAACTACTTAGGCAATGCGTAGAAAGTGCCTGTAAGCAAAAACATAATTTGCCTGATTGTCAGACGCAATTACTCATATCTATGTCACGAGACAAATAAAAATATGCAAGAATGCAATTTAATACGCAAATGTGACAGAATTATCCATGTCGCAAGAACGCACAAACTGACTTTATCGTCCCCACGAATGCCACCGTTATCCTGTGACCCAGGGTTGTCAATCTACGCGATCGCAATTAGCGGTGCGCACGCGCAGCGATGGCCCGCGGGGCAGCCCTGCGGTTGGGCGATAAACCGTACGTGACGGGTCGCAGTCGCAGGTTAACGCGTGTTACAATGAATGACGACATTAACCTGTCGTTTCAATATAACGTTTGTTATACTAACAAAGGCAGTTCGATAATAGTTACGGTAAATCATTTTACTTCTATTCCTTCAAAGCTTGTAAGCAAATATTGTTTATTTTATGAATTGGTACATGCTTGGTCCCGACCACAATGTGGTCGTTGGCTATTGTTTATGTTATCAGATATGGAAACTAGCGGACGCCCCCCTAAGAGTACTTGTGCGTTCGGACTTTCTCAGACTCTCTCTTTAATTTAGGATGAAATAGTGCAAGCATCTTGCCTGCACAACCATAAACATTGGTTTTGTAGAACAAGAAAGCTGAAAAAATTTAACATTATGTTGAAAACTATGACGGCTGAAAGTTGGTTGTTGATTTTAGTTTTTGGTCTTGAGTTCTTGACAGACAGATATACGGAAAATAGAAAACAAACGAGTCTTACAGTAGTCGCATTCAATGTGTAACATCTTGACATCTTGGCAGATAGTACCAACCTCTCGACGGACAAAACTAGCACCGCGCGCTCTTTAATCAAATCAATTAAAGCGCGCTTCCCCGGCTTCCTGTTACACACTTCCGTCCCTTTTCACGAAATCACTCCCAAAGACTGCAGGAAAGCGAGGGGAAAGATGTTACATATCAAAATCTCCGTGATCACATTGTAAGGACGTGGACACGGTGTTAAATTCATTGTAAATCCGGGCTTGTATCGTTTACTTTTAAACGACAAATAAAACCAACGTTTATGACCGTTTAGCCTGTTTCTACAAAGGTTTTATGGGTTTTATTCCCATCGTTCTGGCTTAATTTATTCTTATATAAAACTGCAGAAGATGTATCTAAAATTTAAATCTCTTTTGTGCATCTTTCATGCAAACATGCTAAACCAACATGTCATGAATGATAAACCCAATTTACGTGCAAATTGCACCGTATTAGCGTATCTACACAAAGATACTAAAATGCGTGTCCTACCAGTGTCACCTGTGAGTTCTTCTAACCTACAAAAAAGATTTTGATGCGGTTTATACCATCATCATTTATTTCGGAAGGTTTATGTGTATACTTCATTAATATTTTATCTTAAATATATCCCAGAAACGATGTTTTGTCATTTTGCCATTGCCCTATCCGTAGCAGGGGCGGGTCGCTCGTTTAACAATAAGGGATCTCTCGCACTAGACGGCCACCACTCCGGCCAGTCGTGGTCCGTGGCCCGGTCTGCAGCTAGTTGGCTGTTGCGACCAAGTGCCCGTCGGTTTCTACAGTTTACATTGTCTCTGCGATCCCTGGACGTGGTCGTGGCCGTTTAGTGCGCGAGATCCCTATGTATGTAAGTCTATTTACAACTTCTCAGACTTAATATTGTAGCCTTTATTTATTTCTGCCATTTGCCAATGTTTTGCCACCACATCTGCAAAATTGATAAGGCTTTTCAAGGTTCATGTCCTGAACTGATCCTTATGATAAGTCCTTTGTGAAAGAAGCACTCCCAAGCTAATGACTGTCATGCCATACATACAACTCAGATAGACCGATGATAAGTAAAAGAACGTCTCTGAATAATTTTTCGCTCATTATTTCTTTTATTTTTTGCAGGTAAGCACATACATCTAGTTTGTTCTAATTGGGAAGAAATTGTTATCTCCTTTTTGGTAAGTTTCTGATGCCGAATTTTTGGCTAACCAAATACAAGAAGGAAATCATTTTACTTATGGTGATGGTCATAGGAATGTAAAGAAAGGAACGTATATAATTCCCAGGTTCATGAACCATTCTACGGGAGTTATTGATTTTGTTTAAGCTGATTCTGACAAAGATTTTGTACAACTAGTTCTCCAAATGTCATAGCTAATATTGACATGCTACAGCCCACTAATAACTTATCTATATCTTAGGCACAAGCTCCAAAAACTGTGCAGCATAATCAGCCTATAATGTTACCACTGCTGGGACACACAGTGCCAGACTTTGAGAGAAGGTGGGCTGTAATCTACCATCCTAGCCCAGTGCGGGTTGGTAGAAGTCACATGTCTTCGAAATTTTTGTTCTAGGACATGCCGGTTTCCTCAAAATGTTTTCTTTCACCGTTTTTGAGAGCAGAAAACTATGTAGAAGCAGTCATATACTCAGAATGCGCCTTATCACTTATCAGCCGATAAAAATCTCTGTTCATTGCAAGTACATTATAAAGTGAAAACACATCGCGACATAATGATGTAACGGAGTGCTAAAAACATTAGTGCTGTGTCGATAATTGAGTGAACATGGTAGGTAGGTGGGCGGACCTACTAGCACTCTTGTAGAACTTGAATACGGTTTTAGCAACACTTTTACTACCTTGTAGGCTAAAACTAAATAACTGTCAATTGTTGTACGTTGTTATCACTTATAGAAACTTGTCTTAAAGCTATTTCCCACTCATGTTTGCCGTTTGACCCTTGGTTTTGTGACCAGTGGGACAGTTAAGTGGTCCAAACATTAAGTTAAGAATTTGCATAGTGAACTACTTTTATTTTACGTTTTTCTTTTGGTTTTACTTTCCTTGTGGAGCAGGAACTATGTTTGTTGCATTCCTCAGCAAATCCTGCGTTTCCTCTTTCGGTTTATGATCACCTCATGTGAGGGCATTATTGTTCGTCAATTGTCTTTCTTCATCATCATCATCATCTATAGTCCGATTTCACCCACTACTGGGTGTTAGGCCTCGCTTTGCATGTGCCAATCCCCACGCTCCTAGAAAGTTGACTTTAGGCTTCATCATTCTCCTACCCCTGTTCCATAGGAGATGTTTTATGCAGGCAGATATCGTAGCAGTCCAGTTCATTGATTGCCTATTTGCTTTTGCTGTGTTCAGAATTTTATTCAGTGTTATTTAATTTCTTCGTTAATTAGCTACTTCTGCCTTATCTTTAGAAAACATCTTGTAACATCGCTATTAAGTAGTATAAATCTGTTTACAAGCTGCTAGTATGAGTGTTCCAGTGCTGTAATCTTACTAGTAACAGGTTAGATACAAGTCTGATGTAATCGTGGTTGACAGACGTCAGACTTTATGTGCGTTTTCTGTGAAGGTAAAATGTTAAGTTTATTTTAATTCGTTGTTATGTGGAAGAACTTTTAGTGCCTTTTTCACTATGGCCGGTTAAGCACAATCTACCATAATCTAACTAAATTAAATTATGGAACTGTATTTGTATGACGTCATCTACCCGATGAGATGCCCGGATAGATTAGAGACTCCCTTATAGGTTACTAACAGGGACCATCACCATTATCATTTCAGCCCAAAAGACCCGGCCAAATTTCAGCCCTCTAGTGGACAGGTCTTCCCCAAGCACTGCCACTATGACTGGTCCTGTGCTTCTTGCATCCAGCGGATTCCCGTGACCTTCAACAGATTATCAATCATCAGGCTACAACGATCAATTGCTGAACATATTCTTCCATAGACATTTCAATCATCTTGCATTCCAAACTCAGTTAATATCACAAAAATTTCATTTAACATAAGAGATGACACCACACGATGCATACCAGCACGATTACAAAGTCCCCTGCGCGTACGCACGCTATCCGGGAAACGACAGGCGGTTGATATCACCGGTCGGCATTACTGGCGGTATGGTGGTATAGCTTACCGTTGCCTTCCTGTGCAGATCTTTGCTGGATAAGAGTTACGAAGAATGTTGCTAATGAATAAAATCATGTGGGATTGCCATTTGTTGTAGATAAAATCGGAGTTTGGATAACCCTCTTTTCTTATGACCCTAATTTCTAACTATTTATTTCCAAATCAGCATCAAATAAAATATGTAAGTATTCTCAGGTTTGGGTTTCCTCTATTTACATTACCTTACGGCTGAAGTGTCCCACTGAAGGGTATAGGAGTTCCTTTTTTGCTTTGCTACTATGACCAGAAGGACCAAGGTTAAAAAAAGGTTCGCTCGTCCCGCCATGTCCATCTTTAGTATAGTCGCCAGCCGTTGTTTGTTTAAAAAAAAACTATTTCATGAATACCATGAACAAACACGTTCTCCATCAAACCTTCCTACCGTTCTTCGCCTAACCCGTCTATTACCCCTTTGCCCATAATTCTCCACTGGCAACAATATTACGCCTGCAATAACAGCTGTAACACTCCCAGTTTGACACATTTTCTGAGTTTGTTTATGATTTTACAAGCGGCTGCGAGTCGCGACTGCGTGTCGTCTGTCGTTCCCTCGGCACTGGCGCACGCGCAGCGCTTTATGATTTTCGCGCGTCTATATTTCCTGCCTAACGGTCCGGCTAGGGTTGCCTGATAAATTTATGCGTCGCGTCGGATCGATTTATGTGCTACGTTTAAGGTAGTTATTAATTTTTGTTGTTCTAATGGTGTGTTAATGTTTTGTTGAGAGTGTAATTCCTTTGCATTGCTGTTGTTCGTTGGCGTTGAAATATTAGAAATTAAGATATATTTTTGTTTTACTCGTTACTCGCTAAGGTTCTGCTTGTCGATCTATCTTCTTGTTTTTTATTTCTGTGTAGGCATGCACACATAGATCTGTAGATTTTAACTCATGCTTATGAGTAAATTATCTCTTAACTACTCAATTTCTCGTTATTTCCGGACATAAAGTCCTGGTCCTTTGTCCCAGCAGGCCCTAAAAACGTGAGATGTTCGTATCAACTCCCACGCAGCATGATTAACACTGCTCGTGGTATCTGCATAGCACAGTCGTATTAAATGCTGTACTGTACGTGAGCACGTTTCGTGCTGGACGGGAATGGGGCCAGATTTGGGTTACAATTGTTACAATTTCTTAGTGTGCACGTTGTTATCTGTAAATGACGGAATCAAGCATTTGATGGCTTGTGGTCGAGTCTAGAATGAAATTTTGTTATAATCTAGGGTGAGAAAGAAAGTTACAAGTCACACAATGTCACCCTCATTTATAAAGCATGCGTTTTAGTTGGAACTTTTGAACAGCAAGCAGTATGTTTCATGCATGGCAAACAGCATCAAATTGGAAAATTGATTACTTTTTTCAGCACTTCAAAATATTGGTTGCTCCGCGAAAAACAAGAATGCTACTCTTGAAATGTTAATATTTTTTTTATTTTTTTTACTTTTAATTTCTCTTTAATCAATAGTTTAATAGCATAGCCTAGATAATTAAGACGACATATAACGGCAACACACATAAGTTATTCTCCCCACTGAGCACCTTTACAAACACAATGTGACAACTGACGAAACCTAAACCAGATTGGCTCTATTCACCTTTAATATTCGTACTACCACCTTGAAAGCCAAGCCAGCTAATTAGGAGATAAATAACACTACGCCCAAACATCGTGCTTAGTAGTAATTGCCCGTAATTGCAATTTATTGCGTCCGCACTTTAGTAACCGTTGTTTATTGGATGCCCTTAATAGTACTATGGTGGACGGATTTAGATTTAATTGGTTCGTTTTTAAGGATTTCTGTTTGGGGTTAATGAGTTTATGATCATTAATTGGGACGGTATTATGTGTATCTTTAGAGAATTCAATACAAAGATCTTTTGCCGCTCGAATGACGTTGACAGGGTGGCGCTGTTGGAAAACATTTATTGCGATTGCTTTGTGTAATGTATTGAAAAACTTCGATGGTGGCGTTAGTTCCGATTTTCGTCACGCGCCGAAAGATTATTGTACAGAATAGAATACTCTACAGACACATGAAACAAAAAGACACATACATGAATTACAGCTACATGAAATGCGCTGGATTGACAGCTGTCAAAAGACTGTGGTCTGCAAATGTCATTCTCGTATCATAAAGTGTTTTACAGTTCTGGAAAAGCGTCGGTTTGTAGTTGGTAGCTATATTATCCGTACTTTGATTTTACAGATATGTATTATTGAATTAGGACTGTAACTGCATTTTTCTTTTCTAAACAATGGCGACTTAGTAAGGGACTACGTATCTGCAGCTTTTCAATGGCATTTCAAACATAATGAATGTGGCTGAATTTATAGTCTGCAACCCTATTTTACACCCACAGCAGTAACCCGTTCCCTTCATCTGGTCCTTATGCATTGCACAAGATATCGCAGGTAGAATTGATGCAATTACCTTTTCATTTCCGTCACCATAATACATTCTCTAAATTGAAGGAACCTTCAGCCACAGAATTTGAATAATATCCTCTAAAACGGTACAAAACAGGATACGAATCGCTACCAATCGGATTTTCGAAGAAGCCAAACATTTATTTACACTTCCCAGGCTCGCCTGCAGGCGATTTTCGGTTCTCACTCCATTGTATGTTAAGTGAGACCGTCTTTACGAATTTATTACGAACCCCTGAAATAAAAATGGCGATAATATCGTTAATGCCGCTAATATTTTTCGCTGTGGAGCAAAAAAAGGTGGCGCGCCGCGTTGATTGTTTCACATAAATCATGTGCAACGCCATTAGTAGGACAAATGCGCTTGCGCAGGTCCCACCTCATTTGCATATTAACTAGGCAAAATTGCTATAGCTTTGGCTCTAAAGGAAAGCCCATTCTTGCCTTTCTTTTATGGTATTATCGGGGATGTAATGTATTCAATAAAGGATAAAGTTCTCTCTTTGTTGTGAAAGTTTATGACTTGGTTAAACTAAGAATGCGCACACGCACCGAAGATGCAATCGCTGTTGCGTAGTGGCCAAATCTTTGTGTTGAATTCACATAAATCTCAACATGTATGTTTAGCAGCCTCTTTTGCCAAAACAAATATTCAAAAGTACATTTACTTAAGAATCGATTTGCTAAATTAAATGCAAAGTATGAATGAGCACGTATGCGAAAACCTTGGATCCAGTTGTTCTTTTTCTACATATGCGAGTGCTATGTTCATCCTTGTCTCTCTCATCTATCTCCATTTAAAGACCCTAGGTTATGGCCGGAGACCAGAGACCCTTGACCCAGTAAACAAAGCTTTCTTCTGACATTTTTGGCGAATAATTTTAATAATACCGCAATATTTATTCAGTTGACTCGCTGCTTGCTTATTTGGGAAACAATTTCCATAAACAGCGTTTGTACCTGCCGTTCGGTTCTTGTTGGTACTTTCTGTGTTGCCTACACCGACGGAACCTTTTAAAGGTAGAGTAGAGTAAAGTAGCAATGAACGCAGGTATTGCTTTCAGGTATTTTTGTAACGATCAATCAATATGCAAAATCAGGACAGCTAAAATGAACCGTCGATCGTTCAATCTGAGTGCCGCACACTTTTTGAAATCAAAACGGTTTCTTCACAACCCGCTCGATACTTCAGAGGCATCAAAGTACGCCCTAAGCCCCGCTCCCAGCAACATTTACTAAAATATTAGGTTCCTTCACCATAATTTATGAACACAACACCCCATTTCCTTCAGTAAACTCTCGCAAATTGCTTGATTTCTAAGCTGGTAGTTCAAATACACTATATTTTTCGCCCATTTCAAGACCAAACTGGACATCAAAGAATCTTGCAACGTTACAATTGCAACCAGGTTGTATTCGATGCAAAGTAAATCCAGGACAGTATAAAATCGTGTGTAATGCAAAAATATTGCAATCTGATTGTAGGGAGTACCTACAGTTTGTGAAAAAGTGACCGGGTCAGTGGACAGGTCGCGGTGACATTTAACTAAATTACGTACGTGCGGGAACTTTGAGAAATGACCGGTGGGGACAGGTTAACTCAGAAAGTATATGAAGTATTTAATAAGGTCCAATTTATTGCTTTCGCTTTTCTGCGTCAATTTAATTGGAAATTAACGGATGACATTATCGAATTTCGCTGTAATTGATTAATCAAGAGAAATTAGTAGCGTCGACGGTATAGCATTATAAGTAGGTACGGTACATGTAGATATTTGTGTGGGTTACATAATTTATTTTTAGATTATGAACAAGAATTGGGTACGTAGAATTCCTTTAAAGTTTAAAGAAAACCTCAACCGTAGGTAGAGCTAAACACATCAGCAAAATCTCTTCTTATTCCATAATTTTATTCAGTGTTGTTGCTAACCCTTCGCTAATCCTGCGCACATTTTCCTGCCATCATTCCATGGACAGCTTAATCTTTAAATACCAGGTTTACCATAGTAAAACCATAGCTACACAAATGGCCGACATTCTTAAATGTCTGTCACAAGATGTTAAGCATCTGTTGTGGCCTAATTAGCCATAGTTGGGCAGATTTGACATTTATTTAGTCATGACGACACAGAGTCAGGAGTTCAAAACAATAAGGTAAGGACAAATGTATTTAAAGATAATGTCAGAGCTCCTAAATAGTGTAAGGAGGTCTAATGGTTAACCTCTGGAATTATTGGTAGTGACTTCAAATGCTCTAGCTAAATCGGCTCATAGAGTTGGACCTATATTTTTGCAAGCGAAGACCATTTAAATTACTGTACTGGAAATTACTCGGAACCGGTCGGAGTGGCGATGCTTCGTCCCGCCTATGTGCAGCAGTGGTCCTTCGGCTGAAATGATGATGATGACTGGAAATTAGAACACACAGAACAACTTGTCTTCATACTGCAAAGATGGTTAATGCATTGATGTTTTATCATCTTCAGCTCAGTTCAGGATGGCACGTCACAGCTGATTAAGCTGCCACAAATATTTACATTTTCACAATATCAGCTGTCCGTTCTAATACTATCATTGCATTGAAAGCATGTAGGAATCTAGCCCAAAATCTATATATGTTATATCTGATGCGTCTCGCAATCCTAATTCAGTTTAAACTACATATACATTATGGAGCATAATCATGATGTGGAGCACATGTCTTTGATTTTTTTGTTCTAGGACATGCCGGTTTCCTCACGATGTTTTACTTCACTGTTTTAAGACAAAAAGTAAAACGCCTATCAAGGTCCGAACTCACGACCCACAACTCGTAAGTCGCGGCCGTTAACACTGGACCAATCCTGCTCATCTAGATCTATATGTATACATCATTCATGATGAAATGCTCCTGTCAGACATCCTTACATTAACCACTCGTCAAGCGAGATTAAAAATCTGCGATCGTCATCTGAATTCAGGTCTACCTGTCACTACATTAACAAGGTTCCCGACCTGGTCTTTAGAGTCAAACTGGTGAGGTGTATTATTGATTACTGGTTGCTACATAAGCTGAGATGCCGAGATGGTGTCACTTGAATTGGGGTGTTGCAATTTGTATTTTGTTTTAATGCAATCGTTACAAGAGTATTGGAAGAATAAAATAATGACACTGATTCTTTAGAACACATAGAGTAAACGAGTAGAACTCGCTAAGACGGAAACTCATTCAAACGTCCTGTATCCAGATGATTCAATTGACGATGGAGTGCGTTCAACAGAATGACCCGATGAAGGACGTTGTTTAAGATTTCTGGGATCATTAGGACTAAAAATGCTCTAAACATGGTCATCCAAATATCTGCTGCGATGAAGTCAGGATACTGCAATATATTCTTCGAATAAATTCCATTTAAAACCAGACAATTTATTATAAGGATAAACGGACCTAAATTATAAATACCCCACTAGATAGCAACAAGAATGTACTCAACGATGATGGACAGTGATTTTTACCCACATGTAAAAAGTAGTTCTAAAGGTCATGCGCTAACTGGTTGGTCGGTTAATTCGCCGATACCGAGAAGTAATTACTTATGTATAAGTTGTATTGTTCATAGGTATGTACAGGTTTTCGTTTTGTAAAACGGGATTTTTGATAACTAGTCTTAACTGCATTGATTGCGGGTTTAATAATAGTTTTGTTGAATGGTAGGAAAAAACTGTATATATATTAACGTTTTTAGTTTCATTGATGTCTTTTATATAAATGCCGTGTCGGTTAATGAATATCTTCCTATGTTTATTAAACCTACCATCTAAGTTCACATGTGGAAGCAATAAATATATTGAGTATTGAATATTATAATTTATAACTTTAAGCATCGGCAGAAAGGTATTTTTTTCTACATTACAAAAAGTGGCCCATATAACATTTTCTGACCGTATCGTGTTAGTCACTGGCACACCATTTGATCTGCAATAGAAGTTAACAATGTTGATATTCAAATGGTTGTTTTATAATATGAAAATAAAAGTCCCAACCAACGGACATTCAAAACTTGTTGTGAAATAGCAAATCGACAAAAAGCTTGAAAAATTACGTCTCACCCATCACTAATCGCGTTTTGCAGAACAGATAAAAATAACTGTTACTTTCACTGAATAAAAGTTGTTACTAAAATTTGTACTCGCACGTACTGGTACTTTCGATAGTAAATCTTTTTATACCGTTTAGCTTAATAGGCATTTCATTTCTACCTACTATATGCTAAGTTTAAAATTCAGCATTTTGGGAATTACTTTCCAAGAATCAAGTTTTTTCTCTTTCACATGTAAGGATGTTATAAAACCCAGTCATCATCATCATTAGCCTACAGCAGTCCAGTGCTGGACATGAGCCTCTCTAATTGCACGCCATTCAACTCGTTAAACCCCGGTATTTGTCATAAAACTTGTCCTACCGAAATATTTGGAGCATTGTCCGTTTGCATCAACAGGATTTCACTAGATGCGTCAGTATCATTGCAATTTAATTAAAACTTATCAGTGAGTCCATCACTTAAACCTCTTGCATAACCTACTCAAGTTCTAGAAACCACACCACACCTGGTCCTCACCCCACCTGACCATACTTAGAAGCCAGTAACTCTACACTTGACACATCACATTCTCATATCTGAAGGTAATCAGACCCTCACCAGCCGTTGATTTGTCAACAAAGCACTTTATACAAATTGCACAACATTATTAAGTTTTATTTGCAACTAAATATCATTGTGCTTAAGTTTCAAGTTATGATTGCTTCATTTGAACTTAGTAACTTGATCTGATACTTTAATGTATTTCTTCATCTGAAACTGAGCTGGTAGATATGCCTGCTATTTAATGAGACATTGTTGGGAACCTGTTCAGAGATTTGATCCTGAATATTAATTTTCGTTGCTAAATTGCCTTCAGACTAGTTTAGCCTAAATTGTTCTTTGCATTACAATCTTGGCCATTGGTCAACTATTGTCTTATGACTGTGTCACAATTGTCAATATTGATAATGGCTACATTTTAACTGAAATCTTGGACTTAGTTATTTCTAGGTATTTCTGTACGCGGACTAAATATTGGCATGATAAAGCTGTGAATCGGTAATTAATCATTGTAGTAGAGACATATACGATAACTATATATCCCAAAAATACTAGAAACGGTGCAAAGGAGATAGATAATGCTGCATCGGTACCTATGATTTACTGCTGATCCTGGAAAATAAAAAATCAATCAAGTTTCGGGGATTACCCCGAAATTTGATTGTTTTTGATATTAATCCCAGAATGCAATTGTTTTAAAAACTAACCTGTCTCGACACGAATTTCCAGTTCGATGGTGGTTTAAACTTGAATGTTTGGCATATACTAGAAAATAAAAGCATAGTGACTCGTTTTGTTTGGCATGGTCAGGAAATAGCTGTGTTTGACCCTGGGTCAGTCGTAAAAGGAAGTACAGTAAAGTTCATGTTAACTGAACATCTTTCCATGCATTCCGGATGCTTAACGTTCATATGATATCTATGTGCTTTTGGTTTATAAACATTTGCAATGTGTTTTTCATCGATTGCTATGGAATTATGATTTACTGGTTTAGTTTATTGGATACTTGCATTTTGAATTCAAATAATTTTTCGATCACTTCTAGAATTGTGCTTATTTGAAGTCTGGGCCTTTATTGGTGCTTCTTTAATAGTTCATTATAGTTAAATTCTTGTAGTTTCCTCTTGTGCATTATCTGCCTAGCCTTTTCCCAAATATTTTTGGGGTCGGCTTCCAGTCTAACCAAAAGCAGCTGAATACCAGGATTTGATATGGAGCGTCTGTGCATGTGTATGAAATTTTACTTATTTAAATGTCTATTGCATACCGGATCCCTCAATTTCACACTCCTACGCAAAAACACAGTCCTTGAATCACAATGTCATCTTGTCCTCATAAAGTACTTTTTTTAAGCATTACCTTTCTTTTTGTTACAGGTGAGGCATCATCTTATGGCGGGTCCCGTACAACGGAACCAGCGACTGTGGGTCCCTTCTCACAATAATTTTAAAATTTAAATTCGCCGGCCCACTTCACTTGTGAAATGCGACAAGTATAACCTTATTTGTTTTAAACATTCATAAATTGTTTAAACCGTGTGAAATTTCCCAGCATTGGTCGACGACACTGATATTTTGAATTTATCGGCCATTTTTGACCTCTCGCTGCCCTAAAATGTGTACCCACTTACCTTATGGATTGGTGTGTTATCCGATTTCGTTTTAAAATTATACGAAAGGTTTTACTTTATGTGAAGAATTTAAATAAACTCACGAAATACTGTTTGACATGCAAAGATTCGATGTAAAAGAAAACGCAAAAAGTCGAAACTAGAAACGAATTATTTTAAAAGTCCTAAGACAGATTACAAAATAAATCATAATTTCCCTAAAAAGCACACCATCTTCTATTTCTAAACAGACCAATCGTAACAGCCTTACATATCGTCGGGATCGATCTCGATCGTCTCATGCGCATATCGTTCGTGACGTTGGAGGCGCGGGCCCACGGCGCGGCGTAGGCAAATCGACGGCTAATTGCAGCCCCAGGCTTGGGCTGATCAAAAAAAATAAAATCGGTGTTACTCCGTTTGTACATACGGTACGGGAATGGGCTATTTAACTTCAAAATGCGGAAAACTCACTTGAAAGTTTTTGAAGATTTGATCTCTATTTTTTTACTTCTACCCCTTCCTGCGTTCCTCTCTCTTCCTCTGACTCCCTTTATTGTTCCCTTGCTCTCGTCTGTATCTGTTTGATATCATACATTTATCTTTATACTTGCGAATATTGTATTATCAACAATATTCGCCTGCAAGTCCAATATCGCTCCGACTTCTATTCTTTGGATAACTCTTCACTGATTATTCAGTATTAATTACGGATTCTGTAGCTACATCAAACAGAGTTTCTATAGCATTATCTGTTTCAATATTTCCCATAGTCTGTTTACCATCCCAAAGTGCAATGGACACGTACCGCCCCAGACTCATTTCGGCCAAGATTACCGGAGCATTCCCAGTAATTCCCTTAATTCCTCCGACCCGTTCCCCTGACTCTTTAATGTGTATTTCGGCCAGCACGTGATGGTATTTGGAGCCCATTATTATGTATTATCAATGAATACTTGTTTTGTCGACTTTGAGTTGGAGGTAACGGACTGTAATTGTCCCACTACAGAGCAAAGGTGTCTTCTTATATGTAGACGATACTATTGTTGATCACTACGTTTGTTTTCAGTATGTTGATGAATTCCGGTTTCTGTGTTAATTTAAATACGAAATCGTTTATATATAGTTCGTTTGTTTGTTTTTTCAATGGAGTTTGACATTTGCACGTGTCAAATTAGTCTACGGGATTAAAAAACGAAACTTAGTTGAAGTGAAGTGTCATGTCAAAAAATGCCTCTTTCTGTCACATCATATGTTATCAAAATGTCTACTCAGATGTCTTTATCATGCCCGCGGATGCATGCTGTAACCACATAATCTTAATCAGGCAATGACCTCACTAAAAGCTCAACATTATGTCATTTATATCACAAAAATTCTCACACTAGCTTCACCACAATCGCGATTTTTGTCGGAAAGTCTCCAACTTCACAGGCAATGTTTTTGTTTTATAATATTAATTAACACACATACAATTTAGGCATTATGTCTGATTATATAACAAACAATTGTCTGTTACCTAATAAACACCTATTGTTAGTATCGGAACCGCAATATTTTGCGAATTACATTTTTTTGTTTACGAAACCGTGAAATTTTAAATCTTCTAACGTTTTATTTACGTCGCGTTTATGGAGGTAATTACTTTACTTTCGCGTTTACGTAAGATTAGCTTGTGTCTAGTTTTTTGTGTGTATGTCTGATCTGCGTTATGGTAATGTACGCTGATGTATGAACTTGTGAAGACATGCTGTTCAAAATTAAATTTCTTGTAATTTTTTACCTAAAAGCGATAATGCGGAGATTTTTTTTTTGTGTTCTTTTTTACTACTATTTATCATCCTGAATTTATGAGAATCTCTAACTCATTGGTGTTTATAGTTAAACTTAGCTATGTTACAAAAAGATTTAAACTTCAGCACGTAGCTTTATTACGCTCTCCGTAAACGCACACATTGCCATAACTGCGATAATCTTTTTACTGCGTCGCATACTCATACGTGAATGCTTGACTTTTAAGGCCTGCCTGATATGCGAATGCGACAAAATCTTGGCTGTGTTTTTATCGTCAATATTATTAACTTATGTAGTTTTAGATAACATTAATACGCCTTAATAATCCAACATTTTAGATTTAACATTCAAAACAAATCCTTTTGGAAAATCAAAAGAAACATGAAATTAAGCAATCAATCTGCCTAGCCTTTTCCCATTTATGTTGGGGTTGGCTTCCAGTCTAACCGGATGCAGCTGAATACCAGTATTTTACATGGAGCGACTGCCTGAAACATAAAAAACAAACGTCATTGCAACATGAAATTAAGCAAAAGTTACATAAAACTTATTTTGTTATAGTTAAACACCGGAACAGTTGAGCAATCGGCCAGTAATCAATTAAAATGGAGTAATTTAATATTTCTCGTTTGTTCATCTGTGATCTGACTACTAAACCTCGCTGTCCGTCCGTCCGTCTGTCTGTCAGCGGGCTGTATCTCGTGAACCGTAATAGGTAGACAGTTTAAAAATTCATAGATTGTGTATTTCTGTTGCCGCTTTAACAACGAATAATCAAAATAAAATTAAAGGGGGTTCCCATACAAGATACATGTTTTTTTTTCGGAATTTTTTGCTTAATATTGTACGGTGGTACGGAACCCTTCGTGTGCGAATCCGATTCTCACTTGGCCAGTTTTCTTTCCTGCTGAAAAGTATAGGGTGACCATCTTTTGTTAACGCATTGATAGATAATTAACGCCCCTAGGAAGTAATAACTTCATGCCAGTGTCCTTCATACCAATTAAAGAGAAAATTAGGATATTCCTACGTCTGGTGCTGTGTTAGTACATATCTTTAACTTACTTACCTGTCTATGTTTTTATTTAGTTCATGGCGTATTTTACCGCCCTATCTGTCCACATGTGGTTTAGAGTAACAAATAATATTTCATTGCATTTTCCTCATAATTAAAGTACCTACTACCCTTACGATGGCTTCATCTTTATTCCACGTATTCCGGCTATATCATTCGAATACAAAATGTCCAATGTATTTGACTCACCAATTTCCAAATAAATATGCAAAAATATTACTTAGTAAATATTTCGACTAATCACATCAGTGTCATGTCACTACATAAATCTGTTTGTTAGTCAACGTTGTCTTCGTAAAGGCGCTTTCATACTGGCTTTCTGTTTTTTTTAAATCAATAAATGTGAATAGTAAATGATTTATACTGTAAAAACTATTTGACAGATCTCTAGGTCATTCATTTCTGTTAACAGGTTCCTTGCTTTTAAATTAAGAAGAAAAGCATTGTCAAAAAGTTGTGTATAAAAAATTTCAAAGAATAGTATTTATGTGATATTTGACGTAGCTACTAGGTTAACATGTCCAAGCCTTTAGTAGTAAAAAAAAAAAGGTGCCTTTCATATCCTTGCCGTATGCAAATTTTATGTGAACGCGCCTCAACACACGCATAAAAAAAGTTGTTTTGAATTTCGAACATAAAGAAACATGGCGCCAAAATCGTCGGTGAACGGTCGCGCGTGCGTACCGCAGTAGGCCAATGGATTCCAGTGTGAATTCATTGGTCTACCCGAACGCACGGCGAAAATTGTTGAAGCGTGCCTTTGACAATCCCCGAGCTCTCAATATTCATAACGGGTCTACTATTGTTTCCCGCCTTTAGAGACATCACGTATCCGGCGCCATCTTGAAAGGGACGTGCTCAAACGCATCCAAAATTAGAAGAGCCTTAAACTATCGCGACGTTGGGATATCTGCAAACTGCGTGTAACATTTGGAGGTCTATTTATAATGGTGCTTTTTATGACCCAAAGAAAATTATGAATGTACGTTGTTGTGCATTGAAATCAGCTAGCTACCAGTGAGGTGGCCGCGTCGCCATACATTTTAATTTCTTTTCCTAAACTATGACTTATGTGTGCCGCGAACGCTCAGGAATGTGAGTGATGTCAACTTTTTTAGGTCACAACTCACAGCTAAATTGGTTATAAATAAAATGACGCTTAAATAAGATTAAAATTTTAAGGATACCCCAGTTAATATGATTTACGAGCGACTCAAACGTCCGTCCGAGCGGTTAAAGTGTTTTAAAACATAAATTCTTAACAATGATTAACCGCTAAGATAAGGCAATAAAAACTGTGACCTCGTGCAAAAACTTGTTTAACCATGTTTTTTTTTTTTATAAGTACCTTTACCTTTTAATGTGGTCGCCCTATTCTGGGTTATATGACCAATTTACATCAAGTGCTCTAATTTGTTGCCAGCCCTGGAAATAGGGCTGGGTACTCACGAGCCATTGATTTAATGTTGTTCGTTACTTGAAACTAAATTAACGGTTCTTCGATTAATGGAAAATTATTTTGAGAATGTAAATGTTATTTCGAGGACGACATTAAAATCATAATTAGTTTTTGTTCTATTACTTTTTTCACTAACTTACCAAGTTAGTGTCCTCTACTTGTAATTAATTAGGGATCCGTACCCGAAGGGTGCCCTAAGGAACCTTATTACCTACTAAAGCTTCCGCTGTCAGCGGGCTGTATGTAATGTAATGAACCGTAATAGGTAGACAGTTGACATTTTCACAGATTGTGTATTTCCATTGCCGCTAATACAACAAAAAAAAAAAAAAAAAATGGATCAAATCAAACTTTACAAGAAACGTATTTTTCGAAACTGAAGGATTTTTTTAAATAGTGTGTTAAATATTGTTCCGTGTTACGGAACCCTTCGGGCAAGTTTTAAAGCGCAAGTAAATCGCGCGCATAAAAGTGTAAGTACTAATAATAAACCGTAAATCGAGTAGCTCAGTTGATCGTTGAGTCATGTGACACAAATCCAATTCAGTGATGATGAACGAGAACGAAGAACGAATGAATTATTTTTAGTTCATGAGTAATTTGCAACATCGTCATGTATTTTTTTTTGCTATTAATAAAAAAATCTTTTGCTTTTGATAACAATATAATTGTACAATTTAATTTAAAAAAATTCTCCATACAATATAAAGTACCTACCTTAATGAGTTTCATCAGTTGATATCCATAAAAAATAATCAAAATAACTTTACAGCACTTATCGAAGCCCTCACAAACTGTTAAGTTTAAAAGTTCTCAATACAGCAATAATAATCGAGCCCATCCACGCTTTTTTATGGAGTTGTAATAAAAAACGTGGATTATTTTGTGGTAATAAATCATGGTCACCGTAACGAGCTTCTTCGAAGAACGTAATGTAGTTTTGTAAAGCGACATCTATAAAATATAAGTTATACTGATCGGTTTTATGAACAGTAGCAAGCCAAATGCATTAAATAGCTCATAAGCTCGAAATGCAAGAAATCATTCTGTGAACACCATTTATGCTCTTTCTTTCTCGATATTAATTTCAAAGGCACGTCATAGATCGTGTTAGTTATACTTGTCGATAATGAAAAAGCCAGACTTTTTATAACTTATGATGATTTGTAGCATACAGTATGCTCTCATCTAATACCACGGACGATTCGCTTAGTTGACAACCTCTGTTCAGAAACATTACGCAAAATCTAATAGAAACAGTTTGATGGCCCATCAAGTGCTAACAAAACCAGCTGATACACATCTCATTCCCATATCAAAAATCAAATATCAATATATCATGCATCTTACATAAGCGATCAAATATTTTCTACGTACGACCACGAACTGTCGCAGACCCAATAGAAAGTAGCGCTTGCGCAACCGAACGTACCTTAAAATTTCTAATACCTCGTAAATTCGCGTTACATAAAGAAATCATCGCTTTAAGAATATTGTAAATCTTTTATACTATCAATTAATTATGGTTTCGTAATGTCCGTGTTGGATTCTTAAGTTTTGTGGAAACACGCACGCGGTCACGGTCGATATTTTCGTTAACTGTTTTTTGTTACGCAATTTAAAGTAAAAAGTTTTATCCCTACCTTGTTTTGATCAGAGAGTTGAGAGAAATTGAGTAAAGAAGAAAAAATTGGAAGCGAAAATGTGTGTGTGATAATTCGGGACAATCCTGAATTTTCCCAAAATGAGGCAAACCCTACTCGAAAGTGGCGTTATTTTTGTTTAAGAAGCAACTGTTTCTATGGGATTTAAACTATTTATGTAATTATAAACTGGACGTAAATAACTAACGTATATAACGTCGTCACGTAAGAAGAAGCAGTACCAAACTGTAAGTCGAAATATTTTAACACAATAATTGGATATTACGCACATATTATTTACTGCTTCCTTGTTCGGTAATCAGCTGAACCGTAATAAACGTGTATTTACCAAAATCGTATATTATGTTATCGCACACATCGCAAAACCAGCCTTCTGAAATGCTGTTGTACCTAATGAGCAGTTTCAAGTTACATCATACTAAAATCTAATTACCGAATCTAAATGGATAATAATCTAAAAGAATGATAATCTAAAAGAATAATGAACGTCATTCAAATGACGGCTCACAAAAAAACACCTTTACCTCAGCGGACCAAAGCTAGTTAAGGCGAATTCGACCAATCCGAATTATTGACAGTTTTTCTAAACAAAAAATGTCAGACGTCAATTTTATTCCACGGATAAAAGTTAACTTTGTCAATTCAGCACTTAGTCGCAATTAATTCGCAATTCCTAACCACCCTATTACCTCTTTTAGCTAATCAGGATTCCCAATGGACCCTCAACGGATGCCTGACCAGATGCGTACCGTCTACCTTTCCTCAGACACGATAAAAACTGCTTGAAACGCATTTCATTTTCTCTTAGAACTCGTTGAACCCTAGAGACGCACAAAATGCGGCGCTGCAACAATTTGTTGCGTGCGGTGGAGAAGGGCAAAAAGCTGCGTGCGCGCATTGCACACAAGATGCCTGCCCATTAAAATTCCCGCCCGCGCACCACTGTCTATTTAGAGAAATAATAGTTATCATAACGAACCTTTAGCTTAAGGACTAATGCGAAAAAAGGAATCTATGGTTCGTCGCGGGAAGTGATCGTTTTTGTGAACTAAGTGCTGAGATTTAGAATTGAAATTTTATTCTGGGGCCTTGATAAAGTGACATTGTGTCAGCGATAACGATGATCTCAAAGTAGAAAACGTATTGGCTTGATATAAGCTAATAAAAAGCATAAGTCAAAGCCAAAAAAACTTTTTACAAAAAAAAAAAACAACCGCCCGAGTTTTAATTTTTCACTTTTTTGTTGTGTTACCTAGCCCACACAAATTCGAATACCACCACCTGTTATGTAAATAACAGTGACGGAGTCACATAGAACATCGTGTACATAAACAAATTCGCAAAAAATACGTAATATTGAAGCTAACTCAAAAACTACGCAAGCAAAGATGAGCAAGATGACCTACCAAACAAAAAAAAATCTTAATCTATTCATATTTGGCGGAGTAATCGCCGTAACATACAAACAAAAAAAGAAACAAACAGATAAATTGAGAACCTCCTCCTTTTTGAAGAAGTCGGTTAAAAATACGAAACGATTTGAAATCGAGTGACACTTGTCTGACCCTCAGGTTCAGGCCTCAGGCAACACAGTAGTATTAGACATTAGCAAAAATATCATACAGGGCATGTCTATTTGCTGCAACGCTCTTCAGGCCTTCCCAAGTTAGTTGCTCCCATATTTAACATCATAAACAACATCCAATTAATATTCAATTAACCTAAATTACAGACTGAAGATGTAATTAACAGACGCACCTAGTTTTATAATACGAAAAAAAAAACAACAACCTTTTGTCTAGCCGCTTACTTTTTTTGATTCAAATCTTTAACGATGTGAGGAGATTTAGTGGGTGAGAAATATACTGGCCTATTATTATAGTGTAATCATCCCTCCCTCCCCCCTTCAGAGGATAATAAAAGGGCTTACCCGCCACATCTACTCAAATACAGTCCCACGCCTAAAGCCAGAGGAATTTTTGGGTCAAAATTGCTATTATGAATCCTTGTCGTTACCGAATTTAATATTCGGAATTTGAACGCATTTTTTTTTTCGGTGTAAACTATTTGTTGATCTGTTATGGTATGGATGCGTTCTGCGTTCAGAACAGATAAATGGGAGGAATTTGCATGATTGATGTATACGAATGGACGCATACGAATAAAAGGCAAAAAGACATCGCATGGTCATTGATATAAAAAAAGTATAGTGACAATGTTACTATTAAAATGGCACATTACATACAATTACTTAGCTAAGCTATGAAGAAATAAAAAAACTACTAATAACCCCAACTTAGCAGGATAATTACATCTAAATTTCTCTACACGCACCCTCATACAAACACTCACACTCAAACACTCACACACACATAAACGCACATACACACACACACAAACAGATATGCATGCGCACACTCACACTGTTATGATTGCAACCATCTATGTAGTCAATTTCTAAACTATTCACATAAGTATGTGAATACGTAGGTATTACTGGAGGAACTGACTCCCAAGCCACAGGCAATAAACCTAGTTTGGGAGCCATGGCAACTGTTACTGTGTATATTGTATGTTATGTAATGAATTTAAAAAAAAATGTAGGTAATATGTATTATTTTTAATGTAAGAATCTAAATTAAGTTTCGTCGCTAAGCTGGATGCTACCATCAACTTCTGCATACTAAAGGCTATTTATAAACATGGGACAATAATAAAAACAAAACTTCAGGTTCAAGGCCTCATTCGTTATCGTGCCAAAAAATGGCAAAAGAAAAAAGAATGATTTGCCCAAAATTTATCAGAACCTGTTTTCGATCCGCTCAGAAGATTACCATTAACAATCGGAAGACGTACTCAATAAAATACACAATTTTTCAACCTCACAACTTTAACGTATAAATTATCAGAAGTTATCAAAAGATTTTGGTGCAAACATTTGTCAGACGTGCACATCGTTATTTGATCAAAAGGCATTATTTTTTAAACATATCATCGAGAAAAAGGTAATAATACATTCTGAACAGGGATATCTTACTTATTATCATCATTCAAGTTGCAATCCTGGCAAGTTTTTTTCTTTATTTTGTAACTTAATGTAATGTGATAATGTACCTATGGGTACTCATCATCATTGGAAGCTTTATCCCAATGCATGGATTGAACAGCACTTATTGAGAATGTTGGTTCATTAGGCTTTGCATGTCTTCAGATCAAAAACAGCTGCATCCTTTAAGACACCTTTAATCGCAAGCATCTTTCTATCGTCAATAAATCCACACTTGTTCACACAAATGACATACGGTTTTGTTTTTTGATCATATATTTTTATTTAACATAGTTACAATCAGTGTTGAGTTTGAATAATCAACTTTGATTCATTAGTTGTAATTGTAACCTACGTAAACTTGTAATTGAATAGTAAGTTCTATCGAATCTGCTGAGAAAGATGTTCAATGGCAATGGTTGTCATCGATGTCACACGATAAATTGGCTAAAAAGCATATAATAAAGAATTCTCATTTATCTCCTATCAATTAAAAATAGCTTTTAAAAACTAAGAGAGAGTGCCTTATAAAGAATTCTATAGTTTCGCGTGTAGACCAGAACTTAGAACTTTCCATTCATAGTTATTATTAAATTAATCGATGTATTAATTGATTTCGCTATAGAAATTCTGCGATAACTCGATTTCTCGGTATCGGAGAGAAAATAAAAATGGGCTGTTCATTAAGATTGGAGAGTAGTTAAAATTAATAGTGGCCTTGAAATTCCACAAGTTCAAGATCAAAGTTTACTGTTTCGTTTACCTTATGTTTGCAGATTTATGACTCACAGAGCGAGCACAGGTGTTCAGAGAATGTCAATTTTAAATATTTTGTCAATAAAGGGTCTCAGTAAAAAGTAAAGGAAAAAAAAAGTATAAAGTTTAGTGTCACAAATTGCATTCACGAAAAGGTACCTTTTCGTAGATACAATATTTATTCATGTTTACTTAAGGTGCTGGAATGATACCCAAACAAAGCCAAAGCTTGTATGCAAATACTTCGTCAAGTTTTAAATCAACTCCTCCATAATTTCTGCAAATAATCGCCTCTTTATTTTCAAACAATAGACAATTACAAATAGCATTTAAAGACTGACGGATGACACAAGAAACGATTCGTCAATAAAACAAACGACCAACTAAGCTTGACACTTCATTTGACATTTTCTAAAAAGAGTCGGGTGTCAAGAAATTATGGTGGTTTGTCGATAATTTCCTTTATAGAAAGTGACTCGTTGCCAGCCATGGAAAGCTATGTATGGAAAACGTATTTCACTAAGTGAAAATGCGCGGTAATCATTGTTGGTGATGACGTGGAACACAGTTTTCTTTAATAGCTTCATTTTGTATGGTGACAATGCTTGAGTTTCTTACAGGTTAATAAAATCTTGCTTTATGTTCTCAGTTTGTTTTACAACAATTACTGTAATTGGAAATTAAAGCAATGGTTTTCTTAGCAGTAAAGTTTTGGACTTAGTTGTAACAATGACAACTTTACTTTTTTTGTGCTTTAGCAACTTTACTTTTTCAGAAGTGTAATATTAGAAGTTTTGTCAGGCAATTATGAAAAGGGATTATTTAATTCCCGCAAAAATGTTTCTCAAAAGTATAACATTAGAAGTTTTGTCAGGCAATTATGAAAGGGGATTATTAAATTCCCGTAAAAATATTTTAATCTTCTATATATTATCGCCTTTTATATTCGAAAGATCTTTTTATAAATTTCTGGTCTTTTAAAAAACTGTCTGTATCGTTTAAGTTGGAGAAATAAATACATTTAATAGAATACAAAACTGTACATTGAATATTAAAAAAAAAGGAAATGCTACGAGGTGTGGGAATAAGTCTGATGCCGAAAGTATAGTTTTTCGAATTTTTGTCTGTTTGTGTCGATGTATGTTCCGGATTGGCGCAAAAAGGGCTGAACAGCTACGGACAAAAGCTAGTGTCATAAATTCATAATTAACCAGTCTAGAATTAATTATTTCAAGATGAAGGCAGGGTGTATCCACCATCAATTGTTCCGTACCAAACCTTTATTGTATTTAAATATGATGTTACAATATCTTAAATTAAAATAGCGGGCGGTTGCGCGGGCGCAAGTCGGCGCGTCGCGCAGTGGGCGTGACAATTTATCGGCGGTAATGGCGAAAGTGTCGCCGCGGCCCCTTTGATCCAGCCCCGGTAATGCTGATTAATTATTCGCGATCCAGAGAAATTCTAATTTATATGGTGCAGTTTGCGAACTGTTTTAGAAATTGTCGAGTAGGCGTAACTGTGAAGGTGTAGGTTGAGCTTGGTTTTGTAATAAAAGTGGACTTATATGGACAAAAAATATGTCGTGTAATTTTTCTACATTTATGTGCCATTTTCAAACCAATCTGATAGTTTTAAGGTACATTTTTGAGTCAACTAAATACTAACTTTTGGGCTTTACGAGACCGAGCAAAAACCTTGGTAAATTAAATAGAAATAGAAATAGAAATCGTTTATTTGCCAATAATGTAGGTAAGTATACAGATATGATGGTTATTTTGATGAGAGTCCCGATACATTTTGCCTTGCGGCATGCAAAATTATTTAATCTAATATGTTTAAAAGATTAAAAATTCAAATACAAAATAATGTCAACATATTAAATTTAAAATGACAATAAATTACAATTACAAATGTCAATAAATTCAATTACAAATGTCAGTAAATTAAATTACAAATGTCAAATAATTCAATTACAAATGTCAAAAAATAAAAAAGATGGAAAAAAAAAACAAAACAAATAAATTATGAATTGCAATAAAGCTAAATATAGAAATGTCATAAAATCACAAACAAACAGCCTACACACCATTAACAGAGAGTTTTGTCATTAACAAAATCTTTAATTGCGTAGTAACATTTGTCCAGAAGCAGTTTAGTTAAGTTCTTTTTGAAAACTTTGATGGGTAATTCTTTTAAATGTATAGGCAATTTATTATATATAAGAGGACCCATGGTTAAAATATTTTTTTTAAGTAAAGACGTTTGGTGACCACCTGTGTAAAGTAGATTTTTATATTGAGACCTTATTGGTCCAGAGCGTTGTCTTTTATCCACTACCGACGTAAACAGGTGCTTGTTCGTTCTAACGAATAGGGCAACTTCTAATATATACAACGATGGATATAAAGGCAATCCTTTTATTATAATATATGTAGATAAAATCAAACCCAAGCTTGAATGAATTGACCTGTTCCAAGAACTCGACAATTAAAAAACGTCACTTACCTAAACCGAGTTGCATATAATATATTTTCGCATAAACCTCGATGTAAGATAGATCCGGCCACATCGGGAAAATATCTATCACTAGTTTACGATAACCAAATTACCGTTAAACCATTGTAAAATAGCTAACTTGTATGTAAACCGGATTCAATGAATTCAAATGTAGGTTTGCAAGAAATTGGCGGCGAAATTTCAATGAGAGTAAATTATCTATTTAAGTTCCCAGAATAGTAAAGAGTGACTCAATTGATGTGATGAAGTATGTAGTTCATGCCTTTGAAGAGAGCCGACTGATAAACGAAGATCTAAGAACAGAAATAGCTAAAATATAAGATCAATTTGATGAAAGGGCAAAATACAATGATGTGAACAGTCTGTCACCAATTACTATGACAATTGAAAATAACAAAACGGCGTTTGGGAATAGCAAAGATTAGACATAATTTTTATATGAAAACAGGTTTTATCTTACGAAGATTTTATAAGCAAACTTGAGAGAGTCTGGCGATAAGATCTTGATAAATAATATTCCCTTTAACAACCTTATTAGATACGAAGAAGAAAAGTAGTATTTTGTCATCGTAGTCCATAAGACATTGTTCATACTGTTCATAGAAGTACATACTGGCCCCGCACAAGTACACACAGTCGATGAACACGAACGAAGTCAAGGTGAGGCGTCAACGCTTAAACAATCAAACCGATTGATTAGATCACGCGAAACAAATTATAATATCGCTGCGAGACAGATATATAGATAACAACTTGTAGAGTAGGTTTGAGAGCTAATAAGTTATTTAAGAGAGGCTAAGTACAAGAATAACGTTATGGATTCCTCGTCTTGTTCGTCGCTTTCGTTAATTGACTTTTCTCCACTGGCCCTTTAAATACGACAGTAGTTAAACACCCTTTACTTTTTTATTTATGTTTATCTATAATACTTACTTTATAAATATATTATTTTCACTTTGTTTATATTTTTTTTTCATATCATCCATTTATTATTATAAATAATACAGGGTGTTAGGGTAGACACCGTTATCCTTGAAACTAGTGGTTTGGTGTCATCTATAATATACTTTTTCTATGGGAACAACTTTGAAATCGCAAAAAAAAAATCATACATTTTGTCGATTTAAGTGAACACAAATGTATGGAACAGCTGATTTTTTTTTCGCGATTTCAAGGTTGGTCCCATAGAAAAAGTATATTATAGATGACACCAAACCACTAGTTTCAAGGATAACGGTGTCTACCCTAACACCCTGTATACTGTAATAATTTACCCTTTACTACGTTGTTGTTCGTGCAGATTAACTTTAATTCTATTTCCCATTAACAAGTCATTAATACGAGTATTCTTATCATCTTCGCTTACTTCTTTCCTCTCCAGGAACCTTCTTTCTGAGAATAGGTGCATGGCACCTACTTTAAATAATTAATACCTAGACTCGCGACAATCTAAGAAGTCCGTTTTGACAGCTATAAAAATAGTGTAGCTATGAAAAAAAAAATTGGTTTCTTATAAACTGATTCTCGAGACATATCGATCGAACATACTTAGAGAGTTTGTAATCGACGACTAATCTACATTGCTAAAAACTGATTCTCAAGGCGTAACGTTTTATTATAAGTACGAGAACGAAACGTCAAAACGGACTTCTTAGATTGTCGCGAGTGTAGCTACCATGTACGTACAGTTCATTTCTCACCGCTAGAGCGCTCATTTACATAATATAAATATATTAAAACAATATTACTTACATTCAGTTCATCATCAGGTTGAAAACCATCAATTGGAGATCGAAGGCCTCTATCTAATAATTTAATACCAGTTTCCTGTTCCTCTATTTCATTTCTTCCTATGTTATTAGAAAGAGAGGAGAGTAATGAATTATTTTAATTAACGGTTCATTGATAGGCTTTGTCAGAAATTACGTACCGTTCGCTATTGTCGTGCGGCCCGATTGACTTGGCCAAATGAACTGGCCGAGTGGCCATACGGTATTGGAAAAAACTTGAATCATACAATAAGAAAGGAATTGAGAACCGAATCACCAAATCCTTTTAAAGGAAAAAAAGGCTAACTTAACAGATTTATTGCCTAGAATAAAGCCGGATAGAAGCATGGATAGATAAAAGATGCAATTTAGGATAAAATATATAGAGAATAACAATTGATATTATATCTATGCTAGCTGTAGTAAAAAGAATATCGCTAAAAACACTCACCAAACAACAAACATTCAATCAGCTCCTACATTCTCAGAACCCAACGAATCATCAAAGGAGGTCATCCTGAAGACTCATTAGTGTCAATACGACCAACAATAAGTAATTGCCAACACTGTCTGTCGAGACGTCTGCCGATAATCTTCTACTAGTCCATATACACGTAAAAAAGTTCTGTCAGATCGCGACCAGGCCGACGACTCAATCGGATCGGCGATATCTGCACTAAATGGTCTGTCATTAAGGCTGCGCGGGCGCTTCTCCTCGCATGCATCAACGCCACAATGGCACGATCTACAATTGAGATGTAAACGATAGTATTGATGGCAAATTACATGATTACTGCCATAATGATGTCTGGAGTTGACATTGTTACTTGTATCACTTAATTTTTTCTCAAGATATGCTCTTTAGATTTGTTTTCATAATTGATGCTAATGAACGTCTACGTTAACGCTTCCCGACAATAGCTTAGAATTTACAAAAATCATTAGAAAGCGAAATTAACACTCACAATTAACTGCTTTTAAAGGGTTTCCTCGTAAATCTTGATAATGAAATGCTTACCGACTCAATGCGGACGCACTTTGAGGAATTCCGAGCTCTACTCCTTTCAGCTTTAAGTTAATTTTCGTTCGTAGCAAGGGGTAAAGATAAGTCATTGGAAAGTGAAATGGGGGCGCACCTGCTTTGCTTTCTTTACGTCTCGATGTTCTTTTTGCTTCAGTGAGAGTGGTCTAGATTCGATAATTGTGTCGGTAGCGATTCCGTGACGAGTTCGGAACGCCCTCCCGGCACTAACCACGGGAAGCTGATTCATCGCCACAACACTTTCCAAAGGCTCACAATTTGCATTGCTAATTGAAATATTAAAGACGTAAAAATTCCCAGCGTGTTCACGGCTCATGCAAATAATTAGAAATCCATTCATCTACTGAGCTCTCTTTTGACGACCGTTCAGGATTGTTCAATGAATATGGATGAATTTTTTATCGTTCAATGTCTGTTAATTGAGGCGAGTTGGCTGTACGTGCAGTGTATTTAGTCATTTGAAGACTCATAGTTAGTTCTAAGTGGTTTTAAGATCTTTGACGAGTTTTTTATCGTCTGCTGAAGCATGGCCATGGCTTTTATCTTGTTGTGTTCGCCTGAACATTGTAAAAGATGGCTTCTCATCTTTAGCAATTACTTCCGGCGAATGTATTAACAGATACCTGTTGAATGTAAAAGTTGGCAATAAATAATGAATGTGCTAATCAGGCTTTACAGAAACACAAAACTTGCTTCTACTTAATTCTTACAAACTGGTATTAGTTTATTCTTTGTGTATTGCTTAGTTGCGGCTTCTCATATAACATTATTCATCGATTCTATAATAAGATTTGAATGATTTTGATGACTTTAATATTTATGAGCAGATAAACAGTTTCTAATTGACACGCCCACTAACGAGTGTTTATGTCTGACAATGACCACTCGGTGGGGGTCCTCGTGCTCTTATCGCGCAATGTTTGTTGAAAGTCATGATTTCGTGATTCTATCAACATTTTAGTTTCATTGTCACTAGTTTTTGTATCGAGACTCGTCTGATTTTGATGCGATAGAAAGTAACTTCACTTTTTGCTATTGTCATTTTCATGTTTTGTGTTTTTTTGTTTGTTTTGGATAGTGATTTTGATAATTTACTCCGCCACACTTCCTGTTCAGGCGCAAACTGATGTTGATGTAAGCTATTGCACTTTCTCTGAGGATTGCCGTGTCTTGTAAGCTGAGAGATTGATGATTAATCAGTACTTGAGCTAGACTCGTGCGCAGACTCCGCGGCGCCCGGCGCAGCGCTATCGCGCATCGGGCTGCGCGCGCGCCGACGAAAGTGCAAGTCGCCCAGTTCTCACGACCCCCCTCCGCCGCGCCACTGCGCACGACCTCCATCTACCGACCGACTTGAGAAACTATCGATTATTGTAATTCGAATTATTTACACTTTCGGAAAGTAATCGTGGCCGCGCAATGCGCGCATGCGCGTGCGATCGCCCGCGATAATGAACGCCATGTTTGGTCGGCTACGTTGCCAAGCATGTTGTTTGAAAATGTTTCATTGCTCTGTAATTTAAAGTCTGTTAGTTAATTCTCTGCAGTAGAGTAGATAATTCGATTAAAAGTAAATAAATAATTATTGTTATTAAGTGCATACTAAGAAAATGTATAGTTATGTAATGAATGCACCAGGAAATGAGAAGTGATTGGATTTAACTTTTATGTTAATACAGAGGGAAGCAAATTAACTCGTTTAAACGTATTGATTAAAATTAATAACCAGGTTCAAGTTAACTAAAGGAAATTGCCAATTACCGCTATTATACCTTCCAATCGATCGAGACAGTCACCACTTCAAGTGGCTGTCTGCTCAAAAATGAATGACGTATCTGCCCTTCTCACAACACAAGAGAGTTTTCTATGATGATCGCCAAGAGACATCGCATATGAGAGCAAAATTTGGGGAATCTCGGTTTAGGTGGACTTCTTCTTTGCGGTTCCTGTCTTCAATCCAGGCGAACGTCGGATAAGTAGCTAGGAACTCCCATCTTGGATCCATAATCTATTATATTCTTAATTGAACATCGATCATAACACGCAAATACATAATGCAAACCTTTCTAAGCTGCCTTCTACCACATGAACTGAACGCAGCTTATCAACATTCATAGCCGGACCACCATAGAAATCATGATCTGATATGTCAACATAATTTCGGTTTATACAGGTATTAGAGGTGTCATTTTAGGATAATATTTTATAACTAATGCAGCTGTCCAAGTAGGAAGCGTCAGCGTTTTAAGATGATCAGATGGTTTAGTGGAAATAAGAAATGAAATACCAAAAAAATAAACAAAAAACCTGACAGCCTAGACAAAGTGACATTCTATCAGCGATAACGATGATGGAAAGGCAAAAATGTATAGGACTGACATGAGCTATAGTGAAGCTTATGACAATCCTGTTGAAAGTCGTTGTAGAAATACGAAACACTTTGGAAGCGATTGTCACTTGTCTAGGCCCTCTGTTGTCAGAGTTTTTAAGCCGCCCAAGGGCGTCTGTCTTGGCCTAATCACGATGTTTTCCTTCACCGTTTTTAATGCAAGTGATAATTATACAACAAATATTGAGATAAAGGAATTCCATGCATGCAGAAAGGGTAAGTTATTCAGCAGTTGCTGGTGGAACACCTCACGTTGGTTTTCAGGTAACAGCATTGTGATAACACAGAAAAACAAATGAACGTTGCAAAATTAAAGAGATGTAACCTGGAGCTGGTTGCATAAACAAGGGTCTAGATAGTATAAACGTTACCGACCAAAGACAAAACAATCTTCTCTCGCTTCTGCCCATTACTCGAACGCCTCCTCCAAGGGATAACCATAAATAATACTATTGACTATCCCATGGCTTCAGTAGTTTTATGGTTGTCACACAACAAATTTATGGTACTTATGGGAATCAGATGACTTCTAACATACACGGTAGCTTAATAAAAATAAGTTAATGAGTTTTTGGTAGCTATGATCATAAATTAAACGATTTTCGTAAAGTTTTATGGGATTTTATGAGACGTTTTGAATGGTGACGTAAGTAATAAGGTAAGCCGGTTGTCGTCTAGTGAGAGTTGTAAATAATGGGGATAGGTCATGGGGGCTTTATGGTGATAGGATGAGGATATGAGTAATGCGCGTTGACCCATAAACATAGGATATAAAGAATGGTTTTCGATACCAAATACGGTTCTAAGGTAACGTAGGATTAATCTGGTACACACAGCCATTCCTGTGGTTTACGGTTCCTGTTGCTGAACAAGAAACCTAAGTGAACCTTTTTAGCGGAGGCCTAAGGGACAATTTTACTGATTCCAGGGTTATATTCTATGTTAGAGGGTTTGGTGGACCATTGTGCGTTGGGCATGGCGGCCTACGGTGGTTATTACAACCAGCTTACCTCCCTAGCATGTATCTGTGCATTCAAAGAGCACTTGGGCAACGGTTTCCTCAGCCTCCATACATGCACGGAGGACTGTTCGTTATGCCTATTGTGTGGAAGTGTTTGTTTAGCGAGTAGTGTCCCGTGATGGTCCCCGTCACCAGGCAAAGGCCGTTCCTGTCCAGGCGTAATGAACGCCTGGTTAGCCTACTATCTAAGGATGGCATTCCAGTGTTATAAAGTCTTAGTGGTTTGGACCCCGATAAATGTTAATGACGCTATAACAACGGATTTAGATAAAATTTGGCACAGGGGTAAATCATGACCTGGAGAAGGACATAGGCCATAGCCTATGTCCTTCTCCAGGTGAAACATATTTCATCCTGTATCGCAGACGAATTCGCGGACAATAGCTAGTTCTAAAATATATATTCTAAACAATGCCGATGTAGGTAGGTAAGTATTACATCTAAATATATCCGAGACATCGAATTCCTTGAAACAACAATAAAGTAAGGTATTAAACCGTATATGGTATTACGAATATGGCCCACAAATGCATGGTAAGTGTAAGGCTGTCGGGGCTAATCCCCATAAAATGGAATGGTAACTTAAATGGGCCGTTAATGTTGTGGGACTATGGTGTAATGTAATGTAGAATTTAATGGTTTTGTAAGTTGTTGTCTGCCAATACAGTGGTGGGTTGTTAAGTAAGGTTTAGAATAGATGAGTTACAAATGAGTTTTGAAAGTTATTTTGAAAATTAAAGGTAGCTTTACATAATGGCCAAGCCAGACAAGTGACAATCGCTTCGAAAGCGTTTCGTATTTCTGACACGACTTTCAAGAGGATTGACACATAAGCTTTTTGATAGCACAGTCATTTTAACTTTTCCATCATCGTTATCGCTGATAGAATGTCACTTTGTCGAGGGCCTCTGCTCTCCCTATAAAGCCACTATCGCGAGCCATGTTTTTCAAGAGGATTAATAGTGTTTTCTTTTCAGATGCAGTTGTGATCGTCACTGATGCATTTGGTTAGCATGATGGTTACATATAGAAGTTCCCTTGACCCTCCATAGTATACCAACCCTACCAAGCATGATAATTATTCCATTAGAACTTATTCATAGCAACGTGTCCAACAAAATCTCCCGATACATACAGGCCTATACAAAATAATCTCACAATTTCGCCAAGTAGTCAAAGATCGTTACAGATTATAACTCACACAGTCACCATTACAATAATAATTTTCAATTTGCAACTCCTGCGCGATACGATCTAACGGCGCACGCGCAGCTGTCATTCGATACGCATAGATTTGTATTGTCGCTTTAATGCCATAACGGTGCTGCCGGTGACATGTGGGACTGTGGGACTGACATACATACTCTGTACTTTAAGTACTTTTAGTAGGTATGCATATAAAATTATGAAGATTTCTTGACGGGTTTAAAGGCTGTGTCACACTTGATGCAGGCCGGGTGGCACGTCACTGCTTAGATATTTGCCTTTGATGACTTCTCTCAATCTAAGCTAAATCTGCGTTTCCTTGAAGTGTGTCCATGTAAATTTCCTGTGTCGGCCGGCACGAGTTATTAATCGCTAATGTAGTTGAGATGTCCTGGTTGCGCCAGATCGTTCATGTCAATAGTAGAACGGGTAGGGTTCAAACTGACAACCAGTTTGTCTCAAGCTGAAATCTGCTTAATTGAATATCTGCTTCACTGCTGCATCACACAAGTTTTACTCACAATCTGTAGCTTCCTTTAGCGGCTTCCCACAATTTTAAAGTAAAGCCCAAGAAACACGTTTGCCTCTGTTCACGGATGCAGCTCTTGAAGTCATCTCTCGCCATCTTCAACTGTCGATAGATCGGGTTCTATAAAAGTTTTTACGCTGTTTCACTCTTCTTTTTTTTCGAGACGAATTGGTTTTCTTTATATAATTATTGCCTCTGGTGCGAAGACTCGCTTCATGTTCCGTTAAAGAGTTAAGCTCCCTAGAAAGATGTTATAATGTCTCTTTATTAGGAATGTTACTGTATTTCGGACGTTATTTAATCTCGAGTAGGAAAACACTGTGCTTATTCTCAATAGCTTTTGCAACTTGTGAGCATGCACGCGATTGACTTATATTATTACTCTAAGAAAGCTCTTAGCAAAGCCATTTTTTGTACAAGAACCTGCACTTGAACGGTGTGTATTCCTGATTGGCTTGAAATTTGAACAAATTGGAGAACAGAATTAATATACGAGTATATAATAGCACTGAGGGAGTAATTAATTAGAATAAATTAAAAATAACTTACTTAATTTATTTCCTTATAAAGTAATTTACATAGACTATGGGAGAGTAATCATTTTGTATTCATCTGTGGGGGCTTGTAATTAGCAATGTAGTCGAATATTATTGTTATTATAATGTTATTTGTCTGCAAGCCTTACGAAAAAGAATTCAAAAAAAAAATACAATAAAATACGTATGTATTAAATAAATATATACGGGAATTTTATTTAAAAAAAAAAACCTTCGTGAAGAGCTCTAATAGGACTACAGTCAGGAGCGCATTTTTACGAGCTGATAGAATTGCCCTGGTCCTAAATTGCGTAACACACTATCAATCACAATTCAAGGATTTTGAAGGAAATTCTTAATCTATCGCTTCTTATGTTAGAAAAATTATTCTGCTCAATGTAAGTAACACAGTGAACGTGGTGGAACTGTCAACATTAAAGGAATTGCGATCAGTTGTCATTTTATGTTTGTTACACAGATAACTGAGTATGATGAAGAAAAGTGATATCCAAAAACGGAAAGTTCCAAAAGTGGTACATGTAGACGATTTGTAAGGCAATCTGTCACAGGAATGTTCATTTACATCTGTTCATTGCAACACCACAGTTCATTACACTATCCTCACACCAAAGAATACCAAACTGTATTACAATTACAACAAAAAAAAAAACACCGACAAATATAATTCGCACACGCATCGCTGAAAAAACGCGATGGAGTGAAAAAACGAAATCGTTGCTAATTTGACGCGAATCACGCAATGAGAGTAACTGTCACGGTGACGTAAGAGGTCACTGACCCCGGTGACATCGCCAAACTGTACCCTGGTTTTGATGAATCTTTTGCTAACTTAATAAGTTTGATTACCATAGCTTCACGGTCTTTTCTTTTGGATAGATGCGCTACGGCTTTGGTGACAAAAATGATTTATAGATTACCGCTTATTCTGATGCTGGTCACTGGGTAAAAAACGCGTATAGATATTTTCGATCTGGAATTTCTCCGTGGCAGCCCGGAGTCTAGATTTGTACCCGGTTGAAGGCAATACGCTCGCCCCCTATTACATGGGACTTAAACATAACTGGCGAAATGTGGGTGTACTATAGATACATCTCTCATCAGTTTATAGTTTATTTTTTGGGTACCTGTCATCAGATGATAGTCGCATAAATGATGGCGATGCCATTACGTATGAGGAACATGTGAGATGATGTGGTTTAGAAGGAAGTGAATACTGAAATGACGGCTTAGAGATGACGGGATTAGAGATGTATATAGAATAGAAGAAGCGACGTGCTGCGTCTGTCCCTAATAATTGGGATAAGAGCAGGAGGATGATAACGGTAACCTAACGTTGAGATATTCAAGATAGTTAATCACAAAAATCTTATTTGAATATCGTCATTAAATGATATCTCGACGAAAAATAAAACATCCCAAGTAAATATAAACCCAATACTTTGAATTCGCCACACGCAACGAGTAAGCTAAGTGATCAATACTCCCTGTGTGCCCATTACTCCCTGTGTGAGAAATAGCATTTGTCCTGTGTACTGGGAGAATTATATTTTGCCTGTTTTTAAATCGAGTATTACTAATTAACGATGCATTCACACAATACTTCCCACTATTTCTCACGTTACTAAGGAAGTTAACAATGATAAATTGATGTTAATATATTATAAAGAGTATCATTTAAATACTAATAACCTGAAAATTACCATTATATACATAGAGAATCATGTTGTTGATATAAACAGCGCATCTGATGATACTGAATTATGCATGAAACCGTCTTATCTAAGGCTTTATGGAATGTTAATTAAATGTCTATTTTATGGCAAAATATTAAGTTAAGACATTTTGATTTACATAATGTAAGGATAAGCTACGACTTTCCTGGTAAATATTTGGGTTGTGATAACTATGACGAAAATTACAAATTCGGAAGGCAAGGTTGTATAAAGCTTTGTTTACAACGTAATTTATATCCCAGGTCAAGTGTCTGACATCAATCTCCTCATGGACAGTATAAATGACGTAAACGCCAGAATGTTATAGAATTCTATTGTCAACGTTTACTGCTCGACATGAATCTGAAAATTGTCTGCCATTAACTTCCTCACTTACATTTTCATTTCTAAAACTATCATCTTTGACAAAAACACTTTTTCCGACTGCTACGATCCTTATCTTCCTCCTTTTGCTTCGTCCGTTGATAAATCTGGTATTAAGTAAATTTTTAGCCATTTCGTTAGCTAAAGATTTTTCTAGTCCTTCTTCAATTTTCCCAGCCCTATCACAAGGTCACTTGTCACAAGAAGGCCGCACGGTCATTACAAGGTGCATGACCAGTGGTAACCTACTTTCCACCGTATGACCTTCACAACCCCTGGAGAAAACAGATTTTCGCATTCTGATGTTATCAGTAAAACAGGTGGGGTCTATCTTTACTTAACTTGCTGGGTTGAACTTGCTTGCTTTCCTTAACGTTTTAAGCTGGAAATATTTTAAACCTGAAGTTTCGATATATTTCTGACAATCTTTACGTTTCTAGTCTTACTATGGAATAACGGAATTTAAACAGTGGATTAACATCTGTATAAGCTGTTCGATATTTTTTTGTCGTTTCGTTGCTATTATTTATGAAGTACCAGTCACTAAATATTCATTGCCACGTTGCAAGTCTGCTATACATATAAATTTCAAAAATAATCTGTCATCGATTACTTATACTTTGTTCAATATAATACTAGCAGGTGTTATCCTAAGACCTTGTTAATATTCCTGGGATAATTCCAGTCTCAAGTTTTCTAACATTATCGTTATTATAACGTGATGTCCATACTCCATTCTAATCTGTTGACATTTTTACGTAAAGTTGTAAAATAGATAGACTCAGACGGTGAGAGATTCTAGTTTATTTTTTTTATAGTAACAACGTTGCATTTTACTGCGTCTTAAAATATTATCCTTTGAGAACACAACGAAGAAAGTATTGTGTAAACTGGCTTAGCCATTTTTGCTATGGTGTGGTTATATAACACTAACAGGTAAAAAACTTCATTGATGAACGTACCTATAATAATAAGTCTATAATTGATTAACCAGTCTTAAAACAATTCGTTCTTTTTATTTGCCAAACGAACCTCTGCTATTATAAATCAAACTAATAAGAAAAGGAAGATACACAAAAACATAATCATGATGTGTTGCCAATAGACAGACGACCTTTAATTCCTGAGAATCCGATTATGTTTGAACGGATACTCGATTTTCATCAAAAAGCAACAAAACATTTTGGGCTCCAAAGCTTAAAGATTTATTTTTATTTTATTCTAATAAATTGCAAGGGTGTCAAATTTGCACATATATCGATAAAGACTCAAATCCTCTTAGAATTTAAGAAGTATCAGATTACAAAATCGTTTTATCAAATTCTAAGATTGGAACTTAAGGCAAAAAGGCAAAAGTCGTGATCCATAAGAATGCTTTTTATGTCGTAGACTTTCAATTTTGAAACGTTATCTTTCTATAAATTCAATTTTCATTCCAATTCTGTCGATCAATTTAGCTGTTCCACTATTTATAATAATGTTGTAATTGGCATTTTTATCATAAGTTTGATAGCTGCCATCTGTACTAATAATATCATTCTACGATCACATTTTTACTATTACTTAATACAATTTAATTTTCGGTCCATCTAGACTAGACCTTGCGATGAACTACTACCAGATTCAAAAGTTATTAACGGTTACATTTATTTGTCAACAGGCAAGCCGAAAGATATCAAAATGCGGGTATCTGTTCGTGGCTCCTGGGTGGGACTTCTCCAATCCGCTCTACAGAACAAAGGTAAGAATAAATTAAGTTAATTAATTAAAAAGTAAAACTCCTTCAATCAATATATATCGATGACTTTTTGTTTGTAGTGTTAGAAAGATTATACCTGACAATAGTGTAGAAAAGTATATTGCTCTGCGTATTAAATTGATATCTTCCAACTGAGAATTTTTTGACGATCACATTATTCATTTGATTTTATTTTCAACGCATATAATCATCTGTACATTCTACCTCATCAAAATGAAGGGCACTGCAATCTCGCTTCAATATCGGTAATCACACTTCAACCATACCTGACCTCGATACAGTCACACCACACCCTCACTCGATATGCTAATCACACCAGTTGTCACAGTTCAATTGTTCCTCGATGTGCCCGCGCAAGTCCTTGCCCTCTAATTACTTTCCCGAAGTGATTTTCATAAAGTACTGTTATGTGTGGACCCCATTGTTTCGGCTTATGGGAATTGTGAATTTGTAATGCTGTTTTGTTGACATGGTATGGGAATGTAAGAATATAACATGCACAAGAGGCTTTTTGCAAACAATTCTTATGGGCTTGACTGATGGGATTTTTTTATCAAGAGAACTACTCGGGGCATCAGGCACATACCAATTGAGTTCTTAGTACTTACCTGATATTTTATTGCCAAGATATGTTTAAGGTCTTATCGCCGTCATTTCATTAGTGTGATTACTAAAACCGAAAAATATTGATCATTCCCCGCATGTCTCGCCAGGCGAATTGATAACGCGAACCTCTCGTGATTAATAATATTCTGCCAACTTAAATTCGCGCCTTAAAAAAACAGCCGCCATGTTTTTTTGACACTTTTTGGCGCCAAGGCGCAGTCCCCCGCCGGGACCTTATCGTAATCTCCCGAAATTCAAGTTTTGGGACCTCTTTTTTGTTTGCATAATAATAATATTTCATGGCGTTCTTATCGATGATGCCATTCGTACTTTAATGAAACGACTAAAAAGTCAACAATGGATGCGTATGCGACGTATTTTGTGTGTATCTAATATTAGGGACGCTGATTGGTCGTATCGATTTCGGAATGGCCACTAAGATTTGAATTTCTGAGCTGTATTCGTTTTACGAATGTTGCAATTTGTCGTTAGATGTTTCTCTTGAACACAGCCTGCTTGATCTCTGATTAGTTTATGAAGGAGATAAATATGGCAGATTCTAGTTTTCAGACTGGTTTCTGTCAGAATGAGTAATGGCTTTGATAGCTACAGCTTTCGACTTGTTTTTCTTCGTATAAAATTTCCCTGGGCTGGCTCGAAACCTGGAACCAGAAGTACAATAATTAAATAAAATAAAAATGCCGCATAAACACAAGATAACCTGATTATTTCAGATATTTCATCATAACGGTCCTGTCAACTGATCAATATTAATTATTCGTCTGACACAGACATCAGGACCTCCACAACTTCAATACTCAATAATGATCCTTAACACCTTACCATAAGGGTTAATGGTATCAGTATTTTTGGTATTTTCGGTATCTCAGTAAATATAATTTTGGAGATGTAGCGATAAATAAAACGATCGCTTATTGATAGCTTCGATTATATATCTAGACGTGTGCGGTTTCTTTATGTTCCGATGATGTTCATAACTTTTAGTTTAATTATTTCGATGGTATTTCATATGGAAGACTGAAACATAAAGTTAATTTTATTTCCGAGAGTTGGGATATTTAAGATTCCTAATTTCGTCCACATTAGGAATCTTAGTTATTCTAATAGTAGTGATATTTTTATTTGTCGTGTAGTTTTATTTTTTGCATTATTGTAGCGTTAGTAGAAATTCTGAAAAGATAATTAAAAAAAACTAAAGTTATGACATAAAAATATTTTTTTGGGAGATTATAAATATTCAACGTGTCTTACAGTAGTCGCAGCATTATCAATAAACATAAAAAGATTAATCTTTTAATAACCTTAACTATTGTGAACAGCCCATAACGACATTGAATCATCTCCTTAAGGACCATATTTCCAAAGACACAAAAAAAAACGTTTGAAAAATGCCACACACTTTATTATACTGCTCCACCCGCAATGAGCAAAGGATAATAGTGTTTACGATGGCAATAAATATGGATGTTCCGCGAAACTCGATTAGGGTCTAATGTGGTGGATTTGAAAAAAAAAAGTGGAAGGGAAGTGCGGGGAGTCCACCCGATAGTTTGTTACGCCAAAGGGTTATATTGAGAGCTTATAAAATTGAGATTTATGTGATTTTTCGGTGTTATAATTGGATGAATTGGGAGATTTACGTCGAATACTGCGTATGCGCCATTGAAGAGTTTTCACACTGGGCCGCCGAGGTATGAACGCAGTTTTATAGAGAATCTACCTAGCTTGGGCTTGTGATTGGAGAGGTCACCAATGGACTACGACGTGTAACTTCACCCACTACTGGGCATAGGCCTATTTCTTGTGCCCATCCCCACGCTCCTGCGCCAGCCTCACCCAGGTTATGTCCGCGATGGCAACAATGTCGTCTGTCCCTTTTGTCGCCAGACGACGGACATCGCATCTTCCAGTCCTTGGACGCCACTCATTCAAGCAGACTTATTTAGATTTTGATTAAAATCTTAATTTTATTATCCAGCGTATTAGTTAGCAGCAATTATTTTAGCATCTAGCTTTAAAAATCTCAATGAAACAACTGATAACATAGCTTTTGCATAAGCATGCGGAATCCGCATCATCACCGCTCAAAATCTCACAGTAGCCACGGCCAAGTATAGTACAACTATTTTCTTAATGTCCCTCGGCTCGGAAATTTCGTGTTTCCAAGTCGATTAAGAGCGTCCGGTCTGCACCAAGTACAGAGGCAACAGATAAAAATCCAACGACAGACGAAACACGAAGTTTGCCGAAGGACATTAAGAAAATAGTTGTACTGTAAGATATTATTAAACACCACAGCAAAACATTGGTTAACACACACGATTATATTAACTCACATGATTATAATTATACAAAAAGAAATCTGTCAGTCTAGAGTACTTAAAATGATATTATTCATGTCATAGACTACTTTCTAGCCGTTCCGATTGCGGGATTCAGTAACCACAGCTGGCAATATTAAGTAGATGCAGAAGGTACATTGTGAACAAGTCAAAAGAAACTTAAGAGGCTGACAATACCTAAAGCGAGGTCGCTGGCGGACTGCATTGAAAAGAAAGAGAAGCACGACCACACTGGTAATTTATTGCAAAATATGAAGCAAATATCTATTATAAAAATATATTTATTGGACGAAAAAAATTAAACACGTCAAAAAGTCTTCTACATACCTCTCCGATTGCGCATCACAACACTAAGTTCGATTCTTGACCACTTACAAATCAAGTCATTTATTCAATTAGCCTCTCAGTCAGCACTTTTTGAACGTCACAATTACATAAGACAGTCCCCCAGAAAGCATTAGGAAGTGATGAAGGGCGGGCGCCTTCATCACTTAATAATGCTTTAGATGAAGAAGAAGTGGCGCAATAAACTCCCCAGCAGCACAGCTGTCTGTTCAGTTAGAAGAACTTGATGCAGATGCATCCATTGCCCTTTAAGTAGAGAAATAAACCTTCTGTCCTACCTTACTCTGTGGTCGTCAAGTAGTGCGGATCGCACGCACGACTGCCTATAGAAAGCAACACTTAGTAATTTTTACTCTATTTTTGTATCAAAGCAGGAAACACGGAAAAATTACATCAGTTCTTTAAATGAGATTTTTGAAAAGCTTGTTTGTTGAAATAATTGCTAAGCTATTTGCATAATTGCAACTTACAATTGATTTTGTAACATTAATAAGATTTGATTTGGAAACAAGACTGGACTTATCGCTTTATCAGTTACTCAATAAGTTTATTAAGTTGCAGTTTTGCATAGAATTGTTTTCAGATAATCAGCCCAGCCAATGAAATAATATACAATGTTATTTTTAAACATTCATCGTGCAAAAAACTAATCAGGATGTGCCGAATTATATAATTTAAACCAATTATTAACATGATTGTATTCTAATTTGCCTTTTGAAGGTCGAACTAATAATCTTCGATGTAATTGGCTTAAAAGAACGGGGACTAGCAGCTTAACACCTCTGAGGTCACGCGGAGGTGATTTTGTAAATAAAGCTGCCAAACTGTGCCTTGAAAAGGACTTATAAGACACTGCTATAGTGATAATGTCCTTCAAATAGGTCGCAGTGTCGAAAAGGTCACAGTTGGTAAGCCGTTTTTTAAAAGGAACAATTTTAACTACACTCGCGACCATCTAAGAAGTCCGTTTTGACGTTTCGTTCTCGTACATGTTATAGATCCTTGAGAATCAGTTTTAATCAATGTAGATAAATCGTCGATTACAAACTCTTTATGTATGATCAATCTATTTGTCTCGAGGATCAGTTTTTAAGGAAACTGATTTTTATATATATTATCACTTCACAAAGTATTTTTATAGCTGTCAAATCGGACTTCTTAGATTGTCGCGAGTTTATAGTTTTTGTACTTCGTATAGTACCAAAAAAATATGAACTCAATGGATATTTAAATCTTTCTAACCTTGTCCCATGTTACTTAGGGGCCCAAATATTTGTTTCTTCCAATCTCCCCTGTCAATGTCACATTATCATTCACTACTTCATTCATATCATCAAAAGATATTTAAATGTTCGTTTCAAATTCGCTCTTTATAAATACGGTTTGATATTCATACAGCCAGGTGTGCCGAACGAATCTTATGTATTAATTAATGTAGATAAGGTGTATTATAAGACTATTACATTCAGTACCATAAGAAGCAATTTTGTTCTGTAGACTCTTTAGCATTTTACGATAGGGTTGGAGATACTAGTAAATTGTTAGTTTCTACCGGTGTCTGTCAGTAGACGAGTATATACATGGTCCTCACATGATCTGACCAAGATTTGTGTGGAAAATCCATAATCTTGGTCAGATCCTCAAAAAAAGAGACTTTGACCCCTGAGTTGGTTTTGCCATTCCTTCTCAGGGTAGTCAGATGGGAAATGTCGACTCCATCTAGCTTATATTTCTTCTACCACTCTGTATAAAATTCTATAGTCTTCCTCTTTTCATGTGGGTAATTAATGACTTACCTAGTATCAAAGTTTCAAAGCCGCCCATGGGCCTCTGACTTGCTTCACATGCCGTCGAGAAATATCTCTCAGGCATGCCGGTTTCCTCACGATGTTTCCCTCATCGTTTTTGAAGCAAGTGATAATTATAAAATATGCACATGAATCCGAAAAGTCAGAGGTGCGTGGCTTGGGTTCGAACTCGAGACCTATGACTTGGGAGTCTGACGGTCACACCACTAGGCTATCAATGCTCTGTTTCTACAGTAATACCTACAAAATATCATTTTAATTTATACTGCCAGACAAAAGCGAATCCCATTTATTCCCAAAGTATTTTAATTATTTTCTTTACGTTCACACAATTTTCTCGACCCTCGTGAGAAAATCACCCAAGTATGAAATTGATAAATTCTGGGGACTATTTTTTAGTCAAAATTAAAGGACTATAAATGAAAAAGCATACAAGTTTTAATGTTTTTATTATTTCTCAAGTTTTTGAGTATTTATTTACAGAAGCACGATTAGATCACTCCGAAACAAATTTTTCCATTATAACATCTGTCGGTCTGTCTGTCTAAGTGATTTTTAATAGCAACTTCCTTTGTTACGTTATGCTTTTTATGATAATTTAGTAGTTTTAAATCATAGTTAATAACTACACACACAACAGTTCAAAAGGTCCGAATCATAGATTGTTTATGAGTTTTTTTTTACATAACAGCACGCCTGTATTCCCCTAATGGTTAGACAGAGGTGTACCCACAGTACACCCACATTTCGTCGGTTATGTTTAGCCCATATAATAACGGGTGAGTCTATTGTCATCAACCGGGCACAAATTTTAATCCAAACTCCGGGCTGAGAAATTCTGGATGGAAAAACCCAATAACACTTTGCCCGGCCTGGGCAACGAATCCAGGACCTTAGCTTAGCAGTGGCGCTTGACCAACAAGGTATTTGGCAGTATTTTTTATTTTAACAACAGTAATATTCTCAGTGCGTACTATCATACCGATATTTACTGGGAATCGTAAACGGACAAAATTTCTTGCTGCAATCATTTTCATTAATTATTCATAAGTCAGTATTTTTACATTTTGTTTACCGTCATTGTATATTAATATCTTTTGCTTTTCTTTTGTTTTTAAATCTGTCGAAAACCTGTTGTTCCCAGCACATTGATTTCAGCAACAAACCTAATAAAACAATTCCATTAAATATACTATCTTTATTAGACTATTAATACTGACGTAAAGCATTACAAATAGTAGTAATAAATACAATATTCAAAACTCATCGCTGTAGATTAACGCATTTAATTACATTTGTCATTATTAAGTCCCTGGATGTACACATTTCAATGAATTTATTTCTCTTCCAAAGATACGTAATCAGCTGCCAGATCCTACTTTACTTATACACATTTTTTTTCCTTTTTGCTTAATAAAAGTGGCGAACAGCTTCGCCTGGCCGTTAAGTGGTCGACAGATAAAAAGTAACTTAGAAGTCGATTTTTTGACGCGGCGTTAATTAAAACGTCATATTTTAAGTTGAAACTCTTGTTTGTTAAGATTTTCGATAAGCAAAGTGTTCATCAAAAAGTGATTATTGGATGCGGTGATGCTAAATAAATTGTGTTATTCAAAGATAGTTATACTTGTAGGTTAAAACCCGGGAGAGTACGAAATTGAAAAAAAAAAAACGTGTTTATAAGTAACTGGGTTGTGGAGGTCAGTTATGCAGTCGCTCCATGTAAAATACTGGTATTCAGCTGCATCCGGTTAGACAGGAAGCCTACCCCAAAATAATTGGGAAAAGGCTAGGCAGATTGCGTAAACGGTGCTATTATTCGAAGAAACTATAATAATTATATCATATTTCTACCGCCACATATTTTTCCTTGCGATACCTACAATATGCATTTGAATTCGTTTTATATTTTTTATGCGTAACAGTATTGTGCGGTTTTACAATACTGTTACGCATAAAAAATATAAAACGAATTCAAATGCACGTTTCAATATTCTTTATTTAATCATATTATTATTTAGTAAAATTCAATAAGAAATTGCAAAAAATACAGTAGTTTCAAAAGAATTATGTAATGTAATAATAATGTTGGTTTATTTTTTATTTTTTCTCGAGTTATGCCAGTTCGTGCGTTGCGGGTCATTTGGTTTGTGCCAGTTATCTTCAGAAGCCATTGTACTTTAGAATACTATAATTTTATTACCGTTTCAGAGTCAGGCGAATTGTTTATGTAATGTTGCAAAGTATTCTTATCTACGTTAGGCAGGTACGTTTCTTTTGGATACAATTCGAAGTTGCTATTTATTTATGTATTTCGAAGCCATATTCTTTGCTCCTCTCAAACAGAGCACCTGCCATCTAATCTTGTTGACTGGTAGAGATTGCCTAAAGCAAGGGCCCGGTGTTTATGCCTAAGGCATAAAGTCCTTTGTACCTTTTTTGAGTGCGAAAAGTTTAATTAAATATTGATTACATCCATAATTTGGCAATTATTGAGCTGCTGAAGTTTAACAAAGATTTAAAAACGAAAACGCCCAAGTTAGAAAATATACAAATAACTTCACAAATGAAGCAATATTACGAGCACCGTATCCAAATGATTTCTTTATCAAACAATACAGATTATTAGTTCCCAAACCATCTATGCAGTTACAAGCTTTTGTTTCTCAATACTAGAATATTATCGGACAATAACCGCATTGTACTTTACAACATTGATATAATCTATTGTTTTTATTATTATTGAGTAACTATAAGATGCGGTATCTTGAAAAATTGCCCAATTCTGTTGCTTCGGTCAATCAAAGTTTTGAATTGATTTCGTACCTGATATTAACTGTGTTTTAACTGTCTTTATATTTTTTATCTATCTCAATATTTCTTTAGTACAATATCAATTCGCCAATAGCTTAATTAGATGAAGTTCCAAACAAGGCTAGAGATCTATTCTCTAAAATTATAGCAGATCTGTTCTGTAAAAATATCACCGTGAAATCTTAGGTGAAGTGAGCTGTAATTCTACCTAAGAATTGATACTATTGACAGCTCACTTCACGGTAATATTTTTTACAGAATAGACCAGTCATTACTTATTGAGGAGCTCGTGGCTAAGTAATAACAGCCGCACGGGTCGATCCATGAGGTTAAGCTACGCTTGCCGGGGTTGGTCCGTGGATGGGTGACCATCTTGACATACCGACACTCTACCGTGTCTCGGAAAGCACGTTAAGTCGTTGGTCCCGGCTGTCATTTGTGGATGTTTCACAGTCGTTACGGGTCGTCAGAAGCCCGAAAGTCTGACAACCAGTCTTGCCAAGGGGTATCGTATTACCCAGTTACTGGTTTGTGGAGGTCAGATAGGTAGTCGCTCCATGTAAAAGTATGAGACCAGTCATTACTTAAATAAGTAAATTAATCGTTAAAATAAAAGCAGCTAGAAGCGAGGCTAGATTCCTGTAAAAACTGGCAGTATGAAAAGCTAATACGGACGGCTAAAATATTATTTCATTGCTGAATATCCTAATTCTAATCCTAACTAATATTATAAATGCGAAAGTGAGTTTGTTTGTTTGTTACACATTCACGCTAAAACGGCTGAACGGATTTGGGTGAAATTTGGCACAGGGATAGAGCATGACCTGGAATAAGACATAGGATACTTTTTATCCCGATATTCCCGCAGGATCGAGACCTACGCGGGTGAAACCGTGGGGCGCAACTCTTTATAAAATAAAATCGCCGCCGTCTGTGGGATAAGGCTTTCAAAGTTCTTTATATATTCTGATGCTGTTTTATCATCATTTACATCATGTGTACTTCAAGTTTTTTGGGATAAAGGCAGAAGGACTTGTTATTTGCGATCTCATTGTTTACCATGGGACCTATAATGTCGTTTTTCCAAAACACTCATAAATCACTTGAGCTCTGGTTGTTTGTAAGTACACAAACACCTACACGAGAACTCGGAACAAATACCTGCAGGTTACGCAAATATTTGTGACGCGGTAGTCGAACCTGTGACCCTGAATATGTAAGGATGCTCTGCCCCCGCAAGTTCATAACTATTTCAATTTTCTATGAAGGATAACATACATACATAGAAAAACTCACGCTTTCTTCCCATGGGGGTAGGCAGAAACTATAGAAGGCTACCTACTAGGATCCTGACATAACTTTTCTGCGTCCTATACGTTTATACTTACATCATACACGTACCCGGTTTCAAATACTACGTGCCTGACTTTGACACTTCACCTTGACATCTGACCTGACTTTTCTGTGAAGGACACAGTAAAGTAGTAAAGGAAGGAAATGTTTGATAACGCCTTTTGGCAAACAGAAAATGACAGGATAATTAATGTTTTTTTATGCGACCTTTACTGTCCACTGCCGGGCAAAAGTCTGCCCCATAGTCTTCCACTCTTCCCTATGTCTTGCGTTGCCCTGCCCCGTTGGTTCGATTCCCGGGGCGGGCAGTGTTATTGGGTTTTTATTAAGGATTTCTTAGTAACAGCCCGGAGTTTGGAAGTTGGCGGTGTGATACCCCCGTGCCTTGGAAAGCACGTTAAGCCGTTGGTCCTGCGTCTGATCTCTCTCCGGTCGTGTTGGATTGCCGTCCCATCGAACTTTGAGAGTGAGGGAAGAGAGAGTGCACTTGTGTCTGCGCACACACTTGCGCATTATAATATCTCCTGCGCCGAAATTACTCCGTTGAGATTGGCCGCCGTGGCCGACATACGGTCTGGAGGACTATAATGTCTTGCGTTATCTAAAAATTACTTGATTCTAATTCACCTCAATAACCTACTCAAATCTATTTACAATTGTGAATTACGAGAACCATAGATAATGTATTAACTTCCCGTTAGTCTCTAAAACGAGGTCCTCAACGCCTAAATATGAGATCGCAACATATTATCTCATACACCTGTCCCTTTCTGGTACAGTACTACAGAAAAAGACAGAGCTAAGGATTGCACGCTCTAGTCACGACCAGAGGTTATGATATTAAAATGTGCTTATTTTCGAACTACAACCATTGGGCAACCAAGGAGTGGTGTACTCACTACTAAGAGCTGTACTCAGCTAAAGCTATGCTATCTATTTTGTTTTAGCTGATGTATGGATAGGAATATTATACAGGGTGTTAGGGTAAACACCGTTGTCACTCAAACCATGAGTAGTTGACTTAAATATAAAAATGAATGACCGATATAAAACAACAAAAAAGAACGTAATTTTCATTAAAAGATTTTAAAAAGTTTCTATTCGACACCGTGCTTGCTAGCGAAATAGCTGACTAACTGAGGGAGGGGTCGCGCTCGCGGCCGGTCAGGTCACGTCCCGCACCCCCCGCCCGTGGTGAGACGCAAGTTCGTTGCCCTAGCGCATAGAGCAACGAACTTGCGTCTCTTGTGGTAAAATTAAGATTTAAAAAAAAACGTAATTTTCCATTGATTTTACATTCTATAAATGAAACCAAACCATTGGTTGCAAGGATAATGGTGTTCACCCTAACACCCTGTAGTCGTTAAAAGCTGCTTGCTGAACATCTCATCTCCTAATAAAACCCACGACAGTTGAATCATTTCCCTGGGACTCGTCGATATTTAATTGATTCAGGTGTGACTTTATGGAAATTCATTATAAAATACAATAGACGTTGATATATTTAGTAACCTATTCTGCTTAACTCGACACTCGACTCACTCGACTCGGGACTCGTCGATCTTCATCGCTTTGGCGCTTTTCTGGTGGTCGCCACGTTGATTATGGCTTTCAGGAGTTCCATTGGTGAGGCGGGCTTGTCCTGAAAAAACTGTGTGTTAGTTAGCTATTCAATCTCATACTCATTAACTAAGTGTTCTGAGGCCCTAGACAAAGTGACATTCTATAAGCGATAACGATGATAGAAAAGGCAAGAATGTATAGGAATGACATAAGCTATCGAGAAGCTTATGTCAATCCTGTTGAAATTCGCTGTAGAAATACGTAACACTTTTGAAGCGATTGTCACTTGTCTATGCCCTCTGATCTTCCTTTTTTCTACTATTACCATTTGTCGTGGCTGACAGTTTTGAAGAACCAAAATAGTATTGAACTCTTCTTCAACATTTCTCTCTGCTTTATAAGTCCATCATCCGTTCTAGATTTCATCATGATTAGATTTTTATAAAACACTATTTTCGCTCTCGCTAATCTAGCGTAGCTTTAGCTACGCCTCCATCTTTCTCTCCGTTATCTTGTCGGGCGTTATGAAGCAACGATGCTGCTATAATTTGTATCGATCTACTATTTATTTATGGGAAACGAGACAGGACCAGATCTGGCACTAACTAACTGGTCGCCAGCTACTTTGATATCTGCCTTCCGATATCTTTTATAGGAGTGTTGCTGGTGTCAATAGTGAATCGAAAACACTTTTTTTTAAATTCAACTTATATTGTTCGGTGCCGGGTAATACGCTGAATAATTAAAGGCAATAAGTTAACGTCTTTTAATTACACTGCCGTTCTAATTCACACTGCAAAATTGATATATTTTACAGCGTCCCAAATTAGTCACAGGTCCATCACATACATGAAATAAGTTTTGCTTGTTGTTCTATGAAAGGCTAGAATAAAGGTATTCAAAAGTCGCTTTATTATTGACAAAACACGACTAGTTACTCATAATGATAGGTAAGTCACATTATTTTTATTAAAAAACATTTTACAAAAAAAAAAAACCGACTTCCAAAAAAAACACTAAAAAAGTGGAAAATAACTTTAATATCGGAAGTCGGTGTCTTTGCTTTTCAATTTCCGTTTTTGCCACCGACTTTTTTAGTGTTTTTTTTTGAAGTCGGTTTTTTTTTTTTTGTAAAAAGTTTTTATTTTTCACTTTTTAGTTGTGGCACAAATCCGAATACCTGCTATGTAAATAACAGTGAAGGAGTCAAACAGGATATCGTCTAGATAAACTTAGTGGGAAAAATACGTAATATTGAAGCTAACTCAAAAATTACGCAAGCAAAGTTAATAAAATTTATATGGGACCACCTCGGAAGCATAACCTACCAAACAAAAAAAGAATCATCAAAATCGATTCATAATTGGCGGAGTAATCGGGTAACAAACATACAAAAAAAAAAAAAAAAAAAAAAAAACATACAGACGAATTGAGAACCTCCTCCTTTTTGAAGAAGTCGGTTAAAAAGACGCTTTATTATTGACAAAACACGACTAGTTACTCATAATGATAGGTAAGTCACATTATTTTTATTAAAAAGAAAACTAAAAATAATAATAATACTTAATAAAAATAAGTAAATAATTATAATAAATTGGCTGGACCAATTGACCTCATTGCCATAAAACGTGGCAATGCCGCCAGTCTCTTGGGTACATTATCAGCCGACAGCGATGCGGAGGAATTTTTCGACGTCATATTTTAGTTATTAATTGTTTATTTGTATAGTTCGTTTTAATTAATAGTTAGGATTTAATTAGTTTATTCATAGTTAGTTGTATAAAATATAATATAAATAATTGTAATCTTCGGCTGTAATTTATTTTACCATCTAAATCTATTTGCGTTAGCTAACTAACTTTAACTTGCTCATTACGAACGACCCGTACGCTATTAATTCTATCGAACCAAATCAATTTATTCGAGGAGAAGATCTAAAATATCTATTACACAGCCCTATTGAAGGCTTTCATCTGCCCAGGCGCATCAAACTATCCCTCCCGACCTCTAGTTATAAATTAACCGAGTCACAGACGGTTAATAACTTAGAAATCGATAACCGATATGATTTCTCGATATTGCGGTTTGTTGGCATTTATGACCCGAATCACTATTCGTGGTAGAGGCACAGATTATTGTAGGATACAGAAGGGACGTTGGCGAAAAATGAGGATTTGTAAGTAGGTCGTGTCCTGTTCCACAACCAATGGGACACTTAGTATCGTATTCCAATTTCAATATTAGGGGGCTAAAGTTCTATGAAAAAATATTCATAAACGAGGCACGGGGGTATCACATCACTTACTTCCAAACTCCGGGCTGCTACTACGAAATTCTTAATGGATAAACCCAGTAACACTGTGCCTGAACCGAGAATCGAACCCAGGACCCCACGATCCCTGCGAGGGTTGTGGGAATGTCCGAAAGGGATACCGGGACCTTGGCAACAGGCAACTAAAGGAACACGGGTGTGTTTTAGTCAGTAAAAGTCTGACATACCCTTCCGCTCCGCCCAGAGCGGAAGAAGTCATTTGATGATTTCCCGCCCTAAAAAAAAAAAGGACCCCACGTTCAGCAATCCCGCGCTTGCGACCACGAGACCAACGGGACAGTCAAAAGCCTTTTTACAAGCTTTATATTAGCTTCCTCTGTTCGTATGTGTTTCCGGTTACTCTAATTGTCATCAATTTTTCAAGCACTTCCTGGCATCCGATTGAGATGAAACTTGGCATATTTATATAACTAACGAGACATTTTGACAAAATGATACCATGGAGGTGGTCTGATGATGGAGACGGAAGTTGGCCATAGGAATTCCTCAATCAAACAAGATAGCACCGTCGTGTTTGGACTCATTGGCTATGTATTAACTAGTGCTTTGGCATTTAGGTGGTGTTCAGGGTCTGATGTTGGAGCCGAAAGGTGGCCATGGGAAAATCCTTTTTAGTTAATTAAAAGCTTGTTTTAAAAAAGATTTTTACTTATATTTAATTTAATTTAACAGTGGAGCCAACATTACTTACTGCGAAGGAACTGAAACGCACTCTAGCTGTATTCCGCCTCTGTGGCGTTGTCAATGTCAAAATTGTTGTGGCATTTTGACAGCTCTTGAACGTGGCTTAGAATCACGTTCAGTTTCATTGAACTCCGAAATCCGCACTTGATACTGCCCTTTAATACCTATTTCTCCATCTGTAGTATAATCATTAGTTAATTAACGTAGGGTTTAGCTTTCTCCAGTAACTTAACGCTTAATATGTGTCATGCAGATCTGGTACGATTGAATATTTGTACTGCATTCCCGATAAACTAGCTGATTGGACTCAGTTTTATTAAAAAGTTTTTACCCGACTACGGCGGAGAAAAAAGGAGGGTTATGATTTTGACCGGTATGTATGTATGTATGTATGTATGTTCATCTGTTCCCTCATATCTTCTAAACGACTCATCACAATTTGACAAATGAGGTATCGTTGGAAGCGTCTTGGTCGTCCGCTGGTTATAGGCTATGTGACGTCACATTAAAAATGGCGCCCTCTAGAGGACATAAAGTCAGGAACTAAACTAAAAACAAAATATTTTTTAATCGTACCATGTTGGGTATCAAATGAAAGGGCTTAATGAGCACATTAATTTGGGTTTTAGTTTTTATTAAAGTAATAAAAACTAAAACCCAACTACGACTAAAAAGGTATAAACAAGACACCACAAGACAGACAAATTAAAAACCCGGAGTCACACGTAATCTGTTCGATTTATGCCCTAACATGTGTGACTCCGGATTTTTAATTTGTCTGTCTGTGGTGTCTTGTTTATACCTTTTTAGTCGTAGTTGGGTTTTATATCTAATATTTTTTTCTTAGCTCGCGGCTAAGTAATAACAGCCGCACGGGTCGATCGATGAGGTTAAGCTACGCTTGCCGGGCTTGGTCCGTGGATGGGTGACCATCTTGATATACCGACACTCTTCCGTGTCTTGGAAAGCACGTTACGCCGTTGGTCCCTGCTGTCATTCGTGGATCTTCGACAGTCGTTACGGGTCGTCAGAAGCCCGAAAGTGTGACCACCAGTCTTACCAAGGCGTATCGTATTACCCAGTAACTGGGTTGTGGAGGTCCGATAGGCAGTCGCTCCATGTAAAATACTGGTATTCAGCTGCATTCGGTTAGACTGGAAGCCAAACTCAACATAGTTGGGAAAAGGCTAGGCAGATAGATAATAGGTCTTTACCTATGAAATTGCCGTTTTGTATGAAAAAATTTAAACGAATTTTTTTCATGAATTTTTTATTTGTATTAATCGAAGTAATCACCCATGCAATCAATGCATCTTTGCCATCGCAGTGGCAGTTTATTGATGCCCTTCTTAAAGAAATCAGCTGGACGGGAGGCAACAAATTCTTCAAAGGCATTTTGTACTGCCTCTCGGGTATTGAATTTTTTTCCCGCCAAGAAGTTATCCAAATTCTGGAAAAAGTAGTAATCTGTAGGCGCAAGGTCTGGTGAGTAGGGCGGATGACGGAGAGCTTCCAACCCCAGTTCTTGCAACTTGGAGACCGTCTGCTGTGCAGTATGAGGTCGCGCGTTGTCGTGCAGGAGCAGCGGAGACGAGCGATTGACCAATGCTGGTTGGAGATGCGCCAGCTTCTCCATCATTGTGTTCAGTTCTTCACAGTACACATCTGCAGTAATGCTCACCCCGTTTGGTAAGAAGCTGTGATGAATCACACCGGCGCTAGACCACCAAACAGTGACCATCACTTTTCTAGGGGTAAGTTTTCGTTTAGGGCATTGTTTAGGTGCTGAACCAGGATCCAACCAACTTGCTGAGCGCTTGCGGTTATCAAACAGAATCCATTTTTCATCGCAGGTAACAATGCGGTTCAAAATTCCTTCATTTGTGTGTCTGTTGAGCAGTGCAAGGCACGTCTCGACGCGTACTTCGCGCTGGCGATCATTGAGTTCGTGGGGCACCCATTTGTCAAGCTTTTTTACCTTGCCAATTTGACGCAAATGGACCAATATTGTTTTGACGCTAACGTCGAAAGCTGCTGCTAATTCAGCCGTAGATTGTGTATCATCAGCTTCCACAATCGCCTTTAATTCGTCATTGTCGACCAAAGTCTTCGGACGACCGCGAGGTTCATTTTTCAGGTCGAAATTTCCAGAACGGAAGCGAGCAAACCAATAACAGGTGGTGCGTTGGTTTGTAGTGTTAGCTCCGTAAACGTCGTTGATGTTGCGTGCCGCTTGTGCCGCGTTGCTGCCACGACGGTACTCATATTCCATAATTACTCGAATTTTTAACGTATCCATGATGACGAAAAAGATTGAAATGCGATGAAAATGTAACACTAATCAATAAAGAAATGACTACTTTTGGAAAAAAAAAACCATGTTTTTAAAATAAAATTAATTTGAAATTAGAATTCTTAGCCAAACAAAAATTATTTTGATTTGAAATGGCCAGTACTGCAGAACGGCAATTTCATAGGTAAAGACCTAATATCTAATATATTAATCAACGCTGGTTTTGGTACCGTTTTCGAAGTTTTCTAAAGCACTTTTGCTGAAACAATTTGGCATAGAGATTCTGATTGCAACTCTGACTATTTTGACTTTCAAGATAAAGGAGCTTTGCTGTAAAGTAACAAAGCTCTGGTTTATTTTAACTGGGGTTTTAATTGGCCACGTTTACCCTTTATCTTGACAAGTCACTTACTACTTCCTTTTAGTAAATTTAGGGCAACAAAAGAACGTTTGTTTAGTAAATTAAGCGATCCATGAAATATGGCTACATACATCGTACTGCCAATATTCCCAACCAAAAAACAACGTATTATTGAAATGATTAAACTTAATTATACAGCAAACTTGTCCACTAATATATTTAACTCATTTCAATACAGTAACATTAAAAATACGGCGAGAGCACGAGGCTGCGTGTGCGCACACGACCTGTTTTTCATACATTTTGATCATGTTTTTCATACTTACATACTTCATACAGCGAATGTGTTAACATTAAAAATTACTTGCACTTGCTATCTTCAGTTATACGGGATGTAAGGGGTTGGCCAGACTGGCGAAACTGGAATAGTTTGCTTTATTAATATGTAGTGTCGTTGGATAATAGTAAAGAATTAGCTACCATGCGAGCTAAAGTGATAACATGAATGTCATATAAAAGGCTGTTAACCAAAAAATTTAAAGTAACTTTTATCTGCATGTACCCCATGTAAATAATATTATCCTAACTTATACAGGGTGTTAGGGTAGACACCGTTATCCTTGAAACTAGTGGTTTGGTGTCATCTATAATATACTTTTACAATGGGACCAACATTGAAATCGCAAAAAAAAAATCTGCTGTCCCATACATTTTGTCGATTTAAGTGAACACAAATGTATGGAACAGCTGATTTTTTTTTCGCGATTTCAAGGTTGGTCCCATAGAAAAAGTATATTTATCAGTATGTATTACATTATAACGGATAACTTTCGCATTTATAATATCAATCCTATCCTATCCTAATCCTAACTATAATATTATAAATGCGAAAGTGAGTTTGTTTGTTTGTTTTTTTATTACGCTTTCATGCTGAAACGGCTGGACCGATTTGGATGAAATTTGGCATAGGTGTAGACCATGACCTGGAATAGGACATAGGATTGTTTTTATCCCGATATTCCCACGGAATGGAGACTTACGTGGGTGAAACCGTGGGGCGCAGTAACTCCATATTCCGGAAAACTGCGTTTCTCGTATTTTACAATGTCCAAAACTTCAAGTCTTCGTTTTTTGCCCAGTTTCAATGTCAGAAACTAAGTCCCTGGGATTACCTATTTTCAGCAGTGAAATTAAGTAACATCCATCATTCAGCGGAAAGCTAAATAATGACAAACTTGCCTTCGGGTAATATAGCATCGTCAATTTTCGGCTTACTATATACTTATACTTAATGCTTCTCCATTTTCCAATTTTAATAAAGCCATGCCCAGTGGAAATGCAGACGGATCCTTGTGCGTGGATGAGTGATTTGTAAACCAAAATCAACCCATTCCCAACTCTTGTCTCACAAAACTAGTTACACTTACCTCATAACACAAACACGTCCAGCATCCCGCATCCAGTATCCAGTCTACGGATCGTTACAAAACAAGTCGTAATACAGGGGTCGTCGGCAGCTGATGTCGTTTTAATGATATCCTTTAATGCATAAATAATGCGAGCATTAGCGGCCATCGCGAATGGAAGCCATGATGCCATACTGCCGTGATGCAACACCTGATAACGTGGGCAAGATTTTTGTGATGCTGTGTGCGATATTTAAGAAGGATTAGAAAACGATAGCATAATTATTTGAATGCTTTTTATACCTTGGTGGGTAGGTAGGGTAGGCAGATAGGTAGGGTAGGTAGGTAGGTAGGTAGGGTAGGTAGGGAGAGTAGGTAAGTAAGGTAGGGAAGGTAGGTAAGGTAGGGAAGGTAGGTAAGTAGGTAGGGTAGGTAGGCAGGGTAGGTAGGTAGGGTAGGTGCGCCGTAGATAAGTACTTATTGGTACCCGTGTGAAGCCGGGGCGGGCAGCTAGTAGGCTAATAAAAAAATAAAAAAGAATATTACACTAATATAATATTACTGGATTTTATATATTCTATGGTTACAGGAGGAGCCTCCTTTACAATCCACAAAAAAAAAACGTTTCAATACCTAATGTGTGTGTTAAAAGTAGTCTGACAAGATCGATCGGGAATAGAAATGTAGAATTTAACAATCTGTCGAATCCTTTGGTTTCTAAATGTATAGTCAAGGATATTTTCGACCTAACATTCGTGTGGGATAAGGAACCATTGGAATTTACAGTGTTACTGTGAATCCGTCAATAGTTTCCCTCCGTATTAAAACGTCCTAAAAGCTTAATGGTCCTGTTTTGCTAATTAAAGGCTCGTACAAACAGGCGCGATATCGCAGGCGCGACAGGGAGCGGTACCTTTGTCGACAAAGGTACCGCTGCCTGTCGCGCCTGCGATATCGCGCCTGTTTGCACGGCCCTTAAAACGACCCATAATCAAAACGACACTTTAGCAAAATGACCTATTCGCAAATTGTCCTATGAGCAGAACGTCCTATTTGTAAATTACAGTAACACTGAAAAATTACTATCACCCGACTGAGGCGAAGCCAAAAAATTAAGGCTACGTGTTTGACCTGTATGTATGTAGGCATGTCTGTACGGTCGCGGCCTAAGAATGTTTAAGGATTATAATTGCATGCACACATCTATGTCACTAGGTCGATGATTCAAAATTCAAATCTATTTTCTAAACTTATAATTTTACTAAACCAGATGATGTTCTCTGAGAGCCTCTAGATGTTACCGGTAATGATAACGAAAAAACAGATACAATTCCCCTTGCTAAACCAAAACATGATTATATGTAATAATAATAAATCAATCCAAATAACACTAGTATTAGAAAACAGTGGGACATGTGATATAGTTACAAAAGCTGAGCGCGCAGCGTGACGCGTTATCAGAGTAGAACGTGCGCGGGCGCAGTTTCACCTTGTTGCGATGCAAATTAACAGCTTTCTATTGATTGGATAGAATTTTTGTTTACACTGATGAAATTCCCTTTGATTGGCCGTTTTTGTGGTGGCTGGTGAACATAAATTAGGCTTATAATGGCTAATGGCTCTAAAGTTAGAAACCGTGCAGTAGTGCAAAATTAACTTCTTTAATGTGCCTTGATAGCTTTCGTAATTTTGTGAAAATCATTTGTGTACCTAATAATTAGTGGTTTTGTCTAATAAACAGTAATAATAGTAGGTACACCTTTCCACCATATGCTCTAAGTTAAATAATGATTGTTTGGTTCAAATGATGAATCGGTTTTGAGCGAGCATTAAAGGGTGGCAGTGACACTTAATTAAATAAATAAAATAACTAACTACTATAGCTTACTTATTTGTACATTTGATTTTAATGTTAATTTTATCTTATTTTATTATAATTTTGTTTCAATTATATTTGTAAATATATTGCCTATCGAAATCCATGCTACTCGAAATAAATTATTTGAATTCGAATTTAATCCGTTTTGAGTATGAGTTATTGATTGTCCCAGGGCCAGATGTTATCAACAAACAACTTGGGTTCCAAATTCAAATAAAATTATTTATTTCCTTAATAAAGAATCTTGCACACTAGACGGCCAGGACGCAGCGACCAGGTAATCTATAAAAACCGATACGAATCGCGCACTTGGTCACATCGACCAAGACCATACAATACCACTATACCCCATTTTAAATAAGATTAGACATTAAAACAAACCCTTTTACAGTCCGTTCAACCGATTTTGACTTCTATACCATAGGCATAAGGATAGCATTAAAAGCAAAAAAAAAGTTACACAATACCAACTATCTACTGCGGCTGCCATTTGTCTTATCTATACGTCTAATCTTATTTCAAATGGAGTATAGATGGCCGGAGTATAATACAGGGTGTTAGGGTAGACACCGTTATCCTTGAAACTATTGGTTTGGTGTCATCTATAATATACTTTTTCTATGGGACCAACCTTGAAATTGCGAAAAAAATATTGGCTGTTCCATACATTTGTGTTCACTTAAATCGACAAAATGTATTGAACAGCTGATTTTGATTGACAATTTTTTTTTTGCGATGTCGAAGTTGGTCCCATAGAAAAAGTATATTATAGATGACACCGAACCACTAGTTTCAAGGATAACGGTGTCTACCCTAACACCCTGTATAAGTGTACAAAAGTTTGCCAGCAGCGTATTCTTCGTCTATATCAATACAATTTCAAAAGTTGTAACATAACGCAACATTACAAACATCAGCCTCCAAGCGAACAAATTACTCAAAATAGTACAATAGACAACTAAAACAACCACACATTATGTACACGGCCGGTAATACAAACAAAATTGTTGTCTATGCGTGTTGCGCGGGCGCAATGCGGAAGCGGCAACCGCACGCCGACAGACAGACAGACTAAACTATATGTATTACAGTGCAATTTTAGAGCTGGAGAGGTTTAAAATATGAGTTTAGTTGGTTGTCATACACTGGGTAAATTGTCTTAGTTACTGTTGGTAATTGAGTAGGCTGTCGTGTTAGTTAGAGATATATTTTTATGGCTAATGCGTGGTTGGAATGTAGAAGCTGTTTTAACGATGATTGCGGAATTAGCACCTACTCGTTCTAATATTTTAACAACATTTCTACAGTATTGCGCGAAAAGTAGTGTTTTAACTCACTTGCTCGAAAAATGAACTATTTCGGACGACTTCAGTCTCGCACAAAATTGGCGCGATATCGCGGGCGCGACAGGCAGAGCAACCCTTGCCGCGCCCGCGATATCCTTGAATGATAACGAAGTTTACCCTAACACCCTGTATAACTTTACGCCCTATAGAATTTATTATATGGTTTTTACTTTCAGTCACATAAAAGTATTCCGCCCATGGCAAAGCCATCAATCATTCGTTTAAACAAAATTAAAGTTCGCAATAAGTAAAGTTATTGAAATGCTAATGTATTTCCGACAACCCACACTTATTTGATTAGTTCACACAAAGCTGATAAGATACAAGATTAAATATTTATTTAATGAGATTAATTCAGTGATACTGCAGCGCTAAAATCCGTGATTGATAATAATGATAACATTGAAAGCTATCAAGCGAATTATGAGTCGTTACATTGATAAAATGTGTTGCGTTTGTTTTTAAACATTTGCGTAAGGCTTGTTAACTTTTAACCGACTTCTTCAAAAAGGAGGAGGTTCTCAATTCGTATGTTTTTTTTTTGTATTTATGTTACGCGATTACTCCGCCAATTATGAATTGATTTTGATGATTCTTTTTTTGTTTGGTAGGTCATGCTTCAGAGGTGGTCCCATATAAATTTTATTAACTTTGCTTGCGGAGTTTTTGAAGTAGCTTCAATATTACGTATTTTTTCCCACTTAGTTATGTATGTTATGTAGACGATATATTATTTGACTCCGTCACTGTTATTTACATAGCAGGTAGCGGTATTCGAATTTGTGTGGGGGTAGATACCACCACTAAAAAGTGAAAAATAAAAACTTTTTCCAAATAAACAACCGACTTCCAAAAAAACTGTTTTTTTGGAAGTCGGTTGTTTTTTTTTTGTAATAAGTATTTGGTATTTTCTGCGGTGATGAAATGGAGAATAAAAATATGATGATTCGATGATGTTATTGCATCGGTTGAAGATACTATAACTGCATTAATTCATAAACTAATTTGATAATAATTTCGAATGGTATCGGTATAATACAAAAACAATGATAAAAATTACAATACTAAAAACAAAATAATATAATCATAGCAGGATGTCAATGATTAAGATATATTTTTTCCTGAAATCAATATACAATTATTTAAATTGGTATGATCTAGCATTCTAATGACCTCACAAAGGGCAAATACCGATCATAAAAAGAATAAACAACAAATCTCCCACAGCATGTAAATAATTTCCCATTCACATCACCGCAACCCTACTTATCGAGTAAAAACTTACAAATACCTCACAAGAAATAAGTTCATTAATATTCCCCATATCGGAGGAACACGCGAGCCAAATGCTAATTTGTTTTTTCTATCCACTGACCGGACTGGTTGCTCCAGAGCCCATTACGGGAGTAACCAGGAAGTGGTTGGTGCACCCTCAATTACCACGAAGAAATGGAGTAGTGGGCGGACACACGGACGGCAAGAATGCAGAGCAGATAGACGAAAATGTTTTATTGTACAGCGAAATTGTAAGTCTGCTATCCAGAGGGCCTAGACAAGTGGCAATCGCTTCCAAAGCGTTTCGTTTTTCTACAACGACTTTCAACAGGATTGACATTACGATAGCTTGTCAGTCCTATACATTTTTGCCAATTATGTCATCGTTATCGCTGATAGAATTTCACTTTGTCTAGGCCCTCTGAAGTGAAATTGACAAGAGTGATCACGCACTGGGTGCCAGACATGGGGCGTTGTCGCCGACGGAGACCAAACAAACGCTGATGTGATGAGTTAGAGGCGTTAAAGGTTAATTGTCCGGAGACAGCAATACACAAAGATGAGTGGAAGGCTATGGCGGTGAGTTTTGCCCATCATGGGGACAAAACAGGTTGAAAACAAAACCAGTGAAAATGAGTGAAGCAAATGTAGTTCTTTGGTTCAGTAAATCTGTATATTGTGTGACGAAAAAGTTTTATTCAGTAAAATGGAAACGCGTCAACTGAAGATGTTACTTTGCTAAATTGAAAGACCTATTATTGCATGAGTATGTAGTCGTGTAACAGTTTGTGTAAATGGCGTCTAAAAATAAGTATCCAAGAAGCTAAAGCTTAAAGTCTTTTAAGGACTGTGTAAATGTGACACTAAAATATTATGCTAGTATCATACGAAGCCGCAAACTGCTAAAGTTCTGTTTTGTTTATGGCATAAACATTTAACAGCCCATTACATGTGCCAATACACCGTGCATTCAAAGTACAAAACAAACAGCGATGGTCATTTAACCATAAACAGAAGTCCTCACGATTAGTATAACTGTGCCTCCCTATTGGGCTTATAATTTCTATTCCGTATCCGCGCACTTTCCCAGCCGTATGTCACGGAGCACGGCTGCGTTTGCGCACATAACACTAAATCGGCGCAGGTTTAGTGCGCCGGCGACACGCCCCCAGTTAATTGGTGTCGTCCGCGATGTGCAGGAATGCGCAGCACCGCGGTAATGTTGCGGTCCAATCCCGCTGCAGTTTTATATTTAAAGGAAATGAACGCTTTTATGTCTTTTGTTTCTGTGTGGCTCTGAAAAATGGATGGCTCGATGGAAATTTTATTGGCGTCTTTGCGTGTGAGTGGATTGAAAATGTCGGCAATGCTACTGTAGTACGCTAATGATTGCAGAACCTCCAATTAAAAGTTGCGTATCGTTTCTTAGATTTTTTTTTTCTTATTTTTATACAAATCAAACAAGACTTTTAATTAAAATTCACGTTGAGCAACCACAAAGGTTTATGTTATATTTTTATCACATTTTTATTGCATTATCGACGTGGTGTCTCAGGCATTTAAGTTTTATGTCCACATAATGTTTGGTTATGTCCATAACTAAACCGGAGAGGGCGAAGACCTCACTAATTGCTTGCTGGTAATTTTTACGTCTTGATCGAAATGTCGGACCGGGCCCTCTGAGGAATGCCGCCGGCGACGTATACCGCTATGCGTTACAACTAGCCTAGGGTTGATTAGAAACGAATTTGATGCTTTTATTTTAACTCGATTTTTTTTTGTTGTAATTATGTCTTTTTAATTATCTCGAAAACATCGTGAGTAGGTATACCGACATATCCTAGAAGAAAAAAATCCAAGACGTGACATCGACCAACCAGCACTGCGCCCTCGTGGTGGATCCACTCCCTCTCCCTCCCAACAGTGGCCCATTGTGGGCTGATTGTGTTTATGCTATGCTTAATTATTTTTTCTTGTAATTACCTCGAACCGTACCCGAGTTACATCCCATATCGACCACCCCATTTAATTTAGCAGGACTCAACAGATAAAAGCCTTCTACTTATTATTAAAAATAAATAAAGTGCACAAAATCAGCTTTTACTGTTCAACGTATTTTACGTTGAACAGTAAAAGCGGATTGTTATTATAATAACTTGATTCACAAATGACTGAAAATAGCAGTACTTTCAACATTACAGAAACACATACCTAATCAATTTAAAATTCCCGCACATTTGTCAGCTGAACATAGCGGCCGTGTGTCAGATTCTATTCCGCGTTCCTACCGCTGCTATCATAACCAGTTATTAGGGTTTAATATCTAACTGAACACTTTAACTGGCTGAAAATATTCACTTAGGAATGCTAGGAAATTATAGCGTTCTTCTACTGACACGAGAAATGGGTTTTTATTAAAATTGTATAGCTTTAGCAAGTACCGCCCTGCAGAGGCCCGGAGACAAAGTGACATTCTATCAGCGATAACGATGATAGAAAAGGCAAAAATGTATAGGACTGACATAAACTATCGAAAATCTTATGTCAATCCTGTTGAAAGTCGTTGTAGAAATACGAAACGCTTTCGAAGCGATTGTCACTTGTCTAGGCCCTCAGGGTGACCTATGTTTAAGGATACACTTCTGTATATTGTAAATGTAATGTTTGTACAATATTGACACTGTTTTTTAATAAAGAAAATATTGTTATAAAAAAAATAACTGTTATATCTTCACTTGACAGTTGTTACATCAGAAAACTTTGTAGAAAACTCTGAAAAATTAAGTTAAAATTCGACGGACGGCTTTTTTTTTTTTAATAATTAAAGTTCATTGAGGTAAAAGGTAAAACACTAAATACAAAGCTTAAATCTACGAAAAATTATTTTATGTGCCTGAACAAGGTCATCCTGTGTTTCAGGCGAAGCAAGGCATAGTAAGTTCGGCTTTAGAAAAATCGTGCTGTAAAAATTAGTTATATCCCATTATTTCTTAGGAAGGAAACATTTATAATATAATCATCACTAATAAAGAATTGTCGCCTTGCCGTCGGCGTCCGCGTCGGTCTGATTTATAACTAAGATGAATCATTCCCTATAGTGACGAACTTCTTCCCAGAATCTTGAACATATTACGCTGTTGCGCTTGCCGTTGACGGCAAGACATAGTGTTCACTTTTATTAATATTGACATCTGTATTTACCTATGTTCTACAAATAAAAATATTTGAATTTGAATTTTGAATTTGTTCTTGCAGAATCTTTTTGTCATTTGTTGCCATCACCATGAATCCTTATAAAAAGTCGAAGAACGAACATAGTGGGTATGTCCGTTCTCAGCACTTTAGTATCCGGCCCGAATCTCTGATGAAATGCCGGTACCCTATTCTGAAAAAACATTTTACCCCTGTCTCGTTGGTCTGGTCGCAAGCGCTACCGTTAAGTACAAGGTCCTGGGTTCAATTCCCAGGTCGGGCAAAGTGTTATTGAGTTTTTCGGTCAGGAATTTCTCAATAGAAGCTCGGAGTCTAGATTTGTGCCTGGTTGATGGCAATAAGCTCGCCCCTATTACAAGGGACTTAAACATAACTGACGTAAAAGTGGGTGTACTATACATATAGGTACACCTCTGCCCATCCTTTCTGGGAATACAGGCGTGATGTTATGTTATTCTGACTCTCCTTCTAAACTACAGTTACGCAACTCCAGATGTAACCACATAATCAGGTGCGAAGTGTTCCCTAATTAATACTTCACATATCATTGAGTCGTCAACAGGTTCGAACCTGGGTACCGTAACACAAATGTTGGACTAACACATTAGCGCCCTGTTTGGCTGATCAACTAATATTTTGGGCACCTTTTGACTTGAAAGGATTTTGTTTGAGCATTTCTTTTGGTAAACAAGGCATGAGTGTTTGAGTATATGTTTTTTTTTTTAAATTTCATTTCTTGGTTAAATAATAATGCATGTTGTTTCACAGTGACTGGTTTTGTATTTTTTTCTTTCTGTTTCTCTTTTATTTGTGTTACTCTGACAATACTTGAATGTTTTATTTGTTGAAAAATTAAGGCTGACGCAGCCTTGGGCGGGCCGCAACGCAATAAAAATCCTACTACATAATTTTCGTACATTTTCTATGAACCAATGCTCACTAAAGGCGGGCCGCACCGCAAATTAAATAAAGTTAATAATTGATATTATGAATTATTAACTTTATTTAATTTAGTAATAAATTAGGTATTAACTTTATTTAATTTATGTTAATAATTAATTAGGCATTAACTTTATTTAATTTAAGTTAATAATTAATTATTAACTTTATTTAATTTGCGGTGCGGCCCCATTCAAGACACTTGTTTTTTATGAACCAATGTAATACGGTACGCAACCCTTAGTGTGCGAGTCCGACTTGGCCGGTTTTTTCTACAAATTGCGTGTTTTGCAAAGCTCCCGCGGGAAGTCTTAAAATTAATCGAGGGAAAAATAAACGCTGGTTGATAATAGCTACTTTTAATAACTAGTCCTACACTTTTGTAACTAATAGTTTCTGTATTTGAAAGAAGTATCGTTCGAGGACAAAAAGCCTTGAGAAAAGACTACAATCCACAAGACTGGAAGCGTAGGATACGTCGCTGATAACGCTTCGGGGAAGCTTCGCCTAAGTCCAGCAGTGGGCTTCTTACGGCTGAAATGATGATAAGGGCGAGTTTAAAACACATTTTATCATGAGATTCGGCAGTATATTTATTGATTATGGACTCGATCAGGGATGTAGAAACCATGGGTAAAATTCAGTCTGGTACACACGGCTACACATCAAGCTATACATTTCCAGTTTAAGATGATCTCGCATTGTAAAGGATTTCCGTATAATGCGAGGTCAGCTTATACTGGAAATGTATAACTTGATGTGTAGCCGTGTGTACTATCGAGAAAATTCGTGTGTGGCAACGAAAATATTGGCACAACGGTTATCGCCGACGATAAAATAACACATAATAATATTATATTTAAAGATGATTAAATCGCAGCATCGTTTGTCTTAAGTAGGGCGAGCGCAAATGTCATTGCTATTATTGTTCGTACAATGCTCCGGCCATCACATATTATGCCACCTCTACACATTAGCGAGCATTGACGCGTGATTTATTTCCATTCAGCTCTAGTCTATCAAAGTAGCTAATCCGCTCAGAGTTTTGAAACTGCGTTCGAAAATAATTCTGTTTTATCAATCTTTCTATCCTTCTTCGAACTAACTATGTTGGGACCGGCTTCCAGTCTACCCGGATCAGCTGAATATCATCAGTATTTTACAGGGAGCGACTGCCTATCCGACCTCAACAACCCAGTTACTGGGGTAACATGATACCCTGTTGTCAGACTTTTGGTTCTGACTACCCGTAATGACTGTCGAGATTTACGAAGCAGAGCCACGACCAAAGGCTTAACGTGCTTTCCGAGACACGGTCTAAATATGTAATGGATGGTCACCCATTCACGAACCGATCGCGGCAAGCGTAGCTTAACATTTAGATGTAATGAGTAACCCACGAGCCTCTAATAATGATGTTTTGTGCGAACGTGTAAAGTTGGCATTATTATTGAAATTGAAATGGCTACGGTTATTATTATTCGTTCGATTGTTTCTCGATTCATGATTATTATTTTTTTACCTTGATAACTCGGTCGGTGTTACAGTGTCGAATACATTGACATCAATAGAAATGAGGATCGTCGGTTTTTGAATATTTTATAGCGTAGCCTATAAAATGTTCTAGTGGTATTAAAATGTCTTATGCTCACGTATCGATCTATGAACAAAGTTTTGCTGACAAACAATCTCAATAATCCTTTGGAAGAGGTCTATGAACAATGCATTTATAAGTTTGGCTCTAAATAAACAAACCAAGAGAGCAGTGGTGGCCCAGTGGTAACGGCCACGACTTACGAGTTGTAGATCGTAGGTTCGAACCTGACAGGCGCTTTACTTTGTGTAGATTATTTCATCGCCACTGCTCTCAAAACGGTGAAGGAATACATCGTGAGGAAACCGGCATGTCCTAGAACCAAAAATTCGAAGACATGTGACATCTACCAACCCGCACTGGGCCCGCGTGGTGGATTACGGCCCGCTCCCTCTCACAGAAGACGGCCTGTGTCCCAGCAGTGGGAACATTATAGGCTGATTATGTAAACAAACCAATTATTTTAGCCTGTTAAAACTATTCTGGGCCAACGAGACGCAAGCCTCTCAATTATCACTTTTCAATTAGGTAGAACCAGAGAGAAACAAGTGGTTTCTTTTAAACTCTCTGCCAGCTAATATGCTCTTCCACGTATAACCCGTCAGCATTTAAGCAAGAGTAAACAGCCATCTTCTGGGCTAGACTTCATCCGTCGCCTTCCATCCGGTGAGATCGAGTGCAAGAGCTGGCCCATATCACATTTTTTTATTTTTTTATGTCCAACACAATACCTATATTTTCAGTCAAGAAAACCACGCGACAGCTTAAACGGGTCAAAAAACAAAAATTCAAAACCATTCACCTCCAATATTTGCCTCCTACAAACACATTACGGCACCGTTAAGCACACCTTCGGAGTCCCACCGAGACCTCTACCGACCCACTTTTCTCACCGTTACCATGAGTCACAGACTTTCCAGTTTCCACCCATAGTCGCAGAGGAAGTCGCTAAACGCAGGAAAACTGTGAAAGCCATCAGTAGGCTTTTCACAGGAAATCGCCTTCCATACAAAACATGTTATTATTTTACTTGTAATTGTTATTGCACTCATTTTCTCGGCTGTCTAAGGGGAAGTATTTGATGTGCTGTCTTTATACAGGAACTGAAATTGAATTCATTGGCATCCTCTTAAGGGGTCATTGTACTCATCATTATGAACAACTTTCAGTATTGGAACAACCCTGAAATTACGAAATAAAATCGGCGTTTCCCTACACTTTGACCAGTTATGCGAACATAAATGTAGGGAACAGCTGATTATTTTTTCACCCTGTAGGTAAATGCTTAGTAGGTCAGTCACCGTAGACACAAAAATCGCGTTAGGTCGCAAAAAATTGCACTGTATCTACTGATTTTTTTCTTGTTAGGATAGCTATACTTACCAGTAATGTAAAACCAAATTTGCAGATTCGAAAGACCTGTACTACCTCGGTCCTCGAAAAACTTCAGTTTTTTGAAGCCAATTCGTCTTTGATTCGTGCAGATTCAGACAATTTTCCTATTGATCCGCCATTGCGCTCATGTTTTTTTAAAGATATAATTTAGACGTATGAGGAACAGGGTGTAAAGTTCACTCATCCTCTATAGAAAAGGGAGGATCCTCCGACCAGACGGGTGTGTCTGGCAGGCAACTCCCCAAAGATTGATGTCGGAATCTTGTATATATGTCCATCACGGTAAACTCCAATTGCGGGATGCAGGATTTATGTGATTTCAGGATTTTTGTGTAACGTCAGGTCTTTGATGCGTAGTTCGCATGTGGCGATGTAGATACCACCACATTTTAAATGAAGAAACTCCAATAACAAAGACAGCAATCTCCTTTTAAAAGAACAATTAAACATTAGATAATTAATTTCTCTTAAAGCATCTTACATTAATTTCAATTAATTAGATAACATTTCAATAAGCTCTTATAACTATTATCGAAATTCTAACACCATAACAGCATCATTGACTTAACAATATTCTTAACATTACAAGCAGAAAAAGTAATTACGTCCGATACAAAAACACATCTCATCGTTCACAATACATCTATTAATTAATAGAAACTTATCATGGCCGAAATTTCACTCTTAAGTAATATTCTTGCTTGGCTTTCGTCTTACGAAATATTATAGTAACTTGTCGATGGGTCTATCAATCTTAAATCTATTTTTATGGCCGCCAAAGCTTTGGGACTTGAGATGCCTTCTTATAGTCTTCTTGGATTTAGTCATGTTCTTGAAAGTGTTTTTGTCTCTGCAATACTCCTTAAGATGACAGGGACAGCAATAGACTATTAGGCCCCAACTCTGTTTAAGATTTTACGTTTTTTGCTGACAATTTAGATTTTTTGGTGACCTTATAGTTCTTACATCAATATTTCTTCGCCTTAAAAGGATCGGTTAGATTCGTACCTCACATGGGGTGCCCTTACCAAGCAGTCGCTTGTTTTAATTGGTATAGTTTATGCCCCTAGGGTTTCCTGGGGCTTCGCAGCCACAGGAAAGTCCGGTTAAATAGTTACGGCCTCAGAGGTCAACTACGAGATGCCTTAGTAAAAAAAAACATTATTGGCAACGTTTCTGAGACTCATACTCAAAGCATTAATTTCAATTAAACCATTTACAGGCACTTTTGAATAGTCTAAAGAGTCGGTCAGTTAGTAAGAAAGTTGAAGCTAGTTGCCCATTCCAAAACGTAGAAATCCATGGCGAAGAACGGGCAAGAAACTCCAAGGACACTCTTTTAAATATGATATAGTTAATACAAAATCCTGGGTATCTAAAAATTTTAACCGGGTGCCTAAGACCCTATGATTTTTGCAACTATCTCCTGCGTCAATTATAGAGTCTTTTTTGCATAATATAATCGATCATGTTCTGCATTTACCTACCAATAATTCTATAAATAATTCTTCTAACAAAGAACTTCATAGAAATATGTTTAGCTATAACTTTATCAAAGCCACACTCTATCGGCACCTCTTGGCATCGAAATAAAATGACACTTAGTGAAAGTGAGCGGCCCCCGGCGATTCATCGATGTCATATATCATGCGGATGTACCTACCTACTGACAGAATGCAGAGATGACAAAGTTGTCGGAGTTCTTTTAAGGAGGAGGACAGGAGGGTCTAACTAAACCCCCATAACTAACTTAAGCCCCCATTTTCACAATTCAAGTTTTTAACAATTAAATCGCACCGTAAGTGAGGGTTCAGTACGTATAGCTAACTTTTTCTGTAGACCTATTTTTAACCGTCTTCTTCAAAAAGATGGAGGTTCTCAATATTCGTCTGTAAGCTTTGTTTTTCTTTTTAAAGTATGTTCCGCGATTACTCCTCCAATTATGAATCGATTTTGATGATTCTTTTCTTGTTTGGTGGGTCATGCTTCAGAGGTGGCCCCATATAAATTTTATTAACTTTGCTTGCGTAGTTTTTGAGTTAGCTTCAATATTACGTATTTTTTCCCACTTAGTCTATGTAGACGATATATTGTTTGACTCCGTCACTGTTATTTACATAGCAGGTAGTGGTATTCCAATTTGTGTGGGGTAGCTATAACAACTAAAAAGTGAAAAGAGACCGACTTCCGAAAATAAAGTTATTTTTCGCTTTTTTGTGTTTTTTTTTGGAAGTCGGTTGTTTTTTTTGTAAAAAGTTTTTATTTATGTCAGTGGATTTGGAGGTTACTCGACAAACAAATGGCCTTTATAGACCTTCTTAATGATTGAGCGACACCTGCCATGTTCTTACGGTTACTTGGGGCTTTTGGGTCTCTCATCACACTCACATCTCAAGTGGCTTACGGCATCCAGCTATTTTGCACTGACTATTCTGACTTGCAAGGTTCATATTTGCCATGAAATCTCTTTAGCTTTGTATTTCTTTGCATTACCGTCATGGCGTTAGTACTATTATTTATCCTGTGGTCATGGTGACATCTTATTCAGACCAAGTCGTTGGATGTCTACTTAGCAGTGCAATAGTTACAATATGACAGGTGCTCAACGCATTATACAAGATATTTAATTATAATAACATTTCATAATTATGTATGTATGCAAATGAAAAATATTTTTGCACCCTCTGGATTCACATTACGAGTTACAATGTATCGTGTCTTCTCGTCTCGATAGCGCACCTTTTAAAAATCGAACAGAATCTTTAAAAAACCATATTTTCCATTTATTCCAATCTTAAAAACCGTTAAGTGCCCATTGAACGCTAGATTATTTCAAATTGGCCATAAACCTATAACTTTATGAGCCAATTACACACATCAATAGTTTTATCGAAAACATTTAACATGGATTTTATTACTTTATTGATAAATAATAATTATATGTACATAGATTGGGGTCCATTATTGTCAATTGCAATGCAGTTTGAAAAAAAAAAATATTGGTTACTGGTAGCTGTTCGATATCGAATATTAATTTAATGCTGATGAATATTTAAATATTAATTACTTACTTTAATAACAGTATCTATAGATTAATATTATCTTTAGTTGCATAGGATTATTATCGATTGGCTGATTTGTTTTGTCTGTGCCTATATTTTTCAATCTTTTTTCACCGCCATTTGTACTTGACAACATTTGAAATAATCACGAGACGTTTGTTCGTACTAAAAGCTAGTTTTCCATTCTAAACTCAAGCTAAATAAGTAATTTACACACCCCATGCAACACTCAATCACATAATTATATTTTCCGCTCGCACGCTGCGCACACGCACCGGTAGCGAAATGGAAAGTCAACACCGGATATGTGCGTGCGCTTTCCAATACTTGCAATTAGTATATCACTTATAAGGGATTAGTAATTATGAGAAAACAGTTCGTGTAACTAGATCTGTTTTGATTGATAGAATATTGTAATAATGTCTTGATGGAAAGCTGTGAAGCTGTCAGATTAAATTGAAGTGACAGGTTTCTGGACTCAAATGAGCTTTTAGATGCGATTCTCCTTTGACGGCATAAAAAGAGCGAAGTTAACAAAGCTGAGTGGGAAAATTCATTGAAGAAACTTTGCTAAGAACGTTAAATTCTGCTGTGAGAAAGTACCTACTCGTCGAAGAAGATTCGGTGGAAATGCTACATCATCATCATCTGCCTAGCCTTTTCCCAGCCATAGATCAGCTTCCAGTCTAACCAAATCGGTGGAAATTCAACAGAGGTCCAAATACTGTAATTCCCCGAACGGTTAGGCAGAGGTGTACCTTACTATGTACACCCACATTTCGCCAGTTATGTTTAAATCACTTGCAATAGGGGGCGAGCCTATTGCCAGCAATCGGGCACAAATCCAGACTCTGGAATGCTACTGAGAAATTCCTGATAGAAAATCCCAGTAGCTGCCTGACCTGGGAATCAAATCCAGGACCTCGCTCTGCAGTAGCGCTTGCGACCACTAGACCATATATTTCTGCGCTATATATTTAATTAACAATCTAATAGTAATCAATTATCATAATAACAACAACGACCGCCATGTTTTAATTTTAAACTAGATTTACAACCAAAGCTATTGTTTATTCAAATTGATTTAAACCAATTAGGCCAAGGCTGTCCTCTGTTACTTACAAAGTCACAAATGTAATAACGAATTATTCCACCAAACATTATGTACGTTATTACTGTAATTAGTATATTCACACCGTGTAATTAAATAAGATATTAGTCTGATTGTCCACTGGTAAAGCGAGGCTAACCGGAGAGATTATAATACTGGGTGTTAGGGTAGACACCGTTATCCTTGAAACTAGTGGTTTGGTGTCATCTATAATATACTTTTTCTATGGGACAAACTTTGAAATCGCAAAAAAAAAATCAGCTGTTCCATACATTTGTGTTCACTTAAATCGACAAAATGTATGGAACAGCTGATTTTTTCCACTCCACCTTGAATTTTGATGTAGCGTCAAAATGAAGTTTATTGAAGGTTTTACTCATAGCAATTTTATTTTATTTTATATGTTCCACCCGCGTAAGTCTTGATCCCGTGGGAATATCGGGATAAAAAGTATCCTATGTCTTATTCGAGGTCACGGTCTACCCATGTGCCAAATTTAATCCAAATCCCTTCAGCCGTTTGCTGCAGCAACATCCTAATCCTAACTAATATTATGAATGCCAACGTGAGTTTGTTTGTTACGCTTTCGCGCTAAAACGGCTGTACAGATTTGGATGAAATTTGGCACATGGATAGACCATAACCTGGTTCAGGATACTTTTTACCCCGTTATTCCCACGGAACCGAGACTTATGCGGGCGGAACCGCGGGCAGCAGCTAGTAAAGTTATAAGTTTCTCACTTAATTCTGAGCTAGCCAATAAATTCATCATTGGCATATCCCTCCTCCTAAGCCCTCTAACAAAGCGATATCAATACGCTTTCGCTATTTAACTGACTTTACACACTCAATGACACATAATTTATTTATTAGCACCGCGGGCGACCGTAATCTGCGCGCGCTTCCGCTGTGCCACCTGCGCCTGCGCAGCGAAAGTTGTGTATTTGTCAACAAGACGCGATAACAGAGAGTAGATAGGTACAGAAGGCTAGTTGCTGTAAGATTGCGGATACACGAGATGAATGAGATTAAACTATGGCGTGTAATCTGCGGATGCATTAGTATACAAAGTCAAACGTAGTGTTGGATGGCCTCAGACTAGGCGGTGGATGATCTTCGCTGTGTATCTGTCTGTTAATGAATGGATAGGAGTGGGTAAGTATTGAACTCAGTGCTGTGTTGTTCGTTAGGCTTAAACAGTTTACTTTAAGTTTACATTCTAAGTCATCATACCGTTTTAAACATAACATAACAACACGCCGGTAATCTCCGAAGGGTTAGGTAGAGATGTACCTATAGTAGGTAACCGTACCGTAGTGTCTTACGTGCGACACTTTAATGTAACTTGTGTGTCACAGCAGTGTCCCACATAAGTACATTCCAACCTATTTGCTATCATATTTAGAACGATATTGGCTGCAGCTGGCCCGCTGGTTTTATTTGAATAAATAAATTAGCTTCAATGTTGTAATGAAGCTTTTCGATGACCAGTTTTCCATATAAAAACAAATGAAAGCTAGCTTCCGCATTGACCTGTAGTCTATCTGGATGATATTATAATAACTTTCTGTCACTTTTATTGACATAGTGGTACCTATTCGAATTTGTGTGAAAAAAAAACACTACCAAGTGAAAAATAACTTTAATTTCGGAAGTCTGTGGCAAAAACGAAAATTCTAAATCAAAGACACCGACTTCCGAAATTAAAGTTAATCATTTCACTTTGTAGTTATTTTTTTTTGGAAATCGGATGTTTTTTTTTTCCAATTTCAAGTTACACTTCTGTATCCAACGTCTTCTGTGGAACAAGCTAGTGTAACAATTTATGAACATTAAAGGATGAATTATATCTTGTTATTTTACTCTTGTGAGTTCTAGTCGCGTTTGGTTTTTTTATTTTAGTATTCCACGATGGTCTTAGGCTGTTATGCATTTTAAAGAGCGGATGCGACACGTTCCTAGCTTTCCCACGACGTTATTGTGTATTAAATATTGCTATTAGAACGCCTTGGAATCTATGGTAATAAATCGGTCGGTGAAAACAGGACTTGAGATTTCTTTTTATGATTATAATGAATGATAGAATATGTATACTGGTATAATATCGTTATCGTTGTGTGTTTATCATGATTTATAAGTAAAGATATAATAGATATGTCTAGATAGACGGTCAAAGCTGTGATGAACTCGTAGAAAAATAGCGTCCAACTGTTAGCCGCTAAAGACACGTACACTAGAAAACCACAATGACGTGGCGCACGCGAGTGTAACGGCTCCCACAAACAGACGCGACTTGTCGCACGACGTGACGCCGCTGCATTGATCACGGTGAAGTTTTCTCAGAAATTCTTTTGTTAAAAGCCGTGTCGCGCGACATGTCGCGCCAGTATGTAAGAGCCTTAAAACGTAGCGTAGTCGGTGGCAAAAAACGAAAACTGAAAAGCAAAGACACCGACTTCCGAAATTAAAGTTATTTTTCACTTTTTTTGTGTTTTTTTTGGAAGTCGATTAATTTTTTTGTAAAAAGTTTTCATGTTTTATTGTGTTTAGATAACGGTACCAATCACATCTGCGGGGTTCCGCTAGTTAATTTGATTTGGCCCCGTCAAACTTTCATATTGTTTCCATCTTATTTATAACTCTTATTCTCTTGTTACAGGTAAATATCGACACAGCCACACTACTGACAAGTCAGGTAAACCCAACATGGACCCCAGCGTCAGAACATCAATTTCTCTCCGTTTATGTACGTTTGAAAACGAGAAAAACCTATTTTCCTTCGCCACGACCAGACGGATCATCAATTAACGCGTTCTTTGGCTAGTTTATACTAGTAATAGAAAATCTTATTGCGTGTTATGGCTATTTTAATTCTGAATCCAATGGGAAAAGAAGTTTATAGCAATTGTGATTGGTGCTTGGCGATGGTGATATGCGCAACCTGCACTCAGCCACATAAATCAATGGCGACGTTAAGACCTCAAGAGTGTTATTAACCGACTTCTTCAAAAAGGAGGAGATTCTCAATTAGTCAGTATGTTTTTTTTTTTTTTTTTTTGTATTGTATATTTGTTACGCGATTACTGCGTCAATTATGATTCGATTATGATGATTCTTTTTTTGTTTGGTAGGTCATGCTTCCGAGGTGGTCCCATATAAATTTTATTAACTTTGCTTGCGTAATTTTTGAGTTAGCTTCAATATTACGTATTTTTCCCACTTAGTTTATCTAGACGATATCCTGTTTGACTCCTTCACTGTTATTTACATAGCAGGTAGTGGTATTCGGATTTGTGTGGGGTAGGTATCACAACTAAAAAGTGAAAAATAAAAACTTTTTACAAAAAAAAAACAACCGACTTCCAAAAAAAACACTAAAAAAGTAAAAATAACTTTAATTTCGGAAGTCGGCGGCAAAAAACGGAAACTGTAAAGCAAAGACCCCGACTTCCGAAATTAAGTTATTGTTCACTTTTTTAGTGTTTTATTTGGAAGTAGTTTGTTTTTTTTTTGTAAAAAGTTTTTTTGGGTCTAATTCAGGACTAGGTCTCAATAAAACGAGTGATTAACGCACTCATTATGACTATCAGAGCCACAGAATAACCATAAACCAATGAACGACTGACAATAAACCTCTCCACTATATTTTCTCTTTACTAGAATCGTTGAAGGTGATACTTTGAAGTAAATAACGGGCGGACTGAATATGCTAAGAACCACGAAATAGTTATGTGCAGAAAGTTGGCTCCATACAACAAGCGAAAAGGATGAAGTAAGAAAAAGTATTTAGCATAATCAGCCTAAAATGTTCCCACTGCTGGGCCACAGGCCTCCTCTCCAGGCGCGGGGGAGGTCCTAGTGCTCATTACCCCCCCTCAAAATCATTCCAGCTGTCGAGAGACTGAATGATTTACGTGCTTTACTAACTAAAAACTGTAGGTACTTGAGCCACAGTGAACCCGATGGGCGTAAAGGTACAAAAAAAGTTTTTAGAGTAGGGACTTATCAATTAGGTAACCATTTCCCTAAAAATATTCCTCGGCACCAATGGTGACCCCCCCCAAAATCTTGGGCTGCGACCGCGCCTGCTCCTCTCGGTGAGAGGAAGTGGGCCGTAATCTACCACGCGGGCCCAGTTCGGGTTGGTAGATGTCACATGTCTTCGAATTTTTGGTTCTTGAACAACCGGGTTCCTCACGATGTTTTCCTTCTTTCCTAATATTCGACAAATAATAATGGTAAGAATAAGAAAACTCCAAAGGAAACGAACCCTCGCACACAGACGCACACATGGCGATCTCAAACGAATACCGGTCGCGAGTGCGCTTGCCTCGCTGTACGAGTCCAAAATTAAAAGTCATTTATTCAAATTCGGCTGCACTTTTTGAACGTCCCAATGACATAAGATAGCCCCCCAAAACGCCCGCCTTTCATCACTTCCTAGTGCTTTAGCTGGGAAGAAGTTGCGCATCAGGCTCCCCAGCAGTACGTGCTCCCCAGCGCGTCTATGTGTGCGTTGTATGGAGCTGACCTTCTGTAACTAGGTATCTATACTGTGCTAACAGCCTGGTAGCTAATAATGATAATAATACCTTTTCTCTCTGCTTATGCCATGAACTATTGATTGGTGTGACACTCAACTGCAGTCTAAGAGGTATGTGTGGTCGTTTTCACTAAGTAATCTTTGTTTATGAGGCTTTCACGTCGTTTGTGGAAATTAAAAGGTAATAAAAGGCTATAATTATTGCAGTAAATTATAATTAACATTCACAGTAGCTAATAGGTTAACTGTGATTGGCAGACTACGTATACGGACCAAACATCGGCTAGCTGACGCCATGGCAAATAAATTAATTTAATGTATTGTGTTTCGTAATGTTAATGACTTCCCATATTATTGTATAGAATCAAGTACTTCTAACTGAACAGACAGCTGTGCTGCTGGGAAGTTTGTTGCGCCACTTCCTCTCCCCAGCTAAAGCACTAGGAAGTGGCGGAGGGTGGGCGTTTTGGGGGACTGTCTTTTGTAATTTTGACGTTCAATAAATACATACCCTGAAAACATTACACTCCTTTTTTTGGGCAGTCGTGTTAAAAGTGCTGATTCTCAGCCTAGTTTGAATAAATGAGTTTTGATTTTGATTTTGTTGGTCGGTTAAGCAGCCTGACATTCAGTAGCCAACTTGTCATACATAATATGACGTATTTACGGTCAGCGGTCAAGGTCAGGTTAAAGCCAAGTTCACCGATTTTCAAGAAGGTCAGAATAGAATAGAATAGTTTATTTGTGAAACATAGGTAATTACATAAAAAGATCTTAAAATATTAGGTAGTGCGCTGTTTTGCCAATGGTGACATACAAATGATCAAATTTTTTTTTATTTTTATCGATTAGTTGATTAGGTACTATTGAATTACAAAGATAAATTTATTACAATATAAATAAGTATTTGAGTAGGTACTCAGTTATAACGCATATTAACGCATGCATGCAAATTACATTTTATTACAATTCAGAGTCAGTTTCATTTCATGTCAAAATTTTAAGTCAGATTTTAAAATTCAAAAGATTAGTTTAAAGTGTATGTCAGAATCAACATAATATCACAGTCAATATAATATCATGTCAAAAAATATTCATTTAAATTCAAAAGGTTAGTATAACTATAAAATCAATAAAATTAGTTGTTTGAGTTATGAAGCCGTCTTCAACACTTGGGACCGGTGTAGATCCCGCCCGTGTCATTTCGTAACTGCAATATTTGATTCCTTTTCTTCTAAATAAAAAGAAATTACTGCCTCGCTGGTCTATAGGTCACAAGCGCTACTGCTGGGGTCCTGGGTTCGATTCCCAGGTCGAGCAAAGTGTTATCGGGTTTTTCCATCTGGAATTTGATTCACTCTGCGTCCAGCGCTCGGTGTGGCAACACGTCGTGTTCTGGTTTGCAACTGGTCAATCGTCATCCTGAGGATGCCGCGTTGAGAGGTGAAACACGTCGATGTGTCGATTTCTTACAGGGTTTTTTAAGACTCCTGAAGAATAGTTAAGCGGAATAGGTTAATATCTACGGCTATTGTATTTTATCTGGAATTTCTCAATAGCAGCCCGGAGTTTGGATTTATGCCTGTTTTTATTACGAACTTAAACATAGCTGGCGAAATATGGGTGTACTATAGGTACACCACTGCATAACCCATCGGGGATTACAGGCGTGATGTTATGTTATAAAAAGAATAATATCTAATCGCCTTCGGTTCTTAGATTGCGATGATTTCTCACAGCTTTTATTGCCAAATCATCGCGTTCCCAGCCTCTGGACACCGAATTACATGTTGCAAGAGAACTCTTGATAGCTTCTCCATTTTCGATCAATTGCCAGCAATTCCGCGTTTCACACTTATCTTTTGGATTACTAAGATTAAATAACAGATGAGTCATGTTGTGCACTCTTAAGATCAAAGAAATTGTATTTATTAAGCGTATAATAATCGGGTATTTTATTAGAAGTCCATAAAGTTTTTTTTTCCGATTGAGGAATGATGACTTTTTTGATTTCATCAGTAACAATATTACTGATATTTTAGAAATAAAATCTGTGCGTGGACAAAGATATTATCTGAAAATGAGTTTAAAAAAGGCACACTGTGTGATTTTAGTTTATAGTTTCGTTTGTTTATACGCTGTTGATGCTGTGCTTTATACAAGTTAAATTAAATTTAAAATTTAAAAACCCCTAACAAAAACGAAACATCTAATAAACGATTTTTTTTTAATATCTACGATCACTCTCGATCAAGTCACCTTTCAAACAAAACAAAAAAAAATCAGCCGTTTGGCAGCTACGATGGCGCAGACAGACACACGTTAAACTTATAACACCCCTCTTTTTCCATCGGGGGTTAAAAATAGACAATCTTAACATGTCCAATCAAAATCAAAATCAAAATCAAAATATTTTATTTCACATAAACCTACTTGGGCACTTATGAAACGTCAGAAGCTAGGTGCACGGTTCCAATTGGTTGTTTCCTATGGAGAAGAGCCGGCAAGAAACTCCACGGTTACTCTTTTAAAAATAATTGGCTTTTACAATATTTTTAAATTACAGTGTTAGTAGCATGGGAGGACAATGTAGGCCTTTCAACAAGTAAGTACCAGGTACTTAACAAAATAGATGTTCAGCAAATCTACAGTCCAATAAGCCTACAAAGTTCTCACATTCACAAAATAGAAAATTATCTATATAAAAGACAAACAATAAAAATTAAAAAAAAACCTATTTCAGCCAAATGACGTGATTGCAATGGAATCTAAAAACAATGATATTCTTGTTAAAACAAGATTTAGAATAAACACAAATCACCTCCATTCATATAACAATAAGTAAATAAGTAAAGTAAAAAGTAAATAAGTAAATCAACATCTGAATAATCTGCCCATTGGTCTATGACAACAGTAGTACGGACGCGATCTAAACAACATTTTCTGCCAAATCATTGTTTTTAACTTCTGTAAAAGTAAAAGTGTATAAAATTTGCGAACGAAGCCATTTGCTTTGAGTAAAAGCACCAGTTACTTCCCAACTGTTCTTTTATTACATGTTACGTGCAGTTATATTTACTCTCGCCTCTCGATAGTGTGTGTGTATTGTGGTTTAAATCTTCGGTTGGATCTCCTGGTCGGACAAAGCGTTATTAGCTTCAAATAATAACATATAACATCACGCCTGCATGCCCAGAAGGGATAGGCAGAGGAGTACACCCACATTTCGCCAGTTATGTTTAAGTCTCATGTAATAGGGGGTGAGCCTATTGCCATCAACCAGGCACAAATTCAGACCAGCGCAACCCTTGTCGCGATATCGCGTCTGTTTGTGGGAGCCTTTAAGGAAATTCTTGGCTGCAGCCCGATATTATTATAATTCGTAACGTCTTTCTATGACGTTATTCTTTTTTCAATCCACAGATATGTTTTTTTACTAGGTTTTAAACTGACTTCTTCAAAAAGGAGGTTCTCAATTTATGTGTATGTTACGCGATTACTCCGCCAGTTATGAATCGATTTTGATGATTATTTTATTGTTTGGTAGGTCATGCTTCAGAGGTGGTCCCATATAAATTTTATTAACTTTGCTTGCGTAGTTTTTGAGTTAGCTTTAATAATTACGTATTTTTCGCACTTAGTGTATGTAGATGATATATTATTTGACTCCGTCACTGTTATTTACATAGCAGGTAGTGGTATTCGAATTTGTGTGGGGTAGGTACCACAACTAAAAAGGTTTTATAGTATACCTAAATTCTGTGCCCTATGTTATCATATAGGGCACACCTATTTCATAGAAAGGGTACCGACGTATTCTCCTTCATACCGACTATGATGTTTATTCTAATGATCTAATGGCTTCCGTCTTGAATTCTTTTCATTACAAAGCAAACAATCTCGCATAAGTAATTAAGAATCAGATTGATAAGTACCTACTTACGCTTCACAAGTACATAGTGCCACAATGGACTAGTTGACGTCTTCCGACTGTCCAAGGTTGCCCATGGAGGTTGATCAGTATCTGAGGACATGGAGCCATGGTATGCAAACAATCACTTTCTATAATATCCTGGTTTTGATTGAATTTGAACTGGTTTTCAAACATAATACGGTTCCTTTGTGGTATATAATAAATCTACTTACATTTATTAATATTACTAGCGACCTGGGGGCTTAAAACAGTCACTTTGGCAGAATCATAATTAGGAAAATATTCTGAATCATCGTAAAATGTCACAAACTGACAATTCATTATGTGATCTGCGTGCTATTCATATTACGAAATGATTCATCTGTTTGACAGTTTTCTATGGAGATTCGTAATATGGTCCTCACATTATGAATTGCTTTTGTGTCAAATTAGAGGAATTGCTAAAGACAGCTGGGATTCAGGAAATGAACTGCTTTTAGAGGAATTGCTAATGTGGCCGGTTTAGACGCCCAGCTCCTGCTTCGCACGGATTTACGACAAAACATGGAGATTTTTTAGTTATATGTGTTTAACTTTAATATTAACGTATTATACAAAATACAAATTACAAAAAGTTGATTGGCAAAAATAAAAAGGTGATGAACTGATGATGGACGGAGGAGCTCGTGGCTAAGTAAAAACAGCCGCTCGGGTCGATCCATCAGGTTAAGCTACGCTTGCCGGGGTTGGTCCGTGGATGGGTGACCATTTACACATATCGAGACTCCTCCGTGCCTCGGAAAGCACGTTAAGCCGTTGGTCCCGGCTGTCATTTGTGGATCTTTGACAGTCGTTACGAGTCGTCAGAAGCTCGAAAGTCTGACAACCAGTCTTACCAAGGGGTATCGTATTACCCAGTTACTGGGTTGTGGAGGTCAGATAGGCAGTCGCTTCATGTAAAATACTAGTATTCAGCTGCATCCGGTTAGACTGGAAGCCGACCCCAACATAGTTGGGAAAAGGCTAGGCAGATTGATTTTTTTTTAACTGATGACGGTCATCAGTTCAAAAAAAATCGATCTTACTCATACAAAGTTAAGTTAGTTTGAACATCACAATGTTTTGGTTTGACTGTTGACCCCAAACTAAGCAGGGCTTGTATATTGGGGTATACTATATGTTCGGTTTTTGACCAACCTTTTTAAAGAAAATATTTGCTGGCGGCTTGTGAACCTTAGAGTGTTTAAAAGTACAGTATTTGTGGGTGGAAATCGTTCGTTCCTACTATCTCCAAGAAGGCAATTGAACACCACCTACCTTGTCTCAGCTCCCAGGTCAACAGGAGAGCTCCAGCGTGCACGGCACTTCACAGATAAGCAGTTCAGATGTACTCTGGGTTCAAAGGTCTTGATGATCGCACACCACACGGTAGTGAGTCCACAAACACTACAGATGCTAAAACGTTTAGCTAGAAACTCATACAAGAGAGAAAGAAACGTTCGTTCAGCTCAAGGCGTAAAATCGTACTGCCCGTCACGGATGTAGATTGCCGCGACGTTGGTAGTGAGCAAGTTCAGTGATGATTTACCAACTACCCTCAATTCAACAATAAGAATCGAACATACCCCCCACCGAAATCAATATGATTGATTTCCTTAAAGGAATGAAAAGTGTGGAATATGTTACACAAATCAAAGTTACTTAAACATAAATAAATTTGTAATTTTACGTGTAGAGAGTATTCTAAATGTAAAGTGTACACGGTACAGAAAAACTAAAAAATAAGGGTAAACTTAAATAAACTATTTAAAATATTAAAATTGCGAAGGTAATCAATTTGCATAGGGTAATGGACAAACTTTATTTGTAGGTCTTTGGATGAATCCATTTTTAGTTCGTAGAGTCAAAACGCGATTTACTTTGTCGACACCACTATGTACCTTCTCAATCCGGGCTAAATTCCATTGGAGGGGCTTAGTTAAATGAGACTTCAGTAAAACTAAATCTCCAACCTTTAAGTTAGTCGGAGTTGAAAACCACTTCGCTCTCTGCTGAAGAGTGTGAAGGTAGTCATCTGACCAACGCCTCCAAAATGACTGTGAAGCCTTCTGAACGAATTGCCAACGTGACAATCTATTTTGAGGAACATCCTCATAGTCATATTCCGGTACAGCTAATAAACTCTGACCTATGAGAAAATGACCTGCGGTCAATACTTCGAACTCGTTTGGGTTGTCCGATAAAGAACACAAAGGACGTGAATTTAAAACAGCTTCAATTCTACAGAAAATTGTGCTTAATTCTTCAAAAGTGAGTGATCTGTCACCTACTGCGCGATAGAGGTGATGTTTAGCAGATTTTATTCCTGCTTCCCAGAGTCCACCCATGCTCGCAGCGTTAGGAGGGTTATTACGCCATTCTATATGACGTGACGTTAATCCGTTAGAAATTATATTAGCACTAGTTTTACTTTTCCAGAAGTTCGCAACTTCTTTTAAATGTTTAGCTGCTGCAATAAAATTGGTGCCACAGTCAGAATATAAACAACTGCAAAGTCCGCGGCGAGCTACAAAGCGGTCGAATGCCGCCAAAAAACAATCACAACTTAGATCTGTAAGAACTTCTAAGTGTACAGCTTTCGTTGAAAAGCACACGAACAAGCATAAATATGACTTGTGGACCTTTGCATTGCGTCTCAAGCTCTCTTTCACAAAGAAAGGGCCACCCAAGTCACAACCAACGTGGTCGAAGACTTTACCAGGCTTTAGTCTGGGGGCGGGTAACGGACCCATTGCAGGCTGAATTGAGCTAGGTCGGCATCGAAAACAATTTCTGCATTTTGATAGAACGGATCTAATGATTCTACGAGCACTAATTATCCAATAATTTTTACATAGTATGCCTTGTAAGGTACGAGGCCCAACATGTAAATAGAACTTGTGGTAATATTCAATAATTAATTTAGTCGTGTGACATTTAGGTAAGAGCACAGGGTGCTTAGTGTTATAAGGTAGATCGGAATGCACGAGTCTACCCCCCACCCTGAGGAAATTGTGAGAATCTACAAAGGGTGAAAGTTTACGGAGCGATGCAATGTTTTTATTTTTATCTGCTAGCAACGATTTGATTTCATTATGAAAATGATTTGATTGTATCACTCGAATTATGGTATCACGAGCTCTCTTTAGCTCTGAAGCACTGAGAGGCCCATATGCCCTTGTAGGTGCCTTAGACCTGAGGTTATTCATATACCTCTGCCACCAGGCCATAAGACGTTGCAATTTATTAAAGGATGAAAATTTATTAAATGTATCTTCTAAATTATTTTTAAATGATATATTTGGATCATCACACGTAGTTAAAACGAACGTATCACAATTAGTTTTAATATCAGGAATGGTGAAACCTTCCTTTACATAAAATGGTTGCATTGGCCATTGTTGTTGGTTTTCATAAAGCCATGTTGGACCGTGAACCCAATCCGTAGCATTTTTTACGAAACGAGCTGGCATTGCTCCGCGCGAACAAACATCGGCAGCGTTATTTTCGCTGTTCACGTGAAACCAACAATTTGGTGGCACCACGGCGATCACTTGACTAACTCGGTTAGCCACAAATGTTTTTAATTTATAAGGTGGCGTTTGCAGCCATGCTAAAACATTGTTTGAATCACCTAACGCAATAATAGAAACCTTGAAATCGTTTAAGTTTTGTACGACAAAATTAACTAGCTTTGATAAAAGAACCGCAGCTTCGAGCTCAAGCCTAGGTATTGACATAATTGGATTTAGAGGTGCGACCTTAGATTTACTCATCAGTAACCTAACTTTCACGTGACCATCCCTATCTTCACTACGTAAGTAGATGCAAGCTGCATAGCCTCGCGATGAGGCATCGCAAAATCCTACTAGCTGCACTTGATTGAAGTGAGATATTAAAACATGACGCTCAATTCGCAATTTACTTAGATCTGGCAGTTCGGAAATAAACTTATTCCACTGGGTGGTCAGCTCAGTTGGTAACTGATCATCCCAGCCAAGGCCAAGTTTCCAAAGATCTTGCATTATGCACTTTGCGACAAAGGTACATGGCGCAATAAAACCTACTGGGTCAAAGATGCTCGCGAGTAGTTTTAAAACGGAACGCTTAGTTTGTTTTGCGTCAGTTAAATTATAATTAAAAGAGAATGAGTCACACGAGGGTAACCATGTCAATCCCAAAACCTTGAGAGATGACGATAACGTATCGTCCTGAAAGTTAATGGTAGAAACCTGGTCTGATTGCATTCTTGTTAGCAACTCAGGACAGTTACTAGCCCACTTTCTTAAATCAAATCCACCACTTTTAAGTAAGGAAATCAAATCGTCTTGCAACGTGCAAGCTTCTTCTAGGGTCTGGCAAGACCACAAGACATCATCAACGTAGAAGCCTTTGGTCAGTACATATGCCGCCTTGGATCTTGGCTCTGCATCACCATGCGGCATGCTTTCAGCTAGCTCGTCTGAGGCTAACTGGTGCAACGTACGCACAGCAACAAAAGGCGCACTACGAAGACCGTAAGTATTTCGAGTTAACTCAAAAGTACAGACAGGGTCCATAGGATTATCACGCCAGAGTATATGCTGGTACTTCCTGTCAGCAGGATCTATGATTACGGCTCGGTACATTTTTGACACATCAGCAGTGAAACAGACATCGTAAAGTCTAAAATTAAAAATAATGTTTAATATATCTTGATGTAGCTTTCTGCCGGTCAAAAGTGTATCATTTAGCGAAATACCAGAGCTTGTTTTGGCTGATCCATCAAACACTACACGCAAGGGCGTCGTTGTACTAGACGGACGCAACACACAATGGTGTGGGATAAAATAACCCGAAGGTTCAGTACCAGTGTATGGTACCATGTGTCCAAGTGACTTGTACTCTTTCATAAAGTCGACATAGGCTTTACGAAGGTCTGGAGACCGAGCCAGACGACGCTCAACCTGAATAAGTCGTTTGAGAGCAGTATCATAAGAATCACCGAGCGCCTTATGCTCAGGGTTTAATAAAATTGGGGAAACATATCTACCGATTTCATCACGATAATGTTTTTCCATGTATATTTTTTCCGCTAATTCCTCTAACGGATCAATAGGAACTTCACACGGTAAAGATTCTACTTCCCAGAAACGTTTGAGAGTTTCATTTAAATTATGTTCTTCGATAGTATACGATACTAACGATGTTGTAGACGCTACAACATTGCAATTGCTAGAGGATTGCATCTCTAGTCTTCCCGTTACGACATAACCAAACACGCTGCTTAACGCAACTGGTACATCGGGGTTTATTATCATCTTTTTTCCGTCGTAAAAGTACGGGAAGATGTCACCGGCCAAAATAATATCAATTGGTGACTTTCTATAAAACCACGGATCAGCTAAATCTAAATCTTTAAAATCATCAACTATTTTTTGAGGTATTTCAACGGTAGGCATGTCCGAAGTCAGGTGAGGTAAAATTACTGCATTTAAATTAAAACAAGAAGTCGCACACCGTGGCTTTAAAGTTAACGATACCATGCCATTATTCTTGACTAGTTCGCCACCGAGGCCTAGAATATTATAAGGACACTGTTTAGCAGATAATCCTAAACGTTGAAAGCAATTCCTTGTAACAAAGTTCGACTGCGCACCTGAATCTATTAACACACGAACAGTTTGGTATTTGTTAAATGAATCCAACACATGTACAATAGCTGTTCCCAATATGACTGCATAGTTAAGTGTGGATGCTAAGTGATTATTAGTATTATTGATAACAGCGGACGCTTGCATTTCACATGACGACACCGGCGCGGGCGCCTGTGCGATTGTGGTGGGAACAGAATAACAAAACGGTTTAGTTCCAGTATCGCTCGCTTCCCGATGCAATAGAACATGATGAGGCTCCTTACAAACATAACATCTAAATTCACTTTTGCAGTCTTTCATAGTGTGATTCGGTTTTAAGCAATTGTGGCATAACTTTAATTCATTAGCACGGCTAATGCGTTGTGTATTAGTCAGATCACGAAACTTATTACACCTAAAAATCATGTGATTTTCTGCACAATGTAAACATGACAATTTTGAGCTTGAAGTTACATGCGAATAATTATTCTTATTCTGCCTACTAGGCGGTAATTGTTTACGCTGATTCGTTTGCTGTGCACTTGAACTCGATGAATATGATGCGGAATGACTTAAAACTTTTATATGATTTTGAACAAAACTAATTACATCTGAAAAATTTGGAATAATTTTTTGATTTACATTTTGTTCAAAGATTTTACGTGTATGGGGATCTAAAGCCCTCAGAGCAATATGACTCATTATGTAACTATGCAAATTCTCAATTTTCAATGCTTCTATAGCTTTGTATGAATGGTCAAAGGTTTCTATGAATGAGTTCAAATGATCAGTTGATTCTTTTTGCAGCGGCGAAAAGGTTAACATTTTATCCAAGTACCTCCCAGCTAACATTCTGTTATCTTGATATTTATCAAGAAGACTTTGCCAAACGAGTTCGTAGTTGTTCGCAGAAATAGGCACACTCTTTACAATATTTAATGCTGAATCTTTTGTGCATGACAATAAATAGTGAAATTTATCTATCTTTGGAATACTTGTCTGATTATGAACCAAAGAACAGAATGTTTCGAAAAATGTATTAAAATTTTCAATGTTCCCATCGAATGTGAAAAGTTCTAACTTAGGAAGTCTTGGTCTAGACTCCACAGAGCGTGAAGTATCTTCAACCTTATTACTATAAACATTAGGTTCACATTTCGATGCACATAACTTAACCCGGAAATACAATTCATCAAAACTCTTTAATTCATGATTACGAAGGGATGACTTAGGGTCATCTTCGAGTTCCTTTTCAAGGATTTCAAAGATTAGACTTTCAAAAGAAGTACGTAAATTATCAATATTAGCCACGTGCATCAAAAATAATTCTTTCGATGCGGGATCTGAAATAACTAACGACAGATCGTAGGCATTTTGCATTCGCTCAAAAATTCTTTGTTTTTTGTTAATTAACACTGTTAGTTCATTACTTTGACACGCTTCAGCCACTTCTTTCGTTTCTTTACTTTTGATGACCGGCGGCGCCATTTTATTTTAACTGCAACGCAGATGGCGTGGTCAAAGCAAAATGAATAAATACGGAATAAACGAATGTTTTTGCAAATTAATTACCAACACACTAAATATATTATGTAGATTAATAAATATTTATGTGTTTAATGTGTAAAGATGGAACTATATGTATTAGAATTAATATGACACTGACACGGTCAGAATCAGAAGGGAAAAATGGACAGAACGTCTGTAATCACACTAACTACGAGTTAGGTAGGAAATTATCTAGCACGGCTAGAATCGAACTACGAGTTCGAGGGTTCATAAACCATCCGGCTACGAAGGACCACTTTGGTTGTTCGGTTTTTGACCAACCTTTTTAAAGAAAATATTTGCTGGCGGCTTGTGAACCTTAGAGTGTTTAAAAGTACAGTATTTGTGGGTGGAAATCGTTCGTTCCTACTATCTCCAAGAAGGCAATTGAACACCACCTACCTTGTCTCAGCTCCCAGGTCAACAGGAGAGCTCCAGCGTGCACGGCACTTCACAGATAAGCAGTTCAGATGTACTCTGGGTTCAAAGGTCTTGATGATCGCACACCACACGGTAGTGAGTCCACAAACACTACAGATGCTAAAACGTTTAGCTAGAAACTCATACAAGAGAGAAAGAAACGTTCGTTCAGCTCAAGGCGTAAAATCGTACTGCCCGTCACGGATGTAGATTGCCGCGACGTTGGTAGTGAGCAAGTTCAGTGATGATTTACCAACTACCCTCAATTCAACAATAAGAATCGAACACTATACACTACACATAAACCTGCCGGAATAATTTTCTAAACGATGGTAAAAAAAAACCTCATCAAAATCTGTTGCGTGGTTTACTAGAACAACGTGGATATACAGACAAACACGAAAAGCGACTTTAATTTATAATATTAATTATCAGCCGTTTGTCCCACTGCAGGGCATTATCTACTTGCTGTTTTTGGTCAATCTTTAGGAAAAAAGTCGAGTTCGTCCCGACATCTCCTCCTGGGCCTGCCACGTTGCTGCTTGCTGCTGTTTAAGATCCACTGTTAGGTTATTCTAAATCCATAGCTGATTTATAACACATAGAATATTCCATAGAATATTACATAGAATATTCCATAAAATATTACATAGAATATTCCATACAATATTACTTAGAATATTCCATACAATATTACATGATATTTTTTTTACAACTCTGGCCTTTGATAATTGTACGAAATTGAAAATAGAATAAAATATTTGTATCTGCCAATATTATAATTTGATACGTCTGCTGCGATTTAGTTTATTTTGAAATAATTTTATTAAAGTTTAATCATATTTAAAATACCATTTCCTATTAATTTTATGCTTCAAAACTGTCACTGTTACGAAGAGAAATGTTGCCAGTGTAACAATTTATTTCAGTTCCCGATACCATCAGTTTTATAACGATAACTAACCGGTTATTGTGCTAATTACCCGCCAGTCGTCGTGATTGATGAGCGCCATATTGAAACGTACTTCAATTGAAAGTTTTCCAACTAATACCGATTAGGAATCAACTAAGAATTATATTAATGTGAATGCCTCGTTGATCCAGTGGTCGCAAGCTGTACTGCTGTGCATGAGGTCCTGGGTTTAGAGATGGGTTGTAACAGGTGAAACACGATATCTGTTATCACTTATGACTGTAACAAAAAAATAACAGATCCAAATATCTGTTATTAAATCACAGCCTGTTATTTTTGTACGGACGATAAATACGTATTTAAATCTCAATCGAATATCTTCTTTATCTCTTTTGGTTTAAAGTCGAAAATCGTATCTATCTGTTATAAAATAATAGCATGTTATTTTTGTACGGATGATAAATACGTATTTAAATCTCAATTGAATATCTTCTTTATTTCTTTACGTTAAAGTCCAAAATCGTATCCGAAGTTTTAACAGTAACAGCCGCGGTAACAGTCTCGAGGATCTGTGATTTTAAGTAACAGATATTTTTTATCGTTAGGAGCAACTGTTATCTGCTATTTTTTAATATCTGTTATTTCTATCTGTGACGATAAATATGCCTCACTCCTACCTGGGTTCGATTCCCGGGCCGGGCAAAGTTTATTAGGTTTTTCCGGAATCGTATTTGTGTCCGGTTGATGGCAATTGGCTCGCCTCCAATTACATGAGACTTAAACATAACTGGCGAAATTTGGGTGTACTATAGGTACACCTCTGTCTAACCCTTCAGGGATTACAGGCGTGATGTTATGTTATAAGTATTGATGTGATTTAGCAATCTAAGCTTGTAAATAGATATGTAATTTTGTAAATACACTACGCGATGATAGTTTCACTTAAAAAGGAATTTTTTAGAACAAAAAAAAATATAACAGATATAAAGTTGGATACATATTTAAACTCGGCAAGGTGGTTTTTGATGCAAAAGTGCACTTCTTTACTAACCTAAATCACTATGAAATAAAATGAAGCTATAAAGTTGTCTTCTTGAAGCATTTCATCGCTTTCAACCTTTCCAATGACGTAATATCTGAAGCCTTCTTCCGAATTCAAGAGAGCCACAATCCGTCTGGCCAACAGTCGAACGATCTCCTCAACTACCCACATTAGTTAACGTTATCTCGACAACTAAACGTGATCCTAATCGACAATCTCACAGATATATTTCTCAGATAATTGGGCCCCGTCGAAAGTCGATTAGAAAATAAGAGTAAGTACCCGCTCATCAACGGAAGCCTGTTTGAGATCGAAAGTGGCGTATGTGCAAGCGCATTTTTATGTCATTTTCACATACGAGGTTGTTCACCGCGAGGAAAAGTGGGGAAAACGGGGAAATATGTAGTTTGACCGGTTATTGCGTACATTGGCTGGTTTATGGTGCTGCTGGAGAAAAAGTTGTGATTTTTATCGCGTTGGCTTTTGGCTGCGGTTTTATGTACCTGTTTATGTAAGATTTGTTGTGTCGAGAAAGTCGTAAAATGAGGAAACTTAGGTTTCTTGGGTAATAATAAAAAGAAAGGTGGTTAGGTCTTACGTCTGTATTTTGGCTCTTACTTGAAATATACACACACACAAAACCCACACATACCTACATTGTTACCATCGTACACGTCGCACAGGATTTTGGAAATTGGCACAAGAATAAAATCTTTTTTTGGAAAAAAAACAACAGACTTCCAAAAAAAACACTCAATAGTGAAACATAACTTTAATTTCGGAAATCAGTGTCTTTGCTTTTCAATTTTCGTTTTTAGCCACCGACTTCCGAAATTAAAGTTATTTATCACTTTTTGTGTTTTTTTTGGAAGTCGGTTGTTTTTTTTTTTGTAAAGAATTGAGAACCTCCTCCTCCTAAAAAGGAGGTCTATGCTTAGCGGTGGGTGAAGTTGGACCGTAGATGATGACTTGAAATCGCGAATGATGGGTAGCAGAAAAGGCTTTCCAATGCTCGCTCTCAGTCTGTTCAACTTATTCTTTAAATTATTATTCAAATATTCTGTAATGCAACAATGTTTATGTAAACACTATGTTATTTAGGCAAGTTAGACTAAATCGTCTGTGTTTTTATTATTAATTTTGACTGTTCTATTATCTATGAGGAGCTCATGGCTAAGTAATAACAGCCGCTCGGGTCGAACCATCAGGTTAAGCTACGCTTGCCGGGGTTGGTCCGTGGATGACCATTTTCACATATCGAGATTCCTCCGTGCCTCGGAAAGCACGTTAAGCCCCGGCTGTCATTTGTGGATCTTTGACAGTTGTTACGAGTCGTCAGAAGCCCGAAAGTCTGAGAACCAGTCTAACCAAGGGGTATTGTATTACCCAGTTACTGGGTTGTGGAGGTCAGATAGGCAGTCGCTTCATGTAAAATACTGGTATTCAGCTGCATCCGGTTAGACTGGAAGCCGACCCAAACATAGTTGGGAAAGCAAATTGATAGATGCTTCCCATACAGAGATCCTTCCTCTGCAACTGTCTTTAAAATACCCTCAGGGGCAAAGAACGCGAAGAGATATCTACACTACACACCTACCTAGACATACATACACTATGTAACCACACTTTAAAAACAAAAAGCCATGCCTCAACTTGTCCACGGTCTCCATAATTACGCGTAAAAACACACAAGTGTTACGTGCCTCGAATATTTCGCTCTTTTATCTCGTTTTGACGCGACAGCTGCGTACGCGCACAGCACGCGATCGTAATGATGCGCCTGAGTTTCGACAGCGATATTTTGTAACGTGTTGATGAGATGGGAATGGGAATTGTGGAAGAGTTTATTGGCTCGATATCTTAATAGCTCACATTTAAAAAAGAGAGTATTTTTTAATTGACTCCTAAAATCGTTGGATGAAATACATTCAACCAGTTCAGTGAAAGAAAGATGAAGCACATCGAATTCGTATTGAAAGTGTTAGTACCTATGTGCGGTTGACTGTACCTGTAGAAGAGACTGTTCTGATTATTGATTAACAATAATTATTACTTTTATACTTCTATTTCTACTTTCACAGTGTTATTGTCAGTCAATTCTGCAGGAAAAGCTAAAGTAAATCTTGCAAGGTCTGCAAGGATTAATTAAAAAAAGCTCGAAAAGTTTTCTTATGGCTGTCGAGACCATTACCCAGAATCTTCAGTTGATTTAAGAGTAAATTATCCCCATCATTATCCTTGACAAAAGATAATGAGGGTCCATAACCCGCAATACACATTCAAACGTCAATCAAACGTTAAAACACGTATCCAATAAATCCAGGAATCATCCAACAACAAACCAACCACTTCCACAAATCAGTTATGAATATCAATATTACTCAAACCTATTAAACCTAACACGTAATCTTTGAATACCTCATACGACCATTAATTCGCTAACACTCGAATAGAGGAGTTATTAGCTCCATTCCTGCTCACCTCGTCCCGGAAGCGGCGTGAATATGTGATAAATCTTGTGCCGTCATCGCTGGGAACGTAACGGGACGCCCTACGTGGTTATTAGAAGTGTTAATACTGATTTATGGCTTGTTCACGCCTGTCTTCCTAGGTGGACAAGGTTTTTAGGGGGATGCGATAAGATAACCCGCGAAATTCAAATTTTCTGATTTTTTTTGCAATTTGCAGGTCAGTATCAGGTTGTATGTTGATCTTAATATCATTTGCGGCCGTAACAAATATGGATTTACAGAATTATAATCATTAGAATCAACAATACAACGCCTTAAGTTCATATAAGTGCCAAATGTCATGTATTCATGATTTCATGAAAAAGTCATTCACTGCTTACATGAACTTAGAGAGATTTGTATTGCTGATTCTAATGTTTATATTTCTGTAAATCCATATTTGTTACGGCCGCAAATCATATTTAGATCAACCCTGCAAATTGCGTAAAGCGTAAGAAAATTTGAATTTCGCGGGCTACCTTAGCGCATCCCCCTTAAGCGATAGGGAATTTGCGAGATTGTCGGATAGAGTCGTGTCTGATATAGTGCGAACAGTGCTATTGATTTTGTTGAGTGTCAATTGTTAGTGTAACTGTGCACTAACAATTGGGCTGTTGTCTGTCAGTTCGGACAATAGTATCTCCAGAGTATTTTACTCTGGTAAATCGATTTGGCATCTTGTCACCATTTTCTTTAAGCTGGTGTCTATTTCGTGCTCGTTATTTTCTGTGATGTTCTATCTTGGTATGAGATCATTAAATGCATTAAAGAAGAGGTTTTCATCATTGGCATTGGCACCCTTGTTCCACCTAATGCTGTCTAAGCAATAGTTATTTATAAGGTTTTACACCATCATCAACCCATTCAGAATCTGATGATTCTCAACTTGACTCATCTTGAAACGAATTTCATCAACACTGTAATTAATGTGTACAGTTTCCGATCTCGCATGCTCAGACCAATTACGTACCTCCATATTTAATGAGCACCATTACGACGCAGCGTACGGGGCTGGGCTGCGGTCAAATTTGACAAAATTGCTTAAGAGTCGTCGCGTGCAAGGATTTTGTAATGTCCAAATTATTTTTGTGGATAATTGAATTTTTGTTGTAACTTGTACCTGATTGGTTAATTATGATTATGTCCTGTGTTGGGATCCAATCATCATAAATTTTAATGTAACAACTCCTTGTAAAATTGTGGACAATGTTTGATGTATGCAATCAGAAGATTTTATTAAGTCGACAAGTATTTCTCTGGATCATAAGTTTATTTTCATCTTGAAAATGTTGGTCCTTATGGCAAACATGGGTATAGTAGGTACATAGGTGTTATAATAAGTTCTCCATATTTTACCGTCACGTGGGCATGCAAAGGTTTACAATTAAAAATTTAAACAAATCAAAAATATATTTAAGTGGCAGACAATTGGAATTAAAAAAAAAAAAAAGAATTTAAATGTATTAAAAATATCAGTATGGTCCCAGCAATAACAAAAAATTAAAAAAAAAAACAATATATATATAATACAATTACAAAATGTCAATCGGAAACAAAGATGTAAGTAACATTATGTCAATCAGTTATTAAATCATCATTAAGAAAAAACTTTCGTACTCAAGGAATGATTTGCAAAGTAGCTCTCGATCGCTCTCGCTCTTCGACAATAATATCCTGAAGTTAAAAAGCTGCCAGTGCCAATAACAACCGCTTTCAATTAAAACAGTTTCCTAGAAGCACTAAACGAATGTATTAACTGCTATTTAACTTGAAGCACCGAGACATAAACACCCATTTTTGTAAATAATTACGTAGTGTACAAGTTCTTTACCTCAGTGTTCATGGAAAACAAAATTATGTGCACGCACAGATTGTCATTTCACTTACAAAACTATCAGCCTTGCCAGCGGCTACTTTACTATCCGAGATTTCTTGAACTGGCCTTTTTTTTTAAACTTCATTAGTAGTTCTACCGACATCTGATCCTCCTGACCACCATAATTATCAGCAGTTTCACCTACTGTTGAGTATAGAGCTTCTCTCTTTTGTGCCATGCTTCCCTCATCCTCCTTCTGCTCATTTGCTTTTGCCTGCTTTTTTTGTATCTAATGTAGATAAGTCCTTCCCAATTTATTTAAGCTTAACGCCAAACGTCAGACATCTCACAGCCGTCATCTCAGTAGTCACTCCCTTTCTAGCCATATTAACTTACCAAGCTGCTAACGAAGATCCACCTAGATTCTATTAATGCTGAAGAGATGCTACTTTCTGCTCAACTTTATATTTTGATGTTGATTTAAATTTAAATTTTCATTTTCATTTTAATTCATTTGTACCTAAATAGAATGTCGGGTTCTCCACAGATCCTTTAGTACCTATAGGAGTGTTCCTATAGGTGACTACAGGTCGGTGGTTTATTAGTTTACATGACACGGGATGCAAACATGCCTGAGCTTCAGTCGCACTATGCGTTCGCGCATCCACATTGCATGACAATGCGACGCGTTTGTTGACCTGCGCGCGCGCCGCATCGCAATACGTGCGGTAGCTGAGTGATTTGCATCATTGTTGATGGGAATTGTTCGATAACGTTATTATTATTTTTTAAACTTTGATTTTGTTGTTCTTTTGGACGAGAACTCAGTTTGTGTCACCATTATCGAATAATTATAAAAACTTTTTTTTTTGTAAAAAGTTTTTATTTTTCACTTTTTAGTTGTGGTACCTACCCCACACAAATCCGAACACCACTACCTGATATGTAAATAACAGTGAAGGAGTCAATCAGGATATCGTCTAGATAAACTAAGTGGGAAAAATACGTAATATTGAAGCTAACTCAAAAATTACGCAAGCAAAGTTAATAAAATTTATATGGGACCATGTTTAGCGGTGGTTGAGTTTTGTGGGTCTTTGCGTTCTTGGTAGTTCTTTGATCATCTCTTTTTTTAATTTGATATTCTCGAACCAAGCAGCCTTTTGTATTATATTCGTTATCATTCCAGTTCTCCCAGGAGATGACAGAAATAATAAAAATAAGATATATAACCCCAAGTAAACCATTTTTTTTTACAATGTTTTTTTTTTTTTTAAGTTTGCTTAATAAAACAAACAAGTGGCATGCATTATGAATGTTTATTGTCTACAAATATGGGTATATCATGGTTGTTATTACAACTAAGGAAACGCCAAAAGTAAAGGAAGGAAACCAAAGTCCGTTGCCATATTTCAATATTATTCTTATTCTTATCTCTACCGAGATCAGGTTAATATTATGTTATTATTCTTTTCCTTATAGTTTTGATCTTACAACAGTTTTATTTAACTATTAGTTCCGTTGTGTGGTTCCGTGAGATATATTTTTTAAATTATATGGTGATGTTAATCCTGATTCAATGAAATATCTTGTTAACCAAAACTTTATTTTGCGCCAAAGTTCAAAAATATATCAAACAAAAATTACTTTGATAGTTTGTCCTGTACTAAATGTATCGTCGGAGGATTTTCAAGCCAGCCATGCAACATAAAACCGTTAAAGATATTAAAAGGAAAAGTATATTTTAAGTGACCATTCGTAATTCAATATTCAAATGTCGGATTAGAACAGCTTGACCCGAGCGTGTTCGGGTCACATCGGATTACCTCGCCAAGGTCGGGTCGATGTCAACGCTTTGATCACGAATAAATTCCATTCATTGATGCGTCATCATTGTGTGTGAGGGTTAGCGGATGCAATCATGTTTTAAATATTTTCTTTTTTTTTATTTGGGAAAAAGCTTAAGCAAAAGCAAAATTTTATGCTCCTTTCTGCTTGTGTTCATTGAGAAGACCGGGTACCTATCAGCGAACGCAGAGTAGGAAGCTGTAACACTAGGTGGAGAGATGATCTTTGCATGAGGGTTGGCCATGTATGGATGACAGTTAACGAGGGTTCAGCTCAGTGACTTGCAAGTGCTTGTTTTTGATAAATTAAAAGACGAAATCTGGCAACCCTAACACCACATAACAATAATTCGAGTCGTTTTTCAAACACATTGTTAAAAGGTTTAAAAGATTCGATGGTTGAATTTGAATTAGGAACGCCGGTTGGGTACGAGAAGGTCATGTGGGAGTGTTTGTGACTTCAAAAATAGAATGAATAGGCTGAATAATATGGAGAAAGTTTTTATGAGGTTTTTTTTTTTCAACTTCAGGCTGGTTTTCCCTTCGGAGATGAGAGACAATATAAAACAATAATACAATGCTATTAAGCTGTATATTAATAATAGCACCTAAAAGCCTTGACATTCACTTATTAATAAAAACAAGAATCTGAAAAATAAAATGTTATTGCGTATATTCGAAGAAGATTATCCAGTTTTACTCAAAATGTGAATACAGACAGACAATATTTATAAACACTAAATTATACGTAAGTAATTATAATTTTATACGAACGAACGAGCCTTCGTTTAAAAAAATACATTTCTTTATGAACCACATTTCACTCGAAAACTCAATAAATATAATAGCAATAATTCAAAATAATCCGAGACTTTTTTCTTTATTTCAACATTAAAGTCGACAGTTAATTATGAAACCCAAAAAATAATAATATTCATATTTTTCTCGCAAAATACAGAGATTTGGGCAATTCTCAAGACAGGTTGTCGTATTGCCTAAGGTTCAATTTCAGCAATGAGACTGAACGCGATCAGCTCATGTCATCTAAACCGCATTCAACAGCTGTCAGTGTCAATATTCCCTAAAAATTATGACAGTGACAGCTCTTGAACGCGATCGCGCTGATCGCGTTCACTTTCATTGGTGAAATTGGCCCTAAATCTCCGATTTTTAATCCAAAATACTAATTAAGGAAACTAACTATGTGAAGGAAATTAAAAGTAATTTTTCACACAGGCAAGTCATTTCATATCTGTCACACGGTACGATGCCAATCTCTGCTGTCATTACCTATCTGCAAGCATAACCGAACATTTTATTTACGCTTTAAGTTAACAGTAATAGGAGTGAAAATCCCTTGATAGATCTTAAACGTAATTTTGTTTTGGTTAATGATTGAAACCAAGTTATCCTTGCTACTTTGTTTTAATGAATTTCATTATTTATTCCGTTCCATAATAAGAATAGGGAATTATATGTTGCATATATTTATTATAATTATAACTGGAACTCCTTTGGATGTTGGTATAATTATTCTCATGTGTTTTACAAACTGATGAGTTTTATTAACATTTTGCATGCGTCTTTCACTACAAATAATCGTGAAATTACTCATGGAATTAAAAATTAATAACTACGGATAATGTCACGTTTTTTTTAATTTATATAATTTATTTAAGTGCGACACTCATTAAAGATATTGCAATTTTTATGTAGCCTGAATAAATAAATAAATAAAAAAACAGAATCCTTTGAGTATTAAATGCTAATAGAATTCATGCGGTTAAAAAACCGTGACTTATATTTTACGATTAAGTTACACCTATCTAAATGATATTACACACATTAGTTGCACAAGCATGTGCGTAATAAAACTATTTTTATCATAGCACAAGAATCTCCATCGGTGTGACTAAGGACATCGACTATACACAGTCCTTATGAAGGCGTATCCAAGATCTCTGTGGCAATTAAATGCTAATCCTAATAACTATGATGTAGATTGGCAACTGTGACGCGACAAAAAGTTGCCGATGAAAAGCTTGCGGTCGATTTTCTGGTGATTTTTTAAGTGCGGATTTCACCAGTGAAATTGAGAGAGCTGTCAGTGTCAAAATTGTCATGGAATATTGACAACATCAGCTCTTGAACGCGTTTTAGAACCGTTGATCGTGTTCACTTTCATTGGTGAAATCTGCCCTTAGGTAGCGTGCAACGAAAGTACAGCTAGAACTATTTTTGCATATTGCTGTGACATGCCTGGCATCAAAACAAACTGATATAATCTGAAAACTGATGGTCTAACTGCTTTGCCCTTCTACATTCACTAAAGTACTTATCTTCTACCTGGCGATCTAAACCCTGGCTTTTGCCAAAGAACGCCATTATTTACTTACATTATGATTTACCAGAGGGTCTAGACAAGTGACAATCGCTTCGAAAGCGTTTCGTATTTCTACAACGACTTTCAACAGGATTGACATAAGCTTTTCGATAGCTTATGTCAGTCCTATACATTTTTACCTTTTCCATCATCGTTATCGCTGATAGAATATCACTTTGTCTAGGGTCTCAGGTTCACACAAGATTCAACTTTGCTACTTTCGTGGTTCTTTATTAGTCTCTGCAACAATAATAACACCAAATTCAACTGCTGGTAATAGTTATTTTCGTGGAATTTCCACAAGTTATGAATCTTCTGCTGCTCCCAGGAACTAAACGGCAACGTCCCACAAACAATGGGTCACGTAATGTCGTGTCCAGCGTATCGTTTTTCATGCACGTTACGAAACTGATGGATGTTGCTAAAGGTGCCAAACTCGTAACCTGACTAAGCTGACTCCATTTCTACCAGGGTTGCGGGAAAGTCCGAAAGGGATACCTGGACCCTTGGCAACAGGCAACTGAAGGAGCACGGAAGCTGTGGAGACGCCAGGGTGCCGCGGCGTTGTCGCCAGCCCCTGCTCCCCGGGGGCCCAATCCGCGAGGTGACATTAGGCTCAGGGCTGGCAACCGGGACCCTTGGCAACAGGCAACTGACGGAACACGGGTGGGTTTTAGTCAGTAAAAGTCTGACACGCCCTCATGCTCCGCCCAGAGCGGGAGAAGTCATTTGATGAATTCAATCTCTCAAAAAAAAAAAACGACTTACTCCATTTAGTTTGACATTGACACTTAAGGAACGGCAACAAATAAGTCGCCTGCACATCCCTCGTCTGCTCCGTAACGAAGTGAAGCGAACTGAGTCAGGGTCATAATACTTCACGGCGTATTCGCATCTTATTAACAGTGATGCTAAAACTTATAATATTTTAGTACTCGATTAAATACCGTAGTTTGATGGTGGTCGTAAATTAACGAAACTGTTTTCAGCGGATGCTTAGGGTTATAGTTATGGGACTAAGAGTTTATGGGTAATTAAGATTAATCCTTGGGCTAGTTTTATTGTTGGTGTAGTGTATCTATGTAATAGATTATGTAAAGACTATCGTCTCATGCAAGTCAGCAGTGAGGTCGCTGTCACTAATGTCAACTGTCAGTTCACCACGCATGGCGGGAAAGAGTTGAAAGTGAGGCGGTAACTGCACAGGAGGCTTGGTGTAGGTGATGAGCTAGTGTAGGTGGTAGGTGATGTACAGATTGGTTGTTTTCTACTTAAGACTTAAGTATATTTGGAGCAACGACTGCGCCATATGAATCTTTTTAAGCAGCATTGTGTTTGGCAGGCAGTATACAATGTGGGGACGACAATACAACAATAAATGAAAACAGTGACAATACTAATGCCTAAGAGCATTTTGGAACTATCAAATCCTAACATGGAAATTAAAAGAGTCATTTTTTCAAACTAAATATTGGGTGTTCGGGTAGACACCGTTATCCTTGAAACTAGTGGTTTGGTGTCATCTATAATATACTTTTTCTAAGGGACCAACATTGAAATCGCGAAAAAGATCATTTGTGTTCACTTAAATCGACAAAATGTATGGAACAGCTGTTTTTTTTTTGCGATTTCGAAGTTGGTCCCAAATAAAAAGTATATTATAGATGACACCAAATCACTAGTTTCAAGGATAAAGGTGTCTACCCTAACACCCTGTCGTATTGATGGGCCGACTATGGGGTTAGCCGATCTTTGACTAGCTATCGTTACTAAATTATTGGATATTTTTTTTGTATGTAGACCGAAAACGTCATTAGATATACGGAGTTAAATTTTTTGTCGTATTGTCTTCTCCACCTTGTATATCTTCCAAAAACATTCATTCATTCATTTGACATAGTATGTGGTTTCAAATACACATACAACAGCATACTACTTATCTTATCTCATATAAAATGCCCAACATTTCTCCACTAAACATCAAATAGAGAAAATATCATCCATTCAGATCGCGACTCAATTCGTCACTCAGCCATTTAACATCTCGATTTCATTAGTAATCGATGATCGGCGCACGCGCACCCGACCGCGGCGAATATCGCTCTCTCTATTGTCTCAGTTTATCGCGAGACTCTGTATCTCTTGTGTTTAATGACAACGCTGTTTTATGTGTTAGCTTTTACTTTCATTGATACCATCAATGTTGCAAGGAAAAAAAGTTTGGTCCTGTTACTATTTCATTTTTAGGCTTGAAATTTACAGCATAGCATAATCAGCCAATAATGTTCTCACTGCTGGAACACAGGCCTTCTCTCAGTGAGAGGGAGTGGGCAGTAATCCACACGCGAGCCTAGTGCGTGTCGGTAGATGTCACATGTCTTCGGATTTTTGGTTCTAGGACATGCCGGTTTCCTCACAATGTTTTCCTTCAGCGTATTGAAAGCAGTGCGCAGTGCAAAGCGTTGCGTATGCCTTCAACGAGTTTCAGCTTTTCGGTAGCTTATATCAGTTTCAAACCATTTTTGAATTCTTCATCATCATTATCGCTGTTAAAATGTCCCTTTGTCAAGTAGGCCCTCTGGTCACGTATGTTTTCAAGAAGATATAAATCAGTTTTTTTTTAATGTTTAGCACCCTTATTTACGATCAATCACGCTCTGTTTCTTTTTCAAAATCATTCAATGCGTTATTTACGTGGTTGATATGAAGCAATGGATTTGCAATATCTTTTAAAACGATTCAGATTGTGATTAATCGTATGTTACCTACGCAATTGGTCTTTCGGAAAACGCCCCTTCAAGATCTCCTAATTCATAGCGTTTAAGGTTGATGCGCTAGGATGGCCCGCGAAATTCAAATGTTCTTACGTTTTTTGCAATTTGCAGGTCAATATCAGGTTGTATGTTGATCTAAATATTATTAGCGGCCGTAACAAATATGGATTTACAGAATTATAAATATTAGAATCAGCAATACAACTCTCTAATTTCATGTAAGTGTGTTGAATAAAATTTTCATGAAATCGTCGTCAATACACTTACATGAACTTAGAGAGTTGTATTGCTGATTCTAATGTTTATAATTCTGTAAATCCATATTTGTTACGGCCGCTAATAATATTTAGATCAACATACAACCTGATACTGACCTGCAAATTGCAAAAAACGCAAGAAAATTTGAATTTCGCGGGCCACCCTAGCGCATCAAGCGTAACTTATTGGATCCAAGCTTTCTGGGTTTAAATAACGGTAAGAAAACATACCTACCTACTTAAGTTCCATAATTCTCAAAATATTTAACCCACTTCTCTCAACCATCAGTCACCACATACTTATGTAACCTAAAAGTGTCGCCCGCGCATAAACCGCACATCTTTATAGCGTATTGCGGAAACCGCGGTAAAGCGGTGGTGACGTAACGCCGATGCGCGCGCGCCGCTATTATTTTTGGCGCGGGGTCTTTGAACCCGCGTAGTGAAAGTCTCCGGAGGCGCCAAGCTGGCTACGATAGGACACCCCCGTCCTGAAGGTATTCGACACCTTTACGAGTAAGTGATATGATGTTAGAGGGATGTCAACATTTAAGGCTGTATTGACCCAGTTTTTCATCAGGAGGTCACGCGATATAAAGGTCAAATTATGAACTCGCAGACTTATCATTATATTTTTTGCCAAGAAATACACAGATAAGGCTGTTGCTACATCGTTTTGAGGTAGGGGAAGCCTACCCCTATTTCGTCTGGTCTATGCATCTTACGCTTTCCTTCGTGCGATCACGAGATATCTTGACTTACTTTAACAAATATTAAACTACGTCACAATAAAACGAAATACTCGTATTAATATGACGTAGTTTAATATTTCTTTATTAAAGACTAGCTGCGCCCCGCAGTTTCACCCGCGTAAATCTCGATCCCGCAGGAATATCGGGATAAAAAGTATCCTATGTCCTATTCCAGGTCATGGTCTACCCCTGTGCCAAATTTCATCCAAATCCGTTCAGCCGTTTTAGCGTGAAATACGCTTTCACGCTAAAACGGCTGAACGGATTTGGATGAAATTTGACAAACAAAAAAACTCACTTGCGCAATTATAATATTAGTTAGGATTAGGATAGTGTTAATTAACTTATCAAGTATATTTATTATTTACTAGCGACGCGCTCCTGGTTTGCACGGTTGTTACGACTTGTCAAAACATCGAGATTTCTTAGTTATAAGTAACTTTAATACTAACGTATTATACACATAAACCTTCCAGAATAAATTCTCTAAACGATGGTGAAAACCTCATCAAAATCTGTTGGCCCACATACAGACAAACACGAAAAGCAACTTTAATTTATAATATCTATAGATTTATTCAAGATTTCACTGTACAAAAACCAAATATAACAAATATATTTAAAACTAGTGTACAAAATGGCGGACGTTTTGCTCCATTTAGCCCTTCGTATTTGCGTACCTATTAATTAACTCTCACTATACAATCAATTAAGTATAGAAGAAACACATACATTTCTTTTATTCTTTCATTCCCATCTAAAAGCTAAATTATCAACAACATCAAAAACAATCCATTGTATTATTCTACCATTCTATTACCGGAAACCGATCACATTGTGCCTCTTTCAACGCATTTCCCATACATATTACAAAATCGAAATGCCAGAGTCGCAATCAAAAGTGTTAATTTTTAGTAACATTCATTTAATTGCGTAAATCCGCGTTTATCCGGAGATCTGTCGGAAACAATTGTGTTTGTGAATGTACTATTATTTTAGGAGGTTTCGTAATAATTATTATAAATTACGTAATGTAATGAGTTTTGGTATCTGTGTTAGAATCTGGTGGAATTATGAGATTTTAGTTTGGGTCAGAGTTGTTAGATCTCATGTAACAACCCATTGGCGAAAAGATTACTCACGTAATATAATAATTTGTCTTCTTGATTTGGTTCTCCCATCTGCAATAAGTATTTAAAGTCTGTCCTACTCTAGACGTTACGTCCTATAGATTTGGTCCTAATATCCGGAGTGTTTAAGGCCGGCCACGAATTCCGAAACGGAATTCCGTTTCGAAATTTCGAAGGCAGGAAATCCATACAAAATCAAAGATCCATCAAAAAAAAAAACAATAAACCTGCCTAGCCTTTTCCCAACTGTATTGGGGTCGGCTTCCAGTCTAACCGGAAGCAGCTGAATACCAGTATTTTACATGGAACGACTGCTTATCTGACCTCCACAACCCAGTAACTGGGTAATACGATACCCGTTGGCAAGACTGGTTGTCAGTTTCGGGCTTCTGACGACCCGTAACGACTGTCAAAGATCCACAAATGACAGCCGGGACCAACGGCTTAACGTGCTTTCCGAGGCACGGAGGAGTCTCGGTATGTAAAGATGGTCACCCATCCACGGACCAACCCCGGCAAGCGTAGCTTAACCTGTTGGATCGAACCGTGCGACTGTTATTACTTAGCCACGAGCTCCGCCAAAGATCACCAAATATTCTCCGATTCGAAATTCCGAAACGGAATTCCGTCTGTATGTGGCCGGCCTTTTGTTTGGATTTGCTGCCCTTGAATTTCCCAATCGAGATATGATATATGGCCGTGGCCGCCCTAAGAAGTAAGGCCAACTCCAGACGCTGCCGCGCTGATTTAATTTTAGCTCCACTAACGGGATGAACTCAATTTCTAAATTCAGACCTCCAACTCGATCAGAATCTCATATGTATGAGTTGTAAGAAGTCTTAATTTAGCCTTAATTGTAACTATCACAGTCGTGTTATCAATATGCATGTATGAGCCTGCTCCTGATGCCTTAAGAGTTAAGAGGCGCAGTAAGCGGAACTCCGTTACTAATTCCACTCGTCTTCTTCGTAACTGCGAGCTCTACAGTTAATTTCCCACAAACTGGTCTCTAACCTCTTTGGTGCATCAGGTGTGCTAATACCACGTTCTCAGAGCAGGGCGGAAGGCACGCGTGACCCGACATTTAGCGGCTCGGGATGCGCCTGCGCAGTGACGTAACATTTTAGTTTTCTACCCGCATCTCTCGCCGTAATATTTACTAAGAGAACAGATTTATAGTTTTGCCTGTCGAGTTTTTGATTTAGGATTTTCGTGTGGTTACGTCTCGTTATTTATTGGTGGGAACCTGGGAACTGGTTTGAATTTTTCTTGACAGTTTATGAGAAAGAATGGTGGTTTAGGATGGGAGTAAATAAATCTAGGCTCTGTCTTTGTTTGTGTTATATCCTATTCTATTAAATGAGTAATATTTGTTTTAATAGTTTTAATCTGAGGGCTAACAGCTGGACTTACATAAAAAACGTTCACTTTCAAGTTGCAATCTGTCAAACTTGTCAAAAATGTTTGTAAATTGTTTTTTTTGACACACTGCGAATGAGATGCGAATGTGAACGTTCTTAAAAATAAGGGAAGGCCCCGCCGCAGGTTTTCAAAAACTCGAACGATTTCGATGAAAGTTGCAATAAAGAGGTTTACGGGGGCGAAAAATCGATCTAGCTATCACATATCTGGAAAAAATCGTTTTCACTATTTTCAGAGCCTCGGAAATGTGATACAACGTTGTTATACCTAGATGATATGTTTATCTATTTTCATATGAGCGGAGCTCGGTCGAAAAGGTACTTATTCAAAAAAATTACTTGTTCTTGACTGGATGCCTCGTTGGTTCTGTGATGGCTGCGAGTAGGGATGTCCAAGAGCTTCAGAATTTAGAAGTGCCAACGTCTTCTTACGTTCTTCTTAGAACCATTTGTGTCAATAATATTAAAATCATTGTTGTTCGACTAGAATTTATTGTTTCTGTCTCCGTCCAATGATCAATCTGCACCGCACATTTCCATTTAATATTGTGCGCTACAAAACCCACGAGATACTAATCGTTTTCTCCTAGAATTAATTCAAGTATTCAACCATTGCCCAGCTCAGCTGTACTAACAAGACGTATTTATGTAACCAAAGCAATATCTGACAAATGAACTCTTGACCATTTAACTAACTAAATCATGCGTATCAATTCGCCTAAATTATTAGGTGTCATAACGAATTCTCTTATCAATCCACAGAAAAAAATTACCGTGACAAATGATAGCTCGATCACGCTTAACTTCCAAGCATATGCGCACGATTTAGAGACAGAGAGGGAGGTAGGGTTGGTAGTGGGAGTGAAAGAGAGAGGTGATAGATTTAAATTAGGTGTATCAGAATCGATCTTGATTTGCTAGTCGCTGACAAGTGATCAGAGAAACAAACGGGCGTGTGCAGGGTTGTCTGATGTGTTCAGATTTTTGTGTGTCAGATTTTGATTTTAGTTCTTGTGTTATGTAAGATGGTGGAGCTCGAAAGGTTAACTTTTGATAGAAGATGAAAGCGTAATGAAAGCTATGAGAAAAATGCCTTGTATTAAAAGTATCGCCGTCGTACTAACTAGTATCGCCGTCGACGACTTCATCTGCGTGTATTTTGTTTGTTGCCAAGTTCTTCTTCAGAGGGTCTAGACAAAGTGACATTCTATCAGTGTTATCGTAGATGGAAAAGGCTAGAAAAAAAAATGAATGACATAAGCTATCGAAAAGCTTGTCAATCCTGTTGAAAGTCGTTGTAGAAATACGAAACGCTTTCGAAGCGATTGTCACTTGTCTAGGCCCTCAGGTCCCAGGCTACTTTTCTGCCAAATATAACGATCGATTTAGTGGTTTTGGGAAAAACTAACAGGCAGAGAGACAGAGTTACTTTTGCATTAATATATGGGTGCAAGTCAAGGCAAGGTGTAATTTAATGAAGCAAGAAAAACATGCCCCTTGTCTAAACAGCTCATTGTTAGAAAAGAGAACAGGTAAACAGTCCCGTTTCCAGACTTTATTGCCAATCTAGCCATCATTATGTTAACTTAGACTCTACTTTTTATGCAAGTTTACTGCTAAGTTCTCCAATAAGTTGTTAACTTCCACTTAATTTGCCCCAACTACCTTCCAACCGTTACAATGGCTGTAGAAAGGGCCATATCTTTGGCTCTGTGTCCGGTAGAATGTGGAGCAAAGTACGTACTTTTTAGGGTTCCGTACCCGGTGCCAAAAAGACCCAGACATCTGTGCTGCTGGGGAGTTTGTTCCGCCACTTCTTCTTCCCAGCTAAAGCACTAGGAAGTGGTGAAGGGTGGGTGTTATGAGGGACTCTCATGTAATTTTGACGTTCGAAAAGTGCTGATTCTCAGCCTAGTTTGATTAAATGACTTTAGATTTTTATTTTTGAGCCTATTGCTAAGACTTCGCTGTCCATCCGTCTGCCACAGGTTGTATCTTTTGAACCGTAATGGGTAGACACTTAATAAAATAATATAAAAAATTATAGGCTTTGAATTTGTTCACATTATTTTATTATTTGTTGATATATCAGCCAAATTAGTACATACAAAAAACGTGTTTTTTACTAAAGTATTTTTTTATATAAGTAGTGTTAAAATATTGTACAGTGTCACGGAACCCTTCGTGTTGCCGCCGCTTTTTCGAGTTGTCAGCCCTATGGGAAACAATGGCGGGTGTGGCCTGTCAGGAGAGTGCCGGTTCAATGCCGTGCGATATCCGATAGGGAGTGAATTGACATTGAAATATAATGTGGCGACGTTTGGTGTGTGCCACTGACTGATGTAGTTTATATCACAGGATATTAGCATGGTAGCTGTTCTTTTTGAAGATTTAATATAGCCAGAGATGTATGTATCCTCCTTAGTGCTGACTGAGGGAACTCGCGCACTAGACGGCCCTAAGACGTGTTTAATGGAGATGATGGAATACCCTACTGTGAGCTGAGTCTGGCGTGGTCCGTACACGGGTGTCGAGTCGAGGAAGACTGGTGTATTAATTAAGCCTTACTTTAGTTAAAAAGCTGTTAGGATTTCCAGGACTATTCCAATCGTCTGGTTTTCTAGATTGTCGCTACAGGCATGAGTGGCCAAATAGTCTGACAGCGTAATTTGAAATGAAACCATACGTAGCTCGTCGTTCAGACCTCTTCCAAAGTATTTATCCTAACCGTCACTGCTGACAAAATAAACAAAACCAAAGCATTCAAAGCAATTAGTAGAAGAATAAACACAGTCATGGCCGCACGATATTCAAATACTAAACAAACCACTCAATCAATTGAGGCGCGTCGAATGATTCCATGCGACAAAAGCCAGATAAATTGCCCGCTAAATAGCTTGGCATAGCAACAATTGCCCGGGACACTTTCACTACATTTCACTGTCCCTATCTTAAGAATGCACCATTTCACCTACTCATTAGCAAGTCTGTCCACCCGTCTCGCTCTGCGATGCATAATTTGTGTACGTGAGAAAGGGATAGCATGTGTTATCGGAGATCGGTATGCGAATGTCGTGTAGAGTTTGATCAGGATAACAATGTTTTTGGTAATTGAATTTTGTTGGTTAATCATGACATTGTGTAACATTCTCCTTTTGGCATGGGGTGGTCAGGGGCTTATAAAATACACGTCTCGTGAGTCGCGTCTCCAGCAAACAGAAATGGAGAAAATAATCCAATCAATCTGCCTAGCCTTTTCCTTATCTTGGAGTCGTCTTCCAGTCCTACCGGATGCAGCTGAATACCATGTATTTTACATGGAGCGACTGCCTATCTGACCGCCACAACCCAGTTACTAGGTATCACAATATACCTTGGTAAGACTGGTTGTCAGACTTTTGGGCTGCTGACTACCCTTAACGACTGTCAGAGATCTAGGAGTAACAGCCGAGACCAACGGCTTACGTTCTTTCTTAAGCACGGAGGGGTCTAGATATGTGACAGATCACCCATCCATGAACCGACTGCGACGATCGACTGGTGCGAATAATTATGCACTTAAAATCAATACAATTGTATGTAATAGATGTGAATGAACCTTGAAGAAATTGACTAATGATTTATCAAAACTAATAATAAATTATCTTTTGTTAACAGGTAAACATCAAGAATGTACAATATGTTGGAAGTATACTCCATTTGAAATAAGATTAGACGTATAGATAAGCCTTTTTTACATTCTGTTCAACCGATTTTGAATTCTATTGCGTTGGTGGCATGACAAATGGCAGCCGCAGTAGATAGTTGGTATTGTGTAACTTTTTTTGCTTTTAATGCTATCCTTATGCCTACGGTATAGAAGTCAAAATCGGTTGAACGGACTGTAAAAGGGTTTATTTTAATGTCTAATCTTATTTCAAATGGGGTATAGACGTAAATATCAACGACCTTGGTAAGTATTCAAGAAAGATGAGAGCTTCATGAAGGCAGCTTAGAAATAGACAAGAGGGCGTAGACAATGTGACATTTTATCAGCGATGACGATGATTGAACAGTCAAAAATGTATGTGACTGACATAAGCTACCGAAAACCTTTATGTCAATTTTGTTGAAAGTCGTTGTAGTGCGGAACGCTTTGAAAGCGATTTCCAATTATCTAGGCCCCAATGATGTTGAGTTGTGATAACCTGTTGTGTTGAAGCATAATGATGATTGTGGTCGGGGTGGGTCGGATAGAAGGAAACTTTGAGGGTAAACTTTTATATTTTTTCCTGTTTTTTTGAAGCATACGTGCCGGTCGGGCCTCTTGGCAAGTGCTGTCCTTGAGACGTCTGTCACAGCCTGCCACAGAGCTCTGTTACGACAGAGGAGTTCGTACACCGCCGCTATAATTCTATCTGCCTAGCCTTTTCCCAACTATGTTGGGGTCCGCTTCCACTCTAACCAGATGCAGCTGAATACCAGTATTTTACATGGAGCAACTGCCTATCAGACCTCCACAACCCAGTAACTGGGTAATACGATACTCCTTGGTAAGGCTGGTTGTCAGACTTTCGGGCTTCTGACGACCCGTAACGACAGTCAAAGATCCTCGAATGACAGCCGGGACCAACGGCTTAACATGCTTTCCGAGGCACAGAGGAGTCTCGGTATGTAAAGATGGTCACCCATCCACGGACCAACTCAGACAAGCGTAGCTTAACCTGATGGATCGACCCGTGCGGCTGTTATTACTTAGCCACGAGCTACAACGCCGCTATAATTATGATCTTTTAATTAATGCCATCTCCAGTGAAACTCGGGGTACCGGCAGCTTGAAACAAGACCAATCCAGCCAGAAAGTCCCACGATGATGACCAGCCTTCTTAAAAATAAGCCTAGCTTATTAACTTCTTAATGAACTCTCACATTTTATTTAAGTGCTGACAACACTGAACGTTAAATAAAGTGGGCACTCTTAACTTAAGTATCACTTGAGTCTTCGTTATCTTAAAAGTAAAAGTTACTATTCAAGTACGGCGGAAAGTGAAACATGGTGATATAAAGTAGGTATAACGTTTAAGCAGAATTGAGACTGAAAAAAAAACAGTGAACAATATTATGAAGTGCATAGTTGATGTGTTTCGTCTCAAATATAGTTTATGGTGGCCATAAATTGAGATAATAGACATGCTAACTTAATAATAGGTCTTTACCTATGAGATTGCCGTTTTGTATGAAAAAATTTAAACGAATTTTTTTCATGAATTTTTTATTTGTATTAATCGAAGTAATCACCCATGCAATCAATGCATCTTTGCCATCGCAGTGGCAGTTTATTGATGCCCTTCTTAAAGAAATCAGCTGGACGGGAGGCAACAAATTCTTCAAAGGCATTTTGTACTGCCTCTCGGGTATTGAATTTTTTTCCCGCCAAGAAGTTACCCAAATTCTGGAAAAAGTAGTAGTCTGTAGGCGCAAGGTCTGGTGAGTAGGGCGGATGACGGAGAGCTTCCAACCCCAGTTCTTGCAACTTGGAGACCGTCTGCTGTGCAGTATGAGGTCGCGCGTTGTCGTGCAGGAGCAGCGGAGACGAGCGATTGACCAATGCTGATTGGAGATGCGCCAGCTTCTCCATCATTGTGTTCAGTTCTTCACAGTACACATCTGCAGTAATGCTCACCCCGTTTGGTAAGAAGCTGTGATGAATCACACCGGCGCTAGACCACCAAACAGTGACCATCACTTTTCTAGGGGTAAGTTTTCGTTTAGGGCATTGTTTAGGTGCTGAACCAGGATCCAACCAACTTGCTGAGCGCTTGCGGTTATCAAACAGAATCCATTTTTCATCGCAGGTAACAATGCGATTCAAAATTCCTTCATTTGTGTGGCTGTTGAGCAGTGCAAGGCACGTCTCGACGCGTACTTCGCGCTGGCGATCATTGAGTTCGTGGGGCACCCATTTGTCAAGCTTTTTTACCTTGCCAATTTGACGCAAATGGACCAATATTGTTTTGACGCTAACGTCGAAAGCTGCTGCTAATTCAGCCGTAGATTGTGTATCATCAGCTTCCACAATCGCCTTTAATTCGTCATTGTCGACCAAAGTCTTCGGACGACCGCGAGGTTCATTTTTCAGGTCGAAATTTCCAGAACGGAAGCGAGCAAACCAATAACAGGTGGTGCGTTGGTTTGTAGTGTTAGCTCCGTAAACGTCGTTGATGTTGCGTGCCGCTTGTGCCGCGTTGCTGCCACGACGGTACTCATATTCCATAATTACTCGAATTTTTAACGTATCCATGATGACGAAAAAGATTGAAATGCGATGAAAATGTAACACTAATCAATAAAGAAATGACTACTTTTGGAAAAAAAAATCCATGTTTTTAAAATAAAATTAATTTGAAATTAGAATTCTTAGCCAAACAAAAATTATTTTGATTTGAAATGGCCAGTACTGCAGAACGGCAATTTCATAGGTAAAGACCTAATATTATAAATGCAAAAGTGAGTTTGTTTGTTTGTTACGCTTTCACGCTAAAACGGCTGAACGGATTTGAATAAAATTTGGCACATGTATAGACCATGACCTAGGTTAGGACATAGGATACTTTTTATCCCGATATTCCCACTGGATCGACACTTATGCGGGTGAAACTTTACACCCTGTTCCATGAGGAACAGAGGTATGAACCTCTAAACGCACTTTATCTATAACTAGCTTCCGCCCGCGGCTTCGCCCTCGTGGTATGTCGATGAAAAGTACCCTATGTCCTTCCCCGGGATGCCATCTATCTCCTTGCCAAATTTTATCGAAATCCGTCCAGTGTTTGAGGCGTGAAAAGGTAACATACAGACAGACAGACAGAGTTACTTTCGAATTTATAATATTAGTATGAATGGAACGCTGACCCTACCCACGACGAAATATTCAAATACGCATTCTCACACTTGAAAACCAAGCCAAGGACGTGTGACAGACGTTTGTAAAATCTATTAATCAACGTGAATAATTAATTAAGTGCTTGCTGTACTGAGTGACATAATATTTGTAAAGATGCGCCGGCGCAAGGTCGCTTGCGTATTGTGTGTCGGCAGAATGGCCACACCTTACATACTTGTTGATGTAGAACTGTACAAATGTGTTTATTTAGTTCAGATATAAAAGAAAATCGTGGAGTATAAATACAGCCTATTGGATTACTCAGAGACATTTTAAAAATCGCAGGTAAGACCGGACTATTTTTACAATACACCATATTTGTCAATAAATGACAACATCGTCGTATTTTCGCGACTTCTGTTTAATTAAAGCAGAAAACTATTTTAAAAAAACTAAAAAAAAATTCGGATTGTCACCTGTCATCATTCATCATTTGAGCCGAAAGACGTGGACTGTGCTTCTCGTATCCTGCGGATTCCTGCGGCCTTCACCAGGTCATCGGTCCACCTTGTAGGGGTCTTCCAACGCTACGTCTTCCGGTACGCGGTCGCCACTCCAGAACCTTTCGGCCCCTTGGCCATCTGTTCAGTGAGCAATATGCCCTGCCCACTGCCACTTAAGTTTGGCAATACTTCGGGCTATGTCGGTTACCTGGGTTCTCCTACGGATCTCTTCATTTCTGATTCGATTACGTAGGGAAACCACCTTGTTACCTTTTGGATTTATTATAAAAACTTTTTACAAAAAAAAAACAACCGACTTCCAAAAAAAACACTAAAAAGTCGTTGGCAAAAAACGGAAATTGAAAAGCAAAGACACCGACTTCCGAAATTAAAGTTATTTTTCACTTTTTTAGTGTTTTTTTTGGAAGTCGGTTGTTTTTTTTTTTTGTAAAAAGTTTTTATTTTTCACCTTTTAGTTGTGGTACCTGCCCTACACAAATCCGAATACCACTACCTGCTATGTAAATAACAGTGAAGGAGTCAAACAGGATATCGTCTAGATAAACTAAGGGGGAAAAATACTTAATATTGAAGCTAACACAAAAAAAAAAAAAGCTTACAGACGAATTGAGAACCTCCTCCTTTTTGAAGAAGTCGGTTAAAAAGACCCTGGTTGAGACACACACAGACCAGGGAAGCATGGCACAAGAGGGAGGAGCTACTCAGCAGTGGGTGGAACAAGGCTGCCAATAATAATGATGATAATGAATAAGAGATCTTTTGTTTATGTTTCCTTACTATCATGATCTTTAAACAATCTCAATTAAATTGCCTCTTGTTGTGTTGTATACACCTTTTTTGTATAATGCAATTGTTATCATAATAACATTCATATTGACAATTCAACAATATCAGTTGCGTTGTATGTTTTATAAATCCTCGTTCCCAGAAACCAAAACAACGCAATGGAATTCGATGAATTGAACTGTCAACATTAAACCAATACGGTGTGATTATGAGTGCGGTGTTAGAATTATAGTCTATCACACCCACTTCGCTATGAAATGTATCTATTCTTGAGCCTTCAAAGTGTTCAGTTGTCCAGCCATCCATCAAACAAACAAAGACAAACAGGGAATATCTACAAACAACAAAACACATGTTTACCGGCGCCCACACACGTGGGCTCAGATAAATTAGCCGAGCCAATTATCTGGATTATTTGTGCAATTAACTGCAATTGTTCCATTCAGGCTGTTATTTATCGTGGCTTTATGTTCGAGCACTTCGAGCCAGTTACGGCGCAGGCGCAGAGGTCAACTGCGTCAACCCGCGTCAATATTGGATGCATCAACGTCGTTCAAAATAGCAACTACTTTATTCTGTTAAGTGCTTATAGTTTGTTCTAAAAGTATCAAATGAAAATGTAAACAAATTCTGTTCAAAATAATACTTACACAATCACTCAATAAAGGGAATCTGTAACACATTCATCTGTATTTAAAAGGTTTCAACTTTATATCGCACCACTTTTTCCAACAATTAATATTGTTTGAATAACATTATTTTATTTTAATTGAAAAATCTTAGACGTAAATTGAGGTTATGAATGTAACCTCATTTATCAAATAAAAAACATCTATATTGTGATTTAAAATTAGAAGTTTGGGTTTAAGTATTCAAGTTTGTAAGTAGCACTACAAATTAGCATCCACGGGTACATATGTTTACATTTTCATGAGACTCTTTTGAATCAGACCATAGATAGGTTGGTGGTCAACGATAGTGCTTCATACATAGTTTTTAACTACTCAGAACAACTAAACCCGCTGGTCACTAGAAATATGGTCCACCAAGATGTCATCCTTAATAATTCTGGCTTCGCTTTTAGGTTCAAAGATGTTTTTTATGTGTGTGTCTTCGATGTTCGCAGAAGCGGACAGTGAATGAGACACAATTGAAGTTTTATTGTTATTACGTCTTTTACTGTCCGCCAGTGTTAATCTTTGTAGATGAGGTATCCACTATAAAAAAATGCCACCTACTTTTCAGTGCATTAAAAAAAACATTTTATGAACAGCTGTTTTTTTCTATGATGGCGTGTTATACAGGGTGGCCGGAACATTGACGTCCAAATGTAAAATTCAGGTCCCTCGTATCGTGGAGTATCCGAATCACCTTCACAAAGCCTTCTACTTTTTTTAGATTATTTTTAAATTGGTAAGGTCGAAAATTCTCAACTCGAAAGCTATGAAAAGTCGCGGAACATACATGTATGTTTCGCGACTTTTCATAGCTTTCAAGTTATGATTTTTTTCACCTCGCTCTCTTTAAAGGCCGATTGTAAGCCCAAAGTAGCCTTACTTTGGTAGGTACTACTTTTTTTATTTGATTTTGAAAGCTGAGAGTCTGGCACATTCTGGAAGCCTTCATATGAACTACTACTAATTTGAAGATGAAAATTAGAGTCATAATTTACCGAACGTACATTTTTCACTTAAAACCAACATTTTCATAACTTTCATCACAGTTACGAAGCTGATTATTTTATGCATAAAAGCACAACTCATGAAGATTAGTTGCAAAAAAAAATGTTCGACAAAACATTCTACTTCTTACTACGGAACATACATGGGGGTGATTCGGATACCCCACGATACGAGGGACCTGAATTTTATTTTTGTATATAGCAGACTGCACTGCAATAGATAGTAGATACATTAATTTAAAGAAAACAGTATGCCACGGTTTGAGAACGAAAGTATAGAATCCATCTGCCGATTCAACTAAATAAGGAAAATGTAACTTCACTTGCGCAAGAGTTCAACATTCTCAAACTTTCATTACGTTAGAAAAATAAAAGGAATCACCTTTATTAGTTTAACAGTTCTACAGAATTAGCCTGTAATAGGGTTGTCTCCTGCGAAAATAAAATTAGGGCTATGAGGAAAAGACCTTGATTTGTAAACAAAATAAAATAAAAATTTAATCGATTAATGCGCAACTTATTTACAAATCTAGATTAATGTTTTAGTATCTAAGTATCTTTATTCTAACTTTATAATTATTCCACGCAATTATAAAACATCACTAAATAACCGATTATATTCTAATGACATTCAAGAATATTCCGAAAATTCTTGTATCATGGCAACCCTACCATCAAGAATAACATTCGATGCGCGTGCGCACTAAAGGGTTTTAGTACAATTTATCCCGGGTTTTACAGCTCTTTGCGGCTCACATTAATTATATAGTCCTTATTTTTAAAGTTACCAATCTGTGGTTAACATTAATAAGATGTCTTCAACGTTTTTAATAATAAATTGATCGTTAATCGTTGTCTGTATGGTTATAGTCTGCTCTTAGTTATAAAAAAATATTATATTGTTTTTATTAAACTGCTTCATTCTGTTATATCGTTTCCTTTTCTGTCAGGGTTTAATTTGATTTAATTTGTGATATTTTTGCTCAATTACGTTGAATGTACATACATTCTTGATTAATAATATAAATATATCAAGTTTAACAAAACAGACCAGAAAACGATAAAATACATGATTTGTTTTTGGTTGCTTATAACCTTATTCTGTAAAGAAAAAACGTATTTATGTTCTATTTTGGCTTAAACACAAATTCCACGACTGGTCCCAGGTTAAACGTACCAATAACGTGTAGAATTAAACACCACTTAGGTAGCTGGTCTGGACTATAAAAAGTACGTAAAACCAGCTTAGCTTTAATTAAATTAATATATACAACAACCGCATCATTTACCTCAGTCAACATATAATTTAGATTCTTGTAAATATAACCCCCTACTGGGTGCTTACGATCATTCATCTCGTTCTTGTTCCTAAGAACTTCTTTTACCTTTTCCATACATTGTGTACCCGCCTTTTGTGCAGTATGGGAAGCTTAATTATCAATAACCCTGTATAATTTACAAACCGTGTCTTTAAATCATTTTCACCCTTATCTTCTGAGGTAATAAGGTTAAAAATTTGTTAATCATTGTTCGCAGTTGTAGGCATTGAAGACAAATATTCTTTTCAATACGTGAAATGTTTCGGCAAAGGTATTATTAGTAAAGATGGCTGCGGCGATATCTCGATTGAATTGATTCGTATCGCAATAATCGAATGTTTGCATGGATTTAATAATAGAGGTCTTTGAAGGCGATCAAAGGATGTATGGCATTCAAATTTTTGGGGCTCAGTAAAATAAAATAATGATGATTGTACTTGAGACTTGTTCAAAGGTAAAAAAGTAAAGGAGTTTTTTTTGGGGTTGCTCTCACTCACCCGGCTGCTTTTTATTTAGTTAGAACTGTACTGTATCTATTTAATAGATATGTAAACACTGTCTCATGCACGTCAGCAGTGAGGTCGCTGTCACTAATGTCAGCTGTCAGTTCGCAACAAATGGCGGGAATTGGAAAAAAGTGAAGCGTGCCTGCACAAGATGCTGGGGGTGGTAAAGAACCAGTGTAGTGATATAATCAGCTTAAATATGGGATTAACAGGATTCTAAAAGACCCAAAACTAGAAAGATTCTTGTAACACTCTCATCTTTCGAAACGAAATGTTTTATTACGATCATCATGCTATGTTACAGAAAACCTCAGGCGTCCATCATCATCAACATTGGTTGTCTTGTTCCACCCACTGCTGACTACAGACCTCCTCCCTTTTGTGCCATGCTTCCCTGGTCCATGCGAGACTTCTCCAGAGGCCCTAGACAAAGTGACATTCTATCAGCGATAACGACGATGGAAAAGTCAAAAATGTATAGGACTGACATAAGCTTATGTCCTGTTGAAAGTCGTTGTAGAAATACGAAACGCTTTCGAAGCGATTGTCACTTGTCTAGGCCCTCTGGTCTTCCCTGCGATCTCTTGTAGGTCGTCCACAACCCACCTGGAAGATACTGAAGATTAAATCTAACTTCAGTATACTTGTAGGTACAGATCCAACTCTAAAGGCTATAAAGAACTCATTGTATATCCGCAAAAAAAAAAACAAAAAAAAACCTCTCAAATCCCGCTGTTGTTCAAAACCTCAAACATCCTGTGTCGGATACGGATTCCATTTGATCATCAATCATAATTAGATCCTTTGTATTTTTATATTTTCGAGTTTGCGGTCTCATTGTGATGTTGGCGATTATTTTTAAACATTTTAGCACGAGTTTATTAATAATTTAAGACGGAGATAAACTGTGATGGATTCTTTGAATAATGAGTAATGATTGCGAGGTTTGAAGGAAATCTGTCTTTACCTAATATTACAAAAAAAGTTGATCGTACTCGTATGAAAATATCAGAGAAAAGTAAAAAGCAAAAAAAATAAAAATAAGCCAGAAAAGAAAGAAAGAAAACAAAAAAAACAAAAACAGTAGGAAAGAAATCTAGAGCCTCATCAGCATCATCCTGCCATGCATAATCCCATTTTAGTTGGGATCAGCACTTACGTTTTTTAGGGTTCCGTACCCAAAGGGTAAAACGGGACCCTATTACTAAGACTCCGCTGTCCGTCCGTCCGTCTGTCTGTCTGTCTGTCTGTCTGTCTGTCCGTCTGTCACCAGGCTGTATCTCATGAACAGTGATAGTTAGACAGTTGAAATTCGCAGATGGTGTATTTCTGTTGCCGCTTTAACAACAAATACTAAAAAACAATAAAATAAATATTTAAGATTTTTTTGCCGTTTTTATAGATAATGGTACGGAACCCTTCGTGCGCGAGTCCGATTCGCACTTGGCCGGTTTTTTGTTTCTATAGATACTTCTATTAACCGGCACCTCAGTGTATACTTCTTAATATTCAAATAAGTTGAAGTAGGAACGACACAAAATATGGATGTATTACACCCATATTTTTTTGTTTTCCAACCTGACTGATGGCGATAATATGCAGATCAGATCAGAAGTCACATTCCCTTCTAGACTAAACCCTAATTCTTGCTACAGTTACGACATTGATTACCAAATTAAACTATTACTCCAAACCATTGCGTAAGACCTATTTTTAATTACCAACGATAAAGTAAAACACTCTGAATGCGAAATATAAAATCGTGGGCAAACTAATGAAAATAATGCAAAAGCTATGCAACCACCACGAATACCAGCCATTCATAACTTTTTGTAATCGAATCGGAATCGATTCAAACGTTCCAATGAATCGATTATTAATTGCGAGAACTCGATTGTAACCTCAAAATAGTGTCCCACGCTGGAAATCGACTATGTCCTCCAATCACTAGGGTTGACTAAAATGGTATTTATGTCTTTGACATAAGGGCTTTTGTGGATGAATTAATAAGTTGGTTTATGAGTCAATATGGCTAAGTAATTAACATTTTACCTTGCTCTAGATAACAGGTGTGGGTTTATCTTAGTATGGGGCAGGTTGCGACTTACAGAGATTTTTAATTAAGTCAATTTTGATGACTTTTTAGGACTACTGTAAGTACAAATTGATTACGTTGGCGTTTACTATGTGTATTGATTGATTCAGATGTCTTTACTTTAATGAATACCTTGAAGGTTATTTGAATATAAAATAGGTGATTAACTTTAGGGACATCTAAATAAGGATTTTGGACAATTTGACCTTTTTTAATTAGATTATACCAGCTGCGCTGCGGTTTCACCCGCGTAGGTCTCGATCCCGGGGGAATATCGGGATAAAAAGTATCCTATGTTCTATTATAGGTCACGGTCTACCCATGTGGCGTATGGCTACACTGGTACGATGTATTATGTATGTAGCCAAATACGTGAGCATTCATTTATTTGTTTTGATCGCTCATGTGTTGCAGGTCGCGTCGCGGCCTAATCTAGCCTAAGCCGCACTTCGCCTGCCGTAACTCTGAAACGGTTTCACAACTCGATACATCAGAAAAACCTTTTTAAAAGTCGGAAAGTCTCACGTTTCTGCGCCCGCGCCGGAAACCCATACGTTACAGTGTAAACGGCCCTTAATCTGTGCCAATAACGACGACACGGTTGGCGCAGTGGCTGAGCGATGGACGGCTGCGCAACGTGTCGCGGGTTCGATTCCCACACGGAACAAATATTTGTATGATCTGCAAGTAGTTGTTCCGGGTCTGGGTGTTAGTGTATGTGAGTTTCTATGTTTGTAAACGCACCCACGATACAGGAAGAAATACCTAGTGTGGGGCAACGTGTTAAAAAAAAAAAAAGTTTCATTGTGTCAGTTTCATTTGAGTCAGTTTTTACTTGACTGCTTTTGTGTGTATTGAGGTTATCAGGTTCGTTATTATATTTTACTAGCTGCGCCCCGCGGTTTCATCCGCGTAAGTATTGATACCGTGGGAATATCGGGATAAGAAGTATTTTATGTCCTAATCCAGGTCATGGTCTACCCCTGTGTCAAATTTCATCCAAATCCGTTCAGCCGTTTTTGCGTGAAAGCGTAACAAACAAACAAACTCACTTTCGCATTTATAATATTATATAGTTAGGATTAAACAATACTATGTAAACACCACCCGGTTACGTTGTTGTAAAAATATGTCTTGGGAACAATTTCAGTAGACTTTATTAATAATAGAATTTGTTGCTTTTTGCTAAACGCGCTAAAAATCGCAATATTCATTTTGGCAGTTCGAAATTGCAACGTATTTTTTGTGCCATAGGCAACATGGCCAGGAATCGCACGAAACAGAGAGATTTGGAAGGGAAAAGGGGAGGCAACCCAAAGGGTGGGACACATTAAAAGGCATAATTTTTTTTTTTATCAAAAAAAAAAAAAACTTTTCTCGGACTTAGATTTCTATCTTACTCTTTCGTCTGCCAAAACTCCAACTCTGGTTAAAAACCCTCTAAAAGAGAAACCCTCTCTAAGTATTACAGAATATATCTCTAAACTTTAAGCTCAACCAGCTAATGATACCCATGTCTATCCAGGAACGTGTTACATCGCAGCATCCAAGTGATTTCAGTGAAATTACGCCCGACAAACTTTCATCGATCTTAGGAAATTGATTTCCTTTACAAATCGCTGAGAATCACTTTCTCATACGATGTCGATATGCCACGTACAATAATGTTGGTATCGATTACCTGGGCATTACCTAAGTTATGTATAGTAACGAACATGATTTTCTAATACAGCAGATAGAAAATATGTATAAACTAGCTTCCGCCCGCGGCTTCGCCCGCGTGGTATGCCGATAAAAAGTAGCCTATGTCCTTTCTCAGACTCTAGACTATCTGTGTACCAAATTTCATTTAAATCGGTTCAGTAGTTTTGGCGTGAAAGCGCGACAGACAGACAGTTTTTTCTCAGTAGCAGTCCGGAGTCAGGATTTGTGCCCGGTTGATGGCAATAGGCTCGCCCCCTATTACATGGGACTTAAACATAACCGGCGAAGTGTTGGTGTACTATAGGTACACCTCTGACTAACCCTTCGGGGAATAAACAAAGAAAGACAATAATTGGCATTACGGCAAGAAAAAAACAACTTTAAACACAGGCGTGCGTGATTTTATGTTAATAATGCATATGTCGGCAACTCCTACCGAAATGGGATGAATGCACACTTGCACAGTGTTAATGCACACTTGCACAGTATGATTGCACACTTCCACAGTATGCAAATTATTCAAGTTTTGTCGAATTTCGAAATCGAAACGCCGCCCGCCCTCTAAAATCCGTCCCACGACATAATTATTGACCATCAACTCACAATTAAGTACCTCAGGTGTGTTCAGAAAGTGCCAATTCAAAATACATCTTGCTACTGGCGACTGTCTGGTAATCAGAGACTTTTAGGGCTCACATTTAGGCCCTGGAGCAAAACAAAACGTAAAAGTCTTCCGAAAGAAAACAGAATTTATCCCATAGGACCAAAATACAACCCAAATTACAAACCTGACCAAAAAATCTTTACTTGCTCAATAATTAAATCACGCACACTTGTGACAGTTGCACATGTAGCATCCCTAACGCGTGCACTCACGCGCAGCCCGTCGGTCCATGGGTTTAGAGATGCCCAAACGCACCATAATTGGCGCCAACGCTTTTTGGCTCGGTATTTTTATTCATGGATTCTTGCGGCCTCTTTTGTAATCTTAAAGCCTTTTATGGCCCATCCTTTTTGCTGCCAAACGTGCGCACGCGCCGCTGCTAAGACGAGTGAGCAATTAACATTACCCCGCTTTGCGATTGGTCAAAACCAAAACAATACATATGCAATGTATTGTCGGTCAGTTTTTCGTGGATTTTTGCCTGTCACCGTTTTGGGATTGACAGTCGATGTTTTATGGATGGCTTGCGCAACATTTAATGTATGCGATGTAATGTATACGTTGGTTTTTGTTTTATTACATGTACTCGATGACCGTATACGGAGTAGTGAAATATTTTACAGAAGAATTGCATCATCAACTTGTTCTTTGAGCAGAAAAACTTGACGTTTATGTCGTTTGTCGTCCAACTAGTTCCATGCAGCTACGGTGCAATGTCTGGCAAAGATACCAACGTTTAGAAAGTTAATTCCAAATTCTAAAAAATCTGTGGAAACAATGTAAAATTCAAAATAACCGTGGAACAGACAAAGGGCCGCCATGCCACCGACTTTCTTAAGTCACTGCATATTTGAACAGCCAATTTGCATTCCCTCAAAACGCTCAGTAAATCACAGTACTTTCTTAAACAAACAACGCTTTCATTACAAAACCAAATACAGTTTATCTGGGCTCTGTAAATTTTAAAGAGAAAACAATGGCAACGCCTTTCCATTTCTCTAAATCAAATAGTACCAAAACCGGGCGGCGGTTATGAGAGGCGCTGTCGCTGCCCGCGCCGCTGAGTTATGTTGCGCGCGCGCACCTCAACAATTTATTGCGATTAGAACACTCTTTGTGGTAGCTGTGATTCAGATGTGCTGCGTTTTACTTGGATGTTGTTTATGGAATAGAATAGCAATGAGTATCTCGGTGTCTGAAATGAAAAGCAGTTTATATAAATAGTTGGAAGATTTTCGTACTGGCAATTTACCAGCCATCATGCGAATGCGAATGCTCGATTTAGGAACGTTGAAACTGCAATTTGAAGCCTATAATTTATTTAAATGCTTAAAGTCTTCATTGATGCTTGTAGATTATTCCTTTTTGGGCAAGAATCGTGAGCGAAACTAACATATTAAGCCAAATCGATCTGTATTGCACTTTTTTGGCTCGATCACCTTAGCCGTGATCACAGGGCTATCTACTAGATATCCTTATTTAATTTTAAACAGGTAATTACATCAATTACACACGAATTCGAACCTGCGACCTCCATTCTTACTGGCATCTTAACTGCTGGCCTTACAAGGCGATCGAATTACACACAATACAAACATTTCGGATCAATTAGGTGCTTGCGCGGGCGCACCCAGTCCGAATCAATTATAATGCACTAATCTCTTATCTTGGCTATAAGCTTGTAAAAGCTCTTTAAATTGCTTGTACGACACTGAATCGCGCGTTTTTAAATACAGGATCAAAAAAGTTATGCTTGCGAAAGACGTGATGGGTAACTGCACCATCAAAGGTCGGTGACCCCCCAACATGACAACAAGTGAGTTACTTTAGGAGCATACCAGGTACATACTCAGCAACTTTTTTGCATAGCTACGTAACATGAGGCGCTGAAATCACTGTTTACGGTAGTGCGCAACGTAACGCACGCCAAACATTTAGTTTATTGCATGCAACGGTTCAGGGTATGTGAGGGTATTTAAAATTAAGATAACATTTAAAACTTGGTTTCTTTGTCAACGTCTGTAAAGGTTGGAACTTTGACCTTCAATATTTCCAAAACCAGACGGTATCCAGACGGTTCCCAGGTATGATCCAGAACAAAAAAAAATGATCGCAAAGACGGGAATAACAAGTGACTGTCAGCTTCATTAAAAGCGTATTTTTACACCCGTTATATTTTTTATGGCAAAAGCTATAATCAGAATTGCTGTAAGCTCTAACGCCTTTAGCTATCTCCATCTAGTAAACACGGAAGCCAGTAAACGTTATTAATAAAATTATTTATTATCAATACTGGTGGCTAGATATTAGCCCGTACATTGCACCAGGATTTATAGCCATGGTCCTACTCAACACGGTCGTTATTTAGTACCGCATAAAATATTCACCCTGCCGCACACTATCGCCCGATCCGTGTGAAGAGGGCCTTATAGCAAGCCGACATTACTAGGTATTGTAAACTATTGTGAAAGAGTTTAATATTCCTAATCATTGGTCAGGATTTAATTTATTACTTAGACCAACTATCTAATTGTGTAACACATTTTCGTAAACGATTTAGGGCTGATTTAACCAAAGCCGGATCCTATCTTTTATTCGGGGAATAAAATTGACGTTTGACAGTTTTTGTAAAGAAAATCTGTCAAAAATTTAATATTTCTTCCCGGGATTAGACTTATACTATACTAGCTGCTCGCCCCTGCTTCGCACGGGTAGCACTAAGTACTTATCTACGGCTATTTTAGGTTTTTTTTTTACACCTTGGGTTACATTATTGGAGTTTTAGTAAGGAGCCCTAATTTTTTTGAAAATATAATATTTCCTATGTCAGCCAGGGATAGTGTAGCTTCCTAAAAGTGAAAGAATTTTTCAAATCGGTTCGGTAGTTTCGGAGCCTATTCAATGTAAACAAACAATCAAATATTTCCTCTTTATAATATTAGTATAGATAAAAGTTTGGTCGAATTCGTCCTAAGACTAATTTGTTTAATTTTGCCAGTTCAACAACATTAATTGCGTTATTTACGTTGTTGAGCAGAATTTGATTAGCTATCTGTTTCAAAACGATTCAGATTGTGATTGATCGTGTATTACGCAATTTGGGGTGCAGTACTGCGAAAATAATAGGTTTTGCGGTACCATATTCGGCGAGGTCTTTCTCTTAAGTGTATATAACAATCTATCCATAATATATGTTAATCTAATGATGTTGAGCCTAGTTTCAGTCCAAACTTGGCAGTCCATTAACTATAGTTTGAATTATCCGTTTTCAATCAAAGCAAAATTAACATTAATTGTTTTGCGCCTAAATGAGATGTATACAAAAAAGCCTATCCATATCCGACATGATTTAATTTGCATCTAATTAATCAATTTCTCTTGACTCCAAATATAGTCAAGCGTAGGTTTTTAGCAAATTAGTCTTTCATTCCCACGATTGTATCGAAACCCGAAAGTATTTAAAGGAATCATGTCCTCAATCACACGGGCAATTCGTCAGATTCGCCACAGTCCCAAATTGGTTGCATTCGTCATTCGTTACGGTGTAAATGCTCACTTTACTCGATTGGCGGATATTCAAATAAGTGGTACAAACCTTAGGAAAGGTACTCTCTCTTTGGAGTCAGAACAGGTCACTATGATAACTTAGGTCTCAGTGTCGAGAGCGAAGACTTGAAATATGGCCTGAGATTCGCAGTGTTTAGAATAATAGGTATCACCATAATATTGAATTTATTTGAAAGTTAAAATTCATTCTGGGTGGTGCTGGTACAGTTTTGTGTCGTTACCACTCTACATTAACATTCGTGCCTGTTTCGTTAAAATTATAATCATGTTGTATTGCTGATTCTAATGTTTATAATTCTGTAAATCCATATTCGTTACGGCCGCAAATCATATTTAGATACAACCTGAACATACAACCTGATACTGACCTGCAAGTTTCGCGGGCTACTTTATCGATTCCCCCTTAAGGGAGCCCCCGATTCAAAAATCTGTAGCTCTTATTTTCTCATTAAAATTACCTTCTCTTATTTTTATATCAATCGTCATTTCGTTCTCGCTTCAATAATTGCATTACAAAAAACTGCAATTACCCTCAAGTAACAGCTAGGCTTAATCCAATTACCTTGATGCAGACTCTTCCGCTCCATCTCCTTATTAGCTTCATCTATAATCTTGATCATTGATCTTCTCTATTACACACGCGTTTCATTCTCTCAAGCGAGGCGGCCTTGCCCCCCGTTTCCGTGGCCTCGGGTTATACTTTCACTAACAGTGCCTCCCTCTTCACATGAAAGCCATTTCTAGGTATCGTTTCATACATTCCAAAACACTTATGTTGTTAATCTTCATCGTTGCGAAATTCTTGTCTTTTTGACCGCTTTTAGTTAAAAAGTATCAGATTTCATTGACTTTTAGTGTATCTTATTTGATGTCATTTGGAGAAAGCCTACGTTGATTTAGAGACCCGATGGTTATCTTAATTTTTCTTATAGATGTTCTAACCTAATAAGTTCTTTCATTACATACTTAATAATATAATATGAGTAAACATGAAGAAGTTATTAGTGAGGAGTCCGTGGCTAAGTAATAACAGCCGCTTGGGTTGATCCATCAAGCTTAGGCTACGCTTGCCGGGGTTGGTCCGTGGATGGGTGACCATATTTACATACCGAGACTCCTCCGTGCCTTGGAAAGCACGTCAAGCCGTTGGTCTCGCTTGTCATTCGTGGATCTTTGACAGTCGTTACGAGTCGTCAGAAGCCTGAAAGTCTGACAACCAGTCTTACCAAGGGGCTCGCATGGCTCAGTTACTGGGTTGTGGAGGTCAGATAGGCAGTCGCTCCATGTAAAATACTGGTATGCAGCTGCATCCGGACTCAAGCCAAATCACAAAGCGTGCTTGTCCCGCCCGTAGGTGTCATACTTGATCAGTATAAATTAGCCCTAAGAAGAAGCAGCTACTCTATTCAAAACTAGCGGCGGATACTGGATGCTAGACTGGATTTCCGCGCTAGATAATAATGCACGTTGCGAGGTCGACCTTCTTGAAATATTTTTTGATAAGGTTTCATCAATTTGAAAACAATTCAATACTATTTTGAAAAAATATTCTTTATTATTTCTGTATCTCTCCGTATTGTCAATGTCAAACTTATGAAACGATGTTGACACAGAGTATTCGTAGCAACGGTTTACCTGGTATTAATATTTTAATAGTTTAATTTGTACTTTATTTATTTTCCTTCACTGAAATCAATCAATCTAAAGAATGGACGACTCAGACGAAGCTGTGCCGGTCGACATGATCTTCTCAGTCCAGTCTTTGGTTAGTTCCGAGGAACCGCCGATGGAACTCTGGTCTTCATTGGAAATATTAGCGCCTGACACAAACGAGAAGAAAATTTTATACAACGAAGGGTTGTATGACCCTGGTAGCGGAGAAATATGCGGAAAGTACATAACTATGTCTATAAGTTCCGTGTTAAAACACCCTTACTACAGTTACCCGGCGATCAAAGATCCAGGAATAGGGGACGCTTTGTTGAAACCTGAAAATGTAATAACATACTCGGAGGATGGACAAGCCTTGTACCTAGCTCTCTGCGAGGAGATGAATCAGTGCCCAGTCAGAAGTTTCTATAGAGGGCTCCTTGAAAGCCGAATAGATCTCCGGTATTACTGCATCAATCCAGATGGATTCCGGGCAATGGCCAAAGCTTTGCAATACAATAAGAACGTACAAGTATTAAATCTAACTGATAACTTTTTAAACAATGATGCCTGCTTTCATATGGGCGATTTGTTTTTATCAAATAACACGCTTACTGAACTCAATTTGAGTGGTTGCAGAATTGGCCCTTGCGGTGCCAAACGACTGTTATTTAGCTTGCACCTTAACAGAGTACTCAAGGTTCTTGATTTGAGTCGTAATCAGTTGGGCGATGATGGAATGGAGCATTTAGCAAAGGCTGTACTTTTCGGACTTACTGTGAAAAATCTTAATTTAAGCTACAACAGCATCACCGGGAGAGGAGTGGAGCTACTAGTAGAACCATTTGAAACTCATAACCATTTTACTCACTTAGACCTTTCGTGGAACATGATAATCACTCCAGGAGGTTACGCATTTCTCAAGATGCTCTCAGAAAGCACTTGTCTTGAAGTCTTAAATTTAGCTTGGAACTCCTTGGCTAACCCTCGGCTTAGCCAAGCGATAGCACGCATATTACGGTGCCCGAACTTGAAAGAGCTAAATCTTAGCAATAATATGCTTAAAGCAGAAGGTATAACGAAATTGCTACCAGGTTTAGAAAATGCAATTAAATTGACAAAGTTGAATTTATCATACAATCCTATGAGCCCCAATGACGCCTTGGACGTTTTGGATAAAGTAGCGGCGGTTAAATCGAAAGTGAGCACTTTATTAATGGAAAACGTGTTAGTTACAAAAAAGTTTTTATCTTTGCTCGAACAGACAAAACAAATGAAATCAAAAAAAAACTTAGTTGTAACATACGGGGGCATTACAGGTGGTTTTATTGCTAAAGGGCCAGACGTCAGGGAATTAGTACTTAACAGAATTGACTACATTACTAATAAGAAACCGAAAAAGAATAAGACGGATATTGCAATGATGGCGCTGCAACTCAAAAAGGAGAAGGTCGATATAATGAATACGAAAGAGATCATGTACTATTTCCGCCGCGCTGGAACGCCAGTAGATGAAGATATTATTGAAGAATTGGCCATTTCTTTTCCGGGACCAGGTCCAAAGAATGCTAAAGTCAAAAATATGGATGTAAACCTGCTGGTAGAATTTATCCAACGAAAATGGCCAGAGAGAGAGTTACCCCACTCCTCTTCCTGTAGTGGAACCGCCATGCCACCCAAAAAAAAAGGAAAAGGGAAAAGTGATTAATTAATTTATTAATTATTAGTTTAATTAATTACTATAATTCAATTATTTTAATGTAATAATCATAGCCTACTGTATATTAGTGTATTTTGTTAGAGTTATTTAGTTGTTTACATATGTTTAGCATAATATACAATGATTTTGAATGTATAATTTATTTTTTAAGAAAGTAAATTATTCTAAAATGGGATAACTAATGTCAACTACAGTAAGTTTTGCTTTGTTTAGATTTCTTATTACAATTATACATTATTATAAAGACAAACTTTATAGTAATGTATAATTGTAATAATATATTTTCTCATGGGGACGCCGAATTCATTATAAATTAATCGTAAGTAAAAATAATGACCACTTACTTTTAATGATTATTTCTACTATTAGGTGGGGTAAACTTTTAGATTATAATTTATTTATTAAGTGGGGTAAAATTTACATTATAATTTATTTTAGAGTTGTGTGTTTAAGTAACGATTAAATATATGTTCAATGATGTTTCTTTTTATAATTTTGTTCTTTATTATAAATGGGTGATTTACATCGTGCATATGAAGCTACGCGTGAGTTGTAGCCATCGTCTCGCGTCACGGGACATTGTCTGTGTGATCATAGTTATGAAGATGCCTAAAAGTTTACAATGGAGATTTGCATAGCCGCTGCCTGCTTCATTGCCACTGTATTTTGGTCGCAAGCGCTACAGCATGAGGCATGAGGTCCTGGGTTCAATTCCCAGGTCAGGCAAAGTGTTATTGGGTTTAATTTAACTATCAGGAATTTCTTAGTAGCAGCCTGGAGTCTGGATTTGTGCCCGGTTAATGACAATGGGCGCGGCCCCTATGGCATGGGATTTAAAAAATAACTGGCGAAATGTGGTTGTACCTAGTATATATACTAGCTCTGCCTAACTCTTCGTGGATTACAGGCGTGATGTTGTGTTACTTGCATAGCAATAGGTGGCCTTATATGTATCTAATTGCTATGTAGATCGATATATAGATAGTAAACGTCTTATTGTATTTATTAGCTAAATATTGGGTGGGACCTATGAAATTGGCGTTTTTTTCTCACAAATAGAGAACCTCGTCACTTCTATGATTTAAAATATTCATCAATTGCTTGGTATTATTTCGAATAATGACCAGCATAGACAACCACTAGTAAAAAAAACGTATTACTTATAGTTTTCTAAACATAAAAAATACCTTAAAATGACTCCTGATTTTGTTAGCAGAAATGACCACAATTTTTTTTTTAACTTAGCCAATACTTATTTTTGTCGCTTAATTTAAGTGGCATACGTTATCTTAGTTTTTAAACATTTGTGCATAAAAGTTTTAAATCATTAGTGTTCATGGTTGTTACTTATATAAATTAAGAATATGTTCGTATGAAAACTGCAAGTTCTTTAAAATTCCCCATACAAAACGCTGATTTCATAAGTGGGGACCTAATACAATAATAAACTATTTATACAGTATTAGCGTATGCCCGCGATTTCGTCCGCGTAAAATTTCGGCCGCCAACCCACCGCATCGCATCTTTCGCTTATTGTTCTTTCTGAAGTTTTTTTCTCTTTTTTCGGCTCTAAAGGGTCCTATAGTGATGTGAATCCCACTCAATACTATAAAAATCTCATGCAGTCGGAGGCATCTTCTTGGAGACAGAAATAGACCATCTTGTTTCCATCTTTTTTAAAGTTCACTTGTTACGCAGTTTGTTTTTTTAGTTTACACTTTTTACTTAGGATTTTTTTAATAACTTTTAACGGCGTCGGATTTTTGGATGTTTGTATTTTTGGGGTCAGCGCTACATGTCTTTTTCTTCTATCCTTCTCTATTAGTCATCATCTTCGTAGTCACCTGCTTTCTAGCTAGGTATATCATCTTGAACACCGGTCATACATCGTTTCTATAGTCCAATAAACGAAATACCTTAACTCATGAACCTGTAAGCAGCCCTTTGTGATTAACATTACAAATTGCCGCAGGACCATGGAGCCGCGCACGCCGCGGCTGCGCGGGCGCTCGGTAGCGTGCGTCACGCAACCTGGAGTTGTCCGCTTTATTATTATTTATTGCTTTCAAATAATCTCCGACTAGATAATGCTGTATAAAATGCCGCTGCATAGCATTCCTGCAGTAATGTGGGATTCTGAGTGAGATGTTCAACGATTCGTGCTGAAGCTCTCATATTGTGATGTCTTCTGATAGATCTTATCGGTAAGGGTTGTCGGCAGGTATGGCCGTGTTTCCATCGTTCCCGTTTTGGGAGGGATGACTCCATGTATAGGGAGAATGAAGTTCTTGCCTGGACCTATGCTGGATAAGATATGGTGTGTCATCAATGTGTTTACATATTATGTTTTTATTTTTATTATTGTGCATTGCTAACAGTGTTGTTTTCCAAATAACCGGTGCCTTCTATGATTCGGTAAAAACAATATTTGTTTGAATAATAAGGGACTGCCAAAGGGCTCGATAAAAAAAAAAACATTTTTGTATATTTCAAAATGTATGGACGTATGTCTGAAATAAAGATATATTATTATTATTATATTTTATTACCTACTCTATTTTTAATTTTCAATCGAATCATATTTTGATGTTTATTCTTAAATATTGGGAACCCTAAACATACATACACATTGAGTTTGTTACGAAAGAAATTTTCTGGCCGCTCTTATCAAAGGCGGTAATCAGAACACGAGGAATTTGCACCGACATGCGGAACCCTGATTTAAATCAGTTCGTGTAAGTAAAAAATAAAAACTTTTTACACAAAAAAAATACAATACACTTCCAAAAAAAAAACACTACAAAGTGAAAATTAACTTTATTTTGGAAGTAAGTGGAAAATAACGAAAATTCAAAACCAAAAACACCGACTTCCGAAATAAAGCTATTTTTAACTTTGTAGTGTTATTTTTGGAAGTCGTTTGTTTATCTGTCTAAATGCTCAATGTCAGCTCTTACTTACCTAATATTTACCGTTTTTTGTTGCAGGTAACTTTCGCTGCGACTTGAAAGAAAGTGCTGACACTAGCACTGGTCACACCCGTCTGACTAAGACAAAGTAAGTCTGTGTTGACAATATCTGCAGATCTTCTGTATTGCAGTGTACTGCAATATTGTCTATATTTTTATATGCATATTTCTTGTTTCTAAGTTTTATATATATATATTTTTTTTTGTTTATATTTTTGTTTTTTGTGTACAATAAAGTATATATATATAAATAAATAAATAATAAAGCTGTTTGTAGGTCCTTATATATGATTAAAAAATATATATAAAAAAATCAAAATTAAAATTGTCGAGTTAGGTACGCAAATATATGGAGCAGGTGATTTCAGGGTTGGTCTCAGAGTTACAGAGTAAAAGTGACAGCGACCCCCTCAGTTATTTCAATTATAAATATCATGAGAGTTCGTGAGAGTATTCCTAGTAGACCAATATTACCAGCTTTGTGTACTTCTACTTACAAATACATTATTATTTATTCCTATTAGTATTCGATTGCTAATGGAATTTTATCATGAAACAGGAAATTAGCGAACAGTTGTGGCCCAATGGTAACGGCCGTGACTTACGAGTGGTCGTGGGTTCGAACCCAAGCAGGCACTTTACTTTGTGTAAATTATTTCGTTACCAAAACGGTGAAGAAAACATCGTGAGAAAACCGGCATGTCCTAGAATCAAAAATTCGAAGACCGGCCCGCGTGGTAGATTACAGCCCACTCCCTCTCGCCGAGAAGAGGCCTGTGTCCCCGCAATGGGACCATTATAGGCTGATTATGCTACAGGAAATTAAATTATGCAACTATCCATAAGATACCATCGATTTATTAGATCAGTAGTTTTATTACGAGCTCACTTTTATTTCCCGCCTCTTCTATCCTACCCCTCGAAATATTCTTTTTAATGCATCTCCCATTCATGATATCTAATTAGATAAAAATAATTTGACGCCCCTAATCATTGGTTATCATCTCCTATGAATATTTATGTGACTAAAGTACTTTTACAGATATTCTTCTACAAAGATTTATTGATCTTCCGCCACAGCCTCCGAGATTTAATTAACTTTTTAATTAAACATTTAATTGGTCCTATTATGTGTTATCTTTTAGTTAAGCTAGTCATATAATTAATTGAGTTTTGATAAGAATGGTCGTGGTGATACTGAAATACCCTTAACTTTTACCTTTAACTACTTATCTTACAATTTTACTTTTACCTATACTCCATTTGGAATAAGATTAGACATTTAAACAAACCTTTTTACAGTCCGTTCAACCGATTTTGACTTTTATACCGTAGGCATAAGGATAGCATTAAAAGCAAAAAAAGTTACACAATACCAACTGACTACTGCAGCTGCCATTTGTCGTGCCACCAACGCAATAGAATTCAAAATCGGGTGAACGGACTGCAAAAAAGGCTTATTTAAATTTCTAATCTTATTTCAAATGGAGTATAATACTTACTCAATACTTTTATTGCATTCCACATGTTCACATTCTTAGGTGATACACTTTTAGTTAAATCATAATTATGGCTGTCGGGCACAACAAAATAAGTGAGTTAGGACAAAAAAAGACTAGCTATTAGTAACAATGTTAGTAGCTACATAGCTAGCTAATTTTTGGCCAGTTTACACAACATTATTTGGCTATTATATTAACATCCTATTACAGAAATGCGCAGTGTTAATTTGTCAACATTTGAATGAAAATGAAACTTCATTTTACGCTCTGAACTTTTTAGAGAAATTATCATCATTGACTAACTGTTGAGTAAAAACTCCTCGTCCCATTCGGTCCATATTTCCCGAAGCACATTGCTAATCACCTCCACAGGTTTGCCCAAAAACTTATCCAAATCCCCAGAACTGCTTCAACTTCTGCTGTCATTCAGCAATTCAGGACCACTAAACAATCACCTGCCCACTTGTAAACGTCTACAATTTAGCGCACGTCTCCTTCACCGCTAGACGATGTTGATTCCGCCCGCGCCTCGGTTGTCGCTATAAATTGAAAGTAATGCGTCAATTTTTTCACCTATCATTACCTACGAACTGTATCAGCAGTCTGTCCATTTGATTCAGGGTTGCCGATTGCATCTTTCATATAATTTAATGTCGTTTTTGCGTGTATGACCAGATTTATGATTTTAAACGAGGCAAAAGCAGTATGTAAGGATCGTAGCAGGATGCCTTCTGTAGTTTCTGCCTACCCCCATGGGAAGAATGCGTGAGTTTATGTATATGTTATAGACCAAGTAATAAATAGGGGCATTTTTCATAATGCCCGCGCATTATGAATAATGACAAGCTACTTAGGGAAAATAATTAATTATAATTTAAACTTCCTTATTTATCACATTGACTCGTCATTATAAATATTGCCGTGTGGTCTTTGGGCAATCTAATAATACACAGGTATTTAATTATGATAAAGTCATCATAGGTCAGCAGATTGTCTATGAATGGAAAGATGTTATTTGATTTTAAATATTGATTCTACGTTTAAAATAAATAAAAGAATAATAGTAATAAAACCTGGTTTTAATTGTGCTGCCCCAAAGGTGACTAGCATAATAAAAAATGCCCGGTCGATTTAATTATTTCAATAGTTGTTATCACACATACTGCCCTCTCATATTGGGCATTTTTCAAACTGCCCGGGCATTTTTTATAATGCCCTAATAATCACTTGGTCCATAACATATATATGTTTTAGGCTTTTTCGTCTGTTTTCCATAATTATTTTCGTATTAGTTTTTATCATAGACAATAGTTTCCCAGTTTAATCTTATTTTTTGTGTCATTTCCTTGCTGTTAATTTCTCTGCTGTTACTTTTGGGGTCTTTGTTCCCTTCCATATTTGCTTCATCATCTATCCGAGGGTCTATACACAGCCTTGCCCATTGCTGTCCACTGCTGGACATAGACCTGCTTCAAGAAGGATGTACTGTCCGTTACAATGGTATTGGTGATTAGAACCATCTCATGATTGCCACTCAATCAATATCAATCTGCCTAGCCTTTTCCGGGGTCGGCTTCCAGTCTAACCGGATGCAGCTGAATACCAGTATTTTACATGGAGCGGCTGCCTATCTGACCTCCACAACCCTGTAACTGGGTAATACTATACCGATACCCCTTGGTTAGACTGGTTGTCAGACTTTCGGGCTTCTGACGTCTCGTAACGACTGTCAAAGATCCACAAATGACAGCCGGGACCAACGGCTTAACGTTCTTTCCGAGGCACGGAGGAGTCTCGATATGTGAAAATGATCACCCATCCACGGACCAACCCCGGCAAGCGTAGCTTATCCTGATGGATCGACCCGAGCGGCTGTTATTACTTAGCCACGAGCTCCTCAATACATGAGTGCCACTAGTGGTCAATATAATAGGTTCCTTCTCTTCCTAAAACCCGGCAACCCTGCCAACTAAGTGTAAGTTTAGTGTCAGTAGAAAGTGTACCAAGTGGCGACCGTGGGCGAACACTTATTACTTATTCGACCATCGCTTTTCCACACCGAATCGTTCACACTTTTACTTTTAGCGTCGCCATCACGCCTACATGCCTGGGGGCGAAATAGCGAACTAATATCGTTTATAAAATTATAACCTAGAGATCGATCTCGGGCGGTCGTAAAATTAATCGGAAAGTGCGGGCTTTTTATCGAAATAAGTGTCATGGGATCAATGAACTTGGAACTTGAAATGTCTAATGGCAATTTTCGTTTGCGATTTTTTCTAACTTACCAAGAAGCAAGCAGATTTAAATCGTGAGCGTAGCGTAGGTACTACCAAAGTTATTTACTCAAATCGTTCAAATTGAAAAAGTAGGTAATTAATTAATTTGGTAAGTATGTTATTGACATTTTCACTTTTACAGACGGGCAATGTTATCCCACTTTAATAAATTCGAAATCCCACATATCCTACTTTTCACAAATTTAAATTCCCATCACGAACTATGAATCACATAAATCGACGAAGAACCTTCGCAATATTTATTTGTATATCAATGACATAACTTCCCAGTGGCAACAAAAACTCATTACATGATCCGCCATTGTTACGAAGGCAAAGTAATCGAGGATAACCCCATATAGGACGAAAAGTACCCCATAACCAGCCCATCTTTGATCTCTTCCGCATGAATTATTCAAAATAAGAAGGTAACCCAAAAATGCCCGAAGCGTTTTCGTAAATTGCGTGTGCGCATCATTCGGTCGCCATAAAAATTTTCATCGGATAAGAAATTGAATTTACTCTTGTAACTCGTAAAATTTTAAAGGTAGCATTTTTATGTTGATTTATTTATTATTATGGGAAGATTCTCGGCGCGTCGCGGAGGGCACTTTCCTTTTCAGCGTTAAAAAGGTATTACGGTGGATCGATCAAGTTTTTTTTATACAAATTAAGGCCTCGACGTGGACGGAATTTAATTGGTAACCCAAAAAGACTGCAAAAATATAATTTTGAGGTGTTTCTTATTGTGAGTGTCATTGTAATTTCATTAATGCAGTTTTACGTATACGCCTGTAAAAGCCACTTTGGGTCACAGAATTTTTTTTTTTTTCTTTCCGGAGTTAAATTACAGCAATATTTTCCTTTGGTCCTAGCGAAAATTTGTATTAAATTAAAATGAAATGATATTGTTTATTCTGTAAAAAGTAAAATGTGATAAAAAGTATCCTATTCCAGGTCATGATCTACCTATGTGCCAAATTTCATTTTAATCCGTTCTGCCGTTTTAGCGTGAAAGCGTAACAAACAAACAAACTCACTTTCGCATTTATAATATTATAGTTAGGATTATGCTAGCTCTCACAGAGTCACATTACAGTAATATATTCTCCGTGCACCACACAAACGGTTTCGCAAAAGCGTTTAAAGACGTGAGTTCGAACACGCATGCGCGGTACGAAAGGGAAATGCGTCCGCGCATAAGAAAGTACGTGGTTCAAATTTTATTATTATTTCTGATTAGTAAAGCGACAATTTATTGTTTGTAAAGTCAAATTGATGGAGAATAGTTTCGGATGATGGTTTTTTATTATTATGTATAGAAAATTCAAAACAAACTTAAAATTCACGAATTTTGAATAATTCAGGATAAGGTCTGTGAATATAGGATAGGCAATGAAGGAAAAAATAATCTGTTAAATACTTGTATTCGTGCATTTATGAAAATTTTATAAAGATTGAGAAATATGCACAAAATCCGTCTTTCAATTTAATTTCGATTGCATTTTCTGACAGATTACAAATATTCAAATCATTTCCTGAACCCGATGAGCATCTTAATATAAAGAGTAACGAGAGAGTTATGAAGAGCACCGCTTACTGCATCATCAGTCATGAGGAAACACGGGGATAAAATGATGACGGACCCGCTGCGGTTAGAAACACCAGGAAATTCAGTAGGTATCGTTAATGTAGGGGATTTACATTAAGGTACTATTGATTCAACTGCATCATTATGTTTTTGTTTTAAACCGGTTTACCCGGTGCACACAAACTCTGGTACAGGCACAAATAAAATAAAATAAAGTTTTGGTAGACAAAATATTAGGGTTTAACTAGCTAGGGTGACTGGAAGATTGCCAGTTTAAAACGGAATGTGGTGCATAACCACATTACATTTTCATTTTTGGTAAATCCCAATTGATAAGCTGAAAGGAGAAAAGATAATGTAACTATATAAATGTAGGTCCGAAAACATAATCCAAAATATTGTAATAATGCGTAAAATAATGTAAAAATGATTTCATTACAATAAAAAATCTTCACACTTTTAATAATACGTCGTTCAAATACAACACTTCAAAATTGGCACCTCAGCGCACAAGCCCACAATACTCACCCGTATGTTTACACTCAAATCTGGGACACCTGCTCAAAGTGGCCAGTTGACCCCAAGAAGACCCACATCGCTGGCCATACCTTTATTATTAATAGTTATGATATTATTTATACCTCGTTATGCACGTGTTTAACATTTAATGTTGTAAACCAACATGTTGGACATATTTTGTAGTAATCCTGATTGGTAGTAGGTGTTGTAAAGGAATTTGTGTTTTTAAAAGCGTGATGACAAGTTTATTTGTGGTTATGTTAATTTTATAGGCTTGACATCTTTGAGAATAAAATAAAAAACCGAATTTTGGGATTTTTTACGAAATTACCTAACCGAATTGACAATGGCTTTATTTGAATATTATTCGGACAATTTGAATAAAATATAGTTAATTGCCTATTAGAAGCACAGGGTTTATATAATCGCGCTGCAAATGCAACGAGTACTGATTTTTCAAGTTTAGCGAGGCGAGAAAACGCGCTGTCGATGCGCAGTTGTCGCACGTTACTCCAAAAGAGCGTATAAAAACGCCGTGTGCATAGGTCCTAAGCAGAACCTATCTTTTTCTCGCACTAAAAGTCAAAATAAAGCAGCATCAATATTATCGCTTTTCATATGTTTGAATATGATTTAGTAGCTTCTGAAATAATAACTCACGGTTCTGTCTGTACCCTTTCCATTATAAGTTAGAACATCTAGATATAAATAAACGAAATTCAAAAGATACATTGCTACTGCGGCTAAAGTATTTCGTAGTTTTCGTACTAGTATTTCATGAACACCGACAGGTGGCAATGCCTGTCACCTTCCTACACCACTATATTCTCCTAAGTTATTTATGCTTGAGGAATTCTGCCATGTCGTTGTCGAGAAAAAGTAGTGTCCGACCGAAACACGATTTTCAGCCGAAAACGAAACCGTAACCGAATTTTCGGCTCCTCTTCTACATTCGTCCAAAACCGAAACCGAAACTTACGAAGTCTAAAAAAAAGGGAAGAAAAAAGAAAAGAAGAGATATAAGTTTACTTTATTTTCTGTGACCAAACGTTTTTCGTACGTTTGGTTGTAACCTCAATGATCTGATCAAGGGTTGAGATCCGGGGTGGTAAACAGAAATTGCGGCCGAGACCTGACTTTGGCCGAAACCGAAACCGAATCTTCGGTCGGACACTAAAAAAAAGTATCGAAGGACCAATTTAGTAAAAAGATGAAGATACGGCTGTCCTTAGTAAACACTTGGTTGAGAATTCTTTCAATCTGACATACTTTCATAACAATGTGTTTGTATGAAATATGATATGGCTAGAAACCTCTTAGAAATGTGAGTTAAAAACCAAATAAAGGCTCCCGCAAACAGGCGCGACGCGACTTTAACAAAACTGTTTCTGAGAATACTTCACGGTAGGACAATTACCGGTGTCGCGTTGCGCAACAAGTCGCGCCTGTCTGCACGAGCCTTAAACCGGGATAAGAGTAGCACTCTACTTGCGTAACACACTTTCATTCACAATCCGAAGGTTTTGAAGGAAATTCCTAGTCCATTGTTTCATACATTGACAAAATCGTCTCGTCAACGACGTAAATATCGCAATGAACGTGGGTGAACTGTCAAAATGAGGCCAAGGTGATATGTGTGTTACGCAATTACCCCCAGGTTAACCCCCCGACATTCAGAGCCATTAGTTGATTAACAGATTGGTCACAATCTATATTTATTACACATAAGTATCCGAATACCAAATTTTTATTACTTAACTTGATTTATGCTTAAAGAGATCAATACAAATTATATAAACTAAAATCTAAAAACCACCAAGCCGTAGGCAGTCTAAAACACCGGCCAAGTGCGAGTCAGACTCGCGCACGGAGGGTTCCGTACCATTATCTAAAAAAACGGCAAAAAAGCACGTTTTTTTGTATGGGAGCCCCCTTAAATATTTATTTTATTTGTTTCTGTATTTGTTGTTATAGCGGCAACAGAAATACATCATCTGTGAAAATTTCAACTGTCTAACTATCACGGTTCATGAGATACAGCCTGGTGACAGACGGACAGACAGACAGACAGTGGAGTGTTAGTAATAGGGTCCCGTTTTACCCTTGGGGTACGGAACCCAAAAAAATTACCTAAAAACGTGTCAGTACATACACAATAATACATACATAAAATCTCACATTTTTCTCATTTCTCATGCTATATATATGATCCTTAAATACTCCTTTTGCGTTTACGTTCACCCACTGGTCATACACGCCCGCCCGGTTGAGACTAAAACGTTTTTTCCACCATCACCAGGAATTTTTCCACCATTTTCTAATTATGCGGGTTTTCGCAATATCCCTAGAATTTTCACGAAAAGTTGAATTATAAAATCACTCTGCAACATATACATATAACCCAGTTAGTATAATTCCAATATAAAGTAAAAGTACTCCACTGACAAACCCACATTCCTCACCAACAGTCCCATAACCAATTGTTTAAAAAACGTGGTAACGTTCACACGGTCAACAATACGTATCGTATCAACTCGGCGACTCAATCGGAACTAATAAATAGAGATATTTTTCTTGGTAAGCCATCGATCACTCGGCCAATTTGCAATTACTGCCCGCTATAGGCCATGGTGGTACTATTTTAGTGATGCGGTACACGGTAAAACATAAAAGTATTTAAGACTTTAATTATTAATAATTTTTAATTTAATATTAAACTTTTAAATAAAATATTGCATCTAAAATCCATACTTATATTATTAATTCGAAAGTAACTCTGTCTGTCTGTATGTTACCTTTTAACGCCTAAACCACTGAACGAATTTCGATAAAATTTGGCAAGGAGATAGATGGCATCTCGGGGAAGAACATAGGCTACTTTTTATCGACATACCACGCGGGTGAAGCCGCGGGCGGAAGCTAGTAAAATATAATGGAATTAAGACTTGATTCTAATGACTGAAAGAAAGAAAAATAGGTTTATTTGTCACAGAAACACATGCATACAAAAATATAACAGTACTGCCTCGGTCATCTAGTGTTCGTAAGCGCTGGGCTTGAGGTCCTGGGTTCGATTCCCGGGCCGGTCAAAGTGTTATTAGGTTTTTCCATTTGGAATTTCTCAGTGGCAGCCCCGAGCCTGGATTTGAGCCCGGTTGATGGCAATAGGCTCGCTTCCTGTTACATGGGACATAAACATAACTGGCGAAATTTGTATGTCGTTTCTGACTTTATAAAATGTCCTATAATTGGCATTCTTTAACATCCGTACATAAGGACCATAAAACATACTGTAATTCGAAAATATTGTAACAGCCAATTTTTAAAAGAGTAACCGTGGAGTTTCTTGCTGGCTCTTCTCCATAGGAAACGACCAATTGGAACCGTGCACCTAGCTTCTGACGTTTCATAAGTGCCCATGTTGATTTTGAAATAAAATATTTTGATTTTTGATATTGTTATGAATAGGTAGTGCATAAATTGACGATGAGGTGTCAACTCCAGCAACTTTCTCGCGATCAATGTTATGACTGCAACTACTATTTTCATTTTTTATTATTTAGAAAGGTTATGAAAATACTTAACATGAAATTTCTCACACACTTCCCAAACTCCATAATGTTGCCAACACTGCACACATAAAATAAATGTCGGTTCGTGGTCCCCAGCCCTAAGAACACGCAGGTCGGCGCCCGCGCAGATATATTACCGACACGGCAAGAATATGATTAGTGTATTGTGTTCCTGTTTATTTATTTACAAACTACTTCGTGAAGGATTGGGTTTGCTAACTGACGGTCTGTTTTTCTAGGTATCGTTTGAGAAATATTGCTGAGAAAGGATGCTTTGACGTTTTGAGGATTTATTTTAATAGAGCTTATATTTTGCTGCATTCGTTTAGATACTTACATTGAGTGAAGATACTTACATATTTCCTTTGATTTGTGAAGTAGTAGGAAGTATTGCAAAATGATGGTGGTAAAAGTTTATTTATTTATTAACCTTTTAACCGCCCGGCTTTATATCGGTTTTCGTGCCCCCAGCGCCTGGCATCGAAAAATCTAAAAATAAATACCTTCAACAAAGATGGTGTGCAAAGCGTAATTAAATAAAAAAAATGATTAAATGAGTGTCGTAAATATACGACTCTGGCGAAATGGACACAAAAATATTTGTCGGATAAATCCGTCGTAAGCGGTTAAAAGGTTAATATATACAATGTCACCCATGGGCTTGTCACCGCCCGTATTTTTCTGAATATTAATGTTTTTTTTTTAAATATCCCTGTTCTTAGCAGTGACTACTAAAAGGTTTAAATAATTATGAGAATAATAAAATAACTCATAAGCTTTTAGAAATACTAAACAGAATCCAAATCGAGCAAATAACATCGGAGATATGGCAAAAAATGTAAAGTAACGTCACAAACGCTACTCAAAAATTAAAAAATTGAATAACATGAAAAATATTAAACATAGACCTCGCTTTTAAAGTTAATTTTCGTTCATTTTTCATGAGTATTTAGAAAAATACTGGCGGTTCGTGCCGACGACATTGTATACCTACAAATACCAACTTTTTTCTATACTACATAACAAAAATGAAATCAACACCTACAAAATATACAATGGGCGGCCTTATCGCTGTCTGCGATCTCTTGCAAGCTTTTATCAAAAGGCTAATTTTATATATAAGGAAAACTGATATGAAGGTATTTTCCCCCGTGTTCAACTTGTATCGATTAACTTATGAGTATCCTTTTCTGTTTATGAGAATTAATTGTGTTTAGGTACTCAATCGCATTGCACAGATTCCTAATTAATATTAACATTTAAGCTTCTGGGAATGTATCGCACCCGTTGAAGTTGAACGACCAGCCAACGTTCAGCCCACTATCGACCTCCGGTCTCCGGAGGGGAGTGATGTGGCGGTATCTACATCGCCACATGCGAACTACGCATCAAAGGCCTGACGTCAGACAAAAATTCTGACGTCACATAAAATCCTGCATCGCGCAATTAAAGTTTACCGTGCAGTGGACATATATACAAGAACCCAACATCTATCGTTGGGCAGTTGCCCGCCAGACACAACACCAGTCTGGTCGGAGGATCCTCCCTTTTCTATGGTGGATGAGTGAACTTTACACCCCTAAACGTTAATTCCAAAGTTAACTTAGACTTTAAATTCTGTACATTCCAAGTTACTGGCAATTAAAAGGTAAGCTAATATTGTTTACCAGTTAACCTAACCAAAGCTTACAGAACCAAGGTTAATTCTAAATACTTCTAACTTAGGTGCTTAACCTACCTCAATTTAAACTCTTTTAAATTCTCGAGGGTATAACATAAAACCTTATACATAACGGAACATAAAATTCATCTGTAAGTCGGAGATCTCCTCCATTACGCCGGCGGTTGATTGCGTATCGCGACGATTAGGTGCGCGCGCGCACGACACAAAGGCACCGCCGCGCGCGCCGCGAACGCGGAACCTAATCCCGGATTAGGCCGGGATCATTTCAAGTTTCCCGGGACACGTCCGTCCCACGGGACCCTTGTTCCGGGGTAATCTCGGTTATTGAAAGCAATCTTATTTTATAGAATAACTAACTGTAGTAGTATGAGATTTTTATTGGTTAGATTTCCATAAGTAGTTACTATTACCATTTACGTATTTATATGGGACTCTTTAGTATTCAATTGATTGTATGTGAATAAGGAAGTTTAACGTCCTTACATAACTTAGAATCTAAGCTAATACTTACAAGTTACGTATAGCCCAACGGTCTAATGGTCGCCACCGTTACTGCTGCTGCTGCGGTTCTGGGATCGATTCCCGGGTCGGGCAAACTGTTGTTTTTCCATCTGGAATTTCTTAGTTGCAGTCCAGAGTGCCCAGTTGTTGGCAGTAGGCTCGTTATTTGGACTTAATCATAAAATGTGGGTGTACTATTGGTACACTTCTGCCTAACCCTTGGGGGATTACAGGCGTGATGTTAGGTTACGTAATACATTATACAAGGTGTTAGGGTAAACTGCGTTATCCTTGCAACCAGTGGTTTGGTTTCATTTATAGAAAGTAAAATCAATGGAAAATTACAACTTTATTTTTTATTTACCTTTTTACCACAAGAGACACGAAATACGAGCGGGGGTTGTGGGACGTGACCTGACCGGCCGCGAGCGCGACCCCTCCCTCAGTCAGTCAGCTGTTTTTCTAGCGAGCACGGTGTCGGATAGAAACTTTTTAAAATCGTTTAATGAAAATAACGTTTTTTTTTTGTTGTTTTCGGTCATTTATTATAATATTTAACTAAGTCAACTACCCCTGGTTTGAGTGACAACGGTGTTTACCCTTAAACCCTGTATAGAGAAGTGACTGGATCCCGTTGCTGCCATTAGGATGTTAGCACGTGCTTAACCCAGATGTTTATGTCCAATAACAATAATCGTTAACAGTTGCAATAAATAACCTATTTCATTTAATCGATCTTTACAGTTTTAGCCTAATTAAACTATCTTCTTCAAATTCCGCAATAGCCATTCAGATTTTAGAACGACGATTAAATTTTACTGGCAAATTCTAATTAATTATTATTTTGTACTTAACCTTTTGTCTGGCGCCGGTGGATATTGGCTTCCCCGGAGTTAGGGAACGACCGTATTCGTCTTGCTATAACTTTGTTATAGGGAGAGATTATCGCTTACCATGAGTTGGGCTATGAAAGTATTTATTTCAATAAGACTTTAACTTGTCTAAGTAGAATCTATGCTTCTGGGTAAAAAGGCCAAGAAATTCCATGGTTACTCTTTTACATCAAGTTATTACATTGGTCTCATGACAAAATACAATTTACAAGCTACGCCCCGCGGTTTCACCCACATAAGTCTCGATCCCGTGGGAATGTCGAGATAAAATGTATCCTATGTCAAAATCCAAGTCATGTTCTACCCATGTGACAAATTTTATCTAAATCCGTTCAGCTGTTTTAGCGTGGAACCGTAACAAACAAACATTCGCATTTATAATGTTTGTTAGGATTTGAGACCGAAAATAGTAATAAACAGGTGTCTGTCTACTAACTCAAATAAAAACCGCTCATTACTCGATATTTCATCTTCAAACAAAAAACTCCTATTCAGAAGCGTCTGACAGATAAAGGCATTAAGGTCTAACCAACCGACGAGGTCAAATATTGATTCAGCACACGAACAATTAAGGTTCAACAATGCAGTGGTATTGCTGTATACGGGGCGCCATTAAATTTAATTACCGCTGCCGCGCGAGTTTCGGATGCGCGATGGCTTGCGCAAGCGCAGGTGCGCGTAAATGTCAGGTGGCGCGCGTGCGCGTAACATACACTGTTGCCTTATGGTAGTGCAGGTCGATATGCCCTTAAATATCAGACTTGTGGGAAAAAAGTATATGTCAGTGAGTTATGTTTGTTTTTTGGTCCTTTGGTACAACATTGTATGTAAGGGTTGTGACCACAATATAAAGGATATTTATCTTTGATACAGCCTACTGACTGAAGCAGAGTAGATAACTCTATCCATCACCCCTTAAAAGGAATCTGAGGGACTAGGTGGATAAGAATCCATAGAAATTGAGACTAAGTTCTATGTGGTTTTGTAGACCAGACTACATGTTAATATGCTCTTAATTTTAAAGTTAAATTATTATTTCCTTTATTTATTTAATTTTTAAACATATAATTTACATTTTTAAATATTTAAAAATAACGTATTATTATTAACGTTTATTCATTTTATATCTTATCGCATTATATTTTTAAATCAATATGCCTAGCCATTTTTACATTTTAAAATTTTTTGTACTATAAAAATACAAAGTAGAACGTTTAATTTATTTTATATACTGAACATTTATTAAATTACAAATATACATTATTATACTTCTAACATTAGAATAATATTTTTTTATTAAAAATTAAATTAATTAATAAGACAAAAAATAAAAAAATGAATCAATTAATTCCTTGGGACAGTTGCTTCTTCTTCAGGCTTCTTTTGTTACCCATAGAAGCAAATCTCAAGACCACTCTCAGATGTCTACCTCTACACTCACCGCTCGAGGCATATGGCATATGAAGAACTGACGTGTGGGGTTAAAGATCATGATTGTGTAAAAGGATTTATGTAAGTATTCCAATCAGCCGTGAGATTAGTCATGACACGAGGTTGATTGAAGTACGGAGATCCTTGTACGTAATAGTTTAGCTTTTTCTTAGCTTTGATTAAAGTAATTGTAAAGATGATCAAAAGATACGAACCTATCTGGTAGAAAGATGAAGATGCAAAAGCTGTTTGGAAGCCGAGTTCTTGAGATATCAAAGTAGTCAGAACGACGACTGGTGATACGGAACTTCAGCTGACTAGCTCCGGTAGAAATAATCTAAATCTAGCTAGAATGTACACCATGACTTGACTACAATTCTCACCTTTTTTTTGGAAGTCATCAAATGACTTCTCCCGCTCTGAGCGGAGCGGGAGGACGTGTCAGACTTTTACTGACTAAAACCCACCCGTGTTCCTTCAGTTGCCTGTTGCCAAGGTTCCGGTATCACTTTCGGACTTTCCCGCAACCCTGGCAGTAGAATTCTCACCTAAGACCATATTCTCACACAAAATAAAAAGAAGATAAGGTGCTAAGAAATTACAATACAGCTTCAGTAACCTGTTTATAGTGAAAACTTTGAACCTTAACAAAAAATTGCAGTTCGCCAACAATAAAACAAAACATTCCTATAATATTTGCAATAAACCAATAGCCAACCAAATCAGGTGTTCCGAACTATGACATGATAATGGTTCATTCTGTTTCGAACTCATAACCGCGCGTAACACCGCCCGGCAGATTCCCACGGAGCCGAAGGTCGATCACGACTCGATACTTGCGAAATGTAATCATTCAGACAGATATACAGAATGTTTGCTTTGTTCGTATATGTTATATTGTTGGTTAGTTCAATTGGGACAGGTCTCGTTAGGTCAAAAACTATGATGAAAAAAATTTGCAATTTTATTGAATACGTACAAAATGGTAAATGATGAGACTATTAACATTTTACACTTGGTACGAAATTAAATGACTAACTATTCATATAATTATATAAAAAAGGACACTTAAGGTGTCGAAGTACTCCTCCACATCGCTGTCATCCGGAAAGGTCCCCCAGAAGACATTTTGTTACATACCTATAATCCGAGACATACTATATGCTAGTAACTTAGTATCGAAGTGTCTTTAATGCTCGCTATACTCACGGTTTTACCAAAGAGAGTTTTGCTAACGGATCAAAACGTCACGCTATCATTCACACCCTCAAAATCAAAATCGAAAGTCATTTATTCAAACTAGGCTGAGAATCAGCACTTTTCGAACGTCAAAATGACATAAGACAGTCCCCCAAAACGCTCACCCTTCACCACTTCCTAGTGCTTTAGCTGGGAAGAAGAAGTGACACAACAAACTCCCCAGCAGCACAGCTGTCTGTTCACTTATAAAAAAATGATTCTATACAAAAGTATGCAAAATCATTCACATTACGGAACACAAAAACGTAAATCTAATCTCATTAATCTTATTCTCCTCCTCTTTCATATCATTCCTCACACAATCCATACATCTTTTCTTTGGCCTTCTTCTCCCGCTCCATCCATAAACATTTATACTCATCACTCTTTTAGTCACATGCGTTTCCTCTGGCCTCATCACATGCCCATACCAGGCCAAACGATTTCCTTTAAACTTTCAAACGTCTCTGGCGCCACTTTCAAACTGGGGAAGTTTGAAAGTGTTCCCCATAAATACTCATTTCTTACTTTATCCATTTTCGCCACTGCACTCGGTCAACAATGGACGTATGAGACGATAAATATTATCACCAACCTTAATAAACTCTCAAAATACGCAGCTGCCTTATTGTTATAAGCACTTGTATCGTAATGCACCCGTTACACAATTGAGAACTGCCGATCAAGTTTATAAATAACTTGCAGTGTGTTTAACATCGACAGCTGCGTATCGTTAAGAAAAACATTATTGATTATGATACTTCATGTTCTGACGATAAAATTTTAAAGCCAAATTCTTTGATATAGGTAATTATCAAGTTTAACTGGGTTACCGGAATACTCTTACGCAGTTTGTTTGCTTGTTTTCTGGTCTCAGAACGTGAATTTTCCAAAGGTTTCTTTCTCTGCAATTTGGGACCTACTGAGACTTTATTTTTGAACTCATGAGATGGATTCGTACTGGTTTCAAAATTAAACATGGATTGGTATCACACCAATTAGGAGGAGCTCGTGGCTAAGTAATAACAGGCATGGCGGGCTGATACCAGTCGGGGGTCCGGCGAATGTACAAGTATCTCCCGGGCCCTCGACTCATGGTAGAAGTAGGAACAGTGGGGTTTTAGTCGGTAGAAGTCCGACATAACATCCATGAAGATTTCCCCACGGAAAAAAAAGGTCACTGGATACTAGACAGGTCCACTCAATCTGCGTGGTTCTTTCCTCAAAAGACCATTTCAGACACCAATCTACATGGTCTTCAAATGATCTGACCAAGATTATGTCTGGACTTCAAAAGAGACTGTGACCTCTGAGTTTGTTTCGGCCTTTCTTTTCAGAGTAGTCAGGTACGAAACGCCGACCTCATCTAGTTTTAAAAATGAGATTGACGTGTAAAAAAGTGTTTGTACAAACCCACTTACAGAAAATAAATCATTTATCATTTAAAAGCCACACGGGTCGATGCTTCATGTTAAGCTACGCTTGCCGGGGTCGGTCCGTGGATGGGTGACCATCTTTACATACCGAGACTTCTCCGTGAATGGGTGACCATCTTTACATACCGAGACTCCTCCGTGGATGGGTGACCATCTTTACATACCGAAACTCCTCCGTGTCTCGGAAAAGATGTTAAGCCGTTGGTCCCGGCTGTCATTCGTGGATCTTTAACATTATTATATGAAGTTAGTATTAAATACCAAACCTGTTACTCCACTCACATAAACATAGTAAACATATATATTATGGCTGCGATATTTCCAAGAAGTCTTCATTGTCTAGCGAGGCGTGCGCCCGCGCACCTTCAAAACAATCATTAGTCGGTTCGCGTGAATAGTTTAAATGTGTACAAGTACTTGTTAATGTGGGTGGAGATCACGCTTTTCCTTTGCGGGTTAAGCTAATTTGGTCCTAGACGGCGCCGAACTGTTTCTAAGCATTCTGAAACGGTCTTCTAGTTTGAAAATAGAAGATTAACAGCACGCCTGTTTCTTGAAGTGTTTGGCAGAGTTGTATAGTAACATCCACATTAAAAACCGAATTATAACCTTTTTGGTTAAATTAGAATCGGACTAACCTTGTCCCACACCGTATTATTTGGATGAGTGAGCATTTTCTATTATTACCTATCGCTTCTGAGCTTTTTTAGGAAGGAGTAGCTAGTGGCTAAGTAATAATAGACGTACGTACGGTTTGATCCATCAGGTTAAGCTACGCTTGCCGGTGTTGGTCCGTGGATGGGTCACCATCTTTACATACCGAGACTCCTCCGTGCCTCGGAAAGCACGTTAAGCCGTTGGTGCCGGCTGCCATTCGTGGACCTTTGACAGTCGTTACGGGTCATCAGAAGCCCGAAAGTCTGACAACCAGTCTTACCAAGGGGTATCGTAATCGTATTACCCAGTAACTGGGTTGTGGAGGTCAAATAGGCAGTCGCTCCATGTAAAATACTGGTATTCAGCTGCATCCGGATAGACTGGAAGCCGATCCCAACATAGTTGGGAAAAGACTAGGCAGATTGATTGCTTCTGAACTTTTTTAGTGTGTCATCTTAAGGCGATAGTTCAATCCAATTACTATAGTATAGTCGGCCATAGCTTAGTTGCAATAAAGATTGGAATTTTTAATTTTATTAATTAAATTCAGGTTGAATTATTAATGACGGTGTGTTCTTGTAGTTTCAGCCACTTATTTAGTTGGCAGCCATCTTTATTACTATTAGGTATTATACGTGCGTTAGACACCGTCTTCAAAAACATCGTGGTCACAATCCCTCTTAGTAAAATATTCATCCCATCGTGTCGCATCTCTATTCCCCCTTTAATCTTGCGCCAACGCAGCGAGCTACCGCGCATGCGTTGAAGCCTGCAATCACTACCAGTACCAGCTCCGCAGTTATTTGTCGAGGTTACTGCCCTGATCTCCGCGTTGTAAGGAGGTTATATTATTTCTATTATTTATCTATTGAAGAAGTTGAGAAATATATTTAGCATGTTAGCTGCCGTTGCGTCTAAAATAAATGCATACGACATTTTTTTACCTCATTCTAAAAGGGTTTTTAGTATAGGGATTTTAATATTTACTTACTCCAAATCTTATTCAAATCACAGCGTTCAAATCACAGGCACTTATAATGAAGTCAATCCATTACAACCATAGACAGAATTATTATTAAAATCGAAGTCATGGTAACGATTCCTCGAGGATAATTAGGTAAAAAAAAAAACTACACCGATACTTCCATCTTAAATGGAAAAATCTACACAGGTTGTATAATGACTTCTTGTAATACTTACACGGCCAAATGGGGAACACTTACACAAAACTCTAAGGATGAAATCATGAGTAATCAATTACAAAATAAATCACATTTTCCTCTTACTCAAAAATTTTAACAAGGAAAGTACCAAATTACTTCCAAAAATTCTAACCTCCAATTATCAAAAATGTACACCCACACAAGTTCGGAGATGCGTCAATAATAATCATTTTGTTGTATGCCTACATCCAAACGATTGCGTTCTCATTTAAATAATTATACAACTTTAGTCAACATGAAATATGAGAATTAACAGGTATTTCCATGTTTTTTATTTACTTTATCATTTTGTAACTTTAATACGCTTATCGAGCTCAAACTCAAAGCATTTATTTCAAGTATACCAATTACAGGTAATTTTGAATTGTCAAGGAGTCAGTCAGTCAAAAAGATGAAGCTATTTGCCCATTCCAAAGCGTAAGAGGCACCTATGGAGAAGAACGGACAAGATGTTGTTACTACATGTGAACTTCAAAAGTTTACCGCTGCAAAACCTAACACTCCATAATGCACTTTACCGGTTAGGTAACAAAAACGTCTTATATCATAGATATTAACCATCTGTCCTAATTCACATAATCATTGTCCTCACTCCCGTCTTCAGTAATTACGGCAACTCTGATAGGATTATAAATTAACAGAACCAAAAAAGGCGACTACTGCGTCGGTGCGCGCGCGCCGCCCAAACGTTGTTCATTACGTCATTTGCATATGAGTTTTATGCGTACGCGCAACAGAAAGGAAAATGGCTTGAGAACCTTATTCGTTGCTAATTCACTTTCGATTGACAGGTGCGTCATGTAAACTTGTGAGGAATATTTGCATAGATTTTAAGTACCTATAGTTGTATGTATACATGGATTGTTAATTAGATGGCAACGAAACGGTTCGGCAATGTCCTTTTTTGAATTTAAGGTACCGTAAAGTTACGGTGGTTTTTTATTTGTGTCACTGTGTTTAGGCTGCCCAACAAAATTAATAATTTTGGAAATTAATGATTTCACTTTCTACTTTTCCTTTTTGATTTTTATTGTTCATTAGAACAAGCCTAAAACGGGCCTGACATAAACGTTCGGTACAAACGGCTACACATCAAGCTATACATTTCCAGTTTATGCTGATCTCGCATTGTATAGGTTTTCCGTACAATGCGAGGTCAGCTTATACTCGAAATTTATAGCTTGATGTGTAGCCGTGTGTACAGAGGCGTAATCTAAATTCGTTTTAGATTCAATACTAAAAGCAAAAGTTTATTTATCGACACCATATTACATTACAACATCGTTATAATTGAAATAAAGACAGTCCACTTCTAACGAACAGCGCGGAATTGATATTTTAATTCAATCGATACAGCTCTCATTAAAAATTACCTACACACTCTTTCTGGAGAATGTTCAATTTAAATCGACTTAATTTCCAAGTTGGATACGGTTATAAAAGAAATCGAGAGGTCCATCCTGGATGCCCCGTCATGGGGTCCCGGTGAGTTATGATGACTCTTAGCGTGCAAATATGGCTTGAAAGTTGATTAATCTATTGACTAAAATAACTCGTTAAAAACCCTTTTCGAACCAATGCATCACATTGGTGTAGACAAAAAATAATATCGGGAAAAAAAACATTATCGGTACCTAGTTGATATCTTTGTTTGCTCGTTTTAACTATCATATTCATAACATTTCTGAGTCATCGACCATAATTTTCACTCACATCACTATAAACTATGATTACGCTAAAGTCTTCAAGTAATATATTTACTCTATTAACTGTAATTTCAAACGGGCAGCGACGTAGGCTTTGGTTAAATTATTTTTTACACGTAGTACGGTGTGGTTGAGCGACGAAAGATCAAGTTGCTACTCCGTACTTAGTTTTTTTGGTCCTTCGGTACTTGCGGTTTGCAAAGGAAGTTTCGTATTCTGCCTTGATAGTGTTGCCACATGTTACGTCAACAAGATGCTATGACATTTTAATTTTAAAATCATTTGTAATGATTATGATTTAAAGATATTTTTGCTTCTCGTCCTCTATTTCATTTTTAAACAAAACAACGATGTTTTAAATTATGTAAGAGATTTTATTATAATTTTAACCAGAATCCAGATCTTACCATATTCATAAGTTCTAATAAAATACGAAACATTTTTTTACATCCTTTCTACGCCTGGTTAAAAACTCTTCTTTTATAAAACTGGCAACACTAGCCGATCCTCTCAAGCTTTTAACGTACAAGCTACAGGATCTGCGGTTTTCGATATGGATTACGGTTCCCATGTCGTTTGTGATCGGCCTTTTTTAATTTTTATTTTAACTCTCTACATAAAGTCACACGGGGTTTTTCTGGTGTGTAATCCGATGGTAAAGTTTTTAATGTTTTTCTTAGAAACATCTTTAGGTTAGGAAGTTAGGAGCAGCCCACGCAATACTGTTGCACTGACTGTTTCAAATTCTGTGAAATGATTTTGGAATTCTTATATCGAATTGAAATTTCTTTTTCTTTTTTAATGATTCTGTATTTAAATATCTGTTCTAAGCCGTGAAGGTCGCCAGTGCCAAAATATTACAAATATTTCTTTCTTATGGAATGTTCTTGATGAATGAACTTTTTCGTTAGAACCTTATTCTTATTTCGCTACGTTTTCTCTTCGCCTCTGTACCATGTGAATGTGCTCCTTGATAGACGAGACTTGATGTGATCTATCATAGTTAAGAAACAGTATCTATTGCAATTTCAATATCAGCGCAACTACATTAACCTAACACAACGATTTATCTTAACGAAACAGCCCAACAAATCACGCATACATTGAAATGATCAATCTTCGCAAGTGATAAATGATAATTATAGCGAGGTTCATAGTGCAAGGGTGCGCGGGCGCAGTGCGTGAGACGGCGCGTGCGCTGGTCACGGCGCGCCTCCGATATTATTAGTTATATTGTTTGTTATGTAATGTTGATTTTCGAATAGTTTGTGGTTGGTGAAAAAGTAAATTAGACCGCAGAGAGAGTGTTTGTTTGTGGTTGTTATGTTATGTAGATAGTTATGTTAAGTGTATGCTAAGATTTGGTTGTTGATTTGTTTTGGAATTCTATTTGCTTAAAGTTTATCAAAAAGAAAATGAATTCAACAGCCCAATACGAAATGAAACTGTCAACTAAAGGTAGATTTCAAAGTATCTATACTCCATTTGAAATAAGATTAGACATTTTAACTATACCGTAGATGGCATTACAAGCAAAAAGGTTACACAATACCAACTGTCTACTGCAGCTGCCATTTGTCATGCCACCAACGCAATAGAAGTCAAAATCGGTTGAACGGACTGTAAAGTAGGTTTATTTAAATGTCTAATCTTATTTCAAATGGAGTATAGTATACCTTAAAATAATTACGATAGATCTCAAAAAACTCCAACCGAACTACTGGGCAAAGAGTCGTTTCTCATGCAAAGAAGGAGTGAACATGACTATGATCTCAAGTAGATATGCAAATACATATTTCAAATTAGATTAATCATTAATAACAGTTAGGTCACGACGCTTTGCCAATTACATACACAGATGAACAGATAACATGCGCATACGCAGGACCTTGACTAGTTCATGCTCCATTTTTCAGCATCTGCAGCAGTTATAATGAACCTAAAACTATAACAATCCTCGTTTCTAACGAAATACTAGAAAATATATAATTTCGGGGTAAAAGAGTTACCTAGTCAGCAAGCTTGATGGCTGGGCTGGCTGACTGCCCTAGGTTAGTCGAATTTACTTGAGTTTGTCATTCGTGGAAGCTCTTCAAATGCCTTTAGTCTGGAAAATAACAGTTGAACGCTATATTCCTTTTCAATCTTTCGCCGCTCTGCAGTATATTCGTCACATTACGATATTTCGTAAAAACGATCATTCAAATGTCACATACTATTTCTCCGAAGGTGTCGTAACCAACTCCGATTACATGATACAATCATTACAGAAAAACATCATTAATTCGTAATGTTGAGTGCCTCTGGCCTAAACTAAACGTAATCTACTCTAGATGGTAATGAGTTGTATGCGTTTGCTCTGTTTAGCAACGAACGCACGACGATGTCAACTCCCTGACGAAATATCACGGCGTGCCAGCGATTGGCAAATAATATGTGCTGTATTCAATGAGTATATTGAAGTTACAAAACAGAAGCATGAGTTTATTTGGGTATTTTCTTAACATTGTCAAGTAACAAATTACTGTGTTGATAGCCTTGGTGTTACTGCGTAAGAGATATCTATTTACGATCTTGAAATTATTTGTGTCACTCTTGATATTCAAAGCTAGAAAGGTAGTGACTACCGAGATGACGACTTATAGAGAATTAGGGAAAATAGAAATGTTGCGCCATCGCCGACCCCAAAGAAACTGGGATAAGGATGATTCTAAGAGACGTTTCTCGTAGGACCATTTCCATTTTCAGAGACCATTTTCTAAACAGCATTTTGTCATTTTTTTTTTCCATTGATTGATCATTTATAAAGCAAGTTTCGTTAGTTACGGGTGTAATTGCATTTACAACTGGTTTACTTTGTACTGGTTTTTTTTAAAGTAAAACTAAGCAGTCTGTCATTCCATAAATGTCACGTTTTACTTCATCCTAAAACTCACTTGTTTTGTCCAGTTCACTTGCTACATTCACTTTTATCCCCCTAACCATATTTTTTGTCGTCTGTCACGCATTTTGGACAGGACCATCTGATATTATCTAATGGACATTCCTCTGTCGCTCCTGTATCATTTTTTATTTGAGCCTGATGACTTCTTTTTGTCCTTTTTCGTTACCGACAAAAGATTTTGGGGTATCTTGAGATTTTGGGCAAGTGATGTGAGCTTTTTCAATGTTGAAACTTAGTTCACCACATCTAGTCAAATAGTTTCTGAAATAAGTTCTGAGACAAAAATTTACTAGAATGCTGGCTGAAAATAATTCCATCGTAATTTTCAAATTTGTTTGCAGCTTACTAATTATTGTTTTTTTTTGTTTCAGGTAAATTTTGACACCTTTAACACCAAGCGAAAACTTAGAGCTGGGAAGCTTAGGAAAACAGATCAGTATAAATAAAAACTTAATAAAATCTTCTGACAAATCTTAATTCACAAATTATTAATGACTGCAGGAACCGTCTTGACAGTACATCTAGCTACCAAGCTATTATAGGAACTTGTGTAAGCCCTTTCGATTGTAGACTTCCTTGTAAAAAGGAATTCCAAACCGATAGATCTCCGACTTTATCAGCAACCTCTGACACGACCTCCCAAAAATTCGAAACATGTTTCGCCCACCTGGAATCTTCCAAACACGGCACGCGCCTATCGAAGCACTTTCAAAACTAGATATCGAAGGAATGTTTACACCAAACCCCTAAAATATTGGACATCACAATCTACCCTTAAACGTTCGGATCCTTTTAAAGGTATTATCATAGCCATTAGAAGAGAAAAAAGTGGGCGGGGAAAAATTTGATGGGGCCACATTTGGACACGCCGTGAGCGCCCTAAATCGGTGAACACGTCTACAGGTGCTTCCCTTTAAATCTCGACCGTGTAATTATAAAATCGGGATGGGCGCTTTGTAGAATGGGATAGAGGAAATTATTTTTTATGATTTTCTTTTTATATTTCATGGGTGTTAGAAACCCATAATTTAGAGTGCGTTCACCTAAGATCCTGGGAGGCCAAGCTGGATTATTTTTGTTTATCGTTACTCGTCAGATAAAAGTACTCGCTTCAGATTTTTATTGCGAAGAAACGATTATATTGGTAGTTGGATTCATTAATCTTCAAGTATGATACAAAAAAAAGTCGTAGTCATGAACACGTACCCAAGGACCAAGATTAAGAATTATACGAATAAAAGCGAACGCGATACGTCAAGGCATTCCATCTTCTCAACAGACCCTCATTCAATAAATCGCGAAGATCGCATCAAAAGACTGTAATTAATTATCCCCAGCCGTTCTCTTACGCGTAACTACCTCGACCGCGACCGGATTAATGTGTTTCATCCCGACAACCCTTGTTTACCTTCAACCCGTCATACTGTCTTGTTTCAAACAAAACCAACATGCGTTTTCGCTTCAAAGACTTCATTCTGACCCAGAAATACACCTAACTTCGTCCTGACTTCTCCCTCGACAACCGCAAACACAAACTTGTCCCAACTGCTATTTAAATCGTGTCCCAAAAAGTAAACAACGTCCCGAAACGTAGTTTGGACTCTTTTTTGGGTGTCCATCCGTATCTTGATTGATGGCGCGGACTCATCTCGGGGGCCAGGCTTTAATGGACTTCTGACATTGATTTAATAAAAACCCTTCATTACGGCATCAAAGCTGGGGTCAGACCAGAGAGCCAGCCAGCCAAGCACGCGATGTATGTACTCGTACGTTAATTATTTGAATCCGAGATCACGTTCTTGGTTTGTACTTAGCAATTAATGTACGCTCGAAATTGGCTTTCTCTTGTAATCACATAGTTTGCTTTGGTAATTGATTAATTGGTTTAAAAGTTGAGCGCTCGTTTTAGGGAGATTGTAACTGTTTCTTATTAGCTTAACTAGTAAGAACATCGACCTTCTTCAGATTGTTAAAACCCTCGATGATCCCGAATGCCTTTCTTGACATTTGCTGGGTATTGCGATGTTAAATACTTTGAACCCGGATATTGCTTCACCTGACAACGATACTCTCACTGCTGCTAGTCGATGCCGTAGCGAACAAGCTTGGAATACAGAAATTCTTTCTTTATCTTTTTTAATTATCTCGAATGTGTCATTGCACATATCCCTTCCCGTAACGAGATTGCTTTGTTCTTATTAACACCACAATTAGCTTATCTTAGTCGAACACTTAAAGAACCACTTGCAGATAGACTTGTTTGCAGATAAAACTTAATACGTATTTCAGCAGGACATCGGCACGAGTCGAGACGAATTCGGAGTATGTAATGGCAAGAACAGGATTGTCTGAATTCTGCTCATTTATAAGGACCACCTTGAGGCCCAATAAAAACACGTTGCCCCTAAGGTCAATGCACAATTAGATGCCTCCAAACCTGATGAGAGCAATCACTCACGACGTCAAGTGAAATATTTGGCAGTCGTGAACGTTGAAATATACGGATGGTAATGAGAACATTTTTGTTTGTTGATGTATAACTGCAAAAAACGTGCGGAAAGACCCCTGAGGTGCCCGTGTGGGCATCGGCTGATGGGTGAACATTAAAAAGAGTAATACTATGTCTAATACGATGAGATATGCTTTCAAAGATAAACTTTTTTATGTATTCAAATGCGAAATGAAGACGTCTTAAAATACAACCGAACTCCATAATATATAAAAAGAGCAAAACGTGAAACGTTTTACTATAAAGTAGTAACTGTCCGGTATCATTTAGTAATTCCGCAAGCGAAACCGCAGCAAAAACAGGACACGTGCGCTTGCGCAGCGATGCGCCCATAAAACCTTTTTTCTCCCTCCATCTTGATGGATAAAAAATTCGGTAGGGCCGTTAATAACATCTTTTTTCTTGTTTCAGCTTCCGAAATAATGGGTTCCTTCGCACTTCCATTGGAGCCCAATTTGAATTCGTCTTTCGACGAGTTTTCGCAATATTCCGTTTTGGTTTTTTCTTTTACACCGTTCTTGGAAACCTCAGGTTAATTAGACGTTTCAGTTATGGAAATATTTGAGTTGTAGCGAGTGCCGAGATCAAATAACCACATGTTAGGCCTCCTTTGATGTGTTGCGTGTCTTATTTGCGTTGAAACAGGGTGTCGCTAGAAAAGCAAATTGATTTTAAGCGACATTACGCTTGCAAAGCTTTTTGAAGTGTGTGTTATTTTATTTTCCGCCCACTGTGATACACAAAAGATTTTACGGCGTAATTTATCTTTGTTGTTTCAAGTTTAATTACTGAAGCTGGACTTCAAACAAGTGGAAGTAACATTAGAGGTATTTTACCCGAATGTGGAACTTGTTAACGTGTTAATGGAACTTGAAACTGTGCCGACGAGTTCAAAACTAGTTTTTCTTTGTAATGTGCCGATAAAGTTTTATGTTATTGCTACATAATCCTTTATTTTTCCAACAAACACCATGATTAGTCGTCTTAAGTGTACTATCCGAAACCTTTGACAAATACAAAGAACTTGAGCGTAGAATTCTTACAATCCAGTTGGTTTTATTTGAGTGGTCGCAAGTCCTACTGTTGAGCAAGAGGACCTAGGATCGATTCCCAGGTTGGGCAAAGTATTATTAGGTTTTTTCTATCTGGAATTTCTCAGCAGGAGTCTGGTGTCAGAATTTGTGCCTGGTTGATGGCAATAGGCTCGCCCCCTATTACATGGGACTTAAACATAACTGGCGAAATGTGGGTGTACATAGTAAGGTACACCTCTGCCTAACCGTTCGGGAATTACAGTATTCGGACCACTGTAAAACTTCCACCGAGTTGGTTAGACTGGAAGCTGACCTATTTCATGGGACTTAACATAACTTTATTAGGTACACCTCTGCCCAAATTTTCGGGGAAACAAGGTGCGATGTGATTATTTACCAAAAAAAAACATACAGACGAATTGAGAACCTCCTCCTTTTTGAAGAAGTTGGTTAAAAATTAACATCGGACGAAGGGCCACCATCATTCTCACAACCAATTTTTTTTTTTTTTGTGGGTGGGGAATCATCAAATGGCTTCTCCCGCTCTGGGCGGAGCTTTTACTGACTAAAACCCACCCGTGTTCCTTCAGTTGCCTGTTGCCAAGGTCCCGGTATCCCTTTCGGACATTTCTGCAACCCTGGCATTCTCACACCCCTAAGGTCACTTTACTCGACAAAACAGGATTTCGTAACTGCTCATTCAGGGATATCAAAACCATATAGCTATAGCACTCGATTATTATTCTAATGCTGTTAATCGATATCTCGAATAGAGATGACTGTTTTTATACCATTAGTAATGCAAATGTGAAGATTTGGTTTCAATTACATCAAGCTTACTGCGACAAATTTTTCTCGTAGCAGCATGTTAAGTCGGAACTAGACATGACTGTGCGTAATAAGAGACAACATTTAGTCGCGTGCGCATGTTTGCCCTGCTGGTTTCATGTCATTGGGCAACGGTGACCGGTACCGTACAGCTACTAATACTTTTATATAAGTAGTCAATTAGTTCACTAATAGTATAATGGGCAAGCTGGCGAGGCAGTTTATTTTAATTGTCTCCGATTGGTTTTTAAATGTTTAAGTTATGGTGACATTGTTGATATGGCTGTCGTTAGGTTATGAAACTGTAATTTTGCTATTAAAATCGTATAGTGTAGAATTTCATTATACCTTCACATTCACATCATCAGACGTTACATTATTCTGATAGGTAGTTTGTTGAACATCAATTTGTTTGTTGACGTTTTAGAAGATCCCAATATTTCATTATCAATTTGGTTCAAATTGTATCTTAAGAAATATTTAATCATCAGTCTAGAATCAAAATAATTTGATAAGGAATTCCAGATCATTATTCAAACCACACCGTTTAAAAAAAAACTATGATATAAAAGTCATTGTTTTTTTTGTTTATAAAAAAAAACAGCACTAATTCCCGAAATCTCCAAACAATACCCCATTCACCTTTATTTAACGCCCGAATCGATTCGACTATTCGATTGTCTCGCTAATTATCAATCGACTAATTTGCCCCTTTGCCCCATGTCTATGCTCTAGAGTTCGTTGTCTCTGGCGACTGTTATTGTTCATTTTTTTGCGCAGTTCATTGTGTATGGTGATTTAGTGTTGTGCTGTCATTACCTGGCAGGCCGGGCTCGGGTCATCTGCCTCTGTTTGACAAAAGACCTGTGCCTGCCTGCCAGGGTTGGCCAAAGTACATTAGACATTTCGGAAGGCTGTGTCGTTTCGATTTGAAAATTAAATTCTATTTTGGTAATAGATCCTTAACTTCACTTTCAAATGAATGACGTTTGATTTATTCTTTTCCTTATTGCTCTCTACGTCTAGAGTACGTTTCATTAAACAGTTTCTATGCCGTAATGTTGGCTCCACTGTTAAACTTTAACAACGAACCGTAAAGCCTTAAATGTAGCTCCGTAGCATACACATGTTCGTCCTACAACAGTGGAACCAACATTACGGTATACAAACTATTTGATGAAACGCACTATGATTTACACTGAGTTTCCTGAGGACAAGTGGCAATCGCTTTCAAAGCTTTTCGTTTTTCTAAAACGACTTTCAACAAGATTGACATACTTAAGCGTTTCGGTAGCTGATGTCAATCCGATTTCCATCATCGTTATCGCTGACAGAATGCCATTGTGTTTATGCCCTCTGCTGGCATTTAGCAGATGTAAGTATTCTCCCACATATCGTTATCGTATGTAGCAACTCCAAATAATTCACATGCCCATAAATAAAGATATGTAAACTGTCAACTCTGACACTTAAAGTTGTCTAACCTTTATTGAATCGTATTTAATGTAATTCGCAATTATGTATAACGTTCATTCACAATACTAGAACCCACCTACATCTGACATTTGTTTTTAGAGCCACAGCAATAATTCCCATAATTAGAGACGGCCTTTATGCCAGAGACAATAGGAGTAAACTTTTTAATCAATCACGTGTTGCAAGGGTCGGCCATGTCTGTTAGTTTTGGCAGTTTGCGCAAGCGCACGCCGACTGTGTTATGCGTGCAAGTTTTGACAAAAGACCTATTATAGGGTTGTCGTCAAATGTGTTGAATGCGAAAGAACAATTACATTTATTTTTTTACTTTTAATTTTACATCCGTTTCGAAATATGAAAATAATACCTAACGCGTCATTTTTTGTATCCAACGATTACCTTACAAAATCGATATCATTGTATATCTTAACAAATACGAGATAATTAGCCGTGTTATTAGTATAATTCGATTCTGATTCGACATAATTAGTTCCTAAGACAAATGGTTCGCTAAAAACAATGTCAGTACAGTTGGTAGTAATGATAGAACTTATTATGAAATATTATGGTCTAATTAGAAAGGTTCAAAGTGTTACCCAATCGTGGGTTACCGTTTCAGGTTCGTGATTTACGATAGCGAGTTAAAACTTGATTTTGGATCTTGATACTTATTGAATAGGTATTTATCTAGTGCCCTCAGACCAAATAAAAAACCAACACAGAGCGCTGTCAACAGTGACGTGAGGCCGGTTTCGTAAACATGTGTGTGCACATATTTTGGTGTAGTTTGATTGTAAATGGTTGTAAGTGTGGGCGTGTATGCACAGAGCGGAGGTGTAGTTTTGGCATGCTTTACCGTATTGTTCGCAGCGCTATGTCTATTTTTCACCAGCGACTCCGCCCGCGTTTTATGTAGATAAAAAGTAGCCTGTCTCTTTCCCGGTCAAGGTTTACCCCTGTGCCAAATTTCATCCAAATCCGTTCAGCCGTTTTAGCATAAGGCGTAACAAACTCACTTTCGCATAATATTAGTTAGGATTTGGTCTGAGCTAGTGCCTAGGATTGTCATGAATGGATTTAATGAGGAGTTTGTTGCGCCATTTTGTCCCAGCTCAAATACTAGGAATAAAGTGAGGGGAACTGGTAGACGTTCAAAAGTACTGATTCCCAGCCTAATTTGCATCAACGAGAGTTTGGCAATCAGACAAACAATGTGATAATATACAATCAGAAAAAAAGTAACTGAACGTAAGAAAATTAATATGCATTATGTAAACTATATTATTTACTTTATATAGTACACCCACATTTCGCCAGTTATGTTTAACTCCCATGTAATAGGGGACGACCCTATTGTCATCAACTGGGGTCGAATCGAGACTCTGGGGTGGTACTGAAAAAATCCTGATGGAAAAACCCAATAATAATTTGCAAATTGGTCGTAGGTTCGAACCCTGACAGGCGCTTTACTTTGTGTAAAATTTTTCATCGCCACTACTCTCAAAACGGTGAAGGAAAACATCCTGAGGAGACCGGCATGTCCTAGAACCAAAAATTCGAAGACATGTGACATCTACCAACCCGCACTGGGCCGCGTGGTGGATTACGGCCCGCTCCCTCTCACAGAGAGGAGGCCTGTGTCCCAGCAGTGGGAACATTATAGGCTGATTATGAATTTGCACAACCTGGGAATCGAAGACAGAACCTCATGCTATTTACACTAAGTACTAAATCAAATCTGTTGTGTTAATAAAATTAAGCCGTAAGTTCCATCCCTGGCGGGTAATGGAAACAGTCGTAAACGATGTAAAAATGAATGACCTAGAGTTCATTAACTTGTATATGTACGACCTTTGCCAAAACTACATAGGCACAATGAAACACGGTCCTTTGCCTTCAAGGTTCTTCACATTCAACCTTTTCCATCAACAGCCTTTTGACACCTCATAGATTAGTCCTTGCTTTGACAGAAACATACATTTCAGCATTGCCCAACCCTAAAACAATTGACAGCTCAATTTTAACACTGAAATGGATGAAAACATAGGAATATAAAATTATATCTACTAGCTGCGCCCCGCGGTTTCACCCGCGCAATTCTCGATCCCGTGGAAATATCGGGATAAAAAGTATCCTATATGTTAATCCAGGTTATAAACTATCTGTTTGCCAAATTTCATCCAAATCAAGAGTAACAAACATCCATCCATCCAAATTTACAAACTTTCGAGTTTATAATAAATCAAGGTTGAAAACTTTACTGTCCCGGTGATCTAGTGGTCGTGTGTTTTCTGAGCACGGATTCGATCCGCAGGATGGGCTCTGTTAATGGGGTTTTCAATTTTAAAAAAATTAAAAAAACAAAAAACTTCCAAAAAAAACACTAAAAACTGAAAAATAACTTTAATTTCGGAAGTCGGTGTCTTTGCTTTTCAACTTTCGTTTTTTGCCACCGACTTCCATAATTAAAGTTATTTTTCAGTTTTGAATGTTTTTTTTGGAAGTCGGTTTATTTTTTGTAAAAAGTTTTTATTTTTCACTTTTTAGCTGTGGTACCTACCCCACACAAATTCGAATACCACTAGCTGATGTAAATAACAGTGAAGGAGTAAATGAAGACATCGTCTAGATAAACTAATTGGGAAAAATACGTAATATTGAAGCTAACTCAAAAACTACGCAAGCAAAGTTAATCAAATTTATATGGGACCACCTCGGAAGCATGACCTACCATACAAAAAAAGAATCATCAAAATCGATTCATAATTGGCGGAGTAATCGCGTAACAAAAATACAAAAAAAAATAAAAAAACGTACAGACGAATTGAGAACCTCTTCCTTTTTGAAGAAGTCGGTTAAAAATTCAGTAGTAGCCTAGAGCCTGGATGTCTGCCCCGGGACTTAAACAAAGCTGGCAAAAAGGGGGTGGGAGGGGGCCTACAGTGCCTACTTCTCCCGACTTCTAAGACTTCTTAGACTTAAAGGAATACAAACGAGATGTTATTAGACAAAAACTGAATAATAACTTATTGAGCTCACTCAACTCATTCGGTAATCAATCATTCGATCACACGTGCGTTCCTGTCATCTGCAATGACATTTGCTGGTTGCGTCACTACAATGCCAACAAAATGATGAAGCCATGTAACTCGCTCCTTATTCGGAACGCGCCATAATTGGCGATAGGGTTGGCTTTAACTGCTCAGAGAGTGACTACTCAAAATAAATCTAGGAACTTTTACCCCATTTGAAATAAGATTAGACATTAAAACAAACCCTTTTACAGTCCGTTCAACCGATTTTGACTTCTATACCGTAGGCATAAGGATAGCATTAAAAGCAAAAAAAGTTACACAATACCAACTATCTACTGCGGCTGCCATTTGTCATGCCACCAACGCAATAGAATTCAAAATCGGTTGAACGGAATGTAAAAAAGGCTTATCTATACGTCTAATCTTATTTCAAATGGAGTATAGGTATTTGAGAATATTGAGAGTGATTTTCTGCCTTTCTTTAAGCTTTGAGAAAGCTAAGGATCATTCTTATAATTATACATATAATTAATTTATTCAAAATATTGTGAATCATTTTAAAAGAGTTACTATGAAGTTTCTTCATTTCTTGCCCATTGTTCTTCATACGAAACTAACTTTCGGAAGGGGACGCCTAGAATCAATTTCTTGTAAATTCTGACGATTAAAAAATTATTTGACTTTGACATCTTACAAGTTGCCAGTCATAGAGTCACCAAGGTTGGTTTCTACTTCTGTTTTAGGTTCTATCTAATGTAGTCTTTACCGATACGAGAATAATAAGAGAACCACATTTCCCTGATTTTTCAGGGTTGCCATTTTGTGTAACACTTGTATTATTTCTTGCTTAGAAAACAAAAACTAAGTAAACATTTTAAGATTGTTAAGATACACTTTATTCAGCTTTGTAGAATTATCTGAATTACTTAGTTATCACAGCCCTAACTCCAATCCTAAACACCGAAGAACATTGTTTTCGTGCAGAGTAAATAAATAGGTACCACAGTCGTTGTGAAACTGATTTTGTAAATTCACAAAGAACTATGTATTAGAATTAGCTGTGGCGAATCACCGCCTTTGTAGCTTGGTTTATTTTGGTCAAGCTTAGGTCATGTGTGTCATTGATTTTTTATGTTTTTAGTACTGTGTAGGATTTGCAAATAAAATTATATTTTTATGGAGATGGAAAATTGGGAGATTTAGACAGTAATGTGACCAAAAAAACAATAGACGTAGATATATTTAGTAACCTATTCCCCTTAACTATTCTTCAAGAGTCATAAAAAACGCGGGGGGGTGCCGGGTGATTTGATTCACTCTACGACAAGCGCTCGGTATTGCAACACGTCGTGTTCTGGTTTGCGACTGGTCAATCGTCATCCTGAGGATGCCTCGTTGAGAACTGAAACACGTGTCGATATCTTACAGGGTTTTTTATGACTCTTGAAGAATAGTCAAGCGGAATAGGTTACTAAATATATCTACGACTATTGTATTTTATAATGGATTCCCATAAAGTCAAGCCTGAATCAATTAACTAATACCCTGACCATATGTTTGTTTTTCTAGAGCCAATTCTCATTTCTTTTCCATTTTGTTATTGTTGTCGTTGTTTTGATGTCAGCCTCGTTGGCCTAGTGGGCGCAAGCGCAACTGCTGAGCATGAGGTCCTGGCTTCGATTCCCAGGTCGGGCAATGTTATTGGGTTTTTCTATCTAGAATTTCTCAGTAGCAGTCCGGACTTTGGATTGGTGCCCGATTGATGGGAATAGGCTCGTCCCCTATTTATTTATTTATTTATTGACACACCAACGACTTATTCATTAAATCATTACATTAAAAATATATTGTATTTCGACAGTTTTGCGGTGAATTCGTCACTTATAGGCGTGCACTTGTATAATCAATAATAAAAAATAAAATTGCAAAATTTACATCGAATTTAGAATGTCACGTAGTTAAGTTAAATTACATCAATTAAATTGGAATAGAAAAACAATTATAAATTAAAACTATAAAAAAATATCATAAATATATTGCATGGGACTTAACATAACTGGCGAAATGTGGGTGTACTATATGTATACCTTTGCTTCGGGGAAACAAGGCGGGATGATACGTTATGTTGTGTTGTACAAATGTACACTGAGGCTCCCACACACAGGCGCGACGCGACTTTAACAAAGCAATTTCTGAGAAATCTTCACGGCGAATAATGCGGCGGCGGGCGTCGCGTCGCGCTACAAGTCGCGCCAGTATGTAAGAGCCTCAAGGTCTACACTACACATATATCAGAACCTAAAATCAAAGAAATAGTTACTTAATAGGTAGTCTACATAAATGGCTTATATCATACCGAACAAATCAACAACTTAGGCCATTATTCCGTGTTAATTTGATGACAATCTTTTTATTGTAAATTTGTTGTTTTTTTGTAAAAAGTTTTTATTTTTCATTTTTAGTTGTGATACCTACCCCACACAAATCCGAATACCACTACCTGCTATGTAAATAACAGTGAAGGAGTCAAACAGGATATCGTCTAGATAAACTAAGCGGGAAAAATTCTTAATATTGAAGCTAACTCAAAAATTACGCAAGCAAAGTTAATAAAATTTATATGGGACCACCTCGGAAGCATGACCTACCAAACACAAAAAGAATCATCAAAATCGATTCATAATTGGCGGAGTAATCGCGTAACAAACATACAGAGAAGAAGTCGGTTAAAAATCCTACATAATTTTCGTGAAGAAATTGAGAATGATTTTGTTTAATTATTAGTTTAGTACCTATAAGCTGAGGCCATAAGTCTCTCATAAGAAATGAAGTTACCAGTTTAAGCCTTCTGACAACTTTGAACTCATTATTTCTACGACATTTGTATTCCAAGCAAAGTGACAGTGACGATCAACGGACAGATAAACAGACCGACTACACATGCAATGGAAACATTCGATAACATCTACATTACTATCAATAACATACAAACAAATTTAAACTCTAACATAACGTACTAAAGTTCAATTTCCTTCGGGCTGTCAAAAGTAAAGGTTTTTAAAATATCGTGTGTGGTGCGTTTACAGAGTGTGTCGTAATTAAAAAAACTTGCGAGTAATTACTCGAGTGTCGAAAGCCGACTTCGTGAACGATGAACTAAGCTGTCTATGGTATGTCCGAATTTTCGTGAGGGCAACGACATCGTATGATGAATTAACGGCGATGTTGTGACAGTCAATCAAACATTAAAAAAATGCTGTATTTTTTTAGGATTTTTAGCTTTTTGTGTGGGCCACCTAGGTTGTTGAAGACTTATTTTTCAAACCATTAATAATATATCATCACGTCTGTATTTTTCGAAGGGATAGGCAACGTTCTGTAGTTCACTCACATTTGGCCATGTTATATATAGGGGGGGCGACCCTAATGCCAAAAATCTTACATTTACTGAACATTTAGGTCTTGCCAGCCTGATGACTAGGTATCACAGCACCTTTTTCATGACGTAGAATATAAAAATCAATTTTCAGAACATCCTATTATTATTCCTATTAACGACGACCACAGGTTTTATATAAAATGCGACTTTTTAATCATAAACGCAAAATTATTTGATGCGCTCATTTGATTCTCCTCGAAACGACCCATAAAGAACTCTGTTCCCAAAACTTTAACAATATAAACTGTATTAAAGCAGTCATTTTGTATCATTTAGTTTTATGCCACACACGTGTGTACCTTGCCTTAAAAATAACACACACAAAAATCAACCATACCTCTAAAAACTAAGGTTCAAAATAGGAACAAACGAAGCGTATACGTGCAATTATTTAAGATTCCCGCAACCATTTAGCAACAGTTTAATATCACACATTGGAGGGAACATGGTGACCATATAATTTGGACACCCATCAAAATTCCATGTACAGGTTGATTTTAAATGTATTTTTGGGCCTTTGGTGTTATTCTTGGCACACCTCCTTATTTAAAAGCCTGCCCAGTTGAATCTGTCAAATGTCACCTGTTGGCTGATTGACTGACTGACTACCTAGTACCTACCCAATATATAAAGCTGCACTAGGATATATCGGTGCGTCTAGGGCTGCGGGAAAGTCCGAAAGGGATACCAGGGCCCTTGGCAACAGGCAACTTAAGGAACACGAGTGGGTTTTAGTCAGTAAAAGTCTGACACTCCCGATCCACCCAGAGCGGGGGAAGTCATTTGATGATTTCTCACACTCAAAAAAAAAAGGATATATCGGTGCGTGGCCAAAAGTGCTACTAACGCCGCCATTTTGATTTCACTAACCGTGTGTATAAAAAACCTTATTACAAAATTAAAGACTACGATGAAGAGAAGGATGTTTGGGCGATTATCATTTAAGCCCCAAAAGGTTCTTGCAGCACTGCACTGTAACATAGTAGGGTACCTTTTTATTAATAGTAGGGTTTATGGAAGCTTGAACATGCTCTAGAAAAAAATCATTTACGCCCAAGTAGTGCGGACTCTTTGAAGTAATTTTAAATATTACCATAACCAGAGGCCAAGCGTCGGGGCTCTTGTCATTAAGACCCTCACAAGTAGACGGCTTGATTATCTACTAATCTGTCAATGCCTGGAGCTATCTGCTAGAGCTGGTTACCTATCATGTAAGTACTTCCACCAATTCCTATAGTTGGGTGGCCTCGACAAAAAACCTTAGGATTTTACCGCCCATTAAAATTGTTCTATACTAGCTTCTGCCCGTGACTTCTTGTGTAACATATAAATATATCCTATGACACTCGGCAACACTGAAGATAACCATTAATGAAAATAAAAACTTTTAACAAAAACAAAAAGTTTTTTTTGGAAGTCGGTTGTTTTTTTTTTGTAAAATGTTTTTATTTTCATTAATGGTTTCGAAGTCGGTGTCTTTGCTTTTCCATTTTCGTTTTTCCCACCGACTTCCGAATTTAAAGTTATTTTTCAGTTTTGAGTGTTTTTTTGGAAGTCGGTATTTTTTTTTGTAAAAAGTTTTTAAACCAAAGTAGCCAACATTATGGCAAAGTTACTATTTGATGAAAAGCACTATACTTCCGATTATTAGACCTTCACACAAATAATATAAGTATAGATTAATCCCAACACTTAATCTCAACAACACCCTGTACCTATAGGCTGACATCAAAATGGCGCGCTACATATCCTATGCTAATAGTTATTTAATTTGTTTAGACATTTAATATCGTTTATTTTTATTTTATTGCTCATTGGGACCAATTATAGCGATCAAGGGAACTGTCTTCACTAGCGTTGAGGTTTTACTTGTTTTTTATGATGATCCCATTTTGAGAGCCTGTTTCATAATGTCCAGAGTCGCACTATATTCCGAAATTCGAAAGTAAAGCATCTGTCTATCTGTCTGTTACCTTTTCACGCCCAAACCACTGAACCGTTCGTTACGAAATTTTAAAGATAGGTAGCCTTGGACCTGGAGAACGACATCGGCTTTTTTTCATCCTGGATATTCGTGTTAAAAAATGATGAAATACAAAATACACGCAGCCGACGGAGGTGGTGAAACATATCTATTTACCCACCATGGGAAGGTGTGAGTATGTGTGTGGGTCTCTGCGTCCAGCGCTCGGCGTGGCAACACGTCGTGTTCTGGTTCGCGACTGGTCAATCGTCAGCCTGAGGATGCTTCGTTGAGAGGTGAAACACATGTCGATTTCTACAGGGTTTTCTATGACTCTTGAGGAATAGTTAAGCGGAATAGGTTACTAAGGATTAAGTCTATTGTATTTTTGTAAATGTAAATGTATATGTATGTGATGGATCGTACAAAATAAGGCAAGATTGCCAGCTGATTCTGTAAATGCTCTTGTCTTCATCGAACGTATAGGCACCAAATTATAACCATCTTTCTAGACAAGATAGTTGTCTCATATCAACTAAACCTCCTAAATATGAACCGACACGGCAGTTACATAAAGAAACGAGCATGTAATTATAATAATTTCTCGCACATGTGTTACAAAAAACCGTCATGCGAGGCTTGCTCCTGCTAATTATAACGCATCAAGATCATTCAGTCGTACTATAGCGTTTGACAGTTCCGTTAACATTTAAATAAATGTACCTAAGCTTAAATGCTGATTAAATTGTTGTTAATATTAGAGGCAGAAATGATAAATTAGAGGTTTTTTTGTTACAGTTTTATTTTTAAAGAATAAAACTGTAACATTACTATTGTATATACTATATATTGTAAGCCGAAAAAAGTTAGTAAAAAGACTTCGTTAGCATACTTTATAAATGTAGTTCTAATTATTAGTTCATCAATGGACATTGCATGAGATATAACGTGGGTGTTGTGCCTTTGTATTGCAGACATCATAGGATTGATTATTTTCAGTCCAAACAATTCTTTCTGCAAAAGTACAGTTATAGCTAGGCCAAACTTAGTAGGCTTTAACAGGAAAAACAATGATAATAAAGGCCCTACCCTATCTCAAATTTTATCTCGCACGCCCCATACTACTCGCAGCCTGAGTTAGAGCGAGACAGAGTGGGGTGCTGGTGGCTCTCAACACTCGAATAGTTAAGGTAATTGCTTTTTCGGTAATGGTAATAAAAATAAAAAAAACATAAGATATTTCAGTTATTACTTACTTATAGATAGTTCAGTTATTATGCAGTTTTAGGATCTAATTTGAAGTATTTTTTTAATACCAGCGGTTTATAGTTCGGTTTAGAGGTAACTTGTTTTTTTTTGTCAATCGAGTACGGATAAGCTCAGATGGTTGTATGACGTAGACTAAGATTGAAGATAAACTAAAACTTGAAAATCGACTTTAATAAAATCGATATTAAATTAACTTCCATTCCACATACCACACAATGTAAAAATTTAGTTAGCAACTCACACGCACACGAGCTTACACTCTCGATACATCGGTTGACACAAAAATCGATTAGAACAATGATCGATGCGAGCAATCTAGAACAATTCGTTACACACGAAACACTAGTATCTGCTTTTCGATAAGACTTAACAATCACAACACTAATTAATTCTGATGGATGAGCTCCTCACTCGTGTCATACATACTTGTTTTACTAAGATAAAAGTGATAATTTTTGTTCTATTTTCACTTTACGATGTTCTTTAATTGTAGGCAATGAAATAGCGGGAAAAATCCTTAAAAACGTTTCACAATGAATTTAGAGATGTCTTATAAGACAACTAATCGAATACAAAGTCGATTTTGGGACAGGAATCTGCAAGTTACAGAAATAGTTGTCCCATGTTAGGAAATCGTAATGTATTCCACATTTGAACAAGACTATCTCATTCTCTATGCCCGGTAAACAAGCACACGTATGATACAATCAGTTTGCACTCTCAATACACTATGACAAATCGACTCGCAGTAACATCGATCCATCGCGTCACTTGATAATCGATACAAAGTCGAATTATCGCCTGTCGACTCGTGTGAACGATTACATAATAAATAATGGTCAATTCGATTTGATAACAATCACACATTAGGACGCCCTGCTGCTCTCGAACACCTGATATTTATTATAATAAAACATTGATAATCGAGCTATTGTTTAAAAAAAATCGCGAATGAATATATTTTATTAATGGGTGGTTATTTTTTTTTTTGTCGGCCAAAGGTCATGGCGTGTCAAACTCTGGGCGGTATATCCTTGAAACTATTACTCTGTAATTCGGCTACATATGATTAAGACTATATTATGCAATCAAAGACGTTCACATACACAAAGGTCAAGTTTGCGATGTTAACATTAACATACCCACAAAATGAAGATATTATCGTAATCTTCAGTTATTCCTAGCGCTTTATTGACATAATTTCCTTCCCGATATGGGAGGCATAAACCTAGCGTATCAGTGCTTTATCTTTTCTCAGAGGTAGTAAAAGCGTAGTAAAGAAAACAGTAATGGTTATAATGCTTATGGTGTAATAAACAGACGATAGGGACAGTAAGCACTAACGTATCTCCAAATAAGTGTCGTTGCAGCTTTTAGTTTTAAGAAAATATCTTCGAACACAACTATTGGCTTTCACATAAAGTCTGCGCACCTAAAATTCCCATAAAAGGGAAAGACGTGACAATGCCCATTGCGAAATTAATATAGACAGTACTGTGAATGTACCGTTTAACTTAAAACCAACATCGAAATAAATAATACATGAGCTTAGTAACTAAACATTCGATTTGCTGACGCATTAGTCGATTTTCTTATAGATGTCAATGGACGCCGTTCGATTATTTCGAGTTCATTATTATGCCAATATATCACGTGAATGGTTACGTAAGATAAAGCACTTGTTTCAATCTTTTAGGCATTGGTTACGATGAAACTAATCGGAAATTCAGTCGGCACCCCGCGATGTGTGGCGGACGGACAGCAAAATAAATCATGCATTTTTTTAAATATTAACAACTAGCTTCCGCTCTCGGCTTCGCCCGCGTGGTATGTCGGGAAAAAGTACCCTATTTCCTTTCTCAGGCTCTAGACAATCAGTCAATGAAAATTCATTTAAATCGGTTCAGTCGTTTTGGCGTGAAAGCGCGACAGACAGACAGAGTTACTTTTGCATTTATAATATTAGTAAGGATATCGTCGAGAGTTGTTTGTATCTTCTTGTAATTTTCAAGGGTTTGCAGAATATTTGGGATCATTTATTCGTTTATCAAATATGAACAACGTTTACATTGTGTTCCTATTTGTCATAAAAGCAACATTTCCTCGAGTAAAACAACGTATATTTTTTAGATTTTATCGCTACAACAATTACTAAACTTTCAAGTCTATTGTCAATTTCTTTACTCCTCATTAAAGTATAGTTTACACTGATACTTGCACTTAGACACCAAGTATTTTCATTAAAAAAGTTTCACTTTTACTCCAATTAATAAGCCAAGAAAAACGTTCGATGGTAACCGATTGCCAGTGTGAAAAATTCGCTCACAATGGATAATTTAAGGTGATCGCATCAGAATCTTTCTTGCTGACGCTCCCAAGCAAGCAACCTCTTTGTAATAGCAAGATAATTATTTTAATACGCACAAGAACATAGCAGATACACTTTCACTTTGAATTTGCATTTTGCTCTTACGCTGATGTAGACAAGGTTTTTGCAAACAAAGGCTTTATCAGAATTCCTTGCCTTTGTTTTTCGCGCCAATCGTTTGACAGGTTGAATAATGTTACCATAATTTCTTCTAATGTGTCAGTGAGCTCTTGATAGCTTTTAAAGTTTTAATTAATATTATGATTACACTTCATTATAGTTTTCAATGCACTTCCGGACTAGATCAACCAATTTATTGCTGCAATAAATAAAAACTTGATTAAGAATTATTTTGCTTAATTAAAATCTCTCTTGATGCATTTTTCGTTATAGAATTTACGTTACCGTAATAGCAATTATGCGATCAATCATGAGTGGCCAAAATTATAATAGAAGCTCTCTAAGCAACATATTGTTGTTAAATTCAAAGACGAGTCCTTGCGGTATTTGATACAATAAAAAAATATTAAAAATAAATCACAAAACTCATCTTTTTAGATGCCCAATAAGATTAAATGTGCACAAAATATACCAAATCACTGCCGCTAATTGAACGATGTTGCCACTAAAAAAAATATCAAAGCGACCGGCGGAAATGGCTTAATATGTTCAGCCAGTAATGTTGAATGCTTCATTAGAAGGATTTTGATAGCGTAATCACATGTTCTGATCGCACTTTGCCGCGGTGCGAAATGATCCGATTGGCTGATATCCGTGCGTGCGTTCCAAACATTCAGTTTGAACGCATTTGATAGAAAGGCATTCTCGGGGTTGCTATTGGTAAATAATTAATGATGACAGTCGTTGATCTGAATTCTTGATGGTTACGATTTATTACCTACTGTTTCTTTGCAGGTGTAATTTTCGCTTTGTTAAAATAGTTTGCTTGTATACTTTGCAATGTCGAGGGGTTAAATGGATATTGATTTTATAATTTTCTGCATATTTCACTTACAATTTTTTTTTGTAACTCAGTCCAACTTTTGACGTTATTTTTTTTTAAATCATCCTAATGTAATGTCACCATCTTTACCGTAATACTACCGTACTATAAGGTCGCCAATTGTTGTCGGTTAATGTTAACACCTCCAGCATACAGCAGCGGTAGATAATAGCTATCTTATCGGCTTGTATCAGCCCAGCCCAGTGCCATTAGCTGGCCGACCGACTTTCCCCGTGGGGTAGACCGCGATTGCTGACGATTGTCCTCTGTGTACGTTGAAGTTGGAGTTAAAGGTAGGGCCGCATAGCTTGTACAAATACGGCGAAATAATACGAAGAGAGGTTTTGATTTTACGTGTTCCCTTGAACCAATAATAATGTACCTAAGCCATAACTGTAGTAACACTGGCTGGTATATTCATTAAAAAAAAAACTAAATTCATGTGAGTAACTTTTTTTCTGCATGCGGCGTTCAAGACGTTTCTGACCATGGATTATTACAAAATAAACTTATAAAAAAAAGTATAAAGTAAAAGCAGAAAGTATAAAATTTTTATTACTAGTGAAATGGGTACAATAAATCTCCTTAAAACAAATTTGATTTTAGGTAATGTGCACTAGGTGTCAAAGGAGTGTATTGGCACTCGTATTAGGATTACCTTGTATCACGAATGCCATCACCTCCCCTCCCGACCAACTAGAATAGTTAACATTTTTAATTAATTAATTATACATTATAATTTTGAATAAATTCTATTATAAAAATAAACATAAAGAGTTTGTGTGTTGTAGTTGTAGTGCGTGTTTGTGTGTGCGTGTTGAGTGTGGGTGTTTGCGTGTTTGTGTGTGTGTGTATATTAAAAATTAAAAATTGGTAAAATACAGAGTAAATCTTATAAATAATGTAGATATTATAAAGTATGATGCCTGTACTAGGATAAACCTGTATCACAGGCGGCATTAGTTCTTACAATTACTACTAGGACAACTGATTTCGTAACAATATTTAACATAAGTTTTAAGAATATTGAGATAGCTAGTTAATTTTGTATGTTATAATTTACTTGAACACTAATAATTAAGGTAAATAGTTGTTTGCACTTAGTTCCACTATTATGATTGTACATAGGTAGGTAGTCATTACCATTTAGTCATATGTATCTGCTCTTAGAAGGAAATCAAAACCATTGTCAAATACAGTTCACCAACAAAAAATACAGTTCACCAACAAAACATCAAATGTCCAAACGAACTCTACACAATCCTAGTACACTCCGATCATTGTAACAAGCCCTATTTATGCCTGAGCGCGACTTTCCAATGACACTTGCCGCACAGTCGCCTGCGCAGGTAAGTAGTAAGTACTATTGCGAATAATGAGCGTTTCTGATCCATAACTGATTGCGGTGCGATTATTTTTGAGGTTAAGACCTTGTTGCTGGTAGGACTCCTGAATAGGTCGAGGTATTTGTTATACAAGATGTTTGTGATAGTGTCGTAATGATCTAGAATTGTAGGATTGGAAGTGGCCTGAGTAGCGGGAATGTGGTCAGGTACTTTAGGTTATGAAGGAGAGCGACAAGAGCGATGGTTTTCGTCTTATAACATTTGATTTGGGTCGAATCCTACAACATACAAAACATTCCTAAATATCTTTTTCCAAATTCTTAATGCCAATTTTAGAAAACTGTAAAAAGATCATGTTTTGTAATGTGGTAATATTATTCCTTTATATTTCTTTTTATGGATGAGGAAATTAATTATTTATACAGGGTGTTAGGGTAGACACCGTTATCCGGTATTATATAATACCTACATCTATTTAGTATATTTGATTTCCCATCAAAAAATAAAATAATTTTAATATCTTCTTAATTATTCGCACTTACCGTGTGCATTGCTAAGTTAACCAACCATTTATAGGTGAGCACACTGAGCACCCTAATTTAGTTGCTATATCCTTAACAAAACAAAAAAATCAACCATCTTGTTACTTGTTACCCGATGCAAAACAGAACAGCACCGTATCTTTTAGCAGAATTACCGTTAATATAGACAATGAAACTCAAATCCTACTTACTCCAACAATTGTATTTTCCCCACAAGCCCTATGTATGTATTCCACTTTCCAGTCACACTTGCAGAACTAACGTATCGTTAGTAATGAGCGTCTGATTCATAACTGATAGTCAGGGGACAATTTGAGGTCAGTAGGAACTGGTGACTACCCGCACGTGGCGCTGGGAAGTAAATAACAATTGTTGGAGTATTTTATAGAGAAATCATTTGTTTGTGGAAGATAAAGAGAAAATGGAGGCAACAGTCAATTGGGGTATTCCTCGAAGCGCAACTACTTTGAAACGCAACCAATGTAGCGCAACTAAAGTATTCCTCGAAACGCACCTACGATGGAACATAGAGATGAGCATACACACACAACACAGACAGACAGATTCGTAATAAATGATATCGATAGACGTTTTAAAATTCAACTGTCCTAATTGTTTAGTTAATCAAAGTATGAGAAGAAAGAAAATGATTGGTGTCAGAAGGATATTGGTTTTAGAGTAAAATTCTTGAATTAAAAGCTGACGCTGCTTCGGCTGATGCTGATGTATCTAATTAATACAATGCAGATGAGGTAACTCATCTAGTTAATTTACCCACACAAATAAGTTTAAGACTTAGGATAACCATGTTAGAGAGATGGTGATACTTATAACCCAAAATATTATGTTATACATAACCCATTTGCTAAATATGTATGTTCTTATAGTTACAGATATCCGTATAGCAAATTTAAACAAAGATAACAAATAATTAAGTCTCTGTAATGAATGTATGATTTGTTAGATTGCGTAGCCAACAGGCAGCCCCGAACCGATTGCTTTAATAAGGACCGCAATGTACTAGTACAGTGTGGTTCGTCGCCCATGCATTCGACAAGAGAAATGTCAAATTCTTGTTATTTCTCAATACCTTAGTCTTAGTTAGTATATTATACCTTACCCTCATTTCCTCCGCAAGATTGCAAACTCAAACTCTAAAGCATTTATTTGAAATAAACCAATTACAAGCACTTTTGAATTTTCAAGGGGTCGGTCAGTCAGAAAGATGAAGCTAGTTGCCCATTCCAAAGCGTAGTAGGTTCCTATGGAGAAGAACGGGCAAGAAACTCCACGGACACTCTTTTAAATCAGAATAATTTTTACAATATATATTGTTTACATCATTCATGTTGAAATTATACATGTGAGTACAATTAGAAAAACGTGCACGTTAAAAGCGTACGTAGTTAAAAGATAAAAAAGAAACAAAACAATTCAAAAATTAAAATAAGCCGTAGCAGCTAAGAGATTACAAGTCTTACTGATGGCGGCCGTTCACGATTGCTCTGCGTTGAAAACGCTCCCGTTGAACCACTGTGAAACTCAAAGTCTGTGCCAGTGATTCTATTGCTGCTTCTCTGTTTAAATGAGCCATAGATATCCGTGAAATGAGCGTTGTGTTTAAGATTTGTTTATGAGCCGCCTACAGCGTACAGGGACGTTAAGTTATTGTTGAACCCACTACGTGGAACTACCATTTGGTTTACAAATTAAGTTGTTTCTGTGTTATGGAGCTTAGAACGAAGGATAGGTTCCTTCATTTTGTGTATTGTTATTGATATCTGAATGGGATTACCTATATGGCTAACTAGCGACACCTCCTTGCTTTGCAGGGTTTTTACGACTTTATAGAACACTAGCTTCCGCCCGCGTGGTATGTCGATAAAATAGCCAATGTCATTTCTCAGGCTCTAGACTCTCTGTGAACCAAATTTTATTTAAATCGGTTCTGTACTTTTGGCGAGTTACTTTCGCATTTATAAGATTAGTAAGATTGAGTTTGGTTTTCGGTCGAAAAACAGGCAAGTTGAGGCAGGGCTAGTCTAGCCCTCTCCACGAACGAGAGGTGAATTCACATCATCTTCTCCTTCGACATCATCTTTTTGTCTGTTTTATTTTATGTTTCTCAACTACATAATATATACGTGTCATTTTCATCTAACCAGTGATAACTGAACTTCAGTATTCGCTATTTATGATCGACTTTGTTAATAGTTATACGTTTAATTAATTCCATTCTCATTGAAATCGTTTCTAGGTATGTATTTCTAATAGAAAAGTAAAAACTGGTTGCAGTCTAAGAAAAAGCAGTATTGCCAACGTCTTCAGGTTGGTAAGTGGTTGCAAAACGAGCACATATCTAATACCAATTACTTACCGTGTTCGACTTAATTGCCAACAATTATACTGTTTGTCTGTTTGTCTTTCTCACGGCATTCGGATTGCACGCTTATTATTTGTCAAGTGCATTGCATAATTTCGACTTTCTACTATTTTTAACCGACTTCTTCAAAAAGGAGGAGGTGCTCAATTCGTCTGTTTTTTTTTTTTTTTGTATTTATGTTACTCGATTGCTCCGCCAATTATGAATCGATTTTGATGATTCTTTTTTTGTTTGGCAAGTCATGCTTCAGTCCCATATAAATTTTATTAATTTTGCTTGCGTAGTTTTTGAGTTAGCTTCAATATTACGTATTTTTTCGACTTAGTGTATGTAGACGATATATTGTTTGACTCCGTCACTGTTATTTACATAGCAGGTAGTGGTAAAAAACAACCGAATTCAAAAAAAAAATCGGAAGTCGGTGGCAAAAAATAAAAAGTTTGTTGATTTCAATACGTATTGAAATACCTACAGAATTTCATTACATTGTATATGGCTGTACAAAAACAAGTACTCTGGCTAAGTTTAGGTACCTAGGTACCAAAATGTTAGAAGAAGAGCATGAAATTTATTTATGAAAAGTCGGGTATATGTGAAAAATGTCAATTTTTCAAATAGCCACCACTTGTAGGGTAAATCACCCAATTCGGGCTAACACAAATCGTGCCAAGTGTCACGTAGGCTGAATGGTGTGATATCTTTGCATCGTTCATGTTCCCGAGGTGTGGCAAAGAGCTAGAGCCCTAATTATGTTGATCGCACGCAGATATAGTTTGACATTTTAGTGAGCAATACTACACGAAATGAAAGGCTCAGTTCAGCTTGAACAAGATTTGTGACATTATGGTATCATCGCTTCTTGTTCGTTTTTAGGGCAAGCTGGAGGACTGGTTCTTGCTTGTCTAAATGATAAATGAAAGTCGTGTACATCGATACCTTTATTTTTGAACCAATTGTATATCAGTGTGTCAGAAACTTATCTGTTCAAAAGTCAGTCTTGGAACTTTACACGCATCTTACTTTACAAGGCAGATGTCACATGCAACCATTTCCTGAATAGATAACTATGTAGCTCTATAAAATAGTTTAGAACTCAAGACAAGCTAAACCAACCTCACATGAAATAGGATACTCCCACCGTTGTCAGTGAGGTGACTTCACACGTCATGTAAGTATAAAATACTACCCCAATGCCACAACCCTGAACCCAACACCGTCATAGATGACTGACAGCCCTATCCTACTGACTCACGCAACCAGACACCGAAGATATCTGAGTCAGGGATAACAGACATCAGTTAAGAGGTAATAGGTTAATTGGACTAGCTTTAATTGTTAAATGTAGGTGCTAGCAGATACTATATCTCAGTTTATCATCGAGAATAAATCGTTTGTTTTGTTGTAATTATGTGTTCAATCTTGATTGCATAGGTGTTAACGAGCCTTCTCGGATAACAAGCGGTTTGAAAATTTGTTTTTCGAACGTCAGTGTCGCCAGTTGCAAAAAAGTTTTATAACTTTTTCCTGTGGTAATTGCAGTTGTTATTGGATTAGAACCTTTTTCGTTCTTATTATAATGGCTTCCTATAACTAATGAAGGTTTTTCTTTGTTTCAGAGATGGCAGCGGAGGTGGTTCGTCCTGTATGACGATGGGGAGCTGACGTATTCGCTGGACGAACACGTAAGTACCAACACATTAATATAGAGAAACGATAGCTCTATTAGTGACTGGAGATATTGAGTTCAAACCCAAGTTCGAACTAACGATCTTCCCAATAACTATCAGGCAGCAGCAAAAATAACTTAGATTAATCAAATAAGGCATCACCTTGTTATCGACACCATCGCTTTCGACTTTTTACTGCGAATCGACTAAAAAGGCACTTGTAATCGTTTCCTCGTACTTTTATATCGACTAACTACAAATATCTCGCTTCTAGCCCAGACTAATCTATCGGCTGAACAAATTCAGAGTTGTCTGGTGCCTTAAAGGGCTGTATTGAAACCGAGTAGGGTAACGCGACCAATAGTTGACTCGTTACTGGAAATAGTGGCGAGACGTCCTCCGATAGATAAAACCCTAATTTGGTTCCGTTTCGTGCGGAAAATTATGTTGTACTGCATTAGTTTTATGCCGTTTGTAGGACGAGAAACTTGTTTAAGGTAAAGTCGTCGTTTAATCCGCGCTCTGATAAAATAAATATAAAACCAAGGAAATCGTTCCGCTCTTCGCGAATCAAGGCGCTAAGATAAAATTGTGTTAATTGTAAATACATAAACTTTTACAAAGCAATAAAAACAATATAGAAATGCCAATAATTATGCCGACACACAGAACGTTGTTTCGTTTTTTGTCAATAATAAATTCATCCGCGTATAATATTAGCGTATTACAAAAACAAACATCGCCAAACTGGTAACCGGAGCCGAGCCGGACCGGCACGAGACTCGGTTTCATCGGCACCTCGCTTTATCAGTATCAAATCTTTCACATTTTTCTCCGGCACTCATAAATATTCATAATAATTGGCGTCGTTGCAATTTCAAGTGAGTCCATGAATTTTAATACGCGCCGTATATAGGCGGTCGCCGTGCTGCGCGAGCGAGACAAAAAACTTGACGCGCAATGTAAACCAACCAGGAACAATGAACACAGGAAGGCTAGGAAAGCTTTCCCGTTTCCAGCTTGAAATAAAACAAGCTACCTTTTATGGTGTCAAATCCTGGGACTCTAAAATTCGTTGGACGAGAGTTGGGTTATTCACCCTTAATTTTTGCAGTTGACAATATCTTGTAGAATAGCTGAGATGTTTATCAGCCAATCGTAACGGAATGCGCGTTAGTGTCGGGTCTATAAAGTACCCTGGATGTAGAACAACAGAATCAGTTCGTCTGGGTGGAGGCTGAGTAGATATTTCAGCTGGTTCGGGGTAAAGGGGCCAGCCAGCCGTCAATGTGGCGCATATAATGTATTCCTTAGTTCGTTCGCACCTCGCGCCTCGTTATCATATGAATGGGCCGAAGATTTGCAATGCGGCTCACAAGTTTAAATAGAAGGAAGTCGTTACCGTCTTCTATGGAGAAAGTAGGAAAATTAATGGTGTTTAACTGTTTGAAGTAACTAGCGTTTATTTGTTCACTTAGTTGTATGAAGCCGGTAATTGATTGGTTCTACAGGATAGTTGTAATGGATTCTTTGACTTTTACAGGGATTTACAAGTGTTTTAAGATTATTATGTCTAGAAAGGGGATCGTTACTTTAAATGGGTTTGATTATTATGTGAATAGCATTGATTTCTTGCTGTATTTGACGTCGAATTGTCAGAATAAGTTCTTTTAAGATTACTTTAAATTGTGCTTTAACTCATACTTTTATGTCAAGTTAGGGATCGGGATAGGCCAGTGCTATTTCATAAAGTAGTAATGATCAGTGGCCACTTTTTAAAGAGCAGAGATGATATAGAATTAAACAGCTCAATAAAATATCTTTAAAAATATAAAAGATCAAAGCATCTTCGTTCTTCTTAAGATTTTGGCAAATTACTACGATTCTTTTCATGAAACCTGTGATGAACCTCTCGAAAAAACATGTTTATTATATTATATAATAGTTAAGGTAAGGTTAAGGGAAACCCAGTTACCGTGATGGTAGTAGGCAGTATCGTACAACTACTAACGTTCAGAACTTACGTAAACATTATAAACCTTACATTTATTTTAAAAGGGATTGAACCGCTGAATAGATTTTTATGAGAACATGTTTTGTTTTTGGAAAGGATAATACTTGTTTGTTCATTCTTGCCGTATTGTAACATAACTTACTAGCTGCTGCCCGCGGCTCCGTCTGCGATCCAGGTTGACGACTAGCCTATGTCCGTCTCCAGGTCCCAGGCTACCTATCTGTCAAATTCCATAACGATGGTTTTGATTTAGGTGTGAAAAGGTAACAACAGACAGTTATTTTCGTATTTATAATTTTAGTTTGGATTTCTTTTTTTTCGTAGGAAACATTTTAAGTAACAAAAAAAAATCCGACTTCCAAAAAAAACACTCAAAACTGAAAAATAACTTTCGGAAGTCGGTGTCTTTGCTTTAAAATTTTCGTTTTTTGCCGAAAGTTATTTTTCAGTTTTGAGTGTTTTTTTTGGAAGTCGGTATTTTTGTTTTTGTAAAAAAAAAAAAAACACTTTTTAGTTGTGGTACCTACCCCACACAAATTCGAATACCACCAGCTGATGTAAATAACAGTGAAGGAGTAAATGAAGACATCGTCTAGATAAACTCATTGGGAAAAATACGTTATATTGAAACTAACTCAAAAACAACGCAAACAAAGTTAATAAAATTTATATGGGACCACCTCGGAAGCAAGACCTACCATACAAATAAAGAATCATCAAAATCGATGCATAATTGGCGGAAAAATCGCGTAACAAACATACAAAAAAAAAACATACAGACGAATTGAGAACCTCTTCCTTTTTGAAGAAGTCGGTTAACAAATAAATAGAAAACAAAGACAACAAACACATTCCAAATTCAAAATAATCTCAAAAAAAAAGCAGCTTTGCCAACTGCAGCAACGTAACTCACCAGTTTTTATTCAAACACCTAGTTAGCAAGCTGGTTAGAACTAGCTGGTCAAATACCAATGCCTTATCATCAGCGATCATGTACCGTTGCCGCTAAACACTGGCAGACCTGTTATCCTAACCATTAGACCCTGATACAAGCCCGGATGGGCGATAAATGGCTTCTTCAAGTTGATGGATGCGAGACATCGGCTCAAATTAATATATGTCAATGTGTAGTGAATAGTTTAGATATGTATTGATGAGTAGTGTTTAGGTATAGATTGCAGTTGATGGGGCACACGATTGTTGTGAGATAAATCGTTTTTTTTTGCCATCGGTGGCACTAGGTAAAATTAAATAATTAAAATGGAAGAAAGCTCTCGACTCCTGGAAGATTTTACTTAACCAACTTATTTTGAATATCTGAAACATCATACATCATTACACTTGGGTCAGATATGATTAATTATGACAATTACTAATGTATTGGTTCGATTTCCAATTTCAAGACTTAAAGTTTTTTATAAACTTTTAAAATGATAGCATACATTAGTTCGTAACCATCAACAGGCACATAAAGTCCTGACTCACTCCCTCACTCAAAGTCAAAGTCAAAGTCAAAGTCAAATCATTTATTTCAAATAGGCACATTAAAAGCACTTTTGAACGTCAAAAAAACTAAGGAATAGAACTGATTCTAGTTGCCCCTTCCAAAAGGTAGTTTTCGTATGGAGAAGAATGGGCAAGAAACTCCACCGTTACTCTTTAAAAAAAATGGTTTACAATATTTTGTATACATCAATTATAATTACATGTGAATATGATGCACCTAGAATACGATATACATCAATTATAATTACATGTGAATATGATGCACCTAGAATACGATTACTGTACCACAATTTGTAAAAAGAATTAAAAATGGAGCAATGGCAAATAAATTGATTAATAAAATTATGTGATAGATACATGGTGCTCACATATTTACAAACATTGTAAAAGTAGGTACCTATACAATATCCCTAACATTTTTACATTACAAATAATACTTATAAGACAGTGTGTGAGTTTAAGTAATCACAAACTATGTAAAAATCTATGATATACAAATAAAGTAAATTATACAACTAGATTAGCAACCAGTTTGATTTTGTCCAGACTCACTCACTAACTCATCAACACCCAGCTTAAACCCATCCTAGACTCTCAGAGCATCCCTTTATGATAATTACAGACAAGGAAAAAGATCGGTTTTTTTTAATTCCCACGGAGTACGGAATATAGGGCGCACGAAGTCACTGCTGTCAAAGTGATAGAACGTACAAAATACCCAAACATAGCTCATACGTAGTGTATCGAATGCGTACCAGCCTTCAAACACCCACAGCCAGACAGCCAACGTCGAACGTTCGTCACCAATGAATATGCAAGCCCATCATAATAATGTGCGAGGTAATGAGAAACGCGGAACAGCATAGCAAGCTGTTCAACTAGCTATGTTGAACAGCAATTGGGTATTATACAGGAATATTAGATGCTTGTTTGTGTTGTGTTTGCGACGGTTAATATTGCTGATATAGTTAGTATTTGTGTAGTTAGCAGCGATTGAATAGGCAATGATAGCTTGCATGAGAGATAGATAGATAATAATCAATTATTTATTGTACACTGAAACGATAATAGAGTTGAGAAGCCTCCTCCGTGGGAAGGACGAACAACAGGACACATCGTAGACTAGAACGGCGTCCAAATGGCGGTTTTATCGCCAAAAGTAATTTCTTAGAGACAGCCAATTTCTTCAAGAAACCCAAAGGATACAAAAATAAAAATGAATCCGCAGAATGCAATATAGAAATATTTATTATGTATAGTGAAGTGCCCTGAAAGGATGTAAACTGGATTTAGAGTCTTCCCTAACTTCCAGATGGGCGCATTTTGTGATTGAAAAACACACTAAGCTTACCCAAAATCCTACAATAGAGCGAAATATTGTAAAAAATATACGTCAACTTACTTACGTAAGGTGTCTTTGAAATTCTAGCTAAACTAAAACTGATACCTACGTTTAAAAATGCAATGTAAATGCAAACATACGAGTATGTTGATCAAAGAAGAAATAAAATAAAATCGTGTAAAGTGAATGTGGCCCACGGGCGGCGAGATGTTATGAATAATTATGTTCTATTGATTGCATAGAATTTATAGTTAGAACACGGATTCGTTATAGTCGTAAAATATACATGCGCATAGTTGCTATATACAGGATGTTTGGTAGAAGGACCGACTAGGTTACTAGAATAAATTCTTATTTTCTTGTAAACGTTCAAAATGCCCTTTTTACTGCTTGAAATAAACGATATGACAATATACATTTTTGCCTTGCTCCACCAATCAAATTCTGCCATATCTCAAGTTATCTACTAATTTCTCATATCCATTAAATTGCCGTCCTGGTAAACCATTTACATTTCTAAGCATTTCTTCTATCAAACATATTATCGCGAATACATCACTAAATCGATGAACAGTTGAACACGTCACTAGAAGCCATAGAGTCTATTGGATTATATGCGAGGCCATACGAGTAGTGTCACGAGTGGACCCAGTGACCCGCGTATTTGCAACATTGCAATTACTACTCTTGTATTGAAGTATATTCGATAGCTGAATATGAATCATCCTTTCTTTTTAGGGTTCCGTAGTCAACAAGGAACCCTTATAGTTTCGCCATGTCCGTCTGTCTGTCTGTCCGCGGCTTAGCTCAGAGACCGTTGGTACTAGAAAGCTGTAATTTGGTATGGATATACATATAAACGACGCCGACAAAGTGGCAAAAAAAAAATTTTTTTTAGGGTTCCTCCCCTTCTCGTAAAGTTTTTTTCTCGTCAATCCCATGGTGTGGGGTATGAGTTAGTTAAAACCATTTTTGGATTCAGGGATCCGTTTGCGGAATATTCAGCCTTAAAGTGCTAATTTTTGTTAGAGCCATGTGTCCCCGCCCCCCCCTGCCAGCTAAATGGTTAGGTTTGGATATGTGAAAAAATTCACGGCAGTAGTATATATATAACGAAATTAAAAGGAAAACTATCACCGCTTCGTAGGCTCCACAAGTTACCGAGTAATAATCGACCAACTTAAATTTGCAATTGTACAAACCTGTTCTCCCATATTTTTTTTTTTATTTTTTTTTAGAAAAAACTTTGTCCCACACTAGGAATTTCTTCCTGTATCATGGGTGCGTTTACAAACATAGAAACTCACATACACTAAACACCCAGACCCGGAACAACTACTTGCAGATCATACAAATATTTGTTCCGTGCGGGAATCGAACCCACGACACGTTGCGCAGCAGTCCATCGCTCAGCCACTGCGCCAACCGTGTCGTCATTCTGTATCGGAGAACAAGTTTTTCAACTACAATGATAAGTTTGTTTTATAAATTCATCCCAACTAACGGAACCCTTCATTGTGCATGGTACGACATACATTGGTTTTCATTTATTTCTCTTATATTTTTTTCTTTCATGTCTATACAAATATAAATAAACTTACTTACTTGCTCATTGCAATCTCCTGGATATGGGTTTTCCCAAAAATAGACAAAAGGGTCGTTCTTAGCCAGTTTTTGACATGATGATGATTTATTTATTAGAGCATTTCCTGGTCGGAATAATAAGTCCTTCATCAATCGATCATTAATTATAATTATGTCGTATCTGTATGCATGTATTTTACTGTGTTAACATAAATAATAAAATAAATAAATAAGTTTTTATCAGCGGAAATATTAACTTTTGCGGAAACTGAATTCGCGGGATATTAGGTACAGTCACGGACTTTAATTGATGAGCCACTTGGCACTGTTTGCATTTTAGTCGTGTAATGCAAATCGGGCTTAGTCGGTTATACTAGTACATCCAGACATGGAAAGTCAAGTTTCCGTATTAAAGAAGAAGAAAATGATATTTTAATATCTTTACCGGTTGGCTAACCTGAGAGCCAGAACTACAAACTTGACAGCAGAGTGACTACCCAAAGTCAACCAATTGCAGGTCTAGCAACCGTAACCTAGCGACGATTGTTTTAGCGTAGCCATAGTAACGTTAGCGTACGGAGAAATTCTAACTAGTCATTTCGACAAATTCGAAAATAACGTCTCTGACATCGACATTTCAAGTGTCACTGTCTTCGGATAGGTTTTCAGTATTATCGACATCGAGTTAATGAGCTCTGATTCAAAGGAGGTCAGTATCAAATAGATTCGATAAACATTGTATTTATTTTTTATTGAGAACTTATTAGTCAACCTCTATGGATAACACTATTTCCGATTACTAGTAATTTGTCATCTTGTTTACGAGCATGCGATTTGAGTTCGTGTTTAATCGTGTAATCTCGTGAATGTATGAAACTGCAAAATTGAAAAGTTTGAAAGTGGCTCATCAATTAAAGTCCGTAACTGTACCTACCAATTTCGCCTCATGTAAAACGGTCAGCCAAAAAGCCAACACCAATTTCGCCTCATGTAAAATGGTCAGTCAAAAAGGACATTCTACAAGCTCGTTAGCTAAGCGCAGTGCGAAGCGAAGCGAAATTCAGTAAGATGTAATGACTGAACTAATTGAAAACCCGAAACAGACCACGTAAATACCCAGCTCTAAAATATAGTGTAGAATCTTAGATTAGTTTCGGTTGCATAAGTACAATATTTCTGCAATGTTAGGCTTCGAAGTATAAATACAAAAATCTCATTAAAAAGTAGAAGCAATAGTTTAATTGTAAGTTTTTTGCAAAGATCTTTACAAAAGGAAACCACGTCATTTAGAGAACAGGATAGTAGGATACACTAAGCGCTAATATGCGATTTACAAGAATAACATAATTTTCCCATCTTTCCTAAAACTTCTTTGTCGTAAGTTAAGCAAACGAAGCTCTTACGAACTACCAAGCATTTATGATGTCAGTTAACATTCAACGGGTGAGCCAAATTAAATCACTTCGTGCACAAATAAATAGTGATTTTGCATCAAATTAATTATACTATGCGCATGTGCCAATGCACCGGATTTAGGCTTCATTCGCACTATAATAAATAGGAAATTAGCAGTAGGAAAGATGGCTGCCAATAGCGAAGACTTTCATTGAGTTCTTCGATTAGAAAAAAATGCCTAAAAGCCTCAACGGATCAATGCAGAGACATTTCCAATATCTTGCTTCCTTTTGTGCTACTGTATTTCCATCGATGAAAGGCAGCAAAGAAAAAATACACATTTTTGGGGTTGTTGTGTAGCTAAGCGGATTAGGCTATGTAAATAAAAGCTAGGACAAAAGGATCTGATATTTACCCTGCACGTACCCTACCTACACCTAACCTAGCTTGAAGATAAATCAATTACAACAATAATTTAGCATTCCCGTCGGCCGTGTGCAGCATGACGTGTCAATTAAGACACGTTGGTGTAGGCAGCACAGTTGATGCTCGCATCAATATTTATGAGACAAAATAAACCTACACTGGCCTACTAAAACATTGTATGGTGCAGGAGCGTGTACCTTTTAGTTTCGTGGTAATGGGGACCATTTTGGATTAGTAAAATTACTTGTGACAAAGGATATCTTTTTTTTTTGGGGTTGGGAAATCGTCAATTGGTTTCTCCTGCTCTGGGCGGAGCGGGAGGCCGTGTCAGACTTTTACTGACTAAAACCCACCCGTGTTCCTTCAGTTGCCTGTTGCCAAGAGCCCCGCGGTATCCCTTTCGGACTTTCCCGCAACCCTGGCAGGCATCGGCCCTAGCGGACTCTCCCTTCTTACAATTTTTCTCGAAATTGCAATATTTAAAAACATCAGTTTCCAACTCATTAAATCAACTTTAATCCATTGCTCGACCTTTTACACAGACATGTTTATTTCATTGCAGTAACTACCTACTGTTGTTGGTCCTACATAATTCCGCCGTAGGGGAATTATAAGCGAATGTCTCACGGAATTATCTCAAGTAATTATTTGTTGTTTATCGCCCACGCCCAACAGTGGGGCAGCTGATACTATCAGATACAAATCATTTTCGTAATTGTCGAGCAATTAATGCATTCCATTGTTGTATGAGATTGCGTTGATAAGGTAATGTTTTTATTTAGCATGTGTATGAAAGATCACTCATGAATGTATGGAGTGATGTATTTCTGCCAAATGATTGAAGATAATTATGCTTGTATCATAGGGATAGGGGCTGGTTCTGCGAATTACCTAATCAAATCTTAGGAATACATTAATTGTCCATATCGTTAATAGTTTAAATTAAAGATAATTTTAAAATAATTAGTGATAGCTTACAAGTTAATGTCTAATTTGACATAATTTGCGCGAAAGCGGAAAACAGCTGTCAAGTGACTACTCAGCTGTAGAGCCTACGCTCTACAGCTGAGCAAATTGAGATTATAGTCTTAAAATATCTTCACCAAATGCACCACATCAAATTCCTCGTAATATAAAACTTACGTAAAACCTTTATCTCCTACAATCAACAATGTTTTAAGTAAGGAGTGAACCGTGAACGCGTGCACCCGCTGCAGCGTCCGCCGGCGGAATGCGGCCGTGTTGTGCAAGCGATGCGCCCGCGCATGCCGCACCCACACGACGATTCACCTGCGCTTCCGTGTGTGCTTGCCCAATAAGGGCTGTTTAGACAAACCGACACCAGTTTTGGCGTGGAAATTGGGAAATGGAGGGCAAAGTATCCCGAGGACATGACAAGGCACTTTACAGAAAGTACTACTCTGGATTTGAATTCCGGAGTCGGCATTTGCCTGGCTGCAGCAGTGGGTCAGCAGAACGGGGTTAAGAAACTGTTTTTGGTAAAGTTGTTTTATTTTTCTTTCGTTTCAGCAAAAAATAGTTTCGTACGGTATAAAAATGATCTTTTTCATCGACTGCCGATCGCGTATCTCATGAACCACGGCCCGGCGTGGGCGCATGATGCAACCCTCCCTCTTTAGCAATCACGTTGATTTGTGCCATTCTGCGAGAAATAGAAAATAGTTGGAAGAAAATTTTATCAGATTAACAATTGACTTTTACCCGACATACCGTGGTTATGTTGCGTTCCACTTGCTGCTAAGTAGGTGGTATAATTAGGTGCCTGGCCGTGTGAAAAAATTCCTTGGCGTAATTCGAAAACGATTTTTATCTTGGCCTCAGCTAGAGAGTTGGTAATAGGTACTAAATGAAAGTATGAGAGCTATGAAAATTCAAAAAGTTGTAATCGATTTTTCAGCTATGTTCCAGTTACAAACATTAGAGCATTTTTCCCCGAAGCCAGACGCGATCATTTATTAACATTATGCTATTATGATAATTACCTACTGCTGGTAGGTACTTTAAAAAATCCTGAGAGAATAAACCACTTTCCAACCTGGGTAACACCTCAATCACCCCGATATGGGACCTCTCGATCACAACAGCTGTACATGCAACCATTACCGCAACGAGGCAGATCCACTCTAAACAATATTGGCCAATTCGATTAAAAACTAAAACATAAATCTCTCAATCTCAAAAACACTAAGATTTTCGCATTTTCAAATTATTTCCCAGAGTATCACTGCCGCAATTTTTTTATTTTTTTTATTTTTTTATAAGTATACTTGTACTAGGAGCGGCTTTATCACAATAGTTTAACAACCATTTCTACTCACGATAACTTTATCGCTAGTCAACGCTTTGGGCGTTTAGTTACTGTTTATTGCTGGAAAGGTTACAAACATTAACAGCCACGCCTATTTTTCCGGTCTTAGGGACTGCCTTATGTACTTTAGTTCATACACAAGTAACGATACTAGGGCTCACCTTATATGCCTTAATCTCGGGCACTTTGGAATTAAAAATAAAATTTATTCAAGAATAAAGTATAACTATGATTTACATTAATTACAATCGAAGAAAAATTAATTCTAACTGTAATGTAGACTTGCCTGAGCTAGGTTTATGAAAACCTGTGTTTCAGGCCGTCAATTTACATCAAACATTTTAAAAAGAAGGCAACAATTAATTTACTAGAAGCTAAATCAAAAGAAGACATAACATTTTCAATGAATTGAAGAGTAACTATTTGAGTACCTATATTACTTATTTTAAAACTAGATTATGTTTAAATAAAATTACTGAATAATATTAAAGCGGATAACGTGGAGACTAAAGTAGGTAAAGGAAAGAAGTTTTATTTTAAAATTTCTAGTAATTTTTCCGTGTCTGCGTAATTCAGTTTTGCCAAATATTCCTGTACTAGTGACTTACACCTATTATGACTTAAACTATAAATTTTTAGCACTCTGTTAAACTGGTTATACAAGTAGGGTCCTAAAAATAAATAAAATCGATGAGCAAAAGCATGTTTAGTCTGAGAGTTAGCACAAACCAAATCTTTTCTTCTCCTATCTGAAGGTACTGGGTTATAATAAAGTTCAGTGTGTTGGAATAAAACTACATTCAAAACAAATAATTGACGTACTGTAAGCACCTTACATGCCATAAAAAGCTGGTGTGTGGGAAATCTAAATGGACGAAAAGTAGCAACCTTTAAAACTGCTCTTTGGGCGCGTTCTAGGTGCAGTAAAATTGATTTAGCGGCTCCACCCCAGGACGTTATGCAGTAGGTAATAATAGATTGACACAACGCCAAATAAACTTGTCTAATTAATTTAAAGTCGGCAATGTTACGTAAATTTTAAAAAATGTATATTAGTTTACGCACTCAATTCTAAGGAAGTAGAGTTTTTTTTCTAAATTCGGAATATTAGGAAATGCCGTAGCTGAATTAAGTTCATTCTCAAGTAACGATAATAGGGCTCACCTTATGCCTTAATCTCGGGCACTATGGAATAGGAAGTAGAGTTTTTTTTTTTTAATCCTACAAATCTAATGAATGATGGAAAAATCACATGAGAAGAGAAACAAAATATAAGTACTTACCTAAAGTGAAAGAATAGTGCTGATGAGTTTAGATCAGAACCTGTTCTGCCCAAAACTGAAATAAGCCAAAAATCCAAATAAATGCTTTTTGTTCTTAAGTGATGATTTATCATTATATCGATTTCTTATTATTATTAGGTACCAGTGTAAATAAGTAACACAATTTACCTCAATCCTTCGAATCACTAACCATTTTGTCACCAATCACGACTCTCGGCGGAAGTAGCCGAAGGTAATTAGAACGCCGTTCGGCTCGCGGTTGCGCAAGCGCATCCGTTCCTACCCGCCCGGCAAGTTACTGCAAGCCTTGCAGTCATAAAAATTAATAAGTACTTAATTGTTGTACTTGAAGCTAGGTTTCCTGTGCGAAATATTTCGTAAGAACAAATATTTGTTTTAATGAAAATAAATACTAGAACACAATAATATTAAACATTTGAGTGTTAGCTCATTTAATGAAATAATAAAAACTTTTTACAAAAAAAAAACAACCGACTTCCAAAAAAACACACAAAAAAAGTGAAAAATAACTTTAATTTCGGAAGTCGGTGTCTTTGCTTTTCAATTTCCAATTTTTGCCACCGACAACCGAAATTAAAGTTATTTTTCACTTTTTTTGTGTTTTTTTTGGAAGTCGGTTGTTCTTTTTCTGTAAAAAGTTTTTATTTTTCACTTTTTAGTTGTGGTACCTACCCCACAAAAATCCGAATACCACTACTGCTATGTAAATAACAGTGAAGGAGTCAAACAGGATATCGTCTAGATAAACTAAGTGGGAAAAATACGTAATATTGAAACTAACTCAAAAATTACGCAAGCAAAGTTAATAAAATTTATATGGGACCACCTCGGAAGCATGACCTACCAAACAAAAAAAGAATCATCAAAATCGATTCATAATTGGCGGAGTAATCGCGTAAAAACCTACAGACGAATTGAGAACCTCCTCCTTTTTGAAGAAGTCGGTTAAAAAACAAGTTTACCAAAACCATAATACACCCGACAGGAAAGTAATATCTAAATTTTTCAGCTCACAACACGAACGTTATTCCATAAAACATTTCTTATAATGCAGTAATAGAATCGAAAGTGAAACCATAATAATTATTATTGACACTTAAGTGACTTAACAATAGGCCGTAATAGTGTTGCTCCCACGCGCGGGAAAAAGTCACCGATTAAAAATAATAAAGTTATCTGTGCAAAGCGAGCTTTATTATTAGATAACATTATTATCTAACTGATATCTTGTTTTAGTAATAAATATCCGTAGATAAACTTATAAGATTGATTTCGGAACTTAATATAGGCGTATATTTGTTGCGTAACATTCAACATTGATTCGATCATTTCGAAATGGAATTCATTCATTCATTCACTCGATCGAATCGAGATCGTTGGTTGGACTCGTTATTTTTCTAGGGCTGTTACTTTGGATTTTTATTAATTATTTTAATGAATTCGCAAAAGTTAGTCTTCTTCGGCGAATTCTTACCTTACATAGACAAATAAATCGTCAAGTTTCATCACTAAGATTTGGTTTGCTTCATGTAATGTGCGTTCAGTATGATTTGTCCTGTGATGCGATTGGTAACACTGTTCTGTCAGACGCCATTTTGAACTCTATTAGTATTGAAACTAAGCTTGTTAAGCAATGGTGTCAACATGACGGCAAGGGACAAGTTATAGTGAACGGTCTTTAGTTATTTTTAGAATGGTCGACATAGAATATGTAGTTATTTTCATAAAGTCCACAGCATAAAATAATGACAGGTCAAAGTATAATCACTTAAATGTGTAATGGTTTCATAATTTCCTCTTTAAAAAGAGATTCACATGCGATAGAACATACCTCGCTAACGCAGTTTTAAGTTACGACTACAAACTTATGTGCTTATCTAGATAAACCCACGTACTTAAAACTTAGTTAGAGACTATATGAAAATATCATGTCTTGTGGCGTTTAGACTGATAATAATAAATATTCTTGAGAACTAAAATATGTCAAAGGCGTTTATATTGTACAACCACATTTAAATACACTCGTCCAAGCATTCAGTCCTATAGAACGAATTACGATCAATGGCGGCCAATCTCCGAGGAGACTAGCTATCGTCGCAGGAGATATTATACAAGTGTGTGCGCAGACACAGGTGCACTCACTCTTCCCTCACTCTCATACTCCGATAGGACGGCAATCAGACACGACCGTAGAGAGATCAGGCGCAGGACCAACAGTGTTTTACTCACTGTGGATCATCGCCCATACATTTGACAAGTCTTGAGTACTGTCAAAATTGATGACACGTTCAACTTATATGAAGTAAGATTTTTCTGCGAAATCTCTTTGCCTTGATTGACTGAATATAGGTAGACTGTTGCACAAGTCACAACCCTAGGTTAGTAATTTGCGCGTCCAATAACTTGTTGTAATGACATTTACAGTTTTACACGTAATCTGACGATTTGGTGTCGCTGTTTTTCAACTGATAACTGGTCGAGTGACGAAATCGCAGTGATCAAAAGTAACTGTGATTTAAATAACTTGCGCACGCGCATCGGGTGTAAAGGCCTATCGCGATGTTCCCTTATATAGTCAATGACCTTACAATGTTTAGGTAATTTACAGTTTTGAATGAACTATCGTTCTTCAAAGTTTTGTAACAGCAAATACTTAAATTAACCGACTTAGAAATGAAAGAGGTTATGTATTCACTTTTTTTATAATTGCTGATATGTTTATAATTATTCTTGGTGTCATTAGAGGTAAACCAGATTGGACCCTGGTCATGCTTGAATAGGCACCTACTTATATGCCATCGGAGCCTCGTGAGACTGATTCTGACCTACTAGTTGATACTATTAACACCTTCATTTTATGATATGTGTCATAAATAATAACATTTTTCGAAAGTTGCTTTTCAAGGTAATTAATTAATATCTTGTAGATATTATAGTAAGAACTAGGTAGGTGTAATTTGCTGTCAGACAAGACGACGGCCATTTTCTTATAATTTTTTGCCCACCTTAGGAATTTGGGTACAGACAGAAAAAAGGATGATCCGAGACAGGCAAAGGTAATCTTTCTACATTTTAGACTGACTCCACTCCGATTCAATTTACCAGAAACAGAACCACTAAACAAAATAAAATCCATACAAAACTTCACTTACTTACCTCTAAACAACTAAGTTCGTGAACCGATTAAGTATCGATAACAACAATACACTAGAACGTTAGTTCTGACGATAATATCGACGTGTCACTACACTAGTAGAACTAGTGAGCTGTTCACTGATTGTAATCTATTAAATAGAACTGGGGTAAAGACAAGATTATGGTTTCTACTATCACGATAAGGAGAATTGTCCCAAATCGGTGATGGGTTTGTATATTATAATCTTAGAAGAGCTCTTGTATGTGAAGAGAACAAGCCGAAATTTGTCGTGACGCTCTTCCAGGTACATGGAAGGGTATTCTCAAAGATTTTTGGTTCTTCCAAAGCTAGCAAGCCATTTTAGTAAAGGTCCCTAAGCTAAAAGCGAAAGCGTCTCTTTTAGGGGTCACAAAAAATAAAGCATGTAATGAATCTCCTTCCTCATATCTACCGTTTGGTAAGAGCATTCACGTTTATCACCCAGTCAAAAGTAAATTATTCAAGACATAACCTTAGTGCATAAATCTGATCCTTCTCAAACTAATTTATTATAGTAAGTCCGCCATACCACGTAAATCCAGAAACTCCTTTACTTCCTAATGAACGCACAACTATTCCTTTGAACGCAGTAGTTGGCAACAAGCCCAAAGCTCTAGGAAGAGCAGCATTAGTAAAACAAGTTCATATAATTTACTCTCCCGGCCCTAAGCAAATGCGGCTGCCAATCAGGAGATGGTTACCAAGTAAGACCTTTGCAGACTCCCCTAGCGTGTGTTTAGTTGCAAAATAACATGGCTAATAAATAGTGATTTGAGTCGGCATTCGCTCTAAAACGTCGTCATGGAAACGGCAAAAGGCGGGTCTCGTGGCCTGCGCTGGCGCACCTAGTTTAAGACGCAAGTTAGGAGATACAACGGGGTGAAAAACCCTGTAATGGCGATGAACAGTTCTATGCATAACTTGATTATCAGATCCATTGATATAATTCTTGTAATATCTTGTAAAATATTTAATCCCTATAGTTTTATGATGAGGCTAGTAGTCCAAAGGGACCTTATAAGTACTTTAGAACTCATGGAAGATGTTGTCAACCATATCTAAAGGTTTTGATTCAGAGTTTTTCGAAGCAATATTTCATTTTTTGGTCACTGTTGCTTGCTGGTGAACTATAGATACACCGATGTCTCATCCTTGCGGAAAACAGGTATGATGTAAATTGTAATGTTATCTTGCTTGCTCAGCCCTTTTAACTATATCTCATGACGTAGAATGATTCATACCACCGCTTCTACCTTACACCATACATCAGCTATCATTAGCGCTCGGGGCAAGCGACATAGCCTACGTTACTATGTAAACTGTACGCTGGCAATCTGCATAACACATGCCAAGTAAAAAACGGGTTACTGTACTCTGTGACACATGCGCACGGATCTCTGTCACGGCTAATGTGATGGGCTTTGTCGAGATAAGTAGATGCTGTTCCGATTGAGATGTACTGATTGTGGAGATACTGGTGTTGAACGGCATTTGTTTTTGTAACTATTGGATGTTGGCTGGCTGATAATGATTATTTTGAATTATTCCACTTAGAGCACCGATTTGAACAGCACTTGAGCGAACGGCACCTAAGATATTCCAATTTCAGCACCGATATTTTTTAAATTAGGTTTTGTCATTTGAAGAATGTCGAGATTGTGCTTAGATTTCCTCTTTTAATATAAATAAAACTATTTTAAACGTCATCTTCTGGCAGTAGGGACAAGCCCTTTCTTTACCGGGAAACATATATAAATGCTTATTATAACTCGTCGGTTTTCCCCGAACGACTCTGGGAAAGCAATCTCTGCATCTCATTTCAAAGAAGGATAATCGCAGTTAGTACCAGGAACACCTACTGTAAAAGATACACCATATTTTCCTTTTGGCCACATTTGGTTGATTAACATAATTTCTGAAAATACTTGCGTATTTTTTATCAATTACATGGCTGTAATAATGCTTTGCCTAATGCACGTAGCATTGACATCCTTTTACCAACAAAATGATGAGTCCATCGATGAAGAACGACCGGAAATTCACTTGCAGAACTTTCTTTTAAATATCTCAAATTACTTTCAAGAAACAGTCATAAATACTAGCTTTTTTTAAACGTTTAATTGTGAATCATACAAGGAAAGTATTAAAAGGTGTAATAGGTGATAGTGTGAGAAAGGCAATGACTTATTGGAAAGTCGGGAGCGAAAATTGTGACGTAAAACTTATGTGCAAGTCATCTCTTACTTTGAGCTGTAGAATGTGTAAGGTATGAGTCAGTGCTCAGTTGTATAATGGATGGGCCAGCAATATGTCACTATTGTATAATGGACAGTAGATTATTGCCATCAAAGACAACTTGCTATTTATAACAGTCCATAAACGTATTGCTTGACATGAGCCCTATAATGATATACATGTATGATAACTAGCTGATGCCCGCGACGTCGCCTGCGTGGACGTCGGTTATTATATACTAAAACCTTACTCGAAAACCACTCTATCCATTGGTGAAAACAGCATGAAAATCGGTGCAGTAGTTTTTGAGTTTATCGCGTACAGGACGACTGACACTCGCGGTGGAGGACTTTGTTTTATAATATGTAAGGATGGTTCGATTAAAAGATCTTTCGACACTCAGCCAAAATCAGAACTACTGCCGCCATCTTGATTTGTTTTACAATTTCACAAATGCATACGGGTCTGTCAATGTATTTCAGACGCCATAAGAGCCTTGTGTTCAAGCTCTACAACCAGTGCCCTGTTTATCAAAACTTACAAGCCTTGTATTACCAAATGTCATTGTTTAGTTCACAAGTACTTATATTATGACACTTTTATTCGTGATTTTGTTTATCAAAAAATTATTTGTAAGTTATAACTTGTAGAAAATCATAAAAAATCCTGAGAGTGTCCGGAGACTCTCCATTCCGTCTTACAAGTTTACAAGTGTCGTGCTTAGTACCGCAATAGATGTTTAAATTCGTTTTTTTTTTTTTTAATGTGGTCAAAAGAGAGAGATGACCTGATGCCCGTGTCCCAACAGTGGGAACATTAAGGTTGATTATGAATATGAAGATGAGCTATGAATTTAACGAGAATTAACATTGTAGATAACTTCAGGTAGGTATAGTCGAATAGTATAATAATATCTTATCCATAGGTATGCACCAAAATACCTTTTAAAATTGCCAGTTTAAAGAGATACAAAGCAATATAATGTAAATAAAAAAACACAGATAATTTTTACCCTAGAGTCAAAGTAGATGATGTCTGCAGTAATAAATTGAACTGTTAACTTTATCTCAATGTATTCAGCACATTTTTTACAAGCTTATATTTGTAAATGGAACTATTTTAGCATACGTATCTTAAGGTGACCTTAAAAAACTAGGATAGTACGACATGAGATAAATATTGCACTGTATCGGGAAGGGCCTTTACAAAAATGCAGTATTCAGATATTTTTCTTGCATTAAAATGTTTATAGTTATGAATTTGCAATGCAGGCTCTTTTGAGGCTAGCCAGATTCAGTGGTGGATAAGATTTTGAAATCATTTAACTTTAGCCAAAAATATAGTAGAGAAGAATGACCGAAAAAACATCCTGGGAATAACCTGGATGAATTCCGATGAGAGAAACACATACAACGTAGCCTATATCTCTCCCTTATACTAAATAGCTAACGCGCCTTGTAAACCACGGATCCACACATTAACGTTGCACATTTGCAAGCGGTAAGTGTCTCCGCGACTCATAAAGTACCTTTTATCTCGCGTCCAATTATCGGCCAGGATCCTGGACAATGAATAACAACGCTATTTTTAAATGAATTCAAATTAACATGCATTTAGTGGACCGCACACGAGAGAGATAAACAGAATCTGTTTACATTATCTCCGGATTTTTACAAATGTTGTAAACTTGGAACCCTAGGTACACATATAATAAAATGGTAATGAAGTTAAAACTGTACATTGAATATTTTTGAAAATATATATTTTCTGCGTTGGAACGCGTCATCATCATCTGCCTAGCCTTTTCCCAACTATGTTAGGGTCGGCTTCCAGTCTAACCGGATGCAGCTGAATACCAATATTTTACACGGAGCGACTGCCTATCTGACCTCCACAACCCAGTAACTGGGTAATACGATACCTTAGCAAGACTGGTTGTCAGACTTTCGGGCTTCTGACGACCCGTAACGACTGTCAAAGATCCACGAATGTCAGCCGGGACCAACGGCTTAACATGCTTGCCGAGTCACGGAGGAATCTCGGTATGTAAAGATGGTCACCCATCCACGGACCAACCCCGGCAAGCGTAGCTTAACCTGATGGATCGACCCGTGCGGCTGTTATTACTTAGCCACGAGCTCCCACCCGATCGAACGAACGAGTCCCACGTAAGTCCCACGTAGGAACAAGTCTGATGCAGAAAATATAGGTTTTAGAATTTTTGTCTGGATTATTTTTCGAATTGATGCGAAAACGTCTGAATGGATTTGGGTAAAATTTGGCACACCGATAGTTTACAACCCGGATTAACACATAGGGTTACTTTTAATCCCGGTAGTACATTCCCGTGGGATATTTTCCGACATCAACGCGGGCGAAGCTGCGGGCAAAGCTAGTTTTTAATAAATAGATGAGCTTTAATTGTTGTTATCTCTGTTATCGATCTTGTTTATTGGTTGACTTTTGATTCTTGAGACGATATTAATTATTGTGATAACGGTCTGATCGGCTTCGGTAAGATATTTGATCAGGTATGTTGTGGCGCCAATGTTAATGTTATTGGAATTCTTTTGCTAGATTATTGTGGCAATCTTTTGTTTTTTTTTTTTAAACTGTATGCCAAGGAGTGGTACAGTAAAAGCTAGTAAAAAAATACATTTAATAGATAGCATACGAAATGAGTACATACAAGGAAGTCTGAAAGTGGCCCCGGAGACTGAAAAGTTGTGCGGAAATCGGTTGTCATGGTATGGGCACGTGATGCGAAGGAATGAGGAAAATGTCTTGAGGAAAGTTTTGAGTATGAATATCGATGGCTATAAGAGTAGGGGAAGACCAAAGAAACGATAGATGGACTGTGTGACAGCTCACTTCTAAATCACTTCTCGTTTTTTTTTTGGAAATGTCATCTCTTAAGTGACCACTGGGGGTCCTTGCTACTTAACCGAACTGTCCTGCGGAGATGCTCCAAGCTACTAATTTAAAGCTTCCAGCCAGGGGCATAAAAACTAAACTAACTAAAACTAAGTGACTGCTCGCTAAGGGCACCCCCTGTGGGGTGGACCTCGGCTTAGGGCGTCCCTGGGGGGAGGACAGCAAGACGGGACAGGCTGGATCCTCAGACCAAATAAAAAAACAATACAGTGAAGCATGCGAAAACTACACCACCCCTCTGTGCATACACGCTCAAACGCACACATTTACAACCATTTACAATCAAACTACACCAAAATATGTGCACACATGTTTACGAAACCGGCCTCACGTCACTGTTGACACCGCTCTGGCTGGATCGGGGAGTTTAAGACTACTCAGGGCTTAGCTTCGTCGCGGGCTGGTGCATCATCGAGAAGGGTCGGGTAGGAACACTTCACCTTAGCGTTGACATGACGGTAAGATTTGTACAGAATTTGATCGGTTGATATAACTCTCCATTCAAAATCCAAGGCTAAGGTGTACTATTATTTATTCTGTGGCTAAAGCACGGACATTCTTCGCACGTGGGGACCACAAAGCATTAGGAATTAGGATAATGAGTGAGTAATATAATACCCAGTGTCGGCATCGTTTAGTTCGTAGAGCTAGCGATCAGCTGATCCCCTTAAATCGGCTTATCGAAGTTACCGAAGGAATTAACTGACTCACTAAGTCTTTGGTAAAATGCTTTGAATTTGACCCGTGGCGTGGGTGGTATTTGTTGTTGTCACCTCATTGTGGAGTGTGGTCAGAGATCCTAAACTTGGAAGCAAGCTATCACGGATTTTCTTGTGGATCTGTGGCGGCATCTACATCGCCTCTTGCGAACTACGCAATTACGCATCAAAGACCTGACGTCACAAAAAATCCTGCATCGCGCAATTAGAGTTTACCGCGCGATCAACATTCCAACATCAATCGTTGGGCAGTTGCCCGCAAAACACAACACCCGTCTGTTCGGAGGATCCTCCCTTTTCTATGGTGGATGAGTGAACTTTACACCCTGTTCGTCATACCTCTAAAGATCCTTTTGGAAAACAACTAAGGGATCTTAAAAACACATTAGTCATAAATGGTCTGCTTCACTGCTCTTATTTTAAAATGACTATAACTGAATATGGAATTATGTCCCTTAAACATCTATGAATGAATGCTTACTTTTCGCAGTGCGCGTGCGCACTGATCATCAAATACACAGTTACAGATCCATCTCACTAAGCTCATCAGTTACGCCTTATTGACCCTTAATAACGGCCAAAACTTCAACAACAGTGGTAACAACGATCCAAACAACAGTAGTTTCAACAACGCCCATCTCGACAAAACAATACTCTCGATAGCGATCAGTAGGATGAGCGGCGCGCGCGCAGGATGCTCTCACAGGCCGGAAGTGTCGCGCTGTCACAGACAATGGCCCATTGTGGACAGTAATTACCATGCCGGATTCTACGTCATTACAGTGTGGCCCGATTTGAATGGGAGCTCGATTGTAGAGGTGTGGGATTTATTAGTATTTTTTTGTATGAAAATTGTGCAGGAAATGGTCTATAATAATATGATGTAATTGACGTGAATTGTTGAGTCTTTTGATCTTGTCTGTTGGCAACTAGTAAATAAACTAGCTCCAAAGGCTTTATTAGTATAGGAGAAGGCCTCTGACCCCGGCAAGACCCTTCAGTAATACTTATAACGCCAGGTCGTATTACTACAATACAGGCAAGCTGAGAAAAATAATTTAACCGGCAAACTCAGGCGGGCGAGCTTAGCGCGCCCCTTAAGAAGTTTCGTGTCCTGAGAAACGTTCTCAGGACGTGAAATTTAAAGCCCGCGAAGTTCAAATATTTTTTTGGAATTTGCAGTTCATTGTCATGTTGTATGTTAATTAAGATATGATTCGCGACCGTAACAAATATCGCTTTACAGAATATTAAAATCATTTGAATCAGCAACTCCATTAGTTAGAATTGGCCTGAAATGTCATGATTTCATGAAATAGTCATTCAATAGGGTAAAATCGTCTTATTGTTGTTTTGAAATCCTCTTTCAGAAATCTGACCTACTTGATATGTTGCACGTTACAAAGAAAATAGGACGGCGACTAAAAAGAGCACATTGTGGAGGCACCGCACGCATTCACTTCCATAGTGTACACCGTTCCTTACCATCAAATATGGTTGTCTTATTACAATACAATACGCAATCAAGCATCGAATGATGTCGTATGTTATGCGCGTGCGCTTATGTTATCAATTAAAGTCAGTTTAATTTGGAGCATGTGTGACCTGAGGTTTAAAATTAAAAAGAGAATTTAGAAATGTGCGGAAGATAAGACTTTTAATATTGGTAGAAATAAAATACAATTTCAGTGTTGCTAGTGTAGAAACTTGAATTAACTTAAATATTTAAAATAAATATTGTTCCGGAACCATCCCATGAAATCATTTATTTTTACGATTAAATAACATTGCCACACTTTTTCTTTCAACATCAACAAATCTACAATTACAGAACATTATTAAATTAAATTACATTTTTACAATTATTACATCAGACACTTTCTCTTGAAAGCGAGATATCGATATCAGTTTATCATATTGAAATATAAATCATATGGCCCATGGGCGGCACTCAAAGTCATATATAATCGAAATCGATTAAAAAATCGAATTTATTCAATCAATTCGAGTTTTCGCATCGATTGAGATCTTTATCTATCGAATGATTAAACTCTTGGATGTCATCGTTCATGTTTCTTGAATAAGAAAGTTTATTTTATTAATAAAACAGACTTTTAAATGTCATGCGTGTGGTATGTATTGCATGTCGATGTTAATTATGTTTTTATCTTACCACATCTTCTGTACCGCTGCCATTTTCATGGCAAAAGAAACAATTTTGCCTTAGACAAACGTCAGACTTACTTAACTCGTAATTTAAATTAACACCCTAATACAAAAAAGGTTTGATTCTCTACTTAGTGCTTCTGCAAAATAGTTATACTTACATTCTGACGTAAGATTGTTGCCCAACATAGTTAATTGATTCAGACGTGACTTTTCCGAAATCCATTTTAAAATACAATAGACGTAGTTATATTTAGTAACCTATTCCGCTTAACTATTCTTTAAGAGTCATAAAAAACCCTGTAAGAAATCGATACGTCTTTCACCTCACAACGAGGCATCCTCAGGATGACGATTGACCAGTCGCGAACCTGAACACGACGTGTTCCATAAGCCCTATAAACCAAAGACACCACCCGACCTTCCGCTATAGAAATTGATCTTAAAAATCTACTATCTCCATATTTTCAACACTCAAACGCGTGAAACCCACGCTAATATTATAAAATGAGTGTAAGATAAGCAAGGTTGGTGTTTGGTTCTGTACGCAGCGATCGCCATCAGCTATTACCATGTTTATGAGGTTTTTATGAGAACCTCGCACATTGTCAACACCTGTTGTCAATTGAATTTCAGAACATGTTATTGCTTACCATCAAGCATGTTGATAAAGGCGAGAAATATGGATGAGAGAGTTGAGGGTAATTGTAGCAGCTGCTATCGTTCATATGTTGACAGAACATTTAAAAGAAAGTGTTGTCAAAAATATGATGTCGTCGATTCTAAGGAAAAAAATCCTCCCCAAATACCAACACTTCCAGTCCAACTCAGTGCAATTAGCTGAGCCTGACCTTCTTTCAGTCAACAGTCATTTTGATCTAACATAAACAGCTGCACATGTCAATCTTGATGCACATTTACAATCCTCCAATAAAAACGCGCTATATTGAGTAAACAATTTAAATCTACCGCCTCTAGTGCAAACGAATCTAGCTCTCAATTTCCGAACCAAACCAAACTGATCAATCCACAATAATTTAACATTATCGCCGACCAACACGCAAATATGAAACCCAATCACAACAAACCAATAACTCAATGGGAAATCAAACTAACTCCCGTTGCTCAAATAAATCTCGCGATTTCCCCAACAGAACGAATTAAGGGAACAACGGTCTTCATACAATCTACATGTAACCGCAGCCCAGTTTAGACGTCGATCCCAATCGGCCGGCGGCGCAAGCGCACCGCTAGGCACGCAAAAACTATAGATATCACCTTAATATTGTAATGCAAACAAAGCTGGAGGAAATGTGAATGGTTCTGGTGCGAGGTCGGAGCGAGCAGCGGTTTTTGATGAGAAATTGGTTCGGATTCTTCGCCTGAAAGTTTCAAGCTGCGTCATCTTTAGGACCATAGGTGTGCTGTAACTATAATGTCAGATCTCACATCAAACTCTTCTGAGAGGTCAAATATTCATATTATCCACACAAAGCAGCGTGTTGCTAATGTATTTAGAAGGTAATAAGCCTAAATCTGTAAATGCAATGATCATGTTAGTAAGTTAGTAGACAGTTCTGCTTCAAAACTCACAATGTTTATTGAACTTACTGTCATCCTTGCTTCTGCTTTCTCGAGCCAACGTTGTTTTAATTTTAACAATGTCACTTGATACACGGTTCTCATATTGAGGACCAGTTACGGGAAGTTCCGTTCAAACTGGCGATTTACCCGCCATTTCCTCCACTTGCTCCCCAACCATGGGGGGCAATCCGTCACAGGCAGTGACTTCAACACCGCTATCTGCAATTTTTGTTACGCCAGTACATACCGCGGTTCTATTTCCACCGTTTGCTCCATTTATGTGTTTTATGCTTCATTGCCCACTATTCTGAACGGCTACGGTTGAAGAACCGTTATTGAAAATAACCAATATTGTATAGCGGTAGTCACATTTTCATAAAATAATTAAGTCATAACTTAGTATTGATATATGGTTATGCAGAACACCTGGGGTTGGACGATTTCTTATCTGGTTTTAGTTTTATGCATCTGGTAGGTGCTTGGAGACCATGCATTTACACTTCTGAAGTAGGCTTTTCCATTATTGTGCATCTCATAAATACATAATATTATTATGACTTTGATGACCACTGCGATACGAAATGACATATATCTCCATGTCGCAAAACAGTACCATTTCCTCGATGATTTCGATGAAGCAGAGAGGAGGACAACTTGTATCTTTAAAAAAAACTTAGGATATACTTGATGAAATTGACCACAGGCACTATTTACCCCGATGTCACCAACCGCATCCTCCATAATTATAAAGCTATTGCCCTGCCAATGCTCTGTATTTATAATAACAAACATAGTATTATGAAGACGGACATGCATCGACTCGGTCTACATACGTCGTGCGTCGCCACCTACGAAGACTGCCACGCCCCTTCGCGTCAGGGATGTCACTTCGCTAAATGGTGCAGATGATCCGAATCATTGGTTACACTTGGGACGCTCTCACGGTCATGCTTTTGATATTTATCAATAAATCAATATGGATGCAGTATTGGATTATTCAAAGCATCGTCTTCGGTGTATTTTTGGTACAGCAGCAATATTTTGTACAACGTTTTCTTTTTCTCGTTTCTTAATTTTCTTTGAAACACAGCTACTGTTGTAATTGCTAATGTGGCCATTACATTAGCAATTCCTCTAAAAGCAGTTCATTTCCTGAATCCAAGCTGTCATTAGCAATTCCTCTAACATGACTTATAAGCAATTCATAATTTGTGGACCATTTTACGACTCTCCATAGAAAACTTAAACTGATGAATTATTTGAATATATTATGAATTGTCAGTTTGTGACATTTTACAATGATTCATAATATTTTCATATTATGATTCTGCTAAAGTGACCGCTTTAAATCCCCTGAATTGATGTAAGTAATAATCGACTCAGAGCAGCATTTCAAAACGACGTGATAATTAATTATGCTAGGTGTTCAAAGTACAGTGACACCCCGTTACCATAGATCTCATCTATACCTAAAATTAATAATGCAAAATTACCTGACAAAGTAGCAACTGGCAACCCTAGCCTGCGCACGCGCAAATAGCCCAAGTGACACGAACGACACCGCAATCTCTGATTAACACGGAATGGCTAATCTCTGAAACGCGGACGCGGAGTTGCCAACCTAATGGATTACCCCGTAAATGGGGTAACACACTCAATTATAGGGTGTACCCGTCAGGTATACGGGCTGGTTATCATGACTTATAAACTTGAAATTAAACAAGCATTGGATCGCGATAACCACAATGAGGTGTGGTCTGGTCAGTTTTATAGAGGTTCCGGATTTGAACAAGATGAATTGATGTTTAGATAAATGTATGTTTGGTTCTGGTGATAATTGTTTTTTTACTCGATGATATTGAATGAGAGAACTTTTCTGGAAGCATATCAACCTAAAAGAGATTCTTTCATTGGACAGCAAAGTTTGAATATGCAACATAAACACGAATGTTAAAATTAGATACGGCTCTACACAGCTTTAGTACCCATTTTTTTTGTTTTTTATAACTAGTTTTCTTCACTTTCCGCCACTTAAAATAAATCATTCCTCTTCCTTACCCAAGGTCCTTGATCCATTCCCCCCGATAACCCCAGGGTGATGTGCCCGCGTGCGTGAGGTCCATAACTCTAGGGATAATCGCTGCGCCCGCGCACCGTGGGCGACAAACCTACATAACGGTGTTAAATGCTGTGACACTAAAGTTTGACTTGTGTCGGGGATTATAATGAAGGTAGTTGAGTGAGGGGGTTAAGGGGGGGGGGGGGGTAGTTGTAGCTGTCAAGTAAGAATAGTTGTTAAGTTTATGGTTGTGGAACAGGGTTTAGAGATTTTACGGATATTAGATACTGTTGAAGGGTTTTTATCATTAATGTAAGAAAATTGTTACAAGTGAATATTTTCGGTTCAAAAATATTTATTAGGTGGATTCAAACTTCGATTTTAACTCTCTTTTTCTCTTGGAACGGGAGGCACACTGGAAGCTTCTAGTTCACATTAATTTATTGCTTATTTCTCACCCAAACTTGGCCCTAACCCCCAACATTGGCCCAACACGCCAACCACCCAATCATCTCGACACCCAACGGTACAGACTGCATGACAAATCTATAATGTGCCAACTACGGCGCGACCACTCCACCTGACCCCTACCCTGAACCAATTTACCACCATCTTGGAGCCAATGAGGGGTCATCTTGAGCTAGTTTTCTCTGTTAAAGGTGTAAGGCTAATTGTTTCGAGTTCCAGCGCTAGATTTATGACGTCACGAACGATGCGACTTCCGGGCCCTGAGAGTGTTGCTAACCTGTGCATCATTAGCAGGAACCAGACGTTAGGATTTATATCGTTTGTATTTTAATAATGGCTCGAAATGCAAAAGGAATAAGTATATTTTATTGGAGGAATGTTTCAGAGCTGAGTTATTTCTTTGGACATTGCGAAATTGAAAGCTAAGGATACGACAATTATGTCACAGACTTCTAGGCATCACGATTTTGAATTCTTGGTTCAACCAAACGCGTCCTGACTGAAGGCTTACCACAAAATGTCACGCGATTTGCTAGTATTTAATGTACAAATAGGTAACTATTTGTAACAGAATGAAAGACATCTTTCAGAATAGCCTCCTCATTTCTCTCTCAGTCGCGCGAAAAACATACATTAACATAAAAACTTTTTACAAAAAAAAAACAACCGACTTCCAAAAAAAACACAAAAAAGTGAAAAATAACTTTAATTTCGGAAGTCGGTGTCTTTGCTTTTCAATTTCCGTTCTTTTTTTTGTAAAAGGTTTTTATTTTTCACTTTTTAGTTGTGGTACCTACCCCACACAAATCCGAATATTTGCTATGTAAATAACAGTGAAGGAGTCAAACAGGATATCGTCTAGATAAACTAAGCGGGATAAATACGTAATATTGAAGCTAACTCAAAAATTACGCAAGCAAAGTTAATAAAATTTATATGGGACCACCTCGGAAGCATGACCTACCAAACAAAAAAAGAATCATCAAAATCGATTCATAATTGGCGGAGTAATCGCGTAACAAACATACAAAAAAAAAACTGACGAATTGAAAACCTCCTCCTTTTTGAAGAAGTCGATTAAAAAGTATTAGTATTATCAAATTCAAATGTAGTAAAGTCAACCAAACTCCCAAAACTACTCAATTTTCTTAATTCTGTAGCATTCTCTATGCTGGAATACAATCTAAAAGGCAAACATATATTCTGAATAGAAATTAACAGTCGCCTACTCGGCAAAATGCAATCAACGAGCAATTGACTTTCGCACCCTGAACAACTGTCACCACAATAATAATAAGTAACTGGTCGACCGAGGTTGCCGTGGGTTCGAACCCAGACAGTCGCTTTACTAAATAATTTGATCACCACTGCTCTCAAAACGGTGAAGGAAAACATTGTGAGGAAATACATTGCCATGTCCTAGAACCAAAAATTCGAAGACATGTGTAATGTGGCCTGTGTTCACAGCAGTGGGAAATATTATAGGCTGATTATGCAAATAGTATCAATGAAAGCTTTCCCAGCCCAATGCGCAAGAGTTCCAAGACCTAACTTTTATTTAATCAAACACTCAACTTCATTCCATAAAACTTAGAACTGAATTTACATAACGGAAACCTATAACATTGAACACAGATAACTGTGAAATTAAATAGCTTGATAAATATAGTCGTGTTGAGATGCAAATAAATGTATGAATTCAGATTTAATTGAATTTTGTAACTGTTTTAATATGATGCGGTGAGACGATGCAGTTTCTGGCCTGTTTGAAGTTAAACATACTTGATGACACTACTATAATTTATAACCATAGATTATTTTAACTATATATCACACACTCTTCTATCTACTTTCCTATGGCAGGTATGCTGGAAGAGATTTCTTTAGAAATAAGCATTGCCTTTTGACGTATTTTTCTGTACCTTTCTTGTTGTCTGTATTTATATGTGTGTGCATAAATTGTTAAATAAAAAAAATAAAAAAACACAGCCAACAGAATACTATGCAGGGCGGAAGAAGTCACTGACAAAGTGCTAGTTATATTTTTAAATTAATCAACCTGCCTACTGCTTAACCTTCCTCCAACTATATTAGGATCGGCTTCCAGTCTAACCGGATGCAGCTGAATACCAGTATTTTACATGGAGCGACTGCCTATCTTACCTCCTGTTCTTAGAATGACTAAAAGGCGTGTGCGTGGAGTCGCGACTGTGTCCGACTTTACGAAGTCTGGACAAGCAGAAATAACTGCATAATCAAAATTACAGAAACATAACATCTCATAAAATCAATTTTCATATGAACCACGACCTCTGGGTACCGTTGGAACATAAAATAGGTGTTAAGTAATAATAATTGCCAACGTTGACCGCAAGCTGCGTGCGGTACGAAATGCGAACAAACTCATAAAACCTTTGATGTCTAAACTAACCTAAAATAGTACAACAAGTATTGAGAATTGAGAATTTTGCCCATTCACTAGATACTTCACCATTTTAGAGATGTCATTGGTAATAAAATATCGAATGAATCGGGTACTTATCGGGGCTTTAGCATCTATGTTAGGATCACAATTATAGCTATAGTTTGACTGATACCGCTGTGCAGGCTGCTCATTCGTCAACGCTCCCGCTCCCGCTCGCCGTGCATTCCTAAGGCGCGGCACAGAAGTCTCGGTCAAACTATATTAATCGATGATTATGATGAATTTTAAGTTTGTCTGTTCATAACTGAACCTTATATTTGTGCTGTATTATGAACTGAACCTTATAGTTTATTCTCTGTAATAGTTCACAAACAATCTCTTGAAAAATCACACAAATTGTTTAATAATAATCACAATTTATTGTATCTATTCGAATCAGTATTATTGTCCGTCGAGACGTTAGTTACATCTCTATTCAATAGAACGCGTAACCATGCCAACGGAGATTATGACGTAATGTAGATCGGTGCGCGCGCGCATTTGAACTCTCAAATCAAATCGTTTGCGGAGACGGCGAAAGTTATGCTATAAATCAAATTAAACCATGTTATTGTCAATGTCTGTACATTAATCAGTTTGGTAATGTATTATTTATTTGAAGCTGAATGAATGTTCTGTCTCTCTCCAGCGCATGCGCAGAAAATAGTACAATTTGATATACGAGTTTCGTAAGATAAACACTAAAGTTAGATTAGACACAATATTGAGACTCGAATTACAGTTACATAATTTGGAAAGTACTAAAATACAATTATTTTGCAATTACTGACTTCCGAAAGATAAATAAATCAATGCAATTATTTTAAAATCAAATATAATAAATAGTGAATACTACTGACGTTAAGTGTTATGGATAATTTTTAAATTTTCACATTTGAAAATGGAATAATGTCGCTTTTTTTTGACATAGCCTATTTTACTTGTGGTGGTGGAAGGATTCTAACGAAATCCCATACATCCAAGTCCGTTCTGGCATTTTAAAGTTATGGTGGAATAAAGAAACTCACATACCTACATACATGAACCCTGAAAACATTACACTCCTTTTTGGGCAGTCGTGTAAAAACGAGATTTTTTTGTTATCAACTACCTCCTGTTGTAAATTCGTAACCTTACATTATGCGCGACGGTCATTCACAACTCAGGCAGAACTCTAGCTACAAATCTAGGCATTAGCATACCGCTAGGATAAGCACTAGGTCATGAGCTCTGATAAGTATTAAATTACAGAGCTAGGCGATTAAACACTGCTATTCCTAGCCTCCTAGGTTCAAGTTTATAAGGTGCAAGGTCTACTAGATTTAAATACGTAATTGAACTAGTTTTTCAGATGAAGGTTAACGATGTTAAATTATAGTTTTGTTCTGTTTGTGATGTAATTTTAAATATTTTAAAATAATTTCATTCAAACTCAAAGATGGTTTTTTTTAATTGAAAATTGTAATTAGTGTCTTCCTATGAAAACAATAATTACAATTTTAATAATTTTTCTAATCGAAACATTCAGAATAACAACTATTTGTAATTCTGAATGTTTCTATTAAATATTTTAATTCTGTAGATATTAATGGTTTTGCATAACGTAGTTTTTTTTTTACGTTTAGTCTATTTGTAATATTGTTAAGTCTATTAATAACAAATTCAAATACCTACCTGAAAATTTTGTACCACAAAAAATAACATCCTTCGCACCAAGCACACGCCATTGAAACAAATAAATAATAAGTCGGTTAATTAATATCACGTTAGAAACATCAGTTAAATATTGGGTCCCCACCTATGAAATATCACACATAGAGAACCTCGTCACTTCTATGATTTAAAATATCATCAATTGCTTGGTATTCTATCGAATAATGACCATCATAGACAACTACCAATAGTAAAATAACCTTATTACTTATAGTTCTCTAAACATAAAAAATACCTTAAAAATGACTCCTCATTTTGTTAGCAGAAATTACCACAATATTTTTTTTTACTTAGCCATAACTGATTTTTGTCGCTTAATCTAAGTGGCATACGTTATCTTAGTTTTTAAACATTAGTCCATACAAGTTTTAAAACAGTAGTGTTCGTGGTTGTTATATAAATTAAGAAAATGTTAGCACGAAAAATGCAACTTCTTTAAAATTCCCCATTCAAAACACCTATTTCATAGGTGGGGACCTAATAAGTACACTTTCACAATAGGTTGCCTTGTATGTTATATAGGTACTCACAATAACTTGGCAGTTCCGAACTTCGTTCAGGGGGCTGCGTGGTAACATTTTTTAGGAACCAAATGGTGACATGAGGCGAGTGTGAGTGAGAGAACATGTACGAAAGGTCTTAGAGCCTATGTTCAGACCTGCCAAGTTACATCGACCGTATTGTAAAGATCACAAATCTCTTACTAATTAAAATACTCCACGCAGCAGCTACAGAGCTTAATTAATAAAAATCTAAAGCGCCACATTGCTGACGGGTAGAACACGGCAAAGTAATCACCCGACCCTCTATGAGATATGTATCCAGAGCTAAAGAGACTGTTACCGACGATATCGGCCTAGTAATGCGACTGGGAAAAATTGCCCGGGTTTCTGCCTTTAACTCATAGAGAACAGGAGCTGTTTTCTTAATGATCTCATTAATTAAAGCTTATCGCGGTAAAAAAGTTATATTTGAAAAGGAATTGAGATCTGTGTGATTGGAGATAACGTTGGAATCGGTTTCAGACAAAGGGGTTTATTCATAAACGATGATTAAAGTTATGTGACGTTCAAATGTCAAAAATGTATGGTTAAACAGTCGCTAATCATTATTTAACTTTAAGTAACGTTTATAAATAAACCACTTAATGTCTAATCCATTGCTTCATAAACTCGAAAAAAAAATCGAAATTACTATGGGTTTTGTCTGAAAGCAGACAAAAGTAATTTTGACCGCGATTGCTTTTGGTTAGGACACGGGATAATCCTAAACAAAAGATCGTTACCGAAAAAATCTAAATTAATATTGTTTTTGTCTGAAAGCTCCTCCGTGCCTCGGAAAGCACGTTAAGCCGTTGGTCCCAGCTGTCATTTGTGGAGCTTTGGCAGTCGTTACGAGTCGTCAGAAGCCCGAAAGTCTGACAATCAGTCTAACCAAGGGGTATCGTATTACCCAGTTAATGGGTTGTGGAGGTCAGATAGGCAGTCGTTTCATGTAAAATACTGGTATTCAGCTGCATCCGGTTAGACTGGCAGCCGACCCCAACATAGTTGGCAAAAGGCTAGGCAGTTTTTTTTTTTTGTCTGAAAGCAGACAAAATTAATTTTGACCGCGATCGCTTTAGGTTAGGACGCGGGGTAATCCTATACAAAAAGATCGTTACCAACAAATGTTTACCTACAGCGCCTGACATCGTCAGTGTGTCACAGACAAATATTCTTACGTCACGTTTCTCTCTTCCACAGCCAGATACAGTTCCTCAAGCCAGTATCGACATGACAACAGTCTTGGAGGTTAGCGAGGCTGACAGCGTCACCGGGCATCCCTTCAGCCTGGCCATCACGGCTCCGGAGAGGGTCACCTTCGTGAAGGGCACCTGCAGGGAGGAGGCCAGGTGGTGGTCTGACGTGCTTAGTGTTTATCCGAGGAGTAAGGTAAGGATCTACTGTCTTTTTATTAAATTAGAGTTAAATACACACAAAGGGCTTTATTACAGCGTGTAACAAAAACCCCTGTCCGTTATCCGTGGTGTTGTTAAAAATCATACTGAGAGTTTATTTTTTTGAAAAACAAAAAAAAGCCTACCCTTTTTTTTTTTTTTTTTTGGATAAATGATAAAATCGGTCGCGGGCGGCCGTCGTTTAGTGTGTGTCATAACTTATAAATTATGACCTCTGTAGAAAAAATGATAATTTATAATAAACTTGGGGTAATTTTGGTATATTATTATTGGGGTAATAAGTTTTTTTTTTTTCTGTTGTTGTTATTGCAGTACCTATGTGCCCCTTCCGGATCGGACAGGTTTTTTTTTAACATATTGTATGTTATAAATATAAAAGCAATAGGGTTCGGGGCGAAGATGACGGCGGCGCCAGTTAACAACTTTCTATGAGAACCCACCCTTAGATATAATGGTTGATAATGTTGGTTCGCGCACGTTCGCGTCTGATTTGGTTAAGTCGACTTTTTTTTTTGTGGAAAATACCATTAAAATGAAATATACAATCTAAGTCTAGCAATATGTACAAAGGGAAAAAATTATATATAAAGGAAGGGCTCATAGGGCGTCAAAAAATTCTTCCGCATCGCTGTCAGTGGGATGTAAAATTGTTAATTAAGTATTTATTTCAAATAAACCAGTTAGAGAGTGCATAGCTGAAAAAAAAACAATAAATAACTTCGAATTTTATGACAAGGTACCAACTTCAGCAATGTGTTTAATTTTACTATATACACGATACTGCAATTTCAAAGCTTTAAATTAACCTCGACACTCATTCATTTTACTATTCTTCAATAATCATAAAAAGACTTAAGAACATGTAATTTCTGAAACGATCGACCCACCTAACAGTTTCCAATCAGTACTCTAGTACGCTATCTCGCCCTTTCTCAAGCATAGGTCAATCACCAATTATGTACTCGCAAACCCATACAAAACTTAGCGCGAACCAGTCATAGAATCATCGTAATTGCGTACTTCCTGCGCAGGAGTCTGTCCAATAATCTGGCCATTCACACCTAGTTATTGAGGGTAGGGTAACTTAAGTGGGTGATGTGTATTTAAGATGGGTACAGGCTGACATGGTGGAGCTTTAAAATTTTGTGAAGATGCAATATTCTTGCCTCGGAAGTATTTGCACCTATTTTCACCCGCGTAAGTCTAGATCCCGTGGGAATATCGGCATAAAAAGTATCCTATGTGTTAATCCAGGTTATAAAATATCTGTTTGCCAAATTTCATCCAAATCCATTCAGCCGTCTTTGCGTGATTGAGTAACAAACATCCATCCATCCATCTATACTTACAAACTTTCGCGTTTATAATATTAGTTAGATTATACGTAACTATTTGCATCCCGCGGTTTCATCCGCATAAGTCTCGATCCAAAGGGAATATCGGGATAAAATGTATCCTATGTCCTTTCTACCCATGTGCCAAATTTCACCGAAATCTGTTCAGCTTTTTTAGCGTGAAAGCGTAATAAACTCACTCTCATTTATAATATTTTTTTGGATTTAGGATTCATAAAAAATACCTTGCAATCGTAATGGAATTGATTTGTGTCATCGGAAATTAAAAACGTCACCTAACAATAAATGATTTTAATCAATCAATCAATCAGTGTGTTTATTGTGAATCATAGGTACAAAAATAGGTACAGGTGTTCTGCAATATATTGGTTTGTTTACTAACTATTGACAAATTGAGTAGCGCACTAAATACTGCTTGATTTCTTGAACTCATCAAGGGAGTGTGATACCTCCCTTACATGGAAGGGAAGCCAAAACACCATGTTTTCTAAACACCAATCGAGGTGTAATAAGACGTGTGCTTCCTGTAGCGAAAGCTGCGCCAGCGCAAATTGTTGGGCAAGTTATGAACCGACGCAATTTTATAGACTATGTTAATAGGCTCGGCGTTTCCTATAATAAGATGTTGGTACAGGCGCTGTGGTCGATTTAATACGGCACAAATTATAAAGAGCGGGTCGGTATTTTCATTTCCATTGGAATCTATCCTGGACTGGTAGATATTTCCTTGAAAAGCTGGCAGCGTTTTAAAAATTTGTAAGTAAGTATCGTGTTATTTTTGCATCCCTCGCTCAGAATTCTTTTTTGTCTTTTATTTGTGATTTAGGATGGGTAACTCTCGAGGAGCTCGTGGCTACGTTATAACAGCCGCACGGGTCGATCCATCTGGTTAAGCTTTGCTTGCCGTTGGTTGGTCCGTGGATGGGTGACCATCTTTATATACCGCAAGTCCTCCGTGCTTCGGAAAGCACGTTAAACCGTTGGTCCCGGCTGTCATTTGTGGATCTTTGACAGTCGCTACGGGCCTTCGGAAGCCCGAAAGTCTGACAACCAGTCTTGCCAAGGGGTATCATATTATCCAGTTACTGGGTTGTGGAAGTCAGATAGGCAGTCGCTCCATGTAAAATACTGGTATTCAGCTGCATCGGGTTAGACTGGAAGCCAACCCCAACATAGTTGGGAAAGGCTAGGCAGATGACGATCAAAATCTTTTGCGCAGATCGAAGTATAATCTCTTAAATTTTTAAATGCCCCATAAAATGTTTCACCATTTGTCCAAATATCAGCCCTAACTCTCTCTCGTCACAAGTTTGCTTTATGTAGTCCACACAACATCAGACCTGTACCACCGACACCCGACCCGCGTCACGTATGCTGATCACCAACAACATGCCAGGCTACCGTGACGACAGGCGACAGGTCGACAGGTTCTCGTCGCCCTTGGATCCAAATGATCCTGTTTCGCCGCATACCTCACAATGAGATTTAATAATGGATGTATGAGCAAGGTTGTTGCGTACTCGCGGAATCTGTAGAGTTAGTAGGTGATAACGTACTGATCTGTAATGGGTTGTGGAGGTCAGATAGGCAGTCGCTCTATGAAAAATACTGGTATTCAGCTGCATCCGGTTAGACTGCAAGCCGACCCCAACATAGTTGGGAAAAGGCTTGGCAGATTTGATGTACTGATCTGTAATGAATATACTGATTGTACCTATGGACAAGAAAAAGGAAATAATTTGTCTTGAAAGAAATTGGGATGATGTTTTTAGGAGTAAACGAATGTCTTAAGGCACAAAGCGGCGGCCGGCGGCGTCGCGTCGCTCGACAGGTCGCGCCAGAATGTAAGAGCCTTTAGGGTTTTTGAAAATCGCCTTTACATAACACCAATTCAATGAGTTCTTCATGCTTTGGTATTTCACAAAGTCCCCAAAAATCATTCTTTGGTACTTATCCATACTTTCGTAGGGTGATTGAATGCAGAAATGTTGTTTTTTCCAATCTTATTAGATTGGATATTGCAGCGTATCTTTTTCTTAGCACAAATAATGTCCTAAACATATTCCCAAGAAATGTTATAGTTAGTCTAATGTTTATTTAAAAGATAACAACTGTGCAAAATTAATTGCAGGATGTTAGCTTCGATATCGCGCGGTAACACACTCATTTCCCTTACTTAATACTCTCTCATTCCTCTCCAACGTGTGCCCGATAATAGGCGATCCATAATTATGTTTTTTCCCATCCAGTTCAATATGAAAATTAATCAATTCAGACATTCGTGTAACGGGGCTTTTTGACAGTTAAATTCCAGGCAGACCATGACTCACTATCAGGAAATAATGAAAGCTTTTAATGTTGCAATTTTGCGAAACACCATGAGACCCATTTTGTTGCGGGTGCCTTAAAATTACACCACATCGAGACACTGGCCAGAATTTCATTGAGACAGATCCCAGAAAAATGATGACGTCATTGAGTTCTACTTTTGAAAAAGGCGCAAACATTCGTCCAATTTTTCAATTGGTTGTAATCGTTCGATCTATTCCTTTGAAGCCGGTCGCCTGCAGCTGCGCGATTGGCCCAGTTTCCATCAAATGGGGCGAGGTAATTAGCGCAGGATCACGTTACGTGCGCCCGCGCATGTTTGTGAGTCACTCGCTGTTGATTGTGAGCTTCAGGAGAAACTTGGTCTAATTCGGGAAATGGGTCGCCTTTTATGATTTGTTTAGTCGACTTAATGCGTTTTCGCCTGCAGGATGACCAAAATAAGAAAGAGTAAATATTATTCTTTCGATTTCCAACTAAAATACCAACAATTTAAAATAAGTAAAAACTTTAAAAATACAAAAGAAAAAAAAAACGAGTAACGAAATTAACATCTTTAAACATTTCATACGAGTACGTTCCATGGATAATAACTCTAAAAGGATATTAAGTTATTAACTTCAGTAATCTTTGGGTTGTAAAATTGGCGTAAAATCTTTGTCTTGTCATAAAAAACTGGTTAATTAATGCTCTTATGTTCTGTTCTGGATTTATCATCAACTTTCAATTGTTCATTCATGATTTAATTTCCTAGGACGATTAAAGTATTTTCGAGGAAATTAATGACAATTATTTTAGTATGAAAAAGTGTAAAATAATATTTAAAACAACGAAATGGATTTTACAGAAATAATAACTTAATTTCTTTGAATCCATTTTCTTTAAATTGCCCTGTTTTTTCCTTAAATCAATTATATAGATTTATGAATTTTTGAGCGCTATCCATATAGGTTTTATTCGATACGTACAAGCTGGCCTATTTCTATTGATCTTTTTTTTTTGTAGACTTTTCTTTCCGTATCCCCATGTACATATGTTCAGTGATTATTTATAGCTTTTCACTTCCTCAATCAATCAAACAACGTACTCAGCTCGACACAAACTACAAAATAAAACCATTAAATTCCTGGAAAGGAACATCAATTGACTTGGATCATGATATTCAATGGCCACTTGTCATAAGTGTACTCTTCTAAAGAAACCAGTTATCAATTATCTTGGTATTTTTTATCAACACACGGAAGATACACATAGTGGTGACCATAGTTGAATCCTGGGATGATTGGAAAAGTCAAGTAATTGGTCAGTTTGACGGCTATGGTGTTATACACCATCCGATAAGGGGATTGATATAAATATAATTATAAAAGGTTGAAGCCATCTTCTTTGAGCAATTGTAACTTCGCTTCCTCACTGCGGCTTAACATTTCAAACCATTGCGCATTGCCAGGCAAGACGCACTCCGCAGTTTAGATATGAACACTAAGTATGCGGCGGACTCGACTTTTCTGGCCAATTTAGTGAGCTTAAAGCCGCGTTTCCACTAGGCAACAATTGACGCGCAACATGTTGCACAACAAGTTGCGCAACATGTTGCACAACAAGTTGCCCAACATGTTGAAAGTCAGCGCGGAACTTTTGTTAAACAACGTTGTCTGTCTACGCATCTAAGAAACAACAAGCCGCGCGTCATGTTGCGCGCCAACTGGCAACGTCGCGCGCTGTTGTGCAGCGTTGCCGTACATGTTGAGCGTCACGTGTCACGCGCCAAATGTTGCCTAGTGTAAACGCGGCTTTACGTAGTCAGAAGATATAAGAGTTACGAGATAGAAAGAGAGGCAACTTTTAGGTGAATATAACTGTTGTGTTTGCAGAATACATCGGCAGATATATAGTATGTTAACTAACAAAGGGCGTTTCCGTTATCGTATAGCGTAAATACATGCCAAAAAAAATATTACCAATAAAAAAAAAAAAAAAAATGAAATCTATTTAAAGTAGTGAAATATTCACAAAACTATTAAATTGCTACGTAAAAGAAACACTCTGTACACACACACACTTGTATTTCATGTTTCCGAATCAATTTAATATTTTTTGTGAATATTTTACTATTTTTATTTTTTATGTTAATATTTTGTTTAGCATGTATAGATGCTATACTATTGCAGGTTAACGCTCTTCGTTAGATAGCATATTGTATAATATGGCACAATCGAACTCTATAACATAGATAACTACATATGTGAGAACAGGGTATCAAATCACTACGAATTTGTTGCGTAACAAATCGATCATTGATATAAAGTATAACATGCTATAATTAATGTCTGCGGTAACTACCGCCTCCAACCTTCAAGCCACCACAATAGGGGGTTATGAGAACCATTCGATACACACTGTGTTAGTATTAATTTGTTACTTCATACATATATGAGGCTATAAGACTTAGATATAAAGTATTCAAGCTGTAAATTGGGAAAATGTTTGTGATGGTATTTATTGATCCAATTATATGGACTTTTACTTAATTGTTAGGATCGTAAATTTTGGGGCAATCAATAATTATAATTTTTAGGATTTCTATGCTACCTTTTTAATTCCTTATTCAAAAGTCCAAACGTTCAGCAATTAGGTCTGAGGTCACTGGACATGATGATGGTATAGGTACTGGATAGGGACATAGTGGGAGATAGTGGTCAGGGGGCCTAAACCGGCCACATTAGCAATTCCTCTAATTTGAATTAAAAGCAATTCATAATTCGTGGACCATTTTACGAATCTCCATAGAAAAATGTCAAACAGATGAATTATTTCGTAATATGAATTACACGCAGATCATATAATGAATTGTGACATTTTACGATGATTCATAATATTTTCATATTATGATTCCGGCCCCCAGATCATTTAGTCGTTCAACTGCATGCAGCAATACATGTCATACGTCTGTGCACCCTTTTTTTTTCTTGTTGGTGGGAAATCATCAAATGACTTCTCCGGCTCTGGGCGGAGCGGGAGGGCGTGTCAGACTTTTACTGACTAAAACCCACCCGTGTTCCTTCGCCTGCCTGTTGCCAAGGTATAAGTGCACCCTGAAAATTCATCAGATTTTAAGCAGGAACTTTGAACGTTATGAAATACCGTTAAAATAACGTTACGTATACTAGTTAATTGATTCAGGCGTGACTTTGCGGAAATCCATTATAAAATACAATAGACGTAGATATATTTAGTAACCTATTCCGCTTGACTATTCGTCAAGAGTCCTAAAAAACCCTGTAAGAAATCGACACGTGTTTCACCTCTCAACGAGGCATCCTCAGGATGACGATTGACCAATTGCAAACCAGAACGCGACGTGTTACCACACCGACCGCTGGACGCAAAGAGTCTTTGTGTCCAGCGTCATCCTGAGGATGCCTCGTTGAGAGGTGAAACACGTGTCAATTTCTATTGTATTTTTTTTGTTACGTATACTTCCAAAAACCATAATTTCTACCGTTCCACCCGGATGGTAACTAAATTAATAGTTGAAGATTTCTTTTCGATAGATTTTCGTTATATTTCCAAGAAATTAGTTCATAAATGTTTACTGGAACTATACATAACACTATTACGTACCTCTTTTTTGAGTAACTTTTTGAGTCCCTGCTTTTAAGGCGCGTTAAGAAGCAACTCTTTAGGTATTGTAGGAGGTGAAGCGACAATAATACATCGCGGTATACAAATACGGTTCAAAATAGCGATGATGTCTATGCAGCAGGACCAGCATGTTTCCAAGCATTCTTATCTTGGATATAATCCTCTAATTTGTAATATGCTTGTTAACAATATACTTTTAATATGAGTTTTTAATTACAATATATCACAAGGTATTTTGTCGTAACATTTAACACAGTACCCCATAAAAGATGTATGTACAATTGTACAATGTAGGTACTTTAGATAATCTGAAAAATGGTTTATTTATTTTGTCTTTATGTCTTGTTTTAAAATTATATCTATCACTTATTTTATTAAAAAGGTGTTGATTTTTTCTTATTTTTTTGATTTTTAATTTGTAATATGCTTGTTAACAATATACTTTTAATATGAGTTTTTAATTACAATATATCACAAGGTATTTTGTCGTAACATTTAACACAGTACCCCATAAAAGATGTATGTACAATTGTACAATGTAGGTACTTTAGATAATCTGAAAAATGGTTTATTTATTTTGTCTTTATGTCTTGTTTTAAAATTATATCTATCACTTATTTTATTAAAAAGGTGTTGATTTTTTCTTACATATGATTAAGTAGGTACTTTATAATATTTTTACAAAGGTTCGTTGCTAAAAACTTTGTGCTCGCGACGTCGCCTGTTTATGTTCGCAGAACTACTAGTAAATAACTCCCTCTACCAGGTCTCTTTTGCAAAATAAAGATGGATTCACTATGATATACGATTTATTGCTGTGGAAGTAGCTAAAATAGACCAAACGCACTGTTTCTACATCTGTTCTGTAAAACTTTAGTAGTTGAATATAAATGAATGTCTCTTTATTTTCTTCAATGATTCAATCTTTTAACAGAAACTTATTGAATCTTCTACCATCCATTGGTCTAATTGCTAGTTTGTTATATAGTTTCTGTCTACCTAAGGAGAAAAAGGCGTTAATGTCTGTATGTGTTTTATATGTTTGCATTCAAAATTAAAAAGATAAAGAGTAACAAAAAATAACTTTATTTTACAAAAACTTATAAATAACATGTACTTCTAAAAACTAAGCTTTATTTAACAAAATTGTAACACGAGGGTCAAAAATAACATGAATTAGCAAAATTTTAACATGAGCGCCAAAAAATCTTTATTTAACATGAACTTCGAAAAAATAACTGTATTTAACAAAATTGTACCATGAGCGCAAAAAATAACTTTATTTAACAAAATTGTAACATAAGCGACAAAAATAACTTTATTTAACAAAAACTGTAATATGAGCGTCAAAAATATCTTCATTTAACATAATAAATCGAAGGAAAACATAAACATGCAAAAGTAATATTTCAGCTACGTCTTAAAAACAAAAACTTACAAAATTATATAAAGCTAAATTATTGAATAAAAATGCATTTATGCAGTGATGATAAAGATCACAAGAAACTACATTATTCACATTTTTCCTTTGCCTTTGCCTTTTCCTTGTCCTTTTCCTACTGGTTTGGGTGGTTCGGGTTCCGGTTCCGGTTCCGGTTCAGGAGGTGGAGTGGGGGGTAACTTCCTATCTGGCCATTTTCGTTTTATATACTCTACCATTGAGTTTATATTTATCATTTTCATTTTAGCATTCTTTGCAGGCGGTCCTGGAAATACAGAACACAATGCATCCACAAGATCTTCATCTAGACAAGCTCCACCCTGCTCTAAAGCGTAACTTAAGTCTTTCGCATTCAATACATGGTTTTCTTTTTGAATTTCCAGTGCAATCAATGCAATATCAGCCTTGTTCTTTTTCGGTTTTTTTGTTATATACTCAACTCTGTCGAGCACTATTCCCCTAAAGTCTGGCCCTTTAGCATTAAAAACACTTTCAACGCCCCCGTACGTAACGATTAAGTTTTTCTTTGATTTCTGTTGTTTGGTTTGTTCGAGCAAAGATAAAAATTTTGCATTAACATCCACGTTCTCCATTAGTAAATTTTTCACTTTTGAAGTAACCTTCCCTACCACGCTCAAAACGTTTAAAGCGTCACTAGGGGATAACGGATTATATGATAAATTCAACGTATTCAATTTTTTAGCTTTCGATAAAACTCCTACAATTGGCGTAATAGCTTCTCCTTCTAGTTTGTTATTGCTGAGATTTAGCTCATTTAAGAGCGGGCACCGTAAGATGCGTTTTAAGGCCTGGCTGATCCGAGGGCCACTCAAGGAGTTCCATGACAAATTTAAAACTTCAAGACAAGTACTTTCTGATAATTGTACGAGAAACGCGTAACCTCCTACACTATACATTGAGTTCCACGAAAGGTCTAAGTGAGTAAATTTGTTATGGGTTTCGAATGGTTCTACTAGTAACGCGAATCCTTTCCCACTTATGTTATTGTACCTTAAATTAAGATTTTTCACAGTAAGTCCGAAAAGTACAGCCTTTGCTAAATACTGCATCGCTTCATCGCCCAACTTGTTATAACTCAAATCAAGAACCTTGAGTGTATTGTTAAGGTGCAAGCTATTAAACAATCGTCTGGCACCTTGAGGGCCAATTCTGCAACCACGCAAATTAATTTCAGTAATTGTTTTGTTTGTCAAAAGCATATTTCCCATATGATAGCAGGCATCATCGTTTAAAAAGTTATCAGTTAGATTAAATACTTGTACTGTCTTATTGTATTGCAAAGCTTTGGCCATTGCCCGGAATCCATCTGGATTGATGCAGTAATACCGGAGATCTAGTCGGCTTTCAAGGAGCCCTCTATAGAAACTTCTGACTGGACACTGATTCATCTCCTCGCAGAGAGCTAGGTACAAGGCTTGTCCATCCTCCGAGTATGTTATCACATCTTCAGGTTTAAACAAAGCGTCCTCTATTCCTGGATCTTTGATCGCCGGGTAACTGTAGTAAGGGTGTCTCATCACGGAACTGGTAGACATAGTTATGTACTTTCCGCATATTTCGTCGCTACCAGGGTCATACAACCCGTCGTAAGATAAAATTTTCTTCTTGTTTTCTTCAGGCGCTAATATTTCCAATGAAGACCAGAGTTCCATCGGCTGATCCTCGGAACTCACCACGGATTGGACTGAGTAGACCACGTCGACCTGCACTGTCTCAGTGTTGCTTCCGTCTGAATCCATTTTTATTTAAAGTGATGATTGAATTTGGGCAAAGAAATTAAATAACATACACAAAAAGTAAACGTTTCAGTGATTCACACTGACAATCTAGACAGCTGGATATAGATTGTCAAAATAGTACTGACAGACGACTGACAGGGATTGAAATTGATGGAATCAAAGGATGCCCTAATCAAATCTTTAAAAAAAAACCTTTTCCTTCGCACCTATTCCTTGGACACTTTTTTGAACACCAAGAAAAAACCGGCCAGGAGCGCATCGGCCCACGCACAGTAATTCCGTGATTTTATAGAATTTCATTTTTTTTTTTTATATTTCATAGTATTCTTTGAGAAAACTATGAAAAAAGAATGAATACTACGTTTGTAACCGAAAATATTCCATATGGCCATATCTCAAAATAAAAAGTCTATGTTTTTAAGTACGGGGATCCAACCTCTTCCACTCAGACGCTTACTTTGATGGTTTTTACACTATTTTTTAACGACACACAGAATACATCTTCTTACCAAGGAGTCAGCTTCCAGGCTAACCGGATGCAGATAAATACCAGTATTTTTCATGGACCGACTACCTATCTGACCTCCACAACCCACTGACTGAAGTGAAATGAAATGAAATTGTTTATTCTGTAAATAGGATATTGGAATCACTTTTACACGTCATATTAAAAAATATTAAAAATAAGCTAATTGAGGTCGGCGTTTCCTATCTGACTACTCTGAGAAGAAAGGCCGAAACAAACTCAGAGGTCACAGTCTCTTTTAAAGTCCAAACATAATCTTGGTCAAGCCATATGAGGACCATGTAAATTCGAGTCTGTAATGGTCTTTTGAGGAAAGAACCACACAGATTTGAGTGGACCTGTCCAGTCAGTGCAAGCATTTGTCAGTGGACCTCAACTCAGAACTTAAGGAGCTCAACGACTCGACGAACAATACCAAAGAAAGGACATTTGGGTAGGCCGCATAAAATTCTCAAATTGCCAGACCATCGATAAAATTAACTGAGAACGAAAAAAAATAAAAATTCACATAGTCCTCACATTCACAATAATAAAATACTTTACAAAGTAATCATGTCATTTTGTATAGAACATTCAATAATGTCAATTTGTAAATAAAACTGGTTGATATACTTTGATGATTTTCCATATTATTCAAAATGTTACAATGCTTAGCAGAGCGAACAGCTCAATCCCATGCTTTTTTGTCTTCTAAATAATCTGAAATTTTATAGTACCCTTTTCTACAAAGTTTGGTTTTAATGCAGCTTTTAAATCGTTTAATGGGTAAGTTTCGAATGTCAATGGGAAGTTTGTTATAAAAGCGTATACATTGACCCATGAACGAGTTGCCTACTCTGTGGAGACGAGTGCGATGTACAGCAAGATTGTGTTTATTCCTGGTATTTAAACTATGAATATCGGACATTTTCTTAAAATTAGATATATTTTTGTGTACATACAATAGGTTTTCAAATATATATTGTGAGGGTACAATCAGAATATCTATTTCTTTGAATTTTTCTCGAAGGAAATCTCTCGGACCTAGGTTGTAAATGGCTCGAATAGCCCTTTTCTGTAAAACAAAGATAGCATTTATGTCCGCACAGGCTCCCCAGAGAAGAATCCCATAAGACAGAAGACTATGAAAATAACTAAAATAAACAATTCTGGCTGTATCTACGTCAGTAATCTGTCTAATTTTTTTAACGGCGTAGGCGGCCGAACTAAGCCTTCCTGACAATTTTTCTATGTGTGGGCCCCATTGTAATTCAATGGTTATTCCAAGAAAAACTGTCGACTCAACGGGGTCCAACTCTATTCCATTAACTTTAACATTGGTAGCTGCCTGACATTTGGCGTTGAAAATTTAATGAGTTTAGTCTTTTTCTCATTCAGGAGAAGATTATTTACATTAAACCAATGCACCACTTTAGAGAGTGCGTCGTTAAGTTGTTCAAAGTTGACTAACTGACGTTTTATTTTAAAAATGAGGGAAGTATCATCTGCGAATAAGACGATCTTGTGATTATCCCTTATGTGGTAAGGCAAGTCATTAATATAAATGAGAAATAAGAAAGGACCTAGAATTGAACCCTGCGGAATGCCCATGGTGACCGAAGATCCTTCAGATCTCTTGCCATTAACATCGACCCTCTGAATTCTGTTGTTGAGATAAGAAGTCAGAAGGTTGAGAGCCTTGTCCCTCATACCATAGTGGTACAGTTTCCTGATGAGAGTATCATGATGTACGCAATCGAAAGCCTTGGACAAGTCGCAGAAAATGCCAAGAGCATCCTGCGACTCCTCCCATGCCTCGAATATACTCTTCAGTAATTCCACGCCCGCGTCTGTAGTTGAACGACCCTTTGTAAAACCGAACTGTTTCAGATGAAGTAAATGATGTGTATTGAAATGACTTAACATCTGTTTTAAAATTAATTTTTCAAAGATTTTGCTCAACGTAGGTAATATCGAGATAGGCCGAAAATTCGTGGGATGAGTTGTGCTGCCAGACTTGAACAGTGCAATCACTTTGCTAAGTTTCATCAGATCAGGAAATACACCAGATGCAATACAAGAGTTAAAAACAATTGCCAAAAAGGGTGAAATAACATCAATTATTGAAGACATAGTATGTACTGATAATCCCCAAAGGTCTTTTTCACATCGAGTTCTTTAAAAGATTCTATAATTTCTTTAGCAGTAGCAATTGTAAAGCAAAAAGTTTGTCACATTCTGGTACACATTCTTTTAGTATTGAATAAGCAGAAGTGGAGGACGACGTTGACAGATTTTTGGTTGTTAAAATTGGAATATTAGTGAAGAAATTTTCAAACTCAGTTGCCACCTCCCCGTCTGCCTTAATATCTACATCATTGATTTTTAGATGGAAGTCACGATTCCGTACTGTCGTTCTTCCCGTTTCAGAATTAATAATATGCCAAGTTGTTTTAATTTTATTCCCAGAAGATTTTATTTTATTTTTAATATGTATGGCTTTTGCTGAGGAACAGGCTCTTTTAAAAGTTTTAGAATATTTTTTAACAAATCCTTGAAAAGTTTGATCTTGGTTATATGTTTTTTCATGATACAATTCAAATAACCTCTGCCTACTTTTGTAAATACCTGGTGTTGCCCAATCACTAAATAAAACGCGGTCACAAACAGGCAATGTTTTTGAGGTGAAAACCTTCCTAAACTCACAATTGATGAGGTTAAATAGTAAAGTATAAGCTTGATCCGGGTCGTTGGGTTAGGCAAACCCGGTAGTACGCCCGGTAGTAAACCGTGAGTAATACGATACCCCTTGGTAAGACTGGTAGTCAGACTGACGGGCTTCCGACGACCTGTAACGACACCATATATTATATAAAGATGGTCACCCATTCTTGGACCGACCCGGGCAGGCGTAGCTTAACCTGATTTAATGACCCGTGCGGCTGATATTACTTAGCCACGAGCTAAGCACAATAAGCTAAATGTAAAAAAACACAATTTGCCAAATATACCTACAGTGTTTTTTTTTGTTGTAATGCCAATTACCGCATTTTTCTTTTATATTCTGTCAAAAGCTTTATCGAGTGGGCAAGTTCAAATGCGTCGATAAGAAACTTTGAACTGACACGAACTTTCCGTATTTAATGACTTACAATTAACAGTACAATCTGTTGCATATTACGATAAGATGTACAGTGCGCTCCTGATATCCGCTCCCACGTTGCCTTATCACGACTGCTCATAAAATCTGGCTAGTTCAATGACCCGCTAGGTTTGCTACCGAGATGCGTCTTTCTTTAATAGTTAAGTTGATGATGCATAGCGAATGGTTAAAAGATATTTAACAGATACGCCCACATATAATTTTAAATAATTGCGCTTGCAGCACCCTAAACGTGATGAACAAAAGTGAAACTTAAAAAAAAAAGAAGAATAAGAGTAGTTTAGTGTGAGAAACAGAGAGAATGGTATCTTTCTTCTCCCTCATGTAACAAAATATGCCTAAACGTGACGAGTCCTTGAAGTTTCTTTCTCAATTATCGAATCGCTGGTTAAAATTGAGAAATGTGCCGCCTAGATAGGGGGTAGGGGAGGTGGGAGAGGGGGGCAGTGTTAGTAATTCCCCCCCGCCGGAGATGCATAGTTTTTTTAACGATTTTTTAAATTTCCTATATCTCATAAAAAGTGTGATAAATGAAATGTATAGGGAGATGGAAGGGAGTGAATGAATGAATGAATGAATTCTTTATTTGCCAGAATATAGGTACATTGTAAATGGTAAATTTTTATATGGTTTCACTATATTCGACTTTCTAGTCGTGCAAATTTTTAAATAGACATATTCAAAGGTTTAAAAAAAAAAATATTATATCAAATTTTTGTCTTCCTACATTAATAACACAAAAAATAATATTAACATTAACAATAATATAAAATAAAAAATAATAAAATAATCACTATGTCAATTACAGTATACAATTAATTTTTTTTTTGTCTTCTTACATTATTAACACAAACAAGAAAATTAACATTAACAATAATAAAAAAACTATCACTTTTTTTAACAGGATTTCAAATTCATAAAGTCATCTATGGAATAAAAACATCTGTCGCACAGCCAATTAAATAAGGCTCTACTGAATTCTAATTCATTTAGTTTTCTCATTTTTTCCGGTAGCTTGGAGGTGAGAGGAAGAGGGAAAAGCGAGGTCAGGAGACCCTCTAGAACTCCCAAATAAATTCACGGGGGGCACGTTTCTAAACCCAACCCAAATCGCCGCCTAAGAAATTACACTTCAAAAATAAAATATTCAGGAATCAGGACTGAATCAAGCTCGCTGCTTCGAATACACCCCGACAAGGCTCTCAATGAACGTGGCGGTTTATCGAACTATTAAGACAATGTAATTGAATGTCAAATACCTGTCAGATTCAGTATATTTCAAGTTATAGAGCTACAATAGGTTGTTTTGGCGCCTGGTCAAATTCGAAACTAACACGGCTTTAATCTTGTTTTTTAAGTCCGTCTAGTCGCGAGTGTGTAACCAGCCTTAAAGCGCTAACGGGCCAAGCGGCGCCGGCGCACCGAGTTTATTATTGTTTTATATTCGAAACAATTAATTTTATATTTCGCTATTGAGATGATTCATGCGTTTTTTATAGTCATACATTATTTTAGACGTCAAGACTTTTTGTTGCCTGGACACAGTCTGGCTTATTATGGTTTGAAGTTTTTTGCTGACCGTGAAAATTAAAGCTTAACAGATGATTTAATTACAGAGAAAACTGCTGTATTCTTTGAGTAATGCCGACTCTAATGTTTCTTGCATCTATTGATGTAGCATCAGACTTTCCTAGAAGCTTAATTTGATAAGAAGGTCCTCAAAATGATTATTGTTTTAAAATCCACCTGTTATGACAAGAAAAGAGCTTCTTGGGCGTATCGTAATTCGAATTAGAAGAAAAATCATTTCTTTAATTCTTGTCGGTGACCAATACCATTTCTGCACCACCCGACTCTGCAACCCATTGACTAGACACTGTCCTCTGGAATCAATCTACCACTACTTAAAACACAGGGGGCTCAAAATGTTCACTTTGGCAGAATCATAATAGGAAAATATTATGAATCATCGTAAAATGTCACAAACTGACAATTCATAATATGATCTGCGTGCGATTCATATTACGAAATAATTCATCTGTTTGACAGTTTTCTATGGATATTCGTAAAATGGTCCACATAATAGGAATTGCTTTTGTGTCAAGTTATAGGAATTGCTACTGACAGCTGGGATTCAGGAAATGAACTGCTTTTAGAGGAATTGCTAATGTGACTGGTTAGGCCCCAGATCTCAACTAATTGTACATTCAAAATAAACGACAATAGCAACAAAATTTCATTTTCGCGATAATTCAATTGTCCATCGAGCACAATTGTGATAAATCCATTACAACTGCGAGCGAGCAGTTTCTCAGTAATTTGCCAATTAATCCATTGAGGCCGATTAACGAGCGAATGCTGAAGAGCTGCGCCTTAAGCGACGAGTTTGATCAATCTTCGTTGTTTAGGCGAAGATATATTGCTTTTGTCTTACTGTTGATCACAATTGGGAGTATGATGATTTATTTATTTATGAGCAGATGCGTGTCTTCATCAGAATCGGCCATATAGAATTCCACTAAAATCTATTCACTAGTAATTAGGAAATCTCTTAATCAATCGGTTTTAATTATTGTTTGAAACAAAAAGGGACAAGATTACTCGGAACCAAAGCGATTCGTCGGATACGTGGTGCGCTCGCCGTTGACGTTCGAAAAGCACACGTTCAACATGGCCGCGCTGACCATCGCCTCGACGCTCTACCAGACTGACAGTTGTCAAATCTAGTTCCGACGTATATCTTAAAGAGGGCGCTAGCAATGCGCCGTCATATTTATTTGATTTACACGGCTTTAACAACCAATTACATAAATCAGAATATATATATATTAAGTACAAACATAACACATAAACGAATCACAAAATTTAGGTTAATACAATTATTTTCACAAAAATGTAGGCACATAACCATTAAATTGGTGAATCTCTGATGGAACAGATGATGATGATGATGTAGGATTTATAATAGAAGGATGTTTTGAGTATGTTGTCAAAGAAGGGAAATATTTCAGTATCTTTAGGTATGTAAAAACCGTTGAGTTTCTTGCCGGCTCTTCTCCATAGGAAACGATCAATTGGATCCGTGCACCTAGCTTCTGACGTTTCATAAGTTCCCTGTGAATTAAAATATTTTGATATTGAAAGCACTTCCGACCCCTTAGATTACCCAGCTTAGCGTTATTATTATCACAATAAAATTCATAGTTTTTAATCCACCATATTCATTTCAAATTACAATCGGTCAATTCAGCTATGAACTAGTTTTTCTAAGTGTTTTTCAAAATATATTAGAAATACAAACCGGATATAAACAATAGCTGCTCTTTTTATGGGAGATACCAAAATCGTGAGGAATAAATAAATAATAACGATACACGTGAACTATAAATGTGTTAGTAAACCAAACACAATAACTTTTAACCAGTTTTAATTTTATGCCTAAACTTCCGAATAAACCTAAATTAATTTTTGTCATCACCAGCACCATCTTGGTTCTATAATTCCTGCCCTTGTCCCATATTACTTGGGGTCGGCGCAAAACGTTTTCTTCTTCCACTCTCCCCTGTCAACCGTCACGCTATCATTCACTCCCTTTTCATCATATCATTCCTCAAACAATCCATCTATCTCTTCTTTGGCTCTCCCACTCCGTCCATCAATATTTATATTTATCACTCTTTTAGTAACATGCGTTTCATCCCTCTTCATGACGTATCAAGACAAACGATTCTCTTTCAACTTTTCGGTCACTGGCACCACTTTCGAACGTACAATAATATCCTTATTTCTTACTTTATCCATTTACCATCACCATCGTGGTTCACTCCATAACCCAGTTCTCCTCAGACATAACGTCGCTTGATACAATTTGCGTTCGACTCCGATATGGCCCGTTTCGCGTTTCAACCAGTTTGTTAGGCATGTGCTTTCGAACAATTAAGCGATACCTATCGGAACGGTTTCACATCGCCATTGCTTCCCAAGGATGGGTGGGGTCAGGGAAACTACGCCTTAGTCGCAATAGAGATGTTGTCGATTAGAAATCTTTTACTAATTGGTCGATGTCTCGTTAGGTAGTTGGTATTTGAGGACTTGTTGGAATTGGCATGTAGGTATTGGGAATGAGGGTTGATTACTGAATAGGAGTGTATTGGACATTTTTGCGGCTTATAAGATTATTAGCTCAAATAATTCAAACGTCAACGTTTGAATTATTTAAGCTAATAATCAATTGTATGGATAAGAAGCTTTGCAACTGTACACAAATTGAATGATATCTCATAAGTGTCGAAATGGGCCAACAACCTTTTGAAGTACACACAGTTGGGTGCTTAAAACGGTCACTTTAGCAGAATCTTACTATAAAAATATTATGAATCATCGTAAAATGTCACAAACTGAAAATTCATAAGTGATCTGCGAGTAATTCATATCATATTACGAAATAATTCATCTGTTTGACAGATTTCTATGGAGATTCGTAAACTGATGTCATATTAGAGGAATTGCTAATGACAGCTGGGATTCAGGAAATGAACTGCTTTTAGAGGAATTGCTAATGTGGCCGGTTTAGACCCCCTGATGTCGTCCACTGCTAATTAATGTGTAATTTCCACAACAAAGTATGGCCTGTAAATTGATTATAATATGCGTTTTCACCTAATTTTCTTTTCAAATCTTTTAGGTACTAATTGATTGGTTTTTGTGTACAGGGACGACATAAAAGGAATGCGACATTTCCTGGAGGCCAGACTGCGAGCCTGCTGCAGTCTACAACAACCAGAAGTGAGTCTCTTTTAATTAAATAGTAAAATCCCGAATTCTCTTTTGGAAAAATTAGGTCATACAGAAACAAAATTGACGTAGGAAGTCAACGAAATGGATGCAGAAATCGCAGACTGTTTCTATCAAACAACATAATTTGAATTGTAGGACAGGCTTGTGATAAGTTACAAGACTGAACCAGTTCGTTTTAGCTGAATAAAGACTCTCCCACACCGATGCGTTTTTATCGCACAATAATAACGCAAGCGTTATTGCGATATCTGTTTTCATTACATTTTGTATTAGGACGGGCACGAAGTTACACACTGCTGCGATAATAACGCCGTAATAGGAGTAGGACGCGCGTTTCTCCGTCCTGCGATATTCCGATAAGTGTTCTTAGAACATTTTGTATTAGGACGCATGCGATCTACATGATCATGCGTTATTATCGCGCGATAAAAACGCGTAACGCAAGAAATATCGCATGATAAAAAAGCAGCTGTGTGCAAGGAATTGGGACGCTTTATTCAGCTAAAACGAACTGGTTCAGTCTTGTAACTTATCACAAGCCTGTCCTACAATTCAAATTATGTTGTTTGATAGAAACAATCTGCGATTTCTGCATCCATTTCGTTGATTTCCTATGTCAATTTTGTTTCTGACTGATCAAATTTTTGCAAAAGAGAATTCGAGAGTTCTTTTTTTTATAAGCCTGTGTTATCCCACTACAGGGCAAAAGCCTCCCCCCTTCCCTCTTTCCACTTTTCCAGGTCTAGTGCGATTGCGGGCCATTCCTCCGAAGCAAGTACATATACTAAAAATGTGGAACGCTTCACGATTTTAGTACCTATATGTACTTGCTTCGGCAGTACATATACTAAAATTGTAACGATACAGAGAAGATTAGCATGGCTCCTGCGCAAGGATGACACGCAAAATCGTGAAGCGTTCCACATTTTTAGTATATGTACTTGCTTCGGCAGTACATATACTTTAAGGAGTCTCCTTCCCAATGTGAATGAGAGTTCTTATCTAGTTTAAGGTGGCAAGTTTAAACCTACCTGTATAGTAACACATACATGTGCTATCGCGTGTTTCTGGTCCAATGAATACTTCTTGCCCTACCTGAAACACTTTACCTCAACCATCCCTAATCATTCCAGAGTACTCAGCAGACGCGTCAACTCTCCGTGACGTAGCAGACGGGTGTCAGGCCACGAGGCCTCGGTACTGTTCAGGCGGCACCACCACCTGGCCCGGCCCCAGGGTGCAGCCACCACAACCTGAGATCCCCAGCCTAGCTGCCCCCACACCCATCGACACCAAAGGTAATTTTTTATTTTATTTTACATGTTTTTATCAATGTCTACAGAATAACACAAAGTTAAAAATAAAAGCAATGCCTGGGAATAAAACAGTCAAGACGAGAAAACCAACAAGAAAGAATTATAGCCATGACTAGTAGACATGATGCTATATTGCATTGCATCTGAAAATTAGATGACATTCTTAATAAATTGATAATCCTAATTTTAGAGCTAATACTTACTTCTAAAAATCTAAATCTACACATTGCCTAAAGGCTTCTTAATCATCATCTGCCTAGCCTTTTCCCAACTATGTTGGGGTCGGCTTCCAGTCTAACCGGATGCAGCTGAATACCAGTATTTTACATGAAGCGATTGCCTATCTGACCTCCACAGCCCAGTAACTGGGTAATACGATACCCCTTGGTAAGACTGGTTGTCAGACTTTCGGACTTCTGACGACTCGTAACGACTTTAAAGAAATGACAGCCGGGACCAACGGATTAACGTGCTTACCGAGGCACGGAGGAGTCTAGGTATGTAAAGATGGTCACTCGGAGCAACCCCGGCAAGCGTAGATTAACCTGATGGATCGACCCGTGCGGCTGTTATTACTTAGCCACGAGCTCCTCCTAAAGGCTTCTTAATATGATTCCATAAATAAATAAAGTTTCAAAACATAACTAAGTACTTGCAAAAATAAATACATTCGACGTACCTAATAATTTAGCAAGCATGAAATAATTATCATACAATTTCGAAAGTCGATTTGTCCAGTAATGACTTTTTTTTTACTGGAACTGTTTCATTTTGGATTGTGGTGTAACCTGTGCGATCCATTCTAAGCTATCCTGAATTAAACGGGATATTGGCTTTCCAATTGTTCACAAACTAAAATCGAATCACCAACTACACACCGACACCATAAACAAATGATAAGAAGCAAGACAATCCCAGCCACTTAGCCACACCATAACAAATGTCCACTTTCCACTACCATTACCGACCACATACCATCCATCCATTGTGGCTGCCGTTAGCTGCCACTAAATACCAGTTCTATGCGCGTGAGCAGGTGCGCCTGCGCAAACCCAGTCAGCTCTGACCAAACTGACCATAAATCTCGATGTCCGGCAAGGCGTTAGACCTAATTAAAAGATGTAAAATGGAGGAGATGGTGTAACCTTTTAGTGATGGTGTTATAAGTTATAAGTAGTAGCGGAATCGATATAGGGAATATTATTATATCGATGGGAAGTGGGAATTGAAGAAGACAGTAAAATTCGGGAATAACATAAAACACACTCCACATTGTATGAGCGTTTGACACAGTTTTACTATCCCCTTGCTTTCATCAAACATAAAATATTTCGACATTTACCTAGATTACTTCGTAACGTGCAAAGATCAGTTTTCTCTCAGTTTAACCGCATATTTTCTCAGAAATATACTGTCATTTTTTTGCTAAAATTTTAGCTATTTTCCAAAAGACCTAACTTTATAACTTTATCGTGTCACCACACCAGCTTTGATGCTTAAGTAACAACACCAAGCTTTCCCGCTAACTCCCATCCCCATTTCTCAAGTTTGTACCCCCGCTGTCGCCCATCCCTTGCACCCCCACACATTAAAGACGATGATTCACACCCTGCACCGGAACGCGGGTTTAAACGTCAATTAAATTTAGCACCGTTACGATAAATATCCCATCGGAAGCCTAGCCTAGCAGCCTGTCCCGTCCGACAAGCGTGAATATGTTACTTAGTAAATTGATGTCGCTACTTACTTTGTATGATAGTCCAAGCGCTATAAGCTGACCAGTTTGGATAAACAAAGTTGCTGACCAACTTTATATGACAATGATGCAAAGGATTCGATTTGTTTGCTGACTGATATTCCTGTTAATGAAAGGAAATCAGATACAAATTTCCTGTTTGCTTATTGCCTTTTTTCACCACTTCTGGTTTAGTTTCGGTAAATTTTTCAGGCAGCTTGATCGAAATTCTATTCCATTTTATTTTATTTATCGGTTCACTAGCTGCGCCCCGCGTTTTCAGCGGCATAAGTCTCGATCCCGTGGGAATATCGGGATAAAAAGTATCCTATGTCCTTACCCAGGTCATAGTCTACACACGTGTTAAATTACATCCAAATCCGTTCAGTCCTTTTAGCGTGAAAGCGTTACAAACAAACAAACTCTATTGCAAGCCATTTATTGCATTTATATAACTTTGATTGTAGGTACTATCAAAGTTATATTTCTTGGACGAGCGTCAATTGCACTGTATCAGTATTCGCAGAAGGAGACACTAACCTCCTGAAAACTGGAACGTCTCACGAAATCGGGCCATCATATGACACCCCAATAAACGTTTATTAATGAGCACGTAATAATATCCAATTTATTCTGGCGCCAAATCCTTGGCATCAATATACGGGTTCCAATCGCTTAGTTTACATTAGATATTTATGTGTCAAGATAAATAAATACTAATATCCAAAAGTTAATTAACACGTCTATAAATCCAGCCCACTGCACAAACAATGGCAATCACAATACGAATATAATAATTATCATAGCTAGGAACAAATATAAATAATACTAAATGCGACCTCTGCAAGACAAGGCCAGTGCAACTCAATTATTATTTAAGTTCAGAAGGATCGCTTTAAATTATACAGGGTTATTGGTAAAACACCAACAACCTCTTAAGGAGTCATTGTACTCATCATTATGAACAACTTTTGCTATGGGAACAAATATGAAATCGCGAAAAAAAAACAGCTGTTGAGTACAATGACTCCTTAATAGGTTGTTGGTGTTTTACCAATAACCCTGTATATACAATACAACATGTAACAAAGACCTTGTCCGATTCGATAGGGGCACATTGGTACTGCAATAACATTACCAGAAAAAAATAAGTTTTTTTTTTTTTATCGAAATTGAAAAAGTTATTGAAATTTGAAATTCAATTTTTTTGTACCAAAATTGCCCCATTATAAATTAGCAAATTTTCTGCAGAGGTCATATGTTATGACTTGTAGACACCCGCTAGACGACGCCGCCCGCGGCTCATGTAATAACCCGGTAAAATTCCCGATAGAAAAAAAAATGTGGAGAACTATTTTTTCTTTTTTATATTATTCTTAACAACACCCTCACGGATCGCACAGGGTTTTTGGTACACACTGTATAGTCGTCACAACTTTTATGGGAAAAACGACAAGATCAGGCATCATATCAATTAATTAACAAATTGGGATATTATCCTCTTGTGTGCCATTCATGGAAGTCACACCTGGTGATAGTGCCACTTGTGTGATGTCGTCAACATTGCTAATACAGGGCGTCCTCCAGTATATCTTCCTCTGCTTCATCTACCATCATCTCGCATTATGCCCTGTCCCCTTCTACCTTAATAAGACGAGTCATCCGCCTTTTTCACCTTTATCGCTACTTTAATTTCAACTGCAGCAAACTGTTCTATGTACTTAATGTCTTAACCTTTTTCATTTTGTCTGGTCCAGTATGACCAATTTCTTATCGCATTGTTAAAAGTGGACTGGACACTCTGCCTCTTACTTTATGCTCACAATCCCCGCCCATATTTATGTGTGGTGCGCCTACGCAGTGCGGTGCGTGCGCTTGCGCCGATCCTAATTACTGATCTAACGGCGGTCAAGCGCGCCCTCTAATTACAGATTGTGATAATGTTATTTAGAAACTGCATCGTGCTATAATGTTGGTGTTTTCATCGTATTTTCTGTATCTGCACCACATTGCGGTGTATCTTCGTAATTTATATTAATTGCTTTACATTTTAATGACTGGGAAATTAATGTAGAATGTATAGGATTGTTATCGTAATGTTTGTTGTTCAAATTACGTTCGCATTTTTTTAACGCTATTGAGTGGTTGTTCTAAGACTGATCAAGTTGTATTTCTAGACGAAATATAGGTTTACATGATAAAATCAATCAAGAATCAAGGTCAAAATAAAATTAATTTATTGAATTTCTGGATCGGAATAATTTATAGAATTCCACGATTGGAGGACTAACAAATACCTCGTTCATGGCTGTTTGACGATGGTATATAAATAAAATGCCACTTACTACGTACCTCGTTTAAAGATCCTACTTAGGTAGTAAATGTCAATTACAAGAAACACGAGAAGGGTCAACAAGATTATATGACGAGGCAGCAAATTCCTAGTACATACTACACAATATGTCTGCCGTAGCTCCCAGCCATTCATATTAACTTATTACTAACACACCTTTATAAGCAAATATTAGATACTAACTGCGCTCCACGGTTTCACCCGCATATATCTCGCTCCCGTGGAAATATCGGGATAAAATGTATCCTACGTCCTTCTCCAGGTCATGGTCTGCCAATGTGCCAAATTTTATCCAAATCCGTTCAGCCGTTTTCGCGTGAAAGCGTAATAAACAAACAAACTCACTTTCGCATTTATAATAGTAGTTAGGATTATAGTACAGTCATTTACAAATAACGGGTTCTACTAACAAATTGCTGTAAAATTAGTAAGCTCACTATAATTTGCGAATGTGAATGCTGATAATTTAAATGTTAACATCATATAAATTAATGTTGTTTTATTATTTGCTGTCGGTTGGTATTGAAGCTGAATGTACTCCTGTGTTTAAGTTTCGAAATCTAGTAAAATTACATTAGTGCTTGGCTATATATTAGTTATTGTCTTCATGCAATATCTGATCTATCGGTTAAATTAACTTATGCAGAAGTTGTGCATACTTTAAGGTTCATACAATTCAAATGCAACTGCGTTCGAATTTCGAACAAAACTTTTATAAATCTTATAAACGAGCGTGTATTCTGAAAATGGACAACGTCGCACATAGATGTCAAATATTTCGCTGTTTTGATTAATTTGGCAATATAACTGTATGGAAATATGGCTAACTATACCCCATTTGAAATAAGATTAGACATCAAAACAAACCCTTTTACAGTCCGTTCAACCGATTTTGACTTCTATACCGTAGGCATAAGGATAGCATTAAAGGAAAAAAAGTTACACAATACCAACTATCTACTGCGGTTGCCATTTGTCATGCCACCAACGCAATAGAATTCAAAATCGGTTGAACGGAATGTAAAAAAGGCTTATCTATACGTCTAATCTTATTTCAAACGGAGTATAGTGAACAAAAATATTGATTATGAAATGCAATAATTAAATCAACAATAGCAAGTTAATATCGTAACACCGAATATTTAGTTTTAGATGTAGAAGCATTAAATTCAGTGTTTTAGTTAAATAGTTAGCGATATTTCATATTCCACTATTTTATATACATTTTTATTGCTAAATTAATCAAAACAGTTAAATATTTGGCAGCTATATGCGACGTTGCCAACTTTTAGAATCAACGCTCTGAAATGTTTAATGATAAACGCTAATACAATTTTATATTCTGCCGATTCCCATAAAACGTATGATGAATAAGGCAAAAGCAGTAACTCATAATTTTATTATTGAATCAAATCAAAACATAGTAGATACAGCGAGCAATATTTTATTAATAGTTGCGTTATCGTTAATTTTAATTTATGGCCTGTAAAGTTACCTTAAGTACTCAGAAAATAAATGAAAAACGCTTTGATACAATCCTCTTGTTTCCATGAATCGTAACTGGTGGTTCTTGTAAATTGTACCTAATAGAGAACTGTCATCTCAGATAATTATTTGTGGCCATACGCGAGTCTTTACTACTGTTTATTTTAAACCCACTAATCAGAATTGATCAGTACAATCGTTTCTTCAATGAGTTAGGCCGCTGATCTCTTTTCAAATGACTTTTCAGAATTGTGTACAATTCAATGCTTAATTTGTGCCGATATAGGCATAGGTCACAGAATAAGCAAGCTGAAGTGGCCGGCCATATTAGCCGTAAAACCGATGACCGTTGAGGTAGACGTGTTCTTGAGTGGAGACCGCGAATCGGCAAACGTAAGGTAGGACGCCCTCAGGCTAGGTGGAGCGACGATCTACGCAGGGTGGCTGGAAACAGCTGGATGAGAGTTGCCGAGAATCGAGTTGAATGGCTTGCAATTGGAGAGGCCTATGTCCAGCAGTGGACTGCTGTAGGCTGATGATGATGTTGATGACAATGGTTAAAACCTACTTCATCATCTTAGGCAGATCTTTCAACTTTCAACTATATTGGGGTCAGCTTCCAGTCTAGCTGGATGCAGCCTCCACAACCCAGTGTCAATGAGTAACATAATACTTGAAGAACCTAGTTTCCTCCAAAATGACTCAAATGACGACATAGTAAAAAAAAAAATTTTACTTGAAAGTACCATATGGTTTGAATCTGTTCTATGTAGGAAGAGTGCAGTTTTGTTTCACTTTCGTTGAGTTACGGTGCGCGCGCGCCTTGGAGCGTGTCGGCGACAGAATGTAGGTCCCACTGCCTGCGCAGACGCAGCCAAACGAGGAATTTGACGGAAAGTACGGATGCTAGAAGTGTTGAGAATATTCAACTAAGTTCTTGCGTCTTTTGTTTACGCAATCAAGTTCTGACTGATAAATATCGTTCGGAACTGAGCAATGTGTCGAAAAACAAATTTTCTTTGTTTGATTAGGTTCTTAGCTATCATTTATTGTTAGTTTAGGACTTAGGTGAATAAAAGAAGCTCAAACAGGCTACGTGTCAGGAACCAGTAAAATAATGTATTACTAGCGAGAGAAACATCTTTTGAAAAGATTGGCCAATGTTTGCTGCCTGTCAAAGGGAGCTTTCCCTTGAGGCGTATCTTTATTTAAACAACTGGCGACGTGTTAATATTACTTGACGTAAGCTAGTTAAAAAGACATAAAATAACCATAATTAAATAACTACGTACTCTACCTACTCTTGAAACATTAACTGGTAACTTTTTTCTACATCTCCACGTTACATGGACCAGCTAATTCTTACAAAACCACAATTTCCACGCACTGTGTAAACCAACAAGAAATAGGTAAGTATTTAGTTAGCCCAAGGGCCCAATTGGCCCAGTAAGAGGACTTGTCTTGTCTCGGTCCACAATATTTGTGGTTTTTATTTACATATTGTTGCTTGTAAAGTAAAGTAATACTAGTTCTTGAGTTACTGGTGAATGGCATTGACTGAAACATCCTCGGAAACGTAATCATTAGGGAGTTAATGATATTGACAAATAACCAATTAGCTGATGTAGTTGGTTGATGTGTTGCTGTCAATTTAATTAAAGGTATTTTCTGCTACATATTAGTAGATAGTTAAATTAGCAAAAAGGTTGTTCGATGAATGTTATTTAAATAATGTAACTTGTTGAAAAAACTTGCATTGATTTTAAATTTTCTAATCCATTGCTTCATAAGTTTAATAAGTTCTTCTGCTCAACAATGTAGTTAACGCAATGGACGTGGGTGAACTGTCAAAATGAAAGAAATTGCGAGCAATTGTCATTTCATTGCAATTACCCCACAGTTCCTCCCAAACTTTCAGTGAGAATACGGTCTATTTCAAGCCAATATTCAAAAAGCCTAATGAAACTTCTGTAGCTACAAAAATAAGCCATATAAAATACTATAACATAATCTTAACAATCACCCGGTGACCATAGACATTACCATAGCCTAGCAAAAAACCTCGGTAATTCCATGCGTCTTCTCAGAAAGCTGTGTCAGTTCAGCATATCACATGAGTACATGACTAACGGGGGTCAACGACCCCAACTAATGGATATTCTGGCTCCTACATTTTTTTGCTAGTCTTAAAATGTAAGTACTTTTTCACCCGTAATGATGTTTCATTGAAATTACATAAAGAAATGTGGTCATTAGCTGTCTTTTTCTTCAGAGGATCAATTTTGGTGCCTATTTTAAGATTAGCCACTTATAGATCATAATCTGAAATACCTATTACCTATCTAAGTACTAAAAAATTTGGTACTTACTATTTTTTCGTGTCAAAGTAACTGTGGAATGATTTTAAGATCAATTTAGCTTTATATGTAAGTATTCATAGACTGATAAACCATACCCATAATACGTCTAGAAAAATATATCCAAAAACTTTTACAAGAAACATAACATTAGGTAGGTAGGTACTTTATATTCAAAAATATAATATTATTTGAACCTAACTAAAACCATTAGCAAACTCAAATATGGCGTCGATAAAATCGTCCCCATCGTTGTCGACTGGTAATGTATCCAAGAAACTGGTAGCATTGCCTTATAATATTTTTTATTAATTATTCATTAATTAGGTATAAGTTGTTACTTATGTACATTTAATTTTAATTCTGAATAAACCGTTGCGAATATAAAATAAATAAAATTTAAAACGAACCATCAAATTAATTAAAAGTCTTATGACATAAAAAAGTTATCAATATCATCGTCGATACGACTAATTACATCACTTGTCGATAACTTTCACTTGATAAAGAAACGAACATTAAAAACCTGTTTTTACACAATTTATGTTATAACAGCTACAAGGTTGTACATACTTAATATTATGTAATGTAAATACTTGGTAAAGTTGACACTGCTTACATTAAAAGTAAGTACCAAAACAACAAATTACTGGCAATATCTGAAACTAAAAAAAGTCAAAATAATAAAATTAATATGAAAAATTAAATGAAAGCTGTTTTTATCGTTAAAAATTAAACGTGCTTTTCAGAAAGAAGTTTTGACCCTGAAAGCTGAAACATTTCTCGCGAGTATACTTTTTAATCATAATATAATACCGACCAACTCTAAAGGGTTGCACTATCAGTTTTATAAATCATAAATCAGGCAACCTAAGTTCTAGCTGGCCTTTGGTTCTATCAGTGTAGACGCGCCTTATAAAATCTCTGTTTGTAAAGGAAGAGTGCACATGTTACATAAAGTTCCAATTCCCATCTCAAAGCGTGCTCGTAGTCGCCCCACGGGCAGCACAATGCGATGCACACGCGCAGTGGGTGTCGATGATTTACACCCGCCCGTCTACGGCCAGCTTCATTCATATTTATTAAACTTCGCAGTTTTTTCAATTGTAAATCTTTTCTGTATGATGAACGTGACACGTTGGGATTGCGCTATTTTGTGAGCCCCAGCATTCCAAAAAAAAAAAAGATCATTTTTATTATTATTCTTTGTCAATGGTTATTGAGTTTTATTTATGGGGGGATAAATAAGGTGTTTTATGGTAAATATGCGAGTAATGTATCTATTATTGTAATACTGTACATTTTTTTTGATAGTGCCTATAAAAAAAAATGTACAGTTGTTGATTTTCACCTTTCCCATAAAATTAATATTTAACATATTTTTATAACATGCAATATATTTTAACTTTATAAATAAATACAGTAATATGAGCTTCAGCCCATTACAACCACTTCAGCTTCAATTAATAATATTAATTGACAAAATAAACGAGATGGCGTGAAGCGCGCTTTTGTCGGCGTGAGAGCAACTACGCATAAAAGTTTATACTCCATCCTCTATATGGAGACTTATTATTATCTGTATTCTTTAAATGGATCATGATTATAAGCTGCAGGTGAGGAGTTTGTTATCATTAGTGGATAACATTATATTCATTTCATTGTTGAATATTACTAGTTTTGCCTATCCTTTCAAATAAATCATTTTAATGAAAGACTCTTTTACTTTTGTGAAGATAGGTTATTAGCTTTTTTTTATCCTAATTCCATCTTAGTCTGTAATTCCCGATGAGTCATCATGTTTTTAAGAACGATTTTGGATAATCTGACGTCATCTAAAATTTCCACTAAGCGACTCGGTTAATCATCTAAAGAGTTGAGTATAGTAGTTTTTTAGGGTCCCGTACATCAAAAGGAAAAAACGGAACCCTTATAGGATCACTTCGTTCTCCGTCCGTCTGTCTGTCTGTCTGTCAAGGCCCTTTTTTCTCATGAACGCGTAATATCGTATGTCATGTACCTACTTATTTTACTCTTTGGTCATAAAATAATTAAGTACCTATATTCTTTTGCTTACCCTCTCTCGGCAACTCGTAAATTAATAAGCCTCGCTGAAAACGCGCGCCTATTTTTAAAACGCATCTTATTTTTATTGGGTGCGTACATACCTTCATGCGATCACCTCGTTAGGACGGCATGTGTCTGTAGGTCAACCAGTTCATATAACGTGTGAGATGGCTCAAAATAAGCGGGGTTTTAGTTGAGAGACAAAGTTGAATAGGTTATTAATGTGTTGCAAAAGTGTATGAATAAATAATAAGAAAAAATATAGTTTATTTCTCACCGGCTTATCAACAAGGATTACATAATAATCGTGTCTATTTATTTTCGCTTCTTAAAGTCTTTAAAAAACTATTACGTATATTAAAAAGAAAAAGAAAAAACCGGTTATTCCGTTTATCCACCCCAAAAAATATACCCTATAAGGTGAATACTCGGAAACGTATGTCCGAGAATCCACCCTAGGCCTAGTTATATAAACGGAATTTATGGACCTAGGGTGGATTCTCGGACATACCTTTCCGAGTGTCCACCTCAGGGGGGTGGATAAAGTCAAAATGGTTTAAACATTATCCAGAATTTAAAATCCGCGAGAAAGACTTGTTCTTTCAAATGTAATATTATAATTATGTATTACATAGGTACCCCACCAACATTACCCCCTACTAATAAACGTAATGTCAAATATCTAAACCGTTTTTTCTCCTGTTTCAGTATACACAGACCAGCCAGTATCATCAGCATCCCCGCCAACCCGCGATAAGATTAACGGAGAGGAGAAGGCGAGGTCTCGACGCAGGGATACTTGGGCAGAGCCTACCACACCACCTGTTACTGACGATGGTAAGTCTACTACCTCTACTACCTCTCGGTTGCACGTGCTAAGTCGCCAATTCCTCGCATGCTGGCCGCGCTTAATGATCTCTTGGATTCTAACCCAACTGGCGATCTGTTTGCGGATGGATGGACGGAGATTTTATTTTTTTATATAGGAATTTATGAAAGTGTGGTTAACTGTTTTCATATTCTTATTTTGTATATTTTAATATGTGTTATAATTGTCTGTTTTATTTTTATAATTTTAGTTACTGTAATTGGTTGTAACACAACCGTTGTAATTAAATAAATAAATAAATAAGCTCTATTAGTTTACCAAGATAGCAATGATAGCAGTGATAGCAGTGATAGCAGTGATAGCAGTGATAGCAGTGGTAGCAGTGATAGCAGTGATAGCAGTGATAGCAGTGATAGTAGTGATAGTAGTGATAGCAGTGATAGTAGTGATAGCAGTGATAGCAGTTATAGCAGTGATAGCAGTGATAGCAGTTATAGCAGTGATAGCAGTGATAGCAGTGATAGCAGTGATAGTAATGATAGCAGTGATAGCAGTGATAGCAGTGATAGCAGTGATAGCAGTGATAGCAGTGATAGCAGTGATAGCAGTGATAGTAGTGATAGCAGTGATAGCAGTTATAGCAGTGATAGCAGTGATAGCAGTGATAGCAGTGATAGTAGTGATAGCAGTGATAGTAGTGATAGCAGTGATAGCAGTGATAGCAGTTATAGCAGTGATAGCAGTGATAGCAGTGATAGCAGTGATAGCAGTGATAGCAGTGATAGCAGTGATAGCAGTTATAGCAGTTATAGCAGTGATAGCAGTGATAGCAGTGATAGCAGTGATAGCAGTGATAGCAGTGATAGCAGTGATAGCAGTGATAGCAGTGATAGCAGTGATAGCAGTGATAGTAGTGATAGCAGTGATAGCAGTGATAGCAGTTATAGCAGTGATAGCAGTGATAGCAGTGATAGCAGTGATAGCAGTGATAGCAGTGATAGCAGTGATAGCAGTAATAGCAGTGATAGCAGTGATAGCAGTGACAGCAATGATAGCAGTGATAGCAGACTACCAACTCATAAATGATAAATGATTTATTTCTGTAAGTAGGTTTGGACAAACATTTTTACACGTCATAGGTCTCGAGTTCGAACCCAAGCCACGCACCTCTGACTTTTCCGATTCATGTGCGTATTTGTATAATTATCACTTGCTTCAAAAACGGTGAAGAAAAACATCGTTAAGAAACCGGCTTGCCTGAGAGATATTTCTCGACGGCATGTGAAGCCAAGTCCAGAGGCCCAAGAGGCACATGGCATAAAAAACAATCTGGCAGCACGTTAGTAGCACTAACCACAGGAAAAAGAGAGATCGCCAAAAAATTTTAAAATAGAAAAAAACAACGAGTAATTAGGGCTACCTACAGTCAAGTATGCAGAAATAGATATGGATATGGAATCCTGCCAAAAGAAAATCTAAATAAAATCTGCCTATCACGCTGCACGATAAGCTTTTCACAAGTTGTACCATAACAACCGGTTTTAGGCATTCACATCATTACATCAATCTTCTATTTTTAACCAAGTTTTTTCTCCTCCAGCCACCGTTGGAGTACGCTCACCACTTCTCCAACATCAGCACCAGCAGTATGACGAACAGCTCCGTGACATCGCAGCATCCCTCACCAGACCTCGGTCCAGACGGGCGCTTCCACCTACACTCGAGAGACCTACAAGACTGCCACCCCCAGATCGACTGCCGGTTAGTTACTATGCTCTATTATCCCTTTTTCTGATAAAACATTTGTACAAAATATATTTTGGGATATTTTCGGATAAGTTCCGATTTTTTTATGACGTCACTATTTGATCTTTCTTTTTTATGGTGGGAAATCATCAAATGACTTCTCCCGCTCTGGGCGGAGCGGGAGTGCGTGTCAGACTTTTACTGACTAAAACCTACCCGTGTTCTTTCAGTTGCTATTTTCCCGGTCCAATTTGCCAAAGTCCCGGTATCCCTTTCGGACTATCCCGCAACCCTGGCAGGCACTATTTGTAAAGTAAGAGTCCCGTCACACTATACAGGGTAGATCCCTGTATAGTGTGTAAGGGTAAACGGGAGTCTTATTTTAAGGCAGAAAATCAACAACTTTTACTTCGGGACCAATTCACAAATATGAAAATAAAAAAACTGTTCCATAATACGATCAAAATGTATAGAGCAGCTTTCTTTTTGTTCTCGTTTATCCTAACACACTGTATAGTTTTTGAATTACTATTTTAACAAACAAAAACCCCAATGAATCCTCAAATTAACAATCTTGAATTAATTTAAATCACCTTCTTATACAATAAATAAAGAACTTTCCTTTCTTCTTCGTCGATAACTGATAGCTATTGGAACATATCAGTAGTTATCACTTACTCATCCGTGAAAGTCTTTAGTTGGCAATATTGTAAAACTCACAATCATATTTATTTATTAAACACTTTACTGTACATCACATAAAACAAAAAGGACAAACATATTTAAATAATCGGTTTAAATAATCGGTTGAAGGAATTTGTTTTATTGTATCTATGAATTTATTTTTAGACAATATATACATAACACAACTAACTATTTACATAAAACATGAAAACTTAAAGAACTAACTAACTATAACTAAAGTAAGGCGTCAAAAAATTCCTCCGCATCGCTGTCGGCTGGTAATGTACCCAAGAGACTGGCGGCATTGCCGCGTTGAATGGCAATGCTTAGCTTCTGACCAAGGTAAAAGCCAGGCCTTGGGTCACGGGAAGTGTCAAGCAGCCGTTTGGAGATTTTGTTTTATTGTTTTACGTCTGGGGACGTTTAATATCCCGCAATTGATTATTATTTAATTTTAATCTATGTCTCTTTCAGGCCCGTGGTTCACCAGATGGTGGCGCCCCACCAGAAGAGGCCAGCTCCAGTTCAGCAAGTGAAGGTAGCGAGCCTACTGACGTAGTGGAGCCAACAGAAAATGGAGAAGGAGGCAGGGTGGAACTGCCTGCTGAAAGACTCCTCCACGCAAGAGCAGGGTGGCTGCAAAGACGAGGGCCTGCAGGCTGGTCACGTCACTGGTTTGTGTTGAGAGGAGCAGCCCTACTGTACTTCCGGGATCCGCACGCCGAACATCGAGGACTGATGGATGGGGTTATTGACTTGAGTGGAATATCAAGAGTGGTTGAACTGCCGAATTCTACTAATGGATATGCTTTTGAGACTGAGGTACGTAACACCTCCGACAAAATGTACGGTTTGTTGGTAGCACAAATGAGTCATGGGTCTAATAAATCGTGTTTTGTTTCACAGACTTGGGATGGAAAGCATATAGTCCTGTCGGCGGTAACAGCAGGCATCAGAGCAAACTGGGTGTCGGCAATGAGAAGAACAGCTGGTCTACCTGATACAGGACCATTGTCACTGATATTACGCGAGGATACCGTTGACCAAGCTTCGGAATCCTCCACATCACCCGTTACCCCCGTAACGCCGATCACAGGCAGATCAGCACCATTCTCATCCGACGAAGAATATCGAACGGCTTCCGAAGGTGGCCGAAGAGATAGCGCTGACTGGGGAGACATGGGACCTCAACCACCTCCATCCCCACTCCTTACAAGAACTCCGATATCCAAAGTCAAAGAAAAGGTACGTATCAGGAGTTCTCACCAAGCTCCTCCGCGACCGGACACCCCTAAAGGTGACCGAGACGAAATTGACTCTACCAAAGAAAAAGAACGCACCGTCGACGAGGTTGATGAAAACGAGAAACCCATCGAAGCGAGAAAACGTAGCTACATATCGACTATCGACAAACAATCAATCGAAATAGACGATCTAAGGAAACAACTAAAACTAGCACTTAACGACGTCGGCGCGGCTGAAGCCGAGATAACAAGGCTACAGAAACTAAAAACAGAGGCTGCTTTGCAAGAAAAGAAAATGGAAGAACTGGTAACAACATTGCAAAAGAAAGAAGAGGAACTGTCAGTAAGAACGAAAGAGGCTGAAAACTTAGACGCGATAAAAGAACTATACAACCAAGATAAAAGTCTTTGGGAGAGCAAGTTGACGGAAACGCAGAACTTCTTGAAAGAATCGACTGAACATTGCGAGTTGCTGACGAGGCAGTTAGCTTCAGCACAGGACACGATAGCCCAGTTACAGCGAGAGGTGAACGAACTCAATGAGAAACTGCTAAAGAGTGTTAAAGAAAGTGATAGTTTATACACAAGGATACGCGATCTTGAAGGAAGATCACTTGTTGAGTCAGCATTACCAACTAAAGAGAAGAGAAAGAGCATAGGGTCTCTCAGCGACCTCACGAACTTGAACCAAGACATGAACTTAGAATCGATGGAAAAAGACAGGCTAATAGAAGAGTACGCGGAATTAAGAGACCGATTCGTGAAGGCTATTGAAGAAATAAAAGCCATGAAGAAGGAACTGCGTGACTCACATAACATGTACGATGAGCTCGAAATCACTAATCTCAAGTTAAGGAATGAGATGAAGCTTAGGGAGCAATGCAGCCGATCAGAGATAGACCTGATGGCAGCCCGCATACTCGACCTGACGCAGAAGTTAACTGCTTCAGACAAACAAGTCCGAACGTTAAAACACAAAATCCAAAAGTCTGAATCTAGAGAGAAACGACGCAGTCTGTCGTTAAAAGGCAGAGAGTCCTTCACTCTAGGTAAAGAAGTGGAAGAGAAGTTAACAGAGCTCGAAAACAAAATCACAATGCTCGAATCTGGCGAACCGGTCCCAACGATAAACTCTCCCTCCAAAAGTGCGTCACCTGCCAAAGAAAAAACATCCAAATCTGAAACCACTTCGGACGAAAAACGGATGAAACGCCTCGCCGCTCGACTGAGGAGGAAGTCACTCGATAGTGCCACTAGCTCCGAGCCCATGAAGATGCTAGTAAGATTGAGTTCGCTAGAAACCAAAGTAGCCTCCGCCTTGGAGAACCGCAAGGACCTCACAAACTCCTGCGAGTCTTTAAGTCAGGTAACCAGATCAGTAGAGAGTCCATCTTTAAATGAGAGCCCTGAGACTTCCAGTATTGGCACGCAGTCACAGAGGCATCTCCTAGAGAGGCTACAGAGTCTAGAGAACGTAGTAATACACTCGAGAAATAAGGTGAACGAGTGCCTCTGCCAAATGAGTGCGATGCGAGCGGCGAAGTCTCGAAGATCACCCTCGCCGAGTCTCGAAAAGAAATACAGCCTTAAATCGATGGAGAAGTGTCTGACAGACGTTAGCAAGAGGCTACAGGAGTGCTTCGACAAGTGCGTCGTTGACTTTGACCAAAACCAAAACAATAATCAGGAAGAGGTGAACGACAGTGTCGCTCAGGTGGTCGTACAGCTGGAAGAACAACTGAGAACGAAACTCCTGGAGATATCCAGGAGAAAGGCGGCGTTGTACGAGGCAGGCGAGCTGACGCAGAGGAAGAGCCTGGAGATCCTGGCCGAAAAACTAGCGTATGAAGCAGTCCTCGTCGGCAGGATACAGGAGGCGCTCGAGTCCTCGAATGGCAGCAGATTCTTTGCGCGATTGATTAAGTCTGAAATTATCGAAACTAGTCAACTAATAGATAACCTCAAACGCAAGATCAACGGCGAGAGCAGCAAGGGTGGCACAGGCACCAGGAGCTCGCTGGACTACCTCGCCATGATCCTCACGAGGAAAATCGACATCGTCAACGGATCGCAGGAGGCGCGCGAGAGACGTCGCTCCGAACTCATAATCCACGGAGCTGACCTCGAGGCGCTCAAAGCATCTCAGCGTGAAGTCGCCGAAGCGGTCGACCGGTACAAGAGCGAGAAGCTAGCCGAGCTATGTTCCGCACTCGCATGCGAGACACTCAGCTACGCGGCGCCGGCCGACGGCGACATCGAGAGGCAGCGCTCCAACCTGGAGGCGGCGCGCGTGCGGGAGGCCTGGGCCTCCGCGCGCGACGCGCTGGGCGCCGAGCTCGTGCAGGCCGAGGTCACGCGCGCGCTGGCCCGCGCCGCCGCCTCGTGCGACGGGCGCCTGGAGCACGCGCGCCGCACGCGCCTCACGCTCACGGCGCAGGACCGCGCCGACCTGGAGCTGTGGTGGCAGGCCGCGCACGACCACCTGCGCTGCGAGATGGACGCCGCCGTCAAGGACATCGCCGCCAGGTACCGCGCCTGCCTCACGGAGCGCCGCCCGCGCGACCCGGAGCCCGGCCCCGACTCGCGCGCGCTGCTGGCGCAGCTGGCCGAGGCCCTGGCCCAGCGGGCCCTGGTGGACGCGCGCGTGGCCGTGCTGGACGGCACGTACCGCGCCAGCTCGCCGCGCGCCGCGGGCCCGCGCCGCTCCGCCGAGGACGCCGTGTCCTCGCTGGAGGCGGACCCGGCGCAGGAGGCGGAGTTCGTGTACCTGTTCCAACGATTCTCGACCGAGTGCCGAGCGCTCTTCTCCAGTGACTGTTCGGGTAACAGTGAAGACTCGATGAAGATCGGCGAGAGCCTCGAGCGGGTGGAGGCGGCCGTAGTGGAGGTGGCGCGGCAGCTGTGCGCGCGCGGGGAGGAGGGGGCGGAGCGGGAGAGTCGCGAGGCGTCGCCCGCCGGAGCCGCGCCCCCCGGCGCCAGCGCGCTCGATCGCATCGACGCGCTGCGCCGCCGCGTCGAAGCTCTGCAAGCGCTGGTGCCCTGCCAGCACTGCAAGCAGCTGCAGGACGCGTTGGACAGGTGAGATACATGTAGTCCAGTTCAGCGTATGTATTAATATTTTAAAAAACTCTAAAGAACAGTCCCACTTACCCCTACTTTTGCCTCAGACTCCACGAGGAGCGTGCTCGCGGGGAGTGCGCACTAGCTCAGCAAGCGCACGCACTGGCCGCAGCGCGTCGCGCACGCGCACAGCTGCAGACGCAGCACGAGCGCGAGCGCGCGGGCCTGCGCGAGCGCGCGCGCACGCTGCAGCGCCGCCTGGCCGCGCTGGACTCCGAGTACTCCGCGCAGCTGGAGAACTTGCGAGCCGCTTATCAGGTACATAAAATGCGCGTCGATGTATATTTTGACTTCAATCACTAAGCTAGTATATACTTGATTTCAGAATCTTAATCAAAAACATTATATTGCCACTTAATTAATCATCTACTTTAGCAGTAAGCAGTTTAAGTTGATTTTTGAGTAAACATAAATGTTGCTTGCAAAAATAAATTTTCATTTGTCATATTATATGTTAAAACTTGGGCACTAAACTAAACAATGTATTTAAGGAGTCGTAATCTTAGCTTTGACTGTCTATTTTAAGATTTTTTCATCGAATTTAGCAGTACTTAGATGTTCATGGCGTGAACGTGACGACCTCTAAGTGAAGTCGTCGTTCGTCTCAAAGTACTCTCCGAAAGCTCGAGTTTCCAGTCCACACAATCCTCACGAGTCCCCTGTCCCCCACAGAGCGCAGTAGCCGCGGACACGCACGGCGACGGGCTGCGCGCGCGCTACCAGCAGGAGATCGAGCAGCTGCGCGCGCTGTGCGAGAAGGGGCTGCTGGCCATGGAGAGCTCGCATCGCCGCATCGTGCGCGAGATGGAGGACAAGCATCGCGCCGAGCGGGAACAGCTCAGGTAACTAGCGAAAGACTTGGCCAAAAAGTTTCCCTGATCTTCTGTCCTAGGCAAAAAGCCCCATTGGTCTTTCGCCTCCTGAGCCATCCCATCTTATCTGTATTCAGCCTCAAAAGGCCATAAGATCCCGTGAGGGGCAGCAGGGTACCCCAGGTGTACAGAACGATTACCCATATTATGTATTATTCCAGCATGTCGATTGATAGACGCGAAAACAATAAGTTCGTGGTTAAAAACCCCTAATTTCTAAAGCTGCGTCTAATTACTCGAAATTTTTGTTGTGAAACTTCAAAGACTTTCGAAGCTCTCGAAAATCCGTATCTTGATGTCCCAATTTTACCCCTAATAATCTGTACTTTCAGGCTAGACAAAGAGCAGGCTCTAGCAGAGGAGACCCGCGCGACGCTGGCGGCTCTCGACGCGATGCGCAAGGCACACGAGAGCGAGGTGCGGCGAGAAGTCGACAAGTTCAAGGCAGAATATCTCAGCAGAGGCGCGCATAATGGAGAGCTCACACAGCTCAGCTCGAGACACCAGTAAGTTACTTGGGTTTTGGAGCTTTTGAACTAAAAATGCCGCGTACCTCAAATCATTTCTTTTATAGTTTAAAAAAAAGATTTTTTATTAAACAGTTTTTTGAGTTCGTAATTGAAAGTGAGTGATAAAATATATCTCTGAATTTGGATGTAGGAATGAAATAAATGATGGCACCCTCTAATGGAGGAGATGAAATTGTGTGTCTTTTTGTGTTAATGAATATACCTCTTTAATTATTTTTTTAACCTTAGCGAATCTGTCATCTTGTACTACGATTTAAAACAATAAATTCAACCAACCTTCTCTTATTGTATCAGAGATCAGAACCACAACGATGAAGCTAGCTTGGGTTCCAATTTCCACCATATACCCATGTATGTATTACTCCCCTTCCATACAAATACTTCATAAAACCGTTCCCCAAATAGTAAAGTCTTTTAGTAATCTTTCCAGGCAAGAGATGGAGGAGATAAAACGGGAGATACTCTCCCTCTCTGAGAAGTATTCCGTGAAGTGCGTGGAGTCGGCTGCGTTGGAAGAGAGACTGGCGACGGCGACTGCGCAGCTTACGCAGGCGCATAACCATATCATGCAGCTGGATGCCAGGTACGTATGCTGATGAGAGCATAAATAAAATATAAAAAACAAAATACTTTATTTCACATAAACCTACATGGGCAGTTATGAAACGTCAGAAGCTAGGTGCACGGTTCCAATTGGTCGTTTCCTATGGAGAAGAGCCGGCAAGAAACTCCACCGTTACTCTTTTAAAAATAATTGGCTTTTACAATATTTTTTTTTTTTTTTCATAGCATACTACATTTATTGGGGGGCGAAAAAAAAACTGAAGTTTTTGTAACTGCAAATTATTTATCCAAGAGTAAAATACAATAGCCGTATATATATTTAGTAACCTATTCCGCTTAACTATTCTTCAAGAGTCATAAAAAACTCTGTAAGAAATCGACACGTGTTTCACCTCTCAACGAGGCATCGTCAGGATGACGAGCGCTGGACGCAGAGACTCTCCAGCTAGCTAGCCAGCCAGCTCTCCGTCCAGCGCTCGGTTTGGCAACACGTCGTGTTCTGGTTTGCAACTGGTCAATCGTCATCCTGATGATGCCTCGTTGAGAGGTGAAACACGTGTCGATTTCTTACAGGGTTTTTTATGACTCTTGAAGAATAGTCAAGCGGAATAGGTTACTAAATATTTCTACGTCTATTGTATTTGATAATGGATTTCCGCAAAGTCACGCCTGAATCAATTAACTATATTATCCAAGAGTCCTAATCTTTGAAGGCAAAAATTATGGACTAAACAAAAGTGGCTATATCTTATTGGTGATCTAACTGGTCTCATGAAAATTGGGTCTTGTGATGCCCATGTGCATTGAAAGACACGGATTACCTAAGCCTGTTGTTATTAGATTGAAGATTATGACACGACATACCAAACCAAAAACTGTTTTATAACATATTTACAATTTGTTATTTCTTTCATTACAGAAACAAGCAACTCCGCGCCCACCTAATATCGGAAGCCAATGAAATGAAGAACTCAGAAGCGTCCACTCTCTCCCAGCTCATAGAAGAGACTGGCTCGGTACGTCAACGTCTCTCGCTACTTTTTTAATTTTATTCACACCGACACCACGGTGCACGCTTGTACAGCCTATGCTAGCTTCTCTTCACTTGACCATAAGGCAAAGGCCACACGCTTGCATGACCATACATCGCACATAACAGTTATATCACCGTTCGAAAATGAACTACCAAAAGTTCTAAAGTATAAATATAATATAGTATCTCTCGTATCGTAATATTTAGTATTCCCGTTTTAAACGACACTGTCAATTTTCTTTTTTAAATATTTCAGTATTTAATTTTACTTTCTTGCTGTCGTAATATTGTTTTTGTAAATACCTACAATTCTTGACGATTCAAATATATCTAAATTTCGCACAAATTGAGCTCAATTAAAATGAAACCGTTTTTTACAATTATATTCTAAGTAATCGAGCCATGAATACTTACCAATTCACTTACCCCAGTAATAGCTATTAAGTCCTTGGCTCAATTCGCGCGATCATGTGTAGTATAGAACTATTTCACATTTCTTGGAGCATATAAATTGGAGACGACTTGGCAATTACTGAAACCAGTATGTATAAGTCTTCATAAAAGGGCCAATAACTCATCCTAAATAACTCAGTCCCCAATCAGTAACTCTGCTGTCAAAAATCAACAACTCAAATTACAGCGACTAAAAGATTTAAAAATTTAAAAAACAAAGGTCACATCACAGTATCAGGGTTTATAAAATTGGTTTTAAGAAACCGCAGATCACATGGCTGCATGCTCTGAGGTAGCAATTAAAACTATCTCCAGGGTTTCTTTCGGTTTTGGCTTACATCATTCACACACCCACGAAAAACAACATGCCGTCTCCAATTTCCATGCTCCAACACGTAGACTCTATCCCATATTGTAAGCAACTGGCGTAACGGTACATTGTATGGGGTGCACTAACAGCATGGGAGGGCGGCGCCGCTGTGGAGCCACCTGCGACACCTCGCAGCCGTCTGGCAGAGGGCAGGCAGCAACGCAGGTACACACTATGCTACCAGTCTACCATGCTATGGGTTTGGTTGAGGGAGGAATGATCGATTATTAGTTGTAGCACTGATTTAAAACATATTTTTAATTATTTCTGGAGAAGCTGTGTTCGCGTCTATGCTATTTCATATGTGGAATTTCGAATTGCCAGGTACTGCTCTGTTACTTCTGCAAATCAAATATCCACTAGGTATGGTCAACAACAAAGGTCGATTACCACTTCAGTGTACTTCACCTCACTTCATCATAATTATTGAGCAAAATATCAAGAAAAATCATGCGGGGCTGTCTTTGGGAACTGCCGATAGAAGTGAAAATTAAGTAACATTCATTCATTTCTTCAAGCGTGACAATGACGCGAGTTCCATGATTTTTGTTCACCCAAAAAGTGCTCAACGCGCCTAAAGAAAAAAACTTGTAGCTATTACACTGCAGACCTGGAGATGCCTTTTTTAATGATTAGCACAATCATAATTTACTAACTTAGTTATAATGTGTGTGTGTGCTGACAATTTATGAAATGTAAATTATTCATAATATTCATAATTACATGAAATTCTGAAAATTAATGTGTCTAATAATTTTGGGTCTTTTTATAAAGTATTTAAACGTAACAGTGTGTTATTGCTGACCCTACCTACTATGGTTTTTGTTATGTTGTTAAAGATAACTCCAATAATCGACAATTTCACAATTTTAACAGCATTGCGGTTTTCTATGTTTGTCCCTTACTAGAAACACCAGACTATAATATTTATCACTACAAAGGGAATAAAGATTGTAAATATTCTTGTAATTTCGTATCAAAGACTAAAAAAAAAGAAATATTTGTTTTTTTTTAAATATTGTTTTTGACAATCCCTTATCACTAACAAAATGCTTTTGCAGCCTAATAATTCCACATTCCAAGACAAATAAATTGCTTTTGGGGCGCCTAACAATAATAAACACAACAATCCCATAAACCACTTTTTTGTTAATTGTCAATTGAGCAATAGTTATATCAATGGAATATAATAATATCAATGATATATTATTATAGACGAAGTCGTCCCGGACGAGCCCCCTGCTGGAGGCGGCGAGACCGGCGCGCGCAGCCAAGATACAGTACGCGAAGACAGAGAGCACCAGAAACCTGCAGCTCTCACCCGTCCAGGTAAATACAAGTTTTAATGTTTGCTACATGTATATTTCGCCGTTTGAATGACGTTAAAAGGTGGCGCTGTTGTGCAATTGTTTTTGAGGAATGTCATGAAAAAAAAAATGGCGATGTTAATTCTGATTTTGGCCACGCGCCAAAAGAACCTACTAGAGGGAGGGTTTAAATAAAATAACTAGAGAAGATTTTTCGAAAACATTACCCTCCTTCTGGGGCAGTCGGGTAAAAAACAGCGCTAATCCCCTAAAATCCAGTTCAGACTCCCAGACAATTATCAAGTTTTGAAACAAAAACTCATATCATACCTACATACGAAATTTCAAAGTCCATTTATACCAAAATTGATTTAAATACCCTTTTTATTACAAATGGTCCCCTAAATATCAAGTTAGACAGCATTCAACGGTAAAGTTGTTATTTGATTGTAACTAGCAATGAATTTAGATTATCTGAGAATCTGAATTCAAGTACCTAATTGAGAGAAATGTTATGATTTTCAACCAAGTTTTTCAAGTGAAAGAGGCGAAAATCCAAGTAATATTTTTTTTTTAATTTTTCTTTTTCGCAATATATGAACGTTTTGGCTTTTGGCCCTTCTTTCGACCATATCACAGTCTAACCTAGCATTGCTTGAGAAATAATTAACCATCTAGACGTATGTTTTCAGAACTAAAAGCGCCAAAGCGCTGCTCGGTAAGCGGGCGAGCGACAATCGCTCCGCTCGTGGGCATGGTCGCCGAGCGCAAGAAGCGCTTCGAGCTGTAACCTACTACGACCGACGCGACACTGTACGTCGCAGACACCCACCACGCTTGCACCTGGCCACTCGCTTCAACCCCACCCACGACACAAATATATACCCCGATATATAATCACAAGTGGATAGGTTATTGAGATAACTGTATTTCTCGGCAAATGCCTAAATATTTAATCGTCGTCAATGGTAGCTTAGTAACTTAAAAAAGCTTAATAGCATATATCCAACAAATATATTTAATAAAAAAGCAAATTTGTTCAACTAAAACGTCTCTACTAAGTTATAAAACCCAAATGAGTTAATTAAACGACGTATAGGGACTGTATGCTATCAACGTACTAATGTTTTAATTATTATTTAATATGTTAAGACCAAATACACTTTCTACCATAAAAAAACAAAGTGGCCAGACCTTTACTCCCACCACACTATTGTATATAATCTTTGAGATCGGTATATAATGTACTAATTTTCTAAGTTGTAGTTTTAGTCGATTCGGTTAGTGATGTGACTTGTGTAAATTATATACTTAATGTAAATACTAACGATTGTATCCTCATTGTTTGTTTTCTGTATGTTAATCTTTAAGACGTTGTTACCAAATATTTCTTTGTATTTTAATGTGTTTTGCAAGCATTGGGGACGCAATTATCGGTAAAACAATTAATTTAAAAAGTTTTTTTCTCTCGAGGTCTCGAACCTAACTGTATTATTTATTACTCTATTTATTATGTTTATTTTGTATTTATTCTGACTAGGTATACTCTCTTACTCTCCTTCTTTACAAAGTCTCTCTAAGATTGTACTGAACCCGATGGTTGCGTCTCCAGAGCGACTTGATACATTCTAACCGTGTTTTGAAAGCGTGGACTTATTTGTATGTGTGTCTAGAATTTATTACTAAAGTTTTTTAATCGTTTTATGGCATTTATAATCCATATTTCGGCAAAAAAATACGATTTTTCATAAAACATGATGAAATCATTAAATAAAATATTGTCGAGAATAATTTAAGTTTTGGAAAGTAAATGCCAATGAGCGGTTAGTTATAGAGGCATATTTATATACTTTATATTATCTTAAAATTAACATGTTTACGAAAATAAAATATATAATTCGCGTTAATTTTGACTTTGAGCTCCACCTCGTAGCGTGTGCAACTGTTACCATTCTCCTGACTCTGGGCATTGAACCGTCTTCCAACGCACCTCCACATTGTTGTGTATAGATAAACACTAACTAGCGGATAGTTTTATGTACCTAATATCTAACATGTCACGAAAAATTGTATACATAATTTATAAATGGAATAAATTGCTCAATGTTATCTAGTGGGTTAAAAAATGTTATACCAAAACTATAGTATGCATTGTAAGTAATACATGAGTAAACGACAATATAAATGTAATTCTTCACGGCTATAATAAATTAACTTATGTTACTTGAGCTTTTATATATACAGTCGGCGGCAGATTATGTACGTTGTGTTCCCTTGTTTTGTATGTGTGTTGACATATCTAGGCTGTCGACTGTACTAGTTGACGTTGTGTTTATAATAACATATAAAATGAACAGTAAACTTACATAATACAAAAATATTGTTGTTTTATTGAGTCCATTTTCGTTATCCAACCTGTTAGCCCGGGGAGCAATGAAAGAGTGGACTATATTTTAGGCAATGGTTTATTACTGTCTGATCTTTACAAATTAGAACCTTCCCAGACAAACAATTAAATAATTAAATCAGAGAGGAAGATCGTCCGTCGCGGTGGAGTCCGTGGAAGCGAGTGGTCATCGAGTCGAGGCGTGTCATCGCCGCGCCGCGCCTCAACTTGTCGATGACGCGTTGATTCTCAACAAACCCATATAGAGAGTGTATCAGAAAGGTGTTGTCAAATTTCAGTTAAGGCTCATAAGGTCTTATTGATTATTATTTATTCAGACTATTAAACCTGTTAAGTGTCCAGCGCCGGCTCTAGCCTTTGATCAGGGAGGAGACAGATTGTCTTTCGGCGTCCTTTGATCGACACTTTCATTTCCCGTAAATTCTACTTCGGTTTCATGTTAAATACTTAATAGTATATTGTGATACAAGTGTGCAGTATTGGACATTACACTTGAGGCGGTAATGTAAATCAATGCACACGCGTTCCATATCGTCATTGATAGTCCAATTCCGCGTAACTAACATTGTTAAATACCGCGGATGTACACTTTCACAAATTTTAAAGGAGGGTCAAAAACAGAAGATCACAAAAACTAATCGGCCGAATTTTGAACGAACTTGAGTCTAGGACCCTTTCGTTCCCCTTGATCATATCAAAATTCGGCCATTAGTTTAGTGATCTTCTGTTTTTTGACCCTCCTTTAAAATTTGCTAAAGTGTACATCCGCGGTATTTAACAATGTTAGTTACGCGGAATTGGACTATCAACGACGATATGACGTTTTTCAACAAACTTGCGAGGAAAAGAACAGACTTGTTATAAGAACATAAGCTACAATAACGTACCTAATTAGTTACAGAGATACTTACGTATGATATAATACTGCCACGGGTGGCAGGTGGCGGTGGGGTATGAGGCGCTTTCAAGCGCGCTACCAAGCGTATCTATATTTTTTGTATTGCACATATGATTATTAAAGCCTTGTATTTAAAACTGCTCGCCGCTTCGCTGCAGGCCGCTGCCAGTTCAGTGTGAATTGAGCTGTCTGTACGTGTTTGATATTATATTTGATATATGTAGTGTTATTCAAAAATTAAAAAGATAAACATTGACAAGAAATAACTTTATTTCACAAATTTATAAGTAACTTGAGCTTCTAAAAAAAACTTATAAATAACAGGAGCTTCTAAAAACAAAATAACTTTTTAAAAAAATATTTCAGCTGTAAAGCTACGTTTACAAAATTAAAACTTACATAAAATGAAATTAAATAAAACTAAATTATTAAATAAAAATACATGTATGATAAAGATTACGTTGAAGTGAATGTGATTATTCACTTCTTTCCTTTTTTTTTCCCTCTGGTTTGAGTGGTTCGAGTTCCGGTTCGGGAGGTGGAGTGGGGGGTAACTTCCTATCCGGCCATTTTTGTTTTATATAGTCCACCATTGAGTTTATACTTACCGGTCCAGCACGTCCGCGACCCCGTGTAAATTCGTCCCCCCGTCCCTTGTCGATGAAGTGCCAGCCCGCGCCGCAGCTGAGCACGTAGCTTTGAATTCCCCAGATAATAATAACGATGATATTTTTATCCAGCCCGTCCCGCCTTGCCGTCCTCCCGTCAGTGATGCGCCCTAAGCCGAGGTTCGTACCCCACAGGGGGTGCCCTTAGCGAGTGCACACTTAGTTTGTAATTTAGTATAGTTTGTTTGCCCCTGGCTGGAGGCTTTAAGTTTAGGAGCTTAAGGCAGCCACAGGAAAGTCCGGTTAAGTAGTCACGGATTCAGAATCCAACTACGAGATGCCCTAGTTAATAAAAAAAAAAATTATACTTACCAGTTTCATTTTAGGATTACTTTGAGGCGGTCCCGGAAAGACGTTACACAGTTCGTCCACAAGATCTTCATCTAGATGAGCTCCACCCAGCCCTAAAGCGACGAATAAGTCTTTTGCAGTCATTATGTCATATTTTTCTTTTTGCATTAAAAGCGCAATCAATGCAATATCAGCCTTGTTGTTTTTCGGTTTTTTTGTAATATACTCAATTCTGTCGAGCACTATTCCCCTAAAGTCTGGCCCTTTAGCTTTAAAAACACTTTCAACGCCCCCGTACGTGACGATTAAGTTTTTCTTCGATTTCTTTTGTTTTGTTTGTTCGAGCAAAGATACAAATGTTTCATTAACGACCACGTTCTCCATTAGTAAAATTTTCACTTTCGAACCAACCTTCGCTACCTTATCCATAACGTTTAAAGCGTCACTAGGGGATAACGGATTATATGATAAATTCAACGTATTCAATTTTTTTGCTTTTGTTAAAACTCCTACAATTGGCGTAATAGCTTCTCCTTCTAGTTTGTTATTACTGAGATTTAGCTCATTCAAGCGCGGGCACAGTAAGATGTGTTTTAAGGCCTGGCTGATCCGAGGGCCAGTCAAGGAGTTCCATGACAAATTCAACACTTTAAGACAAGTACTTTCTGATAATTGTACGAGAAACGGGTAACCTCCTACACTATACATTGAGTTCCACGAAAGGTCTAAGTGAGTAATATTGTTATGGGTTTCGAATGGTTCTACTAATAACGCGAATCCTTTCCCACTTATGTTATTGTACCTTAAATTAAGATTTTTCACAGTAAGTCCGAAAAGTATAGCGCTTGCTAAATACTTCATCGCTGCGTCGCCCAACTTGTTATAACTCAAATCAAGACCCTTGAGTGTTTTGCTAAGGTGCAAGCTATTAAACAATCGTCTGGCACCTTGAGGGCCAATTCTGCAACCACGCAAATTAATTTCAGTAATTGTGTTTGTCAAAAGCATATTTCCCATATGATAGCAGGCATCATCGTTTAAAAAGTTATCATTTAGATTTAATACTTTTACTTTCTTATTGTATTGCAAAGCTTTGGCCATTGCCCGGAATCCATCTGGATTGATGCAGTAATACCGGAGATCTATTCGGCTTTCAAGGAGCCCTCTATAGAAACTTCTGACTGGACACTGATTCATCTCCTCGCAGAGAGCTAGGTACAAGGCTTGTCCATCCTCCGAGTATGTTATCACATCTTCAGGTTTAAACAAAGCGTCCTCTATTCCTGGATCTTTGATCGCCGGGTAACTGTAGTAAGGGTGTCTCATCACGGAACTGGTAGACATAGTTATGTACTTTCCGCATATTTCTCCGCTACCAAGGTCATACAACCCGTCGTTAAATAAAATTTTCTTCTTGTTTTCTTCAGGCGCTAATATTTCCAATGAAGACCAGAGTTCCATCGGCGGATCCTCAGAACTCACCACGGATTGGACTGAGTAGACCACGTCGACCTGCACTGTCTCAGTGTTGCTGTCGTCTGAATCCATTTTTATTTAAAGTGATGATTGAATTCGGACAAAGAAAATAAATAACATACACAAAATAAATCTACTAAAAAGTAAACGTTTCAGTTATTCACACTGACAATCCAGCCCAGACAGATTACTATAGATTGTCAAAATAGTACTGACAGGGATTGAGATTGATGGAATCAAAGGATTATTCGACCTTAAAAAAAAAAACACCGTTCCTGTGTTTCCTTCGCACTAAGGCTAAGAACTCACGGAGCGGTTTTCACCTGCGCCCGCCGCATTCGCGGGCCCGCAGTTTCTGTAAGATGCGCGGGTATAAAACGCGTCGTGTAATTTGCTCTTACTTTTTGCATATAAATCTACATCCTACAAAAGCGGCGCGCCCGCAAACGCGGCGGGCGCGCGTGAAAACGTGAGTTCTTAGCCTTACGTTCCTTGGACACCTTTTTGAACAAGTATTTGAAAATCCGGCCAAATGCGTGGTCTGTTCACAGTTGTCCCACAATTGGGATGAATATATAAGTACAAATAACCCCCCCCCCCCCCCCCCCCGAAATGCGAGAAACCAGAATCTCAATCCAGAGATCGACCCTCTAGGACCCTCTCTCTACCTCCTTATACAGATAATTGTAATCTATTCCGCTTAGGCGTACTTTACAGTCTACAATACCAGTAAAAGTATGCATAAATACTGTATTTTTATAGACTCTGACTTTGTATTGAATAAATAACTTCAGCATTCTCTGGGATATACTAACCTCCCCCAGCCTCTCCCAGGCGGAGTGCAAAAATTTTCGAGCTCGCTTCGCTTGCACTTGCATCTTTTTTGCTTCATCCTTCTCAGACTATAAATAGATAAGTTAGGCTTAAGCTACTTTAAGAAATTCGTTGTTAACCCCTTTTCTCTCCTTATGTATTAGACTTATGAAATAAATTATTATTATTAGACTTTTCTGCATATTGAGTCGATAAAGTTAAACTTCTCTTTCTGTATGATCGGTCAAAGAGAAAGAAAACCTAACTCCTTCGAAGCTGGATGCTAAAAATTTCGAGCTCGCTTCGCTCGCTATATTTATGTTAAGATTTCCGTGAAAGACGAAAATACTCTTTTTTAAATATTTGTATTTACTATTTTTCTACCTTCTCTGAAATCAGAAATAGGTACTTAATTTCTTTTAAAAATAGTTTGCATTATCCCCCCGGAATGAATTCCTGGCTACGGCCCTGATGACATCTGTCACATTTACGAAGCTTGGGACCAATGTAGAAGTACTTGATTTATTACTTGAGGTATTGTGTTTACCTAAAAATAACTAAGTGTTATTTTTGTACTTGTAAAATTCATTAAAAAGTTATTACCTACTATAAATTATTATGTAATATTTAATAAAACTTGTAGCATATTTTATTTTTTATATTGCTATTTTAATATAATAAGCCGTTTCAACCAAAATATATGAACATCTATGATTTGTTTAAAATGACGGTAGATGTTTAACATAAAGTGACTTTTGTAGGATATAAAAAGGATTGTAAGGACGTTATCGAGTCAGTCATTGCAACCAGTCACACGGACGCGTTTCAAATACGGCCGACATTGCCGCTAGCCGATCAAGGCACATATAGTGAGGGGTCCGCAGTGGCGGACCACGGTATTGGCGCCGCGGGCGAGAGGCGGAGCCCCGAACCCGCCGAATCTATACTTATAGTGCATTACAGCTACTTCTAACACACGCGAAAAATAACTTTAATTTCGGCAGTCGGTTTGCCACCGACTTCCGGCATTAGAGTAATTTTTCAATTTTGAGTTGTGGTACCTACCCCCACACAAATTCGAATACCACTATCTGTAAATAACAGTGATAGGGAATTTTTATAACATCATCCACATAGACATTTTTCAAAATCGGACCACAGTTAACGAAAATATCGATGGACATCTCATATAAAAAAAAAACATACATACAACAAACATAAGTAAATCAATTTTAAAATCGGGTAGATTCGCAGATTTCACCCACCCAAATAATACCGATTTATCTATCGGACCTAGGTAGTTTAGGAGTATGAGTAACAGGGTGAAAAGTTCACTCATCCTGTATAGAAAAGGGAGGATCCTCCGACCAGACGGGTGGGTGTTGTCTGGCGGGCAACTGCCCAACGATTGATGTCTTGAAGTTGGGTTCGCACGGAAAACTCTAATTGCGCGATGCAGGATTTTGTGTGACGTCAGGTCTTTGATGCGTAGTTCGTCTGTGGCAATGTAGATGCCGCCACAGTATTATAACTACTGACTCGTTAGTCTTGTATTCCAATTCTTTGTAGGATAATCGATAAAATCGGCTCAGCGAAAATCCTAGAACTATGTATTGTAGAAGTTAAATTTAATTAAAAATTTAAAATCCCCCGACAAAAACAAAAGCATCTAATAAACGATTTTTTATAGCTAAGAACACTCGATCAATTCACCTTTCAAACAAAACCAAAATCAGTTCAGCCGTTTGGCAGTTACGATGATGCAAACAGACACAGATACACACGTTAAACTTATAAAGTCTTATAACACCCCTCTTTTTCCGTCAGGAGTTAAAAGGCTTTGTTGTTCCTCAAACACTGACGATTCGAATGTGCCGAACAAGTGTTTAGCACGGAGCACGGCTAACGCCATTTGCGACGATTTTATTTTATGTCTATGCTACTATTTGTGCACATCCCCATATGCCTCTTCTGATGTATGTAGATGTACTCGTCTCTAAGATAAAACAAAAATATATGCTTGTTGTTCATTTTTTATTGTGTCATACAATAAATATTTTCTAATTACAATATACTTACAACAAAAAAATAACTATATCGGCAAGCGGTTTACAACTTAAATACAAAATAAGCGTCGTTGACATGGCAGATTTTGAACTCTGACTTCGCGATTTAGTTTCCAAATATGTTTTTTTGGAAAAATAACTTTAAAGTTCAGTTTGCGCTACAATTGCAATTTTTTGTCTTTTTCACTATTACTAGTCATTCTGAAACCAACTTAATTTACACTAGAAAAAAGTTGATGTTTGCTTAAGAGAAGATAACATCAATTGTAAACAAGGATTTGTATATAGAATACGACATGTGGGTCGTCCTGCGCAAGCACACCATTACAGGTATACCGTAATTAACTCCAATAGATCTGAGACTAATTTCGTCTGACAAAATAAAACGGTGACATAAACAAACGTTCAAAATCTGCCAATTACTACTTAAACAATAATCATAGCCTACATTGTGATAAATGTCGTACAACAAAAACGAAATATTAATTCTTATTAAAGGTATTTTTAACATCTAGCAAATACATTATAATCAATAATTAAAATAATCCCATTTGTTACTTTTTAACTCGTTCTTAATCCATTGCTTCATTTTTTATTCTTTTTACCTATTGTTGTACAGTAATAGTATTCTAGGTGCATCGTATTCATATGTAATTATATACATGGATGGATACAAAATATTGTAAAACGTTTTTTTAAAGAGTAGCGGTGGAGTTTCTTGCCCATTCTTCTCCATACGAAAACTACCTTTTGGAAGGGGCAACTACAATCAGTTCTATTTCTTTCTTTGTTTTGACGTTCAAAAGTGCCTTTAATATACTAATTGAAATAAATTGTTTGACTTTGACTAAGTCATCTTAACACACATATCTTTATAGAGTACTTAATGCGAGATTTACAGACTGCCCTTAAGACTTTATTTTGGTAAGCAATGTTAGTTTCATACGAATTTATTGTTACCCATATTCGTATAAAACAGTTGCTCACATTCACGTAGGGCAGATTTCACCAATAAAACTTATTGCGATCAGCAATCTAAACCGCGTTCAAGAGCTGTCAGTCCTCATACGCACAAGCGGTTAACCGCGGAGGCGGCAAACCACGCGGCTAGCAGCTTTTTCATTTTTTAATATGCAACCGCTTATGGTTCATAATCATAATCAGCCTATAATGTTCCCACTGCTGGGACACAGGCCTCCTCTCTGTGAGAGGGAGCGGGCCGTAATCCACCACGCGGGCCCAGTGCGGGTTGGTAGATGTCACATGTCTAGGACATGCCGGTTTCCTCACGATGTTTTCCTTCACCGTTTTGAGAGCAGTGGCGATGAAATAATTTACACAAAGTAAAGCGCCTGTCAGGGTTCGAACCTACGACCTACAACTTGTAAGTCGTGGCCGTTACCACTGGGCCACCACTGCTTCCCGTCGCTTGTGGTTGTACGCACTTAACCGCCATCAAACGCGTCGGCTGAGTGGGTGACCAACCGCTAGTGCGTAAGGCCTCTTACGGCCAGTTTCTTCATCAAAAGTAACAGCCAAAGTAACGACAAAAAGAAATAAAATATAACCGTTTGACTTTTTGACGCTACTTTGGCTGTCTGTTAGTACTGTACTGTTAGTGTCATCATTATTGAGGAATATTAACACTGACAGCAGTTTAAATGTGCTGATCGCGTTCAGCTTCATTGGTGAAATCTGCCCTTCGTGAATGTGTAACCTTGGCCATAGAAGCTGTCTAAGCTTTTAAATATAAAAATATATCTTTATATATACTATTACTGGTCCTTACTAAGTCCTAGACTAGGGTCAAGATTCATTTATATTATGTAATAATATAGAACCTACTGTGGAGAATAAAATTGGACTACTAAGATTTTTATATAAAAAGAAAGAGCTATATACTGTCAGGGAAATTAACCTTATTACCATAGAACCGTGTTTATCAGTTGTTTAGCCTAAACACCTTTTAAACATGACATTTCTGTGTGGAGTTTGACATAAAACTGACATTAAACAAGCGTTATTACCGGCGCGCGCTGTCAGCCGCCGATTTTCCAAATTTTATTTATTCTAAGTTTTTGTGGTAAGGCCCCAATTGTTTATCAAATTGGCAGCTATCTTTGATGCTTAGAGGGATTTTCAGGGATTTTCTTTTTTTTTTAATTTTTTAATCAAAGACATTTCGAAAATCATTCCTTTTGGGGAGAGTTGATTTTGTGATTTGTTCATTATGAGATCAATACAACATAGGAATCGGTAACAGACCGCACCACGTCAATTTGCAGCGTAAAACCCATTTCATAAAACTGTCAAAGATTTACAGTTGAGATTTGAATAAACGGACAATTTAAGTTGCTAGTCAATTGGATAAACAATTTATTTCCTTGACTTTATCTTGATTCTTCAAAGGGTTCATTAAACTCGGCTAATTTTTATTAAATACAGAGTGACTGGTAAGTAGTGACCGATACTTAAATACGTGACTTTACTCATCATTATGAAGAACTTTTACAAAGGAACACATGAAATCGCTAAAAAAACAGCTATTAGGTGTAGGATTTTGACGAGTTATGCATACGTAACATAAATGTAGGGAACAGCTGTTTTTTTTCGCAATTTCAGGTTTTGTGTACAAGGTGGAGACGACAATACGACAAAAAATAAAACTCCATATATCGAATGACGTTCTCGGTCTACTTACAAAAAATTAATCAAATATATCCAATAGTTTAGTTACGATAGCTAGTCAAAGATCGGCAAACCCCATACTCGGCCCATCAATACTATTTAGTTTGTTTGAAAAAATGACTTTTTTCATTTCCATGTTAGGATTTATTTTAGGAAGTGCCTCCGCTGCCGGCGCTGACTTTGGTTGTCAATTTGGCATAATTAAAAATCATGTAATATTTTGTTTCCATAATCAATAATGTACCTATTCCAGTAATAAAGTATATACTACCCGTAACCGAACTAGTTAGATTAGGTCAAATATTTGTAATCGCAAAAAAAGGTGAGGTTAGGTTAGAACCACTAGAATGTACAGAAAAAATATCTTAGTTAGGGTTAGTTAATTAGGGTTCTGAATACTGGAAGAGTTTCCATAACCGCCAGGCCGCCGGTGTCCACTATGGGAGCCGGCGGTGACATTACTGCCGGCAGCCGAGATTAAAAACATCGGCTGCCAGCAGTAATGTCACTGCCGGTTCCCAATGGCGTTATTTTTGGGAGCCGGCGCCGGCTGCGGAGGCACTCCCTTTATTTTATAGTTCCAAAATACTCTTATGCATTAGTATTGCCAGTGTTTTCATTTATTGTTGTATTGTCGTCTCCACATTGTATAAACAACGGTAAACAAAAAAAAACACGTGACGAGAGCTGTCAAGTAATCGACTAAACGTAATACCTGTCACTGTATTTAATTAGGTACCTAAACCAATGCAATAGAGTCAATCCAATTAGACAGGGATTATTACGGTACGGCCGCCTCTTGGGCAAATATTATAAACTTATATTCTTATAACAATAGAACGTGTGATTAATAGTTTGATGCGAGTTGTAAAGAGCAACATATTATATTTTAAGAAAAATATAATTCAAAAAGTCTCAAAGTTTGTTCATAGTAATACTGACTAAACATACAAAGAACTACATGTTTCTTTTACATAAAAATATGACTTTATTGCAATAATCAAGGATTTCCGTCCTACACATGACCATTTTCAGTATGGCCCGAGACCCGAGAATGAAAAAAAATAAAAAATTGGTAAATTTTGCCTTGAATCTAAATCGTATTATAAATGCATGCACAAATTGATGTAACAATATAACTAACCAAAGGGGCAATTCTTGTAATTTTTAAGAAAGTTCGCATTCGCAATCTGTCAAAAATACAATCAACTTACAAACATTTTTAACAAGCTTGATAGATTGCGACTTGAATGTGAACATTTTTTAAGTACGAGAATTTGCCTGCACGCGTAGCATGACCGACATAGAAACGTCGATCTTTTGTCGACGGAAGAATAGACAAAGTGACAGATAAACAATCACAATCTGTCATTTTGTCTATTCTCCCGTCGACAAAACCCGTTTCTACGGTGGTCATGCTACGCGTGCTGATGTAACTAGATGACTAACTAGATGTATGAACGTAAACGAGGCAAAAGGTGTATGTAAGGATCGTAGCAGATGGCGTTCTGTAGTTTCTGCCTACCCCCGTGGGAAGAAGGCGTGAATTTGTGTATGTGTTGTGTAATATAACTAAATAAGCGTAAGTACTTCTATTCTAACATACGTCATAATTTACACACCCCACCTACCTGTAGTTCTGACATTTTTCTCATCATGTTAATTGAACTAACATTAAATAATTTAATCCTTTTTAAGGTACAGTCGAACAAGATATTTAGTATACAGGCAAAATATACTCATGTTCCGCTACACTGCCAAAAATCGTGTTGATTGTGTGTGTAATTTAACTTTTTGAGCGTATGGTTTAGGAGAGTGACGTAAAAGGATTGTTGAATACTGAAAACACTCACAAAATTGTTTCAAGTAGTTGGAAGTTATCTGCCTGGACACCAAATAGCTTGTTCGACTGTATAAGTCCGCAGCCGTTTGCCTGCAATCGGCTACGGAATTGTACCTTTAGTGTTCATTGTAATACTATGTTTCAAACATCAATTCATATACAAAATAAACCATGTAGAAGTAATAATGCGTCTACTGGACGGTACGGACTGCGAGTATTCGCTTCGCGAATGTGTTTTGCAAAATCGCGAATGAATGTTCGTTGCGTAAAGGTGGGTTCAGATTAAACTAAGCGTGTGTAACTCTTTACGGAACCGACTCACTGATCCGAATCATTGAAGTGATTCAAAAGATTGGTTCAGGAACAACGTTTCAAACGCATCATTTGGATCTGAAACATTACTTTGCTCTGGCTGATTCCGCGCGACGCGTCGCTCGCGAGGCGACTGAGCAGTAAGCGAGCGAGAGAGGGACACTGAGACACACTGAGTTTTTTGACTCGCGAGTCGCGAGTGACCGGGTGAAAATATTTTAAAAATTTGAAAATATTGTAAAGGCGAATTATTTTTAAAAGAGTAAACGTGGAGTTCCTTGCCGGCTCTTATCCATAGGAAACGACCAATTGAAACCGTACACCTAGCTTCTGACATTTCATAAGTGCCCATGTAGGTTTATGTGAAATAAAATATTTTGATTTTTTATTTTGTTGCTTAGAGCGTTCTTTCGTGTTCGGACGTGCTCGCTCCTCGAAGTGGTCTCTTGAAAGCGTTCTTGTGTTCTTGTGAGAGACTTGACCGATAAATATCTTATTTAATTATGAATTGGTCTTCAGAAAAATGTCTACTTATGATAGAAGCCTACCATAATTTGAGATGTCTGTGGAATCCTAAAATTATAAAAACCACAAGCTACAAGCAAGATGCTTGGCAAGAAATAGCAAAACCTGCTAAAATATAGTGTTGAAGAAGCCAAAAAACGATGGACTCTCTTCTTGCGCCGGGAAACCTAGTCTACAACCGGCCACAGACACTTGGCGAATGAGCAAGAGCACTCGTTCGCCTGGACTAAGCATATCAAGAGCATGTCATTCTTGTTTGTTGTTCTTCCTCGTTTATTCACTTTAAAAACAATATAATTATTAAACAACTAACTATTATTTAATCCTAAATAAAGTTAACTATACAAACACGTTATGTATGTACAATTATATAACAAAATTAAAAAGAAAAAATAAAGGGGAGGGTCTCATTGGGCATCAAAGAATTCGTCCGCATCGCTGTCAATGGGAAAAGTGCCCAAAAGGCTGGCAGCATTGCCACGTTGAATGGCAATGCTGATTCTTTGGGCTAAAAATAGGCCAGCCCTCTGGTCACGTGAATAGTCGGCCAATCGCTTAGCGATGTCCCGAAATACTCGATGAGCACTCGGACCCCACGGCCCTAGTGTTTCAACCCCAAACGGCTCAAACATATAGCTCCCAATAAGATTGTTATATTGGTATTATATATATCTCCCTCGTTGGTATTCGTTTGATCTAAATGATGATAACGAATTATCGTATAGACGAAAAAAAGCACCAACCAATGACGCTCCTGTTCTAGCTCGTATGTTCGTTTGGTCTAAACCCACCTTTACAAAAGCGCGTGAAACGAACGTTTGGCGAAACGAATGCTCGCAGTGAGTACGGTCCTTACATCCGCGGCAGGGTTTGACATAACTAAACTCGGATCACGAATCTATCTATTGTTCGAAACAGGAAAGTTTATCCTTAAACATGCAAAAAAAAACCGACTACATGCAACTTTTTTTTTTTTAATAAGCTCGGTGATGGGCGTGTGTTATAAATGTTTTAGTTCCAGAAAGGTTCTCCAACACAAAATTTGTCATAACTATAAGTTGTGTAAATATTGTGTTGCTATTTTGTAACAAGTTGTGCATTCTTAATAATCTGGTAAAATGCACTGTTTTCGTGGAGCCTACCTTACGTCTATCACTGAAACTAAGCCACGCCATTAGCTATTGTAATGTCTTAAAATTATTTGTTACCATATACAGAGTTATTGAATCTGGACCCGCCATAGCAAATTCGCATATGAAGGAGGTAATTTGCTAATTATTAGACCTACTTTCTATGTAATTTTTTATATTTTATTGAGTTTTTTCCATAATTCATTATTTTAGTATTTGTTGGTAGTCATAAACATTGGTGATTAAAATACCTGGGAACTTCCCTCAAATTAGGGTAACAAAATAAGATAAGTAGTACTTACGCTTTTTTTTTTAATACGAAAAAAAAAAACTTTACGATCAAATTCAAGTAAGGTTCAATAATTAGTAAATAACCTCCTCTATAATGCGAATTTGCTATGGCGAGTCCAGATCCAATCATCCTGTATATATTCTCTAGTTTTGGTGCAAATGTCTGCTCTCTAAATTAAACACTAAATCCTACTTAACTACAACTGAATAAGAGGTTGTGATGTGTCGTCCCTCTGTTTAGTCACTTTGGCTCGCCACGCGCTCCTGTCAGCTAATATCTTACGTCCGTACGCCGTGTGGATGTCACGGAAGGGGACCTTTTTGCGAGGCAGGTCTGGTCGGAGGTTCTCTTTGTCTAAAAAGACAGAGAAAATAGAGTTTAGTTGTGTCAAAAGATATTTGAAAATGGCGCCAAATTTTGACTCTGTTCGGATGCCTTGGCTCAGGAATGTTCGCACGCGTATCATGACCACCACAGAAACGGGTTTTGTCGACGGAGGAATAGACAAAATGACAGATTGTGATTGTTTATCTGTCATTTTATCTATTCTTTCGTCGACAAAATCCGTTTCTACTGTGGTCATGCTGGACACCAAGACTTTTAAAATAAAAATGAAGAGCCGCTCAGGGATAAGGATTACCACTGAACAGTCGAAGCATTTTTATATTTTGGCTATTAACAGATTTAGTCCTGAATAAAGCAATCGTTTTAGATTGGAGATATTGGATATCTCCTACAAATAATCTGGTACCGGATTGAACAAATACGCGTGCAGCATATTCGCTCTTCCTTATCATTTTCATTATAGAGTCTGGCAAACGAACGTTGATCCTGAAAACACGCTCGAAATTTAGAAAAACAAGACTGTGTTTATCCTATATGTGCAGTTACATAGTGCGATAAAACGTTTTGATACTTGAAATTTTTTGTTTTATTTTAGTTTAATGAAAATTAAATTTCATTTATCAACATTTGTTATCGCACCAGGGATAAACAATCTTGTTTTTTTAAACTTCGCGCGTGTTTTCAGGTTCAACTTTCGTTTGTCAGACTCTAATAAACAAGTAAATGTTTACACACTCTAACTAAACTCTGTGAATACTTACGATGTCTACTACCCTGCACTGCCTTGGTCTCTCCTCCATCTGCAACCCTATTGAATGGATTGTACCTCTGCCCTCTGGGTGGGACTTTAGGCTCGTCCTCAGGCGGAGTTATTGTCACCAACGCTGCTTCGGCGGCAGCTTCCGCTGGAATTTGAAAATACAAGGGATGATTCCTGGGTAAGATAAAAGAAATTCTATTTAGTTCGTCAGTCAGATAATAAAAAAAATCTACACACTCATGATGTCATGCCACATTTTAGCTCAATGTATAGCCGTAATCTTTTGATTACGCAAAAAACAAAAAATACGTATCCAGTATTTTTTATTAATCAACCAGACGGACTAAAAAATATCCTATTCTAACTAGTTACACTGAAACTTGTGCTGTATTCAACAGACAAACAACACAGCTATTGTTTGTGAATTGAAGATGCTCTGCTAAGTCTGCAACCAAGCATACAGCAGCAAATAGTATTAATTTTTGTGAACTACCCTTCATTTTTACCAAAAAATAAATATTGTATATTTACACAGGGTCAGTTCATACCGAGACGCGACGCGCACTTTTTTTATGATCCGAGACAATATCGAATTTATCTACTACACAATAAGGTACACGCGCTACGCGCTGCGCGGCACCGCGCATCTCAGCATACATGCACACGTGTCAACACTCGCACTGAAATTATACCTTTTTGAGAACAAAATAAGTTCGATAATTGTTAAAAAGTGCGCGCAACGTCGCGTCGCTTCCCGTTGCGGTCTAACTTGTTGTGAATTCAGGTATGTTTCTCTTGTTTTTGAACTCATTAACATGTCTCATAATTAATTTCTGCTAGGTTGTACCATGATGGCGAAACATTCGGTGGACTTATTACCATAAGGCATAAGGCCTTGGACCAGCCCACCGCGGGCCATATCAAGGTCCATTATCTTTAGCTCCATTGATTAAATCAAATCCTTAACCTACCTTGAGCCTCATCCAACTGCCTCTGTAGATCATTCACCATGAGCTTCATATAATCGTAACTGGCGCAGGCGAGAGCTTTCATCCACGTCTCCATGGACGCCTGTGAATTGGTACACAAGTAGTATGTCCGTCCACCCTCACACTGGAACAATATCTTGAAACTGTAGGCTTCTTCTTCAGTTAGCTCTGAAAAAGATAAACATATTCCTTATTACCACAAAACTGTGTTTATCAGTTCTTTTGTCTAAACACCTTTTAAACATGACATTTCGTGTATGGAGTTTGACATAAAACTGACATTAAACATGCGTTGAACAAGTGTCTAAGTTTTTGCAGTAAGGCCCATTATTTTTATAAAGGTTGAGGTTTTGTTTGAATCTTTTAAAATAAGTAGGATTATTGGATTTGTGCAAGGTTTAACCATAAAGATTTTTATGATAATGCACTGTCAATTTTATTGTACCAAATAAACAATAGATTGTTTATGTGAAAGATCATATTACAAGAAAGGGGGTGAAAACGGAGTTTTTCACGGCTTATCAGGATGTATGGAAGTAGAGAAAATAAAGAAATAATAAAGATTTATTGTTCAACTAGGACCAGATTACATGGCAAGGTAATATATATAGAGCAAACATAAAGTTTATCTAGTCTAGTTAGTGGGTGCCATACTGTTCTCTTAGATAGGTAACAAAATAACCTGTGTTTAGGAGAAAAAAAATTTTTGGTAAAGGTGAGGCTATGAACTGGTCTATCAAATGTCTATAAGAGAGCCAATATTCTTACCTATTGTACACCCCTCCAGTATGATCACACCGACAGGTTCTTTATCGCCTTTCTTATCGAAATAGAACAGCAAGTTTCCTTTCAACACGAACCATCGTTTCTGATAGCTCTTTCCGACGTCGCCCCTCATGTCCAGCCAGCCGTCTCGGTCCACCGGCGTCAAAGACGACGCGAAAGCGCACAAATTCTTCTCGTTTATTTTCATTGTCATTTATAAATATTCATACAAACACACGGAACATTGAAAGAGGGAAATGGGAGAGTTTGTCTACTTGTTAGCGTTTAAATTTCTGTAGTATGGATCTTTCTGTAGTATGTATTACGGATGAAAAAGCATATTTACTCTTTAAGAATTGTTCTATTTATAGTTAAATCTTAATTTAATAAGGAATAAAATGGAAAATAATACACCCACGAATGATGACCTTAGCTTGAATTTACTTGTCAGTGTCAATTCAATGTCATTACCACGATCAATCAAACTGTCAACAATATGACGCAACTTTTTTCGTTCGTTATCATCAGACGTCAAAATAAAAATTGTTATTTTTGGGTTGTATTGGATTCTTTTTAGAAGAATCCTTAGGATTTAATGGATTAATCGCATCTCTGGGCAGCATGTACATGCACAAGAAAAAAACGGATAAGTATTATAAACAAATTATAATACTTATCCGTTTTTTTCTTGTTCTATTCATGAATGCACAATAATTAGATTTATATGTTTTCTTCATCTCCGGAGGACATACACACATTTTTGATATAAAACAAGTTTGACCGATAATTTTCGTTCTTCGATGGAATTTTTATTTGCCGGGCCAAAATTTTTGGTTTTCTGTATATCAATGGTCGCCACTTCGTCATCTCGTATTACCCAGCTGTTACTGGGTTGTGGAGGTCAGATAGGCAGTCGCTCCATGTAAAATATTGGTATTCAGCTGCATCTAGTTAGACTGGAAGCCCACCCTAACATAGTTGGAAAAAGGCTAAGCAGATGATCGCCAGGTCGCTACGCCATACTAAAAGTCCTACTGATGACGATACACGATATGATCTAGGATCCGAGGTCCTGACTATCTACGTCTAGAGTTTAGCAATAAGTACTATTGGTCACATCTATGGGCAGCAAATTAGATTTTTTGGAACACACTTCAACGGGAAAACTAGAAGCGATAGCGATTGGCAATTTTTCTTTAGGTAAGCACCCATTGCAAGTTATAGTTTGGGTGTACCATAGGAACACCTCTGCCTAACCTTTAGGGGATTACAGGCGTGATGTTATGTTATGAAATAGTCTGGAATTGCTGAGCGTACGAAACTGTGAGAAGATTGCTGCTTGCTTGCATAGCACTAATAATGTACGCCACTGTCCACCGACGACTTTATACCGTCTTTGGTGTGCAACTGACTTTATATCTGACTATATTCATTGCAGAAAAGTAGATCAGACCAAAATTAGTTGGGAAAATGGGAAGCTCTAGGATGCGTTGTCTTGAGAGTTAGACTATATTGAATATGTTACTGAAATATCGTATTCAGGGAGCTTCTAATAAGTACTAACTTGGTGACGTTCAGTAGTTTCTGCTTACCCCATGGGAAAAAGACGCGAGTTGTTGTATCTTTTGTATATAATCAAATTATTACTTTACCATTCCATTTACATAAGCTCACGCTTGCCATTCATACAGAAAATTGGTAATTTTTTTCTCCTGTTATAGCACTGGAGAAACCAATGGATATGTTATGGACCAAGTAATAAATAGGGGAATTTCTCATAATGCCCGCGCATTATGAATAGTGACAAGCTACATAGGGCGAAATAATCCTAACTAATATTATAAATGTGAAAGTGAGTTTGTTTGTTTGTTACGCTTTCACGCTTAAACGGCTGAATGGATTTGGATGAAATTTGGCACATGGGTAGACCATGACCTGGAATAGGACATAGGGTACTTTTTATCCCGATATTCCGTCGGGATCGGGACTTACGCGGGTGAAACCGCGGGGCGCAGCTATTTAATTATAATTTGAACTTCCCTAACACATTGCCTCGTCATTATAAATGTTGCTGTGTGGTGTTTGGGCAATCTAATAATACAAAGTTATTAATTATGGTAAAGTCATCATAGGTCAGCAGAGTGTCTATGAATGGAAAGATTTTCCGCGCGGTACAAACTTTTTCGAAAGAAAATGGTCCTTCGTTGATTTCGTGCCACAATCCCAGCAAGATACGAACTATAACATTAACTAACGCCTGTGGAAAAGTATGTGTGGTGAAGTTTAGCAGGATTCAGGACTTTGGAACACGCCGCCGAGCCCAGAGGAGCGCGAGGCAGTGGTCTAGTTTGCGGGTCAGCTTTTTCGAATCGTCACCCATAACTACTACACATAATTGTTTTCATTTTAAATATTGATTCTTCGTTTGAAATCGTATAAAACTGAATAGTAATAAAACCTGGTTTTAATTGTGCTGCCCCATAGCTGACTAGCATAATAAAAAATGCCAAGTCGATTTGATTATTTCAATAGTTGTTATCATAATGCCCTCTCATATTGGCCATTTTTCAAAGTGCCCGGGCATTTTTTATAATGCCCTGATAATCCCTTGGTCCATAACAGATATACCGCAGATAAACAATGAAACAATGCTTTTTAAATATGTAATATTTTATTAATAATTATTATTACCTATTTTCACAGTTATTTATAAAGTTATATTAATATCAAGTATTACACTAATTTTGTTTTACGAATTTCTAATGATTGCTCCATTTAGAAAATTTGATTTCCACATCAATCATCAGATTTGACCGCTTAAAACTAATATATGACAAAATGGTGAGGTCTATGTACAGTACAATCCCAATTCCCTAAAAAAATTGACAAATTCACAATAACAAAAAAGTTAAAAAAAACGAAATCCTTAAAATAATCCATTCAACTACGAATCTCGCTTAACAACTGTACAAAATATTACGAGTGGTTTCTTTAAAACGTGCTCCATTATACATCGGCAATGTGGGCAAATAATTAACGGTATTCGATACTACATCGAGTATATGTACAAAATGTCGTTATACAAAACAAAATAATAAACTATATACAACATCATTAAATATTCTCAAATGCTGTAACACATTTAAAACATTTCATATTCAACTAGGCATAATTCAGTTAAGTGGCGGGCGGGCCGCGTCTACAATTAAATAATTTATGCAAACCGCCGCGACGCTGCGCACGCGCATTACATACAAAACCTGTACAAATTGCCTACGATCACTTGACAATACAAAAAATAACTAGGTACTAAGCAACAAAAAAATAATTTACAATCTGATTTCTGATAATTTGTTCAATACGAAAAATTAATTAAGGATTTTTGATTTTTCCGAACTCAGTCCACAGAAATAAGATTAAAAATGGAATAATATATCAATAAAAAATGAGTAATACACGATCCAAACCACGCATCGGACATATTTACAGATTTGTTTTCACAGCACACCTCCCTACTCTTACGCTTTAATAATATATTAAAATAGAAAATTTCATTATAACTACTAAACTGTCGGAGATTCGACGTATCAACACGCTCTTCTGTTGTTTCAAATGGCTCCATTTTATTTTATTTTTTGTTATAAAACGACAATGTCTAATTATACAAATGCTACTTCGAACATCATCTAGGGGGCTCTCTTTATCACTATTTTATTTTTACTAACCATAAACTATTGGTGTTCCTAATTAGCGTTCTGCAGCCTAATTGCATAACACTGCCACAATATGAATTGCTTCAAGAGTGATTTTTCTTGATGAATACTGCTTTTTCAACAGTATTCATAAGCCTAACAGGATGTTGCACTTTTAGGGGCATGAGGATTCCATTCCTCATACCCCTAAACACTCATTGCACTCGAGGGCTATTCAGGTAGATACTTGTTTTGAGAAATTTCACACTAGAGGCAATGGCTATCATGTGAGTGTTACACAATGAAGGTTACTGATCAGATTTTCATATTTCATTATCATAAGAAATACTAATAAGCAATCTGTTTGTTATAGAATGATGTAGCTAACACCGCACGGACACTATTGGTAGTCAATTTTAGTGAATTATATAATTTGAACATTGGTTTTTCATTAAAATGCCGGTGCAATGCGATACTCGTGTGAAGCAATGTTGAGCGTTTGTTCCCTCTTATAAAACTGTACAGAAATACATAATTCAGTGGTCAATTTAATTACTAAATACATTTGTCCCTAGAGATTGCGAAGAAGTCGTGCACAACTTGATGAATTAGGAAATAAATTGCGTTTTTCGAAAAAGCCTACAAAAAATAATGTATGAACGAACTAATCGACAAGTGTCGTTATATTAAGTGAGATGTTTAGGTGGACGATTTTAAAAGAAACTTCAGTAAAAAAATATCTAAAATACTATACATATCTAACTCCTTTGGTAATTCATACCGGTTTATTAAAATAACGAAAAATTACAAAAAAATATATTACATTAATACATACACTGCAACATAAATGTTACAGTTGTAAATGTTGTGACGTCATTTTCATTAAGAAATAAATATTTCATTGTGTCGCAGTTAAAACATTTGCAATAAGAAAGTCAGAAAAGTAGTGTGATGTTAAACTCTTAATGGACATAATATTGTGAAATTCACAATACCTTGGACATTGATCTTGAAAAAATAGTAGAAATTTAGGTAGCCATTGAGATCAAAATAAAACTTGGTGTGAATGATAAACATGAAGTGTGAAAGCAATACTAAAATTAAAGCTCAAATAGCTATAAAATTGGACTCAAAATTTTCTACATTGCAGAAAATATCAATTTAATACAAGCTAAATGAGTTCAATATTCTTATTTTTTTACTAATGTAATTTGAAAACATGCAAATTTTATTTTGCTAATAATTTTAATACTAGCTACAATTAAAATCGACGGAAGTTAATGTCGAAGTGTCAAAATATTTGAGGTAAAAGAGAGAGAGAGAAAAGGGATATTGTGAGCAATTAACTATCTAAATACAATATTCCCACATAAAATCCTTATTTATTTGCATTTAGCCGTTTTGGCGCAGTATTTAGTTTTCGACATTTTTATAATTATTTTCAAGGTCTTTGTATGCATGTGGTTGTCTAATAAAATGTTAGCTACATAAAATGAGGTTCACTTTCGATTCTGGAATGAGAGATCAGGAAGTTTTAGTATTTTGCATAGAAACAAGACTGAATGGAAGTGTTTTCTTGTTATGTGGAAAACTGTAGTTAATAATTTTACAAGACAAAAGAATCTTCAACATGGTGCTGTTAGGAAGAGGACAAAAAGAAGTTTACCTCTAAAATTTGATTGAAATTATCTAACAAAAATTGTAGACATGCAATTTTATCAACTTTAAAAACGTCAATTTTGTCAAAAATTTTTTTTTTGCCTAATATAAATTCATTTCAACTCTCTTTCAATCCAAAAGTTAAGTAGAGCAATGAATTTGTGTATAATACCTTGATTTATTCGACTTAATGCTGATAAATATAATAACTGCAATGAAAATAAAGTGCCTTTTGACATGTCATGAATGATTCATATATAAAACATGGAAAACTGTTTTTATGCCGAATTGGACCTTATTTTGTCATCAAACTTATAAATCCTAGATTCCCCGGCTTAATTAACTTGCATTTTTTAAATTTTCCTAGTAATTAATTTATAACATTTTTGATATTTCAATTTAAAACTTTGTGCATGGTTATTATTCACTTAGTTTATTAAGGCATATTTTAGTAACTTGTTTTAGCAAATGGTATGATAGAAATATTTGCAATTCTTGTATTCTAAACGCATGTTCACTTATAGATAAGTGGACAAGAGCTGTGAAAATTTCATATGTGTGTTAAACCATTGCTAAGACATGTTACTATGCTTCCGTTACTAAGCAGAGTGAATAACAACCCCACTCCAACAGCATCCCCTACAACATGTAGGAGACGTACCAACACTTGACAACAACAACATATCGTAACGAGGCCCTTACACTCCCTACTAGTTAATTTATCTAAGTACTGTCATCTACTACAAGTCTATGTTTACGCTGCCTTTTAGTCATTTACCTTACTTTACACATAGTGGTATATGGGTAATACAGTGATTAATATTTATGACTGAATTGGAAATTAGCTATTTTGCATGGTTGCATGGAGACGCAACAAGGCAAATTGTGTTAAACATGATTTAGATTTAAATTGGTTAAATGAAAATTGATTGTCAATGTATTTGTAAATTAACTATCAATTTGTAAAATTAAATAATAAATGGGAAATTTTTTCTTCTATTGGTCTATCTATTTTTCAGAATTAAAAACTGCTCTTATAAGATGAAAGAAAGTTAAAGAAACGAGAGTTTTTTGAAATTACATTGTGTTGAAGTGGCAGCACTGAGATTTCAGGTCCAGGATTCTGTCAAAAGTGTCAAAGTGCATCTATTTTCTTTAGTTGTGAATGAATCATGAACGTCATTATATATTTTATATTGATTGTCGAAATGGAAGACCTCTTGGCGAAGTGGCGCCAACTGGTGGCTTAAATTTTCATGAAAACTAACCATAAAAATATTCAGATAAAAAACAGAAATATTACCCATATAACCACTACAACCACCTTCCAAATACCAAGTTCAATAATTTACTTTAATAAATAGTAATAGGCAGGCATGACGTCATATTACATCACAGACACATAGTGCCATCTCTTTCCTACACCTTGTAATTTTACAAAGTGGAAACCTCCAAACATTGGGTAATTGAGACACAAAACTTTGTTTTTAAGGCTTCCCTGCACAATACTATATTATTATTATAAATAAATCCAGTTCTCGTCCATTTCAGATCCACTTCGTCACCACCACTTCACCGTTTCACTGACCATTCATGGGCACATCACAAACACTTGACACATGTATCACCGTACTGCACATAGCACTGAAGTGTTGAAGATCACATTTTCGTAGCAGTTAGACACTGCATACGCCGTAGGTGGTTGGTGAAAGGCCTAAGCCATTGCTGACCCTGCTTCATAGTTCAACTCCATAGGTTCGAAGGTGGTTGGTGAAAGGCCTAGCCCAACGCTGCGGCTGTGTGATACAGTTGCATGAGGACTTGCACGTGCAGGGGTAGGCAGGAGAGGCGGTCGTGTGTGTTGCCATCGAGAGCCAGCCACGACAGCGCGTTGTAGCCTTCTAGCACGTATCTGTAACAAAATTGTTTGGGTGAATATACCAGATAAAAGAAAAAATTGTTGTAAATTTTCTTTCTATGAAATTGTGAATGGTTTGTCAAAAGATTTTCTGCAACCAAAATTTTACGGTTTCTGTTGGACAAGGAACTTCTTTAGGTGTTACAGATTCATAAGAACTATTTGTTCAGGTGGGTCGTTCGTCGTCTTCCGTTCTGGCTAGCTGGCGGTACCTGAGCACGTCGGTGGTGGTCTGCGAGTCGAGCGGGTGCGTGTTGTGGTCGCGGCGCTGCGTGAGCGACGTGTAGTCGTCGGCGGCCTGCAGGCTGCCCGCGTGCAGGTGCAGCGCGCTCTTGAGGAAGGCGGGGCAGGCGTCGCGCAGGTGCGCGCAGCCCGCCCACCACCAGGCCGGCATGGCGCCCAGCGGGGCCGTGGACACCAGGTAGCCCAGCGCCAGCGGCTGCTGCAGCAGCGCGCCCACTGCCTCCTGCCGGACACAAAGTTCGTTCATTGTCATCCGTGGTGATCTAACACTCTAAACTGCGTTATGTATGACGTTGAATGAATGAATGATGAATTTTTAGGAAACCGCATCCACTCCGCTTCGGACATGGACATCCTAAATTGTAAATTTAACAGCATCATTAATTTCATTTTTTCTCATTAAAAAGATACTGTACTGAAAGCAAATTACAAGTTAGTAACTGGGTCAAAAAGTCATTGAACCATAACAAATGTTTTGTTGGTTGACTTACAGAAGCATTATCATCCTGATGATGGAACGCCGCCTGGTGATGGTGATGCGCCTGCGGGCTGGCGGCGGGGTCGTCGTCGGTCCTGCGCGGGCTGCCGGCGGCCCACATGTTGTTGAACATGTCCCCGATGAGCAAGTCCGTCATGTTGTCCTCGCCCATATCCTCGTCGCCCATGTCCACATTCAAGAACATCATGTCGCTTTCGTCGCCGCCCGCCATTGGTGGCTCGAATGGCATTTGGTTTGACTGAGGATAAAAACAATAATTTAGATATTGCGCTAAAGAGGGTCATGAAAACGGGCTCTGTTTGATTCGGAAAGCAGTTCTGTTCCGTAACTGTTTTCAAAAACAGCATTTTTATTAAATATCACCGTATTTTTACCTGTGTAGTAGCCGAGGTGGGAAACACAAGTATATGCGTCGCAGTGACATCTCTAGGCGTGTGCAGATGAGACTGTATGGAGGCCTGCGAGAATCTCTCGTCGGGCGTGAACCTGTCGGCCATGAGGCGCAGGCAGGAGTCGGGCTCCGTGGACACGAGGCACGCGGACAGGATGCAGGGCACGCCGCCCGGGTACAGCACGCCGCAGCTGGCGCAGATGTCGCGCAGCATGGCGGAGGCGCGGACGAGGTGCTTGCGGGATAGGAGCCAGCTCCAACCTGGTACCACATAAAATTTACATTTTAAACTCACATTTACTTAATTTTTTATTTGAGCAAGTAAAATCATCACCAGCGGAAATTATGTATTGTTTTTAATTTGTAAAAATATTTTAACAATAGCGATAGGATCAACGGACTTTATTTCTGTTTTTGTGTTTGCAACCTTATTTCGAACCAACTTAAGGGTCACCAGCTTTTTAGTTAGGAGATTATCAATGTTATCTTACCTTTCAGTTCTCCATGTCCGATGCGGCCCACCCGGCCCACGACCAGGCGCCAGGGCTGCGCCGCCTGGCTCATGACTCCCAGAGTAAAGTCCATCAGTTTGGTGAGCCCCAGCCGCCGCGCAGGGCCGCTCCGTCGTCGGCGCGATCTGGAAGAGTTCGAACTGAATATTTAATTAGAGATAAGTTTGAGAAGCTGGTTACGGTTGACGCGTTATTTTTTTAGTTACCTTCTCATGGTGAATTATACATAATGCAAACGAATTTCTAGACACAATCTAATAGGATTCCTACCGTCAGACTATACGCTGATTTGTTTTTAGCGAGAGCTTTTTGCTTCTCTTTTTTAGCATAAGATTTTGTTATATTTATTTATAGAATAGATTAACTCATATTAAATTCTGTACAGACCTGTGCGGCACATGAATATTGATGGCGGCTGTATCCAGTAGTTCTCCTCTCGCATCAGTCGCCGACGCCAGCAGCCACCTCTGGTCGTGACTGAGACAGTACGCCAGGAATAGTACGCCGCCCTGCTCGCCGGAGCCCTGGCCCCACGTCTCGGCGACTTCTTTGAGGGCACGGGGAGCGGCGAGAACCCAGGCGGGGGAGAAGAGCTTGTAGGGCTCGCGGTTCTTTTCCTGTGCAGATGAAAATGTGTGTTAATTAGTAGAGTTTATCGACAGTAGGTGCCCATTATGTAAGAAATGGGTCAACGTTTAGGTCGATAAGAGAGTACGAGTACTGTACAGGCACGTCTGAACGGCAAACGTAGCTTTTAAGATATAGAATGGTCGCACTCACATCTTTGTTCTGCAGGAACAGGTTGGAGTCGGCGGCCGTGCCGAAGCCCGTGAGCGACTTGCCGTGCGCCTGGTGCGCCAGCAGGCGGCGCGCGCCGCTGAACACGCTGAAGGCCAGCGCGCGCACGTCGGCCGCGCCACCCGCGCCCGCACCGCCCGCGCCCGCGCCGCCCGCGCCGCCCGCGCCCAGGCCCCAGCGGGAGCACACGCTCTCCAGGGAGATTATCTGGAAATGTAGCAGATGGTTAGTAAATACTTCGGTATTATAATTTATGTAGGTACATACGAGGCAAAAAAAATATTTAGAGATGGTTTAGACTAAAATTGCGCGTATGCAAGTACGAACACGTTAGAAGTATTGGTACATACGCATTACACACATGAGTCGCTATCATGAATAATACATTCAGTAGCTACATCTAAACGTACAAAATTAGGTGCAATGGGTACCTACTTTAACCTCACATAATTATTGAAAACATTAAAGATAATGCATGGGCGCTTCATTTTAGTTTAGACAATCTCTAAAATACACGGACGTAAACATAAAACATCAAGTTTTTCAAAGAATAGAAACAAATAATGAGTTACAGCAAAGAGCTTTCTAGAAAGCAGAACTTTTATTTGATTTCTATGCCATATTTACTTCCGGCTACTGTGTGTGAATTAAAGAAACAAAGCCTACCTTGACAAGAGGATTATGGTGATGTAAATGGTCCATCGTTCGTGCCGCAAGTCTTAGCAACGCATGTAACGCGAGCGGTCGATGCGCGTACGACGCAGGGGGCTCCACAACATACACGACAAGTGCGGGCGCTCCGCCCTCCTCCTCATCCCAAGACCCTGCTGTTGAGGACGCTCCTGGTACACCAGGACCTGAAGAATTGCTACAGCCTCCCGTCGAAGAGTCGTTGTCAGGTTCTGCAGCACTGGTTGGTGTCGCAGGATGGTCAGGCGTGGAAGGTGGGCGCATAGGTTCTGACGCGGGTCGGTCGGCGTCCAACAACGCGCGGTCTACCGTGAGCGCGGCGAGCTGCGGCAGTAACGTGCTTCGTAACGTGTCGGAGTATGCTCGTAAGTGTTCGCCCAAACGACCGGGAGGAAGTGATCCGCTCCAGTCATCTCTCTCATCTCTTCTTTCACTTGACGTCGAACAACGGACGATACCATCTCTGGCAATTCGTCCTATGGGCTGATGACGACCGAGTCTACAGGATTCGTAAGCAGTGGATAGTTCTCTGAAGAAGGCGCGTAGAGGTTCCGCGAGGGCGTCATTATCTGCTGCTACGACAACATAGGCGACGTCTCTTGCGTAGGAATAAGGTTCTAGGGCTAATCTCTCCCAATGCCTTAGTGCGTAGGGTGATAAGGAGATCCAGTCCCGGTCGTGTCCAACTAGTAAAGGTGGGACAGGTTGTGGTTCGCACAGGTCTTCGTTCCCTCTGCCGGCCAGTCGGTGGAACTGCCGCCATGTTAGAGGGCCGGTGACGCCGTCCCACATGCGCGCGCCGCAACAACGCTTCTGTATCGCGTCTTGGAGGAGTGGCCTTAGCCGCCGCATCAATCTGTGGGTGGAGAGAAATGATTGATTATACGATTTTATTGGCGTGATAGTATATTTATTTATTCAATAAGTACATACACAACAGTTAATACATATTATAACTTTAACTTAAAACAGTTTTTTTTTTTTGGTGAATAGTTGTTGAGTTGTTGTAAATACCGGACTACGTCGCGGGAGGAGCGCGGTGCGCGCGCGCCGATGAAGGGCCAGCGATGCACGGCCGCGCCCGCGCCTCCCGCGCCCGCGCCCGCGCCGCCTGCGCACGCGCCGCCCGCGCTCGCGGCGCGCAGGGCCAGCGCGCACGCCGTGCCGCCGTCCGTGTACCTGCACACGGATGTCGCGTTGTAGTAATACATAATAATACATTTTGAAAGAAGAGACTGCCTGTAAAACTTTTATAATGGTAAAGGATTTGAGGAAGGTGAGGTCGATGGCAATCCCTTTTACATGGGACTTAAGGCTGGCGAAATGGGGTGATTCAGTAACATTTTATTTATTATAGACATCATTTTACTGCTTTTGTTTTTTTTTTGTTACTTTGTTGTGGAAGTGTGATAGGCAGTCGCTCCATGTAAAATACTGGTATTCAGCTGCATCCGGTTAGACTGGAAGCCGACCCCAACATGGTTGGGAAAAGGCTAGGCAGATTGATTGAGACTTTATTTTACTGCCTCTGAAGTCTAGTAATAGAACAACAGTTGAACATGATATGTCCATAGTTAACTGACCTCATTCTGATGCTCGAAAGGGTCACGGAAATGTGTAAATCACTGAGAGTCTGAATGTGTGCCTAATTTATGGCAATAGAGTACTCACTCGAGTAAGTTCAGTCCTCGTTCATCAGCGGGCGGATGGTCGGCCGCCCGCAGCGCGGCGCGGGCCAGCGCGGAGGCGGGCCCGCCGGGCGGGGCGGCGGACTGGGCCAGCACGACACGCGCCACTTCGCCTAAGCCCGCCCCACGAACGCCACGTAAGCCTGGTTCTTCTGCGAGACCGGTGATTTCCATCTCGTCCTGAGAGTAAGCAACAAATTAGTTTACGTGTAAGTGTTAGTGGTAAATTATTGAGGATTTTGAAATATTTGGCGTCTTCGCACTGAGCTTATTTTCAGCGTAAGCACAGCGTTTCATATGCTACACAACTTCAGCGTTGCATTTGCGTCTAAGCTACGTAAAAGTTTGCCTGACAGTTACGCTGTACCACTGCTAAGCTAAACGGGAAGACTTCTTAACTGCCTAATGACGTTTATTTTAATCCTAACTAATATTATCTCACCCTTTCGCATTTTATGAACGAATTTGCATGAAATTTGGCATCGACCTGAGTTAGGACATAGGATACTTTTATCCCGATATTCCACTCTTTCCACTTCAACTTTTTAATTTTTTCTGTTTTTTATTGTGTCCTTTTTCTGCGAATGTATAGTTACCTCATAGAACAGGCCGGCGCGATGCGCGCGGCGCCTGTTGAGGATGGCGCTGAAGCCGCACGTGCAGTGCGCGGGCTCGTCGTCGGGCTGCGCGGGCGCACGCGCCATGCCCGCGCAGCCCGCCAGGTACGTGGCCGCGTCCGCGCCGCGAATGTTGCCGACCACCTGCGGGTGTTACAACGAGATTCATATGTCGCATTCATGTGAATTTTCTGCCGAATTCTCTAAGATTTACTGGATTATGAAAACCCTTCACAAATGAACATCATCATATAGTTGAAAAACAGCCACTGCTGAACCGAACAAGCGCAAGCATCGCCACAACGATCCCTTGTGCGTCCCGAATCGACCTCCATCAGGTCGTCGGTTAATTTTTTGGGGGAATTAAGCAGCGAGTGGGATGCTGAACTTGTAATTGATCTACGTATTACTTAATCGATGAAAAGGCGCAGTATTAGCCCTCTTACACTACTAATCACTAAATGCGAATAGTTACCTTAGGTCCAGCATTGCACACACAAAGCGTGCAGCTATCGAAGTTATGATCTCTGAACACATTGAGCACGGTGTCGGCCAGCAGCACGTTGAGCATGACCGGGCAGGCCGCGTGCGCGGGCGCCGGGCCGGGCGGCTCGGCGCGGCGCGCGGGCCGGGCCGGCGCGCCGGGCGCGGCTCGCGGCGTGCTGCCGCCCGCGCCGGACACGGCCGCCGGCTCGCCCGGCCGCCGGCTCTCGGGGGTAGGTGGTGCCGAGCGCTTTACACCTGCTGCAATGGACATGATGAGTCAATATAACTGTTAGATACAATGTTTCAAACACATTGCAAATAAAAAACAATGAAATGTATCACAGTATCTTTATTTTATTTGCCTTCTTGTCTGTCTCTCTCTCTCTCCACTATGCATGTCTTAGGAATATAGGGGTCGACAAAAAAAAAAAGCATTTTGAGCCCAAAACAAAAGACCGCAACGATAACCTAATGAAATGAAATTATTTATTCTGTAAATAGGATATCAGAATCACTTTTACACGTCATATTTAAAAAAAAAAAATAAGCTCGATGAGGTCGGCGTTTCCTATCTGACTACTCTGAGAAGAAAGGCCGAAACAAACTCAGAGGTCGCAGTCTCTTTTAAGGTCCAGACATAATCTTGGTCAGGCCTAGCAGTAATGCATGCAAATTTCATCAAAAAAAATGGCTGTATAACATTAATTATCAATTTATCATGTTTGTGTAGTCTTTTTAATTGTACCTAATATGACCCACTATTGAAACAATCGTTTATTATTATTATTGCTGACCTGTCCTATTGGTCTCGGCCTCCGAGTCGTCCCTCTGCTTGCTGGGCTCGTGCTCGTGCTCGTGCTCGTGGTGACAGCGCGGCCGGTACACGGCGTGCGCCGGGAGCGTCACGGGCGGCATCAGCTGGCTGGGGAGGGTCGACAGCGGCGCGTACTTCGATGAGCCCACGTATTTGAACACGGTTGGTGGTTTGAAAACGTATGACCAGTCCTGTGAGAAAAAAAGATAAACATTTTAATTTTAATTATTTTCGTAATTTTAAATCTTTACTTTTAAGGCAACATCAGTCTTTAGTTAACTCACTAGTGTCGTCGAAAGTATTTAATTAAATAATGAGTTTCGAGATAAGACAGAAACTGCACGCACTTTCCATTCGAAAAGAAATTGCCCAATAACTTTAATCATGTAAGTAAAAAATATAAATTCTCTGATTTTTTTTTAGATTATTGAACCAAGTTTTTGTCCCCTGTTTTTTTTTTGTAGCAGCCAATGTTGACTTCAGTTAATCTCTCTCTCGGTCTTCTCCATAAGTCGAGCTAGCAATCGAGACATTCGTGATGAGGTGGGGTAGCGCGCACCTCGATGCTGGTGTCGGGCGGCGGCGAGCCCTGGCCGGCCAGCAGGCGCAGCGGCGTGGCGTCGTCGGGCAGCGAGAAGCCGGGCGAGGCCTGCGCGTGCGCCTCCATGCTGGGCGGCGTGGGGAACATCTTGGACAGCTCCTCGGCGCGCGGGCAGCCGCGCCCGCCGCAGCGCGCCTCGTCCGCGGACTTGTTGGAGTCGGGCGGCGTCGACACCTGCAGCTGGGGTGGTTGCAATAGCCGGTGAGAACACTTTCAAAGCGATGGAGATTGCGGTGGGCGATGTGAACAATACGATAACTTTACTTAAGACATTGAAACTTAATAAAATGGAATAAAAATATATCTCCGGTTTTATATTTATTTTATTACTAATAAATACATTTCATTTCGATTTTTAAATATTTATAAAAACGTCAATCAAGACTTGTGAACACCTTCACAATAAGTAAGCAAATTTATCCCGAGGTATTAAGCTCGATTTTGTGTAATTTTTTATTGTTATCTCGCATGAGATGACTGGACCATAAACTCAGAATACATAAAATCCATGCAAAAATATCCATTCTATGAAATAATTTTCTTTCCATCCATAGATAATAGAGTACAAGAATATAAGTATATTTGCCAAGAATCATGCTCACATAAAACACAGATCTGTCTACGATAACTATAAAGAAAGGTGTACACTCACAAGTCTTACCGTCTCATCGCCGCTTGTGGCGTCGTCCGACGTGTCAAACATTTGCTCGAGGTCTTTTAGCGCCGGACATAGGCCGTCCGACGTGAATAGGTTCTTGTACTCTTTTGTATCTTCCTGTAGAGAACAGGCAGAGAAAACTGTGAGCTTATGTTGTGAACATGAAAGCTAGTATGGGACTCTTCATGGATAATTGACGGTGCTAAGAGCTTACCGTTCATGAAATATATGACAGCCTCTGAGGTAATTTTTACTCCTATGATATCTACACAGTAGTTTATTAACAATAGGGGCCCGTAAATACGGTAAATCATAGATTTTTTTTTAGAAAAACTTCGGATTTAGAGGTTTAGAGGTTCGCCTCTATGTGAGTCTCCTAAAACGCGAACCGTGACTTTACACCCGAGTATCGTAAGTATGCTTTTATATTTACAACTTATAAGATAGTATTGTAGGTCCCGAGTAGCAGTATTGCAGCTCGGAATGTAAACTATTTTTCAAACGCTCTCATTCATTAACGTGTTGTAACAACGCTAGAGGCCTATGTCCTGCTGGGATGAATATAGTAAAGTGAACTCACATTATGGTCATGTTTCTCCTGCTTGATGTCGAGCAGCGCGTGGTCGCGCATGGCGGCCATCTTGGTGTGGTCGTGGCCCGCGTACAGGTCGCCGGCCGCGCCCGCGCCCAGCGCCATCTCCTCGCGGAAGCTGCTTTGTGATGACTTGAAGCGCTTTACGGGATGCTCCAACCTATAGGAGATGATTTATTCGTTTACTATACCGAGGTGCCTAGTAAAAACACTCGAAAGCTTAGAAGACCCGGCCTACAAAGGTAAATGATTGATCCCGCTACAGTTAATGTTAAGTAATTAAAATATGCTCTTAGGAAAATGTTAGTGATGGTAGTTTATCATGGTTATCACCCAAAGATTAGATTATAAAGTTTTATTTTATTAAATTATATGCTATGTAGTGTAACGTGTTAATAAACTGTTACAGTTACCTCAACGCAAGAAAGTTTATTATGATGGGTACACATATCTGACACGTAATGCAACATGAAATGTAACACAACAACAAGGCGAATTTGTGTCAATATATGCTACATTACATATTGCATTGCATATATTTGGACGGCATGTTCGTTTCAACGTATTTTACATTTCATGTTACGTTTCACATAAATGTGTACCCACCATTAGAGTATAGAAACCAAGTAAAACAGTTGAAGAGGAAAGAGAATGTGACCAAGCATTGAACACAATAAGAAAAGCTTGAATGATATTGATGCGCAAACTGGTGAATAATGTAGCGAGTCCTAAGATTCACGTCAAGTCAACTTTAGCATGACGCGCCCGTGTATAGCTCGCATATTAATTTAGAGCCCTGAGGCTAGGGAGAAACCTGCAAGTTCAAATGTTCCGAAAATGCCATGTCTAAGACATGACGCTATGGCGGCATCTACATCGCCACATGCGAACTACGTATTACACTGACGTCACGATAAAAGCTGCATCGCGCAAGCAGTGTTTACCGCGCGACTACAGTCCTAACGTCCCGACATCAGTCGTCGGGCAGCTGCCCAACGGACACAACAACGGTCTGGTCAAAGGATCCTCCCATTTTTATGGAGGATGAGAGTACTTTACACCCTGTTCCTTCTCATACCGTACTATAATACGATAACCGTAATTTTACAGGTTTTCCACTCAGATTTGACACTAGCCTTAAAAGTGATAATTCATTAACTTGGTGAACTATTGAACATTTGAACTTTACTACTTGATCGTTGATTTTCTTCGACACTGTTATTGATATACTATAGCTTACCATGCGTAGACGGTGGTGTAGTCGTAGAGCATGTGCAGCGAGTGCTCATCCTCTAGCGGGTCCAGCCGCGGCGCTGCGGCCGGCAGCGTGGGCCGCCGGGTCACCTCGCAGCTCGGGGATTCGCCCTGCACACCATATTACACTTTATAAACATACGTAAACCTTAAACAAGCCAGGTTATCGTACGACAATTTGCTTCTCAAAGTTATCGTAAGTGGATGCGGCATCAACAGTCTGCCCCACTCTTAAAGAGACCTACATAAAGTTTCCATTCTTACTTATTTTCTCATAGAGGATGATAAAAAGTGAGAGAGAGTGAGAGTGTCCACTTCGGGAGCAACATTATTTTAAGCTCGAGTGACGTACTTTGAATCCCTCGCTACGCTCAGGATTCTACTTTAGAATCCCTCGCTGTGCCCCTTGATAAGTGTGACAACCAGTCTTATCAAGGGCCATTGTTACCCAGTAACTGGGTTTTGGAGGTCAGTAAGCAGTCGCTCCATGTAAAATACTAGTATTCAGCTGCATCAGGTTAGACTGGAATCCTATCAGGCAGATGATTATGATGAGTAGTTCAGTTTACCTGAGTGTAAGTCTTGGGCGGCGGCAACGACGGCGGTGCGGGCGTCGGAGGCGCGTGCGGGTCGGGCGTCGGGGCCGGTGTGTGCAGCGTCGTCGGGACTATGCCTGTCGACTATAACATTGATGTTATTAGTCATTTGTTCATCATATTTTCATTAATAATCAAGTCGTTTTGCAATGGCTCACTCTTTACTTACTGCAATGGCTTACTCTTTACTTACCATTTACAGAAACAGACAAACTTAATCATTTAGTTGCTCACTCGGATGAGTAGTGGAGCATTTTAAAAGCTGATGTGGGTTCGCACTCTTTCACAAAGTGATGAGGCATAGTCTCGTATATCCCCGTCTCCTTACGTTCACGTGGGATCTCAGGAGTACCAAAGTGAAGTTCGTCGTACCTGATGGCTGGGCAGCGCGAGGTGGTGCGGCGAGGGCGGCGGCGCGCCGGCCGAGGGCGGCGCCGAGCCGCCCGCCGCCGGGGAGCCGGCGCCGCAGCTGCCGGGCGAGCACGCCGCGCCGCCGGCCGGCCTGGGGGGGAGGGGGGTTGTAGAATTGCTCTAATTGAAGACAGGGAGTGAGGTTGTAAGGTGACAGTGAAGAAGGAAATTAAATATCAACATTATGTTACTTCTTTGCTAGTTAAATTATCAAAAATATCAATGAGCAAACCCTTGAGTTATGCACTAACCTACTTTTAACAGAATGTTATTACTATTAATATTGCCCGCAAAATTCTTTACCAGGAGTTACCTATAACTCCTGGTGAGAGAAAATTACTACATTTGAGTTAATACTACCCCATTTTTTTATAATCTGACTTTCAATTCAATCCTTCCACAAAATTATCAATTTATCAACCACAAAAATCTCCCATTTACTTAACTTACTTCATCTTAAGTAGGTGTTACTTTTCTTCACTTTCACCCCACTCCCATCAAACACAATAATGAATGGTACCCATGAACGAAAGACCCATGGACTAGAACAGACATGGACATTAGACCCCCAATGAAAGGTAGATGTTATCATGTGTACCGCAACTTATTACTGCAACGTCACTGCTTGTAATTGTCAAGTTTAGTTCAAATTGGTTAAGTGATATCACGCAATAAATTCAATGCATTAATTATGTCCCGCTTTTTTAACAATGTTTTCCTGTGATTTTGTTTCGTTTTCTAAATTAATGCACTGAATTTTATATACTGCTGGCAAAAGCCATTTTATTTACGAATGAAATGCCGGTCAATGCGATCAAAATAAGAATTTCTTTTTGTGCAATTTGCAATAAGTATACACTGTGAAGTTCAGCTGTTCCGTAAAAAACTTCAGTTGAGTCTTGGTAAGCTTTTTAAGCCAGTGAAGTTTAGTCAGTGTTTATATTAATCTCAAAGTTGCGTTTTTTAAATCTGCCCTCAAAAAACGGTAAATTATTGACACATTACAAGCAACAACAATGTAGCAAATACAAGTAAATGTGTGAAGATGAACGAAGCGAGGTTTCAGTGCTCAAGAGAAGCCGCACAGAGCACTTCGACATGATACAGAAAGGTCGTCTTCGAGACACAGAGGCTGTTAACTGTACCAGCTTATACTTTCCATTATGACTATTGACAACTTTATTACTTCGACCATTTACTGTTAAAAATAATGAGGTTTTGATATCTGAAATGGTTGTTTTTTATGAATAAGGGTATATTAGGGCCTCCCGGCATCAGTGTCCATCACGTACGTGTAAAATTGCGTATATACGTTTTGTAAGAACTTGTATGAATATTTGACGCATGCATGCTTAGACGAAATACTGCCCAAAAGGCCCCGACCAGGAATTGTGTGGATAGATCTTTAGTAATAAAAATCTGATGCATGAACATAGTGTTACTTTATTTTCGGATAACCGATTACTGTCGATAGTAGAACTGACGATGATGGAAAACGCAAAAAAGTATAGCAATGAAATAAGCTATCGAAAGCTTATGCCAATCCTGTTGAAAGTCGTTGTAAATACGAAACGCTTTCGAAGCGATTGTCACTTGTCTGGGCCCTCTGGGCTAAAATGTTAGTTATTCCGTAAAGTTAGGCGTTTGTAAAATTCGTGATGACATTTTTTTTATTAATTAGGAGCCTGCGGCACTTTATTCGAGACACCATTTGTTATTAAGTAATTAGCAGCGTCGAACATAATGAGGTTGTCAAAAGTATCATAACAATGTTTAATTAGACAAAAATATGGTAAAGACACAAAACATGCAATTTGTATGATAAATATCATCAGCATTCGATAAATATGTCCATGCACTATAAGATGTCTACGATATAATAAAATAAATGATAATTTGGAGGCATCAACACATGCGATATGAAGCGGCATTGCATTATTTGTGGCTCGATTTCCTGTTACCTAGCGTAAAGTGTGAATTGTGTTTAGTGTAAATTGTGTTTAGTGTCTTTGCTCTGAGAGTTCGTAAAACTAATAGTAAGTAAATTAAGCAGATTAGCAAGCAATATGCTACTCATTAAAGCTGTTGATAAATGACTATAGACTTGCTTCTCTGTCACATTTATCAGTAATTTTTTTGTATGGAAATAAGAGGGGATTATTAATATTTCATTTTGGTTTATTCGAATTAAGGGACAATGAATCCTCGTATCAGAAAAAGCTTCTGAACAATTTTGCACAACTTTTGTTTACCGTGAATATGAGGCCTTTACATGTATCTGCAACACCAAAACATGTTGCTGTAACAATTTTGTGCAACTTTGAACATGGGGTTTGATTTATTTAATTTTTGCGTGGCTATAAGTAGAGCAGGTGTGTGTGCGTGTTATGTTGGCACTTCACTTGGCGTATTTGTCAATATTCGCGTTACTTGGGCTTGAGAATAAAACACTCGTAATTTATGTACACCATATAAATTACAGATATAAATGTAGAAATTTTGACAAAAGGTGACACACTGGGCGGTCTTGTCGCTTAAAGCGATCTTTTAAAGACCTTTGGATAATACAGCGCACTGGATTCGCCCGAGTGTTGCCAGAGCTTAATATAAAATGAAGTTTAATTGAATACGAACAGGGTATTAAGTTGTATTACCCAAATAACGCGAACGCGTGTGTGGTGGCGTGCGCCTCGTGCGCGTCGTGTGTGTACGTGTGTACTCACGCGGCTGGGCGCTGCGCGGGCGCACGGCGCGCGGCGCGGCGGTGGAAGGGCGGCGGGCGCGGCGCGCGGCGCCGGCGCAGCCTGCACACAAAGCGAGCTCAGCCGCGCCCGGGCCCGGGCCCGGCGCGGCCACTCTCTCTTTGTCGACTAGCGACTGCCGCCCGGACCGACCGACTGCTGCCGTGACCGAACGCTGACAGCCAGCAGCGGTGTCATTTAATTGCTACATTCGAATCTTTTTAAGAAGCGACCGAAACCGATACCCCGATCGAGACCGACCCCTGCCGGGGTGACCGAGGGCTAGAGGGACCGAGACCCCGAATACTCCAACAGCAGTGAACGAAAGCTAACAAGCTAGCGGTGTAATTCAATATATTAGCCACGTTTGTTTTTCGTTGCGATTTTGATTATTAGAACTGATTCATCTTACGTCACGACGATTTTTGTACCCAAAAAAAGTGATCTTTTGGCCCGAACAATTTAGTCTTTGGACCCTAATAAAGGATATATAATTTTTATGCAAAACCAAAAAACTACCCCGACTGAGAGACAAAAAGCCTTGCGAATCAAACTAACTTCCAGCCTGTTGTTTGTGTTTTAAGGAAGTCAATCAGGAAATACAATAGATGCAAAAATTCAAAAACGGTTTAGTAATACTACTCATTCGGTTCTTCTATCGCGATTTTTTTTTCTGATATAATTCGCCGGACAAGAAGCGTACCCACTCAATACTGATTTAATCGATAAACTACTAAAATCACCGTTTTCTAGTACACCGCTGTTTCTAACTAAACTATACCAGTCGGACAAGAGATATCAAAGTGTGACAAGAGTCGCCGCGTGTCTGACGAAGGAATCCAAACAAAAATACACCTTATGTCAATGATTTAAAAGTTTTAGAACATGTAGAGGATTTAAAAAAATATAAGTTTCAAATTCCTTCGTCACAAGTACCAATACCAATAATACTATTATGTATATTGGTCAAGCTGTACCCTCTACTGCTTATATAACTACAAATAATTATATTATTGCTATATAAAAATAAAACATTCACATACATAACATCTACCTATCAAATCTACACCCTGTTAAATCGCTTACTAATAGTTTCTACACATATCGCCATCCACCGGTAAATTGATTCTTATTGCGTTCGACGTAAAGTTCAAAATGCTCGGTGGAAGACTCGCCTGAAACTCTCATTCAAATGCAAAGATATTGAAATATATAGAGTTATATAATTCTTTCATACATGTCATACGTAAGATATAGATGCATAACACACAATTTCGTACAACTACTGCTATATACTGCTCCTATCTACTTATATATTATTATAATATTGTTCACCGAGTATATGCACTGTAGAACATAGCATGCAACATTTTATGTAGTAATGTCTTTGATTTAGCAAAATCATGAAAATTACAGAAAATAAGGGCCACTTGCACCAAGAATCACTAAATAAGTTTAGCGCTAAAGTAATTTAAAACATCTTTATGTTTCTGTCAATCGTTTGAAGATGACATACACAGTAATTATGTTTTAATTATATGTAGCGCTAAATGAATTTGAGTTGCAAGCAGGCCAAGTTACCCAAGATTATAGTAGTTACATCATTTGTTGTTAAAACATGTTTTATGCGACAAAAACATGTTGCTGAAACAATATTGTGCAACTTTTGTTTTCCATGAATACGGGGTTTGTTTATGCCTTTTTTGTGGCGTAACAGAGCTTTTTTTATTAAACGTCATACAGTGCATACACCAAGCAACACACAACAATACAGTACATAATATGCGCGATATAGTAGCACTACTAGTATATTATGTGTTAGTACTCACTTCGCACAGGTACACGGAGTTTTTCGGGTGGGATCTATGAAGTCATCGCTCTTGTCGCCCGCTGCCTCACCGTAGCAGATTTCGGCCGCCTGAAAAGGTTACAGTATGTTATTTTAGGGTACTTTATTTAGTGAAAACTGGTATTTGTATGTCAATAAGTCAGAATATTTTAGGAATAAGGATACATAAGAATGTTGCCCTGTGTCACGAGCTGCTATATTTCGATTCTTTGGCATTGTGATGAGGTAAAGATTAATCTTCTATTTGAATGAGAGTTGGCTTGTAGAGTGGTCGCGGTACTGACGTGTACCAAGCGCGATACTACATCGCTGATTATTCATCGCTCAGAATGTTTCTTAGATAGTGCAGTTTTGATGTTTTATCGAATTAGATTTTAATGTTAGAATATAAATTAATAATGTCACTCGTATTTCAAGAATAACATTATGATCGATACATTTTTAATTCTATGTTAATTTCGGAAGCTTTATCTCGAAACTAGTCCCAATGCTTACAAGACAGTTCTGTTTCCCACTTCCATATTACAAGTTGATAAGTAAGACCAAAATCTACATATACACATTACTGCTTTGACCTGTTCCCGTCTCTCTCCTGCATTTGTAGTTTGACAGTTGTGCGACAGTAACAGGAATAACGCTCAGACAACGTTTACATATCTCGGCCTCAGTTCCAAGAATTCAGTGTAGAACTGACACGAACCGTGAAAAATTATGTATTTTGTTTTTTGTAGAATAAAAGAACAAGCACGCGAGTAAGTGTGTTCCTAGTGAACGCAATCGATACGTTGTCTACGGAGGTGTAATTGCCGAGTAAGATAAATGAAAGCACGTAATAATCTCAAGTTTGCGTGTTATCGAAGTATAATCACAGAGTTATTAATAGCTGACAAGTGGTAACGTTTATGACAAACGATGCCACTTGTCATGTATCGGTGCCATTCTGCCTAGCAGTAGTATAGTTGCACACGGTGTAAGGGGGGACATCGACGCGGAAACTGAAATCAGAACATTATTGTTGACCAAAATCAGCTGTTCCATACATTCTGACCGTATAGATATTGCACTTTTGTATGAAGCAAGTGTAAAAACCCTGTAAGAAATCGATACGTGTTTCACCTCTCAACGAGGCATACTCAGGATGACGATTGACCATTCGCGAACCCGAATACGGCGTGTCGCCACGCCAAGGCAGTGCGCCCGCCTCCATGTGCGTCACCAGCACGTACGGCAGCGGGTAGCGTGTGGGGCCTACCTGATGCGGCGCGGGCGTGGTGAGCGCGGCCAGAGCTCGGTGCGCCATGTGCGGCGCGTGCGCAGGCGGCGCGCCCGCCTCCATGTGCGTCACCAGCACGTACGGCAGCGGGTAGCGTGTGGGGCCTACCTGATGCGGCGCGGGCGTGGTGAGCGCGGCCAGAGCTCGGTGCGCCATGTGCGGCGCGTGCGCAGGCGGCGCGCCCGCCTCCATGTGCGTCACCAGCACGTACGGCAGCGGGTAGCGTGTGGGGCCTACCTGATGCGGCGCGGGCGTGGTGAGCGCGGCCAGAGCTCGGTGCGCCATGTGCGGCGCGTGCGCAGGCGGCGCGCCCGCCTCCATGTGCGTCACCAGCACGTACGGCAGCGGGTAGCGTGTGGGGCCTACCTGATGCGGCGCGGGCGTGGTGAGCGCGGCCAGAGCTCGGTGCGCCATGTGCGGCGCGTGCGCAGGCGGCGCGCCCGCCTCCATGTGCGTCACCAGCACGTACGGCAGCGGGTAGCGTGTGGGGCCTACCTGATGCGGCGCGGGCGTGGTGAGCGCGGCCAGAGCTCGGTGCGCCATGTGCGGCGCGTGCGCAGGCGGCGCGCCCGCCTCCATGTGCGTCACCAGCACGTACGGCAGCGGGTAGCGCATGCGGGCTCCGCCGCATAGGACCTGCGGGAACAGAGTATAAGGTTAGGCGTTATAACATACATAAATGGAAGTTATCTTGAGGAATTGCAGAAGATAAAAACAGTATCAAAAAAGTGTCTGGTATTCTAACTTTCAGGATTTAACATTATACGGTATATTTAAGAAGTCATCTACTTCAATAAACTATTGAATATGAACTACACCATTCTTTTAGAGTAGTAACAACCACAGCAAGTTCATTATCATCAATGAAGAACCATCCATTACTAAACAGACCTCTCCCAACCAAAGCATTGCCTCAACTATCAGTTGTGCGCTGAATTTATCAGAATCTCATCACTTTCACTAAGCCTATCGGTTCACAATATAGGAGGCCTGCACACAATGGATAATTGATTGTTGGTTTGAGTGATTATGAACGTGGTATTCACCAACCCGCCCGCGGCCCGCGTGATTGATTATAACCCACCCCCTCTCACAAAGAGGTGGTATGTGTCCCAGCAGTGGGAATGGTATAGGATGATTATGCTAAGCAGGTAGTATGGTATGACAGGCTACCTCGACGGCGCCGCAGCCCTGCTCCAGCGGGTACAGCTGGCGCCACGCGTCCAGCAGGCGCGCCGTGCCCGCGTCCGCGTCGCTCCACTCGCGGCCCGTCAGCGTGCCCTCCAGGCCGAACGGGGCCAGGATCACTGGAACAATAACAACACATCGTTTATACACATGTATCTCTTGTTACGAACAGATTTACCATTATGTGGTGAAGAGCCTTCACTCGGCTTGAAATAAAACGAACGGATAGGATAATCCGAGAGAGAGCGGGTTGGATTTTTATCGATGATTACAGGCCAAAAAAAGGCGGCGACTTTGAGCTACTGGGCAATTCAATTCTCTTTTTAATTTTAAAATCTTTTGTTTAAATCTAGATATGATTGAGGTAGGCTTTCAACCCAATCCGATACAACTAGACATTTATACAGCATACGAGATTGACGGTATATTTTGAGATGTAAACATCCAATAGTGCCCCCGAATCTTACTCAAAACTTTCAAATTATTTTATATAAACCTACAAAGGCACTTATGTCGACTTCTTTCATAACAAAGGCCTCTAAAGCGTTATATCCACCATGCCTTACCTTTGGCATCAGCCTGGTTGTCGGGAGAGTTGACCTTGGCGAGCCGCTTGGCCGTGAGCGTGCGCACGGGCGGGTGCTGCCGCACGTCCACTGACGCGCACACGGTGCTCTCGCCGTGCAGGAAGAACGCGAACGAAAACGACAGGTGCCAGGGACTGGAAGTAATGAAGAAATGAACGAATTAATACACGGTTTCATAATTATATGTAACACATAAAATAACACATCTATTTTTAACGAAGGATAAGGCAGAGGTTAAAAACTGAAAATTAAAACAAACTAAAAATAATACAGTTTTAAGAACAAATTCATCCTGCTGCGCTTATTCCGATTTATTTAGGATCGGTGCAGCATTTTTTTAAAATACATCTCTATTAGTAGTCATCTCGATTACTATCAAGAATTTAATGTTATGAACACCTATAATTTGTGTACACCTTAACAGTAATACCTTTCCTAATTACTAGTTCTTTTTTTTTAAAGCAATTTTGAATTTATATGCTGTTGGTGTTCTTTAATAAATAAAAAAAGAATTTGGACGTATAAAGTGAGTCATTCTCACTTTTCAGGGATCATATACATGTTATCATTTGTTTTTACTCAAAACAAACACACATAAAAATTAGGTCGGCTAAGCGACCGGAAGTTACTCCCACTATCAGATTATTCTGGACAAATCCCTCCTCTATATTTCCTTAATTTCTCACTATCCCACGCAAATTTGATTCATTCCAATAATCAAGGAAATTCGTACATTTAAAAATAAGTTTTTATACAATGAAAAGAATCGTAACAAGTTCTTCGTTCTAAGTTCACGGTGCAAGGCGGTGCGGCGCCCCGGAATACCGCAAGGTGCGTCGCCTATAAAGATAGTATTATAGACGCGATGCCCGTATCTCGCGGCGCGGCAGCTTCAAATCAAATTGCAATCGATCGGTACACATTGACATATTGCTGCGGAGAACCAATGGTGTTGCTACCCTACTTTTTACCCAACTGCGCGACGACAAGGACAGGGTTGTTATACAACTGAAAGTATATAATGATTTTGACTTGAATAGCTACAAAACATTGTATTGATGTAATGTTTTGATACACTGTAATACCCTATCTGTTATTTAAATTTAGTTTTTAAGTGTTATTTTAAGTATACGGTGGTACCTGCAGAGGAGAGGAAAAGCAATGGTTTTGGCTTAAGGACATATCATTAGGTCAATATGGATCACTTTTGAAAAACTCTCTTTAGTCATTCTGGATTGCATTGATTTCCATAGCCCAATTTCAAAATAGAAACAGGGTATTTAGAAAAAGCAATGTATTATAAAAATGTTAGAAGGTGAACGAAGTTATGCCCTGATGTCTTATCGAGCAGAACACAGAGATCTTCTTTTTAATCTAGGAAGTGAGACCTGTGTTGCCACGGCTCATTTGAAAACAGTTCATTGAGAGAATTGCCTTCAATTTGTACTTCCATACTTTTTAACGAACTGGGGATCGAACCCAGGGCCTTTTACTCGGCAATCGCGCTTTCGACCACTAGACCAACGACGCAGTCAAGGACTAACATGTATTTGGCTTAATATTGCATGATACAGATGCCAGAGGGACAAGGTGACATGTCCTTTCTGCGAAGAGGGTATTTTCTCCAATATGGCGGAATTTTGAATTTAAATTTACTTTGCTTGTGTGATTTCGGATTGTGTTTCTTCAATGGTACAGTGGCGCCATTGTTGATATTTTTTTTTGCTGATAAACTGCGTAGTATTTTAAGTATTGTTTTGATACTAACGGCCAAATGATGGTACTTTCGTCATCTTACTGGTTACAGACCAATTTTATCAATAAGTCGTGAGTTCGTCATTGCAAGATTTAAGTATTAAGTAAGTTAGGGTTTTTCCTTTAGTCGCTTTAGCGACATAAATTGGAAGCGACTGATCGGTCGGTTATTCACAAGAAATTCTATTAACTGTATTCCCAAGAATTATTTTATATTTTTGTACCAAAAATAATCCAATCAGCGCACAATTAAAATCTTGCAGATACAATCAACATCTAGTAATTAGCTAACATGTAACGCGCACACGCAAAAGACAAGCGTGTCATATCGTAACTTCGACTTTCACTATCAGACGCTGCTCAATAGTGAAATTAATTCTTATCGCGTTAACAATAAGGTTTGTTATTCATTACCTCTTGCCGACTTCTTCTTCGTCGCCGTCGTAAGGCTGGACGAACCATTTGCCAAGTCTCACGAAGTCTCGCGATAGAAGACATCTGTAAATTAAAAAGTTATAATTAATATGTGTCGATTATGTCGATGTTCGGCGTCAATCATTTTATTTATGGGGGAAGTTTGTCTCTGCAAAGACGGTTGATTAAGATATATTTTTTGTTAGCACATTCTTGGATCAACGTAAGCTTGGATAAGTCGTAAAATGTCATCGTGTATTGAATTTGTCAGTAGCAGACCGGAGTTGGATTTGTTCCCGGTTGATTGCGATAGGCTCGCCCCCTATTACATGGGAGTTAAAAATAAAAATTACGGGCGAAATGTGGGCGTACTATTGGTGCTCCTTTAGCTAACCCTTCGGTGAAAGCAGGCATGGTGTTATAGTTCTGTCATTGCCCTATATTGATGATAAGTAAACATAAATCTTTAAGAAACTTTTGGCCATTTTCAGACCTTGTTAAAAATCCCATGAAAAAGGAATCTCGTCTTCAGTTAACGAGGGGCGATAATATTGAGAAGTAAAGACCCAACATAAGCTATACAATTTCACAGCCCAGCAACTTAGAACACGAGATCTGGTAACATTTGCCGGTTTACGACTGTATCACGTTTCTTTTATTGGCATACCGTTTGAACGATAAAATGAGGGGAGGCGCAAGACTGTCTTATGTTACCAGACAAAATCTGTTTGATACAAATTGAGCTGTTTTGGAACTAATGCAGATATGCTGATCTTCATGATATGGCTATCTTGTTCCTGTGGGTGCTAATTTGTAGTGCCTTTTACAAATTGAGTGAGCTTTGATTTCATTATTTGAGTACTTAAACTTGTAATTCAAATTTTAAATCCCTCAAACAACACTTTAAATTACTCAATTGCAGTTTAATAATGTTAATCAAACAATCATTGCTGGAAAAAGTAGTGCGATATAAAGTTGAGACCTTTTAAATACAGATGAATGTGTTACTAACTCCGTTAAGTGAGTGACTGTGTGAGAATTTAACCTAAACAGGGTTTTTTTACACTTTCACCAAATACTTTTGGAATAGACTATTGGTTAGAGAACGGACTATGAATCATTTAAGTTTTCCACAAGCATTTTACTAGTTTATTCTCTCTCGTAAGCTCCACAACCCGTATAGAAATGTAACTGCAACAGAGCTTAAACAAAGCTGTCTACATAACCACAGCGATGCATTTCCATAGAACATCGCTTGGTTTCCAAACTAAACGTATTACAAGACGATATAGAGGCGCGGGCGTGTCGTAACTCTGCTCGGCTATCGATTATATTACCATAGCGAATATTATTGTGTCACCGCAGAACGCAGTAGTCGACGCGTGAAACTGACGACAAAGCAGTGAGCACTACTTGTTGACTTGGAATGTGAATCATGTACTTGCGATAAATAATATGACACATAGATGCAGTTTTTAATTAAGAGACATTTTGTAAGACTAAGTAATTATATAAAGCAAATGATTTAAATGGAGGGACAAACGAATTAAGACTTTATGGTGTTGACTATTAAGAATTTACAGCATTCTTTAGCTGGTTTTGGTTTTGTCGTAAATAAATTGTGCAACTTGGATGCTGTCACAAGAGCATGCTAGATAAAATAAAGAACTGTTTCACTTAATGGTAACTGTGTAGAACGTGTGAAGAGGACTAGTAATTTTATAGAATTGCTGCTTCTTTGCTGCTAATTGTTTCAATTAATTTAAGCTGGGCTCTAAAGATTTAGGACAGTGCTCACAATTTTAATGCATTATGGCGCCGACTGTTGTTGGTATCAAACATTCATATTATGAAACATTTCCATCTTTAGATGCTTCTGGTCAAAACAAGTGTGCAGTTTAAACCAGTCCTGTACTTTCAGTTCAGTTTAATGTGACGGTAAAATGTTTTTTACACAAAATCGAGATTAGAAAACAAATATTAATTTTCCAAGTGCAGTGAGTACTCTGTATAAAAATGGATGCATAGATAATGTAGTAGTTCGTCGATAGTTTATTTCGAGCGATGTCTATCTTTATACGTACGCACTCCACTGTTTCTAATAAAGTTTAGTTGTAAACATCTCTTTCTAGTGTCAGTAGTCTGACTGCTCCAGGGTTGCGGAATAGTCCGAAAGGGATACCGGGACCCTGGCAACAGGCAACCGAAGGAACACGGGTGGGTTTTAGTCAGTAAGAGTCTGACACGCCCTTCAGCTCCGCCCAGAGCGGGAGAAGTCATATGATGATTTCCCACCCAAAAAAAAAAAAAAAAGTTGTCAGACTGCAAGTTTTCTACACTTTTTTATCAGAACCCAACCGTAAATATGGCACATGACATGAGCAGAACATAACATACAAACAAACTCACGCCTTTTTCCCATGGAGCTAGGCAGAAACTACATTAAATACAAGGAGTATTTAATTTATTTATATATTTTTTTATCGTAGCAGGTGCCGTTGCTTCGTTTACGTTAATACATCGAACGTAACGTCCAGTTGAAAACCAGCGCATTGTATTCGGCGCAATTTTATTCTAGTTTTTTTTTTCTTTGGTTTTTATATTGTTTGTACTTATGATAAATACTTATGTGGAAAATATACATTAATTTTCTTTCTTAATTTTTAGAAAAAGTTCGGCTTTGTCAATGGTCGGCGTAATTTCTGTCACTCATACCAATACATAGGTACAGTCCCTTTTCAAAGTTCGATGTGTCATATCAACATCCAGTTGACTGTAACAGTTTGCCCTCGAATTGAATTTAGCATGATTGTATGACGACGCCGAAGTTGTGGTTGGTCGATAAAATTTTCCTTTACGTACATGTTGGAATGGGAAAGGATTTCAAATGTCAAATAGAATTCAATTACAAATTGACTGGTCACATTGTTTATCACTGTGTGATTCATGTAATTTATGTACTTATTTCGTTAATATTATATACATTGGAATTATTATATGCGTAAGCAATATTATAACTTTATCGTTTCCAATTGCCTTAACAAATATGTAAGTAATAAATAATATAGCTCCTTTTAATGCTTTATTTTTTTAAAGATATGCGTACGTTACTTGCGTTAGTTACCTAAAGATGGCGAATTCCATTATACGGTTTATGTATAGTTGAGAATCAAAGAGACCGCGTTGACCGCTCACTCGAGCGCAGCGAGGGCGTTCAGCGCCGACGTACGGCAGCAGTGCAAACTGCCGTGCGTCGTAACGGGAGAGATTTAGGTGCGCGCGCGCAGGTGTCGCTACAAAAGCGTCAAGCACACACAAGGAATGCGTTTTCTACGATTTGAATATGTATCAAACAGGTGCGAATTTGTTTTTCATCGCGCTTGGTGCTATCTGATGACCGGAGACAATTTAGTAGTCAAATAATAGGCTCATTAAAATGTATTTTCTTGTTGGCTGAAAGATGTAATAAAGTAGATGATTTAAGCATCTATTGTTCAGTTTTTGCAATTCATTTATTGCATCGCAACAAAAAGCGAAGCAGTTAAATATCAAGCCAGTCAGTTGTAAAAATGCATTTTTACAACGTCAACACTCCAATGTGAGTTTTAGTTGCATTTTATTACGGAATGAAAATAATATAATTTCAAGATGTTTGGGCGGGAACATTACAAGCTTGTAGAATTAAGCAATTCGATGTCGGCCATTTAGCATATCTGAGGTCTTTGAACCAGTTTCAACGAGATGCCGCCGCAGATGCCGCAAAAAATGCTGTAAACGTTATTTGTAAGTACTTAAACGTAATAAACCGTAAATAAGAATTCAGGATCAGTTCCGAATGCATTCGCTTGTACGTCGAGGAAATGTAAAAATAACGAGCATATATAGATCGGCTTTATCGACCCGATTCATTTTAGCGGTTTTCGAGAGACCGCCTCATAAAGATTTAAACCGAATAATCGCCTCCGATTTAAATATCCAAAAACTCATTTGCTTAAACAAAATGACGTTAATATCACGTGTAAAACAGGAACATACTGAACACTAAAATTATTTCATTACGCGCCGTTTTAAATCTATAAAAGTTAATTTAAAACACGAGAAGGTGCTTGCGAACAATGGCGAGGACTGTAAAATGGACATAAAAAGTTAACTCAATCGCGGCAGTGTCTTGCAGGCCTAACGCGAAATCTTGGCGCATTTTATTGCACACTGTACTACTACGTACATAAGTAACTACTTACAGTAAAGCTAAGGTAAAAAAAAACGACAATTTGTGTTTTTTCATGTTTGCAAGTGCAAGTTTCAATTAGTTTGCAATCCCACTCATCTTCGCAGTAGGACCTCTAAATTTAGATATTTAAGATAAATTTTTTGCCTAATACGATCTATTTAACTTTTCTATGCTTGGATTCACAGAGATCAATCGCCCGCAACTTTTGTATACCGTACAAAAAAGCTCAATAAAAGGTCGCCGGTATCGTGTTTGGGATCTAATCGTATAACAGCAGAAGTAACGACTTATAAACGACCCTCAATTCACGGTTGCTACCTTAAAATCGTGAAGCTGAACGCGTGTGTATATTGTCGCAGTGTCGGGATCGCATCCCCGGTTCACCGCGACGCATTGTTTCTTTGACGCGCCGCCAGCCGCCACGGGGGTCAACGACTCGTCTGGATTTCGTTCATACGCCGAGATTCCGTCGCTCACCGCTCCCGACTCAGAGTCGCGTCATGGCAATGCATGGGCCACTTACGTCATATGTGGTCTTCCATGGAGTGTTTGGATAGTTACTGATGCGTTCGAAGGAGGCGATAAAACAGACGAGTTTGAACCAAATCTGTCGGAAGCGCGTTGAAACTATTGTAACTCACAATTTTATTTCTAATAGCTTACTGTAATGGTCTGGGCGGTATGTTGCGAATATAGACGAGAACGTAACAATAAGCTCTTGAAATACACACTGAAGGTAGGGTGTACTGTTAATTTTAAACGTAGCATTACGAAGAATGCAGTCTACAAGTCTCCAAGATTTAATTCAACAAATTACTATATTTTTTTCTAATTCGTGACTCCTTATAAACAACTCAAGGCTATGAGCTGGCACAGCACAAAATCTAGCAAAATTTCATGTTCTTCTAAATGAGTTAGTAAAATATAACATCATAATTAATTGGACTAATAGGAGAAGTCAAGTTATATTACGAACATAATAAATAAAAGACTAATTTGTTTTAAAGTAAACTTAATAGTTTAATGGTCTGTCTGAGTCGAGCGAATCTGCTGCATTAAGAAGTCGTCAAAATAATTTAAAATCTTAACTTTAATTTAGGCATGTTACCTTGACAATTTAGCTCAAAAAATTATAAAAATGGTATTTAAGGAATGGAGGATAATTGTATTGATTATAAATCAAAAGGCCATTGATTTATTTAAAAAGTACAGCAAGAAACATATTTATTTTTATATTCTACTAGCTGCGCCCCGCGGTTACACCCGCGTAAGTCCCGATCCCGTGGGAATATCGGGATAAAAAGTATCCTATGTCCTACTATAAGTATAAGTATAGACCATGACATGACCCCCTACCATGGCCATGTCATGGTCTACCCCTGTGCCAAATTTCATTCATATCCATTCAGCCGTTTTAGCGTGAAAGCGTAACAAACAAACAAACTCACTTTCGCATTTATAATATTAGTTAGGAAGTTAGGATTATTTCAGATTTAGAAATACAATAATTAAAGTTGTTAGTAACGAAAAGAAAAGATAGACATTGAAGGCTCACGTTCAAAATGGTTATTTATTTATTTTAATTTTAATTTTGCTCGTTTTCATACATTCAATAATCCTCACGTTTGGCTTTGCCTTAGTCGTGTTAAAAATTGAACTAATATCATTAAACGCCCGATAACGAATTAAGAAACAATAGTATCAAAAACGGCGGGAATTTAAACAAGTCTAAAGCGTCTAAAGAAAACGCGGCAAAAACGACATTAGAACATTTAGACCGCCCCGACCTTCGTCTCGTACGGACTGCTACGAGTGATTCCGATGCGCCCGCGCACCAGGTGCAACATTAGGCGCGGAAATTGCAATTGAGTAAACGGCCGCTAATTGCTCGTCTCATTTCATTTCTATTAATTAAACGACTACTTTAAGTGTCATGTGGATTAGGATACATTTATGCAAATATTTAGTAACACACTGGAAGTCTTTTTTTTTTTTGGATGGGAAATCTACATATGACTTCTCCCACTCTGGGCGGAGCGGAAGGGCGTGTCAGACTCTTACTGACTAAAACCCACCCGTGTTCCTTCAGTTGCCTGTTGCCAGGGTCCCGGTATCCCTTTCGGACTATTCCGCAACCCTGGCAACACTGGAAGTCTTGGGATCTGTTTTCCGTTAACGATTAATTACTGCAATGTGTCAGGAATAGATTTGGCGTTGTCTGCTTCTGTTATTTATCGAGTTTAGCAGTGTTTGCATTGTACTTTGCACTAATTAGTTAGTTTCTGGTTAGAGAACAAATGAGGTGAGGCGAGTAGCAACAGATATGCAAAACAGTTAATAAATTATGGGTTTTGTGTAATATCTACATCCTACGAATTTGACTTTTCAACTCTAAAAATGTTCCAGAAATGGGATATTTACAACACAACACAATATCCGTTAAATTCAAAATATAAATGTCACAACCTCGAACTTGCGATTGCAGGGATAGTTTTTATCACATTAGATAAAATTAAACTGCTAGAACAGGCATCAGATATACCAGATAGCAAGCAAATGTAATTGAGTTTATCAAGCGTCTAATCTATTACTCTTAACAACTTTGGATGTAATACACTTAAAACTTTTAACGAGTCAATTACAATCACAAAATTAACTTTCATTTGAGGTTTCTAAAGTGAGGAATGTGTGGGCAATAATAAAGGGCCGAGTATTGTTCCTTGCGGAACACCTACCGTACGCATGACTCTGAATACAAAATGTCTTTGTGAGCGTACAAGCAGCATACACGGAGCGGTCAATAGGAATGATTTCATAATAAATCACGAGCAATTAGCTCGCGAGACGCATTGCAACCAGTGCGCGCGCGACGCTGACTGTGTGACACGCATCATCGAGTTCAAATTGTGTACTCGATCGGCAATGGTTAACAAGTTATTTGTTAGTATTGTTAGTACCATACGGGTTTTTCAATCACGTTTTTGTTGCGAATGCTAATCGTGTAACGTTTGAGCCGGCCAATTGGAAAACAGTAAAATCAATGCGGACAAAGTAGATTGGCTAACGTTTTACAACTACTATTTGAAGACCAATCATATCTTTGTAGATAATATGGATAGTCTTTGTTTTGATTAGTTGATGAGCATTATTTAATGTTGTGTTTTATGATTTTGAGTTTACCTTTCAATAAGATTATGAAGAGCCTTGAATAGCAGCGAGCGACATTCGTAAGAGAGTCCACTCTCCCAAGATCCTTGATCACCTTCTGAAAATAAAAGAAAACGGTCGTAAGTTCCTGGAATAAAAATGAGATCCTTGAAAAAATAGATCACTAGGACTAAGTCCAGCATCGCATTAACCTTGACCTCGCTATCTTAGATGCTCAACCTTGCCATTGTCCCAGTTACTACTTTTTCCATTACGATCATTGTGTTAAGTAGTTAATTATCGAAACCCGTAATTTGAGTAAATATTTTTATAAAAACTGAATAAACATTCAAGGTCGAAATGACAATGAAAATGTCCACAATAGCGGAACGTGGAGCTGAGAAGCGATAAAATCGGGTTGTTGCAATGTGGTAAGTAAAGTAAAGCTAGAAATAGCTGTTGTTGCATTCGCAATCGGAAGATAAACTCGGCCTATCACCGACGTTAGATGCGAAAACAAACCGGCGCGCGCGACGTTGCCGCTCCGTCGCCATAACGTCGTCCTTGTCTAGCTAGGAGGCGGGGCGGGGGCGACCCATGTGACGTCAGCGACCGCTCAGCGCACGTGCTTGTGTTTGTAGCGCGCGCCGCACACGACACACATGCGAGCGTTGCTTAGCGCCCGCTGACTATTTAATTGACATTGAATTTTATATTCAAAACATTATTAAACCGAAGGATATACAAATTGATTATCCTAATTCCACTAACTTATACAATCAATAGATGAAATTCTTTACAATTTGCAATGTACCAGACTGTATGCTAGATGAAACTGAACAAAAATGTAAAGTTAATGAGTTATTACTGCGGGTTATCGTTCACGCGCCCGGCAATTGCTTGGTGCTGTGATAAATTGATAGTATACAACTGAGAAGTTTTACTAACGTTTTTCGGCGTCGGTTGCCGTCTTACTGGAGCGTTTCCAAGAGTTCAGCCTTGACATTCATGCTCCAGGTGTAATCGCGTCTGTCTCATTTGATCTAGTTTTTCATAATTAGGACACTAATGGTTCTATAAATTAGTAGGTATTTCTTAGTAGCACCTGCTTATCGGACTGCAGTATTTAGGTTCTAGTCACAATAATGTGGAACACATTTCAAATGAGGTCTTTTTATTTTGGAACCACATTACCATCACCAATAAATAGTAAGGATCCACCGAGAGTTCCGATTAAATCTCATCATTGGGTTGTTGCTAAAGACTGAAAACGAAATCCTGTTAAAGTAACTAGTCAAGGGCATCCAGTGGCACGGCTAGGCAGTTACCTGGCCGTAACAAATGAAGGTGTCATCTTTGATTCGTTAGATTTTATGGGGATCGGTAAGACTGGCGAGGCCTTCTCAGGTTTACCTCGCTGGTTGTCGTTTATAAATTTTCCGTCCGTTAAACCAAAGGAACTTGCTTGAAAATACATTAGTTTTAATTATGTGAATAATTTAATTCAAGAACTTCTTAGTGGTACAGGATCGGTAGGGCATAGATTCAGTGATAAGTGCGGTAATTAACCAGGTACCGCTAGTATGTATAGTGGTGCTACTCCTACAGGCATTGCAATTATTATTGAGCCGGTTGGTTCGGCACCATCGACTCCATCTTCCAAGGCCGTTAACGCAACAAACGGTACGATTACTGTATACGAATACCGATACTCGAATACCGGAGCGAGTCACGACTCGACCCACACCGTGGTACCATCGCGATTGAGGTCCACCAAGGATTTCAGCATCGATCGATGGGGTTTTAAAGCAACAAAGTTTTATTTTTCTCCTTACGGGGGTTATTGCCGTAATTGACAGGTTTCACTGGGTGAAATATGATTACATGATGATTTCGTAGTAAGTGATTTCGACATCGCTCTAATTTTAATGGCTTTTTATAGCTTTTTGAAACAATTACTACTCCCCCTTCAATAAATACCAAAGTTCTAAAAGTTTGTTACATAATATTGTTGTTGAACTTTTTCACTGTGGTAATTTGTAGCACAGTTAGCCTTGTTTACGTTATTTTATTAGTGTTTGACCAGAATAGCCTAGGTCTTGTTTGTTTGCTGTGTTTGTTATGTGAGTGCATTTGTTTGAGTGCAATAATGAAGATAGTTTAAGGTTCAAGGTCGCATATTTTGTCGCGGTGTAACGGCGGTGGTTGGCACTACCTTGCGCCGGGATCGATAGCGGGCAGACGACGCGCGCCGCCGCGCTACCCGCCTCCACACCAATGTGAGCGCAGTAATCGCCATACGATTATCACTATTGTTGCCTAAGTACTATTTGTTTGCTGCCGCGTTGCGGTTAATGTCGGCGATAACACGCTGATAACAGACGAGACTAACATTGAATGCGAACTGATAAATGAAGCTCGCTGGCTTGTGGAGCATTTGTCAATGTATGTGCGAAACGTTTGTCAGAGTCGAGAGATGCTATAATATAGTGGGTAGGTAGGGTTGAAATTGAGCGTGTCGCAGGCAATAAATACGGTATTTAACGATCGGCTGGTAGCTAGTAGACAGTAGAGCGGGAAGATTTATCTGCGTCGCTGACAGCGCAACAACATTATCGTTCGGCACGTGGGTCGTGGGCCGCAGCCGGAGTGCGCTCTGCGGTGCACTCGCCGCGTCTCTCTCGCACCGCAATGTTTGGAACAATCTCCGTGTCGCGTCGCTGTGTTCTACTAAGAGCACACTTTCGCAACGCCACTGACTGCTTTAATTTTGCGCCACTGCGTAAAGTCACCCAATTATCTGGTCCTTTCGAAGCTATTGGCATCTGTAGTTCCGTAGACTACTTATAGCAATGTTCAGTTGAAGTAAATATTGAGTTTAACACTATGGGAATTAAAATAATATATAAATAATAATGTAATAATTTAAGACCTTGGCTACTCTGTGGCACGAGTGCACATCCTTAGGCAGCTTGTACGATTAGCTTGTAAGACATGAGCTTCGTGTTCGTGCATGTAAAACACGAAGTAGGTGCATTGCACGACTAATACGTCTTCAACTCTGACAGGTGTAAAATAATGCTTTTCTTGATGTAAAGGAGCTTTGCTGGATTGTAACATTATATTTAATGATAAATCAAAACCTCATGTAAGCTTCTAATCAATCTTTAATATTCGAGATTTTCTTTCATATAGGAAACTTTCCTTCATCCTGAATGGAAACAAAGAAAAAGTAAAAAAATAAGTTCAAAAACTGCAGCGACAGGCGGCGAAAAATAGTAAACAATCAGTGACAGCTACATACATAGGCGGGCGGTGCGACATGGCAACGTCGCGTTCAAATCCGCGCGCTTTGTTTACAACCACCGGGCGGGCGAGGTTAACCGCTGCGGTAACATTCGCCTCGATACGCCGAGCATGGGAGCCGCGCCGCCACAACCACGCACCCGCCAGCCGCGGCATCTAGATAATGATGTGCGGGTTAACATCGCCGAACCGGTTGTTACACCATCTAATCGAAGGATATCTAGGTAGCTCTGCGTTTCACAAAGAAACAATCGAGAAAGGTTACAAAAGTCTTGTTAAAAGGGCGGGCGGTCGGTGGATTGAATAGGCGGATACGGGCATTTAACCCGGTTCGGCGCCGCCTGATAATGTAATTCAAGATCGTATCGAGCGCGTGGAAATCTGTCAATTCGCGCGCGCCCTCTGCGGCAGCGGGTCGGGCTCGGTCCCACCCGTGCGGTGCCCGTGTTGTTGTCTCGGTCACGCACACCCACGTGCGCGCGTGACGTCACTAGCGCGTCGCCCCGTCGACGTCACGGACCGCCCGCAACCCGCCGACTCGGGAGCCCTATCAGCCCTACCCTCGACTGAGCAGATTCGCATTGCCGAACTATTGTATCGAGCTAATATTGTTGCGGGTGCATTGGTTTGTTGACTTTAGACGTAGTGCGATACTCTGATAATATTAATTTAAATCTGAGATTAGATAAAGCACTTCTGCGAATAATAATGACAACATTAAAGCGGGAAAACAGAAGATAGTTTTCTAAGTTTTCAAAACATTGTGAAGATGAATGGACCACGCCTTACTACTCAGATAGAAGAGAAATAGGAAACAAATTGAACACCCATAGTTGCTAGCCCGATAAAGATGCTCGTTGCAGTTAACATCGTCAAGGTTGCCAGTAGATTCATCGTCGTACAAGCGGGGCGGATCTCGGCATCTGCGCGGAGCCGGCCTGACTCGCAGCTGCACGGCCCACCCTCGCGCTTTTGTTTCTACTCGACACACCACTTGATGGCTAATGGTTATGTCAGGACGGGTAACGATGCGACTCAGATGTGGGTAGGATTGGGGGCATCGTTTGAAACAATATTTACAGGTTATAAATAGTTCTGGATTTATTGACTGTTTCATGGATACATTTGATAACAAAGTGGTATTTGATACAGAAAAACATTGGCGGTAAGATACGAAAACGAATGAGCCAGGAGACTATGCAAGTTTTTGAAATTCTGATTATGCTCGCTTTCGACAGCAATCTTGCTTGATGGTAATAACCGGTTAATAAGATATTCTTCTCGGTGCAATTCCATCGTCATGTGTTGCCCACAGCCCAGGTGAGATGAAATCCGAGTAACAAATATGCAGACAGACTTTCGCATTTATAATGAGCCGCGCGCTGCAAATAAAGAATAAAAAACCGATTGAATGTTTTGAAATACAATAGTATAGAATCACGAATACATCAGTGGCGGTTGTCGCAATCTATAATGGACAACGCGCAATACTGTTATGGTGTCAGACATGACTTAAGTGAGACGAATCGATAATAACGGTACGGAGCGAAGGCGGTACACTTAGACATTGGCCGTATTTGTGTTTGAAATTGGAAAATAATTATGCGACCGATAGAGAGAGCCACCGATCGATACGCGGCTAGCGGGCGGTGCGCACGCGCATCAATAAATAGCCCGATCCGGTGCGCGCCCATCGATACACGTCACGAGCATTTTATTAATAAAACGCCGAACAACGTGCGGACGCACCGAACGTTCAACAACCCCGCGCCGGCGGCTTCTTACGCGCACTCTTTACGTAGTTACATCACATACAACCATCTGACCTGCTCCACATTCACAATTGTTCACCGTAGCGCTAAAATCACACTCTACTCCAACGTTTAAAGCGCATATACGTCGACGAAGATCACGTAAAACGAATGTAGAGCCTTTCGTCTGATGACAGTAACACCGTTATGTATGAACTATGACAACGTTGCGTCTTCAACTCGGCAAGGAAGCTGCGATTCCCACGGCCTCGAAGCAAGCCCACGCATATTGCAAAACTTGCGTACATCGACGACATTGTTATGAGTTGGCAACATTTGATTCGATGCGAGCACTCAATGGTTGAGATGCGTTACGGGTAGCGGTGGTTGTTATGATGAAATAGTAACGGTAAAGCACAACGGATTGTCGGATTGCTTATTTAAAACGTACTACTGGACTGGATTGAGTGAGCATTGCTCACATTTGTGTTGTCACTATTAAATAATTGTATGAACTAATACGTATGGCATAATTACAATCAAATGTAGTGGTGTTAGAAAGTGCAGTGCGTGCGTTTCAGTCGAGTACTGAGGACTCAAGTCGATTCCCACAATAACCGCGACGGCATCGACAGCGCGCGCGCATTCAACCCACGCAACCCTAACTACTAATTAATAAACCTAACGGGCCATTTCCACACTCTCTTGATTTATTTGACCAAGCGGAACGTTATGGTAATTCTAGGGCGAAAGCGAAGCTTCCCTATACTTGTTTTTAACGTTACGTGCAGACAAATACATGGAACGATTACACTAGCACCAACCATTACAATGTTATACTTGTACTATATTACGTACGCACCGACGAACGGAAGAAACCAACCTTATCTACTGCTACCTCATCACAAACAGATCATCCGCGATGAGATAATGTTTGTTCTAGATAACAATTTCGAATGTATTACACAAGATATCATAGATATGTATTAGTTTTACATTGAAAAGAAATAATAACAGAAAAAATAGATAAAGAGCATGCTTGAAAGTTGCAAATATTGAGGAGTATAACAAAAAGCCCAAAAGAAACTACATTACTAAAAGATAGATAACAGACAAAAATAGTCTAGACAAAAATGTCGGTTTCGTGCAAGATTCACCGATCAGAAACCCTTATTTGTGGAGGGCATACCATGGACATCAAACGGACGTACTGCGGGTCAACGACTGCGCCCCGACCACCGCCACTCGAGGTGAAATAATTCATCTAGTCCATTCGACACGGCGCAGGGCACCATCGGAACACGGTCTGATATGGTGACCGTCACACACTGACGACATTACATGCATTCCCACATAAATCGATCATGGGTAATGGCATTGCGGGAAAGGCCAAACTTGATCGACATAGCTATCAACAATATTGGAATCATGATTGTAAATTTGTAATAATCAAATTCTTAGGTCTTCGAGGACAAAACACTTTTCCATACAAATATTAACTCGGTAGTCCAGTCTTCAAATAGAAGAATAAAAAAATATAAAAAGTAACCGAAACCTGTTTAAGCACGTCGGTTGAAATTTAAAACAGTAGAGTTCAGTGACAGGCGGACAACACGTAAACGGCCATCAACAGGCCCATTGTCAGGAATTCGGGCGACGAGCTGGCGCACGCGCACGATACATTTATTGTCGGCCAATTACATTAGGCCTGGAAAACGAAATGTATTCGCAAAAAGCTCCCCAGGTTCTAAAAGAGGACAATGAGTATAAAAGATATGCAAAATTATCTAAGCATACAAAAGCCGTGAAGCGGTGCACTAAAACCAGCTCCCGAGTAGTCCTTGAACATCTGTCTACATAACGCGTTACACGTACTGGACATGTGCAGCAAGGATCAGGTGTCGCGCCGCACTGACCGTGGGCAAACCCTGCCGGACGGGTTGCGAGCCGGTCGCCTCACCCGTCTGTCGATACGAGAAAGTAAAAACTCAAATATTTCGATACATCAAATGGTACCGATAATGTACGTAAAAAGTATACGCCAATTACGAAGGATTTAAAGATCACGATCAGAGGAATCGACGGCGAGCATCGAAAAGAGAAGGACGGCAACGATGAGACAATTAGAATTAAAGTGAACAATGTTGCATGAACAAAAAGATCTAGAGTGAGGCTCGTTACGGATAACGAGGCGTCCTCCGAGGCGAAGGCGAAAAGAAACGATTTAATTGCGTCCACAATTAGCCTACAAAACAACCTGTTGCGTTCGCATTACTGAAGCGTTTAAATAAGAGAAACAAGTGTTGATACATTCTGACAACTAGATACGATTTATATCAATGCTGACGTTGCGTAACGTTTGATTGACATATCATCTTCTCTTTACATTGGGGCGTGGCTCAACTAAAGGGTGTTCAAAGAGGAAAGTCATGGTAGCTGATGCGTGAATTTGCTTTGGATTAAGACAAAGCACGTGCCCCGGGTGGCACTAAGCCGTGGCAGGCTAGCGTGCATTAATCGGCTAATTAGCCGCCTCTCGCTACTCTAATGTTACGGCGTCTAGACGTATTCCGGCTTTGTTGCCAACTTGACGCATGGAGTTGGGGAGGGACTTGATTAATGGAGCTTTTAGAATAATTGTTGAAGTAATACAATACACATACACAGATAAAAGGAACTTTGCACAAATCGTAAATTGGGCAATCATCAAAACTTTTGAAGACTGTGAGCAAATCTTTCTCTGATGTCTAAAATCAGATGCATCACAAACAATACCAAATATTTCTAACCATAAAAACGAAGTATCGAATCGAGCTGCTTTGTAGAAAGTTTCAAAGAATAGCACTAAAAGTGGAGTTCGTATTGGCCTACTCAATGAACTTGGGAAATTTTACTAGACGTTGGCTTGGGGCCAAGAAAACATGATGGTTACGGGGGCAGATGGCAGATGGCGCGTGTGATCGCTTGTGCGACACGGGCTGCCATAAAGGCTATGTAATCATTGATATATCGGTTATTATAAGGCTGTCTCCGTCGTTTGATCGAGTCGGTGCCGCAGCTTCGGCTGTTAGTTTAACGTGTTTGTTTAAAAGCTTTTGGGCTTTTATTGAGTACAGGGTCGAGGCCAAGTCGATCTTCTGTTATTTTCAGCAACTACGAAATCCGGCAAATACAACTAGAGATATTTTTATTTTCCCGAACTTGAAGAATGGGCAATCGGTGTTTTAGTAAGCGCCCGGAAAGCCTGACTTGGGGGTTTTGACTTCTGCTTCTACGTGAGCTTTGGAAATTTCTCAAAACTCTCAAGTAGATGTTGGAAAACTAAGCAGTAGCCAAAACCGAAGTCCAAGACCCTCCCAGGAGGATTTTATTGCATCATTTTTCTCAAGGCAAGGTTTGACGTAATCTAAAGATGAATATCAATAAACGTGTGGCTGCGGGGTTGTACACAAATCGGTGTGTTGTGTGCGGGGGTGGTATCGATCAGCGTGCGGCCGGCGCGCCAGCGGGCCGGGCAGGGCGGGAAGCGCGCGCCGGTACGTGCGACGTGCACTTATCGCCGTCTTCACACCTAATTTATCGCGTGTCGCCATCGAACCGCTGTTTGTATACACTGTTATGATGCTCCGGCACACGGTTATGTACATATTTTTATGTGTTATTATGCGATGATGTATCAGTTTATGAGATTTCTGCTGTGGAGTCTACTTGAATGGGTGCGCTATAATCGAGAGTGAATTGAATTTGCTGTTTTATCGTGAATCTTATTAAAATAAATTGAATATGTATAATATTCTAATCCGACTCAAAGTAAGTACCTGTTGTTGTGAAGAGGCGTAGTAGCATTAGGTTAGTGAACTTTGCAAAAAAGTTAGGTATGACAAGGACTGCCTTATTTTCGCAAAAGCAAGTTTATGTAGCACGACTGGGACAAATCTACGTTTAACGAGTCGTGTGAAAGTCTTATTCTAGAAATACAGACGAGAGTAACATTTTGTGTTCATATCCTTTCATTCTGATGATTTTATCGATGCCATCTGAATCTCATTATGTAACTACACTGGAGTGAGAGGGCCCACCCTCTCAGTACATTAGCTCAATAGTTAAGACATTAATAGGTCAGCCGGAATACTGTTACCGAATATTAAAATATTCAGCGGCACGTAGCGGGTAGACGAGTCATATTTTCACACTAGTGCGTGATACAATTATTTGTATTGCTACAGTTCCGTGAAGGTCGCTGGACACGTGGTAGTCACGTAAATTAGATCGGGTGCGTGGGGGCGTGCTGCATGCGGGGGTTAGCACCGACCAATAGGCGGACAGCGGATGGGATCGATAGAAGGCCGCGCCCGCGCTCGCATCCGCGCTCGCGACCGCGGGCACCCTGTGATTGATCCAAAACCACCCACTTCGCAACTTAACCCTTGTCCTCGGACTGCTCAAGGATGCAAACCTTATCCCCGGACTGTTCAAGGGTTTCGGCAAGGCTACGAGGATACGGTAAACGGGCAGGATGCAGTTATGTGTAAGCAAGGGGAAAAAAAAAATTGATTCTTAACCAAATCTTTTGGTTAAGCATCAAATACAAAGGGTTATATAAACCTTTCGGGATCCATAAAGATATTGATACTGACGCAACTAAACAAACTCATTATCCTGAATGTCTGTCCGAGCTGGTCAACAATAGTTTGAATTCAAGACAAAGTTTCTGAACAAATAAAGGCGAGCACATTCCTATTTACGGAAAACATTGTTGTTGGGCGGGGAAATGGGGCGAAAAACCGGCAGTTTGGACAGGCATTATCGTGAAAATGGCGATATTCTCGTCCGAATAAATGTTCGAGATACAGAAGCGTGTCGGTATGATCAGGGCGAGCGATAAAGTGGCTAGTATATCGCTGGTGTATTAATAATTAAGTCGGGGGCGGGCCTCACGGGGGTGCACCTTGACACCCCTTGAACCCGACCGTCGCCCACCTCCCCGCTATTTGCATGCGCCAGCCCGCCAGGTGTTGAGATATACCAGTAATTGGACGGTCAATTTGATTTCATAGAAATGACTGCGATAAATCGCTCGGAATCGCAAATATATTTCATTGGATTGGGTTAACACAATGTATTTACGATTTACTAGGCAGGCGCATGGAATGATGAATATATTTTGCTCAATGGAAATACTATTAGTCATTGCTGCCATTACCGTTAGCAAAATAATTTAATCGGTCACTTTACGCACAATGTGGGTGGAACCGTTGAAAAGTAGTTGAACCTCAACCGATTACTCGGTTTTACTATTTTGCCAATTTTCTTGCAATTTGCTTGGTAACTGAATAAATTAGCAAATCTAGGGCTAGCGTGACCTTTATTAATTTCATTAGCGCAGCGATAAAGCTGTTCCATCCGAGTCGCAAGCACGCCCACACGGGGTGGGTAACGTGACATTTGCACCCCTGTACCCGCGCGCCGCCCTTACCCCCCGGCCCACGTGCCTCAACCGAACAATGTACCAAGTAGCCTTCGGGCATCCTCGGTACCTAGTTCATAGTAAACAATGAGTAAGATTTTTTGTAAGTAAGATATCCAGATGCTTCGTAATGTGACCTTGTGTGAGTTTAGGATGTTTACAATATTATACTATTTTTAATTGTTGCTAATTGGAAAACTTCTTTAACATGAGAAGAACCTTAGAAGAAAACAAAGGGGGATAATAATGCACTTATTGTATAAGTTACAAATAGGCTTCAGAAAACCGTTTCAAATTAAAATTTCTAGCGTCATTCACGCTTTCCAGACATGCTTGCCGCAAAAATAAAAGCATTCGGCATAAACAACGAAAAAAAAATCCGCGCTTTGCCTGCAGAGTTCCGCGTCCGCAAATCGGCCCCCTTGCATCCCCCGGCGTCGAAGCGGCGCGGCGCGGGGTTGGCCTAAACAGATTATCCGCTGTCGCGTCCGCAGGCGGGTCAGGCCGTTAATCTCCGCGCAAATAGGCTCACGTACGACCGTGGAACTGTGGTACCCGCTAAAATTATAACCGCCGCCGGACGGTTAAATATTAAAGGGAGATCGCAACGACCGATATGCAGCCGAGACGTGTTAATCTCTGTTTTTATAAGGGTAAGCCGCGCGTTAAGGTGTACTTATTGTTAATAGAGATATCAACATGTCTACATTTTGGGGCAACAGTATAAAAGTACGATGGTTTTAAAACCAAACAAACAAGGACTACCTTTGAGGGTTGTAATAGAGAAACTTTAAAGAAAGTCAAGCACAATCGGAAATATCAGAACATCTCAGAAATAAAATCTTGGATTGGTTCGAAGCCAATTTAGCAAGCTTATATTTTGCTGAAGAGATCGGGATTGCTGCTTCTCCGGAAACAATGAAAAGTCTAATCCCGAGACAGTACGCTCAATAACCAACTTGAATTTCCAAGTTCACAGTAGTCAATTGTGAAGTCAAACGTATTTCGTTGGCCGGTACGAACGGGAAATTGCCATACGTCCGGCTATTTCCGTCCGTCCGCAGCCACGCGTACGACAGAACGTGCTTCGACCTTCGGATGCAGTTGCATACACGACGAAAATGTGCAAAGTAACGAAAAAGACTGCGACCAGACGATCCCATCAGTAAGTTCCAACATTGTCAAATATGCAACTGATCCTGTTTTAAAATGAGCGAAACCAGTTTACGTTTGTGAGTACGCTAAAAATAAATCCACTGAAACGCTGTTGTGGTTTGGGAAGCTCATTTGTTAATGAGAGTAAACATGATTAAAGCATGATGATTAACTTCAGCAATGATTAAATTAATCCTGATATATGTCAAAGGACATTTCCAGCAATTCAAGCTCGTTTATATCAGAATTACAGGCGTACAATAAAACATAAATGATAAAGTCTAACGTCGCCGGGACGTCCTTGCGGTACCCGTTTCCATATAAGCGGAAACTGGGTGACCGGGAGAGATTTATTGTAGCAATAACTGGCTTATTTTTAGCACGATCCTCGAGTGTTTCCACTCCAAAATAGCTCGACATCAATGTGCGAATACGTTGGAAAACCAAATATTTGGGTCTGACGTAAAATGCATGCTTATGCGGTTCGGGAATTGATTAATGGCTTTTCATGAGCTGTCTTTTGACGGGCTAATAAGTTTTCTTAGAAGTTATCCACTCAGGATAAGCAATCTATTTGTATGCATATTGACACCATTATTTGAATTTAGCGATATATACATCCAACATAAAGCCCTTTAGCAAAGTTGGCAGCGTTTCAACAAGCGACATCCACATGCCATGCTCATGTACTCTCGTACAGTAGCCATGACAGTGAGGTCGATCTGAAAGCACTTCCTTTAATACGTCAAGGACATGAGTGAGAGGACTTTGACCGACGATAAGCCTGTATTTACTGAGGAATATTAGCATGTAACATGTTGTTAAACCCTATAGAAATGGTAGCAGATAATACGGGCTTCCCACGCTCGACTCAATTGTGAGACACGGACTGCGATATTACGACGGACCATGTTCTTATTGCTTATATTGTAGTCGAGCAAAAAGATCGCAATGAAACAAACTATTTACTTGGAAAATGAGACGAAAAGTTGGTTAGCGGGAATTCTCTAGAAGCTTCGGTTCGAGGTCTTGGCGATTCTACGTTCAAAACCTTGGAGTAACCGAGCAATAAACGTAAATAAGTAACAACTACACGCCGAAGAAAATATTCTTAGTAAGCAAGAAAATTTCCACGCCTTACGAAAACTTAATTGGATATTGATTGGTGGAGGGTAAGAAGTAACGAGTTCCGATGTGGCGGCACGCTCGCAAATAGCGTCATTCAATTTTTAACATCTGTATCGCCAGGTCGTAACCGAGCGGATAACACGTTTACTGCTACTTAGCACATAGGTGCGATATTACACAACTTTTCCTGTCGACTAACGCCTCTGTGGCATATCCGATCGAAACTAGTGTATTGTGTTAGTGTTGTAGCTTTATTGTTTTAGGTGAATGATATCCACTTTTGGGAAGTTTATCTCTTTTTAATAGTGTTATTGGGGTAAAATTATAGCTAAGAGAAACCATATTTTGATATCATAAGGCTTGGTTGGTGGAAGAATCTAAAATCGACAAAAAACTTGCCAAAAATCCTTGACATTCACGCATAAACATTAGCAAAAGTGCAATAATCTGATGTTTATCTAACGTGCGGCTATCAACCTATCGAGTGGTATGTTGACTAATAGAATCGCAAGGTTGAAACAATTGAGTCGACGACGGCCGCTAGTGCCCGCAGAAGCCGGTAATAGGACTGCGGACGGACCGCAGACCCCAAGGGCCATCGAATTTGCTATTTCTTGAAATATGAGGATTATTTTGCAGGGATTCTGATTCTGTATTTGAACAGTGCTTGTTAGGAGCAGTTTGGAGAGGTCCAACAATAGGTGCTAGGTGAATTTGGGATGCGGAAAATTTGTTTCAGGACAGTATAAGATTTATCAGATTTCGCCACATTGAATCAGAGCCAAATTAGGCGATGAAATCTTATAAATAACTCTATTTGGGAATGGAATTGGACCAGCTGTTTCATCCTATATTTTGGTTCTCAAAACGGTATATTTAAACAATCCATTAAATATTGGGATAGTTAATGTTTGCCGTTGTGTTTGCCAGTTAATTTAAATAGTAAACAAGGATAAACTATTACCACTATTCAAAAAATCGCTATGCTAAGAGCGCAATGTCAATGTTACGAGTTACACAATCATCAATTGACCTTCGCCGTGTTCAGTATGTGTATATTGATCTGGTTAAACTGCTACTATGCTAGTATTCTTGACTTGATCAGTAAACAGTTTGGAAGACTTCACAAGAGAGTGCGTAATTAAGCTTAGAAAGCTTCTCCTGGTTCAAGGCGGAAGACTTCCGCAGACAGCAATGATATTATATTAAAGGGGATGCGCTAGGGTAGCCCGCGAAATTCAAATGTTCTTAGGTTTTTTGCAATTTGCAGGTCAATATCAGGTTGAATGTTGATCTAAATATTATTGGCGGCCGTAACAAATATGGATTTACAGAATTATAAACATAAGAATAAGCAATACAACTATCTAAGTTCATGTAAGTGCATTGAATGACGATTTCCCCGGACTACCCTAGCGCATCCACCTAAAACAGATATGTTGTGAGCGCGCAATCGTGAAGACTCGAAAACGTCCTAATTGGGACGTATTGACTTTAGTCTGCGACACGCGTGGCGACGAGTAATACGCTTAGTTGAATTATTACATATTACGCAATTGACAACACTAGCTGTCTCTTTATTCTTGTTGTTTTTATCAAGCCATTTCTCTTCTATCATTTTTACTTGTCGTGAAATGTAAAATGAATGAAAAGTGGGTATGTATGCTGCCGCTGCTGCGCGGAACACTTTTTTCGGTTGTTTTGTGAGTGTATAACATATCTGTTAATATAATTATCATTGGCAGACAGTCTATAAATGAAGTCAGATTTTGCTAGACCTGATGCCAGGCCTTTGGGGTTCATGATTTGTTGATATCGTAGACAGAAGAAAGAGAAGTCAGTTTTAATTTTAGTTACATGCCTCTGTTTGTTTTCTCATTACAGCTTATGTTAGCAGTAGCATAGTACAAAAGAGCACTGAAACAAAGCTCACAGTGTCACTCGTAAAAACGCTAAATAAATAATTTCATTTGAAACAAAACAAAGCATAAGCCAACGGCCAAAAATTTAACACAAAGCGGTTCAACAGTAGTGTTCTTTCACACTTCTTTGTATACATTTGATATGTATACAAAGTAGTACAAGTAAAAGGACGTAAATTATATTATACCAAGTATTGGTAAAGAAACGTTGACATCGTGTGTGGATAATCATAAGCGGCAACAAACCAAAACAATGGTCGGGGACCAAAATAAAGACCGTTTATGTAGATTTATGTCACGTTCTATTTTAGTATTCGACCAGTCGCGCGTGAACTTGCCCGCTAGAGGGCGCGCCGAGTGTTGCGCACGCGCCGATTGATTTAAATAAGAGTACAAGAGGAAAACTCCAACGTTCGAAGAACGGTGATGGTAGATTAGTCATTGCGCACGTAATTTCATGACTATTTACAACTGGATGACACTGCCATGAATTTCATGGTATTTTAATTAGAGGTATGAAGACGCCAAGCGTGATGGTAATAATAAATGCATGACTTACGAGTAATACAAACAAATTAGATTCTCGTACGGGGAAATATAAATTGAATCGCAATTCAATTTGCGTAAATTCTGGTACTTTTCGTGTAAAAGCAACAGATGAAAACTGTATCAAATGCGTTACGAAGCTAAGACGTGAAAGAATCGTTTCAATTTACCCTTCCAAGACGGCAATAAGTCATTCGTTACCCGCAGCGAACCCTGAGGTGAAGAAACAAAACCACCTGTTGAATCAAATTGCTTTGTGAAAAACATTTGATAGATGTCTTGAGGTGTTCGGCTCTCAATCGCTTTCCTAGATATAGACTTTTTTAAAACAAAGCTCTATTTTAAGAGCTTTCTTTTATTGAGTTTAATTGAGAACTCTTGAGTTTTTGATTTGGTTGTTAGACAAAAGATTATGACATTTACAATGATACACTAAGAGTTTTATTCCTAGATCAGTTTTTGTTGCTCTTGACTTAAAAGGCAATAAGATCACTCTTCTAAAGTTTTTTTATTGGACCAAGTACAGTACTTTATATACATATAAACTGCCATTCAAAGTTAAGTAATACATGAACATTAATAAAAACAGATTCAATATACCATTTTCCTGTTTTTCGGATACTCGTCTACGTACTTAACAAAATTTTGATGATTGAGATGCCCTTAAACTATTTTGGACGTTCATATTTCCTCTATTTAGATGATAACAACTTGGTTATTTGCAGCAATAGGTTTTAGATTCACTAAAAAACTAATCATTGTTGACGAATAGAAACTAGAACTTACTATTTTCATTTCACTTAGGACGAATTTCACCATAAACCACGTTTAAGGGGTAAGTCAGTAATATTGACACTGACAGCTGCTCTTGAACGCGGTTAAGATGTGCTAATCGCGTTCAGTTACATTAGTGAAACTCTTAGTTTTACAGTCAAAACCGTTATCAAACAACCTGAACCAAAAATAATCTGGCAATGCTTCCCAAAAACACTAGGTTAGCATTAACAAATAAAAAACAAAATTTTCATGTTATTCCAAATGAAACTATGTCTAACAGAAACTAAAGCTGATTCACATCCAAAGCGATGCAGTTGCATCCCATAGCCGGAATAAAATTCTGCGAAAAATTTATCTAATATTCAGCTCAGCATCATTCTAGATTTGTATTTTCTATACTAGTACATTTTCATTTCAACTCATCATCTGCCACAAACCCAGACATTTAACCCGTTCCTTGAATAAAAGAAAAGAAAGACTTTAATTCGTGACAAAGGCGAATTTCTAGTCCTAAAAAACATTGCAACATTTCCATAAAATGAAGCACCCTCACAAGTGGCCATGAATGGTTTGTTTACTAAACAAAATACTAGGTGGTAAACAAACATAATAACAGGAAAAGTTGTCGAGGGAAAACAATCAGATAATTACTTTGTTAAAATAAAGGTAATCCATATTGAAAGAATTTATGGAAGCATAAAGCATATTAATTCCCTAGATGAAAGGGGACGGCGAAAAGAAATGACGTAGAGCATTAGCTGGGGATCTCAATATCGTTTAAGTTAGGAGAAGAGATGTTGAATATGCTGGCAAATGAAAAATAAGACAACCAAAACTACTCCGTTTAAAAGAGCGAGACCGAGAATACACGAGGAAAAGTAAAGCACCACGAATTTACTTAAGATGAAAGGGGCAAGTGTCCCATAGAACCGCCCACTAAAAAGGCTGGCAAAATCGAGGTCATGTCTCGTCGCAAATTGGGCGGGCGGCCTCACAGGCTTGTGCTATGGACGAGACCTCCCGCTCAAATATAAATGAAGATTTGCTCCAGGATTACCAGTGCCAGAGTAATGAAATTTTATGTTAGCGCTTCTCTGGAATAGCCGAAACAGCACATTTCTGGCCTCGGGTACTTTAGAATATAACGCTTTAAAATGTAATCAAGAAAATAGGTTCAATATTTGAAATGCCGTGAATTCTAGCCATTTCTAAATAAAGAAAGCCACTTTGGGTATTTTCATTTCAATTAAGGTAAGGTCCAAACAACTTGAAAAACATTAGGATCTAATGTTTTAGACAATGAATCAACGCTACAACGATTGAGGACAAATCTGTTCTCAATAAATATAGACTTGAAAAGTCAAAAGGTAACATTCAATAATTGTTCCAATTTCTAGGTCATGACAGTTTTAGACATATTTTTCTAATCAGTTATAGGTATTTTTTAATAAGATAGTCTTTATTTCAGAAAGAGAAACAAAGAATCTGTCTCTGTTACACAATCCGCGAATCTCTCGTTTATATTCCGAAATAAAACACCCTAAAATTTCCTCCCTTCTTTTACCTCGCAAGAAACAATTTCAAAAAAGAAGTGAAAAGTACTTTCCAATTCAAATGCAGTCCCGACCATGCTATAAAACACTGGGGGTATAGTTGGAAGACTCAGTCATTACGTTGATTACTGGCTCCGTTCTTCCCGGGCCGGTTCCTTCCTGGATTCCCTATTGTCGTCGGCATGACGTCGCCGCGTCGCGAGATCTTAATCTTTCTGTTAATTGTCGCGATACAACGTCTCTCGGTTTGGTTAACGAGCTGTTAACTTGAGTCATTGTATCGCCGACTTTGCAAGACAATCTACTCAAATTGCGTAATGTCGCACTGTGTAATTTATATTTTTATTAGCATTTTTGTTATTAAACTATGTGCGTACGTCTAAGGTGGTAAAAACTATTAGTTTTGTACAACACTTATCTATTAGACAAGGTTGTATCTAATTCCAAACATATTTACATTGTTCATAGTGAATTCTTGGTTTTAGTTTCCAAGAAATGAAAAATATTCCAGTGTTACAGCAACGCGTATCGCTTTCAAACTTTGTTGATAAAGATCAACGCTAGAAGAATAGTGTACTTGAGAAATGATCTTCAATCATCAACGGAGTATGTGAGTCCATGGTCAAAGGCTAAAGGTCAATACTGAGCTTGCTGTCAACTAGTTTTTAATATTTCTCTAAAATAACTAAAACTTAATTACTAAACAAATAGAAGAATACTCACGGCTTGCAATCAGTTCTGGTGCGACGAGACCATTCAGGTCAGGCTCTTCGCCGTACCAGAATATCCATAGCTCTTTAGCGGCTCGGAGGGAGAGGGGCGGCGGAACGGGCGCGCTCATCTCATAGATGTTGTCAGGCGGCGGCGGCGCCGGCACCCGCCGCCACACGCACAGGATGTCCCCGGCCAAACAGCGCGCGTAGCTGCTGATGACCGGGTCCGCCAGCGGCGCGCCGCCCTCCTCCCCGTCGCCGCCGCAGCTCGTCTCCCCCCATACGAGCTTACGCCATTTTATGCCATACAGCTCCGTCTGAAATAAGAAAGTGAGGGTTAGATCTTAAACCTTAAAGCTGTTGTTAAGTTAGAAACATACAGCACATCTATTTATTATCGAATATCACAACAGTTACGGAATTCACACTATTCACAGCCAGGGACCCCTTGAAAAGTGAAGTCATACGAAACAGCTTTAAAAAAAATTCACATAGAAAGTCTGAAAAACAACAGAATGGGACCGAAGTACGTTCAACACAGGAAACTTTATGATGAATGTACAATGAAGACAACGGGATTACTGTAACAATAGGAATTTAGTAAGGCAACCGCGTATTATCTAAATACGAATACTACCACGTGACAACATAGAACTGAGTTTGTAAACAAACAATGAAACTTCGCGAAAACAATAAGAAGTCAAACCTGCCAACATGGATAGAATTAATCGTCCGCATAATCAGGACGAAAACTGCAGAGAGACCTCGAAATTGTTCTAAAATTGTCTCTGGCAAGAGTCCAGGGGGACAGAGGTGCAAGATCAGAGGTATTTTGCGTCGCACCCGGAAGCCGCTGTGCACCGCAGCGAGGAATTATAGTTGTAAACTAACGATATCTTTAGAAGCTTTTGTATGGGACTTGTTCAAAATATACGCGATATTCTGGCAACACCCGGTTAGGTTGTAAAAACGGTGATAAGGCTACACGATGCACTAACGCGAAGAGATTAACCGAGACTGTTTTGTGGCCTCGACACGTGTTCCGTAGATTAAGCAGTTACCCCAACGTATAAAGTTGGGCGTTTATTTTATAGAGAACAACTAGTGCTTTCGTGAACGCTATTAACACATTTTATGAACATGTCAATTTTATTAAAAACGATGATCACGACATCCGGAGCACCTGTGTCTGCTATTACGGATAAAAAGCTTTCATAAATACTGTATGATAACCATTCAGAGCGGCAATTCATGTTGATGATGTTCTCATAATATTTAAACTTTATTTATTGAATCAGCTGAAAGCCCTCACCATTAAAACCGCAGGCTGCGCTGCGCTGTACGTTTTAAAGCAAATACAGACGTAAATATCAAAATAAAACGTTCAATTGCGATGGACATTACAGAATACTTTCGCTTTTCTTGTTTTGATCTCGTGAATTGAAAATATTTACATGGAATGCCAATTAAAGTGCTGTTTTCCGCGTAGCTTGTCAGAAAAGACTTAAGGAAATAATATGGCGTGCGTGGTCGAGACACTTGGAACAAGTCACGAATTGAGTACTATTAGAGCTAGTTCATTCCTCTGCATGATTTCAACAGCTTCCATTAAAACTTTATCTGAAGTTTTTGAAGCATAACTCATAAAGCCACAAATCGACTGTTAAACTTTTCATTCACACATAACCCGAAAATTACCAAGCAGCCAATTAGTTTCCCATTCACAGCGCCATTAGTGAGCGGCAATTGCACGGCTAAGTGTGAGTACATGCGGCAGGTGGTGTTTCGACCTTGGGTATGCAAATATTTTATCGGGTCAAACACCCATCGCCCCTCGCTGGACACTGCCCGTCTGTAACACTTCTATATTTTTCTATAGTCTCTTAAAGTTTTCACTTTCGTTTGTTAATTATTCTTGAGTGTATTTTGCTTTGTTGCAGTAATAAATTCTGTTTTGAGGATCAGGAGTGCATTGATTACAGATAGTGTTTCTGAGAAACTCGATCGAGGTGTATAATTTCATCTGAGTCTCCCATTTTGCGAAGCTGTTTCAACTGTATTATCGAAATATCGATTCGTTATCCTTCGTATTGAGTCCTCTATTTAATCAGTGAATAAATTGTTTTACAGCCACAGAATCAGCAACATAATAACCCCAAACACAAATATGTGTATTGTTTAAATATATTACTTTCCGAAAGCTTTCAATCCTTTACTGCTCGCGGTCGGCGTCTACCCGTGTTTCTGGTCATTTAAATAAACATAAAACGATACACAGTAAACTTGGTTCCGTTTTAATGTAAGTTGAGCGTAAATATCAGTTATTATTACGTAACTGATAGATATCATTTATTGAACTAAACAAGCATACATGTGCGATAGATATCGCTGTTTCACTTCTGGTGGTTTTCGCGAATTGTAACTTATCACTCGTCATCACCGTTTTATTAGGTTGATTTTGATCTGTGACTCCTTGGTTCTAAAAACAGCAGTTCGATATTGAAGGCCGATATGGTCAAATAGGTCTTCGTTTGCAAAGAGGCACACTGAACTAAATTCGTTACCTATTATTTTGGTAACACACAAAGTTCACTGTACATTTTTCCACGACACGCGCATCTGCGGCGGAAGGGGCTAAACGCACCTGGCAGACGTGACGCGTGGGGTCGCATCGACCTAACGCGATAAGGGGAGGAATAAGTAACTCCAAACGAGTTTAGTGTTAACTTCCAAATGAGGGGTTATTGGTCGACGCTTAAAACGCGACAGTTAAGCGATGTTTAGATATAAAATTATACAAGTCAGCCGTTTATGGTGTGCTGTGCTGCGGAAGTTTTATTACTATTTTATTAGCCATAGTAATTAGGTTTTTATTGAAATATAATACGCGTCTATAAACTTTGACAGAGATTATAGATGTAATGTACGAAGTGGTTGTGTAAAACTGCTGTTAATTAAACATTAGTTCAAGATCAAAGATCAGGCATTACTGAAGCTTGATTGAAATACTATATTCAATAAGTAGTTGGATAGCATTCTTGAGTACATATGGAAGAATGCGTCAAGCTCGGTGTCGTGAATGTTCGTTCGGGCGGCGCCGGGGCCGGCCGGCGGCCGCTTTCTAACGCGCCCGATGCGCCCGCGCAGCCCGCTTCACTTTCTATTGTACGACGTGACGACTTGCCTTCATTTTATACTAATTTATTTAATTACCCGTAAAGCTCATACATACTTGCTAGCCTTGTTAAGTGTTTCGTATTAAACAGGTTTCCAGATAAAATCTATGTTCTGAATGACAGCTGCTCACTCTGTATTTAGTGTTCAATGACGAATAAAATCAATCAAGTAAGTACGCTCCTAATGTATGCACGAGTAAGTGAGCAAAGGAACTCATCAATAAAACATGGTGTAAGCGAGTCGCTAATGTATTTCCAATACACCCACACTGAGGTCAATGGATCACAATGAAAATTCAAAAGCTGCAGTATCTCGTGTGGTGCTATGACAAAATCGCCTAGTGGATATTACGCAAAAATATTCTTCGACAAAGAGCACACTGCACAGGGTAGAGCAAGTTTGTCGGGAAAAATCTGCGGTTATTTGAATTTAAAATGCGAAACGAGCGACGGATGGACGCCTAGCCCGACGATAACACCCGGATGAAGCCGGTCGAAAGCCGTGCCTTTTCCGGAAAATTCTGCCTGTAACCGATTCTAAAGCGGTGTTATGTCACTACGTGCAAGCTTTTGAAGTCAAATGAGAGCACGGCTTAAATAGTTTGAAGAGTTCTTCCCGTGCATAAAATTAAAATATTTTGTTACTTGCTCGTGTCCGATGTCTTACAAAACAATAGCAGTATATCACGTATATTGGGTTAAATTAATAGACAAATAGCAGTACTGTTCCCATTTGGTCCCTTTATCATGGTCGCCTACGCAAGTACGCTTACAATCGGTGCGCTGTCATCCCTAGGTTGAAGTCTTTTGCATCGCTCGGTGCACATATTTGGACATACGCGGTCAATGACTAATTGGCGCATAAATGCACTGCGGAGATATTGCCTACCTTTGCTTGATATTCTTTCAATAACCTACTTCAAATGTTCATAATTGCAACAAGAAAATGGCTTTCGTACGGTGTATCCGATAAACTTCGTAAGAAATAAATAAAAAACTATTTAATAATCTGTTTCCTGTAAAACAATGATCCCGTAAAGCGATCATAACCTAGAACGGAAAAAAACTGCATGTCCAAAAAAGTCGAGCACCGCTACTCGAGTGAGCGGGACAGGCGTATGAGACGTGAGCAAGACGGCGGCAATCGCGAAAGTGAGAGGAGGCGAGACGCAGAGCGGCAACACCGCGCGGTTACGTTACTAGCAGGGTAAACAATCGAGGATGATGTGACGGTGCGCTGCGCGTGCGACCGCCCCCGGCCGTGCACTTCGCTACTGCATTTTTGACGTGTGACGTCACTAGATGCGTTTTGTTTTCTGGTGAGAGGGTGTCTGTTTCGATTACCTGTACATACTAGTCCAGAGACTGGGTGTTCGATCGCTGCGCCCTAGTCCCGAGTGCATAAACAGTGTTAGAAATAGTCACCTAAAAATAAGCGTGTTTGTAAACAGTCTGCGAAATTTCATGGGTGTCGAGTGTTGCGAATGAACGGCGGGTATCAGTATTTCGGCGCATTATGGCACAGTTATCGCAGCGTCCGCGGTGCGTGCGCGGTTTGCCGGCCACTGTCCACTTCCGCGAATGTCATGATTATTATGGATTGCGCGTGTTGAACTTATGTCACACGGTTGTTGCTATGTGCCTTACCTTATTTTTTCTTTGTGAGGTAATTTTGAAAGGAATTTCTAGGTAGTATCGTAAGCAATGTCAAGGGCGGGGGAGATTGCGCTGAAAGTCGTAAAAAAGTTATAGACGAAACTATCTGAGTTCTGGAACATAATAAACTGGGGAAATAACAAACATAAGTGGGCGGTTCTGCGACGGGAAGAAGAATTTCTTATATTAGATAAAAACAGACAGAATCCAAATATGTATTTTATGGGGACGACGAGAGAGAGCAAACTCTTAACCACTGGAACATAATATAAAGCTAACCAAACATGGTGGCCCTCACAAGACGATTACTACAAAATTAATAGCTTGAACAATTTGAAGCCTTCAAAAGGGGGTTAACTATAACTAACAAACATATTATCGCAATAAAACCATTATTATGGTGACAATATTTACTGCGGACAACAGTTACCTACTCCATACATACATTCACATGCGTACTCACACAAATGCAGTATAAGCCGACAATATACTACCACATTACTGGCGAGTGGGCGGTGGCACACGGCAACACTTACCATTTGATATACCTTACTCTGTCTACTTGAAGTAGAGCGAGTGAGATGGAGTTATTAGCCGCACAGTTTTTACCAATGTTGTCATGATAAAATGATTACCTTTGACCCCAGAGATTCGTATCATACGGGCGTCAAATTTTTACTTGACGCTTGTTCCTCAGTGATTTTGTTCAGGTATAACGAGAAAATTATTCTTTGAAGGTTCATACATTCAACGTTATTTGTAAACATTCTTAATACCAAGTAATAAAGCTCATCTTAAGCCGAAGTTTTGCAAATGAGGCCAGTATAGGTTTTTATTGAAAGAGAATTGAATTGACTGACAAAAATCAACTCCTATCCTACTATTTTCCAACAAAACTGGTGCGGAAATAAAAATGACGAGCACCTCAAAGATTGCAAATTGGTTGAAACACCTCACAACAAAAACTCATCGACATAATACTGAATTCGAATCAATTTCATGTTAACATTTCATTCAACCTAAAAAAAATAATGCCATAGAGATACAACGGAAGGTAATGGGCAATGAACAGGAAAACAGACGTAGCCATGTTTATAAAAGCGAGATTTACATTCTCGTAGTACAACTAAGCTTGTATGTCACCAAGGGCGAGGACACGTGACACGTGACCAGAGATAATAGATCCCGCATTTATAAGCTAGCCGGTGAGCGTGGATAAAACTCTAGGAATATTTTCCAATAGATAAGAAGTATGGCAAGACCAACAGTCGTTCAGAACTGTATTAAACTAATAGGCCATTAAGTTGACTAGCTTACAAAATATTTGTTGCAATTTATTTATTGTTGAAAACCGTGAACAATATATTTCAAAGTATCGATAGTTAATTTCACCGACTTAACAAGTATGATATTGCATGCACAAAGGTATTAAAACGGAATTGTTATGCGGCAAACGCGTCTACAGGCACGCGCCATGGATCGTTTTAGAGGCCACATCGGCGCTTGCGCATTATGTCTACATTCGCAACCAAACACCGATGTAAATTGAATTCATCAACAATTATACGTATCGATACACAATTAACAAAGGAACAAGATGATTATTAACATCAATGGGCCTACAATGAATATAATTGTAGATAATAAATCTTCTGGTACGGAGTTAAGCAAAACTTTCTAAGTATCATGTCAAAAGTGGAAATGACATCATGTCATCATACAAAGAAGATAATTATCTACTCGGTCATAGTATTTTTAATTGCCATTTAGTTTTGGTTACGACTATTCGAGAAGTATTACGTCAGGATATAATATGTGGCTGGTATCATGGTACCTCGAGGCCGCCGACACACGGATAGTCGCAGTGGACAACCTCAGGAAGGAGGTCGACACACGAAACGGTTACAAGATCGTCGACTGTCGAAAAAATTGTCTTGAAAACTCATGTTTGTAACGGAAACTGACGGTGCATAGGATACCGATCTAAATTAATTTCCAGCGGAAGAATTTGACACTTAATTAGTATCGGAATGGGAATATAATTATAAAATACTTACATCTTGATCGATTTCTGCACATAAAATCTTTCTTAGTCTGGGAAAAGTAACTATAGGTGCCCTGTCCCAGAACATCAATTACATGAACGATCTAGATCCAAAGCTGGGTATCGTCCTTAGTGCCGAAGGGTAAAGGGTACGCAGGTAGGCAGTACCTGGTGCGATACGCTGCTAACGGTACAACCGCGCGCCGACCGCGGTCAACGAACTCAACGACCTTACGTCTAGTCTAGAAATTTGAAGGTTTGCCCTAGTTATTTTTTTTCAACCAATAAATTATATTACATTTCATAATAAATCATTTAAAAGTTTATTGGAATAAGAATAAGTTTCATGAAATGTTAAGTAGATAAAATAGTTACTCAATAGCGAAATTATTGTCAAGATGTTGGCAAACATTTTAATCTCGAGATTGAGAACTCTACGATAGTTCGTACGAGCCGACAGAATGCAGATTCTGACGTAGGCCGCAAAGCTTTTATGCATACAGAGGACGTCGCTAGGATATTGTGGTGTGACAGGTAGTCAGATGCGGGTGGCAAGTACATTCGCAGAAACGCCTGTTATTGAAATTCGAAGAGACACGACGAAATTATGTAAAGGAAAAGCTTAACAACTAGAATCTTCCAGAAGAAATAAAATTACAGAATAACTTAGTTGGTACAGAAACAACATCGCCTACATACTGATCTCGATCGCTTGATTATGCCGTCTCTTTTGCTCTCTCGAACATACCTTCTCACGCGTTAAACCTCAGCCTCTATGGTGACACGTAAATACTACGTGCACAATTTAACAAGTGGGCCGCGACAAATACTGGAAAGCCACTTGCACGTTTACCAACTCTGCTTTAATTGAAATATTATGATAATGTACACAACACGTTCAGATGATTTCGGCACCAAGAACCAGTTACATGTCATTCTGTACCATTTTAATGCCACATTAGAATAAATATCAGTGACCATAGATACTAAATACAATATTGAGATCTTTGAACTTCATAAAATCCTTTCCTGATTACTAATATTGTACGGGTACTATCCAAACCAAAACTTGCAAATAAATGTCCTTCGATCAGTGCGTCATACAAAATTTAAAATTCATAAGACAACCAGACAATTCTGACAACATCGAAATAAATTAGGTTCTGATTTGAGAAGGAACATTATTATAATAATCATAGAAGTTGTTGTCGGCAAATTTACACCTTCACGTCTTGAACGTTTGGGGGGGAAGACCGATAGAGGCAAAGGGGGGATTGTAGTGAAAGCGTTTCGAATTTAATCCGAGAGAGCCCTAGACATTCAGCCATGTTATTTTACAGTCTGATGTTATAATAAAGATATCGTGTGCTGACAATCAATTTTGTCAATTAAACTAATAATTTCGTCCGACCGCTGTGCAATAGTTTCGATCCACATTGTTTGTTGACAGATAATTTTGTTAGTCATTTGCAAATGAGGTCAACTTGCAAGCCAATACATCGGTGAAGCGTTATGTAATGTTCATATTAATTGCCGGCGTTTCTTACTTAACGTTGAAGTTGGAAATAAATCCTTGGTAATATTATAAATCGCATTTATAACACGTAACAAAGTAAAAGCTTTCACGCCAAAACTACTGAACATTTGTGCTATTTTGTAAAAATCTCACCGGGAAAACTTATGTGAAGTGAGCTTGGAGTGAACTGTCACTGCCTTAGCATCAGTAGGTATCGATGACAGTGACAGCTCACTCGACGCTCACTTCACTTAAGTTTTCACGGTGAGATGGTTACAGAATAGCAATGCTGATTTAAATGAAATTTGGTACACAGATAGTCTAGAGCCTGAGAAATGACATAGGCTACCATTCTTTTTATCGACATACCACGCGGTAGAAGACGCGGGCGGAAGTTAGTGCTTAAATAAAGCAACATTTAAGAGAAGAGTATTAAGCATACAAATAACATATATTTTAAGCAATAACTGCCTGTGCATATTGTTTCATTTCAGCGCTTCTATATGTATAAGACAGAAACATACTTAATGCACAAATTAGTTCAGGCACAACTGATATCAAGATTCACCCAAAACATGGTGGCAGTTTGTTTCCTAAACACTTGATTATTGTAATGTAGTATCTTTAGAACTCTATGAAGTTACTTCGAAACTCCACTTTAATAAATTAGTCTCGACTGCTTTTAGTTTTATCGCTGCGAGGAAAGTTTCACCAAGTTGAAGTAATACATCAAGTTTTACATACGTTAGCTCTTAATAGGCAAGAGGAATACGTGAAGTTATGTGTTACGCTTGTACAACAACACGACGCAGTTGATCGTATAGTGAAACTTGTTTCCCGTGAGACGAGGGCCAAAACTCGCATGCAAAGGGCCGACACGCGCTTTCTGCTACAGACATTCGTAATGCTCCAGCTAATCTCCGAAACGTCTTATGTCACCTCACAAACATTTCGTAAATAAAGTATTGCAATGATAAAACCAAGTTTCAGTTTTCAAAGAGCGCCTCGCGCCTCAGGCACGTACAGACGGTGCCAAGTGTTGTCAACACACAACACCGTCTTGTTTACACAATAAAAAATATGGGTCACTCTTTACTTTCACGCTTTCAGACACTTGTGTCCCGTACGACACGGGGTGTAGCCGGATTACAGAGTAAAATTACTCGTGTAGAAATAACCTTTAGCCAATAAAAGCGAAAGTGGAGCACAAGGCTAGTGAAGACTTGTTTTTATCGATCGACATAACGCAGAAACCTGAACACGGTGTGTTTCCAATCATACTAATGAACTTTACGTTCGTCGGTGATGCATTCAACTGAATCCAATTTTAAGTCTATACGATTAAGTCAATAGTTAATGGGCCGCGTTTAAATATAGATAAATCATAGTGAATTGATTGCCATGTAACGAATAAACATAATCTTATTAGATAAATATGAAATTAAATCAATCTTAAATTGTTTGATTTTAAAATGAGTCCATTAAATATTGGCGCATTTTTAGAATGTATTCAAAGTTTAAAACTGATAAATAATTGCAAATCTGTTGTGACTCAGGACCCGAGCTGGCGTCGAGTGGCGGACTCTGGCGAAGCATCGAATGTGGGACAAGCACAGAGCACTTCTGTTATCTTGACCCACATATCGTGACCGCGGTCGCGGCCGGACCACTGCCGCTATTATAGCGGAACACCTTAATTGCCTTCTGATGGAAAACGTCGAGAAATTCGAAAGGGCAACTACAGAAATGGAAAATTATGAAAAACATTGAACTTTTATGTAGATGAACAAAAACAAAGCGTTTTTCAGAACAATACATATTGTGGGAAACATGAACGAAATGATTATGCAAAACTTAATCGCAGAGCACGAAAAACATTGTTGGTACAGCTTCTTTCAAAAAACGCGACATCAAAAACTATATGTAAGCAGTTTACTGAAAAGAATTCTCCATAGAAGAAAAACGAAAAGGAAAAATACGGATATCAATCAAATAAAAGCTTTCAATATCGCTGAACAAATGGTAAAAATCGAGATCGTAACCAAATGAGAAAGAGCGAACGTTTTTCCTCGTGACAGTATCATCAAAACAAAACCTTGACCCAGAATGTGCCTCGTTACAACAAGAGGAAAAGGACATTACGAAGATGCTGTCAGGATCGCATCAAGTGATGTCATATCGTCTGAGTATTTAAGACTGGTTTTATGTTATTTACAAATATTTGAGTGTCCTTGAAGGCGCTTTTTATTTTCGTCAGTGTGACGGACGGCTGGATTTTAACCCCATTTATGATAGGCAGTGAGAAATAGGCGTGAGAAAATATCCACGATCAATGGAAATGTATTCAATCACAAATTCACAATTATGTATTTATTTAACTAAGTAATTCCAAAGCAAACGATAATTTACAAGTCGAAGCAACTTAAATATAAAATTCCTAGGTATTATAACAATTTAATACCTTAATAGCCATTAAAATATTTTCGTGTATTGAAATTATTTTATTCCAACTCAATATAAGCAAGGCCAAGTAAATGGAGTAATTCGGTAACGCATGTACTCGAAAATAGTTTTAATTGTCGAGGCTCAGTGATACAGACCTTTCTCTTCAATGTGGGTTAAATAAAGGCACTCGTTGCGGAACCGCATCGATTAAGGACAATGTGGATTGCGCGCGAAGGACGTCCACGATTGCTCTAAGGACCGACCTCTATATAAATGTTTTTTTTTTTAGATGCGTTATTAAAATGATTGATGCGATAAGCCAATCACTACTCATTATTACTGATAATTCAGTATCGTGCAGTAATTAAAAACCACTTGGCATGTCATTGTCAAACTTAAAATTTGTATCAGCTGTTTATCTTTGCAATGTTGTTAGGATCAGCTTAGTATTTCGGTCATAATATTGTTGTTATCGAGATGCATATTTTATTAGTGACCTTGGAAGGTATGACGGTTGGTTAAGTGGTGCAATACCAATTGTATTGCATGAAGCATATCCCAGGAAAGTGTGAGCAATGCTTGTTAGTCATTTCCATACGTGTTTTGATTGCATGTTCCCACACGCGTCACTATCCCATACTTCCCACTGAACCATTTTGCCATGATATCGCACTACTACACTAGTTACTTCAATTATCTGGCATTTTCCAGTCTGAGGTCACTAGAGTCTCGAGATAAACAGTGCGTCATTCTTATGTAGGTAAACGCGTCACATGGATTTATTTATTTCCCTAGGAAATGTCAAAATGTTTTCCTCATTTGCTTGCAACTCGTCCATAGATTCACAAAAGCCAACACTCGTCAATCATTGCACTGATTTCCGTTGTTGTTTAGGGAACATTATTACAGCAATCGTAATATTAATTTCAAGTGTTGAAGGAGCGTGAGATACCGCCGCCGCAACTGTTCGCTTATCATGTGTGATAATGTGGCATTATATAGCCGGTCGCACTGTAAACAACTGTGCGATTGGTTACAAAATAAACAGAACACAGCTTTCAATTATGGTTTTGATGCGAGAACCCAGATGCGGGCTCGAGGGGCTGGCTTTATGTACGGAAATTATGCGAGTACACTGTATTTATTTGAACAGTTTTCTTTTTAATTTATACACGTGCTTTTTCTTGTGTTGCGCTTGGGCATCCTTCACGAGTACGTGCTTTATCGTCAAGATTATGACAGCGATACATACCATTTTAGGTTCTTAGTGTCGTGAAAGGCGATGTAGGAATTGTATTGTCAATGTGTTTACTATCATTTTAATCTCCAGACAATAATAATATTTATTAAAGAATTACAGATTAGATTAAGGTATTGATATTTTTATCGAAAATCCTTTCTTTTTGTACCATCTGTTCTCCACCACTTGGTCACACAATCTTTATTTCCGTTAGTGACTTTCAAAGCTTTTAATCGTGTTCTATTGTGGTGAATGATAGCGGCATGAAGCACCAACCGCTCTCGTTGAAACCTTGATACCGTGTGAGTGTGATAAGTTATCAGCTGATAGATAACGACCCCCGCGACATAACAAAACTTATAGTTCGTTTTCAATTTAAACAACATTAAAGTTTCCGTTCTTCAATATTTTCTATGTGAATTTGAAGATTATGATTAATTTATCAATCAAGTTATCTTTATTTTTCTATTCAGCATGTTAATATAATTAGAACACTGTATTAAATTTTCGCTATTTACAGATATTATGACAAAATATAAAATCGGGACAAACCAAATATGTCAGAACTTATTTACATGCTCAAAGCGTGCGTAACGTTGTAATTCAAGTAGTTATTACATAGTTAAGATACAATAAACCGGATTTAACAACGTAGGCCACACTTTGCTCCAGTGTGCGCATGCGCAGACTACTTTTAAATACTTCGGTGACCTGTCGGACACAAATTAAGCGTTTAATAACCTATAAGGTCACGTTTGTTTGCATTATTTACAATGAGATCTTACAAATAACTCTATTTCATTTGTAGAGAGTTCTGATGTGCAGCCAACATGTTAAGAACTGATTTCAGATAAATGTTTTTTGCGACGACCTTGTGGCGGTATTGCTGTTGTCTTACTTACGAGAGTCGTAAGGTAACTGATTAACAATACAAAGACTACTACAGGCAACAACTATTTTCATCAAGTTTCCAATAAGATGAAAGTGAAAATTTAATGTGTGAAATACCAAAAGGCACAGAACAGACTTCGTGAGAATTTACGATCATCGTAAGCATCATACAAGAATTTATGGCTTATAAAAAGCAGCAAAGCATTAGAGATTCATTATAACACAATGTTGTAATTAGGTTGATTACATTAAGGAAGTTTATAGTACTATCGCCACTTTGGACAAACGTGAAATAATAAAAATAATCTCTTGCTTTATTGCCGCCAAAACGGTAGTTAACAACTTGTTTTAATCATGTTAACCAGTTAGTTCCAAAGCTTTAATAGACTGAGCTTTTATTTAGTCAGGAAACCAAATCTGGTCTTAGGTCGAATTCGTAAAGGGGTGACCTAGAAGCGGGAGGAGTCATAACAGTGGGAGGTGGGGGAATGAGCACATTCAGGATAAAATTGAAGTCGTGCTCTATATGTACAGAGGGTGATAAGGGGGGTGGGGCAGAGGTCGCGGAGTCTCGTGTGTTCGTCAGATGCCATGAATAAGTTAGCGGTATATTCCGTCACTCAATGGACATCGTCGTTGCGGCGAGGAATTGGGATGGAAAAGGAATATCTAACAGTTTCTTAAAAAATCGTTATAAATTTAGATTGAAGACGGAAAAGTTGATATTTTTGTTTTCATACCAGAGAAAAATAAGCGGAAAGCTTTATGTTATTTAATTAGCATGCTTCCAAATATTGCTCATGAAAAACAATGTTACAGAATGAATGATGAATGAATGATTATAGCCAGTTCATTCTCATACGTCAAGGGTAAACAATGGTCAAGACAAAGTCACAGCTATGACATACTGGGTATGACTGTACTAGAATTTATAAGATAAAGCGTAAACAGGTAAAAGAACAAAGACGAACATCAACTACCTAGATAATCACAGTGCACGCAACTGGTGCCTGGGCGGAGGCCCGCTTATGGGAAAGTTACAATCATTACGACCATTCATAAACGGTTGAATGAGCGCAAGACGCCTGCGCAGCCGGCGAGCGCGCGCGCACCGACCCCGCGAGTCCCGCGACATCTGTGATGTCGCCGCGCAGATGCCGCGCATACCTCAACATAAACGGAGCCTAGGTAAAGCCAGTGAACATTCACAGCTTGACTATCAGCGATACATTTCTAACTAGCATCAATGAGATTATTGCATTGCAATTTTTTGTGCAATGCTCCTAGTAAAGTGTATTGAACCCAAACGCGACACCTAGTAGCCCCCGATGCGTCACCGCCTATGTTGTGGACGAGAAAAAATTCCACGCGACAAAAGCAGCGACGTCCGCAAACGACGCATAAATAATTAGACAATAAGCAGGCAGGGCAAGAAATCGGTAATTTGTATCGCGTCGAGATAGGCGGAGCGCAGAGGGAGATGGGTGCAGGCAGGCGCGCGCCGCCGCGGAGATATGGCAACGCGTCAGGTGGAAGTGGCGCCCGTGCTGTGCTCGCTTCTCGCCGAGGACGACCGACCGCCCCCGGCGCCCCGCGCCCCCGCCCCTCACCCGCTAATCCTCACCCGAACACAATCTGATAAAATTCGCGCCAGCTATGAACATTACGCAAAGCTACTCAACACTACAACACTGCGATAATGAATGACCCGACGGTTTTTTTAACACGCACATAAACATTACTCCTCATGTCTCGCTATCGTGTCGCATTATTGAACGGTACGAAGCGAAAAATGTAATAAGAAAGTTATTTCCTCAACCTGGCGAAACTAGTCTCGCGAACGCATTACGGTCCGCGTTACGGCCAGGTGAATTCAAAATGACCTCTATGGGCCGGTGGCTTCTTGTGGCCTCGCTTGCCGAATGCGTTGACATTTTGTGGGTTAGCAACATGACATGACTTCGAGTTGTGGCGAGAACGATGCCAGGATGACTAACGGCCGTCCGTCATTAACCGCCTAAACGTAAATTGTCCCATACAAAAACTTTAACGCAATAGATCGATTCGGCAGTCGTAACGCAATAAGGTGAATTTTGTATATCAGCGTCCACTAACGATAATCACATCGTCTACTTAGACGTCGTGGACTCATTATTTAGGAATTCCTAAACATGCAACGGGAGACCTAAGAACAATAGCGCACAATACTAGCATCACGTAAATCGTAATGATTTCGAAAGAAAAGTACATACGAGTTCTTTCATCAATGTAAAAGTGACTTACCAAGGCGAAGAAGTTTGTGTGGCAATCCTCAAGACTTGCACCGTTTGTTTGGTGATTTTGATGCGTCATGGTAGTCCGGGGCACTTCATTTTCATTTCACAACACTAAAAACGGGTACAATCTTAAAGAAACCACTCAAAATCTTAAAATCATCACCGACATTTAGTGAAGTTTTCACCTTTCAATGGCGACTGGAAAATGGCGGATAGGAAACAACAACCCAAGCCGACAGTGCTGCCCTAAGCGGCCAAGAATAGAAACTGGTTTCGTCTAGAAATGTGGATACGTTCCGTTCTACGTTGGTGTTGGTTACTCATCAATTTACGGCTGACTTCAGCAATCCCAGGAAAATACTTTAAATGGCAATTATTTTGTTAATGTTTTTTCTTATTTGATCAAGCGTTAATAGAAAAAAAAACTTTCCTAAAACAATAAAAAGTATCTTGTTTTGCAATCAATAAGAGATTACGTAATCAATCATTTAAAATAATTCTCTGAATAGCATTCTGCGTGAAATGAAAAAACATTGTTTTAGTTGTCAAATGTACAGACATGGAATAAAAATAGTAAAAATATTTAATATTTTTAGAACTATATAAATTATTATTAATTAATTCCATTTAAAAATAAGTGGAGCTAAGTACATAAAATACAATGCTCCGGAACGTGCTGTCTGCAATACCGCGCCGGAATTTACAGGTTATCTTGCTGCACACCTTGCCTGTTATTTAATAGTGTTCTCACATAATGATAACACACAATAATTGACATAATAATTTACAGATCACTGCAGTAAGGTATAAGCAGAAGAAATATCCTAAAGTAGACAAAAAATTCCAAGCTGCTGCAGAATCCTTAGCTGCAAGAGGGTACAGTATGAAATGTTTACAATTATCTATTAAAATAATAAGACTGTTTTGAACCATGAACCATTAGATTTTAACAATACTTACTGACAAATCTTTATGAATTATGATTTGTTATACAAATTAGCACTTGACGGTAGTAAGTAACTAACATTTAAGATAGGTAACTAAACTTAGATAATAACCAGATCCAAATAATAATTACTACAGGTTGACAATTAAATAACTTGTCAATTAAATCCCCTGAAGTTACTTATGTGTTTTGCCATTTAATTTCAGGGTAAGTATTCAATATTGACTTTCTAAAATAATAATTGCACAATTTTATTTTCAGTTTTCTAAGACCCACAAAGCCATGGGATCCACCTGCAAACATAGAAGAGACTATTATCAAAATATGTACCTCCAATGGTCTGAATTCTGATGCTCAATTTGATGCATTAGAAACTAAGTTTGCCGTACTCAAGGCATGCTTTGAAGAGACAGGATATGACGTACCTAATTCATTGCTGCATACCATTGGAAGTGTTGGTATGTTAATCTTGGTGGGAAAGGGCTGTATCCACGACAAATTATAAGCTTTCCAGCAACATTCTTCTGTGGTTCTCCTTTAAATTTTTCATGCCTGCTTATCATAATGGTTTGAAAACAGAAAGCAAGCATCTAACACATCTGATGCATTAAGCGTATTGCAAATATTAAGAATGATACAATGAACATTTCCATTATTACAATAACACATGCAATTAAGCAGAGTTTAAAAATGCACTCCTTTTTTTTTTGTTAGTATCCTTCTTCATATCTCTTTCTAAAAGCAAAATATCCCATTTAAGCCTTTTAGCTAGATGCTAACCCAAAGCCTTTACATTCCATTAAACATTGTCTTACCCAGTGGCGTTCCTTCCATAGAAGCCCAAAAGCCCGGCTTGCCTTCAAAATTAAGCCTATCAATAAAATTAAAAACATAACACGATATAATAATGGTGTTACCATGAACAACATAGAAAATCCGTAAATCGCTCATTTGGCTATTTTTCGTAAAAACCTGTCTGTTTGCCCTGATTTTGACCCCTAGGCACGCCACTGGTCTTACCTGGGTACTAAGATGTTCTATCTACAAATGTAGACATAAGGTTTCCTAGCTTAAAAACTGAAAAAATAGGAAAAGTAAATTTTATCCAAATAATATAATTATGAAAATAACATACTGCAATGTGTGTTCACATCATCATGCGATTTGATCATGAAAGTATGGCACTAGCTAGAGAAATGTTTCAACAAGCGGAGAGCCTACTCTTTGGGTTCCCAAGAGCCACATTCACAAGCTGTATTTATTTAAAAAAAAAACTTATGCGCTAGGCCCGCGAAATTCAAATTTTCTTAAGTTTTTTGCAATTTGCAGGTCAGTATCAGGTTGTATGTTGATCTAAATATAATTAGAATGAAAATTTCATGAAATTGTCAGTGAATACATACACTTACATGAACTTAGAGAGTTGTATTGCTGATTCTAATGTTTATAATTCTTTAAATCCATATTTGTTACTGCCGCTAATAATATTTAGATCAACATACAACCTGATACTGACCTGACTGAAAATTTAAATTTCGCGGGCTACCCTTGCGCATCCACCTTAATGTGATGCTATGCATTGTTGGAAGTTAGTCAAGACTATGGGACGAGATTGATCAATTAGGTTGCATAGCATGTGCTTTGGCCAAGTAGTATATGTCACTGTCCTCTACTCCTCTCAATCAGAGCACCTGTCATCTTATCTCTTCACCACCCTTGGTTAACTGATAGAGAATGCTTAAGAAATGCGTATTAAGTCCCCCTTTGTACCATATTGTGTGCGAGAAGTTTAAATAATATTAAACTACAAGTGCAAGATAGGGATGAGAGCATAATATCTAAGTCAAAGTATGTTTTTAGCAATGTTTATTAATCTCGGCCTAAGGCAAAAGGTGTGGAACTAAAAGCCAAAGTTATTTGGACTCCATTATGACTCTCACTCAACTAGGATACCATGTTTGCACTGCCAGCAAAATATACTCAGCTTTATGGTGGGTATCTCACCAGGCGTCTATTCGGTGGCGCAACCAATCATAATTTTTTTAGCATGGTTGCGCCACCTGGCCTAGTGTGATATGCGCCTAAGACCCCTTGAAATTCTTAAAATGTTGGTCTTGTTGATCAACACTTTGTAAAACATTCTTAATCGAAATTGGTTACTTACCTATTGAATTCCACTTGAGGAACTCACTAGCTCTCTGTCATGCACAGTAATTATAACTCCCTTAGATATATATATTCCTTACTTACCCACTGACTCTAATTAGAAAGAATTTTATGATTAAAAATTATCAAAGTAGCTCAAATTGGTCAATGAATCGTATTTTCAGAATTTTTATCCGAATATTACTTCGCGACCATTTTGTGAAATGAAGTTTTATAAAAAAATACTAAATCTCTGTCACGTTCGTTTGCTTTCTTTCTGATTGTTTTAAATTTTCACTTTATTTTTTTGCTACCACTGCTGCAAGTTTCATTCCGCGCCAAAAACTAGTAATTGAAAAAAAAAAAAACTGTCAATAAAAAGGTATTGCCATTTACCAATCTCCCGAAAATCTCAATCCAATGTAATTGTAAAGGACCGCTTACATAATCATTGTAAATTTGTAGTTTTTCCCATCTTTATAAACTTAATTATTTTGTTACAGCTGATCTGAAAGAGTTTTACAAGACTCCTGTGGACACAAAAACGCCATTTGAAGCCTTGAAGAAAATGGAACTGCCCAAGAACTTATATGTGCAGCCGGACTATGTCAGATTCCACCCAGGTTAAAACATGCCTTTTCCGAAATTATTTGCTTACTATTTGCTTACTATGTTATTTTATCTAACAGTGCAATATTCTGTTTCAGATAAAGACACAATGTTCAACGGTGTCTCAGCATTCCCCAAGAGTTCAACTATTGTGACTGGTATTAAGACTAGGAAGAAGTACGAAGGCTACTCTGCCAAGCGAACATGGCCCTAATTCTGTTTAAGTTTAGATTTAAATATTGTATAGTTTTAGTTGATAAATAAAAACTTTGAAACAGATAGTGTTATGTTTGTTTTCATTTGAATTAATTGCAAGCCGTTATCAGACGGTTCACTCGAGTGAAGGTTCATTTTTGTTTCATTGCACGTTCACAAGGACCCTGTGCAGTGTGCAGCTGAATGTTCATTCTTTTGTCAAAAAAATCTCCTTTCGTTTAATTTTTTATCATTCGGTAGGCGAGTGAAATATACCGAGTGCCGAAATGTACCATTGTTGGATCGGTTCTGACTGCGTTTTAAACATTACAAAGACACTAAATGTTTGCTTAATAATATTTTGCAGAATAATATTATGTAAAGACGCTTCAACTGTTGTTCTGTCTTTTGAATTTCTGTATAGAAATTATATTATGAGAAAGACATTCGTATTACTACCGGAAACGATACTTATCATGTGTATCGATCGAAAGATCTGTTGACGTTGTGTGGCAGATTCTTCGAAGAATTCAGGTTCGTATATGAATAACCTGAATTTCTTCAAATAAGGAGCAAAGTATGGTATTCCCCAAAGAGTATAATAATAATATTATATGTATTCCCCAAGCCGGATAATGAATCTAGCGCTGGAATAGCACTAAGAATAACTATTTCAGGGGTTTCTACTTTCAATTTTTTGCTGGTCTTAAAGCTGTTGTAAATGCTGAAGTTGTAAAAAATAAATGAAACCACTGTATATTGAAAAATGTTCACAATGTTTTTCAAGGTAAAGAGGTCAGTAGTAGGCTTTATAATTTTTTGCCTTTCTCTTTTTTAGCAAGTTTTTGAACGAATTAAAAGTGACAGATGAAAGTTGTACATAATTTTGAGGTTATATACGAAGTGAATCTCGATCTAATATGAACATATTTACTCAATTAATTAGCGAATGATTCAAACGAAATGATTTAACCGTTCCAAAATGAACGCCCTATTGATATTGTTTTTTATATTTGTGGTTATTTACTCCTGTGTGTCATGGTAAGTGGTCGATGTACGATGACACCGCTATTTTTATTATTGTTTTGTGTTTTGTTTACTATTTTGGTAACATTTGGGGTATTTTTAGGCTGCTGCCGACGTTACTGGCATGGCTGTTCATGAGAAAATACCATATAAAGTTGAAAATAGGTAGAATCGCCGTGCCAAAGTTGATACTCAAAGATGTGAGCCTATCCAAAGATAGGTATTCTATTGTAAGTATAATGATTGGTACAAACCGTTACTCTTGTTCCTGATAGTTTAACTGTAAATTTACTGATTCCGACCTGTACTTGGCAGTGGTACAGGGATATAACAAGTTCCACTGTAGTGTTTGTAGTTATTTAGTTCATAAGTTCACTTTCTCATACAGATTATCAACAAAACAAAATTTTTTCCTAGATAGAATCTACTTATTAGACTTCTAGTGAACTTTTTATATGTTCTAATAGCATCAGAATAACTAAAATGCATAAACCCCATTTATTTATTTATTAAAACTTTATGCACAAGTAAAAAAAATACTGTACAAAGGCGGACTTAATGCCTGAGGCATTTTCTACCAGTCAACCTTAGGGTGATGCAGAGATAAACATGGCAGGTGCAACATACGGGATAGATAATTCGAAAAAGGATAAATGGTAATACATATATACTTAAATACATACATATAAACAGAATAAACTTTGTCAGGAGAAATAACGATAGGTGAAGGAGAAAACAAGCCCAGCAAATCAGCGCCGCATTGATTCTGCCAACTTCTCACGAATATGTTCACGAGCCGCTACTTTGAAAGATTCTAAACTACATTTATGTCCGCATAAGCGTTTATTGTTTCTTGAAACAAAATTGTCATAAACAATGACATAAGCTTCAACTGGTTTTATTTACAGCACATAGATGAAGTGTCATTCCAAAGTAGTTGCTTCAACTCTGAAATCAATAAACTGGTGTCAGTAGTGATCCGAGGAGTTGAAGTCACCAACAATGTGGAGGAAAAGAGGAGTGTTGTGGTTGAGACGATCCTCAAACCACTGCTCTCCAAACAGAACTCTACTACGAGGGGCGAGGGTTACAATGAAGTGACTGACTTCAGGAATCTTGAGAGCAGTTTGAACCAAATAGCAAATAAGGAGCTGTTGGATTTTAGAGATAAGAAACTGCCTCACAGTTTGATCATGTTTGCTCAGGTATGTTGGTGATTGTATTTACTATTTTACTTCTTAAATTACAGACAATCATATGTGTATCGTAGGATCTTGCAATGCATATTTACTGTGGCATTTTGTAGAGTGAAAATATTAGAATAAGGGTTATTCTAATATTCTCACTCTACAAAATGCCATTTTGTAAAGAGATTTGCAGATACATGGGTCTCGAACCTGTGACCTATGGCAAACCATACTCTTACCACTCATGAACCATGACCTACTTGCATTATAGTTTGACTGAAACTGCTGTACCGCGCCTTAGGTATGTGTGCGTCGAGATGGGTGGGCATCCCATCTTGCCGTGCATTTCTAAGGCGCGCTACAGCAAAATATAGTGATGTCGAGTCAAGTGATGCGCTTACCTACTAACAGCATTTCATTTTTATTTATATAGATAGACAAGCCTTATTATATGAATGTTAGCTTATATATACTCCAAGTGTGGAATATATGTTTTATCTACGTCTTGTAATACTATGTGAGTGGTATGTGCTACTTACTTGATGACATAACTAGCTAATTTAATTATCATTATCCTGCCATTATTTAATTGAGTTATATTATTAGTATTGTCTCTGTAGTTGTACTTATGACGAATAATTTATTATGAAGTAATGAAACCAAAATTAGTTAATATTGTATTTTATTTAGATAACTAATCTGTGGAGGAATTTCTCAGTAACAGCCTGGAGTCTAGATTTGTGACCGGTTGTTGGCAATAGGCTTGCCCACTAACTATTACATGGGACTTAAATATAACCCGAGAAATGTGGGTGCACTATTACGTACACCTCTGCCTAATCCTTCGGGGATTACAGGCATGATGTTATGTTATATCGAATATGTGGAGTAAAAAAATAAAAATAAGAACATGACATGATGATGAGATGGCGACAGTGGAGAGGCGCGGGCCAGGGCGATCCGGCAGCGGCCTAGGTGTGGGCACGAAAATGGCGGTAAAAAAAATACAAAACTATACTAGAACGTGGGGCCATCGAGGGGAAATCAAACAAGTTTGTTCCTGTCGCTTGCGCATCGCCACCGCCCCGCCATGGGTCGATCGCCCCGCGCCGCGCTCAATGCTTTTGGTTACGTCGCCGCCCCGCGCCGCTCCGCTGTCGCCATCGCTCGGCCGCCGCTAATTTCGTGCCCGCAGATTAAGTGTTAGCAATTGGCATCCTGCCATCTCAGATCATGTCATATGTGTTTCTGATGTCACTTACCAAAATAGGAGGAACCAGCATCTTTCTGAACAAATGACATCTGGAAAACCTATTGCATAGCAATCAATATGCAAAATGAATAATAACTACTACCATAAAAGTGCTTACCACACATAGGTGTGACAATTTGTGACATATTCAGAACCTTTGTACAAACATTAAGTTAGTACAATATACATTTTTATATATAATTGAACATAGTAACGTCCTCGTTTAGCTATATAAAATACTAGCTTCCGCCCGCGGCTTCGCCCCCGTGTATGTCGATAAAAAGTAGCCTATGTCTTTTCTCAGCCTCTAAACTATTTGTGTACCAAATTTCATTTAAATCGGTTCAGTAGTTTTGGCGTGAACGCGCGACAGACAGACAGAGTTACTTTCGCATTTATAATATTAGTAAGGATTGCCACAAGAAGGACTAGAACCCACATTTGGCGATCCGTGTCAATACTCTGGTCACAGAGGTGATGAGCCGTAACCAGATTAAACATGGAACTGGATGTCGACACATTTATGTATAACAATAAATCTATGCTTAATGTTTGCATATTTTTTTTTAGTTAATTGTTGTTGTTGGCTTGGTACAACGTACCAAAGGTTGCAGCAAGCGATTTAATATAAATTAATTAATTTAAAAATAACCAACTAATCTTTTCCTCTTTAGTTCATGGGAGTACACATATTCAATGCATCAGTGAACATTCAAAATGGCACTGTAGACAATCCTTGGTGTCTAACGGCCACAGCCGCTGAGGTCCACGCAGATGGCGCTGCGGGCGGGCCTGCGCGGGCGCTGGTCTTTTCTACAAAGCTGGTAGACGCTAGAGTGAAGGTCGGCGGGAAGGGGGAGAGTTTGGGAGAAGCGGCCTGCTGTTTGATTATTGAGGGGACCGTGAAAGCTGATGGGCCGCTGAATGTAGAGGTAAGACTTATTTTAACTGAACCGTAAACAGAAAGTCTTGGATTATCAAAGGGCTTGTCAGAAATTTGAATAGAAGATTGGCCAAAATTCACCATGATTTTATTCTGCCTTGTAAGTTTCTTTTATCCTATATTTCTTTGATAATGTTAATTTGTAGAACCTAGCAAAGGCAGATTAATATCGCCCAACAGACGATGGCCGCGTCCTAACCGAAAGCGATCGTCGTTCTCATTTGTATGAATATGGCCGCGTCCTATTTAAAAGCGCGAACACGCGCTCATGTCACTTTTTGTTCGGTGGACCTGAACGCGTGGTCGCACCGACAGAGGGCGCTTTCCAGTTTTTCGAACAAAAAGTGACATATGGACGAGAAATTCGCGTCTTCGCGCGGCGATAGCTTTTAAATAGGACGCGAGGTCAGACATACTCGTGCGATCAATCAAGTCGCGTTTGTACGTTATCATTCAGGTAAACGATCGCGTACTAGTGCATTCGCGCGAAAGCTGCTTTCGGTTGGGACGCAGGGGATGATTTGCAGAAAACGTATTTCAGAATAACAAATAATACAAATAAACATATTATTTTGTAGAAAATCCACGCAATAATCAGCAACACATCAGTGACATTCAAAGACGAGTTGTACCAGTTCCTAAAGAGTCACAAGAAGCGCAGACGCACCCCAGTAATGAGCATCAACGATGAAGACCACCTCGCCAGTATCATTCCCAGACTCTCGCCAGTTGTACCAAAGGTAAGCCCAGATATGTACATGTTTTTGACCACGAATCTCGCACTGCGCCGCGTGGACCACGCTGTCATAGCAAATTGCACTCTTTTTATTTAGCTATTAAGTTTGAAATTCAATGAGAGACTGACTTTAATTAGCAATCCAGATTATAGATTCGTGTCCAGTAAATCACACGGCTCACTCCCTGTGGGGTGTATTGCGGAATTAAAATATAATAACTGGGGAAATTGTATTTGTAGGAACTAAAGTCGTCTGTACCCCTTCGGGGAATACAGGCGTGATGTTATGTAATACTAGCATTTGCCCGCGGCTTCGCCCGCGTGGTATGTCGATAAAATGTAGCCTATGTCCTTCCCCAAGATGCCATCCATTTCCTTACCAAGTTTGATCGAAATCCGTTCAATGGTTTAGGCGTGAAAAGGTAACATACAGACAGACAGACAGACTTACTTTCGAATTTATAATATTAGTATGGATTTTGACACTTGTTGCATATTATGTGTAAAGCAACAAGTGGCTAAACATAGTATTCCTTTATTAGGGTGTAATCATGAATGTCCGGAACGATTTTTATTACTTATCTATCAATGTTTTTTTTTCCAGATATTCAGCTTAAAGATAGATTCAACAAGAATAAATTGTAAAGACAAAACTGTAAATACAAACTTTGAAATGTGTTTACAAAGTTTACAAGTAAGTACAGTTTTAAAATTAATTTATACCTATTACGCGCACTCACCACGAGCTCGTGGCTAAGTAATTACAGCCGCGCGGGTCGATCTATCAGGTAAGCTACGCTTGCCGGGGATGGTCCGTGGACGGGTGACCATCTTTGCATACCGAGACTCCTCCGCGCCTCTGAAAGCACGTTAAGCCGTGGGTCCCGGCTGTTATTCGTGGATCTTTGACAGTCGTTACGGGTCGTCAGAAGCCCGAAAGTCTGACAACCAGTCCTACCAAGAGGTATCGTATTACCTAGTTACTGGGTTGTGGAGGTCAGATAGGCAGTCGCTCCATGTAAAATACTGGTGTTCAGCTGCATCCGGTTAGACTGGAAGCCGACCCCAATATAGTTGTGAAAAGGTTAGGCAGATTTTTTTTACGCGGGCGCGGATCCCACTTGCGTACATTTTGTGTGAACCACTACAGAAGGGCCGCGCCGCGCTGCATGTATTTGAATACGATGCGCTGCTGCTTGATGCGGAAGTAATGTGCGCTTATACAGCAAACACAGCTTATACAGAAATAGATATTCTGACTGTAGCCTCACACTATATATTTGAAAACCTATTGTATGTACACAAAAATATATAAAATTTTAAGAAAATGTCCGATATTCATAGTTTAAATACCAGGAATAAACACAATCTTGCTGTACATCGCACTCGTCTCCACAGAGTAGGCAACTCGTTCATGGGTCAATGTATACGCTTTTATAACAAACTTCCCATTGACATTCGAAACTTACCCATTAAACGATTTAAAAGCTGTATTAAAACCAAACTTTGTAGAAAAGGGTACTATAAAATTTCAGATTATCTAGAAGACAAAAAAGCATGGGATTGAGCTGCTCGCTCTGCTAAGCATTGTAATATTTTGAATAATATGGAAAATCATCAAAGTATAGCTACCAGTTTTATTTACAAATGGACATTATTGAATATTCTATACAAAATGACATGATTACTTTGTAAAGTATTTTATTATTGTGAATGTGAGGACTATGTGAATTTTTATTTTTTTTCGTTCTCAGTTAATTTTATCGATGGTCTGGCAATTTGAGAATTTTATGCGGTCTACCCAAATGTCCTTTCTTTGGTATTGTTCGTCGAGTCGTTGAGCTCCTTAAGTTCTGAGTTGAGCTCCACCATTACTGACAAATGCTTGCACTGACTGGACAGGTCCACTCAAATCTGTGTGGTTCTTTCCTCAAAAGACCATTTCAGACTCGAATTTACATGGTCCTCATATTGCTTGACCAAGATTATGTCTGGACTTTAAAAGAGACTGTTACCTCTGAGTTTGTTTCGGCCTTTCTTCTCAGAGTAGTCAGATAGGAAACGCCGACCTCATCTAGCTTATTTTTAATATTTTTTAATATGACGTGTAACAGTGATTCCAATATCCTATTTACAGAATAAACAATTTCATTTCATTTCATTTAGCAATAAAATCTATGTTACACCAATAAAAATAAAAAAAAGATCTAAACACCAGTTTTTTATAGTTATGTGTCATCCACCAGGTTAACTCCAGATTCAGTGCAGCATCAGTCCTTTATGACGAGACTGGCTCAGAGTTGAGCGGTCTACCGCAGGTGTACGTCGCGTTCCAGATGGAGCAGTTCCAGCTGGTGGCTGACAGCCAGCAACTGGCGATGCTCAATAAGCTCAAACTAGATGCCAAGGTATGATTAACAGGTCCTAGAGGGGAGAGGGCGAGGAACTTTATAGCTGCTATTGCTGATTTATAGGTACTTTATAGCAGAGGGTGAGCTGTATGGTGAAAACAGACCTCATATGAGCTTCCATGAGTGATTTCCTGTTCAAAGCCATTTTGGACCATTTCCTCTAATTGTAATGTTGTAAGTTTATACTTAATCTGACCGCATCTTGTTGAAACCGCAACTGACAAGGCCAAATTATTTCATCCGTGATTGCGTTTATCAAATCGCATAAAATAAAGGACAAAGTATTTTGCGTTTTATTTCGATGTCTTATGTCATTAAGACTGTTTTACGTAAATTTTTGATAGTAATAATAGTCCTCATTTTAATAGGTAAAGGATTGTTTTTCATCTAGCAGCATTGAATTTAATTTTGTTTCAGTTGGAGAAAGGAGTACTAAACTTGTACCTAATTATAAGCACATTGAATATTAGTTATAGTCATACCGAAGCATTTAAATGGTACACATCCGTCAAAGAGAAAATAAGAAAAGCAAAGCCTTTGCAAATAATGGAAGTCGAATCGCCCTGTAAGTATTAATTATATGAGGTTCGCAATTTGATCTGTATGTTTTTCCACAACCACAAATCGTCAATCATAGTAACAGACTTCAGCGGGGCAATTCCCTTATTTTTAAGAATGTTCACATTCACTTGTCATTTGCAATCTGTCAAAAAACCATAAATTTACCAACATTTTTGACAAATTGCGACTTGAGTGTGAACGTTTTTTAAGTAAGAGATTTGGCCCTCAGATTTAATAGGTCATAGAAGGACAAACTGATTATTATTTTTACTCTAAGCATCTATTCCAACCCGCTAAGGCTGTTTTGCCACTCCGATAATTATCATCTTAGACCTTTACCCACTTAGGCGCCCAGGTAGTTAGCTAGGTTTCAGTTAGCTAAGACTTCTTCAAAATTGTATGGTTGGTTTGTAACGCTAAACTCGGGCGCTTGAGTAAAGTTTTATGTCGCTTTTACTGTGCCATAACTCACAAAACACAATTTCTTTCAGCACCATCCCCTCCACTATGGTTATCCCGTATATTCTCAACGTGCATAGTGCAAGGCTGCGCAGAGCTACGCGCAGTAACAATACACGCGCGCCTGATGAGTGCGAATGCGCTCGGCTTTGGATGCAGTGGGATCAAAGTTAAGCTGGATCAACTGTTAGAGACTAGAGGTGAGTGAGAGATACATTGTGGGATGCTTTAATTATTAGTACTTAATAGGGAATATACTTGTATTTTTTAAAATATTTTTATTCGATTGTTTACATCGCCAAAAAATAGTTTAAAAAAATTCGACGCCAAAAAAGCAATTTAAAGTACTATTTTTTTTTTTTATATCCAACCCGACCTTGGCTATTTTTGTACGCCCTGCATTTGGCGCGCTTGGTGTGGTGACGTGACAGTCTATGACAACAAACAAACAAGTGTCAAGTCAATGTCAAACACTCCTACAAAACACATTGACATTTTGATTGTTGTCATAGACTGTTACGTCACATCCACTCTGACCAATAGCGTCGCTTTTCAAGTATTTGAATTTCCCACAGTTTTTTGGCACTTTTTAAAAACAAATTTCTCGCTCAAAAAGAAATATTATTCAAAAATATTGATGGAGGCATAATTCTGAAGTAATATAGTTTATTTAAAAAAATACTTGACCCTTATTTGAATCACATGCATATTCCCTATTGTGTGTGTATTTAAGGGAGCTCCCAAACGGATAAACCGATTTCGATTATCATTATTGTGAGCTTGAAATAAACATGAATAACTTTTCACCATGGGTAAAAACAACACGATCATATCAACGTCTAATCAAAATATCAAGGTACAAAGCTATTTAGATTGACTGCGAAACAAACACTAATCTGGAGATATTGACATTTTGATTGTTGTCATAGACAGCAGAGCAGAGCTCGCTCGCCCAGGAACTATTAAAATAAACAGGCTTGCGGTGACCGTGGTCATTGACTATTTTCTCACGCTTAGCTCTCCAAATCCCGTAAGTCTAAAAGAACTTGTGCCCAAGTTAACGTATATCGTCACTTACAGAAGAATGGTACCGTTGCGCGGTAGCTCGCCAAGCAGTAGGGGGTCGTCAATGGGGGGCGGAGCTGCTGGTCGACGGAGGCTGGGCAGCTTGCGGGCCCGCAGCCCTAGGGCTCCGTGCGCCGCCGCCGAGGAGGAACCACGCGTGGGGCGAAGCACTGTTAGCAGTGGCATTAGTCAAGTGGGCCTCACATGGACCTACTGACTCAAAGGTATTGAATAGAGTCCATTTAGTTTTTTTTTTTGCAATAATACCCTATTTCTTGCTATTTTTGTTTTAACAGTAAAGTGTATCTGTCTACATTGTTTTCAAAAGTTGTTGAACATTTTTTTCAGAACTCTGGATCTCATTATCATTTTTTTTTCCCACGTTTCGTCTATTCCTTACGCGCGAGCCACCATTGCGTTCTAGTGCGTGAGAGACATAGAGCTATACAGGACAAATCGCTTCTTTAAACCTCATTTTTGCAATTCAAAAAAAGTTGATTTAGGAATCCATAATACTATTTGTGCTGTCGTTGTAATAGATATTTATTTTGTATTACCACAGGTAGAAGCCATGGTAGACTGCCTTCGTCTAGAATGGAGTCCAACTATTGCACAAACCATCATCTCCGTAACAGACTGCCTAAACCAGTACGAATCCTCATCTCCGCGCGTCCACCACGTAGAGGAGGTACAGGAACCTCCAACAAACATATCAGTGAATGTAGCCTTGTCTCATATCAACCTGTTCCTGATTGTGAACGAGGATATGTGTCTGATGACCAGGGTAGATGCCGTGACCTTGGAGAAGAATCACAGTAAATCTGGTGCGGTCATCTCTGGGCTGAAGGTTGTAGATATGGTGCCATATAAAGGTGAGTTTGTTTAGTTATTGTGTTGGAATACGAACCAATCTACTTCTCGCCCACGTTTGTGATAGGCGCAGTCATTAAATGTGTTTTTTAGGGTTCCGTACCCAAAGGGTAAAACGGGACCCTATTAATAAGACTTCGCTATCCGTCCGTCTGTCTGTCTGTTCGTCTGTCACCAGGCTGTATCTCATGAACCGTGATAGTTAGACAGTTGAAATTTTCACAGATTATGTTCTTTTGTTGCCGCTATAACAACAAATACTAAAAAACAGAATAAAATAAATATTTAAGGGGGCTCCCATACAATAAACGTGACTTTTTTCCCGTTTTTATAGATAATGGTACAGAACCCTTCGTGACCGACTCGTACTTGGCCGATTTTTTTTGTTGTTATAAATCTCCTATTAAATATTTATCGGCTTACTCGTACGTCGTATGATCAAGAGGGCCACGTATTGGGGTTTAAATTTATCTATATACAGATGTTGGAAAATGAATAAGATATAGGCCAATAAGATAAGCCAGGCCCAACAGCAACCATGATCGACTAATTGGCAGATCCTAACCATAACTATAATATTATAAATGCGACTGAGTTTCTTTGTTACGCGCGCTAAAACGGCCGTTGGTCGTTACTCTTTAAAAAGTAATTGGCTTTTACAATATTTTCGAATTACAGTGTTAATAGGTATGGGAGGACAGTGGAGGACTGTAGGCATTTCAACAAGTACTAGACCCCATTTGAAATAAGATTAGACATTAAAACAAACCCTTTTGCATTCAATTCAACCGATTTTGACTTCTATACCGTAGGTATAAGAATAGCATTAAAAGCAAAAAAAGTTACACAATACCAGCTATCTACTGCGGCTGCCATTTGTCATGCCACCAACGCAATACAATTCAAAATCGGTTGAACGGAATGTAAGAAAGGCTTATCTATACGTCTAATCTTATTTCAAATTGAGTATAGGTAGGTACTTAACAATATAGAAAATGTTCAACAAATCCACAGTCCACTAAGCCTACAACGTTCTCACATTCACAATAAAAAATAATCTATATAAAAGATAAATAGGATACAAAACCTATTTAAACCAAATGACATTGTTTCCATTACAACTGTTAACAAATCTGAATATTATCATGTCTGAATATTATCACGCCTTTTTTTTTATGTTGGGAAATCATCAACTACTTCTCCCGCTCTGGGCGGAGCGGGAAGATGTGTCAGACTTTTACTGACTAAAACCCACCCCTGTTCCTTCAGTTGCCTCTTGCCAAGGTCCACCAGCCTGAAGCGTCAATTTAAAATAAAACATCATCAATAATTGTAGGTAACATCCACTGCCAGCGTTCAGACGAGATCCCAACAACATTCTTCCACGTGAAACTAGCAAGAATAGAGTACGTCCTATCCAAAGAGAAGTACTCCGCCCTCTTAGACATCCAATTCATAGAGAATGTAGACCTGGAGTGGAGTGCGAATTTACACCTTAAAGTTCTTACCTTCGTGAGGGCTGTGAAGGAGTTTCGGCAAGAGATGAGGGTGAGGAGACATGTGGTTGTGAAGAAGAAAGGGAGTGCTTTGGATTGGAGGGTCGCTTTTAAAGGAGAGACGAATTTAGGGCTGATTCTGTCGAAGGAGAATAATATGCTGTTTGCTACGGGTGAGTCCTTATTACACTTCAATACTCAATACTCAATATCTTTATTGCTTTACCATAATGTGTACTTAGGTGGTAACTATATAATTTAGATCATTATGGACCCTGTAGGGCACAGCAAAAGTGTAGGAGACTGGAAGCCTTGTTTTAGGAGATCATGAAGTTGTTATTGTGGGGACAAGTTTTAACTTACATGTAATTAAAATCAGGAGATACTAAAATTACGCTTATGTATTATTTAAGTATTATTTATCTGCAAAAGTATACTTAAGTATTTTAGATTATTTTTATATACCTGTACCTCTTATTCGTCGTTATTATAATTCTTACAAACCTTTTTATATATTTGTGAATATTCACCAAGGCATCAAAAAGGCAAAGCAAGAATAATTTAAAAACACTTTCGGTAAATGGCCCAATATCCTAACTGTTCCTAACTAATATTATAAATACGAAAGTGAGTTTGTTTGTTACGCTCACGCTATTACGGCTGAACGGATTTGGATGAAATTTGGCACAGGGGTAGACCTTCCTACTTTTCATCCTGGACCGCAGACGAAGTCGCGAGCAACAGGTAGTTTCCTATATTTTTATAAATCCTAACCTTCAAGTTATAAAGATATTTTTGATAATGAACTGTTTTTGTAAAGCTAAGAGAGAAGCCTTCAGCGACTATACCAACCGGTTTTAAACCTTCTGAATAAAAATATTTAGCATGCCCTACATCACACGCTATCTTCATTTTTGTCCTTTCTTTGGTATTGTTCGTCGAGTCGTTGAGCTCCTTAAGTTCTGAGTTGAGCTACACGATGACTGACAAATGCGTGCACTGACTGGACAGGCCCACTCAAATCTGTATAGTTCTTTCCTTAAAAGACCATTTCAGACACAAATCTACATGGTCCGCAAATGATCTGACCAAGATTATGTCTGGACTTCAAAAGAGACTGTGACCTCTGAGTTTGTTTCGGCCTTTCTTCTCCGAGTAGTCAGATAGGAAACGCCGACCTCATCTTGTTTTAAAATATGTGATTGACGTGCAAAAGTGTTTGTACAAACCCACTTACAGAAAATAAATAATTTATCATTATCATTTATTTGTCTAGCGCTCACCGCTCCTAAGTACTGTGTTTTAATATATTCCTCTTTTCGTAGACGACATGACAATAGCCTACGACCACGAGATAGGTCTGTCCATCGCGTGGAGCAAGCTGAACATGATCCTCAACGGAGACGAGGTCATCATGGTGGAAGGATACTGTCAGGAGCGGGTAGCTGATGACCATGAAGTCAGGGTCGAGAGGAAGGCCAATGAAGGGTTTGCACTTACTTGGAATAAGGTTTGGTAAGTCACCAATACTATACCAGTTTATCTAAGCATATGTCTCCTTTCTTTCAGTGAAATATGTATATATGGACATAGGCTACTTTTTATCGACATACCACGCGGGTGAAGCTGCCGGCGGAAGCTAGTTTTAAATATTTTTGTCCGTTTTGTTTTATGTGTTGTACAATAAAGTGTTTAATAAATAAATACGTCTGTGATCGAATGGTGACCAAGATGTGGACAAAGAAGGACGGTCGATCGTTTCGTTCATTTCGCCAATTATGTTTAAGTCCCATGTAATAGGGGGCGAGCCTATTATTACCACTAACCGGGCACAACTACAGATTCCAGGCTGCTACTGAGAAATTCCAGAAGGAAAAACCTAATAACTTTGCCTGGTCCGGGAATCGAACCCAGGACCATATGCTCGCGAACGTCGTCGGCAAATGGACGTACGGATTCGTGGATTTACAAGTCTCAAAATGATGTTAGCCAGCGGTTTTTGAGGGGTTCTTCCAGTACATATTTTTCGTCCAATTTCCTTTAAACATGTGGTAACTTCTGTAGAACACCTCCCTGGTATATTGTAAAAAAAAAACACTATCCGATCCGAAAGGACATAGGTACTGCAATTATATTACCAAAAAATAATCAGAATCTTATTATTATTGAAAATAAAAAGTTACTGCTATTTAATATTCACATTTTTACTACCAAAATTACCCCAAATTCATAAAACATTGCATTTTCAACATTTTCGCACCGCACGCGCCCCATGTAAATTCCCAATTGAAAAAAAATGTGGCGATTTTTTTGTTTTACATAAAATTACCACTTAAACAGAATCTCAATACGATATTTAACAACACCCTCATGGTAAATGCAAACTAATTGTAAATTAAACTACCTGCCTTGGTTTGATTTACACTAGAAGCCCATCATCAGTCTATGGTACAACTTTCATGCGGTTTCCTTCCTAGGTCAGTAAAAGTAGACTCAATCCGCATGGTGTTTCCCTACAAGCATCAGTTTGCGGAGGCGGTGCAGGGTGACTTCGTTTCGCTGTTCAAGTGGATCAAGCTGGTACACGGCATCAAGAAGAAACCTTTCACTGCTGAGAGTCCCCTGCCTAGTGATCTGCATATAAAGGTAGTATAGGTTTTTGTAAATTAATAAGTACTCAAAAAGCATTCGATTTACTTGTTCTTCTTACATAAAAAAATTGCTGTCAACGCAGCACTTTCCCGCATTTTATTTTGAGTTACCTATCTTTAAAATTTCGATTTAATTTGAGCCTATTAAGAAATTATGTTCAGAAATAAGGTTTCATTTGCAAACATTTTTAGCTACGTGAATTCATTCTCAAGCTAGTACTATCTTCCTGCCCTTATCCCATGTTACTTGGGGTCAACCGGCCTGTCAACCGTCACGCTATCATTTACTCCCTTCTTTTTCATATCATTCCTCACACAATCCATCCATCGTTTCTTTGGCCTTCTCTCCCGCTCCATCCATCAACATTTATATTCATCACTTTTTTAGTCACATGCGTTTCGTCCCTCCTCATCACATGCCCATACCAGGCCAAACGATTACCTTTCAACTTTTCTGTCACTGGCGCCACTTTTAAAATCCCCCTTATATACTCATTTCGTACTTTATCAATTTTCGCCACTCCACACATCCATCTCAACATTCTCATTTCCGCTACATGCATTCTTTTTTCATCCGTCTTCTTCACGGCCCAGCATTCCGATCCATACAGTACGACGGGCCTTATCACGACTTATAGATTTTCCCCTTTAACTTGAGGGGCATCCGTGGGTCGCAAGTTGTTCCTGTGACCTGTCGCCATTTCATCGTTACGTCTCGGTCTACTCCGCCATCCCCTTGGACAAGCGACCCGAGGTACCGAAAATCGGAGCAGATCGGTAAGGGCGTTCCGGCGAGAAATATGGGCTGGCTTATAGGACTGGAGAGGCGACCAAAATCATGCATGTACATGTATTCTGTTTTGGTCCGACTTAGTCTCAGGCCAACGGTCTCCAGTCTTTCCCACCACACCTCCAATTTGCTCTGGACCTCTAGGCCGCTCTCGGCAACCAAAACAATGTAATCGGCAAACAGCATACACCAGGGAGCCTCTTCCTGGATATCCGACGTAAGAGCGTCTATTATCAACAGGAAGAGGTAAGGGCTGAGTGCCGACCCTTGGTGCAAGCCGACAGCCACATTGAAGCTGCCAGTAGTGCCCACTGTAGACCGCTCTTGGGTACTGCATCGACTGTACATCGCTCGAATCAACTGCACATAATTCCCTGGCACACATTTCTCCTTAAGGGCCCACCACAAAACTTCACGAGGCACTTGGTCATATGCCTTTTCGAGGTCGACGAATACCATGTGCAAGTTTTTATGCGCCCCTCTGTATTTCTCGCACAGCTGGCGGATAGCGAAGATGGCATCTGTTGTTCCCCGACCAGGCATAAAACCGAATTGGTTTTGTGAAATTTCACTCTCTTCTCTCAGTCGCCTTTCAATAACTTTCTCCCAAGCCTTCATACTATGTGACATTCGTTTTATTCCCCTATAGTTGTTGCACTCCAGCACATCACCTTTGTTTTTAAAAATAGGTATCAGCGAACTGTTACACCATTCGTCAGGAATGGCTTCTTCCAGCAACAACTTATTGAAGAATAAAGCTAACCACGTCCATCCATCTACCCGTAATAACTTCCACACTTCAACTGGTATTCCGTCCGGACCTATTGCTTTACCATTCTTCATCCCATTTACTGCTATTTTCACTTCATCCATACTAATCATTCTCACTAGCCCCTCATTTACTGGTTTATTCTCAAGCACACCAGTCCAGTCATTTTCCTCATTCATCAGTCTTTCAAAATACCACTTGTCTTTCCACCTATCCATAATTTTCTCATCTTCCGAAAGAACTATTCCAGTACTTAATTGATTTATTTTTTATTAGATTGAAGAACTGTTAATAGAGATGAGTGACGATCCGTTTGAGGTCAAACTACGCGATAACTATGAGCTCCTGGAAGACGAGTACAAAGAGAGTCAGAAACGGCGCACCATGCTTGATGCTAAGGTATGTACAGTGCTTTCAAGGGTTAGTCCTATCTTCCTTACATATTATAAAACAAAGTCCTTCGCCGTGTCTGTCTGTCGTCCTGTTCGCGATAAACTCAAAGAATTATGCACCGATTTTCATGCTGTTTTCATCAATGGATAGAGTGGTTCTCGAGGAAGGTTTTTAGTATATAATAACCGACATACACGCGGGCGTAGCCGCGGGTATCATGCGGGTATGTGCTAGTATATTATAAACGCGAAAGTTGGGTTTGTTACGCTTTCACGCTATAACGGCTGTACAGATTTGGATGAAATTTGGCACATGCGTAGACCATGACCTGCATTAGGACTTTTTATCCCGACATTCAGACGGGATCGAGACAAAAGCAGCATTGACCACTGAAGCGAAGATGAGCAGAGCTGAGCGGAGACCTGCAGGAATCGACCAATCACAATTGTTGAAATCCTCATCGCGTCTTTTGTCTCGTTTGTGATTGGACGATTCCTGCACGTCTCCGCACCCTTATACGGGTGAAACCGCAGGGCGCAGCTAGTATGTACTAAATTTATATTAAAATAAATAAGCAGGATGTCAAATGTCACTAACCCTAACGTGACACGTTCATAGATACGTAATCCCTCATTTGTGTTGCGCTTGCTTTAGTTACAGCCAATTTCAGCGCAAATAAAGCTGATGTTTATATTTTGGCATTTCTTAGTTTAGGATTTACTTAAGTTTTATACTAACGGACATTAGGCTCATATTTGCATGTTGTTTGAGCAAACGAAAAATCTTTGCTAAACAATACACAGGCTATTAAAAGTCGGTAATGTAACAATCATGTTTTATTTCACTGCACTGATCTTCTGATAACAATGACATAGGATTAGTGTCAGTTTGAGAACCAAGTGTTGACGATCATTTTAGTTGTGATAGTTATTTTGAATTTTTGAAGTTATTGTTGACCTAGATGGGTGGGACTCGGATAACTGGATAAAATAATGTTCAGAGCGGTAAGCTTCGCCAAAGTAATACTGATCCTAAGGGCAGATAGCATTAGATCAAACTATTTATTTTAATTTTGGTCAATAACCACATTCATTAGATTTGCTAGTGATCCTGTTTGGCTATGAATAATATCATCATCTGCCTAGCCTTTTCCCAATTATGTTGGGGTCGGCTTCCAGCCTAACCGGATGCAGCTGAATACCAGTGTTTTACATGGAGCGATTGCCTATCTGACCTCCACAACCCAGTTACTGGGTAACACGATACCCCTTGGTAAGACGGGTTGTCAGACTTTCGGGCTTACGACGACCCGTAACAACTTTCAAAGATCTACAAATGACAGCCGGGACCAACGGCTTAACGTGCTTTCCGAGGCACGGAGGAGTCTCGGTATGGAAAGATGGTCACCCATCCACGGACCAACCCCAGCAAGCGTAGCTTAACCCGATTTTATTACTTAGCCACGAGCGATATCACAAAATACATATATTATGGCAAGGCAGTACTCATTGGTGGCAAGATTTTCGTATTTGTTTTTTACCTCATAACTTGATAAGTAGTTCAAAGGGCACTTAAACTCTTCCCGTCCAAAGATACTAGTTAGAAAGAAAGAAGGAAAGAAAATACGTTTATTTACAACCCGTGCGCATTAACATGGCACCTGATTTGGAACTCAATACTCCCCCGCTACCCGCGCCGCGCCCCGCCGTCGCCGTGCAGGGATGTGGGGGGAACTTCAAAGGTCATTCGAGCCAGGTGCCATATTAATGCGCACGGGTTATAGTTACCTTCTTATTTACCAAAAACTTATTTCACAGGTCCAAGAACTCTGCAAGCCCCACCTCTTCTTACCAGCCGGTAAAGTCGAAGAGCTCTACGCAGCATTACGTCAAAAAGACGCACAAATCTACGTACAGCGATGTCGGGCCGCGCCGCCGCCGCGCACGCGCCTCGTCGCGTGTTGCCTCACCAGGTTCACATTGATAGCGCTCGCTGATACGACCATACATGGTACGCAGAATGCGCAAGCGAAACTGAGGGAAATGGATTATGATAGGTAAGATACTCTAGTATGAGCTTTAACTTATTGAGCACTTAGTCAAGTTTTGGGTACTTAAAACATGTGGCTCGAGGGCCGCGAACCTAGACATAAAATACTTACAAATTTTCGGGTAGCAGATTCTACTATAGTCCGCGCGCGACTGCTAGTCATCGCCTGAGGTATATGAGCGGTGAGACGGGGGAGGTAGACAAGGGCCAAGCTAGCGTGTGTCAAGCGAATCATGTCCACGATCATTTAGCTGATTTCTTATATTGGCAATACTATTATCTGTCAAACGAATTGTCATTCGTCACAAGTTCTGGTCTATAACATCTTGATACTTTTAGCTCAATTACCGAACTTTATTTATTTTTCTGTGATGTGATCACGATGTCGGATTTAGATTCAGACGTCGCAGTCATGACGTCTTAGTCATGACTAATGGACAGGATAACCGAAACGTAGTTGGAGCCCTTCATCATTTCTGTGCGTAATGATGATACTGACAGTGATTTCTCCTATGAAGGCATTGAATTACTAGAGTTTAGTTCTGATTGTGGTTAATAAATACCTACATTGAAATGCGCCTTTTTAATTTACCCCAAAGAATTTTTTTTTTCTACAAAAATTCATGTATCAAACCAGTTTTCAGCGTACTATATCAGTGTTGACCCGTGTAAGATTTTTGAACTTACCGCTTTTTTCATGGGACACGACTCATTTGGCAGACTCTAACTCAGACTGACAATTTTGTCAATGGCACCCTCCCCCGTCTCACCGCTCACATACCTCAGGCGGAGACTAGCAGTCGCGCGTGGACTATCACAGTCTTTGTGCATTCATGTCAATTACAGTTTGCAAGTTCTGGAATGGTGAATGGATCTTTGGAGCTAAGGGATATTCGGTTTCGGATTCGATGGACAGATAATAAAAGTCATAGTTAGCCGTTAAATTCAGTATTAGTGTACGACTTTGTGGAACAGTAACTATGTTTTAGCTGATAATTAAGGAAAAATGAATGACTATATTCATACATCCACTTGTTTTATAACATAGATTTTTCTCCTACAGTCCATGGCCGGAAGACGGCATCGAGTTCACAACACTATGGTGTCGCAGCATCAACATGAGCTGTGCTCAGTGGCAACTGTTGCTGAGGGACTTCCCACAGCCGCTACTCAGCATGAGCGAGCTGAGGATGTGGGGAACCCTGCTGGCTGCAGAGGAACAGGCCCCGCCACGAGGTAAGCGTTCATAACATGCTGTTGCTGAGGGATTTCCCACAGCCGCTGCTCAACATGAGTAAGATGAGGATGTGGGGAACCCTGCTGGCTGCAGAGGAACAGGCCCCGCCACAAGGTAACCGTTCATAACATGCTGTTGCTGAGGGACTTCCCACAGCCGCTGCTCAACATGAGTGAGCTGAGGATGTGGGGAACCCTGCTGGCTGCAGAGGAACAGGCTCCGCCACGAGGTAACACTTCATAACATGAGCTGTGCTCAGTGGTAGGTGTAACGGAGGGACTTCCCACAGCCGCTGCTCAGCATGAGTCACCTGAGGATGTGGGGGAACCCTGCTGGCTGCAGAGGAACAGGCCCCGCCACGAGGTTTGATTAAACTTCGATTTGTATATTCGACTTCATAATTGCTTTGCCACACTAAGGTTGAATGTCACTTGTACGTCATAAAACGACAAGTTCTATTTGTCTATGTGACAGTTAGATCATATCATTTTTTATAGCTTGTCTTGTGTCCCACTGCTGGGCAAAGAAGATTTGGAAGTAAATAGGGAATTTCCTTCCAAATCTCCCTGTTTTGTGAGATTTCTGGCCATGTTGGCCCCGCAATCTTAGTGAAGTTTTCATTTTGTGGGGATTGTTGTCAAAGTAATATAGCATACACGAGGTCGACTATCCTACCATTCTTTATAATTTCATCGGCATAATGGCTCATCAACAGAGAACAACAAATCTCTGTCAAATATTTTTTTAAATATTGTTTTTTATCAGTCAATAAAAATAATTATAGAGGTCTGAGTTTGCGTCAGACATGATACAAATATATCGATATGGCGATGTATTAGGAGTGTTCAATAAACAGTTTGACACAGCTTTTTTTTTATCCTATCTAATGTCTCAGCTATGCCTGCCAGTATTTTTTTTTCATTCCAAGGAGAATGTATCGCATTTTCACTATTTATTGAACACCCCTTGTAGGGTAGTGTAGTCACAGGAACAAATATGAAAGATAACGTAAGTTTTATATATATTTAATTATAGTTGTATAAAAAGTATCACATTGAGTAGAGAATGAATAACAGGCATTTAAATAACAGAAACAGTTGTTAGAAGAATATTTGGAACAGTTCAGTAATGATGGTGATGAGGCACGATATGGTGGGTGCTGTGCTTCACCGTAGCGTGGAAGCTGAAGGAAAAACACATTTTTATTATATCAATCGTGTTTCGCAAACTTTATCTAGTTCACTACAAGTATTAAGTGACAAAAATAGTGACAATATCTTCGGACATCACTTTAAGGGGGATACGTCAAGGTAGCCCGCGAAATTCTTTTGCAATTTGCAAGTCAGTGTCAGGTTGTATGTTGATTAAAACATGATTCGCGAATTTTTTATACTTACCAGTATTCAAATCAGAATTTTGAATACTTACTAGTATTCAAAATTAGGAATTTCTTTTGATTTGGAAGACCTCTTATACCACTCTGGGCTGAAAGAGTTCTTCACTTATAGAGGGTTATTAAAGTGCACTCACCCGGTGTGGTCATCGCCGTGGTAGTCAACGTGTCTGTAGCCGCCGTCAGGCTCCTGCAGCGAGTAGTGCCCCTTCACAACGTCGCCGTCGCGGTGCTCGTGCTGCGACTTGTGGTCGCCCGTGTGAGCGTCCTTTACTTCGTAGCCGAACTCGTATTTGGGGTAGGTCTGGAAATAAAGATGGAAGTTGAGTTACAACATGTGTTTAGAAAGTTTTTTCTGACAATTTTTTCATTTAGATATGAGTTATTTGTTGATTTATCTAAATCTAAACTTATTATAAACAGAAAAGTTTTAAGCGTTACAAACAAACATACAAGAAAACATTCTTGTAGGTATGTTTGTATGTTACGCTTTCACGCTAAACGGCTGAACGGATTTGGATGAAATTTGGCACATGGGTAGACTATGACTTGGGTTAGGATATAGGGTCCATTTTATCCCGGTATTCCCACAGGATCAAGACTTATAGGGCTGAAACCACGTGAATTATGACGCAGCTAGTTTTAGAATAAACGAAAACTTGAAAAATAAAAACATGGAAGAATACCGGTAACAATCAGATAATTGATAAAAGAACATCGAACTTGTCATTACATCATTAACAAAATGTAGACTGGAAGGCAATTCCAGTCGTTTGGAAAAGGTTATATGACAAACAAAACATTGGCTGATTCAAATATCGTTGGGAAAAACCTAACAAGATATAGAACAGAAAATACGTACGGTTTCCAAGCACCATCACGTAAAACTTATATTATCTTACTCAACTTACATAGTAATCATGATGGCCATGTCCATGATGAACAGGCTCGTGGTGGCCGTCGTGACGGTGGATGTACTGGGAGGAGTGGCCATAAGCAGAGACCACGGCGACGGCTACTGATAGCACACACACAACCTGGAAATAGAGATATTTGTAAGGTAACAATTGATGTCTCCCTAACACCCCCCGTGTTAGGGAGAACCATGTTTTAGCTGTGAAAATAGGGATGTTTGAATAAATTACTGATACAATACTATAAACTTTTTAGAACTATAAACTATTGTATAGCAAGGTTATTGTTGTCTTGTACTTGATATTATTACTGAAGTGAGCTGTTATGTCACTTTTTTGGAGGCATGGAGTTTTTTGTGCTAAATTCAAAAATAAAAATTCCTGGATCTGTTATTTTGTTGGATTTTAAAAGGAAAAGGAATAAATTGTACTATCACAGAATTAAAAAATGACACAGTAATTTTATCACAATTAAATAATCTTTTATACCTTGATGAACATTTTGAAATGTTGTAGTTTTGGAACTGTTGCTACTCACAAACTGATACATGCTACCCAATTGTCAAGTCTTATATACAGTTTTAAAAATGCAGCCAAGGTAGTATTGATTTCACTAGAAATTATATCGAGCGTAAAATTATGCACGATATGTTACGCATTCACCATTATTTCGTAAAACTTATGAACTAAACGTAGTTACGCGTGCCGTAAGTCAAGGTTATACGTAATTGTATTTATTGTTATTACTTTATACGCCATTTAAATGGTATTGTTTTAAAAAGTGGATTAATTGTTGTTATTGTTTTTGATGTTTATAATTTTCTGGGTTAATAGAAATGTCTGCATTCCTGTAAGTGATCAGTTTCCATTTCACGAATGGCTCGGATTTATTTTAAAGTCTGTTTTTTAATCTCGTAGACTAATTTGACAGGTGCAAATGTCAAACTCGAAATTGAAAAACAAACAACCATCACTTGAAATGTCAAATTAGTCTACGAGATAAAAAAACAGACGGTTCGGTTGCCATTTTTGTATATTAGCCAGTTATTTATTTATTTTATTTATTAAAACTTTATGCACAAGTAAAAAAAATACTGTACAAAGGCGGACTTAATGCCTGAGGCATTTTCTACCAGTCAACCTTAGGGTGATGCAGAGATAAACATGGCAGGTTATCCCTCAAAACGACAAATTAAAGCCACTAATAGGGCAAAAACAAGCACTGCAGTACTGGTAAATGTAAGCTGGGAATTTCAGACCATTCAGTTCTCGTGGTTTTTCATTACCTATGCTATGCCCCCGCAAGTTCGTCGAAAACGACTTCAAAATCAGATTACAAATTTAAAGTCACATTAATATCTAAGTAGTCCTTTAAAGTATTTTTTTAAACCCTGAAGCTAGCGGCTATAATGGCAATACCGTAAAGGATTTTACTGTGTTAAAAAAAAAAAAACAGTATAAACCCACGTTCACACGGTGTTAATCAGTACTATATTTTACTGTATAATTTTGGGATCAAGTGGCAGTTTCATACTGCATTTGTTTTAACCCGACCAGTGTTGACTTGTGACCTCTATCTATGTTATCTCACCCTCTCTGCATGTAAAAAAGTGTTAAAGAAATGGCTATTTGGTCTTTCATACGACGAATCTGAAAGCTTTCTCATAATATAACTCACACTCGGAATCACACTAACATGACATAATCACACACTCACAGTCACCCACTTAACTGCTCACCACACTCCACATCCACACGCACATACACCCACACCTTGTTTTGATTGTTTATTATTCATTAGTTTAAGTCTTGACTAATACGTTTCTGTTTTGTTTAACAGTTAAAGCTTTGTACTTTGTTTAAAACAACTTAAAGTTGTATGTTTTATGTTTTATCTTTGATCTCATTTTATATTTTAATTAAGATTTTTTATAATTGTCTGCAATTAATTACCTATTCAATTTCCATTAACAACACTAGTAAAAATGTAATTATGCATCACAACTCAGGTCCCTAAGATACAGGCATAGCCTAGTTTGGGGACCACCGCATTACCAAAATGAATGTCACCAACAGTTACAGATAGAATTAAGTAATGATGAAATAATTTTATAGTAATTATTGTAACAATGTTCAAATAAATTTTATTATTATTATTTTATTACCTAATTTTTTTTACCGGAAAATTTCGTAAAAAAAAATACTTTCCCAGACCTGTAAATTAAGCCCTCCTTTACTCCAATCAATGTTGTTTATTCCACAGCCGTCCGCACAGTGACCATAGATCAAGGCGCGCCGTGGGGTGCGCAGGAGTTGGAGCGCAGTATGATGCCCCTCAAGTGGTACTACGACCTGTGCTGCGAGATGTCGGAGTACAGCTACGCGTTCGGACCTTGCTGGGAGCCTGTCATAGCTCATTGTAATCTGTGTTAGTATTTTCTCCTTATATTTTTTTACCTTTTGCGTGGTAGCTGGTAATACAAGGTGTTAGAGTAAACACCGTTATCCTTGAAACCAGTGGTTTGGCGTCATTTATACAACGTCAATCAATGGAAAATTTATCAATGGAAAATTACGACTTTTTTTTCTTTTTTTTTAAATTACATTTACCCACTCGAGTATTTCACCCTTTCACCTATGCGCTAGGGCAACGAACTTGCGTATCAACACGGGTGGGGGGCGCGGGACGTGACCTGACCGGCCGGGGGCGAACCCTCCCTCAGTTAGTCAGCTATTTTGCTAGCAAGCACGGTGTCGGATAGAAACTTTTTAAAATCTTTTAATGAAAATAACGTTATTTTTTTTTTTGTTTTCGGTCATTTATTTTTATATTTAAGTCAACTACCCATGGTTTGAAAGACAACGGTGGTTACCCTTACACCCTGTATATGTCTGACTGAGAATCGACGTGAGTCGTGAGAGAAAAGCACTATGGCTAGCTATGTCCAGCGCTTAATTGCTTTCTAGACTTTTGAAAGTGATAGAAACCCTCTCCTTTTTGCTTTGGTTTTTGCCTTTTGCTGTCAAAGTTATACTCATTATCATCTACAGCCCGGCTTCCTTCATTGATGGGCATAGACCTCTCTTTTCTTGTGCCAATCCGGACGCGCCTGTGTCAGCCGTATCTCGGTGATCCTATCCGTCAAAGCAACAATGTCGTCCGTTCTCAAAGTTATACTTATTGCCTATCAAAGGCGCCTATACAATTTTAAAACCGGTAGTTGTCGTTTCAGCTACAAATCATTTAATTTACAAGATTGAATTTTACTAGAATAAAGGACAACAATTTTGATTTTCCGATGCTTAAACCTTTTTTATACTGTCCCTTTACTGAGCATTCGTTTTTGTTTATACTAAACCCGAAAAGGGGTCATTGTACTCATCATTTTGAACAACTTTTTCAATAGGACCAACCTTGAAATCGCGAAAAAAACTGTTCACTTAAATCGACAAAATGTATGGAACAGCTGTTTTTTTTTTCGCGATTTCGTGGTTGTTCCCATAGAAAAAGTGGTTCAAAATGATGAGTACAATGACCCCTTTTCGAGTTTAGCATAAACAAAAACGAATGTTGTATAGTATCTTATCTTTTTGTAGTATCTTGTCTTTTTTTATGTTATCTTTTTTGCTGATGGCAGTAGGCCCACGTAATGGGGACTATGTGGGACTAAGAAATATAATTGGTGAAATGTGAGTGTACTATAGGTACACCTCTGCTTAACCCTTCAGGGAATACAGGCTTGATGTTATGTATGTTATTTTCTTTTTACTTAACATCATTTTATTTACAGCATTCGATCAAGTTTCCCGCCCATCTCTGGACCCGTCGGCGCCCCTGTCTTTCTGGGACAAAGTGCGGCTCCTAATGCACGGGCGCCTAACAGTGAACTGTGCCAAGTTCACGTGTCTACTGCACGTGTCGCTGGACCCTTATAACACTACGGAGGAGATGGAGGTCACGTGGACTGATCTAGTACTGGATTGGACTAATGGTAAGAGCTTTAAGTATAAGTTGAGCTTTAAGTGACTTCGCTATATTGTAATTTTATCATAAATCCTAATCTTAGCGATCTCATGCTCAGCAGTAGCACTTGCGACCACTAGACTCAGGCTGAGTCCTGAGTGACGGCGCACCGCGCAGGCGGATTGCGGAGCGGATTTATCAGACTGGGCGTCCTGAGTGACGGCGCACTGCGGTTGTTTGTTTCTATGGCACTACCGTTGCCATAGCAACGAATCGAAAGACATAAAATTGTAATAACGTCCTGTCAGAATATTAATCAACGATTAATACGTGTTTTTGAGTGCATTTTTGCAATATAAAGTGAAACTTGGTGCTTTCGAATGATACTCATTGTTATAGGGTGTGGATAACATAGTAATTGATGAGGATTATGAATTTGATTTTTCGATCTCTTACGTATACGTTCACACAAAGTTATCGCGGCATGTATAATGAGAAACGTCAAATGCGTCGTGAAATGCGTGCGCCCGCTCGCACTCCGGGCGGATTGAACATCTCGAACATTTGTTTAATCCGCCGTTCATTCCGCCTGTGCGGTGCGCCGTCACTCAGGACTCAGCCTAACGAGGCAGTCACGATCTATCCTATCTGGTCTTAAATATCTCTTTCTGCAGTTAATTATAACACCTTCAGTATTTACATTATACTTCTTTAGGAAGACTCGGCTTCCTGGGCACGTTGGACGTATACGTGCGAACTGCTAGTAAATACGACGATTGTCGTGTACTCCGAGTGCCGGCGTTACGTCTGTCTGTCAAGATGGGTTGGCAATGTGTGGCTGACCCGCGTGATCATCATTCTGTGGCCCCTTGTGCTCCCACGAGGCTGCCTGAGTATTCTAGTAATCAGGTAAGCAAAATGTGGATTTGTAAGGATAACAGGGTGTAAAGTTAACTCATCCTCTATAAAAAAGGGAGGATCCTCCGACCAGGCGGGCGTTGTGTCCGGCGGGCTACTGCCCGACAACTGATATTGGACGTTGTATATATCTTAGTCGCACGGTAAACTATGCTTGCGCGATGCAGGATGTTGCGTGACGTCAGTGAGATGCGTAGTTCGTTTGTGGCGATGTAGATGCCACGTTATAACTAGAAGTTATTTGAGTTTTGTTGAACGTAGAAACAGTCTCAACAATCAAAGCATAATAATAACTATTACTAAGAAACAACTAACATCTTCTTTTCGTGTGAACTTGGACTTGGACTCACATGTCGTCGAGAAATATCTCTCAGGTATGCCGGTTTCCTGCCAGGGTTGCGGGAATGTCTCAAAGGGATACCGGGACCTTGGCAACAGGCAACTGAAGGAACATGGGTGGGTTTTAGTCAGTAAAAGTCTGACACGCCCTTCCGCTCCGCCCAGAGCGGGAGAAGTCATTTGATAATTTCCCAACCTCAAAAAAAAAAAAAAAATGCATGCCGGTTTCGTCTCGATGTTTTCCTTCACCGTTTTTAAAGCAAGTTTAGGGGTATGAGGAACAGGGCGTAAAGTTCACTCATACTCCATAGAAAAGGGAGGATCCTCCGACCAGACGGGTGTTGTGTCTGGCGGGCAACTGCCCAACGATTGATCTTGGGTTCTTGTATATATGTCCACTGCACGGTAAACTTTAATTGCGCGATGCAGGATTTATGTGACGTCTGTCTGACGTCAGGTCTTTGATGCGTAGTTCGCATGTGGCGATGTAGATACCGCCACACAAGTGATAATTATACAATACGCACATGAATCCGAAAAAGTCAGAGGTGCGTGTTTTGGGTTCAACTAATTGTGATTTTTAAAGCCCTCTTTTTTAAAGTCTTAGGAGAATTTTATTTTTTATTTGCATTTCGCAGTAGGCTAACAGATGTTTTTGCTTGCAGGAACACGATTCATACAGAGCATTCCGTTCTCAAGGACTAGATCTACACCTAAGTATGGAGACGAAGCCTGTCGATAAAGAGGGAAATGGTCCCGTATTACTTTTGTATGGAAGTACACTCAGGTAACGTACACATTTTCTCAAAATTTGTTTGCTCTGGTTCTTTCAATCAGGGACTTGAAACGTTACTCAAAATAGAGGTACAATATAACGAAAATCTATCGAAACGAAATTCTCTATTAATATAGTTATAATCCGGGTGGAACGGTAGAAATTATCGTTAGTGGAACTATATATAACGGTATTTTAACGTTATTTCATAACGTTTCAAGTCCCTGATTTCAATTTCAGTATTAATAGGACTACGGATTCTGAAAGGCTAATCAACACAAAAACTCACGTGATCGGTTCAGAACAGTCTGACTGGTATAGCAACACCCGATCCATTCAGAAACGGGTGATAAAGGCGTCTTTAATATATTGTATATCCCATTTTAGGTGGTTCGAGAGTCTAAAACTAATACTATCAGGTATAACTCGACCTACGCGTCGCGGACGTATCTTCAAGAACGTGCGCCCGCGCAAGCCACAACTGTCACGTCACTACCGAAACGTTAGCGTGTCTGTCACACTACATAATTTACAGGTAATTTTCTTTTGATAGCTATTATTTCCTTGACTAGATTTAAAATACTTTTCGGCGCGAGGTTGGCCAGACTGAAGTATTGGTGAAGAAGACCTACTTCTTACAGGGTCCACGTGGCCTTGAAGGTTATTATTTGCCATTGTTTGAAATAAAATCATAATTATCGTTAAATGAATTTAATTGAAAAAAAAAAACAAATTATTATAAATAATAAAGATTAATATTAAACTATTCTGATATGAATCAGGCGTGATCCGTGGCACAATTAGGTTGTGGACGGGGCGCTCGCTAGACTCAGAATGGCGCTTCGCTCCAGTACGCCATGTTAAAAATGCTCGTCCATTCCACAACTCGCCTGATTCACTGAGTGGGGCGATGATGTCACTGAATGTTGCGTTCCGTTTTACGTTGTAATTTGCTCACGCCGACATACTGAATCTTGTTTGTTAAAAAATAGTGTCATTGAAAGATCACAAACTAATGTATTTTTATTTCAAAATCAGAAATACTCCTTTTTTTTTATTAAAAAGAAAGAATTCAGAAGGACATTTTGTAGCGATTTAGCTCTCACTATAGAATGGAATAGAATAGAATAATCTTATTATATTATTATATATCATGACTCAAAAATGGTTAGTAAGACTTACAACAATGTTAGTAAGAACTCACACTTCACAAAAACAAACAAATAGGTTCACCGTTGTGGCAACCCATGTGAGATGGCACAACAGTGACCCACGAAAACACAGTCTAGGCGACTCGAAATCATGCTTAGGATACTCTTGGAGCTGTTATATCCGGGCATTCAAATCTTCCAGAAGAACGTTGCTATTAGGTAATAGGTAATACGGGATGGTATCCGCAACTCCACGTCAAAGCGCGTATTTTGCGTACGGGTGGGAAATCGCTTATTCGTTCCACCCCAGCTCCTCCAAGAAGGCCAGCAACGCCTTGGTGTTGCTGACAATCCCACGTAGGGTACCTGGGTTATCGAAGTACTTGGCCCTGTATGTGGCGCCCACCGGGCAGGGTAGTAGCACATGAGCTGCTGTCTCGTCGTCCTCCATGCAGGAACGTTGTTATTTTCAAACCTTACTTATAATTCCATAGGTATTCTACTGGTCATCATCATCGCTCCAACGTGGCATAGAGATGCTTGGAGTCCGGGTAACATGTGGGTCCAAACACCGCCTGTCCCTGGTAGCTACTAATGATGGACTGGTTCGAAGACCCCGGGCCAACTGGACCACGGTCTATATGAACTGCGACCTGAACGATGCTGAGATCTGGCTGAAGACCTTGGCTGCTGATGCTGAGAGGGATGGTGAAGAGGTGGGTGGTCAACAATGTTTGGGGAGGAATGTTGACTCAAATTCACGTCGAATTACACCAATGAATCAGCACAATAAGCGCTTTCAAGAGCTCTCAGGATCTTCACTGTTGTGAAATAATGACACTGACAGCACTTTAGAATCCTTGTTAATGTTTGTGTATAACTGACCAAAAAACAACAAGTAATCCAAACGAATATTATAAATTCCAAAATAACTCTGTCTGTACAGACAGACAGAGTTATTTGAGTCAATGTTACCTTTTTACGCCTAAACCACTGAACGGATTTCGACAAAATTTGGCAAGGGGATAGATGGCACCCAGAGGAAGAACATAGGCTAATTTTTATCGACATACCGCGCGGGCGATGCCGCGGGCGGAAGCTAGTAATTATTAAGCTGAAGTTGAAGGCCACGTTCACATTAATAATTTATTATGGTCTAGTTCAAAATGACTGACTCACTCAGACAGTGTGCACTAAAATGGACGAAGATGTTATAAATAAATGTTTATTTTTTCATAACTACAGTCAGGTTTCCCCAATTTTTTTGATAAGGTGTTTTTCTGTCTAATTCCAGTACTCAGCTCTAAACCCCCGCGTAATGGAGAAGTGCTACTGCCTATCAGTCCGCCGTGTGTCGTACGGCCGTGAGGCGGGAGTCAGCGCAGGCGCACCGCCCACGCACAGGCTGGCTGTGCACGACCTGAGGGGCGCCTGGACGAAGCTTAATAGGGATTTGGCATTCGCACTTATTGATACTTATATTAAGACACAGGTAAGTTAATACGTCACAAGAAATCTACTGTCTTGGAAATCTTAAATGCATTATTTCATTCACGGATACACATCGCACAACCACAGATTAGTAGAGATGATTCGCTCCGGAAAATCATTTAAATAAAAAGCGACTCTTGCTACGACACAATAAAGTCCTATTCAGGTCGCACAGCACTAATTACCTTATATTACATTTATATTCACCTAAAACTTGCGTCTCATTCTATCGAGTAACTCTTCTTCTGACTACGTTACACTCACTGAATTGGCCCGACAAGACGAGCCCACCGCGTAATTGTAGCTTAATACCTAAAATGCGGAATGCGCCTGCTGTATTATTCTGTGGCATAGCCCAGACCGCTAGGTCTAGAAGCAATGAACATTTTCAGAAGAGTTCCTGATATAGCGACAATGAGCACTAAGAAAGGATTTTTGAAGATTCATCCCCTAAAGGGGTGAAATAGGGGAAGAAAGTTTGTATGGGAGTTCGTCATTTTTGTCGATGAAACATCCATTGGGCTCACAACTTGTTATTAACAATTTAAAATCTTGTGTTAAACAAACTAAATTCTTTAAAATTCTGTTTTAAACAAATTAAAATCTTGTGTAGTTCTGTTTTATGTGAAATTGATGATGGATTAATGGTTGATTGATTTATAATTTCACTATTGTATTTTTGATCTTTGTTTTAACAATATTTACCAATAAATTTTTATCAGCTCATTAAATTTAGTTTCAAACAATTTTAATAAATGTTTAGCAATTTAACCTTTTAAAATCTTGTGTTAAACAAACAAAAATCTTTAAATAAAAACTTCAATTTTAAAAAAAATCTTGTTTAGTTTTGTTTTACGTGTGATACTACTAAATTGATGATGAATTAAATGGTTGATTGATTAATAATTTCACAATTGTATTTTTGATCTTTGCGTGGAGATGTCTAGTTTTTCATTTTGACAATTCATTTTTAATCTCCAGCAATTGAAGAAGAATCTATCAACGAAGGCTTTAAAAGAAGAAGAGCAACTGAACACGTCTCCGAAGCACCAGCGCGAGGCTGACGTCATCTCACCACCTCCTCCGGTCACTACACAGGTAAGTCTTTAATTAATTCTTCTCATTATTTTTTTATTGTTATAAGTGTTTTATTAGCTTGCATCGTTCGTCATGTTTTCAGTTTAGGGGGCATCCATAAATTATGTCACACGTTAAGGTGGAGGGGGGTCAACAAACTGTGATATCATTTGACAAGGGAGGGGATGAGTAATATGCTTCGTGATGTCACATGTATAAATCTAAAGTATTAATATTACAGTATTTCTACGCTTGAAAAACTTTAAAACATTGCTAACTCTCCCAATATTATTATGGGTTTTTTAACTGACGAAAAAAAAGAAGGCATTCCTCGAGTCGGCAAGTTTTTTTTTTTTAATGTTGGACCAGTCGGTAAAAAGTAATGCGTGGTCATGTATAACTTTTTACCGACTGCACATTATTATTTTTGGCTCGAAAAACGGATATCCCCCTTTTATTAACTTATCCCATAGAACAGGTTACTTTAAAAGTAAGAGTAAAATACCCGTTTGACAATTTTGTCCCAATCGGAAGATATAAAGTTTTCTATTTTTTTTCTATGGTTTCCATAAAAACCATAGAAATCGCAATAGTTTCAGATCTAATCCGTTTTTGTTATATCTTTGATTGCAATAACTTGATGCTTTATATTAAGTAAATTATCAAGCAAACGCTAAATTTGTATCGTTAAACGTGTATGAGTTACAACGAATTTTGCATATTTTCGATTTTATTTTTTTATGGGCTTATTTCATGGCATTTGGATTCAATATCGATACAAGCTGTTGCTTTGGCACTAAGAAGTACCGACTTAAAATATCATATCCAAATCTTATGGTATCTAGAATTTACAGCATTCTGAAATTTGGGCGCTAGGGTTGGCACAAGACGTATTTTTTTTAACTCGTGTTTGGTATAAAATTGACACATCGGTATTTTACTCTTACTTTTAAAATAACCTGTTCTATCGGATAAGTTAATAAAAAGGGGATGTCCGTTTTTCGAGGCAAAAATAATACTGTGGACTGGTTCGAATTGAACGTTTTTTTTTGTTTTGGGGAGGGTATCCCTCGAAGTTGTGCATGCGTAGATATTCACCCCGTCCCGGTTGATTACCATACCCGCCCCCAGCTGAGCGGCGGCGCGGCGGGCGGCGGCGGCGGCGGCGGCATGCTGGCGGCGCTGGTGGCGGAGGCGGGCGGCTCGGCGCCCGTGGTGTTCAGCGACGAGCTCAGCGGGGCCGAGGCCGCGCCGCCGCCGCACACGCCGCACTGCAAGCACGTGCTGGACGACGACAACGCGCACACTGCTTGCCTCAGTACGTCTACCAAAAATTATCCCCTTTAGCATACAAGTCGGTATGTCTGATATGACTGTCCAAAAATCTTCGCAAAACGCTAGCACTTTTAAGTTTGTAAGTAATATGGTCAACAAACATGTAGCATTGATAATATGGCTAACAAACTGTGAAGCCATAAATAATTAAAGTATTTTTTTTATTTAAGCCTATATCCACTACTGGGCGACAGCCTCTCCCAAGTCCTTCCAGTAATTTTTTTCTCTTTTCCCTTCAAAGTAAAAAAATATAAAATTCTATTACACATTATCTTTTAAGATTTTTTAATGAACTATTTATTTCTTCTTTTCACAGTCGAGCTAGTAAACTCTCAAGTAGTCCTAAAAGGCTGCGAAACACGTGGCTACGTCATCCTGTGCGCGGCGCGAGCAGAAGTAAGGCAGCGCGTGCGCAGGCAGCCGGCCGCGGCCGCGTGGAGCGGCGCGCTGTCGGCCATGCAGTACTATGCGACCGTCAGTGCGGCCGATAGGGACCAACTGCTGGGTTAGTACAGTCACAAGTAGAAATCATGTATTCGCTATTATGCTATAAAGTACACAGATAAGATGATTTTATTTAGATAGTCCCAATATGTATACTTATAGCTCGTGGCTAAGTTATAACAGCCACATGGGTCGACCCATGAGGTTAAGCTACGCTTGCCGGGGTTGGATAGGTGACCATTTTTACATACCGAGACTCCTCCGTGCCTCGGAAAGCACGTTAACCCGTTGGTCCCGACTGTCATTCGTAGATCTTTGATAGTCGTTACGGATCGTCAGAAGCCAGAAAGTCTGTCAACCAGTCTAACCAATGGGTATCGTATTACCCAGTTACTGGGTTTTGGAGGTCAGATAGGCAGTCGCTCCATGTAAAATACTGGTATTCCGCTGTGGTTAGACTGGAAGCCGACCCCAGCAGGCTGGGTGGATTTTGAGTCAATTTGTTTAACAATTCATTTAACTTCTTAGACTAGAAAACGGGATGATTTCCTCACAAGAAATGAATATAGTAAGATCGAACAGTCAAACGAACGTCTGTAATACTAATAACATTTGAACGATGAAAAACGAATAGAATGTTACGTATTGCATGGTTTTGCAGAGAACATCCAATGGGTATCAGTAGAAGAGATAGAGGAGCGCTGGCAGAGCACGGACATCAGCACGCTGCCCGACGTGCCGCGCCTCGTGGGCTCGGGCCACTCGGCCGGCGGCGTCATCGGCCGCACCGTGGGGCCGGGCGACACGGGGCTGGCGCAGGTCACGAGAATTACTTCAGCTTATTTGAAAAGTTTTAGTTGCTCATAGAGTATTATAATACGACTTGGAGGACGATCTCTCAACAAAAATAAAAAATGATTCAAAAGGAGGATGCCCAAAAAAAACCCAGTGTCGATTAAAATAATTTATGAACAGCAATGTAGACCTTAAATAAAAGGTCCCAAGTACGTAACTTGTTTCGCATAAAATCATAACCAAACAGGCCAGCAGCATACAACAATTCTGTAGGTATAGCAGAGCGCGTTGAATACCTGGTTCATTGTTTTGTTATTTTGTTTTTAATTGTTTTCATTTATTAGGTAGCCTTATAATAATAATCTTATTTATTTAAAAAAAGATTATAGCTCACCTGATATGACGCTACTACATTAGTTTTAATGAATTCAGTACGTAGGTGAAAAACGTCACAGCTAGGTTTTTTTTCATGTTATGTAATAGTGTCTTAGAACATAATATACATAGCCAATAAAATTATATCATCAGAAGACATGTATAATGTACTTTACTCTCAAATCTCTCTTTATTACGCACATTTCGTCACAATATCGTTTGTAAAACCGCTCTAAATATCATGGATTTATAAAACTATAGTCAATTAGTAACAATTTTTTTGTAGTACTTGGTGATTGATTAATTGAAAACAATTATTGGATTTGGGATATAGTATGTTTACTCTACCTTGCCACACATAAATCGTTTTAATCGATTCTGGGTTTTTGGTCCATACATTTTTGGACATTATCCTTATTTCAAACTTGCTAAATATAAGCACTATTGAAGGTCAGAACTTCTATAAAACTGTTCCCAAAGCCCGCTTTGCATGATAAGCCTAGTTGTCACTAACCCGAGCGAGGCACATAATGTTATGCTTGACCTGTTTCTCTTCTTGTTTACGGCGATTTAATATTGTGTTGTTGTTTCCCATTATTTATTATTGGAGATACTAAATAAATATAAATATTACCTAAAACAACTTGCAAAATACCTAATATTTTTGTTGGAGATACTTAATAAATATAAATATAACCTAAAACCAATTGCAAAATACCTAATATTTTTGTTGGAGATACTTAATAAATATAAATATAACCTAAAACCAATTGCAAAATACCTAATATTTTTGTTTGAGATACTTAACAAATAAATAAATATAAATATAACCTAAAACCAATTGCAAAATACCTAATATTTTTGTTTGAGATACTTAATAAATAAATAAATATAAATATAACCTAAAACCAATTGCAAAATACCTAATATTTTGCATTGACAGGTTGTTTTGTGATACTTTGATTCTAAAACATCGATTATTTTCGAGAACAGCTCCAACGTATAGTGTCCCGCTGCGCCTGCGAGTTCTACTACGTGTCGCACGAGGAGGCCGAGCCTGTGGCCGGGCAGGGCGCGGGCTGGGCCCAGCAGCAGCCCTACGACTCCTTCACCCTCATGCACCACGACCTCAACGTGTGCACCAACTCGCTACAGGTATTAAAACATGAGATTTAAATGCCCACACATCATAGGGACAAAATAAATGGTTTCCTTATTCCATATTGTCGACATCAATACGGATATGTTTGTGTTAAAGAATCTTAAAAGAATCGAATATTATACAACTTTTTTCAGAACTTCTTCACTAGTAGTTTCCGGGCACTCCCCAAAATGAGAAAATGAATATTCCGAAAAAATAACATAATGTGCTGTATGCCTGATTAGTAACAAAACTCAACCGGGCTTATGTAAGGTTTAACGCTGAAATATCGAAAAAAAAAGCAGTTTCCTATATGTTCGCATAGTTCGTCAAAATGTAGTGAACAGCCTTTTTTTCGCAATTTCAGCGTTGGTCCCATAGTGAAAGTTGTTCATAATGATGAGTACAATGACCCCTTAAGAGATTTCCTGTATGAATAGATACACCTTATATTTGTAAGGTCCTCACAATGCGATGTTGTACTCAAGTAGAGATTACCTGCATCCATATGAACTATATTATTGGTCGAGATACCCATATGAAGTACCTAACTATTGTTTTTTTTTGTCGCCAGTACGCAATGCTGCTAGATGTAGTCAACAACGTGGTGCTTCACGTGGAGCCAGAACGGAGACGTACTTTAGAAAGACGCGCACGGATGCGTTTCCAACTGCAGTTACATCAAGACCAGGATCCAAGACAGCTTATACACAAGCTGCAGACACAGGTATTAAAAAAAAAAAATAACTGAGCCGCTTACTTTAAGATTATACCTTTACAAATAAATAAAACACATTACCTTCCTTTTGACTCGGTCGCTGTCAGGTAAAAATCTATTACGAATTTGTAAATTATTTGGTTAGAGGCAAAAGGACAAAAATTAAATGACGCACAACCGGCGTAATGGGGGTTATTATATACTGTTCTGCCTACCTTTCGGGGAATACAGGCGTGATGTCAAGTGTGTGTTTCTTCTAAAAGACGATGCGATGAAAAATGTCCTATTCAATGTTGGCGAACATACCTGCCTGTTTTCAATAAAATTAGTTTATATTCTCAATCACCCAAAATTAATGAAATAAATTCTAAAATTATATATTTATTTCACAATATTTTCCACTTATTTTGTTTGGAATATAGAGAATTTCGAAAAGGAAAATGCAAAAAGATTCTCTCCGGCGGGGAATCGAACCCCGGTCTCCCGCGTGACAGGCGGGGATACTTACCACTATACTACCGAAGATGTGATAGACGCCTTGAAATAGCGGTTGTATAATCGAGTATGACTAAGAGAAACATCTAGCATTTGCAATGTGTGAGACAGATAATTTTCCGCATGACCGATTATTTTATCGCTATCAAATTGGCTATTATGCCAAGAGTCATACTTTTTATAGGAATCAATTTTAATTAAGTACAGGAAGTTTTATCATAGAATCATTAATTTCTATTAGTAATAATAAAAGGATAACGTATTGCAAATATTATATTTACCGAGTCTTTGTTTTTAATATTTGTATTTTTTGAGGAAACTTATAACAGGTTTTGTCTGATTGTTTTATGTAGGTACTTACTACTGCTTGCACTGACTGGACAGTTCCACTCAAATCTGTGTGGTTCTTTCCTCAAAAGACCATTCCAGACGCCGATCTACATGGTCCTCATATGGCCTGACAAAGATTATGTCTGGACTTTAAAAGAGACTGCGATCTCTGAGTTTGTTTCGGTCTTTCTTCTCAGAATAGTCAGATAGGAAACGCCGACGTCATCTAGCTTATTTTTTTTTATGTGTGAAAGTTATTGCGATGTCCTATTTACAGAATAAACAATTTCATTTCATTTCCTTTGATTTAGAAATGTGTTTATCAATCAATTTATTATGTTAAGCCGTCATAAAAACTATCTTTGAAAATCCACGTATCCAATATATTTCTCTGAAATTGTGGTTAAATGAGGGTCAGGTAACCACAATTTCGGAGAAATACATTGTCATCGCTTGTATTCCTGAAGGGTGAAAGAATTGAACTGTATAATTTACACACATTTAGCCACATTACAATAGTTTCTTTTCTAATTCAATGTATTGTGGACATCCTTATATTTTTTTACGCTATCCAATATAACATGAACTACTCGTTTGTTGTGACAGGTCAGGGAGTCTTTAGCAAGGCTTCGAAGACTGGAGAAGGAGTACTACCTAAAGAACAGGTCAATGACCGGCAACGATCCCATCGCCATGGATGAGCTGAAGAATTTAGATGACCAGGTAATTTATGAAGATGATTATAATAATGAGGGACTTGTGGCTAAGTTATTACAGCCGCAGGGAAAGAAAGAAAGAATGAAAGAAAAAACATTTATTCAAAAAGTACTACAGACGTCGATCGATCAGGTTAAGCAACGCTTACCGCGGTCGGTCCTTGGATGGGTGACCATCTTTACTTACCAATACCCTCCCGTGCTTTGGAAAGCACGTTCAGCAGTTGGTCCTGGCTGTCATTTATAGATATTTGACAGTCGTTACGGGCTTATGTCAAAAGCCCGAAAGTCTGACAACCAGTCTTACCAAGCGGTATCGTGTTACCCAGTAACTGGGTTGTGCAGGTCAGATAGGCAGTCGCTCCATTTAAAATAATGGTATTCAGCTGTATCCGGTTAGACTGGAAGCCGACCCCAATATAGTTGGGAAAAGGCTAGGCAGATGATGAGATGATTATAATAATGGCTTAACTAATGTAATGTAGTTTACTGTGACTGGGAACTGTGTTAGCAATTTGAGGTCCAGTAGATATTAATTATAATTCTGATTACTCTGTGACTCTGAGCCATCTACTTAAGTCAGATATCAAGATACAAGAAGCGGTACTACAATAATGGAATCGAGTCAGAATAAGTTTGTTAAATATAGTAGCGAGTGGATAGCGTAGAGTAGCGAGTAGGGAGGATTACTGGTTTAACAGATGATTACTGGTCACACGATAACAATGGCTTTTCTTTTCGTGTGGTTAGGGACTAACCTGGTGTCAGAGTTTTAAAGCCGCCCAAGGGCCTCTGACTTGGCTTCACATTACTGTACTGTAAGCTGTACTTTAGTACGGAGCGGAGTGTTTTGGCACTATTTGTACTGTTTTTGATTACGTGCATTTTTTTATAGCAGTCTTTAGTTCTGTAACGGCCTATTTTTTTTACTACAATCGCGTTATAGTTGTTGTATTTGTGACTTAGGTAAACGAGTGCAAAGAATCAGTCTGGTCGCTGGGCGAGGAGTTGGACGCGATGGTCCGAGCGTGGCGCGAGGTCGGGCGCGCGTCGGCCCTGCCGGCCGTGCGCAGTGCGCACGCGCCGCCGCACCGGTACAACGAGATCTGCTTCAAGAGCGCGCGCTGGCGGCTCACGGATGCCGACGGACAGCTCGGCATTGCTGACCTGCTGCTCACCAACTTCCTGTGAGTAGTTAAGATGAACGATAAGCAATAAGGTTATTCTAGAAGGCCAGGATTATGTTTCTGATTTGCCAATCCAATGTGTTTGATTTAGGAACTCGTTCTTGGGTCAATGTATACGCTTTAGTAACAAACTTCCCATTGACATACGAAACTTACCCATTCAACGATTCAAAAGCTGTATTCAAACCAAACTTTGTAGAAAAGGGTACTATAAAATTTCAGATTATTTAGAAGACAAAAAAGCATGGGATTGAGCTGCTCGCTCTGCTAAGCATTGTGACATTTTGAATATTGTGGTAAATCATCAAAATATACCTACCAGTTTTATATACAAATTGACATTATTGAATATTATATACAAAACGACACTTTGTAAAGTAATGTATTATTTTAATTATTGTGAATGTGAGGACTATGTGGATTTTTATTTTGTTTTTATTTTTATATTTTTTCGTTCTCAGTTAGTTTTATCGATGGTCTGGCAATATGAGAACTTTATGCGGCCTACCCAAATATCCTTTTTTTGGTATTGTTCGTTAAGTCGTTGAGCTCCTTAAGCTCTGAGTTGAGCTCCTCGGTTACTGACAAATGCTTGCACTGATTGGACAGGTCCACTCAAATTTGTGTGGCTCTTTTCTCAAAAGACCATTTCAGACTCTAATCTACATGGTCCTCATATGGCCTGCCCAAGATTATGTCTGGACTTTAAAAGAGACTGTGACCTCTGAGTTTGTTTCGTCAAGATGCATTTTTTGTAGCTGCCCAAAGTCTCTAATATATTTGTCCTGACTTACCATCATAGCTGTAATATCAAACATGCACAAAAAAAATGTACTCACGTAGATTTAAGTTAGTTTTACTATAAGTGTCCGCTGTAGGAGCGGTCCGGCACTGCCCAGACTGGTTCGTCTGTGAAGCAGTTTGAGCGTCCACGAGGATTTCCGAAAACTGCCGAAAAAAAAAATCCTTCTCTATTATAATATGTTTTTTTTTTCTGTGCAGGTATACTAAAACTTCGCGGTCAGACGACTCCGTAGAACATCAGCTGGAGGTCGGCTACGTTCGCGTCAAGAATTTGCTGCCCAACGAACCCTTCCCAGAAGTAAGATCACTATCATCTACATTATCCGTAAAGAGTTCAAATTATGCTCTTTTGCATACCGTGATATAAACATGTATGTTTAATTGGAAGATCGCACAGTCACGTGACAATATCGCAGGTGATTTTGATACGGCTTAGCTGCGTAACATAATTTTACATAGTTTTATACAGAGTGAAAGGGTAAACACTGTTGTCACTCAAACCATGGGTAGTTGACTTAAATATAAAAATAAATGATCGAGTAACAACAAAAAAAAACATTATTTTCATTAAAAGATTTTAAAAAGTTTCTATCCGACACCGTGCTCGCTAGCGAAACAGCTGACTGACTGAGGGAGGGTTCGCGCTTGCGGCCGGTCAGGTCACGTCCCGCACACCCCGCCCGTGTTGTTGCAAGTTCGTTGCCGTTCGTTGCACATAGGGTGAAAGGATGAAATACTCTTGGGGTAAAAGGTAATTTTCTAAAAACTTTAAAAAATAGTTCTATTTTCCATTGATTTTACGTTCTATGAATGAAACCAAACCGCTGGTTTCAAGGATAACGGTTACTCTAACACCCTGTATTTTTAATTCAACACAAACCCCTTCCTCTCTGTTACAGTCCGGTAAAAAATCCGTAATGGCACTTGTTTTTACCAACGGCTATGAAACTTCACATCATGTTTAAAACAAACTGTCTCATTTTAATGGTGTATGCGTCGGGCAAAGTGTTATTGGGTTCTTCTAGTAGGAATTTGTGGGCTAGAATGTGCCTTGTTGGTCTAATGGTTCCAAGCGCTAAGCATGAGGTACTGGTTTCGATTCCCGGGTTGGACAAAGTGTTATTGGGTTTCCATCTGAAATTTCTCAGTAGCAGCCCGGAGTTTGGATTCGTGCCCGGTTGATGGCAATAGGTTCGCCCCCTATTACATGTGGGTGTACTATAGGTGCAACTCTGCTTAACCCTTCTGGGAATATAGGCGTGATGTTATGTTATGTTAGTTAAAGTTCTTTTTCCAAAAAAAATATGTTTGTTTATATCTTTGGAAATTAAATTTCGAATTCAAGATTACCACTTTGGTGACTTCCAAAGAGGAATATAGGCGTAATATTACGTCATCATGATCTCCTTTGTATCTCCCAGGTGTTGGTACCTCAAGAGCCGTCGGGGCGCGCGCCGCTAGCTCGTCGCGCGGCTCTGCGCGTGTTCTGTCGCGACCGGCCGCCGGTTGGAGGCATCGCTGTTAAAGAACACTTTGAAGTCAACATAGTACCGATAAAGATAGGTGAGTACTCCTTTATTATGGCGATAGAAGACATCAAGACAAGAAATAATGTAATAAGTTAAATTTTTAATAAGACAAATAAAAGTATAAAATTTGGCCTCCACTACATATTATAAAACAAAGTCCCCCTGCTGCGTTTGTCTATCTATCTGAACGCGATAAACTTAAAAACTACTGAACGGATGTTCATTTTCACCAATAGACGGAGTGATTCATGAGGACCTTCCTCATGAATCACTCCGTCTATTAGGTGTATAATTCATTAAAGTTTGTGTAAATTGGCTGAAATATGACGATGGTTGTCGAAGATGTCGAAATAAATCATGCCGAGCTTTACTGGCGTGTGCCGCGGAAATCAATAAAATTATTATGAAAACAATGTATTAAATTATACATTGTTTAACGGGATTAACACATGGGGTACTTTTAATCGCGGTTGTCCGTTCTCGTGGGATTTTTTTCTAGTATACAATAAAGTTACCGTAATTTGTTCATCATAAAGCATGCTATGGACAAAAATTGTTAAGATATAGACATTTACTTTAAAAAAAAACTGATGTCATTATGCACTTTAATTCAATAGAGTATAAAACTCAAAACTATAGATAATATACCTATTAAGGTCACGCCCTTAGAGAATTATGACTAATTCGGCATTCAAGAAAATAAAACAATTATGTCACCGTCACATTTCCAAGCCTATTTCTTGCGCAAGAGAGACTCTTGCGCTCACTAAAGAATCACTTGTACAAATAATGTAGCGGCAAGAAACAAAGTAGACAATTGTATGTTTGTATTGAATGGGTCACCAATAATTAAAACACATGTTGTCACTTAAACCTTTGTATTTCCTATCGCAGCGGTTACGACACATTGCAATTAAAAATGAATTCAATTGATTGGAATTAATAAATGTCGATTTTGTCTGCTATAAGTAGTCATATCTTTTAATTTTGAATAGACTTTCAATTTATTCTTTCTGCAATAGTCATTTACCGATTTACCGAAGTATGCGTTTCGGGAAACATCGTCTATATTCGGTAATACGAACACGCGATGATAATATCTAATATAGAGTTGTTGCAACCATGGAAGTGCTTGCCTATAGATAGTGCCATCCACGAAGACGCGCCCCACTCCACTCCGCTCCGTACCAAAGTACAGCTTACAGTACAGTAATCGTGGGGTGGGGCGCGTTTTCGTGAGTGGCACTATCTGTATTTGGTATTACCATGTCATGATTACAAAATCATAGGATTAACAACTCTATGCAATTCCAAAAACTTAAACGCGTTATGCTAGAAGCCTTGCCTCCGTGAGGTGTTACTCTGAGGCGCGACCTTCGTGCCAATTTTGGAAACACGAAGGTTACCGAAGCACATACCATTTTTGTTTTACCTATACGTGGTCTTTTGATCATCTCTTTTTTAAATGAGCCTTGCAGTGTAATCTATGCTTAACTTAAAACAAACTGTCTCTCTGCCAGGTCTAACAAAAAAGTTCTTCAACACGATGCTAAAGTTTTGCTTTCCTGAACGCGACCCTGAAACTATAGAAGACGGGGAGGAGGAGACGGAAGGTACTCTGAAGGCTGGAGCCTCTTCCTCCAGCCTCGTGTCTACTGGCTCTAAGAAAATCAAGAAGAAGAGCAAAGATTCTAACTCTAACTTCTATGTGAAGAGGGATAAGAAGGATAAAGATGATGTTGAGAAGATGAAGGTTTGTGATTCTATTATTTTATTGATGTAGTGACAAAACCGCTGGGCAACAGTCTCCACACGGTGGGTGCCTGAGGATGGACGGCGCTGCCGAGGCCAGCCCAGGAAGAGATGGTGAGACGAGCTAGACGCGTACCGCAAGGTTTGGATCGAGGTGGCCCTGGAAAAGGATGCTTGGAAAGATTTAGGGGATGCCTTTGCTCAGCAGTGGGACAGTGTAGGCTAACATAAATAAAAAAGTGGCAAAATTTGTAAAGAGTATACTAAGATGGATTGGTCATGTTGAGCAGTTGAACGACAGGTGACTAACAAAAGGTAGATGTGAGTGGAATCGCCAGGCGAGGACGCCCTAGGACAGGGTTTCTTAAAGTGGGGTTCACGGACCCCCAAGAGGTCCGTAATAAGTGTCACAGGGGTCCGCAGTAGCTCTAATAATTCTTAAAAATCTTACAAATCTTATTAGCTATTTATATTTAGCAATTTTAATTTAATTAAAATAAGCATGAGCGTGAGTAAATTACCAATAAATGTGATTTTTTTTCCACAATATTATTTTGCCAGGGGGGTCTGTGGCATTTAAAAATTTCCGAAAGTGGTCCGTGACTGCACATAGTTTAAGAACCCATGCCCTAGGGGGACATATTATAGTGACCTTATTGGTGATGTTCGTCAGAAAGGTCAGGTGCGTAGTACTCGCAATCGGCGTGCGTGTATGACCAGATGTATGAACGTAAACGAAGCAAAATAGGCGTGTGTGTCTTTAAGGAACCGACTCACTGATCCGGATCATTGAAGTGATTCAAAGATTGGTTCAGTAACAACGTTTTAAACGCATCATTTGGATCTGAAACATTACTTTGCTCTGGCTCATTCTGCGCGACGCGTCGCTCGCGAGGCGACTGAGCAGTGAGCGAGCGAGAGAGGGACACTGAGACACACTGAGTTTTTTGACTCGCGAGTCGCGAGTGATCGGGCGACATAATTACAATCTATACAAGTCAGAAAGACATACCAAATGAGATATGTATCACTCATACAATCACAGGTTTTCGTTCAAATTTACTCTGTGCATTCGTTGTCGTTATCCGTGCACGTAAAAATGTCCACTAAGGCGCTTATGTATCAAATACTATACAGTCGTTTTTTGTAATGTATACGTAACATTCTGTATTTTATATCCTTTGAGCCGATGATCCAAATGAGCCAAATGAAACTTATCAGTGTTTCGAATCATTTCAGTGATCCAGATGCGAATGATCCAATCGCAAAAATGATACACTTTTCTCACCTCTAAAGCAAAAGGAGACTGGAAGGATCATAGCAGGTGGTGTTGTGTAGTTACTGCCCATGGCGGTACCCGGGGTACCCATGGGAAGAAAGCGCGAGTTTATTTATTTATTTATATCACAGTTATAACACAGACTCATCCAAGGCAATGTTATACAGGTTATACAAGCAAGGTTATGTTACACAGTTTACAAAAAAAAAAAAAAAAATTACTTGTAAGCAGAATTACAAATAATGTATGTATGTATGTCATCATTTGCCTAACCTTTTCTCAACTATGTTGGGGTCGGCTTCTTCTAACCGGATGCAGCTGAATACCAGTATTTTACATGGAGCGATTGCCTATCTGACCTCCACAACCCAGTAACTGGGTAATACGATACCCCTTGGTAAGACTGGTTGTCAGACTTTCGAGCTTCTGACGACCTGTAACGACTGTCAAAGATCCACAAATGACAGCCGGTATGTAATCAATGTATTTATGTATGTGTGTATGTGGATATTTTTTTTAAATTTAAAGGCAATCGCATATTACAACAGTATTGGATAGCAGGGCAGCTCATTCAATTACAAAAATCCCCCAGTACTGAAAAGTGATGTAGGGACATTTGCGTTGCAAGTTGAACTGTATGGGTTATACTTAAACATGAAGTAAGCGCTGATTCGTGGTCAAGTGATGCATTTTAGTATGAGTTCTATGTAAACAGATGAGCCATTAGATGAATTTTCTTGTAACTTTTTAGATGCAGTAGTTTTAGTGTTTTAACCTTTATAAACGTCCATTTTTTCTAAGTTTTCCTAAAAGTTCCTAGAAAAATAAGCCCGTAAGCTTATCTTTGTATTGTACTCACTTTATAATACCCTTTACTGATGCTCCGTATAATGTCAAATTAAATTAGTTAGAAAAACTTCACAGACGTGTCGGATAACAATATCTAATTATCTATAACAAAGAAATAAATAAGATTTTCTAAACTTATATTTCAAGTAAATGCACCACATGAGGTCGTCGGCCCCAAAACAAAAAAAAACCGGCCAAGTGCGAGTTGGACTCCCGCACGAAGGTTCCGTACCATTAACTATAAAAACGACAAAATATCACGATTGTTGAATGGAAGCCCCCTTAAATATTTATTTTATTCTGTTTTTTTATATTTGTTGTTATAGCGGCAACAGAAACACATCATCTGTGAAAATTTCAACTGTCTTACTGTCATGGTTCATAAGATACAACCTGGTAACAGACGGACAGACAGACAGACGAACAGCGGAGTCTTAGAAATAGGGTCCCGTGAACCCTAAAAATCCTCTAATCTTTTTTGTTTTATCATGTTCATGTTTAGATATCGATACCATCACATCTGTGGAGTTTCGCGAACATGTTTAATGTGACATTGGCTATAGAAAAAATGAAATCCCTCAATACCTTAATATTTTTTCATTGCTCTGTTGCCTAAACAGGAGCGAGCCGAAAAGAACAAACTATTCATCTACATCAAGATTCCCGAGGTTCCTGTGAGAGTGTCCTACAAGGGCAGCAAGGAGAAGAATCTAGAAGACGTGCGAGACTTGCCGCTAGTGCTGCCTACGTTGGAGTACCATAATGTGACGTGGACCTGGCTGGACTTGCTGCTGGCGACCAAGACTGATACGAGACGGTGAGTTGTTTAGAAAACTAGTACCTGGACGAGCGAGCTCTGCTCGGATGTAAATAGAGAAAACGTTTTTTTCCAGAAATGAGATCTAGCTAGATCGATTTTTCGCCCCCGTAAACCCCTATATTGCAATTTTCGTCGAAATCGTTAGAGCCGTTTTCGAGAACGTGATTACAAATATTGCTCATTTAATACTACAGGGTGTTAGGGTAAACACCGCTATCCTTGAAACCAGTGGTTTGGTGTCATTTATATAACGTAAAATCAATGGAAAATTACTTTTTTTTTTACTTACATTTAACCACTAGAGTATTTCACCCTTTCACCTATTGCCCTAGCAACGAACTTGCGTCTCAACGCGGGACGTGACCTGACCGTCCGCGAGCGCGACCCCTCGCTCAGTCAGTCAGCTGTTTCGCTAGCGAGCACGGTGTTGGAAGAAACTTTTTTAAATCTTGTAATGAAAAAAAAAAACGTTTTTTTTTGTTGTTACTCGGTCATTTATTTTTATATTTAAGTCAACTATCCATTGTTTGAGTGACAACGGTGTTTACCCTTACATCCTGTATAGGATTTGGAGTTTCTTTGTTTTCTGACATTGCCTGAGATGTATGGATTGTGAATATGGCTACTAGATGATGACTAATAAGAAATATTAAAAATACGTGTTGTGCTGACCCCAAATAAATTGGGATTTGGGCAAGAGATGACGAGGATTTATTGATTTTATTGCTCCACATTTTTATCACGATTTTGTGATTCTTGCCCTTTTTTTTCGTGTAGTAAGTGTCTTACCTGGTGTCAGAGTTTTTATGCCGCGCCCGTGGGCCTCTGACTTGGCTTCCCATGCCGTCGAGAAATTTCTCTCAGGCATGCCAATTTCCTCACAATGTTTTCCTTCACCGTTTTTTAAGCAAGGGATAATTATACAATACGCACATGAATCCGAAAAGTCAGAAGTGCGTGGCTTGGATTCGAACTTGAGACCTATGACTTGGCTGTCCGACGGTCACACCACTAGGTTATCACTGCTCGTTTTTGCTCCAAGAGGATTCTAAAAAGTTTCAGATATAAAATTTACTCAATATTGTATTGCGACTTGGGACATCGTATTGACAAAATTATTCATGCTTGTGTTATTTTCCGTGGAATTGGTCTTATAATTAGGTATTGAGATAATTTTTTTCTAGAAAAAGTTTTGATTAAAAGATAACCTCTGAACTGCACGAAACGATTGACTTAATTTATATTTATCAAGCAGTTTATCTTTTTATACACAAACTCACCATTTTATACTTTCAGTCTGGTAATTTCCACTCTTGACTCCATTGTATGTTTTTGTTAAGTCTTTATCGCTTGAACGATTCTGTTGTTGCTGTTTAAAAATAGAGATTACCTAAAGTATACATTGATTTGGTTTCGCTGTATTTTATTGAAAAATTTATGATTCAAAAAGTTTTTATAAAATATTACATGATTCTTAAAATTTATAAGTCTTTCTTGACGTCGTCAATCAATCTGCCTAGCCTTTTCCCAACTATTTTGCGGTCGGCTTCCAGTCTAAACGAATGCAGCTGAATACCAGTATTTTACATGAAGCGACTGCGTATCTGACCTCTATAACCCAATAACTGGGTAATACGATACGTAAGACAGGTTGTCAGACTTTCGGGCTACGGACGACCCATAATGACTGTCAAAGATCTACGAATGACAGCCGGAATCAACGGCTTAACGTGCTTTTCAAGGCACGGAGTCTTGGTATGTAAAGATGGTCACCCATCCACGGACCAACCCCGGCAAGCGTAGCTTAACCTGAGGATCGACCCATGTGGCGGTTATTACTTAGACAAGAGCTTCTCTTGACGTCATCATGGCTTCAAAATGATTCATATATATTATATTACGTGATGTATCGAAAGTCTTGCCACTTGTGTGTCAACATCACTAATTAAATCTCTGACTGTATAGTGTAAACAGTTGAAATCGACGGATTTTGTATGTGATTCATGATTTAGCTAACGATCGATTGATGAGTTGATATTTTGAGGTTGTGCCAATTTTGGATTCTGACATAGACTTTTATACCTATTCTTATGACAACCAGGTTAAGGCACGGACTCCACCAAATTGGAGACGAGATGAGAGGAGAGGAGATGTGTTCTAACAACCAATAGAATTTCGTTATTCACACATCTCGTCTCCACTCAGCTTCAGTGGATACCACTGAGCGGAGATGTATCATATTTGTATCGATCGCGCGGGGTTCTTGTTACACGCTGTATATAGAAGTATATTAGTGCTTTGATTTTATTTTACCTCACCCAGGGTGATAGTATCGCAAGCTATCCGCCAAAAGCTGCAGCTGCACAGACGCGCAGCCGCCGCGCCCGAGCCGCACGAGGAAGACAAGGCCAGGCTACTGCTGGGGGAAAGGACTGTAAGTTGATAAAACGATCAGTTTATTTATTTACTAACTGACCCGACAGACGTTGTTCTGTCCAGATTTCAATAATTCATACAAAATTCTCATAGAAAATGCATTTTCAGTTTTTCCCAATTTACCCGGCAACTTTTCGATTTTTTCTTTCCCTAGGAACTTGATTCGGACTATTACGAACATTTTAAAACAAAAATTTGCCAAATCGATCCAGCCGTTCGCAAGTGATGCGCTTACCAACGAACAGCATTTCATTTTTATTATGATGTGTATATGCACAACTGTTTCTGAGGGAGGCTTGTCCTCACTATAACCTGATCTGACGAATTACTCTGGAAAGTTGTTATTCAAATAAATATGTCTATTGGTGACATCATTCACGTTACTGTAAGAAAGCTAGCTCTATCTGCCACAGATTAGTACCGACGGTTCACTCCGCAAAATCATAGAAATAAAAACCGACTCTTGCTACGACATAATAAAGTGCAATTCAGGTAGCACGGCGATAATTACCTACAGTTATAATTACCTAGAAGTTGCCTGTATCGCGTTACTCTTATATCTTCTGACTACGTTACGCTCACTGATTTAGCGCCACAAGACGAGCCCGCCGCGTACTTGTAGCTTCGTATCTAAAAGGCGCAGTGCGCCTTCTGTGCTATTCTGTGGCTTTGCCATTAATTCGTAGAGCTGGTTCTCCCATTGTTGTGACGATTTTTTGTTTATCGTTGGAAGATTGTCCTTTATAGCTTTTTCACTGGATTGTGACAGAAATTAATAAGAAACTTGGCACTTTAAAATAGTCTTTGACGATAGTTAAACCTGTTGTGGTACATATAAATAGTTCCATAGACAAGGCCCGAAATGTCAAACACAATGATAAACCGATTCAAAGTCGCGTCGAATCTTCAATTAATCGAGAATCTTACTTCTAGGTCGCCGAAAACAAGCCTCATAAGAAAAGCACACCGAGCGTATTCAAATTCTCCAAATCATAGCGTAAGATATAAACGCTATAAATTATATTTATAGCGCAGCATTTAAGTGCGAACCAAACCTTAGACTGGCACTGCACTTGGCGTATTTGCGGTATTAAGTTACGACAATATGAACTTTATTTCAATCAATATAGAGTTTATTTTGTATTATACGAGTAACGCGAATATTTGTCAAATACTCCAATTTATGTGTCAGTATTAGACTGTATCGAACGATATAAGACATTCTATAGTTAAGAGGCTAGTATTGTTATTTATGTATACGCTATTCTAAGGCTTTTTGAATGTACGTATGGTTGTCAAAATGTATAGAAATGTATGCTAAATGTATAATTAGAACAGATCGTACTGTTAGCCTTTACACGGTCTTAATATAAATGTTGTATGGATCTGATTTTGGAAAAATGTTGTGTTACAACTATAGGGTCAAATTACATTAACTAGCGGAACTTCACAGAAATGATGAGCATCGATCTAAACATGATAAAACGTAAAAAAAATATATTTGAAGATATTTTTTTTGGAGTCAACGACCGTATGTAGTGTCGTAACTTAATTGACTTCAGTCGTGATGGGTGTCAGTCAATGTAGAAATACGATAAAACAATTACAAACGGTTTTTCTGAACTCACACTTCATGTAACTACACTATAAAGCCGGTGAGCACAAAAATGGGAACCTTTTTTTGTTATAACTGTATAGATATCGATACCCAGCACGTCAGTCAATGGGCCTCATTAGAAGGCTCAAAGACACCCAAAGGGAGAGGGCTATGCTCGGAGTTTCACTACATGATGGAATCAGAAATGAAGAGATCCGTAGGAGAAACAAGGTAACCGACATAGCACGAAGAATTGCTAAACTCAAGTGGCAGTGGGCAGGGCACATTGCTCGCAGAACAGATGGCCGATGGGGCAGTAATGTTCTGGAGTAGCGACCGCGTCCTCTAAGACGTAGCGTTGGAAGGCCCCCCACAAGGTGGACCGAAGACCTGGTGAAGGCCGCAGGAATGCGCTGGATGCGCGAAGCACAGAACCGGTCGAAGTGGCGGTGCTTGGGTGAGGCCTATGTCCAGCAGTGTACGTCTTTCGGCTGAACTGATGGTGATGACCCATCAAGTCTGCGTAGTTTCGATAATTAATTTAATATGGCTCTGTGTAAAAAAATGCTTAAGTATATCAATATAATTGAATACGTCTACTTTGAAAGGTCTGTGATGACCATTACACAGCTTTTTTTGAGGATTGGCATTTGTGCCGATTCTCTTGTTCACAAACTAGACTAAATTTAAGTTCAGTGCATCTTTTTCTTTCTATTTCATTAAGAAAAGGACAGAAGATAAATTTTAGTTTAGTCCTGTCAAACTGTGACTACTCCATACAAGTTTAGACGCGATTAAAAACTTGCCTACTACGTCTGGCGCTGATTAATTTGACAGGACTAAACTAAAATTTATATTCTGTCCTTTTCATAGTGAAATAGAAAGAAAAAGATGCACTGAACTTAAATTTAGTTTAGTTTGTGAACAACAGAATCGGCACCACTGCCCTATAAAACGTCCTATTATAAAAAAAGTTAGGACTGCCAATGTCTTCTATTCACTTTGCTATGCCAAAATAAAACCGCTATTTATTGCCTAGTACTACAATTAATGTACGGGTTGGTGATTTAGTCACCTGCATCCGTAAAGGAAAGAAAGAAAACAAGAAAGAATAACGTTTATTTGGACACAGCCCGGGAAACACAAGAAAAAAAAAAAACTAATATGATTCTATCCGTCATACTAAACAATTTTCGCTATGAGACTCATATACTTATGAACATCTAAAACTTTTCATAAACGCATCGAAATAGTTTGTCTACGGTTGAATAGTAACTGTTTTTTTTTCACCAATCGGGTATAAGTGTCATAGCGTAAGTTGTTTAGTATGGTGGCTAGAATCACCCTGGACGTTGGTGACTCAATCGCCACCCTGTATATTTAAGAGGGCTAAAAGTGTAATGGGATGCACTACTTCACTATATAACGCACATACTCCCTCTAAGAACTCGGTCAATTTAGAATTAAGCACTCATTATTTCATCCTAGAAAGAGAAACACGTAGGTGCGAGAGAGAGAAAGAATACTTTGCCAAAAGTAAGACTGTTGTGATCTTTATACTATTTATGATCTGCTAATGTACTTTTAACTCTAAACGTTGAGCAATAAGATGCAATTTCGTTAATTATAGCCTTTTTTGAACAAAGTTAGATAAAGTATTGGTAATATTTTTAATATATTTTGTTGCTTAATGCTGCAACTGCCGATGAATGATGTGCGAAATGTATGAACCAGTATAATGAGAGAGATTATTGATAAGAATGGACGGTTGCATATGCGGGTACCGTCTTTAAATGATGCTCAGGGGTGCGCAACATAGAGTAAAACAAACACATTTCAATTACAAATTTTATTACAGCTCTTCCTAATGGAATATTAAGAGGCTCATAATAATTTATGTCAATTCAGCAGTATGGCTATTTAAAAAAAAATAAGCGTAATTTTTAATTACGTCAATGTTTATAATCCTCAATGTTTTATACCCTCTAATATTGTAATCTAAGTTTTACTACAAAAAAATGCACAAGCCATACATTCATGCAGCCCAAAGGTTGACTAAGGTTCACTGCCCCAGCTGATTTGTTACAATACTAAACACGTTGATAGCAATAGTTTGATTTTGCTCTCACTGTTTGCGGAAGTCTATCGTAAGGAATTAATACATCTTCTGATTTGAAAGGACATATCCTATCGTAGTTATGCTACAGTCCGCGCGCGACTGCTAGTCTCCGCCTGAGGTATGCGAGCGGTGAGACGGGTGAGGTAGACAAGCGCCAAGCTAACTCAGTCTGACAATTTTGTCAATGTCACCATCCACGTCTCACCGCTCACATACCTCTGGCCAGGGCCACGACATAGGGCGGTGCTTGTTGCCTCGCGAGGCGGCGCTCGAATGTTCCCGCGCCACTATCCCCTCCGCAAGTCGCACCGCGGTGTCTTATGGCACACTCTAAATAACTTCTAACATTTGGTCTCGCCGCGGTCGCAGACGCAAGCGCAGGTTGCGCGAGCGGTGATGTCGTGGCCAAGCGGTCAGGCGGTGACAAGCAGTCGCGCACAGACTATACCTATTATTAAATGCCTGTTGGGTCTAAAGAGGCTGCCAATGTTGGATAAGTCAAAGTAACAATAAAAACCACATCCACTCCCTGCTATCAAATATTTTGTTCTCTTGCTACATTCAAACGTAAAGCACGTTAAGCCGTTGCTCCTGCGCCCGTTCTCTCTCCGGTCGTGTCGGATTGCCGTCCCATCGGACTATGAGAGTGAGGGAAGAGAGAGTGCACCTGTGTCTGCGCATACCCTTGTGCACTATAATATCTTCCGCGCCGAAGGCTCTGAGATTGGCCGCCGTGGCCGAAATACGGTCTGGAGGACTCTAATATACAATGTGGAGACGACAATACAACAATAAATGAAAACACTGGCAATACTAATGCATAAGAGTATTTTGGAACTATCAAGTAAATCGTAACATGGAAATTAAAAAAGTCATTTTTTCAAACAAACTAAATAGTAGTGATGGGCCGACTATGGGGTTTGCCGATCTTTGACTAGCTATCGGAACTAAACTATTGGATATATTTGATTAATTCTTTGTATGTAGACCGAGAATGTCATTAGATATACGGTGTTTTATTTTTTGTTGTATTGTCGGCTCCACCTTGTATACATTCAAACGGGAAAAATCGATAATCCTCCCTTTTTTGGTGTCGAATATATGCTGTATCTGGTTTTGACATTTGTTTCTGGCTGTACAACTTAGCATCCTATGCCACCTGCTTTTAATTATATTTAAAATATATAACCGGAATGTGTGTTGAGCTCTTAAACGAGCTCTATCATTTGCATAAGTTGTTTCCCTGAAGATGTCGAATTAAGTGGGTTATCAACTAATTATAATTAATTAATGAATCATTGGCTCATTATAGCTCGGCTTTGGGTGCTGCCTATGTTGGTAATTGATGTTGAATAGAAACAATTAGAATACTTAATTATTCTGAAAGACTTAATGGACGAGTCTTTTACGTTTACACATTATCTAATTTGAGTACCTCTCAAATTAATGTCTCCTTATAACATTTTTGCTAAGCCGGTTAAAAATCCGTTAACGTAGTACTTTTTAATGACATCAGGCTAAAGTCAAGTATTCGTTATCTGCCTGCACTTTTTCACAACTACATATGTTGGATTCGGCTTCCAGTCTTTACCGGATGCAGGTCAATACCAGTATTTTACATAAAGCGACTGCCTATCTGAACTCCCCGACCAGTTACTGGGATTTTGTTGAAGTCAGTCTGATATCGTAGCGTATCGACTTTTGGAACTATCCGTAACGACTGTCAAAGATCTATGAATGACAGACGGGACCAACGACTTAACGTGCTTTCCGAGACACGGAGGAGTCTCGGTATGTAATGGATGGTATGTATGGTCACCCATCCAGAGACTGACCTCGGCAAGTGGAGCTTAACCTTCGATCGACCCGTGCGACTGCTCCTGTCAAGTATTAGTATTATGCATACTTAAATACCAAAAACTGTCCGCGTGTAAATCATTAAGATTTGTGAACGGTTGTGAAGCAAAAAGAGTTTGTACAAATCGTAGCCCATGGCATTCTGTGGTTTCTGCCTGCCCCCATGGGAAAAGGGCATGAATGTATGTAATCATTATATTCTATTCTTTTAATAAATGGCAAGCAAAGCCGATGTTGACTATTCTGCCAATGTCTAAAGTGAGTTAGAAAGGAAGTTAAAAACAAATAAAATTCATGGATTGATACAGTTGAACACAATGTAGATCTTGTTGGGTCAGTAGCATAAAAAATATCTATACTTATCAGGAAGGTAGCATGAACTAAAACGAGCATCAAAAGACAGACATTTCATTTAAAACGCTACATTTTTATGTAAATGGATTGATTTCATGTTGAGATTACTATAATTTTATGCGCAAACATTTTTGAACGAACATTTATATATCTGAGTGACGTCATCAGTCATCGCCTTAGATTTGGTTTTTGATTATTATTTGATGTAAGATTTAGTTATTTATTTTTACGAAAACATTCATCTTATGTTTAAGAAATTGTTATTAATTTGATCTAAAATGAAAAGACAAACGAAAATGTAAAATATATTATTAGGTATTATAAATTGGAAAATTAAATTCTATTTATTTAGTTAAGAGCACATTTTACTCATTCTAAGCACTAATTATTTTGTGTGAACTGTGATGCATTGATTGGATATTCCACTGAATTATGATGACTACCGTTTCAAAGCAAATAAGAATAGAAAATGACTTCTTAATGACATTTGAATGACTTCTCAAATGACGTCATCCACCGGGTAAAATTAAATTAGCTAGGAAAACTCAGCAGACGTGATGGAAATCGATATTTAAACGCAATAAAACAAAAACAAAATATTTGAAGAATTTTTTTGGGGTCATCGACCCCAAAAAAATTAGTAAGGGGGTACTCGAAGAATGAGTTGAAAAAAAAAACCGTTTTTACTTTTATTTTATCGTGTTTAGATATCGATAAACATAACTTCTCTGAAGTTTTACTAATGAATTTAATTTGACCCCGTACAACTGTTAAAATACATAAGTTACGTTGGTGATTTTGTTTCTAAATCAGATAATTATTTATATAAGCACAAAAAGCTGTGAACTACTGCATTCAGTATTTATTATGTAATTTATCGATGTAAGCTTAAATATTATATCTACACCTATTAATTTTATATTCACCAATGTATAATAAATATACGAGATCCGTATCAAATATACTTGTTAATAAATGTTGTAAATATGTATTGAAGACTTTTATTTACTTTATGAATTTCTTAGAACTATATGTCCGTTTGCTTTTCGATTTTTATTGTTAGGGAATGCTTATTGATTCTAGCTTTTTCTTGCTGTGTTTTTTTTTTATATATTTCTGTACCGACTGAAAACCGCAGTTGAATATAGTTCGTAAGGAAAATTACCGCTACAAATTATTGCAGCCAAGGTTTCCATTGAACACTATCAATTATTATTCCCTCTCATATTCTAAACAGTCCATGACCGAATTAAACTTTACGCGAAAACAAAAATACGACCACGTATTCGAACGTAATACTCATGTTCCTGGGAAAACGCGCGAAAATTCATCTCGGGTGCCGACTATTTCCACGCTATTACCTCACCGGCCTTGCTTGCGTGCCGCGCCAGTCAGTATACCGCCGACAGTCGCGCGGGACGCATGTGCCGCGTCTCTCCGTGACGAACACGAACATCGTAAAAAGTTACTCGAACGACATGAGGACGAATTATGTAAATTCATACAAATAGTGCTATATTTATTTTATATATTTTTCTGTGTAGTGAAAAATTGTGTACTTTATAATGGCGTTAGCGTGTGTGTTATTTTTGAGCGCGTGCGCTTGTGCGTTCGGGTTCAATGTGGACATACCATCGAGGGTGGTTTATAAGGGTAATCCGAATTCCATGTTTGGATTTTCGGTGCAGGCCCATGTTGATGGCGATCGGAAAATGTAAGTAGCCATTTTCTTTATTTTACTAGAATAGTGGGTAGTCGCTTAAATACACCATGACTATTATGGTTTTCGCGCGCGATTGTTCACTCAATCATGGCGGTGATAAAGATAAAAATAAATGTGATTTTATGGAGATGAAATATTTTTATAGCTGGCGCTAATGCATATAGCGTTGTTAGTCAGAGTTAGTGTTTACATAAAACTTGGCATATTTTACATTTAGTTGCGCGAGGCGGCTGAAGGCTGAAACATCGCAACCGTATGAATGAAACATTTGTTTAGACAAGTGTTTGCCAAATTATAAATTACGACTGCTAAGACTATAGATTTTTGTCTTTTATTCATCGCACTTGAAATATATGCCTCCAAGACGCAACAGGAGAGCTCGAGTATTTGAAGCTGAAAATCATGTTTTCAGTAAAGCGTTTGATTGATTTCAGGACTTTTTTTCATTATTTTTTGTTATCTTAAGCAAACCATATCCTTACTGAAGGAGCTCATTTATTAAAAAGACTATTTTATTTATTTAAATATTTTATCCAAAGATGAAGGAATCTATTTTTAAAACTAATAGGTATTCTTCCGCACCTCTATCCACCGGTGTCCATATAACCTTGATTAGGTATGTTTGAATATCGAATTAAATAATAAACAAAGATTTCAGAAGGTCGTTTATCTAAGAGTTAGATCACGGATTAGGTACTTGTCGTTTATTTTCTCGTGGTCACGAGAAGCATGTTCTGATGCCCGATCTACATGTAAGTCTGTGTATACCGCGAATTTGTGCCCAGTACATCTCCTCCGGAATGTAGGTTAGAGCATAGCAATAAAGTCGTGCGCTTAGAACAATGTTGTTATAATTCCTTTGAAGAAGACTTTGTCGTGCTCATGGAGACATAAATATTCAGTCGTGGCTTCCGTCATTTATGTATGATATAGCTTCGGTGTAAATAATAAATCTTCCTTTGGTTTTAAGATTTCCAAAGATTCATGTTCATTCATTTAGTACTCTAGGCAGTTGTATAGGCATTGAACGCTAAAATATGTAGTTACCAATTTATTTGCGGTTCTGATATCCTTGAGTCTCGCAAGTTAGGTCCAAAAATTAATCAGTTATAGACGAACTTAGGCTTCAAAACATCAACTGATCCAAAACCAGCTGATATTTATCATCATTTTTACCTTCACATTACAAATAATTCAAAGCCTAGCTCTTTAACTGCCACAACCCAAGGTAAGCAGCTCAAGATCGGCGTATATTGCGCGATGACATCACTGGCCAGGCAGCTGACGGGCGCGAATTTTAGCGACCCATTGCGTTTATTGGCCGCCCATGATTGTGGAGCGTTGGCGTCGCCAAATGCAAGTTGTGAGCTTATTAAGATCTGGTCTTGAGCAGGGCAATTGAGAAGATGTCCTTTGGACTTGGTTTCTTCAATCAGATAAAGTGCAGGCCTCAAGTGCTCTCCTAATTTATTGTGTTTTTTGGCCAAAAGTGGGTAGGTATAAGCATAGGTAGTCAGAAAATAAGTTGAGAAATATAATTACCTACCAAGTCATAAGTAGTGATTTTTTATTACTTGAGGCTTTTGTAAATATTTTCAAAAGAGAATAAGAATAAAAAAATATCTATATCTATATAAAAATAATAGAGTACCTAGTAATTGTAAGCATAAATATCAGAAAAAGATTAGTTTTGGAGGCTACATTTTATACTTGCCAAAATCAACTTGTTGTTTGACTTTACGGGCGTACAATCGTACATTGATAAACTACTAACTACTGCCAAGGACATAATAATTATGAACACCAATTAATGTAGGTATACAGTGCCGGTTAAATTTTAAAACTACCTCTCCACGTTTGTTGCTAGGTGAAATAAAAACTGCAAAATTATTAAAAAAAAAACTAGCTTCTGCCTGGTATGTCGATAAAAAGTAGCCTATGTCCTTTTTCAGGCTCTAGACTGTTTGTGTACCAAATTTCATTTAAATCGGTTCATTAGTTTTGGCGTGAAAGAACGACAGACAGACAGACAGAGTTACTTTCGCATTTATATTAGTAAAGGAAGGATGAGTGATGGTGATGTCATTGTTATCACTAATTGTATAATTTCTTCATGTAAGTATACCATATTTTTGGGCAAATTTTTTCATGGTATACCGAATTAATTTTTAGTAATTTATATTAATGGCTCACTCGGAGAAATGAGGTAACTAATTGCTCAATATTTATGTAAGGTAATTATTTAATACTTCGCCAATTTCTCATTACGTATGTAACAAGTAAATTACTGGTCAATTAGGCGGGTAGGTACTCTAATTAATGGTGTTCGGTGCGAGTGACTTGATTTTAACGTTGTTTAAACGCATTGCATAAATTGGTCTGCTGATATAATTATAACTCATTTGGGCGAGTGCTACTTTATTTAAATGAAACCATTTATGTGATGTCTGCTACTAACGTCTAAAGAATACTTTTGTACCCAGTCGTTTATATTATGAATCTTGGTTAGCCAGTCACCGTTATAAGACATCATTTGTCAGTGTTAATTCTTTTGCCAACGTTTCATCGAGCCATCAAATAATTTCGAGTGGCCATCACACCATAAGTGACATTGAACTTTTTCGTTTAACACCACCCCATAGACAATGCAACGCAAATTCTAACCGGAAATACGTCACATGCGCAGCACATGCGCAGGCGCAACGCGCGCCCTTTTTAACTTTTTTTCAAGCTTAATTTAGTCGTGAATGCTATTTTTGTTTGTCGAGGGTGATGCTTTCCGTTTGATTTATAGTTACATGCGTTTACAAATAATGCTGTTTTGGTTCTGGTGGCAAAAAATGCTGGAGTTCAATTTGTCTCTGGATTTTTGGTAATAGACCTTTTGCAGTGCATTGTTGAAGTTTTTTTTTAGCAAGTGCATGAACAAGTGTTTGCAACATGTGTTGATCTAACAACGACATGTTGCAGATTATGATCTTTTTTGCAATTCTTTTTCCTCCATTTTTGTTATGCGAGTTCTTTGTCAATTTATAAGTTTTGTTGATTCACGAACACGATCCTTCGTATGCTGTAAAGTGCTACAGTCATGGGTCGTTTGGCGCTCGAATGACATTGACAGGGGGGCGTTGTTAAAGTCCGAAAGGGATACCGGGACTTTGGTAACAGGCAACTGAAGGAACACGGGTGGGTTTCAGTCAGTAAAAGTCTGACACGCCCAGAGCGGGCGAAGTCATTTGATGATTTCCAAACCTCAAAAAAAAAAAAAAGGGGGGCGTTGGTGGTAAACATTTGTGAAATTGAATATAAATATTGAAAAAACAAGATTGCAGCGTTAGTTCCGAGTTAGGTACTTTTTTTTTGAGGGTGGGAAATCATCATATGACTTCTCCCGCTCTGAGCAGAGCGGAAGGGCGTGTCAGACTTCTACTGACTAGAACCGGAACACGGGTGGTGTTCCTTCAATTGCCTGTTGCCAAGGTCCCGGTATCCCTTTCGGACTTTCCCGCAACCCTGGCAGGCACTCCAAAAGAGCCTCGTACGACTCTACTATCCACCACGGGCGAGAAAAAAGTCTATCAAAGTCAATAGAAACTATGAATTAATCTCCATACGGCGATATCATCGCGGCGATAATTTGATAGCACAGCGTGACTATCGCCGCGATTCTCTCGTCTGTGGCGTTGGCGCCTCAGTAACGATAAAACCTCGTTTTACGTAGAGCCACCGTTCTTTAAACCAGTGATTCATACGGTTGATCTTCACAAATGAACACAACATGGAACCCTCTTCCGAAGCCTCTTACACACGTTTTAGTACGTACATGTCATTAACTCCGTCAGAGAGTCACAACAGCTCTTTATCCGACTAATGGTTAAAGATAAGTAATGAGGTGGTTGCGCCCGCGCAGCTGTGTTCAGAACTCTTTTATTGATCACTGATCGATGTTTAATGGAGGTTCTGTCATCGGCTCAGGCGTTTGGGATGCGGTTTTGTCATTTATCAACGTTTTATAACTTTGAAATGTAGCTAGGATAAAATATATTTTTTTTAAAGTTATTTTGAGGGTGTTGATCGGGATGAGTAGTATAAATCTGGCGTTAATTTAATGCTTGTGATAACTTTTATCGTGTAATGTAACACAAAATGTTTATTCCTTTAAGCAGTTTTCATGATACTATGAGCACCATAGATTTTAATCTTCTCACAGTTCATCTCATTTGTTGCCAAGTAGAAATTGAACTCCCAACCTTACCGGTCGTCATTCAGCGCCTTATCCATTACTTTATGGGTAGTCAGTCGGCTAGGCGCTACACTATCCAATAGTTGACCTCAACTCTGACGTCATAAGAATAACTATCAGTCTTACATTAAGCTCTACTATCACAATCAACATAAACAGATAACACAGAGTCTTCAAAATACTTTTTTCTTTTGTAGTTGTTACATAAAGCATCCAAATCCGGAGGCAACACAAGAGATTCTTTATCAGAGAAATATTTTTAAAAAGCGTCACCATTATCAGTGTGGAAGCGATAGTTTCCAGTGAATCGGTGCTTATGCATGTTCGTTTGTGTGCGATAACCTCTGGACCTCGATGCTCCCTTATCTTAGCACCAGGCGACTCATCTCTTAAAACTGTTATTTTTAGATGTATTGCAAGTGAAAATAATGTGATGTTCAGTTATCGGTATTCAATTTTATTGGAAGAGTAAATTACATTGCTGGACTCCACTACTTGCATTGAAGTTATTTGTCATGATCACCATTGATTAGCTTCGCAGAATATTGAAATTTATTCTGCATTGGACGCTGCCAAAATCATGCCTATTTTCTTAATTTTTAGTCAAACTTGGTTGCCCTGGCTGTCCTTTGCAGAAGTCGCGAGGTAATTTAGTGTTATGAATATGAAATCTAACATTATGGACCAATGTCAAATGCTCGACGTTAATGCAACTTTTTATTTATTTATATATACTTTATTGTACACCAGAAAATACAAAGCAAAAATAACAAAACATACAATGGGCGGCCTTATCGCTTTCTGCCATCTCCATAGATTGTTACTTTGAACGACTTCCTGAGAGGGAAGCAATATAATCTAATATAAGTAAAGACGATATACAGAAGAGAGAAGAGAAGATATACATAAAGATCTTTTGACAGAGTAGAATACTCTGTCAAAACTTGGTTGCTGCATAAAAAAAAAAAAAAAATTTATGCAGCAACCTCGTCACCTCAATCCTAACTAATATTATTAATGCGAAAGTGAGTTTGTTTGTTTGTTACGCTTTCACGCTAAAACGGCTGAACGAATTTGGATGAAATTTGGTACATAGGTAGACCATGAACTGGATTAGAATATAGGATAATTTTTATCCCGATATTCCGTGGGGATCGATACCTATGCGGGTGAAATCGCGCAGCTAGTTTAGCAATAAAAACTGGTTTAAAAGTATAATTGTGCATCAACAGGTAGAGACATATTTCCTTAATAGTCGCGTAGGTCGAATCATTTTCCACTGTTGATGAAAAGTGATCAAGTGGCCTTGTTGGTTTAACGGTCGCAAGCGCAACAGACTACTTACTGATCCTGGGTCCCAGTTCTACGTCAGGGAAACAGTTCGGTATTGAGATTTTGCGTCATTTAATAACTATTTCATTATGAGTAGTTCCCCGGATTTCTGCCGTATTTGTGTTTTTTAATGGTAATAGGTATTCACCTCCTATAATGTATATGGGACATAATAATGGCGAAATGGCGGTGTATCTCATATACAGCTCTGCCTTTCTCTTCAGGGATCACAGGTGTACTTGTTTATCATTATTAGGTACGGTCGGTTATTATATACTAAAACCTTACTCGAGAACCACTCTATCTATTGGTGAAAACAGCATGAAAATCGGTGCAGTCGTTTTTGAGTTTATTGCGTACAGGACGACTGAGGTGGCGGAGGACATTGTTTTATAATAATGTAAGGATAACAGATATATATGTGCCAGATGTCTGTGGAGGGTGTAAGGATCGTAGCAGTTGGTATTCTATACTTTCTGCCTGCCTACAATGGGAGGGAGGCGTGAGTTTATGTGTAACAGATTACTAAGCCAGTACACTGCTGTGTCTAGGTTTATTTTTTGCAATGTATGACAACAGATACTTACGTAAGTTAAAAGTAAGGTCATCTGGTATTCGTCATGCGATTCTCATTATTATTTATTATACATCACGTCTGTTACAGGTATTTTTTTAATACCAAGTAAATTAGAAACCTGAAATATGTGGGATTTTATTGTGACTGATGACATGCTTTTCAGGAAACGAGACATACCTATTTGTAAGTGTTTTATTGAAGAATGGAAATGCAAATCGAGAGTTCATTATACTCAAATTCATAGAATGTAAATCTATGTAATGAAGAGTTATTGAACTCTCATTTCATCATTTGTTTATCACTACATATTATAAAATCGTAACCCTCCTTTTTTTCTTCGCCGTAGTCGGGTAAAAACAAAGTCCTCCGCCGCGACTGTCTGTCTGTCTGTTCGCGATATACTCAAAAACTACTGCACTGATTTTCATGCTGTTTTTACCAATGGGTACGTGGTTCTCGAGGATGGTTTTAGTATATAATTTGTCAAGCGGGCGAAGCCAAGGGCGTTAGTTAGTATAGCTATAATATGAAACCCGTAAACACTCAAAAACAGCGCTGAAGCTCTGCGTCGCACAGGTTCACAGCATTATGCTGAGCGATGGCCCTTTTTCGTAGATGTACCGCATATTTACCCCGACTTGTTCTTTCTTGTGTTTGTGTTCTTTCTTTACGTAATTTTTACTGCTAATATACGTTTATTCTTTCTTTTCTGTTTTCATCAAAGAACAGAACATTTTTATACACGTATCAAACGACGTTTTACAACACAGTTGCGAGGAAAAAGTAAATGAATCCTAACTAATATAGTCCTCCAGACCGTATTTCGGCCACGGCGGCCAATCTCAACGGAGACTAGCCTTCGGCGCGGGAGATATTATAGTGCACAAGTGTGTGCGCAGACACAAGTGCATTCTCTCTCTTCCCTCACTCTCATAGTCCGATGGGACGGCAATCCGACACGACCGGAGAGAGATCAGGCGCAGGAGCAACGGCTTAACGTGCGCACCGAGGCACGGAGGTATCACACCGCCAACTTCCAAAATCTAATATTTTAAATGCGAAAGTGAGTTTGTTTGTTTGTTACACTTTCACGCTAAAACGGCGGAACGGATTAGGATGAAATTTGGCACAGGGGTAGACCATGACCTGGAATAGGACATAGGATACTTTTTATCCCGATATTCCCACGGCATCGAGACTTACGCGGGTAAAACCTCGGGGCGCAGCTACGTACTATATGACCGACATTCATAGAGTTTAGTTAGTCAATTCTTTAGATAGACAGTCCAGAAACTGAAAGAAGCTGTTGCACTCTAATGGTTTACACTCATCAGTATAAATAAGCTAAAAATATTTCTTCTAAACAAAAATCTAAACAAAATGCAACCGATACATTTTCTCAAAAGAAGAAGAGCGCTCATCGTCTCTCATCGGTGCGCCGGCGCAGTATCCGTGACCTCATTACAAATATGGCGCCCGCAGACGACCTCACAGCGTCTGAGTTTACTTTGTGCCGCAAATGTTCTAACCATTCTATCATGCTCGCTTTGGTTACGATTATTATTCAGACTTCTCTAAAAGCTGAGAAAGTGTCAGAATTTACTTAAGACGTTGTTAAATAGAGTTTTTGAGAATTTTATTACTATTTTTGACGATCAAAGACAAAGTAGAGTCACTTTTATATCTGCATAGGTAGAGTCGATAATCCGTTCTTTGCCTCTATAATTGTTGCTAGCTTCAACAGGTCGAGTTGACTGAATAATTTATTATTATTATAAATTTATTAGTCATTTAAAAGGAAATAGAAGAGGGTTATTGTAGTAGCCATTAAAAACGTAACCCTGTAAAGTGTAAATCCAAAACTCCGGAAGGAACATACAATATTTACACTTCGGGCCAAAACAATCTATCGACTGCCTAAAAAAATGATACCCGATATTTTTGCCCACACCATAAGGGAGGCAGCGTTAAGATAAATAAACAACATTATTATTTACATAACATAGAAAAAGAGAAGACTTCCTCTCACAGCTTTTTCTGCTACTTTGTATTTTTTTTTATGACGTACATGTTAGTGTTCGCGCTTGCCAACTGTTCCGAAATAGCAGGCTTAGTTATATATTTAGGTGTTTATCATTTCAGAATGAATCTTGTGTACATATTTATTTATATCTTGTGGCACAGATATACGAGGGAATCTAGTTTTCTATTTGTTCCTTCATTCATTTGCTATTTGTTAAGTGCGATGTCCTTTCATTAGGTTAATATTTTTTTTATCATAATCATTTATTTGCAAATAGGCATTGGTAAAATGTTGGTCTTAAACTCAGTAACGGCTCGTACAAACAGACGCGATTTCGCGTCTGTTTGCACGAGCCTTTAGAGAAATAACTAGTTTCGAGGTTGGAAATTAACCCAAAGGAACGTACTACCGGGATAAAAGTATCCTATGTCAAAATTCGTCCAGCCGTTCAGCCGTAAAAAGGGTACAGACAGACAGAGTTACTTTCGCATTTATAATATTAGTATGGATTAAATTTTGGGAGCACTTAGGTTTTAATAATACGAAATTAACTAATTAATAACTGTTCCGTCAGTCTGAGTGCAAATTATCACTTAAAAACTAATTGCCAGTCTGCTAAATTAATAGGCCTGGCTTTGAACTTGATGATCATGTGCGTTGAACTTGTTAACAGTTTCGTCATTCATATCTAGAGTAAAAGGAAGTTGTATAACAGTTGACGGTTACGTTTTGGTGTTTCCATTTTGACGATAGGCTGCATTAGCATTTTGCTTATCGAGTAGGTAGCCTACCTACATTGAAATTTGGAAACCAATATTATATTATTAAGAAATAATAGTAATGTCTCAAAGTTGCAATCGTTATTCCACGAGCGGTTTTGGTTTTAGCCGAGTGTTTACTTTTTTCTGCTTGTCACTGTATTCTATTCTAAAATAGACCGCAGGTTTTTTAAATTCACTTTTAGATATATTTAAAAATTGGATTATAGTTGGCCAGTAAAATATTATTTTATAAAGCTGCTTTTATAAGTTCAAAGTTCAATTTAATAAGACCTTGTTTCATTTTATGCTGGTGTCAATAAATTCATAAAAAAATACCTTTACTAGGTAATAAAAAAATACCACCTAGATGACGTCACAAAAAAGAGGTCAATGTCGCAATCAAAACAATGTTTTTCCCTTAAACATGTGCTGATGACTGAATTCCAAGTAAATGTATCGTTCTCCTTGACACAGAACAGCGCAGGCGCACCGCGAGTGTTTCGCTTTCGATACAAGGTGATCTACTGTGTGGGATCGGTTAATTTAATAGGTGGTTTTTGGTTAATCGCGGGATCTTTAGCAGGTGTGGACCATTGATAGTTTAAATGGGACAGTTGACAATGTGACAGTTAAATATTCTTAATATTTTAACAAAAACTAAACCTTGTCTTGGATTAGAAACAACAGAATAATATAATATAATATATAAATGGAAAAGAACAAAAAAATTTAAAAGAAAAAAAAAAAATAGTATAAATAATTTTTGATGATGTTTTTAACAAAAACTTTACTAATCGGGTAGGTACCTGCGTTTATTAAAATGTTCCTACTTAAATTAAAGTTAATTTTATAAAGAGTATATTTTTCCAACAGTGCAACACGTCACCGCCAATTTATCTCGTAAAAAACTCACCGGACAAAATAATTACTACTTACCCTCCTCAAAACTGTCGTTTTATTCGTGCGATAATGCGCCAATATCGTTTTAATAATCGCCTTGTCTCAAATAAGAGCATGGCTTGTCATTATTAATTACTTTTATCAGTTTGTACTAAATGTCAGTAGTCCTGCTGCCTCTCACTACCGATATGGTATGAATATAATCAATAAGCTGATTAAATGTGGCGAAAAAGTGGTCTTATTTTTTTACTTTCACTTGTTATGGTTGCGCTTGCGCCCTTTGTATAAAACGTAGGTAGGAAACGAAGATTACGAGATCAAACTTTCATATTTGAATAAAGAGGGCCTAGACAAGTGACAATCGCTTCGAAAGCGTTTCGTATTTCTACAACGACTTTCAACAGGATTGACATAAGCTTTTCGATATCTTATGTCAGTGCTATACATTTTTGCCTTTTCCATCATCGTTATCGCTGACAGAATGTCACTTTGTCTAGGGCCTCAAGTTCGACTTTTTCATGACCTGAGCCGCGTAAAATTATTTCAGAATAATCAGATTTAACGTATTGTTTGTATAGTGGTTACTTTGTTTGGACTGCAGAAAGTGCTATTCAGTATTCACTAAGGGAAATCCAATGGCAGACGAGTAAAACGAGAATCTTCTCATTGGTGATTGAGTTTAGATTTTGCTTGCTGATATTCTGCTTGCAAAAATAATAAGACAAAGCAAGCAATAAAAAATATGACCAAGACCTTAGACCAAGTAACTCGATAGGTATATTTATTTGAATAGCACAAAATAAAAAATCTCCTAATTAAAAGTTTTGCTGGCGTCCTAAAATTTGATAGATAAATAGATAGAATACTTTTTATTATGTCCACCATAAATATTACAGATATAAATGTAGAGATTAAAGCAGAAACACTCCCTACTCCTAATTGACGCGTGAATTACCCACATTTCCGTTTCCTTTCTAATTTCTAGTAAACATTATTTGATCATCTACTTATTGCAAATGACTTCGAATGACTGTCACTTGGCCAGCCAAGTAGTTCTGCGTAAGCGCAAGAATTACATTATACTGTTCCATTAGTCATACAAAAGGGCCATCAAATTAACTATTCATTAGTGCACACTCAGACACCTATATGGTGCAATGGCGGAACACCTACTGAAGTTAAAGTTTGCGGAAGCAATGCCAATGCTTGCATGGGACTCTTTAGGACCCAACCTTTGTTAAGGTCTCCTTGGTTAAGAGTTTATTAACGAACGTTTGAACGTTTTATCTATCTATATTTTATTCTGTGATTGGTTGGTTATTTTGAACTTATGTGTAATGGCGCCCAGTTGGGACACTTAGAGCTAAGTTGAGAATTTCTCATAAAATGGAACTAAAAACGTTTTTACTGGGTAATTATTTATAGTTTGCATTCATCATCCTATCCTCAATCTCGAAATTACAACAGTTTCTTTTAATAAAGATTAGCAACGATATTTATGACAAGGTGGAGTTATGTCATCATGCCATGAGTCAATGTGGACGTCAGAGTCGTGTTTATAAGATTGTGTGAATGAGTGTGCACGAGGAAGTAGGTTCAAGCACGTTTTACTATTTACGGTAAAACCGACGTTTCGATACAATGATGAATGGGAGGCAGGGTGATCGGCAGTTGTTTTCCCATTTGTTTGAATGTTGGTAATTTATTATGGGAATAAGTCTCATTTATTGGAGCACTAGCTTCCGCCCGCGACTTCGCCCGCGAGTTATGTCGATAAAAAGAAGCCTATGTTCTTTTCCAGGTCATATATATGAAATTTAGCTTTTTTTGGGCCAAATTTCATATATATCCGTTCAGCCGTTTTAGCGTGAAAGAGTAACAAGCAAACAAACAAACTCGCTATCGCATTTATAATATTAGTTAGGATTGTCAGATTAATTAGATACTTTTTCTATTTCTTTCTCATCACCAGTGAGTGAGAGAATAAGTATAGAAAACTGAAACTTAATAAAAAAATACTCAGCTCCATAAGTATGTGGATATAATGAGTAATAGTAGAAATCTTAGAAAATCGTTTAACACTATATATTTTAGAGGCCAAAGTATGACTACTGGCAGTTATTTCTACTATAAAAAAAATCTTTACCTCTATCTCATGAAAAGCTCTTCTACAACACAAATTCCAGAGAACAATGATTCACTTTAATAGGTGTTTCATAACAAATCGTAATCAAACAATACAACAGAACAGCAATAAAACATAATTTACTACCAAAGGAAAGTTTACTCACATTCGTGTAGAAGTATCGTAAACTAACGTTCAATGAACGGGCGACATTGACAGGGCTGCCACAGTGCCACTACATGCAATAACAAATTGATGATAGCTTCGACCAACAACACACACACATACCTACAACACTGTTGATCGTAAGACGACAGTTTATTTGTTGAATTTACAAACGTGTCAATGGTCCCACAATGATGAGTTTTTGACAGATTTGCCATACAAAATCTGTCAAAAACTCATCATTGTGAGACCACTGACACGTTTGTAAATTAGTAGACTTGGTCCCCTGGTCATTAATTACGTAATTAAAGTTGAAAGGTCTTAAAAAAACCTTAACAATAGACCAATACAGCGGTCGAGATACGAAACAGCCATAGATTTTCTATAACAAGATCGTTTTTGAAATCAATTTCGTTCCTATTCATTCGTTAGGATAAGTTAAATACTCATCATACATTGTCTTTCCTTCAATAGGTTCTACTTCATTCCTTCCGACCCTGACCGTTTGACATCCTTACCCTAAAACAAGCGACCGGATACAATGGTCACCGAGTAGCCGCGGACTGTCCAGATGTGGCGCCCGCGCACCAAGTGCAGGCTTTGTATGCGCGTACGCACCCGCGCCGGATGCCGCGCCATTAGCCGGAAACGACGTCACATTAAAACGTAATTGTTATTTAAATGCAATCAGTAGGCTTTAATGTTTGTGAATGCGATTATTATGCGAAAGGGGTGTTTAGGCAAATCTATTGTTTGCTGAATTAAAACATTCTGGTAATTAAATTAGTTAGCAGAAACTATTAACTGTACGGGATGCGCATTCTTTTTTGAGATAGTTATAACAGTTTTACAGAATCATCTAAATGAATGTGAGAGATACTCACTGACTAAAAAAACTATATCGGTATATATAGGCAATGCTATGCAAAAAATTTAGGCATATTCTACTGAGCTCCTTATATTGTAGCCTTATAACCATAACTAGCCTTATTCTCTAAATTCATGAAAGTGCATTGGACGACGAATTCATGAAATAGTCATTCAATGCACTTACATGAACTTAAGGAATTGTATTGCTGATTCTAAAGATTATAATTCTGTAAATCCATGTTTGTTACTGTCGCAAATAATATTTAGATCAACATACAACCTGATACTGACCTGCAAATTGCAAAAAACGTGAGAAAATTTGAATTTCGCGGGCTGCCCTAGCGCGTTCACCTTAATGTAAAATATTGGAATTATAACCACATTAACCACGATGCCGCATAAAACGAAATTCTAATCATCAATTTACCCAGAAGCAAAGGGATTACCTATACAAACAGCGACAGGTGAAGTAATTAGTATGCACTAAACTAGGACAAGTGAAGTCAAATAGATAATGTTATCTACACATTGAACTTTTAATTGAGTTGGGTCGCCGGGGTCTTGAATATTAATTAGTTTAATTACTAATCTATCTCTAAACATGCGATAACGGGAAGTACCTATTTATAAACAGTATTAGTGTTATGTAAAGTTTGGGTTTAATGGCTAATGTTAGTAGTTGTATATAGTTTGGTACAAAATTAAGAGTTTAATAGGTAGCTAAGATAATGTTGACATAGTTCTATATTCAATAGAATGGAAAATAAAGTTTTTTATATAAATGTAACACCACGTGGAATACATGTAAATGTAGAAATTTTGAATAAGATAACACAATGAGCGGTATTATCGCTAAAAGAGTATTTTCAATGAATATTGTTGCATTATCAAATTGAATGGCATTGGGATCGTGAGTGTCTTAGGCATTTACTCCGATGAACTAGTACATCTCTGAGTGATAAACAATGCAATTTGTGCCGTAGTAATAATCACACGTATCTTTGTAAATGTTACATACTTTCAGTAGTCTATATAGTTACGCAATCTCCTTGCTAAGACGCCATATTTTAGCTTGTTAATAGTTTTTTTTAAGTTAGGATATTATATTATATTTTATTACCTATAAGGTATAAGTAAGTTTTTATTTATGTACATTTCATTTTATTATAATCATTTTGCTAATAAAAATATGATGCAGACCATTTTCAGTATGCTAGAGTCGACGACATGGTAAATCGTATAATCGCTTGTCAACTATTGTAGAAGTTAGACATTACTAGTACCTTCAGAAACAATGGTTTTGTCAGTTTGTCAGTTCGAAAAAAAGATTAACGGTCAACTGCATCTGGTTAGACTGGAAACTGACCCCAACAGTCTTGGGAATGGGCTAGGATGATGATTGATGGTAAGATGAACGTGTTTCACGTCGGTGCACGGGGTGTATCGCCCCGTTCGGAAATGTTTTCGACTAGCGGTATCCGGGGCATGGCGCTGCGGGAGATCAGGCAACGGACATGTTTGTGAATGAGAGATGATCTGCCGCTGATGTAGTTGAATACGGAAACGTTTTGTCATATTGTATCGGGTGAGATTCTACCTACGAAAGTGAGTTTGTTTGTTTATTACTTTCTTTGTTTATTACGCTTTCACGCTAAAACGGCTCAACAGATTTGGATGAAATTTGGCACATGGGTAGACTATGACCTAGATTAGGACATAGGATACTTTTTATCCAGATATTCTCACGACACCGAGAGTTATGCTGATGAAACCGCGGGGCTCAGCTAGAAGTGGATAAGCACAAGCCAATAAAGATGAAGATTACATATCGATGGTCTGCCAACAGGTTTAAAATGTAAACCTTGCTAGAATATAGGACAATTTTTTTTTTCTTTCAAAAAAGTTACACAAGTGGGTATTTCACAAATCTTCTGCAAACTGCAGGACAGTTTATCGCCTTACTAATTTATAACTGTTTGATTTTTTAAGATATTTTGGCATCTACCTATTAAAGTAAACCTAAATCTTTCGATAGAATTGCAAAGAAATACATTTTTAGTTGTATATTCGATATCAGATTAAGGTTGATGCGCTAGGGTAGCAATACAACTCTCTAAGTTCATGTAAGTGTATTGACTGACGATTTCAATTTATTTACATTAGATATTCAATGCACTTACATGAACTTAGAGAGTTGTATTGCTGATTCTAATGTTTTCTGTAAATCCATATTTGTTACGGCCGCTAATAATATTTAGATCAATATACAACCTAATACTGACCTGCAAATTGCAAAAAACGTAAGAAAATTTGAATTTCGCGGGCCACCCTAGCGCATCAACCTTAATGAATATTGTTGAGCTGTCAAAATAAACGCAATTGAAATAATAATTGCGAATTATTGAAGTCTGCTTGCCAAGCAGGCTATAGGTACCTACCAGCCCATCTAATAAATAGTTACATTGCAAAAACAACAAAGTATTCATTCATACTTTTATGACGAATAAAGTACCTACGTCAATTTATGTAGGCTCGTGTGTTGTAGTCATTTTGTAAACTGCTCCCGGTCACGCAAGCAGTTTGGGTTTTTTTCAGCGATGAATCAATCGATGGGTACGTTACTAATGGGGGTAAATATTTATTGTGAGGCACATACAATGATGAATTATTACGAAGGACATATAAAATATTCCTTTTCCCTTGTACAAGGAAAAAGGAATATTTAACCATAAACACATATGAACATTTATGGGAAAATTATTTTTAATTAATCAGTACAAATACTTATTAAAATATTACCACTAAATCTACACGAATTAATGACATACACGCATAAAATTCATGTCATTACCTAATATATTATAATTTTAATATAGGTATGTATTAAAATTTTAAAATATGCGTTTGTGTTTCCTATTTAATTGAAAACTAACATCATAAGAAAGAAAATTAGTATCAAGAAAGTCAATCGAAATTGCTCGTTGAAATCTCTCTTTTTCATCAGAATTTGTGCACCGCAAGAAAAAATAAGTCATCTCCGCATCTGCTTCCTACATTTATTTAGTAGAATAGAATAGAATAGAATATTTATTCAGTATTAAAATTGGTAAAATATTAACATAAAATCTTAGAAATAATTTATAAAGGTATACAATGTTAGATGCTTGTACTAGGATAAACCTGTATCACAGGCGGCATGAGCTCACAATTTACAGTAATTGTAGGACAATAAAATTCTTAACAATATTTAACATTAGAATAGGGGAATTTTAGAATAGATCTTTATTTTGCATAAAATATGGTTCATAAAAGGTCTTTTAACTTTAAATGGTTTCACATAATTTCAAACTGAAAGAAATTTCTTAATTGACACATTTAACTAGCTAGTAGCTCTACTAGTCTACAACTCTTGTATCTAAACTTCAAATATCGAACAGCCGCTACAATTAAGGCATCGACCATATGGCTGGCGTGCGCGTGGTCATCAACGTGACGTCACCGCCCATTCACAGCCAACTACGGTGCGCACTTTATTTGGTTTTGTTCAGAAAATTAGCTGTTTTATGACGATGAGGACTGGATTTGTTATTATCTAGATCATCCATACTTTTGTGAAGGAGAATGCGTGACTAGTTTCCAGCGCTTGCGATGCGGTGTTCTTAATTTCAAGTTCTTGTGCAAAATATTGTGTAAAGAGGATTAATTATAACAGGTGGTAGGGCCGTTAATTTTTTTGTTTTGTTTTAGTGTGGGAGGTTTTTTATCAATGAACACGAAAAAGAAAAGAATTGTAAACCACTAAACTATACCAAGATTCATTTCCTTCGTATTAGAACGGACTTTTTGAGAATGGCTCATGTCGTGGTAAAAATCAGCATGAGGGGGCTGACTGTGACGGCGCGTTGTGTTCCACGCGCGCCTGAAAGAGATCTCAGCACAATTGACGGGGTCCGATGATGCCGGTCGATGCCTGCTAGGAGTGCCAGGGTTTCGGGAAAATACGAAATAGATACCGGGACCCTTGGCAACAGGCATCTGAAGGAACACGGGTGGGTTTTAGTTAGTAAAAGTCTGACACGTCCTCCTGCTCCGCCGAGAGTGGGAGAAGTAATTTGATGACTCAGCACAAACAAAAAAAAAATAGGGTCTGAATGTCCAGAGGGCAATGATATATATATAAGTATGTCAATGCCAGAGGGTCTAGACAAGTATCTATCGCTGTCAAAGCGTTTCGTATGTCTACAACGACTGTCAACAGGATTGACATTAGGTTTTGATCTTATTATCAGTCAGATACCGTGCTTGCTTTCTTGCTTTCCTGGATTGAAATAAATGCCTCGTGTAACCCGGGCATTCAATACAGGCATTCATCATGACCTGTCTACTATCTGACCTTCGTGGTTAACTAAAGGCTGTTCTGACACATCTCAAGTTTACAATGAAATAAGAAAACGTGCTTTACTGCAAAAGCGTGACCAAATTGTCTGAATCATGACACAGTGTGATCATGATGTTTGTAGCTCTCATCATTGTGATTCATTATCTAAAATAACAGAAGGTGTAGTTTGTAATGACAGACATGTAGACGCCTACGTGTGTAACCATAGATATCCGTGTGTAACAAATATTGCTGAGATGGGTACACCTAGTACTTTCTTTGTCTATAGGGCTGATGGTCAATTATTCCGCGGAGAAAATTCTTCTACTTCTTCTGCGTCGTTTACTAACTGCTGACTGAGGATCGCAGTTATTGCGTATACATGTCACATTTCCATGCTCCGTGGTCTCCGTTGGCCCCTAAGAATCCTGCCTCTCTGCAATTGCGCCAGTCCATCTTACTAGATCAACACAGTTCTGTGGACCTACATACCGTTATCCCTGTTTTTCAATCCATTCTTACATTTTTGTCAAGAAAATTGTTTTATTCCAAACTCACATTGCTCTGCTACAATTTCTATGGCGACACGATAACAGTTATGTACTATTTTCCTCATTGTTCGTGTGTTGTACCTGTGAATGTAATCTGTGGCTAAGTCATGTTTCACTTACGAAGGTGTTCCTAGAATGTTGACGGTGACTCGGTGCGCCTACGCATGACATATGGCGGTCACCAGTGTAAACAATAAACAATGCTTTATTCATGTTTTGTCAATGGTAAAGTAGGCTGGCTGGTTGGCTGGTAGGCTGGTGGTGGGGTGGCTGATAGGTTTGGAGCGCGATTAAACGCGGTTAAGCTACGCTTGCCGGTGTTGGTCCGTAGATGGGTGACTATCTTTACATACCGAAACCCCTCTGTGCCTCGGAAAGCATGTTCCACGGTTGGTCCTGGCCGTCACTCGTGGATCTTTGACTGTCGTTACGGGTCGTCAGAAGCCCGAAAGTCTGACAACCAGTCCTACCAAGGGGTATCGTATTACCTAGTTACTGGGTTGTGGAGGTCAGATAGGCAGTCGCTCCATGAAAAATACTGGTATTCAACTGCATCCGGTTAGACTGAAAGCCGACTCCAATATAGTTCGGAAAAAGCTTTGCAGATTGATAGACTATTTACTTGGATTGCGAGTTTAATATCTTTTACATTGTATGAAGGTAACTAACTAAACTTTCCTTGAAACACTAATGTTGACATAATATGTCAACATTAGTGTTTCAAGGAAAGTTATGAAAATGAAAATAAAACCTTTATGAAAGTATATTATACTTTCATAAAGGTTTTACCAAGCATCAGCGTCATTACCTACATAATATATATTTTACATTGTATTGATTCCAATACGTACGACAATGTAGTAGGTAATGTTTACGACATAAAAATGGATCATTGTGGTTTTAACTTGAAAGTAAACAGGTCAAAGTTTGTGAGTGAGATATTATCCCCCTGCCTTAAAAACCTTATTGAGGTAACAAGGTGTAAAGAGCAACCATCTTCGGAAGTAACGGTTGAAAGTACCTAATGTTATAAGGAATGGACTATCTAGGTAGGGAGCCAGTTGTTACGGAAAAGAGGGAAAGAACGTGGTAGGTATGTGTTCCACTAAAGGTTAGGCAGGCTTGTTCAGCCGCAGCTTTGTGAATAATGGTGGTTTAGGTTTTTATAATGATAGGTTAGTGGCGATAGGCGCGCTCCCTTCCTTAAGACATACTTACCTATCTGGTGAAATTACAATCACTTGCGAAGTTATGACAACTCGTGAAATATGCAAAGCCTCTAGCTACCTCTCTGGGGATTACAGGCGTAATGTTATGTTTACTGATATTTTTTTACAAGAATTTTTGTCTTGAATTAAAATGGCAAACGAATAGGTAGATCGACTTCATCGACTTTACATACGTTCGCCAACAACGTACGTAAGTAGGTACTTAATTGTTAAATCCAATTTAATTTCAACTCCTAGTGGCTTTTGTGGACATGATAATTATTCAATTTGTTACAGTTGTAATATTGTTACAGTTGCAATCACGTCATTTGGCTGAAATAGGTGTTTTTTTTTATTGTTTGTCTTTTATATAGATTATTTTCTATTTTGTGAATGTGAGAACTTTGTAGGCTTATTGGACTGTAGATTTATTGAACATCTATTTTGTTAAGTACCTGGTACTTACTTGTTGAAAGGCCTACATTGTCCTCCCATGCCTACTAACACTGTAATTTGAAAATATTGTAAAAGCCAATTATTTTTAAAACAGTAACCGTGGAGTTTCTTGCCGGCTCTTCTCCATAGGAAACGACCTAGCTTCTGACGTTTCATAAGTGCCCATGTAGGTTTATGTGAAATAAAATATTTTGACTTGATTTTGATTTGAAATGATATTAAAATCATTCATGTTTTTAGTCATTGTTAAAAGAGCCTAAAAGAATTAAAGAAAAACTGTGATTAAGACACTTAGGTACTCAACAGTATCCAATATAGATAACCCAATCAACAGTTAGTGTTTACGTGTTTTTTATTTAAGCTATCAACATTTTACAGATAGCTCCTATATGTTTATTAAACAATACAATCTCATGCCACAAGGTGACCCCGACAAGGTACACGAACGCAATTTGCATCGACCCGCAGCAATTGATCAATTATCGTGCGCAGGAGTGTATTGAAATCTAGCGACGACATAAGATAAATTGGCAATGTAGTGACATAGTGATCAATCTTCGTAATTTCATAGTAATTTTATAGTATGGTAATTGATAGTGAAGCTTTTCAAGAGGATAATATGATCGAGAGGTTGCCGGTTCGAGCCCTATCCGCTTGTTACCTACACAGCCATAAATCAACGCTCATTCATTAACTTAGGATTTGCTTAAATTTTGTCGGTGTTTCGGACAGTTGGGTTTATATACAGGGTGTAAGGGACAGCCCTCCGCAAACTGATGGAATGAATTTAGCCTATCATATTAAGACGATCGGTATATGAAATTATTTCAGGAACGTTATGGGAATCCAATAATCCTAATTTGTTTTATTACCTCACACGCAATGTATCGTTACCGTGGCACAACGCACGTAGCCGCACTCCCCGTGGCGGGGAGGCGCCGCGTGATTTATCAATGTAAATTCTGAGATTCACGCGTCATTCGCTATAGTATTTCAATATCCATTGCTGGTTTTTATTTTTATTTTACCTGTTTATTTACATAAATGGACTGCTGCGTACAGAGACTGTAATTTTACATTGAAATAAAAATATAATTTTCCTGAGAAAATTTCCAGTGGAATATGATTAAAAATAAGGAACTGAATGCCTGTTCATATGCGGAGGGCTGTCCCTTACACCCTGTATACACGTTCATTAAAATTAAGTAATTATTAACGCCTGCTTAGCGCTTAACCATACATTTTACGTATTTTAAGCAACGTTTTTAAATAAACCCTATAAAGTAGGTAGGTATTTAATCTGTTCTATTTTTTTTTTTTTGGGCCTATTTGGTAACTAAGCCATTATGGTCATCTTTCGTACATGTCCAATGCCTTGACAACGTGACGGTTTTTATTACTATTCGATGCAGACTTTTATATGTGCCGAGTTTTTCGTGACAGCTTTCTGGAGCGAGATTTATCATGAGATTTTAGCCAGCCAAAGAAGTAGAGCTATAAATAATACTAGCCTATCGTTATTCCATCTCTTCTCATACAGAGAAGTTTAGTTTAGTTTAGTTTATTTTCTCACCACAATATAAAAGTACCTACATGTTCAAATTATCATAGGATAGAACAAATTATATAGGGAGACTGGTGGCTAAGCTAGGCGAAAGGTAGCAGTTACATTTATTAGTGATTATGTACCCGTAAAAAGAAGAAAAAGAACGGCCACGACCATTAAGACGGGTTGGCGATTTCAAACTTATATTAACTAGAAGTCCAGGTTTCCACATTAGAAGTTTTTCCTTCACCGATGTCAGAAATGTCCATGATAAACTTAGAAAGTAGGTACATATGCATTGAAATAGTCAGGATTTGAACCCACAACAAAGTGAGAGGCGAGGCCACTTGACTATTACGACTGAAATAAAGAAAAATAGGTTTATTTATCACAGAAACAGGTGCTTAGTAAAAGATAACGGTATAATCAGCAATATTAAACAGTACAATTATGAGATCACGAGTATAAAGATAAATAATCGTCAGCTGCACGTCATGACTGTGACAAGAATGCTTCCTTCCTACTCAGCATGATGCTACGCTATGGGGGCCCACAGCACAGCGCTGATTTTCAGTGGTCACCCGAAAAAAAGACAACTTTAGTCGGATATAATAATTTTTCCTAATAATATATGTAAGTACGACTTTTCCTTCAACATCAATGTGCGTAAAAAACAGTGCGTACTCCATTTCTCACGCTTCCGGTGGTCCGTGTGACGTTGCAGTGAAACCAGATCGGCGCAGGCGCAAGTAACTCTATACGGACAAGATTTACGACCGAATTGACCCTAGTACCGTTCTATGACGTTATAGACCGTGTTAGGTTGTTTAATTGTAGCTAATCTTTGTTTTATTATTATTTATTGGGGTTATTTCTTAAGCGTGAAGTAGGTACATTCTGTTAGGTCTTTAAATAAAACTAGGATTGACTTTATAATATATATTGTATGTAAAAGAACAACACGGTTCTCTCCCGCGCACTCCCAAATATTAATGTGGTCTATGGACCACTTCGTGCCGTTCGCTAGTGCGGCCCGCCCGCATACGCATAGGGACAACCATCGGATTGTCGTTATCACTATGTTTTTATTGGGAATGTTCTTCTAAGTCTAATAGAGTTGGATCTAGCATTCTACTGATGTGAATATTAATCTGGGTTAAAATGCATATCAGAGAATAAAAAACAGATGAACGTCAACGATATGGTTAAATAAATAATAATAGAGCCTCCTAGTGTTCTACCTCTTTCGAGAGTTTTTTTTTTTTTTTTTTGTTATCCTACACTGTCCCACTGCTGAGCAGAGGCCTCCCACAAATTTTTCTAAATATCCTTTTCCAGGGCCACCTCGATCCAACCCTTGCGGTACGCGTCTAGATCGTCTCGCCATCTCTTCCTGGGCCGGCCTCGGCGGCGCCGTCCATCCTCAGGCACCCACCGTGTGGAGACTGTTGCCCAGCGGTCGCTATGCATGCGGCTGACATGACCCGACCAATCCCATTTTAGCTTGGCAGCCTTTTTGCCTACATCTAGGATCTCTGTATATCTTTTGAGAGAATAATATGCGGAAATATAAAACATATTGGAATACTTAGGTACATTCAACTGAAGCACAGCTTCAGACCAATAAAAATATTCAGTTAATTAATCCTGACCAATCACAATTCACATCCCGCTGAAATTGAGATAAGAGATCATTGGCTCGAAAACATTATAATAATTATGAAACCACTAGGTTAGTGACCGATTACGTTATCATACGTATTCTAATTCTTTCATTTTTCTCATCATCTTTCTCTAATCCCAATTTAAGGGTCAAACTTAATGACACATTGATGCGCAAATTATTTTATTGATTGTTTACCAAATTGAAGCGATTGACAATATTCTTCTTCTTCATACATTCTTCTTTCATATTTCTCTATTAGTCGTCATCTCCCCCCCTTTCCATCAATCCATCGTTTCTTTGGTTTTCCCCTATCTCTTTTATCCATCCACATTCACTCTCAAAGTCAACACTTTCCTTACGACATTTTCCTGATTCCTCCATATCACATGCCCGTAACATGACAACCGATTTACATTTCCTCACTTCATGGTTATATGTATATCTTAAATTACTGTGTTTGTGAGTCCGTCGGATAGAAGGTAATCTGCTAGATGTGGGCAGCGCCGGAGCATTCTTTTGTAAAGTTTTTTGGGGAGGCCTATGTCTAGCAGTGTAAATTCTAGGCTGTAATGATCACGAGGGATGAAGTTGCTGGTCCTAGCGTCTTAGTATAAATCGGTTACCATATTTCCTCCTAAAAGCAGTGGTGGTCAAGTGTAGGAACGGGTCGTTGGTTCGAACCCAGCCTGGCACTTTGTGTAATTTATTTCATCACCATCACTGTTCTCAAAATGGTGAAAGAAAATATCGTGAGGAAACCGGCATGACATAGAACCAAAAAATTCGAAGACTCGAGTCTCACAGAGGGGAGGCCTGTGCTCTGTCCCAGAAGTGGGAACGTTATACATTGATTATAATATGCCTTTATCGTTACATCTAGAGCTACCCACTACTAAATAGAGCAACATTCATAAACTCATCAGTTTCACCTCGGTCCGAATCAAAGAGTATTTCAGTTGGTTACGTTATTGCTAGTACACTAACATTGCGTAAGCGCAAGTGGCCGTGAACGCTAATTGTGATCTATCTTCTATTTGTATATTTAGAGTCTGAATTTGAAAATAGCTCGACTCCGTGAATTTTTTGAATATTTGATTATTTTATGCGGATCTGAAGGAAAAAGAATAATATAATGTACTGGGGCCCTAAAACGGTCACATTAGCAATTCCTCTAAAAGCATTTCATTTCCTGAATTTCCAGCTGTCATTAGCAATTCCTCTAATTTGACACAAAAGCAATTCATATTACATAAGTGGACCATTTTACGAATCTCCATAGAAAACTGTCAAACAGATGAATTATTTCGTAATATGAATTGCACCCAGATCATATTATGAATTGTCAGTTTGTGACATTTTACGATGATTCATAATATTTTCCTATTTTGATTCTACCAAAGTGACTGTTTTAAGCCCCCTGTTGGCAAATTCAGCAGTTACATTTTTAATGATCGAGACCATTCCTCGTAGCTATACTTGGGGGGAGGTCTACGTCTAGCACTGGACGTCTCCCGGTCGAGATGATGATGAGAGTAGCAGAAGCTCTTTTCTTTTCGTTAATTTTCAAGTCTTTGATTAGAAACACCTGTACTTACTATAGTGTTGGTTTCTAAAAATTTCGACCATCTTTCCTTAGTGTATCGGTACCTATGAAGGCTGGTCTCTCTCACCTAGTAGTAGTAGTTTTTCAATAGTAGTTATACTAGTTGGATCAGAAGTAGTTACGAATGTGTGTGCATAAACTGTTAATAAATAATCGTCTGTTATCTTTGCGCTCTCTTCCGTTGTAGGATCAGCAAATTACAAATAATACCTAAATTCCTAAAACTGTTTGCGGAAGTTTATGAAAACAATAGAGTGATTATAGAGTGTATTATAGAATCGTGTTTGAAAAGAATGAGGTTGAATTAAGTATAACTTTGTATATGAGTAACTTGAGAATAAATTTGTATTAGAAAAGATCTCTTGTTAATAATTTTTCGTAGTTTTTTTCATGGCATTCTGGTCTAAAATACTGCTTTTGTTCATAATTTTGAATATTTATATCATCAAAACAGTACAGTTTATTTCACTTATTATTTATTTATTTTTAAAAAAACTTATTGCTGACCCCTTTTCATATTCTTTTCATAATCAGTACCTTCTGCATTCTTGTCAACCACTTCATCTAATTGGCAATCATTCTTATGATTCCCACGTTCTATAACCACATTTCCCTCATACTCACATATATCTTCGTTTTCTTCAGATTTCGCTCATTCGACTAGTTTTTCCAACCCGTCTTTTGCACTGACATTGGCACCTTTCTCTGTATTACCGCTAGTTTCCGATGCGCCGGCGCCGGTTAGCGTTATGGTGGTAAACAGTAATCTTTCAAGTCTTTGTCTTATATGGCTCTGTTATGAATATGACTTGTTTGTTCTCATGATTGGTGCACTTTCTTTTTAATGGTGCTTTGTTATTTTTGGCACTTTCGATTTCATCGGAAGTGGTGAGAAGAAAGTATGAACGGATATTTACCGAGTGTGAAAATGAAGAGTTGTTTTGTAAACATGTTCTATTTTATTCGGTTTTTTAAAATATATTTGCGAGAGTTTGCAAATTAACGTGTTAAAGCTTTTAATTTTAAATGTCTTCTATTCCTACACGGTCTTTCATTCCTGTGTAACGAATAACCTCCAAAACTTTACGATCCCGGAAACAAAAGCTCACTTAACAATTCATTCAGTGCACTACCATAAAAAGGATCTAAAACGAAGAATACGCGGCACGTGCGCACGCGCATCGCACGCGCCGAACCGTGGGGAGAGTGGGGGAGGGGGGCACAGGTGTCGAGTGATTTAATTAAAACTTAACAGAAATACACCGCCGACGAGTCAGTTAACGGCGAGTGTAATTAACTGCCACCCTTCCTGCTTACCTCTGATAAATATAGATTAATTATATGGTAGAAAAGGGGAAAGCCGAGTTTTTGAAAGAGTAATAACACGGGTTTGAAGTTACTTTGTGTAAAACAGCGAAAAATTTATAATCAGATCAGAAATAACTAAAAGTGTTTCGAATCAAGTTTATTTCTTTAACAAACACTTTCAATGTACAAGTGATAGCACTGTTTATAAACAGCACTGTAGGTTGTTTGTAATTACAACTCATTTTCATTATTATTAATGTATGATTCATACATTAATAATAATCATCATGCAGCAGTGATAGCCTAGTGGTGTGACCGTTCGACGGCCAAGTCATACGGTCTCGAGTTCGAACCCAGACACACCACGCCACCACCACCTCTAACATTTCAGATTCATGTGCGTATTGTATAATTATCACTTGCATCAAAAACGGTGAAGGAAAATATCGTGAGGAACCTGGCATGCCTGAGAGATATTTCTCGACGGCATGTGAAGCCAAGTCAGAGGCCCATGGGCGGCATAAAATCTCTGAGACGAGGTTAGTCACTAACCGCACAAAAATAAAGAATGTATTAATGTGATTATTCGTTGTTGATGACGTTCGCTTATTGATCGTTTCTCAAAAAGAGTACCTATATACTTAGTCATAATTTTGGATTGAGTAAATCTGCGAGAAGTCATCATAATTAGGTACCTATATTAAACTCCACTGCATACAATACAATAACCTACTTAACTTACGTTTATTGTAATTGTTTTGCCTACAAACGCAAATGGCGACATCACAACAAAGTAAACTTCATCAGGGACTCCATAATATTATTAATTACATAATATTTCATTTCATTATTCAATTACAGAATTTTCAAGAAGTTGCATTTTTCATACTAACATGATGAATTATTTCGTAATGTGAATTACACGCAGATCATATTATGAATTGTCAGTTGGTGACATTTTACGATGATTCATGACCGTTTTAAGCATCCAGAAGGTGCATATGAATTGAAAAAGTCACATTGGTAGGTACTTGCCCAGATTTGAACCTTTTGCATGAGAGGCGAGGCCGTAACCACTGGGCCATCACGACATTAATGACATACAATTAAATATTTGCATAATCTCAGTTTCTCACATAACTTAAGCAATAAGATTGTTAATAAAGATTTATTAGTTGTTTATGCAGAACGTTAACTTAATAAATGTGTTTATTCGTTAAAAACGCGAAGAGGTGAAAGGTAAGCGGTTAATCCATTTAAATTAACTTTTAAAGTTAGTATTAGGTACGATGTTGTAAATAATGAAATTCTTCGGAACTATCAAATAAATCCAAACATTGAAAGTGATTTTATCAAATAAACGGGAAGTAAAATACTTTATTTTATATGTAGGTATTTCATATACATTAAAATGCTTATTTACAATATATATAAGGTGACTGGTAATTAGGGACCGATATTGAAACACGTGACTTTACTCATCATTATGACCAAACCTGAAATCGCGAAAAACATCTGCTGTTCCATACATTTTGGCGAGTTATGTGTAGATAAATGTAGGGAACAGCTGATATTTTTTTAAATCACCAGATCTTCATACCTGCTGCACTCACTGGCGAACGATCAAAAAAAAATCTGTAGCTTTGGCGAGACAGTACTTCCTTATTTTATTTTATTTGTTTGGGACAATAAACAGTTATACATTAAAGCATTTGCAAAAAAAAAAAGTAATTACAGTCGAAAAAACGTATAACCCACACTATTGTCCACGGAGTGACATCAGAGTATGAAAACAAACGCATGTTAAATGAAAAAAAGAAGTACATATTTAGGAAAACACAAAACAAATACCGGCGATTCGAAGGAAGCCGATGACAAGAGTAACCGTCTTATTGGCGACTTGCAAGAGATTGTGAAACCATTCTTTTAAATTTAGACTGCGACAACGCGAAAATATCGAGATCAATGAATTGTGAGTTATAGGTTTCTAAAACTTACCCAAACCATTCGTTCCATCTGCCGAAGATTCCCACCTGGACATGAATTGCCTTGGGTAAACTGGAAGTCTTTAAACAGACTCCGGACCCAGGTTGGCCGAAGCAAGGAAAACCTGTTCAGGTGGAGATTCAAAGACGACTCCGCCTTGGAGTGTAAATGTGGTGCTGGTCCACAAACGATGGGACACTTGATATCATGTCCTGCGTGTCCTGTCATCTGCACGGTACAGGAACTGATGGACGGTAGTGATGGCGCCAAATATGTTCCCGAATTCTGAGGCCCTAGACAAAGTGAAATGCTATCAGCGATGACGATGATGGAAAAGGCAAAAATGTATAGGACTGACATAAGCTATCGAAAAGCTTATGTCAATCCTTTTGAGTCGTTGTAGATATACGAATCGCTTTCGAAGCGATTGTCACTTGTCTACACCCTCTAGACTGAGTTCATTGAGATTGCCATCGACACGGTAAGAAAAGTCTTTCTTTCATCTTTCTTGCCCATCTGGCTATATTTCTATATAGTTTTCAAAGGCGAACTGCATAACAAAACCACCATAAAACTACACAAATAATACAATACTCATAAATAGAAAGCTAATTTACAAACGGAGAAATAATTCATTCACAGCTGGAAACTTTTTACAGTTTCGACTGCTCATGTACAAAAAGACTAACATAATATTTCTGTAAGCGAATGCTGTGATCAGAATTACAAGATCAGATGTTAGGCCGACCGCACACGGGTGGTCTTGGCAGTTGACGCTTTATTACTACATAATAAACGAGTCATGTACGTGTGGAACATATATTGCCGTAGTTAGCTATCGTGAACACATTATAACAGTTGTGGGGCGAGTTTTAAGCGGTGAGCGATTTCGTAGGCCGCGTCGCCCTTTTATTCAGCTACAGGAAAATAGGAGGGTAAAATATGGTCTTGCATATGAGCATATGTGGATAAATAGCGGCTTATTGGTTGATTCGCCCGAAACGGGCGAATCACCGATCTCTCCACTAGTCCTGTCTAATCAAGGTTGCATATCGGGTACGGCTATGTCCTAAGGGCCCGTCTTCTCTACCATTACCGCGCCCCCCCGGTCTATTCCTCGATATACAATGGTCTCTGTTACACCATGGAACATGAGGCTCCAGGGGCTAGTGCAAATCTTTGGAGACAAGTGACAATCGCTTCCAAAGCGATTCGTATTTCTACGACTTTCAACAGGATTGACATAAATAAGCTTTTCGATAGCTTATGTCAGGCCTATACATTTTTGCCTTTTCCATCATCGTTTTCGCTGATAGAATGTCACTTTGTCTAGGCCCTCTGAGGGCCTAGACAAGTGACAATCGCTTCGAAAGCGTTTCGTATTTCTACAACGACTTTCAACAGGATTGACATAAGGTTTTCGATAGCTTATGTCAGTCCTATACATTTTTGCCTTTTCCATCATCGTTATCGCTGATAGAATGTCACTTTGTCTAGGGCCTCTGGTCAAACCACGCTGGGGTCGTTGCATTTCATTTATCAAACAAATATTGTTCAAGGATTCTCTAAAATCGCTCTTTGTTTAACACTTCTACCACCACCTAAAAAGTGGGATAAATCCACTAATTATTTTGTAGTAGCCTAGAATCTGTGTTGATGTTAAATTAAGATAAGCTAATAATGAGAGCCCTGCGCGGCCCGTCGTGTCCATATTAAAGTAGTAAAGTAATATCCATATTTAAAGCCTCTTGTTTTATCACTGAGGTTCATCTAATAAGTCGTGAGATAAGTTGGTGGTTATTTATGAGGACCTGCGTCACCTTACACTCATAGAGTACATCTTTGTATTTTCCGTTAACGAATTTCTAAAGAAAAAAAAAAAAAAATTTTTTTTTCACTCCTACAGCATTTTCGTGACTGCTCTGTGAATTTCCATAATTTTTGGCATAATATGTGACCACATTACTTTCAATGCGGAAAAATTAAAATCTTGCTCGTTGTCGGAGCCGCAGGCAAACCTTGTAGGTACGGTAAAGGTAAGGAGCTATTAATATTCCATTGACGACTCATCAGTCAAGTTATCAATCAATCAAGTCAGGATCTTGTCTTTACTACAGAATATGTGCAACTCAGTAAGCTGATAGCTCTTAGCAACTAACTATAAGTCTGATTTTGAAGTGAATCTGAAAAATGTGTTGTTTTGGGATGACTCTTGACTTCATTAACCTTCCAAGGTGAAAAGCAATGGATGAGGTCCATGATATATGATGGTATGATCACACCCAGATATTCTGAGCCTATTCATTTTCACTCTGAAAGTTTTCCTCCTAAGCTTTTGCAGAAATTATACAAAGAAAAGTTAATTGCATACTTATGTAAATCTTTGTCGTTGTAACTAAGTATTGTTCCGAACAAACCAATTATGCTAAAGGTTGTTCCCTTGCATTACCTAAACCCTATTGGGCAACTTGGGCCCTTCCATCGGCAGAAGGCCGTCCAGACACCCACGACTTGTCGCAGCTGCGCCTGATACTTCTGTCGCAGCCTCATTAATGTGCTCCTACACATTATTTTGTACTACTGGCTTTATTGGTACATGTGATATCTTGTGGGTTATTAAGTTGTAATGTTGGGACATTCGGGCATAGATTTTGAAATATTTTAACTTTATTTGTAGTTGTAAACGTAAAATTGTCGGCAACCGTAAGGACGCCCTCAGTTTAGGTGGATCGACGATCTCCGCAGGGTGGCTGGTAGCAGCTATATGAGAGTTGCCGAGAATCGAGCTTAATGGCGTGCAATTGGAGAGGCCTATATCCAGCAGTGGACTGCTATAGCCTGATGATGTAGTTTGTAAGTCATACAGTGATGAATGACTCCATGAATAAAGATTTGTGCTTGGAATGGTCAATTCAATTCGTTCGTCAAATTGTGCCATTCTGTTCAGTGTTAGTATCGCTACCTACCCTATCATTTCTCATAACATTGAGCTTCCGTACCTTGCTAACTTCTATAAAAAGAAGTGATTCCACTATGGAGTCCAATTAGATAAATTATTTAAAATCCAAATATATATTTCTATATTGAAATATCCAACGCATCACAGACCCCCGTAATATACATTACAACAGAGTTATGCCATCGATGACTTTGAACTCTGATTGATAGTACCACAGTAGCCAATAAAATGCCATCATATCACGCCTGCGCTAAACCTCATCGTCTAGTGCGGTCCTAATAAAAATGCGTCCTACGCTCCTCGCTTGACTTTCTCCACCATTTGCATTTTGGATGGAGACTTAGTCTTACGCAAGTTTGTTTTGTCATATGTTATTTGATACTATGTTATATACATGTGGCGTGTACGCATGTATTGTTTTGTGAATCAATTGTTTGTTACTTGTAATGTATGTTGGTTGTTCTTTTCCTTTAGTTGTTGCTGTTTTATTTGGTTTGATGACAGCTTGAATTGGTGCACTATTTGGGTTGTCTCTCTTTGTGTGGTCTGCAGGTTTTGGATTTAATTATTTGGATATGGAGTTAAATGGTAATAATGCCTATCGTGATCAATTATATTCGACTGTGTTAGATATTTGGGTTAAAATGCGTGTGACTAAATTTATGCAAAGGTGCCAAGTTTGCGAAGGAAATGTTCTGTAATTTATGCATGTAAATGTGTACCCGGTCATAAACAGTAGCACAATTTATACGAAAGTGTCGTTTTTCAATCAGTTCAATTTAGAGAAGTTACAGATGACGTCACTTTGCATTCACATTCCGGAATCTTAATTAATTCAATTAAAATTTCGTGAGCTCCAATCTTTAGTTCGACTTTTAGTTTTAAAACCGTTTCTTGAACAGCCTACTTACCTACACTAGTACATAATTCTGCACTATCCCGCTCGACTCCGGCGCACCCTCGCTCCCGTATCTTGCTGATTGTCTAAATGAGAAGATTGCAAGTGATCCGCCGCTGTTGCTACAATGGCGGTCCGCACGCGATATTAAATATATTGATATATGTGAATATGTGCTAGCAGCATTGAACTTGGTTTGAAGAAAGATAATCTTTTGTGTAACTGAGATTTTGCTTACCGATAAAGTTATTGTTCTATGGTTTGTTGATTGTAATTGTTGTCTGCCTTTTTAGAATTTTTGGTTGAAAAGCAGTATTTCCCAAGTTTGTGCAAACATGATTGGGTCTCCAGAATCTAGTATATTATATTTTTTCTTTAATTCCTACTGTCTTATTGGTTTCTGCATTCGTAAACTACATGTGTAAAACAACACCAATGTATAATCCCAAATCGACCAAAGAATTTGGTTTCATTCAATCATTCACAGCTGAATGATTGAAGACGTACAAACCATTCAATATGGTGAAGCCGTATGATTGAGGGGGACTAAATGATTGGAACTTTGTACGTCGCCAGATTTATACTTAACTTTTTTAATCATTGTGCTACTCATATTACCTTCTTTAAAGGTATTCATTTCATTTATTAATTTGCTATAAAAAATCGTTTTTTGTCATGTGTTCGGGAAGCTTTTTGACAAACATAAGTAGGTGATGGTTTGACCGTCCACGTGCTTTCAATATAATACCGAAGATTTCTTACTATTTAAGGAGCTCTATAATATCTGTATCAGAAATACCCATTACAACTATGGCATAGCAGCTGCTTTAATATGCAGGACACATCCATATCGTACGGCTATTCGAGGCACCTATCGCTGAGTTCAAAGCGAAACTTAGCATAAAACGCGTGTATAGGGACGAGTTGCGATCGCTATGCAAACGACACTAGTTAAGTACATACTTTGTAGTTTCTATATCTGCTTTATACCATATGCTCGTATAGTATTGAAATCGGCCGCATTTGTGGGGTGTTAGCTGGGTTTATATTCTGGATCATTAATAATAACAAGTTGGAAGATATGTACATGTATATGTAGATGAATAAATGTACTAGAAAATTGCATATAATCAAGTCTATTAAATTGATGAGAATACTACAAACGTATGTATTTATTTAAGCAATCTATTCTCATTCACTGGTACATAAATAGATGTAGAAATAAGTTGTGCAGGTGTTGTAGCATCTTGAGGCAGGTTCAATCCAACAGGTGCTTTTATCATTTAGGAGATAAATCAGTTTAAGTATCAAGTTGGTCATATTTTACTTAATAAACCTATTTATTAAGATATTAAAAAAAGAGGTGATAACAAAATTAATTATTTGGATATAGTCCCATTATTTGGTCCTATGATATATTAGCAAGCATTCTTTAAAAAGTCTTGAAACTTAGTCTGTGAATAGTTGACTACGAATATACTATGTGAAAAATAACCACCTATTCTCTACATTTTAATAAGAACTAAGGAAGAACGCAAATTTCTCGCCAAACATATCATCATCTAGATTGCTAAATACAGCTGTTATCAAACCGCTCTCATTACAACATTGTAGTGATGCAAGTCGTATCTAATTGTAAACAAGTGACAATCTGATAAGAATGTTTCTGGCACATGAGGAGACAATAAAGATGTTTCCTTGTTCTTAACTAAATGGGTCTGTATGCTGAATTGTGCTGGTTAAATACTGACTTAGTTTAAAGGCAAAGAGATGGTAATGCAGATGGTGAAATGTTTGAGTTCTAATAGTGCAATACAATTTTCGATATAATAAACTCTTAATTGAAGTCTAGATGAATCTTATGCTGAGCTTATCCCAGCCTATGATAGGTATAGTAATAGATTAATGATGAATATAGACAGTGAGTCCACTAAGGACTCCGTGTTAGAACAGTTAAATACTTTCATTAGTGGGCCATCTGAAGCATTTATTAACATAATAATATCAACAAGTTTTACAGATTCTTAGGCGCCATGTTGTGGTTGGTAAAGAAATGGCGGATAGATAGAAAAGTGCCATCATAAAGATAGAGATCAAATCTCATGCAAATTCTGATAGATATTTAAAGATAAATGATCTTTTACTGGCTAACCATCGCGTAGGCGAAGTCCCATTGCTTAGCTCTACTCGCGATCTTAGAAAAAACGATCTCAATAATACTCAATAGGTATATTCAGGTAGTCAATAGTACATAGAATGTTTACGAGACTTGTATTTAATAATATAATTACAAGTTTCCTTATATTGGCTTCTGCAATGTGTGTAGAATGATAAATAGGTGATACCGTACATGTTTGCCTCTAATCTAACATTCTTTAGTATATGGCGGTTTTGTATGAATACATATGACTGATTGAAGCAAAAAACAATTTTGATGTTTACCTCCTTTTAGAGAAGGTATGACAAGGTTGCTCTAAGAATAAGAATGGCATATATGGTAAGAAATATATGTTTGCGTGACGGTTGACTCATTTCTCAGAAACGGATGCATCGATTTGACAAGAATCAGATTGTTACACTCTTAGTGATACAGTGACTATTACTATTTAGTTTCTATTAGGTACTCATACAGGGGAAGATTTATTTGTTTTCTATTAGATATGTTTTGTTTTTATTTTTCTTTACTATTCCAGTTATTTATCTTTTTGTGTACACGTGTTTCTGTGAGAAATAAACCTATTTTTCTTTCATTCTTTATTTCGAAAGTGTTGTTTGCGGTTTAGAAATACCCGTTTTTCTTTCTATCCAATACCAATTCCTTTATTTCTTTAATTTCTCAACTATTGCCTCTTTCTTCTTCTTCAATTATTCTATGGGAGTATGTTTCTTCTTGGATCTTTATCAAACTCTTTTTATATATGGCTTCTTTGTAATCTTCGTAATGAGGCCCATTTCAAATCATCACAAATGTCGTCATCTAAATTGGAGTATTTGGCGCGACGGACGATTTGCCTCGCTAATTGTCGTTGAGTTAACACAGGACAGACAGACGGACACGTCATGTTGTGTGGTGACATTTCTTTACAGAGAATAGTTAATAATTTTATTTGTAACTGCAATGACGATTGTTTGAGGAAAATGAGTCCATCAATGAATTTGTTTTGTATTTTGTTTGTTTTGCGGTTTTATTTATTTCTTATTTTGATGATGTATTTGTAATTTTCCTCATGTGGGAATAAGTTGTTATTATTGAAATCTTCCTACGTTACGCAGAAGGTTGAATGAACTCTAATAGGCCTCAATGAATAATAATTCATTAGTTATCTACCTAAAATTTCAAATCCACCACAATTACTGCAGTTTATAATTATTATAACTTCTCTTCTAAATACAAAGAAATTGATTTACCCATGGCAGGTCCATCTTGACTAGTAGGTACCACAACAGTTATTAATCTCTAATATCATTTCTCCATTGAACATTATCTAATATTAAATGTGTGTGTACGTATTGTTCATAATTGATGTTGCATCCATTGTGTCCATTGAAGCCTGCACAATAATGGCTGATGAGCTACGTCATTAGCTAACGTTTGACGCAACGTTGGTGATTAATTGTGAACCAATGTTGGTGAGATCTGATATGATTTTGAATAGCTTCTCTGGTGTGAAAATTGGATTTACATCAGACAGTTTTTGTTCTCTACCTTGTAGGGACTCTAGATTCGGGCAAGTGGCAACTCTGCAATGGTTAGTAAGAAACAGTTAGCACATTAATTTGGCTAAATTGACCTTTGGCGTCTATAATGGTTCATTTTCACACCTAATTAACAGATTAGGTCTGAAATTGCAGGGCCAATATATATAGATAATAGGGTCCTATTGGTAATGGCCCTGCAAATTGTAGGGGTTTTTGTTGCTCAGAGGCCCTATATAAAGTTACATGCTATGAGCGATAACGATGATGGAAAAGGAAAAAATGTATAGGACTGACATAGCTATCGAAAAGCTTACGTCAATCCTGTTGAAAGTCGTTGTAGAAAAGCGAAACGCTTTCGAAGCGATTGTCACATGTGTAGGCGCTCTAGTTATTTACTTTAAGTTCCACGATTATCCTCTTAAATAAATAAGTTGCCTTTTATTTTATTTGGTTTGGGTTGAGTGTCGCATAAAACAAAAACCATGACTGTTTTTAGTATCATATTGAAACTGTAATAACAACAGTGAAAATAAAAGGTGTTTCTGAAATACAGTTACCTACAACACTAACTTAACCTCAGTTCAGCTAGTCATGTTCGCTACACGACAGATTAGTCGCGGCACGCCTTTCTGTCGGAAACGGTTATATGGTTGAACGTTGAACCATTTCATGCCATGGCCCCCTTGGCTACATCTACATAGTTCGAAAATACAATGTTGCTGTACATAAACCAGAATATCTTAAAACACGGAGAAAGGAAACTAAATGAAAATGTTTTTGACGTTAGTTAATTGATTCAGGCGTGACTGCGGAAATCCCTATTCCGCTAAAATAGTAACCTATTCCGCTTGACTATTCTTCAAGAGTCCTAAAAAACCCTGTAAGAAATCGACACGTGTTTCACCTCTCAACGAGGCATCCTCAGGTTGACGATTGACCAATTGCAAACCAGAACGCGACGTGTTACCACCCCGAAAGCGTCCAGCGCTCGGTGTGGTAACACGTCGCGTTCTGGTGGAGGATGCCTCGTTGAGAGGTGAAACACGTGTCGATTTCTTACAGGGTTTTTTATGACTCTTGAAGAATAGTCAAGCGGAATAGGTTACTAAATATATCTACGTCTATTGTATTTTTTATGTTTTTGACGTTAATTTGACATTTGTATTTGTAGCAGCACCGTTGTGAAATGTCATGATGTGTTGGGCTAGCGTTTTACCAAATGGTATATGCTAAACGGATTAAGGGAAAAAGTTATACGGAATAAGGTTAACGTAGGTATTGTTTGAAGACTGATTGATTGATATACAGTAGATATATTTTTGTGACAGCAGAAAGAAGGTGTAGGTAAGTAAGGGCTCAAACATAAACACGTTACGACGACGCAACGTGGCACGGCACTTTTTTCATTATTGTTTTCTGCAGCCCTGAGTTATTTTGTGGCGTGTTAATATTATTAACTTAAAACTAAGACCCCTTTCCAAGAGTTTCATTGAATTGTATCAGATCACGGTCTCGTTTTAGCTCGTGAATAGGTGTTGCGATTTGTTTTGTTGGAGCAATCTCCTGAATCAGAAAGTTTATTTTATGAGTTGCTTTTAGTTCTTTCAACACATCGTCATAGGCTATTACAGTATCCATGCTAGAATCCTATTCTATCCTAACAGTGTTGGCAGTTAGCACATCTTACATTAAGTTTACACTGTAGTCAGTGCTACTATAACTGTCAAACTTTATCGTCGGTTCTGTTTCCGTTCATCGGTATCGGTTGTATAATCTATACGAGCTGCCACTGCGCAGGTGCGGACATTTGCACACACATTGCACTTGCAGGGTTAAATCCGTCCGCGAGATTAGGGCTGGCACTGCTGTTTACAGACTATTTTTGTTTTTCTTGAGTTTGTCTCGTGGTGTGTTTTTCTCCTTTGTTGTTCTTTTTGAAAAACATGCTCGTTATATACACCTACTTGTCTTTTTAGCGGTCCTTAAGTCCCGTAATATGAAACGATGCATCAGCTCTGAATTCATAATCCATAGATATTGACTGGGTAATATTTTTTTCTCGTTCAAATCTAATTTCAATTTGCTTTCTTCTGTGTGATGAACCTTATCGAGCATTCTTCAACTCAAATTATATCGTGTCCTTTAAAAGTTAAAATAAAGATTGTGTAACTAACTACATACAGATGACTCGGGAAGTGCCGCAGGTGTGTACATTTGCACTTTTGTAGCAGAAGTGGCAAGTACAGACTGCGGGTCATTACGGCGGCGACAGAATTAGGGCCGGCAGGTGAGTCATATGTGAGTGGCGCCGCGCCAACCACCTGCCATGTACCAGTGATTCCTGTTTTTCGGATTTCATTGTTCAATATTAGCTACATTATACATAGTGTCATTTTGTCAAAGGTTTATGCGTATATTCCCTTTCATAGATTCCTTTTGAAAGTTTACTGATTTATCTTCGTTTGAGTCAGTGACGTCACTCAGTATCAAATGAATGAAGACTGTTGTCTTTTCCTTGGGGAAAACCAGTCATATTTTGATGTCAGTCGATAAGACTTTCTAATAACAATTTGTTGATGTGTGTACCTTCATAGGACATAGTTAGACTTTAAGCACATTTATCTTCTTCAAATATTTTCTATTTTAGGGCATGCAGTGTTATGTGTTTAAGTTTTACCTTACGTTTACTTTTCATTATAAGTACGTATGTATATTGTATTGCCCGATCGATTTTTGAACCGAAAATTTGAAGTTTTGGTGAACATGTCTTATTTAACTTCTTATATTTATTATCGTCTATTTTATTCGCACACACACGTTCGCATTTACAACCATCGTCCATCTTCTTTTATTCTTCCCTCTCGCTCGCACAGTGTTGTCATACCCATCTTCTAACATCCTTCATGTCTCTTGTTGCCACTAGTAATAATCATTCACACATGTATATAAAAAATAGGTATATAATGGTGTAAGGTACAAACGATGCCTGGAAGAATTTGGGGGAGTCCTCTGCTCAGCAGTGGGCAAACCAGTCGCTAAACCTTAAAATTCTCCATGTTTCTTTATAGCAAACATTCCTACATTCACCTCTTAAAATTTTCATTGATCTCCAATCTCTTCATTACCTCGTTAATTCTTCTTTACACTTATCTGTCTACAATAAACACTAATCTACACTCCTACAATCTTACCTCCTCACACACGTCCCCGTTTCCCCCTGTTGATAAGCGCCAGTGACTCGTCTATTCCGGGCGCCTGCGCCGGAAAGGGGACTATTTCCACTGAGCTATTTCCACACCTTACCTTAGTACAGTCAACCGCATATCAGGTAACATTTGCACTGCAAAAATCAACCTTACTGCTGCGATATAGAGGCAATATCAATGTTAAATTGGTACCACTGTTTTTTGGTTCACTGTACTTAGGGCAGGAGACGTAAAAATATCAACTTTGATGTCGCGGATTGTCGCGTCTTTAAGTAATCGATTTGTGGAGATGGTATTTGAATGTGATAATCAATGTCGGAGGGGGATGGTATAATTTTATCGTGGTGATGACAGAAATAGAGATTTTATCGAATGCTGGGAGAAAGAAAAGCTATGATTTTTATTTCAGTTGTACCTACCTACAAAAGTTCCGTAATCCTTACTTATATTATAAATGCGAAAGTAACTCTGTCTGTCTGTCGCGGTTTCACGACAAAACAACAGAACCGATTTAAATGAAATTTGGTACACAGATAGTCTAGAGCCTAAGAAAGGACATAGGCTACTTTTTATCGACAAACGCGGGCGAAACCTCGGGCGGAAGCTAGTATATAATATTTTACCTTATGAGCCTCTTATAGATAGAACATACTTAACACAAGAGGCTTTATACGATATTCCTATTTATGGAACCTACATGTATTTAGATTGTAGAGTTTTATTCGATGTTAAAATTGCAGTCTTTCCCAATTCATTGATTATAATTTTATTCCTTAAGCTATTACATGATTTTCATTTATTGCAAATGCATTCAGTCTCTTGTTTAGTTTGTAATTAGATACTTTAAATTAAATCCATAGACTAGTGAATGCGTATAAATTGCACAATACTTATTGCTGAATGTTGCTTTTATGACCCGAATCTCCTTGGACATTCATTGGATGCATTACTTCAATCATAAAGTTTAATTTACTAGAATCAGACTTGTTATTTTAATCTTATTCAGTCATTGTATATCTTAGTCATTGCTATTATTGGAAATAAAATAATCTTTGCAACTTTAAACATAAATAATCTTTATCTTAAGATATTATTATGTACAAAAGTAAACAGCCAATTACCGCTTTGGTATTTTTGAATTTTGACACTGAGATTCGATTTCTCAATGCAAATGGTTCAAAAACTTCAAACTATCTGCCGATCTATATTCTAATTGAGACTGTGTCGAAATAATGACCTATCGAAATTCAGAATAACACTCACTGAACCTGTAGTGCATGGAAGGTTCTTGGAAGGGGCAACTAGAATCTATTTTTTTGTTTTTGACGTTCAAAAGTCTGCCTGTTATGTGCCTAATTGAAATAAGTTATTTGACTTTGACTTTTAGAGTTACGCAATGAAAATAAATCTTTTTTAAATAAGATGATCTTCGATCCTCAAATCTTTCTCACTAATACTAACTTGAGTAGCAAGCTACAAGAAGACAAGCAACGAGGGTAAGGGACATGTTTGAAGAGGAAAATGTTTTGGGTGTCAATTATCTGATAACCAGTCTTACCAAGGGGTATCGTGTGACCCAGTAACTGGGTTGTGGAGGTCAGATAGGCAGTCTCTACGTGTAAAATGCTGGTGGTTTGGCATACAGTTAGACTGGAAGCCGACACCAAATTAGTTGCGATGAGACTAAGTAGATTGTTTTTGGTGGTAACTATCTCCAAATCTTACGTTACCAAATTACAAATTACTGAAACCACCATGACATCACACTCAGACGTCACACATGAGTCAGTGTATAGAAATACAATTTGGCGAGGTACCCGACCGGGATTGAACCCCGGTCTATTTAAGTGCTGGCTCGGTGCCAAGAGTCGTCTGATTGTTTGACCCGTTTCCTGAGCTATGATGGTGTGATTGCTTTGTCCTCGTCGTTAGGATGTGTGGTGAATGCTTATGCGTGTGCTATGGGATATTGTGCTGGGTATAGAGTGTACTGTAGATCTTTTTGATAACGTGTTCCAGAATTTTATGCTTCGTAAATGCTAGGTTAACACGTAGGGTCCAATAGAGCTGCGCGCGCGCAACGTCCCTAGAGTCGCGCTCGAAATTCCTAGAGTCGCGTTCTTTTAATTTTTACACGCTTTGGGCACGAGGTTTTAGAATCTTTTATGGTATATATGGTTTAAAAATTTAGTATATGGTTTATTTATTATATATACTTTATTGTACACCACAAAAATATTGAACAAAAGAAAATAATAAACACTACAAAATATACAATGGGCGGCCTTATCGCTATCCGCGATCTCTTCTAGGCAACCTTGGAATGGACAGTGATTTGCCTGGACATTAAATGGGGCTGTCGTAGGTGAAAATAATAAGTTCATACAATATACCAAAATAGATACACATATACATACATATCATAAATAATAGATACATACATACATACGAAATAAGTATATAAGCAACGAAAAATAAATGATGACTATAGATAATTTCACATTTAGATGATATATGGTGTGTATGGTATGATGGTTTATATGGTATGTATATACATACCACAGGTCCACTACCACGGTTTACAATGTAGGAAAAAAAATCGGTGTCGATTAAATCGATTATTTTTAGGCAAAAAATATATTTTGCCGGGGTGTGGCGCATCCGGCTCCTAGAGTAGCCAGTAGGTGTTGAGGCAAGGAGCGCGTTTATTGACAGTATATACTGCCAGTTAGGCCTTGAGTGTTCATGAAATATCCTGAGTAAAGCCTTATAGGTATTAGATGCCTACGGCTTAAATGGTAGAGTTCACTACGAGACTCTCAAGACACTCACGAGAGGTTGCTACATCTCGTGAAAAAAAGCTATAACTTATTGTCCTGATAAAAAATCTTATGATAGCTATAACATTTAAGAGGAGAAGCAACTTTATGTCATTATCACGACCTTTAGTCGCTTCTAAGAAGTACCTATCCTAAAGCCAACATGGTGTGTTAAACCGCCATCTTAATGAACCTACTTTCTACCTAATAATTACGTACCTTAAAACATAACTAATCTATGTTCACCTCTTCTTTCCCAGGATCCTGGTGGGTGCTCCAGAAGCCGAACTGTTTCCACCATACGAATACAATGTTTCTCGACCTGGTGCGGTCTACCGCTGCGAGCCAGGGTTCAGGAACTATGCTGCTGAAGGCAACGTGCGTACCCTGGACAGGTGCAGTCCGATGCAGTTCGATAAGAACCCACGTGAGTACTGTTACTTTTATTGTGTTTTTTATGCCACTAGTGCTGGCTCTAGAAAGTGGAACTTCGTTTGAAGATTGTGTTTCCCATTTGGTTTAAATCAGGAGTCTTGAGGAGTCTACAAGTGTGCACCATCCTTAATAGCATCATGGCTTGATGAATTAGGTCTGAAAAACATTTTACAAAAAAAAAAAAACAACCGACTTCCAAAAAAAAACAAAAAAAGTGAAAAATAACTTTAATTTCGGAAGTCGGTGTCTTTGTTTTTTAATTTTCATTTCTTGCGAATACCACTACCTGCTATGTAAATAACAGTGACGGAGTCAAAGAATATATCGTCTACATACACTAAGACTACTAGTGGGAAAAAATTCGTAATATTGAAGCTAACTCAAAAACTACGCAAGCAAAGTTAATAAAATTTATATGGGACCAGCTCTGAAGCATGACCAAACAAAAAAAGAATCATCAAAATCGATTCATAATTGGCGGAGTAATCGCGTAAAATACACACAAAAAAAATAAACCTACAGACGAATTGAGAACCTCCTCCTTTTTGAAAAGTCGGTTAAAAAAACAATTCTTCAAATAATATAAACGGAAGTTCAGTCCTACAAATTGTAGTTAGTTATAGCAAGTAAACGATATTAAACTAATTGCAAATATACATTTTAGTTTATCAACTCTCGGAATGCACTTGGAAGTTGACCTCGTGCGCTGTGAACTTTTACATAAAGGTACGACCTTATAGTTCATAAAGAAACAGAGCACTCATTATAGAGAAAAATATCTAGTACGGAGTAGCTATAAACTACCAAATTGATTGTCCAATACCAACGCAAAAGTTTTTAACCCACATGCTTCGAAAAAATCTAATCTCTCAAAACGAATTCCTTTACTCAGCTACCCGTATTGCTATAAATTACCTCAGAAACGTTACATTAAATAGTTTTGCTCACCTTTAACTAAAAGGAACAGTATCCCAATCACAATCACCATCATCATCCTCCGCCGTTTACCTCAGTAACTTACTTGGAATCGGCCCAGAATATCTTCTGCCCCTATCAGCCATTACCTCAGAGTTTACCCCCTTTTTTATCCATTTATCATTTTTCACACAAACCATAGGTACATCTTTCATCAATGACAGAACAATGTGAAATATTAATCCTCATACCAGGAGATCTTTGCAATGCATTACGAGATGAAATCAATAAGACTGTGCTTGTCTCCGCTACCTTTATGACATTATTCATGCATTTCTTATCAAGACTTTATTAATAACGTAATTTATAGTACTATTCAATGGAGGTCTTGTACGTAAATATTCGCTGTATGGTTCGCGATAAAGTTTATTGAATACTTTTGCGTTGATATGGAGATGGAGTTATATTTCATTTTTGTGGTAAAGATATATTGAACTTTCGGCTTGTCTAGTGTTAAAATTGCTCCAGAGAAAATGAATGAGGTGCAAGCATTCAGATCACGGTAGAAAATATCAGCTAATAAAAAGATTACAGTAGAAACCATTTGCTTCTAATTTTAGAGCCAAAACGACAGCCCTCGATGCGTAGGTTTTTTTACTGTTGAAGCTCAAAATACATTTAAAGTTATCCCATCTTGCTTTGCTTAAGCAACAGCCAACGTCTCCAACCAAAATCACGAAGAGATGAGGGTACACGTCCTTATGACGTGTGTCGCGGTGCGCATGCACGGGAGAGCTACCGCGCTCGCGCGCCTGATTTATACGGCTGTACCGACTCTTGCGCAGCCCACGAAATGCAGGGACAGAAGGCTTACCCTCGATTTCGGAAGCTCTACTTTAATCGGTTTTCAAATCTCATGTTAGAGGGGCATTTCCCGTTTTAATCAAGTTTTGTCATTCTCAACTCAGTGACAGTCAAGGCAAAAAAAAAAAAAAATAAGGGATTTACATTTTTGACAGATTGAGACTATTGAATTGCCGATTGGCTGTTGTTGTCAGACTAGCTCGTAAGCTGTTTTCAGATTTGGATGCAGATTTACACATTTGTTCTCAAATGTTTAATTTCAACATGAATGATGGAACCTATATATTGTAACAATATTTTGAGTTAAAAGAGTGTCCGTGGAGTTTCTTGCTCGTTCTTCTCCATAGGAACCTACTAAGCTTTGGAATGAGCTTTATATTTCTGACTAATCGACTTTTGACAATTCAATAGTGCCTGTAAATGGTTTAATTTAAATAAAAGCTTTGAGTGTGAGTTTGAGTTTGAGTTTTACTTAACACTGATTTTATCAGGGTAACAGAAATCAAACACTTTTTATTCGATACCGTGAAAGAAAGCGATACTGATGATACTCGAATCACTGCAGTCACATGTGTTTCTCTTCTGTCTTTCAAAAGCTCTTTAACATTCTGTATTTATCCGTAGGTCTCACGGTTACATATCAAGCTATAATTTTATGCTGCTCTCGCATCGTATAGGATTTCCGTACAATACGAGGTCAGCTTATACTGGAAAGGTATAGCTTGATACACATCAAGCTATACCTTTCCAGTATAAGCTGAGAGTTTTTGAAGAGTGCAGGTACGCACGGCTACACAGCCGTGCGTACCTGCACTCTTCAAAAACTCTTTGGCGTTTGGTTAAAGTTAATTTTCTGTATTTATCTGTTTGTACCAAATCTTGCGCAGCCACTGCGCTTTGTTCGTTCGCTAGATGGACGTAATGTGTCTTGTCAGGACGAGTAATGCCCTTGCTTCATATTAGACGTAAATGCTTTGTTAGATGGTCGGTTTCAACTGTGCTAAAGAGGTTAGGTGTATTATTGCCATATTGTACTTTATGTACCTAGTGATTCTATCTCACAATAAATATTCTCGTGTTTCCCTTATTAATATAACAAAAAGAGGGGTTTTAAAATAAATTATGCGTTTTGCTGGTCTGAACAATCAAGCTTTATTATTTCTGCATATAAATACGTGAAGCCAAGGAGCTGGTTATTATAAATCACTTAGTTGTCAAGTATAACTTAAAAGGACTTGACGTTAAGTGAAATTAACTTCAGAAATATTTACAAAGCGAATTTATTTCATTCAAAAGACTACCATCGGGAATTATTTATCTTCTTTGGAATGGCGTAAACGTCACATTAAGGTCAGAATTATTTAAAATTATATTATTAAATAAAGGTGTAATAACCTTTTAAATAAGAAAATCACAAAGCGAATCTCGGGGTAAATAAATAGCCAAGTATCCGGACTTTTACAATGGGCTTAAGTTTACGATGCACAGGATGCGCGCGCGCAGTTAACGCGTGCGCGTGATTCGATTCTTAACCCACATCGATATTTTTAATGTCCATGAGAAAGTGGATGGATTTCGCCGTAATGCTATGTGGATAGTTATATTTAGAACGATCAAAGATTCTGAAAGAGGTTTCCTGTTCCGGGTACGGAGTAAATGAGAATCCTGTGACTGAATTTGGTTTCCTGTATTCTGTTTATAAATGCTTATTTGTGAGAGTGTTATTAACTTACATTATCAACATTGATAATTATCTATTCCGCTCATTATTGAGTTTAATTTCCTATGACCTTTTACAGTTCTTTTCAATAAATGATAAATGATTTATTTTCTGTAAGTGGGTTTGTACAAACACTTTTACACGTCAATCACATTTTTTTAAAGTAGATGAGGTCGGCGTTTCCTATCTGACTACTCTGAGAAGAAAGGCCGAAACAAACTCAGGGGTCACAGTCTCTTTTGAAGTCCAGACATAATCTTGGTCAGATCATGTGAAGACCATGTAATTGGTGTCTGAAATGGTCTTTTGAGGAAAAAACCACACAGATTGAGTGGACCTGTCCAGTCAGTGCACGCATTTGTCAGTATTCGTGCAGCTCAACGGAGCTCAGCGATTTGACGAACCATACCAAAGAAAGGACATTTGGGTAGGCCGCATAAATTACTCAAACTGCCAGACCAAGATGAATTAAAAACTAACTTAGGAAAAATATATAATAAAAAAAATGATCCAAATAGTCTTCACATTCACAATAATAAAATAAAATAAAAAAATATAAGACGTTTCGTGTCGTCAGAAGCCCGAAAGTCTGACAACCAGTCTTATCAAGGGGTATCTTATTACCCAATTCCTGGGTTGTGGAGGTCAGATAGGCAGTCGCTCCATGTAATTGGTATTCAGCTGCATCTGGTTAGACTGTAAGCCGACCCCAACATAGTTGGGAAAAGGCTAGGCAGATTGATTTTACAGTTATTTTTTCTGTCTATTTTTGGGAGGTTTTTTTAAATGTTTTTAATCAGTTTTCTGTATTTCAGTGGTCATCTTTAGCTAATTTACCCTTTTTCTGAAAATTGTATATGAAAATAAGTAGGTAGCTAAAAACTTACTCTAAAATCAGATAAATAAACAGTCTTAGGTATCTCTAAAACTCCACCTGATTAATCACACTGAAAGCGAAATGCATCATCCAAAGCTACAGGCGAAGCAATACACCAGACATTACTGCACGCCTCAAGCGCTTACACTCACGTTATCCGATTTGATTGCCTCATAAAGAAATCGCTAGTGAATCATGCATTCAAACATTCATTCTGAATGAATCATTCACTCTTTGACCGAACTTTCGCTACGCTAATTCCGTAGTAACCTTTTAACTTAACCCTTCGGTTACTGGAGTATGTTTAAGTAGAGTTTAGCGGTGGTTAACGATCGATTGCGAAGTTGTGACGTAGGCGTCGCAAGCGCACGTAGGCGGTGCTAAACTCGAATTTTGAAGTCGGAATTTGACTTGAATTTAATTATAGTGATTTGTAGAGATGGGCCGAATGTGGTTTAAACCGAATCCGAACTTCGGCCGAACATTCGGTTAAAATGAAAAGTTCGGTCGAACTTCGGCCGAACTTCGGTTCAATTTCACGCGCTTTCTCATGAACGCACTCCAGATGTTTGTTAGAAGAAAACTAAGCATATTTCATTTTTGTAATAGTATATCTAATTTTTATGTCTTATTAATTAGGCAGAGATTTTCAAGACTAATAAAAACTGATTTAATATAAGGTTTACATTTACAATGTTCCTAACTAAAATAAATGACCGTGAGTGAGTAAAAGACATAATTTTATATTACAGTAATGCTTATTCTATTTAATTTAGTTTCAGTCAAAATAGTGCAAGAAGGTATTTTTTTTTTGTTCCGAATGTTTCTGTCGGTTGAACCGAATGTGAACCGAATTTCGGCCTATCCCTAGTGATTTAGTGTTTATTTATCATGAAGGTGGTTGGGTGTTTAAGGTTTATTTTCATTGTGTTTGGTAACTCATTGTGTGGCAGATAGAGAAGGGCCTGGGATTGATTCTCAATTGTCTACATATACACAAAATAGAAATACTATATTTATTTAAAAAATACAACTTTTTGGTCCACATTATGTACTTAATACTATGTTAGTACTAAAGTAAAAATCTAATATTTCTTGAACTAACGATGGATTTTGCATTTGAATTTTATATTAGCTTTTGAATTGAATATTATATTTTTGATAAAAATTACCTACATCTCAAATGTAATGCTTTGAACCACACAACGCTTTCATTATCAAAGTCAACTTAACGACTTATTTTTATAAGAATTTATTGCTCAATAAGCTAAGATCTCGGGCACCCGGAAGCTGCGTACAATTTCACAGATAACGGAGTTCATAGCTGATAACCGGCGCATACCCCGCGAATACCAGAGAGGCAGTTATATCGATAATGTGTCGATACTGATATCGGTAATATGGTGCTTCGATGGAATGGAATGCAAATAATTTGGTACTCTCTTCATAGAGTACCAAAATTATATCTCTTTGTTCCTTTTAAAGCTTGCTGCTGTTTTAACCGCACAAAAACTAAATTAAAACTTCACATAAAAACACCTACTTTTACGAAATATTTGCCATAAAAAAGTTTTTGCATAAGCAGATAAATTATTACATAGTAAAAGACATAGAAATAGAAATCATTTATTTGCCTATAATGTAGATACACGGATAAGATGTTATTTTTATATCGATTTTTAATCAATATAATTTATATAAAATATAGAATTTAATTTATTTATTAATATATTATACCTAACAGTATCAAGCTCACCAGTATAAATATTTCATTTGGATTTAAAGTTGTCCAAAAGATTTTTAAATAGGTACCAAATAATAATATCTACATTTTTAAGATGGTATAAGAAAAAAATGGCGTGAATATAAAAAAAAACAATTAACTTCAATTACTTACAAAAAGTTTATCTGTTACCGTTACTTCTGTCGCAAGCTAGTTAAAAGCTTGTAAAAGTTAAATACAGTTAAACTTTAAGACTTGATTGAGTAATTTTCATTAATTAAATAATAGAAATGGTCAGTTTATCGAATTTCACGCTTGTACTAAAGTTACTTTAAAAAATAGGAGTTAATTTGAAGCGATTTATTATTAAAGAATTTTCTCACGAATCTCATATGTTGTTAAAATCTTATAGAATTACATTATCATGTGTTGAATTGATTTTAGTACATTAAGCTGAGATGTATATAAAATAAATACAAACCTCTTGATTGTTAGCTATTTTACGATGCGATGGGAAATAAAAAGAAACTTAACCAACAAATGATTATCTACTAAGCCTGCAGAAATGCATAGTAATGGCAATGAATTTCAAACTTCGGTAGTAGACGCTGGGCTAGATAAGTGTCTATTAACAGGCTATGAATAAAAATATACGCTTTTCGAATGAATAAATACAATCTTCTGATAATGTTTACATTTAAAGTCGACATTCGTGTCGAATTTGACAAGCTGTGGCCTTAATTTGAGTTCCAATTGCCACTCTGATATCAGTTGTAAGTTGTTATTTTTGTACCTACAAAAGTTATAAATTGGATAATTTCTTGACTTATTTTGAACGAAGTTTTTTTTATCGACAACTCACGGCACATCTCTAGCCCATATCTTATCACAAACAGTGTTGTATGTCACAAGTGCCTTTGTAATCGACGGTGACTTCTGTAAACAATTTGCCGGCACTTTTTTCTCTTATCAGCTTCTTTTTCTTGTTATCAATTGCTCCTTTATCACAGCCGCATACAAGATTGTTAATGCACCTAATTAATATTTGAAGATCGTTAGTGGTTACGTTCTAAACGATATACTAAATGAGCCTCTACGACTGATGATATTCTAGTATATTATGTTATGGTATACCTCAGGAATTCGTACCCTGACACCGGAAGATGCAGTTAGTCTGTCCCTGGAGCCCCAAACGAGACAGTTAATCTGTACCCCCCCCCGGGTACAGATTAACTGTCTCGTTTGGGGCTCACTGAAAAAAAAAAAAACCTACAGGGTGGCGATTTAGACACCTGCATCCATCAAGGGGGTGATTCTTTATGAAACTCATATCAGATTCGTGAAAAAATAATCAAATTCCTATATAACAGTAGACAGACTATTTCGATACACGTATAATTTTTATTTTATTCATTTATGTGTGTAGTGTATTTTTATTTTATTCATTTAAGCTCTTAACTTAACGACATGAGTGAAGATGGTGTCCTAAAAACAACTAAGTACTGATAACTGTATAATAGATCTTAGACCACCCTTATTTTAAAGTGGGTGGGCAGCATTGACCTTAGTGACTAGACGAGACGATAATGCAAACTATAATCACTTAAGTGATAAAGTGATTAGTGATAACAGTACCTACGGTAATAAAGTAGCGATGAGGTAGGCCATCTATTTTTGTTTAAGTTCAAATCGGCTCTTCTTTTGATGTACAGCGTGTCCTTGCTGTGCTTTTGTTTGAGCATAATTATTTAAATTGGAGGTCTTAATTTTTAATCTATTTCTTTCTCTTTTCATAAACTGATTTCTAGAATATTACTAATTCACCAGCCTGTCTATTCTGTAAACACCTCACCGTGAAAACTTAGGTGAAGTGAGCTGTCAATCCCTATGTTTTCACGGTGACATTTTACAGAATACCACTACTTTCTGTAACTCATTCATTTATGACCAAATAAATTAATCTTTCCAAATCATCTATCTACATTCTACATATAATTCTAAGATCTTTCGCCATTCTTATAACTAGAACCTATAACATTTTCCAAGTTCTGACGACACGGAAGTCCTCCAACCGTTTAGTCACATTCACATGTAAACAGTACATACCATCCGTATGTCTTCCACGACACGACTCGAGATCACGGCGAGCGTTCGTGCGAGATCGGCATCTGTCGCGCGCCAAATACAGCCAGAACTGCGCACGCGCATACCAACAACTGGAAGGTTTTAGATGAATGGATGTTTTAGAAGTTAGATTATGGAGACTAAGATACGATAGGCATTGATAGCTGGTGACATTAGATTACGTTACATACTAAGGTGGGTGTTATATCATATAGTTTCTAACTTCAACTTTTTGTCTAACTGACCGACTCCTGAACAATTCAAAAGTGCCTGTGAGTCGTTTAATTAGTATAAAAGCTTTGAGTTTGAGTTTATAAAGTTGGATTCATAAAGGTGAACTCGACTCGAGGTCTTTAGGAAAAACAGGTTCCTAGAAATGGTCAAAGGGGTTTCAAGATTCGGTGTCTGATTTGATTTCATAAAAATACCCCTAAAAAGAATTCAGGTCATATTAAGTAATTTTTTCATTTCGTTTTAATGGATAACAAGCAACATTTGAAATGCCCTGTAACAGAACTTTCACAGAACGTCTCAATAAGAGTCTTAGAAATAAAACGCACCACTTTATAGGTTGTTAAACACCCGAAACAAGTCGCGTTGTGATAGTAGACTGTCAGCGGTGTATTAATCCCACACGTGGGCATAGTGTGGGCGACGTAACCACGGCCGTGCGTGGGCACCCGGCAACCAACGACGCGTTGATTTGTCAATAATAATCAACTTATTGATTCAACGTAATTTCACTGAGTTTATTATGTCGTGATGGTTTGTTGCGTAATGGGATTATGGACAGTAGGTACCTACTCTAAGTGATGAAAATAATGAGGATCGAGAAGGTTAGGTTAGGGCAGATATTATTGTACTATAAGAACGAATAGGGCCTGATTTGAGTGTGCATTTTGCTCGATTTTCATAGGTATCAATAAGAAAATAATAAGCTTACCTTTTTAGTAATTGTTAAATCTGATCATTAGTAAGTAAGTAGCTAGTTAGTAAGTAAAAGGCTTTCACCAGCCTTCAGTAATGGGTGACAAGGCTGTCAGGTTTCATAAATTTAAGGATATCTGGCTGACTGCAGGATCCTTTAATGAACAAGTACACAATAATGTAGGGCAGAGCAGAGCTAAGATGAAGCAAACTGCTCGAGTCTCACAGCGAATGCAATCTTTGAGTTCAAACCCAAACAAGTAATAAATCGACTTCGATTTCTAATGAATAAAAGATAAATGATTGAATAATAAACCGTTGATTCTCGGATATTAGCCGCCACTTCCTAAACGGCCACTATTTCCAAATTAGCTCGGACAAGCTGTGTGCTAAGCTATGTTTATTCGCCCACGCTTACACGTAAAGGTTGTACTGTACTGCCAGCTGCAAATAGCCGCTTTGCTTAGGTATCTCGCCAAGCAATTAAGAGGAAATAGGGTCGGTCTTTTCTTCCATACTAAAAGTCATAATTCGAGGTTCGACTCTCGTCTATTTTCCTCCTCCAATATTGGACCAATTTGAAATATATTTTATAAATTGAATAAGAAGGATATTTACTGTGCCCCTATGTTTTCCTTTTTTCATTAATAGTTGTCTTTGTACAGTCGAAAAAATTGAATTCTGACCCACCATAAGCTGATTTTCGTACAGACATTCAAATATAATTAGGTCGACATTCTCGTAAATATACATTTCCTTGGTAACGAATTTGTCATCTGCCATCTTTGTTATTTTGAAGATTTCAAACGATTTATCATCAAAGTGGGTCATGATTCACTTAGCCTGACTGTAGAATAAACCTCTGATGACAGCGGTCTAAACAGGCAATTTTGAGCATTCTAGTATAGAGGGTTCTAGTGCTTCTACAGATAATGCATTATCAAAACGAAAAACCTATGTGCATAGAACTAGTTGATATTTTACTGTAAAAAATCATTGCTCTAAGGTCATAAACCAGAGAGAAAACCGGCGGCGAGAGCGTTTGTATGGGGAGGGGACCGACCCTATTCCCTCTTAAAGGCCTCACCATAGGTAGACTGCGACAGTGAGGTTCTCGAGTTAGTAAGAAAAGATTGTGACAATGAGGTAATTTGTAAGATAATGCTGCTAATGGTCACTCATGTCATTTAGATTGACATTAACTGCAGTGTGAAATCACCGATGTGCGACTGGTGTCAGAAGTCATCAGTGAGATTACTTCATTGGTCACAGATTAACCTAAGTATGAGTAATATCTGATTCATTTTGATGAGTTTCTTAGAAGAATCTGATTTTCCACCTTTTTGTCTAATTTATTTATTAATTTGGTACAACAACACGTGTATTCCCGTTCGTCCCACTGCCGTCATTGCACTGGTGGGACGAACGGGAATTTAATCACAGACATACAAAGATTTAAAATAGAACAATAACATCTAATTCATTAGATCGGCTCTGAGTTAATCGGCGTTACTTAGGGCTTAGTCGACTGTCGCAAAATGATCACTTCTCAAAATATCTACCGGGCATAAATTGTCAAAATTACATAGTAGTCAGGTAACGCTGGCATCTTTTTTTACCTACTTCAAAATCATTGGAAGACTCATTTATCATTACATTCTTACCTATTTTTCTCTCGCTATAGCTATAGTAAAGCTAATTTTATTCACTATAGCTTTCAGTGGACTTCCACCAGTATTCTTATATTTGTCTAACAGCGAATAAATGCGTGGGTATATTTCGTAAATGAGCCACATCCGGTACAACTAGCTCTGTGTTAGAACGCGTACGAATCTGGCCAAGACTTGTGAATTTAGTGGAATTGGGAAGCTGTGGCAGGCCTGTTGGCACGCGTACCCGTTTATATGATTAGAGGACAACGAGATGTAAAAGTTGATTGTGGTTTACACGTTATAATGTGTCTGTGAGTTATAGCGTGTTTATTATATGGCAATGGTCAATTATCGGGTATCTTGATGGCTACGATTTAGGAGATAGAATTGTTCGTCAATAAACATTTTACGTTTAAAGAGCTACCTAAGTATATAAATCACTTATAGAATGTAAAACACTGCAACCTCTTTTTCTATTAACGCATTTATGGAATTAAACAACATGTTTTTTCCATTTTCGTAACATATAAATAAAAAAAAGAGTACAGTTACAGCTAGATACTTTAAGACCATGCATAATCTTTGTGCAAAAAAACTAGAAACTATTAAAAAAGGAAACCATTTTCCAATTGAATGCCATCTAAAGTATCCCATATATACAAATCTGACTTAGATAAACGATGCTGATTTCCGTATACTTAAACTTAGCCGAGATGAAAGAACTTGATGGGCTTCAAAGGGGCGGGGCGAGTGCTTCCTTCAGCGCGCGCGCAATCTGACACTGTTTCCGCTTCATCGTGTATCCGCGAACGGATTTGAGAGAAGTGTCAGTCATTTTATGCCCTTTTTCCTTTAGGAATTTGAGCAGAACAGGACGCGTATGAAAGTTTTAGTTTAAAGATTTGTGGACCCCAATTAGTGATCACTTTTCAATATTTTGTACCTAAGCATTGTGTTTGTGACTTGAAATGATTTGAATTTGAAGTTTGCCTGGTGGCCGCCAGTTGATAACTTGTCATTTGACTGATCATCATCATCATCTGCCTAGCCTTTTCCCAACTATTCTGGGGTCTGCTTCCATTCTAACAGGATGCAGCTGAAAACCAGTATTTTATATGGAGCGACTGCCTATCTGACCTCCACAACCCAGTAACTGGGTAATACGATACCCCTTGGCAAGACTGGTTGTCAGACTTTCGGACTTCTGACGACCTGTATGGCATTATACCTATATTTTTCTTTTTGGTAGGTTTGGTTGTAGTTTTGAACACATTCCTGGTCAAGTAGTCCTGGCTAGAAAAACCTATAGCAGAGGTCCCCCTGATTCCCTTCCAGCGTATAAAATGCTTTTCTGTTAGCCAAGAAACATTTTTTACAATAATCGTCAAATAAGATAAAAATAACCTTAATGAACTAATACGTCAAAATATTTATTCTTCAAGTGTTAAAATGACATCAGTGGAAACCGGTTTCATATACAAATAGAGGCTCGTTTGGCAAAACTAGTTTTTAATGTATCTACAGTTAATAGCGTATGTTGTATATGTGTGTATGTATGTCCTCGTGGGAATTGAAGGTGATTCTGAATGTCAATCGAAAATATTTTGACATTTCAAGCTGCTTTGAAGATGGTGGCTTTTTAGGTATAAACCTAAAAAGTAAGGTTAGAGTTTTTCTTTGCTCTGATATTTTGTGAGTTATCTGAATCATCATCATCATCCCCAACTATGTTGGGGTCGGCTTCCAGTCCAACCGGATGCAGCTGAATACCAGTATTTTACATGGAACGACTTCCTATCTGACCTCTAAAACACATTTACTGGGTAACACGATATCTCAGGTAAGACTTTCGGGCTTCTGACGATCCGTAACAAACTGTCAAAGATCTACAAATGTCAGCAGGGACAAACGGCTTAACGTGCTTACCGAGGCACGCAGGTATGTAAAGATGGTCACCCACCCACGGACCAACCGCGGCAAGCATAGCTTAACCTGATCGATCGACCCGTGCGGCTGTTATTACTTAGCCACAAGTCCCCACCAACGTTACCTGTCCACAAGTTACATGGTGATTACTGATTAGCGTCGTTTTTTTGTTAATTTGTTTGTTAGGTTCTGGTTAGGTAAACCCTGAGACAAAAACTGTCTATGCAAGAAACCAGTTGATTTTTTTCATGCAATTTGTGATGTCATGTAACCATTTATTAAAATTCCTAAATCCTTTTTATTGTATAGTAAATAAATTGAACAAGGATTGTCGTTATTTAGAGTTTATTTTTGACTAATAACAAACTTTGCGTCTTCATTGCAAGTGACATAAATGTGACTTGCAATGAAGTCGAGACAGCTACTTTCATCTATGTTAAACCACAGTGCCCCAATTCCTGACATATTGACGTTAACTTTGATGGACCACACCACACCAGATCGTACCACAGCGGGTGCAATGGTGTTCAGTTGCGAACCACAATTGGAGCATAAAATATTTTGTAGCACAAATTGATGTGATGTTTGTGTGATAGATACACACGGCTACACATCAAGCTATATACATTTCCAGTCTGACCTCGCATTTTACGGAAATCCTATACAATGCGAGATCAGCATAAACTGGAAATGTATAAATTGATGTGTAGCCGTGTGATAATATGTTTTTCTATTAGACAATGTCGGTATATTCTGTATTGTGATTATCGTTGGATGATTTTAGACTTCTTGATTGTATCATTGAATTCTTGCAGTATTTGCCATCGTTAGACTTTTGGTGACCTTCATATATACCTTCTAGACATAGGACTAGCAAACCTAATTGCGTAATTTCGCGTTCGGTCAGAATTGGAATCAGTTGGAAAAAAAAGTCTTATCCAACCAATCCTATACGGGTGCTTATCTTATCTTCCAGACTTCGGGTTGCTACTGAGAAATTCCAGATGGAAAAACTCTCACTATAGCACACTATGAGCTGGCGTCACCGGAACTCCATACGGTCGAATTTTCTTTTTTTTAACCGACTTCTTCAAAAATGAGGAGGTTCTCAATTCGTCTGTATGTTTTTTTTTTGTATTTTTGTTACGCGATTACTCCGCCAATTATGAATCGATTTTGATGATTCTTTTTTTGTATGGTAGGTCATGCTTCCGAGGTGGTCCCATATAAATGTTATTAACTTTGCTTGGGTAGTTTTTGAGTTAGCGGCAATATTACGTATTTTTCCCACTTAGTTAATCTAGACGATGTTTTCATTTACTCCTTGACTGTTATTTTCATCAGCTAGTGGTATTCGAATTTGTGTGGGGTAGGTACCACTACTAAAAAGCGAAAAATAAAAACATTTTACATCAAAAAAAAAACCGACTTCCAAAAAAAAAACGCTCAAAACTGAAAAATAACTTTAATTTCGGAAGTCGGTGGCAAAAAACGAAAATTGAAAAGCAAAGACACGCATCACATAGCATTACGGCTGTATTACCGGAAGGGTTAGGCAGAGGTGTACCCAGTACACCAACATTTCACCAGTTATGTTTAAGTTCCACGTCATAGGGGGCGAGCCTATTGCCATCAACTGGGCACAAATCCAGACTTCGGGCTGCTACTGAGAAATTCCAGATGGAAAAACTCTATAACACTGCCTTTTTTTTTTTTTTCGAGTTTGGGAAATCATCACATGACTTCTCCCGCTCTGGGCGGAGCGGAAGGGCGTGTCAGACTTTTACTGACTAAAACCCACTCGTGTTCCTTCGGTCCCGGTATGACGCGGGAATCGAACAAAGAGCCTCATTCTCAGTAGTAGCGCTTGAGACAACTAGACCAACAAGTCAGTTTGGTATAAATATAGGTACCTCTTTGATTTTCTGCCTAGCCTTTTCCCAACTATGTTACGGTCGGCTTCCAGTCTAACCGGATGCAGCTGAATACCAGTATTTTACATGGAGCAACTGCCTATCCGACCTCCACAACCTAGTTACTGGGTAACACGATACCCCTTGGTATGACTGGTTGTCAGACTTTCGGGCTTCTGACGACCCGTAACGACTGTCAAAGATCTACAAATGACAGCCGGGACCAACGGCTTAATGTGCTTTCCGAGGCACGGAGGGGTCTTGGTATGTAAAGATGGTCACCCATCCATGGATCAACCGCGGCAAGCGTAGCTTAACCTGATTGTTCGACCCGTGCGGCTGTTATTTCTTAGCCACAATCCCTAGCTGCTAGACCAGCCATTTTAAGTTTGGTGATCATTGATGTCAATAAAAAAATAAAAAAATAAGTGGGAGGTAGTTCCTCTTTCAAAACCCATTATTGGAAGTCATAAAGATTAACAAATAAACAATCAATTTCTCTTTTGTAATCCCACTAAACAATTAAACACGTAATTTCTCTTTAAACACCACCATCAAAAACATCGCTTCATCCTCTATTCAAACAATATCGATTATCGATACGTTTACCGAGCGCCGATCGTAAACACCAGACATTCATCTACCGTGTACTCGCTGTACTTGAACAAAAGCGCATCGCATCGAGTGGCATTGTGCCGAGTACTCGATGCGTCGAATACATTCGATTGTAAGTGCATTAGTATCGGGAACATCGGCCAACATTAACGCATTGCGCGTTGATAAACTGTAAATCAATCGGTGGTGTAGGGTGACCATGAATCTAATAAGACAATTTTTTTTAAATGAGCTAAAAATAATTTTTATTATTTACATAAAAATACATAGTTAAAATTATGCTGAAAATATTACCGATTTCTCATTTTTGTCTACTTTGGCAAAAAGCAACTGGAATGAGTTTGAACTTTAAACTATTCACTCATCACTACAGACACAGAATTACACATCTCATTTAAATAACAACTATTAGATTTAAATTCAAACCCATCAGAATTTAATCCAACTTCCCTACCAGCATCTCTGATCATCATTTAATGCAAATTGATCATGTTGATCGTACAAAGCACCTAATATCCCGCTACTTAGCAGTCACTCTAGCTGCGCCCGCGCCGATGCGCCGGGGTCGTCTGATGCTCCTCCAGAAGCGCCATTTATTTCGAATGCATGCGCAAAGGCAGTGCATCGACCGCGTGCACGTGGTACAACTCTTCCTTTACTTATTATTTTTGTTATTAATTTGATTAATAGTTTCACATATCTTATGAAATTTTTGCGGTTTTTATGATTTGTAGTTGTTGAGGTTTAACTAGTTTTTTGGGTTAAAAAAATTATAACGTTAGGTATAAAGTTCAATGTTATAAATAGTGATGGACAGGTATCCTCGGCCCGCATGCGCAACAATGATCCATTTCCCTCACTTAACCCTTTCAATTTGCGCTCAATGACAAGCAGCTGTAAAAACAGCAACATCAACGAAAGTAGCCATCATTTTTTTAAAGTACGTAATGAGTGACCATCAATCTGGACCCAATTGAGGACGGTCCGAATTGGACGAATTGCGGTGGACCACTGTCCACTTGTCACTAATTGGACCCTAAACAATGTAAACGTTCTCGGTTATTGGTTGATAGATTGGTACTTTGGTACTTTTAGTGTACTTGTGCCAGTAACGTTTTGTTTACTATTGATTTATTTATTGCGAGGGTCAAGCCGGACGGGTCTGTCAAAATAATTATTTTGTGATGGTTTTGTGTGATTGAGTGCGGTTTTGAGTTTATGGCTGTTGCTTTGATCCTTGTTATAAGTTATCTGCTACGTTTCATAATTTTATAATCATGCGTCAGCCCAGGGCTCTTACTCGAATATTGATTAATTCGCTTTCATTCAGGGTTCTTCTAAAGTCGCTCAAAAGACTTTAGAAATTCAAGAATTACCTTATGAATATAAGTAGTATGGTTAGATACCACTCAACTTAATCGACATTTACGGAAACAGTTGCTTGCTTCAGATAGTCAACAAAAACACGTTTCTTACCCAAAACTTGCACAACAATCAAACTGCTTATCGGGAGATTAGCATAGGAACTTTAATACACAAAAACCAGTACCAGCCACACTTGTCAGTGCGATGACTGGTTGTACCAAAGACCAGTTACTATTCCCACTTGCGTTCAATTGCTAGACAATATTTGTCAAATGATTGGAACACATTGAATTTACTTGAGCGTGCGTTTGCGCTCTCTTGACATCGTCTTCATGGGCGCGTTGGGCACATGTGTGAATATGTGGCTTATTAGCACAACGGCCATTACTACTGGTAATGTGATTTCGATGTGATTGTGGTTTATTATTGTGAGGAAGCTTCGTTGAGAAGTTGAGATGTGTGTTGAGCGTGTAGATTTTTATGTTAGCTATGCATCCGTCTATCGTCTACATAAGCACATTGTGATGGGAATTTGGTAGTAACCGCTCGCTATGTCACTCATGTTTTGATGAGGCATGAGGTGAAGAATGTAGCATATGAAAAGAAAACAAGTACCTATTTTTAGTTATCCACAACTTGTCTTAAAGTCCAAACCATACACAGTAGTTAATTGCACTTAAATCATATCCAAACATGGTTTACCATTACCCAATAGATACAGTAATTCTGTACAGTAATTACTTTACACATTTACACCTATTGTAATAAGCAGCTGCCTTTATCCCACCGTGTAATTAATATCAAATATTAATCAGTACTGTTCTGTGTGTTATTATTTCTTCCTTGTTTTAAATGGCGGTCGTTACAATATGTAATTAGAAGGGCTCAACCCTCTTCGAATGTGAATTAATTATGGACATGATATTTGATTTATTTGATTGGGTTCTGATAAAAGGGAGACTCAACCACTAGCTTGAGCTGGTATTTTAGTGAGATTTTTGACACAATATGATATTTCTGTCTTCCAAGATAACTAGCGCTGAACATTTGCTGTCTAACTGTTTTTTTTTCTTTTCTAGTTAAATTTTTGTAATGCGAAATCACATAAAATATTGCATTACCTTATTGTCGAGCTTACCTACTATAATATAAAACGGGGAAACGAATTGATGAATCATGAAATAAGTAGGTGCGATGAGGAGTGTCTTGCTTGTTCTGCTCCAAAGCAATTGTGGTGGTGGAATTAACAACTAGATTGGACTATTTCACTAAAAGACTGACTCCTTCACTATGTACCACTTGTAAATGGTTTATTAAAATAATGCTTTGAGATTGAGCTTTGTAGGATCAACGACAGATTTTTTAAAGCATCCAATTTGATTGATGTCCTCAATCAAGGCGGTGCTCTATTAAGCACAAATACAAAACGTAAAAGCGATACAAATGACATTTATTACACATCCATACCTGTCTTTATCGCGAGGTGCTCTACCGTATAGTCACGACATGCAAGCTTTTATAAAAGTGCATTTTACTACCTTTTTTTATTGTAGTCTGATTACCATGTTTTATTTGAAGTTTATTATATAGATTTCCGTGGAGGTAATACATTTTTTATTACATATTTTCCTCTCTCGTGGGAGATATTCGATTTTGAACTGCTGTCTACGCAAAATTAGTCAGGAGCGATTGATTTAATGCTGAAAAATGTTATTGAATAGTGTGGTGAGAATTATTCGTTCTACATACCTACATATTATAATTATTATGATTTTCATGAACGAATGCATTATTTTACGTTAAATTGTCGGCATAATTTCTTTATAATTGATGATAATGTGGAAAAAATTACGTTCAATAAAATAAATGCAATCATTTGTTAAAGTAGGGTGTCCATTATTGATGTTCCTACACTTTTGGGTATTTGTTCATTGGACCGAATCATTGCCGGGTTGCTTTGTTTCCTACTATTTCATGCTCCGATGGAATTATGAATTGGGGGACTACCTTTATTGTTATTGCAACGTAATTTTAAGGTTATAAAAATGTTTTTTGATACACCCGTGTGTCATTGTAATTTATTCAGGAGAATAGTTCCCCTTTTCACGGTCGTGATGACGAAGAGGGTTCGCAGCTTTTTAAAATATGTTCGCTTTTATGGAAATGGTAGGAGAATAATTTTCAAGTTTCGTATGACATGTCTGGAAGACATTATTTAGGGTGGATAGAGCGAGTTAAGAACCTTTAATATTCCTTAAAACAGTGCTATATTACCTTTCCTGTTCAACAGGAATTCGCAACTTTTCAAAAAAAAAAAAAAGATTCTATTTTAAGTTTGGCTTACATCCGACTGGAGGGAATGTAAAATTCATAGGAGGGAATGTATCTTCTCAACAAATCATTCACTACAAAATAGCATCAAGTTTTTTTTATTAATTGCCACACATCAAAAAATCAATTGACTGTACAAATAAGGCATGACAAGCACTAACCGCAATGACCTCAAAATAGCTACAAAAAAGGCCACAATATTATTAAGACATCAATCATTTAACAAAAAATATCCCAACGATAAAAAAATATCAGAGCTTCCGTTAAGCATCTTTTTCGTGAAATCAGATAAAATGGTCAAGAATGGTCAACTCCCAATCACATTAGAGTCCATATCTGTCATACAGTTAATTACGAGAGCCATAACAGTTAAGAAATTGACGTTGTAATGTTTAACGTCTTCATCCAAGCTTCATACAAACAAAAATTGACGTCATTAATCTTTACTCTCTGTCATTTTTAACTTGCGTATAATTTCACTGAGGGAAGCCTTAATTTTGGCTTTGGGATATCATCACGACGTATAAGGAGAGCCATTAAGAGTATCGGCAGCGATAAAAATCAAGATTGAAGCCTTCGGATGGTGTTTAAGTTGTAAAAACAAATACGGGGCGGGGGGGGGCTTGTGTGTTTTTACCGTTGTTTATATCTTCATTTTTATGGCGAATGATAAATGAGCTCCTTCCTGGTGGTAGGTGGTATTTGCCATTTTTCTTGTAATCGTTTTTATTTCGAGTTTTTAAAACAGTTTCTAGAGTAAACTTGTATATCCAAATCATTCTTAATTTCTTCTCCTACTGTTTTTTAATCATTTACAAAAAAATTCAACAGATTCAATTAATTGCAATTTATTGAATCATTTAACATTTCAAAATAATAACTGCACTGAGATGCAATTTTAATATTCATTTGACAAATTAACCAGCTGTGTATAATAATTACACATCATTATTGATAAAAAATGGAAATATTCTTCACAACATTACATAAATCTGACAGATTTAAATTAAAAATTCTTGACCGCTGACTCATTCGATAAATTACTTGTTCTAAGACAAATGTCCATCGAATTAGTAAGTGTTGGGGCTATTACAGAGCCCATTAGACCGGTCCGTGTGTAAGTACACTAATAAAATATAAAAAAGGTTCGATATGCAGTAGCTACTAACTAGACAGACGTGTCATTGTTGTACACTTGTCCACGGATGACTAAATCCGTTAGAAGTTGAATGAAAATGGATGATAGTTTGTCAGATATTGAAAGATGTGGTTAAAGAACATGAATTTATTGTGAAGACAGGTGAAATTGTTCATTGAATAGGATAAAAGTGTTACCAAAGAAAAATTTCAAAGGGTTTTACTAAATAAGTAATTACAGATTGCTTAAAATTAGTTGGACTTACACCCAAATTCACGTTTTATATATATAAAGCCTCCAGGGCCGATTAAATAGTATTTTATGGCCACCTCGAACAAAATTATTTAATTACACGCTTTACAGACCTAACATTATAACCCAAAATACGTATAATCTTCAATCAATTAGCTTAATCGCTCAAAATTTCGACTTAATCTTTCCGTCAGTATAATTTTCAAGATTTCTGTTCTTAAGTCTTTCTGAACGCGACTGTACCACTGCAATCAGTTTAAAAGCCTAACCCCAGCATGATTAGGCGCCGCCGGGGGGCGCGGTGTAGGCGCGGCAGGGACGGGGGGGTCATTAACTCATTAACGATCCTCGTCATTACACGGCTGTCACAAGTAATAATTATTTTGTGCTAATGTCCTAATGTTCTAGGTTGCGTCGTGGCTACCCTAGCTTTAATGACAAAAATATAAATATTATTGGTATGCCAATTTCTTGTTTATTCATGTTGCAATTTAAATAATTAATTTTTCTTTTGTGTGGTTGTCATTAAATCCGTCTAAAGACGAATTTAATTGACGCAAAAAAAATCATTATCAATTTCCCTTTCATCAAAAACATGCAAGATATAACACAACTTCACACCCGTCTCAAAGATCGTCTGTTATCAGTAAACGTATCAGCAGGCACGCAATATAAGAGGAAGGAGGTCACAAGCCCATGAGCAGCCCATCATTACTCGAACCTCCTTCGTTCGTAATTAAAAATGCTGATAGCTTTCTGTTAAATATTAATTACTGGTGTCAAAATTAACTTCGGCTACAGTTTTGGATGGGTGTACAACGTTGGGAACGACCTTTTACTGTTTTTAATAAAATATAACGAAGTACAAAAAGAATTTCCTATATCGATTTGGAATTAATATGAATCTGCATGATAGCCATTGTTAGCTTTTGATCAGCCGTGGTTCAGGCAGCCTAGGCACTAAACAATCTATAAAACTGTAGTAAGTATCGGAAATAATGTAAAAATCTACACCGAACACATCACACACACACACGGACACATCCGTAAGAAAACTTCACATTTTCACAATAAAAAAAACACTTACCTCTATGTAGATCCTAAAATTAATTATGTCAAGTCAGCCGGAAACATCGCGTTTTTTTCATTTATTTTTTCATGAACAAATGGAAACTCACTTTTCAACTAAAAATCCATTAATCAAGCATACCATTTTCGCCGTTACAAAATTGAATAAAAGATGGATGCCCTGCGAGCCGAATTAAGTTATTACCAGATATTTCTTATTCCGTTGCATTGAATACTTCACTGCAATGGCCGCCATATTTGGCAGTTAATGGCAGATGTAAAATATTTTTTTGGAAAAAGAATTTCATAAGTAACAGATTTTTTTAATGTTATTACGAAATATTTATGTGTGTCATGTAATCATATTTTTTGTTTGTTCCTAATTTGTCAATAATGCCATAAAGGCGACGCATCTAACTTAGCTTAGATAATAAAATATGGCGAAGTATGTAAGTTCTATTAGATTACTTTCGCAATGCCAGACATAAGTGTCGCAATTGAATCGTCCTGTAATAAATAACTGAAGTAGGTACCAATTTCTGTAAAATCATCATCATAATTTCATAAAGCGATAAATTACAAAAAGCACAAATAAATTGCTGATATTAAATGTTAATACTGTATTACGTGTTCTCATAAAGATTTCTTCAATAAATTATGAAAAGGTTGAGTAAGAGGTGCGATAGCCGATGTCCACGATTTCTTTCCAATGATTTATGTCTTAAAATATTAAACGTGAGATGAGAAATGTTTATTTAATTGTACGTTAATATAAATCTGTAGGTATTGTCCAAGTTTTTCTGCTTCAGGGGATACCGTGTTTAAATTCAATTCGTATTTCGCACTTTGTGTAAAGCTTTTTTGTTATCGTAAAATCTTCATGTGCTTGGTTGACTTTTCATTGAAGTCGACAGGAGTTAAAATATTCTTTGTTTTATCCAGACTTTAATACTCTTTTCTCATTAGCTCAGATTTTTCCTTCCATTTGTAACTGCTGGCTAATCATCTGATTTTAATATTAAAATTACTAATAACAAACAATGTATTTGTCCACAGGAAACAACGAGGATCGTCAAGGCCGCCCCATCGACCAGAAGTCGAACCAATGGTTCGGAGCGACCCTCACCAGTACAGGCAGAAATGGTGCTATCATGGTGAGTCTTATTTTTAATAAATTGGAAGGTTAGATAGGAATGCTTTCTACTAAGTATTTTTTTTGCTTTTCTTTTGCAAAAAAGTATTATTGCAGTTTTAATGTTAAAAATTGACCGGAGTCTGAATTACTTATTTAAAAAGGAACGTTTTTTTTTTAAATTACTGCTCCAAGGATCACAACTTCTACAATAAACTCACAAGAATATCGTAAAATTATTGTCGCCACAAATCTTAACACGGTTAAATATTTTCTTTTTCTTTTATTGGATAACACTTCTTAAAGTTTGGTATATATATCTGCTCAAACAGTACTCGAAATGGCGAGATTATATGTGTGTACCTATGTGAATCCCGAAAGAGCAAAAAAAACTTTGCAAAATCCGTTTCGCCACAAGACTCCATGACCTCATACACGACTGACCTATAAAGCTGATGGCCTGATGGCCTGATGGGATGTCTTGACAGGCGCACCCTTCCTGCTCCGCCCTGTCCTCAAGGTGTTCTGCCTTAATGTTGATCGCTCTATCTTTTGTTATCGAGTCTATGGTCGGGTACATACGTGACGTCACTGGCCTAGATGTGATTGCGTTATTGGTCATTGGGTTTGGATTTAACGTCGTGGTGTGTTTGATTGGTGATTCACTGTCATAGATTCTAAGTACGGACGGTATTATTACAACATTTAATAAGTAGGAAGTGGTAAAATAGGTTTTTCAGACGCTCAATTCGGTTTTCAATTGCTCATTTTAAGTTCCCCAAGACCAACTTTGTAATGAGTAATAAAGATCGAAAACTTCAATCAAAATCCAAAGTCATTTTTTCAAACTAGGCCGAGAATCAGCACTTTTCGAACGTCAAAATAACATAAGATAGTCCCCCAAAACGCCCACCCTTCACCATTTCCTAGTGCTTTAGTTGGGAAGAAGAAGTGGCGCAACAAACTTCCCAGCAGCACAGCTGTCTGTTCAGAAAAAAATGATTCTATACAAACAAATTATCTGATGCCCGTCTCCGCCTGTGTGTATTTTTTATACAAATATCCAGGGTGAAAATTAGTCCTACTATGGTCCATTTCAAGGTCGCAGGCTACATACCTGTGAAATTTCAGGCGCAAAAAGGAAATAAAGATAGATAGGCAAACAGCAGTTATAGTGGCTTTCACATTTATAATGTTAGTATAGTGTGGATAAATTATTTTTTCCGTGCAAAGTAATTCGATCGGCCATCAGTCGAAAAAAATAACAATATAGTATCTGTGCCCAGAGCCAGACAACCCATAAATCTCGAATAGCTCCTAAAACCTTTATTACTATTAAAACAATAGGTGCCAAGGAAACTCCATTAATCCCGGCGCCCTATGGTTGACATTTGGCAAGTGGGTCAGTCCAAGGCCCCATGGCCCCCATGGCTATAGGGTTGAACGCCATTAGGCTACGGGGTCGTCTTTATAGCTTGTGGACTTATTGTGGCCATTGTGGCTATCTGTAGCGAAATTGGGTTTCAGCGCTATGTTAGTTAGGTTAGGGGAGATTTCTTGACCTCATTCTATGGATTTATTTTGCTTTATCTTGGTCATTATTGCAAAAATGGGGACCTCGGAAAGTACATACAATAATAAAGAATTTCCGTTAATATTAATTAGTGCGAGCAGTCTGATTTTTTTATGTGTGGTCAAACATTATTTAGAAACCAAAAAATTCCAAGCAATCGAATGAATCAAGCTACTATATTTTAAGAGTTTTGGAACTCAATCAAAAGGTAGCAACTTACCAAGCGGCATCACCTAATATGTCCGCCATATTAATTCAAATGGACTGCAACCGTTTACTACACACATGTTGCAAATAAATTGTATTACTCACGAGTCAGAGTCACGCACTTCGCATGAACACCGCGGCTCGGTTTCAGAACGTTTTTTTTTTCAATTCCATATTTGAAATCAGTCAGGAGACGCCTTCGACGAAGACCAGAGACCACATACTTTTTGTTCTCTACTTAAGGAGTCGGAATTTTTATTTCGGAATGCCGAATTAGTGCAAAAAGCTGGCTCTCTCAGCGAGACTGCAATTTGTTTAGGCATTTTGTTCCATTTGCACTGGGGGACAGAAACGCGCTGGGAATTTATAATTGTTCGATGGCATAGGCTGTATCTATAGGTGCCTTTGTCATTATTGATAGTGCTGTGACTTCTGATGGCACTGTTTTTTTTTTTTAACTTACATTCATTTAGCTCTGCTTGATCGTAAATGTGAAAATTAACTAGCATCCATATTTACTATGCTCTATTAAAATACGAGTAGGTACCTATATAAGAATAAAACTCAAGCATTTTCAATGCTAGTATTTAATCCTTATGATACAAAACGGAAATGGCAAAATTCTTTAAACTTTACGATGATTAAGTAATTTCCAAGTCAACTTCTTTTTTAATGGTTTGATAATACGCTTCCCAGGAATGGGCTATTGGTAGTTTAATAACTTAAATGATTGACTAGGTATTATAAATATGTATTTTTCTCTCTATACAATTTGAAGAGTTATTTTAATGTAATTTCTATTACCTAACCTTAACGTTGCTGTCAATAAGACAATTGGATTATCTAAAAATGTATTTAAAAATATTTAAAAAATTTCAGCAGCAAACTTTTTTATATCTTCTCTAAAAATAAAATAAATAATTATGGTTTTATAATTGCAGTGTCCCAGCACTGTATTTTTCTGTTATTATTTAAAACAAAACTCGTCGAGTACTCACTTAGTAGTCGTTTATCGAGACATAATTGTTTTCTTATTAGTACCAATTGAATACTAAGTTGGTTCGTTTTTATCGGCGATTCGTTTTCTCACGATAAAGCGAACGCTACTTGATTTTTTAATTCGTAATTTTTTGCAGAGAGGTTTTGTCTTGGACTATTCCCAGTGGGTGTTTAATTTTTACTGTTTTTAACATCAGGTTAATAATCATTTTTATTCGTTAAAATTAATACGTAATATACATAGTACCAAGTCTAGCAAAACAGGTAAAAACTTTATATGTAGGTATGTATCCCAACAATTTAAAATATGTAGATATCCATAGATTGTTCTTCTTAAAAAAAAAATAAGGTCCGGGTTAATTTTCAAAGATAATAATATCAGTAATATGTTTATAAAGTCAAAAGTTAGTATACGTTACTCTTGACTTAAATAACCTAGTCATTCAATAAAAAAATCATCTCATACCGATCATACCTTTCTTTCACTATTCAGTTCATTCATTAATTTTCATTAATTCATTCGTTATTAAAATTATTGCAAATAAATAACCTGAGATAAATCGCGGGATATCGCGTGTTACGTCACGAGCCCGGGCGCACGGCGCGACATGCGCTTGCGCCGTAGGTTAAATAGATTAATATTAAGACAGATAAGTACAGTACTTATATCATTGTAAATTGATTGTATCTTTGGCTTATTTGTCGCTGTTTCATGGACTTCACTAGAGGGTAAATCGATAAAAATATTTTCCTGAGCCTTTCTTACGATTCAAGCCTGAAATGAACCCTATTATGCTTAAGTTGATTTAAATCAAGCGTTCTGTCTCAGAATGCTCTATTCAAATCTTCACTTTTAATTATCGAAGCATAATTACAAATGACTGCAATAGTTTAGAACCAAAATATTATCAACCCAGCAAGAGTTTGCTGCAAGAGTTTAACTGAAATGATTCCAATACAGAGTCAATTCTAATTAGCTAACTCCAAGTTCACAATTTTTTGCATGACTATACTCCATTTGAAACAAGATTAGACATTTAAACAAACCTTTTTACAGTCCGTTCAACCGATTTTGACTTCTATACCGTACGCTTAAGGGTGGCATTAAAAACAAAAAAAGTTACACAATATCAACTGTCTACTGCAGCTTCCATTTGTCATGCCACGAACGCAATAGAAGTCAAAATCGGTTGAACGGACTGTAAATAAGGTTTATTTAAATGTCTTATCTTATTTCAAATGGAGTATAGGTACTAAGGACCAATCATGCAGCAGACATAAATGATTTTGAAAACGGTTGGTTATTCTATAAATTCAATGATATCGCTTCTGTAACAATATGTGGTTCTATGACTATCGTCTCCGTTTCTATAAGGCATTTAACTTTATAGATGCGACATATTGCGGCAACTAAATACAACGTATTGTCTATGCCGATAGCTTGTTTATGAATATTTATCTCCTTGCAGTTACTTGCTATTAGGAGACGATATTTATGTCTTCTTTTATATTTCAGGATTCGCGAATCTTTTATCTTTATTCTTTTGTTTTTCATTCTTTATTTTCTTTTTGAGGGCTAGTTAAATAAGAACCAAGTTTTTTTATTACACATTTATACAGTCACGGTAACAATTGATAATGGAGAGAGCAGACTAAATTAGTGCTCAGGCACATCTTGACATCTTGTTTGGCATAAATTCCTCTAGTTAAAAGTTGAGCAGTTAAAAATAGACAATACTCATTTTAATATTCATACATATTTCATAAATTAAATTTTTGTAATGATTATCAGAAAAGTTTTCTTCGTTTTTTTTTTTAAATATTTATCAATATAAGATTCTAATTTTAAATTTCGCAACACCCTCTACGCAAAGTTTTTGAGCTAACAAATTGTCCGGTGATTTGTCAGCGTCGAATGCCTGGGTTCTTGCGCGCGCGCACCTAATATGGCGGTCGCCGCTTGACAGCTACACCCGTCCGATTTGGACTCACATCGCCATATAGAGAACGTTTCTTTTATTGTCTCCATTTGCCGAGAATTTTTATGTGAAATTTTGGCATGTTTTCTTTATTTTCACGGATATTTTTTCGCAGCCGGATTTCTCTTTAATGTTGGAAATTATGTTTGTATGTGAGGGATGTTTACTTTCGGCCACCTGTGGCAGTTCAACGGCAATTTCAAGAATTTTACTTTGAAGGGACCGCAGTATCGCTTTAAATTTTCTCACATATTTAAAATGATTTTTTCATACAAATAAAAAATCACATATTGTAATGTCCACACAAAAAGGCTCTTTGTTTGGAAACCCTCATCAAGTTTTCTATTGATCTTTAACATAACAAACGTTTGTCCATTGATCACAAATCCACATTGAACTGTGCCAAAAAAGGAATCGTATTGGACCAAGATAATCACCTTGCGGAAACACAACGACCAGCAATGCTAAAAAGATGTTTTTTTCCTTAAACCATAGATATCTATGTTTAGTCTTGTCTAAAGGTACCGACAGAGATGCAGTTGGGACTATTATCTAAAGATAAGACGGTTTCCTTTAGCAACAATGATTTAACTGAGCATTGACTTTTCCGCGTACAGCTAATGTTTATGTTTCCTATTTGATATTCGCTTATAGTTGAAACCGCGGGAGGTATCAATGTTGTCTGTGAAACTGAGGTTGAATATAATGACTGGTAATATTATTGTTTAGGATCTAACATTGTGTGGATAAAAGTAGCGGGATAATTATTTTAATCAGTGATAGGACTAACTTTAATGCCTTGGAGTTCAAATGGCAGGTATATTGTAACAATATTCTGATTTAAAAGAGTGTCCGTGGAGTTTCTTGCCCGTTCTTCTCTATAGGAACCTACTACGCCTTGGAATGGGCAACTAGCTTCATTTTTTTTGACTGACCGACCCCTTGACAATTCAAAAGTACCTGTAATTGGTTTATTTGAAATAAATGCTTTGAGTTTGAGTTTGAGTTGATAGATATGAAATCAAAAACCTCATAATAATCTCATACTGCTGATGAATTATGCCAGTTTGTCGTTGGCAGTTTTAAAAAGTGATGATAAAAATTGATAAGATTTTTTTTAACTGTTGGAAGTTGTGAATGCCAGCATAATTTGTATTACTTTAATTATTATTTATTCAATTTCAATTGGTAGTAAAAATCAACGCATCTTATTGTTTTGAACGATGTCTTATAGAAAGTATATAATGAACAGTACCAAATGTTTTCGATACTCTACAAAGGAAGATAATTAAATTACCCACAGGCATGGCGTCGAGTTAACATGGGTTCATTAATATCACGGTACTTAAGTTCCCATTAACTGAGACCCCAGTATCGGTCACGAGCGCCAGTTTCTTTTTTTATAAAGATGTCAAGTGTGAGTGTTTCAAATCAAAGATGGTTCAGCTTTATTTTTTTTGCTTCGGGGCTCTTTTTTATTTGGTATATTGGATACAATATATTTTTACGTAGATAATTTTCCGAATATTATGAAATTGCTCGTGTTCTATATGTATATATTTTAGTCGAAATATTCTCTACAATATTTTTAGATTTATAAAGTAATTTATAGCCCAACTAAATACCTAAATCACACTTTTTTTTTGTTAAATTTTAGCAATTTACTTATTATTTTCATAAACCTACTTCGTTTTTTAGGCACTGTACTTGTATGTTAGCGTTTTAATTCCACAAATTCCTAGCGGAACCCTAACAAAACTATCACCACGAAGTTTTTTTGACGCTACTTCATTAAAACCTATTCTCTTGTATTCGTTATTATTTTAACATTGTAGTGTTTTTTGTTAATTCTCCGCGGTTGGTTAAATGTGATGTATTGTGTTTTGAGCTGCGCTGCAGAGAGATTGAATTCTTGCTTGAATGAGAGAAGAATAGCTTAGGAATTTTTATTATAAATTTTGTTGAGATCTGTTATTGTTAATTGAAAATGCAATCAGTATTTAAATGGACAAGTAACCAAAATTGTAACATAACTTGAGAGGTATCTAATGCGAAATACATTTACTGTATCATTGATACAGTAAATGTCATCAACGATTTGATTATATAATTTGTTTTCGATCTAAAAGTTCTGAATTTCTGATAATTACAAATGCAAAATGGCTAAATAGATCGCTAACAGTAAAAATAGAAAATAACTGTAACTTATTAACCTTCCCGGTTAAAGTGGGAGATTCAATTTACTAATTAACGGATTGAAATTATATGCAACAGTTAGAACTAAGAACCTTTAATGAAGAGACACACTGGATGCAGGCACAGCATTTAAACGTGGAGAAAAAAAACGTGGAAAACTACCAGGGAGAGCAGTGGTGGCCCAGTGGTAACGGCCACGACTTACGAGTTGTAGGTCGTAGGTTCGAACCCTGACAGGCGCTTTCCTTTGTGTATATTTCATCGCCACTGCTCTCAAAACGGTGAAGGAAAACATCGTGAGGAAACCGGCATGTCCTAGAACATGTGACATCTACCAACCCGCACTGGGCCCGCGTGGTAGATTACGGCCCGCTCCCTCTCATAGACAGGAGGCCTGTGTCCCAGCAGTGGGAACTATCTACTTACTATAGGCTGATTACTTCTGACGCAACTTAATATGATTGAGATGGAAGAAAAGTGCCAAAGTGTTAAACTTTAGTAGAGTTTTTTTTTGTTGTTGTTGGGGGGGGGGGGGGGGGGGGATTTTAAATCTAAAAGTATGGGGAGACCTTTGCCCAAGAGTGGGATGACATACGTACTTATGTTAGTTGGTATTTCCGCAATTGAATGCCAATTATGGATCATCAATCACGGATAGTTGTGAAACCATAAAAGCTAGCGACGCGACTCTAGTAGAACAATTTCTATGATTTTTTGGAACTAATTCTACCAGATTCGCGTTACACCGTCAGTCGCGTGAGCTATCCTCCTATCTGCGAGAGACTTGCGGCTCTTACATACTGGCGCGACTTCACGGTGAACAATGCAGCGGCGTCGACTAGTCGCGCCAGTATGTAAGAGCCTTTATGCTTCTAGGTATTTTTTTTAACTTTTTTTTGGGTTTTGCAGTTTTGTGTACCAATATCAGGCCTTCACTCGGCTTTATACACATAACTAACCCAGTGCGTCCCAACACTTAGCAGATAAAGCAACCGGTCGCGGCGGATTAACCACGACTGGACTGATGTTAAGATGAACCGATAGCAACCGATGGCTATCTGATCACTAACGTGCCGACTGCGTGGTTAATTGCCATATTACTATGGACACCGGCCAAAAGAAAATCAACCTTAACACATATAGACAGAGTTGAAAATTGGTGAGGAATGTCATGATTTTTGAAGATGATTTTGATTACAATAGTAGTTGTGATTTGGATTCTATTTCAGAGGAGGTAGAGTTGAAAATCAAAAATGTGTTGAAGATTCATCACGGTACCTTACTGAGTATTAGATGTATGTACGGATTAAGTGATAAAAATAATCATCTACACTTCGTAAAAGATAAAGGGAATAAAAAACAAGTAATAAATCTATGTTTTACTACTATTTGTCAAGATAATAAATAAATCTTCTTCATAAATATGTTTGCAATATTACTATCTCCCATTTATTAAATAATTATTATTTATTGAACTCAAGACATTAATAGTTAATTTCTGATCTATTGTGCACTTCTAATAACTGTTTCCTTATTGGTAGTTTCCTTGAGGTTTGTTTGTTGTGCAAATCGATCTGTTTCCTATGCGCAAGCGCATCTTTGTTATAAAATAGGGATTTGAAGAAGATGTGATGCTACGATTAACTATTTATTTATTGTACTAATTACTTTATCCAATATTCTTCTTCATGAGTCGATACTTTTTTGAAAAAAAAAACTGGAATTTAGGAGTTAGAGAAATTGCTGTCGTTGAAATTTATTTAGATCTGAAAATTGTAATTCTTTTTTTACTCATTGCATTGGTATTAGGTACGAGAGTCCACGACCAAAACCATGTCGCATCGTTTTACGGCCAAAACCGTATAAAATGGTTATTTTAGATGAACTTTGTTCGAAGTTCGAATTTGTATCTCGAAGTTTCGATACTTTTCATTCAAAACGACATCTCTAGTTATAAATAGAAAGATGCATATTTCCTGCATCCTACCATGAATGCTAAGATTTACTTTGAAATGTTTAATAGCAGCATTTGTTATTGGCACTTATTTTCTTATATGGCGCCGGTTTCCTGAAGATCTGTTCTTCCTGAGTTAAGAGTTAGACTTGGGTCGGTTTCTACTATGTCTTTGTGAGATTTATAAGTTGATTTTATGTTTATGTTCTTAGTTAATGGGTAATCAATGTGATAAATAGTCTTTGATATATTCTTTGATGGTGGAGTCCCGTTCTAACTGGGTGGCAGTTGGAATGTGACAGCGATGGTCTGTTTAATATATCCAATGTTGATTTTCAATTTTATTGCGAATTTACAGCTGTAAATTGCAGAAATTGTGGAAAAACAGCATTGAAACTTGAAAGAGAATTTTACTTTTCTTTATTGTATTTTTAGGGTTCCGTATTGTTTTTGTCATTATTATTATACATTGTTGGGAAAAAGCTAGGCAGATTGCTTTTGAAATCTGCTTCTTAAAATGTCAATCAAATCATTTGACAAGAGGTTGTACCTGATGTTCAAACATTTACAATAAATAATTAATTGATATAGCACCAAGCTTCACATAAATTGTTGATACCTGATATCGTGTAACAAACGAAGCCGTTGGCAAAGCCTTACGAGAGTTACGAAGTGTCGATAGAGCATCCTGTGCTCTCCGCTATAAATACTCCATTGTACCCCGGCTATACAAAGGAAGGACGGGAGCGCAAACGCATCCACTCTGCACTAGGCTTTATTGTTTTTAGAGGAATCAAGAAGGCTGTATGTGTAGGTGATGTGAGGTGTAGAACGTCGAAGCGTAAATTTTTCGCCCGTAATTGTATTTACGTAAACAACTACACAAAGAAGGAAGGCCAGAAGAATCGATGGATGGACTGTGTGAAAGATGAGGCGGCTAGAAGTGTGGAAGAAAAAGACGTATTGTAGGTACTAACCACGAATAAATTGAGATAAGGGATAAGGAGAATGATGATGTTCATGCACAACTACATATTTAAGTACCTATTTGTATAGAAGCAAAAGTATGATACATGGTGGCAAACCATCTATCATGTTTTTGTACCGATACTCCATTTGAAATAAGATTAGACGTATAGATAAGCCTTTTTTACATTCCGTTCAACCGATTTTGTATTCTATTGCGTTGGTGGCATGACAAATTGCAGCCGCAGTAGATAGTTGGTATTGTGTTTTTTTGCTTTTAATGCTATCCTTATGCCTACGGTATAGAAGTCAAAATAGGTTGAACGGACTGTAAAAGGGTTTGTTTTAATGTCTAATCTTATTTCAAATGGGGTATAGATCAGTCATTGGTTAGATGTGAACATGGAAAGTTGTGAAATTGGTACATTATTATAATAAAAGGAGACCATTCACGTTTACCACCATACACGACCATACAGTTGGGCCCAAAACCCAAAGTAACAGCCAAAAAAAAATGTGCAACCCTGGTCGGGGAAGTACTCCTTATAATTTATACTAGGCGCTGAATCTCTAAGATCATTTCTTCAGCTGCATTTTAAAGTTGAAAAATCTAGATACCTTGAAGACATCTATCGTCAAAAATGTTTAGGGAGGACTTTCCCGACCAGGGATTTTCGCTAGCTTTGGTTTTAGGCCCAATATGAATGGTCTCCTTTGCCGAGTGGCGGCGATTTTAAATAAGATGGATTCTACTTACTGATGATTTTTCCTTTTTTTATTTCTAATTTTATGCGTCATATTTTAGGCGCAAATCTCACTTTTTTATTACTCTGCTTTAGACCACTATTGGCCTCCCAAAAGATCCTACATCGTCTGCAATACGAAATACATTCCATACTCTTCATTTTCGACAAACACAGAATCATTCTTTTCTATAACGACTGCCAATTTGTCCATTCGACTGCTGAATGCTCCCATACCTCGGCTGATATCTGCAGTATTATGTCGGAATAGGACAAACAAATTGTTATGGCAGCCACCACTTCGTTTTATTGCCCTTTGTCTAAGTTTTTTAGGTCTAGACATGGTCTAGGTATACAAATGGCTATCTGAGCTGGAGTGGAAGTTATGACTGTAATGTTTAATGTCAATTGCCTTATAGATTATGCTGGGAATTGAATGGAAGTGGTTGGAATATTAAGTCTGGGTGTCTTGTGCAGATATAAAATAATGCAAGAAATTCCTTGAAATTATTTTTATTGAAGGAAGTTTTAAGGCACCTGATTCTTACACTGCACAAAAGTTAAGTAGTTAATTGTTGAAAAATGTGATAAGATAAGCTATATAACTACGTTCTCCCACCAACTCTGAAATCACGATTTTTTTTTTATTACTTCTTCATAAATTTATTTTCGTACCTATATAACTCAAGGGAACAGCTGTTGTTTTTGCGATTCCGTTATGTTGTGTAATAGTTGTGAATATGGATGAGTACAATAACCCCTTAGAAGTTTTCAGTTATTTAATTTGTAAATTTTCAATTACACCTTGCATTATAAAAGCTCAAAAAATAATGTGGTGAAATAAATTATCTCATAAAATACGTTTCAATCTTACACTGAAGGGTGGTCTTTCTGGTTTCTTTCTACTATTATTTTCTACTCCAGAAAAATGCTGTTTCGCAGTCGAAATTGGGAAAAATTATGCTTCTCATAACTCATATAACAAACAAAGCGCATACCTCACAGTATCTATTGCCCATTGAACCGCGATGCGCATTGTATGCAGCGCGCGCGCAAGTCGTCACGGTTTGGCGCGCAAAGTTCAGGGGGCGTGGTCTAAGCCTTATTGTTTGGCGCTAAAGCTATAATTTAGTGTTTAACAAATGCGAATGACCTTGAAGATTTGACGTTTATTTTAAGGAATTCTTCCTGTGTGGGGTATCTACTCATTACATATTTGGTTCATAGGTATCCTACATACGAATTGTATCGTATTTTATGTTCCACATGGTAATGCAATTAATGTACTTAATACATTGGACAGTCAATCACATATGACCAGCAATGGCCGTCTTAGCTGATAAGACAATGATGATGATTTCATTGATTAGGCTAGAAGTCGGTATTTTCACTATTTTTTCAAATAAAACATACTTACGGTTTAAATAGAGAAACTCTTAATTTTTTGGAGTCGGTTCAAAACCTAAACAGCCCTAGACATTGTATAGGTAACGACAATATAGATAGTTTGACAGTTAAAATGTCACACTGTATCTAATAACTAAGGTACAGATGAAAAAAGCAATACTTTTCTTATTTTGAAAACATACCTATCTTGGGTTCAAACAAAAATTACTCTGTAGCATGTGGAAACGCAAACAAAGCTTTATGAGCTTGCGCATTGTGTGTTGCGCACGCGCCCGCGCCGTTACGGAAAGGCGCACAAAGTTCAGGGGCGTGGCCTGTGAAGCGCTGTTGTAGCGGCGAAAGTTGTAATTAATATAATTGCTGAATTGTTATTTTATTATCATACGACAGTAATTAGTAAGTAAGTTAATAAAAATGTATGTCGGTAACTTTAACAAGTCTAAAGAACGAGTAGAAAAATGATGTTGTAATATTAATGATGCATTTTTTATTTATAAAAGCATATAAGTATATTTCACTTGACTTCACAACGTCTACAACTTGATCAAATTAAGTTGTATAACAGAGGAGCTCGAATGTGAATTGTACGCATTCACTTTCTGTAATTAGTTCAATTACATGCAACTGCGATTTTAATTAGTTACAAGTTTATCGGCTGCTGACTAGCTATTGTTTTGGACTAGCCTGTGCTGTTTTTCAGAGGATTCCTTAATACTTACCTTTTTACCACAAAACCGTGTTTATCAGTTGTTTAGCCTAAACACCTTTTAAACACGACATTTTTGTTAATTGATTCAGGCGTGACCTTGCGGAAATCCATTATAAAATACAATAGACGCCGATATATTTTCCGAAAAACCCTGTAAAAAATCAACACGTGTTTCACCTCTCAACGAGGCATCCTCAGGATGACGATTGACCAATTGCAAACCAGAACGCGAAGTGTTACCACACTGAGCGCTGGACGCAAAGTGAAGTCAAGTGTGTCTTTACGTCCAGCGCTCGGTGTGGTAACATGTCGCGTTCTGGTTTGCAATTGGTCAATCGTCATCCTGAGGATGCCTCGTTGAGAGGTGAAATACGTGTCGATTTCTTACAGGGTTTTTCGGACTCTTGAAGAATAGTCAAGCGGAATAGGTTACTAAATATATCGGCATCTATTGTATTTTACGACATTTCTGTATGAAGTTTGATATAAAACTGACATTAGACACGCGTTGAACAATTGTCTAAGTTTTTGTGGTAAGGCCCCTAGAATCCTAAATTTTTCTAGGATTTAGCAATTGAATGACATAATCATCCTCACCATCGTTCTGCCTAAAGGTTTCCCAATTGCTGTCCTCTTCTTCCATACATCTGCATCAGTCAAAATAATACGGCTAAATCTTCTTCTTATCTGAATCTTTATATTTGTATCAAAACACAGTTAGGATCTACCGATCTAAGAATGCTGTTAATTCCATTATGATCAGGGTGTCCATTTCGATGCCTAGCTGGATAATAGAGGGCTCCGTAATAACTTACACCCGATATTATCAGCCGAGCCGTGAAGATTGCTATCAGCTGCTACATGGAGTTTAGTCTTAACTTACAGCTAGTCTACGACACCTTAGACACTAATGTCGGACATTTGGCGAGCTATTTTAATATATTCACTCTAACGAGGCACCATATTTCTCATGCTAAATGCTTATTTTGGAACCGACATATCACTCTTTATCATTTATTGAAAGTTGGTTTCTCGATGATCGTTCTTTAAGAGAGCTAATATTATATTATCGTATCAAGGGAGTCTTCGTATGCGCGACATTTATCATCTTTTAAAATGACTCTGATTTCATCTTCCAATTTTCAGCATTTTGAAACATTTCGTTGAATTGAATCTATCGCACATTGTCATACGATGATATCAGACAATTCGCTGGAGCGAATATTCATTTTTGTTTCATTAATTCCTGTGTTCACACGACAAGGAAAAACTTACGTATAAATAAACGTCTTTTAGATAAATGAAATATAAAAATGATAAATGAAAAATATAAAAGACAAAAATGAACAAAAAGTGATGCGTCTGATAACTGCTTTAGAAATTATAAGAGCGCTCGTGGTGACCTCTGGCGGCTAATTTCCTTCCTCCGAAGATAAGAGTGTTCATAGTGGCGCTGATTTATTATTTGCTATCTCTGCCCTTTGGAGAAACGATTAAGGTCAAGTTGTAGAGGAAGGAAATGTTATATGAGCACGTATAGTTTGTTTGGAGAGTATTGTCAGGTCGTTTGTGATATTGTTATGTATGCCTGCTTCGTACGTATACATTGAAATTATTCGTTGTCTAATAGAAAGCTTTCATAAATAGTTTACTTACTGAGACATTCACAACACTATGTTATAAAAAGAAGTTTAGAACCACGATTCATTTCACGATTTTCAAATTGAAGCTACTCCCACTCTCTCACACAACACGAACAATATCAAACATAACAAATATCCATTCAAATAATACCACTACCGCCATACATCACCACTATCTTTGACCCACATACCTGCAAATCCCATCCGATGCTCTAACGGCTCGTTCCATACAGTTAAGATCCAAAAAAATGTTGCCAGATCCTTGTATAGACGTTCTTAGTACGCGTCCAATCGTCCATTGAGTAACGGTGTTGCCAGTAAGTGTACAATTAGAGGGACCAATGCTTGTAGTAAAAACGTTGAAGAGCTAAGTATAGATGGTACTAGAATTGGCTGGATTGAAGATGTAGCATTGGTCATGGAAGTGACAAAAGATTTGATGGCGTTAGAGGTAGAGGCTTTTTGGTTTGTGAAAGCATTTATTGGGTTATCAATAGATATGGAAGAAAAGAACATTCAGATTTCAATTTCCATTTATTCGAAGTCACAAATAAAATAGAAGCTCGGTTTGGCTACATGTCATAATGATTAGATAGATACAGCATTGATTTTATTTTAGCTGATAAAAGGAAAAAACAAAATATCGACATTGCTAACATAGCCTGTTTGTCGAGAAAGCTCAAAAAGCTCATAAATAACATTGAAAATGCTTTTAAATATACCAATTATTTTCTTTTATTAGCTTCGAATTTCGAAATCTAAACCATTAGCCTAAAACGAGTCCATATTTACAACCATTTTGAACTAGGTTACCGTTCATTACAAAATCATCTTGAAATATGTTCACTCATTCATTCATATTCCAAATAATGCACTCGACCCACTAAATATGGACGACATGATGATTCATCTCCTTTTAAATTAAGAATAGCTGCGAAATGCGTGCGCGCACGAATATGTCACATATTGTAACGGTTTTTATGAGTACTGTGATTGTAATGTTATATTTACGGCGTCATTGGCATAGTGCCCTTTTAGGAAAAAAATTTGATTGGTTTTTTTCGATTGTACATTGCCCAATAATTGGCAATCTGATTACAATGATATAATTACGTATATGGTGACTTCAGTTTCTGAGCTTCAACTTTTGACTAACTGGCCGACTCCTTGATAATTCAAGTGCCTGTAAATGGTTTTTATTGAAATAAATGCTTCGAATTTGAGTGATAGTAATATTTATTGGATACTTATTTGTAATGCCCGTCTGTTTTTTCGCTTATTGTCTTATTATCGCCATATGAGTATGACTCAAAAATTGCAAAACTTTTAAATGATTTATGTCCTGATTTATACTCAACTCCTTTATTTTATCCTTCTTATGACTCTTTCTTTCTATATCAAAGCTTTTCCAGTACCATATATATCTTCGCCAACTTACAGTGGGTCAACATTTTCTTACTATCATCTAAAAACGTTGACCGTTTGAATGCTGTTAATTTTCGAGAATCTTGCGCCGCTCTGTTTAGGGAGAGTGCGACAAAAAGTTGCAATGACAAGTGCGCGGGCGCAACGGTGCGACACTTTATATGGGATAGCCGGATCCTTGTGGACTTATTGCTTGTGATGATTGAGGTTGGTTACCCGCAACGTACCTGGTAAAACAATTTTAATGGATGTACCTCTTGTAATATACTTACATACATACAAGCCGTTCAGACTTACAAGCAATGATCCTTTCATTGCATTCATAAGAGCTATATTGAATCAACAATGCACTTATTTAGTGAATAATAACGTTTTTTTTTGCAATTCGCCATTTCTTTTTGCATCCATTCCAATTACTGTAGCTGCTCAAATGACCACAGTAGAAACAGAAGAAAAAAAAGTCAGAATTACAGATTGTCGATGTCTGCAATGAAGAAAAAGAATGCCACTTGGTCTTCACGTAGGGATAGAACTACGCGTGCTATTTCAGCATCCGTAGTTCTATATAATATGTTCTGTATATGTTTGACACATGATTTGAACTTCACCCTCAATTAACGCTTTAAGTATCTACTCACCTATGTAAGTGTGAAGCTACGGCTCCTTAAACAATAAGCATTAACCCCATTTCTCTACAAGCAACTCTACTCACACCGCCTGACCGCAGCGTGATAGTTCAGATAACTACCATCCATTACGATTCTAAAGATAATGCCGAAACAATTGTTGTCGAAAGCGGCAAACACTTAAAACCGATTATGTGCGCCCGCGCCGCCGAACCTACCACCTAAGGCTGGGTGTACACGATGTGTAAGTGGAATGTGCTGTTCACACGTAAGCATGTCGCGATTTATGTTGTTTATATTGAAGTAAAGTTACGAACAAAGGAACCCCATAAGTGTGAATTCGTTTTTTTTAAGGTAAAAAAGATATATTTTTTTTGTGGTCAAAAATTTGGTGAAGGAGTGGACGGTAAATTGCAGGCTAATGAATGTGCAACGGAAGCTCTTTGTCTTTCGAAATTTATTGGTATTTTATTTGGGACATACCCCAGCTTCCATTCTCACCAGCATTTCTGTACCACCTAAGGATCCTTAAGAATCAACAAGAGGTAGCTTTGCTCACCATAAGTAAGGAAAATATATATAACGTGTAACGTGAGATAATTTAAATCGGTCGACAACAATTTGTGTTTGTTTACCTATTTTGGCGGGTTTGCGCATGTGAGTGATGGCTTGAACTATTAATAAATAGAGACGGCAACGTTTTTTAATGAAGATTTCTTGAAAAATGTGACCTATATTAAAAAGTGATTCAATTGATTCTGCTCGTTATTCTGATCAAACTATTTTCAGGTTTTGCGCATTTAACGTTACACGTTGTATACGGAAAATAAGAAAAGTTAAACACGGGGTATGATTAAAAATATCCACAAGTAGGTAATATTAGAAAGCAAAATTCACAAAAGATTAAAGGAAGGTTTTTATACAATTTAGGTAATCGTTCATCTATGAAATGACGGTGATCTTACAATAACATTCGCTTACAAGCTGCTTCCTTTCATTCAAAATTCCTAGAACTTCTAAAGACCTCAGTTCAAGATAAAGTAATTTACATTTCCGCTATTGTGTTAGAAATCAACACGTTGCGAATAACTGCTACTGACTCATTTATACATGCACCCGATTTACATTACAATAATACGTCTTTCCTTGGAGTAACACCTGGTTCTGCAATAATCATAACATTCATAATATGTGCTATTGGCACATGCTGAGATGAACACGTTCTGAGTGCTGTATCTACTATTGTATCTTTGTCAGCAAGTATTCATTCAACAGTTAGTACTAACAACTATCATAGTGCTGCCTGCTAGCATTGTTAGATAATATTATCCTACTTAGTATGTGGATTAATCACTCACTTAACAAATGCATAGCATTTGTTAAGTGGACATAACTTTTCTTGCCAATTTTTCTCCATATGTTATCTACATTTTGGGAGGGCGACTAGAATCAATTCTATTTTTTTTGTAAATTTTTGACTTTGACATAACTTTCAGGTTTGTAGTGGATTCTTTATCAAATATTGAAACAAATATGAGTAAATACATGATATTATTATAGGGAATGCTGTAGCTGTAGATGGTTCCGAAATTAAAATAATGATTATTAATGGTGGGTTCTCATAATGACACTGTCGATATCAAACTATACTCCATTTGAAATAAGATTAGACATTTAAACAAACCTTTTTACAGTCCGTCAAGTAGTACAGAAGTCAAAATCGGTTGAACGGACTGTAAAAAAGGCTTATTTAAATGTCTAATCTTATTTCAAATGGAGTATAGGTGGAATGGATATTAAAGCTAATAATGTACTAGGTTAGGAAGCACAACTTGCATCGAGTGCAAAAGCAGATACGAACTTTCTAAGCCCCATTCAAACTTTAGCAAGTAGTCCGGAAGAAGACGACATTTTACATACAAACTCATTTTCTCAATAGACTTAACACTCGAAGCTAAGTATTGTTGTCGCGAGCCTAGTTGACACAGTTCCGTAATATCTACATACATACAATGGATGGGTGTCTGTCGTTGTAAATCAAATAACAATGACATGTTCTTTGGCGCGAAACTAAATAATGTTGTTTGACGTTTACACAGTGCCTATATTATGATGAAACTCATATGAAATGGATGAGGATTTAAGAAGTTATGGCTGACTGGAGTTGGTTCAATATAGCCGAAATGCGCATTTAGATTCTGTCATTTATATTTTATTATAGGATGGAGCCTTGAGTCCATTAGAGTCCTAAGTTTCCTATAGGAAAAGGAGGGGTCTACATAGCTGGTTAGCGTTACTGTCAGCCATCATCATCCCCCCTGCTCAATTTGCTAAAGAGCTTCAATCCAAAATCCAATGCCCCAGTCTGTGCTAATGTGAACCTTTGTTTATTAGATTTGTCGAGCTTGTCCCACCAAGTTGTTCCAGAGTTGTCCATTTATCTCATACATTCCAACAAATAAAATGCCTGGATCATAGTTGAACATGTGCAAAGTTAAGAGTAACATACACACATACTCGAAACAGACAACAAAAGTAACAAACTGGAATCATATTAGTACAAGGCATTTGTTTCTTTGCTCCTAGGAAACTACAAATGTTCGTGAAGTTATTAGTCGTAGCAACAAGACTTGCGGATTTTTAGTGCCTATTAACGTCAGCAGGGACATATTTCTTCGAAATTATGAGCGTAATACAGTAATAACTGGGACTACTACTTTGTCCGTAGTTGTTGCTGGTACTAAAGTGTCTCAATCAGAAGTTATTTTAGAAAAACTGCACATGACAGGATGTGGTTAAATATAAATCGATGACAAAATGTGTTTAAATATCCTAATTAAGGAGAAACTCATTTTACTCAGGAAAAACAAAAAAACATTAAATTGCACTAAGAAAACGACGTTTTGGCAGAAAAGCAAGAGATTTCCAATAAATATGGACTGGACTAAAGTGCTACCCTGCTATACAAAGTACCTTAATTATTGATGAATACCATCTGTAGGTACAATATTAAAGTTGGACAAAAAATTGCCGTTGCTTCGTCACTAGCATTAGGGTCAATAAGCCCTTTACTGTTGTTTCAAGTATCGATAAAGTAACTCTCTATTATTTGTGCATTATCAACTATATTTAACTTTCCCTATCAGTAATTTAGAAGTATCTGACAAAATATTTTCGTTTTCTCTCTGGCTATAGATGAAGTGGCTGACATCTGCAAAGCGCTTAGATAATTTGAAATATCCATCCAGATTGGTGTTGTATTTTGCCATTTAGATGGCAAAAAAGGGAGGAAGCCTAACTCAACAGTGGGTGGAACAAGGCTGCCAATGATAATGATGATTTTGCCATTTGGATAACCTATCAACTAAATTATCATTAGATTGGAGAAGATAATGCAATAATTTTTTTTTTAGAGCATGGTATGACTCGAATGTAACGGAAAATCAATGGTGAACGTTCTAAACACTAAACTACCATTAAAAACCTATTTAAATCACTGATCGAAACAACGAAACCGACCTATATGCATATGGAACATCAAAAGAGTTCTCGTCAATAAAGTTTGACCGAAAGAAATGATTGCACAAGCTTTCCAGCAATTGGCGCGGCTGGTGGCCCAGATTCGTTACAAGAATAACCACGTAACTGCTAGAATGTAGGTTAAACAGGCCTTTTAAACGAACGGGCTGCGGCCCTATAGGGTGACAAAAGGTCGCTAAGAATTAACTGGAAAGTGGGCGGCAGTTGGATCTTTCGTGTATTTGTTGTACTGGGATATACAACATATCTACACATATATTGAGGTAGATCCGAAATGGTGGTTTGTGGTCAAACTTATTTTTTTGTATCTGTCACTTGAAGAACTTTTGAATTTATGAGGCTTTTAAAATTATGAAAGTCAATTCAGAATTCTAGTGTCGTGATTTTATATTGCGTGCTTCGGAGTTAGCACGCCGTCGGATGGGCGAGGGTCGTGATTGCTTTGATTTAATTAAAAATAAATACTATTATCGAATTATAATATCCACTGCGGCAAGGCGACAGATGAATAATATTGTAATAAACTTATAAATGTATTTTCATTCTGGCAACTGAATGTATTATTTTACTTTGGCAACACTTAGAAATAACGGTTATGATATCATCGTTATTTCTGGGGTAAAAGTCATTTCACAATCAGTCGTCGTTTGATTGTGAAATAGTATAGTTGTGCGCATTAAAAGTATTAGCAAGAAAAGAGTGTGTTCTTTATACAAATAGGTAGGTATGTCAGAGAGCTCCTGTGCACTTAAATGGCGTTTTATATTGCTTGATTGCAAAGATACTTAAAAGAGTGGTTAATTTATGCATGAAATGCAAATGACGTTTACATGTCACTGCTTTTTTGGGATTCAGTTTCAACACCATGTTGGGACTGGTAATTAATACGGGCCCTACAGCCCATTGCGTTCTTCCAAAAACAATAAGAATTTGAAACCTGTTCGGTTGTTCAAAAGGTTAGCACACTGACAAACAATCATTTCCTCTTTATCAAGTACGAGAGTATATTAAAATGACGCCAACGTGCTCAAATACTCGGACAAATAAAGTGTTCAACATATGAATATTCAGAAACGGTCAGTGACTAAGCTCAGTCGTCTCAAAATCACGGATCTTAACAATTTTTCTCTTTGTTCGTGAACTGAGTAAACAGCTGATTCACTAGCATGACTCAATGATCCCTTCACCTTCTTTACTCAATAAAACTAACAACTTATTAGTAAAGGAACTACGGACTAATTTTATGACATATTAAATTTCCTATATCTCGATTTTATGGAGATTAATTTGGAATAGTATTGTAATTTGATGTAAATTAATATTCATGAATGACTCGACTTCCTTTTCGATCTCAATAAAATAATGAAAAGTGATAGTAATTTATTTAAAAGTCATTCTAAAAGTCTACTTAATTGGATTTTTCATTGTGTTGGTCACAGTATAAAGTCGATATTGCAATACATTTTTTATTAAATTACATTCTATTAGAATAATAAACTAATTTTAACCGAACGAGGAGCCCGTTCAATTAGTTCCATTTTCAAAATCAGATTTCTATTAAAAAGCACTATTTTCAAATGGTGATTTCTATCTAACTAGAATATGAGTTAATCTGTCCGTTTGAGGTGTGAATATCTCACGGCGGCTATACTTTATCGAAGGTTTTACGATCTTGGGATGCTTCTCGCATTGGTCACCACTTCGTTAGTGAGTGATATTCGAAGATTTAATCGTGGAACGTATATCACGAAGATGATCGCACGTAATTAAATTAAAAGGGAACGCATCAATAACAATCTGTCAAATTCAAATGACATATTAAGCTGTCAAGTTTTGGGTGGGAAGATCTGTTTTCTTGGGAATTTTGTTAGTCAACTCAGACCAAAGTGCACAATAAATTGTGAAAACGTAGGTAATATTTTTTACTTTACGATCTTTCTGAGATGTTGTCCTACATGATTCATTTTGCTGAAATACTAGTGTTGAATGAAATATTGCATTTAGTTCCTAGTACCTACCTACAACTTATTAACGCTAGGTACATGAACATCACCTTTAAACACCTGGTATTTTAATATCATCGTCAATCATTATTTTCAGGTCGTATTTACCCTATATGCCTTCTGGTATTTAAGCCTCCCATTTGACATTATCCATGAATTAAACACGACGTACGTTGTATCAGTTTATGCAAGAGCGGCCATTAAATACCGAATGTTTTTACGATGGCGATCAATGGGCCATAAATGTGTGTATAGTGGGCTGGTCTGACCCCAATGAGACCTATTTTGACGTAACAAGAGTGCATTGAAAACCAATTTTGACGGGTAGATGACGTTGAAGTAACTAGCTATTGTTTTTAAGCTTTGTTGATTGTAAGATTAGGTGGATGACGCACGATAGCAGTGGACAAGATATACCTAGAAGGAATGAGAAAAAAATTCTAGCATGATATCATGTTTTGGGGAGCGCCCTGGAATGATTACAATTTCTAGCATGGTGAGATGGATGGGTGACCACCTTTACATACCGTGACTCCTCCGTGCTATCATTCGTGGATCTTTGACAGTCTCTACGGGTCGTCAGAAGCCCGAAAGTCTGACAACCAGTATTACCAAGGGATATCGTATTACCCAGTTACTGGGGTGTGGAGGTTAGACAGGCAGTCGCTCCATGTAAAATACTGGTATTCAGTTGCATCCAGTTAGACTGGAAGCCGAACCTCACATAGTTGGGAAAAGGGTAGGCAGATTGATTGATGTTTTCACGAATAATTATTATTCCTCTTTGCAGTATGAAAATCAGTTAAACATGTTGTCATCCTGTCCTTCCTCCAATCCTGAGTCAAGGTGTATCCAATGTGGTGACACTACCACAAAAAGTACCATATTTACGTTACGGATAAGCAGTAAAAATACTCGGTGTGAATTAATATCACGCCTCGCGGCAGTTTCCGCCAGATGGCGGTGTGTTTTCTATAATGTTAGTTTGTTCTTATTAAAACAGGCAGCGCGCGCGCATGCAACTGTTTTCTTTCCATTCTGAAGCTCTGTAGGGTTGTCGAAGTTAATAGAAATGTTGTACGTGTTGTTTTTCGGTGTTGTGGATTGTCAGAGTTGATTGGGGTTGAATGTAGGTCATGGATTTTATGTCGTGTTGATTTCAATGTGTTTTTTAGCAGCATGTGACGGTTGATGTTAAATTAGAATATCATCAAAGCTCATCGCACTTTTCGTGTGACCATACATTGTGGCTCTTAATTTGCTGATTAAATGCAGAAACTTTTACATATTACTTATAATGAAATTATGGTAATCTGAATTTTTCAATTAAATCCATTTTATTATTTTTAATCCTGAAACACAGAAGTGACAGCCCTGTAAGTAAAGGATTACAGCACTGACGCGTGTTATTACAGTATTACAGTTAAAATTAACTGCCGAACAGTTTTCAAGTTCATAACACACAGTAACCGAGGATTATTTTCAGACGATTTGTTTTGGTATTTTAACATTAACTAAACGATAGTTGTTCCGTGAAAGGTCATTGATATTTTAATATAAACGTTATGATTTTTTGTTTGATTTGTTAGAGTAAACATTACGACAGAATCAATATTTATTTATGAATTTACAATATTAACACCATTAATGTTATTGACTGTTGCTGAAACCCTATTATACATAGTACCTAAAACTTTCACCCCAGTTTGTTACGTTCAAATTCCTTATACCTACCTACCCAATAGGAGGCTAGCTATTGTCCTAAACCGGGTTCAAATCCAAATTCGGGGCTGCTACTGAGAAATTCTTGAAGAAAAACCTAAAAACACTGCACGACCTAGGAACCAATCCCAAAACCCAACGTTCAGCTGTCTATTAGATCCACTGGGTATCTGTAGTAATTTTAACTGTTTTCTCACATTCTTCCTTTGTTCGCAGGCCTGCGCCCCTCGCTACGTCTCCTACGTGTCAGCCAAGCTGAACCAAAGAGACCCAGTGGGCACGTGCTTCGTGGCCAACTCTCCAGACCTGAGTGACGTCAAGGAGTTCTCTCCGTGCAGAACATGTAAGTATCACGATGGCATCCTCGCACACGCATGTTCGTATGCATGCGTGCATGAACAGAGTCACTCAGAATAGATAAAGCTCTTTTATCTATTTGATCAAACTCATGAAATATTGGTGGAGGAGTCAAGATATTCTTGATGAAGATTTCTTGCAGCATATGCTACTTACATTTTATACTTCACATGAATTACTGAACACTGTTGAATCAAGTTAAATGAAACATTAGGTACCGAATCGAAATCAGTATGAATAAATCGATTTCATTTCAAAGAAAATTCATCTAGCTTAGGTGCATACATTGTACAAAAATCTGTTTCAATTTTACATCCTCTTTTTTAAATAAAGTTCATCACACACCCTCATAAAATGGCAACACAGTTCGTTGTAAAAGGGCGCCAATGGAGCCATCATGGCCGCAGCAATGGCGGTCATGAAAGCGCGCGAAAACCGACTCACTTCCGCCGGTAATGGCGGCAGGCAAGGGAATTAGCGTGACGAGCCTGAGGCAACATGATTTACGATACCACTTTCGTGTAAAACGATAAATTTAAGGGTCACGTTACATTACAAAAATATCATTGTATGATTTGATGGTTTTTTGAAATGTGAAACTTTAATTTTTATTTGCGATCGCCCACACAAAGTTTTAGGGACCACACATAATATTATGTGTGTAACAATATTCAATCATTTTTAGTGCCGCAATGATCTAGTTTACATTTTATTATGGTTGTTATTTTTTATATTCAGTAAAAACATTTTTATTTTATATAGACACTTTCAACACACTGCTTATTTTCCATACACACAAAAAAAAACCATATTATACATTTAATATTTTATTATAACAGGTATAAACAATAACTATCTATGCTTTCTTTAGGGTACCGTTCAGTGGACGAGGGTGAGTATCTTCTGAGGTAAAGTTCGATGTGTAACGCACTTGTCGACCAGTAGAAACTCATACACTTCATCATTAATGTATGAACATGTTGATCCATCTCATACAACCTTCAGTTCTCTTTAAAATTGTGAAGCTATATGGCCAAATAATGAAATAAAAAAATGGATGAGATTAGTTTTAATAAATTAATGGCATATTTTTATAATAAAATAATTTATATTAATCTCCATTCTTAGACTGTAAACTCATCGTTACTTGTGATACAAAACTGAATTAATGAATCCGTTTTAGATAATTATTAGATAATTTTATTTAAATGAGAGTACATTTTTAATTATAATAACCAATATACATTTTAATAACATATGTTTATGTTTGCATGTATTTATATTGTATGTGTACCTATTTGTCGTACTGTGTTCTTAATATTGAATGTGAAAACACTCCATGTCATCGATGATATAAAAAACAACATTACAACAATGAACAATATTGGAATAAAAATAAACATTGCGAAACCAGTTGTCGTATTATGATTTAAGCAAACACCGTTAAATCTAGGTAACTTTATCCTATCCAGTGAACAAATACAACATAAAAGTACAGTAACTAAGTACCTCAGTAAAATATAACAAGTTTCAGGAATTAGAGATGGTTATATTTTGACGTGTTCTTTTCTTTTAAAAAAGAACATGTTTGACATCACATCTACGTCTAAAGATAACTGTTGTATAATAGACAAAATATTGTATTATAAATAAATAAAAACACTTAAGTCAAGCACCCTGTATGTACACTGTATATTAAAGCATCGTATAAGTGTATAATTCATGGCGGGTCCATATTGATTGTTAATTGATTTGTTTTTAATTTGCAGCGAGCCATGGACAACGCAAGACAGGCATGTGCCAAGCCGGTTTCTCAGCAGCTATATCAAAGGTAAGTTTTTATTGAAGGAACGGAAGAAATGTATTTTGCTTTTCTGAATTTTGTGGAAGACGGAAATTTATGAACAGGTTTGAATAAAATAATTCACATCAAGTAGGTATGTACCTAATCAAAATCTCAGTTTACTTTATAAAATCTAGCGACCTTAATTTCAAAATCTTTTACAAAAATAGTAATATCAAAAGCTTGAAACACAATTCTAGTCAAGTTTCTAAATCTCATAAAGAAATTAATTACCGTTTAGCATGATCAGCCTTTACTGTTCCCACTGCTGGGACACATGCCTACTCTTGGTGAGAGGGAGTGAGCCGTAATCCACCACGCGGGCCCAGTGCGGGTTGGTAGATGTCGCATGTCTTCGAATTTTTGGTTCTAGGTTATGCCGGTTTCCTCACGATGCGATGTTTCTTTCATCGTTAACCACCGTTTGCCATAGAATAAAAACCAAAGTGATTTTATTCCGACGCAACATTATAATAAGAAAGGGTTTTCGAATAACGGTATTGCCGTTTATCAATTGTCTCCGTGTTGCAATACACAAAAATATGATGACAGTTTATTATCTTTGCTGTCACACCAATTACGTTCCATTTCCAATTATTTCGAGTGAAATCCGCTTTTTATCGGTACCGTGGATTCTTGGCAACATTAAAAAAGTGAGGTTATTAATTTAATTTTCATAAGTGCTCGTATTAAAATGCAATTATTGTGGTCGTCTGTTATTTCGTGACAAATTAGCTACGGTGTTTTGGGTAATGGGTAGTCATTTTATTTTATTACCGAGAAGACAAAAGTTGAGGTCAAGTTATGACTTATGGCATGAACTTTCATTGCATAACGGATGAAAAATCTTCTGGTAACTCTATCATGGAATGAAATAAATTTCAAACGTTATAATCCTAGTTGATGTCTGAAAAACCTTTATTTATGAAATACATACTTTATTTATGAATTACAAGAAAAATAAGGAGCTGAGAGAATCGAATCGAAGTACAAAAAATAGATTCGCAAAGCGAACTTTGAATAGGTTATACTTATTATTAATTTATCCCCTTCCCTTCAGTAACTCTTCATTTTTAAACCAAAACACGATATTTTTTTGTTCCAAAAAAACCATTTCTTACTACTTTCATGTAAAACATCGTGATTTTACGATCGTGGGAATAGAATTATATTTGCCCATAGTGGAATTATCTTCGTGATCGCGGCGACCGACGCGCACACGTGACGCGCATGCGCGCCCGCAACCGCGCAGACTCCTTATGAATTATTTAACTTTTATTGTTGCCAGTGCAAAAAATAAAACAAGAAATGGTAAGATTTCTATTTCGAGAATAGTGAGCGAATTTTATTGCAGTTTTATTATATCTCTGTATTTGGGAAACAATTGAGATTTACCGCTAAATTCTGACAGGACAATCCCTTGGTGTCCTAGTATGGTAGCGGTTACCAAGCTGGACTTTATTTGTTAGTGTCCCGGTGTAGTGCTTATAAAATTGCATGAGTGAGTGTCGTTTTAGCTACTTACATACGCAGCTACTAAAAGTTCTGAGCTGAGCATTGTCTTCTCAAACAGACCGTACAAAAAATCTAGGAAGAGATTTCGACTTTATCACTGCACAGCACACTTACTATGCCGCTATTTAGCTATAACGTATCTGATATATCTTTTATATGTGTTAAACTAATTTTATATTCCTAGCATTAAATTAGCTGGCGAATCACATCGTACCTATATTTTTGCCAAACCTCCGAATTATACCTGCCTGAGACAGGTATAGTTCACATTTGTATAGGACACAAACGTGTACCTACGATGAAATCTCTGTATTCTTAATATGTTTTGGAAACAAGTAAATCATATTTGATACTACATTACCACCATTTCCAGAAAATATTGTCCGATTTTCTTAGATAGCACATAGTAAATCAAATAAAGATAAGATAGGTAGTTCGAATTCTCTAAATTATATTAAAAGGCATCACGTAATTTATATCACAATATATCAAAGTGAAAGCAAGCAATCTTTAACACAAATCGATTTAAATTCGAGTCAGAAGCACACAGACAATTAATTTCCATTATCTAAAGAAATAACAATAAAGATGACACCGCACGACTACCTTGCCTTTGCCTTACACATTAGAAAAAAAGTGATTAATATCACCACAACGGTTCAATGGGACTTTTTTTCAGTGTTGCCAGGTGAATAAAATCGGTTTAGGTATGGGTATCACGTGCCACGGGGTTTTTTGTCGAATCCAAATCTATCAAAAACGAGGAAAGATGTGAGGTAAGCAATCTTTCGATTGACATAAATTATTTAGTGTTATGGCTTCTGTTCAAAACAACTTTAAAGTATGAATTTTATAGAGTTTTTTTTTGACGCGAGATTCGACGACTCACTTTTCTGTGATCATGATAAAAATAAATCACCTGCCAATATCACGTTTGCCCAATCAAGTACATAACATTTTCCCCGTTTTTGATTCATCGAGAATAATCACAAGTCTCTAAACAAACAAATACGGCACAACAAACAATATTTTAGTGCGATGTGCCATTTTAATACTTCATTAAAATGGCACATGGCACTAAAATCTAGACCATTTATGTCACGGAGACCCAGATAGCCATACCACTAGTCTTTTATCATCTGCATCCAACTCGCAAAGATGGTATCTTTTCTAAGAAGACGGAACCCGATACTACGATGTTAGGTACCGTGGATGTTGGCAATCTTCACGTGGACGCAAAACGTGATGATTTTGCTAAACAGTCTTATAACAATATAAGGATTTGTTGGAGAAACCGAGAAATAAGAATAGATGTTTTTTCCTGGGAAGTTATAGTTTGTGGTAATTTTTCAAGGCTTAGGTAAAGATTTTACGCTTATGAAGTTCAAGCTTAAAAAGATGGCCCTAATTACTAAACCAAGATATTTTAATAAACTAAAAAAGAGCAACAGTTGTTTGCTGAAAGAGCAAGTTTAAATTAATTTAGTTGCTCCACCATACTAGATTGAGTTTCTCTATACGTCGCTTCTCATCACTCTTCAAATTCTCCAGTCCAATCTTATCCAAAATAAACTCGAAAACCACACAAAAAAAATACAGAAAAGTCTTGCAACCCTATCCCGCTTTCCAACAGCATCAATTTTATTGAACTGCCCATCTATAGCCCAATAAATTTGTCCCCACCTCGCAGCGAGGTGCGAACGAACACAATTCATTACTATTCATTGCTACACCGTGTTGCATCCTAATGGGCCCATGTGTTCAAGCCATGATTCACTTGCTAGACGCTATTTAGCTTTTGAGGAAGGCTGTGTAAATCGGTGGGTGAATTTGTTCGACTTTAAGTGTAATTTCTTTTTCCTTTTTAGGAAAAAATATAGACAATTTCTGAAATTCTTAAGTGGCGTGCTACAGTTGCTTGCTACTTATGAGAATAATCATATTAGAGATATTGATAAAAAGGTCAAAAAGTGCCATTATAATAAAAATAAAAATTAAGCTGTATGAGAAGTGGCATATCATAAACATAAAGTACTCTAAATAAATTCTTTAGAATAAAAGCGACTAGCAAAATGCAACATAATTTTGAGCTTTTGAAGTGACATAACGATAATTATCAATTAGAGTATTGATAATTATCGTTATTATTAATGTTTCGTAGTGAGTATCTCATCTACGCAAAAGCAATGGTGCCGATTCTCTTGTACACCGAACTAAACTAACTAAACTATCACTAAAATTCCTTACTTTTTACTATGGGAAGCTTGGAGCTATTCTGCCAAATAAATTCTCTAAATTTAAAACTTATTTTGACACAACTAAAATCGAATTTGACAACCACGCGCCTCCACTTGGTACTTGTTTTCCCTACCCCGTGTTTTCTTTTAGAGCCAGAGACGCGCATGCACGGCAGCCTCGACGTGTTTTTAATGGAATTTTTCAGTTTTTGTATGGAAAATAACGAAAAAAAAAAAATATAATTACCAACATGTTAAGAATTAAGGGTTCCTAAAGGGCTTCCTAAAGGGGGTCGAAATTTTCATTATTTTTGCGATAGGACACACCGTTTTCGAGATATAAGCAAAAGAAAATAAAAAAATACAGTACTGTTTTTTGTAACTGAAGTCGAGGTGTTGGTTTGAATTTTAGTTCATGACATCTAATTTTATTCCACACATTTTTAATCGCGATTAAATATAGTCAGATTTAGTTAGAGGATTTTAGATATAGGACAACATTTTAGGTTAAATCGTCCCATTCAGAATAGCATTTTCACTAAACTAATCTTAGTGCCATCTTAGTGCTGTCAAACTAAATTATAGTTAAGTTGTGTCATTTAAAGTCTTTGTCTTTGTTTGATCGTTTGACAGGACTAAACTAAATTTTAGTGATTTTTAGTTTAGAGAATTTTGTGACAAGAGAATCGGCACCAATGTCGCTGAAATTCGCGCGCGCTTTTCCAAGTTGCTGTCTGCGCGAACAAAATATAATTTCTGAACTTTAAATCCGACTCTATTGAAGAAGTTTTTCCTCACCAAAGCTAGTACAATTTCTCAACATTACCACGTCAAACATTCCTGTAGTTTACAAACATGGTTGTGGAACGCGCCCGTAAGCGGCAACCATTTGCAGACAATGGCGTCGCGAAACGGGCGGGAAACCGATGCGTCCAGGACTTTTGCGGTATTGAAGGCTTGTGATTTGTAAAAGATTTTTTGCGATCAAAATAGTTTATATTTCTATGATAACGGCATCATAAAAGGTGCTGAAAAACATTTGTAACTGTGGCTATCAGAGTATAAGTATATAAGCAAGTTTTAATACAAACAGGGGTCATACCAAACGGGAAAGCATTGATGACGAAAGCATTAAAACTTTATTCTCTTTTAATACCTTTATATTTTAATAGCATAGGTATTGCACCAGATAAAGCTAAATTACATGCATATTGGATATTCTTTCCCCAGTATTATCTACTCATTCTTAAGATTTTGCCAAACAAATATAGGTAGGTACATTATATAGTTTGATTTTTAATGGTTTTAAGCTAACTGTGACAGTAAACAGTAGAATATCATTGGTGTAATGATGCAGAACTGCGCGCGCGCAGGTTACCGATATCTTGTTCTTGTTTGTAATGTCAATAAGACATGCTTACTGGATCAATATTTGGAAATTCTTCTTTGAAGTTAGAAAAAATACAATCATAGAGCTTTATATTAGTTTAATGCTACGCTATCGTCTATACAAGACAGGTACCTATGTACTAAATATAAGTAACTGGAGGTGTTGCCAGCCATAAAATTACTGCAACATTAAAACCTTTCATTTTCAATAAATGTTGCAAGTGCAACCATAAAATTTCAGTTTCAGTTTTCAAAATTGCGATTGAAAATTCATAACCAGACTTTATAGTGTATTTACATCTTTAATACATCTATTACAATAGATTCTGAACAATGGAAGCTATATATTTAAATAACGAAACACAATAATCAACTTTACTTCGTAGAAGATAGAGATGAATTTTGTATAAATTGTCATCACTATTATATACGCGCGTGCAGGTTGTAAATGCAAAATTCATGGGATTTTAAACGCTTCTAATATTTATGCACAATTTAATTGAATATTCAATTACCTACAACAACTGAGCTTTTTATAGTTTTCTTTAATACTTCACGCGTCGGAGTAAGAAAAAAGAATTGTTTCTTTGGAATAAATACTACCTATTAAAAGCTTTCAAAATGTCTGGTAAGAATGGCAGAATTGATTTTTAAATTATGTCGGTATCGGCTAAAGGGAATAATGTCTTACAATGTATTGAATATTAATTTTAATGGGTTTAACATGGTGATGAGTCACCAACGTCTTCATTTATCCATCTTGAAGAAAACTAACCTAAATAAAAAGGTCTTAAAAATACAAAGAGCGACAGAGATCAAGCTATATCAATCGAAATGATGTTCATGTCTTGAAGCATCATACCGTCAAAATCCCAAACCCTTTCGATTTTCTGTATCTTGTAATAAAGACAACAAAATAAGCCAGTGCTGTAAAATCGTTTTGACATTCTGCCCTCCGGTGACACTCGGTGCGCATGCGCGGTTGTCCGCGCTGTATATGGTGCTCACGCGCATATTTATTCATTGGCCTGCGTACGCTGATTCAATGCTAAAACGACTAGGCTTTTATGTTGTTTTTAGGGCTGCCGCCTCCATTTTGGGTTTATGAATTACTTACATATTTGCTATTTTATTTTTTATCTCCATGACAGATTTGTGTACGTATACGTCGGCTTATGTTTTATTTATACGTATATTTACATATTTATATTCGCTTTCGCAATGTCCGGTAGTTTCAGTTTTCTAAAGTGCGATGTAAATTGAGTCAGTATTGGTTGTGTCTGAATTTCCATGTGTTTTAGGACAAAATGTTTTTTTTCTCTCTGTAATAAAGTGTTGAATTTAAAATTCGTATATCGTTATTAGTAGCAGGTGTCTCATAAGTTGCGTAACTCGTGGTACACATTTACCTTAATTTACTTCTAGTTAACGAGATTGCGAAATTGATTTCTGTCTTTAAAAAACTTGGTAATAAACCACATTTTCTTAGACTACTCGTGGCAAAACAGAGAACCAGAACCTTTAGAGAAAAATAACTGTAATGGTCTGTATGACTCTGAACCACTTATCTCTGCCATGTTCATTATGGATTCAGTTTTCTCTCTGAAATCCTATTTACTTTCTAATAAACATATAGGGGTAGAATATATTCCTGCCAGGGTTGCGGGAATGTCCGAAAGGGATACGGGCACCTTGGCAACAGGCAACTGAAGGAACACGGGTGGGTTTTAGTCAGTAAAAGTCTGACACGCCCTTCCGCTCCGCCCAGAGCGGGAGAAGTCATTTGACGATATCCCAGGTTCAAAAAAAAAAAAAAAGTTTTAGAATATATTAGTAAGTAACTAAAATTTTCCTTACGATACTTTAGATTTGGACCACCTCTGATTCTTACATATTTTGGTCCCTCCCTGAAATCTTATTCTGAAAGGCTCACTCTATATATATCTAAGCTCTTAACAGTTTGTCCTACCGTTTTCTCGGCCTATTGCCAGAGTTGTTCTCATTAGTAAACAAACGACGATGGCCCTCATCACTGATATCAATATCAGTGATGAGGGCCATCGTCGTTTGTTATATTTTTAGTTAGCTATATTCAAATATAGCTGTATTAGTGTTACCTACTGGTCATCTGACCTCTGCAAATCGCTAGGCGCTAGGGACTTTAACCGGTTCAAAGCTCATGGTAATTTCGTCTTCATTGTGTTGTTATTGTTCGTATAGCGATTAGGAAACCTATGGAAATTTTTAGGATTGGATGTTTCCAAACTGTCATTATTATTACTTTGCTGTTGCTCACGCTTTCACTCGCGTCCTTACCTATAACTACTTTATATACAGTGGTTATGTGTCAAAGGACGTCTGCCAAGCTCAATCCAAATCCATTCAGCCGTTTTTGGGCTATTGAGTAACAAACAACTTAGAAGATTTCAAGATTCCATAAGTAACGATTACCAACATTTTTCTTACATTAAGTATAAAGTTCCAAATATTTGACCCATCCTTACAAGCTAGACTGAAATTGTACACCTGTTCCGTATTTGAACACAAGAGAACAAGTCGTGATCATAAAAAATACTGTTATTTCAACGACAATTTGCAAAAGACACGGCTTTACTACTAGATCGTAACTTGAAATGCGCATGTTTACACGTTTTTTTGTGAGATTTCTTGTAACTTCAAGTGTGTTGCTTGTAACTTGAGTCAGCAGGGCTTATCTCACACGTTCACACGCACCGATTTGTCGTGTCTGCTTTTTGTCTTTTGAGAGCATGGGGCGAAAATGAAAGCGGTAGCGGTTTATTGGAAGAAGTATAAGGAGAAAATTATGTTGTCATAATAACAAAAATTATCAAATCATTAAAATAGCTGTAAAAAATTATCTAACTAATATTATAAATGCGAAAGTTTGTAAGTATGGATGGATGTTTGTTACTCTTTCATTTAAAAACTACTGAATGGATTTGGATGAAATTTGGCAAACAGATAGTTTATTGCCTGGATTAACACATAGGATACTTTTTATCCCGATATTTTCACGGGATCGAGACTTACGCGGGTGAAACCGCGGGGCGCAGCTAGTAAGATATAATTACCTTAGCAAATGATTAGGATAATACATAAAATTATCTTGCTAAAGTCGCTTGAAGCATAAATTCGCAAAATCTTGGTAGAATCGCTTGACGCTCTTACGTTACATTCACATTAAAATCTTCGTTACCACTTGGGAATCCTTTAAGTTTAAACAAATCACGAAACAGAAGCTATAAATACTTTCGTATTTTCGTGGTGTCTCCTTTTTCTTTATGAACTTTCAGTTTTCAGTAGATCTCTCTATTGGTTAAAATAATATTGTTTCTTGTGTACTAAAATCATATTTTTTTTAACTATTTCTTCTTTAAAAACGTAAGCTCTTCCTACATTCACGATATTTTTTCCCGCGGCCCTTTTCAAATTGACCCTCATGTCTTCGGTCACTTTATTCGTAAGTTAAACACAGACTCAATGACATCACACACTTATAAACCAATGCACTTTATCTATCCTGGTTGCAATTAGGCCAGTCCAGGCAGGGCCGGGCAGGCCAGGGATCGGTCCCTGCATTACCATAAGTGGGGACATAAAAAGGTTCTAATCGTAAAACACTTTGATGCTCGCTCTAATACTAGAGTGGACTCCTACATTGTGTTAGATGGTTTTTATTGATTTTGGAGTATTTATTCATCTTTGTGAGAGAAGTTATGAAAAAAACCTGCGCGAAAGGATATTTCATGTGACTTTAAGGCGAAAGCTTCAGGGTAGCCCGCGAAATTCAAATTTTCGTACGTTTTTTGCTATTTGCAGGCCGGTATCAGGTTGTATGTTGATCTAAATATGATTCGTGATCGTATCAAATATTTATTTATCATAAAAATCATCAATAGGTACAAGTCTATGAGTTCATATAATCCTATTGAATGTCTATTTCATGAAATCATGATATTTGAGGATTAATCAAACATAAGGAGTAGTATTCCTGTATGTAATGATTATAAGAGTGTCCATGGAGTTTCTTGCCCGTTTTTCTCCATAGGAACCTACTACGCTTTGGAATGGGCAACTAGCTTCATCTTTCTGACTGACCGACCCCTTGACAATTCAAAAGTACCTGTAATAGGTTTATTTGAAATAAATGCTTTGAGTTTGAGTTTGAGTTTATAATTTTGTCAAGCCATATTTGCTACGGTCGCGAATCATATTTTCATCAACTTATAACCTGACACTGACTTGCAAATTGCAAAACATGTAAGAAAATTTGAATTTCGCGGGCTACCTTGACGTATCCCTTAATAAATAGTCCGCCGGCATTAAGTCTTTTACTTGTGCATAAAGTTTTAATAAAAAATAAAAAAATGTTAATTATAGTAATGCAGTAGTAACAACCATTCCACTAAAGACAAAACATTATTCTTTTATTAAACTGTTGTATTTTTTTTCCAGGATGGACAACGACTCTTCATGGGTGCCCCAGGCAGCTTCTTCTGGCAAGGTAACGTTACATAAATTAGTAAAGACTTACTAACTACCTAATATAGACTGCATACAGTTTTGATAGCTCCGATAGAAAACAGTAGCTGCGTAGTGAGCTACGCATGGGTGTTTTTTTGTCCCATCGAGGAAGAAATCATCATAGACTGGTTTGAAATTAACTATCACCTTTGGATTGACTACTATAATAATATAGAAACTAGCTGGGAATGCATACAATGCAGACGACATAGTAAAAACAGGATAGTATTTTGTTAATGGTTAACGATTCAGAAATAGAATCACATGATATTATAATCCATGTTTCCTTAAAATAAACTATTGAAATACAGAAGTCATTTAATGGAAACAGTCTATTTAACAAATTACAAATAAAGTATACTCATGGAACTGATCAAAGAAAACGAAAACAGAAACAAACCAACAGGACTGACTCACGACATAACACAATATTCTCCAAAAAAATTAAATTGGAGAGGCATTCCGAATGATAACTGACACTAAAATTATTCACAGGGCGAACGTTATCCATAGATCCGAAAGAATCGTTCTTCTACTTTATGCCGAAAATACCGGAAGAAGGTAACATATCCAGACGTACCGCCAGATTGACATCTTAACTCTTAACAGCAATAACATAGAGAGGCCTCAATTCGCATAATCCTTTATCAACGCCTTGAACATGAACAGTTGTTTTAAATTACATTTTTTTGTTGTTCGAGTATAATAATTTGCAATTTTAACGCAATAACATCTGTTATCATCATTAAAATAAGTCGCTAACTTTTGCTTGCTTTCTAAATTAAGTCATGTTTTCTAACTGATGAAATGTCGATTTTTATGTGTTTTTTTTGTTCAAAATAATGTTCCAAGAGATATTCGTCAAGTGTAAACATTTTGTTTAATTTGAGATAAAAGAAAATGGATAAATAAATTCATATTTTTATACTTGAACATAAAACAATGGATTTAGAATAGAAACTGCTCGCAACTATTGATGGCAGATATGGGCGATATAATATTTGCCATAAATAGCGAAGAAATCATTAGCTTTCCTCAAGTCATGGTGTTCTAAGGTTTACCCTATGGGTTCTACCAGATACCTTCCACATTCTCCAATCTTTAAGAAACCATTAATTTCTTTAATTTCTATAAAAAATTTAGCGGTAGTTGAGTAACGAAAGTTGTGCACGAGAGATTAGATCTTAGTTAGTTTATCCATTTCATATCTTTGTGCTAACAATTTGTCTACTTGGATGATATCATAGTCCACAATCACGATTGCAACAATTTGTGTATTACCTCACGTCCAAAGAATGAAGGACATTTTGAACACATCCAGGCCTAATCATCACAACCACAGCATGTGGATGATCAAATAAATAATAGTTTTAATTTTCGATATTTTCTCATTTTAGTAAAATTATACTTAGTATTAATAACTCCATTTTAAAAGACTTTTTTTTAAGAATATGGTGTAAATAGGAATGACAATTCCCATGAAGTAGTTTTTTAAATCCTGCGGGTTAAATAGGTGTTTATAATACTCAAATGATTTTGTAACCGCAAAAGTGTCCATGCTTTAAAACTAAACTATAAAATTTCATTGGCTTTAGCTCTGACTGAACACAGCTATTTATTGAGATTCAATTGAACATTTTTCATTAATGTAGGTACCTATGCAAGATAAATACAATATTAAATCATTCTGTCAAGTGTGGTTCTACTTTGACGGAAGGACTGTATTGAGTGCATGTTGTGTTATGCCAGAGCCGTTACCAAAATTAATTTTACCAATAATTACCTTATTGCGGTCGCTGTAACAAGGATTTGGTGATATATTTAACATTTATTAAAATATCCCTGAATCTCACGCTTGATATGGTGTGATGAGACCTTTGGTCATATGTATGCTAATAATAACCTAATCAAAGCGTTATACAGACGCCTGTAATATATGACACGACAAGAACGGTGTTACAACCATCATCACATGAAAATGCCGCTCCTGGCTGCTGGATCGCTTGAACATTATCTAATGACAGATCATGGAACATTGTACACGAATGATTGACGTTTTGTGCTGTTTCGATGTTTTAAACATGAGTTTCCTCTGGACGATTTTCTAATCCTCATTTATATTCGATTATTGTCTTGTTTTGAACGCTTCTTATGAAATACATTTCGGGTCATGCTTTTATTGGGCAAAATACCAAACAAGTCAATTCCATCTTCATGCTACTATCACTCAAAAATCGTCCAAATGAAACTGAAAACAGCTCATTTATCAGGTATACATGACTGAATGATCATCTCTATTTTAGGTCAGCTAATGACTCAATCCATGAGCAGTCGCCCAGCCTTGATAGCGACTCCTGAAGCTAGCCCTAGATACGACGACTCTTACATGGGTTACTCCATCGCTGTTGGTGACTTTGCTGGTCAAGGTATTCAGAGCGTTGCTGTTGGAGTGCCCAGAGGAGCTGGACTGAAAGGATTGGTAAGCTAGGCAATTTTTAATGATTACATACTTCTTCGTAATGAATAACTCTTTAGAAATATAAATAATGGTCCACGTTTGATGTTACGGAACCAGCACGCGTAAAAAGAATGGAAGACAAAATTACAGATAGTAGAAAGATTTCTACGGTGCGATGTCAAAAAAGAACCACAAAACACTCACTTTGTTTTGAAAGAGATAATATGTGTAGTATACTTTAGAGAAGAGAAGAGATAGATGTGGTCATGCTACTCGTGCAAGAGCATAGTCAACAATATCGTCTTAAGTGTTTTGAGTTTACATATTACATATTGCCTAATAAAGAAATTTCATTATATTTTCCGACTTTTATCATGATTTGAGAAAAACTCTATTAATTCGAACGATCCCAACTATTTCAGGTTGTACTCTATACTTGGGAGCTCCAAAACATCAAGAACATCAGTGGCTCTCAGATCGGTGCCTACTTCGGATACAGTATTGCTTCAGGCGACATTGATGGCGATGGCTTTGATGACGTCATTGTTGGTGCCCCGATGTTCACCAGGACTAAGACTGATGGGTTTGAACATGGAAGGATCTATGTTATCTATCAAGACAAAGATAGGGTAAGATTTTTTTTTAAATATTTTTTTGTAACAAACTCGTTACAATACTGTTATATTATAGAGGTACTACAGCAGACAATGCCCTGTCATCATATCGACTACTTTTACTTATACAAGAAATATAATTGTTCTTGAATAATATAAACGTTTTCTTGTCTTTTCAGTCATTCACAAAGAGCCATGCTAGGACCGGTGAGATTTCTCGAGGCAGATTCGGTTTGGCAGTCACTTCGCTTGGAGACATCAACTACGACGGTTTTGGAGGTAAGACAAAAACAGGAGAAATAATAGTTTTATTTAATTGAAATTCTTTACAATTAGAGAATATCTTTACGGAAGTATTCATTTCATGGAACCTTAAGTCGTGTGCTATTCTGTAAAGTTGACTTCATACCTCACTCATGTGATTGAAACATTTCGAAAGCGTCATTAATCAAAAAATGAGTCGACCACGATTTGACATTGTTTGAATTTCAAACTTATTCTCAGAACAACATCACATAACATTTTAAAATCTTCCTTTCGGTTTCCAGACATAGCCGTCGGCGCTCCCTACGGCGGTGAGAACGGCCGCGGCGTGGTCTACATCTACCACGGGAGCGAGATGGGCATCCATGAGAAGTACTCCCAAGCCATCACTGCTGAAGAGATCTCTCCGACCCTGTCCACCTTCGGCTTCTCTCTGTCAGGAGGAGTGGATCTGGATAATAATAATTACACGGACTTAGCTGTTGGTGCTTATAAGTCTGATAGTGTTGTGTTCTTGAAGTAAGTATTCCTTCTATATTTTGTGAATGAGTTCGTCGTTATGTAAAGTAATATCCTTTACAACTTTGATTTTATTGACAAAAGCCAGTTTTTCTCCCAAAGTGGTGGGCATAGATGAGATGTATGGTACAAATCAGGGACTTGAAACGACTCAAAATAGTGTTAGGATAACGTTACCTAAAAGCGTTATGTACAGATTCCGTTACTATTTACGAACTAATTTCTTGGCAATCTATCGAAACTAAATCTTCAACTATTCATTTAGTTACGATCCGGGTGGAGCGGTAGAAATTATGGTTACTGGAACTACACGTAACGCTATTATAACGTTATTTATAACGTTTCAAGTCCCTGGTACAAATCGCTCACAACTTTCGCATAATTATGGGTTGCGTCAGTCAATTTTATGCGTGCTAAGGAGTGAGCCTATTGCCAGACATATATCCAGATTACAATTCTGAGAATTTTTGAGTGAAAATAAAACACATTACCCAAGCTGAAGATGAAACGTAAGACCAACTCTCGACAGGAGTCGATAGTGACCACTAAAACAACAAGTCTAATCTATCAAAGATTTAATTTTATTATTATTTATTTTATTTATTCCTACGTAATTATGTAACACTGTCTCGTTGGTCTATTGGTTGCAAGCGCTACTACTGGGCACGGTTCCTGGGTTCAGTTCCCTGGTCGGGTTTTTCTACCAGGAATTTCTCAGTAGCAGCCCAGAGTCTGGATTTGTACCCAATTTGATGGCATTAGGCCGCCCCCTATTAAATCGGAATTAAACATAACTGGCAAAATGTTGATTTATGTAGATACACTTCTGGCCTTCGTGGAACACAGATGTAATTTTGTGGAAAACACATTATTAACTGACTTTTTAGCAAATGTAATACTAAAATGTTGAATTTTTTCCAGATCTCGCCCCGTAGTAAAAGTATCAGCCGACGTCAAGTTCTTGGGAGATAGCAAGTTAATCTCGTTGACAGACAAGAAGTGTCAACTGGAAAATGGCACCACGGTTGCGTGCGCACAACTCATGTTCTGTTTGACCTACGGAGGCGTTAATGTGGATCAGCAGATTAGTAAGTGTTTTGATTGTAGTGTTAATATCCATATCATTGGTTACATCCTCCTTTACGTTCCCAAGATTTCTTTGACTTAACTTATTTGAACCATCAATACTATGAAATGATTCTTTATAGGCAAATTTGTCAAACATGTCTCTTCGTCCTGTTTTAGATATCTATCCTACTATATTATCGTCCTTATTTTCATTTTCATTAATATTATTATCGTCAAGCACATCATGTACAATTTGAACAAAATTGAGAGTCACAATAATTTGTTATTTGTTTCCAAGCGGAGGGATATATCTGCTATTTCGGTGAGTGGTCGAAGTAGCGCTAATTGGTACCACACAAAACCAAAACCACCCAAAGAACACTTTAATAACAATCATTTTTATCTGACACTTAAAAAGTGTCTGATAGAGATGACGAGATTATTAGTAGAATTATGAATTGTAAATATTTGTCATCAGTGTTAGTTGTTTATGTGACTGCACTCAATGTTAATGTTTTACACGACAATATTTTGAAATGTTAAAGCCATTATTGTTCCGTTGCGGAAAAGGTATGGTGCTCTTTGTCCTGAATAAGTCTATCTCTCTCTCGCACTGAAACAATAATGACACAAACACGTCATGAATGTCATATACTTGTATCTAATTAAACATTAATCATTTCTTTACCAATCTTCAGAATTTGAGGTGACCTTGGACCTGGATTCTCGTCAGAAGACTACGAAAAGGCTGTTCCTTTCAGAGAGAAGAGAGACTGTTTATAAAACGCAGATACTGCTAACACAAGGACAGCAGGAATGCAAGGATATTGTTGTGTATTTAGACGTGAGTAACCCGTAACTGATATTTTTATATGATTTTAAAAAATAACCGCCAGTTACGTATTAGTTACTACTCAAAGTGAAAGATTCCGTAGTTATGATTATATTTACACATGCACACTATTTGATTGTATTTCATAAAGATACTGTGAAAAATAAACGATATTTCTGCGATTGTTACCGAAAATAATTTAAAACTATATATAATACTACGTTTCTCAGGAACGGGTCGAGGTAAGTATTAATATTAATGTCAACTTGATTGCAAAATATATAAAGTCTGCGGTTCCTTGGACGGGTAAAAAATTCAATGTTTTAACATTCAAAGTTTAAAATACCTGTTCCTTCTAATTGCAGGATGAGATCCGTGACAAGCTGACTCCCATTGAAGTGAAGATGTCCTACGACCTGGTGACGCAGCCGTCTGGTAACCTTGTGCCGCCAGTCCTGGACCAGACCAGGAGCATCGTGCACGCAGACTCGCTGAACATCCAGAAGAACTGTGGACCTGATAACATATGTATACCGGACCTGAGGATGTCTGCTACAACGTGAGTTTTCTTGCTATTGAAAAAAGCTGGTCAAGTTTTCAAGATCGTTGCAGTCCTTGCGAAGCGCGGTTTTACCTGCCAAACAGATTTTTTTAACCTCTAATGATGCTCTCTCGGACTAAAAGAAGTTTATTTATTTTCAAGTCTATTTCAACTACACAGGGTTTATTTATTTATATATACTTTTTTTATACACCAGAAAATATTACATAGCAAAATCGAAACATGCGCCTCGCAAGATCTGCGTCGCCCCTTATGGTACTGACACACGTCATGCTTTTGCCAAGCATGCTTATACCACAAAAGCATGTTATTACTGAGATAGCACTACTTTAAGTATGAGTGTTCAGCACCTTAAATAATGTGTTAGTTTTAAGCATGCTCGATGTATGTGTCTGTACCATAGAAGGTTATTGCATGTATGTATGTAAATCATTGTGTGTCTGCTTTTTCTTTCTTTATAATTGTGTATTAACATGTATTGATGTAATAACTTTCTAATCTATTTCTATTATTATGTTTATAATTTTATTATTTCCTACTTATATGCCTTTGGTTTATCAACCATGTAGATTCTCCAAAAAACTACATTTATCAATCTACCCAAGAAGCTTTGAGCTGATCTGATTATTAAATATCAAGAAATTACAGGTCTGCGAATTAAAAGTTCTCTTAAAACTTTTATATTATCATTGTGTTCTCAAAACATTTTATTTTGCTCATTTTAAATTTGGTCACCACGTCAGGTTTTTTGGTTTGTCCCTTTACAACATGTCTTTTTAAATTCTCTTACATGTAATTAACCATTTCATTAACATTAAAAAATAACACTGTAAATTCTGTATTAAAAAAAGCTTTCTTTCTTTCCGCACTGTTTTCTTCTTTCCTCTTTCTGAATTCCACTATTTGCTAGTATTACTGTATCCGCGTGGATATGGAAAAAAATATAGCGTTTGTTTGTACTTGCAATAAACGTTTGTTTGTAGTTGCAATAACCTCATCAGAATATCAGGGCATATTGTCAAAATAAACTACATAATATATTATTTAGATAAATCTCTTTCCGATTTTTTTTATTTATAATTTTGAGTAATTATTTATTGTTTATGTTACTTACTGCTTATTATTTAACAATTTAACCTATAGGTAGTTTGGGACCTTTTTTACATAGCTTGCTTATTATACGTAATACTACCACCTAATGCCATATAATAAATAATAACGTTAACAAATTGTTCTAATAATTCGATAATTACCCCTGCTTTGTATGGAACTGCCCTTCAAAAAAGAGGTCAAAATGTATCTCAGAAACTACTCAACCGATTGAGATAAAGCATATCTCAATTTCTAAGCTAGACTAGTCCTACTAATATTATAAATCTGAAAGTTTGTGTGTTTGTGTGTTTGGATGTTTGTTACTCAATCACGCAAAAACGGCTGAATGGATTTGGATGAAATTTGGCAAACAGATAGTTTATAACCTGGATTAACACATAGGATACTTTTTATCCCGATATTCCCACGGGATCGAGACTTACGTGGGTGAAACCGCGGGGCGCAGCTAGTAGTTATTTCTCAGTTTATGCGGGTAACAAAACGAATATTGATTCGTGTTTTCTAGTTTTTCTAGCCGATTTTAGTGAAATTCTTTTTAATATACAGACTTATTTCTTTTGTTCCTACTAAGCATATTAATTATGCACGGTACAGCCCTTCGTATCTAGTTCTGTAATAGTACTTTGTACCTACTAACCAAATATGTGTTTAGATTGTGCCTTGTGAGTGTTTGTGTTTTAAGTGTTGCTCGTTCTAATCCTTTCAAATAAGTACTGTGTTGTCTTAACCTTTCTTCGTGAGGTGGTGGATGTCATAAATGTAATAACCTTTTATATAACTCTAATTATATTAACAAAAAAATAAAACAATCGACAAAAAACCATTCGCAGACCTGTATTCTTTTCCACAGCCCCTCAATCAACTACGTGTTAGGATCTGGAGAAAACGTCAAAATTGACGTCAAAGTGGAGAATTCTGGAGAAGATGCCTTCGAAGCTGCTTACTACCTGGTCATACCTTCAGGAGTCACCTACGCTAAGATGGAACGCTTGGATCAGGACACCGCTGATACTCTGATATATTGCTCGATTACCAACAGGTTTGCTGACGGTAATAGCACCCTGAAATGTGATTTAGGAAATCCTATGGCTGGTGGACAAAAGGTGAGATCATTTTTCGATTTTTGTATTTAAAGATGCCTAAGAATTATGTGTGAAAACAGTATAAAGATCCATTTTCCAATAATTTATTCAATTAATTTAGATTTACAAAAACCTTTTAAATGAGTACCTGACATTGATTACCAACAATAAAGTACATATTTCATAACTAGCTTTTGCTTATTTACTCTTCCAGGTAAACTTCCGCCTTTTCTTGGAAGTGGACTCCCACGTTACATCCCTGAGTTTCGACATGGAAGCCAACTCCACAAACGTGGAACAAGGCACCATGTATGACAACAACATGCATATGAACATCGGCGTCGTTGTCAAAGCTCAGCTGTCTATCATTGGGTAAGTTTACGAGACTATTGCTGCAGTAGATATGGACAGGGGGTTCTACCAAGTGGACGTATTTTCAGAATGGTTCATTCATTTATTGGAATGAAAATGTAAAAGGTTTTTCGTACAATGCGTCTAAGTAATATTAAGAATCATTGTCTTGTTTAAGAAACTTGGAACACGATGACATGAGATTTACCTAGTCCAGTTTATATGGATGATGTTATAAAAATATCATATCAGCATTTTTTTATAATGGTTCCAGTATTATTAAAGAAAAGTTCAGAAATGCTCATTACAATTGTATCACTTACAGAACTTCAGATCCGCCGGAGCTCCATTACAACGCGTCACTCTACGATACAGCAAACATCAAGGATGATACTAAACTGGGACCACAAGTGATTCACAAGTACAACATAAAGAACGAAGGACCTTTCACTGTTGAAGAGTCGGAGATATACTTCATGTGGCCATACCAGACTCTTGAAGGTGAGATAACAACTATAGCTACTAAACCAACGACCAATAATGTTAGCAACAAAAATATGGTACATAGTTACATTGAAATAATCTCCATTAGGGGCAATATAACGCCCTTCGAAGTTCGTCCTGATAAGAAAAAATAAGAAGTATTTACATGAAAACTAAAGAAATCAGTGTTCGATTCTGCATACTAAAATTCTATTTAACATTTCAGGCGAGAACCTGATGTATATGCTGGTGCAACCGCAATGGCTGGGCAATGTCAAGTGTGACGTGGCAAGACATGTCAACCTTGAGAACCTGTTCGTCCAGAATCCTTATGCTTTTCTACTGGGAAAGGAGAGAGAAGGTTCGTTAACTATAACAACCGGTATTTCGATTTTAAAAGTCGAAGGAGTTGTGCAATCTGTTTCGAATTTCTTCCACGATTTTGTATTACAAATTAATTTGTCCTTACCAAGCCGTTAACAAAATTTTTGTGTGATTCTAGCTATGATGAGCAGCGAGTTCTACAGTGCATCACAAACGTCAGGAGGTGGTGGATATTATGGACAAGGTAAGTTATAATTAAGTAAAGATTTTAAAAAAATATTATGACGTGTTACGTATCTATAAAACCATCGCTTTATTTTTACAGTTTATTGGGAACAGTCGTCCAGCAGTGGCCAAGTTAACTCCCAGGCTGGCGGAAACGCTGGAGGTGCGACCATCCAAGGAGGTTCCGGCTATGGAACCGGACAAAGCAGCGGCTCCGGCTATGGTACCGCACAAGGTTCCAGCAGTCACTCTAGTGGAAGCTCAAGCCATTTCAGTAGCAGCTCCAGTTCTAGCGGTAGCCAAAGTGGTAGTGGGCAAATCAGTGGCAGCCAGGGTAGTAGTGGACAGTTCAGTGGCAGCCAGGGTGGCAATGGACAATTTATTGCCGGTGGTCAGAATGCCAATGGACAATTTGGTAACAATCAGGGTGGCAATGGACAATTTACTACCAGCCAAAGTGGCAGTGGACAATTCAATAGCAACCAAGGTTCCAGTGGACAGTTTAGTGGCAGCCAAGGATCCTTCAATGGAAACCAAGGTCATGTCGATGGTCAAAAACAAGGCGAGTTTGGCGGTACTTACTATTTCAACAAGACTTGGACCAATTCTAATGGCGCAGCCTTGACTGCTGAAGAAAAGGAAGAAATCCAGAGAAAACTCGCTGCTGCTATAGCTTCTGGAAGTATTGACCAGGTTGCCTTTGGACAAGGCGCTCAGGTAGTGAGGGTGAGGAACAAGACCATTGTGTATGATGCGAATCATAATATTATATCAGAAGTAGAGACAAGTACTGAGTATGGAAACCTTGGACACGAAGGAGAGCCTGGAAGCTCTTTCAATGTGTAAGTGTTTTTTTATTATATTTTCAAAATTAAACTCCAGCGTGTGATATATTGAAGATATTTCTAGTGTTACCTTCTTTTGAATAAATATTGTTTTATCTTTCCAGATATGCTAACCAAGGCGGTGTCAACCTAGCATCATCACAAGGTCATTCTCAAGGCGGTTATTCCCAGGGTTCGGGCGGTTACAACCAAGGATCGAACGTGTACCACCAAGGAGCAGGAACCTATAGTCAAGGATCAGGCAACTATAACCAAGGATCGGGAGGCTACAACCAGGGATCAGGAAACATTAACCAAGGTTCAGCGACCTACAACCAAGGTTCTGCAACCTATGGTCAAGGATCAAGGGGTTTTGGGCAAGATTCAGGTCAAGGCGGTTTCGTTCACGGCTCTTGGGCAACTACAGAAACGGTCAACCCTGATATTTCGAAAGCTGGTTCTTCTACCTTCAGGGGATCCTCAAGCGTTACTGTAGTTGGTGATGAGGAAGAAGATAACCTCGAAGGTTTCGGAACGTACGCCGCGTATAATCCTAATAACGAATTCAGATATGGTATTGCTGATGTAAGCGGCAGTTCTGGTGGAAGTCAAGGAAGCTCTGGTGCTAGTGGAGCTGGTGCTGTACATGGTGGAAATTATGCAGCTGGAGGTGGAAGTCAACAGGCTGGAGGTGGTAGTTTCCAGGCTGGAGGCGGAAGCTACCAAACGGGCGGTGGAAGTTATCAGAGGGGTGGAGGTGGATACTCTTATTCTTCATCATCAGGTAAAACTTTTATTTTTGCATTAGCATGTACACCTTTATCTGTTAACGAGGTCTGTTCTTGCGCTTGATGGGTTTTAAAAACTGATCTGGTTGTAATTCTACAGGTGGTCACACATCATACAGCACGCAATCAGGCGGTGGTTACAGCTCTTCTACTGAACGTCGCGAGAACACCAGGAGACGACGACAGGACGAAGTAAGTCTTTGAACTATTATTCAAACATTCTTACCATAACAGTATTTAAATTTAACGCAAAAGAAAGACAGGAAAAGACTCATATTGTATTGTACAGTCACGAGTAAAAGTACTTTAAAATTACGGAAGATTCAAAAGCAATTTCAAAAGTATTGATAGCAACTTTATGATGTTAGGAACTTATTATTCAAAACCATACTGTTATGAAATAGGTATTTATTCAAAATATGCTTGCTTACAGTGGGAGTGGGACTGAATAAATCTGTGCACTTTACCATAGGAAACTGTGATGATGATAAAATTATGATGTTAACTATTCTCAATCCAGGTGGACCCACAGCTGAAGAAGATTCTGGAGAAATGTGAAGAGAAGTACAAGTGCGAGGTGCTGAGGTGTACCACCGGTCGCATGGTAAAGGGACAGGAGGCCTGGTTCGCGTTCAGATCCAGGATCAACGCGACTGTGCTTACCGAGGTAAGACTATAAATTAAAGCTTAGTGTTATTAGAGTTAGGTTATAGAGGACAAGTCACAAGGTCCATTATCTTAAACATGTTATAAACGACAATCCTGTTATGGCTACTGCCGGTATGTAGTGTGTATAGAAAGGATTTGAATAAATTGACATAGGCTGGAGCCTAAGACATACAGCACAGTATCACTCATAACCACGGATATCGAGGGATATGGCTTGGAGGCGTGGTACATGTCGCCTGCAAGCGTTCAAACTGACCCTATATGCGCCTGATGCCGCACGTGTGCGCACCGTGTATTCTGTTTCTATCGAAACGTGTCACTGTCATTTCGTATTTTTACAAAATGCCGAATTGTGCCGTGCTTATTTGCAAAAATAGGACAATTACAACAAACCTTAAGACAAGTGGCGTGTTCTACCACCGATAAGTAAAAAATCAAAGCAATCATTATAATATTTAAGGATTTTATAAATATTTAATTGTGACATTTCAAAACAATGCATTAGTGGTGTGCAGCGCTGAGGTATGGATATCGATAATTGTAACTAACAATTATCGACGATTCTTACGGATTTATATAATTATTACGAACATTTGCTAATTAATCTATATATACTTATGAATTCATTATTAATATTATAAAGCTTAAGAGTTTGTTTGAACGCGCTCATCTCAGGAACTACTAAAAAATGATTTTTGTGTTGGATAGTCCATTTAACGAGGAAGGTAATAGGCTATATAACATCACGCTACACTACGACCAATAGGAGCGGAGCATACATGAAAAAGTTGCAAAAACGGAAAAAAATATTCCTTTTTGAGAGCTTCCGTTGCGTGCGCTACGTAAACAGTTTAAGTTACGCAAATATCATGTATGATGGAATTGTTCCTCTTTAAAAGTTCTCAGTCCGCGACAGCACGTCTATCTTTTAAGATTGACTCACTATAACCTTTTTTTTATGCTAATCAAATTTGTAAGAAATTAATGCTTTATTTCCGAAGGAGTTTTATCAACATAATATTAACTCTTATTCAAATAAATAGTTTTAACATCAAGGGTATTTATGTAGCAGTAAAATACTTTATAATTCATTCGAATCGCACATTTAATTTCGAAGTTATCACAAGTATAAAAATGCAATACGCCAACCGTTCGACGCCGGCAGCCGCCGCCGCACCGCCGCGACTTTCCCTACTCTATAGAAGAGAGGATGGGCACTTGAGTAGACCATGACCTGGAATAGGACATAGGATACGTTTTATCCCTATATTCCCACGGGACCGTGAACGACCTACGCGGGTGAAACTGCTACTAACTGAAACTGTTTTATACTAGCTGTGCCCCGCACAGCTAGTATAAAATAATATTATTGAAGTTTGTTTATCGAATCGATCTTCATCTAAGGCCCCCGGAATGGAAATTTTATGAGGAGAGAAATTTATAGAACCATAACACTTGTTTTATTCGTAAATAACACGGTTTTTTTTTTTGAAAAAACATAGTACATATTTTACACATCGATCTAGTTATTTCAGCCGTTTTTTTTGTAGAGGTGTTATTTTTATGCATTTTATTTCAGTTTTAAATGACTTTTGAACTATAAATTAGATTTTACTTAATTTGGTTTTAATTTCGTCAAAATACGGCCAAAAATGCTTCTCTTTTTTGCAGTCGGTTTTCATCATAGGTATCCGGTTTTCATCGATATTTTTATCGATCAAATATTTATATCAACCCCTCATTCCTAGTTGAGGCTAGAGTTGCTTGTGTGCGTACAGTCTCTGTATCTATACTTTCTAACGCCAGCCCCTTTTGAGCATGTGTGCAGTAAATAAAAACAAATGTATAGTTGTGTGAGTGCGATAAAAGCATAATGTGTGCCGTACCTATTTATTTTGCTTTTGTGTGAGTTTCGGGAGTGGGGAAAAGGTGGCGACACTTGAACTCGAACAAATATAGATAGAAGGCATATCTCCGGATATCTATGCTCATAACAATAATTCGTTACCCCCAGATCTCCAAAGACCGCGCAGTAATCCTGTCCACCCTGGGCGCGGCCCGCGTGTGGCGCCTGCCCATGGTGGGCCGGCCGGCGCACGCGGCGTGGCGCACGGCGGAGGCGCACACGGCCGTGACGCCGCAGCTGGAGGCGCTGGGCGGCGCCGGCATCCCGCTGTGGGTGGTGGTGCTGGCCGCCGTCATCGGCGCTCTGCTGCTGCTGCTGCTCATTTTCGCGCTGTATAAAGTGAGTTCATTCAAAATACATGTATTTTAGCTGAATTTCATTTCACTGCTGAATATCAGTGCATTTTGCCAGTTCAGTTCCATTCTCGTGTTATAACATGAATAGAAGGCGAACCCTTTTCGTTTACAGAGCACAAATTCAGACAACATGCTGAACATACAATTTATTTACTGACAACTCAATGACACTGCTTGAACTGGGGATGAAATGCTCAGTCACCTTTGTGGCCAAACGAGACAGCAATAAAATAATGCAATTTACTACCGTCAAAAAAATTCTTCCTTAACAATCCTTTATACAAATTCCAGTGCGGATTCTTCAAGCGCAACCGCCCCTCGGACCACGCTGAGCGACAACCTCTGAACGGACGCGACGAGCATCTTTGATATCCGACCACTGAGATAGGCGCGACGTCCGACACGGGCGGCACGTCGGACGCCGGCCGGACGTCGGACGCAGGCCGGTCGTCCGATTCGGACGGTAGTTCATCAACCGACGCCGCCAGTGACGTTACCAGTCGCGATTCCACTAGCTTCGACAGGTACTGACATCACAAAGTCATCGTTTATAAGTTTTAAATGACGACACTGTTTCATGTCGCACTGATTTCTGCCGTTTTAATGATGGCAGGAATGAGTGCGATATTTTATTAATTTATTTATAAAATTAATAAAAAGTTGGGCTGTAACTTTTATGTTTGGATAATAATTATAAATATAAAAAATACAGCCTATTAGAAAGGTAGGTCCGATTTGATTGTATAAAAATACTTGGGAGTCATATTTTATAATGCAATAGTTTTACCTCATGACTTAACGAATTTTCTTCCCCCAACTTTTCATATCTTTTTTACAAAGAAGATGAAAGGTTCGACATTTTTATTAATATTTGTACTTCTATTCTTCTATTGTAATAAAACTAGTCACGATTAAACAATTAATTTTCGGACGCCATAATAGAAATTTAAAAAAAAATGTGGGCTGAGGTTTGAAATGACTCATTTTGGATAAATTATAATTAAAATGAATAATTTAATAATTATTATAATTTATCCAAAATGAATAAATTGTATTAAAGTGTAAAATGAATGAAAGATTAAATCTTGTCGTGTGATAAATGTAAAAACGTGTGTATGTATGAGAGTTGTTGAAAATGTGATCTAAGTTAATAATTAGGTATTTACTAAATGCGGTAGATAACATAATTTGTTGGAGGTGTATCGAGTAGTTGAATCAATTATATTATAAGTAACTAAATTGTGGTAGAAAAAATGTAGTCACGTGTGAAATGATTTATTTTTTAATTAGAAAAATAAAGAATCTCTTATTCGATACACCTTTGATTTATATTTCGAATCCAGAGCTAATGGTCTATAATGTTACTAATAAGGTCGCTTTACATAAATAAAATTTATATCTAATAATTTTGGGAGGCATCATCTCAATAAATATCAATAACGGTTCTTTATACCCAGCTGAGGTAGATCTCTCAAAGTGCTAAACTGAGTATAAAAGAACCTGTACACTCTAAATAATAGCAATAAAAAACATTGTTCTAATTTAAGTACCGACGACATTTACAAAGTGCGCAAATAAATTGTAGTAGCTTTTGCAGTAAAATTAAGAAAAATCCATGGGTACCTATATATTTTTGAATAGCTGGGTAATGTAGTATTCACATAGTGTGCCTTAGCGATACATATCGTGGTAGCTTTTATGCTTAATATACCTACAAATTTTAAAATTAAAAAAAATCCTAAAGAACTGTATTATGTGCCTTCTGAAACTGCCAGTTACTAATTAAATATATTAATGTAAATATTTTAGATTATTATTATTTTTACAAAGAGACATTTTTTCACAGAACAATATAATAAAGAGTGTGTAGAATTTTGGCAAAATGTTTATCTGAATAAAATTGAATTGTACTTAATAAGTTTTTAGAATTATATAAAAATAAAAAGTAAGATGAAATAAAAAAATAATCTTAATAGTTGTTTATACAAATATAGCCATTGTGAAAATCGTCTTAAAAAATATAGTTGTTTAAAAAATTGTTTAAAGTATTTTATCACTCAATGCCAATATGTTTTTATTTCACTTCTGTGAAAAAATGCCAAGTCCACTAATAACGCATAAGCATTGTTACATTTTGTAATTATTTTTAATTATTTATTTTTACATTTTAACTATTATGTATACAGCTTCTACTTATAGTTAATTTTTAACTAAAATCGTTTAGATGCCATACAAATGTGTAATAGTTTATATTATTTTGGTTGTTTTATCTCTCGGTAATAATTTCTTTGCATTTACCAAAAAATGAACTCGTAATAAAATTTTTTGTTTTTAATTTTAACCCAATTTGTTTTATTTCTTAACTACAAAGGGATTTTTTTTATTTTTATTCGGAGTTTTACATATTATATTTATGTATTTTTGCCCGCGACTGTACCTACACTACCGTACCCCGCGTATAGAAAGGGATGGGCACGCGAATACGCGATCCTCGCATTCATATGTCACTCGATTTTGACTACATCTTATAGAGACAATGCTTTTCCGCCAAGCAAAGAGCACAAAATAATTGTAGCGATTGTATTCGGTACCGGACATAAGAGCCCTCTGGCGAAGCAACGAGATAAACCGACCAAGCTCGCGCTCGCAGATTAAATTAACTCGTACAGCCAGCAGAGGAAGCTGCAGATAATTACTTTGGAACTTAAATACCTACTTAAGTTATGCCTGCGGATATACGCGTATCCTGAATAATTCTGATAGAACTTAGTGTTCTTTTCGGAGCGTGTAAAGTCATGTATCATATAAAAATATTTCGTAAGAATATAAGTAGACATGTACAAACACGCAAAAATACTTCTATACATTTTATTACTACTTACTATTCTCATATTTTGAATGTCGCTTTGCATGCGAAGTGTTCCCAGGTAATTCAGAATATGGATCAAATAGATTTTAAATGAGATACTTAATGACAATGATGAAAATGAGTAGTGAGTAAATGCCGGGCAACAGGACCAGCAATTATTTTTAAAAATAAATCTATGTTTAACAAAGATATACCTACCTATTTCATTTCTATTTCAATATCAAATGCAAGAGAAATAAATAATTTTGTATTTTTTTAATTATCAATGAAATAGAATAGAAATAAATTATGTTTTAGTTTCCAACCCTACTAAGCAATGTGGTCCGTAAATCTTGGCGCGCAGTGTTTCTCAAACGCCTGTCTGTCTGATGGGCGCGGGCGCGACTGCGAAACGGAAATGATATAAAGATACTCGTTCAAACACTACATTTGTTTACCGATCTCATCTCGATTCTAGATGGAGATAGAACGGTTTGAATCTTTGAACGCTTAGAACGGTTTGAATCTAAGAACGGTTTGAATGTTTCGAATATTTATAAGAGATCTTTTATAAAGGAAGAGAGTGATTTGAGTTTAAAAAACCGGCCAAGTGCGAGTCGGACTTGCACACGAAGAGTTCCGTAGGTACCACCGTACAATATTTAGGTAACAGTACAATATGACATATTTTTTAGCAAAAAAACGCTGAATAAAACACCGTTCTTTTTGTTATTATAGCAGCAATAAAAATATACTCATCATCTGCCTGGCCTGTTTCCAACTATGTTGGGGTCTTCCAGTCTAACCGAATGGAGCTGAATACCAGTATTTTACGTGGTGCGACTGCCTTTCTAACCTCAATAACTCAGTAACTGGGTAATACGATATTATACCCCTTGGCAAAACTGGTTGTCAGACTTTCGGTCTTCTGACGACCCGTAACGACTGTCAAAGATCCACAAATGACAGCCGGGACCAAAATTAGAAATAAAAATATACTAGACAATAGAAATATACTATCTATGGAAATTTCAACTCTCTACCTATGGTTCATGAGATACAGCCCACTGACAGACAGACGGACGGACAGCGGAGGCTTAGTAATAGGGTTCCGTTTGGCACTCTAACTGGTACGGAACCCTAGAAAAGTTAAAGAAAATGAAGCACTAAGTTCTATGCGAAGGAGGAAATCTCAACACCTTTAGCATTTTGAAATTATATGATGAAATAGTGTATCCTTACTCGATTTGTAATTAGGTAATGATTCAAACTTGACAGATGTTCTCATTTTAACATGAGCTAATCACGAGCCATCTAGTCTGTGTTCAACAAAATCAACAGTAATTTATTATATTGCAAATTGATAAATTAGGTCATTCTTAGTTACAACAAGTGAAAGATACACAAGTTGCTAGTCAGCTTTTCACCACCAGAACCCACAAACTCCACCCAGTCATCCCAGTCCTTGTTAACACCACTTTTAACGATCATTTATTTATTTATTTATATATACTTTATTGTACACCACAAAAATATATAACAAAAAAATAAATAATAAACACTACAAAATATACAATGGGCGGCCTTATCGCTATCCGCGATCTCTTCCAGGCAACCTTGGAATGGACAGTGATTTGCCTGGACATTAAATGGGGCTGTCGTAGGTGCAAATAATAAGTATAGAATATACTAAAATAGATACACATATACATACATATCCTAAATAATAGATAGGTACATATATAAATACATACGAAATAAGTATATCGATCATTTTGGCCTTAGCACGACTGAATCCTTGAGCTAATCAGTTTAAATTCCAACTAATCACAGTTTAAAGTTCATTGTTATTATCGTGTTTATAATTGCTTTACTACGAACTCGATATACTTCGTTTTTGGTCATATCTGTCTGTATGCGAATCCAAAAAAAATAATTTTGCACTCATAAGTAAGTCATAAGTTTCAATAAAGTACTCATAAATGGTGTTTTTAGTATCGTTTTATATCGCGGAATTGTACCGCATGCAGAAAATTTCACGCAGCGTGACACACGCTAGCCTACGATCTAGTTTTTGCGGGCTGCTATGCGTTGCGGTTGTCTACAATGGACGACAAACCCCTCGCGGGGCTGCTGCCCAGGATCACGCCCCGAGTCCCGCATTTCAATAAATACTTGTACGAAAAGGACATTTGCGGGGGTTACACGTGCGGGGCGGCAATCCCGCATGCGTTATGAAATCCGCACGATATTATAAACACCCTAAGTCCTATTTTCCATTGTTATTACGGTTTGTGCCTTACGGTTTTCAAACTGATCAACTTCCACCGTCTCACCTGATACAGTTGAATATCAATATTTTTTATGGAGTCCCCACACAACCCAATTACAGAGTAAAAACAAAATTTTAAGGTCCAAGGTTGCAAGGATCCGTCGTCTGATTTTCGGGCTTGTTTATCATCCGTGAAACCTGTCAGACGGGACCAACGCCGAGGTATAAGCGATTTCCTAAATTATTAATCAGGGTTAATACATAAATAACATAACACAACATCAAACCTGTACCTAACCCTGGAAGAGATAGGCGGAGGAGCATTTATAGGTGGGCCACATAACGCCTGTAATATTATTGCTTTCCATGCAGTAGAAAGCGAGCCTATTGAAATAAAGAAGAAGAAGAGAGAAAATACATATATTTCGCTCAGACTAAAAGGTACACAATGAATAATAAAAAGGTACATAATGATAATATAGCAGATGAGGCAGCAGATAAAAAAATCGTAAGAAATTAGCAGGAAAGCGACATGGCTGCGACAAAAAGGTCCAGTTCGAAAAAATGCCATACAACTATAATAGGCCATCATTGGCTATTGCCATCATTGAGGCTTAGGCGTTTATTGTAAGTGTTCAATAAACAACTTCAAAAAATTTACGAATGAATATACAGGGTGTTAGGGTAGACACCGTTATCCTTGAAACTAGTGGTTTGGTGTCATCTATAATATACTTTTTCTAAGGGGACCAACTTCGAAATCGCAAAAAAAAAAATCTGCTGTTCCATACATCTGTGTTCACTTAAATCGACAAAATGTATGGAACAGCTGATTTTTTTTTTGCGATTTCAAGGTTGGTCCCTTAGAAAAAGTATATTTGATACCAAAGTTTATATGATACCAAACCACTAGTTTCCACCCTTTTCACCCTGTATACAATATACAATTTATTTTACACTAAATTTTCTTATTTTAAATCCGTCATATTGACGTGTATCAGTTTGATATATTAAAAGTATCCTATGTGTTAATCCAGGTTTAAACTATCTGTGTGCTAAATTTCATCCAAATCCGTTCAGTCGTTTTTGCGTGAAAGAGTAACAAACATCCACCCGTCCATCCATCCATCCATCCATATTTACAAATTTTCGCGTTTATAATATTATATAGTTAGAAGTTAGATATACTCACCTACGGCGAGATCGAGATTGTCATCGACTCTCATTCCAGGTCGCCTATAGCGCAGCTCGAATATGCGCTCCATGAAAGCGATGTCCCACAGGATCCACCTTCAAAAAAACCGTACATTTCTTTCTTGTAGGTTTAACTGTCCTTCCGGAGCGAGTAATGTATGGGACTTCTTCCATCTTCTCGTCTGTGGCTACTAGTAGTATGTGAGCAGCCTTCAATCAATCCACTGCTTTTCGGGTGGGTAATCGCATCTTGAAAAGTTTGCCATGTTTCATAAGGCGCCTCGTACGGCGGTGTATATCACTTCCATGCACGATCTACAAGCTAGTAGCTATAATTGTTTCGGTACGTAGGTGATGGACGTGCGGTGTCTCATTGATGCATCTGCGGTGACATGCTCATTAAGCGACTCCATCGATTCCGATGACGTAACAATGACGGACCTTCATTGTTTGACTTTATTGGTGCGACAATATCTACTGGTAATCGTAATGCGGTGCCGTATATGGTTGTAGCGGGTCTGTAGTTTGTTTCTTTATAAATGGCAGTGCGTAATCCCATTATTATTGTTGGTAATTCTTGTACCCATTGTTGATTATTTCCTCTTGCTGGTATTGCTGTCTTGAGAGTACAATGCAGTCTTTCTACAAGTCCATTCGCTTGAGGTAGGCAGTAGTGCGAATTCTCGATATACCCAGTTTATTCATTAATTTTTGAAATAATGTAGACTCGAACTGCCGTCTTTGGTCTGTACTAATACGCAGTGGACAATCGAAGCGAGTTACTCATGATTGTCTGTGTTGTTGGTACTGCCTCCGGCCATCTGGAGCATCGGTCGATGATTGTGTCCGGTATTCTTCTGATGGAGTGAGAGGTCTGACGATGTCATATGTATGTGTTCGAACCTTCTTGACTCGGGAAGCTGTACTAGTGGTGTAACAATATCACGGTGAATTTTAGCGCGTTGACATGAAGTGCAGCATCGTGTCCACGATGAAACGTCCTTGTTCATTCCAGGCCAGAAGTACTTTTCAGTGACCATCTTCCATGTCGTACGGATACCAGGATGACTCATTTCGTGTAACGCTTTGAAGGCAATCTCACGTAATGATTGCCGTAAGTGCGGACGTGGAGATTTGGTTGAGTTTTCACAGTATATTTTATTTCATTGATCTAGGTAACGATATCCTGATGAAGTGAAGGTTGTCTTGCTTTAACAGGTGGCTTAATTCTTCATTTATCTTTTGTTTCTCAGACAGATCAATTAAAATCGATAACGGAAGGGCAGTCAATGGCACTAATGCGTGATAATGCATCACGTAGGTACTCGATCTTGCTACAAAATTGAGATATGAAGTGGAGTTGTCTCTTTCGCTTTGGTGTATCGCTTCGGCTTTCAGACTTAGTCATGGCGTAGATTTGGGGCCTATGGTCCGTGTACACTACATCGATTCCTTCTATCAGTCTTCTAAAATGCTGGACAGCCATATAGATCGCCAAGAGCTCGCACGTACGATTGTACACTCTGCTTTCTGCAAAAGCAGAAATTTCATTTTCGCACTTCGTCACTGTATCGTCAAAAGCATCATCGATCTTTTCCATAATCACGTCAGGGTCACGAAATATGGGCACTTATTGTAAGGATTCAATAAAATAACTTCAAACAATTTGCGAATGAATATACAATTCATTTAACACTAAAATAAATTCTCATATTTTAAATCCATCATATTGACGGTCCATTTGACATCTTTTGATGCATTGAGGTTAATAATAATAATAATAACCCCACCGCCGTATCTCTACGTTGACGTCGTGGAGGGGCTTGCGCACTCCGAACTCTAGGTCTATGCCGGTAGAGTTTACTTTGCCGGAACGGGCCTAGAGTGAGGAACCAGACCGACAGAGATACAAAAACCCGCAGGGCAGCATGTGGCGAGCTGTTGGGCAGTTGCGATCCCACGGACCCGATCTCCCGGGAGAAGTCTTGTTCCTCACCTCTGGCTTGCCTTTATTGGCCGGCTGGAGTGAACACTGACGAGGAACAGAGCTCCCACCTCATTCTTGCCTTCATTGGCCGGCTTGAGTGGAGACTCGCAAGGGCAAACGTGCTCGGAGGAAGGAAGTGTTCCAGTAAGTGCTCGTAGGGATTCCGGGCTCTGGGATTGTTCTGAAAGCCGTGGAATACCTCTCCACTCCTCAAGCACCTCAGGAAGTATTGCCTCCTTGTCGCTACGTCACTAGGTGCTAGCGACTGTTTTCGGGGGCCCATTATTGAGTGTGCAAGTCACCCCCTGCCATTTTATCTTTGTATTTTATATTTAAAAACATTGGTCAGGCAGGGGCCGTAGTCATCCCATAGTTCAAAATTATCAGTTCACTAAGCCACCAAAACCCATAGCCCAATATCTTTGTTTCCATGTTCTGCAATAGTCCTACACCAACCGAGGCTTGTCCTTGGCTGCACTTGCACAGTGCGAACAGGGATAATCGTCGGTTGGTGCACCATTCCATTTTAAAATTGTCTAAGGGGCCTCTGGAAGTTGGCTTCGGCCCCTCGCGCGCCTTCCAAAGATCCGGGATCCCAGGGTCCCGAGATGTATAAACAAATAATAATAATAACCCCACCCACACAGGCCCATAGAAAAATACCTTAACCTAGACATACATATTATAAATCAAAAACTTGTGTTAATAAATAAGGCTGAAGACTATGTTAGTAGCACTTCACTTTGCACTAGTTTATCTTTGTGCTGTCCTGTGGTACTTGTCCGCGGAAGCGACGGAACACCACGTCCTGCGGCCAAAAGTCTTCTTCCATGACGAGGGGCAGATAACAGTTCGGTACACGCACCACGAACGCCTTGCCTTGCCTTAATGTCGTCGATTCTCACTCCAGCCAGTGCCGGTCTGCTTGTTGTGCAGGTAGAATATGCTCTCCATGAATGCACAAGGCACTAATACAAACTTATGTTTGCTACTGACCAAGTTTAAATAGAAAAGTCAAAATTTATTTCAAGTAGGCACAATAAAGGCACTTTTTAACATAAAAAACAAAGAAATAGAACTGATTCTAGTTGCCCCTTCCAAAAGGTAGTTTTCGTATGGAAAAGAATGGACATGAACCTCCACCGTTACTCTTTTAAAAATGTTTTACAATATTTTGTTTACATCAATTATATAATTACATGTGAAGACGATGCACCTAGAATACGATAACTGTACCACAATAGGTAAAGGGAAATTTAAAATGGAGCAATGACAAATAAATTAATTTAGTATGTGAGAAAAACGCATTATCACTTTCCTCGGCCTAGAAAACCAACCTAAGACCACATTCTCAGCAGTCACGCTTACGACCACTAAGACCAGTCACGTTACAAGGAAAACTAATATAAAAACCTGTAGACGAGTGAAATCATTGGAAAACATAGTGTCTTGATAAATTATCATAGTCACAGTTCAGGTCAAGCTAACAGATAATACGCTGATTAAATAGTAGTGCACGATGCATTTCATTAGAGTTATAACAATCACGACGAACCACCATACGTTTGAGTAGATAGTTAAAATTTGACCGTAAATGAAAATAAATCAACAGGTAATTTAACTGACAATAAGGAAGTGCATCAAAATCAATATGAAGCAATATCTAGCGATAGTAGTGTCATTTGCATTAATAGCAAATTCCAATTGTGGTTTAATAGATGGACTATTTGGTACAGTAAAAGATACTACAAGCTCTATAACCCACGGCATTGGAGATGCACTCCACTACGGCAAAACTTTTGTCTTTGGAGGTACTGAACAAAATTCAGCAGGAAAAGATGTGACAAAACCAGGCATAGTTGGAACAATATCCCTAAAAATACATGATGTGTCACAAACAGTAAGAGAACAGGTACGAACTGCAATACATATGTTTGACGGGGATCGATTCCATGGAAAAGGAATAATTGGAAGACAATTTGATAGAGTGAAATGTCATGTTTTCAATATTAAAAGTTTCCTCTTTAATCACGGGCAAGAACAAATCAAAAACGGGCTATACGTGCCGATAAAAAAACTTAATAATGATACAATTTTATTACAACACCACTTAAAAAAATACTTCTTCAATAATGATGGATCAGCAACTTCTGGTATTAGACAAACGTTCAACAGTTTGCAAGAAGCAGTAAATAAGATCCGTCTCAATATGAATAAGAAAATACAGAAGTCCGGAAATGTTAATACTGATGGTACTGGATTAATCGACGTACGTAGTTCAATTAACAATCTTGGTGAAACCTTACAAAACGACTTCGAAAACGGAGCAGATGCAGCATCCAATAAACTTAATGACGCAGTTGATGAAGGGCGACAGACAGCACAATCTTCTTTTAACGGGGCCAAACAAAACACAAACGACTTTATCGAAAATCAAAGAAGAAATGTTCAGAATCATTACAACCAATTTGGCGACAATGTTAATAAGTTTAGAAGTGATTTTAGTAGTTCAACCAATGATAATATCGATAATCAGAGAAGAAACGTACAGGATCATTACAATCAATTTATTGGCAATGCTGATAGATTTAGAAGTGATGTTGGTAGTTCTATCAATGATAATATTGAAAATCAAAGGAGATATGTCCAGGGTCATTATAATCAATTTATTGGCAATGCTGATAAATTTAAAAGTGATGTTGGTAGTTATACCAATGATAATATTGAAAATCAGAGAAGAAATGTACGGAATTATTATAATGACATGGCTAACAATGCTGACAATTTAAGGACTGACGTAGGTAGTTCCATCAATGATAATATCGAAAATCAGAGAAGAAACTTACAGGGTCATTATAATCAATTTATTGCCAATGCTGATAAATTTAAAAGTGATGTTGGTAGTTCCATCAATGATAATATTGAAAATCAGAGAAGAAATGTACGGAATTATTATGAAAATGATTGTTAGCAGAGTGGACTGCCCCATCCAAAGGCACTGGGTAGAATTAGGTATAGGTTTATGTTAAATAGAATTAAGTACTAACAACACTAACATAGCATGTAAGCACCGTTTGTTACTAACCACTAACTACGTATGGACTGCTTAGGTCTGAAATAAAGATATTTTATTTTATTTATTTTTATTATAATGACATGGCTAACAATGCTGACAATTTAAGGACTGACGCAGGTAGTTCCATCAATGATAATATCGAAAATCAGAGAAGAAACTTACAGGGTCATTATAATCAATTTATTGCCAATGCTGATAAATTTAAAAGTGATGTTGGTAGTTCCGTCAATGATAATATTCAAAATCAGAGAAGAAATGTACAGAATCATTATAATGACATGGCTAACAATGCTGACAGATTAGGAACTGACGCAGGTAGTTCCATCAATGATAATATCTAACATTTGAGAAGAAATGTACAGAATCATTACAATGACATGGCTAACAATGCTGACAAATTAAGAACTGACGTAGGTAGTTCCATCAATGATAATATCGATAATCAGAGAAGAAATATACAGAATCATTACAATGACATGGCTAACAATGCTGACAAATTAAGAACTGATTTCGGGTAATCTATCAATAAATAATATCTAAAATCAAAGAATGAATGTACAGGGTCATTATAATTAAATGACTAACAATGCTGACAGATTAAGAACTGACGTAGGCAATTCTATCAGTGATATCGCGGTACGTTTAGGAGATAAATCGAGCAAAGTGGAAGAACCGATGGACAATGCTAGTAAGGTCGACTTAGAATCACAAAAGAATTTGATTAGGGTTTATTAATTTCTGAAGGATTATTATTGAATATTGATATGAATGTGTTATCATTTAAAGTTAATAGAGGTTACTTTGTACATATTGCTAGACTTAGATTGTATATTTTATTTAAAATGTTAATAAAGCTTATAGTTTAAATTAAAAAAATAGAGGTTACGCAAATATTGATTAGATTTAAGTAAATAATATTATGATTAAATTAGTTTGTTTTATTTTGCGATTCATTGCAATTATTGTTGTTCTAATGTTTATGCTTGTACAACATAGATAGGACCTATAACGTTGTTGCATCTTTAACTTTATCCTACCTATATAATAGGTCTTTACCTATGAAATTGCCGTTTTGTATGAAAAAATTTAAACGAATTTTTTTCATGAATTTTTTATTTGTATTAATCGAAGTAATCACCCATGCAATCAATGCATCTTTGCCATCGCAGTGGCAGTTTATTGATGCCCTTCTTAAAGAAATCAGCTGGACGGGAGGCAACAAATTCTTCAAAGGCATTTTGTACTGCCTCTCGGGTATTGAATTTTTTTCCCACCAAGAGGTTATCCAAATTCTGGAAAAAGTAGTAGTCTGTAGGCGCAAGGTCTGGTGAGTAGGGCGGATGACGGAGAGCTTCCAACCCCAGTTCTTGCAACTTGGAGACCGTCTGCTGTGCAGTATGAGGTCGCGCGTTGTCGTGCAGGAGCAGCGGAGACGAGCGATTGACCAATGCTGGTTGGAGATGCGCCAGCTTCTCCATCATTGTGTTCAGTTCTTCACAGTACACATCTGCAGTAATGCTCACCCCGTTTGGTAAGAAGCTGTGATGAATCACACCGGCGCTAGACCACCAAACAGTGACCATCACTTTTCTAGGGGTAAGTTTTCGTTTAGGGCATTGTTTAGGTGCTGAACCAGGATCCAACCAACTTGCTGAGCGCTTGCGGTTATCAAACAGAATCCATTTTTCATCGCAGGTAACAATGCGGTTCAAAATTCCTTCATTTGTGTGTCTGTTGAGCAGTGCAAGGCACGTCTCGACGCGTACTTCGCGCTGGCGATCATTGAGTTCGTGGGGCACCCATTTGTCAAGCTTTTTTACCTTGCCAATTTGACGCAAATGGACCAATATTGTTTTGACGCTAACGTCGAAAGCTGCTGCTAATTCAGCCGTAGATTGTGTATCATCAGCTTCCACAATCGCCTTTAATTCGTCATTGTCGACCAAAGTCTTCGGACGACCGCGAGGCTCATTTTTCAGGTCGAAATTTCCAGAACGGAAGCGAGCAAACCAATAACAGGTGGTGCGTTGGTTTGTAGTGTTAGCTCCGTAAACGTCGTTGATGTTGCGTGCCGCTTGTGCCGCGTTGCTGCCACGACGGTACTCATATTCCATAATTACTCGAATTTTTAACGTATCCATGATGACGAAAAAGATTGAAATGCGATGAAAATGTAACACTAATCAATAAAGAAATGACTACTTTTGGAAAAAAAAATCCATGTTTTTAAAATAAAATTAATTTGAAATTAGAATTCTTAGCCAAACAAAAAATATTTTGATTTGAAATGGCCAGTACTGCAGAACGGCAATTTCATAGGTAAAGACCTAATATATACATATCGTATATAAATCCTAACTATTCTAACTATATCCATACCTTTATATTATAAATTCGTGAGTAACTCTGTCTATCTGTGTCTGTCTGTCTGTATGTTACCTTTTCACGCCTAAACCACTGAACGGATTTAGAAAAAAATTTGCAAGGAAATTCATGGCATCCTGGGGAAGGACATAGGCTACTTATTATCGACAAACCACGTGTGCGAAGCCGCGGGCGGAAGCTAGTTATATTATATATGCGAAAGTGAGTTTGTTTATTTGTTTGTTACGCTTCACGCGAAAACGGCTGAACGGATTTAGATGAAATTTGACACATGGGTAGAGGGAGGGGTAGGGACCGCAGCTAGTATACAAAAATTATGTTTAAAAAAATCCCTTTCTGATCCGGAAGGGGCACATGGATACTGCAATGTAAGTATAGGTAAGTACTGTTTTTTTATTATTTTTTCCTATTTATTATGTAAGTACTATTTATTATGTACAAATCATTGAACTTTAGGGGTATGAGGAACAGGGTGTAAAGTTCACTCATACTCCATAGAAAAGGGAGGATCCTCCAACCAGACGGGTGTTGTGTCTGGCGGGCAACTGCCCAACGATTGATGTTGGGTTCTCGTATATATGTCCACTGCACGGTAAACTTTAATTGCGCGATGCAGGATTTATGTGAGGTCAGGATGACGTCAGGTCTTTGATGCGTAGTTCGCATGTGGCGATGTAGATACCGCCACAGAACCTAACTTGATTTCCGTGCGTCTTTTTCGGGTGACCACTGAAAATCAGCGCTGTGCTGTGGGTCCCCATAGCACAGCATCATGCTGAGTAGAAGCCTTCTTATCACAGTCATGACGTGCAGCTGCCAACCGTTTTTTTTTTTTTCCTCCTCATATCATATTCCTATGATTTATAATTAGAAATATTTTATTTCGAACCGGATATATGATTAAGTACTGTTATCTTTTTGTATGCACGTGTTTCTGTGACAAATAAACCTATTTTTCTTTCTTTCAATGCTAGAAAATTTTGGTAGGTCAACGACCGCAATTGCCATGCTAAGACGCGACAACTACAGACACTATTCTCTATCCAAATAAAACAGCAACAAAATATATTACCAACACTAGTAAACTTAACCCAAAGTAATCTACAAGATTAACCTCTCAACCCGCATGCAACATAAAGAATAAAACGGACCCCAAACACATAAAGTCGGGGTCTAAGGGACCCCCGATTACATCGCACCCTCGCCACAAACAGTGTTAATTAACCCTGCAATGAATAGCGTGGGTCTTAGGGTTCTACCACTTATTATTTAAGATAATGGATATGATCGCGGCTAGTTTTAGGTGATTTGATTTTGAGTAATTAAATTGAGACATATTATGAAAATTAAGTAAGTAGAATGGGACACAGTCCTCCTCTTACAGAGAGGAACTTTAAAGGCTGGAATTGAGATAAGTTGTTTGAATTAAGTTGAGTTCGAAAGTTTGCAGCGGTCGAGCGGTCAAACAATTGCCATCATAATAAGCAGGCTTGAGTTTAGTAGGTACCTACCTAATTTTTTTTTAACAATTGTCAGCGATATTCCTTTTTTGAGCGTCCTGGGGCGATCTCAGGTTGCGAAGTTTTAAGGAGTTTTCCTTTAGAAAAGTCTCAGTATAGTACTCAGAGCCTGAATTTGTGGTAACGGCCACGACTATGTAAGTCGTAGGTTCGAACCCAGGCAGGCGCTTTACTTTGTATAAATAATTTCAGGTCTCGAAAACGTGAAGGAAAACAGCGTGAGGAAACCGATACAAGACTTGACATCTACCAACCCGCACGGGCCCGCGTCGTAGATTACGGCCCACTCCTGCTCATCGAGAGGAGGCCCGTGTACCAGCAATTAGAAAATTATAGGGCGATTATGCATAATTTATGCTTATGCTAGTGCTGTTCGCCTCCAATCACATGGTAAACAGTACTTTTAAGAGGAAATAGGGTCGGTCTTTTTCTCCATAAAAAAAGTCATAATTCGAGATTCGGCTCTCGTCTATTTCCTCCTCCAATATTGGAAACTGAATAAGAAGGATATTTACTGTGCCCCTATGTTTTCCGTTTTGATGATACATTATCTGTAGAAGCACTAGAAACCTCAGAAAATGCTCAAAATTGCCTGTTTAGACCGCTGTCATCAGAGGCCTATTGTACAAATTTGACAACTATAAATGAAAAAATAAAAACATAGGGGCACCGTAAATATCCTTCTTATTCAATTTATAAAATATCTTTCAAATTGATCCAATATTGGAGGAAGAAATAGACGAGAGCCGAACCTCGAATTATGACTTTTTGTATAGAGAAAAAGAAAGACCCTATTTCCTCTTAACAACTGGCGAAATAATTATGGATGTATAGTTATTTTTACGATGATGCTACGTACCTAATTAATATCCATAACCCACCTAGAACCGCCAATAAATCTCAATTCTAAACAATCCAAGGCAACAAACAATAGGGAATATAACTCACAATTTCTCACAGGGACGTCCCGCGATGGCACCGACAGCAAAACAAAAGGCACCATCGCCAACATAAAGTTGTCGCGATCGGCGCCACTTCGGACACGAAGACCTTATAAATCATATTCGTATTGGTATTCAACATGAATGTGGAATTGTATTCGCATGTGTTACTTGTATGGAAATTGTGGTGTGGTATTGATTAGAAGTTCTTTTGTGGCTGGGTCTGATAGAGCTGTTGTTTTAGTTTTGTATCGGCAGAATAAAAAGAAGTTTACATACACACACACACACCGCTGCAACCGGTTAGACTGGAAGCCGACAACAACATAGTTGGGAAAAGGCTAGGCAGATGATGATGAGAATGAACAAAAGAAGTTACTCAATACGTAAAAAAAAGTGAAAAATCAAAAGTAATTTATTCAAATTAGGCTGAAAGTAAGCACGACGAAGAACGTCAATCCATATTAATCCTAATCAATCCGCTTAGCCTTTTCCCACTTATGTTGGGGTCGGCTTCCAGTCTAACCGGATGCAGCTGAATACCAGTATTTTACTTCCACAACCCAGTAACTGGGTAACACGATACCCCTTGGGAAGACTGGTTGTCAGACTTTCGGGCTTCTGACGACCCGTAACGACTCGCACTGGGACCCGTTCACACAACGTAACGTTCAAATAGAATCCAGATTTGAGAATCGGCGGATATCCGGATAATACGGATATCCGGATATCCGGATTGCAAGCCCTAATTACGTTGTATGAACGGGTCCCGTGTGCGGCTGTCAAAGATCCACGAATGACAACCGGAACCAACGGCTTAACGTGGTTTCCGAGTCATGGAGGATTCATATAAATCCTAATCCTAACTATAAATTATAATTATATTCCAATATATAAAAATATAATTTATATGTTAATAATTAAATAAAAGATTATAATTAATATTATAAATGCAAAAGTGAGTTTGTTAGCTTGTTTGTTTGTTACGCTTTCACGCTAAAACGGCTGAAAGGATTTTGATGAAATTTGGTTCAGTGGTAGACCATGACCTGGAATAGGACATAAGATACGTTTTCATACCGATATTCCTACGGGAGAAACCGCGGGGCGCAGCTAGTACAAATGCAAAAGTAACTCTGTCTCTTTGTCTATCTGTTTGGCACATAGATACGTATGACAGTCCCACAAAACGCCCGCCCTTCAAAATTTCCTAATGTTTCAGCTAGGAAGAAGTAACAAAACAAACCCTCCCAGCAACACAAGCGTATGCTATTATGTTCTCATCCTGTATTGATACGTAGATAAATAGCTTATATCATGGGAAAAAGATAATCCAGCGCCTCAGCCAGCCAGCAAGTTTGGGCCATCTCCCCTGAGTGCACTAAACGTTCTTATTATACTGATATTCGCAAAGGCGATCATCTTTTGATGACCCAAATATAATTAGATTATATATAGAACAAGAATAAACATAATAATACAAAACACATATCACAATAATAATTACATTGTAATTATTATTGTTTTTAGTGATATTTATTGTAGAAGTATGTATGTAAGTATGTTCTATATTGATCTATATTGTATGTTTATATTGAAATTAGTGAATTAGTTTTTTAGTTTAATATGTATTTTGTTTCTCTTCTACTCTTACACACGTTGTCTACTTTAATCTAATTTCCAATAGCAGGTATCCTGGAATAGATTTCTTTAGAAATAAGCATTGCCTTTGTACGTATTTTTATGTTCCTTTCTTCTTGGCTGTATATATATGTGTGTGCATAAATGGTTAAATAAATAAACAAGAATGTATTGGAAGAACATGGACTACCATGCCATAAGCTGGTTAAAATCATCTTCAAATAATCCCAAAACACCGTTTGACAGTGAAGACAGGTATAGAGTCAGTCCAGCGCTGACTTACTGTACAGTTTACTGTCATTGATATCAGTTATCATTGCACTCAAAACATGAATAGGAAATCGTACATCAGTGACTCGTCGAGTTATAAAACTGTGCTTACTTCTGCCTAACAACTGCTGAAGCAAAAGTTTCCTACGTGGCCATACTGCTGATCAGCGAGCAACAAAAACTGTAACTTTGTGGTTTTAACTTTGTAAACTTGCAAAGAAAAAAGACACTGACTGTTGGAGGAAAGTTTAAAAAAGTTAAGATAGATGCATGTACGAATTTATACGAAAGAAGAAAAATGATCATTTCTAACCATAGAAAACCTAACACAAGTCCCAGGAAGAGTCTTAGTATCCAGAACACACGATTTTTTAAAACCTTTTCATATTAATAAGTAAGTTTGACAACAATTCCCATTAATTTGTAACTTCACTAATGCTGCGGCCACATTTGTCGCAATAAGACGAACTAAACTTCGCGACCTCTCTCTCCGACGCGACGACGTCAAGTCGAAGTGTAGTTCGCGTTATCGAGACAATGTTTAAATGCCGTAGCATTAGGGAGAAACTATCTGTTAGGTCCCATAGACAAATAGACTAGAGTCGTATAGGACGTGCAAGTAACAGGTAACATTAGGGTCATAAATTAATTACGAGGACGCCTATACTTACTTAACCCGTACCCTCTCCTCTCTTATTTAGCAATTTTTCTACTATAACCAAATAAGCCCCATGCATCCTCAGTTCCTAAGACCGCGACACTCGTACAGTTGAGTGAAGTTTAATACGTGTCTACACTGACTGATCGGTCGCCACTAAGTTAAGTCAGTGGTTTATGTGCACGCTCTCAACTTGAGACCGACTTGAGCGAAGTTTGGCTCAATGCAATGTAGACTGTGATTTGAAACTAATGTTACTGAAGTGTGGAGTACTTTTGTGACCGGTGTGCTTGACATGAAATTAAGGGAAACTTGGGGAAATCTATGTTTAAGAGTAAATAGGGTCGATCTTTTCTCCATACAAAAAGTCATAATTCGAGGTTTGGTTCTCGTCTATTTCCTCCTCCAATATTGGACCAATTTGAAAGATATTTTTTAAATTTATTAATAAGGGTATTTTTTGTGCCTCTTTGTTTTTCTTTTTTTCATTAATGTTTGTACAATAGGCCTCTGAGGACAGCGGTCTAAACAGACAATTTTGAGCATATTCTGAGGGTTCTAGTGCTTCTACAGATAATGTATCATAAAAACGGAAAACATAGGGGCATAGTACTAGTTGATATTTATTTTACTATAAAAAATCATTGCTCTAATGTCATAAACCAGAGAGAAAACAGGCGAGAGCGTTGGTATGGAGAGGGGACCGACCCTATTTCCTCTTAATCATTTACTTATTCGTTTAGCTGCGTATGGCATGGCCTCCTGTTGTAAAGAAGTGCACGATATTTTCTTGATTTTGTGTGTAAGTATAGTCAGGGAATTGAAAAAGAAGAAGCGTGAAAGTAGAATAAAAGCTGTGGGACCCCCTAAGACGACCCACTGACCGATCGGTGTGCGTGTACAGAGTGTTTCTTCAAAACCAACTGAGTCGCCAGAAAGAGAATGAAAACCTACCGCAGAAGTCGGAGATTTCAAGTCACGACGTTTACCTCTACTCTGTGACTTCTTTGCTGTTGGGAGGATCTGCTTCGTTTGTTCTCTACATCTTTATAAAGAAACGGTGGTTTATGAAGACTACGAAGCAAAAGCAACCTAAAGAAGGTATAGACAATCACGTGGACATCGAAATGCACGAAATACGTCATTCGACAACCTCGGCTAACTCGACACCAGCGGAGCCACTATACAGCCACGTGAGGCCGAAAAAACTATTTCACTTCGAGGAAGTGTCAAATTAATGCTGATATTTTGATACAGACTTGAATACTTAATTGATGTTTACTTCCTTATTTGTACTTAATGTTCTTTTATTTCTTTTATAATTATGCCTTTTGTATTTTTCTTTTACATATTTCCACTTTATGTACGGGATGCTCATCTCGCTTCTGCCCTCGGGAGCATGTACGGTTCACGTACAATGTATTAAACTGCATACGCAGCAACCTACTTACTTTATTCACTTATATTAGCGTTAAACATATTATTAAGTTAGTTGACAAATTACTACTAGCGCGAGCGCTGCGGATTAGCATCCAAATATTTACTTGTAAATCGTGTAAATCGGGCTACTTAATAAACTTTCAAGTGTTACTAAATCCGTGGTTTCCGTCAACTCACCTAAACTAACTTTAACTACTTCAAGTGAGCGAGCTATAACTTATTGTACAAGTGTAAGGTGCCTACTACTTCTGGACCTTACATTTAATACAGGTTACATTTAGTACAGGTTGTTCCGTATCAATTTCTTATTTTTTGTGAATATTTCACTATAAGAAAATAAAAAATCTTTTTTTTTAATGGTAATATTTTTTAGCATGTATAGACGCTATAAGTACTATTTCGTTAAATAACATACTGTATTGGTGATATTCCTCAGAAAGGTCAGGTGCGTAGTCCTCGCAACAGGCGTGCGTATGAACCAAAGAGAATATAGTCATAGGTATGAACGTAAACGAGGCAAAAGGAGTAGATAGGTATGTCATCATCTCTTAGCTGCCACGGCTTATTTTAATTAATTTTAATTTTTGAATTGTTTTGTTTCTTTTTTATCGTTTAATTACGGACTCTTTTAACGTGCAGGTTTCTCTACATTGTACCTACTCACATGTATAATTTGAACATAAATGATGTAACCAATATATTGTAACAATATTCTGATTTAAAAGAGTGTCCGTGGAGTTTCTTGCCCGTTCTTCTCCATACGAACCTACTACGCTTTGGAATGGGCAACTAGCTTCATCTTTCTGACTGACCGACCCCTTGACAATTCAAAAGTACCTGTAATTGGTTTATTTGAAATAAATGTTTTGAGTTTGAGTTTGAGTTTTGAGTTTGTAAGGGGCGTAGCAGGTGGCGTTACGTAGTGTCTGCCTACCCCCATGGTATTTAAAGGTGAGTGAGCTTAAATTGACCTGTCAATCCCTAGCATCGGTTGGGCTAACATTCTCGATGAGATATTTACAGAATATACCTACCGGTTTAGATAACCCTATTCCTACTCAAAGACAACAACAGCGACCACTTCTCTTAATTAATAACTAACTAATATCCACAGGCAGGCGCCCGATGTGTGCACAATATATACAATATTGACACGAACCCGCTGATCCGTTTTGTACGAGACTCGAATAATTATCAGTAGACAGCTTGGTGTATGTTGGTACTTAAATAGTAATATTCGTACTGTTGTGTTTTCTTTGTTTTTTTTTTGGGGTGCATTTCAACAGCGTTCACGACTTTCGGTGACTCCTTCCTTACTAAATCCGAGAATGTATGTATGTAGGTATGTGTGTCGGTTCCAAGAACTTTGGCAAATAGGAAGGACGACTAATTAAAGAAATGGAGAAGTATAAAGAAGTAAGACAAGAAAGAAGATAGGTAAAGAAGTTAAATGGGTAATGAAGGAGTTTTTCTAAAAAGTGAGTGAAACTACGGGCAGCAACTACCTGTCTAAGTACCTACTTATAAAGATAAAAACTTTTTACAAAAAAAAAACAACCGACTTCCAAAAAAATCACAAAAAAAGTGAAAAATAACTTTAATTTCGGAAGACGGTGTCTTTGCTTTTCAATTTCCGTTTTTTGCCACCGACTTGGAAGTCGGTTGTTTTTTTTTTGTAAAAAGTTTTTATTTTTCACTTTTTAGTTGTGGTACCTACCCCACACAAATCCGAATACAACTACCTGCTATGTAAATAACAGTGAAGGAGTCAAACAGGATATCGTCTAGATAAACTAAGTGGGAAACATACCTAATATTGAAGTTAACTCAAAAATTACGCAAGCAAAGTTAATAAAATTTATATGGGACCACCTCGGAAGCATGACCTACCAAACAAAAAAAGAATCATCAAAATCGATTCATAATTGGCGGAGTAATCGCGTAAAAAACATACAAAAAAAAATACAAAAAACATACAGACGAATTGAGAACCTCCTCCTTTTTGAAGAAGTCGATTAAAAATGAGGTAGTTACCAGTTCCTGAATAGAGGATATAGATAGATAGAATACACTTTATTATGTACATATAAAAATTACAGACATTTTACATAGGGTGACACAATGGGCGGTCTTATCGCTAAAAGCGAACTTTTACAGACAGCCTTTGGATTGATTTAAGGGAGAAGGAGAGACAATACTGCAGGTAGTCAGTGGTGTACCGTTTATATATACAATAAACCTACTCTGGTTTAAAATGTTGTAACTGGTATCTCTCCGCGTATTATGCCCACACAATAAGCAGAGAGATGCTGTTACAAAATTTACATTACCATTTACTTACCCTACATCTATCTACTTATCATTTATGTATACCATACATTAGTAAGTACCTAATTATTACCTAAATACTATTTTAAGCTAATGTTATATGTATATGTTTGCGGCATATATGCAATATTATTATGCTGTTTGTGTATTTATTTGATCAAGGATGAAAAGTATCCTATATGTCCTTCTCCAGGCCATGGTCAACCCATGTGCCAATCCGTTCAGCCGTTTTAGCGTGAAAGCCTAACAAACAAAGAAACAAACTCACTTTCGCATTTATAATATCTGACTAAGGATGACATGACATACGATAATTAGAAAACATAAGGTTTTAGACCTAAGCTAAAAACAATTGAAACCCAATTAGTCCAGCCTAGCAAAAGCAGATCGTCTTATTAAATAAACTCATCAAATATCAAGAGGAAACATTATAATAAGTCTACCCAACTTCTCGCCACCGCAGCAGCCGGTCGCCCGGTCCGGTCGGCCGGGTGAGCCCGGCACATGTGGCACTATATACAACACTATTGACACAATAAGTGCGAGTGATCCAGTCGCACCGAGGATGTGCGAGACCTGAATATTACATGTCGCGAGAGGGTTGAACACGTGTCCACTGAGGCACGAGTCACGAGAATATCTCGTACCTATCTTGAATGGATTTTTACTGAACTCCGTATCGAGTTTTAAGTGACAAGCGACCCGCATCTGCTTCATACGGGAGCAAAGGTTACCTACAGGTAAAAACATTGAGATTTATGTCCTAAATCCAAGTTGTTTATTAATGTCTTACAAACAAACAAACCTTCCGGAATTTCTGCCAAGCCTTTGCCCAACTATGTAGAGGTCGGCTTACAGTCTTACCAGATCCAGCTGAATACCAGTATTTTACATGGAACGACTACCTATCTGAACACAATCACAATCCAGTAACTGGTACCCCTTAAACCTGCCTATAAATCTTCCGGAACAAAAACGCATCAAAATCCATTGTGTAGTTTAGAAAGAAAGCGCTCACACGTACAGACACGAAAAACGACTTTGTATAGATATGAGTATTTATTAGAGATAGATTTAGATCGTGAATACGGAGATTCCATTGCTGTCGAGTTCAGTTCTTAGTAAGTATAGTTATGTAAAACTTCGTCAACAAGAAAATAAGTTACAGCGAAATGGATGACGAGAGAAATGCAATAAAAAAACTGGCTAACTTTGCACCTAAAAAATAAAATAATTAGTATGTTTAACACCTCTCGGTTCCTAAAAGAATAAGCAATTATAAAACTAATAAAATAAAATAATGGAAACGAATCCAAAACACGTATAACACAAGAGGAATCCCAAACGAGCTCTTAATAATACCTCCATGATATCGCATCTGAGTTCACTCAGTGTGTTGCTTACTTATTTCTGATTTACAAACCACAACACACACTTTCAACCCTACTTCCTCTACAATATAAGCTATTTTCGACTGGCTTATGGACTCTAGTGGGGCAGTTAGAGTCGGAATTGAATTTCCGAATGTGTTATGATAACATAACGATGTGAAAACGAGTTGCTTGCGTGAAAATAGTTATAGGAATTTTCCGGAGCGAATTTTGATTAGTTTTTCTGGGTTGTTTTTGTTAAATATTATGCTTTGAGAGGGTGTTTAATTTAATAGAGGCATGAAAGGGCTTTTAATTGGAAGAAAAGGTTTGCTGTTAAAATATAGAATTGTAACGTAATAACGTTATTAAGTTAACATTTATTTAGGTAATGTTTCCTATTTTTAACCGACTTCTTCAAAAAGGAGGAGGTTCTCAATACGTCTGTATGTTTTTTTTTTTTGTATTTTTCTTACTCGATTACTCCGCCAATTGTGAATCGATTTTGATGATTCTTTTTTTGTTTGGTAGGTCATGCTTACGAGGTGGTCCCATATAAATTTTATTAACTTTGCTTGCGTAGTTTTTGAGTTAGCTTCAATATTATGTATTTTTCCCACTTAGTTTATCTAGACGATTACCTTATTTACTCTTTCACTGTTATTTACATAGCAGTTAGTGCTATTCGGATTTGTGTGGGGTAGGTACCACAACTAAGAAGTGTTTTTTTTTTTTTTTTTTGTAAAAAGTTTTTATGTAATTAGAAAGATATGGGACTTGAATTTTCGTTTTCCCAACTATGTTGGAGTCGGCTTCCAGTCTAACCGGATGCAGCTGAATACCAGTATTTTACATGGAGCGACTGCCTATCTGACCTCCACAAACGAGTTACTGGGTAACACTATACCCCTCGGTAAGGCCAGAATATAATAATTAGGAGCTAGATAGACTTATAATATCTGCAACTTTCACAGTCTACATGGAAGGATGACCGGGTTTTAAAAATGATTTTATTTCTGTAAGATAGGTTTGTAAAAACAGTTTTACACAACAATCATATTTTAAAAACGAAGTCGGCGCGGCGTTTCCTTTCTGACACTACTCTGAGAAGAAAGGGCGAAAAGAACTCTTTGGTCACAGTCTCTTTTAAAGTCTAGACATAATCTTGGTCAGATCATGTGAATACCATGTAGATTGGTGTCTGAAATGGTATTTTGAGGAAAGACCACAGATAGAGTGGACCTATCCAGTCAGTACACGCATTTATCAGTAATCGTGCAGCTCAACTCAGAACTTAAGAATCTGAACGATGCGACGAACAATACCAAAGAAAGGACATCTGGGTAGGCCGCATAAATTACTCAAAGTGCCAGACCTGATTAAAATTGAGAAAAATAAACACTGACCGGCATAATCTTCACATTCACAATAATTAGATATTAGTTGGGTAAACAGGTTCATAGTTTGATTTGAACCTCTCGCGTTCAAGAAGAGTAGGTACCTACCTATTCCTCAAATAGTACCTAGGTCATCACAGCATCTTTAAATGTCTTACTTAGTATCTAAGTAATTACATATTATCCAACCCTGGGACCAACCCATAATGAAAGTTGTTCATAATGATGAGTACAATGTCCCCTTAGATAAAAGATTTCGTGTATGAAAAGATACCTACACCATAAACTTAGGTAAATCTGCCACTACTAGGTAAACAGAACCTCACTAACAACGAGTTACTACACAAATTAATTCCCAGCATGAGCAGGCACACTGCAAGACGTATGACGTGTCACCGGTGAGTTGCCAACTAAGCTGCAAGAGGCAATATGAACCATCGGACAAACTTAGACAGACTTTAATTACAACTTGCAAACTTCATTAACTAGTAGCGGGCGGGTGTGTTAGGTGAGATGGTTATTAACAATGAGCAGGTAGACACATATCTACGAGAGGATCGTAGTTAAATAATAACAGCCGCATTGGTGATCGAAGGTTAAGAGGAAATAGGGTCGGTCCCCTCTCTATACAAACGCTCTCGCCTGTTTTCTCTCTGGTTTATGACCTAAGAGCAATGATTTTTTACAGTAAAATAAATATCAACTAGGTAGTTCTACGCCCCAATGTTTTCCGTTTTGATAGTAGGTACATTATCTGTAGAAGCACTAGAACCCTTAGAAAATGCTCAAAATTGCCTGTTTAGACCGCTGTCATCAGAGAGGCCTATTGTACTATTAATGAAAAAGAAAAACTTAGGGGCACAGTAAATGGATACCGGGACCCTGGCAACAGGCAACTGAAGGAACACGGGTGGGTTTTAGTCAGTAAAAGTCTGACACGCCCTTCCGCTCCGCCCAGAGTGGGAGAAGTCATTTGATGATTGACCCACCCAAAAAAAAAAAAAAAAACAGGGGCACAGTAAATATCTTTCTTATTCAATTTATAAAATATCTTTCAAACTGGTCCACTATTCGAGGAGGAAAAAGACGAGAGCCGAACCACGAATTATGAGTTTTTGTATGGAGAAAAGACCGACCCTATTTCCTCTTAAGCTATGCTTGCCACGGTCGGTTCGAGGATGGGTTACCTCTTGGTCCCGGTTATGATTCGTAGATCTTTGACAATCGTTACACGGGTAGTTCGAAGCCCAAAAAATTACAAACACTCTTAGCAAGAGGTATCGTGTTACCCAGATAATGGGCTATGGAGGTTGCTGACAACTAGGGTTGTCAGGTGTCCCGATTTGCGCGGGACGTCCCGATTTGCAGGGGTCTGGGGACACGTCCCGATTTGCACCTGATCGGGACACTGGAAAAAATCGGACTAAAATCGGACCTGGCAATACTACTGACAACCACTATTACCAAGAGGTATTTCGTCACCCAGTTACTGGGTTGTGGAGGTCGACGCTCCATGTAAAATAATAAAGCTGCATCCGGTTAGACTGGAAGCCGACCCCAACATAGTTGGGAAATGGCTAAGCACGACTGACAGGTAGATAGATCTACAAGGTGTTATTTAAATATCTAACTGAAAAGGGGTAATTGTACATATAGGTAATAATGAACTTTCACTGTGGGACCAATACTATTATTTTATAAATACATTGTTTTATATTCGCATAACACGACATAATGTAGAAAACAGTAGATTTTTTCGCGATTTCAGCATAATAGTTTTATAGTAAAACTTGATCATAATTTATGACAAGTACCTAATGACGAGTAGGTACTATGGCCACTTTTCGGGTTGATAGTTATTTCTATTAATTACACCTTGTTTAAGGTCAACCGAATAGATTGCGGGGTGGAACCCCTAAAAAGTACCAAATGAAGAGACTTTTTCATGTTCATTAGGTTCTTTCGCAGTTAATCTTATGACAAAATGAAATCCGTGTTAATTGAGTCATTTGTCAAATAATAAATGTAATAAATACTTTTTACAAAAAAAATAACAACCGACTTCCAAAAAAGACACAAAAAAAGTGAAAAATAACTTTCATTTCGGAAGTCGGTGTCTTTGCTTTTCAATTTCCGTTTTTTGCCACCGACTTCCGAAATGAAAGTTATTTTTCACTTTTTTTGTGTCTTTTTTGGAAGTCGGTTGTTTTTTTTTTTGTAAAAAGTTTTTATTTTTCACTTTTTAGTTGTGGTACCTACCCCACACAAATCCGAATACCACTACCTGCTATGTAAATAACAGTGCCTACCTACCAAACAAAAAAAGAATCATCAAAATCGATTCATAATTGGCGGAGTAATCGCGTAACAAACATAAAAATTAAAAAAAACATACAGTCGAATTGAGAACCTCCTCCTTTTTGAAGAAGTCGGTTAAAAATGACTTTTAAAAACGAAATTATAATTTAACAAATGACTCAATTAAAAATGAAACCAGAAAACAAGAATCCACTATTTCAATTTTTAAACAATTAATAGGTAGTTACCTACTACTTACAAGGCTATAATTTAAGACCAGGTATAAAACTTGCTATGATTTATAGTTAGACAGAATCAGCAATTTGTTTGAAGTAAAAAACACGCTAAACGTCGGCGGTGATGTTGTGAATAGCGGACAGCTGAAAATAAAATAAAACTGTTGTGTCCAAGGAAATATTCATTTACGGAGTAAGGGTTCTGTACGAAGTAAGTGAAGTATGTTTTTTTAATCTCGTAGACTAATTTGACATTTCAAGTGATTGTTGTTTGTTTTTTTCAATTTGGAGTTTGACATTTGCGCCTTTCAAATTAGTCTACGAGACTATAAAACTGACTTTAGGTAGCTTGATTTATTTTAAAGTAGTAATTAAGAATATGTGTGGTCTTGCTAGGCTGCTAAAGAAAATCGTGTGATCATCCACCACCGTTTCTATTTAATTTATTTTTACAGTTAACAAAAATAAATCTAAACAAAAAAGTAATGTGTAGATGTTTCTCATTCATTACGACGACTGAGCAGAGTGGGTTCGGTTCACTAATTAGGTTAGGCAGGGTTTTTTTAAAGTCATTTCATTTAGGATCTAAAATAGGCACGTAAAATGCACTTTTGAAAGTTAAAATTTATAAAACATGCATATACATTGAATAATGTACATCTGGCAAGAGAAACAATGGTTCGTGATCTCGGTGTTTTGTTAGATGACAAACTCCATCTTGATGCTCATGTTACTAAAATTGTTAACAATGCTTTCCGTATGTACGGCTTTGTAATGAGATCGGCTCAGGAATTTAAACGCCCTGATACGTATTTATATCTGTTTAAAACTTTGGTCAGGTCTCAGTTAGAGTACGCGGTTCCGGTGTGGAATCCCTTCTATGAAAAATATTCTAACATGATAGAAAAAGTTCAGCGCAAATTTTTGAAGGCCATGCATTTCCGTTGTTTTCGTACTTATGCATCTTACAGCGACTTACTAAATAGGTATAAACTTCAAAACCTTAAGTCTAGACGTATAATGTTGGAATATATGTTTCTGTTTGATTTGTGTAATAATTCATACGACTGTATAGATATAAGCAATAGAATAAGTTATGTAGTGCCCAGAACAACAATATGTCGAGGAGTGCGCGCACGACCACTGTTTGCTGTAACTTCTTGTCGGTCAAACGCAGGCTCGCGAGCACCCCTACGGCGCATTACTAAGCAGTATAATGATATATTTCAAAGCACTGAGTTCTTTGCTATTTCTGCTGGTAAATTTAAAAGTATTGCGCTTAAAGATATAGCAGGACTCAGCACACAACAATAAAAATAACATCATTACCTTTTACCTCTTTCTTTATTTTTCTTATTTTTTTTTCTTGTATAAGTTTAAGTTAGTTTTTTTTTTTTCTCTTTTTTTTAAGTTTTACTTTTCACTATTATTCAATGTAATTTGAATCGCACGACGTTGCGTTTATATTTAACTTTTTTATATTATGTGGAAAATGCGGTTGGTTATACATTTATATTTCTACCTTAGTTTTAAATTTCTATTTGTATTATGTAATGTGTAACCGTTTGTTTTCCCAAATAAAATAAAATAAAATAATATAAAAATAAGAACATAGAATTGTGATGTTAAGAAGAGCATACTATCGATTACTTCCAATGCAGTGGGAAGTGACTGTATCAGCCGTAATATGTTAGTACCTGTGCTGGATGTAATCCTTCCCGTCATTTGTCATATCCTCAATTTTTCTGCATCTAGTGGTGTCTTTCCATGTTCATGGAAAGATGCCCAAATAATTCCGTTACCTAAAAAGTGTAATCCCTCATCGTTTTCTGAATATCGTCCAATATCCGTCTTACCATTCCTATCCAAAGTCCTTGAACGGTTAATCCACGATCAAATAAGCACTTTCCTCTCCAAAAATAATCTCCTCAATCCTTTCCAGTCTGGCTTCCGTCCTGGTCATAGCACCACCACAGCGCTTCTGAATATTACGGATGATATAAGGTCAGCCATGGAAAACGGTAATCTAACGGTCTTAGCTTTGCTAGATTTCAGTAATGCTTTTAATACTGTTGATTTCGATGTTCTGCTTGGCATTCTATGCTCTCTTAATATATCTCCATCGGTAATTGACTGGTTTCGTACTTACCTGTTCGGTCGCCGGCAACGTATCTGCATTGGCGAGACCTTGTCTTCCTGGAGTAATACTTCTGCCGGTGTACCACAGGGTGGCGTTCTATCCCCTTTACTTTTCGCAGTGTTTATTAACTCAATCTCCGACGAACTAATTTCTTCCTACCATCTTTATGCAGATGATTTACAAATTTACTCGCGAGCTCCACTTGGTAATATTTCCGAGGCTATCTTAGTGATTAATCGCGATCTAGCCCGTATATGCGACTGGAGCAAGAGGTTTGGACTTATGGTCAACCCCATAAAGACGCAGGTTGTTGTCGTTGGCAGTTCTAGGACGGTGTCAAGGATTGATTGGACGACTCTTCCCCAAGTTTTTTTTGACAACTCTGTTATTCCCTTCAGCGAAAAAGTAAAAAACTTGGGGATATTCATTGACAAGAACTTCTCTTGGACTGCCCAGCTACAGGAAGTTAGCCGCAAGCTATTTGCATCCGCTGCATCTTTGAAGAGACTACGCAATTTTCTACCGACTGCCACTAAGATTGCGCTTGCACAATCACTTCTTCTACCCATCCTTGATTATGCTGATGCCAGCTATCTTGACCTTACTCAAAACCAACTTGATAAACTTGAGCGGCTTCAAAATGTTTGTATAAGGTTCATATTTGGTTTGCGCAAATAATAGGTCTTTACCTATGAACTTGCCGTTTTGTATGAAAAAATTTAAACGATTTTTTTTCATGAATTTTTTATTTGTATTAATCGAAGTAATCACCCATGCAATCAATGCATCTTTGCCATCGCAGTGGCAGTTTATTGATGCCCTTCTTAAAGAAATCAGCTGGACGGGAGGCAACAAATTCTTCAAAGGCATTTTGTACTGCCTCTCGGGTATTGAATTTTTTTCCCGCCAAGAAGTTATCCAAATTCTGGAAAAAGTAGTAGTCTGTAGGCGCAAGGTCTGGTGAGTAGGGCGGATGACGGAGAGCTTCCAACCCCAGTTCTTGCAACTTGGAGACCGTCTGCTGTGCAGTATGAGGTCGCGCGTTGTCGTGCAGGAGCAGCGGAGACGAGCGATTGACCAATGCTGGTTGGAGATGCGCCAGCTTCTCCATCATTGTGTTCAGTTCTTCACAGTACACATCTGCAGTAATGCTCACCCCGTTTGGTAAGAAGCTGTGATGAATCACACCGGCGCTAGACCACCAAACAGTGACCATCACTTTTCTAGGGGTAAGTTTTCGTTTAGGGCATTGTTTAGGTGCTGAACCAGGATCCAACCAACTTGCTGAGCGCTTGCGGTTATCAAACAGAATCCATTTTTCATCGCAGGTAACAATGCGGTTCAAAATTCCTTCATTTGTGTGTCTGTTGAGCAGTGCAAGTCACGTCTCGACGCGTACTTCGCGCTGGCGATCATTGAGTTCGTGGGGCACCCATTTGTCAAGCTTTTTTACCTTGCCAATTTGACGCAAATGGACCAATATTGTTTTGACGCTAACGTCGAAAGCTGCTGCTAATTCAGCCGTAGATTGTGTATCATCAGCTTCCACAATCGCCTTTAATTCGTCATTGTCGACCAAAGTCTTCGGACGACCGCGAGGTTCATTTTTCAGGTCGAAATTTCCAGAACGGAAGCGAGCAAACCAATAACAGGTGGTGCGTTGGTTTGTAGTGTTAGCTCCGTAAACGTCGTTGATGTTGCGTGCCGCTTGTGCCGCGTTGCTGCCACGACGGTACTCATATTCCATAATTACTCGAATTTTTAACGTATCCATGATGACGAAAAAGATTGAAATGCGATGAAAATGTAACACTAATCAATAAAGAAATGACTACTTTTGGAAAAAAAATCCATGTTTTTAAAATAAAATTAATGTGAAATTAGAATTCTTAGCCAAACAAAAATTATTTTGATTTGAAATGGCCAGTACTGCAGAACGGCAATTTCATAGGTAAAGACCTATGACCATGTTTCCGAATTTCGTGTGAAGCTCAAGTGGTTACCAATTCGCCTTCGCCGGAATGCTCATATTCTTTCCCTTTTGTATAATGTGCTCTTTTCCCCTTCCACCCCTCTCTATCTTAAGAAACGTTTCGAGTATCTTTGTGACCCCCATACGAAATTTTTAAGGTCTTCAGATAACTTGAAGCTTAAAATGCCAATGCATTCCACAAATTTCTTCGACAAATCCTTTTCTGTTCAGGCCACTCGTTTGTGGAATGCATTGCCAGTTCAAATAAAACGCGCGCAATCGTTACCTGTATTTAAGAGACTTGTGAAGGAACATTACTTGTTGATGTGATCTTGCTCTCATCTGTAATAATCTGTAGTCGTCATTTATTTTTCGTTGCTTACATAAATATTCTTTTAAAGTCAGTATGTATGTATTTATGTATGTATTGTATAGCATATATATATTATTATATATTATAGTATATTGTATCTATTGGTAAGTTTAAGTACCTACTTATTATTTTGCACCAATGACAACCCCATTTTTTGATTTCCACGCAATCACTGTCCATTCTAAGGTTGCCTGGAAGAGATCGCAGAAAGCGATAAGGCCGCCCATTGTATGTTTTGTAGTGTTCAATTTATTTATTTTCGCTATGTATTTTCTGGTGTACAATAAAGTATATATAAATAAATAAATATAAATAAATTGAGTCTTGTTGCCCCTTCCAAAAGGTAGTTTCGTATGGAGAATAATGGGCGAGAAACTCCACACAACTCCACTCTTTTAAAAAGTTTTACAATATTTTGTATAAGTACTTTAATTATATAATTACCTACATGCCAACAGGCTTGCCCTTTGTTACATGGGATGAAATGTCTACTGTCTGCCTTCCCATTCCGAAAAAACAGACGTGATGTAAGAAGTATTTGATTTAAAAAAAAAGTTTTTATCCACGCAACCCTAATACACCGAACTGTTAGTGAAACAACAACAGCTGACCGGAAGCAATTTCCCGTGTTTAACGAGTTCCGTACATTTTCCTGTGGATTTTTTAAACGAACAATTTAACCCTGCTTTATAAATTAGGTCGTTATTGCATAGTAACACGTAGTTTATTGTTGTTCCTGGCATTTGAGAACCCGTCTGATGCTGGTATGATAAGGTTTTTCGGTTCGTGGATGGGTGACTATCTATTACGTCTTATAAAGCACATTAATGGCCAATTGCTATAATTTACGGACCGTATATGGTTATAAACTTAAGACTATTGTATCTTTACCAATAATGAAGCAAAGACCTCATAGTTTTGCATAGTACACCCTCCCATATGGAAGTAGCTATCCCAGGCTAAAATTAGCTTATGAATCTATTTATATGCCCAGTTTGGCAATAAAAAATGCTACCATTGGTAAGCAAAACGACTCGCTTTCGTTTATAGGAACCAAGCATAAGCCGTTGGTCCTGGCTGTCATAAGATCTTTGACAGTAAACGGGTAGGTAGTCAAAAGACCAAAAGTCATAGCTTTATTTATTTTATTTTATTATTCAGTCTTAGTTTTATTTATTTTATTTTATTTTATTAGTTAGTGTCATAATTGTTCTTTACTACGCCGCGCCGTGTTCGCGCCAGTCCCAACACCATTTATTTATTTAAACTTTTCGCACTCAAAAAAAAAAGGTATTAAGTTAGGCAGCCCTAACACCATTTATATATTTAAACTTTTCGCACTCAAAAAAAAAAGGTATTAAGTTAGGCAGCCCTAACACCATTTATTTATTTAAACTTTTCGCACTCAAAAAAAAAAGGTATTAAGTTAGGCAGCCCTAACACCATTTATTTATTTAAACTTTTCGCACTCCAAAAAAAAAAGGTATTAAGTTAGGCAGCCCTAACACCATTTATTTATTTAAACTTTTCGCACTCCAAAAAAAAGGTACCAAGTTAGGCATTCTCTACCAGTCAACCAAGGGTGGTGAAGAGATTAGATGCCATTGAGATGACCATTCTTAGAGCGTTGGCTGATAGGTGGGACTCTCCGATGTTGGGGCGGCAGATACGACTGCATGCAGTCAAGTAGACATTCCCCAGGATCGGTGTGCCTCACGCAGCTTAGATTATAATGTTACTAACACTAGTTTCATAAGTTTACAGTGTTACTAACAAATATGGAAGTGATTATGAATTAAATGTTGTTTTTTAGCCTTAGTAATAGAGTCCCGTTTTACCCTTTGAGTACAAAGGGTAAAATGGGACCCTATTACTAAGGCTCCGCTGTCTGTTTGTCTGTCTGTCCGTCTGTCACCAGGCTGTATCTCATGAACCATGATAGATTAGACAGTTGAAATTTTCACAGATGATGTATTTCTGTTACCGCTATAACAACTAATACTAAAAAACAGAATAAAATAAATATTTATTAAGGGGGCTCCCATACAACAAACGTGATTTTTTTACTCGTTTTACTCAATATTGATAACGGCAACAGGTAGACGGTTAATATACACAGACGGGTAATATTCACAGAATATTTAGTTATATATTCACTTTAAAAATAAATAATTCAATTAAAATAAAACAAATATTTAACGGGGGCTCCCATAAAACAGACATGAAACAGACTTTTTGCCGTTTTATAGATAATGGTACGGAACTCTTCGTGCGCGAGTCCGACTCGCACTTGGCCGGTTTTTTTATTTTTGCTGATTATGATTTCGCGATTACGATGTTTATCCCATGGAGAAAGTCGTTCAGTTTGATGATCGGTTGCACACCTTTATACAGTATGTTTTCTAACGAAGGGCGTTCCCATTAACCTGTAATAGTATAGCGTCTATTAAAGCCAGGGCCGAATTTAAGGCGGGGCAACAGGGGCCATGGCCCCGGGCCTCCACAAAACAGGGGCCTCCACAATTTGATTTTTTATATAATAAAAACTTAAAAAAAAAACAACCGACTTCCAAAAAAAACACTAAACCCTTTTTAGTGTTTTTTCCCGACACAAATTCGAATGCTGCTGCTATGTAAATAACAGTGATGGAGTAACTTAAAACATCGTGTAGATATACTAAGTGGAAAAAATACGTAATATTGAAGCTAACTTAAAAACTACCCAAGCAAAGTTAATAACATTTATATAGGGCCACCCCTGAACCATGTCCTACCAAACAAAAAAATAATCATCAAAATCTATTCAAAATAGACGGAGTAATCGCAAAAAAAGGATAACACAGCCGCCGAATTGAGAACCTTTTGTAATTTTCTTTTCGTGTCCGGGGTTGATGGTCTTAAAAATGATACATTGGCATACAATGACTCTGATAACGAAAAACTAATTAAATGTTTTTATTTTTTACGTCTGTTCCGTAAAATTCTCGGGGCCTCCACTTCTCGGATGCCCCAGGGCCTCCACACTTTTAAATCCGGCCCTGATTAAAGCAAAAAACTGTTTTTTTAGCATGTTTGGACGCTACAAATGGCGTTCCCGTTTACCCGAATAGTATTCGGGTAAACGGGAACGCCATTTGTTAGTTAACATACTGTATATGACAACAAATTTCTTAAACACGCTGTATTTCTATACGAAAGTAGGAGGTAACTTAGTTATTCGTCCAAACTCCTATTTGTAGTCAAAATGAACGCGATTCATGCCTAAATTGTGATCTAGCGGTCACGTTCTAACCCCAATTCATACAATAATAAGAACAGTATGGGTTATCCTTATAAATCCAGATGTATTTACAAAGGATTGTCGCGGATTCACGATAAAAATGTTTATTTTATGATATTCCCGTATTATTGACATCGGCGGCGAGGGGCTTCGGAAAATGGGAATAGGTTCACAAGAAAATACGACAGAAATATTGTTTTGAATTTTTTATCTTTTTCTGAGTGGAAGCTGTGCTAGGTAGATAGGTATTCTCTCGTGGGATTATGGTATTTGTAATAATCTTGTTTTGATATTTAATTCATGTTACTCAGAGAATGGCTTACAGGTATTGGTAATCCAGTCTCTACTCAGGATAATACATTAAATTCATTTAATATTCAGAAAAGTTACCTAACGACTTATTATAATGTCTTTTTTTTTCATTTTTTTTTTACTAGGGTCTCATTTTTGACCTCTATGGCCGTGACAATTTAATCGGATTTTCCTGCTTTATGCTACTACACTGAAGTTAAAATGTCTTCATAAAATTATTAAGTACTAGCTGCGCCCCACGGTTTCACCCGCGTAAGTCTCGATCCCGTGAGAACATCGGGATAAAAAGTATCCTATGTGTTAATCCAGGTTATAAATTATCTGTTTGCCAAATTTCATCCACATCCATTCAGTCGTTTTTGCGTGAAAGAGTAACAAACATCCATCCATCCATACTTACAAACTTTCGGGTTTATAATATTAGTAAGGATATACGAACCTAACTACCATGGGAATATTTAGTTCGTTGGAAACTGATAAAGCTTATGTACGATTTGAGCAAAACAAATCTCTAGTTACAACTCCGTTGATATCATTTTCTAAAAATGTCCTCATTTAAATTCCTCCTAGATGCACAGAGCTCTCAATTCTCTCAGTCATCTAAATCTTTGACCATCAGAATACGTATCTTTATAAGTATCAGAAATGAGATCACATCTTTACGAGTGGACGCGGGCGAAGCGAAACAGTGCGATATAAGAACAATAAAATAAATTGGACGCAGCAGCGTTGACTCCGACCGTCCGTATTATAGTGTTATGTTCACTTGCCATTTAGTCCCGACCTCCCCTCCCAGCTGCCATCTTATCTCCTTCATAAAAAGCTAAATTAGCGCTCTTTGATACGGATAAGAAATGTAGAAGCGCTGAAAAAGTGTGTTATATCTTTGCAATTCCAATTTTGTTTTAGAAATGATTTCAATTATCATTATTATTTTTTCATTTAAACATTTTCAGCAAGAAAAGACTTTCAGTTTAAACACTATGCTATCTTTGTACTCGCGAATGTAAAACTACTTTCTAAAAAGCATTTCCTTGCTAACTAATGTCGGTTTAATCTATAATCTTTTAAAATCAGCAGACCGAGAATCCTCCTTTGACAATTGACATATAAAAAAAAAAAAATTGTTGTAACGAGTATGAATTATTTTAATACCATTTCCCTAATTTCAAAGCAAAAAAAACCACAGGTTGCAACAGAATTAAAAACGAGCGAATATTTTTCATCCTCCCATATTTTCCACTCACGCCATCTCCCAAAAAAACACGTACATACATACACTCACACCTAGTTAAGGCTCAAAGAGAGACTTTTATTTATTTTCACTGTAATTGGCACTTCGACTTCGCTCGCGACGCGATGAATTTATTTATGTATTTTTGATACACTGTAGTGTGCGTACTTGTCCAATTTGCCCCTGTGCACTCCCAATGGTGTTTATTTTTTTATTTTACGATATTTCTTTTTCTTTTATTTTAGTTCTGTAGGAGACTAAACCCCGGCAAGCGTAGCTTAACCTGATAGGGTCGAACCGTGCGGCTGTTATTACTTAGGAGGCACGAGTTCCTCAAGCGAGCACAAAAAATATTCAATAATGTTATTCTTTCTACAAATAAATCCATTCGTTCCCAATTTGCCAGTAAACAACTTACACAAGAACGTGTGTACTTGAAGCTCTTAGTCGAAATACTTCTGATTCACGATTTGGAAGGAAACCATCGTTTTATTTGCATTTGACTCAAAGAGGCGCGCTTCGAACGAGTGTTCTTCAAACCACATGTAGATAAGGCTGTGTTTACATTGAATGAAATGTTATTTGCACATTCATTATAAATTTTATTTCGCATAAACCACATGCACTTGTGAAACGTCAGAAGCTAGGTGCACGGTTCCAATTGGCCGATTCCTATAGAGAAGAGCCGGCAAGAAACTCCACGGTTATCTTTTAAAAATAATTGGCTTTTATAATGTTTTCAAATTACACTGTTAATAGGTATGGGACGACAGTGCAGACCTGACAACGAGCACTAGAGTAAGATTTAACCGACTATTTTCGACATTAGGTATTTTGCTGGGGTAACGCAAACATTTCCGACATTATTTCGCTGGGGTAACGCACACGTCCGCTGGCTGGCATGGGAAATTCCATATAGGGTGTTATGTTTGATTCGGTTTTGTCATTTAGACCTCACTATGATCACATTTGTAATAAGGCCAACCGTTTGCTGTCTTTCATATTACGTAATGCTAAACCATTTAAAAATCCGCAAACACTATTAATACTGTACTATTCCCTGGTAAGATCTATATTGGAGTACTGCTCCTCTGTGTGGTCTCCAATATATAACACTCATGTAGATCGCATAGAATCTGTACAGAGAAGATTTGTTAGAGTTTAAGTGCGATATGTGGCCTCAGACGTAAACTTCCCAATTACAATCAGCGACTCACACACTTTCACATGAAGAGTCTTGAGAGAAGGAGATGGGTTAGTGATTTAAGTGCATTGCATAAAATTGCTAATGGTTCCTTTGACATTAAATTACTTGGCCAGTTAAACTTTAGGATACCAACTCGATCTGTGCGCACTCCACAATTATTTGGTATTTCCTCTAGTAACAATAATGTATCTGAGAATAACCCGTTATCCAGAATGTGTAATCAATATAATGCAATATGTTCTAAGGTAGACTTGTTCTTGAGCAATTTTAACGAATTTAGAAATTGTTTGTATAAATTGTAATTACATTAGTTTCATTTATTACTTCTCCATATTACATCACTTTCACCATCACTAATGAAGCATATTAAGCATTGAATGCTATGTACAGTAATAATTGGATTTCAGATTTATGTACTGTATTTTTGTACTAACTGTGTTGATTGTCTTAGTCTGTAGTCTGTCCACTGTACTTATTAAAATAAAATAAATAAAATAGCTAGCTCGTGTCACGACAGAATTGAAGAATCTGTTTGATGTCTACCTACAGTGTGAGCACGTCTTTAATATTTCCCCGCTGCTCTTCGAGAACATCGATAAAAGCGCGGTTACGCTATTATAAATCCATTTCCTTCGTAAAACTAGTTCCCTAGGATTGCTGGTTTGAAGTAAGTTCGAATATTTTATGATTCACGTCTTTTACAGATTTTCTATTGAAAATGAGAATACAATCATTGGGGAATCAATTAATCGACTATAGCTAGGGTGTGTCGACTGGTTATAGTCAGGAGTTATAGCGAGAAGTCATGAAGTAATTTTAGTTTCTGGCCAACTTCAATCAATCAACTCAACTCAGCCTATCGCAGTCCACTGCTGGACAATACCTCTCCCAGGCTGCGCCACAACACCCTGTCCTCCGCCTTCCGCATCCAGTCTAACCAACTTAGCTTTATGACATTTTGATTACTTATTATGGAAAATCATCACCATTTTTATATACAAAACGACAACATGATTACTTTGTAAAGTATTGTATTATTTTAATTATTGTGAACGGTAGGACTATGTGGATTTTTATTTTAAATGTTTAGATTTTATTTTTTCGTTTTCAGTTAGTTTTAACGATGCTCTGGCAATTTGAGTATTCTATGCGACCTACCCAAATGTCCTTTCTTTGGTATTGTTCGTCGAGTCGTTGAGCTCCTTAAGTTCTGAGTTGAGCTCCACTATTACTGACAAATACTTGCACTGACTGGACAGCTCCACTCAAATCGTTGTGGTTCTTTCCTCAAAAGACCATTCCATAATCTACGTGGTCCTCATATGGCTTGACCAAGATTATGTCTGGACATTAAAAGAGACTGTGACCTCTGAGTTTGTTTCGGCCTTTCTTCTCAGAGTAGTCAGATCGGAAACGCCTACCTCATCTAGCTTATTTTTAATATGTTTTTTTAATATGACGTGTAAAAGTGATTCCAATATTTACAGAATAAACAATTTCATTTCATTTCATTTGAGTTAATAAACCCATTTATACCATCATCATCATTTCAGCTTAAAAACGTCCACTGTTGGGCTTAGACCTCCCCCAAGCAATGCCACTTCGACAGGTTCTGTGCTTCTCACATCCAGCGGATTCCTGCGGTCATCGGTGCACCTTGTTCGAGGCCTTTCAACGCTACGTCTTCCGGTATCGGACTCTTATAACTTATAGGTAAGATACAATAGACGTAGATATATTTAGTAACCTATTCCGCTTAACTATTCTTCAAGAGTCATAAAAAAACCCTGTAAGAAATCGACACGTGTTTCACCTCTCAACGAGGCATCTTCAGGATGACGATTGACCAGTCGCAAACCAGAACACGACGTGTTTCCACACCGAGCGCATGTAGTGAAAATACAGGTTAGATAAATTAATTGAGTTTGCCTCTAGATGTAACAATGTCCTATTTTTTTTTGGGTAATTTTTTATTTTTTATTACTTATTTATTTAATACCTCCTAATGTTAAGACCTAGGAACATAATATCAGCAGTTGGTACCTTCCTAAGTTATTGGTAAGACTAGCAGCTTCCCTCCTCCCTCCTACCACGGGAAAGACAAGGTTTGCCATTTTTCCTAGCAGCTCCACTCATTATGATTATGATACATGTTAATTAGTTCCCTTTATTACGCGCCCAGCTCCACAGCGTTTTATGAACGTTATTAGTTGCCTCATTACGTGCCCGGAACACGCGGTTTGTTCAACAAGTTCGTTTAGGTTTACGGGATTTTATTTTATGTGCAACGATTTTATGCTGGAGATTCCCTTTTTAATTATGTTGAAGGTATTCTTTAACGTGTTTGGAAATTACTGAAAAATAACTTTGAGACTTTGAAGTCTTACTTAAGTACGCATGACTGCCTCGGTCTAGTGACTGGGTTTGATTCCCGGGTCAGGCAAAGTTTTATTGGGTTTTTCTATTTTGACTTACGTCTAGCCGTCTTATAATTTTGAACTTAAGTCATTACTATCTGAAATTACTCAGTGGCAGCCTGGAGTCTGGATTCGTGCCCGGTTGATGGCAATAGGCTCGCCCCCTCGCCCCCTATTACATGGGTCTTAAATAAATAGGACTCAACCATAACTGGCGGTAGCCATAATAGGTATACCTCTGCCCAATCCTTTGGGGAAACAAGGCGTAATATTGTGATATGTGACAAAATGCAAACTAATCACAATCATAAGCAGCATAGATCCACCACGCGCGCCCACTGCGGGTTGATAGATGTCACATGTCTTCGAATTTTTGGTTCTTGGACATGTCGGCCTCAAGATATTTTCCTTCACCGTTTTGAAAGCATTGGTAATGAAATAAACTAAGTAAAACGCATGCTCGGGTTCGAACCCACGACCAATACCTACTCGTTACTCGTGACCGTCCAATTTACAATTCTGCTGCAAATCAATCTACCTAGCCTTTTCCCAACTATGTTGGGGTCGGCTTCCAGTCTAACCGGCAGCTGAATACCAATTCTGCTGCCCATATCCCAATAATTTAAAACCTTATTTTAACTAAGTCTGGTTTATTTAAATTGCCATCTCCGACTCTTTTCTATTGAAAAACGACTGATATCTATTCTTGATTAACCCGGAGACAATAAATTATTTAATCCGAAGCAATTAATGTTGTCCTTTCGAAATAGTATAATTTGGGTCATCTATCTGCCGAATTTAGGGACTGCTGTAAATCAGAGTAACTATATAACACGGTTATAGGATGTTGTTTAATTTAACAGCGGTTGATTACTGGGGCTGTTGCAGACTTGCGTCTAGTTTTATTAAGTTTGATTTTGAATTATTATTAGGTACTAGCTGTGCCCCGCGGTTTCACCCGCGTAGATGTCCAACCCGTGGGAATATAGGGATAAAATGTATCCTATGTCCTATTCCAGGTCATGTCTACCCGTGTGCTCATCCTCTCCTCTCTAAAGTAGGGAACGTCGCGGAGGCGCGGCGCCCGGCGTCGAACTGTTCGCGTATTGCATTTTTATATCGTGATATCTTCGAAATTTAATGTCCGATTCGAATGAATTAAAAAGTATTTTACTGCTACATAAATACCATTGATGTTAAAACTATTTATTTGAATAAGAATTAATATTATGTCGATAAAACTCCTTCGCAAATAATGCATTAACTTGGAAAAAAAATAATTACCATAAAAAAGGTTATAGTGAGTCAATCTTAAAAGATAGACATATGCTGTCGCGGACTTTTTTTTAGAACTTTTAAAGAAGAACAATTCCATCATACATGATATTTGCGTAACTTAAACCGTTTACGCAGCGCATGCAACGGAAGCTCTCAAAAAGGAATAATTTTTCCTGTTTTTGCAACATTTTTCATTTATGCTCCGCTCCTATTGGTCGTAGCGTAATAATTTTTCAATTCCTGAGATTAGCGCGTTCAAACAAACAAACAAACAAACTCTTCAGCTTTATAATATTAGTATAGACTAGCGGACCCGACAGACGGTGTCCTGCCCGATCGTTGACTTGCCCGGGTTTGTTACTCGATCGCAGCGCTACCTACCGGTTCTAATTGTGATTCTAAATCATCCAGGGACCCACTCAAACACACACAAAAAATGTCATCAAGTCGGTTCAAGCGTTTAGAGGGAGTTCAGTGACATACATACACGTACAGAAGAATTATACCTAATATAAAGATATTTAGATTAATTATTATGAAAGGCTACTAATAAAAGGTATTTACAAGGCAGATGCTGTGAGAACGCCGGGAGGAAACGCCCGAGGACGACATATAGTGACCTTATTGGTGATCTTCTTCAGAAAGATCGTGTCTCTCATCTACACGCAACCGGCGTGCATGTAGGACCAGATGTACCATCGCGGAAACCCATAACAAACCACACTTTAAAAAAAAAAAACCCGTGCACAAGATGACCACATCTGTTACCGGCCGGGTTTTAGAGCGGCCAAGCGATAGTACATATGAATATGACGTAACAACTTATTGTTCATATGCGTATTCTTACACATTACCTATAGGTACGGTGTGTGAAGTGAGCTAGAAGTGAGTTGTCGTTATGCTATTGATGCGGGAATGACAGCTCACCATGCACACCTATGTTTTCACGGTGAGATTCGTGCAGATTAAACAGACTGATTTATGAACGTAAATTAAGCAAAAGGAGTATGTTGGTAAGGACCGTAGCAGTCGGCGTTGGACCCCATATAATAAGTCATGAATCAATGTAAAAATCAACACAGAGATTTATAATTATTTCGATTTACATTATTTATAATTATATATAACCTACCTACCTACTTACAAAATAAGAAAAAGAAAGATTTATTTTCAGTTTAATCTTAAACACAACCCTCCCAGGGGCAACTCTTTCGAACTTCTAACAGCTCACGAAGGCTTTGATATTTTTTGATTAATGCATAAGGACCAACACATTCTGGAAGCAAGAAAAATCTTTCAACACAGCCTCGTCACAACACCCCAACTTACAACCCTATGGCTATAGGATAAGGTTGAGTTTTGTGTGTAAATTTTTTGTTCCCAGGGCCGCACTCAAAAGTTGTAGGTAATGAAAAATGTAAGTTGGTAAAGTTAGAGTGTAGTCGGTAGGTACTTACGGCGGGTATCGCGTGTCGAATGACAAATTGCTCGCTATGACCCCTCTGATCCTTCCTTACCAAACTTCCCCTAAGTACCCGCAAACTTTGCGAAGAATAAATATTATTTTGTTCACAAGTTATAATCTGAGGTATTCGTAAATATAAGTGCTTTGGATATTATGGCAAGTTCCTTCTCATGGAATGTTAATCTTTTTGGAGATTGTTCGCGTAATTACACGCAACTCTGTATCAGGGTTGGCATGAATCATTAATGTTAAGTATTATGAACACGGATTATTGGGCGGATTAAATTCCGTATGGTGCGTGGTAAAGTATGCAGGATCTCTGTTGATTAATTACCTACTTTATTTACATACGCTCAGCTCACCCAACCTATCCTAATTCACAAGAAACAAACAAAGGTTTCATACACTTATAAGGATTAGAGGCTCGGCTACACAGGGTCAAATAAAATTACCTAGCGAGACTTCGCAAATGTGTATAAATACTTAAAAACGATAAAAAATAAAAAGACTTTAATAGAGACCTTGATCCGTAAGATGTTAGTAATACACACTTCTTAAAAACTATGTTAGTAACAAATGTAATAAGTAAAAAACAATAAAAAATCAGTTCACGTTCATTAAAAAAAAAAAAAAAACTATTAAAGTAACTATGGGGTAAACGACCGTAGGCAAAATAGTTGCTTGAAATATGAGTTTAGAAAATTAGTTTTTCGTTATTGTTCATTCTAACAAACGTATTCCTGTTTTATCCATGTTTGATACTACATGGTACAAATCTTTTTTGTTGTCCCTATGATTTTTTTAGGTTAGTTTATTCATTTTTAGAAAAAATATCCTTAATTACGACAAAAAATAAAGAAAGCACCTGTAGGATCCTGTTGATCCCGTATTTAAGCTGAGTATAAATCACTACACTGGCTCATCACTAGGGTTGCCAGGTGTCCCGATTTGCGCGGGACGTCCCGATTTTCGGGGTCTGGGGACGCGTCCCGATTTGCACCTGATCGGGACACTAAATGTCCCGATAAAACGATACATGTCTAATTGCGTACCTAATACACGATCAATCAAAATCTGAATTGGTTTGAAAGAAATATCTAATCCATTGCTTCATAACTTTTTTTTTTATAATTCTGACTTACTAGTAATATTAGTTGCGAAACACAATAAAAACCTTAATTTTTTTAAAGCGGCCATGTGCGTGTGTGACCACGCACAATGAAGGGATCCGTAGTTGAGATGATTTTATTCCAAGAACAAACTTGACATTATAGTTGAAAAACATATTCTCTTATACATTCCAACTGCAAATGTAGGTTTGTACGCTCAATATTAAGAGATCCACCATGTTATTTTAAGACCATAGACTATAGGCTGGGCTGGCTGGCGAATTTGGCTAATATTTAGGTTTTCCTGTAATTATGAGTAAAGAACCATTCTCACTCTCTGTGAGCAGTGGTGGCCCAGTGGTAACGGCCACGACTTACGAGTCGTAGGTCGTAGGTTCGAACCCTGACAGGCGCTTTACTTTGTGTAAATTATTTCATCGCCACTGCTCTCAAAAACGGTGAAGGAAAACATCGTGAGGAAACCGGCATGTCCTAGAACCAAAAATTCGAAGACATGTGACATCTACCAACCCGCACTGGGCCCGCGTGGTGGATTACGGGCCGCTCCCTCTCACAGAGAGGAGGCCTGTGTCCCAGCAGTGGGAACATTATAGGCTGATTATGCTAACCATTCTCTGCATTTTTTTCAAAATTTTAGGCTCAGTAGTTTTAGATATAAGTGTGGTGGTAAATTTTCATCTATTTTCTTAAATATATTTAAAAGTATTTATTTTAAAATTATAAAAAATATATTTCAGATCCTCGTAATAAGACCTTTCATTTGATATGTCACACGGTACAGTTTGCAAAACGGTTTTATTTTCAATTTTGTTATTTGCCCCCCAAAAGTGACTGACGGAATTTTGAATATTCAAAATTCATTTATTTACGTTATTCGTCCGGGTTTGGATCACAGAAATACATAATATGTGTACCTTTCAACTTAATCGGTTCATTAGATTCGTAGCAAATTGGCTGTGACAGCCGGACAGACAGGCGCATGAGTGATCCTATAAGGGTTCCGTTTATTCCTTTTGAGGTACGAAACCTTAAAAAACCTTGTTTTTTTATTGTCCCGATCTACAACCCTAAATCCCGATTTGTTTTACCTTTTGCCCCGATTTAAAACAAATCCGACCTGGCAACACTACTCATCACCTACACCTAGCCTCCTGTGCAGTTACAGCACAAGAGTAAATAAGGAGGTTACCGACACTACTGTGATGAACTGACAGTTGACATATAGTGACAGCGAACTTACTGCTGACGTGCATGACATAGGCTGCTTTCCGAATTAGAAATTAATCGCTGTCAGCGCTCATATCGTTATCTTGTGTTCCGTTTTAATTATCACGATTATGACAGCTGACGGCTGTCATCAATTCGGAACGCTCGTGAACGCGCTCACAGTCCTCGCTCAGCTTCATAACATAAACATAACCTCAAACCTTGCACAAGAAAGACCGATTGAATATTTTTTGAAAATAGAACTTCACCGCATTAGTTTGCTTGTTGACTCTATCGACTCTGGTCGCCATGCTAACGACAGCATCAACGGAAAAGAAGGGATGCGCAAGCGACAAACATTAGCCAATAGGACAGTGTAATTAAAAAATCTATTTTGTAGTTTTACTAATAACATCCTTTATCATTTGAATAAGTTTTATATTTAGGTACATATGTATATATAACTTAAATTGTAATAATGCAACTGATAGCTGATAGGTAAGTAAATGTGAAATTCATTCTTGGCAAGTAGTTTTTTAAAAAAAAATACTTATTCTTATTCGTAAGTATTTAAAAGATGAGAAGGGAAATTGTTACCATTGGCGCAATGGTAACAATTTCCCTTCTCATCTTTTAAATACTGACGAATAAGAATAAGTATTTTTTGATAATGTAATGATAATGTATTTTGATAATGTATTGGGATGGGTATGTAAATAATGTTCAACAATAATAGTAATAAAACATTTTTATTAAAAATCAATTAGAATCACAGTATAATCAGACTGAACCTCAGGTAGGTACCCTGCTTGCGCTCCAAGCCACATTCTTCTCCTACTTATTATTTATGCTAATATAAGAAAAATATCAAAAAGTACAACAGTAACAAAAGTCATATGTACTTATATTATTCTCACTGTATAATGTGAGTAGCAACAAAATGCATGCCTCGTTCCAAATGAATAGAGGTGGTGACTCTTGATCTACTGAAATAAAAAAATAATATTATGAAGGTACTTCCTACTAACACTGCAATAATATTGTTTGAGATGGATATATTTATAAGAAAATGCTTTTATAACTTTAAAATGATAGATTCTGAGAGCAAGTTGTTAAGAATTAACTGTCAATATACTAATAAGAGAAAACCATAGAACACTTTTATCTTACTTTTGTTATAGATTAAGTTTTGGAGTAAGCGTGACCATATATACTGTTGTCAACATGATGTTATGCAAACACAACAGGCACATTCAGCTAATAAGTGTCTGCACATAACCAGATAATAATATAAAATACTTACCATATTGTTCTGTTGGTTCATTTAGCAGTGACTGTTTCTTGGCTTATATTTGCATCAAAGTCATTCACCAATTGCTGTACATATTCAGTATCTGTAAACAGCAAGAACTATATAAGTAAACATTATGATTGATCAGAAGACAATAGCTAAAGAGTGGTTTAACTTCACACTTTAAAAACTGTAAGGTAGCTTTTGCAAACAGACAGCTAAGCAGTTGTGATGAGTAAAACATTTGCATCATAATCGTTTGAGCAGTGGGAAGAACTGCAAGTGGGCTAAAATTCAGCACTTAACTCTCTGAGCCCTCTCCTATTGCTCCTGATGTGAGCATGACTGAAAACATGCGAATGTTTTCAATCATGCTCACGCCTCGTCGACTATATTCACTTAATACTCATGGTTATTTACACATCAAATTAAAAAATATATGAATATCATCAGTTTAATCATCAAATTTCTTCTTCAGTTTAAAAAAATACTGATAGTTATGACCTAAAACATCACAGTACAACTGTCAATTTGACAGCCACATTGACAGCGCTCACGTTGATAATAACAGAAGGCATGGTCGGCGTTATCGCAAGATGGCGCATGTCATGACGTCATCTATGACGATTCACGGGACATCGTTATCGGGATTTTAGTAATTCGGTACAGGTTATAGCACGTTCAAATCGATCATGGCGTAACACGGAACGCACTGATAGTGTTTAAACAGCTATTAAATTTACAGTACAGTGCTTATCTTGATGAGTACGAAGTTTAAAAGTTTCGCTAGCTTAGGTATTTAATTTGACCTTGTATTTTTATCACCAATAGGGAGTTGGAGGCAAAGAAAATGGATTTTTAATGTTCGGGAAATAACCATGTATATTCTGATTTTTGATAGTCGCCCCAAAGGCTGACAACCAGTCTTACAAAGGGGTATCGTGTTAACCAGTAACTGGGTTGTGGAGGTCCGATAGGCGGTCTCTCCATGTAAAGTACTGGTATTCAACTGCATCCGGTTAACTGGAAGCCAACCCCAACATAGTTGGGAAAAGGCTAGGCAGATGATGACTAGAGAGAAAAGGAAAAAATTTAAGCTTCTAAGTTTCTAAGCTGTGTCAACTACTTATCTTCTGTTTATTTTGTACTGAGTAGGTAATGTTAAAAATCTTGTAGCACCCCTTAGATGACTGTGCGATCGTCAAGTATTGCAAGTCCCTGTATATTAAGTAAGGTGACTTGCCGTTATTTGGCAACTCACGGCGCTCAATGCGTCCATTAGCCGGAACAAGGGCTGCCCTAATTAACGGAGCATCTTATTGGGAAAACATCTTAGGAGGGAAGAGGGGAGGGAGGTTGATTGATAGGGTTACGTGAGTAGTTTGACTTGTAAGTTGTCCAAGCAGTTTTGATGTGACACCTTGCGATGATAGAGGATAGGTAGGATCGTTAATTTACTCTCAAAATATTCCATTTTGAGAATTGTTAAAATTAAGTGTCAGTGGGCAAGGCACATTGCTCGCAGAACAGATGGCCGATGGGGCCGAAAGGTTCTGGAGTGGCGACTGCGGACCGGAAGACCTAGCGTTGGAAGGCCTCGACCAAGTTGGACCGATGAACTGGTGAAGGCCGCAGGAATCCGCTGGATGCGGGAAGCACAGAGCCGGTCGAAGTGGCGGTGCTTGGGAGAGGCCTATGTCCAGCAGTGGACGTCTTTCGGCTGAACTGATAATGTGATGTTTTTATATGGAACTAGTTGTTGCCGGCGACTTCGTCTGCGATCCAGGATGAAAAGTAGCCTATGTCCTTCTCCAGATCAAGGTCTACCCCTGTGCCAAATGTCATCCAAATCCGTTCAGCCGTTTCAGCATGAAAGCGTTACAAACAAACAAAGGCACTTTCGCATTTATAATATAAAACTAGCTGCGCCCCGCGGTTTCACCCGCGTAAGTCTCGGTCCCGTGGGAATTTCGGGGTAAAAAGTATCCTATGTCCTATTCCAGGTCATGGTATACCCATGTTCCAAATTTCATCCAAATCCGTTAAGCCGTTTTAGCGTGAAAGCATACAAACAAACTCACTTTTGCATTTATACTATTATAAGTTAGGATTCAGATTAGGATAGTTAGGATTCAAAGATAAATAAAATACAAATGTATAAAAAAATATTAAACTTTATTCAAATTGCACAACGGATATGTTAATTTTATATCTTAATACATAACAAAACTGAAAACAAGTAGACAATAGACACACTAGTAACTGGTTATATTCATTAAATAAAAAAACATCGTTCATTCATTCATTATTTTTTCTCATCTTGTATTCAGAACTGATTGACACCACTATGGCATCTTGAGGAGGTAAGAAATCACACACGAGAATAAATGCTAATATTTAGCTAATATTTATTAAATAATAATAAATCAGTTATTAATTAGTTATACTTAAATTACAAATATTTTAATAATAAACAACTATTTAATTAATAATAATAAATGCCAAGAGTTAACAATCCGAGGTATGTGATCAAAGCCTTTTAAACTGTGATAAAATTAATTAAAACTTATACAACTAAAACTAATCATAGATTTGTGATGTTTTACATTGTGGTGGAGTTTACATAATAATAATTTTGTGATATTTTGTGATGATGGTTAAAAAAAAACACTGTCGTATATTTATCTTGATTTATAATATTTTTATCATTTACGATACATTTCATTTCGGGTTCAATTTTATTTAATTTCGTCTGTAAGTACTGTCTTTTAGATTCTATAAATAAAAGAATGGAATGTGAAAATCTTTACAAAATATTCAAAATAGATTCAGAAGGTTAACATCACAAAGTAAATAATAAAAAATAGTAATATATTATGGGGACGAATTCTGAAGAACTTAATTAAAAGCGTCTTTTTTCACTGAAAATTTCTTTAACACGGGTTAAAATGGTAACAATATTTTATCAACAAAAAAACAATATTTAATTTACTTAAGTATACCCCATTTGAAATAAGATTAGTCATTAAAACAAACCCTTTTAAAGTCCGTTCAACCGATATTGACTTCTATACCGATATAGGCATAAGGATAGCATTAAAAGCAAAAAAAGTTACACAATACCAACTATCTACTGCGGCTGCCATTTGTCATGCCACCAACGCAATAGAATTCAAAATCGGTTGAACGGAATGTAAAAAAGGCTTATCTATACGTCTAATCTTATTTCAAATGGAGTATACATAGGTAGTAGTAGCTCTGTATGGCACAACACTTGGTAGAATTTATTTTTAACAACAAAAAAAAAAAACTCACAACAGTTACTAAAACTGAATGCTTTTTAAACACCTTTTTGCGAACTTGCAATAATAAATTGTTTAAAACAATTGAATTTATATTAGCGCAGAAAACTGCGCTTACGCATCCATACCCGTACAGCCAAATATTGTATGGCTCTGTAAGTCACACAAATATTTTCCATTACCCATGTGAGATTCGAGTCTGTAATAGCACTAAAACCCATTATTTGATATTGTGCAAAGAATAAAATTGTAAATAATTTGCATAAATTAGTGAAATAACTATAGGACTTTCCAGTAACAATAAAACGAACACTGTTAATTTTAATTTTAAAACAAAACTACAGACATAAAATGTAGCTCAAATAAAAACGTCTGAGGGAATTCCCGTAATTTTTAAGAACGCAATCTGTCAAATAGACAATCAATTTACCAAAATTTTTGTCAAGTTTGACAGATTGCGACTTGAATGTGCACGTTGTTTAAACACGAGAATTGGCCTTCTAATGTCTAACTTGGAACAAATGAATAATTAACAAACAAACCTTCAATATGACAAACCAAATAAAATAAAAGTATTGTAAAAAAAAACATGGTCAATGTAGTTTTCCTTTAAAAATTTGGGCAGTTATCACCTTGAAACCGTTCAAAGCTCATCTCTTCTCCTAGTCTTCTTGATGGCCAGGTCATCATGTTGGAACCAGGTGGCGTATACCCTGAGAGGTTCCGGTGAGGAGTGACGGTGGAAGGATACTGGACGGTCCCTGGCTAATACTTCGCGGGCGTAGTCTTGTGGTCGAGCCTAATGAGAAAAAGTGTTTAGCTGTAAGTTCTAGAAAACATGATTGATAACTTAAATCGTCTCATTACAAAGTAAGGTTTTATTTCCGTTGCTGACGGTTTGGCTTGAGCAGAGCTTCAGAAAATTTTAATTTTAACTTAGACAATTACCTGATGGAACAGCGGCGAGTGCGTCAGCGACACGTTAAGGCGATGGTGCGCGCACGCGCCGAGCGTCATGTCGTCGGGCGCGGCGCGCGCGCTGCCGGCCGCGCCGCACGCGCAGGCGCTCAGCGCGCGCGCCGCGCCCGCGCTGAACACGGTGCCGCCGCCGCCCGTTATGTAGTCGTAGCCTGAACACGACAAAATTATCTCACCCTCTATCTTTGGAAGCTTAGGTTGCCTAAGAAAGCAATGCCAGCTCAGTGACGTGAGTGTTTGACGGTGGCAAAAACGCTCTTTTTGTCCATAGAGTGTTTTAACCGTCGTTTTGCGACAATAAAACAGCACCGCTTTCTTAGGAAATTCAAGCCCAGGCCACATTTTAGGGTGGAAACAAATTTATATGCACAGAACAAAAGAATTTAACGGACATAGAATGCTAACCTTTAGCAGCAGTTTCCCTCTTCCCGTAACCGTAGCCATACTTTTCTCCAAGCACAGTGATATCAGCACCGCCGCGGTAGCAACTTAACACTTCACATAGCCGTTGGACCCTGTAAAAATGTTTAGTCTTAAATTGTCAAAATTACTTACTAATTAACCAGAGGACCAAATGAAAAAATTCAGTAGTTGATAAAAATAAACATGTTTGATATCGCTAGAAATAAACATTTGTGTGTTGACCTAGAAATTAACATGTGTGTTGACGCTAGAAATAAACATGTGTGTTGACGCAAGAAATAAACATGTGTGTTGACGCTAGAAATAAACATGTGTGTTGACGCTAGAAATTAACATGTGTGTTGTCGCTAGAAATAAACATGTGTGTTGACGCTAGAAATTAACATGTGTGTTGACGCTAGAAATTAACATGTGTGTTGTCGCTAGAAATAAACATGTGTGTTGACGCTAGAAATTAACATGTGTGTTGACGCTAGAAATAAACATGTGTGTTGACACTAGAAATAAACATGCGAGTTGACACTAGGACTAACAATTTATGTTGACGCTATAATACACATCTTTGTTGACGCTAGAAATACACGTTTGTCGACGCTAGAAATAAACATGTGTGTCTACGCTAGAAATAAACATGTTTGTTGACGCTAAAAATAATAAACTCTTTTAAATACTTCGCCCAAGAAACACACATCAAGGACCGCGATTTGTGCCTTAATGCGGTCGAGTTTAAAACCTCTTTTCTAATCTATTACTACCTATATCCAATCGAAATATACTCGATGGAATTTCCACCTACACTTACCCCAGTATAGTATCATCATCAGCCAAAAATATCCACTTAATATGAGGCATATTGTTCACTCTCTTCATCACCATTTTCAATACGGCGATGGTTTTCGCGCAGTGGCCCGTCTTGCTGTTTGGTATCCCAGTGCTCACTGCTGGGACGGTCGGGTCTAAAACAAAATGGTTGCAGTTTAGTGTAAGGTTGTGATATATCAAAATATGATTCGCGAACATATCAAGTATGTATTTACAGAATTATAATCATTATAATACATCTCTCTAAGTTAGATTTGTTCCATTGAATGACGTTAACATGAAATCATGACATTTGAGAACAAATTTATTTTGATTTGGAATTTTTCCATGGAGGATATTTCCACTCTGTCCTCGTACCTCTAATGATGGTGGTGGATGGTGGGGTGATGAAAGTAAACTTACCGTCTTTATCGCTAAAAAACTGTAGATTCGTGACGTGCCTGCCCCACGTCTTCTTGACCACTCTAGCTCTGGAGTTGTGGAAGCCACTCCAGGTCTTCACGGCGAAGAATATCGAGTCCTCAGCTATGGCACTGCCCTGCCGATAACGTGGCATTTGAGAAAAGCTGTAGGGCGTTTCACCGCCACTCCGATCCGACATCCGATTAGTATCGGTCCAATGTAGGAGGTGATCTAAAGTTTTGTATTCAATGTCGAATCGGAGAGGTTCAAGAAAAGAGCCCTCATGGCTTTCGATCAGCATAACAACTATAGACCGACCGCTTAACGGAGACGGCTCCTAAGGTAGCTGTGGGGTGCGGGAGGAGTGACAGTTGTCACAAGTTGTCGAACACTAAGCTCTCGCATCACGACACCCGCACCGCGTTGCTACCTCAGGAACGGTCTCAGAGCGGACGGCCTATAAACAACTCGACTCAAAAAAAATCACATTTCAAACAGCATTGAAATTTTTAATAATCCAGTGTAATACTCACACATATATCGAACTGTCGAGGATAAGTGGCGCAGTTATCGCCGGACACTATGCAGAAACTAAGATCGGGTGTGAGCAGCGGTCCAGGGTCAGAGCCTCCGCCGTAGACCAGCTGCGCCAGTTCAAACGCAGGGTCTATGGAGAAGTCTGCCTCGAGGCGGCGCTGGCCGCTCTCAATTTGTCTTAAGAGTCTAAAAACGGTATGAGGGTGAATAATGCAGAGAATAAAGAACATTATTTCTTATCCATATCACTTATAAACACGACAAAAAAGAGGCCACATTAGGCCGCGACGCGACTTGCGACCCATGAGCGATTAAAACAACTAAATGAATGCTCACGTATATAACAGGCCCTAACGGGGTCATGTCATGTACTAATAAGTTTTAGCCTAGCCTGTAACTGAATGCAAATAAATAAATATCGCTACACCGCCGCGGTGCCTCAGCCTAAGACGATCGAGCCGATTTTAGCAACGACGATCGGGGATTTTGCAACATCGTAAATGTTGCAGCGCGTTTTGCAAGCTCGCTGCGTTTCAAAATGGTGTATTTGCTAGCCGCTTTTCTGACAATCGCTGTTATACAGCTTCAGAAAAGTGAATAAAACGCTGATTAGCGATGCTAAACAGTGTCCAGGGTTAAGAGGTCAGTTGAGGTAACAAGTTTCTGAAAACTATTTCAATTGCAGATGCCGTAGCTAAACGCAACATGTCTGCTAAAGCCCTTATCAATGATACTTTTGTCGATGATTGAACGGACTTGCAGGTGTCTATGGTTATGTTTAAAATATAACAAGTTCAAACTAAATAAAACGTTGTAACAAGTCGTTTCCACTTACATTTCAATCAGTTCTATTCTCATAGCGAACCCACTCGCAAAGTTGGGGTACATGAAGCCACCTTCCTCCTCCAAGTCCTCGTAGAAAGTGAAGTGGTGGATGATGGTGGGCTCCTCATCACTGAGTGGATAGCCTATCCACATTACGTCCTGTTAGGAGAAAAGTTTATAGAGGTATGTGGAACAGGGTTGAAAGGTCACTCATCCTCCATAGAATAGGGAGGATCCTCCAACCAGACGGGTTTTTTTCTTGTGGGGTACTGCCCGACGATTGTTGTCGGGACGTTGTATATATTCCAACCGCGCGGTAAAACCTGCTTGCGCGGTGCAGGATTTTTGCGTGACGTCAGTGTGATGCGTAGTTCGCATGTGGGGATATAAATACCCCCACAAGTTTTTAAGGAATTTATCTTCTTTCATTGTGTGTAATCCTACCTAAGTAGAAACATTATTTTTTTTACCCAGTTTCTATAACAAGCCTCATTATGAGCTTTTATTGCCCGCAGCAAGTTTCCTAATACTAAGTATAGTATTTATTGGAGAATGATACTGAATTTTCGACATAATATTGCACAGTTTCTTGGTAAGTCCAAAACGATAATCAAAGCACACTCAAAATGAATGTAGATGTGAACTATATACAACATTTAACTTGTTGATTCTGTCACAAATGTACCTAAATGCCTAATTGCCTATCTAACCTCTAAATAACGTTACGTTAAAAGGCCATGGTAGACTTTGTTGACCTCTTTCTTACCTTCTGTCTATCAGCGGCCGCAAGCGCTTCAATCAGCTTATCACACTTGACAGCAGTGTGCGTCTCCACGAACAGCACCCATCTGACGTCACTGCGCCGGTACCGTGACGTCAGAGGGGACAAGAGAGGTAGGATCGTCCACGCGCCAGCCACGGGAAAGTCTTCGTGTGTTATGTGCGTTTTTGGGTGGCGCTGTATGGAAAGAGGTTCTATATATATAAACTAGGCTGTTTGTGATTCCAAATAAGGGGATAGATAATAAAGCACCAACGTTCACCCAGAATTTTTGAATGCTCGACATATAACGGTACATAGAATAAATACACGCTATGTTAACGCTGCGTTTAGGCATTATCGATCGACGCAAACACTGCACGACGATTAATAAAAGATCAGGCCGCCTCCTCTTCTTAAGCGGCTAACCAGGGCCCTGTTTATCAAAAGTTACAAGTCTACACGTTCACAGGTTACCTAGAATTTTAATTTTCGTTAAATTCTTAGCTCATCTCCATATTCATAATCAGCCTTAATGTTCCCACTGCTGGGACACGGGCATCAAGCGATCTCTCTCTTCTAAGACGGAAAAGAGAGTCGCCTCTCAGGATTTGTTATGATTTTCTACAAGTTGTAACTTACAAAAAAAAATTTGATAAACAAAATCGCGAATAAAAGTGTCAACTTGTGAACTAAATCATGACATTTGGTAATACAAATCAAATCAAACCAAAAGTCATTTATTCAAACTAGGCTGAGAATCAGCACTTTTCGAACGTCAAAATTACATAAGACAGTCCCCCAAAACGCCCACCCTTCACCACTTCCTAGTGCTTTAGCTGGGAAGAAGAAGTGGCGCAAAAAACAAATTGATTCTATACAAAAGTATGCTAAATCATTTACATTACGCAACATAAAACATAAATCCAATTATTAGCCATATGTCAGCTAGCACACGCCAATCATCATCATCATCATCAGCCTATAGCGGTCCACTGCTGGACATAGGCCTCTCCAATCGCACGCCATTCAGCTCGATTCTCGGCAGCTCTCATCCAGCTGCTACCAGCCACCCTGCGAAGATCGTCGCTCCACCTAGCCTGTGGGCGTCCTTACGTTTGCCGATTCGCGGTCTCCACTCAAGAACACGTCTACCCCAACGGTCATAGGGTAGGCTAATATTGCCACTTCAGCTTGCTTATTCTGTGAGCTATGTCAACAACTTTGGTTCTGTGTCGGATTACCTCATTCCGGATTCTATCTCTCAGAGATACTCCAAGCACACGCCAATATAAAACTCCAAAAAAAAAGAAAACGAGAACTACTCAAGCATACAAGTCTTGTAAGTTTTGATAAACACACACTGGTGTCGGAGTTTTTATGCCGCCCATGGGCCTCAAACTTGGCTACACATGCCGACAAATATCTCTCAGGCATGCCAGTTTGGGGTGCGTGGACAGGAAACCTCCCCGAGTGCCCGGGGGCTGGAGTTCCTTTACGGATACGTCCGTGGGGAAGGCCAGTCTCTGGGACGGTGCACCCTGGGGTGCGGGCAATGTTTCTCCATTGGGTGCTGTGTGTTAGACGCACAGTACCTAGTGGAGAGGCATTGCCCGTATGCCAATATCCTGTCGGTGGGACGCTCTAATGTGTACTCGGAGGAGTACACGTTTAGCAGCGTCTGAGCGGGCCCGGCGTGCACTTACCTTGCCGTCGGGCAGGCAGGAGGAAGTCCTTCCTTCTGCCACCGTTGGTCTCGTAGCCCCGAAGACTGTCAAAGTCATGTCTCTGGCATTTGACGGGGGTCGAGGGTCTTGGCTTAACCGCCCGGGCCGCGAGGAAGAAATCCTCTATAAAAAATTACCCCAAACCTCCAAGCGGCGGCGCACCGTGAGGAAGGTTGATAGCTTGGCTGATGGGTAGCTATGGAATCAGTCGCTAGTGCGAACCACATTTTTTGAGCAAGTTTTAAAGTTTTTACTCGTGGGAACAAATATGGTTTACAAAAGCAAAAACAAAAATGAAGAGAGACAGGGAGAGGGAAAGGGAGAGGAAGGAGGTGATGCGCGGTCGGAGTCCGACGCGGCATCGAGCTCTAGCTCGTGTACGAGCGTAGAGCGGGAAGTGGTCGTAGTGGGGCCTTCCGGGAGAAAGTTCTTCCGGAAGCGCCCCAAGACGGGGTCATCCTCGGACGAGGAGACCACGAGCCGGAGGAAGATCCACTCCGGCCGCAGGGGTGGAACCCGCGTGAAGGGGGCGGGAAGAGGGCTCGCCACGAAGGAGAAGGAGGCCGGAGATGCGGGCCTAGATAGCCCAGCCGGGCTGACTCAGCGGGCCGCGGGTCCCGGGGAGGTAACGGGTGGTGGGCCGGGCGCCACTGGTGGCCCCAATACGCAGGGCTCAGCTAACCTCGCAGAGGTCGTGGTCTCTGCCATAAACAATGTGGCCTTGAAGAGGTTGAAGACCTCGAAAGACAAGGCCATAGCAGAGGCCACGGCCTCCATAATGGCGGCAGCGGAGGCCTCCCGCAGAGGGTCTCCGTCGGACGGAGTGTCCGAGATGCGGGCGGAGGTCGCACGCCTGACGGCCGCAATGGAGCTCCTCCAAAAGGAGAACGCGGAGCTCCGAGCGGACCTGGCTCTGCTCCGAGGAGCCGGCCCCCGGGAGGTGCCGCAGAGGGGGGAGCAGCTTGGGCCGGGACGGCCCGTGTCTGATGCTGCTGGGGACCGGGTTCTGTCCCTGGTGCAGCGGGAGATGGCCGAAATGCGGAGAAGATTCTCCACCCTTGAGGCCATCGTCCTGCGCCCCCCCTTGACGGCAAGACAGCCGGCCTCCGGCCAGCAGAAGGAGGCGACATATGCCGTCGTCGCCGCCGGTTCTGCTGAGGCTAAAGCCTCGTCGGGGCAGAAAAAAGGCGGGGCGGCAAAGAAGGGCGGGGCGGCTAAGCAGGCGCCGGCTCGGGCCTCGGCCTCAGCCCCGGCTTCGGCCCCGGCCCCGGCCCCGGCCCCGGCTCCGGCCCCGGCCCGTTTAGCCAAGGTGGCTAAACGTCGGCCCCCACCACCTTCGACCGCACCCGCAGCTCCTATATCCCCCCCAGCCGATGCCGAATGGCAAGTGGTTGGGGAGAAGAGGAGGGCGCGTAAGAAGGCAAGGGCGGCCAACAAAAAGAAAGCAAGGCGGCAGCGGCGCAAAGAGCGAAGCGTCGCGGCAAGGCTCCACGCCCCGAAGTCCGCAGCTGTAGTGGTCACGCTACAGCCGGAAGCGGCAAAGAAGGGCGTGTCCTATAAGGATGTCTTCGCCAAAGTGGCGGAGGTGGTTGACCTTGGGGAACTCGGTGCGGCCAGTGGCATCCGACTGAGGATTGCTGCCACAGGGGCTCGGATGCTGGAGTTCCCCGGTTCGGCTGGTGGCCCGGCCGCTGACGCCCTGGCTGAAAAGCTCAGGGCGTCCCTAAACGCTGACGAGGCCCGAGTGTCCAGGCCCACTAAGTGCGCTGAAATGCGTATCCAGGGCTTGGACGACTCGGTGACGAAGGCACAGGTGGTGGCCGCCGTCGTCGGGACTGGGGGGTGCTCTGCCGAGCAGGTTAAGGTGGGCACCATCGGTCCTGACTACAGGGGTATGCAAGCCGTTACGGTTAGCTGCCCCGTGGCGGCGGCCAAGAAAATAGCTGGGGAGGGCCAACGGCTATTGGTGGGCTGGGTTTCTGCGCAGGTCAAACTGCTGGAACCCAGACCTCGGAGGTGCTTCCGCTGCCATGTGGGTGACCACGTGGGAGCTAAGTGCACCTCCGAGGTTGACCGCAGCGATGCCTGCTACCGCTGCGGTCAGCCCGGTCACAAGGCCGGCACGTGCAAGGCCACGCCGCACTGCGTCGTATGTGCGGCGGCAGGCAAGCCGGCCGACCACCGGATCGGGAGTAAGGCCTGCGCTCCACCGAAGCCTGGCAAAGCCAGGGGCAGGGCCAAGCCCTCCGCCACCACCGCCACCACTGCCGTCACCGCCGCAGCCGCCGCCACCGCCACCGCCGCTGCCGCCTCCACCACCGTCGTCGTCACCGCCGCTGCCGCTGCGGCAGGGCCCTCGCATGGGTCTCGGGAGGGGGTTGAAATGGAGTGCCAATAATGGCTCCATTTCGCCTCCTCCAGGCGAACATCAACCACTGCGCCACCGCTCAGGATCTTTTGCTCCAGAGCATGGCGCAGTGGGCGATTAATATCGCCGTGGTTGCTGAGCCGTACTTTGTCCCGCCCAGGGATGACTGGGTGGAGGACCTGAGCGGCTCAGTGACTCTCATTTCGTCGGCCGCCGCCGGTACCCCGTCCCTCGAGGCTGTCAAGAGAGGACGGGGTTGCGTGGCAGCACGGTTCGGGGAGATTGTAGTGGTAGGGGTGTACTTCTCCCCGAACCGAACTCTCGCCGAGTTCCACAACTCCCTTGCGGAGTTGAAAGTCGTCGTCGTCGGGTTCCGTTCCCTCCCCGTGCTCGTCCTCGGGGACTTCAATGTCAAGAATATGGCTTGGGGTTCCCGGTATACGGACACGCGGGGCAGGATGGTGGAGGACTGGGCTCTGGAGACAGGCCTGGTCGTCCTAAACCGGGGTTCTGTCCCCACGTGTGTGCGGATGCGGGGTGAGTCGGTGGTGGACATCTCGTTCGCCAGCCCCGCTCTGTCTCCGCGTGTCATTGACTGGCGCGTCATGGAGGGGGTGGAGACGTATTCCGACCACCAGTATATCCGGTTTGACGTCTCCGCCCAGTCCTCGAGCGCGCCGGTCCGACAGGCCCCGAGTGGTCCGCGGTGGGCGCTGAAGCAGCTGGACCGGGAGCTGGTGTCAGGAGTCAGGCTCACCTGGAGTCAGGTGAGCTGGTGGTCGCAGCAGTTGACGGCTCTGCGCCATGCGTGCGTTGCTGCGCGACGCCGGTACGCCAGGCACCGCAGGCTCCGTATCCGCCCTCCGGATACGGAAGCCATTCAGGCGGAGCTGTACGAGGGGTACAGAGCGGCGAAGACCGCCCTCCAGGAGGAGATCCTGCGGGCCAGGGCACTGGCCCGTGAGGAAACGCTGGAGACTCTGAACGCAGATCCGTGGGGACGCCCATACAAGATGGTGCGGGAGAAACTCCGCCCATGGGCTCCCCCGCTGACGCAGAGTCTCCGGCCTCAGCTTGTGGAGGACGTGGTGAGCGCTCTGTTCCCTTCGAGAGGGGAACATGCCTCCCCCCCCGCTCATGGCTCCGCCTAATGCGGTGCTCGATGCGGACCACACTGCCGACGACGACGACGATGCTCCGGAGGTGACTGAGGCAGAAATGAGAGTGGCGGTACGAAGGCTGAATGCCAAGAATACCGCCCCAGGACCCGACGGCTTACCTGGGAAGGCCTGGGTCCTGGCCATGGAGGCTCTCGGGCCTCGACTAAGGGGTCTCCTGAGCGCATGCATGGAGAGGGGCCAGTTCCCACTTCGTTGGAAGACGGGGAAACTGGTCCTCATAAAGAAGCCGGGGCGCCCTGCGGACTCTCCGTCCGCTTATCGGCCCATCGTGCTGCTCGACGAGGTGGGCAAGCTCTTTGAAAGAGTAATTGCAAACCGCCTCGTCGGGCGGTTGGTGCGGGTGGGGCCGGATTTGGCGGAGAGCCAGTTTGGTTTCCGCAGAGGGCGCTCTACGGTGGACGCCATCATGCGCGTACGGGCCCTCACGACGGGGGATGCTGTGGCCCGGGGTGGGGTCGTCTTGGCGGTGTCTCTAGACATCGCCAATGCCTTCAATACCCTGCCCTGGAGTTGCATAAGGGAGGCACTCCGGTACCACCGGATGCCGACCTACCTCTGTCGTGTGGTCGAGGCCTATTTGACGGACAGGGCCGTCATCTACCCCGGTCACCAGGGAGTGTGGAACCGGCGAGAGATGTCGTGCGGTGTCCCACAGGGATCGGTCCTAGGGCCGCATCTGTGGGACATCGGATACGACTGGGTGCTGCGCGCCGACCTCCCTAGCGGCGTCAGCGTAGTTTGCTACGCTGACGACACGCTGGTCCTGGCGCAAGGGAGGTCGCACCAGGCGGCGGCCGAACTCGCGACACGCGGGGTTGCGACAATCGTCAATAGAATCCGGCAATTGGGACTCGAGGTGGCCTTGCACAAGTCCGAGGTCATGTGTTTTCATGGCCCTCGGAACGCGCCACTGTCGGGTTCCCAAATCACGGTAGGAGGGGTTCACATCGGCGTCGAGTCAACGATGAAGTATCTAGGACTCGTCCTCGACAGCCGGTGGAACTTCGTGGAGCACTTCCGTCGTTTGGCTCCCAGGCTGGACCGGGCCGGGGCCGCCTTGGGGCGGCTCCTGCCCAATCTTGGGGGGCCAAACGCCTCCTGCCGGAGGCTCTACGCGGGGGTCGTGCGGTCCATGGCCCTTTACGGGGCACCGGTGTGGGCGCGTTCCATTAGGCTGCGGCCAGCCCGCCGGTTGAACGCGTCCCAAAGGGTCATGGCCATTCGGCTGGCCCGGGGATACCGCACGGTCTCTCGTGAGGCGGCGAGCCTCCTTGCCGGATTACCGCCATGGGATCTGGAGGCGAAGGTCCTCGCGCACATTTGGGAGTGGCGCGAGGAGATGAAGCGCCGGGGCGTAACTCCGCTGCCGCGAGAAATCGCAGCACAGCGGACAGAGCTCCGGCAGGATCTCATGGCGGCATGGAGAGTGCGATTGTCGCAACCCAGTGCTGGGCACGCCACAATTGCGGCGATAAGTCCCCTCTTTGAGGAGTGGCTGGAGAGGCGCCACGGCGTCCTCACCTTCCGCCTGACACAGGTCCTCACCGGACATGGCAGCTTCGGGAGGTACCTGTGCAGGATAAGGCGGGAGGAAACGCCTGGGTGTCACCACTGTGCGGATCGTCCGGAGGACACGGTGGAGCATACGGTGGAGGTGTGCCCTGCTTGGGCGGAGCACCGCCGTGTCCTCGTGGAGGCAATTGGCGGCACTGACCTCTCGCGTCCGGCCCTGGTCCAGGCCATGGTACGGAGCGAGAGGGCATGGGAGGCGGTCACCTCCTTCTGCGAAGCAGTGATGCTCGCGAAGGAGGAGGCGGAACGCGTGAGGGAGAGGCAAAGCCTGCGCCCTCACGCCCCTAACCGCCGCCGCTGGAGACACCCTGGGCGTCGGGAATCCCAGGCGGATTCCCGGCCACCATAGGCGTGGGCTTGCGGACGGCGAGCAATGGGCAGCTCGCCGTCCGATAAGGACCAGGCCCAGGTCGATGGCGCCTCAAAGAGATGTCAGCACACCTGACGGGGTCCGTTAGGACCGATGCCTGCCAGGGTTGCGGAATAGTCCGAAAGGGATACCGGGACCCTGGCAACAGGCAACCGAAGGAACACGGGTGGGTTTTAGTCAGTAAGAGTCTGACACGCCCTTCCGCTCCGCCCAGAGCGGGAGAAGTCATATGATGATTTACCACCCAAAAAAAAAAAAAAAGGCATGCCAGTTTCCTTACGATGTTTTGCTTCACCGTTTTTGGAGCAAGTGATAACTATACAATGCGCACATGAATCCGAAAAGTCAGAGGTGCGTGAGTACGTGAGCGAAGAAGAAGAAGATTAAAGCTTCGTTGGAACTGTGTTTATATCGATATGTACACACGGCTACACATCAAGCTATACATTTCCAGTTTAAGCTGATCTCGCATTGTACGGAAATCCTATACAATGCGAGATCAGCATAAACTGGAAATGTATAGCTTGATGTATAGCCGTGTGTACTAACTCTATACTCCATATTTTGAAATAAGATTAGAGATTTAAATAAACCTTTTTTACGGTCCGTTCAAACGATTTTGACTTCTATTGCGTTGGTGGCATGACAAATGGCAGCTGCCGTAGACAGTTGGTATTATGTAACTTTTTTTGCTTTTAATTCAATCCGTAAGTATGCCTTAGGTATAGAAGTCAAAATGGGTTGAACGGACTCTATAAAATTTTGTTTAAATGTCTAATCTTTTGGTTTTTGTGTCTATACTCCATTTGTCAGAAAAGGAAAATTTTGGATAAGTAGGTGCTTAGTTCACGAGGCTTTGAAGACTGAAGATAGTTGAAACATTACAAAAGATAAATACTTTTACATACTTTTTCCAGCTGCAAGACTTGATTCTCGATGTCCTGTTTGAGTCGCTTGGCGACACTGGCATGATACGGCTCAGGTTGGCTCACTATTGTAAATACTATATTTCTTGAATCTGAAACAAGACATAAGTATCATAATTATAATATCCAGTCTTCTCTACAATATCTGAAAATAACCTCCCGTAGCTAATAAAATCATAATGATTTTTACCATAGATCTAACTAATATTATAAACGCGAAAGTTTGTAAGTATGGATGGATGGATGTTTGTTACTCTTTCACGCAAAAACTACTGAACAGATTTGGATGAAATTTGGCACACAGATAGTTTATAACCTAGATTAACACATAGGATACTTTTGATCCCGATATTCCCACGGGATCGTGCCTTACGCGGGTGAAACCGCGGGGCGCAGCTAGTATTAGATATTTCTATGATTGTTACCAACCTCGAACTCCACAAAGACAATGTTTAATTAGCGTGCCTAATTAGTTAAGGCAGATTACAAATTGTAGTTAAATAAAATAATCATGTATATAGGGTGAAATTGGATTCATAGGCAGGGGTAATTGTAGTCAGCATTATGAACAACTTTCATTATGGGATCAACACAGAAATCGCGAAAAAAAAATCCGCTGTTCCCTTTTGATAAGCTATGCGAAAATAAATGTAGGAAACAGCTGATTTTTTTTACTGAACTGAGACCAATTCGGCTTGCGTGTGGTTGGTCACAGTTCCAACCTAACTTAACTCGTTAAGTCGGGGTACCCGGGTCACTGTGACCAATTGTAAGAAAAGGCCAGAAAGTAAAAAAGGTTCAATCATTTAAAAAATGTGCATTTTAGAGGATCAATGAAATATTTCCCAATAAATAAACCATATTTTTCATACATCTTAATCAGTTTGTCATCAAAACAACGGCCTAATAACACATCTCCCCTTTCTAACCCCATCAAATTACGTCCCGCATCGAAACACCGCATCACGGCTGACGGCATTACCGTCGAATGGCGTCAATGCCGTCAAATTATGACAAATGGCGCCGAAGCATTGACTAACAAGCCGTCGGAGCTCATCAATCATGGATAAGGCATTAGGTTTCATTTACAGGTAACTGATAGAGATATATGCCTTGTGTGTACATGGATTAATATGTGTAAGGTGATATAGACAAAGGTGTGTATGATATTCACGTCTATAGGCGGAAAAGGTTCAAGCCTCTTACGTCTGTTTACGCCCGATAAGATAACTAAGCTTTAATCTACAGGGTATAAAAGGGACAGCCCTCCGAAAATTAACAGGGGCTCAGCTCCTTATTTAGAATCATATTGCACCGGAAATTTTCTCTGTTTTTTTAAAATGTTTTTACCGTATTTTCAGTTTCTATTCCTTTATTTCAATGTAAAATTACATTCTCTGTACGCAGCACTCCATTTCTGTAAATACATAATAAACATAATCAGCCTATAATGTTCCCACTGCTGGGACACAGGCCTGCTCTCTGTGAGAGGGAGCGGGCCGTAATCTACCACGCTGGCCCAGTGCGGGTTGGTAGATGTCACATGTCTTCGAATTTTTGGTTCTAGGACATGCCGGTTTCCTCACGATGTTTTCCTTCACCGTTTTGAGAGCAGTGGCGATGAAATAATTTACACAAAGTAAAGCGCCTGTCAGGGTTCGAACCTACAACCTACAACTCGTAAGTCGTGGCCGTTACCACTGGACCACCACTGCTCTATTGTATTTCTGTAAATAAAACAGCTAAAATCAGAAAAACAGCAATGGATGTTAATAATACTCGAGCGCACCCCCGACACGGGGAATGCGGCTACTTGGGTTTTGCCACGGTAACGATACATTGCGCGTTGCGCGTGTGGTAATAATACAAATCAGGTTTATTGGATTTCCATAATGTTCCTGAAATAATTTCATGTACCGTCTTAGTATGATATGCTGAATTCATCCCATCAGTCTACGGCAGGCGGTCCCTTACACCCTGTATATGATATAACTAGCTGTGCCCCGCGGTTTCACCCGCGTAGATGTCGATCCCGTGGGAATATAGGGATAAAACGTATCCTATTTCCTATTCCAGGTCATGTCTACCCGTGTGCTCATCCTCTCCTCTCTAAAGTAGGGAACGTCGCGGAGGCGCGGCGCCGGCGTCGAACGGTTCGCGTATTGCATTTTTATACTCGTGATACCTTCGAAATTAAATGTCCGATTCGAATGAATTAAAAAGTATTTTACTGCTACATCCTCACCCTTGATGTTAAAACTATTTATTTGAATAAGAATTAATAATATGTCGATAAAACTCCTTCGCAAATAATGCATTAACTTCGAAAAAATTTGATTTACATAAAAAAGGTTATAGTGAGTCAATCTTAAAAGATAGACATATTATTATGCTGTCGCGGACTTTTTTTTAGAACTTTTAAAGAGGAACAATTCCATCATACATGATTTTTGCGTAACTTAAACCGTTTACGCAGCGCACGCAACGGAAGCTCTCAAAAAGGAATAATTTTTCCCGTTTTTGCAACATTTTTCATTTATGCTCCGCTCCTATTGGTCGTAGCGTGATGTTATATAGCCTATAGCCTTACTCGATAAATGGACTATCCAACACAAAAAGAATTTTTCAATTCCAACCAGTATTTCCTGAGATTAGCGCGTTCAAACAAACAAATCTCTTTAGCTTTATAATATTAGTATAGATGTACCCTTGATTTAAAAGAGTATCCTTGGAGTTTCTTGCCCGTTCTTCTCCATAGAAATCTACGTTTGGGAATGGGCAACTACTTAGCTTTAACTTTCTAACCAACCGACTCTTTGTCAATTCAAAAGTGTCTGTGATAGGTTTAACTGAAATAAATGCTTTGAGTTTGTAAATTAAGTACCAATGTTGCAGTAAAACATGTTTCCTTTTCTAGAAAATTCTTAGGAAAACTTGAAAATAGGCACTTTGATCCAGCAGATGTCCAGTAGACAGCTAATTGCTAGCAGGTAGGTAAGTACCTATTCTTGATAATTATAGAACTTGTAACGTTAAATGCGCAAAACCTCAGACACCACAACAGATTTTTAACCGACTTCTTCAAAAAGGAGGAGGTTCTCAATTCGTCTGTATGTTTTTTTTTTAAAATGAAATGAAATTAAATATGTTTATTACGCGATTTCTCCGCCAATTATGAATCGATTTCGATGATTCTTTTTTTGTATGGTAGGTCATGCTTCCGAGGTGGTCCCATATAAATTTTATTAACTTTGCTTGCGTAGTTTTAGAGTTAGCTTCAATATTACGTATTTTTCCCACTTAGTTTATCTAGACGATGTTTTCATTTACTGTTACTATACACTGTTATTTACAGCTAGTGGTATTCGAATTTGTGTGGGGTAGGTATCACAACTAAAAAGTGAAAAATAAAAACTGTTTTTTTTTATTGTTTGTTTTTTTGTTTGTTTGATTGACCGAATTCGGAAAAAAAATATCATTTAAAAAATTGTAAAGGTTTTATGTGCTGTTTTAGCTTTGGAAGATTCGTATTTGCATTGAAATAAAAGCTATTATTATCCCGCGTATGAGATAATTTAAATTGGTCGACAACAATTTGTGTTTGTTTACCTATTTTGGCGGGTTTTCGCATGTGAGTGATGGCTTGACCTATTAATAAATAGAGACGGCAACGTTTTTTAATGAAGATTTCTTGAAAAATGTGACCTATATGAAAAGTGATTCAATTGATTCTGCTCGTTATTCTGATGAAATTATTTTCAGGTTTTGCGCATTTAACCTTACTCGTTGTATAATTGTCCGAATACAGCCTGATTTTTTAAATTTTAGTCAAATACTTTATATATAAATCTTGACGATTAGCTATTGAAAGAATTCTCAGTGAACTATCTCAAACCGGTAACAAAAGTAAATTAAACGTCACATCTCAAAACTGGGCTATGAATAATTCAAACCAGTGATAAAGCCGGTAAGTCGCGGCCATTGGAAACTTCTGGCGCCACAGATTAACGTCTGTAGCCGCTCTTACATTAACTAATAATGAAATGAACTGAAATGAAATGAAATTGTTTACAGAATAAACAATTTCATTTAATTTCACTAAACGTCTGGTTACTTAGGTAATGAAGACGTGAAGATTGTAGCGTTGTAATCTTGCGAAGCGCTTGCATTTTTTAGGTAATTGAGGACGTCTTCGAATAATCAAGAAACGGTAGAAAATCATTCATCCTCACTTCTAGAATTTTATGTTAAAATTATAAAATATCCTCAAAATCAGAGATTATTACAGTTTTTTTTCTCAGTTTAATTAGCCCACATTTATTTCATACCTACTAGCTTCAGCCCTATAGCCTAATTCCTTCCCCAGGATGCCATCTATCTCCTTGCCAAATTTTGTCGTAATCCGTTCAGTCATTTAGGCGTCAAAAGGTAACATACAGACAGACAGTCAGCCAATTACCATCTTAACACCAAAAACCCATCCCAAAACGGAACCAAATCACACAAACATAAAGTGCGATCTTCAATATTTAATTTCGTCTTAAAATTCGCATCAACTCCCACCGAAAGTCGGGTTCTTAGTCAAATCGGAGTCAAAATCGATCAATTTGGATGGAAGCATCATGAATAATGCAAATACCGCGATCACCTGAGGTGCGACACATTAAAATCGCATTCTGGCTTTATGATGTCCCCAGGCGAGCGCAAGACGTATTACCGCTGATACCGATAACGCAAGGGTTAGGTAAAAATACGCTTAAAATGTGGGGGTTAACGATTTGGAACAGGTAAATGCGGAAATGTAAATCGTTCAATATTTTTCTATGGGTGGAAATTATGATGCGTTTCAAGATCCTTTACATAATTTATAAAGTCTTTGAACATCTTTCCGTTAGTGTGCTTATAATATAACTCCATAAGAAGTTATTCGATTTACGTGTTTTTTAAGCCTTATGTTCCATGTTCTCCAGATAAGTTTACCAGAAGATGACCCGGGCCATAGCTAAATATATATATATATATATATAATTCCGGAAGGATTTATAATAAGCCTCGGAAGCCTGCGGGAATGCAAGACTCATTATACGCCTTCCAAATTTATTTGGAGTCGACCGGCCATCTTGAATTAAATAAATAGCGACGAGCTGCATATAAGTATAAACGATTTGAACGCAATCTAAAAGGTCTTCTTCCACAAATTCTTCTTTCCAGGGACTATATTTAAGACTACTAACGGCAGCAGTTGCTTGTTTAAAGAAACCACTCCAGAATGTATTTCGAGGCGATAGCGGAGCGTTGATGGCGTATGAATAATTTGTGCATCTAGAGTGGAGCGGCGACAAATAAGCCTGCTGCACTACCCTTTTATATACTACTTAGAACTGTAGCGGTGGAGAAAATGGACAAAATTAATTGGTGCTCAAATTAATGGACGTTAATAGGAAATAGGGTCAGTCCCCTCTCCATACAAACGCTCTCGCCTGGTTTCTCTCTGGTGTGCGCCTTAGAGCAATGATTTTTTACTGTAAAATAAATATCAACAAGTTCTATGCCCCTATGTTTTCCGTTTTGATGATACATTATCTGTAGAAGCACTAGAACCCCCGCGGTCCGAGGGGGGAGGTCCTGGGGGTCATGACCCCCCCAAAATCATTTAAGCTGCCGAGAGACTGAATGATTTACATGTTTTACTAACTAAAAACTGTAGGTACTTGAGCCACAGTGAGCCCGATGGGCATATACAATTTTTTAGAGTAATTATCAATAGGTAACCATTTCCCTAAAAATATTCCGCGGCACCAATGGTGACCCCCCCCCAAAATCTTGGGCCTGACTAGAACCCCCAGAAAATGCTCAAAATTGCCTGTTTAGACCGCTGTCACCAGAGGCCTATTGTACAAATTTCACAACTATTAATTAAAAAAGAAAAACACAGGGGCACACTAAATATCCTTCGTATTCAAATTATGAAATATCTTTTAAATTGGTCCAATATTTAAGGAATAAAGATGAATTTTTGTATGGAGAAATTACCGACCCTATTTCCTCTTAAAAAAAATTATTTTCAAGGCTTCGCCTGGAAGGAACTCTTCTTGAGACAGTTTAAGATATACACGTCAGTTTAGAGATATTTATGTTCATTGCCATTGCAAAATCAAGGGTAGTTTTAGTATATGATAATTTTCTTCTTTTAATACTGGAGTTCGGCGGTCAGCTCATTGAAACCACTGACTTTAGCCATGCGGAAGAGTTGTTCAGCGTTTAGTACGTACTAACATAAATCTTGCAACGACCAATTTAACTTACGAGGGTTAAATAAGTATATTACTTTATTTCATCTCGAATCATCTGCCTAACCTTTTCCCAAAAATGTTGGGGTCGGCTTCCAGTCTAACTGGATGCAGATGAATACCAGTATTTTACATGGAGCGACTGCCTATCTGACCTCCACAACCCAGTTACTGGGTAACACGATACCCCTTGGCTTGGTTGTCAGACTTTCGGACTTCTGACGACCCGTAACAACTGTCAAAGATTTACAAATAACAAGCCCCGTGCTTTCCGAGGCACGGAGGAGTCTCGGTAGGTATGTAAAGATGGTCTCTTCCACGGACCCACCCCGGCAAGCGTAGCTTAACCTGATGGATCGACCCACGATCGTCATTACTTAGCCACGAGCTGCTCCTCGTCCGAATATTCCCGGTAATGGATACATGATATCTTAATGAACCCCAACACCATCTATAATCACCTCGACCCTATGTAATCAGATACCGATAATATGAAACACACACAAAACCCTTCACTAGTCGCCCTTTACTGTACAGGGTGGTGTCGAGAGGTGCATCAATAATTCGACATCACATCATCATCGTCTTCATCGATCAACACTTGCAACGACCATCTTACGAGATTCCACCTACGAGTAGATCTAATTAGAATCCACGATAAAAACTTTTTACAAAAAAAAAAACAACCGACTTCCAAAAAAAACACTAAAAAAGTGAAAAATAACTTTAATTTCGGAAGTCGGTGTCTTTGCTTTTCAATTTCCGTTTTTTGCCACCGACTTGGAAGTCGGTTGTTTTTTTTTTGTAAAAAGTTTTTATTTTTCCCTTTTTAGTTGTGGTACCTACCCCACTCAAATCCGAATACCACTACCTGCTATGTAAATAACAGTGAAGGAGTCAAACAGGATATCGTCTAGATAAACTAAGTGGGAAAAATACGTAATATTGAAGCTAACTCAAAAATTACGCAAGCATAGTTAATACAATTTATATGGGACCACCTCGGAAGCATGACCCACCAAACAAAAAAAGAATCATCAAAATCGATTCATAATTGGCGGAGTAATCGAGTAACAAACATACAAAAAAAAAAAAAAAACATACAGACGAATTGAGAACCTCCTCCTTTTTGAAGAAGTCGGTTAAAAAACCGTGGTCATGTCCTCTAAATCGGTGTGGCTCGTAATGGCTCAGTTCCAGAGCTTTCCACCAAGCCCCCTTGAGCCCCTGATCCCTTCAGTCACCCGTCGAATTTGCCACAAAAGTACATAACTAATTCTCAATTAGTCTGTTTCCAAATTGGTCTCTCAACTGATGCTACACTGTGTAGATTTGTTTACGAATGTTTTCTATTTCAAATGATCTCGATGGAAACATTAGAGATATTGCATACCGTAAAATTAGAGTGATGAGAACTCGCTCACAAAAATCGGTCACAAAAAAGTCAGTAAGAATTATTCACCGAGAAAAAACTTCCTCTGCCTATTCGCCAATTTATTTATTCAGCACATGTCTTTATTCTTTAAAATTCTCTTTAGTTAAACTTAGTTATTTAAAGCTAAGGACAATTTATTAATTAATAAATAACTGACTATCTGTCCTAAAAAGCTTTTACCGACTAAAACTTCTGCAACTTCGTTAAAATAATCGCTCAGACCGATATTTAAAATCGTTACTGACCACGAGCTTTGGCCTAGGTTCATGTCACTGTCACTCAACTGTCAAACTACAAGTGCAAGTTATAGAAGGGAACATACCACAGAGCAAGGAATCGCCTTTCCGGCAGTATACTATTCTACTAGGTACATAATATATAGTCTCCTACACAATGTACAGTCACGGACTTTAATTGATGAGCCACCTTCAGACTTTTTAATTTTACAGTTTCATACATTCACGAGATTACACGATTAAACACGAACTCAAACCGCACGCTCGTAAACAAGATGACAAATAAATTACTTATAATCGGAAATAGTCTTATCCATAGAGGTTGACTAATAAGTTCTCAATTATAAAAATAAATAAAATGTTGCCTTAGGTTTATCCAATCTATTTGATACTGACCTCCTTTGAATCAGAGCTCATTAACTCGATTATTATGAAAACTTATCTGAAGACGGTGACAGTTGAAATGTCGATGTCAGAGGCGTTGATTTCGAAGTTGTCGAAATTACTATTACTTTATATTATTACGTTACTATCACTACGCTTAAACAATCGTTGCTAGGTTACTGTTGCTAGACCTACAATTGGTTGACTTTGGGTAGTTACTCTGCTGTCAAGTTTGTAGTTCTGGCTATCAGGTTAGCCAACCGGTAAAGTTATTAAATAAAATTTTCTTCTACTAATACGAAGACATTATGACTTTCCGTGTCGGGAACCGAATAAACCCGATTTGCATTACACGGCTAAAATACGAACAGTGCCAGGTGGCAGATCAATTAAAGTCCGTGACTGTACATTTAGATAGTAAAAAAGTATTTTTTTGTTTTTAATAAAAATAAAATAAAATATTAAGAGAATCATCTCAAAAACCTCAACAGGTTTATCCGATGTTGAAAAACTTTTAAGCAATCTTAATACTAACGAAATACATAATTTGTGGTTAAAGTATAATTTAATTTTAAAAAAATCTTTTGATGTAGTTTATAAATAACTAGCTTCCGCATGCGACTTCGACTCGCGCGGTATGTCAATAAAAAGTAGCCTATGTCCTTCCCCAGGGTGCCATCTATCTCCGTGCCCTTGATCGAAATCCGTTCTGGGGTTTAGGCGTGAAAAGGTAACATACAGACAGACAGACAGACAGAGTTACTTTCGAATTTATAATATTAGCATGGATAACTAAAAAAGTACAAAAAGAGTACGGCGTCGCGGGTCAGACAGCCCGTCGATGCTAATTACTATTTGAATGAAACTTGAAACAGGTTGACGAGTGATGAATTATCAAAGAGAATCAAAGAATTTTTTGTATTTATTTTTGTAATTATTATCTGTTATTTCCGATTGAATTTTTGTTGGAAAATCATTCATTAGAGTAGGTATTCAATAAGCGTTCGTTCGTTTCCCGTAATAGTTTTTGTATCTCAGTTTTGATTCAAAATCAAAATCAAAAGTCATTTATTCAAACTAGGCTGAGAATCAGCACTTTTCGAACGTCAGAATTACATAAGACAGTCCCCCAAAACGCCCACCCTTCACCACTTCCTAGTGCTTTAGCTGGGAAGAAGAAGAGGCGGAACAAACTCCCCAGCAGCACAGCTGTCTGTTTAGTTAGAAAAAAGAAAAGAAAAAGATTCTATATAATAGTATGCAAAATCATTCACATTACGGAACATAAAACATAAATCCAATTATTAGCCATATGCCAGCTAGCACACGCCATTATACCAACTAAAAAAAATATCGAGAACTGTAAGTACTCAAACAGAAATAAAAAGTAAATGTAAACATAAAATAATATCTAAATAAAAGCCTCCAGGCACAAAGGGCGTGCCCGCTTACATATAGCTATAACTAGAAGTTATAAATGATAAACTAGGACCATCGACGTAAAATAAATAAAAATTTAATAACAACACGAGCTGCCATTCTTGTTGCTATGCTATGATTGATTTTAATTTGCAGTACTTTTTTGGTGAACTGTTGCATAATTCCCTATTCGTGGCGCCGAAAGTGCGTTGAGCGCTTAGATCTTTCACGGATCGCCTTCAAAGCTCTCAGTTTCAACACGTCATATTTTGTGTGCGAGAAAACGGTGACGCTTGGTTTATATGAAAAGTTTAGATAATGTTGCCAAATCTAGCAGCGGTGACCGTTTCCTGGCTCTATGGAACATATCTAAGCCTAAGTAATTACGTAGTTTATTACTGGGAAATTACAAATCCCCTAAAAATTCATTTGCATTTCTAATGATGCACACTTTTTAAAATAATTGAGCCTCTTTTTAACTTTCCGGCCTTTTCACACAGTTGGTCGCAGTAACTAAGCTAGGGTACCTACCCCGAGAAAACGGGATAGCCTTATAACCGATATAACCACGACTACATACAAGTTGATCACAGTTACTTGGCTATTTAGCATTTTTAGGACCCCAAAATAGGATTTTTTCGAAGTTCACAAAAAGAGGCGCAATCATTATAAAGAAAAGCAGAAAGCAAAATGGGAATTATTTGAGGTTCGATTATATGCATGCCTTTATTAATCTCGGCTTTACTGACAGTCATGAAACACTTACCAAGTCTTCGCCACATTATCTGGCTCCCTATTGGTCTATTCATTACTTTTTCGCGTTGAAGGTGCAAATAGACTGGGTCTATCAATAATTCGAGAACCGTCACTGCAAATGGACGGATTTCTATCGAAATCTACGGGGATTGCGACACCGACTCTTGTATACAGAAAGCTACACCTACAGCTCAGTATAAATGTACATTTTCTATTGTGGCCTGTGCTACATATACTATCTGAATTGTAAACCGACTTCTAAAAGATGGAGGTTCTCATTTCGACTATGTTTTTTTTTGTGTGTTTGTTACGCGATTACTCCGTCAATTATGAATTTTTTGAATAAATAATGGGCAGAAAATATTGGATTTTAAATAAAAATTAAAATATTGTTTTCCGTTACCATTGAAAATCATTGTTTTGTAAAGAAAAGTCTTTTCAATCAAAGTTAATTGGACCAACGTTGAAATCTTCCAATTTATCTTCAGTTACTCGTTGTCAAATTATTCCTAGTTATGACTACTCCGAGATTTTCGCTTTTGCAATCCTTTTGTTAACTTTCATTAACTTCTTCATTTTAATTTACGGAAAACTTTAATAGTTTTTCCACTGTTTCTGACACCTTAAAATATAGTGCGACAATTTTTAAATAATAAATTGTACAGCTGAAAATTAGCGTCAGATTGTGACCTTGTGTTGTCATCCATACTTCCATACTAATATTATAAATTCGAAAGTAACTCTGACTGTCAGTCTGTCTGTCTGTATCTTTTCACGCCTAAACCACTGAACGGATTACGATAAAATTTGGTAAGGAGATAGATGGTATCCCGGTGAAGGACATGGGCTACTTTTTATCGAAATACCACGCGGGCGAAGTCGCGGGTGGAAGCTAGTTTCACATATGCTGAGGTGAGGCCCTTCTGGCATTTTAAAAGCACTGTTTTCTGTTATTTGTAGTATTAAGGTGCATTTTTTTTGCTTACTTTGTTTCAAGCCATATTTTGTAATCATCCATACCCAGTATACCTTAGTCATATTCACGATAAATGATATCTTATCTTAACCCTTTAATCACCTCGACCCTATGTAATCAGATACCGATAATATGAAACAGACACAAAAACCCTCCACTACTCGCCCCATACTATACACGGTGGTGTCGAGAGGCGCATCAATAATTCGGCATCACATCGCTCGGATTCCACTATCGAGGGGATTGAGGCCGAACTCGAATTCCTAAGGCCTCAGGCCTCAGGCCCGAGGCCCCGTTTCAATTTTACCGCTCAATTTATTATAGACTACGTATGGGCAGGTTAATCTCCTAGTGCGGTACCGACGTCATTTATCTTTCTTATTTGTTGCAAGAGTCTTGTTGTTTATAAATGTCTCTATACACTGTGCTGTTTATACAGGATATCCTTCACAAAAGGTTAGATGCTTAAATTGCTGAACCTTTACGTGGCCCGTGGGTGTTCTGATATTTGTAAGTTAGAAATCGAATGGTTCAAATTAATAATATAATTCGCTTATTAATTTACAGTCTACGTCTAAAACGCAGACCACACTAAGAACCGACGTATAAAAAGACGCGGTACCTATATGATCGTTCTCAGTGATATCTTCATTGACTTCTCCCGCTCCGGGCGGAGCGTAAGGGCGTGTCAGACTTTTACTGACTAAAACCCACCCGTGTTCCTTCAGTTGCCTGTTGCCAAGGGTCCGGGTATCCCTTTCGGACTTTCCCGCAACCCTGGCAGGTATCAGTGTGGCCTGGCATGCGCTTAATAATTTTAATTGTAAAAAAAAATGTAATCCGTATCCATAATAGTGGGATTTGAGAAAAAAAACTATTATATTGGTTGTTCAAGAATTGTTCACTATATTATTTTAATAGGCTAACGTTCTATGTATGTATACAGGATGTTCTAGTGAAGCTAGAGGTTTACGTATTTTCTCGTGTCGCATTGCGTTTGTACAGTAATATTTTCCTGGCATTTTATTAAAAAATATAAGAGAAGAAATATTCTAAATGTATTCGTTATATTTTATAATACATAAACTTATATTCAGTTCACAAACTTAATCCTATCGTAACATAAAATATGTCACATGTCACATAAAACAGTTCTATAAAAACAAGTTTTTTATGATAAGACAGTGAATAATTAAAGTAAGCCACTGAAAAACCCTAAACTTTTTGGATTTATTTCTAAAATAAACATTCGTTATCTCTTTTATTTAACACAAATAAATTGGCATGTATTTTATCGACCCTCTAATAATTCTTATTTTGCGCTTCTAAATATGTTATTAAACACTCTAATAGAGCGGTTCTCAAACTTTTTTGGTGGTGGAACCCTTTTGAAAAGCGAAATTTTTGGCGGAACCCCAAAAACAAAAAAAAAGTTAAGTGCATTCTTAAATAATAGGTAATCATGTAACAATGTAAGTGTATACTATAATTATTATATAGTTTTATATTATTATACTGGTTTCTATGGGACCAAACTTGAAATCGCGAAAAAAAAATCAGCTGTTCCATACATTTGTGTTCATTTAAATCGACAAAATGTATGGAACCGCTGAATTTTTTTGCGATTTCATAGTTGGTCCCATAGAAAAAGTATATTATAGATGACACCAAACCACTAGTTTCAAGGATAACGATGTCTACCCTAACACCCTGTAGTTATAGTATATTAAAAGAAGAAAAAATCTAATGGGATGTATGAAACTGTTTCTTATTTTTCATCAATCGGTTGATATTAGGTTTGATCGAAGATAGAAAACGAGAGAGAGAATGATGGATAGAAGAGGTTTATTTTTTCTTCTCATTATTACTAGTATTCTCGTGGAGCCCCCACAAAGGCTTTGCGGAGGCCCAGGGTTCCGCGAAGCATACTTTGAATACCACTGCTCTAATATAATGATTGCGCCTCCTAAAATACTAAAAAGCCAAGTAACTAGGTTGCGACCAACTTTGATTTTCGGTCACAGTTCTAATCTAACCTAACACATTAATTCAGGGAGCCCTACCTTAGTTACTGCGACCAACAGTGAGAAAAGGCCAGAAAGTCAAAAAGAGGTTCAATTATTTAAAAAGATGTGCATCATTAGAACCGCAAAAAGTTTTAAGAGGTTCATTAATTTAAAAAAAAACTAATTTTCATACAGATTTTGAATAAATAAATAATAGAAATTGTCTAAGGGGCTCCTCGTACACCTTCCAAAAGACCGGGACCCCGTGGTCCCGAGATATGTAAACAAACATATAAAATCAATCTGCCTAGCCTTTTCCCAACTATGTTGGGGTCGGCTTCCAGTCTAACCGGATGCAGCTGAATACCAGTATTTTACATGGAGCGACTGCCTACCTGACCTCCACAACCCAGTAACTGGGTAATACGATACCCCTTGGTTAGACTGGTCGTCAGACGTTCAGGCTTCTGACGATCCACAAATGACAGCCGGGACCAACGGCTTAACGTGCTTTCCGAGGCACGGAGGAGTCTCGATATGTGAAAATGGTCACCCATTCACGGACCAACCCCGGCAAGCGTAGCTTAACCTGATGGATCGACCCGAGCGGCCGTTATTACTTAGCCACGTAAACAAACATAAAAATAATAATAATAATTAAACGGTTGTGGCGGTATCTACATCGCCACATGCGAACTACGCATCAAAGACCTGACGTCAGACAGACGTCACATAAATCCTGCATCGCGCAATTAAAGTTTACCGTGCAGTGGACATATATTATATACGAGAACCCAAATCGTTGGGCAGTTGCCCGCCAGACACAACACCCGTCTGGTTGGAGGATCCTCCCTTTTCTATGGTGGATGAGTGAACTTTACACCCTGTTCCTCATACCCCTAAATTTTTAGAGGATCAAAAATAGAGGAAACAATAAATTTTTAGAGGATCAGTTAAATATTTCCCAAATGAATAACCAAAGACAAAGATTCTTCAAGATTCAGAGATCCAAGATCGATCTTGACGGGAGCACTATAGCCTCCAAAGCTGAGATATCGCGAGAAGAAATCATCCTTTGATAAACAAAGTAGTTTAGATGCGAAATCTTTGGAAAACTCGCTCAAAGTTCAAAAGGACCTTTTATCAGATTTACGTTTCGGTTCGCGTGAGATTCGACCTGAGAAAACAGATGTTTCTGTAAAGTAAACAAGTATAGCATAAAGGCTCCTGCAGATTAGCGCGACTTGTCGCGCGACGCGACACCGGTAATTGTTCTACCGTGAAGTTTTCTCAGAAATTGTTTTGATAAAGTGTTATTATGCTATTCATTTAAACACACTTTATAACGTTCCCACTACTGGCAGACAGGCCTCTTTTTTGCGAAAGGGAGTGGGCCATAATCCACCACGCGGGTCCTGTCCCGCACTGGACCTCCTTGGTGGATTATGGCCCTCTCTACTACAAAAACTTAGACACTTGTTTAACGTGTGTCTAATGCCAGTCTTACGTCAAATTCCATACATAAATGTCGTGTTTAAAAGGTGTTTAAGGTGGATGCGTTAAGGTGGCCCGCGAAATTTAAATTTTCTTACCTTTTTTTGCAATTTGCAGGTCAGTATCAGGCTTTATGTTGATCTAAATATTATTTGCGACTGTAACAAATATGGTTTTACAGAATTATAAACATTAAAATCAGCAATACAACTCTCTAAGTTCATGTAAGTGCATTGAATGAAATTTCATGAAATGGTCATTCAATGCACTTACATGAACTTAGAGAGTTGTATTGCTGATTTTAATGTTTATAATTCTGTAAATCCATATTTGTTACTTAAATGAACTTAAGGAGTTGTATTGCTGATACAACCTGATACTTTATTTTTTATTTTTTTTTGGATGGGAAATCATCATATGACTTCTCCCGCTCTGGGCGGAGCGGAAGGGCGTGTCAGACTCTTACTGACTAAAACCCACCCGTGTTCCTTAAGTTGCCTGTTGCCAGGGTCCCGGTATCCCTTTCGGACTATTCCGCAACCCTGGCAGGCATCGGTCCTAACGGACCCCGTCCGGTGTGCTGACATCTCTTTGAGGCGCGCGTGGAACACGACGCGCCATCGACCCGGGCCTGGTCCTTATCGGACGGCGAGCTACCCATTGCTCGCCGTCCGCAAGCCCGCGCCTATGGTGGCCGGGAATCCGCCCGGGATTCCCGACGCCCAGGGTGTCTCCAGTGGCGGCGGTTAGGGGCGTGAGGGCGCAGGCTTTGCCTCTCCCTCACGCGTTCCGCCTCCTCCTTCGCGAGCATCACTGCTTCGCAGAAGGAGGTGACCGCTTCCCATCCCCTCTCGCTCCGTACCATGGCCTGGACCAGGGCCGGACGCGAGAGGTCAGTGCCGGTAATCGCCTCCACGAGGACACGGCGGTGTTCCGCCCAAGCAGGGCACACCTCCACCGTATGCTCCACCGTGTCCTCCGGACGATCCGCACAGTGGTGACACCCGGGCGTTTCCTCCCGCCTGATCCTACACCTCCCGAAGCTGCTATGTCCGGTGAGGACCTGCGTCAGGCGGAAGGTGAAGACGCCGTGGCCTCTCCAGCCACTCCTCAAAGAGGGGACTTATCGCCGCAATTGTGGCGTGCCCAATACAACCTGATACTGACCTGCAAATTGCAAAAAACGTAAGAAAATTTGAATTTCGCAGGCTACCCTACCGCATCCACCATCCACCTTAAGCTAAACAACTGATAAATACGGTTTTGTGGGTTGAGTTTACATTGTTGTTAATCTTGATCAAAAAGACGAAATTTAAATTATGTTTCATGGATACGGGAGTTTCATTCAGCGTCAGATTTAAAAAAGCCTACACTTTATTATATGTAACTAACAAGTAACAAAACCCCTTAATTCTATACCAATTAAATTGATACCAGGATTACAACAATAATCCATTAGAGTAATCAAATTGAACACGTTACGGTTACAATTAATATCCAGCTCATTGGTTGTTATCCAATTAGGGACGCATGTGATTGGGCAAAATCAAATGGTTTCGAATGGCGGCCCGTCCGGCAAATGTGGATAATTGATTGAATTGTCAGCAACGCCAGATTGTCTATTCATCGTGTATAGAAATTATGAACGCTAGCCCATGGGGGACAAATTGCATGTGAATCCTTTGTGGTCACTAATTTACGTGCTATTGTGTAATATGTAAACACACGTTGAACAAGTATCAAAGTTTTTATATTTATAGTAAGTCCCGTAATGCGATATTATCACATCTAAACCCTCAGACCAAATAAAAAACCAAGACAGAGCGCTGCGAATAATAAAGTGAAGCATGCCAAAACTACACCCCCGTGCATACACGCTCAAACGCACACATTTACAACCATTTACAATCAAACTACACCAAAATATGTGCACACATGTCTACGAAACCGGCCTCACGTCACTGTTGACAGCGCTCTGTCTTGGTTTTTTACTTGGTCTGAGTCTAAACCGAGTTCAAGAGCTTTCAGACAGCTCTTAAACGTGGTTTATGCGCTGATCGCGTTCAGCTTTATTGGTGAAATTCACCCTTAGTCTTTTCCTTATCAAAACCGTATCCATAAACTTTCCTTACTTGTTCTATTTTTACCCGACTACGGCGAAGAAAAAAGGAGGGTTATGATTTTGACCGGTATGTATGTAAGTATGTATGTATGTTCATCTGTTCCCTCATATCTTATAAACCACTCATCACAATTTGACAAGTGAGGTATCGTTGGAAGCGTCTTGATCGTCCTCTGGTTATAGGCTATGTGACGTCACATTAAATAAAAATGGCGCCCTCTCGAGGACATAAAGTCAGGACCTAAAAAAAAAAAATGTTTTTTTTTTAAAAAACGTTGCCCCACACTAGGAATTTCTTCCTGTATCGTGGGTGCGTTTACAAACATAGAAACTCACATACACTAACACCCAGACCCGGAACAACTACTTGCAGATCATACAAATATTTGTTCCGTGCGGGGATCGAACCCGCGACACGTTGCGCAGCCGTCCATCGCTCAGCCACTGCGCCAACCGTGTCGTTTAATCGTACCATGTTGGGTATCAAATGAAAGGTCTTAATGAGCACATTTCAAAAATATATATATTAAACCCCAACAGAATTTAAAAAAAAATTAAAGTAATAAAAACTAAAACCCAACTACGACTAAAAAGGTATAAACAAGACACCACAGACAGATAAATTAAAAATCCGGAGTCACACGTGTTAGGGCATAAATCGAACAGATTACGTGTGACTCCAGATTGTTAATTTATTTGTCTGTGGTGTCTTGTTTATACCTTTTTAGTCGTAGTTGGGTTTTAGTTTTTATTACTTTAATTTTTTTTAACATTATACTTAAGTTATAAAGGTTCATTCAAATGGAACCACTTGGATTCAAAACAATATTTATCGCTAAGTACCAAACACAAAACACTTAAGTATAGTATGGCTAACTGCCTAAAGAGGTTCAAATTATTAGTTTGTAGTCAGCACTTAGCAATTTGTGGTCGTTATGAGAAACACCCTGTAATTTTGAACCCTTTCTTCGAAGGTTTTCTTTAGTTATTATGATAAGTTAACAAAACATAAACTAGAAACAACATAAATAACTATTCGTCGGAGTTTTCGTAATAACGACTTTACGCCTGTTTTGATCGCAAGGGTTAGGCTGAAGTGACAACCACATTTCGCCATTTATGTTTAGTCCCATGTAATAGGGGGCGAGCCTATTGCCATTATTGGGCGGAAATCCAGACTCCGGGCTACTACGGAGAGATTCCTGATGGAAAAACCAACGCGGCAGTCAGTTTAAATTAACTATTTAAGTTATTCAACATTAAAAAACCAAAAAAAAAAAAATATAAAGAATAATTTATAAAAAGATTACTAAATTAAATACTTAATTAAGTAATAAAAAGGACAATTATTATTATGGTCCTAGCTCTAAAATTTACCGATTACAGGCCTGTATAGTCTGTATACGTCCTTATTTATGTTTCATTCTTTCTTCGAAACATAATTAAGTAATAAATTAATTAATAGAATGACTCCGCCATATTGTGTTCAACGGAAAATCCGCCTAATAATCTTTCACACTAAAATGCTTACACTACAAGATACAAAAGCGTCTCAACAAAGATTAAAACCTCCTTGCAGATTTAATAACATGGACTATGACGTCACAATATCGTCTGTACAAACTCTCTACTTGAGAACTTTACTTCAATCTCGGTAGGAAAGCCGGTATTTTAAGTGGTCCTTCTTTAAACACAGGAAATAAGGAGTCTGTGGAGATAAAAGTCATGAAGTTTCAGCTGTCGCAAGTTTTTATGCGATATTAGGGACCTATTTTCCAGCGCCCGGATAATTTAACACTAGCCACTAGCTAAATTCAAAAATGGAACTTATTAAATGATCTGCCTGATTAGTTAACCAAAATTTATCTGGAGATGGTGCAACAGTCCGTTTTAGGAACATTCAAATTAGGAATATTTTAATTGCGTGGAAACCGGCATGTCCTAGAACCAAAAATTCGAAGACATGTGACATCTACCAACCCGCACTGGGCCCGCGTGGTGGATTACGGCCCGCTCCCTCTCACAGAGAGGAGGCCTGTGTCCCAGCAGTGGGAACATTATAGGCTGATTATGTATGTATGATAAGTGCCTAGTAGGTACTCAAAATTGAATCTTTAAAGATAAATAATACCACCTAAGGCCATTGCTTTCCAGCTTTTCTGGATTTTCTTTCCAAAAGAGAACATGAAAAGTGAATAAAACAAATCTATTTCTATTTTCTGTTATAGCAATAAAGTATATGATACACAAAATCCTTCAAAGCAACCCCATTGTGACGCACAAACCACGATAAAGAGTTACCGCTGTAGTCGTACTAACATAAGTTACCATAAGTTAGAACTTACTTGTCTAAGTACACAGCCGCTAAATTATTCAAGATACCCTCACTTCGGCTTAAAACTTAGTCACTGTCCTCGCGTCGTGGGAACAGAGACTTTTAAGCAGTCGCAAGTCTTGGACATCAACATTTATGATAAAGAACTCGTTTACATAGTATCCTGGGGATTTTCCTGATCCCTTTTTTTGCACACAAGTTTCGAGGAGAGTACCTAGCTTGTTTCTTCTATATCAGCTTTAAAACAGAAAATTCGTCATATTTTCTTATTTGTGTTACCTAAGTTTATTTAAGTTCTAGTCTAAGGGTATTTTAGTGAACCAAAACACATTAGGCACTCAAAAGATTACTGATAAAACATTTTGGGCGTGCTAACCCGCTCGAGTACCGCGCCGCAATGGCGCAAAAACACTTAGCAGTGTTAGTAACTTAAAATTATTTTAATAAATTAAAAAAAAAGTATTTTAATAAATTTAAATAATTTCTATAGGTAATGTCTAGCAGTGGACGTCTTTCGGCTGAAATGATGATGATGATGATGATGATGATGATGATGAATATCTAAATGCCAATTTTTAATATATTTTTTTTAAATATAAATTTATCAAGCCCTCTTGCTCTCTCCTATACTTTCACAATGACATCATGTTTTTTTTAAACAATCCACCTAAGCTCACATTCTGGAATGCAATAAATATATTGAGAATTGAATACAAAACAGTTTAAACGAGGAAAATTTCGGTTTGCTACATTAGTGCCTAGTGATATTATTATAAAGAACATGGATAATCAAATACAGTAAAGAAATTAAAGTAATAAAAACTAAAACCCAACTACGACAAGAAAGTCAATCAACTACGTGTTAAGACATAAATCGAACAGATTACGTGTGACTCCGGATTTTTAATTTGTCTGTCTGTGGTGTCTTGTTTATACCATTTTAGTTGATTGACTTTCTTGTCGTGGTTGGATTTTAGTTTAAATTACATTTTTTTTTTTTTTGTGTTTATAAGCGCATTTCAAAAATAAATATATTTTTGAAATGCGCTAATTAAGCCCTTTCATTTGATACGTAACATGGTATGATTCAAAAATATTTGTTTTTTAGTTCATGACTTTACGTCCTCTAGAGGGCGCTATTTTTAGCCTATAACCAGCGGACGATCAAGACGCTTCCAACGATACCTCGTTTGTCCAATTGTGATGAGTCGTTTAGAAGATATGAGGGAACAGATGAACATACATACATACATACATACATACATACATACTTACATACATACCGGTCAAAATCATAACCCTCCTTTTTTCTTCGCCGTAGTCGGGTAAAAAAATTGCAGGAACAGAGTCCCATCCTGCTTAAAATCCTTCAAAGAATTTTACAACGGCAACTAAACAGACGATTATAGGTACCCCATTAATAAACTAACAAACAACAACTAGACAGCCTTGAATCTATCAAACATACATACAACTTTAATAAACAATTAGCTACAAACTAATGACATAGTCCCAACTCCCAAACAGACAAAACTTATTAAAATTCAACTCGAGTATATCGACATGTCGCCACTGACAAGGGATTCTAATTCCAATTACATAATTGAAGGATATTATTATTTAATCCGTGTTGGATTTGACATGTTCTGGGGACTTAAAACAGTCACTGGCAGAATCATAATAGGATAAATAATAATCATCGTAAAATGTCATAAACTGACAATTCATATTATGATCTGCGTACGTATCTTTATAATAAGTATAACACATCTGTTTGACAGTTTTCTATGGAGATTCGTAAAATGGTCCACATATTATGAATTGCTTTTGTGTCAAATTAGAGGAATTGCTAATGACAGCTGGAAATTCAGGAAATGAAATGCTTTTAGAGGAATTGCTAATGTGACTGTTTTAGGCCCACTGTTCTCAATTCTAAAGGCAAGTAGGCTTCGATAGATAGTTTTAAATCATTTAATTTTCTTGTCAAACTGTATTATCTATCCTCCGGATGGACTAACCCCGCATTAATAAACTCGGAGTAAAGTATTTCAAACTTAAACTTGGAGAAATGTATGGTTGCCGTGCCGTGAGTGCCGTATTTTTACCAGACTACGGCAAATAAAAAGGATTTTGACATAAAGGGTTATGATTTCACACGTAATCTGTTCGATTTATTAACACGTGTGACTCCTGGGGGCTTAACCGGCAGGAAACCATGAAGATACTTGCCGGGACCAAGTGGCATCACCGGTGATGCCACCGGGGCCTAAAAGGGTCAGTCACTTTGGCAGAATCATAATACGAAAATATTAAGAATCATCGTAAAATGTCACAAACTGACAATTCATAATATTATTATCTGCATGCGATTCATACTACGAAATAATTCCTCTGTTTAACAGTTTTTATGGAGATTCGTAAAATGGTCCACATATAATTATGAATTGCTTTTTTGTCAAATTAGAGGAATTGCTAATGTGGCCGGTTGAGGAACCCTGATTTTTAATTTGTCTGTCTGTGATGTCTTGTTTATGCCTTTTTAGTTGACTTTTTTGTCGTAGTTGGGTTTTAGATTTATAACTTTAATTTTTTTGTGCTCTCATCACATAGTTTCTTTTCCAACCTAACCGCAGCTTGAAAAGACATTCATAAAACCAGCCAAGTGCATTTCGAAACACGCACAATGATGAATGGTTCCGTAGTTCACCATCCCCACTTTACGTGTAGGGGAGGTACGCTAAAAAAAAAATATTTGACGATTTTATTTTACCACTTTATCGGCGTGATTTATATACCTATACCAAATAGCTACAGCTTTCTAGTACCAACAGTCTCTGAACTAAGCCGCGGACAGACGGTCATGGCGAAACTATAAGGGTTCCTTGTTGACTACGGAACCCAAAAACCAAGAAGTTGTTTTAAAGCAGGTAAAAGAAATGAAGTAACTTAAGAATATACTCAATAACAATTCCATAACGAAACTCTCGGCCAATTACTTCCACTTAAATTAAAACCGTTTCTTATAAATAAATCATTGATCGAGAACCTACTTACATCAAGAACTTAGACCGTCAAAGGTGGAAAGTGTTCAATGAAACGTAAAAACGAATCTCGAATCTCGTGATAAATTCGATATCAAAGTCAGATTTATCCGCATGCTGCTTCAGAATCAATCGGAGTGCGATTAATCGTTTGGAAATAAAGTCAGAACGGTTGGTTGGCTTCGCCGTCGGATGTAAAGCGGCCCGCCATGTCTTTTGACTTGACTAACGTCTGGATCATGTTGGTATATCGTTTAAGTAATGCACGTATACTCATTGAATTCAAGGCACAGGCACTTTTGAATTCAAGTAAGAAATGAGTACATAAGAGGAAGTTTGAAATTGGCGCTTGGGACAGGAAAGTTGAAAGGAAATGGTTTGGTTTGGTATGGGCATGTGTTGAGGAGGGATGAAACGCATGTGATTAAAAGAGTGATGAATATAAATGTAGATGGAGACCAAAGAAAAGATGGATGGATTATATGAGGAATGATATAAAAGCAAAAAACGAAAATTCAAAACCAAAAACACCGTCTTCCGAAATTAAAGTTATTCTTCACTTTTTAGTTTCTTTTTTGGAAGTCGGTTGTTTTTTTTTTTTTTAAAAAGTTTTTAATTTTCACTTTTTATTTGTGGTACTTCTTACCCTACACAAATTCGAAAACCAGAACCTGCTATGTAAATAACAGTGGGGCTATGTGAATAACAAACGGGAACTTAAAACATCGTCCATATAGGCTAAGTGGGAAAAATACGAAATATTGAAGATAGCTCAAAAACTACGCAAGCAAAGTAAATACAATTTATATGGGATCATCTCTGAAGCATGATCTACCAAACAAAAAAAAGAATCATCAAAATCAATTCATAATTGGCGGAGTAATCGCGTAACAAACACCCAAAAAACAGACGAATTGAGAACCTCCTCCTTTTTGAAGTCGGTTAAAAAGGAAACGAATGAAAGCGTGACCGTTGACAGGGGATCAGGGGGCCAAGTCTACTAATTTACAAACGTGTCATTGGTCTCACAATGATAAGTTTTTGACATTTTTTGTATGGCAAATCTGTCAAAAACTCATCATTGTGTGACCATTGACACGATTTTATATTAGTAGACTTGGCCCCCAGGGAAGCTCACCTTCTTCAGGTGTGCTTTATCGGCCGGGATGAATATAATCATTCCAGTTCAGCCATTGCTGAAACCATGAAATGAGTCGGTAGGTATAGCTGCGACCCGCGACTATGCATACAAACTTTCATCTTTCGATCTCTGAACAGGTCAAACGGGGATTACCAAAAATTTACTTTAATAAATGGCCTAAATAAGTGTAATTTGTACGGAGATAATATAATATCATATGTGTAATTTTTAAGGAGATAATAAAATAAATAGATAATATTTGAAAGTTTTTCCTGAGCAAATTCAGTTTATACCAGGAGTCTTTCTGAAATGAAATCTTTTTTAACAGTAGGATACACAGGATAAATCTGTCACAATAAAACGACCTCATTCTTTTTTTTAAATCTGATTGTGTCATCCTGGAATTAGATGACAGCAAACTTTTTTAGCGGATATAATAAATGGTAATTGATAACAAGTGGGACGATAAAATGCCTAATAACTATTATTTCACATTGTAATTTTAGCTTCTCCTTATCATCTTTTTTTAAACGTTTTTGATTCCACAATAGTGCTGTATTAAAACTTGTAGAAAAATTATAAAAATAAAACTTACCAAAACTTTGAATACATTCTATGTAAGCGAGAATTAGCACCAATGTTACAACTGAAACAAAAAAATAAAAATATTATAATTAAAAAAAACTTATTAAAAAACGCTCTCCTTTACTAACTCATTCATTAAACCATTATTTTACGCGAATTTAATTGATTTATTAAATTAATGTTAAACTCTCAAAGAAATAAATAAGTACATTTTTCCTAAATAACGCGGACGTACCTCTCGCGTACATATTGGCGGGAAACTTTGGAGCGAAGGGCGTGCGCCACCCCCGCTTTTCAAATCGGTACTGACGACCGAATGCCCAAAACGCCGTGAAGCCGGGAATTACTTTTTTTATGAGTATAATAAATATCATAGTCAACACTTCGTCAAGCCCACAAGGAAACTCTTAACGTGACTAGAATATTAAAAATAAATTATTGTCAAAATGATAAAAGCTTTGTGTAAATTAATATTTTTGGATTCATAATATCAAATGTGAATTATAATAAATTAAAATAAGAAAAACCTATTACTATTGCATGAACCACAGAAAGGCAGTTCGTCGATTTTTTTTTTGTCAATTTAAATGTGATAATATGTAAAAGTGTCATTGTTAATTGCTGACCATACCGTACCTAAAATTTATTTAATTTTAGGTACGGTATGGTCAGCAATTAACAATGACACTTTTTAACATATTGTGTAACTTCTCTCAATATCGATTACAGATAGGTTTTATTTCTAGGGATTTATGTACAATATCTACATATAGAAGTAAATACAATTAAGTCTTAATTCAATCTCAACCACCTCATTTGCTTTTGTTGTCACGGTTTAGATGCAAACTTGAGGTTTCGGATTCAATTTGCTACTCGGAAAATCTTATTTCGTTTTTTCCTCTAGAAACCGCATGTCTATGGTGGTAAAAGTTTGATGTTGAAAACGACTTTAATGTCCCTTTCAATATTTTTGAAGTGAAAACTTCTTTAGGCGCGTTGAGCACTTTTTGGGTGAACAAAAATCATGGAACTCGCGTCATCGTCACCAAACGCTTGAACAAATCAATGAATGTTACTTAGTTTTCACTTCTATCGGTAGTCCCCAAAGACTTTTTACCCGACTACGGCGAAGAAAAAAGGAGGGTTATGATTTTGACCGGTATGTATGTATTTATGTATGTATGTATGTTCATCTGTTCCCTCATATCTTCTAAACGTCTCATCACAATTTGACAAATGAGGTATCGTTGGAAGCGTCTTGATCGTCCGTTGGTTATAGGCTATGTGACGTCACATTAAATTAAAAATGGCGCCCTCTCGATGACTAAAAGTCAGGAACTAAAAAAAAAATGTTTAATCGTACCATGTTGGGTATCAAATGAAAGGGCTTAATGAGCACATTTCAAATATATATATACTATAACCCAAAAAGAATTTAAAAAAAAAGTAATAAAAACTAAAACCCAACTACGACTAAAAAGGTATAAACAAGACACCCATACAGACAAATTAAAAATCCGGAGTCACACGTAATCTGTTTGATTTATGCCCTAACACGTGTGACTCCGGATTTTTAATTTGTCTGTATGGGTGTCTTGTTTATACCTTTTTAGTCGTAGTTGGGTTTTACATATTATTACTTTTTTTTTTTGTTGTTTAGTTTTTTTTTTTACTGGCTTTACCAATTCACTTTCGACAGTAGCAGAATGTTCGACATAAGCTTTATTTGCCATATAATATAATATATTAATTTCTTGTGCATTGGAGGAGCTCGTGGCTAAGTAATAACAGCCGCACGGGTCGATTCATTAGGTTACCCTACGCTTGCCGGGGTTGGTTAGTAGATGGGTGACCATCTTTTACGTACGAGACTCCTCCGTGCCTCGGAAAGCACGTTAAGCCGTTGGTCCCGGCTGTCATTCGTGGATCTTTGACAGTCGTTACGGGTCGTCAGAAGCCCGAAAGTCTGACAACCAGTCTTACCAAGGGGTATTGTATTACCCAGTTACTGGGTTGTGGAGGTCAGATAGGCAGTCGCTCCATGTAAAATACTGGTATTCAGCTGCATCCGGTTAGACTCGAAGCCGACCCCAACATAGTTGGGAGAAGGCTAGGCAGATTGATTGATTGAATTTCTTGTGCAAGATAGCTTTGGGCATGTTAGAAGGCCCGTTAAGTAATGCTCACTCAAATGTCTCGCTGATGGTGGCGCATGTGTTGGATCATTTAAGCTCCTTTCAAAATGGTTGAGCTGAATGGTGCTGATCCATGCGTCATGTTCGGGAACGGGCGCCGTCAGTTGTGACTGGTCATCTCTTAGCTGCCATGGCTTATTTTAATTTTTGAATTGTTCTTATGTTATATTTGCGGACGCTTTTAACGTGCTTTCTACATTGTTCTCCCATGTATAATTTCAACATGAATGATGTAACCAATATATTTTAACAATATTTTGATTTAAAAGAGTGTCCATGGAGTTTCTTGCCCGTTTATCTCCATAGCTTCATATTTCTGACTGACTGACTCCTTGACAATTCAAAAGTGCCTGTAAATGGTTTAATTGAAATAAATGCTTTGAGTTTGAGTTTGAATAAAACACAAAATTCATTCAAATCAGCAGCATGTCAAGCAAAAACTAAACAATACGTCTGCAGAAAAACACTTCAATTTATTCAACGCGAAGTACAAAATCAATCACCGTGATTGGCCTATTCACAATTTCTCTCTCGTTCCCATTCAAACTGCGGTTTTTCATTCCGAACTCCATTGAACGGGACACAAACAATTGCAGAGCGCGCCGAGCTAGCCACTCTGCTGTATGGCTGTATAGTAATTAGTACGATGCTAGTCAAGTGGATATATTCGTTATATTGAAATACTAGCTTTATTTTTATTAATCCTAACTTAATCCGTACATAATATTATAAATTCGAAAGTAACTCTGTATGTCTGTCTGTATGTAACCTTTTCATGCCTATAGCACTGAACGGATTACGACAAAATTTGGCAAGGAGATAGATGGCATCCTGGAGTTGGACATTTATGGTAATTTTTATCGACATACCACGCGGGCGGAAGCTTGTATAATATATGCGAAAGTGAGTTTTGTTTGTTTGTTACGCTAAAACGGCTGAACAGTTGTGCATGAAATTTTGAACAGAGTTAGAACTTGGCCTGGAAAAGGACATAGGCTACTTTTCATCCTGGATCGCAGGCGAAGTCGCGGGTAACAGCTAGTTATTTATTATTTATAATTTTATAAATGCGAAAGTGAGTATGTTTGATACGCTTTCACGCTAAAACGGCTGAACAGATTTGGATGTAATTTGGCAGATAGGTAGACCATGGCCTGGATTAGGACAGGATGAAAATGTGGGGTGCAGCTAGTATTTAATATTCGTAGCCTAGGTATTCCTATTGCCCATGTTGTAACACTAATTGGCACAACATTTTTAGGGGTCCTTACCTAAAGGGACCCATACAAGAAACGTGTTTATGTAGCAGGTACCTAGTACCTACTAGCGACCCGCTCCTCCTGGCTCGCAAGATTTTTACAACTTGACAAAACATCGATATTTCTTATTTAAGTTTAATAGTCATGTACTTATCTACACTAATATTATAAAGAGGAAAGATTTGTATTTTTTTATGTTTGTATTTTTGTGTGTATGTTTGTAACGAATAAACTCAAAAACTACTGCGCCGATTTCAAAAATTCTTTCACCATTAGAAAGCTACATTCAACCTGAGTAACATAGGCTATATTTATTGCTAGAAAAGATTAGGGATCCTTACTAAAACTCCAATAATGTAACCCAAGGTGTAAACAAATTAGCTAAAATATTCTTTACATCGCGTGCGCTGCGAAAACTATTGAGGATAGAATAAAATAATGTACTACGACTTTGCAGAACACATTATTATTTACAAAAAATGTCGCGACAGCATATTATGTCTAGCTATTATACTTATGCCACAATAAGTGTTATTTTATTTTGAAATTTTAATTGAAATGACGCCGCTAGAAAAGGCTCTTTATTTGTATCTTGGTATTAATCCTTATCAAAATAAATTACTTCATATTTAAGACTGCTTCAATACCTTTATATAACTTTTGAATTATTCAATTCGGACATTATTATTCGAAAGATATCACGAGTTTAAAAATGTAAGTATAGCTCCAAAAAATACCGGCTCATACATTCAGTATAGAATGGCTTTTTTGATGATAACACAGTAGATAGGTTGGTAGGTATGTATGTAGGTATGTATGTAGGTATGTATGTAGGGAGGTAGGTTAGGTAGGGTAGGTAGGTATGTATGTAGGTATGTAGGTATGTATGTAGGTAGGTAGGTTAGGTAGGGTAGGTAGGTAGGGTAGGTAGGGTAGGTAGGGTAGGTAGGGTAGGTAGGGTAGGTAGGGTAGGTAGGGTAGATAGGGTAGGTAGGGTAGGTAGGGTAGGTAGGGTAGGTAGGGTAGGTAGGGTAGGTAGGTAGGGTAGGTAGGTAGGTTGGTAGGGTAGGTAGGTAAGGTAGGTAGGTAGGGTAGGTAGGTAGGGTAAGTTGGTTGGGTAGGTAGGTAGGGTAAGTTGGTTGGGTAGGTAGATATGTTGGTAGGTGTAGGGAGGTAGGTGTAGGTAGGTAGGTAGGTAGGTAGGTAGGTAGGTAGGTAGGTAGGGCAGGGCAGGTAGGTAGGTAGGTCGGGTAGGTAGGTAATAAGTGCGCCGTAGATAAGTACTTAGTGCTACCTGAGCGAAGCCGGGGCGGGCAGCTAGTTATTAATAAAAATACACATAAACATTCTGGAATAAGTGTCTAAATGATTACAGATTGATTTTGTACCTAGTAGGTGATGTAGGTATACATGGATACACTATACTATACATTAGGTATGTTATGGACCAAGTAATAAATACGGGCATTTTTCATAATGCCCGCGCATTATGAATAATGACAAGCTACTTAGGGCAAAATAATTAATTATAATTTGAACTTCCTTATTTATAACATTACCTCGTCATTATAAATATTGCCGTGTGGTCTTTGGGCAATCTAATAGTACACAGGTATTTTATTATGGTAAAGTCATCATAGGTCAGTAGAGTGTCTACGAATGGAAAGATTTTATTTGATTTTAAATATTGATTCTACGTTTGAAATCAAAATAATAGTAATAAAACCTGGTTTTAATTGTGCTGCCCCAAAGGTGACTAGCATAATAAAAAATGCCCGATCGATTTGATTATTTCAATAGTTGTAATCATACTGCCCTCTCATATTGGGCATTTTTCAAACTGCCCGGGATTTTTTTATAATGCCCTAATAATCGCTTGGTCCATAACACATACATGAGATACACTAAAATGATTAAGGTTGAAACGAATCTCTGCAGTACTCTATTCTTATATGGGTCTAAGGATAAAGCGAAAATTATTTATTACAATAAAATATCAAAATTATATGACGTCTGGTATAACAGTGAACGGCAATATGTTTGTATCTTTATAGTTTTCTTTATCTTTGCAGAATAAGTAAGCAATCTCGAGAGAATGGACTGAAGAGACTGAAGACCTTAGAGTATACTACTGTAATTAATTATATACTTACTCTAAGTTGACGACCTTATAATAAATTTCGAATAAGAATATTATTTCTTGGTGATTTGTAGAGTTCTACGAATATTCGGCAGCTGTTCGGTATTCAGCCGCTCGACCGATACACCAAGTACAATACGGCTGATATAGCCTCGCGCAGAGGGCGAAGCTATATCTTCGGTGCGACGTAACATTTTTTAGGAACCAAATGGTGACATTCAATAGATGCTGCACAGATTGACGTCATGACGTCAACCCCGGATGTCACTGAAAACCAGCGCTCCGTCTCTGTGTCGCAGCATTATGCTGAGCGATGGCCGTTTTGCGTGAATGTGACGCATATTTTCCCCCAACTTGTAATTTTCGTGTATTTGTCCTTTCTTAGCGTCATGTTTGCCGCAAATAAACATATTTTCTTTCTTTCTTCTTTTTTTTGTGAAGGCGAGTGTGAGTGAGACAACATGCGCGAAAGTTCGCAGAGCCTATGTTCAGACCTGCCAAGTTATATCGACTGTATTGTATATTTGTCCAAATACCGCGTTTTGGCAAAGGTAGTCATCGTCGTTGTATTTTTTTGTAATGTGAGTTTTATTTAGGCAGAATAAAGGCCCGTCCAGTTTTTTTTTTTTTTTTTTTAGATTGCCGCGACATCGCGCCAGTTTGCACGAGGCTCAAACTATTTTTCTTTACTTCGGTAGCCACAGCGAACAGCTAGCTTATCACGAAAATATAGAAGCAAATAAAATACGGTGAGTAAAAAATATAGTCCAGCACGAAAACATTTTACAATAAAATAACATGAACCGAACCAAAAATGGTTTGCGGTACCGTAGAAAATCTCAGTTAAAACGTTTCAAGCATAGAGATAAATTATATCTCTATGGTTTCAAGATACACGTCTGCACAGTAAAATAAAATAAAGTAAGTTTAGAAAACGTTATATTTTATTTTATGAGATTGCTCATAACTGGTCCGAGGGTTTAAGTTCTGAGTCCACTCTTGCGTGTTCTTGGATGTTATAAATCTGGATAAGACTCTAACGATTATTTATTTTATTGCCCTGTTTGACCCTTTAGAAGCTTTCAGTTTTAAAGAAGTAATGTATTTAGTAAGTATATTTTGTTTATTTTTTTGTAAGTATATTTATTCAGTAGGTAGGTATTTTTTTTTGTTTTTACTCTACGAACAGCAGCACCCTGACTGCGTAACACACGATCAATCAAAATCTGTTTCATTTTGACAGTTCAACCACATTAATTGCGTTGTTGAGCAGACAAATTTTTCGAACAATTATTGAAGCAATGGATTAGCAGTATCCTTCAAAATGATTCAGGTTATGATTGATCGTATGTTACGCAATAAGAGTGTAGGTATAGTTAATTTTAAAGATATTAAGAGGTAATAAATTACAATCACATATCTCAACAATTCGCTGAGGTCATGCAATGATGCTGGAACTACTCTAGTTATCATTTTATCAATGAAGAATATAACTGGATACGTAGAATCTTTACCTAATACAGAAGGAATTTTCTACCCTATCCTGTCTTTACGTAACCTAGGAGGCCCACGTCCGAGGGACATAACCGTTGACGGGTCCATCAGCACGATTGCACGGACCTCAAGAGGGAACGAAGTTCCGTCCCACGTGAAAATTATGGGTCTTACCACGAAAACTTAGACAGTTGTTCAACGCGTGTCTAATGTCTTATGTCAATCTCCATACATAAATGTCATGTTTATTTATTTGGTGCACCAACAGCAAAAACAATTAAAACAGATCAGCAAGTTAAAAAACAACTGGTATGAATATCTATTATAGGTATACATGGCATTTGCCACAAAACAACGTTTTAATAAAATAAAAAGAAAACTTAAAGAAACATAAATAACAATAAGTAAACAAAATACAAAAAAAAAAATATATATATAAAATGTTGCCAGAAAAGGTGGAAGGAGATGTTTAAAAGGTGTTTAGGTTAAAAAATAAGGTTAATATTTTAACACCCCCTCCTTGGAAAGTCTGAGAAAAAGTGGCAAAGACCTTTTTGGTCGTCTTCCCTTATTTTACACAGGTCTTTGCGAACCGTACTGCCCTCTTAAATGAAAACACATTGAACTCCGAAAATGTTGTTTGTAAAAAACGCGGTTAAAACAAAATATTTAAGCCGCCAAGCAAAACATAAGTATTTATAAAAATACATGAACACATTACAACACAATACATAGTAATTTGCTGTGTTCAAACCTAAAAATTCGAATGCACTATGTTTTTAATTAAAAATGTCGTAATTTTTAGCAACATACTGTGTTTTTAGCTATCATATCTCCATAACGATGGTAGATACAGAGTACAGACAAATAGAAAATTTTCCCAGATAGCGCTCGGTCTCGTTATTGTAAAGAACCAGAACAAGTACCTATAAACACTGTAACTGAAGTTACTGTGTTTTCATTTACGAGGGCAGCGTACAGTATGTTTATTTTTAATTCTGGAAACTGGCTATAAGTAATTGTCCGCTGTTGTATCCGCACAAACAACTTGTCATCAAATTATTGGCATAACTGTGATTGGCCAATTGTGTTGTGGAAACCACAGGGACGCGCGATTTGATAAATTCGAAGCAATGAATAATTTTCCCGAAGCATTCGCGATGATGATGCTTCTGAACGAAATATTTTAAAATATTCAGATTCATAACATCACGCCTGTATTCCCCGAACGGGGGTAAGCAAAGTCCCCACAATTCGCCAGGTGGCTTAAAACGGCCACTTTGGCAGAATCATAAAAGGAAAATATTAAGAATCATCGTAAAATGTCACAAACTGACAATTCATGGCACTTCACTTCGCGTATTTGCGCAAATATTCGTGTTATTCCGTTAATACAAATTTAACTTTATTCCGTTAATACAAATTTAACTTTATTTCAAAATGTATAAGGCATATTTTGTATAACCCAAGTAACGCGAATATTTTGACAAATACGCCAAGTGAAGTGTCAGCATTATATGATTTGCGTGCAATATTAATATTACGAAATAATTCATCTGTTTGACTGTTTTCTTTCTATGGAGATTCGTAAAATTTTCCACAAATTATGAATTGCTTTTGTGTCATATTAGAGGAATTGCTAATGACAGCTGGGAATTCAGAAAATGAATTGCTTCTAGAGGAATTGTTAATGTGGCCGTTGTAGGACCCCAGTTATGTTTAAGTCTTATGTAACCGTGCTCAAACCCACACTACGGGCTGTGAATCAGAACTTTTTGCATAATTATTGGGAGGGTTAAAAAGAGGAGGAATTTATTGCAAACGGGTCGGAGGTTCGAACAGACCGGCACACTCGTATCACTGAGCCCGAGTTAATAGCTTACGTGCATATTGCAGCGGTTCCATTTCGTGATTGGCTTTTTAAGTGTCGCAATCCTCTGAACTGTAGATACAGTCGAACAACCTATTTGGTTTACCTACTGGCAAAATAATATTTCCACGATTACCATTGGGAATGCAATCTCGATTTCGTGAGGTTTCGAGCCTTTCGGGATTCAATATCGTCAAAGACATTTTCATTATAATAATTAGGTAATGGATTTATAGTGAGCGATGTGTGTGTGCTGATTTGTTGCGTTATGATTCAATCAATCTGCCTAGTCTTATATGTTAGGGTCGGCTTCCAGTCTAACCGGATGCAGCTGAATACCACTATTTTACATGGAGCGACTGCCTTTTCTGACCTCCACAACTCAGTAATTGGGTACTGGTAAGACTGGTTGTCAGACTTTTGGACTTCTGACGACCCGTAACAACTGACAAAAATCTACTAAATACCTATCTGTCAAAGATCTATGAATGACCGCCGGGATCAACGGTGGGAGGGTATCAAAATTTAATGAGAACTCCGAAAACCACCTCTATTGCTACGAAATTAAGGTGTTGTCGCAGTGAAACTGTTACCATGGATGTGCAGTTTACTGTACAGATTAAAGATTATTTATTTTTATAAAATACCAGAAGATTAGATCATAAGTAAATTGGGAACAGTGTAGGTGAAGATATTATGGACCAAGTGATTATTAGGGCATTATAAAAAATGCCCGGGCAGTTTGAAAAATGGCCAGTATGATAACAACTATTGAAATAATCAAATCAACCGAGCATTTTTTATAACGCTAGTCACCTTTGGGGCTGCACAATTAAAACCAGGTTTTATTACTATTATTTTGATTTCAAATGTAGAATCAATATTTAAAATCATATAAAATATTTCCATTCATAGACACTCTGCTGACCTATGATGACTTTACCATAATTAAATACCTGTGTATTATAAGATTGCCCAAAGACCACACGGCAATATTTATAATGACGAGGCAATGTGATAAATAAGGAAGTTCAAATTATAATTGATTATTTTGCCCTAAGTAGCTTGTTGATTTATAATGCGCGGGCATTATGAAAAATGCCCGTATTTATTACTTGTTCCATAACATATACAAGTATTAATTACTATTTTATAACATTTCAGAACAAGTTTCAGTTTTTTTTTTTTAATGATTAATAAACTAAAGTATGTGCGATTATTTATATTTCACTGCTTAAAAAAAATCATTAATAAATTGTATTGCAGTTTGTTACCAATCATCAAAACAAGTCACGTGAAATGATAGTCCATTTGACTTCCCATGTTTTTTGTCACTAGTTTTTTGGGTTCCGTACCCAAAGGGTAAAACGGGACTCTATTACTAAGACTCCGCTGTCCGTCCGTCTGTCTGTTTGTCCATCTATCACCAGGCTGTATCTCATGAACCGTGATAGTTAGACATTTTCATAGATGATGTATTTCTGTTGCCGCTATAACAACAAATTCTAAAAGACAGAATAAAATAAATATTAAGGGGGCTATACAACAGACCTGACTTTTTTACCATTTTTTATAGATAATGGTACGGAACCTTCGTGCGCGAGTCCAACTCGCACTTGGCCGGTTTCTTTATATTTCATGCACATATGCCAATTTATTTGTGGCACTGCATGCTTCTTCTACCATAAATCTCAATTAGCCATCATCTAGGAAGCCTTTCCCTTTCGAGCCATCATTCTTCACACTAGCCATCCATCACTTCTTAGGTCTTTACCAACTCACATAAATGATATAATTGATGTATACAAAATATTGTAAAACATTTTTAAAAGAGTAACGGTGGAGTTTCTTGCCCATTCTTCTCAATAAAAAAAGCTACTTTTTGGAAGGAGCAAGTAGAATCAGCTCTATTTCTTTGTTTTTGACGTTCAAAAGTGCCTTTTATGTGCCTAATTGAAATAAATATTTGACTTTGACCCAAAGGTGTGTGCTATTCACAAGATCGCAATCCCATAACTAATATTATTGTTGGGTTATTCGGATTTTTTAAACTAACTGTCCGATAAAAGGGAGAATTATATTTATATTATACACTCGATTTATTAAATTTAAAAAAGGTAAATCTTCCTTTTTCAAATGAAAATTAATAAAGAATGAAAGCGGTTTAAGTATGAAGATTCTGCATACCATCTATAATAAAAATTAAAGCTGGGAGTTTGACCAATGATTAATCAATTTACAAGAATGTTAAATTATATTTAATAAGGACCTGAACAAATCTAGTGTTAAGGTTATAAAAAGTTAAGGATAACTTTTAAAATTCAAATTTTGCTCCCGAAGTTTTCATAGTACCGGTAAGTAAGTCATCAAAAAAGTAATACAAAATAAACATTAATTTTAGTGATAAGTATTTACACAAACAGCGCTAAAAATATTGTAAAGTGTATTTTAAATTTCGTTATTTCCACATTCCAATACTTGCATGCAAGGACAAAGTTAATTAATTTACTGGTATTGAATACATACCCAAGTCCATTGTGGTAGATAATCCAAAGATTTAAATGCCTTTTACTGAATTTACACTTTGTTTTGGAATTATTGTTGTTGTTCCAACTTTCCGGTCATAGCATTCCAATTTAATTTCGTTCCAGTTCAAAATCGAAATACCAGACAGTGCCAGACAGACATGCAGCCAGGATGAAATAGTAAAACGGCATTCCTCGGGGGTTGAAGAGAGAAAGCAGCTACAAAATGCAACATTTTGACATTATTTGACAGCCTGGTACCTAATGTCAGTGTCACGTATGACAAGACGTTCTGTCACCAATTTATCTAGTGGTGGAGATCTTAAACAATTTTCAATCGACTATCGACTCTGCCAGTTAGTTGACTACCTATTAGTATTTATATTTTCCCATCGGCATAAGAAACAAGGTTCAAGCTGCCATCCCAAGTCTGCGTCCGGTACTGCATTAACCGTAAAGATTATCGGCAACTTGTTCTTTTTTTCTCAGCTTTATTTTTATTATAGTACATACAAGCCGGTCCCACTTGTTCGGTTTCACAGCAAAGCAAAGGGAAAAATGGAACATTGACAGAAGATAGAGATTTGTTTTTAGTTTTGTCGTGAATGTTTCGCCAGGGCAAACGCACGGTTACCATGCGAGTGGCACTACAGACTTCAACATATTTTGTTGTGATGTTTCGCCAGTGCAAATGCAATAAGGGGCGGTTTTTGTTGTTAAGCAAGCGAGTTTTTCAAATATATGAAGCAATTAAGTTTGTAGTTTCGTCAAAATAAAAAGAATAATGTAATTTTGAGTTTTAAGTACAGTGCAGACGGATGTCCAGCACCTCGACTTGCTTGACCAAAGAGTAATAATTGTGCTTGACTCTCCAAATACGACACGAAAGTCGAAAAAATGAGTATGGCTGAAGTGGAGTAACTTTTATTACTTACTTTAACTTTTACTTGCCAATAGTAGCTTCTAATATAATTTTTCTAATACATAAAGGTTGACCAAACATGAAATCGCGAAAGAAAATCACCTGTTCCCTTCCCTACAATTTAACGAGATAAGCGAACATAAATGTATGGAACAGCTGATTAAAAAAAAAACTATATTTAATCTATAACATAAGTATAGTATTTTATTTTATTTTATTTTGTTTTATTGGGACATAAAACAGTTACTTGTTACAATTTTGGTAAACAACGAACTAGAGTAATAGAGGTAAACATGTCCGCGGAATAAACTATTGTGGAGAAATAGAACAGAACCACGCATCTACTAGAGGCAAATCAGGATAGGAAGAAATAATGAATTATTGTGCAAGCAATTGAATAGCCATTCTTTTAAATTTTATTTGAGATAGCGAGAATATATCAAGATCGAAAAGGTGTGTGTTATATGTTCCTAAAAGACGACGGAGGGGCGCCCTTGCGCCAGCATCGGTTCTGCACTTTCCAGTGTGAAACAGCCGAGGCACGCGCGCCACTCGCTGTAATACAGTTCTGGGCACAATATAACAGAGTTTATTGGTGATGTCAGAGCAGTCAAATTTGTTGTTACATATGCCATGCAGCATCACAGCCATAAGTAAGGTGCGCCTAGACTCCAAGCCTAGAAGTCTGTATCGTTTTAGCAGTTGTGCGTACGATAGTTTTGAACGGTAGCATTTGTAGTGAATGTAACGTAGGTTTTTTTTTTGGACCATTTCAAGCCTTTGCGTATATTTATCATATAGGGGACACCATATTGGGGCTGCGTATTCCAGTTGGGATCGTATTAAGGTTGTATATAGGATTATGAGCGTATGCGGTCGTTTGAAATCAGTTGATGATCGCATAATTTTATATTATAAAGCTGAAGAGTTTGTTTGTTTGTAACGCGCTAATTTCAGGAACTACTGGTTGGAATTGAAAAAATCTTTTTGTGTTGGATAGTCCATTTATCGAGGAAGGTTATTGGCTATATAACATCACACTACGACAAAAAGGAGCGGAGCATAAATGAAAAATTATGAAAAAAAAAAGCATTTTTTTTTTCCTTTTTGAGAGCTTCCGTTGCGTGCGCTACGAAAACGGTTTAAGTTACGCAAATTTCACACCCGTTCCCTACTCTAGAGAGGAGAGGATGGGCACACGGGTAGACCATGACCTGGAATAGGACATAGGAAACTTTTATCCCTTTATTCCCACGGAATCGAGATCTACGCGGGTGAAACCGCGGGGCACAGCTAGTTGTTCATAATGATGAGTACAATGACACCTTAAGAGATTTCGTGTATGATAAGATACCTTATAAACTTCAACTTTTTTTCCTTTCTTGTACATAATATAAAGTTAATACATTATATTCACGGTTAACCTTGCACTTGAATAATAAAGATAGTCGACTACATAGTAGTTGATTACCAGTTAGCCTTTCGCAACACTACACAACAAACATATGTCAAATTGTCAACATCACGTCGCACCTCCCATTTCAATGTCATCCATCATCAGTTCGTTGACGTTTGTCGTTTGTGTGTTGTCAGTCTTAAAGTTACATGCTCTGTGGTCAGTCTTCACACAGTGTCATTGTTTGATTCACACTTTCACAGAGTACTTTTACTTTATGTTTGATTGCCCGGTCTTGGAACTTTCTATTGAATATTGATAACAAGCAGCTGATAATTTTATTTGTGAATTCGGTTATCAGGTATCATAAATAAACTGCTAATGTGTATACCTATGCTGTCCATTATAATATAAATCCTATAAATAATAGATAATAAATTAATTATCGTAAATCTCAGATAAAACCGCTAGTGAACACGGTTTGCGGACTCTTGTACCCAAATTAAATTTTCGCAGTTCAAAGGTTCGCGATAATAAAAAGTGAAGTGCTCGAAGAAGTTTGTTAAAATAAAACTACGTAAATAAAAGTAAAATGGAGAAGCAACAAGTAACTGACGAACAATTGAAGCAGTATTTTCCGGATTTGCCGAAAGGCCCATTAGATAATTATAGGAAGAAGGCATCGTTCGACTGGCGTCGAATGAAACTTGTTTACGATACATTGAACACGATAAAATTGAAAGTAAGTTTAAAATTATAAAAAAAAAAGAAAGAACAAGTTTTTTATTATATTAATGACTTTGGTGATGGACTGATTACAGTATTATAAGCAAGTAAGGAAAAAATATATGGACAAAAACTAGAGAGGCCTTTGCTCTGCTGTGAGATACACAGTCAGTCAGACAGTCTCAAAATAATAATTAATTGAAGACACTAACCTCTGAATTTTTCACCTAGCAAGACATTATTTATCTATTAAAATTATTAATAAATGAATAATTAAAAAAAAAATCTTTGAATAATTATTTTCTCTTTTATTCAGTATGACATATGGAGCTTTATGGAGAGTCATCCTCTGTTCAAACACACAGAAGCGACTCGAGTCCTGGATGATGAGAGGCAAATCACAACAAAGAGGATGTACACTATCTATAATGAACAGTTCTTACGCTTCGAAAAGGTAAAATGGCAGCACTACATCGTCCTTCATCCACTAACAATATTAAAACAAAAAAACCTATCCTCTTCTTCCATGAATTTTTATTGATGTCATCTTAGAATTCAACCTCTTTTTAGCCATTATTATATCTCCGTTAGCCCTTATTGTCCCATTATCACTAAAAGCCTACCTCATGTCTTTCCAGGAACTCTTTTCGTCCTGCAATATCTTTTTTTTTTTTTAAGTGCAGCTTTCCTATGTTTGCCATATTTGCACACATCTCTCAAGTAACTCCAAAAAATTTTTATTTCACAAGGACCTACATGGGCACTTATGATAGGTCATAAACTAGGTGCACGGTTCCAATTCGTTGTTCATACAAAATTGTAAACCAAAAATAAAAGAAGACCTTTGAATTTTCTATGGCCCTATGTGCCATGGCCTATGCTATGTTATGTAATTAATAGGTAATCATCAGGCCTGCTACAGTTGTAAAAGCGAAAGCCAGGGCCGGCTTAACCTATGGTGTAGGGTGTGCGACGCAAACGGGCGTGTGGTCTGGGCTCCGAGCGCCGGCCACTCGCGACGACTCCAAAGAGCCTGAGTCGCTCGCGGCGGCGCTCTCAAAGACTGTTCTATACTTCCTTATTAAAACTGGCGGACTAAAGGTGGCGGCAGGAGGCCAACTACATAGCTAAATATAAACGTAGGGTGCTAAAATTTTCGACCTCGTTACGCTCGCTGTTGCATCCTATATTCTCTTCTTTCTCAGACTCTACTCCATAAGTCGACAAAGTAACTCCTATTTATGTATGAATGTTTTCAAACGATTTGACATTGATTTTGTATTCTATACATAAAAAAAAACTTTATATATTCGGGGAGGGGTACTAGAGGGCGCCATGGTATTGATTGCATTCGGCCTAGAGCCCGGCGTTGCCCAAGGCATTTTTCTTCTAGTAAATATATTCACAACAAGTGTGTAAGTAGTGTTAATGAACTGAATGATAATGTGTGAATTTGAACTATAAATAATTTCAAATTCACTTCAAAAATTTACATAAGTACTACTTATACTGTAGGTATGCTTTACAATCGTGACACAGTGCTTTGAAAGTTGGAAGTAAATAAGTGAGCGTAATTTACATATTAATAATGGTCTTGACCTCAACCATTAAGTAGTCAGTATGAGAAACACAAGCATAATGCAATTCATTTTATCATGGTGATAACTATTAAATGCACTGAATTAATGAACTCAAATAGACTCATTGGTGTCATATATTAAGATATTTGACTAACTACAGACTGCAGATGCACATGGCAAGCAAATACTTATTCAATTTGTATTTTGATCGAGTTTACATTTCACATCGAGTTTATTTTCCAACGGCTCATCGTTGCGCCCGGGCGCTATTTGAAATGAAACTAAAGGAGCGATTGCGCTATACAATACCTACATATAAATCCTCGTACCTAACTCCCCCACATTTCTCATACATTAGTGTTGTACTTATGTAAAAAACTTTTTACTTTAAAAAAAAACGGACGAGAATTGAAAAGCAAAGACACCGACTTCCGAAATTATAAAATAAAACTATTTTTCACTTTTTAGTGTTTTTTTTGGAAGACTGTTGTTATTTTTTGTAAAAAGTTTTTATTTTTCACTTTTTAGTTTTGGTACCTACCCCACACAAATTCGAATACCAGTACCTGCTATGTGAAATAACAGTGACGGAGTCAAATAATATATCGTCTACATAGACTAAGTGGAAAAAATACGTAATATTGAAGCTAATTAAAAACCTACGCAAGCAAAGTTAATAAAATTTATAAGTGACCACCTCGGCATGACCTACCAAACAAAAAAAGAATCATCAAAATCGATTTATAATTGGCGGAGTAATCGCGCAAGAAATGTACAAAAAAAAAAACAGACGAATTGAGAACCTCCTTTTTAAGAAGTCGGTTAAAAAGACTTCACTCCGCTAAGCTTCTGAAGCCTCGCGTGGCACCAGTGAAAAGCCAGTTTTACAGGAAAGCCCTCTACGTCTGACTTCAATAGCTTAGAGTTGTCTCGATACGTAAAGGATAATCATCTAACGATTCCTAGTTGTACTACTAATAAAATACTCAAAAGCCTAAAAATATTTCTATTATCTATGTTATACGATTGTAAAAAAACAATAATTGAATGGCTGAGATCCCTAATATAATTGAGGAAACAGAAAACATTCTGACACAAAAACGGTACACACACACAACCATATATACATGATATACATACACACACACACTCACCTCATACACCTAGAGCTGCTAAATTAATGTTTTATTTTATTTTTGTTTATTTTTTCTGTATACTTTGATTACTTGTCATTGTAAAGCAACCACTAAAGGTAAGTGTGAGACAGCTCCGACACAAGTACTTTTGTAACTTACTGGGGATGCCTCAATTTATGTATGACACAATGTTTAAGTTGAAAAATAAATATTTTTGTATTTTTATTTCAGATAGCCGAAGACCCGAAATTATTCCAAGCTGAAAGCGAAGCCATGTTTATGTTCGATAGCTCTTTAGCCGTGAAGGTATCCCTAACCTTCCGGATGTTCAGCAACGCCATCCAAGGGAACGGAAAAGGTCACCATTACCACCTCATCGAAGATGTGGAGAAGGCCAAGATCGGGGGGTGTTTTGCCTTGACCGAAGTGTCCCATGGGTCCAATGCTAAGGGCATGAGGACTACGGCTACGTTTGTGCCGGAAAAAAGGCAGTTTGTTATGCATAGTGCCGATTTTGAGGCGGCAAAGTGTTGGGTTGGATCGTTAGGTAAGTTTTAAGGAGTTTTTGTTTCAGTCTTCACCCGGGACTTGATCCGTGTGGATTTCGTACTTTCCCCTTCGAACTTCAGCACCCCATCTACCCCCTTTAAGGGGTATTTTTGCAAAATAAATAATTATTTACGTAGTAGGTATTTGTGCCAAGTTTCACGTCACTAAATCGAAGGAATCACATTTTTCAAACCAACTGAATAAGAAAACTGGGCCGTCCACCACGTGGACATTATTTAATGTTACGTTTTAAGACTACCGAAGTATCGTAGTAGTATAGCATAATCAGCCTATAATGTTCCCACTGCTGGGACACAGGCCTCCTCTCGGTGAGAGCGAGTGGTCCGTAATCCACCACGCGGGCCCAGTGAGGGTTGGTAGATTTCATAATTATGTCTTCGAATTTTTGGTTCTAGGACGGGTTCCTTACGATGTTTTCCTTTACCGTTTTGAGAGCAGTGGTGATGAAATAATTTACACAAAGTAAAGCGCCTATCTGGGTTCGAACTTACGACCTACAATCGTAGTAGTATAGATTGAAAACTTGTCTCATAATAACATGTTTCGTGTCCAATTTCAGGCAAATGCGCGACACACGCAATAGTGTACGCGATGCTGATATCAAAGGGCAAAAACCATGGCCTCCATACGTTCGTGGTGCCGATCCGAGACCCCAAGACCTTGAAACCTTTCCCTGGAGTCATTGTGGGTGATCTTGGTGAGAAGATTGGCCTCAATGGTGTTGATAACGGGTAAGTTACCTACAAAAGTTAGCAAGTTCTGATTTATGTGTATTTGTGTTGGCACCTGATAGTGATCACTACCGCTAATATTTCAAAATGTATTTACTATGGAAAAAAGTGGACAAAAAAATCCACGGGTACTCTTTAAATCTAATTGTTTAGATTTGTTTGTTTCTTTGTCGTGTTTGTTGTTTTTTTTTATAGTTATGAATATTCTCATACTTAAGTAATTTTATAAAAACACAAAATATGGTTTTTATAAGACAATGAAGAATAAAACTACTTCAAATTAAAGCCCTGGCAGATAATAAATTATGTTGACAATTAACTGCTTCATGTTTTCATGAAAAAATTATAACCGAAGGGGTACTTAACAATAGGCATGACAAAAAGTTTTGGAAGTGAGTAAACAGAATTTATGTCATTTTAAAACTCATTTTTGTATTATGTTTATGTATTTAAGTATTTATGTTTTTTTTTGTCTTGTATATGTATACTGGCTGTGCCCCACGGTTTCACCCGCGTAAGTCTCGATCCCGTGGGAATATTGGGATAAAAAGTATCCTATGTCCTATTCCAGGTCATGGTCTACCCATGTGCCAAATTTCATCCAAATCCATTCAGCCGTTTTAGCGTGAAAGCGTAACAAACAAATAAACAAATTCACTTTCGCATTTATAATAATAGGTCTTTACCTATGAAATTGCCGTTTTGTATGAAAAAATTTAAACGAATTTTTTATTTGTATTAATCGAAGTAATCACCCATGCAATCAATGCATCTTTGCCATCGCAGTGGCAGTTTATTGATGCCCTTCTTAAAGAAATCAGCTGGACGGGAGGCAACAAATTCTTCAAAGGCATTTTGTACTGCCTCTCGGGTATTGAATTTTTTTCCCGCCAAGAAGTTATCCAAATTCTGGAAAAAGTAGTAGTCTGTAGGCGCAAGGTCTGGTGAGTAGGGCGGATGACGGAGAGCTTCCAACCCCAGTTCTTGCAACTTGGAGACCGTCTGCTGTGCAGTATGAGGTCGCGCGTTGTCGTGCAGGAGCAGCGGAGACGAGCGATTGACCAATGCCGGTTGGAGATGCGCCAGCTTCTCCATCATTGTGTTCAGTTCTTCACAGTACACATCTGCACTAATGCTCACCCCGTTTGGTAAGAAGCTGTGATGAATCACACCGGCGCTAGACCACCAAATAGTGACCATCACTTTTCTAGGGGTAAGTTTTCGTTTAGGGCATTGTTTAGGTGCTGAACCAGGATCCAACCAACTTGCTGAGCGCTTGCGGTTATCAAACAGAATCCATTTTTCATCGCAGGTAACAATGCGGTTCAAAATTCCTTCATTTGTGTGTCTGTTGAGCAGTGCAAGGCACGTCTCGACGCGTACTTCGCGCTGGCGATCATTGAGTTCGTGGGGCACCCATTTGTCAAGCTTTTTTACCTTGCCAATTTGACGCAAATGGACCAATATCGTTTTGACGCTAACGTCGAAAGCTGCTGCTAATTCAGCCGTAGATTGTGTATCATCAGCTTCCACAATCGCCTTTAATTCGTCATTGTCGACCAAAGTCTTCGGACGACCGCGAGGTTCATTTTTCAGGTCGAAATTTCCAGAACGGAAGCGAGCAAACCAATAACAGGTGGTGCGTTGGTTTGTAGTGTTAGCTCCGTAAACGTCGTTGATGTTGCGTGCCGCTTGTGCCGCGTTGCTGCCACGACGGTACTCATATTCCATAATTACTCGAATTTTTAACGTATCCATGATGACGAAAAAGATTGAAATGCGATGAAAATGTAACACTAATCAATAAAGAAATGACTACTTTTGGAAAAAAAAAACCATGTTTTTAAAATAAAATTAATTTGAAATTAGAATTCTTAGCCAAACAAAAATTATTTTGATTTGAAATGGCCAGTACCTACTGCAGAACGGCAATTTCATAGGTAAAGACCTAATATTACTAGCTGCGGCCCGCGGTTTCACCCGCGTAAGTCTCGATCCCGTGGGAATATTGGGATAAAAAGTATCCTATGTCCTATTCCAGGTCATGGTCTACCCATGTGCCAAATTTCATCCAAATCCATTCAGCCGTTTTAGCGTGAAAGCGTAACAAATAAATAAACACTCACTTTCGCATTTATAATATTACTAGCTGCGCCCCGCGGTTTCATCCGCGTATGTTTCGATCCCGTGGGAATATCGGGATAAAAAGTATCAAACGCAAACTCAAAGCATTTATTTCAATTAAACCATTTACAGGCACTTTTGAACTGTCAAGGAGTCAGTCAGTCAGCAATATGAAGCTAGTTGCCCATTCCAAAGCGTAGTAGGTACCTATGGAAAATAACGGGCTATCCTATGTCCTATTCCAGGTCATAGTCTACCCCTGTGCCAAATTTCATTCAAATCCGTACAGCCGTTTTAGCGTAACAAACAAACAAACTCACTTTCGCATTTATAATATTAGTTAGGATAATAGCTTCCGCCCGCGGCTTCGCCCGCGTAGTATGTCGATAAAAAGTACCCTATGTCCTTCCCCCGGATGCCATCTATCTCCTTGCCAAATTTTGTCGAAATCCGTTCAGTGGTTTAGGCGTGAAAAGCTAACATACAGACAGACAGAGTTACTTTCGAATTTATTATATTATAGTATGGATAGTTAGTATGTATTTTAAATAATAATTATTATTATCTTACAGTTTCGTAATGTTTAACAACTACCACCTGCCGAAAGAAGCGGCGCTTGATAAATTGGGCGGAGTTGATGATAACGGAGACTATCGGACACCTTTCAAAGACCCCAGCAAGAGGTTCGGAGCAGCTCTGGGGATCTTATCAGGTATGAGGTCAAACAAATAGTTTTTATAGCAGCGCACACAGATTGCATTAAGCCTGTGGCGCGTGAGTCGCTGACGGAACGGAACGTTGCCTCTCTAATTATATATATTTAAACATTTCGTTTTATTTTATTTATTTATTTATATATACTTTATTGTACACCAGAAAATGGTGCCGATTCTCTTGTACACCGAACTAAACTATCACTAAAATTCCTTACTTTTGACTATGGGAATCTTGGAGCTATTCTGCCAAATAAATTTTCTAAATTTAAAACTTATTTTGACACAACTAAAATCGAATTTGACAACCGCGCGCCTCCACTTGGTACTTGTTTTCCCTACACCGTGTTTTTTTTTTAGAGCCAGAGGCGTGCATGCACGGCCGTCTCGACGTGTTTTTAATGGAATTTTTCAGTTTTTGTATGGAAAATAACGAAAAAAAATAAAAAATAATTACCAACATGTTGAGAATTACGGGTTTACGAGTTACCTATAGGGGGTCGACATTTTCATTATTTTTGCAATAGGACACACCGTTTTCGAGATATAAGCAAAAGAAAATAAAAAAATACAGTACTGTTTTTTGTAACCGAAGTCGAGGTGTTAGTTTGAATTTTAGTTCATGACATCTAATTTTATTCCACACATTTTTAATCGCGATTAAATATAGTGAGATTTAGTTATAGGACAAAATTTTAAGTTAAATCATCAAATTCAGAATAGCATTTTCACTAAACTAATCTCAGTGCCATCTTAGTGCTGTCAAACTAAATTATAGTTGTGTCATATACAGTCTATTTCAGAATGAGTTTGATCGTTTGACAGGACTAGCCTATATTTTAGTGATTTTTAGTTTAGTTTAGAGAATTTTGTGACAAGAGAATCGGCACCAATACATAGCGAACATAAATAAATTTAATACTACAAAACATACAATGGGCGGCCTTATCGCTTTCTGCGATCTCTTCCAGGCAACCTTAGAATGGACAGTGATTGCGTGGACATCAAAAATGGGGTTGTCATTGGTGCAAAATAATAAGTAGGTACTTAAACTTACCAATAGATACAATATACAAAATTTTTTTTTTTTTTTTTTGTTATTGTTAATTTAATATAATTATGCTACACCGATTGACGTCATCACGTCAACGCCGGCTGTCAGTGAAAACCAGCGCTAGGTCTCTGTCTTGTCTCGCATAGGGTCGCAGCATTATGCTGAGCGATGGCCGTTTTGCGTGAATGTGACGTATATTTTCCCCCAATTTGTTATTTTTCGTGTATTTGCCCTTTTTTAGCTTCATGTTTGCCGCAAATAAACGTTTTTTCTTTCTTTACCTTTGTATGAACATGTGATATTCAGATTCTTTTATTAACTCGTGGCGAATAATAACAGCCGCACGCGTCGATCTTCAAGGTTAAGCAATGCTTGACAAGTGACCATTAATTACATGCCGAGACCTCCTCCGCGCCTCGGAAAGTATGTTAAGCTGTTGGTCCCAGCGGTCATTCGTAGATCTTTGACAGTAATTACGGGTAGTCAGAAGACCGAAAGTCTAACAACCAGTCTCGCCAAGGGGTATTGTGTAACCCTGTAACTGGGTTGTGGAGTTCAGAAAGGCAGTCGCTCCATGTAAAATACTGGTATTCAGCTGCATCCGGTTAGACTGAAAGCCGACTGCAACATAGTTGGGAAAGACTAGGCAGACCATGATTCAGATATTTATATTTCTGCGTATTCCGTCAAGTGTTTGCAATCTCGGTTCTGTCTGGGTTCAACCCGAGGTCAGGTAGGTTTATAGCTTTTCTTTATTGGGAAATTGTCAGTAGTAGCCTGGAGTCTGCCAAATAGCAACTGACATGGAAAAGTGGGAAAACATGCGAGATGTTATTATTATGAAAATAATGGTGATTTTGCAAGAACGCAGAAAGAATCAATTTTATTCTGTAGCCGATTTTTTTTAGACATTTTTTATGGGACGTCTGGCGTATTTATTATTCTTACCACTTCATGAATGTCGTAATATTCTATACCGACTTGTCTCACTGATTATTTTATTTATGACTAGCTGCGCCCCGCGGTTTCACCCGCGTAAGTCTCGATCCCGTGGGAATATCGGGATAAAAAGTATCCTATGTGTTAATCCAGGTTATAAACTATCTGTTTGCCAAATTTCATCCAAATCCATTCAGCCGTTTTTGCGTGATTGAGTAACAAACATCCAAACACACAAACACAAACTTTCACATTTATAATATTAGTAGGATCTCATCCAACTCCTATCTATAATAAATATCTACACTAATTATTATAAAGATACTAGCTGCTGGCCGCGGCTTCACCCGCGTAGGGATGTTAAAATAGATTACGACCGATTCGGAAACCTACCGAATATACATATAAAAGGTCATAAAAATCGGTCAAGCCGTTTCGGAGGAGTATGGCAACTAACACTGTGACACGAGAATTTTATATATTAGAAAATATTCGTATTTTTGTTTGTAATGAATAATTTCAAAAAGTACTGGGCCAATTAAAAAAAAACACTAATAGATTACTATAATTACTGATTAACTTAAGCTATCCTAACTATCTTTACTTCCTTACTTAATATTATAAATGCGAAAGGCACTCTGTATGTCGCGCTTTCACGCCAAAACTACTGAACCGATTTAAATGAAATTTGGTACACAGATAGTCTAGAGCCTGAGAAAGGACATAGGCTACTTTTTATCGACATACCACGCGGGCGAAGCCACGGGCGGAAGCTAGTAATATTGTAAATGCGAAAGTGAGTTTGTTTATTTGTTCGTTACGCTTTCACTCTAAAACAGCTGAACCGATTTGGATGAAATTTGGCACATGGGTAGACCATGATCTGGAGGACAAAGGCTTCATCCTGGATCAAAGTAGTAATGATATAAATTGACGTCCCATCCAGGTGGTCGCGTCCACATCACGGCTATTTCCACATACTACCTGCAGAAGGCTATCGTCATAGCCATCAGGTACTCCGCGGTGAGGAAGCAGTTCGGGCCGGAAAATGCTGAGGAGGAGACACCGGTCTTGGAGTATCAGCAGCAGGTTAGACTCTTCTCTCATTAAGGCTCCATAAACTGGGAAGCATCAATTTTGTTGATCTCACCAAGACAATGTCTGTATTATATAAAACTTTTGACACAAAAAAAAACAACCGACCTCCAAAAAAACACTAAAAAAGTGAAAATTAACTTTAATTTCGGAAGTTGGTGTCTTTGCTTTTCAATTTTCGTTTTTTGTCACCGACTTCCGAAATTAAAGTTATTTTTCACTTTTTTTGTGTTTGAAAATCGGTTGTTTTTTTTTAGTAAAAAGTTTTTATTTTTCGCTTAAAGGCTCCCACATACAGGCGCGACTTGTCGTGCGACGCGAGTCCGCTGCATTGTTCGCCGTGAAGTTTTCTCAGAAATTGTTTCGTTAAAAGTCGCGCCAGTATGTAAGATCCTTTATAGATGTGGTACCTACTCCACACAAATTCGAATACTACCACACTACCTGCTATGTAAATAACAGTGACGGAGTCAAATAAAATATAATCTACATAGACTAAAAATACTATGGGAAAAATACGTTATTATTGAAGCCAACTCAAAAACTACGCAAGCAAAGTTAGTTTAAAATTACAATGGGACCACACGGGAAGCACCAGCTTTCAAATAAAAAAAGAATCATCAAAATCGGTTCACCCAGTCGAAAGTTCTGAGGTAAAAAACATTTAAAAAAAACAGTCGATTTGAGAACCTCCTCCTTTTTTTGAAGTCGGTTAAAAAGAGACTGTGACCTCTGAGTTTGTTTCGGTATTTCTTCTCAGAGTAGTAGGATGGGAAACATCGACCTCGTCTAGCATATTCTTGATGTGTAACATCTGTCCTCTCGCTTTCTTGCAATCTGTGGGAGTGATGTCCTGCAAAGGGACGGAAGTGTGTAACAGGAAGCCGGGGAAACGCGCGCAATTTGATTTGACCAATGAGCGCGCGCGGTGCTTGAGTTGGCCGTCAGATGGTACCAACCCATTTTCGGAGAGGTTGTAAACAGGATGATGATGATTTTATTTATATTTATTCTTTAGTAAGTTTAAAGTCTAATATCTTTAAAGTTATGTACAATAGCGCTTACAATTTCCAATTAAAAGATTCCACAAATTAATTAAATTATTATGATGATGATAACGATGAATATTGTTTATATCATATACTAGCTTCCGCCCACGGCTTCGCTTGCGCGGTATGTCGATAAAAAGTAGCCTATATCCTTCCCCAGGGTGCCATCTATCTCCTTGCCAAATTTTGCCGTTCAGTGGTTTAGACGTGACAAGGTAACATACAGACAGACAGACAAAGTTACTTTCGAATTTATAATATTAGTATGGATACGTCAACCAAGATGTCAGATTTTACACATCATAAGCGATTATAAGCTTATGATGTACACAACCACATCAATATTTGTCATGATTAAAAAAAAAACGAGCGAACCTTACAGTACTGTAAGCCTCGCCTGAAACGCCTGTATTTTTTTAAAATCATTTATCATAGTAACTTTCTTCGACGACGTCGCAAGAATTATTCGGCAATTGCGCCACTCGATTTTGGTCTCATAAGGCGAGACGAGCTAGACAAAATTAATAGGCAATGGTGCCGATTCTCTTGTCACAAAATTCTCTAAACGAAACTAAAAATCACTAAAATTTAGTTTAGTCCTGTCAAACGATCAAACTCATTCTGAAATAGACTGTATGTGACACAACTTAACTATAATTTAGTTTTACAGCACTAAGATGGCACTGAGATTAGTTTAGCGAAAATGCTATTCTGAATTTGACGATTTAACTTAAAATTTTGTCCTATAACTAAAATCCTCTAACTAAATCTGACTATATTTAATCGCGATTAAAAATGTGTGGAATAAAATTAGATGTCATGAACTAAAATTCAAACCAACACCTCGACTTCAGTTACAAAAAACAGTACTGTATTTTTTTATTTTCTTTTGCTTATATCTCGAAAACGCTGTGTCCTATCGCAAAAATAATTAAAATTTCGACCCTTAAACCCGTAATTCTCAACATGTTGGTTTTTTTTTTTTTTTTCCGTTATTTTTCTTACAAAAAGTGAAAAATTCCATTAAAAACACGTCGAGGCTGCCGAGCATGCGCGCCTCTAGCTCTAAAAAAAAAACACGGGGTAGGGAAAACAAGTACCAAGTGGAGGCGCGCGGTTGTCAAATTCGATTTTAGTTGTGTCAAAATAAGTTTTAAATTTAGAGATTTTATTTGTCAGAATAGCTCCAAGATTCCCATAGTCAAAAGTAAGGAATTTTAGTGATAGTTAGTTTAGTTCGGTGTACAAGAGAATCGGCACCAATGGTCCACACTTTTCTTAGTCATTGGGGACGGAAGCACCTGCAAGTCATCAGGGGAGGCCTTTCCCCGGCAGTGTGATGATGCAGGCTGACAGTGTACGTTACGGGATGGAGATAAAGTTCAGAATGGAAAAAAAATATGAAACAATTCACTCCCATTCTCCTGACATCTGCCACAATGTTAATTGACACTTATAAACATTAATATTATAATATCCCTCGAAATTTACAAAATCTATTTGAATATTCGCAGCAAATCCGCCTGCTTCCTTACTTGGCGGCCACATATGCCATGAAGATATTCTCCGTTTGGCTCAGCTACACACATATCAACATGGCTATCAACAGTTTTATGGGTGAGTTTATTTAATTAACGTACTATTGGAACGATCCACTACTAGACGAGCTAGTACTACAACGAACTCGCCTAATACTTGGTACAATTCGATTCAAACTTAATTCCGATCGGTAGTTAGCTTCTCGATGCGCAGTACTCCACCCCTCCCCGCTGACACATGAAATTGTAACTGCGCAGCGACTCGCCTCATGTTCAGAGCCGCCATTAAGTTTGAATCGAACTGTACCTCTTTTTGATTTTTAACCGACTTAAATAAAAGGAGGTTATTTGTTGTTTTGAGTTGAGTTTTACTTTCGTCATTTTCCCTTCTATGTTCATAATATTCCTCATATTTTTTGAGTTGATAAAATAAACATGATGTATCAAATAGATAAATGTAACAATATCTTGATTCAACATCAATTGTCAGTTTTACGTCTTAAGTTCATATTTTATGTCATATCCCCGAAAGTCTGACAAACAGTCTCATCTAGGAGTACAGTAACTAGTTTGTATAGGTCAGATAGGCAGACACTCCATGTAAAATACTGGTATTCAGCTGCATCCGGTTAGACTGTAAACCGACCCATAGTTGGGAAAAGGCTAGTCAGGCGATGAGAACCCACTGATAAACTGCAACTATATTTCTATATTTTTTAGGGTTCCTTACCCAAAAGGTAAAACGGGACCCTATTACTAAGACTCTGCTGTCCGTCCGTCTGTCACCAGGCTGTATCTCATGAAGCGTGATAGTTAGACAGTTGAAATTTTCACAGATGATGTATTTCTGTTGCCACTATAACAAAAAATACCAAAAAACAAAATTAAATAAATATTTAAGGGAGCTCCCATACAACAGACATGATTTGTTTGCTGTTTTTGTAGATAATGGTACGGAACCCTTCGTGCGCGAGTCCGACTCGCACTTGGCCGGTTTTTTGGCCTGACCTGGGACAAATAAATTTATTTTCTTACTTTCTATATTAGGAGAAGACAACAACGCGGCTGCCCGAGGCATAGAGTTACATGCTCTGTCTTCAGCTGTAAAGCCATTGTTTGGCTGGACTTCGCGGGATGGCATACAGAACTGCAGGGAATCCTGCGGGGGACACGGCTATCTCAAAGGTAATCTTATTCACGTTTATTTATGTTTTTCGATCTTTCCTTATTGCGGGATCGAGGTCAAGAGAATAAGGCGAGAAAGTTGCATTAATAAATTTTATGATTATACTGATATATAGTATATCAGTTAGTCCTAATATCCTATCCTAATCCTGATAAATATCCTAACTACTATAATAAATGCGAAAGTGAGTTTGTTTGTTGGTTTGTTAAGCTTTCACGCTAAAACAGCTGAACGGATTTGGATGAAATTTGGCACATGGGTAGACCGTGACCTGGTTTAGGGCATTGAATACTTTTTATCCCGATATTCCCACGGGATCGAGATTTATGCGGGTGAAACCGCGGGGTGCAGCTAGTAATTCTATAAATAAATATTTGATACGACCGCGAATGATATTTAGATCAACATACAACCTGATTGAGACCGTTGAGACGCACACCGCGCTTTGTATATTTCGTTATTTTTCAAAGTATGTCATAGACAATATTGTCTCGCTGTGTCTAGTTTTCTTTTATTGTTTTTTTTTTTTTTGTATTTTGGCACTTTGTAGCTATAATTATTTAACCGTGCTTTTGTATGTTGTGTTGTCTTTTGTATGCACCAAATAAACGTTTTATCTATCTATCTATCTATCTATCTGATACTGACCTGCAAATTGCAAAAAACTTAAAAAAAAATCGCGTGCTATCCTGACGCTGTTGCCTTAAATGAACCTTTTTGGCGACGCACACACCGTTGAAGGGTAAACGGTGAAGGAAAACATCGTGAGGAAACCGGCATGTCCTAGAAACAAAAATTCGAAGACATGTGACATCTACCAACCCGCACTGGGCCCGCGTGGTGGATTACGGCCCGCTCCCTCTCACAGAGAGGAGGCCTGTGTCCCAGCAGTGGGAACATTATAGGCTGATTATGTGTGTAGCATAATCATTCACAATCATTATTGTTTTATTTTTTTATTTTGTGTTTCATGAACTGTTGGCAAAAAGCTTTTTTTTTTTAACCTTTAAAACGCTACAGACCCAATTTCCACGACTTAATTATCATACACCATTTACAGCGGCGGCAATCGGCGACCTTCGCAACGACAACGACGCGAACTGTACCTACGAAGGAGAGAACAGTCTTCTGCTGCAGCAGACCAGCAACTGGCTCCTCAACATATGGGCTAGGAGGTCTACCATCACTCCCAACGACTCCCCCCTGGGATCATTGCAGTTCCTGGACAATGTGGACCAGTTGCTGAAGCAGAAGTGCCCGTGGAACAGTGTGGATGAGTTTGTGGAGCCTGCTAGTAAGTCTTTTTATGTATAATAACATATTTATGTAGCATCACGCCTGCAATACAGTTCACTGTAATACAGGCGTGAGGTCCTTGCTTGTGGTCGGTCTTGTTTTATGTAATGGAAATAAATAAATAGATATGTCTTAGCGAGACCATGAATCTGGTTGAAGTATTATACAATCTTACTTATTGTCACTATTCACGCTATCCATTTATCATACTGGTCATAACGCGGTCATGTCTTGAATTACGAAAATAAAGTTCAAGATAATAAAAAAAAAATTAGAAGCTGTGACTCTTTCACAGGCATTATTCCACCTTATGCACCTAGGTGTTATCACCTCGGATTTAAATCACCAGAGCGCCTAGACAAGTGACAATCGCTTCGAAAGCGTTTCGTATTTCTACAACGACTTTCAACAGGATTGACATAAGCTTTTCGATAGCTTATGTCAGTGCAATACATTTTTGCCTTTTCCATCATCGTTATCGCTGATAGAATGTCGGTTTGTCTAGGGCCTCTTAGTATAAAATACTTGTTTTTTGTATTCCAGATCTCATCCTGGCATACAAATGGTTGACGGCATTCATGCTGAAGATGACAGCTGAAAAGGTGGCCAAACTAAAGGGCGAGGGCAAAGACAACTTCTCGGCGAAGAACGACTCGCAGTCCTTCAACGCGGTCACACTGTCCATTGTCTATGGAGAGGTAAGTTATACCTATGTATGTAGTTGGCAACTGCATGTCTAAAATTGACATAATTTCCACGGATTTTAGCACTTAACAAAATTTCTTTAATAGATCTACGTAATAGAATACTAATGTATTGTACACATAAACCATCCGAAATAAATTTTCTAAACGATGGTGAAAACCTCATCAATACCTGTTGCGTGGTTTTGAAGAACAACGCAGACATACAGACAAACACGGAAAGCGATTTTTTTAAACAAAGTCACCCGCCACGTCTGTCTGTCTGTTCGCGATAAACTCAAAAACTACAGCACCTATTTTCTTGCTGTTTTCACCAATGGATAGAGTGGTTCTCGAGGAAGGTTTTAGTATATAATTTGTCAAGCGGGCGAAGCCGTGGGCATCAGCTAGTTTATAGATAAGTAAACGATATGGAATTTTATAATTGGAAGCGCGCACTTATATTTGTTCCTATTTTTGTATACTTGCATGTAATTGAATACCCAATAAATAAACGTGAATATGGAACTTTCTTTCTACTACTACTTTCTTTTATACTGTTGAAATTTTTACAGAACTACGTACTGAATCACTTCTACAAGTCAGCATTGGAGTGCGAAGACGTCTCGTGTCGAGTCGTGTTGCTCAAACTCGTGTCGCTGTACGGCGCCTTCCTATTGGAGAAACATATGGCCACACTTTACATTGTATGTACAACGATAAGCAGAGGTTTTACTGATGACATTGAATAATCAACTTTATTTTACGTGTTATATGGTGCAAAGTTGTACTAACAGGTTTGAACTGAAGAGCGGATGAAGTATTGACAGTTACTATGGTAACAGTTACATGCACCGACTGTGACTAATTAATCTATGACGGTGATGACTTCGAACATAATTTATATTCAAGGCTCTTTAAATGATTAATTGGCGAAACTATGGAGTTTTACAGAAAATACAGACTTGATAATTTATGCATTGGTAAAAAATGTCATCTTACAGCAATCAAATAAAAAACGTCCTGTATAACTTACACATACAAAAGAAAAACTTTTGTTCAAAATTATGTACGCACAAATGAATTCAAAGTACATTCAATGTTGTACAAACGCCCCTCTACTGGGAGGGACGCGACTATTAAAATAAATCGTAGGTAGTGTTATTTTCATGCAGTCGCTCCATGTAAAATAATGGTATTCAGCTGCATCCGGTTAGACTGGAAGCCGACCCCAACATAGTTGGGAAAAGGCTAGGCAGATTGATATCGTGTTATTTTCATGATTGCTTGTATGAATTAGTGTCTTCCCTGCATCAAATACGGTCTTGCTCATACCTTTGAAACATCTCCAGGGCGGCTACCTGTCCGGCTCGCAGGGCGCGCGCGTGCGCGAGGCCGTGCTGCGCGAGTGCGCGCTCGTCTCGCGCGACGCCGTGCCGCTGGCGGACTCGCTCGCGCCGCCTGACTTCTGCCTCAAGTCTGTGCTCGGCATGGCCGATGGCGAAGTAAGTCATCTATTAAAATATCAACATTACATATATCCAAAGAAAAGTATACGCTTCGGGAATCATCGTCTATCTTCAGAAATACGAACGCGCGATGATGAGATCTAATAAAGAGCTGTTACAATCATGGAAGTACTTTTCTATTTTGTATTATATAGGGTGTTAGGGTAGCCACCGTTATCCTTGAAACTAGTGGTTTGGTGTCATCTATAATATACTTTTTCTATGGGACCAACTTTGAAATCGCGAAAAAAAATCAGCTGTTCCATACATTTTGTCGATTTAAGTGAACACAAATGTATGGAACAGCTGTTTTTTTGCGATTTCAAGGTTGCTCGCATAGAAAAAGTATATTGTAGATGTCACCAAACCACTAGTTTCAAGGATAACGGTGTCTACCCTAACACCCAGGAGTAGTACCCAACTGATATGGCTTACCGATGTACCTGCGCATAAGATGAATTTTCAAAGCGCGGGAAATGCTATTGACCAATCGGCACGCTCCCCGCCCCGCGCTTCTGTTCCCTGCGCCGCTATTGGTCGGCAGCGCCGCCATGTTAGCGCGCGCCGCGTGGCATGTTAGTCAGCCGCCATACTTGCGAGTGAAACGGAACTAATAGCTGCAGTGTATTATGACCCTTATAGTAGTGATCTAAGGTTGATTGTAAGTTTTAAGCATTCTTTCGTTAATCTTCGGGCAATACTTTCTTTTCTGTGCGAACGAAGATTCACGAAGTTGATACCACTGTAGCAGTCCAGTGTCTAGATTTGTGTCCGGTTGATTGCAATAGGCTCGCTATCCAATGGGACTTAAATATAACTGCCAAAATGTGGGTTTACTATAGATATACCTCTGCTCCCTCCCTCCCTGTGCTGTTGTTTTAAAACAAGTATCTAATCTAGTTATTTTCACAGGCTTACAAACACATCCAGTCCAGCGTGATGACGTACCCGGGGTCAATGACCCGGCCCGAGTGGTGGCGCGATGTGGTGTATTGGCAATCGTACGCACCCTCCAAGCTGTAAACTACTTAAACGAACAAGCAATAAGGCCGAGAATCAACTGTACATGTTTTAGTCACAATTTTTTATTATTAAGACTGGTAGTTGGAAAGTGGAATACTACTTTTCGAGTGTAGTAGTAGTTCACCTTTTGAACGTCACGCTTCATAAAACTTTATGGCCACGTCATGTGGCTAAAAAACAAAATTATCATGGAAAGACATCTTTCTTCAAAGATCTTCGTGATCGTCTATCTTTAGAAGAAAAAAAATATCTTAATTTACGTATTCACGTAAACCGTTTTCCATCTCTGGGCCATTTTCGTTTGACGTGTATAGTCGTTTGTGGTGCTTAAACGGTTTTGATGGCCCCCTGATGAGCGTTTTCACATTTCCGTGGCTGACATTCCAAATAAATGCAAGAACAATATGAGCTATATTATTCTAATAAATTCATAATAATGTAAGTAGGTACGCGCAATATATTTAATTTTTATACTTTAGTAATAAATAAATAATTTATATAAGTAAAACGTTTTGTTAATGGTGGAGATATTTTTATACAGGGTTTTTTGTTAAATAAATATTTTATACACGGATGTTGGTTAGTTTTAATTAATGCACCAAGGAGCATAAATGCGCCTGCGCGTATATGGGAGCATAGCTCCATAACGAGTGAACAGATTTAGATTTATTAAAATATCATTTATCATTATTTTATGTTGGGGTTGGCTTCCAGTCTAACCGGATGCAGCTGAATGTACTTGCTGTATTTACATGGAGCGACTGCCTATCTGACCTCCACAACCCAGTTAATGGTAACACGATAGCCGTTGGTAAGACTGGATATCAGACTTGGGTGACTACCCGTAACGACTGTCAAAGATCTACGAATGACAGCTGGAACCAACGGCTTTATGTGATTTCCGAGGACTGTCTTACTTATTTAAGAAAATCATATTCAGGTACAGGAAATTATTCGAAAAAAGTTGAGCTCACAATCGACTTTCGTTGCTGACCGTACCCTACGGCCAAGGAACATATACTCACCTACGGTAATTTGGACTCCACAAGGTCTCATGTCAAAGTAAGTATGATCAACCGCATGTCAGTATAGTTCAGTGAGAGCTACGAAAACAGCCGAAATAAAGGCAATACGGGCAATGCTGTCAATGTGTAAATGTTACCATAGACATGCGGTAAACTGTCCATTCTACCCAATGTCCGAGAACAGTTGAATAAATTGAATTTGTTATTCGGAAACAAAATCGGGTTCTGTGATTGGGTTTTACATACATAATGAGCATGTCAATCAGACTGCACGAAGTGACTGAATCCAATTAGGTTTTAGATATTATACACAAGCAGGGCCAAATTGAAAGGTGTGGAGGCCCTGGGGCAACCAAGAAGTGGAGGCCCCGAAAATATCATGATTTAATTCGGCTTTCGGTATCAAAGTAATTTAACGTAACATTTTTTAAGAGTATGTACTACTTTAACCTAAAAAAAAATCAAACTGTGAGAAAATGTACTACTTTAACCTAAAAAAAAATCAAACTGTGGAGGCCACTATTTTGTGGAGGCCTGGGGCCATGGCCCCTGTTGCCCTGCCTTAAATCCGGCCCTGGACACAAGTAGCTGTTTCATTCTTTAGTCGGCACTCGGCAGTTAGACAAGTGCCACATGTATACCTACGTTGTTTTATTTATTTGCATTCAATTTAAAAATGTTAAAAATACTAATAATAGCGACTCTAATTGGCGCGTAAGTATTTTTGTTTGCAATAAGTATAATATGTGTGTATTCAAAGTAATTTAGAAAAGTGTCTGCCTGCTTTTTTTTTATTACCCCTAGGTACCTATCAGAAGGCAGCTCTACGATCACAAGCGAAAATCGCTTACCTTACTGTGCATAACTTAGCTATTAAAAGAAAGTAGCACTAAAAATGCTCCATTAAGAATTTGCGTTAAGTTCGGTTATTATATAAAAAACTGAAGTGTTGGGGATGCCGTACTGGCGCTGCAGCTGGGGATGCCGTACTGGCGCTGCAGCTGGGGATGCCGTACTGGCGCTGCAGCTAGGGATGCCGTACTGGCGCTGCAGCTAGGGATGTCGTACTGGCGCTGCAGCTGGGGATGCCGTACTGGCGCTGCAGCTGGGGATGCCGTACTGGCGCTGCAGCTGGGGATGCCGTACTGGCGCTGCAGCTGGGGATGCCGTACTGGCGCTGCAGCTGGGGATGTCGTACTGGCGCTGCAGCTGGGGATGCCGTACTGGCGCTGCAGCTAGGGATGCCGTACTGGCGCTGCAGCTAGGGATGTCGTACTGGCGCTGCAGCTGGGGATGCCGTACTGGCGCTGCAGCTGGGGATGCCGTACTGGCGCTGCAGCTGGGGATGCCGTACTGGCGCTGCAGCTAGGGATGCCGTACTGGCGCTGCAGCTAGGGATGTCGTACTGGCGCTGCAGCTGGGGATGCCGTACTGGCGCTGCAGCGCGTTTTGTGCCTTTTTTGAGGCGGGTACGGATGGCTTTCAAGTCATCATGCGCAAGAACGCAAACTCCTTGCTAGACCGTCTACGAGGCAGCAGAAACAGCATTCTAAATGCTATTTCTGCTCGTTTTGACTGTCCTTACCAAAATTTGTGGATAAGGACAGCCATGGGCATCGTTTATATAAAGATTCAAATGGAACATGAACATGAGGCGAGTCGCTGCAACAATTTCATGTGTCAGCGGGGGTAAGTGGTGCTGGTGGGGTACTGCGCAGCGAGAAGCTAACTTCCGAGCCGCCATTTTAAGTTTGAATCGAACTGTACCTAATATTTTATGATTTTTGTGATATTTTGTTTATGTAACCTGGACTTTCTCTGAAATTAATTTTTATTAGGTACCTAATGACTACCACCAACTGATTGATTTCAGAGTCAAACTCGAGTCGTTTCCCATCCTGAAAGACCTCCACGATCGCAATGACCTGGATTATCTCCTGATTGACCTTCTAAATGTCCTGACAAAAGATTACGAGGTCACCTGCATGGCGATCATTTGCGATGAAGTTTACTTGAACGTGTTTGCTGGGCCCTTGTTTAAAAGAACCGCCTCCGTGCCCTATGTCATGGTAGGTACAATACATTACGGCCCGTATAACTTGGCAGTTCCGACCTTCGCGCAGAGGACTGCGTACTTAATAATATTTTTTGGGAACCAAATGGTGACAGGAGGCGAGTGTGAGCGAGGATGCGCGACAGTTCGCAGAGCCTATGTTCAGACCTGCCAAGTTATATCGGCCGTAGGTATCGTAAGTATAGGAGAAAAGAATTTCTCAACAGCAACCCGGAGTTAAAAAGTTGGCGGTGACTGACAGTGCCTCGGAAAGCCCGTAAAGCTCCCGGTACTGCAAGAAAACAACCGACTTCCAAAAAAATACACAATTTCTTTTATAATAATAATAATATCGTGTATTTGCATGAAATATGGTGCTTACAGATCTCATAATACAATACATAGTACTTCATATTCCGCCTATTAAATTCAGCATGCAAATTTAGATTGTGCCATAATTTTAATGAATTCAAAAATAATTGAAATATGTCACCATGGGAAAATGGCAAGAAATTAAAATACAAGTGTCAAACTATGATTATTACAAATATCAAACTATGAAAATTACAAATGTCAAACTATGAAAATTACAATTGTCAAACTATAAAAATTACAAATGTCAAACTCTAAAAATACTAATGTTAGAACTATAAAAATTACAATGTTCAAAATTAAACATACAGGAATGTCAAAGTTAGTTTAAATTCATGTCTGTAATAAATTCCTCCTCGTATTATAATTCATAAATTCATTAATAGAATAGAAACAGTTTTCAATGAGCCATGTTCGGAGTCTTTTTTGAAATAGATTCGTTGGCAGTTCTCTAATTATCTTAGGTATCTTATTATATGTCTTTATTACCATTCGACTGGTGTTTTTATGGCAAAATGCTGTTCTACACCTAGGCATAGCCAATCTGGTTGGATCCCTTGAGTGTTTACCTATTTTATATATGTTTACACTATCGGTTTTACTAAATAGGTTAGGGTGTTTTTTTACAAACACTCCCATTTCCAATATGTATAAGCATGCCAGTGATAATAATTTATGCTCTTTTAATATGGGTCTGCATGACTCCAATGGACCTGCACCAAACACAGCTCTTAAGCACTTTTTTTTTAACAATAAAAGCCCTATTGCTGTCCGTAGAATTGCCCCATATTATTATGCCGTATCTAAGTACAGATGAGACGTAACCATGGTAAGCCAGTAGAGCGGCATTTACTCCAACAGTTTTCCTTAAATTCCTTAGCGCAAATGCAAAGCTGTTTAGCCTGTTGCATATGTTTTTTCCAATTGCAATTCTTATCAATTACTATGCCTAAAAATTTGGTATCGTTAACTTCTTCAATGTCATTATCACGCCCAATAATTTTCATTGTTTTATTTGTCATCTTGTAATTACAAAATTAATATATTTTGTTTTGGAAATATTTACACATAAATTATTTTGTTCGAACCAGTCTAGTATGCTTTGTATTTATTTTGTCCTCATGCTGTTCATTTCCATTTTCATTATTTATTACTAATGATATATGAATTTTGTAAAAAAACTACGCAAGAAAAGTTAATTTTTGGAAGTTGGTTAAAAATGGTTTACTGTCACAGCAACACGTGCATAGGTAAGCACTTATAAAAAAAGACGTTACAAGTTAGCCCGAATACCTACGTAGTATAAGAAAACAATTAATACGTAATTAAAAAGAGCGAGGTACCTACCTACTTAGAGTCGGCAGCTGCACGTCGTGACTGTGACAAGAAGGCGTCCACTCAGCCGATGGATTGCCGTTGTTTAACTAAGTATATGAGATTGATTAGAGGGAAGAGAAAGTCCCACTGTGTTTGCGCCCAAACTTAGACTAGTCCTTCTTTGTTTCTAGACCGTAGTTGAAGATTATGACGACCTGTTGTCCCCAAATTTTGTCACACTGGAATCATTGAAGGCGGCGCGGAAAGAAGGATGCAACGTTTACGTCATACTACTTGCTAACGGCCTGCAAGCTGCACGACTGTTGAGGTTTGGGGACAGGTGAGCTATATATACCTTTTTTATTGCTATTGTCTAGTTTTAGAAATTATAAATACTTATCCAACATTTTTGTTCCATCTTGCAGACATCGCACTCTTGACACAAGAGCCAAATACATAATGTTGCACGACTTTCGTCTATTTCATAGCGAATTGCACTACATTTGGCGAAGAATAGTCAACATTATCTTTATAAAATACCACAAAAAAGTGAGAGGGGTCGCCAAAGGCAAGGCATGGTTCGAACTATCTACCGTACCGTTCCCCAACCCTATCAAAGGCATTTTCGTACCAAGAAGAGTGGATATTTGGAAAAACGAAAACTTTCACTACAAAAGGCCTCTATTTGCGGACAAAACAAGTAACTTGAATGGAGAAGTACTTAACGTCGTGTATTTAGACCACGTTCCGTCAGTGGTGGTAGTTAAGAACAATGCTAGTAATAAATTAGGTGGCGTTGAAGTGGAAGTAAGTACCTACTTATTTTTTTACGGGGTGTGACCGATCTAGGTACCTACCAAGCGCGGTCCGAGGGTCCTGGGGGTCATAACCCCCCCAAAATCATTCAAGCTGTAGAGAGACTGAATGATTTACGTGATTTATTAATTAAAAACTGTAGGTACATGAGCCACAGTGACCCCGATGGGCATATTACAAAAAAAAGTTTTAATTAGGTAACCATTTCCCCAAAAATATTCCTCGGCACCAATGGTGACCCCCCCCCCCCCAAATGTTGGGCTGCGACCGCGCCTGGTACCTACCTAAGTATAACTAAATTGGCAAAGTGTAGGTATTGTTTTTGTATCTAATATGGGTCAAGGACCTGAAATAAATGAATTTTATTTTTATTTATTTCATAATAATTATGAACATGACTTGGTGTGTCCATGTATTGTTCAAAAACATACTTACAATTTAATTTGAAGGTATTGTATTTCAGATCTTGCATACACTAGCCGAGAAAATGAACTTCAAACCGAAACCTTACCAAGCTGCTAACGCCGATACGCAAAAATGGGGCCAGAAACAGTCAAACGGTTCTTTTTCCGGACTATTAGGCGAGATGGTGAATGGAAGGGCTGATGTCGCTTTGGGCAACCTGCAGTATACGCCGTACCACCTCGAACTGACGGACTTGAGTATACCTTATACATCTCAGTGTTGGACCTTCTTGACTCCTGAAGCTCTTACTGATAACTCTTGGAAGACTTTAATTTTACCATTCAAGTAAGAGTTAATATATCTTAAATCTAAGCATGAACCTGAAAAAAAGCAAGTATTAATAAGTACCGTGAACTTTCTTTTAAGCTACTGTGTAGTTTTCCTAGCCCCTACCATGTTGAGCAGTGGTGGCTCAGTGGTAGCGGTCCTGATTTACGAGTTGTCGCAGGTTTGAAATCAGGCAGACATGCACTTTACATGAAAACATCACTGCTCTCAAAACGATGAAACAAATCGTGAAGACATGTCCACGGCATGTTCTCCTACCCATAAAAAAATCGAAGATTATGTGACATTCACAAACAAACCCGCACTGGGTTTGTTTGATACCCCACTCCGGAATCGTGTATTACAACTTCTCTCCTCTAGACAGACGTTTTTCGAAACAAGAGACAATCATATACCTACATTAGTCAAGTTGTTAACAAAATGAGTAAGTAGGTAGCTACGAATAATTACCTAAATCTTTAAAATATTCTATTATTTCCAGATTGTACATGTGGATTGCGGTGCTCCTAGTGTTATTGATAACTGGAACCATTTTCTATGGACTGGCGAAAAATCACATGAACCTTCAGGAATACAAGAAAATTCTAAGTTCTAGCAAATTGAACCATGACGATAGCGGTTAGTATTTACCCGACTGCCCCACGAGGGTAATGTTTTCCGAGAGTATGTACTCACATAATACATTATGTAAGTATCTTTGGTACCTACGCTCTGTAGCCTAAACGGCTTGATGGATTTTAACATAATTATGAGGTGTCGTTAGATTCGTCTTAATTGTGGGAGTGACATAGGCTACATAATATTTATTTAATGTATCTGCAAATACAAAAGTCGCCATTATTTGCTTGCAGATGAGAAGCCCGGCCTGTACCTGTTTGGAGAAATAGTGAATAGCATCCTGTATACTTACGGAATGCTGCTTGTCGTGTCGTTACCCAGGTTGCCTGTGGGTTGGTCGATTCGACTGCTGACGGGCTGGTATTGGCTCTACTGCATCCTCCTCGTAGTCTCTTACAGAGCCAGCATGACCGCTATTCTCGCGAACCCAGCACCAAGAGTAACCATCGACACGCTCCGAGAGCTTGTCGACAGTAAAGTAACTTGCGGCGGATGGGGAAAACAAACCAAATTTTTTTTCGAAGAGTCTCTCGACGAATACAGCCAGAGAATAGGAGACAAGTTCGAAACCATCGACGATCCTCTGCAAGCTGCTGATAAAGTAGCCCAAGGCGTGTATGCATACTATGACAACTCTGATTTCTTAAAATATATCAGTGTCACTAGGAAAAATAATTTCAGAGATTCACAACAGAATAACACAACTAACGCAACTGAAGTGACAGCTAGAAAAGATACACAAAGGAATTTGCACATCATGTCAGATTGTGTGGTAAACATACCAATATCAATTGGATTTCATAAGAACTCGCCTCTGAAGCCATTAGCTGATATTTATATGTGGAGGGTGGTTGAAGTTGGACTTGTTGAAAAATGGCTCAACGATGCAATGTCCTCTATACGGAAATTAGAAACAAATGAGGATGAAGTTAAAGCACTTATGAATCTGAAAAAACTCTATGGTGCTTTTATTGCATTAGCCATAGGATACTCAGTTAGTGCCATATGCCTGATAGGAGAATTAATTCACTGGCACATCATAGTTAAAAGGGACCCCAACTTTGATAAATATGCTCTTGATTTGTATTACAAAAATAAAAATAAAAAACATTAAAATTGAGGGCGTCGTCGCCGAGAAGCCTAGAAAACCATGGCGTGATGACGTACGAGTCGATTATGAGAGATTGGCCATAGAAGGCAACACACTGGAAAGCTAAGGGGGAGACCCATCTATACATAATTATATTAATTAAAGTTGCTTTTCGTGTTTGTCTGTATGTCCATGTTGTCTTCTAAACCACGCATCTTGCAAGCTCGAGCATCAAGTTTGGATGTGTATTTAATTTTACAATGTATGGAATTTACATAAGATGTAATTTTTCAGTAGTCTCAGAAAATGCTCTGGTCTTGGTGTGCACTGACGCTTATGTGTATAATTTATGTTAATATTAAAGTTAGATAAAACTAAGAAATCTCGATGTTTTGTCAAGTCGTAAAAAACGTGCAAGGATAAATTAAAAAACATAGGAAATATTTGCATCTATGTATTTAATATTTACATTTAATAACATGAATGTCACACTTAGTGGAATAAATATTTGTTCAGTCATGTTTAGTCTTTTACATTTATTTGTATCTTAAAATAACATTTATCAACCATAATTATTGAGCTAGAATTTAAGTAGAAAAGATAATTATATTCATAAACTGCTTAATTAACACAGTAATAAACTATATAATAAAGAATGGATTTCATAATCTAAATTCCTATTAAGTAAATTATTATTCAAAAAAGAAAAATTACAGTTATTTCTGTTCAGGATTAAAATAACAAATCAACCATAATTTTATTATTGAGCTAGAATTTAAGTAGAAAAGATAATTATATTCATAAACTGCATAACAAACACAGGTATAAGCTTTAATAAAGAATGAATTTCATGATCTAAATTCCTATATTGTTATATTATGTCCTACAAAAAGAAATATTACAGTTATTTTTGTTCAGGAGTAAAGGCAGGCGGTTGTGCGCCTTCAGGGGCATTCTCTGTGATCCAAGGATGTTGCAATACATTTGTCAACGGCAGTCTTTGTTCTGGGTTGATGACTAGCAATTTACCCATCAAATCCTTTGCTTTATCTGTTATAAAATCGGGATACTTAATTATGACATATCTTATCTTCCGGTATGTTTGGTGGGAGTCTTTAGCATCAAAAGGAGGTAAGCCCACAAGTAACTCATAGCACAGCACTCCGAGGCTCCATATATCAACAGCATAGCTGTGCGGCTTCCCTTCAATCATTTCAGGAGACAAATAATCAAGTGTACCACATAATGTCATTCTCCTTGATGATGGTGAGTGCACAGACCAACCAAAATCTGCTATCTTCAGCTCCCAGTTGTGACCAATGAGTAAATTTTCTGGTTTAATATCACGGTGAATGACTTTCTTTGTGTGGCAATATACTAACGCTTTAGTTAAGTCCCTGATATATATCGCTACAGTTTTCTCATCAAAACGTTCACGTTCTTTCAATAATTTATACAAAGAACCTTGCTTTGCATATTCCAAAATTAAATAAATTCTTTTCTCGTCGTGAAAGTATCCGTACATACGTAATATATTGGGGTGACGCAGTCTACATTGGATTTCGACCTCACGTCGCACCTGATGTTCAATTTCGGAATCTAAAATTTGGCTTTTAAAAAGGACTTTTAACGCGACGACGTAGTGCGATTCCTTTTCACGAGCTAAGTACACATTACCAAATTTACCTTTCCCCAGAGGACGGCCTAAGTCAAAATCTGATAGCGACCATGACTTTTTTTTCTCTTCACTTTTTGCTGGTCCTATACTTTGGCTCGCAGAATGTTCTTTAGTTTCGATAACTTTACCGCAAAGCGGTCGGCTGACAGGAGCAGCTGGCACTTTGAAACTGTCCATCGGCATTTTTTGACCGTTGTTACAACCGCAACCGGACCGACCAGCAGTTGGTGGACGGTTTTCTTTACAACAACACTTATTAATGTTCATCTTCACAAATCTTTGGTTTCTACGATCGATAATTTCCAACTTTTCAATGAATTCAATTCAAAGTTTTGAATAACGTATTTTTCGTTCATCAACCAACTGTCTGCAACTCACAGATAACTATATCTGCAACTGTCAATCAATCTTTTTTTTTTATCAAACTGCACCACAGATTAAGGAGATTTCTAGAAGAACACAACAAAGACGGTATTTTAATATTTAGGCTTTGGATACCGAGTTCGTAGTCCAAATCTCTTTAGTTTTCTCTTCTCAGTAATCCATCAAATTATTCCATATTATTCAATCTTGGTTTGGATAGGTAGGTGAAGAATAGGGTGTACGGGCGAATACATGAAAACAACATCACGCCTGTATAGAAGTATAACATCATCCGTAGACTAAGAGGCACAGAGCACTGTATAATACTGCTAAGAGGGAAAAAATAGGTACGTATTATTGAAGAACCCAAGTAAATTTAATAAAATATGGGACCACCTCAAGAACATACCCTTTCAAACAATAAAAAAAAATTGCAAAACATCTCTACGTGACGGAGGTATGTACGAACATAGGTACATGACATCCGAATTGAAAACCTCCTTTTTTTTAAGTCGGTTAAAAACAAGTATGCTGATTAAAAAAACAACAACAAACTTTATAGATTGATACATTTGAACAATGTAGATCGTGTTGGTTTAGTACGGAAAGAAAACAAAAAAATATTATACTCTAATCCTTAAGGTTGATGCGCTAGGGTGGTAGGGGTTGCTGGTACGGTGGTAATGAAAATTTCATGAAATCGTCAGTCAATACACTTACATGAACTTAGAGAGTTGTATTGCTGATTCTAATGTTTATAATTCTGTAAATCCATATTTGTTACGGCCGCTAATAATATTTAGATCAACATACAACCTGATACTGATCTGCAAATTGCAAAAAACGTAAGAAAATTTGAATTTCGCGGGCTACCCTAGCGCATCCACCTTAATGAGGAGGAGCTCAGCAGGCATTACTAATTCCATGGCGCAGACCGGCCATGGCTAACAAATGTCAATGTCATGTCAGCAGTCAGTCAGTCAGTGCAGAGTGCAGTGCATTTGTCTTCTCAGCTGTCAGTGTCGTTACCGTCAGCATCATCATTGCTGTCGTGTGTATTTTTTGTCGTAAAAAAAAACAGCAAAATGCTGAACGGAGAAAATTACGAATACTGAAAAATCTGTTTGATATTTTAACTTTTCGTCACAGTTAGTAATTATTTGATTCATTTTATGCAAGTTTTAGTTTGATTTTATTTTTGAGTTGAGGTCAGCAGCTGCAAAAAGCAAGTGTGTGCTATACTCGAATTATTAGTATATAAATAAATGTGAATTAGTTTATTTAGGCCTTAGCAGAGTATATAGATCCAGGCAATCTATGCGAACGTGTTACCCAGATAGCTCAACCAATATTTTTTATAGGTTATGTTTAGTTTTACTTTGTTACCTTGCACTAAATTATCTCCATTGAAAATTTTATAGGCTCGCTTATTAGCGTGCCAAATTGTGTTTAAACTAATAATTGTAATAAGCTAGCTCATTCTGATTGGGTACCTATTTTGTAACTTATGTAATTTTTGTCTTTCTCTCTAATAACCTAATTTGCTTGAAAACCGTTTTATGGTTAACAGTTTTAGAAACTGCATTCGTGTGAAGTCCCAACCCTAATTTTTGTATCTCATGTCTTAGCAGCTCTTAATAAATCTGTAAACATTTCTAAATAAATCAATCAAGTGGTTTGTATAATACTCATAGATAAAATAAAACATTTCTTTTACAGACAATGTCTGAAGATGCTGAGCTGCAGACTGAGGAGATGGAGGTGCTGAAATCAATTTATGAAGGAGATGATAATTTCAAACAAGTTGATGCTAAAACTTATCAATATAAGGTAAGTTTTCTTACACTATTTTTTATGAATATTTTCGATTGCTTACATTCCATTCCCCCTTACTGAACTATCTACTTTAGCATTATGTAGACAAGTTGATTTTGAGTTCAAATTCCATGTATGACATGATCATTCCTAAAGTTTTATATGGTCTAAGATTCTGCGTTACAAGTTTGGATTTAACATTCTGTATGAAATTATCTGCCAGATAAGTTTACTGGAATTTATCAGGAGTGGCAATAGAGGCCATAAGGATACAAACTATTTGGTAGTTATCCTATTTAAATCAGCTTTGAACAAGCAAATACAGCACTTTCTTTGAATTTTTAAGTTATAATTTGCAGATCAATAACATATACTTACATGAATTATTATATTATTTCAATATTTTTTTTAACTTTTCAGTACATAGAAGGAGAGAAGTCATTTATTCTGGAGATATCATGGGGCCCTACATACCCGACAGACAAACCAAGCTTTAATTTGGATATATTTTACAATCAGTCTTTGTAAGTACTAAAGCAACAAGATATTATACTTCAATGTGAAAGTGTGTGTGTTGGTCTGTTATTTTTTAACATAGCAAGGAGCTGACTTGATTTTCGTATTGTGATTGTTTAGTTAAGCTGGTAAAAGAAATAGCTACTTATTATCCCATAAAATGATAGTTTCTTCTGGGTTGAAACAAAGAAACCTTTTTTATATCTAACCAACACCAGTACATGTTGTCAGTGATGACATATCATAATCACAAACTGGCATTGAAACATGGTGGCTCACAATGGTTCAAATTAGAAGACTGAAAGTCACCCAAAGGGCAAATGGAGAGGGCTATGCTTGTAGTTTCCCTCTTTCGGCTTAAAATGATGTTAATGAAAGCTAACTTGTTTACAGATTACTTCCCGTAAAAGAAAAAATATTGAGTATAGTGAATGCTGAAGCGGAGCAATGGGCTGGGTGTGCAATGACATACACACTGTTCGAGTGTTTGAAGGAGAAAGTAACAGAACTGCTGGCCGAACAGACTGAAGAGGCAGTGGTGACTAGAGTGGAGAAGATAGTTATAGATGATCAGGTGAGCTAATGAGAGCATGGAACTACTGTAGTTAATTGATTCAGGTGAGACTTCGTGTACCATGTATATCTACGCCTATTGTATGTTAGAACTACTGTGTAAGGTTGTCTTTCCACTAGAGATGTGCTAAGCTGTGTAGCAATGGATTTGTGTGCTATCAAATAATAGTATTAATTTTATTTTCATAGTGTGGTGGAAAAGTGTTCCACGAGGCTAAGTTCTGTTATATATTCGCAAAGCACTCCGAGTTAGCTTAACTTCAACACTTAGCTACCTCGCGGCGCTTTCATAGGAGGGTTTGTCGCCCGTGAAGAGGCGAGAATGTCCATTCGAGACTTGTTGACAATTACTATGGTAACCATTTTGATGTTTCTATGCGAGATTCGCTCCTGCGAGAGAAACCACACCTCAGCCTACTCCCACACGTCAAAAAACCTACAATATGCTTTTCCATAGTAATAAAAAAAAAACTTTATAATATAATGTACAAGTACGCTAATTAATCGATGCTTCCCTGTAATTTAGATCTTTCATCTTTCATAAAATGATGACAAAGATTGTGGGTTAAGGTTAATGCTGTATTATGTATAATGTTGTTTCAAGTATTTAGTTGGTAAGCCTTTTTATATAAATAAAAAAATAAATGATACATTATATAAATTCCAGACTGAAGCGAAGAAACCTCTTGAAAAAAAGGAGCAGTTAACGAAAGCGCAGAAGAGAAGAGCGTGGGACAAAGCGGAGGTCGGCCGGGCGGGCGAGAAGCCGCGCGGGTTCGACTGGGTCGACATCGTCAAGCACTTATCGCAAGCGCCCCATCACCAGCCCGCTTCATGACCCTCATAGAACTAATGTATATAGATCTGCTGCGACGGCGTCATGTAGACGGTCAATAAATATCACGATACCGACCTCTACAAGGTGTAATTTAAATAACCCTGAAATCGCCAAAAAACCTGTAGTTCCATACATGTGAACATAAATGTAGGTAACAGCGGAGTAATTGGGTAACACACTTACAATGGCAATGCTTTCATTTTGACAGTTCATTCATTGCGTTATTTACGTAGTTGAGCAGACTAATTTGTCAGACCTATGAAGCAATTGATGCGGAATTTCCTTCAAAATCTTTCCGATAGTGATTGAAGGTGTGTTACGCAATTGGGGCGCAAGTGATTTATTTTCACGTTTTCTGATTTGATGCCATCGTAAAAGTTGTTCTTAATATAATTATGAGTTCAATGACTCCCTTTTCGCGTTTTGAGTTAAATAAATAAATCATTAAAAAGTTATTTCAATTACATCTTGTGTGGGTATTCATAAAAGTGCGCAGGGGCAACTAATTGCACTATTCTTGGCTATTGTGGTGCTATGACGTCACGGCAACATCGAGCTACCATGTAAAGATTGTAGCAATTGTTACTAAGCGATACCACTACACATTATAGAGCGATATTTTGTTCAGGTAACACACACACACAGTCACACTCTTATATGGAGCAACTAGTTTGTTAAGTTGCTCCGTATTGCTCCACTTAGTTCAGCAACTGTTGCCGGCAATACCGAATTACTTACTGGAAAAGTTGGTCGTGTATCAAGCTTGCTTTGATATCTATCAGACGGTTAATAACTATCACGATATTCTGTGATCCTGTCAATAAAATTATTGATGTTGTAACACGATGTATAATGATAGTATAGGTTGATATTGGGATTGGTATCGCGATATTTATTGACTGTCAGGACGTAAGGGCTGGCGCACATCTGGCGATCAATGTTGTGCGTCTCTTAAAATAAAGTCGAAAATAATTAACCTGAGACACGCACCTCAGACGTTCTGATGCGGCCTCGGATTAATGGAAGTTTATTTATTTTTAACTTTATCTCAACAACAGCAAGGTTGATATTTATTTGGCAGTGAAACCCGCGCTTCGCCAGGTCTGCGGCGGCCCCGGTTGGATATGGATACACTCATTGTTCACAGCCTTTCCCCGCGGTATTTGTCTTTGAACGGTGCTCGATTTGATTAAAGTTCTATCGATACGTATTAGGGCCGTGTCCGGGACGTGGAAGGTCGTGCAAGGCCAGGGGCTCAAAAAAAAAATCGGTGTGTAAATTTTGTTATGAACTCCTTTAAACATTTTAGTGACCGAGCCGGTGACGGAGCTTCAGTGCCTGCTACACGGCCCTGTTGTTTGGATAGACCTTCATATGGTGTTATAACTTATAATAAACTTACATTTTCCAAAATAGATTTATTATGATTTATTTTGGGAAATGGAACTGTCTTTGACACTGTTATTAGTTATAAACAGCGAGTGTCATTATGAAGTTTCTTTTGTTGCATTTTTATCGAGCTAGCTAAAATACTTTTTTAATGCTGTTTTGATTCTTGTGACAACAATTTTTAGTATTACTATCTGCAACAGTCGCAATAGTAATCCCTGTTAAATACCTAGTTATTTTGTTGAAAACTTGGTCGAATACAAATGCAAGCACACCTCTTAGCCAAACTCAAGAGTGTGTGATTATTATTATTTCTTATAAATTGTAATATATTTCCATAATTATACAAATATAATGTCTTAAATGGAAATGTTTTATTATTTAGTAGAAAAATCTATCTCTATCTGACAGTGAGTATCATTGCTACGGGTTTTCTCATTTACTGCACGAGCAAATATTATTGGTCATTAAAAAAACACGTGAATACTTCGATTAAATGTATTGTATATTTTTGAATGTAATAAAAAATCAAAATAAAACATACGAAGGATAGTTTCAATTGATTTAAATAAAACATACCAAATTCAAATCTCTATAATTATATAAGTATTAAAACAATTTTCAATGTATTACAACTTCGTAGAAAAGGATCATGTTAAAGAATTATAGCAGTGGCAGATTAAGCCTGTCGGGGGCCCGGGGGCAAAACTGGGGCGCCCCATCTAGGAGTGAACGTCGAAATATTTAGCTCGCTAGCTGCCTCGAAAAGGTTAGGTTAGTTTCATTTCACTATTGATATAAAAAAAGAAGACTAGACATTGTCAACAACAGAAAAGCTTAAATTTTAAAGACATCAGACGAATAGAGGATGGTAGACCTTTTACTTACTGAACATACTTGATCTTACTTGGGATTTAATTCAAAAGTTTTTCCTGACTCTTGGAGACCCCCAGGCCCGGGGCGGACTAAGGAAGGGGGGCGCGGCCCTCCCCCTCCTTAGTCCAAGGACTTGAAGCATCCTTCTGGTCTTTTCATTATACAAGCAGCATCTATGCAGAAACAGTCATGTCTCGGCGGATCTGTAAATGAAATTAAAGGTTAAGCTATAAAGTGCATAATTATTACAACCGCGACGGGCCGCAGCGCAACACATTTTCATACAAAAATGTGTGGCGCGGCCCGCCCCCGTATACCTAGGTTGAATAAAAACTATTTTTTATAATTTATTTTTGTTTCAGATTTATGGAACTCCTTAGAAAGATAATGCCGGTCTTTTTTTTACCCGAAACTGGAAGAGTTTACTAGTAGATACTGAATAGATCCACTATCCACCTCCTGGTTGACCTGGCTCTATCATCAGATCCGCGGCACCAAGTGCAATATATTGGAGTCATCAAAACGAATCGTATGAGCCCAAACTCAAGGGGCTTACTAGTAGCCACTAAAGAGTTCCACTATCCGCCTCCTGGCTCCATCATCAGACCATCGTTAGTTTTTTTTTTTTTTTCCGTTTTGGTTAATCTTCTTGGATGTCCTCCGCCCTGCGGCGGGCGGAGGGGTCTGTCAGACTCTTACTGACTAAAAACCACCCCGGGGTGTTCCAATTCACACCGACGCCGGGGGTCGCGGGAACTTAAGAATCTTCCGCAACCCCCGAGGTCCCTCGTTACCAAGCTCCAGGGCCGTAGCCAGGAATTAATTTCGAGTGGGGGGGGTTATAGTTGCCAACTTTTTTTTAAAGAAATTAAGTATTTCTGATTTCAGAGAGGGTAAAAAATAGGTAGGTATTATTTCTGGAACAGCAATTTTCCTCTTTTTCGGAAATCTAAAAAAAAATATTGCGAGCGAAGCGAGCTCGAAATTTTTGGCATCCAGGTTCTAATAAGTTAGGTTTTTTTTCTCTTTGACCGATCATAAAGAAACAGAAATAACTTTGTCGACTTATGCAGAAAAGGAAGCAAGAGCGAGCGAAGCGAGATCGAAAATTTTAGCACCCCGTCTGGGAGAGGCTGGGGGAGGTTAGAATATCTCAGAGAATGCTGAAGTTGTAGGAATTGATTCAATACAAAGTCAGAGTCGATAAAAATACAGTAGCATACTATTATTGGTATGGTATTGTAGATAATAAAGTACGCCTATGCGAAATAGATACGGAGGTACCTTAGGGGGTCGATCTTTGGATTGAGATTCTGGTGTCTCGCATTTCGGGGGGGGGTTTGAACCCCCAAAACCCCCCCCTGCCTACGGCCCTGCCAAGCCCAACCTATTGAACTGGTCAAAACGAATCATATGAGCCCAAAGTCATGGGGTTTACTAGTAGCCACTGAAGAGTTCCACTATCCATCTCCTGGTTCCATCATCATAGGTTAAAATTGAAAGCGTGTTAAAAACATAATTACCTTCAGTTAAGTCATCATTGTAGTAAATCAAAATGGCGGGTATGTGAATGTTCTCAGGCAGCGCCACGTCGCTAAATCTATCACGTTCGTCGGGTATACCGTTTTCTTCCAGAGTCTTGTTGAGGCAAAGTCCATTGCCCATGTAACGCCATGTGTAGGACATTAGATGACTGTTGTGCGGTAGATATCTCATCATAATCTCGTAAATAGTTTCTTCAGAACATACTTCTAAAGTCACTGTGGAGCCTAATAGAAAATTCTATGGGTCAAGTTTATGTATTAGACCAAAGAAGAAGAGTATAAGTTGATAATACCCAACACAGATACAGTGTAGCGTCCTACTGTAAAACTGACGGACACATGCTAAATTGTAGATAATCTTCTTCGATGACGTCATTATTTATGTATCGCCCTCTTGTTACACTCTCAACATATTGCAGCGTGAAGGAAATGCATGGCCATTTCATATGCATTGACACAACACAATCCATCACTTCGTTTTTGACTCAAAACAAATGCTACATGGTACTTATACGGTACCTACAAGGATCAATTTTATTGACGCTTGCCTTAGGATATCGAACTAACGTCACCATCTTATTTTAAGTAATACATTTCTTTAGACAATATCACAAATGTTACGTTACCTAAAGCGTCCCCAAGACAACGTCATTCGGAGCCCAAAAGATCCTGGTCCATCCGTATTCATAGGTATCGGATGGAAGCTAAGACAATGTAGGTACACACGGCTACATGTCAAGCTACATAATTATATCTATATTTATATATAAAAGGCTAGGGTGACTGAGATATCAACGCACAGCCTAAACAGCTGGTCCTAGAGACATGAAATTTGGAGGTTGTGTTCATTATGAAGAGTAAGTTTCCACTAAGAAACGATTTTTCGAAATTTCACCCCTAAGAGGGTGAAATTGGGGCATTTCGTTTGTATGAAAAATCTTATTCCTTGAGTTAATAGACTTGAAACTTGGCAGAAATGCTTATCTAAGTAAATGATGAAGTTTTTCATTTTTAGTTTTTATAAACTACCCCCTAAACGGGGATTGGGGTGTGTCAAAGTTTGTATAGAACAATTTTAACGCGCTGTCCGATTAACTCGAAAATCAGTATTTATACTTAAAACCAAAAATAAAGAATAATGTGTATCAGGCTTTTTCAAAAATCTATCCCTAACGGGGTGAAAATGGGTAGTGTACGTCACAGTTTAAACCATTGAACGGATTGGGCTGAAATTAGGCACATAGATAGTAATTAAGACCTAGACGTCCACTAAGAAAGGGTTTTTGGAAATTCGAACTTAAAAGGGTTGAAAAGGCGGAATTTGGTTTGTATGAAAAATCTTATTCCTTGAGTTAATAGACTTGAAACTTGGCACGAATACTTATTGAAGTAAATGATAAAGTTTGTCATTTTTTGTTTTTCTACTACCCCCTAAACGGGGATTGGGGGGTGTCAAAGTTTGTAAAGAAGAATTTTATCGCGCCTTCCGATTAACTCGAAACTCGGTATTTATACTCAAAACCAAAAATAAAGAATAATGTGTATAAGGGTTTTTCAAAAATCTACCCCTGGCTGGTGAAAAGGGGTAGTCTACACAGCTTAAACCATTGAACGGATTGGGCTGAAATTTTGCAAACAGATAGTTATTAAGACGTGGGCATTCACTAAGAAAGGGTTTTTCAATATTGGACCTTTAGGGGATGAAAAGGGGAGATTTCGTTTGTAATAGACTTGAAACTTGGCACGAATACTTATCTAAGTAAATGATAAAGTTTGTCATTTTTAGTTTTTCTATACTACCCCCTCAACGGGAATAGGGTTGTGTCAAAGTTAACTCGAAAATCATTCATCAGGTAATAATGTATAACAGGGATTTTCGAAAATTCATCCCGGGGAAGGACATAGGCTACTTTTTATCGACATACCACGCATAAGCAGTGCATCTTGCAGCGTGGTGCCTTATGTCGTGGCCCTGACCATAAACTATCTTTAGGTACTTGCCTGTCAAAGTATTAGTGATCCTGATAGGCCTAGTTCTAGCTGAAGCTTTGCCCACCACATATTTGTCGCCACTCCACCACGGTTCATCTAGTTTGCGCCACTTTGGGGAAGGGACTACGGGCTGCTCGAAGGCATGGCCATGAGTGCGGTACGTGACCTGCGTACCGGTCACAGGATGGATGTGCTGCACCCATTCCCCATTTTTGAACCAATAGCTCAAGTCTTTGCCGGCGTTCGCCACCACGGTCATGGCTAGCTGGAAGAATATTTGTATTTAAACTTACTTCAATTCAGAACTCGATGTCCCCTCACTCGTTCAGCTGTGCTTCATTAAGATGAAACATTACTTACTCTTTTGGCGTCGCAATAGAAATAGCCTTGCTTAAAACAATGGCAATACTCCACGCAGTTGTTACAGAACCAGTTCTTGTTGGCACATGAACAGGACTTGGTGCACCTACACGTTCGGAACTGATCTTGGAGCCAGTTCGTCACGTCGTAAACCATCCCGTTGACCGACACCCAGCAGTCTCCAGAATGGTTGTGAATAGCCACCTCTGCTGGGGTGTACCATTGCTGTTTAATATATGTCATGGCTCTATATTCTTAGCAAAATATATGGATATGTATTTTGTTAACAAATGGATTATTGATTACTAAATGTCATTTTTTTTTCGTTTACGATACAGTTAGTGTCATATTCTTTGTTGAGTTTTGTTTACTTTGATTTGGGACCTTTTTGATTTCGGGAAAAGACCATAATGTCTGTGGAAAAGACAGATTTGATTTCGAAAAGTTTTTTTTTTTCGCCCATTTGTTCTGCACCATTTGCAATAATTAGAAAACCAATTTGCCGTCTCCTACCTTTTCAGTTGACACATTAGATTAGATAGAGAATAGAATTATATGTAATAATTGAGGATAGAGACAATAATCGCTTCACTCGCTCTTGAATTGGTATTTACTATGTTTTTTTTGTTGTAAAACAACCGATAAGAGATACGCAGGCGGCGAACATTTTTGAAGAATAGGTTTTAGATCTATTACCTACTGTCTCCTCCCACAAATCAGCTCAGACTGATTATTCTTATACAAAATAAACGAAATCATAATTCCGTATTTCCTTGATTTCTTCATCTTCAAAACCGACCGACCGGGGAGGCAGATGCTGTAAACTTTTGAGGAGCTCTCTCGACTGTCTTCCGTCTCCATGATCAGATCAACTCAGCACCCTAATTATTGCGTAACACACGATCAATCACAATCTGTTTAATTTTGACAGCTCAACAACGTTCATTGCGTTGTTGAGCGGACAATTTTTTTTTACATAATTATGAGGCAATGGATTACTTAGTAATATCCTTCAGAACTATATTAGATACGAAGTAGGGTCTGTCATAATGTACTCTCTTTGATTTCATATTTAGAGTTCATTTAGAGTCCTACCTAGGTACGTCTTTCATTCCTGGCAGGGTTGCGGATTAGTCCGAAAGGGATACCGGGACCCTGGCAACAGGCAACTGAAGGAACACGGGTGGGTTTTAGTCAGTAAGAGTCTGACACGTCCTTCCGCTCCGCCCAGAGCGGGAGAAGTCGTACCTATGATGACTTCCACCCAAAAAAAAAAAAAAAAAGGTACGTCTTTCTTAACTGCTATGTGCAAGCAAGGGCAGATTGCAGTCAATGAAAGACGTAGGTACCCAGTCAATGATACTCCTATGATAGAATTTCTTTGGTACCTACATATGACGTTTATAATTTGGGTTCGACAGGAAGTGTGCTTGGCCAAGCATGGTGTTAGGTTTAGGTATGGTCACCGTAGACGTAGGTACGTTAATACTTATGGCATTTTATAAGAAATATATTTGATCTACTCTCATAGCGTAGAGTTCTAAAAAGTGAAGAAAAAAAAAACACTAAAAAGTGAAAAAACTTTAATTTCGGAAGTCGGTGGCAAAAAACGAAAATTGAAAAGCTTACATACAAACTTCCTTTTATTTTTCACTTTTTAGTTTTGGTACCTACCCCACACAAATTCGAATACCAGTACCTGCTACTGCTATGTAAATAACAGTGACGAAAAAAATATATCGTCTACATAGACTAAGTGGGAAGAAATACGTAATATTGAAGCTCAAAAACTACGCAAGCAAAGTTAATAACATTTATATGGGAAGCATAACCTACCAAACAAAAAAAGAATTATCAAAATAGATTCATAATATGTGCGGAGTAATCGCGTAAGAAACAAACAAAACAAAAAACATACAGACGAATTGAGAACCTCCTCCTTTTTGAAGACGTCGGATAAAAAGAGTACATAATTTGAAAGACCCTAACCTATTACAGTTCTGAATTTCTGTTGACAGTCAAACAATAAGTGTTTGACTGTCAACAGAAATTCAGAACTGTAACTGTTACCGTTATTTACATGTTGTCTTGTGCCCATTGGACCTATGTGATCAAAACAATTAAATTGTGTCACACCATTCATCTACAGGGTGTTAGGGTAGACAAGACACCGTTATCCTTGAAACTAATGGTTTGGTGTCATCTTTAGTATACTTTTTCTATGGGACCAACCTTGAGTCGCGAAAACAAAATCAGCTGTTCCATACATTTGTGTTCAAACCACTAGTTTCAAGCATAACGGTGTCTACCCTAACACCCAGTATAAAAATAAAATAAAATGAAATGCTGTTCGTTGGTAACATTGACTTAAATAGTAAGTAATATATTATGTCAATGGTTGGTAAGCGTATTTATCACTTGCCCCTATCACTTGAGAACAGCTGGACCGATTTGTTAAACTATCTTTTTTAAATGATCGAAGTCCGAATAAGGTTTTTAGGGTAAGTAAGATTGGAAAATTCGGGAAAAAATTAAAGTGTTTTTTTTCTATTGAATTTTTGCATTCATTAGGACGGGGAAACTAAATGGCCAACGTACCTACCTATGTATGTATGAATGAAAACAAAAAAAAAACGCATATTAAAAAACCTTCCTTCAAAGTATTCGGCAAAAACAGGGTAATCATCGGCATTCATTTATACATATATACCTGCATAAGTACCTACTCTTCAAAGGAAACCGGGCAATTATGCGGTGGCATTGCCGTACAATTTTATCCCCCACGCGATATCGCTATTTCTAGTTCACAATACACCCGCTTATTTGCGTACTTATGCGCCGAGACCACCACGCATGCGCGGATCCGATAATTCTATCCACTTGTTGCCCTAAATTATAGCGACCGCAACCCCATGCAAAGAACTTCAATAAAAGTAAACTGCCGCGCTTTTTGTGCATAGAGTTGTGACAAGCGAGACCTCTATGACGCGCGCCCGTGTGACGTTTTTTTTTTTTTTAATTTATTCAGCTTTTAGCATAGGACATTAAATAGTTTAGAATGAGTTTCATTTAAAAAGTGTTCATGTTTCACATAAAAAATATGTTGTCTTTATTTTCGGTGAAGTGTGAGTGTGTTTCAGTGTACTTACTTATGATTTCTAGGAACGTTAAAAAGTAAGTTTTGTTACGTTTTCATTTATTTTGTTATTAATTTGTCACAATGTCTAATTAACTTTTTTGAAATAGACATGACGCTTAAAATTTAAGGAATCAAAAAGTTCGGTATGCTCCACCGAACGAGAGACAAAGACATCAAAAGCAAGCTATTGTGTTATCTGAAACGGAACATAGATAAGACGCTCATCGAATTGCTCTATTGTCTATGCTTACCATAGATACCGCATCCGGTAGTCCAAATTGTAAATGGGAGGACAAAAAACTAAAACCTTATGTTCGAAAGGTTTTTATTAGGGTTCCGTAGCCAAATGGCAAAAACGAACCTCATAATTATTTCATCATGTGACACAGCCATTTTACTCGGAGACCATAATTTAGCACTTTACCGATGAAAATTGGAACACAAACTTATTTTTGCGGCTGGTAAAATCAATACCGTGTAAATATTTATTCTGACCAAGGAACCCGTCAGTGTGCGTGGTCCGAAACGCACTAGGCTTTTTTTTTCTTTTGTTGTTGGTTGTGACACAGTAGTGATTGCTCAAGCGGCCGCAAGCGCAACTGCCGAGCATAAATGTAACTCTCCTGGGTTCGACCCCCAGGTCAGGTCGGGTAAAATGTTATTGGATTGGTCCAATATATTTTACTCTGGTACCAGTCCGGAGTCTGGTTTTGTGCAGCGAAACTGCGTAAAGGTTTTTTTTTGTGTTTTGTTGCGGAACACTAAAATCTGACAAATTGACCACAATGTTTTATATTTTATCCCCATCTCGTATTTTTTTATATTATTCAATTAATGATCTAATTGCAGGTAATTTTATAAAATGGCGACGCTACCGATTTTTGTATCTCTGAGCAGGTAAATATATTAAAATTCTAGGTATTATTTATAATTTGTCGACTTTGCAATTACCTAAATTTATCATACTCAAATATAAATAAAAGTCATAGTCAAACTAGGCTTTTTTTTTTTGTGGATGGGATATCATCAAATGACTTCTCCCGCTCTGGGTGGAGCGGAAGGGCATGTCAGACTTTTACAGACTAAAACCCACCCGTGTTCCTTCAGTTGCCTGTTGCCAAGGTCCCGGTATCCCTTTAGGATATTCCCGCAACCCTGGCAGGCATCGGTCCTAGCGAACCCCGCCAATTGTGCTGACATCTCTTTGAGGCGCGGGTGGAACACGACGCGCCATCGACCCGGGCCTGGCCCTGGTCCTTATCGGACGGTGAGCTACCCATTGCTCGCCGCCCGCAGGCCCACGCCTAATGGGCGTGAGGGCGCAAACTTTGCCTCTCCCTCACGCGTTCCGCCTCCTCCTTCGCGAGCATTACTGCTTCGCAGAAGGAAGTGACGGCTTCCCATGCCCTCTCGCTCCTTACCACGGCTTGGACCAGGGCCGGACGCGAGAGGTCATTACCGCCAATCGCCTCCACGAGGACACGGCGCGGTGCTCCGCCCAGACATACCTCCACCGCGCACCGTATGCTCCACCATGTCTTCCGGGCGATCCACACAGTGGTGACACTCAGGCGTTTCCTCCCGCCTAATCCTACACAGAAACCTCCCGAAGCTAATCAAACTAGGCTGAGATCAGCACCCAACATCCCTATACGCACCAATTTCCTACACGCGTGCAATTTTCCTTTCAATTATAGGTAGGTAGGGACGTTAGGTTTATACGTTTTTGTCTAAGTCGAATATTATTATTATAAACAATGTTGGAACAGTTACATACAATTACTTTTATAACAGAATTTACGCCCCACTTTTATCGAATATTGCCCCTCTGAGGGCAAAGGAAGTGAATTGTAAATACCAACAGATGACGGTGGTTATGAAATATCTCCCAGGCGACATTACGAGTACCTACATAATTATTTGGCAGCGCTTTTGTGCCTCAAACAGCAGCTTCTTATAATATAAGGATTTTGTATTAGAACATAAGATTAAAATTTCTAATGCCACGATATAATTCAATGGTATGGAAATATGTGAAGACAGTTTTAAACCGTTCACGATAACGTTTACAACGTGCATTTCCATACACCTCTGCTTAACCTTGCGGGGATTACATTACAGGCGTGATGTTATGTTATTTCCATATTTTTTTTAAGTAGACGTGGACGTCTATGATCATATCCTTACGTGAGAAATTATAAATGCGCATACGCAAGAAAATCTCAAAATGTTTGTGTTTGACGAATTTTGCCGATGGAACTTTTATGCTATGTCGTAATGTACTTAAAAATGAAATGCCTGCGGTGTGCGTAAAGTTTCGGCTGCCGGCCGTGGCATCCGGCTGCCAAAGCGCGCTTCCGGTTTCCGTATTAGGAAGTAAATACCAAGACGTGCTCACACCTAGGGTTACCAAGAAATTAATAGGTATTAAGAATGAAATTGCATGCCCGAAAAATCCAAAATATTATAAATTCGAAAGTATAGGCCCCGTCACGTAAAAATAACGCTGGCCGTGTACCTGCGCACTGATCGATTAATCGATTCCAGCCTATTCCAAAGTACTAAGTAGCTAGTAAAGTAACTAATAAGATTCTACAATAAAACAATTACACTTATAAAACAATAGCCCTAGTACTTTAGCACGCGACTGTACCCGTGCGCATACGCATCCCCTGCACTGTCGCTCAGCGTTCTTTTTACGTGACGATAACTACATCTCTGTATGTCTGTCTGTTACCTTTTCACGCCTTAGCGGCCAAATGAATTTCGAGGAAATTGGCACACAGGTAGATCTCATGGGTATAGTAGCATGGGTGTAGGACATAGGATGCTTTTCATTCCGGTAATAATTACCAACCTCCACGTGGGCAAAGTCGCGGGCATAAGGTAGTAGTAGCAAATCGTCATTTATTTTCGTAACCGATTAAGACTAATTTGTTTCATTTTGACAGTTCAACAACATTCATTGCGTTATTTACGTTGTTGAGCAGATTTTGTTTTCGAATTTATGAAGCAATGGATTAGACATTTGTTTCAAAACGATTCCAATTCTGATTGATCGTGTTTTATGCAATTAAGGTGCAGATCTCTATTAAGTTTGGTAAAATACTCGTATTCAGCTGGAAGACTGAGCCGACTCCAACATAGTTGGGTAAAAGCTAGGCAGATTGATCTCTATTAAGTTTGACTGTCATCAGAAATACAGACTATGGGAACGAACCTGAAATCGCCAAAAAAAAACAGCTGTTCCCTACATTTATGTTCGCAGAGCTCGTCAAAATGTAGGAACAGCTGATTTTTTTTCGCGATTTCTGGGTTGGTCCCATAGTGAAAGTTGTTTATAATGTACAATGACCCCTTAAGAGGATTCTTTCTAAGCTATTTTTCTTCCCTCAAAAGTGTTTGTCGGCCCTAATGCAATTGACATTAATTTAAAACAGTACAGCGGCCATAATACCATTATTATTTCGTACTGGATATCATTTCTCACATTCAAATTGCATACCTACATAGGTAGGTAGGTACGTGCTTTGATACCTACGAGGCGTGCATGCGTCGTCTTCCTTGCGTGGAAGTACTAAGTACTTAGTAATTAAGTTGAAACCTTTTAAAATACAAATGAATGTGTTACTTATTCCTTTTAATAATTTAACCTGCACCTAATTCCGTATATGTAGGTACACGATCTATCAGAATCGGTTTGAAACAAATGTCTCCATAAATAAAAATAAAAAAAACTACTCAACAACGTAAATAACGCAATGAATGTTGTTAAACTGTCAAAATTAAACAAATTAGTCTTAATCGGTTACGAAAATAAGTTAAGCAACTAAATTTAATAGCTGAACAGGGTTTGTTTATATTATCATCAGAAACTTTTGGATCAGACATTAGACGTTTACGTGTTAAGAATAGACATGTGTCTTCGGATGTCGATAAACATAAACTTTAGTCATAAACAGACAAACAGAGTTTTTAAGTTTGTTTCAAGTAGGTACACACGGCTACACATCAAGCTATACATTAAAAAAACTGACCTCGCTTGTACGGAAATCTTATACAATGCGAGATCAGCATAAACTGGAAGTGTAGCCGTGTGTACCTAAACAGGCGACGCAATAATGATGGGTTAGGTAGATGCAACGCTATTATAAACATTCAAGAATAAGCGGCCATTTTATTATCGTTGACATGGAATAGTACCCACCCGCCCCTGCTTTGCACGTTTATGACTTGACAAACATCGAGATGTCTTTAGTATAAAAATGTAAGTTTAAACATAAACCTTCCGGAATAAAACAAAGTCTCCCCGCCGCGCCGCGTCTGTCTGTCGAGATCTGGGGGCCTAAACCAGTCACATTAGCAATTCCTCTAAAAGCAGTTCATTTCCTGAATCCCAGCTGTCAGTAGCAATTCCTATAACTTGACACAAAAGCAATTCCTATTATGTGGACAATTTTACGAATCTCCATAGAAAACTGTCAAACAGATGAATTATTTGGTAATATGAATCGCACGCAGATCGTATTATGAATTGTCAGTTTGTGACATTTTACTATGATTCATAATATTTTCCTATTATGATTCTGCCACAGTGACCGTTTTAAGCCCCCTGAACGCAATAAAATCACCAATAGACGGGAGTGATTCATGATCCCGAGGTTTAGGAGGTTTCATTAAAGGACAATGATTGTTGAAGATGTCGGAAAAATCATGCCGACTGGGAGCTATACCTATTGGCGTGGGCCGCATAAACCAATAGTAATATGAAAACCCCGCTAGTCCTCCGAAAGTACCCGTGGGATATTTTCCGCCATCCACGCGGTGAAGCTGCCAGCAAAAGCTAGTTCTTAATATGATGGTGAATTCAAATCAAAATCCGTCGCTTAGTTAAGAACAAAGTGGTCAAACAGACGGACACGACAAACGACTGTAATTAATAATATGCATAGAGGTAGATATAGATAGATTAATCTTCCTTGCGGGTGCACTTCTGCGTTCGCTTGCGCCACAGTATCTTGCGCATCTTGCCGTCTGTCACTGTCAAAGCGAATCGGACGTGACAGTAGCCACACAAGCACATGGCTTCTAGCTGACTAATATATTAGTAATCAGTCTATCCTTACAAGTATAGTACCTAGTCCCTTCATACCTACAAGACGAGGATACTGATAACGTGTGTGGAAACACGTGAGAGCCGTTTCTTCCGCGTTTGTAAAAAATTTGGCTATCGCTACATATATTTATAAGGAAGAGTTGATTATGAAGTATTAATTATACAACGTGTAACGTTAAATGCGCAAAAGCTCAGACACCCCAACAGATTTTTAATCAAATTGACCTATTTCAGAGAGAAAAAAATTGTAAAGGTTTTATGTCCTGTTTTAGTTTTACTGGAAATTCTGATCGTTTCTTGCGTCTGCGACGACGCTCTATCGAGGGAGGGGTCGTCACCGGGCCGCTGCGCCACGCTGGCTTGACCTATTAATAAATAGACATGGCAACGTCTTTAAAGAAGATTTTTTGAAAAATGTGACCTATATTAAAAAGTGGTTCAATTGATTCTGTTCGTTATTCTGATCAAACTATTTTCAGGTTCTGCGCATACGTTATACGTTGTATAGACCAGCAATTTGTTCTTACGTACAGCCGGCCTGGGTTGCATATTGTGGGACGGCTGCCATCAGTTTCTTTTCTATGGTTAGGGTGCTCGCGCATATATTATTATGGACCAAGTGATTATTAGGGCATTATAGAACATGCCCGGGCAGTTTGAAAAATGCCCAATATGAGAGGGCAGTATGATAACAACAATTGAAATAATCCAATCGACCGGGTATTTTTTATTATGCTAGTCACTATAGGGCAGCACAATTAAAACCAGGTTTCATTACTATTATTTTGATTTCAAACGTAGAGTCAATATTTAAAATCAATTAAAATATTTCCATTCATAGACACTCTACTGACCTATGATGACTTTACCATAATTAAATACCTGTGTATTATAAGATTGCCCAAAAACCACACTGCAATAGTTATAATGACGAGGCAATGTGATAAATAAGGAAGTTCAAATTATTCATAATGCGCAGGCATTATGAAAAATGCCCCTATTTATTACTTGGTCCATAACATATACATTTGTTTTGTACCTTTATGCACAACCCATGGTGCTTATGACACAAAGTTATTACAGGATGAATCCCAGTTGACATTTTAAAGTAACGATTACCTAATTACATTATATATACTTAATAATACCATACTAATTTCGACATTTTTGTAAATCACAATTCTTTATACTTGTACTTAGTCAAGAATGACAAGTGAATATTTGTACACCATTTATTTTGTGGTAGAATGTAAGAACTAACAAATAAATAAAATTCTAATTGTAATTCTAAGTTTCGGACGCGTAAAGCTCATCACACACAACGAAGATAATATACAACGTGCCGCTACAATGGCGACATTAAGTGAATTTAACGCACATACACGATTTTCCGTATTCGTTTTATGAAAATATTTGAATTTCATTAAACGGTATTATTTATTTGCAGCTAAATACTGGTATTCAGCTGCATCCTGTTAGACTGGACGCCGACTCCAACATAGTTGGGAAATGGCTAGGCAGATTGTTTTTTTATTATTTATTGATTTATTTTCAATTTTCTAAATTACCATCCTGGAGCAACCTGTACTTAAAGAACTGTAGCGAAGAGGTCATTTGCAGGGGTCACGGATCATATGGTCGGCGAATAGAGGAAAGCCGCGCAATTTCTTAGAAATTATGCCGACGAAGCATAGTATCGATAGAACGTAAGCCAGCTGGTAGGTAGCTTCATGAATGAATCTTTTACACAGAGTGATCTCCATTTTGGTTATGTTTTTGTTATATAGTTTGTTTTAAAAATTTTCAATTTACGAATTATTTTATTTTATTATAATTTTTATAATTACTGGCCACTAGCCCTACCCGTGTGTTAAATTAATGTCGCCATTGTAGCGGCACATTGTATATTACTATCTGTTGCCCGCGACTTCGTCTGCGATCCAGGATGAAAAGTAGGCTATTTCCTCCTCCTGGTCATGGTCTACTCCTATGCCAAATTTCATCCAATTCAGTTCAGCCGATTTAGCGTGAAAGCGTAAAAAAACAAACAAAATCACTTTCACATTTATAATATTAGTTAGGATTATATTTATTTACTATATATTATATATTTAGATACTTATGTATGTTTTATATGAACAGAAAAAGCCCATAGATCTCGTTTCTCAAGGTCAAGACGGTCAAACGCGCCTATACTAATTAACCATGATCCAGAACGGTAAATGTTAACATAACGCAGCTAGAGTGGCGCTGGCGCATATCCGGTTAAAGGTGTCATTATCAAGTTCCGGCTGCAACTGGTTTGGCAGCACCGTGAATGATACAGTTAAGTCTCCGAAGCCCTTTAGCTAGCAAATCTCCGAAGAAAAATTGTATATTATAAATAGTGGGTATAATGTTTTCGAAGAGGTAACAAAGGTAAATTATATTATAGCACTCTCATTTCGCCAGTTATGCATAATATGATCGGGAGTGAGCTTATGGACACTACTCCAGAATCCAGGCTATCACTGATAAACTGATAACAACTTGCCAGACTTCATCTTCCAATCCAAAGCACTAGGAACTGGTGAAGGGCTGGCGTTTTGGGGGACTGTCTTATGAATTTTGACGTTCGAAAATTGCTGATTCTCAGCCTAATTTGAATAACGAACTTTTGATTTTAATTTTGCGTATCTAACACACTTTCAATAAAAATCCGAAATATTTTGAAGGATATTCCTAATCCATTGCTCTAAATGTTTAAGAGATTCGTCTGCTGACCACAAAATGAATATTGTTGAATTGTAAAATTGAAGGGGATTATAATTTTAAACGTGTTACGCAATTATAGGCTGGAGGACCTCCACTATTGCGGTTGCGACCATAATACCGAGGCACATAAATATTATTGTAAAGAATTCAAAAGTTGTTACAGCTAAAGTCAATGCACTTGATGCTATGCCTACACCCACGAGTTCTTAACATGGGCACCTAAACCTTCCGTAATTTCGGCGAATTCTTGACTTTAATATAATAATCGGCTGCAGAATATTGGATATGGTAGCATGTCCAATATATAACACACTAGCTTCAGGCCGCGACTTCATTCGCGTGAAGAACAGGCCTCAAGAATTGGACTATCAAATGCTTTTTCAAAAACACCCTAAAGATGTTTTTCATTTGACTATTGAGGTTAATTTAAAACTTCAATTTTCGTCAATGATTTTACTTTTACAATTATTCAAACAATAATTGTTGGAAAAAGTGGTGAGCTGTTTAAAGTTGAAACCTTCTAAAATACGGATGAATTTATTACTAATTCCCTTTAGTGAGTGATTGCGTGAGAATTTAACCTGAAAAGGGTTTGTTTACACTTTCATTACATACTTTTGGAACAGACTATACGTCTACTGGGCCCAAGAAATATAAGAAAGTAGATAATATCAATACGAAAAGATAAAAAGCATATTTTGCCAAGATGTCGTGTCGCAAATAGCGTGTTGTCTTAAATACTCAGATGTAGCATCTAGGTTACAATCAGCATTCCACCAACGTTCAATAATTGACGTATTTCTAGCGCTAATTACAAATTACACAGCGGAATTATTTCTGTGGCATCAAATGCGGATACAGAGATTAACTAACGCGTCGATAGTCTGCTAAAGAAAGTGATTGAATAAGAGAAAATTCAGAATGGTTTTTTAATCCAGTTCTCAATTGACTAACAAACTATTAAAATTAAAATATAACCGAACTAAACAAGCTAAAATATGGCGTCAAATAATTCCTCTCCATCGCTATCAACTGGTAATGTATCGAAGAGGCATTGCCACGTTGTATGGCAATATTGCTTAGCCTCTAGCGAAGTTAAAAGTCAGCCCTTGGGTCACGGGTTCAGAATTGGTCCATTCTGATGCTTTTGATGGATTTCTGGGCACAGAGACTCCCAAATTATGTAGGTAGGTAAAGAATGAAAAGAACAGATTTTTCTAAGTGGGACTCAAACTCTTCTTTTATTGCTTGCTAAGCCTAAATAAGCTCAATGGCAAAATAACACAATCATTTCATCAAATTATCTCACACTATCAATCACAATCTGAATCATTTTGAAGGGTATTGGTAATCCATTACTTCATAATTATGTTCGAAAAATTCGTCTTCTCAACAACGTAATAACGCAATGAATGTTGATAAACTGTCAAATTGAAAGGCAATTACTCCCCTCATTCATTAAGATAGATAGGTATTCGTTTTCTGACAGACAAACATCGTTGTTTTACCGCACTGTTTTGTATGGCGATTTAAAAATGGTTAGCAACAAAAACCACATCCGATGACAAATTAATATTTTCGAAATTCAATTTCAAACAAATCCTTCCCACCGTCCAAAACTGACGCCTCCTCAATAACTGGAAACGCATTAGGATCTGCCCATAAACGGCGTGCTGGATTACTGCATTAATTAATCTTGTATTAAAATAACTTTTACGTTCTATAGGTACCTAAATCCTTTGTCTCTAAAGTTGACTAATGGAGCATGATAAAAATTATATACCTCCATAGATTCCCTAGCTCATTGAGAAGAAATGTGGACACACGGTCGTTCAGTCCGTATACACGTATTCCTCTGTTTTCTACTTGGTTAAGACACTAGAACAAAAATTTTTTTGGTACTTAATCTGTCTGGCAAAAATATTTTTTTTTTTTTTTTTAAAGTTTCTTTACGCCAAAAAACAATCATAGGGAAATGGCAGTATTAGTTGATTTACAATAATAATATATCGAAAAAAAATATATGCTCGCCGTAAAAAAATATTCGCTATAAACGCATTTCTCTTTTTCTCTCTGGATAATGATACCTTCATTATTCAGGGATTAAGCAGAGGAATGCGTTTGTATGGAATTAACGCCAACGTGACCACGTTTCCGCATCGGCCGCAACGTACGCACGGCACGGAACGGATTTTGGCTTGTTTTGTCGTCTTTCCATCTTCCAGCAGCTTTGGTTCAGTGTTCGGGCTAACAAGCTCCCTGCCTGATTCAGAACTGTGAAATGCGCAGGGCACAAGACGTACAGTAGGTTGCACGTATGTGGTACCAAAACCTATTGGTACCCTCCGTACTCCTAGGCCAGCATATGGTCAAAGTGCTACGAACGACGTGCGGTTTATTGTACATTTAGAATGTATCATTGTTCATGGAGGCTATTCTGCCGGCCTCTCATTCCCATACACTCATACTTGCTAAACGCACTCAAACGACAATGTTTAGCGCGGTTGACCGTGACGTCAACCTACGTATTATTACAAAGTTCCCTAGGAACCTACGGTCAGTACCCAGGGATATAATGGACTCGGAACGTCCGCTCAGCTGGAATGATGATTGAGAAAATTTATAAATCGTGGTTAACGTAACTGTTTTAACCGCTTCTATGGTCTAGTGGTGTCCGACCCAGAGGTCACGGGTTCGATTCCCAGCGGGGGAAAAAAAATCTGCTCGGTTTGATTGGTACCACCATATTATCTTAGTTTGTCGCCATAATAACAATGTTAACCCATAATAGCATTGTTGTGTTTCGGCAGTTAGAGGTAGGTTAGATAGCCAGTTCCTCTGTGGTTGAGGATTCCGGTTGAAGCTCGCTTCCACCTTCAGCCTGATCATCACTTACCATCAGGTGAGAGGAAGACCAAGAGTCCATGGGGTTAAAAAAAAATACGACACTGACACTTTTCTTGCCAAGCCTTTGACTTTTTGAAGAAAACTTTCTTGTAGCATCAATGAGATAGCCCATAATGCCCCCATTAAATTACCAAAACGATAACAGTCGCACGGGTCGATCGATGTTTATGCTACGCTTGCCGCGGTTGGTTCGTGGATGGGTGACCATCCTTACTATAATATTATAAATGCGAAAGTAACTCTGTCTGTCTGTCGCGCTTTCACGCCAAAACTACTGAGCCGATTTAAATGAAATTTGGTACACAGATAGTCTAGAGCCTGAGAAAGGACATAGGATACTTTTTATCGACATACCACGCGGGCGAAGCCGCGGGCGGAAGCTAGTTCTTAATATAAGCCGTTGGTCCCGGCTGTTATTCGTAAATCTTTGAAACTCGTTACGGGTAAGCCAAAAGTCTCACAACCAGTCTTACCAAGGGGTACAGTGTTAATCAGTAACTGGACGTTGTAGAGGTCAGATAGGCAGTCGCTACATGAAAAATATTGGTATACAGCTGAATCAAAATTAGGCTGGAAACCGACCCCAACATGTATGGGAAAAGGCTAGGCAGAAAGACACGTAAGTACACCAGAGAATAATAACTACATAGTACTACATAGACATATACTTATACAATAAACACGACCAGAGATTCTTAAAACAAAACGTTTTTTACAAAGATATATAAAGCCGTGCGAGTTTGTAACAATCTGATGAACATCACACAATTGAATTCCCAATTAGCATAAAAATCTATCTGCAATGTTTGTTTAGAGAAAATAACTTATATATAACAGAAAAGTTGCAGAAACCTTATAAGAAAATCAAAGCTAATACTTATGTGGAAGCCTGCACTAAGCCTTTTTAACCGACTTCTTCAAAAAGGAGGAGGTTCTCAATTCGTCTGTAGGTTTTTTTTTTTTTTTTTTTGTGTATGTTACGCTTGATGATTCTTTTTTTGTTTGGTAGGTCATGCTTCAGAGATGGTCCCATATAAATTTTATTAACTTTGCTTGCGTAGTTTTTGATTTAGCTTCAATAATTACGTATTTTTCCCACTTAGTGTATGTAGACGATATATTGTTTGACTCCGTCACTGTTATTTACATAGCAGGTAGTGGTATTCGAATGTGTGTAGGGTAGGTACCACAACTAAAACGTGAAAAAAAACAACCGACTTCCAAAAAAACACTAAAAACGTGAAAAATAACTTTAATTTCGGAAGTCGGTAGCAAAAAACAAAAATTGAAAAGCAAAGACACCGACTTCCGAAATTAAAGTTATTTTTCACGTTTTTAGTGTTTTTTTGGAAGTCGGTTGTTTTTTTTTTTGTAAAAAGTTTTTTTATGTTTTTATATTTTACCTTTTTATATTTTTTGTCAAATTTTTTGCTACTTCTTGGTTATTATTTTTGATTGACTTTATACTTACTTTTGTCTTAGACTTATACAAGAACCAGCGCCTTTCGATTCCGACCATTAGTATTTGTATTCGCTTTGATTTTCTTGACAGCTATTTGCGACGTGAATGAAACTGAATGCATCCCCTTCTCAGCAATATGCTCGCCCCCATTCTACGGGATTTAGCATTGTGTGGTGTGAGCCCCGAAAAGATTTTATTTATTACAAGTTGTTTGTTTTATGTGTGCCTACTGAATATTTCTACTTCTTAATTTCTTTTAGCATGCATTTGTATGGTAATTTGTTTCACACGCCCATTGTCCAAACGCTTACATCTACACTTAAAATGTAGTTTTAATTTTTAGTAAAGAATTGCAAATCATTTAGCTCCACTTTTCAATGAGCTTGTGGTTGCAGAGTGAGCTTTTCTTGCCAAACAAAGAACATAAAGGCGAAACAAAAGAAAATATAATAATCTACAATATGTATAAAACACAAGAGTGACTGACTGATCTATCAACGCACAGCTCAAACCACTGGAGGGATTGGGCTGAAATTTGGCAAACAGATCTTTATTAGGACGTAGGCATACACCAAGAAAGGGTTTTCTAGAAATTCGACCTTAAAAGGGGTGAAAAGGGGGGATTTTGTTTGTATGAAAAATATTATTCCTTGAGTTAGTAGACTTGAAACTTGGCACGAATATGTATCTAAGTAAATTATAAAGTTTGTCATCTTTCGTTTTTCTAAACTACCCCCTAAACGGGGATTGGGGGGTGTCAAAAGTTTGTATAGAAGAATTTTAACGCGCGGTCCGTTTAACACGAAACTCAGTATTTATACTTAAAACCAAAAACAAAGAATAACGTGTATCAGGGTTTTTCAAAAAACGGGTAGTCTACATCACAACTCAAGTCACTAAACGGTTTGGGCTGAAATTTGGCACACAGATAGGCATCCACTAAGAAAGGGTTTTTGGAAATTATTTTACCATAGAGGAATAACGGGGTGACAAAATAAGTAAATAAAAAATTTTACGCACTGTCGGATGAACTCGAAACTCGATCGACCTACTAATAAGGGGTTTTTCAAAAATCAGCTCCTAACGGGGTGTAAAAGGGATAAAGTTTAAGGGGTATAGACGTAAATAAATGTTATAGATCGTAAATATTAATTTTCGAAAACTAAACAAAGGGGGTGGAGGGGAGGTTGAAGTTTTTAGAGAGTACCTACGAAATCCACGCGGACGAAGTCGCGGGCAAAGTGCTAGTAGAATATATAGATAACTAGCTGTACGACATCGACTTCATCTGCGATCCAGGATGAAAAGTAGCCTATGTCCTTCTCCGGGTGATTTTCTACCCATGTGCCAAATTAAATCCAAATTCGTTGAGCCGTTTTAGCTTGAAAACGTTACATACAGACTCACTTACACATTTAATATTAAGTTAGGATATAGGTACATGATTTTACGCATAAGAAATGTTTCAGTAGCTCCCTGGAGAGTGGATTTGTTTCAGTTAGGTACTTGCAATAGCTCACTTCTTCACAACTGGCGAAATGTAGGTGAACCGACCTTACACCTGCGCCGACGCTTTTGGGGAATACAGGCGTCATGCAGCTATATATATATATATTCTATCTATATTCTATATAGCTATATATTCTTCACCAATTCCCACGGGTTTCTCTACTCACATCACTTGTCATAGTGACGGGTAGAAGTGGCGAATTTCCCCGTTAACAATGGTGTTGTATGTTGTATTGTTTAGAACCATGGGATTGGTATCGGCAAGTCTTTTGTTTGCAATTATGTTGAGAAGCTATGTACAATGACGTGAAAGAAAGTTCTTTTTTATGGTACTTTAGTAGTAACAATCTGCTCTACCTATGAACATCGGCGTTCCCCGGGAGTTGCTGACACATTTTGGCTGGATTAGAGACTATAGTTCGATGGAATAATATTGCAATTAACCTAATACAGACAAAAAAAAAAACCTCCCAATTGCATGTCGAACCACGCACAATGAAGGGTTCCGTAGTTGAGATTATTTTTTCCAACAAACTTAACATCGGAGTTGTTGGTCGATTATTACTCGGTAACTTGTGGAGCCTACTTCGCTATGATAGTTTTCCTTTTAATTTCGTTATATATACTACTGCCGTGATTTTTTTCACATATCCACAACCAACCATTGACTTGACTCTAAATTAACACTTGAAAGCTTAATATTTCGCAAACGGATCCCTGAATCCAAAAATGGTTTTCGTGGACAAGAAAAAAAAACCGGCCAAGTGCGAGTCGGACTCGCGCACGAAGGGTTCCATACCATTATCTATAAAAACGGCAAAAAAATCACTTTTGTTGTATGGGAGCCCCCTTAAATATTTATTTTATTCTGTTTTTTAGTATTTGTTGTTATAGCGGCAACAGAAATACATCATCTGTGAAAATTTCAACTGTCTAACTATCACGTTCATGAGATACAGCCTGGTGACAGACGGACAGACAGACAGCGGAGTCTTAGTAATAGGGTCCCGTTTTACCCTTTGGGTACGGAACCCTAAAAACCATCCCCACATTACGTGACCGTAAAATAAAAATATTTTTTACGATTTTATTTTACCACTTTGTCAGCGTGATTTATATTTGTATACCCATACCAAATTACAGCTTTCTGTCTCTGAGCTAAGTCAACAGACAGACAGACGGACATGGCGAAACTATAAGGGTTCCTTATTGACTACGGAACCCTAAAAACATCCTAGTCCGATGCAACTGTATTTTACTTCTCATCTCAAGAAGTACCCTACATATCGTTCAAACAGGACCGCAACAAACCAAGTTAGCGCTCTATTCCCAAGAACGACAGCTGGTACATTCTGATTGATCGTCAGAGTATAAAAAAAGCAAACATACTAAACGACATTAAACATCATCTCCCGACAAGGTCGCGAGCGCACCTAGGAGTTAAACAACTGTCTATAAATGGCGGTCGTCCACAGGTGCTGGGAGGTAGGTTTAATGGTTGAGGTTTTTGAAAAAATGAATTGTCGGTGTTATTTATAATTATGTTGGTAGCTCTTGTTAGCCTTTCGTTCGTAAATACAAAACCACCGTTAAACTTACTCAGATGTTAAGAGTCGGATTGACACATACATACCCTAACACTCATGTACTCTCAGTCAGTACAGGCTATAATTACACCCACTTTTGATTTAATTTAAGTTAGTTTTAACCCGACTACGGCGAAGCAAAAAGGAGGGTTATGATTTTGACCGGTATGTATGTATGTTCATCTGTTTCCTCATATCTTCTAAACGACTCATCACAATTTGACAAATGAAGCGTCTTGATCGTCCGCTGGTTATAAAAATGGCGCCGTCTAGAGGACAAAAAGTCAGGAACTAAAAAAAAAATTGTTTAATCGTACCATAGTGGGTATCACATGAAAGGGCTAAATGAGCACATTTCAAAAATATATATATTATAACCCCAAAAGAAAAAAAAAAAAAAAAAAGTAATAAAAACAAAAAAACAACTACGACTAAAAAGGTATAAACAAGACACCACAGACAGACAAATTAAAAATCCGGAGTCACACGTAATCTGTTCGATTTATATTTAACACGTGTGACTCCGGATTTTTAATTTGTCTATCTGTGGTATCTTGTAAATAAATAACAGTAACGGAGTCAAAGAATATATCGTCTACATACACTAAGTGGGAAAAAATACGTAATATTGAAGCTAACTCAAAAACTACGCAAGCAATGTTTATAAAATTTATATGGGACCACCTCTGAAGCATGACATACCAAACAAAAAAATAAAAATAAACAACATACAGACGAATTGAGAACCTCCTCCTTTTTGAAGAAGTCGGTTAAAAACAAAGTTTTTTTTCCTTTTTAGACGTAGTTGGTTTTTAGTTTTTATTACTTTAATTTTTTAATTTACGTAGTTTTAGTATAGAAAGAGTACCTTTTGCTATTTATATTTATCATGTCTTGCTTGGAAGAGCCTCCTAATACAGGCACTATCTGCCTAAAAGGAGGATCCAATCAATTTTTTTTTAATACGTAGCTATACATGTTTTACCAATAAACTATATTTTTATTATTTTTTATTAAGCTACGGTATCCTTGAAGAGCGGTGGCCGCCACATGACGGCCGCAGTAACTGCTGTCATAAAAGTTTGACTTTACGTTGTCAAAAAACGCTCTCTTTTTGTAGAGAGCGTTTTTTGACAACGTAAAGTCAAACTACACACCAAATTAACTTTATAAATAACGTTTCAGATACGTAATTCACTGGTAAATTGCGGACGCTACGTGGCGGCCACGTCTCCTCTAGGAAACTGTTGCTTTAGAGCACTGCTACAGAGACACAAGCTTTCTATGTTTTGTTTTCTTCAGTGGTTGAGTGTCCTTGGAGTTTCTTGCCCGTTCTTCTACATAGAGATCTACGATCTACGAATGGTCATCTAGATTCAACTTTCTGACTAACTGACCGACTCTTTGACAATTCAAAAGAGCCTGCTAATGGTTTAATTTAGGTCACTTATTTAGGTTACTAATTTAGGTCTGAATTAAAGTTGCGGGAAAGTCCAAAAGGACCGGGACCTTGGCAACAATTAAAGGAACACGGGTGGGTTTTAGTCAGTAAAAGTCTGACACGCCTCTCCGCTCCGCCCAGAGCGGGAGAAGTGATCTGAATTAAAGATATTTTATTTTTATTTATTTATTTAATTGAAATAAATGCTTTGAGATTGAGTTTTAGTTAGGTACAGTGGATGTCTTTATTTTTGAAAAGGCAGAAGGCTCCGTTACAGTTGTTATCACATTACCGTAACAGCAGGCACAGGTAGAATTAACAATACATCGCCTGGGAACCCAAGACTAGTCATTGTTTTAATTTGATACGTAGCTGAGTAGCGGTATTCTTTTGATGTGCGCCGTCTGATTAAGGGATAATTGAAACGGCTATAGCCAACTGTGAATGTAGATGATGGTGTAAAAGATGATATGATAAAGAGAATGAAACTCAGATGAGTGATAGTATTATACAGTGTGTTAACTAAAGAAGGGCAAAAAAAAAATAACTAAGAACAATTAATATTTATTTTTATTTTTTATTAATTGTTTTTTTGTTGTATTAAGTGTTTTTTTTCATTTGACAATTATAATTTATTCACTAAAAATATTAAATAATGATACATAAAAGAAACACTTTGTAAATACACGCTTGTCTTTCAAAGTGGAAAAATAAGTGTGCGTGTGTTTCTTTTACGTATTAATACCTTGTCATTGATTTTTGTGCATAATTTATAAAAAAATAAAAAACTTTTTTATAATGGTTATACAGGGTGTTAGGGTAGACACCGTTATCCTTGAAATTAGTGGTTTCGTGTCATCTATAATATACTTTTTGTATGGGACCAACTTTGAAATCGCAAAAAAAAGCTAGTTCAAGGACAACGGTGTCTACCCTAACACCCAGTATTTTTTTTAGCATGTTTGGACGTTTTACTATTCCGGTTTACGGAATGCCCTCCGTTAGTTGACACACTGTATTATATTATAGGTACAGAAGACAAAGGTCATGTTAGGTCGTTCCCAAGTAAATTGGGATACCAGCGGAGGACAACGATGAAGCGCGCAGACCAACGATTCTTCTTCTTCGGCAGTGGTTTCCCCAAAATTATGCCACTACCAGTCTACGATGGCAGTACAGAGGTCACTTTGGCTACATTTTTTTGGGGCAAATGAGGCAGGATAGGATCTGGAGCATAGTTTGCATGAATCCAACGATTAAATCGTAGGATTGTAGAGCAAGTGTTCGTGGGTTCCAAGTTCCAATTTATCAGCATTCTTGACGTGAATCATGAATTTGGTTTTCTCTTCAAGAAAAAGAGATTCGATCTTTATGTCAACTATAGTTAGCATTACAATCAATGAGCCTCTTGGTGGTATAAAAACGTGAGCATTGTTTCTGGTTCATTCATTCGTTTATTCAGTTCCCTCCAACATCTTCGCGGGTTCAAAAGTTAATGAACTTTATGTTTTTAACCGACTTCTTCAAAAAGGAGGAGGTTCTCAATTCGTCTGTATGTTGTTTATTTTTATTTTTTTGTGTGTATGTTACGCGATTACTCCGCCAATTATGAATCGATTTTGATGATTCTTTTTTTGTTTGGTATGTCATGCTTCAGAGGTGGTCCCATATAAATTTTATTAACTTTGCTTGCGTAGTTTTTGAGTTAGCTTCATTATTACGTATTTTTTCCCACTTAGTGTATGTAGACGATAATTATATTCTTTGACTCCGTCACTGTTATTTATTTACAAGATACCACAGACAGACAAATTAAAAATCCGGAGTCGCACGTGTTTGGGCATAAATTGAACAGATTACGTGTGACTCCGGATTTTTAATTTGTCTGTCTGTTTTTTATACTTTTTTAGTCGTAGTTGGGTTTTAGTTTTTATTACTTAATTTTTTTTCAAATTATATTTAGAGGGAGGTAAGAAAAAGGTCCTCAAATCACAAACTAACAGTCGGCAAAAGTATGTAGCCTGACTGCCCATAGCATGCACCTTCACTACCTATACTTGGCTTTAGGGTTTTTACCCATCTGCCCCAGAAGGAGGGTAGGTAATGTTTTTCGTACACAAACTAAATTCAAATCTTATTTTTAAGAATTGAAGAGGTTATTTATTGCTCTAGGTGACGATAGAAATATAAAAAAAAAACATCTATGCGTATGACCTTGAAGAATTGCAACACAATTGTCATGTAAGTGACCTGTCAGCTCTCAGGAATGCGGGTTAGCATGCTAGTTGAACATTGAATACTTACTCATAGTTATTTTCATGGTAATTTAGACGCAAGGAATTGTTTGTGAATACTTCGCCTATTGAATGGGTGATGTTTCGTTGGTTAAATATCTTTGAAGTAGCCTATTTTGAATGTTTCAGAGAATGTTTATTTCACCCCGGAATACTCAAACGCTTTACTCAAACGATACTTAGCTTTAAGATGTTCTTAAAAGTATTTATGTGGCTACAAAGACAGTCCGACATAGCGGAGACTTGATTGAGTTGCATTGGAGTGGGTTAGGCGGTTGTTCTAGTAATTTTTGTCAATAGTACCGCTTGAAGCAACAGTCTCATTCTATAAAAAAGCGGCCAATATATTTTAACAATATCTTCAACAACAAAAAATACAATTTCTTTATTATTTGTTGTTACAGCGCCCATATTAGTACACACTCTATGAAAATTTCAAGTGTTACCTATTACAGTTCAAAAGATACAGCCCGTGACAGACAGATTGACGAACAGTGGAGCCTAACTAATAGAGCCAGGACAGAATTATTTAGAAAATAGCACCTTAATAGCGTAACACACGATCAATCACAATTTCTTTAATTTTGACAGTTCAATAGCATTGTATTAATTACGTCAATTAATGCTATGAATGCTGTCACTACTCCATACAAGTTTAGACGTGATCAAAAACTTGCCTACTAAAATTACGTCAATTTACGTCAGGCGCTGATTAATTTGTCTGGACTAAATTAAAATTTATCTTCTGTCCTTTTCTTAATGAAATAGAAAGAAAAAGATGCACTGAACTTATATTTAGTTTAGTTTGTGAACAAGGGAATCGGCAACAATATCCTATAAAATAATTCAGATTATGATTAATTTTGTGTTATGCAATTAGGGTGCAGGCGCTAGGTTCGAAACATCGTCAATAAAAGAACAATATTCTCAATCAAGAGCTGCAAAACAGAAAGAATGCAAATGAGCAGTAAACGCGATCCGTCAATAAGTTTGGAATGAAACAACCCATTGTTGTTGGTTTACGAGCGTCGCGCGGAATGCTAACAGGAACCGAGCTGGTGGCTGAACGATAACAAACAAGCTTCCTGGTTCCTGGACATTGGGTTCAATCTGTCGTTTATGATTGGTTATTTATGCAGAACCTGTACGTCAATTCTGTAAAATTCAAACAACAACTCGCATCTCACATCGCTATTCACTCTCACTTCGAATTTTGAATCGAGTTCGAGTGCAAAGTGAGCGTCGGGGAATTACCTCACTGAATGCCACTTCTTACGTCATCTCATACTTTATCCGTCAAAATTTCACGGATAATTTCGTTCAACTCGCTGACACGCTCGCAAGGGTAGCGCTAGCTTATCAACCGAGTTTTTAGAATGCCAATCAAGAAACTCACAGCGGATTCAGATTCGAAGTTTAGAATGAGGTCTTACAGAATCACACCCCTGGTCATAGATACATACCTACATATTTCCTAACTATCATCATTATCATCTACAAATTCTTCTTCACTTTTCGCATTTTATTTGGGGACTACGGCGGCGCAACATAACTTTTTCTTTCATTCTTCTCCCTTCTCCTTCCGTATCTATCTTCTTCCTTCTATTCTATTTCATCTTCTTAGATTATTGTCTTCTTCTTCGATAGGTACATCTCTATGAACGCATCTGCCCTCACTCTTTACCACCAGACCATGAAAATGCTGTTACGCGATTTGTTTAAATGGGTTTCTATGGATTCTTTTCTCCAAAGGAAACTACATTTTGAAATAGGCAATTTCTTTGCAATAAAAAAGTCATGATCCAAATAAATGTATTATTGTGGCTTAGTGTTGCGGATGCGCATTAGAAGCAGTTCCTCCTCTATGTAACACCTACCAACCTTGAACTCCAAAGTTTATAATAAAAAAGTAATAATATAATAATATCAAGGAAACATTTGACCGTGACATCATGAAGGGTTCTTAGCAAACTTAACTTAGCTACACATCGTATACAACATCGACCTTAAAGTTGAAGACATAAAGGTTATAGCGGCTGTCGTCAAAAGTTGGTAGAATTGAACATCCTGTGGCTTGCGCGTGCGCGGATGCGGTGTAGGCTGGCGGTAATAAAGCCATACTATACATAGGAGTCGATAGCCTCAAAATACATTACGTGGGCTATGTGAATGCAAGTTATAGTAAGTTATTGTACTTATATTATTTGCAAAAAGGTGTTTGTATTATTTTTGGTTAATTATTTTACCGTTGTTGTTGCATGCGCCTTTATTTATCCCCATCCCCACCGTTGGACTTGGTATGTATTTTTGTTTGCGTGAGAAGTACCCAATTGATAAAGGTGTCTGCAGTGCAGAATCTGCACTGCATGGGGTATAAGGGTATTAAACATTGTTTCGTCTATGCACCCTATTCCCGCTTATGACATTAATACGTATATCTTAACCAGTCCGAGATTAGGTATCTACTACCAAATAAAAAACCAAGATAGAGCGCTGTCAACAGTGATGTGAGGCCGATTTCGTTAACATGATTGCGTGCACATATTTTGGTGTAGTTTGATTGTAAATGTGTGCGTGTGAGCGTGTATGCACAGAGCGGTGGTGTAGTTTTGGCATGCTTCACTGTATTGTTCGCAGTGCTCTGTCTTGTTTTTTTATTTGGTCTGAGAGTCCATTCTGTATAAGAGGACATGGCTCCACGGCTAAGGAGTCGGACTGGTATGTAAGCACTAGTGAGCTCTATACCACCCCGATGCATAATATGTATAATGCGATCCTACTGATCCTACTGCTGTTACCAACTTAGGTACAAGCATATTTATCTCAGATGGAGGACTTGATTACAGTTATTGTAACTTGCAAGTTTTTAGAAACTCTTTCGTGAAATACTTTAAAATTAGGTTAGAACTTGTGAGATAAATTCATCATTTATTTAAACTGGACTTGGAAAGCAGCATATAGTTTCAGCACAGCTGTCCATCATTGAAACTACACTGATTGGAACGAATGTTCTTCAGTTAAAAAATGCGCCTTACGTTCTCCCAAAGTTATCTATGTAAAAATACACTCAAGTTAAGAACAACTAAACATCCCAGCAACGTTGTAACGAGGGTTCCCACCTGTTGTCTCTACTAATAAAGAGAACCTGTATAATTAGTCTTCAAACCGATCCATTGTTTGTCACTCGGCCAGAACTGACGCGCACGTCGACGGACCAACACGCGTACCTATCAAGCGCTCTGACACACAGAGTAGAATCAATGAATCGATCTAAACGCGAAATAAAACGGAATTAGAAAATTTGTATCAGGACATCGGAAAAATTCAAAAAGTGAACTCTAATTTTGGAAATTAGAACGCGAATTTTGAACTATAAAAAAATCAAGTGCATTCGGAATTGGAAATTGTTTTTAATTCTTTTTCCAAATTCGGTTTTTCTAATTGTTTTTTGTGACGGATTTGGAAAATTTGAAGTGAAGTGCCTTTTACGCAATGACCCCTGTCGGGCTTCTGTTCAAAGTAAACAGGTACGTCTCGTTTACATGTTTCATGTTGGAGAGTGTTAAATATTGAACATGGGATGTGTTAATGTGTGTCGTGGTGGTTATTTCTTTAACATTGTTATTCCACTGATGTTTCTATTGTAATGCTTTCGAGCGAGACTTGAGACTTGGAATCTTTGGTTTAAGATTATATTGTTGATCAGTTCACTTGGTGAATGCATAATATTTTTCTTTTAAAGTGTTGTATTCATAATGTTAACTATTTATTTTGTTTTATGGCGTCTTGGTAAAAATACCAATCGACCTTTATTTTTCTTGAGTTATTCTTTGTAAGGAGTACAACTTGAAAAACTTAGATAAGTAGGTACCTATACACATCATTGATTGCTACAGTGATTATTGTTTGCTTTGCGTTTACCTGCATGCATATATCTAAGTACTTTATGTCAAGAATAAGGAATATTTTCCAACACCATTTCAAAGGAAAAGATAAGGAATATAACATCTCACCTGTTAGCAACAGGTTAATTAATATTAATTACATGAATATTTACTTCGACAACATCATCATTAATTACTAATTACATTATTAATTGCTTTGGTTGTTCTGGCATCAGTACTGCATATTATCTATGAGTAGATTTGTACTTCTCTTTTCTTCTTTTTTCTTCAGTACCAGCCTGGAGTAAGGATTGTGCCCGTATGATGGCAATAGGCTCGCCCCCCATTACATGGGGCTTAAACGTAACTGGCGAAATGTGGGTGTACTATAGGTGCACCTCTGTCTAACCCATTGGGGAATACAGGCGTGATATGTTAGATTTTAGCTTGACTTTGTTCTTCTACAAAAAAACAGTTTGGTACATACCGTGTTGCATTTAAAAACTTTAATAAATCTTAACATAACAGCACGATTGTAGGTATTCTCCGAAGGATGTTACATTTCACCAGTTATATTCATTACGTTATTGTAAGCCCGGGGGTGAACCAGGTAATTCCGGCCTGCTACTTAGAATTTCATCGTGAGGAAATCGGCATTACCTAGAACCAAAAATTCGAAGACATGTGACATCTACCACTCGCACTGGGCCCGCGTGGTGGATTACGGCCCGCTCCCTCTCACAGAGAGGAGGCCTGTGTCCCAGCAGTGGGAACATTATAGGCTGATTATGATAAGTATTTCCAGATGAAAGAAAATTAAGTGCACTTTACCCGACGTTGACTTGAAAATCAATCCCAAGACGCCAATCATGCTCATCAGTCGCACTTACCACCAACGCGGTAGTCGAGACACATGGGTTTCTAAATAATTTTATCTGTGTATCTTCAGTAATTTATCCTAAAAGATCGCTTCAGTGAACAATCAGAGGTTCTAACGGATAGGAGATAGATGGTTGTAGAGGAGAGAGAATAGAATGCTGAGATATTCGTTTAAGTATGACAACCTGATTGGAAGTTTCCAAGAGTAGGCCAATATTTCGGGTTATTTTTTTAAGGTGCTTTTCACTTTCTTATCTTCTCTGTATCATAGGTGCGTTTTATAACACCACATGTCAAAACAATCATCAATACCTGTAACATCCAAATGTATGCCCCTATGCTCATCAATACCTAGAACCAGTGGCGTTCCTTCCATAGAAGCCCAAAAGCCCGGCTTGCCTTCAAAATTGAGCCTATCAATAAAATAAAATAATAACACTATATAATAATGGTGTTACCATGAACAACATAGAAAATCCGTAAATCGCTCACTTGGCTATTTTTTTTGTCTGTTTGCCCTGATTTTGACCCCTAGGCACGCCACTGCCTGGAACATCCAATGTATGCCCCACATTTCGCCAGCTACGTTTTAGTCCCATATAATAGGGGGCGAGCCTATTACCATCAACCAGGCATAAATCCAGACTCCGGGCTGCTACTGACAAATTCCTGATGGAAAAACCAGAAAACACGCCGTACCTGGGAATCGAACCCAGGACCTCGTGCTCAACAGTAGCGCTTGCGACAAACGAGGCAGTCAGGTCAGTTGAGTTATTTTTTAGCATCATAAATAAAACTTCACCCCTTTAAGCTGAAACGGGGAGTTTTCACCCCCATCTGGTCAATTGAGGGGTTGAAATTACTACGGCAAAAAGTCGTGGCTATCAGTAGTGCAAGTCTAAACAATTGAAGATGTAGTATTCCCACGTTGTTCATGATGGATGTGCGCAATTCGTCATGATGATCACATTCGTGCGTGCAACACCGACTTTAATTGTTATCCAACCAGATGTTTTGTTTTTTTTTGTGTTAAACTTTTTTGCACATGAATGTTGCCGTAAGTTAGTCTTTGAGGTTTACTAGAATAAATCGTAAATTCGGCTTTAGAGCCGGTTTCAAATTGACCGGAAATATTCACAATGAATAAAAAATGCTGCCTAGATAATTTGTATGAAATAATCTACTAGATAAGTTAATGTGCTAGATAAGATGACTTATAAGCAGGTGAGTCGCCTCCTGAAAAAAAAAAACTAACTCATTCATGTACTGACAGATATAGGACTGAAGGGCGGGCGTTTTGGAGGACCGTCATTTTGAGTCTAGAAGCATAAAATTTTGCACAAGATTGATTTTGATTTTCCTTTTATATCAAAGGTAAGCTATGAGGAAGGATTTTTGAAAATGGACCCCTTTACGTAGCCGACCGCTGGCGGCACCAGCAGGCGACATGTCGCCGCGACACTACTGGTTTCTATGTATTTTTATGAAATACCTTCCGTAGCTAGCGACACGTTGGACACCAACTTGTCGCTACGGTCGCAACGTGTCGCTACGGTCGCAAAGTGTCGCTGCGGTCGGCTACGGAATGGTACCTTAAGGCCGTATCCTACCTCAGATTTTATCTCGCCCGCACCATACTACTCGCGACCTGAGTAAGAGCCAGACGGAGTGGGGTGCTAGCGGCTCTCAAGCCTCTAAAAGTGTAGGTAATTGCTTAACTTTTACGCTGAAAAAAAAAACATAAGACCTGCTTTATAGTTAGTTCAGTTATTATGCAAAGTTTTATGATCTAATTTGAAGTATTTTTTTGAATAACAGCGGTTTATAGTTCAGTTTAGAGGTAACTTTGTTTTTTTTTTGTCTATAGAGAAAATTGTATGTACCTAATCGTGTTTTTCATGAATCCTCAACTTTAACATATATTTATTTCAAAATTAATGCTGCAGTATTTTCGGCATAACGGAGGATCATGTTAAGCAATTTGAGGTAGTGTCAGGGCCGGATTTAATAGCGTGGAATTTTACGGAACAGACGAAAAAAATAATCATTTATCATTGTATGCCAATGTATCATTTTTAAGACCATCAACCCCGGACACGAAAAGGAAATTAGAAAAGGTTCCTTATGAATGTGAACTTTTTTTTAACCGACTTCAAAAGGACGAGTTTCTCAATTCGGCTGCATGTTATCTTTTTTTTTTTCCAATTACTCCGGCTATTTTGAATCGATTTTGATGATATATTTTTTGTTTGGTAGGTCATGGTTCAGAGGTGGCCCCATATAAATGTTATTAATTTTGCTTGGGTAGTTTTTGAGTTAGCTTCAATATTACGTATTTTTCCCCACTTAGTATATCTACACGATGTTTTAAGGAAAAAGCACTAAAAAGGGTTTAGTGATTTTTTTGGAAGACGGTTGTTTTTTTAAGGTTTTTATTATTTAAAAAATCAAATTGTGGAGGCCCCTATTTTGTGGAGGCCCGGGGCCATGGCCCCTGTTGCCCCGCCTTAAATCTAGCCCTGGGTAGGGTAGGGCCTTAAACACAAATACGTAACTATTAGATCATTGGAAAATTCTTGAAATGAGTCCGTCTATCTTCCTCATTAGAGTCACGGCCTCACGGGGTGCTTTACCGCTACAACTGGAATACTACTCACCCCACAAAAAATAACGCAACTACATGAATACGCATAGAACTGAGTTTTATGCTTTTTGCTTCTTTATGTATGAGCGAGAAGTTATTTTAAACTGACTTCTTTACAATTTCCATGTATTTGTAAACTTGATTGGAGGGAAGATTAATTAGGGCTGTCCACGATGTTGTTTATGGAAATCGGACTGAATGACACTTTTACAAGTAGAATATAATTGAATAAGAATAGAATGAGAATAATTTAATTGTTTAAAAATACACATACATTTTAATAATATGATGACACACCTATGATCAGATAAGTGCTAAAAACCTATGATCAGATAAGTGAGTGTGACAAGAACAGTGTTTTAGTAATTAAGTACTGAGGTTTTAATAATACTGCGGCTCCGCAGGATCCAGGTGTGCGATGAAGATGATTGTGAATGTCTTCTGCTCTTATTAAATTTTTGAAACGAAGTTCCTGAACGCGGCTTGCGGTAGGATTTGTGACAGGTAGAAATCGTCACGTAAGGAAAAACCGTTATGCCCTCAATGCGACTTTCTATCTCTCTTTCTATCATACAGGGTAATTGGTAATATGTCGGCAAACCATTAAGGGAATGCCACCATGAACCATTTTCGAGTAATTTAATATTTTAATTGTGGACGGCATGTCCTTATTCCCATGGAAGATGGGTAGGCCTTTAGTGTGGGACGCAACGTGTGTCGATACTCTTGCGCCATCCCATCTTCCTGGCTCGGCGTGCTGTGCTGGCGCTGCCGCTGCGGCTGCGGAAAACCTCAAGCGGCGAAAGTATAATAGCCTTATAGGCAATTATATTTTCGAGACGTTTGGGGTTGAAACCCTAGGGCCGTGGGGTCCGAGTGCCCATAGTCTGTTCAGTGAAATCTCCAAACGGCTGCTTGACACTTCCCGTGACCCTAGGGCTGGCTTTTACCTTGGTCAGAGGCAAAGCATTGCCATTCAACGCGGCAATGCCGCCAGTCTCTTGGGTACATTACCAGCCGACAGCGATGCGGAGGAATTTTTCGACGCCTTACTTTAGTTATAGTTAGTTAGTTCTTTAAGTTTTAGTGTTTTATGTAAATAGTTAGTTGTGTTATGTATATATTATCTAAAAATATTAAAAATTAAAAGACCTGTCATACGTGGAATAGATCACATATTTTAATTTACATAATTCATTTTAAAATATAAAATGTCAAATTGCTCAAAAAAATATAAAAAGTTAATTTAAAATTTTTGGCAATAAATAAATACATTCAAAATGTACAATTAGGTATGTTAAGTCCAAGTCATAATCTATCTGTTTATCTTACTAAATCTGTTTACACTCAAGTTAATTTTCCAATTTGTTTAACATATTTGTGGGGATGGCAGCCCTATTACAAGTAAGGCTAGACTACATATTTATGCCTTCAAAGGCCTGCAGAGGAAGATCTAATTACTTGTCAACTAACGGTTATTCGATGTTACTTAACTTGATATCTTGCAAGTCTGAGGCGCCATATTGGCGAAGTATCGACAGTTTGAATTTGTTCTGACTTAATTAATTGTTAGAGTTCAAGAACACCATTGTAAAATGGATGCCCATTTTAAAAGCAATTTTCCCTCTCTGAAGACACGTGTCGCGGGACATTTCGCCCCTTTTTCTTTCCTTGGGGGTAATGGGCCTCCGTTTGGGGTTATGTCCACGTTATGTTGGACTCCTACCAACTAAAACCTCACGGTGCCCTCCAATAATATGAGTCGGGGGACCGGGTGATACGCGTGCACCCCCGACTGGTACCTATACTCAATATATTTATTGCATTCCACAATGTGAACTTAGATGGCAAGTTTTACAAAGACAAGATCATTGTGAACCGTGTCGGGAACAACAAAATAGGAGAGAGAAAGAGGGTATCACCCCTCCATGCCTAGCGGGGCCCACCAAGCAATTCGTCCCTTAGTAAATAGCTGACATGGCTTAATTAGTAGATGCCATTTCTTAAAGAAGCCAAATATCTGTACCTAATACTTACCTAGTAGGAAGTCGGTAAACCGGATGTAGGTAAACTGTTATTTTTGCAAAAAATATACATGTATTGACCGAAGAAGCCATCCGTTCAACGGTGTTATAATAAAGTTTTCGACCTCATTTCCTGGGGCTATAGACTGTCGCTGATAGAGTAAAACTGAGGCAGTACTACATTGGCGTAATGTGGACCACATCAGTAACACAATGAATTTCCCTCTTCAAGGCAGATAACTCTTTTAATGCAAAGCATGCCTTTACATCAAACAGCAATAGTATTGGCCAGCATTACTTTCGATAGTGGTTCTGGTGGTTCACGAAATACATCAAAAATATTGCAGCATTTGCAGCAGTAGGTACATGACCAGGGTGGCAAGGCCATTTTGGAAATTTTATTGGATATTAATCTATTCGAGCCACATATTGCAGTGAAAATATGGCCTCCTTAGAAGTGCTAATGCTAAATTTTAGTATAGGTATGTAGTTATAAACTCGAAGTATTTTTTTCTTAACACTCCTAGGCCTCTGCTGATACACCGTGACCAAAGCGCAAGTCATGCGTTGAATATATAGTTAGAAATAAGTGTAGGTATAAATTACATACGCTGTTTTATTACAAGGCGAACATGGCTTTTTAAAACGTTCTGACCATTTTCTGAAAAGTTGGCTATGAATAATTTAATAATTCAATTTCAAGGAAGAATAGTTTTGAATATATCAACCACAGAGGAAAATAAAACGGACAAAATACATATTGCCAAATGTATGAAAATTGGAGCAATTTTTCACTTTGAGAAAAACAAGGTGGAAGATTCTACAGTTTTTAATGGTAGGTACATCATAATTTTGCTTTTATGTAATAGAACTTTTGTTGATGACCGCAAGTCCATTAACGTGCACTAAAATAATCTGCACGAGTTGCTATAACACAGCAGAATATCCCACATTGGTGTGTAGTATTTTTTTTTCCACTTCATGCAGCATTTTTGTACTTAGTTCCGACTGGCCTCGTGACTTACCCTGCGTCCTAACTGAAGGCGACTGTCACGCAAATACGCTATCGTTTACCTGAATAATAACGTACCTACAAACGCGACTTGAATGACCACGCGAGCATGTCATATTCATATAAACGAGCGTGAAGATCGCGTAGGTATTCGCGCGACAATTGCTTTTGGTTAGGTCGTTGTCTCAGACCAGATACAAAACCAAGACAGAGGGCCTAGACAAGTGACAATCGCTTCGAAAGCGTTTCGTATTTCTACAACGACTTTCAACAGGATTGACATAAGGTTTTCTATAGCTTATGTCAGTCCTATACATTTCTGCCTTTTTCATCATCGTTATCGCTGATAGAATCTCACTTTGTCTAGGGGCCTCTGAGCACTCTCAATAGAGACGTGAGGCCGGTTTCGTGAACATGTGTGCAGTTAGTGAAGTGTATTTTGATTGTAAAAGGAGAGCAGAGGTGAGAGAGAAGAGCGGAGGTGTAGTTTTGACATGCTTCACTGTATTTTTCGCAGCGCTCAGTCTACGTTTTTTATTTGGTCTGAGGACGTGGTCTGAAGATTTCCTAAAGTTTGTAGGCAAATGCTAATTACTTTGATCAAAACTAGAAACCCATCACATTATTTATGGATGAAGGAAGACCCGGTTCCTGAACGGGTCTAGTAATCTATTTGGTCGGGACATTGCGTTACTGAGTTCTATTCCGGTAATACTGGCGGAAGGGTTTTAAAACCCATAATTGCGGCTCATAACTGATATCAAGCTGAGAGGGTTGCCATACAACTGTTATATCTCTCAGTTAGAGTAAGACATTCAAGAATTATTCATTTTCCGGATTTGATGGAATCTTTGATCCGATGTATTGAATATAATGGAAGGTATTAAACTAAACCATTTTATAGACTTATATATACCAATATAGAGGGTTTTAGGGTTATCACCGTTATCCTGTAAACCACTGGTTTAGTGTCATTTATAGAACGTAAAATCAAAGGTTTTTTTTTTTTTTAAATTTCATTTTTCCTCTAGTGTATTTCACTCTTTCCCCTATGTGCTATGGCAATGAACTTGCGTCTCAACACGGGCGGGGGGCGCGCGACGTGACCTGACCGGCCGCGAGCGCGACCCATCCCTCAGTTAGTCAGCTGTTTTGGTAGCGAGCACGGTGTCGGATAGAAACATTTTAAAATATTTTAATAAAAATAACGTTTCTTTTTTGTTGTTACTCGGTCATTTATTTTTATGTTTAAGTCAACTACCCATGGTTTGAGTCACAACGGTGTTTACGCTTACATCCTGTATGTACAATATTTAGTCAAAATACAGTGTTTAATTCTTAGTTGTTTAGTGCATTTAGTCAAGCAGCCCACAATCCATTATTATTACTATAATCGTAAACTAACTGCCACTTTTTCACACTTTATAATACAATTTATGAATGAAAAGTTTACACGCGCGTGAGTCGATTTTATCATAACTTAGTACATTCGTTAAACTAACTTTGTACGTAACCGCATACCTTCGAATAGTTATTTAACACTAATACATATTCACACATTCGCTCATTAACTGAGTTAATAGGGTGTGAACATTCTGTTATGATTTATTGGTCTATGTTGATGATATTATGTTGAGATTATGTGTTGACAAGCTCAAGTTTTATTTTTTTTCGGTTTTCTCTGAAAGTAGTTGAAAGTGTCATCGGCATGAGATTCCAGAGGCCCTAGACAAAGTGACATTCTATCAGCGATAACGATGATGGAAAAGGAAAAAATGTATTGGACTGACATAAGCTATCGAAAAGCTTATGTCAATTCTGTTGAAAGTCGTTGTAGAAATACGAAACGCTTTCGAAGCGATTGTCACTTGTCTAGGCGCGGTTCGAACTTGGCAAGTAACGATCAGATTTTACAATTTTATATTTTACTACGATCACCCCTGCTTCGCACGATTAAATACATACGACTTGACAAAACATCGACATTTCTTTATTGTAAATAAGTTTTATGTAAAAATATTAATGTAGGTAAGTATTATACCAAAATCATCTGCCTAGCCTTTTCCCAACTATGTTAGGGTCAGCTTCCAGTCTAACCGGATGCAGCTGGATACCAGTATTTTACATGGAGCGACTGCCTATCCTCCACAACCCAGTAACTGGACAATACGATACCCCTTGGTAAGACTGGTTGTCAGACTTTTACTGATTGACTGACGACCCATAATGACTGTAAAAGATCCACGAATGACAGTCGGGAACAACGGTTTAACATGCTTTCCGAGGCACGGAGGAGTCTCGGTATGTAAAGATGGTGACTAACTGTGTAAATAACTAACTGTGTTTAAACCCATTTAAATCATCATCCTGTCAGTCACTGTCATTTTCAAACAATTGACAGGAACAAAAAGGATTTTTAAAGGAGATCATTCACCGTCAATACATTTTTGGGCTATATGGGAAAGTGCCGCCTAAGTTAATATATTCCGAAAGAGTACGTTTTCTCCTAATTTTTTATTACTACAAGCTATTACTTTAATTGCATTACTATTAATTATTTTAAGCAAAACATACTGAAAACAGAATTTTTCAAAATCGTATAGGTAACAGCGCAGGGAATTGCCCTACAGATTTGCTCTGACAGTGAAAAGTGAAGAGAATAACATGTTCTACCGGAATATATATATATTTTTTGTTTGCCACTTTCATTATTAAGCCGAAAAAGAATGATCTCATTTGTGTAGCGCTAAACGTATTTAGTGATTTATGGGTGCAGGCAAGCTACCTTTAGCACAAGCATTTAAAGCTCACAACACATATTGATTTTTTTTAAAGTCATCTGTAGACTAATCCAATACTATTTACCACTCCTTCTGCCTACCCTCTTAACTCTAAAGCCGTGACACACAGTCGGTAACGCGATAGCCCGATACTGCTCGATGGACAGCCGCACCGCAGTTTCCCATCTGTATCAGTTACAGCTCCCATGCCAACAGACCTGTGTGTTTACAGCCTTGTTTGTTACTTTGCTGGTTAAATGCAGTGGATTTATTCACTAGGATTTTATCGATTTTGTAAATAAAGGTAAGAAGGATTTCAAGGTTCAAGGTTTTCACGACTATGGGAATCAATCAATCTGCCTAGCCTTTTCGCAACTATGTTGTGGTCGGCTTCCAGGCTTACCGGATGCAGCTGAATACCAGTATTTTACATGGAGCGACTGCCTATCTGACCTCCACAGCCCAGTAACTGGACAATACGATACCCCTTGGTAAGACTGGCTGTCAGACTTTGACTGACGACCCATAATGACTGTTAAAGATCCACGAATGACAGCCGGGACCAACGGGTTAACATGCTTTCCAAGGCACGGAGGAGTCTCGGTATGTAAAGATGGATCCATCCACAGACCAACCCCGGCAAGCGTAGCTTAACTTGATGGATCGACCCGTGCGGCTGTTATTACTTAGCCACGAGCTCCTCCCACGACTATAGGAATATGGAGGAAATTAAAAATTACCTTGGTTAGAATACAGTATAAATGTCACCTAATAATTACATAATAGACAAAGTACCTCTTCACTGTGCATCATCATCATTCTCCTGGCCTGCCTAATCCCAATTTATTTTGTGATGGGCGCAATTATGCCTTTGCCTTCCATACTTTTCTATTAGTCGTCATCTCGGTAATCACCACATCCCGGTGCGCCCTTCAGGAAAATAATTATGAACTCGCTAGACTCCAGAAGTGTAGAGGTTGGCTGCAACTTTTTTCATATGCCTTATAGCCTTGTTTTAGATGCATTTATAAAAATCATTTCAAATCCTTTCAATCTATTCGTAGGCTTTTATATATTTTGCGTAAAATTTCGCTTTTCTTCATAGTAGGCAGTCACTACCAATAATCAAAGTCAAATAATTTATTTCAAATAGGCACATTAAAGGCACTTTTGAACGTCAAAAACAAGGAAATAGAACTGATTCTAGTTGCCCTTTCCAAAAGGTAGTTTTCGTATGGGGAAGAATGGGCAAGAAATTCCACCGTTACTCTTTTAAAAAAATGTTTGTAATCAGATTCTGCAAAACATACTTTGAGCATCTCTAGCAAAAATATATCTCATAAAGATATTACTCTCTAACATAAGCATCAGCCCTTGCAATCGATTTCAATCTGCGAATTAAAATCCCTATTTATACTCGATTTTATCAAAACTAACTATCGATTCAAAATATCTATCGACTAAATTCTCCGTTGGAATCGCCTTTGAATAATAAACAGCTTACATTTTGTAACTGCTCATATCAGATTTTGTTTGAAAATACGCAAAATTTTCTAGACGTTGTTTATATTCTAGTTTAGCAGTAAATATTGTTGCTAAATTGATTTAGTCGAGGTTAATCGAGTAAGGTATTCGATTTAGGAGAGATTTGAGGCATGTCCGTCTGTTCCTACTATCATATATATCCCGTTAATTCCGTCAGTCTTCTGAGCAAGAGTGAACAGGCATCTTCTGGGCATGCTTGGTCCATCGTAGATCTAATTTATCGAAAGCTATCAGCCTGATAGAAAGTTATCACGCGAAATCGAATCTATTCACAAAAATTAAAAAAGTCCAGGATTCTATTGATTTTATTCTCTCTCGGCTAACTAGCAAATAGTACACCACTGAATTTCGTGACGGAAAACATCGTAAGGATCGAACTTGATATACATTTATCTGGAATTGCCAAAATGCATTAAGAAAGCGTTGATCAAAGTCAGGCATTTTCCCTCTGCAGTGAAATAATTACAGGGCGCTATTATTATTTATTTAACAGCCACTAAACGTATCTAATTAAACGATCGTTAAATCTGGAAGTTAAAGCTCAACCTTTAATGTATCCGCTATTTATCTCAACGCGTTAATTGCATAAAGTTGACTGAGGGAACTTAACGGTGCTTTGTGAACAATACTATTACTTCTTATGAACTTATGAGTCGTATGCACTGTTTTATTACCTTTACAAGATTACTAGTACTACCTATTACTAGGATACTTAGGTATCTACTAGGTAGGTATATAATAACAATCTTAAATTCATTTACTGATAGACAACGCACAGCCTTAACTCAATCATTTGGAAACTCATCCCCTAAGGGGGTAAGGGATGAAAGTTTGTATGGAAATTCCTCATTTTTGAAGTTGATGTAGCCGTTGGTACTTAGATTTGTGTTTAAAAGTTAGCCGTTTGGACGTTTTTGGAATCTCCTGTGAAGTTGAAAAAGGTTACACATTGTCAAACTCATAAATGTAAGTGATTTTATTGGCTGTTGTAAGTTTGAGACAATCTTTCAGCAAATTGTATCCGTTCCTTAGCAAAATATTTTTAAAACAAATTAGAACAATGAGCCCGATTCTTTGTATTTGTTAGCGCATGACAGTGTATGATCTCACGCGTATCACGAAGAAAATCTTAGTACAGTAAGTGAGAATCGATAAACAATCGACTAATCTTGTACAGTGGCACATCACTATCTGAATCCCACACGCATCGTCTCAAGATGTAAGTATGTCAAATGTATGCGTCTGAATTATGTATTTGACTACTGTAGTTGTGACATAAACATACATATGTTTCAATGTACTGTATTTGAATTGAGAAAATCGATTTGGTGGTAACGGATTTAAATTGAATATTGTTTTGAAGGAAATTGATTTCCATTAGACTGTCAATTTGTATGGAACATCGTTCTCGTCTTCTTTATTTTGTATTGATGGATAGACTCTAGGAAGTAACCGTTTTACCGTCTTTCATGATGAAGAGCGATGAAACGTATGAGGCTAATCTAGAGAAATGAGTACTTATAAATGTTGATGAATACGGGGAAGGGCACTAAAGTAAAGATTTAGTTTATTTATTTATTGGAGATGGAGGGATGGTGTGTGGGATGATATATAAATGAAAAGGGAGTGAATGATGGCGTAAATTAAGTAACTACCTTATCCGGACGAGGCAAATAGAATCAGCTCTATTTCTTTGTTTTTGACGTTCAAAAGTGCCTTTTATGTGCCTATTTGAAATAAATTATTTGACTTTGACTTAAATGTAAAGGAGACTACAAAGTAGGTATCAATCAATCTGCCAAGCCTTTACCCAACTATGTTGGGGTCGGCTTCCAGGCTAACCGGATGCAGCTGAATACCAGTATTTTACATGAAGCGACTGCCTACCTGACCAGTAACTGGGCAATACGATACCTCTGGGTAAGACTGGTTGTCAGACGTAACGGCGTAACGGAACAAAGATCCACGAATGACAGCCGGAACCAACAGCTTAACCTGCATTCCGAGGCACGGAGTAGTCTCGATATGTAAAGATGGTCACCCATCCACGGACCAACCCCTGGAAAGTGTAGCTTAACCTGATGGAATGACCCGTGCCGCTGTCATTACGTAGCCCCTTTCGACCTGCTCTACAAAGTAGGACATTCTGAATATTCTCTCGAAAACCCGGTAAGGATTCAGAGACGCCTAGAAACGTGATGCATCACGTTTTCAAGCCCCAGTAGGGCACAGCATTATCAGGAGCACAGTAATGCACAGAGGCACGTCTTGCTGTTTGAAGGTTACGAATGCGTGCAGAGAAATTACAGGCATCAGGCACACGAGAAATTCCAACTTCATCTTTACAACGTATAGGTAATCCCCTTGGTGTTACAATGTGCGTAATATTTCGCATGTAACTAGAAATAGTGTTATGGCTGTTTAATACAACATTCTATTAGATAATCCTACATCAATGCAATAATTACTCATAATACGGCTAGTCGGAAATCCTAATAACGGTCGGTAACTAGTAACTACAGCGTACATAACGTCTAGTAACCGCACAACACTGATGCATAGTGTTTACATATTGTTTAGGAATGGGGAACAGAGAGCCGTTAGTACCACTTATTACAATGTTGCGGCTTCTTTGAAGTACCTAGGTACCCTTGACTCAAGTTGAGATAGAATGTTCCAAAAGTTCGTTACAAATATCATCCAGTGGCTGCAATTTCAGTATCGGAGCCTGCAAAACGGTGGGCAATGGCAAGAATGTGTGGCGGCATCTACATCGCCACATGCGAGCTACGCATCAGACTTGACGTCACACAAAATTCTGCATCGCGCAATTAGAGTTTACCGCGCGATCGACATATATACAAGATCCCGACATCAATCCTTGGGCAGTGGCCCGCCAGACACAACACCCTGGTCGGAGGATCCTCCCTTTTCTATAGACGATGAGTGGAATTCACACCCTGTTCCTCATAGCTCTAAAAAGTTTTCCTTGAATTTGAGTTGTTCACACGCCATGTAACATTTCATGATGCCCACCGGAGCGACCCATTGATCAGATAGAAAAAGGGAACAGATTAAAATGCCCAATGATTCCAGAAAACGTTGAAAAACTAACATGGCAGTCCACATGCAAATGTCAAATTCATTAAGAAACAACTTTGTATGCTCACAATCTAAATATGGCGAATATTTCACTCACACGCCTGTTAAATGGTTTAATTATGTAAATAACATTACGTAGCACAATGATCGCCTCTGTTGCTGCCCGTGACGTCATAATAAAATGCGTGATAGTGCAACGAACTAATCGCATGCTATTTACATGTTTTTCCTCGTGCAAAATTGTTGATTTATATCGATTTCTCTTTCTAACTTCGATAGTGATTTGCTTGTGAGAAGAAAATTATTCTCATTAACTAGCTGTGCCCCGAGGTGTGGGTAAAGTTATGAGTTTTTAGCGATAAAATTACCTTTAGTATCGTCTTCTAAGGAGTTGTTTCGCTCCTTGATTTTCTCTTAGTTCGATATATATCCTCCACGAAATTGTACCGAATAGATCGATTGGTTATCTCGCACAATTATAATCCTGAACAACAACTCTGACGTCGCAATAAACATGGCCGCCCATAAGTCTGGGCCCAAACAGTATAACCAACATAGATGTACCGTCGAAACGACAAGAAGAAGATGAAGAAATGTGACAATTATTCACCTAAAGCTTAAATATGTAAGCGGCTGCCGGGTCATTCATATCATACTTATAACCTACTGTAATACGAAGATTTGCTACTAATCTCCCCAAACTGTTTCATTGTGTTCACACAATGAAATCCACAGTGCAGATTAGCTAGAACTTATAAAATTTCCAGCTAATCAGCACTGGCCGAATCTAGAGGAGAGGAACTGGCGATTGATGAAAGCTCAAGAAAGCGCAATCCGTGTGGCGACATACTCATATAATGAAATTCGTGTCAAACACACGGTAAACAGCTCTTACTTTAATAACAGATGATAATCCACTACAAGATAATCGCTAGAACAATTTACTCCAATTTCCGCCTCTGATACTCTAACAAATATCTTCGCTGAACGACCACGCCACCAATAAATCGATGCAACTACACGAGCCATTGCTTCGATTATACCGATTATTAAGCAAAACACTCGGACGGAAACATCGAGATCATCACCCGACAAAAACTGCCATATCTCATGCGCGTGCGCATATAAAGAGACGCGCTACATAATTTTCTACGCATTACCGACTAATTACAAACGTCAAGCGAAAAAATAAACGTTTTTATCGTGAGGAACTACTGTACATCGCGTTTGAATTAACAATCAAATGAAAACCTACTTTATCAATACTTAGTAAAGTTGTGTTTCAAATAAGTGCTGCCAGATGCAGCATCTTAGGCGTTAAGCTAATTAGACACGATCAGGTGATAACACTATGGTAGGCAATTTAATAATGAGATGATTTATGGCTTTCTATAACAAGTTGTTTGTTTAGGAATTAAAGAAGATTACAATAGCAATCATAAAACCTTCCACATGAATGATTCACGTCATCTTGTCACGAGAAGTGTTGCAAGCGCAAGCAATACTATACAAAAACTGTTGAATGTTTAGAATTTTAGTTTGTTGCAACTGCAAGCAACTCTGGATCCTAAGTTGTCCCAGGTAATGTTCTTACATTCACAGAGATTATGAATCTCACCTGGGTTCCCTACTTGAAATCGAATGACGAAAGATCGAATAACACTTGCTCGAAAACTTAACTCGATAGTACTCGAAATCGATAAATTATGAGCGCGACAGTTCTCTATCTCGATGCATCAAAATCTCGAATAACTATAAGCTCGAATCCCCGGCAGCACGAAGGCCCATTATCTTGAAACATCATTTCTCGAACGTCCATCGCCTCTTAACTGTCTCTGGCTCATTGTAAGGATTTTTATTTTAGTACAATATAATGAAATAATATATGCGTAGAAATATAAATCAAATATGTAAGTATAGGCATGAATATACGAAAATATGAATATAGAAAAACCACTAGCAGTTGGTGGTCAAACAGCTGTTCACCTGACGACAATTGAATATGCTGTGGACGATGGTGAACGCATGAACCTAACCTATTTATACTAATGACTTGAAAAATATCAGGGTAATGCTATCGGGATACGTACAGACCGCCAAAGAGTCTCCGCTTTATTCCTTTTCTCCATGTGGGAATAAAAAGTTGCTGAAATGAGCACAAATTACATTCGTTTGAGCTTTTTGTATCCTTGATTATTGCGTAAATTCTTCAGACTCGTGTTTCTCTGGCTTATCGCCAGGCTCCGCTTAGATTACTGTGAATGTTACATTTATGTAACAGATACGGAAATTCAGATGTAAGTTAAGTATGCATGTATACAAGTTAGCTATTTGTAATATTTTTCCAAAACTAGATGAATCTTAAAGTATTACGTACAGGCGTTGATTTCTCAAAATAAATATGCCTTTATCCATAGTTGGGTTGTGTTCACAGAAGAAAATCTTTAAATTCTCCGATTAAAAATTATTCAAAAGAATAGCATGATTGTTTCGGTTATCTGTTTTTGTTGTATTTCAATTTGAATTCACAGTAAACCAAATTCGTCACTAAATCTCTTATCGGTACCGTTCCAAAGTTCGCGTTCATCCAGATAAATGAAACAATAGCTATCAGAACATGGCGCTATTATTGTAACAAAATACTATGCAATTCATCATGGAATCACTATGCAACGTATTTTAACGCCAGATAGTATCCGTCTGCTGTTCCGGTGATTATTCTCTGTGACCGGCACTATTAGCAAGTAGTATGGTCGTGGACACAAGTGTTGGATTGAAAGATATTTCTTTCTGGTATGTACAGTTCGATTTCTAGCTTTAGTAGAATCAAAATTTCCAGTTTGGTGGTAAAATCTTCGAAATTGGAAATGGATTTTGCATAAGCTTTTGACACGATCAGTTATATTGCAAATAGTCTTTTGGAATTTCCATTTATGTTAAATTGTGGCAATTTTTTTTTTACTTCTCGTATTTCAAATTATTATGATAAACAAATTAAATATTATCTAGTTTAACTTTTTTTGTCATTTAAACGGTGTACAATACAGAGTATTCTATACATCTTCTTCAAGCTTTGCAGCAAGAAGAAAATAACGCGTAAGTAGCTTTTTAAAGGTATATGCTGTCATGGTCTTCCTTTACTATAGTGTTTTTGTAATTCGTTTCCTGAAAACCAATTTTGTCAGTAAGAGCTGTCAAATTCAAAACACTTTAGATTTCAACTGTACCTGTCAGTTAATAATTAGTATGGCGACTGCAATCTCGTACGATAGCGTGATATAATACTACAATCTCGTACGATAGCACTATATTTTTAACACTTAATTATTCGTTTAACTACATATATATTTTATTACGAGTTAACGCTAACTGCTGCAGTTTATGACAAAAATGTTACTCTATGAGACGTTTAAGAGGTTTCTTAATGTGCTTGCTGCGAATTTTAACAAGGCGTAGACCTGTTTTTCGCTATATTTAGTCAAGTTTTCATAGGATTATTACCGCATTTACAATAAGTTATGTTATGTGATGAGTGAGAAGAATTATAAATAGAGACAATGGAGGTCAACAAAAAAAACGTTATGTTCAAGTAGTATTAGACGAGGCTGATGGAAGCTAACTAGCGTTTCAGCTTTTGAAAACAATAGCAAAAATACAATTGGAAAGATTTGAATAGTTAAGCGGTAGAAGAGACCTCTGGTGACAAACTTTGGAAAACGAAATAACTAGCATCCGAACAACCACTCTTAGGAATAAATGGCTAATAAGTGGATGCTATGTGTTTAACTGTTTAATATGTTTTTATCCAACTGCCCTAGGAGGAGGGTAATGTTTTTCGAGGGGATGTATGTATTTATTTACGTAGGTATGTCTATTTCGGGTGACCACTGAAAATCAGCGCGTGGGTCCCCATAGCATCATGCTCAGTGGAAGCCTTCTTATTACAGTCATGACGTGCCAGCAGCTGCCGACTATTTTTGTTTTGTACTCGTGATATCTTGTGTGTTTTATTTAATTGTTCTATTCTAATATAGTTAATTATCTTTTACTTTGCACATGTTTATGTGACAAATAAACTTATTTTACTTTCTATTTATTTGGCACGCTTCTGTAGCCTAAACCGCTTGATGGATTTTAATATATGAGGTGTCTTTATTATTTGCCAGTTTGTTATGTAAGTAAGCATAATGTTCTTTTATTTGTTTCAGCGAGGGACTGTTTACTTGTCCGGTCAACGCGTCGCCCGTTGATTACGCGAAGGTAAGTTTCAAACAAACTAAATACCGACTAAAAAAAATCTGCGGTTATTGGCGTTTGTCATTGGTAGTGTGGGTTCGGTTTTTGTATTGAAATATCTTAGAACGTACGGCAATATCAATACTTTTTTTTCTATCCCAAATCCTAATTTGTTTTAAACAAGCAAACACTCCTGGGTATTTAAATTGACACATAAACAATACTCCAATAAGCGCAGTGCCTCCATCAATCCCTATTAAACTATACTACTATCGGATGCGCACGCGCCGACACAGCACGCGGGTGGTCGCACTCACTACGCGGTTCAACCAGCTGTGGATAGATGGCGCTGTTTACAACTTGTGGTCAAACATAGCTTGTTACAAACGAAACTTTAAAACTTATTTTATTGACTCGTAAAAGTACAAGCTTTCTTAGAATACGCTGTATAAACAATTTTAATTGTTACATAAAGTGATTATGTAGCTTGTACAAGCTTCGGTTTGTATAACTCCACGTTGTGGTGAAAATCTTAGGATCTGTTAACTCTCATACACCAACAAAACAAAGATATTTCAGTAATTGGAAATAATAGGTAAATTCTACAACCATAAATATGAATTCTTATGAAAACATTCCACTGCATCGATTTGAAAGAATTCAAATTCCTCATCATTACCAATCCCATAATGTATTACCGCCGCCCGTGAGGATATTCAATGTTCACAAGAAAGAAAATGAGCATTAAAATTGCAGTTATCTCAAGTAGATCGGAGTAGCGCGCGCGCTCACACACGGTCAATTTCAATTTCAATTACTTGAATTACTTTGGAATATGATATGAAAATTGTTTTTCATGAAAGAGGAAGTAGTTGGTGATAATGTTTTGATAAAAATGAATAGAGAGTTTGTAAAAAAAAATCGGTACACCGTAATTATTATTATTAACAAAAATGTTACCAAAAAGACTGGACACGATGAAAAAGCATTTGATGCTCGGAGGAAGCTCATAAGTTAATTAACTCGTACAGTGTAGGGAGATGATAAAAATAGTTTGATCAAAATATTATTCTTAAAAGTTCAATGAAACAATTTCTTCGTGAACAATAATAGATATTCGTAAACATTGAACACGTGTCTCTCCCGCAGTCTGCCATAACAAACGATCCTGGGGGGATACTTGCGATTATGTCGATAAACCTATAAACACGGTTTCAAAAGAGTCAGGGACCCGCACCGATACTTGCGCAAGCCAGCCCGCATCGCTGAGCCTGTAGCTATAAATTCGTCCCTAGTTAATCTAGATCGGATCCAGCCGTCCCTTGCTGTCCTCCCTGAGTGACGCCCTAAGCCAAGGTCCATACTTAGCCCACAGGGGGTGCCTCCTTAGCGTGTAGACGCTTTATTATGCCCTGCCTGGAGGCCTATTTATTGAAGCACCCACAGAAAAGTTCAGTTAAGCAGCCGACAACCTCCTAGGTTAAATAGCGAGATGACATTCCCAAAAAAAAAAAAAGAGTTGGCGACTTATAACGACGTAGATGTTGGCCCTGAAAAGTTAGGAATAATACGATATGGTATAGAAATAAAATTTGTACACCATTTTAATAAATTAAAAAAGGATATTGAGAGTACTGTCTTGAGAGAAATCTTTGAATGAAGTACCAACCATTTGATGACGATAAAGTTTTAGCTTTGGAGATTAGAGACCGGCACCCTTATAGCGTAACACACTTCCAATCACAATACGAGAGTTTGAATAATATTGCTAATCCATCGCTTCATAGGAATGAAAAATTCGTCTGCTCAATAACATAACATAAATAACGCAATGAACGTGGGTGAAATGTCGAAAAAAAAGAACTCATTGCGATCAACCAATAATAATATACTAATAATAAACCGCAGGCAAAATAGAATTCCTTGATTACGTTTTTTTTTTAAATTCTCTTAAATACATCTTATTATATTTTAACAAGAATACGTGTCAAATGTCAATCATCGGATTAGTTAGATTCATACACGCAGGCAAAAAAACACGGTAAAAAATTACACAATTCAAAACAATGTCTTGTAGCCAAGAAATTATCAAATTCGGCACAGCACCCAAATTACAAGCACCGCACATATCGCGGCGAATCAACCGTAATCGATCGTTTAAACATCGATTAAACACCAATTGCGCCTACAAAATCAAAACAAGATGATTTCGCACGCAAAATGCGCGGACGCACTATCTATCCCCACTTTCCAAACGAATTTCAACCATACGTATTGAAAATAAAGTCTAAATTACCAAAAATGCAGTCTTCACGGATTGGTGTCACTCACCTCTTGCGACGACCTTGCAATGCTAACCAGTCACGCGACAATGTTTTTGTCTCTCTCTCTCGGATTATGTCCGGTCGTAAAGTGGTGTTGCTATCTCCTTCTAACAGTGCAAAGCTGTACGGTTGTTTCACTATACGTTTTGAGCTAAGGAGCGTTGCGGACGTCTTGTGATTAGTTCAAGCTTTTGAAAGTAGATGGCACTTCATGGATATTGAATGAGAAACAGGCGAATTGGAGAAACCTAAGAATTTTGTTGAGTGATTGATTTATTCTTAATGGATTACAAAGGTGTGGCACCAATACCAATAACCGTAATTAATAAGTAACAATATTTGACATAAATATACTTACAAAAAGTTTATTGAAATATGTACATAATATATTGTATCATTTATGCTTTAACTAATTTCTGCTATCCATTCACTTAGTTTTTTTCAAGGGCTTTTTTCTCAGACATACAATTTCCCGTACTGTGTTCTTATCAGACTGGGCTTTATACATTATGATATGGAAAACAAAGCTGATATTTATTAAACTTAAGCTTTGCGAGTCGTTATAGGGATTATAATATTTAGTCACCAAAACACAAAAAAAAATCATAAGTACCTACTCATACCAAATGTATAAACTACTATACTATAATCTCCTCAATAAAGCTCCATTAAACATCAACACAGTAATGTCCATCTTGCCTCCGTGTGTCAGACCGGGCAATCTTACGGGTGCGCGGGCGCAGGGCGTGAGAACCGGCGCGAGTGAGTGCGGAACAATGGCGCGATCTATGATCCATTGGATAATAACATTGCTGACTTGCTGCTGAAATTGCTGGGAGATGGAGTATCTTACTTTTTTATAGTATATTATCTTCCTACAGATGTACTTAGATTGTTATTTGACATACAGACGGACGGTGTTAATACTCTGTGATACTTATGTATGCATTAAAAGATTTCACAGGTATATTTACTTTTCAAGGATTTTTATTTAGTTTAAATACAAAGCCATCTTTTATTTTTTACCATGACATTCTCAACATTTTGTAAGGCCGGGGATATTTTTGGCTTTTCAGTAGGTATATAAGGTTTCATAGGATTATATAAGTAGGTAGTTCAGTCCACATTTTTTTTGTTTTTTTTAGCAATATTATTTATTATATATTTTTTATAATAATAATTAACAATCCGCACTACACCCTCGCTGCTTAGGGCTAGAAACCACAGATATATTTAATTAAATCTATTACCTACCTTTTTTATGCAATACAAGACGTTGGACAAATTCTTCTCATAACAATGCAAAGTTCCCTTCAAAATGGTTGAGCTGAATGGTGCTGATCCTTGCGTCATGTTCGTGAACGGGCGCCGTCAGTTGTGACTGGTCATCTCTTAGCTGCCATGGCTTATTTTAATTTTTGAATTGTTCTTATTTTATAATTGCGGACGCTTTTAACGTGCTTTCTACATTGTTCTCACATGTATAATTTCAACATGAATGATGTAACCATTATATTGTAGCAATATTTTGATTTAAAAGAGTGTCCATGGAGTTTCTTGCCCGTTCTTCTCCATAGGTACCTTCTACGCTTTGGAATGGGCAACTAGCTTCATATTTCTGACTGACTGACTCCTTGAAAATTCAAAAGTGCCTGTAAATGGTTTAATTGAAATAAATGCTTTGAGTTTGAGTTTGAATGCAAGTTTAAACATATGTGAGCAATATGTTCGTAAATAACCGTAGCATAACTTTGAGTTTGTCATTGTCAAACGTCGTGGTAATTATTGTTTTATGACATAACAAAGACCAATAAATGTCACAGTCACAGACTCTCAGATACGAGATATTATGTCACGCTGGGAGTGGTAACTATAGAATTTGTAACGGAACGTTTGAGAACATGCTGTAACTATTGATTAATGATTTAAGAAGATATTAAAGTAGGGACTAGGAGAGTAACACTAAAGGGCCATCTGTAAATTACGTCACACGTTAAAGGGGAGGTAGGGGGGTCAACAACCTGCCAGGGTTGCGGAATAGTCCGAAAGGGATACCGGGACCCTGGCAACAGGCAACTGAAGGAACACGGGTGGGTTTTAGTCAGTAAGAGTCTGACACGCCCTTCCGCTCCGCCCAGAGCGGGAGAAGTCATATGATGACTTCCCACACAAAAAAAAAAAAAAAAAAAAAAAGTGGGGTCAACAAAGTGTAATATCGTGTGGCAAAGGGGTACGAGTTTGCTTCGTGACGTCACATGTATAACTCTAAAGTATTAAACAAATAAACTCTAAACTTCAACTCTTAACGAAAAACATTAAAATATGATCAACTCTATCAATATTATTCTAAGTTCTAATCAAATTTATTATAAAATTGCAATTCAAAAGTGCCTGTCTGTGCAAATGGTCTAATTAAAATATGAAAATGCTTGTAGTTCAGTTTATGACTATTTGTGACAAGGACGGGGAAGCACTCTAAATATCATGAAATATGTGTGACGTAAGTAATTTATGGATGGACCCTATAGAAAATTGAGGGCAGCACTCGTTTTTATTAAATCTGGCGTTACCTACGATCGTCCTCTCCGAGGCAAGGGTCATGAATGTAAAGAATATGGTAGATACCCAGTCCACAGACTGAACCTCATTAATCGGACGATTAGCGCGATCGATAACCAGAATTCGTGAATCATCCACGAGGTCCTTACTATCAAAGTCAACATCCTCTATGACCGGTCATTGTAGCGGTCAAATGGAATCTCTCAGGTTTTAGGGTTCCGTACTGAAAGGGTGCCAACGGGAACCTATTAATAAGGTTTCGGTGTCCGTCCATCCGTCCTTCTGCCACGGCCACAGGGCTGTACTACTATGGTCGCTATAACAACAAAAAAAAATTAAAGAGGTCCCCCTATATGGTACGTGTTTTTTGGGCGTTCTCTTGTTTTTCTAAAGTATTTAAATAAAAAAGGAGTTTTAAATATTGTACGGTGGTACGGAAAACTTAAGAATTGCACATAAAATTTTCCATTTTTTAAATGGGTTCACGCAGTCGTCAACCTAGGTGGTTGTCGGCTGCTCAACCGGACATGCCTTTGGTGCCTTAATAAATTAAGGCTCCGTGGTAGGGCAATAAACTTATAATATATTATTTATAAACCCGAGGTTGGGGGTGTTTTACAGCAGAATCGAAAAAAACGGAACAGCTTGCCACAAAAAAACATTTTTGGAAAGCTGTTCCTTTTATTTCGAGTTTTAAAATGTCATATTATTTATTAATAATCAAATACCATATAATACAATAGCAGATTGGACGGCGATCCCATAAGTAGACGCTTTGCTTGCTTCCGCTTCGATCTTGATTCCTGGGGATCAGACTTGCAGATTTTGACACACACACATAGCACAGTGACTACTCATGGGCGATTATAAACTCCTAAAATACTACCAACAACATCACGTAATTTCTTCAAACATGAAGTCTCAGCAAATATTATTTACCCACGGAATTTAAATAACCCAGACGGTATCAGGTGTCATTATAAAGAGATAGGAGTAGGTATTCTTTTGTTATTATATGCATATCGACTTGTTTTTCTGATCAACAAACTTGAATATGATACGATGGATGGATATAAGCAGTTTTATATCAATATTTTTTCTGTTTATAAATAGGCTTTACGCGTTATTTATTATTGGGGCTTAAATTACCTAAGTTTATAGGTTTGGTTAACGCTTCCAGTTAATAAAAAAAAACTATTTCGTTCAGAAATGACGTTTATACAAAATGCCTGTTTAAAAAAGAAAAAAATATAATGAATAGACCTCAAATGACGCTTCCTTCGTCACACAACGAAACCGAATATTCTAATTCCCATGGACATCAGAAAAAAACCCTATCAGATCAGATCACACGGTTATTAACATTAAAATCAAAATAATAGATAAACTTCACAAAGGAAATTTGACCCACAAAGGGATAGCCATTGCGTACAATAGGACCAAATAGTTCTCTATTCACCCCTTTTTTGAGTTTGAAGAGGCGTAATGATGTAGTTCGGTATAAACTTGATTTCTAATCTATCAGCGATGCGTGAAAAGGAGTTGTGTTTTATTTTGTGTTGTTATCTCCTTCCCTTATGTAGATAGGGTTAACGATACTTCAAGCAATGTATGGCTGAAATGGGGTGGATTTTAATGCACGCAGAAGCCCTCTTCTCACAAACAAAGTCTTCGCAGTGGTGGCCCAGTGGTAACGGCCGCAACTAACGAGTTTTAGTTGCAGGTTATTTTGTGAAAATTATTCCATCACCACAGCTCTCAAAACGGTTAAACCATGTCGGGAGAATGGGAGCGGGAGTCGGACTTTTGTGCGGTGTGTCAGATTTTTACTGACTAAAATCGACCCGTGTTCCTTCAGTTGCCTGTTGCCAAGGGTTCCCGGTATCCCTTTTGGACTTTCTCGCAACCCGGGCAGAGGAAACCATATCCTAGAACCAAAATTTCGAAAACATTTGACATCCACCAACCCGTACTGGGCTCGCTTGGTAGATTACGGACCTTTCCCTCTCACAAAGAGTAGGCCTGTGTCCCAGCAGTGGTAACATTATAGGCTGATTATGATCACAAAGCTTGTTCATTCCTTGATTTCAGACAGTTACAAGTCCAGGATATCTCATAATAGTTTTCTATCTTGAAACAACATACGTGCCAGTAGTATTATTCCTATTTGTATCTATTAAAACATATATTATCTATTCTTTGTATTCAACACAAGATCGATCCTCGAATGCATACGATGCATATCTCATAAGTCATAGAGACATGCATTCTCAAGCGATCACATATTATAATATGCGTTCTATGGCGTTTTGTATAGCAGCATTTAAATTAAAGATTAATCTGTGTAAGAAAATAATGCTCGCAGGATCACTGACCTCGTTTTGTAAAGACCCAATTTGGACATATTCAAAATGAATAAGGGTAAGGTTTCATTAGGGCGTTGTATTTCGGGTTGCATCATTTCTGTAATCGATGCTTTAAATTGAGTAATATTTATACATCCTGCTAAGGATTTGTGATGTTATTGCAAAGTATTTCGCAATATACTTAAGATATGCTCCTTGTCAATGACCTAAGATCGAATATGTCAATGGAATACGAATAATCATGTTTGTTTTGTCGTCAGCGGATTGCGCCAATCTTGTAATAATTACTTTTATTTACTTTGAATACGAGGCTTTTGGTTATTTTGCATTAATGTGTTTCATTTTTTTATAACGCGCGTCTTCTTTGTACTGCATAAACAATTTTTCTTGCTTTTTTTTCTTTATTTATATTCTTATTGCTTTTTCTTATTACTTACTTATAAATATGTATACGTCTACTAGTGCGACGTTCTGAACCCAAACATAAATTAAACTTTACCCCACGCAAAATGAAACGTAGGATCTAACGGAAAGCGAAATTGCTTAAATCCAAGTAATTGAGTATTTTAACTATATATGTTAAAAATGGCTTCGAATACATTATTCAAATATCCATTGCATTTTATTCAATACTTCTTCTATAATAGATCCAATTACCCATTCATCAAATAGTTTTTTTTTACCGAAATTACATACGTTACACCCCAATGTAACACAACCTTTAGCTTCCTTTTCATATAGAAGAGGTTAAACGATATAAAACGGGTCCCAGGACATTATGATGTAAAGTAGGTGCCAACAATGAAGATAAGATGTCTTGTACGTGAGGGAACGTGTGGTCACCCGACTGCGACAGAGGGGAGTTAGGGGGATTGTTTCTCTCTCTAGTAGCAATGAGTCATACTCATATTAGACGATAAACTCGGTCCAATCAAATATACAACGTGTAACGTTAAATGCGCAAAATCTCAGACACCCCAAGTGATTTTTAATTCAATTGACCTATTTCAAAGAGAAAAAAAAAATATTAAAAAAATTGTAAAGGTTTTATGTGCTGTTTTAGTTTTGGAAGATTCGTATTTGTATTGAAATAAAAGCTATTATTATCCCGCGTATGAGAAAATTTAAATTAGTCAACAACAATTTGTGTTTGTTTACCTATTTTGGCGGGTTTGCGGATGTGATGGCTTGAGTTATTAATAAATAGACACGGCAACGTTATTAATGAAGATTTTTTGAAACATTTAAAAAAAAATACATTATATAAAAGTCGAAAGTAACATACCTAATTTTATTAATTTGTAATGTAATGGAATTTATTAATTGACCTATCACATTTAATTTATATTTTCATCATTTTTTAATTTATTATTATTCTGATTTTGATGGAATTCGGATAGTTGTAATTGTATATATTGCATGCATGTTTTCTTGTATTTAGTTATAGAAATTCAGACACGATGTAAAAATTGTTATTGAATAAATGAATTGAATTGAATTGAATGTGGCCTGTATCAAAAAGTGGTTCAATTGATTCTGCTCGTTATTCTAATCAAACTATTTTCAGTTTTTGCGCATTTAACGTTACACGTTGCAGACATATTAGAACTTGAGTAAAGTCGTACCTACCTACAAGAGAAGCATGCATGCGGGGAGTTGGCAATGTTGGTACCATTGTGACTTTTTCAATTTATATTTACTACTATTCGAGTTTATCTCAGACATTACTAACATCAGTGAAGGAAAACAGCGCCCCGCTCCTGTTTCACACGGTTCTTACGACCTGACAAAATATCGAGATTTCTTAGTTAAGTATAAGTAACTTTAATATCATACAAATAAACCTTCCGGAATAATTTCTCTTGCTCTAAACGATGGTGAATACCTACCTCATCAAAATCTGTTGCGTGGTTTCGATGAACAACGCGGATATATAATATCGTCTATTTCTTCTAATATATAAAATTCTCGTGTCACAGTGTTAGTTGCCATATTCCTCCGAAACGGCTTGACCGACTTTTATGAATTTTTATATGTGTATTCGGTAGGTTTGAGAATCGGTCGTAATCTATTTTTCGACCCGGGATCGAGACTTACGCGGTTGAAACCGCGGGGCACAGCTAGTGTTTATATATAATTCTGAAATCGCCAATCCATCTTGTGTTAGGGTGTTCAATACAATTGGCACTTATATGAACTTAAGGAGTCTTATTGCCGATTCTAATTATTATAATTCTGTAAATCCATATTTTTTACGGCCGCAAATCATATTTAGATCAACATACAACCTGATTCTGACTTGCAATTTGCAAAAACGTAAGAAAATTTGAATTTCGCGGGCTACCTTATCGCATCCCCCTTAAGGAGTTTCATATAACCTTTGGTGACATTTAGCTTTACATATTAGCTAAAATTCAATTACCTCATTGAAACTATACAACATTAGTTTTTGTTTAGGCTAAACCCGAAAATGGGAAAAAAAAATCAGCTGTTCCATACATTTTGTCGATTTAAGTGAACTCAAATGTATGGAACAGCTGATTTTTTTTTCGCGATTTCAAAGTTGGTCCCATAGAAAAAGTTGTTCAAAATGATGAGTACAATGACCCCTTTTCGGGTTTAGCATAAACAAAAACTAATGTTTTATAGATCATATACCAGTTCCTATAATTTTCTAAGATGTTCTCATTGACAAAATTAGAAAGTATGAACAAATAATGTTACTAAGAACCAACACAGTTAACTAACACCAGTTAAATGTCGGTATCACTGTGATGTAACAGTAACCTCACTTTGAACTCAGTTCACAGAAGTTAACAATAAAGTTTATCTAAATACAGCATTAACGGTCATTTGACGTTATCTCGACTTTCTCACGTTAGGAATTTTATTTGTCATGCGCGTACGCATGGGGTGAAAGGCATTGTACTGACCGACGCGTAGATTAGATATGTTTATGATATGAGAGATGTGCTCTGATTTCGTATTGTGGAGCTGGTGCTTTTGTATTTTTATTAATTAATGTTTTGAAATATTTTTTAACTGAGCTGAGCATCCATTGAAGAGGGGATCGTCATTCATTTTTTTTTAATTAAAAGTTTTAGGAAAAATATCGCATCAAAATCGCTAAATACATCGAATAGAAATAGTTTGTTTTATTTCATTTCCTTTATTGATTCAGATGTGATTATTGATGATTTCTTTCAGTAGATTATGTAAAAAGTTTATTTTTCAAGGTTTATATTTTTTATGGACTTATAAAAGAATGTTCTCTGTTTATTTTTTAAACAATATCCACAATGTACCAACAGTGTATTAACAGTGCATTCCATAGACAGCAACCATAGACTCATAGAGCGACGTATTGACAGTAAATCATGGCAGTCATAGGTCACACATCTATGACCGCCTCGTGTCTTTGGGATACAGAATATTCGATGGGTTATTCTGTAAAAGTATGGTAGCATGGTGGATAGAAAAAAAAAATTATAAATTAATATTACATTCATGTTTGCGGGGCCAACATGGCCAGAAATCGCACAAAACAGAGAGATTTGGAAGGAAAAGGGCGAGCCCAGCTATGGGACAAGGGCAGGTTATTAAAAAAAAAATGTTTTGGTGACACATACACGACAGGTAAGGTTTAAAAACCGGCCAAGTGCATGTCGAACCATGCACAATGAAGGGTTCCGTAGTTAGGATGCATTTATAAAACAAACTTAACATTGTAGTTAAAAAACTTGTTCATGTTTTTAAAACTGCAAATTTAAGTTGGTCGATTATTACTCGGTAACTTGTGAAGCCTACGTAGCGCTGATAGTTTTCCTTTTAATTTCGTTATATATACTACTGCCGTGAATTTTTTCACATATATCTAAACCCAACCATTTAGCTGGCAGGGGGGGGGGACACTTGGCTCTAATAAAAATTAGCACTTTAAAGCTTAATATTCCGCAAACGGATTCCTGAATCCAAAAATGGTTTTGACAAACTCACATTATTTTTAAACGACCTTTCCAACGATACCCCACAACATGGGATCGACGAGAAAAAAAAACCATTCCCACTTTACGTGTAGGGGGGTATCTTAAAAAATAAATAAAATTAACAGTTATTTTTTACCATTTTGTCGGCGTCGTTTACATGTATATCCATACCAAATTACAGCTCTCTAATACCAACGGTCTCTGAGCTAAGCCGCGGACAGACGGACAGACGGAAAAGGGGGAACTATAAGGGTTCCTTGTTGACTACGGAACCCTAAAAAGGAAGGCAGCTTTACTAAATAAATAAAAAATTAACCCTGACTTAATTTTTTAAGAGTGTGGGAGGAGAGACAAACTTAGGACCCTAATATTGATTAGTTAGGCATTTAACTTTCAAAGCTTTTAGCGTAACAGACAAATACAAAGAGAGTTACTATAATAAAGGCTTGTATTGAAACGTACCTTTCGCATTTGGCAAACAAATAAACAGAGAGAAATAAAGCTCATTCTGTGATCCGAATTCACAACCTAAATGCTCACTTATTGTAACTAATATAAAAATATCAACTATTCCGTCTGTGAAGTCTTTGAGAATAACCCTAATCTCTTTACATTTGACACTGCACTCATTTTTAACGGCCCCAAGTCTATAACACATGATGGATTATGATTACGGACGATAAACGTAGGCACCGGTCACCTTCACACTTGACAATGTGATATATCGCTTTGAATATTTTATAGCAATTCTCTTTATTTTGATTGATATTGTATCGTTTTGGAGATGTGCTTGTTTAATAACCAATGGATGGAATGGACAATTTTATGGAGGTTTGTTGTCTACGAAAAAAAAGAAGTGTTGAAAATAGTTAGATAAATATAAGTACTTATCTATACAAAAGACAACTTTTTCGTCCAAAGTAGGTGTTATTATAAAGCATTTTGTCACATAACAGGATCTTGATATGATAGCTTCAGGCAATAGCAATTCTCTAGTCTTGTAAGTTTATTACATCAAAGAACCATATTTCAACATTCTTTCAATGTTCAAATATGAATTGTTTGATATAAAATTATGATCAAATAGAGAACCTATTGCTTGCCGATGGGTAGTTAAGATTTCTGTATGTGTCTCTAAAACATGGCCACATTCTAGTCTCCAAATTACAATTATACAAGTGATAAGGTATCTTCTACCGGTACCAACGACATTGCAAGCTCATCAGCCGAGTACGTCGTATATTCATATGTCTCTCTCTATCTCTGTAGAATCTCCCAGCTTGCATGAGATGACGGGCAGGTGATGTATTCGGACTTCGTTTTATTTTCGTATCAACAGGATCAACCAGATGGTTCCAATAAAATCAAGAAGTTGACGGACGAGACACGGATACTGTCGAAGTTTTTGAACACCTGGAGATTGGTTCTACTTATAAGCCTTTATTATCATGGCATAGCAACTGGAAATGCATATATATATGTACCGAGTAAAGAAAGAAACAAAGAAGAAAGAAAGAAAATACATTTATTCAGCACAGACTGAAAGACACACAAAATACATAATATACAGCAGAAACAAAATAAAATATAGAAACAATAAAACAAGTTTAAAAGTGCGATGCAGGACATTATCAGGGGAGTGTGCCACACGGCTGCATCAAAAAGGTCCAGTTCAGCAAAGGAAGAAAGGAAGAGTGATACTTAGCTGAAACTTGGCAAAGTTATAGATCAACATTTTTACACCGAGAAAATAAATATGAGTCGGTGAACGTTGTCATAGGATTTGAGTGTCTTCCAATGTTCTATCGTACAAATCGTTGTCATAAATAATCTTCTTCATCTCTAAAGACAACACCTGGACCTCTGCCTACCCCATGAACAGTTCATACATAACCAACAAAAACACATTAACAAATGAGACGAGCTCAAAATTCAACTGAATTATTCATTACGGGGCTGCCGTAAAGTATGCAGCAGACGTCATGTAAGTAACCAATGACAAAAAAAACAGAGGTCAACCAGTGTCATATCTATGGATCTAGATTGAGGATTGTTATGTTGATGTAAGATGTGCAATGGAGATTAGGAAAGTAAATCAATGTCCTCAGCTCATGACGGCTAAATAGATCATAACGATCCCATGAACACAAATATAAAACTCTCTTGTTTATTTGCATAAAATGAAACGTAGTGAAGTAGCTACGTTGGTACTATCGGTAGAGAGTTCTCGTGTTATCAGTTATGGCTGCTCGAAAGTGGCCCAATAATGAGAATGTAAGACGTAGATGAAGAAGTGTAGACTGTCATTATTAAGTAGTTCACAAATAATTATTGTTTTTATGAGGCTCGATCAACTCGATCACTTTCATACATTATTTTAGCTGATTCCTATTTCCAAGCTTCTCCAGGTGACAACCACCTATTACACGGTTACAATCTTACTAACATATTAATCTGATGTCCTTTTAAGGTATTTATTATATAGCCGAAAGCTGAGCCAAAATGGCTTATTAAAATAATTTGATGCAGTGCAACATTGCAAACTAAGTATCTCTCATTACCTGAGCATCCTGATAAAATTGAGTTCTTTAAATTGTAACAGCACAATTTCCTCCTCATTATTTCAGTTAAATACGCCAACTATTACCCAAATGGGAGTAAAAAGATTTGACTAAAAGCAAAGGTGCAGAGCGTTGTGGCGAGATTTTTAAATGTTCAAATGTTTATGGTCGTTGTGCGCAAGCGTGCTGGTTGGCGGGGACAGCTGCGCAGGCGCACCTTGCGCAGATGTGGCCGCACGTGTGGACCGAGCTGAAACTTTGTTTTATTTTTGCCCTCAGCGCTTGTCCCAAGATTGGTGCTTCCATGATTTTATAGGATAGAATTACTGTTGTTATTTTGAGGGGATGATGGTGTAAAATTGTGAAGGTGTGTCGTGAAGCCACGTTTGGTATTATTTATGTTAGTCCTTAAACAGGATTACATAGGCGCTGTAAATTGCTGGGTATAAACAGACCCACATGTTGCCAATAACGATAATATTTTCATAGAAAGAAAATAAAAAACAACACAAGAACAAGATTTATACATAGCTTTAACATGCAAAACTCTGGGATAGGTTACAGAGAACAGCTACTTCTAAAACATGATAAGGATATGTTACATACTCCATTTATAGTCATTCTGAAGAAGTATCTGGTATTAATTAATAATAACTTAGTGTGTAGTCATAATCGTTGTTGTCTTGTTACTTTCCACCTTTCAAAAGGGCTTGGAATTTATATTAATTGACTGTCTAATACAAACACATAGGTACATTTTTATGTAGGTAAGTAATGTGAAAACAAAACCTAAAGCATTCAGGCACTTTCTTAATGTCCATGTTAAACCACGCTAATTGCGTGGTTTAACATGGACATTAAGAAAGGTTTACTACAACTACTAAACCTAACTTAACGAAACTTAAGTGTCCTTAAGCAATGCAAATCGACTTATTTCTATTATATCTGCAACAAGAGTCTTCAAGAGTAAGTAACTTCAGCATGAACAATACATACTAAACTTCTTACTATAAAACTTGTAACATCCTTTGCAACATATAAAAAAAAACAGTTTGCAATCACTCACGTAGTCACGTCCCAAAATAATTCTCAAAAAAAACCCATATCTATAAAAGTAAGCGGTCCGTAAAATCTAGCTTCAAAACGACACTAATCTTTTCCCAGACAGATGCGGTGCATTGACCCGTCCAATCCTGTTCAGTCTAGGTCGAAGCAAGGTCGTGCCTAACAGGTATTGGACAGCAGACACGTCACTACCTGTCCAAGGACCGTTGTTGGGTGACTGGGTGTGTTTATCAGTTTATCCTAATTTCATTTGCAAGTAGAGCGGATATGTTAATTTGAGGCTATCGAAAGAGCATTTAGCTGTGAGGCTGTGATATTAAAGAGGGCCTACATTATAGTAAGTTATACAAGTACTTAATCTAATAGGACTTCTCACGTACTTTTTTTTTTTTTTTTTTTTTTGGGTGGGAAATCATCATATGACTTCTCCCGCTCTGGGCGGAGCGGAAGGGCGTGTCAGACTCTTACTGACTAAAACCCACCCGTGTTCCTTCGGTTGCCTGTTGCCAGGGTCCCGGTATCCCTTTCGGACTATTCCGCAACCCTGGCAACTTCTCACGTACTGAGAAATGGATAGCGAGAAGACAGAAAAATATTGTTTATTCTCGTAACAAATATCGACGTAGTATCAAAAAATGATAAATACACACTAGGAAATAACAACCAAGACTGTAACAAGAAAAGAACTGGAAAAAGCTAAAGATACACTTTTTAAAGAAAAACCCTTTAGCAAATTATCAAGTATTTGTTTAAAAAAACTTGTTGTTACTCCTGGGGCAGGGTTTGGAAGCTTATTCCTGATTTAAATAAACCTTATGTTAATCTTATTGTATCAATAAGACCGTTAAGCCAGTTATAAAGCCTTTTAATCCGAATCCCGACATGTCAGGACATGTTCAAGGTATATTTGGAGCCATCCGATGGCCTCGGCGCGGCACGACCCGGTATCGGCAATATTATATTGCGTCGTATGTACAAAGAGTATTTTATATTCATGAAGAGATAATCGTTTTTCTTCCCAATGCACCATTAATAACAATTTGTGATTCTTTAAGCTTTGTTTGATCCTTTTTATAGAATTATGTGGGTCCTTTGTCTTTACTTCCAGCGTTGCTACTAGAATAGGAATTCTCCTTTTAAATAATAAGCACTTATAGAACAAGAAGTTCATCAACATATTTTAAGCTGTATATAATATCTCAGCGGTAGAAAATTAAACAACTTATTATATAATTAATATTATTATGTAATTCATCTATCTAGAAACAAAGTTACTATCATCTCAGAATCTCATCGTCATCCCAACGTTCATTCAACATTTAACCCAAGATTACATCAATCCAAAAAAGCATTCATCATCAAATTGTAACCGATTCAGTCCCAAGTTCCACATACAATCAGCAAGGCCGTACATTCGCCTTTGATAACCAGTCACCTAGACCCCTGACCAATGATACAGCACCGTTTCTTTCATACTAAAAGTTGGACCAACTAGAGGCGGGGAAGACCAACTTTGCCTGATCAGCGAAGTTATAAAGAGGCTGTATGCAGCGGTTCGCAGTTCGCGCAAAAACTGACTCGATTGAAGGATCGTGTTACTATAATAAATAGTATGCTTCTAGTGAAATAAAACTTCTTTCCTTTACCTACTTTAGTCTCCACTTTATCTGCTTTAATATTATTCAGTAATTTTATTTAAACATAATCTAGTTTTAAAATAAGTAATATAGGCACTCAAATAGTTACTCTTCAATTCATTGAAAATGTTATGTCTTCTTTTGATTTAGCTTCTAGTAAATTAATTGTTGCCTTCTTTTTAAAATGTTTGATGTTAATTGACGGCCTGAAACACAGGTTTTCATAAACCTAGCTCAGGCAAGTCTACATTACAGTTAGAATTAATTTTTCTTCGATTGTAATTAATGTAAATCATAGTTATACTTTATACTTGAATAAATTTTATTTTATTTTTTATTTTTAGTGATCTGGTCGAGCAAAAAATTGGCATCTCTACTGATGAGATAAAATGAATATAATGTTAGCCGTTTAGGTGTAGTAATGTGCTTCTTTAATGGAGGGAAAAAGTTTAATAATGATAGTTGGATGGTAATACATATTATTATCTTATGTTTAGGATATATGGCAGAGTCTACGGTAGTTAGATTCAGAGGTTTCAGAACTACAAATGTAATCAACAACAAACGAAAAATTAAGTTTTTGGTGATTTAAGTCATCTTGCTATCCAGAATTTTACTTTTCGGGAAAGAGTACCTTAGGTGAACGTTATCAACTGCGATTGGAGCACATCTTCCTGTATCTAACGACTTGCCCTTTGGTCAGGCCCAGATTGTTTACCTTCTTTAGTGATACTGTTTTATAAACTTACCTGCTTTTGTAATCTCAGGTTCCGGTGACGTGTGGTCGTTAACAAGCTCAATAGCACACAAGTATTGACATGTTACAACCCTTGTTTGACCAGCACAATACCTGTTGTAACCTGTTCCTATAACTTGCTTACTGAAGCAGTAAAAGATAACAGCGCAACAGTGACTTTATCTATAGAGTCATCTTTCGGTTCGCTTTTTTCCATAGAATGTATCGTGCAGATCGTCTGAATTTTTTGTGAGTTTTGAACTACTTACATTTAAAAAATATTCAAGCATGAATCTCGAATTAAATCTAGATTTCGGTAGACAAGAGATTAATATGTTTATTCGTTTTAGAGCATAGCTGGATTGCTCTCGAGTATATGGGATCTTCTTCTTTTCGTGTAGTTAGTGACTAACCTGGTGTCAGAGCTTTAAAGCCGCCCATGGGCCTGTAACTTGGCTTCACATGCCGTCGAGAAATATTTCTCTGGCATGCCGGTTTCCTCACAATGTTTTGGTTTACCGTTTTTAAAGCAAGTGATAATTATACAATACGCACATAAATCTGTAATAATCTGTAGTTGTCATTTATTTTTTACATAATATTCTTTTAAAGTCAGTATGTATGTATTTATGTATCTATTATATAGTATATATATATATATATCTATTAAATTATATTGTATCTATTGGTAAGATTAAGTTCCTACTTATTATTTTGCACCAATGACAACCCCATTTTTGATGTCCACGCAATCACTGTCCATTCTAAGGTTGCCTGGAAGAGATCGCAGAAAGCGATAAGGCCGCCCATTGTATGTTTTGTAGTGTTAAATTTGTTTATTTTCGCTATGTATTTTCTGGTGTACAATAAAGTATATATAAATGAAATATATCAATAAATAAATAAATGAATACAAAAATCAGAGGTGCGTGGCTTAGGTTCGAAGTCGAGACCTAACGACTTGGCAGTCCGACAGTCACACCTCTAGGCTATCACGGCTATATGGTATTATAATTATCTACAATAAAAACACCTTCGTAGGCAGGAGATTTAGCAATCCAAAGTTGACCATACCAGTCAAGTGCTTAGCCAAAAAAAGAAACATTGAAATAAGTTCTCGCTTCAAAACCACTGTTCCATAAATATTGTCGTCATCTCCATTACAATTGACAATAGTTACACCAAATAATTCATAATTAGTTACGTCACTACTAGACACAGATTCTATTACCCTATTCTCTTCCTCAAAATTAGCTGACTTTTTACCAGAAGTACCATTCAAAGTAAACCGATATATTTATTTATTGAACATAATGACATTTACAGGTAGGCAATTAAGCCGTTAAGATGATAATAGGATACCGTTTTGTTTGTTGAGAACTCCTTGAAGAATGGAGGGTGGGCAGAAACTGTTGATGGCAATGGCAATAAAGAGCTTAGTAAAAACAAACGGGAGTCGAAAGTGTGCAAGTTGAATAATGTAGGGTACTTATGTACATAGGAAACAGTAGTACGACTGAGGGATAAAATGTTCTTATTTTTGTTTGCCTAATCCTGGATTTTAGTTTTATTAAGCTCTGATTTGTTCTGCCAGCTCGTAAATGTCCATTGTAGATTTTTTTTTTATGAATGACTAATAGGAAATTAGCGTTAATACTTCTTTTGCTATACACAAGTGTTGGTACCGAATCATTGTGTAATTGTGTTTTATAATAAGCAGGTTCAGGAGGACGTTGCTGTTCATTTACAAGATCCTCTAGAAGACCTTATGTGTGTCACCTTTATTTAACTACTTGCTCTTGCCGGCGACTTCGTCTGCGATCCAGGATGAAACGTCCATGTCCTTCTCTAGATCATGCTCTACCCCTATGCCAAATTTCATCCAAATCCGTTCAGCCGTTTTAGCGTCACAGCGTAACAAACAAACTCACTTTCGCATTTCTTATATTAGTTACGATGTTAGCATAATGATTCCTTGCTAAGACGTAGGAGCATAATTATAAAACACATTCAGAAGTTATAGCAAGGTTTTAAACAGAATCTCAAGAACACCCCAAACTATTACTTCAGTTTTTTTTTTACCCTACCTCAACGGTTACCCAAAAATTGCGTATCAAACACAATAGAACTACTAAAATAATAGCTTTGTCTTCACAATATAAGAAAGGTGTGACGAACTCGAAGGATTATGTTCGAATGCCTTTCGTTCCGCAGTTTTGGAGATAGGAGCTGATAAATGGATGTATTTTGTAGTTGATGGCCGTGATGTGGCATTGTTTGAAGTAAAATAGTTAATTTAGTGGGGAATTATTTACAGGTTCGTGCATGCAAAATCAAATTTCTTTCATGATTCTTTTTTGGACTTTGCTTTTGAATTTCTGATAATGTTCACGTAGCAGTTTGTAACTTTTAAATACGTTCATACCGTATAAATTCAAATTATTTTATTTTTATTTCACATAAACCTAGGCACTAATGAAATATTAGAAGCTAGATGCACGGTTGCAATTGGTCGTTTCGTATGTTCTCCATAATGAGCCGGCAAGAAACTTCACACTCTTTTAAAGGCAATCTTCAATGTTTCAACAATAGGTATGACGGGACACTGCAGGTCATGTATCAGGTTGTACCATAATCACATCAACCGACTGGTGGGGGGCTTTAAACAGCCACTTTTGCAGAATCATCCTCTTCGTAATATGTCACAAACTGACAATTCATAATATGATCTGCGTGCGATTCATAATCGAAATAATTCATCTGTTTGACAGTTTTCTATGGAGATTCGTAAAATGGTCCACACACCATGAATTGCTTTTGTGTCAAATTCGACGAATTGCTAATGACAGCTGGAAATTCAGTAAATGAATCGCTTTTAGAGGTATGGCATAAGTGGCCGTTTTAGACTTTCGCATCACTTTTCATCGCCACTGCTCTCAAAACGGTGAAGGAAAACATCGTGAGGAAACCGGCATGTCCTAGAACCAAAAATTCGAAGACATGTGACATCTACCAACCCGCACTGGGCCAGCGTGGTGGATTACAGCCCACTCCCTCTCACAGAGAGGAGGCCTGTGTCCCAGCAGTGGGAACATTATAGGCTGATATTGGCATATTGACTTTCGCATTTATAATATTAGTTAGAATTAGTATTTATGTATCTACAACTTTTTATGCATGCGAGTTTACCCGTGCATATTATACATGTTTGCATATTACTTATAAGCATTTTTCCAGTGTAAATAATATTTGGTGAACCAATAAAAAAAACTGCCTTGTAAATAGAATATAAACTTTTTACTTTGGATATAGAAACCGAATGATCACATTATGGGGCTGTATGTTTTATCAAAATTAGTCACCATCCAAAAAAAAAACCTGTCGCATCCTTTTGTTATCAGAACACCTTTCTGCCGACAGTTTTCATTACCAAGAACCTGAGGACCTCCCATTATATCGGCGCAAACAAACAAACATACTATCTATTGAATTTAGTGGAAATATCTCAATCGAGCCGCCTGCCTCCCTGCTGATACGGCGGTCTTAAAGACACGACATAATACCACCCTTGATTTTGATAGGAAAAGACTTGGTAAATAATTTTGAATTTTCGTTCTATTGACTTAAAGTCTAAAATTAGTTGGCTGATTTATTGTGACATGTTAAGGGAATTTGAACGTTGTGATTTCTGGAACAAGGTTGAGTATCAATTGGGTTGAAATGAGGTGTGGTAATAAGGTGTCAAGCAACGATTTACAGGTTAATGGTAGAACACCATAGTAGAAGATTACAAATTAAATAATACATTTAATATGGACTTTATGTCTTGAGGCATAAGGGTGATAAATATGAAGGTGGCTGCACCAGTTATCAGTTAGTCGGCATCAGTAATGCGAGTAAAGAATCAATCGAATGTTGACAACACGTAAATTATGGTGTTTGTCGGTAATTTTGATTTTAGCGGCATTATTTTTGCTTTTAAAATGAATTGCCCACACATGGATTTGGGATTACTGAGAAATTTGTGACACATAGTGTGAACAGAATGGTTGTACCTACTTATTGAAATCATGATAGTACACATTTCTTTGTTAAAGTAGGTTGTCATTTATAATACCTATATATATTTCCGTGTTTAAATTAAGTTAATAATGTTGCAAAGTTATATATTTTATGCGAATCGAATGAAACTTTATGGAATTGTACTTGGTAATCTTGGTATAGATGCCTAAAAACTTAGATATCTTGTCACCAACATTAAAAATCAAAATCGTTACTAAAAACCAGTATCTATTTTACTGACAACGTTTAATATACCTATATTGTATATAGGTGAAATAGTTTTCAATCCATCCGTTATTTTTATCAACGACTAACAAAACATCAGCACATTCCAACGTAACATGCAACAAGTACCTACATAGGTACATACATATGTATGAAATAAAACCGACCCATTTGTTCATCCATCAACATTTTTATAGGCACCAATAAAACATAGTATTTACGATGTTAAACGTCGATGTTTGCACATACATTTGGATGTTCCCGTAATGAGTCATAAAGATGCCGCGTTAAAATATAGTGCCGGTTATTGTCGCTTTTACCCTACAAAGGGGCCGGTGCCGGTGAGGTCTAAATTGATATTTGAAAGTGCGTAGGAGTGTCGTGAACTCGTCGTGATTAACGGCTAAATTACTAAATGGTAGGTATTAGACGGTTTGATTTAAAAGAAATTCCGTTGAAGAAGTGAAAAATTATACAAATTGCAACAGCTGCAGAAAACTATTGCAGAACTCTTAGGTAATAATAGCTATGGACATTAGACATAAAGTTACTGAACATTAAGGAAAAAAAAAGAATAAATACCTATATCATGCAGGCTATTCATACAATACAAAAAGACAAACAGGCTACCTGTGAAAACATCTCTAAACAGATGCTAAGCGTAAATTGGCTTAATTTCGTACTGTCATACCATATTTCTTAGCAGAGCAACTGAAGAATGGTGTTTACATTAAACAATATTTTATGAAAATAGGAATTCGCAAAAGTTTCGCACGATGATTTTTGGTAACAGTCGAGTATGTACTTAACATATTTCAGAATTATTCAAATCCTTTTTTCCCGTTTGTTCCCGTTTTGAACATCAGTCAGATTTCTTTGGTTGAACAATCAATAGAGCGTTCTTAATGAACTGTACCTGTTCTTAAATATACGTTACAATCTACTTCAAGTTCAAAATGTTGCTAGTTCAACAATATTAGCAGAACCGGTGAAACCAGTGTATGGGAGCGGCAAACAGTGGAACAGCTGATTTTGAGACCAGTTGGCGGTAACGGACAGACGGAACCATTTTGTTATTGAACCGGTATTCATTGACCTTTCGAATACGTTATGGGGTTATGATAATGGAGGAAATGATATTGGGGTCTTTAAAACAAAGATTAACTCGATTGATTGGTCTAATATTGACATGATTCAGACTGATCCTATTGGTATTTTCATCTAAAACACTGAAGTGTGCTCAACTCATGCATAATCCGAGGGCCCAGACAAAGTGACATTCTATCCAACGATGATGGAAAACTCAATCTATGAAATTGCTACCGAAAAGTTAATCCTGTTGAAAGCCGTTGAAGGAAAAGGAAACGCTTTGAAAGCGATTGCTACTTGTCCAGGCCCACACATGCACTAATATGAACGAAGGAATGCTGTTCGTAAGCATTGGAACAACTCTATGGCAAAGAGGCGTGGTATAAATGCAATTTTGACATCATTTCACTCTCTTATTGATGAAGCCAATACAAATGCTATCAACTCATCATAACTTTTAACATAGAATTCTTCATCGTGATTTTTGCATCCGATGAATTGTTCTTCTTAATATGAAGTTTACTGACATACAAGTAAATCATTGGTATCTTTCCAGTTTTAGCTTCACCTTGACGGAAGTGGCTCTGCCATAAATTCCAATCTCACTTAAGATAAAGCTCATTAACTTTAGTAAAGTATCTTTTAAACTAACATTGTTCATTTCAGATACTATACGAATTCTTGCAATCAGTGAATTGTTTATTTTCAAAACAGCACTATCAGTATTTGCACTAATGACTGAAGTCTAAACATTAAGCATTTTTTTATTTATAACTGTCCGTTAAATGATAAATGTAAAAATATCTGTAAGTAAACAAAAAATATTACTGTCTGTTAATTTCTGATAAAACGTTTTTTTTTAATATGAGTATGACACAATAATGATCATACGACTTATTATCGATTGTGTAAATGTAAATATACAATGTTTGCATAACCGCTTATCTGGACAAAAAATATACTTAGGTACTACAGAAAAAATGTTTAAATGATATTCTTTTGCAATGGTTGTAATGCAAGCAGATAACATCATAGTCAGAGGTAATCTAGGATTAGACAGTAGGCTCTAGACTAATGACTACTAGATTGCCTTATCTTTTTGAAGTTCACTGACTGAATACTGAAGTACAGTCCAGTTCTTTAGGTTCATCTTTGAAATCCCTGTATCCTAGCTATACAAACCGTCTTCACAAAAAAATTAAGCTTAAAACTTGTCCTTTAATACAAACAAACGAGCTTTGGCTAAAACTTCTCGTAACGTGGAATCCAATCGTTTTACAAAATCAATTTCTATCAGAATCAGCATTCTTGCTTATTTTCTTAGTAGTATGCTTACTATTCATCGGCTTCTAGTCTACTAAAATTAATACTTTTCATTCATTGTGATTAACATCACTCATAACATTATTCTCAAATTCATTTCAACAACCTTCAAAGATTACTTATTTTCGGCTTTTATCCGTTGATCCGTATCTAAAAGGAGCCGACAGATTCCATTAATTCCAATAAGTCTGGATGTAGAGACAGACGATACAAATATTTCTAATGTAAACAAGGTCTGTGGCGTGCCTCGGAAAAAAATATAACGATATTCTGATCCGCTATTTGATTGTGATCTTCTTGTGGGTAAAAGGCCGGAAACTGTATAAGTGAATGAAGATTTTTTTGTGCGGACTGGGGAGATATGAAGAGGACTAAAAAAATAAAGTAATAAAAACTGAAACCCAACTACGACTAAAAAGGTATAAACAAGACACCACAGACAGACAAATTAAAAATCCGGAGTCACACGTGTTTGGGCTAGCTATAAATCGAACAGATTACGTGTGACTCCGGATTTTTAATTTGTCTGTCTGTGGTGTCTTGTTTATACCTTTTTAGTCGTAGTTGGGTTTTAGTTTTTATTACTTTTTTATTTTGGAGTTATAATATATATATTTTTGAAATGTGCTCATTAAGCCCTTTCATTTGATACCCAAGATGGTACGATTAAACAATTTTTTTTTTAATTTCCTGACTTTATGTCCTCTAGAGGGCGCCATTTTTAATTCAATGTGACGTCACATACCCTATAACCAGCGGACGATCAAGACGCTACCTCATTTGTTCAACGATACCTCATTTGTCAAATTGTGATGAGTGGTTTAGAAGATAGGAGGGAACAGATAAACATACATACATACCGGTCAAAATCATAACCCTCCCATTTTTCTTCGCCGTAGTCGGGTAAAAACACTTTAAAGGTTTTGGTATATCTCTGTAGGGATGTGTTTGATTGACCTTTTAGTTGTGGTGTTGGAAGTGAGTCGTAGTCAACCTCCAATAAAACAAAATTGATGTACAATTTATCCTTGTGTGAAATTGGAACATCTATAAATTATCACTCTCGATCAAAGATCGGTTCAATAGTTCCATATTTATTTCGTGATGAGACATTAATAGAATCTTTAAGGTATGCCATGACATCAATTTTAACTTTGACCACAATACTGTGACCGTTCCAATGTGTAGCTATTAGTAAAAAGACGAGTGTATATTGGACAATAGAGGCATCGAGGCGCGAGGCTGTTTTATGTAAGGAATGCGCCCGCGCAGTGCCTTACGCGTACGTCATATGACAGCCTGACACAGGCGTATGCGCAAGTTCACGGTAAAGACTTGGGATTCGAAGCTCTGTATCTATTTTTTGTACTGCATAATCGTATCTTGAGGGAGATATACTATTGATCGGTGCCCGATGTTACTCATGTGTCTTTGAAGAAATTATGTGTATGAATTCGGCCTTTCATAAACAAATTACTTCTTCGTCTTTTGACGGAAATCACAAATTATCTGCAATAGATATGGAATCATTAAAATACCCATATCGGTTGAGGTATTGGATGGGATATGATCAAATGAGCATTATTGGATACAAGTCAATGCTAGATTTAAAATGCATACAAGGTTCGTCACATTTTATTTCGCTATGTTTTCATAAAGCTATTCCTGAACTTTTTATTTTAATTATTCAATAATTTTTAAAAGGGTCCAACTAAGTAATAGTTTCGGGAGGGCCGTCCTCCGTGACATAATACAGTAACTGACATATTCTAATTGACGGAGGTCGTACGGTGCCACGGAACAACAAAATATTCCCGACTTATTTCCTTTTTGGACCACCCCGGGTTACACAAATAGAACTTAATTGGGCCAGAGATTAGTCCGAGATAAAATGCCGTATTTAATATGTATTTTTAGTTGTTGACAATAGATGAAGTTTTGGTTATTTTGTTAAAAAGTTTGATGTGTTTTGATTTTTTTAAAGAGTCGGTTTCTACCTTAGGGGATATATTCCTTCATTCTTCCCCTAGTCCAATCAAACCAAGCCCTGCATTTTACTATAACATTTATTCTGAGCTGATTGAGATTTCTCTTCAGAAAATTCCATTGTTTTCTGTACCCGACCGGGAAAAACAACCTATTATCAAAACCGTTAGCAGTTCAAGGCTCTTTTATTCTGGCTCGATTATTGTGATACCCTTTTATTCCATTATTCCTCCTTTGACAACAAAATTCAAAACCCCACATAGGTGTCCACTTTCAATATAATAACCAGCAAATCAAAGATGGCGGTGCACAGCTGATAGTTGACAGTTCGCATTGTACTGCGCGCGCATCTGTCGTCGCTATTGTTGCAGCCTGCGCGGGAGTCCCTTTGTTGAAGTCCTGGCGATATTTCCAGCTTCGAATGAATTGTTACCAGGATTACGTATTGAATTAAAATCGTGACGCATTTTCGAAGATTTTATGGTATTTCTGTGTGACAGATATAACTTTGAGGATTCTTTTGATATAAAAAACGTAAGTTTATGCCATAACAATAATAAAGTTGGAGAACCCATTACATTATGCTTTACATACGTATAAAAAATAATATATCGAACAATCAACGTCTTTTACATCAACGAGTTTACAGCAGTCCAAAAAATCTCATAAAACTTGAAGTCGTTAACGAAACAATCCAAAATGGTTGCGCTAAAAATATCCATTTTATTAGCCTTCGACGCTTGGCGTTCCAGATTGGTCCAAGTTTAACTACATAACTCCCTTCAGACAGTATGACGACTCACACACCCTTCATAATTGTCAACAATTTATACATTAATTTCCTTCGTTTAGGTGTTTATTGCCTGAGTACAGAGACTCGTTTGTTTGTCTTCGTGCATAGCATGCACTTTTCTACAGAATTTTTGTCTTGTCTATTTTCGTACCATGTTCGTTACTGCTCTTTTGGTTTTTGCTGCGTCTTATATTCAATCTCCGTCCTCAATAACAATTCCTATACTAAATTAACTAACAAATTATTAAAATACTATTTTCTTGGATTATATCTTTTCATGTAATACTTGAAAACATTGTAGCTTTTCTTTCGCATCCACAAAGTCTAGTATTACAAACAAATTATATATCACATAGAGTCTGAAGCTTTTATCACACTCTTCTGCATTCAGAGGCTGATTGAGAGGCAAAAAATAAATTACCCAAGGACCATAGATGATGAAGTTAATTCATCTACCCACAGTTTATTGAACTACATAATACTCTTATGCCACTTCCACATAAACTGGAATTATTAACGGTCGTTCATTCATATATTGACCGGATATTGACTCTTGGTCTAACCACTTTTTCCGGTTACTTTTAACTGTAATTTAATTAGCCGGTAGCCGTTTGTAATTGTAACATTAAAGATTAAATTAATTACTATTATGAATCCTGGGTAGAGAAAGTTGATAAATAATAAGGTGGTCGATTGATTATGCATTTATTTCCGTTTTGGACTTCTGGCTCATTAAATGTAAGACTTTGTACGAAGCAGTTTTCAACAAAAATAACTTGGGACTGTCGAATCCGCAAAGCCGAATCAAATAAAACAAAGATTGAGGCACCATCTTATTATACATTTTCTGATTACCCCAAGGAAATAGGCAACTGTATCAAAATAAAAATATTTTATTTCATATAAACCTACATGGGCACTTATGAAACGTCAGAAGCTGCACAAGAAGATGCACGGTTCCAATTGGTCGTTTCCTATGGAGAAGACCCGGAAAGAAACTCCACGGTTACTCTTTAAAAAAAAAAGGGTTTTTACAATATTTTCAAATTACAGTGTTATAAAGTATCGGCGGAAACTGTGAGGTAAATTGCAAAAGATTTGTCCCAATTGGCAGAACAGGATCCCTAGATTTTAAAAGCGAAAATATTCCTATCTTAGTAACTTTTGGAGTATATAAATACCCACATTGTTATTTATTACAGAATTAATTTGTAAGAAAAATGTCGGTACAGACTGTACGATATCATTTCCCAGAAATTCTTAAATTAGCTCAGTCTGCGGTCTTGCAATTTAAGGCATTTCCTGTTATTGTATATAGGCAGCTCATCAGGTAGCCCGAGGCTATGTACTTCGTATGACTTGATCAAATTGACCTTCATTTTCATTCAGCTTAGCAACAAAAATTCAAATGAGTCTGCTGACTCTTTGGTCCATTGGTCGCAAGCGCTACTGTCGAGCATGAGGTCCCGGGTTCGATTCCCAGGTCGGGCAAAGTATTATAGGGTTTTTCTATCAGGAATTTCTGAGTAGCAGCCCGGAGTCTAGATTTGTGCCCAGTTGATGGCAATTCCCTGTTGCATGGGACTTAAACATAACTGGCGAAATGATGGTGTACAGAGTGAGGGTGTATACAATACACCTCTGGCTAACCCTCCAGGGATTACAGGCGTTGTGTTATGTTTATAGAATCTAAAAAAGATATGTGAATATTACGTCACGGAGATTGATATAGTGTCCCCATCAATGCAATCGAACAATATAAAATTATTGCATCTTTTTCAAAAACATATCTGACTACATAGAATAACTAAAAATCTTTGTACCACGAATATAATAAAATTGGATCGTCCATAAAAAATTACATAATAATTCCAAAGTATTTTTTAATGCGTTATAAACTCAGCCAGTGTCAACTGTTTAAAAATAAAATAAGTAATGTTGGCGCCATAACTTGTCGATGGCATAGTGAGGCGCATTACCTCGATTATGTCTCGCCTGTCCAACGAATTAGTCGACTTATGTTCCGAAATACACTGTCACCGCATGTAATTAGTTCAGTTAAGCCAATAAATGTGACTAAATATAAAATGGGATGTGTTATTTTCTTTGTTGGTGAGGCCGAGATGTTGAGTTTTGAATGTATTGCTTCGTTAGAACAAAAAGGTAGTTTATATACAAGTTTTCATACCTAAATAGTAAGAACACCTGCTACGAATGAGCTAACATCGCCTAGTTACGTTGCGTTGGAACTAGATTCTTAGGCTGTACAGTGCACTATTAAATTTTATGCCAATCATAAATTTAATTGACATTTGTGTTTGTGACTCAATCGTTCTTATCAGATAATTTAGTTTTAGTTCGGTTTTATTGCTTTACAACAAAAAACTCTAAACTTAAGTATCTATTAAGCTTCTTGCCTTAAGTCAGACAAGGACTTATCGTTATGATGATGAAATAACATATCGGATCATTTCGGTGTTGTAACCATAAAACCATCGCTACACAAAGACGCTAAAAGACCCAATTTAAATAACCGATAACCCAACAATACTTTTAGAAATGTGAAAGCTAAAATCCGGTAGCGCATCCATCTGTACATACACGCATTTAGCTTATCACAAATTAAGGCTCGAAACTTATGAGCTGTCAGTGGTAAGTACCATCGAATGACAGGTCTAATAAATGTGTCACTGCCTTTATTTTTTTTTCTTACGTCAATGTCGCCTCACTATTCCATGATTTAAAAGTTCCATGCCCTTTCTTTGTTTGAATTTCGAATTAGTGCGTAATGGGATGAAGCGGTTAAGCCGTTAGTAATTTGTTGTTTTAATGATTGATGAAGCGATGGAAGTAGACGAGATATTTAATTATTATTGTTTATTTATGGCATTCGGGGGATGGGTTACAAAGTGAATAGAAAAATTCTAACTCATTGGCTCCTTTTGACATCAAACATTTAATTCATTCAAATACCTATATATATCATTTGCGAACATTTATCAGTTGCTTAACCTGCGTAACCTTCGTCAGCTGAGAGAAAGTGTGCCTTACTTATATACATTGCACTTGTCGATAAAAGCCATGCAATCTTTCACTAAAGCTATTGTCACTTTTTTGTCGATTTCCTCATCTTTATCTTTTGTTGCAAGCCCAGTTTAAACCACAATTTTACTATCACCTATAAATGTTCAGCCCGGATTATTTAAAAAACTAATCTGTGATTGTATTCTGCTTTCAAATAATGTCTTCAGTCATGTGAATAACCATCAGCTATTCCATCAAATTTGTCATTCTTCCCAAGTTCAGTAACAAGTGCTGTTTAATTTTGACCCTCCCGAATTCGTCCCGGATCTTTTCCAACGTTTAATTTTATGCACGTATCGACCCAAATAATTTCTTCAACATCACTTTAATGTCCCGTAAAAGTTGTCTTGTCCATCAACGACGTGGGAGTGACAGTCAAATATCAATTCAATATTGTTAGCGTCTTGCACAAGACTACAGTCATGCCGGATGCAAACCTGTTCTAAAATTGTACTTAAAAGGACTAGGCTCGGTCAGGTGACGAAAATGGTGGCTAACTGGCTAGTAGCTAGAGGCTACCTTGTTTTGAAGTGTAGTTAATTTAAGAGCTGTCTCTGTGTGAGAATGAGTTTATTGGTTTATTGTCTGGGAGAGTTGTTAAGGTCAGCGATATGGGTCGAAAGAATGATCGGGAATTCGGGATGTCTGAAATGTATGGAGTTGCACAATCTGTTTGAAGTCCCAAAGCTGTCGTATCGATGAACAAGGATGTTGTAATTAACTAAAATATTTTGAAATGGTAAGGGTGTGCTGTTATGAGTTATTCAACTCTGGTTATCTTATGTAACGGTTACTATGCGAATGTTGTAAAATTATGATGAACATTTAAAATACGTAGATGTAATGACTGAAATGACAGTGTGACCGTTTGTTATGTTAGTCAGAGCCCTAAGCTGCACAGCCAGCGCCCTTAGGGCGGATTTCATCAATGAAACTGAACGCGATTAGTTGTCAGTGTCATTCTATCTATCTATCTATTTTTATATATGGCAATGGTGCCGATGTCGACAATTCTGCAAATGTCAGATGTGTTAAGAGAAAAGGTGCGAAGGAGAAAAAAAAAATTCATTATACTACTTGAGTTTACTGTGAGACTTGTTGACACTGACATTAGTACACTGAAAAAAAAAACAGATACAAAAAAATATTGTTAGTGCTAAATAATTATGTTTATATAAGAACACAAACTACACAAAAATCATCATAATTTGATATCATTGACGCGGATAAAAAACATCAAAGCCTGAAAGAGCTTTGAGGAAGAATGTGTTAGTAAGGATGGAAAGTTAGTTGGGACAGGGATCTTTAATTTAGGCAGATGGCTATACAAGTCATGGACTGGGTTGTTATTGGAGCAGTTAAAAAAGATGTGCTCCAAAGTACGTCAGTGTCATTATTTCACCAATGAAATTGAACGCGATGAGCTGTCAGTGTCATTATTTTCTGTGGAATATTGACACTTACAGTTCTTGAACACGTTTTAGATGTGCTGATCGCGTTCAGTTTCATTGGTGAAATCGGCCCTTAGAGAAATTTCTAAGGACACTGGATGTGCAGTAGCTCATCGTGCAATATTTGCAATAATAATGAAGACAAATGCACTGTGTATTATGAAGTGTGCCAGCAATTACGTTATAAATAATCGAATCAAACAAATTCAAAGTAAAAAATTCTTAATCAAGTCAGTCACGTATCAGCGCTAGGTGCGTGCGCACGTCCGATAGTTTGACGAGACAATCAAAAATAAAATGGCGCCAATGAGGTCATATTGTGGTTGTTAATAATCAGTTCTCGGTACGCTCGTGTGGTGGGCACACGACTTTTCCTATTATGTCATATTTTATTGATATGTTCAGGTGTTATGAACGGATGCGCGATATGAAGGGACACACAGGTTGATTGAAGCCCTTGAGTTTAGCATTCATGACTTTACGCTACATTCATATGCTCAAAGGGAACTCCGGCCGACTGATGAATGGATAATCGTCGATAGCCTGAATAATCCAGGTTTGGAAAGGCAAGCAATATCACAACATAACAGGACCGGTTTGACACTGTTTGGTTGTCAAAATGTTGACTTGCTGACTGACATTTTTTTTGGGAGAGAATCATCTTCCGAATGCAATCAGATTTTGTAGAAAGGCGTTAAACAAATTCCAAAAAATCTAGTCTCCATTAATAACTTCCACATTTATAAGGAAATTGAGCACTATATGCGTTTTTAATTTCATCGTCATATTACCTAATATTTCCTCTTCGACCCTTATGACCTATCAAATTAAAAACACACTGCTTCAAAGGCTACACAATTTGGGTTACAAAAATTTAACAAACGCCACGTGTGCCATCACCAAAAAAAATCTGGAACACAATAGGCCAAAAAACATCTATTTGTCCACATGTGCCTAAGATGTCCCAGATTTCTTCAACGCCATATGGGATCGGTCATCTTGCTGAACTGTTTTTATTAGTGCCTCGGTTCGTGCCACATATGGGCTTTGACTGAAGGGCAGTTAGATGTTACAATGGGTTTAAAGTTTAAAGGGACCGCTTGCCGGGTCGTGTGGTGGGTTTTTGTGTGGTTCTAATTGATTTCGGCAATGTGGTGTCAGTTGGCAGTTGGTCCGTCACTTTGTCTATAGTTTTGAGCTATAAATTTTATTGATAGACATTTAGCTTGCGTTGTTAATGAGATTGACATTTCGATTCCTATAATTTGGATCTTCAAATGCTGTCTTTCCCAAAAGTTGAACTTTTTAATATGCAGCATTGTGCAAAAGCTTCATTCAACTCTCACGTAACTTCCCAATTATAATTATCGTGTAAATTCTTCCCTATTGGCTTTTCCCATAGAAATATTATTTTATTAGGTGCTTCCAAAAATTTATTGCCTATCGCATAAAACATTCCCCATAGAATAACACCATCATCATCTATGAGGGGTGCCGATGCACGTGGGGCTTAGAAAACAAAGGCCATACAAACGCAAGGAATTAATTGAAATTCCTTTCGTACATGCTTATTGTCACGGTTTTGATGGCTTGTAGGTGAGCGTAGTTGCTAATTACTAGCAAATGCTATTTTGTTTTCAGGAACTTTCGTTGCGTAGTTTACAAGAACAACGCTGTCGCGAAAAGCGACTTCAATTTAGAATAACTATATGAGTATGTATGTAGAGATATAGTTACAGATACATATGATAGGTTCATCGAATCTTGGGACTTTTAAATATGTAAATATGCACATCCAAACTATCTGGGTAATATTCCTTCGTTGCATAACAGGAGTATTTTACCCACGGTAATATCTCTGAAGGATTTTCAGCTTCTAATTTTAGCTCTTCATACAATTTCTTCAATATTAGTTTGAAAGAAAGTTACGGAATTTATAGTTAATAGTTAAGAGAGTGGTATTAAAACAATAAACTCCTCCTGGTATTCAGTCATTAGTGCATTTCCTTATTAGATTTCTTGTAAATTGGTAATCAGTAAAATACAATAAAACTCGCAATCAGTATAGCAATACTTGTAAAGGGCCATGTTTTAGTACCCAATATTACACCCCATTATAAATACCTGAATGGGTACTTTCTCGATAGGGTCTTATTTAATTTTGATTATAATCTTACCCAGTATACATCTGCGAGTTGAGGAAGTATTCAAGAAACGACTACCTGTTATTTTGATAGTCGTTATCTTCTTCTTCATGTCGCTTGCAGGACAGTATTTCAAATCTTGTTGGGTCAAAGTGTCGCTACTTTCACGGTGTCGTCTGTGACAGCGTATTAATTGTCACTTTGTCGATATCTTGTAAAATATTGAAAATCAGTGGTAAGAATGGAAGTCAGGAACCAGTTAAATTGAAAGCCTACACAGAATTAGTTGGGAAAACGCTAATTATGGTAAGTAAGACATGGAAGCTATTTTTTAACCGACTTCTTCAAAAAGGAGAATGTTCTCAATTCGTCGTGTATGTTTTTTTTTTTGTGTACTTTACGCGATTACTCCGCCAATTATGAATCGATTTTGATGATTCTTTTTTTGTTTGGTAGGTCATGCTTTAGAGGTGGTCCCATATAAATTTTATTAACTTTGCTTGCGTAGTTTTTGAGTTAGCTTCAATAATTATGTATTTTTTCCCACTTAGTGTATGTAGACGATATATTGTTTGACCCCTTCACTGTTATTTTCATACCAGGTAGCGGTATTCGAATTTGTGTGGTGGGGTAGGTACCACAACTAAAAAGTGAATAATAAAAACTTAAAAAAAAAAAACAACCGGCACCCAAAAAAACACTCAATTCGTGAAAAATAACTTTAATTTCGGAAGTCGGTGGCAAAAAACGAACATTGAAAAGCAAAGACACCGACTTCCGAAATTAAAGTTATTTTTCACGTTTTTAGTGTTTTTTGGAAGTCGGTTGTTTTCTTTTTGTAAAAATTTGTTAGGATGTTGATACCTCTTTACATCGCCATTTAAGATCCGTCCTTGCCGTTACAATTTATTTGCCTAGCCCTTTCCCAACTACGTTGGGGTCGGATTCTGGTCTAACCGGATGCAGCTGAATACAAGTATTTTATATTTGACCGTCACACCCAGTTACTGGGTAACACGATACCCCTTGGTAAGACTGGTTGTCTTTTGGGCTTCTGTCGGACTTCTGAATCCGGAACTAGCGGCTTATCGTGCTTTCCGAGCCACAAAGGGGTCTCGATATCTAATGGATAGTCACCCACACACGAACCAACCGCGGCAACCGTAACTTAACCTTCGATCGACCCGAGCGGCTGTTATTATTTAGCTACGAGGCCCTTGCCGTTACCAACACTCCCAAAAATAGGATGTCCTATACTTTCCTAGGATAACTTTCCCACGGACTCACACCCTTACCACATACCCACGTGGTATTCCCAAAACCAGCACCCTAATTGATATTTTTTGTAGCTTCATTAATGAGTAATTATTCTGCGGGCCAAATCGATTACTGTCTATTGTCCTTTATTTAAAACTGCCCATTCTAGCCGGAAATGAGCCTTCACCCTTATTTTATGGAATGAGGTTAGTAGAGATAAGGGTATTATGGTTATAATCGGTTTTTGGATACTTACTTATTATTGTTGGTATGATATTATGATGGTTTTGGTCACGCATGTGATCATTGGGTTTCAATTTTAATGGCGTCATTGGTGCCGATTCTGTTGTTCACAATCATCCTTTTCTTTCTATTTCATTAAGAAAAGGACAGAAGACAAATTTTAGTTTAGTCCTGTCAAATTAATCAGTGCCTGTCGTAAATTGACGTAATTTTAATAGGCAAGTTTTTAATCGCATCTAAACTTGTATGGAGTAGTGACAGTTTGACAGGACTAAATTAAAATGTATCTTCTATCCTTTTCTTAATGAAATAGAAAGAAAAATATGCACTGAACTTAAATTTAGTTTAGTTTGTGAACAACAGGATCGGCACCAATATCAACAATAAGCTGATGAGAGTATTCGTTTATAATTAGTTACAAAAGCGTAGAGAGCGAGTTTTTTCATGAGGTTGAAATAATGATGATTTAGATAATAAGCAAAACATTTCAGAAAAAAAAATGTCTTGCAGTTTTTTTGCTGAATAATCATCCAACTGGCACTAACGAGACACAATAGAATTTTAATTGTTATCGCCTTCTAAAGGCCAATCGACAGTTGAGCGGAGGTGATGAGCTTAATAGAAGAGGAGTAACACGAAAAAAATCTAGCCCCTTTCTTTGTAAATGCTGTGTTTTAGCTCTATTTATCAGCTGATTTAACACTAAACACTAGTTTCATTGAACTCTTGCAAACAAGTAGAGCGTTTAAAGTTAATTCCCTACTTCGACGTGGTCAGCAATATTGAATATGCAGAGTGTGACAAATCATACACTACACTAATTGATAAAACTTTGGTTTCTTAAGAAAGCGGTGTACGGTCACACAACGGCTGTCCGTTTATATTGACACCGTAGTGTCAAAAACTGGTGAAAATGATAGATTTTCATGACGGCCGTTATAACCGCTTTTCTAGGAAACACCAAATGAAAGATTATCACACACACGTCCGTGTGGACAAGTTGAGGTAAAATACAATAGACGTAGATATATTTAGTATATATAGTTCTTCAAAAAACCCTGTAAGAAAACCGACCCGTGTTTCACCCCTCAACGAGGCATCCTCAGAATGTCGATTGACCAGTCGCGAATTCGAACACGACGTGTTGCCACGCCGGGCGCCGAGGAAAGTTTTACCACAAAGTCAAGCCTGAATCAATTACCTTTCTTAAGTTGAGGTAAGTACCTTTGCAATTACGTAAAGCTTATGTTGTGACGAACAGATTAGCTAAAAGCCTGTTGATCCTGGAGCTGACTGACCATGACGTATTTACGAATCTTTAGGCTCATTTATTAACTTATTTAATCCCCTAAAGCACTTAGCTTTACATATAGTTAACCTTTGTCAGTATCCTTAACCAATATTTTCATTATTAACCGAAGATTATTTTAACCAACCGTTAGTTAAATTTTCAGTTTGTTCAGAACGGGATACTCAATCAATCATTCATCTATTGGCTAAATCACTTCCAAATATTATAAATAAACATTAAACAGAGTTTAGAGCAAACTAATTAACTTGACACGCTTTTGCCAAAGTATTTTACGGTGTTAGAACGTAATTTACGAGGTACAGGAATAGCTAGGCAGATTGACAGAGAACTTATTTTGAACAAGCGTTTACTAGTTTTTAATAATAAAGGAACCCTCGCCTAACAATGTGTGGTGTGGCTGTGCGTTTTGGGGGAAACAGGATCATTCCTGATTGATGTTGCGAAGTTACTATTAAAAATTATGTGTTGGAATATGAATGTTTAAACTGTGGGTTGTAGTGTAAAAAGTTAAATTCGTCTATAGTTTAGGTAATTTTTTTTTCATAAATATCATTGATTTTTATCAGTAGACTAGAAGTCTGTTTTTTAATCTCATAGACTAATTTGACAGGTGCAAATGTCAAACTCCAAATTGAAAAAACAAACAAAAATCACTTGAAATGTCAAATAATTCTACGAGATTATGAAACAGACTTTAGTAAGTGCGTTGAAAGATTTGAGAAACGCAATGAACATTAAAATAAAAAAAAACGTCATTGCGGATAAACAGTTGTTGATAAGTCGTTGCGGAAACAGTTGGTTTTTTCCATATCTACGGGTTAAACCAATATTTACAATATTATTGCTCTTGACTCTTAAAGGTGTTTCGATAACAGACAAAAACAAGAACACATTTAAAGCCGAGTAATAACAATGATTAAATTATGATAATTTATTCATTATCTAACTAAAGTAATAAACCGCCATTTTATTTTGTTCACAAATCCATTTATTTTACTTTTGAATGAAGGAACCTATCAAATATTTAACGTACCTATTTAGTTTATGTACGAAAAAAACTGCTTATGAAAAGAAATCCTAAAATTATAGTCACCATACATTTCACGAATGCGCGGATAAATCACTTTGACATTTTACACGTCTTTGTTTTAACTTGAGATTAAGATTTTATTTATAGTTACTTTTTTTACTGGGAAAATTGACTTAAATCGTCAATAAACGTCTGTAGTACAAAACATGTGTGCATATTAATTATTGACTATTAACTTTAATCCCTTGCGAGGTAAGAAAGCTGTAAAAATTTGTTTTTTCAAGCCACATGTTGCGTTGAACAAAATTGCAGTGTTCATTCGTACTACTTCTTCATAAATATTTTGACGTTTTCGCTTGTTTTTTTAGGGGTGTTCAAATATCAAAACAATTGTAGTAGCGTAGATTTTATTTAGCAATACCTCCTTTAGCTGTTATTAAAACAATGCTTAGTGTCAAGTTTATTTTAAATACTGTACTAAAACTACCCGTAACGTATGCAGCTATAAATTGAAATAGTTTTTATAACTCTTCTGCTTGAAGAGAAGATACAACGTATCATCGAAAAGCTCTTCTGGTTGACAATTTTCTAAACTTTACAAAAACCACAATTAATTTTTCACCTCACAAGCTCGGAAAGATTCTGTTTGTCATTCGAAATCTGCGTGCAAAAGTGCAAAAGTGTTATCCTCTAGCGTGGAAAGAGTTTTTTAAATTCGAACCTTTCTATTCAACAATTTTCTATACTGCCGGGTCCACTAATAATGCATCAATACTTATTTTATGTCAGAGCGCCAACCTCATTTTTAGAATAATCGCACTGGCCAGCTCGCAATAAAATCGCTCAATGCGCCTAAAGAAGTTTTCACTTAAAAAAACTTTATATAATTTTCTTCTGTATATTCAATTCACTTTCCACCATTTGGGTTTTAGCAGTGCAAAGTTAGTGCAAGCGATACATAATGCCGAATTGAGCTTTCTTCCGGAAAAATTGCGCGAAAAGTACCTACATTAAAGCTTAGGTACAATATTTTTGGTCAATGCATGGAGACACCTAGCATTTTCCTCGCTTTAGTGAGGTGAAAAGTTGTGTGTTTCGCTAGGCAGCAAAGTTTTTCTGGGTCATTGAAACCAATTTCAATACAGGTACTCGCGCGAAAAAAAAACTTTGCAGCCTTGCATAACAAATAACTATTAAAGCCTACTACTACTTTTAAGTACGTACTCCCAATAGTCCATGGTCTTCCATGCTTTCTCGGGTTCCCAAGCCAGAATACGGAAGAGCAATAAATAAACAATTTAAAAGCCTACAGACGTCTATAAAATGGTAAAAAGGAAATAAATGTCATTTAATTTTGTTTTGATTTGCGCAATTCATTAGTTGTATTTCAAGACACGTACCGCCGTATCCGGTGCTCAGAACTATTGTCTATAACGCAAACTCTTTTGCCTATTGGCTATTACCTATGTCACATTGTATGACTCACTTTGGACACAATTGTATGGTATGCTTTTTAAATTCTAAAGCATTTGTTGTTGTCAACTTGGGTATCAATTGTGGACATGATATTTGGACAGAGAAGTAGTGTCTTTTTCATTTCTATCAAATTTAAGTGAACTATTGACTCATTCGCACTTATCCTAATCATTATTAGCAGCCTTGTTCCATTCACTGCTGGGTACAGGTCTCCTCCCTTTTGTACCATACTTCCCCGGCCCGTGCGAGACTCATACAGGTATTCGTAATAGTTATACGCAATGCTTCAAAAAAATTCGAAGTTCAGAAAAACATAATTTCGGGATCTGGGACCATTTTTCAATAGTACCTAACAGTTAGTTACCACTGTATAAGTAGGACTTTTCGAGGATTTTCATTCGTTCATTTTTGGCAATCTTGTCTGCAATAATTTTCAGGTTTCATAAACATAGCCAAACTATTTATCAATGCGTGACCTTTTTTTTTTTTTTGAGTGTGGCTAATCTTCAAATGACTTCTGGGTGAAGCGGGAGGGCGTCAGACTTTTACTGACTAAAACCCACTCGTGTTCCTTCAGTTGCCTGTTGCCAAGGACCCCGGTATCCCTTTCGGACTTTCCCGCAACCCTGGCTGTATCAATGTGTGCCTGCGTTCTATTTGGGAACCATTACCTAACGAACAATAAACATTCATGGGCTTACAGTAATGATGCTTACATTTTTATCTCAAACAAAACAGGCCCACACTACAATCAACAAAGTACTCTAACTGCCCTTATATCGAACCGTGCCAACATCAAGTATCTAAGCACTCTCCAAGTTAGAACTAACAACCCTATCCGAGAACAATAGGATAGTAGAGTTGGGGTGGTCCAGGGGCTGATTGAACCCCCGTACTTATAATGAGGGGCAGTAATGACCCCTTTTTTGCTCAAGACAATCTTTAGTGCTGAGCGTTGTAAAATAAACAGGGAGCTTTGCTTGTCAGGGGTGTAAATTGTTCGTTTATTAATTTATTTATAGCTCAGTAATGTCATCATTTCATCAGTGATGTGATTACATGAGAAGATGATTCTATGTTAAACAAGAATGTTAATAATTAACTAATACACAACTCGTATTTCCGTGTCTATCAAAATTCTATTACTTTGGCACGCAAGCGCAATGGAATACAAAAAACTTTCGAAGACATCTTTCTTCCATGTATCGGTTTCAAAGGATGTAAAAACAAAAGGTTCCTTACAATTCCACTCACAGTTTCCTTCGAACCCCTCAAATTTTATGCACTCAGCGCGCATGCGCTGCGGGCGTCAGCTGCGCGCGCACGTGGCTTCAGGAAGTTGCGACACGCAATCCTGCGCACCCATTGTATCGATTCGCGTCTTATGCACCCTCCTGTTTATCACGAACCATAAGCTTCAAGTTTTTTTTTTATAGAACTTTTAGCCACCCATCCGAGACGTAGTTTATAAAAACTTGGTGGAGTTATGGTTTGTGGAGTAACTAATTAAATAGATTATGTAGAAGTACTTTGATTATCTGAACATGAAGTTAATGGAAACAGTTTTTGCTCATGTTTTTGCCAAGTAAAGGGCTAGACTGCTCGTAGTACCTAGCTTTATTTAAAGCTTTATTTCTTTCTATTCTTGGGTACATGAAAAATTGATTGCAATATACTCTGAACAATACGCATAACTCGCATAAGTCGTATTTAGAACCAGTCTATATTTGCGTTCGTACATATCTTGGAGTTTTTGAAGAGAGGAGGGTGCCACCCTCGTTACGTGCAGTTATTTTCTGCGTTTATAGGGCGTTGCTAATTCAAATGAATGTGTGAGGAAGGTGTATGGGTTTGAAGTCTGCGTTAAAATGCGCTTTCTGAGAACTTTTATAAAGAGAAAATTTTATAAACTGTCTGAAAAGCATTTTTTTTAATTCATAAATATCTTTTGTATTCCTTTATAAACAAGGACAGGTAGTAAATTAACAAAAAGTCAGATAGAAAAGTGAAAGGGTAATAAAAGTAGGTATTCCATTCAACAACAAAACCTACTTTGTGCCTCTCCTATAAAACAAGTTGGTGACTAATCAAATTTTAACGAACTAAATCAACACAACAAACTGTAAATTAACTGCCAATTCATTACAACTCCAAGATGACCGTTCGAAACTTTTTTGCACCACGAGGTAGCCGACGCGATAAACAAAAGAAAATCCGACCCAAAACCCATAGGTGGCCAGACTCCGAACTGCATCGACGCACACATCGCCACCCTACAGGCGCTCCCCTCCAGTCGGTCAAGTCGCAACTTGCACAGGCTGTACATTTTGTTGCCCTCTTCGATTCTTCATTCGTCCGCGGACTGTGTTAGCGAGCGCGCGTGTCGCTCGTCACAAAGAGTTTAGTGAACGAGTGTTGTGCTTATGAACAGTCAAGATGGTGCGTAGCTTATCGCAGTGGACGAAGACCCTCAGCTTTCCAGCGAGGCTGTCTCCCAACCGCACTTCTAAGGAAAGCGTCGGGAATGGCCCTTCCTCCCCAGGAGTGTCGCCAACTCCCAGCGCCTCATCGCTCCCCCACAGCTCGGATAAAACTATCACACCAATTCCTATCACGGAGATCAGTCAAATCGTAAGTCTCCCTTTTTGATTAGGACAGGTTCCTCCACTGAATTATTTCTTAGAGGGACATTTGTGTAGTTGCAGCTGCACTCAAGTATGCGTTTTGAATGCTAAGTAGTTCATTATATACGAAAACTTACGGTTAGCTATTTCGCAGAAAAGTGGCTCTAAGTCTACTTTACGAATACATAATTTAATGATGAGATTGTAGAATTTTATGTCAAAAATTACAAAACATCTTTATTCATGTTGTATAAATTTGCAATACATAATAGGAACGTCCTTGAAAGCTATATGAATTTGGCCATCAACCATCATACACGCTTCAGTTGTTTAATTGGGCTGTCATAACGAGATAACGTCCTTGAAAAAACCGCCAACGCAGTTACCCTACTTTAAAACAATAAGATTACATCCCAGATTTTATTACGAGATGACAATATGGTTAATGCTGATGATACAACGATGTAACAATACTTATGAAATACCACATTACTTGGGGAAAATTACTCTTACAGACTCACACCTTTGTTTACAAATAGCAGAGCGAATGCCTAACAGTCCATTACCTCAATAAGGGCAGCAACCGTTACCTAGCTTTCCCATAACCCATGGTAGACGTGTATGAAATTTGAACCATACTTTATGGGACAGAACACCTTATTAGACGGTCATTAAGTACAACAGTATTGAAAGGAAGTGTATCAAAAACCATATTCATTTCCGACAAGACACGTGCTTTGATCGTGTTCATTGCTGTTTATGTTGTGTGGCACGTACGAGGGATAGTGTGGGAACGTTCGTTGGATGCCAAAGTCGGCGATGGTGTATGAAAATTAATGTTTGTTGGTGCGCGGGGGCCGGTGCGCCAGCGCACCGTTATGTCCCCCTTGCACTCACCTTGGCAAGGCCGCCACGAGATGCGAGTTTTTTGCGAAGCATGAAAGCATGACTTTCACCTTTTAAGACGCCTTTCTAAATACTGAAGTCTGTTTTTGATACAGGTCTTAGGTTTTAAGTACTTGTTAGTGTTTGGGTAGTGCTGCGTACACCTTGTACATGTAGCTTATGAATGAGACCACTTCTTTGAAGTATCGCTGGTACCGTTCAGTAGTCTGTTGACCCGAAGAAATAAACTTAGTATTATTCCGGTCAAACACCGTCAATGGCCACAATATTACCAATACATTTTTTTTGTAATGATCTATCTACGTGCAACTTTGCATGTCAGTCACAATAACTCACTCCTACTATCAGTTTTGTCTAAAATCGCGATACCGATAATTTCCTATTTATGTGGGTTACTAGTTTAAAATGAGATGGCAAGGCAGATTACAGCACTTATCAATATCAATGTACTTATGTGTACTAAGATAACCTAGAAAACATTAAATGCCATTCTAGGTTCCCTTAAGAAAATTGATTCACAGTAATCATTTGCATTCATTACGAATAGCATTTCTTTTGCAAGGCACTAATAATACAATTCATGTTGCCTTCAAAATACCTAATTATGAAAGTTTGAAACAAAGTTCTTTATCCAATTTTTCGGTGAACAAATGTGTAACCTACTTATCAAAGATAAGTTATCACGACTATATCAAATATTATGCAAAAACCAGCGGCAAATATATGCAGAAATACACGTATTTTAACGTATGCAAAGAGCGTTCAATTTTATTTAATTTGCTTTGCAGATGTTGCAATATTTACTGTCGGGTCGTGTTAAGAATTCCATTTGAGGATAAATGTGTAAAGCAGACTTGGAATGCATTTCATAATAATAATCGGATGTTAGACATATAGTAAGTTGCTTTGCCATTCATAAAAACCAGCCGTTTATATAAATACTTCAAAATGAAGCCTTCACAACTTCAAAAATGGGTACCTAAATATGCAGGGACTAAAAACATAATAAATACATTAAAATTTTTACTCAATAGTTATACTTTTGTTTTTCCGAAAACTAATAATCTACAAGGAGTAGGATTATCAAGGAAATAGAGAGGGACGGAATAAATTGCCTACTAATTAAAGTAGTTCTACTCGAGCCCAATAAAAATGATAAATAGGCACTATCTTCATTAATCAGAGACAATAAAACTGATTTACAATTCATTGCGAAACGTAATACTCGTTGTAAATCTCACCATGTTGGGCCAACGTAAAATGTTAACGTTTTTAGTGATTTTTTACTATTTTATTGAAGCAACACCACTATTTCAAAGTGACTTTTGAAAAACGTGATTTTAATGTTATAATAAAAAATTGCAGTTAACCTACATGTTTTTGTAGCGTCACCTTTTTCGTGGCAATACAAGAAAAGTATAGAAATAATTTTAAAGTTAGCCTAGTTTAGTTTTTTGAGCTTTAGTTACTGTTTTTCAGCGCAATAAAGTTTTTTTTCTTAGTCACAATAATTGTGACTTAGGGCACAAGACAATTATTGGCCTGTGCCCTAAGTGACTCACATTTCTCAATGCGCAAAAACTATGGCTTTATGTCACATCTTAAAAATTCATGGTATTATCACCATTACTTTTTACCGAGGGCCATAAACGAATTACTGTGTCATTAACGATGATCGACTGACGACAATTTGCAATAAAAATCTTTTCTTCCATGCTTAGTGTTTCCAGTTACAAAATGTCAAACTGCTATGACCCATGTCTTAAAAAATACGCGCAATAAAAAATCATCGTAAAATAAATTGATGGCTTTCTTTTGGCGCCTTTTTCGATTTATAAGCCGCACTTTTTGACATGTTTCAATATTAAAAAGTCATTTTGACGGTTGAAGTTATAAACTTTTTAGTAAAATAAGAACTTGAACGATTAAATTATTTTGTATATGGCATTTGTGGCAAGATTCGCCATCGTAGGCGCGAAGCTAGCAACAACTTTTGCAATTCAACAAGTATGTGGCGCCAAAGTAATTTGCTTTTAATTTGGCGTGAAGATACTTATTTTGTTACCGGTAAAGTAAATAATGTAAGAATTCATTTAGTGCAATTTCGAAGTGAGGATTGCGTATGATTACGTACAATGTCGGCCCTCGTTTGGCGAGGCAGGATTTTGCACATTCCTTGCTCGGTTTTTATGTTTCAACACTTTTAAAGTGTTATAAAACGATTAAGTTTGGTCATTAAAAAAATGTGGTATATTTTTATCATAATAATTTGAAACTGTTTTTGTCTCGCTCTTGTCTAATTTGGTTCTACTTTTCACTTGCTGTCACTTGTCAAACTTGGACCTACTTTTAGTCTTACGCTGGCATAAACTACCTTTCTCTAGTTTGCTCAATTTCATGACAAATGTTTCTTTCTTTGTATTGTTGAGAAACATGGTTAATATTGTCACTGTCACTCATTTTATAACCACGTACCTCCTTAAACAGGTAATAAAATACAGCCACCTAAATTAGTATTTCTCGTTACGTAACCCTAAGACTAAAAGCGTGTTGGGTTTAAATCAATAGGTCACAGGTTAAATCGACCCTATTGAACTTTTGTGGTGAAGCCGAACAACTATTTAGTTATTTACCTTAGTTGGATAGGTTAAGTACGATATCTCATTATTATAAAGTTAATTTTTTACATTCTAATATTTGTCAGATTATTTTATGTTATTTTGTGCCTGAAATGAGACATATACTACTATTAGATTACACACTACAGCTACTATTATTATATTACTTTTCTATAGTTATATGTAATATTTTGACAAAGACTTCAGTACCGAAAACCATAATTTCTTTAATTAGTCAAAGTTCAGTCCTATCTTTGCACTTAAGTGCGACAGTTTTTGGAATAAAAACTAGGTAGCATGCTTTATGTTACTTCCTACTTTAGTACTTAATTTTCTTTTGTATTTTTATTTATTTTTAGTTTTATGTTGTAGTCCAACCAATATCTACTTAGTAGGTACAAACATTTCATATGGGGCTTGACATTTCGTAATGGAATGATGATCTTTCCAAGCGCATAGTAATTCACACGCGCATGTGCTAATGGATGTCACAGCTTTCTCATGTACTTTGTTTTTTATTTGAGACGTATTCACTTTTTTGCGCTATTATAAATATTAAAGAAAATAAGCATGCAATCGGGAAATTATTTTGTAATTTATTGGTTTTACAATAAAAATAGATCATAAAGGCAAACACGATATTATTTCATCAAAACAATAAATAATTAATTTAGTAACTTTCTCCGAAATAATTGTTGTTAGTACAACAACATAGACAAAATAATTGCGTGATATAATTTTCTAAAGTGCAAATCGGCCATTTTTATTAGGTATTTTATTGTGTCGGTGGCGGAACGAACATCTGCGTGTCAAATTCCTGTGTGCCATGTGCACTGTGCAGGCTTGGGAAACGAACCGTGCCCATGAGGCGCGGAAAAAAACGTTGTTGCTTATCCAATGTTCCAGGCTGGTTAGAAACTTGGGTTATTAGAAATTGAATTTGAATCGAGAAGAACGTAGAATCCATAAATAAAGCGAATAACTGTATTTGCTTTGCAAAAAAATTACAACCATAATTTGTACGTTACATTACATTGGTTACACATTACATTTGGTTGTTGTTCTTTTTTGTCTGCTTTCATAAAAAAACATTATTATTTTTAAAAGTACCTACTCTGGATTAAAAAAAAACAACCGACTTTCAAAAAAAAAACACAAAATAAGTGAAAAATAACTTTAATTTCCGAAGTGTCTTTACTTTTCAATTTTCGTTTTTTGCCACCGACTTCCGAAATTAAAGTTATTTTTCACTTTTTTTGTGTTTTTTTTGGAAGTCGGTTTGTTTCGGTTGTTTTATTTTGTAAAAAGTTTTTATTTTTCACTTTTTAGTTGTGGTACCTACCCCACACAAATTCGAATACCAATATACATGCTATGTAAATAACAGTGACGGAGTCAATCAATATATCATCTACATACATTAACTGGGAAAACATACGTAATATTGAAGCTAACTCAAAAACTACGCAAGCAAAGTTAATAAAATTTATATGGGACCACCTCTGAAGCATGACCTACCAATCAAAATAAGAATCATCAAAATCGATTCATAATTGGCGGAGAAATCGAGACACAAACACAAAAAAAAAAAAAAAACGAATTGAGAACCTCCTCCTTTTCGAAGAAGTCGGTTAAAAATATAGATGAAGAAAGGTCAATTAAGGTCGGGATCTTAGACTATTATTTTAGGGAAACTTATCCAGTTATCAAACACTGCACACGTGCCTATGCAACCTATATTACCAAAATGGTAAGGTAAAAAATAAATAATTTTAATAAATGATGCAAACCTCTTGTTATTCATTGATTTTATGTAAAAGGGCTTGGAAATGCAATATTTACTGATTTTCAAGGCACTTCCCTCTTCGAATTCCAAAACATCACTTGAACTAATAATTTGAACTAATAATAATAATATTTCCAATAAAGCCAGCACAAAAGTGTGTTCACTATTGAATAGTTACCATAGATAAAGGAAGAGGGTAGTTTTTGTAGCGTCAGCTGTTACTGAACTCGATACCCGGGGTGTTCCGTACAAAGGACGCAAATAATAGAGATTTCAACGGATCTCTATTTTTTCCATCAATTTTATTTTAACCTATGTAAAAGTATAATACTTAGGTATTTTTTCATTCAATGTTGTGGATAATTGAGTCTTGTGGTTAAAAAGGGGACTTTTGAATTATTTTAAGGATAGTAATTTAACATTTTAATCCTGCAACTTGACCTATGAATGCTTTTGCATAATTATTCTAATTTGTGTTGGAGTTACGTAATATATAACCATAATTATTTTGAAATAAATGGAAGACATTTCAATTTGAACCAATTATACTGGGAAAAAAAAAAGTTTTTTATATATTTTTATGCCTTCGATAAAATTAAGCATTAATGCCCTCATTTCGATATGACCACATTATAAAGAATCACACTGTAAACAACAATAGGTAGAAGTTGTACGTGTAAAAATTTCAATACAAATTCCCGGAAATTTTCTTATTCGCAACAATTTTGATGCTCGCCATTCAATCTCGATTTCATTCACAGTAATTGATACACAAGACTGCCCTTATCTTAATAAAGATAAGCAGAAAGACAGCAGAATCTTCGCCAGCCAGTATAGTATCCGATATCAACTAAACGGATATGACATCCGATATCTGAGATATCGCCAGTAATCGGTATCGGTACACAAACACATCGATATGAATCGAGTAGGTACGGGATGCGGATGCGAAAAAAAAGTGGACTGATAAAATGACATTTCCGGTTATGGAAAGCAAATTGATTGAAAGGATGTGAGGGGAAAGGATATTTTTTTTGCGGATATTGATTTTAAAATTGGTGTAAGGATTTGATGTAGATAGCTTACACGTGCCTTTTCAACATCATTCATGTTAATAATATTCTTATTTTGTATCAATTTTGTAAAAAAATAACATCCTCATGAAGCAGCGAAATATAAATTTCCATAATTAAATGTCATACTAATTGACATTAAAGCTCAACGATGAAAATAAGTAGCAATAAAATCCATACGTTTACAATCATTAAACGCGTCCGCCTCCTTCAATAATCAGACAAAAAGTAATAATTCAATACACACACAAGGAGTGTTCGAAATTCAAAAATTCCGGGGCAGCACCTGCTGTCGCAGATGTTCGGATACATTAACGAAACTTCAAATTGTATGAAAATTTCGGGATTTCGAATGCGTGCACGCACTCGAACAGCTGTTGAAAGTTGCCACCAAAAAAAACTTTTACCTGTGCGAAGAGGAATTACTGAGTATAATGGATGCCGATCAGCTGATACCGACCGACATATGGCAGGATTTTTTTGAATATTCGTATTATGTATGGAGTTGTGTTATTTATAGCCGACACACGACAATCGTTAATTTTATACTCAATCACTTTTGTTTTTCTATTTAATCCTCTCGATTCCAGTAGACAAAAGCGCTCATAATTTAAACTTTTTTTCACTCTTCTTTGAATATCGTCCAAAAACTTTTTTATAAACATTCCAATATTAACACAAAGGAGGTCACTACTTAAAGGTTTATTTATAAAATGTTCTAAACAAAGGGCCCTTCGTGCGAGGACGTCTGTTTTCTGTCTAGAGCCCTACTGTTTATTGCTACATGTCCATTGGGAGTAGTTTTGCTTCCCCACACTGTCTTTGAGCCACCAGCCTTTGATAGTGTAGGGATCAACTGTTTTATTTAGTTAAGTCCCCTCACTTTTCTAAGTCGATTAGTTTTAATGTTGAAGAAATAAGGCTGAATGTTGTTGGACAAATTATAGTGATTGTACATGACAGTTTCGTGTTTTTCGTTTTTAGATAAATATACGACTGTGAGATAATTATATGGCTAGAATTAGAACTGTCTTGTTGCTTAACTGGTAACAGACGTAATTGAGCATAATGATAAATAATTGGATATAATTCTAAAATCTTTTCAATTGAGAATGGCACTGCATAAGTACCTAATCATTTTCAATACACATGCATCTGAAGACAGATTAGATAATGGCTTGTAAGACACCGAGGCTGCTTTCACGTTATCTCTTATTCAAACAAGCTGGCTATTGTAGTCTTATTAGAATACACTCATGAGAAAAACCCTTATTAAAACCATCACTTAACATTAATAAGCTTACGCTTGAAAGTGCCCATCATTCAATTATTCAAAAAGTAACGGCCAATCATTCCAATTTCGAATCGAATATTACCAACCTTACGACAATTAAATCAAAAATATATGATTACCATCGATACGTTTTTCAAAACTGAATGCATCAATTACTGGCTGTCAGAGTTGCCATATTATACGATTGTAATAATTATACAGATCTGATGGATGGATTTGAAAAGAACCTTTTTTGATAAAGGGGTTTTAGTTGAAATTGGTCTTTGTGGAATCTTATAGTAATTTCTGTTTTTTTGGACAGTTAAACAATGTTAATGGTTGCTTAAACACTTAAAATATTCGATGCTATTGCAGTCCTAAAAATTACAGTGGAAGCATTTTGGAATATAAATTATATGTTTCTTGGGAAGGTACACCACCAACTTTATGAATATGATTGAACATATTACAGCCATGTGTTGCTTTATTTTTGAGGAAAAAACAGTTGACTTGAGCCGACTCTACAGTCCTTCAATTTTGACCGTCCTAGTATGAAATCTGACTAATCCAACGCCACCATAATGTTTTTCCGTGTTAGTATTACTCATACTTGTCCCTCCATACCTAACTGAACCGATCCCTTTAGCTAATTAAAACAAATTAGCCTATCAAACGTTATCTACAATCTTGATTATTTTGACATCACGGAAGCTTTCATTCTCACCATTATCTGATGGACAATCCTATTACGGTTGCATGTTGAGAATACTTATCGCCGTGTTTTAACTAAATGGGAGTGTCCAGTGAGCTTTTACAAAATTTATATTTGATGATCGCAGTAAATTTTGATTAGTTTTTATGGTAGTTATGTCCTTAAATGGAGTTACAGTTTATTAGCTTGATGTCAATGGAATAATTTTCTTTGAAATTGTGCATTAATTTGATGTGGTTCTCAAAGGTATAATAATGTTAATGTTTTATTTAATGTGCTTAAGTAATTCTTTTTAGTCATTCTTAACAGCTACACTGACATTTGCGTCTATTGGAACAAGAATCGAGCCCTCTTAATTAGTAAAATCGACACTCAATTGACCGGATGCGCGGCCATATTTAAACTCTGATCGCGATCCGAATAATCCAACCGCAGTTGATTTCCGGTGGCCTTCAAGTTTTTGCGCAATTTACTTTAAGACTTACTTCCTATGTATAGAGTTTACATTTGAATGTACTTTTTGAAGAAGTTGACAGACAAAATAAGTATGTATTTATTCGTGGGAGAATTTTTGAACCGTAACTTTTACGGAACGATTTTAACAAGTCAGAGTGGATTGAATACTTGACAAATTCAATGGAATCTTTAAGATTGTATGTCCTAATTTAGTTTGTTAATGTTATGGTAATTGGGCTGTTAGGGGCAATTTTCTTCTGATGTGATTTCATGGTAGAGTGAGCAAGAATGTGTTATTAACGACACATGATACTTTGAACTTGAACTTCTTTTTTGGAAGCTTTGGGCAAATATTTGCTTGTTTTGTTAACAGTTAACTTTAAAAGGACTCTTCTTTTAAAGTTGACTTGTTTTTACTATGACGTCGTAGAGTGCCATTGACTATTACTGACAAATGCTTGCACTGACTGGACAGGTCCACTCAAATAATTGTGGTTCTTTCCTCAAAAGACCATTTCAGACGCTAATCTACATGGTCCTCATATGGCTTGACCAAGATTATGTTTGGACATTAAAAGAGACTGCGACCTCTGAGTTTGTTTCGGCCTTTCTTCTAGTAGTAGTTATATAGGAAACGCCGACCTCATCTAGTTTATTTTTAATATTTTTTAATATGACGTGTAAAAGTGATTCCAATATCCTATTTACATTTCATTTCATGAAACTTTGAAAAAAAAAAGAAATTGTGATAAAACTCTGTCTAGACCAAAGTTCAACAACAAGTTATAACTTATACGAACAATTTATTAGTCCAATAAATCCTCGAAAAGTAACCAAAAATTATAAAAGAACACGGTTATTTAGTAAAAATCTGAATATTCGCATTAGTCACGACCAAAATCAAGTTGTACGAGATTGCACGGCCGATGCGATGTTTAGTCATCGTTTTGTAATGCGCACACGCACCGCGACTCTTAATTTATTAGACCTATAAGGTTGTTCGGACTTGAATCCAAAATTCTCGGCGCGAATCCGATCGTCTTTATCGATTCACAGGACGAGAAGCGGTTTCAATGTCTTGGCGAATGCAAATCAGCTGTGTTATTGAACTTTGTGGAAGAATATTTGGGATTGACAGTCTAGCTCTCGATTCGTTCACATTTTAAGAATTATTCATTTGTTTGAGGCGAATGATTGCATATTGAGTCTGACCTCGAAACGATTGTGCTGCGACATTTTAATAATACACCTTAATTCACTTGTCAAACATTCTTGAAAGTTTGAACTTACTTATTCAACCTTCATAGAAATAAATATTTGCTACACAATTTCGAAACATCTAATATGTTAGGATTCAGCACAAATATTATCCGTGAAAAATCGCTACCTCCTCTCGATAATAGAACCGTATCGAAAAGACTGACTGGTTCCAAAAAATAACAATCCCATTTGGCGTCTACTGCTGTAATTACATCCGCCATATTTTTTTCGCAACAAAAAGCTGTCGCATTCGCACCGCAACACCATTGTGTTGAAGTTGAATAAGACAGCGTAATATTAAAATTAAATGATACCGTACATATTTAAGATTGTCCGAATTTTTAGCAAATTGCAACCCCGGATAATCGTGTCGATTAAATACTTTTTATTGTTCCATCGTTCCCACGGACGATGCACGCGAACGCGACCATAGTTTTATTTTATTTTTTTGAACGCATCCGTGCCTCGGGCTTGATTCTGAAGGAGCCAAACTGCTTTCATTTGAATCTCGTTTGATTGTCGGTTGCTGAGGCAGCAGTACACTATCATTAGTGTATATTAACTGTGGTTTTGGTGCGTAAGCGCATTTTGACGTGTGTAAGTAGCGTGATTTATTATTATGTAACCACCTTTTGTGTGCATCTTGAAATTGAGGACTTAAGTATGATCTATTTGGAACCTTTCCCGCCTTACTTTTTCGTTTTAAAGCTGTCGTGACGTCGTAGTTTTTTATTGCACTAGTACGTTATAATCGACAGTCAACTTAGTTTTTTGTCGCCGAGAAATCACAGTACTGCATGATTACTAACACTGTAGCTGTATTTTGCAAGCCTACTTCTCGAAACTGGTTTTGACGATGATTCGCGACTTGCTGGTACCGATTTATAAGTTATTTTCCTTTAATATTTAAAAAACACTAGAAAGTCCACTTTTAAATGTCATCTTTCGGCTTTTTAACCGACTTCCATTTACGGATAGATGATTTTCAAATTCAAAGGGAATAAAACAGAAGTCCAAAGACTTTCCGAAAAAAAATCTGCATTTTTTCCACCGTGTCAATGACACAGATGGTAGACAAGAAAAAAACGGCAATGTTAATATTAAATCTGTTGATTAGTGTCCATATATAGATAGGCAGGTGTTTAAAAAAACGGCGTAGGCGCATAGGTGTGGTAACCTACCATAAACAAATTATCTTTTGCAGTTGCCACTCCGACAACAGACTTTGTGCAGTAAGGTCTATTTAGTGAAGTTTTTTATTTATTTAATTTGTCACTACAATGAGTTACGTGGAATTCCTCTACGATTTGCTAGAGGTAAGTTATTTCAAGGCTCTAATGTTACCTTTTGTATATTTGTAAGTTTACTTAAGCAATTATTGATGGTATTAACAGTACCTAGGAACAAGGTATGATTTTTATTTAAACAAATTCAGTATATTTCCTTTTGTTGTGTAAAGTTGTGCTATAGAGTCCAAATTCTATTCATCATTCTTGAATATTACTACTTTAGTCAATTTATCAAAATTATCACAATCATAACATTTTTATCACGGATGCAAAATGAAAGACATTTAAACTTATTCTGTACCAATATTGGCCTAACACATCCCCAAACCAATATTGGATATTTAAGGACCAACGTTGGTCTATAATTATCCTCGTTGCACATCACAAGAACTAAACAGGTGTCCATTGGACGTCCAATTACATCTTCTGCTGAAGATGTGCTCTTCTAAGAAAACATTACGTTCGCTGTCGTAACTACTTGGTTCCAAGTGAAATGCGCTTATAAAGACATCATATAGAATAAATATATCGCAACGTAGAGCGTGGTTAATCAGAGAAAATTGGAGTGGTTTGTGAATACTGAAAAAAAGGCGTTCGTGATGCGTCTTGTGTCTTTCAGATGACATAAATCGATTAAAGTAGTTCTCTTGTTGGTTTAAAATGTTAAAGATCTTTTTCAGAGCGCCTAGTAGTCACCCCAATAAAATAATAATAGGATTTTAACAGCTGGCAGCAAATCTTTAGTCAATGAGTTGACCAGATAATGTGATGCCTTGCATGGGTTGCTTGAATTCCTGCTCATTAACTAATGCTTTCTATATAAAAGGTCCAATAAATTGTCTTTCGTCTTTAAACTTGAGGTGGATCATTCATTAGCTAATTAGAAAACTATTAATGATCTTTGTAACTGCCATCATGGCCCATTGTGTAGACAACTTATTAAATAACTATATAAGGTCACGGATTCCTAGTCCTTGCCCTCGTTTCTCAGTAGTCCTCAGACTTGTCGAAACATGTTCATAACGGGTTGCCAGACCAGAATGGTTAATGGCTTTGATACTTCCTAAAGAAGACTTTAATTTAATTCATCTTTGCTTCTTGTGGTGATAAAGTTTGGTTTTGGTTTTAATATTTTATGGTTTCTCAATTGGCAACACTTTTTTATGGTGATGCGGGTTTTAAGTAGGCATGGTCCTTTATGGTAGTAATTAACGGGATCCCCTATTTCCCACATGAGAAAGTAGAATAACTGTCCCTAGGGTATTTAATTCATATTTTACTAATTAGCAAATTACAGAAAGTTTGAAACTTTCTTTGCCAATATTGCTACCGATTTACTGCATTTCGACGAATGTAAAATGTTTTTAGTTCTAGCTCATAAACTGCAGTGCAAAAACACAATCCCTTCAAACAGTTACAACTTTTTACAAATTACCATAGATGCTCAGATAAGTTGGACCTTCCTTGTGACATGAAATAAAACGCGCTTGCGCAACCGAATTAAATTGAAATACTTGCCTTCTAGGTAATCTAGAAATCTGTTTAGGAATGTTGTTAGGGTATGGGGTCGACTACGACTGGTGTTTGCGTAATTTGAATGTATTTTGATGATGAGAAATAGTATATGTTCCTCCGGTTTCTGAAAGGAACCTTATTCGGTTTCGGGCAACCAACCTCATCGGTTAACATAGGATATAGCAGAAGATGTTACTGATTTGAGGCATGATAAGTGTCTTACAGTTAAAAACAGTCTGCTTAACTTAATATATTTCCATAAAAAAAAAAATCTTATAGATTTTTTAACTAGGAAAGTAATCGTACCGCGCTGTTAATTGACTTTTACCGCCATCTAGTTAGATACATTGAAAACTTTCTCACGTTTCATAGTTTCTATGCATTATTCTTATTTTGTTTTTATTTAATTGAATAAGATTGAAATTACTTCGTTGCGCTTTAGATTGTCACCTAGATACTATTATTAAGTTGTCACTTTCATTAATTTGGCTTTGTACAAGCATTTACTTATTAATCCTTATGGTAAGATACAGATCTTTTCTCACAGCATCTAAGTAATTCCTCGGTTTTATGTAATGTTATTGTTTTGGTAATTTTAGGTACCCAGTTCATTGAAATTTAATGAATTTGCACTGCTGATGTTACCGCATAATTTGGCGATTAACCAATTATTTGGCAATTATATTTACACAAGGAATTAACTAATACTGTTATCTTGTTTCTACAGGAATTACGTAAAACATGGTTTCGAATATTACATAATTGTTATCATCCAAAAATAATAATGCACATTAGATTACTACTTGTAAATAGAATACAGTCGACCGCAAGTTAGTGGTAACGCTTCGACCTTGAGCTGGCCTAGAACTTCAATAGATTACGAGGCCAGCTTTTGCGGCTATCGTTACCACTGACGTGCGGGCTACTGTACTTTGTTTCCTACGAAGAGCTACGTTACCAGTCCAGTATAAACCAGCCCGTACAGAGTTCTTTATCTAATCGTCGGTCATAACGACTCAGTCAACAATAACATTACATAATGTAGCATTCCGATGATGACAGATAGCACTGTGAGAACATTATCTATGTTTCTCAAATGACTAACAACTTTGTAAGTTTGATGTTTATCTAGTACAATAAAGCTGAAGAGTTTGTTTGTTTGAACGCACTAAACTCTGGAACTACCAATGGAGCTTTCAAAAATTTCCATTTGGTAGCCCAATTCTTGAGGAATGTTATAGGATATTGAACATCACACTACGACCCATAGGAACTGAGCAAAACGCGAAAACGAGGTAGTAATAGCGCGGGCGGGCGATGCGACGCGTTGTGTCGTGGCCGAAATTTCACGCGGAAGTCGCGTGCTGAACCTAGTAGGCATATAATAGGAACCTAATAATGTCATAGGCGAGTAACCCTACAGGAAACATTAGTGTATAGCAAAATAATTCGTACTTATGTGCATTACAAATTACACCCACTAAGCTTTAATGACACCTGAAATGAAATAGCCAATATCACTGGTATACTCAACTTTCGCACAATAATGTTCAAATACAAACAAAGATGTTCGTGTATTAATAAGTTGCACAACACGAACACTTAGGTACCTAGGTACCTATCTAATATAAGCCCATTAGGTGTATGTATGTCAACATTGCTCACATACTTGTAAACTGTTTACAAGATGCTTACACGTGGGCTTTAACGCTTTGATTACAAGGCAGAATTCCGATCTATAGACCTGTGTACCTACTAAACTATCAACTTTATACATTCCTTAGATGTATCTACTTAGGTAAGAAAGGGAGTAGGTACCTAAATACTTGTTGACAACCACTACCTACAGTATTTGCAGTATTTTACTAACCCACCTTTTTTTTAATCCCCAAAAATTCTATACATACAAGATCTTCCGTTCTTCTATAACAGATGTTTCCAAGCCATTCTTTTTGCAGAAAGTTACTTAGTTTATAATGTACAATATGCGTAAATGAAACCTTCGTGAAGTGTCGTTTGTATGTATATGATGTATAAGAAAACACGATCTTCCATTTCAAGTATTTAAGTGTCGAATGTCAGTTAGAGTGGATGCAATCTGTCGGTACCTAAGTAAGTTTCTTTTATCAAAGAGAGAAATGCATTCACCAATAACAAAGTAATAAAAATGTACCTACATCGCATTAATTGCTCAAGTAAACAGTTAATAAAACCGATAAATTTACCATAAATCATTTAAGCCAAAGCGCCGACATGATAATCTTTCGCGGTAACTTGCGCGCGCGCATCCCACGATATGACGCTATGTCACTTCCGCTTGTTGGAGGCTGCGATATCCGGTCAATAAACTCGTCATATGCCGTTGATAGTAATCTTTACTCAGTGCTTTAGTTTTATTTGTACGAGCGTATTTCAATTATTCATAATTTCAATTATTATGATTAAGTAATGAATAGTCGTCCAGAAATGTCTAACTTGAGGTCGTCCCTACGTCATGTCTGTTTGCAAATAGTGAGTCAACAAAGCGAACTTATCAACGAAGTCAAAAAAATATGAATCATTAGGAAACAATACCCAAACTAGCTTATTCAAAACAAAAGGTACATAGATATGTATAGGTACCAATTTTAACTTCCAGAGACTAAAGCTCATTAATAACAAAGCCGGGACAAGAATGTTGAATAAGTATTTTAAAAAGTTAGTCATTTTAGTCAGTACCTGGACTACCTGGGTTGTGGAGGACAGGTACACAGTAACTCCATGTAAAATACTATTATTTAGCTGCCTCTGGCTAAATTGGAAGACGACCCCAATATAGCTGGGAAAACACAAAAAAGAACAGTCATTTATAATTAATAACTAAAACTCAAAGTTCTGAACTTTGAGTTTAAGGCGATTAACACACTGCCACGCACCACGCAGCGTAGCGCATGAATGCGTGTTCTAACGTTGCTTGTAAGTATCTCCGTTTGTATAGAAAACATGCACAGTCCAACACACAGAAAATGCATCCACGCGCGTGCGGTGCGGTGCGTTGACACACAACATGCAGCGTGATGCGTGGCAGTGTGATAATCGCCTTAGGGAAATTGAATGCATTGTAACATAAGGATCATTTTGGAACAAACTATATAAGTTTAAATGACCTAAGCTCGCACGCACTTACACACAATATAAACAATTTTTCCCATGCCACGCATGAAATCCTACCAATGAGCAAAATGCCCATAAAATTGCAAGACCTAGTAACCCGCATCATGGCAAGTATGGCAAATATCTGCCATTCTGTCTGAGTCACGCCATTATTCACTTTACTACTAAATGGTTCATTGATAAGTCGAAGGTGCAGGAGTTATGCGTTGGCGCAGCTCGTAAAGTAACAAAAATGTGAGCATTGAATATTGGAACAGTTGCAGTGTTTTTCCAAGAGATTTTTAGTAAAGGTAAACGCAAACTTGCAAACGTGGAACATAGACATTCTAAAACTAGAAACTGGTAATTTATTGGAATTTCCATACTTTAACTTCTAGATTACTGAAGCTTTTGCTCATGGAGCGATGAATAATCAATTATGGGCATCATTAGGTTCTTGAAATCCTCGAACCATAGATAAATCAATCAGTGCTCAGCAAATATTTGCTGCGGTTCATGCATAAAATTCTTTACACAAAGCCGACTTTTCATAAGAGGCACGAATTAGTTCCATAAGAAGACTGCCCATTTGTCATTTTTTATGGCCAAATACTCTTTAGTCTTAATGAATTAAAAACATGGATCATTCACACCTTGTGCCTCGCCTCTTATTTATTTCTTAACATAAAAGAACCCGTTAACTATTTCAAATGAGTTATCCGTACCGTAACTGAAGCATTAAGTCTTTTAACGCGTTCTATTACTAGATTGTTATACCGCAATGCGTCATCGCCGCCATCTTTGTATTCAGTTCACTCTCTAACATATGGAATTAGAAAGAGAGGAGTGTGGAGAGTGTAAGAATGAGTTTTATGTCTATTTACGTGTGCTACTACTTATAGTTTGGTAATTAAAGCTTGTTTACAGGTATATAACATTTATATTAAGGTTTCCTGAAATCTTGAAGTTTCGAAGAGATGACTTGAAATAAGCAGACTTAATTGCATTTTGCTATAAAAGCCTTTTCGAGCCGCTATTATGATCAATTTTGTCGTGATTTCATGTTGAATCTCTTTAAATGGAGTCCATTGTTTAGAGCTGATATGACGATAAAATCAACTGTAGGTTGCTAAAGGGTATAAGAGCTATCTAGACAGGACATAATTAAGCTTAATAAGATATAAATGACTCCCAATATGACCAGGCATTTACAACTTCAAAATAGTATTGGACGATCACGAGACATAGTCAGTCATCATAAATGGATGATATGATACAGGTAAAGCTTTTTTAACTCTTCAAAGTTTACCTCTATCCACGAATCCAGGATTGGATCGAATCGATCCTAAAATTCCTTCCTTTATAATACCTTTCTTTATTGAACAGCTCCATTTTTATCAACCTTATCATCAACGTTTATCTAGTCCTAACTAATCCTACCGCGGCCCCAATTAGGTCAAGGCAAATTCTCGTCATTCACGTGATGGCCAAATCTACAGACATTTTTATCGCGTCCTACATACACATTCGTAAGATCAACGGCCTGTAGCAGCTAGCAGCCAATAAAAGGATTGAAATCGCAATGTCGTGGCCGATCCAAAATGGCTGTTTCCGGTAATCGATCAAACTGCGCTTGCGAACGCATTACCCTTTTACTCGGAGCATTATCCAATTGAGCTAAGCGGTTAGTGACTTCAATTGGAGTTGCACTTGTTAGGGCAGAGTTATGTGGAGTGATTGTTTTCGCAGCTAGGTCGGGTGTAACACAGATTGCAGTAGATTGGGATCTGTTAAATTGTTTCGCCGCAACAATACATGGAGCGAATGGGTCAATAAAATGGATAGAGCAATAAGGTCTTGAGAACTCCAAGCTGGCAATAGGCCCTACATCAATCCAAGGTAGGAGGGAGTGGAGGTTTCGACTGTTGTAAACCTATGCATGATTTTCTTAGTCATTAACAAAAATCAAACACAATTGCACTTTTTGCCCTTAAAATGGTTCATTTCCGCAATGGTGCATTTGGAAGTGCTCGTAGTAAAATCTAAGAAATACGCAGATATAAAACTTGACTGAGGGACCACATTGTCTACCAATCACAAAGTTGATAATTACACAACAACAATTGAGTTCAGTTAACGATTGTTAGTTGTTACGAAAGCTATCGTTTGATGCGCGCGCGCTGATGGCTGACACCAGCGACCTCTGCCGCTTCCGGTGCGTCAACTTCAGTGATTTATTGGCATTTATTAGTGGAATGGTACTGTTACTGATAACGACTGATTGACGTGATTTTGACTTTAATTTGATTTTCTGGTATTTCTAATCAATTGATGTAACAAATAAGTTTTAGGTTGTGAAAAAAAAAATCTTAGTTTTAGTCAAAAATTAACCAAAACTCACTTTACGTTTAAACAATCGCAGATTTGAAGCCAGAAAGCCAGAATTATTTCATCTAGAAATACCTAGAACCATAGATGAAACCGACGATTAACTAGGTCCTAATCTGTTATCATACATTGTCCGTTAGTCAGATGTGTCTTTTCTCCGTTTCCCCTCAATATGTATATTTCTAACGGTGATCTCTCACGAGGACGTACGTGTCAAAATGACGGTTTAGAAGCGTGTGCGCATACTTGCGGTTTCTTCTGGAATTTGTGGCGTGACAGAACGACAGTGGTGACCGTAGGCATTCGGGAAATGCGATTTGTCTAAATTACCTAGAATTTATATGTGAATTTATAGTTTTGGAGTATTTTATTGGCATGTCTTGGTTAGTTGACGTTGATTTAGGATTTCATTGTTGGTGTTTGTATTCGATGTATTTTGAGCAAGATGAAACAACACGCCCCTTCAGCTTCCTATTATAACTCGGGATGACAAGCAACGAATACTGTATATTTTTCTTTTCTTCAATTAAAAAGAAAACTCAGCGATACATTTTTACATTCTAATTCCGTGTTCCCCAGAACTCCTATTTCAAATTAATTTTAACATCTAAACAAAACAAACTATGAATTAATGTATCCCAAATGGCGGGGTACGTTTTATAATTGAATTCGTCGGCAACCCGACACGTTCGGGCGATGACAGACAACCTAATTGATATCGCGTTGCTTCTAACGAAGTGGTCTATTTTCAAAAACACAACAACTACTTAGAGTAAGATTGTAATACGCTGTTAGTTGCTACTGAGGCTAATCGGTATAATGAGATTTAACATGGCTTCGTTGAGTGAAAACATGAACTTGTCCGTTTTTGGACCTGTTCATCATTTTCCGCCTAGTTTGGGTTGGTTTTGTTGTAGTTGATAAAAAATAAAAAGAATGATATGAAGATTATAAAAGGTGTCAATCATTTGATTTCTAAAAATGTATAAATCACGGTGCATTTCTCGCAATTGATATCAAACATTTTTTAATCAATGCATCTACAGCAACACCCGAAGCTGTGACGTTGCGTAAACAATAACAATCAATGCATTAGCGTTGTATGATGGATCGATGTGATGTCAGTCCATTGAAGAAATCCGTTTGTTTATCAATGAAGTTTAATATTACTCCCACACTGGTACAGAAACTGATTTACGAATGAGATAGTAGAGAAGAATGGCCAAAGTCGGGTGAAAAGTCGTAGGTTTAAGGTGGGTAGTTGAAAAATGATGCAAAAGAGAGTTCATCATTGTCATGACATCTGAAACAACTTGACTTTCTAAATGGTTAGGATGGTAGCTTGTGTTGTCCAAGTTTAATGAAACTGGACACGCCATGCAATATGCTTTCGTTTTTATGGGAGCAAATAAAAATGAAACCACTTACAATAACTCACTAGGAAAGTTTAAGACGACGTTGTTGAAGAATCCGCTAGCAACTTAGTAGAAAGATCAAGAGTAAATAAAATAGAATGATACTGCTAATTATTCGAAGATTTATTATGAGACTTACGAGATATAAAATGGTTGATACTATAATTTAAATACTCCCAAAGGTGTTTGCATAAAAGATGCGCAAATCATAGCGGTACGTAACCAAGCTATTCATGATCATGTGAACGTACGCATTTTTCAGATAACAATCTTCTGAGTAGGAAAGTGGTACCAACTAGTAACAATACAATTACATTGCATTGTTTCTAATAGAAATGTCCGTTAGCTACTCAGTGTTCTTCAGACGCCAACGTAAAGGCAAATTGATTTACAGATAAGAATGGGAATTATTCTTGTTAATTATTTTTCTACAAATGAATGGAATGTCAATGTTTACTGGGTCTTCTTATGCTGTTATTGTTGTGGAATGCATTTACTTAACTATCTTCTTTTTTTGTTTTAGCTTTTATTTATATTCCCAATCAACACTTTTCTGTCGTCACCTCTGCAAAAAAATTCAACGTCATTTTTCATTGAGTAAGGAGAAAATTAAGAAACGCAATTCCAATCATAATCTTCCTTGAACTTTGACAAAAAGGCCCTTCTAGCCAAAGAAAGGCAGAAATCACACATTGTCCATTTCATAACGTTTAATTAGACATCATTACATATTCCACGGTACCGTCCCGCTGCCGGGCGTCGAACCCGCTTCCGTTGCGCGCGCGCACCGGTGATAACCATCGAGACTTATTATTTAAATTTTGTAATACCATGCTCTTATGCATATTGAGTTGTTGTTATACGGCGTTTGTTTTGTGGAAGAAATTGCGGCAATTTTAACTGGTTCCGGTCTCATTTACACGTAATTCTAGTAGGTAGTTGGTTTGGTAAGATGGTAGTAACACAACATGCACCAATTATGGTTTTACATAATATTACAAAGCTAACAAGGATATTTACAAATTAAAGTCATTTAAATTATTACAAAGAAACATAAAATGATTTGTAATGTAATGCAAAATATAGTTATAATACGATGCTAAGCCTCAATACAGCACTATCAAAGATATTAAATTCATAGCAAGTACCGATTTTCTTTCGTTCATATACTTAAACCAAAGATTTATATTCAAGTTTTTTTACATTAACAAAATCTACCGATGTTGTAGAGGTTATAATGAATATATTATCCCATTAACTTATAACGTCAAAAGAATACACAGCCACACGAAAGAAGCCGCGGGCACAGCTAGTAGCAAATAATCTGGTACAAAAGTGAACAGGCACGAAGGTCAAAATACTGCAGAAACAATTACCACATCCAACCAAGCAAATAAATCAAATAAACTAAGTAATTTAACTTAGATTGCTGAAAAGTTAATAACTATTGCTAGACACGCAAGGCTGGGAAAATATCGCATTTACTTTACAAGCATAAGTTATTAGAGGCATTTTTCAGATTAAGTGGCTTGTGTCATGAGTAGGAGTTTCCATTATCTCTATTATAAGCTGATGAAAGGAGAAGTTAATATATCTGAGAAAAGAAAATTTTCGTGTACATGACTATAGCCATACAGCGAAAATCTTATTCTCAGAGAATGAAGAGATTCTATTAGGACATGTTAATAATATGTATGAGCAAATTATCATTTCATTTTAAGCAAGGCAAGGCAATGCAGATCTGTCCTGATAAAAAGGCCTTTTAACTTTACAACAAGTTCAGTTTACTACGGAAACACTTGAAAGAAGTAATCCCTAGATATATTTTTGGTGTAATGTTTACATTCCCACGTCAGCGCGTGTCGATAGCTTAACGGATACAAAATTGTACCAACAAGATAGATCTGCAAATACAAACGAAATTCAACTTTATTTCGAAGGTGATAAAGGAAGGGAGTAGATTCTTGCAGGTGCGGCTAAGTTTGTACGCACATCACCGTCAGATGTCAATCAACTGACGGTGTGACTTGATGAAAACAGAAGTGTAGAAACGTCAAAGAAGTTGTACAAAGAAGTGTACCCAGAATAACATTGAAATAAGAAAAAAATAACGGTTTCCGAACCACTCCAACCGCCATTTTCTAAATTAGAACACAAACTGACAGCTAAGTTCGCGCCATAATTTATATGGTGCGTTCTGTTTTAAACGATGATGGGCGCGTTCGGTTGAGAACTTTTTCTGTATAAAGATTCAAAATATATTTTGGGAAAGACATATTTTATGCAGAAGAGTTTACATTTTCGAAATTGAGGTATTTATCATTGTCAATAGCGTCTAATTCAAGCTTGGTTCTATTTTGAATAGGTAACACAAATTTTACCGTAAGCACATAGACAACACATCCATCAAGATTTTTTGCCTTTGATACTGAAGTCTATAAAGACTTTTTTCGCTTTACTGACTTCCAGCAAAAAGTCGCTAAAAACAAGTCCCAAGTTCGTTTACTCCGGCCCCTTCTTTGGCACATTTATAAACCATGGAAAGTGGAATATAAAATAAAACACAGGGGAACTGTTAACAATCACCCCGAATGGTGATCGTAACAAATTAGAGACGTCAACTCGTCGCCCGCGGCCGGACACGGTCGTCAAGTGGATTGTGACGTACACACAATTATTTATTTGACTAAAATAACTTTTGCGTTAACCGGAGCTTTCTTTGGCGAATTTTTTTAACTATTTTGGTAGCTATATATTATTGGTCGAGTGACAATTCATTATTTTCTGAACGCTTATGATCTAAAAAGACAGCCTTTTGTCATATTTCAGATGATGAGGAGCATTTTTAGATCAGAAGCAATTCCAATAAGTGATGCATTTCAGGGTCCAAAAACAAAGTTATCTAAATATTTGGAAATCAGACGGAACTGAAATCAATCCCAGCTGATAGCAATCTAATACCTAGTCCAATACTATACTTCCCCAAGGTCTTCCATATCGATAGAAGGCAAGTGTCTACCCGCGTGGGAGATGTGATGCAACCCTGTATACGGTGGGCGTATAGCGCTTTACCTTGTAATTAGATAACGTTTTTATGCCATATAAGACTTGAAACCTTGTTTTTTTACCTTCCTTAAAGTTGAGTGTCTTCGTGAGAATTGTGGGACGTGACGATTTTGTCAAGTAATTTTGTAAGAACAACTTGTTTAGTTTTTCTTGAAATAGAATGGCTGGGAGCATGATGCTTTGCATAACATTTGCGACTTAATGCAAGATGATTCTTAGTGAAGATGTTATGCGACAGAACAGATCTGTTCTGTGTGTTATGCTTAAAGTTAATATAATAAATATAGAAAGAAAGCTTGGTGGATGAAAAGGACTTAAGTCGATTCATGATAGTGAGATACTTTTTTATAATTCTATCAAAAATTCTGAGTCTTCATTTTTATTATTGTGTTCAACCTTACCTACTTATTATAATTTTATTTTATGATGATGCCCTTGCCTGTCAGTGTAAATTCAATTAATTAATAAACGTATTAAATTGTTTTAATTCAAACATTGCACGTAGGAGGATAAGGTCTTGCCGCCTAATATGGTTCTTGTTATCTCTGCATATTTCGTAACCTTTTTGTCGGCAATAATTTGCATGTGTTATTTCAAATAACTGATTAATCACAATCTTAATGATTTCCAATGTATATAATTTGGAGACGTCGTTAAAATAGCCTGAATAAGGGTATACAAGTGTGGCATTTGATAGTCTAACAAAAACAAAACGCTGTTTGACAGTTAGATTTAAAGTGGCAACATAAATATTAGTCAAATGAAAGAAATATTTTAAAGTAATGCTATACAATTTATGTTACATATGTTATCTAGCTGTCTAATGTCACCTCTGCCTGTGATATTTTACAAATGGCAGCGTAACATCCTCATTTTCTATCTATCCTTTTGCTGCGCGGGAGTTGCGCGCCAAAACGTCATAACCACCGCGTCACTTCAGCAACCTGTTACGTTTCGTTTCTACTATATTTACGATACAACGAGTTCTATAATTGAGCGATGCGGGAGAGCTCAACACATCGCGGTCCATCTTTTTAGAATACGACACAAATAACATTCTATATTTGTAAATTTATACACCACCAGCTTTGAGAGCACCTAGGACTCGCGAAACGAAACCGGAATCTCACCCTTATTCGTTGGCAATAAAACTCACAGTTAAGTGGCGGTAATAGATAGGATAAGGTACTTCGTTTTACTTGCATAGAATATGCTAAGGTGGTACGGTTACGCAGCAGCCATGCCGATGACCACATGCATCAATGTTTGTAAATAGAAACACAGCGTACTATGGAACGGCTTTGATCTTTCAGTTTAGAAATGGGAACAGTCCATCGCTTGTTTTCTTCAGAAGATAATTGGAATGAATGGAGAACACTCAATGTATTTTGAAGCTTTGCAGAAACTCGTGTTCTCGATTCTGGTGGCGTATTTAAAGATCCGTGCGACTGCTAGTGACATCTCCTGAGCATATATTCCAACTTGGCTTTGTTTACTAACAAATTTTAGCATTCGAAGCGCATTCCTTATTCGTACAACAGCGTGGGTCAACAAACAAGTTTTTCAGTCCTCGCTAAGTCGGTTTCATAGAAAAATTAGCTTCAAGATGTGAAAGTAACCTGTTCAAAGGCATCTAACGCGTGTATTTACTCATTCCATTACCCAGCTGGTTTGGGAAGTAAAAAATCACGCTTATCGCGGCTCAAACATAGGGAACAGTGGTCCGTGGCTCGAGCCATCTGTTCGTTGCACCCATAAAGATAACGAAAATGTACAAACGGGAACGCATTCACTACGTATCAGTCGTTTGCGGTGAACGCACCCGCGCCTTTACTTTGAATAAATTACGCGCGAAAAACAGTCGGCCATTTTGCATATTTCCGTACGATGTGTTCCATATTCGAGAGTACGGTGTGTATACAGCGCCCGTTTGATATTCTCTTTGAAATGTGGTTTATTTTTAATCGCGTTGTCCTATTTAATCCGTTATGCGAGTGTGGCAAGCGCCTCAATCAGTCTCAACGGTAGCCGTTGCTTTTGACGTCGTGTTTTTAGTTAAAATTGAAAAAAAATCTGCAAAATGCTTAAATACATAATTTCAAAGATAAAAAAGGTCGATATATTTTTAGGAGCATTTACTTGGCTTGTTGGGATATGATTTTAAATATTGTTCTCTTTGTTTCAGATTTATCCGGATCCCGAGTCGGAGAAGGCTATTATGGGATCGGTGGTGTACTGTATCCACCACAAAGAAGGATGCCAATGGTCGGACGAGCTACGCAAGTTGAAGGTGAGTGGGAAAGCCAAATATTTGCTAAGATAAAGTTAAGTAGGTAAATAGATCAATCGATCTATCATTTTGTGTCCGCCTGTCATGTCACGACACATTTATATGTATATCTGGCCGACAATAGTATTTAATTTATGACAGGGCAAGTGCGAGTCGGCTTTCAAAATTAATTGCTCTTAAGTTTATTTAGCGTGAACTCGCTATTTAGTCAAATGTTCGCTTGAATTGAAAATAAATTACAAGTCTTCTGATGAATTTAAATAACAGCATTGTTTAAAGTGCCTAGACTACAGATTTAACAACTAGTTAGCACTACAAGACTAATTAACAAGTCGTACATTCATTAAATAAATTATCTAGTTGCATAAATTAATATTTCTGTATCCTCCGCATTACAATAGTAAAATAAAACTATTCAAGAGCAATCATTATTGCACAATGTTCTAAAACTTAGATCTCGCACAAATCTCCAGTAACAATTTAACGACCCAAACCGACCTATTTAATCTTTACACCAGATTCAACATCCTAAGATCACTTTCTTATGTGCAGGCGCATCTGAACACGTGCAAGCACGATGCGGTGCTTTGCGCCGCGCAGTGCGGTGCGATGATCCCGCGCGTGTTGATGCAAGATCACTTGCGCTACACCTGTCCCCGCCGCCGCGCCAACTGCGAGCATTGTCATAAGGAGTTCTCGGGAAGCGCCTTAGAGGTAAGGATTGAAATCCTTTTGATATTATCCCGCTGTGTAAGTTGGAAGACCCAAACAAGTATTATATTTACCTTTGGTTGTGAGAACGAGGGTGAACATTTCAAATCTGACTCTGACTGAGTCAGATTTGAATTGTTAACCCTCATTATTGTTTGCTCATTTGTTAACCTTGGAATGTGAAAAGTTTTTCTCTTAGCTTGCTAAATATGTTAACCACATTGAGATGTCAATGTGACTTAAGTACTTAAAACCACAATCTAGAGAGTTTTCGAAACGAAGAATCTTGCTGCTGTTTCATTTTTCCGAGACTTTCAGGGCAAAACCGGAAAAATTAAACATTATATCTGAAACTTTCAATGTTTTAACACTTCAATCTCAATTTTCAGGAACATCAAGGCAACTGTGGCCATGAGCCTGTTTACTGTGAGAACAAGTGTGGAGCTAAAGTGCAGCGCAGACATACGCAGCAGCACATTCAACAGCATTGCAGTAAACGACTAGTGCCTTGCAAGCACTGTGGACAGAGTTATACCCAGGTATGCATCTACAAATATTAAACTTTAAGTTACTCCTGCATAAGGCCAATGAACGAACAACAAATAACTGCTTCATCAGACACGAGACCATAAATTGGGGACTACTGGGTGTAGAATTTTTGATCGTTGAAATAATGGGTAGTTCGAAAAACAATCCAGGACAAAGTAAGCATTCTACCCTCCAATAACCCAAAAATATAATTATTCATTTGAAACCTTCCCTTAAGTGTCCTAACTAAGTGAAAATGAATTTGATATGCTTACCAACTTAAAGTTCGGTTCCGTCCCTTTACTTTTGTATTGATCGCCTTTCAAAAACTTCATAACATTCATATCTTAAAAAACACCTTCACTCTTCCACAGGACACAGTATCAGCGCACGGAGCATCATGCGCCCGCGCACCAGTGGCATGTCCCCAACGTTGCGGCGCGAGTGGCGTGCCACGCGCAGACCTGGCCGCGCACCTACGGGATCATGCCGCGGCCGCCGCCGCTGCAGCGTTACCTTGCACCTTTAGAGATGCTGGGTGTAGGTTTAAGGTATGTTTCAATGGTTATTTAATTCTTTTGAAAGAGCTTGCAAAGCTACTGATGATGTGATACAATTAGCTATCTACAATCCAATATTACAAAAACGATGAGGTTGTGGCGGTATCTACATCGCCACATGCGAACTACGCATCAAAGATCTGACGTCACAAAAAAATCCTAACGTCACATAAATCCTGCATCGCGCAATTAAAGTTTACCGTGCAGTGGACATGTATACAAGAACCCAACATCAATCGTTGGGCAGTTGCCCGCCAGACACAACACCCGTCTGGTCGGAGGATCCTCCCTTTTCTATGGTGGATGAGTGAACTTTACACCCTGTTCCTCATATTCCTAAAAGGTTACGAGCATATAAAGCTAGCGAATAATATAATATTAGAATCTTCCGGTACTTACTTTAAAGAAAAGTTTGAATAACACATGTGAAGAGCCTGTTCTAAGCGATCCCCGACTTGTGAGATCGAAAGATTGTACTCATATTCAGTGATAGTATTCTGTACAGGACTTGTTTCTCTTTTACAGGGAACAAGACAAGCTCTAGAAAAACACACAGAAGAAAGTTGCCAGCAACACCTAGCCCTCGTCTCAGCCCTCGCCAGCCGCCAAGCTCGACAATTAGACTCGTTGCGCTCTGCAGTGGCGCGACTGTCGGTCAACTGTTCTGGCGCACTAGTGTGGCGCATCAGCGACTGGGCTGCGAAGATGGCTGAAGCGAAATGCAAAGATGGCGTCGAGCTTGTGTCTCCCGCGTTTTATACCAGCCAGTATGGATATAAGTTGCAGGTAAGCTTTGGAACACAGTCATTTACTTCCATGATTCGTTCGTCATAGATGGTTTCAATCTTTTGGACTCAATGTTCCAAGGTTTTCCCTCTCTGATGATTCTTCCGGTGATCCCATTCCGTCTCCCGAGGAGTATTAGTCATGTTTTCCAAAAAATTCTAATTGCAGAGCCGAGTCCAAAAAAATACGTTTGTTCCACTTTCACGCTTCACTAATGTCTAACTACCCACTTTTGGCTTGCATGCCAAATTCCTGGTTTGTTACCAAGTGGAAAAAAGCTCCGAAGTCAATAATAAAATCGCATTTATCGCTGCGAATATGCTATGATAAGCTCTGCAAATATAGTACTTCTGCCAATTGGCAGTGCACGTTTATTTTCAATTGTTGAATGTTGACCTCTTAACACAGAAATCGCGTTGCCATCCAAAATCTCGTCGTAACGCCACATGTATCACATTTGTTGGTAAACAAAGCCACGCCGCTATAACTTTGTGAGTCAACCCGAGTATGATGACTAACCTCCCGTCCCCACGGATACTAAATTAGATACTTGCTCATTCAATGTTAGTGTAATATTATTTTGAGTACAATAAATCATAGTTGTTCGTTTTGGTAGACTGTGACATTTGTTAATTAATTTAATTTCTCTTCTGTTTCTTGCGTTTTAAACTTTAGAATGACTAGTTGGTAGTTATTTTGGTTAAGACGATTTGCGTAATAGGTTTTGGATCTCCCACATGGCAGGATCCTTTAAATAATATTTTGACAGTATTTCTTTAATTTTTTTGACTAACTCTCTGTTCCTCCTGATTTCTATGATACCTATGTTATTTTAGTGTCTTGTATCATTAAACTAACTTCCCATCTCCTCTCTTTCCAGGCGTCTCTATTCCTCAACGGCAACGGAGCTGGCGAAGCCACCCACATGTCGGTCTACATCAAGATCTTACCCGGAGAGTATGACGCCCTTCTCCGCTGGCCTTTCGCCCACACGGTCTCTTTCACCCTATTCGACCAGAGCTCAAGCCCAGACAGAGCCTGCAACATCGTCGAGAGCTTCGTTCCCGACCCCACTTGGAAGAACTTCCAAAGACCATCGAAGGAACCTGATGCGTTAGGCTTTGGGTTCCCAAGGTTTGTCTCCCATGAAATGCTGAAGAAGAGGAACTTTATCAAGGATGATGTCATGTTCTTAAGGGTTAAGGTAGATCCTAGTAAGATTGTAGCTGTTTAGTATAGGTAGCAGTGTTTAGGGGATAGTTATTTTTGTACGGTAATAAACCCCATTGTGGGTGCTAACAATCTAATCAGCAGCAGAACAAAACTTTTTCAAAATTTGGCCAGTATAGATTCTAATTGAGGGTACATACATAGGCTGGGATAAAATATTAATGGGTTCGATAATTATAGTCGGGTAAATAGTTTTCATTTATGGTTTTGTCTAGTTTTAGAAGCCTTAAACTATTTTTGTAATGTTCAAATTTTGAGTAGAATTACTGTGAAGTGGTTAAGATTACTAAAGAGTTAAGTTGGGGTTAGATGAATGTTTGGCTATAGATTTAACTTAGTTCTAACTTCAGGCTGAATCCAAGTTAAACTTAAGTTATTAACACATTTATAGTCATTATTTAGTATTAAGTAACTTGAAGTCATAGAGTTAACTGTAAATATTATTTTTATACTTAGCTCAGTATTTTGTACATATTTGTAAATATTAGTTTTAGTATGCGCATACGCAATTGTTATCCTTTCACTAAAGATCTCTTGAGTTTCATTGCCGGCAGAAGAACGTAACAAGCTCAGCATGGTTTCAAAGTATTTTATACCTTATTTCTTTAGTAATAGTGTACATATTTCTTTTACTTTAACGAGACTTGCTTTTCTGTGCCATATTTAGTAGGATTGTTTACCTATTAGCACCATTTGCAGATGTTTTTCGTAGGATACCCTACTAAATTTAGTTTGGCCTAAAAAATAATATTGCCTGAAACTTTAACATGAAGATATATTTTATTTATCAGTATTTATGTAAACGTCTTTTGCAAAAACAAATTATGCCATATTCTTGCTTTTAGGGTTGTTCAAATGTCTTACTAATACGACTAATGGTTTGAATTTTTAGTGTACTAACCCTTGCGTTAATATAATATTTTTCGCCGAACAACCCTCGTTCCCCCAACCCTTCCCGCCATTTCCTTAACCCTAACAATGAATTATCATTACTAAACCACCTTTTCGGCTCATCTAGGCAGTGCATTAGTTTTCGGGCCATCCTAAAATCGGACCAGTATAAATATACACATTTTTATAGTAGCCTGCAAAAATTGTGTGTAACTCGCTCCAAATGTTCAGAACGCATTTTTGTTTGCCTTAAGCGAATTTTATCGAAGGCACTTTGAAAAATGCTTTGGACTAACATCTTCAATCTTTATCCATAAGGGAACGACAGAAACCTTTGACACATGCCTGCAGCTTCGTTATATCGGCAGATCTTTGTATATATTTTCTCTTTTTACGAAAAAATATAATTTATGGTTTTTTTGTTGACTACATTTCTGTACATACTGCCAAACTTTGTACATACAAATCAATGTTTTATTAAAATTATTGATATTTAACCTAAAATTCTTATGTATTCGTTAAGCTGGAGTTAAACCAAAGTGTTATGATTGCTTTGCGTTTAAAAAAATATGGTGTATTGTACATTTCCATTTTGCAAAGTGAATCAACTTAAAACACGGCTAAAGCTGTATGTAAGTAATATATATTTATCTCTATAGATATACATTTAAGTTTTGGACTTTCGTGTGCTTCTTGTATTAGCTGTCAATATAACGCAAATTATTTTTAGCTTGATCTAAAAGATTTCTCAAGTTATGTATATTAATAGAACGTATAGGTGAACTAATACAGTTGTAATTTATACATTTTTCTTTTGTGAGTAGCTAAATTCAGTAAAACATTGTTTTAAATATCTCTAAAAGTTTTAAATATTTGACTAAACAGCCTAGTTTTCTAAAGTTTTCTTGGTTAATTTGGATCTCTTCTAAAACGCTTGTTTATTGAATAATTTAATCTCAACTGTAATATAACATTCCAGTAAAAAACATTATTATAAGTCTGGAAGCCATTCTGTAATTATTTATTTTATTACAATGTGTTTAATTGAGAGAATAATGCAAAAAAAACTTAATTTTACCGACTTTTTTACTAACGGTACTTTTGTTTGTGTTCTTTGTTTTTTGTTCTGTAAAATTCAAGAAGTATGAATTTCTTTTAAAGCTGAGTATCTGATAATATATTCAAGATATATAAAGTCAAAGTCAAAGTAAAAATAAAATCTCTCAGTTTACTCTAGCCTTTTGTACCTTTTTTGTAATCCGTAGTTTACGGCTAGGCTATTTGCTATCATAAACTTAGTACCTAATATAAGACTAATTAAAATTAAAGCATAAGAGCAGATTGTATTAAGCATAGGTTCTAAGATAGTTATAAGCATTTGGCAAAAACGGACACAGTAGAATATAAGAAAATGAAAATAATTTGAAAAAATGGCCACATTAGATTTTTAAGAGAAAGGCCCATCTTAGATGTTAAGAGGAAATATACTATTTTTCCGATATAAATATGATTTTTATTGACATGGATTTATCCCCTTCTATACATTTTAGAACACCCTGCGTCTGATTCTTGCACGGACAGCACATCATCATAATACACATGAAAAAGTACTTCTAAACTACACATTGTAGGTAAGTTCGAACTTGATGATAAAAATCCTCTCTGGATTTTTAAGATGGGGCGGCAGTAAGAACAGATACCTTATCCGTTGTCGCTACAAGAAAATGGTCTTAGGAGACTGTCCTTAACTTTTTGCGATATTTTGATCTGAATACACAGATTTAAAAAAAAAATACAATAACGAAGAAAATGAGCAGTTTAAAAAAAAAATTGTTGCCCATATACTACACAGGTCACAGAAACACACGTACACGGGTCAACAGAGGCCCCAGACAAAGTGACATTCTATCAGCGATAACGATGATGGAAAAAATTGCAAAAATGTATGAGACTGACATAAGCTATCGAAAAGCTTACCTATGTCAATCCTGTTGAAAGTCGTTGTAGAAATACGAAACGCTTTCGAAACGATTGTCACTTGTCTAGGCCCTCAGGTGTTATAAGCATTCAGATAAAAGTACCCTTTCTAAGATATTAATCATTGGACAGACTTGAGGAGATTTCTTTCAAAATAAAAAATAAATAAATTAGGCAGAGGTAGCTATTAGTACAACTACATTTCGCCAGTTATGTTTAAGCCCCATGTAATAGGCGAGCCTGGAATTATTTATTGTGCCTGGTTGATATTGCCATCAACCAGGCACAATTCTAGACCCCGGGCTGCTAATGAGAAACTTATCATGTCGGACTTCTTCGGCCTAAAACCACTCTGTCGCTATCCTTAGAACATGTCTGGGGGAACACACCTTTTATACCTCTGCATAGGTAACACAATTCTACATAGATAAGAGAAACATATTGTACCTAAAGTCTATAATGAAAGTAGATAAATAATAAGAACCACGGCAAAGTTCAAAATGGACTACAAACAAAAGACTATCAACTCACTTTTACTACTCACCTTTGGCCAAGCCTATCAATATGTCCACTGTAAACTACAAACCTATTTAGATAACATTTTAGCTCAACAAATCATAGTGTTTATAATTGAAAGTCCGACTATTGGTATAATAAATTAGAAATTGGAGTTAACTGCTGCAACTGTCACTTGTATAAGTAATAGTTTTGAGATTGTGAGAGTATTTTGGGAATGTCTTTCTGGGTGATATTAATTTGTTCTAATTACAAATCATAAGAATCACGGGTATATTAAATTAGGTTAATTACGAATGTAACTTTCACCAGAAAAGTACATTCATGATTTAGTATACCCCAACCTTTGATCATAATCAAAGACCCCAACTTCTGATAAGTGTAAGATTGGCTATGATTGCTGGTAACACCATATAAATTAACACAAATTAAGAAAGTTTTCTTTATTTTTCTTAAAAACTTAGCCGTTATAATGAAATTTTGGCGGTATCTACATCGCCACATGCGAACTACGCATCAAAGACCTGACGTCAGACAGACGTGACATAAATCCTGCATCGCGCAAATAAAGTTTACCGTGCAGTGAACATATATACAAGAACCCAACATCAATCGTTGGGCAGTTGCCCGCCAGACACAACACCCGTCTGGTCGGAGGATCCTCCCTTTTCTATGGTGGATGAGTGAACTTTACACCCTGTTCCTCATACTCCTAAAAAATAATGGATAGGAGTATGTTAAGACCTTTACTGTACAAAACTGACAGTACCTAAAGCACAGTGAGATTTATATCCTACTAATATTAGAGATGTGAAAGTTTGTCAGTTTATTACTCAATCATGCAAAAACGGCTGAATGGATTAGGATGAAAGGCACAAAAATATAACTTGGATTAACACATAGGATACTTTTAATCCTAGTTGCACATTCCCGTGGAATATTTTCCGATATCCACGCAGGCAAGTCGCGAGCAAAAGCTAGTTATTAATAAGCACTTCAGTATGAGTATGTAATATGTTGGTGTAAATATATAAATACAAAATTAATTAGGAATTTGTTTACTTAATCAGTACAAAACGCTTACAAAAATAGCTAACTACTTAAAAACTTAATGAAGTGACTTACATGCTATCTTAACAAAAAAGATATTGCATATAGAGTTAGGTATTTTGTGAGCTTCCTGATTGGGTGAATGTTGAAGTGTTGAGGGCAGATGGCTGTTGTATTTTCTTTTGAGCTTTCTGTAATAGAAGAATGTTTCACAATCAATATTTTTGGTTTGTTGTTTATGGTTGCATGGACACTTATTGAGGTATATTTACAGTGGAATGGCATAAGCTACATCACAGGATCTCTCAAGCTAGCAGAAGACTTTTTCTTTTTGCATTATATGTTATGTTTATTATTGCTTACCTCCTCTTTGTTAATATACATCTATAATTTATTTATGAAGATTTGTAATTGGCACATTAGGCTATCTATATGTATTCGAAGTAAAAGATTTTAACTGTCTATAAATCTTCCATGCAATAAATAAATAAGTAAAGTTAAATTAAAAACTTGTAAAAGGTGTAAATTTGGTGAGTATAAGACACTTACCATTTGTATCTGCAGCAAATAATCCATAGCTGACGGTAACAAAGGCTTTGCGGAGTTAATCTCCATCATAGTCAAGTGGTCCAGCCTACCATAACCACCTCCAGACTTCATCAATGCATCCATGGAGGTCCGTAACTTGGACATGCGGATGTCCCAAATGTCTTTGATAATAGTCTTTATTTCTGAAGCATTGGGTACATCTTCTGAAGCCGCACCGAGGATCAGTTTTGCTTCAACCATGTAGTGTTCATTTGGCATTTTTGTGAAGAACCTGAAATAATTTAGTAGGTAAGTATTTTAAAATGAGAGAAAGTTTAATTACAACAAATATACTATGTTAGAGGGATATACATTTGGAATAGAGCAATATTGCTTGATAATGATAATACAATAACTGCATAACTTCTTCTCAAGAATAGACTAGAAACTTGAAACGGTTACAGTATGAAGACTAGCCTCAGGAACATTGTATTTTTAGACATTAGTTGGTATACATCAGTAGTACTTGCAACCGGCGTGCGTGAATGACAAGATTTATGAACGTAAACGAGGCAAAAGGAGTATGTAAGGATCGTAGGTAGCAGATGGCGTTTCGGTCGTAGTTTCTGCCAACCCCCATGGGTAGAAGGCTTGAGTTTATGTAGTATACATCAGCAAGCAAGTAGCATTAAAAAGGCCAGGTTAATTTTTGTGGGCATAAAGCAAGAACAAAACACAAAATTGGATTTTATCAACTTCAAAAAACTAACCTAGATCGCTTCTCCTCTTCCTTGATATTTTCCAAAGTATCTAAATCCATCCAGTCTGGAGGCACTATACGGCACTTTTGCTTCTGTTTCAACATCATAGCGAGCCATAATGGCACATTTAGTGGCAAACCGGCACGAAATGGACCAAATTCACCGCAAATCAGATAGATTTTGTCGTATGTGAAATTTGGTATTACACTAATGATTCTGTTCTCGCCAATAAATTCTACTTCGTATGGGTCCATTTTAGCAAGCAATCACTGTTTGTTATTAGAAGAAACTAACACATTTTTACACAAAACAATAAACAACAAGTTTTTGGCAGCAAGTTTTGTTTTGAGTTTTTGACGTAAAAAAGTGCGGGAACATGTCCAAATGTCCAATGTCCATGATTATGGTATACCACAGATTATAAACGAAATGAGAACCCACGAGAAAACTGACAACTTTTACCGCGGGTGTCGCTAGTATCTGTAACTCACGAAAACGAAAAGTTGCAGTATGTAACAAAAAATGTGCTACGTTATAATTGGTTGGAACAATGTAAATTCTTTATTTCGTCAAAACTAACGATTAGAATTTGAGGATAATTTATGATAACCACAGATTTGTTTGATTTTAGTTACATAGGTATTTATTATTTTGATGAATGATTTCTAAGTTACGTTGTAGCGACATCTGCCCAACTAACTCACCAACTTGTACAGTGCCTACATAGAGAATAATTTAATATAATCATTGGTAGATGTCGCTACACGTAGCGTTACTCAAGAAAGCTTATTTTGGAAAACTTCCGAAATTGAATTCAAAACTCTCAACTAAATTACCTACTATCATCCGAGTATTATTATAAATTAGCTCAGATCCAGCTAAAGCTCAAACATTCCAGTAAAACAATAAATTAATAGCGTAGCGATCGATGCAAATCGTTTTGGCAAAGTGCAAACTCCTAATTACTAGCCGTAAATTAGGGTGGCCGGTTGACAATGTCTCAGACGGTTGATATTTATGGGAGGCCTCGTTGGCGGGGCCCGGACTTTTGCCACCCCCATGTCTGTCATAGACTAACGTTTTATGTGACTTCGGAACTGAATTGACGGTCCTATTTCAAAATAAAATATTCGAGTTTTGTAATTTGAACTATGCGATGCGTGCTAATGAAGGCGATTTATGGGAATTGTGTCCACGCTACTTCAAAATGTGGGTGTAAAGTTCTGTTTGTACAATTTATTAAGGTTTTCCATACTAAAAATGGTAACTAATTGTTATGTTAGAATCGTGTGACCATTCTTATCACTCACACAAATTAGAACGTACTTTGTAGGCAAAAGGTTGCCTGCTTTAGTGATTATTTATCTACCCAATATTGTGACTAATTTAGAACCAGTAATACCACGTAATTTCAAAGATTTCAAAATCCTGAAAATTTAAAGCAACTAACTACCCTCAGATGTCAAATAGCTGGTTATGTAGTAAGATCTCCGTGTACCGTTTGATCAGACCTTTTACAGAAAATCCGTATGATTTACATAGAAAAGAAACTGCTATTTATACTATAGTTCAATAGAAATAATAAAAAATAATCCTTTCTACATATCCATTTTATTTGTCATTGACTGACACCAAACACTACAATATAAACAACACAACACCGTGCATTCATGACCTCCCAAGTACACACTCCTATCAACATGAGACGGTATTTACATTTAAACTTCGTTTCAGAGAAAGAAACTAATGAATAATGCATCAGTCGCTACTTTTCTAGACTTGGAACATGCTTGGAACGAAGATGCAAGGTATGTGTTAATATACTTTCATGTATGTACAGATATATTTCTGATTGTGTTCTCACTATTATTTTATACTAGCTGATGCCCGCGGCTTCGCCCGCGCCCGGATATCGGTTATTATATTCTAAACTTCATCGAGAACCACTCTATCAATTGGTGAAACCAGCATGGAAATCGGTACAGTCGTCTTTGAGTTTATCGCGAACAGACAGATAGACGCGGCAGAGGACTTTGTTTTATAATAATGTAGTGATTACCTAAGTATGTACTTTTACTTAGGGTAGTTCAAAATATAGAATGGAATAGAATACTTACTGTTACTCTTTGTTATATTCACCATAAAAATTACAAATACTTTTATATGTAGAAATTTTACAAAGGGTTTGTTGTAATATCCTAGTCTTTTACCTATCAAAATGTATCTCTTTGTACAAAGATGTACTAATTTCTAATTTCTTCCTTACTAATTTCTAAAATGGTTTCGTAGATTTATAAATGTATGATGGCAATTCTCCACCAATTAAATGTTAATTTGATTTGCGTAGTTTTGCAAGTGATTTGTTGTCTATAAATTCGAATGAAGGATTATTCCTACGATTTACTTTGATTTTCGCATAACAAAAATAGAAAAAGGCAAATTAATCTTCACAAAACATAAACTTCGATATACAGATCTAGAAAAACAGCTTTTCCAAGCAAAATAAATAACGAAATCCGTCTGCACGAATGGAAAACACACTCAGACATCTTTCTTCTTAAATCTGCATACAAATTCGTGAGATCGCGCGCAAATTCGCCCAGTCATTTAAAAGCGATTCTGTTTCAAGCGAAGCGCTGTTTTTTTGGCCATAAATATGTCGCGAGTGACACCTAGCGATGTAGTGCCATCTAGCGGCGGTGATCAGTATGCTAGTCACGTGCTATCCAACATAGATGGCGTTGCATGTCACTCAAGTTAGTGAATGTGTTATAAAAGTTACTTTGAATTAATACAATTTTGTTTGACTTTTATCAACTCATTTTTAAATTAATTCGTTAGTATTTCAGGAAATTCTATATACGAAGACTACGAATAGTCATTGCGAACAGAATGGCACTTCGGTATTTTGAGAATTTCTCTGAAAGGTTCTTTTATAGTCAGCTAATAAACTTTGAATGGACTCTGATGCTGCATTTAATTAAACATTCCTTTTTCTAGCTCCTACTAGTTTACACCATTTTGCTTTTTTTTTATTGCACACCTATCTGGGGTACCTACCTACTTATATTTCTTTTCAAATTAATAACTTCATTAGCCTTCTTAAGGATTTCTATCACTGCCATTTTATCATTATTTAAAATACCAAAATAATTACAAAGTAATTTTAAGCGACACTTGATTGATTCAACTTGTTTACCTGGTTGGTAAATTGGTTATGTATTGTAAATTTTCAGGCAAGCGGGGTGGGGGTGGTTAGGTAAGTATTTTTATGAACTTTTCTCACGTGAAATATAAACAGGTCAGGAGTTGTTATGTACTTAAACAACGTAACTTAGTACTTAAAGGTAAAAACAAACTTACATAAGTAGTAGTTACATATGTATGTGTATGTAATCCCACTTATGTATGTACCTACTTACTTTTAATTATTTTATTTTTTAAATATCTTTTAATTGTTGTTTCTTCTGTTTTTTCTCTAGACTCATATCGTAGGTACAAGTCTTTGTAAGTACATCGTTCCCATATTGAATGGTGTTACCAAAGTTGATTTTAAAGAGTGTTCATTGAGTTTATTTTCCATAGGAATCTACCTAGGTACTAGGACTACTAGGTACGCTTTGGAATGCTCTACTTAGCTTCTCTTTGACTAATCGACTCCTTGTAAATTCAAAAGAGCCTGTTATACCTAAATAGTTACCTGTACCCAATTTAAACAAATGCTTTGACATTGAGATAAATATGTTTATAAGATTACAAACATTTTAAGCCAGGTTCTAGGTATCAATCAAAAATAACTAAGTAAGTAGCGATTGCATTAATAGAAACAGAAAATCACACCAGTTTCTCCCCAAAAAAGTCCCACCTTCCCCAGCGCCTCATTAACCACTTAAAGATAACTTATACTTACAAGTTACATAACACCACAGTTTCACAGTCAGTTATTAAGTGAATTATTATAATTACACTTAGCCTCTGCCAGTTGAGAACAACTTAGTTCACTTATCTCATTCTTGCGGCGGCAAAAGTTTTCGCAGCGAATTTCTATGTTTTTGTTTTTAATAAAAATGTTTACGGCCCCTGCATCGCTTTGCAACTGTGAGGATTTTGTTTCATTTTAGTTTTCGTGCAGTTGAGATTGCATTTAAATAAATGTAGGGTCTTTTTGTATGGTCTAAGTATATCCAAAGCTTATCTTTGGATGCAATCAAGAGAAATTACGAAGACTATATTATTGGAAGTCGCATTACGTTGCACTTTCCTTGGGAAATTTTGCCTGTGTGCTTAAAATTTGAGTCGATAAGAGCATTGATCGCCCATCACGAAATTTTTTTAGTTAAAAGTTTTTTTTTTTTTCGCGATGCCACTTAATTTCCTGGTGATAAAACTTGCTGGTACTATAGGTACTTACTTTTTACTGCATTGGGAAAGGAGATACACAACACACGGAAAGGTGGAAATTCTATGATAATCGAGACTATTCTCCCAGACAATAATTATTTAAGTAAATATAAAATTATATTAGTTCCCTAAATAAAAATTCTCCAACAAAATCCTGCCCAACGTTTAGCACCTCTCCACCACAAGATGTAACCGGACTGAAGATATCAGGCTGCGCCGAAATCTCCCAGCATTAAGCATGAGGGGGCAATTAGCGAAAGATAATAAGTTATAACTTAAAACTAACATCAGCATAACGTTACGGAAAAGCCGATCTGGATGATTCATTCGTTTTCTTAAAAAGTATACTGTTTGGAGTATGAATCCGACTTGCAGATGTACCCATCTGCAAGTCGGTCTTTAAAAAAGGTATTCTTTGAAAAGAAAGAAAGAAAGAAAAATTGTTTATTCTGCACTAACAAAACGCCACTCAAACACAAAAAGACATTCAATGCACACATACAAAAGTAGCCAAAAGCCTCGTATTAAATCAATAAAATAAAAAAAGTTTGACAGTTATTCTACTACAAAGCCAAAAAAAAAACAGCTAAAAGAAGCTAGTCATCTATGATTGGAGAAACAGTAAGCCATTTTATAATAACATGGAAGATGAGCAAACATGTTGATTGAACAGACATTTTTATGAAAGAAAGAACGTATTACCTAATTATGTAATACCGAGAGCAGTGGTGGCTCAGTGGTAATGGCCACGACTTATGAGTTGTAGGTCGTAGGTTCGAACCCTGACAGGCGCTTTACTTTGTGTAAATTATTTCATCGCCACTGCTCTCAAAACGGTGAAGGAAAAACATCGTGAGGAAACCGGCATGTCCTAGAATCAAAAATTCGAAGACATGTGACATCTACCAACCCGCACTGGGCCCGCGTGGTAGATTACGGCCCGCTCCCTCTCACAGAGAGGAGGCCTGTGTCCCAGCAGTGGGAACATTATAGGCTGATTATGATGATGACATACCAACCTGCCAAAGTCAACAAAACTCACAACTCCTTTCTATTATGTGGGCAGGTTAATTTACTAGCATGCTACTGATGCTATACAGTAGTTAATACGCATGATACATCATGATAATGGAACTGAAGAGGGCAATCCAATTCAATTCAATTCAATTTATTCACAAACAATTTACATTGTTTTTGAAATCAAATAATATACAATTGTGGGCTTAGAGAAAGTAACATTCTACCAGCGACACAAATGATGGAAACGTCAAAAATGTATGGAACTGACATAATTTACCGAAAAGCTCATGTCAATCCTGTTGAAGTTCGTTGTAGAAATACAAATCGCTTTGAAAGCGGCCAGTTTCCTGACCTCGCTGACACTATCTTCCTTACTGGCAGCTATTTCTCTTAATCATCATCTGCCTATCCTTTTCCCAACTATGTTGGGGTCGGCTTCCAGTCTAACTGGATGCAGCTGAATACTAGTATTTTACATGGACCGACTGCCTATCTGACCTCCACTACCCAGTTACTGGGTAATATGATACCCCTTAGTAAGACCAGCAGCTGGCACCTTTTTTCTTCTTCAAATCAGCCTATCGCAGTCCACTGCTGGACTTAGGCCTCTTCCAAGCTGTGCCACAACACCTTAAATAAATAATACATTGTTTACTGATCAAGAAGGTACAGATGGTGAGAAAAAAAAACTTACACTAGCTACAAGTTATACAAAGTTATGTAACTACATTTAATGGTAGAACATGTTTGTAAATACATGGTAGGTACATCTGTTGCCAATAGACGTTACCCTGTCTCTTAAACTATACCTCATCTTCAGAGACCTTCATTGTCCTCTGCCTTCCGCACGCGCTTTGTTTTCATAGAACTAGATTTTTACCAATAACAAGTATTTTAGATTTTATCAAGCCAACAGCTATGCTTAGGAATTTTTCGACGCCATATTTTAGATATTAATTGTTTATTTGTATAGTTAGTTTTAATTAATATTAGTAATAGTTTTGTTAGAGTTAATATTGTAATTAAAATAGTATTTTAACCAATTTACCATTTAACAAAGTTTCTCAAGATGGTCTCTTAAAATTCTTCGCCCCACGAACCCGTAACCCTTTAATACCAACTGTCAAAAATTAAACCGTTGAACTTATCCCCCGATGAGTAATGCCGTGAAGGCTGGTCGGCCCGCGATATGAGGCGTTACGGGACTCATGGCGTATGCAGCGGAGTGTGGCTAATGGCTCAAGTTTTTGTTACTTACTTATATAATTGTGTTATTAATGTAATGAAGGAGAGTTTATTGTCTTTGGGACTAAGTTTGAAGGTTTGTTTTTAATGTTCTTGGCGTATTTTTGTGTTTGTCAAAGAAATTGAGTGGGTAAGTGGAAGTAAGGCTAGCGTGAGAGACAAGTTATTTGTTTCTAGCTTCCACCAGCGGCTTCGCCCACTTGATATCTTTATAAATGATAACCTATGTTACTCAGTGATACTATAGCATCCTACTGATGAAATAATTTTTTTAATCGGTCCAGTTGTTTTTGAGTTTATTCATTACAAACAAAAAAAAAAACGACTTTAAAAAAAACACTCAAAACTGAAAAATAACTTTATTTTCGGAAGTCGGTGGCAAAAAACGAAAATTGAAAAGCAAAGACACTGACTTCTTTTTTTTTGTAATTATTTTGTTAATTTAATTGAAATGAAGCCGCTAGAAAAGGCTCTTTATTTATATCTTGGTATTAATCCTTATTAAAATAAATATTTAAGACTGCTTCAATACCTATATATAACTTTTTGAATTATTCAATTCGGACATTCTATTCGAAAGATATCACGAGTTTAAAAATGTAACTATAGCTACAAAAAACTTTTTACAAAAAAAAACAACCGACTTCCAAAAAAAACACTAAAGAAGTCAAAAATAACTTTAATTTCGGAAGTCGGTGGCATAAAATGGAAATTGAAAAGCAAAGACACCGACTTCCGAAATTAAAGTTAGTTTTCACTTTTTTAGTGTTTTTTTTGGAAGTCAGTTGTTTTTTTTTTGTAAAAAGTTTTTATTTTCACTTTTTAGTTGTGGTACCTATCCCACACAAATCCGAATACCACTACCTGCTATGTAAATAACAGTGAAGGTGTTAAACAGGATATCGTCTAGATAAACTAAGTGGGAAAAATACGTAATATTGAAGCTAACTCAAAAATTACGCAAGCAAAGTTAATAAAATTTATATGGGACCACTTGACGGGACGGAAGCATGACCTACCAAACAAAAAAAGAATCATCAAAATCGATTCATAATTGGCGGAGTAATCGCGTAACAAACATACAAAAAAATATAAAAAACATACAGACGAATTGAGAACCTCCTCCTTTTTGAAGAAGTCGGTTAAAAATACAAATAATTTCTATTATTAGTGTAGCCGTAAGTAGGATATTAAATAATCAATATTACACGTCATATTTTTTAAAATATAGTTGGAGTTGGCATTTCCAGCAAGGCTGTTAAATCCTAGTACACGTATGCTCCCTATGACCGATTCTAGTATCCAAAATTATTTCGGGAAAGATTAACGATATTGAGGAAGAGTTTTTTTTTTAATATAAATATATGCGACAGTTGCTTTGCAATGGAATAACGTTGAATGGCATTTCAAAATCACGTCACTCTATCTTTAGGATAACTTTTCTGTACAATGAATAATTAATCGTAAAGTTACCGCCCATCTTAGCTTTAAATAAACTATCTTAAACCTGGACCGACATTCAAAGCGTAGCCGCGTAGCTCGTAGCAGGAAGGTCTACGGCGTAGGCTCTACGGCGTAGCCAAAATAGTCCATGCAACCTTCGTGGTGTACCCATTGCATTTTAAACATGGGAATTTAAACATTGAATTCTATATTTTAGTAAAAAGAGTAATTTAACAAATAATAGTATTGTTGTAAAGTAAATAATAATTTTTTTTTTTAATTTAAATAGGTACAGTCACAAATTAGTTATTTTTGCTTAGCAATTTCAGACCATATAGTTTCACTTGCTAAGTTTTCTTCTACGTCATTTTAGGTAGTATTAATATATATTATTTTATATTTCATTTTTGTCTTTAAAGATTACATAAACCACATAAGTACAGCCCATAGCAAAATTACCCACCCCCCACAGTCTAAGCATTACGTCGAGATACCATTACCTATCAACTGTCCCATAAACACCGATAAAAACCATAAATACACATTAAAAACATTAGAATACTACTTCAGCGGATATCATGGTGTTTCTAAGGGGAATATGGCAGCTCTTTTATAAGCCCATGGGGAATTAATGGTTTTTTTCTTTTATTATCAAGGGTGTAACGCGTAAGGCAGATTTCTGAAAGAGTCTTTGGTGGTGTGGTTGAATAGGCAGAGGAGATACAGTGTGAGGTCTTCGATTCGATATCTATGATTCGAAGATGTGATGTTTTTCTAATAGAAATGTGTCAAAGATGGGGTACCTACTACAGGTTTCTTAAAAATAGCTTTTAATTATGGGCTCTCAATACTTCAAAGCGTATTTTTTTTTTTATAATTATTGTTTTATATTCTAGTAGAATATAAAACAATAATTATTTAAAAAAAATACTCTGCGCTGAGAGCAGTGGTGGCCCAGTGGTAACGGCCACGACTTACGAGTTGTAGGTCGTAGGTTCGAACCCTGACAGGCGCTTTACTTTGTGTAAATTATTTCATTGCCACTGCTTTCAAAACGGTGAAGGAAAACATCGTGAGGTAACCGGCATGTCTTAGAACCAAAAATTCGAAGACATGTGACATCTACCAACCCGCACTGGATCCGCGTGGTGGTATACGGCCCGCTCCCTCTCACAGAGACGAGGCCTGTGTCTCAGCAGTGGGAACATTATAGGCTGATTATGTATTCTGCGCTGCGCCCCGCGGTTTCACTCGCGTAAGTCTCGATCAAATGGGAATATCGAGATGAAAAGTATACTAGTACTATTCCAGCTTCCAGGTCGACCCCTGTGCCAAATTTCATCCAAATCCGTTCAGCCATTTTAGCATGAAAGCGTAACAAACAAACAATCTCACTTTCGCAATAATAATATTAGTTAGGATTCTTTCTGCAGAAAAGAATAAGAGCTAATACAGACGAGTGACTTTTTGCCGATGACAGGTGACGACAGTAGATTCCCTAAACGTCGTAAATAATTTTAAAAGCCAGCATTGGCCTCTGTGTAGGTACACAGCCTATCGATTCACCACCCTCCGAAGAAAAAGGAAAACAAAGCATTTTAATATGAGCACAATATCATGAGATCCTTATTTATAATAGCAATAACATGTTCAATAATGACTGAGTCGAGTCCTAGCCAGTGTTGCCAGATCCCTGTGTGGCTGGTGTGAAGGAAATGTGCAGAGAGAGAGTATGATGTTTTCATTATAGAAAATAATACGAGATAGTTCCGAGTTACCATTTTCGCATTAACAATAATATTTAAACAATAATATTTATGTAAAAATGAATATGAAAAATTATTCTGTTAAGACAAAACCCTAAAGTAAGTAAAGGTATGTTAAAGTCAAAATTAAGAAGTTTATTTCTTGATAACGACGATTCTGCCAGTACCGCGAAGTAATTTAACACCATATAGTAACATTACATTAGTGCATACCTGGTAGTTTTAAGGATATTTTTAGTAGATTATTTGTGTATTAAATATTAACAAGCGCTTCTCGCCATCAAACTTTAACATTTGGCGAGTGAAAATGTAAAAAAAACAAACAAATGTATCTGATTGAGAATAAAAAATAAAAAATTTGGGGAAGTTATAGATTCAGGAAATTCTCTTTTTTCTCTTCTCTGGTTACTGACTAGCCTGGTGTCAGAGTTCTTATGCCGCCCATGGGCCTCTGGCTTGGCTTCACATGCCGTCGAGAAATATCTCTCAGGCATGCTAGATTCCTCACGATGTTTTCAACACAAAACATCGTTGTTTGAAACAGGACTTAAAAAACATACCTAATGCAAAGTGACATCTTTGAAGTATTTTGCGATATTTTTGTAATAAAATTATCTAAACAAATAATTTATTTACATTATTACAAAATTCATAGTTAAATTATTAACCAATCATGCGAAGTAATTTATTCTTTCTTTCATTAAGTCGGGTAATGCAGGCCCACGAAGGAGGTAAGTAATGTTTTTGGAGCACGTGTTTACTCTTCAATAATTATAATTACGTCATCATTTTTACCTTAATATAAGTACGTATTAATAATTTCTTATAACCAGACTACAAAACTGAGGGTATCACTCAACATCGTATTCTTCCCCACAAGAGCTCAACTTACACTAGCGCAGTGGCCAGCGAGCCCAGCGATTTATCGCCGGTCCCGGTTCGGTTCCCGGTCACGTCCACACGTCCGTCACGATACGATGATTTGACCCGGTGACGTGCCGGACAACGGGGCAACTCGGTAGGGTAGGTAGCGTATGATAGGCGTCCGGTTTTTGGGTTTGGTAGTTGGGGGATTTTAGGAATGTAGGGTGTTACCCAACTGCCCCAGAAGGAGGGTAATGGTTTTGGAGAAAGGCTTGTGCGAATTATGATGCTGGAAATGTAGCGGATCTTTGAAAATAGTTGAATAGGATATGGATAAGGAATTGACAATATTATATCCGACCGTTGTTTCTGAACGTGTTGTTGTTGTACCCTGGCTACTATACTTTTATAGGACGTTCAGCGTACCTTAAGAGGAAATAGAGTTGATCTTTTCTCCATACAAAAAGTCATAATTCGAGGTTCGACTCTCGTTTATTTCCTCCTTCAATATTGGACCAATTTGAAACATATTTTATAAATTGAATAAGAAGGACTGTGCCCCTATGTTTTTCTTTTTTCATTACAGCGGTCTAAACAGGCAATTCTGAGCATTTCCTGAGGGTTCTAGTGCTTCTACAGATAATGTATCATCAAAACGGAAAGCATAGTGGCATAGAAGTAGTTTTTATTTAGTTGATTGTAAAAAATCGTTGCTCTAAGGTCATAAACTAGAGAGAAAACAGGTGATAGTATTTGTATGGAGGGGACCGACCCTATTTCCTCTTAAGCACGTTGAGCTGTCAGTTTCATATCATGAAACGAACTATCTTGAAGGTATTCGAAATAGAAAACGTAAAAAACAGCCTAAATTTCAACACAACACCTCTCTTCTTCACAGTCGGTTAACTCCCTACCACATCTTCCTCCACACCAACACATAAATCGTTCAACCATCTCCGTAGCTGACGAGTTTCAGTTTTTATTGCTCTGCCTACCCACGACGGGGGCTACCATGAGGGTACGCGTCATATATTGTCTGTTAGTACGTCTGTGCATTATACTGGGGCGTGAGATGCATTCGCTAGTGATTTATCTCGTAATATCATTTTATGGATTGAAGGGAGATGGATATTGTTTTGGATGATAATGGAGGTAATTTTGATGGAAGGGATTTGGGAATATAATGGTTAAGAAATCCATGGAAAATGAATGAAAATACTTAGGCCTTACAATTGACAATCGATTCAAAAGCGTTTCGTTTTTCTACAACGACGTTCAACAGAATTGACATAAGCTTTTCGATAGCATATGTCAGTCCTATACATTTTTGCCTCTTCCATCATCGCTATTGCTGATAGAATGTCACTTTGTCTAGGGCCTCTGGTGTAGTCCTAGTGTAGGGATAATAGATGTAGGTAGTTTGCAATTTACCTGAAATGAATGACTCGCGTTCCTCGAAGCTCGAAGACGTCACTGAAAAAGTTAAAGTAAATACAATCATGAGTTACCGTTTACTTTTTTACCACAAGAAAATAGGCGCCAAAATAATTAAGAAAATATTCACCAATTACAATAAAACCTTAAACACACCAGAAATCGTTTAACAAACATTTAAATGTACATCAAAACAGTCCCGTTGTTTATTGCAAATTAAATGCAATTTAACCCTCAAAAAGCATTCGACATTCCACAACAAATTCTGTACCAAATTGGTGGAGGATCTAGCCACGATGTTTATAAAGGGGAGAAGGGGGCTAAAGTAACCCATTTGAATGCATACTTGTCCGTCACTCAAGGCGATATCGGGCCGGAGCGAGCGCTGAGCGTGTTACGAACCGACAAATTTACTTCCAACCCCCGCTCTTCCCGATTTATTCAGTGAAACAGAACTCGCGGGATATAACTGCCGAGTTATCGGAGTTCTTTGTAAACTGGTCGCTTGCTCGTACAAGCTAACTTGTCACATACGCGATTAAGCCCGATTGTGATGTAGGCTCGCAGGATAACTGTTGATTTGATTTTATGTCACACCAAAACGTCTGTCTGTACGTTTATTGCTTATAAAGTCTCGTTAGCTTACGTTGTGTATCGACAAATAAAATTGCGTGTTAAACTGTTATGATCCCGACTGGATTGTGTTGGGAATGACAATTATTTTTTTCTTTTTTAAGTGGATCTCTTTTGTATTGGTTTTCTGTACTGTCTTCGTGTGGAGTAACTGTGTCTGGCTGGCGTTTTTATAAAGCTTCTGTTTGGTTATTTTTTTGGTAAAGATTTTGCTGACTTAAATTGAAAAAAGAAAACCAAAATATGGTTTTCTATCAATATTGTATGACGAACTGAGCCAGCAGCTCAAATAAATCAGAGCATCATACAGCACATATGATAGAAAGAAGTTAATCAACTAAACAAACTAATAAAATAACTGAAAACAATGTTAGCAAACAAAATAGCAACGTGACAAACGATTTCAGATGTTACCAGTAAGGAATGAAAGTGAGTACTCAAACTATTATTGAAGAAACATCTTCATTACGTCACAGTCTTCAACAAAAACACTCCAAGAGAAAGTCTAACTCGATTTCACAAATCACCGAACCGACCCATCTGTTTATTGGCGCTGATACCCAAGCTATTGTACCTTTTTCGCAAATAGAAATGAACAAAAACAATTCGTACTCCCGATATCATCAACACCGCACGGAACACATTCTATTCGACAAACTTCGACCAAAACTTCCGCACCCCAAACGCACAATAAATAAAGAGGGGGGGAGGCACAACAAAAACTCTCGCAGCCATCACCTCGCCACGTCACCCTGCTCAGATTTCATTACCATAAAGAACTGGAAGCCTTAAAACCCCCCGGCTGTGTAAAAGGTGACGAATACCGACCAATTCAACAAGACCCCTCGTTTTCCCCAACTTCCCCCCGACTCCCCAACTATATCTACGGCGAGAAAGGGGTTGGGTAGCGCTTGCTTGATCGGTCGGTGGAAATCCCTAAGCGGGCCAGTCCCGGCGTCGAAATGTGCCGTAAATCGTCATAAAACTGTCTGAATCCATGATGTGACGCTGCCCGGGGGTAATTAAACTGGAATTTATAGTTTTGCGCGAGTTACCCCTGCTTCCCCCTTTGGTTTGCCAACGTCTCATCTTGACGATCGAAACCCGCGTTTTTGTTGGTGTACGTGTCATATTTTTAGGAAAATTCTTGTAAATAAGTTGGACATTTTGATATAGATTATTATGTTACATTGTGATGGTACCTGTACTTCGTCAATATTTTGTGTCACGAAATTACTACAGTAGAACGGTTTAGTATTTACGCCTACTATTTCAAGTTCTTCAGGTTTGGGGCGCCAATCGTATTCATTTTAGATGTTTATTTATTTGATTAGTTCATTTGCGAATCTTTACATTTTTTAAACCACGAAAATTCACGATTTTCCGGAAAACTGGGTTGATCCGATTTAATTTATATCATTAAACTAAACTCTCATTTCTCAAGAGCTCACCTCTCATCACCCCAAAAGCGTCCTGCTTTAAATCGCAATTCTTTTTAAAGAAATATGTCCGTATGTCCTCGACGAAATCTCAGGAACCCAGATTTAGTGGCATGCAAATCCGAGGGATGCCGCGTGGAACATAATTAGCGTCGGGCTGTTATGCCCACAGCCCAGTCCCACACCCCAATTGTGGGAGGTATGGCAGGATAGATTACGAAGACATTACACGACTTAGTGATGCCAGATGAGGTAGCTAAGCTAAACTTTATTGTGAAGATCTTGCGTAATTTTTTACAGGATATTTTTTTTGTCTCTACTTCACTTCTTTCAAACTTAGGCTTGAAATACTTACAACGAAGCAAGTTGTGCAATTAAATAATTGGGCACTTGCCAGGAATCATGCAGTGTATCGTTTTGTTAAGTATGTACCTAAGTCTTACGATTTTTTTAATACATAAATAAAGTTTCAAATACTCCAGCTAACTTTTGAGGTTACCACAATGATACAAAATATCATAGGAATATTTCTTTATATTTTCTACAATTATGCTACGGGCGTAAACTGTGTGTATTAATGACTGCCACAGGAGCAGCACATATCTAAATACTTCTCAGTACCACCCGAAAAGACAAACACCGCTGCAATCACCGCCCGCCACTAAAACTTGATGACAGCATTCACAATAACCCTTGTTTTAAGCAGAATAGCGCTTTAAACGTAATATTAAAGGTATTAAGTGCATACGCGTAGCATATTCGCTGTACGGAGCAATTAGATGTATAAATAAATTCGTTTAACAACCGACAGATGGCGCTAACGCGTACGCCATCTTGTGCGATATTCATAGGTGATCTAATTAGGCCACTGTTTTGTATTGTTTATTTTTGTTTGATATTAACAGTTAGCAGTGTCGTGTTTAAAGGGTTGTTATCTTAATAAATGTGGGTAGTAAAGTGCTTATTTATGGGGCTGTTTAAGGGGTAGGTAGAAGTCTAAAATACTTCGACACAAATGAAATTAAAATTAATTGAATCATAATTTATTAATGTTATATCCGGCTGCAGTTAACTGTTATTCCATAAGACAATGATAGAAAAATAATAAAGTTACTTTAGCCTGTTTTAAAGTATAGTTTTTTTCTAAATGTCTAGAATTATCACAAACTTTCCAAAAACAATCAAATAAATAATTAAGTCAATCTAATCAACTGAACCTCTACCAAATCTTACTTTATGTGCCCCTTAATCGTCTAACGAAAAATTACCCCAGCAGACCATTAACGTTAGTCACCAAAATAATCAAGTAAATAGAAAAAGACAAAAACAATGGCGAATAGGAATCGGCAATAACAATAGCTGCTGTAACTAAACTCCTACACATTAGGCCCCTAATTTCCAATTAGCAAGCAGGTAGCGAAAAATAGACGCCATTAGTAGACGCTTCCCGATTTTCTGTTGGGGTTGCTAGCTTTTGGCAGAGAAATATCGGATGAATGCATTTGGGAAAGCGAATTAAATGGATTTAATCAATACAAGCTACATCTATTGCTTTGTAGTTATTTTCAATGTATTTTTTTAAGTTAGAAAATAAACGTTAAGATGAAAGTCAGACTATTAAAAAAAAAAAAACATTGTTGTCCACATCATACCTGCTAGAAATTATTAAGTATTTTTAAGTTAAATCTATGAACAATTTTTATACGTAATTATGTAACAACTTTACTGTCAATCCGTTCGCTAATAAAATCCCTACAAAGTAACAACGAAAACCCGGGAAAATCATTGACATGGCAGCACAGATTCCCGCCAAAAGGTCGCTGGCCGCCATCTTGCGGGTCACGTGGTCCGTTCGGATACACGCGTGCGAATTATTGTCCAACGTTGCATATGTGATGTTGTTTATTGAATTAATTTTGGTCATTCTGATTTTCGGAACGGTTTTCCCGCTTCGGAGATGCGATTTTGTTTTGTCTTAATTTAGGAAGTATTGGCATCTTGGTTGTGTAGAAGCATGTTTGTGGCTTACAGTTATTAAATCTTGATATTATTATTTCATGTAGGAATCAGTAGGTGTTAGTGTTAACCTAAAATAAACCTACCTTTCCAAAATTCTTTAATTTTAATATTTTACGCTGTCGTGAAGTAATTTACGATTAGCTGATCCAAGAATCGATGGAAGCTGTAATGTAATACGGTCTTCTTGCTTATTCAAGCTCGGAAATACTTTATTACTTAATTTTATGCATGTAGATTGTAGGTACGATACAGGCGGGTTTTCTTTTGATCAAGCTCGATCTTGAAAAACTTTCAGCCTTGTTTCTACAGGAACCTGAAACAGAACACCTTAATTTCATATATTTTATTACAAAATAAAGACCAGAGATTTACCGCGTACCCGTTACGAACTAACCAGACGCCATACTTTAACGATATTGCAATCGCAAAAACTCGCGGGGACATCACATTTACAGTAATTAGAAAAGTTTGATACATTTTGAGAAAGGAGAATTAGTATTTTGTGGCTTTACTCGTTTTGTAAAGGCTATAAAAGCCGTTAACTGGGAGTAACAACCGGTTCGAGGTGGGTTTCACCGCGATGTTAACTTTTAGTTACGGAATATTAAAAAGTGACACGCTATGTCTCTGAGCTGTTGGGGATCAGAAGCCTCTGTATTGTAGGGTGCTGTTCCTAGAATACATTTCTACGTTGTTTTGAAATTAAGTTATTGAAACCTGGAAGTTAAAAATACAATGACTGGACCTATAAGTACTTTGTACACTAGCAGCCAGCTCAGTTACCAACCTTCCTTAATCTTTTAGTTGTACTGAAATCCACGGCTGCATGGAAATCGTATCTGGACCGTCCAAACAAAATCTCGCCAAGCCATTGCAAGCTCATCATCATCTTCCTGCCCTTATCCCATGTTAGTTGGGGTCGGCGCAACACGTTTTCTTTTTCCACTCTCCCCTGTCAACCGTCACGCTATCATTTACTCCCTTCTCTTTCATATCATTCCTCACACAATCCATCCATCTTTTCTTTGGCCTTCCTCTCCCGCTACATCCATCAACATTTATATTTATCACTTTTTTAGTCACATGCGTTTCGTCCCAAGCCATTGCAAGCTAAGGCCAATACTTAAACTAATCATCAAAATAATCAATGGAGGCAATTTTTTTTGTAACCTCAACGGGGTTCTCTTGGCTTGCATCTCACCTGATGGTAAGTGATGATCAGGCTGAAGGTGGAAGCGAGCTTCAACCAGATTCCTCAACCACAGAGGAACTGGCTATCCTACATCTAACTGCCGAAACACAACAATGCTGTTAACATTGTTGTAATGGCGACAGACTTAGATAGTGGTGGTAGCTAGCCAGGCGGACTTAGAACAAGCCGTATCACCAACCAAAGCGAGCAGAAAATTTTGCCCCCACTTGCAATCGAACCCGGCGAGACCTCTGGGTCTCAAACAGATGGTCTAACCACTAGACCAAAGAGGCGGTTCGAACGTGATGTATTCCTGGAAACAGTCTTCACCTATCTAAGACACTTTTATGTTCACACACAATTTACAAACACAGCACCACAAACGGACGTTAACTAAAACCAGTGAAACTCTTCCTCAAAGCCTAAACAGTGAAAAGTTACGTCCATAGTTTGAAAGCAACGCTAGTGACGGTGTCGGACCAAATCCGAATGTTTTATTCTTAACGGCTACACGAGTTAATTGCTTAAACCCTCGTCCATCCCTAGTTTTAAACGACAATTTATTTTGGTTATCGCCGAGGTTATTGTACAGGATGTTGGTTATGATGGGGTTTGTACACGTGGATGTGTGCATTATCTTGATTTTTGTGCTTGAGAAAATGTACCGATGTTTCCGTGAAAAACAATTTCAATTTAAAAAAACGCATTGTATTTTATGCAAACCAGTTCAACCCTCCAGGCGTTGAACATGGACAACATAGGGATTCAACGATATCGGGGGTAAAGATTGTGCAGAGGTTGAATATGGACTAAATCAACTAATTACAATGCGTTTTCCAGAGATATTATTTAATTAAATCATTTCTTTTTTTTTATATAAACCCTGTTATCCGGAACCTACAGAAAACCCAATCTAATGTGAAGACGGCACCGTGTTAATTCTCCTCAAAAATAACCAAGTAAGCGTGACAAATTAATCTGAACTACAATTCTCTCTTTCTTTTCATTGTACAAGTGCTACACAAATACCTATCGTTCTTATCAATCAAACCCGAAACTGAAACAAAGCGCTATCTCCTCCATCACACATCCCTTCCCGCATCACTCTGTATACATAAACATGAGGGGCATAAAATTAAATTTATATGACAAACTATTGTTTAAAATTCAAATTGTACGTGTGAAATCTTGCCCGCCCTTAATTGTATTGACCAAAAGTCCCTCTCACGAATTACTGAGGGCAGAAAGGGTAGTCCACTCCGTTCGTGTGAGGAAACAATAATATGACGTTCGTGGAACAATAATGGCGTATGTTGCAAACACCATGTAGGTAACTAGGTATAGATAAGAATATGAAGTAATAGTTTTTGAAGAGAGTAACTTTGGACGAAATAAATAAACAGAAATCGGATTTCAATGTGGCAGCCACCAAATGTTCCTAAATCTTCGAAAAAATTTACTGATAACTAATGGATAGCTGCTAAAATAATCCATCCTAAGAATTAAAAAAAAAACCTTAAATTAAAATCTAATATGACCTGGGAATCAAACACAGGTCCTGAAGCACTTTCAAAAACGCGTAAAAGTACCTATCCGAAGATGCAGGTAATATATTCCCCAAATATTTTTAAAATAAACATTTCAAAGAAAAAGAAAAAGAAAAATAGATTATTCTGCACAAACAAAACGCGCATTACAACAATAAAAAAAAAACAAAAACAAGTTATTTCCTTAGTTTTCCGTATTTGACTTGAGCCCTTATGGTTCTGTACAACATCCTGATGTAGAAATACTCTTCTACCCTCCTAATGGCTTTAATAAAGGTACGAATTTACGTCCCGCCATATTTATGATTTTGTTTCGATATATTTAATTAAAATTTTAGTGGCAGCCATTTGAAATGACTGTTTCTTTGTAATTTTTGTTAATGTTATTGTTTAAATACGTTTTTGAATCGGCATTTGGGTCGTTTTTATAGTCATTTTCTGTTAAAGTCACTTTGTTTTCAGATTATTGAAGATTTTGTTTGGATTAAAATTAGGTGCGGTTTTTGTTATGTTTCAATGACGATTTTATATTTTGATCGTGATGTTTTTGAGCAATATTTTTTATACGTTTTTATTTTGGTTATTGGCAAATAAACGGCATTAATGGAAAATTAAAAGCAGTTAAGATGAACTCCAAAATGAATAGAATTTAAAAGTGCAACGATATTCTTAACCTAGTAGCGTAATAGCGTGCATTGTTTTACAAACCAACTTAATTTTTATAAAATTATCCGTTTCTTAACCCAATTTCACCACCAAAATAATATTCACAAACGAAAATTCAAAACATGTCTTCCCTATCAATAATAGGCCACGTATTGCCAATAAATTGCACCGATGCTCCCGAAACAAGCGGCCATCGTAAAATCGATGCACTAGGTTCTTGAGTTACTGCGGGACGTACACACGAACATAAATATAACAGTAACTCATCGGGGCCGTTCGCTCCACCTGTTACAGTTAATAGATGTGCAACGAACGGTCATCACGGGCACAACAGTTTCAATGGAGTTTATGGGATATTTGAATGCGCAGGAAGATAGTATTAATTGGGAGTCACAGCTACATTAGGCTGATACTCAAACTCAAAGCATTTATTTCAATTAAGGCACAGGCACTTTTGAATTGTCAAGGAGTCAGTCAGTCAGAAATATGAAGCTAGTTGCCCATTCCAAAGCGTAGTAGGTACCTATGGAGAAGAACGAGTAAGAAACTCCATGGACACTCTTTTAAATCAAAATATTGTTACAATATATTTGTGGTATATATATTGGTGGTGGATATATAAGTTCAGTCTTTTTCAAAGTAAGTTTTGTAAGTGTACTAGCGTGTATCTTTTAATAAACCCCTCTTTGTCATAGGAGTCACAGACAGTCCGCTGTGCAGGGCCTGCATGGAAGACGACGAGATAGCAGCTCATGTGCTACTACACTGCCGGGTGGTCGCCACATACAGGGCAAAGTACTTCGGTAGCCCAGGTACCCTACGTGGGATTGTCAGCAACACCAAGGCGTTGCTGGCTTTCTTGGAGGAGCTGGGGTGGATTGAATAAGCTTTTTCCCACCCGTACGCAAAATACGCGCTTTGACGTGGAATTCCGGATATCAGCCCGTATTACGTATTACCTAATAGGTACATAAGTGTACAGTCACGGACTTTAATTGATAATCCACCTTCAAAATTTTCAATTTTACAGTTTCATACATTCACGAGATTACACGATTAAACACGAACTCAACCCGCACGCTCGTGAACAAGATGACAAATAAATTACTTATAATCGGAAATAGTCATATCCATAGAGGTTGACTAATAAGTTCTCAATGATAAAAATAAATAAAATGTTGCATTAAGGTTATCCAATCTATTTAATACTGACCTCCTTTGAATCAGTGCTCATTAACTCGGTTATTCTGAAAACATAACTGAAGACAGTGACAGTTGAAATGTCGATGTCAGAGACGTTAATTTCGAAGTTGCCGAAATGACTATTAATATTTCTCCATACGCTAACGTTACTATCGCTACGCTTAAATAATCGTTGCTAGGTTACTGTTGCTAGACTTGCAATTGGTTGACTTTGGGTAGTCACTCTGCTGTCAAGTTCTGGCTCTTAGGTTAGCCAACCGGTAAAGTTATTAAATATAATTTTCTTCTACTAAAACGAAGACATTATGACTTTCCGTGTCGGGAACCGAATAAACCCGATTTGCATTACACGGCTAAAATACGAAAAGTGCCAGGTGGCTCATCAATTAAAGTCCGTGACTGTACTAGCGACCCGCCCTTGCTTCGGTCGGGTGCAACAATGTACCGACGTGTCGATATGCCGAAACATCAAGATTTTTGTGCTATATCTATATTAAATGTTATTTTTTTGGTCCACATTAACCTTTCGTAATACATTCTCTGAATGATGGTGAAAACCGCATCGAAATCAGTTGCGTATTTTAGAAGAACATCGTGGTCACACAGACAGACAAAAAAGCGAGTTTGTATTTAGAGAGATGAGGTTGTGGGTGTCGGTTTTAGAAATAGAAATAGTTTATTATGCAGGTAATACAATAAGCAGGGACATAGGACATTTTGAATCGTAGTACACGTTTTTCCAATTCTATTTATCGGGTTGAATTGATAATCGAATCTAATTTTACTTATAAATTGCCAAGTCTAAGCAATAGCTTTCAAATCAAACCATTTAATCCATAGTCATGCTGACTATTAAAATGCCAGAAAAAGACTATATACGGGCTATCCCGAATATTCCCAAAGCGAAGCGAAAACGAATAGGCTTAGATAGTTTTTCGGTCATTGACCTTCAGAATTCAGGTGCCTACTGCCTACATAAGAAAAACCTTATTTACTCAAATAGTGTGTACAATACTAGCCGGTAACGGTTCCCATCCGGTTGTTTACCGACTGTCCGGCGGACAACGTGTCGTTACGACTGATATTGTGCTACCCTAGTTTACTAAATTAATACAATGTGATTAACTAATGCGTAGGTATTCGTTTTCGGGTGTTGTAGTTTTATTAACATTACATATGTATATTTCTTTAATATATAATTGAGCCAACTCAATTACAAAGAATTGATGTACCTAGTTAAAATCTTGGAAGTAGTCTTCAGCATCATATATTAAAGATAAATAAATGTTTATTCACTGAATTGGTAACTCATCCATCGCTACACATGATAGGCTGATAAAACATCCCATAAAAAATGGTACGAAAAATTAAATTGAATATACGCCAAATAATCCCTAATCAAATTTAAAAATCACAATCAAAATTAAACCCTACCATAAAAAAGCAAGTCGAAACAAATTAATGGATCCTTTGAAATCATCGCGCATTGAAAAGCGAATATTCAGACAATAAACAATGACACGATGTCCCTTTACAACAGCAGATCAAACACATTTTCAATTCTCATCAAAAAAGTAAAGCGTTACGACATTCCTAATAAAAACCGCTCGCAATATTCGTTGTACTCACAGCAATATCGTAATGAACACCCTGTATACACGGCGGCCATTTAATCTCGCACCTGTATCAGCCTGTATACTGGTGGTGTAAGTTATAGTTGATCAGCGATTGGCAAAGTTTTTTTTTCGTGATAGGTACCAAGTTGGTTAGTCGAATCCAATCAACTCAGCCTTTTGTAGTTTACTGCAGGACTTCTTCTGAATTGCGAGAAGTCCTTAGCAGTGCGATCACTATTGTCCTTGTTACTGAATAAACAGCGTTAGTCTTAAGGATATGCAAAAGCGAGCATGCGAGTGAGACCCAATAGCTTAGCTTAGAAAAGAGTTTAAGAAGAAGAGCTTGTTTGGAAAAAGGAGATCAAGCTTTGTACTGTTCGTTTTAGTATCAGTTCGACCTGATCTGAGACGCTAAGATTTTGATATTATACATATTTTGGTATATATAATCAGCCTATAGCGTTACCACTGCTGGGACACAAGCCTCCTCCTGGTGCGAGGGAGTGGGCCGTATTCCACCACGCAGGCCCAGTGCGGGTTGGTAGTTGTCACATGTCTTCTTTGTCATCGAATTTTTGGTTCTAGGACATGCCGGTTTTCTCACGATTTTTTTCTTCACCGTTTTGAGAGCTCTTATAATGGCATGAAGGAAAGCATAATAATGCAATACATTAGAAGATTGCACCCTGGTTCCACACAAATTCATGACTGCATCCCATATTTTTGTTTACTGTAAAAAATATACAAAATTTGTAAATCAATAAGACACAAATCCCACCCGCTGCAACCCATCCCTTGCGCCGGATCCCGCTGACGGGTCGGTCGCTAAACGGTCGGCAGTTTGGTTGTCCTAAGCAAATAACCCGTGCCATCTGCGTAAGGGTGTTTCACATTAAAACATTGTTTAGCAATCCGACATGCGTCATTAGTGCGATTCGCTGACCCAGCTAATCTGACACTGTGTTTTTTACTTGATTACGTCACCATCAGTATTCTGTGAAAAGTCAAATGGAATGCTGCTTGGAATTCACACCCCATTTCAGCATTGTCTCTGGGATGATAAATGATATTTATTTCTATAAATTGGTTAAAATAACCCTTTCACACGTCAAAATTAAATTATGTTCTAAAACTGGATGAGTTCGGTGTTTCCTCTGAGAAGAAAGACCGAAACAAACTCAAAGGTCAACATGATAGGCTGATAAAATTTACCATTTAAAAAAAAAAAAAATACGCCAAATAATGCTTATTTAGTCCAGGTGTAATCTTGGTCAGACTCTATGAGGACCATGCAGATTAATGTCTGAGATAGCCTTTTGAGGAAAGAACCATACAGGTTTGCGTGGATCTGACCAATCAGAGCACGCATTTTTCAGTAATCGTAATCAGGATGGAAATGTATCCATGATTGTCTCTCAGATGATAATATATCTGCAATGCCTCTAAGATGTCAATGCAGCTGAGATGGCTATGGTATTGAAGATAACTATATAGTGTGGCGGTATCTACATCACCACATGCGAACTACGCATCAAAGACCTGATGTCACACAAAAATCCTGACGTCACATAAATCCTGCATCGCGCAATTAAAGTTTACCGTGCAGTGATACAAGAACTCAAAATCAATCGTTGGGCAGTTGCCCGCCAGACACAACACCCGTCTGGTCGGAGGATCCTCTCTTTTCTATGGTGGATGAGTGAACTTTACACTCTATCCTCATACTCCTAAAATAGTATAAACTATAGTGTCGTTCAATAATTGAATTTGTATTTTGGCTTCTGATGAAAATATAGTTGAGCTAGTGACAAAATGCCTAAGGCTAATTATTAACCGAAGTAGGGCGTGGGGTAGTGATGGAATTATTTAGCTTGCTGAGAGACATTTATTAGACTGGTATAATCTACGATGATGGAGTACTGTAAGTTATTTGTATCTGACGTCTGAATGACAATAAGTACTAATTTTTAATAACGAAAACTAATCTCGATTCATCATAACTGTTCGAATCGGAAAACTTTGACCTCATAAAAACCGAATCGACTTATTTAATACACTTCAAAACTCCAATACGAACGCATCCATTTTACATTTCTACCTTCTATATTCAAAAGCTGGCGTTATCTGTGCAATGTAACTTTCCCGCCAATCGCAATCGAACGTCAATGTCTGCGGTGAAGAAATTAAAAGTTTGTCAGTTGGCCTCGAGCGGTCGACGGCGCCGGTCGTTCTGCCAATAGTTTGATTACTAGAATGTCAGGGAATCTAGATAGCTTTATATACAGTAATGTTTATTTCTATTTCGCATTTCTGTTTATAATTCTATAAGCAAAAGTTTGATTAGTAACCCACATTTTATTAATTGACTTCTCAATCAACGTTGCAAGCACGCCCACAAAATAGTGTTCTGCTTACTTATATTATGAGAATATGTCATGAAATTAATTAACGGCGCAAAAACATAAAAAGTTTTGACTATGTAAATTGCTGTTTATGTTGACCGATTGTAATATTTGTAATACAGAATTCCACGGTCTATCCAAAGCCTACATTTTTATTGCTATCTCTCTTTCGTACCGGCGATGACTCGCACAACTTATAATTTGATGAGGTCCCGCGGATCTTTTCGCAACTTTTCACGGAGCATGAATTTTAAGGGCTACCCTTCTTGGCGCCCACCGCGGGACTGGCTTATTATTTATTTCGTTAATGTCGGCAGATATTTTTTTGAATTTGGTTTATTTTTCCGAATGTTATGTACTAGTACAATTTGCTGCGTTATAGTGGTAACATAAAAGATTAAAAGAGATTAAAGATAGAATAAAAGATTATGACATAGTTTAATAACTGCTTAGGCAATACGAACAGCTATTCCTGTAAAACAGATACCGTTACTTATTGATCTTAGATTTTTGTTGTTACGATGTGCAAGGAGGAATATTAATTCAATAATTAGTAGCTTAGTAAATACGATCCATGTTTTACTTGACATGGTAACACTAGAGGTTATTGTTGCCATGTCAAAAGCGTAAAAATCGTGTAAAGAAACAGAAAAAATTACGCGACTCCCGTAATTTTTCTCCAAAACTCACATAAGTTTGACGCCATGTTGCCCCTCGGAGAAATCACGGCGCAACGGTATGAGAGCCTAATTGAACATATCTGAAGACGCTGGATTAATTGAACCACGATGAGGTTTAAAATTGTGCTTTTAAGGGTAAGAGGGTAGGGGGGCATTTTATTTTACTGTTTTTGGAAGTAGAAGATTGGATTTAGTTTGAACGTAGTGAGAGAGTACCTAGACTCAATGAAACTTTGGTAATCGGTAGTTTCAATACATAAAACAAGAAATAATAATTTTCAAAGATAGCAAAAGCTTTGGGTTCTGTTTGCAAAGACCAATTCTAATAAAAAAAATCGCTAGAAGTGGGCTTAGAATCCCTGAGTAGAAAAAATGTGGGCTACATTATTATTTTTCTTTCATTGCCATGCTAACACGAAATTAGTTGAATATTTTGTTTATTCTACCCGCAAAATACTAAGTTTTGTATATTTTAGTTGGTTGAGAAAAGTTAGTTCACGAGTCTGTTGGGCCATGAGGTCAACGATTTTTAGCCTTTATTAAAAATATTTCCGCAGGAAAATATGATGATCTTTTAAAATTATTACTGACATTGATGAAGAAGTCGGAACATACGACGTTACAAAGTGGAGATATATAATTATGTCGGAGCGGGTCATCAGTATGGTCGCTAAACGAAGCGCAGCATGTGACGCGAGTGGTGGCAGCACTAACACGCGGCTAACTTCGTGCTACGACGGAGCCTAGCTGTTGGAGGGGCTCCAGGGCGAGCTCTCGAGTGTGTTTTCATTGCACGAAACCCATCTTCTGCCCACATGATGTCTGATTGTATCGGAATAAATCCTGACGATCTCCGACATTATATTTATTAGCTTTATCATTTTAGATATAAAAAAATATAATTTTTTGTCGGTATTTTTAAACTTGTATCTTAGGAAAATATTTCTTGCATTTTCGTCATTACGTTTTTTAATTCAACAATCCAGTTTTATATATCAGCGGTTACGTACATTTACTAAAAACAAGTCCTGTCCCTGTTCCAAGCTATACAATCTCTTTCTTCGTGGCCTCACAAATAAAAGGGCTTGGGAGGCTCCATCAAACGGTAGGCGAGCCCCAGAGAAATCAGCGGCGTCCATATGTGCCGCTGTTAATTAGGCTGGCTACGTAAATATTGCTTATATTGCCGCGAATAATTAAAATATTGAGGAAAAATGTCTTGCCTAAGCCTTTCCTCGTGTTATGATTCCAATGAAATTGTGGTTTGATTCAATTTACTTTTACAATCAATACTTAGGTATCTTGTATTGAAAACAAACATATGATTGGTAGTTTAGCTTTAGTCATTCAGTCACATTCAAATATTATATCTACACTCGCGACAATCTAAGAAGTCCGTTTTGACGTTTTGTTCTCGTACTTGTTATAAAACGTTAAGCCTTGAGAATCAGCTTTAAGCAATGTAGATAAGTCGTCGATTACAAACTCTCTAAGTATGTTCAATCGATATGTCTCGAGAATCTGTTTATAAAGAAACTTTTTTTTTTTTCATCGCTACACAAAGCATTTTTATAGCTGTCAAAACGGAATTCTTAGATTGTCGCGAGTTTACATGAGATTTAGAAGAAGAAAGAAAGTAAGAAAATACACTTTTATACGTTTGTCAGGTATTTGCAGATGCAGCAGACATGGCCAGACTTTCAGAACCCGCGGGTCACAACACCGGTTTATCTGATGGGAATTTCCAGTTTCTTCGTATTAGAGCCCTTATACTAAGACATTATCATATTCTCACTTAGAGGAATAGTAATCATTAGATTGGATCAATGACAGTCGTCACGGGTCGTCAGAAGCCCAAAAGTCTGACAACCACTCTTACTGTGGGTATCGTTTACCCAGTTACTGGGTTGAGGCGGTCAGATAGGCAGTCGCTCCATGTAAAATACTGGTACCTATTCAGCTGCATCTGGTTAGACTGGAAGCCGACCCCAACATAGTTGGGAAAAGGCTAGGCAGATTGAGTGACTTAGAGGAATAGTAAGCAAGTTGGACAGTTATTTTAATTATTAGTCTACCAGTTCAGTATACTTAATCTTTCGACTGAAAATTATATCAGTAACGTAATGTTAGCGTAATGCTAACGTAATGCCACAAATGTAACGATTTATTTGCGCAAATTTAGGCGTGTGCAAGTCTATCGTGACGTGTGTTGAAAGTTTGCGCAAGTAAATCGTTACGTGTGTGGCTAACATAAAAGCCATCAGTGTGTTATTTGTAGCTGGCAACATAGAAAATCCATGAAACGCTAACTGGCTATTAAGTACTTGCAGAAAATCGTATTCGAAACTTGAAATCTTTAAAAAAGAACGTTCTATCAAAGCTAGAAACGGTTAGCAATAAAGGCGTGCTCTGATTGGTCGGCGAGGTGGTAGACGGAGGGTGCATTTGCACAAAGGTACAGAAATATGTGACCGGTGCTAAACATTAACGATTATAGTCGCCAAGTCACGTCTAATTGCGAAAGAGGACGGGATTATGCACTAGTGTATAAAAGTCTAGTTCTGATTTTAAGCTGGCGCGGTAAAACATGGGCTTTCTTATCCAAAGATTGCTATAGGTTTTAAGCTTCTGCACTTGTTGTAAAAGTATCCAATAGAAATACCTAAAAGATTTAGTAATAATTAAATTCCAAAATCTTAATGATGATCATTCTTCAATGAAATTACCTTGGATATTTTAATGAAAACTGTCTATCACACTAGTGTAAGACGTAGCACATTCAACATATATTACAAACCGATGCTTACGTAAAAAACTCTAAAACACACAATTACCACCCTTTTTTTTTGAGGTTGGGTAATAATCAAGAGACTTATTCTCCCGCTCTGGGCGGAGCGGGAGGGCGTGTCAGACTTTTACTGACTAAAACCCACCTGTGTTCCTTCAGTTGCCTGTTGCCAAGGGCCCCGGTGACCTTTCGGACTTTCCCGCAACACTGGCAGGACAAAATCACCACCTAAAAACTCATTTTCAAATTCCACTGCATAGAAAACACTGCACTCCAACATAACACCATCCATGCTAATTGTAAGCGCGCGTTATCGCGAGACAAACGTGCTGGCTCCGCAACGCATAATCGTTACCACTTTTTCGTTTCGGGAAATTAGCGCCTTTTTGCATTGTCTCGTCCCCGATAGAGACTGTTGTGTATCGCTTTTGCCATTGCTTTGTTCTTTGTCTCCTTTTACTATTGCCGTACGTAATTGGGACTGAGTATAATTGACTTGACTTTTTGTAATGGTGTGCTTTTTGAAGAGGATTCTGTAATGGACTACCATATCAGAAATCTTCTCCTACCTTTTATTGAATTAATTATATATCTAGTGATTTAAAGCATGCAATCAAAGGCGTATCCGGTATCATCAGGTTTCTGAAAGAGTTATCGACACCAGACATTTCTGAAAGAGTTATCAACACCAGACAAAGTGTTATTAGGGTTTTTCGTCTGGAATTTCAACACATCAGTACTTCCCCAATAAATTACTTATGATAGCTGAATTCCCTCGCCAAAAATCCTTTTAGAAATGGCGTATACATTACAAGAGGTGATCAGTCTGTGTAAACACTGAAGTAACGTAACTATTTCATAAAACAAACCTATTGGAAAACTGCAGTAAAAAGTTCCAGTCCTTAACAGTACGCACAGTGAATTAAATCTAGGTACATGCAACTTACATGGGCAACTAAAATAGCTCAATTCTTATACAATCTAGGCGTTGTCGTAAATTGCTCGGTGTTATCAAGACGATAACAATGAATTGGGAAAATAATTACTCGTGTAAGAAAAAAAAATTAAAGTACTAAAAACTAAAACCCAACTACGACTAAAAAGGAAAGACAGACAAATTAACTGTATTACATTATACATTAGACAAAGTAACTCTGTTCGATTTACGCCTTAACACGTGTGACTCTGGATTTTTAATTTGTCTGTCTGTTTCGTCTTGTTTATGCCTTTTTAGTCGTAGTTGGGTTTTAGTTTTTATTACTTTAATTTTTTTTAATTCTTTTGGGGTTATAATATATATATCTTTGAAATGTGCTCATTAAGCCCTATCATTTGATATCCAACATGGTACGAATAAACAACTTTTTTTTTAAGTTCCTGACTTTATGTCCTCTAGAGGGCGCCATTCAAATTTAATGTGACGTCACATAGCCTATAACTAGCGGACGATCAAGACGCTTCCAACGATACTTCACTTGTCAAATTGTGATGAGTGGTTTAGAAGATATGAGGGAACAGATGAACATACATACATACATACCGGTCAAAATCATAAACCTCCTTTTTTTTCGCCGTAGTCGGGTAAAAAGACAACACATCAGCAAGTAGCAAGTCAAATGACTGTAAGACATCCGAATTCCCTCGCCAATCATTCTTTCTCCCCGCCATCTTTCCGCAGAGAAATGGGGTATAGAGTAGGAGAGGCGATCAGTCTGTGTAATTAACATTCCGGCTCACCTCGACCTCGGCTTGGCGTCAAGACGCGCGAATTAAACCGATATCACTTCGCCACTTATTGACGGGAGGCTCGCGGTGTGGTAGTGGAGTCGGTGGGTTATTTTATAGACGTTTTTAGGTTATTTAGGTTTCTGTTATTTTGGTTTTCGGAACAGAAATTTTGCTTACTAAGAAAGGATCTTAAAATTAAAAAAATATTGTTTAAGTAACATCTTTATTTATTTATATATATATTTTGTTGTACACCAGATTATAAATTACGAAAAGAAAATTTATACACTACAAAATATACAATGGGCGAGCAGTGTTTTAATGACGGCATTCAGTTCTTCTGCTTCTATAAATTGTGTGCACTATGCAGCGTTGAGTTTTAAGTTTATTTAACGTTTAGCTTATAACTCAATAAACATAAGAGTAATTGAATAAGATTTGGATTTTTGGATTGCAAACAGAGCTTGACACTTAATGTGCCCCATAGTAAAAAGATGAGCGCCTAAAAAGTATTCCAACGACAAGCAATACAGACGATGACATTTAAAAAAAATATGACTTTTGTAATAAAGACGGAAGCATAAATTTCAAAAAAAAAAAAATATATTACAATTTCCTTATCTGCTCCAGTACTGCACTGCGAGGCTATGCTTGGCGTGTTCGCGAGACGAGCGTTCGACAGGCTCCGTTACCGAATCGACACAGGCATCCTACACATTACACTTTATACGACTGTTGAATGAGAGAGCTTTTAAAAATAAAAGTAAAATCAAAGAAATCCATTTAATTATTCAAGTTGGTAAAATACTACAACGCTTCACAATTTGAAAAACAGTGGTGGTAAAGATAACGTTCCAATACATTCGAAATATTGAACGTTTTGTACATATTTAGGTTATTTATTTAGTCAAAGGCTTATAAGTAAAAACTTATATTATCTCTCTTGAGTGAAATCGATGTCGATGATGTTGTTTAGTGCAAATAAAATATCGCTGTTTTACTATGATATTAAAATTATTATCTGTTTAACAAGTGACAGACCAGAGGGGGGAGGGATATTCCCGTAATTTTTAAGAACGTTCGCACGCGCATCTCATTCGTAATCTGTCAGAAATACCTTCTCTACTTCTACCTCTCTCTAATCTTACCAATATTTTTGACAAGTTTGACAGATTTCGAATTGAATGTAAAAAAACATTCGAATGAGATGCGAATGCGAACGTTCCGTTCTTTAAAATTACGGGCTGGTAGTAACTGCAGAGGTCTTTAATGATAATCTAAATAAAGATCATTTCAGTTATTTTGCACACAAAAGAATATATTATAAACAAAGGCAACAAATACTATTGGAGTAAATAATTTATTATCTTTAAAAAAAAATCCTGGAGTATGTACAAACTTTTTACTTTTCATACACCGCACTCTTTTTCCCTGAACCGCCTTTAACCCTGTCTGTATTAATGTGGCCAATTTGTAGGAGGGCGCGATCACCTCATTTGTCGGGAGCGGCGGGCTACGCAAAACAAGTAGCTTCACTGTGTTGCCAGAACTAAGACGATCGCGTCCCAAGAAAACTTGTAATTTTGTTTGTGAAAAGTCTTAAAATAATTTTCATTAATTCTTTGATAATAATACTTCTGTCTTGTGGGAGAATTAAGAATAAGAATAAGAATAATTTATTGGTCCATTGTTACAAAGTTAATTTCAAAAATAATAACATTGCATGCTTACTGTAACTAGAATATTTAACATGTAATTAAAACAGTGGTCCCCAAACTATGCAGCGCCTGTATCTTGGGGGCCCGCTAAAATGTTTTGGCTCGGAACAGTACTGCTGTAAACCTGTCATAGCTAAATATGGGTATATATTGGGTAATGGGTAAGTAATCAGAGAGTACAGCCGCACGGGTCGATCCATCAGGTTAAGCTGCGCTTGCCGGAGTTGGTCCGTGGATGGATGACCATCTTTACATACCGAGATTCCTCCGTGCCTCGGAAAGAACGTTAAGCCGTTGATCCCGGCTGTCATTCGTGGATCTTTGACAGTCGTTACGGGTCGTCAGAAGCCCGAAAGTCTGACAACCAGTCTTACCAAGGGGTATCGTATTACCCAGTTACTGGGTTGTGGAGGTCGCTCCATGTTAAATATAGGTATTCAGCTGCATCCGGTTAGACTGGAAGCCGACCCCAATATAGTTGGGAAAAGGCTAGGTAGATTGATTGGGTAAGTATATAAATCAATGCATTTTTGAACTTTTAGACTGACCCCTGAGCAGACATTGAAACGGTTTCGTGTTCTATCCCATTAGTCCAATGCACACCTATTTCATTTGTCTTTCTGTGGATCCATTAGACTCCAGAAGTTCCATAATAATTTAAGAAATAATAGATTTTCACCGTTGAACAGTAGGTACACAATAAACTACCCAAACTAGCCACCTACACTTAAACAAACAAAAAAATCTCTAAAACAAAGGTCTCTCCGAAGGCTTACAACCCAGCATTATTTGGTACACGAACACTTGTTAATCGGTAACTAATTACTGTTTAATTAAAGAAAGGAAACGTTAACGCAGTCCGTTTGTAAGACTACCCTCGTTTTAACACGAGTGTACTATGAACTTTATAGATCGGTAGATTATTAGCGAACGGAATTTTAGAACGCATATTTAGCTTTTCTTGTTGGTACTGAAAAACGTAATATTATTGAATTTTTTTTATTTTTTTTTGTGTTTTTCTTGTTGTGTTGTTCTTCAATAATTGATAGATCAAGGATATTTTTTGCTGGTTGAGCAACTTTGTCATAAATTTTTCCTTTAGATAATAGCTTGGACCGTATGAATATCTTATTCTATGTCCTATGTATTAAAATCAGGAATCCAAGGATTCTGTTGCATGGAGGAGCTGGTGGCAAGTTAACAGCCGCACGGGTCGATTTATCAGGTTAAGCTGCGCTTACCGGGTTTGGTCCGTGGATGGGGCATCTTTACATACCGAGACTCCTCCGTGCCTCGGAAAGCACGTTAAGCCGTACCAAGGGGTATCGTATTATCCAGTTACTGGGTTGTGAAGGTCAGATTGGCACTCGCATCATGTAAAATATTCAAATATTCAGCTGCATCTGGTTAGACTGGACGCTGAGCCTAACATAGTTGGGAAAAGGCTAGGCAGATTGACATCGACCAATAAGACCCATTCTTTTATTGGTTGAATACGAGGCTTTTGGCTAATTTGAAGGTATGTTTTGTGTTTTTATTTTTTATTGTTGTAATGTGCGTTTTGTTTGTGCAGATTTTTTTTTTCTATTTCGTTATTTTCTTTCTATTGATAGAATCCAAGTTAACAAAAATTCTGATTTTATAAAAAAATTGTCTACAAAGGTACGAGTAGGAAAAACTAAATATCTAACTTAACACAATTGACATCAATAGCAATCTACCTGCTTCCCATGGTAACACACGATACTTGACACAACACAAATACAAAATTCAAAACACTCCAAAATTCTCAAACTTAATCAACACGAGATGTTCAACATCAGTGTTATCTAAATCTGAACAAATTTTAGCAACACAAAGCGCGATCCGATAGTGATACAACTTCGTTAAAGCAACAGAACTCATTTATCCACCTCAATACAACGTGTTCCTGATAAAATCTAAATAACTTCGACGATCTCATATTAAAAGGCCCAAAATGTCGATAAGTGTAGGAGATACAGAAGTTGGAAGGGGCTGTGGTTAAGCTTGAATCTGTTTCTTACTAAAATTCTGTTAAGATTATGATTTCCAGAAAAAAACACGTTTGACAGGAATCTAAGAAGGAAATAATAGCAAGTAAACTGTGTTTAAAATGATAATTAAAATCAGGTCTGACATTATGTATTTTACTAGCTGTTGCCCGCGATTTCGTCTGCGATCCAGGATGAAAAGTAGCCTATGTCCTTCTCCAGGTCAAAGTCTACCGTAATGCCAAATTTCATCCAAATCCGTTCAGCCGCTTTAGCGTGAAAGCGTAACAAACAAACAAACTAATTTTCGCATTTATAATAATTTAGGACTTAGGATATAGTGAACAGTATCTTAGAAATTAACGCTGATCGTCAAATGATTTAAGGATAACCTAGCTATTAGTTACGTTACTCCTTGCTGCACTAGGGTGCACCCTAGTGCAGCAAGGAGTAACGTAACTGCGGGGTCATTTACTAATAACTTTAGCCAACATAGCCTGTAGCTGTGTGGATATTGTGATAATAAATAAACTTACTATTAAATCAACCTCATGTCTTCAGGCTTATTATAACTACTTTCAAAAAGTTTTAGACATGTGCTGTCTTTTCCAGTTTTCTCAACATCTTGAAGGTCCTTATTTTAGCAGGTATCCAATAGTCCCAGTTAATCCAGTGCGATATGAGGGACCAACAAAGAGATCGCCGATAAAATCCGCGACTGACAAGAGTAGACCTGAGAATGTTTAGAGATGAAGTAGATTTTACTCTGTGAAGGTAAACCAGCCTACGTTATTTTAAATACAAGTTCAGGTCTACAGTTTATAGATTTACCTACATTTAAGAGATTTTGTTATCAATCAGATGCTTTTTGACTGACCGTCATATTTTGTTCCACTTGGGTATCGAAAACGTACGTCATTCGATGCAGTTTTTGATATCATAACATTTTATTTTGAGGGTGGGACATCATCAAAAAATGACATCTTCGTGTCAGACTATTGACTAATACCCGGCCGTGTTCCTACAGATGACTGTTGCCAAGGGTCCCGGTATCTCTTTCGGACTTTTCCGCAACCCTGGCAGGCATCGGTCCCAGCGGACCCCGTCAAATGTGCTGAAATCTCTTTGAAGCGCGCGTGAAACACAACGCGCCGTTGACCCGGACCTGGTCCTTATTGGACGGCGAGCTACCCATTGCTCGCCGTCCGCAAGCCCGCGCCTACGGTGGTCGGGAATCCGCCTGGGACTCCCGATGCTCAGGGTGTCTCCTGCGGCGGCTAGGGGCGTGAAGGCGCAAAATTTTGTCCCTCACTCACGCGTTCCACCTCCTCCTTCGCGAGCATTACTGCTTCGCAAAGAAAACTAAATCATGGTGTGACATTGTCAGGGACTTTATAACCCGTAATATCCCGTGAAAGATAGATAGGCATTTACAACATTTTACAACATTAAAATACTATTTTTAGAATCCTTACATATTATAAAACAAAGTCCTCCACCGCGTCTGTCCTGTACGCGATAAACTCAAAAACTGCTGCACCGATTTTCATGCTGTTTTCACCAATGGATAGAGTGGTCCTAGAGTAAGGTTTTAGTATATAATAACCGACATCCACGCGGGCGAAGGCGTTGGCACCAGCTGGTTATATAATAAATATGATATTATTTTTAGACGCAAAATACGCGGTTTGATGTGGAGTTGCGGACACCAGCCCATATTATCTATTATTTTTAGAAGATATTTTAGCCTTTTTCAAAATCTAACCTGCCTTCTCTAAGCCAGCTCTGTCAATCGAAGATCTTTATCATCCAGAGCCGTTAACATCGAGTTTTGAAACAAATTCCATTCGAGTAGAAACTTGGTGGGACAATGAGAAACACCTTGCTAATATCCAAGAGGGGACTAACCCCTCCTAGCTCCTTGATCGAGTTCGATCGATTAACCCTTTAGTTGCTCTCGTAGGGAATTAAAAACGGTGAGTTTTGTTTTCGTCTTAGAACAAAGGTGTCTAAGGTAACTTATGTACCTATTGTCGTTTTCTTAAGTAAAACATTCATTTTTTTTTTAATATTAGGCGATAAATTTTATGTATTTTATTATGTGAACGTATAACTTTTGTTATAGATTTAGATCTAACTGAATTTGCTTATTTTTTTAAGCCTAATAAGGCAAACAAATACCTACTAAATTTTCATTCGTTTTACATAGAAGAGGTACTTAAATTACTGTAAAATTTCTGAGACACCATAGCTTCAGTTGGTGAATTAAGTAAGTTAAATTAATAAGTAATTGAAAATACTGTTTTTGGGCTTTTTCAGGTTTTCGTTACCACCGATGACATAAACTTGTAACTTTACACACATAGGCCATCCCAATCCGCTTACAATGACATCCAACACCAGTGTCACAGCGGAACTCGGTTTGCTAGTCAAACATGAAACAATGCAGCCGTTTGCGTAGGAGCACAACTTTATACGTAACACAAGAGTTATAGTTCAACTTGTAGCCTTCATATTGTTTACCTTGTCGTGCGAACGTTTACCAATGCTAAGTGATTAAGAATACTCGTTGAGAACAGGAGTGCGCCGGAGTCGGTGTTGTTTTTCTTGCACTAATGAATATGAAGTCAGTGCAGTATTGGGTAAGAAGTCAATCTAATATTATTAAGATATTATTTTATTGACTTGTAAGCATGTTGGGTAAATAGCTCATATCGTGATGAAACATTAGTCCCTCAAAATAGTTTTGCACCAGAATGTGCTATTCTGTAAAAATTTCGCGGTGAGATGGTTACAGATTAGCAATGCAGATCTAACTTTCGAAAAGCTGCTTAATATTTAAGGATTTAAAAACTAATTTACACTATGTTATTCTTCATGTATCATCTATTCTTCATGTATCACAAACAACAACATTAATGCAAAAACCATACTCAACGATACCTATTTAAAACTCATTGTTAAATACAAATACCTTAAGTCGACGATTTATTCAGTTGCAATAATGAAATAATGATCAATGAAATTATGTTTTTTTATTACTATTTTTTTTTTTAATTAAATAAAAAACTCTTTGCAGACCTAACATTTTCTCACGGTGAAATTTTTGAACCAAAATAACATTGGAGATACTGATAAAAAGAGTGTAAACAATGCGCTTATGATGCAATTAACTCTTCCAAGACTAGCTCTAAGGTTTGTCATCTAGTCTCGTGTACAAGACACTAGATACTAGATGACAAACCTTACAGCTACCTTTGTTTCAACAGCGACTCCGCCCCACCCACTATCCCCACTTACACCGAACTACACAAGATACAGTTCTCTACTCAAATTCCAAGTGTTCTCTAACTTAAACTGAAATAACTTATGAGAATCGGCCGATCGCCTTTGTCGTAAGCTAGAAGGCAATTATCATTAATTATTATTAAATGTGACATTTTAGTGATAAACGGTGGCCCGATAACTTGGGCAAATAACTCAAGTTAGGGTGGATGGGTCGAAAGTACCCGCGGTGTTCACTGTTTGATTTGCTATTCGATTTTGAGGGTTGAGTTTCGTTTGTTTGATTTCTCGTAGTTCAGTAATGATTTTTGGTGTTTAAACAGACAATTCAGCAAGTTTTCTTGAGTGTGGTCACGCTCACGAGAATACATAGTGCCGTAATTATTGTAATAATTACTAGAAGATAATTGCACTGGATTTTACTATCGTCCATTATCTTTCATTCATAGGTTTAAACTATTAATTTTATAAGTGGTTGCTATGTCAGTATTAGCAGGATTCAATGTGATTTCCTGGATAATAAGACACTTCCGTGTCCACACTTTTTTTATGATATCATCATATGACTTATTCTCCCGCTCTGGGCGGGAGCGGGAGGGCGTGTCTGACTTTTACTGACTAAAACCCACCCGTGTTCCTTCAGTTGCCTGTTGCCAAGGTCCCGGTATCCCTTTCGGATTTTCCCGTAACTTGTCTAGCCTGGATGATGAAAAAGGTGTTATGGGGATTATGATTTATGTCAAGACAAGATAGCCGGCTACGTTACCCTGCCTGCTATTTAGTACAATATGCGACATTATCATAATTATTTCTGTGATAACCCATCTAGGATATAGTTTATGGATTGGTGTCTGCTAGGCGTGATCATCATGTCAATTTTCATTAAATAATCATTTCAGAGATTTTTGGACGTAATTCAGACTTGTGCTCCGACGGTTAAATCTGACCCTTTGTAGTTATTTTACCCTATGTCTTATCCTGTTGATTTATTTATATGTATAATGTACGCTCAGATACAGGCTAGGCTAAAACTTATTACATTTAACTTATATCTAGGTTAAATATTTAGAAGTTAACATTATATTGCATTACCTATGCTGCAGTATAAGCTGATCTCGCATTGTACGGAAATCCTATACAATGCGAGATCAGCATAAACTGGAAATGTATAGCTTGATGTGTAGCCGTGTGTATCTACTAGATATCAATATCACAACATTAATTACTAATATTTAATCCCTTTATAACATATTTTATTTAATGATTGGCCTTTAGAAGGCCGATACCATTTAAAATTCTATTGTGTCTCGTTAGTGACAGTTGGAGGTGCCAGAAGTAGAAATGACACAATGACACGATAAGACTCTTCATACCCATCTACGAAGGCACATCGGTAAAGTATAGCCACTTAACTCCGTCAAATAAATTTATTTTCACATAAATTCCTCTGTTATTAATCTTATCCGTGCTGTGCGCACATTTGTTATTTTTATTGTTACTTCATACGATATGTTATACTGGGATAGACGATAGTTATTCTAATATTCCTGTAAATGAGGAATGGTTCTAGTAAATGTAGCCATTTTGTCTATATTTATATTAAATGATATAGACAAGAGCGATTAATTAGATGAATGGCATTTTTTTGGTACTGTGCCTGCGGTTGCTTACTCATGTAGGTAAGTACGTATTTTTGTAACAAAAAATGTTCCAGGGCCTCTCAAAACTTACTCTCTGCCAAATGTGCCAAAGAGATAAACTTACTTTTGCGTTTTTTTACCCTTTGCAGTAGTGAAGATGCGTTAATCATTAGAAGTCATTTCCTTTTAGAAATTACCAAATATTTGGAACTGCATGACTAAACTGTGGGAACAATCACATTGTTTTTGTTCCTATTGATTTAGGTTTGTGGTATGTTATAAGCCGGGTCCAGATATAATGTTATGTATTGTGTAATGTAACGCGAATTCTGTTTGTGGACGGCCCTATGAGCATTGATGTCACGCTCGTGCTTGCGCTCGCGCTGATTCATCGGCTGTCGGTTTTTAGCGCGAACACAAAGGCTTTTGCAGTGCTCGTTTGGAGCCGTACACACACACATACAGGATTCGCGTTGAGTTTGTATGCCGTACACACTACTCGCATTACATTACATTATACGAAACATAACATTACAAACTTCTAAACCCGGCTAATAAACATAACCCATACGTTATTAAGTATTTCTGGACACCTTTTATGGTTCTGCTTTACCTCTCACGGTAACCCGTGGCCCCGTTAAACTATGACGCATAACCTTCACCAGGACTACCATATTCAGCACTATAACCGCACAATAAATCCACGCAACTTGACTACTTATCGATCACAGCTTTACCCGGGTAATCATAATAAATAACGGCAAATTCGTACATTAACCAGCTCGCGTCGCTTGCCCTGAGTTATAACGTCTACCCGACATTTAGGCGAACCAGCGGCATTAGCATTAATTTAAAATATTATTTATAGTTTGAAGCTTTATACTGATGGGGGATGGCCGAAGGGATGGAGGTGACAAGAGGATTTTTTTTCTTATAAAATAGAGGACAGAGGGAGGTGGAAAGAGTGTAAGGAGGTCTTTGCCCAGGAGTTGGACAGTCTTCATCTTTTCGTGTGGTTAGTGATTAACCTCGTGGCAGAGTTTTAAAGCCGCCCAAAGGCCTCTGACTTGGCTTCACATGCTGTCGAGAAATATCTCTCTGGCATGCTGATGTTTTCCTTCACCGTTTTTAAATCAAGTGATAATATACAATACGCACATGAATCCGAAAAGTTTGTACCGTGGGTTCGAACTCGAGAACTATGACTTGGCAGTCCGACGGTCACACCACTAAGCTATGCACTGCTTACTGGGACAGACCACTTGACAATTAAAAAGCGCCCGTAATTGGCTAATAAATGCTTTGAGTTTGAGTTTGAGTTTATAGCAACTTATAACCTTTGAACCTGAAAGTAAAAATTTCTGGATACAGATCCTTAACTCCTTTTTTAACAATTTGGTATCGGTACGCTAAAAAGAAGAATATATTATTGTATAGCAATACTGCTTGGAGGTCAGATAGCCAGTCGCTCTATGTAAAATACTGGTATTCAGCTGCATCCGGTTAGACTGGAAGCCGACCCCAACATAGTTGGGAAAAGGCTTGGCAGAAATAACGATGGTGGGAGAAGTTTTCCAGAGAAACTCATTTACTGAGAAGTAATCTTTAGATATTTTACTATCTCCAAAAATACACAAGTTCCTCCAAAGCTTTTCTCCGCCGTTGTGCTCACAAATCTTCGTAGCTCAACATTGGTGCTGTGTTGATGATCTCGTTAAGGGTAAGATGACACCAAATGACCGTAATTATACCGAGTTAAGGGGCAGTAATCGCGTCGGGGCCGTGTTTTTGGCGAATTCGCAGAGCGTCGTGTTTCATTGTTTATTAAAGTTTTTTATTTTTATTGTTATGGCTGCTGCTGGTGCCTTTAATTGGTATCGGATTGATGGTGTTTTCAAAGTTTTGGATGTAGCATGGCAGTTGTTTACTGCGTGTTACGATTAATTAATTAATTCTGTTAATTACATACATATACATAAATATCTTACATACTTAGCACCTTTACCAGTCAGTAACTTTTCATATTATTCTGGTTTTGGGGTTGTCACTCACATTAATACGGCAAATTGAAAGATATCTTTATATAAACTGTGTCGTAGGAATATACCACGCTAGAGGGAAAGCGTTAAAACGAAGAAAATTAAAGAAGCTTGCAACCTTTTAAGCCAGAATAATGCTTGACTGGAAAAATAGTATAAATAGTATAATACGATTTTTTTTTGAGTTTTCTCAATTGTAGCAACTTATGAGTGCAACTGTACAAGTGTACAGGTATCCTAATTATTTTAACTGATTATAACATGCAGTTGTTCTAACAAACAGTTTCCAACCGTAAACATATTATTTATTTATTGCTTTATTTTCAGGCAACTAAGGCCCATAGATAAAATACACAAAATAATAAACTAATACATAATAAAAATAACACTACAAAATCTATTTATTTGGTTGGGTCGGCGACGTATTGCGTTGAGTTGTGGTGTCATGTAACCTTCCGCGAAAACGCCGATACACGACACCGGTCGGCCAAAATTCCTCCTTCATGAGTCTCATGTGATGAGTTGGAACACGCACCTCAAAAGAAGTTAATCATGGAGAATAAGATTACCTAGGAAATAATTCATAATGTAGTCCTACAATGTTGTATGAACGATTGATGATGTTGAAAGAAAAAAAAATATGGTATTTTTGGATTAAATAAAGAGGCTTTTTTATTTTTTTAATTATTTTTTATTATCAAATTTTTACAAAGTCTAAAACCGATAACATTCATAAACAAATAGTCTAAAGTTAAAAAACTACAGACATCCAGCCTATTTATTAAAATAATTCTGCCTCTACTAAGTTAAATACCTCAATTCAAACCTACAAAACGTATTCTGTAACCTGGTATTACTCACAAAACATGTATGTTGGTATTCATTTCCATACATATATGTTGTACGCTCCACTGTTGGACTCGTATGGGCACGAGCGCCATGTTTGAGTCCCCGACCGGACATATTTAAGCTATTTTATTTATTTTGAGATACAAAAGGCCTTATCGGCGGATATATAGCTTAACGGCATGTTCGGATTCAGCTACTTTATTATTGATAATTATTAGGTATGTGGGAATTAAGAGAAGAGAGTAATCTCTGTAATGTTTTTTGAGTGTTTATTAATATTAATTCGTTGTCAAAAGTAGTATTAACAGACATTTTAAGATTACTAAGGCGAAATTAGTCTGTTAGGCCTGAATTCCTCTTACGCTGATGTCGGTAGCGTACGTTGGTCGCGCGTGCGTATATTATACATTATGTTATAAATAGCACAACACTGCGACGCTGACGTACGCGGCGTGTACTACGTTGTTACACGTACGCGACCGACTGACATCACCGTAAGAGGAATTCAGGCTTTAAGTGACGAATATTCAAAGAACAAATAAAACGTGACAGATTTATAAATCGATTTGAAAAACATTTAATTTAAATGATTCATAGCACTTATGAAAATATTTGAAGAACTACTTTTACGCTTTGTTATTATTATTAATATAAATTAATACAAGCAGAAATAATAAAAGTGTATTTGAGCCACAACAACATGTTGAAAATTATGTTGAACAACAAATAGCGATTTTTTGGCTCCAATTCAGTATTATTTTTAACACAATCCTTGATTAACGAATTATTCAAACAATTCAGTAAGTATTATATAATTTTTAACACAGGTACTAATACACGGATTACTTGACATAACATACGTCAGAAAGCACCATATTAAGTTTAATAAATGGATTTATCAACACCAAATTCTCAAAAACCATCCGAAAATTAAATTATATTCCCAGCATCCCAATCTGAACATCGGGACCCCCGTGACATCCTCTCAATAAACAAGGCTTCTCATAGTTGCCCGCGTTATCTGACTTTGATGGGACGGTCGGCGGGTAGTTTTAAAACGTGCGCAAACACCGGTAGTTGTAAATAATTATGGGCTTTTGTAGTTTTTGCCCAGCGATTATGCGTAATGACCGGGTCTGGTTACATTTTGAGATAGTTACCGGCTTTTATTTACGTTGTTGAGGTTTGTTTTGTGCCATGTATTTTGTTTTGTAAATTGTAATCGGTTTTGTATGTAATGTTTGTTTAGTTCATTTAAATAATGAAGGTGGGGTAATTGGGTTGGTTAGTTTTTGGTGTAACGAGGAGTAAAATGAAATATAAATGTAAATAAGTTTTAAAGATGAAAGGAGGAAATGGCAATATGAAGTGAACTCAAATTAACCAGTGATTTGTCAAAAATAATTAAGTAGCGTCTTTTTCTGATGACGAAGTCGTTTCGCCAATGAGTGAAACGAGAAGAGATATAATAGCTTTGCTATTGTCATAACCTCTTTTCATAAAATTGCTCCTAGTTTCAAACAAATACCCAAATATTTTATTATAAAAAACTTTATTTAGTATTAGCAAATTAGAGATCAAAACAATATTGTGATTAATAAAAACTACTAGCGATAGCGGGTAGTAGTAAAATGTAGCAATGTTGTGTCTACGCCAGTTACTACGCCGTAGCACACATTCGTAGCCGTAGCAGACCGGTGCTACGATCGGGATCGCATTATTATTCCCATTTTATTAACTAGGTTACTTTGTAAATGTCATTTCTATCAATGTTCGACCTATATTTTCTTTGTACATACTTAGTTGCTATATGCACAAAACGATTACTTCTTTGGAATGTAAAAAAAAAGTAGGTTTATGAATATTATAGGCTAATCAGTAGCAGGCTTGTGTCTTTTATTTTTGTTGGAATAATATTACTTCTAGAGCAGTGGTGGTCCAGTGGTAACGGCCACGACTTACGAGTTGTAGGTTGTAGGTTCGAACCCTGACAGGCGCTTTACTTTGTGTAAATTATTTCATCGCCACTGCTCTTAAAACGGTGAGGGAACCGGCATGTCCTAGAACCAAAAATTCGAAGACATGTGACATCTACCAACCCGCACTGGGCCCGCGTGGTAGATTACGGCCCACTCCCTCTCACAGAGAGGAGGCCTGTGTCCCAGCAGTGGGAACATTATAGGCTGATTATGTAATAATATATAATCCATCTGTCTGGCCTTTTCCCATCTATGTTGGGGTCAGCTTCCAGTCTAACCAGATGCAGCTGAATACAAGTATTTTACATGGAGCGACTGCCTATCTGACCTCCACAACCCAGTAACTGGGTAATACGATACCCCTTGGTTAGACTGTTTTTCAGACTTACTAAACTTACTTAATAATACTTCTATACATATTATGAATAAACTAAAAGCTTTTCGTGTTTGTCTGTATGTCCACGTTCTTTTAAACCACGCAACAGATTTTGATGAGCTTTTCACCATCGTTTAGAGAATTTATTCCGGAAGGTTTATGTAATCATTAGTTACTATTAGAGTTACATATAACTGAGAAATCTCGATGTTTTGTCAAATCCAAAAAACTTGCGAGAGCTGGTCGCTAGTCCTACTAATATTATAAATGTGAAAGTTTGTGTGTTTGTGTGTTTGGATGATTGTTACTCAATCACGCAAACACGGCTGAATGGATTAGGATGAAATTTGGCAAACAGATAGTTTATAACCTGGATTAACACATAGGATACTTTTTATCCCGATATTCCCACGGGATCGAGACTTCCGCGGGTGAAACCGCGGGGCGCAGCTAGTCTCTAATAATTTCCGATATAGTTTGGTTTAGAGTTGATGTTAAGCAAACTCGGAAATACTTTCATGAATGCTTAGATTTTCTTTAGATTTGTTTTCTTGTTACCTTATACACACACATGCTTGCAGTTCCTAACAATCTGTTGTAATAAAATAATACAAAATATCGCCAAAAAAATCAAATCAATTCCGTCCAAAAACCCCATACGCTGTACATCAGGCCTCGTCCCTAAGGACAGGTTCATACTTCCGATACCAAAGGCTATAACATAAACATGGGGTACACTATTAAAACTTGGACTCGTTTTGTAAGCCAAAATATTATACGGAGTACCTTCCTTCTATCTCGATGCGTTAGGGCTGCCAGGACATTTACATTTTTATTTCAACGTACCGGAGATATGTTTGTAAAATGTTATCTGGTTCAGAACAAGTTAGTTTCTTGTCAGTTTATGGCTATTGTGTTCAGGTTTGGATTGGAAAATGGAGTACAATTGTCTGGATTATGTTTGTTTTAGTTTTGGGTTTAATTGGGGGTTGGTTTTGCAGTTATATCAACTGATTTATGAACTTGAGGAAGCTTGAACTGCATGGTCTGTTAGAGTCATTAATATCATCTGCATCTGCTTAGCCTTTTCCCAACTATGTCGGGGTCGGCTTCCAGTTTAACCGAATGCAGCTGAATACCAGTATTTTACGTGGAGCGACTGCCTATCTGACCTCCACAACCCGGTAACTGGGTAATACGATACCCCTTGGAAAGACTGATTGTCAGACTTTCGGGCTTCTGACGACCCGTACCTACCGTCAAAGACCCGGACCCAGAATGACAGCCGGGACCAACAGCTTAACGTGCTTTTCGAGGCACGGAGGAGTTTCGATATGTAAAGATGGTCACCCATCCACGGACCAACCTCAGCAAGCGTAGCTTAACCTGATGAATCGACCCGTGCGGCTGATATTATTTAGCCACGAGCTCCTCGGTCTGTTAGAGTCAAGAAAACCTTTAACTACCTTAAATATCTCTTCACCACCCTTAGTTGACTGGTAGAGAATGCAAAAGGCATTAAGAAATTTATTTATAAACGTTGCTTAAAGTTAAGTAATGATTAGCGACTGTTTAACCATACATTTATGATGTTAGAGCGTCACTTAAGTTTAAGCAACGTTTGTAAATAAACCCCTAAGTCCCCTTCGCACCTTATTTGTGTTCGTACTTTATTTGTTTTTGTGTTTGATTCTGAGTTCGATTCCCAGGTCAGGTAGTGTTAGCGTGATGATAAGTTATGTGTTATGTTAAATTTAAATAATATAAATAAATATTGATTATAGCAAATTAATTATAGTTCAGTGTTCGTTCTATCTCTGTATAAGAAGAGCCTTTTATTAATAAACTGTTTTCACAGAATGAAACGCACATAATAACATTTTATGTTTGTAGCAAATGTAGCTATTTTGGCCAAAGTCCATCTCAGTTTGACCATCGGGCTGCAGTTTATGTTATATTTTGCATAATCCTCGAGGTTTTTCGCATTTTTGAAGGTCATGCACTGCAGCACTCACGAATATTATTGTTTTAATTTGTAACCCCCGACGGAAAAAGAGGGGTGTTATAAGTTTAACGTGTGTATCGTTTGTCTGTCTACGCTATCGCAGCTGCCAAAAGGCTGAACCGATTTGGGTTTTGTTTGAATGGTGACTTGATCGAGAGAGTTCCTGGCTATTAAAAAAATCGTTTATTAGATGCTTTGTTTTTCGAGAGTATGTATGTATGTTTGTATGAATGTATGTCTATTTCTTTGGCACGCTCTGTAGCCTAAACGGCTATATACTAACAAGTTAAATCATGTTTAAAATTAAAAAAAACCCCCGACAAAAATTCGTTTATTAGATTTGCTTTGTTTTTGTCGGGGGTTTTTAAAATTTAATTTAACTTGTTAGTATATTATTGTATGATCTAGATAAATATTTTTATTTCTCATGCACCTTTTCACAGTGTTGTCACATTTAGTTGACATTGGAACCTTTCCTATTCTTACTAAGTCTGTTTCTTTGTATAAACAGCTTAGTACTACAATGTTTGAAAGTGGTGTTATCGTGTTTACAACTGCAAACGAAGTTTACCTACCTCAACTATAGGTTCTTTCACCAAATTCCTTTTCTCGATATTCCCGGCAGCCCTACCCGGCCGGCCACAGTCCGGCAGTCCGGCGGCTGTCTCATAAACATGCCCCCTGTATCAGCGCGTAATCTGCCGGATTTGTCGATCAGGCCGGCTATCCACTGGCCAGATTTGTACGGGGCTTTGCCGCCGATACGGCACATACATTTTGCTTTTCTTCTTCAGTGTTTATGTGGCTGGTCAGGTGGAAGGCTCTAGTTTGTTTACTGGAACGCCATTTGTTTTTGTTTTTATTTGAGGGTGTTGATTGAAGGGGGTTAGGGGGTTGGTAATTATGGGTTTAGGTACATTATTTTATGGGGAACACTGTCTATTGTTGTTTGTTGAGTTTTAGAAAAGACATGAGTCGCCATACGCACTAGTGCTTATGAGAAAGTGAATGAATTTTAATTATCTAACGCCCTCATACCAGCTCGGTCATAAGTTTGATCTTGAATTTATGAGAAGCTCTCAGTTTTTGCTTAGTATCACTATAATCTTCCAGTAAAAGTTGGATGAGATGAGTGAGAAACATTGCTTGTAAGACATCTTTTTTCTTTAGATGACCCATCGATGATCCAAGCAATATTGATTATAAATGGAGGTACATTTGTACAGTGTACTTGCAATTTACATACATTCATACATATATTATTTCATGCCTTTTTCTCACGGGGGTCGGCAAAAACTACAGAACGCCACCTGCTACGATTACATACACGTTTTACTAACACTTTATCCATATTTATATCATAAATTCGAAAGTAATTCTGTCTGTCTATCTGTCTGTATGTTACCTTTTCACGCCTAAACCGCTGAACGGATTTCGAAGGACATAGGGTAGTTTTTATCGACATACCACGCGCGCGAATCTGCGGGCGGAAGCTAGTCTACAATGTATCCGATTACCTATAGAACTTAACTAACAGATTCATAACCTGTAAACCTAGGAATAGAATTATTTATGTTTATGTCAATAGCGGATTGGGTGAGTTTTGAATGACCAATTTTTTTTTAAATGTTTTGGTTTAAAAGAGTGTCCATAGAATTTCCTGCCCGTTCTTCTTCATGCACCTACTATGCCTTAGAATGGGCAACTAGCTTCATCTTTCTGTCTGACCGACACCTTGACAGTTCAAAAGTGCTTGTAATTGGTTTACTTACTTAAAATATATGTTTTTTGTTTTAAATTTATTTATGTATATTCATATCAATGAGAGAGAATTGCTGAGCTGAATGGCGTGCAATTTGAGAGGCCTATGTCCAGCAGTGGACTGCTGTAGGCTGATGATGATGTTAATAGCGCATTAGGTGAGTTTCAAAATTACTATCTCTGGATTGCCAGACTTCAGTTAGACTATTCCCACTTCATCCATTTGTAAACCTACAAAAATATTCCCATTCTAAAAATAGCAGCTCGTCATAACTGAAGCATCGTGAATATTGATGAGTATTGACTCCGGTGCGATGGCGCGAAGCTAATCAGATCGACGCCGTCGCCTCAATTAGTTACACTTTTGATAGACTATTTATATCTGTAACTAAGAATAACTTGGGTTTTGAAGAGGAAAAAAATATTGTAATTATGTATTTTTTGGTATTTAAGGTTATTTGGTTGATTAAAGTTAGCAGGTTCCTACTGAATCAATTTGCAAACTGATGTCAGTCTTCAGGCATTTTGTCAAACTGAATTGTCGTTTTTCCGAAAATTACAGTAGGTACAACAGCGATAATCTGGATAATAAATCCTGGAAATAAAAATATGATAACTCCATTTGTCTCTGAGTTTATTATGCGATTGTTTTATGTAAAATTAGTTATACCTCCAACTGTCACCGACGAGACAATAGTATTTTAATTGTTATCAGTCTTAGAAAAGGCCAATCAATCGTTGAGCGAAAATAGGAATAATTTTTCCAAAAATTTTACAATCATAATTTCGCCATACTTTATTATTACGTACGTTGGCATTTTCTGACTGAACACCTGATTACCTTGACGTTTGCTCTGTAATGGGACAATATTACAGGTCAATTTAATATTACTACGTACCCACTTAAGTTGTGGGACAAACTTCACCTTACAAATCTGAAACACATAAAAATTTTAGCAGCACAACTATCTTTCAAAATTGAAGAAACATCTGCAACTCCTACACTCCCATTCTCACACATCTCACTGACTATTGTAAATTAATACGTCGCACAGACCAGGCCTCGTAAATCGGCCGTCTCAATTTACCGGCCTGCGTATTGGCAAGACGGAGGCCTGGCGAGGCCAGTAGAGGCCTTTATTGATAGGCCGTTGTCGCCTTGAGATATTGCACGGCAATTTGTAGACGCTTGCAGGGTACAGAATTAGCGGTAATCAATTAATTGAACGGTTTTATGGGAAAAATTTGTTGTTGGCGCAGTTTGTTTAATTGTTTTTTTAAGGTTTTTCTTTAGGGTCGATGAATTTTTTAATCACATTATTCTAAATCTTGATTGTGGATAGTTGTTATCACTGGATAGAAAGTAAAACTGACGAGGATTCCTTCTTTTCTGCATATTTTGATCGCTAATTTAATTGGGTCAGTTTTTTAGTACATAAGTCACACTAGAATACAAAGAATACACCCAATTCTTTTTGGTATATCTAACTACCGATATGTGTGGTTACCAGTCACCCTCTAACATAAAACTGGGTTAGTCAATTAATTATTATGTAAAACCTATCCATGAAAGTCTAGACGTTTTAGAGCATGGCCTATAAAGTTTAAAGTGTTATCCAATACAATTTTAAAAGGCGTCATCAAAGAATATAGGTAGTTAGGGGTTAAATAGGCCACTCCTTATTTTTGCATAAAATACGAAAGAACACGTAGATAAAATGTACTACTAACCTAAAATATTATTTTAAACGAGAAAACTTAAATCTAAACTTTAAATTAAATTTAGTTGAAACCGGTAGACAGTCCTAACATAATAAAATTATAAACATTTCATTGCAATAGTTATGATAACAGGGTGACCATGTTTTCAGCTAAAATATTGTATTTATTATTATACCGGTGAAATTGATTTTTGTAAGTAAACGCTTTCTTTTAAATAAATTGTCAAATAAACACGAATTCCATTCACAACAAAACACTAAATTTTTCACAAATCTTAACCAAACTGTATAATCCTAAACACGGTACCAATCATGCAATAACATTGTCAAATCCAGCCCCGGACAGGCGGCGGATTACTGCGTATTTACTGCAAATTAACCGCACAATTGATGGCCAATTGATCGTCTAATGTTCCCACATAGCCATTATATTAAATCAAACAGCTCTCGATGGTCTACCAAGTACCTGGACAAAGACCTATTGATTTAAGAGCTGTGTAGAGGCTGTTTACATAGATTGATGTCATCGTGAGATCTGTGCGTCTTAGGTCAGAGCGTCCGAATGGTCTAATCTCTCTTGGACGGTGGACCATTGACCAGTGACAATTGAGCTGGGGTCTTGAATGGTGAGAGAATTTGGACAGCAAGGGGCAATGTAAGACAAGATTTAGATTGGAGAAATAGACATTCAGATCATACTAGACCAAGACTATGGCTCGTTAAAACTTTGTTGCTGTTCCTGTTGGTACGTTACCAGTCCTGTTTTGCGTTGAAATAATTCTATCGAATCCTTATTTTGAAATAAACTGGAAACTACAAGCGTCGTTCTCTTATTTCAAGATCCAAACTTTAAAGCTCTCTTAGTAACAGATGCAATCTGAGCAACGAAGCTCCCAAAACCAAGTACAGAACAGAAACCAAAACTCATCCCTAAAAACAAAATCCTTTGGCATACAAAACGCCTAGTTGCACAAAGACAATAATTCGATAGTAAGCCCGCGCCGCGCCTCAGATCTCACCTGACTAACTGCCTCTAACCACCTCTAACCACCGCGCGCCGGCACGGACCGGTTTAATCCGCCTGGAACCGGCGCAATCCGGTTCACAAACTTTGTTCTGTCATGCTTGCTTTGCGGTACACGCGCCGTGCCACTTGTCGTGTTGTCTGTAAACGATTTGTTAATGGATTCCGGTTATTGTGTTGCCCTTTTGTGGGTAATTGGCCGGAGTGATGAGTGTATTCGCGGTTTCGGAAATGACAATATTTTTTTCAGGACTCGTGTAACTTGAATATGTTTTTGCATCAATGAAGCGGATTAATAGTTCCTTGATGTTAAAAATACTTTTGTTTCAAATACTTGTTGAAAGCTCCTAAATAATATTTTGCATTTTTTTGCAGTCACACATACTTACGGGACTCCTGAGTAAACCAATCTCCAGCCTGAAACAAAAAAAAATATAATAATAGTAATCCCCATCATCAATCAAAGAAAACATCACCATAACACCCACTTAGCTAAATGCTAGTCCACACCTACCTTAGCTAAATGTCGCGAACGTCCCTGAATACTCCCAAATGTCAGAAAATGTCCGCAAATGTACCCGAATGTCCCGTAAAGATTGTTGCCGCGGGCTTAATGCTCCGTGTTGGCCGCGGCCCATTGCATCGCCGATATCTTTGTTGCTTTACAAAGTTGGATGTAGCCGATGTTGGAGGAGATAGACAGACATTGGAAGGCATAAAGTAGCCTTAGGAACTGCGCAGCTGCGTGTAGAACTGGGTGTGCTGCAGTTTGTTAAAGATCCTTCGAACTGGTTATTTTTCTATGAACTGAACTTAATTGGGCTTGAGTTAACTTCTTTTCCATTGCCTGTAAAATATTTCTGAGTAAAGTTTCACAAAATAACTTCTCGTGTTTATGAAAATACAAATTAAATTGAAAAATAATCTATTTAGTTAATATAATCGTGTTTAATTTCAAACGTTTTTCTCAGAACAATCTTCACATCAAATAACTTTGCACCAAGTTTAAATCGAGCCTAACCAGTATAAACCGGTTCAAACCGACGTAAACCAGTTTAAGGCAGTCTGAGCCAACTCACGGCGCTAAGTTTGTTTTGTCACTTGCTCCGTTTAATAGCAAGTTGGGCTCACACTCAAAGTACACAGTCTAATTGAATTGATTGTCTGGATTTGAGTGAGAATACCTGTAAGTTATACGGGGAATTCCTTTAATGTGGGAACCATTTTCAACAAATTTTATTTTAAAATTAAATCTTCAAATTGAAGAGATTATTGCTTTTATAATTGTGTGCAAGACTAACGTAGCAACTTGTGAATAAGTCTTTTGTAATATCAATAGATATTATTAAATTATGATCCATCTGTAGGAACTTGATTATTTTTTATTCTTATGATCACAATCGTAATCTAATTACGTAACTTATTTTCGTAACCGATTAAAACTAATTTGTTTCAACAACATTCATTGCGGTAGGTATTTACGTTGATGAGCAGGATTTTTTTTCCAACTTATCCCATCATGTGTCAATCATGATGGGATAAGTTCGAAAAAAAAAACCTGCTTTTAAATACCGATAACAATTAAAATTCTATTCTCGTTAATGGCAGTTGAAGGTTTATGAAGCTATGGATTAGACATTGTTTCAAACCGATTCTGATTGATCCTGTATTACGCAATTTGGGTGCAGGTACAATAAAACTGCCTTGAAAGTGAATAGGTAAAATAAAATAGAAAGGGAAACTAAGAAAAATTCTATTGTTCTACGAAAAAAAAGAAGTTGTTAACGGGAGTGACACAGTACGACTTGTTAGTCCATCATTACTCCATTTCTTCCTATCCCAAACAAACATCTGTCTCCATCCAAAAATCCACAAGTGAACTGGATTTGAATCGAAGCGCCGTCCAATAGTGAAATACAAGAAGTGATCATTAATCACTGCATTGTTGAACTGGGGTGACAACGAGTCAGCTTGTATTGTGGATTTGTTGACAGGGATCACGTCTGGACGTCAGCGGCCGTATTCTGGCCGTTTGATGTGGGTTCGTGTTTCTTTCTAATGTTGTGTGCGATGGAGGGCGATTTTGTGATATGTGGAGTAGTGTTTTGTGAGAATAGTTGATTTCTGTCAGCGATACTAAACTAATTTATAACAAAAAAACTTTACCGCATAAAATTTTTTTTGTAGGAATTGAGTGGTTTGCTTTTTATATTCCTTTGTTTTTATTAGAAAAGTTTCAGTCTAACTATACTTATGTGTAACAATGCACATCGAATTTTATTTATTTATCAGTATCTATATTATGTAATACTTAATCATCTTTTAATGAATTATTACAGTTACAAAAAAAAGTATTTATAAATAAATAAACTCAAATTGATAGCCAATCTCCGTCTTTCAGAATAAGTCTCCAAGCTCCTCACTCACAGTAGTGAACAATCGCGAATGAATGGAGTGGAGACAAAAGGCCGACTCCTTTGTGCTAATGAAGAATGGTCACCCTTACCCTGTGTCGTGTTAGTGTGTTAGGCGTTAGATTAATATCGTGGCTAGTGCTCATTGCATGTAACAAAAATTAACGTTTAGTGATAAATCGTTGGGCTAATTGTTTACGGATTGAAGTGCTGTGTAGGAATGAATTATATTTTCTAGCATAATTTAGAGTATTAATCATGTCATTAAATAATAAAAAAAAAATAGAAAATATAGGTTTATTTTGAATTCAGAACAAAAATGTTAAATAATCAAGCAAATTATGGGTACGTTAATCATCATGTCTTCAATACTTTACATAAATTACAAAATATATGTAAAGATTTTACAGTTACAGTTTCCTTCGAAATCAATGCACTTACCTAGAAAATGTAATCTACACGATTTCATCATGGAAACTCGCCTTTACCTGGTCTTATTTGAATTTTATAATATGCAAAACATGCCGATTCTAAATTACTACGAAATAATTGCATTTGAAAAGTGCTTTTCAATACGTCAGACATATTATTTTAACATACCAACTACCCGTATATTAAGGTTACTCGTTCTAAAAATACAACAAAAACAGACCAAAACATTTTCTTTGCGTGATTTCCAAAAGTCACAGGGACTTATCCCGTCAGGACATATCAGCAACGTTTTACGACGTCAAAAGTCGCGTCAGGATTACTAGTGACGTCGCGGCCGGCCCCTGTCCCGGACTGACAAGCCAGATGGACACCCTTATCTCTCACTAAAAGTGTGTCTATTTATAGTGTACTAGCTTTTGTCCGCGGCTTCGTTCGCGTATAGGTCGGAAATTATCCGGACCTTATAGAACTTTACTACCGGGATTCAAGGTATTCTATGTCCTAACCCGCCCAGGTCATGGCCTATCCGTATGCCTTTCATCTAAATCTGTTCAGCCATTACAGCATGAAAAGGTGACAGACAAGGCTGGGTTCCCCATACATAGGATAACCCTTTAGGATTATTTTTGAGTAGCCTAAGTAGCTTACTATGTCCTTCCCTAGAATGCCATCTATCTCCTTGCGAAATTTTATCGAAATCCGTTCAGTTGTTTAGGCGTGAAAAGGTAACATACGGACAGACAGATTTACTTTTGAATTTATAATATCACATATTATGGATGTGTGCGTTTGTAAAGTGTGCGATTTTTGGATGTGTGATAAAAATTATTATTTATTTAAAAATAAATGTTCAGGGTTTTTTAAGTGTCAGTGGCTAAGGACTATGGGCCTAATTGAAGAATATAACATAATATCACGCCAGTAATCCCCGAGGGCAGAGGTGTACCTATAGTACACTCACATTTCGTCGGTTATGTTTAAGTCACAAATACAGACTGCCAAAAAAAACCGGCCCAGTGTGAGTTAGATTATCTATAAAAACGTCAAAAAAATCACGTTTGTTGTACGGGAGCCCCCTTAAATATTTATTTTATTCAATTTTTCTGTATTTGTTATTATAGTGGCAACAGAAATACATCATCTGTGAAAATTTCAACTGTCTAACTATTACGGTTCATGAGAGACAGTCTGGTTACAGACGGACGGACGGACAGCGGAACCTTAGTAATAGGGTCCCGTTTTACCCTTTGGGTGGTAAATATAAAACCATACGATAAAAGCAAACACAGCAATTTAGACCTCCATCAAAAGAACTGTGTCTCTGTACTTCCGCATTACCACAACCTCGCCAACTAACCTAATTGATTTCAAAGAAAACACTAAGCCACTAAACCACTTCAAAGGCTACCCAGCTAAAGAAACAAAAACCCACTCAAAGTGACAGATTGACACTAGGGTGTGTCACTTTGACTAATAGTGCCAACTGACCCACAAGACTCGTAATTACAGACACATTAATACTTAGAACACTATCGCTCACGCACTAGGGGTGGGTTTAAAAACAGTGAAGTGGACATGGTTAGTGCTTAGGTTTAAACATGTATGTCCACTTGAAAGCTTGGTCACCCTTTGATGGATGCAATTATTTGTAAGTAGTAACTGATAAGGCGGTTTGGCTTTTAAAGTGACCATGGAAACTTTGCAAGTATAGCGTTTTGTGTACGAGTTCTTTGGTATCGAACGGACATTGTACTTCTTACTGGCTTCAGATTGGTTAGATGGGTAAAATTTTAGTGTTCGACTGTAGTACTAAGAGGGTGGACTCATACATACGGCATTGCTGAGATAGGCATGTTGCCGACAGCAGGACCGGTTAGGTATTAATTTCCTTACAAAAAAAACGTATTATCAGGTGAATAGTTACACACCGATTTCTCTCTTTCAGTCGTTAGTAATTTGACTTTTGAAAGAAGAAGACAAAGCGTTGTCTACATACAGACGAATGTTTATTAGTAAGGAGGTAATAGTCTTTCAGTTTGTTTTATTTTTTTTATCTTTTTTATTGTTTTCCGTATTTGTGTGTAGGTACTCCACATATGAGTTAAGGTTACCTCGATCACCATAGGACTCATTGGAAGATTTCCCACATCCTGCATCCACAATAAAAAGAATCAATAGTACTGGTAAAATAGTAGTCATTTTAGATCGCTAAGGGCCAATTTCACCAATGAAACTGAACGCGATCAGCACATTTAAACCGCGTTCAACAACTGTCAGTGTCAATATTCCCTAAGAAATAAGACAATGACAGTTCTTGAACGTGGTTTAGATGTGTTGGCCCTTAGATCCTTAACTTTCCAAACTTCGTATTGCCTGATGGACTGCATCATTCACTGCTCCTAACGTGAAAATCATGAAAAAATAATATAAACAGTTTTAGTTCAGTGACCGCTACTGATGGTCAAAACATACTCAAACAAAGGCCACCTTGATGATGATCTACCCTCCCACATAATCGAACAGCCCTCATAAATCAAAGAACTCGAGCACTGCATACAGTTGAGGTATAATTACGTCGCACCATAAACATGCCACGCTAACTCTGTCCCACGTGGCTGCATGGCGATACCCGAGCGGTAATAAGCGCGATAATATGGCGGTAATATACGGGGGAGGTGCTGAAATGTTACCTAGTGTAGGGGGTTATGTGGTACTTTTGAAGCTGGTAGCTGTTGAAAGGTTAAGTTGGTACCGTCAAAGCCCTGCATAGTCGCTCTCAAAACATCATAATAAAATGGAAAGCATTTATTTAATAAAATTTATAATGGTGGTCAAACACGCAATGTTAAAGCGTTGTGATCAATGCTCGTTCCATCTTTGTATTTATTTTCCTTTCAGTGAATGGTTGGTTATAATTACCTATTTTATTTTAAAGCTTGTCAGAAGCTGGCGTTATCATTGACAACTTCGTTTCATTGACTGCCGAGTATCGATCCCTTCTCTTTAGCTTTAGTGCCACGTTTCCCTATTCTATGCCAATCACAAACAGAAATAAATCTTGATTTTTTTGCAGTACTGATCAGGCCGTCTCTAGCATGAGTCAAAGTAATTGGGAACGCAGGATTTAGAAATGGATCAGAAGACTTTCTGACGCTTCCCCTTGACAAATTCCTTGGTTATTGTTTCTATATTACCACGATGTACCTACCTATGTATCTACGCCGGATTGCACCCAAAACTTCTAAACCTAACCCCATTATGCAGTAAATTCAAAACTCGTCCCAATTATCTATCGGGGGGACGTAAATCAAAGTCCGAATGCACATAATCTTATCAATTTATGGTCCCAGTGTATCGAAACTTGGCCCCTTGCATGTGCAAGCGACAAACTGCTCAAGTTTGATAATAAATTAAAACCGCTAGATATTTAGTGTTGCGTTGGAGTTTTAGTGATGGGGGATGTGGTACAGAGCGCATTAGAATACGGGGTTTGTTTTAAAATCGTATTTAAGGGATGCAAATGCGACCGATGGTAAACCTTCCTCTTTTTTCAGTTAAAATTATGATGGTGGCAGGTTACACCACAACTATAAGCGCACTTATTAAGCGTCTTATCTTATTTATATTTATCCTATAATATTAAATGAGCAATATTTGTGTTTACCTACATATTGTAATCACGTTCTTGAAAACGGCTCTAACGATTTCGATGAAAGTTGCATTATAGGGGTTTACCGATACCTACTACAAAAATACTAACGTACATAATTTATCATTATTAAAAAGGTTCTTAAAAACACACATACATACATAAATTCACGCCTTGTTCCCATGAGGGTAGGCAGAAAGGACAGAAAGCCATCTGCTACCATCCATACTCCTTTCGTTTTCGTTCTATTCTTAAAAACTTCCCATAAAAGGGGATAAAGGATTCGAAGCAAGCTTCGTGTAATAGTGGGTCACGGCTGCGAATATTCTTCCTCGCTTCGCGTTCAACAGGACCCACAATAGGCGCATCACTATCTGCAATACATTGTTCTTGTATGTAAATGGATCGGTACAGTTCGACAATATTCGTGTCATTTAATTGAATAAGTTTACCTACTACAACATTTAGGAACTATTTCGTTATAAATTATACAAAAAAAACTATTTTATATGGTAATGGATAATTCCGTTTTTAATAATGAGCAGTGGTCTCAGTACATAAAATAAATAAATCCCATAAAAAACATGACATGTCAAAAATTCAAGTCTCGCAACGCAGTTCTTCTACCGCATAAAGATGTTAGATTTAATGTAAAACCAAGTCTGTTAATTTATTTAGTACCTATCTATTTGTCATCTTTATTTCTTTCATAAATAAACAACACGGCTGTGCGTTTGTTTGTTTGTTGTGCTCGACTTGGCGGGGGCACTGCCTTGCCCCCAGATAACGGTTTTTTAAATTATGTATCATGAAAATAATTACCCTCTACGATTCCTGACTCTGACGATTCCGTGCACCTTGTATAGAAATCATAGACAATTATTAAAAGTCCGAACCCATACGTTCTCACAGATCAAGGCGGTAAGTTTCTCATCTACGTCTTAATAAGCCACTGTGTTCACATGCTGCCTCTGTCAGCATTTATTGATGAGGCCAACTAATCGTAGGAATTACTGGAAGTGTCCTCGAAAAATATTTCTATTGGCAATATTGTTCTACAGTCTTCACACTAAATTGTATTTTTCTAAGCATTTATGTACGAATGAGAGCCAATGAATCTAAGCATAAATTGTTTCCAGTGATCCTTTTTTAAGCAATTGAAGACTTTGGTGAGAAATTCATCAAAAAAGTTAATCTGGACAAAGTTTAAGTTCTTGTATTTTGGTTGGTAACATGTTGCTAAGTAGTTTTTCGGCTTGATGCCAATGTCTGGGACATCTACTTCGTCACACGTTTAGTAAGTGGCATCAAAGAAAATAAAATGTGTACATTCCATATGCTGTTTACATTAGTCAGACGAGACTAAAGCCACCGACACATTACTGTGTCGTGTTCTGTCGTGAGTTCGTGACGCCGGATACACAAATCAAACGAATCTGTTCAGGACTATGTTAAATCATTATAGTTTTGATTGGCTAACACTACGTGAGAACGCGTCACGACACGACGCAACACAGTAATATAAATCCAGCATTAATCTCATGATACCAGAAACAATGCTGTGTGCCTATGTTTCAGTTTTAAGGATTTGAGAGCCGGTGAACTAAATTCAATACCTACCATTTCCATTTGTACGACTAGGTAATGAAATCTCTTAAGCCGGCATTGCATCGACAAACCTGGTTGTGTCGCAGATATCTTCTGTCCGTCAACATTGGAAAAATGGAATTCCTTAAAACATGAACTGTCACATCCAGCCTATTTACTTGCAAGGTGATGAGAAAAGGGCAGACGCTGTGAGGTTCAGGTGACCGTTGGCCAAGTGTACATTAGATCATTCTTGACTAATTTGTTTAAAACAGCCATATCCAGTGCATCTATATGAGGGTCATGAGAAATGTAGGGCGGACGCTTAGAGGTCCAGGTGATGCGGCCGTTAGCCAAGTGTAACAGAATTAATTTGTGGGCGGCGGGGACACGGCCGGCTCGATGACGACACGAGCCGTTTGTTATTGGAAACTCAATTCATAAATGGGTGCTCTGTTCAACATCTTAGCGGAAATTGTATTAAGTTTGATAAAGAGAAAGTTGATGTTGATGATGTTCTTAAATATGATTTAGACTATTTTGATTCATCTTTGACTTTCCGTAATAACGTAAACATACCATACATCACGCCTGTAATTTTCAAAGGGTAGACGTAAATATCACGCTCATTCATGGCAAGATTAAGGTCGAAAATATTTATGAACTAGCTGCAACCCGCGGTTTCACCCGCGTATGTCTCGATCCCGTGGGAATATCGGGATAAAAAGTATCCTATGTCCCAACCTAGGTCATGATCTACCTATGAGCCAAATTTCCTCTAAACCTATTCAGCCGTTTTAGCGTGAAAGCGTAACAAACAAACAAACTCACTTTCGGATACCGAAACTAGTATGAAACAAAACTTTGAAGTAACACCTTTCCGTTTCAATAAACAGCTTTCAAATTCCGAACAACAAGATATAAACCATCAACTCGATCAACGAATCCGTGCCCCTATTCTCATAATCTTAGTCTAGCCCGATAGACTTATTAGCAGCGCCGCACTCGACATAAATCAGGCAGCTTGGGCCAGCGCAGGTGCTTGTAATGCGCTGGCGCACGATATATAGTCGCTTGCGTAGTAATTGACGGTGCTATTGCAGATTTTGATTTATGTGAATCATTTTTGTAATGAAATGATGATGGGGTGTGTAAAATTGGAAGGTTTTTGAGTCAGACGCTTTGAAGGGGGCCAACAAATCCGTCTTTATTGTGCACACAGTTTAATCGATAAACAAATCTTACGCCATATTTATTTTCCAAAACGTTTAACATTACCAAAACAAAGTCTGACGGGTTCATTTATAAACGTTGCTAAAGCTAAGTAACGTTCGAACGTCAAAAATGTATGGTTGCTAATAATTAAAGGTTTATAAATAAACCCGTTTTTCTATCGAATAGTGAAAATCAGGTTGCCTAAAGTTATTGGGGAGCGGTGGTAGATATTATATACGAACAATAGGCGAGAAATTCTTCTTATCGCCTAACTTTTTGATAAAATTCGATGAGTAGGTACCTACTTCAACAGCACTACGAACATGCTGTTATATTTTTACCCGACTACGGCGAAGCAAAAAGGAGGGTTATGATTTTGACCGGTATGTATGTATGTATGAATGTATGTATGTATGTATGTTTAATGACATTAAATTAAAAATGGCGCCCTCTAGAGGACATAAAGTCAGGAACTTGAAAAAAAATATTGTTTAATCGTACCATGTTAGGTATCAAATGAAAGGGTTTAATGAGCACATTTCAAAAATATATATATTATAACCAAATTAAAAATCCGGAGTCACACGTAATCTGTTCGATTTATGCCCTAACACGTGTGACTCCGGATTTTTAATTTGTCTGTCTGTGGTGTCTTGTTTATACCTTTTTAGTCGTAGTTGGGTTTTAGTTTTTAATACTTAATTTTTTTTAATATTATACTACACACTTCTTATTTAATAGCAGTATTAATGACCATTGCAGTTAAAGTGTCACATATGAAACACTCATTAAATATTACTAGTCTGACAAAAATAACCCTCCACATATTTTAAACATTTCACAACTTACTGCCAATATTACAAAAATAAAATTTTACCTCCACTTCATTGCCTGCCTACCACACGGCTTTACGCCGTGACGGCAACATTTTAGATTGAAGCGAATTGAAGTGTCAACTGTCGTGTGACAGAGTAGTGTTATTGAAAATACACTGGCCAGTCAGATCGTTGGCGAGGGTGGAGAGGTATCTGGTATTTAAAAAAAAATATCGCTGTAAAGAAAACCCTACCAGAATAATTTGGTTTAAAAAGTACTTCTATTGTCAATTATCTTCACATCAATATTAACACGTCAAATTATCTTGACATACGAGACAATATAAATTATGTCTTTAAAAAACTAGATAGAAGCTTGTAAACAAATGACGAGACAACATGAAACATACTTGCCGATTCTGTAAAAATCTCACTGTGAAAACTTAGGTGAAGTGAGCTGAGTTCATCTAAGTTGAGATCTGAGATTTTTTACAGAATAGCCCAGCTGATGTGATAAATACCAATTAGTAAGTATCTATTTATACCTAGAAAACGATGAATATGTGCACACAGCAATTATATAACTATCATCATATCGAGATGAGATAGTACGGTAGAAGAAGCCAGCCGGTTAATCAGGCTGCCGAAGCGAAGCCAGCCGGTTAATCAGGCTGCCGAAGCGAAGCCAGCCGGTTAATCAGGCTGCCGAAGCGAAGCCAGTTAAGTTACTCAATCCAAAGGCAACAGCAACCCGTTTGGTTGTAAAATATCACGCCTTGTAGAAAGAAATTAATAGGCATACAATCATTACAATATTTAAACAGCTCATACAAAATAATCCCCTAAAATAAAGCCTCCTCCACACCACATCGCCGGTCAGCGTGGCTATCAAAAAATCGTAATTGATTTTTTCACGGGCGATGCGTCAAGCGCGAACGCAAATGGCTTACGTCGGCCGTATTGAATTAGTGCGTCGACGACGACAATGTCGCGCGGACAGTGACTGAATGGAGCTGAGGACATGTTGTTTTTTTTGGGTGGATGTTTTGTTTGTAGGTTTTGAAGGAGCGGGGTTTCTATTTAATATGCAGGATGTTTGGAAAATAATGTGTTTTGAGGTAAGGACACTGATACAAAATATCTAAACACAAATTAACTAAAATATAGACACATCACCAAAATGGCTAACATATTTTAGATCGATATAAAATAGCAGACGTGTTCTGGAAGGATAAAGGAAACTGTTTCCTGTTAGATCTAGGTAAATTTTAATTATTTATTTATTCAAAACTTAATGACATCACAACCTAGATAGAAGTCATGTAGGTAAAAGCTTCGAGTATTTTTTATGCAATTTAACGCTAAACTGCAATAAGCATAATAGCCGTTTAACGGTTTAAAAAAAACTGAACTAGGTACCCACTCCACACATCCGTGTTCCGCAACAAAATTCACTCATAAAATTAATTAAAAAACACTTCGCGCCGGCGATTTCGCACAAATTGATCGAGAGCGACCGAGCCCGTGACGTCACTAATGGAGCACTGTTGCCGTTTTTATAACCGCGTTAGTGGACACCCATCTTTATGTCATCAAAGACATTAAGTTCTTAGTGCGTAATGAGGTGACAACAAAATTAGGGAGCGTCTCTCTTAATTACAGTTAAAATTAAAAAGTGTTTTTTTTTTACAATATTTATTACCCTATACGATACGGTTTAATTATGTTCAAAGTTCCTAAATCAATTGCAACATACTGTAGATTTTGTTTGATAGCCTATGTAACTATGTGTGATGCGTGGATGGGTGACCATCTTTACATATTGAGACTCCACCGTGCCCCGGAAAGCACGTTAATCCGTTGGTCCTGGCTGTCATGCCTGGATCTTTGATAATCGTTACGGGTCATTAGAAGTCCGAAAGTCTGACAACCAGTCTTACCAAGGGGTATCGTATTACCCAGTTACTGGGTTGTGGACGTCAGATAGGCAGTCGCTCCATGTAAAATACTGGTATTCAGCTGCATCCGGTTAGACTGGAAGCCGACCCCAATGTAGTTGCGAAAAGGCTTGGCTGAGAGAGCCTATGATTTATGTACACCACTGGTAGCATAAGACTTGATCAATACGTACTATATACCCGACTGCGCTACGCAAAGGAGGGTAATTGTGTTTATCACTCTATAATGTATGTATGTTTGTTCCCTTGTGGCACTCTAGAGACCGAACGCGGGGGCCAATTTTGATGATTCTTACATCAATCGTCTTAATCTTGTGAGTATCGCTAAAGACATGACAGTAATCAAAATTTAATATGGCAACAACCACGACGCCATATTGTGTAAAAGAAAAAAAAAATCGACGAATTTTTTAAAGTTCACGATTTTTTTTTTTTTATCGTTCCGTACCCAAAGGTTATAACGGGACCCTATTACTAAGACACCGCTGTCTGTCTGCCTGTCCGTTTGTCACCAGGCTGTATCTAATGAACCGTGATAGTTAGGCAGTTGAAATTTTCACGGATGATGTATTTCTGTTGCCGCTATAAAAACAAATACTAAAAAATAGAGTAAAATTAATATTTAAAGGGCCATACAAAAAACGTGATTTTTTTCCGTTTTTAATGGTACCCCTTCGTGCGCGAGTCCGACTCGCACTTGGCCGGTTTTTTTATATTTACCTACTTTGTTTTAATAATCAGGTAGACATTCTTAATTACTTCTGGGGACCAATTCTCGTACCTAGGTACCTACTTAAAAGTTCACTATCTTGTTTCGATCTAATCTTATCATTAAACTATAAGTACTGATTTCTGGACTACACCCACCCTCACAAACTCAAAATCTCCACGACCCAATAGCTTTTCAGTCCACTCTGCAACAAACAAGCGCCATTCTTGTCGTATAACATGGCGGGTTTAGGAGCCCGGCGCAGCCGCAGCATTGTGTAATACCTAATTAAAGTGCAGCAAGTTGTTGATAGCCGCAGTGAATGAAGGTGGACTCTTAATAAATACATGTTGAACGTGGATTAGTACAAGTTGCAGTGTTTGGACATGTTGTGTATCGAAGTCTTGAGGGTAAACGGCTATAATCATTGAACTTGTAGTATTTTTTCCCCAGAATCCCAGCCTACAAACTGAACTTACTAGGTAACTAGCCATGAGGTTGTTCTTTGTGCACTACAATCATCGATAGAAGGAGTCGTTAACCTCAAAAAAAGATAGCGAAATTGCATTTAGCGCTAAACGGATTGCGATTTGAAATTACCTTACTTTAGTAACCAAGGCTAACAGTGGCAAAGTCCAGGTAAATTTTGAAAATTTAATTGTTAGTGCCAGCTCATTCATCACAAAATATTGCAGTAGAATTTCTTTAGCTTCAGCGTCCCACATTGTATCAAGAATTTGATGTACCTTATAATTGCATGCACTTTCCTCGACGGATTCTTCCAAGACCTTGTACCCTGGTCAGTCGGACCTGGTCAGGCGAGGGTAGGAGGACCCCTTAATTCCCCTTTGACACAAACACAGCACAAACAGATAGCTAATCACGCTAACTCAATTAACAGCATCTGCCTTCAGTCCGATCCGCTGCGCTCGCGTTATTGTGCTCAGCGCTCATAAATTGACAAACTGTCCAACTCTCATGAACAAGCCGGAATAAGTTTCTGCTTCCGGTCAGTGCGCGAAACATGGCGGACATACGGGGAGGAAGCTGGGACGGGGCTGCTGGTTTTAAGGTGGCTGCAGTAATCAAAATGAAATATGGCGACCACCAGACGCCTTATTGTGAAAAAGAAAAAAAAAACAAGTCGACGATTTTTAAATACCTAGTTCACGTATCAAAGAAAGAAAGAAAGAAAATACATTTATTTAGCACAGACAGGGCACACAACACAATGTAACTACAAGTAAAAAAAAACAAGAAACAATTGGTTATCACGCAGTTGGGTTTTTGATTTTTTTGTATTTACTTTTTTTTCATAATCAGGACGACATTCTTCATTATTTCGTGATCTTGTTTCGATCTAATCTTAACATTGAACTATACTGATTTCTGGACAACATCCGCCCTCACTAAACTCAAAATCTCACTCAATCATAAAATTATGATTGAGTATAAAATGTGCCTATGGATTACACCTGAATTGAATTAATGAGACTTCAATTTTAACTATATCACTCTCAATTTAAATCAATGTAAGTATCCAGTACATTTTATCGATTGTAACGCCATTTTTTTCAAGACCTGATAGGAGAAGACGTTCCTCAAGATGAACAGAACTGCAAACCTAACCTGTACAGAGGTCAACTTCATACCTTATCATGACAATATTATGAATATGGTCTTGAAATAAATGATACAATTATGAAATAGTTTTGAAATTGTTTACCGCTTAACATATAACATGCACACATTCTACTGTCATATCCCATGATCGCAAAAACCGGGTGTAAGGGACAGCCCTCACCAAACCCTCTACGACTTCCATCATCACCACTTCTTCAGCACCGCTCCCATTTAGACCCCCGTGTGTCCCCATCCAGGGGTCCACAGGCACCACTCGTGATTTAGCGACTAACTTGGACCGTGTCCTGCGAGGACCTACGGAACCAAGCCACGGTTGTTTGCTTAATGAACCATGAATTTCTATTTGTTGTCCGTTCAGGTAATTAAGTAATAGCTCGGTAACGAGTCTGTTTATGACATGAATATTTGTCTGTTTGTCTCTTGTTTATTTTGCTAACTGATAAACAGGGACCCTAAGCAGGGTATTTTCCAGCATGATCATCGAGAAAAATAGTATGATGACCATATATAAGAAAACGAATCACATCAGCGCCATGTGGGCATAATTGGAACTAAAAAAGGCATCTTGATAATAACTAACTTACATAAAACAACATCACGAATTAACCGAGAACTAATTCGGGCTGTGAAATTCCTGCAAGTAAAAAGTTGATTGAAATAACACATAGCCTTACTTCAGAATCGAACCCAGGATCTCACGTTCAGGAATACCGGTTGCGACAACTAAACTCACTAGTTTTTCTCGGTTAGATCATGAAAAGTATGTGTAGTACTAATATCAAAATATTCTGGCGTAGTAGGCATGGCAAAATCCGTCTATAATGTTCCCACTGCTGGGACAGAGGCCTCCTCTCTTTGAGAGGGAGTGAGCTACATGTCACTTGTCTTCGGATTTTTGGTTCTAAGACATGCCGGTTTCCTCACGATGTTTTCCTTCACCGTTTTGAGAGCAGTGGTGATGAAATTATTTGCACAAAGTAATGCGCTACCTGCCTGGGTTCAAACCCATGACCACTTATAAGTCCATTACCACTGAGCCACCACTGCTCCAGAAGGCATTCCCTTACTTACAAATAAATATTATCTATCTATACATAATAAAAATTAAAGTCGCTTTTTATGTTTGTCTGTATATCCGCGTTGTTCGTCCACGCAACAGATTTTGATGAGTGTTAACCATTTATTTATTTATTTAAATTTTTCGCACTAAAAAAAAAATGGTACAAAGGCGGACAGCCTTAGGCATTCTCTACCAGTCAAACTCAAAACTCAAACTTAAAGCATTTATTTCAATTAAACCATTTACAGGCACTTTTGAATTGTCAAAGAGTCGGTCAGTTAGTCAGAGAGTTGAAGCTAGTTGCCCATTCCAAAACGTAGATCTCTATGGAGAAGAACGGGCAAGAAACTCCAAGGACACTCTTTAAAAAAAATGGATATAGATATTACAAAATCCTGGGTACAGTATTCATGTTGCTTCTATATGTGAGAAAAATGTAAAACAAAAAAAGAATCAAAAGCAATTCAAAATTTAAGATTAAAAATAAGCTCTGGCAAATAAGAGGTGACCAGTCTCAACTGACGGCGCCCGTTCACGAACATGACATGTGGATCAGCACCATCCAGCTCAACCATTTTGTAGGGAACCGAATGATCCAACACACGTGCCACCATCAGCGAGACATTTAAGTCGTAAGACATTTAGTCAACCAGGGGTGGTGAAGAGATTAGAGAACTTATTCGGAAAGGTTTATGTGTTTAATACGTTCATATACTAAGAAATCTCGATGTTTTGTTAATTCGAAAAAACCGTGTGAAGAAGAAGCGGGTCGCTAGTTATCAATTAAACCAAACCGGTTGTTTATAAATAGGCAGATACAAAATCAGGTTATCAGCAACGGTCAGCATTTTTCTATATTTAAATGATGTTATCAACTTATCAGTATTACTAAAAACCTAAAAATAAAGTTTATCACATAATTTATTTACAACTTTAACCTAGTTAGCTATTTACATGCAATCTTTAATTTAAATAAATAATCAATATTAATGTTATGCTTCCATCTTGATAGTAACTTTGACCTTGATTTGTTAAACTACAGTTTATTCGAAACGTTTATTTAAAGCATTAAAAAATTAAATATTAATTTGTTTTGCAAACTATTCAAATTCATAATAATATTTGCTGACCTTTTACAATAAATATTCAAAAATGTATGAAACAACGGCATTGACATTTCTTCAACCAAATAAATTATTAATCTTTGACAAGAGTAAGAGCTTTCATTGAAAAATAATAAAAACAACAACACTATGCTTCAATAAAATTACTTTATTTCTTTAACTATTTAATCTTTGACTTACATAATAGTCTACCCTCATCAATTAATCATTATAATAATAGGTATAATTATTACATAAATATTAACGACATCACACTTACTACTAACACGTTCATAAACCTTTATTTCTTAAACACACAACAATGTTAACTTTGGCAACCATCTAAATTATATTTTGCAGCGAAAAAACTGTAAAGTAAACAGCAGTCAAGTTATTGTTTTTGGTGTCCATGCATTATTTATTAAATACCTACTATTTAGCTTTAATTATCTTAATACTTACTTGATTAACTAACCCCTCCATTTATAAACGTTGCTTGTAGTTAAGTAATGATTAGCGATTGTTTAACGATATTTAAACGTCTTTTAACTTTAAGCAACATTTATAAATAAATGTTTAGCTCACAGTATCATTATCCACCCTCACTATGCACATAGAATGTCATGTCTACAGTCATCATACTATACGCAACTAAAATCACTGAGGTACAAAAAAGTACCCTCCAATGGAAATACCATCACTTCATCACTTATGTTCAATGTCCAACCTCACTTTCGTTAAACGCATGACTTTTCCAGAATTCTGCTAACTCTTTGAACTTATTGCAACACTGCCGCTGCCTTCTAGGGTTACAGTTCACTGCTGGGCTGCGAAGAATCGAGCTGAACTTCCTCACAAGGGTCGTCACTGATTCCCTCGTGACATCATCAACATCATCCATTGTCATATTTGAGAAATGGCTCAATTTCTCAAAGGCTTCATCGATGTACCTTTCCACATCATCTCCGTCACTTTTTTCTTTTTCTGTTGGAGTATCATCAAAAGACAGGTCGGCGGTAGATATGCTGCAACTAACTTTCTCAGGAATAGCATTCTTTTTGCGGACCGTGCTGGTAGCAGAAGACAGCTTCTCCACGGATTTGAAGATGTCATCAATCTTGTCACATATTTCTTCTACGGATGCTGCTGAGAGAATCTGTCCATTGATGAAGTAGAACTGCTTTGGCTGGTTCTTTTCTTCAAGGTCTTGCAAGAAGTCATTGTAGTCTAAGACTCCTGCTTTCGACAGCCGTCTTCCAACTTGCCTACGCACTTTCTTGAACAGAAACGAGGAATCGAAGGTAGTCTTCATCAAATCCAAGGTGCTGAAAACAGGCTGTAGTTTCCCTGGGAGATGGTCTTCCTCAGTTTCTAGATCTACTGGTTCTCCCCACTTTTCTTCGAGCTGTATCCATTGCTCGTTGCCTGACAATATCGCCTCGGGGTCAAGGAATGTACTGCACATTTTGGAGACGTGTTTACGCTATGAACGATCGGTGTAAACTGAGGCGTAGGTACATTTGTTGTGGTTATAAGGTGCGCCCGCGCATTGTTTTGGCTCATTAGATAATTGTTGCCGATTGTTGATAAACTCATTAAGTTATTTTGTTGGGTTTCCGGAATAGTTTTGTTTATTAGGAAAGGATTAGTCGATCATCAAGTAGTATACTTATCTGTTAACAAGAGATTATATACACTTCTATAATATGTATTTATAGTTTAACTAATAGATATTTGTCTGTTATTAAGTAAGTTATTAGCTGTATTGAGATAAAATTATTTTTAAATATCCTTCATAAGTGTATTTTAAATTAATGAGTAAACATAGCAATCGAAGTTTTCGAAAACAATCAAAGTTTCTTAAAAATCGAAAGTATAAGATAGTATGAATAAGATTTGGATAATTAGTAGCATAGTCCATCATTATCTGGTTTTTGAAGTAAAGTCACCGTAGATAACTTTGAAGTTTTGTCAGGAACCTTGCATATTGCAATTATATGTCTAAATATCAACAACGCCAACAAGTAAAGTTCAAAAAATCCATTTTAAAATAACTCTAAACGCATTGGAAAAAACCTGTAAGTAATTAATAAAATACACGAAGTTTACTTTAGCTAAAACAGACACGAATACCTAATATTTAAAACTTTTTGAAAAAGGGCGAATGTATAAATGTTATAAAATATATATAATTAGCTCCAATATACGTACAAATGTGTACACAGCCATTCCTACCATCAGATACATCTTTCCTCATATACAGAGGGGATATGCAAAAAGGACGCTCGCGTACACATACGTTGCAATAAACTAGGCACCTTTTGTGCACAACGAGCCGCTGTCGCTTAATTATCGTTTTGGAATGAGCGTTACACCGGATTTATAATACTGGGTACGCTTGTGCGCAATGGTGTTTGTTTTGGATTGGTTTTCATAAAATAAAATAATTCTGTTACGAAAGAATAAAGATTTATTCAAAATCTCAATAAACGAGATACAAACGTATTGCAGATGTTTATGGGAGGCGGTCGCCACGTACTCTCAGGCAAGCAAGTCGTTATTTTTTGGAATTATAATAGTGATAATAGTAATGGGGCACTTTAGGTCACGAGTCACTGCTTCATCTAAACGCGCACCAGTCACAAAATCATTATTATCTTCGTAAGAAGAAGAGATGAGGGTAACCTCATCGTTATTTATTTTTGAAGAAGACATTTTGTCTTCTTCTTCCTCTGTCATCATTCATCCCCTTTTTAGCAATTTCCACTAATCATCTGCAAATAGTAATAATTTTACGTCTGTATTCCCCGAAGGGTTAGGCAGAGATGTACCTACAGTACCTACACCCACATCAACTGGGCACAAATCCAGGCTCCGGGCAGCTACTGAGGAAAAACCCAATAACACTTGGCCCGACCCGGGAATCGAACCCAGGATCTCATGTTCAGCAGTAGCGCTTGCGCTTGACCAACGAGGCGGTGATAATTTGTGAGTGAATAATATTATGAATTTATTTTATTTCTATTACACCAACACTTTTGTGATTGGTCTGAAAAGTATCAAGGTCAAGGTCAACAATTTGTGAGTGAATAATATTATGAATTTATTTTATTTCTATTACAGCAACACTTTTGTGACCGACTGTTCATACAAATACCCGTATCCCAGCGCCCTAATGAGAAGGCCTGATATTACCTACAAATACATCGTAACGCTGTTTTGTTTCAAATTGTGACCCAAGCTGTTATTATTTTTAACTTTTTTAGGCGAAACATCAGATTTTTGCGCTTTATCTTCTTAATTTTGCTAATTATTATGGAAATGTTTTGCTTGGGGTTTTTATTTTTTCATTAAAGTTACGTCATTCTCATTGTGTTTTACATTTCATTTCGGTTAAAACATTCGAGTTAACTTATCTTTTTTATAAGAACGTGTTCCGGTGACAAATAAACTTATTATTTATATGGTAATAAAGTTGAAGGTACTAACCAAACTTTCTTATTTCTTAAATTACCCTCACGCTCATAGATGGCGTCGGCGTTGAATTAGATCACCCTTGACGCTATAGAAATTGTTCACGCGTTGGCTACGGTCGCAAACTGCAGCAAGTTTCATAGTAATTTTTATAGTATAAAAGGTTGGTATTCGCAACTCCATGTACAAGCGCATATTTTGCGTAGGTACCTACGAAAGTTTCGTAACATAGTTAATTTTTGAAAAATCGACCTTTTCGTTCGATTAGTCTACCTTATAATAATCTGCTGCAATTCTGCAGAAATTAATTATTGCAGGATCTGGTTCTCCCTGTTTCCTTGGTGCGATCTGCAGGGTTATTTAACATATTAGGGAATTCTCAGTAGTATTCCTTAGTTTAGATATAACATTGGACATTTACAACATGATTGGCGAAATATGTGGAAAAATTGATTATGAAAAAATGATAAAAACTAAAAATACATAGGTAGGTTGGTAAAGTACCTACTTACGCTGGTGACAAATAATTTTAACTGTACGTCGATCAAAGAACATTTTCTTAAAAAGAAACGATTTTGTTAAAAATAATGGATAAATTAAAAGAAATCCTTTCAAAAAACATTTACCTCTGTACAACCGCTCACAAAAACATAAAGGGTAAGTAACGCCCATATTATAAACAGCCAAATCCACTATTTCCCACCTTAATCTTATTATTTATCGCGTTCCGGGAAAGCGTCCGGGGCAATTAAACGCATCCAGTGCTTGGCCATGTATCACGGACAGTAATCCAGGGGACAGAATCATAATAACAAAAAACAATAAAAATAACGAATTACCCCGTGAACTGGGCTTGAATCGGCCCCGAGGATGCGGCGAGCGGGATAACGTGGAGTCGCTGTTCGTGAGGGAAGCATTTGAAAGGGCTAGCCAGGGGACGATAGTGGTCGAATCGTTCAAGACATGTTTATGAAACCGAAAAATCGAATCTACGTCTACAATCCAGTACCTTAAGCTGTCCTGCCAGGGTTGCGGAATAGTCCGAAAGGGATACCGGGACCCTGGCAACAGGCAACCGAAGGAACACGGGTGGGTTTTAGTCAGTAAGAGTCTGACACGCCCTTCCGCTCCGCCCAGAGCGGGAGAAGTCATATGATGATTTCCCACCCAAAAAAAAAAAAAAAAAAAAAGTACCTTAAGCTGTGGGTAACTGTGTCAATCGGTTACGGCCATTTTTATTTAATACGAGCTGACCCGACAGACTTTGTCGTGTCCAATAAAAATCCCTTCCAAATGCAATATCAATTTCACCGAATTTTCACAACAACAACCGGCAACTTTTCTTTCCGTAAGAATCTGATTCTGACTATCCAGCCTTTCTGAAGTTATGCGCTTGGAAACGAAGATCATTTCATTTTTATTGTATAGATTAGGACCGATTTAACTAAAGCCAGATAGATATCTTTGATGCGTGGAATAAAATTGACATCTGTCAGTTGTGGTACGGAAAATCTGTCAAAAATTAAAAAAAATATCGCTGTATTACACATAATATACTAGGTATAAAAGTTTGGTCGAATTCGCCCTTATAGATAAATAAAACCCATCTTTTCTTTATAAAACACACCCATTTTAATAAGCCGAATGGAGTGCAATTTCTTTTTTTCCTACGAGGTCAGTAACTATTCAGCATATTTTCCTGCAGGTGCGACGTTTATGTCCGTCGGTGTTGTCCACATCACTGATGAAAAAAACCTGTTTATTACTCGTCCCATGCAACGGGAACAATCATGCACTTTCTCTCAACATTTTTAGTCCCTTGTCGTCTCCACAATATCGCCGGGCCCCTGTTCCAAATCCACATTCTGTTTGTGCTCATTCTTAATATGGGGCAAAACTGTTGGAAGAACAACAGTTTTTGTTGTATATTTTATGTCCTGTGACGCTATAACTCAGACGGGTGACACACCACCCTGAGCCCCGTGATATACAGCCCTATACAAGTACTACTCTAACATTATTTATAACACAGCAGTTATTTTTATTTATATTCTTATTTTATTGGTTTATTGCGCCACGGCTTGTTGGTTCCGTATCTTCGATAAGTAGATATCTTCTATGCTTATTACTGTATCTTTGCCAATTGGGAGTTTTATGTCCAGATAATAATTTGTTGAAACAATAATTCGTTTTCGTTTATGTTCTCAGCGCAGAATTTCGGAAATAATATTTCTTTGTCAATGTTTTATTGTGGTCGAATATTTTCTAAGTTATCGTCATGGTCTTCTTAGCTTGCGAAGTGGGCAGAACTCCAACCAGTAAAATGATAACTGTAATAAATATAAACAAAGTATTAGATTTAGGCAACCAGCAACAAAACTAAACATACCCTGGTTTGTGAAAGCCTCTTCAATTTGCATATACCATTGTCATTACCAATATACCATTGTCATAACTAATTTTGGTATGTTAACTTACGATTGATTGATGTTCTTTATTCAACGGACCACGATCCAAGATGAGACCAGTATTTTACATGGAGCGACTGCCTATCTGACCTCCACAACCCAGTAACTGCGCCCATCATGTGTCAATCGGGCTTTTAAATACCGATAACAATTAAAGTTCTATTGTGTCTCGTTAATGACAGTTGAAGATGTAATACGATACCCCTTGGTAAGACTGGTTGTCAGACTTTCGGGATTCTGACGACCCGTAACGACTGGCAAAGATCCACGAATGACAGCCGGGACCAACGGCTTAACGTGCTTTCCAATGCATGGAGGAGTTTTAGTGTGGCAATCTCGGCCCTTTGATGACCACGTTATGATAAGGACGTAGATGACCACATTATTGTGATTACGGAGTTCATGATTTATGAGTTCAGTCACAGAATAAGTAGATAAACAATAATGGGTAATAAGTAAATAACGTGAAAAGTCGAAACTGATGGCAATATAATGAAATTAATGTAAAATTACGATTGATGATATATTATTTAATGGTGTATCAGTACATTATCGTAAATTAATTAGACGCAAAATAATGCGCTTCCATTACACGGGCTGATGTCACCGCGGCGAACTATACAGGATGTTTGAAAACAAGATTTTTTATTTATTTATTAACAGACACATAATATTTATTAGTTAACATTTAACTGTTTTGAGAATAAGACAAAGTCAAGAGTTCCAAATGATGAGGTTTTCCTAAGAAAAACTACAGTAGATTCCTACCAAACCAAATCGTTAGTCTTTATGGGAAGTCTCTCTAAGTTAACAAGGATTTAAATCTTTGTATTTTGTTAAAATTACAAAACTTTTTGCTAAGTTCAAAGTATACTTAGGTAGGTACTTTCAATGTCAAATAACTTTAATAGCAAGAATTTTTGGGAAGTTTTCTTAGTTTGTTTTATGAACGATTTTGTGACGTTAAGTCGCGGAACACCAAAAATATTTCAACTTCATCATGACCTACAACAAAATCAACGCTACCAATTTCCTAACACCCTTTGCACGTATCGCAAAAATATCGGCAGTCGTTCAGCGATCGCATTGATTGCTATTATTTCGAGTCATTAAATCAAAGCAACGACAATCGCGCGCTCATTATGGCGGGGCCACGCCATTTTCCAACGGGGATACACCCGCGGGACCATATTGTGTAACTGGTGGGAACAATCGGTTGCAGAACCGCTACGGCAGAGTAGAAATTTTTAGACGGAGTCTCCGCTTGATATTTATTTGTAACTACTATCTATTTTTTTCAACTTAAACGTAACTGGCGAAATGCATACACCTCTACCCTTCAGGGAAACAAGGTGTGATGTTATGTGTTATCTATTAATTTCTGGGTTTATTTACAGCTAATTTATTCTGTTTAATCTCACCGTGAAAAGTTAGTTTTTTTTTTTGAGTTTGGTTTGTCATCAATTGACTTCCCCCGCTCTGGGCGGAGCGGGAGAGCGTGTCAGACTTTTACTGACTAAAACCCACCCGTGTTCCTTCAGTTGCCTATTGCCAAGGTCCCAGTATCCCTTTCGGACTTTCCCGCAACGTGAAAACTTAGGTGAAGTGAGCTGTCAATTGTATCAATCCCTAACATCAGGAAGAATCAGAGTTTAGTTTTCACAATGAATGTTTTGAGGAATAGAACCGGCTCGTATTTAAATAAAAAAACACGTAAAAATAAAGGGAGTCAGAGGTTAAGTAGCTAGTTAGAATTATTTGGTACGTACCTAGTGTACAAATATAGTTGCTAAAAACACTTCTATAAGATAGATCTGCAGCTTATGTTTACTTTGTTCGATAAGTTATTATTTGTCAAACTGCTACACTTTCCAAAATAACTAACATTAAGCATAATAAAGCTTTTTCTGAAGATCAGCAGCAAGTTTCATGTTAACATTACGTCGTATTTCATAACTTAGATTACCTTCAAAGTTTATTTTTGAAAAAAACAATTTTTATCGCTCCTACGACCAGCAACTGGTTGCTATTTTACACAATAAACCCACAGTTAGCTATGAATTTAATCATCCAGGCCGACTAGCCGTTGTTAAATTTTGATTTATGCCACTCTCTGCGGTAGTTTTTGAACTGATTGCGTTTAGTTTTATGGGTTAGTGCGCCATTTTAGCGGCAATTTATTTCGATAATTATTTTAGTTGATAACTTTTTATGTCCTGTCGTTTTGAGGGAAATACTGACAGTTTTGGCTGTCGGGCATGTTTTCTGGGTTACATAAACGTTTTTGACTCTTTTTGGATGTCTGTGAACGTAGCACGTGGCGTTCTATAGTTTCTGCTTATCCTCATGGGAAGAAAGCTTGAATTTAAGAATGTATGAAAAAAAAATTGTCAAGGTTTAAAAGTATTCTTGGGCTGGAAATAGGGATGATCATTTCCGCCCATTTCATTGCTGAGAATAGACCTTTTAGTAAATCCTTGACAATTTAGCTTTAAACGGATCTTAATCTCGTTTATTGGCTGGACCAACGCTTCCAAGGAAAAGTGTAAAAGCATAAAATAAAAGGTGACCTAAAAGCGTTGCACCCTTCAACATCGATTGCATTAATTGCTTTAACGCTGATACTCATTCGCCTAACAATGAAGCAGGTTTCAAAGCTGATGCAATGTGACCAGACGTGTGAAAGAACATTTCTGTCGACACTCACGTTGTCGTACAGGTGGGTTGGTAGCAGATTTGAAGCGATACTCTGACATCCTTAGAAAATAATACAAACGCATTACTAAATTACCTTCAAAACTATCACCAAACTCATTACGAATGTACACTCACCACCATAATAACTAAATAACGTCATTACAACCCAATCACCAAAACAAGGTGCTCGCATTAAAATGACATAACGTCATCAGCACTCGGGAGCCGACCGTTCCCGAGCATTCCCGAATTTTGCCGAAATTAGCATTAATACGATCGTAAAGCCGTCAGCGTGGCTATAGGCTGTGTGATTCGCGTCGCGTTTGGAACAATGTTGCCATGTTTTATGTTATAATGTTGGTAATGATAAGGTTTTAGTGTTGCAATAATTTTTGGTTATTAGTTCATTAGGTATTGCTGTTTCCATGCTTATTCGTCATGCCGGTTGAGCATGAAATGGCGTTGTAATTTGAGTTTGAAATGAGTACAGCAGGAATTATTTGTTTATAATGCCAAGACGACACATTTGCACAAGTTACATTGCTCAGACTAAGGTGGATATGGGAGGCTTTCGCAAATAGAACCTCTCAACATTTACAATAATTTGAAGCAAATGAGATCAAGAAAAAAAAAATGGTCTCTTAGTTATTAAATCCGCGCAGTTTTATAAATGTTTCATTTTTGCCATTACAACTTTCAATAAACAATACCTACCTACATACATTTGATTCCACCATAATTTTCACCAATTTATCATCTAATCTGTATAGCAGCTAATCGGAAGGCCACAGCACAACCACTGTAAAATACGAGGGTAAAATTAGAATCTCACCCAATAGCTGTTATTTATTATGAGCGCACTCAATAATATCGTGCGCAGAGGCGATAATGACTGCACTAAATATGATTTAGTGATAATAATCATCGAAAGGATGCGCTCGCGTGCCGAATAATGCCGTGATTAATACGCGCACTGTAATTAGTCCGATGTGTTGTTGGGTAGCTTGTTTTTGTTATTAGAAAAAAACGGAAATCTAAAAACCTTCTGGAGCAGTCGGGTCCTAACTTTATTGTAATTATGTGTATGGTATTAACTTTATTGTAATTATATGTTTGGTATTAACTTTATTGTAATTATGTGTATGGTATTAACTTTATTGTAATTATGTGTATGGTATTAACTTTATTGTAATTATGTGTAATACATAATAATTCAATCTAATAATAATATATACTAATAATATATAACTTAATATTTTAACCCTTCCCGGTGTATACATATTAGAAACATGCAAATTTGTCCGGAAACATCAAGAGTTTTATTCAAAGCGTGAAGACATCCAAGCACGCTACCTACTCAGACACAGATCTAGGCTAAACATACCAAGTTCTCGGTTAAAAATGCACTCTACAAGTCCTTATGTAATGTCCATTAAAGTATACAATAAACTACCTGCACTAATAAAAAAAGAAGAGAAAATTAACATATTTTTAAAAAAACTTAGACATTTTTTGCTGAATAAAAGCTACTACTCAGTAAGCGAATATCTAAATGATAGACTTATAAAATCATAACTTAAGCGCTCGAGACTTAAAACTTAAAATTTTACTAGACTTATTACTTATGCCTATTATTATTACAACACTAAATGACCCCACCTCACCTCATCTCACCTATTTATATTTTGCATTAAAGCGATTAGTCTTATCTCAGAAAACACCTACATCTTTATTATTATAATTAGTAGTTTGATAAGTAATGTTAAATAATTAGCAAATGCTTCCTCTCTCCTAACTCACTTATTTTGCTGTGCCCGACAGGGTCCATATGATCTAATTATAAGTTTACCACCTAATAATTACATGTGGAATGCAATAAAGTATTGAGTATTGAGTATAATAAAAAATACTGTTGAGTTTGTTTCAATATCTTTAAAACAACTATATCAAAATTGCATTCAAAGTTTCACTCCGCGCATTTTTGCCTCTCCTGTAAAATTCTCGTTTTATCACATAATGTTTTATACCTCTAAGATACAGAATTGTATTCCAGTATTGAGTATCATAGAAACGTGACTATAATCATTTCCACCTGGAATAGATAGATAAGTAGGTTATCCTTTATGATTGTAGGTACCTCCACAGATTTCGATATAAACCAATAACAAAATAGTACAATAGGTATAAAAGCAGTGTTATCGCAAAACTCTGCCAGACAACCAGAGCAGGCGCAGGACTGTTCGAATTAGATAGCTAATCATTTACTAGTAATAGATCTTCTCAATTAGTATGCTACAGTGATCTGTTTCCAAGATAGAATTTGCCCATTCGACAAATAAAAGTAGGTACAGGCCACACGTCAGTGGAAAGACTGACCTGGACCTGGTTTAATGTGGTAGAACGGGGTTTTGAAGAATAAAGGTACAATTCCGTAGCCGACTGCAGGCAGGAGCAGCAGACGACGTGTCGCCGCGACACTACTGGTTTCTATGTATTTCTACGAATTCGACGTGTCGCTAGCTACGGAAGGTGTTTCAAAGAAATACATAGAAACCAGTAGTGTCGCGAAGACACGCCGCCTGATGTTACCTGCAGTTGGTTACGGGATTGTACCTTTAGAGGCCAGCTTGTACTGGTTCTGTTACAACAACTGATGTGAGGCATGCCAGGCCATAATAATATGCATAACACGTCATGTAATGATTGATAGACACTGCCACATTGCATGAGTGGCAAAGACGACCATCTGCACCGGTCGACGTCATCACGTCAACGCCGGCGTCGCTGATAACCCACGCTGGGCCTTTGTCTCGCATAGGGTTGCAGCATTATGCTGAACGGTGACCGTTTTGGGTCGATGTGACGCAAATTTTCCCCCAACTTTTTATTTTTTTTGTTCTTTCTTTGACCGCAAATAAACGTAGTTATTTTCTTTCTTTTATCTATACCCCATTTGAAATAAGATTAGACATTAAAACAAACCCTTTTACAGTCCGTTCAACCGATTTTGACTTTTATACCGTAGGCATAAGGATAGCATTAAAATCAAAAAAAGTTACACAATACCAACTATCTACTGCGGCTGCCATTTGTCATGCCACCAACGCAATAGAATTCAAAATCGGTTGAACGGAATGTAAAAAAGGCTTATCTATACGTCTAATCTTATTTCAAATGGAGTATAGGTATAAAGCCGAACTTTTAAACTCATATAACTTAGGTTTCGAACACAGTCCAGTGCAGCGAAGGCGAAACAAAAGTGAACCAAAACTAGCCGCTAGCGCATAGCAGGCAGAAAACAACTTTAGCTCCAGGTTATAATTACTTGACCGATACACATACAGAAGGTCCATCGTCCACGAGGTTAGTCAAAAGTAACCTGTTACAAACTCAAATCACCACTAAGAACCGTGACTTTGTTAAGTACCTGGTTGAAAGGCCTACACTACACTATACCTAATAACACTGTTATTTGAAAATATTGTAACAGACAATTATTTTTAAAAGAGTAGCCATGGAGTTTCTTGCCGGCTCTTCTCCATAATGAAACGACCAATTGGAACAATGCAGCTATCTATAAGGCCGATAACAATTAAAATTATTTTGTGTCTCGTTAGTGACAGTTGGAGGTATATGTGAAATAAACGGATACCTGAAATAACGGTGGAGTTTCTTGCCCATTCTTCTCCATACGAAAACTACCTTCTGGAAGGGACAACTAGAATCAGTTCTATTTCTTAGTTTTTTTGACGTTCAAAAGTGCCTTTAATGTGCCTATTTGAAATAAATGATTTGATTTTGACTTGAGTACAGTGATGTGACTCTATTGACACACAAGATGCATCGTCTCTAAACATTGTTTGTTATTTGTTAAGTCAATTGTTGCTTCAATTTTATTGTATGCCACGGGCAGGAAACTTGGCTCGTGTAAATGGGGCTTTACTTTTGAGTAGCATTGTGGACGAGGGGCCTTAAAGGTACGTGGTTGGCCCTAGAAGTTTCTAGGTGACCCATTGCGTTATCATAATCCGTCTGAACCAATAAAGATTTTAATCAAGTTCAATGGAACTGTTATTAGATTATGCTGATTATAATCAGCACTAATCAGGACTATTGTTATTGATGATAAGATTTGTGTTTCAAGGCGTAGAACCTAATGATGTATTGTGTGGTACTTATAGGATAAGCAAGCTTAGCCCTAATGGCTAAGTGGCCGGTTCTACAACTGATGACCGTTGAAGCTGACGTGTCCTTGAGACGGGCGTGTCCGTGAATCTGAAAACGCAATTTTTGTGTGGTCTGTTCCAAAAATATTTGTAAACAAATCGATCAGAAAACGTACCTATGGATGTCGATTTGATTTGTTTGATGTAGGGCTAGGTAGGTATTTAAAAGATTTTTCAATTATTCAATTACTAATTATTTCATTATGTCATTCAAAAAATTGGTGAGATACCTATAAAGTTCAAACTTTCTAAATGTGTTAATAACTTCCTCTAGTGAGTGTAAATCAACCCTGTTCAGATAAATCATAACCTGAACCACCCCTGGTTTACACTTTCATCAGATACCTGGTCTACTTTTGGAACAAATGTTAGGATATCCTCGTTCCAGGTGGAATTACTTACAAAGATATTTAAACTATAGTATTCCATAAACACATGATATTCTGTATACGTTAGCTGGTGGTCATACATAGGTCTCATTCCTACCTACAAGTTTCCAACCCATATCCCTATGACGACTTAACTTTCTGGAACTACCACATGACAGTCAGGACACAGGGCCCAGACAAATTGACGTTCTATCAGCGATAAAGTTGATGGAAAAGTCAAAAATTTATTGTATTGGCAGACCTAAGCTACCGAAGCGCTGATGTCACTCCTGTTGAAAGTCATTGTAGAAATATAAATAGCTTTGAAAGCGATTGCCACTTGTCTAGGCCCTCAGGACACATCACAAAAAACACTACACTTAAAAGAACTGCCAATAGCCTCATCTCTGTCAGAATTTCTTCAAAACTGCATCCAATACTCACACAAAACGCAACCAGCATCGTATTCAAGGAAATAACAGTAAATCTAGTGTGGGTTGTACGCATACAGCCGGCACCGAAGTAATAGGTGCCGCTCAGATATTGCCAATGCACGGCCGCGCAGATTTAAGATGGCCGACGTCGACTTGCCTTGTTTTAATTGGTCAGTTTGTTTTGGAATGCATGGAGTAGTTGAAACCTTTATTTATGCTATTTTAAAGAGGCATCAATGAAGTCTAAATCTACGGTGATTCCAAACTACTTATGTATAATGATAATTAAACAACAAGTATGATTTGTTCTGTCATGGATCAGAGAGTAACTTTTTAAACTTTATAACAATATGTTTAAGTTACAAAAGTGAACTGTATTTGAATACAATAATATCCAAAATATTCTACTTACATTGAAAGATTTGCAAAATTAACAAATACAGAGATGATACATTTTATATAAATGAAACAAGGGAATTCCTCTTTTAGGGGCATGAGGAACAGGGTGTAAAGTTCACTCATACTCCATAGAAAAGGGAGGATCCTCCGACCAGACAGGTGTTGTGTCTGGCGGGCAACTGCCCAACGATTGATGTTGGGTTCTCGTATATATGTCCACTGCACGGTAAACTTTAATTGCGCGATGCAGGATTTATTTGACGTCTGTCTGACGTCAGGTCTTTGATGCGTAGTTCGCATGTGGCGATGTAGATACCGCCACACTCTAGCGACGGGGATTCCCCGAGCGATAGACGAGCAGAACATTATGTCCCGACTCCCGAGTCACAGACTATATAATACTATACTAGTCCCTAGTGCTGTGTGTTTAAAAAACCGATCTTCAAGTGTTTCGAGGCGCGATATTCAAGTACTATAAAATGAATTTATCAATTGATTTGAATGAATGAATTAGTTAACTATCTTTATTTTAATTTACCGTTAGGTTATAACCTTAATAAATAATTAAGAATCAAAATCAAAAGTAAAAAAATATATATATCTAGTTAAAAAAAATCTGTATGATTTTTGAATTTGCTTGACGCGAGGCCCCTGCAAGAGCGAGGCCCCGGGCGATTGCCCTGTTCGCCACCCCCTAAGGCCGCCTCTGCTAATCACTGTGTTTTGTTTAATAACAACACAAATCACTGTGTTATTTTTAATAACAGCAGATCTTTACCTTTCTGATTATAAACTCGCCAATCAAGCCTAATAATGTCAACTGATTGCTTGACCACTTGATATCAGGCTATCGGTCTTTGAACCAAACATATTCACGTCATCATCGCGTTGCAGCACTCCACTGGATATGATCTTTCATATCGCACGCCATTTAAATCGATCCATGGATACTTTCCAGCTTCACCTAGCCTGATAGCGTCTTGTTTTATGTCCTAAGTCTATCCCAACGGTCATCGGTTCTATTACAACTAAAATAGCCGGTCCATTATCATTTCAGTTGGCTTGTTCTGTAGGATATAATTAGACCAGAGGACAGCCAGAAATTAGTATCTAATTTAAAAAATCTAAACCGGTATCATCATCTCCATTAAATCCAGTCCGGTCCGGCAGCAAACCGCACGTGCGGAGTTACGGCGCGCCGCGGCGTGCGGACACGGCGTGGTTCGTATTGCGACGCACTTTATTGCACTCCAATACATTTTGACAACCGTGTAGACAACGTACGCCGTGCCACTATCCGGATTTGTTTTTGGAACAACCTGTATAGCAGATTCTGTGTTTTGTTACGTCATTTTTTGACAACTGCGTAAGATGCTTTTTCGAAGTGTTTTGAGATAATTATTGGATCCAACTTTAGCTTTAGGTACACGTCTGTCTTACCCTGCGGCGAAAACTGGCGTGATGTTATGTTACAATGAAATTAGTGCTGGAACAGTAGGAGAGTGCTCGTCTTCGTGACGTCGTTATTATTGCGATCCCTAAATCTCTTGTTGGTTAAGTATCCTGTGAGGCCGATAGATATACCAAAAGTCGAAAGCATAAAATTGTATTTATAGTGTAAATTAAATAATAAAATAATTATTAATTTAAACTTTAAAATGCACCACGAAAAATTAATAAATGAGCTGTCAATTTGACAATTCAACCCTGCGCCCGCGGCAGTAATTCCGCATTACGATGACCAATTCCAATTCACACTTCACATATCCGCACTAATTTAATTCGGAAAATCTCAACGGATCGTACTCCCCAAGCCATATCAATAACATTATCAAAAAGCGATCTGTTACTCTCATTAGTAGCCGAGTAGCGGAACAAAATGGCGTATTTAAAACTGCATCCCGGCCAAACGGCACGAAACGATAATTATTGGTAATTAGACCCCGCGCGGTTAGTGGCCGCTATTGGTTTATATTTAGTGCTATTTTCAACGATCTACCTTGCATCAGGGTGGGTCAGCTAAGTGGCTTGGGTAATGGTCACGATCCTCCCGGGCCGAGGGATGGGTGGGAAGAAGTGGATGTGCTAGGTTACCATTGCACTGATAGGTTGGCTTCTGGGAAGTTAGAAAAACTTTGAAAAGAAGTCTGAGTTTTTTTAGACCTTAATGATACCCAAATAAGTGGGTCATCTTGGTACTGCCACCACTACAAAGATTAATTTGGCAAAAAAATTATTGATACCACAAGCAATTTAGATTTATAGTATTTCTGCATCAGAATGAAACAAAAACATCAACATTTTTGAATAAATTTAACCAACAAAATATCACTTCAGCATGACAATATTAACACAATAGTGATACATAACAATTCAAACATTAACACAAGTTTATTGTAGTGATTTCCGTACAGCCGGCCTCGCCATTTTACATCGCGACCAAACGCGATATACGACGGAATTAAAAATACATAAACATGTTCGCATTTTACGATAATTACGGTGCACTATGCATTGGTAGGGTTATAATGGTGGAAATAAATACGTTCAATTGTTTTAATCGGTACGGCTACTGTTTGTTGAACGATTGTAATTTTACCGAATTAAGTTGCATTGGGTAGATATACTCGTTTTGGTTGTGGCGGGAATTCCTTTGTGCCAGGGTGTGGGAAAATACCTATATTTAATTATAAAATAATATCAGATAATAAAGGTTTCATCATAGAAAAGTTTACAGAAAATAACAGTCAATGATCAAAGGTATAAGTAAAAATCTTGTATAAGTTACTGGCATCTTAACTGAGTACATAACTAGTATGTGTCTGACGGACCATAGCAATGTCTGTTTGTTGAAAAGTGATAGGACATACCCTCCGAGACAGAGTTTACCTAAATATAAATAAAGAATTTACTTAAAACACGAAGGTATTAAAATCAGAAGTGTTGAATAAATTGTCGGTGTATTTTCTAATTATTGATTCCGTTCTGCAGCTGTCATAATGAAAAGTTCTGCCAATCAGCAGGACTGGCTACCTAAGGCACATCAGACGTCAACTGCACATCAGTTAACACTTGGACTACGAAAATCACCCTTACTGGTACGACATGAAGGCGGTGCCAATGTCTTTTTACCACTGACGTGCGTCGGATTGTACCTAAACATCCCCAGGGGTGGAGGTTCTTTTGATACACGCTAGCTCAGATCAAATAAAAAACCAAGTCAGAGCGCTGTCAACGGTGACGTGAGGCAGGTTTCGTAAACATGTGTGTACATATTTTGGTGTAGTTTGATTGTAAATGTGTGCGTTTTGCGAGCGTCACAGAGCGGTGGTGTTTATTTGGTCTGAACACGCTAGTCGTACTTGTAACAGTTTACAATTAAAAGCTTTTATTTTGAATCCAGTAGCTATAATACTAGTGTGTAGCTATAAGGAGGGTCCGGATTCTACAGATTTTATAAGCGCTACAAACTTAGTGGCCTATTCAGTTGCTGCATTTCATCAATTAATAATGTGAAGACCATAACCAATGAATGAACGAGACATGTATACGCATACGCATTTCAAACTGCTGACACCAGAACAAAACAAACATAAATACTTAATATATGATGACGTCACGATGCAAAACAACACATCCCAACACGCACTAAATCCTACATCGTATAACCCTAGAATGACGCGTACGCAATAAAATGACCAACCCTACTGCCATCCAATACTCGGACAATAAACAAGAAATAACTATAGTAATTCAAACGGGGATGCTTTGGTGTTGCCAGCTTTGTCATATTTTTCTATAATTTATTTTATGTAGGGAAAAATACCTAAATCCTGGGGAGTGCGAAAGTAGGCCTGACGAGTACAAAGGTAGGGCTTTTAACAGAAAAAAGACTCATGATGTATTTTGTATTTTGACAAGGAGAAAAGATTTTTTAAAATTTGAAATTATTGGTTTTCCCATTTCACTATTTATTAAATTGTAGGTATCTGAATTAAAATAGTTTTTTTTATTTATTATTACAGCCAACTGCAATTATCTACAAAATAATGTATAATTAAGTAATTAAATAATGTATAGTTAGTAGTAATGTATATTCGTAAGTATTTTGACCTGAATAATGAATAGCAATTATTTGTTAAACAAAATATTGCGTATCTAATTTCTTACAGGCGCATTTAAAACAACAAAAAAGAATTCAGACAAAAATAGGTACCTGAAACAAAAAAGTATCTTACGCCGGAAATAAGGAAAATATGAACGTGTAACTAGCAACACTGCAGCTGGCTGGGTCGCTCCGATACCGCTCAATGTCCATCAGTCGCCACTCGTAAACTAGGGTTAAGTCTGCGGATTTGTCCCCATCAGGATCCATATATTAGTGTATTGATATGGCATGATATTGGATTAGGATTTATAACTCGATCTCTTGTATCGCGTTGGCATTTGAGGGTTGTTTATTTATTTTATCGAGGCAAAAGGCGTATGTAAGGATTGTAGGAGTTGGCGTTCCGTTGTTTCTAACTACCCCATGGCTTCACATGCCGTCGAGAAATTCTATCAGGCATGCCGGTTTCCTCACGATGTTTTCCTTCACCGTTTTTGAAGCAAGTGATAATTATACAATAACAAGACGCACATGAATCCGAAAAGTCAGAGGTGCGTGGCTTGGATTCGAACTCGAGACCTACCTACTTGGCAGTCTGACGGTCAGACCACTCTAGGCTATCGCTGATCTGGCGTGAGTTTATACAGGAAATCTCTCGAAAGTAATATTATTATTATGTACTTATTAAATGTCCCTTATTTATCTAGAAATTACTATTGTAGTTAACACTTTGTTAACACAGTTAGGAAGATTTGTAATATATAAATATCATGTAAGTACAGCTAACAATTTTATATTACAAAAGTGTAACTTTTTCATTGGAGAACTTTAGTTATTGCACGAAAACGTTTGTGCTAGTGAAGTGCCTGTGAAGGACTATAACTGCCGCCCGCGAAATACAAATTAACTCCATAAAGTTTTTTGCAAATTGCATTGCAAATTATGAAGTTGAGATTTTTGATAATTTTTGAAAAAACTTTTTCGCGGGTTACCTTGACGGTCAGCAATTGCCCATCATCCATAATGTTGCGGATGTACGTTTTCTTAGGTATAGGTCACCTAACCAAAGGCGTGTAACGAAACCATAACGCGACTCAGCACACCGCCATCTATCGAAGAGGGGGTCAAACTTTTGTCACTGCTCTCTTGCGGGCAAATGCGTAAACTTATGAGAAATAAAATTAGTCCCTTAGTGGGTATATTAAATAATGTGTTTATTTTACTGGACGCCGTCTCGTTATAACTTTATTTAAAAAATTTAACCATGGTATTTAAATGTTCTACTTAGTTGGTCGATAGTTGTTTGAAAACGAGCAAACTGACTTCGAACAAGCAATTCCTAAATAAAATAGCCTTATGATTAACAGAAAATGATTATCTGCTCTTGCTCAGGTACCTAATAATATTATTACTTACCATTTTCTTGACACTTATTTCAACTTGACTTTATTTAAAAAAAACATCACTGAAAACTCATCATTTTCCTAATCCCATATCTCGGTCACTTCGTAGCGCCCGTAGCTCCAAATTCGTAGCCGCGTAGGCGCGTAGCTCGCGCGTAGCTCATTACAATAAGTATGCAAAATCGTAAAGTTTAATTTGCTCACTTGATAATAACAAGAAAACACGACAAATTAACATTACTAAGAGACAAAGAATGCTGGAGTTTGATACTACGTTCAAATCAAGCAAGCATACACATTAAATATAATAGCTTAGGTCTGCGCCTTCGGATGACGACGATGTTTTAATGTGGATAATACGATACAACTTTGTTTGGTCGGAGTATAAAATGGAGGATTTTTATTTTGGCTCTTTTTAGTGTTTACGTGAGCACTATAATGAGCCAAAATAATAATCCATCTCTTTATAGTGATAGTAGGTATGGTCATAGAGTTGAACACATAATTAATAATTTAATAATTTATTTAATAGACCAAAAAGAATAAACACGTTACACAATTTGTCTTCGCTACTTAGAATTATGCTTAAAAGTAAATCAGTTACAATTTGTGTCTAATTATTAGCATCTGCTGCCGAACTAGGTTTATAGCCTGTGTTTCAACACACAGCGCCTGAAGCCCTCGAACTGGGTGAATTGTGTCTCAAATGTGTTTTAAAGAAGGTAAACAATATCTAAAGCCTATTTATAATCTTCATGGTAGTGTGGTTGATGCTAGAGAATAGACAGCAATAATTATTTAAAATAAAAAAAACTGTCTGACTTAAAGACCAATCAGTAAAATACAGTTAAATATAAACTTAAGTCCCTTTACAGGTTCAGCTCACTCGATATTTTAAATTCATAGGTCAAAGATTATTTATTAAAATATATAATAATATTATATATTAAATAAATATTAAAATAATAATTATTAATTATAATAATATTTATCAAAGATTACTTTCAAAGCCACTTAAAAAAAATTTAAACTAAATTTTAAAATCCACCCACATCCACAATAATCCAACACAGTCCGCAGGAGCGCAGCGTACCAACAAATTCTTGGCTCATTTGTTTTTTATTCATCCACAGCCCAGTGTAATCGAAAGTATAAATTCGCTTTAACTGCTAGCAGGCCTGCCGACCGATAACACACCCCTTGTTAACTGCGTAATAAGAAAAATAAACTTATATTTGTGGCGCCTTATGGAATATCAAAGTTTAAACTGAGATAGTGGGGATTCTGTGGCAACTTGCAGCAACTTTTTCTCACTCAAATATTTCCTGGTGTGAGTAAAATGTGTAGTTAAGTGAGTATTTCTGAGGTTTGGAATTGGATGGGTGACCGTCCATTGCAACTATGAGGAGTCCTTTTGTAATGGTCAGCTGAGAACACTTGTGGCATGGACTCGTAAAAAATGACTGACTTTTTTTGGGAAGAAGGTATGGAAATTGTGCAAAGTTGAGTGAGTGTTGTCGTGTTGCTGAGGTTTGGAATTGGATGGGTAACCGTTGCAACTAAGAGGTGTCTTGTAATAATGGGCTGTTCATAACATTTATGTTGTTTATACGAATCTGATCCCTATTTGAAGTTATGAAATAATCCATGTTAAGTAAGTTTTTAAGATTTAGATTTAAATGGGTTGTTTTTATTTAAAGGATATAATTATAAAAATTATCGGAATAATAATGATGTTTACTTACTTTGAGATTTTAGAACAGATTTCTAAGTTATCTTTCAGTAGACATCGATAAATCAACAAATTATAATAAAAGCCAATTCGTCAATTTATCTACATTGACGAAATGGCTCTTATTTTAAATTAATATATTAATATTCTCTACGATTCCTCTAGAAAACTACAAACTTCTTATATCCACTAAACCATTCTTAAATCCAGCTTAAAAATTCCTCAACTAATATTTCTCGTACTTTCCCTGATTTAATAAGCAAGGACCTCGGAATTGGACGTTAATAGGGTATACTTTACTTCACCAACTAAAAACAACAGTCATTGGGTATTTCCACCTTACGCTAAGAAAAGCCTCTTAAAGCAGGAAGAAAGTTAAAAAATAATTAATGCTTTCGTAAATATTCATACCTTGGACGGAGTTTAGAGTTAACCCTCCATGTTGGAAATGTAGCGGGGAAGGGTACTGAGCGGGCACGCTTAGCTGTTTTTTTTTTTTTGGTGAATAATTATTTTTGAATTCTTAGAAAACGTAGGTATAGGTGATCAGAGAATTAAAGTTCTATAGTGTGTTGCATGACAAATCATAATTGTTAATTTACGCTGAAAATTGAGAAGTAAAACTTAAATTAAAACTTGTTTAAAATTCCATCCATTACATGGATGCTAGATGGACCGAGGACCTTAAGGCTGGGATAAAATGGATGCGTAAGGTGGAGGACAAGGTGTTGTGGCGCAGCCTGGGAGAGGCCTATGTCCAACAGTGGACTGCGATAGACTGAGTAGATTGTATGATCCGCTTCTTATTGATAGAATACCTGAAAATACTGACCAAGTATTTGTTTGACCAGTTAATCATTTATTTCAATGACAATTGATAAATAATACTTTCAAGTAATAAAGTGCTCTATTTTTTAGACTTTACTGATAAAATAAGGAACCGAGATGTTAAATTGATTGATATAGATTGTAGCGAATTCTACTAAACTAAACACCAATATTTTTGTACTCGCAGCAGTTGATTTCGCAATACGAAACCGTATGTTTACGAAAGTGAAGGGTTCGTCGAAACGACTCCGATTTAATTTAAGTCCAGCGCCGTTATCGTCGGTACCCCATTGTTTTTCTTTCTTGAAATTTTACGGTCAATTTGACGTGATTCCTTTTTTTACGATTAATTTGAATTTAATTAGTTCTGAGCATTGTTGTCGAGTTATAGCGGTTGTGAGTCAGCGTTCATAGCCGGGTTATAGTTGTGTATATTTTTATTTTATTTTGTTAATGGTTTTTGTATGAAGTAATTTGTGATAAAATTATTTAACTTATGAACTGTATTCAAAGTGAAACGATAGTTGATTCATGGAAAAGTCGAAATCCGTCTCTATGTAGGTACATTTATGAGCATAAATACCTCACAATTACGCAAGATTAAAAAGCGATTTTGAAACTTATGACGTTACGAATATAGTCTATCCGAAACCAAACTATTCTGAAATTAGTCTTCTCAAAAAGTTACAATCGTTATTTCATGAGAACTGAATTTCTGAATTTTGCGTAATTTAAGGTATATGCTCGTGACTGTACATAGTGAAGAATTGGCTTTTCCACGAATCCACTACCGTTTTACTTCGAGTCGATAAGTCAAATCAAACATTGGGATGATTTTCAATCGTCATAACTTTTAAGGGAAATAAGTTAAACGCGTTATCAGTTGCTATGTATGTCCTCTGATAACTCTGTCAGTTATAAAACCGACTGTAGTAACTGCCAACTGAAAATCTAGCAAAAAAAGTTAAATTTATCAATGTAGCTATAGGTAATATTACTTTGGAATGTTTTACTCGTAAAAGATAAAGTTTTCTATAACGCAATTACACTCCCTCGCTCAAAAAAAGCACATAAAGGCAGCCGAACAATTACAGCCGATAGCGCACCTCCCACTTACGTACCATCCATCTCCCGCCACAGTAAGATCGACAAATCCTGACGCACTGCAACTTCGCACAAAAAAAGATCTCCTCACATATACATCTTTAGATATTGGAGCCTGTTGACATATTTACGAGCTCTTCGACTATTAAGTGGTGATTTAGTGAGGGCATATCTGGATGGATACGTTTTTATCGCGAGCAATATATCCACTTGGCTTCTAGCTCTATTATGTGAACCATTGTGAGAGAGCTTGAAGATTTCCACCCGCAGTTTTCCCTGTAAGGATTTTTTTAATGTTCTTTGATGTTTTTCGTTTTGATCGAGCGTGCGTAGTGATTGCAGTTAATATTTCCGCTGAGCTGTGCCCGCGGCTTCGCTCACACGACTGTGTATTCTTTTGGAATTAAAAATTAATGGAAACATGAAGTCAAGGTGTCACTGCGGCGAAGCTGTCGACAGTCTCGGGCACCATGGCCTGTCCTGCTGCAGGAGTGCAGGCCGCATAGCACGGCACGCCAGCATCAACGATATTATTCGTCGAGCCCTTGTCACCGCCGGCGTACCAGCGGTATTAGAAACAAACGGCTTGGTACGTGACGATGGGAAGAGACCAGATGGCATGACGTTGATGCCTTGGAAGGTGGGTAAGCCTCTGGTGTGGGACGCAACCTGTGTCGACACTCTTGCACCATCCCATGTTCCTAGTACGGCGGGCTGTGCTGGCGCCGCTGCTGCGGTTGCTGAGACCCTCAAGCGGCGCAAATACTGTAACCCTATAGGCAACTACAGTTTTGAGCCGTTTGGGGTCGAAACGCTCGGGTCATGGGGCCCGAGTGCGCGTCTCCTTTTTAAGGAAATCTCACACCGACTGGTCGACACTTCACGTGACCAGAGGGCTGGCTTGTTCTTTGGCCAAAGAATTAGCATTACCATTCAACGTGGCAATGCTGCCAGTCTTCTGGGCACGTTTCCGGATGACAGCGATGCGTACGAATACTTCGACGCCTAAAGGTCCCTTTGTTTTTATATTTATTTAGTTAGTCCCATTAGTTTTAGTTTTTTATGTAAATAGTTAGTAGTGTTCTGTAAATATTGTGTATTATTGAAGTCAAGTATATTGATAACAAAATAAGTATCAGTATAATCTCCTGCAGTCGTAACCTCAACACCTTGGTCCATTTCTGCAGTGGCGGATTTACAAACTTTCAAGGTATAGGCTGTAAAGTTTTTGCCGCCTTTGCCTCTACAATTGTTATGTCCTAGATTATTTTTACAATCAAATTTCGTTGAAATTGCACGTAAAATAATTTTTGGGTATATTTTTGAGCTAATCAAAGGTCTGTAAAACATCAGAAATCAGAAAACCGCCATGCAAAAATCTTATCAATATCTATGAGGTAGCAAAAAAAAAAAATTCGTTGCCCATGTTTGTCGCCACAAAAAACTGCCGCCCAAGGCTCAAGCCTACTCAGCTTGCTGGTAAATCCGCCACTGCATTTGTGATAACATACCTATGCCTCGCCGTCAGCATATTATGTGATTCTCAATCTTGATAACGAAATTACAGCAACATGCTATTAAAACAGAAAAAGGCTTTAATACTTTACTGCTTTCGAAGAAATGGAAGGATTAACGCGAGCGTCCCCTTCTACACCTCTCAGAATTTTCTAATTTTCCTATTATTAAGAAGGTATATCGTCACAATAAATAATAAGTGGATGGGTAAATGGATAGACATCCACTTAATTATTAAATATTTTAATTACCTTTAATGAAATGATCCTAATAATATTTCTTGGTGAAACCAACATAATTATTCCCACTTGTAAATAGTTGTCCCTTCCTCGGATCTTAACCCTCAGAAGGATCGGTAGGCTGAAGGGTACAACTCGACAGTAACAAGTTAATTCTTCAAGCTTAATCTAAGATATTTGCTGATGAGGTAATCATGGGTATTGCTGTAATACTAGGACACCGCAAACGGTTACATGATTGAGAGTTAGCAGGACTGGATGTGTTTTAATAGATGAAAATAATGATATCTACAAAACTAAAAATCTCTTTTGATAGTTGGGTTTCTAATTTTGCGTTTTAATTGCGTTTAATCCTTACTATAATGAATTATCTACTTTTGATGGCATAATAGTGCTTGTGGAAAAGTATCTTTCGATTCCATTTTTCATTACTTACTTTTCAGTGATAGCCTAGTGGTGTGCCCGGCGGACTGCCAAGTCATAGTTTCGAGTTCGAATCTAAGGTACGCACCTCTGACTTTTCGGATTAATGTGCGTATTGTGTAATTATCACTCGTTTCATAAACGGTGAAGGAAAACATCGTGAGGAAACCGATGCCTGAGAGATATTTTTCGACGGCATGTGAAGCCAAGTCAGAGGCCCATGGGCGGCTTTAAAACTCTGACCCCGGGTTAGTCGCTAATCACACGAAAAAAAAAAAATCTTTTACAAAAAAAAAAACGACTTCTAAAAAAAACACTAAAAAAGTGAAAAATTACTTTAATTTCGGAAGTCGGTGGCATAAAACAAAAATTGAAAAGTAAAAGACACTGACTTCCGAAATTAAAGTTATTTTTCACTTTTTTGTTTTTTTTGGAAGTCGGTTGTTTTTTTTAACCGACTTCTTCAAAAAGGAAAGATTACTTTGTCAACTTTACTATACTTAGTATTATTGGTATTGTGAAACTTTTATTTCTATTGTAATTAATTTAGTATATTTTCTTTTTTTTTCAATGCTCTTTCATTCTATTCCAGTTAGGTACCTTTTCATACCCCACCATCATCATCACCAGCTTCTGTCTGCACCTGATCATTGCCGTCACCAAATCCAGCATCTGTTACATCCATGTAATCATTATGTATAACATCGGCCGTCTGTAGGCCGTCGCCGCGTGTACCAGTTAATGCCTTAATCTTAAGGTGGACCACGACCGTGGAAGCAATGTGGACGTACCCTTGTTTACTTTAGAATAGTTTCGGTTATGGAAAGGGAGTTGGTATTTGAGGAGGCTATAAAAGCCTCAAAGTAAAGGATAAGTATTTTATTGTGATGGTTGAAAAAAATACGATAAAAAAAAAAACTATGTTAACATTTTAATGCCAAAAAAATACAGGTATTTAAAATCGCAATGAAATTAGTTTCCCGAATTAATCAGCAATCAGTGCCCTGTTTATTAAATCTTACAAGCCCTGTATTACCAAATGTCATTATTTAATTCAGAACTTATATTTTTATACTTTTATTCGTGATTTTGTTTATCAAAAAATTCTAGGGAGAAGAGGGTCCGGCGACTCTCTATTCCGTCTTAAGGTTTACAAGTGTCGTGTTTAGTACCTACCTACCGTAATAAATGTATAAACCCGATTTTCTTTTCTAAAATGTGGTCAAAAGAGAGAGATGACCTGATGCCCGTGTCCCAGCAGTGGGAACATTAAGGCTGATTATGAATATGGAGATGAGCTATGAATTTAACGAAAATTAACATTATACGTAACTTGTGAACGTGTAAACTTGTATATTTTGATAAACACGGCCCTCGTCTGTTTCCACAGTATCCCCCAAAAACCTTCATTTAGAGGATGTAAGCTAATGTGCTGTGCTATTTCACCTCTATAGCTATTTCTTGTATTAAGCTGTATTCTGTTATTTTCGTTATTATATCTGAAAAGTTCTGAAAGTTAAACAAAAAGTGTTGAATATCAGACATGAGATTTCCCCAATTATTTGTACTTCATTTTCTACATTACTTATAATCCTCGTCACATCCTCTCTCTTCCAACAGCAACACTGTCACCTCGGAGGTGTCTCCCCAGCCATAACTCTTCACGGAGGAACGTCCCCGTCGCCGTGTTGAGGAATTATTATTATGCGAATAAATACTCTGAATGTCACTAGTAAATGTCTCCCCTCTGTCGGGTAATCCGAGGGGCGATGGGGGCTAGTGTTGCCAGTTGTTAGGTAGAAAGTAGGATTTAAAAAAAGGGAATCTGGATAATTTACTGATATGAAAACAGCTGGTTTAAAAAAAGATAAAATAGTGTTGGCTACTGATTTCCTGCTCTAAATTAGGCAGGTTAAAACGAGGAAAAAAGTTGCGGCGACGATGCTCACAGAACTTATTTACATTTGTTTGTTTTATAATCTGTCAAGCCCTGTAATTATGTATGTGTTGTGACTGAACAAACACAAAGGAATACGTACTAAAACATTTCAATAGTAAAATACAGAATATTTTACGAAAACCCATGTTACGTGAGTGGTCTAAATTCAAATTAAATTACTGCAGCTGGAAATTACCAAAATAGGTAATCACTATGGGTAATAAATTAAATGATTAGAGTTTATTGCTGCTAATGTATACGCAAATTTTACTACAGTGTAATGCTAATGAGGTTTAAAAAATTAAATAATATTAGAACACCACACAACGAGGGACCTACACCCTTGCCTAACCCTTCGGGAACTACGGGCGTTATGCTGTGTAGTTGTTTAAGAACAATCACAAAATATTTCCACATCATTATTTTATCATTTTACAGAAATCAGGACCGTCCTCCCATAATGAGACACTTGGTGTCACCGCGCGGCCCGGCCTCTAGACAAATGCCGTTCGATCCGCCGAAATGATCCAGTAATAGTTTTAAAGTGTAGACAATTTCTTGACATTGTCACCTTCTAGATTTTCCGGATGATGACTGTCATAGCTTTCCATTATTCAGGGTTTCATCTTAATAGTTGAATCTTATTTTAATGCTTAGAAAACAACCGGTTTCTGATAGGTTTCAATATCGACACAAAAAACTATCTTCATCTCATGTTAACTGCGTTGATTCGAAAAATAACAGACAGTCAAATCACTTGACCAAATAAAACATAACATAACATCACGCCTGTAATCCCCAAATGGTTAGGCAGAGCTTAGACCTATAGTACACCCACATTTCAGTTATGTGTAAGTCCCGTATAATTGGGGGCGAGACAAATTTTAAAGTAGGATTGAATTCAATAGGTTTTAAGTCAGGGGTACGACAGTAATCAAGTAGTTTTATTCAGGTATTCACTGGCCTGAACGTAGAAACCCTCAATTATTAATTTTATTATAGTTTTTATTTTATTTCCATGATTCCAAAGTCTGCTTCTATAGGTACCTACATCTTCTTGTCACAGTTTCATCCCACGTTTTATGTCACTCATAAAAAGAGGGGATGAGAAAGCTTATGGCACGATAAGCGTTATAATATTTTGAAATGAAGAGAAACAGAATTAAATGATAAAATGTTATTTTTGTTTTCAGCTGTTGCAAACTTCTGTTTTGCTTAAAGGCATTTAGGTCCTTAAAATTAGAGAGACTAGACTTTTCAGTTTGATCTTTTAGAGTAGGATACAGAGAGATACATATTTTTTGGATACGGATGAGAAAATGGCGAACACAGAGTCATACGTTACATTAAGTTTTAATATTTTAGAAGATGTATGATTCTGTTAATCAAACAATTCAAAGGATTTAAACTTATTGTCCATGTACAGTCGCGCTTATGGCATTTTTTTTGAAATCGTACTTATTATCTGAACCCCGAATACTTGAACATATGGTTTCTTCTACTTACTTTCATTGCCCATATAATATTCTTCTAAATCATAATCACTCTCCTCCCATTCTCAGCAACCTGCCTCAAAGATTGACAATTTAATTTCGCCGTCAGGTCAGTAAGTGTAATGTTATCGCCTACAAGAAAGGTGTTGTTATGGTCACTGTAGTGTAATGGAGTTCTTTATCTCAGTATATCATGGTGTCGCTCAAGCGGGGGGCTACGGAGCTACGAATCTCATGACTGAATTTAAAATATACTTCGTATTTCTATATTATATTCAGGAAAGAAAATTGAAAATGTTGGCCATATTACTAAAGTAATTTATCTGGTTGATAGTGATTACTATCAATTAGTACCTACTGTCATCCAGTGTCAATCTTTTAATTGTGTTGTCAAATCTCACCTCAAGATAACAATAAATTATAACAAGATTTTTGTGATTTTAGTATACCATTTTTGTCACCCGAATTTCTACATTTATGTCTGTAATTTTTAAGCTTCTTTTTCTCTGTTTCTTTTTCTTTTTCTCTGTTTTTTTAAGGAGGAGCTCGTGGCTAAGTAATAACAGCCGCTCGGGTCGATCCATCAGGTTAAGCTACGCTTGCCGGGGTTGGTCCGTGGATGGATGACCATTTTCACATATCGAGACTCCTCCGTGCCTCGGAAAGCACGTTAAGCCGTTGGTCCCGGCTGTCATTTGTGGATCTTTGACAGTCGTTACGAGTCGTCAGAAGCCCGAAAGTCTGACAACCAGTCTTACCAAGGGGTATCGTATTACCCAGTTACTGGGTTGTGGAGGTCAGATAGGCAGTCGCTTCATGTAAAATACTGGTATTCAGCTGCATCCGGTTAGACTGGAAGCCGACCCCAACATAGTTGGGAAAACGCTAGGCAGAATGATATCTGTAATTTTTATGGTGGAATATTCAATTCTATTTTACTATATAAGATTAGGCATTTTGAGACTGACGTTGATCTACACCTCACTGAATTTAGACCCATTAATTCAATTTAAACTACAACTATTTTGGGCATATGCCAATAGGGAGCTGACGTCATTGTGCAATAAAATACACTATTACCTTAAACTAAGATGATGTCCTCCGGTCTATTAGTGAAGTCATTTTGGTAGCCCTTTGAAATTGGCCTGGCATTTAGACCTGGAGCCTTCTAATACACGCATTGTTTGCTTAAAAGGAGGCTCCAAATGTAATGTATTTTTCTATTTATCACAATAAACTATTTTGTATTTTTTTGTGTTTTCAACCAGCTTCGCAATTATGTACCTCTGCGCGGTGCGCTACCTAACTATCTATTTGGCGAAATATATTAAGCTTTTTCATGGGATGAAATAGTCGCTAATAATAATCTTTTTTCTAAATATATACCTAAGTGAAGCTCTCATTCCAAAAACTAGGACAAACCCATCCCATTGAATCATAATACCGTATCCGACTCAGCCTATATCCACGTTTGACGAGGGACTGTGGCGTAACGTCTTGTTTAAATCAAGCGGGGAATGATGGCAATAACAGTTAGCAGCGGAGTTACGGCTGCTAAGATAATGGTGGCTCCGGAGATTCCCTCAAAGTAATTGCTAATTTCGGTCGACGCGGCGTGCGCGATAATTGTTTGTTTGTTTCTTTGTTTAAGCCTACCTTGTTTATCATCTGGTGTATCAATATGTTGACAAGTTTAAGGAGTATTTGGGTATTTTTGGCTATCCTTTGTTTCTAAAGAGTAACTAGATTCACTCGAACATCTGTACAAAAATGGCACATAAAAGGGCAGCTGCAAAGAAGCAGCGATTCACATAGTTTTGCATTAAAAGGAACTAAAGATGATTTTAGATAGGTACAATGAAGTAGCCATACCTACTTATTACCAAGACAGTAGTGTTAGCAGTAGTATCGCTTATAACAGAAACCATAAGTTGATAGCCGCCAATTAATGATATAATATGTTTATATGCTTATATATTTAGTTAAATATATACCTACCTACTGAAAGATAACGAATAAACCTCAAAGTTTATGAATTTGCTTTGAATTCTAATTCTCCTGCTTTTTAATTGGCGTGTAATCCATCTTGTACGTAAGACGTATATGACGGTATGTGAACATCCATCACTCCACCACCCATTCATTATCGACGAAATTAAAGCCATCTATCGTGTACTAGCTGCAACTCGCATCTTAATTACGTCTCCGCACAACAGATGGCGCTCCCATCAATATCAGTAACCGTTAACAGACCCAAAACTACTTAATATACATAAAGTACGGAGACAAGACAAACTTGTCGACTGTCGTAACTATAAATCGCACATGTTAAACTAAGACAGACATGTCGGACGTTTACGACAACTCAGCAGCCCTTATCAAGAGGCGAGCCGTTATTTACGGCCTGGCCTGAGTTATGGCCAATTTACAGGCAGTCATTAGTGCCTTAATGGCCTTAAGGTGTCCGGGTGAAAAGTACCGGCGGATAAGTTTCGGCAACGTCAGCGTTAGCGTCGCATGATGTAGGGTTTTGTCTTGCATTTGTAATGGTAATGTTGGGTGTAAGAGGTTTCTTGGTTTTTATGGGATCATTGTTTATGGGAGATTAGTGTTTAGTGCTTTGGGTTTTGATTTTGATGTTATTGGTATTTTCTACATGATAAACAATTGTGATAATTCTAATCTCGGCGAGGGGGGCCAGGAGTCCATAGCACAGGGTACCCTAGTTTGGATTCCTCACTCCCACAAACCTTTGTACCTCCAATATTTGTTGCACCTCTATATTGTAGTTTCTATTTTGTGGGAAAATAAATCTTTATTATATTATTATATTTGTTAGGGCAACTAAGAACTACTCCCAAACTCTGCATCTAAGTAACAATTCTGTTCCGATTAAAAGGGCACATGTATGAACTGGTGCCACGCAACGGAAACATCCAACTGACTGACTGACATCCAATTCAAAACAGCGAGGTAAGCTTTTATTTTTGACGTCACACAAGAGATTGTGTTTTCAGGGGTAGCAAAACACGGTTGATCTTGGTTGCAATGAAACACGGAATTACTTTTTTTTAAATAGTATTGTCACTTTGAGTTCTCCCTGAATCTGTCCAATCTTTAAATTACTAAACAAATTAAAACCTAACAAATCCCAACCACAAAATTTTTAACCAAAAACATATGCACAGTAGATAAAACGTCAAAATGATTTGTTAAAGCCATTCCGGCGCTAAAGGCCACCCGACAATAGCAAAATTCATTACAACAGCGTAACTGGCAATGATAACCTCATTTTGTAACGAATGAATCAAACGCACATTAAAGCATTGTCGTGCGCGAGAATTATTGTGACGTAGCTCTCGTTACTGGCGCACTTCGATGCTGCCGGCGGTGCAGGGCTAAGGGTGCTGTGGAGCGGGTAGGGGCTAAAGATTTTTGGTGGACTAGTATGCAAGGTTTTTGTCACTGGCCGCTTTATCGTTACTGTGACGGCCATACCTTTCTTCCCTCATGGCTACATTCCGTTCCAGAACCCTAATTATTTCTGCTAACTTCCATAGACTAAACGTAACTAACTGTAATCGTCTTCAACACAGTAACCGTGCGTTTGCACTGGTGAAACATTCACGACGAAACATGTTGAAATCTCTAGTTCCTGTCAATGTTCCATACAATTTTTGACACGAACTAGAGACTTCAACATGTTTTGTCGTAAATGTTTCGCCAGTGCAAACGCACAGTGCGAGATACCGTTAGCTCCGATTGGAACGTACCTACTGTATTGTTCCTCGTACGCTACGCTTTTCGTAGATACGGCCAGGAAAAGGCAAAGTCGTTTCCCTCCATAATCCTGGCGGTTAATGTTGGTAACCTAGTCTTGTACTTGATAGCGCTGGATGTATAGGGATGACTTGGGATTGTCAGAGACGCAGAAAAAGAAAAAAAAACTGATGACTGCAAAGAGTTATAGATGATGTATATATATGTATAGAGTACTAGCTGCGCCCCACGGTTTCACCCGCGTAAGTAAAAAGTATCCTATGTGTTAATCCAGGTTATAAACTATCTGTTTGCCAAATTTCATCCAAATCCATTTAGCCGTTTTTGCGTGAAAGAGTAACAAAAATCCATCCATCCATACTAACAAACTTTCGCGTTTATAATATTAGTTAGATATGATGAAAAATAACTGGTTGTGGTAGATTCTGATGGTATTTATTGGAAATCATAAAAAACTCTTTACAAACAGCAATCACAAAAATAAAATAAAAGTAATCAACCAATCAACTAATAATTTCGTTAATCACACGACTCCACAGTTTTCCTAGCCGCAAATTTTGCATTATCGCGGTTGGTATGACAGTTCAGTGATATATTCACCGTATTATAAATGCTATAAATAAATAAATATCGGATATTTAGGATCGCGCCATTGTTCGTTATGAGCTATGTGCGGGCGCTTGTCTGCAGTCCTGTTAACAATCATTGGTGATTTAGGAAAATTTTCAGACTAATTTTCAATTTTCAGGCTTTAAAATTGGTAGGTATAGCTAAGTTTTATTCATGTTGTGTTTATGTTAGTTGAAAGAGGAGAGAAATTCTTGAAATTATCTGGATTTTTGTTCTGGAATTTATGATCGAAATTAAGAAGAAAAATTAAAATCCAGTGTAACCTTTATACTGGATTTTAATTTCTCATAATAGACCTGAGCCATTATGGCGTATTGGGTACCTACATGTTTATGTGAATGTCCCCGGAGCGTCAGGTGATAGCAACATATAAACGCATTAAAATTTTGTATTACATTTGTTATCAACAATAGCTTATAAATAGTGTGAATTTATTACCTACTAACATTATAATTATTATGGATCATGGTCTGAATTAAGGTATTCTTTTTTTTTGCAAAGATTACCAACTCCAGCCCAAAATATTAATAAATATTACGTAAATTTACTCTATGTAATAAATACATCATGGGGTCTATTCACAAACGATGATTAAAGTTAAGTGACGTTCAAACGTCAAAAATGTACCTATGTTTGACAGTCGCTAATCATTACTTAACTTTATGAAATGTTTATAAATAAACCCCCATATTGTGACGTTATCCAAATGACAAAGGCAAGTCGACCACTATTCAAAAGAAAATTACAATGTCTTGTATGTACCTACATATAACTTTGAATGAACTTTGGCCAGCTACATCAATGATTGTGTAGTTAGTAGTTTAATAGAAAGAAAAAAAAAAGAAGGAAATACGTTTATTTGCGGCAAACATGACGCTAAGAAAGGATAAATATACGAACATATTATGCGTCACAAAAAAAAAGAAAAAAAAACCGTAACCGTACCGTCGTAGAAAAAATCCGCAATTCAAAACTCTCCCCCACTCCCCCTTTTGTGCAATTATTTGTGTATATTATTTATAAATGTCTTCTCAATTGTTCCACATTTCTCTAAGTAACTTCAGACACCAAAAACGTTACAAAAAATAAACTTATACATAAACAAAAAAAGTCAAATAGAAAACAACATTGAAAAATAATTACATAAAACACTTATAATTTCGCCATAACCAATTTCGGGTGGTTTTAATCGGTTTCATCTAGTTTTTGTGGTAAATGACAGGGTAGCGTCCCGCACAAGCGGCGGGCACAATCGTATTGTTTTGACGTGTGGCCGTGCAAATAAATATATACTCATTTTTGTTGATAATGAATTGTGGGGCAGCGGTCGTGGTTGTCGGCCAGCTGGAATAATTGTTTGTTTAAAATTGAGGGATGGATGGATGTTTTTGAATTATTATGGAGGGGTATTGAGTCGTGATTCTATGTTGAAGAATGTGTTATAACTTTAAAATAAACAGCGGATGTGATCTTCATTAAGTGGCCACCCAGGAATCGCGAATATGTTTCACAATCTACTTATTGACATTGATATTGGTTCAATAGCACAATATGTGAGGAATTTTGTCGTTTATTGGCTAATGCCTGATCTGCAGAACCATTGCGTATTTTCAGCCTGAAAATGAGCGTTAACACGTTTAGAGCATTTCAAAAATGAATAATAAAATAAAGATAGACGACGACAACAGTTCCTCCCACCTTATTTAATGTGCAACTGTGTTTGATTGCGGTCGTAAACGTTTGTCGTCGTACCAATAGTAATTATGATTTTTAATTATACCATGCGAGTGCAGATTTTGTTTTAAATTTATTATTGTTCACGTTAATTTAATTATTATTCAATTTTAAACTGTATTTACGTTTAATTGAGCGTAATTGTTAAATAATGTGTCAAATGTAGTTTTCGTAGTTTATTTTTGTTGTTATATTAATTAATTAAAACGAACTTATTGGTCTAACGAACTAAGTAGGTAATCCTACGTCACTCCATCGGTCATAAGGCCGATGCGGCCAAAAGGTTCTGGAGTGGCGACCGCGTACCGGAAGACGTAGCGTTGGAAGACCCCTACAAGGTGGACCGATGACCTGGTGAAGGCCGCAGGAATCCGCTGGATGTAGGAAGCACAGAACTGGACGAAGTGGCGGTGCTTGGGGGTAAGTCCAGCAGTGGACGTCTTTCAGCTGAAATACTTATTCAGGTAGTTTATTTATATTTTTGTGTCTTTATTCGTATTGGGGTAGTACGAATTAAGATACAAAACACAAGTTTTCAGGCGCTGATTTCAGCAAAATACCTGTCTCAACTCAAGTGCGCGACGCTAGTTTCAGTTCTTACTTAGTAATAATCTTTGTCGTAACTCTCTATTAATAGGTTAGTTAATATATTATTGCTTTACTTTATCCTAAGTACATTGGGTTACAATTTTTTTAAACACACATAACATAATATCACGCCTGTAATTCCCGAAGGGTTAGGCAGCCGTTAGACGACTTACGTTGTAGGTCGTAGGTTCAAACCCTGACAGGCGCTTTACTTTGTATACATTATTTCATCGCCACTGGTCTCAAAACGGTGAAGGAAAACATCGTGAGGAAACTGGCATGTCTCATGTCTCTGTCTAGAACCAAAAAATTCGAAAACATGTGACATCCTACCAACCCGCACTGGGCCCGCGTGGTGGATTACGGCCCACTCCCTCTCACAGATTGGAGGCCTGTGTCCCAGCAGTGGGAACATTATAGGCTGATTATGCTTATGCTAGGCAGAGGTGCTGCACCCACATTTCGTCAGGAATAGCATTTTTTTTAAGTCGTTAGGTATGTTCCCACATTATGCCATTACGTATAAAGTCATACAAATCGTACCATTACCTTAGAAAAGAAAACAGTGTCAATCACTCCATTCTTAAATTGTTTTAAGCCATTTGTTTGTGCTTCTGTCTGTAACAAACTCCATAAATCAGAACATTGTAATTGTTATTCCTGGATACAAGTAAGATCTGTGATTGTTTGCATGTGTGCGTACGCGCAGCTGTGTGCGGTGCGCGGGCGCCGAGTGACACGACTCAGCGAGATTGAGCTGCGGGAATCATTGAATCTTACTTATACCGAGATTATTGTGGGTTAGGAAGATCTAGACAGGGTGAGGGTTAAAAAACATCTTGCAAAGTAAAGCTGACTGAGATTAACAATAGAATCCGTAAGATTTGAAGAAAAGTTCGATAATTCCAGGATTGTGTTTGAACTTTGGCACTATTCTAAAGAACAACGCGAAAAGAAGGAAAAGTGGGAATACAGGCGTGATGTTATGTTATGTACTTCAAAATAGTATGAATTATAATAACGTAAGTAAAATCTCTCTTTAAACGAAGCAAAATGAGTGGTACCTACTTATTGTGAGGAAAACCCTGAGCGTTGTTAAGAATCGTACTGAGAGTCTATTTAAATATGAGGAATTTTTTTGGAAAAAAGAAAAATAAAATTCGGCGCATTTTTTTTCAATGGAGAATTTTAACGGATGGCTGATGGATTAATTTGCTAATTTATAATGAAAGAGTAATTTAGGTACCTACTAAAAACGAATTTTAAATAAAATAACTTAGGTACTTATTTTCTCCAATTTTATTTTTTAAAGGTGATGTTACATTTTCTGCCATAAAGTGTACGCTAATGAAAAAAAAAAGGAAAAAATTCCACGAATTGAGGAAAAATATTTTTCCTGAATATTCCCCTGATTTCTTTGGCACAAAAAATAATAGTTTATCAAATTATTGCCATATTCTATTGATCATGGCGTCGTTTTACTTGAACAATGCTTTCGTCCAGAAGTCATGTTACATTTAAACATAATAAAATCACTTACCGCCTTATTCATAAACGCTGCTTAAAGTTAAGTTATGAATTAGCAATTGTATAACCATACATTTTCGACGTTTATACGTCTCTTTAACTTTAAGAAACGTTTATGAATAAGAGGGTTAGACGTTATTTAAATAAATACGAAAGGCATGTATTTCTCTGCTATTAAGATAAGATAATAAGATATAGCTACCTTAAAAACAACTTTTTTGATGAATTATAAAGTGTGATTAATTATTTTAAAAAAAACGAGGATTGTAGATTTGTAGGTACTTCTGGACGAAAAATTCAAATCTGTTTTTATTGGTATTTGACATCACATCTTTGACAGTTCTAGATTTTAAAATAGAGATGCGTTGTAACAGATTAAACCCGATAACTGTTATCACTGTTACTGTTACAAAAAATAACAGATCCAAATATCTGTTATTAAATAACAGCCTGTTATTTTTGTACGGACGATAAATACGTATTTAAATCTCAATTGAATATCTTCTTTATCTCTTTTGGGTTAAAGTCAATAATCGTATCTATCTGTTATTAAATAACAGCATGTTACGGACGACAAATACTTAAGTAACAGCCACGGTAAGAGTCTGTGTGGGGATTGTTATAATGTATTAACAGTAAAGGCCGCGGTAACAGTGTTGAGGATCTGTTATTTTATGTAACAAGTATGGTTTATTGTTAGGTACAATTGTTATCTGTTATTTCTATCTGTTACGATACATACGCCTCACCCCTATTTTTTTTAAATGTAAACGTCACCTGTCCTACCAATCTGTCATGGCTGGCTGTCGATGGTCGTATAACGTCAAACATTTTCAGTTTATAATTAGTGCCTAAAAAATATCAGATATTATGAAAAAAAAAATGCCTTTATTGTATTTAAGGGTTTGTTTTCCAGGTTTAATAAAGTGTACATGTTATGGCCGGAGTCCCATTGAAAAATGAAACGTCTCTTTTCTTTTTATTAATTTATCTGCGGTACCTAGGCGCCCCGTTTTTGCATCAGACTTTTGTGATATGCTATATAGTTTCTGCTTACCCCCATGGCGAAGAAGGCGTGAGTTTATGTAGGTAAAACTCTCTGTAACCAGCTGACTTATTTACAGAAATACCTAGTAAAAATATTAAATGAATCGCTCTACAAATCTCAATTCACACATTTTCGTAAGCTAAATGTGAATGAAACAATTTACGTCGACCTTCCAAACAAAATTATTGTGCGCGTGATCACCCATGCCAAGTCTATCCATTCAGCGTCGAGGTGTTGAGAGATTCATTCTACCGATGACGAATTGTGCTGAGATCTTCGGGAGTAAACATTGGAACTACTGTGTTGAGAGGGTGACCGCGATGTGTGTTGGTTGTGGGGATAAAATTATATTATTTGGGGACAGATTAAGATGAAACCTAATCGATAGAACATTTTGTAGAATAATTTCATGAAAATCGTGGTTTTCTAGCAAAAATCTTTTAGATAATATTTTATTATTTTATCTTAGTAAAAAATGTTATGATTTTTTTTTTTGGAATAGAAATGTTCTAGCAGACTTTTCGTAACTAATGAAATGTAGGTAATTAGGTAGGTACTGTTCTTTTGTTCTGTTTTTTTAATAGCCCGTAAAAAAGAAGAAAATTTATGAACATTTTCTGTTTGTGCAGTGCAAAAGTTTTGATGTTTGTAATGAAGTCAGATCAATAATCTGAATACAACATCGAGTTTTTGAATAATTGTAGTGAAATATAGTGTTTACATAACTAATAATTATTATTATAAATGCGAAAGTGAGTTTGTTTGTTTGTTACGCTTTCACGCTAAAACGGCTGAATAGATTTTGATGAAATTTCGAAATTTCATCCAAATCTGACCATGACCTGGAATAGGACAGGATACTTTTATCCCGATATTCCCACGGGATCGAGATTTACGTGGGTGAAATCGCAAGGTGCTGCTAGTACAGTAGTAGTTTAAAACAGGACAGTCCCACCATCTCCCAAACCCATACTCACCAAATGCTCCCGCGCACGAATCTTGATTTAAATCCAGCAACAAAATATGTACTGTTTTACTCCTAACCAATGACGGATTTATTTGACCAAACTGCTTGATTCTCAGCATTTTGGCTGTATAACTTTTTAACACATAAATATTTAGAATAGTGCGCGGCTACCAGTTGGTGTATAAGGTGTATCGATAATATTGTTTCGCTTTGGACAGAATTAGTTATGGTATGGCCGTGTTGAAGTTTTATGAGTTATGTTAGAGCTGATGATGGGTTTATGGGTCGGGAGATTGTATATGAGACTAGAGAGATTTTCTTGTAAAAAAAATCTAGGTGCTTGGGAGATAGGTGTCAATCATTTAGGATCTGAATGGTGTCAATCATTCATGAAGTCGTACCTAATTATTTTTCTGTTAGAATTGATTTATTTTCCAGTTGGCAAACATGTTGACTGACGGGCCACCAGTGTACATAGTTAGATTAATAAATGAATTGAATTGATGTAAAGGCGTTATTATCAAAACTTATCTTGACTACTGAAATCCAAGTAGATTGACGATATTTTGCCAAGTTTCTCGACAAAGTGGTCCTTGTTGTTTCACCTGCAATTCGACGAAAAGGAACAGCAATGGTGTATCAGATGAATCCTTTCCGAGTTCAGTTGAGTTTCAGTGAGGTGGTAGGTTTTGTGGGTGTTTCTAGGTAGCTTTTAGTTTTTACAGCTGGCATTACATATTTTATTTCCTCTATTGGTACTTGCAGTGACATCCGACATCTAGCACAACATAAAAGGATCTATATTTACCAGATGCAACTTAACAGATATTTAAATAGTTTCAGGTAACCACCAAAATAACCAAAATTCTGTGTAAGTCTTCTGCCGCGCTGGTAAGCTAGGGTAACAAAGAGACGTGGAGCGTCGCATAATATCAGGCAGTGGGATCGCGCCTAACTCACTCTTAAACACAGCACTATAAATACGGACACTAAATACCTGCTGGAACTTAAGGGGAAGGTGCTGCTAATTACTGGTATTTTTTTTAACGAAACTTTTTGTAGGTACAGTATAACAATTTTTTTTATGTCCCGCAGCAGTGCAGACCTGACGCTCTCAATTGACTACCGATCGAGAGCGTCCGGTCTGCTCCAAGTGCAATGGAAACTGATAGAAATCCGAGGACTGACGAAACACGAAGTTTGCCGAGCGACATAAATTAAGAAAATAGTTCTTACTGTAGTTACTTACATAAAAATACAGCACTGATTTATGTCATCATGAAAGAAATGTCATCTAAATGAGCAAGAGCAAAAACGAATGCGTTTTTTATGGTAAAGGTAAGACTGATGCTATCCAGACTGTCGCAGATAGACCAGTCTGTCCTGTGTTTTGTCTGTCCAGACAGTGGCTTCAGGCAGTATAACAATTATCGATATCTGACTAATGGCATTTTTTTATATTAATATTTTGAACGGTCAGCCTAGCCGGTCACCCCTTACTACAAAACCAAAGGATCGTCTTTCTAGTGAATTATCATCCACTGTATTTTTTTTAATCTCCACTTTTAACCCCCCTCTTGGTCAGCACAGCCCCTTAACTATGCGGTGAGCAGAAGGCAAGTATACACAAAAACTGCAAGTGTGTGTCTGTTTACGAGGCTCGCATGGCTGCGGTGGCCGGCAGAATTATAAGAGGTTTAGTGTATACTACTAAACAGATATTAAACTACCTTTATACTTGGAGATTTTGCCCGAATTTGGTTGAAGTATTGTGTTGCATTCGATTTTTATTTTTAGGAGCGGAGCAAATTTCTTTTTGCTAGATCAATGGTGATTACTGTTATTGACAATTCCGTATAAAGTATCAAAGGAAAAGTGCATTTTTTGGTTACTCCATCTAACATGAAATGCACCACTTGGGCAACGCAAATACTACTTAAACAGAACTAACTTGTAGGTCCTCTATTTTAATGAATGTTATCATATCCAGAGAAATACATAGTTACAGATAACTTAATTTAATTTATATAAGAAAGATGCAGGATTGCATTAACAAATTAAGGTTGTCGTACACCGAATCAGTCACTAATTTATAAGAGCAGTTGGTCTTAAACACCTGCACTTGTATTTGCTAAAGTAACTAATTATGGTAAAAATTGGAATATCAGAATAATAATAATATTATTTGAGAAAATATCGCCCAAGAAGAAACCAGAAAGACTATAAAAAACGACAAAACCTTAGAGATAAAAGTTGAGATGTCTCATCATCATCATTTCAGTCGAAAGACGTCCACTGCTGGACGTTGGCCTCTCGCAAGCACCGCCACTTCGACCTGTTCCGTGCTTCGCATCCAGCGGATTCCTGCGGCCTTCACCAGGTCATCGCTCCACCTTGTGGAGGGCCTTTCAGAGCTACGTCTCTTGGTACGAGGTGAGATGTCTCACAAGCCTATTTTTTTGAGTTGATGTCATCAAATAGCTTCTCCCACTCTGGGCGGAGCGGAAGGGCGTGTCAGACTTTTACTGACTTAAACCCACCCGTGTTCCTTCAGTTGCCTGTTGCCAGGGTCCGCAATCCTGGCTGTCTCACAAGCCTCAAATTACACCAGCACCCTGGAACAGAAGAACAAGGCACTGTTGGTTGGCAGCACATAAGGTTCAGCAGAAGCATTACTGACGCACAGGCTCCTCCACCCAAAACTCCATCTCCACCAACCAAAACAAAAACAACACAAGTTTAACAACCAGTTCTTAAAACCCCCAAAAACCTTAGTGGGACAGTTAAAAGCTAATGTTATTAGAAGCATGTTAGGGCGCGCGCACACTGGCGCGTTGTCGCGGTGATGTACGCGACCGAGCCCCCGTAAACATGCTCCACCTGGCTTTGCTAACGCTACCTACATGGTCAGTGTAGGGGTAGCAAATAAGGAAGCAGGAAAAACAGTTACGGTTCTTGACAAAATTTTAAATAATATTTTCTTACGTAGTTTTTATTACATAACAAAGGCAATAAAATAATATTGCATTTTACCTATTAAGGTAATCTTAAACGTTCTGTTATGTCGAACATAATAATTATTATTATGACTAAACAAATCCTTAAACATTTTACTAGTTCGATTGAAAAAAATACTAGCCTTATTTTTTTTGGTAAGTCCCCGGTTATTCAATTTCTGTATATTCAATATAATTTGTAGCTATAAAATATCCCTCTTTATCATCCATCAAACATTATTTTAACACACTATAATATATACTAATTTATTTCTAAACTTTTTTACTAACCGTACGAGGATCTGCACCTCGCCCGGTATCGGAGATATCAAAAAGCTTACGCCGAGTTAGGGCACTCGATTAAAGCCAGCCTTGTTTGCATCGCCGCTGAATGTGCTGACCCTACCACTACCACTTGAGCTGTTTTATGGTAATTAAAATTTTTGTTAACGATCCTTATTGTTTTGCTTACTGTACTTTTTGGGTTTACAGTCGTGAGATGTGTTGCTTTCGTTAGTGTTTTAGCTATAGAAGTAAGCAGAAAAGGAGGTGAGATTAAAAAAACTTTTCTTAACTCTCAGCCGTTGAAAGAAACTGAAGGACTGAAAAATAATTAAGTTGCGTGACTTGAATACACAAAAAGTGATTTTTATTTTCACACACTAAAGTTATAGCATTAAAAATCTAGACGCATATACTATGACGTCACTGACCTCAAAAAGCAGAACAAAACACGACTCAAATAATAAAACATCAAACATCAACATTGAAATAATAAATCTGCGCGTCCATTCCCCCCTCTCCCCCCACCCCCACCCCCCTCAGGCTCAAGGAGGCATCCATGAATGCTGTCAGGGCATGATGGACGGCCGAGCATAAAACTGACGAGACGACTACCCACGGTACGAAATGGCTCTACGGAGCCCAGTATATCACTTTTATTACATGCCATCTTCATTTTCATATTTCATATTTGCATTTCTGTAGCACCCCCCCACCCTAGGTCGTCTCCCCCCCGTTTTAAGCGTTTCGCACGTTTTTCTATGTAATCGCTCGCTTTGTGTGTGTGACGTAGTGGGCAACGCGTCAAAGGAAAGTTTTTATGGCGTTATGTTGGCTAAATGTATTGTGAGGTTTATGGTTCCGTATGTAAATAAATAGAACTCTCTTTCTTTGTTCTTTCTGTTTTTAGTGATTCTTTTTAGAGATGGAAAGAAAATGGAACAATGATGGTGAAAATTGTAGTTTTAAGTTATGTTATACTTGTATGTATCCTAGATAGGTTCCTTTGTATATTTAAAGACTTTAGTTGAAATATTTCATATGCAATTTAAATCACAGGGCGTTATAAACCCGGCACACACCAGTGAAGCAGTTATAGTGAATTGTAGAGAGAATGGATCGTTGGATTGAACAGAAATAAATATGACAAGTAATAGTGTAATCGTGTCATTTTGGTGCGAGCTTGGCAAGCCAACCGATACAGGCTGACGAGTCATTTAGCTGACCACAACTTAGATTGCCAAAACCACCGAATAATTTGCTAGTAAACCTTTGGTCTAGTATTTAGTAACAAAGCTACTGAGTTTGGAGTCCTTAATCCTTACATAATATATATTATAAAACAAAGTCCTCCGCCGTGTCTGTCTGTCGTCCTGTACGCGATAAACTCAAAAATTACTACACCGATTTTCATGCTGTTTTCACCAATGGATAGAGTGGTTCTCGAGTAAGGTTTTAGTATATAATAACCGACATCCACGCGGGTGAATTCGCGGGTATCAGCTAGTTCGATTATAAAGTTGAAGATCTCACTATTACTTTTCAACTTAGACAATTTTAGCTGTCTGGAATTAGTAACTAATTAATAATTCGGTAAATGGATAGTTGTTTCTTAGTATTTTGAACCTATTGCCGGAAAATACGAGTTTACAATAGCATACGATCTGATAATCATGCTGGCATACAAATAAAAAAAAAAACGTGTATTCATTTTCGCACACTGCGGAACCCTAACAAGCTAAGTCAAGGAAATGTATAACAAAGTTGAGGGCATGTTGTGACGTGTTCTTTAGCGGACCCCGGCTAAGCTGCTTAGTTTACGTTCCTGTGTACACGGTTTTTTTAAAACATGTTATAACTTTTTGTAAAGATATTGGGAATGAAATTGCAAAAAACTGCATCAATTCTCTTTTTATGTCGATTGATGAGTGCAGTAAGTTGGTGAGTGCTGAGCAATTTCATTAGTACTGGTTTTGTGAGGTATCTGGCAAAGAAAGGACCTTTAGTCCGGTGTTATAAAGACAAGAAAGAGTTAGCGTTAGGGTATAAACCTACATTCCGTAGTTTTGACGAGATTTAAACCCTGAAGCCTAATAATATTTGTTTAATACAACCGTAAAATACAATAGACGTTGATATATTTAGTAACCTATTCAGCTTAACTATTCTTCAAGAGTCCGAAAAACCCTTTAAGAAATCGACACGTGTTTCACCTCTCAACGTGGAATCCTCAGGATGACGATTGATCAATTGCAAATCAGAACGCGACGTGTTACCACACCGAGCGCTGGACGCAAAGTCTTCTCGTTCTTTGCGTCCAGCGCTCGGCAATGGCGCTTTGCAATTGGTCAATCGTCATCCTGAGGATGCCTCGTTGAGAGGTGAAACACGTGTCGATTTCTTACAGGGTTTTTCGGACTCTTGAAGAATAGTTAAGCGGAATAGGTTACTAAATATATCAACGTCTATTGTATTTTATAATGGATTTCCGCACGGTCACGCCTGCATCAATTAACTAATACAACCGTATTTGAAAGACCATGCTAACGACACAATACCTACAATGCCAATCTTTTTAAGATCTACAATTAATGATACACATACAAAACAAGCATAGATGAAGATTACCACAATAATAAAAAACTTTTTACAACAAAAAAAACAACCGACTTCCAATAAAAAAAACACTTAAAAGCGAGAAATAAGTTTAATTTCGGTAAAGTCGGTGGCAAAAAACTCCATCTAAAATGTTGTGGTACTTGTATTTTTTTAGAAGGCTTATTAGATTATCATTATGTGAATATATATTGCAGTTCCGATAATATAACTTACATACTTAGGTGTCGAATTAATAACCTCCTTTTATTTTAAAGTCGGTTAAAAAAAGGGCATTTTCATCAAAATTCAAAAAAATTCAAAATTCATTTATTAGTGTGATTTTTGGTACATTTTACAATGAGATCTTAATAATAAATAATTTGTTCCTCAAAAATCTACCTTAAAGGTGTACACTTTTTCTATTAATTATTATAAAAAAGAATAGTCAACATATTAAAATAAAATAATTACAATGAAACACAACATAAATTAAGAAAGAAAAAAAAAAAAAAAACATTAACAATTGAGTTTAAATACTGAATGGAATTATTGATGTCAAATTGTTGTTGATTTGTCAAAAAAATTTAATAAATATGAATGTCAAATATCTTACATTTTATCAATAAGGAATTCGTCAATAGTATAGTAACATTTTTCCAATAGGTAATAAATGTCTTAATTTGTTTTTAAATTGAATAATATTTAAGTCCTTTATTCCATTTGGTAATTTATTAAATATTTTTGGGGCCATGCAAAGTATGCTTTTGTGCATCAAGGCGGTCTTTGATGGCCGAACGCATAATTCATGTCTATAAACTTGTCTAATCATTTTATAGCGATGTTCAGATGCTTTTCTGAATAGATGCATGTTCTTTTTATCATCGCCTCCATTATCATTAAAAAACAATCAACAATCGCAACTCATAACATCGCAGTCAATATCACCTCGTATATTTTTACCAGTATAGGCGTTCTCCCGTCACCACACACAAAGACGTAGCCATAACTCCTTCCAGCACACGGTGAACAATACTGGAATTAATGACCTGATCCGCCCAGTGGGCCCAGATGTTTTTCACTCATTGTTTATGGGATAGAAGTTGGGCTGATCAGGTTTATTGGGTAGGCAGATGATGTTTGTATTGTTGTATGAGTGATAGATATGTTAGCTTGTTTGCTTGGAAAAATCTACAATGGTAAAATTATTAGGTAGAGGACAAAATCTTATAAACAATATACCATAATCTTCATCATCTGCCTAGCCTTTTCCCAACTATGTTGGGATCGGCTTCCAGTCTAACCGGGTGCAGCTGAATACTTTACTTTTCATGGAGCGACTGCCTATCTGAACTCCACAACCCAGTAACTGGGTAATAAGGTACCCCTTGGTAAGACTGGTTTTCAGACTTTCGAGCTTCTGACGACCCGTAACTACTGTAAAAGATCCACGAATGACAGCCGGGACTTACGGCTTAACGTGCTTTCCGAGTTACGTGAGGTAACGTCAAATAGAGTCGTAGGCCATCACTTAGAGTAGCTCGTCGTCCGATAAGGACAAGGCCCGGGTCGATGGCGCGTCGTGTTCCACGCGCGCCTCAAAGAGATGTCAGTACACCTGACGGGGTCCGTTAGGACCGATGCCTGCCAGGGTTGCGGAATAGCCCGAAAGGGATACCGGGACCCTGGCAACAGGCAACTGAAGGAACACGGGTGGGTTTTAGTCAGTAAGAGTCTGACACGCCCTTTCGCCTTTCGCTCCGCCCAGAGCGGGAGAAGTCATTCGATGATATCCCACCCAAAAAAAAAAAAAAGGCCTTCACTTAGATATAACAACGTACAATGACTTTGAAAACACCAAGACATACTTAACATCTTTTCTTTAGGCACCGATTTCTTACCTATACTTAAATAAACTTAGATGCATCAAAAATATTTAACTACAAGTTTGATGACGTAACAAATCCTAGAACTGGCTAAAATGAATGTGACAACCGTTAACATGTGTGTGTGTTTATAATAAGGGTGTGTGTGTATGCCCCAACTCCATCCGTGTATGTACAGACAACAAAATTATAAAAGGGTAAATAAAACAGAAAGCTTACACAAGTCATAAATTTGATTTATAGAGATTAAAAAAGGCGCTTTAGAAACGGCTCGAACGAAAATTTTCGGTGGGACGAATCGGGAGACGAGTGTAGCGGCAGCAGAAACAATTTGGAAGCTGTCAGTGTGGGATTTTGTTTAAAGGCTTGTAATCAAACCTTTGACTAAGAATATTGTATTGTGTTAACAAAGTGAACTAGTATTTTAGGAATTAAATTTTAATTATGAAGTTTTTAAAATAACTTAATATCTCCAAATGACTAAAAGATAAAATTTACTGAAAATAGGTAGGTGATGTATTTGAAATCTTTTTTACACTCTGGGATATCTAAGAAAATAACATTCTTTTGAATTACAAAAAACATCCAAAAAATAAATAGGTAATTTAAATAAATAAATGAATAGGTATTTAGATTTAATTTCCAAAAAATAAAATACAGTAACACATTTCCCATTTCTGCACACCGTACTCATGTCAGCGCAGTGTCGATGTTCGGGGCCGTCAGAGGGGGCGCCGTAAGAAAATTTACAGGCACCGCCGTATTTCACCCCCGCCTTTTTTGTTAATCTACCCTCCTAATGCGTCGCTTTGTTTACCTGCTGACCGTACATAGTGTCCTTAGTTAACGTGTTCAGATGGAATTATTACGCCTATTTCGTTGAGGTGTTCTTTTGTTTGAGGGGTGAGTAGAAAGCTAGGTGGCGATTATGGGATCTTGGGTGTTTAGGTGTGCATTTTGTGAATAGATGATTATAAGAGAAAATCTAATGCAGTTGAGAATAATAACACTAGTTATTTGAAGCATAAAAGATTTTAAGAAAGGGTGAGAGAATATTTTTGGATACAGAAGTATGGGAAAAGTGAAAATTACGTTTCTGAACTAGACACAATCAGATTGTATCTGATGTTCTCATCATCATCATCATCATTTCAGCCGAAAGATGTCCACTGCTGGACATAGGCCTACCCCAAGCACCGCCACTTACCGATTCTGTGCTTCTCCCATCCAGCTCATGTTCTGATGTTCTCATATCAGTAGATTTTTCTACGACTCTCACTGTTGGGAACTTAATCGACACCATTTAAAGTTACAGTCATTTAATTTTTGCATTATATATTATTGTTTTAAACTAGATGAAGTCGGCGTTTCCTATCTGAAACTCTCTCTCTCTCTCTCTTTCTTCTTTCTCTGGGAAGAAAAGCCGAAACAAACTCAGAGATTACAGTCTCTTTTAAAGTCCAGACATAATCTTGATCAGACCATGTGAAGACCATGTAGATTGTTGTCTAAAATGGTCTTTTGAGGAAATAACCACACCGATTGAGTGGACCTATCAAGTCAGTGCACGCATTTGTCAGTAATCGTGCAGCTCATAGTAATCATGCATTGTCTTTTTTGGTTTTGTTTGAAAGGTGACTTGATCGAGAGTGTTTTTAGCTATAAAAAAATAAAATAAACGTTTATTAGATGATTTGTTTTTGTCGAGGGTTTTTTAAATTTTGTTACTCTCGGTGTTGGTCTACTTATGACTTTCTTTGAATATACATTTGGACTGCAATTGCGTAACCCATAAGCTCGCAAAGCAATCTCTTTGGTCTCGGTAAGAACACTATGTCCGATGCCATCTTTTATTCCTCAATAGAATAGTTAAATGATCCAATTCCCAATCTTGTCCTATATAACGTTTGCAAATGAGCGTCGCAGTTGAAAGTTGTGCAATACAGAGATACAGCAACTTATGAGTACGGACCGAGCTTAGTTTTCGATTTGGCAAGCAACGGGGCAATATTGTTCGGTTCGCGAGCCATTCCTACAGTATGTTTAGCGTTTTTATTAGTTATATGATTTTCGAAATATTGGCTTGTGTGCTGTTGAGAATGGCTGTTGTTTTTATTTTTGATGTGGTATTGGGTCAGTGAGGCGCATAGATAGATAGATACATAGATAGATAAAATGTTTATTTGGTGCACACAAAAAACATAGCGCAACATACAAAAGCACGGTTAAATAATAACTAATTACATAAATAAATAGCTATAAGGTGCCAATATGCAAAAAAAAAACAATAAAGGGAAACAAGACACTGTGACGACAATACAGGGTGTAAGGGTAAACACCGTTGTCACTCAAACCATGGGTACCTAGTTGACTTAAATATAAAAATAAATGACCTAGTAACAAAAAAACGTCATTTTCATAAAAAGATTTTAAAAAGTTTATATCTGACACCATGCTCGCTAGCGAAACAGCTGACTGAGTGAGGGTCGCACTCACGGCCGGTCAGGTCACGTCCCGCGCCCCCCACTCGTGTTGAGACGCAAGTTCGTTGCCCTAGCGCTCTAAGGTGAAAGGATGAAATAATCTTGGGGTAAAATGTAGACTTTCTTTAAAAAAAAAAGTCATTTTCTATTGATTTTACGTTCTATTAATGAATCCAAACCACTGGTTTCAAGGATAATGGTAACACCCTGTATTGTCTATGTCACACTTAAAAAAATGAAACATACAACAAGTGCGGTGTATATCATAGAGTCAATCACGCTATTCGTTGATAGTTTGTTTGACTTGAAATGACAAGAAGTTAATAGTTTTCTTAACTTCTCATAAATCGAATTATCGAGAGAAAATAGGTCTAAATATTGTACCTTGGAAAATAACGAAGTGTTATTTGAGTGAAAACCCCAAAAAAAAATTGAAAAATTGGTATATCTACTTGGATACCTTTTTTTTTTTTTTTTTTTTTTTGGGTGGGAAATCATCATATGACTTCTCCCGCTCTGGGCGGAGCGGAAGGGCGTGTCAGACTCTTACTGACTAAAACCCACCCGTGTTCCTTCGGTTGCCTGTTGCCAGGGTCCCGGTATCCCTTTCGGACTATTCCGCAACCCTGGCAGGCATCGGTCCTAACGGACCCCGTCAGGTGTGCTGACATCTCTTTGAGGCGCGCGTGGAACACGACGCGCCATCGACCTGGGCCTGGTCCTTATCGGACGGCGAGCTGCCCATTGCTCGCCGTCCGCAAGCCCACGCCTATGGTGGCCGGGAATCCGCCTGGGATTCCCGACGCCCAGGGTGTCTCCAGCGGCGGCGGTTAGGGGCGTGAGGGCGCAGGCTTTGCCTCTCCCTCACGCGTTCCGCCTCCTCCTTCGCGAGCATCACTGCTTCGCAGAAGGAGGTGACCGCCTCCCATGCCCTCTCGCTCCGTACCATGGCCTGGACCAGGGCCGGACGCGAGAGGTCAGTGCCGCCAATCGCCTCCACGAGGACACGGCGGTGCTCCGCCCAAGCAGGGCACACCTCCACCGTATGCTCCACCGTGTCCTCCGGACGATCCGCACAGTGGTGACACCCAGGCGTTTCCTCCCGCCTAATCCTGCACAGGTACCTCCCGAAGCTGCCATGTCCGGTGAGGACCTGTGTCAGGCGGAAGGTGAGGACGCCGTGGCGCCTCTCCAGCCACTCCTCAAAGAGGGGACTTATCGCCGCAATTGTGGCGTGCCCAGCACTGGGTTGCGACAATCGCACTCTCCATGCCGCCATGAGATCCTGCCGGAGCTCTCTCCGCTGTGCCGCGATTTCTCACGGCAGCGGAGTTACGCCCCGGCGCTTCATCTCCTCGCGCCACTCCCAAATGTGCGCGAGGACCTTCGCCTCCAGATCCCATGGCGGTAATCCGGCAAGGAGGCTCGCCGCCTCACGAGAGACCGTCCGGTATCCCCGGGCCAGCCGAATGGCCATGACCCTTTGGGACGCGTTCAACCGGCGGGCTGGCCGCAGCCTAATGGAACGCGCCCACACCGGTGCCCCGTAAAGGGCCATGGACCGCACGACCCCCGCGTAGAGCCTCCGGCAGGAGGCGTTTGGCCCCCCAAGATTGGGCAGGAGCCGCCCCAAGGCGGCCCCGGCCCGGTCCAGCCTGGGAGCCAAACGACGGAAGTGCTCCACGAAGTTCCACCGGCTGTCGAGGACGAGTCCTAGATACTTCATCGTCGACTCGACGCCGATGTGAACCCCTCCTACCGTGATTTGGGAACCCAACAGTGGCGCGTTCCGAGGGCCATGAAAACACATGACCTCGGACTTGTGCAAGGCCACCTCGAGTCCCAATTGCCGGATTCTATTGACGATTGTCGCAACCCCGCGTGTCGCGAGTTCGGCCGCCGCCTGGTGCGACCTCCCTTGCGCCAGGACCAGCGTGTCGTCAGCGTAGCAAACTACGCTGACGCCGCTAGGGAGGTCGGCGCGCAGCACCCAGTCGTATCCGATGTCCCACAGATGCGGCCCTAGGACCGATCCCTGTGGGACACCGCACGACATCTCTCGCCGGTTCCACACTCCCTGGTGACCGGGGTAGATGACGGCCCTGTCCGTCAAATAGGCCTCGACCACACGACAGAGGTAGGTCGGCATCCAGTGGTACCGGAGTGCCTCCCTTATGCAACTCCAGGGCAGGGTATTGAAGGCATTGGCGATGTCTAGAGACACCGCCAAGACGACCCCACCCCGGGCCACAGCATCCCCCGTCGTGAGAGCCCGTACGCGCATGATGGCGTCCACCGTAGAGCGCCCTCTGCGGAAACCAAACTGGCTCTCCGCCAAATCCGGCCCCACCCGCATCAATCGCCCGACGAGGCGGTTGGCAATTACTCTTTCAAAGAGCTTGCCCACCTCGTCGAGCAGCACGATGGGCCGATAAGCGGACGGAGAGTCCGCAGGGCGCCCCGGCTTCTTTATGAGGACCAGTTTCCCCGTCTTCCAACGAAGTGGGAACTGGCCCCTCTCCATGCATGCGCTCAGGAGACCCCTTAGTCGAGGCCCGAGAGCCTCCATGGCCAGGACCCAGGCCTTCCCAGGTAAGCCGTCGGGTCCTGGGGCGGTATTCTTGGCATTCAGCCTTCGTACCGCCACTCTCATTTCTGCCTCGGTCACCTCCGGAGCATCGTCGTCGTCGTCGGCAGTGTGGTCCGCATCGAGCACCGCATTAGGCGGAGCCATGAGCGGGGAGGTATGTTCCCCTCTCGAAGGGAACAGAGCGCTCACCACGTCCTCCACAAGCTGAGGCCGGAGACTCTGCGTCAGCGGGGGAGCCCATGGGCGGAGTTTCTCCCGCACCATCTTGTATGGGCGTCCCCACGGATCTGCGTTCAGAGTCTCCAGCGTTTCCTCACGGGCCAGTGCCCTGGCCCGCAGGATCTCCTCCTGGAGGGCGGTCTTCGCCGCTCTGTACCCCTTGTACAGCTCCGCCTGAATGGCTTCCGTATCCGGAGGGCGGATACGGAGCCTGCGGTGCCTGGCGTACCGGCGTCGCGCAGCAACGCACGCATGGCGCAGAGCCGTCAACTGCTGCGACCACCAGCTCACCTGACGCGAAGCACATCCGGGCTGGACACGGGGCATTGCCACGTCACAAATATTGGACATGGCCTCCCGGAACCACTCCGCCTCGTCGTTGATGTCGGCAGGCCTGTCCGGTGATGACACCCAGGCCTGCACGATCGAGGCTTCCAGGAGAAGCTCCCGGTCCAGCTGCTTCAGCGCCCACCGCGGACCACTCGGGGCCTGTCGGACCGGTGCGCTCGAGGACTGGGCGGAGACGTCAAACCGGATATACCGGTGGTCGGAATACGTCTCCACCCCCTCCATGACGCGCCAGTCAATGACACGCGGAGACAGAGCGGGGCTGGCGAACGAGATGTCCACCACCGACTCACCCCGCATCCGCACACACGTGGGGACAGAACCCCGGTTTAGGACGACCAGGCCTGTCTCCAGAGCCCAGTCCTCCACCATCCTGCCCCGCGTGTCCGTATACCGGGAACCCCAAGCCATATTCTTGGCATTGAAGTCCCCGAGGACGAGCACGGGGAGGGAACGGAACCCGACGACGACGACTTTCAACTCCGCAAGGGAGTTGTGGAACTCGGCGAGAGTTCGGTTCGGGGAGAAGTACACCCCTACCACTACAATCTCCCCGAACCGTGCTGCCACGCAACCCCGTCCTCTCTTGACAGCCTCGAGGGACGGGGTACCGGCGGCGGCCGACGAAATGAGAGTCACTGAGCCGCTCAGGTCCTCCACCCAGTCATCCCTGGGCGGGACAAAGTACGGCTCAGCAACCACGGCGATATTAATCGACCACTGCGCCATGCTCTGGAGCAAAAGATCCTGAGCGGTGGCGCAGTGGTTGATGTTCGCCTGGAGGAGGCGAAATGGGGCCATTATTGGCACTCCATTTCAACCCCCTCCCGAGACCCATGCGAGGGCCCTGCCGCAGCGGCAGCGGCGGTGACGACGACGGTGGTGGAGGCGGCAGCGGCGGTGGCGGTGGCGGCGGCTGCGGCGGTGGCGGTGGCGGCGGCTGCGGCGGTGACGGCAGTGGTGGCGGTGGTGGCGGAGGGCTTGACCCTGCCCCTGGCTTTGCCAGGCTTCGGTGGAGCGCAGGCCTTACTCCCAATCCGGTGGTCGGCCGGCTTGCCTGCCGCCGCACATACGACGCAGTGCGGCGTGGCCTTGCACGTGCCGGCCTTGTGACCGGGCTGACCGCAGCGGTAGCAGGCATCGCTGCGGTCAACCTCGGAGGTGCATTTCGCTCCCACGTGGTCACCCACATGGCAGCGGAAGCACCTCCGAGGTCTGGGTTCCAGCAGTTTGACCTGCGCAGAAACCCAGCCCACCAATAGCCGTTGGCCCTCCCCAGCTATTTTCTTGGCCGCCGCCACGGGGCAGCTAACCGTAACGGCTTGCATACCCCTGTAGTCAGGACCGATGGTGCCCACCTTAACCTGCTCGGCAGAGCACCCCCCAGTCCCGACGACGGCGGCCACCACCTGTGCCTTCGTCACCGAGTCGTCCAAGCCCTGGATACGCATTTCAGCGCACTTAGTGGGCCTGGACACTCGGGCCTCGTCAGCGTTTAGGGACGCCCTGAGCTTTTCAGCCAGGGCGTCAGCGGCCGGGCCACCAGCCGAACCGGGGAACTCCAGCATCCGAGCCCCTGTGGCAGCAATCCTCAGTCGGATGCCACTGGCCGCACCGAGTTCCCCAAGGTCAACCACCTCCGCCACTTTGGCGAAGACATCCTTATAGGACACGCCCTTCTTTGCCGCTTCCGGCTGTAGCGTGACCACTACAGCTGCGGACTTCGGGGCGTGGAGCCTTTCGCTCTTTGCGCCGCTGCCGCCTTGCTTTCTTTTTGTTGGCCGCCCTTGCCTTCTTACGCGCCCTCCTCTTCTCCCCAACCACTTGCCATTCGGCATCGGCTGGGGGGGATATAGGAGCTGCGGGTGCGGTCGAAGGTGGTGGGGGCCGACGTTTAGCCACCTTGGCTAAACGGGCCGGGGCCGGAGCCGGGGCCGGGGCCGGGGCCGGGGCCGGGGCCGGGGCCGGGGCCGGGGCCAGGGCCGGGGCCGAAGCCGGGGCTGAGGCCGAGGCCCGAGCCGGCGCCTGCTTAGCAGCCCCGCCCTTCTTTGCCGCCCCGCCTTTTTTCTGCCCCGACGAGGCTTTAGCCTCAGCAGAACCGGCGGCGACGACGGCATATGTCGCCTCCTTCTGCTGGCCGGAGGCCGGCTGTCTTGCCGTCAAGGGGGGGCGCAGGACGATGGCCTCAAGGGTGGAGAATCTTCTCCGCATTTCGGCCATCTCCCGCTGCACCAGGGACAGAACCCGGTCCCCAGCAGCATCAGACACGGGCCGTCCCGGCCCAAGCTGCTCCCCCCTCTGCGGCACCTCCCGGGGGCCGGCTCCTCGGAGCAGAGCCAGTTCCGCTCGGAGCTCCGCGTTCTCCTTTTGGAGGAGCTCCATTGCGGCCGTCAGGCGTGCGACCTCCGCCCGCATCTCGGACACTCCGTCCGACGGAGACCCTCTGCGGGAGGCCTCCGCTGCCGCCATTATGGAGGCCGTGGCCTCTGCTATGGCCTTGTCTTTCGAGGTCTTCAACCTCTTCAAGGCCACATTGTTTATGGCAGAGACCACGACCTCTGCGAGGTTAGCTGAGCCCTGCGTATTGGGGCCACCAGTGGCGCCCGGCCCACCACCCGTTACCTCCCCGGGACCCGCGGCCCGCTGATTCAGCCCGGCTGGGCTATCTAGGCCCGCATCTCCGGCCTCCTTCTCCTTCGTGGCGAGCCCTCTACCCGCCCCCTTCACGCGGGTTCCACCCCTGCGGCCGGAGTGGATCTTCCTCCGGCTCGTGGTTTCCTCGTCCGAGGATGACCCCGTCTTGGGGCGCTTCCGGAAGAACTTTCTCCCGGAAGGCCCCACTACGACCACTTCCCGCTCTACGCTCGTGCACGAGCTAGAGCTCGATGCCGCGTCGGACTCCGACCGCGCATCACCTCCTTCCTCTCCCTTTCTCTCTCCCTGTCTCTCATCGTTTTGTTTAAATGTATTATCCATGTTGTTCCCACGAGTATATACATGTTTTACTTGCTCAAAATTCTGTGGTTCGCACTAGCGACTGATTCCATAGCTACCCATCAGCCAAGCTATCAACCTCCCTCACGGTGCGCCGCCGCTTGGAGGTTTAGGGTAATTTTTTATAGAGGATTTCTTCCTCGCGGCCCGGGCGGTTAAGCCAAGACCCTCGACCCCCGTCAAATGCCAGAGACATGACCTTGACAGTCTTCGGGGCTACGAGACCAACGGTGGCAGAAGGAAGGACTTCCTCCTGCCTGCCCGACGGCAGGGTAAGTGCACGCCGGGCCCGCTCAGACGCTGCTAAACGTGTACTCCTCCGAGTACACATTAGAGCGTCCCACCGACAGGATATTGGCATACGGGCAATGCCTCTCCACTAGGTACTGTGCGTCTAACACACAGCACCCAATGGAGAAACATTGCCCGCACCCCAGGGTGCACCGTCCCAGAGACTGGCCTTCCCCACGGACGTATCCGTAAAGGAACTCCAGCCCCCGGGCACTCGGGGAGGTTTCCTGTCCACGCACCCCTCTACTTGGATACCTAAGAACGGATTTCTTAGTTTTTATTAACCGACAGTGATAATCCTGTGTCTAAGCCTGTGTAATCTACGAGAACGTTTAAGCAGTTCGGCAGATGTTTTCTCATGAAAACACTAACATTATGATATAAAAGAAAAAAAAAATTGAGAAGACCATTCCATACGATCCGTTCCTGCTCTGCGGGTCCACTCTGACCAATTATTCAAATACATATACAATGTTTTAAGTGTCATTTCATCCTTTGACAGGAGCTGATCCACTTTCCATCCATCACTCCCAGCCCTCAGGTCTAGACTTAATGCTATCACCTTTAACGACCATCCACTTGCCCATTTTAACCCTTCGACTGGTCATATAATTGGTTCAATGAGGGGAGACCGGGTTATTTCATAATCTACGGCACTCCCCCCGGTCCCCCCGCTCCCCCCGCTGCAGACGGATCAACGCTGCACAATCCCGGCGATAGAATTTTATGAGACCCCCGGATGCAGCGTGGTAAGCAGTAGTCATAAATAGTTGCGAGTGTTAGAGATTACTGGATGTGGCAGGCTTTTTTTTGTAAAGAATCTTTCATTTACTTTGAACGGATCTGTACGTAGCTTTGGAGTAATGCTAATATTTATGAAAGGCAAAAAAATCATCAAAAATCATAGGTATTTTGTAGTGAAGACTCTAATAACCAATATGGATGGTCGTTTTTGTAAAGGATGCAAAATGATATGGCATAAGTGGACACACAGGTCGAAGAAATCAAACGTAACTTCAGATTTTATCGATTTCGAGTACTATCGAGTTAACGTTTTCGAGCAAGTATTAGTCGATCTTTCGTCATTCGATTTCAAGTAGGGAACCCGGTTTAAATATGTTGCTATTTTGAAACCATCCTATGCAAAAAAGAAGGGAAATCTTTTAAAGTTTCAGCTGCAGTCAAAGGACACAAATTCCAATCTTCTTTAGTGACTGTTGAATAATAATATGATTTTATATCATAAAAACAATTTGGCAATTAGTCTTTATTATTAACCAGATAGCAATATAAGCCACAAAAACACTATTAATAGGACCAAAAGACTTTTACAGCCCTATTTTTTTTTTACACTACCACGCTCCAGATTCATCCTGCAGGCTCCATATCTGTGGGCAGCACATTAATGCACTAGGACTGTACGTAACTATTACGGCGTGAGTTGTGGATTTGTTTTGCCGGTCAGATAGTTGAAAATATGAAAATGAGTTTCAAGTTTCACTAAGATGTGGAGCGACATCAAATTTTATGGACAAAACAACTTTTATATTAATTCTGGTACAAGTTTTGTGTTTTAGTGGATGGTGGTACGATAAATTATGTTTTTGGGGACATTATTTCTGGGTACTATTGGATAGTTATGGCTTCATGGTAGTAACTGTGGATTTATAAGCTTATTGATTGTTTACTTAGATGTTACTTCGGCAGTAAGTACTTTGGAAAGGTGTTCTTCTTCGTTTCGGGTGGTTACTGATTAACCTGGTGTCAGAGTTTTAAAGCCGCCCACGGCCCTCTGACTTGGTTTCACATGCCGTCGAGAAATATCTCTCCGGCATGCCCGTTTCCTCATGATGTTTTCCTTTACCGTTTTTAAAGTAAGTGATGATTATACTATATGCACATGAATCCGAAAAGTCAGAGGTACGTGGCTTGGGTTCGAACTCGAGACCTATGACTTGGCAGTCCGACGGTCAGACCACTAGGCTATCTGCACCACTGCTTACAAGAAAAGGTCTTTCTTTTATTTTCCCTAGAATACCCACCAAAAGACCTGGCAGCGACAGTAGCGTGGATAATTTTTTTTTTAAATTAAAAAAAAAAGTGTACATTCTCTCCTTCGATGATTTTTTGATCGGCGTTGAAGGGTTATTATTAATACTTATTATTTAGGTCGCGAGTTGGGTTCCTAGTTCTTTTCACAACCCTATTCAGAATCAGAGAGCTCTAAAGTAACAGAACAAAAACACCAACATTCCTCGTGACAAATAATCCACTTCTTAATTTATAACCCTCCCCACACCATTCACTTATACCATCAACCTTTCAACTGCTAACTTTTGTAACCAACTCAAAGTAGAACAGTCTTGTAGAAATATAAAAGATCGTTGAGTGAAGACTGCGGGGTGACATGATACGGACAAAAGGCACCAGATTGCACCTACCTCCCCTTGTGTTAAGGGGAGGTTACCTTGTGCCGATTTATTGGGTGGTTACGTTTTTGTTGAGAGAATATGGTGGCTATAAAGGTAACTTTTTAAGTTTGTATGGTAGTTTTATAGGATGGATTTGTTATAAGTTTTTAATCAATTATAAGATACTATGGGATTTCCATACTTACAGTCAGCACTACACTATTGGGCAAAGGCAACTTTATGTTCCAGGCAACATTATGTGAACTAAGTACAAAAAAAAAACGAATCATTGTTTTTTATAGGCTGAAATTTAATTCGTTGGCAACGTATTCTATTTAAGAAAAAGATAATTACTCTGAGATTTCATTTTTGTTTTTTTTATATCATTTTGTTGGCCTAATGAAAACGTAATAAGGTTAGAATACGTTAAAATATTGCCAATTAAATAAATTTCAGCCTATATAATAAGATCAGACAATTGAAAACGATGTTACGACGCCGGGTACTATTGGGATTGCTCCGCTCTTTTCAAATGCAAATGGGGCCTTTTTTCATAAATTGATCACACAATAAAGGCGTAAATCCAAAATTGTCACAAAAAACTTTTCAGGACTCATTGATGTAATTTTTTCTTCAAGCAACCCAGACAGCATCCCCTTAACAGTTGCAGTGGATTTCAAGACGGACGGACGGACAACGAGCGGGGGCAGGTAAAGGGGTCAACCGTCATCGATCGGGGTTCAACCCGCCGTAATCATACCCCACTTGTTTATTTTATATTGGAAATGTCAGCGCCGTGTGTGATGTTCGGTTGTTTTTCTAGTTGCACGAGTATGGAGGGGTTAAAAGATGTGTTTTGAGGAAGTGGAACAGTGTTGTGGGGGTTAAACAATTTTATGATCGAAGGTGATTGGTTGAACAGTTGATTCTTATCTCATATTTTTTATTTTCTTCGACTTTGATTAGAAATCGAAGTTCGTTCGCTAATTCAAAAACTGGGGGGGACAAATACTTGCCTAGTTTGATGACATAGTAATTTGACAGCACTTTTAGGCCACTTTTTACATGTTTCAGTTTCTTCACCTGCGAATTCGTTTCCAGTTAGGTAGGTCACTTATTTGAGAGATCAGATAATTTCATACAAAACATTTGTGAATTTATCTTGTTAATAGTTCTCATCTGGACACTGTGAAATAGGCCATTAGCCTTAATGAGATAATTCAGAAAGCTTATTTGAACTGTTTAAATCTTAGAAATTCCGTCACATATTCTTGGAGATTTCCCCTTGAAATTATCCCCAGGTGCATGGTTGCAGTCCCCGTTGTGTTGCGGTGGGGCTTCAGCATACAACGCTGCCTCAAAGAGACTGGCGACGACTTAACACCTTACTCGAGCAGAAGTGAATGTTTAATAGCGGTCACTTTGTCAAGACACGCTCTCATGGGCTTTTTGAAAACTGACTGGGGGTGTGCTTCCATTGTGGCAAGTATTTGGACGTATTTGCTAAGAATAACGGGAGGAAAGAAATGTATTTGAAAAAAAAAAATGTCTATGAAAAGGGGGCTGTCCAGTACGTGAACTGGATAGCCACATTTTTTTTTTAAATAATTATTTATGTATGTGTAGGTAACCTAAATAATTATTTGGGCTACGCTGGGCTGGACAGGAAAATAGAAGATGAAAGTTTTCTTTTTGTGCTAAAGATGATTAAATTCCTCTTTTCCACAACAATTCCTTTCATGTTTTGTAGCAAGCATCGGCATCGGTCAGTGGCCATCTCCCCGTATCGTGCCTTGGAAACAAACCCAGCAAGTGCATGCACGGAGTGCGTCGCGACCACACGGACTGTCTTACCCCTTTATGCAGGTCCCCTCAATACAAGCGCTGCATATTTTAACCTTACCTCGACCACAGCCCGCTTCGTAAACGCTATCTGCTTTTGAGTTCGCAAATATAACTTTACCTTACCGAGAACCGTGGTCGTTCCATTTTCAATTGTATCTTCGTCGAGGTAAGACGTGTCGTTGCTCTCGCAAGTGCAAAGAGGATTTGGCAGGTGAGTAAAAGCAAAGTCATTGGTCGCGCTTGAGATATTAGCAGCTTCAGTACTCCAGATGGGTGCATTTACGTGGAGATATTTCCGATTTGATAGCCTTTGAGGCGGCGTGAATTCTGAATGAGTTTGGCTTCTGCTTGCTTTTGATTTAGGTGTCGTGGGTGCCAGAGGGAATAAGGATGGGTAAATTTTTTGGAAATGAATTTTCTGAGGATTTATTTTTCAGGTTTTATTTGCGGTAAAAGAAAAGATTAATTTCTTCCAAATAAATATAAAAATATCGCTTTTACTCTTAACAAAAATGCCTCAAATTGGAAGTCATTTTGCATTTTATTCAAAGGGTATTAACCTTGTACAACCTTCTCTTCTCTGAAGCATTACAAAGACTGTCACAAATAAAGGGAGAGCAACAAGAAGTTTAGAATAGAATAAAATATTGTTGGTACAGGTGATTAACAAATACAGTTGGTCAAAAAAGAACTATCTCTGCAATATAATATCTCCGTACAATAACAAGAAAATAAATAAAAAGTTTCATTTCAAATTACTGACGGATATCACACACTTCTATCCAATTAATATGCCTAGCCTTTTCCCAACTATATTGGGGTCGGCTTCCAGTCTAACCGGATACAGCTGAATACCAGTATTTTACATGGAGCGACTGCCTATGTGACCTCCACAACCCAGTAACTGGGTAAAACGATACCCCTTGGCAAGATTGGTTGTAAGACTTTCGGGCTTCTGACGACTCGTAACGACTGTCAAAGATCCACAAATTACAGCCGGGACCAATGGCTTAACGTGCTTTCCGAGGCACGGACGAGTCTCGGTATGTAGAGATCATCAGACCCATTATAAGAAATCGATAATCTAACACAGACATCACACAAACTTTCGGATTTTATTACTTAGGTACTTAACTACCTATCCTCCAATGCATTATGTAGGTACCGTGACACATGCCAACTTTGCCCACTTTTTTCGAATAATTACAATTTTAATACGATTTTTATATGGAGACGTAAGTATTTTCCTTCATCAAATACAACTGTAAGATCATGTGCATGTGTTAGTATAGCTAAATTTACTATTTTTCAACATTTAATTCAATATTTGTTCGAGTTTGTTGGCGGGCAAAGTTATCTGGACTTTTACCCAACTTTGCCCACATTGATTTTTGACGCAAATATGGCCTTTATGCAGATGACATAAAAACCAGTACAAGAATTTTGTTAAAGATGGCGTTTGCTTAAGGAATGTAAACGACACTATGAAAAGTTTCTTACTAACACGACTGGGCAATGTTACCCTGATGTTTTTTCTCTCTTTTTCATACAATCCACATTTCGCGTTTTAAAAATGCTAGGGTTGGCACATGGTAAAAATATTCTGATTTTTTTCCTTTCTACAATTCAATTTTAAAAATGTGATTGTGTTTACGTAAATAAAAAGAAATATGTTTCACGCTCATTACCAGTATAAGAATAATAAAAAAGTTCAAATTATACGGTAGTGTGGAGCAGGTACTAATAATAAAATTCCACTCGATATTCTTCAACTAAATGAGAAGAAATTTAAAACATACATTAAACGCACACTATGTAGACAAGCATATTATAAGTTGGATGATTATATCGTAGATAAAAATGCTTGGCTTATCGCTGGTCCTGCTCCACAGGCACTTGGGCTCACTAGTTAAAATTTCATAATTGGAAGTGTTGCTTCCCCCTTTTTACTATTTTTTTTTCCTGGCTTTACGAACTTATTGTTTATTCTTATTTAACTTATCTGAAAATAATATTATATTAATTGCTCAATTTCTTTGCAAACTAGTTTTGTATAATTTAGAAGCATTTTTAATTTTTTTGTGAATGTGAGTACCATGGAGCCGTTTAGTATGGTATGATGTATGTTGACTTGAAATAGCATGGCAGATGAGAGTATGTCATGCTCACTTAAATGTCTCGCTGATGGTGGCACGTGTGTTGGATCATTCGGTTCCCTACAAAATGGTTGAGCTGGATGGTGTTGATCCACATGTCATGTTCGTGAACGGGCGCCGTCAGTTGAGACTGTTTACCTCTTATTTGCCAGAGCTTATTTTTAATCTTAAATTTTGAATTGCTTTTGATTCTTTTTTGTTTTACATTGTTCTCACATATAGAAGCAACATGAATACTGTACCTAGGATTTTGTAATATCTATATCCATTTTTAAAAGAGTGTCCTTGGAGTTTCTTGCACGTTCTTCTCCATGGAGATCTACGTTTTGGAATGGGCAACCTTCAACTCTCTGACTAACTGACCGACTCTTTGACAATTCAAAAGTGCCTGTTAATGGTTTAACCTTCTGCAACTGAGGTGGGTTTCTCATCAACATTCGACTGAGGTGTAGTCTGTCAGGCGTCACTATATACAGCATGATTTGTTAATAACTTTTAGAAATTATGGAGCTCTAGTATTATTTTACGATTAATGGGTTTATGTATACTGAAATAAAAATGAATAAGCATTCTCAAAACAAAAAACGAGTGTATTATGTAATCATTTATTGAGATCAGTATTTTCATTATTTTTACGCTTAAAATTACAAAACTAAAAAAAAAAACTAAATAATTAAACTTCTATAAAACTTTTAATATTAATCTTTTAATCGTTATCTTCTTGAAAACAAAAAACTCAACGTGATATCACGGTTCAATTAGACACAAATCAGTCTCAAAGTTAACCCTAAATCTAAAACTTAAGTTTACAGTCTTGACATAGTGGAGAAGAACATTGTAGACAAATTGGCTTTTTGCATGCGCAACATTGGTACCTTGTTTGCCTCTTCAATTTACTGGGGCATATGCTGCATAGCTTCCTTCCAGCAGGACCTGGAAGTTGAGCAACGGGTGGAGGGGGAGGCAAATCATTGCCTAAAACTCGCGTTATAGTAAGACGGAGTTCTCTGGGTAGTCTATCATTATAAACGCGTTCTTTTAAGCTAGAAAGAACCAATTCTCTTGCCAAAGACAGTAAAAAGTCCCCTCTTCGCAGCTTAGCACCTGGACAAGATTGGTATAAGACGAAAGAATTAGTACCAGCTAAATCCAGAATTCTGTAAAATATCGTCATGGGCCAGCGGCGTGTTTTACGACAGCTTGAATAAATGGAACACTTTTTATCGATTTCGTCGACTCCACCTTTAGAATGGTTATAGTCGGCAATCATAGTTGGTTTCATAGTCTTATCATCCATGCTTCTAATATGATGAGATGTTGAAATCAATATTACGGCCTTATTTTTCTTTGGCACGTGGGAAAGTAATGTATAATCTTTGGTAAACCCGTACAAGGAGCTACCTGGTTCTCTTCTTTTCGCTGGCAAAAATTCTGGCGGAATTTCTCTTTTATTCTTCTTTAGAGTTCCCAGGTAAGTCAACTTCTTGGCTTTCAAAAGATGCATTAGTTGAATGGAGCTGAACCAGTTATCGGCAGTAATATTTCTGTTGCTGTTTTCGATAGGTTTCGACAATCTAAGAACGGATTGAGTAGGAACTCCTAGGGTTTTTTCAGCAGGTGACAGACCTTCTCCATCAGAACCTTTACCGGTGTAAATATAAGCGTTGTATGTATAGTATGTTTGAGCATCAGACAATACAAGAACTTTAATCCCATACTTGGCAGGTTTGTTAGGCATATATATAAGGAACTTGCACCTACCTCTGAACGGAATAAGCATCTCGTCAATGCATGTGTTTGGTCCAGGGGTGTAGTTTTGTTGAGAGTTTGAAACAAATTTGTCAAATAACCATGATACTGCTGCTGATCGATCAGACTTCAAACGTTCTTGGCGATCGGTTCCATTGTCAAATCTCAAACAATTGAGTAATGTACAGAATATGTATTTAGACATCACACAGCGGAAAATTTCGTGACCGGTGCCATCTGTAGCAAATAAGTAGTTAGCGTCTGCGTCGTTGCATTTGAAAACTGAGCTATAGTACAAAAGGCCAAACAAACTTCGCATTTCAGTTTCATTTGTATCTTTGAGTTCCTGCCTGTTTGTATTGCGAAAACGTTCTCTATAGGTTTGTAATTTTTGGTTGGTGTGCAAAACAACAGTCTCTAGCATTTCGCGGTCGAAAATTTTAGACCAAAGTTATTGAAAACTTCTGAAAACAAGCTCTTCTGTTGGCCGAGATACTTGAGTAATATTATGTGCAGGAGTTCTGCTTGTCCTCGCTATTTCCTTCTTAGACCATAAAAAACCGTTTTTTCCAATGTAGTTTGGCCCATCTTGTTCACCAGAAACTAAAGAGCTAAGGGGCTCCTCGTCTTCAGAGTTAAAATCGCTCTCACTCGATTGGGCATTCTGTTCCTCGAGGTCTTCGTTCTCCTCTTGCTGTAAATTTCCTTCAACATAATTAGGGTCTTCTACCGAATCATCAAAATCGCTAAATTCGTTTTCTTCTTCTAATTCTTCAAGCCATTCCTCAATCTGCTCATCATCATTTGTGTACCTTCCACTGCTGTCTCGTTTTGGTGGCCTACTATCTGTACTTTGAGTCGCCATCTAAAAAGTTAAGAATATTATAAGTTTACCAAATTAAATGTGAGGTTATGTCTGAGAGACACTATGGTAGTATTAATATATTACTGATGAAACGACTAACAGACATTATGAATTTAAAAAGGTATTGATGAGGTGACGTCTATCAGAATCAACGTTTATTGCTGTACTTACGTCTGTGGGACACCAGCAGTCGAAAACTCCAAACGTGCACACCGCTGGGCCGCCCGCGCCTCACTGACCGTTAGCGCGAGCCGCCACAGGAAGGTACTGAGCGAGACAGAGCTACATCACGCCATGTTGCGATCTGGCAACGTTTTTTGTGTTTGGTGGTGTCCGATAGACTACCACCTCAGTCGCAGAAGGTTAATTGAAATAAATGCTTTGAGTTTGAGATTGAGAGTTTGTACTCACTCAGTACCCAATAACTAATGTCATCTTTGAATTTTATTAATTAAATACCTAATATATGTTTAAAAGTTAATAAGCTCAGCAGTAGCCATAAATTAAAAAAGAAATAAAATACAAGGTTTCGTAACGTGCCAACCCTAAGCCTTTTTTGATGGCGGGCAATGTTGTCAATCGTAGGTCGGAACATTACTGGATAACTTTGCCCATCATCATAACTTTAGTTTTAAACGACCCTGAGTAATAACACTAACATTATTATACTCTACAAATAATTTTCTAATACATGTTATAAAGTAAACTACCCTGTGTTTTCGCCATCTCACAGAATATACTTTCAAATTTGCACAAAAATTTGCCCGCAAAAGCACGCACCTTACTCGACGAGTTCCAACACGTTACTAAGCGAAGTTAGGAACAAACACGATAGTCAGTATTGCCATACATATAACCTATTTTCCACCAAAGTCAATCAATTTTGCCATAATATTAAGATATTTTTGCAAATCAAACATATGCTTATAAATCGTTCTACGGGCAAAGTTTCCCTTGGGGGCAATGTTGGCATATTTTACACACACTCCCAGATTTTCACAAACAATCAGTCTCTCCACAGTCCACATACCTACCATATGTGTTTCATACCGTCACATCACCCGGAGGTTACTGCGTAACTAACCATTGTTCTTGCACGACAACCTGCCACCGACGAGCCAGTCGAGCTGCCTCAGATGTGACGTCACTGTATTTTTGTCAAGTAGTGTTGGTGCATGAGGATCGTGTTCATGATTATTTATTTTTAACCAACTTCTTCAAAAAGGAGGAGGTTCTCAATTCGTCTGTATGTTTTTTTTTGTGTTTGTTACGTGATTACTCCGCCAATTATGAATTATTGATTTTGATGATTCTTTTTTTGTTTGGTAGGTCATGCTTCAGAGGTGGTCCCATATAAATTTTATTAACTTAGCTTGCGTAGTTTTTGAGTTAGCTTCAATATTACGTATTTTTCCCACTTAGATATGTCCGTCACTGTTATTTACATAGCAGGTAGTGGTATTCTAATTTATGTGGGGTAGTAACCACAACTAAAAAGTGAAAAATAAAAACTTTTTAGTTTTTCGGAAGTCGGTGTCCTTGGTTTTCAATTTTCTTTTCTTGCCACCGACTTCCGAAATTAAAGTTATTTTTCACTTTTTAGTGTTTTTTTTTGAAGTCGGTAGTTTTTGTTTGTAAAAAGTTTTTATTTTGTTCAGAGTGGCTGCAGGCGAATATTTTTATGTGGGATTGGTATACTGAATTGAATAATAGTACCGCACACCACCTCGACCAGCCTTATTTGAGAACACTAGTTGAAATTATACCTAACATACATTAATAAGGTTCCGTTTGTCGAAGTTCTGTTTGGTAGTCATTATTAGATTACGAAAATAACCAGTTGACTCGGTGGAACGCAGAGCAAAAAGGCTCATACACGATGAGGTGCTGGGGACTAGACTTGACAGCCTGGCTCATCGGCGTAATGTTGCTTGCCTGTCGGTCTTCTACAGATTGTACTTCGGAGAGTGAGCGCTGGAGCTCCATGACCCGGTCCCACCTTCCCCCTTTTACTATAGGACTACCAGACGATGTACTGCAGGGTACCACCCGCACTTGGTTGATATACTGACTAGTCGTAGGTACTCAGCTGCAGTTTCTCCTCCACATTTACTATGCTTACGGCCGAAGTGTGGAACTCTCTGCGAGCGTCTGTGTATAACAGCCTTCTAAGCATGAGTGAACAGGCATCTTCTGGGCACGTTCGTTCCACCATAGTCCTCATCCATCGCTTCCCATCAGGCGCGATCGAGGTGAAGACCAAACCCATAATGCATAAAAAAAAGAAAAGGAAATGGAATAAAAAAAAATAGTGGCACCAACGAAAGGGGGAAAAGGCTAGGCTCTCAAACGCTGCCCATTCATACGTCCAAAAATACCATAATACCCCAAAAAAAAAAGTCCTACCTACCTTTTTATAGAAATGGCAATACTGCACTAAAGACTGACCACATAATTATAATATGCTAAACAGTACTTACCAAAGTGAGTTCGGTTCTCGGTGCCAGCAAATAAGACGCAAATCCATTACAAAAAATAAGCCACAAAAGATATAACAAGTGATAATACAGCGGTATGAGTTGGTAGGCAGACAGTGTCGTCACGCGTCGCTGATAATTCGCGCTACAGCTGAAAATGAGCTGCATATCACTGGCTATCCTGTGCTCATACAGGGTGCGGCATTTTTGTACGCCATTGTGAGTGTAATTTTATTTCACTACATTTGATTAAAATCTAGAAATTATGGTCTTGGTACAACTTAGAGGTTGTAGAAGGCGAGTAAGAGGGCTATTATATACTACTAGCTTGTGCCGCGGATTCGCCCGCGTGGAGGTCGGATATTATCCCACGGAATCGTACAACCGGGATAAAAAGTATTTCTATTATTTCCTAAACCAGGTCATGGTCTACCCGAGTGCCAAATTCCATTGAAATCTGTCTCGCCGTTAAGTCGTGAAATATAGTACCGTCTTTATAGATATTATGGATATCGTCTTTATAGATAGGTATTAGGTATGCATAAGTATAAACAGTACAAGTACATATATGAGTGAGTTCGCAAAAGCTGCATTATTTATAATATGTTATTTAGATGTAGGTTAAGATTTAGTATATAGTATGTAATTTTATAGGATATAGATTAAGGATTTTGCATGTAAGGCCTCTCTATCGCATTGGATCGCAGATCTGTAATGGTAGTGGTAGGTAAGAGTTGTGTAAATAAATAAATATAGTAATATCAGTATAATCAGTATAAGTATGTGATAATATGTTCAGAATTATTGAACCTTTATGGCCTGAGGGCCTAGACAAGTGACAATCGCTTCGAAAGCGTTTCGTATTTCTACAACGACTTTCAACAGGATTGACATAGTCTTTCCGATAGCTTATGTCAGTCATACATTTTTGCCTTTTCCATCAACGTTATCGCTGATAGAATGTCACTTTGTCTAAGGCTTCTGATGAGAAAAAGATATTCTAAGTGGTACATAACACTGCCCCTTGCGAGTGAAAGCCTCTAAGAGATCCACGATGCACCTCCACAAAGATTAAAGAAACTGTTAGATTTTACTTGTGTTCCAACAAATCCAGAAGGAATAACTTAGTGGTAAAAGAAAGAATGAGTGAAGACAACTAAACACTGATAATGTCATAATCTTGACTTATATTATACTAGGTGATGCCCGCGACTTCGCCCGCGTGGATTTCGGTTATTATATACTAAAATCTTACTCGAGAACCACTCTATCCATTGGTGAAAACAGCATGAAAATTGGTGCAGTCGTTTTTGAATTTATCACGTACAGGACGACAGACGGACAGACGTGGCGGAGGACTTTGTTTTATAATATGTAGGGACAGTGCTGCTTATGTTCCTAAAGCACCTGCACCACCACCGAAAAATTCAGAATATTTTTTCCCATTTTCGCACACCCTATAGAACCTCCTTGTACCACCAGACACAGTTCGCCGCGCAGGCGTAAAATAAAAATTAAAATAAACAAAAGGCAACACTCGTCCTACACCCCGGGGCCGGCCGTATTAAAGCTTTTGTCCTAAGATTAGCTGTTAAGAAAGGCCTTAATACCAGCTAGGTCTGTCGTCTGAACCTCACTGGTACTGGAATTAGTCGGTTTTGTGAAGGGGGGGCGGGGGGGGGCACTTTTGTTGCTCTGTAGATGAGAAAACTATGAGGAATGAAGTAGTGTTGTGACTTGATGGTTGGTACCGTGTTTTGTTTTAACGCTTTCTTGTTTTGTTTTGTTTTGTTTTGTTTTTTAGAATAGTTGAGAGGTTGTGCCGGGTAGTGGTGTTGGATTGGCTGATCTTTTAATGTTGCTGTTATTTACTTGTGAAGTGAGATATGCTGATACGTGCATACATAATAATATACGTAGAGCTCTACGTATATTATTATGTATGATAAGATTAATAAAACATCTATACCTAACTATTATTTTATCACAACAACAAAATAATATAATTATGTACTTTCTTATTAGTTACATAGCGTAGTACAAAATTGTAAGTCAGTCTCCATATTCTAAATAAATAAATAAATTCTTTATTAGGAGTAACAATGAGACTCATAGTGTTAGTAACAATAAAATTAACTTACAACAGACTATGTTAGTGATATAGTTACAACAATTACACCAAACATACACAACACATTATGTAGTTAAACAGCAAACTTGCATGAAAATTATACAAAACCTAAAACGTAGAATAATTTAATTAATTTATTATATGACGATTCACTTCTGATGTTGACTGTACTTAAACGCATATATAGTGTCTATCTTAGCAATAAATTAATAACGATGCAACATTTTAGAAAAAAAATGTATTATTTTTTAAGAACATGATCCAATGTCATTACGCCATCTATGATTTTATCAATATCAAATAATTATGACATTCGCTATTCACCTTGAGACATCTTAAATTCTGTACTTTCCCAAATTATGTCTAGAGGCCAAAATATTACGCAAATCATAATTAAGATTGTTTCCTTTTTAGTCATTTACTTAGAGATTATAATAAATTCAAAGCTTCACATCCAACATCATTGTGTGCGTAGGCGATTTCAATTTTATCACTAAACATTATCTTATCGATAAATTCCATGAATATTAAAAATCAATTAAAACTAATCTTTAAAGTAATATTCCGAACAAAATGCTAATCAACAAAAAACAATCTACACAAATCGCACAGTGGACAAGACACTAAATTTCTCTAGACAAAAAAAATCCCGAAAAAAAAAATATCTCAACATTTATCACAACGTAGAATTCCTTTTAAAAAGTAAATTCTTTTCTTTAGCATCGATGGAAAGAACAGCGAAAGAGAATTAATGCAAAACAAAAGTCCCGCTATCTGGATGGTGGGCGTAGCGGCGGCACTAAATTACTCGATGGGCGTCAACCCACCGCCATGTATCAATCAGGCTGGCCCAGATTTATGGGACAGTACACTTCGGAATCGTTAGCCTCCGCGACGAAAATGTGTTACTGTTATCCTGTGTCTTCCGACTTTTCTCTTTTTTCGGAGGGTGGGGTGTCGTTCGTTTATCTAGACTTGCGAAAATACGAATTGCGTGATTGTGTTCGCTGTAATTCATGGGCTGTTATGTACTTGACTGAGTATTGTCTGTAAAAAAATAAAGAGGTAATCTTTCTAAATCAGGCCGAATTTTCAGGAAAATCTAAGTAATAACCAAACTAAGATTTTTTAAATTTTCATACCGTAAATGTCTATGATGAAAATTACAGAACTGATAGTGAATTGGATTCGCATGCAGACCTGAAAATCCAAGAAAATTGCTGAAACATCATCCAAATTAGTGTCAAAATTGATAAAACTTAACCACAAAAAGACAGATTTAAATTCACCATGCCCTTCTAAAGTATTAAATAAATAAATCCTTTACTATTACAGGCAACAATACAATAAAAACATTTATAAAAATTAACGTTTTCCAGTACAGTCTGTGTCGCCATCAGCATTGATGGTTCTGTCCCATCCTTTGTCGGCGTGAAGCACTGTGCTCTTGTCATGTTGACATAAATGGAAAAAATGCGAATGGCCGCCACACTGAGGCTAATTTCCTTTTCAATGTTCCCTGTCCGTGTCCGTGTGTCCATGTCAGTCCGGCCTGACGTCCCTTTCAGCTATTTCAAGCTTTGATGTTGTTTTTGATGGTAATTAATTATGTTTGTAATTTTTTACGTGTGTGAGTTTTTGTAATTAATATTTTTATGATGTTTTAATTTTTTTTGCTGATGAGTGTATTTGATTAGTTAGTGGAATTAGTGTTATTTTTATTGAGTAGCTCTACTCGGTACTCTAATTTCCTTTGAAAGTATTCGGACACATAATTACTTTTTGAAACGAGAAATAATAAAGAATATAGGTACCTAGTAAGCAAAAATTTTATTTTATTTTATGAAACAACATAATTCATTCAATAGTCGCACCTTTTCAAGACTCTTACTACTTACAGTCACCCTGAAAACGATAATTAAATACAAAAACAAGAAAATGTCTAATAATCTTCACTTGCATTACCTTCATCACATCACACATCTTGCATCATCATAAAGTAAGTTTCCTAAAAAATATTTCACCGTCCTCAAAATAGCCTTTACGATCCAAGTCACACGTACCCGTACGTACCTCCTTCCGCGTACGAAATACGAGCGACACGCGTAACTGTAACGATACGATTGCGTAAACACACAACAACTCACACCTGTGCGGTATTTACGAGTTGTGCTCGACTGTACGCCAATTTATTCGCACTGTTGTTACTTTTGTGCTTTATAGTACTGTGCGAGTCTATTGAATGATTGGGCATCAATTTTGATGAAAATGCTGCGAGACTTTTTTTTTTCGAAATAACGCTCATTTCATCACATTTTTTTTCCATTTTGTGACTTAACCCAAAGTTAAATGTTTTTAAAGATTTTTTTTGATGAAATAAAATTAAGTTACTTAATTTTTTCCATGTATCTTATTATGTGTGCATTCACAGCAAGCAGATTTTTAAGACAAGTAAATATGAACCTTTTCAATCCTCAAAACAGCAAAAGGTAGATCCACTATTAAAAAAAACACATTATAGAGTAATAAAAGACTAATCTTTACTACTGTCAACGCCGCCATTTTGTATTCCCGCTATTTGAGCTCCAAAAAAATAAAAAAAATAATATTAATAAAAATGCAAATTTTAAGTTTAATTCAACGGTCCGATTAGCCTCCTTGAGGGTACAGTGACGTAGATAACCGACAGAGCTGAGGTACAGTCGCGTAGATAAGCGGCTTTCATTACTGGCGTGTCGCGGCGACAATGGATAGCGACAACAAATCTCGGCGTTGAGTTATTTGTTGCTTCTGAGGTTATGTCGGTGACTGTACCTGTTATTGATGCTTTTGTTCTTGATTGTAGTGCACTCTTGGAAGTGACGAGAAGTAAGGAGGCGTCTCTAATATAATATACTTAAAATGTTAGGTAATTTTTGGTATGACAATTAAAATTATATCAGAATGTCAAACGGATCGATAAATTACTTACTTGAAGGAAAGCGGTTACCTTGCAACGCTTATAGAAACTCCATTACCAAGTTACTGCTGAAATAAATATTGATATCTAAATTAATGGAAAGAATGGTTTCATTCAGCTGTTGATGGAATACAGTCTGATATAGATAGTTTCTTGTTTCTTGCTAAATTTGACATCTTCTCATAATTACTTATGTCAATAAAGGCAGCTGGTAAATATACTGATATAAACAATGTGAAAGACTTAGCATTCCTTTGGATCATTTAATGAAATGATAATTATAGAGTAATAATTACTGAAGACCAGAGCCGCTTAAAACGGTCACTTTAGCAAATTCATAATATGAAAATAATATGAATCATCGTAAAATGTCACAAACTGACAAGTCATAATAATCTGCGTGTATTACGAAATATTTCATCTGTTTGACAGTTTTCTATGGAGATTCGTAAAATGGTCCACAAATTATGAATTGCTTTTATGTCAAATTAGAGGAATTGCTAATGACAGCTGGGATTCAGGAAATGAACTGCTTTTAGAGGAATTACTAATGTGGCCGGTTTAGGCCCCCTGACCGATGCATACATAGGAGGATACTCGTGGCTAAGTAATAACAGACGTACCGGTCGATCCATCAGGTTAAGCTAAGCTTGCCGGGGTTGGTCCGTGGATGGGTGACGATCTTTACTTACCGAGACTCCTCCGTGCCTCGGCAAGCACGTTAAGCCGTTGGTCCCGGCTGTCATTCGTGGATCTTTAACAGTCGTTGCGGATCGTCAGAAGCCCGAAAGTCTGACAACCAGTCTTACCAAGGGGTATCGTATTGCCCAGTTGCTGGGTTGTGGAGGTCAGATAGGCAGTCGCTCAATGTGAAATATTGGTATTCAGCTGTATCTGGTCAGACTGGAAGCCGAGGCTAGGTAGATTGAGACTGATGCATAGTCTATCTCTATTCTATTGTAAGCTATTATATTTTCAGCACCAATAAATGTATTATACCTAAACTCCATTACAGTTTTAGATCTGTGCAGGCAGTCGGAAATACCTAAAATCAATTTAATTTCACTCAAACACGACAACGTAATGTAAACAGATCTGCCTTTTATAACCTCTACTTTACGACGACACCAAAGTAAACTGCGCTTGCGCATCGGACGTAATACGTAAATGTGTGCGCTTCGGGAAAATGTTAAAGGGGTAGAGAGTTTAGATTTTGTTATTAGATTAATACTTAATTATTTACATTAAAACTTGTTTCTCTGTGACTCTTATATAATGCTTTGTTTTTTTAGAGTACTAGGTACTTTAATATTACAGGATGTCTGAAATCTCAACCAACATAAACTTTTCTGATTTACACTTTGCTGTCTTGAATACATAAAAAAAAAACAATTTTACAACACAATTTTACGAAGTACGTCATTTTGAAAAACAATTAATTTTCCCTAATGTATTTTATTATGCCATATAATTAACATAATAATGCTCCCACTGCTGGGACACAGGCCAGGCAGGCCTGTCAGAGGAACCACCACGTGGGCCCACGGCGGGTTGGTAGATGTCCCATCTTTTAAAATTTTTGGTTCTAGGACAAGCGGGTTTCCTCACTATGTTTTCTTTCACCGTTTTGGGAGCAGTGAAGATAAAATTATTAACACAAAGTAAAGCGCCTGGCTGGGTTCGAACCCACGACTACAATTCGTAAGTCGGGGCCGTTACCACTGGGCCACCTAAAACTCAATTCTGCATATGTAATGTAGGTAAAGTTGGATCTACTATCGTAGAAAGCCATAAATAACCACCATAAAGACTATTTTTGCTTGCAGCGCTTGGCCGCTATAGAACCTGAGCGGGAACATCATCATGGGCATCTTGTGCACGGGATTTTGAAGAAGAAGAAGTAAATAGTTATGAATTTCCGCGATGGTACATCTGCCATTTGAGTGAATTCACAAAAATACTGTTGTTTATTTTATGTTATAGTGTAGATTAGAGTACTACGGATGCAGCTGAATACTGGTTAGACTGGAAGCCGACCCCAACACAGTTGGGAAAAGGCTAGGCAGAAGTAGTGTAGATTAGAGTACCTAGGCAATATATATTATTTTTAGGTGTTATTATAAGTACTTTTTTTTTTACATTTTCATAGTTTTATATTGTAAGTAAGTTATTTTAAGGAACTCGCTATCGCATTAGGTATACACCTGTAATGATAGCTGTTAAGGATTTTATAATAAATAAATAAATTATAATAAACACAAGATCCCATGTCCATCCAGTGATAAAATGCAATAAAATAGAGCCAAAGAGTAAAAATATAAACTGCTAAAACTCCCCTACGCATTCCTCTCAGCAGTTACGTCCTACCGTCGTTCCTCACGTATGTTTTGACACTCTGACGATATATTACTCGAACCAGTAAACGTTTGTGATGTACGGCGGAACACTGCACCACAGAATAGATGGGTAACAGAAGACCGACTTCATACAACGAGTGAAAATAGGCGCATGCAAAAATAGACAGGAACGTTCGGCAACCTCTCAGTTTATCTCAGACGAATGCTAGTCGCGAATACGCCTGTGCTTGCACTCGCTGTACTCTCGACCGCACATGTTAGTGGTAACAAAACCAGTGTAAGCTGGCCTCGTATGGTATTGAAATTAAGTACTAAACTGAAAGGAAAGCTATTCCACCAACCCGCACTGAGCCCGCGTTGTGGCCAATGGCCCACTCCCTCTCATAGAGAGGAGGCTTGTATCCTAGCAGAATTAACATTATAGGCTGATTATGCTTATGCTACTAACCTCAAGGTCAGTGTTATCACTGACGTGCAATCGACTGTACGTGAAGCGTTACGTGCATTGTCACTCGTTGTATGAAGCTCACCTTCTGTACCTATTTATTCTGTGTCCGCACAGGTGATTCTATAGAAATAACCAATAAAATACAATGGTTGCGTCAATTTCAACAAACTCTCAATTATTGCTTATTTTAGTGCACGTTCCAATGTAAATAATATTAATTAAAAGTCAATTTGTTTTAGTGATCAGTCTGTTTTTTTTTGTTTGTTTGTGATGTACTTCGAGAGAAGTCGGAATTTATGATGGCGCCTGCGGTTGCTTGATTTTATATAAACAATCTTAATGTCTAATTAAATAAAGAACTTAAGATTTGGAGGCTCTAGAAGTGCTTTCCTATGCCGATTTTGCAATAATTATCTCTAATCTAATAATTTTATAATTATATTAAACCGAATTGATGCAAATCATCATCAGCAAAGCAGATTAATGCTGGACGTAGACGTCTCTAATGAGGGCTTTTTGAAATGACATTCCCCAGATGGCAGACTGACGCTTTGACACTTTCGACAGGTGCCCGGACATGACTGTCCGGGCACCTGTCGAAAGTGTCGAGGGCCTATAGTATATAGTCGTGACTGAATAATGAACGATTGATGAACTTCATGAAGAGGAATGAAAGATGAAGAGCAGTGGTGGTCCAGTGGTAACGGCCACGACTTACGAGTTGTAAGTCGTAGGTTCGAACCCTGACAGGCCTACTTTGTGTAAATTATTTCATCGCCACTGCTCTCAAAACGGTGAAGGAAAACATCGAGAGGAAACCGGCATGTCCTAGAACCAAAAATTCGAAGACATGTGACATCTACCAACCCGCACTGGGCCCGCGTGGTAGATTACGGCCCGCTCCCTCTCACAGAGAGGAGGCCTGTGTCCCAGCAGTGGGAACATTATAGGCTGATTATGTATGTATGATGAACTTCATCATAATTATATATTCATTGTGTGAAATGGAAGTCCTCTTGTCAAACTGGCGCCAACTGGCGAAGTGAAACATGAAAATCCTCATGAAAAGAGGTGTGCACCTCTTAGCTCGCTCATTGGCTACGCTTATATCCATTTACTTCTCCTTCTTTTGTTTTCTAAGGTACTATCGCAGAAAGCCATAACTAACCACCATAAGGACTATTTTTGCTTGCAGCGCTTGGCCGCTATAGAACCTGAGCGGGAACATCATCATGGGCATCTTGTGCACGGGATTTTGAAGAAGAAGAAGTAATCAGTTATAAGTTTCCGCGATGGTACATCTATGTTAATTATACAACCATTTACCTACTAAATAATAATCTTACAGCACCTAAAAAACAGTTGATGAAATAATCTGAAAGGTTTTTAATTACAATAGTTACTATTGTTCACCTGACGAAAGAAAAGACTATTAAATTGTAGGTATAGTAAATCTTGCGATATTGCTTAAAAAGGCAGTGACGAGATTGGATCATTATCTTGTTCAAGTCAATTAAAACAAGCAGGCATTTGTCAATCTTACCACACACTTATAAATCTGCAACAATATTAAACTTGTGTGAAAAGTGATAGTGAATCGACTGTACAATCACAATGGGTCATATTTTACCTTTTACATCAGGGATGGCAAACCTTCGGACATTCACGTGCCCTAAAAAAAGTTTTGCCTTTGACATAAATATGTCAACAACATCATCTACCTAGCCTTTTCCCTATATTGGCGTCGGCTTCCAGTGTAGCTGGATGCCATATATATTCAACTGTGACTGCCTATTTGACCTCCACAATCCAGTTACTGGGTAACACAATACCCCTTCGTAAGACTGATCAAACTTTCGGGCTTCTGACGATCCATATCGACTGTCAAAGATCCACGAATGACAGCCGGGACCAACAGCTGAACGTCCTCGGGGCACCAACAACGTCAACAATAAATAAAACAGCACAAATTCATGCTTTGTAAACGGTTTTAAAATAACCATTTTTACCCTAAACTTATTATAGTCTTTTTTTTTTTGCGTAGCACTTTTATTTTATTTGGAATTGATTATTATTTGGCTCTGGTAAAGGTACCTCCATAAGGCCGTGCATAATTTTGTATCGTGCCTTTGGTTCGCCATCTCTGGACTTATATAACTTTACTACATTGTTTTATTTTATTGTTTCACATAGAATTTTGATTTAGTTGATTGATGGGTACAATATTCTTATCTGTCTGTCTGTCTTAGTAATGACAGGTTAGAAATCAATTTTCGTGTTCTCTTTTCGTAAGTCAGTTATAAAGAGGTTAAGTTAGTTTTGACATTTTGGAAATGTATCAAGGTTTGGCTTTTGTGGGGTAATGTGAGATGTGGCGTGTGATTATCTGTTTTTTTTTTACTGCGGAGAATTTAAAAATGGAGCATGTCTATAAAGTTTTAATGAATTTCGTAAAATATGAAGAACGAGAAGTGAGTCATGAAGTCAGTTATGAAATTGTGATAACTTATCAACCGATTTTGAAAATAATAATTATGTTGTTTATTTATTTTGTTTCTTACATATTTAAATATTTCCTCAAATAAAAATAAGAAAAAACATTTAAAACTAGCATATAACCTTTGTTTGTCACTTGTAAAACCTAAAATATAGAAGAGATCTTTGTGGAATTGTTCTTGCACGTGTCTAGCTATAGCTGTGATTTTTTCATGAAAAACAATTATTTTTTTAAACAATAAACCCGACTGCAAAAACCTATAACCGAAAAGAGAAAAACTTTGTTTTTTTTAAAACAAAGTTCAATGCTTGTTTTTCTCTTTTCGGTTATAGGTTTTTGCAGTCGGGTTTTTTGTTTTTTAAATAATTTAACCTTTTTGTTTTATTTCAAGCTTTTTAGTTTTATTAATATATATATTTGGAATAACGAAATCATACCTTAACCTGCATTCATGTTATGACTTATTTATTAGTTGTGTAGAGGAGCTCGTGGTTAAGTAATAATAGCCGCTCGGATCGATCCATCAGGTTAAGCTACGCTTGCCGGGGTTGGTCAGTGGATGAGTGACCATTTTCACATATCGAGACTCCTCCGTGACTCGGAAAGCACGTTAAGCCGTTGGTCCCGGCTGTCATTTGTGGATCTTTGACAGTCGTTACGAGTCGTCAGAAGCCCGAAAGTCTGACAACCAGTCTAACCAAGGGGTATCGTATTACCCAATTGTTGGGTTGTGGAGGTCAGATAGGCAGTCACTCCATGTAAAATACCGGTATTCAGCTGCATCCGGTTAGACTGGAAGCCGACCCCAACATAGTTGGGAAAAGGCTAGGCAGATTGATATATTTGGAATAAACTCATTACTAACTTTTATTTGATTCCAATATTCTTAAAATTTATTTTAAAAAAAACCTTCTCTTCCGTTTTTTTTCTATTTGCAGACGAAATATATTAAAAAATTATAGCCTATCACTCCCACAACTAAGACGAATCTAACGACACCTCGTATGTTAAAATCCATCAAGCCGTTTAGGCTACAGAGCGTGCCAAAGAAATAGACAGATACATACATACATACTCTCGAAAAACATTACCCTCCTTCTGGGGTAGTCGGGTAAAAAAAACCTGTCAAATCATGAATCAAACGTAGGACCCAACTCTTCATAGGTGATTATTACTTACTACTTAGATAAAATGAAGAATACTGTTTGTTATTTTTTATTGGCAGTTCTTTAGTTAGCACAATTACAAAGTGTCTACTAAATGCCATATTTCCCATAGTAATGTCTATCCAATAATTTGACATAAATATGTTAAAGACTTGGCACAGCGCGTTGCACGTGAGACGAATGGCTCTTGACTTTCATGAAGACCGCAGCTGTTGGCCGCCGCACTACCACTAATACAATTAATAGTTACGCCTACTGAATTTTGAAGACCAGTACACTCATGTGGGTTTGTAAGGAATATCGATATGAGGATTAGATTATATTATGTAGAATAGAATAGAATACTCTTTATTATGTAGTTTATAGTTTAGTCGGTACCTATATATAATGCAAAACCATTCGAACAAAACAATCGATTGTATTTTTTTTTTAAGAAAAGGTTTTTGATCCACTTACTGCGTAGGTAGCCCTGGTCCAGGCCATGGTACGGAGCGAGAGAGCATGGGAAGCCGTCACCTCCTTCTGCGAAGCAGTAATGCTCGCGAAGGAGGAGGCGGAACGCGTGAGGTAGAGGCAAAGTTTGCGCCCTCACGCCCCTAACCGCCGCCGCAGGAGACACCCTGGGCGTCGGGAATCCCAAGCGGATTTCCGGCCACCATAGGCGCGGGCTTGCGGACGGCGAGCAATGGGTAGCTCGCCGTCCGATAAGGACCAGGCCCGGGTCGATGGCGCGTCGTGTTCCACGCGCGCCTCAAAGAGATGTTAGCACACTTGACGGGGTCCGTTAGGACCGATGCCTGCCAGGGATACGGGAAAGTTCGAAAGGGATACCGGGACCCTGGCAACAGGCAACTGAAGGAACACGGGTGGGTTTTAGTCAGTAAAAGTCTGACACGCCCTTCCGCTCCGCCCAGAGCGGGAGAAGTCATTTGATGATTAACAACCCAAAAAAAACGGTCAGGAATTGACGCAATTCTCCAATTTGCCGTGTCAAAGCAATGTTAAAAAACAACTGTCAACAGTTGTGTTTTGAATCTAGGAACGGATAATTTAAGTTTGTATTCAATTTGCTTAACAATTAATTTCTTTGACTTTATCTAAAGAGAACTAAACACATTCAATCGTTTCTAAACGTATTAGTAGTGTTTGTGGTCCAATAAAACTAAAAGCCATGTTAAAATTACAAGTAGTGCAAACAAAACATGATTGGTAGAGGTAAGTATACCTACTACAAGTGGTTGTCAATAAAGGCAGATCAGACATATCCAGTAATGTTAGGTAAAGTTAGATGGAAACAATACTAAGCTTATTTTAGTTTCTTATTTTATGGTGAAGTGGATTGTAAAAATCCGCAAATGGGCAAGTTAACCGGCAACATAAAGATGAGAGATGTAGGTAAAAGATCTTATTTCGTTATTTCGAGAAGTTGCATTTGAATACAGTTGTCATGTTAAAATATAACTGACGGCAGTTTGGTTTTATTTATTCTGCCTCTAAAACCCCGGCTGGCCGAACGTTTCAGATACAAGTGACAATTCACGCCAATTCGTTTGCAGAGGTCGCCTATTACACCGATGTGTAATGTGATGGATTTGGCAGCGGATTGACAGGAAATTGCAAAATATACTGTATTCCTAAGTGAAATGTTTATCAGGTACACAACCAAATGAATTAATTATACCTGATGTAACCTCTGTAATAATTACTAAACAGAACTACGAAACACAAAAATAATCACATATCTCTGATATAGGAATATAAATAAAAACGAATCTATTACATAATCCTTTTCTACAATTTACAGTTACACTAAGGTATTTAAATATTTCACACATCAGGCCTTAATCAAGATCAATCATTTCCTTAATGACCAACAAATTAACGCTCGTAAAATAAAAGTTAAGGCCACTTAGAATAGTGTGCCATCATCGCCAGATTGTAAATACCTACCTAGTTCAAAACCAGGTAAGGTTTCGTATCTCGGAATAATTTTGCAACACTTAATTTGATCAGCCATATTCAGACAACAAGAATGCCTGAACTCTAAATAAGTACCACATTAAAATTTATCACTATAATTTGTCTGATTCTTAATTCGTCGACGATCCAACCGAATTCCTCCATTGCTCCGTGCTACATTAAAATGTTGCTTTTAAACGTTTTTGAAAAGTAGAAAGTAATTTTTTGTACTTTTTTGGATAGATATTTTTAAAAGTGCTCTTCCAGATTGGTATGAAACGCTGCGATGAGTATGAAAAGAAAGTGAAATTGTTTTTTTTTGCGTTTACGGATATTTTTAATTAAGTAATATAATTAGTTTTTCATGTAGGTGGATTTCTATTGTACTTTATGAATTGTTTCTGCCTTTTTAGAGTTTATAACCAACTGACCTTACGTAGTATTTTTATCCACTACTCGAATTACAATTGAAGACGAAAAATATACACATGTAAGGTCACGCCTTCTTCCCACGCCACCTGCTACGATCCTTATATACTCCTTTTGTTTATTTTGCAGTCATGCATCTGGTCATACATGTAGGCTGGTTGCAAGTACTGCGCACCTGACCTTTTTGAAGAACATCAACAATAAGGTCACTATAATTATTATGTCCTTCTAGAACATCTCCTTCCCGCGTTTGTAAACAAATACCTTTTTTTAGTAGCCTTTTATTAATCATCTCTACGTGAAAAAGACATTCTAAGCAAACCCTTAATTTTTCTTCACTACTTACATCTACGGCAACGTTGCCTTATTAGATTATACCTCATTTATTCAACGAAAAATATCTAAATCTAAAATGTTTTATTCTCGATTCAGTCTGTTGCCCTTACACAACGGTGTGACAGTCATCCATGTCCGCGACCAAAAAAAAAGACGTTGACTTATTTACATTTTACATACAAACGCTATCCATTGGTCGTCAGTCAATCGACTTTCAGAATTTTATTTCGGTACACCAGACATGAATCCTCGACTTTTCGATATATACATTTTTTCACTCGAATTTACGAATTGAAGTCGTTGAAAAATTGACCTTTCGGCTTTAATTGGTTTATTGATAGTTTTCCTATGTTTTTTTTTTTGATAAATAAAAGCTGATATTTTTTTTTCGTATTGACATTTGCGTTTTTAAAATATGATGCCGAGAGTGGTCAAGTTAAAAACATTTTCTAGTTTCCGCTAATAAAATTGATTTGGTTTGGCAATATTTTGAATATCGTTTGCTCTAAAAATGTCCGCCTAATTGTATTCAGTTTTAAATATGTAAATTGCAGTCTGGATTTTGAAGGGATACAAATAGTTTGCTGAGTAGAATCTTCTGTTCTTTATTTTGTTTTAGTATCTACAAGCTCCGCACGGTGTTTACGACTCGACAAAACATCGAGATTTCTTAGTTATATGTAAATTTAACAGTAACGTATTGTACACATAAACATTCCGGAATAAATTCTCCAAACTATGGTGAAAACCTCATCCAAATCTGTTGCATGGTTTAGAAGAACGGGCACACAGACAAACACGAAAAGCAACTTTAATTTATAATAAGTATAGATTTTTGTAAGATATTAAACCAAATAGTAAAATTGGCAAACTAAATTAAAGCTGAATACATGATAGAAATGTTATGTAAATTAGCTAAGAGAAGCCGTCGGCGAATCTACCCCTAAATACTTCAAGTCCTAGTCATTTACTTAATAACATGCAGATTTTGTGGACACTTATTTTATAAGGACACTTATTTTTATAAAAAAAAAAAACTAATTATTTAATTCCATGATTACGCCCCTTTTATTTTTCGATCACTATCATTAATTTCTTATTATAATTCGTTTCATTTTTTTTTCGTTTCATTAATTCGTTTGTTGTATAAAATAATGAGTTTTTTATGTATGTACCTGTTCATCTTGATTAGCTGGTTTCAATTAATTAAACATGTAGTCAAAGTGAACACTGCGGTGCCAGCGACGACGACTTCGAAGTGGCGAAGTTTCGGGCCAACACAATTTTAAATACTGTCGTAGTAGCGACAGGAAGAAGAATAAAAACTTTTTACAAAAAAAATCAAACCGACTTCCAAAAAAAACACTAAAAAGAGAAAAATAACTTTAATTTCGGAAGTCGGTGTCTTTGCTTTCCAATTTTCGTTTTATGCCACCGACTTCCGAAATTAAAGTTATTTTTCTCTTTTTAGTGTTGTTTTTGGAAGTCGGTTTGATTTTTTTTGGAAAAGGTTTATATTTTTCACTTTTTAGTTTAGTAAGGGACCACCTTGGAAGCATGACCTACCAAACAAAAAAATTGGCACAATTGGCGGAGTAATCGAGTAACAAATATACAAAAAAAAAAATATACAGACGAATTGAGAACCTCCTACTTTTTAAAGAAGTCGGTTAAAAATTAATTATAAGAGACTTGTATTTTGTTTCCAAAAATCGTTTTAGTCTTCTCCAAAATCACTTATTCTTCAATTTCCCATTTGCAATACCACAGCATTCATCACAACCAAATCAGCCTACCTCCGCCACAATCAGTCACATAGCCTGGCCGTTATAGCCTACTCCGCCCAACCCCTTATTAGACAAAAATACACATCTCAGCATGTTCGGACCTCGGGAGGTCCACGGACTACGGCCACCGGCCACCCCAACGGGGTTTAATTATCGGCCACTAAATTAAGTTGGGTCCGTTCTGCTGCCTTGCACTTCGTGTTTTGTGAGATCGCTGCGATTGCAATATGGTGGATAAGAATGTTGAGGAGTTAAACGGGTTGGGGGGTTAAAGTGGGAGGTTTAGATGCTATTTAGGGTTTGGGTTTAAAGATTTTTGGTGTCTAAGAAACCCTTTGAATGATAATTGGAAACGTTTGAAACATCATGGCTGTCAAAAAAAGTCAGCCGTTCCCTACATTTATGTTTGCTTATCTCGTCAAAATGAAGGAAACAGCTAATTTTTTTCGCGAATTTCATTTTTGATACCATAGTAAAAGTTGTTCATAATTATGAGTAAAGTTTCGTGTTTAAATATCGGTCACTAATTACCAGTAACCCTATCCTATTATTATTATTATATCTACTTAATATGTTTTTATAAATTAGGGTAAAATGTACTCGATTCTGTGCAATGTCATTGGTTTATTACCAGGCTGCTTGGAAGGTAAATAAGGCAGTTTTGTTATCTACCCACACCTATTTGCAAATAATTGAAGTTTCATACTTGTGACTTCCATTCCATTGCTTCACAAAAACTTGGCAAGGTGGCGTAAAACTATTGGTAATCTACCTTCATCTTACAACATACCTATGACTCATTTTCCCACAACATGTATGTGTTTTGAAGTTCAATGCGAGGTTGCGCCCTTCTTGTTCTTGTTCTCACGAAACGAGTCAATATTTTGTTTGTAAACAATAAAATTATTGCATATCCTGTGAACATTTTGCTGTCTTCAAACTTAATTGCATGAAATTCAGAGTTTTATCCATGACTGCACATTTAAGTAAATAAGTTTTCTTTCAGTATTTTTGTCTAGTCCTCAAAACCAATTCTTGATAATGGATTATTTAAAGTTACTGTTTTATTACTGGAAGAAGAAGGAATTAATTTCGCTCTGATTTTCTTTATGTTAAACATATCAAAAGTTCATAAAATTAGCACACTACCAGATAATTTTCAATTATAAAAATTACGTAGGTACCACAGGATCAGACAACATGTCAACATCGTTGTAATACAGACACTACCAAAGCCTTTGATCATTTAAAACCCACAACCACAATAATACCGAGCTACTCATACAATTAATAAGCACGTGACACGTCACCGGCACGCGTATCGGTACGCGCACTACGCCATGATACGCTCACTACGCCCCAGGACGCGGGACGGTACGCCTCGGGCCATCGATACGGACATCGGGACAAAACATCACCTCTGTGCTCGACGGTACATCAAACGTCTTTGATTTTGGATGGTTTTATGCGTGAATGCTGTATTAACATTTAAATTTTATTGAACTAGGTTGCATGTGAAATATATATTTCACACGCATCGGCGACTGGTTCATTTACTTTATGCATACATTTGACTTTTAGCTACAGCAATGTTAAAAATCTAAGTAAAATAAAATGAGTTGACCGTGCATAATAAACAAAAACAGGTTTCGCAAAAAAGTTTATTTTGTCATAAAAACGATTACTAAATCTTCCAAACAGTACACATGAATTAAAAATCAATTAACATACATTAAGAACGACACTGACACATTTAAAATAGAATAACAATTTAATATAAAAAAATAAATATAAAAAAACCATTTAGAGAAATAAAAGAGAAAACAAAAACGCCCACTGTGTACCAAACTCAAGTCCAAATGGCGATTAGAATTTTTGTTAAAGACAACAGTAATGGAGGTTAGCAAAAGAACATAGGAGAACAAAATAAAACACACAAGTACAAAGTAAAATAATAATTACCCGTACCACCTGAGGCGATGCGAAGATAAACCGCATCCGTATAACCTTTTGTTATAAAAGATTTACTTTTTCATTCAATTAGTCACATAATGCGAATGGAAAAACGTCTAGGTCTTTGCCGTGATACGGACAGCGGCTTTGAAATGTTAAAGCTTACGCGTAATTGGAAAATTTTGCCTTTTTACGTTTTTGTCTGGTGTGTGCATGTTTTCGCGCACTGTGCTTTTTGTTTGGTTTAGTTTTTGTTAATAAAGCTCGGGTTTTGTTTCAAATGTGTGCTGTTGGTTGTAATTGTTTTTTTTTTGATAGTTTAGTGATGCTGGTAATGTTTTAGGAGCAGTATAAATATTATATTAGTCTGGGTGACAATTTTGTTTTGATTGAGGTTTCAAGTTTATGTTTTCAGACATTTTATTAATTGACAATGATAACATCCACCAGAAATTTCTCAGCCGGAGTTTTGATATGTCCCCGATGATGGTAATAGGCTCGCCCAATATTACATGGGACTAAAACATAACTGGCGAAATGTTGGTGAATATACCGCTGCCTAACCCTTTGAAGATTGCAGGTGTTATGTATTTTAAGTGATAACATCAATGTTGAAAAAAAGTTTGATAGTTAATAAAACTTTTTTTCTTGACTGTAATGTTCGCTCGACTTAATTCAAAGTAGGTATACAGGATATTAGGGTAAACACCGTTATCCTTGAAACCAGTGGTTTGGTTTCATTTATAGAACGTAAAATCAATGGAAAATTACAATTACTTTTTAAAAGATTTTCATTTTACCACAAGAGTATTTCACCCTAGGGCGCTAGGGCAAAGAACTTGCTTCTCAATACGGGTGGGTGGACCTGACCGGCCGCGAGCGCGACCCCTCCCTCAGTCAGTCAGATGTTTCGCTAGCGAGCACGGTGTCGGATAGAAACTTTTTAAAATCTTATAATGAAAATAACGTTTTTTTTATTGTTACTCGGTCATTTATTTTTATATTTAAGTCAACTACCCATGGTTTGAGTGACAACGGTGTTTACCCTTACACCCTGTATTATCTTTCCGCCGTCAAAATTTTACGACCAACCAACTGCATACATAATAATAATTATGTGTTAACCTTCGACACGGTGCTTAGCTCAAAATGACCACTGTAAAAACATTTTATCTTCCATTTTAAATTCCAATCGAACTCTCATAAAAACAATTTCTTTTAACGCTAATTATACATTACAATATTTCCTGTAATTATTTAAGCATAATTGTTAATACTGCACGGTGTTTAACACAGCTCGTTGTTTAAGAAAAAGTGTATAATTAAGTTTTATCAACTAACCTTGTTTCTTGACCTGCCTGTGTAATTTGGACAGTGGACGTGTAGGTACACAAGTATCCATTTTCACTTTTAAGCCGTTCGCTTGAAATCTTGCTCGCCTTGGTGCCATCCGATCTCATTCCGTTCTCTAGAAATAAATACTAAGAAATTTAACGTTGCTTAACAGTAAATATGCTGCCTTTTTAACAGTAGATTAAATTATATTATTAGATATATGATAAAAATGCAATAGTTGCAATGACGAACTTGCGGTTGTTCAAGGATATTCATTCACTTTTTTGCATGTCAAGTCGATTGTGACATTGTAATCTTTTTAAACTGAAATATTAAATGCTTTGAAAGAATATTTTTTATATTTTGACTTAGCTTGAACTTTGGCTGTTAAAATTACATTGAAAGTGTTTGAGATCGAGACACACCTTCAATGAATTTGAGGTCGACTGCATAGCAGCAATATTATGTCAATGAATCTATTTAATAATTGAAAAATTAACGTTCATCTCTCATAAATTCAAGTTTCAAGCCAGTGCAAAATATGTACACAAATATATACAATAATTATTACGACAAGATCGCCATATTGGGAGCATGGATATTACAACTTCCTGTTTTAATATAAAAGTCTTAATAGCACACAAAAACCAGTCGACAATGGCAAAGTAAACAACAATACTTATCACCTTATTTACAGTAAACATGTAAACCTTGGCCTATTTTTTTCCACATTTACATGTGTTCGGCACACTATGCGTCTTAAATTAATTAATGGTTGAATTAAAGGCGGGCAAAATGAAAGGCCAAAAACCTCATCGCGTAAGGTTAAAGCACAAATGATTGTACTGACATCTCATTAGGTAGCGGGGAACGATATGCCTCGGGCACTATCCGCTTGCGGTGCAAGTTGTGTGCGGGTGGCGGAAGTTCCGTGGTCATACTTTCATTGTCACCTAAGGCAATTTTGTTTTAAGTTTTGATGTGAAACATCCATTGGCCGGCGCGTATGCCGTGACGGCAACTGGCATGCTCCGCTGCCGCTCTTTTTGATGTTGCACATCTGCCGGGCGTTCCGCGACTGCTATATATTTAAATTTTTTAAACTGCAGTTTTCATTGAGTGGTAGGACAGTATAGAAATTTTAATTAATAATTATCTTTAGTTTAGTATTTCTCAATTCACAGCTTCGTATTTTATCCATGATTTTAATAGTTTTGTTTCATCTGAATTTCACGAACAGTAATTAGCGATTATCTTCTACACCTCCATCATTGGATAACACTATTTTCTGATTCTTATTCAAGTAGGTACTATGTACTTTTAGCTAGAATGCTTTTTATCGCGCTCGCTACCGCCTATCCCTCACACCATGATATAAGGCAGAGCACACCACATATCTGTATTTTTGCCGATCAAAGGAGCGTTGCGCATGACGGCCGTTTGAACCGGTAATCAAATTAGCTGTGCTTCCCATTCTCAAAGAAAAATATGTGTCTATCAGTATCCGTGGAGTTGCCAACAAAACATATTTTGTTAGCAGTCATTAAGTTTGATATTGTGAGTTGTTAGGGAAAATTCCTGGTTTATTGTTCTATTATTTTCTGAAGTTATTATTTTTGGTATTTTGTAGAAGGCACGAGTAAGAAGGAAGGCATAGTCTGGAGTGACTGTTAGGTAGACCGATAACCTGGTGTAGGCCGCGGGAATCCGCTGGATACGAGAAGCACAGAACCGGTCGAAGTGGCGGTGCTTGGGAGAGGCCTATGTCCTACAGTGAACGTCTTTCGGCTGAAATGATGATGATGATGATGACGAGTTATACATACATATAAATATAGGCCTTTTTAACCGACTTCTTCAAAAAGGAGGAGGTTCTCAATTCGTCTGTATGTTTTTTTTTTTTTTTTTTTGTGTGTATGTTACACGATTACTCCGTCAATTATGAATCGATTTTGATGATTCTTTTTTTGTTTGGTAGATCATGCTTCAGAGGTGGTCCCATATAAATTTTATTAACTTTGCTTGCGTAGTTTTTGAGTTAGCTTCAATAATTACGTATTTTTCCCACTTAGTGTATGTAGACGATATATTGTTTGACTCCGTCACTGTTATTTACATAGCAGGTAGTGGTATTCGAATGTGTGTAGGGGAGGTACCACAACTAAAAAGTGAAAAATAAAAACTTTTTACAATAAAAATCAAACCGACTTCCAAAAAAAACACTAAAAACGTGAAAAATAACTTTAATTTCGGAAGTCGGTGGCAAAAAACAAAAATTGAAAAGCACCGACTTCAGAAATTAAAGTAGTTTTTCGCGTTTTTAGTGTTTTTTTTTGGAAGTCGGTTTGATTTTTTTTGTAAAATGTTTTTTTGTGGAGTCAGTTGCCAGCCAGCGTGATGGTGGTGAGACTGACTTGAAGTCTGCACTGAATGGGGAAGGTATCCCTTATCCTCTCATTTACATACAAAAATCACGCCTTCTTCACATGGGGGTAGGCAGAAACTACAGAACGCTACCCGCTACGATCCTTGCATACTCCTTTGCCTCGTTTACGGTCTAAAAAACTCTAAAAAAAAACAAAAAAAAAAAACATTAAATTCTCTTATTTAACGGGCTTTTAAAAAAATTCAGGATTCAGGGCTTCTTGATGAGACTATATTTGCCTACATTGGCTAGGCATCAATTGGCTAAGCAGATGATTATGACTCAATTTAGCTCATCTCTTGTGGCTTTTTGACGTTCAAAAGTGCGTTTAATGTGGCTATTTGAAATAAACGATTAGACTATCACTTTGGTTATGATTATAGTCTTATCGTAGCAAAGCTCAATAAAGACACACAGATATCTCTATTTTTACCTAGGGAACACAATATTGTAAATCAAATAAGTTGCTACCCTATTAACACGTAGCCACGCTAAAATATTTTTCCTCAACTACCTATTTATACTGAACTGCCAATCTTCCTCCCTCGCAGTCATACCGTGATGGTATAAACGTACTCTTCCCTATCGTAAGCCCCTTTAAGCCCTAAATTTTGTTGCCGTACTGATTTAATGACATCACATGACGCCCTCTATCGAATGTCAACTGGCATCGTTTATTATCCAATTTGACATAACATCCCATCTCCTTGCACACTCCCAAGGAAATTCCAACCTTATTGTCACATGATGAAGTATAAAATTGAGTGGCTAGACAGTCGAGATATGAAAGGTACTATCGCGCGCACAATGCATAGGTTAGATATTTGAGTCACGAATCCATTTTATGACTAATTCCATAACTTTGTATGTGAATTTCGGGATCAGGTAGGTACACATACAGGGTGTATGTTTACTGTGTCATATCTTCTTCGATCTGGAGCCTGAGGGGTTGATTTAACGGTGCGATCATGCCTCGGGAAAGTTCAGCCGGATATTGTTTATGTTGTACTAGTTTTTGGGTATTTTGTGAATGCCGGATAAAAACTAGGGCCTTAACTTAATGGAAATAGAATTTATGCCTTGATTTAAAAAAAATACACTTATTATGACAAATTCAGGATGAGCTTTGTTAGTTGCCACATACATAATAATAGGTACTATAACTACTGATCAATTTGCCAAGCATATGGCTGAATAGCTATATTTATTACCTATCTTAGTTTCGGTCTGACTCTTTTTCTTCTCGTTTAACAACATTTTTTTCCCCTTATTTTATTTTTATGTCTGAGCTGCTATTTGCTTCCATAGTTTTCCAACTTTTCATATGAGAATTTTCCTCCAATCTTTTATACAACTTTTTTCTAGTAGTGATATATTTAGTTGCTAATTTAGAAACTTATTTTAATGTTCATTACAAAGTAACAAACCGGATGGTGTAATGCAAGTGTTTATAAGGCACTTAAGTCATTAGGCCAATAAGGAATTGTTATGTGGAGATAATCTATGGTTTACCGTTACGTCACCATTATCTCTACATTAGGGCTGCTACACGATTCTATAATATTCGTCTAAAATTTTGATAGGTTAAGATACTTAAATGACTGTATGGTTATTTTTAGGCATAATAAGGCAATTGACAAGGAAATAAACCATTTTTAAATTGTCTTCCTGTATCTATTAAAAATACTTGAGAAGAATCTATGAATATGTGGAAATCAAACAACCAAAACCTAGCAGTGTGCATTTGTTTCGATGTTTCTTCTTAGAATAATCGGAAACACGTACTCAAAATAATATAAAAAAGCGTATAAAAGTCTGTGTGTAATTTATAGAAATAAGTATAATTTAATAGAAGATAACTTTATTGATTAGAACCTAAACCAAAGCAATGAGGCAATACAATCGTCAGTAGTAGACAGGTGGATAATAATTAGTTATAATCAAAATAATAATTATGAGCCCTGACTACTACCGGTAGCTTGGACCCTGTTCCCGGTATAGTTGGGCAAATTTTTTAAAATATATTTAAAAGTGTTTTTTTTTTTTTAATATTTTTATAATTTGTAATCAATAAGGATACTGAAATAAAGGAAAATGAAAATAAATAGCTCATTTTCATCGAAACTTTGAATGCCCTTTCACTCATAAAAATAGCAGGAAGTAACCGTCAAATCACTAGTAAAAGTATTAGATGTAACTATACCGACAGTAAAGGTTAACAAGTGCCTGCCATAATGCGTCATTACTTATGTCGAATGTCGGCGCAGGCGCAAATTGTAGGTACTTTTTATTTTTATTATTTAACATTAATATTTTTTACTTTCACTGTACCGGTGAACCGGACCAAACGAGTTAGATATAAATTATGAGAGGTGAATGAGTGTGATAGGTATCATTTTAGTGTGTTTTGATGAACAGTTCGATTAGTTTCTAGCGTTGATGCAAAAGCGGTCAGTTTTTTATCAATCTGCCTAGCCTTTTCCCAACTATGTTGGGGTCGGCTTCCAGTCTAACCGGATGCAGCTGAATGCCAGTATTTTACATGAAGCGACTGCCTATCTGACCTCCACCCAGTAACTGGGTAATACGATACCCCTTGGTTAGACTGGTTGTCAGACTTTCGGGCTTCTGACGACTCGTAACGACTGTCATAGATCCACAAATGACAGCCGGGACCAACGGCTTAACGTGCTTTCCAAGACACGCAGGAGTCTCGATATGTGAAAATGGTCACCCATCCACGGACCAACCCCGGCAAGCATAGCTTAACCTGATGGATCGACCCGAGCGGCTGTTATTACTTAGCCACGAGCTCCTCTCAGTTTTTATGTAGGTATAAAAATATATTTCCTGTCTCTTACATTCCAATACTTGTAGGCAGCACCAAACTAGCTGACACTAGCTGCTCAATATGACAGTAGTTGTCAGATTTTCTGGCTTCTGAACTACGACAATGATAGCGACGTTACTCAGATCGGTAATCAAGTATTTGCAATTTTTAAATTCCAGCGTTCAATTACCATTTCCTGATGACATCACGAATGAATTCAATACAACGTTGTAGCAGTTTTGTAAGAACTCTATGTTATATCTTCTAACTTGAGCGATAACATCGTGCGCTGGCACACATTTTAAAAAAAAAACAATTTATTATTTTTACTGAAGTCCTGACCTTTTATTTCATGTATTCTTTTGGCACTTTCTAGTGTTACACAAATAATTCATATACGTACCTACATTATTATTATAAAATGACTTCATGCCAAACGAATGCCAATTTAAATGTAGAACTTACGACTATTCTTGAAAAAACTGAAAACTGGATGAACGACCATAATCTTGAAATAAATTTTACCAAAATCAAACTAATGGCGTTTCACCCCTGGCAGAAAAAGCAAATAAATATAGATTTTACTTTCAATCAACATAAATTAGAAACAGTTAACAATTTCACTCTCCTAGGTTTAACAATAGACACTCATATTAACTGGAAAACGCATATACAGACAGTAAAATCAAAAATTTCAAAGTTTTCATATGCTCTCCGTGAAATAAAAAAGATTACAAACCTAAAAACCGCACTAGTCACATACTACGCGTATGCCCATGCTTGGTTTAGTTATGGCATCGTCTTATGGGGAAATAGTACAGACGCTCCCTCCCTATTTACCCTGCAAAAAAAGCTAATACGAATAATTGCCAATATAGAACAAACCGATAGTTGCAAGCCTTATTTTCAGAAACACAAAATTCTCACCTTGGTTGGTATCTATGTCTTAGAACTATGTAAACTGGTCCGTAAATATCCAGATTCTTACAGCACACGGGGAGGCGTACAAACAAATTATTCGTTGCGCCATAAAAATAGACTAAATTTGCCCCCCTCCCGCCTTAAATTACATTCATCTAGCCCATATTCAATGTCAATAAGAATATATAATAAATTATCAGAAGACATAAAACAACAAAACAAAACCAGTCTATTTTTAAATAAACTAAAACAATACTTAATTTAAAAAAGCTATTATACAATACAAGAATATATTACGGATACATCTAATCTTAATAATAATAATTAAAATAACAAAAATAAGTTGTACCAAAATACTTAATAATTAAATTAGATACATTAACAACAATGAACAATCTTTAAGCGAGTAATGAAACAGCAATACTAAATATAATTAAATAAACAATAAATGAATAGATAGACCTGTACTTATACAAAATATTAATAGAATAAGTAAACTAATGAAAATATAAATACACAAATACATAGATAATAGGATAACGAAAAATGTAAAACGGATAAATTCAATTCAATAATAATTACGCATAATTATGACTCCCTGATATATTGTAATGAGTAAAATAATAAAAATAAACTATACCATAATACTTAAAATTATACTACATTAATAATAATAAACAATTTTTAAGCATGTAAAGAAGTAAGCAATATTAAATATACCTAATTAAATAAATAAATAAATGGATAGACTTGTATATAAAATATTAATAGAATAAGTGAATGAATGGAAATTAAATACATTAACTTAATATTAAGAAAAAATTGTAAAGAGCTCCTCTCTCTACCTATTTAAAAATTTGCTGTGCCCGACAGGGTCCATAATTGTTTCTATTTTTTTTTTACCACCTATATTTTGTACATTATGGATTGCAATAAACGATTTGATTTGATTTGACAACCCAACTACGACTAAAAAGGTATAAACAAGACCCCACAGACAGACAAATTAAAAATACGGAGTCACACGTGTTAGGGCATAAATCGAACAGATTACGTGTGACTCCGGATTTTTAATTTGTCTTTGGATTTTAAACTACGACTAAAAAGGTATAAACAAGACCCCACAGGGTCTTGTTTATACCTTTTTAGTCGTAGTTGGGTTTTAGTTTTTATTACTTTTTTTTTTTTTAATTCTTTTGGGATTATAATATAAATATTTTTGAAATGTCCTCATTAAGTCCTTTCATTTGATACCCAACATAGTACGATTAAACAATGTTTTTTTTTTTTTTGTTTAGTTCCTGACTTTATGTCCTCTAGAGGTCGCCATTTTTTATGACGTAACATAGCCTATAACCAGCGGACAATCAAGATGCTGCCAACGATACCTCATTTGTCAAATTGTGATGAGTCGTTTAGAAGATATGAGGGAACAGATGAACATACATACATACATACATACATACATACACTGCTTCGCCGTAGTCGGGTAAAAAGACTCGTGAACTACCTACTAAACAAAAATTGAAAGAAAAAGTATTTGTTATTTTTTACCCGACTACGGCGAAGAAAAAAGGAGGGTTATGATTTTGACCGGTATGTATTTGTATACATACATACATACTATTATTATACATTACATTACATTATTATACATTACATTAGATAGAGAAAATTAAACTCATCTGACAAAAGAGATCTTAGTATGTATTTTATCTATGTTTCGCAAATAAATTATTCTTATTCTTAAGACAGACATACTGACATGATCGTCTTCCATTCTTCGAACATAATATTGGAAGTAAGATATTAGTAATATTGAACTGATGCAGAGAAAAAATAAATATGCTTCTGGATACCTGATCAAGTCTCAAATGAATTGGATAAATAAAGTGGTTTTCCTAAAACATAAAAAACTGGCCCAAGCCAACACGCAAATGAAAATTATTACACAAATATTAAAACAAATTAATAACTGCAATAAATTAATAACGGAATCATTGCGTAACATTTATTGATGATTATTATATTGCAAAAACTTGTGTTTCTGACATTGTGTTAATTTGAAGTTAATTGGTCAAACATAATCATGTGGTTAAGTTCGGTCGTGTCCCACTGGGTCAGGGGTTCGAATTCGAATCAAAGCATTTCATCAGCAGATTTCATTTATAAAAAGCTCTGTACCCGATGCGATTACCATCGGGAAAAATTACGATTGTCCCTTAAAGGAAAATCGTAATTTTTAATTAACCTCTTTAGGAGATAGTTTTCAAAAATGCTTCCCTTTAGCTTACTTTCTTTAAGCAAGGAACACTTATTCATGCTTCTAGAGCCCAGTGTCTTACCCCACGTCCTATTTAAAACGATCGTCGCGCGAATACACGATCATTAGAACTTTGTCGCGCCGACGGAGGGCATTTTCAAGTTTTCCGAACCAAAAGTGGCATATGCACGCGACCGCATATTCGCGCGACGATCGCTTTTAAATAGGACGCGGCCTTAGACTGTGCGTTGTCTATCAGTGAATTTAAGATTTCTATTTAGCACTTAGAGCTTTTAACTGGCCGGGGCTACTCCCCCGCCTCATATTAAATGGGCCTTTAATTCTATATAATTAAAATGAGTAGTTTTAAATCCCTCGCTAACTGCAGATATATAATAGACTATAGTAAATAGGCTCAAAGAGAGACCTTATACCATTTTCTGTTGGCTAGAAGCCTTGCCCTGTTTCAGTTTTAAGAGTAGGTATCCATGTCAGTGAAATTGCAGACACATACATAATGAGTTTGCAACCTTTTGTCTGCCTTTCGGATACATGCATAGATCACGTCTTACTTTTTAGATTTATTTACTCTATTTTACGTTATTGGAACTTACCTAAAACAAATCCACATTACAAAAGAGTGACAGAATAAATTAAAAACAAGGTAAACGTGTAACCCACACCAATTTCCGCGGAAGTAATGGTTTATATGCGTCTGTTGATTTTCAAAAGTAAGAAGTACGCGTATATAGTTACGTATTTTTGAATAATAGGTATAAAATGGCTATTTAAAAAAATCAATAAATTATTTATATTTAATTTTAAGATACCTATTATGATTTATATTCAAGATAGACGTATTTTTAAATGGAAATAATCTGAGATATTGTAGTTAAAATACGTTCTAAAAATCAGGGCGGCTATTTGCCTATTGTTTTTGCTCATACAAAAATACAGAAAAAAATAAAAATACACTAAATACTGAGCCAGTTTCTCCAAAATTGCTCCACCTTTTACGTAAAACCATGGCCTAACCTCCATAACCTACCACGATGTCTAATAGTCTTAATCTTCAGCTATAAAAAAATCTATGTCAATCGACTAAAAGCAATAACAATTAGTACTTTTATGGTTCATCGAACATCTCTTAAAATAAAATAAAATAAAATGGTTTCGCTCGTAAAACCAAAAGTTTTCATTCTATTTTGGTGTTTGAGAGTGTGGGTGATTCTGTGATGTAAGATGTTATGTGGATAAATAAGCTAATGATATACCATTACAAATAAAAGCCCAACAATTTTATCTACTTATCTGTTTATTTTCCTCATCTCTCTTTTTGACATAATTTGGAATAAAATTCAGAACGTAACAGGAGAACCACTCTTTAGAAATGTACTTATCTGAAGTACCTATATTTTTTCTTAAAACTATTAAATTAAATAACCGACAATAAAAACAAAATAGAATGAGTTGTCACAATGTGCTGAAACAGTTTCTTACAATATAAATATTATTCGGCTTTCATAAAAAGTGGACGACTTCATCACTAATTGACATGCTTTATTTGACATTTTTGATTTTTTTTATGACATTATTGTATTATTATGACATTTTTACTGCTATTCAAAGGATTGGATATTCATTTCTATTTTGTATTATTTTATTTTCCTAACTTTTATTTAAAACTATAATATATTTGTTTAAATTAAATAATATTATGATTTGTCGTTTAAACTGAGTTTTAGCACAAAAGACACAAGACTGCAGCATTTGCGGTTTATTTAAAGTCATTTTATCAAACACTTTTGTCCCGTCGTGTTAGAATTATGATCACTTTATACAGATGTGGTTAACATAGTAACCAAAAATAAAACACGTTCACTGCCATTACCACTCTCTATTTAAACCACACAAATTCTAAATTCAAATCTTATCAGATCTGAGATCCACTCTCAAACAATACATAACCTTGTATCAAGTAGACCGTTAATACCTTTATTAACTTACAAAATATCTAACTATCTTAAATCGTTCAATTTCGCAATACTAATGTGTAAAGCTGTAGTCACATGACTTGGAGATAAATCTGTATTTTTCTAAGGCTCTTTGTATTGTACACCGCACGGTTATTTTACGGTAATGCGTATAAACCGCGCCGTAGAAAAACGTGTCTGTCAACAAGCTTCCATAGTGATCCATACAACACTGACGACCGTGCCTAAACACGGCGAATTAAATAATCATCTGCAGCCTTTTCCCACCCAAGTATGATGGGATCGGCTTCCAGTCTAACCGGATGCAGCTGAATACCGGTATTTTACATGGAGCGACTGCCTATCTGACCTCCACAACCCAGTAACTGAGTAATACGATACCTCTTGGTAAGACTGGTAGTCAGACTTTCGGGCTTCTGACGACCCGTAACGACTGTCAAAAAGCCACGAATGACAGCTGGGACCAACGGCTTAACGTGCTTTCCGAGGCACGGAGAAGTTTCGATATGTAAAGATGGTCACCCAATCACGGATCAACCCTGGCAAATCGTAGCTTAACCTGATGGATCGACCCGTGCGGCTGTTATTATTTTGCCACAAGGTCCTCTAAATAAACCATAGTTTTTCACAGTATGAAAAACGTGTGTTTAAAGGACCTAAGGAAGATGGAACGGCACTTGATGAAGGGGTAATCCCTTGGATAAAGAAGGGGAATAAATAGAATTACTAACAAAGAAAATACCAACCAAAGACAGTCATCATAATCGTTACTAGTGTGCGAGAACTGACGAATGTGATCACATCCTTAGCCGATGTGCAACTGATAATGCAGGAGTGCAAAACCAGAAATTATTGCAATGTTACAATACCTATACATTACTTATTTTATTTAACTCGGTTTTATTAACCGGTAGAGCGTACTTTGGTGAAAGTCTAATTGGATTATCAACTGTATCAAATGGATTGAGGAAAACCACGTATGACATGATGCTTGTTCAGCTTGTATCATTACATCCTTGTATGGCCTTTATGTGAACTAAAACATTAGCTGAAAATGGGTCAACTACTATTACTTTAATAAATCGATTCAATTATCAACTTATACTCGTATTATACGTGTTATCGTTCTTAAGACCATCTTAGTTTTAGTGCACTAGTTTACGCATTTATGTATTTGCACGGTACCTAATCAATCATACGCATATGCATGTCAATCTTACTTCTTTATAGGGTGTATATTTTCAGACACGAAATCTATTAATCTCCGAACGAAATAATCCTAAGAGATTTCGTGAAAAAATCATCAGCTTTTCCCTACATTTATATTCGCATAGCTCGTCAAAATGTAGGGAACAGCTGATTATTTTTTCGCGTTTTCGGGGTTGGTCCCATATTGAAAGTAGTTCATAATGATGAATACAATGACCCCTTAAGAGATTTAATGTATGAAAAGATATACCATATATACTTCTCTCATAAAAGATAACACTACTATAAATAGGTCGGTACTCAAAAATATTTCAGGAAAACGTCCATTCATCACATTCCTACCAGAAACTATATACAGTAATGTTTTACCAACGGTCATCTAAGAAACGCCGCGGGCTAACGATAGTCTATTATCTAACAGAAAGTCGGCCAATTACGTATCCGATGTTACCAGTCTTGATCTAATAAGTATGTGGGTATTAAGTCCACTGTGTGACGTAATTCTACTTTCTGTGACATTGTTGAGATGCATCTTGTATGTCCATCTATCTGTTACAACATGTGTCGAAACTGCTGGCTGGATTATGATTGGATGCAAGGATTAGAATGTGTGTTTATGAATATATTTGAATTAGTTCAGTGATTGTTGGTTGGGCCACTACCTACTATTTATTTGATTAGTATTGTTCATTATTACAGACGGCACCTTCGTCCGATGCACTTTGTGCAGTCAATCCTACCCCTAGTACCTACCCCACCTAACCTTTTTTTTTTTGTTCCCATGTCTGTCAGACTGTAAAAACTAACCCGGTGTTATCTTCCCACACTTGGGATCATGGATCATGAAACCGAGGATCATGTTGTGTGCCTTCCACGATCCCCGGCTGGTGCTGACCCGCCTTGCGGGTCACCTCAGGTCTGCGGGGGAAGTGAGGTGTAAAACTCCCCCCGCACCTAACCTAACCTAACCTTACTTACTAGCTAATATCGCCCCAATGCATGAGATATTTTAAAATTATTTGCCTCACCTCTACCTAACCCTATAAGGAATAGCGTGATGTTATGAGTTATGTTATTTGTCTTGCACTTGCTGTAAAACGCCAGAACACTCACAAACTCTACAAAACCTATTTATTATGGAGATATTCCTTATTTCTTTACATTGCATAATGAGAATCCTTACTACAGTTACAGATGTAAAACAGCTGTCATGATAAAACGCCCCACGATCGACTTAATGATTACTTACTTATTAATTACAACTTATCGCCTATTTCTGAGATTACTGATTATCCTGTAATTGGCGACTGTGCAAGTCCGAGGCTATTGTTAACTATAGTACCTACGTAAGATGTATTATAAACAGAAGCTGTTGGTGCACCTTTATAAATATTTTTTTTTTTGTTGATATAATGGCGTGTGCTAGTTGGCATATGGCTTATAATTAGATTTATGTTTTTGTGTTTCGTAATGTGAATGATTTTGCATACTATTGTATTGAATAATTTTTTTCTAACTAAACAGACAGCTGCTACTGCAGCTGTGCTGCTGGGGAGTTTGTTGCGCCACTTCTTCTTCCCAGCTAAAGCACTAGGAAGTGTTGAAGGGTGGGCTTTTTGGGGGACTGTTTTATGTAATTTTGACGTTCGAAAGTGCTGATTCTTAGCCTAGTTTGAATAAATGACTTTGATTTGATTTTGACGACGGCGATACTTCCAACTACTGGCCCATAATCTAGTCAACATATTACCACTCTTAAGTGAAGCTAAAACGGTAATAATATGCCTGTTATATGCTTACATCACAGACTGTCTAGCTGTGTCGACTAATGTAGAATTACGCAACTCATAAGCGTGTACAGTTCCTGAATATAAGCAGAACTGCTACGTAGCTTCCCATTACTGTCATTGGAGATAGTACAGCCTTGTCTATAATCAAATATTTGCTTACAGATTTGTTCCGGGGTTCTTGTATGTAACTGTTGTGTCTGTAAACATGACTTCTTAAAATGTTACAATGTATGTTATCCTGTCAATAATCAAAGTGTGGGTTGTTAGTGCAACAAATGGTAATTGAACTAACTATCAATCGTTCATCAAGTTGCCAGGGTGAGTTTTAATCGTTGGGATATGGGTACTTCCTCCTCCATTCTTCTTCAATAGCAGTGATACCCTAGTGGTGTGTCCATCGGACTGCTAAGTCATAGGTCTCGAGTTCGAACCCAAAGCGCGTTGTTTGGGTTCGAACCTCTGACTTTTCGGATTCATGTGCGTAATTGTACATAAATGACTTGCTTCAAAAACGATGAAGAGACGGACAGCTGAGAGATATTTCTCAACGGCATGTGAAGCCAAGTCAGAGGCCAATGCGTGGCATAAAAACTCTGACACCAGGTTATTCACTAACCACACGATAAAGGCCACTTTGTCACTGAAACAGAGATTCTCTCTTGTCTTTTCTTCTTTTCGAATCGATGATACAACATTCGTCTATTTAACTAGTTACTCTTATGTCGTAAGTCTGTTTAAACAAATCTCACAAGCAGAAACACTTAGATAGAAAACCTACCGGTTGGGCACACAATATTTGTTACGTCCGAAAATCGAGTCTCTGCGGCCCGTACGAGAACCAAATCGTCCAGCAACCGTACGATTCGAGCAGTCGAAATAAAAAACGGGGTGTCCTCAACTTGGATTCAAAGCCCTTGACACTATACAATAATCTCACGTTTACATTCATTTATTTTTGAACAAACTGGTCCGATGACATAATTTCATTATTATTTTCTTGTTTTGACTGAGTTTCAGGTCGAGAAAATTTACCAGTCAGTCACAGCAACTTATGTAACATAGATACATATAATTCACTTCCCATAAAAATAATCTGTATGCCTCGTTGGTCGAGTGGTCGCAAGCGCTACTGCTGAGCAAGAGGAATTCAACCCAGGAGGGTTCGATTCTTATATCAGGCAAAGTACCCTTATAGTTTCGCCATGTCCGTCTATCCGCGGCTTAGCTCAGAGACCGTTGGTACTAGAAAGCTGTAATTTGGTATAGATTTACATACAAACGACGCCGACAAAGTGGTAAAAAAAATCGTAAACAAGATTTTTTTTAGGGTACCTCCCCTACTCGTAAAGTAGGGATGGTTTTTTTTGTCTCGTCAATACCATGGTGTGGGGTATCGTTGAAAAGGTCGTTTAAAAATAATGTGAGTTTGTCCAAACCATTTTTGGATTCAGGGATCCTTTTGCGGAATATTAAGCTTTAAAGTGATAATTTTTATTAGAGCCAAGTGTCCCCCCCTGCCAGCTAAATGTTTGGGTTTGGATATGTGAAGAAATTCACGGCAGTAGTATATATAACGAAATTAAAAGGAAAACTATCACCTTTACGTAGGCTCCACAAGTTACCGAGTAATAATCGAGCAACTTAAATTTGCAGTTGTAAAAACATGTTCTCCCATACATTCTGTACCGGAGAACAAGTTTTTCAACTACAATGTTTAGTTTGATTAATAAATTCATCCCAACTACGGAACCCTTCATTGTGCATGGCACGACGTGCACTTGGCCGGTTTTTTCTATCAAGAATTTCTCAGTAGCATCCTGGAGTCTGGATTTATGTCCGGTTGATAGCACTAGGCTTGCCCCCTAATACATGGGACTTAAATATAACTGGCGAAAATGTAGGTGTACTAGTACACCTCTGCCTAACCCTTCAGGGATTACAGGCGTGATGTTATGTTCTAATAAAACTTTTGCTTCTTTTCATCATTTTGCTATTATTTTTTATTTTGAGTCACCTTTATCCATGGTAAATGGAAAATAGTCAAAGGATTAAGCGAAACCCAAAATATATGGGAAAACATAAAGAATGTAAACGACCAATGAAATAAGAAGTTATTCTTGGCCTCAGACCAAATAAGAAACCAAAATGCCAAAACTACACCTCCGCTCTGTGCATACAATCATACTCACACGCACACATTTACAAGCATTTACAAACTACACCTCACTAAGTGCACACATGTTTACGAAACCGGCCTCACGTCACTGTTGACAGCGCTCTGCCTTGGTTTTGTATTTGGTCTGAGTTCTGGGCCTCTCAAAATAAATGAAACAATATTATAATAATTTACATAAGCCCCAGTACATTGTTGTAGGTATGTATGTATACTTAACAGAACAGGTGTAAACAGATCACTATCGGTGTTGATAACACCAAGACCACGCGTTACCATTGCGTTATACCAGATTACCATAAAAACGCCATCAGAATTCAGTTTACAAGTAGACGCACAGAATGCGGGTCAATGGCACAAACTTACGGCGCACGTACGAAAAACTACGCGTGAGATTTGTGTGGTACAAGTTAAAAGATGCAAGCGATTTTTAAAAGCAATTATTGTGAATGAAGAACATGACAATGCGACTACACTGAGGATAGGATTGACCTTGCGCCATACGGCGTCTACTCATTTTGAAGCAGTCAGTGAGATATAATAAAATAAATTTCAAAAACAGTATTTGCAAGTCGTATATTTCAAGTTTCAGTTGACAGATCGGAGTCATTGATGTTCCTATTCTTAGTTGAATCGCATTGTAGGTAAGTTTAATAGAAAGTTACAGTTTATTTAACACTAAAAATGTAAATTCAACTAACAATGAACACATTCATCTATAGACACCGCGGCATTTATCAAAGCATTTAGAAAAGTGACTCTTACAACACTGGGACGGTTACAGAGTGATCTTTTTTAATCCACATATAATACAAATCCGTCCGGGATATACTATACCAACGCCTGACCCTAGTCTAGCTTTACTACAACATTAAAAGGTTTTTTTTTTCCTACGTATGTAATAATTATCTCTTAGGTTAGATTATTAGATAGTGGTGGTACATGGTGGTTCAAGTATTTTGTATTATTTGCATTTTGTAGAGACAAAATTCAAAATGTCTTCCAAATAAGAAGCGCTTGTACAAACGCTCCCGCATCCTCTTCTCCCAAACACCACACAACTGACCATTTGATATTATATTCTAATCTTTACATAACACCTGATCCACTTACCTGCAAGTACTGTACATACCCATAGCTTGCACAATTACTTAAATGTCTACCATGTGCCAAGAGAGTTATACATAAACGTAATAAAACTTGGTCACTTGGTCGTATCGTCACATGGCAACATGGTCACTTTTACCATTACCTAATATGGTCAATTGGTCACAGTATATATTAGACTTCTAATAAAATCCTTATAAGATGTTACGGAAAGCTGCAACGTAAGAAATTGCGACAAAATTAATAAATATGCGTTATGAATGTTATGTAAACGGAATTTGTCGAATGTTTTTTATAAGGATGCGACGTCTCTTTATATCGATTGTCGATACTTTACTAAAAATAATAGCGATGGGTTTTTCTAGCTACAGTGACTAAACTATTGGATATATATTTGGTTGAATTTGTCTATGCAGCCTGGGAACGTCATTAGATGTAATTATGAAGTGCGAAGCAGGAACATAGTATTTTATAAATGAATTACTAAATCATTCCCGTTCGTCCCACTAACAAAGTCACTGGGACGAGCGGGAATAAATGCAATATAATTTATTAAATTCCCTTTTGTCGCACCAGTGGGACGAAGCCAGTGGGACGAACGGGAATACACGATCTATTCAGATTAAAACTCCTGTGTCTGTTGTCAGCATTGGACTTGATCCATACATTCCGTTAATTAATTATTTGTGCCATTAACACACAACAAATTAATTTTTAACATCATTTTTTTTTAAGATCATGATTATGACATACTTTTTCTCAAATAAAACTAGAAAAGTGAACCCGGAAAACAAGTTTTCGCTCCGTCCTTGTCAACTGAGCATCGCAACAATAAAAAATGTCGTAAACACAAAGCTTTTAATTTACAAAACGATGCAGACATGCAAATCATAAAGAAATGCGAACACTAATTACCATAATTCAACCTTTTATATTCAACATGTTTTATTAATCGTAGTAATCACTTCATTATGACTTATCAATTATAAATGTATGAATTTGGCGAGTCTTCCTAAGCTTAAAATACAAGTTATAAAAATGCCAGGGTTTGCATTTGGCTTCATAAGATTGTATAATTTTTGAGATGTTATCGTTGTTTTTTTAATTCATTTATCATTGGTTAGAACAGGAAAACGAATTAGTGATTCTTTAACTAAGTTGTCTAAGTCTTCTAAGGCTCTTTTGGCATTAAGGTTTTTATAAAGTCTGTGATATTCATATTATCTAAGTAACGATTTTGTTTACTAAGATCATAGTCAATGAACAGAATCGAAAATGTAATCAAGAGTAAGTATGGATATCTACCACGAAATGATCCGGACGTTAATCACGGTTTTTTTTTCTTAATATGCTGCTTTTAATAATTTTATTAGTGTACAACAGAACTTGAAATACCAATTCTCGACATTTAAAAAAAAAAATTTTTGCTGTGTAACTTTTCATACTTGAAAGCTTTCCCGTCTTTCAAATTTGAAAAGTTACATTATATTTAATTGCAGAGATCCAATTAAGTATTATTAGACTTGTGTGCTACAAATGAAATTATTGTTCGAGTTGTGATAAATTGAGAAATATTATAGTGATGTAACTGTGCATTAAATGCAGTCGTTTATTTGTGTTTGAAACGCCAGACCGTAAAGACTACACACGGAATATAATAATTGGATTCTACCATCTCTGTGAAGGTATATTTTTTAGGCATGTGCTCTCGAATTTCATAATATCCTGCTTTATTTCGTCAAGGTGTAAGAAAAAAATATCTGTTGCTATTTTTATGATGAAGTTCAATGATTAAAAAGGCATCTTGTGTTGCTCCGCATCGGTGTCACTGCGGCGAAGCTGTCGACAGCCTCGGGCACCATGGCCTGTCCTGCTGCAGGAGTGCAGGCCGCATAGCACGGCACGCCAGCATCAACGATATTATTCGTCGAGCCCTTGTCACCGCCGGCGTACCAGCGGTATTAGAACCAAACGGCTTGGTACGTGACGATGGGAAGAGACCAGATGCCATGACGTTGTTGCCTTGGAAGGTGGGTAGGCCTCTGGTGTGGGACGCAACCTGTGTCTACACCCTTGCGCCATCCCATGTTCCTAGCACGGCGGCCTGTGCTGGCGCCGCTGCTGCGGCTGCTGAGACCCTCAAGCGGCGCAAGTACTGTAACCTTTGAGCCGTTTGGGGTCGAAACGCTCGGGTCATGGGGCCCGAGTGCGCGTCTCCTTTTTTAGGGAAATCTCCCATCTCCCATCGACTGGTCGACACATCACGCGACCAGAGGGCTGGCTTGTTCTTTGGCCAAAGAATTAGCATTGCCATTCAACGTCGCAATGCTGCCAGTCTTCTGGGCACGTTTCCGGATGACAGCGATGCGGACGAATACTTCGACGCCTAAAGGTCCCTTTGTTTTTATATTTATTTAGTTCGTCCCTTTAGTTTTAGTTTTTTATGTAAATAGTTAGTAGTGTTCTATAGATATTGTGTATAGTAATGTAAATAATTCAAATTAAATAAATGGTTCAATGATTGATGAACTCATCATAAACATGATATCAACACAAAAATCTCTTCCTAACATACTTAATCATCTGGTTCCTATACAAGTCACAAGTCCCTACAGAAGTCACAAGTCTCCTGTGCTGGGCTGTGATCCACAACGTGGGACAAATTGAGGACCTCATTAAAAATAATCCTTATCATTTGTAATTTTTTTTAAATCCTTCAATCTCTAAACATTGATTGCCCATTGACAAACCAATTAAATCTCACATCGCATTTAACTATTGCGATATAGCAAAGGTTACTATTCCAGATCAGCTGTTCTCTAATAATGTCTACCTTTCACTGAAGCTGTGTAATGCTACCGGGGATATTCAAACTTAATGCGTAGTTTGTATCCATTGAAATTGTACTCCTTGAAATGTTTAATAATAGACTGTTTTTACCCTTAAGGTGCTTGCACACGAGATATCGTTGGCCAACTTTTTGTGGGAGAACACCATACCCAAAAAGTCGGTAATGTCACTAACTTATCCGGACTACAAAAATCTAACGTGTGTGAGCGCACTCAGATATGTTGAGGAATTCCTCTACTCCGGTAGATTCACTCACACTATACTTATCTCCTAATCAACAGATTCTTAAAATTCTTATGATTACGTCCGCCATTACTTAACCATCTCTATAATTTTAAATACTCTCTTAAAGCCAGATTATTTATATAATAAGCTAAGTTCAATTAAGTCTAGACATTAGTCAACATTTTGGGTGTGTCGCAAAAAGATGCCAATTTTACTTTGCGATAAGGTTATGTATTTCATAACGACTATTACGAATCATTTGGTCAAAACATCAACAAGGTGGTTCATTTTGTTATGTTGCACAAGTCGAAATTCTTTGTGTCAGTGTTGTTCAGATCAAAAACAAATTTGGATTCGACTTATTACATAAGTCAAAATTAAGCTTTTGTGATTTTCGCTAGCGCGAAATACTAGCTAGTGGAGCTGTCTCTCTGAACTCAAAATATTTGGTTCCCGTGACCCAAGGGCTGGCTTTTACCTTGGTCAGAGGCTAAGCATTGCAATACAACGTGGCAATGCCGCCAGTCTCTTGGGTACATTACCAGCCGACAGCGATGCGGAGGAATTTTTCGACGCCATATTTTAGTTAATTATTTATTTGTATAGTTAATCAGTAATTTATTTTAGTTAGTATAGTTTGTTAGTTTATGTAGCATAAGAAGTTTATCAGTGTATATAAATTTCAATAAACTAGAGGATAAACAAAAATAAAACCTTTATAATAAATTATGATGTATATCTTACCTACATGTTATAGAAGATGTTCCTTGCACGATAAATCTTCACCTAAAGTTCTTTATAGGTATAAATAAAATAATAATTCACTGGAAACAGTCCAGTAACATAGAAAAAAAAGCTTAGGTACTGAAGAGAAAAGGTTAAATGGCGATGCCGCCAATATCTCAATTTAAGAAACTTTAACTCAGTACTGAATGTATCCAGGGGTTGCGGGAAAGTCTGAAAGGGATACCGTGACCCTTGGCAACAGGCAACTGAAGGAACACGGGTGGGTTTTAGTCAGTAAAAGTCTGACACGCCCTCCCACTCCGCCCAGAGCGGGAGAAGTCATTTGATGATTTCCCGAACTCGAAAAAAATAAAAAAATACTGAATGTATGGATGACGATGATGCTCATACTCATTCTCATCAGTCATAATGACTTAATACTGAGGCTCATCACGAAACTTCCGCAAAGTTCAGGGTTAGACTCAAAATCTTGTAGACAAAAGGCTTTTTATCCGAATACGGCGTAGCAAAAAGGGTTATGATTTTTACCGGTATGTATGTAATGTATGACGTGTGTGTGTGTGTATGTGTTCACCATGGGAAAAAGGCGTGAGTGTATGTTTGTTCCCTCATAAGTTCTAAACTACTTATCATAATTTATCAAATGAGGTTGGAAGCGTCTTGATCGTCCGCTGAGTTACACGTACGGTCGTGGTCTGAGAATGTTTACCACCTTAAGGCTTATAATTGCATGCACACATCTATGTCACAAGGTCGATGATTCAAAATTCAAACCTATTTTCTATGTTAAATGCCATTATGGTATTAATGTGTCAACTTTACGTGAGGTTTAGGTGCTTTTAGACCTGCACACAGTGTGGTAAAGTATCTAATTTGAAAACTGATAAACATTTTTAGATGGGATAGTACCTTATCTGTTCGATTTAGCACGACGCGTAACTCCGTTTTTTTGTCTGTCTGTGATGTCTAATTTATACCTTTTGAGTCGGCGTTTTTGTCATAGTTGGGTTTTAGTTATTTAAGTCAAGGATTGTTAAAAATCACATCATCATTATCATCTTATATATTCTTTACTTCCGTAATGGATTACTTCAATGTCTGATGTCTGGGTCTATCTGCCTAAGATCAATCTTAAGAAATCATTTAAATACTTTCTTGTCGATCTCATTGCATCAATTAGAAAGCTAATATCTCAATTTATAATTGATATCTACAACCAGTTAGTTGATTTCTACATTAAAAGTAGTGCTTGTATAGTAATCATTAGAAATTGGTAAGACTTGTATTTTTCGATTACTTCCTGTTGATTTCATCTTACTTTTATGACGACTCTTGGAAGACGACACCCGTAGATTCTGTTCTGCATTAAGCGTTTCTAAGCTTCCAAATGACCTCACAGTTATTTTAGAGTTTCGGGTCGAGGATTCTTATTAAATTATCTTTCAGGTTATTCACTAACCACACGAAAAATAAGACAAATGAATTATGATTGAATAACTCGTAATAATAAAATTAGAGTTTTTTAATTGTTTATTTTTCTGACTTTCAATATGATAGTTTTTCAAGGACGATTGTGGCATATACCTCACATTCATCAGCTTAAACAGTTTTGATTTAGATAGTATTTGCAGGATAATACCGCCCATCACATGATTTAGAAAGCCATACCGTCTAAGCAAGCTAACTCTAAAACTAAAATAGGTATCAATTACAATCCTCCAATTTACCATGCAAATCTCGTTAGTACCTACTTACAGAAAAACTCAGTATGCAGCAACACCTTATAAGGACAAATAGTGCTAGAATATCTATGTCACATCCTCCTTAAACACAGGATGGACTGCCCTGATTGGTCAACGCACTAAGTTACATCACTACGATCTATAAAGCATCATTTAATTAAATCGAAACGTTACATCACTAAACAAAACTGTACTAAAGTTGTACTTAAATAGTGATGTCCGTGTATCGATAGAAATTTACCTGTCTCTTTTAAGATATAAATGCAGCTTTTACGATTAAATTGTTGATTTTATGACTGTTTAGTAACATGTTAGGTGGGTATTAAGAACTTTCGCAAGCGCAGACCCCTTTCTCTAGGTGTGATGACTATGCTAAATCACTTTATCAACTCAGCCCAAGCTGCGCCACAAGATCTGGTCCAGTACCTTCCGCATCCAGTCTATCTTAGCCACCTTTTAAAGGTTGTCGGTCCATCTAGCTGGCGTCACACACTACGTTTGCCGATACGCAGTTTCCGCTCCCGCCGCGCCATCGGTCCTTCGATAAATATGGCCAGCCCACTGCTACTTCAGCTTGCTAATTCTGGAAGCTATGTCAATAACTCCAGTTCTTATACAGATAATCAGACACCCGCAATATCTGAGCCGCTATCGTTGTCAACCTTTAATATGATTTTGAGTATCTTCTTTGCGTTACAAACGGTTCAACTTAATAACGGGACAACTATTTTATCTCACGATTTAAGCAGCAACCTATTTCACAGATGTTTATGTTTATGTTAAAACCATATCACTAATTTTATTAGTTCTTCTCTCTTATTAAGAGTTCAGAAATGCAAACTATAAGATAGGCTTTGTGTTATAGAAATAAATAAACAATAATTGCGTTTCGATATATTTCCAAAACAATATCGATAAGTACCCAATTACATATGCATACACACATCACAATATAAAACTGATTTGCATCCGTAACTTCACACTTTCGGGTCCGGTTGAAAACCAGCGTCAGGCACTAGTTGTCTGGCATTTTTGCTGAACTGGGCCTTTTTGGCGCAGCCGTGAGGCACACTCCCCTGATAATGTCCTTCTTTACCTCCTCAATTTGGTTCTTTATTTTTATTTTGTTATCTGCTGTATATTATGTATATTGTGTGCCTTTTAGTCTGTGCTGAATAAATGTATTTTCTTTCTTTCTTTCTTTCTTTCATCTCTAGTAGGAACCTGACTTATATAACAATGATACACAATAACTGACCAGCGCTGACCCACATTGGGCCATAAACTTTAATAACCATGTAAATGGTCCAGCCTGGACCAGGATACTTCAAATTGTTAGTGAAAGTTCTCAATTCACTTGTAAGTTATTGGAGAAACTGATAAAATCATAGGTAAGCTGACGGGTGTGTAAGCTAATCTGACTTGTATAGGTCAGTATCTAGGTAGATTCCGGCAGTGTGACGTCACTGTTCGTCATTATTCTGATTAGATACAGCAGCTCGGTTGCATATAGTGACGTAGTAACTTAGTTTGGCGTTAAATTTGTTGACCAAATACTCCATAAATATTAATACCTTTATGATGAGTGGATAATACGAACAGGTAACAGTGAAAAATATTTGAAAATTATTACAGCTCTAAACAACACTTGGTTGGACCTTTGTAGTACAAGCATAATCTATGATTACGCGTGGTGTATCTCTAAAAGAGGATACCAAGTTTTAAATATTTACGCGATAACATTTCTAGGTGCAGTACTAAATAAGGCAATTTATCGATTCAGGCACATCACTTAACTTTCGCAACACTGACTCACAACGACTAGTTAGTGTTGACCCACGGACATAATACTCTATGGCCATTTAACTAGACTACACTAGCAATAAGGAGCCGTCATAGACAGTGAAAGTTTATAGCTATGGTTAGTCTCTGGTCTAGCTTCAAAATGAAATAATGTGTGAATGTGCGTTATAATAAATTATGATTTTATTTTACGTGTCGGTTGCAAATACTACAATCTCCTTTGTGGGTGTGGCGATAGTTAAAGATGGCCGAATAGCAACAGCTTGGGTTAATCATTCTAACGCTAAACTGCAGTTGCCACTGTCAGACTTATATGCTTGGATACTGATCTCAATCAATGTACCTAGCCTTTTTCCCAACTATGTTGTGGTCGGCTTCCAGTCTAACCGGATGCAGCTGAATATCAGTATTTTACATATTGCGACTGCCTATCTGACCTCCACAACCCAGTAACTGGGTAATACGATACCCCTTGGTAAGACTGGTTGTCAGACTTTCGGGCTTCTGACGACTCGTAACGACTGTCAAAGATCCACGAATGGCAGCCGGGACCAACGGCTTAGCATGCTTCCCGAGGCACGGAGGAGTCTCAGTATGTAAAGATGGTCACCCATCCATGGACCAACCCCGGCAAGCGCAGCTTAACCTGATCGATCGACCCATGCGGCTGTTATTACTTAGCCACGAGCTCCTCCTCCTTTGGATACTGATCTAGATGATCAAAACTTCCTGCATTATGGAGAGCAAGGGTTCCTGTCAGTCTCAAGAGGAGGTCAGGTCTGTTAAAAGTCAGACTATTTTTTTTTATTGGTTAAACCTATTCAGAGAAATATTAGTTACATGCCAAACTTACTGACAAAAGGTCAATTATTATATATTATGTCGTCCAGATTCATGAACCCAAAAAAATAAAAATACAGTTCCGTCTGAATTCGTAATAAAATATCCATAATAAAAAGGTAAGCGCAAGCGCAGCTGATGCCTTTCCATTGCTTTAACTTAGTAAGTATGTGGTGCAACTTTGACATTCTGATAAGTACAGACTGCACTTTATATTATGTGAACAATTTTAGTTGAAAGAGAGACTGTCCTATTTGTTAATAAATTCAAATCCTTTCTTTATTGTAACATTACTTTTTTGAAGCTAGGATTTGACCTAGGGATTATAAATAACGCAAAAAGCAATCGATTGTGCGAATTACAATTTAAATAAAATCCTTCTCTCTTCATAGATCGCTTAGCTACTGCGTAAATAAAGCCAAAAGAATATGTGAATTTCATAATTATTACAATAAAAACATTCCACAAGCCCATCATTGCGAAAAATAAGTCTTTTGTGGTCCAAATGTCGCAATAACCGCATACTTAGATGATGAGATAAAAGTTTAGAGATGAGCCTCAAATAATGAAATGATGTAATTTTGAAATATTAATATTCATGGAGACTGTCCTCTAAGGTGATGGCGCCGTGGCTGCTGTGGCATAATGTGGCGTAGTCGGCGCCGGCGCAAAGATCTATCACGGTGGTTTTTTAACGATTAGCTGTTTAGCAGCAAATTGTCTTACCGTAGGTGCATTTACTTAGTGGATAATGGTGACAGATGACGATCAAAGATTGGCAAAGTCTAATGACGGTGGATATAAAGATCGTAAATAACTGAGACCAATAGTACCTACGCATCCTTTTATTTATTTAACCATTTATGCACAGACAAGAAGAAAGGAACAGAAAAATACGTACAAAGGCAATGCTTATTTCTAAAGAAATCTCTTCCAGGATACCTGCGAAAGGAAAGTAGATAGAAGCGATGTAGACAACGTGTGTAAGAGTAGAAGAGAAACAAAATACATAAAATAAGAAACAATTCACTAATTTAAATATAAACATCCAATTTGAGAATATGCGTTATATGTTGCTGTCAGTCAAGTAATTTGTGTATTTGTGTATTTAAGTCAGTAATTTTTATGGTATATATAATAAAGAGTATTCTGTCTATCTTATCTATAACCTAAGGGCTATAGGCTTATTACATGACGTGTGACTCCGGATTATAATTCTCTGTCTGAGATGTCATGTCATTTAGTTTTATTTTTAAATGGTGCGACTTTGCACAGATTTCTTTCATTGATTTCATGACACAATTTTTTTTTTTTTACAATTTTCGCATTAATGTCCTTTATAACATCAGTAAATATTATTTCAGGCACTCATTCTGGTCACCCTACACTGAACATAACCCACGCATTTATGACTGACGGACGATCGAACTAAAAGTATAGTTATTACGTCACCGAAAGGTTAAAAATGTTACTAATATTAATGAAACAATACCAGAGTATTTCATCTACAAGTCAGTGAAAGGTTCCTTTACATTGAATTGTTACGCTAATCTAAATCATTATGTTTGTGTAAAGTATAGGATGTCCTAAAGGTAAAATTATAGTTTACTGATTTGAAATCATGGGTTATCATTTCCTTTTGATTTCGACCTATTGCGTTTTGTATCGATGCAAAATATTTGATTCTGAATCTTGGGAGCTATGAACAAAGTTTTTTTTTTAAATGCTCCTTATTTTGGGATGTTAATAAGTCAATTAATTATTCATGCAAGTGTTTATTTTTGGATCGTGTTCTCTATTGATATTACTGAAGTTGCACCTGCACCAAACAGGTTTTTGTATACGGTCATTTTTTTTAGTTCCAATAAAACAATAATAATATATTTTATTATTCTTATTATGTAATGTTCCAATGAGTAATATCTACAACCTACCAAATTATTAGATTTAATAAATGTTTTAAAACAAGACAATGAATAACACAAATTGTCTTTAGATCAAATACAGATAAAATCTGAATCTACTTTAAAATAATACCTTTCAAATATTACTTGCCTTGAGAATTAAAACAGTCCAAGTATGTAGGATCGTCTTTATAGTTCTTATTTGTTAAAACGTAAAGTTTATATTCCTTTGACATAAAAACATTGCGTCATAAAAAAAGGAATGCTCTGCAATTTATTGTGTAGGTACCTAAGTTTTAACTTCTGTTGCATCATTTAGTAAATTTTTTCTACTGCTAATGACTAATTTTTGGAATTTAATAGGTAGCAAACAGGTCAGTCGAGCTGAAACTCGTTACTTCTGGCTGGACACCTGCAGCATCAAGGGGATTATTGACTTTAGAGACAATGTTGAAAAGTCTGGGGTCCGTAATTTTTGCAATGGTGATATTTAATTGTGAAAATAAATTATAACAGACATGGGTACTTTTTCGGACGAATGAAATAAAATGTATGTACAAAATATTAATATGTGTCAAAATAAAATAATTATGTGTACAAAATATTAATATAATGACAAAATAAAATATGTATACAAAATATTAAGAGATAAAATAAAATATGCGTACAAAGTATTAATATGTGACAAAATAAAATATGGGGGACTTTTTCGGACGAAATCTTTCAACTAGAGTAGCACTTTAGCACTTGGTACTTTGTAATGTGTTTTGTATAAGTAATTAATTAATTATACAAAAAGTTGTAAAAAACAATACGTTTTTGGTTTAGTAAGGATTCATTCATAAAATTAAATTAATTTGTGCCGTATTTCTTATCAATCCAGGGTATACTTTATTACAAGTCAATAAACACAAATGAAAGGTGTAAAACAAATTTCCTACTGCAATATTAAAACTAACAAACATGTTAGTATACATACATACAAATAGTATACATACAAAGTTACTGCAGTTATTTACCACCTTATTTGCCACTACACAAGGTTAATTTTCCTGTACAATAAAGATAAATGATATGACGAGTATTGATGTTTGATGCATCAATCATTAGTTGCACCTAGTCAAGGAGATAGTGATCTTTGGCTGTGTCATCGATCATCAAAGAGGTATGTAGGTGTTACAAAACCGAATAATTCATCATATACCAAGCCTTTTCCCAATTAGGTATATTGTAGTTGACTCCTAGTCTAACGAGATGCTGCTGAGTACGGAAGTAATATCATCTCAATTTGACCTCCATCAGTATGACCGCAATGTATTGACAGAGATTTACAGTTGCGACTTTTATACCGAGTCAGACTTTCGCGATTCTGACTACACGGCTAGTCAGGAAGCTAGACAATCGTAAGATGATTTCATACTACCTACCTATAGAAGTAACAACAGGGACTGGAGATAACAGAACTCTCTTAAATAGGTATCTTGGACACCAATTACGCTGGTAGAAAAAACTTGAAGTTAGAGGTCAAAATTATCACCACACGTATCGCATAAGTGTCGCAGCATCATGCTGAGATAGGAGCCTTTTAGCCTCGTACAGGACTTTTTTTTTAAATATATTTCTCTGTGTGTTTAGTTTAATTTGTAATCTTCTGTGCGAGTTCCAATAAATACTCTTTCTTTCTTAAAATACAATAGACGTAGATATATTTAGTAACCTATTCCGCTTGACTATTCTTCAAGAGTCCTAATAAACCCTGTAAGAAATCGACACGTGTTTCACCTCTCAACGAGGCATCTTCATGATGACGATAGACCAATTGCAAACCAGAACGCGACGTGTTACCACAGCGAGCGCTGGACGCAAAGTGAATCAAATCGCCCGTCACCCCCACTTATATAGGATTGCTGCTCGGCGCTGATTGGCTAGAATCGTTATCAGTGCGATAAGCGCGATAAGGGGCGAACAATCGCAACAAAGGCGACCCCTTATCGCGCTTATCGCACTGATAACGATGAACGTGTCGATTTCTTACAGGGTTTTTTAGGACTCTTGAAGAATAGTCAAGCGGAATAGGTTACTAAATATATCTACGTCTATTGTATTTTATAATGGATTTCCGCAAAGTCACGCCTGAATCAATTAACTATCTTTCTTTCTTTCTATGAGAAGAAGGTTTTGCTTAATATACAAGTCTGGTATGCCAACCTCTTTACGAAATCCCAGTACATAAGTAAGAAGCAGCGTGTTACAAATAAGAAGTCACTTTTCCTAGGCAACTCCGTGTCAAGTTTACATGTAGGACCTGTTCAGACCGGTCCGTTACCACACGGTCTAGATCTAGACTTGGCTAATACTAATACATAAGTATTGCAATATTGTAACCGATCATCTATGCGGATGCATTAATTGGAGCTGTCTTGCTTTGATGCAATTTTTGCTCTCTAATGATAGTATGATTTTGTGTTGCGAAGACTTCTGGCCTCGTGAATGTTGGAAAATATCCCAAGGGAACGTACCGGGATTAAAAGTACCCTATGTGTTAATTCAGGTTAACAATGTTTAGATTATCTTCATATAACTTAATTGCTTTACGCGACACACGCCAGTAAAGCTCTCAGTCGGCATTATTTTTTGCCGACATCTTCAAGAATTATCGTCATATTTCAGCCAATTTGCTCAAAACCCTCAGACGAAGTAAAAAATCTAGACAGAGCGCTGTTAACAGTGACATGAAGCTGGTTTCGTAAACATGTGTGCACTTAGTGAGTGTTGCCGCTCAGTAAAAACTCATTACCCTAATATTTTGTCTTAAGTACTGGCGGGGGACTGGACAAGTAAATAGATAGGTTAGCGATATATATTTTTTAAATTGTTTCTAGGTACCTCGCTTGATTCCGACAAGAAAATAAAACAATAGTTAAAAGTAACTACATTTTTATTATTACACGACTGCAAAAAGGAGTGTAATGTTTTCAGGGTTCATGTACCTATGTATTTAAGTATGTGAGTTTCTTTAGTCCACTATAACTTTTAAATGCCTGAACGGATTTGGATGTATGGGGTATGTTTGAATCCTTACATCATCCCGAGTAACATAGGCTACGTTTAAAAAAAGCATTATGGCGACAGTATGGCTCCATGTCCAAATGTGAAAAATGAACCTGTAATGTTACGTTTCGCATCACATGAATTATTATATATAATATGAATTTATATACCCAATAAACAGGGAAAATTGTTACGCATACTAGTGACAACATTTGGTTAAGATTTTGTGTTCCAAGCTGTCATATTTTAATCTATTGAAATTATGGATTTTCATCTAGTTTTTATGATTACTTACATACGAAACGTGATGCCATCTGGCTTTTTATTTTTTTAAGAATTGTTTTTGCACCCTTTCCGCACAAGGCGGCATTTTCGCGGTAAAATAATTTAAATTTTGCTGTAAATAATCGATTTGGTGTAGTTTGTTGTAAATGTGTGCGTTCGAGCGTGTATGCACAGAGCTTGGTGTAGTTTTGAATGCTTCACTTTATTGTTCGCAGCGCTCTGTCTAAATTTTTACTTCGTCTGAGTCAAAACCTTAATGAATTATACACCTAAACCCTTCTCATGAATCACTGCGTCTATTGGTGAAAACTATATGGAAACTCGTTCGGTAGTTTTTGAGTTTATCGCGTTCAGACAGACGGACAGACGCAGTGGGGGACTTTGTTTCATAATATGTAATGACTGACAGAAAAAGCAGTATCTAATTATACAATTATAAATTGAAAAGGTACATGTGTTTGGTAAGTGTGAAGAACGTCAATGAAAGAAAATCGGGAAGAAAATCTTTCAAAATGGCCGAGCGAATAGTTTTTCTGCTGGTTACAGGGTCAAATAGTAAACGGAAAAGATCGGTGTGGGCAGAATACCAGAAAGCTGCTTCAAATCTGGATAATGGCGATCGACCACTTTTCACCCTTATGCTCTTAGTAATAAGGTTGAATAGTGGTCCGCCGCCTGTGTCCGCTATAGTACATGTGCGATGTTTAAACGCACCAAATGGACATGGAAATAGACAACAGGATTTTTAGTATGTAGGAAGAAAACACTGCTGTAAATTACGGGGAAAATACTGCAAAGAGCTGCAGATACATAACCTTCCTCCCAAAAAGCCTTACGATTGTTACATATTACCATTATTTAATATTTTATTCTCAAACATGGGTCTACGCCACACAACACACTGTAATGTGATTCTCTGCTTACCTATAAGTAAATGGTAAAGCGAGAGCGATATAACTTGAAAACTGGGTCAAAATCAGATAGTTACGTTATTTACTTCCTTTTTTTACGTTTTGGGTAAAGTCAAAGTCATATTTCAAGGTATGTTTGGAAATAAACGTGTCGATTATCGAAGGCCGCAACTGCATTAAGATGCAATTTAGATGCATGCTTCAAAACTAGCGCCGCGCCCCTGTTTCGCACGATTTTTACGACTTGACAAAATATCGAGATTTCTTTATTGTACTCCAGTTTAATAATAATGTACTAGACAAATAAAACATTCGGAATAAATTCTGTAAATGATGGTAAAAGCCACATAAAAATCTATTTGTGTAGTTTCGAATTTAGAAGAACTAAGCGTTCACACAGGCAGACACGAAAAGCGATTTTAATTGTATACTATTTATAGATTATATAATTAATTCATAAAAAATAATGCGCATAATCAATTTGCTAATCGACTAAGATGCACAAAACTCATGAGCAAGAGCGTGGTGACCAATGCTGAGTCGTTCTGTATTAAGAAGAGACTTTGCTGCAGTGAAACAATTGGTCAACGTCAATCTAAGGCTTTTTTTTTAATCTGCGAAATCATAAAATGACTTCTCCCGCTCTGGGCGGAGCGGAAGGGCGTGTCAGACTTTTACTGACTAAAACCCACCCGTGTTCCTTCAGTTGCCTATTGCCATGTGGGTGAACTTGGCAGATCATTTCCCAGCAGAGCATAAAAAAATGTGAGTTCTATTGGCATGCGGACGAGTTCTAGAGTTCCTTATACTTAAAAAGAATAGTTCTGGCTTTTTTGCCTCAGAAAAGTCGAATGAAAATATGCTCTGCTAACTTCCGTCAGCAGATCAATTTTTCCAAAATTAAAATTTTAAAACTGATTTAGGTTAACAGTAGTGAGCTCTATAGTTCCTAATAGATTTTCGAAAGAGTTCTGCCTTCCTAAATTTATAAAAAATAAAACAACAATATTGACCAGTTACTAGAAAAAGGTAATCATTTTCAGAAAACAGCCGTGAATGACGTTATTTGTGGATTTTCGTAGAATTTTTGGGCTATAATAAGTAACCAAGATATCAGTAACAGAAAAAAAACTAAATGAATGCAGAAGTCTCACAAAAATATCAGCAGAGCCTTGTGAAAAAGATAGGTTAGAAGGAATCGAGATTTCATTCAGTGTTTAAGTTAGAAGGATCAAAAAAGAATTTGACTGGAACTGAGGAGCCGAAACTCCTAGTTTCCTAATGCATCTATAAAAGAGGTATCCGACAACATACAAAAATAACCCAGAACTCTGACTCAGGTGTCAGAAGAGCATGGTTGAAAAGTAAGATTAGTAGAAATCGAGATAAAAATCAGAGTTTAAGTAAGAATGATAAAAAAAAAATTGAGTAGCTCTAAGGAACGAGAACTCCTCGCTTTCTGATACAACTATAATAGAGCTATCCGAAAACATGAAACAGAAACTCAGAACTCTCACTCAGATATCAGCAGAGCATGGGTGAAGGTTTGAGTTAGTAGAAATCAAGATTGAATTTAGCGATCTAATACATAGTATCATTTTTTTTAAACAGAACGTCTGAAGAGCTGGAACTCCTCGATTCCCGAAGAACCTATAAAAGAGCTATCCGAAAACATGAAATAGAAACTCAGAACTCTCACTCAGATATCAGCAGAGCATGGGTGAAGGTTTGACTTAGTAGAAGTAGAGATTGAAATTAACGATCTAATACATAGTATCATTAAAAAAAAACAGAACGTCTGAAGAGCTGGAACTCCTCGATTCCTAAATAACCTATAAAAGAGCTATCCAAAAACATGAAACAGAAACTCAGAACTCTCACTCAGATATCAGCAGAGCATGGTTGAAAACTTAGATTATTAGAAATCGAGATAAAAATTAGTGTTTAAGTAAGAAGTATAAAAAAACAATTGAGTAGCTCTAAGGAACTAGAACTCCTCGTTTTCTGATGCACCTGTAATAGAGCTATCCGAAAACATGAAACAGAAACTCAGAACTCTCACTCAGATATCAGCAGAGCATGGGTGAATGTTTGAGTTAGTAGAAATCAAGATTGAATTTAGCGATCTAATACATAGTATCATTAAAAAAAAAAAACGTCTGAAAAGCTGAAACTCTTCGATTCCTGAAGAAACTATAAAATACCTATCCAAAAACATGAAACAGAAACCCAGAACTCTCACTCAGATATCAGCAGAGCATGGGTGAAGGTTTGAGTTAGTAGAAATCAAGATTGAAATTAGCGATCTAATATATAGTATAATTTAAAAAAAACAGAACGTCTGAAGAGCTGGACCTCCTCGATTCCCGAAGAACCTATAAAAGAGCTATCCAAAAACATGAAACAGAAACCCAGAATCGAAGAGTTTCAGCTTTTCAGACGTTCTGTTTTTTTAAAATGATACTATGTATTAGATCGGTAAATTCAATCTTGATTTCTACTAACTCAAACCTTCACTCATGCTCTGCTGATATCTGAGTGAGAGTTCTGAGTTTCTATTTCATGTTTTTGGATAGCTCTTTTATAGGTTCTTCGGGAATCGAAGAGTTCCAGCTCTTCAGACGTTCTGTTTTTTTTTAATGATACTATGTATTAGATCGCTAATTTCAATCTCGATTTCTACTAACTCAAACCTTCACCCATGCTCTGCTGATATCTGAGTGAGAGTTCTGAGTTTCAGTTTCATGTTTTTGGATAGGTATTTTATAGTTTCTTCAGGAATCGAGGAGTTCCAGCTCTTCAGACGTTCCGTTTTTTTTAAATGATACTATATATTAGATCGCTAATTTCAATCTCGATTTCTGCTAACTCAAACATTCACCCATGCTCTGCTGATATCTGAGTGAGAGTTCTGAGTTTCTGTTTCATGTTTTCGGCTCTATTACAGGTGCATCAGAAAACGAGGAGTTCTAGTTCCTTAGAGCTACTCAATTGTTTTTTTATACTTCTTACTTAAACACTAATTTTTATCTCGATTTCTAATAATCTAAGTTTTCAACCATGCTCTGCTGATATCTGAGTGAGAGTTCTAAGTTTCTTTTCCATGTTTTTGGATAGCTCTTTTATAGGTACTTCGGGAATCGAGGAGTTCCAGCTCTTCAGACGTTCTGTTTTTTTTAAATGATACTATGTATTAGATCGGTAAATTCAATCTTGATTTCTATTAACTCAAACCTTCACTCATGCTCTGCTGATATCTGAGTGAGAGTTCTGAGTTTCAGTTTCATGTTTTTGGATAGGTATTTTATAGTTTCTTCAGGAATCGAGGAGTTCCAGCTCTTCAGACGTTCCGTTTTTTTTAAATGATACTATATATTAGATCGCTAATTTCAATCTCGATTTCTACTAACTCAAACCTTCACCCATGCTCTGCTGATATCTGAGTGAGAGTTCTGAGTTTCCGTATCATGTTTTCGGATAGCTCTATTACAGGTGCATCATAAAACGAGGAGTTCTAGTTCCTTAGAGCAACAAAAATTTTTTTTTATCCTTCTTACTGAAACTGATTTTTATGTCGATTTCTACTAACCTAACTTTTCAACCATGCTCTGCTGATATCTGAGTGAGAGTTCTGAGTTTTTGTTTCATGTTTACGGATAGCTCTATTATAGTTGTATCAGAAAGCGAGGAGTTCTCGTTCCTTAGAGCTACTCAATTTTTTTTTTATCATTCTTACTTAAACTCTGATTTTTATCTCGATTTCTACTAATCTTACTTTTCAACCATGCTCTTCTGACACCTGAGTCAGAGTTCTGGGTTATTTTTGTATGTTGTCGGATACCTCTTTTATAGATGCATTAGGAAACTAGGAGTTTCTGCTCCTCAGTTCCAGTCAAATTCTTTTTTGATCCTTCTAACTTAAACACTGAATGAAATCTCGATTCCTTCTAACCTATCTTTTTCACAAGGCTCTGCTGATATTTTTGTGAGACTTCTGCATTTATTTAGTTTTTTTTCTGTTACTGATATCTTGGTTACTTATTATAGCCCAAAAATTCTACGAAAAACCACAAATAACGTCATTCACGGCTGTTTTCTGAAAATGATTACCTTTTTCTAGTAACTGGTCAATATTGTTGTTTTATTTTTTTATAAATTTAGGAAGGCAGAACTCTTTCGAAAATCTATTAGGAACTATAGAGCTCACTACTGTTAACCTAAATCAGTTTTAAAATTTTAATTTTGGAAAAATTGATCTGCTGACGGAAGTTAGCAGAGCATATTTTCATTCGACTTTTCTGAGGCAAAAAAGCCAGAACTATTCTTTTTAAGTATAAGGAACTCTAGAACTCGTCCGCATGCCAATAGAACTCACATTTTTTTATGCTCTGCTGGGAAATGATCTGCCAAGTTCACGCACATCCTATTGCCAAGGTATCCCTTTCGGAATTTCCCGCAACCCTCGCAGGCATCGTTCCTAGCGGACCCCGTCAAGTGTGCTGACATCTCTTTGGTCAATCTAAGGCTTAAGGTGACATTATAGACTATACATGACGCAGATTCCTGACTGGATGCGTCACGTCTGCATCACGTCTTCACTATATTCATTGACACCTCATCATCTATGCGCACCACAAACATAGCCAACGTTGTGCAACTTCGTCCGTTATTCGGCGTCGTCTTGTAGAAAACCCAAATACCGTTTGCCTCTGCATCAGCCAAAGTTCAACTAGACAAAAATATAAATAACTGGCTGCACCCCGCGGTTTCACACACGTAAGTCTCGATCCCATGAGAATATCGGGATAAAAAGCATCCTATTTCCTATTCCAGGGCAAGGTCTACCCCTGTGCCAATTTCATCCAAATCCGTTCAGTCGTTTTAGCGTGAAAGCGTAAGAAATTCACTTTAGTATTTATAATATTGACGTGTTTACGAATCGTAACGTAAGGCACTGAGCAGCCGATGGGCACGGACTAATTGTGCATCGAAATCTCTCTAAAATAAGTTGTTCGTAAGTAATTTGCATTATTTTATCGTGACGTCACGTGTAAGATCAACGTACATAATTATTGTAGAGTTTACATAACAGTGATTGGTGAGTGGTTGAGATTGGGCAGGTCGCGTGGTTTCCGATGCATGATGGTTTGTCGGTGCGTGTCCATTGTTGAGACGACACGATAATGTTTAAATCCTACTATACTTTTCATAATGAAACAGCTTCTTGCTCCGGGTGTTAGGTATTACCTACTAACAGTAAAACGAGATGTAATTATACCTCTGTCTCTCGAAATTGCGAAAGTCATTGGAGCAAAATAAGGGGGTTGATTGGATACGGAATGTGGCGGGCTTGGTTTTATGACGCAACAATGCATAGTTAGGTACTACTGTATTAATGAATAATAATATACCTATATACTGGGTGTTAGGGAAGACACCGTTAGATATCCTTGAAACTAGAGGTTTGGTGTCATCTATAATATTCTTTTTCTACGGGACCAAATTTGAAATTGCAAAAAAAAAATCAGCTGTTCCATACATTTTGTCGATTTAAGTGAACACAAATAAAAACTACTAGTTTCAAGGATAACGATGTCTACCCTAACACCTTGTATCTGAAAAAAGTCTATTACAACACAAGGAGCTTCCTCACACCTCAACAAAAGCACGTCAGTCATCCGTCAACATAAGCCGTCACTCAACGTGCACGCACGCCATACGAGCCCGGATCTCGATTCCTTTCTCCATTGAGATGAACATCGCATCAGTTGCACATTGTGAATGGGATGGGTGCGGAACATTTAATAGTTTATTATTACGTCGGCATGTGGGTAGATGGTGAACTCTCACTATTTTTTATAATTTTCGTTAAATATTTGAGCGAATGTTTGATGTTAATTTAATCCATTATAAATGATACAATGTCAATCTGCCTAGCCTTTTCCCAACTATGTTGGGGTCGAATTCCAGTCTAACCGGATGCAGCTGAGTACCAGTATTTTACATGGAGCGACTGCCTATCTGACCTCCACAACCCAGCAACTGGGTAATACGATACCCCTTGATTAGACTGGTTGTCAGACTTTCGGGCTTCTGACGACTCGTAACGACTGTCATAGATCCACAAATGACAGCCGGGACCAACGGCTTAACGTGCTTTCCGAGGCATGGAGGAGTCTGAAAATGGTGACCCATCCACGAACCAACCCCGGCAAGCGTAGCTTAACCTGATGGATCGACCCGAGCGGCTGTTATTACTTAGCCACGAGCTCCTCCTAAATGATACAATGTGTTACTAAGAAAAGTTGTAATTTTGTTTTGCCTGTTCATTGGTCTAGTGCAGTGGTCGCAAGCGCTACTGCTGCGCTTTAGGTCCTGAGATCTATTCCCAGGTCGGGCATAGTGTTATTGGTTTTTTCCAAAAAGAATTTCTCAGTCGCAGCCCGGAGTAGGCTCGCCCGATATTACAAGGGACTTGAAAATAACTGGCGAAATATGGGTGTACTAGAGGAACACCTCTGCCTCCCTTCGGGGATTACAGGCGTGATGTTAAGATGTGTAGTCATTTTATGGTTTTTCCTCACATTTATCTACTTCAGGCCTATTTTATTTAGTACTGGACTTTTGGCTGAGATGATGACGTACGTAAGCCTACGGCTTTTTAACCGACTAGCGACTTCTTCAAAAAGGAGGAGGTTCTCAATTCGTCCGATTACTCCGCCAGTTATGAATCGATTTTGATGATTCTTTTTTTGTTTGGTAGGTCATGCTTCCGAGGTGGTCCCATATAAATTTTATTAACTTTGCTTCCGTATTTTTTGAGTTAGCTTCAATATTACGTATTTTTCCCACTTAGTTTATCTAGATGATATCCTGTTTGACTCCTTCACTGTTATTTACATAGCAGGTAGTGGTATTCGGATTTGTGTGGGGTAGGTACCACAACTAAAAAGTGAAAAATAAAAACGTTTTACAAAAAAAAAACAACCGACTTCCAAAAAAAACACTAAAAAAGTGAAAAATAACTTTAATTTCGGAAGTCGGTGGCAAAAAAACGGAAATTGAAAAGCAAAGACACCGACTTCCGAAATTAAAGTTATTTTTCACTTTTTTAGTGTTTTTTTGGAAGTCGGTTGTTTTTTTTTTTGTAAAAAGTTTTTGTCTCATGGGGTCGGCAGACACTAGAGACGTGCTTACTAACAATCGGGGGTGATTTGGGGTATCTAATATTCAAGGGGGTGAGTGGAGCCCAAACCTGTGTTATAACTGTGTTTATTTGTTAAGTTAACTGTTTGATTTTGTTCTTAATTTTTATCTTAAAAATCTTAGTAAGTATGTTTCTTTTCTTTTTTTAATTTTAAGTACATAGTTTTTAATTTGTGGAAGCTTGTAAATGGCAATTGTAAGCGCTATTGTACATAAACTACTTTAAAGATCTAAGACTGTAAGCTTTCTGAAGAATAAATAAATAAATAACTCCAGTTGTTCAAGGCAATGAAGGATATCACTTATTTAAGATCAGTGGACTCACCACAACTTTGTATTACATAACACCTACAGATTACTTTGATTACATCTACAATCGTTTATTTTAATGATTTTCTGATTAAGACTTATCAGAGAGTTATAAAACTGTTATTTGGCAATTCAGTAGTATTTAATATGTAGGCTTCATAAAAAAACAAAGATCTAACAGGTACTAGATGTTATCCATGTTCACGATTGGATTGCGTCTTATTTTATTACTTGGTAGTAACTAGATTTCTTGAAAATAATGTCTATCTGCAATGTGCTGATGTTATTTCATGAAAACCGATTCACCTTTCCCTTGTCTACGACCTTTTTACACAATTATTGCTAAAGAACTAGAAAAAAGAAGTGATGACGTCTGGCGGCGAGATGGGCAGATGAGATTGTTGCTATCGAAGGTTAAACCTGGATGAGGCTGGCACTGGGGCTTGGGGAATGGGGATTGGCAATAGGTAAAAACTTTTTTTACTCGACTACGGCGAAGAAAAAAGGAGGGTTATGATTTTGACCGGTATGTATGTATGTTCATCTGTTCCCTCATATCTTGTAAACGACTCATCACAATTTGGTAAAAATGAGGTATCGTTGGAAGCGTCTTGATCGTCCGCTGGTTATAGGCTATGTGACGTCACATTAAATTAAAAATGGCGCCCTCTAGAGGACATAAAGTCAGGAACTAAAAAAAAAACCATGTACCATGTTGGGTATCAAATGAAAGGGCTTAATGAGCACATTTTAAAAAAAAATTATTATAACCCCAAAAGAAAAACAAAAAAATTAAAGTAATAAAAACTAAAACCCAACTACGACTAAAAAGGTATAAACAAGACCCCACAGACAGACAAATTAAAAATACGGAGTCACACGTAATCTGTTCGATTTATGCCCTAACACGTGTGACTCCGGATTTTTAATTTGTCTGTCTGTGGTGTCTTGTTTATACCTTTTTAGTCGTAGTTGGGTTTTTGTAAAAAGTTTTTATTTTTCACTTTTTAGTTTAGATACCTACCCCACCAAATTCGAATACCACTACCCGTTAAGTAAATAACAGTGACGGAGTCACTTAAAACATCGTCTACATAATATATTTAGTGGGAAAAATACGTAATATTGAAGCTAACTCAAAAACTACGCAAGCAAAGTTAATAAAATTTATATGGGACCTCTGAAGCATGACCTACCAAACAAAAAAAGAATCATCAAAATGAATGCATAATAAAAAAACATACAGACGTATTGAGAACCTTCTCCTTTTTGAAGAAGTCGGTTAAAAAGAGAAGGCTATTCCCAGCAATGGGTGAAGTCCGGCTATGGATGATGATTTTTATAATGATGGCCACACTTCAGCTCTTACGCAAATTGTAGTCACATAAACTACAACATATTGTTACAAATACCACAACATGTTGTTCAACATACCTCATGTTTCTCCTTGCTCTATGGCCAACATCTATTCTAGCTCGATGTACCTATTGATATTTCTGTGACAGCCCTTCTTTCTTTTGCAGCTTGATTATAGGTTTCGATTTTTAAATTATTTGAGTCTGTTTGTTTTTCGCAAATATAGAAGTAGATAGAGATTTATTACTTGCACTACGGTTTAAAAAAAAACTTATATGTATAGGAATCAGTACGTGAGGTGACTATACTTTTACAAAAACTGAAATAGGAATCTTATTGTAAGTTGGGTCACATAGATTTGCATCACGATTTTTTTGCAAACTCGCAGTTTTCAATTCCACCATCGCAATTATTGAACCGCTCTCGTGTATAAGTACCCACGTTACGTCAAACTGCGCACGCGCATCATTCAACATCTGTCAAAGGTCAGTGCCACGAACTTGGGGACATTGCGCTTGACTTTTATTGAAGGTGGTCATTAATACGGTGATTATAATTTACTTGCCAATGAATCTTTGAATATCCTTGTTTTTTGTGGTTTTATTTCATCATTACTTTTTGATCATTGCTGCCTTTTTCATTTATTTGTAGTCGGCTTCTAGTTATTTTTTAGAGGTATGTGTGCTGTCAAAACGGTGAAGGAAAACATCTTGAGGAAACCGGCATGTCCTAGAACCAAAAATTCGAAGATATGTGGCATCTACCCGCACTGGGCCCGAGTGGTGGATTACGGCCCGCTCCCTCACACAGAGAAGAGGCCTGTGTCCCAGCAGTGGGAACATTATAGGCTGATTATTTATTTATTTTATGTGTAATTTAACCTTTTAAATATATTCGGTTATTTCATTATGTTAGCAAAATAACCAGACTGTATTGGTCGTCATACTAGCGTGTTGATGGCAATCTAAATTGATTTGGCCCAGAATTTGGTAACAAGGTTGGCGCCTTCAGTAGAGTTCATCTGATCCTGTAACGTGCAGACAACAGGACATGCATATGGTGACCCATCGTTGGTCGAACAGCACCATAAACCATATTTACACTCCAGTGAGGAGTCATTTCCGAAAAGGATACCGGGCCCTTGGCAACAGGCAACTGAAGGAACACGGGTGGGTTTTAGTCAGTAAAAGTCTGACACGACCTCCCGCTCCGCCTAGAGCGGGAGAAGTCATTTGACGACTTCACACACACAATAAAAAATATAAAAAATAGGGAGGAGTCATTTATGAATCTCCACTTAACTAGGTTTCCCTTGCTCCGGTTGGGTGCGGAGTCTGTTTAAAGACGTTACCTGCCAGAATAGCACAAAAATCACAATCTATGTGTTGCTAAATTGACGTCAAAATCTGTCCAGCAATTTCCAAGATTACCAAAAGACTCTCAGACTTGTTTATGATACATACCTAGCGGTGAAGAAATGTGTATCATTTCGTACTCAAGAATTACATTACCTTAAAAGTATAATTAATTTGATAATTGCAACATTAAGACAAGTTTTAAAATTACGGGTATGTTAAAATAATGATACTTTTCGTCGGTTTGTATGTCATTTAGAAAGGATATTAATTACATCACTTCACGCTTGTAATTCTAACAGTGTAAGCAGAGATTCACTGAATGTAAATTTAGCAGGATCCTGTCTAGGCTTTGTTTTACCTTTGAATAAATCGGCTGAATATCAGTATATCATCCTCTTTTTGTGTGGTTAGTGGCTAACCTTGTGTCAGAGTTTTAAAGCCGCCCATGGGTGTCTGACTTGGCTTCACATGCCGTCAGCATAGAAATGCGAGGTAACTGGCATGCTTTCAGGCATGCCAGTTACCTCACATTTTTTCCTGTTGTTATTTTGGAATTTCTGTATTATATATACCGTTGTCACTCAAACCATGGGTAGTTGACTTAAATTTAAAATAAATGACCGAGTAACAATAAAAAAAACGTTATTTTCATTAAAAGATTTTAAAAAGTTTCTATCTGCACCGTGCTCGCTAGCGAAACAGCTGACCGAGGGAAGGGTCGCGCTCGCGGCCGGTCAGGTCACGAAGTGTTGAGACGCAAGTTCGTAGCCCACAGAGGCACTCCCTGCCCTGCCAAGTTCGTAGCCCTAGCGCCCTAGGGTGAAAGGGTGAAATTATCTTGGGGTAAAATGTAGATTTTCTTACAATAATAAAATCTTTGTCTTTGCTTTTCAAGTTTCGTTTTTTGCCACCGACTTCCGAAAATAAAGTTATTTTTCAGTTTTGAGTGTTTTTTTTTTGGAAGTCGGTTATTTTTTTTGTAAAAAGTTTTTATTTTTCACTTTTTAGTTGTGGTACCTACCCCACACAAATTCGAATACCACTAGCTGATGTAAATAACAGTGAAGGGGTAAATGAAAACATCGTCTAGATAAACTAAGTGGGAAAAATACGTAATATTGAAGCTAACTCTAAAACTACGCTACTAATTTATATGGGCCCACCTCGGAAGCATGACCTACCATACAAAAAAAGAATCATCGAAATCGATTCATAATGGTGGAGAAATCGGGTAACAAACATACAAAAAATAAATCATACATACGAATTGAGAACCTCCTCCTTTTTGAAGAAGTCGGTTAAAAAAAGTTGTCATTTTCCATTGTTTTTTACATGAAACGTTCTTTATATGAAACCAAACCACTGGTTCGGTATGTGTGCTATACAGCTCTGCCTACTACTTCTGGGAATACAGGCATAATGGTCTGTATGTGTATCTGTTATTAGGTAAAAACCGAAAAAGATAATAGTAAAACTAGTGCTATCGCACCCTACCAGGAGCCTTTATTTGGGAATCTATTACATAACTACATATATCTGTCTGTTGGTTCATTCACGCTCATTAAATCTACACATAAACTGAACTTGATTAATAAATTCTCGATTGCAAAAACTTTAATTTTATTTACATAGTAACCTGTATAATTATTTTATTTTAATTACCTACCTAAACCATTTGCCAAGACTTTGATTGATGAAACCCACAAACACATTTCAATTTTGCACACTATTTTTATTTTGCTGTCAAATTTTTTACAGTTTTGAAAGGTCTAAAAGGACATAAATAGGTAAGTATAGTAAATAAAGGTAAAACAGACGTATTTTTTGCTATTGTGTACATAATAGGTATGTTATGATTAATAGTGATATTTTGACCTCTGGAAATAAGTAGGTAAACGATCTACACTCATGTGCTCAATATAGCGTTACGTCACAACATTGACTGAAAAAAAACGCATCATCATCGTGAATAGCTGTAAATACCTAAACACTGACATCAGAAAACTTACTTTCTCTATTGAAATCACCAATTATAAAAAAATCATATTTCTGAGAAACATCAAAAACTTCAACGGCTCGGTTTCGAACTCATAACCTGTCCTTCACTAGGTGCGTTTGACAATGAGGTAATTAATTAATTATGTCACTATATACAATTCATTATTTCACAAATTAATGATCTTAGATGAACTGATTACCTACTTCCCAACTGTCGTAAGTCAATTATTAAACTGTATTAAACTCTTAAGCTACGATTACGTAGAACTGCTTTGGACTTCATATTATAAAGGCCATCATGAAAATCTGTCGTTTTCACATTTCATTAAGGTGTCAAAAAACGATCTGCATTTGGACAGATGTTAAGTATAGTGTGACCGTTCACCGTTCTCTTTAGAAACAAAATCAAAATATTTTATTTCACATAAACCTACATGGGCACTTATGAAACGTCAGAAGCTAGGTGCACGGTTCCAATTGGTCGTTTCCTATGGAGAAGAGCCGGCAAGAAACTCCACGGTTACTTTTAAAAATAATTTAAAAAACCAAAGCTTTAGAGGAATAAATCGTGATGGATTAGTTATCTGAGTGACAGGATGATTGTCCATCTTCTTGACACCATCGAATTGAACAGAAGACAATTTTGCGGAAACTATTCATGTCCCCACTTGCTTAACCAAATAAAGGTGAAATTTTTTGTCTGCCATATCATAAAATACTAGGTTTTGCCAGTGGCTTCGCTCGAGTGCAGCTCCAAAATTATCCCACAGAAGCATACTACCGAGATAAATATATATATATATATGTATTCTATGTACTAACCGAGGAGCTCGTGGCTACGTAATAACAGCCGCACTGGTCGATCCATCAGGTTAAGCTACGCTTGCCGGGGTTGGTCAGTGGATGGGTGACCATCTTAACATACCGAGACTACTCCGTACCTCGGAAAGCACGTTAAGCCGTTGGTCCCGGCTGTCATTTGTGGAGCTTTGACAGTCGTTGCGGGTCGTCAGTAGCCCGAAAATCTGACAACCAGTCTTACCAAGGGGTATCGTATTACCCAGTTACTGGGTTGTGGAGGTTAGATCGGCTGTCGCTCCATGTAAAATACCGGTATTCAGGTGCATCCGGTTAGACTGGAAGCCGACCCCAATATAGTTGGGAAAAGGCTAGGCAGATGATGATCCTATGTCCTAACTCTTTGAAGACCGTGGTCGTTGAGAGTGACGACGATGAGTATACTGTTGAAGAGGTGACAAAGTTGATCTGTTAATGCAAAATCCTGCTATAGTTTTAAATAAGCGTATTCAGGTCATGGTCTACGCATATGCCAAACATTCAAATCCGTTCAGCCGTTTTAGCGTGAAAGCGTAACAAACAAAGAAATTCACTTTCGCATTTATAATATTAATTTGGATAATATATGCAGGCTTAGATATTGCTAAGCAGCGGGTGGTAATCAGCTTGCAAATGAGCTATTGACAGATAACAAGTTGTTATAATATACTTACAGGTACGTAGTAAATCAAAATACTGTCGATGACTACGAGCTAATTTCGAAAAAGGACAAATGCTGATTTCTCAATGAAGAAGGAATGAATTTAAGTAAATTGTGCAATACCTAAGATGACCCATTGGCCGTACTTTTTGATCGATGGTTGTTCTTATGTCACGGATGAATTTGCATACAAAAATGTCACATTCTCCAAAAAAAAATCAAATAATTACCTACACCACAATTACCAGAAAGTAGAAAAAAAGAAAAACTTCAGGAAACGAATCTGTTTCCCTCACAGCAAAAGCCAATATCCTTAGCCACTGCACCAAATAATAAGTATCTAACTATGAAAGTTATTATCATTTATCATCATCAGGGATTGATGGAGCTCGTGGTTAAGTAATAACAGCCGCTCGAGTCGATCCATCAGGTTAAGCTACGCTTGCCGGGGTTTGTCCGTGGATGGGTGCCCATTTTCACATATCGAGACTCCTGCGTGCCTCGGAAAGCACGTTAAGCCGTTGGTCCCGGCTATCATTTGTGGATCTTTGACAGTCGTTACGAGTCGTCAGAAGCCCGAACGTCTGACAACCAGTCTTACCAAGGGGTATCGTATTACAAAGTTACTGGGTTGTTGAGGTCAGATAGGCAGTCGCTCCATGTAAAATACTGGTATTCGGCTGGATCCGGTTAGACTGGAAGCCGACCCCAACATAGTTGGGAAAAGGCTAGGCAGATTGATCATCAGGGATTAAAGTGACGCAGGCAGCTCTACTTAGCAACTATCCAGGCATTTTATTTTATTTATTTAGCCTATACAGTCCCACTGATTAGCAAAGTCCCTCTAGGAACTCTTTTCCCTCGCCACCTCCCAGCCCTCGCAGTACGCGTCCGCTATCTCTTTATGGGCCGGCCTCAGCGGCCCTGTCCATTCTCCATCATCCAGGCAATTTTGAAATTAACCAACTAATAAAAATAAGCACACACTCAACTTCAACTTCATGCTCGCACGAATTACTTCTATCTCGCATTCGTACACACTCGCATATACAACTCCCCCACTTACACATCAACACCACATCACCTACCTTTCCCCACTCACACACACACCTACACACCTTTAATCACATTCAAAATTTTAAACCTAAAACCTGTAATGTAAATGTAAAATATAACTTTTTTTTTTTTTTTCTCTTCTGAAAGTAAATTGACACAGTCAACTCATACATAATATCAATTGGAACTTCATTGCAAATCCATGTCTCTCTTGAGATACAGGATAGTTTAAGAGACAGAGTTTAATCAATTGTGTACAGATTTCTCAGCATCCAAATGTTTTATGTAAATGTTCTTTATCTGTATTTTTTGGGAAATAAAGATATATTATTATATATTATAATTAGAAAATCCAAAACCAGGGGTCACTAATGACAAGTTTAAACGCACAGTTAACTCCTTGACACGGTTAAACAACATTAACAAATCGTTTATCCGTATGTGTGTAATTACCTACGAAAATGCTACACCATTATGCAAATATCGTTTGAACGCTCTTCATTATTTATTATGCTTAATGATTATGGCGAGTAAAGACTATGTAGTTTTAAGTGTAATGTGTAATTGGTGTTCGCCTAAGCATACATGCATTCATGAGATTGAAGTGAATTAAGAAACCATTTTATAGCTTTGAAACATTGATAGTAACTTTTGGTTAAAAATTAGCGTTACTGTTAAAAATACTAGGTATCTAAATGCACATTTCCTATACGATTTTCAGTTATTGACTTTCGCATCCGTTTACTAATTAGAAATGATAATTATGATTTATTTCAATGATTTTTTTCCTTTCATTATGATATTTTTTGTTAGATAAACGAGTAACAGTTGGTATTTCAATTATTTATTTATTTAAATGTGATGCAATTTCGAAATAAATACATTTTTATAACATTGAAGCATATAATATTATATCATAGCCTAACTTCGCTCGCTTGGAGGTCGTAAAAATCCCACGGGAACGTACTAACGGGATAAAAAGTATCCTATGTCTGTGACAAACATGACTATCCGTTCAGCCGTTAAAGCAGAAAGACGGAGTTATTTTCTAATTTATAATATTAGGTAGGTACGGATGAATTCATTAAACCAATTATTCTGTAGGTGGGTACCGTTTGGATTGCACTACCGGTCAGTAACTGCCCTATTGCAGGTTGAAGGTCTGTTTTCATACAAGGAAAGAACGACCAATCAACACCATCCTCGCTCCCTGCATGTAGGTTAGTTATGCGATTTCGTAGAGTAGTTCAGGTTGCAGAACCCTAATCGTACCTTTATATTGCGCATTATGCTACTGATTTTTAATAAGGAGGTTATCAATCATGATAATTTGAAGACAGGGCCTTCATAATTTATTACGGCTATGATATAATATATGCTTCAATGTTATAAAAATGTATTTATTTCGAAAATGCATCACATTTAAATAGTATTTATTTAAATGTGATGCATTTTCGAAATAAATACATTTTTTTTCATAATTATAATACATAATTGAAATACCAACTGTTACTCGTTTATCTAACAAAAAATATCGTAATGAAAGGTGACAATTTTAAATAAATCATAATTACCATTTTTAATTAGTAAACGGATGCGAAAGTCAATAACTGAAAATCGTATGCAATGTGCATAAAAATATGAATAATACCTGTCTAGCCATCCCGATTATCTAAATTACTGAAATTATTATGATGCGGCTTAGTAATTAAAATGTTTAGAAAACCAATGACAACTATCATTAACAATACATCATTTAATTTGAGTAAAGAAGGCAATGAAAGTAAACAAAAATAATGGAACTTTGTTTTTAAACTTTTATGTAAGTAGTTAAAGTTATCATTACAGAAAATTATTAAAAGATCGCGAATTTTTCATATCTTAAGGTCATTAGCATTTAGCCCGGTACCCATTTCAGCTGTATCGCCAAAAATCCGAAGCCTCACCCAATAAACCAAAAATGAAAAAATAGTCCATTTGCAACCCGAATTCGTCCTCGATAGCCTCTCTAGCAAAGTAAAAGTAGACGCTCTGATCTCAGCTATATAAACGGATCGGTCCGACCACAAGGCATCACACATCAGCCAGCGTTCAACCAAACCAGACATGGCCAAATACATCGTAAGTTGGAGTGCAGTGAATGTGTTGTGTCGTGTGAAGGTGCACTATGCACACCGTGTGAAGTGGACTTAAGTTTCGTAAAAATCGGTGCTTTCTGGATGTGCTCTCGGATGTCTCCGAGACTTGCCAAGGATTTGATCATCATCTGGTATTCTGTACCAGTTTTGGGAAAATGGAACACTTGTTTTGTGGAGAGGCGTGTGATTCCGACTTTAGGAGTGATAGCTTCGAAGCTACACGTTACAATTGTGGGCTGATTAATTGGTGACGAGTTGGTTACTGAACCAATTCGACTCGACATGGATTTACCCAAAACATCGCATTGAAATTTATATCCACAGGTTTATGAAAGTTTGGGAATCGGTATCTTAACTTAATGTTTGTTGACAGGTCGCCCTCGCCCTCTTGGGTTGCGCCGTCGCTGAGCCTCCCGTGGGCTACAGCTACTCTGCCCCATCATCGCACTCATCCATCTCGCTGAGCAGCCTCGGCGGCGGCGGTCACTACGAGTCCGTGCCCATCGGACATTCCGAAAGCGAGGGCTACTTCGTAGACCCTCATCTCCTCCACAAAATCAAGAATATCCTCTTGACTGAGGAGATCAAGAACCAAGGCTACAGCTCCGGCGGTCACGGACATGGCCACATCTCATCTCACTATGGTCCCCCTGCCCCCGTGTACGGCGTCCCCGAACAGAAGGTCGTTGGCATTGAACTCGAACACGTCCAGCAGGCCATCCAGGTCGCTCAGTACCACCAGGCTCAGGAGGCGTACGCCAGCGGTCACGGCAGCTATTACTCTGGTGGACACGGAGGCTACTCATCCGGGGGTGGTCACTCTTCCGGCGGTGGCTCACACTACACTACCATCGGAATCCCGTCAGGATCCTACGGAGTCCCCTCCGACACATACGGCCACCCTCACTAAACGACCAAATTGTTAGTCATCTCATCTCATTTAATGTAAATCATGTGATCGCATCCTAGATGTTATTATGTATTATATTTGTTGTTATAAGTTTCTGTAAATAAAAGAACAATCTATTTTGTACGAACGGCTCCTTGATTTAATGTCCGAACTTTCACATCCCGAGGTATCTACCGCAACTGGTACATCTTGGTGCTACAATCGTAAAACCATATGCGGTTCAACAAAAAATATATTAATGCGAAACAAAAACATGTTTCGACGCCTTAAAGAGCTGCAATAGGTCCCTATCGAAAGTCGTTTTCGATAAAATCGAAAGTACCGATTTCAGCGGACGACTTTATGACATGCATGTGACGTAATTGACGTGCAATTTTATAATAATGTGGAATTAAGTTTTTTTGTTCAACGTATTAAGTTATATACTTAGCACCTCACAATATGAATCACTATTGATTTCGCAACCCTCTGAGCGAGATACGTGAACGTAACAACCTTAAAACCAATGAAGAATTAGAAATTACGGTTCGAAATACCAGATCGCACTTTCGAGGATTAGATAAAAATGTCGACACTGACTATAATGCGAGTCATCACGTGTTGCGTCAGAGCGGCTATTTTCGCGGAATTAGCGAATAATTTCGCTCGAGTTGTTAATCCGAATGCACCATGCACTTTCTCCGTACAGCCTCGGGTGTTCCGAATCTTGAATAGTTATATAATTAAGGCATGAGAGGCTGCGAATCATCTGGTCGTAGCCATCTGTAGGATCATGTTTAGGTACATCAAATTATTCGGTTACGCCATTCTGTTAATTAGCAGATTCTGAGGTTGCGAGATTCAAGACTTTTTAAGACGATTTATTTTTTATTTTTTTAAGATGTTTTGTATTTCGAATACGATAGTTACCGTGTTCATCACCATGGACCTCCGTTTTTTCATTTTGTTTTATTAAGTTCTTCACTCGTTTCGTCTCGTATTTTGGGTGTGATTTCACCGAAAAGTGAGTAATGACTTTTTTACGAGCGATGCGAAAATTGAGCTTCTGAATAATATTTTTTTGCTCTTATCACTTTCTCCCATCTTGCAACAAGTTATTGTAATATGGTTTCTGAAGCCAAAGACTGATAGTACTAAAGCACTGTTATTTATTTATTTATTTAAGAACAAACGTCCATTCTTTTTCCAATACGATTTTCTAAAAGCAATTAAATGTAGAATATGTTACTAAGCTAACAGAAAAGGCAGGCCATAATAATATTATCATATTAAAGGCAGTGGTGGCCCAATGGTAATGGCCCCTAAACTTACGAGTTGTGGGTCGCGGGTTCGAACCCAGACTGGCAATTTACTTTGTGTAATTTATAATACTCTCAAACTGGTGAAGGAAAACATTGTGAGGAATCCGGCACGTCCTAGAACCAAAAATTCGAATACACGTGTCATCCACCAACCCACACTGGACCCGCGTTGTGTGTTACGGCCCACTGCCTCTCACAGGCCTGTGTCCCAGTTGTGGGAATATTATAGGCTGATTATATGCTTGCCTATGCATCATTAATATGACAAAAATGTTAAGAAGACAAAAAATATATTGGGTCATGGTCAAACCGAAAAAGTTTCTTGACATCAAAGCACAACGACGCGATTTTGGTAGAACAATTCATGAAATTTTCATAGAAATTGTTCTACTATAGTTGCATCGCGCCTATCTGCACCTTTCAATTAAATACCATACATTTAACTTTTAAGATCCTAACCCTAAAGTGCAATGTTAATCATTGTCACAACCGTAGGTTGTGAGAGAGATCGCTAACGCTAAGTCATCTCTATACTTCCGACTAAACGAATTACACAATACTCATGATAAAACATTATTATATGTAACAAATTCTCACAATGCGAAGTAACCGAAGACTAACGCTCCGCCGCTTTAGATAGTAGTAACACTGGTTTTTGAGACTATTGTATAACAACAAACAAACTTATGTTTATACTTTAATTATTATGTTATACACGTGATGTTTGTCAATATGGTGAATATAGCTCAGAACACGGCGTGGACTGAGGATTTTAGTATTTAAATTTTAATACGTGACTTAAAAGTTTAGTGCCTATTGGTTTTGTAGTGTCAAGGTCTTGAGTTTCATTTTAAATGTAAGGCAACGGTGCGATTGGGTTTTTGTGTCAAACTTGTATGTTGTTCATTTATGGAGTTACAAAATTAAACTGCATGAAGTCAGCCAAGATGGACTAGCGTTTCAGAGCTTTTATGCTAAAATCAGTCAGGCCTAAGTTAGAAAATATAATTGCACCGAACCGGATAGCACCGGTCGAAGTGGCGATGCTTGAGAGAGGCCTATGTCCAGCAGTGGACATCATTCGGTATGAACTGCACACAGTGGCTCTTAGAAACCTCAGAAATAGTCTATAAATATCTATAAGAAATCCTGTTCTGATGTTTGTCACTTGACTGCAGATAATCCTCAATTTTGTTCTGCACTATAAAACAGACCTTGTAGGTTTTCTATCGATCAAAAGATAGAAGGAAATAAAACACTTTTATTCGCTTCAAATGAGCCGATACCAATTTTATTTAATCGATTAGCAACAAATAGTTAATACATATAAGAATAAAAAATAATCACCGCTGCATTGTTCATTTGCCACGCCAATTATTAAGACAATGAACTGAGTTAAATCGTGTTTTAATAAAATAAAACTAATATGTGCTATGTAAATGAAAGAAACTCGTAGAATCACTTTTTTGTTGGTTTATTGGCGTGTGCTAGCTGACATATGGCAAATAATTCAATTTCATGATAGGTGTTGTGTAATGTAAATTATTTTGCATAGTATCAAGTTTTTCTAACTGAGCAGACAGCGGTGCTGCTGGGGAGTTTGTTGCGCCACTACTTCCCAGTTAAAGCACTACCTATTACAGGAAGTGGTGAAGAGCAGGCTTTTTGGACGACTGTCTTATGTCATTCTGATGTGTGCTTATTCTCAGCCTAGTTTGAATAAATAACTTTTGGAAAGATAGCGTAGTTTAACCTGTTGGATCGACCCGTGCGGCTGTTATTACTTAGCCACAAGCTCATTTAAAATCAAACCAAAAATTATTTGCCGGGGTTGGTCCGTGGATGGGTGACCATCTTTACTTATCGAGACTCCTCCGTGTCTCGGCAAGCACGTTAAGCCGTTGATCCCGGCTGCCATTCATCGATCTTCAACAGTCGTTACGGGTCGTCAGAATCCCGAAAGTCTGACAACCCTAGTCTTACCAAGGGGTATAGCAATACCCGGTTACTGGGTTCTTAACGTCAGATAGGCAGTCGCTCCGTGTTAAAAACCGCAGCTACTTCCGGTTAGACTGTAAGCCGACCTCAACGTAGCTGGGAAAAGGCTAGGCAGATTGATTGATTTGATTTTAAATGGTTGTAACGCATCATTGCCTTTTTCACCACGATTCGAAAATAGATGAGTGAAGGTAGTATCTCAACCTAGTAAAAAGGGTAGCGGTTATCTTTTTACTACGTTGAGATACTCACTCCTGGATACTCGTGGATACTCTTCGCCCTGACAAACTCTAGGCTTATGTAGCGACCTTTCTTTCAACTTAGACTTAGGACAAACCCTTGTCCCCATTATTAGTTGCTACATAAGCCAGCAAGAACCTGCTTAGATGTTAAGGCTAGCTACCCAGTCAAACTTAATCTTAACCGCTACAATACTTTGATAGGCACGTTGACCCTATGACAAAGCATAAGCATTCCAAATTATAACATTTACATATCCTTAACTAATTGTTTCTGTAATTCAAAATCGTCATGACTTGAGTTATCGTAGATGAGTTTACATGACTTATCGTTTTTCAAATAACAGTAGACTTCTTACCTGCCAGTTACAACCAGTTCTATGGTTTAAAGTCCTGGGTCATAAATAACCACAACTATCATTTCATAAGGTAAAATTGATTGACCACCTGTAAATCCTGGGTATAATATGGTCATAATTGACCTCTGCCCTGTTTAAAGTTTAGTTGCAAACTTAGTATAAACAGTGGTATTCAGGACAACGGTGATGTTGTAATGTCCTGGGTTCGGTTTTAGTAATTTGCTTGCTACATTTATGTAGCATCCACGCGTGGCATTGCTTAAATTGAGGCCCAGTGCACACTGGTCAGTGACCCAGCCTTGCTGACTGGCTAGTATGACGATATGGTGTGACACATGGTTATAACCAGCTTGTGGAATTCAGTAGGATTATTTTCTTTACAATTGGTACAAATACTGAAGATTTTTTTCTTAACTCAATCGGCAATCCGGCTCGACCGGAGAGAGATCCAGGCGTAGGACCGACGCGACGGCTTGACGTGATTTCCGAGTCAAGGAGGCATCAAACCGCCAACTTCCAAACTCCGGGCTGTTACTTAAACCCAATAAAACTTATCCCGACCCGGGAATCGAACCCAGGACCAGCTCAGCAGTCGCACTTGCGACCACGAGACCAACGGGGCAACTGGTGATGCTTGTACTCCGTTTATGAAGTCACTAACAAGAAATAATAAAGTGTGTAGACGAGGAACTGCGCAATAGAAGAATACTAGAACTTATAAAATGAGCACTTACTGTTACTGTCATTAATTACGTATTCACACTATGTAAATAGAGAAATTATTCTTAAACCGTTACGCTCATAAACAAAGACAAGTTTACCCCCATATTACATTAAGTCTCGAAATAATTTGCATTGAATAGGTCACCAAAAGATGGAAGGAGAAAGTTCATCTTGGACTGTGTTCCATTGTTTTCGATGACCATCCGATGTGGTAAGTAAATTAATGGATTCTTTTTGATAGTAGAGCTAGCCAGATTTTGATTATTTATTGTCTTGTTGAAAGTTTGTGATACACAAAATTTCATAAGACGAAGTATTTTAAATCCTACCTAGCACTATTGCGAGTCGCTACCTGGACCGTTTTTGGATAAGTACCTAGAAATAAAATAAAATCATATCTTCAGATAAAGAGAAGAAATGCACAAAAGACTTTCATTCCAACAACACTCCTTCATGTCAAGCTGTCATCAAAAGTCTAGCGAAATTCTATCCAGAAAGATGAACACTACTTCCTATAAAAAACAATAGATATTTTGATGATAATCTCAAAAAAATAATACACGGAACTAAGCATTTCGCCGGCGACAACAATGCTTGAGTAAAATTTAAATAATTTATGCTAATTAAATGCCCGAATTCTAATAAAATGTACGTAACGAAACGCTGCAATTATGTAATGTTGTTGCATTTATATATTTACATATTTAGTGGATTGATTAAATTCGTGGTTGGCGCCTATGGTTGCAAATATTCTAGAGAAGTTTTTGCAAAGTCTCCGTAGGTCATCATCTGTCTTCTATAATATTCTAGAATTCACAAAAAAAAACATTCTTCTCTCTGGTACTTATACCCTGTCGGTATGGGTGTTCCATAACCAGAAAAAGACTTTAAAGGACTATGTTGATGAATATCACACACTGGTTTTGGGTATCTTCTTCCAATTCCCGGACAGGCCTATGTCCGGCACCTGGGCAGTTTCCACCAGTCAAATTTTTCACTAAGCATTTTTTGCTTGGCAACAATCTGCCAACCCAGATTTAACAGTCCACTGCTGGACATAGGCCTCTCCCAAGTTGCACCACGGTACCCGTTTCTTCCCCTTCCGCATTCAGGTTCTCACGATAATACTTCTGTTTTAATTTTGTTCGCTTGAACCCTCACAGAATCGACGAACTATCGCACAGCATCCTGGAAGTATTCGCGGGTCCGCTTAGACTCGACCAGAAGAATAACTTGTATTCTCGTCCACACACACTTTTATTTAGGTACCTACGATCGTACCTACCCACATTGTCATTTTACTGCCACCTTAGAATATCTAAACACTACAAGAAAAACAAATGCAGGTCAGGATATACAAGGAGAAAGCGATCTTAAGATTAGTGACGTAACTAAACAGATTGTAACGAATTGTAAATTTTCATCGCGTGGGCAGTTTGCTCAGGTAGGTATTGTGTGGACTCGCTAATCTTATAAGCGCTCACATAATGCTACTGTGATTCTTGAGTGTTATGACCGATGCACTTCCTAAATAGTGCATAGAGTCTAATAGACATGAATAGAGTGTGGCCAACCAAAGGTGATCCTGAAAACACGCGCGAAATTTAAAAAAAACACAGACTGTTTGTCCCTAAACATAGTGAATTTATGTTGATAATTTTAATTTTTTTTGGAGGAGCTCGTAGCTAAGTAATTATAGCCGCACGGGTCGATCGATCAGGTTAAGCTACGCTTGCCAGGGTTGTGTAGATGGGTGACCATCTTTACATATAGAGACTTTTCCGTGCCTCGGAAAGCACGTTAAGCCGTTGGTCCCGGCTGTCATTTGTGGATCTTTGACAGTCGTTACTGGTCGTCAGAAGCCCGAAAGTCTGACAACCAGTCTTGCCAAGGGGTATCGTATTACCCAGTTACTGGGTTGTGGAGGTCAGATAGGCAGTTGATCCATGTAAAATACTGGTATTCAGCTGCATCCGGTTGACTAGGATCAACTTTCGTTGGCCAGACTCTACGGTCTATTATAATGGTCTATTTCTGGTCTACTGAGGGTTAAGAACCTCTATGATGGGCGATCATTAGTCTGATTTTGATTTAATAAAGAAATCTGACAGAACACCGCCCATTGTATATTTTGTTATTTTCTTTTGTTATATATTTTTGTGCTGTACAATAAAGTATATATAAATAAATAAACACTTACAGCAAAGAAATAAAATAATTAAACATGCTTACATAAACATAATAATTTAAAAACTTAATCCTTTAATTCAACGCTTAAACATACCTTATACAAACCTCCAATTCAAACTATTAATTGCCAACATAATTTTGTTTATCAATTTATCATCATTCGCCGATTATTCAAATACTAGCTGCGCCCCGCGGTTTCACCCGCGTAAGTCTCGATCCCGTGGGATTATCGGGATAAAAAGTATCCTATGTGTTAATCCAGGTTATAAACTATCTGTTTGCCAAATTTCATCTAAATCCATTCAGCCGTTTTTGCGTGATTGAGTAACAAACATTCAAACACACAAACCCACAAACTTTCACATTATAATATTAGTAGGATTATTATGTAAAACATGTCTGCCTACACATAGTGGCTACAGACTTTCTAGAAATATGATAAAGCCTGGCTGGTGAGCTTTTTAATTGGATGCTTAGCTTGGACATAAAATTATAATATTTCTTTAAGTATTATGTGTAAATCGGTCCTTCTCTAAAGCCGCTTTTTTTTTTTGGTTGAGAAATCATCATATGACTTTTCCCGCTCTGGGCGGAGCGGAAGGGCGTGTCAGACTCTTACTGACTAAAACCCACACGTGTTCCTTCAGTTGCCTGTTGCCAGGGTCCCGGTATCCCTTTCGGACTATTCCGCAACCCTCCGGACTATTCCGCCTCTTTGAGGCGCGCGTGGAACACGACGCGCCATCGACCCGGGCCTGGTCCTTATCGGACGGCGAGCTACCCATTGCTCGGCGTCCGCAAGCCCGCGCCTATGGTGGCCGGGAATCCGCCTGGGATTCCCGACGCCCAGAGTGTCTCCAGCGGCGGTGGTTAGGGGCGTGAGGGCGCAGGCTTTGCCTCTCCCTCACGCGTTCCACCTCCTCCTTCGCGAGCATCACTGCTTCGCAGAAGTGGTGGAGGTGACCACCTCCCATGCCCTCTCGCTCCGTACCATGGCCTGGACCGGGGCCGGACGCGAGAGGTCAGTGCCACCAATCGCCTCCACGAGGACACGGCACCAAGCAGGGCACACCTCCACCGTATGCTCCGACGTGTCCTCCCGCCTAATCCTGCACAGGTACCTCCCGAAGCTGCCATGTCCGGTGAGGACCTGCGTCAGGCGGAAGGTGAGGACGCCGTGGCGCCTATCCAGCCACTCCTCAAAGAGGGGACTTATCGCCGTAATTGTGGCGTGCCCAGCACTGGGTTGGGACAATCGCACTCTCCATGCCGCCATGAGATCCTGCCGGAGCTCTGTCCGCTGTGCCGCGATTTCTCGCGGCAGTGGAGTTACGCCCCGGCGCTTTATCTCCTCGCGCCACTCCCAGATGTGCGCGAGGACCTTCGCCTCCAGATCCCATGGCGGTAATCCGGCAAGCAGGCTCGCCGCCTCACGAGAGACCGTGCGGTATCCCCGGGCCAGCCGAATGGCCATGACCCTTTGGGACGCGTTCAACCGGCGGGCTGGCCGCAGCCTAATGGAACGCGCCCACACCGGTGCCCCGTAAAGGGCCATGGACCGCACGACCCTCGCGTAGAGCCTCCGGCATCTCTCAAACCCCTACACTGCCTTTAAGGTGAAATGGTTCCAAAGCAGATGACGCGTTTCGACTTCACGCAAAATCAATGTTTCCCTCAAAATAACAACGTATTTGCGTTTTTTTTATTTATGATTACGAAAATTGAAGAGTTTCTTTAGTGAAGTATGAGTCCCGAACACGATTGACAAAACTTTCCTCGATACAAAAAAACCGCAAAGTTTCCTTAAAATCTGCTTTTTTAAAGAGAAAAACCTATTTCATTCGATTGTTATCAAAGCAATCGTAATAAAATGTTGTGTACGTGTTCACTATTAAATTCTTTAAGGGATTATGGACTTATTTTTTCTATATAAACACAAATAAAATGTTAAAATTAAAAATTTGTAAACATAGTGCACTAGAATTGCGCGCGGGCGGGGGTCATACCACCCCCCTCGGGTTTATTATATTCTATTCCAGGTCGTGGTCTACCCAAGTGCCAAATTTCATTTAAATCCGTTTGAGCGTGAAAGCATAACAAACAAACAAATTCACTTTCGCATTTAGTTAGGAAGTTAGGATTTGCATGTCATCAGTGCATGGCGTAACATCTTTTGTACCCACCACATTTCATGCAAATAAACGATTTTGATTTGAATTGATTTATAAGTGGACACTTGTAATCTATTGACCTTATTAATATCAAAAACTCCATTCAATTATGACCATTTTTAGGGTTCCGTAGTCAACAAGGAACCCTTATAGTTTCGCCGTGTCCGTCTGTCCGTCTGTCCGTCTGTCCGCGGCTTAGCTCAGAGACCGTTGGTACTAGAAAGCTGTAATTTGGTATGGATATACATAAAAACGACGCCGACAAAGTGGTAAAAAATATAATTAAAAAAATTTTTTTTTAGGGTACCTCCCCTACACGAAAGTGGGGATGGTTTTTTTTTCTCGTCAATCCCATGGTGTGGGGTATCGTTGGAAAGGTCGTTTAAAAATAATGGGAGTTTGTTGAAATCATTTTTGGATTCAGGGATCCGTTTGCGGAATATTAAGCTTTAAAGTGCTAATTTTTGTTAGAGCCATGTGTCCCCCCCCCCCTGCCAGCTAAATGGTTAGGTTTGGATATGTGAAAAAATTCATGGCAGTAGTATATATAACGAAATTAAAAGAAAAACTATCACCGCTACATAGGCTCCACAAGTTACCGAGTACTAATCGACCAACTTAAATTTGCAGTTGTAAAAACATGTTCTTCCATACATTCTGTATCGGAGAACAAGTTTTCCAACTACAATGTTAAGTTTGTTTTATAAATTCATCCCAACTACCCTTCATTGTGAATGGTACGACATGCACTTGGCCGGTATTTTTTCCAAATAAAACATTTGGTCTAAAAACATTTCAAATTCAGGATGTGACTTAATTTATTCAAACTTAATTTTTTGCAGATTATCTGTCTATGCTTTCGGATGTCTGTGATAAATGAACGATCAATCTTGCGCGGGCGCAGTGGGTATGATGTCCGCAGTGCGCAAGTGACAGGCGGACTGCGGAGGTACTGATCTATGGTGAACCGTGATTATTATCGGCAGAAGTGAAGGTGGTTATGCAAAAGTTGCTTACTGAGTTGATTATTATATATAAGTTCTTATAAGAAGGCAGCTATTGGACAATATTATGTGTGTGTATGTGACAATCCTAGTTTTGGTACGATGCAAGTTAGTAGAAGTCTGTATTATTCCGCAGAGGGTAGGACACACGCCAAGACTCCGCGTCCTTCAAATGATGCTTTTTTTAACATCAATGTATCTATATTTGTATCTATTGCAAGTACCTGTATAGATTTTAAATACAGATAATTAAATTCCTCTTCACTAAACCCCATACCCCATATCTCAAGACCAATATCTAAAATGTGCGTTCGGTTTTAAAAATCTAATCACCGAAATCAGCGGGGATAAGTATCGGAACATAAGAACTGACCCACCTGACGACTCTCACTTGTACCAAGACTCCAATTTATTACTGGCATCGAATGATAAAGTGAAGAACACCCACTGGGCACAAAACGCCAGAAATCACACACAAATTAGTTGTAAGTGTAACGGTATTGCGGATAATCTTGGGCTATTTTAATAGTGATGACATATTGGTTGGGATGTCCCGTGGATGGGTGACCATCTTTACATAGGTACCGAGACTCCTCCGTGCCTCGGGAAGCACGTTAAGCCGTTGGTCCCGGCTGTCATTCGTAGATCTTTGACAGTCTTTACGGGTGGTCAGAAGCCCAAAATTCTGACAATCAGTCTTACCAATTATAGGGTTGTGAAGGTCAGATAGGTAAAATACTGGTATTCAGCTGCATCCGGGTAGACTGGAAGCCGACCCCAACATAGTTGGGAAAAGGCTAGGCAGATTGAGATTGATATTGATTAATCTCGTGATTTTTCATTTAAAAATCTATGTATGTCTTTCAAGTCATAAGTTAGTGACATGTGACTAGGTGCCTGTCTCAAACAATAAAGAGATGGCCACCATATTTATCAACTATGAAGTAGTAACAAAAGAAATGTTGCAAAAACAACTTTTTCAACTGTACTATTTGAGTGGAGCTTCTGAAACCTATATTGTGCCGCTGGCTATTGGCCATAGCATTACAGACCATTATACGTTTTTGTTGAGTATAATGACATGTCATTTTGCGGTCGTTTGACTGTTTATACGCATCGACTTGTTAGTTTTATCAAATTGAGTGGCAATTGAAGATGCGTAAATTATTTACTAGGAACGAATGTTGGTAGGCACATGTTTAAAGCACATGGGAGAAATTTTTGAGAGGTGCTTGATCTTGTTTGTGGAAATGAAGTGATTAATGACACATCATTTTTATTACCTACTGCTTTTTAGGTATAACGTTTCTTGTTTCTGTTTTATGAGTTCATATGATTATCATCCACAATTAGTACCTCTAGCTTACAAATATTTTTTCCTTGTACAATTTTATTGGCCAGTAAATTAATGTGATAACCAACTGCATTTTAATTGTGATTAACAATGTAGTTTGTTGTACATTCTTCCTCAGTAACATCTAACCTGTCCATCATAAATTACCGATCACTTTCAATCTCTAGAGATTGCGGTGAAAGTAATATTGTCTAGTTCTGACTTGACCAGTCATATAGTTGCGTAGTATTTCACACTACTCTGTACGTAGAAATGAATATTAATTTACATTATTATGATCCGGTTATTGAGGTATGATTGTGTGTAACTGGGGCAAGAGCAATGTTATATTTTTGACGACCAGCCTGTCTCTTGCTGCCCTCCCCCGGTGACGCCCTAAGCCGAGGTCCGTACCCCACAGCAGGTAAACTTATAAACTAAGCGACTTCACGCTAAGGGTAGCGTGAAGTCGCTTAGTTTATAAGTTTTATGCCTGGAGACCTTAATTTATGAAGGCATCCATGCAGAGCAGCCCTGTTAAGTAGCCGATATCCTCGTTACTTTATTTCTTCTTATTCTGGAAAAATTATCATAATTTCTGTAACACTATTTACTGACGACAAGAAGTACTCAAGATTGCAAGAACATCTCAAAGTTCTCAATGATAGAAGGATCATTTTTAGCATAATAGGCCCATAATGTTCCCACTGCTGGGACACGGGCCTCTGTCTCTGTAAGAGTGAGTGGGCCGTAATCTACGACGCGGACACAGTGATGTCACATGTCTTTGAATTTTTAGTTCTAGGACATGCCGGTTTCCTCGCGATGTTTTCCTTCACCATTTGGAGAGCAGTGGTGATGAAATAATTTACACAAAGTAATGTGCCTGCCTGGGTTCGAATCTAAGACCTTCAACTCGTAATCTAATCTCTGCTTAATTGTTTATTGGAAATTAATAATCTTTTTTAAATGCTGACAAAAGTTAGTCTTGTCTCTTCAGGTTCTACACAACAGACTAATTTAGACTAATACTCAGACTTGCTAAGTATGTTATCTAACTAAGGGCGTTCCCGTTAACCTGCAATAGAATAGCGTATTATATACATGCTAAAAAAATATTACCTTTTTTTTTTGTTTTTTTATGGTTAAATATTCATAAAAAATATTAAATTGACACGGAAAATAAATTCTCTGTACACGCACACTTGTCGTTTTACGTTGAAATACAAGTGTGCGTGTACAGAGTGTTTCTTTTACGTATCAATTTAATATTTTGTGAATATTTCACTACTTATTTAATTTTTGTAATATTTTTTTACCATAATTATATGGACACTATTTGTTAGTTAACATACTGTACTCCTCCATATGCCGGACACAACAACACTCGTCTCACCTATGTTTTAATCTACAATCACCAGACTTACATAACACACATTCACTAATTAACTTTACTTGGCTAACAAACCACAGAATTTTGATTGGTTACACGTCATTTCTAAAAGTTGCGATGAGAGAATACATTGCTAAAATTCGTTCCGTAGTTGATGATATAAGATGGGGACCTCGTGGCTAAGCAATAACAGCCGCACGGGTCGATCCATGAGGATCCGGATCCGGAGCAACGCTTGCCGCTCGCTCCGTGGATGGGTGACCATCTTTACATATCGAGACACCTTCATGCCTTGGAAAGCACGTTAAGCCGTTGGTCCCGGTAATTCGTGGATCTTTGACAGTCGTTATGGGTCGTCAGAAGCCCGAAAGTCTGACAACCAGTCTTACCAAGGGGTATCGTATTACCCAGTTACTGGGTTGTGGAGGTCAGATAGGCAGTCGCTCCATGTAATACTGGTATTCGGTTGCTTCCGGTTAGACTGGAAGCCGACCCCAACATAGTTGGGAAAAGGCTAGGCAGTTGATGATATAATATTACTTAAAGATTTGGTTAAAAAGAGAACATTTATATGAACAGGTACTGTGAGAGATTCTTCCGCCATTGCAGTCACTGAGTGGTTTATATTTATGATAACTATCTTTGCATTCTTACCTGTACGAGAATTTTCTCGTCTATCATGTTTGTAATGACGAATGCAACATTTATCTGTCTCTAGTCGAAATATATTTTCAACTGCGCTACTGCTGAATTGTCTGCTTTGTTTAAGTGTAAGGAACTTTTAATTTATAAAATAAAAATAATAATTAAATAACTGTTTCACTCAATCGGTCATCTTAGCCTATAAATGTAGGTAGTTATAGGTTTTTCCCATGTTTCGCCTCGAGCCTCTCCAATTAGTTTCTCTCAAGTTATTGTTTGAGAATTTAGGGATGAACTATTTGTGGACGAGACTTGGCCAATTGGCCGATGTATCATTATTTTTTCTTCAAGTTTTCTTGACAAGATTAATTCTTTAAATATCTCCGTATCTTATCTAAAGATTTTTTTGGAAATAAATATATTATCGTATCGGTGAATTGAGATTGTATCACCGATCGCAAAGATTTCAGACTGCAAATCGACGACAGTAAATAAAACAATTTTATTACCCCTTTTGCGTAATGACTTTAAGATTTCACGAAATGTATGTCCAATTTGTTATGTAAAGGAAATAAATAAGTAACATTGAAGGAGGGGTTTTGAAGCAATATTTTGAGAAGACTAGGCTCATTATTATCTTGTCGCTTAATATCGACCAAACTATAGTTAACATTATATTTTTCGGTGATTGCAAGTATTATAACGGCCTGCTTGTTGTGATTTCAATTTTACTTGATGGGAGGTGATGGATGGATGTGGTTTACGATAGAATGAACATGCCCAAAGGCATCACGCATCTCCTGACGACTCTTGCTTTGTAGACCTTACTAAAAATATATTTAAGTGTAAATTCTCAAAGTTACCTTCCACTCTCAAAAAGCTGGACGGGTATACAAAGAATCTCCATTCAGACTTAAACCACACGGTAGCCGTCCAGTACATAAGGACCTTCGGAATCTGGAAGCAAACGTCTCCTCACATTTAACCGCCTCTGTGGTTTAGTGGTTAGACCACTTGCCTCAGACCCAAAGGTCACGTGTTCGATTCCCAGTGGGGGCAACATTCTCTGCTCGGTTTGTGGTAGGAATTGTTCTAGGTCCACCTGGCTAGCTTCCACCATCTTATCTAAGTCTGTCACAATAACAACGATGTTAACAGCATTGTTGTGTTTCGGCAGTTATAGGTAAGATAGCCAGTTCCTCTGTGATTCAGGATTCCGGGTGAAGCTCGGTTCCACCTTCGGCCTGATCAATACTTACCATCAGGTGAGATGCAAGCCAAGAGATTCCCCGTTGTGATGAAAAAAAGAAGTAGTACAAGTAGGAAAGTGCGTGAGATAAAGAATCTAGGTCATACAGTACATTCATAGCATGCTGATCATATGCTGATATTATGCAGAGCATGTACTCCACAAAGATGGCTTTGTGAGTCATTTGTGGAGAGTATGCGTAACGTATGAGTAGTCTTCCCAAATCGAGATGTTGTATGTAATAGGGAAATTGTTTACCGTTTTGAATAGTGTGGGCCATAATGGTAAAAGGCTTTTACGTAGGTTTTGCTTATAAGGTAAAACAGTTCAGTTTAGTTTTGTTTTAGCTTTATGAAGGAAAAATCTAGATTGGGTTCAATTTTACTCGTTCAGTTTTTTCATTGGGTACCTTTTATTGATATTTACTCTGAACACAAATAAGCATTAAAATTGAGCTGATCCTGGATTAGCTTGATTAGCACAACTGTCATAAACACACATTAGCAAAACAGTCATAATACAAATTGAAACAAAAAAAAAAAAATGCTTTTTCTACAAGTCAACTTCTCTGTTACGCCATTGCTCTTTTTTCGGATATTTCCAAAATTGTAATTCTATTTGAATATCTTATCATGCCTCATTGTTTCGCAACTTAGCACCCATAAAAATACAAACAATGTGTTACTTACAACAAAACCCATGGTGCAATTTGCCCATACATCGACATTGACCCTAGCAGTAGTTCTGCTGACCTCAATACTCATCACGCCCACCTACTTCCTTATGAGTAGTTAATAAGTTACACAAGCGGACACCTCGAGAACTACCGTATGGATAGTTAATTGATTCAGGCGTGACCTTGCGGAAACCCATTATAAAATACAAAAGACGTTAATATATTTAGTAACCTATTCCGCTTGACTATTCTTCAAGAGTCCGAAAAACCCTGTAAGAAATCGACACGTGTTTCACCTCTCAACGAGGCATCCTCAGGATGACGATTGACCAATTGCAAACCAGAACGCGACGTGTTACCACACCGAGCGCTGGACGCGTCCAGCCATCCTGAGGATGCCTCGTTGAGAGGTGAAACACGTGTCGATTTCTTACAGGGTTTTTCGGACTCTTGAAGAATAGTCAAGCGGAATAGGTTACTAAATATATCAACGTCTATTGTATTTTTTACCGTATAGACTAACTGTTTTAACAGATTGTGTTGTTTATGAAACTTGTAAAGTAAAAAGTTAAGAAAGGGCATTAAGGGGGATGAGCTAAGGTAGCCCGGGAAATTAAAATTGTATTCAGTATTCTAAGTTCATGTAAGTGCATTGAATGAGTATTTCATGAAATCGTCCTTCAATGCACTTACATGACTTAGAGACTTGTATTGCTGATTCTAATGAATATAATTCTGTAAATCCATATTTGTTACGGTCGCAAATAATATTTAGATCAACATACAACATGATACTGACCTGCAAATTGCAAAAAACGTAAGAAAATTTGAATTTCACGGGATACCTTGCATCCACCTTAAAAAAAGCACTTTCGAAAGTGTTTTGCCTTCGATCTGGTTCAGGTTTAAATATTCCACTTCCTCATCCATGAAACTATACAGGAACACAAAGATTATCGAAACAGTTTTGAAATAGCATAGGCCCTGAAAAATAGGCGTCTAAATCTTGAACTTAATAAATGTTTTGTTGCTTTATTGCCGAGTACCTAATCATAAGTTGGAAGTTAGAGACTTGATAAGCTTTCCAGAAGTCATCATCATCATCGTGTCAGCCGAAAGATGTCCACTGCTGGAAATAGGCTTCCCCGAAGCGTCGCGCAATTGACGGGTCGTGTAATTCTCATGCATCATGCAGCGGCTTCCCGCAACCTTCTGCACCAGGTCATCGGCCCATGGGGAGGCCTTCCACAAATAAAATTCTGTTAATAAAATATTAATAGAAAAAAAAACTACTATTAATTTTTGTAGTCTTTTGTATTAATACTAAAAATAAATCTGCTTAAATGCAAACTATTTCCAACATCAATTCGCACGATGCGTACGCGAACATACACGCAACCTAGTTTCCACGTATTAACGCGGCATGCGTTTGCACTCTTATCGAATCATGCGCACGCATCGAATGACTCATTGCTAGTTACGTTTTCATAGTTTTTTACTTAACAACTATTTATCTTTTCACTATGTGAACAAGCATGACTTTACAAGTCAGTTTCATAATATTATTATGTAAGAAAATGATAATATATTATGGAAACTAAAGATGAACTATGATTAAAAACTTTGTATCAAAATTACGCCTACAGTCGTAATTTCGAAGAGGGCTCGAGGATTTAAAGAAGTATACAAAGATAATAATCATACTTCATCTTTAGTTTCCATATTATCATTCTCTCTATAAACAGTAAATGGCCAAGGAGGAAGTTAAGAAAAGATTATAACCGTAATTATAATTTTATAATTTTATTTTAGTTATTTAATTCAGACACACTGATCCATATTTTTGTTAGTACACTTAATAATTATGTTAGTAACCAAATACACAACACAATCATACTATTATAAAAAAAAAAAAAATGTTAGAAATCATCACAATCACCTTTAAAAAATTATACAGGTATTTATATTTAGTAATGGCGTTTATTTATTACCTGCTGTATATGTTCCTCGAACTCGAGCGAAAGATGTGGCCCGTTTTACCTGGAAAATCACACTGGTTTTATATTTTTTCAGTTAATACCGGAGAGTTGTGTAAGTATTAAGGAAATGTGATTCTGCTATGGCTGCTCGCGTACGATCTCAGAGCAATCTGCCACTAATTATGTATCATTTTCTACTTTACAACGTAAGCGGCTAATAAACTGAGGCACTTTTAGTAGTTACAGATTGCGTAGAAATATAAAATAATAGTTGTATCGGAAGATTTCTACTTGGTCTTTAAAGGCTAATGCAAGATATCGGTACGACATTTTCTGTACAATTAATATTATGAAAAAGTCACAAATTTTCGCGAATAAAAAACTGTAATTAAATATTACTACACAAAAAAAAACTGCCTAACCTTTTCCCAACTATATTGGGGTCGGCTTCCCGTCTAACCGGATGCAGCTGAATACCAGCAAACAACAAAATACAACTAAACACAACTAAACACAACTAAACACAACTAAACACAACTAAACACAACTAAACACAACTAAACACAACTAAACACAACTAAACACAACTAATAATAATAACATTAATATCTACATCAACCGGGGGTTGTCCTTGGCTGCACTTGCATAGTGCGAACAGGGATAATCGTCGGTTGGTGCCTCATTCCATTTAAAATTGTCTGAGGGGCCTGAGCGAGTTTGCTTCGGCACCTCGTACGCCTTCCAAAGGTCCGGGTCCATCCCAGGGTTCCGAGATATATAAACATATTATCATATTTATATTTCTCTCTCTTTCGAGGAGCTCGTGGCTAAGTAATAACAGCCGCTCGGGTCGAATCCATCAGGTTAAGCTACGCTTGTCGGGGATGGTCCGTGGATGGGTGACCATTTTCACATATCGAGACTCCTCCGTGCCTCGGAAAGCACGTTAAGCCGTTGGTCCCGGCTGTCATTTGTGGATCTATGACAGTCGTTACGAGTCGTCAGAAGCCCGAAAGTCTGACAACCAGTCTAACCAAGGGGTATCGTATTACCCAGTTACTGGGTTGTGGAGGTCAGAAAGGCAGTCGCTCCATGTAAAATACTGGTATTCAGCTGCATCCGGTTAGACTGGAAGCCGACCCCAACATAGTTGGGAAAAGGCTAGGCAGTTTTTTTTTTTTGGTCTTTATTATATTTCTATTAATATTTCTACACATTATCTGTAATTATATTCCTGATTGCTTTATTACCTGTATTACTTCCCTACAACGGTAATGGACAAGACAAACGTCACGTAACGAAGGCCGTATAGAAAAGAGTTCAACGCATTCTGGATGTAATCGCTACTGTAACGGTTGTCTTATATGGAGTAATGTGGGATATAAAGGGCTTGCTAATCGAATTGTATATGGAAAACTAACTTAATATCGCTTTAGATTATAATAGTGACTCTGTTTGGGTGTGTTGTTCATTAATGTTAGGTTCAATTTGATATGTAATCAATGACTATGAGTAATTTATTGGTTACTGTGTTTAAGGAAATCTATCAACAGGATTTGACATGCAAATACTTAGACAATGATTTGGCTTGCAAATTTTATACATACTGACAATGTGACAAAAACTTGCATAAATCCTTACTTCCTTACTAATATTGTAATTGCGAAAGTAAGTATGTCTGCCTGAGAAAGGACATAGGCTACTTTTTATCGACATACCACGCGGGCGAAGCCGCGGGCGGAAGCTAGTAAGACATAAATGTTAATTTTAACCGAAACAAATTGCAATTTGCAGTTTTAAAGTGAACATTCTTTTAAATAAGTTAGTCTTAAGAGGGAAATGACTAATGCTAATGTACTGACATAATGTCGTTAATCGGCAAAGAAATACAAACGTCGTAGGAACAGAAATACGAATACTGTTAATGAACTTTTATGTTTTCTATAAATACATACAAATAATGGGGCAGGTTCTTACCATAATATTGTCTCTTGCCTGATCTTCTCCGTATAGATCTACGTTTTGGAATGGGCAACTAGCTTAAACTTTCTGAGTAACCGAGCAGTTGGTCAGTAATCGTTGACTATTCAAAATTGCCTGTAAATGGTTAAATTGAAATGAATGCTTGCGAGTTGTCCATATACTGCATACTTCTTGTGATTGACGGTTTCAGAAAAATAAATAAATTTTTCCTCGCTTAGAAGCTTATCGATATAATCATTATGATCACCGTAACTTAGAAGAACATAATCATATTAATTGAATTCCAAAGTCTCATTTTTAATTATAACATTAACTTTTATTAACACTGTTATATCCAATTACAGTAATTGAAGACATAAAAATCTTTTTATTTGCATACCTGTTTAGTTTTTAGTTTTATTCATTAACACATTATGTATTTTGATTGTGCTTATGAAATGCGCATAGCATTAGTTTTAAAACTTATCTTTATAATAACAATAATGTGTGGAAAATGTCGTTTGTTATACATTTAATCACTCTGTGGCTCAAATTTTGTGTAATATTATTTACCCAAATACTTAAATAAAATAAAAAGGAAAAATATAAAATAATAAAGTTTAGAGTAAAATAAAAAATTAACAACACTTTCATGAATTCCTCTCAGAGTACTTCTGTGTACCTAATTCCTACGTATTTTTTTTTTACATATAAATATTTGGAAGAATTATTTGGTTGACCTGTTGCCCTTACAAGTTTCTCTAAAAAGTGGGACAAAATAATTGCATCACATTCCGTCGTATCCATATAACGTACAATCTTATTCACACATGAACTGTTTTTTATGGTGTCACATGCAATGGTTTTATTATCATTGCGCATTGTGATGCAACGGTGACCAGCAGTGGGTGGACTATTGTTTATAATAAATGTATGTATATTAGCACCTTTTTGTTATCTCTGACCTAGTTGTGTAATGTAGGGATTGAGGGCATATCCTCCCGTATAGGAGGGGACTATTAGCAGTTGATTGTGACAGCAGTAGGCTTGATATATGTTGGTAGTTTCTTGCGAAATTATCTCAATGTCAAAACTCTTAAAATGGAGTTACAATTGAGTGCAATTACTGGTCTGTGCTAAATATTTTCTTCAATGATGCTTTGAAAAAAAAAAAAAACACAGCCTTATATTAAGTGAAGGCTATAAAGGCGAATCTCTGTCTCTCTCTCTAATAGTGAGAGGAGATATTAACACGCGATGACAGAGAAAACTGACATTGGAATAAATAAGCTGGCACCACAAATTACTAAATGCATTTAGCACTAAAAGTATTTAAAACTCTCCGTCATCTTAAACGATTGAATTAAAACTATTTTTTAAATAGGTACGTTTCGTGCTAAATGCCTTTAATTTTAGTGATATTGTGGTCCAAGTAAGCCTGGTATACTTTATACCTTCCTACCTGAGTATTTATTCTCACAATGTCTGATTTTTTAGTTTTTACTGTCATCTCGTGTTGATATCTCCTTTTACTGCTACAATGAATACTAAGTCAAAAGTAGCACATCATTTTATTTTATTAGCTGGCGAAATGTGGGTGTATGTACTAATATAGGTACACCCCTGCCTAAGCCTTCGGAGAAAACAGGCGTGGTTTTATAATTTATATTTATTAAAAACTAAAATTAATTATTTATAGACAGCCTTTATGAAATGAAATTAAATGAAATTGTTTATTCTTTAAGTATATCGAAATCAAATTATACACTTCCTTTAAGAAAAATATGCTAGATGGAGTCGACATTTTCTATCTGACTACCCCTGAGAAGAAATGGCGAATCAAATTCAGATATCCATCGTCTACTCGTATGTATAGTCCATCACGGATACCAAGCCTCCATGGCCCATTTCTTTACGTAACTCCAGTGAAATCTGACGCACTTATGGTGGTCCAATTAGGGCTATTAGTTCTCATTACGGTGTACCATGAGAATGGGTTTATGAAATGAGAAGTAATTATGTTTGTATGTGTCTCACGGCGTATCTCAGGAAATGAACAACATTCACAGATTGTTATGTAGAACTATGTATTTGATTTTAAAAAGATATTGTAATAAGGTTTAGGCATTCTACGTAACCAAACCTACTATAGGTTTGGTTACGTAGAATGGGCTCCAACAAGGTAGTAGAGGCTCTGAGGTAATCTAAAGAAGGCTGTGTTTAGTCGTTGTTCTAGATTCTAGAAAGACACCTGGAAATCCTACATTTAATCAGTATGTAGGCGAAGATGAATAGTTAGAAGTTATAATTACAGAGCCTCGTCAAGATCGGGGAAGGGATATTACAGTATAGGTGTTTATTTCTGCCGCCTGCAGTCTTTGTCTTAAAGATAGTATAAGTGCCAGTATAGTTAAGTATTTTAAGTTTGGTATTAATTGTGCTTACTAGTAGTAATCTTTTGGTTCAAGTGCACATCAGCTTGTTTGCCATTTTTAATTGGTATGAAAACAATAGCCACTCTCGAGAGATTTCCAAAATGTTTAAACAATAAAAATGGGTTACGACTCACGACCTGTATTCTAGCTTGTTTAAAAGACTGTCCCCCCGTTTGATAACAATTAGATATAAGAATTTTTATGTAGGTACTTAAAAATTAAACTATCCAGACAAATATTTATAATAAAAATTAATTTAAAAAAAAACAACCGACTTCCATTCAAACAATCAATTTCGGAAGTCGGTAATAAAAAACAAAAGACACCGACTTCCGAAATTAAAGTTATTTTTTACTTTTTCTGTGATTTTTTTGGAAGTCGGTTATTTTTTTTTTTGGAAAAACATTTTATTTTTCACTTTTTAGTTGTGGTACCTACCTCACACAAATTCGAATATCACTACCTGCTATGTCATTAACAGTGACGGAGTATCTTAAAACATCGTCCACATAATATACTACGTGGGAAAAATACGTAATTTTGAAGCTGCCTCAAAAACTACGCAAGGAAAGTTAATCAAATTTATATGGGAGCAGTGGTGGTCCAGTGGTAACGGCCACGAGTTGTAGGTCGTAGGTTCGAACCCTGACAGGCGCTTTACTTTGTGTAAATTATTTCATCGCCACTGCTCTCAAAACGGTGAAGGAAAACATCGTGAGGAAACCGGCATGTCCTAGAACCAAAAATTCGAAGACATGTGACATCTACCAACCCGCACTGGGCCCGCGTGGTAGATTACGGCCCGCTCCCTCTCACAGAGAGGAGGCCTGTGTCCCAGCAGTGGGAACATTATAGGCTGATTATGTATATGTGACTACCACCTCTGAAGCATGACCTACCAAACAAAAAATCAACAAACAATCATCAAAATCAATTGAGAACCTCCTCCTCTTTGAAGTCGGTTAAAAACAAACCCAAACGACATTACTATACCCCATGACCAAACAAGCAGTGAAATCGAGTTACCTAAGATCAGTCTCGGAAACAAGGCATTTGCTATTGCACGTACATAATATATTGAACATGTAAATGCGTATATTATGTACGATGGTATCACATTGATTGATCGAGCGAAAGGAATATGACCATTAGTCGAATGTCGATAAACTTGTTTCGACGCTTCCATTTTAAGCAATTGCTATGTGCAATAAGATTTTGAAAATGTTAGTGTGATTTTTTAGAAACTGATTGATGGGATGTGCTTCTATAAATGTTATGAAGGTTTTGCCAAACAGTTGTAACGCTTACTGAAGAAGTTAAAGGAACAAGTCTGTAGCCAACTGCAGACAGCAGGCGATGCGGCGACGTGTCGCCATGACACTACTATTCTATGAATACTATTCTATTGGTTTCTATGAATTTCTATGAAATACCGTGTCGCTGTGGCGGTGCTTGGGGGAGGTCTGTGTCCAGCAGTGGACGTCTTTCGGCTGAAATTATGATGATGACCGTGCCGCTAGCCTACAGAAGGTATTTCATAGAAATACATAAAAATCTGTAGTGTCGCGGCGACATGTCTCCTGGCGCTGCTGCTCGCAGTCGGCTACGGACTTGTACCTTTATTCCACACCCAGTATGTTGAAGAAACAGAGCATGGGTAAAGGCTTTCTTAAGTTTTTCAAAAGGATCGTTGGGTAGGTCACCTAGATAACCAGGTCTATTAAATTTAAATGCTATTAAAGTTACCCCTACATTATGGATGCAGATCCATTATGTAGGGGTAAATTTTAATAGCTGTCTTAGCTCGCCCGAATATCATCATGTATGTTATACAACTAAAACACTCACTAGGAAAAAGTCTAAAGACAAAAAACAATCAAAACTATAGTTTGTCTTTGAATAAAATACATAAAACAAATACAAACAACAAAACACACAAATACAATACATTAACAAACACACACAACATAAATAACAATACACATACAATACAACAACACAACAACAATACAATACAGTACAATTTTTCTTTCCTTCTTTTTCTTTTTTATAAAGCGACGGATAAATATACATGACCAAACACTTATGAACTAATAAAATGACCATCAAATACAGATAGGTACCTATAAGTGCCAAGTGCCACGAAGCATGGTGTACACAACCATTGACCGGTGGCCGGTACTAGGTAGGTACCTTCACTTTCGTTTTACGTAAGTAAGTGAGTAAGCGGCCGCATCCGCACATTGTGCTCTGAACTTGTTCTGTGATTCCGTTAGATGTTGCGAAATGGTTTTAAGGATGTGTAATTTGATATACTTAAACTGGCGGCATCACTTAAATAGGTACTTAAATACTCGATTTCTTCAATAATAAATTCGCAGAATATAATATTACAGTTTTCTGGTATTCTTGTTCACCCCTATAATAATATTATTATAAACTTTATTTCAAAATCAAAATTTATGTTATTTCACATAAACCTACATGGGCAATTATGAAACGTCAGAAGTTAGGTTTCAGACTATAATTTACAGAATCATCCATATTTGCGTTAGTACGTACTTATGAACTATGTTAGTAAACCACAAATAAAACAAACAAAATCACACAGACAAATGGAGTGCGATCCAGTGTGTTTGATAAAGACCGTCTAACCAGTCCGCTATTATTTTCCCTATCTCTAGGTCAGCCTAGCTCAGCTAAACATGCTAGAATTGGGTTAATGAATAGTGCGTGAACTCATTCTTAGCCACAATCTTATCTGGAATGGAACTCACGACCTCTACCTACGTTCCCTAAACCGTTGATGTGTTGGTCCATTGTCGCTTTACCCACACGAAGAGGAACCCATAGGAAAAATGACAACAGCCTTTTCGTTTCGGCACGAAATAAAAATGTGTTGGAAATACGTCACAGATTTAAATAATCGGGGCGCCAGCGCCGCCTAGCGACGGTCGACGGAGTCTACAACATAACGCTCGACCAACTCTGCTTATCCCCGAAGCAGAGTTGGTCGGTGGCTGTCAAGGAGTGAGCACGTTGGGGAAATGACGCACGTTCTGTATAGTTGTGTCGTGTACCTATCTACAGTGTGTGAATTGCTAGTGTAATTAATCGTAATTTGATCTGAATTGCAAACGGTTTTTCTATTGCGCAATAACCATCAGTATGCCCACAGTAGTTAAAATATGGCTGATATTAACGAAAAAGACATCTACACTCTCCGTCACATACTTATTACAATAAAAAGAAATTCTCTACATGAATCAATACATTGTTATCACGAATGATCAATCGAAAATTGAAAGCCATAAAAGTTAGCAAATCAATCATTGTAGAAACAAATTAATAACATTAATTATTATTCAGCAAATGTTTAAATTAATTATTACAACAATGGGGATAACGCGTGTTACTTTAACATAACACACATGGGTTCAAGAGGTCAAAATAATATTATTTATAATGGTGTATATTTCATTAGGCATTTATTTGAGGTAGTCGCCCCAGGCTTTGGTCATCACATCTGTTCAATAACGATAATTTAATCATAATTAGTCATTATGTAAAGTCTACTCCATTGATACATTTATTTATTTACCTACTAGCTGCGCCCTGCGGTTTCACCCGAGTCTCAATCCCGTGGGAATATCGGGATAAAAAGTATCCTATGTACTTTTCCAGGTCATGGTCTACCCCTGTGCCAAATTTAATCCAAATCCGTTCAGCCGTTTTAGCGTGAAAGCGTAACAAACAAACAAACTCACTTTCGCATTTATATAATTACTAGCTGCGCCCCGCGGTTCCACCCGCGTAAGTCTCGATCCCGTGGGAATATCGAGATAAAAAGTATCCTATGTCCTATTCCAGGTCATGGTCTACCCCTGTGCCAAATTTCATCCAAATCCGTTCAGCCGTTTTAGCGTGAAAGCGTAACAAACAAACTCACTTTCGCATTTATATAATTATAGTCAGGAAACGCTGACAAATAATCCCGGCTGTCATTTGTGGATCTTTGACAGTCGTTACGGGTCGTCAGAAGCCCGAAAGTCTGACAACCAGTCTTACCAAGGGGTATCGTATTACCCAGTTACTGGGTTGTGGAGGTTAGATAGGCAGTCGCTCCATGTAAAATACTGGTATTCAGCTGCACCCGGTTAGACTGGAAGCCGACCCTAATATAGTTGGGAAAGGCTAGGCAGATGATGATGATGATGCTGCCAAATAATCTACTTTATCATTCATCGTTGGCTTTATATTTTGATTAATTTCGGTGACCGGCCGCGAGGTCTTTTCCCACCTACCTCGCCCATCACTAGCTTTTCAAGGTTATCCGGTTCCCGACGGGCAATGTGACCAAAGTAACCGAGAATCCTTTGGTAACAGATTATTGCATGATTATTTTACACGATTCTTGCCTGGCATACAGTAAACTTGGAGCAACAAATGACTTGGATCGACCAATCGCTGTTTAGACGGAGTAATTTTCATTGTTGTTATTGTTAACTTTTGGCATGTCACAGGCTCTTAAATCGCACCGTGTAGGTGTAAGGCTTAACAAAAGCTTAGCTTAGCAAAATAGCATTGAAAAAACGTATCGATTACAACCAATTTCATTCACCTTCAATATTTCTTTTTTTCCTTCCACCTCAACCCCAGAGCACGATAATCACCAAATAAAACACTCTCCATGATATCCCAGAGACAGCTCTACGTAGAGTCGTACCTACTCTAGCTAGAGTCGTGTCGATAACGTCCCTGCTCTAGCGTATAAATCTATTTGAAATACTCCGACGTAGAGCGATTGAGGTAAAATGGTTACAGTGTGTAATTTGTAGTAGGTAGAGCTATCTGTCGTTATGTTTGATTATTTTTAACCTACATACATGGACGTTATACGTGTTTTGGTTACTATTTTCGAACAATTTTATTAGATTAATTTGACTTATAATTCGACAGTCTTCTACTTTTATTTTAGATTTTATTCTTAACTAGCTTTTGCCCGCGGCTTCGCCCGCGTGGATGTCGGAAATTATCCCACGGGAACTTGCTACCGGGATAAAAGTATCCTATTTCCCATAACCCACGTGGTCTGTCTAGGCGACCTAGGCGTTACGGTGTAAAAGTAACAGACATGAGACAGCCATTAACTTTATATATTAGTGGTAGTCCATATCTATATTGTGGTGATAGTGTGGATAGTATGGACAGCAGTATGAAACTGTCGGAAAGATTAATGAAAAAATATTGTATAAAGATTAATGAAAAAACTATGGCATATTGTATGGACGATGGAAACTAAGGCGAAAGCTTTGGGGGAGCCTGCGATATTCAAATTTTCTTATGTTTTTTGCCAGGTCAGTATAGTAGGTTTGCTAGGTCAGTATCAAGTTTTATGTTGATCTAAATAATGAGTCGCAGTTGTTTCAAATATTTATTTATCTAATCTAACTAATATTGCAGGAGTTGTATTCCTGTATCTAATGGTTATTATTCTGCAAAGCTACTATTTGCTACGATCGCGAATCATATTTTAATCATATTGACATTCGAAACTTACCCATTAAACGATTTAAAAGCTGTATTGAAACCAAACTTTGTAAAAAAGGGTACTATACAATTTCAGATTATTTAGAAGACAAAAAGCATGGGATTGAGCTGCTCGCTCTGCTAACATTTTGTCATTTTGGCATTGTGACATTTTGAATAAGTGAAAATCATCAAAATATACCTACCAGTTTTATATACAAATTCAAATTATTGAATATTATATGTAGGATATTGACAAAATGACATGATTGCTTTGTAAAGTATTGTATTATTGTGAATGTGAGGACTATGTGGATGTTTATTTTGTTTTTATAATTATATTTTTTCGTTCTCAGTTAGTTTTAACAATGGTCTGGCAATTTGAGAACTTTATGCGGCCTACACAAATGTCCTTTCTTTGGTATTGTTCGTCGAGTCGTTGAGCTCCTTAAGTTCTGAGCTGAGCTCCACTATTACTGACAAATGCTTGCAGTGACAGGACAGGTTCACTCAAATGTGTGTGGTTCATTCCTCAAAAGACCATTTCAGACTCTAATCTACATGGCCCTCATAGGGCCTGACCAATATGCCAATATCTGACCTAGGTATGTCCGGACTTTAAAAGAGACTGAGTTTGTTTCGGCCTTTCTTCTCAGAGTAGTCAGATAGGAAACGCCGACCTCATCTAGCTTAATTTTACAATTTTTTGATATTATTACGACGTGTAAAAGTGATTCCAATAACCTATTTACAGAATAAACAATTTCATTTTAACATACAACCTGCCTGACACTGACTTGCAAATTGCAAAAAACTTAAGATTTGAAATTCGCGGGCTACCGGCGCATCCCGCTTAAGAAAATCGCATCATTTGCACAACGCTATCTATCGAGTAAGTACTCACTGGTAAACTCAAACTCTTCGTTCCAAGCCAAGAGCCAAGTAGTAATAACTTTTGATTGAGTGGACAGATTCTCAAGATACGGACTATGACTATATTCTCAATCCCTTAACGCTCTTGAAGAGAGTCCCGCAAAAATGTCAATAATAAGTACTTACATGTGAATTTTAAAATAAAAAAGGGTAAAGAAGGGTTTTTACCCTCATGAGGGATGATTTTAGAAAAACGTAACTCTTTGTTAGTTACAAAAAGCATACATTTTCACAGCCCTAAGTTAAAAAAAAAAACCGGCCAAGTGCGTGTCGAACCATGCACAATGAAGGGTTCCGTAGTTGGGATGAATTATTTTATCAAACAAACTTTCGCAAAGTTTTATTGTTATTACGTCTATGGGCGTTTACTGTCCCTCAAAGTGTTAAAAAACTTTTTCTCGCATACAGAATGTTTGGGTTTTTGCAACTGCACATGTCAGTTGGTCGATTAAAAGTTTTTGAGCTAAGTCGCGGACAGACAGACAGACAGACGGACATGGCGAAACTATAAAGCTTCCTTGTTGACTACGGAACTCTAAAAATGATAGGTTTCCCATAAAAACTTTCATCCCCTATATTATTTTCTTAATTTGGTAAAGAGCTAGATGGAATCCCGGCGAAGAACATAGACAATTATTTTCTCAAAAACAAATTTAAGGAGGGGGGGGGGCCCCCTCCTTAAATTTGTTTTTGAGAAAATAATTGCCTATGTTCTTCGCCGGGATTCCATCTAGCTCTTTACCAAATTTTATCGAGATCCGTTCAGTGGATCAGGCGTGAAAAGGTAACATACATAATTACAGACGGACAGACAGACAGTTACAGTTACTATCGAATTTATACTTTTAAGCATCGATTAGTATGGATTATGTGTTCAATTCAAAATTCAAAATGAGCCATATGCTCGATAATTATGAATTCGGCGAAAGTCATTCTTCTACGGAGACTCTTAACACCGCGATTCAGAAAATGACGTTAAATGAACAACGCCATCTATCGAGCACGAAGTGATACTGTCAAAATATATGCGAAAACGTTCGAACACTCTGTAAGCTATGTAGAAAAGACGTAGGGTTCCATGACTGACTTGACCTGACTTGACTTGACTTGACTTGACTTGACTTGACCTGACTTGACCTGACTTGACCTGACTTGACCTGACTTGACCTGACTTGACCTGACTTGACCTGACTTGACCTGACTTGACCTGACTTGACCTGACTTGACCTGACTTGACCTCACTTGACCTCACTTGACCTGACTTGACCTGACTTGACCTGACTTGACCTGACTTGACCTGACTTGACCTGACTTGACCTGACTTGACCTGACTTGACCTGACTTGACCTGACTTGACCTGACTTGACCTGACTTGACCTGACTTGACCTCACTTGACCTCACTTGACCTGACTTGACCTGACTTGACCTGACTTGACCTGACTTGACCTGACTTGACCTGACTTGACCTGACTTGACCTGACTTGACCTGACTTGACCTGACTTGACCTGACTTGACCTGACTTGACCTGACTTGACCTGACTTGACCTGACTTGACCTAACTTGATTTGGATTGAGTTGAGTTAACCTTGAGCAGGTATATTTTATCGCAGCAGGTACATTGGTAGTTCAAAGAAAAGTAGATTACGTACCTTGCTAAAGTGAGTAATTAATGCACTCGTGTTTATTTAGTAAGCGCATTCGTGCCTTAATTACGCACTTTTTGCTCGATGTAACAATCTACAATTTTTAAGAAATTAAAATTTATCACCATTTTTTCATGATTAATATTTGTATCATGATTTAAAAGATAGATAGCGCCACCTATGGCACTACTACCAAACAATGGATTTGGAAAACTTGAATTAACCAAACTTTAGATTGGGTAAATTCACAATGTATCGCGTTATGTTTCCGCGCGAAGTATGTGAACATATGATGATTATGATCGTGTGTTACACACGTTCTCACAAACCTACCTGATTTTACGCTAGTGTCATTTTACATTACGTACCTAATGAAAATTTCTTCTTGAATACTTTTAACTCTTATATCTTTGGATATTTTGAAGCGATTGCGATGAAACAAAGACCAAAAGAAACATCGAGTTACACACAATATTTGAGTGTATAAGTTAACCATATTGATTTCGTACTTTTCACGTGATACTGGAACAATCAAACAAACGAACAGACAAACAGACAAACAGACAAAAATTCCAAAAATGGTAGAAATGGCATCTGTTGGTTATTCTTGGACACTCCACCTAGGTTTTTTTTTTTTTTATTGTACAGAAACGCCTCGTCTACAGATTTATTATAAATGTATAGATTGTTCAGGTTGAAAATAATCTCTAAAACTCAGAAAAAAAATCATAACTAGAAAACTATGAAAAGTCGCGGAAGATACATCGGGATGATTCGGATACCTCACGATACGAAGGACCTAAATTCTATTTTGGACGTCAATGTTCCGGCCACCCTGTATATTCCACCAATTAATTACAAAGTTAAAAGTCAAAGCTTTAAACACATCTTTATAAAACTAACACCTGATAAACGTAACACTCAAATAAAATTCTACAAAATCTAATTTGTGATATTCTGAGACAGACTCTACGTAGAGTCGGCCGATAGCGGGCCGCGCTACCCCGCATAAATCTGCCTAATCATTTGAAATACTCTACCATAGAGCGGAGTTTAATACGCCACAGTGTAGAGTCAGACAGACATAAGACTCTGTCTGATGAGGATTGGTCGTATTGGAGAATTGATTTGTTTTTGTAAAAATCTTACTTGGTACTCCTGGAAAAAATACTCGATCATTTTTCCAATTAGTGAAGGGCTGGGCGTGACCAGAGGGCTGGTCAATTTCTAGGTCAAAGAATCAGTATTGCCATCCAACGTGGCAATGCTGCCAGCCTTTTGGGCACTTTTCCCACTGACAGCGATGTGGAAGAATTTTTTGACGCCCTATGAGCCCTTCCTTTATATATATTTTTTTCCCTTTGTACATATTGCTAGACTTAGATTGTATATTTTAATTAAATAATTAATGTTGATGATATCAAATAAACATTAAACATAGTTGAAAACACATATTACAACAAAAACAAATACAAATTAGTCCTAGGAACACATAATTTGTGACCTTATTGGAGATGTTCTTCAGAAAGGAGGAAAAAAGGAAGGAGGAAAAGAGGAAAAAGGAGGAAAGGAAGGTAGTATGTATGCGTGCAAAACGCAAAACGAGTATATATATTTTTTTAATTATTGTGAATGTGATGACTATGTGGATTTTTTTTTTTTCTTTTGTTTTTTTTTTTCCTTAGTTTTAATATCATCGTCTGGCAATTTGAGTAATTTATGCGGCCTACCCAAATTGAAAAACCAAATTTGGCATGTCCTTTCTTTGGTATTGTTCGTCAAATCGTTGAGCTGCTTAAATTCTGAGTTGAGCTGCACGATTACTGACAAATGCGTGCACTGACTGGACAAGTCAACTCAATCTGTGTGGCTCTTTCCTCAAAAGATCATTTCAGACACCAATCTACATGGTCTTCACATGATCTGACCAAGATTATGTCTGGACTTTAAAAGAGACTGTGACCTCTTGTTTGTTTCGGCTTTTATTCTAAGAGTAGTCAGATAGGAAACCCCGACCTCATATACGAGTAGTTTTAAAATGTAATTGACATGTAAAAGTGTTTGTACCCACTTACAGAAAATAAATCATTTATGTACGCATCGTAGTAGGTGGCGTTCTATAGTTCTGCCTACCCCCATGGGATTCTTGCATACTTTTCATGCCTTTTAGCATGAGTTTATGCATGTGTGTAAGTTCACAGATATAATAACTGTAGTACTCAAAACTCATCAAACAAAAACTCATCATATAGAAGCTTAAGGAAATGCACAGCTAACTCTAATTAGCAATAATATTTAAAACAACGTTCCCAAACGCTAAGCGAAATTTATGCCAAGACAATATTAGAGCAGAGAAATGAGAGAAAATGCAATAACAATAAATAGCAATAAATAAAAGGATTCAGTTGTTGCTTGTATTGTATGATACTAATCCTGCGGGACGGGAAGGGGTGGAGGCGATGTTGGGCTGAGAAATATTTTTGGGGGAAATTTTGGGTGATAGGGATGAGAAAATATGATCTGAATTTTTGTTTGAAGGAGATGATTGCTTGTCTAGCGGTAGACTTATTTATGGTGCCGATGATGATGGTAAAATTAATGATGGATAAATATTTGGTGGTAGCGTAAATTGGTAAACAATATGAGGTGATTATAATTTACATGCACATGTTTTTGTACAAAAGAAGCCTGGGTGCAGTTAAAGATGCAATGGAACTTTACTTAATGGGGGTTCCAACGTTTTATCAGTCATGGTTTTTGCTGACGCCTGCAATCTGCAAAGTGCGATTAAAAAAATATGCTAAATATTAACTTATATTAAAATTTTGTTCACCAATTTCTATCTAAACGATGATATTTTATTCTAGACTTCCCAAATATTTTTTAATTTACATTGATACTACAAAAAAAAAGGTTGCAAAACGCAAAAAAATCACCCAGACCATCTTACACCCCAAAAAATCTTCACCCACAACAGCGACTCCACAGCTCTCATCTCCGCAGAACTAATCCAAGGCAGCGTCGACTGTTACGGCGATTACTTTAATTGGCTCAATCTCCATTCAAAACCACCTCGCGGCCTGAGGGGGGGCGGAGTACGGGGGGGAGGGGGGGAGGGGCTAGATTTATGGCAAAAGGGTAAGGCTCATGATCCCTGTTTATGAAGGAAGATGGCGAAAAATTGTGGATGCGATAGTTTTGTGGTTTTGAGTTCGGGTTGCAAGTGTTTGCTGGTGGGGTTGGGTTGGTATATTTGAAGTGAGTTTGGGATTATATAGCGTATTTAGATTGCCTTAGAGTTCAAAAGGTTTTGTGAACAGCTTTCAAGGCATACTTTGTGGTAAATAGGCGAAGTTGGTTCTTCATTTTCTGCCCGCTTTGTTTCGTGGGTGTCGAAATTTCAGTACCTATAAGAGTACCCACCTACTAATCCAACTGTAATATTATAGTGTTCATCTATTTTTGCCCTAGTATTCGATAATAGAAAATGAATACTATGTGTGTTGCAGTTGTGACAAATACGCACCTTTTAATCTAAATCTATTTCTTCACAGAGCCACATACAAACATATTAATAGTTTTAGATGAATTTTCTTTCCTGCCAGGGTTGCGGAATAGTCCGAAAGGGATACCGGGACCCTGGCAACAGGCAACTAAAGAAACACGGGTAGGTTTTAGTCAGTAAAAGTCACAGACACGCCCTTCCGCTCCGCCCAGAGCGGGAGAAGTCATTTGATGATTTCCCACACAAAAAAAAAAAAAAAGATGAATTCTCTTTATAAATTATATTATTTATTTAATCATATACACATAGTAAAATAGATACAGATACGACATATCTTTTTCCCTTTGTATACTTGTACATATTGTTAGTGTTAGATTTAATACATAATGTGTCAAAATAATTCTACATACCTATGTGAAAAAAAAAAAAACTATTTTTTTTTCTAGTAGTACTTTTTTAAATGATGTGTTAATTTGACGATAAAAATTCTAAACCTAACTAATATTATAAATGCGAAAGTGAGTTTGTTTGTTACGCTTTCACGCTAAAACGGCTGAACGGATTTGGATGAAAATGGGACAGGATAAATTTTATCCCGCTATTCCCACGGGATCGAGACTTACGCGGGTGAAACCGCGGGGCGCAGCGAGTTTCAAATATTTTTTTTTGTCTATTTTACCAACAGGTGTCTACAACATAAGGCGACCATGGCCTGGGGCGGTCACGATTGCTCATAAGATGATGGATTACTTAAAGCTACTAGATAAACATAAACTATAACAAGAAGGTACCAATTATGTGCCATAAACCTTCGAACATATTGTCCATGACATTTGATACTTACACTTTCTTTTAAAAGAGGATGGGCAGTGGTTTTCTTATCTGCATGGCAATAATCGGTGGAGTCAAAGATCAGCAGAGGTTGTTTTTGCCACTTTCTAGTGTTAAAAACATCAAATAATCTTAGATTTCTGGAATATGTCAAATATTATTTAAACGAGCGTCTATGCATGGGGTTCCTTGCCCCTTCTTCTCCATAGAGATCTACGTTTTAGAATAAGCAACTATCTCCAACTTTCTGACTAACTGACCGACTTCTTGACAATTCAAAAATACCTGCCTATAAATGGTTTAACTGAAATAAATGCTTTGAGTTTGATGGAGCTGTTAACGTAGGCATATTATCAAATTCAATGAAATAACTATTCCCTTTTATTTACCTACTGGTTACTGGGACTCACGTGAGTATGGGTCAGTTAATTTAAAAAGTGGAAACCACTATTTATGCTGTATAAGCCGTGATGCATATTTATGTTTTGCAAGTTTTAGTTGTATGATACTCGTAAGTCCAAATAAGTAAATGTTTTTGTTTATCCCTTTTTATCTTGATGCGCTAAGGTAGGACGCGTTTTTTTTTTTTTTTTGTAATTTCCAAATAATATTTGCAAATTATTTATTTACAGAATTATAATCATTAAAATCATCAATCATATTTTTATCAATATACAACCTGACACTGACTTGCAAATTAAAAACATAAGAAGATTTGAATTTCGTGGGCTTTCACCTTAAAATGCGTGAAATACTTTTAAAACGAACCGGAAATAAGAAGGACTTAAAAAAACAGCACAATGTTTACATGTCCACCTTCCCTTACATCAGCTAACTAAAAAATACCGCATAAAAAGCGCAAAAAACTAGGGTAACCAGCCATAAATAAACGATGATACAGGTGGTACAGCATCCTTATTATTTAAGATGTGTGTACGCGTCTGTCCGTCGGGCCGGCGGCCGATATATCAACATTAGTACGTCCCCCGTCTAGTCCGTGAGAGGGACATGTTGGAGCATGTTGGGTGCTGGAAGTGGCTGGTAGAAATTTAAATTGTCAACCGGCTCTCAGCGACTTTCTATTGTTTTATCAGGTACTGAACAGGGATTGAACTGAATTGAACATGGTCTGTCATCATGCTTATAAGAAAAACAAAAAATATTGTTTTCTGTTCAACAGGTGGTAGTACTATTGTTGAACTTTCTGCCGGCAAGTACTAATACTGCGATTAGGTTTCAATGGTATTGATGACTCCGTTGAATTTGTAGTACTCTGACTGCATATTTTCAACAAGTCTCCAAATTGACAAAGCATCGGCTGAACTGTGAGTGTAGCGAGTATTTAGGCCAGTGTAGGTGACCAATTTCGCCTGATCTATGCCCAACCTAAGAGTGAGAAAAGAAATGATGTTACACAATCTGAAATGAAGTTTTTTTTATAGGGAGAGGATCTAAACTCCTCTTTCGTACGGCAGTAAACTACATTGCCTCATCCAGTAGATCTCACAAATCACTATCCTTGTAGTGACCCATGGGACGTCAAAAATGAAGATTTAGTCCCCCACCGCGTCATACGTTACCAACTAATGAAAACACGGCTGTGGCCTGATGAAGCTGTCACTTCACCAGCTCTGCTGCGAAGGTGGCAGGGGATAGAAGGGTGGGCAGTAATCCAAGGTGTTGAAGGACAAAGCGATGCCCTAAAAATATTAAAGGTGGGATTAATAGGTGGGCAAAAAATACCTGTAGGTATGGAAGCAGCTAGACGCGGGAATCGGCTCATCTTGGATTGCGCTTCAGTGAGGTAAGAAGTCATCCAAGTGATGATAGTACTCGATGGTCTATCCAGAAAAAGGTAGGCCATATCCAAGGCTAATAATCATGGCTAGAAGTAACCTTGACATATATTAGGGTGATATACGGTTGTCACACAACATAATCACCGCCAAGCATCCACAATGGATGGAATCAGATACAGAATGGAATGGTTAATAATGAATAGGTTTTTAATTAAAGGTAATAATGACTGACAGACAGCACTAGGTTCAAATAAAATGAAGTAAAAGAACATAATTCGAGTTGATCACAATCTTAGCTTCGAATAACCAATGCAGTATTCGAAGTAAAGTGAACTCAACGGCCTCAAGACGTGAGCATAGATGTGAAGGTTTTGGTTAGCAATAAAATAAGAAATTAACTAACAAACTCGTAAAAGACAACCGAAGGAGACGATTTCTAAACTCCACTGTCATTGCGCAGCAATACATTAATTATTGCGGTATAAAATAAACAAGTTATGTTGGTGTGACAAGCAGCATTGACGAACGTGTTGGTAAAACTACAGATGTGATTATAATTATGAGGAAATGGTACATTAAACAGCACATTATTGGCAACAAAACCAGTATAAAACGACCAGTTATTCTATTGAACCTCCGTACTATTCTAGGCCAGGTCAAGGTCAAAGTGTTACCGACAACAACGTGCGTTCGACTGCACATACTTAGATGCAATATTAAAAAAGAAAATGCAGGCATCGACCTTGTATTTCCGGCAGAATTGACCTACCCTTTTCTGTGTCTCTGGATATATTATAATCCACCCCGATATGGTTATTTTTAGGGTTCCGTAGTCAACAAGGAACCCTTATAGTTTCGCCATATCCGTCTGTCCGTCTGTCCGCGGCTTAGCTCAGCGACAGTTGGAACTAGAAAGCTGTAATTTGGTATGAATATAAATTTAAACGACGTCGACAAAGAGGTAAAAAAAAATCAAAAAAAAAAAATTTTTTTAGGGTACTCCCCTACACGTAAAGTGGGGATGGTTTTTTTTTCCCGTCAATCCCAAAGTGTGGGGTATCGTTGGCAAGGTTGTTTAAAAATAATGTGAGTTTGTGAAAACCATTTTTGGATTCAGGGATCCGTTTGCGGAATAATTAGCTTTTTAAGTGCTAATTTTTGTTAGAGCCAAGTGTCCCCCCCTGCCAGCTAAATGGTTGGGTTTGGATATGTAAAAAATTCACGGCAGTAGTAAATATAACGAAATTAAAAGGAAAACAATCACCGCTACGTAGGCTGCACAAGTCGATTATTACTCGGTAGTAATAATCGACCAACTTAAATTTGCAGTTCTTTTCATTATTTTTAGATAATATATACATAACACAACTAACTATTTACATAAAACACTAAAACTTAAAGAACTAACTAACTATTTGCAGTTGTAAAAACATGTTCTCCCATACATTCTATATGGGAGAACAAGCTTTTCAACTACAATGTTACTACTAACTAAATTGTTTTATAAATTCATCCCAATTACGGAACCCTTCATTGTGGTTCCTTCATCGGTTTTTTGTCTGGCTTTTACCACATTATTAAAAAGTAACAGTAGGTATTATGTCTCGGCAGTGATATTGTCATAATTACCTGATTTCTTTATTACTTGAGTTTTCATTTATTATCTAAGATTCGACCGTTTTCTATGAAGAATAATACTGTTACTTATTTACTGTGCTTCTACTATACCACGGCCAATTTATCCACACCTAAATCATATAATTATGATATCTTACTATTTATTACTAGGCTTTTCGTTGGCTATTCATTTACTAATCTTCCTGGATAGTCAATATCTTACCAACATTTTCTTACCTCAGCAAGATATTTTCCAACATTTTCAAGTCTAAAACTCCTGACCGCGTTAGGCAAAGATTATTTCCCATAAATCTGGCCATCATAGCATGGTGAATGATAAATATCGCTCTCCGATGTAGTGATCGCTCCGATATTTCAGTCTGCTGTAAGATTCCTGCCCCTTGAAAATTATCGAGAGCTTAACTCTTGGAGGATGTAACGGGTAAGATGCTCTACTTCAACTTTTCTGAGAATCCTAACTAATATTATAAATGCGAAAGTGAGTTTGTTTGTTTGTGACGCTTTCACGCTAAATGGCTGAACAGATTTAGATGAAATTTGACAAATGAGTAGACCATGACCTGGAATAGGAAATAGGATACGTTTTATCCCGATATTTCCACGGGATCGAGACTTCTGCGGGTGAAACCGCGGGGCGCAGCTAGTTGGTTATAAAATGCTGCTTCTTAGTATGTACAGTCACGAACAAAAATCTGTATGCACTCAGCAAAATTCAATAACGATTTTCTAGTGGAAAAATGATTGCAATTTTAATTATGGGTGCCAAAATACTATTTTCGTTTTATCATAAAAGTACAATCAATACAGTAGGAGAAAATCCCTTTTATAAGTTGCTAAGTGTATACAATACATATTAGTGCTTTGCCAAGTCCGCCTTTGTACTGTTTTTTTTTTTACGTCTGCATTAAGTTTTAATAAATAAAAAATAAATAAATAAATTAGTGCTTGTGACTGTACTTACTAATCTTCTGTGCTATGTACTGAAAAGTAATGAAATTGAATCCCTAGATGGCTGTTACCGCTGTATTTAAACACAGAGAAATCACAATTTTTTATGTCCCTATTTACAGTCGAACAAGGTATTTAGTTCTATTATTTTAAAAGCATAGATTTTCCTACTATTTGCTAATACAATAAATTACAAAGTACACATTTCATATTAAATATTACGAAACAGAGCACTCCCCAGTCCGTCTCAGTAGCAACTAGCCAATCTCGTTCATAGATAATTTATTTGTGCGCATCACGAGAGGTTTCGCTCCTATGTAGGTTACACACCACTTCATATTTCCTTCAGACGTCGATATATATATAGATATTTTTGATGGTGTATCAGTTTGGTTAGGTAATAGGAGATTAGAGAGCCTACAAGAACTGGACACTGCCTATGACTAAGGCTATAATCTCCAGTTTGTGAAACACTAGGTTTAATTTATAAAATACAATACACGTAGATATATTTAGCAACCTATCCTGCTTCACTATTCCTCAAGTTCGCGTCTGGTCAATCGTCATCCTGAGAATGCCTCGTTGAGAGGTGAAACAAAAGTATCGATTTCTTACACAGTTTTATGACTCTTGAGGAATATTCAAGCGGAATAGGTTACTAAATATATCTACGTATTTTATAATGGATTTCCGTAAAGTCACGCCTGAATTAATTAACTTTTACATTTATGGCAGATAAATAAATAAATAATAAATAAATTGTTTATTGAACAAGAAGGTACAGATGGTGAGAAAACAAAACTTACACTACTTAAGCTAGTTATACAGGTCATGTACTAAATTTTAAGGTAGAACATGTTGCTATAAGTATACAAGGTACATCTGTTGACAATTTACATTACCCTGTCTCTTAAACTAGGGTATACCTGTATCTTAAGAGACAGTGGACGGCCATAAGGTTATTTTTTAGTATTACCTATTATTTAAGTAGGGAGTCTGTCGATCTACCCACAAGTAAACAATTTACAGACAATGGAAGGGGTAAGTAAAATTGAGGAAGATAAAAATTAAATAAAGAACTTGGTTCTTGTGAGTGTGTATGTGTGTTGTGTGTGTGAGTGTGCATGTGTGTGTGTTTGTGAATGTATGTGCATGAGTATGTATGAATGTGCATGAGCTAAGTTATGTAGGTTAATAGCGATTCTGTGTGATCATAGTCTTGTTGAAGTAGCCACTCTGTAAGTGTCCGTTTAATTTCCCATTTTGTCAGATCAAGTATGTTTGATCTCATGTTCTTCTTCCATTTTTATTTCGGCCCATTTGTCTATGGGTGTGGCACCTACTGTAGCTCACACACAACACCTACTGATGGACCAGTTACTGTAACGTAAAAAGTGTCCCATCATTTGTGGAACAGCACCACATTTACACTCCAGGGCAGAGTCATCTGTGAATGACTGACTGATGGCCTGAGCAGGTTTTCCTTGCTTCAGCCAACCTGAGTTTCATTTTGTCATCCTAACTAATCCATATTAATATTATAAATTCGAAAGTAACTCTGTCTGTCTGTTTGTCTGTATGTTACCTTTTCACGCTTAAACCACTAAACGGATTTCGAAATTTGGCAAGGAAATAGATGGCATCCTGGGGAAGGACATAGGCTACTTTTTATCGACATACCACGTGGGCGAAGCCGTGGGTGGAAGCTAGTCTTATCTAAATATTATAAATTCGAAAGTAACTCTGTCTGTCTGTCTTTATGTTACATTTTCACGCCTAAACCACTGAACGGATTTCGATTCAATTTGGTAAGGAGATAGATGGCATCCCGGGGAAGGACATAGGCTACTTTTTATCGACATACCGCGCGGGCAAAGCCGCGGGGGGAAGCTAGTAATATTATAAATGCGAAAGTGAGTTTGTTTGTTACGCTTTCCTGCTAAAACGGCTGAGTAGATTTGGATTAAATTTGGCACATGGGTAGCCCATGACCTGGATTAGGAAATAGGATACTTTTTATCCCGATATTCCCATGGGATTGAGACTAATGCGGGTGAAGCCACGGGGCGCAGCTAGCACCTTATTAATGTTTGTTACTGGAGTCAGCTAATCAGATCCTAGCAATAATTTTTGATGATGCTATAAAAGAAAAATAAATAAATAAATCTGGATATGAAGAGGAAAGATGTCAGTAGTCAAGTCATGAAAGCAGCAACACTCCTCAAGATTGAAATTAAATTAAATATTTCTGAAATACACATTCTTTCTGTTTTCTCACCGGTTGAAAAATACCTGCAAATGATCAAGTTGTTAAAAAGTCCTCGTGTGTGCACTTGTCCTGTTTATTTTAATTTGGAGCAACCCAAGGGAACCCAAGTTTAGAACAGGAATGGATGTCCAAGCCCATCCATCAAATGTGACCCCTCATTATCCACTTCCAATACCCACGGGTAAAGACGACCAACTTCACCTCACTTTGACGACTGGCAAAACATAAATTAATTAAATTATTAAATAAATGACAAGACCTAATAAATCCAAAAACTTTGCGTTCATAAATAAAAGTTGGACAACACGTCCGGGAATCGAATCAGGGCCTGTCCGTTCGCCTCTCACCTCGGAGGGAAAGTGAGTGATTAGGGAAGGCCCGCGGGGGCCTTTCGTCAAGGCTCACAGGGATGCAACTCTGAGGTAGGGGTTTATTACCTTTTAAAGGGCTAAAATTTATTTTAGAAAGATTTTTGTAGGTTGGGTGTGAAGTTAGTTTCGGAGTTTAAATGAAAATGGACTGTCACCTGCGCTTAAACCCTTAGACAAGTTCAAATATTATCTTGTTTTCAAGAAGTCTTGTACTGGCGTTTTTTCAGATATTATGTTTTGTTCACTATGTTTGTTCACCTTTTTGACGAACCTTTATATTTTCCACAAGTTTTTTTTACATTACAACTAGTTTTTACTGTTGGAAGAGGTCGCACTCGGTCGGTATAAGCACTGGCTTGTTGCGCATGACACCGATTCAAATGATTCTTTTTACGATTTATGTTTTTGTACTTTGACTTGCGACTTGTAAAGAAAGGAAAATGCTATTCACGAAATATATTTAAATATACTCCACTGTTTAATATTGCCTCTATTTTCCATTATTTACACCTTTAATTTAGGTGTAAACGAAAAATTAAAACTTAATAGTAACCTAATTAATCCTGACATCTTTAATTCTTTATTATAATTAATTGACCATGTTATTGACATATTTATTATTGTAGTCAATGACATTTGATGTAATATTATGACAATTTCTATTTATTGTGTTTCAAATGATTTGACATTAATTTGTAAAATGGGATTATAATGATATTTCTAATGTTATATTAATTGAATATGATTTGCAAGCCCATGTGACGGCAAAACATGGAGAAGTAACTTTTTGACGGTACCTATGTACAAAACCCTTTATGTACAAAACATTTGATTTGAATAGATACAACATTTAGAATAAGATGTACTTTGGTGTAAACGCGAGGTGTTGACAACCCAAAACACATCGAAATGCCGTCATACATACCTATATAGGGTAAATCGATTAGTTTTAAGTAAGTACATGTTGTGTACATTCTGGAGTTTTGAGTTATGTCACTCACTCTACTTATGAAATATGAAAATAGTTAAGTAATACTTACCTATGGAAAAAAAAATCCTGCCTAATCAGCCTATAATGTTCCCACTGCTGGGACACAGGCCTCCTCTCTGTGAGAGGGAGCGGGCCGTAATCCACCACGCGGGCCCAGTGCGGGTTGGTAGATGTCACATGTCTTCGAATTTTTGTTTTTAGGACATGCTGGTTTCCCCACAATGTTTTCCGTCACCATTTTGAAAGCAGTGGTGATGAAATTATTTACACAAATTAAAGCACCTGTCTAGGTTCGAACCTTCAACTCGTAAGTCGCGGCCGTTGTCACTAGGCCTCTGCTCTCATGGGAAAAGTTCTCCTGATGTTTTTTAATTCAATTCAATTTAAATTTGGGTTTGACTAATTAAATTTCTTGCCCACTGAACCTAATTAAAAATCATCATCAAAATGAAAAGTTCACAAACTAAGTGTTTGATCCCTGCCTCCTTATGACCACTTCCGCAAACACTCCTGAATTTCAGCGTATCAGCCTTAGCATACTTCAAAACCCCCATAAAATAAATAATACAGCCACCATAACCTTAAAAGTGTCTGGCGAGCGACAATAAATCGCTGGCATGATGCCGTTAATTATAAAAGTAAGACAAGGCTGGGTGGGTCAAAAAACTAATGGCGGCTATCCATCACTAGGTGTCGCTAATGTGTCCCTTATTGAAATTATGTGCTGTAGTTAGTGGAAGGTAAAAGAAAATGTGAACTGCAGGCGGAGGAAGCAATATTTTTTTAATTTTTTGATAATTTAATTTAATTATATAAATTAACTTTATTGTATACGCTTCTCGTGTGTCCGTGTAACCGTGTTGTTCTTCTAAACTACGTAACAGATTTTGATGCGTTTTCTACCAACATTTAGAGAATTGATTCCGGAAGGTTTATGCTTATCCTAATCCTAACTAATAATAGAAATGCGAAAGTGAGTATTTTTGTTAGTTTGTTACGCTTTCACGCTGAAACGGCTGAACAGATTTTGATGGAATTTGGCACAGGGGTAGACCATGACCTGGAATAGGACATAGGATCGTTTTATCCCGATATTCCCACGGGATCGAGACTTACGCGGGTGAAATCGCGTGGTGCAGCTAGTAATAAATAAATATTAAACATAATTGGCAAACGTAAGGTAGGACGCCCTCAGGCTAGGTGGAGCGACGATCTTCGCAGGGTGGCTGGTAGCAGCTGGATGAGAGCTGCCGAGAATCGAGCTAGATGACGATGCGATTGGAGAGGCCTATGTCCAGCAGTGGACTGCTATAGGCTGATGATGATGATGATGATTAAACATAATAGGAATCGCGGGTCGCTAGTTTGATATAAAATCTAAATTAATAGTTACTTATAAAATTGTGAATTGAAATTAGTAGAAAAGTGTGGCTATTGCTATTTTTCGTGTTAATTTATTTCTGTAATAAAATAATACTGTATAGGGCTATGTGTATACTGATGGAGGAAGATTCGTACTCATTAATATCTGTTCGAAAAGTATCTAATGAAAGTGTAAGCAAACCCGGTTCAGGTAATATTCCTCGTGTATCATGATAACAAGTAACCTGGGTTGTGGAGATCCGACAAGAAGTCGCTCCATGTAAACTACTATTCAGCTGCATCCGGTTAGACAGGTAGGCCGACCCTAACATAGTTGGGAAAAGACTAGGCAAAGGAGTTTTAAAAGAAATTATCTACTGCATAAAACAATGACTCCAGAAATCAACCACCAAAAATGCCCAGAGCACAGCCGTACGACCTTTCCATTAAAAACATCCAGGTATACAATAAACAATCTAAATCAAATCAGAAATACTTTTACCGTGCGCTTGCGCACTAACACGGCAGCGCCATCTATCAATCACCGCGGAACATTACACGTTTACTCGTTGCGCACACTCTTTGATAGATGGCAGCACTTGTTGATAGATTTATCGAACTGATGACGGTTTTATACTGCGTTTGATGCCTTGTAATAACATTATACGAAGTTTTTTCCCGTGGGCCGTGAGTCATGGGGTGTTTTCTTTTTTAATTTATAATGTATCGATGTATTTGTGCAGGTGAGATGGATGGGCTTTCGGAATGCTCTAGATTTGAGTTTATCGTCTGATGAGATTTAGGAAGATTTATTGAGAGAATAAATAAGATCGTTTTCTAGGTGTTCTGTTATGAGAATTTTCTAGATTCCCGGTATTCAGAAACTACACGTGCAGTTCGGGGTTACACTCTTTATGAATTGCGATTTTAATTTTATCATAGAACCAATGTAGTATTTATAGGGTCCAAAAAGTGTAGGCCAAAAAATAATACATAATTAAATAGGAGAAACTTAACTAATAAGCGCTTATATTTCACTTTTGAAAACACGTACCTATATTTCACTTTTTTTTTATTAATCTAAAACATGCTACACCCGAGGTTTCAAATTCTGCAGCGACAGTAAAATTCAAGTTTTAATGTGTAACCTTCGCTTTGAGAAAATGTTTCACTTTTATTAATAAGTTAGTAAAGTGTTGCTTGTAACGTCGCTATTTTTCATACTGCTCGCCGCCTATTTGTCGAGTCGTTAATTCTACAATTAAACATAGAGCTATGAAAAAGTCTGTGGAGGAGGTAGGGTGGTAAAAATTAAGGCTAGCTCCATTTGCAAACAGACTTCGCTCAGTGTCGATCGAGCTTTTTATACCAAGGAAAACTCACAAAACTCACTTAACATTCGATTAGAAAAGATCTGACCTATTTTGGTCATCTTCAAGTTTTTTTTTCCTAAATTCATTACATTATAGACCTCATCCATCGCTTTCCATCAGACGAGTTTGAGTAACTTTGATAACAATCGTTACTCCATTTACCAGGATAAGTTGTACAGTAAAGCGGTCACAAACACAAACCAACATCTTAACCCTCACCAACCGAGGCCACATTACCCGCATAAAACTCGCGACCATCCGCGACCATCACGCCGTCTCGCGACCACGACCAAATTGTTCTCGCATTAGATTTATCGTTCGCCAACGAAACAGCAACAAAGGCACTCTCTCATCTCACGACAGCTTTATGATCCTAACAGTTTTTGCTAACAGCTACCTACGACGCCGGGCGATATTTATAGCTTAAGTTTTATTAATTAGCCATTTGTGAGACGTTGAAGCATGGTAAGGATTTTGGGTATTGATTTGTGGTCGCAAGTCACGGTATTACTTTAATTTTGAGTTTTGGCATGGTCAGAAAAGAAACGAGGAGCTCGTGTGTGTAAATCAAGGTCAGTTTGGTCGTGTATTTTTTTGTGTTGGTGTGATTGTGATTGCCTGGTGGTCTTGTATCGGCAATCTGTAGGTGAGCAGCAATTATAAACTAATAAGTTTTTCGTCAGGTACACCGTACAAATGCTTTTTCGAATTAATTTAATATCTCCCCATGACACCTACCAATTGAAAAACCTGCTAATTAGGACAGAGCGGGGTTGCAATATTGTTCATGAATCCTAATCAGTAAACATTCTATATGTAAATAGCAAATAGGTACGTGGTAAATTTATTACCACCAATGCACTGAAGTTTGAATGCAAAGCACACGAACCCTCTGACATATAGCATACTTGTTCACAAACAAACAACCCATCACACACCAAACAAAAGAAAACTTCGAATTTCAAAACAAACGCCGAAAACATCCGAGTTCACCCGAAAAACGCCGAGCGTCGATCTAACCGTCCCGCTGCTGCCAAAGATTTGACGTCAATGGTAGCGAATCGTAAATTACCATTATCTACAGACGCACCGTGCTAGTATTTATTATTTATGGGTCGGTTTGACTCGCCTGCGGCCCGATCGGGGGCGTTTTTCCCCATAGCGAGCGCAGGGTTGAGTTTAGGAGGTGTGTGTAATGTTCCGTAGTTAAAATGCTGTCATTACCGCACTTTTTGTTTTGTTAAGGAATTGGTTAAGATGTAATTTATAAGGGTCATAATAAAATAATAAGATATTAATACCTGTAAGTAAATGTTCTTTACGGACACTTTATTTAAGTTTATTTTGCCATATTATACTGAATGGGTCAACTTGGTCAAGAATTTCCGACAGAAATATTTTTCCATACTATTTCAAAAAAATCAGTTGAAATCAGGAATCATGCATAGTAATCGTATCGCTTATGTTTATGTAGGCAACATTTTTCAAAAATTACTTAATGTCCCTAAGCTCCTTCAGAATTCCATGCACTAAATAAAAAAATAAAAACATAATCTCAGATTATATTCACAGAAAAATGATACCGTGAGTCTCCGAACAAACGGCGCTTGCGTCGCGAATCAAATAAATTACAAAGATATATTATTATTAAAATTTGGGCACCAACTTCGTCGCATTAACTTCGGGTAGTATCGGGATTGGGCACACCGGGCGCGGGAAAGCTTGCGCGTCGAGAAAACTGACAGTCTATTATTTTCAGGAGGTATATACTTATGCAACTTGAAACTATTGTGAGATAATTTTTTGTTTAGTTTGTCATATTAATATTTACTTAATAATCAAAAATTCCTAATCATTATTCATTTTCCCTCGATTGAAATTGAAATCGGAATAATTCAATCGAGGGAATAATATTCGGAAAGCCTGTGTGCTGTATATTATTTCTATTGTGTGCCTTTTATTCTGTGGTGAATAAATATATTTTCTTTCTTTCTTCTTGATGAAGACTGTAGTCAAATAGCAAATCAGCTATGCTTGGTTGACCTAAAGAAGTAACATGCCATTAACTTGAAAATTGTTTTGCGTCTTTTAGTTATTTTTAGAGTAAGTATTGTACCCTACAGTTAAAGTAATGTGTGTACAGAGGTCTCAAATCACTGACTTAAAGAATAAAAAACCTAATTTACGGAAAACAGAGTGTCAACTTAGTGAAGAATGCTCTCATTGTGCCACTATACTCATTCTATAGGCCACGGATTGTGACATCTACAGAAATTAACGAGTTACCGTTTGAGACGTGCGATGTGAGGACCCGATAAGGACCCTTCCGTGGTTCCGGCACGGCACCGATACGGCTCCGACACGGCAACGACCCGATACCGGCACGGAAGCCGGTAAATCTTGCCGATCGGCTATTTAGGCATTAAGCTCATCAGTTATGGAAGATCGTTCAAGGAAATTGTTGTGTCAAGGTGTTTTTGATAATGGGGTAAATCGGGCAGTAATAGCTGGGCGTTCGATTTTAGGGTGATTCGTTTGAAAATGACCCACGCATTAAAATATTTAGCAAACAAAATTGGTGCATCGATCTTCTTGACGTTAATAACTTTGGTGGGTGTTCTCGACAATTACTGTAGTGACTGCACCTATCCATTGAAAGTAGAACATTAGAACCTATTTAAGCAGAACATTTTTTTGTGGTACAAATTCAAACAAACGTCCCACGCAGCGCCATCTGGACTTAAAATGGTCGAACTTAGTCGTATGGTAGGTAAGTTGTGGTCATTGACCATATTAGTAGCGCCCTCTATGATTACATTCATGAAGCTTTTAGGTAGATCGATACCGAAACGTTGCGATGACGAAAAGCATTTTCATATTTTTTTTTAGTTTTAACTTTCACATTTTTTTTTCTAAAGAATTAAATTCAAACAAACATTTAATCGCACAACAACGACCGTTTTATTTATAACAGGTTTACATAATGAAACTTAGGCACAAAATATTATGGTCAATGACCATAAAACTAACGCCATCTATTCAAATTTTATTGCATTAAAAAGACTTCAACGATTCTTTACGGTCAGTGTGGTCAAGCAGCAATGTTACGTAGTTCATAAAATATTTTATTTTTATTTATTTTGGACAAACTTAAAATAACTAAGCTTAGTATTTATATTGCTCAGAGTAATAGAGAATAAGTTATGTCTGTTTCTAGAATTTTAACATCTAATTAGATAATACCTAATTCCTTGCAACTAGCAGGATCAGAAAGATTTTTAGGGCACTAAGAATATATAACATGAAAACTACGAAATAATTACTTGGCAGTAAAAGTTATCATAGACATAACGAAAAAAAAACATTAAAAATTCGAACACGAAATTACACAGACTAATCAACAACAACAGAGGTTGATTTATACGTTTTATTTGCTGGCCGCTAGATGGCGGTAGCTAAGTGGAGCCATTTTCGCGTACTTTAAGTACTGGGGTAGCTGTGACCGCATTATTTATCGCACCATTACCGCATGGACCCTTAAATCATCACATGACGTGGACCGTGTACGTGAGTCTTAATGAATGGCGCGAGAGTTGCCGAAAGTTTTTTATTCTTTATGAAATTCTAAGAGCACTTAGTGGGGAATCTATTAGAGCGAATGTGAATGTGCGTTTTGGGAGTCTCGTCGTAATGTTTTAATCTCTTTTTTTGTGTGTTTCTCTGGCTGTTGTGTGCGGTCTGTGAATGTGGAATTTTGAACGTGCGACACAAATCAAAACGGGTGACATTATGCAAGTTACCTGGACTAACAGGTCGTATGTGTAGGTACTTAGAAAGTTCGATCAAACTGTTAGTATATTTATAACCTGACGTAGTAACATGTCATCTGTAGAAACTGCAAAAAAGTTTGTAATTATAATCAAACTTACCGTGTGGTAACAACTCTAAAATACTTTCCAAGTCCACAGTTACATAGTTTACAGATTCAACTCGCCTCATCTTTTCCATTTGATCTACAATTTTAACACTGAACTTGATCTGTCCTAAGCCTGAAAACCATCTGGATATCCATAAATACTACCTAATATTACAAATGCGAAAGTAGATAACTCTGTCCGTCTGTTACTTAGCTTTTTATGCCGTAAGGGCTGCACTCATAATCAGCCTATAATGTTCCCACTGCTGGGACACAGGCCTCCTCTCTGTGAGAGGGAGCGGGCCGTAATCCACCACGCGGGCTCAGTGCGGGTTGGTAGATGTCACAATGTCTTTGAATTTTTGGTTCTAAGACATGCCGGTTTCCTCACGATGTTTTCCTTCACCGTTTTGAGAGCAGTGGTGATGAAATTATTTACACAAAGTAAAGCGCCGCACGGATTAAGAGCTGCACGGATTTCGATAAAATTTGCCACACAGATAGACCGTGACCTGGGTTGGTAGTACATAATACTGGTAACCTGGTCTAAGTTTTCCGCGAGATATTTTCCGACCACAAAGGGTGAAGCTGCAGGAAAAAGCTGGATTAATAAAATAAAAATTAAGTAATAATAACTAAAACCCAACTACGACTAAAAAGGTATAAACAAGATACAGACAGACTAATTAAAAATCCGGAGTCACTCGTAATCTGTTCGATTTATGCCCTAACACATGTGACTCCGGATCTTTAATTTGTCTGTCTGTGGTGTCTTGTTTATACCTTTTTAGTCGTAGTTGGGTTTTAGTTTTTATTACTTAATTTGTTTTTAATTCTTTTGGGGTTATAATATATATATTTTTGAAATGTGCTCATTAAGCTCTTTCATTTGATACCCAACATGGTACGATTAAACTATTTTTTTTTAAGTTCCTGGCTTTATGTCCTCTAGAGGTCGCCATTTTTAATTTAATGTGACGTCACAGCCTAATAACCAGCGGACAATCAAGACGCTTTCAACGATACCTCATTTGTCAAATTGTGATGACTGCTTTAGAAGATAGGAGGGAACAGATGAACATACATACATACATACCGGTCAAAATCATAACCCTCCTTTTTTCTTCGCCGTAGTCGGGTAAAAATAAACAACCCAGCATGTACCTTATTACCTAGCCACCTTCAATTAAATTAAACAAACTCCTCATATATAGTTAGTTTGACAACAATCACTGGATCCATACTTCCATAGTGTCCCATAGACCGCGATTGTCATCAAATTATAAGTTCGAAACAATGCCTATCTGCCAACTGTATTGAAACTAGTGATTGTGCGCGTATCTGCTTGCCGATCTAGGAGATCTGCAGTGAATGGAATTTCATTAATTAGATTGAGAGGTAGCTAGAAGTGTATGGATAGAAGTAGAGGTGAAATTACAGTGAAAGCTCACCGAAGTAGCAAGTGTACATTGAAAGTAAGAAATAATCGTAGATACCTAACTCAGGAACTCAGGGCTTTCTTGGTAGGGAAGTAATGATGTTAATGATTATGCTACTTAGGTATCTTAAGAGTTTAAGGACGTCCCATACAGTAGAGGTTCGTAAACGGAGCTTTAATTTTAATATAATTAGTATAGTAACTTCGAAGAAAAACTCTCCAAAGTTTGCCTGAGGTGGTATGTCATGTCCGAGAATGCCCGAGGACATGACTAAACAAGTCCTCTACATGAATTCAGGTCCAAAGAAGCGAGTTAGACCTCTCACTTGGATGTCTGGAGTCAACAACGACCTGAAGCAAGCCCAAGTGAATGACTCGACGACCCAGCGGCCCTAGACAAAGTGACATTCTATCAGCGATAATGATGATGGAAAAGGGAAAAAATGTATGAGACTGACATAAGCTATCGAAAAGCTTATCAATCTCTTGAAAGTCGTTGTAGATATACGAAACGCTTTCGAAGCGATTGTCCTTGTCTAGGCCCTCAGAACCGCTACATCTGGCGAAGAATGACAAGAGGAGCCGACCCTAAATGAAACCCACCTGTGGCTAAGCAGATAAGGCTAGGCAGAGAGAGTAACTTCGTATTAGTCATCTTACATGAATTGCTTTGACAAAGTCTATAATTAAAATACTAATTTGTGAACCTGTTTTTGTTTCCAATAAAATATTTGATTTGATTTGAATATCCAGCAGTAGGACCTAACTATTTACTAAAAGAAAAAAAAAAACGCTTTATTTACAAGTTGATGAGTCTCCTGATAAACCGTGTCAGTCAATATATTGATAAGTGACAGAATCATTCAATCACAATTCAGTATCATTCAAAAATTGAAAATTATTTACAGCATCTATTTATCTCACAATACAAAACTGCTTATTGACATTACGAACAAAATTCAATAAAAATCAACCACGACATGTTTCCTCCCTTTCCCCCTAAGTTAGTTATGAGAGGTCTAAGAGTGTGTGAGGTGCATCCGATGCTCCTAATAACTGATGACAGGTGGTCCCGCTAACTATATTATGTAACCCTTTGCAGTTCACTTTGAGTTACCTTCACTAGGAATATTGAGGATGTAAACAAACTTACCTTCAGGTGATTCCTTCAATGTAGCCGCGAAATCCAATTTTCTGTATTTAAAAACTGCAGCGCTGTTTTACGTTGTATGTTAACCAAAATTCTATACGCGGCAAGTATATAATATATTAAAAAAAAAACGAAATCCTGCTCCCCAAATTATATTTGTTGCAAATCGTCATATTTTGTCTTATTTGCAGCGAATTTTAATCAACATTAAAACAGCGCTGCACGGTTTACTATAAACCCTCTAATTCACGGTTTTCTTTGTCTTACTTACGTTGGTAGAAAGAAGAATCGATTCTCATGTTATAATATACACGTGGACTTCAGAAAAATATCGAACGTTTCACAAATTATTTTTTACAAATTAAGTTATCATGGATGTGTGTTTAGCTCTACACATATTTAATTAAAAGCAACCCCTTCTCTGCGATATCTTCACTTGTCTTCCTCATTATTATTACGATAAGTTTTCAACGTCATTAAAACCTCGGACGGAAAAATAACAGACTTCAAACCTGAATATCTTCAAAGCCATAACTTCAAAGAAAGATAAAATATAAACCCAGGGACACAATGCTGGTACAAGTATCAGTAGCGTGACAAACTCAAAAATATCACAACATAGCGCATACATTAGAAACATTATCGCGTCTGTGGCCCACAAAAGGTTGAAAAGTCGCATTTCGCACGTATCGCTGTTATCGTCGGTCTGTTCAAACCCTTACGTTTGGAGGGAGAATTATACTTCTGTTTATGTTACAAGCGATAGCTATTTAAGAACTATAGAATCCTGTTGATCCCGTATTTAGAATAGAATAGAATACTCTTTATTATGTACATCCCTAAAAAATACAGATATAAATGTAGAAATTTAACATAGGGTGACACAATGGGCGGTCTTATCGCTAAAATCGATCTTTTACAGACAACCTTTGGATGTAAAAGATCGGTGAAGGTGGTTTGTTCGTATTTAAGCTGCTTTTATCACTACACTGGCTCATCACAACACCAAAGCCTTTCGTGCAGGCACGCTACACTTTTACAACGTTTCCCGCATTTTGTGGTGAACTGACAGTTGACATTAGTGTTAGCGACCTCACTGATGACGTGCATGAGATAGTGTTTAGTGTGCTCGTAAGATAATTCTGCGCGATGATAGGTAATAATATGATTAATAATAAGATGGTTATGGTTAATTATTCATATAGATTTTAAATATTACAGAATAGAATTAAACACGCCAAGCACGCGCAGACTTATCTTGCGCGCACTCTATATATCTATGTAAACTACAAGAACTAAGCAAACGTGTTTACTAATACTTAGATAATAATTACTAGCCAAACAATTCACGTTCATACGCCCTCATCACCACAGTCCCCACTCTCTCATAACTTGCGACCTATCCTTAGTTCGGAGGGCGAATTATCAGGAGTCGTTCAAATGATTTATGTACACAATTATTGGGTTATTCAGGTACGATGTTTTGTGCGATTCGATCCCGTACCGATAGAAGTTTTGAGACAATAAGAGTTAATTTAATGCCTTTCTGAGAGCTGTGTGTTTCGTAGTTTGGATGTGTGGATTAAATATGGCGGGGTTGGGTTGGTATTGAATTGTTTCTCGTTTTACCCCCCGAAAATTATAATATATGAGTAGGAGATGAAATAAAGCTGTCAATAGATGAGAGGTCGATATTAGGCACACACAAACTAAGGGGTTATATTTATTACTAACTATTAGTGTTTGGCATGAAATTGTGAAGAACTTACTTACTTAAAATTTTTTGAATGAGACATTTAATTACCCAAACTATTGTGTATTTATGTTTCCTGGCGGGACGTAGTATGGACCAACATTTATTTGTAAAACTTTTGTATAATTTTATTAATAAATTAATTGAATTGAACCTCTTCGACTTTTTGGATCATCCAAGAATGACAGATTTTTTATTTTTCAACACTTTTACAATCAAAACGTTTTTGAACGAATAAATGGCCAGACGTAAATTATATAATTATGGCATTTACGTTTCATGTAAACCGAGACATGAATAATTGCACTTTAAGATTATCCAAAAGATCTCTCTTCCTAATGCAGAGTGATATCTTCATCTAGATGCCACTATAGATCACATTATAATTCAAGCCTTTTAATCGCATATGAGAGTAAGCTAGTTGCCACGTCAATCTTATCAAAATTCTGCTCGCCAAGTTCATACACATATCTAAACAATTTCACACATCCCTCCATCTTTCACCATTTTTTCCGAAAGTTTATTTTTTCAGTGGGTGTACACAACGCCGTTACTAAGCATGGTGTACACAACACGTGTCGCCGTGATACGTGACAGGTTGCAGGCCCATTCACCATGAATTATATAGCAACTCATCTCCATCAGACTTCGCCTTGCACGGAAAATATTGTGGAGCTTTTGCTTGTAAATTAGAAATAGATGCATAAATGATACTGGTGTTTTTTATCCTGGCATTTTTTTAGCAAAACTAGGTTTGGTTTAAGTTAGACATTACTATTTTCATTATTTCATTTTCTATACATATAAATTATATTTTTAATTATTAGAATAAAAAAATATAAAAATATTTAAAAAATATAAAAAATAGTAGCCCACCGGTATCGGGAACAGGGTCCAAGCTACCGTCGGCGGCGGTCAGGGCTCCAGAGAGAGGAACCTCCTAACAATGCGAACCATGTCCAGGAATACCGCTTTCTGAATCAAGCCCTTAATCCTCCTGCCCAACGAGAGCCTCCATAAGTGTTGGTCGAGGCTCTAGCTGATACAACTATCGGCACAATGATCTCAGGGTCTACATCCCACATGTCGACAACGTTGCGAGCCAAGTCAACATTACTATCATTAGTATTACTAAAAAACAATCAAGTTTTATACAGTCTTCTGTGAATAGTGTCCAATTAATAAATTAACAAAAAAAATCCGCAAGTAACTGCTAATTCGGGAAAAATTAATTCATTTTGGGTAGATTTTTTGTATAGGTGATTCCAATCGCACAGTCAATTCAAATTATTATAAATTGGTAGAAAATCGGACTACTTGGTGGGACGATGAGCCTTTCGTCATGTCCACCATTCCTTACAAACTAGCTGAAATTAATCTGCGTTATTTTTTTAACGGACTCTTCAAAATTATTTTCGTTAAAGTATATTAAATAATACATAGGTAACAATATTATGTATCATTTTGGAGGCGAAATTTTCAAAATCATCAGACAATTCCCTATCAATTGCCAGTCCTGTAAACCTCCTGTAAACTCAAATAAATCGCAGAAGAACGACAAAATATCTATCCCCAAACCGTTCTCAAAACGTATGCACTAACGAGATATCAAAACCGAATCGAATGCAATAACCACCGGGGAAATGTTCCCGACGTAACACCTCGGTACGAATCTATCACTGTCCTGATTGCTTACCGAAACTAGTCTGCATAAATCCCACAAGTATAACACGATTTTGACATATCATTGATCTATCCAGCCCAGGATCACCTCAACACCTAGCTGCCGTCTCCCCTGAGACGTCAAACCAAAACTGTATTACATCAACACCGTTTTCGAATCTAACCCCCCGACATACACAATATACATTGCTGATATTGTTTCTAAACTTTTTGAAAGCAAGTATGGAAAACGCGCAATGGATGCTGTAGAACGCGGAGATATTGAAAGTCGAAAATTTCGGAATATGGTTGCGCCAATACACACTGTTCCATCTACGAAAGTGAGTTTTTCTTGCCGTTTGAAATTGAGCTCTTTCTTTGCTATTTAAGAGTCTGTTTTTGGTTGTGTGAGTTTGGTTCTTAGGATGGTTTGAGCTGGTTAATAACCTAGATAGCTTGAAAGACAGGTCCTATCAACCGGTGACAACTACATATTGTTTAGACGCGTGTTTTATTCGGTTGTATAGTGATCTCTGTTCAGTTTGGTGCTCTACGAAAATTGTCTTAACAATATGGAATACATTATTCACGACACTTGAATGGCGTTTGTCGATTGGTTCGGATTTTATATTATACCTTTATACCCGCTTTGCTTGATATGTTGTATGAACTATTCTGTAGTGTGGCGGTATCTACATCGCCACATGCGAACTACGTATCAAAGATCTGACATCACACAAAAATCCTGACGACACATAAATCCTGCATCGCGCAATTAAAGTTTACCGTGCAGTGGACATATATACAAGAACCCAACATGAATCGTTGGGCAGTTGCCCGCCAGACATAACACCCGTCTGGTTGGAGGATCCTCCCTTTTCTATGGTGGATGAGTGAACTTTACACCCTGTTCCTCATACCCCGAAAGTAGTATTTGATTCTGTTTTGTCTACTGAAGGCCAATTCTCGACTTAGAAAACATTCACATTCAATCTGTCAAACTTGTCAAAAAAGTTGGTTTATTGATTGTATTTTTACCCGACTGCCCAGAAAGAGGGTAATGTTTTTGATAGATTGCGAATGCGAAAGTTCTTAAAAATAACGGGAATTGCCCCTCAGATACTACAGCTTTTAATTCTGAATGGACTTCTTCTAACTATATTTATTCCTTTTTGTTTTAAAACGCTATTGTTGGTTTAAGTTTTTAAGAAACAATTGCTGTTTTTAAGAAACAACTGTTGACTTAATAATATTTATAAATTGTTTTATCAGTTTAGTTTAGATGTTTTCCTCCTGTTTGGGGCTAGGTGTAGCATAATAACAACATTTTATCGACAGCCAAATGGCAATAACTTTGAAATTAAAACGATGACCTCTTTTAATGTATCACAAGCAGGTGATACGCTTATTTCTAATTAGCATAAAAACCAAATTTCGGTTGAATCACAATAAATTATGAGTAACAATATGTTGGGTTCTTACATATTCCCCTTATTTAACATCCATCATGTTTCTTTTTATTCCAAAATCAGCATTAAATTAACTAACAGAGCATCCTCAAACAACCTTGAGAGTAACAAAAAACGAAATTGAAACAAAAATATGAGCTATAAATATAAAATACTTATCAGATTGGGCGTGTAAGTTTAACGTTTTAATAAATAACAAGCGGCCGCCATGTTGGATTTTTATATTTATTTGTAAAAATTAATAATAATGCTGAATAAATCAATAAAAGAATGGAAACATTTCAGGACTGGCTCCGGTTGAATGATTTGTAGTAATACGAGTGTAGTGCCGTCTGCGCGGCATAGTAGCGACGGGAGATTTTGATACTATGAGATGTTTTTGATAGTCTAGCATTATTCTTCAAGATCCAAACCAATTATGTGCAAATTGATGTCGTTAAAAGTTTTTTTTTTTCAAGAATTTATATGTTTCAAGGGTTTACTTTTAGGGTGGCATTTCTGAATTGAGTAAGATAGAATGAGTAAAAAAGTCTACTTTATAGTTAAAGCATCGCAGTTTCTGATTGATACGTTACTTACCTTGGTTTTATTTAATTTAAGTATCTCATATAAAGATAAAAATTTATTATGTTTTTTTTTTTGTTTTATGAACTTTCTTAAGTATTTTTAATAAGTTAATTAGAGTCGTTTTTAAACAAGCTCAATTACCTACTAGGTATATCGTTTAGGAGTCTTTCATGTAGCTGTTAATACAAGATTTAGAAGAAGTTTTCGTCCAAGTATCAAAACCCCGCGAACCTCTGATATCACAAGCTAGCCTTATATCAGTTGATATCGAGTCGAGTCGGCTGTACATCTCAGTCCCACCTCCAATAACGTGCAGCCATCAATTCCGACGGTCGCAAAAACGTTGCCTTACCTCGGGCGAGGTATGACGGATAGATGGGTGGCCGCTGCTGCACTTTGTTGTGCTCTGTGGGTGCCTGGGTTTGTTGTGGTCAGTGATTTGGATATTAGAAGGAGTTATTATTCGATCGGCACGATTATTATGAGATTACAGATCATGTTGGGGTAAAAACATAGTTCAGTCTGATGGCTGGTCGCAAAAACATTGCTTTTCCTCGGGTGAGGTATGACAGATGGTTGAACTTCATTGAGGTCTGAGTTAAGTGGGATTGTGGTGGTGATATTTAGTGGATTATAAAGGAAAGTAACGAAAGCCCTGAATAGGCAAAGTTTCTCAGACCACAAACCGTTTGTGTGATTTTCATAATAGTTGTGCATTTGTAAGATAATGTAGGTATTATAATTTTACCTTAAATGACCGGTTTGAAAAGTGTGACGGGAAAGTCCTCACATGTAGGTACAGAATATAACACAGTCATGACGTAAGCTGATAGAAAAACGGTATCACCCACGGGTAAAAACCGACTTCAGAAATGTATCATGTCAAACATAGTTTCTGAAGAGAATAGGTAGACAGCGAGTCTAGCCGAAGACTTTGTTCCAAAATCGATTAATTAAAATTATTAATGACTAACAAATTATCGTAATTTGAAAGGATGACAGGAAATGTCAAGTTTTCCTTCACCTCTAAAATTACCTCAAAACTACCAGTTTTTCTAAGAACACCAACAAAGTCTATAACAATAAATCAATCCGAACAGAATATAGATAAAATAAATCACACAGGAACCGTCATAGCAATGTGTCTCATCAAAATTCAAATGGGTATGGACCGGCCCGTCAGTGCAAGCTGACGGCTGGTATAGGAAAACTCCAAGATGTACCTACCTATGATTTATTTGAGTACTGGCGGTGCCTGGTGTCTCGCCTGGCTGTGGGGACTTTAATTTTCCGGAAGAAAAATACCTTAGGCATGGGTATTGGTGTAAGTTACGTTGGTATTGGCTAGGTGACTTAGCCTTAAAAATGGACTAGCAGATATAGTTGCAAGAATGACTATTTTTTGGGGAAAGTATAGTTTAAAAAAATCTATTAGTTACAAGAAAACGTAAAATATTTTATCAAACACAAAAGCTATGAAAATTAAAAATGGAATTTTCAAAACAGTACAGTCAAAGTACGTTGCGGTCCTTACGTATACCTGCAAAAATAAAATATGAATAATGTCGATATTAAAAAAAAAAACGTGAATTTGACATGGAGACGAGTGAAGTTTTATTGTTAGTCCGCCTGGGAGCGTTCAGTGTCCCGAAAAGTCATCATCATTCTCCTGCCCTTATCCCAATTTATTTGGGGTCGGCGCAACATGTCCCTTTCTTCCATACTTCTCTATTAGCCGTCATCTCGGTAGTCACCCCCTTTCTAGCCATATCATCTTTCACACAGTCCATCCATCGTTTCTTTGGTCTTCCCCTACTCTTATAGCCATCGACATTCATACCCAAAACTTTCCTCACAACATTTTCCTCATTCCTTCGCATCACGTGCCCATACCAAGTGTCCCGAAAAGTGTTAAACAAAAAAATTTATGAATCAAAATAAAAACTTTTTACAAAAAAAAACAACCGACTTCTACTGACGAATTGAGAACCTCCTCCTTTTTGAAGAAGTTGGTTAAAACAGCTAATGAAGGCTCATTTCTGAGTACCACATCAAAATGCTCTCATGTTCTCAAGGTAGTCGATCTATCCGTTATCTAGCTCATGACAATAAAACCGTAAAAGGATCGCAGCTGTCTAGCAAGACACCATACATCTTCAACCATACTCCCATCTCAGAAATTAAACTACAGTCAATAACTGATTAAACTGCCCATCTAACGTATCGAATGTATACCGATCCCAACCACAATCATACGATTGACCATCTTAAATTTATAATCGGCAGATATTATCTGGTTGCGCAGGCGCAGCACGATGCTACGAACTAATGATAATGTGCACAGCCAACAATTAACTTCTATACCGACTGGGCAGGCCCATGTCAATGTTGATTTGTGATTGATATTATGTGCTTCATGTATAGGTTACTTTGTACATTCAAAATCATACCTTAGCCTTTCAAAAATAGAGTTGAATGCAGCTTGTGATTAGAACGGTATGGGTCTTAGAAAGTGATGCAAGCGATTTTCAATTGTTAACGTTCGAATATAGAGTTCGATTTTCGTTGAGGAATTTCTAACCTGCAAGGTAAGTTTCAACTATTGCATAGGTGAATGAATTTGATCTTTATTTAAAAGGAGTTAAAGTGGGTTTTGATGTGATTAGAATTATTGTAGGATTAATCGGTGCGTATGCGCCTGAAGCTTTCTTCTGAATAGTTTAGTAATGATATTTTAAACTTTAAGCTCTTTGCAATAGGGGCTGGCTATTGTTTTAATTAATTGTAAGTTTTTGATGTATACTGGTGATTAGCGATAGATTTATTATTTGGGAGGCGTGATGTTAATATATGAGATCAATATATTTATTTTCAAGTATATATCATCGGGTCAATTATCAAAATAGTTATCGGTTGACGAGATCTTGTTGGGAACCAAATCGTTCAGAGCAATAACATTTTTTTTTAAACGGCTCTGCTTTCTTTGAATTTATTCCGTACCTATTTTTATACGTAGCATTATATTACTTCTTTATAGTTACTATTTAACTGACTAGATTAGTTATCCGTTAATAATTTATGAGGGATTACCGTATGGACCTTTAAAAACTAAAGAACTACGTGCGAACTTTATAATGCACTCAAAAGCCATGGTTGCCCCATGGTAGCCCCAACTGTCGGTAGTTTGATTGGAATGCTTGCCATCACAAAAGCATCAAGCTTTATTGCATTCTTCATTTTCATTGCTATAGTCATCTGAGACCTCATCAATTGCCTAACCTTTTCCCAACTATGTTGGGGTCGGCTTCCAGTCTAACCGGATGCAGCTGAATACCAGTATTTTACATGGAGCGACTGCCTATCTGGCCTCGACAACCCAGTTACTGGATAATACGATACCCCTTGGTAAGACTGGATGTCAGACTTTCGGGCTTCTGACGACCCGTAAAGACTGTCATAGATCTACGATTGACAGCCAGGACCATGTTAACGTGCTTTCCGAGGCACGGACCAACCGCGTCAAACGTATCTTAACCTGATCGATCGACTTATCAGACCGGTCTTATGAGACCTATGTTCCATCAATGCATCATTCCTCCCAGATTACGTAACGCACATTTTTACGTTTCCCATAACATACGCAGATGAAATACGTAACCAGATACAACTTTATCTTACAGTTTACGAAAGTAATAACTTATGAAACAATAGGCCACAGACGCAATATCAACGCCTCTTCATAAAATATGATAGAAAGTGACTGTTCGGTCATTGTTAGTTATGTGATGTAATATTAGGAGATTTGGTGGTTAGTTGTGACTGATTTTCGTCTGGAAATGGACTGCGGTACTGCAAATAGCCCGCCAGCCCGCACTGGGCCCGTGTGGTGGATTACGGCCCACTCCCTCTCACAGAAACATGAGACTTGTGTCCTAGCAGTGGGAACATGTAGGCTGATTATGCAGTCTTCTGCAATAGCCTATGTTGGATGACTCGTGCGTGATATAATGTTAATAGGCAACCATTTTTTATATTTTTTCTTTCTTTTTAGTTGTCTCATAACTGCAGTTATTCTGAATAAAACCAATATAACTTGGATTCTAATCATGAAAGAGTTCTAGTTTCAACAAGACGCAAATATTTGTTTTGAAACCATCTCAAACATTAACAAAACTTATCATTTCCTAAGAAAATAAATTGGAAACTTTTGGTACCGAAACTTTAAGACTTCAGATCTAAATTTGACAGTATTTTAGATTCAAATTGAGAAGTTTCTAGGTCAATAGACTTCCTGAAAGGTTTCGATCGGGATATTTGTGTAAGACCTTTGATTTTTGTACGTACCTAACTATGGAATCAGTTGACTATCAGGATGAAAAAAGTTTCGAACCTTCTTATACTTTGTTAGGATATAACATTATTTTTAACCGACTTCTTCAAAAAGGAGGAGGTTCTCAATTCGTCTGTATGTTTTGTTTTTTTTTTTTTGTATGTTTGTTACTTGATTACTCCGCCAATTATGAATCGATTTTGATGATTCTTTTTTGTTTGGTAGGTCATGCTTCCGAGGTGGTCCCATATAAATTTTATTAACTTTGCTTGCGTAATTTTTGAGTAAGCTTCAATATTACGTATTTTTCCCACTTAGTTTATCTAGACGATATCCTGTTTGACTCCTTCACTGTTATTTAGATAGCAGGTAGTGGTATTCGGATTTGAGTGGGGTAGGTACCACAACTAAAAAGTGAAAAATAAAAACTTTTTACAAAAAAAAAACAACCGACTTCCAAAAAAAACACTAAAAAAGTGAAAAATAACTTTAATTTCGGAAGTCGGTGGCAAAAAACGAAAACTGAAAAGCAAAGACACCGACTTCCGAAATTAAAGTTATTTTTCACTTTTTTAGTGTTTTTTTTGGAAGTCGGTTGTTTTTTTTTTGTAATTATAATGCACTTTTAACACTAATTTGAAAACTCTAAAAGCCATTTATTATTAAAAGAGTAGCCGTGGAGTTTGTTGCCGGCTCTTCTCCATAGGAAACGACCAATGGAAACCGTGCACCTAGCTTCTGACATTTCATAAGTGCCCATGTAGGTAGGTTTATATTTTTTTTGTTTTTTTTTTTTCACCACTACTTAGTCTGCGTGCCATTCATAATACGAATATAAAGGATGAAAAGAAATCCTTCTCCAGATCCCAGGGTACATAATTGGCTGTCATAACAATCGCTGCAGCGGTTTAGGCGTGAAAGGTTACAGATAGACAGACAGAGTTACTTACCGCTCAACTGTTAATTGGCCTTTACAAGGCCGATAACAATTAACATCCTATTGTGTCTCGTTAGTGACAGTTTGAGGTTTAATATTTGAATGGATTAGTATACTGAGCGCTAACTGGCTGATTTAGAAAAACATATTTTTCTAGCACGCCAGATCAGTCTCCAGGTGCCGTTACAGTAAATACTACTTCAAAAGTAGATACATAGGTACCTCGAACATAAAGTCTACTTGATCTGGGAGGAGCAAGAGACACATAAATCAAAGGCAACCTGCTCCCTTACGTCAGACCGTGTCTGTTACAATCTTGGGTAGGTATACTGGCTATCTGAACTTACCAATTAACGAAACAATAAATAATATTAGTTAGAATTTGATGTTATGTTTGGTTGAAACAGCCTCCAGAATCTTTGAAAGTACCAGTTAGGAACAAAATGCAATCACAAATTCGTGGTACCTTATCATCACGCATTGTTTCCCGAAGGATTAGCAGAGTCGTGACCATAGAACATCCGCATGTTGCCAGTTAAATTGGACTTAGTTAAATAAGTCCAATTTACTAGGGGGTGAATCTATCCGGGCACATATCCTGACTCCGACCTGTACTGAGAAGTTCCTGGACCCAATACCACTTTGACCGAGCCCAGGATCGCACACGGGCTCTCTCAATATCCACTAAACTTACGAAGAAATCATGTATGTATTTTAAAAACCCAGCTAGTATGATGTACCCATGAATCACGACTCGGTTGAGCGAGTGGCAGGGCGCCCTCTACCTTTATTGTAGTAAATAGAGAACTTTCGGCAACACCATCATTGTGATGATTTGTAACCGTTTGTTACTATCACCAACAATGGAAGAGAGTGGTGATTAACGAGACCATTGTTTTTTGGTGATTTATGTCATTTTTATTTCGTAATAGTTACCTATGTATAGTTACGTGATTCATACATACATACACACATAAACTCATACTTTCTTCCCATGGGGGTAGGCAGAAACTTTCTATAGTTTCTGCCTACCCCCATGATGATAGTAACAAACGGTTACAAATCATCACAATGATGGTGTTGCCGAAAGTTCTCTATTTACTACAATAAAGGTAGAGGGCGCCCTGCCACTCGCTCAACCGAGTCGTGATTCATGGGTACATCATACTAGCTGGGTTTTTAAAATACATACATGATTTCTTCGTAAGTTCAGTGGATATTGAGAGAGCCCGTGTGCGATCCTGGGCTCGGTCAAAGTGGTATTGGGTCCAGGAACTTCTCAGTACAGGTCGGAGTCAGGATATGTGCCCGGATAGATTCACCCCCTATTAAATTGGACTTATTTAACTGCCACCTGCTATGCTCCTTACATGCTCCTTTAGCTTCGTTTACGTCCTGACATGACATCTGAGGTCCTAGACAAAGTGAAATTCTATCGGCGATAACGATGATGGAAAAGGCAAAAATGTATTGTGCTGTTGAAAGTTGTTGTAGAAATACGAAACGCTTTCGAAGCGATTGTCACTTGTCTAGGCCCTCTGGTTGCGAATATTACGCAAGGGTGATCCATAAGTTTATAAAATGCTCATCTGATACCAATTTATGTTCTTCTTTCATGAACCATCAATTGAATATTGCAAAATATTATTTCAGTTGAATTGATGTCAATATCCTTCATTGAAAGTTGAGCACTTACAGATTATTGACAAAGTCAAATATCGTTTCACCAACAGATTGAAAAGTGACCAAAAAACAACATTACCAAATAAATTGTTTTCTCACCAACTCAAAGTTGCCCAAATATTTTTACGATTCGAATACCGTATCACCTTGGGGCTTATTAATTTTAATTTTAAACGGATACTAACCTACTTTATGTAACATTACCGCTGATTATCAACGAGGATTTGGCGACCATCCGATGATTTTCATAATAATGTTTCAGTGTTATTTACAAAATAAAAACATTTTACGGCATTTAAATTGACGTTGAGAGGCAAAACAGCGATCCTTTCGACTTTTGACACGCTCGAATCTGACCTGATTTTTGCACGTTTCCATTTGTTTGCGACTATTTGCAAAAAGTGATTGTATTGCGTCAGTTATTGTGGCATTCTCTTTTTGTTACCTTAACTACTGTTATTTATTTGTTTTTAATAATAGCTTTTTCTCCAAACATCAAAGCAGCAACAATATATAGCTTTCTTTACTCTTTGTCTTCTAAAATTATTGATTTACTCAGATTCACAGGAGCCGAAAATCTGAGAACACAAATCTCTGATGTTATGTTTACAAGGAAATAATTAATTTAATATTTAGTTAGTTTTTCATAAACGGATCACAGCTGGGGAGCTCACATCAACAGCAGTTTTACTAATCAGAAACTTCAGTTAACTTTAAAAATATTTTGAATTTGAATTTTTATCGTGAATACATATGATTTACCAATAAAAAAAATCAACATCTTATTCCGCAATAAAATGAAAACTCGCACAAATTCAGCTAACAGTCGCACGCGCATCAAATATCGATACAATTGCACCACGTCGCGTTTACGATTATCGTCGGTGCGCGTGAAAGGAGATCTGCGCACGCGCATTATTTTTATAATGGCGCCCGCTAAGTGAGGGGACATCGTTCTACGAATTTAATTATTTAACTTATTGATATTGGTTACGATAAGTGTTTCTTGAAGGTTTGTTAACTTAGTTTATTTTAATGGTGTTAGTTTATGTTTAGTTAATAATAGAGTAAATTACAGCTGATATCGATGCTTAGTGTGCTACTAGAGTTTATACTTATTGAAAGCATTAAAGTTTGCTCAATGTTACGTCTACTTAAAATGTCTTAAGGAGATTTTCCTAGGCGTTTACTGGACTGTTTTTGGAAAAACATTTTGGTCACCACTGGTTCTTTGCAAGAAATTCAAAATGTAACGTGCTTCTACAATTTAGAAAATACTGATCTAGGTACTTATGTACAACTTTGTACCAAAAAATCAAATCGCAAAAACTTCTCATTACAAAAAACCGTATCCAGCAATAAATATATCGCTACTGATCATGTTTTTATTAATCATAAATTCAGCAAGATATATTCACGACTCATTCATGAGGGTACTAACTTTATTCCTAAATTGCAATTTATGATCGAAGCGTTAACTGCAGATCGCATCGTAAAACTTTGTCACTTTCGGGAAAATAATCAAAAAACTATAAAAACATGTCGAAGTGAAATTATTCGTAACTGTTCCGCTACAGAGAAAGATAATTAGTTTAAAACTGTATTTAAGTATACACGATAATAAGTAGAGTTGCGTTATATATTGTATTTACAATAATAAGTATTTACTTAATTGTATTGGATTTAATTATCAGCGCAAAGACAGCAGAGTTACCAACATAGCCTGCAGAGTAAGCAAGCTGAAGTGGCAGTCGGCTTGCCATGTTTGTCGAAGGAACGATGGTCGTTGGAGCAGATGAGTCGTAGAGTGGAGTTTTTTTTTTCCAAAAAACAAACCCTTTCTAAATGAAGCCACAACCACATCAGTAAGGTGGGCAGACCTTACGTCAAGCCAAGGCATCACTGTTGACAGCCAAGGCTTGACAGAGGCTTGACGAAAGTGTTTAGAGAAAACTATTTTACTCCAAACACTTTTTATACTTCAACAAATCAAAATCAATCTGCCTAGCCTTTTCCCAACTATGTTGGGGTCAGCTTCCAGTCTAACCGGATGCAGCTGAATACCAGTACCCAGTAACTGGGTAATACGATACCCGTTGGTTAGACTGGTTGTCAGACTTTCGGGCTTCTGACGACTCGTAACGACTGTCAAAGATCAACAAATGACAGCCGGGACCAACGGCTTAACGTGCTTTCCGAGGCGCGGAGGAGTCTCGATATGTGAAAATGGTCACCCGTCCACGGACCAACCCCGGGAAGCGTAGCTTAACCTGATGGATCGACCCGAGCGGCTGTTATTACTTAGCCACGAGCTCCTCATACTTCAACAAATCATCTTCCCTAATAATAAATCCATCCAATTCCCTAATATTTACAACATGTAATCATAAGTCACTGATAACGCCGATCATCCCGTTCAAACATGCACCTGTCATGGCCGCCTGTCAAATGGAACTTATCTCTTATCAACTGCAGCATTTCTTTACGGATCAGTGTGACATGTTTAACTTTGTTGAGATGAGATGATGTTTATGGCGAGGTAGGTAAGGCTGTGGGCGAGTGCATGGTTTTGTTGTGATGCAGAACAATTTTAATGATTTTGAAGGAAATTCTTAATCCATTGCTTCATTCGAAAGATTCGTCTGCTCAACAACGAGTACATAACGCATCGCCCCATCGGACTATGGGGGTGAGGGAACAGAGAGTGCACCTGTGTATGCGCAAACATTTCTGCACTATAATATCTCCCTCGCCGAAGGCTAGTCTCTGTTGAGATTGGCCGCCGTAGCCGAAATACGGTCTGGCGGACTATATATATATTTATATAACGCAATGAATATTTTTGGAGTGTCAAAATGAATTGGCATTGCAAACCAGTTACGCAATTACCCCGGCTGTATCTAAAATGTTGAGGAAGAGAAGAAGTCAGATGACAGCTAGATACTCAAATTTTAGATTGATTACAGTACAATATTTTAATTAATAATAATATTCCATCTTACAATCAAGTAAGAGGAACACAAAACCGCTATTGAATTATTCTGAAGTTATATTTATTCGTGTTTCATAAAACCATCAACTCCATAATAATCATATTAAGAGTAATGTTAATCGAAACCCATTTATTCTAATCGTACTTCGATTCAATTTGAAGAACAATATTTGATCTACCAGTTCCCTGACTGATGGTCGATGACGGAAAATCAAGATATTAAAGGACAACTGATACAGATCTGTAACACAATGGATTAACCCACGATAACACTTTACTTTTAAATCCTGTTACTTACCAATAATCAATAAATATAAAGGACACTGTAAACCAGGATCTTACTGATGTTACAGTCACGGATCTAAAAACCCAGTTATTTAAAACTGCATAAAAATAATAGCTATTTCGCTCATTAACTTCATTGTAATTTAAACTTATATTGCGGTTCAAGTAATTATTGATATGAAAATGACTGAGATGAAAAGGAAGGTTAGGTATATCTGACCACTTTTGTTGACCAATTTTTTTAGGGTAGGTATGTTTTTGTGAAAATGCCTGAAAATTGTGGCCAAAAGAATCTTCTGCCTGTTATTTGGCCAAATACTTTTTTATAATCTTCTGTCTGCACGTCAATTAAAAAATACCAGTTAAGATATAGGCTTATCTGTTATTTATTATTTTCATTTTAAACTTATTCAAAAGCAGTTACTTTCATCAAAATCAGCATCACAAACTTTATCTTGATCCAAATCAGCTCACACCAATAAAATATCTCCACTGCCCCTCAAACTTATATTGGAGACACTTCACCCCTTCAGAGAACACATCTAAAAACAAAAAGGAATCATATCTACATTGTTATCAAAGTTTACTGTTGGTTCTACCATAAAAATATAACGAACATGCTTTGATGCGCGGCGATTCTGAATAATGCCTATCCTTTATTTTTTGTAAAAGGCATCGCTGAAACGTCCGATGGACACTGTTTTCCGTTTATTGCTGGGGCACATTGATGTACGAATGGAATCTCAGGATTTAATTTATCCTGCCAGGGTTCGCAAAGTCCGAAAAGGATACCGGGGCCCTCGGCAACAGGCATCTTGTTCGTCATTTGATGATTTATCAACTCAAAAAAAAAAAGGTTAATTTATAGTTTTCGATAAAAGTGACAATGAAAAAAATTCCACCTTTTTCCTTTCGTTGTTCTAATGTTAATGAAGATTTTCAGCGCATTTTACTTTCATCTATAGACAAAGCGTTTCAGATTCAAAGGGTTCTTAGAAAGGATTTTATAGTGATTCAGGGTTTGAAAAACTCCCTGTACTGTCATTTAAAAATGCACCAACTTAGCTGTAAAATTCCTATCGTTATACAATGATCCACATACTGGAGAATATTTACGGTGTGATAAAAGCCATTTCTATTTGATTTCCGCTGCTACTTATTGCTAAAGTCACTTCATAAAAATGCCACCTCCAAAAATCGCCGCTCTTCATTCTAGTCGTATCAGAACTTTCTTCGGCCACCCTTCACGCGCTGATGACCACTTTAGACACAATAAAAGCATATATTATTATAATAAAAACATGTATTACAATAAAAATGGCGATGGACATTCGACAGTACGACATACAATTCACAAAACTTGTAAAACTTTACTACCTCGTCAGTTAATCGTCTTCTGAAGCCTTTGGAGGTCAATCTTTGAATCTTTGGTAGAGTAAATGTCGTCGTAAAGATGGAATTATATTATTTTTAAATGTTCTTCGTAAAATCGTGATTCGGTAGTTTGAAGGTACGGAATTCGGAGATGGATTCGTGGAAATTCGGAGGTTCTAAGTTAACTGTATTTGGATGGCTGTCATTCAGATTTTGGGGAACTTTTGGGTGTTACGAAATATTATAAAATGTTATTTTTATGTAGGGCCGTCATAATATTCGTCGATCTTGCGGTTTACAAGGAGGCCCGATTTCAACCGTGATGTTAAAATGCCGTTCGTTAATTTATTAGAATCCTTCAGGTGATCAGATTGAGTAGGTACCGAAGTCATACTTATTAAAAATTACTTGAAACCAAATAGGATTTCCGTCGAAATAGTGAGGAACAAGTATTCACATTCTGTGCCTATTTTGTGATCAATATAACGGTTTATATCAATTCCGAAGTAACTTTTAGTAGTATTTAACTTTTAGCCTAATAGATCGTAACTAGATCGTGTGGAGGAGCTCGTGGCTACGTAATAACAGCCGCACGGGTCGATCTAACGGGTTAAGCTACCGGGGTTGTTCTGTGGATGGGTGACCATCTTTACATACCGAGACTCCTCCGTGCCTCAAAAAGCACGTTAAGCCGTTGGTCCCGGCTGTCATTTGTGGATCTTTGACAGTCGTTACGGGTCGTCAGAAGCCCGAAAGTCTGACAACCAGTCTTACCAAGGGGTATCGTATTACCCAATATTATTATGGGTTGTTGAGGTCAGATAGGCAGTCGCTCCATGTAAAATACTGGTATTCACCATCATCCGGTTAGACTGGAAGTCAACCCCAACATATTTGGGAAAAGGCTATGCAGATGATGAGATCGTACCTAAGTTTCTTCGGCACCCTGATTACGTACTACACGATCAATCACAATCTGAATCGTTTTGAAACAAATTGTTAATCCATTGCTTCATAAGTTCGAAAAAAAACTGCTCAACAACGTAAATAACCCAATGAATGTTGTTGAACTGTCAAGATGAAACAGATCAGTTACGAAAACGTGTTACACAATTAAATAGCAGCTCACCAAAATCTAAGATCTGTAAACAGGCCATTAAACACAAAAGTAGCTAAAGAAAAAAGGGTCAGCACAGGCATCGGTGGACACAACAAATCATAAGGAGTGGCCCTCAAACAAATGTGTGAAATATGAACAGAGGCTCCTTTATCACGACCACCCGAAACATACATGTTGTGGGCCAAGTGAAAATGTTAGTTATTCGACGTTAAGAGTTCTAGGGAGCTTTGGGCAACTGAAAAAAGGAAAGTTGTACGGTTGGAGTTAATTTTTTATGTGTGACACTTTCCTCTTGTTTTCCTGCAATCTGTGGGAGTTATTTCATGAAAAGGGACGGAAGTGTGTAACAAGAAGCCGTGCGCGCTATTTGATTTGACTAATGAGCGCGCGAGATGCTACAGTTGGCCGTCAGAAGGTACCAACTCATTTTCCGAGAGGTTGGTGCTGTCAGCTAAGATGTCAGGTGTTACACACCAATGAAATGGACAAATTACGCCTTTTGACCTAGTGCAATCCTTTTTTTTTAATTTCACAAGTTTACTACACGTAGCTCAAATACTCCTAAGTGAAGTAAGTAGGTACCATGTTAGTAAATAATTATGGTGGAACGCATCTTCATGGTATAGAGCGATGATTCAGTCAATTCAGTCAATAAATTTCTTGAATAAATCAATCAACTTAGCAGCTTGGCTTGCCTTTTGATGATTTTTTACTGAAAGAGTAATCTGAAATTAATTTATGGTTGAACTGATTTTCAACCGGAACCTTTCCAGATTCTTTGCAACTACCAGGAGGTCTTTTAGCCTCCAGATATCCAAAAAAAAACTCCTAATCGCCGCCCACTCGTATTTCACGCCATATTCTCAAGTTCACGTAAGAGGTTATTTATAGGCGGAGGCGGCCGTGTCCAAAAAGCTTAGTTGTGTCAAAAGTTGAGCGTTAAATCATTGGCCACTATCTGGACACTGCAGGCCGGACTGTGGCCACTAGTGTTCGGTGTGTGGCCATTGTTGCACGGCGTGCGGTTTGACGTGACGGATTGATAGCGCTAGGCAAGAGTGCAACGTTGGATTTTTTTTAACCCAGTTAATCCAATATTCATATATTTTTGCAAGAGTACCTGAGTATTGCTACGCCAGCATGATAATAAAGAACAATTGAAAAATTATGAAAACCTGTGAGGTTTCCGTTACATAAAAATGTGCAATATAAGGTTACTATGAGATATTGCAACACCTGAGTTTATTTTTGTAATAAAAATAAGTTGCTTTGAATACTGGTGTGACCGAAGTTTGTTATAATTGGCGCAATGAAATAAATCATTTTAAATCCTAACTAATATAATAAATGCGAAAGTGAGTTTGTTACGCTTTCACGCCAAAGCGGCTGGATGGATTTCGATGAAATTTGACACATGTTCGTTTTATCCCGATATTCCCACGGGATCAAGACTTACGAGTGTGAAACCGCGGGGCGCAGCTAGTTTTAAATAAAAATAACCGCATTTGAATAGTTGCACCTCTAAAAATTCTCTTTCAACTTCAAAGACTACACACCAAAAGAAACAAACAAGACTTAAAAATGTACGTGACACTAACACTACATATTGCAAGTAGAAAAATGTTAACATTACTATATCATACATAATCGTGCCGTGTGCCAATGGAAACAGTGCCAAGCTAAGTGATCCGACACAAAATGAAATATGATGACACTTCCACACATTACAATACGAATTTTTCGTGTAAATGAAAAAAAAATAAGCGTGTTTTTTGGCCAGTGGTCCAGATATAGTGCTTTGGTGTATGGTGTTCCATCTTAGTCTGATTTGTGATTAGGTCATTAGAGTACCTAAATCAAACGTTAAATCTAAGCTGGACTTTAAGCATTTCTTTGCAAATAAAGGGTGGTAACGAAACATCCAGATTTCTATATTATCACCCGGTGTCAACGAGCTATTCTGAAATGATGATTTTCTCCGTCACCAAATATAAAAACCAGATTGGCAATTGCAGTGTAATCTACTATTGTGTACTCCAACGATTATTGGTTGATTTTGAAGTGACATATTGTTCAATTGTGAACTACGGTAGGCTTTTTAACAAACTTTAACATGTCTTTAGGCGGCACAAAGTTTCAGTTTAAATGAAAATGAAATGTTTATTTTTATAAGTAGATCTTATAAGACACTTTTACACGTCAATATTTTAAAACTAGATGGCGCTAGCATTTCCTAGCTGACTGATAACCGAGAAGAAAAGCCGAAACAAACTCAGAGGTCTCTCTTTTAAAGTCCAATTATACTACAATAAACTTTTGAAAACACTTCAGTCATCTTTTTACAATTTAATCTAAAAGTTTAGTGCACTATATGAGTATGAGGAACAGGGTGTAAAGTTCACTCATCCACCATAGAAAAGGGAGGATCCTCCGAGCAGACGGGTGTTGTGTCTGGCGGGCAACTGCCCAACGATTGATGTTGGATTCTTGTATAATATATGTCCATCACACGGTAAACTCTAATTGCGCGATGCAGGATTTATGTGACGTCAGGATCTTTGTGTGACGTTAGATTTTTGATGCGTAGTTCGCATGTGGCGATGTAGATACCGCCACAGCACATTAAGATCATAACCAATTTGCCATTTCACAATTTAGCATAATCTATGACACAAAACCTCAGCCATGTAACATCAATATTTCAATTAAGCATCGCCAATAACCGGCACACAGGTTAATGAGATAACGCCATTATTATTTATTGTTAATTGTTATTATAAAGTCCTGCCTAGCAATTTACTAGGCGCAGATTCCGATTTGTAGTTATTTGATGGTGAGTTGTAGGTGCAGCCTTCTTGTGATGGGTAATGCGGAATTGTGGGGTTAAGATTACGATCTTAGGGTATAGAATTAGCAGTGTTAAGTTTAAGTTATAACTTGCTTGACAGAGGATTTTGAATATGGCTACCTTGATTTTTAAACTGCATCAAATTGATCATAATTATTACGATGGCTAGTCGATATTATTATGCTACCTCTGCATTTTTGTTTTATGAGAGTATTCTATCTTGATTGAGGGAATCTCCGAAAGTCCGAAAGGGATACCGGGACCTTGGCAATAGGCAACTGAAGGAACACGGGTGGGTTTTAGTCACTAAAAGTCTGACACGCCCTTCCGCTCCGCCCAGAGCGGGAAAAGTCATTTGATGATTTCCAACCCCAAAAAAAAAAAAAAAATATGTCTCTTTATAAATTATATTATTTATATTATCATATAAGTACACATAGTAAAATAGATACAGATACGACATATTTTTTTCCCTTTGTATACTTGTACATAATGTAAGTATTAGATTTAATACATAATGCGTCAAAATAATTGTACATACTTATTTATTTATTTATTTATTTATTATCTCTGGAAGACTTACAGCTAAGAAAAAGCAGATAAACAAACTAGTATGTGAGACAGACAGCCAATTAAAAGTCCTCGCTTCTAAAAACAGAATATAAAGATAAGGTGTGAACAAAACAAAAACACAGCTACAAAAAAAAAAAAAAAAATACAGTATAACCTCCAAGCTTAAGCTAAATTCACATTTATGATGCAACATTCAATACTTCAACACAAGAATAAAAACCTGAAGAACCAAAATCTTAATTAAAAAAGCTGCGGCTCAGGCACTTCCTGGCCGAGGACACACTCGTTATGAATGCATCAAAATCATGCTGTTTACACATTCTATTAAAGCCTCTACTTGCACGCACTATAAATGAATTTTGCCTGTAATTCGTAGAGGGAAATGGAACACGCAACGGCACGTTCCATCGCTTTGACCTTCCGGGAACGTTAAAATAAAATTTGGATAGGATATCGGAGTTGTTAGTAGAATTATGTCAAAAATACAATTTTATGGTAGACATCAATAATATACAATGCACTATTCAATGATTGTAGCTACTTAAGGAAATCCTGTTTCCCACTTCCTTAACTAGCTACCTACCTAATGTTTTACTAACAATTTTCGTATAAAAGTAGCCAAATGTTGTGAAAAATTCATTCAAGTCAAGTCCATAAAGTTATTACTAGTAGCATGTCATCAGTAAATCATGTTCGTCTCCGTCCGTCTGTTACACTTCAAAGACTTTCGTTCCTGTGTTTCTGTCTCGTTTCATATAAATAATTGGGTAAATATATCATTGTTATAGAATTATTTAAGATAGGACAACAGCATCCGCTTGTTAGCCGTAGATACATTTGACAATGTGGTGATTTTGGAATCATTTGAAGTGACCTGCATATTACATCCATTAGCAGCATTTTCCGATTGTTTGTGAGTATTTATAACTTGATAGTTTAACAAGCCACATCCGGTACTAAGCTTGAAAAATTTTTATGGCATGAAATTATCATTAGAAGTTTAAAATACTTCTTTCTCTCAGAATGTGTCATACTTTGTTAAGGCATCGCAGATTTTGAGACACAAAATTCCAGACTCCAGGCTGCTACTAACTGCTGACTAACTGAGAAATTCTTAATGGAAAAAGTATATAACCTGGGGATCAAACTCAGGATCCAGCGCTCAGCCATCGCGCTATCACTACACCAACGAGGTTGTTTCCTCGATACCAGCTAAGAAACCACGATCTCAGAAATTATTGAGCCAAAATTCCCCAGTAACAAATACATATTGTGCAGTGTGCAGCGTAGGTACATTCGTTTATCTAATTTTATCATCACGGATAGATGACATCCATACATCAACAGACAGACGGACTCGCCCATCAACGTGACGTGTGCGTTTGTCTCTGTCTGCGTTTCTACGGAACTAATTCTAATAGCCGTGTTTGTTACCGAAATAATTTGAGAGGTATGAATGTGATTATTCAAGTAGTTTAGTCTGATTTGAGGGTAGAAGAGAAACATACAAACATTACAGGATGTTTTTATTAGTGTGTGATACGAAGGATCGGTTTAAGCAGGTACTAGGGACTCATTTACTTTTTTTTCCTTGGGGAAATCCTATGCATATACATACAGGTACCTGTACCTGTAAGTTTTTTTTTCTATTTTTAGTTTAAGGGATTTATTTGAATGATTAAAGACTGTTTAGCCATACATTTTTGAAGTTTGAATGTTACTTAACTTTGAGCAACATTTATAAATAAACCCCTCAAATTCGCGTTTATTAGCTTAATACTACTATTATGGTATAAAGGTGAATTTTTCTTCGTCTCTTAAAAGGTGTGCTGCACCTTGCACTTGGCTAGTATGCCTATTTACGACTGCAACTAATTTTGTGATAGGAGCGGGACCATTGTCTTGCATGTAGGATTCGAACACGTAACCTTTAGCTAGCAAGTCTGGCGACCTAGTCTAATGACCATCTTTGCATGCTAGTAGTTCACAATTTCAAATGTTTTAGTCCACAAACGTGTGTGGTTTAGTATTTGTGATCTCCGTGTTCGAGTCTCAATAAATACTTTTTAGGGTTCCGTACCCAAAGGGTCCTCTGTCTGTCCGTCCGTCCGTTCATCCGTCCGTCCGTCTGTCACTAAGCTGTATCTCATGAACCGTGATACTTAGACAGTTGAAATTTTCACAGATTATCTATTTCTGTTGCCGCTATAACAACAAATACTAAAAAACATAATTCATAAAATAAATATTTAAGGGGCTCCCATATAACAAACTTGATCCCTTTTCTTGTATTCGATAGAGCTTCTAAATTCAATATTTTCTCCTGCAAATTCGTGGCAAGTATCATGAAAACTTTTGATCAATGAATCAATCTGCCTAGCCTTTTACCAACTATGTTGGGGTCGGCCGGGTAACCGGATGCAGCTGAATACCAGTTATTTTACACGGAGCGACTGCCTCCCTGACCTCCGCTACCCAGTTTCTATTACTGGGTAACATGATACCCCTTGGTAAGAATGACAGCCGGGACCAACGTGCTTTCCGATTGATCAACTTCTGAAAACAGAAAATCAATTAAAAATACCTGCCGTAAAGGACTATAATAAAAATGTAGATCACATTTCTCTGTCACACATTTCGATCCAACCTGACAACTAAAACACCTCTACCAGCAGATCAGCAAGTTAATAAAAACAGTGAAGTTATGTGACATTTTACTGGTAACTCGCCTACGATCCGTCGCTTGTCGTGCGACCAACGTGTGGGTTTCTTTAATTTATTAACGTGTGTTTACCACTCGTTACTCGTAAAGTGAACTGGTTAGATATAGAAATTGTGGTTTTATTGTCGATTTATGGGGTCAGACTTGTCTATCTTTGCTTGACCGCTGGACTTTGAAACATGTTCCTTCCTTGGGAAACGGTTGATATGTTCTTATTTTGTAAAGAATATTGTCATGGGTGTGATCGTCTGAAAGCCTGAGTGGGTTAAGATATCTATCTATTAGGTTACTTATAGTACAGGAGTCTAGCTGGAGTCATGGATAGGTACAACTGCAATATCCGTGACATGTTGATATGTGATCACAATGTTATGATTTCTTGAAATCGAGAATGTAATTTAATTTTGAGATTTAATTCTGGCATGTTTTAAACTGAATTATAATCAGTCAGAACATAATTTTCCTTTCAAATACTTCATGGGAATTGTTTTTAGACCTTACAGCTGCAGCAGTGACTTTTTATTAATAATAACCCTAAGTTAACGACTTGGTTTTTGTTTTGTAATTTAGTATTATCATTAATTATCCGATAATTTTATGTAAAACTAAACATAAAACTCACTAATACCTACTAATTAAATCAACTATAAATTCGCGATAACTTTCAAAGTTAGTATCAAACACTTACTGTGGTAAAATGAAACGTATAAAAACTTCTATTGCGTGTAAATTTAAAATGAAAAACATGATAGGCTGCTGTGAGTGAGCAGAGAGTCAGAGACGAAGGACCTCGCTAACATAGTGTGGAGTAGGAGCTTTTTATTTTTTATTTTACAGCTTCCTTTTTGTTGAAAAATTCCGGAGTTTTTAAGGAAGAAATTGATAGTTTCTAAACCATCATGCCTACTCGAGATTTAAAAAGAAATTAGTATATTTCATATCATTTTGGCTTACATTTCAAGTCGAGATACATCTTGACAAAATCAGAAATTATTATTATGTAAATCTCGAACAACCTCATGGTTCCTCGGCTTTAGATGGCTTGCTTTTGAACTAAGCAACATAGTTTTTGAAAAAAAAAGCTTGTTAGAATTTATTTAGAATTAAAATTGTACCTATGTAGTTAGTAAAAAAATAACAATATAATACCCTAACACTACTTATAAATAATAATATAAGCCGATCGCAAGAACTTAAAACAAACTTAAGCCAAGTAACATACTCAACTAAGAGCTGAAAAATGTATAATTACCACCTGAATCATTTATATTAATTAAAGGAAGCGTTATAAATAATAATAATGTGTCACACTGTTTACATTTCATTGCTATTAGAGAGAGTTAATTGAATGTCAGTCATCGTCGCAAATACTTTGGCACACGACATGCATGTTGCAGGCATTTGATGACATTAGTGATAGTTTAAATAACTGACAATTAATGTCAAAATTAATAACGATTGATCACCCCAATTGCGTAACTCGCTTTCATTCGCAATCCGAAGGAAATTCTTAATAAAACGACGTAAATAACACAACGAATGTTGAGATGCAGTTTCTATGGGAGAGATGATGCTTTGGTCCGAAAGACAAATAAAATTGCCCGAGCATTTAAAAAATAAGAAAGTATTAGGTACCTAATACTTTCTTATTTTTTTTTAAGAAAGTATTAGGTACCTAATACTTTCTTATTTTTACTACATGAACATTATTGTAGGTAAGTAGGTTAGATACTATGTACTTACTAATACCTAGTCAATAACATAATGTGCATATTAATTACACGACCAATATACCACTTCCTTGCTACATAACGCACTGGAAATCATAAATCAAAGAAATATTTAGAAAACCACTCATAAACTAGGTGGCGCTATCAGTCACGGGAGATATAAACTACCGGTGTGACGTCAACGCATCTAGTGCCAAGAATTATTGCTTTAAATCCTAATAATCCTAAGTCCTAAGCTTTGATGTTAAAGCTGATGATGCCTTTAATAGATATTTGTTATTTTTTATAATCAGACACAATAAAAAGTTAAGACTGAACACGATTACAAATCACTTCTGAATAGGCATTATCTACCAGAGGCCCTAGAAAAAGTGACATTCTATCAGCGATAACGATGATGGAAAAGGCAAAAATGTATAGGACTGACATATGCTATCGAAAAGCTCTATGTCAATCCTGTTGAAAGTCGTTGTAGAAATACGAAACGCTTTCGAAGCGATTGTCACTTGTCTAGGCCCTCAGGTAAATTAAACTATGTTTGTAATAAAGTATTTGCTAGATAATGTTACTGTGTTGCTATTCTAGAGATGGTGACTAAAGCTACGGTTTCCTAAACGAGCGGTGACCGTCACATAGCGGCTGCAGTGTGTCAAAAAACGCTCTCTAAGAAAACACAACAACTTACTTTAATACATAACGTTTCAGTGACGTCATTCGCCGGTAAATTGGAGATAGATAGATAGAATACTCTTTATTATGTACACCATAAAAAAATACAGATATAAATGTAGAAATGATGTAGACACAATGTTGGCAAACTCGCTCTCCTAAGAATTGGTTGGCATAAAAACAAAATCCTTTTCCATACTAACCAAGCTTCCATAAAACCTTATAAACACCACTAAATAGTCATCTTTATACGACAATAAAAGTCGGCCATCTTGAAATATATTTATCAATAAATATATCAAAAGCATGTATATTCATTCTGACCGTATATTGATCTCGTCGTGTGGATCACTTTGTATCCATATTAGGATATTATATTGTATTGGCTTATTATATTTAACAAAATGCTGAAGTTGCTGTATTTTTTATATAATATTTATTGAGACTTTTAAATATATAAGATCAAAATTATTTCCTTAAATATAAATGTAGGTATTTTAGTCACCTTTTCTCTGTCCAACTGACTGATCAATATTTTTGTCTTGATGTAAATTATATACACTTTCTCCATCTTCTTTTTATTTAATCCCGATACTGAAACGTTCTGTAAAACCTGAAAAATATTTTATTTATTTTATAATGATAGAAAACTAAATAAATGTTAGATTGCTGGCAATAGAACGTCACTGTCCCACAAAAGACAAATCCAATAAAAAATACGGAGCATAACATATACAAACGAATCACCGAAGAAAATTAATTAAAACCCGTTCCTATACAAACCCCTATCACACAGTTAAAATAGTACGAAACAGTAATACCATCTACCATCCGTAACATGCAATACTACCAAAAACCAGACCTTTTTAGTTCACAATAGAAATTATCAATCACGAAAATTTACGGCGCGGAACCGAAGCTTGCTTTTTCCACTATAAACCGTATAAATTTGGATGAAAGCTAAATATTTAACTGACTTGTATACGACGAGCTCCTCCTAAATGTGTCGCATAAATTCGGTCAAGTAAAAAGTCGTCAACTCTGAGGGGTTAGGTTAACGTGGATGCGACGACAGCGGCGAGAAATTGTTGAAAGTAAGATTTTTATAGAGAATGTCTTCGACATTTTATATTAAGACAATGACATTGTCATTGCTACGTTAGAAATTAAATTTTTGTTACACCAAATTGTATCGATTTAATTAAGAGTACGTTTAACAAACATTAGTGGAATGTAGATAATATTATGTCTGATTTACCGAACAAAATATAAGAAAAATATTAAGCTGAAAGGCTGTGTCAAAAGTTAGTTCAAATAACTATTTTGAATTGTTGAACATCCACATTTATAAAGGAAAAATTACAAGCATTTGTTTTGAAACGATGTTATCTTTATTAACAACACCATCGACAAAATATGCAGAAATCCTTCCCACCAAAACCATAAAGCACAATACGCCACATCCACACAACTCTAACCCCTCCGTCGCCATTAAACGCAATAGTTACGGTTACATAATTTATTGTTTTTCATCTTTGAAATCTTAGCGGAGTCAAGTTGTATAAATCATGCGTTAATGCCAGAGTATTATACAAATTCAAATTTATAACATGATAAAATTGCCGAACGGGCTCCCCCCGTCCCCCTTCCACTGGGGGACGTAAACTACGCCCTTAATTCATTAGAGATCGGGTTCGGTTTTTGAATTTTTGACTTTCGGGATTGAATATCAAATGTAATGACAGTTTTTAGTCTGTGTTTCTTTCAATAGTATGATCTGTTTTGTATGAAGGCTGAGTACCTACTATTGTATGTTATGTAAGTCTGTTTTTGATAGTTGACTGCTGGTCATAATTCTTTATCAATTTATACATAGCGAAATTGTTTGTCATGTTTGTTTCTAGTGTTTTTTTATTTATTGTTATTCTATTCTAGTACACATACACATAAATTTATACTCTCGCCTTTTTCCCATGATGATGGTAGGCAGAAACTGCAGAACGCGCCCTTCTTACATATCTACTCCTTTCCTTTTCTACTTTTTTTTTTCCTATTGTAGTATACCATGGACAAGATTGACCACTGTCCCCAAGCCCCCAAGTCCTATCAACTGTCTCACGCTTTACATACATTTTCAAGAACGGTTAAAAGATTAGAACCATGTGTGTCTAACTCCACTTTGATGAAGATAACAATCTCTTACTACGACATTATCTACGAAGCCATAAATACCAAAGTGTAAATCAAAAACACAAGGTGTCGACAAAAAATATGTCCCACATACTGTCACAACCCTTTTGTGACGTAAGATAAACACCTTTCTTTCACACAAATCTTTCTTTCATTCTCACCCATTCAAATCCGCTCAAAAGCATTTTTTTACACAATCGAATAACTCAATTCAGAAATAGAAAATTAATAATCGTCTAAAACCGATCGCGAGCGAAAAAGCCCGATTATCATCGAAGCAATTATTATCAGTGAGCATGATTTATATGGATTTTGGACTGTAAACCTCTTTCTTTCCTATTCAGGTTTAATTGAATGATCAAATCGGATGGCATTAGCGAATCTCCTTTGTCTCTCATTTGTTTAAACAATGGGAATCAATCGGTTTGCGGCGTTTTTGTAGTTCATGCTGAGTTTTTGGGGTTTTTAAGCGATTTTCTTGAACGTTTTCTTTTGCCTCTGTATTTTTAAGCGAATTATTTAAGGCTTTTAGAACAATTAAACTTGATTCAAAGTAACAGACATTTAGACATTTTTATTATTAGATATTTTCATTAAGCAACAAGATAAGATAAAAGAATGATTTTTATGAACACAATGGCTGGTTAGACTCATCGCTATACGTAGGATATTAAAAGCGAAGACGTAGATGACTATGATTGCCCCTCGCAGCATGTTTAATTAAAAAATCCTTTATTAATTAACAACCAAAAATTATAACCCAAACATTCAACCCTAACAACATACACATCAAATTCTCCAAATATTTAGCGAAATCAGCACCAAAGGTTATTAATACGGGAGCCGGACCGACCATAACTAATAATTATATTTTGTCGTCCATCCGTAACAAATATGTCCCAATACGGTGATATCGGTATGGTGTTTACCCCCGCCTTTTACCCCTTCCCCCTCCACTACCCCCATATTTAATGCGGGTACCCGATATTCAACTCTGCTGTATTGGTATACCTTAATAAATTTAACATTAAAATCACGGTAAGGGGTTATTAGTATTTTGTTTTCATAATTTGGAAATATCGTTTTTGTAACACCTATTTTTAAAGTAACCGTTATATGAAGCCGAGTGAACATTTTTGGGTTAATTATTTTTATTTGAATAGGGAAGCTGACTGCTAATTTTTTTATTTCGATTTCGGCTTTTACATGTAGATTTTGGAAATTGGAAAACACATTTTCTCCATACAACACTTTCAAGTAGGCATACTCTACAACAAATAACACAATGGTATCGCTCTCAACAGGATCTAAGCCTCGTACACACACGAGCGGCACATGCTAACGGCAAAAGCAACTACAGCTTTCAACATCTCGCCCGTGGGCAGCCGTGGACGCGTCGATGACATCAGTTGCCTATGCTGTAGACGCGTCGACGGCTGCCGTCGAAGAGTTTCGTAAGTTGCAGTTGCCTCTGCCGTTGACGCTTGTGTATACGAGGACTGCTACATCTAAATAATCATTCCAAACAAACAAACTGCCATACTGGACAGACGATGATTCTTAATTTAGCTTCTTATTACATGCGCAACGCATTTAAAAACAAACAATGTTCTTATACCAAAAAAATATTAAGCACGTTTTAATTTTATGGTAGCGTTGACTTTGACCATACACGTACCTGATATTTAATTAATTATCATCTCTAAATAAACTATATTTATAGACTAATTAATACTGTTTTAATAAATTAATTGGCATTTGTAAAAAAATACTTAATTCAATTAAGTAATAAAATGTCTATGAGGTGTCACACACTATTCATAATGTGCATCGGGCACAACCATTTGGCTACTACTCACCTTACTGTCTAGCTAAGATTTTTACCATTGCTACTAATACCATTTTTACCATTGCTTATAGTCTAAGCCTTATTTATTAACACAAATTTCTGTTCTATAGAATATATATGTTATGATAAGGTATTTTTCTATGGGCCTGTGTCGCCTGCAATAAATGGTTTTATTATTATAATTATTGCATCAATTATGCTCATAATATAACTCGTTCCGATCCAAGAGAAGTAGAACAATTCCAGTTCACACAGACGGAATTCTGAGTGACTTATTAACCCAAAAATAACACACCATTTCTTCCTACGTCATCAAATATCAAAACTACCGACTTCCCTAAATACCGATGTCTACAGCCTGACGGGAAACAGAAGCATGCTATCGGGCAGCACCGTTTCAACATCGCCAGAACGGCAGATAAACACCGAACACCACTTTTGCACCGCCACAGATAAGTATAAGCACTTAGCACACAAACTATGCATAAGCACAGCTTTTTGATAACTCGCCGACGACGGTACTGTTGTGGAGAAAAGTGTTTGGTTTTTTAATACTGTTTAACCGCGTTTTCTTTTTTAATTGAAACTGTCGGCACAAAACAATTTTGTTATTATTTCAAGTATAATGTTGTTATTATTTGAAATAGCAAACTAAGTCCACCAAATCAAATGTTCGTTGGACGTCTTAGATTAGTTCCACAGTAAATGTGTCAGACTGGATTGATTGATTTGAGAGACCAGTAGAAGTTCATTGTGCCTGTAATTTCACAAGTCTTAACACTTGAAACTATTTATAGAATAGCAAGCTGGAAATAGAGTTTCAACGCGAAAAGATGCACATTTTTTCTGAGATAAAGATGGGAATGTTACCGCCAAAGCAGTTACTTCAATTTACATTAGATGGAAGACCTTTTGACGACAGTTTTGGCGGTAGTACAGGGCAAACCCTGACACATAAACACCGAAAGTCAAACCTTTTTAGTTTTTCTCCTATGTTTTTTTTCTATTGATTTTCCCTAACACTTCTCCACGTGCCAGTACGCGTGTACAGAACACCTCTCACGTCTGGCGATCACGCGCACAAAAAAAAAATACAATAGACGTAGATATATTTAGTAACCAATTCCGCTTGACTATTCTTCAAGAGTCCTAAAAAACCCTGTAAGAAATCGACACGTGTTTCACCTCTCAACGAGGCATCCTCAGGATGACGATTGACCAATTGCAAACCAGAACGCGACGTGTTACCACACCGAGCGCTGGACGCAAAGTGAATCAAATCGCCCGTCACCCCCACTTATATAGGATTGCTGCTCGGCGCTAATTGACTAGAATCGTTATCAATGCGATAAGCGCGATAAGGGGCGAACAGGGTTTTTTAGGACTCTTGAAGAATAGTCAAGCGGAATTGGTTACTAAATATATCTACGTCTATTGTATTTTATAATGGATTTCCGCAAAATGGTTCTTACAGGGTTTTTTAGGACTCTTGAAGAATAGTCAAGCGGAATTGGTTACTAAATATATCTACGTCTATTGTATTTTATAATGGATTTCCGCAAAGTCACGCCTGAATCAATTAACGATCACGCGCACATTTAGCAGTCTTTGATTAAGTCAATAGGTGGCGCTCGCGTCGCTGCTTACACATACATTATTTCCACTGACGGTGGGAGTCTGGGGGTTATGTAAGATGCTGATTATTGGTTCCGAAACGTGGGGAGATTTTAAAGAAGTGGTTGAAAATATGTGATGGCAGAATAGTTCGCAGGTATCTCTAGAATACTATATGCCATCCTGAAAACTGAAGGGATGGGAGTTATATATCGAGTTTTTCAGCACTGACTCATACAGTTGAGACGTATTATTATTCCCTTGTAGATAACACTTCGCTGATGTTATTTGTCTTGCAAATAAATGACAATCACTTTTTACATAAGCCTCACTTCGCATGCAAAAGATACACCCAGCAATGCTATTCGGTAACCATCTCACCGTGAAAACTTAAGTAAAGTGAGCGTGGAGTGAGCTGTTATATTGTCATCAATACCTACTGATGCTAAGGCAGTGACAGTTCACTTGTAGCTAACTTCACCTAAGTTTTCACGGTGAGATGGTTATAGAATAGCAATACTGTTCAAATTCTTGGACCTTACTGACATAAAGAAACATGATGGACATGGTGAAGGAAAACATCGTGAGGAAACCTGAACTTACCTACAGTTGTTATTATAAGGCTGAAATCACCACCCCGGCTTGATCAAAGCTCGTGCCTTCTCTAAATGAGAAGAGACCTTTGTCCTGCAGTGGGATATTAAAAGGCTGGTACCTATACCAATTTTTTTGAAAACTGAAAACTTCTTTAGGCGCCTTGAGCACTTTTTGGGTGAACAAAAATCGTGGAACTCGCGTCATCGTCACCGAACGCTTGAAGAAACGATTGAATGTTAAGTACTTAGTTTTCACTTCTATCGGCAGGTCCCAAAGATTTTTTTTTTTTTAACTTTTAACAGTAGTAAGAAGTCAGCAACTCAGGTTACTAGAACCACAGACTTGATGCCTTGTTCTGGCATAATATATTAAATGAATTATTACAACCTAACTGCGACCCTACTTAATATTTAGTCGCGTCAGCTATGAGTAAAACAATATCACTTAAAAGTACAAAAACCTACATAATTAGGTATAATGATGAAACCAACCAACTCATTCCACGGCCAATTTACATCTGTCAAATTAACCGAAAAAATTTTTGTCCAACAATATCACACTCCAATTAAATGAGTGCGCAGACGTCGTCGGATCGCAAAACATTTGGCGTTTAACACACGGCGATAATCCTGCATGAAGGAAGCTATACATCACAGGAAAAAACGTCGGCGGCGTTGCGACGCCTGTGTGTCCCTCGCTTTAGAATTATGAATAAATTATTTGATTATAATGATTTATGTGAATGTGGTATTAGTATGTTTGAGGGATGTTTGAAGCTTAGAATGTGGCGGATAGTTATGATAATGTGTGCGATGGGAGAGCTGATAGATGAGCCAGTTTAGTGTTAACAGCTGTGCCTGAGAAATCTTGGAAAACGTCCCTCCCCGTCATAGTAAGTTGGGTAAAGCTTCTAGTCTTCGAGAGCCTTAAAACTTTGAAGTCTTTTATAACATAAAATTGCACGCCTCTACCCAAATTCAAACTCAACATTTATTTATTTATTTCCAACTTACATCCATCATTACAGGGTAACCTATTGCGATAGGGTACTTATCTAACTCTTATCCTATAAAATTTTGTAACTTATTACAAACTAGCTGATGCCCGCGACTTCGCTCGCGTAGATGTCGGTTATTATATACTAAAACCTTACTCCAGAATCACTCTATCCATTGGTGAAAACAGTATGAAAAGTAGTTTTTGAGTTTATCGCGTACAGGACGACAGACAGACGCGGCGGAGGACTTTGTTTTATACTATGTAAGGATAAAGCATTCTTCAATATATTTTATTTCACATCAACCAGCATGATAGGGGTCTTATGAATATACCCACTGACACTTTGAAAATTCATGAAAAAGTTTCTATTATTATTCTCCTTATTTCCATGTGGTTAGTGGCTAACCTGGCGTCAGAGTCTTAAAGCCGCCCGTGGGCCTCTGACTTGGCTTCACATGCCGTCGAGAAATATCACTCAGACATGGTTCCTTCACGATGTTTTCCTTCACCGATTTTGAAGCAAGTGACGATACGACAACGCGCACATGAATCCGAAAAGTCAGAGGTGCGTGTCTTGGATTCAAATTCGTGACCTATGACTTGACAGTCTGACGGTCACACCACTGGACTATCACTGCTCAAACTGTTATTGTTAACACACAAAGTTATTGTTGTACATATCACCACGGAATAAAAAAATAATAAAAAAATCTGTATTGGCATAATATGTTACAGTGTATGTGTGTATGTTTGAAGCCTCTGACTCCTGAACTAGGTATGCCTGTGTGTCAGGAGTCAGCGCCCTCTCCCATTTGATTTGGCTTAGATTTTGGCTTCGGCTTCAATTAACAAACAATCAAAACGAACCATAATTAATTCAATGCAAAATTGGTTGACTATTGACTAACCATTGCATAATTCTTTACTTACCAAAAACCTTTTTATAAATATTTAATTGGAATATAAAATACATAACACCCAAACAAAATACTTACTAGATCAAGCAAACTGTACCTATTCTTTCAGTAGAAGACGTAAAAATAGCCGTCTACCACCACCATTGTTTTGGTCGCCATAATTTTGAGAGAACCTTTTATTCCCCTTCTTTAACTACATTAGCGTGTGTATGTAGTGTTGTTAATAAATCGGGCGGCGCCATTAGTCCCGGGTTCGAGTCCCGGCGGAAAGCATGCGTCTTGTTGATTTGTGATGAACGCTGATGGATGGGGTGTGTGTAGTGTTACAGTTTTTTGGACGATGCTGTTTCTTGATTCAGTTTTGTGGATGAGTTTATTTGAATACTGTTCGGTGCTTCGTTTAATTTAGTAAATAAATCATGCATGATTTCAAGAAAAATAATCATAATGATTATGTACAGTTGAGGACTGAAAAACTTAAGCCGCTTTAGAGAATATTTTACAATGAATGAGACAAAAAAAAAATTCGACTATTTACTGCCAATATTATAGCTAAATGTAAATTACAGTTTAAAAGATGACATGAACCAGCGACAAGGCTCCGCAGACAGGCCCGACTCGAATGTGCGACGCGCTTGTACTAGAACAATTTCCATGAAGTTTTCATAGAAATTGTTCTACTAGAGTCACGTCGCGCCTTCTGCGGGAGCTTTATATACGAGAAATCTATTCGAAAACTGCTCGATCTTTTTATTCTTTTGATGTGCATTTCGTTTTTTTTTTTTTTTTTCGTAAATAACTTCTTGTTGGCTGTTTAATTTTATACGGAACTCAATGCAAGCGTTTTTGCTCTATTTTTTCGTACACGACTATATAATTAACACCCATAATTGCTAAACCACATGCCATAAACACATGCAAATGATATGAGCGACATATCACTCTATATGACGTGTGATGTACGTACACTTGTCACATATATCCGTCATTATACTGATTTATGCGTCTTAGAACATCTGCTCGCCATATTAGAAACTGCAGTGTGTGAGCTTGTCTTATAGTGTTCATAAATTAATCTTTAAGTATGTTTGTGTGATGGATGAGAAATAGACCGTAGGCGAGTTTTGCAACATGAGGCGTATGACCTCTTGAGTAGGAACTAGGACTCTTGAGTTGTTTTAGAAACTGTTAAAAAACCCGACCATCTGTAGGTAATGTGCTACAATGATTGCAAATAAAAATTTCATTTCATTTAATAAAAAAATCATTTTATTTTATTTCATTTAATAAAAGTTTCATTTTATTTCATATCATTTAATAAAAAAATAATTTAATTTAATAAAAATATCATTTTATTTCATTTATTTTAAATTTCGTGGTAAGAAGTATCAAATAATAATATGTTTATATCATAATTTTCGTGGAACTTATCTGGAGGTAACACGGGCCATAACTTGAACTAGCTTTGACTAAACCAGGCTCCTCTGAAGAAGTGAGCGATAGTTCAGTACGCGACCCCAGTGGGGGTTGGTGAACGTCACAGGTAATAAAATTTTTGGTTCTAGGACAATCCTGCTGGTTTTTTAAACCATTTTTGAAACAGTGACGATGAATGGTGGAGGATTTTTAGTTGATCCCGGTTAGGTATTATCTAGGAGCCTTTCCATATTCTGAAGTACAGACATAGGTGTGTACATAAAATAAAAAAAATCCTAGATTTCCTACGCAATGGTAGATAAGATTGGAATGCGATCCCAAGATAATTGAATAAAAGGTAAGCAGATGAACGATGCAACTGCCTAAGTTTATCACCATCGTCACTTTCAACATGCCCAGAAACAGACATAGTGACCCATTAAGACCACACGCCAGAACTCGTGAGCGGCACGTACAAAGTCACACTAGCTAATAACTGACACACATTTCATTAGTAAAACACACACAAATAATAACAAAAGGCACCGAACTTCAAGTTATCTGCCGACGCAAACATTTCAGGGGCCACTTGAACGTAAAACTCTTTTCAACTTACCGCTGTCACTTTGTAGGGGAGTGCAGAAGGTTCAAACTCTTTGGAGATTAGAGACAGACGATTTTAGTTTTGTAAAGGGCATTTTAGGAATGCGCGTTAACATAACTTCTCTGAAAAGTACCACTGTGGACTTGTGCAAAGGTATATAAGATACGCTTATACAGGGTTATTGGTAAAACACTAACAACCTCTTAAGGAGTCATAATACTCATCATTATGAACAACTTTTACTATGGGTAGAAATATGAAATCGCGAAAAAAAAAGCTGTTCAGTACATTTATGTTCGCATAACTCGTCAAAATGTACGGAACAGCTGTTTTTTTTTCGCGATTTCATATTTGTCCCCATATTAAAAGTTGTTCATAATGATGAGTACAATGACTCCTTAAGAGGTTGTTGGTGTTTTACCAATAACCCTGTATATTCTGATCGTGTGGTGATACAAGTTTTCAATATATTGCATAATAGGTTTGGTTTCATTATAGGGGAGTTTTTTATATTTTTTATTAATAACTTTATGATGAAAGCTAATTCACTACCAGTCTATTCCGAAGGTCTGAAACATTTTTTGTTGATGCTTCGGGTCAGAAGCATCGGAGCCTCGTCGATCAGTGTCAGAAATTAATAAAGAAATAACTGCTATAAAAAAATGGAACTACTCACAATAAAGATTCACTGACAAAGCTCTTTCCAACTCACCGCGGCGCCTGCGCATTCTGTGTCAACATGCGCACGCATCTCAAACAGCTATTTGTTTAGCAATTTTATTCTTTTATGTTTTGATTATGTAGAAATACTCTGATACGTTGGTAAATAGATCTGAAGCATAATTTTGAGTGGATTTAAGAGATTTTGTTTGTAGTACAGATTTTGGTTTTGTTTTGCACAGAAACATGTTTTTAGCATATATTTCAAGTCTTCAAGAAAAGTTTTTAACCAAACCAAGCCTTGAAGTACAAGAAGTTTAACCAACGGATAAGCCGATATTCCTCAAATAGTTTAGAACTACCTTCATTTTACTAAATCAACAACGAAACTGCCGGCAACCGAAAAATCTTTATTTACTTAAATAAAAATATCATCACGCGACCCCTGAAATCAGTAAATAACTCCAAACATATACCTACTTGAAGTGTACTTGTACAATTTATTGCCCCTTGCTTAACCGACTTGGAAAAAGCAATGAACAAAGAAAAAAAAACACAGGATCATTCTAATAGCGGGGCGAAGTGAATCAAATACTTTTCCGACGGGGAAGGGAAGTAAAATAAATTTATTTGGCTCTCTGTTCCGTAAGTTTGAGAACTGTTTAATTCTTGAATCTTGTATTGGATTTTTTCGAGGCTTCTGTCGGGAGTTGGATTGGCCCATTTGGGCGCCAATAGCGGTAGTATTTTTGTTGTGAATAGTGATGTTTGATGATGTAAACGAGGCAAAAGGAGTATGTAAGGATCGTAGCAGATGGCGTTCTGTAGTTTCTGCCTACACCCATGGGAATAAAGCGTGAGTTTATATTTTTTTATGTAGGGTTTACTATAAAGAACCATAAAAAAAAAATGGAGAACCTACCTCAGTTAGTAACAACAGTTGGTTTAAGATTAAGAAAACAATATTTTCTCTCGAAACAAGCTGGAATACCTAACTCAAAGAATACATTTTTAAATCATGAAGCAATGAACTTATTGATAGCTACGACAAAATAAATGAAACACTTTCTGTAAAAAAACCTTCTTTTCGTGTGGTTAGTGACTAACCTGGTGTCAGAGTTTTAAAGCCACCCAAGGGCCTCGGACTTGGCTTCACATTTCGTCGAGGTATGGGTATCTCTCAGGCATGACGGTTTTCTCACGATGTAAAAAAAAACCTCTAAAGCTGCAGAAAAACTTCGAAATAATCATGAAACCATCAACTTTAACAGAGCCCCGAAAACTATTCATGTTTTTTTCACGTTAGTTTCTTCGTCCTTTGCGGTGGGGTTGAAATTATTACAAATAGCTTTAACCCTCCCATCGCGAAGGAGTCCCTAACCTGTTGTTGAGTGAAACTCTTTTAACCTAACGCTCTCATATTCGTCAAATAGTGCTTTTCATAAATATGCAACACCGCATCACAGTTGTCCGTGGTGTTGCTAGAGTGGAATAGTTTTGTCGGTAAACCTACTAGAATTTAAACAGTGAATAAAACGCGGTGAGAATAATTTGACTTATTTTTAGAAACAAAAAAAAATTCTCAGCGTTTACGAGTACAAAATTATTACTCTCACATTTTTTTTTAAACTTACCCTATCTATATTTTCAGTAATATACAAAGATAAATACTTTTACAAAATAATGGCGATACGCTAACAGAATTTCTCAAGCACTTAAGAGTAGTCTATTCTTGCTGATTGAATATAATTTAATATTTAATATAATTTACAGGGTGTATCAGAAAGGTATGGCCAAAATTAAGGATGTGGTACAGGCCATCAAACTGAACAACCTTCTCTATGGGACCAACATGAAACATCGTAATCGCGAAAAAATAATCAGTTGTCCAATACAAAACGTTAATACCTACTCGAACCAAATGGGCGGCAGATTTCGTTGTTGTTGAAGTGGTTGCACCATTAATTTTGACCACACCTTTCTTATACAACCTGTATACCTATCTGTAATTCTCATGGTGTTACATAGTAAAAGAGTATCCTATTCTATTCTATTAGTCTCGACTAGTAGAGAAATCGGTATTTTAGGCAGTGTACCTACTATACTATCATCGAATAAATGATCCCATCAAGTGTACTTGTGGTCAAACACAGCCTATAAAAAAAATGCCAGTTATTCAAAATTCGAACTCAAAACATAAAAGCCTTTATCAACCCTGGCAACCCAGCCAGGTCCGCCCTCCTGATTGTACCTAAATAATACATTCAATTTGCAAGGTCTGCCCATCAAATACTTTGCTCGTGATAACCTTGTGTTTGGACGCGATCTTAGGAATAATGGCGTTATTTAGAGAGTTGCAATATGCTAAGATGGTAGGCTGTGGCATTAACAAGTCAGGAGATGGTTGTGTTTTGAGGGAGTACGGGTGCAGTGGAGCGGTCGGCGGGTGAAGGGTTTTTGTCAAGGAAAAAGCGGAAGGGTTATGATTTCTATTTTTTATATTTCTACATCTACATTTATTTATAAATAAGGATTGAAGATGGATTCTCTAGTACAATAGATGTAGATATATTTAGTAACCTATTCCGCTTTACTTATCTTCAAGAGTCATGAAAAACTCTGTAAGAAACTCTCAACTCTCAACGAGGCATCCTCAGGATGACGATTGATCTGTTGCAAACCAGAACACGACGTATTGCCACACCGAGCGCTGAACGCAGAGATAACCAATTTTCTACTTTGTATTAGTTTTAACAAAATTAACCATTGCGTACTTGTATCCTTGTCATTAGCATCAACACTTTTCGATCATAAATAATCAATCATAATAGCCATTCTCTATTCTTAATCACATCAACAGAAAAAAAAGCTCAAGAAACCCAACCCAGAACAAAAATCTTCATATTGCCACTCCACAGTTTTCTAGAGCAAATTTTTACGACAGCAGCGCGGCTCTCTCCGCCGTTCTACTGGCCTCGCACAATTCCGCACCGCCTGGGCCGGCTGTTAAAAACGCAATGAATAATTATTTCGGGGCCCTACCCGCACCTTTTTGGCACGACTTAAACTTTCATTGCTTCAATTTGAAGACACGGATCATTTTGATTGACAAGCTTTTTTTTGAGAGGAAAATATAAAGAGATATTTTTTGTTCTAAGTACCTACAGTAAAATATTACGTTTCAACCCAAGTTATGATTAAGGGTGTGACCTTAAAAAAAAATTTTGGTTCCAATGAATTTTGTCATATTATTTTATTTGGCTTTATTAAATACAATAGGTAGACGTAGATATATTAAATAACCTATAAAGCAGAGTCTCCGCTTCCAGCGCTCGGTGTGGCAACAGGTCGTGTTCTGGATTGCAACTGGTCAATCGTCATCCTGAGGATGCCTCGTTGAGAGGTGAAAACCGTGTCGATTTCTTACAGGTTTTTTTTATGAAGCTTGAAGAACGACGCTTTATAGGATAAGCTTATAAGGAATAGGTTACTAATATCTACGTCTATTGTATTTTATAATGGATTTCCACAAAGTGACGCCTGAATCAATTAACTATTTGACTTTATTGTCCTAAAACTTCATATTTATCACAGATTATGAATTCAAAAGCCTACCTACTGTAAACCGTACTAAGTTCGTCCAGTCGCTTTCAAAATAGCGGTTAACTCGCAATGTATTTTTTATGATAATTCGCCATCACTCACATTATTATTGCTTACCCCCTTATCCAGACTCGTATCTAATCAAAAGCCGTAAATCGCGATCAACATTTATATTTTTAATTCTGCAACACTAATACATCAGGCTGATTTATGTCGCGAACTGGCAAAAGTTGTGGATTTATGGCGCCTCAGCTGAGGAGCCATCTTTCGCGGGACGCTGCAGCTTTTGGTGTGGAAGTTATCCATACTAATATTATAAAATAATGCGAAAGTAACTCTTTATATCGCTCTGTCCGTCTGTCTGTCTGTTAGGTACCTTTTCACGCCTTAACGGCTGAACGGATTTCGATGTTTGGCGCACAGGTAGATCTGTGTTAGGACATAATTTACTTTTTATCGGTAGTAGGTACGTTCCCGTCCTCAGAGGGCCTCGCTTGACATGCGAAATGACAATCGCTTCGAAAGCGTTTCGTATTTCTACAACGACTTTCAGCAGGATTAATTGATATAAGCTTTACGATAGCTTATGTCAGTCCTATACATTTTTACCTTTTCCATTATCGTGATCGCTGATAGAATGTCACTTTGTCTAGGGCCTCTGGACGTGTGCGATGCCACGAGTAACAGCTAGTGTTATTATATTCGTATGTAGCTTTGATATTGACAGCTGTGCACATACACAATATTAGACATACTAAACGAGATCACCAGATGCATCGCCGCAGAAGCTTGTTTGCCTCCACGCCTATCAAACTTGGCAGTCATACAATAAACCGCACGAAAACACAGCAACAATACAAAATAAATTATCACTATATATCACTCAAAATCAACACGCTTTTTTAAATCTCGCGTTACAGTCAAACCCTCTAAAACGGGCATAAAAGGAAACGACCGATAAATCAGCAACACGTCGCGCTAGACAAATAAAACATGTATGAAACAAAAAAAAGTTGTATATATGTGTACAAAATTCGCAAAAAGAATTACAAGCAATAACATGCAGTAGTGTTAATATTGGATGCGTAAGAAAGCGTATTGTTATAGGAAATTGCGTCTTATATTGTTGTAGTAAGGTTGACGTTGATGGCAGGAGACAGTGTGGTAGTGATTTAGTCCCTATCGGCCGTCAACCTGATTAATGTCGCTAGTAAATCAGCGGATTACGACAATGCGAGAAATGACGAGTCGCGGCCGGATCGCAAGCGATACTGGTGTATGGTGCAAGCAATTGCCGCAATACATAGATTTTTCGCAAAGTGTTAATTAGTTACATTCAGCAAGCCAAACCAGAGTGATTCAGTTAAATTTTAAATCAAAACATTTACTTGCTTCAATATGGATAGGTACATGAGGTAATACATAGAATAAAAGTACTTTTTAAACCATATCCTACCATAACAGGTGTGCAAATATCTATTATAATAAAAATATTTCATACACACTCATAAAAGTCTGTATCATCCTCAGTCTTTGTTCCTAGTGCTTGATTAGTCCCCATTCAGATCGTTGCCGTATATATCATTAAAGTTATAATAAATAATTATAATATTTTAAAAGGCACGGGAAGGGGGAGGACTGTTTGTTGTGGCGCTGCTTGGGAGAGGCCTATGTCCAGCAGTGGACCGCGATAGGCTGAGTTGATTGAATGATTGATAATATTATTATTTTAATTTGAGGATAACAGTGTTAAACGTTTGATTTATATAATGGGTTGCGCAAATAATAAAATCCTGTAATAAATTCCTGTACCTTACCAAAGTACCTATAATTTTTGCCTGTTTTGTTTGTCTTTATTTTTAAAAAATCCGGTGGGTATCTGTTTCTACAAACTTATACCTATAAACCCTATACAACTCTAAAATGTTATTGTATAAACTCGCTTCCGCCTCTCCCTTGCTAACAAGTCACTCGCATCGAATTATTGAGTAAACACGTACGTAATCGCGCGATCGTTTCATTTAGAACGAATGCAAGGGCATCGAGAGAAATATCGCTCCGTATATTTTCTAATATAAAAGTGTCAATTTCTTTTAATAGGATTTGTATGAAAAATATAATTTTACACACATGAAAGGTAACGTAATCTTTACAAAAGATTTGTGGGAAGTTCATTTTGTCAGTTTATGGACGAATAAAAGTATCGACTCTAGTATTAATCCTCGCCTATTGCAGATGATTAATCAATCACTGCACTGTGTAGTTATTATTATGCACCTATATTTATTCCAGTTTCTTAAACTTTAGAGTTTAAGAAACTGGAAGAAACTGGAAGAAACTGGTTTAAGTTAGCTTAATAAATATAAAGTGAAGTGTAGTGTTTGTATCCGTTAAGGTTTCATTAAAAAATTATCATCAGCTCATCTTAAGAAAACATGGTAAATGTGAGTTAATAATGCGGTATCTTAAACAATTCCTAGGTATCTTGTCAATGAATGCTAAGAGTGAATAGTTAAATGGGTAATTGCAATAATCCCCGTATTTTCCCCAAAAAGTTAAGTAAAAAACAAAGTTAATTCATTACTTAAAGAAAAGAGAACACTACTGTCGTTGAGTTGCTTTTTACGACACCCACGAGTCTTTGCGACCACATGGGACCGATGTATGTTACTATGAGCCATACAAACATATAGGCGAAGCTAGAGCATTTAATAAAGTTCTGTCTTATCAGTTATCACTCATGTTTTAAAAAGCATAAAATTGCGAATAGTGAAATCATTTAATGTTCGGTGGTAATTTTATTTTTTCTTACTGACATAACATATTTTTATTTGATTTATATGAATCAATCTGCCTAGCCTTTTCCCAACTATGTTGGGGTCGGCTTCCAGTCTAACCGGATGCAGCCGAATACCAGTATTTATACTTACTTATACTTAGATTTATATGAATATATAATGGAAATTATACATTACACACATAATTAAATAATTAATTATTGATGCGACGGAGGTAAGAGGAAAATAATTTATAGGATATCCAGTTTAGTTTTTGTAAAACGGGTTTATTACGAGGCGAGGGTTTAGTTCAAAAGGATATTTATGTGCAATATTAGTTACATAAATTAGGTAAAACCATTAAAATTGTTAGTTCTTCTAATTTTTAACAGTTTATGATCTAATTACTAAACTGTAATATTTAGCCTAATCAATAAACTTATCCTGTTGCAGTTACTTGCACTGACAATATACAAACATTTTCAAAGTTGCGCAATGGCTCTCGGCCATCGGCGCCCTTGCGCATCAAGTACACCCCTGCACAGTGTTAGGCTCGTTAGCTTCGGGAATGCCACTATACGTTTACCGATCCTTCCAAAAACACTGTGAAAGACATAATAATTATAAAAGCCACATAAACATTGCAAATATCATAAGAATTAGGTACCTACAAACTATATCTAGAAAATGCGTGACACCAAGTAATAACAACAAAAAACATAATTTTTATAAAAATCCTTCAAAACAAAATACCACTCCAATCAATCACTCATAATTGCACACAATCCATAGAAAACTAAAATAAACTGAAAAACATAAAAAAACGACCCACACGTTCACAAGTTCGCGTGTGTGTGCGCAACTACGTCACATTGTAACTGACAAATTGATTTATGTCGTCGAGGGGAGCACGACGAACCTAGCAAGTTTGCGCTAAGTCCGACTCGGATCGCTCGCTGCTACATGTTTGAAATTTCGAACTTTTTATGTTTTTACATTTTGGTTGAGGTCTCGGGTAATTTTGATAACTGGCTGTGGTGGGTAAATACCTTAAAATATGGAAGGCTGCGTGTATGACTAGATGTACGTTTACACATCTCGGGGATTAAAACAGTCACTTTGGCAGAATCATATTAAGAAATTATTATGAATTATCGTGAAATGTCACAAACGGACAATTCATAATATGATCTGCGTGCGATTCATATTACGAAATAATTCATCTGTTTGACAGTTTTCTATGGAGATTCGTAAAATGGTCCACATAATATGAATTGCTTTTGTGTCAAATTAGAGGAATTGCTAATGACAGCTGGGATTCAGGAAATGAACTGCTTATAGAGGAATTGCTAATGTGGCCGGTTTAGGCCCACTGGTCATACACGCAGCCTTCCGATGTAAAAGGAGTATGTAAGGATCGTAGCAGGTGGCGGTCTCTAGTTTCTGACTACCCCCATGGGAAGAATGCTTGAGTTTTTATGTATGTATGTGGGATTTGAACTATATGTCGAGAATCAAACAGCAGATTTCTTCTTATTCCATTTAATTAATTTTCGTCTTTACTCCCTACGTCTTTATCGTCTTCCTTACGTCATCTACAATCTTCTTTTTTTCTCAACTTATTCTATGTTTAAACATTCATTCACTATCTCTTTCGCTCTTTGACTAATTCTTACATTCGTCTCTGTCACTCGTTCATGGGTCACATCTGTCATCCATCTTCACGTCCCGTTTCACTATCCTGTCATAACATTCCATTCCTACAGCTCGGCCATTCTGCTATATGACTGTCCCCAGTCAATCCTTATTTGATCTTACTAAAAAAAAACTATTACAAAACTTAAAAGTATCCGTACTAGTAACTTAAAGATAACAACATAACACGACCTAAAATATACCATCATAGTGAAACATTAGGTCAAGAATAAACCCCAAAGGTGTACCCTAACCTAACTGACCAACAAAACCTACTCACCTAACTCGACATTATTTCCAGACACTGGCCATGGCTTCATATTATCTGCCGAGGAAGAAGTCACTCGAGAACCTTCTGCCATATGATCCATCTTTTCAACATCATATCGATCATTTCTCTTAACTTTAGTGACTCTGTATGGCCCTAGATACTTCGGCTTTAGCTTCAATCCAACACCGAACTGTGTACGTTTGATGGCTACAACATCTCCTACTGTATATTTCCGACTTTCCTTTCTTCTTCTATTAAACGTCTTACAATTTTCATCTTGAACTTTTCTTATTTGTTCTTTCGCCTTCATCTTCAAGTCTTCTCTATTCTGCACGAAATTAGTTCTATGCTCTTGCTGAAGCAAATCATAAATCTCAATATCTTCTTTGGTTTTCATCTTTGTACCCAACATGAGTTCAAAGGGAGTGGTGTCAATGCTTCTTTGGTATGTGCTATTCAGTGTTCTTTGCACCCGGCTGACATGCTTGTACCATTGAGATGGTTCTTCAATACACAGCTTTGTTAGCACTGCTATTATTATTCTGTGAATGCGCTCCACTTGACCGTTCCCTCTGGGTACACCTGTTGTTATGGTTACATGTTGAATATTCTCCTTTTCACAAAACTCCTTAAAGTCATTGCTGGTAAAAGCACTACCACGATCTGAAATCAAACGTATAGGGTTTCCAAACGTTTGCTGATGAATCTTTAACTTGTCTATGGTCTCCTTACTTGTAGTTCCCTTCACTGGAAACAACCACACAAACTTTGTGAATCCGTCTACAACCGTCAAAATATAATTATACATCTTTCTCGTCTCTGAAAGTGGTCCAATATGATCACAGTGAATAGTATGTAAAGGAATACCTTCTTTGTGAATACAACTTAAGAATCCCTCCTGTTTACCTTCTTTTTTGGTCGCTAGCAGACATGGTATGCACGTCAGTAAAAACTCTTCAATCTTCTTGTTAATATTTTTGATGTAATATTCTTGTTCTAACAGTTCTATCATTTTTCTTTTTCCAAAATGACCCTTCTGGTGTATTCTTCTTAGAATCTCAAATTCTAAACTTCTTGGTATTACCAACTTTCTTTCTAGTCCTTTGTAAAGTAAACCATCGCTATAAATATAGTCTTCATATGGCTGAAGTTTTGCAATCTCTATAATCGCTTTTATACCTTCATCCAACATCTGTGCTTGCTTGACTTGATCATGCAGGCTTAACTCAACAGCTCCCACAAATGGATTTCTGCTCAAAGCGTCTGCATGCTGCATTTTTCCTCCTGGTCGATGTTCAATCACATAATCATACTCTTCAAGCAATAATACCCATCTGGCTACTCTAGTTGCTAGGTCCTTCTTATTCAATGTCTTCTGAAAGGCTTGACAATCTGTAATAATTTTAAAGTGTTTACCGTACAAGTAATGCCTAAACTTCTTGACTCCTTCAACAATAGCCAAAGCTTCCAGCTCATAGCTACTATACTTCTTCTCAGCATCACTGGTCTTCCTACTGTAGTAATATACAGGATGTAACTCACCTAAATGGTCTCTCTGTAATAAGATAGCACTGTATGCTATTGCAGAGGCATCGGTATGCAATTCAGTTAATAACTGAGGATCATAAATCCTTAACACTGGGCTACTAGCCAAAGCATTCTTCAGCACTTTAAACGCACTTTTCTGAACATCCTCAAACACAAAATCAACACCCTTCTTCAACAAATCAGTTAACGGCTTAGCTATCAATGCAAAATCTTTAATATACTTTCTAAAATATGAGGTTAATCCAACAAAACTATGAAGTTGCTTTAAAGTCTTGGGTTCAGGGTACCTGGTTACAGCATCTGTTTTGTCCTGAGACGGTTGAACTTTTCCATCTTCTATAATGTGTCCTAAGTACTCTATTCTTCGACATAGTAATTGCGCCTTTTTCCAATTAATCTGTAAGCCGTACTGTGATGCAACAGCTAATACTTCTTTTAACCGCTGCAATGCTTGACATTCATCAATAGCGGGTATTAATAAGTCATCGATGAATATTACCAATATTCCTTTTGCTATAAGTTCCTGAAACACCATAGTCACAAATCTCATAAAATACTTTGGGCAAACCGACAAACCGAACGGCGCCCTCAAAAATTCATATTGTCCATTGTGTGTAACAAAGGCAGTGTACTTTATGCTTTCTTTATTGACTCTCAAATGAAAGAATCCATTTTTTAAATCTAGCACACTAAAAACTCGAGCACCTTTAAGTTTATCAATCAAATCGTCAATAATAGGCAGAGGAAATTCATCTTTAATCATCTTTTTGTTTATAGGTCTATAGTCTACACATACTCTAGTACTGCCATCTTTCTTCTTTACTAACACCAGGGGTGAGGAATATTCTGAAAAACTTACACGAATGATTCCATCCTTGAGCCACTCTGATACTTGTTTTTCAACAATATGTTGTTCAGCTAAAGAAATACGTCTTGGTCGCTGAGCCACCGGTACGTCATCCTTCAGCACTATCCTCAATTCTATCGGCGCCTCCTTTGTCTGTACAGGTTTATACTTCTTCACGCATTCAATAACCTCTTGTTTCACCTGCTTATCTTCAATTCTACCTAAAACAAACTCATCCTGACTTACTACACACACAAGCCTTGATAACCAACTGTTTACGTTTGGAGCAATCAGTATTGACCCCTTCGACATAATTGTGAAAACATCTTTGAGGAATTCTTGACCCAATATAACACTACACGGCAAAGCATGCCTAGGAACAACATGAAACGCAATATCGTTATATTCGTGTCCGTCTAACAGTACGCAAGCAGTAAACTTTTGCGTAGACACTATACTGCCTCCTAATCCCACCAGATTCGTGAGAGTATTTACAGACTCGGGAGCTCCAAGATGAACATAAAATTCGGTACACACCAAATTTATCTCGCTACCAGAGTCAATTAACGCATTTACTTCGCACTTATTCACAAAAATCGTTTTGCAGGCATTTTCAAATCTAATCTGTGCCGGCGTTTTCTCTTCGACGTAAACATCAGTGAAGTTGGCGTCAGTTCCCACTGGCATCGCCATCTTGTCGCTGTCACTGAAGTTGGTACTCCTGTCAATAGTGACAATGTCGTCAGTTTTGCCAACCGCAGCCTCGCGAATGTTCGGAGTGAAGTCGGTCACACACATCGTTCGCTTTTCTTCGTGAAAATTCGGTTTTCCGCCCCGTCGTTCTTGTTCTCGGTTTTGGGTCTTTTCATTCGTAGACCGAATGCATTGCGTAGAAATATGTCCAAATTCGTTACACTTAAAACATTTAAGACCTTTTTCTTTATTTGGACACCTGGACGACTGATGATCTCTTTCACCACAGCTGTAACACCTCTTGATCGCCGTGCCATTTTCATGAATTTCAGGCTTCTTGTATCGACTGTGACCACTGTTATCCGTCCTCATCTTCTCTTTGATCATCTCATATATTTTTATTTTCTCTTTCAGATCAGAATAAGTCGTAACTCCGTACAACAACATTTTGTTAACTTCTGAGTCAATTATACCGTCGATAATGTATTTTATGGCTACATAATCGGGAATCTTGCCGCGTTTTCCCATTTCCTTCATGACTAGCACGTAGTCTAAACAACTTTCGTCCTTCTTTTTCTTTCTGGCGGCCATCATCTCGTGAATGGTTTTGCTATCCACCAAATCTGGAAACTCCTTCAGTAATCCAGCCTTTAAATCCTCCCAGCTTTTATAAGGTTTTTCAGATCTGAGCCACAGCGCAGCAGTTCCGATTAAAGCCCTTCTGGCTACGATCAGAGTTTGTAGGGGCGACCACTGAAAAATCTCGGCATTATCATCAACGTCCTGCGCCCACTTGGCTACTGAAAACGTTTTGTCTTGCCCACTGAAATTTGGGACAAGGCTCTCATGGAAAATAGCCTGATCACGGTTAAAACCTTGCCCAGCCGATGTCGATGCGTCATGTTCGTCTTCGTCGTAGTTGGCTTGGCGGCGAGTTTTCCCATGTTTCGGCGAATTCCCTCCCATGCTACTTGTTTTCCTCGTCTTCGTCTTCTGTAAATATTATTACCGTCTTACCGTCTTTTAGCAATCTGCTCGTCTTTTTTTTGTTATGGCGTCTTTGGTTCGGAAATTTTGTTTTTTGAATTTTCTGTTGGGGTCCGAAACTTGAAATATTGCTCTATCCCGGACGAGCCCCCAAAAAGTTGTGGGATTTGAACTATATGTCGAGAATCAAACAGCAGATTTCTTCTTATTCCATTTAATTAATTTTCGTCTTTACTCCCTACGTCTTTATCGTCTTCCTTACGTCATCTACAATCTTCTTTTTTTCTCAACTTATTCTATGTTTAAACATTCATTCACTATCTCTTTCGCTCTTTGACTAATTCTTACATTCGTCTCTGTCACTCGTTCATGGGTCACATCTGTCATCCATCTTCACGTCCCGTTTCACTATCCTGTCATAACATTCCATTCCTACATGTATGTGTGCAAGTATTAAATAAGGCAAAACTTCATTATATTGCAAGAATCTGTGTATGTGTTTTTCTTTACATTTTCAACGAATTTCCAATTTAGTCTAGGCACTACGTAAATACATTAAGATCTAGGTCTGTATTCAATTAAAATGGCATATTTTGAGCGTTCCGTCTACGGCTCGACTCTTACGTAGGTAGATATTTTTGAGGCAGTCACAAATTTGAAAAAAAAAAAAGGTATATAACCGAATCAATATGTTCTGCAATCAAAAGATGAAATACAGTTACATTGCCCATTTCTTATTTTAAAGACAAAACAATAAAATTGTGATCAGCATACTCACCTGCCTGCATCTTCGATTTTACGATTTTCCAATAAATATATTTTTACTATTATTTTATCAATACGTGACGTACAGACAAGCCTTATCTACAACACTATATACCAAATCGTTACTTAATTGGATACATTATACATTTTTTGACTTCAAATCAATTGACACCTAAAGTTTTATGGTTTGAAATACCATAAAACTCTTGGACAGTAAAATGGTAGATTTAGTGGTGAGCGACCAATCGTGTTAGAGTTGGTTTATGGCTTTTGACCATAATACTTACGTCACCAATCCCGAGTGTCGTGACTCGTAAAATAGATAAATAACGATTTTCGATTTTTTATACGTCTTGATAAGATATATCTGTTATTATGTCTTTATTGGCTTCGGTTACAGATTCAGAGTGGACGCCTGGACGGGCCCGTTTGATGGCCGAATTTTATGTTGTTTTTAATTAAAACAAATTGTTAAATCGTTAATTTTTATCTACTTTGTTAACTTAAGATCTCTAATGTTTCGGGGCCATTTTGATTTACACTTTAAAAAAAAATTAAGTTCCTAATTAATTTAAAAATCAAAATGTCGCATCTGAATTTATCCATCTTTGTGAGATACTCTTTATTGCCCAAGGTAGGTAATAGTTCACAGATTATGTCGCCAGATGGCAGCTGGTAATCATATCTCATCCTCCTGTCAATATGTTTCTAAAGCGACATTATACATTTAATTTAAGATTGATTTTTCCTTGATTAAATTAGTTTAGGAAATGTTAGTTATTCGTGACGAATGACCGTGGTTCCTGTTCACCCCTCTTTGATGAAAGCGTTGTTGCAATAATAGGGTCAGATTATCAGATAGAATTAAACTTGTAACATAGTTGGGAAATGGTTCACGTTGTGTGGTTGATAAGGAAAATAATCGTGTGTAGTGGTAACCTTGCAGAAAAGTTTGAACAAAGTTTGTTGTTTGAACAATTTCCGATTTTACATTTTGGCGTCAACAGTTACTTTTAACTAGAATTACTAACTACAGCTGCTTATAAGCCAGTAATATATCTTGCCAGCTTTATTATAGACCCCCCTCTTGTGCTGAAGACTTAGCTTACTGTTTCGATAATAACGGTAGGTATCCTGAAATTACAGGGACATGAAACTTTACATCTGTGTGTCGGAGTGCAGTGGAATGCCGGGCATAATTATGTAAGGGGCATACTTTCAAGATATTGTTGTAGTAAAAGGCACGGGGAGCAACAAAATATCAGTTCGGAAATTGGAAAATTTATAAAGAAAAAGTCGTTTTTGAAGGTAGTTTTTAGTAATTCGTATCACTATTGTAAGTTAGAATTCTGACGTTTTCCTTTCATTCACATAAAACGTGGTGGGACATTGCAAGCTTGAACTGCTTTTAAAGTAAACGAGAACATGCCAATATAATAAGCAATCTTTTACCATTTTCAATAGCAAAATGCCAGCTCATAATATCAGATACAGCCATCTAACTTAACACAACATATTATATTGAAGTACAATGTCATAAAATGGTCCAAATTACGTGGGGCCGATATCCAAAAACAATGTCCCGATCAACGTGAAATCACACCACATTTTCAACCTTATTTCGTATACAATAAAGTGACTTTTATATATTGTAGCTAGCGAATGCAACTACGCGACTGAATAAGTTTTTTTCAATTATAAAAGACTTAATTTGTTGGTGGACCACCAAGCGATTTCAAAACGTTGCGTTTAGGTATAAGGTCGAGAATCCTTTGTAGAAAATAATGATATATGACCAACCAAAATCAAAAAGGTTATCCACGAAAATGTTAATATAATAGTTGCTTCAGTACTACGGGTTTTGTTGGCGTGAAGGCATAAATCAATTTTATGGCCTCATCTAAATCAAGCGCGTTTTAATGGGCGTCCCCCGTCATATCATAGCGTAGTATGATAATTTACTGCTACTATGTGACGAATGTTAGAAATAAAGGGCCCTTCGACCGCCCCCCCTTGGCCCCCTTGGTCCCCCTACGTCGTAGGGATTAGTTTTATGCCCTAAACCGTTGTCGTAAATATGTCAGGCGTATCTCGGGCCTTCGGGAGCTGTGCCGTATGAGATAATTTTTGAATTTACTTTATTATTAGTTTTGGAAGGTAGGTTTGGTTCATCGCGTTCATCTTATCGCGGTATGATGGTGGGCTGATTTTTTTCCGTATTTTCTTCCTATAGGGTGATGATGATGAAACAATGATTGAAGGGTTAACAAGAAATAATAAGTACATAGACATACTTACACGTTTTTGATATTGGTAATTTTAATTTTCCGTCCCTAGCTGAGACAAAAAAAAACGTCTTACGTAGACCAGGTAACTTAATTTAGAATTTTCCAATGATAATGTGTTAATGGTACTTTTATAAAATCTAACTTCCATACAGCTATTTGCTCAAGTACAAACAAAATAAGGTTCAGAAGGGATTCAAACGAGCAACCTTGAGCACGGAAAGCTGGTCGCTTCGCCACCCCACCCTACCGCCATATGCATACTAAAAACAAAACGCGATCGCTCCAATTCCCGCATTTCTCACTCCTGCAATTTCAGTCAAAACTTTTGAATGTATTTTCGTTTAAATCATTCACACAATAAAGGAAGACATTCTAAGTTAACACTCAACTTAATAATATACTTAACTCATGCTTAATGCTCTGAGAAGATAGCAACATTCGCATTTCTGAGTAAGTTATTATAAGGTCTTGTTCATGTGAGGATATAGGTTAGTAGGTCTGCAGGCATTGGGTTAGTTTGTCAACTACTAACACTTTTCAAGTTATTTTTACGATTTTTAAAGAAAAGCGTTGGCTTTTCTTTACATAACAGATTATATATTACAAAGTTTGAGATTTGATTTATGTTTTCTAAGTAAATTAATTCTCTTACGTAAGAAGACATGTCGAGGTTACGAGAAGTAATGTCGCTTGATTTGAAAGCTTACAGTAACAAAGCGACTGCGATCATACTTAGTCTTTTTCAGAACACTTTGAATGTCTGCTTAGGAAATCAATGATTAATCTGGATGGTACCAAATATCTGTTTTACCATAATCAGCCCTTAGTGTTCCCACTGCTGGGACACAGGCCTCTCTGTGAGAGGGAGTAGGCCGTAATCTACCAATCGGGCCCAGTGCGGGTTGGTAGATGTCACAATGTCTTCGAATTTTTGGTTCTGGGACATGCCGGTTTCCTTACGATGTTTTCCTTCACCGTGTTGAGAGCAGTGACTGTGGTGATAAAAGAATTTACACAAAGTAAAACGCCTGTCAGGGTTCGAACCTACGACTTACAAATCGTTAGTCGCGGTCGTTACTACTGGGCCAGCACTAATATCTTAACTGTAATAATTGGCACAAAAAGCATAGGCAAAGCTGTGGTTGTACAGTAGACCGCACGTTAGTAGCAATAAAACCAGTATAAGTTGGGCTCGTATTCTATAGAAACTTATTCTACGCTAGGCCGGCTCAAGATCATAGTGTTACCAATGACGTGCTACCTACTGTACACAACTGCAGTAAACAACAACTATAAAGCCTCTGAAATATAAATGTCACATATGTCTCCAAATACACATTTTTGAGTGCAACCTCTGCCCACCGCAAAATAAACATGCCATGAGCCCCTCAGATAAAGACGTGAGACGTTATCTCTGAGGTTATAATAAAATACTTTGATTTCAGTCGTTAGTCGAGCCAGATTACAATAGACTGGCCAAGCGTAGGACGGTTCAGTTTGATGGTGTTCCGTAGGGTAGCAATAGTAAGCTAAACAAGTCGCACTGCTATTGGATGCAAAATAAAGTAGTAATAGGTACATACATACTTCTCTATGCTTTCTGGAAACCTGATCAAGTCCCTGGTCTCGTTGAGAATAGGTGGACCAAGTGTCTAAATAAAATGGACAGCAAAATTTACCTACAGCTTAAAGTCTTAAATCTATATAAATAAATAACAAACAGTAAGAGAGAGTTCAAAAACCAGTCTAAGCTTAATTTTCAGATAGCTTATAAAGTTGATACCCTTAGTTATTTTAATCTTAATGTGTATTTTGAATCAGCAAGTGGAGTTACTGAGCAGTTTTTCGGGTCTGACGCCCAGATTTTGAAAATCGTCAATCTCTGTTGTTGAATCTTCAAAACTGTACATGATACTTCACAGATTTTCTAACCAGGGACTAGCTTAGGCTTTTAGAAATCCGGGTAAAGGCTACCTACTCTAAGGACCTGCCAACTATGCATCCACTGTCTGTTAATTATGTCTCCCAGTACAAAATGCTTTTAAGTATCGATAACCTCAAAGTGTGGGGTATCGCCATGACAGGTGATGTTTACTAAGTAGCTATTTACAAAAGACTTCGGGACAATATTCATTATTTACTACTAAGTTTTGCCCATGGCTTCGCCCGAACGTAGGTCTAAAATGATTCCATGGGAATATACTACCAGGATTAAAAAAGTTTCCTATGACTAGGTCATGGTCTACTTAGATGTATGGCAAGATAACAGACAGACAGAGTTATATTTGCATTTGTAATGATTAGTATGGATAGTATGGATGCCAGCTATGAAAGCCTCACCAAAGTATTTTATTTTTCAGATAGTCGTCTTTGTTGGCTCGAGAAGTTGCTACAGTAGCACAAAAGATAGACAATATTTGGTTTTCTCTCTTTCTTCTTTTGGATCTTGGACAACCACAATTGGCTGAGTTGATTGATACCAGAAGACACCCTACTAAAAAGGTGTTGTTCGAATACTTTCTTCCATTTACCTGACTAGCTCAGCAGCTCTACTATTATAATATTTTCTCCGCCTGGTCATTTCTTAGAAATATCGTTTTTCAATTTTGATCAACAAAATCTTTCACCCGCAGAACCCCAAAAAACAATGACCTCATTCGCTTAACGTGTAGGCAAAATATAATAAGCAACATGAAATTTATGTCGGACATAAATTTCATTAATTACCTACAGCAATGATTAATGACCATAACTATGGTATATTTAACGAAAATAATCATTATTATTGAATAACAACATATCGTTCAGATGGATATATTGATAGTTTCAATTGATTAAATTGTGAGAAATGCGATGGTTTTGAGATAGTCATTAGTTTTGGGATCCAGTGGGAGTGGTTTATGGGTTTGGGTTTTGGTTTTGAAAAGGCGGTTTCGGTTCCGGTGGGACCAGTACCTATATCTAAAGAGTTATTATGCGCTTTTACAGGTCAGTACAAATAATGTTTTACAATCATCATTGAAATCTTTAAATTAACCCACCTAACGAAAAAATCATTTTTATGGAGTTCTTTGGGTTCCAATATTTTTTCCACCTATTAGAAAAGGTAGGTTATTCAAATGAAGGTGCATTTGAATAACCTACGATCATCATTTAATTTGTTCTGACTTTATCATCAGACTGAAGTCATCTGCTTATAAATTAAAACGTAAAATATTTCGAAAATTCGAAATTTCAACTTTTCATTCATTTCGTCAATTATGAAGACTAAATGCTGCACTAAAAGTACCATTAAAGTGAGCTCACAAACTGGAATCCAAAGTGACACATTGACCGTTTGATGTCGGCAGCTCATAGATCAGGATCTGTCTGTCGCTCTGACTGAAATAAATAATGACAGCGCCGAACATGGAATGGTTTATGTGCGATGAACAAAATAATTCAATTTATTCGTAAAAAAATAGTATGTTATAAAATACCTACACGGAGATTTTTAGAGCTTCGGTGGCTACCTCATCAACATTCAGCCGGAAGGTCTGGACATAATACCTAATGAAACATCGCCACAACTACTAATCTAGTGCTTCTCGCATGCAGCGGATTCCCTCGACCTTCACTGAGTTATCGGTCTACCTTGTGAAAGGCCTACCCACGCTGTGCTTTCCGGTACGTCGCCCCCACTCCAGAACTTTTCAGCCTCATCGTCAGATGGACAAAGGAATTCAACATGATGTACTGGCAATGCAGTTCTTACTATAAGAATGCAAGGTTTTCCCGAACTTAAACACCTGACCAATAACCAAGAAATATTCAGTAATAGAACGTACCAAACTAAGATCACAAAGATTATTATGTTGTCCCTTCACCTGGACTTTTATTACCCCAATAAACAGCTTACAATATTTTGAATATGTACTAAATTTTTACCGAAGGAATCACATCCGAGAGAATTTTGGTTTCTTTTTAATGAGATGAACCACTAAACACTTTATGGGGTACGGAGGCTGTAATAAAACACGCGAAACATTTAAATAATTACATTACGACTTTGTCGGGTGAAAAAAGCCATAAAACGACTTCAATTTTTACGAGTTTTTTACCGATTGAAGGGAATAATGTGTACATGAGTAGATTGTGTTTCCTTGCTTCGATGTCTTGTATGTTCTCAGTCTTGTATGTGAGATCAGATAAAATATAACAGTTGATGACTATCACCACAGCATATTGCTGCAGAGAGGTCATCTTAAAGTCTATAAGTTTCTTATAATGGCATGCTTGACTACTTATTCAAGTATCCATACCCCATGGATGCAAGAAATCTTTTAGAAATCGTCACCTACCTTTAGGCTGGGGAGCAAGAGTCGCTTGCGCATTCCTTGGTTCCTCCTGCACAGTGCGAAGTATTTCCCCGTCATTTGTCACCTTCGTGACTTATAGCCAGACTTCCTCCAGAGCTGATTTATTATTATATGTTAATTGTTCAGGCGATCCACTTGGATACAGCAACGCCCACCGAGTTTCTCCATAAAGTGGCCGAAAATGACTAGCCACTCAATCCACCACCTTCACCTTCACCTTCAGCTTCAGTTCACCTTCAGCTTCTGGTGGTTTCTTTCTTCTGTTTCTTGGCGTCCTTCACTTTCTGGCTAAATCATGGACTCCGACGACGAGGCGCTTTCACTCCCGAATATGGATATTACCATGATTGGGAGTGAGAAGGAGAAATGTAGACACTGCTGTCTATGCGCATTATCCCAATGTCATCTGTAACGAAACTTGAAAACAGAGAAAGACTATTTTCTTCCCATAAATCGGAACATAAATTCGAAAATCAAAATGTAGCATAAATAAAAGCAGTAGCATAAAGCGGTCCATGAATAACTCATAGGATTGTTTCATTTCATTTTATTACGCTGTGTGCCAGTCACACAGAATTTTGTATAATACACGAATGTGCAAGCTATAAAAACGTTGTTTTTATAGGTTTAATAACTTCACTGGGTATATGTTGCACTAAAATGGCTAAATTGTAAGCTGTGAGCGATCGTAGTGAGCTATGAATTTATTATGAGAGTTGTGAAGGAATAAATGTATTATTATTAATGTTTTAAATGTTAAAAACTTAAATGCTCGCAACAAATTCAATGTAACCTGTCCCGTATTTTAAATGTGGAAATGAGCTGGCTCTTAGTAAAAAAGCTCATTAGGTAAATATTCATAATAAGCAAGAGGATGACGCCCTGCCGTCTTAACCTTTACGACTCCAAATTATTCTACACCACTACATAAAAGAACAGACTTACATAATCCTTCAGCACCTCTTGAATTCCCCATTATCAAAATAATCCCTCTTAATAAGTTAAATCCTCCAAAAAACCAGTAAAAACTCTTTTCCCAACGTTATTGCAGATCGCTGACGTGACAAATGCCGACGTTGACGTTGCAACGCTGACGTCCGACGCTACGACCCTCGGCGGGGGTGAAAAATGGGCCGTGTAATGCGGCCTTTATTGCTAAATTAATATCATTCAGGGGACTGATTTTTGATTGGTTATTGAAAAATTTGCAAGGATTTTTTTTTGCTTTCCTCATACATTTTGGGATTTTTTGTACATTTTGATTGAATCACTGTGACAAGGAGGACGTAATATTCCAATGACTTTGACCGTCACTGAGAGGTTTGGTAAGTATTCCTGAATTCTAACAATTACACTATTGAACTATTTCAGAGAGACAACTCTTAGAACCAATTTAGTGGCAGAAAATGGACTAAGAGGTGATATTTAGTTTGATGATTGAAGTTATAAAGATTTTTTATAGTTAATAACCACCATTACTAAAGCGAACTACAAATGCACATTCATAGCAGACTGTCGAGTTCGAGTCCAAATACCTCAAAACAAAATAATTTCCAAAAACAATTTCATCCAAGAACTCTTCAACCTCACCAAACCCACTCACAAGTAACCTAACATTAGCTCAAACCTTCCTAACCCTCAAAAATCACTAAATAACAGCCGCCAGCACCAGACACATAACTCACCCCCACCCACCCGTCATATTTCCATCATATGCGAGCAAAAATACAACTAGATTCATTATCAGCCCGATACATCACCCCCTGTAATGGCCGGGGGTGAACGTGGACCGTGGGAGGGGGCCAGGTTGATTCATAACCAATAAATCAATGGACTAGGGCGAGGTAATAGTCCAAATATTGTGCGCATACTAGGGTAGGTCGGAAAAATGGTCATCCCTTAAAGAAGGTTGATTTGTGCGTAATTTTCTTTCTGGTTTTTTGTTTATGTTTTGTTTACTTTGATGCGGGGGTTTGGGATCAGTAGCGGTTGCGGTATAGAAGATGTTTTGGCAGATTTCTCAAAACTTTGTGAATGGTATAGAATAAAAAACCGGCCAAGTGCGAGTCGGACTCGCGCACGAAGGGCTCTATAAAAACGGCAAAAAAAAACACGTTTGTTGTATGGGAGCCCCCTTAAATATTTGTTTTATTCTGTTTTTCATTATTTGTTGTTATAGCGGCAGCAGAAATACATCATCTGTGACAATTTCAACTGTCTAACTATCACGGTTCATGAGACAGGCCTGGTGAGAGACGGACAGTCAGACAGACAGGCAGACAGCGGAGCCTTAGTAGGGTCCCGTTTTACTCTTTGGGTACCCTAAAAAGACACGAGGGCTACAGTTTTGTATGACAAGATAAAAGGTTTGCCAATAAAGCACATACTTCATGAAGCTTGACTAGGCTACAAATAAGATCCACGAACCTAGTAGTTATAATATTATTATTTCCATGCGATGGCTTGTGTGGCATGGGAGTTGGGACGCTTGTCACGCATGGTCATTATGATGTTCATTCACTTACGAATGGAGATCATTCACCGTCCATACATTTTGGGCTATAATTGTGAAAGTGCTGCCAAATAAAAAAAAAGCTAAATTCGAAAGAGTACGTTTTTCTCTTCATTTTTTATTACTACAAGCTATTACTTTAATTAGATTACTATTAATTATTTCAACTAAAACATACTGAAAACAGAATTTTTCAAAATCGTTTAACAGCGCAGGGAATTGCCCTACAGATTTGCTCTGATAGTGAAAAGTGTAGAGAATAACATGTTCTAACGGAATTTATAATTTTTTTTTGTTTGGGCACCGGCACTTTCATTATTTAGCCCAAAATGAATGATCTCCTATAAATTATGCCTAGTGAAGCATTGATACAGCTATAAGTAATAAATAAGTTACCTATGTACCTTTTAGCATAATCAGCCTATAATGTTCCCACTGCTGGGACACAGGCCTCTCTGTGAGAGGGAGCGGGCCGTAATCCACCACGCGGGCCCAGTGCGGGTTGGTAGATGTCACATGTCTTCGAATTTTTAGTTCTAGGACATGTCGGTTTCCTCACGATGTTTTCCTTCGCCGTTTTGAGAGCAGTGGCGTTGAAATAATGTACACAAAGTAAAGCACCTGTTAGGGTTCGAACCTACGACCTACAACTCGTAAGTCGTGGCCGTTACCACTGGGCCACCACAGCTCTACGTACACAGCTCTATGTACCTTTGAATGGCTTGTAAACTTCACAAAACTGCACACGTCTTACACCACATTGTTTTACCAACACTATTATTCCACCATTAGCACCACATTCCCAGCTAACCCCTAAAAACTCCAGCTATCAGGTGCCACGTCGCTCACTTTACGTATCTACTCGTCGATCGACAATCCTTCGTCAGTCGTCACTGTCCCCGACTGTATCTCTGACGTATGTCACTCAACCAGCGAAACGATTGAATAAAATGTCAATTTTCCACTTACACCACTTTTTATTTGAATACTGGACTTACATTTACATAGTTGAATTATTTTTATTAATGCGATTCTTGTAATCTGTTGATTTATTGATAATTAAGATAAGTTATTTTTGTTAGGTTAATTTAAAACTAGTTACTGGTTAGACGAGACATCATTATTTCCTAGATTCGATTACTTACAGTCACGCAAAACGTCTAAAAATAAAAACCTAGTTTTTATTTCATAATCTTTATAAATAAAATTATACAATTTAAAAGCTTTTACAATAGGAGACATCTTTATACAGATTATCAGACGAAATGTTACGAGTAATTCTTATTATTGGTCGATCGGCGATCCTTCGTCAGTTGTCGGCGACTGTATCTGTGACGGGCGTCAATCAACTCGCGAACGATTGAATAAAATGTCAATTTTGTACTTACGCTCTTGTTTTTGTGAAGCTTTTAGAGTGGATTCGGTTTCACGGTACGGTGTTGAGTTCTCGTGTCGTAATTCCACGTTATTGAAACTGCTCGGGGATCGCTATCGTAAATATTAATAATAGTTTCTAATGGGTAACTACAGTTTGAGCAGTTTGGGGTAGAAACGCTCGGATCATGGGGGTGCGCCTCTTCATTTTATGGAAACTCGCCGACTGCTCGACTTCACGTGACCAGAGGGCTGACTTGTTCTGTGACCCAAGAATTAGCATTGCCCTTCAACGTGGCAATGCTGCCAGTCTTCTGGGCACGTTTCCAGATGACAGCGATGCGGACGAGTAAATTTCAGTCTATATAATTATAAAAAAATCGTAGCAAAGTCAAAACTGTATATTGAATATTTCTGAAAAAAAGTAATTGCTATGAGGTCTGGGAACGATTCTAATGCTAAAAATATAGTTTTAATTCATTTTTGTCCGTTTACCTGTTTGTCTGGATGTATGTTCCAGATTGACGCAGTAGCAGATACCTAGATTTTAACCTGGATTAATATATAAATTAGTTTTAATCCCGCTAGTACGTTTCCGTTGGATCTTTTCCGACATCCACACGGGCGAAGCCGGGCAAAAGCTAAGTAGTTATGAATAAAATTAATACTTAGGATTTTTTATTTTATGCTTTTTTGTAAGATAACTTTGTAATTTTTTTAGGCTACATTCGGGGTCCTGGTAATTAATCAAACAGTGGAATAAAAATAAAAAACCTACACTTTTTATTCAAGTATAGGTACGTCATAGTAATTACCTATTGAAAATGCTGATTCAGCGAAATATCTTTGTTAATTTTAAATCTTTACTCATATCCCATAAAAATTACAAAAACTCTTCTCCCTACTAAACTTCCTCTCCCTATATCCAAAAATATTAATATACCCACAAGAATCCAAAAACGCGATAAAAGCATCAATAAACATAGCAAGTCACTACTGAACCATTTGAAACGAAAAAAAAACAACAGATGCTGACAAAAGAAGTCTTTTGTCAGCTCGCGCGACTGACATTTGTCAATCAACCCTCGCGCCTGTCAGCTGTCAATGACAATTAATGGCCGCCCATACAAAGTTTTATGGCTTTTATTACCCGAATTGTATGAAAATGATTAATGCAAGCACTAATGCAAATCCACGCGGGCGACGCACGTAGACACTTATTGTGTTTTTCGTAGTTTTGTATAAAATTGATTTATTACGAATTTCGCAGTTATGTCCTTGTGCGTGGCGACTGTGGGCGGCGTCGTGTGTGCAGGTCATTTTACAAATGCTTGTTATGAATGAATCGAACATTTCTTGAAGTTGTAGTGACTTGAGTGTAAATGGTAGGTAGTAATGCTTACCGAGACTAAAAATAATGATGGACAAAACAAGAGCAACATTGAATCTGAAGTGTACGAAATAGTTCTTATAAACACATACCTACAGTTGCACAACATAACATCATGCCTGTAACTCCTGAAGGGTTAGGCAGATGTGTACCTATAGTACACCCATACTTCGCCAGTTATGTTGAAGTCCCATAAAATAGGGGCCATAAGTCTATTGCCACCAACCGGGCACAAATCCAGATTCTGGGCTGCTACTGAAATATTCCTTATAGAAAAAAAAACTCCATAATACTTTGCCGGGGAGTCGAATTATGCTCAGCAGGAGCGCTTTCAACCACTAGACCAACGAGGCATTCAGATCTAGACACACGGCAGCGTGTCAAGCCAAGTTCTATCAAAGAACTGGTAACGTTGACTTTGACTTTATATTATACTAGCTGCGCCCCGCGGTTTCACCCGCGTAAGTCTCGATCCCGTGGGAATATCGGGATAAAAAGTATCCTATGTGTTAATCCAGGTTATAAACTATCTGTTTGCCAAATTTCATCCAAATCCATTCAGCCGTTTTTGCGTGATTGAGTAACAAACACACATACTTTCAAATTTATAATATTAGTAGGATTACACGAACCATTTGGAGCCATATACATTACTGATAGGGAAATATAATGTCACCTACAGTGATAGATATTGCATGCACTGACCGATCCTAACATTCTTTAATTGCCCTATCTATTTGTCCCAGTGCAGGCCAGAGGTCAGGAACGAACATTAACGCCGGTAGCGCACCTCCGCCGCGAAATCATAGCAGCGAAACCGCAGTAGTTCAATTGTACTGACTCGCGTCATGTTCCTCTACGCGTATCCGATTCGTATACTACTTAACCTAATATTTTTGATTATTTCTCTTTTAGAGTTCAAAATCAAAATATTTTATTTCACATAAGCCTACATGGGCACTTATGAAACGTCAGAAGCGAGGTGCACGGTTCCAATTGGTCGTTTCCTATGAAGAAGAGCCGGCAAGAAATTCCACGGTAACTCTTTTAAAAAAATAATTGGCTTTTACAATATTTTCGAATTACAGTGTTAATAGTTATGGGAGGACAGTGTAAGCCTTTCAAAAAGTTTCAGGTAGGTTAGGCTAAACCTACAACGTTCTCACATTCACAAGGTGGAAAAGAATTTATAATATATAAGATAAATAAGATACTCAAAAAACCCAGTTCTCCACTTTTGATCTGGTGTTCATAGTTGGGACTGACCTCGCTGCGGGTAAAGCACAAAATACATTAATTTTCTACGTGTTATAACATTATTAATTTGTTAATTCTTACAATTAGGTTTACACAAAAAATATGCTCAGAAAATATTTGTATTATAAACAATAACAAAATATTATTAAATATGTAACATTTCAAGTTCTGAATACAGTAAAAGGATCGTGAAAGTTAATATAATCCCAAAGCAAACGTCTTGTGAAAATAATTAATATCGATTTCGAGACAGAGCGACTGTTCTGCTCAGCACTGGTGTGGCCCAAGTTATAAGAGCTAGCGGGTTTTACAGATTAAAATAATTACGAATAAACTGAAAGTTGTCAAAAATAAAATAAAAATAATTCATACCTAAATACGAGTACACTATTACGGAACACATTACAATGCGCAGAGCTATTGATCCTTCAGGATACAACTTTATTAATCTTGTTGGGTATCGATTTTGCTGGTAAAGTCGAAACAAAAACATTGATGTTTTTAAGTAACACACTTATTTGATCTTAGTATAAGATGAAGCCTGATACTAATAATGTTGTTTTTCACCCGCTTTTCGTGCTTTGTAAATGCTCGCCATTTTACTCTACTGTCGCTTAAATATAAGTTCCTACACTGTGTCTAGCCATATTCTTGATCTTAACCTAACAAGTCCTTATATGAAAAGCAAATGATTGATTTGACTTTGCTCTGGTTTTCAACTTATCAAGCATTGGTCTTCTGAAGTACACTTCTATCAAGTTGTGACGATAGTATATAGTCGTAACTTATAGCTAAAAATAACTCACAATCCGCTACTCTCTCATAAATGACGTCTCTCGTCAACGTCACAATTTCATTACCGCTGAGATCCACGTCACGTCACATCGCGTCACGTCAACTCGCGTCAGTTCCCGTCAGTTGTCACGCGGCCGTCACTTACCTGCCACCGGCGGTTTAGACAGTTCGTTAATTAGACGGTAACTTGATGTGTTACGTGTTTTTAGTTTGGATAATGTAGTTTTAGTTTCGTTGAGCTGTGTGTGAATGAAGAGTTGTGGGATGTGTGGGTTTTTTATCAGCTAGCTCTAGTAAGATAAGATATGGGTATTTTCGAAGCTGTACTTACTTACCCGCTTTTCTAGCTTGAAAGGGCTGCAAGGTAGGTGGGATCGGGGTAAGGAAGAAGGTTAGCATCAACAAGTTTGAAATAGTAAGTTTTCTTTACGTGGACCATTCAGTCGAATATGTCATAAGTCCCACCCAAGTTCTTTTGACCAAGCGTTTCTTTTCCCGGACTTTTCCCCCTTGTTACCTTCTCTACGTTATCAATCTATATACTTATGAAGCATTCCAAGCAACCTGCGCGAATTTGTAGTCTCTTAAAAGTTTCAGTCAGTTTATTGAGTAAGTCTAGGAAACACAGAATCCGCTGGGTTCCAACAACTCTGCAGTCTAACATACTCTCCGAAGGTCGACGATTGATGTCGGGATCTTGTATATATATCGATCGCGCGGTAAACTATAATTGCGCGATCCAGGATTTTGTATGACGTCAAGTCTTTGATACATAGTTCGCATGTGGCGATGTAGATGGCCGCCACACGTGCATGCTCTCTTGGCCTCTTCCACATCATACATCGAGTAAAATTATAAGCACACTGGTTGCGATTACAACGCACCTTACATATATAGTAGGAGGTACTACTTATTCTCAACAAAACAAGAGTCGGCAGGTTTCATCTCCATAACCTGCCCCAATCCTTGCTGAATAAAACCTTGGTTTGCAAGACCAGTATAGGCACTAACAATGTGCGTATTAACAGGTCTAGTCGTCCGCCTATTGTCACCGAACGTCGCAGGATCCTCACTCAATTGATTGTGACAATTTATTACACGCGTCGAGTTGACAAGTACGGCTGATATTTATTTATTGGTGACTCGATGTTTTTTAGATAGGTTTATATAGTTATTGTTGGACTGTTCTTTTGTAGTTAAGTAATTTAGATGAAGATTTTCATGGAATAGGTTATCCATGGGATGGGTTACCAGTTACCACTGACTTTAGGTATCAAGTTGCCAATGCTTTCTTTTATTTATATCTGTATTTTTTATGGTGTACATAATAAAGAGTATTCTATTATTTCAGCACCAACGAAATAGGGAGAAAAAACAGAAACTCTAACATAAATGTTTTCCACTAGGAAACTTCAAACCAATATATGGAATGAATGGTAGAAAAAGGGATGGTAGTACTTTATCAGTTAACTGTTAGAGGACTTACTCAATACTTACAACACTACACATCTCACACAATGATTTAGTAGGTAAACCCTACAAAAACATTATAATACAGGTACTCTCTATGATACACTTGTACTAGCACAAGACATTTAAAACACATCAAACGTCAAAGACTGCTTAAAATCTCAATCCACATCCAAACAGTGTAAACCCATCAATGTATCTGTCAATACACATGTTTACCCGGCCGCAGCTGAAGCGCTGCAAGTTATTAAAATAAAGCGCTTCTTTTTTCGCCACAAACTCCCGCAAACGCGTCCTGACTATTTTAGATTTGATTATATATTGTCGACTTTCCCGCGATTGGGAGCCGGTACAGATGTGACATTAGGTAGAATATCTATAGAGACTGTTGAGTAATTAAAATGTCAATATTGTTTTTGAAATAATCAACGATGTTTTAAATTCAATTTGCACTAGGGTTTCCGTGAGTGATAGTGGTTATAACACCAACCTACTTCTTCTCAGTAAGTTCTGCGTTCAATCTTACTGATTATATAACATTTTCACCTGCTTTTTAGACAGGCAATAACGAGTTATGTCCTACTTGCCACTGTTGCAATTCGTCACCAAAATGGTATTCCATAAGTCTCGACTCGTCATAAAAAAACAAATGAATGTTTATTTAATATTTCCGATTCGTCATCATTAGAAAGGGTGACAGTATTCCACATTGGGCACCCGTTTAAATGGCACCTTAGCAAATGGTATCTGAGGTATTCCACATACGGCACCTATCGATGGAGTCACGTAAAACACATCGCTAACGGAGATTTTTTTGTTTTGCAAGATTTGTCTACTTTAACTACAATCAACTGTTTTGACCAGATTCATGGCACGGTGCATGATTCAGGTTTATAATCAGCCTGTTCTTCATCAACATATCCAGAAGAAAGATGAAATGGAACCCATCAACACTATTGACATACAAGCTGTTCAAATCACCTTCCATGTACAAAGTATTTCTTCCAAATTTTTTGAAGCCCTATGATTCTTTCCCCTCCTTTTTGGACTGTTGCTTGGGTAGATAAAGGAGGAGCTCGTGGCTAAGTAATAACAGCGGCAAGGGTCGATCCATCCATCCGTCCATCAGGTTTAGCTACGCTTGCCGGGGTTGGTCCGAGGATGGGTGACCATCTTTACATACCGAGACTCCTCCGTGCCTCGGAAAGCACGTTAAGCCGTTGGACCCAGCTGTCATTTGTAGATCTTTGACAGTTGTTAAGGATCCTCAGAAGCCCGAAAGTCTGACAACCAGTCTTACCAAGGGGTATCGTGTTACCCAGTAACTGGGTTGTGGAGGTCTGATAGGCAATCGCTCTATGTAAAATACTGGTATTCAGCTGCATCCGGTTAGACTGGAAGCTGACCCCAACATAGTTGGGAAAAGGCTAGGCAGATTGATTGATTTTGGTTAGGTAAATAAAAACAATCCCAAACCATTCAAAAACAAATAAAATCCCATCTTCACTCCTACTCTGTGTCCAATGTTTGTGAGACGTAGTAGAGGTAGTGGAAGGAGCGGGGAGGGGAAGGGGGGGAACGCACAGATGCGCCCGCGCAGTCGCCGCTGTGACGAGCCTTGACAGACATAAATCAATTGTCAAAGCATCGGCGGTAATCTTCAGTAATGGCGGGTAGACTTCTGTGGATACGACTGTTCGTATTATATTTGGCTTTTTGTTGATGTATAGCAGTAAGGAAAATATTGATGGAGTATTAACACTGTAATTATTTTCTAAAATATTGTAAAAGCCAATTATTTTTAAATGAGTAACCGTGGAGTTTCTTGCCGGCTCTTCTCCAAAGGAAACGACCAATTGGAACCGTGCACCTAGCTTCTGACGTTTCATAAGTGCCCATGTAGGCTTATATGAAATAAAATGTTTTGACTTTGATTTTGATTAAAAGGAAACAGACTGTGGGATTCCCCTGTGCAGTCTTATTACTTCTAACACGTAGCATTGACAGCTTAGTTCTTCATCTTCTTTTCGTGTGGTAAGTAACTAACTTAGGTAAAAATTTACTAGCTGATATGACCAGAAAACTTACATTTCATGGCGCAAAGAAATTAATATTATCAATTTAACAGTAAAAACACTTTAAATCATAACACTCTTCTGTAGAAGAAGATTAGATTAACTCGATACCTTCAGACACCGCTTCATAAACACCCATGCAAGCATCCGTGACGGTCTGGACAATTCTAACTGATATTATAAATGCGAAAATGAGTTTTTTTGTTACGCTTTCACGCTAAAACGACAGAACGGATTTGGGTAAAATTTGGCACATGGGTAGACCACGACCTGGAGAAGGCTATAGGATATGAGCTTTTCATCCTGGATCGCAGAAGAAGTCGCGGGCCGCAGTACTCATTGCAGTCCAAAATCCATAGTGTGACCTTGTTAATAAAGACATGATCATTGTGGACCATGTCAGGCATATCACACTAGAGGAGAGGAAGAGGGCTATCATTTGAAGGTATTGATGTAGAAACAGTCATGCAATCCACGACCTTTTCTTCCACACCACATCCACCCTAAACCAACGCTATCAAAGGGCAACGAGCACAGCTTAATAAGTCCAAATGGCGGCGGCGACAACAGAAACGTGTTGTATCATGTCTCGGCCGTGGGAGTGTGGGAGCCATCGATTGGCTCGAGTGCTGTCATCTGTTTGATTGGTTCTTATGACGGTTGCTTTAGTTTTAACATGACTTCATGAATAGTATATGTTTGTAAGATAAGACATCATCATCTGCTTCGCCTTTTCCCAACTATGAAATGAAATGAAATTGTTTATTCTGTAAATAGGATATTGGAATCACTTTTACACGTCATATTAAAAAATATTAAAAATAAGCTAGATGAGGTTGGCGTTTCCTATCTGACTACTCTGAGAAGAAAGGCCGAAACAGACTCAGAGGTCACAGTCTCTTTTAAAGTCCAGACATAATCTTGGTTAGGCTATATGAGGACCATGTAGATTAGAGGCTGAAATGCCCTTTGGAGGAAAGAGCCACACAGATTTGAGTGGACCTGTCCAGTCAGTGCAAGCATTTTTCAGTAACAGTGGAGCTCAACTCAGAACTTAGGAGCTCAACGACTCGAGGAACAATACCAAAGAAAGGACATTTGGGTAGGCCGCATAAAGTTCTCAAATTGCCAGACCATCGATAAAAAACTGAGAACGAAAAAATACAAGAATATAAACAAAATAAAAAATCCACATTGTCCTCACATTCACTATAATACAATACTTACATAGTAATCATGTCATTTTGTATATAATATTCAATAATGTCAATTTGTATATAAAACTGGTATTTCGATGATTTTCCATAATATTCAAAATGTCACAATGCTTAGAATTATGTTGGGGTCGGCTTCCATTCTAACGGGATGCAGCTGAATACCAGTATTTTACATGAAACGACTGCCTATCTGACCTCTACGACCCAGTAACTGGGTAATACGATACCCCTTGGCAAGACTGGTTGTAAAAAAAAAGCGGAAAATAAAATAAAAAAATCAAAAAACCGGGCTGCAAAATAAATAACTATCAATGTCTCCCCTATTTTCAAACAAAACGCGAACAGTACGGCCCACTACAAACTACAGTTAACTTCAATATTCAGCTCTCAAATTATAGGGAATTGTATGCAAAATAGATCATAACAGTACAATTACCGTCAGTAATCTGTCATTACTGGAGGCCATTATCTAAATAAATAGGCAGCCTATCTGTTTTGTGATATTGACGTCAATAGCTAATGTTATAACTAGCATTTACCTCCCCTTAGTTGAACTAAGTAATACATGCAATAATATGAAGGGATACTGTTTGCTTTTGTGGGAATTAGCAGCTGATTATTTACTTTGATTTTACATAAGGAGCTCGTGGCTAAGTAATAACAGCCGCACGGGTCGATCCATCAGGTTAAGCTACGCTTGCCTGGGTTGGTCCGTGGATGGGTGACCATCTTTACATACCGAGACTGCTCTGTGGCTCGAAAAGCATGTTAAGCCGTTGGTCCCGGCCGTCATTCCCGGATATTTGACTGTCGTTACGGGTTGTCAGAAGCCCGAAAGTCTGAACACCAGTCTTACCAAAGGGTATCGTATTACCCAGTTACTGGGTTGTGGAGACCAGATAGGCAGTCGCTCCATGAAAATACTGGTAGGTATTCAGGTGCATCCGGTTAGACTGGAAGCTGACTGCAACATAGTTGGGAAAATTATTTGATGCCCGAGCTCTTCCCCTTTTTATAATTTCGTTATATAATTGGTACATACTAGGTATACATATTTCTTTCTAAGTATAATTATTTAAGTTCCTAGAATTTGTATATTAAATTAAGTATGTTGAGAAAAGGCTAGGCAGATTGATTGATGGATTATTATGAAATGGGAACTTTGTTTATCGCTATGGAATCTAGTCACAATCTGTGTTGGATGACTGACTATTGCAAAGATTTTAATCGTAGATTCGCCTGCCGTGTCAAACGGTCGCGTTTCTGTTTCGTTTTCGTGACACACACAATATCGCAGAGACTTGACTAGATTTTCATGGAAACGCCATTGTTATTTTGTGAGCTAACTCTTCTCAGCTTTTTCGTGCGACTTAGTACGGTGAGGGCATATCTAATGATTTAAATCTTTTGACTGTTGTAATACCTAGCATTGTATCTACTTACCCTTTCTCCTGGCCTTAAAAATATCACAAAAGAATTTGTTTTTGAGACGCTCAAAATCAGGTAACCAAGTTAACTCTCTTCAAAAATAAATCTGCTGTTCCCTACATTTATGTTCGCATAGCTCGTCAAAATGTAGGGAACAGCTGATTTTTTTTGCGACTTCAGAGTTTGTCCCGTAGTGAAAGTTTTTCATATTGATGAGTACAATGAACCCTTAAAATATTTCGTGTATGAAAAGATACACCTTATATAGGTAGGTGTACTTGTCTGGTATGGTATGGTGGTATTACTTGGACCCAGTAGTTTACGTCCGTTAAAAATGCAGATGTAGGGGCACTTAGTACTCTCCAGCTAGTGGGCCATGGTCTGGTCGAGAGCACCGCATTCCCACTGGAAGTCGGACGGATCCTTATTCTCCCATTTTTCCAAATTGTATATGCAGCGGTCTACTTGGTTGCGCAATCAGTATCTAGGAAATTGACAGACTGATTTACTTTTTGATTGAGAGTGTTTTACTCATAGATCCACTACAACAACATACAATATAAAATCGCGCCTTGTTTCTCAAAGGCAACCCCACATTTCATCAGTTATGTTGGCCTCTTTGGTCTAGTGGTCACAAGCGCTACTGCTGAGCTCAAGGTCCTGGGTTGGATTCCCAGGTCGGACAAAGTGTTATTGGATTTTTCTATCTGGAATTTCTCAATAGCAGCACGAAGCCTGGATTTATGCCCGGTTGATGACAAATAGACTCGCCCCCTTTTACATGGAACTTCAAACATAACTGGCGAAATGTGGGTGTAGGTACTACAGGTACACCTCTGCCCAACCCTTCGGGGAACCAAGGCGTGATTTTATATTATTTTCTCCAAAAAAACCCAGAAAAAAGTAAACAAAAACATCAGTTAAGCACACTTCACTATTACAGCCCACAGCACATGCATCACTATAAACTCCAAGGGACACAGGTAATGTAAAACTTACGGCCGACTCATTAACAAAGCACTTAATCGATTGGCGCCATTTAACCTCAATTTGAACCTTATTCCGTTGTGATAAGGGTGAAGGGTTGTTTGAAACGCGACCCCTGAAATATGAGTGGTGGCGTCATGGCTACAGTGATTGATGGGTGCTGACTGACGTGTGCACGAAGTGGGGTGTGGTGGGGGGTGGGGCGAGGCATGAGCGGTAGCGGGTGGAGGCTATACCTATTGTATGGAATTTCTATATTAGGTTGGTGTCAAGTGCGGTGGTGCTGTATGAAAAATGGTGAGAAACAGTTAATGTTCTTACATTATTGATTAGTTATCGATGCATTCTTTAGTCATGTACAGGAAGCTGTTGCTTCGATAATAGTAAAATAGTTTATACAGAAGAGTATAATTACTCTTACATTACTCTAGTTTATAATACCTATTGAAAAGATCTTTAAAGAGAGACAGCTTAAAAGAGAGCAGTACTAGAGCGTCCTCAAAAATACCTCAGAACTCAGCAACTGTGCGTCCATTTAGCTACAGTTAGTGCAAATAGCAATCAGATTAAAGACAGATAAGTTTTTTTCGCACTGAATTTGTTTCCTCCCTGTTAATAGGTAAAAAACCAATTCGCAAAGAGACGACATTCTCCTTTTCGTCAACTTTTTATCAAGGGGACATCAGAGGCACTAGACAAAGTGGCATTCTATCAGCGCTAAAGATGATGGAAAAGGCAAAAATGTATAGAACTGACATATGCTATCGAAAAGCTTATGTCAATCTTGTTGAAAGTCGTTGTAGAAATACGAAACGCTTTCGAAGCGATTGTCACTTGTCTAGGCCCTCAGTTTATAACTTATACCATTCTGTATCGGGGTTTGCTCGGTACACATAAGCATGGCTATTATAGTTTTGACCTGGACTCTTTTAGTTTCAATTTTCAACATATTGATTAAATACGATGGGTATCAACGAATGTGCCTGGCTTTTTCGGTAAGTATTCGATCTATCTGATTGATTTGATTACAGTTTTTTATTTATTTATAGAGGTTTTATTTTAACGGAGACTCCACGGAGACTAGCCTTCGGCGCGGGAGATATTATTGCACAAGTGTGTGCGCAGACACAGGTGCACTCTCTCTTCCTTCACTCTCATAGTCCGATGGGAGCGCAATCCGACATGACCGGAGAGAGATCAGGCGCAGGAGCAACGGGTTAACGTGCTTTCCGAGGCACGGAGGTATCACACCGCCAACTTCAAAAACTCCAAACCAAACTCAAATTTTGTGGGTAGTGAGTATTTGAAGGCTAATAAATGATAGTCTATGTAATTTATTAAATATCTATAGTTTACGAAGGCAAAGTCATTTTTAAATTGCTCATCTAGACTGGGTTAGTTAGCTATATCCCTGCTAGGTAATAAGCTAGAAAGTTATTGAAATTCTTATCCTTGTCTTGGGCTCCTGTTCTTGATAATTATAATATTATATTTCCATTACTAAAATACTTCTGAAATATTATCACTTCCTCACTGTATGTTTTAAAGATTTCGATTTTTTTGGTTATTAATCTATGTTTTGTACTTTCACATAACACACACACACACTATGGAATCAGAGATGCGAAGGCCTAGACAAGTGAAAATCGCTTCAAAAGCTTTTCGTATTTCTACAACGACTTTCAACAGGATTGACATGAGCTTTTCGATAGTATAATTATGTCAGTCCTATACATTTTTGCCTTTTCCATCATCGTTTTCGCTGATAGAATGTCACTTTGTCTAGGGCCTCTTTAAAGATAAATAAATAAAGATAGAAAGAAGAAAATAATAGAGGTAAATAAATAAATAACAATTTATCTTTTTGTTTTTACTCTGTGAATATAATTATTTCACGTTCAAAATACGACCCCATCTACCTACACAACACTTTACATTACATTAAACAAAATATTGCCGGCATAATGAACAGAAATCAATAATTCCAACACAAACCAGCGGAAACTCGAAAGTGAAATAGCGTCGAGATAACGTCAACTGTCGATCGGCTGTCAATCAGCACAGTGTGCGCAAACGCGTGCGCGCAGACAAAAAGATTTTATCAATTATTATTATGTGATTCATCGGAGGCAGGGTTCGGTTGAAAAACTGTGATGGAATAATTTTGTAAGATGTTTTTATTCGTTTAAACTTAGAGTATGGAGTGGAGTTGAGTAAGATAGGATTAGTACTTTGTGTGAGAAACATGAGGAAAAAGAATAAAAGTTTTTTTTTATGACTTTTTACAGTGTTGCCACTTGAATGTCTCTTGTACTACTACTTCTACTCAAATCTAGATTAAACTGTTTAAGGGAAAAACGCACGAGAATCGAACGAGGCAGCGACCCGTAGCGTTTTATCCGATGACTGCCGATGGCTATATTTATATAGTTATTTATTTATATTATAGTTTTTGGTTGCTTTTTAATATTATGTATTTTCCTTCCCTGCATGTCGTTTATTAGGGTATGTTATGATATGATAAGGACCGCACGCATCAAATTTTCGGCTGATTTGGCAATATTTTTCAGTGCTGCATCAATGTGTTCTAATGTGCGAATAAACTTAAATTGGCATTTATGGTCTTATCCCAAATAGTCATTAATTCATTCCAAGCCAAATCTGCTTGAACACGTCAAAAAAAATCCACCAAATCTACTACATTACATCCTGATTCTATATTTCGCGACACGCAAAGTATGTCAGCTCATAATTAGCTGCATACGACAGAACTAAAATAATCGTAGACACAAGCGACACAAGCGAATGGTTTGGTCGATCGTCGCTTAATCATCGCCGTGACAATTCGAGCGTTACTTGACAGCTGATGTTTCCTTTCCGCGCGCTCTTTTTGTGATATATATGATCGATAAATATCAATAGACTGCTTCGTTGGTCTAGTGCTTGTAAGCGCTTTTGTTCGGGTGGGTTCGATTCCCAGATCTGGCAAAGTGTTATAGCAAAGATCTAACTGAAGGAAAACACGGAAAAATAAGGACGGAATCTTAAATACAGGGTTGTATTCGAACGGGATTCATCAAAGGAAGAAGTGGGAGGAATGGCGAAGCAAACTAACGCTTAAAAGTTCTTTTATTAATAACTCACTAAAACCTAAAGCAGAAACAATTTGTAGATAAGTTTGACAAATAACTTTATCTTCTTACTTTCAAGCTACCTATTTTAATTTTATTGGTATTGGTCGAGTTGGTTTCAGTGGTAAATAATAAGTGGTTTTAGTAATAAGTTACTAACACTCACAAAATATTATCATAGAGATTGTCAAAATTATTTTGTTAAATTAATTTTTTGCAAAGTACTATGTTCACAAATAGATTGATTGACAAATATGACAAAAGTAAATTTCAAAAGATTAATAATTAATAGTCCTCTTGGGAGAAAGTACGAATTTAATTTAAAATATTGCACTCTATACTAAAAATAATACAAGCTTCTCCGCTCGGTCGAAAATACCCGACCTACGAGGTACCATTTCATGCAACCCGTCAACGTCAACGTGGATTGATAGACGGGAATATATCTAGAGCGGGTCTTGCGAGCCCCCCCTGCCTACCCCCCCGCGGAAGTGTGCGTCCGTCCGTCATCCGTCATCGTCAAATGTGTGCACAGTGCGCCGTACTCGCGGAGTCTGGACAAAGGGGTAATTCGCAGGTGTTTGTTTTTTTTTTTTTGTGGGGCTTTTCAGTAACGGATTAAATGACTTTTAGTTTGAAAATGAGAAGTTTATTGTAAGTTTTATTTCATATTTATTTGTTTTTACTAAACTGGATGTTTATTTAACTCAACATAGTTATTATTTCTATGCTCAGGATATTATAGTAGCAAACCACTTATTATTATTAATTAGTTTCCCAAATTGTTTAACGTAAACTAATGTGCAATTTATGAGAGGAAAACCCTTGTTCACAAGTATTAAAATATTCTTCTGACGTAGAACCAGCTTTGATCAATACTAACTAGAGGTCTACGTAATCGCTGAGAAGACATTTATATGAACACGTCTTTTAATTTTTCTATCATTCTACGAGACCGTTAACTTTTCAACACTTTGCCTGTGCTTGTTATTTAAACACTCGCGAATCCGTGAACCGATAGTTATAAAGCCGTTATTTTTATAAACTGCCATCTTTATTTATGTCATAAATCCCGCCAATCACGGCAATTATTTATAGCGTCTACGGAAAACATGAATGAAAGTAATTTGTTAGTCAACACACAAAAACTTTTTTTTCTATAATTCTATAGAATACTCCCTATATTCAAAAAGTTGCTACCCAAAAAATGTATGGCACTAAATCGCATAATTTGATTAACGAGCGTGTCAAATGCACGCATTTTTTTTTGTCCAGCGTCTTTGTGGATGCACGTTTGGCGCAGTGTGCAGGCGATAATGGACACATGTCCCGTCATCCATCAGTGCCGACAGATGCCGCAGAGTGGACGGCATTTGTTTCGACAAGAGTTATAGGTGGAGTGCGCTCCATTTCAATATAGTTTTAGTTTAGTAATCGATACCTTTTAGTTTTGCCGGTGAGGTGAGTTTTATATTGAAAAGGTGAAGGGATGACATTTTTTGGTGAAATGTTTTTGCTATTTGCTGGTGGAATTCTTATTTTTGTAAGACTAAATTCAAAAAGGTTAACTTTTATTTTTGAATTCAATTTTCAATTTAGCTGCCAATAAAATTTACCTATGACCTTGTGAAGGCCGCAGGAATACGCTGGATGCGGGAAGCATATAACCGGTCGAAGTGGCGGTGCTTGGCTTATGTCCAGCAGTGGACGTCTTTCGGTTGAAACGATGATGATGATGATGAAATATTAAAATGTCAAAATAGATTCTAGGATGCTTAAAAATATGAATGTTGTCGCTTAAACTGATACAATTAAAAACCCTAGAGCTCTACTTCAATCCCATAAATACACTAGGTCTATAATTACAATGACAAAATACTTTAATAAAATAACAGTCACGCAATCACCTAACATCAATTATAATACTCTCATCTGGAACTACTAAATATCAGGAGCGACGTATTTATTTAACATTACAATTATTTCACGTCCAAAATAATGTTTCAATAAATAAACGAATTTATAACGCCTACATAACATTTGAAATATTAACAATGATATTATTTTGTCCAGAATAAACAAACGTTAGCACACTATGCGAGGTAATTAATTTATTTGCATGTTATGAATGGAATATTATTTATATTTTTGATGGCTTACACTCCCTTTTTGGATCTATGTGGTGATATTATGACGCATAATTTTATTATCATATTAGTCAACTACAACAGAGACATTAGAGACTAAATCTAAAATTTATGCATTATTCACTAATCATCATCTGCCATCATCTGCCTAGCCTTTTCCCAATAATGTTGAGGTCGGCTTCCAGTCTAACCGGATGCAGCTGAATACCAGTATTTTACATGGAGCGACTGCCTATCTGACCTCCACAACCCAGTTACTGGGTAACACGATACCCATTGGTAAGACTGGTTGTCAGACTTCCGGGCTTCTGACGACCTGTAACAAATGTCAAAGATCTACAAATGACAGCCGGGACCAACGTCTTAACGTGCTTTCCGAGGCACGCAGGAGTCTCGGTATGTAAAGATGGTCACCAATCCACGGACCAACCCCGGCAAGCGTAGCTTAACCTGATGGATTGACCCGTGCGGCTGTTATTAGTTAGCCACGAGCTCTTTCTTTATTTACCTAACTAACAGTCGACCCGTGCGGCTGTTGTTACTACCACCCACGAGCTCCTCCAAGCATTATTCACTAATCATATGGGTTTATTTATAAACGTTGTTTAAAGTTAAGTATCTATGATAAGCATAATCAGCCTATAATGTTCCCACTGCTGGGATACAGCACAGACCTCCTCGCTGTGAGAGGGAGTGGGCCGTAATCCACTACGCGGACCCAGTGCGAGTTGGTAGATGAGTATGGTATCGACGTTTAAACGTCAAAAATGTCTGTCTTAACTAATAGCAACGTTAATAAATAAAGGGTTTAATTTACAGAACTTAACCTAAACACTTAAACTGAATCTTTGGTCTTAACCACAATATTAGCATTACCTTGTGTCTTAGCTTTTGAGTGCTGCTAAAAAAGGGTTCTTCGAATTCTCACCCCCTTTGGCGATTCAAGGTCATTCGATTTAAATAGCGGGCAAAGGGTTATAATGTTTACAAGGCCATAGTTTAACTTTAAACTTCATCAATGCTGTTTAGGCTTAAACGCCAATTAGATCGAATGTTGAGTAGATCCAAAACTTTGCAATTAATTTAGGTAATAGAAAGAAGTAGACTGGACGGTTGTGGTTGGACTTACTTTTGAGATAAAGATGAATATTACAACAATAAAACTTATAAAAAACTTTAGTATTTCATTCTAAACCGAAAAGTCGAGAGCAAATGTTCTCCCCGAGAATGTCGGTTAAGGTCAAAAAGCCTTTGGGGTGAAAGTAGGGTATTATGGTCGAGCGAACGAAATTAGATGCATAGTGCCAATTAGGTACTAAAATAATAAGTAGTGTGTAACCAACCATGTGTGTAACCTAAGATAAAAATCATTAATTAGTTAAGTAATATAAATGAATAGGTACTAAGGTACTAAGGCTTCACTTTTTCTTTAAAAAATAAAAGATTTAAGGCTCATACAGACTAACGCGACTTGTCGCGCGACGCAACACCGGTACCTAATTGTTTTACCGTTAAGTTTTCTGTAGTGTTTTGTTAAAGTAGCGTCGCGCCTGTTTGCAGGAACCTTTAAGTTTATTCTTTAAAAGAAAGCTAATAACAATTTGTCATGGATAAACTGAAATAATTTGCAATTCTAATAATTATGGGGAAATGATAATCTTATTTGAATTGTACCTAGGTATTGTAGCCACCTAATGTAGTCATTCTTATTTATGTAGCAATATATTTTCTAAATCAATATTTATGAAGCTACTAAGTCTTATAGAAACACCTGGTGTCGCCACTTACTTCATTCGTATCCATTTCCTTTGAGTTTTCATTGAGCGAAATAATTGAAGAACATAAAAAAAACATTTTGTTTATACCCAGGACACCCACCTGACCCAACCAAAAGAATGGAAAAAAATTGGCCAAGTGCGAGTCCGACTCGCACACGAAGGGTTCCAACCACCGTAAAATATTTAACACTACGTTGTGATTTCCACTGTCTACCTATTGCGGTTCATGAGGTACAGCCTGCTGACAGACAGACTGATGGACAGCGGAGGCTTAGTAATAGGGTTCCGTTGGGTACGGAACCCAAAACCCTAAAAACCCAAAAAAAAGTTCGTTGTTAATTCAGGATCCAGATATCAAGAGAGCAGTGGTGGCCCAGTGGTAACGGCCACGACTTACGAGTTGTAGGTCGTAGGTTCGAACCCTGACAGGCGCTTTACTTTGTGTAAATTATTTCATCGCCACTGCTCTCAAAACGGTGAAGGAAAACATCGTGAGGAAACCGGCATGTCCTAGAACCAAAAATTCGAAGACATGTGACATCTACCAACCCGCACTGGGCCCGCGTGGTGGATTACAGCCCGCTCCCTCTCACAGAGAGGAGGCCTGTGTCCCAGCAGTGGGAACATTATAGGCTGATTATGCTATATCCAGAGATCCACGAATCAAGCAACCTTCACCTCATAAAATTAAAAAAAAGTAAAAAACAAAGTCCTTGTGTACCTTTTTTTTTTTTAGTGCGAAAAGTTTAAATAAATAAAGTCTTTTATAGATACCAAAGAATTAAAAATGTCTTGACAATACTGAATTTAGATTTTATTACGAATCCCATGTAAACTCATCAAAACCATGGAAATCTTTCAAGAAAACATTTAACATTCAAGAAACTCAGACAAATGACAATGGCGCTTCTACATCAATATAATTATCATACCTATTACCTACGGCCAAATACTTAATTACAAGAATAAATTTTAAAACAAACACATTCAACTGTATCAATATAATACCTACACAACTAAAATGCACTATTTCGTAATAAATTAATATTTCTTGTAAATCAAGAACCTACTAAAACTACCTACATTTTAATGTAAAAAGAATATTTCTAAGGTCTCAAAGACCTTAGAGATCTCTTAAAAAGAAACTCTAAAGTCAAGAAAAACCATCTGTTTTTGCTAACCGAGCTTAACCCCACCACCGCGAACGCTGAGACAAATGACGGGGGGCGCTCCCACATCAATCTACTTATTACGGCCGACCTGAAGTAAATCATTTATTGTGCGATCTAAATCTCGCTATTTACTCAACGATGGGTCATAGAGAACCATCAGTCAGGTGATACTGACTCTTTTGTGGGTCATTGTTTATCGCGTTTTTGTGCCAAAGTAAATGGGAGTGAAAAGTGAAATGAAATTGGCACTTTGGAAGGATGTATGTGGTGGGATGCTGATAAGTGTTTTGGGTTCAGAAGTTTTGGAAGTTCTAGTTCATAAAGTGATCATTAGGAATAGTAAGTAATAACTTTATCTTAAAGTGAGTTTAGTAGATTAGACGTGCGAATGTTTATTCTATACTGAGGCCCTAGACAAAGTGAAATTCTATCAGCGATAACGACGATGGAAAAGGCAAAAAGCTAGCGAAAAGCTTATGTCAATCCTATTGAAAGTCGTTGTAGAAATACGAAACGCTTTCGAAGCGATTGTTACTTGTCTAGGCCCTCTGTTCTATCAAAGTCTCTTTTTCAAAACGGACATAGAACGTGCTTTTGTTTTTCTATATTTAAATACAAAATAATCGAGAAAACTCTTACTCTGGCTCTGGTTCTATGTTTAAATTAAGTCCTAAAATCCCCAAAATAGGTTAATAACACCGGCCTAGGTAATGATCCCAGCTATCTAGACCAGACAGCGGAAGCACAGCCACAGCTACAGCTTCGTCGTATAACAAAAAGTGTTATGTTGCAACGGCTGATATCGGCTTGGCGGATAAATATAATGCACTCTGTTTATCTTTAACTATGAAATAATAAGTACTGAACACACTTTTCTAATTCAACATTAAAAATGAAAACATATCTCATAAGCGATGTACGTGTATTCAAGTGATAAACGACTAATACGACGTCCAGCATTTGTTGATGGAGTATGTCCGGTCCCACTTCAATGTAGAGCACTTGATTACTTTTATGTCTCAACAAATTACGCGCAGGAATGTTTCATGATATTTCAACTGGCAAGAAAAAACAGATATTAAATGTGAACTGAATTGATTGAATCAACGGCTGTTAAAATAATACTGGATCACATTATCTTAATTACTCGTTAAAGTAAAACGAGGTCCCCCATCACTTTTGAGATTAGGTTTTTTCTATCATTCAAATGATTTGTATATCACAGACAGCCCACAGATGTTCAATCACCATTCATTTCAATAAAAATCATAACCCAAACACAGTGTAACGATTGTATTAGTGATCCTTTTTTTTCGAAAGACCCTAAAGCCGATCGTAAATAACAGTGGAAATAATTAAACATTCTCGACAACTATCCCGCCATCACAATAAATAAGCGAATTTACTGTCCAGAAACAACTATAATTAAAAGCCAGGAAAAAAAATAAACACAGTATTATTTCATTCGATGCCATAAAAAGATGATAAACAGCGTATAAATCATGCTATCCATCTCGCGACTGCGGGGCTCGTAAATCGTGGGCAATGGTACCCCGGTGTACCCCCGCACCCCACCGGCGGGCGGGGGGTTGTATTCATTAATTTGATGATATAAAACAAAATGTCATTTTAATTAGTCACCATTATTAGACGTACAATGACAGACAGCGGTCTGAGGGGCCGGGGGACGTTTGTCTTGTTTGGGGTTGGGTCGTTGGGGCAGACGGGGATGTATTGTAAACTAGGTGTGGCGGCGACGCTTCAGTGTAAATTTCAGTGATATGGCTTCCTAAAGTTCAGACTTTGAAAAGTCTACTGATTATGTAGAAAACCAATCACTGAAACACAGAGTGTGACTTTATTAGCAACAGCTATAAACATTTTCATTAATCGCAAACTCTAAATACAATAAATTGTTATGTACTTCTTGAAAATGACAAAAACAAGTGTTACTGTCATTACAGACATTTATTTTGTCTACAACTGTAATTCTACATAGACAACACGTCAAATAATTAGACGGTCAGCTACAATAATAAAATATTTTCTCTTATAGGACCCCGTTCCCGCCCGCGATACCACCCCGTATATTTCCTTTACCTGTAGCGACGAATACTCGCCTTCGAGGGTTTGACTGACGGCCCGTCTGTCACAGTTCTCCCTCAACCATCTCCCTTACCAACCCATCCATTACGGCTTTACTTCGCAACCTTCCACTCAGCCGCCTTTTGACCCGTCAATGGATGATACAAATTGTAAGTCGTCGATGTATTTGAGGTCGTGGTAAGGGATGTGCGTAAACTGCGATGAATGACGTAATTTGGGTGATAAAGACGAGGTTTCTTGGAGTTAAGACGTCTCGCTGAGTGATTTCGGGGCCCGACAGATTTAGTAGTGGTTAGTCAAACGTGTTTTATGACTGGCTAATTGGTGATTTTTGGGCTGGTTTTTGAATCTATGGGTGGTTTTTCCCTTTTTGAAAATTTATCGATGTTAAGTGAAACTTTACTAAAAGTGCAACTCAAATGCAATCAATATGGACTAATTAATTTACATAGTCAGACAATGCATTAAATTAAAATCCTTTTAAAAATAAAGCTTCATTAGCTTCATAAGCTTTAATTTGACTTAAGGAAATGACCTCGTATGTTGCGTATGAGACGTTGAGAGAATATGCATAATATAATACAGTGAACGTTGTGAATATGTACTACCTTTTGAGAATTGCACAGATCAGGAAAAGTGATCTTTTTCCATAGTTTTGGAGCCCAAAAGACACTAAAATATTGGAACGTTGCTACCTCAGACCAAATTAAAAACCAACACAGAGCGCTGCGAACAACTGAGGCATGCCAGAACTACAACTCCGCTCTGTGCATACACGCTCACATGCACACATTTACAATCAAACTACACCTCACTAAGTGCACACACATGTTTACGAAACCGGCCTCACGTCACTGTTGGCAGCGCTCTCTTGGTTTTTTTCACGGATATCTGGTAGTTTTTTTATTTGGTCTGAGGTTGCTACCATACTAGTTTATGAAACGGAGCAATAATGTTTTCTGCAGTTTAACTTCAATATTTAGAGTGTTCTGTTGAGTTTCTGTATTTTTCATTATCTCCATGCCATTTTCAGAATATCTAGCCTTATACCAACTTGGAGTAGGCTACAAGCCAAGCTAGATGTAGCTGAAAACCATTATTTTACAAAGAGCGACTGCCTATCTCACCTTCTCAAGCCTGTTACTGGGATGTACTGATAGACTAAGAGTATTCACGAATATGAAAGATACTTACATAATATATCGTTGATACTTGACGTTACCGTTGAAGTTGATAGTGTTTCGGCCATAAGGCGCAAGACATGCGCATCTTTGCTACGTCGTGTTCGCGCCAGCCCCAACAACATTCTTAGAGCGTTGGCTGATAGGTGGGACTCTCCGATCTTGGGGCGGTGGATACGACTGCATGCAGTAAAGTAGACATTCCCCAGGATCGACGTGCCTCACGCAGCTTAGATTATAATGTTACTAACACTAGTTTCATAAGTTTACATTGTTACTAACAAGTATGGAAGTGATTCTGAACAAAATGTTTATTTATTATACCTACACTCCCACATGGGTTTATACTGAAACTACAGGACACTTTTTTTTTTGTTTTTTTTGGTTGGAAATCATCATATTTTAATGACTTCTCCTGCTCTGGGCCGAGCGGAAGGGCGTGTCAGACTACTGACTAAAACCCACCCGTGTTCCTTCAGTTGCCTGTTGCCAACGTCCCGGTATCCCTTTCGGATATTCCCGCAACCCTGGCAGGCAAAACTACAGGATCTTGACGTTACTCCTTCTGCTCGTCGACGTTCATACATCGTAGAATATTAGTTTTCTTTACTTCAATTTGATGATTTATGTCACTTGCTGCTGCAGTCAGAGATGTCATTAAATAATAATCAATCAATTGAATGAATTGTCAAGCACATGTTAAGGCATACGTCAACAAAATTGAAATGTTCTCAATCTGTCATATTTTTGATCGACAGCCTTCCAATTTATACTTGTCTTGTGAATTACAGTTAATGATTGTTTATTTTTAATGACGTCTCTGAGTGCGGCAGTTTGGCACTTCGCGTTTAGTTGCTTTAAAGGACTAGTATCTAAAAAAAAAGCCCATTTTTTCCTATGCGTAAATAATAGCTTCCTCTATTTTATTAACGACAATTATGTTCTTATTTTGTACCATATTTTATCTCCATACAGATTTGGTTAATTTATTAAACTAATCGTGCGTTCACTATAACTTGGCCCGTGTCGCTATTGGTAGCTCTGAATTTTGCAGTCTTATTTTCAATACTAATAGAGCTCAAAATGGCGACTGACAGAATATTGCTACCTAATATTATAATAAATTCAATGCTTCCAATCGCTTCACGGGTACCGTTTTAATGAACGCATTGTAATTATTAATGCATTTCTTCTGATTGATTTTCATTTCATCTCATACTTACGCAAGTTTAACTTACTTATACTTAGGTATCCAGTCTGTTTTGTAGTGGATTTTCTCGGTTCAGATGATGATAACCAAATAATGTCTTTCAGGTTCTAGAAAACTCCGGAATGTCCAAGTTCACTGCAGCCTTCATTTTGGAGACATCCAAAATGAAAATACACGTACAATACAATGGTATGAGATACACGTGCGGATTGTGTCAATATGTTATATATTTTTTATTGATGTTATTGGTTTTTATAAGGTATTTAGGCGACACCTTGTGACAGTTATGTCAATATTAGGTCCATCCATCGGATTATAATGTTAAAGCAATTTTTTTTTAAGTTCTTTCTTGCACATTGCCTGAATGATGAATTTAATAAATCATTTGTCAAATCTTTACAGGCAAAACTGTAACTTTCAAAGCATGGTGAAGTTAAGATTCAAAATGTAACGAAAAAATTATGCTGTTTTGTCAATGCATTTAAAATATAGCATTCTTATGAGACTTGTACATAACTAGTTTTAATTTCTCCAAATCTTCTGCTTCTTCATCTTGATGCATTGGGTGACTCTGAGAAGGATTTTAAACTTTAAACTTTAAACGCTTTTGCCACAAACCTGGTTTAGTTTAAAACATCACAGGTTGTGTGTGGCAGTAGGCATTCTCAGATGTACAAAAAGCTTACCCTAACTTTTTCTTGACTCTCTTCTTACGTTATTTGTAATTAGTACAGCCTTGGTGTGTTGTGTGTGTGTGTGTGTAAGCAGATATAGCTGCTTGATTGCATTCTGTTTCAGGCCAGTGGGGTCAGGGGTAAATTCAAATAAAATGAACATTTAAAGTATGTAACATATATATTTCTTTGAGCTTTTAATTGCATTTTGAAATACAACATAAAATATTAAATAAGATTATTAAGTTTGGTAAAATCAATATTTCAACACCATTTTTTTACTTTTTTTCTTAAGAATGAGCAAAAATCTCTCATCAGAGCTAGCGTATACATAATATTTGTCGTATGTTTCATTATTATCGTTAAAATGATAGATTTTTTTTACGATTTCAATTTTTTATCGATTAAATCATCATTAGCTGAATATTCGCCACTTTGGAAAAAACATGTATAATATTTAAAACATCAAAAAATTAAATTCGAAAATAAATTTTTAAATTGTATATTCCATTAGAAATGTCGTATACGTCAAAGGGTAAATGGAATTTTTATCGTCACGAATATTCAGTTTACAATCAAAGTTTTTTGTTGATATCGTCTGAAACTTACATTAGACAGTTTACAATATTTTTATTAAATATAAAAGAGGTTCTTCGCTCTCAAGTGCCGTATATACATCATCGTATATCTGTCGTTACAAATTGGAAGATATATCTGGTATATCTTTATGTTCTAAACGTATACGAATGTTATCATTCCTTTCAACGAAAAAAAATGTATATGTATCACTTTTAAATATAGGTTGATTGTTCAACCGATTAATGCGCTGGTATATTGGTATACAATTGTTCACAGATGTAGTTTACCTAATATTATGTACTTATCACTAAATAATAAATAGCATCCTCACGTGGAGAGCATACCTATAGCAAAATTTACACTAAGGAGATTGTTATATTGCATTCTATGTCGAATTGTATGTACAATACGAACAGAAACGAATGAGATTGAATCTCCGAGATTATACGCATCGACGGATCTCTTAAATTCACAAAAAAACAAGAAAAATCATCAAAATATACATAAACTAACCACGTTAACCCTAACTCTGATTTACATAAAAAATTAAGTAACACGAAAAAAAATGATATTGCAACGAATTTTCTGTTAAAATACTGAAAGTCAACGCCACTACGCGACTAATACGATAGACGAATCACATGCGAAAGGCGAATTGCAATTAACGAAAACTAATTTCCACGATTTACCTTTTTCAAAGAATTATTAGCAAAAAATATACATTTACAAAAAGAGATCGAATCGTATTTTTTATGACTTAATGTGACTTATATTTACATTTATCGAAATGGAATTATAACGTAGTGTGGAAGATAAGCCACGGGCTCTGCCGCCCTTACAACAACCGATCACCTAAAGGCAATATTTTGAAAATATTCTCTTAATACCTAAAACGAACGTAAGACGTTTGGCGTATACTTAAGTCGCTATTAATTTATTACACTAACCGATCTATGCGGTGAAATCTAACAATAATTACCTAAATAATTAAATTGGCAAAGAGTTTCGAAATACTTAGCGTCGCGGCTGCGACCTAACCCTAGCAAGGTTTAACGTAGCAAGATATGGTATCATCACAACTGCCGGCCGGGGCCCAGCCTACACGTACTTACTGGAGAGCTGCTTGGCCAGTTCCGTGTACTTGAGGAACTTGGAGTGAGGGCTCTCGTCGAACGACTGCGAGGGGCTGCGCGGGTCCTGCGGCGACGCGGCGTTGGACCCGCCCTTGTGCGGGCCCGGCGAGCCCGCGCCCGCCGGGGCCTTCAGCGGGACCGGCTCGGGCAGCGCGCCGTCCTTCACGAAGTGCATCTTGGACAGGTGGTGCCGGTACGCGCCCTTCGATATGAAGGGCGTGTCGCACAGCGCGCACTTCATGATGGAGTCGGTAACCACGGCGTCGTTGCACGCCCAGCTGAACGTGAGGATGCTGGGCGGGCCGGCGGGCGAGGGCGCGGGCGCGGGCGCGCGCGCTGGGCTGGCCTCGGTCTTGTCGCACAGCTTCTGCAGCGCGGCTAGCGGGTGGCTGCCGCGCCGCGACGAGCCGGGCTCGGCCGCCGCGCCGCCGCCCGCCAGGCTGTCGAACATGGACGACAGCGCGCCCAGGCTGGAGGCCGGCTTGCGCTCGGCGCCCGGCGTGGTGGCGGAGCGGTCGCTGGCGGGCGAGCGCGGCGAGGCGGCGGGGCTGGGCCCGGCGCTCTCGCGCTTGGCCACGACGGGCTTCACGTCCTCGTCGGCGGTGCTGCTCGGCCGCGGCGGTTCTTCGTCCTCCTCTACTTCAGTCTTCACTCGCACGGGCTGGCTGCTCAGATCAACACCATTTTCGCGCTCTTCCTCCTCGACTTCTCTCTTTATTCGCACTTCAGTCGGGCGGTCCTCGGAGGCTGGGGTTTGAGAACCACGCGTGTCGGGAGTAGTGCGAGGAGTCATGTGATACGTGTCCATCTTCCTATCGGGAGTCAGTGATTCTACTCTACTACCGCCCCTCTCGGACATGGAGCTGGACTCGCTCCCGCTGCGCTCGCGGCGCCCGTATCCTTGCTGATGATGGTAATTCCTCAACATATTCATAGTTTGGGGATCTACCAGCGGTTTGGTATAGTCTACGCTCTCATCTATGCCTAATCTCTTTAGGATACTAGACCCAATAGGCGCGTGTGTAGCGCCGCCCGGCATGCCGGGCACGGTGTGCCGCGAACGGGTGTCGAAACTCTTCTCTATCAATTGTTCTATGGCGTTGAGAACCGAAGGCGACGAGCTTTTTTCATTGCTCGCGTTGGGGTCTTTGGAACTCGGGGAGGAATCGTTCACGGAGGATGGAGAGCGGTGGTGCGAGCCGGGAGACGGCAGCTCCTCGTTGATGCTCTTGCGCCCGTCGCGGCCGGTGGGCGTGACGTGGCCGGGCACGTCGGGCGGGATTATGTTGTTAGATAGCAGCGCGCTCTTCAAAAAGTTCCTTTGGCTATTTGACATCGGCGCACCAATACATTGTCGTATGTGCTCGACGAATACCGCAGTCTCAATTTTGTCACCGCATTTCTCACAGGTGATTCGACTACCAGCGCCGAAATCTCTAATTGGTTTACCCATAGGTACACCGTTCCCTTCCCCGTTTTTGAACTCGTGCTGTGCTCTCTCCAACTCGAGGAGTTTTCTAACCGGCAGAGATTTCTTTCGTTTCTCACGCGTCTGTCGTCTTCTGCCTCCACTTTCGGTAATTGATCGCATTATGTGTTCTTTGTAGTGAGAATTTTTAACCATATGATTACTCAACTCTTTCAAGGAACTAAATGCTTGATCGCAGACTTTACATGTTAATACAGCGCTAACGTGACTACTAGTACCGGTGGCAGGAGGCGCCGCGCTGTTAGCTCCCGGACCGCTCGAGTTGGACCCTCCCTTACTAGCGTCGTCCGAAGATTTCCACGAAATAATTTGTTCTTGCGATATGATGTTTGTGTAGTGCTGAGTCCGCTGCATATGGCTAGTCATCTCAGCCAGTGAACGGAAGCTTTCAGCGCACCACATGCATTTCAATATTTGTCTGGTTTGCTCTGCGCCTTTACCTAACCAAACATCTTGGCCACGGACGAGTTTTCTAGGAATTGGCATATTCTCTTTTATGAGCATATTCAAATCGTTTTGGCTCGGTTTGGATGAACCGCTCGAAGAGGACGAATTGTGTGATGGCGTCGATGGCGAACTAGAAGGTGGTTGTAAAGAGGGTGGGATAGGCCCTCCTGAGGAGGGTGGCACGGGGACATTGACCCCGCAGTGCTTTGCTTCCTTCATGTGTACCGTCAAATCTGCGAGCGAGTTAAAACTCTTCTTACACCACACGCATTTAAGGACATCTTTAGTTTGGTCTGCGCCCTTATTCAACCAATGGGATTGCCAGGCGGAGTGACGGGCGGCTGCGTTCGGAGCTAGACCAGCACCTAAAGCGGCACTTTGTACTGATCGGAACAATTCCTCGCCGCCCAACCTGCTCAACTCACTCATCTTTTCCAATGCCTTTGTGGCATCACTCGGTGTAGGACCCCCGTGTTTTAATTTGCCGTTCCAATCAGATGGAACGCCTCCCTTAGGAGACAGACTAGCCGCAGCAACTGCTGCTGCGAAGTATGGCAGGTGAGGTGCCACAGGTGTGGACCAAGGAGATGGAGAGTGCTTAAACTCTGACGGCCTAGAACTTTTTCTAGATGGGACTGGCGATGGTGATTCCTCTGGGCCACGTTTTCTCGTGCCAGTAGACAAGTCGAGGGGACCATTTTCGTTCTTACTGAGATTGACGGCGTCGTCATGATCATCATCGTCGTGCGGTGATTCACTGCGTTTCGTGCTGAAGTCAAGGACGGCGTCACCTCGTTCGGAGTCAGTCATGTCCTCCTGACAGGACATGAGGAGACGCTGCTGGGCGGCGGCGGCAGCCGCGGCGCCCAGGTAGGCGGCCACCGCTGCCGAGTGCGGCGGCAGCAGCGCGGCGGGCAGGGCCGCCGTCAGCGCGGCCGGCAGCGGCAGGCCCGCGCCGCTGCGGCTGGAGTACACCGAGTCATTCGAGGGACAGCGCGGCGCGCCCGACGACTCCCGCGACAGACATCTCGGGCTCTCCCTGGGGACAAAAGCGTGACACGGTTAGTTCCACCGGCATAATTCATTTAGCGAAATTTGCCGCCTACGTCTCAGCCCCGTCGTTATCTTAAACCGGTTATCGATCATTTGAATATCGACGGTAAACAAAACGAATGCAAGTTTTTTTAATAGCCATTTTTACTAAATTAATAGCTCGATCGTGAATAGCAAATAGACACACTAATGGGTTTATATCGATTCAAAAAAAACTTGATGGCTCGTTGTTTGGGTGTCCTTGTGGGTCGAGGTTTTTGTTTTCTTAAGTGTTTAATGTTGACAATCCGATCAAGAAAACCAACCGTTGACAGAGTTGACGTTCTGACATTTTATTTAATGTGGTTGTTACAAAAGGAAAAACTTTGATGACATACGACATTTGTATAAATCTAAGGTAAATTGTAAATTGGGTACAAATAGGTCAAGTCTTGAGACATGAATAATCAGTTGGATATCAAAGAAGTTATATTAATGACAGCTATAAAATTTTACAATCACCTTTTCGACGTATCGAATATATTAAAATTTTGAATCAATATTGTAAAGCAATCATACAGGGAATTGTGGTGATATCAGATCGAGCACAATGGTTGATGACACAGCTTATTGATTATTTATGAGACAATAAAATAACAAAAACTTATTAAAAACAGGTTCCACAATACTAGAAAAGTGAAAGACTATCGAATGTCTTCAAAAATCCTTGTAACTCGTTAAATATAATCAAATATTGTTGTTTTGAGAAACCCACATACCATATACGGATCAAACATTATAGATAAAAATGTTATAAAAAAAATCACTATAGGTGATCGTTCTAGGCTTTAATTTTATTTTACTTTTTCTACAAAATCATGTAGGACTTTTAGAAACGAGCTTTCCTTTTTATTTGAATAACAGACTTCATCAAAATATTTAAAAATCAACGTAGTTTTATTTTATATCTTATACAAAATATAGATGTAAATCTAAGTTACAACGATATAACTATTATAATTACAACAGAGAAACACTTTTAAAAACATGAATACATTGGTTACATAGTAGTTGTGAAGCTTTGATCTGGGCGAACATGAAAAATTCTAAGTTGAAAGTCGACAAGTTGAAGTGCGGAAAGTCGAAAAGCAAATCCAATGTAAAATTTAATATTTGAACGTGAAAACGATATGAAACATGATGAATTACACAAAAACAATGTAACACTTGGACAAATAGAAAACCTACCTCACGTGGTCGGGCTCGACGATCATTTTAGACGTAATGTTTTCAAAGTACTCCAAACTGGTAACGGTGAAAAACTTGCGGATCCATCAATACAACACTGATACAATTGATAACACTTTGCTATTAGACAACAATTGAGACTTCCCAAAAATAGTTGAAAATGTAAACACGTCGCGAAAGACGCGGCGCGATGCCGGCGGTCGGAAGGGAAGTGCGCGGTGCCTGCGGCGGCAGCGGCGGTCCCGCGTGGAATGAGACGCCGCGTGATTTACGACCCGCCTGCAGCGCCCCCGCCCCGCACGCCCCTCGCTAGAGAGAGACAGGTGCCGCTGTAACGGACCACGCGTCGCGAAAGACAGAGACGGCTATCGGTACCCAACTTCGAGGGGTGGCGCTGCGTAATGCAAGCGTGCGTGCGATGCGCGAGGTGGACGTGCAGTGACGGGCGATCGTTCCGATGACAGCCGACTGACACAGCGGAGTTACTCCGCATAGCTGAGTCACAGTCGTAACACCAATGAAAAATGTACAGAGCATCCTTGATGGCCAATAGGCGCAATAACTTTTTAACGAGATTGTTTACGGAATTCCATTTATGTAGGTGGAGTAAGCAAAGATGAAGCGCGCGCGGCGTGGTAGATTGAAGTCTCGGAGCTTAAAGAAGATTACCCGGACAGGGTTGACGGCGTTGACAAGGAAATGGCGCGTTAACAAAACGCCGAGACGAGTCCTTTTAACGACTCACGGACAGACAGGGGACGCGGACGGATTTACTCGTATCACGAACAGATTTCCTGCTTTGACAAAGGGAAAATATTTTCTCATGTTTATTTTATTTTTACGCAAGGAAACGTTAGGACACTTCCGAACGACAATACAATAAATGTCAGACGGCGAATCGATAATGACAGGACGTCGTCTAGATAAATAAATTAACAAAGTAAAGAAATTATGTTCCGTTAATCCCCGGAAACTAATGTACTATATGTTTTACAGCCCATAATACTGTTTTTGTTATCATTGAACGATCTCGAAGTAAATGTTATCAACGAATCCGATCTAAACAACTGTTATACGCATTTGACAGAACCTTGTTCCAAACCCCAAAAGTTTTATAAAGTTTTTAATAAGAGAATCGCACAGCTGTTTATTGCTTCCTATGAGCATTAGTCGGCTGCGGGTCAATCAATCACATGTATTTATGTGACAACTATCTCCGTCTCTTTCCTGCGCCAAACTAAAATAACCCCGAGTGGGTTGTGAGGTTGTGACATAAACAAAAGAATTCTAGGCTATTTTTCTGCATGTAACGACAGATGATAAAAATTTTAGTGGGATATATTTTAGACTGTGGCCGTTTTGATGTTTAGGAATTAGGACAGAGCGGTTTTATGCGTCAATGTGTGCATAGTGCGGGCCGATGTATGGGGGACACCTGACATCGTTTGAATAATTTTGCAGTAACAAAGCAAATTTTATAACTGACACATGTCTTCTTGGTAATAAAATTGCAGTGAGCTTGATAGTAGACATTGTACGAACGTTTTTAGAGAATAAAGAAATAAGTGGAGACGAGAAAGATTGTGTGGAAATAAACCAACCTTTTATGAAAGTGCAAAAATTAAGTGTCTGATAGATTGTGTCTAAGTTGAATCTTATTAGATTGTTGTATCAACTTTTATTGAACCTGTTTTTACATAAAATTGATAATAACGATCGAGATGGAAGAAATTACAACTTTTAAATACAGAACTTGGCCTATGTTTGAATATTATTGCCAGGTTGCCACACAATTGCTTGTTCAAAGCCACTTAAAAAAAATTAACAGCGAGAATGAATATTTTTCTATTATTCACCAATTGGCAAAGAAATTAACTATGTACTTAAGTAATAAAAACCTATTTTATGAAAGGGTCTAATTTAGTAAAAATTGTTTCGAAATGATATTTTCTTGAACGCTTCAACTGAAACATTTAAACAATTAGTACAATATAATCGAGACGTAGATATGCTGCCAGACTCTGATAATTTCTCTAATTTGCCTAATTTCATAATTAGACAAGGTTATGAAGATACTTTGGCTATTGAATATACTCTAGTTTTAAGAATTTAGAAACACATAATATGTTTAATTATTCTGATGTTAAACGAAGAATATCCAAAATGTATTAAATAGAAGACACAACATGGAGACCAAATAATATCTAGCTAAAAAGGATAACTCATGGTACAAAAGAATAACAGGAATTTAGAGCCTTTTGCTCCGAAGTAGATAAAATACATTAAAATAAACACAATAAATCAAAAGATTACTTATATACCTATCAGAAATTACGATAGTAAATCGTTAAGCAAAAAATTACGACTACTGCCAAATAACTAATTAGAATAGTAATTTGCCTAGCTATACATGCCAGTTTTAAATTTAAAACAATGCAGTTGTAATAAAGACAATAATTACGGATCCACAAATCAATAGTTCCGTTAAGGGAATTAAATAAATTATAGAAACTGTTTCAGCTGTTTCTTGTCACATTATTGTTAACCTCGATTTATAACACTTGACCAAGTGACTTACAACTTGCCTAGAACTGGTTACGATGACAAAGCAATTCACTGCAACCTGTGACTACGTAGTTATTGTTATAATATCTATTAACTGAATATTATCTATGAACTGAAGAATATTTTCGTGTCGTAAAATAATCACATTGGAATTTTTAAGATCTTTAGCTTATCATTCGGGAGTTAAAACAGTAATAGTAACAGTAGTGAATTTGAGAGCTGTGCTTTGTAAAAGAGATACCCATATAAGATTCAAACCATTCCAGAATTTATAATTATGAAAATACATCACCCATTTCTAATTCTACGACACTCAATCAAAATGACTCAACTAATGCTTTGCCGTCATTCCCACCGGAACCCATATTTTTATCCATTTTAGCGAATACACAAACTAAATCAGTAGATCTAAACAATAGAACTTCAAGGCACTAGAACCTCAAAATGATTGATCACGCCACCTCAGTGCAGCTAATTGACATTGATTGAACAGACTTGCTACAGCACAAAGTTTACCGTTCACTTTCCTTAAACTTTGCTTTCCTTACTTCTATTGCTATAAAGCAGAGATTCGTTTAACTTTACATTTTTAATTATATTCCGTTTCTTTGCACTCGTACCTGGCCGGTCGAAAGATAAAGATTTGAAATAAAAGATTTCTAATACAATTAACATGTTAATGATGTCCTCAAGTTCATAATAAGTGAGGACGTTAAAGTTTTTTAAAGTAACTACTTACGTGCAGTACTTACTATAAGCCGGTTTTCAATTAACTGACAAATGAGAGAGCTTTTAGGTGCAATGGATTTATTTATTCTTGGAACTTACAAAATAAGAGCTTTAAAAGCGGAAAAAAATGATGCGTAACATAAGATAATTGCGCTTTCCAGGTAGACAAAAGTTTTCATCAACATCGACAACATTGAAATCGACTGAAGCTGCTCCAGTATTATGAAGGTTTTACAAATAAAATATTATTTAAATTATTCATTTATTTGAGTTCCACATTTCCACGAAATACAACGTAAGTGATAAACGACCTATAATTTTAATTAATTATTTTTATATATTACATAATTTAATTACGTCAATACATCTAATTAAATATTGAAATTATTCGAGTTTCAGCTGTCCTCATATCGATTAGATACGGTTTTCATAAAATCTGATTAACGATTCGTAATACAACAATATAAATCAGCTAATAATCGAGACGTGTGAGTAAATAATTGATATCATTCTTATTGTTAATCATATGATGTGACGTCTTGTGGTGTACGATTGTCTTTTCCCATTCCACACAGTACATTATTTTTCCAATATCGTGCTCGGTGGTTGCAAAGTAAAGAGAGTTAAATGTAAGATTATATTTTGAGGGGTGGTTTCTCGTGGATATAGGTTACGTACCAACATTTGTATGATTGACGTAGATTGGATCATCAGTCCATCAGTAGTGATTGAACATTGTATTGAATCAAAATCAGTCATTATTCAAACTAAGCTGAGAATCAACAGTTTTCGAACTTTTTAGATAAGACAGACCCCTAAAACGCCCGACCATCACCTCATCTCAGTGCTATCTATGGGAAGAAGAAGTGGCGAAACAAACTCCGTTTTCTTTTTCTATTTATTATTAAAAATAATACTATTCTTGTGTCTATTAGTATCAAGCGTTACTCGTTACATTACCTCGGTATTATTATTAACTCAGTCGTTTGTCACTCTAGAAACAATATCCATGTAGATAAAAACCATTCGATTATACAAACATGTTCAAGAAACTGCCAACAAAACATATCCGCCTCAGATACAAATCTCCTCATAACCTCTGCACAATGATTAATTAACACAATCAAAACATCCTTCATGTATTATTCTAATAAATATCAATAATCATTAATTTTCATGTCGATCCAATAATCAAATAAAGCAGGACATACTAAGTGATAAGCAGTATAATTATGTCGTGTGTCTCTGTCGTTCTTAGATTATGGTCACGTTCTGTTTAAATATTTTTAACAGAAATATTATAATAAGCTCTATGGAAACGAAGATTTTCCTGATTTCCTGAAAGTAAAACCTTTGTTTTACAATGACTCTGATAAACATTAAAATAAAATGATTATGTCTGCAAATGGCGCTAACCTTTATTCTGGTCGTAACGTTAAAGGTTAAGAATGATCAAATATTGTTAAATTTTACATTGTCCAGTTTAACTGACCTGTCTACAACAGAGGAAACAGTCATTATCAAGACAATTCTAGAATAACAGGAGATGGCTTTCTTTGACTAGTTTTATAATGCTGGCCAAATGAAAAATGTAGCATAGAAACAAAGTCATTAATTTCGTCATTCTCGGGTTGCACTTACACCAAAATCTTTTGTGGCTTATGCCGTAACTTGACCTATCAATCATTCTTACCAAGATCGATAAATCCAAAAGCATTTCAAAATGAAAATTGATGGAACGTCATTTTGAAAATTCAGATCATTTTTAGTGGCTCTGCCCACTATAACTGTCACTGAGTCCATTCATTTCTCTATCTTTACTAACTTCTTTCTACAATACAAACATTCTAAAATCAACTTTAGAGTCCTTTCAACAAGATTTATTTCAACTGCACATTTAAATTTTCATTCCTCTATCTCAACTATTTAAAATTTCTTACGACATATTCGACTTCTATCTTTATGGACTTTGATATAAGACTTATGTTGGCGGTATTTTTAAGTTGGTTGGGTAAGCAGTGATGTCAGTGGACAGTCGTTGTCAACTGATCGGTGGAAACAATGGGATCATTAAAGTGGACACCATGGAGTGATGTGCGGACCTCCGCGTTGACAATGGCGTATGATATTATGAATGGGTCCGTTGGTTCGAGATTGTTGGTGATGGTTTAATTTCCATAAAAGCCTTGAGGTGCGGTATTGGAAAGGATTGTTCTTGCGAGTTTGACCCTGCAGACATTAAAGCTTTGAATCAAATGGATTATTTTGTTATGTCTGACCGACACTTAAATCTACGTCTGGACAATACATGAAAGATTGAAGATGCATCAACTGACATTTGAGGAAATTAATGACTCTGTTTTGTCGAAAGATTGAATCAAAAATCATCATATCTACGTCCGAAACTAATCATGTGTCAACAATTTTATGACTATTTTAGCTATCCTTATTCATCATGGGGACTTTTAGTAGGAACCTAGCGAAAATCTTTTTTCATATTTCCTCATTTGCAGGAAGATGTGCAGTACAATGACGAAGTCAGATTTAATTGAACAAACTGTAGTACCTATTTTCAAATATCAAGAAACTTTTTGGCCCCTTTGCTTAAATGTCAACCACAATTTTACGATTTCGACAAAGGATTATGGATGCCTTGTGTTCTATTACCAACATACTGCTATCATCAACCTATTTGCCCAAAAACTGTATCTATAGCTACGATTCCTAATAAAGCTATATTAGGAGCCTCATGGTCTATGGAAGATGATGATTATAGTAAACTTTTAATTTTGTAAAAAATCTAGAACTCACCTCTCAACATTAGGATCCTGGATCAGGGTAGCTGGTATACTGTGCTCGATATCGTCACGTTCGTCAGGCGCGGGGGAGGTGCGGGACGCAGGGGACACAGAGCCGGACGCTTCGCCCTCTCCCCCTTCCTGCCTCTCCCCCCGGTCACCTCGCTCCTTCACTCCGCTTTCTGGACTGTTGGCTTCCTCTGTGGACAATGGAGAAGATGTTGTTAGAGGGGTGAAGACAGATTCTTATGGTGAGTTTGTGGTTTTAAGCTTAGTTTTCTTCTCTTTAGAAGTAGACTTTGCTTTTACGGTAAAAGATTTGCCACGACATCGTTTAAAGACAGATTCTGAGAATCTAAATATCAAGTGAAGAAGAACAGGGTGGTGTGTGATATTAGAAAATAATATTAACTACACTTTAATTTCAAACTTTTGATTCCGGTAATGAAGTATGGCAGAAAAAAGATATTGAACCTATAAACAATCAAGTTGATAAACCTTGTGTTAATGTGGAAAATAATAAGCCACTATATATCCAAAATCAATAAATATGCATCCATATCGCGTATCAAAGCACCAGTCGTCATGTTAGTCAAATGGAAAAATTTTGAAGCAAACAAGCATGACACAAACAAAACTGATACAGAGCTAATTAATATTGAAAACAAAACACCAACTGACAAATTAATCATGATAATAAAGACATTTTAAAACCGTATTTAGGTTGATTTAAAAGGGAACAGATAACAGTATATCGCTTTATTGCGATCGTTCATCATCTAAATGTAATAATCGGCGATAGGATAGATATTAAAAATGATAATACAAGGAAAAACACAATTGTAATGGGGCCATCGTTCGTTGCGCAAAACCATGTGATCGATAATTGATTGATTGGTTATATTACTCTAGTCATAGATGGATCAATTATTCAAAGTATATCTGCTGACATAATTTGGAACGATAGTATCGATAAAACGAGTATTGATACTCAGATATGGTTTTATCAGGTTTTGAAGGAGTCACCTAATTAGATGGAGATAGTGGGAATGATTGGTGCTTTTCTTTGGGACTTAGCAGTTTTTAAAAGATAGTTATAATACTCGATACGTGATAGTAGTATTGTATTTGATTCTATTGATAACAGTTCAATTGATGTTGCTACCCAAACAACTGATTGTGGGGTTCAAGATAATGTCTCACATAGATTCAAACGTGTGTTTTCTTTGTGAGCTACCTACGTGTTTAATTCCGTTATCCTTTGTTACATAGGAAGCAGCAACGAAAAAAGTGATTAACTTGTTAATTCCGTCATACCCCCCGGACCTTTCGCAATAAGAAAGGCAATAACTATTTATTGTTATTCGTCTGCATTGTAATTAGAATGTTGACGATGCTTGTTGTCATTATGAGGCATTTCCATGACATTTAACGATTTTCGCATATGCTATGTCCGATAAGAAAATCGTTCTTGTAGAAATACTATGTTTTTATAAGGCATTTGGTAAGGAAGCTCCGTTTTAAATCGGTAATGTATCAGGAATATCAGCACTCATCAATTTCAGAATATAATATCACGTATGTTAAATAAAATCATTCAAGAATCAGTATGATACAGAAGAAGTTCACAAACTGACAATGATGAGCAACGAAAGTTAAAAAGAACATCTAATATCTAAAACAAAGCGCCCGTTTGACCGGAACGAAAATCCGCGACCAAAAAGAGAACCCACCGATTATAAAGTTATCGTCAGTCCGAAAAACGCACTGGTAAAAAAAACGTATTTGAAACCGGATAGCCGAATTGGCGCCGCGGTGGCCGGCCCGCTTATTTCACTGCCCATTGATTCGTGAACCGCGTTTCTGTACGCTAATTGATTAAAACGCAACGTGTCAATCCGGTGCCGGACGCCAAAGATGCGGTTGCGGACGAAACGCCCGCGGCGGTCTGCACTGTGGCTAGTGATAGGACGATTGGTCCCGGGGTCGGGTGTCCCGTCCCGGTCAGAGGACGGTATGCGGGATTTGTTAGCAATAAGAGCTTTTACTAACGTTAGTTTAGTGAACAAGAAGGCTGTTTTATAAGAATGAAATTATCTTTAAATTGCTGTTTTGACTCTGCATGAATAATTTCTAATTACATGTTATCTTTTAATCATCGAGCGAGCAAATTATGTTTATGTCGCATACCGATATAAAATTAGATTTTATGATTGATAGGTGCTAATGATTACTACTAATTATGTATAATCTGTGATAGGGTTTTCCACATCCTCTGGGTTTTTTCCCCCGCAAATAACAAACCGATAAATCAAAAGCCGATTCATAGCCCCGGACTCTCGTCGATCCCAGTGGGAAACAAGTGTGGGCCATCCCTATTCCCGATCCGTATGTGCCAGCCAATTGATCAAAGGAAGTGATAGGCCGCTGGGTATCTGCAGGTGACTCTGATTCGCTCTATGAACGTGAATTTTAATGAAGCCTCCCCTTTACCGCACTGTCTGTGAATTATGCGAGAGTAATGAAATGGTATGTTTGTTTGGGGATAAGTTTTTGGTGATTCAGGGCGATGTGATTTTAATTTTTATTTTTTTTCATTTCGATTTTTTAAATTATATTCTTTAAAGTTTGGAACGTCTCTTCTAAGGTACTTACTCAAAAATATTAAGTATGTTTTCAAAAAGCATGTGATGATAGTTACATTTCAAAAGTGAGCAGATAACAAAATTCAAACGTCCGTTTATATTACCTACAGAAGACAAATTGCTTTAATTAAAAAAAATATTTTAAGAAAACAGTTATTTATAATGACCTTATTAACGCTCATCTGTCTGCTTTTATATTGTTTCTTCAATAAGTCATAGAGTTCAACTATTTTAACTCAAAAATACTTACCGATTATTTTCCAATTCGTCACAGAGAGTCCAGAGAGTCACAAAGCTTACCTCTCTTTACAATTCTGACGAAACAATAGATCAATTTCAAGAAAATCGCCATGAAACCGATGTGATTACTGATTACCGATTACAATTGTTCACCAAATGACAACGTTAACTAAACCGTTTCTTAATAAAACGTTATGAATCTTGATTTTTATCGATTCTCGACGAAATGGGTCGATACTTTAATACAAAGATAACTTACACTCCAGTTTAAACTCTATCTTGTTGTGTTAAAGTTTAGATTTGCTTGTGGACTTTTTAGTGCAATTTTTACAGTTGACTTGTAAAAGGTAAATTGTAGAATGTTCTGAAATTAACTTTCTTTCATCGAAATAGGAATGCTCACGTTGTGGTAGACAATAGAAAATCTATGGAGTTGAGTTAGAATAAGTAAGCTTTTCTATCATTTTTATAGTGACCAGCTGGCGTAGTATGACCGCCGTAGAAACGGGTTTTGTCGACGAAAGAATAGACAAAATGACAGATAAACAATCACAATCACTGAGATAAAGTCGATACACACGTACACTGTTTTATAAACATTATAGGTATTTTGCAAATGATACTCAGAAATTGTTACAAGTATGACTAATAAATCTTTAATGGAGTCGATATGTCTTTGCACTGGACTGTGATCTGCTGATGATTGATGAATCATCTATCTGATGTACTTAAAAAGAGTAATCATGGAGATTCTTGCCGGTTCTTCTGCATAGGAAACGAACAATTAGGAATAGTGCAATGAACATAACTTCTTACGTTACACAAGGCCGCATGTAGGTTTAAGGCTCTTACATACTGGCGCGACTTGTCACGCGACGCGACGCCGCCGCATTGTTCGCGGTGAAGTTTTCTCAGAAATTGTTGTGTTAAAAGTCGCGTCGCGCGACAAGTCGCGCCAGTATGTTAGAGCCTTTATGTGAAATACATAATTATTATTTTTAATTGCGTCGCAAGCGCTCCTACTGAGCATGAGTTCCTGGGTTCGATTCCCGGGTCCAGGTAAAACGTTGGGTTTTTCCATCGGGAATGTCTTAGTAGTAGCGTCTGCATGCATTTGTGCCCGATTGATGGCCAATGGCTTGCCTATTACATGGGAATTAAACATAACTGGCGAAATGTGGGTGTAGTAAAAGTACACCTCTGCCACTTCGGGGATTACAGGCGTGAGGTTATGCTATGTTAAATATTTTAAATTTTACTTCAATCGCTAATGTAAAATTCGTTCGATGCTACCATTGGTAACATCAACGATTAAACCTTGGAAACTTCACTCAATATTTTAAGTTTTTAACAGCTCACGTGTACGCATCAAACTTAGCACAGTAAGTTTCACTTAATCGGATGTTATCAGTCGTTATCACGTGATCAATCACCGGCAGATGTCGGTAATCCAAACTAGTGATAACTGATAAGGGCAGTTTCGCAATAACCGCGGGTACTGTTGACATACTACTTGTAGTAGGAGATAGGCGGCTTTATTTGCAAAGTTTGTGTTGTTACATTGCTATTGTAGTTAGGGTGTTATTTAGAGCTGTTTTGCTGTTAAGTACCTAGGTTGTGTTAAGTTCTGTAACTTGGTTTACAGCGTGTAACAAAAACCCTGACCGTTCGGTGAGCGTAGTGTTAGTTATCATACTGAGAGTCTGTTTATGAGGTTTTTTTTTTTAGTAAAAAATATCGGGAATTTTTGGGGTACCGCACCGGTTTATCACAAGGGGCGCGGTTGGCGCGGCCGGTAGTCTAGCGGGTGTCTACAAGTCATAACATAATATCTGCCCTATCTTCAGAAAATTTGCTAATTTATATTAAATTTGTATTAAATTGTGAATTTCAAATTGCAATAACTTTTTTATTTTTAATAAAAAATCTTTTTTATTTTCAACAAAAAAAACTTTTTTGTTTTCAATAAAAATATGTTTTTTCTTTTTTTTCTGGTATTGTTATTGCAGTACCTATGTGCCCCTTTCGGATTGGACAGGGTTTTTGTTATATATTATATAAGTCAATTATGAAGAAGAGAAGAGCTTCAGAGAATTTATTTGAATATACCTACAGACAAAAATCTATATGAAACTTTCCCCGACTTTAAATTACTGCATAACCTTTACTAAAACTACAAATTATGCTAGTACACGATTTTTACCCGACTGCCCCAGAAGGAGGGTAATGTTTTTTGTTGAGCTATTAGTAAACTATGATAAACTGTTGCTTTTACTGTAACTTTTAAATCATACCAATAGTAGTGAGATAATTTTAGTTAAGTGCCATCAATCAATATTTGACGCAAAAATAAACTTTTATTGCTTTCGTTCTTCAAATATGAATGAAGGAAAGCTTTTGATAACAACGTGCAGACTGGTTATAGATACACTTGTGACGTAAGTATATAATTTAAAAACTTCACTCCTAATTTAAAAAAACGAATAATCATAGCTCTTAATGCCACAGACCAGAACCGCGTAACTACCATCAACAAACATCACACGTAAAGTTCAAAAGCATTCAATCAGTCGGCGCGTAATTTCCTCGCGACCGTCCCGTTGTCCTGCTGTTGTCGTGCCGTTGTCGTACCGTTAGCGTGCCGTCTGTGCCGGACAGCACAAAGAGCAAGAACTCTTTGTTGGGGGACCGATTCCGCATTGAAATTGAACGAAGTTTCGCGATATTGATAGGTCAATTTTAATTTTCATTATGTTATAGTTGCTTTAAATGGAATGCTGGTGTTGGTATAATATTAAATAATTGATAGCGTTGATTATTTTGTTTTGTTGTAGAACTAGAAATGTTTTAATATTTAAAGTTGCATTTCTAAAAATATCTATTGATATTTAACGCGATTACTTGATATCCTTTATGATTTCCTACTTTATTATTTTTGAATGAATTTATTTTTGATATCTTTATTTATGTGGTTTTTTGTTTAACCCTTCGGGGGTTAAATATAAAGAAAACATTACAATACAGTCGTTGATTTAGTTTTAAATATGTGTTTTTAATCAACTACTAATATTTAACCCCCTCACGGCTCACCTCAACACAATACCTTTATCTCCACATCTCCGTTTCTTCCCACAACTCGCACAATCACAGCTCACTAATTACGAACACTGTAAAAAATAAACGGCAAACTAAAAACATCACCGATCTGTCACCGTTTCGTGCATGTTCCGATAAATCCCTTGCGCACACGCACGCACTATAAATCGTGCTTACCACCGATGGGTGATCGCGATGTTTCGAATTTGTCCTTCGACTTTTGTATTAAGTGCTCCAATTATAATCGACCGGTTCGCTGATCAAGTTATGGTTTTTGTTTTTTAATTTTTTGGCTAGTGGGTGTAGGTTAAGTATTAATTTTAGAGACTTTTTTTTTGTTTTGTTGATTTGTATTTGAATCGATTTGTGTGGAGAATTAGGCGAATTTATTACAAAAAGGAACGAAAATATTACTTACCTACCTACCTAATACAATTCAAACAAATTAGGTATTGTACATATTTATCTACCCACTGATGGTGTCAATCAGTATCAATTAAACCCTAATGACACGATACAAGTGAATTCGTGTTCATCAAAGCGAAAAATCATGTACTTAATTTATTATCATCAATCTGTTACCATACCATTTACCTATTATTTTTAGGATAATTTGATTAATCATACATGAGAATCCCTTTTTACAAGAAATTACGGAACGATAAAAGTTACAGCTAAGCTAGTACGTTCTTATTAATCTTACGGCATGTGAAGCCAAGTCAGAGGCCCATGGGCGGCTTTACTCTGACACTAGGTTAGTCACTATCCACACGAAAAGAGAGATAATCTTACACTCGCATTGATATACCGCTTTATTTGAAGGATCTTCATGATTAAGTCTAGACCCTTCCCATATTCACACACAACAACTAACCCACCATTTTATAATTCACCCCGTGCATATCGTACACAATATTGATTCTACACAATAAGCAAGCGGTATCTGGCGGTAATTGACCGGCCGTCCCGGTTGCGCTCGTAAAATGTCAGATACCGCGTTGTCCGCGCCGCGTATGTTCACGATAGTCGCCACTGGGGTGAGCAGACTGATAACTGAGAATAATGTGGCGGTGGTAATAGTGTGGTGATTATGTGATTCGTGGGGGAAAGATGGGGTTAAATATGTGATGGTTTTTGCAAAAAATATTGGGAAATAGTTGTTTTTCATAATTGTGTCAGAAAATGTTATACAAATGTAAGTCTTGCAAACGTGTAACGATTTCAGTCACAACGGAAGCAAGACTAAACGCAAAGGGTGCGCCAGACGCATTTCATAATCGACATTCGTAGAGCCTTTTGGATGCAACGAAAAACTGCAAATACGTCAGTCTGCTTACGTGTATAGATAGATTAAGTATATAATCTAACAGTAGAAAAAACTTAGGAGACGAATTGATAATGCAAAAAATTATGAAGGAAATGCTTCTGCCCTTAGAAATACTCTCTAATGTAAGAAAATATTCTCCACAGTTGCACATCTTCCAATATAATAGCTAATTCTTGATCTCTCTAAACACAATTTATCATCAGCAGAAGAACAATGCCCAACATAATGATGTCTTCATCCACGTCACTACCAAAATTTCAACCCGCAAATGCGCGGTGCGTCATTGCTGACGCGTTTAGACGTCGACGTGGACGCAACAAGTAACAAACACAACGAGCTCAAGTGTAACTTGTCATGGCATCGCAGCGAGTCTCTTGTTTACGTCAGGTTTGTGGACTCTACGAGTGGACTTCGGTTTTCATGCAAAACGTTTGTGGGGGAAACTGTTGTGGGGAGTTCTTCAGCGTAACGACTGAGTAGTTTAAGGAATATGTATATTGTTTTATATGGTTTGTTAATTTGCTGTTTCACTTGCAGGTAAATTATGATAGAAATCAAAAATATTTATTGAAGTTAGGAAAGTACCTGCTACTAGATACTGTATTATTTTTCTAATTCGAATAATATCTAGTAATCTATTAATCTGACATGAAGGAAGGTTACATAATTAATTAGTGATAAATACGTTTACTTATCTATAAATCTTTTTATCTACTAAACTTGAACAATTTAAAGTAGAGCGACTATTTTAGCCAGGTAAAAGTTGATGAAAATTTCCTTTAATTTTTCAATTTCAAATAAGTGCATTCAATTTGAACGCCACCAATCTACCATCTAAATATATTTTCATACATAAATGGGACATTAATAAACATGTATGATAACACTGCGGTATCTAAACATTGAGCATATAAAGCTTGCGCAACAAGTAACGATTTGTCGCTGTCACTCCGGCGCGGGAGGGTTGACTCCGAGTATATCAACTATTTGAGCTCTTGTTAATGTTCGTACTTACATCTTGTTGGCATTCATAGCGTTTGAGGGTTGGATGTCAGTATTTTGTGGTATGTAAAAGTAGCAACGTGTCTCCATGGTAGTTTTAATAGAAGAAATGATGGCTTAACAAAATAGACAAAAACGTATTTATTTTTCGACGAAACGAAACAATACTTTCTTAATCTCAAACTTATTTAACTTTTCAATAGTGTTATCATGTTAGAGGACTCTTATTAACAATCATGCCACATTATTTTCATTTCTGATTATTTCTAGCCCATTCATACTTTGACCATCTTCACAGCTATAGTCGCTGTGTTTCAAAGTGATGGTCACACTTTCTTATCCACTTATTCCATCGAACATAAACCTCTGAAAACCTACCAACAACTAAACCCGCAACACATACATCAACAAAACTTTTACCTTTCACATCAAGATAATTATATAGCTCGTTAATATCATAAATATCCATCAATGTCGCAGCGAAGTTAAATTAATACGCTCATGAATCCAGTGTCGTCGCGTATCAATCAAGAGATGGCGTTGATTGATTGGGACGGCGACCGGCGAAACAAATTCTAGTATCAATCATGTTATCGACGAATATCAATGGAGTAGGTTATTCATTTATAAAATTATTGCTTGCGTGTTTGGGTCTGGGTAGCAAGGTTATTCAGAATTTTTGTTTATTGTAAATTTTTAGTTTGAATGATATTATCATATTATTATCATGGAAGAAGAAACATCCTACGTTGGCGTTAAATATAGTGTTGTTATTCAGGCTGGAAAACCTGCTACCGAGTAAAACAAGTTAGTTGAGCTGGTAGCGATTTTCTCGTTAGTCGAAGTTTATGATAGTGTTACAATAAAATCTAATAACAAATAAAATAAACTGATTGATTCAATTTATATCGTGATTGAAAAGCGAGTATTGTAATAATATTAGCATTTCACAAACAGTTTAATAACACAAATATTAAAAATAAAATCAACAACGTTCATCGTGAATTTTATTTTTTATTGACCAATATTTAGATTCGATCGATAAATCATTGATAGTTAATGACTTGAAATATAAATCAGATCTAATGGCTAATCAAAGTAAGACTTGTTTTCAACGCGTGCAATATTTTTTGTCTTAAATCCTTCAATATACTTTTTTATAGTAATAAGTTATGGGTGGAACAAAGTTGCCGACAGTGAATCTATCTCTCGGTTTATGTACATACTTATTTGGAAATGACAATTCTATTAGTTGTATCGATGTTCTTGTTAGTTTTTGTAACGTGACAAATACAGTCATCGGGGCAAAACCGTGACACGTGAGTATATGCAAATTTATTCTTGTCATAAACAAGAACACCAAAACTGCATTCACGTGTAGTATGTGCAAATTAATCAGATGCCAAAAAAAATATACTGTCAAAATAAATAATTGATTTGTTTGTTTAAATTAATCTTGGCTCATCAGACTTCGAAATGTGAAGGTTATCGTCTTATAACATTTAAATATCTCGATTATCAGTTGAGATGTCTCGTTTCGATAATATTGTTGAAAATAAACGTCAAAATAATGAAAAAAAACTGTGATATACTTTTAATTACCATAGAAATGATATAATAAAGGCAAAAAGTTGGCCAGTTCATTCTCAAAATAAAAGCAGGCATGGCACGTAATAAAAGTCTAGACAGAAACAAATCAGGTTGCTGATGTGGGCACACTTATAATTTATATTGTTTTTTCCTGTCATTTTGGTGATGATCGCAGAGTAATATTTCAGCATTCAGTGAATGTTCTTTTCTATAAGCAATGAGGAAAGAATAATGCTTAAGTATGCTTACGTGTTATTTCTGATAAGAAAGTGTTCCGTTTTAGAGAAATCAATGTTAACACTGCAACAGCCGCCGATACAATATATTATTATGAGTTCGAGTTATATTTCCCACATAATTTTTCAGAAAAATAACATTACAAAAATGATACCAAATCCACGCAACAGATGAATGTTAATCTCCACTCGACATCGCCAGATAACCCTAAAAAATCGTCCGTCTGCCAACAAACATTGGGACAAATCTATCGGTCTAACCAACCCCGACGCTGGATTAGACGGGTTCGCGTGAAAAATCCCGGACGGGGCAGTGTCCGGGACGGTGCGATCCGTATTTGTCAACGCTGTGATGTCCGGACATCATTTTCATTAGCGAGAAGAGCCTGGCCCATTTGTACCAATGTTTGGTAACAGATGGGGTAGGAATGACCGGATGAATGCTTTATTTCTTAAGTTTTTTTTGGGTAGTATTTTAGAGTTATAAAATGTTCACTCATGGAGGTGAAGAATATTTTTTATGTCATTATTTTTGGGTCTTCGTGTTCGAAAGACCACAAATTGTAATGATTGTCATTTGTTTGTTTTAAAACATTACTATCTCTGTGTTATTAGCAGAGATCGGAATATGTAGAGTATATTTAGGCACCTAATCTTCGAGGGAGACATAGAATACATAGAGTGTTACTTCCTCCCTCGAAGTGTAGGTATACTCTACCTATTCCGATCTCTGGTTATTAGATAAGTATCTAATTATAAAATAAATAATAAAACCAGTTTCTAACATCTCATACGTCCTTCACAAAATCTTTGCATAATTTGAAGCACACATTAATTACCTTAATTTTATTGTATATATATCAATTTATTGCATTAAATAAACTCAATCAGTTCTGTTATAAATTATTATTAATATTATGGCAATTTAAACGTTATACCTATTAAAACATTATAATCGTAATATATTTAAATTCTTAATTGATTCAGAGATAACGTGTTTTAAAAAACTTTCTGTTTTGTTCTTTTTGTTTAATTTGTGAATATTACAAAATAAAAAATATCATTTAGGTAATTTAAAGCAGCAAAATCTTATAAATTTTCCATGCATTTATAATTGCAGATAGATTTAACAGATAATTATAAAAATACCGTATATTAATGACAGAAATGTGTAAAAAGGTGATAGTTTTTTTATAATTTATTAAAAATACCGCTAATGATTCAATTTGATTACCACGCAATATAAATTTTAGCTATAATGGCTACTAATTTATACTGTAAATCCTGGAAAAAGTGACGGATGGAACTTAGTTCTATTGCAACACACGTAAAACACACACATGTTAAATTTTTGATAAATTAGTACATTTTTATTTGTGAATTATACCTACTACAACGCCTTGAGTTTTTATTCTGCAATGTTGTGCATTAACACTTATATAAATAAATAACACATAGTAATCAAATAAATACTCGATTCATGTATGTAGAAACATACATATAACAAGAAAGATTGGTAAAACACAAAACACATTTTCTTTTACCATATTACAAACAATTTCCCTCATTTTCATTATTAATTAAACGTCACCACATCAGTTTCTAATAATTAAAATAATAAGAAAAGAAGGCTTTTCTTATTAAAGTGTAAATGTTTAAGAATTCCGCTCATCATGCGTCACTAATGAGCTGAAGCGGTGGTCTGAATATTTTAAATAATGATTGGAAATAAATTAATGAAGTTAAGTTAGTAATTAATTCTGAGCTGATAATGGACACACACGGTGATTTGAGTTACTGAAAATCGTATCGAAAGAAAGGTTTATGATGAAGGCTTTTGGAAATTCATAATATTTGAATGCATGATAATTTCAATTCCATTTAAATAATAGAATAAAGTCATTTATATCTACTGTGACAGTGATGACCGAATATGATCCAATTTCCCATCTCTTCACATACTTTTTTTTTTTTGTACCCGACTACGGCGAAGAAAAAAGGAGGGTTATAATTTTGACCGGTATGTATGTATGTCCCAAAAAAAATTAAAGTAATAAAAACTATAACCCAACTACACGACACTACAGACACCACGATAGACAAATTAATAATCCGGAGTCACACGTAATCTGTTCGATTTATGCAACATGTGTGACTCCGGATTTTTAATTTGTCTGTCTGTGGTGTCTTATTTAAACCATTTTAGTTGATTGACTTTCTTGTCATGGTTGGGTTATAGTTTTAATTACTTTTTTTTTTTTTTGTGTTTATAAATGGCAATACATTCAAAATCAAAAATCATTTAAACAAACTAGGCTGAGAATCAGCACTTTTCGAACGTCAAAATTACATAGAACAGTCTTCCAAAACGCCCACCCTTCACCACTTCCTAGTGCTTTAGCTGGGAAGAAGAAGTGGCGCAACAAACTCCCCAGCAGCACAGCTGTCTGTTCAGTATGAAAAAAAAGAGATTCTATACAATAGTAGGTCTGGTATGCAATATCATTTACATTACGCAACACAAAAAATAAATTTAATTATTAGCCATAATATGTCAGCTAGCACACGCCAATATACCAACCAAAAAATATTCAAACACGCCAATATTCAATTCATTATAGATAACACTGGTAGGTACTGCCATACTTCAACAACTTTCACAGAAGTCATATTTAAATGTTGAACTACTTACCTTCTTGTCCTTATCAAAAATAATAAGTTTATTTATTATATCAAATATCAATTAGGCAATCAAACAGACAACTGTTGCCTATTTTCGGTCACGAGACGGCAATGATTAAAAATAACTGTCCTGCATGTACCTAATTGCATTAACATAAATCGATTTGTGCCCTCAAATAATTTGACACAAAAAATACATAAACAAAAGCCTATTTGACGCTAATCTATAAAATCCATACTAATAATATAAATTCGAAAGTAACTCTGTCTGTTTGTAACCTTTTCACGACTAAACCACTGAACCGAATTTGGTAAAATTTGGCAAGGAGATAGATGGCATCCCAGGGCCTTCCCTGGGATGCCATCTATCTCCTTGCCAAATTTTACATAGGCTACTTTTTATCGACATACGCGGGCGAAGCCGCGGGCGGAAGCTAGTAATTAATAAATCTAGGTTAGGTAAAAACTTACGCAAACCCAAACGCATCCAAGAATTGACCAAACAAACGGTTGCTTAACCTCTGTCATAAAACTATTTATAAAAATTTGACCTGCGACACCCATTAAAAGGCCTCAGCGCCATTATTATTATAATTAAGAGTTAATCTTTATGTGTTAGAAAGTTTACATTCTTATGTAAATGGAATATTTACATTATAAAATCTTTTATATACATATTTTGATAATAAAACGAATGGAATTTGTGTTGGTTCGTAATAAAACAAAAGAAAAGTTCTTAATGATTCGATACTATTAGCTATCGGTAAATTTTATGACTTTATTCGATCATAAAACTCATAAAAGTATCGATTTGGGTATTGAGCTTTCGTGGTGTTAAAGGTTTAATTTTTATTAAGAACGATATTTTAGACATATCAACCAGAGCCAGAAAAATCTTAGTAAGAGATTGTAAGAAAAGACAACATAGATAAAGAGATCATCGATAAACCAACAAGTATTTTCGCAGATTTGAAAAACAAAATGTCGAATACCTACCGTATAAATCAAATAAGAGTAGTTCTAAAACAATAGCGAAACAATTGACAATTCCATAGATAGAAATCAATACGTAAGATCATTATCGAGGCACTATTGTATGTCACCGATTACTAAGCAAACTGATTCTGTGCCATGACTTCGACAATAGCTATACGTCAAAATCGGCATGATTAAAACCACGACGGCAAATCTTACTGCGACTCGTCTGCGAAAAGTCTTAACTTTTTTAGAGCCAGTCTTGTCACACTCTGTTAGTTATAAATGTTCCGATAAGCAATTTGACCTTAACCTGTCACTCCTTGTATTGCTAACGACAGTTTTTTTTTAATGGTTTTACTTGCATTTCAACTTTCAGTCTTCAAAAGTGACTATCACGGAAGTGACTTTAGTTACGTTAACCCTATTATACTCATAAAGTTAAATAAATCAATTGAAGCAATAAAAAGAAAAGTATGGGAAAAGCATGTGTTATAGTGAAGGCTGCTCAGCACGTTACATTGTTGCTACTTGTACGAGTTGTAGACACTTGTGAATGCTCGGGGCCCGGAGGTCACGCTAGTCAAGTACGGTTAGCAAACAACAGAGGGTTTTGTCGAATGACATTTTTTTCATATTATTTTTGTACTGATTTTTTTCTACGTTTCGGCAAATGTTAGGTGACAAGCTTTTCAGGCTTGCATGGCTTTTAATTTTCATGAGGTTAATTATTGCATCTATACATGGAAAGGAAAACTCTAGAAACCAAGCGAATAATTAAGCAAAAATACGACTTAAGATATTCCTAGGAAACTAAAAACATTACAGTATCTTCAAGCACAAAGAGCTTCAAAAAGCTTCAAGTTAAGCTCGTAACAATGCACCACAATCTTATCCCATACTACTTCAAAAACACGAATAAGTTACTCGAATAGCACTTAACAGATTTTCAGTGCAGATAAACACGGCAATCCGCACTCGTATTGCTAACGTTACGTTTGATCCAATTGAGCAGGCGAGCGGCCGCTCTAACGTCCACGATGCATGCTGCACCGCAGGGGCGTGGCCACGATGCGTTTTGACCAATGATTTCGCTCCGTTCAAGCAAAACTAATTATACTGATTTATGCTCCCATTGTTCATTGTTTTATGTCTTTCTCTTAGTGTACACTTACAAACCCATATTCGTATGTAGATAAGTGAGTAACTTGATATATCGCGTTTTGTTGCCTTTTTATGTTTTCGTGACTCGCCCGGTTGTGAGTTACGGTTGTAATTAGCCGTTTATTTTCATGGATACTGAGACCTTCGGTAGAGGCCACTGAGTTGAAGGGTATCACTTTAGCTTGAATTTAGCGTTTATTAAGTAGGATAGCTTGATAGAAATAGATATGATAATTGAGTAGATTACTCAAGATTATGAGCCATCTTAGATTATATTCGGATAAGTAAACCATCAGGTGTGTTCAAAGCATCGCGGCCTCACTGCCCACTCATTGCGTGACATTGTGCAAATCGAAAGCTTAACATTATAAAGTCGCCACCATCCAGACGTTACCTTTCACTCGTCCGACGTAAAAATTCAATCGCTATTTAAAAGAGCATTTCAAAAATTCAAGCATAGTTAAAGTTAAGAGTGAACATATAAAGAGACAGGCGGACGAGCAGGTACAATGAGGTCGGAGATGTAACAGAAATCGCGCGCGGTGTCACCACCCATTGTATATCAATATTTTATTAAGCATATTCTGAAGAAAAACAGAGCAGCAAATCGTAGCGTCCGGCGCGGCAGCTGCGCCCGCGTCGCATTCACCTGTCGCTCGCAGCGCGCGCGCACGTGGGCGGGGCTAAGGAATGCAACGTTTTCGCGCTTTTTTCCATTTGCCCGTCAGTCGCCACCGGAATTCGGGTGCGATATTTTCTTTGGTTGGAATCCAAAGGCTTTACCGGGACTTGAGATATTTATTCCCCTTTAGTCCGTTGTCTTTTAGATTTATGAACGCTGATCTTTTTATGCGATTTATTGGAGTTTTAATTCAGGTAACGAAACGAAGGTTTAGAGTTATAATTTTTAGAACTCGGGTTTCGACCTTACCGTTTGAGTCTTTTTTACGAAAGATAATAAAGTAGAAGAGGTAGTATGTTTGTTGCAAATTAAATGTTAAGTGATGCGTTTAAAGGCCATCTCGCAGAGAATAAGGGTTAAGATAATAAATATGTTTTGCAAGTCAAAGGCGCACTTAAGAGATTATTGTGGCATTTCTTGCGCGTGAGAAATTTCTATGCACTGTAATAGAAATTTTATTAAAACAGTTTATTACGATAATGTGCCTTTAATGGGTTTCAATGTTTTTTTTATAGTAAGTTGGTTTGTTTTAGTTATCTTTGTAAAAAGTTTATTAGTACTTAAGTCTCTAAATGTTATTTCTATGAAACTAAATCGATTAAGTTAGCTTAGGTAGGAGCATTTTTGTCCAGAAACAATTAACCAACAAAGAAACCCTCGAAAAATCATGCACCACAAAAATTCATCATTTTCATTAAACAATTCGTGTGTATTTAACATTTAATGTAACCGCCTAATCGCGTGTGGTTATACCGATAAAGCAAGTGGGTCAGTTAGTGGGCTATCAGTCAAAAAATAAACAACAATAATACACAGAAATCTATGGGGAACAGGGCGAGGTTGAGTGGCTTCCGTCGACGTAAGATTGATCGAGCAATCGCAATTATGAAAAATGATTTTGTGATAGCGGTGGCGAAGTGACCGACGCGCGACGTGCGCGGGGAGAGGGTTAGCGGGTTTTAGTACTGTCATTGTCACTTCTGTGTCGATTGAATAGGATTTTTCCGCGGCTCGAACTATAACGAGAATAGTTCGTGGCGTGGTCAAAATATTTACCACACAGCAAGGAGCTTTATAGCGAGCTGCCCGCTCAATTTGGTCACACATGGGATGTATGTCGCGGATATGATTTTTTAATATAGTAGTTTATTGTTTCACTTATTGTAGTAGTGCCTATACAGTAAAGACAATGATTATTACTCATAATAAAAACTCAAATGTCATGGAAAACTAGGTATTAAAAAAATAACTCCCTTTTATTTTGTAATTTCTCTAACAAATTTAAATGCAACTCAGCATTAATTTAGTTTAAAGATAATTTGGGAATAACTATAATAATAATAATTATTAGGTAGTTTTTGTAACTTTATCGTTTAATTAATTTAGTTTAAAGATAATTGGGGAATTTGGTACTATAATAATAATATGATTAGGTACTTTTTGCATTAATTCTATTGATATTAGTTCATATCGTTGTCATTTGATTACATAATTACAATTTTTAAAAGGTAAAAAAAAAAACGCTCCAATCTTTTATATACTTAGGTATGTTTTTGAAGTTTTGTAAACATTTTGACTGACCAACAATTAAATGAAAAAGGAATAGAAAAGTCTAAATCCATTCAAAAATCGCTTCAAACTCATGACTTGCGTCTGCTGTCCCTGAATTTATACCGGATTGTCGACTAAGCTCTTCATAGAACCTAGGTATTTGTGCACGTGTAAAATACTAAATAGTAAACCGAATGTTCGTGGAAAACCGACTTCAAAAAAACCTATCGGAAAAGCTGCGGTTTTGTTTTTTTTTTGTCACGGACTGAAACTAAATTTGTTTTTCAGAAGATACTCGTCGCTTTTTGCTGCAATACCCACGTTAATTTTGAAGTCGGTTAAAATAACGTGTATCAGATAGTTTTCCAACAGTATTGCAGTTCTTATCACCGCTTGGTGATAAAATATGAGAATGTATTTTTGTACTTCGAAAAACTCATTAAAAAATGAAACGTTGCTAAACTCATAAATGCGACAGTAATAATAAAGATACTTGTGTCATAATATAAAACACAAATTAGGTAGGTATTTATATTATGTAACCAAAATATCTAAAAATCACCTGATTTTAATTACTAATACCTAATAGTGTTTTTATCAACCTAATAGTGTTTTTATCAACCTAATAGTGTTTTTATCATAAATTGTTAGTTTTATTGATATCTCTCGAGATAATATTAGTGTTAAATAGGTGGAGACTATTGTTATGATTAATTTTTATTAGATTAAATTATGCTGCGTCACTGTTTTCTGATAATTTATTAAGATAGATAAAGTAAAAAGAAAAATAAAATGTTATTTAAAAAAATAGAGCCTAGAAGAATATGCCTTAAACAAAATATGAATAACTAGCTGCACCCCGCGGTTTCACCCGCGTAAGTCTCGATCCCGTGGGAATATCGGTATAAAAAGTAGTAGGTATCCTATGTGTTAATCCAGGTTATAAACTATTTGTTTGCCAAATTTCATCCAAATCCATTCAGTAGTTTTTACGTAAAAGAGCAACAAACATCCATCCATCGATACTAACAAACTTTCCAGTGGTAACGGCCGCGACTTTGTAGGTTGTGGGTTCGAACCCAAGAACGAGCAAATGGTGAAGGAAATCATCGTGAGGAAACCGGCATGTTCTAGAAAAAATGAATGTCACAAGGTATTCTATTGTACCTAATACTGTTTATGTTCGAAGCAAGATCAATATATTGTTATTTACATACATCCCTCAGAAACCACTAAAGTCCAGACTTATTAGAATAGTCTTGCATCGTAAGACACTCGACTAAAATATGCCTGTATAGAAATTATGGTCGTATATAAATCCAAGTGTGTGAAATCCTTCTGCGGTCAGGGCGTCCAATTTCGGATTCGATCACATTACCATAAGGTGAGTGCGCGACTGTGCGATGCACTGCCCAGTGCGGACGGACATACGGACGGCGAGGATGGATGACCAAATGTTGGTTTCAAAAAGCGAATCTGTATTTTTTTTTGACAAGAGGGTATAGATTTATTAAATTATTTATCGTTATGCCTCTAGATTTCGTTAATCGTATCGTCTACCGTCACCGGTATTTAAGAAAGCCAGATTAAACAGGCACTTTAAGGTAGGCTTTAAGGGTAGGTCTTAAGGCTCGTGCAAACAGACGCGAAATCGTGGGCGCGACAGGCTGCGGTACCTTTGTCGACAAAGGTACCGCTGCCTGTCGCGCCCGCGATTTCGCGTCTGTTTGTACGAGCCTTTATAGTAAGCACCTTACTTAGGGCCATAATATTTATTATTTTCATGTATATAAAGCATAACAATTTAAGGCAGTGGCAAAGTGTGTAATGTCACCTAAATGTCATTCTATCAAATATGCCAAACAAACTTCCTATCAAAAAAGACACTACAAAAAAGAGAAGAACTACCCTCCACTATAAAACTATTCCTTTCCCCACCCATACAAGTTATCGCTCGCTGCAATCCCCGCCCCTGTGTCCCACAAAACCTCGACGACTATTTTATATAGTATTTAGATGCACATTAAGAGTCATCTTTAACTGGAGAATGTTCCGATCGGGTATCATTACCATACTGCTAGTCGGAACCCTTGACTACAGACGTAGTGTATGATATTCAGACTAGATTATACAGGAATAGATAGGGACTCATTACCGGGACGCTGACTAAGATTTTGCATACCTAACTTTTTTGAGTGGACTGCAGTTTAGGGTTGAGGTGGTGGGGGGTTTTACAAGAGGTGATTGTTGTCTTTACCTAAACCATGGAAGTGGTTAAGGGTTAAGTTACGAAAAGTTGTGCGCAGAAATAGTCTTTAATCCCATTTTTGTTGAACAGACAATGGTCATGCTTCCTTCAGACAATTGAATCATTGAAAGACTTCTCAGCTCTCTCGACATTAAAAATGAAAGATTCGAGCAATAAAAAATGATTTAAAGCCAGTCTGAATACGAAAGCAGCACCAATTCCCAATCAATTAAAGCAAACTGAAGCAAACGAACAAAACCAACATTAACCAGTCCATTAACCCTAAAGCCAGTAATTATAAAGGTGGCGAACGCGAAAACAAAAGCCAAGTCCTCCACGAGGCTAACGTGTAAAGAATGCACCGATTCCGAGAGACGACGCCTCTCGACCGCATTTTATCACCGACTAATGATCTCGGGCGTCTGCGCCGCGTAATGAGAGCGCCAACCGCCCCGGCTCACAACCAATAAAATATTTATGAAACCATCCCCCGCCCTAATGGAACGCGTCAACTCCCCACTTAGAAAACTCCACTCGTATTAACCTCCGCAAAATTATCATTACCGCTCCACAAATGGACAATAGCCGATCGCATGTCCTATACGCAGAATGCGACTCGTTAAGTCGCCGAGGACGCGAATTTAAGAGACAGCTTCTAAATATCCAGTGGCAGCGTGCACATGCGTCCCGAGATCTGTATCGCGCACAATACCGAGGCCGGCCGTCACGACGGTAGCAGAAATATGGACGCGGGCCCGCCGCATGCCCGCTTGTTTTATGTTAATGTGAAGCATAAACGGCTAGGCTGCGGGGAAAAATAACGCGCCGACGTCCACCGTGATGAAATACCAGATACCCGCCGCTGATCGTTAGCCGACCCGCGCCACAACACGAGATCCACACCTAACGCCATTGTCTCAGACGCACGAGGAAGTCGAATAATTAAAGCGAACGCGTCGTCAGTCCAGCGTGCATTCCCACAGACGCTATCGCTCCTGTCGATCTCCGCGAGCGAAATACCGAAACCTAATAAGTCCGAGCCGAGTCTCATTTGTGTAAGGAGTCGTTTAAAAAAACGAACAATACGGAGGCGCCCGATAAAGGAGACGGCCCAATAATTTAGGGTCATTGTTTCGCCTCTTAATTTATGGAGTGCGGGCGTACGATTGATTTGTAGGTTTAGGAGGGAGATTCCTCGGCCCGAGAGTGTTGGGGATAAGCGGTTTTAAATCCGCGGCGGATTATCGCGAGGCGACGTCGCGGCTCTGTGACGCGCGTCAAGAACTCAATTTATTCGCGGGCCCACTCGATATACATACAATGCGCGGCGGCATTTAAAATGCGCGATAGGATTGGCCGCTTGGGCCTGGGCGGGGTGCGCGGACCATATACGCGTTCTTCGTGATGCACATATTAAGTTAGAAGGCTCTGTACATGGGATGCGGTGGAATTACGATAGGCACCGATGATGTCTAAGATCGTGAGTGTCCCTCCGGTAGTACAATGGGCGAACTCGGAGAAAATTATTAATGCCCCCGGGTTGTTCGGTGTTACATTAAATTGCGGGTGGCGAGCGATGCCATTAAATTATCGGACTCGCTGATGTCCTCCTACAATGCATCGCTTGATAGTAATTCACGGCCGATGCTCTTGTGGTATAATTTCGCGGGTGCATTATGTACCCATGAGTGGAATTGGATTTGTTTGATTTAGAGAACTGAGGGTTATAGCATGCCGATGTACATTAATGCTGCATCTACACTATGATCTATGATTATCAGCTCCATACAATCAGAACTGACCCTCAAATAGTCTACAATTTAACTTCCTTCAGCATAACAACCAATCCGAAACCTCCATCGTTTCCAACCTGACATGTAACCCTAACAAAATCACTCCACAAATAAAACAGTCCATCGTAAGTACAGCCTATCGGGCATCGAGCGTCTGCATTAATTGGAACAGCCGATCTGGACGACGCAGATTTCACTTCTATAAATGGCTCGAAACTTTATGGTATCGCGGTGCGTTGTTACCGTCAACTTGCGCCTGCACACACTTGTAATTGGTCGACCGCCGGTTGACATTTACAAGAGAACCAAGATGGCGGCCCATCGGATATGCGACGTGTAATTGACAAATAGGCTGAAGGGTTAGAATAAATTGGGCTTCGCACGCAAACGGTTGGATTTTGTTTTTCCGAGATCGATGGTGCGTTTGCGCACGCGATGTCTCGACAGATTGTTGACTGCTGAGTCGAGTAAGCGAACTTAGAATTAGATAGGTTCTCTGTAAGATAGGAGCTTTCTGAAGTACAATAAAATTTTCTTCGTACTGTGTAAGTAGGGTTGCCAGATCTGAAAATGAAAAGGCTGACTAAAGCTTGTTGGGTTGACGTTTAGCCGGACTTTTGATTTTGAACTTGACTTTAAATTCTGACAAGCAGAATAGTTGAAGAATTGGAGAGCTCCTTTGCTAGCTTGAATTCAGTTTCTCAGATTTTTATCCGAAAGAAAGTCTCAGGAATGCCGGACGGGCTGGTCTTTTAGATTTTGATCGGACAAGACCCTGAAATGCTAATGTACCTATATGTAAACTTAAACACTTCTAGCCACCCTTTGCGTGAATAATATCAATTTGTCCTTTATAAAAATACAAAAAAAAAGGTATTTTTATTCGCATACCAGTCACTTAGCTATAACTAAAGGATAATTATAAGTTCTTGAATGCAATTCTACTGTTGCTATTCACATCCGTACCTTAAGTATAGGTAATGAGTACCTTTAGTACTTAACAGTCGATTGAGCGCGAAATACTTCGGACGTAAACATGGAAAAATATATACAAATGGTTTAAAAAAGGGTTAATTCAAGGAATATTCTAGAAATGTTAAGTTTAAGTCTAATTGCCCCCTTCCTTTAAGTGACAAAATATCACTTTACCGTGGCTTTACATGCATTGCAGTGGCAACTGGTGTTGCCATTCGTCTAACCTTTGTACGAGCCAGAAGGCCTAGACAAGTGACAATCGCTTCCAAAGCGTTTCGTATTTTAACTTTCAACAGGATTGACATAAGCTTTTCGGCAGCTTATGTCAGTCCTATACATTTTTGCTTTTTCCATTATCGTTATCGCTGATAGAAGGTCACTTTGTCTAGGGCCTCACATCCGACTATGATGCTAAGCTAGGGGAACTGTGATAGAAGTGTCTTTTTACTGTGGTATCCCAAATTTGAGAAATTGCAATAATCAACAAGTTTCTGAACTGTGATTGTTCTCCTTATTTACAGTTTCTATAAGAACATTTTTATGTTTTCATTTTGATGCCATAACTCACAAGCCTGAATTGAAATTGGGACACCAATAATTTGAAGTTTATTTAATACTGTAAATCACATGACACTTACATTTATTTAAACCACTTAAATCATAGTACTATGGTGTAATTGGTTTATATAAAATATATATGAGAGTAGTTTGAGAAACAATACACAACTACAGCAATTTTACTATCCCCAAAGGAGCCTTAAAAGATGATCCAACATAATAATCACAAGTTATTCTCATTAACATAATCATATAGAAGTTCAAATTAATAGCTGTTACAAACACTGCTGAGCCACAATTTATAAACGATGTGAAGTATGCAGCTATAAGGTTGAGACACACTGTGTGCCTTTAAAATAAGAGATGACTGCTAATAAGGGTAATTGGGAACGATTATCGATGAATACCGGTAAGTTGGCACTTTAGCAAACACGTTGAGTGGATCGTGGTTATTTAAGCTTTCCTACGTTTTGTATGTCTTGTTGCTAATTAGAAATATATGCACCTGTGTGTTATGTCTTTCGCATTTCGAGGTAAATCCGCCAAATTGACAGTATTCAAATGAGTAACTACTGTCAAAATCCATGGTAATTTGAAGTATGATAGCATACTTCAACTTACCATTAGTATTATTCAGTATCTATAACAATTGACACAGGCTGTTAAATGCTTCGTAAACGATTTACGTCTCAGTTAACACGGCTGCTGGTCTCTCACTGCAGTTGCAATGATCTGATCTGACCAATAAGGATCGTGTAAACAAGTGACATTCAGGGCGAACAACCGTTTTGATTTACTACCAACTTCGATAAAGTGTCACTTTCTCGTGTCGACTCGAGGTTTACGAGAATATCTCATGTCGTGGGGAAGAGATTAGCTAGTCAACAAGGTAGGGGCTGACTGTCTAAGGTACAACTGTCCATCTGTAAAAAACCGGACGATAGGGACAATAAATCTATGTAATCTATAAATAGTATTAAAATGAAATCGCTTTTGTGTCTGTCTGTTCGTGCGTTTAGTTCTTCTAAACTACACAATTTTGAGAATTTAATCCAGGAAGGTTTATGAGTACAGTAATATTATATTAATTTAATTATAACTTACACACACACGCCACGTGTCTATTTAATTTCGTCGTTTGTTTTGTGTGGTTACACAATCTGCGAATTCGCAACACATCGCAAATATCTGCCCGTCTACCGTCGCTGATTTTTGCGATGCGACGTCGCAACGCAGTTTTATGTACCAGCCCTATCACAAATATACATGGATGTTCTGTAACCGACGATGGTCTGAAATAAAGTTATTTATAATAACTGTATTTCTAACTAAACTTAGACATAGCATAGTTATGATGTTGCCACATACAGTAGATTGCAGCCGTGTGAAGCAGGAACTAGTCGCTACTAAAGTAAAGCCACTACCGACTCAACCATTTATTCACATATTAATCTCATGTAATATCTGCTCGACGTCCGAATGTCACTGCAGGGATCCAGCAGAATATCAGCGTCAGGTATATTTGCCTGATACTTGCTGAGTTGGACTCGCATTTGGTGCAACGTTGAGACGCACACCGCGCTTTGTATATTTCGTAATTTTTTAAAGTATGTCATAGACAATATTGTCTCGCTGTGTCTAGTTTTCTTTTATTTTTTGTATTTTGGCACTTTCTAGCTATTATTATTTAACCGTGCTTTTGTATGTTGTGTTGTCTTTTGTATGCACCAAATAAACGTTTTATCTATATAGGTACCTATCATTTAATATTATACCACACACACACAAAAATTATCATAACATCTTTAAACAAAAAATCTGCCGTAAGATTAAAAATGGCACCTTAATATATCCGTTAAAAGGGTTTTGATTGATCAAGACGTCAGGCGAGGACAGCCGTCCGGCGACCGTCCGGCGACAGTCCGGCGACTGATGATTGATACGCACTGTTAGACAATCGCACGATCCATCATCACTGTCGTCAGTGTGGTCCGAGCCATATACGTGACCTATTGTATTGAAGACGGTTAGTTTTTTATTTAATTTAAGTAGTATTTTGTTTTCTGGATTTTGGTTTTTGATATTTTACAGGAAAGTCACGGAGGTAAATATTTTTTTAAAATTTACTTTTGTTAGTGGTCGTATCCCCAAAAACACTTTTATTATAAAGCGAGATTTTACAAATTCCTTTTTTAAAAGAACATAAATGGCTGGTCATTTACTAAAATATGGAAGCTTTTTCTTCACTCTATCCAGTTTTACGATATAAAGGTATTTTGCAAGGTTCATTGACTGTGTACAGAATGACAAAAAATTGTTATTAATCATATACCTATTTTTTTCTTCCACCAAATGTTATAAAATTACCCACCAAAACGAAACGAACTTTAAAAACGATAATTTCGGAAACAGAAATATCGATTTCCTATCATTTTTTATCGAGTTATCGCGTCAGTTCGGCGCCGGCGCACGCAGTGATCGATTGCACGTTTAACACCAGGTAAACACCGTATATGAAATGAAACTATCACTTTACTGTGACATAAAAATACCAACATAATAAAGACACCCCCAAAACAATGAACAATCTTTAGGGCATTTAAAATAAGGTTGAATTTTGAGTGGTTTTAAGTTTCAGAGCTTGCGTCAACAAGTCTGTTTGATAAATTAATTAAGGGAATGATGGATTTGTCTGCGTAGAGTAGTGATTGATGATTTGACAATAATTTTGGGGTCGGACGGCGAATGTCAACAGATAAACATACAAAATGGGTTCCGGATGCACCTGAAGATGGGAAACGAAAAAATAAACTTAGTTACTTGATACTATAGTCTATACATTTAATATAATAGTGGCGAAGTCAAAACTGTACATTGAATATTTTTGAAAAGAGTAATTGGTACGATACGGTAATATATTTTTTAGAGTTTTATCCGTTTTTCTTTTTGTCCCGATTGGCACAAATATACTGAAAAATATTCTGTTCAAAATTTGCACAAATATTCCTTAAAGGTCTGGTCATCGAATAGGCACAGCTAATAGAAAATAATATGAAGGAATATCTCACGTTCTTACTGTATTTGAAGGATATCGTAATATTTATGATTATGTATGCCAGTTTAAGCTTGTAATACATACCGTCCATTTATGGTGAGACTAGCATAAATTACTTTGAATTTGTCACCTAGTTATAACCTTCGAGTCTCGATCGGAAGTCAATAACCTGTGCTCGTAGCTTTAAAGGCTCTATTGTACAAATAAAGTACAAAAAATATTTATCATCCTTAACCAAGAGGCAGAACACCCAGATATTTGTATCAACAAAGTATTCGATCACTAAACAAACCGATGACATAAATATTTTGACATAACAACACCGCCCTTTTAAGCTAAATTAAAACGAACTTAAAACAATAAATTAACAATCGATAAACAGACATCATAAACAAATCGAAAACTCGTTTAAAATTTAATATAATGCTCGTAAATATACTTTTTTTTTGCAAAACGAATCACCCCATTTAGTAGGGTGTCCACAATAAACCTGTCACGCGGGACAGTCCGATACCCGACATCGCACTTATCAACGAACATAACATCCTCAACTTTACGACAATCTTGCGCTGGACGCGCGCGCATATAAATTTGAACAAACGTCAAGACAGTCCGATTTTATTTTACTGATCATGGAAATTGTATCGATATTTCAACGATAACGTTATTGTGTTGTGTCGGATAAAGATACTTTTTATGTTCGCGTTCGTTTGATTTTTATACGATCCAAGAATCGGATGAGACTTGGAATCGATTACAATAAAGTTTACAAAGCATGCTGTGACTAATAATAACGAGGTATTGGCCATTATCGTAAATCAGTAGTAAAATCAATGTAGTTATCAGTTGAGATTTCATTCACGAATGTAGGTTTAATCATTCACTGTTGAACTTTAATCACCAAACTACGTAGTTCTGAATCATGTATGAAGAACTTGTTGCTTCCAAACGCATGTACAACACTGCACAATGCACGCGAATGACGGCTTAAAGAACAAAACAAGACCAAACAAACAGCACGTCAAGTAAAACTGTTCCCCCATTGAAGCAACTGAAAACCTATAAACTACGCGTGAAAGCACGCAAATAAAAAAATCTCAAAAATCATTCCCGCAGCTAAAACCCACACGCCACAATCTAGATCGCAACACACGAATAGCGAAATCTAAAAACCGGTTGTTAGTTCGCCATGTAATTCTAATTAGGTAATTCGAGCAGCCGGTACTAATGGTTCGGTTCGGTGCCATAAAGCAGGCGCAATCTGATCGTGTGAACATGCTGTCCGCGTGTCCCGTGCACATTGTCCGCAGACATGCGACGCTTTGTCACCCTAGCCCACGCGGCGAGATAGCGATATGAGAGCCTGTAATTATTGGCTTCAGTGCTATTCTGTAAATTCGATTTTAGTTTTAGTGGAGGGTTAATAAATTTTAATTAATAGATGAGGATTTTTATTTTTTTCTGAATAGAAATGTTTTATCTTTTGTTTTAATTTATTATCACAGTCATTATTATATGGTTGGCTGCCATTTTTCTCACGTCTTCGGATACAATTTAGACAATGTATTATTCTAAGCACAATACTTACTCTCAGTTCTTTCAAGTGCATTCATTCTTGAGAGCACTCTGTCACTACTTGCATGCGGTGATTACTTGAACTTTAACCTTTTGACTTCGAACAGCAGTAAACCGGTATTACAGAACAAAAACATCGATACTTTAATCGTTTCAATCGGTTGAAAAAGGAGCACTCAAGACCAGAACATAACGAATCAACAGGCTCGAAACGTCAAGAATTGCTTTCAAACCTGTAATTTAGTAACCTTTTAGGCTGGACCTTTTCGCGTCATTGATTGTCACCCTAGTTAGAAAAAAAGGTCCCACTCAAGTCACAACAGACGGACATACCTACATAATTAATAAATAAGACAGACATACTATCATGTATGTCTGTCGGGCATGAGGACATCGATGCATACTTAACCCTCTCATTGATGGAAGCGTTTGAAACGAGTCGTACACACAATGACGTCACGACCTGGATCATCAACAGTTACGCGAACCATTCATTGTCATAATTATACAAAATTCGGTTACGGCTTTTCCTGGATAGATAAATTTCCTAAATTTCTAATCGTAGAATAATCCAGCTTTCGAGCAGGATATGTTCCAAAAAGTTTCCAAATCAGAAGCTTGGCTTCAAACTTTATATGTTTTGCCATCTTTATTAAATGACAGTCTTTTTAGAAGCGTAGACAAAAAATGTCCTCACCCAAGCCAACAGACGGACATAATAAATAAGTGCACATCGACGCGGGACATGAGGACACCGATACACACTCAGCCCTCACATTGATGGAAGCGTTTCAAACGCAGTTTAGATAGCGAACTGGCGTTGACGTATTATTATTGTGGCCTTTCGATGTTCTCGTACCATTTCCGAAGTATAAGATACGAAATTTCGTGTAGTGATGGTAATGTGGTTCTACAGGCTAATGTTTTTGTAAATGATGGGCTTGGGAATAGCGAAAATGTTTGTTTGATGGCGATTGATTCCAATCGTATTGTTTTATTTGAGACAGGACGAGGACTTGTTTATTTATACAATAAAAAAATATTCGTTTACCCTTTCTTGCTACACTTGATTAAAGATTATTATCAATTTGTATGATATAGAGTAGGTATATACACAGCTTGGAATGCCTTTTGTTAGTATTATCCTGTACATCAATTTTAAATCCCCATGAATTTCAGCCAATAATCCAAATAGCCAACTATGTTGCATCAAGTTCCTCAATAAACCTCTTTCTTTTTAACACTATCTCACGAAGTTGGTCGAACAGCTCGTATTTTGACATGTTTTATAGTTCTTCTCGCGTCAATCGCGCGTGTTGCGTCCGAAATACTTTATTTATGGCCAAAACGGTTGAGTCGTCTCGGCCGTAAAAACTTTTAGTGTCTTCCGATTGAGGCGCCGTGTCTTTATGCCCTTTTTATCAATATTGAGCCGTTTTTGATGGGCTGTTTAGGGTTATGATGTAGTTTTGTTTGTAAAGAAGCTATGGCATTGTAATGCTAATAATTTTGATGTAACGTGGGCTTGTAACGCGAAGTTTTGAGTGCATCTACGACAGGTCTTTGAACGAAATGTGTTAATAGAAATGGAGACTAACAGGCTGTTGTATGATTTTATCTTTGCTTATAAATTGTGTTGTAGTTATTTGAATTTCCTGCTTTTCACTTACACCTTTAGTTAGTTCGTTCACTAGTGAACGATTTCCTGTAACATTGATTTCGAGTTTACACGACGTTAATGGTTTGTGATTAAAATGATTCAGGAAAACATTTTTATTGCGGGATAATAATATATCTAGCACTGGAGAGCTGTAGGCTACGTTTTGACACTGATTGGATTATCTCCTTTTTTGTTTTTAAGAATTGGGAAATCATCAAATGGCTTCTCCCGCTCTGGGCGGAGCGAAGGGCGTGTCAGACTTTTACTGACTAAAACCCCGGGTGGGTGTTACTTCAGTTGCCTATTGCCACGGTCCTGGTATGCCTTTCGTACTTTCCCGTAACCCTGGCAGGCTTTCCCGCAACCCAGGATTAGATTATCTCCTGAATCGCGTTTACGTTCTTTCACAAACTTTTATAGGCTGAATTTTCTAGTCTAGATCTTAGTCATCTCTTAAAACTTATTCGTTCTGTGTCACAGTCACATCAAAGCACGTTCTCCCTATCATCCCTGTTAATCAATAAAGAAAGCCCAGTTCGTTGACCCTGCGTGTTAACAATCCGGATATAATTTTTTATATCATTATGTTTAGTGGATCATTAAAACTCTGTCAAAAGAGGCATTTTTATGACTTTTTTTACGACAAGAAATCTGATAGTATGTCTTTTTAAATGTTCCCAATGATTTTTATATGAGTACTTTTATTGCGTACGACGGTAGATTAATTTCATTGTTGGTAAATTTCTGTTTGATTGCTTTTTAAGTGTTTCTTTACGAGTTACTGGTATGTTTGGTTTTCTATTTTATGGAAATTGTGTGGTATACATTTTCTACGTATCAATCATGGATTTTGATGTAAGTATTAGAATTGCGAACATAATAATAAGGTAACTTATTTTACTTAATACATTATTGTATTCGCACAAATATACAAAATTCCTATGGTAAAAGCATGGAAATTCAACTAAATAAAACGTAAAACGACGTAGGTGTGGCTATGTAAGTAAACAAATGCTTCAAAATTGTCCTGAATATTTAATTGGAAATTGACAAAATCATTGTTACCCTAGTGTCAACTGAATGAACCAGTACCTGGGGAAACAAACCTGCCACTAATTAAAATATTTCTTATAAATGCCATAAAATAACTGCCCACAAAACTTTTAAAAGCTTTTAAACTTTTATAGATAGACAACCGTAGGTAATTACCTACTAACCGTTGAAATAAATATGAAATATGCAGGAATAACTCATTAAATGATTGAATTATTGAAATTGATGGAAACGTTAAAAACTTTTAACTTATGTAACTAGTGTGAAACCATTAATTTTATAATCTAATAAAAATCTCTTCTCACCGAAATTCAATGTATTAAAAATATTAATTTCGGTGAGAAGAGATGAATGTAATCATTAAATTATCGGATCTGCATTTAATTTTGATATAGGTAATTATACATGTATTTTTATTTGTTACTAAGAAATTCTTCTGACCTCATCTTGTTTTAAGCAGGCGACTCAGGAGAATTTATCTAAGTATCAGGTACAGTAAGACACAACTTAGATGTCTCATAAATTTGCATTCATTAATATCAATTTTACGAATGTATTTGGCTTTATGACTTTACAAGTTATTGCGTTTGCGTAAACATAATTTTCACCTAAAGCAGTAATATAGATTGGTTATCTTAAGGCACTCAGTTCGGATGGTGTTCGGTTTTACGAATTTTGCCGATGCTACATCTAAGTTGTGTCGTACTGTATAATTATATTTCGGTTCTAAGAGGTAGGTACGGTTGCGTCAAAAATTGAACCACCCTGACTCCTTGCTGAAAACGAAATGGTACAGTGTTAGCAATTCTACATTGCTGTTTGACAGATCGTACATCGATCGATCGATCGTTCGTTGTTGTCAAACAGTCGCTTCTATGTATAACACCAACTGTAATCCAACATCAAAGGTGTCAAAGCATCCCAATAAATAAAACTTTGAAATATAAAAATAAAATGATCAAATAAAATTCAATAAAATCAATCACCACCTTCTAATCGTAGTCTACACAAACCCACAAAAACTCAAAATCACCCAAAAATATATCAACGAGTGTTAATTAAAACGGAAGCAGGACCACTCAATCACGTCACGAATCAAAGATGGCGCCCGTTTCATCTTGAAAATGATAAATTTATATAAAAAAGTCATATGAACTAAAGGAAAGGCCGGAAGCCGACGTGTTGTATATCAATCAAGAGATGACTGAGTTAGAGCCCTTATAAGTCACGGGACGGACACGATACGAGTTGGTAGTGTTGATTTAATTTGATGGATTTTTATAGTGGTTTAAATTGGGAAGGAATGTTTGTAAGAAGTTAGAAAATGTAAACTTAGTCTGACACATTCGTTGATTAATTTTAAAGTTTTTATGCAGTGAAGATATGAATATTATCTAACCCATCATCATCTGCCTAGCCTTTTCCCAACTATGTTGTGATCGGCTTCCAGTCTAACCGGATGCAGCTGAGTACCAGTATTTTACATGGAGCGACTGCCTATCTGACCTCCACAAGCCAGTTGCTGGGTAATACGATACTCCTTGGTAAGACTGGTTGTCAGACTTTTAGGATTCTGACGACCCGTAACGACTTTCAAAGATCCACGGATGACAGCCGGGATCAACGGCTTAACGTGCTTTCCGAGGCACGGAGGAGTCTCGGTATGTAAAGATCCAACCCATCCACGGACCAAACCCGGCAAGCGCAGCTTAACCTGATAATCTAAACCTGATCGACCCGTGGTGCGGCTGTTATTACTTAGCCACGAGCTTCTCCTCTATATGAATATCGAACTAATTCATAAATTAGCTACTTTCTTTTAGAAATGCCTTTCGGATGGATTGCAGCAACAATTAGATTTCATCGATCATGTGGCAACATAAATTATCCTGAAACTTACAGACTACTTAAATTGTAAATAAGTCCGATTCCTAAACGTTATGATTTCCTTTTGAACTAGCCTCTTAAGGGGGATACGCCAAGGTAGCCCGCGAAATTCAAATTTTCTTACATTTTTTGCAATTTGCAAGTCAGTGTTAGCTTGTATGTTGAGTTTAAAATATTCGTGATCGTAGCAAATATGGCTTTACAGAATACTAACCATTAGAATCAGAAATACAACTCCTTAAGTTAGTTTAATCCTCAAATGTCATGATTTCATGAAATTGTCATTCCGTAGGATTATATGAGCTCAAGAGTTGTAGTGATGATTTTTATGATTATATTTAAATAAATAAATATTTGATTTCGAATCATATTTAGATCAACATACAACCTGATACTGACCTGCAAATAGCAAAAAAACGTTAAAAAAAATATATTTCGCGGGCTACCCTGAAGCTTTCGCCTTAACACCTTCAATTTTGTTGATCACCTAGAGTAGAGAGGCTTATATACATACACATGCAATCAAATGTACAAACTCTACAGTTTAAAGCTTACTGCAGACACTGATACATTCCACATCGTGACTTGTGAACGCGATTTCTATTCATACATTTAGATTAAAATTTCAATATTCGCAACTGTGTAACTTCCATACAAAATTATTGTATGTAAATCTAAGTATATTCTGATCGGTCAGTCGGCTTTGTAAACGTCAAACGGATTGAGTCGAACAGTTAAAAATATGACTTAGTCCTAAACGCTATGTAGGTAATCTGCGCTTACAGTAGCTTGGTGCTTAGTATAAGGTGTAAACTGATCGCGGGTGGAACTCGGCCCCATAATTTTCCACAATAGGCACCTACTGCCTATATTCGTCTTGTCCTTTTTCACATCTGTATGTAAAGTCAGGGAAATTATTTATGAAACAAATTGATACTACGCCGTACCTCCGTACGTTTTACCGTGTTATTAGTCATAAAACTGTCAAAGAACGACGAGTGGGAGGTTTAGTCCACAATCTCTACCCCCGACCAGGTTGAACCCCTAAATCATTTCATCTTTGTCCATATTCAATTGAGTATACGGGTAATTTAAGTTGAAGTCAATTTACTGAACTATTTGTTCCCTATGCTTCACTCCCTATACATTTAGTTTTCGATTTTATGTCCTATAATCGAGTAAATATTTTACAATCTCTTGCTTAAGTTAATCTAGAATGGAAGGAAAATCAGGGAGATAAAGAAAAAAAATCATATTTATAAGTACTACTGGCTTTTACGCCATTAAACTCGCAAATCGCTGCCGCTCATGCTTTGCACGTTTTTTTTTTTGTATTTCAAGAGAGATTCAGTTTTACTGCTTATGCATATTTAATTAATTGCATCTCGCAATCTTTATTGACATTATTTATTGTCAAAACCTACATCAAAGAGTTTTATAACTTATTTACAGCTTTAACAGTAATTCAGTTAGATAGCACCAACATTATTGCTAAATCTAGACGTATTAATTACTGAAATAAAACATTTTATTTTAATTACATAGTTTAACGACTTTAAGAGTGTAGGTAACTCAGATTATCAAATCGGTTGTTGAAAGCTCATTCAAATTAGTTGTTGACGAGCAGCGGTGGCCCAGTGGCCGCGGCCGCGATTTACGAATTGTAGGTCGTAGGTTCGAACCCTGACAGGCGCTTTACTTTGTGTAAATTATTTCATCGCCACTGCTCTCAAAACGGTGAAGGAAAACATCGTGAGGAAACCGGCATGTCCTAGAACCAAAAATTCGAAGACATGTGACATCTACCAACCCGCAATGGTACCACCACTCTCTCTCACAGAGAGGAGGTTGTGTCCCAGCAGTGGGAACATGATAGGCGGATTTGATTATCCAATGCATGACGAGAGATCATTATTATTAAGCCTTTGTTGGATCTCTGAAATCATAACCTGGTCCAAAAGTGGTGCAAGTTTTTTGTTACGAAACTCATTTTAAGTTCTTATTTCTTTCTTCAGCTTTGTAGTTGAAACTGTTTGCAAGCAAAAAAAAAAACAAAGTAATTTTTCATAATTTCTAGAATGGATTAGAATAAGGACTCTTCTATATATTTCCACTAAACTAACTCTATAATCTATAACCAAAACATTACAACTAGTACCAACTCCTTAAAACAGCAACACTGCTAAAAAGACCCGGAGTCCGTTGTCTAATTGATAATTAGTATTCAGGCGGGCGGTGCAGGCCTACGTGTGGCCCCCATGAGCCCCCCGGCCCCGGGGACGGTGGGGGGTTGGTCAACGTTGCATCAGCACGTCCAAGACGTCTGCTATTGACGTAAGACGCCAGCCGCTGGGAACGCGACGTGATCACACGGCTATGCGGCAGTGGGAGGGTTAAGTCCGATGATTCCAGTTCATTGAATTTAATTGGTACTTTGATTTGCTGGCGGGTTGTGTTTTTGATGTGAAGGCTGTCAACGTAAGTCTAATTGTTTTAAAATAGGCAAGTGCATTGCAATGAATTTGAAATCAGTAAAATCTAAGATTTCGGCCTTAAGATACTAATTCCAAAGTGTTCGTTTAGAAAAATTCTAATAAAATCTGCAGAAAATATTCATTAAAATTATAAGAAAAATGTAAAGCACTAGTATGGTGACTTATGGCCGATTCCTATAATTTACGGACTATTATTGGTTAAAATTAAGACTCTTGTATCTTTACCAATAATGAAGCAAAGACGTCATAACTTTGCATAGTAGACCATCCCATACGGAACTAGCTATCATAGGTAAAATTAGCTCACGAAACTATTTATATGCCCAGTTTGGCAATAAAAAATGTTACCATTGGTAAAAAAAACGATTCGTTTTTGTTTATAGGAACCGAGCATGAGTCGAACTGTCACTTACCGATACACCTTTTAACATCGAAGGACAACTGCCCACATTCATGTATAAGAAGTACAGAAAACGACCACTGAACCAAACTACTCCACAACAACCAGATCGTCAATCCGACATTACCATAATTCATTATAAATTATTCATCCCAATAAACTGACCTACCCCGGCACGCCCTAAGGCTTGGTACCCAATCGCGGACGACTGCACAGCAACTTTTTCAAGATTACCATATCTACGTTCGAGAATCGCGAGTGAAATGGACGGGCAGTACAGCAAATTGGCTATCTAGCTCATGCATCGCGTATGAATCGCTGCGACCGAAGAATCGGAATATTTAGGCGGTCGTGCGCGTCGCGTCGCCCAGTAGCCGGTCTGTGTCGGCCCTTATTTAGATACTTTGATGTTCTCAGTGTGTCTGTCTTTTTGCTTGCGTTGAATACATTTTGGAGTATTTTATGTTGTTTGTTTTTTAATTGTGGAAAGCGAGAGTATTGAATCATTGTTCTATAAGATCAACAGAAATAATTAACTAGGATTTTGATTATCCAGACACTAGCTATAGACACTGTTTAAACAAAATTATATCTACTGGTTGAAACGAAAACCAGGCAACCGTTACCTATGAACATGTTGACAAAAATGATAAAAAAGTGAAATGATTATATGGCCGCACATTGTATGTTTTAGAGTGTTAAATTTATTTTTTTGCTACGTATTTTCTGGTGTATATATAAATAGGTAAATAAATAAATAATAATAATACGATAGAGTCAAAAACATCCTTCGAATAGGTAGGTATTGCGTAGTATCCGTATCCGGAAATTGGACCCAACCAAAGCATTGATACCGACGTTCTAACGCATTAATATCAGTCCTCTCATTCCTCCCATCTTAATTAACAATGCACGGCCAAGAATATTCAAAACAATCGCACCTCATTACAGACCAGCGATCTCTAATCCAAGGAACACGGTACGTGCCAATTTCGAAGCTAGAGGCAGCAAAACCCACAAGTCGGAATTTTTCAACACACTAATGAATCAGTCGGGTTAATGCAACATCGGAGAGACCGTGTACATATTTAAATCAGGTACATGGTTCTTGATTATAGCAGCCCGAGTCAACTCAGTTGGTTTTATCTGGATTGTGTAAAGTTTCTCAACGGTTATTGCTCTGAGACAATATAAAGGAAATGCTGGTGAACTACAGGTGGGTTTTAGAAGTGCAGATCTTTGAAGGTATATAAGTAAAAGGTTGAAATACGTTAAGGTACAGATGAAAATTCTGAGGAGTGGAAAAGAAAATTTGTAAGTTACAGTTACAGCAAAAAATGGCAAAACCTAAGATAAGGGAATACTATGCCTTGTTCGTAAAAAACTGTACAAATTATAATCTTATGATAATCAACTGGAAATCAATCAAATTCTCATCTAAAAGTAAGAACAGTCACACGTTACGATCGATGCAACTCTGTGCCGCATTTTTAATCTGCAGAACCAACTAGATTTTTACCTTACACACATTTTTTAATAAGTAATTACATTCCAAGTCCTCAAGAAAAACCTATCCCCGTCCCACCTGGCCACATTAGAAGTCGAGACTTCGAGAGTCCCTTCCTCCTTCAACTTCATTTGCAGTCTACTCCACGTTAAAATCAATTATGCTTGCGATTGTTTCGTTAGTGGAAGCAAATGTTTTTTGTGTCCCCTCCCCCACCACCCCCTCCAGCCCCCCGTTGTCCCTCTTTGTATTCAGTGGACGGAATGTCTCTCCACTGTTTGGTTTTCTTTTGACGAACTTCGTTTCGAATGCATTTTCTTAATTCGTTCGTGATTTTGTGGAAAATTGAATCGTTCTGTCTGGCACGGTACTGTGTTTTGTTTTGTTGACTGGCGTTTTGACGATGAATGGATGTGCTGTTATTTTTAAGTGAATTAGAGATGTTTGCGTAATTAAGGAAATTAAGCAGTTTGTTCAGGGATGCATTGGTGCATTGTGTGAATTGATGTCATTTTTGGTTGATGTCAGGCAATACGAGTTATTCTGAGCTAATCTGGAAAATGTTCATTAATGAATAATGTAGGAATGTGCTTTGCATTTTGTGGGCAAAGATATTTATTTAAAAAAAAAAATAGCCACATGGAAAAATTACAGCAGTAATGTCTTTCAACATTCAAGAAATCCAGAAATTTCTTTATGTAATTAAAGTCAATAAATGCGACACAAAACATTAAACTTCAAAGCAATTTATTCAGTTTCAAAATGCGAGTGAGTCTAAGTTTTAATCTTCAACATAACTTCAAATTAAGATTAAATGCAATATTCTTCATTCGATAAACCCGCCATGGCTCTGTATCGGCATGTCCCTTAATTGACTAACCCTTTAAGATCTCCCGTCGATGCATTCGCATTCGCATCTCAATATTATTAAAAAGTTTATTTATGCTAAGCAAAAGTAATGTACACTAATACAGTAAACCACGAGCCAAAGTCGTTAGCAAGTCTGTTAAAATTCTTAAATTAAAAACAAACTAAAAACCTTTAACAATTAGCATTTTATTTATTGCAATTACTGTACCAACTAATTTATACACCACACTCAGACAATTTTGCCGTATGAATAAAACCTATTTAGTGAACTTGGGGCGCTAAAAATTTATTTATTTATTTTTTCTTTTATAAAGGCGAGGACACACTATTGTCGCTCGCCGATGTCCAATATCTACGTACATTAATTATGCAAACGATCCACTCCAGAGAGGTTAAATGGCGATTTTTTGTGTCTCGTTTAATGCGGCTGCGGTGGTACGTGATGGTAGAAGATGGGTAATGTAGGATCTAGTTATTGCTTTTGTTTCGGAGTTTTCGTAAAGCGTGTTAATTGAATGAAACAAATTGCGGAAAGACGGAATGTAAAGAAATGTAGAAACTGTGCTAACACTTGAATTTGTTTGGTTATTGCACTTTTTTCATAGTATGTACCTAATCGTAAACATTTTCAGTGCTGCACTTATCAACCTACCTATATTTTTTACCTTAGCGTTACTATCCCCATATACAACTTTGTTCATCTTAAACCTAACGCTACTATGAATATTTTCCAGTGTCGTTACAAAGACTAGTACACAATAAAGCGGACTGCACAGCGTCACGTACAGTATCGACGGAGCGCTCTAATTAAAAATCGTAAACATCGACGCGCCGTCGATAGCAGTAATGTGTGCGGACCCTAATTACTTGGACCGTTTGAATTAAAAACATCGATGTTTTGCTTGTTAAGAGTTTGTGTTAGTGATGTTCATTATTTTAGTCAGTTTTAGTTTAAGGAGAGAGCAGCAGCTTTTTTAAACTCAAATATTTTAGGTATTTTATTATGTAATAAGTAAGTATTGTTTTTTTCCACAGATTGACTACCTATCGATGGTCCGTATATTTTCAATTCAACTTAGCTTTTTTCAAAAACAGTACCAAAAACCAAAAAATTGTTTTCTTCTAACCCGCTAGTCGGTAGGTACCTAAAGATGTAGGGATCTTTAGGTACCTACCGACTACCTTTTGCAATCCTAACAATATTATAAATGCGAAAGTGAGTTTGTTTGTTTGTTACGCTCTCATAGTGCCGTAACTAGGGCGGTGCAAGCGGTGCCCAGGCACAGGGCGCAGACCCTGGAGGGGCGCAGAAATAACCAGACCAGGGCCACTAACAATACCTATTATTTAGTTTTGTAGCAGCTCGCACCGGGCGCATAAAAGGCTAATTACTAGGGATGGGCCGAAATTCGGTTCACATTCGGTTCAACCGAATTTCAGCAGCTTGAACCGAACTTCGGCATTCGGCCAAATTTCGGTTCAGATGCCGAACATTCGGCACAAGAAAAATAATACCGACTTGCACTATTTAGACTGAAACTAAATTAAATTAGAATAGCATTACCGTAAAATAAAATTATGTCTTTTACTCACTCGCGGTCATTTATTTTAGTTAGGAACATTGTAAATGTAAACCTTATATTAAATCAGTTATTCTTATTAGTCTTGAAAATCTCTGCCTAATTAATAAGACATAAAAATTAAATATACTATTACAAAAATGAAATAAGCCTTGTTTTCTTCTAACAAACATCTGGAGTGTTGCTCTCGAGAAAGCGCGCGAAATTGAACCGAAGTTCGGCCGAACTTTTCATTTTAACCGAATGTCGGCCGAAGTTCGGATTCGGTTCAAACCACATTCGGCCCATCACTACTAATTACGGCACTTCGCTCTCACGCTTAAACGGCTGAACAGATTTGGATGATATTTGGCACAAGAGTAGACTTGGAGAAGGACATAGGCTACTTTTCATCCTGGATCGCAGACGAACGCCGAACGCAGCAGCTAGTTAAATAAATATAACCCTAAAAAAATATTTTATTGGCAAAACCCATTCCTAATTCGTCGTGCGTCACTGAACAATACATCTAAAGCGAAACAATCGATTATAATATTAATTTGATTAGTCATCAAAAATGTCAGTTTAGATAAATATTATGATTAATTAATAATTAATCCATTCAATATGTATAATATAATTTATGTAAGCCATAACTATTGCAACATAATTATTTGTATTGTGTCACCTTATGTAAAATTTCTACATTTATATCTGTAATTTTTATAATGTACATAATAAAATGTATTCTATCTATTCATGTATCATTAACACAATCTTTATTAAACAGTTTTTCCTGAAATTAATAAGTTTTGTTATTAGTGTTTTCCAATCTATGTACAGTAGAATTCTACAGTTTTCTAGAAAACTGTAACGAAAAAACTCAAAGATTTGACAGTTTTGATCTTATTTGGTAAATAAATATTAATGATATTTTCACTTATTCCCTGTCTTAAAAAACATATCTAACGGATACTCGCCTCCGTTGATAAACTATCATTTAGATCCTTAGTATGTTTATTTAAAAGCTTTTCTTTTCGCCAAACAGCCGTTCCCCAAAAGCCCTCATAAAACACAGAAAACACTTACTAACATTAGTAGTACTCCACCCAAAATTCGCTAACGTACCTGAAAAAAAAACAAAACAAATTAAATATGGCCGGCGTTAATTACACAAACAGACAGACCTCGCCAATTACGCGTACCCATAAAACGACGACATTAGATCCACTTTAGTACGCAACTGTACCAAAGGGACTTTTCCCTAATCCATTTACGATATAACAGATATAAATCAAACTTAATATTAGCTACATGTGTTGATAAAGCCCGCCACACGTGCACGCACACACACACAGACACACACACACACACACATACACATATCCAAGATGGCGCTTGACTTGAGGGAGAACGTGAGATTATCTTTTTAATGTGTGGCCCGGATTAAAATGACGAATGCTTATTGTTCTATTTTTTCGTGTCCTTTTTCGCAGTGTGTTTTTTAGGGTTAAAACTTTTATTTTCTTGTTTTTCGAATTGTACCACATGGTGCACATTCTAAAGAGATTAATAAAAAATCTTGTCCTAGAACTAAGTTCACAATTATTGTTTCAGAATTCAAACTCACGATCACTACTTGGATCCATTACATTACATCCATTGGATCCTTGTATTCAGCAGTTTTTTTATCTGTCTGTATCGAGAACTTTGATCATTGTCTACTTAGACATTTTGGATGTGTTGACGTAAGTAATACATCAAAGCATAATTATGGTTTGATGTATTACTGACGTCAATACATAATATTATTGACACTTTTTCCAATTATTCATTTTATGGTTGATAACAAGCAACTTAGCAACAGATTAATTGGCTATGTAATCGGATTTGATGACTTGGATTATTCGGTGTGTGAGTCAAAAATTTATGAAAGCAGACTGATATTTGATAAGAATAATTATATTTTATCCACACGTATTGGTAATTTTATAATGATTAGAGATAAACAAAAGATATGGTAGAACCTTATTTGAACTTGAAACTGACGTAGCAGTCAAAAGGTTAGGTACGATTTGCCCACAAAATATTCATGACTAGCTGCGCCCCGCGGTTTCACCCGCGTAAGTCTCGATCCCGTGGAAATATCGGGATAAAAAGTGTTCTATGTCCTATTCCAGGTCATGGTCTACCCATGTGCCAAATTTCATCCAAATCCGTTCAGCCGTTTTAGCGTGAAAGCGTAACAAACTAATAAACAAACAAACTCACTTTCGCATTTATATTATTAGTTAGGATGCAATTGCGTACAGGTGGTTGCTACTGCTAAACTGTATATTATCATCAGTTACCTAATCATTTTAAGTACACACTGGAGATACCTACTTTAACAACGATTACTAAAGGTAAGTATAAAAAAATTTTTTTTTATCGAAACCCGCATCATTATCATTGCCAAAAGCTTTTACTCAAGCGAACATAACCCTCTCGCTGCGATTACAAGACACAACATACCAACACACACACACACAATCTACAGATGAAGCGCAAATGTGTGCAAGGTGGCATGAAAATGGAATTAAGGGGGGAAAATGCAAAGGAATCAACCGGGCGAGAGCGCGGGGGGCGAAAATGTCCCAGACCGGACACTTTGAACGAATTATGACGGTCATTATTAGAACGTGGACAGAATTAAATTGCCTCCCCCCTACCCCCTTCTCGCCCAGTCGGCCCCTTACCTTCCGGCTAAGTATGCCCGCATAATGATACCTGTCCAATACTAGCAACACTTATCTAAGCCGGCGAGTGGATCTCTATCGCTCGGGATTCGATATTTGTTTTTTTTCTTTTTTCTAAGGGATCGTTTTGTGTGAGTGCGTCGAATGAAGTGTCAATAGAGCTAAGTGAAGTGTTTTGAAAAGATTGAAAGACGGGTGCGTATGGAATGCAAGGATTTTTAGAGTCGGTTATATTTTCTTTTAATAAAAGCGCTTTGCTTTTAAAAAAAAACTGCTTTTCAACTTTGGCATAATATTTTCTTGTTAAAAATCAAACGCCAAAGTTGCCATTTATTACACAATATTTATTCGAAACATGGAAAATTTAACATTCTTTTATTACTACAGAGATTAATTCAAAGCCAGATTATTAATTCACACTACGCTTATAGTGAATATTTATATAAGACTCAGCTAATCTGCTCTAAAAAAATATTTGGTCCTTCAAGTCATGCGATACTACATAAACACGCCTAACAAAAGGATTAGAAACAACCTTGTAACTCCCAGCTTAAAGCAATCAAATAAAAGAAATCCCGTAGAGTTTACAATCAGCGGGACATCACACGATAAGGAGTACAAGTCCGCACAACTAAAGTAAATTTACAGAAACAAAAGCAAGCATTAGGACAGATTAGTGGACGTTACGCGAACGCAACGATGCAAAGTTAATGCCTGTATCAATAGTTCTGGAGTCGCAATCAGTAGATTTGCAGTAATCTCGGCAAACGCACCGAGCGATAAAGAGTACGGGTCGGCGGTGGAGCAAGGCATGGGCGAAAGGACCAGAGGTCGTACTGAAGGACCAAGATAGTTTAGGTTTCGTGAAGTTATGTAAAAATAATTTATTTTAACGAAGCTACAAGACTGGATTAAATTTACATATTTTGGATGGAGTGCCTAAAGGTGAATTTCGCAGAAATTGGTATTTCATACTCGCGGGAAACTTGAAGAACGAAAATAAACAGTATAAAACATTAGTCCACAGCGATAGCAACATCAAATCATTACAATATACATAATATTTTCTGGTCTTTGAATCCGAAAAAAAAACTTACTCATCTTCAAGATATATGTAAAAGAACTTGATATTTGTTATGAGGTCTCTAACAAAAGTGTTTTCAACTGAAACTGAAACAAGCTATGAAAAAATCTTCACCCCTAAAAAATGCATAAATCAATTTCCTATTTGATCTTCCAACCCAATCTTTTCCAGATCGTATCGTAAAAATAAAGTGTAACTAATCAAATCAGATTGCGAACGCCTTTCCGAATCGCGCGCGCCTGTACCTTACCCGCGGCCATTATCATGCAATATTGATAGAAGCTTCGTATAAAGCAGCCGAGTTAAGACGGCGGGCACTCTCTGCGTCCCACGTGCCCACTTTATCTACAAGATATTGTAAATATTAGGTACAATTGTACCCGCAAACAAAGCCCGGATTACTTCTATAGTTCGTCTGATTGTTGATATTTGCTTTTTTATTGGGTCGTTCAGACGCTATCAGTGTTTGAGGAGTGTAATCCGAGCTGTACTGATATGGTTCGTAATGTGAGGCTATGATTGGAGGATAATAAGGTGATCTTGAGGTTGACGAATTATTTATTGGCCAATAAAAGGCTTAAATTGCTACCAAAAGCCTCTCTCTCATTGTATCAAATTCCGTCGCCGATGAAACTAGTAGAGAATTAGGGACAGGAAAATCCAATAACTCTAAAATAGAATAATTTAAAATAATTTACATCGTTAAAACTTGTAGGAATTATGTTAACTACTGGGCTTTTAAACCCAAAAAATATTACTCAAACACATCAAAAGTGTAATTCGCCGAAATAAAACACCAATAACAATAACAGGTCCTGAAAAACAAAACGCCGACATTTTGATAATAACGTAGAACACACACGTAATGCCTAAACACACACAAACACCCATTAACACACACTCTATTACACACATAACATATTTAGGGATGGGAAAGTGAAATTTGCAAGAATATATCGATGGAATGTAAACAGGGGGGCGAGTATATTGACGAGGTCGCAAACACATGGAGCGGAATCAGCAAAGAAAGATTATTAAAACAATGGTTTTGAACTAAATACGGGACAGAGGGGTTATTACAATATTTGCTGGCATCTCGTTATTTTTAAGTATCAGTACGGCTCCCAAAGTTTAGGGTGGGGGACTAAAATATGGGTTGGGTAACGGAATTTATGATAAAGAGTTTTTGAATGAGGATATTTTGTTTGTAAATAGGATTGTGGATTTTTGCCTATGTTTATTTTTGTTGTAATTTTGGCTTGGAATGATGCTGAAATATTAGCTTAAGTTTTTTCGCAGTTATGAAAATGAGAGAAAATGGAAGGAAAGCAAAGAAAACAAAAGCGAAAAGATTGATGAAATGTCAATCTTGAAAGAACCTGATAGTACTGATTAAAAAATAATTACCACGACTGCCTATCAAACTTATATGGACAATAATTAGGTATTTTGAAAACAATACCTAAAGACCCACTAAGTATACAAAATGTGATAGGAATTATGAACAAATATTTAACCAATCAACAATCACCCCCAATCCATCAAATAATACAAGAAAATGAAAAAAAAAAAACCAGCAAAGCTTCACTCACATTCAACTCAACTCAACCCTTCTCCCGCTCTCAGTAAAAACGCGTAAACTTTGAGAGCCTGCGGAACGTCATAGCCCAGCGACATAGCGTTGTAAATTATAATGTTTTATGGTTTAATACTGCAGATAAGGCGCGGGAGGGTAAGGAGCCTATTATTAACCGTGTTAACTGGGAACGGGGGGTGGCCTCACCTCGCAGCCGTTTGTACGCTAAGCGACTTTCGGTGGCGACTTTTTATGTGAGTGTAAAGTAAAAGTGGTCGGGACTTGAAGTGTTTTATAGTTTGTGGTGTTGCGAAAATGTTATGTTCTGTGAGTTATTGTGAGAGTGGGGTAAACAGTGCACTATGCTGATGAAGTTTCTAAATGAGTCTTCAGAATGAATTAAATGTTTTTTTTTTCAGTTATCGATTAAACTTTGCTTATTATAGAAATTATCTACGAGATCAAATGATAGATACTTGAATATGTACGTCACAACCTAAGCAGTGAGCCATGCTATCAACTTTACTGACTAGGTTACATTTTTATATTATACCTACGGGCTATTTTGTGCTGACACAAGAGAAAGAACTTTTTCTTAAACCTAATATAAATATTTTAAACAGCCAAGCCAATTCCAAAAAACGATATATTCTAAGTCTCACCACTAATGCTTTTAACACATTACCAGCAAGCAGGGAGATGGTCGCCCCGTCTGTTCCCGCCCTTAGAATATGATTTTTAACGAGCCATCCCCAAGTATGTAATTGTGTCTGAATGCGTTTCGTAATGATTATTTATGTAGCGTGGAGAGGCGTCTGGATAAATTATTTTTTATTATTTCCATTGCATAGAGTGTAGTCCTACCCTTTGTGTTGGGGAATTAAAACTGCTGGATTGGGGTAATGCTTTGTCTTGTTGTGGGATGTTGATGCAAGTTATTATGCACATGTTCTTTAATATACACGAACATGAAATAAGCAAAAACTTTCATAGTAACTAGGACTTCAAGATGAATGATTGAAAGTAATTAAAAGAAGAATGATGCTTATATTAGTTCGCTTATAAGGAAGAAATAAAGCAATTTTTCAAAGAAAAGATATGATTCATGTAGCGATACTACAGTCAAGCCTCATAAGTTCATAACGCATTCAACTACAAGGCTTTCACGACACGTTGTCAACGTGAATCGATGGCAATTAAATATTAAAAGTGACAACCAGAGACAAGCGACTGGCAGGCTAGTTTTCAACGCCTTCTTTACTGAAGGAAGTGTTACGTTGATAATATTTCAAACTACAAGACAAATGGTGGTTATATTTTTAATTCATATGACCACGACATGTGATAGCTGTAGGATTTAGCAGGTGCTCTCTTTTGTTTGTTTTTATGGTATAAGGATCGTTTATTTATAGATTTTAATAGTAACTAAGTAGCATTTTAATCAAAGGTCAGATTACAGATCAGATGTTTTTTAAAATAAAAGTATCAGAATACTTTTCACTTAACTTGATTCATAACTTTCACAGAATTGGGCTGATTAGAATGCTCTATACCACATCGCTAAAAGGAGACATATTTTCCAACACGCAACATCAACAATCTCCTCACCCTAGACAACTTTACCTTATTGACGACCAAATAAATCGAAGCCAAACGACGTCCGACACATATTTTCGCACAAAAATCGTGTGCATTTTAAATCAACGAGTTACCGAGTTGCCGGGGCCTGGTATAATGAAATCGTAAATCGGCTCGGTTCTCGTGGATAATAGTGAAATATAAATTGGGCGGTCGCGGTTTGGCGCCCGTCGGTCGGTCCGTTGGCCGACATTTTTGCGGGCTCGCTTCAATCACGCGTTTTATAACGTCAGTGCACGTGTGGCCCAACTGTTGTCACAATAAGCTAAGTCGCAGACTGAGTAGCGCTGGCTTTGTCGAGTGGCACGGTGTGGAGGAGGCCTTAAGTAATCTGAGAATTTGTCACCAATCAAATGCAGCAGTAAATCTGCTGTAAGTGACCCTTATTAAATTTTAAGAGCAACGTCGTGTCTTAGGTTCGTCAACTTTTAGGGCGACAGATACAGACGTAAGTAACGAAAAATAACGGAATTATTTAACAGTAGAAACAATAAGATGTGACAGAGTACGAGTAAGTCTAGTAGCGTTGCTGACTTTTGAAACAGAAGAACCTTAATCTACTTGTTAGTTACACTATACCAAACTCAACGTAACAGCTCAATCCACTCGAAACGTTATAGTCACACGTCACACACTTTAAACCGCAAAAATTAAAACCTATAAACTTCCACGAACAACGCACTAGATTTATAAACCCTACCAACGCTAACACACTTTCACGTGTCGATGGATCCGCGTAAAAGCCTAAAAAGAGAAAAAAAAAGTCATTGGGTCCTACATGCATCTTTTTCGCCCGGCTGACAAATGGCTATGAAATGGCCAGGACGGCCCAGCTCGGGACACCGAACGTAAAATCATTCACAAATTGTGATGCCACGGTTAGTTCGGACGTTCGGCAGTGCAGGGTTAGCGCGAAGGGTAGTCGTGTTTTCGGTTTTAAGTGTTGTGTTTTTTTCGAGGTGGCGATAGTGGGTTAAGATTTTTTTGGGCTTTTAGTGTGGTGTCAAATAAGAATATGACCTCACTCCGAGGTCGATAATGCATACAGTGAGAGTCACATACTGGGTTTTGACTTTAATTTGGATGGTGTCCATTAAGAATTAAAGTTTTAAATTATTGTAGGTTGGCATCAAAATGTATTATCACTTCCATAATGTGTAAGCTGATAGTATCACAATGTTTGAAGAACTGTTTTTCTTTAATTACGTTCAATTGGTTAAATTCACCTGGTCAATGTTTTTTTAAAACTAATAATACTGTCAGGTCCACACATCCACGATGGCAGACAGCAGGCTTCACACGCTTCTTTAAAACTTAGTACCCAACACGGTAACCCTATCAACGCCACTTTTTATCTGAACGCCATCAATAAAAAAGTCTGTACAAAAAAAAACAGAAAAACAAAAGCCGTGACGTCACTAGGTAGGTTTTCGCACCGGCAAACGGCGAGCGTATAAATCAAGCGCTACGCAAGCGTGGAGTCGGCTCCGGCCGAATTGTGGCGTTTTATGGCCTTTTGATTTACACAACCACTATTCGCTACGTATTTTAATGTGCGCTCGATAGTCCGTGTTGCGAGCGACTGTACGTAAATAAAATTCAGAAATCGCTCAATAAAAATCGTCACATATCACTGTTATATTGCAAGTTTGTGGGAATATCTTCCGGGTTTTTATCGATCTTTGGCGCAACACTAGTTATGTCAGTTGAATGGGCGGGTATGACAGATAGTTGACGTAATTACGCTATTGAAACCCGTTACAAATGACAGATTAACACTATAATCGCAAAACGCACGTGATGTTCTGTATATTTCGTTTATGATCGACATAAATTTGATTGTCGACTGTTAATAAAATATAACAATAACACATGAGACACATGTTCGGGTACCCGGCAGTAAATGCCACTAAATAGCTACTAGTCAAATTTATAAGTCGCGAACGACATACACATTGCATAATTAAGTGTTATTTATTTGATAATGCTCAAATATTAATTTTATTTTTGTTTTATTGTTACGACGATGTATCGATAGTTATTTTGGTACAGCATTATGGTGGTCAAAATATTTTCTAGCCTGTTATTGTATTCACGTACTGAACACACTTTCCGATAACTTTGACAATCAAAGTGCAACATAAGTAAAATTAAATTTTCAACACGGGTAATTTTATTTATACCAAAGCAATATTAGGTGCACTTTTACCATCATTGCTTGAACCCTCTCCTCTCTATTCCACTCTGAATGACTTTGACGGACACCAGCGCATCATGGTTGATCAACTGGTGTCCCCGGCCCTCCACTCACTCACTCACTCATTCATTCATCCGTTCGTTCATTCACTGCGACGTCGGTTTCGAGTGATCACCGATCACCTTACGTCGGTTTTATTCGTTCGTAAGCGGAATTTAAAAAAGGAATGAATGAATGACGGTTTGTTTTCGGCATTTTTGGTTGCAACTTGCAGTGTTAGTTTTAAAACTGTCCATTTTTTTTACGTGTTTCTATTTAAATAGTGCTTGTCACTTAGCTCAGGTTTTCAAATGCTAATAATAGGATCGTAATCGACATAGGTAATGAACGACGCTATCGTCAATTATCCCTAATTAATTAAGTACCTGAAACCTGCCAGATGTTTATTTATTTTTCCCCATACTATTTTAGATAGGATAAGAAATTGCAAAATCATTTTCACATTTATTTTGTACGAAGTTTCCCATACTTTTGATATCGCTAATAGGTACCTAGTTCGAAGTCCGCTTAGTACTTATTGAATCTGATTTATAAAAAACCCGGTAGGTATTACATATCCATCAAAACATTCTTATTAGTGGGGTCCGGTGACTGGTGAGTGGACGCGTTTGTCGCCGCGATGTCGCCGTGACGCGTGACGAGCTGTCGCCGATGTGTCGACGAATGTCGTGTAGACGCGTCGCGGTTGCCGCACCAATTTTAGGAAATTATTGTTGAATCAAACGGAAAAACATCTTTTCATATTTATAATCTACTAGCTTCCGCCCGCGGCTTCGCGTGGTATGTCGATAAAAAGTAGCCTATGTCCTTTCTCAGGTAGAACCTGAGAAAGGACTAAACCTGAACCTGAGAAGATTATCTATGCACCAAATTTCATTTAAATCGGTTCAGTAGTTTTGGCGTGAAAGCGCGACAGACAGACAGACAGAGTTACTTTCGCATTTATAATTTACTTATATTAGTAAGGATTAAAAGAAAATTCAAGAAAAAATCTTACAATATCTAGTAAAGTAAAAACAAACAGGAAGCCCGTATTTTACTTTTTGTTTATTTTTTCCAAATCTATGTACTGCTCTTTTAAACAATGTAGATCCTAAAATTGTAATCTCAGAAAATTACCACGAAAATAAACTCAAAAATCTTCCCTTGGGTCAAACTACAACCGCAATGTAAAGTCAATACAAAACAAACTCTTCTTACACATGAAAAGGCACCAGAAATCACAAAAACAAAAAAAAATACTTACAAAAAATACTCTTCGCAAAGAAAATCTAATATTTAGTCAGACGCGTACTTAATGCTGAGTTCGTAAGAATTTTTCCGCTTACTTAAGTTTAACTGTGGAGTTTAAAGCCTAAACTGTGTTTATTGTTAAAGTAAGCAGAGATATCCTCGTCGGTTTCTGATAAAGTAGTCAGTCCATGCATATTCTTCTTTTAAGGAAGAGCAGAAATAAGCCTGGGTTGGGTGTGTTCAGGATACTTCCAATCAAACCTTTAAAACGTTATGTAGTTAAGACCTTCCACAATGACCAGAAGAGTAATTATTGTTCGAAATTGAAAGTTCTATGGACGGAATGGGAAGACGAGGAGGCAAGGCGACCCAGGATACGCTTACGAAAAATAAATACTAAGTATAAAATAACCGACCCAGGCTTCTACGGAAGTATTTCCAGCTACGAATTCACCATTCGCACCCATAACACCCGCCCAATACAAACACGACATAACGCATCGAACACCTCGGCGAGGCTCCCGCCGCACCGCGCCAAATAATCGCCGATCATAAAAAAAAACCGCCTTAACGGTCTGCGAACTTTCCTATAGCATTCCAGTCACGTCGAACCGAACTGATTGACGGGAGACGTCTGCGCCTTCTAGAAACACCCCCCAACTCCCCCTGACACCCCCACCTTAAGGGAGGCCCCCACAACTTGACCTGTGATCGGAGCTAGAAACATGTGAAAAATGTCATTAATGCACTCCCGTGGTGCCTTATTGAGTGCTTTATGTAGTAGAGGTTACCTACCGTCATGCGTGGCGTTTCGGTGTGAGCGGTAATCGCGTGTTTGATTACGGGGTGTGTTTATAGCTTTATTTTTAATTAGTTTCTGGTAATTTGTGGACGTGCTAAGTTTTCTGTAAAGAATCATTGTCAGGGATAAGATTGATACCGTTGATATTGATATTCTGAGAACGCGGGCTGAAAATATTTTCCACTTTCTATGTAAACTGTACCTTCTTTTTTACCCGACTACGGCGAAGAAAAAAGGAGGGTTATGATTTTGAACGGTATGTATGTATGTATTCTATATTGTTCCCTCCTATCTTCTAAACCGCTCATCACAATTTGACAAATGAGGTATCATTGGAAGCGTTTTGATCGTCCGCTGGTTATAGGCTATGTGACGTCACATTAAATAAAAATGGCGCCCACTATAGGACATAAACGCAAGAACAATTTTTAAAAAAATTGTTTAATCGTACCGTGTTGGGTATCAAAAGAAAGGGTTTAATGAGCAAATTTCAAAAATATATATATTATCAACCGAAAAAAATTAAAAAAAAATTAAAGTAATAAAAACTAAAACCCAACTACGAATAAAAAGGTATAAACAAGACACCGCACACAGACAAATTAATTATCCGGAGTCACACGTAATCTGTTTGATTTATGCCATATCACGTGTGACTCCGGATTTTTAATTTGTGCAATTTTTAATGTGTTCAACCAATGCCTCAAAGAGATGTCAGCACAATTGGCGGGGTCCGCTAGGACCGATGCCGCCAGGGTTGCGAGAAAGTCCGAAAGGGATACCGGGACCGGGACCCTTGGCAACAGGCAACTGAAGGAACACGGTGGGTTTTAGTCAATAAAAGTCTGACATCTCCGTTCCGCCCAGAGCGGGAGAACTCATTTGAAGATTTACCACAGTCAAAAAAAAAAAGGTGCAAAACCAAAATATGGTAACGTCTCTTTGGACAGGAGCGACCTCACAAAGTTCATTTGAAGCAGATCGAAACACGCGTGGACGTTCACAAGTTTGGATAGGTGCACTTTACAATAAATAGCTGGAGGACAATCGTTTGGTTCTGTTGATTAGAAATCGTTATTGGCTACGTGATGCCAATCTTAGAATCGCGAATAACGGAAAAATATTCGATGTTGATGCGGATCAAGAATGGTTTTAGGTACAGCTAAGTATATGCGGGATATTCCGTTTCTTAATACCTCGTCCAGAGTTCTTTAATTTCCACTTTTGAACTATTTTAAAGCGCCAAGCTCACAAGTACATAAAAAAGAAGAAGTAGAAGGTGCAGTTCTTTATTCTGGAGACGAGTACTGACTGCTGTTTCATATATTTTATGATTTAACGTCATATTAGAATTTTTTGAGATTTGGTTCTTATACTTTTTTGTTCTTCTGTATAAGCGATCTTTTCCTGGTAATATCTTATTTTAAATGTCTCTACAAAGAGTTACTTCACCTATTTATCCGTCTGTCCCATAATGACCTTGGAAACAATACGCAGCATCGCACATGATGTGGCCGGTATTGAGATTTACGGGCAGCGATTAGTGGGGTCAAGGTTAAACGCGCGATACGTTAACCTGCTCCATTTTGTGTCAACAACCCTGATGGACGGAATAAGTGCTGTCATGACATTATTGAGACTGGAAGTTAATGGTTTTAACGTGATTGTATATAACTGTAGTGTTTTCTGAGTGACCGAAAAACAATATTTTGTGGCCAAGACCTTTTTTTACTGGGTCTGGACTTTTCAAATGGATTTTTTAAATTACATAGGTACCAATTGGGTAATGGAGATCATTCACCGTCAATAAATATTTGGGCTAAAGGTGAAAGTGCGCCGGCCAAACAAAAAAAAAGGTATACTCCGAAAGAGTGCGTTTTTCCCTTCATTTTTTATTACTACAAGCTATTACATTAGTTACATTATTATTAATTATTTTAACAAAAATATACTGAAAACGAATTATTAAAAAAGTATTTTTCAAAATTTTATAAGATCGCAGGAAATTGCCCTACAGGTTTGGCCCAATAGTGAAAAGTGAAAAGAATAACATGTTCTAACGGAATATACTTATAATTATATTTTTTTATTTGGCCGACTTTCTTTCATAATTTAGCCCAAAATGAATGATCTCCTTTGCAAAGTAAAGAATGTATCCCAATCAATAAAATTGTGATAGAAGTTGCGGATATTATATTTGTGGATTCTGGACTAATTTGAAAATAAAGAAGGTGATATTCGCACGTGGAAAACTGATTTCAATATTGCACAATATGTTTGCGCGTTGTCTATGTAAACTTCCTTGGATATTACACTGTTTGCCTCCGCCCGGATTAAACCAGTAACACATCTAACTAAGAACATAAAAACTCCAAGGCTGTACCATCAATACACACGCAATAACGCGAAACTCGCAAACAATAGACATTAATAAGACGGGCCGGGTAAACGGGTCCGGACATAACGGCCGGCCGCGTCCTGGGATGCGCTTATTAAAACATTTTCACCCGGGCAATATCTGACGATAGCGAGACGTGTACAATATGTGCCGAGCAAACTCTGGCCGCATGTGACGACCTGTGGGAATCGCTGAGAAAACTTCATTAACTCCGCCGGACGCCACCCGGTGGACCCCCTTCTCCGGGACCGGGAATCGGGAGTCCGGGAGTCCGGGACCACCCCACGGTGACGGACGCGACGAGCGGACTCCCCCGTCCGCTTATTACGTCGCGAACGTGCCGCAGAATCGAAGAAATGTGACGTAAATACGTGAAGCGTTTCAGAAAGAATCGGCCTGCTGATTGGCCGGGCTTTGTGTTCGGTTGACCGTTAATTTGATCTGTATCTGAGGGGCGCCCACTCATTTTTTTCTTGGGATTATTATTGATGCGATCGATTCGTTTTGATGGGATGCCGATACGTCGGTTATTTTCGGGTAGAGCTCGCTCGTAATATTATTGTCGCGTCTTTTTGTAATGTCGGTGACTTGTAATCAGATGATGATCCGCACGGCTTACTTATAAATTCGATGGCGTAAAACTAGAAATCTTTTAGCATGAAATGAAAGAAAGATGAGCCTGTTCCCGCGAGCTGCCAACAACTTATCACATTTTATGCAATGTTAACACAACAGTTCAGTGCCAAGTATCCACGTCTCCATTAAAAGTCTCACTACTTATACAAAAATGCACTCAGGCGCATCATCCGGACACGTTACGTTTCTCGGAAGACCACACGCGCTCGTCCCGTTGACGTACAAACTATATAATTGCCAAGTTGCGTCCCCTTCTACGCGAAGAGTGACAAAGTGTGAGCTTTGCCGTAATTACGCATATTTTAAAAATGTGAGGTAAGTAGGAATGTAGTGTCAATCAACGTGGATGATTGACGTTGAGTTAGTCCACTTCGCAGCTTCGTGTTGCTAAAAGGCTATTAACAAGAGTCGTGTGGGCAGTTTGTTTAGAAATGTGATTCACGGAGGCACGTCATACTAACTAATCTTTGGGGTACCCAGTAGCCATTACGGGTGATTAGTATATGGACGTTAAATTGCTAAAAACTACTAAAGTAAGGAGAGCTTCTGCAGGCTGAAAGATTTTATATCCGAGCACGAGAGCCTTCGACTAAGACTGTTAGTCCTTCATAGACCGAAACCTGTTACTTAGTTATCATCGTAAAACCTACTACGATGACGGTGGTGCAATTGTATCATTCTGAGATGTTATTGTAAGACTTAATACAAAAACAGCTGTTCTTTAATACAGTTTCGCTAAAGTACCAAGAAAAGCCTTCGTACAAAACTAGTATCCAAAAAAATACAATTTTTCTTACAGTTGCCAAAAGAAAACATCAGAATGATGGCCGATGAGTGACGGACGGACAGATATAATTATAATATTTGAAGCCAAAGAAAATATAAATTTAGTCTGTCCTCTAATCAATCATTGATGTGTCATTTATGATAAACGGCGTTTCAACAAGTCTCTGAGATATTTTATTTTTGGAGAGAATAGAATAATTATTGTGATTGAAGTGCTTTTACACTAGCCAGTGATGGCGTAGACACTGAGGTATTCTATCAGCAATAATGATGATGGAAAGGTCAAAAATGTCGAGACTGACATAAGCTACCGAAAAACTTATATCTCTTCTTCTTAAAGTGTCGATGGCAATCTAAATAGACTCGGCCCAGAATTTGGCCACGTGTTTGGCGCCATCACTAGCGTCCATTAGTTACTGTAACGGTAACATCAATGCTATTGAAAGTTGTTGTAGGAATACATTACATGAAATCGATTTCCACTTGTCTAGGCCCTCTCTGGTCCTTAAAGGTTGGGATCTTTACGAGTTGGTCCGGCAATGTCCACTATGCTAATTTCTGTTGCAAATTACACATCCAGTCAGCAGTCAGTAAGAGTCTGACACGCCCTTCCGCTCCACCCAGAGCGGGAGAAGTCATATGATGATGTCCCACCCAAAAAAAAGGTAGGTAGGTGGTTTAATCGTTATGTTTGATTCCTTGAATCAGAACTTAAAGAAACATTGATACACTTATTTCAAACCGTCTAGAGTTTAAACAGCGGTCCTTTGGTCTCATTTTTTGCATCTTATTTAATATGACTTTAAAAAACATAAAGCTTCTTTTAATATCTCAGAAAACATCACTAAAAATAAAACATGGACTAAGAGCCGGGACAGATTAACCCTTCAACGTCAAATGTCTTTTTACACCGGGACAGATGGAGCCACCGTCTCACTGTCAATCACACGTCAACGGACGGATTTTTGTCCGTCGGTCCGTCAGCCGGTCCGTCAGTCCGTCCATCCGTCGAAACGCGTAACTCGACTCTGAGAATCCGCTTAATCTTTATTGACGTTACGTTTTTCCTTTTAGCGAGTATTCACGCGAATTTATACTTTATGTTCGGTAGAATAAGGGAGTGTAGAAGTGCAGTTTGTTAAATTGTAAATATATTTCGAACAGTGTTCATTAGTAACTCGTTTTGCTTTTAAGTAGACAACGTCTGTTATTTTTTTATTGATTGATTTTTTTACGTCTGTGTTTATGGGTTAAAGAATATCTATGGTATATGTGTCTGTATGTTTGTATGCACCGTCTGTTTTCTTTGTAATACGAATATAATAAATGAAAAATATGATTACCAAGTTGGTTGTTTCATGTTTAGTAAATATAAAGGAATTTGCTAAACAGTTGCTTATTATCTCACTATTACTGGGCTGGGGAGCGAGCATGGCCTACTGTGACATGCCTCGAGTCCAACATTTTATATGACTACACTGATAAATGTGTGACTCGAGTCATGTCACATGGCAGTGCTCGCCCCTCAGTTGACTGCTGTATCTTGAGATGCAGTAATTACTCTAAAACACAACTTCCTGAGGTTGATCTCGTCGCCAGCCTACTGTCAGTAGTACTTGTAACAGGTAATTTACTATCACGAGAGTTGTAACAATCTAACAACACGATCCATTGTCTTTTGTCAAAATCACAATAGTCTTGGACCGAGTCATCGTGAACCTAACTCCGTCTCCGAGTCGATCATTTTATGAATACTATAACAAAAAAGTAAAGATAGTTAATGAATAAAAAGGAGCGGTTGAAGGTTAGAAAGGAGAAGTTAAAAAGCTAAAATCCTTATCCATACTATTATTTGTAATCCATACTTAATATTATAAATTCGAAAGTAACTCTGTCTGTCTGTCTGTATGTTACCTATTCACGTCTAAACCACTAAACGGATTTCGACAAAATTTGGCAAGGAGATAGATGGCATCCCGGGGAAAGACATAGGCAAGTTTTATCGACATACCACGCGGGCGAAGTCGCGGGCGAAAGCTAATATTATAAAAATGCGAAAGTGAGTTTGTTTGTTACGCTTTCACGCTAAAACCGCTGAACGGATTTAGATGAAATTTGGCACATGGGTATACCATGGCCTGGAATAGGACATAAGATACTTTTTTATCCCGATATTCCCACGGGATCGAGATTTACGCGAGGCGCAGCTAGTTATGAATAATTCCGAGAATAATTCAACAGTTGAAACTAAAACATCAAATTATTATGTAAAAGCATTTATCGAGATGTCAATCCAAATACTAAGCAAAGGATCTGTCAGTCTGCATAATATCAAAGTGCTAACACAATCTAGGATATCATTCTAATTCTAGTTCAAACGTCCAGACTGCTTCAGACATAGTCTACAAATGTACCTATTCCAGATCTGTCACGTTTTAGACAAGTTCTTGACCAAGACGTTTCATCGTTTCATTTGGACCCAAAACTGATAATTGGTACTTTGCTTTACAGTAACAGCTATTATGTCTACAAAAATAAAGGCCTTTTTCCCATGGGGGTAGGCAGGAACTACGAACCTTACAGCTGTGTCTACGTGAAGACATTTAACTTAAAGAATTCCACTTTATATAGACGATACACGATAAGAAAACATTTTTGGTAAAGGAAATGATTGAGTAGATGAAGAAGTTGACATCCATAAAAAATTTTAGATCCTTGACCAGCAGTATAGAATTCTTCAGTCACCAGTGAAGTCGAAACTGGTGACTGAAGCATTCTATACTGTCGGTAGGCCAGGATAGATATACATCAAGCGGATGAATAGAATACATCATAGAGAAAAATCTTGATGTAGAAATTCCTAAGGCAGACAACTCCATTAAGGCAACCTGGCTTCTTAAAGATACAGGTATTAAAAGACCTAAATCTTCAGTCCCTTAGAACTGGAACAATAAACCCCAGGCTCCATTTAAAACAACACAGCCTCAACCACAACATTGACTAACCAACCTTTTTCCAACAAGCTCAACTATCCATTTCCAAAAACCGAAGTCTCCAAACACGCACCTGACGGCCATTTCACTAGAAAACAAACACGCAAGCAGCAAAGCAAACAGACAAACACGCGGACACACACAGTGGTGGTGCGCGCGCAGCCTTACGTTTCAACGGCTCATTGTCGAACAAACACTGGTTCTTTTTTGCTCTGCTTTACTTCGTAGAGGGTTGTGGATATGCCTTTATCAACTTTTTATTCATATTATTTTTGATGAAATTGAATTTGGAAACAGTGCGACTACGAACACAAATAGTTTACTTTGAACTGGGTAACCTAAAACCTTCTACTAATAAGACATATAAACGTCAAAGAACTGATCGCCACTCGTGCTGAGATTGTTATACCTACGAGACACCGAAAGAACTTCCTACTTCATATGAACGCAAAACAGTATTCAACATAACAAAGGAAACCGATCAGGGGACCAAGTTTAATCATTTATAAACGTGTCAATGGTCGTTTTTGACAGATTTGCCATACAAAATCTGTCAAACACTCATCATTGTGAGACCACTGCTGACACGTTTGTAAATTAGTAGACTTGGCCCCCTGAGCGATTTCTTAATACCGGGCGAGATAAATCTAGAGTTTACTGTTTCGACTGTGAAACAGTCAACTATACCTATATACTTTATTTCATAAGATACTAAACCTTAAATCAACGGCCATATTTTTCAAACAACACAAATAATATCAATAATATTTCTAAAATAAACCCCGATCCACACTATTCCATCAGCGCTCCACTTTTTGCTTCTCGTCCACATCAAGCGCATTGATTGATTGATGTTTATTCAACGGGCATTAGTTGCCGTACCTTCTATATTGATATTAAGACGTATCCCGTCGCAATTATAATATTATTCATCACTACAGCACCTGTGCGGGCACTCAGTCAATCATTCCGGATTGATAATCATTGTGCTTCATTTCGGAATTTTTTCGTAATTAATTCCGATTGATGGACGCGTTTTAGGGTTATGGCTGTATGATTGACGAATGTTAATAATGATGGTTCTAGTTATTTAATAGGTTAGTTATTTGATAGATGCCGGAAGAAGACCTTGAATTTTGATGAAGTTGAGAACACGACAACCATAAATTGGAAGGCTAAAAAATGTGCTGACAATATTTTTATTACGATAACAATAGAAGAGTTAAACGAAGTAAAAGTATAAAAAATACCAAATGATCAAGAAACTTATTTTAAACGCAATGAAATTATAATTAATAAGTATTAAATTGTTTTCTTTCCTGATTTTCCAAAATATTACCTAAAGGCACAAAAATACACCAAGTACATCTCAAACTGCAAATCCAGACAGATCCATTCAAACGATCTCAATCTAACCTCCAATAATTCCACGTGAAGCCAGATTCTGGCGTTAACGACTAAGCCGAGATAAAGGCCAAGACACACGGCAGACATAGGTGAGCCCAAGGTGCCCCGGGAGCAATAACGATGAACCGACTCTAAAGAACTGCAGTCATTTGCATATCGTGCCGGCTTTATGTTGCAGTATAAATGTTCTAAAACTACTATAAAGGGGGAAGAGTTTGGGAGTGAGTATGCAGTTTTTTGGAGCTGAATTTTGAGTTTGGGACTGTCTCGTTAAGTCTTATAGTTCTAAGCGATTACAGAAGTGCAATCATGCTTTGGATTTTATTTTTGGGACCGGGAAAATGATGTTAGTGTTTATGTTAACAAATTCTAAGTAAAAGACCTGAATTTCGGGTTACGTTTTGTTCGAAAATTGTGACACGAGATTGACCGACAACTGATTTGTACAACAACATTTTAATAAGAGTCCGACAGTAGGAGTAGGACGTTCATGTTGAGTAGCTTACTTCTAGAAAACAAAAATACTTCCTGCACAATACCGAAATTGGCTGTTGGTGTGTAAGATGTGTAGGTACATACTTACAGTTAATTCATCGGCAAAAGCGATTTGAGTACATTACACATGATGGGTGTAAAAGCTTATCTGTCCGATTTGAAGTGTTTATGTAAATGTCAGTCTATTTGTATTCTTCTAACTTTTCGGCGATGGCCGAAAAGTTAAAAGAATTTAAATGTTATTATCATTAATCTAAAATCGGAAATTATGGATACTTGGGTTTCCTTATTTTAAAAACAAAACGCAAAACGCGCGCACTAGATTAACGCAAAAAATACTGATTAAATAAAACGACTGAAATGACAGTAAAAAAATCTTCCCACGACATTGCCAATATTATCATATCTTGACACTAATCAAAACCCCGTACGTGACAAAACTGTCAAATGTACTGAAGGACCAAAAACCCACGCACATCCCACCTTACATCAATCATACTAAAAATAACATTTAAAACAAACAATTTCAAAATACCCTCCTGGCTGGTCCTTTGTACGTTATTTGACGTTCTTATCGACCGGTGGAGACGACGCAAAAAGAAGTCATTGACGGGAACATGAAACGACGTCGACGTCTGACGAGAAGAACGGAACTTCAAGACAACATGGAGCTGATTGGCGAGGGCGGGACACGAGTTGATGTAAGTACATTGTTTTTGTCTTTTAGTTCTGTTGTTGGTAACTTAGAAGGTAATATGTGTGTTTGAGATATGGTTGGAATGGTTTTTTGAGATAACTGCATATCAAGGTCAGGAAATAGGAGAAAACAATAATTATATTCGATTCTTTTGATTTATGAAATAAGGAGAAATGGGAAATAATAATATGGTAAGTGCTTCAACACTGAAGGAAAGTGTCTCAAATGTCTTAGGTATTATAGTTTTCTATAAAAGTCATTCGTTAAGTCAAATTCAACAGGCAAGATAAATTGTTATTATTTACGCTCTCAATCATTTTATTAAATAAAATCAACGCCTCACCACATTTTCAAACGAAAGCGTAACATTAATAATAGAATTTCTAGAAAAAAACTATACTTAACTATTGCAACACCGGTAATAACAGAAAAAAAAACCAATCAGTTGGCAACTCAAAAAATGACCAGCTTCCTGTTTTGAATTTGGAACGACAGTAATTGATTGAGTGACGCAATCAATTAAATTGCTTTATCGCTTGATTGATGCGCAGGCGACGGGTTGAGTCGCTGACTGATTTCTGTTTTTATATTAAGTGCTGTACCTATGAAAAACATTGTGTTATAATTTTTATAATAATTATATAGTGTTTGCCTGTATTGTTTAAAATAGAAACAGTATTAATTTTTATAGAGTCAATTCATATTATTATACTTTGTAATAATTATAATAAATGATTGTAAATAAATTCTAGTTCTTTTTCTTGAGTCAAAATGTTAAATTAAAAGTCTACGTTAAAGAATAGCTCCATTCTTCTATATCAGTCCTGCCATGTCCCACAAATTAAGAAGCGTGAAAATACGACAAAAATGCGCTACATAGTCGCCGCCAAACGGAATACTCTATCATTCGGCTCTCGATAAAGATCGGCTTTGTTCGTAACGTGCATTTTATAATTTGCACTGAAGCGTGTGCGCAGGTTGCGCAGGGTTGCCATTTAAATAAATGTAACTTTAATTGTTTGCAATTATTTAAAACATTCTATTAAAACAGCCTAATAGGTACTAAGGAAATATTGTTTAAAAAACAGTTTGTTTTAAATAACATTTCTTTGAAAAGTACTGTTTCGTATCAATTTGGAAATATATGAAAAACTGCTGAAGTCACCATCTAAAAACTACCATTCGAATAATCGAAGTAACTGGCTAAAGTATCGCTAATACTAAGAATTTATTTAAGTTTAGTTAAAGTAAGAAATAGAGTTCCTTCCTTTATATAATCCTTAATGACGCTAAATAATTTTCGAGGCCACAGTTTTGCGCTAGGTTTAAAACAATAATTGTTAATATTGTTCAGGGTTCATGCTGCCATCTTAAAGATATTCTTATACCCACAGTATCCACTCGACAGGACCTACTTGCTACAAGCCCTAGCCAGCCGAGCGGCCATCAATCAGCTGACTGCTCGGGGCAGGATTCATTCCGAGTTGTTGCAGATCTCGGAGATAACACAGCCGTGTATGATGCGATTTAAAGCGAGATGAGATTGTACTCGTACGAGGTCAAGTGACGATAGATAACAGGGGTGAAGGTTTGAGAATTGTTTCTTATTTAATTCGATTGTTTCAGTCAATCAAATCATAATTATGTTATTTCACATAAATCTATATCACTTATGAATCGTCAGAAGCTAGGTGCACGGTTCCAATTGGTCGTTTCCTAGGGAGAAGAGCCGGCAAGAAACTCCACGGTTACTCTTCTTTTACATTGATCAAATTACACTATTCATATTAATAGTTAAGGGACAGTGTAAGCTTATCAACAATTAGGTAACAGGTACTTAAAAACCAGCAAATGGTCTACAACTTACGCGAAAAAAAATCAGTTGTTTCCTACATTTTCACAAGCTATGCGAACATAAAAGTAGGGAACAGCTGATTTTTTTCGCGTAAGTTGTAGACCATTTTCTGGTTTTTAAGTACCTGGTACCTTATTGTTGATAAGCTTACACTGTCCCTTAACTATTAATATGAATAGTGTAATTTGATCAATGTAAAAGAAGAGTAGGTAACCGTGGAGTTTCTTGCCGGCTCTTCTCCCTAGGAAACGACCAATTGGAACCGTGCACCTAGCTTCTGACGATTCATAAGTGATATAGATTTATGTGAAATAACATAATTATGATTTGATTGACTGAAACAATCGAATTAAATAAGAAACAATTCTCATTATTGATGATTCTTCCCATTTCATGAAGTACCTAATTTCCAATTTATTTTCCAGATTTCACACTGTATTCAATTGAATCTATCAACCAAAACAAAAGCAATAAGAGCTAGGCAACCATGGTAGATCGTCGGCAGGTGTTGGTCAATCGATTGACGTAAATCTCGTCAGTGCGCGGGCTTTATAGATTGAGGTCCTCAGTCGATAATGCGTCACTGACGAACCTAATTTTAGTGAGAACTTAGAAGCTTTGTTGTGAGCTTATTTTGCAACAGTCACATCATAGTTCATCTGTGGAATAAATATGGCGGGTTTGACAGCTTAGTATAGAAAATGTATAAAAATGTTGAAAGTTATGTCACTATAATATTTAAAAATTAGCCCCAGTAAATGAATTTAAAGAAACCAAAATGGCTTACGAGTACAATAGACACCCTTACTTGAGTTGAGTTTGTTAGTTGGTTTTGTTCAAGGAAGCTTACCTGAAACAAAGAAATAAATAATTAGGATTATTCCGCATTTAATTTAAAATAATAACCAAGCAAAGTACCAGAGGGGCGATGCGGGATCTTAATCTCAGTATCAGTCTACGAAAAATACAATGAATTTCTCAACATTTTTGACAAAAACCAAAATTACCCTTCTGGTTTGCAAAAGAATATTTTTTTATATTCGCGCATAGTCGTTCTTCTTTCGAAAGTGTTTGCTCTTTTTTCGATTTCATGTAACATTTAACATTTTATGACATAAAATAAACAAATCCGCATGATACTAGAATATCTATTCCTAAAACAACAGCTATAAATATAGCATAAACACAAAACTGCAATAATAATTGCGAACGCTCGCACCGCGCATGCGTCGACGCCCTTAATCAGAATCCAGCGCGCGCGCACATCGCGTCAGATTACACTGTAGATCCGTGACGTTTGGGGTAGAGAATAGGGTGCTTGAAAAATAGCGATTTATACGGAAAACAGATAAAGAACACAAAATGTTTACTTACAGTAATTTTATTTGATAGTTACAAATATTTATGAGTTGTGTGTATCCTGACAGAAGTGCTGGTGCACTTACTCATTACAAAAGTGAAGATTTTTTTTTTTAGGTTAATGAAAAATTTACCTACTAATCGTTCTAACAAATACATCACATTTTGTTTCTCTCGGGCTGGAGAAAGTATGGAGGGTTTTCAAGCAGGAGCACAATGTTGTATTGGTCATTCACTGGGATCCGAATTCAAATTATGAGTCAACCGACACGTGGGTTTTTTTAAACTGGGGGATGTGCCCACTCTTGACCTCGATCTCGCCTGATGAAATTTAAGGTAAATTTTAATAACTCTGACATTCACATTCAAAGTGAAGTCATCTTTATGAAGAATTAGAAATCTGTTCAAGAAGATAATCTGTTACACTCTTAACCCGCTGCCGCCTGTGACTACACAATTCCTTGCTAGGTGCAACGCCCCACCTGCGCAACAAATCAGGAAGTGTTCCCCTGTCACAATAGTTACGGACAGACCCATCACTTTATATAACTAACGCGTTTGAAGCTGTTTGTTGCAGTTGATAGAATATGAGGTGGCACGGTGGGCAGAGATGGAGAATGGATTCTGCCAGGTGAAGATAAAGATAATAATAATGCCACATCTAATAATATTATATTAACAAATATGTAATACACTCACAAAACAACCGAAAAAAATATTCCGCACAGCAGCGGCAGCATACATACCCACTTTTTATTCATTTAACATTTCACTACAAGTGAAAATGATAGAAAAGAGATTGCTTGATAAAAAAAACAAGAAAGAAGACTAAAGTAATACGTCCCAATTAGGACGTTTTCGAGTCTTCACGATTGCTCACAACATTATCTGTCATTGGCCACATCTAAAAATGTGAAGTTAGTTTAGTTGTGTTAGCATGCGGTCACTAACAGCCTCATGTATGCAGATAGAATATGACGTGACAGCGTAGTTCTTGGGGATGAAAGTTTCTACTAGTTAAAGTTAAGACGAATGACTATAAAAGCAAAGCGTTTTGATTCAGTCAATAAGAGGGTAGAGTTGAAATTCACCTAATCAATCAATCTGCCTTTTCCCAACTATATTGGGGTCGGCTTCCAGTCGAACCGGATGCAGCTGAATACCAGTATTTTACATGGAGCGACTGCCTGTCTGACCTTCACAACCCAGTCACTCGATAATACGATACCCCTTGGTCAGACTGGTTGTCAGACTTTCGACTTTTGACAACCCGTAACGACTGTCAAAGAATTTGAATGATCCACGAATGACAGCCGGGACCAACGGCATATCGTGCTTTCCGAGGCACGGAGGAGTCTCGATATGTAAAGATGGTCACCCATCCACAGACCAACCCCGGTATGCGTAGCTTAACCTGATGGATCGATCCGTGCGGCTGTTATTACTTAGCCACGAGCTCCTTGAAATTCACCTAAAAATACGAGTTGAATTTATAGACTCCCAGTTTAAAAATAAAGCTATCTTTTACTCTACCAAGCCAAATGAGCAAGATTTGGAAGGTGTGCAATCTATCAAACTTGTTGGACAAGACAACAAACACCAATGATGTCACACTAACTGCTAATAAAAGTTAAGAACTTTTTGCGATGACTGAACTAGTTTTATGCAGAGAATCAACATTTACGAATGAGAGACAGACTCAGAAAAAATCAAATCTGTCAATAAAACAAACAACCATAAAACAGCTGCCATAACCTATTCTGCGTCAAAAATCATAACGATAACAACAACCAGACATTCAACAGCATCACATTTATTTATATTTCAACCTGAACTGACAAAATCAGTAAATAATGTTTTAAAATAAAATCTATTTCGTTTCTGGCTGCACATCGCGAGCGTTCGATCAACCGTCAGTTTAGTTCAAACGGCGACTGACAGTTGATGTGATGCGAATTCGCTTTGTTTTCCATTTTCAAATGTAGTTTATTTTGATGTTTTCGAGTTTTCATGGGTTCTGGCTGGTTTAGGGTTAAGTTTGTTCTGTAATAAAAAATAAAAAATTATGTATCTTCTTTAATGCTTTTAAATTGATTGAGCTTGTTATTAAGCTTTGTTCGAGTTCGTGGATTTGATTAAATGTATCTAATATATAGGTTGTGAGGAAGAAGTGAATTAGTGTCGTATGCCCTTCATAAAGATATCAAGGGCATACGAAAACAAGTAACTTCGTTTTTATTTGATATTTTAAGATTCTTAAATTAAAGGTCTTTTAAGTAAATTAAAAAATAGTAGTCTTTTTGTGACATAAATTATGCATATTTTTATCTTGTTCTGCAATAAATTGGTGAGACATCAAACGTTTATCCTTTTTATTATATACCTAATCAAAACAGTCCAAAGTCCTTTTAAATTATTGAAAAAAAAATGCACTCAATCAGTACTCAGAACTCAACCAATCAATTGATTCTACATCCATCAAAATAACGTTGACAACAACAGACTATCATAACTACCTACCTACAAACAGTCGGCTGGCAATGACCTGCCGATTGATTCATTCAATCAAGCTGGTTGATTGACATGTGACAATGCCTTGCTCATTGATCAATCAATTGTTGCTAGATAGTACACTAGCTAGCGGAGGGTTAATTTTATGTTATGTAGAAGGATAATTATATTTTCTGTTTTGTAATGAATTTTGATTGGACGGTGCACTAGTGACAGATGGATAATTGAGTTGATTTTAGTAATATTCATCTTAGGATTTTTATATGATTTGAGGCGTTTTTAGGATTAACAGTTCCCAAGATAGCCGAAAAACTTTTTTTAATAAATAAACTTTATTACTGTCTTAAAACACAATAATATTCTTAACTTATTACTTTCACCATTTACAGTAGGACCTTATGTAAGCAAGATAGCACAATAAAACGTAAGATTGCGATTAGTGATTTTGATTTGTTTGCACCAAATAAAATCAACAAAAAATAACAACATGCAAATAAATCCACAACAAGGTTTCCAACCTGCAATAATTCTTTACATAATACCCCAGTACAATATGATTAAACTCTAAAAGACTCTAAACTACAAAATGAACGACAACAAGTCTCCTAAAATCCCTTCTTTAAGTCTAAAAATTATGGAACTCGCTAGACATTTTATTACAGCCACACGGCAAACAGAACTTTCGCGGCCGAGAATCGAACCCGTACCCACCTACAACCACTTGTTTACAACTTGACCGTGGCGATATATTCAGAATCAAATTGTCGACCGATCATCGTGTCTGACTCCTACGCTAACAAACTTAACCGTACACACTATCAACCAAAAATGGTCTTTAGTACTTTAGTAGTAAAGTTTGCACAAACTGCATGTGATATGTTGTAATCTCCTTGAGTAATTTGCGTCCTTTTAGTGCCTTATGTATTCCTAGTACCTTTATGTCGATCTTAAGATAAATTTTGATAAAATATTACGTGTTTATTTCATTACCACATATTCATTACATGTTTGAGAGCTATAAATATTTTAATGTGATATCGTGTGGACTGATACAACTTTCCCATCTTGGGAGATGACTTCAAGATCACGGTTTGCAGATGATTTGATACTAGCGTGCAGTACCTTTGTCAGTTGCTTAGTAGACACTACTGCTACCTACTAACTTAATATCAGTAGTGCTATTCTGTAAATATCTCACCGTGAAAACTTAGGTGAAGCGAGCTGTCATACAACCTAATGATTGACACTATTGACAGCTCACTTCACCTAAGTTTTCACGGTGAGATATTTACAGGATAGATAGGCTGGACTTTCTGCAAACACTATTTCGTAGCTCAAATACAAAACCACTGTTTATTTAGGTATAGATAATTTTGGACATAGACAATTTTCAGTACCTAACCAAGGACACTAAGCTGATACATCCAAAATTTTGTTTTAGGTACTTCTGTACAACACTGAAACACCAAAACCAAGGTGCTCTGCGGTAGAACTAAGGATCGTGGAAGCACATTCCTGAAGGAAACCTTTCAGGATCTCTTACACAAAAACTCACCGTTTTTTTTTTTTAACAATAGCCAGACATCCACATTTCTGCTGTCCATAAATTAACCAACCATAATAATCAGCATATTACATCAAAACAGAAAATATGAGCAAAAATTATACCTTTACGTTAGTGACGGGTCAGACGAGACCGGACTGATTGCCTGTCCGTCTGTCTGTCTGTCCGTCCGACGGACGTACTAACGTTGCGTGCAAGCGTTGATTTTGTTTTTGTTTGATATTAATAATAAATAGGGATCGTGTGTTTGCGCACTTCTTATGACTACTGACGTGTCTTAAAAGGTAGTGTGAGATAACATCAAGAAAATGGACAGTAGCATTCTTCTGTCTGCATAAAACAATTAACTGTTCATCACCATTCCGTCAGCCATGCGTGGTGATTACTGCAATATCCCCTGACGAATAATTACGAAACACATTTTCTGCTTTGGACATTTACTGGTTACTAATAATGTTTGTGATGACACTGGTGACTTATACATCATGTGGAAAAAACGACATTGAATGATCTTACTAGATTGAAGTCATCGCGTATAACGAACAGGTTATTGTCATAAATTAATGTCAATAAGCTTCTGAATGCAGCTCATCCTAATTAAATCTACTTCACGTTAATGACATGAATTATAGTAATTAAATTAAGTACCACGGTTATCAAATAAGGACTAATTCAAAATAATCGTCCCAAAGGACCAATGCGCAGAAAGCAAAATCTTTCACAAAAAAAAAACTATAAAACACATCATTCACAAAGACATAAAGAACAGGCCACTATTTATTACCGCCTTAACAGCAATATACTAACCATATATTTAATTTTAATCCTGTATGCACATTGCCCTCAGCAGCGATTAATTATAATAACACCGTCGCACCGGATGTGCCCAGTGCCATCCATCAAGCGTCAAGCTCGCATCACTAATTACAAACACCTCACAAACCGTATTAAAACGATCCAACGTATATTTTAATTTATAATAATAACATGTGCAATATTCCTTACAATAACTGGGGTTTTAAACGCGGAATAAACTCAACGGAAACGCGAGCGTAAACGTTTGTCATAGAGCTATATATCGCACAGACGCGCCACGTCGCTTGCCGCGCTCTGCCGTGAGGCGCCCATCTCGCCGCGCGCATTAAGTCTGCAGTCACTCTCAATCACTCAAGCTGTCCGGCCGTCACTCATAAGCAAGACGAACGGGGGAATGTCGGTGGCCTCCTTTGAACCCCCTTCTCCCTGTAGGTGAAAAGGGGGGATGGTCAGCTCTTGAAGACAATTTACTGTACAAGTCGAGTTCGCCGTCCGGGATTCGTGCGCTGATGAAATTTATTTGGAGCAACTTGTGTTGCAGTTTCCTTCTGTTATGGGATTTCCATAGCGACTGTTGGAACTTATATTTTTATGGACTTTTGTGCGGGGAAATGGGAATGTATGTTTCCCAGTTCTGTTATGTATGAACACAGTTTGTGATTTTTATAAAACTGTGTGTAACTTTTGTTTGTATTCGGAAGAAAGTACGGCTAATAGAATTTTTTATCGTTCTGTTTTCTCGGCGATAGGATTGTAGTTGTACGAGAACTTTTCATACAGTCATGTACTAACAATCGATATGAATTCTATTTATGAGATGTTTGCGACATGCTGATTGATCAAACTGTCATTTTAATTTGTAGGAGAGCATTCTACTATTAATTTTTTTCAGATGCATCCCCTATACCGGATCTCCACACAATTATCCAGCCGCCTCACTATCGATCCTTCATCCAAATTAACACAACACACGACTAAACTACAAAACATTAGCTCAGAAAAACTCAACAAAGCGGGCCAGTCTCAAACGGTGAGTTAACATCATTATCGGCGTTGGACGCGGGTGGGGGCGAGTCGGGGCGAAGTAGGGGGTGAGTGGAGGCAGAGGGGGCGACACACGTCGCTCAGATGTCGCGCGCAGACGGACGTCTTTGTCGACCGAAGCTTTATTTACTCTTCGCGCGGACTCGCGACGACTAGAAGTGACAGCGTTTGAAAAACGTTTTTTTTTTCATTTGACCTCTTGCTAATTAGGACAATTTTGAGAAATGAATGGATGGAGTGTTTTCGTCAGGGTTTTGATGGATTCTAGTAAAAGTGAGATTTAAGTATTTACCGCGGTATTAAAGTTTGTGTTTTGATTTGATTTTAAATACCTACATAATAAACTAGACAGATTTCCAAATCTGTAATATAGAGTTAACCATCATAGCACTAGAAACACTGTTCTCTGAATTTTACACACAATCATATATATATTTTTTATCACATAACGGGTAAATTACTTTATAGACGTTAAGTATTTTGTAGCACAAGAGGTAGAGCTTTTTCTTTCTATTTTTTAGTTTTGGAAATCATCAAATTACTTCTCCTCACTTCTCCTCCTTCTTCTTCGGTCTGGGAGGAGCGAGAGGGCGTGTCACTTTTACCGACTAAAACCCACCCGTGTTCTTTCAGTTGCCTGTTGCCAAGGGCCCCGGTATCCCTTTCGGACTTTCTCGCAACACTGGCATATCACAAATTGCGAACACCCAACATGAGGGTCACCTATATGCTCAAATGTTTAATACCTATTATAAAAGGACTGTGCTGAATTATGAAATTAATATAGAATGATTTTATTACACCATAACAATGCCAGTGACCAACCAATATGGCATAACATAATTTCGCAAAACAAACACGTGTCGCTTCTACAAACTACATCTGTGTTCACCGTGTTGATTCAATCAAACTTGACAGCACAAAGTCGATGTGGGTTGGACAGTCTACTGATGATCGATTTTTCCACCCCCTCCACCCCCTCGTGTAAATAGCGTTATGAATAACTGGCTAATGCAGGCTCACAAACAGAGTAGCCTTCACAAATACTGGTTACATTTTTGTTGGTACGGGGCACTACTGGGCACTACTGGGCACTTGTTTGGGTAAATAGAGCTTTCTTGATTTGGTGTTCTTTAGTGGATTGGTAAGATTTTTCTTGAATATTTTTTTCTATAGAAAAGTATAATTGGACTTTAGAATATGTCTGATACTGGACCATATTCCAGATCTGGTCAATCTATGAAGTGTGACAAGAAAAATCCAACTGACGCGATTTACATAATAAAATTCAACTTTTACAATCAAATAAAATTCTCTCATATCAGACCAGCTATACCTCCGGAGCCTGCATGACTGCACTCAATCACACCCAAGACGCACCTCCTCAACCCTCTCCTACTTAATTGACGTTCCACTCCATCAAAACAACCTTAAACATTTCAACAAACACAAACCCAACTACAGAACAAACGAAATCCAACCTTAAAACAACAACATTACAATTCAACAAGACTGCAACAAAAAAATTGCAGAAAATTTGCATTGTGCTGCAAATAATTTTGCTGTGGAAATAAGCAATTATGACCTGTATTTCAAGGCTGTAGGGGTTCTTGAAGATGCAATAGTTACAGTTGATGCTAAGATGTGCAGCTGTCATCAGGAAATCATACGTCACAGTTGAAGTGTCAAAGAAAAGATGCTGTTGGTAGTTGAATGTGACAATGAAAAAGGTATCGAGTAAAGTCAAAATGGCAATGTACTTTGTGATTATTTACAAAACGTGTTTCTGTATTATAATAACGTGTATTAATCTTTTAAGTCTCTAAATTATGTGACACGAGGACTGGAAATAAATTCGATAGAGTTGTCATTAATTGTTTTGGCGTGCATTATTATTTATTGCCAAATTGCAGTTTTTAATGGAATCAATGAACTCGGCCATTTTTTGTTTATATCATTAGGATTATTTCTAAAGTTATATTGCTTTATGTCTGTAGCGGTATCGAGGGGTTATAAATTCAAATCCTACCAGTAATCAACTACTTTGATGAATTTATATTGAAAACACCTTAGTGATACAAAAAATCGTTTTATTACTATCTGTATTTTTCTTTGACTCCGAATAGTAATTGGGTTCCAAAAACAAGCCGTTAAACGCAACGACCTTATTTAAAAATCCTTAAAAGTTTTCAAAAAACTTCTAAAACGCCCGCAAAAGTCTTCAGAAAACACCCAAAGTCCCAAATCCGATGCACTGTGCGACAAACTAAATGTCGCACGACGAAAATAGTCAACGATGTTTGACAAATAGCTAACAGATGTCGCTTCACAAGTGGGAGGTCTACGCCACTTTTTTTTCCGTTCGCGCCTCGGAACACTTGGTGAGCAATATTCGGCGATTGTTTCCAAACTTCAAACAGAAGTTCCCTTATTGTGAATGGTCGTGGAAAACTCTTAATAAGATAGCGTTGTGTTCAGTTTAGATATTTCTTTTTGCTTTGGAATTGGCAGAGTTTGTAGCATTGGGTGCTGTCTACTTCTGGGTAGATTTTAAGACTTGAAGTCTTAGCTGTGTAGTTATATAAATTCATCAGTAAATCCTTGTCATTATTAGGTATTTGTCGTACTTTTCAGCCACAGTAGGTAATTGTCTCTGTTTCCTCTGACTAGAGGAGACAATTTTTACATTGAAATGTTAAAGAAATGACATTCAGGCGCCTCTGACAGATTTAGGTGCCGTTACCTCAAACAACTCATCAACCAACCAAAATATATTCAAAATATACAAAATTACACGAATCGTCCACAAACAACATAAATCGCTTTAATACGAAACCGCGCGGAATCAATCTATCAATCAATAAATCGCGCTAAAGATTGAGATATTCCAGTTGGGGGGCGAGACTGGGCTAGTGGGGGTGAAAGGGGGTGTTGGGGGCGACAGGGAGGGGGTCTGTTTACCGCGCCCGTGACGGATATATCCCTCGTAGACACCCGTCAATCATCCACGATATGATGAGAATTAATATTTCACGAAGATATTACGACGACCGATGAGTCTTGATATTTAAATGCGGGTAATAAGGGATGCGGTGGCTGTTGTTTTATGAGGAAGGATGATTTGAAGATTATGAAAGTTAATGTTGAAATGTTTGAACTAGAATTTAATTAACACTCTCAGAAAAAAGTTTATCATTGTGCAACATGCAGCATTCATGATACACTCTTGAATAAACTTTGTATTTTATGATCAAAAAAGCTTAACATTAAAAATTATGAAAATCTTTCAACTTGGCTGGCTAGATGGTCAGTCAATAAAAATAATATTAACATCATAAATAAGAGAATACCGTTTGTTTGTCAAATCTTGCAGAAAGTAGTATTGTAGAAATACCAACGGTGGCTTTTATTTAGCAATAGGATTTTTTAACCTGGTTAAAAAATCATAACACTCCACAAAAACCTGTATTCCCCGAAGGTTAAGGCAGAGATGTACCTATAGTAAGCATTTCGCCAGTTATGTTTAGTCTCATGTAATACGGGGCGAGCCTATTGTAATCAACCGGGCACAAATCTAGAGTCCAGGCTGCTACTGAGAAATATTCCAGACAGAAAAATCCAATACTTCATACCAAACCAACTTGCAACTCCACATTTCTTACATTTGATCAGAAGCATTTCTTAACTACATATTTCAGAAAAAGCAAAACAAAATTACATCAGAAAGTTGTACTAGAAGTAGAAATGTGTAAACAGCTAGGAAATCAATCAAGTCGGACTTGGGGGTGCAGGTTGGGGGTGAAAGGAGGCATCGCGGGGTATTGCGGGGTGTCGTGAGACCCCTTGACCCGTGCAGTAGACGGGTGACGTCTGACTGATGGCTTTCACGGGACATAGTTGCAACTGCTTAATAAGGAGTGAAATGTTGGTTGTGGTGATAGTGTTATCATTGTAGTAGCTTCCTGGACGCCTCGTTAATGACGTAACCGGCTTTGTCGTTTTTATTGTGGATTAGATACTTAATTAAGTAATTGGATAAGCAGTAGTAGGCAGATGTATATTTCAGTGCATGCGTCGCGGAACAAAGGTTGCAGAAATGACAAAAAATTTAATTAGTTGTCACTTATGTCTCCAGAAATCTTTCCTTAATCCATCCAATGACATTACTCTTTCCAAAATACACAGATCCTTCCTCCTTTCATAAAAACGAATAAACCTTAATATAAACATAATTATTTCTGCACAAACATCACGCTCTCCTTGCATAACCTCGAAACTCATAAACGGATAATGACAATAATATATCAAAATTATTTGGGCCAATAAAACGAGCGGTACCAAGACGTTTATTGCCATATTTAAAAATAAATCGTATCAATCAGTTATTATGTTAACTGCCTTGAGTTTGTAATGAAACTTTCCTTCGTGCTGACGTGTTGATTTAAAGGAAAATAGACGCCAAAGAATATTAATTTGCCAGAAGCGACATTGACAAAAATAATAAAATATTGTTTAATGCATTTTTCGTCACAGAATAATGAGTGGATAGACATGCAAAATATGATTTAGTGAAGGTTACTGCAAGGCCAGCTATTTTCACCTTATTTCAGTACCGATAAACTACATCATATTAGCATATCAGTGAAATTAAAGCGTTTCTGGTTGTAGTTATAAATCAGAGGTAATCACTTCATCGCTCGCCGTATACTTGCCTAATAACAGTTTACTAAAGGCCACATGCATGGCTAAGGCATTTACACTCCTTGGTATATTCCATAGCTTAACCCCACAAAATAGTAGTATTTCACATTAAATTTATTTACATAATATGTAGGTAGTGTATGGAACAAACCTGCTACGTATTGTATGAGTCGCTATACGCCTATATTGACTGTCGTCTACGTAACGTCGCATCGCTCGACAAACAACAGATAATGCATTTCAATCGTCCACTCCGTCTACACTCCTTACTCTATGTCATTAGATATTGATTGGTCGACTGCACTTGACATAATTGTGTATGTTCGTACCGAGGTCACCATGTTTTAGGACATAATAATTAATAAACGAGGGATTTTTATTATTTATTGTGTCATTAAACACGTGTAATGTATGTTGATAGGTTTTTAAAGTAGTTGCTATGATTTTTACCCGACTGCGCGAGACTGGGATTGTTTTTGTCATAGACTTTTTTCGAACTACGGATACGTTTCAATAAAATTGTGACATCATATAATATGTCATGCCATGATGCTTGTCTGATGCACTGTATCATTTCATAGCAAGGTCGCATTTAGCCCGAACAACTGCTGGATACAGGGTGATCACCGATCCTCACAAACAAATGAAAGTGTTTATATAAGTGTTCTCAGCAAGTGCATGCTTGCATTACATTATCATTGCATAATACCTGTATGCAGCTTAAAATAACTAGGCTGACCCATTAAAATATTATTAAATACAACATTAACATACATTGTATAGCAAAATAAGCACAGACGGTCGCCCCTGACACGTCGCTCAATTAATACCCGCTATACGTCAATTAAAACCAAAATCTGTCAATCATTTTACAGACAGACAACAGAGTAAAAACATCAGAAGGCCCATTTGTGATTGAGCGCGTTTTAGAACTAGCAGAAGTACCCAATCGCTAAGGTCCAGTATTAGCAAATCGTCAGACTTTATTTATGGATTAGTTGTTATTTGTAAGTAGGTACCTATTTATTTGGAAAGGGATCACTTACCAAACCGTGTGTAATACAAAAATATGTCGCTGTTGGAAACTTACACTGGGCTTTCTTTGCCTGGGACATTCTGATCCTAACACCTATTAGTTCATGTGACACATATCTACTGTATGGATTCTTGTGTAACTGCCTGTTAAGAGTGACTAATGTGTTGCAAAACTTTCTTATATTTAACCGACTTCAAAATAAGATGAGGCTATATGCCTTAGGCGAGTTTTTTTTAGTATTTCTTGGAGGTCGAAGCAAGTGAGAAATAATAATATCTCAAAATGGTGGACATCTGCAATAGCAGATTGCCTAATTGATGCCTCATTGCTACGTGAACGTGAAGTTGTGAGTGGACCTTCTTTAACCTATCTACTCTGTGACAGACAGACGTCAAGACTTATCATATTAATCAATCAACCACACGATTCATTATTAATTAAGTATTTTTGTTAGTCGTTTTTATGTTACCTTGTTTTAATTCGTGGGACTGGGAATGACTGGCTTACCTGGGAAAGAAAAAAAGGCTTTATTATTATTTAAAACGACAATATAATATAATTAAAAGGTAGACTAGACAGGTAGGTATAGCTAGGTTCTGATTAATTAACCTAAGTACTAACTAAACCTAACTATAATATGCGAAAGTCAGTTTGTTTGATTTTACGTTTTCACGCTAAAACGTCTGAATGGATTTGTATGAAATTTGGTACATGGGTAAACCTTGGCCTGCATTAGGCAATAGGATACTTTTTATCCTGGTAGTACGTTCCCATGGGATAAATTCTGACATGCACGTGGGCGAAGCCACTGGAAATAGCTAGTTTTAGATGATTTTTCAATTTACCTACATGTATAATAAATAAATTTATATATTAATTAATTAATTATTAAGGATTCAACTCTATAATAACCATATAACCCTGGAACAAGAGTTCCATAGTTATTTACTTATGGACATCAACAGACTGATATGAAAGCTTCCAAATAATTACGCAACCGAACGACTGAGCTAACTGTTGTATTGACAACAATGCTAGTCGCGCTATTGACAGCCTGTCCATACTGTCCATCCACTAAACTGTTTTCATCGTCCGTCTTATTGTAACGATGACGTAAATATTGACAGCACTTGTGTTATTACGATAAAGTTCCTATTACATATTTTTCATAAAGGTTTTTGTACTACAGGCTACCTGCCTACTTATTGATAAGTGACGGGCACATTTCATTCATATCAATTCCTTTTTCATTACCCGTACCTTCAAAACGATACACTAAAATACATAATAAACTACTAGTAATACAATAAATAAAATAACGCACAAAAAATATCAATGTTGTAAAAGAAAATTTTACCAACGACACACGGGCGGCCGATAAAAAATAATGCCATTTACACCGTCCGACACCGCGGCGGATTCGACTTATAGTCACTTGCCCCGCTTCGTTATTGCCGTAACAAAATGGCCTATCTTCCTTCTCGCTCGCACTCACGAAAGACCCATATAGAACAATGCGGGCGTAGTAAAATTTTATTGGAAGCACACGTGGGGTACATCCCGGGCTGGCCTGCATAATGCAGAAGCACGTTAGCTAAAAAGAAAGATAACTACATATTTATACAATCGGTACGCGATATTTCGTTGCGACCGTCACTGTAAAGTGTGGAAACGTATCGGTTCCATCCAGGCTAGACTAGTCTACTGCTGGAATTTATGCGTTTTAGATTTTTGAAGGGGAAAATATGACTGAAAATTGAGGTAAGTATATGGAACTGTTTTAATATCGAGTGATAGTGAAAAAGATTGATCGGTCTAAAACTTTTTGTGACCGTAACGTTGATTTTATAATTATGAAAAAGGACAACTAGGTACTAAATTATGTTCTAAGTTCCAAAACCATTCGTGAATTAAAATGATCATTAAACAAAATTAACATACAAAAACAGACCAGCAAGTAACTTGTAACTGATAGGCCATTACCTACCCTTTAAACTTCAGCACAACAAGTTCCCACTTGTATATCTGGGCAGTACTGGCGTCATTTAAAATCTAGTACAACCTACAAAGGAAACCAGCTTGCAAATAAACAAAGCTATTTTAAACCGCTTTTTTCCGTCCACTAAATAAAGTAGCGCCCGCAGCGGGCGCCGCCTCGTATGTTTTCACCATAGTGTTCGATTACAATTTAATGCATCGCATTCGCACTCAAATTCAAAATCTTAAACGTTCAAATTTTACACGGAAAAATCGACCTTAGACCTTCGTACTTACAATTTGAATTTGTTTGTGTTTTCCTCGTTGGTGCGTCGTGTCCGTTTTGTGGCACAATCAACTTTATTTCTCATAGAGTAAAGTTTGTTTTGGATTGTTTTTAGATGTCGTATCGTAGTCGTGGAGCAGTCGTTTCGTTGCATTACAGTGTAGTAGTGACATCGGTCGCTACTATTACTTCTTTTACAACAAAACTAGTAGTTTATTGGTTCCGTGTCTCATTAGAATCGTTGTGGGCGGTTTATTTTAGAGCTTTTAATATTTTTACACCTCTCGCTATGATAGAGAATTACACAGAGTAAACTCGATTATTTTGATTGCTTTCTTCAACTTCATTCAAATCACATCATTCGTTTTATTACCGAATAGTCTACACACCTTGATGGATATTTTAATAGGAGTGGATTTATGTCGTTTGAAAAGCGTCGGTCTGGTGCACATTCCCATGAAGTTCAAAAAGACATACACGAGATAAGATGGATAGGGTAGGTCATCCATTCATGAAACTGATAATAATGACTAAGTTACGATTTTATCTCACTTATTAGAATCACGAGGATCATTAGGATTTGGATGAAATGGCAAACATATCGTTTTTATCCCGATATTCCGACGGGATCGAGACTTACGCGGGTGAAACCGCGGGGCGCAGCTAGTGTGACTATAAATAATCTATAAAACTATAAAACTATCACCATAAATAATTGGCTTCTTAAATCTATCGACTGAGGAATTGATCGTCAATTGTTTGAAAGGTTACATTTTATGCACCTTGTATTTTAGCCCTCAGACCAAATAACACAATAATGTAATGTTAGTAGTTCAGCCCTATTGGGGAAAATATCAGTAACACGTAATCATACAACAGCATCAAATAAATATTTAACGTGTTCTGATCTCACAAAATACAAAAATTTCGTTACAAAAATGCTATTTAGTATCTCAATAAAACTGTCTGGATTGCTAATTTGATTTATTTATCGTATTATTAGTTGTAAAGAACGCGTCACGAAGACAAATCTTGATTTATGTCGCGCCATCTGTGTTAAGGATGTCAATCGCCTAAGACTTAGCGCATAATATGTTGCGATTGTGGGCAACTTTTTGTGGATATGATTTGTAGGTTGGTGATAAAAGACACCATTGTAAGTCACTTGTATTAGTATTAATCTTATTATTAAGAAATGGTGCTTACATTTTGCTTTTTAATTTTCAGGACTAGGTAGGTACAAAGTAATCGATTTTGGTATCGGCAAACAGTGCAGATAAACCGTTTGGGATTTTTTTGGAACAATGAGACTCAACTTACTTACTACATACTTTTGACCGGAGAGACTAAGGGCGCGATCAGCACATCTAAAACGCGTTCAAGAGCTGTCAGTGTCAATATTCCACAGAAAATAATGTCACTGACAGCAGTTTAACGTAGTTTATGTGCTGAATGGTGAAATCCGCCCTAAATGTAAAACAGATATTCATTATTTTCATTTCTTTTTTTTTTTTTTCATATTGTTTTCAGTGCTTTTCGACAATTGTACTTATTTGAGAGAAAAAGAAAGTAATTGACAAGAAAATGTGTCATAAATTGCTCAGTGTGCATCTTCACTTACAAATAAAGTACCTAATAACCCAATTTTTTCTCAAAAATTCACTAAAATGACATCACCTCAAGAGTGATGTCTGACTGTCTTATGAATCAGCATCACCAGTGTTTTTCCATATGTCACCTCCACTGACACCTGTCCCCTCATATTTATGGCAAAAATATGATAATTCAACACAAAGTTTATGTTTCTTTAGATTAATAATATAAACGAATCGCTTATGTCACTCATATTCTGATTAATTAGTCACATAATTATTATGCTGTGTTTATTTCTGGAAAACACAAAGACTTTGATTTGTTGAAGTCGAGTTTGAATAATGATGAACAGGTTGATTGTGAAACTTTTGAATAATATCTTATAACAATCCAAATAGGTACTTATCTAAGACTGATGCAGTTGCTTGATGTAAGTGATCAATCACAAATATTAAAATATCTGTCATTTTGTTAACGAGACCTTTCTGCAGACCATCAACGGTCTGACGGATAGGATAGCAACTCTTTAACTGCTGCAGCAAGATGTCGACCGTCAAACATATTGGGCTTAGTAACTTTTATTTCAAAACCAAATATTAGATATGTACATTTTAATTTTATTGAAAATGATACATCAACCACAAAATTGTAATTATATAACCTTTGATTCACCTTTTTATTGATACCTAACTCTATAAATTGGATAACAGGATGGCAGCTCACCTGATTTATGGATGATGACTAGATTGCCTGACCTGACCGAAAAGGGTAAAATCTCATCGTCTTTTTAACACTTTTATCATTTAAACTGGAACAAATCAACATTGCTTAGGAGCAGAAGAAATAAATGATAGTAGTAGTAACTACCGCGAACGAGGTCTATTCACCACGATTCTCTACATAAAAATCTTCCCAGTGGTACCCAACCAAGCAAATAGGTATACTAGGCGCCGTCAACTCCGACCGATCGCGGACAAATGTTACAGGTGTAAGTGAATAATAATGACGCGGTGAGGACCTGACGCGAATATTTTGGTCACGTCGAGCGCGGAATTAATGGTGACTCATTTATATCAGTCGAGTTGGAATCAGCTGGTGTCTAGTTGATTGTGACGTCATGTTTCAAGTATTTGATGTGACTGTGAAATTGTATTTTAATTAAATACTGTTTTGTTCTTTTATTTAAGAGATTTGTTTTGGTCCTTCAGTTTTAGATGGTAAATGGTTATATCATAAAATACAATAGACGTAGATATATTTAGTAACCTATTCTGCTTAACTATTCTTCAAGAGTCTTAAAAACACCGAGCGCTGGACGCAGAGAGTCTGCGTCCAGCGCTCGGTGTGGCAACATGTCGTGTTCTTCTTTGCGACTGGTCTATCGTCATCCTGAGGATGCCTCGTTGAGAGGTGAAACACGTGTCGATTTCTTAGAGGGTTTTTTTAAGACACAAACGCTCCAAAGCTGACAAAAGTAATTGTTTTAAAGATCATTTGAATTTATTTTGGTTAAGGTAATTATTGTTACATTCACCACAATCGATACTGCAACAAGAACATCGTAAGGTGTAAAGCGGCCCTAACATTTAAGTGCTACTAAATGATCTAATATTTCCGGACGACAAATCTAAAAATATCTCAAATCAAATCAAATCAAATCAAATCAAATCATTTATTCCTTTGCAAACATGGGTTATGTACATAGGTGTTGTCATAGAGTAAGTTCTCCATGTTTTGCCGTCAAGTGGGCATGCAAATCTTATTCAATTAAATATTATTTTAAATTAACATTAGAAATATTAATAAATTCATTTTAAAAAAAATTACAAATTAAAATCAAATCATTTAAATTACAATAGAATAGAAAATGTCATAATAAATTTTATATCAAATGTCATTGGCTACAATAATAACTATGTCAATGTATACAATATAAGCATGTCAATTTAAAGTAAATATATTTATACTAATCTATTCTATCCTCTAAAAACTCATTGATAGAGTAGTAAGCCTTTCCAATCAATATTTTTTTGAGTTGCGATTTAAAATGGTTTATGTTGGTCATGCTTTTTAAAGTTTTTGGTAGTTTATTGTAAATCTTTGGACCCATGCCGAGACAACTCTTTGAGAAAAGTGCAGTATTGTGTTGTTTTGATTTTAGTGTGCTTTGGTGACGTCTAGTATTAAGTTTTCCAAATTTTGACAGATTCTCCTTAACAAATATTGAAATTTCATAAATATAGAGGGATGGAAGCGTAAGTATTTTTAAACTAACGAAAAATGGTTTGCAACTTTCGGTGGTTTTTAACAAACATATGGCTCGAAGACATTGTTTTTGGGCCTTAAATGCCACTTCTCTATTGGTAGAGTTGCCCCAAAATATTATGCCGTAACGAAGAGTTGTGGAGACAAATGCATGATATGCAGTAAGGACAGTATTACGATTTGCAACCTTATTCAAATTGTATAAAGCATAGCAAAATTGATGAATTTTTTTTATCATAGTCTCCATGTGTGTTTTCCATGTCATGTTTTCGTCTAGCCAAATACCTAGAAATTTGGTTCGTTCCGTTTTAATAATCTTATTTTGGTCATAATTAATGTCAAGAATTTTAGGATTAGTTCTTTGTTTAAATGTCATTATTTGAGTTTTATTAAAATTAATGCGTAAGTTGTTATTATTTAGCCATTGAATTATAAGACTTAAGCTACTGTTTATGTCATTTTCATATGAGTCACTATTTTTACCAGAAAATACTATAGTGCAGTCATCAGCAAATAGGGTCATAGGATGTGGTATGGTTTTCGGAAGGTCATTTATATAGCATAAAAATAATAAAGGGCCAAGCACACTTCCCTGAGGCACACCATAGTAAATTTGTCTCTCTCTCGATTGGTAATTAATTTCAGTTTTAGTTTGAACATCGACTGCTGAAATACTAGTTACCTGTTTTCTGCCAGTAAGGTATGACTCTATTAATTTTAAAACTTTGCCCCTAATGCCATATTTATATAGCTTATTTAGAAGGATTCCATGGTCAACATAATCGAAAGCCTTAGTCATATCCATAAATAAGGCTGTTACAGGTATTTTTTGATCCATATTTGTAACTATTTCATTGATCAATTCATAAATGGCCATGTTTATGTTTTTACACTTTCTAAAACCATACTGCTCTTTAGTTAAAATGCCATTTTTTTCAAGAAACATGTATATACTGTTATAAATAACCTTTTCAATTATTTTGGAAAATATTGAAAGAAGAGCAATGGGTCTGTAGTTTTGTATATTTTGAGGATCATCCTTTTTATGTAGTGGTTTTATTACGGACAGTTGTAAGTCTTCGGGAAAAACACCATTTTCTATACATAGGTTAGTAATAAAGCTAAAAACCGGTGAAATTTCAACAGCTACGCTTTTTATTATCTTAGTCTCAATCTCGTCAAAGCCAGAGCTATTCGTATTTTTCAGAGTCGTAATTATTTTATAAATGTCAATTGGTGCTGTGGGTGATAAGAATAATGAATTAATGTTTGAATTTGTTACTGTTATTTTATGGTCAGAGTTGTTAGTTGGCTGTATTTGGTCAATAAAATTATTATTAAATAGTTCCACAATGTCAGTTGGATTTGTTACGTATTTATTGTCAATAAGGAGTTTATAAGGACTGTTCCTTGGAATGTTATTTTTTGACGAATTTATAACCCTCCAGGTTGCTTTAGTTTTATTTGCAGCGTTATTGATAAAATGGCTATTTTGCGATTTTTGGGTCAATTTCATAATTGTTTTTAAACGTTTGGAATAGGAATTAAATCTTTGTTTATTGACTACATTTGGATGCCGCCTGAAGGTCCATAGCATCTCACGTTTACGTTTAGAGCACAGTTTAATTCCTTTTGTGATCCATTTCTGTGGTTTAGTAGTCACATTTTTTATTTTCTTTAAAGGGAAACACAGATCGTAAAATCTCAAAGTGTGTAAACCTCGTTACAATTTCAAAGTATTGTATTAATAGATATATTTATATATATAGTTACCAAAACATCTTGTGTCGTGAGTCATGACAGTTGCGCGGGAAAACGCGGCGTTTCGTAACACTCATGTAAAACGCTATAAAACTGAATTATATCTATACAAAACTGTGTGTTTATGTCTGTTTGTGAATCGTAAATTTGTCTGCTGGTGTATATTAACTCGAGAGCTATTAGGTTAGTTTTATCGCTTTTTTATATTCACGCTTTTTATACTTAGTAGGGTTAGTGAATATGTAGACGGTGGGCGGCGGCGCTTACACCTGTTTGTGAAATCTTTGAATTTAGATTAAACAAATTCCAGTAAAACTGTGTAAAATAATGTGTACTTTAAGGCACCTACTTTTGAAAAAGTTTCATTAAGAAAAACTGTTTTAAGTGAACTGCCGTGTAACGTTTAAAAAAAATATAAGTAAAAATCTTTTTAAAAACAAGCTTTTAATGAACTAAAAAGGATTTTCCCATAGCCACCTTCCGGCTCCATCACCAGACCCTGAACACCACCTAGTGTCAAAGCACTGGTTAATACATTGCCAATGAGTCCAAACACGATGGTGCTATCTTGTTTGATTAAGGAGTTCCTATGGTCAACTTCCAGCTCCATCATCATGTGGTATGATGATGGAGCTGGAAGTTGACCTCCATGGTATCATTTTTTCAAAATGTCTCGGTAGTTATTGTAAGTATGCCAAGTTTCATTTCAATCGGATGCCAGAAAGTGCTTGAAAAATGGATGACAATTGGAGTAACCGAAAACACATACGAACAGAGCAAGGTAATATAAAGCTTGTAAAAACAAACGTGACAAAGTTGGTTTTCTGATTTTACATTTTTCTCAATCAGATTTCAAACAAATCGCATGAAATCCATTGGTATATTTTGTCATACATACTAAATTGGCCATAATCATCAATAAACAGTCGAACAATCAAGTCATAATCGAAGACAAAACAGACTATTCTAAAAACTAACACGACGCGATAAAACGCTGACAGCTTACCGCGAGGCGCCGTAAACCTGTCGCACGGATGACGAATCATTAACGCGTTGCGACTTTTACATGTACGAGATTTGACGTTGCAGATAGACCAGAAGGGTCACTACTGATAATCTACGAAAAATAGACTAAAAGCGAAACCTCTTTACAGCTTCAAAAGATCTTGTTATAGTCATCTACGAAGCAGGTTGTATATAGATAGCAAAACTGAATTTCTTTTGAGCGAAAACGTGACATAGGTAATAAAGCATGATATTTGGCTTGCTTCTGAAATTAAATTTGACTTTATACTCTATTTATAGTCAAATCAACTGGCTAAGGTGACAGTAGGTTGGCAAGATCTGTCGAGGAAACGATGACGGTCGATCATTGGAGAAGACGTACCGAATCGGGACTGGAGGATATTAACCCTAAATATACTCTTCTTGTTGTGGTCTCTCTATGGAGGGTTGTACAGTGAATTGCAATAAGGTAATTTCTTCTACCACCGTTACTACAAGAATTAGTGAGAGCTGTACTATAACGTCTGTAACTTCTGCCCATTGTATTGTGGCATGTCTCAGTCATTTTTATAGCGTTCCGTACATTTTATGTTTTTCTTTTTTAGAATTTATCGCGTACTATTGTGTTGACTAGAGTTTTATAATAATGTGTGTGCCAAGAATGTGATTATTAAAAATATAATGAGATTGGAGATAATACTTTGTTATAGTAGTGAACACTGCTAATGATGTGGTGAAAGAAATATGAAGAGAATTTATAAGTGTCAATAGAAGAGTATAATAGTACTGTGATATAAATCATTTTTGTCTCTAGTGGGTGTCGTGCGAGACGATTGAAATGAGGTAAAAAGGAATTCAAACTGTGATGTCTTAGCATCCTAATCAAACATTGCTAAATAACTTGTAATAATATACCTTAGGATGGGTAAACATTTAAAACTTGCTAATAAGCCTGCTTGCTTGCTTGTTTAATATCTATCAATACCCATTATGCATGTTCAAGAATAATTATTGAAGAATAAACTTGGTACCTAGACATTCTTAGGGAACTGAAAACCATACGTTACCAAACTTTGTATTGGGTAGCACAGTAATATCTGAAAATGGGATTCTGTAGAAAGCAATGTTAAAACGGCAGTGTGAATAAGACTGTGAATACTTACTTAAATATATAGTTCTAATAAAATTACAATTATTATTATAATTGTTAACGAAAACACATGCGTGATCCAGGATAGTGTCCCGAGAGCAGATTTTCCATTCAAAACAATTGAATATATTTTCTTACTTAAACATCTATTTGAGCTGTGTAAACAATGTGGGTTACATGATGGTAAAACAGTCCTTTATCAACTCTAATACCTATTAAGATCCAAACCATTATAATGCGATGCATTTTTCTGAAACGTGGAACTCAATACCGAGCAATGATTCCGCAATCAAGTCCCAAGCCGTCGAAATTTCCTAATTATAACTTTACAAATGCGAATCATGACACAATTGTAAACATAAATAACCGATGTAAACTCTTAATAACTACTAAATAAGTGTCACCTTGTCCACCATTTGTTGTCGCCCACTTTGCCCAGTGAAGCGTTATTTTTCATGTTTTATGACAGCAAACCATTTGATTTTATGATCGTAAATAACTATTATGATGGCATTTTTGAGACTACGCCCACCGGTATCGGTCGCGGTTTCTTACAATGATAAAAACATAATATGTGAGCTTGTTAGAGTGGTTTTAATGATTGATGCACCGGTTGGGTTGGTGAATACTGATTTTCCTGGTGGTTATTCTTGTTTGGTTAGGGTATGGCTAACAGGCTGATTAGTCCATCTGATGTTATCTAGAAGGTGTTGTCTATTACCAGGACACACAAACGTTACTATGGACACAGTAATAAATATTGTGGGAGTTCTTTCTTCTTGCTCTGTGTCAAAGTCAAAGTCAAATAACTTATTTCAAATAGACACATTAAAGGCACTTTTGAACGTCAAAAACAAAGAAATATAACTGACTCTAGTTGCCCCTTCCAAAAGGTAGTTTTGGTATGGAGAAGATTGGGCAAGAAACAACACCGTTACACTTTAAAAAAATGTGTTGATGATACTCAAAGCTATGCTATATGTAAGAAATATAAAAACTTTTTACAAAAAAAAAAACAACCGACTTCCAAAAAAAACACTAAAAAAGTGAAAAATAACTTTAATTTCGGAAGTCGGTGTCTTTGCTTTTCAATTTCCGTTTTTTGTCACCGACTTCCGAAATTAAAGTTATTTTTCACTTTTTTAGTGTTTTTTTTTGGAAGTCGGTTGTTTTTTTTTTTGTTTGTAAAAAGTTTTTATTTTTCACTTTTTAGTTGTGGTACCTACCCCACACAAATCCGAATACCATAGTGAATACCACAAATCCCAATAGTGAAGGAGTCAAACAGGATATCGTCTAGATAAACTAAGTGGAAAAAATACGTAATATTGAAGCTAATTCAAAATTTACGCAAGCAAAGTTAATAAAATTTATATGGGACCACCTCGGAAGCATGACCTACCAAACAAAAAAATAATCATCAAAATCGATTCATAATTGGCGGAGTAATCTCGTAACAAACATAAAAAAAAAAAAAAAACATACAGACGAATTGAGAACCTCCTCCTTTTTGAAGAAGTCGGTTAAAAATGAATAAAACGGAGAAAATTAATGCAAGAGAACCCAGTAGCACAAAACCTGCATCCAAAAATGGATAAATAGTACGGACTGAAGCAGAATATCCGACGTCAGTCAACACAAAAATGAGCATTCAGAAATGAATTGATTGAATTGAAAAATAACAACAACAGGTTATCTCGCAGAAAAGATACATTTTATTGATGCTGTCGATTAGCGGTCAAGGCAAGATAATGATCTACCTTGAATAATAACAGATCAGAATATGATATTCAACCACGTAATTCAAGTGTGATGAATTGATTGCATCACCATTTTTTGATGATTTAATACTTTCTGAGGTCTGCGAGATATTCATAATTTGACAGTTCCGTAATTAATGTTTCTGATTTCTTCTGTTTTAATTATTATAATAAACTATTTATATTAAATAACTAATTTACATTAGTTTCCATCAAAACCTCTAGTAGAAAAACTGGCTGTCATAATTCACATAATTAATTATCAAATAAAATGAAATGTCACTGCTGAGAATGATCTACACGTTTTTGTGTCTTCTTCTGTTCAAAAATTAGTTTTTTCATACGGCTTTGCTCGTGTTCATTGTAATCCCCGAAGGGTTTACAGGCAGAGGTGTATTTATTGTACACCTCCATTATTTCGATAGTTATGTTTAAGTCTCATGTATTAGGGGGCGAAGCTATTGCCGTCAAGCAGTTACACATCCAGAGTCCTGGCTGCTACTGAGAAATTCCACGTGGAATAACCCAAAAACACTTGCCCGACCGGGGAAGCGAACCCAGGAGTTTGGGCTCAGCAGTAGCGTGAACTACGAGACCAACGTGTCTAATTAATAAATAATGTTACCTATGTTTTATAATAACTAACGTCATGCACTACTCTACGCACTAAATAATTGATTCAACTTTTCTAATTATTCCTCTGATTATTCCTGTAATAAAGTTTTATTTCAGGAGTGGACATTAACGAGCTTTCAGCAATTTAATGCTAATGGAAATTTTAAAACACAAAGTTATAAAAGTGAAGATTTATTTCGAGAAACATGTTGTCTGATAAATTACGAATTATTCGAAATATTCACTTACATTCTCATAAAAAGTTACAAAACAAATACAAACCAATGTTCAATGTTCAAACCTATAATATAACGTTCACTTGACAAAAATCCATTATTACTCTAAAAACAATAAACTTACACACAACCCAACAATTCGCATAAAACACAAGCAAATAGATTACCATAAATTATGTCCACAACATTAACATTCAAATTATTATGAATATCAAATAATACATAAAATATTTTTATGTATGTTGATAGACATTATTGAGGCTATTTGTGTTATATACCAGAGAGCAGTGACCCATATAGAAGTGAACTTTACGATGTAGCATATGAACCTGATTGATGGGGTGTTTCGTCTAAAATAGTGTTGGTAAAGTTAGTGTCCGTTTTGATAGAACAATAGCGATAGATGAGGTCCACGATGGAACCAGCCTGCCCAGAAGATGCCTGTTCACTCTTGCTTTGAAGATCCATTAAAAACTATAGTCCTCCTATTTTTAACCTGCTTATCACAACAATACAATTAATGCCGTTTGAAAAACATGTTGTATAAGGATTTTCACAATAATGTGAATAAGACAACTGTCAGTATAAAATAAGTCAGTCCAGTATTTACTCGGACGATTATTTTCCAAGAGAAGACATTTGGCACAAATTGTATTGGAAATTATCAAAACATTCAAAATACTCTTTCAAAGAACCATTAACAACAGCATAATTGATACCAAAAACCCATCACCACGACCCATCAATTACGCGATAAATTAAAATCAAAACATGACGCTAATTTATTGGGCCCACTCGGTTTAACACAACACTTTGCGTGCCAACGTTATCGCCGAGCCGCGATTGACGCGAGCGTTGCGATCACTCACCGAGTGCAGCTTGCAGTGTGTCTCAGGGATGCAGGGAGGTATCAGGACGGTGAAATGGGTGCTTGGATTTAGCATGTCGAGAGGGACAAATATTAATCAAAGGTTGAATGGTACATAATGCCGTATGACATTAAATGGGCATTATGTTATAAATGGGTGTAAGACATAAAACGGTTGTGATTAGATACCGTGAAGTAAGACAAAAAAAGTAGAATATATATCAATTTATAAAATCATTGAAGTCGAATGAAATCAAAATCAAAAATCAAAAGTCATTTATTCAAATGATGAACGATACGATATAGAAAATGATTGAACGGTACAGGGATGTATTCAAGTCAGTAGAAAACAAGTTGAGATTAACGATTTTATTAATAATGCCGGAATTTAACGATATGAATTTGACTTACGTGACAGTTTCTTGGTATTACTCATCGTGCTTAAAGAAGACATAGGTGACCAATGAATTATGATATGAATGGCTATTCATGTCACAATTCATTGGTCAGCTATGTCATCAAATTAATTAAACTTTGTGATGCATAGGTTACCCTGACTAGCCAAACGTCAACCTATGCGTCCCAAAGTTTAATTAGATGACAAAAATTTTAATGAAGGGGACTCATCCAATAAACTGATCTGATAAGTAACAAATCAATAATCACTCTCTTAATAACACAGTCATATTTCTCGGACTTCTAGTCGGCAGATGAGTCAAAAATGTAAATAGAGAATGTCCCAGATAATTTCGGTAAATGTCTCGTTGATATATAGGCGGTATTGTTAGAAGATAGTTTAAATGGTAATATTGCTTTGTCTACTCTATTAGATTTGCATACAACTAACATTATTTCAAATTTAAATGTTAATCAAATTACTGGCATTTAGTGCTTAATGTTCAGTAAAATATGTAATTTATATTCTTATCAACATTCAGAATAAAGAAGACTTTATTTTTTATTGTTTTATGATATTGTACTATTATTTATCAGATGTTACCATTGTAACTAGTTATGTTTAATATAGGTAGGTACCTACTTCAACTTAGATGATAGTGAACTCTAGACTAACTCTGGACTAACAAAAAATCATTTAAGTTACTTTTTGCTACCAAAACCAACAGAACATTTTAGTGTAATGTTGGACATACCTACTAAATGATTTGATGCCAAACACTTTTCGAAAAAACAATAAAGTCACATCATTATAGCACCACCCAAATCCGGCCCTGCACATAACGTGAATGAAACTAAACAGGTGCACTGAATTATGCGTTCGCTGATGTATGCACCCGATGCACCGCATGCACCCCAGGTGAAAATGTGCAGTGTTGCTAACGTAAATACGCGAAATGGCCGGTCAATCAGCGGACCTATGGTAAAGCTGTAAATATCTGGTGAGTGTATGGAAGCATTGTTTTGGATAACAGCGGAAAGAATAATAATCTTTTGAGATTTAGTAGTGGAAGGGCAGTGAACTTGGCGCTTAAAGTAGGAATGTTTTAGTTGAATCATGGTTGATGGTTTGAGTCACTGACAATAGCTGCAAGTTGTTGAATCAAACCGGATATATTCTATAAACAATCATAGCCTTACTAGTGTACTAATCAACAGCGGATTTGCAATATCAATTAATCAGAAATAACTATGTATAATAGCATAATCTGCCCATAATTTTGCAACTCTTGGGCACAGGGCTACCCTCTTCGAGAGGGAGTGGGCTGTAATCTGCCACGAGGGCTCAGTGCAGATTGGTAGATGTCACAATGTCTTCAAAATTTTGGTTCTAGGACATGTTGGTTTCTTCACAATCCTTTCTTCTCCGTTCCGAGAGATTATGTATTTGTGTCGATTATTATTTGAGATCAATGATACGGTAATAAACAAAAACTGATTTCGTTCTTATTACGAATTAACAACATCTGAACGGTTCTCTCCTCCTCCTTCAGTTCAGGAGAACCTAGTAGACAATTATTTTGCATAAAAAGAGATACTTAGACGCTATACCACTAAGAGTCATCTAACAAAACTATACATCTATCTATCCTTCCTTCCATCCCGTTCAGTGATACCCCTAATATCTTGAAGCTGCTGGCTCGGAGCCAATCACCTCTGACATAACGTGGCTGATCACCCACTGACGGATGTAAGTGCCTCTACTGTCTCCGACATATGGAGGAGCTATTTGATTGAGATTTGAGATCTCTTTTTGAGAAACAAAATAATCATTTTTTTTTTTTTTAAGTGAAGCGCAGAATATGATCTTAGTCTAAATTAGTCTAATCAGTCCTTTTAGGTATTATCCTGCGCTATTGGAAACACTGTAAAAATTCTGCGTATTTACTTTTGGTGTACAAAATGATGCAGTTTCATTTAACCCCTTTACGAACCTGTCACCAAGAAACCATCACGAGGCCTTAGATTCTTTTTGAACTAACACAGAACCTAATGATGAGAAACTATTTGTAGTGTAGGTAAACAAGCTTCTAATCGTCCATTTTTCCTTGTACGGTATACAATCCTGTCATTCCTAGCTTGTTCATATCGATTTGCTTCCAACTGTCTGTCGAACAAAACGTGCACTGTTCAGCGTCCTACAATCGCTTTGAAATTTTACTATCTTGCAGGCAAGTCGACAGATCAAAAGTTGTTAACGTTCTGTATGTGATGAGATGATCGTTTGAATGGCTGTGAAATATACTTCGTGTCAGGTTAGTGTTTAGTTTTGCTGTCAATTTCTGTATTTGATGGGCTACATCTGATTTTGGTCATGTTTCAAGAGCAATGTTTGAAAGTAGTAGTACCATATACTTACATTTCCCTTTCTATGATACGAAGATAATTCCTTAAAAGATCCTAAATAATGCGAAAGTGTATGTTTTAGATTTAACAATGCAGCTATAGGTAAGTATGCGCCGCAAGAAGAGATGCGTTTTTTAAAGTGTTTTCCTTAAGAGCATTTTCCTTCAGCTACGCTACTATTTTCAGCCAAACTAATCCTATTGCTTGAGCACGCTAACAAGCAGGACGTCCAGTTTTCATTTTCAAATCAAAAGAAACCATCAACCACTATAATCCACACTCACTCACCCGCCAAAAACTTTAAACTCTAATCCTTCTCTGCCTGTTTCTTCAAAAACTAAATACTCACTCATCAGTCTCATTCAAACGAATGATGAAATCAAAACTACGCGACCAACGACATAGCCATTTATCAAATCGAATTAAAATAAAAAACCAGCCAAGTGTGTGTCGGACCACGCAAACTGAAGAGTTCCGTAGTCGGGATGAAATTTTTATTGATTTTAGCGGCCGCAAAAATGAATTTGCATTTCATACTAAATCATGAAAAATTAAGTTAAAAATAACTTTGTGACCGAAAATATACCAAAAACTATTTTCTTAATTAGCAAAATTGCTTAAAAACTTTTAATTAAGTATGGGATCCAACTACTTATACCCGCATACCATGCCTATGTGCATTGATTTTTTTTGTCCCTTGTTTTCGTTATGGGGAGTTCCTCCCCAAATTTTTTTTTTTCGTAATTTCTCTTTACCATTGTTTAGCGGTCTAGTAGTAGTCCCGTCCATTTCTGTCATTTGGCTACGGGACTCTAAAAATCCGCTGCGCAAGAGTTCAGGCCGTCCGTTGGGATTTGGGGCACTTTAGCATCTATTTCTGGTGACATACGGACACATTCAGGGATAGCTATCGGGTTTCAAATTCCTGTATTAAAAGGATGGAAGTACTGTAAGTGGTCTTTGTAATTAAAACGATTTGTGGGTATGGGAGTTGGTTTCCTTTTCCTGTATTTTAAATTACATTTGAGGAGTGATTTTGGAACATTTGCTTATTTCCTTGTTGTATACTTTTTCTTGACTATACATAATTATGGGTCAACTGTAGGGGTTTATGGCTAAGTAATAACAGCCGCACGGGTCGATCTATCAGGTTAAGCTACGCTTGCCGGGGTTGGTCCGTGGATGGGTGATCATCTTTACATACCAAGACGAGGGGTCTTGGTATGTAAAGATGTTGGGAAAAGGCTAGGCAGATGACTTAAGGGTCTACTGAAATTGCTTTTTCTTTTTTCCAGGGTCAAAACAGTAGATTTGAATTCGAAGATTAGAAACAAGATATTTCATCTATTCATATCCATAGGGCGGGGAAAACTTCCATAAGCTATTCTGCGTGAATAAACTTCTGACTAACCTTTTATAGAACGAAAAGCCTGTTTCCTGTTTTTCTTTTAGAAGTTCTCTTTCGAATTTTCAAAACAATCAGAACCTTATTTATGACTTCTTCTCTTCCTCCTTTTACCCCTTCCCAAACCAAATTAAACCATAAAAAACTAGACTATAATTAACAACACAAGCTACTGCGAACACACAGGTAGCTTTCATTAAAATTCGTATTGACTACATGAAAAGTCAATTAGTACGTGCCGTGAGGCGGCGGCCATCTTGTAATTGCGGGAGACAGCTGCGCCCGCGCACCTCGTGGGTGTTCGGCGCAACAAAGGGTTGATTTAATTAGGATTTGATTGGTTAGGAGGGAGAGGGAAGATGGTTGGTGTTTGGTTGGTGACAGATTGGGATTTATGAGTATTGTGTGCCTGATTGGATTATTGGTTGTAATTGATGGTGGGGATGGGTTAAGCATGGTGTTCATGGGTTTTCGAGGTTGGGCAGAGTAGAAAATTCTAGGATTCTCATTTAAACAATGTGGATTTTGCCCCTGATTTCTCATTGAATCGCTATGTCGCAGGAAGAATCCTAAAAGTATGAACGAATGTATGACATCCTTGCTTAAACTTTGGGATTTTTAAATTAAAGATGAATATGTTTTCAATTTTTAGCTATACACACTACACACACATACACAAAAACACATACACAGACACACACGTACATACGTACTTGGAAGGAGAGGAGTCTGTTATCGCAATTTCTATCTCTATTAGCTACAAGTCGTTTGACTAGAGCTTCCTACATAGGAACAGTTATCAGTAGTAACAGGTAAGTAGAGGGTCCACCAAAATCCACTGTTACTTTCATCCAAACTGCCTGCCCCAAATAGGTAGCTCATAGTAACGTTAGTACATAGTAGTAGTTAGTGTTCCGAGTGAAAAACAATAAATAATTAAAACAATAGAATTAATTTCAGGCAACATCTGTAAGTACATGTCATCAGTCTATGTGTTTGTCTTATCAAACACATTAACGTGTCGAATATTTACTCATTAATGTAAAACATGTGTATTTGCGTACATAATTGTAGGTTTGTGTGACCTTATGTGACACAAATATGAGTAATCATAAATGCCTAAATGACAACTTAGTAGAAAACCTTTACTTGAAACCCTGATCAATTTTCCTATTCTAACTTGCTTGTCAAATGGAATGCTTTTGGAGTTAAATCCAAAATAGCCCTCACCAATCGTTGAAAGACTTGAAAATAGATTAAATTGAATAACCTTCTAGTAACCAAAGTCGATGAACAACATGCCTATTATAAATGTGGTGTCCGTGTGACTGAGCATAGTTTTTTCCAGACACTTCAGAGTGCTAAGAACTATGTGCGAGCAGTGATTATCAATTCATTTGATAAGTGTGGTGATCAATCAACGTTTCATCCTCAGCAATAATTTAAGTTCTTACGATAACCACTAAAACATTCTATAACAGAAGCAACATACAACACCTGAACAAAAATCTAATACAACTGTTTCAATCGACACCTCATAGAACAGCATAATCATCTCAATATTAATTCAATCCGAAGATTCCAAAATCATTATGTCAATCAGACATTCACTATCAATACAGCACACATTATAAATGCAACTTTTTTCAACATTAGGATGCGCACGCGTTCCAAACAATCCGAGACTGTCCCGAATGCCCCAACCCCTCCCTGGGCAAGGGGGACAAGGGGGACTAAAGAAGACGTATCTCAGCACCACGATCCATTGTCCATTGTTTTTGCCTGCTGTTATTTATGACGGACGACGTTGTATCTATCCTTTTCTAACATAGCCAGAACAATATCGTTGTCTCGCTCCCTCAAGGCTTCCGTCCCGTAATGCCGTAGCTAATAAATTACGATTCAAAAGATTATTTATTAGATTATTCATGGTGGAGAGGCCATGTACCGTATTGGTCTTCGGGACATAACACTGCAGTCGTTTTCGTCTTTTTTCGTGTGATTGATTTGTGTCCTATCGTGTGGTGTGTCGTGTCGTCAAACAATGGGGTTTGGACGTGGATTGGCTGGTTTATGGATTTTATTGGATTCACAGACTTTGTGCTTTGCATGTTAGATGTCTGATAAGCTTTGATGTGTGTGTGACATAAGGAAGGTTTTGGTGATATCACAGGATTCAATAAATTTTAATTTGTGAGTTTTCTTGCAGGAAATATTGTTTCATTGCACGGCAACGGATGAATCTTCTCGTAAAATAATACAAGATCATAAAAGAGTTTAAAAAAAAAAAAATTGCTCAGGAAAGTTTAAACCACAGTAAAAAAAAAAATTAATGCGTAAGCACCTATGACAGCATTAGATGCTTATCTCCTTTAATATTCTAACTAACAGCTTATTAACGAGATAACTTCAAGTTCAGACCACCTGTGACGACAATGATATTATCAGGACCACTATGACACCGACTCATTTAATCATAACCAAGAATCTACAACAACATATTTGTCGTACAATTAAAATGCAACAGTCCGATAATTTATAGCAATTAAAGAACGGAACAAACTACAGGAACAATTTATTTATAAAATATGACAAAATAATTTAGGAGCAATAAAATTCATTGTAGAACGCACTCAATTAAAACAGATACAACAAAAAATGTCGCCCCACCGGAAGCAGGGCCGATAATCGTTTGAAAAGAGACGTGCATTATTATTCACGACCATTAATTAACCCACACTAAAGTTTTAATTAAAAAACAAGCAAAGAACTTTCCATAAGAATGGTACGTCACAAACGCCGACGAATTCAAAACGCCAGCGTCTCGACCGTCATAAATAATTGGGACAAAACCTTCGCCCCCCGCGACCCGCCCCCATCCCCCGGATAAGTGTCTAAAATTTTCACAATCCGGCAATAAAAAGATAATTTATTAGTATAGCTCTTATTGTTTTCGTTATTTATGTGTATGGAGTAATGTAATCTAGCTGGTGGGGGCCCTAAATAAATAATTTTCACTTTAATGTCCCTTCTTGCCTAATCTCCCGAGCGGTCGGCTCTCAGTCCACGGTTTGTACGATATAATGGGCACCCGAGGTATTTTTAGGTCTAAATAAACATGATTTGTTGTACCGTCTCTGACAGAATTTAATTTCGTTACGGCAACGATGTGGCTCCCTCTGTCGCGAATATCTTGAATTATTTTTAATGACTCCTAGTCATTTGCATTATCGTCGATTTTTAGTACCTTCTTAGGATTATTTATTATTTTAAATTATAGCTTCCTTTAATGAGATTTTTATTTTTATTACTTTATTAGTAGTCTTAATAACAAAATTGTCCAGTGGCAAAAAAAGTCCATCGGATAAAAACTTAAAATTTGACTGCAAAAGTTTAGTCTGATATATATTTATTGCCTCTGTAATACGAGTCAGTAATATATAATGATTAAAAGCATTTTCTTCATCGATATTCGTGCATTTTTTTTCAAATAAAAAGTATGCTAAAAGATTTTAGCGAAAATATATTTTAATCAATTTTAAACAATGTTGTTTTTGTTTCTTTTTTCAAAAAAAAAACATTCAAGACAACAACAAAATAAAAATAAGAACACGAGACTCACGTACATCACATGCAGATTTCAAAAGCGTCTGAACTTCAGTGGCCATTTCTGAAAATTAGTGGACGTGAGGCAGTGGGGGAGGGGCGGTGGGGGGCAGAAATGCCGTGGTGGATGATTTACACCACTCCGGTATTATGTTTTGACTTTAATAAACAGAACGTTTGTCATGGCAGACTATACGTCGCCAGTCTTGGGCAAGTTTTGTGCTAGTGTTGGGGCTAAGAGTTCTAACGTTGTATGCAAGTGGTGTTAGATTTACGTTTAAGAGTTGGAGAGACTACTTGTGGCTAGTTTGACATCTGTAGGTTGTGCTGTAGAAAGTACCGCCTTTGTAAATTTTTGATATTCTTGCAGAATCTTTGAATCTTCTGCTGTCGATATTTGACTTCAATGCAATTTTGCGGATTTGATCTACTTAAATTAAAATAAGTATCAAGATTCAAAAACAACTCCACATTGAAACAAAAATATCCATTCAAAACAAAACCTTCCCACAAAATTGCATCCAAATAATATTCATACAGAGTTCCAAATCCATTTCCATTGTGCTGTGAACGTGTCCTGAGTTGACCTTAGTCCGTCTAGTTTTAATTACAGTCGACAGACGGACGGAAGGACATCCGAGCTTCGCTGTTTTGAAGACTCGACGTGACGTCCAGTTGGTGCGAGACTAATTCTGATGTCGCAGTTGGTTCATAAGAGAATTTGTTGAGGGATTTTTTATCATTTAATAAAAACTTTTTTGAGGAATATTGAGATAAAATAAGTGAACAAGTGAATGCTGTAAATGAAGAAAACAACTGAAAAGACCGTCGTTAGAGTGAGAAAGAAAACAAAAGAAAAATTCAATACTTTTTGCAAAGACAACTTAGTTTCTGAGAGTGACTTCGTTGCGTTGTTTTTAAGCAGTGACTGTGTTACTAAGTAAATAAGTTTTATTCTTATAGGCTCTTGTCTTTACTTCTATCTAGACGGCAGAAGCATCCAATACTACATCACTTCCACAAAGATTATCATTTTAACAGACCACCAGGTGCTAAAAGTCTCGACCACACCACAATTCACCAACAATAATCGTTTCAACAAAGTCTCATATCAAATACATCACTAGCTATAAAGACAAAGCACGAAGACGCCATCAACATGACATCCACCCATAAAACTCACCCATACCTGGCCATCATTGTCGTAGACCACAGCAAACGGCCCATAGTTCCCCCCCTATAGTTTCACCCCTCGTTTCCAGCTTTTAATTATAATACTTTATAGCCCTATAAATCACGGCGTGCGTCCCGGGTGGCTACCACCCCCCACCCCCCCTTTGAAGGATACCAGTTCAATTCTCGTTGGGTGTAATAATTTATAAAGAAATTATTCCCTTTTTCTACTGGGGGTTAAAGATGGTCGTGACGTGATCTGTGATCGTCTGGCGGTGACAACGATTTTGGTTTTGTAGAAGTTGTGTCGGTTTTGAATTTTGAAGAGATTGAAGGGTGTATTTTCAGTGGTATGTTATGTTCATTTGAAGATTTTCGTGTTCATTTTGTCTCGTGTAGACTAAATGAAAAATATTTTACCTTTCAAGATATAATAAAACAAGGAAGAGACAGCGGGCATTTGCATTTCCGTTGAAGAGACAGTAGGCGTTGATCAATTAGTTGACACGATAACTTCAGCGTGATTTTAGACGCCATCGATAAACAGTCGTAGTTGTTCAAAAAATTTAGTTTAACTTCATTCAAAAGCTCTAACTTGTCTTTATTTAATACGTTTAATTAACTATGAGAACAAACTGAAATTATGGATTTGTTCCGATAAAAAACAAAACGTAGAGAATCAAGAGCGATGAATTGAATAAAGAGTTGAAACGTTCGATGTATTACAAAAAATGATCTCACGTCAAAATATCTGTCGTCATCTATTAAATAAAGAATGTATGTCTATCAAAGAACCGCTAACAATTGTTCTTGCAAACAGTAGATTTCTCAAGTCCTCAATACGATAGCTATCGATATAACTTCAAGACACGCATGCTAACAAAGTATTGAAGTTTAGTGATGTGACTTGCACGTCAGTGATGTTACTTTGTATGGAGATTTTTTACAATTACTCATGTCGAAAGAAATATTTGAAAATGTTTCGATGTTCCTGGACACTCTCCATATTTCAGGCCTAATTTGATGTTGGTTAAAAGCCTCATAGAGTTCTGAAAATATTCCTATTACAATATGCTTATAACATCGTTTCTGTGATAACCACTCAACTTCTTAAGTGTTTATCGTACTTGTGTGTAATGTAAGTCATTCACCACAGAACTTAAGGTCGATACACTTGCATTAAGTTATTTCTAGCGATAATCAGTCGCATATCAACTGAAGTTCAGTTAAGTTGAACCGATAAGTCAGTAAAGTCAGTGTTAAGTAAAACGACTGTAATTTAAAGCTACAAGACGTCTAAACTTATGTCGTGCATTCACGGTCCCAAAGAGTATGAATTAACGGAAGGTGCACTGTAGTTACCCTCTCTACGTAAGAAACTAGAAATTAAAACTAGGTATGATATACTTACTACTAATAAAAGCTATACGATGTTTAGCAATTTTTATTAGTCCAATATTTTGATGTAGGTGAGCCTAGGTAGTAATTGTATGTCCAAGTCTCGAGTTTTATTTACGCTATCCTTTCGGTCCCTACACGGGGATAGCATGAAATACTTTACGGAACGGAATATACTTATATCTGCAATTTTTTTTTCTGATTTCATAAATTGACCACAATTATAAGCAACCGCTAGTGGCGTAAATATAAATATACGTCTAACCCACCATAGCCTTGTTACCAACTTGTTAAGAAGCGAATATTTTGACCACGGCATGTGTTATTCTGTTATGAAGGTATATTTTGTGCAACTGCCCCGTTGGTCTCGTGGTCGCTCCTGGTTCGATTCCCCGGTCGGGCAAAATGTTATTGGGTTTTTCCATTAGGAATTTCTTAGTAACAGCCCGGAGTTTGTAAGTTGGCGATGTGATACCTCCGTGTCTCGGAAAGCACGTTAAGCCGTTGGTTCTGCGCCTGATCTCTCTACGGTCGTGTCTCTCTAGATTGGCCGCCATGGCCGAAATACGGTCTGGAGAACTGTCTTTTGTGCAATTACAAGAAAACAACTGTGATATTGTTCAACTTGACGTTTGCCTTGTAGATATTCCGTATTTAATTATTGGAGTTAAACTTTCCACCGACATCAGTGAACCTTGTTGACGTGACCTCGTACTATGAAAAGAACAAAGATCAGAACTAGTACTATCAAAATCTTACCAACTTCAGTCGTTCGCATTGTTCTTGTTTTTACAACCCGGACTTACCTGAAAAATAAAACAAATAGGGTTAAAGTTCCTGCGTTTCTTACGTCACTGTCGATCCAAAAATGTGTCAGTAAGAACTTGTGTAGCTTGTATTATATTTTCTAACATATATGGCTAGACCTCTAAGCTTATTAACTAGTATTTTCTTGGAAAAATGTATCTTGAGAGGTTTTAGTCGCTAATAATAGTTGACTTGACAATGCTGTTGATTTGTGTATATGTAAGATTTTTTTAAACACAACGGGAAAGCTCTTGGGCCTGCATCTGACCTGATGGTAAGTGATGATCAGGCAGAAGTTGGAAGCGAGCTTCACCCGGACTCCTCAACCACAGAGGAACTCCTAACTGCCGAAACACAACAATGCTGTTATATTGTTGTTATGGTGACAGACTTAGATATGATGGTGGTAGCTAGCCAGGCGGACTTAGAACAAACCCTATCAATTCTACCACTAACGAAACCGAGCAGATTTTTTTTCCCCCACTGGGAATCGAACCCGGGACCTCCTCTGAGACAGGTGATCTAACCACGCTACGCACATAGACTCATGCTTTTTGCCAAGTGGGTAAGCAGAAACTAAAGAACCACACATATCACTACTATTTTCAGTAATTTATTCAAACTAGGCTAAGAATCATAATAACATAAGACAGTCCCCCAAAACGCCCACCCTTCACCACTTCCTAGAGCTTTAGCTGGGAACAAGAAGTGGGGCAACTTGGGTGCATCGGTGACGCATCTTAGTTTTTATTGCAGAACTACCATAGACCTACAAAACATTCAATTTCTATACTTCGCAAACTAAGTAGAGTTTTCGTAGGTACCAATGTCGTCTAAACGAACGATCAGTTCGTTTAGACGAGATGAGACGATCACAATACGTATTATGATATATATCCAGTCACTCTGTCAGTCAACTTGGACCGACAGCCAATAAGCCTGCTTATAAATGTCGTGAACCAAACATCAAGCCTGTGTTCCCCGAAGGGGGATAGTAGAGATGCCCAGTAATTATGCCTACAATAGTACATCGACATTTAACTAGGTTTTCATCCACACTTAGGATCTATTTCACCAATGAAAGTAACCGTAACTAATCAGCACATTCAAAACGCATTCAAGAGCTGTTAATTTCAATATTTCTGCAGCTTCTGAACGCAGCTAAGTTGTGTTGAACTCGTTCAGTTTAATTTGTGAAGTGTTACATGTGAGTGGCGACCTTTAACTAGACAGTTTGTGTTTTTCATGCAGTTTTTTTTGGCAGCCTGTTGTTCAGTAATCTTCTTCTAATGTCTATAGTGTAAAATGCGGCCTGAACTGCACTAGATGAGGGCACATTTATATCGTCTCTTGTGCAGATGTTTAAGCCTATGTTTGCTTGTTCTTGTCTATACAAGAACACAAGATAAGAAGTGTGGCATCGACTGGTATTCTCCACCGTAGACACATTAAATACGACTTGGATCCCTACATCCAAACCAGGAGCAGTTTTCAAGGTAAAGTATAAAAGCACTATTACTTTTGTTTATCTCCGGATTATCTTCTCCCAATTCTTCACCAGAGCATGTACGGCTGCCATTAGGCCCCATCAAGTCATTTACCGAGAGCTTAAAACTTGGCACGCGTTGCCGAACGGGTGGGTGCGTGCAAATATGACAAATTTATGTAAAACGGGCTCTCTCTTTGTACGGCAAGCCGCCGTCGAGAAATTAGTGCTCATTTTGTCTCATGTTTACGAGTGGGAGCACTGTGCGCCTCAAAAATATGGTAATGGCTGCACAGTGGTCGGGTTTCGTCTAGTGTATCGATTTTGAGATTCGTTCTAGTTGCAGAGGTTGTGTTATGGTGACGTGGTAGGGGTTGCTTCTGTATGTCTGTGAGTTAAAGGGTATCTATAGTGTACCACCGCTGAATACACGTAACTCTTTCGTAGTTATTGTAATGAGAGGATTATTTCACCAAAAGCTTAGGACAGCTTTTTGACAAAGTAGTCTTTTGGCTGGATTGCTTAAAATTAATATCGATTATTAAATAAATAGTACATACTAATGGCAACATTAATGATTCCGGGTGCTATAGTAACTTCACTAACCAAAACTTTCCGATTGAATCATGAAACAGTTACGCTAACACAACGCACCCAAAAAGCCAGTAAAGCCCTGTTTACCCCATAAATAGTGAAGCGTGAAGAAATGTCGACAGTCTGTATCTATTTCGAGTGCGCCTAAGAGTGTGATCCGGAGGAATTGTCGCGATCCATCGGCCGTTAATCGTGACACATCGCTGTATTTTCATCTAAACTCGTTACGTTTTATGCGAAAGAGGAAAGGTGGTAGACGTGCGACTTTTTAGTCGCATGTGCAGATTAACCTTTGGTATGCCGGAACGTGGATCTCGTTGAGAAACAATGGATTTTTAATTGTGTCTGTAATTACGGCATACGACGGGTTAAGAAACTTAGAATTGACAATTTTTTTTCCAAAGATCGTATAACAGTCAATTGAATGAAGCTCAGGTGTTATCATTTATTGCCAGGTTTTCTGATTTTTCAATTTTTTCAGTGTGCATCATAATAACTCATAATCAATTGCAAATAAAAATGTTGATTCTACCTTCAATACAGAGTAATCCAAACGATCACTCAAAATATGTATATGCCTGTATTCAAAAGTCATTGCACTGAAAAACCACCAAAAAAAATGTACCTACATATCACAAAACAGTCGACAAAATATTTCGGTCGCAAGTCGCAGGTGTGCGGCGCTCAGCTGACAGATACAACTCAGATTTATGTGTTTACTGTATAAATCACGAAGCGTCAACGTTGCCTCTCATTTCTTTTTTCGTTTCGCGCTATACATCATAGTTTTGTCTTCCGTGGTCAAATTTTTTATTCCAGTCTAGAATGCGAGAGAGCGCGCTTCGAGTTATTTTAGGGTTGTGTTTGCTTATGGTTTTTCGTGATGGCGACATACGAGGGGTGTTCAATAAATAGTGATAATGGGATACATTCTCCTTGGAAAGAAAAAAAAATAATGCTGGCAGGCATAGCCCAGACATTAGATTATAATATAATAAAAAAAACAATCAATTCTCTTTAGTTTTTAAAAATAGAAGTCATATGTTTGCGTCGTTTCGGAACGTGTTCTGTTGTTTGTTTGTTTCACCAAGATAACGCCCCCGTGCACAATTCCAGAGTTGCGATGGCTGCCATTCAAGAAGCTGGCTTTGAATTGATGGAACATCCTACATATTCACCGGACTTTGCTCCTAGTGATTTTTGCTTATCTCCGCGGTTAAAGGAACATCTCAGGGGACAGAAATTTGAAGATGATGACGCAGTAGTCGCCGCCGTACACGATTTTTTAAGGGATCAGGAAGAAGATTTAGGTTTAGAAAAAAGATATAAAATAAATAGTCCTCGTGACTGTATTTTCGGCCACGGCGGCCAATCTCAACGGAGACTAGCCTTCGGCGCGGGAGATATTATAGTGCACAAGTGTGTGCGCAGACACAGGTGCACTCTCTCTTCCCTCACTCTCATAGTCCGATGGGACGGCAATCCGACACGACCGGAGAGAGATCAGGCGAAGGACCAACGGCTTAACGTGCTTTCCGAGGCACGGGGGTATCACACCGCCAACTTCCAAACTCCGGGCTGTTGCTAGGAATTTCCAAATTAAAAAATTTCCCAATAACACTTTGCCCGACCCGAGAAAAAAGACATACAAAGTGTATAAATCTGAAAGGTCGAAACGTCGAAAAATAAAATAACATTAAATAACAGAAAATTGCGTCATACTCATTATCACTTTTTAAATGTATTGATAGGGTATTCTTCGTCGGTCCCTCTTTCGAAGTCTACAGAGGAACTATTGTATATTAGGCTCCGTTGTATAGTGAAGCAAGTGGGTTGCTAATCCTACCTAGCTACGAGTTTTTTTTTTTTATTTGACTTTTATTTTACAGTTCGTAGAAAAACCAGTAAAGTCTGTGGTTTTTAACAGTCCTTGTTGCTAACCAGTTCGGTGACAATTTTGAATAAACCTACTGGAAAATAACAGATCATAAAGATCAACTTGGAGACATCCAAACATCGTCACACACCGTCCAAGAAAAACACGAAAAATCCAACAATAAAATCAATTTTAGACGCGATAAATCCCCTAATCCAGTACGAGATATAATTCTCGCACGACACGTCGCTACTTCCAGATCAATCATCGTCTCCTTAACGATTGCTACAGCTGTTGTGTGCGCGATTGATGGAGCTATAAACTATATTTATAGCTTGAATAGCTCGAGAATAGTTCTGATGTGTGTCGCTCAAGAAACTGGATTATCTAGGATGGATGGCGAGGTGGATGCGGCAGTTACAATGAATTATTGTCAAACGAAAATTCTTAGAACAAATAAAAATACACAATTGGTGGAGGCGTTGAGTGATGAGTTAGACTTGTGCTTAAAGTGTGTCGAAAATGTTGAAGATAAATTGGATTAGCAACACACAAACACACACGTGTAGAAAATGTATTAAAAAGTCAACAGAATAATAAAAATGTTGGTTTATCTGTGACTGTCAGTCTAGATTCTAGGAACCTTTCAAAACTCAATGGCTTCTCTAAACTTGATCCAACAATAACATAAAATACGTAGAAAGATGTAACATGAGACAGGTATTGAAGAAGAATGTTCCAGAAGCTTTTTGAAAAATACAACATATTTGTCAGAACGTGGTAAATTCAGAAATAATGCTATTACATTAACTCCCATATGCACCTACTGGAACATCAAAGGAACTTTTGGGTAATGGTGCAAAACTTGCAGCCAAGTTCTGTCAACCAACAAATGGTCTAGAACCATCACGATTTCTATTTGCCATCGATACTTCATGAGAAACACAAGATGACTACATCTATCACATCATAGTATTCCTGCGTCCCTACTAGTATGACGAGCGATAATGTCGTAAACAGAAGTCGTCCCACGACAGCGACGCGGCGCGACATGGCTGTAATAAAACACGCGTTATTGTCATCAACCACATTATTCACGCCTCTGACAACACTAGTATTTATTCCGTTTTTATTCACTTCTAAAATCCTTGCTTTTTAGCCTCTTATCATGAGAGATCTGCGTGTTTAGAAACAGTGTTCTTAAATTCATATTTTTTGGAGTTCATGCTCAGCAAATGATTTGAGCAGGCTGAATCGGTTCTCTCTGTTAGTTTCTTGTCCGTTCTTCTCCATAGGTACCAACTACGCTTATGAATGGGATGGGATGGAATAAATTCAAAAGCACCTGTATTTGGTTTAATTGAATTAAATGGTTTGAGTTTTGCGTACCTACTTATACTGATTTTTTCAGTAACTGCTGACATAATCTTACTAATATTATAAACACGAAAGTTTGTTAGTATGGATGGATGGATGTTTGTTACTCTTTCACGTAAAAACTACTGAATGTATTTGGATGAAATTTGGCGAACAGATAGTTTATAACCTGGATTAACACATAGGATTTTATCCCGATATTCCCACGGGATCGAGACTTACGCGGGTGAAACCACGGGGCGCAGCTAGTACTATAATATACATTCCATTAAAAGACTTTGGATCTTGAGTATAAAAGTACATTCATAGGCTTCAGATTGAAATCAGTTGTATTAAAACCCTTTCCGATTTCTTTAACTATTTTAACGACTCAGTTTCATGAAATCTGCAATAGCTATTAATGCATTTTCACCTGAAAATACCGGCACACATTCACTAATTCCCCCACCCGCCACATCTCTAAACTCGTGCTTATACCTGAATTCCCGGAGTACAGTTTAAAAACTTCTTCGCGTATCCCGTTGCCCGGTGCACTCCTTGACAATCGATTGACGGGTGTCCCCCTGGCCCCCTCCACCCCCCATCTTGCACCCCCACCCCCTGGCGCATTCGCCTGACCCACATAGACGCCATATTTATAATAATTGTACCCCGATTCGAGAGAGTAAATCAGATAGTTTTGGTATGGTAATAGATTGAGTTTAAAGTGGTTTTTTTTTTAAGTACTTAGGTTTTTTTTATTTTATTGTTTAGGTCGGTTGTGTGGGTGTTGGTTGTGAGTTTGTAAGTTAAAATGTTTTAAATTAAATTGTGAAGACTACGTCAATGTGAATTAGGAAAGTTAAAGGTTGACCGCAAAAACATATTCCAATAAATATACGTTATTTACGATAAACATTTTGCAGCACTAACCCTACCCTCGCAGGGTAAGCAGATCACCAAATTCCAGACGTCTCCAACTCAATCAAGCCGAACTATTGATTAGAGCCATCTCCCTAACCCCACATGGGCCATCAGAACAAAACAATACGTACATATGCGTCGCGAAAGTAAATAGTACCCCTCCCCCCTACACCCCCTCGTTATCACGCCCCGGACATAATTTAAGACGAGTCCGACCATCCAGAGTGTCCGGACACTCGGATATATCCGTCAATTCTGTTTGTTGGATTGATTTTTCGAACCAAGGGGACGTTCGAAGGGTTTCGTTTCGGGTAAAATTTTGCTGAAACATGCTAAGCCATTGATACTATATTTATTCTTTAGATTTTGTTTAGAAAATCACACGTTAGCACGGTTTTGGCGATTTCAAAGCAACTCGAACCTATCGGAAAAACATATGCGTTGCAAAACTCACCCCCTGTCACCCGGTCACCCCGGTGAACCCCCCTCGTTATCACGTCTCGGACATAATTTAAGACGAGTCGGATCCGGTCCGGTCGGGTTCGCTCACGGATATATGCGTCAATACAGTTGGATTGATTTTTCGAAGTAAGCAGACGTTTGACAAACAAAGAAGTAGCAGACGAGCAAGACTGAAACAAAGTTTCTGTATTATACTATACACTATTTATGGATTTATTCGAAAGTATTTGGCCTTTTAAAGCACATATAACATCACGCCTGTATACAGTATAAGGACCTTTCTGATAGGATGTATGCTACCAAGACCTACAAACGGATGCTACAAATACCCGCGTAAATGTTTTGAATTTTGATTTTATTTTGAATTTTGATTTGAATTTTTTATTTGAATTTTATTTTTGATTTGAATTTGAATTTTGATTTCAATTTAGACTTTTAATTTTAATGTGTATTTTAATCTATTTTTGAATTGGTTATGCATCTGCAATAATGATTTTGATTTATTTATACACCGAAGGGATGAGGTTTACCTTTTTTTTTTCTTTTTTTTTTTCAATTGTGTTAGTCTCATGTAATTGCCATCAAACGGGAACAAACCCAAAATATTTCTTCAATTTTGGTAATGTCACGAGGTGATAAAAACAATCGTAAGTGGTCGCTTACCTCAACCATCGGCGCTCAAAGTTTTAAAGGACAATTTGAAATTGACGTGGCCAGCGTGCTCAATTTGTACATGAGTTTTGTTAGAAAGAGAAGAATATAAATCGCTTCGTCCATCGCCCAGGAGAACTGCAATAACTTTTGACTTTTAGAACTTTCCCCAGTCGAGACGCAACTGAGTCAATGTTCATTTTCTTATTTATTCTCAAACAAAAGAACATGCAATTAACTTTTTCGATAATTTTCCTTCACAATTTCAGAAAGTTATATAAAAAAAAACTCAAAATAAAATTTTGCTTTACTCCATCATGTCAGTTCATATCAAAAGAGAACTAAATAAATATAAATTCATTTTTTTTTAAACAAAGCTTAACGCAAAACGTTTCCTTTTCCCGAGTCGGGACAAGATGTCAAGTGACGTCATCGAGATAGCGTCCAAAGGGTTGAGTTCCGTCGCTTAAAAAAGTATGAAAAAAATAAATTTCTTATCTGTGGGCCGAACGACCGATTGTCCCCGTCCATATTGTGTGCAAGAAATGTAGGTAAATGAATCAAGGTATTTTATCTGTGGCTAGTTAAAAAATGGAGGGATATTCAGAAATTGGCGTTTTATCTGTTCGTGTATCTTGAAGCTGCTTGATAACCAATTGATGTGTCTGTTTTGTAAGTGGTGCATATTTAATAAATAGATAAGTTATTTTAACGCTGCGGAATTAGTATCGACCACTCGATCTAAGTATTGACTTTCTTTGAATAAAAAATGCACTTTGTAAGTGACAGAACATCTGCACACATCTTACCACGCAGAACATCTTACCACGGAATATTTTGCACACAAAGATATAAAATTACTTTGACAAAGAAGGCGGCGTGGCAACACGTCATGTTCAGGTTCGCGACTGGTCAATCGTCATCCTGAGGATGCCTCGTTGAGAGGTGAAACAAGTGTCGATTTCTTACAGGGTTTTTTATGACTCTTGAGGAATAAGTTACTAAATATATCTGCAGCGTCTATTGTGTTTTATAATGGATTTCCACAAACTGACGCCTGAATCAATAACTAACATAGTCCGAAGCGCTATAAATGCAATAGGCACTCCACTTTGTACCACCTACCGAATAACGAATTAACAAAATCGTGTACGAGTTATTCTCTATGCAGAAAATTCAGGATTCCGAATCCCTTACTTTCTTTCGAAAAGATAAAAATGTTGTCACTAACCCGTTTGGTAGGTACGTAGGCACCATTTCTTCCCTAGGCAACATAACCAAACCTCATCTTCCCCAAACCGTCGACAATCAAAACTTAGTCCATACAATCCACCACTGGGGACTAAACATGGCACATTTAAAACAAAACGCTAAAAGTTAACATTTACCAAAACTACTTAACGTTTGTAAGATGTCCCAAAACTTGTGAAGTAGTTTAATCCTTTCTATTTATTCGTCGCAGTGGGAAATCATGCTCTGTCAGATCTAATGCGAGTTAAGAGCGAAACAATTTGCCTTTGACATTGAAGGGTCAAGATACGTTTAGTTTTAAATGTTTCGAGACTATTTTTAGGAATCTCTCTAAACGATCTCGGGTAGGTAGGTTTAAAATGGCATCAAACGTTTTATGAAAATCTTTTTATTTTTTTTATTTTTTATTGTTTATTAAATAAGGAACAAAACAATTTATAAATAGAAACATAACAAAAACCTCGACAGGTTTGTCTGGATGTTGAAACAGTTTAAGCAAGTTTAATACTAACAGAATATTTTATTAATTTATAGTTAAAACATAGAAAAACGTTTTGAGGTACTTTGTAAAGGATAACTAAAACAGGTACAAAAACGACGAGGGCGCGGTCAGACAGCCCGTCGATGCTAATTACTATTTGAATGAAATTTAAACAGGTTAATGCATTTTCAAAGAGATTAAAAGATTTTTTTAAAGGGAATATGAAGGGAATACAATAATCAATTGGATGCGGCTTGTCAATCTACATTCTGGAGTTGTGATCAGCAAGAAATGTGACAGCGTTCAATGTAACGGCATTAATAAAACTGACCTGCTTATAATAATATTTTAAAAAATGCCAGAGAAGTGAAAGAAAACTCACTGCCAGCAATTTGCACTGAAACAGCGAAGACTATTAATTTCCAAACGAACACACACAAACAACCTCACATATTCAATAACTCAAACGACAATTACAAACATCAAGCAAGAAACTCAAAAAGAAACAAAACAAAAGGTGCGCGCACACTGGCGCATACGTCCCGTTCGGAACATGTTCCGTCTCAAGCGATGCCGTCTCGTGTCCCTCCCGTCTCGCGATTAAAAGTGCAGGTGGGGACTGTCCAGCATTGATCTGGCGGTGACGCCGGACGATGGAGACGTCACCCACCATCACCCACCTCAGGGGTGGGAGGGGGACACCTCCTCGTAAGTAGACGTGTGGACATGCTTAGCGATGTGCTGATAACGTCGCAGTTTTCTTATTTATTTTGTTTTGTTGGCGTTTGTGGATTAATACGTTTGAGTGGCACGTAGCAGTGAAATGAGGGATCTAGGATTAGAATTTTCTGTTTGACTCGTGGATTAATGGATGTTCGATATTGTACGATTAAAACTGCGTCATTATGTTGTGATGCCGATGTTTTCGTAAGAGGGAAGAACGTGTTTGAGTAATGCTCAGTGAAACAACGTTTAATGAATGCTTTCGGAACATTTATTTAGTCTGCTCTTCATTGATTATTCCTAAATTGTGTTTTGTAAAGAAACAATTTGCTGACATACTTAACGACACCTATTCAAACCGTACCAATCTTAAAACTACAAAAATCTCTAATTAAACATACAATTACAGAACTCATTAAGAAACGTCCGTAGTAGACAATGGGCAGTAACGAGTGTCAGAAAACGACTATCAACTCGGCGAATCGGTCGAGCGAGAGAACTATTCACAAATTAGTCGGGACAGAACTCTCCACACTCAACGTCGCCACATCCGTATAGGGTCACCAGCTTGCCAGATGGACACGCTATGTAGACTGTGTGTGTTGCTTTCGAAATTTAAAAGTTTCTCATAACTGGAACCATTAGAAGTATTACTGTAGGAACTTATCACGCAGGTATAGTATTGTAGTCACTATCTCAGTCATTGTTAGTAGTTCTTATGTTTTCTTGGGATATGGAATAGACTGCGTCATTTACAATATGTGATGAAAATTCCTAGTCATTACAGCTGGAATAATCGGTTATTACAAAATTATCAACCAGCCCCTAATCGCTTTCATAAAAATCGAACTTTTTCAAAATTTATTCTGACATTGTATATTTACCTATCTGTCCATACATTACAAAATATTATTTTATGCATTTGACCCTATTTATTGTAGATTAACATCCACCACGATCTTACTCTACATCAAATTATCTCAAAACAAAACTCCTACTAAAACTCGGACGTGGTAACCCTACGGCCGCCGGACCTCGCCCGTCTTGCAACGTTTGACTGAGCGAAATCACTCAAAAGTTTTAATGTCGCTTCCGTGGGGACGCGGCCGTTCCGGTCCGGCGAGCGGTGTGCGCGCGACTTTATGTCTGCGTTGTTATTTAGATTATACGCTTTTGTGTCCTAGGGTTAAGAGTTTTGGTTTTAAAGGAATGTTGGCTGCTCCAGGGGGGTTGATGGGTAGTGCTGTCTTGGACTTTTTGAGAGTATGTAAACGAATTTGTTTATGTAGGGAAAATGGTTTCGGAAAAGCATGTATTGAAAACACATCACTTTACAAAATATAATAATAAATCGTTCGAATAAACACCCATTTTATGTCAACGTGTTTTATCAATCAATCCAGAGAAAAATTCTGCTCAAATAATAAAAATTCACCTGAAAAACAATCCCCAATAATTCGTCAAAATATTCCAAAAACCAGCCAATTAAACGTATCAAAAAAACGTCACACAACAATCACCTTTTTCAACGTGGAATAAGTACCAAATTCCCTTGCATATCATAATGACAGACAGTTTAATTATCCTCGCGGCCGATATTGCAACAAGCGGGATTAAAAGGAAAAATTAATTGAATCCATTCAATTTTCTAACCGCGAGTGGTGCCGGGTGACGGATACTGTCTGTTAATACCCAATTATCGGCACCCCCTTCCTCCCCTGCCATCGTAACGACTATAATATCGGCGGGTGAATTTCGAATATGATTTCGGTAAGTGTGTAACGTGGAATGAGGAATCCACTCCATACGGAGTGTGTTAGTATGTGGAGGGTTAAACTGTGCTAAGAAATGACAGTTTAAGAGTAACTGTCATTTCTTAGCACACTTGTGAAGTTGTGATTTTAATTAGAGGAACATTTCGCTTAATAAATATTGTTTTACGTGTATTACCTATGTTTTGGTGACGATGTTAAAGAACCTGCACCATATTTTAGATTCCAAACGTCCAAACCTAAGCGACTTCTTGCTCCCGCTTCTGTTTCACAGGGATTTTCTGTTCAACCAAAATCTCTCTTATTAAACAATCAACCACCTATGCATGGGATTTGCGGATACATAATCAGCCTATAATGTTCCCACTGCTGGGACACAGGCCTCCTCTCTGTGAGAGGGAGCGCTCCGTAATCCACCACGCGGGCCCAGTGCGGGTTGGTAGATGTCACATGTCTTCGAAATTTTTGTTCTAGGACATGCCGGTTTCCTCACGATGTTTTCCTTCACCGTTTTGAGAGCAGTGGCGATGAAATAATTTACACAAAGTAAAGCGCCTGTCAGGGTTCGAACCTACAACCTACAACTCGTAAGTCGTGGCCGTTACCACTGGACCACCACTGCTCTCTTGGACCACCACTGCTCTCTGCGGATAAAAACCCATTATTTACTCCTTCAAGTCGCTCCTTATAATTATTAAGGTTTGGCTTTACTAATTTTACCTTAAATTAATTAAAGCTTTTATAATTTAACATTACAGGCTAACCCTGCATTAATTTACAGCATTTTATTCCACATCATCCATTCTATCACAACGTATTTATTCCGCCGGCGTTATCACAAGAACTGTCAATCACGTCACGTCGACAGAGCGGCGGCGACAGGAGTGACGCGTCACCCTCCCGTCACCCCCCCCTCCCGGCCCGCGGTGACGTCACACTAGTTAAGATGCTCAACTTAAATGCAGTTGGGAACTTGCTGAGTTTTGATTTATTTTATTTTGATAAATAGGGAAATGGAAATTGTGAAGTTGGAGTTTTTCTTTGATATGAAAAGTTTGGCTTAAAATAGGTAAATAGGCGAGCCAATTGCCATCAACCGGGCACAAATTCACCCTCCAAGCTGTTACTGATGAATTACTGATTCAAAAACCCAATAATTATTATTTCCGCTGTACCTTTATAGTTGTTATTACTTACCTCGTTTGGGATTTATGCTTACTTAACGAAGCGTGATCAATCATCAGCAATTTTAATTGTGTCACCACAAACAGATCACTGCCTCCAATATTAAATTTAAAATGTTTCAATTTCAATAAGTCTAGGGGAATATTCGCGAAATGCACTTATTACTGGGACGAGCCGGGATAACGGTGGGATCCCGGGGTGATTGGCAATCCCGGGCCGCGGGATAATGCGACAATTTTAATAGGATCTAGTGTAGGTGTGTTGAGGTTACAGGACATTCGACGAAATGTGTTGCAGTTCTATAATACATTTACCGATCTAATATTTTCTATAATGATGGGCCTACCATGGGCAGGTTTACCAAGCTTCATGTATTACATGGGGCTTGATGAAACTATCCGTGGTCGATATAATATTATCACGTTTCTCTTTTATGTGTGTGCTAAGTGTATTCTAACATAGTTTATAAGATGATTTAAACACTAACACTAATCTGTAAATAAAAGATTGTTTTTATATTTTATTTATAATCTGTTAACCTAGTAATAAATAGATCCTATCACTGTTTTAATTTAGTTTCGGTATGGTTTCCAACATCAAAAGCTATTCTATTAGGAGGCACTGTAGATTGTTGCGTATGCTAAAACTTCAGAAAAGATTTTCATTTTGACAGGTTGATGACAAGATAAACACATACAGCTATGTGTATCTCTTCATAGTAACATTGTGTTTACTTACATTTAACAGCAACAGTTAAGGCAAAAGCTTCAGGGTAGCCCTCGAAATTCAATAATTTTCTTACGTTTTTTCCTATTTGCAGGTCAGTATCAAGTGTGATGTTGATCTAAATATGATTCGCCGTCGTATCAAATATTTATAAATAGAATCATAATCATAAAAATCAACAATACAACTCTCTAGGTTCATAATAATCCTATTGAATTACTATTTCATGAAATCATGACATTTGAGGATTATTCTAATTTAATACAACACTATTACAGTCACCAATCATATTTTAATCAACATACAACTTGACACTGACTTGCAAATTGCAAAAAACGTAAGAAAATTTGAATTTCACGGGCTACCTTGGCGTATCCCCCATAACTTTTATTCGCTCCCACTATTACTGCCACATATTTGAGTAGAACTTACCTGTAACAAAAATAAAAATAAATTAGAATTTACACAAAATATCTTCGACCACTAACTCTATCATCTAAATCTTTCAACACCGGAACATTTTATTAAAAAAATAAATCAACCCGATACAACATAGATTCCTGTTTACTCCACAATTCGCCAGTCAACCCTCTTGTTTCGATGGAGCGAGCCAGTGGGGACGGAGTCCATTGGAATTCCTTATACAATGAAGTGGATTTAATATCGGGAAGAATGCCGCTCTGAAAGATAGCGGCCTGAGTACACGGCCGATTTGTTTGTATTGCGATTATTTGATTTATTAACCGACATCGGAAAACTTTTGACGTATGTTCATGATAAAAGTTGAGCGGTTCCTGCTTTGGGCAAGCAATTGTTTTTTTTTTCAAGTACCTTTTTAATGAGGGTTTAAAATAATGTATTGATAAGTACATAAATAATGAAGGTCGTCTTGTTTAAAAGTCAAGATATTTTGATTTTCTACGAAAGCGAACGCGATAAAAAAAATACTGTTACTAAATATCATAATTGTTATTCCAAATAATAATTATCTTGTAACTAATTAATGAATAACATTCACTTAAACCTAACACCAATTTTTCCCAAAAAACAGAAGGAACGTTTGTACACAAGCGCGTCTACACAGCCCTGTCACCTTAACCCTGCAACGGCGACCTGAAATTTTATAACACGTCCCGTTCGCCCCGGACCTCTTCTGATCGAATTTTATTTTACGTACTCACAACTTTTTATTGCGCCCAGTTACTTGCGCGACCATCGTTTTGTATTTATGTATTATTTAACGTCCAATCCTGTGGATTTGCATGTATTTGATACCCCTCCGATAGACGACACTGGATTTGGGATAAACCCTTTTCGGGGCACGTAATAATACTCAAATATCGTTTAAATTTTTATTACAGGATATAAAAATGATTTCTACGAATTAGGTATGGACAAGGAACTGTTTTTATTAACCTTTTTATTCGTCCATGCGGAAGTGTAGATCGGTAATAGAAATTATGTATGAGATTACTTGAATTTATGACGTTCTTTAGTGAAAATATTATAAGAACTTTCAGTTTGTGAATCAAATGTACACAGTTCAAACCTATCGATTTCTATTTATTAAAAAATATCACATCTGTTCATTTATTGAACTACCTTTCTGCACTTACAACATTTGCTATTACACAATTCTATTCAAAACAGCGCCACAAAATACTATTGAAAAAAAAAAACAAATCGGCGCGATCCACATCAGCCGCCTGTACCGAAGTCAAGACAGACGCTGTAAACACGAGCAATATTGTTACCCGGCCGCAATCTCGTATCAACCGACCAAATAGCTTGGATACTTATGTAAATCGGACCACTATCCCGCTTATTGTATATCTAATTTGATTTCTTTTGCAATACAGTGATGGGATTCAACGAATATTGGTCCTACCTGCCCATCTAATATCGTCCCGGGCCCCGGGAATGTGTGCCGTGGCATTTTCGGGGTTAAAAGATCACTGATACGGACACACAGGGTTTGGGTTTTTTAAAATATTTATGAGGGAGCAGCGGTGAGAGTTCGCGTTTCTGCTGTAATCCAATTTCGGTTTATGTCTTTGGTAACTTACTTATTTTTGTTGGTTCGTAGAACTTTTGGAAGGGTCAAACTGTGTTTTTATACGTGTTAATTAAGTGATGTTATATTCATGGCGGTGGTGAGCGCAGATGTTTCTGCTGCTAGTTAGGAGAAATTAGGTGCTTATTAGATGCCGGATTTAAAATTAATAAGAATATCTTTTTGCGGAAGTATATGTACCTTCTTAGTTAGTTAGTTCGAGCAAACGTTATGTCAGTTATTTGTGAACAAGTTTTGTAATTAAATTGGTTTTAGGAAATAATTTAAATTGGCGATTAAGAATTTACTTAGCTTTTATGTTTTTTTTTAATTAACATTGTTTAAAGTTAAGTTGAGATTAGCGTCAATTTAACCATACATGTTTGACGTTAAAATGTCTCTTAACTTCAAGCAAACTAAGCAAAGTTAGTAGCCTTGTCAATTGCGCACGCAGCCGTGATGTAGGGAATAAGTAAAGGGATCTGTAAAATACAATAGACGTAGATATATTTAGTAACCAATTCCGCTTGACTATTCTTCAAGAGTCCTAAAAAACCCTGTAAGAAATCGACACGTGTTTCACCTCTCGCACTCACTCACGCAAAGTGAGTCAAAGTGAGTCCACTTTGCGTCCAGCGCTCGGTGTGGTAACACGTCGCGTTCTGGTTTGCAATTGGTCAATCGTCATCCTGAGGATGCCTCGTTGAGAGGTGAAACATGTGTCGATTTCTTACAGAGTTTTTTTACTCTTGAAGAATAGTCAAGCGGAATTGGTTACTAAATATATCTACGTCTATTGTATTTTATAATGGATTTCCGCAAAGTCACGCCTGAATCAATTAACTATCTTAAAGGGATCTGTGTTTAAAAACAGCATAATAACAAAGTGCAAATTAAATATACATGCAGTAAAAATCAATATCTATTAGGTACGATAAACAAAGTTAAACTCGAAATATAACTTTAAATACCAAATCTATACCAAACTTTCCAAATCATAGACCAAAAACAAAAGAAAAACCTACCGACCATTCATTTAACAAAACTGCACTCATTGTTAAAATCACGATAAAAGTGTCCCAACCAAATTACCCACCGCACACTATTGTGCGAAAAAAGTGATATTCCTAACTGATTCGCTAAGTAGTTCGCGTCGGATCTGTCACCCGCATCGGAAGGGTTAAAAAAAAGTCCAGTCGTTAGTTCTTGCGACGCAAAAAAAAGTCGTCGGTTTGTCCGAACTGTCGTTTTTAAGTGGCAGGCAAGTCTGTTCGGGCTATTATCTCGACACTGAAACGGTATTGGTGTATCTTTTAATTTTAGGGCTGACTTCCATTATGACTTTTGAATGAGCATTTAAAAGTTGGTCTCACACGTTTTTTCTGGTAGAATTAGTGGGATTGAGAGAAAATGGATACCTTTTTTCATTTGTTTTCCTTAAATAGAGCTTTTACATATGTGTCATTTTTAATTACTATTGAAGGTGCTTGATTTACCAAAGTTCACTGGCACCATTTTAAGCTAGATTTTTGTTTGCTTGTTTTTTGAGCGTTGAGTGCAAAAGCGACAAACAGACATAATACAACCTTCATGCAACTTAGGTAGGTACTCCTACTTAATCTACTTACACAAAATATTCCGTGAAACACCATCAAAACTTCCACCACCAACCGTAATCAGAAACCGTCCCGTTCGACACAAATCACTGTAAACATGTTCAAATATTCGTTTTTTTGTTTGCAACTTGTTCTAACTCATTCGCTTTTGACTCCCAGCCAATGTTAATTTAGTTCAATGCCAGTAAGCACGCTACAGCACTGACGGCAACTTCGCAAACTTATATTATGCAGTTCGGTGACGATGGTAATTAAGAATTTTAGTTGTAAAATGTTATTTTGGTTTGTTTTGTTATGCTTTATTAGGTTGCAAGTTGGTTAACTATACAGTATGTATAATTATGCAATTCGTGAGTGCTTATAACAGAAAATCAAACTAAAATGGTAATAAAAAACATGGGTTCCGTGGCCATCCATCTGTCAAGCAAAGTGATTTAGCAATTCCACATTTGAAAAGAGGCGTTCTTTGAGATGATGATAGAGTCGACCTTGTGGAACTATAATTATATACTATAGGCTGCACTAACAAGATTTTTTAAACAGTAATTACGGTAGAAAACAGCCCCTCTCCCCTCTCCCATCTTACAAGTTCCTTTTCACTGCATTTCCCGAGAGGAACCGATGTTTCCCGATCTCTCTCGAGCGATGCCGCCTCAAGCGCATTCGTTCAGCAACAAATCAACAGCTTTGTAACTGTGACGTCAAGTTAATTAAAACAGCGAAAAGTTGGCGATTTAAAACGCGGACTTTGACATGATTCGAGACAAAAGCGGAAGCGATTAATGTAGACGATTACTTGGATAGAAGAAAGACATGATTGCACAATTATTATTTCAATACAGTACATCATAAAAAAATAAAGTTATTCTATTTTTGGTTGGTTTAAACATTATTTTTACGTTGTTTATGATGCTCAAAATATGTTTAATTATTAAGATTTTTGAGAGGTAAACTAATTTATATCTCACCAGTCTTCTAAATCAGTTTTAGGCGCCATAATACCAAGCATTAAAACTATTCTTAGATCAGATTAAATATAAAGCGGTATTAAAAGTTTTATAAATATAATATTTTAAAATAATATAACGTAAATTACTAGAGTTATGATGCTCAATAAATGTGATGGGCCGTTAAACTTTTGCGATGTCTTCCTGGGATTTTTTACGATTAAGATAAATATAAATAATTTCACGTGGGAATAAAAATTAAATTGATATTTAATTTTAGTACTTCTAATTTCATATAACAGTAACAAACACATATATTAATTACTAGTCTTAGTTGTCATTTCACACAACAAAAACCACCTTTTAGATTTGAATATTAATGAACTCATTAATTAGTCATTTACATAAACTAAAACTAGTAGCAATAACGCAGAAAAATAATTAATTATTTGCTTAAATCTATATAGAATGTCAGTTTTATAATTACGTTGATATGTTTATGACAAAATATTGATATTTTTGATCCAAATCGAGGTTAATGTTGATTTTATGATAATCAATTGGAGAATCAAATCCATTTGTTATTTGCACAGTTACGACTATGTATAGGCATTATTTATAGGCATTTCTCTTTACATATTTCGTGACGTTCTGTTAATTAATTAGTTTTCAATGCTAATTAGGCAATTGGGGAAATTGTGGTTCGGACTCATGTCATCTTATGGAGAGTGTAAAGCAAATGAGTCGATATATATTTGTAGGCGAGTTTTCCACATTTTACATAAAACCGTTACTCTAACATATTACTTATCGTTTAGGTATAACGTGAAACATTGAAACTACCTTTTTTTTGGTTCCGTAATATAAATGATACTATTATATAGAATCATTTTTTTTCTAACTAAACAGACAGCTCTGCTGCTGGGGAGTTTGTTCCACCACTTCTTCTTCCCAGCTAAAGCACTAGGAAGTGGTGAAGGGTGGGCGTTTTGGGGGACTGTCTTATGTAATTTGGACGTTCGAAAAGTGCTGATTCTCAGCCTAATTTGATAAAAAATGATTTTGATTGACCAAAATAAGAGTTAATAGACAGTAAATACAGTTTTTTTTTAATTCATATAAGAACTTGAAATTGGTGACATGCAACATCTAATTTATATTTAGGTAGCTACCGCACGGAAAAAAATACAATAAAAGTAGTTTACCAAAAAATATGACGAACAAAACATTTAGCATTACGAGAAGAAAAGATTATTTACTACCGTACTTTATCAAACAGTTCAGTTACATAAAGTAACCCGAAACCTTCTTTCGCTTGCACCACACGCCGCCCTGACTGCCGCCGCCCAACTGTCGAACCTAAAGAAACAGTCGCAACGCTAACTAACAGCTTATTAATACTTCATACACTGTTCATGCACTTTTAAATGGAACTAATAATGTTCCTGAAGCTTGTGATTTCATGTTTGAGACTGAAAGTAAGTTAAATCTAAGCTACCTACGTCATATACCCACTAACCCAATCAATCAATCAATCTGCCTAGCCTTTTCCCAACTATGTTGGGGTCGGCTTCCAGTCTAACCGGATGCAGCTGAATATCAGTATTTTACATGGAACGACTGCCTATCTGACCTCCACAACCCAGTAACTGGGTAATACAATATCCCTTGCTTAGACTGGTTGTCAGAATTTCGGGCTTCTGACGACTCGTAACGACTGTCAAAGATCTACAAATGACAGCCGGGACCAACGGCTTAACGTGCTTTCCGAGGCACGGAGGAGTCTCGATATGTGAAAATGGTCACCCATCCACGGACCAACCCCGGCAAGCGTAGCTTAACCTGATGGATCGACCCGAGCGGCTGTTATTATTTAGCCACGAGCTCCTCACCATTCATTCATTCCATTGATTTCATACTAATAAACCCATTTATGACACGTGTCATAAATAACTTAAAAGTTTATCATTATGACATTTAACCACTTACAAAAGTCATAAATATGGGCCACCGCAACTTTTTGGATTTAGGTATTGATAATGTTTGTTAAATATCATAAAATTGATCAGAGTTCCCGTATATCGTATTCTAACATAAAGCGATGCATCTTTTGCTTGTGACTCCTGACTGACTCCTCTTTCATAACAACACCAGTACAAAAAGCCAAGTAGATGACAGATTAATTTTAAACCGAAAAAGTTTATTTATGCAGCGGGAATCTAAGTTTGGGACGTAAAAACAAGCGATTTAACACGATAACGAAGAAGCCTGGCTCCACGACCAGGCGGAGGAATAAAAAGTAATGCAGTTTTTTAGGGTATTGTCACTTATAAAACTGATCATAGTGTAATTTAAAATGATGTTGTTATTTCTGTTCGATACCCGACATCGCCGAGTGATTGGTTCATAAAGTGATTGGATTGTATTTTCTCTCAGGATGCCACTAATTCCGGAAATAACAATTGAGGGAAATCCTAACTAATAATGTAGATGCAAAAATTTATTTGTTTATTTAAAAACATAGTTTTTTTTTTGTTTTTTATATTACGCTTTCTCGCTTAAACGGCTGAACGGATTTGGATGAAATTTGGCACATGGGGAGACCATAACCCGGAGAAGGACATAGGCTGCTTTCGTCGAAGTCGTGGGCAACAGCTAGTAGAGAATAATTATGCAATTGCTGTGATACCTGGCGAACGACTCTCCACAAAGGAAGCGCGTACTCTTCACCAGAGTCGTAAAAGGAGAGTGATGGTGAATATAAAGGGGAAATGCTCATACACCTAATCTTTTCATGCTAATTACAAGAAAATACGATCAATTATTCCGTCTAGTTATGGGGAAGCAAATGTACTGTGTAATGTAACATACTTATGTTTATTTTCGCAACATCATCTGCCTAGCCTTTTCCCAACTATGTTGAGGTCGGCTTCCAGTCTAACCGGATGCAGCTGGATACCAGTATTTTACATGGAGCGACTGCCTATCTGACCTCCACAACCCAGTAACTGGGTAATACGATACCTCTTGGTAAGACTAGTTATTAGACTTTCGGATTTATTTTCGTAACCTGCACGTAAAAGCCTCCTCACACCGACAGCGCGTCACAAGTGAACCAGTCTTGGGCGTCACACAAAATTAGCGACGTAGTGAACTTTTCAAATTAAACTTAGTTTCATAGAAAGTATGTGTCAAACACCACAGTCGAAGCCTGTAGAAGTCAAATTAGTTTATATTTTGTTTATAAGTTTCAGATTTTTTTCGTTAATCACCGTATCGTAACCGTTATCCGTGTTGATAGGGTAGTAGTGTACTAAAGACAATCAATCTTCCTAGCCTTTTCCCAACTATGTTGGGGTCGGCTTCCAGGCTAACCGGATGCACCTGGATGCCAATATTTACATGCAGCCGCTATTGTAAAAGTGTACTAAGTATGGTCGTAAATATTAAAGAAGAGTGTTATTTTCCCATACGTGGAACAGTACTTGTATAAATAGCTTGTCGGCCGTTCTGTCTCTGAAGCCACGTGCTCTGGCTCTCATACTGTCATGAGATTTCTTAGAACCAACTAAGTATTTCTTTTGAAAGACAAGTTCATTTTTTTCAAAATATCGTCTAAAATGCTCAAATTAGTTAATATTCGTAATTATGTACTTTATAACGACTCTTTTGTAAAAATTAAGGGTCTTATTATCAGATACTGCAGGTATGCTTTAGAAATAAGCAATGAAATGTGTGTGCATAAACGGTAAAATAAAAAAAATACTCTAAACGACACTTTTTATAAAAATTAAGGGTATTATTATCAATAAGGGAGATATTTGGATATTATATCCGGCATTGTTATAGGTGATTCTTAATCATTCCTTTAATTTCCAAAATAAAATTTAATTTCAGTAACAAAAGGTAGCTATTTGAAAAGCCCAGTCATACATAAGTTAACACGAAGCACCTGCATGCTACATCGGCGCCAATGAGCACTAATCAATACGGCAGCAGAAGGTGGCGAAAAATAACGAATGTTGTATTACTGACGATCGTGTGTTTCCGTACGCCCGCCGAGTACTGTACGCAGAAAAATCTAAATATACAAATGGTAGTTTTTTTATTAACTGTAACTAAGTTTTTTTGCCCGAATGCCCCAGAAGGAGGGTAATGTTTTTTTAAATCGATGTGATATAAATTATTCCGAAAGTATTCAGCGGTATTTTCTAGAAAAAATAATTGTATATTAGTAAGTACCTGCTAAAAATTGAGACATCGAAAATCAGAGGAAAATGGGCCGAGACGAAGCCGAGGCACACATAGTACGTAAATTCATCAATGCCTGGTTGCGGCCAAAGCTTGTCGAAGAAGATTGTCAAAATAATACTCGAATTTCCAAGCATGTTTGAGACAAGATTATTTTCTCTGGCTCCACGGCTCTCTAATTTTTGGGTACCTACCAAATGAATGATGTCATTCACGATTTTTTTTTGTGGATAGTTCTTAATTAAACCACCTATTTACCCTATTTACCTTGCACCTCAATCCACATAATTATGCATCTTCAGACAAAATATCATCACACAAAGACCACCATCAAAAATTCAGTATCAAAAATCCCCATTACATTTGCTAACCCTCCGGCGGCGTATGCAGCTACGTTCCCGTAATCGACGGCCGGTCGGGGACGTATTGGGCCGTCGCTGAGACGCCGCTGGCTCTCTGTGTTTTTAAAGCTTTCTTCTCCCCCGTTCCCCCCTCACCACCACCCACTCCCCTCAACAATCGATGGACGGCGTCACGTTAGTGCAGCGCCCGATCAAGTGCATACGTGAGGACTTTCTTTGATGCGTCTTTGTGCGGACTCGGTAGGATGGGGTTAATTGTTTAGTTCTCTTTCTAATGTTGGCAGTTTTGTGTGTGATGGTGGATGTTGCTGTTGTTTTGTGTTGGAGTTTTTGGTTACTGTTACTATTTATATTTAATCTTGTATAACATTTTTTATACAAACCCTTTTGAGATTTTGGATTTTTGTTTCAGAGTATACCTATACACTGAACAAGAACAGATGTTTCATTGTATTTAGGTGCATCGCCTTAGCGTCACGGGGTCGCGCCTTAGGGTCTACTTTAGGTATGAATATTTTGACGAGTAGTCTGATTGTCTCTCTGCTCCTATGCAAAAAACTAAGATACTCAACCAACTTTGTAACTCCTACAATTCAATAATGTAACCGAAATAATTTCACAAAAACTAATAAAAAACCCGAATTAAAAGTCGGGTCGTTTGGACCACCCCGCAGTACAGGGTTAGGTCTTTGTGAAAATTGTTTACAGTAGCGACTTGAATTTCTTGCGAGTGCCGTCTGCGGCTGTGATGTGACAACTTGTCAGTTACAGACTGCAGTGCCGTCATGTGAAATGCAGCTTATAAATACAATGCGACTGCTAGATACAGTTTTTGTGTTGGTAAATTAACGGGTAGTTATTAATTTGTGAGGAAAATGAGTTTCTGACAGTTTTTTTTTGGGAAATCTCTTTTTGTCATAAACTCGGCTGACGTACCTTGAGCAGTCAGACCCACTACCATTTTGTTGGCAGTTGCCAATATTTTGAATATCATTTGGGCTTTCTTAAACAGATTAGAAAAAGGCAATTGGTGGAGATAAAATTGACGTTAACAATCGTAAATTTTATTCCAAGGAAACATTTAAAATCAAGTTAAACTACATGCCAAGGATATAACTGGACCAACAGACCGGACTTCCAAGTCGCGTCACACAATATTCTAGTAAGCCTTCCATAATCGATTTTACTAAGATTGACATACATGTCATCTATGACTCACGAATTAATCCAATATTGCACAACATTAAACAATCGGTATCCATAATCCGAATATATTACAACTGTTTTTGTTATTTATATCGATATTTTCAATAAATAATTCATTGAAGAGACAGACGTAATGTCAATAACCGAATGAATATAGTCCTCATCAAACTGACGGAAAACTCGTAAATATTCAATTTTTCCACTCTATAAAGAGCAATCTTTGTGCCTGACGCCCGCGTTTTATCATAATTATGGAAACGAATGATTGGTTAAAACAGCTCACTCATTTGATGTGACAGTTTTGTAATCAAGCAGCTTTCAGTTCACGGATTTGTAATAAGGAGACTAACAATCTTTTTTTATCTTTAGAATGAAAAGAGATGTAGGCAGTTGAAATTTGTATGGAGGATCCTAATTGAGTCAGGCTTGACTTTGCGAAAATCCATTATAAAATACAATAGACGTAGATATATTTAGTAACCTATTCCGCTTGACTATTCTTCAAGAGTAAAAAAACCCTGTAAGATATCGACACATGTTTCACCTCTCAACGAGGCATCCTCAGGATGACGATTGACCAATTGCAAACCAGAACGCGACGTGTTACCACACCGAGCGCTGGACGCAAAGTAGTAAGTAGTGACTTTGCGTCCAGCGCTCGGTGTCCTAGGATCCTATCTCCATACAGATTTCAACTGATGAGTACCATCTCAGGTTCTGTGGCTTATATTTGCGCCTGTTGGGCCGGCGTGTGGAGGGAGCATTAGCCAATTGTGTCATCACAGTGTCTTGTTTTCTTTTTTTATTGTTTTTTTGTATATTGGCACCTTGTAGCTATTTATTAATGTAATTAGTTATTATTCAACCGTACTTTTGTATGTTGTTTTATGTCTTTTGTGGGCTCCAAATAAACGTTTTATCTATCTATCTATATATCCTTCTATCTGATAGAAGGATAACCACGGAACTGATCATACTCGTAATGAATACGAAAAGAGGTAAAATTCCCGACCATTATTGAAATTCAATTTACAACTTCCTATTTTATGTAACTCATTAATTACTTAATAAGGCATTACCTTATTTTAGATTACTTCCCTCGTAACAAAGCATTTCTTGTAGAAACATTTACTTATTTAACTTTTTCCCAACAATGCTCAATCTTATTGAACCCATCAGCTGCGATCGCATCCAATGATCGATATCAGCACAACAAACTAAGACGGAGCTTGTCAGTAAGACAGCGCTGAACAATTCAGTCGCGGCTGTCAGTAAGACAGGGCTGAACACTGATGTGACGGTCAGTGTGGACCGAGTAATAAGAGATGGGGCTGATTTGATTTTAAAATAATATTATATAAATAAAATAATATTATAATAAATTGAAAACAATTGTGGTTGATTTTGGAACGGCTTCACATGAATCGTTGTCAGCTACCTACTAGAGTTTTCACGAATATGGTATTAATGAAGAACTTGTCAGGAGGATCAGGTAATTGAATGAAGATAGTGCTCTGAGAACACACGCAATGACAATGTGACATTTTGAAATAACGATAAATGTTATCGTGTGCCACTGAAGTTAAGCCAATGATTCCTTTACATAGAATATAAGAAATGCCAACTATTACTTTGAGTGAAGTGAAAACAAGCTACAATCAAAGGAACTTAGTTTAAGGGAATTCAAAAGAATGTTACTATTTCTGATACAATTTAAGACCGGACGACTAAACTACTGACCACAAACAAATAAACGGTCCCAAGAACTATCTAGAAACAGTTTCACAGTCGTCACAGACGTAGCACTGACGTGATAGCAGAATCCTTGTAGCGTGGTGTAAGAGACGAGATAGTCATAATTTGTGATGGACTACTGCTTCAAATTAGAGAACAGATACTCTTGTTAGAACTATCTAGGAATAGTGTCACAGTCGTCACCAGCGTGACAGTAGCAATGACGTGATAACAGAGTCCTTGTGACGTGGTATGAGACGAGATAGTCACCACTTGTCATGGACTAATGCTTCAAACTAAAGGAACAGATGCTGTTGTAAGAAGTGTGTTGGAACAGTTGAGTCGGTGTCCTTGTCGGGTGTGACAGTTTGTTCTGACGTGACACCACTGACTAAATGTTGGGTGGTACAAGTGGCACAGAAAATAAGAATTTCGTACCATAGCGTAAAGTCCGGAGGTAACAACATCGTGATGATTTGGTACTGACTAGAAAGGCAGAAATAGAAATCGTAGTTTTAGCTTGGAAACAGTAAAACTCAGAATAGGCAAATTACAAAAACTTAACCAGAAAGGATATACTGGTTCTACGAGATATTCCAAGCTCCAAGACAATTGGCATATATAACACCAGCAATGTAGGAAAATGTTAAGTAGTAATTTAGGCAGCGTAGCCCCCCCACAGATCTCTGACACCCATTACTTGGGCCACGAAAGCAAGTCTGGAGTGAAATTTCCAGCGGAGGCAAGTAAACTTGGGGACGTGGCTGCGACAGGGATGCTCGCGTCATCTCGATGCAAGTTGATAATGCAAGCGTGTGCCCGACGGTTGTTTTAACTTCAGGCGCTGAAACTATCAACTGTCGAGCGGTGATTTCTTGGAACAGGCTTTGATGGCACGTCTCTATTTTTTTGGCTGAATGTTGTAGCTGACAGTTAAAGAATTTGAGTGCGATGGTTGCCGATGTTGTTACTGAAGTTGCTGCTGTCAGATGTGGACATGGAGTGTGTGAGTGGATGGAGATAGCACAGATCGACCAATAATGTCTCGAAGTATGCAGATTTTTTTACCGAGTGTTGCATTTTCATCTAGTAAGGCGTGGGACATATGAAGTGGCGAGAGACGCGGGCGATACATTTTGTATGAAATGTGAAAGGAGCGGCGCAACGCCCGCCCCGCACCGTCACCTCATCCGTGCCCCTCGAACTTTGTGTATGTCCCGCGCCTAAGACACATTATAACTTAATGCCATTCTAGACAGATTCTTTTCTACATCTTTTGCACTTAATTATCTTGCGTCCAAAGGACTTAAGTTTTCGGAAAACTTAGGTATTTCTCAAACTTTTTTTTCACATTATATCGTTTAAAGTTCGAAACATGGGTTTCTAAGTTATAACAACATAAAAATCCATAAATCCTGACCTACACCGACATTAAAACTGCACCATAAGAACATAACACGGCGCAATATCCCGAGGATGGCATTGTAAACCCGTCCATCCACCGTTCTTCAGAGGACGGGCTAGAGTACACCCGTGACAGTCATTTAAGACAGTGACGTGACACCCCCACCACCTCGCTCTGCTCCCCCCACCCGTTTCTCCCGCCAGATGGATTGATATTGCTGCACCGAGCAGACGTAAGAAGCGATAGCATACGGGAAATAAAAAATATAAAGTACTGTTATAGTTTTGAATTAAATGGGGAATTATGTTTGTGCGCTTCGGAATGGGGCTGTATTTCTTTTTGTTTTCGGTTCGTATTGTCTGTTTGCCAACGCGTTTGTTGTGCTTCTGAATAATGCATTTCTTATTGAGTAATTAGCTATCATTTTGAATAGAAGTCTCTGGAATGAAACCTTTGATTAGTTCTTTGATTTATATTGTGGAGCTCCTGAATGCAGGACGTGCACAAAAGACAATGCAGACAAAGGATAATGAAATAGAAAATATTTACCTCAGATCATTTCTTTATATTCAGCTTTCCAGCTTATTTAAATCTTCATTCAGAAAGGATGTTACAACACTACCTTCACATTACATGTAAAGGATTTTATATTTATAGAAAATGATTTCACATGCCTCAAAACAATTACTTAGTTCAACTAACTAGAAAAACTACTGCACTTTGTAATTACAGTTACGAACAAAATGATAAAATCGCATCAAAAACTGCAGAGCACGCGCCATTGGACAGCTAAAAACATTTCTATTTCGCTACACTTCAAGTTGAAAAGTACGGCGATGGACGCAAACGAGACGCCGGCCGCCGTGATGGCGATCCTGAGACAGTGACGTGACACGGAGAGCCACCCCCCGCTCCCCCCACCCGTCACCCACCACCCTGGGGGTGCATATTGACCCACCCCGGATAATAAGGGGGTTATGCACTGAGGAGCGCACAAGTCGAGGCATCTTTTGTACGAATGTATGTTTTTAGAAATATAACTACTAGTTACTTACTATTAATTTTCTATTGGAGAGTTTTGCGACTTCTGTTATGAAGTGACGTATTGATGGAAAGTTTTCGATTCATTACTGGGGACCTTTTTTGAGATTACGTACTTTGGAGTTTGAGTTTTCTACTTGATTGAAGTCAAGTGGAAAATTTTGAGAAAAAGATTTTTGATTATGGAGTTTGATTAAAAGATATTATGCTAGAAGTGTCTCAACTTATTACATTTTTATCGTTTTCTTTTTCAATCTCATTTACTTCAGTGAGTATTTCTAATCAACTTTCATAAATGTTTTTCAGTTCTGAAAAAATATTCTCATTTTGACAAGAAGTCTTCATCTGACTGAGCGCAGGGGGCAACAGTCACTTCATATCATCATAAAAGGAAAATATTATGAATCATCGTAAAATGTCACACACTGACAATTCATGATATTTTATGATCTGCGTGCGATTGATATAACGAAATAATTCATCTGTTTCACAGTTTTCTATGGAGATTTGTAAAATGGTCCACACATTATGAATTGCTTGTGTCAAATTAGAGGAATTGCTATTGACAGCTGGAAATTCAGGAAATGAATTGCTTTTAGAGGAATTGCTAATTAGGGCGTTTTAGGCCCCCTGATGACTTCTAGTTCAATTGCTTGAAAAAACTGAAAGAAGGACATTAATAACCAAAAAAATAAACAATTCCTTTTCATCACGCCACTCGGAAAAACTAAAACCAAATGAAAGTGAGTGAACGCCATGACAGGAGGACATGGACAAGCCGTCATTTGCACAAAATTAAATACCCCTCAAAGACGGACGGGGCGTCCGTCCACCCCACGTCGGGGGCACAGATGGATTGATATCGCCCCACGATGCAGGTGGGCACATCTCGGCACAATGATTTATAAAGTAGTGTCTTATGTTGACTGTACTTACTAAGTTTTATGTTTTAAAGTGGTCGGTAGTGGATATGATTAAAAGTGGCTGTGTTTTGTGGAAAAACGATGAATTGTTTTACCATTTTAGATCCGGTAGCTGCTTTTCCATTTAATTGGCAACCCAATATCATATATATTTTTTACGCCTCCTATCGTCTACTGCTACTAATATTACAGAAGCACATAATATGCACATGCGAAAGCATACAAAACAAAGCTTTACAATAAATTGTGTCGTTGAATAAAACGAAAAAAATCAATGAAACTTACAAATCAAAGGTAAATGATCACATAAACCAAAACACAAACATCCCTACAGCAAAAATCATACCAGTCTAATTGAATATTGAATGACCTATCGTCCCTCCACCCTTTATTACCTCTGATCAAGCATAATGAAATGAAACCGAATAAAAATTTCATTCCAGCAGGAACAATAAGCGACCCTCGAATCGTACAAACAAAAAATACCAAAATTAATAGTCAAAAGTCGGAAAAAACAACATCCCTCTCTTACACGCCATAAAAACGCGACAAAGACACATGTCCCCCCTTATTATCTTCAATTAAGAAACTCCGATAATGTAGTGTGACATACGGACGAAATGTCCAAACAACGTAGACCTGCCAACACGTAACACAACTTCACAATCAGGGCTCAAGTTGAATAAGCCTTTTGCATCTAAAAAAATTACGGTACACTTTATTTTGAACAATTTCAACCCTATTCCGGTGTGATAAAAGTTGCAGCGACAGCATCAGGAAAGTTGCCGTTGAGTTGCCCGTGAGTGATGGCCGGTGGACGGTGAGTGATGGGCCCCTGTAACACGTGATTAGTGGATACTGCTCGCTCCCGTAATCTGGGATAATGAGTCGTGATGGTAATCATTCTATGGTCATGGACTGAATGACAGATGTCATTATTTGTCTTTTTTCGCAGACATAGAGTAGGTAATTATGTCAACTGTTTTTCACGTGGACATTTCGTGGGGAATATGGAACAGGATAAACCAATGCCTTAGTACCGTCATGGGCATTGCATGTAGGCGTCCATTGATTGATTACTGAGTACTTTATCCGGCGTCCGGTGTACAGAATGAGGGATGGATACTGAGACAAAACAGGCCTTGTATACGGAAGCTTATTAAAGCAAATCAAGAGTCTGTAGATCGTTAGATTTTGATGAAAATTGCGTTTCAATAATAGAAAAACTTTTTCAGAAAGATCCTAAATGTGGTTTGATTGTCATGGGGTTCATTAGAAGGGACACATGTGATGATGTCATAACTTGTTAAGTTTGTGTATAAGTACGGAATGGACAGTCGGCCATGTTTGGACATGACACCTGAATAACAGGCCTATCTTTCGACTACAATATAAGCTATTCACGAAAAGCTCGTGAAGGGACAAATAACATTAAAAATAAATTCAAACACAACTTCAAAATCAATGCTATTTCAAAACTGTAAACACACGTCTCTAGCGAACCAGCTAAAACTTCACTCGAACGAGTCAATAAATAGGATTTGATCACAAAGCTGTCAGTTGCAAATATTATAGACACTCCACCGGAAGCGAGTCTCAGCTGTCAGTGTCATGCGATTGTGTCACATCCTGTCGCGAGAGGCGATTTGACGAGGACGTGTGTCGTTCGGTTTTTAAATCAGGAATATGTTGTGTGAGCAGGGTTGGTGGGGATGGTTTTGAATGTCGAACAGGGTTAACTTCTGTTTTGTTTTTGGGTGATGTTTGATACACAATGATATTCGAAGACAGGACGAATACCAAAGACTAAGAAATATAGTTTTAACTTTCATTGTAAAACTGTTTTGTTGCGAATGTGAGCGCCGCCACCGTCATTGTTTACATACAGCGATAGTTTGTCTTTCCTATAGTTACGTAAGCAGCCTAACAGGGCTACCACGTAAACAACTGTTGTCGCAGAATTCAATTCAAATTCTATTCATGAGTGAGTCACACATTTTTGACCATTCAAGAAATCAGAAATGTGACTTTATAATCGTCGTCGTCGACCATATTCTCCACAAAATCAATCCTTAAATTAATATTACACTCGATACGGATCGTAACCGATAGGATCTCTCGATACCGTAACGCCGTGAGCTACATTACTAGCATATGCGTCCGGGGCGGGGTGGGGCGGGGCGGGACGGGCCGGGACGAATCGTACACGGTTCACCTGTCCTAATATATTTCACTGTGTTGTTGCCTTTAGATATATCTTTACGGGTTTACCGCTATGCTTATATGGCTGCAGAATGCAGATGTTTACTGCAGAACTTGGGAATCTTCATATACTGTGATAATAACACACAAATCACCTTATTAATAAGAAGTAAAGTTACACCATAGTTCCCTATACGTTTTTCTAACTGCCTTTCTCCTGTCCATTTTAAACCTAGAATGATTTATAAATAAGGTCAGATTACACCATAATCACCGAGTAATTTTGACGAGTCGAATAATTTACGACGCGTGACGTTCCAAAATCGAACTAAGGACCTCACGATCAGCAGTTTCACATGCTCCCAATGATGTCACCATGAAAACATACAACAGTGCATACATGCCTATATCTCGACCAACATCACTTTTTACCCCACTCATTCAAATCAAGTCCCCCTCTTTTTGTCACAAGGTGGCTACCATTAATTCTTTTTGTCTCCCACTGCAATTCTTTTTTTTAAACAAAAACCAACCTTCATTTGCTACAGCACGCGAGCTTTACATATCAACGTGTTGTCCCGAGTTTTTTTCCCCACAATGTTTGTAGACGGTCGACGGGTTAAGATTACTTGGGAGGTAATGAAAGGATACGTAGGAAATAGGATAGTGGTTCTGTAATGAGATAAATAGAGTTATTAGTGGATGGAGGTTTTAATTAGAAAGTGGGTATGGTACAGGGAGTAGAGTGTCAGAGTGGAGAGAGGGGTTGCGAGTTCGAAGCTAGCATGTGACACTTGACGAGTGCCTGCGGTTACAAAGCATTTTAGCTTTGTTGAATGGGTTACCAAGATTCCTGTTGCAACCCAGAGATAAATCGAACATAGTGCGGGATCAAAACCTCATAAACACTATGTGACTTTTATATTTCATTGTAGGTACTTTCTCGGTTCTAATCTTTGACATCACTTAGTTACGGCATATGAAAACATAGTAAAGAGACTCCATGCCATAACGCAGGAAGTAGCGTGATGGTCAACACTCAAACTTGTGCGTAGTCCATTCAAAAAGAGGCTTTTGCAAGCCAATATCATCATAAATTCCGTAAAGAAATTATACTGCATACGAGATAAATACTCGCTAATACTAGCATAATAATTAACCCAAGCACACACTCATTAGCTTTCTTTGTTCCTGCTATAAAGGCGTGTGCACAAAAGCGAACGGATAATATTTTTTGGGCTGAGTGCATACAGGATCACATCGCGCCTTTACAATCGCCAGGCTGACGTCCGCAGACTTGCTCCGCCACAATGGGGAGAGGATTTATTGGTGAGCGGATGCGACAGCGATTTAAAATTGTATAGCTACTCAATACCTACTCCATGCTGTGTTTTGATTCAATTTATTTTAATGTTTACTAACTAACTCAGCAGCAAACCAACATTGTGTTTTGCAGTAGCCTCTCTGACAGGGTTCCTGTACAAACACAGGTAATTATCTATTGTAGAATGTGTGCATGACAGAAAATAAATAAAACAGGAGAAAATCGTTGATCGATGTAAATAAGAAAGTTTATTCGTGTTATTGTTTAACATAACATCTGATAATGTTGTAAATAATGATGTTTTTACGTTTAGAATCAATACAAACAGCGTGCAAGAAGATTGATAACATGGCGTCGTAAACTGCGGATAATTATTATTATTCGAGAATCGTCACATGGATTGATAAAACCGTCTGAAATTCAATATTAAATAATCGAAAAATACCCATGGATTTTCTTACAAAACAAAATAAAATGAAAATTCTCTAAACTGCTCTCGCTACCTCCCATCATTAACCCACCACCCTTAATTCGGCAACACATAAGCAATTTCCCGCTAGCGAAATAAGCGAATTAAAATCGCCTCAAAGCAACTGCTAGCAAAGAAACGCCTGCATACGTCGAGGGGTTTATTTTTAGCTATTTACCCCTCGGGGGGTGACTGACGAACGGTCAGCCTTTGAACGCGTTGTTTAGAGTTAATTTTTTTAATTTTTAAGTTGTCTTTAGAGTACTTGCACCGTTGGATTGTGGGGGTGAGTTTTTTAGATGTGTAGTCGCTTTTAGTTTTTAATTTTCTGCTTTTGACTTGGGAGTTGTGACTTTTGTTGAAATTACAGTAGGAATATGATTATTTTCTTGGACTGAGCAAAAAGTATTAATTGTATTTTTTTTTGTGACTGGACTGGCATTTACCATACATAATAACGCTTCGTATACAAATGTGGTACATCATTGCATTCGACCCGTCAAGCAGAGAAAAATGTTGATGAAATCATGTGCGTGTAATTTCACCGGACATTACGTCACTCAACTAAGCAATTTTTTACGTAAACTTATATCAACCGTAACATTCCTATATCATTAGGGTTAATAAGAACATCCGTTATTACGATTGAAGAAATCTTATTGGACGAGATGTTTCACATACTTTCACAGATAGTTCTTTAATTACCTAATTATATAATATACAGGCAAGATGCTGTTACCACAGGAAATAAGTGTACGTAAGATACTCCGTATTTTGTAATAAGATGTAAGTAATTAAAACAGTATTCATTAACATTAATTCAAACTTGAAGAACTTATAAGTTTGATCGCGCCATTTTTAAAACTTAAAACCTTCTTTCGTTTTTAGTTGGTTTTATTATAGGATTCCCGACGTAATAAGTTATATTAGTGATGGCTCTTTGCGTGATTTGTAGCTATAGCACCATTGATATACTGAAAAACCCATAGCACCATGCTACTTAGTACTTCTTCAGGGGGAATAGATGGCATACGCTTAGCCCATACAGTTACTGCAGTTTCCGAAATGAAGGTCCAACAGAGCTTTAGATTATATGAATTCAAAATCATTCCGCTATCCACTTAGCGTTCATTTGAACTCCTTTGAATTCGGACCATTTTACAATCCCTAATCAAATTCGTACAGTCCACAACAAAAGTACATTGTAAAAAGACGAGCAGCTCATTAAGTACAATCGTTAATTGCGCAGTCAAATCGAACGCTACCTAACTTCATTACATTCTTCCGTTAATACGACATCGGACGGCGCCGTCCGGGGCCGTACGGCGAGTTATGCAATGAGCACCCTCCCATTCCGATCACGTGCGAAACGGACCGGGGGCTGCTAATTAAAAATCGAAGGATTTTTGTTACTAACTGTACTTGTTACGTATCGGGAGAAGTATCGATAGACTGGAGTTTTTTGTCGATGAAATCTTGCGATAAATTGCGTATAGATATGGCGCGGCCCTAAAACGGAAGCGTGTCCGGGTTTTGTGAACGGTAGCATACAGATAACTGAGCCTTGGGTGGGATAGGTTCTTGTTATTTTGGAGATTTCTGTCGACAGATATGAATTTTTCGAGTTTGATGACGTTTGCTGATATTGGTTGGAGATGTTCAAGATACGTTTTATTCCCGTATGAGAATCGAATACTCAGCCATTCTCATGGAAGTTGTTTCAGTATTATTGTAGTAAAATTGTACGTACACTGATGACATCATACTGCGATTGACAACACTCTTAGTAATACCGATAGAATCACAAGTCATAACCGCTTAAGCTCATGAATCACACCAGACGTCATCGTCCACCTTTGAACCAGAACCTACAATTAATAGAGTAAAATGGTTGATTAATTTTAACTTTATCCAGCCATAGTATATAAACCAGGTAGGTAAGTACTTCAGCATTTTTCAAAATGCCGCAGTGTAACAATTTAACTCTCTCGACTTTCTACTACTTCGCAGGTCACCACAAAAATTCTGCCCAATTTAAAACAAAAAAACTACAAATTCCTGAAGGCACCTCCGCGAAAAAAAATATAAATAAAATATATACTCAAGTCAACGTCCTACATACAACAACTTGTACGTATTTCTTTACTATTACAGGGCCACCCCCCGCCCGCCCCGCGCCTCCCACCTTACACTCCGGATCTCATGCTTACAAACTGTCGCATTACCGGTCCATCCTTGCCGACAATACCCTGACATTCCTCCTCAAAACCAAACTCTATCACGTTGCAATACGGACTATGTGTCGCGAAAATGTGACTGCGGAACGCAAACGAGAAAACTTGTCAATGCAAATTGAACTATATATTCAGAAGCTAAGGTTGAAGTTTGCCTGCAGTACACTCGGTATGGTAATGATAATTCTAAGCAAATGCCATAAGGAAATAAGCTGAGTGGTTCCTTTTGGAATTGTTTACTTGAGAAGATTTCGTTTGGGTAAACAAAAGGTGGACGATGACCATAGGGTGGTGACACACCAGCGGAGGCTTTAGTGGTCACATTACCCTACAGTCAATTGATGGGACACAGATTGCTAATTTAAAGATGGCTCACGTGTCAACATTCGCACGACTATCAAAGCAAATTGGAAAATACGAGCTGAAATGTGTTTGTTCAAACCTGAGAGCAAGAAAAAGTCTACAAACCCTTAAGAATTCAAATGATCGTAGCCAAGTTTATTGCAGACCCGTTGATCTGTCATACGAACCTATTATAATTATCTACTTGTCACTCTGTCTATCGGCATCACCTTCGCCTATTGCTGGACAAGGGCCTTCTTATATGTAGATCACTGTATTCATGGACCTCATATCTAGATCACTATGCAAAGTCCAGTGTTTGCTGACTCTCATCCTCTAAACCTTAACTTAGCCCTTTGCGACTCCAACAGTAACAGATAATAAAGTCGTCTATTCCATGAATATCAAACGACAATTTACACCTCCAATACAATGTGACTACAGCAATATTCAGTTACAATAATCCATTTACACCTCACTGCTACCGTAACTGCGAACAGGACCAGCTACTGCTAGAACCAGTTAAGATTCCAAAAGTGTCAATATTTACAAGGTTATCAACACAAACTATCGAATAAAGAAACCGATGGCAATCGTCGTAATCGGCCGGTTACAAGACAATGCACTACCACAATAGAGGGCCATTCTGAAAGCGCTCAGTACTAGCGACCAATCGCGTTGAGTGAAAACTGCCATAAACGGCGCTGAATAGCCCTGCCAGATCAGCGGGTAGACGCGGAAGTAGGTAGAAAGGTTTTGCATCAGTGAGGTTTTGGAATGGCTACTGAATTGTAAAACCGGTAGTCGGTTCTGGATTGATAAGGATGTATTAAGGAACTGGACCTAGAGTTTGGGATATTTTAGAATTGTTATGGTTAGGTTATAGTAGAAACTTAAGATACTATATACAAAATTCATAAGTATATACAGTCACTTACGAAGAGTAAACTTGTCCTAGACCTGTCACCTTCCCGTTTCGAACTGACATAAAACTTAATGAAAAACCTTTAACCTTTAGGAAAACAATACCTCTTTGCAATTTATTTTAAACCTCATTTAAAGTAATTCAAACAGCAATCTCTAAACTAATTCAATAAACAATCCAGCCATAACCAGAGAAACAGGACAAACATCAAAATTTAAAATCGCTTTCACAGAAATTGAGGATAAGAGAAACAGTACAATGTGGCTATTAGCAGTAACTTATTATAGACAATTTCCTACGTTGGTACGCGACCAATCGGCCTGAGTGAGAACCGCTATAAACGGAAACAGTTACGGAACGGAATTATAGAATAAGGGACTCTTTGGACCGAGGCGTCCCTGGATTGGGACGGTGACATCAGAATCTTCTGTTAGTGTGCTGAATAATCTGGGAGTTATAAGAAATTCTGCGTTAGGTTAATTATTAGCTTTTTAATTTCCACAGCTGAACATAAGACTCTCAATAAATATGGTGATATAAGAAACAATTCTGAACATACAACGTCATCGGATTTGTCAAACAGATTGCTGGTAGATTTAGAATCATTTGGCAATTAGCCATAAGTCACTTTTATATCCATTTCTAGATTTGTTCTCTAAAATCACCTTTATAATTAATCAATTAGTTAACGGCTCATCAAATTATTGCCTCCTCCTATATGTCACTAACTCCAACAAGTTCATCCTCAATGTCACTAACTCCAACAAGTTCAACAATTGCATTAACATTAACAAAACTTAATCTATTCCATTCAATTCCTTAATTCTAAAACAATACAATCCCAACATTTCCTGATCTGCATTACTATTATCACAATACAGTTCTAAAACCCGACTAACTTCACCTTTACCATGTCTTAATTGGTACCAGCCTAGCTAATGTTGCTAGGTAAAATACTGCCGTCCCGTCTGTTAGTGCGTTGTTTATTCTATGGCCACTATAGGAATTTACGTTCTATTGTGTTCGGGCGATGTTTTAGGTATCGGGAAGGTCAAAGACTTTGATGCACTAGCTATGTGAGTTTTGTTACGGTTAAGATTAGGAAGATCGAGTTAGGTTTACTTAATTGATTAGTTTCAAACATCATGATCATCTGACGCGATGGGGTAAATCTACCTAAATCTTGTAGGTAGATTCGCCCCATCGCGTCAGATGGTCGCGTTTCTGTTTCATTTTGACAATTTCCTGACGGACAGAATGTCGCAGGACTTCAATGTCACTTTTCGCAGCTGTAATATGGACGCGCCATTTTGTACGGTGAGGGCAAATCTAAGGATTTAAATCTTAGGTCTGAAGGTATTACAATGACTTATTTCTCTTAAAGTGAAATTATAGGGCATTCGTTTAGGAGCATACTTGAATGCCCTATAATGGCCTATTTTTTGACAATGTCTATAATAAGTTAGTTGTCCGTGGTTCTTTAGGTGTGCCTGTGCATATTGAACTTTTCTATTTGCGTTAACGTTTATAAAATACAAGTAGGTTTGCCTAGAGCAGGATGATTTCTGTTAACCATTCGTTTAAGGTTTCATGCCAAAGGGAAAAGCCGTTTTCCATATGTTTTATAAATAAAACTTTCTCGAACATCATTGGCACTACCATTCTAGGAATACCTAAAACTGTTTGTAAGTAATTCTGCCTATGTAATATGTGAAAGATTTTCATAATATATACAAAGACGTGTAACTTGATATTTTCCCTACATTTCTTTCTATATAAGCTTTAATTTGCTTCTAAGAACTTTGTTATAGATAGTAGTAAGCTTTTAACCAGGAGGAAAATTCACAGCGATTATAGTAGGTTCTAATTTATGTACATAATTAAACATCTCGAACTTTCCACAATAATTAAATCAATACTTACCAATTTCAAAATTCTCATGTAGTTCTTATTCGGAATCGATTAAGAGAAAATTCTCGAATCGAAATCATGGTGGACAAATTATGTAAATAGAGAGGGGGGGTATCTACAATCTACAAGACGTTAATGGACAGGCAGACATGGAGGCTGTTGGCTATAAAGATATCAATCAAGCTAAAGTTAGGAACATTTTGTTGTTATTTCAAATGGTCTTGTACCATTAAATTAGCATCGGAATGGTACCGGCGCATTCCCATAAGATCACGGTATCAGAGTACTGTGTGGTGCAAGGTAACAGCGAATCTCCAATTAGAATAGGGTTAGCGTTAAAGACACTTAAATGTCCTTTTGTGTTGTCGTCTTAAGTACTTATACTAAAGTACCCAATAGGACAGTTTTTTTTTTTTTTAACCTTTCCCCACGCTAGGAACTTCTTCCTGTATCGTGGGTGCGTTTACAAACATAGAAACTCACATACACTTACACCCAGGCCCGCTACTTGCAGATCATACAAATATTTGTTCCGTGCGGGGATCGAACCCGCGACACGTTGCGCAGCCGTCCATCGCTCAGCCACTGCGCCAACCGTGTCGTTAGTTAATAATTGGTAAGACAAGTAGGCAATTTATTATTCATGTCAAATTCAGTACAAGATAAGTCTGATCAAATTCTAAATCTACGCAACACATTTTTTTATTCCCTTAGTTTTTTATACTTTTATATATTTGTAATTATTATTATTTTAAATCTGTAAGCTTTTAAAATTATGTAAATAGGTGTAAAGCTTGTTTAAAAAAAAAGTTATAGCAGTTACCTGAGTTATTTTTAATATTTAATTAATTAATTTTATTTAATTGATATTCAATTCAAAATAAATTATGCGTATTCAAATTGCTACCTCTTGCGACTCGCACCGCGCCTCTCAATGACCTCTATAAATGCACTGAGAACTGAGTACAGATTACTTCTAACGCACAATACCCGTTAAGGAAAGCTACTGCGTACTGCGAGCTAATAGGAATCAATCGACTGACAACTGACGCCACTGTCCTATTGGTTGTAATTAGCAGACAGTGACTCCATGCTATAAAAGCGTGTGACAATCAGAAATTCATGCGCTTTTCCCATCAGAAAATACTTCTTTTATGATAATTTCTTATGTAGGTATATCACCACATATTACAAATCTTTTTTTTTTGTTACTTTACGTAAGCATAAATAAGAGAAGTTTATTGTAAATTTAGTATAAAGTCAAATATATTTAGTGTAAAAAAATATGCATTTTATGCAGACCAGTTACATATTTACGTGACAATTAGAGGGAATTTATGTGAGAATCGATGGGAAACTTCGATATCCACCTGTTTGTTTTCATTACGCTTGAGAGAGGTTTATAATTGAGTTTATAACTGTCAAATATGTTCCACAGGAAAAAATCTTACTGTGATGCAGTTCTAATAACGAAAAGGTTGTCTACTACATTGATTTCAAATCAAGATCATGCATAGCATTCTAACGACTTAGCTACTCATACTTTCTACAAATCTCTTTCGAAAGTAAATTACACTGCAACATTACAATTTCAATCAAAAGCAATACCGATGACATGATTCATACCAACACGAAGCCCATAACTTATGCACTAAACGACTTCGACTTCCATCAATATAAGTAAGTTGCTACCACTAGAACAGAACTAATTACAAGGAAAATTAAAATGATTCACGAATATATAACTACTTGTACATGGCTTATTGCAGCGGTGCTCAACCTTGGGGAAAGCGAAAGAGAGACGAATTTGGAGGGAATGGTTTTGATTGTACTAAAGCTGTTGCACTACGTTGTACAAAAGAGAAGATGTCTTGTTTACAACTTGACAAGGTTCTTCTTTCACTTTTAGAATGCGTAGCTCTGAAGACTTTAAGTTAATGGTTGGCATGTAAAGGGCACAATTTTCTAAGCAGTGTATTGCAGTGTGGGCTGAAAAACTTAAAAAACCATTTCTGAAAAGGACATCATTTCAATCCGTCGCTTTTCGTAGCTAAAGAGACACTTGAAGTATCATTATTATACTTATTATGTGAGCAGTCATAAGTCACCAGCTCTTTTCGGCTAGTAAACACAATTTGGGATTCAACATTTTGCAAATTCAACATTGTAGTCCAGAAGGAAAACTACACCTGTAGATAGACAGACAAACACTTTTGTCACTAGTATAGATAACATCCACCGTACTGCAACTGTTTGGTGCGCGTTCCACAAAGAAACAAAAAGGTTGACTAGCGCTGGTATACAGGGTGGGGTCGTCAGTCCCCATAAATCGTACAGACATACAGAAATGATATTTTGTTATTTAAAGGCGCTAGTTAATTTCACATTGGACAATAAATCACTCTTTTAATGGGTATCTGTTGAAAAAACTCCAGCGTTCTTACTATTTTGTTAATGAGGTTTTTTTTTCGTTTCTTTGTATGGAGATATCATCATGTTTTTAAGTTGAGGGATAGCAAAAATTGCCTGAAGCTTGGACAACAGAAAATTTAATACTACGTTTCAAGACAGCAATAGTATAATATCCCTTTTTGGCTGTAACTATTCAAAGCTGGTTATACGACCCCAGTAAGATAGTACAGTAAGTCAGTCCAGCGCTGACTGGCAACTGGGCTTGTGTAGAAACTAGTTTAAACCCAGTCCAGTGCTGATTTTGCGCCCTAACTAACTAAACCGTATATTTTCTGGCCCAGTAGCTTTCCCTGGCTGACTTACTGCAGACCTCGTCTACATGATCCCACTGACTGGATCTGAAATTCCGCGTTACTTCGAATATTCCGAGTTAATTGCCAAAAGCAACAAGCCCAGTTACTCCCGATTTCTTCTTCTTTAATATAAACATTTTGATGTCTAAAATGACTTATGTTACCTGACGAAAATCACTATCAATACAAGCTTATATGTCTGCTTCTACTGTAAAAACTGTTTCTTGTTATTTTAGTAATATGATGTTAAAGGAATGTTATTCCATGTGTATGAGAGTGCCTTGTGTATTATATTTTTCATCACCATCAGTACTTTGGATTTTCTAACATAAATCCATGACCTACACTGTACCTTTTTCCTCATTAAACTCATAAAGTTGCTTATCTCCTACAGTACGAACTATAAATCTTTGATGTGCAGGTAGAACAATAAATTACTTTGTATCAAACGTGTCATGGTTCTCAGTTTTATGAGTAAAGTAGAGGTTAATGTAGTCACCGTTGCAGTTTTGTAGGTTTATGGGTTTTTAGAAAAGCTGCTCAGTTGATAGGTATATTGGAGCATAATTAAAATAAATCCATCACGCTAGAAATTACTTATGGTTTTCCCCCAAATTGTGAAGCTGTCAAAGTAACTGCTGCAGAAACATGTAAAGTAAGATTTATTCGTTTATTAAAAGATTTATATTACGTAGAAAGTGTTGTTAGACAGTCTGGTACATTCATGTAAACTAAATCCTGGCCTTCATTTTAACATAATATTTTATTAATTTTGTCGATAAATTAATAAGATGATTTTATCTTATCAAATCATTTAAGTATAAAATCTGCTTAATTAATAAGAAAATAGTGCAAATGATCTAGAATAAGTTTAATACTAAAGCTTCTTTCTTCTCGTTATCTCTCCACAACAAAACATTCCCATAAACATATCTAAGTTTGACTTGAAACAACAAAACATATTTCTAAATATAACCCTAAATCTTGTGTTGTTCCCATAAATTCTGAGAGCACAAACCCCGAGGCTGTCAGTCCGTCTGTGTGCAGCGTAACTCAGGAACTGACCAGTCTTTGTTTTATCTAGATCTGCCATCGCCTGACGCGCAATAGCGCAATGAAAGATTGGAGATACCGAGATCCACTTTCAATATAAATCTTCTAGTATCAGTTGTACGTCAGTTTTGTTTGATATATCGTGATGAAGGTTTGGGATTTTGTTTTCGTGAGGAGTTTCATCAGACTGATTCGTAAAAGAGGAACTTGAAATGCCTTTGTGGCTGACCATTACGTTTTGAGAAGAATGGGATTACTGCTATTGTTAGAGTTTTTAACGTACAGCTTTGAGAATACCTCAAATATTCGACAACCTAATCACAATTAACGTTCTGGCAGGTCTTGTATTCCTACGATACCATAAGGCGACTAAATGAACGCGAACTAAGTATTATTATTAAAAGTATATAACCTAATATTAGACTTTCGGTAAGATCCATTCCTAAAAAATAACTGAAAAACTAATAATGATTGTTTCAAGATATCTAAATGGACCAACACATTGATAACAAGTGCACTGACTGGACAAGTACACTCAATATGTGTGATTCTTTCCTCAAAAGACCATTTCAGACACTTTCTACATTGTCTTCACATGATCTGACCAAGATTATGTCTGGACTTTAAAAGAGACTGTGATCTCTGTGGTTGTTTTGGCCTTTCTTCTCAGAGTAGTCAGATAGGAAACGCCGACCTCATCTAGTTTTAAAAATGTGATTGACGTGTAAAAGTGTTTGTACAAAGCCACCTTCTTACAGAAATAAATCACTTATCTCTCTCTCTCATTACACATTTATAACAAACATTACCAGCCACAATTTATCCAATTTTATAACACAGTCACTTCCTAACCCAGCGCAAATAAACTAAACATCTATAACTCCTAAGCCATTTTATACGTTCCCTTCCCAATATAAATCCAACTATCGTAAATTGCCAACTGATTAATACGTTGACATAACGTATAAAATACTTGGTATAATCAAAACAAAAGAATTTGTTCATCAGTACTATAAATTGGTGGAGGAATAGTCGCAAGTCACAGGTTTTCCGACGAGCGCCCTCCCTCACAGGAGTCGGCAACGTGTGGCTGTTTTAAAAAGAGTAGACTAGAAGTTTTTGTATCACTTGGCGCCGGTTATTGAAGGCCTTATAACAAAAGTTACTGTCAGATCTGGTGTTAACTGTTAACAAAATACTTAACGTAATTCAAGTAAGAAACCGGGAATTGAAAAGTTCAAGACGTCTTTGTAAGTACTTATTTAGCGTAGGTAATTAAAAATATCGATGACATTGATATTTTCAATGAAGTCTATCCAATTAATTCGGTCCTAAAAGTAAATACCAATGAGATTTAGTTCTTATAAGATGAATCGTGACAATATGTCAGTAGTATACTTGAGCAGCATGGACCAATTACATTTTAAACGAGAAACCAAACCATTGAAAGCTTAGCAATCAATCCAGACGCCTAAATTCCTCACGACTTTTAATTAGAAAATAATTAAACACAAAACAAAAGAAATCTTATTAAAAATCTCCATATATTGCTCACTAACTACTCCTATATCCTTTTAAAAAACAACTTCCATAAGTTGGGCGTCCCTGCGTAGATCAAGATGTGTGCATTACTCGGCCTGCGCCTGCGCATTGACAGATTTATGTGAGAGGATGCCCGCAGACCCATCCCCACCACGATTAGATAATTAACTAGTTTTAACGCTCCATCATTAGGGTTATATTCGATTTGGAAGAGAATCTATCCGATTGATTTGAAATAGACAGAGTTTGGACAAAGATCTTGGATAACACTAGCACAGGAGCGTGGAGAAAGGAACAAACAAAGAGAAGTCCTATGCTTCTATCCTGCTAGCCTCTGCCTAGCCGTGATTGAAGTTGGTCTGACGAAGATGGTGATGGATGAATGAACTCCTAGTGATTCTTGTTACACAAAAAAGGAACTGTTTTGTATAGTAAAACCTAGATCAAAGAAGAATCGCAACAGTCTTCAATCATCAAACAAAATAGATCAGGAACCAGAAACTGAACAAATCTTAATCAAAGCCGCCGTAATTCTAATAAATGATAAAATAAAAACACGACTCGATATAATCGGCAAACAAATCGACACTTAATTCGAACATTAGTCAGTAATACTTGAAGACATCTTGTAACAAGTCTGCAATCACTCTCAGATTAGTACCAGGTATTTATAATGTTGTTTTAGTAGCTTTCATATAGAAAGCGATGCGCTAACTCAGCTAGCCTGGCTTTAAATTACGCTAAATGGGACCATACATCCACCGGCCTTATCTCCGCGCCATATTTGAATACAGGGTGTGAAATCTTGCTAAAGAGCTACATTAAGTTGCAAATTACTGAAGATAGTTTATTTAAATTTGCTTTTGATTTTCTTGGGTGTGTTGGACCATGATTTGTGGGTATGGAAGTCTTTCTTGGTTTGTGTTTTGTTAATAAAATATGAGAGCAAAAATTGTGGAAAATTGGGTTGTAAAAGTCTGTCTGTGTACATGGTGATTCCAATACTGCTTCAAAAATCAATGGTGTCTTAAATATTTTATGAAAGGTTGAATTATTAATTTAAATTTTGCGTAAACAAGCCAATATTTTTCGTTTTATCAATTTATAATGTCCCATCTTGATTAATATGCATACGAAAAACTGAGGAATCTCATAATAACGCACACAATTTACATACACGACACATCAGATCATAAACATGTACATGTTATTAGATACCTTGTTGCATGTGAAATACTCATCGGCCTACAATGTTGGTGTGCCGTCATCACGGCACAGCATGGCAACACTATTCTACATATCTATGGAATTATATAATAAAATACGACTGTCATCCGTCATAGTGTTGCAACCCGGATCGAGTCCTAGCCGACACGCAATCGTAAATCTGGCTCAGCACTGACGCGTCAGTCATACAAATCATTCAAACTCTCTTGAAACCCGATCGTAAATACGTCTGAGTGTAGCATTAATCATTTTGAATACAGAATAAGAAGTGCCTCGGGCGTACGCGATTGGTCGTCACTAAACGAACAATTATTCAAATGGCGCGCTCCGATTGGTCGACGGCCGTTCGGTTTTTTACGTTGACAGAGTGATGGATTCGACCCTTCGACTCGTGCGCAGTTTAGTACCCATTTCATTGTTGTGTGCGTACGTTTATGTAGCATGCGAGCTATCAATCTCAGTCTAAAAGTAAATGCTTGGAGTTTTTGTGCTCTTATTTGCGATTGCAACGTTTAACATCTTTTTGTGCAATTAACGCGGTGATAAATGATTTTTTACTTTTTTATTGATAGCAATAAAAATAAAACCTTTGTAAAGACCGCAACACGTAAAAAGACTCTAGACATTTATTATATGCGTTCGCACACGTTTTATGCGTTAATGTGGCTTCTAAAACTTGTAAGGAAAAATAATTGCAGGCCGTTTTATGTTACGTGCACATTCACACACATTAACTCCAAAAAAAAGAGATCTGAATTTAAAATTCCTTTACTATCATTATGCCCTCATGCACTATAGCCTCTATCACAAAAGATAACACACTGTATATCAACAGTCACTGTCACATTCGAAATAGTCAACTACCCGCATCGGAGTCGATAAGTGTCGACTATTCGATAGCGTATCTGAACGATTTATCCGAGTAGAATATCGATACCCGGAAGCACCTCTGGACGGCGGGAAAATGGCGGCGCTCGGCCCTCCGCGATTGGCTGGAGCAGCGCGCGCGCACCTCACATCTGTCACTAACTATTACCTTTTTATGTAGGAACTTTACGAGTAAGTTTATAACCACGGACGCCCATCGCGAAGCGGTGAAAATATTTAAACCCCATAAATTTTTATGGTTTAAAATAAACGGTAATGGGGAGTTATGTATAAAATACTAGTAATGTATGTGACTTTATCAGTGGTCTTGATTGGTTTAGAGCTGGTCGGGCCCTTTGAAGTTTTAACGCGTTTTTAATTGATGGTCATTAGAGTTTAAGTATGAGCTACTTATAGTAAAACTTTGAAGCTTCTTGGTACTATTTTAGTGGCGTCCCTAAGATCAAACATTGGACATGACGAGGAATTTAAGCCCGATGGATATTTTAAGATTATAAAATTTACGTTGATGATTGGACTTCTCGCTGTATTAATTTTATTTCCAATATATTAAAACGATAAAGATGTTAACTTACTGTATACATAAAATTATATTATAAAGTTTATACGCATTGTCGCTCAGCTAATTTCTTCAGCTTAATGTCAGTTATTACAAAAAAATGACATTAAAAAATATACTCAACCTGTCTCTACTATTTTAGGACGACAGTAAAAATTATGCCCTGGTAGGTTACGTACATAATAATAGTTACTTACACTAAAACAGTAGCTGTAGGGATCTCATTATTTTTCAAAACTGCTCTGTGACTTACCTGTAAAGAGAATAAAAACAATTATTAATAACTTTCCTCGTAAACTACGTACTTAAAATACAAATCTTTAAAGTTTATAGACTGTGCTTACAAGTTCAAATACCTATGGCCAATATAGGACACGTAAAATTCAAAATATCTCAACAAAAACAAACCTGTCCACCAATTTTTATCCGAAATTTCGGTGAAAAGCAGTCAGTTTATCCTAAAAAGTCCACCAACAAAAAGGACCTACCCTACATTAAAAAAATATTTACAAAAACAAAAATAAAAGCTCAGACTTTCCTGAAAATAACTCGCTATACTTCAAAAGTAGTGACGCAAGTCTTACACAAGCTTAAGTTTCAGTCTTTCAGCCGTGACAGTAAAGGCTTTAGCAGGACACGTTTCCGGTTCCGGCTGGCAATTAAATCTTTGTTTAACGAAGAAAACTTAATTAAATAGTCAAAGGGAGCTTCTTTGATTGATGCCATTATTGTGTAGGTGCAGTTTGTCTGTTGTACAACGTACTTGTACTATTAAAACTATGATCAAAGTGCCTCATGAATGGATGGGTGACCATTTTTACATATCGAGACTCCTCCGTGCCTCGGAAAGCACGTTAAGCCGTTGGTCCCGGCTGTCATTTGTGGTCTTTAACAGTTGTTATGGGTCGTCAGAAGCCCGAAAGTCTGACAATCAGTCTTGCCAAGGTGTATTGCATTACCCAGTTACTAGGTTGTGGAGGTCAGATAGGCAGTTGCTCCATGTAAAATACTGGTATTCAGCTACATCCGGTTAGACTGGAAACCGACCCCAACTTGGTTGGGAAAAAGGCTAGACAGCTGATGATGCAAGTGCCTCATGCAAAAATTAAAGGAAGGCCATAACTTCTTCTTAGCGTGACGATGACAGTTTATAGAGTCTTGGCTACGAGTTTGGCACCTTCATTCAGCACCCATCAGGTCCTGCATCGTTCAGGCAACAGGAGAGGCTGGACACGATATTAAGTGCCCCATTGTTTATAGGACATCACCAAAATTGTATAACTTTGAATTGCCAAATCATAATGAATGAAAATGAATCATAACTAGTTATTAATTTATCAAATATGTTTTCAGTAATATGTATATGCTGTGTCTATGATTGATGACAGAACAGCACTAAAGACATTACTACCTGAAACGTGACATAAAACATCATATTTCTTAAAAACTTACAAAATTAATCCATTATTGAATTCCACTACAGACTAACTCACAACAATCGATTTACAATCAAACAAAACCGTGGTCGAATTTACTACAAAATGTAAAACCGTCACATGAAAGCTTTAGATTGTCGCCTAATGACAGCAGCAACATTGACCACTTAGTCGGTCGTCTGGCCAACCCCTAATTACTAAATAAACTGCCAACTGATTGACAAACACAATCACAGAAAAGTAAACTCAATTCCGAACCAAATTATCGGACGAAAATACAGTTACATAAAAATAAAACCACAAAATTCAACGACCATTTCAATTGACCAATCAGAGCGCAGAAGCTGACCAAGCAACATATTAATTCCCCACTAAAGCTACTACATAACACCATTGTTTCCAAATGTATAAATTAATAACGGTATTAAAAAAGCTATAACGATAAAAACAACCCACACGTTATCACGTTACAAGATCAAAAAGTTTAGATTTCTATAACGCATTTAACGTTAGCCGCCAACAGTACAATAAAAGTTGAAATCGGACATATTTAATGTGTTTTTACGTGACGTTTAAATCGCGTTTATTTAACTATATTATAAACGATACGACAAAAGGTATTTTAGCGTTGTTGATAAGCATAGTTTCGGTAAAGTTACTGATTTAATAAGATTACGGTTACTATGTCAAAGATCATGGTGGTTATTGTCAAATACCTTTAAAGTCCTCCTTTATTGTTGTTTATTTATTTAGGAAATAATTAATTGTGCATTTATAATGAGATATTTGTTAAGATATCCAGTTTGGGACCGATGTGTTGCTTAGATTAAGTATTTGTTCAACATTTTGAAAGTTTATCTACCGACAGCATCGCCTCTATTTGGAAGTTGAGACAATACAAGCTATAAAAGAAATTATGGACTATTAGACAGTTTGAAAGTTAATTGATTAGAATCATAAAATTTATTTTAATGAAGTGTGTTTATTTGAATATTAAGTTAATTCTGATCAACTTATAAGATATACATTTAATGACTGTATTATTTTAAAACCGTAAGAACATCGCGACAGGATAATGCAAAAAATTTAGGACAACATCTTCTAAACAAAAGGCAATTTACTACCTACGACAAAACAGAGTTTTAAGAAAAGATTCCAATATTCTATGCTACCTTACCTCTATGGCCACATCAGCAATTAATTAACAACGCAAAGGAAAGGAATGCAAAGGAACCAAACAGAAAACGACATATTTTCATACATACAGACATATTATAATACGTGTATATATAATACGTATATGTATATATATATAATACATATATATAATAAGAAATAAAGATAAATACCAATATCTTAATTTTAGTTTGCCCAACAAAACAAAGCAGTAAACTATTCGAGAAGAAATTGATACTAATTGCTGCAGTCGTCTGATCAAGTCCAACCAAGTCCTTTTCGGTACCAGTCGCCAAATCAAGCCAATATGTAGTTATTTCAGTAATGCAGCATCTCACTAGCTCTGTTACATTCTAGACACACAACACCTCTACTAAAGGTTCCCGATTAAATCTCGAAACTCGAACACTAATATGAAATCGATTCACACGATGCTATCGATAAAAAACAGTTGAAAATATACAAGAAAAATGTTACCGGTTAACGTAACGATACCCGTAACCAATCAACTGATTTAGATAATTATTTTATTGCTGAGAAAAATTGTGTTAAATCGGTGAAAAAATAACATAGTGTATTGTTAATGGGTGTTGATAACGATTTGTTGGATATAAATCAAATAAGCTAATTGTTAAAGTCGTTAATTTAAGTTTAGATCGATAAAATCGAAAATTGGACCTGTTTTTTTATAATGTAAATTTAACAGTCATTTAAATGTAAAACTTGAGTTATAAAGAATATTGAATGGTCATCGTATAGGGTTATAAACTTCTGTTTGTTCGACTATTGAATAGTAGAGTTTTATATTATTAGTTTAACGCCATTCAAGAAAACTACCACAGATGTATTAGAAAAATCCATTTCAATTTCACTTTTTCACTCAAACGCGTTCAAACACTCACCCCCAAACTCGAAAGCGACAAACCCTCGACTGGAACCGTACATACAAATGATAGTACCTTTGCAACCAGCATAACAAAAGCTTGGACTAAGATCAACACACATTAGCTCTCAGACTTTGACCTGCCCCATTATTTATTGACGGGGAGGACAAAAATATATCGTCACGGATAGATAAAATCAGACGAAGCTACATATTATAGGCATTGTCTGTACGGTCAACGGCAACGTAGTTAGAACTGCATTTATTATTAGTAAAAGGGTGAATTTCTAGTACTTCCAGGGTCGTATTTTCTTTGGTAAATAGATGCAGTGAATGGGTTTATTCGGGATTGCACTTAATTTGAATAAATCAATACGTCGTCTATATATGTGTGTTATTGAAACTTGATTAAATTTCAGCAGTGTATCCAATTGCAGAAAAATGCATTTGACAGCGCAAAATGTAAGGATTGATTGCGCCCATCTGTTTAAAGGTTTTAGTGCTGAGATAAATATACAAACGTATCCTGTCCAAACACTATTGGCAGAAGCTTTCCAAGGGATCATAACCTTGATATCAATACGAGTCAAGACCAACCCCATACATACAGTTAGAAGGACAAATCGGTGCGTACATTCGACGACACAATAAGCCCATGTGTCAGCGACAGTTATCTCGCAAGACACCACAATCTCTCCAACTGTCGGTCACACACAGACGGACCCGGGTATAGTTTGATGTATATTAGGGAATAGGCTGGAGGGCTTTCATAGTAACGTATGAATACTTATGTTGTTGGTAGTACAAAAAAATACTGAGCTTTCTTTAAAAGGCTGACTGCAGAAATTGCAATAGGGAAATTCCTCTGGTCCGCTACTTATGCGATTCCATTCTTTTCGACTATCAATATTATGTCAAATTTATCATTGGATACGGATTAGTGAACATTTTTTTTATATATTATTACGTGGCTCTTCTTTGTTACTCACTACTTTCTGTACACATTTGTTTTTTTCTGTTGTATAGATATATCTTTCAGAATTGTTTCAGCTAACTTAACCAAAATCTTTCCAAGCCCTGGACCCTTATTGGTGAACTGTCAAAATGAAACGCATTGCGATCAATTGTCATTTTATCTGTGTTACGCAATTACCCCGCTGATACCTTTTGCAATTTAACACACCCAAGTTAAACGCTTGGGTGTGTTACGCGACATTTCCAACTTACCTTCACAACTAACAAGCCCACTTTTTTTCCGAAAACGAAATGAATAGCATTCATATCTTGTCTCAGTACACACTATGTCATGTGCACATAAACTTGCACCATTGAATGAAACCCGTTGGACATTTCACGTCACTTTTAGTTTGTCCTGCACTGGAGATTTAAAATGGACAAGCGTATATTATACTGTATTGTTATTTTTGTGTGTATGAAATGTGTGTTATTATAAGTCAACAGAAGAATGTATGGGATTTAATTTGCAAGGCATTACCTATTGTTGGATATAAAGGTATCTGTTATTTGGATACCTATCAATTAAGTGCGTGGGTGTCGATAGGGCTACAAAAACTTCGGATTTAACTATTATAGATGTTCATCTCAGTACCATGACATGTAATAGTTTTACATAGCTACCAATGTGGAGGATTATGGTGATTTTTGATTGCTTGAAGCTGATCAATTGGTGTTAAGGTAAATATTTTAAAAAAACCGGACGACAAAAGACAAAAAGCAAGTCTAAAAGCAAGTCTTGCCATACAAAACCTTGCAAACTCCCTTTCCAATACTGAATTACCTTTAACGCTTACAAACAGAACCTGGTCCACCATTCAACGATCATAACACGTACTTGTCTTTGACGTTGTCATACATTGTCGGGCCTTTAACATACGCGTCATTATTTCTTTGTTTCCACCACTGGCGGTTAGCAAGGGACGGTGTGGTGGTGATATAAGTAGTGTGCAGTAGTGTACATCGCAAAATAACATGTGTACAATAATATCGAATAGACAAGGCATGACGTTTGCATCGCTGTGTGTCGCTGTGTTGGGCTGCTCGCCGTGGGCGGAATGTGGACAGAGGTGTGGAGACGGTATTTTAGTGTTAAAACTTTTTTAAGAGAAAATCTCTAGGAAGAATTTCGTGGGTTATAACCCATGAAATTCCTCCCAACTTCTTTCTTAGAAAATCAGTTGCAATTTTTTAATTTTTATGAGACAAACTTTGAAATGGAATATCGCCATGTGCTTTTAACGGTTCTTGCTTTTTGTCCTTGATTTTTATTTTAAAACCTTTTTATAATCAGACTTTAGTTTCATTAAGTTCATGTTAGTTTAATTTCGTAATGTAGTCTTTAGTTCTTCGTTAGCTAATTAATATAGTTTACCTTGATGATTTATTTTAATTGACATTCATGATTTACTACAAACTTGTAGCAATGTCATTTTAACAATCCTAAAAAATATCAAAGCCTACTCCACAGTTCTGCTCATCGGCTTAATTCGTCGTGACGTCATCGGTCGGTGGTCTCGACTCAGTTTTTGCATTTTATCATCTGTGTGTCCGTTTGTTTTGCTCCTGTCTTGCGTTCGTTATAGTCAACTTTCGTATTGTATGCACTACATAACATTACCTGCATGTTTTATTAAATTATATTTCGTTTTGTTTCAGGATTTTGTATTAGTTAGCTTTTAATGGTTTTTGTCTAACTTATTGTTTATACTTACATTCATTGTTGATTGTACTTTTATCGGAAAATCGTTTGAGTAAATGCCACAATAAGTAGCTGATTTCATTCCAATTTGTTGCATCCTATCATTAACAGGTATGAGTAGTAACAACACTAACAACTCACTAATTTAAATAATTTTTCTAACACAGCTTGAATATTACCGTGTGACTAAACATGGAAAGCTGTTCCTACAAAGACTGGTCACACTTAGTAGTCATGTCATGTCCTGTAAAGGTAATGATAAGATAAACCACTGACCATGAGAACCCAACCCATACATAGAAAAACGTCATGAATTAGAAAACATCCACAAAACGAACCTAGCAGCTACATCCCTAAATCAATCACAAATCTTCAACCATAAATCACAATCTAACCATGCTCATCCCATCTAATCTTAACAGTGGGTCAGCACAACTTATGATACAAATGACGATCACGTCCACCGATAAGTACAGTCACGGAGAAAAGTTAAAGGTCGCCAAGGATCGATCGCCGCAGATGTCGGCATTAATCGGAGTGTTTAATCCGTCCGCCTGCGAATAAATCAACGCTAATTGTACCTATTTATATTTATCAAGGAACCACTTGGACGGGAAGAGTTTGCGTTGCGACTGTACATTTGCTATTTTGTTTTATGGGGGTTGGAGTTGCAGTCAGATCGATAAATTGATGCGGTTTCTTTTTGGAATATTGTGATTGCTTTGCTTTTGTTCAATTATAAGTCGGTGATAAAAGTTATTTTTATTGTTATGAAAGTTGCATCAAAACAGCTTCTGATGTAACGAGATTACGATCTTATTATTAACTTATTTTTAAGTTGCCTTTTATTATCATTGTATGCTTCACAATGATAATAAAAAGCAACTTAAAAATATCTAATTAACAAAGATCAAAATATTTAATCTGTGGATTAAAGAGCAAAAGTTTTATTCCGAAAAAATTTTTACAAACCACGTTACGCAAACATTTTTGCTTATTGATTTTTTATTAATTCGAAGTGTAAAATAAGCATGCTTCTCATTATCTATAATCAAAATAAACGAAATGTTAATTTTAACGATAATTAAATAAACGGATCAAAAATAACGGTAAGAATTAACGATAAAAAAATTCGTTATTTTAACTTTAAAATTATCAATGTAGTTTTTGTGAAACAATGTTACTGTAAAAATCGTGTTTTTATGTATTTTAAAGTGAGAATTTTGTCAAATTACACTTTAAGAGTAAATAAGTAGATATTTAAATTGGAAGTTTCGAAAAGTTTGGTTGTATAAGTGAAACGATATCGATTTAAATGACGCCTTTCAAAAGTAATTTGAAGCAGCATTGGCATTCCAATCTTCAGAAGAAGTAGGTTCAAAGTGCCTTTCTCAACTGAACTACGTGTTGACAAAACAGAATGTAAGACTCTTCTTAAACATCAAAACAAATAGAAAAAATCTACATCCCAACATCAAACCGTTTCAAAAATAATAAAGCTCATTTCCATCCATCACATACATAACATAACACAACTATATAAAAACATAACACTGGCACATAACACTAAATCATAAACATAACATAAAAAGGAAAAAACGGGCGCCCACAAAAGAATGACCGCGGTACAGTCGGAAGAAATGACTCGAAATCTATAAATCTAGCGTGTGTAGCGGGCCGATCTCTGAAACCATCACAAATATGTCAAAAAAGGCTATAAACCGTCGGCGGCTATATAGCCCGGAGATGCTTTATAAGTTATTATAACAAACACAATGAGAAAACGGAGATATGTTATTATTAGCCGATTGATGAGACGATAGCTGAAGAAACCATAAGTCGCCGTGACTGATGCTAGGAAACTTTTAATGTTCAGTAATTTATAGTTATTGTTGAAGCCAAATGTTATATTATTGTTAGTTTGTTAGTCGGGACTTTTTGTTTGGTATAAATATTTTTTTGTCAGGCAATTCATTTTGATGGGAATGGGAGAAAATATAAAATATGTCGTGCTTTCTCGGAGAGGAATGCAGGATTCAAAATAAAGTTTCTTTTGATGCTTGTGAGTAGGCGATGGGTCGTCTGTCATTTCTGTCTGTTATGCATTGATCTCTCTCTACTTCTGTCTCTTACTTGAACAAACAAAATGTGCATTTGTTGTAAACAGCATAATTCTTGTGAAAATATAAAGATGAACTCATGATTGTTTTCTGGTCTCATAGGAACCAATCTCACCTCTTTAACCTTTTGAAAAACAAAGTCACACAATGGTTGAAACAAATAATATTAGCTACCTACCTACAGTTTCTGATATCATGACTATGGTGACAATGGGACAGGTGAGATACAAACGCAAACATTATACTAAGTGACATCCATGTTTCTAGGTTTTTTAAGCTGTCTTATCAAAAACGTAAAATTATCCTTGTAATCGTTAGAGTCGCAGAACAAAACAGGTAGGACCGAGGACATTTACATAAAAAATGTTGACTTGTGGCAAATTGTGGGCGTTCGCTTCGTTGGCTTTAATTCAGTCTGGGTCCCGTATTAACAATATTTATGTAATACACGTTACAGTAAAATATCTTGAGAGTTATGCCCCGTGGAATCTCATTTAAGAGGTAAAATTTAGTGACGGGCTCTCCTTGCGAGTTAAGCTATATTTTGGTTAAATATTATGGCAGTTGAGTGTATGAAAAAAAAATGTATCATCGAATACATTTTCTTTAAAAATTTATTGTGAAAAAGAGATATCAAATGTTTATATGGAAATGCAAAGTGAAGTTATGGGACAGATCTTTCCCCAGCAATGAAAAACTATAGACGCAATAAAAAAGACCGCGTGACACAGCAATAGCATAAGTCGACCGCACAGCAATAATTATGATAATCACTGAACTTCTCGGAACTTAATCACCGACTCACAACGAATAAAGACACATACATAAAATTTTACGACACACGTCCATCCTATCAGATGTCACTGTAACACAATTAACACTAATAGAAATCGAATTTCCAAGTAAAATGTTGTAGTCTCAGGTATTTGGCCGTGTTCGGTGCGTTTCACGACTGACGCGAATTTCTGACTCATGTATGAGGCATATTATGGACATGTGATAGTTATTTGGGCCGAACGCTTTTGTTGGTGATAGTACCTACTTTAAAGGTTTTAGGGTGAAAAGAAAATTGTTTAAAAGTTCGGTGATTGTTAATGTTTTAAATACTCGTTTAGCTTCAGTTGGCTTAGAAAGAGTGCGTATGATCAAACTCTTATAAAACAATCATTATAAGTAAATAATCCAAAAAAAAAAATATCATGTATATATATCGGTTTAATTTCTGCGTTATAATCTAGCCAAGTCAAATATTTGTCACTCTCTATACTGTAAAAAGGCCCATCACATAGCCGTCAACAATGCATTCTGTACATCAAATTAAGTAACATTGCACAAAAATAATTGCTGGGAAACGACTTTTATTTTAGTTGTGAAAAATCGCTGTTTACAGTAGTGCGCAACGTAACACACACAAAACATTGTAATTATGGGTGCATTTAAAATTAAGTTATAACATGCTTTCTTTAAAAAACGTCTAAAAAAGTTGGGACTTTGACCTTCAATATATAGGTATCTCCGTAACCATGTATGGTCCAAAAAATGATCACAACGACGGAAAAACCAATTGACTTTCGGCTTCGTTAAGCGTCTTTTTACACTCGTTATAATTGAACCTTCTTAATTAAGGTGGCATGCCACTTCGGTTAATCAGAAGCCACTAGAGTAGGTACTAGAGAAGTAGGTACGTTACTCATCACAGTCTTCACATAAGGAGAAATATATAGCCGTATTAATACTGGCAATATTTTAAAGAAAATTATAGTCATTCGAGACATGTATATCACTGAAATATATCAGAATTATAAAGCTTCACAGTACGTGTCATTTCATCAAAACCAGCTATTTATCGCTTGAGAGCGAGCGGTGCCAACTGCGCTTTAGTTACGAAGCTATATGCTGCTATAATGTGCTGGTTTAATAGCTTTTATTATAAGATGTTGAAGACCTAGTAGGATCCATTGGTTCTCCTGTTTACCGCCAAGAGGCCATTCTAAGCAGTTATTAAGATTTTTCATAGATGTTGCCCTATTGCTATTCTTTGCTATTGTGAGTTATTTTCGTCCGTGGATTCGTTAGCATACGATGCGGTAGAAACGCAGTTCAACTACTTCTTTTAGATATTTATAATCGCTATATTTGATATCATTGAAATGTTAGATTTTGTTGAAATGACTTCATTCAAGCCGAATTTCGAGTTAAGTAGTGTGTAATTACAGATTAGATTAGCCAGAAAGAACCCTTTAAAACAGTAATAAATCACGCCAGATAGAATCAGTTAAATAGTCGATTAATTATCTTGTCTATCTTCATGGCTCTAGATTAAAAAACTATAAAAAATGTAGTAACAAACTCTGTCTTAATCAGCGAAGTGTACGTAAACAAATGAGTAAGATTAATACAAGCATCACTTTGATATCAATACTTGTCTATCAACAAAAGGTTAGTTCAGACGGCGAGCGACGCGTCTTGATACCTCGCGACGCGGCGCGACAGCTGCGCGACTAAAAATACTCGCCGGACGCACGATTCCGCGTTTTTCACTGTCAGTGCGCGCATCAATTTCTGTCAGCATTTGTTAGCCAATGACAGATGTTTTACGCCTCCAACAATCGCGCAATTTTTGATGTGCATCTACTTAACCCTTCTGTTACCTACGATATGGTTTATTTTGGTCTGGCATGTGTTTTGTAGTAATGTTGTCGTGGGATAGAACAGGACGCCTTGTAGTTGTCAGTCGGGTAATGACAAGTGTGTAAGGACGTATTTATGTAAACCCTTTGAGAGACTGTTTTAGAATTTAGAAGTGGTTGGTATGCATGCCTAGCTTATTAGTGGGAGTTGTTTAAATATCGTCGTAATGAGTTAGATAAATGAGTGACGGCTCTTGGGCAATGATTGGCTGGTATTAGCCCGGGATTCCACGAAGTGTGAGTCTATTCACGCTTTAATTAAATAATTGAGGAACGGTTTTAGAATCAGCTCATGTCATCACGTCCACACAATCGGTTTGACGATAAACTTAAATAACTAGGTGAGTACATACTGAAGAAATGCGGTGCCAAAGTGACTTGTTATCAATAGAACAAATGACAGCACATTAAAAGCATCTAAATGATTCATACATAGATATACGTATCAACTTCTGTACCGCACCGCGATGAAAAAATTTTTTAAGCTATACATACTTCGATTAATACTTACAACTGCCTTCATTCATTCATCGCCAGCGCACAATTTCTCCAGGATTTCATAGAATGCTGTCGCTATAACTGAAATCGGCTTGACGACCTATTGTTTGCTTGGCATCTTCACCTATTTCCAGGCTGCTTTGCTAATCTGCAAGCCGATCTTTAACCTGAGACACCGAGCAAAACTAATTGGCTAACCCTATTAATATCCTCATACTCCGGCGTAACAACCTACATAATACCTAATACTAATCCGCATAGCTCAATAAATCAGTCGTTTCATAGCTCACATAGTTCGGAGCACTGGATCACTCACAGAGTGCCAGTGTCGAGGCACCGACAACTGATATATCACGCGATTAGCGACGTTTTCATGCGTACGCGCACCGAGCTAGATGGTGGAAGGGGGATAAAGGAGATCATAAGTTATCTAACTAATAGCTTCCTGAAACTGCAAAATGCAATGAATTCATACTACTTTTAGGACAGAATCGCATTGATTTCGTCAATTAAAAAGTTTCTAAAGTAGTAGTAGCCTATTTGCACCTAAAAAGCCTATAGGCTTGCTTTCGTTAGGTTAGGTCCAAGAGAAGAAACTTCTCACAAAAGTTGCTGTATCAAGGAGAACCGCATTCTGCATAAATCAGTAAGACCCAAAAAACCCAAATTAGGATATCCATTTGTCTAACCGTATGTCGTTATTTCACAAAAGCCAGTCTAAAGATATTCTCGCGATATGCTGAGTGGAAACACGCTTCTTCGGACTTCTGAAGACCTAAAACCAAGTCTCTATCATCTAGATTACAATGTCACCCTGCAATTATGACGAGAGGTATCATCGTAGTGCTATTTCGGTTGTTGCTTATTTCGAGATGCGGTTTGCGTTGATAACTCAATCACTTGCAACCTTTGTTTATGACAGCTTGAATTTAAAGAGGTGACGAACTAAATAGCGTGCAGTTATTACGAAAGAGATCGGGATGGAGGGCAGTTTCATTTGATCCAAGTTTTTGGAGATAAAGAAAAGCAATTCAAGTAAGGTTTGTTGTTTACTAAGACCGAAGAACGAGGAGCACTGGAAAAACTTTTCATTAAATTAACAAATTCAATCCAGTTTTCATTATTTCGAAATAATTACGACCTAACCATTTCCATGATTAATAATAACGTGTTATGCGTCCAGTCATCAGATAATGACAAAAACACAATCTACACAGTGTTGGCACAAAAACTGGAAAGTGACAAGTGAGCTATTGAGCGAGATATGACAACTGTGACACTGAATACATAGGTGCAGAAGGCTAGCTCCGTACAACGAGCACAAATGGGTGCATGCACACATAGCTGCCTACGTAAGTATCCCGATCTCGGTCGAATGCCACTCGCGACTAGTCGCGAGTGCACTTGCACTGACTGTACGTGGAGCGTATGCGTGCGTTTACGATCGTTTTAAGGAGCCAACCTTCTGTACTGCTCTTATTTTGTGACTTTACGTATAAATAGATATGTAGATGTCACAGATTCTCTTTTGATTATTAGTCTGTGAATAATGGAGCCACACGGTTTGTGAAGAAAGTGCGTCAATCCACTTTAATTTAAATTACTTAATGTCATCTGTTTTGACACTCACATAGCTGATTATTTTCTAAGGTTGGTAAATAAAAGATTTTGAGACATCCTACAGTTTTCATTTCAACATTAAAAAGTTTTATCTTAGTGCAAAGTTTACTGGAAACTTGCCTACTTGTTGTTGTTTTTTTGCGCAACATCGTTTTTTCGAATAAGTACATATGTTTTATTGCTATGTTGACTCAAATGTTAATCCTGAATTCAGCAGGAAGGGTAAGTTTGTTTTGTTAAATGGCGTTTGATTTGCCGGCTTTGATAGATGGGGATTAGTCGCATTAATTTCGTTTGGGTTGATTCTCTGGGTTTCAGAAATAATGACCCATCAAATAAAACTAAAAAGGAGGGACCAGAATCGATTGATTTATAAACATCATTTATTTCAAATCGATTTAAAGGAGGTTCTTATCAGACTCATTTATTTTGTTTTTATCGATTTAAAAAAGGGGTGTTTCTCAACCGTCCCTGAGAATATATTATTATTTTTACCCTTTACAAACGGAGGAAGTCATCGATTGGACTTTTAAACTTTATTTGTAGAAAACAATCAGATAAACAACTGTTTATGTAGCATCGGAAGGACCAACTGTGAGAACTGTGGGTTGTAAATTTTGGTCTTTCCGATTTTTTTGGTACCTGTTAAGATATAAAGAAAACACTGCAACATAAACATGTGAAAAGGAAAGTGCCGCAGTTGCCCCAAAATACCACGAATTTTCTATGAGAGAATGACAAAATTCGTGACACTGAAGACATCAATTAAGTTCATGCTCATGCACAAGCTATGCAATAGTCTTCAAACCACACACACACGGCAAGACACACCCAAAAGACAAGTCACAAAAGGCTTTAAAAGAACTCGGAAGACCAAAGTCCATCACCTGTCGAAATGATTTACATGACTGGAAATCCTATAATATGACTTATTATTCTAATGTTGCCCGCGAGCTTCATACAAATAAGGAATCTGTTAATCCTATATTATAAAAAATATACTTAATGACTCAAATCACAGTCTAATCACGCAGAGCTATTTATCATGAGGATCGAAAATGAATAAGTAATAGTTTTTTTGGTTTGTAAGACACTGACATTTCCTTTGCCGTGAGAAACAAAACACACAAAATAATACCTCAAAGAAATATCAATGAGCATCGGAAACTGAAAGTAAAGTGTAAAATTAAATTAAATTAATATTCATTTATTTCGGACAACAGTGATCCATAATGTGTTGATATTACAAAACAACTTATATTCTAGTGTTAGTAGTACTGATTTAAAATATTTAAATAATAAACCCTCACACAAGAAAACATGTTTCCTACCTGAGCAACCTCATAAGTGTGTGTATGAAGTGGAAACATCAACCATTATCAGCTCAAAATATCCATAGCAGGATAAGTTAAGGAGCCAAAATAACAAAAATCGCTAGCTACACTCGTGACAATCTAAGAAGTCCGTTTTGACGTTTCGTTCTCGTACATGTTATAAAACGTTAAGCCTTGATAATTAGTTTTAAACAATGTGAGATAAGTCGTCGATTACAAACTCTCTAAGTATGTTCAATCGATATGTCTCGAGAATCAGTTTATAAAAAACTATTTTTTTTTTCATCTCTACCCAAAGCATTTTGTAGCTGTCAAAACGGACTTCTTAGATTGTCGCGAGTCTAGATTTGTAAACACTACGGTAATACAAGCTGTACAGTCTATCCTAAACCGTGATCGCCTGCTTGCGTTATATGAGCATGGTACAGCCTCTTTTGTCTAAAACTTTTAGTTAAAATCTACGTCACTTAATAAAAGACTAACAGCGCCTTTTAGGCCCGGGACCTTTCAATAAAAACCAGTATTCCTATAAAAAAATCACAGCCTAGCGATCAATCTTGTAAATCAACGTTTCGCTATAGATCATGGCTAATCCAATTTGTAAAAAAATCTTCAAAAGTAACAATAAATTCAATTTAAGCTCACGGAAATTTAATATCATAATTCGTTATGAATTTAAAATCAAGAGGAAGTAAATTAAAACCATCAGCCTCTTAGTAGACAGATGTTCACGTTTAAGTTATGGTCGGCATGAAAAGTTAATTCAATCCCTGCATCCTTTTTTAGAAACACCTTAAGGGGGACGCGCTAAGGTAGCCCGCGAAATACAAATTTTCTTAGGTTTTTTTGCAATTTTCAGGTCAGAGTCAGGTTGTAAAAAAAAAAAAAGTAATGTTGTTGTGTATGTTGATGAAAATATGATTCACGACCGTAATACGTATCGATTTACAGTATAATCCTCAAATGTCACGATTTCATAAAATAGTCATTCAATAGAATCGTATGAACTTAGAGAGTTGTATTGCTGATTCTAATGTTTATAATTCTGTAAATATATTTGATACGGTCGCGAATTATATTTTAATCAACATACGACCTGATACTGACCTATAAATTGCAAAAAACGTAAGAAATTATGAATTTGGGGGCTACCCTGAAGCTTTCGCCTTCACACTAAGTCACTAATCTTTCAACACAGACCAGAACCTAGGCCTAGATTCCTATTGGTTAATGGACGGGAGGGAATTGTAGTTGTTTAGTATGATATAATCGAAGTGAGATTGTATCGACATCGCAGCGAAATCTACACTAGATATTAACAATGGATTAAATGTTAAAACGACGCGCAATTTGTTAAAGTTAAATACAAAATTAGGACATAATATTATAAGCCTTTGGAGATACAGCCTAATAAGGCCACCTGTCAGGGCTATAGATGCAGTCAAGCTACTTTTATATATACGTAGGTAGTGTAGGTAGATAGTGTACTTTGGTAGTGCAAATTCTTTATTGATCGTATTATTTTCGAAAAGGCCAAACATAAATACACCTACTCTCTATTAAAAGGTAGTTTAAAAAAATGTAGTACCTACAAGAATTATAGAGTGCAAGAATTATAGCCTACAGATTAATTAAGTGATTTAGGTACAAATATCATATGAGAGCAGAAAATGATTTCGAATCCGCCATTTGTAATCGAAAATGAATAGAACTAACCCCGGTGATCGTACCTACTTAATTACCCGAACTGATGATGGCAGAATATGAGGTCTCATAATTATGCAAGCTTTTCCTCAAATCAGTCACGGTCCCAAATCCGTTAATTTGTTAGTACCGTTAAAAATAGTACGTACTTCGGTACCTTAAAATGTTCTCAACAGCACCAAAAACAATGTGGCGTTAGTAATTAAAGCAATTACAATTCCCTACGCAATAATATCAATCAAAATCATTAGGAAAATTACAATTTTCAAAGCAATTTAAAATGCCATGGTTCCCAACGAATCGGTTTATAAATTAATAGTCGGCGATCATTCAATCGATTAGTTCTACTAAATGAAATAGGTACGGAGTTTAAACAATGCCTACAATAATAATTATTATAACTGTGATTATTACAAAAGCATCTGTTACTTCACGCTAGTAATCCTTTATGGGATGAGCAGACTTCTAAAGAAGCGTTGGTATTTTGAAGTACAGTGTGACAGCTTTTAGACCTCCAACGTTGTAAAAGAAAGAAAGTCAGAAAAGAGGAAATGAAAATAAAAATCTTATCACACAAACTATAAATAAAACGTGTCACCACAAACTACAGATTTATAATAAGCCCAATCACGAATCATTCATATTTATGTGTGATACGAAAATATTAAATTCTTTTAGAATAATTGTAAGGTGGTGCACACACTGAGCGAGTGACTTAGTGAAGCGACACGCGTCTAGAAAATATTACTTTGGTAAGTTTTTAAGAGACAGATACAATTTTAAGGATTCGGATTTATCTTTGGTTTGGATTCTATTTATTTCCTTCTCGGAAAAGAAAAATAGGATCCAATTAAAATCAATTAATTGGCGCGGTTCTTCAGCATGCAGCCGTTCCACAGTGAAAAGCAATTTTAGCTCCATTCCGGATCTATACAGTATTGCCTACTTATCAAGAGAAAAATGGACTTCTAAGCATAAGCACCTAATTTCCAAATATGAACTATGTTCTCACACTTGTAAAACACAAGCAGAACAAAAACCGCGTCACATCGCGCGTCCCCAGTGCGACGACGGCCTTACGCGCTCCAGTCCGCATTTAGACGGCGGTTATAAATTTTAAATATTACGATAGGGCATTAAGATTTGAATAAACATGTCGCGTTGTCGCCGCTCGTGACGTTGCGCGGCACACATTATTGTCGCTTCACGCGTCGTGTGAAGTTGTCACAACTTACGCGATAGATGAAAACCGCGTCATATTTTGTTCCTCTCTTTGACTGAAAACTGTGAGGTATGAATGAATATAATTGTTGGCTAAATGTGGAGTGTTATGTGCTGGTGGTGACGAAAATGTGACTAATGGAATGGGTTAAGGAAATGGTCGTAAACTCGCATCTTAGGGACTCTTGTTCGTATCTCGTCATCATTCAGCCTTAAGCAGTTGTAATTATACTGGAAATAGTTGCATAAGTGTAGCCCCACATGGGACAAGCATCATATCGCATTCCCACACTACATCATACACAGTCATCGGATACGGCTAATATGGCCGGTTTATTGCCACTTCAGTATATATTTTTGAGCTACTGTTGCACGAAATGCCTTTAAATCTCCAGACCTCATTGAAGGCAACTAAAGACAACACCGATGCACTCATACTGCAATCACCGATCCACTTACAACTGACCAAAAGTACCGCCATCCACCGCTGGACATCTAAGCCCATTGTCTGCCTAAAAATAAAGGCATATACATACAAAAAAATTGGCCCGTAGGTGCATCACGAAATATTTTAATACAGTGGACGGCGACGCGTATATCTTAGTATCGCGGGAAGACAAAAGCGGGGATCTCGTGCTATACCACGTCGGAGATTTATTCCGACGATATCATTGAATGTGGACGCGCGTGTGTGCGAATGCGCCCGTGTGAACTGCGCTCGTGGCGCGCAGGGCAGGGCTGGCAAAAGCGGGTTTGGGGAATTAATTAGTGGCAAAAACTACAGAGAGATTAGAAATGGTTGATGTTGTTCTATGTATTAAAGTAATGTCTTGATTACATCCGAGTACAGTAGCGAGACAGTGCCCAGAGACAAGTGAGCGAGTGCCGGCTACTAAGAAAAAGGAGATTCGCGTCCGTCTGACTATGCAGTTGAAGTCATAGAGAAGTAAATCTATTCACAGTCTGGTGATTCAATAGTTTTCTGACCATGTGACATAAGCTTTGAAAGGCTACTTAACCAAATAATAACAATAGGGGTGGTTTAAGTCAATTAACGTACGATTATTTACAAGATAGGTCCAGGTTTGTACCATATTTGACATAGTTACGTTGCTTTAACCTTCATTTTCAGCACTACATACCTAGTCAACACGCACATTCAACGCAAGTGAAGCACGTAACGTTAATATCAAGGACTCAAGGCCACAATCCTAATGTCCCTTACGACCAACAAAGTAACTCATAACCCTCGGTTGAGTACCTGAAAGTGTTCGAGATTACAAGCGTTTGGTAAGAGAATTGATGTAAGTACCTACTTTTAATTTTTATTAACTAAGTAATCTCCAATGTGTTATTGTTATAGAGACTAGTCACAGAAAACAGACAACGATGAAGAAGTAAAAAAAAAAATTGTCATCTATCTGTCTCGTCCGCTTAAAGCTCAGCGAGCAGATACAACAGTTCACTAAATGTAGGCTTTTAAAGAAATAAACCGCACGAACATAAATCACTGCATCAGGAGCGCGCCCGCCAACCCTATAATCATGACGAAAGTAAGCGATAGTGCACACAAGCGAGACTCGCGACCGCGACCACAAATCGCGAGCGACAGCCAACAGGTAGCAGGTCGCACGCATTGTTTCCTGGAACCAAAACTACGAGACGCTATCGAAACGATTGATATACGATCAGACTCCGGAATGTTTTAGTAAAATGCACCAGCTTTCCGTTTTAACCTCTGAATATCTAATAGGGACCCGATTTAGAATAATTTATGGACGACGACTGAGACAAAAACAGAACACTATGGGGCCGGCACGGGTCAGATTGGCCGTCCGAGTGTCTGCCGATTTCGTAAGAATCCTTCGCGAGACCATTTATCTGTCAGCCGCGGCTGCGCAACTATGACGTATCTGCGTTTTGTAAGTGAACGCAAGTTTATCGGCAACCTGTCCAGAGAATCGACGAGAAATGGGCTCAGTTGAGCGCATTAACAACGGCTTACCCATACAAAATCATAATAGCCGGTAAGGAAACTACGATTGAGAGCGATCATTAATTACGGGTGCCTAACAAGCGGCGAACGGGGAAAGGCGACGTCGACAATTTATCCGCGAGATCGACTCGTTACTTAGATCGGTTGGGGCGCGCGACGATAGATGGCGTGCTGCGGCGCGGGCGCATATCAGATGCACGACCGGCGCGAGCGACGCGGTATCGACCGATTTACGGACAGTGTGATCATATTAGAGCCTCTCGGGCTATCTAACGAGCGTTTAGAATATGAGTGTGCGTGATAAACACCCACAGTCTTGTAGATAGCCTTCTGCGGTAATGGGAAGACGATTTATGATTTTGTTCGATTAAATTCGATTTGCAATCCTGCTCCCTAAATTGGCAGTTAAGTTTGATGTATAACCTACTAATCTTTATTGTCAATCAGTTCCTAACGGGGCAGTCGATAGACGCTATAAATAACAAAGTAGTACGTCACTATATTTTACTGATCAGAAAGCGATTTTAGCTCGAGCAATTCCCGTAGGCACCACTGCATAGATAACTAGTCCTAGCTTATAAAAAGTCGCACACCATAAACTACCCTAACACTAGAAAACAAAATAAAAGCGGCCTCACACGCACCACGTCGCGACTCGACGCGACACGCGCGATCGCGTTGTCGCGCGTTGTCGCCTTAATTAGCCGGCTACCCGAGATGGAATTCATTAGACTCGCTAATTAAATAAAAGGACATGATTTTCCGGTTAAGGTACGAAAGTGAACGTAGGTGCACTCCAAACATGATTAATTAAGAAAAGCGAATAGGCTTAAATAGTAAGTAATGTCTGTTCTAATTAAACGTAAATCGCGTGCGGTTCCTTGTCGATGCTGTATCTGGGCTGGTATCGTAACTGATACCCTTTTTTGTTGTTGGTTACCCATTGTTCGGTATCACTTTGTTTTATAGAACAGAGTGCTAAAGTTTTTCATGTGTCGGCTATGCGTGTAACGTAAAATTTTAATGAAACTGAAAGTTGCGTGAATCTCTAGCCACAAAAAAGGTTAAACAATTTTTTTAAGTGTATTAATCATTGCTAATCTTATACGTGTACCTAATCACGATTAGATATTTATACTTACAAAGAAACGGAGTACCTCACGATAATTGTACATATTATACTTCTTTAAGTTAGGTTGACTGGTACCAATAAAGTGATATCATTAATTAATCCACCTGATGTTCATGATTTAAATAATTTAAAACCACTTCTAAACCATAGCTTTAAAATAAATCCACCACCTAAATACAGACCTACATATTAAAATTTGACGATCGATAAACGATACAAATTATCAATTCCTCTATAAGTAAACTATACCAGTAGTAAATGTTTAGTATGATATTATTTATATCAAAACGTATTTAAATCCACCAGTCAGCTATAAATTGTATGATAAGTGTAGTTTCCTCAGAATGACGACTGAGCGTACCTGTCGCCTTGTTATGAACTACTGCTGCAGTGAAACATCGAGTGCCAAATGTTTGTCGGAATGTCTACAATATTATATAACTGCTAGTTGTTAAATGTAGTGTAAAATCTTAGGTTTAAAATGTAGGTTGGATCGGAGTTACATTCTTATCTTTTATGGGCATCAATTTAGAATACACGTCACGTATGAATATATCCCGGTTACTGATAGGAATTAGGAAATTCAATAAAATCAGTACATGCAAGCTATTGTTGATGTGACTTGTGTTTGCATCATCCAACTGTACAATATTGGGATGAGCCCTCCCTTCATGAGTTCCAGTTACGTCAGTCTGTTACAAAATCAAAATAAAAATAAATTATAATATGCTTAGTATTCCTAAGACACTGTTTACGGCAGTATTTATAGAATTTCCTTTTCTAGAACTCCAGGTAAAATAACATACCGATTTTTCTTTTAATTCACATCAGAAGATATCGCTGGTGCATCTATCACCGACAAAGACGTCCACTCGGGTTCGTTCCCAAGCGATGATTGATGGCAGACCTGATAGATAGCTTGCATGATGCACAGCGTCTCGAGAAAATTGCACCCATTCGACACTTACCTGCAAAGGATACACAATATTTATTACGATATTCCGTATAAGGTAATAATGGGTCACGGGGATTATATTGCGGAAAAATGGGTTATGTAATTTCATTTTGCAACGAGCTTTTAGTTGCTTTAATAGCGCTTGTTTTTAATTTGCAATTAAAAGAACATTAAAACTTTAGTACCTAATTGCATTTCGATTGTAATGTCGTAAGTATGTGCTTAAAACTGGTATTTCCAAAGGGTAGGCTTATCATTTTACAGTATTGCCTTTGCCTCAAGAATCACGTGCAATCAATCACTCATAAAAAATAAATCAAAACCGACACACGAACCTTACCAACCACATTCAAAAACCCGCACGAATAACGCATAAATCCGTATAATAAATTTCAAAATGCTATGATAATTACATGCCTGTTCGCTTTCCCTTATGAATAAGTAAGCCATGTCACGGCGCGTGACACGTGTCGCGCGTCACGCGTCACGATCGACGCGTCACGCGGTGTGACGTCGCGTCGTGTCGCGCGGCTGACGTGACGCGCGATCGTGTGTGACGGGGCTTAGAAAATATCGCGTATTAACATAATTCTATTGATATTTACGCTGGATTATGTTTTTAGGAATTAACAAGTGTGATTTTTTTGGGGTTTTGGGTGTCAATGAGCATAATCCCAAGCCCTCTGGCTATTAATTTAATCCTTCGACCTTTTGGAGATCCATGTTTAGGTGTTTACGACTGTAGGTTACACAAGTTTTCCTCAGATATTCACATCATTAAGATCTAGATAAAGGAAACTAGCTACAACTACAATTTGGCTAAATGCCTTGCTTTGTTTCCGGCATAATCATTTGTAAAAGACTTGGAAATCATGATGTCGTGGTATTGAATCGTGATGTTGTATCCTGCACCGGCCGACGTCCTCACGTCAACGCTGGTTGTCTCTGAAAACCAGTGCTGAGGCTCTGCCTCGTTTAGGGTCGCAGCATTATGCTGAGCGATGGCCGTTTTGCGTGGATGTGCCGCATATTTTTAACCCAACTTTTTATTTTTGTATTTTTACAGTTCTTTCTTTGCATCATGTTTACCGCAAATAAACTTATTTTCTTTAATTTTTTTTCCTTTTAATGTCCCACTTCACTTCACTCTCTACATTGGTGCAGTTCTCTGCCTCTACTGCTTAAGATCTAAGTAAATGGTTGTTCTCAGGTTGTTTCTGACCTGCGAGAAATATTGTACAAGTCAGGTACTAATCATGCCGCATATTTTCTAAGAGGACACTGGGGTAAAAAGCATACCTGCCTCAGAAAACAAGAATATCAATCATTTCTTAGTAGAAATATTATTGTAATATTTACTTAAATGAAAATGTATATGAGAAAAAATTAAAGACATAATTAAGAAGCTTCTGTAATGTCGACCTATTTAATTAATATTGATATGGTAATTAACTTTTCGCAATTTCCATCACTGTACGATGGGTCCATATTCCCTAATCCTCAATCACCATTAGAATTCCGCCAATATCTCATTCAACTTGGTAGACGAGAAAGTTCCTTAAACATTTTTCAAAACAGAACAATAACCGTATCTCAGATCGGTAAAAAGCGACAATATTATATTTTCAATTAATGCAAACTGCATTTGAGGAACTCCCCCCTCTCAACTGTGGAAGCCTCCCCCCTAACTCGCGCCAACTCTCATAAAGACGTAGCTTAAAATTTTATTCTGTGCAGGGTTACCTCACTTGCCACAACAGCGATGGCGGAAGATACATATACCACCTTTCAGGAGAGTATCTGTACAAAAAGTTTTTTTTTTCTTTAATTTAAAACAAAAAGAATCGCCCCCTTTTACATGAGACTGACACATAACTGACGAAATGTGGGTGTACTATGGGTACACCTCTGCCTAACTGTTCGGGGCATACTGTCGGGATGTTATGTTTGCATCTTCGACATTCATTTATTTTTTCACATATTTACGTGTCGAATGCGCGTATTTTTGTACTAATAATTACACGCGCTTGAGTAATATTGCTTCATGCATATTTATGTGACTTCCTATTGTTTTTATCATAATAAAAATTATAAAAGTAGAGTAGTGTAGTTATTATTATATATAATTAGATATATATATATTATATTCATAATTTTATTAGGTATATTTATATCCCTAAATTTAAATTGTTATGTTTTATTCCACAATTTTTGTTATTGCACCTACCACTGTTTGGTTCTGCATCACCCAAAGGTTGACTGGTAGAAAATGCCTATGGCTTTAAGTCCGCCTCTGTACATTTGTTTGCTTTAAGTATTAAAGAAATAAATAAATATCACAGAAAGCAAATATCCGACAAACAAAAAGCTTATACTGTATGTTGTATAGTACAAAAGTTATTTGAAAACTAGCAGCCCTAGCTTCGTGCCCTATGTGGGAGCAGAGTTTATGCTCTTGTGCAAGTCTGTATGTCTGTAGTTTCATTTGGTTATCGTATTTGTGCTATCTGATTAATTCAGTAGTTTTGTAAACTTTTTGCTGCATAGTGTTTTTATGTAAATAAATGCAACTTTGTAATGAGATTGGATGAAACTTTGCGAATGATGGACAAGTCACAAAAGCATAATTGTATGAAATTGTCTTTTAGCATTTTCTGAGATTTCCTTACCATACAACCGTTTGGGATATAGTGATACGTGCACCTACTCAAAAACCTTCATCAAATAAAAAATATTAAATGATAAATCGATGCCAACTAATGGTAATCAAAATTGTTAACAAATTGGTTCAATATTTTGCATTCCATTCTCGGCGAGTGTTTCACCGCATTTTAATAAGTCATCGACCCAATGACCGACATGGCAAAGACTTGAAAACTTACTACCATTTTAAATAAAAGGGTGGTTACAGAAACAATTAAAAAAAATTACGGACAGAAAGAAAGAAAATACATTTATTCACCACAGACTAAAACGTTCACAGACAGGTTCGTATGTACTGCAACCAACAGTTATCTCTTATATAAAAAAAACATGTAAATGAGTATTTATTCATATTTTTGTATTTTCCACTCACTTAACAACCAAGACCCTTCAAAAACCATACTAGTGCCACATAAGGGTGTTTAAAGAATCAACAATAAATAAACCAATACTTCATTATTATTGAAGGTGCTTAACAAAAAAAAGCTTGGTGCTTATTGTTCGAGGAAAGTTAATGAATAGTTAACGATTCTCGATAGACCTGTCATTAACTACTCCACTAGAGTTTTTAGCAGAAAAAACTATTTTTCATTCGTTTTTGTATTCTTTTTATGTTACATATTTGGTTGTGAGTGATGCAATATAGGTCATCTGAAATCATGTAATTAAGTGCGACAGGCCAATCACAGAATTCGGTAGAATGTACAATTAATGTCCCTTGATCCAAAGCCCTAAGATTTAACAACACCCAGAGCAAAAGAGGGGTTAGCTAGGGTATAGACCCTAAACCCTCAGCTCCACATGTCAGATCAATTAGTTCACTGAAACGTCACTAACAAAGCAAACCAAGTACACTTAACATCCGTAATTCAACCAACTAGATAACGAAGTCGCCAACCCTTTAACTGAACCACAAAAGAAAACAAACTTATATACACAACGTACCCGGGCCAAGTTGCCCGCACACACCCCTGGTTTATCTTTATTATTAGTCTGCCGAGCGAAATTATGACGACTGCAAAACTTCGTTGTTCTCTCTCTTTCTGTCTTCAGCTATATTGCTATGTTCCGTCTCGTTCTGGCACGAGCATGCAAGTCTTGCAGTGATTCCTTGTGACGACCGCCCTGGGACGGACGGACTGATGTTTATAAGACCTTAGAGAAGCGAGTTTGGTATTTAGTTTAGTCTTATCTCTGGTTTTATATGTCCTGAAGGGGTTGCCGGAATTCAGATTAAAAAAGAATCGGATTTTCGTTTGTGATTTTTACATTTTTTTCGTGTTTTAGTGGCGGGTGTTTGAGGTGAGGCTTTATTGATAAATGTATTTCTGTTTATAATTATCTACCTACGTGAATTGCGGGCGGAAGTTGGTAATATTTTCGTGGGCGATGTGACTGTGACACCTGTCATTTGATATTATTCCAATATAAACGTGTAATATTGCCATATTTAATAACAGCCAAAAATGGTAATAAGTTAATAACATGCTTGATTTATAGATTGAATATGTCCAGTTTCCAAACTCATAATGTCGGTATGTATGTGTCAATGCAGCACTAGGAGGTAGAATTGAATCACTCGATATTTATTTTTGCTTTTAGCGAATAACGTAATCTTCCTATCAATATTCGAATTTTGTTTTTATTTATTAATAAAATTAACAAACGAACACATTTCTAGTTGTTTCTTATGTAAGTAACTGCAACCTTTTTAATTTAAATAACACTAAAATGAATTACTAATCATAATCATAGCAATATTAATCATAATAGAAATCACGATATCAAACGTACAATAACACCAATTCTAATAGGTCTTTACCTATGAAATTGCCGTTTTGTATGAAAAAATTTAAACGAATTTTTTTCATGAATTTTTTATTTGTATTAATCGAAGTAATCACCCATGCAATCAATGCATCTTTGCCATCGCAGTGGCAGTTTATTGATGCCCTTCTTAAAGAAATCAGCTGGACGGGAGGCAACAAATTCTTCAAAGGCATTTTGTACTGCCTCTCGGGTATTGAATTTTTTTCCCGCCAAGAAGTTATCCAAATTCTGGAAAAAGTAGTAGTCTGTAGGCGCAAGGTCTGGTGAGTAGGGCGGATGACGGAGAGCTTCCGACCCCAGTTCTTGCAACTTGGAGACCGTCTGCTGTGCAGTATGAGGTCGCGCGTTGTCGTGCAGGAGCAGCGGAGACGAGCGATTGACCAATGCTGGTTGGAGATGCGCCAGCTTCTCCATCATTGTGTTCAGTTCTTCACAGTACACATCTGCAGTAATGCTCACCCCGTTTGGTAAGAAGCTGTGATGAATCACACCGGCGCTAGACCACCAAACAGTGACCATCACTTTTCTAGGGGTAAGTTTTCGTTTAGGGCATTGTTTAGGTGCTGAACCAGGATCCAACCAACTTGCTGAGCGCTTGCGGTTATCAAACAGAATCCATTTTTCATCGCAGGTAACAATGCGGTTCAAAATTCCTTCATTTGTGTGTCTGTTGAGCAGTGCAAGGCACGTCTCGACGCGTACTTCGCGCTGGCGATCATTGAGTTCGTGGGGCACCCATTTGTCAAGCTTTTTTACCTTGCCAATTTGACGCAAATGGACCAATATTGTTTTGACGCTAACGTCGAAAGCTGCTGCTAATTCAGCCGTAGATTGTGTATCATCAGCTTCCACAATCGCCTTTAATTCGTCATTGTCGACCAAAGTCTTCGGACGACCGCGAGGTTCATTTTTCAGGTCGAAATTTCCAGAACGGAAGCGAGCAAACCAATAACAGGTGGTGCGTTGGTTTGTAGTGTTAGCTCCGTAAACGTCGTTGATGTTGCGTGCCGCTTGTGCCGCGTTGCTGCCACGACGGTACTCATATTCCATAATTACTCGAATTTTAAACGTATCCATGATGACGAAAAAGATTGAAATGCGATGAAAATGTAACACTAATCAATAAAGAATTGACTACTTTTGGAAAAAAAAAACCATGTTTTTAAAATAAAATTAATTTGAAATTAGAATTCTTAGCCAAACAAAAATTATTTTGATTTGAAATGGCCAGTACTGCAGAACGGCAATTTCATAGGTAAAGACCTAATACAAACGACACATATTTATAATATCAATTCTTACAAACAATCTAAGGCCCTCGCCACACTTGACAAATCGCAGGCAGTTTGCCCACACACTCGCGATTATTCGCTGCGATCGCTCGCTTTATCAGACGCAGATTAAAATCCGTCCGACTGTCGTACGTGAGTAATAAGCCAATTTGCCATAGATATGAGTAATTGACATGTCGACCTCATATAAAATGCATTCGAGATTTCTTTAATAAAGTTCTGACGATTTTTAATTTTCTATTGATCATAGTTTTTATAGCGTGATTTGTCATTGCAAATTGAGTGTCCGTTTAGATATATTACTTACTTCTTTTTCTTGTTCACTTCACGGCATTTACAAATAGCATAAAAAAGGTCGCTTTTCATGTCTGTCAATGTGACTGCTTAGATCTTCTAAACTACACAATGGGTTTTGATGCGATTCACACCAGCAATTCGAGCATTTATAGTGAAAGATTAATTATGTGTAGAAAAAGGTTTATAGGTAAAACATTAATTTTTAACTAGATATAGCAAAGGAATCTCGATGATTTGACATATCGCCTTTGCAGCCTTGCGAAGCAGCGGCGGGTTGTTAGTAAAATATGATTTAAAAATCTCATGCCATAGACTAAATAAACCTGAAGAAGAAGCCAGATTGTTAAAAACCTACAACTGTTTAGTACACGCGATGTCTATACTATCATAATTCTGGAAATTAATTAATTTGTTGACAGTGTAATGATATCTATGGCTAACATTAATTTCTGTCTCATTGTGATGATGACGTGGCCAGTTAACCGTGCAATTGGTATGAGATCCACGGGGGTGGATCGATGAATTGTTATTGTTTAGGTCTTAAATATGTTTAAGATTTTCTAAGAAACATGAAGAGGTATTGGGTAGTTAATTAATTAACGAACGAAGACCAGGAGCGCAAAAAATTACCTATAATAGTTAAAACTGCAACTCCATGCAAGGTGACGATGTCTAATCATCGAGAGATGTCATCAAAATGTACTTAATTGACAGATATCAAACGGTCACTCGTATGACGTTTCTAAAATGTCACTCTCTAACATTTCACTGACATTTCTTTTTGACGACCGGAAACTATCACCTTTTTAAAAGGCTAATCACATTGAAGACAGAATCATTCAGCCAACCCCTTAATTATTATCCAAATAATATCAGCTGTTATTAAGGTAACATTACACTGTGTATAATGGCGCGTACACACAGCGCGTTTGACCGGCGACCGGCGCGGACACCAGTGATTTGTGGTTACTTGCAAAAGCGGCGACCTCTGGCGGTGACGTGCCAATTGTCTCCGTCTTGGAAAGCGGTGTAAGTTGGGAGCGGTCAGCGGGGACGACAGAGGTCACTTACAACAGTATAGAGCTAACACTAAAATACATAATATTATGTACAAGTATATTAGAAAAAGGGTTTAGGTTGTGGGTTGCTGAAATCTGTTTATTAGGATTATAAAGAAGCGTTTCAACGAAAGCTTTATTAAAATTTTTGAGCTTTAATCAGCGTTAGGTTACACAAATAATATGACACAGGGTGGAATTAGTTTTTGTTAAGATACTGCAGAATCTGTACTGATAATAATCTCTGTCTGTTACATTTTCACGCCTAAACCACTGAACCGATCGTTATAAAATTTGACATTAAGGTAGCCTGGAACCTGGAGAAGGAGATAACTAATTCTCATTCTGGATGTTTTTATTAGAATATAATAAAATAAACGCAGACGAAATCGCGGGCAACAGGTAGTATTTTATCAAACACGACTGGCAGACAGTAAAAATGACTTCGTTAATAAATCTTTCACAATGTTTTTCTTTAAATAGATACTGTGTATTGAACGTGAGATTGAAAACAAGGTAGAAGAACCTGACAGCTAAGCAGGCTCATGATATCGCTAATGTTTTATAACTTGCACCACACTCTTTTCTGTCAGCCACAGCGGCTTGTGTAAACGCTCCTTGATACCATGAGGCCTTACTGCTCCGTGAACCAACAGACGTATAAATCAATTTATATCATCATTTATTACATATATTATTATTATATTACAGTGAAAATGTGACTAGAAGACTGCAGATCGTAAGAAATACTTTCTAACAACGTCGGACTGAAAGACCAGAGTTTGTTTATAAAAGATGGAAAGACCGTCGTATAGAATGTATTGAAATGATCAGAAATATTATGGAAAAATTACAGCTATTACTTACTAGGCATACTATAAATACCAGGAATAATCATAAATGGATGCTAGATAAGCTGCGTTGACTATTAAACACTTTAATTCGGGTTTGGCGTGGAGGACCAAAAAGAAGAGTAGACAATTTTAGGAACCAACTACCTACATAATGTAATGTGTGTTTCAATTTTTCTCAATAGCCTGACCAATCATCTAATGGACCTTCTTTCTCCTAAACTGTACCTAGCTAAGGTCAGATTGATTGAAGAAGTAAAATATTTTACCACCATGATTAAAATTCTCAAACACGAACACTTAGCTTTACTTAGAAGTAAAGTTCAACGACCTCATCGAAAGTGAGAATGTTTGATCCTGAAACTAAACTTTAGTTCGGACCTGAAACAATGAGCTCGTAAAACAAGTGAAAGCTTACTGCGTTGCTTGTAGTAGATTTAAACCTTTGTTAGTTAGTACTGTTATCTAACCATTGATCGGTAGGAGTAAGGAGTTATTAAAGTTGTTAAAACCTAGATTTCGGTCGGCAATTTCCCTACTACGAATAAAAAATCCTATACCTATACTTTCAAATAATACAATTATACTAAATAGATTATAGGATCTGAGGTAGTTACATGTGGAACATCAATGTTATAATGTCGCACTTTGTTACTTGTTATACTTTCTTTAAATAGGTACATTATGCAAACATTTCAGAATTGGCGCGCGGACATGGATATGCGTAACAGTAGAAACTTCAGAATTGGAGTCTATTATATCAATCAATTATATCGTCATACTGGCTAAATAGCAGCATGAGTTGTAGCAGATGCTGGACGGCTTAGTTGATTCTTCTCTACGCATTGGTCTCCGGATAAACATGGACCAAACGCAGGCTGTGTTCAAACGTAAGGTAGGACGCCCTCAGGCTAGGTGGAGCGACGATCTACGCAGGGTAATTGGATAAGAGTTGCTGAGCATCGAGCTGATTGGCGTGCAATTGGAGAGGCCTATGTCCAGCAGTGGACAGCTGCAGGCTGTTGATGATATTAATAACCCCAATACCACGATCCGATATAGTTTCCTATCCCCTTTTTAATAAATGAACACATTAATACATTTTATTCATTGACATTCACTCCAAAAAGTTAAAATCAATTTAAACTGAAACACTCACAAATAAATCGCATCACAGTCGTCATATTTTCCGATACATCCACTTAATACAGTCTAGATTGCTCGTCGACAAGTTAATGCACCTGTCAGAGGCCTCTGCGGGACGGCAATGTGTACCGTCTAATTAGGGCATGAGAATTCTCATTAGGACTCACGGTGAGTAGGATTATTTATTACAGAGATGTCTTGTCCTTTGAAGTGTAACGTCAGGTATTGACGTTTCGTGGTCCTAAGCTACTAATGATGTTCCATTTCTTTATATGATCCCTTGGGATGGCATGTCACCTCTCAGGGTAAGGGTAACACAAAATTAACTTTATTTGAAAAATAAACTGTATTCCTTGGATGCCAAATGGGACTAAGAATGTTAAGAAGAAGAAAAATGTAAGTATTTCTATATGTATACCGGTAATTTTAAAGGATTCATCAATTCAGCTTCTTAATCACCTTCTTCTTGTCGCTAAAGATATATACACTAAGCCACTTTATAAACTATCCTAATGATAATTATCAAGAAATTCAGTTCGTAGTTAACAAGATTATAAAAGCCAGTTTTATAAGCTATATAAGATTATATAAGCCTCAATCATAAAATCACATTACCAAGACCCTTGCGCAACATGAATTTGAACCTACAACCATATCGACAACCAGCTATCAACTTAACGATAATTTATAATTTTCACAATAAATACGGGTAGTTACATCAAACAATGACGTCACACAATTTATCATTATTCGTGGCACAACTAAATATTATTGAAGTTATGCCAATTGACGGGCGATGCATGCCGGTAGATAGGCGACAGTGTCGCAATACAGGAGACAGAAGGTCGAAGGAGCCATACCGAAGGACCAATCAATTAATGAAAATAAAGGTTAGTTTAATAGTTAAAAAAGATTTTTAATGATCTTCAAAATAATGAAAGTTCTTATCGATTACTTTTTTACGGCGAAGCCAAAGAGTACTTGCTAGCACTATAATTATGCTAGGTTTTGATGTTGAATATAGGCCTGATTTCCTGCAAATTCAACTACTTTATGCAATCGGATTGATTCACGCATCGCCAGCTGAAATATCAGTCAATACTAGGGTTACAAACTTCAAATCCACGTCATCAACTGTCACATAAACTCTCATCTTCCATTTTGGCTATTTGTCAGGACTGGTCCTTCGGTCCGCGCCTCAATGACGTACGCGTTATGACGTAATTCAGGTTGTCGCGCTTATCGGTGACGGGCAGTGTCGGTGACGATGTCGCATGCAATGCGTAGTGATATGATACGATATGTATGTACGATGGGCTACTATAAGTTACAGGGATACAATTAACAATGAACAAGAGATGTTTTTTGTTTGACGTTGTATACTTGGGTGTACCTATTTGTTATGCAGATTTATGTATGGTGACTGGTAATTATGTCCGATATTTAAAAACGTGACTTTCTCATCAATATGAAAAACTTTTACTATGCCATCAAAAACGAATACGCAAAAAAAAAACAGGTGTTCCATACATTTTGCCGAGCTGATTTTTTTTCGCGATTTCAGGTTTGGTCCCGTACTAAAAGTTGTTCATAATGATGAGTAAAGTCACTTGTTTATGTATTGGTCACTAATTACCAGTCACCCTATATATCTGAAAGATCTTTGAGCAATGAGATGATGTCTTCATGCTTCGGACAGTTTTATTAACTCTTCGCTACAGTAGGTAATACTAATGACTTAAATAGCAATCGCTCTATGTAAAATGGTTCGATGGGTAGTTGAACCCATCGTAGGCAGGGAAAGGCCAAGTTCAGCTGACCCTTCAACTTTTTAATACAATTTCGAATCCATTTTCGTGAGTAATCCTAACTTAATTTTTTATATGCGTAAAAATAGTTCGTTGAATGCGTGTAAATAGTTTGTTTGTTTGTTACGCTAAAACGGCTGAACGGATTTAGATGAAATTTGGCGCATGGGTAGACCATGACCTGGAATAGGATACTTTTTATCCCAATATTTCCACGGGATCGAGACTTACGTGGGGCGCAGCTAGTATTATATGAAATCTGGAGTAATAGAGCTGCTAACGGTATTTTAGCAAATTATAATCCTCTAAATAACCAAATTTAATTCCGCCATATTAATATTAGTGGCGCCTCCGAAACGCCCACTAACACTCTAAAACACACACATCATTTCAACCGCTTACATACCAATAAATAATGTGTCCATCTAAACACCTCTGACCTCAATTTAAAAAATAAATATTTCAATTTTTATTAAGCAATTCAGATTTCCCTGTCACCTCTGACTCGACTTAACAAACCTATTAAACGCAAACACCTCATTATTACAAAAAAATATTGATTCAAGCACCAAAGTTTAATATCAACAGAAATATAAAACGTCATATATAGAACATAATTTGCCATAAAACCCATATTTCCACCGTATAAATATATGACATGCGGTATTTTGTCAACAGTCACAAAAAAATAACTGATCATTAAAACATAAAGTTTACGATAATGTCGGTATAACTCATAATACTTTCATTACTGACTTGTCATAATAGGCGATGAATTCTCGAGTATATTACATTATAAAATTTGAATCAGAACTTGTTTGGTCAAGAGAGAATCATAACGACAATCGGTGTAATGGACTCCCTATAAATATGTATATGGTTGGATGGGTGGGGCCTTAGAGTCAGCGGTTAAGCCGTATTAAATAAATACATTATAATAATGTCTGGTAGCTTATATCGAATTAATGTTGATTTTGCTTGTAGGGCTGCTAATGACGCTAGAAAAGCATCTTCATCGTTATGAAGACTCTAGTTACTTAACATATTTTAACCTTTTAGTGTTAAACCCTAAACTTTTAAAATATTCTATGTTAAAATAATAGTAATATAGTTCTATAGTAATACGGTTGACTTCTCAGTGAACTTTTTAGCTAGTCAAAGAAATCAACGGTATTTTAAAGCTATGCAGGCTTTAAATCGTTGTGAAACCGCTCTGCTCATACTCCCGCTGACACTGTAGCCCATCATAAAAGTGAAGAGGCGTTATACTCTATAGAGTGACTATAAAGATCTTGTAAAATAGCTTCCGAGGTGCGTAGGCGCAGGTCGCGTCACGAAATTAAGAAATACCAATACACACACGTTTTGTGATATCATTCACAACAAAGAAAATATGTACCGAAGGACCAATACAATACATAATCTTTGTTAAGATTAGTAAGTTTTAGGTCCAAACTTGTAAAATATAAGAATAGGACCCGTGACTGAACAGGAGTACCAGTACTGAACTATCACTTTGACTTCATAACGTATTCAATTCATAGTTCCGCGAAAGCAATGACGTGCTACGAAATTCGTAGCAATAAGTTTTGTCTGCTACGATTTTTGTAGCACAATTACTTTTATTGGCTACGATGTTTTGTAGCGCATGCTATGTAGCACAATAAATGCTGAGCCGTTACTTCACTGATAAATTTTCTATGAAACTAGACAATTGCTAATTTTTATAACGCCTTTGAAGTGGTTTGAACAGCAGTGATAGCCTAGTGGTGTGACCGTCGGACTGCCAAGTCATAGATCTCGAGTTCGAACCCAAGACACGCACCTCTGTCTCACCTCACGCACCACCTCCTTTTCGGATTCATGTGCGTATGGTATAATTATCATTTCCTAAAAAACCGTGAAGAAAACATTGTGAGGAAACCGGCATGCCTAAGATATATTTCTCGACGGCATTTGAAGCCAAATCAGAGGCAACACACGGCCACAAGAAAAAGAAAAAAAGTAGATTGATAGCGTTTTGTTTCACATTTAGGTTACCTTACCATTTATAAAAGGTTACCGTCCAAGTTTATCGCGAGTTGCTATAAGTGGTACTACTGTACTTTCTTATCCCATGCAACACGCTTTGTAATCTTTATCTCAATAATGGCACTTCTATTATAATTTAGACATAAAATCCTAAACAATAAAAGTTGGATTTCACTAAAGCAGTCACGAATTCTAACAATGTGTATAGAATCGTAAAAGCGATGGTTTTATATTGTTTTTATTTGAACAACTTCGTGTAGATGTCGATTTTATATTTATTTTATTGCTTATATCTGTTTGTTTAGTTTTATGGGTTTCGTCATTATTAATGAGAATTTTGGGGCGAACTACGACATTTCCTAAACTCAAACAAATACCTTACTAGCTACATAAATGCAGAAAATATCAGAATCTAGTTTCGATTTAAACTCGATCGAAAGAAGACTTTAAACCTTTATTTAAATTACGAGAATGAGGCTTTCTGGTTTTGGTGTCATTTTTTTTTTTCTAAAATCTGCATTGAGTCCTTACAAGACTTCATTGTTCAAGGGGTTTAGGTACTCAATCTATGTACTTACTAGGTACTTACCATCTGCAAAAAGACAAACACCAACACTACTCACATCTACTCGCACGTTCAAACTTACCTGTAAACAAAAGAAAATTAAAACATAAGCAACATTCAACAGACAACACTCCCACTTACAAAACCAAGCATCACAGACAGACTGAACCCTTCACCCTTTGTACATACACCCTTAATCTTCTCCCTAATGCGAGCAAAAAAATCTCGATTCAATCGCAGTCGCCTTCAAAGGTAGAGACGTGTTAAAACCTTACCGGCCTTTAATTAAAGCCCGCTGGGGGGGAGGGGGCCGGAAACGACGGAGCGGCCATTTCACTCCGGCTGTCCACTTCCGGAGTAACGTATGGACGAAGGTACTTCATTTCGGACTGACGGTGGGGAAAAAGAAAATCGAAGGCGTCTCGGGACAGAGGAGTGGAGACGGTGTTGGGTTTAATTTTTTTTTGTTTTATTTTGTAAAGGTACGTATTTTATACGTCCTCTAGGGATAGTGTCGTATCTTGTGTCCTCTTAAAAAGTTAGTACCACCCTAATTATTTACCTATATTATGTTCCTTGTGTTGTGTCACAAGCACAAGGTACATTTGGTGTACCATAATAGGGTTTATTTGTAAACGTCACCTAGAGTGACATTTGTGACTTTTAAACGCAAAGTTTGTACGGTCAGTCAGATATTAATAATTGCCTAAGACAAAATGTATAAATAAACAAACATGCTACAGATAACTTCACTATTACGATAACCAAAGTAGTTTTGATGAAGATTCTGCTATAGAGAATTACATAGTAAGTTCTGTAGCTTCTGAAGGTTATCGAGAGTAATCTTCGTGGATATTTTAGTACTCCAGACTTAAGCTCAAATTATGTAGGAATTGCTACTGGATTATATATTAAATAAAACTTCTTAAAATAACTCCAACTTTTCGACTCCATTCCTCTACCGATCACGGTAATCCGATCTCACAATCGCGGACGTTTAATTGACTAGCATAACTTACTAGTGAATTTGAAATACGCGAACAAAAATGTCGCATGTCTGATTTATAATCGGGCGAGACTCTTTCCCTTATTGTTTTATTAATCTACTTTTCTAGTAGTTGTGTCCACACATAACTACGGTGAGATAAGGCGAGGTACGGATGGGGCGACAGATTTTCTAGGATTGATTACATTTTCTTGGTGTTTGGTTATAATTACAACTGTATATTTTTTATTTATTTATATGAACTTATTTAAATTGTGTAATTGTCTGCGTTAGTCTCGTTAGTGGTCGCAAGCGCTACTGCTGAGCAGGTCTTGGTTCGATTCCCGGGTCGGGCAAAGTATAATTGGATTTTTCGACCAGAAATTCCTCAGCTGCAACCCGGAGTCTGAATTTGGCAAAAGCCCGGTTGATGGAAATAGGATCGCCCCTTATTACATGGGAGTTAAATATCACTAGCGAAATGTGGGTGTAACAATAGGGTACACCTCTGTCCAACCCCTCAGGGATTACAGGCGTGATGTTATGCTATGTAAATTGTTTAAATGTCGCTCCTGTGATCCCCAAAAGGGAAAATAAGTTTTTATCGAATGCGATATTTAATATGCTTTCGAACTTCGAAAAATGACGAAAATGTACTATTATATTCTCCGGGACAAAAACAGTACGAAAAGAGCTATTCAAGTAGGTATGTTTACATAACCATTAATTAAATACAAGTTACATTCCTAGTTACCGACACAGATATAAGTACTACTAAGCTCAGTTAGAATTTTAGCACTCAAATCACTTCCCCAGCAACAGACTAATCGCAAAAACGTACGACAAATCGCACCCCTCCGCCGCAGTCCGGCAAGACGTGTAGGTGGTCTTCGCCATTTTTATTTTCTTTTTATCTCTTGAATTGTTAATGTGCTGCAGAGAAGGACACTCGCGTTTTATTGGTGTCTCTTAATGAATTGATTTTAGCTCGGAATCAGGAATGACTAAGTATAAGGGGAGATTTAATTTATATCTGCTCGACTCAGTACAAAGTTACGGGTGAAAATCGATTTATAGTGTCTGTAGTTGTAGTTTTAAATGTTGTTTTTTTTATCCCTACCAGCCCGTAGTTTCAATGAGTAATGTTAATATACTTGTCACATCTGCTTACCATCCAATTTATAAGCGACAGAAATTATTACGTCAGGCGTTGTCCGCCATTCCAATCTTGTCACTTTCTTAACTTGTATCTAGGGATATATACGAAAGGTTAGGCTAGACACATAGGTACATATTTATTTCGTGCAGAAACCAAATCTGCGTCCCTTAATGGTTCAGCGACTATACCAATAAACTCTATTTCATACGGTTAATAAACCTTGCGGATGTTATAGAATTAAAATTTACAACATAATCTATACCCATACATCATTATAAATTAAAGTCGGTTTTCGTGTTTGTCTGTATGTCCGTGTTGTTCTTTTAAACCACGCAACAAATTTTGATGAGGTTTTCACCATCTTTTAGAGAATTTATTCCGGAAGGTTTATGTGTATACTACGTTAATACTAAAGTTATATGCTGGGTGTTAGGGTAGACACCGTTATCCTTGAAACTAGTGATTTGGTGTCATCTATAATATACTTTTCCTATGGGACCAAACCTGAAATCGCGAAAAAAAAATCAGCTGTTCCATACATTTGTGTTCACTTAAATCGACAAAATGTATGGGAGAGCTGTTTTTTTTTTGCGATTTCAAAGTTGGTCCCATTGAAAAAGTATATTATAGATGACACCAAACCATTAGTTTCAAGGATAACGGTGTCTACCCTAACGCCCTGTATAACTAAGAAATCTCGACATTTTTTCAAGTCGTAAAAACCGTGCGGAGCGCGCACGCGTCGCTAGTAATTAATAAGTTCACGATTTGACTCGCTATTACATGGGACTTAACTGTGAAATGTGGGTGTACTATATAGGCACACCTCTGCATAACTCTTCGGAGAATACAAGCGTGATGTTACGTTATGTGACTTTACCAATAAAATCTACTCCATACGCTTGAAAAGAACTGAACTGAACTGAAAAAAAAACACATCCTCATTCAAAGCACTATTTATGTAATTCCATTAAAAGTTACTGCATAATAAGTTAACGACATAAACATTATACGCCATGAGTGACCGCCGTCATTACTCTGTCAAGCACGGTCAATAAAACTAAGTTCCAGGCAAGTGCGTAAGTTAGTTAGCACTTCCTCTAAGAACAATAGACATTAAACATTATAGGCTGTATACACACTCTACACAGCCTTGAATGAGACGTTACAGAGCGGTGACCTGAGCGACTTGTGATTTGTGTTGTATTTTATGAAGTGTGAAATAATATAATGATTGATTGCGTTTTAAGTTAATTAAACTTTGTAAATTAATTATATTTGTATCGGTATTTTTTGGTCCTTGTAGTCGCCATTCCCACATCGAAGTGTTGGTAAATTAATTAAGGATGTTTTTAGTCATCACCTTTTTTTTTGAAGGTATATATTAAAGAAAATGCGTTTATCCTTAAAAGTAAAAAACAAGAAATACACAAGTCAAAAGGAAAAAAAAATGAGTCTGTATAGTTTTAGAATTAGGCACATCTGATCCTTGATATTTTTTTGCCTTTGGGCTTGGTCTATAAAACCAATCTCGACTGATAGGTTTTTTCAATACGTAGGTATGTATGCCTATGTGGACTAAATGCACGATCACCTAATATACAGGTGCACCCACAATACCCCAGACTGACTATAATACGCCTTCTACAAGACCAAATTCCAAAAATATTATTCCATTCTCAAGCTATTGCGTACTTCGCTAAAATCTTAGCAAACAAACTACACAGGTAACAAAACCTAACAATAAGTACTAGTTAGCACTAACCGGTTCAACGACCTCGGAGCTAAACACCGGCGTTACTCCAAATGTTATCGTAAGCGCCCATTGTGTTCTGATAAGAAAGGTTAACTTATTCATAACTGGCACTAACTCAGTTTACAACCTGCGATATTTGACGAATTTGTAGTACCTAAAGGTTAGTGCATTTGTGTTTGAACTTAAAAAACTATTTTAAGATTTTACCTAGCGTAGGTAGGTTCAAGCGCCATTCTGTTTACACTTCTATAAGTCTATGATTATTTAGTGAGAGACGAAGGAATTGTTCGGAGTTCCAGGTTCCAGTTCTCAGTGTTGTGAACTTGTGATGTCGTAAACTTATGCTTTAGGTAGAAAGCGCTTAATTTCCTCATCAAACAGGAAATATCATAAATTCATAATAATCATCAGCCTCCTGTTTCTTATACTTAAAAAGCTTGAATTATATGGGGTTATTTTCTTTAAGGTCGATGGCAAATGGCAAACATCATTTATGCAAGTGTTAGCTATGCTAGCCGATCCAGAAATTTTACGAATAATCCCTTCAACAAAATTTCAAAGAATTAGCACAGAAAATATGATAAAAAATCCATCTTAATAAACCTCATTTCTGCATCGAGTCTCTCGTATAATTTCTTAACGTCGGCACTGTGTCGAGGTAATTGGATTCGATACACCCACTCTACACTTTGTAACAGATACATCTATAGAAGGGGGGCGTTGTCCAACTGTATTAAGCAGACACCGTGTCATTTTAGATCTAGCAAGACTAAGTAAATTGTTGGGCTTCTCTCTTTTTGGTTTTGGTTAGTGTTTTTATTGGTGATTTTTATCTATAAAGAAACGATGTTTTGATTTCTCAGGACTGAGGGCAGTAGGAATGAAGAATGGTCAATTCCTAATTTTATCACGATTAATGCTGGAAGGTATATACAAGTGTTTTATAGAACCAGATCCTGCCACATGTCGAATCGTTTTGATGTAGACATTCTTTTAGACTATTATGTGCTTTAGCCAAGGAAAAGGTATGTGGACCAAATCAAATGTAGGTTATTACAGAAGAAGTAAATAAATCTGAAGTTCATACCAACGAATGTAATAAATCTTTTGACTCATTTGAAGACACAAAAATCTTGGTAAAAGGTAAATTAATGTTGATCACGAAGCAGTTTATCTTATATTTTGTACCCAGTAGCACCATGATTTTTATCAATAAATGATGACCACTGACCACCCAGCCACGAAACTGCCACTTCTAACACATGCGCCCACGCATCTCGTGGGTAGGAGACTGCGTTAACAGAGCTTAATTACTGGTCATCAGTTGCTCGTCGTGTGCATAAAACTTAGTTGTTTATGGGCGATAGAAATTATTATAGATGTAGGTTTATTTTAATGGTGTTCCGATGATGTTCCATGGTGGTTTCGTAATGTTAAGTGGCTGGCAAGGTTTATGAAGTAATTTTGTTGAATTTTTGTGATGTTTTGAAATAAATACCGAAGTATGAACAAACGATTACGCAGTTTTCATGACGGATTTTCAAGGAAAAATTTTTGAAAAATGTTTTTCATCTCTGAATTATTGTTATAAGCTTTCAATAATTCTGAAACTGTTTTATGGGGTCTATAGGCCTAGCAATTTTAATTTTGTAGCATAGTAATTTTATTTAAAGAAAAATGAATATTTTATATTATAAGTAAAAAGTCTATCTACGTTTATTTTAACATGACTTATTCTTAACATTAAACTACTATTAAAATTTGTCTACATTGCGATATCGATCAAAACCATCACGCAACACCACAAAACAAGTACTTACAAACACTATCCAAAACGATAAACGACAGAGCTTAGACACCTTTTGTAGTTTTAATAAAGCTACCAACACCACAGAGATGGCGATACGAGCCAACTAGCACCTGTTGGACACAACCTGCGTGCGCACACGCATAAGTGTCAGACACTATGATAAGTGACAGTACACTAAACATGTCTATTTGTATCGTAAAGAATACAATCGTGAAATTATGAGATATCATTAAAGTTATTGTGTTAATTTAGAATACTTCATACTGTTTAAGTTGCTAATAAAGATAATACGACAAATTGGAACAAGAAAAGCTGTGAGAATGTAATTTTTTGACAAAGAGTGCGTTTCTAATTATTTTATTGTTTTTATTTATGCCCACTTAAGACTGAACAGCCGTCTGGACGGAGGGTCTTCACTCCTCGTTCTTCGATCTTCAAATAGACATGTACGTAGATGTTGAAATCTATATTATAAATAATATAATAGGTCTTTACCTATGAAATTGCCGTTTTGTATGAAAAAATTTAAACGAATTTTTTTCATGAATTTTTTATTTGTATTAATCGAAGTAATCACCCATGCAATCAATGCATCTTTGCCATCGCAGTGGCAGTTTATTGATGCCCTTCTTAAAGAAATCAGCTGGACGGGAGGCAACAAATTCTTCAAAGGCATTTTGTACTGCCTCTCGGGTATTGAATTTTTTTCCCGCCAAGAAGTTATCCAAATTCTGGAAAAAGTAGTAGTCTGTAGGCGCAAGGTCTGGTGAGTAGGGTGGATGACGGAGAGCTTCCAACCCCAGTTCTTGCAACTTGGAGACCGTCTGCTGTGCAGTATGAGGTCGCGCGTTGTCGTGCACGAGCAGCGGAGACGAGCGATTGACCAATGCTGGTTGGAGATGCGCCAGCTTCTCCATCATTGTGTTCAGTTCTTCACAGTACACATCTGCAGTAATGCTCACCCCGTTTGGTAAGAAGCTGTGATGAATCACACCGGCGCTAGACCACCAAACAGTGACCATCACTTTTCTAGGGGTAAGTTTTCGTTTAGGGCATTGTTTAGTTGCTGAACCAGGATCCAACCAACTTGCTGAGCGCTTGCGGTTATCAAACAGAATCAATTTTTCATCGCAGGTAACAATGCGGTTCAAAATTCCTTCATTTGTGTGTCTGTTGAGCAGTGCAAGGCACGTCTCGACGCGTACTTCGCGCTGGCGATCATTGAGTTCGTGGGGCACCCATTTGTCAAGCTTTTTTACCTTGCCAATTTGACGCAAATGGACCAATATTGTTTTGACGCTAACGTCGAAAGCTGCTGCTAATTCAGCCGTAGATTGTGTATCATCAGCTTCCACAATCGCCTTTAATTCGTCATTGTCGACCAAAGTCTTCGGACGACCGCGAGGTTCATTTTTCAGGTCGAAATTTCCAGAACGGAAGCGAGCAAACCAATAACAGGTGGTGCGTTGGTTTGTAGTGTTAGCTCCGTAAACGTCGTTGATGTTGCGTGCCGCTTGTGCCGCGTTGCTGCCACGACGGTACTCATATTCCATAATTACTCGAATTTTTAACGTATCCATGATGACGAAAAAGATTGAAATGCGATGAAAATGTAACACTAATCAATAAAGAAATGACTACTTTTGGAAAAAAAAATCCATGTTTTTAAAATAAAATTAATTTGAAATTAGAATTCTTAGCCAAACAAAAATTATTTTGATTTGAAATGGCCAGTACTGCAGAACGGCAATTTCATAGGTAAAGACCTAATATTACTAAAGTCAAACTCAAAGCATTTATTTCAAATCGACCAATTACAGGCTTTTGAATTATCAAGGGGTCGGTCAGTCAAAAAGATGAAGCTAGTTGCCCATTCCAAAGCGTAGTAGGTTCCTATGGAGAAGAACGGGCAAGAAACTCCACGGACACTCTTTTAAATCAAAATATTGATACAATATATTGGTTACAATATTCATGTTGAAATTATACATGTGAGAACAATGTAAGAAAAAGACGTGCACGTTAAAAGCGTCCGTAATGAAATGATAAAAACAAATAAAAAATTAAAATAAATTAAAAAAACTAGAAAGAACGGTGACTACCGAGATGACGACTAATAGAGAAGTAAGTATGGAAGAAAAAGATATGTCCCACCGACCTGAAATAAATTGGAATAACAGAGATAATGGTGATTATGCTGTGACTAATAATTATTAAAAAAAAAGTGTCGTTTCGGCTTTGAAAGGAGATATAGAACCATAAATACCTACACCGAATACAGTATTGGTATCGATTACAGTTTTGCCGTAAAAGAGCCAGCCTCACTCCTGGGCAGTCAGCTCCGCTCCAAACCTTATTGATTGGCTGAAATCATTTCTCCATGTCAGTAGCTATTCTTGTATATCTCCTACCAACACACGACGACTACAGAGATAGATCATTCTTGTCTTTTAACTATTACAAATTGCCACAGCAACACGAGTACCTATCTGACGCAGTAAAGTATCTAACGTGTTCTACATATATGGACTTGAGCAGGATGACAGCATCAGTCTTGCCGTCTTGCGCCACAGAATGCCCAGTTTATCTTTCTTGGTAGCGTGTTAGGGACCTGCATTATGTGTACTGAATTTTACATGTATCTGTCTCTGTAGTATGAAATGAACCGCCAAATATAATGGGCATCTTCTAGCGTCAAACAAGCAGTTAAACTTGAACGGAGTCGAGGAGTGACTCTGCGATGATTTACTTTGAATAAAGAAAAATTAATTCGCTTTCAAATTCTATTTGGTCACTTTAATGAAGAACTTCACAAAATAGATCTAAGTAGGTGCCGTATTCTGTGTATCACTTCAGATAATCACTGAACGTCTTAGGATTAAATATTGCAAATAAAGAACAACCGTCATCTGAAAAGGTAGCAAGCGCTTCTATCCGAGCTTCCAACTCCATGCCCACATAAATATCAAGTCTATTTTCTCACCCAGTGTCAGTGCACACTGCGATGGTCCTAGACACTATGACATCGACACATGACGCGCATAGTAGGATGCTGGTCCTTTGTCACAGCCTCACATTTTATTAACGCCATCAAGTCGCTTGTGCGACGCCTGAGTTATCTGACATGAGAGCGGTAGGGCCAGGCGCCATTGCTAGCGAGACGTATGATGAAACTATGGTCGTGTCAAGATAGGTTATTACAGCAGTGTGACGTAGACTCATGACATCTAGGATGCTGGTCTTTGTCACAGCCTCACAATTTAATAACGCCATCAAGTTGCTTGTGCGACGCCTGAGTTATCTGACGTGTCACTGCAAAGGGAATAAACAAGGAAGGAAGGAGGGAAGAGGGACTTTTAGAAATATTAATAGCACTATAGAGCGTTGAAAGAAACATACGTAAGACATTTTTCTTTCAACCATCTCGGTGTTAAGGTTGAAAGACCACTATGACCATTAGTTGCCTCATATAAAGAAGATGATAATTTCTACATCGAGAAGCATTTTTTCCCTAATATTTTCCCGGCTGTAACAGATATAGCTTTATGCTACAGGAACTAAGCTACTGAGATACTATTTTTCCATAGCTACTATGTTTCACTTACTGAAATAACCAGCAACTGATTTGAACTGACTCATTCAGCAGTTTTTTTGCATTGCTATGTCTATTTCTTCGGAACGCTAGGTTCGCGTCGCTAAAGCTTTGGTTTTTAAGAAAGCGGTGAATGGTCACACAATAACAGCAGTCCAAACAAAGAGCATTTTTTGAAATATTGCTGAAAATGAGAGATTTTGATGACGGCCATTTTAATTATTTTAACGGCCACCGCGCGTACCTTAACTCGCTTTTCAGTCCCCGCTTTCCGCTCTCAACCACACCAGACCTCAGACATCTTGTACCTAAACCGTGGGTGTACCGCATTCGTTTTCTTTACACGCTTTCAAAGGGTTTTGATTTTATAATACTGGAAGGGCCTAATATTGTAGTTAGGCCCATTCTGAGGCCTGACGTGGTTTATTGCTGAAAATACAAACGGATTGATATGGGAGGCTTCAATACAATGAACGTTGATTTTTGTTTTTAATAGTATTCGAGCAAGCAGCCTGCGTGGTACGGTTTATGGACGCGTTTCCTTAAACGATACTTTAATGGTATTTATTGGTGTTATTGGTCCATGAATAAAGGCTCTTATTGGAATTTACGTACTTTCCGATCTATGGTGGACCGTTCTCAGTTAAGAATAGATCATTCTATTGCTTTCTATGGGCGATGTTACATAATTTGCTACTTTGCCTTATCTACTTCAGTGCCTTTCAGCAAAATCTTTATTATCCATCCCCTTAGATGATTTATGATGACTATGTTTTGGGGAAGTACTATAGTCTTATTAGCAAAACATTACCCTCCAACTGGGGCAGTCGGGTAAAAAAATAAAGATGGAAAAGCAGGATTCACAGCAAACAATCCGCGTCAAGCTACTGCTGTCCGCTAGATCTAAGCTTCAGATCAGCGCACTGTAAACTAAGTTAACAATTTAATAATACAACAAAACAGCAATTAGCCATCCGTTAGGCACAGCACCAACAAATTGAAATATATCACGTCTCCTTAACTTGAAGTTATTGCAGAAAAAGTGGCGCGAAAGCTGCGCGGGCGCGTGGGCGGGGCGACGCATAAACATGTCGTTGTCCCGCTCTAACGCACAATGTGGACGATCAACGAGAATTTATTATCTCTCGTCGCATTATGCGTTAGCGCAGGTTGCGACGACTGCTAGTGTTCACAAGTTTTGCGGTATTTGATGTGTTAACTGGGGATGGGTGATGCTTTTTAGTATCGGTAGTTATGAAGCTCTTTATGGTTTCTTATTGGAAATGGGCAATGATTCACTAGAATATTGGAATCCTAGGTCATCTGCAACTTAATTAGTTTGATTTATGAATAGAGCCTAAATGATTTACTTCAAAAAGCTCGTTAACTTTTCACTAAAATTGCTATTCGACTGTGTATCAAATTGCTTAAAAGCCTTAATCCACCACTCGAAAAAAATCCTCAATTGGATCCTAGCAATGCGAGCAAAAGCCTGAACAAAACAAATAAACAAAAATTCAGCAGGAACCAAAACACACCTAGTTAGAAAACATTCCCTTAGCACGGAAGTCGGTAACACAATGAGCACAAAGTACGCATTATTGCGTACAAACGAACACAACTCACTAACTCACTCATACATCTCAGCCTGAATGGGAGTATTAATGCACCTTATTTGTGGAGGCAGCCGCACTTAACTAGGGGTTATCAAGATCTAGAAATTGTTGGGGAAACTGCTCTACCTGTTATTTTGTAGAAGGTAAAATACCGATGACGTGTGATGCCTGTGAGTCAGTGTGGCAATTGAAAGGCCGTTGACAGTGATGCGGAAGAGTATAGTGACCGGTACTGTATAGTAAGTATGTTGAGACAGTCATGGTTTGTCTTTAGTATTGAAACTAAGAGAAAGTCGTGGATGATAAAATGATTTATGCATTTTATAGGAAGCTACTAGGTACATTTCATTGTAGGTATACTTGTTGAGACTAAGTAACGATTTCACTCGAGGAGCTCGTGGCTAAGTAATAACAGCCGCACGGGTTGATCCATCAGCTTAATCTACGCTTGCCAGGGTTGGTCCGTGGATGGGTGACCATTTTCACATCGAGACTCCTCCGTGCCTCGGAAAGCACGTAAAGCCCGGGTCCCGGCTGTCATTTGTAGATTTTGACAGTCGTTACTAGTCGTCAGAAGTCCGAAAGTCTGACACCAGTCTAGCCAAGGGGTATCGTATTACCCAGTTACTGGGTTGTGGAAGTCATATAGGCAGTCGCTCCATGTAAAATACTGGTATTCAGCTGCATCCGGTTAGACTGGAAGCCGACCCCAACATAGTTGGGAAAAGGCTAGGCAGATTGACTAAGTAATGATTTCACTATTTTCTATTTAATATTTTGACTTCTCGCTGCACGAAAAACCGAAGCCGCGAAGCTCTACCTTATTGAGCTAAGGTTTTACTTCGAGCTTGCCCATCACAAAGTCGAAGTCAAGCATTTTGGTGCTCAAAGAAAATTGCTGGTTCTTTCGCAAAATATTCAAAAAAAATGTTATTCTAGATTTTCTATCCTGATATTCGCCTATTAGGTATGCTGAGTTTATTCTGTGCCAAAATAGAAAACTAAAATCCTGTTTCATATTCTAGAATGTCACACGCACGCCTAGTGCCTATTTTTAACATAAGTCTGTCTTTATAATTATGAAGGCATTTAACATATTCTGATGGAAATACAATATTATAGTGCTAATGCATTAAATTCAGATAAAATAGCAACTTATAGGTGTATTAATTGTTTAAGTATTCTAATTAGTGGAATTTGACCTTTAATTAATTTGTTAACTTGTTATTTCACCTTGTGGATCAATCATTAGACACATTCGCATAAATGTTTGTTTAATGATCGAAATAATCTTAATTTTTGTGTAGTCACTTGTTCGATAATTATGGTGTCACACTTGTATCAATTTCGATAAGATTAAAAAAGCGTCCATTAACTATTTGGAGAGAGGCTGTGAAAAACGAATCTATAAGATAATTAGCAAAACCTGCAATTATTATTTGTAAAATATCATCAAAAAGCCACTACTGTACAAAGCTGCAAATATCATATAATAGAAAATTCTGCAAATATACCTTAAATAATAAGCACATTTTCTAAGTAAACGAAAAGTTTTGCGCAGGTTTTGATATTGTCTGGAGTTCTGGATGATTCAACTGTTAATATTAGCTACTAGCTTTTGCCCGCGGCTTCGCCCCAGTAGATATCGGAAAATATCCCACGAGAACGTACTACCGGGGTTAAAAGTACCTTAATTGTTAATATACCTACAACAATTTGGTTTACGCGTCTGACGCCAGTCTCACGACATCTTCAACAATCATCGCCATAATTCAGGCAAGTAACACAAAACCTTTAATGAATTATACACCTAAACCTTCTTCATGAGTCACTCCGTCCATTGGTGAAAACCGTATGTAAATACGTTCGGTATTTTTTATCGCGTTCAAACATACAGACGCGGCGGGAGACTTTGTTTTATATTATAATATGTAGTGTTATCAACACTGGATTAAGCAACTGCTTATATTATCTAAGCAAGAATTCTCCCTTCTTCATAGTAAAAAAATCTATATTACCACAAACTTACATAGGTACATACAGAATTTCAAATAAAAACCAATCAGTGAACCATCTCGCAGTAACGAAGCGTCGATCGAAGACAATAGCGTCCTTTATGCTAAGATTCGGCTCTGAATGGACCGGCGCGCGGCGGACGGACGGACGGACGATCGGCTTTAGATTACTTTGTAACCGCTGATTAAACTGGAATCAAGCGTTTTGATGGAGTCGGACCTTTTTTGAATTAAGTTCACTGGAAAGTGTGAGAGTATCTTTAGAATAAATGAGTGTTTTATTTAGGAATTTTGCAGGAAGGTTGCAACATCACGTAACAACAACATCCTGTTTCGCCGAAGGGTCAGGCAGAGGTGTACCTACCTAATAATACACCCACATAATTAATAATTCCTCTAAATATCATAATTAATTCTTACTATTTCTCTCTAATAAGGAAATGGTTCATTAATAGGGTAGTGAATTTGTTTGCATACTGCAATAAACAATTTACAAATACAAATCAATTTTGATAGTCTGTTTACCTTACCCAGACCTGCGGGGTAATTGCGTAACACACATAAAATTCAAATTGATCGCAATGGGTTTAATTTCGACAGTTCCCCCGCGTTCATCGCGTTATTTATATTGTTGAGCAGACGAATTTTTCAAACCTATTAGCGATATCCTTCGAAACTCTCGGATTGTTATTGAAAGCGTGGTACCTACGCAATTAGAGAATCTAATTAGTGTCTATGTCAAGACAGTGTTTCAAACTTTGTAGACCCAAAAACCTGGTCTTAATAACCTGAGATTTGAGAAAATCTAATAAGAAGATATGTGCCCACTTCCATATGTCATATCCTAATCACATCTCAAATAAGAAACTACCTAGGAAGACCAATCAAAAAACAAAACCCAAACGCACTGCGTCGGTAATTGAAATCGGTAAAGTATAGTGGTGTGCGCTGGTAAATCACGCGGGTAATCGGTAAACCGGTAAGTCGGGCGGTAATTAACGATAAGACGCACCTCTCCGTGTCCGAGTAATGGACAACGTTGGCTTGTACCGGTAATAAGGGAGGCAGGGTGCTTCGCGGTAAGGCTGTGTTCATACCGGACTGGTTGGAGATACAATATTATGTGTGGCTGTTTATATCTGACTGGACCAGGTAAGATACATATTGATGAAGCAGAATAAGGTTTCGGAAACAAAAGACACCGAGATGTGGTTGTTGCTTACTTAAAAAAATATGACATTTGGTGATTTAATTGATACAAAGTGTAAGAAAAAGGTTTAGATTTAAAACTACTAATACAGTTAAAATATCTTACTTAAATTATCATCCTGATTTATGTAATTTATAGCCGAATTAGGGAGCTACCACTTTCCAAATTCGGCGAAATCTCAAATAAATTAGACGGTAATTTAATGGCAATTAAATATCGTATTTGGTCATTAATGTTGTGTAGGTGTTATGTGACACGACTTTTCTTGAAAATAAAGTAATTAAAAACTCGTTATTATTTATTTATGATAAAAAAATAAAAAAAGATAGGTATTTTATTAATAAAAGAAGAAATAAGGAGGTTCAACAGACAAAATGATTTTCTAGTTGTCCTCAATAAATAAATAAAATAATAAATGAAATAAGTCAAACGTAGGAAGTTGGTCCTCCCATCCGATCGCACAAAGGCCTCACAAAACTCCCAGTGTACACGCCGCACAATAATATAATAGCAACTTTTATCGAAGCGCGTACGCATCGAGCTCCTAAGATCGTTTACCCGCTATAAATTATATCGCGAAATTGTCGATAATCATCTACCAGCGTCGACCGATTTCATTATTCTGTCCTGTACTTATTAGCGATATCGTCTCGTACCGTGTGCTCAGGGCTTTATGTTTTAGATCGAGGAGTATTGCTATTTAATATGTGGAAAGTAGGTATTATTTATTGGTCGTGTGGATTAAGAAAAGGGCCATCCTGTACTTTTGAGTAACGTTTGGCGTTAGACGATGATTAAAATCGTCTTGTCCTTGACGCGGATACTTAATGCATGTCTTGTAAAGATTTTGAAGCTCTTTCACTATACATACCTTATATAATTGATTTTATAATTAACATTAATATTGGCGGCAGCATCTTTCTCCTAATGACATACAGTACGGCGATCACTCAACCTTCTTCTGAGCCATCATATGGTTAATGGTATATTATAGTGCTAGTGTACTGTAACAGTGGACACTCACAGACTTGTAGACAACAATGGTGCCGATTCTGTTGTTCACAAACTAAACTAAATTTAAGTTCAGTGCATCTTTTTCTTTCTATTTCATTAAGAAAAGGACAGAAGATAAATTTTTGTTTAGTCCTGTGAAACTGTCACTACTCCTTACAAGTTTAGACGCGTTTAAAAACTTGCCTACTAAAATTACGTCAATTTACGTCAGGCGCTGACTAATTTGACAGGATTACACTAAAATTTATCTTCTGTCCTTTTCATAATGAAATAGAAAGAAAAAGATGCACTGAACTTAAATTTAGTTTAGTTTGTGAACAACAGAATCGGCACCAATGACGAGTTTGCTTTATTTCGCGACTAGCTGCAGCAACAATGTAGGATCAAATAAATCTCATTCGTACCTAATCATTCATAAATGACATTTACGCTGACAAGAGCCATCATACCTCACACTGAGTTTTAAATGATTCGTGAAATGCCAAAACGACTGTAGCACTGTGTATTTCCCATGAATTTAGAAGCCAATTTTAATCCTCACCAAATGTATGGCTATATGGCACAATCTTTTACTCGTTTGTCTTGGCTTTTTTTTGTAAGAACTTTTACAAAAATGGAAACGATTCGGTTCCCTATGCTTCTGCACCCGTGTCATGATTTTCAGCTGAAAAATACCATAGGTCCGTTTTGAGAAGAATTACCATCACTTCATTTTTTTATTTGTTTTCCTAAAAACATAAAAAATAGCTCACTTTCACAATAATGTCCTAAAATATAATTAGTTTGTACATTCTAAGACGCTGCAAATAATGTATCCGTCTTTACAGCCTTAACCAAACATCGCCCACATGGACCAACAAAAACTGTCAACCCTCAAACATCGGCGGCGCAACAAGTCGCTCCACAGGTGCCTAAGACACCCCGCGCCCCTGTCTTATTAACCCGCAGTAATCACACGAGACAAGGCTGCCGAGATAGATTGATTGGCCCGTTTTAGCTGGAACACTTTGATGCTTTTAAGTCGGCGGAAGAAGGGTTAACTTCTGACGTGTATTTGTACAAGATGTTTGATAACTAGATTACGACTTTTTTTTTTAAATAAATGTTGCCTATTTCTTTACGTTTTTACATTTTGTCCGACCTGTTTGTGACCTGGAAAGCTTTATCAATGGCTTCGTTTAAATCCTTTAAAGGTGCAGGTGGTTGTGCAGAAATATAATGTAAGTATGTTTTTGTGATTTTGTCATAGAACTGAAAAAAGTACCTATGTCTAATCGTGCCGATTATGAGGCTCTTTTTGGTGCAGCTTCACAGAGCTATGGATGTAGCGAACTAGGTTCGATATATAGTAATTACACTCATCATACATCGTAAGTAAACCTTCATTTACTAGTAAATTATATTTTATAAAATACTTAACGACTTTCATTTAATTTTATTATTGACACTTAATCACCCATATAAAGTTTCATATCTAAACGCAATTTTTATTGGATTGTAAAGCAAAAGAGCTACTGCTCTGTAGAAAAAATTTAATTAAATCTATATAATTTATTGTAATCAATTTAGCTTTTAATTATTTATTTCTTAAACTATGTATTACCTAGGTACTTGTTTTAATTATTTAATTGTGTTATTCTCTGCGCATAATGTAGTGCATGTAGTGCTTTTCTTTAAGTAATGAGGCGCTTAGACTTAAGTTTGTAACGTACAAATTGTAAAGTAATAGTGTACTCATTGTTGAAGAGCCTAATAAATAAATAAACAAATAAATGAAAAACTAGCGTATTATTTACCACGACACCTTGCCTAAGAAGCAAGTACACTGACATAAGGTGATGAAAGTCTCGTCTTTCTGTGCTAAATTAGGGCCACCTACAAACCCTAATTACAGCACATCTTTATAATAAACCAATCAGCGCACACCTGTCAATAATAACACAAGGATATTTCAATATGCGCTAATTCGGTCCGGCATTGCAATCATGCGCAGTTCGGCCGATTTACGGCGCCTAATGGGGAGCGGCGCGGGCGCAGGCCAAACCGCGGCTGTCATTACAGATCATTACGCGAAATCGAGAATTTTACTCAACGAAATTGGTAGTATGATGTTAAATTGACACTTGGTTATCAATCAATTTATGTTTTCATGATAATCATGAAGAAGAAATAACGTTTATTTTTGGCGTATTCGAAGTTTATGCGACAGCTAATTTAACATAAGTAGGTACGTGGTGAAATGATGTCTTTAATTTGGATACTAACAGCATTACCCTTGTCAGGACACGAATCCACATCGGGAACGTGGTAATTTTAACAAAAATTATGTTTTTGGTACATTTATTATCTTTTCTTTGGAGATTAAGCCGACGACACAAAATACTATTTAGTGCCCATGATTAAATGTTCATTTTATAGGCCTCAACAGGACCATAGAAATAAAACATATTTTAAATGACTAACAACTTTTAAAACACCTAATTTATGAGCCTTAACTCACTGAATTAACAAAACCTATCTGCAACAATAACAACAGCCGAAAGGCATGACAAACGTAATATCAAACTGTCAGTACTGTCAACGAATTAAAGCGTCAATTTATCACAGTAACAGGTGAAGTCGGGGCGTGTCGTGTTATAGATCAAAATGGCGAATATCGAAATGTCGTTGCGCGTACGCAGTCGTAGTGAGTTATTCGTTCGTGATAGTTCACGAGGCGATGCCGATACGATATTTATCTGGTATCAGGATGAAGGCGATTTATCTGTCTTCCTATTGTTTATTGGAGATTAGTTTGGTTTAAATATGTAGATATTGGAACGCATTTGTAAATTGGATGAATAAACCGCTTTTTTGGGTTTGCTGGTTGCAATGTTTCAGTTTAAATGTCATGGTAGCAGAAAATCTTCGTCATGGACAGTGGCGTGCCTAGGGGTCAAAATCAGGGCAAACAGACAGGTTTTTAACGATTTAAAAAAATAGCCAAATGAGCGATTTACGGATTTTCTATGTTGTTCATGGTAACACCATTATTATATAGTGTTATTTTTTATTTTTTATTAATAGGCTTAATTTTGAAGGCAAGCCGGGCTTTTGGGCTTCTATGGAAGGAACGCCACTGGTCATGGAGTACCTAAGGCAACGAAGGAGGACGAAGCATGTATGTAGGTACTGAACAAAATCTAATGATATTATAGCTTTGTCCCTTATGAAACTAGTGTACCTGTCCATATTACTTCTAAACCACCATGGAACAAAAATGCCTGTAAATGATTTAATTTGACATTTTTTTTTACCACAAACCTATTCGATTCGATCGACGCCAAATATTTTCAGAGATAGTGCGTACTCGCCTCAAAAGCCCAAACAAACCTGTATGGCTGTTACTAACCGAGGTAATAATACGACAATAGTAATTCTCAAGTACATTCTCAAGTATAGTGGCACTGTCGGAGACACCTGTACAGGGTCGGCAGAACTGGTCACGACTTACCTGTATCTACCTAATGTACTTAGTTAGTGGAACTTTGTCGAGCTGTGATTGATGCTGACGTAAGGCAAAGTTAGGGGGCTTTATGATGATGGTGGCTGATGTAAACTATAGAAAATGGCCTTGTGCTAATCATGAAGGCAACTTTAGATATTGCAGTCGAGGGGAATGCAATAGTTTTGGAAGCAGCTAATATAAATCCGCCAGTAAATGCGAATGGCCGCGAACCGCGAGGGCTATTTCGAGGTTGCGTGGGAAAAGAGTTCCTGGATGGATTTGGGAAAGGCCTTTGCCCAGCATTTGGACAGTATGGGCTAGCAAAAATAAAACCGTAGACACGAGACAAGTAGGAAGATTAAGGTATGTGGTGAAGAAAATACTACCTTGTGAATAAGTGATAGAAGAAGGATCATAGGGGCAACCATATTGAGGTAATGAAAATAACTTTTTCACAATACACAAACCGCGCAACAAGCCCAAAGCCTCCAGATCAATCTAGAGTCATTTTAAAAACAAATACCCCTTTTAAACATTCTTATTCTAAACCAAGTAATACATTATGAGGGACACAGTGACATTAAGTATCGTTAGTTGTCGAGGTCGTGGCGCCAGTCACGAGTACCTTGTACGGTTGTACTCGTTGTACCTGATGTACTGACAACGACGTGTCGACAAGATGGATGCTGACAGGAGATAGGTGCCTGTAATTGAGATATTTTGACGTTGTTGTAGGTACAAGATGTTTAAATCTAAGAGGTGTTTCCGGCAGACAATGAAATGTAGGTGTGTCTTGGTTGGGCAAACGTAAGGCCCGTGAGCCATGAGTGACAATATACCTGGTAAGACTAAAAAGTTGACTAATTATTTATTTTCGATCTTATATATATTTTTCGTGTAATATGAAGAATAAAATTGAAACTCAAAAGAATTGATGCTCGTAATTAGGTCATAAAAATAAAATTTCAAAAAAGAAGTGATAGAAAGCACAGCTGAGCTGATTCTGTTAACATCAATAAAAGTAACTCAGGGCGTATTAGTTTCTATTAGGTATAGTAGAAGGTAAGTGCACAATTAAAGTAAAAATATTAGCAATATTATGGAAGTCAAAGGGGGCTGCCATAACATCGTAAATCTTTCAACAAATAGTGAAAAGAAAGTAATAAAACTAAAACAGTAAATCACTTGCGAATTTATTAAAGCGATGACTTTTTTATTACCTATCATTTCAAAAATGTCACTCCTAGGTGTGTACCAGTTTTAAAAACCTAATACCGATGCAATGCGTCACTACTTGTAAAAGGAAATGTCGTTGAAAAACCCACACTGCTATAAAATGTGTAAGGTTCCGAGTAGGCAGCCCTAACTGTCACACTGGACTGAGACAAGTATGGTAATGCATAAACAAAGTACTAAAACTTTGGCTAATAACAGTTACATGACTATCATTGAAAAAAAGAATAGCCATTAATGCATCAAATGACAAGTCGAATGCTTACGTCTATCCAATCATAAACTTTTCTCGGAACACTAGAATTCTGTCCACAATTGACTTTCATTCCATTATGCGCTCGATCAATTCTGACTTAAAATATCTTTAAATGCCACTAAATATGTAGGTCACCTTATTGGTACCTTTAACGTAGCTGCTCCACCAATTGATGGTTTACGAGCCGTCAAAGCTCATGACATGGGAGACCATGACAAAACCATAAGAGCCGCGTTAGACTACACGGTTCTAGCGGTAAACACTATTGAAGGGCCCCGACGTCTTGGCAAGATGTTATTGATAGAATTTATCAGCGATCGAGTTCGGTGGAAGGCGCGAAGTATGAGCGAACGCGGGTTCTGAAGCGGACGCAGATGAGATGAGATGCATTCTAAAGATAAGGATATTAAACGTAACCAACAGAAGTAGTGTTGATTCTACAATTATTAAAAGACTGAACAGTAGAAGTCAGTGCTTATTAGAAGAAGAAGAAGAATATACATTTTGAAACAGAACTAAGACTTTAAGGCCTTGGATTTTGAGTAAATATAGTCTTTCTAGATACTGATAATATCTTTAGATTGGTGTTTAAAATTGTTTGATTACGTTGTAGAATACATAATTCTGTGCTAGGTTAAGTGAACTAGAATAAATTACTATAATAGTAATTTAGACATATATAGTTATTTATAAACATAATTATATAAAAGGTCTTCCTTACTTGTAAAATTAAATACAAATAAATAAATGAAGAGATCATAAATCAACAAGCGTTTAAAAACTCCGTGATAATATTGAGAGACTTAAAACCGCCAGCGATCGCTTTCAGCTTCTCCCTCACGCTATTGACACAAAGTTGAGCTGAACATCGGGCGTCAAGGCGCGTTAGAGTCACGCTGTAAGCGAGTATACCTGGGACTTCAAGCGCCTTGTGGTCGAAGTCCCGAAGTCTGTTGCTGCTCATTTGGTATTGCCGCGTCCAAAGTGTTAATCCTTGAGATTTCTTTGGCTTTGGATTAAGTCTCGAAGGTGTTGCTAGGATCGATGTTGTGGTTTTGGGGTGGAAATGTTTTTGCATTATTTTTTTATTTCAGTGGTCGGACTATGTTAGTATTTGGCACGGAAGTAGTGAACTTTTGCGTTTCATCTAACTTGTGTACTTTTCATTATTTTGCATGGGAACTTGCATTACAGATGGCAATTTCTCTTAAGAACGGGAACATAATATGGACTGTTCTTATAATGTTTTGTTTATATCCGCTTTTATTTTTGTATTATTACCAAAAATTGGTGACACGCCGTGTGTAGTCAGTCAAGATTAGCCATATTAAAGACATGTTCCACAACATTAATTAATAACCCTGTTTTTCGTATCAAATTTAATAAGCTTTTACGAGAAATATTTTCAAAATTATGTATCAACGCGATAGGAAATTATAATTCACTAATAAATCGTGTGTATGTATGACGCCATGAGAACGGGACAGTTAGCGCCACCTGTCGGCCGCCGCGTGAGTTACGACGCGACAGCCACCGACTGTTAGGACACCTAGATTAAGTAAGTACATTATCTACATGCGAGTACCTATGTGGAACTGTTTATTATGAACCTGATAAGCATAATTTAGAACTACTGTTGTTGAAACTCGAAAAAGTTTTAAAAGCGGTTTTCTGGAATTAGAAATACTGTGTGTCGACAGCATTGAGATCATAAATCCAACGCATTAAAAAAAATACAGTTCAGACACAAGGTTCATTGATGAACGAAATCGGTCGCGCCAATCTTCGAGAAAAAAATGACCATGCTTGGTGAGAACAGAAACACGAAAGTCTGTCAACCAGTCTTACCAAGGGGTATCGTATTACCCAGTTACTGGGTTGTGGGGGTCAGATAGGCAGACGCTCCAAAAATACTGGTTTTCAGCTGCATCCTGTTAGACTGGAAGCCGAACCCAACATAGCTGGGAAAAGGCAGATTGATTGCTTGATGAGAATTGTCTCTATTCGATTAACCTTAGGAGTCACTACTAAACCAAATCAGTTTTCATGAAAAAAGGCTGACAGCTAGTTTGGTATACCTTGAGAGGGTAATACGTCTTTTCATTCCCGAAAATTACAAACTTTTAACGCAAGCAAAGTCACGCTAGAGTATTTAATATAATCAATCCCTCTCACTAACCCAAGTAAAGTTGTAACCTAACCCACTCTTATCGACGCGCACGATATAAATAGTGACGTATGTAAACACTAAAAATAAAGCGGTCAATAATTTAGTTCCACATCAGCGGCCGCCGATCAATCTGGCAGGAATGGCAGGCCACTGGCATCAATCTGGCAAAAATGGCAGGGGATTGGCATCCATCTCTTTGGTAACTAATCTATGAGCGTGATGACTGGACCGGGCATTGAATGACTGTTATGTGAGGGGTTCAAATAAGGGGATTTAGCAGTCTAATTCCGAAACACACTCGCAATGGCTTTCAATAAGTTGAATACAATTTTGTTGAATGATGGACCATAGAAAGTTCATCATACAGTTGTATAACTATGCATATAGCGTAGTAAGAGCTAAAACATTAAGCGGAGATAAGCGTTAATTCTTTAAAAATCTGAACTGATCACTCTATGGGATACCAGCAAATGGCATTGTCATGCATAACAGAGTTATTTTTACACTACTGGAAAAGATAACAAGCTACAGGTAACAAATGAAAGATGAGTCGAAAAGGTATTCAGCTGGATGAGGCTCAGAAAAGTTCAAACAGGTGCCTATCTAGTAAATTGTCTGTCTATAGACAGTAGGTGTATCTAGATGACTTTACTATTCTCGTCTGTGTCTTACTCCCATTTCCGTACAGTACCTGTGCCTACATAGAGTAATATTATTTTAGCACCAATTGTAGCACATAGTCGACATAACATTCGATCACGGCGACATCTATTACAAATAAAAGGAGCATCACCCACTCAAGCTATCAACATCTCTCCATCACCGATACCGTATAGAGATAAGCCTCTTTCTATATTTATTCCACTGTCCGTCTGTACATCGCCATCTCCGAAACGGTAACTCACGTCGCCAATAACAATTTATATCGATACCGAACGGTTATTGAATAGACCATCGATAAAGATTCTCTAAAATCGAGAATCGAGTTAAGTGAATATGCCTGCTACGATCTATTTTCGTTTTACATAATCGTTTTTGCACCTTATTATGAGTGGTGCAAGTTCGAATTTTATTTGGCAGCTTTACTGGTGATGGCAAGAGCAAATTGGTGATTCTCTATTAATAGGTGTCTCTAGGCATAATTTAAATAATTTATTGGAATATTTGCGTCGTGCTAATAAACATGTCGAATCACCGAGTGTCACAGTCTTTTAAACATGTATCTGTATATCGGATGATAATCGCCTTGTTGAAGAATTAATCAGACTTATTTAGCTTGGCGCTTTCGTCGGCCGATTTTTATATAATATTACAAACGAGTTTGCACGGAATTTAAGTGATTGTGATGAAGTTCAACGGTTGTGGAGTTATTTGATCTATTTCTTTGTTATCAACGGAAACGGTTGGTATTTGGTGAACCTCTTAAAAAGTTGACCTTGGAACGGAATTTGGAATACATACTAGAAAGTCAGTATGTTTGTCATAATGTGCATCACAAAAATAAAACATAGATTGGGGTTATCTGATTAAAAGGTGCAAGTCTGATCACCTGTTATAATCAAAAGCGCATAACGCATAACGACATAAGCCCTTAGTTGACATTGGTAAGTAATTTCAGCCTTTTATGATTTTTATGTACAAAGGCACAACGCAACCACATCATATTTCGTAGTAATCAGCATGGAAATAGGACGATAAATAGATACGAAATGTTTTCTGTGAAAGTCTACCAAAGCTCCTATTTCATCTTAATCAAAACACTTTATTCACAGTAATATTATACCACAATTATTGAATATTCATTAAATAAGTCCTTATTCAATTAGCGAGGAATAATAAGCATTTCTTCGTCTCCTAAACGCACATCGTTTAGAAAATATAGATATAAAATCTTAATCCACTTTAAATATCGATAAATCAATCGATTTAAAAAAACAATTAGCATTTTAAAACACACAAAATCGAATGATCGCTTTATGGTCCGAATTCTCGTAGACGGCCTATTCGAATCACAGTTTTAAAATTCGAATCGAGTTAATCGGCGATTTGGATCCCGTTTTCTATTAAATAATCGGCTGCTTGTATTCATTTTTTTTCTGTAATAATATATTTTGTTGGCGATTAGCACGATATTAATATTATTTTATTTGTTGTTGCTGTTACGATTATTTCACTCCTAAATGTTCTAGCTCGTGTTAAAATGCCGTTGGTGCTGTAATAGGCTGTTCGGAGCCGATTATCACCATATTTGGCTTTGAATATAGGTCGTAAATTAATAACCCAATGTAATTATGTCTTCCGTGCGATTTTAGTCATTACTGTTTACTGCTATTTTATGTAAAGCTGTTTCGTATATCAATCACACTATATCTATACATATAATTTTAAGTGCTATATTAATATTTTAAAGACCTCGTTTTGAGACCTAATCACGTATGTTTAGGTAGCAATATTGTTATCCCCACTTTTCTATTGAAATCTAAATTAAGATAGACAGGACACGTCTCTTATAATATAAAACGATGCAACGGAATTTAAATAAGTTTTTATTACTCATTATACCTATAATTTAGATACTACTAGTATAGCTCTTGAACCATATAGACTAACCTAACCTGTAAATCAATAAAATTCACGTTAAATCTAGAAATTGGTGAATCCACTAAATTATCTACTGACTTATATGATCTCGACATCTATATCTGAAGGCTCAGGCCGCAGGCAGGCGCGACGCGACTCTGTAGGAACAATTTCTATGAAAACTTCATGGATATTGTTCTACCGGAATCGCGTCTGAGGTTTTACATTTCGTTATACCTATTTACTTCCGTTTCTCTCAAGCTGTGCTCCCATCAAATGTTCTGGTGAAACAAATGATTTGTCGCCAACTTAACCGCTATCACTTGGTTAAGTACATAAAAGAATAAAGTAAAATTAAAGTGACGAATTGCAAGCATAACATAGGAACGGTAACACGCGACCGGATTCCGAATATGCAAATATTAAGTGAATTATACAAGAATCCATCACGCTACCGTTAGGCGGACTCTGCTATCGCTGCTAATAAATTTATGATGTACAAAACTATAGGAATTATATCTTCAGTAACTAATTAGGTCTACTTTTGAATAGTTATTCCTTTTCTTAAGATAATGCTAGTTTTAAATATTGTACAACGCTAATACGAGCGATGCAACGAGAGTCACCTAGTGTGCTATGTGCATTGCATTGAACAGATAACAGCGACCTCTATTTCTGATATTGCATATCTATCTGCACTGCAATTGCGTACCTAATACACTTTCTATCACAACTCAAAGGATTTTTAAGGAAATTACTAATCCATTGCTGCATTGTTTGTTAATTCGTTGCTCGAAAACGTAAATAACGCAATGAATGTTGTTGAATTGTCAAAATATAAGGCAATTCCAATGTAACGTGTGTTCTGCAGTTAACCCGCTGCTGGTTGGACTTCCAACACTTCGCTTTAAGGAACTCCCCCAAGAAACAACACCAAGAATTGACCCAACAAGACACAGGTGAATGACTAGATTAAACCGTTAGGAAATCAACGTTATTGCATAATTCTACTTTTGAAAATAAATGATCTAACGGATTACCCAAAATTAGAACCGAACCACTATTAAACTTGCATAAACATTCGAAACTTCCAAATTCTACGTAAGGGTCGGATGTCATTAAATCCAAAATGGCCGTCTTATCGATACCGAATTTCCGATGCGAGCTGTCAATACATACAATTTCCATAGATTAAAGACTTTAGAACTATCCCAAAATCATTAGAAAAACAGATCTGACATGGTCTGACGACACATCTAGTTGACATTAATTAGTTGAAACATGTTCTTTTTTACGACGGTTATAAATCTAACATTTAATGTATCCGAAATTGATTTTACACAACAAACATTAATATTTCTATGGTACGTATTTATCTTGATTCAAGTTGATATTAGCGTGAAGCTTTTAACTCTATTTTATTTTGATTAGATTTATTGAAATAATGTTATAAAGCTGTTATTGGGTATCTCCATTTTGTAGTAGCTTTTTAGTATTTGTGACTCATAGATACGTCCTATGAGTCATTGAAATATGAAAGATGTTGCCTAGTTTAGTAGCGGCTCTAGAAGTAACTTAGACCTGTCCTTACTAAGGAACTATTATATCGTTTTCTATATGATTTATCAATTGTTATTGCCTACGATACGATGCAGCTGCTGCTGTCAATCTTATTTCTACATTAAGCGTCATATTCATCATTTAAAAGCGTGCAAGATTAACAGTTTTTACAATGGACTAATAAATCTTGGCCAGGTTCTATCGATTGATTCTAACCAATTTCGATTGGAAAGGACCCGTTGTTAAGAATAATGAACAAATAACCTCAGTTTTCTCAGAGGCTTAGTCTATAACTTCAACATTCCCTTGAACACTAACAATATAACTGACAATTCTACTCGTCGCCGTCTGTCACCATTCTAGCACATAATTACACATAGATATAACACAAATGCAATGTATTATTGCGCCACTTTGACCCCTGAGGTCGCGTATCATTGACCCAAAGTGCCTAAATCTACTAGATACACGCATTATCTTCACATTGAAATGATATTAGCTATTCTAATTTGGGAAAAACATGGTTTCTTAACTACATTTCAGTAAGTTGTAGGTACTTAATGCTAATTTTATTTTCTAGTTTAGTGTTGATGTTTAATTTGTAACTTTTTTCAAAAACTCGCTACAATAAGGCAGCATTTAACTAATACTAAAGTATTTTCCGGATTCCTCTTTCTTTACCACGGTATCAGGTTTAGAAAGAGAAGCACTACCTACACTTGTTTAAGTTACTATAGCAACACAACTAGTACTGACTCAACTGAGGAAAACAAGAGCCATTACAATGCTCTTGCGCACACACTAGATAAAATTCACTTCCACACAAGATATCCCCGTTCACATGAGCTTGCAGAAACTCCATACGCCATAGACTAACATTTCAAAATACCTCTTCCCATAGCTATCCAATTTCTAGAGAAGATTAGCTATTTATTTGACAGCTACTTGTAATATACTTAGGCGCCGCCCAAACATATCTGGCGACACTTAAATATAGACAGGACAGAGGGATGTGTTTACGTATTGACGATAATTTTGTAAACATGCTTTAATAAATTTTGTTGATGATGAAAATTACAATGTATGTTGAATTAATTTTGAAACATTTGTCTTCAGTTTTATGTGTCCTGTCCTGTCGCTAGGTGAGGTAAGTAATTAAGCGTAATTTTATTTGGCTCATACCTATGTAATAAGATTGAAATAATTAATTTCCAGTGCAGTATGAGCGCGTAAACACAACAGGGCACACTTATTTACCACAAATGCAATACACAAGGATTTAAAAAGCAGCATCTAAATTACCCATATCACAACAGTGTCCTCGGCTTAGGACCAACTAGATACACCTACATGCTCGTGGAATCTTTACCAAGCACTCTTGAGATTCAATCTCATTCTTACCTTGACCTTGTCACCCGATTATCCAATTCTGGGAGACCTATTACACTTCTGCCAAGTCCTGTATGACTAAAGAGCATGATAATACAGTATTGAAGTGTAAAAATTGATGGGCTGACGTCGGTCACCGTCGGGCTGCGCGTAATCAGCCGTGAGCGTAATCCACTACTCGTGTTACAGGCGAGGGGTCTGTTCACACCGGAGTCAAGGAGACAATGTATTTTAAATCCGGAGTCACACGTAATCTGTTCGATTTGTAACACGTGTGACTCCGGATTTTTAATTTATCTGTCTGTGATGTCTTGTTTATACCTTTTTAGTTGACTTTTTTGTCGTAGTTGAGTTTTAGTTTTATCACTTTTATTTTAACTTTTCTCTATTTAACGTTTGATCTCAAAGAAGTTTAAATTTAAAAGCGTATTCCGGCAGAAGCTGGTAAAAAAACTAAAACAAATCGTATTTAATCACCAGTACAACCGCGTCCTAACCTCTTGCGCTCGCGCATTCTCCAGTTTCATTCATAAAGTGGCGTACAGCAGGATGTCGGAGATGGCGGCTCACGTTACGAGGTCGCCGCCGCTACTTACGATATGCTTATACTGTGTTACAGCCTCAAATTATTGACTAAATTCAACTGGTACTTATAATTGCGGAATGGTAGATATTATGTGTTACCTTTGACAGTAGAGTTGTCGCAAGATATTTTAAAATCTATTGTGGACATAAAGTTTTGAAACCGCCAGCGAGTCGCTGCGTGTACTTAGCATTAGCCTGATGGGAAGGAAAAAACGCAGCTTTCAAATCGAAAAGGATTAATGACTTTATTATGTGAACCCCACGTAACTTTACAGGAAAATTCTGGGTAAATATTTTCCTCAGTTCCACTGGATGTGGACAATGTTCCCAAGGAAGTGGTCGAAAACGTCCTCGAGTTGAGGAGAAAAGACTTCAAATAGATACGACTAGCTGCGCCCCGCGGTTTCACCCGCGTAAGTCTCGATCCCGTGGGAATATCGGGATAAAAAGTATCCTTTGTCCTATTCTAGGTCATGGTCTACCCCTGTGCCAAATTTCATCCAAATCCGTTCAGCCGTTTTAGCGTCAAAGCGTAACAAACAAACAAACAAACTCACTTTCGCATTTATAATATTAGTTAGGATTTACGAGGAAAGTAAATTATCAGTTTAATTTTTTTTTTTTAAGTTTCGCCCATTATCTAATAGAATAACATTTTGTGCAATACGGGGCTCCAATAATTCTGTACTCGACCACCAGAGATCGTAAACATGTTGCTATAAACACATAATGGCTCGCTGGCTAGGTAAACAGCAACATTAGTAACACATCAACCACTACTAAAATCCCTAATTACCAAAATATTTAACAATGTGCAACAAATTGCAGCACAATTCATAACCCCGCGTATAGCATCGTGTGGGGCCACGCAGCCGGCGATTACCCAGTTAACGATCTAACGCCAACCCGACAACTGTTTACGCGCGTTTATTGACAACTAAACTCACTTTACGGCCTCAGGGCAGGCCCTAAATCTATTCACTTAATGATTTATACGTAATCGTCACTTTTTATGGCCCTATCCAATAATTGGGCGAAGTTTACTGAAACCTGTTCAAACAACGGATGTGTTTTGACACGATTATATTTTTATTATGAGTTTTAGTATTTTACGGAAATCGTTCATCAGAAGTTTATTGCGAATGCTATAGGTTTTTTATAGTTCATAAATATTTGACTGTGGAAATAAGTTATTAAGACAGTAAAAAAACTATGATTTGGTTAACAGAAATGTCATAATCTTTGCGTCAATCGGTATTTTTTGGGCTTTAGTAGCTATAAGATGACTCATATACTCATATAGTATATTGGGTCCCACGCCATCGCTACTCCATTCTCGAGACTATAATCTAGAAAGCGTCTGCACATCAGCGCCCTTAATGAATAGCGACCAAATCGCCTTGTAAAAGTTTACGACTGATAAAATCAGTTATAAAACTCTATGAAGCCGTAAATTCAGCGGGCATCGGGCCGATCGTTTAAAAGACGGGAGCTATTCCGAAGTCTATAAATCAGGCGATCGGGTGTATTCGGGCCTATTCGGGGCCGATCGTAAAGATTAACCGCGCTCACTGTTTGTAAACACTACTTTTATGCGGATTCGACAGATTTTTTTTTCGATTTTTATGATGGCGGTTTATGAATGTATACGCTTGTGGCGTGATGGATTCCGCTTAATATTGTTCATATTTATTTGCGTTAATCAATGTTGCTTTTTGGGATATAGTTTTATGGGGAGCAGTTCATTCTGTGTTGCATGATGATGGCATAATAGATTGGTTTTATGGCATCATCATCCTAACACAGAATTGACTAACAAACCGAAACACCCACAAGCGATCTGTAACTTCACTAATAACAATGAAAAATACTTCTCTAATAAGCATAACAAAAACCAGCCACCACACCTTTACAATTACAACCGCAAATCTTCACACAATTCATCAATAGTCTCACGAACAGAGACGAGCCCATCATCCAACTCTTCCGTCAAAACCAATAAAGGGTTCCCAATAAAAACTTAAAGACTGGAAGTCAAAGTTAAAGTCGTAAAAACAAGTAAAGTGCTGTGCCACGGTTTATTGTGCCTCGACATTTTGTGGCCTAACAATTGTTTTCTCACATACATAAAAAGGGGTAATAAAACTTCTGTCGGTCAAATGATTACAGAAAGCGTAAAAAATGCGTAAAAGCTCGAAGTACCGAACAACTGTTCGAATTGTTCGAGGGTATAAGTTATTCATTAGTTTTACGGTTAATCAATAATTGGAAACCTACCTGAGGTTTTGTATACCTGGGAATGTTTTTTTTTACAAATAGTTTCGAGTTATTGCTCGACGAAAAAGTATGTAGTCTTGACAATAAATGTAATAATGGGACAGTATTTTACAAGGACCTTTTTATGTCAAAGGTAGTTAGTTATAGATCGTATCTTTAAGTATTATTTTCCTTACTTCAAGGCGTATGACCAGGTGGACTTGTTTAGAGTCACATTATAATATCATAATTTAAACTCTGAATTCTCAAGCATTGACATTTATGCGCAAGCTTAAAAACTGCAGTGATCGAAAATTCAGAACTTCGCCAAATCGAATCACTACAGCTTTGCTTTCCTAATTCCTATTATTTTTGCCTTAACTGTATCCTGACCTACAACAATGTCATTTCTTCCACTTATATGACCAAAAGCATAGGGACCAAGATTCAGCACCAACATTATATATGCTAACTGCCCCTGGTCCACAAATTGCCAACAATAGGCGAAGAGAAGCCTGTAAATCAAGCCAGGAACGAGCCATAAATTGTACTAAACTATGGACAGTTTTTTTATTATTTTATTGTATAGTTGTGTCTGATTGCGTCACGGTAATTTATTTGGGCAGCTGTTGTAGTTGTGTGGTCACTTGTTAGTCGTTGGTTCAATGAGGGGCTAAGAACATGAAAGTTGGCAGGTAAGATATGGTAATTAGATGTTTAACAACATTTTGCCACTCTGAAATGACGCGCCCCACTACCGGTACGCACACGGCAATGCGAATTTCTATGGGTAACGTGGTAGTGGGGCCTACACAATTAGTTTCTAATTATTAAGATGTTGGTCAAGTTTTAGCCCCCACATTTGAGAGGATTAATCAATCTGAAGTTATTCAGAACTCAATCGATGCGTACAGGAAAACTGGAGACTTCTTTTCCAAATTATTTTTGATGCCATTGGGGTTTTATAAATGTAGAAACTTCACCTAGTCCAAGGTTTTCAAGAGTTTCAGCACTACCATAGCAAGTGATAAAAGATTATGTCCAATTCTGTCTAACCCAAAAAGAAAATCTTTGTCAAGTTACTTCAGTATTATTATATCTATTCATCTAATAAACAATTATTTAATTTAAATATCAGTCAACTATTGAAAGCATCCAAGTGCTAGATGAAACTTGGGAACTATTATAATTGATCAATCTGACCAATTCTGATAAGTTTGTCTGCTAAATCTAACTATTAATCTTTTAGTCAAAGTGATCTGACATTGTTATCTAGCGCACCTGTATTATCATTTCTACTAAGTTATATTGTATCAAATGTTTTGATTACTTATTGGGTATTTATTATTTTATTTTATTTATTGCCTAAAAAGGCTCGACTGGCTGTTTACAATGGGGTGCTGGTGGCTACTCTTATGTCAGAAGTGAGCGTTGGGTGTGGCAAAAGAAGCATGAAGTTGAATAAATCCTATGGAAATGCGTTCTTTGCGCAGTCACACATGCTTGTGACTATGAATGATAGGCTGAAAAATTATGTGATAAAGCGACGGTGCGGTTTTCAAATAAGATGTAGTGACAAACATTTACATGATTTGGTCATGTTGAGAGGATGAGTGAAAGGCGACTAAAAAAGGTATTTACGAGGCAGATATGAGAGAAAACGCTGGTAGGGCACGCTCGTTGAGCTCCTTAAGTTCTGAGTTGAGCTCCACTATTACTGACAAATGCTTGCACTGACTGGACAGGTCCACTCAAATCGTTGTGGTTCTTTCCTCAAAAGACCATTTCAGACGCTCAAGCCATATGAGGACCATGTAGATTACATGGTCCTCATATGGCTTTCATATGACCAAGATTATGTCTGGACATTAAAAGAGACTGCGACCTCTGAGTTTGTTTCGGCCTTTCCTCTCAGAGTAGTCAGATAGGAAACGCCGACCTCATCTAGCTTATTTTTAATATTTTTTTAATATGACGTGTAAAAGTGATTCCAATATCCTATTTACAGAATAAACAATTTCATTTCATTTCATTTCTAGGAGGACATAATGTCATATAGTGACCTAACTGGTGATGTTTTTCAGAAAGGTCAGGTGCGTAGTACTCGCAACCCACGCGACGTGCGTGTATGATAAGATGTATGAACGTGAACGAAGCAAAAGGAATATGTAAGGAGCGTAGCAGGTGGCGTTCTATTGTTTCTGTCTACCCGCATGGGAAGAAAGCGTGAGTAGATGTATGTATTTATAAAGGTTTTACTAAAGCATGGTGATTTGAAGAGTCGTTTTTTATTTCAAACAGGAGTACCTACAGTAGTAGTCCGCACGTCAATGGTAACAAAACCTGGCTGCGTTTCCACCAGAGATGAGCGAGGATGCGTAGCGAGGGATGTGTGTGGAATTAACCAATAACATCGCTTCATTGTCATGGCTAGAGCTCAGCTAGCGTGGATCTCTGGTGGAAACGCAGCCTAAGCAGGCCTCGCATGCTATTGAAACTTATGTGGTACGCTAGGCCAGGTCATGGTCAAAGTGCGGGCACCAACGTGCAGTTCACTGTACGCGCAACTGCTACAAAGTGTATTCAGTTGATTGTAAAGACTCAAACAAGATACTTTCATGAAGCTCTACCAACCATAAAACCTGCATAATATATAGATCAGTCCAATTACTTAAAAACCTAGCAACGCTTTTCGAACATTGTTCAAATGTGAAAACCTTGTTAACTTCAGAATTCCTTTCAGGTAACACAGTTCCAACCCTTTGATGTTCCGACAGCTGACAGGCTTTTTTCAATCTCAATTAGTATACAAAAAACGTAAGTAGAACCACATAGTGTATTTATAAATATTAATATCGATTAATATAGGTGATTGAGGCGCCGCCGGCGCATATGGAGGGAGCTTTAGTGCAAGGACGAATGAATTGCATGTTGGGCTAGAGAAACAGCGGGCGGAAGAAGGTGAGGCGAGCTGAGTTTTGAGAACTGTTTTAGAATGAAAATAGAGTAGTCAATGTCAAGGATGGAATTTGTATCAGAATAGTTTTACCATTCTATTATTTTCTTCTGTACTGCTTAGGTTTTCATTGTGTTTTCCGGCTGTCATTTGTGGATCTTTGACAGTCGTTACAGGTCGTCAGAAGCTCGAAAGTCTGACAACCAGTCTTACCAAGGGGTATCGTATTATCCAGTTACTGGGTTGTGGAGGCCAGATAGGCAGTCGCTCCATGTAAAATACTGGTATTCAGCTGCATCCGGTTAGACTGGAAGCCGACCCCAACATAGTTGGGAAAAGGCTAGGTTTTCAGAACGACTTTTAAAAGGTTGAAAAGCAGTAATTTTTTTCCGAACTATAACCTAACTTAAAGCAGCACTTCAACTCAATCATTTTTTCAATCCAATACAATTTTTTTCTTTAATGATAGGTTTTTCAGAAGGACTTAAGGTTGAAAGCAACCAATTTTATCTGAAGTAAAACCTTCATGACTTCGCTTCAAGCTTAAGAATTTCAATAAGTGTTGAGATTCCTAATCTTTCTTTAACAAGTCTTGTTAAATAAAGATTATGATGTAAGTGTGAAAGTTGAACATCTTTAAGTAGACGTTGACGTCATCTTAATCTCGTCTTCACTAATCACAGTGACGTCACTATGGTGTAGTAGTGACGTAGCCGCGGTTGTCGCGGCCACGCACCGCCCAACCCGCTCAGCGCTTTACACCCATTACAACTGACAAAAACCCGTATAATAGCGAAAATAAATATTATTTATCGCTTCACGGTGGCTTAGTTTCATACAAAAAGACCTATGAATTATTACTTAGTACATTTGCGTTTTGTATGCCACTTTTTTTTTCTATGGTCATAACTTAATATTTATTGCGAGTTTTAGTTGGATATTCAGAATCGTCACGTCACGGTCCCGGTTTCAATTGTTCACTGCGACAAATTATTCTGGTAGAAAATGCATGGCAAACGAATTTGGACTTTAAAACAATGGGATAGAGTCATTCAGTAGAGAATCGAACCATGTATAAATTTGTGACATAGTGTAAAAAAGTTCTGTTGAGAACAGTAAGTCAACGTATCTATCTGCAGTTGAATATGATTAAATAAGCGTGGATTAACTGATTACGTAATAGCCTGTGGCGTGCACATTGTGAGAAACGGTGTGGTCTTTAGGCATAATTGAGACCTCAAAACGTTTGGATGACGTGTCCTTGATTTGCATGAAATTGATCGAGGTAATTGATATGCAATTTTAAAATGTAAATTCCAACAATGAGTAATCGAGCTGTTTAAGCTTTGTATCTCACCTATTATAATTTAAATTTATTGCATTCCTGTATTATCTTAGGCAATACGGTTTATTATTTGACATAAATATTGAATTGTATGTAGCAAGCATTCATCGGGTGCTGTGCCAACACTGCTAACCTTAAGACTCGGCGCAAAGCGAGCTACCGACCCAGATCCAGCGACAAGGCAGTTCCCAGTAAGGTGGTTGAAGCCGTGATATAGTTATATCCCTGATGATATAACTACCTATATACCGTAATATAGTTATATGAAAGCGGTTCATATATTATCATATTATAATATTAGTAGACTCACCGTTTTCGTTCGTGTTGAGCCAACGGTAGGACGGGCGCGGCTGCTGCTTGGAGCGCATCTCTACTGGTCGCTCCACTTTCCCTCCTGGTCACTCTCTGTCATCTGGAAACAGAGAAACAGGATATTTAATAATTTATTTTTGGGCTGGAAATTGCGTTAGAGCTCATACTACCTCTGACAACTTTTAAAATAAAATAAAAACACTTGGATATGCACAATGCACATTGCACAGTGTAAAATATACAGGACAAAGTTGAAAGAAAACATCCTAATAAAATCAAACAAGCTCTCTTTTTAATTTTATCAAATTACTCTGGCTAAGTGATGTGAACTAACCCAGTGGTTTCCCATAAGAGATTTTTGGTCAAAAATGTTTAGTATCGTATTTAATTGACTTTTAAAAGATTATCTCGATCGCCGCCGATCACTTCTTAAAACCGATGAGTAACATCAAAAAATCCAATGGCTCAAGTCACTAACACATTCGAAAATATTCACGATAAATTAAAAAAAGAACCGTCATTAATATGAGGCAAGACACGACAAGATATCAAGAGCAAAATTGTGTTTGCTGCTGTCAAAATTTAAATTAAACCTTAATCCTTCATTATTAGGGTTGTGTATTGGCTTATCGGAGCGCATAACATCGTCGACAGTTTTATACAGAAAAATCTCGGAACTCGAACGATATGTCACACAATTTATGAGAGCCGAGCGATGCCGGCTGACGTGTTCCGAGTGATTCGAATAAGCCCCTCGTAATAAATTCGATATCAAACAGACAATGTCGTAATGCGATACAGTGATGTGCGATGCAGTGATAGGGACCCTGGATTTATGACGGACACTGTCTCTCGATTACCATTGTTGGGCGTTTTTGATTAATTTTGTTTTGTTTAACAAGATACGTACACGGGCACGATATAATAAGTTGTGATATGTCCCAAATATCGTGTAGGTGTGAGCACTGTGGGCCCACTCAGTGATTTGTGATGGGCGACTTACAAATATATTTTTTGTGTACTAAAACTTTCATGTCCAAAAATGTTAAAAATATGGATTCGTGTGCTGTGAATAACATAAAACGGTTCGTGTTAATGTGATTCAAGAGGCCGGAAATGTGAATGCATACTAATAAAATTGTTCCCTCTAATGTGTATGAGCTTATTTATGTTTATACCGAGACTTTCAATAAATTGCACACATACACAAGTACTCGCCAGGTCTTGTCGACTGTATATTTATGATAATCATACTAATATTATAAAGAGGGAAGTTTTGTTTGTTTGTCAAGGATGTGTGGAAAACGAATTATCTTATTGATATGATATATACACTGGTATGACTCCAATTTTTTTTTTTTAAATATATCTTTGAGTAGTAAAATCCGCTACTAGTTCCTGTTTACAAAACTCAGAACTGTTAGGATATTATCATTTCAGAGTATTTTGGTGGTTCACCATTCCTTGAACAAAGTTAATATAATATAAATAATATAAATAAATAATAATATAAATAAGTTAATAAGTTAATTGACACTTCACTGGTCCAGTGAAATAAAAGTGACTTTGAAAATTGTCAGAATAAAACTATTTAACTCGATACACTTTCCATCTAAGTAGCTTAATTACTCCAACTTCCTTCAACTCACAAATCCCACTTAATTCTTTCATAACAAACATCAAACTACCCGCCGTGCGACATTACCATCGACCATATCATAAACCAATTGTAGACCCATCAATATGTGGAGTATATATTTTTTTATCTTCCAAGGTATTAACGCGCCTTGTCTTAACGATTATTAGGCCGGTGGCTGCGACGCGGCGGTGGACAGCCAACGGACATATTCCGCTAAAGCCCTGTAAATCAGTCAGGGTAATGACGGAAATATAAGGGGCTTGATAAGGAGCGGGCGAGGAGCGGTTGGAAGAGTTTTGAGTACCGAAAGTAATAAAAAGTTTATCACATGATATTATTGGGGTTATGACTTTTTTGTTCATTAGAATGCTGATAAGTTGCAGTTTGCAGTAAAAAAAAAAGTTTCGCTTTGAACTAAAACGAATCATAATGAAAACTTTATATAATTTTCGGCGCGTTTCTTTCGTTATTATATTTTTGCAAGTAATGACTTCTACAAGACAAATACGGAGTAATAACTGCAACACAAGTATCGACTTACCAACAATTCCCGACTACTAAACATTCGTCCTCACACTTCACTGTCATTTTGCGTACATTGTACCCTGTAACACGTACATTGTACCCTGCAACACGTACCGCACACGGCCGTAAAACCTCCCCGTATGTTTCCCACATTTATAGTGTCAATAAAGAATCGTCGCCCGATAACACACTTCAAGGGCAGTGCCATAAACTCCATACTATAGTGTTATTGGTGACTCGATTTATACACTTTTTTTTTCTCCATACAAGTCCCAGACAATTTATTAAGTGGTTCCACTGTGATCGCATTTTTTCTGTTTCTTTGATTAAACTTATTTGATTTGAGTAGGTATTAATTGGTCGTAAACACATATATGTGGATATTTAAAAACTAGCTCTCATACTTTTTAGTTTTCCTTTATTTGAATATTAATTTGTGTTGTTAATGTGTCTTTTGTCCTTGCAAAGTCGAATACCAAGTTATTTGTTAAAAACAGATAAATTCGCGCATCAAGCTCCAGGCTATATTTTATTACTGTAATAAAACAGTTGGAGTTGGCGTTTATTTTGCTAGCAACCTAGCGCCATCTAGTTTCCAAGGCGAAACTATATGAAGGACGTTGAACAAAAACTTTGAAGATATAATGAACATTAATTGTGATTTACGTGAAGACATGTTGAGAAACTATCTTCTAAGACTTAGATAAATAATAAAACGGTAGTAATATAAAATTAATTATGCGTCAACACAACTTTTTATGTGGTATGAAAGAGCGCCATATCACATGCTCACCTAATACTTTTTTTATAGGTATTTAATGTACAAAATGACATTTCTGAAGGAAACACATTGATAAAATTAAAGCTAAAAATATAAATTCTACTATTTATAAAAAAGCACACGTTTAAAACTAGTTTTAGATCACGTAACGTAGCTCGAAATAGAAGCAACATTACTTCAAATGTTGCTAGTTAATTAACCAAAAAGCAAACAATTTTTTGGCCAAAACCATTGGCGATCGGCCATCAGCACACAGTGGGCAGGTGCCGTTTAGGAAAGCCATATCGGCTGTCAAAAACTTGTAAAATATCGCCGTTCCTCGTCGGAGAGCCGCGGGCGTCGCGCGTCCCTCACAAAGATATCTGTAAGATTTATTCAGCCGTCTACAATAGGGAACGTTTTAATTCTTTTCATATGCGACAGATTTATGTAGGGACAGATGCGGTGGGACCACTGTGCCGACTCGAGATAACGTGTTGCCACCCTTTACGTTAAAAGTGAACGAATGTTTGTGCGATAGTTCTGTTGGGTTGGCTACGGTGGGATCGGACTTTATTGGCTTTAGTTACGTTTTGTTAGATGTTTTCGTGTGAATATGAGACGATATGTGCTGGGATTTTAGAGAAACAGAATGCGTTAATACTTAACTAGTGCTTTGGCTCCTTAACCACGTTTTATAGTAGTACTATATCTACGGCATGATCTGTCTACAGACGTCAATTAAAGTTTAATTTCGAATACTAGTCATCGAAAAATCTAGGTAACATTAAACCTGAATAGATCTACAAATGGTAAACTGCATGCCATCTATGTTAAGATCCAAAACAAAAATGAACAATCAGAAAGCGTCTCGACGTACGTCTCAACCACGACTTTACAATGTCAATATTTTAATACAAAAATACAGCATTCTTGCATCACAAAAACACAATGAATGTTTGAGTAAAAGTGCTCCGCATATTTGTTCTATTATTCTCTTCTACGTAGTTCTAAATTATTGTTACACATTGTCCCAAGTGACAATAACATAATTTATGGCGGTCTTTGTCTAAAATTGTGCAAATTGTACACATTGCATAAACAAAAACTAGGTATTCAATTTTTTTGGCCGAATTTCGCAAATTTTTGGACCACAGTGTTTTATCTTATGAATGGACACAATAAAGATGTTTTTTCTTAATTTTAATTTGTTGTTTTAAATTAATTTGTATTAATTTATTTCTAGTAATGAAACTAAATTAATGTTCGTTTGATAAACGATCAAAAATTCAAATGTCAAGCGACCGATCAATTTCAAAATGGCGCTTGAGTGAAATTCTTATACCGATGCTAATAACTGATCATTGGTATTTTATCGCAGGCTCTATCAGGCTGTCTTTAAATATATGGGTAATAAAATTAGAACCGTGGGCGACGACTGTGGTCAAAACATACCTCACGTTGTTAAAAATACATAAATACCGAGCGTACCCAGGAGCGGGGCTTAGTCGTAAACGTGTTGTTATAGTTCTTTAGAAATACATCTGATTGGATGGGAACACTTGCTCTAGCGCCGATCAATGGTAATTAAATTATTGTGAACAGCATTTACGCTGTTGAAGTCATTTATCAACTATTTCAATAGGTAGAACCACATATTTTAGATAAGCCTGCAAAGAGATATTTTTTTTAGATAAATGACACATTTGTTCATGAATGAGAGAATAAGAAGAAATAATTATATATTATGGACTTAACATAATGCTGAAAAAATATTGCTGCTCACACAGTCAGTGACATAGGATAAAATATACCTATGAGTCGCCAAAATTCTATCAAAAAACACCTACACATAAACGAACTACAGAACCAAAAAGTATTTCCGAATCGGTCTACATGAGCTCAAGACTTACGGCCAGTATCTAAGACTTGCGTGACTGACATATTTATAAGGTCATAAATCTGCTGGAGGAGCCGACTGGAGTCTTAGACTAACCTATCACGATCAAATAACATGCAGCTAGAATGTGATGTGTGCTGCTCGTTTATAACGATGTTCTAGTTGATAGGGATAAGGCCCTTGGTGTACTAACAGTGAAGAAGGCTGTTTACACCTTACAATAATCGTAGCGTAGTAAACACTTATGTATGTGAAACGTAACATGAAATGGAAAAAGAAAATGCCTTTGGCATTTACTCCGTCTCTATACATTTCTGTGCTTAAAGTATTAAATAAATGTAACATAATGTTGAAACGATAATGCCCTCCAAATATATGCAATGCAACATGAAATGTAACACCCATAAGGCAGTTTCGAAGAAGGTGAAAATAAGTTTTTAGGTGTAACTTAGTTAGCACCTAGCAAATAGCTGCAAGACCAGCCAATTCTTTTCAAATGAAAATAAGTTGAAGAGTCTTATTTGTGATTCATTGGTAATCTTTGAATAAATTGTTGAAATACAACTTATACTTTTGGTTATCAACAATATGCCAATTAAGGAACCCATTAGATTGAAAATCAAACACATTTTCCAAGGATGTATGCAATAGCTCACAAGCTCTGGCTTAAAAGCTCGCATTGTCAAATGTTAAGGCGAAATGGGACTGACGAGAGCCGAGGGGGGTATGACCCCACCCGCGCGCAATTCGTGCACTAAAATTGCGCGCGGGGGGGTCATATGTTTATAATATTTAATTTTAAAATTTTATTTGTATTTATATAGAAAAAATAACTCCATAATCCCTTAAAGTATTTAATAGTGAACATTTAGACAAAATTTTATTACAATTGCTTTGATAACAATCTAATGGAATAGGTTTTCCTCTTTAAAAAAGCAGATTTTAAGGAAACTTTGCGGTTTTTTTGTATCGAGGAAAATTTTGTCAATCGTGTTTTGGGCCTCATACTTCACTAAAGACACTCTTCAATTTTCGTAATCATAAAAAAAACGCAAATGCGTTGTTTTTTTTTGAGAGAAACATTGATTTTGCGTGAAGTCGAATCGCGTCAAAACATCTGCTTTGGAACCATTTCACCTTTTAAGAAAAACAGGAAACAACAAAGGCAACAAAGAAGTGTATAGACATTAAAGCTATGAATATCTCCGTAACAAGCGACTAAATATAAGAACAAACACGGTCCATCATACGTTTAATTATTGTATACTATTTTGACTTGATTTACGAGTCTCGGGACCGACCCCCCGAGTCTCAAGTCTGACGTTTTTGTTAATTAAACGTTTACTACGTTCGGCCATTTTATGGAGTCAAGAAAAATACATAAATTCGTTACTCGGGATTACTTACAACGTAACGTTAACATTTTTCTTCTTTTTTTGTGTAAATTTTTGTAAAGAGGAAAGTTTTTAGTGAAACACTTTTTGTTTCAGAAGGGTTACCTAAGTGAAAAATTTATTTGTTTTTATTGTTGGTTTTTGTCTGGGAAATTTTTCGTTTGAACCACTGGGCATCTCACGAAAATCACTTAGCGTCAAATCATTTCCTAACTTTGCACATTACATTATAAAGTTACACCACTTTTCTTTACGACCAAGGACAAAATTGACATTAAATCGACCCCAAACAAGTTCTAAAATGATCTCTACTCTAAATCCAGCCCATACCACACAGCTACAAGCCATGTACCCATCAACGTATTCCAGTTATTTCAGTGGCATTATTTTTTGCCAAGCTCTGGCAACAAATCACTCAAGATCACATTCATAATTTAAGTCGCCGCGTCACGCCTGATGGATTTATGACGTTTCTTTCATAATGTCTAGAGCGTCCGTGGACGTAACACGACACTTGCTGGAGCCGACTTTTGTCGTATGGGACGTGAGTTTTTCCGTTGTGCATTATGGGTAATGCTTGCATTTTAGAAATGTAGAACCTTTCACGAATAGAGGGTCTACCTAGAACGCGCGACGTTTTGTTTTTCGAACAATTTTGTCTTCGTGAACACAAATACTTAACTACATATTTTATAAAGTGTTGGTTATGCGAAAAGCACAATAATTATTAGTATCACCCATAAATCTGAATAAAGTCCTTAATTAAATATTATACTTTTCGTAAATACTTTAAATACGTTAGGTACTTTTCGTTCGTGCTGTGCCCACTGCATAGACATACAGCTGCATTTTAACTTTCATTGGATTTAAGAAATGTAGAACCTTACTTCTACACAGCTTACCTGCTGCATTGCTTTCATTCTAAAATAAAAATATTTTATTTCACATAAACCTACTTACATGGGTACTTATGCACCTAGCGTGCACGGTTCCAATTAGTCGTTTCCTATGGAGAAGACCCGGCACTCCACAATTACTCTTTTAAAACATTGTAAAAGCCATTTATGGATTTTAAAATGATTTCAAATTACAGTGTTAATAGGTATAAGAGGACAGTGCAGGCCTGTCAACAAGTAACAGGTCACAAAATAGAAAATGAAAATTGAATTGTGATACCATGAAATGTTCAGTGCCACCTCTGCCTATCCCTTTGGTCTATACAGCATAATCAGCCTATAATGTTCCCACTGCTGGGACACAGGCCTCCTCTCTGTGAGAGGGAGCGGGCCGTAATCCACCACGCGGACCCAGTGCGGGTTGGTAGATGTCACATGTGTTCGAATTTTTGGTTCTAGGACATGCCGGTTTCCTCACGATGTTTTCCTTCACCGTTTTGAGAGCAGTGGCGATGAAATAATTTACACAAAGTAAAGCGCCTCTCTGGGTTCGAACCTACGACCTACAACTCGTGAATCGTGGCCGTTACCACTGGGTCACCACTGCTCTCACTGGTCTATACAGGCGTGATATTATTACATAAATAATCACCCAAACAAACTCCATAAAAAGAATAAATTAATTAAAATCATTTCATTTTAAAGTTCGAAAGTCAACATCGACCGTACGTCAACTATTCGCCAGATAAAAGTAAATCCTTCATATTTAACGGGCGACTGACGTCACGGCCGCCATTTTGATTATACATAATTTGACGTGGCGACGGGTTTGACAGAGGACATTTAATTACCGACCCCTCATTACCTTGATATCGGATATTGATATGGTGACGTTTTGTGCTCACGATACGGGTGCGATACGTGATGGTGTATTGTTAGTATGCCTTTTATAAAAAGTGGTTCTTGTAGATTTAACATAAGATGATATTTCAAGAATACAAGATAAGATACATAAACTCACGCCTTCTTCCCATGGGGGTAAGGCTTAAGGAAACTACAGAACAAAGACATAAATATTTCTAAACCTGAAACTGGTAAAAATACCTAGAAAGTGCTGTTCATTTCTGACTTTTAGAATTGAGAAGCTTTCACTATGTAGAAAGCGCATAGGCCAAAATCTCAGAATGAGACGGCCGAAATCTCAAAATGAGACGTTTACCTATTTACTTTTGAGGGAAGGCCAAATATGCAAAAGATAATACACGTAATGGGATCTTGTCGCTCTCGTATCGCTACCGTCCTCACTAAAACCCACACGTACGAATTTTCGTTAAAAACGTACAGTTTATTTGGTCCAATGGAGTTTATTAATAAAGTTTTAATTAAGATATCGGCGTGACGTCACTGATTAATTTGAATGATCAGCAGATAAACAGGTGATTAAAATTATGTCAAACGTGTAATGGAATGACGTTGATTGTATATTGGATGGCGATTTTCACAGTTTTCGTTATTATTTGGGGACGAAACAAACTTATAAACGTTAGGTTCAGTTGTAAACGTGGGTGGTCCTGAATTTTGGTTCCTGACTGGAATTCGTTGGGTAAATCGATCTAGTTGTCTGTAAAATAAATAAATAATTATAATTTTATTATAATACAATTGCAGTGTTGCAGGCTGAATCAATTCATCTTTGTAAAGTGTAAGACTTTGTTAGCCAAATTCGTTCGACAGTTATTCACTCAATAGTGGATTTAGGTTATTTCTGTTTTCTTCAAATAAATTTCCGGAATTAATGACTTCACAGCTAATTGTATTTTCATTAGATACAACATGCCAATCTCATACATACGTCAAGTGCTTCAGGGATCTTTTGGGCGCTTGGCGCTGTTGGTAAACATTTAAGATAATGTGTTGTAAAATTGTATTGAAAAACCACATTGGCGGCGTTAGTTCCGATTGTAGCCACGGGGCATAAGATCCTTGTATATATATAAATATTTTTATTTTTTTTTAAATGCTGTCACAAAAGTATGAGAGACAGAAAAGACGTTTTAAGGCTCGAGCAGACAGGCGCGACGCGACTCTAACCAAACAATTTCTATGAAAACTGAGAAAACTTCATAGAAATTGTGATACCAGAATTGCGTCGAATCGTCGCGTCGCGTCTGTTTGCGGGAGCCTTTGTAAAGCCAAACTTTATTTTTTAATAGGTAACTGAAATATAATCACCAAACTTCATGAACATTCATGGTATTTCTCCTTACAGTACTTACGGTTCAGCCCCACAGGATACATGAGCCTTTTCCTTTACACACTTTATAAAGCAGACTTACACACAACTCCATCAACACATCACGTTATACATAAATGGTTCCGTGTACATAAATGGTTAAATAAAGAAATTAAACTAGAATTTTTATAAAAAAAACTACAACTCAATGACACCCAAAACACATTAAAATTAGTTGAAAATAAAATGACAATGGTGACCACTAATGAGTAAGTACTCGACGCACTAGGTGTCAATGACAGGCCGTCAGCACGCAGGTACAATCGCGAGCTGTCATCAAGCAATGACACTTGAATGGCTGACGCAAATGATGAAACTATTCATAAATAGCTATGATTTAGGTAAAACAATTGGTGTTTGTTTTATTATGTTGGGATTTGGATATAAAAATTGGATTTATGAATCGGTTATTCATGAAAACTTAAATGGACATTATCGAATATTAATCCACCAATACAGGTGACTGATGTCATAATAACAAACGAAACATTAAATATCAGCATTAATTAATTTTTCAATTGCAATAAAGACTGCCTTGCACTCAGACAGAAAATTTTTGTGGGCTACCTTGAACATAGCATGTTGGTTCTTTTAGATCAAACTCAAACTCAAAGTATTTATTTCAAATAAACCAATTATTGGTACTTTTGAATTGTCAAGGGGTCGGTCAGTCAAAAAGATGAAGCTAGTTGCCCATTCCAAAGCGTAGTAGGTTCCTATGGAGAAGAACGGGCAAGAAACTCCACGGACACTCTTTTAAATCAAAATATTGTTACAATATATTGGATCAAGTGAAGGGTTCTCATGTTCTTTCGACATTAGCTAAGAAGTATTTCCTCAAGACGGTACAAACTATTTCTACAAGCAAATCACAGGTAGTACAACAGAACAAACGTAGTCAAAAGAAGGCTAGACAGCGAGCATTCCAAGTGCTTTCCTTTTGGAGCCTCTTTTAATCCTCTCTTATCAACAGTTATCAGCCTAGAAAGTAAATAATATGAAAATCATACAGGAAGGTTTTAAACCCACTATCTGATAAATCAGATCCATAAACCAACAGACCAATAGGTGGTCCAAGTCCAACATAAATATCTCAAATTAATTCACTCAGACAACAAAATCAGCGTCATTTTAACAAGCAGAGACAGTTACCATAGAAGGCGAAGGTATCAGATATGAAGACAGAACGGTGGAGAAACCAACGGATTAGCGAGACGAAATCCCTAACATCACCTACTTTCACATCAACAGCCTGCGGAACTGGTAGCGTCGGGGACAGAAGTGGATGCACTAGGGATTATAGTTTTAGGAAACTTCAGAAAGAAAAAAAATCTATGTATTTATTCAGTCTTATACAGCTCACCCATATTTTTTGTACACTCGGACTCGCCTATCTTTCCCTTAAAGATCTAGTGTAAGGTTTTGCAATGGATCGATGTATAGGCCAGCAGCTGCAATTGAAATTAGCTTTGTATCGATGATATTTGGTGTACTGTATCTATCTTATGTCCAAAAAATTTCGTTCTGATTTTAGTAATAATTTTCCATATTTCATTAACTTAGTATTATATTTCACAACAACTCATCACAGACATCAGCAATCAACGACATCCATATTTCATCTTAGATCTAATCATACCAAAAAGGGCGAAGTGTCAGACAGAACACATCGTCGAGATCTCCTCATCTCAAACAAACAAACAAGGAAATCAGTACCAAAACCGCAAATCAGGCACCATAAATGACAAGCGTTTCCTAATCGATAGTTAGTTATATTTACTCGTTCGTTTACGATACGATTCACACTAAAATTTGCATCATCAGGTTATATTCCCACTTCTCCATCTAACTGTACAGCCTACGCACTTAAAAAACAAATTTAACACACCGTAAATCAAGCAGCAAATTGTATCTTAAGTCAAAAGTAATAAAAGTGATGTTGCCTGCACACATAAAGTTGCTTTGAATATGAAAATATCGCATCGCGCGGCTGCATTACAAAATGAGGCGAAATTATGATGGATACTGATGCCTCGTTGCTCGGTTAATAAGACCTGATTCTATTCGCGTTGCATTCGATTGTAAACTATAGTGTTGTTGGAATAAAGATGAGAATGGATTGTGTATCGATCAGGAATCAATCGCGACGAGTGACGCGATGCAAGTGCACAACGTGACAAGTCTAAGGCTATTTGCATACAAAGCTACCTAGAACAAACTCATAAATGCTCTGGGCTGTCTATAGGCTGTTAAATATTATTCCAGTTTAGAATTGCACAAGTTCCGCGCCTGATTGACAAGTCTGCAACATGTCAATAATAATTAGCCGGGCTCAGCGAAGCATATTATGCTGTTTTGACTTAGAAATTGTGAATAAATTTACATGTCGACCTCGTAAGGCTTATTTTATTAACATATCAAGTTGTGTGCGACGTTTACGCGAAGCATAGCAAAAAGCAAATTTTATCAACAGGCTATCTACGCACATGTTATAACTTTCACAATATTTATAATACCATATTGTGTCCTCTGCCAATACCATGGAATGCCACAGCCAGGTAAATATCCGTGTATATTTATTTGTATAATATCCACATAACGGAATGCATCAACAGAAAACCCAATCAAGCACTGTCGATAAATTTTAACGATGCCAAAACACACATTCGAAACCTAATTGTTATTGGATGTATACCTAAACACTAATCAGTATCTCTGGTGTGGCGTCGTGTGCAAACGGCCTTAGTCTCAAGTTGCAATTTTAATTCCATAGGTAGATGTCAGTCGTTGGGTTCACCGCAGGACACCTAATAACAGTGGAATTCATTAACATGCGTGCAAATTGAAGGGGTTTGATCTCCATAAGATGAGCGTACGCAGCCATGATGCGGCGATCAAACAGAAAGGTATAAATATTACAAGTAATGAACGGTCAGAAAACTATGTGGAATTGTGTGACGTGAGAGTGAAGTTGGGTTTATTTGTTGTGGGAGATGCAGGTAGTTATGAAGTTAGTCATAACTTTAAATGGAAATTACTCTCTGATTTCATTAACGCGGTTAATGGAACAATAAATGGCACTCTATTGAATAGTATCGAGAAAATGATAAGAAAATAGATTCTTGTGCTTGTGACCCTCAGCTCTACTGAAGCTTTGAAATGGAAATACATACTAGTACCGCTATCAACAAGAACCTCACCAAAACGTATGTCAACGATGCAATATTGACAGACAACTCAATATTCGAATAATTACGTATCACAATCCCAATAACACTAACAGTACATTCGCAAACAAATGCCCCAGTCACGATCACCTTTGTACAATTCAGGGCCTAATCGACACTTAGTGCGTTCAACATGAAATATTAACGCAGTGAAAGGCTTCAAATATATAGCGAGCCATACTTTATCTATCGCTTGAACCCTCTGCTCTCAATACTATAACTTTCTCGATAAGATACATATCTGACATTATAGTTTCCTTGCCTTCTCAGATAGGATGGAAAGTAGGTAAATTCGTGTTTAATTTAATATATTACAAGTTGACCAACGCCTCTGCTTGGGCTAGCTAATCGAGAAAGCTACTGTACTGTATATGTTCTGAACATGATTGTTTGTTTGGGTTACATTTTGATTGGAATTATACGAACGATGGTTACACTGGAATTTCTACGATATTCATGTTTTCTATAATATACTTATTAAGTCAAGGCAGACTTATTGCCTAGTGGCATTTCTACCAGTCACTATACATATACATATCATTGGCGAAGTCTCTTTCAATCTGCCTAGCCTTTTCCCAACTATATTGCGGTCGGCTTCCAGTCTAACCGGATGCAGCTGAATACCAGTATTTTACATGGAGCGACTGCCTATTTGGCCTCCACAACCCAGTAACTGGGTAAAACGATACCCCTTGGTAAGACTGGTTGTCAGACTTTCGGTTTTCTGACGACCCGTAACGACTGCGATCACCGAATGAAACCCGGGAACAACGGCTTAACGTGCTTTCCGAGGCACGGAGGAGTCTCGATATGTAAAGATGGTCACCCATCCACGGACCAACCCCGGCAAGCAAGTAGCTTAACCTGACGGATCGACCCGTGCGGCTGTTATTACTTAGCCACGAGCCGCCTTTACAGAATCTAATTTCAAATCAAACCGTGCAAGCAGTGTTATCTCCGAAACTGGAACTATATCATACTTGACAGTTTTAAGCGATCCTAACTCAGGAGGCGTGGATTCCATTTGAAATCTAGTTCACTTACATTAAAGTACATGAACCCTAGAAATACCTTCCCATCTACTTGAACCATCCTATTCACCCATCTCATGCAGCCTCCTGCGCATCGCGACATCGATCGTCCCCAATTATATACCTACGCAGTTACGACACAAATCACACAGACAGACAGACAAATTGGCCAGCCGTTGGCATTTGGCAACGCCGAGATCCGTCCGTCTAGAATTATGAGATATTTATGATATTCTGATTTATTTCAGCGTCGATTAGTTTATTATAATGTATTATGGATGGGCCTCTTAACGGCTGGATTAAGATTTGATAGTTTTTTTTTGGATGCATTAGTCATAGTCAGGTTGTGGATTGTCCACTCTATCATTGACTGTGGGTGTCGTGAAAGGTGATGTCAGGATTAAGCAAGAGTAATTAATTTATTAAAGAACATCATGTTTCTACACCATTGAATCTTCTAAAACTATATTGAGGTAGTTTTTCTCGAGGGTGCTAAACCTTATTGTCTTAGGTTTTTCATCCGGGATTAGAATTTAATTAATTTGCTAAAAAAGCTGTTCGAAACTGAAGTGCATGACAAAACCGTTGGTAAAGTATGCTCTGAGGGGCTAGACAAGTGGCAATCACTTTTAACCTGTTTCGTATTTCTACAAAGACTTTCAACAGGATTGTGTGCATGTAGCTTTTTATGTCAATCTTTGACTTTTCCATCATCGTTATCGCTGAAAGAATGTCAGTTTGTCTAGACTTGGTATCACACCTTTTAGACAACTTCATAAAAGTCTATGCTCGACTTGGATTACGGACTACGATCGATCTAGTAAGTCTGTCTCTCAGACCAAATAAAAAACTAAGACAGAGCGCTGCGAACAACACAGTGATGTATGCAAAAACTACACCTCCGCTCTGTGCATACACGCTCACATGCTCGCATTTACAATCAAACTACACCTCACTAAGTGCTCACATGTTTACGAAACCGGCCTCATGTCACTGTTTACAGCTCTCTGTCTTGATTTTTTATTTGGTCTGAGGTCTGTTTACTCTCACTATTCACAGTTACATATTATGGATACAAAGAGGCAGAGGATTCTCAAACCCATCGATGATGACATTGACAACTTGAACAACCACCAATTCAGTCCATGACACAATCATAAACCGCGACCAATCTAGTCTGACAGGCACGCTGTCAATAGCAACTATGACAAACAGACGGACTGCTCGGCGTTTATTAGCGACCTCATGAATCACAGGCCCTTGGCTGGACATGAATCTCAATTGTCCACAACTGATCGTGACGGCAGGACACTCAACTTGGTAGTTTTTTGCCTTGTTGTAACTGTGGTGTTTGTTTATCTGTTTATGGTTATGATATATTGATTGGGGATAGGGTAGGTCATGTTTGTGTAGGGTACTGAAAAATTGCTTATCCAAGCTACTTTTCAGTAGCCTACACAGACATTTAAGTGCTTAAATTCTAATACTTAAGACTCTCTTTGTCTTAAAACCAGCCTTTGATTTTAACCAATTAGGCATCAGCGTGGATGGTGAAAATCAAAGGCCAATCAATCATGATTGGTAGGTAATCTTTCAAGGGTTAAAAGTACTCAAGCGTATGACTAACTTTACATACTGAACGACTATTCACACCCATAGGGATTTGTTTTCTGCGAATACCAGAGAGAAGATGAATCGCCAATAATATCCCGTTTGTTGTTTAGTCTGATTAAGTTGCTTATGATAAGGAGAGAAGTAGTAATTTAATCTGGAAGAAATCTTAGTGATTCTTACCCATAATTTTTTTTTGTATTTTGAGTGTGGGAAATCGGGGAGTGCGTGTTAGACTTTTACTGACTAAAACCCACCCGTGTTCCTGTTGGCAAGGGTTCCGGTATCCCTTTCGGACTTTAATGCCTGTGGTGGTGCACTGTGCACGCATAAAAGTATAAAAGCTTTCCTCCAGATAATTTTTAATAACTCGAAACCGAATCCCCAATAAGTTCGATACCCACCCGTCAACCAACCGTCATTAAAACTTAATACATAACATAACTTATATACTTATCTCCGATACATACCTAACAAATCAGTAATAAAAGAAACGAATCTCCCCGCAATAAACACCAAACGATTTTATCTCACTTTAAAATATCGGCGAATGCGAAAAATGTCCAGCCTCAATCATATATTACCCGGCTAATGTCAACCGGTGACGGACGAACGTGATTGGCTGGGCAGTACGCACACTCGCGCGTATGGGCAAGGTTACACACACATACGAAAGTTATGGGACTGTAAAAGTTTTATAGTTATCGTATGATGGTTGTACACTTAATGCAGATGCGCTTTATTCCGATGGTTACAAAAATGTGATCAGGATCGATGTGAGGGTTTTATGGCCCACCAATGGCTTTTAGGGTCAAGGAACCCAGAATTGCTTACCCTCTCTTCCTAGAGATTTTATGTAGTTATGACACGTACCGCAAACAGATGGCTTCGGCGCAAATCAAAGACCAGAAGAACGTTTAATTACGTTATAATAATAAAGTTGTAGATGGAGATCAAGCAGCTGATTAAAGTTAACATGTTTAATTAAATACGAAATACCGGCTAAGAAGAGGGTAAATACCTATCTATTTTATTTTCTACACTAAAACAAGAAAAGAAAACTAGCTATGATTATAACATCGACATACTCAAGAAATTTTAAATTACGAACTAACCAGTTGCGTAGAGGCCTCACTAAATGCTTCATGCATTGTAAAAATCTGAAATAATGATGGCCTCAGCATTTTCTTACTCAATACTCAATACTTTATTGCATTCCACATGTAAGTATTAGGTGGTAAACTTATAATTAGATCATATGGACCCTGTCGGGCACAGCAAAATAAGTGAGTTAGGAAAGAGGAAGCATTTGCTAATTATTTAACATTACTTATCAAACTACTAATTATTATAATAATAAAGATGTATGTCTTCTAGAATCTGTGTTTTTCAGGGAATAAAGTATGCTTTTATAAGGAGTATTCCCACCCCTTACCTGCCTACGAATGTCATATCATAACGCCAAATCCATACTATAATAATATTATACATTCGAAAGTAACTCTGGTTACCTTCTCACGCCTAAACCAATGAACGGATTTTTACAAAATTTGGCAAGGAGATAGATGACATCCTGGGGAAAGACTTTTTATGACATACCACGCGGGTGTAACACACCTTGGTACATCCCATTTTGGTTTCTCTATAAACATGACAATCAGTCGTCGCGCATTGGGTAATAATATTGCCCAGGTTATATTATACGCCTGTTCCGAACAGTAATCGACTGGACATGTCCACGTCTGTCCATCGATTTTATTGTACGTCATTACTAGTAAATGATTTTTTATATTTAATATAACTAAACTTGTTTATAGGAATAAATGGGTTGTGTTGCTGTTCTCAAGGATGGCTGAGCTTGTACGAAGCCTGAACAAATTCATAAGTGTTTGTTCATTTGAGAGTATAATGTGACTGGTTGGATAAGTAGTGTTCCACACAATTCGTAACTGATTGTGGTAAGCTTATCCTTTTAAGAACTGGCCGATACGTAAAACTATTGAGCAGAATATATGTTATTTCAGTAAAAGCTTTGAACAGTCTATAGGCCAGGCACCTTCTACGCATTGGAAAGAGCAACTAACTTCATATTTCTGACTGACCGACGACTCCTTGACAATTCAAAAGTGCCTGTAAACGGTTTAATTGAAACAAATGCTTCGTGTTTGAGTTTTATCACAATCAACTCCTTTTTAAGGCCATTAGTAAATATACTAACTATAATAAGCCTATTTTAACAAGAGTTTAACCAAAATGAATGCACAAACTATAAATAATTTGACAATAGATAAAACGCACTTTATCTCCGAAACTATGTAGATAAATCAGTTTAATTTAAATTTAAATTGATTTAGTTGCAGCCCAACAATAAATTCTAGTCCATTATCCAGGCAGAAAATGACAAAAGTGTCGCGAAATTAGACGAAAAGTTGATAAAATATGTTCTACTCATAATTCAGGTTGTAAACCTGCTGTAATCTAAATAATATCGTGTTGTGATTATGTGGTTAATAATGGCTACCTTATAGAGATAGTCCATGCTGAGATTCAAGCATTCTTCTAAATGCCTAAATACCCGTTTTGAAATCTTGCAAAATGGTAAGTGCTTGTTATACCTACATAATCAACATTCAGTCGAATTTCAATCGCTGCTAGACCTAGGCCCCGCAAGGAACGGTTTTAGATTATCTGGATCTAACTCAAAACTTCAAAAAGCAATTTGCCTACCAATTTATGGTCACATTTGAGAACCTTCATAACCAACGACACTCTCTTATCTTCAAACACACCTCTCTCATTTTTAACATAGTTTTCTATAGATTAACACTCAAAAAACAGACCCAACACATTTCTATTCATCATCTCACAAACAGTCTCAAGCACAACACCCAGCGAATCGATACAGCGCACAAAAGACGACAAAAAAACGCGGCTGCGACAAAACGTAGAAACAAAAAAAAGTCGCAAGAACAACGTACAACTGAGTGAGTGTACGCTTTCGTTTTTCCGAATGCTATCTTCATATCCGGACGTGTGCAACTCCTCGTCCGTAGTCGAGTAGTCGAGGAGCTAGGGAGGCAAAGTATGCGGTTAAATTGGAAAATTTTGATGTGATGTGAAAAGGTTCGGCTGGGATTGCATGCCGTGTTGTTTGAGAATGTTTTGAGTTGTTAGTATGGAAAGATGCTTCATTTGGTTTGGTTTTCATTAGGAATGGTAAAAAATATACAAAACATGGTTAAAAATTAGGCTGAGAATGATCATGGAAAATTCGCATTTTATATGATTCCTTTTCCAAACTGTTATTATTAGCAAGCCCAGCTCAAAGCCTATTCTCAGACAATACGCCCTGGTACACAGTCCTTATCTGAATCGTCTTGACAGTTGCGTCTTCGCCTAAATAAAACTCAAAAAGCGCGATGGAAAAAAACGAAGGGCGACGTCACTTGAGGTGTTTTGATTTTAAAGTGATTGGGAAAGGTGAAGTGATGGTGAATGATGGAAAACAATTTTATTATTATGTCATGGAAACATTACATGAATTTACAAAATGCTAATGAATTACAGTGATATTGACAGGCACTTATCATACCGCATGTAATAAAATCAAGTAATGACAAAAATTATGATGCTCAGACATCCCATAAATATCGCTTCTACACCCAAAAATCACTGGCGACGTCTAACCAGTCTCCACCATCACAACGGACAGGTTTATCTTCAAAATTTGGAATTGCATTTGAAATCTGCGCAAGACGCGCTTATCTGATCTGCTGTGCACCTGCCGTATCGCTTTGAACGACAATCGATATTCGGACGTTACCGATTCGTTCCAAGTGATTCTAATCGATTGTCGACTTGATCTACCCCTTTTAGTGACGGGGACGTTGGATTAGGTATTGAAAGTCGAAGAGATAACATGATGTCTTTCGGGAAAGCTATTTTGAAGCTTTTAGTCTTAAAGTGACAATGCGAAGAAAAACAGTATATTAAATAAAAGATTTGAAAAGGCTTAGTTTGAATAGATGCAGCCATTAATGTGATAGGTAGAATTGTTGCCAATCCAGGAATTCATAATGTACTTCAGCTGCTTAAAATACTCCGATAATTACGAGTGTCTCCCGAGAAAAATGCCGCTATACAAAGCAGGCTGACGACATGTGGCATTGGATGGGTCATACTCACGCACCTGGTGTTAAAACCGCTCGCGGTTTGTTTACCATATCAGTCGGAACATAAATAAAGAAACACATCTTAGGCAAGTTTATATCAGATAACAGATATTTCAAACATCGAGCCTCCTGTCGGCCCAATTAAACTAAATCACATCAAAATCGATTACAATCGGGACAATACTGAAGCGAACCGGTTAAAATCGGTAGCGGCGACAGTCAGCGGCGTTTCAAACGCGCGTCGCGTGGGCGCATACAATTTGCATAGCTTCATTAGGGCCCGACCTCACCGCGCGATAGTCGCGTTATCGACGCCGCCTCTGAATCGCGCCTTACCTCTTTTTTTTAATCGACAGTCGTTAATTAAGCGTGTGTGAGGTCTTACGCCTTAATTATAATTGCGCACAGATACTGAATTAGCTCGGTTTTAACGAAGGGAGCTAAAATAAAATAAAACGGATAAGTAAAAACCTATTTATTTGTAGCCTTTTTAAAGATAAGCATTACTGTCGTGACTAGTTTTAATTGTAGATAGTATTATCTGTTGATTGCTTGAGGTGGTTACTGACCGATAGTTTTATTGTCAATAAAATTATGTCAATTCGCGCAGTTAATGTGAAACACTTGTAATATTATTGTTAAAATATTGCGACGTTAATTTCGAGTGGGTATTGGGTCGTATTTGTAAGGATAACATTTACGATTATAGCTAACATAATTATGTCTGCTTATAAACTTAACTTAGTCTTTTACAACAATCAGTCAATCAAATCATTTATTTAATTTCAGAATATATCTCAGTCGATAAGGTCCTAGATAAAGTTAATGTTATCGATAGTCGTGTGCCATCTTCGGAACATCACTAGTTCAAAACAATAAACAATTGCTATGTCAGTGCACAGCAGCGCATTTGAGTGACGTCTTACAAGCTGAGATGAATTAATTTGAAATAATTGATTGTATTGCTTATTCATAAGTTACCTTAACTAGATAATGCTTAAAAAACGAGAAGTAAAACTAAGCTAGTCAATATAAGATAATTAGAAGATGATTCTTGTTTTCTTGTTTCCGGTCTCTGGGACTACAATAGGCAATTTGCAAAAATGACAGATAAAATGACAATTAATTTAGGTTTATTGAGGTTACAAGAAATCATCCTGTGTTTTAAGTGACACAAACTGCTCAATCAATTTTCCTTCACGCATTAAAATCATGTAGGTACTAAAGTAGGTACTCGTAGCTACATGACATTCAGCACGAAACTACTAGGACCAAAGTAGATAAACTTGCAATAATGACTCATCAACCCACCTCGCCAACTTTACGACTTTCCAGAAAAGATAACCACACATACGTTCACCTTTTCCTTATCTTCTACAAACATGGCATTTCCTTAATTTAAAACAAACTAAAAACTCTTTAAATAATCCTTTTGCGAAGCTAATTCTGTACTCGAAGACTCCTCCATATTAAAAAGCAAATAAATCGTAGCCACGGTTGACGAAACATCGACATAAGGCCGAGTACATGAAAGCGCAACATTTCGCGACATCGCGTGTGTCGCGATGCAAATACGGCAGACCACCGGCGTTCAACCGACACTTTTATTTAGCAGTTGAAGGAACCTCTTTTATCGATAACTTATTTAAAATTGCAATGAAAAAATATTCGCTCAATTATGTTAATATTTTATATCAAATGCAATTCGTGCAACCTTTCCTAAGTTATACGAGTTAACGTGTGCACATTGAAGTAATTGGTTGCGAAAAAAATAAAAATTTAAATTAATTGCTGTAATTACTATCTGCTGATCTAAATGGAGTAATTAAAAGACGAACATAAGTATTAAATTATTTTTATAGAAGACACATTGAATTTAATTTCGAACAGTAGCTAACAGATAAAGCTTTAGCACCTACTGCCCTTTGCAAAACAATCGTAAATTGGCGTTCGCAAATTTCGTCCGTATCCCATCGAAACTACATCCTAAAACTGTATTGGCTCTGGTCTCAGGCGTTAGTGGCCTTACTGGCCGTAAACGCCTACGTTTTGGTAAGTTCGCCGCACTCGGATGAAGACATTTAAATACGTCGAATATGTTAATATTGCGATCGGATCGTGTACACTGCCCTTAACAACGGGGACTGTGCGTTGGCGGACAGCGGTCTATTAGTGAGGGAGCGCGAGTTATAGGAGGGAGCGGGAGCGATGAATTTAATGGTGGATGGTGTTGCCGTAGGTATTTAGTTAAATAGAATTTATGGATATGTTGGATAGAGCCTATCCCCAAACCAGATGCCACTGAATGTAATTTTGTATTTAGCAACTGCCCTTTGAACTCCACTAACTAGCGTAGACAATACGCGAAGATATACAAAATTAAAACCATTTATTTGATGTGGTCAAGCTTAACTGATTCCAAAGACTACCGAATTCCAATTCACATACCTACCAAAAGCTAAACATACTCTTTTACTCACAATATGAAAAAATCACTCACACATCTACAATTAAAACATAGATTATTCAATCAAGCTACGGAAAAATCTGTTCTTTCACAGACACCTTTTATGTAAACTACTGAATTAACCGTCGTACTGTGTAGCAGCCTGGAGTCTGGATTTGTGCCTGGTTGATGGCAATAAGCTCGCCCCCTATTACAATCAATCAATCAATCTGCCCAGCCTTTTCCCAACTATGTTGGGGTCGGCTTCCAGTCTAACCGAATGCAGCTGAATACCAGTATTTTACATGGAGCGACTGCCTATCTGACCTCCACGACCCAATAACTGGGTAATACGATACCCCTTGGTCAGACTGGTTGTCAGACTTTCGACTTTTGACAACCTGTAACGAATATCAAAGATCCATGAATGACAACCGGGACCAACGGCTTAAGACGTGCATTCCGAGACACGGAGGAGTCTCGATATGTAAAGATGGTCATCCATCCACCGACCAACCCCGGCAAGCGTAGCTTAACCTGATGGATCGACCCGTGCGGCTGTTATTACTTAGCCACGAGCTCCTCTCGCTCCCTATTACATGGGACTTAAACAATAACTCGCGAACCCTAACGTTTCCAGGAATACAGGTGTGATTTTATGTGTGTGTGTGTGTGTGAATAAACCGTCGCGACAAATCAGCCGCTCCCGCTCATCCCTCGTACCACAACACCTAGCGAGCCACTCATAAGCATACACAACGTATATTACGCAGTTTATTCAACAAGCCACACTGACCCGCGCACCATTCACGTCTCCTCAGTTAATACTATGTTATTTTAAATAGCTAAGAATTATATGCCTGTAATGTTACGTTATTGATTCTTTACTGTGAAGTCCTGAGCTTATAATGCACCGATTCCTATTGTGCTTTATAAAATCTTGTCGAACCCCGCTCGTATCGATGTGACTATTGTACCTACTTCTGAAGTTAACTAAGCATACGACGTGATTTGCTGGACTTTGTAGATGATTTTAATGGGATAAAAGGGTGCAAGAAACCGTGTGTTCTCTAGTTTGTTAAATTAAATGTAACCGTCCGATTTTTGACAATTTTTGGTATGATATTACAGGGTCTTTTTAAATTAACGGGGTGTTTTATGTAATGTTATTAGATACCCATAGATACCATGTAATTTCACAAGAATATTTAAAAATACCCTGATTATAATATTAATATTTTATGTTCTGTATGCGGGCGTTATTTTCCTACGATTTTCTCATGCACCTATCGTACATTCGCTAAAGAACTAAGAAGTTAAAGGTATCAATATGAGACAATTACCTTCGATGAAGGAGGAAAGGCCCATTATAGTAGATAATTAAATGGCTTTGAAACACCCAATAATCTACATACTTTGAAGGCAATTAAAGATTCCCAACCTTATGTATTATAATTGACAATTTATAGTTCAAAAAACTTCAACTGCATAATAATTGCACATTGTAAGTAAGCCCAACAGCCTAGACATAAGTACAAAAAGTAGATAAACACATAATAGCTACTTTAAACCGATTACGAAGATCGATGACGCGTATTTTACGAGTGATAATTACAACGGAGTTGATTGAAATTGAGTGCTGTGTACAATCAAATGCACATCCATTGCAACATTTAGACGTTTAGAGCGCCTTTATGTCGTAGCAGGAAGGGAGGTATTCGTAGTCCACACATGTGGGGTTGATTGTACCAATACATGCATTGTGGGTGAGAGGAATAAGTGCAGGTTGTAACGTAACTGCTGACACGCCTTTTCAAGGTGTAGACTAGACAGAGGCTTTTAGATAACGTATTATGTCTAGAGTCTACCGCATATTAGCAATAATGTATGAGAAACCTATGGCTTATGCTGCTTTTGAATATTATCTAACATGAAGAATTGTGACAGTCAAAAAATGAAACAGTTTAAAATCGAAGCGACCCATTAACTCGACCTATCAAACTCAATTAACTCGACCTTCAAATCGAATGCAGCCTCAGCCACGCGTGCATCACACGAAAGAGTCATGTTAATGAGATTAATCCTACTGCATACACAAACTTTCTCAAAAATTCATAACACTCCTTTTATAAAGCCAACATGAAGAAAACGAGTCAGTTCTCAAGATCTTAAACTGCACACAGTACATTGTCACAATATCTCAAGTCAGTACGAGTGCATCCGCGTCCTTATTAGACGCGCGACGGAGTGACATTCGCGACACGACGTCGCACGACGTCGCCAGACGTCGCCGGGACGCGGGGCCGACGACGCGAACGTGACGCGACGTCGCCGTCACAGCGAGATATTAGATCTCGTTGTTTGTACGTTTTCAAATGAAAAATGTTTGCAGATTATTTTCAAGACGCTGTTTGTGTGGTACCTATTGATTATTTGTGTGATATGTGATATGTATGTTTAAAATTATGTGTCTGTTCGTACATCATCATCTGCCTAGCCTTTTCCCAACTATATTGGGGTGGCTTCCAGACTAACCGGATGCATCTGAACACCAGTATTTTAGATTGGAGCGACTGCGATCTGACCTCCACAACCCAGTAACTGGGTAATACGATACCCTTGGTAAGACTGGTTGCTGACAACCAGTCGTTAGAAGCCCGAAAGTCTGAACTTTCGGGCTTCTAACGACTTTCAAAGATTCACAAATGACAGCCGGGACCAACGGCTTAACGTGCTTTCCGAGTCACGGAGGAGTCTCGGTATGTAAAGATGGTGACCCATCCACGGACCAACCCCGGCAAGAGTAGCTTAACCTGATGGATTGACCCGTGCGGCTGTTACACGAGCTCCTCTGTGCCCCTGTGTGCCTTATGTGTTAAAAACATGACTAGTTGCTATCACGGTACGGAACGGAAATTGTGCAGATTGTTATTCGCACTAGACAGAATTACTGCTGCCAAATTGTTTGGTCGCCTATTTGATATCCTCAGCTAGACACAATGCCTCATAGGTGACAGGTCACAGCTGTCTATTTTACCGAGAAACGCCAAATAATGCTTAATAGGAATAGATAATGCTACAGTCGACAATACTTACTAGTAACTTATCCAGGAATAGTTTTTGGAGAATATTTTACCTGATAAACTCTTCAAAAAAATTACATACTGGCCCAATTTGCAACGATTCAAGTTTCACAGTACAGGAATCAGTCATAGCACAGTCAAAACCGTCAAGTTAATTACCTCTACGTTCAAAATTCAACTGAATAAAACTTCACCCAAAATGACAAATAACTGACAACAGCTGACACCCAAACCAAATCTCGAATCTCTAAAGTCCCGCTATCTCCAAAAATTACTAATGACGTCATCCCACGAAACGGAATATAAAGAAAAAGTCACGAAAAAACAACAAATCATTACTATCATCGGATCAGTGGGATTTCAATAGGTCCGTCAAATACACAGACAATGGCACAATGCTGATACCCAAGTCATTATCAGATCAAGTTAGGTAACACTTCAAGAGACAGACGGACGCACTGAGTGGGAATTGTGGCGTTAAACGCTAGTTGGAGCGGTTGAAACGCGTGAATGTAATCATAATATCTTTTGACAGTTAAGTCAGCTGTTCAAATACCAAAAGTAAAACAGAAAAGGCTGTCTAAATATCAAGTATCTGAAAACTGAAACCCCGAATAAATATTTTGTAGTAAAGCTGCTGACTTGTATGTTTTTCCTGTTTGCTGTAAAAAACATTAAACTTTTTTTAACTGACAAAAAACCGCAGCATTTCTTCCACCAAGTGCGTAACACAATCAAAAATCCAGAGTGGATCTTCCAATAATGAGTTGGTTGCGTTTCGCGGCCGACAATAGTCCCGGACAATGGCTGGATTCAAATCATCATGTACCTATCCTTGGACGATTAACGCGCTCTTTGTCATCCCTACAATGGCGGGTCAACGGTTTTTCTACGTTTTACGGTTTTCCAATTACGTTTATATTGAAATTTTGTTATGATACTCATTTTTGGTGTACCGTTGTTTGCGAATTTCTCTGATTGCTTTTTGAAAGTAGAATAGGAGAGGGAAAATTTTAAGTCTATGAAAATCTTTACTCGATAATAATGATGGGACTTAATTCTAGCTTCAGTTGGGATTTCTAAGACTTCAAATTGATTATTTTCAGTCGTTATGGCGGATGATGAAACTAAACTTAGAAAGTGCTTTAAAATGTATGGCAATTATAGTAGCACGGGCGTTTCGCAAATAGATTACAACAAGATGCATAGTTCAGTAAGTATTTTCATCATCAATATGTCATCATCATCTGCCTAGCCTTTTCCCCAACTATGTGAGGTCGGTTTCCAGTCTAACCGGATGCAGCTGAATATCAGTATTTTACATGGAGCGACTGCCTATCTGACCTCCACAACCCATTATCTGGGTAATACGATACCCCTTGGTAAAACTGGTTGTCAGACTTTGAGGCGAGATTGTCAATATGCAATTATAGCAATAAGCTAGATTCAGAAAGAACTGTCCAGTGGACTCCACTTTACCCTTTAAAGATTCACCAGTCACAAAGATATCGCCAATCAGATATTCTCGCCGCGCGGTTATTATAGATTTGTCCCAAAAAGCTAAAATATCGAAATCGATTAACCTAGACATGGCTATATCGCTTCTAATTCGGTACAAAGTGGCGGTTGCAGACGACACAAAACTATACTGGACGTCGTTCTCTATTATTTCGATACTAATTTTGAAAAATACTATTTTGCAGTCTCCTTTGAGATGACCTAATTTACAAAGGGAAATAATAGGGTCATTTAAGAACGGATGAATTTATGAACGTGGAGAATGGATCAAAGGTGGGCAGTTTATTTATTGTAGATTTTTCTAGAACCATTATAACATCACGCCTGTAATCCCAAAGGGTTAGCCAGTGGTGTACCTATAGTAGTTTTCTAGAATCATGCTACAAAGAATGGCTTTTGCTAGACAGAGTGGTTTTCATTTTGACCTTACCAATGTAACAGTAGAAAGTTGATAATATACTTAGTAATATACGATCAGTTCAGCCTGTAATGGGGATGATTTCTTTTGAAGACATAAAGAGAGAGCCTTACTATTGGAAGCACGAGCATAAATCGAATTAGTAGACCGCTTAGAAATATGACAAGCTGGTCCTAATTTGTCCACCAGCACTTACAATATTTATGTCCCGAGATAAGCTATTACATGTCCCCTCCCAAATAAGGTTCAGCATCAATACATACTCGTACAAGACAACAAATAACCGTCATAGCGACCTATTTGTACAATTATGTACCTTTTGATTTACCGCCGAGATATTAGCCATACAACTATAAAAGTCATACAACGATTACACGCCTTTGTACAGCATTAGGCATTAATTCAACTCTGGCGTTCGAAACGCGACGTCCGACTTGATTCATGCGCGGGCGACGATTTGAAAAGCGACGTAAGTGACGAAAAATTTGCAATGTAAAATAAACTTTACGTTTAATTTTTTGGGTTGGAATTTGAGCGGGAGGATGTTTATCATAATGAGTAGTGTACCAATTGTCTTTGCTGAGGAGATTAAATTGATTTATAAGACACCGTTTCGTCCGTCATTCGTTCTCGGTATCTGCTCGTAAAGTTTGGTGCGGGTCGCGATCGTTTCGCGTGTTTTATGCCGCTACCCTTTTGATGTGATGCAATATTACTAATGATTTATTTGTTGTTAATCTAGAATTATTTCCTGGTTTTGGACGTACGTCTTATTCATCTTGAATCATGAGATCGAATATCTCAGACTCTCAGTATACTTTTGTTCATTCCATTCTTTCGTTGTGTTATTGAGTTCTAAACGTTCGCGTTGTCTATTTTAAAACCAATAAACTGCATCAATTGCTTGCAATCCATTGAGATACAGTCACTGACTGACACAGCATTTATAGTCAATGAGTTTGTTCTCATTACTCTACAGACGTTCGTAACTAGTGCCGACACACTATTCTTTACTCTTTTCAATCGGATTTTAAGGCTCAAAGGACCAATATCTTACATGTTGGTCCTTTTGCCCTCAAAAGCAATTCAACATCAAAGCTCAGAAGATACTCAACACAGACATCGACACAATCGGATTCGTAAGCTAGAATTATCTCATTAAAGGGAAGAGACAAGACGTGTACCATGCATAGTTCAGTGCTTCTGTCCGTCTGTACGTAAGTGTCCGAGACATAATTGGTTCAATGACTGGACACACGTTACACCGTTCACTACTTGAATCTTGTACAGTTCTGGGATATGCAGACGTATGTTGTGTATTGTAGAAACTCAAAATAACTACAGACGCAATTTGCTTCAAAGTCATAATGATGAGTCAAAGTAATTTGTTCTGTACTCAATGTCGCATCAGTCGCATGTAATGATGCTTTATTATTTAATACTGCAAAAATACTCCTACTCTTAGACATTCCTTACCAGCATGCGATATATTACAGGACAGCTATTGCTATCAGCAAAAATACACGTCATACCCATGGATAAGACAGCAGCAATTAATATTTGTCAACTTTAATGTCCTATTTCAAGAATTACTTTCTTTTAAAATATGTAAGTACATAACAAAAACATTCACATATCCTTATTCCTTATCGTAGTCACAAAGAAAAACATTCCGAAACATCGGCGACATTCTCAGCCTTCGCCCAACAACCCTCAAATGTGTAAGCCTGGACTGTCACAGCGCACACTTGACATCCGAACACGGGCCATCAGCGCATAAATCATAAGGTAACAACTAAGGGCTACAAGGACCGAAGGAGCGGCGCACACTGGAATAGACCCGAACTTGCGTACTTGTTCACTGAATAATTGAGCGGAGTGCCTAATGTTGGCTAGTGACATTTGTAGTATGGTCTTAGTGGAAATAGATTGACGTGGTAGTGTTTAGGAGATTCATGTTTTTGGTCCTTTGATACGGGTTTCCGTGAGCACGTTTAAGTAGGTAAGAGAAACACTATGATGAAAGAGCTTTAATAGTTAAATATCGCACGAGCTAGAAATAGATAAGTCTAGGGAATTCAGTCGTAGAAAACGAACATTGTACATTAACACATGATTGGATTGGAGTGGAGTGAAGTAGTTACTATAGTTATAAGAAATGTGTTGTAGGAAGTGCTCAATTCATTCAAACAGATCAACCAAGCGTCGACAGTCAAACAAAACTATGACACTAAAATAACAACTAGGTTCCAAGTATGTATTAAATTATAATTTCTCCGAGCTGAAATGCCTCGCAGACCACCAGAGTCGCCAAGCTATGCCACAGCCAAAAGGTCAGACAGCGACTTGGACGCAACATTTAACGTTAATATGAAGCCATAGATCAGGCGCACATCTGTCGCCGCGCGCGCATTGCTGTCGATCAACAGGACGCTAATAGATCATTAGCATTTACGCTTGAGGGGTAGAGGTATTCAGGATTGTTTCAGGTGAAACATGGAACGATTCACATCATGATCAGAATATATGCTCGTCACAATAAGGAAATCCTGGATGGTCGTACGAGCTGTAGGTATCTGTACACCTCATTGAAGAATTTTCTCAAAGGGTGAAAGACGGGAGCACCAACATTTGCCCAACTATGGAACACAGAACAGCACTATCAAAAGAAATTATAATTATGAATCAGTGTACTATGCCGCAAAGAAAGTTCAAACCGATTTAGGACTCATCACGGGCCAAATAGTGCTTTTAGTAATAGTGCTAAACGTGTCCTGACACTCGATATTCAAGCCAAACGCTTGTAGAATAATGCCAAAATCATGCTTATAATTCAGACTGAGTCACATTAAGACATCATTAATACCCGTTCACAATGAATCAAATAATAATCCCCTTTCCTCATAAATTTCACAGAAAGCTATGCAATAGATCACGTGTACATGCAGTATACTCTTCGCTTGCGCGTGCGCAGCGCGTTGTCGATCAACGATCCACTTATAGATCTTTAACATTCGCAGTTGTCACCGCGCTGTATGAACTTCGAGAAATATAGATGGGGAATGTTGTTGTCTAATTAAAGAATACATAGGTAAAAGGTGTTAGACAGGATTTTAAGTACAAGTCCAGAGTGTATCCTTATGAGATAACGTCCAAGGTCTTATCAAATAAACTTAGTTCTCCCGCTGAGGACTATAAAATGGTAATATGCATTGTTTATTTCGTCCCTACGGCTGCCATACGTTTGAAATCTTGCAATAATGCCTAAAATGTCGTAAGGCTAGGATGTGATGAACATTTTAACAGCAGATTTACGATCTTAAAGTTATTGGGTTGGTAAAATCTTCAATATCTAGGTAGTTTCAGTAACTTACGTTGTTCCACCTTTCTACGCCATAACTATCACAGCATAAAAATCTGAAACAATGAAAATATTAATTAAATACACTGATAATCGCAGAAGCTGAATGCTTTAGCAGCGATGCGGACTAAAGGACCAATATTTCTAATTCTAGCAAAACCTACTAGTTGCTACGTAATATTGTCACCCACAAATAATACCTAGAATATTTCTACATCCCAACACGAATATCGTAAACAAGACATCGAAACGTACGTTAGTTCGTCACTCATATTCAAATTAATACAGTAATCCTACTAAAGTTGTAAAGAAGCGTTTTATGAACCGCCATCACGCGAACGCTTTGTAAATCTCAGCACAGATCATAAACAGATCTAGATATTATAAACTACTATTATAAACATTGTTAGATTTTCTCATATATTTGATGGCATATATTATTAATGAGTAATTTTAAGCCGCCATTTTAATTAAGTAATAGAGTTTATGGAGTTACATTTCGTTTTATTGCTCAATTTATATTTTATATATCTTTTTGATAGAATGTTATTGTATTGAGAATCGGTGCTTGATTATCGTTAGTGGATTTGTGGATCGTTATTTTATATATTATACTTTGAAGTTCAAGGTTGAATTCTTTGCAAGCAATACTGCTTTTCGGTACAGACACAGAGTGTTATAACTATAAAACACAATATCTTTTTAATTTTTCTTTCCTTTTGAGTCAAAACTACTGACTAATCTAAACACATTTTTTGGGTTAGAGGCAAATTATACTTTAAAAAATAACATCGACGAGGTGGCTATTTTGTAAATTTATTCCTGGGGAATGATGCCCAACGAAACACAGTTCAATAAACAAATTGTAGAATTTTCAAATATAATTTAAGATACCAAAATACAGTTAAAATAATTTCAAAATACATGCAACGTACTATAAACAACACGAAAATGACATTCATGCATTAAAACCATTATAATTTGCAATAAAACAATGCAGAGAACCGGCTCGCTTTCATTCCGTTTAGTTCCCGCTCTAAAAGTGAGATGAAGATGAGCGTATAAACGTCAAATGTTTGAATATAACGTCTGTTAACGTCAGTGTAAATATAAGTGTAATTGACAATAATTATCGTGACCTGGTTGAAAGAGTCACAGCGTCCGTTGTGACAATAGACAACGTGAGATTTTGATGGTCCAAAGCTTTTGAGGGTGAAATTAAAATTAATAAAACACAATTCAAAATAAAAGGAATAATTTTTAGCATGTTAAACAGGCTAAGCGTTTACTTGCAGCTGCAATTATTTTATAATTGTTACATCTGGTGTCTCTGAATAAGAAAAGACCTTTGCCATGCAGTGGGACAGTAGTGGTATTTTTTAAACATTTTTTCAAAGTTATTTTCAGGGTGCATGCTTATACAGGTATATTGTCTAAAGCACTGGTTCATCAAATTAACCCTATATATAGAAGGATAAAACAGCATTGGACACAACAAAACAATTTAACCAGAAGGCTATAAATCCCGTAGCTGGTTCCAAACTCAAGAACCACCAGCACTTAAGGCTCTCCCAATCGGCAATGCCAAAGAAATTCCAATATTTGCTCAAAGAATATTTACGAGCCCCGCTATCGGTACACATCCAATATGCCATAAGTCATCCCAGTGACGGGAACACATTACTAATTAAAGCCCAAAGTTGATTGCAAACGATACTGGCGATTTAATTAATATTTTGAAAGAAAGCCGCTCGTAAAACGCTTGTAAGTGTGATGGATTTACGATTGGCTAACCATGTAACTTCTAATTTATTTTGTTGTCTATTGTTAATTAATAAAATATACTTTTTTCAATATTATTGTACCATGCATGGTTCTTGTTAGACCTTTGTGTTGTATAATATTGCCACCCACGCTATTTTTAAACTGATTCGCTCGCTATAGCCATTTTTGAGTTATGTAATGAGACTGTAAAACCTGAAAATACACACAACACACACAGAGAATTACTGTTTTGCAAAGTTAAGAGAGAGGCATCACTAAAAAATACAGAATGGAATCCTAGTGAATGTTAAAATAATTATGACCAAAGGACCAAACAATAGATGCTATTCGGAATCAATCCTCGTTCATCTGTCAATGATGGAAGGAAGAAATTCAGAAATAAAATAAACTATTCGCATAACAGTAATTACGATTATCACAAAAAAACATCGTTCATCTCAACGCATTCTCGATCTCTTAGCTTTTTGGCATCGAAACTTCGTTCCGCTTCGTTCTATTTAATTAGAGCCAATGAAAATCGTGAAGACGGCCACAAAAGATAAATTTGTTGTATATAGATAAGGATAGAAATTTCCGTGAGGTTTAACAAAGCGTTTTGGTATCAAATCACACAATTAGACGATCGGCTGTATGGATCGGCGGCTGCTTTGTCGGTGTCTGTCATTGGTTGGTTGGCGCCACTTAGGACCAGAGAATCGGTGCTGTGTTTAAATATTTTTTTGTTTGAAGTCTCTCTTTTTTTTGCATGAAATTAAAATTCTATTTAAATAAATTACATTAATTTTCAAAAACTTTTATATTTTATATTTAAATGATTAGAACATAACAATAAAACTCTTTTTTATATACCTAATCGGTTAACTTTTTATTAAAACGTCGCGTTATTTTGATCAAGATTATCGTTGTTAAAGCTAAATTAAATTATTTTATAGCTTTATCAGAATTCTAAAGCAGAAAGACTTCGCTCTATACATAAGAATTAAAAAATATGCACGTATTTCTATTTAATAATCATTATTTTATCAGTTTTTGTTGGAAAGAATGTTGTTAAGCTCTGTAACATACTACCCACACAAAACGCAACATAATTATATATAAAAAATATATAGTTACCACCTAAGTACACATTATGGTAAAGCAATAAAGACATTTAGTATTGAAATTAAAATAACGCATGATCGTCTACTAAACAAAGCTTTTTTTATTTTATTGATACCAGCCCGTAAACCCTCCTAAATATACCAATAACAATACCAGCGTATGATTGTCCCACTGTAAGGCAACGGCCTTTTCTCATATAAAGAGGCACGAGTTTTGAACACCACCCTTGCTCAAAAAAAATACTCAAATCATTTCTTCAAATCCAACTAAACCGCAGGAGCATAGTGGAGTACACCAGCGCTGTTTGCCGTCACCCGGTACGGACAACCGCTGTCGTCTCGAAGGAATCACAATGATCGACGTCATGACACTGCAGTTTGGTCTGCCTGCCCTGCCGGCGGGGTAGCGCGGTGATACCTGGCTAATAAAGTGCTAAACGTAATTTACAGGACTTTGATTTGCTTGTGTATACGAAGCAACTTGCTACCGTCAGTTATTAGGAGACGAACACACTTTCAATCACAATCTGAAAGACTTTGAAGAAAATTGGAATTAAATTGTCTGCTCTAACAAAGGAAATCACGCAATGAATGTTGTTGATTTATCAAAATAAAAGACATTGTCATTGCAAGTGTGTTACACAACTACCCCGCAGATTAAGATACAATTCGAAAGCAGGGCTAGGACTCCTATTCAAATCAAATGATTTTTTCGCAGTAATGTGGATTTTATTGACTTCCCTGACAAGCTTCATCCCCGCTGAGCGATTCTTGTTGACCACCACACAATTTAAAGAGTTCTAATTCACGTGCTCGAATTATGTCTAAGTCGCTTTAACATCGCTACAATCGATAATACATATTGTTATCATAGATGAAGCAATTATGGCTAATTCTATGTCAGTCATTTACCATGCTTTTCAATCCAGAAAATTCAAACAAATAAAATAATTAAAGCTGGTACTCAAAGTATCAATCACAAAAAGCCTCTAAGCATCGCTTTTCTCTTAATCACCATACAGTCACAACTCACAATGATTCCGTCATTTTTTATGCGTCGTCAATCACCATTGGACACTCTTGATTCACCATTGATGATTTTTAATTGCTATTCATACAATTCTGTATTTTTTTTCACAATTAAAACTTTTGTGTGGGCCCCTAGGATGAATTGCAAAATTGTTGATCGATAATTTCTATCGACAAACATTCGCTTCGATGGGTTTCGATGTTTTGGTCGAACGGTTTTCGATTTTGGAAGTAGTGTAGGATTGTTTTTGTTGTGTTGTGTTATGGGAAAAATATGATTTGGAAGAAGCATTCTGAGTGAGTAGGAAAGAAGTGAGGGCTGAGTGCAGTCGTTGAACTAACACTTGTTGTTTTTATATTTAAATAAAAGTTTTTAGTAGGCGGCTAAAACAAAATGGTTTTATTTTCATGTTTCAATTTTCCCCATGCTTTCAGTCGAAGAGCTTGTGTAAGTTTATCTTTACTGCATATTTTAATAGATAATTATAGTCACTAAGTACCTCTTTTACTACTAAGATCTTTTAACAGTAAGTATGTACTAGGAAATCTCGACAAAAACAATGGTATATTAATCTTACAAAAATGGTATATTAATCAATAGTCTCAAAAAGAGTTAGCCGTATTATTTTTCTATTAGTCTATTGCTTTTCGAAACAGATGTTTACAACAATAATGCACTCCATTGCCGCCCATATTTGTGAAGTCATTGCGCTAATCGATTTCAAGACAGCCACGTATTCTGTCGAGAGGTATGGCGAAATTAACAAATGATAGTTTTATAGAAAAAATATTGGATTGTATTGTGAAGTGTTTGCAATTGTGTTACTTGATACACGTTGACATTTGATCCTGATTAATTGTTGGGAGAAGAAATGTCTCCCTGCAGTCCTATACCCTTCAAAAGTAACTTTGTCTCGTCGCCAAAAACAAACGTTAACTTTGAATCTACTGTCACAATTGAGCTGTTTTTTAATACATAGATCCTGTTACAAGTTTAAAAGAAAACTATTGATTGCCACATATTATTATGCATCACAGGCTGCCATACCAACAGATAATATACAATTCAATATGACTCAAAAGGACACATCTTTAAAGAATCATGAAACCCACTTAGCCAATTACAGCTTTGTCAAACAAATAACGAACCAATTTCCCTAACATTAGCCCGATAGTATCTACACAAGCTAATCTTGTAAGCAGCTGTGGACTCAAGTCTTAACGTCAGGTGTGAGCTGTGCCGTCAACACGAACTCGGCACAAGTCGGCACTACCTCGGGTCGTCGTGACTCGACGACTCAACCCTGTTGAGCGCTAGGGGGTATGTATGAGAGGTGACGGGCGGGACAGTCCTGAGATCGGTTTTGAAGAGGGAGACAAAAGAGTAACGAACTGATTATTTGGGTAAGGATCAAATATTGTAGTCATCTGAGTGTAAGCCTGTACAATTCTATCAGAATTATAATTGCTGTTATACCAGGCAGAAAAATAAATAAAAAAATCAGCCAAGTGCGTGTCGGACCATGCACAGTGAAGGGTTCCGTAGAGATTTACTATTTTATTTTAAGACCATAGACTTCATATAGGTTTTCCTGTAATCTATGAGTATTCTTTACTCATAGATTACAGTAAAAACTATTTGCATTCCCTGTATTTGTTTAAAAAATTTGGGTAATTTAGGAAATAAGAGCCCTGAATGGTCAATTATCATCTATTTTCTTAAATATCTTCTAAAATATAAACCACACAAACATTTAAATAAATCTAAGCCTTTTTCCTAAACCTCACCTGAAAAATCCACAATCCCTGCAACTCATACGCACCCTACCGTTAAGTGACGATGATCCACAAAAACGAATGAAGTGCGATTTTATTAACACTACGCTTCCAATTCGTATAGAAAAAATATAACACTGACTATAACAAATGATGTTGTTTGCCAGAAAAGGGCCTGAAGAAAGGCCTCAGAAAGGCCTGGAGTGATGTATTATGGCCTGGCCCATTGATGAGACGTGACGTCATCGGTTTTGGATCAGATGGTGAAAGATGGTCGCTGAGATTTGACTTGAGTGCTGCTTTTGAGTTGAACTAGTTGCTGTGACTTGAATGGTGGTGTCAGTATTGGATGTCATGTGTGGCTGTTACTGGGATTTGATTTTAGGTTAAATTTTTTTTTAAACTATTTTTGCTAAGTTGAACTGACTTCACTGACACACAGTTACTGAATCCAATTTCGATTGGCATTTAAAATGATTTTTCAAACATCAAAATATTTTTAAATGGCATATCTTAGATGCGATACATGGCGCAAATACACAAAAAAATAATTAAATCCAAAGTCTACCACCAACCAAAGTACTATAATTATTTACTTTATTTATTATACGCAAAATTCAAAACCGAATACCGCCGATCGTAATTCGTAAGTGAATTTGTCACAACACTAGACGCAATGGGATCGGGTACAGACGGCGGCGGAATGTGCTGAGTCACACCGCTTAGGGGAAAACCCCTGTTCAAGTGGCGTTTAGGGGTCGGTCGGGGTGATTTCTATACTGTTTATCGAGCAACGGAATTGATTGTTGAGTTGATGAAATGTTAGTTTGAAGCAGGTATATTTTAAGAGAGTTTATATTGAGACAGAAATGAAGTTAAATAAAAAAAGGCATGTAGGTATGTAATCGAACCTCAAATTCCTATTTAGCTTGACCAACTGCGAGAAAACTTGACCATTTTTTTTTTTTTTTTAACTGTAAACCACTAGAAACCCAAAAAGTTTTAAGAGATTCATCAATTTAAAAATGCGTACATCATTATAAAGTGGACAAGTTTTTAGACGATCAATTAAATATTTCCCTAAAATATATTATTAGAATTTATTAAGTAGGTAGGTACTAAACAATATTTTTTTTATTTTGCAACTTCTCGTTATCGTTCTAAAAATACGAGTAATTAAATTATCGCTCGAATAAAATATTGTTAACTATAAAAATAAATTGCTAGCATAAATGCATCTTTAAGATGACATGTAACTTGATTCATCTGAAACAATCTATATTCTCAGACTAAATAAAAAACCAAGACAGAGCACTGTCAACAGTGACGTGAGGCCGGTTTCGTAAACATGTGTGCACATATTTTGGTGTAGTTTGATTGTAAATGCGTGCGTGTGAGCGTGTATGCACAGAGCGGTGGTGTAGTTTTGGCATGCTTCACTGTATTGTTCGCAGCGCTCTGTCTTGGTTTTTTATTTGGTCTGAGTCTATATTTTACTAGCTTGTGTCGTTTTTCTAGTGTATGTCAATAAAATAGCCTAGTCCTTGCCCAGGGGGCACCCTGGGGAAGTACATCTTAGGATAGGTACTTTGTGTTTTAATGTTAATCCGTTCAGTGGTTTAGGCGTGAAAAGGTAACATACAGACAGACAGACAGACTTTCGAATTTATAATATTACTAAGGATGACGTCAATATTTTTAAATACTCTTTAATATTCATAATCAAATATGTAGCTATTGATTTTAGATTATATTCGGAAGCCATTGGAATGTCGATTCTTTATGAGGTATAACCGGTAGGAACAGTAGTTATTTTATTAAAAAAATATTATTGCATTCATAAAATAATGGCCCGCGGCAAACTTCAATAGAATATAAATATAAAATATAACTTATTTAAAATTATTGAATTTCAAAATGACAACATTCAATAAATTTTATTCATATAGACTAAATAAATAGATTTAAAAAATTGAAACCCCCTTGGAGTTATTGCCAATATTGGTAATAAAATACAAATAATAATAACAAGAATTTTATGGTCATTATTGATAAAACCACAATTTTCATCTTTTATTGCCATAAATCAGCGATCGAGCAGCTATTTGTCAATTATTAATTATTGAATTATCATAACTTCTTGTTAATATGGAAACCAGCCGCTAAATATTTTAAAGCCAGACGGAGTATAAATTTTACAAGACAGTGCTATAAATATAATAATAAATAAATAAAATAATAGTGTTACAATAATATAAAATATTACGACACTCATAAAATTCACAAAACTGTGAAAGATGATGGCGCCAAAGAAGGCTTTCAGTTAGTACCAGTGAAACCAGTTGTTTATAATTGATAAATATTTACAATATAGGGCTTTAAAGTATTCAATAATTGGATTCTATCTGAGCTAGAAATAAACCCGTACCTCAGGTATCTCACTCAATTGCCTATATGTACATAGATATTATATGAGAATTCTTAAACAAATATGAAATAGTATTTGGATGATATTGTTGTGGATAATAATTAATCTATTTTTTCGACTTTATTAAGTATAAACATCCGTTCCCTTCCATATCTATGTATGTTCTATAGGTACGTTCTTTCGTAAATTGATTAAAAGTGTCATTTAGTCGCTTAAAGCGCATGTGACACACTAATTACCGTAATGACACTTAGCAGTGACCTTTAGTGCACAGCTACTGTTAGTGCACGCATGTCGGTAGCAACTAGCATGCTCTGTGGCGACGTGAATAGATAGCGCTGATTGTAAGATTATAACTATTTCTATAATAATAACAAAAATGCGTGTTTATACAATTTTTTTTGGTTTTTTTTCGTAATCAATATAACATTAGCATACACACATATACAATCAGAAAGACTTTTTATGATATCAATTAAATTACATATTATTTACCTATCTACAGTGCAGGAAAATCAAAAGCAATTAGTACCTGCACTTAACTAATAAGAGTTCCTGATAAAATTTCATCAAATCAAACAAAAATAACATCACTAAATACCAATACAGGCCAACAAAGACTTGTTTCAGACCAAATATCTACGGAACCCAAAACTCATCTGACAATAGCGTCCCACCCCTAGCCGCATAAGGGCTAGAGGTCACCGCGGCGCTTCCGTCAACCTGTTGGACGCCCAGACACGGACGCGGCGATTAATGCGTCCCCACACTATGATGTATCGATAGCATTCGCGGCCACTTCACTATTACTTTGGTACCGGTTTTTTAGCGACCTTAGATTGCGTGCTGTCTCTATGTATGATTTAGTTACATGGTGTACTTGATATGGAGCTGAATTATTCTTAATCATTCAGAAAATACTTATTAGGTATATAATATACTTTCATTTTGACAATTCAACAATATTCGTAGCGTTATTTACGTTGTTCAAATTTTTTTCAAACGTGAGGCAATGGAATTTAACAATTTCCTTCAAAATCATAAACACACAATTTCTATCATAGAATTTGTGTTCCCAATTGGGTACCTACTTATTCCTTTCTACGCTCTTTACAGAAGGTAACCGTTTTTTTCCAAAACAGAAAACAAAATTTTATCGTGAAAATTACCTGCACATTCTCAAAGAAGATGCTATTGGGCGATTCATGCAAATAGGCTTCATTTTATGTCTGATAGTACTAGAAAAGAAATAGGCAACTTCAATGATAATTATGAAAATGGTGAATAATTTTCCTGCTTGTCATTGAGCCTGATTGAATCCTCTGTCGTGCATTTATATTCGAAGACAATAAGAGACACACTCGTCCGGTGTGCATCAGGAAACTTCTACCTTGAACCCACTAACCAAGCCAATGTTTACGCATATTTAAAATTAATAATTATGTAGATACTATTGTAATCTAACACCGAATACTATGCTAAGCCAGTCAGTGGCCATCTCTGAGTAATGGATATCCTTGCACCAAAACCGGCTATATTATATTCATTATGATAATTAATTAGTTACAAAGACCATTATTATAGCCAGTTCGTTAAAAAGGTCAAGTAGGTAGTATATCTACTTGAAATTGTGATACATGCCTGTGGTATGAAGAGGCTCGAAATTATGTTAAATATCTGCTGCTGTATTCTGCATTACAATCATAATTACTTTAAGTCATTAAGCTTTCATTTTACCTGCTCTCCAATGATCATTTCAGTGTTTAGTTTCAAAACCAGGGTTGTCTGGATAATGGTTAAAACTAAGAACATTTACCAACGCGCACGCCCCGCTCCCTATCACAGAGACGAGGCCTGTGTCCCAGCATTGGGAACTTTATAGGCTGTTTATACTATACTAAGAACATTGTTCAACTGTCTAATGCTGTAAAATTCTGGCCATTTCAATAAAATAGCGGATTAAAGTAACTTAATGAAATAATTTGAGAAATTTTATTTAAAATGAAATGCTGACAGAAGTTTACCAGTTCAAACTTTAAAATAGTATTGAAAATCAAAGCATGCAAATGAAAACCAGCGCTATTGTATTAGCTGACCACCGTTGACGATCCAAATTGCGTTCAGTGATTGACGGCGTATTATTTGGCCAGACATGACGGCAGCCGCGGCTTACATAAATGACTATAAAACATACTGAATCAAATACCTGGATGGTAAACCTACAGAAGGTTCACATGGAAACTATAATGGTTAAACTGGTAACAAATGCATATAATCTTCAGTAAGACATAAACACTAGAACAGCCCCAGATATTCATTTAATTTTGTATTTTTTATCGATTCAAGCAGGGGATCATTTCGTTCGGATAATAATTTAATCCACATTCCTAACGAATCCCACAGATGGGATCAGATCGGAACAAAATGTAATTTTATTTCACTTTCCTAACGAATCCCACAAAGTGGGATCGGATCGGAACAAAATATTCATTTTATCCACTATCCGATTATGGGATCCGATCGGAATAAGCCTTACCAACAAGTTTCTAAGTGTAATTTCGACGCAGATGTCAAAGGCAGAGAGAAGTGGGAATGAAACAAAGAATGATTAACTCATCACTTTGTCAGTTGGAACTAGACAAAAAGAGAAAATCGCTCAGCTAGTTAGCTTGTGGTTTCGACAAGAATGTGGGACCGCTTCAAGCTACCAGTTACCAATCGTGTTGATTAGAGTTTGCCTTCTGCCTCTTTGATCTTGACCACCAATATTGTCTAGCACATGTTGAAAATATTCAATTTGTTTATGAATAGAAAAAAGTAATCGAAAACATTGCATTGTTTATTTATCTATATATAGAAACTAAATATGTATGTAGGAATTAAACAGATTTTTACAATTGAACGCAAAGTGAACCCTCGGACTGTTTGGGGTTCATTTTGCACCCTAATTGCGTAATACACGATCAATCAGATTGAAACAAAACTCGGTTTGAAACAAATGTCTAATCCATTGCTTCATAACTTCGAAACAAAATCTGATCAACAACGTAATTTATAACGCAATGAATGTTGTTAAACTGTCAAAATTAAACAAATTAGTCTTAATCGGTTACGAACATAAGTTACGTAATTAGATAGCTGTTGACAGTCACCTTATTGACGTATTGTCTAAAAATGACTGAGCAAGTTTGAAATTCCGCAGTAATGTACAAATAGATACCTAACTAAACAGTAGGTTCCTATCGACATAAGCCATACTCACCAAAAACCTAATCAACTGAACTAAAAAAATAATTTAACCAATCAAAATACCCAATAACAATAATTGTCATCATGCCATATTACAACGAAACTTTATGTTAGTTGTGATAGCAATTCATTCGATTCGAAACATAATAGTGACGTAGCGATCGGCAATTAACATAAAATATAATTTATTGGCGATATATCGACGCTTCGGAACTATTACCGATTATGATGCAAATTTTAATGATGTCTATTACAGTTTTGTTTAATTAATAAAAAACGTACCGAATCGAATTTTTAATCGAGGTACGGTTCACGAGTGGCTTTTTTTATAATGAAAAATAACAATGCTGCAATGTATTCGTTGAAACTGGTCTTATCTATATATATAAAACACAAGGGTGACTGATCTATCAACGCACAGCTCAAACCACTGAACGGATTGAGCTGAAATTTGGCACACAGATAGTTATTATGACGTAGGCGCGCACTAGGAACGGGTTTTTGGAAATTCGACCTTTAAGGGGGTGAAAAGGGGGGATTTCGTTTGTATGAAAAATCTTATTGCTTGAGTCAATAGACTTGAAACTTGGCACGATTACTTATCTAAGCAAATAATATAGTTATTTTTCGTTTTTCTAAATTACCCCCTAAACGGGAATTGGGGGGTGTCAAATTTTGTATAGAAGAATTTTAACGCGCGGTCCGATTAACTCGAAACTCAGTATTTATACTTAAAACCAAAAATAAAGACTAAAGTGAATCAGGGTTTTTCAAAAATTTTGCCCTAAAGGGGTGAAAAAGGGTAATCTATATCACAGCTCAAACCACTGAACCGATTGGAGTGAAATTTGCCAAACAGGTCGTTATTAGGACGTAGGCATCCACCGAGAAAGGGTTTTTAGAAATTCGACCTTAAAGGGGGTGAAAAGGGATATTGTTAGTATGAAAAATCTTCTCTCTAAAAAAAACTCAGTATTTATACTTAAAACTAAAAACAAAGAATAACGTGTATCAGGGTTTTTCAAAAAATCTACCTCTATCGGGGTGATAATGGGTAGTCTATATCACAGCTCAAGTCACTAAACGGATGTTGTTGAAATTTGGCACACAGATAGTTATTAGGACGTAGGCATCCACTAAGAAAGGGTTTTTGGAAATTCTTTTACCATACATAGAGGAATAACGGGGTGTCAAACAAAGTAAAGTCTAACATTAAACTAAGTAAAAAAATTTAACGCGCTGTCGAATGAACTCGAAACTCGATACGGTAACTACTAACACGGGGTTTTTCAAAAATCTGCTCCTAACGGGGTGTAAAAGCGATAAAATATAAGGGGGTAAAGATCGTAAATAAATGTTAAAGATCGTAAATATTAATTTTCGACAACTATCTTTCAAAGGGGGTGGAGGGGTTGTTGAAGTTTTTAGAGGGAAGTACGAAATCCACGCGGACGTAGTCGCGGGCAAAGTGCTAGTTACAAATAAAAGGGAAAACTAACCCATTTTAAAGCAAGAACACGAAGAAATATTAAATGTCGAGGCACACGTTCTATAAGACAAGAAAGACTGGTAGAAAAACATTAAATGTAATGAAATTGTTTATTCTGTATATAGGAATCATTCATTTTACACTTCATATTAAAAATGAGCTAGATGAGGTCGGCGTTTCCTATCTGACTACTCTGAGAAGAAAGGCCGAAACAAACTCAAGAGGTCGCACACTCTTTTCAAGTCCAGACATAATCTTGGTCAAGCCATATGAGGAGGACCATGTAAATTAGCGTCTGAAGTGGTCTTTTAAGGAAAGCTCCACAAAGATTTGAGTGGACACTTGTCCAGTCAGTGCAAGCATTTGTCAGTAATAGTGGAGCTCAACTCAGAACTAAAGGAGCTCATTACTCTCCTTCTGGCAGCCAGGTAAAACACAAAGGTGTAGTGTCAAATAAGGTTTGAAAGTAAGGAAACTAAGGGATTGAAAGCTGTTAGGACAGAAATCCACTCACATCCCAATTGATTATTATTGTTTTTCAAACAATACAACCTTATCACTTGGACAAGTAGTCACAATACCAAGTGTGAGATGTCTTTCATGTAAGTAACGTTACAAGGTGAAGTTCTACAAAGGTATAAGGACAATTACTCTACTATCAAATATTTCATATATTAAATTAATTAGCGTCGCAGTGACCAAGGAATTCCTAAGGTCACTACTACTTTCTTTAACTAAAGAAATATTACAAGCTATTGACAACAAATTACACCCAATTAAAATATTTAATGAAATTATCAATAATTCGCTCAGCCAATTACGGTCCAGGTGTTAAAGTCAACACCTACCATCATTCTGATAAATATTTTTTATGCAGCTCATGTCCTTACAGGTCCAAAGTTTCAAGCATTAGTATGCGATGTACGGCCGACATTATTTGCATATCGATAAAGGTTAACAATGCAATTACGCGTGTCGATAGTCGATAAACAATAAAACAAAATCGACAACACTAAGTTTCAGCGGTTTTAGTGCGGACGATTTTTTTGGTCGGGTCGTAGTCGTGTCGTTGGTCGAAAGAGTTTTTGCTATAGCTACGGGGTATAATGTCATAGTGCATTAGTAAACCATTATTGATCCGTTCTCTTCCAATGGATTAATCAACTGAGTATTAGTAGTTCCACGACAAAGACTGAATTCCAAACACAAACTAATAACCGAACAAATCAAAATGTGATTGACATAGTGTGCCCGAAATTAACAAAAAGAAAAAAATAGAGAGAACTTTAGTTAGTGAAATTAGGTTAATCATTCTACATTAAGTTACGAGATCAATTACCTAGTGACGAATATTTTAGAGAATCTTAAAGAAACTAAATCATTCCAGATTTAGTTGACCGGTTACTGCTAAAAAATCGAATCGCACTCGTCTCCTGACTTCGTGAGTTTAAAAAGTCCATAGGTATTCATGAGCCATCCGCAGTGGACATGCAATAATTACAACTAAACACTCGCAACATTCACGGTAAGCAAATAATAATTCAGAAACCACTATTATTACAATAATGTTCCTATTAAATTATGTTAATAATTTACACATATACGGTATGAGGCTAAATATTTTAGTTTAATAATGTAATTCTGTTACAATCATATAAAAATAATGTTAGTAGATTTATCTACGGTTTATATTGGTGAGCTTAGTTTAAATTATTTTTTATTATATAATTTACAAGTGAAAGGAGTAAAGTATTTTGAGAAATATTAAGAATGGTCTGTTTTGAAATATTAAACGCATGAACAGAGGTTTATCAAAGAAGTTGTAACGTTTTCGAGCTTCCTGCTCGGAGTTTGAGATTGCGTTAGAATTTAATTGAAAATTGTTGCTGTAAATAAAGCTTGTCAAAAAAGGTATTTCTACAACATACCTCTAGGAGTCCAGGATGATGCATTTTTGTGAGATTCGCTATTGCAGCACGTTTGGTAGGTACCTAACCACCTTATGATTTGAGCCGTTATATCTATAGACTGATATGCCTCTTCGTTTCGTATTTGATAATACTTCATTCTTCATAAGCGAAAAATTGGCATACCCAATCCATCCTTTTACAACACTCCGTCTTTGCTCACTCTAACATTGCTATTCTGTAACCATCTCACCGTGAAAACTTAAAGGCGAAGTGAGCTGTCATTGTCATCGATACCTACTGATGCGAAGGCAGTGACAGTTCACTTCAAGCTCACTTCACCTAAGTTTTCACGGTGAGATTTTTACAAAATAGCACAACTGTGTTACTATGAGTAAAGGTCCTATCTCTCGATCCAATGCCTGTGCCCAAGGCAATTAGAATATTTCTCACAACTGCATCCACCTGTATAGCTACTGATAACCTCTGACTGCAATCACCAATCCCGTCTCTGACCTCGGCTCGCAGGGCTAGCCCGTATACTCTCACAATCGGTTAACCCTTAAATGTCACTGGTGTCAATAACGTCACATCGACGTCAGACGAAACATTACCGACATTTATTATCCGTTACTGCCTAGTGGTTTAATTTTAGGTACTGAACAAAGGGCCCTGGGTTCTAGTTTTGAATTCTTGATCAGGCAAGTTTCTTGCAATAATCTCGCCTATTACATGGATCTTGAAACAGCAAAATTAGATACTAGCGTTATGCCAAGTCTTCGGGAAAAACAGGCGTAATTATAAGTTATATAATTAATTTAAAAACAACCGTCTGACCCATTTTTTGCTTCAATATCGATCTATTCGTATCTCCCGATCACTGATCCAGATCTCTTCAATGCCAGACATGACGTTTGATTGACGGATTGACGGACAAACACGCTGATTGGATATAATTACGATGCATATTTTGTTAATAAACAATTGTCTGAACATTTACTGTTTAATTCTATCCTATTGGACGGTAATAAGGTTGAATTTCGTATGGTTGGAGAGAACGAGGAAGTTGGTGGAGTATCCTTAGAAATTATTAGTCGTGGCGGTAGGTTCGGTATTTGAAATCATTGTGTTGTGATGGGATCAAACAGGATCCTTATTGAAGTCAGTTTGCGGTTAATCATAGATAATGTTAGATGAAAAGGTTATAGTTACACAGCAATGTTGATAGTCTAGTCAATGTAGTACTAAATTGACTGTGTACATGTGCTATTAGTAGGTTATCTTGCGTTTCGTTTTAATCGCCGTAGTTTTATTTTTAGCACGAAAACTAACACGATTACACATGTCGGCACGTCAATTTCTATTATTTTGACAAACGGTGTAAATGTCACAAAATGTTAGTAAAGGATTATGTCGGGATATTAGATAGCACTTTATCCGCCAATAATGGCATCATTTTGCAATAGACCACTCAGATTATTGTCATCTTCTCGTTCTTCCTTCCCTGACCTTGTTGTTTATTTAGGGTCAGGTATCCTCTCTTTGGGGCAGAAAGGTTCTGGAGTGGCGAGCGTGTACTGGAAGACTTAGTGCTGGAAGGCTTCCCACAAACTGGGCCGATGACCTTGTGAAGGCCGCAGGAATCCGTTGGATGTGAGAAGCACAGAACCGCTCTAAGTGGCAGTGCTTTGTTGGAAGGCCAATGTCCAACAGTGGACGTCTCTCGGCCGATAAATGATGATGATGATCCTCACTTTTCTGCGCCAAGTAGTTCCGTCTTAGGTTGTTTATCCTGGCAATTGAGCCAGCTTGGAACTCTTTCTACATTGGACTACCAGGTCCTGACTGGCGAATCTCTCTTTTGTTCTAGTAACTTCAAAGGTCCTCACTGCGTCATTTGACATGATAAAGATAGAAGATTTTCTTATAAAGCAGAATTAAAGAAAATCTGGTTCACCCGTAGATGGATCGCCCATCTCCCCAGAACCAATTCTGAATAGATGGTAGTCTACTGAATACCAAAATTTATGATCGTATATTTATCTGTAAGTGCGTAATCAACAGGTGTATTATCTTATCCAACTTTATGTAAAGCTTACAAAACTATTCATTAGATTGAAAACAAAACTCATCGGGTTTGCGTCGGCGTTGGACGGCGGTCCGTCTTGCGATGTACGATCGATGTTCAATCGTACTAATAAACAGAATGGTATAGTTAAACAGAAATGCATGCGTTTAATAAAAATAAAATTGGTGAGATAAATTGAAATTGTTTGGATGTAGGTGAGACTCTACTCTACTTGCTTACATCCATAGATTTAACTAAAGATGCCTTTTTTTTGAGGGTGGTAAATCATTGACTGACTTCTCCCGCTCTGGGCGGAGCGGAAGGGCGTGTCAGACTTTTACTGACTACTAGAGATGCCTATGGTTAATTTCGATAAAAGTAGGGGAAGACCAAAGAAATGATGGAAAGTGTGTGATAGAGGAGATGATATGGCTCGAAGAGGTGATTTGATTACTGAATAGAGGATTATGGAAAAGGAACTAAATTGAGTAAATATAATTATTAACGTACGTAGCGTACCTACATATTAATAGACTGTCGAACAAAGAAACAGACACGAAAGAAAATGATGGACCAGTCTTAAATAGAAGAGAAAATATAGACTCTCCTTGTAAAGATTTTAGGACTACGGTATATTGATAGATAACAAAACTCAAGACAGACAAGAACCGTCTTATAACAAAACAAGGTTTATCTTCAGACCCAGGACCCAACCGAAGCGAACCAGCGGCTCAGGAACCTTGGAGCCATTTTTTAATTTCGAACTCTATTCCGATTACGGATAAGTTCTTATTACAAAACTGACAACTTACGAGTATTCCGAACTAAATTGTCAGTTTTGATTAAAGAATTGTATTTCAACCACAGTTAGGAATGTTCTTATTACAAAAAGTGGCTCTATTGTTTAAACCATGTCAAATGAAAAACTGATTGTAATAAGATCTAGAAGAAATTACAAAGGAAAGCACTGAACTACTGAAACATTATGAACAGTCATCATTAGTGTTCCTAAACATTTCAAAATCATTCCACACCAAATTCAAAATTCAAAAACATAAAACGATCAACCGGTACATGACGCCCAAAAATATCTGCAGCGCAATATTATTTGATATAGGTACATGGAGTTAACACTCCGCTGCATTCATTCCCGCCTGATTGATAGAGTGATTGATTGGCACATGACGCGAACACTCCCGATGTAATAGCCCAGTAAACAGGTTCGCGATTCGCGACCAAATACTCTACCTCTAAATTGAAATTAATATTTTTTGTACAATCTGTGTAAATTTTTGTTTGTTTAGGTTTTTTTGTGTTGTGTTTGTCGTCGTTTCACGTCAATTAATAGAATATTGTGTGTTAATTGTAGAATCTTCGATTAAGTTATATGTATATGGGACCGCTTTGTCAGTCGCAGTCCAAAAATTAAGGCGAGATGTCTGAGACAAAATGCTTCATAATATACTTCACCCCATTAAAAACTTTCCATTATGAAATAAGCAGAAGTCGGCGTCCCATTGACACATACACTAAAACAATTGGCCCTCCGATACCAACTTCCGTGCACCCGAAACACACAAACAATCACACATCCATACTCAATAACGCTTCGCAACAGCATCTTTACAAGTCATTAGACGTGCCACCCCCCCCATACGCTTCCCCCTCACCCCGAGGGCCCCGCACCCGTTTGTAATTAACTGAGGGCCATAAATTGACCGTAACTGTCATATCATATTGATTTAGTCCCGTGAGCGTACCTACGCCTTGCTCGGAGTTTTCAGCCTCGCTGGGGTAGGGGAAAAATTAAAATTGTTTGGATTGACGCTATCGGGGTGCGGTGTATCGGGGTTGATGCTCATGTTAGAGCTTCAATTCTATTCTCTGCAGATGAATTTGTGACTGGGCAACTCTGAAGCAGAAAGTAGAGGTCATTTTATTCTTTCTGGTGCACGTCATACTGCAGTCTCGGACAACGTATTACATTTCACATCTGAATGAACGTTTACTGAATCGTATCTTGTCTTTACACAAAGAAAAGTTTTTCAGAAATTCTTTAATCCTTGACTCAGTTATTGATGGCCAGTAAAATTACGAAGTGTTGAAAAAATTACAATCACCCAATGTTATTTTCGTTCATCTATTGAAACAGATTCATTCATTCTTTCATTCGCTTCATTCATAACAACAAATTTATCACATTGAACGTTTCAATTGCATATCAGAATTCCGTAATAAAACAAACATTGGGCGATTCGAAAATAGTCGGAAATCAAACATGATACGAGTCATTTAAATCATATTCATATTAAAAAAAATCGTTCTGTATGCATTATAATATACATACGTTCACATGCCCACACAGAGCCGTGAATGAAGTGAAGACAGCATTATTACCGCTTTGCAACGATTGAGACTGTCAAAACAACGCTAACTAGCGAAATCGAACAACATTTGGCCGGCGGATGATAGAAAACAAACATTTACTTGCCATTCTTAAACAGATGATCCGATTCAACAAACATTATTGAACGAATTTACGAGCCATCGAGATCAAAGTCGTAATACAAAAATATCTACAGCAATCAGGAGAGGGGCGTTAGTTTCTTAAGAGCTGTGGTTAAGGAACAATTTTGTGCGTGATATGACTTTGATGGGTGCGGATGCAAATGTGGGCGCCATGTTTTTTTTTCCCGCGGCAACAATCGCGCGCTGCTGCCGCATCGAAGCTTCTTTTTTCTACTGTAAGTTCCTGATCGCGCTAATTCTGATTGAGAAGCATTTTTTGTTTCGATTGTGAAACATTTTAGACACGTTCTCGATATTTCGATGATTGGTACGGCGATGGCTGATCAAAGACGGCCTGGATCTCATTCAGCCTTGATGTGTGAAAGATTAATACGTTTTTACAAATATTGGAGCAGTTGTTTGGACAATAATTTCATAGCTGATAGGAAACTTTGCAACTGGACCCACGACATGATTCAATCTTCATCGATGATGCTTAGATTTGATGCTATTTCTATTATTTGATTACTTGTTATGAATGAGTTTCATACATGCCGTCTTTGTCCTGTCCAAAATACCTACAACAGTTTTACTAGATTAGATAGAGTTAAGTACGCCATACAGTTTAATCGATATAAAATAGTTTGAGTAAATAATACTGTACAGATTTTTCATGACAAGATTATGTTCGACCCATCTTTATTTTTCAGCAATCTCATCTCTGTTTACGCGCTCCATATTTTCAGTTCATCATTTTTGCTATCTCTATCGGTCACATTCTCACTTGTCAGTTGTCAGTCACGCTCATGATCTTCAATGATTTGAGATAATGTGATTTATAAGATAAGCAAAACATGAAGTTAACACAAATATGTATATCCTCAGTATCTCTCCGTATTTCGTTTCTTTAACAGGAGCACTCATGTAAATTTTCGGCAATATTTCATCTAATCTTTGAATGAGTCCAAATCTGATACACGCAGAGTCAAACATGTTTCTTGCTAAATATAATTATATTCATAGTAATGTCTCTTTTACATAAACGAACATGCATCTCTCCGGCGCTGATCTAGTCACGAAATCAATACATCAGTCTGTTGGAAAGCACACTACTACTGTAACTCCTTGCCTACACCCAATTTGACAGCGGCCATTAGAAAAAAACGGGTTTTATTTATCGCCCCACTAAAATTCCTAGTGATTTCACATCTAGGTAACTTATCTTATAAATCGTGAAATGTGTCAATTAACTCCAGTTTAATGTCGTATTTATGTTAATAGACGTCTGACGGACATTTTTGGGCATACACAAAAAGAGACTCGGCAGGATGCGACCGGCACCACGGCACCAGTACACTCGGGTATTTTTAAATGTCAAATGAGTTAAATAAGCGTTGCGGCTTGAGGTCGCGTGACGGCTGATTGATTGGTTGATTGACTTTTCGCATTCAAGGGTTAATGTTTTTTTCGTTTTTGCTTCACCAAGGCCAAAAATGTCATTGGTTTATTTAGAGCCTGATCAATCAGATAAATAAACATTTTTATTTTAGTACTCATAAACTAGATTGCAAAAAACGACTACCAAATTAATTGATATTCAAAGAAACGTAAATTAGTTAATGTGACATAAAATTCTTCTAATTTATCATTACTATAATAACCATCAAACTAATTTAAGAAACAGCTAAAAAGCTGTCACAATTTATGTATATTGAGATCATTTAGGTAATAAGAAAGAATTAGGTAAGAGCTTGGCAACAAAACTGATTATTAATAAAAAATCTAATTTCAATCACTACTTTAGTAGATGGATGTCATAAAAATAATATAAATAACGTAATATATATTATTGGGGTATCGAGAAACCTCGTATCGATGTTAATAATCGTAGTGGGATACATAAAACGTATCTGTTAATACATTCTTGATTATCAAACCGTGGGACTGTTTGTATGTTATTTATGTATCGTGCTTCAGTTAACGCATTGATCGGAGCTCTTCCGACGTAAATTTTAATGACGGAATCCAAAAAAACTATTTTTATAAATAATGGTACATCAATACATAAATAATGGGACCAGTCTGAGGACCTAGTACCAATAACGCGAATATAAATAAATATTACTTAACCATTCGAAATAAATATGGCGGATGATTTATGGCGTTATTGACATTGGGTGCGCGGGCGCAGGCGGCCATCTTGGCAGCTAATTGCCAGTCTGTCATTAAATCAGTCACGCATCGACTATAGACGGATGTTCGAATATTTGTTTTGTGGCGACACCTAGGCAAATTTACATTTTTTATTATATTTGATCTCAAATGACTTTCAAGTCGTCAGGCCAATCGGCTCGATACGAATCGGTGGTATATGCAAATATCTGGAATAGGAATAACGCCTCTTTAATTATCAATTTGTTTTAGCATTTGTTTTTCCAGAACGATGTGGTTTTAGGCGATTTATTAATTAACAAACATGATGGAGCGTGCTTAACTATGGGTCATGTTATCGCCTATTAGCAAATGCCACTATTCAACCGTATATCTTAATGAAAAAAACCGAACTATGTAATCACTCTCTTGAATTTGCTTTGTTTAAACTTATGGGACAAAGTTTTTCATTTAACTATATAAGATGCAATTCAAAAATCAACCAGTTGAAAGCGATCTACATATCGCCCGCTGAGAACGAAAGTGACTCAAGTCAAAATTTACGATTTTTGGGAATTGAATAAAATGTGTTCGACTGATTGAACATTTACTATTCTTTCTAGAATAACTTTTTAATATGAAAACGAAAGTTACGAATTTCTTTTGTATAATATTATTTGGCTTTATCACTTTAAATATAAGTATATAAATTTTTTATTTTTTTATTATTTCTATACAAAATAACTTTTGGAAAAAATAGGTCACTTTATTATTAGAAATGAGTTCATGAGTTTAACTCATGCCTTAATAAATAAGTAACCGAATTTGATTTATGTCACCTAGGCTGTTAATATAAGAAATAATAAAGTGACCGAATTTGATTTATGTCACCTAGGTTGTTAATATTAGAAATAAGAAAGTGACCTATACCATAAATTGGTCACTTTATGATTATAAATTGTAGCAAAACTTACGCCCACAAATCGGCACTAAACTGACGAAAAGTGTAATCGGTCGCTACGGTACTGAACTTGACACGTTCAGCTACATCCACTCGCGGTGCTGTACTGATTGCGTCCCTTTCACTCTGGTGCGGGAAGTGTGAAGCGCTCAAAAACAAAAAGACCAAAAAGCCCTCTATCCCTCTCTGACCATGAATGGTCTGTTTTTTAATATAAGTGTGATAAAGTGTATTTTTTTGAGTCATTTTGTATATTTAACTCATTTTACTAAAATTTTGAGATAGGTCACTTTCGTTCTCAGCGTGCGATATACTTTGATGACCTTTTGTAATCTTTAGTTTTATTTCAACATAATCTTTTTTTTTTGTTTTATCATTTTAATTCTAGTAATATGATTACTAGTGCGGTCTAGAAGTAGTGGCTACGGTTAAAAGTATCAAAGTGTAACGTCGTAGGGTTAACCGTTGCGGTACTAGTACAAGGTACAATGTACTTGATACCGGTACCGCTTGAAGCTACAGTCTATGGTAACTTGTTGCACATAAAGTTATACATAACTACATAATAATGTACCGTTTAGTAACACTTACGGGTCCAATAAAGTTTACATGGGAACTAGTGGACTACTTAGGTATTTATAAGTTGAAACTATGGTAGTAGTAAGTAATCAAGTTTTAATACCATGAACATGGTTTGATTTTCATCAAATATAGCAAGTTGTTATTTAAAACAAAATGGCTGATACTTGAAAAGTACTAGAAAAAATATAAGAAATGTGGCTTCTTAGGAAGTGGTAACAAAAGTAAAAATAAATATGAAAGAAAATCAACATTTGGAATTCAAATGCATAGTCCTAGAGATAGTATTAAAACTCAAGCAGGATTGAGCAGGTTATGGGAAAATAAACCTGACTAAAAGAGGCAGCTTAATTTTCCCATAATCTGCTTTATTCTTCAACTGTTGATTCAATTTATTTTATAATATAATTTGTACACTGATACACAGAAATTTTTTCTATAAGAAATGTTTATTCAGTTTATTTTATAACATAATTTGTGCAGTGACACACAGAAAATATGACAAAAAAGTTACTGGGAATGAAAAGTACAAAGGTGACATTTATTTCTAAAGAAATATTTCCCGCAGAAAAGTTGAAATTAAAAGAGCAGTGGTAAAACATAGGTAAGTACAGTGTAAAGGAATTAAATTAATTAATTAATCCACAAACATCTACAATGTTTCTAATCTAATCTCAGCCTCAGTCAAGTCCAGATACTGATTGTTATTGGTGTTATGGTGTTTTTTTAAATGGAATTCGGGACTAACCTAGGTAATTTCTCATTCATGGTTAGGTTATTGGTTAAAAGGAAGTACTCAGAAAAAATAAAATGGTCAATGGGCAAGTGTACAAAGCTTCTTCTAGACCCACCATGACCTTAAATTCAATAAAAGAAGAGTTAGAAATAGAGATAGGGTAAAAGTACAAAAACATATCGATAGTAAGTGTTTTATTCATTACAATGCTGTAAATATTACCTAAGTAATCATAGCGTATCCGATTAGAGACTCATTTAAAAAAAAACTAAAGCAGAATAATTTCAAACAAAGAACATGATTTATGACAGTATCATCTTCAAATCATGTCACTGGTATGTAAGGATATTAATTTGTCTATTGTGTTGTAGTCTATTGGCTCGTTGAGATCATCTGAGGTGTAGCGTAGGCGTTGGTAGGTGTAGAACACTTGGGATCAGTGTTGAATGTGACACTACACATGATATGAAATTGAGGTTATAGATAATTGATACTCAGAGGTAAAAAGGTTATGATGGAAGTCCACAAAAATTTAACTTATTAACATTAATTTTGTTGTTTTGTTATTTTATACCTATAGATATGTTTTTTCAAACCTACAGAAAAGAACGTAAATAACGTCTTGCGACTTGCAACAGATATTCTTATATTGCAAAGTTTTGTATTATTAAAAAGGACTCGGTGAAATGTCATTCCTATAAACCTCTTACATGTTTACAATTTATTTTTTATGTTTTCTTAATTCTATGTTAGTAACTCTTATTCTATTGTTAGTTTTTTATTTATTTATATTATAGGAACCCCTTGATAGGGTATAGGCCTCCTCCAAATTCTTCCATTTTTCTCTGTCTTGTGCTATTTTTGACCAGTTTTTCCCCGCCACCGATACTATGTCGTCCGCCCATCGTTTTTGTGGTCTGCCCACTCCTATAAAGCTACCAAGGCAAAATTAACTGTTATCTCATCATCATCTACCTAGCTTCCCTCTAAGTTAGGGTCGATTTCCAGACTAACCATGATGCAGCTGAGTATTGAGCGACTGCCTATTTAACCAGTTACTGGGTAACACGATAACCGTTGGTAAGACTGATTGTCAGACTTTCGGGCTTCTGACTACCCGTAACGACTGCCTAAGATCTACAAATGACAGCCGGGGCAATCGGCTTAGCGTGCTTTCCGAGAGATGAAGGAATAGATGGTCACCAATGGTCACCCATCCCCTTATCGACCTCGGTAAGCGTTAAATTTCGATCGACATATGCGGCTGTTAATACTTTGCTAATAAATTATATACAAATCACAGCCGGGGCAATCGGCTTAGCGTGCTTTCCGAGAGATGAAGGAATAGATGGTCACCAATGGTCACCCATCCCCTTATCGACCTCGGTAAGCGTTAAATTTCGATCGACATATGCGGCTGTTAATACTTTGCTAATAAATTAATTAATATCTTTTATATTTTTTTAGTTTTCCTTTCCAAAGTTGAACGTAAGGCAATGTTTACAGTCAAAGTCAAAACATTTATTTCAAATAAGCACATTAAAGGCACTTTTGAACGTCAAAACAAAGAAAGGAATATAACTGATTATCGTCGCCCCTTCCATAAGGTAGTTTTCGTATGGAGAAGAATGTCTTCAGTGTCTTGAAGAAAGATTTTCTTTCTTTGCAAAATGTGTCTTGTATAATTCAAAAGGAATCGGTCATGTCATTCCTATATACAGCTCAGATTTTCAGATTAACTGTCATCTGAGATAATTCTTTCTGACTACGAATCAGAACTTTGGCCGACTCTTCTCCGCAGGAAAATACCAATTATACCCGTGCACTTTCTGCCGTTTCATAAACGAGGTACCAATGGGTTTTTTTTATATAAAGTTGGAAAAACAAGACAAGAATTTTCTAAACCTATCAAAATAGCAACAATAATGTAGGGGAATTAACCTACTGGGCATATAATCAATTAATATACATACTTAGTAGACTGTAGGTACCATATATTTATGATATTATATATTATATTTCTATGGTAGGTACTAAGAATAATATAAAAGTCTAAAAACAAAGAAATATATATAAGATAATTACCAAGTTATGCGTGGGTTTCATGATAGCAATACAAAGATCGAACACTACTTAATAAATTATTTTTATTAAAATATGAGTAGGTACCTACTTATTTACTTGGATGATGTTTTTAATATTCTGAATATAGAATGAACGATGGACCCGGTAAATAAAATTGCAGTTAAAAATATATATGCGACAGATGTCCTGCAGGTAATTGTAGGAAATTGGTTATATTTCTCAAGCCATGTGGGTTACAACCGACATATTTAGTTAATGGAGTATAAAATACGTTCAGTTGCAATAGTAGCTCGTCTTATTAAATATAACATGATGGCTTTTCATGTGAAAGTTAGTTCTTTAGTTAATTTAATATAAGAATTTTAGTTAGAAGTCAAGTAAGTACCACACAATATTTAATATAAGACTTTTAGTTAGAAGTCAAGTAGAAGTCAAGTAATACTACAAGGACCACAATTGGTCCTTTTAGCAAATTAATGAAATTGATTTTATTTTTTGAGGTAAGAACTATAAACCATAAATAAATAATTTAAAAAAAAGATTATTGTTATAATTGAATCCCTAAAAGATGATCCATAAATATAATATATTCACGGCCATAAACAAGTCAAAGTTATGGAAGATCTAGCAGATGTCGCGTCACATGGCATCTATAAATTTTAACTTGTCGTATTCAAAATGTCGGGTTCAAATTGTTTAATATTATATCCATAACTGATAGGTTTCGTGGCGGGAATATTTAAGATAGGGATCAATAGATATATAGTTTTGTTGGTAAATAAGTTGATGATATTTAAAAAAAATACAATCGGGCAAACAAAACTTTAGCAAGCATCTAGAACATGGTTTTTGCTTGTTTACTAAAATTTTTTGTATTGATGAAACATTCTTCTAACTATAATAACTCTAAATATTCTTCGATCACTAACAGTTTTTAACATTATCCACCAAATTGTTTGGAGAAGAAATTGTTTCAACATTATTCTATGAAAGTATCTATGATTGATTTTCCAAAAAAATATGGTTAATTTACATTTTAATTATTCAAATACAAAACGTGCAGTAGAAAAAAACAATTTGTGAGCAGATTAAAATTCTTAGAAATACTTCTTATAAAATAATAATAGGTAAATAATGCAAACTGTTAACCGATGTTCAACAAAATGTTTGCCTAACAGCTTATTAACCAATATTAAAGACAAACAATGCAAATGCAATTTGCCCATAAATTTTCCATTAGGTATGCATAACGTAATTAAAAATTAATTCGTTTTCATTCAATTTCTTATAAATCAATGTCATTCGTGATTGCGACATTAGCAATAAAGCTTTATTATTGACTTCTATTGTGTTATTATTTATGACATTTGATTGTCAGGTAAGTATTACTGCATTTGCGTCAATCGTTACCTACGTCTGTTTTGTTTTTTGAATATTAATTATTGCTATTTTTTTTCCGAGTAAAATAGGTAAGTAATACAATTATTTTCTTATTAGTTAGGCAGAGGTGTAGGTACCCTACGTACTGTACACGCAAGTCCCATGTTATATATGGGGGAGAGCCTATTGCCATCAAGGCACAAATCCAGACAAGATAGTTCGATTGCAATAGTACCAGCCTATCATAGTCCCAGTGCAGGGCAAATGTCTCTTCTTATACAGAGAACGTACGAACATCTTATAATTATTTTTAAATAATTCATTAATTATGTCAGTTATATTTACCGTAACGCAATGGAGAATGTTACCATGGTAAGTAACAAATGCGACAGATTTTTTAGAAATGCGTATGGAAGGACCACTTTTACACTTTTCCTAAATTGTTGACCTGTTCGCCAAGGTCAGGGTAATAAGCAGTTATGCTAGATGAACGGAAATAGGGACCGGTAAAGGAAGTTTTATTAAAAGAAAATTACCCACCTACCAATAATGTTTTTTATTTGAAATTACCATCACACCACTCATTACTAAATTGTATTACTTGGTGCCTTATAGAGTAGATACGTTTTAGAATTTTTTTAAAGACATTTCTTACTTCTAGACTGGGAAGGAACACCAGAATCATAAATTAATTGCCCACAACAGAGTAAAGTGTTAGTCGGACGTTTATCTTTTAACAGTAGTATATTTTTGAATAGTAAAATTCTTGAATAATTTCACAATAGAAAGGCAATGACTTACTTATATTGAACTAAATTATAATTTCTTACTTAATTGTTAAGTACCTTCTTCAGTAGAATTGTATCGTCAATAGAATATTTAAATACCCGCATGACAGTCACTTAGCGGTTTTTGTAAGTTACTCAAATATTAAAAGTAATTTAAACATTATCATCACACAACAAAACAAACACATTTCATTTTTAATTTATTACTTCATAATTTTCATTACCTAGTTAAAGTAAAATGTGAGAGTACCTAAGTAACGCACAAGACTAGTTGAATAAATTTTATACATTTATTCAAACAAACTGCATCAAAAATCTTAGAAACTTCTCATCACATTCCTTCCAAACAAATTTTGCACTAGGCATATTGCGTTTTCCAAAACGTCTTTATGTACACAATGTTTATGATGCGGCGTCCCGCTCTAGCGCCCCGCCCCTGCCCCGCATGCTTGCCCCCCTCCCCCTTCGCTCCCAGCATAGACGCGTTGCAGACGCTTGGGGCGCGCGCCACTCGACTATTTAAAATGACGACTGTGTGCATTGCTTTACAAAAATAAAGATGGCGGACTGGGGAAAAGGACGCCAGTGGATGCAAAAATATTGGACGTTTCTTTTGTGGTTTGCTACTTTTTCTGTTCTTTAGAAGGCTTGATAGATGCAAAAGTAATGCAGAAGTTTTCTTCAAGTTATGTAACTTGTATGAACGGTAAACTTGACTCGGGAAACGTTTTTGATGCAGCATTCAGGGTTTAGTGCAGCTTTTCTTATCATTACTTTATTTCCATAAAACATTGAAGTATTATTTATTTCAATATTAAGATCTTGACAATAGTAATATTTTTCATATTGAAACCTTTATTGAAGTTAAGTACTACATAGTTTTCATTTTTTTTTTCTCAATTTTTATTTCTAAGATGTTATCGAAATCTTTTTGACCATTAATACAGCTATTGTCTAAAGTTTTCAATCGCATTGGATCATCAAAATTCAATTTTTAAATTTTTTGTAAATACTATTACATTATTTTTCTTGGGTTAACAATACCAGCGTTGTTAGTCATTTAAAAGTCCGAATATCTGCAATAACTTCTCGCGAACTTTATTTGACATCTTCCAGTCACTTGAAACTCTTTCCATAACTATTTAACAACGCTCTAAGCTTGTCAGAATAATTAAAAACAAGGTTATTCACACTGACAAGTGTTTCTGTAACAATTTTTAGAATTTGTATGTAGTTATTCCTTTGTTATAGTATATTTTATCAGCAAACGCCCGGCACAGTACCGTCGCGGGCCGTCGCCGCATCCTCACTGAATTCAGCAGCCGTCACAAAGTTTTCAGTGCCCACCACGCATTGTGAAACTTAACAGTACTACACTAAACTATCTACTTCATCTAAATATACAAAATTCCATACATGTTTTTCAAAGAAGCAGTTTAAAATGCGTGAAATGTTGTTAAAAAGCGATAATAATATTTAACTATAGTGTTAGCATTTGTTTGTCATGTATACTAAAAGTATGCTCACCTTCGTTTTCCTATGAATATTCTTATTTGACAGACAATAAGAACACCGCTCCACCTGTCACAACGAGCACCTAAGCAAGCAATGCCACTCGAGACCCTCTCATATAACCATTGTTTTTTAAACTTCTATTTGTTTTCGAAATACGTGAAACGAATTCCTCAGCACATCAAACACTAAGTACGATGTCGTTGAACCTCTTTCCAATCCATCAATAGTAAACTTAAACAAATCAGCCGTATTTGAACAGATGGGCTGCGACGGTGTCGGTCGAGCAAATACGTTGAAAATGCTTACTGGAATCGCACAGCGCGGGTCACTTCACTCAAATAACTGGCACTAAGTTAACTGGACACAATATTTGGCACAGCACGTGAACATGTCATTGGATCGTTTGCGCGTGTATCGTGGCGTGTTTACGCGGGCGAGAGCGAGCGCGGGTGGCGATGCGGTTGCGTCGCGCGCCGCGGCCGGAATGACGCGCGGAGCGGACGCCCGCCGACGACAGCGCCACGCGGCGCCGAACAGAACTAGCGCACTCAATCAAACGTCCAGCCGTGATAAGATGCAACTGCTTTTTTGCAACCTACTGCATTCTTATTGTGATTGATCTTGTAAATTAAAATGGTGGCTTATTGTAGATACTATGTCCATATTGAAATAAGGTTTAACTTTAGTTTAATTAAACAGTTCTATTTTTGTTAACTAAAATTCACTTAATAATCTATTATTTTTGTTTGATGTCACCTGCATCTATAATAAACCAGTTACAAAACCAAATTATTAATTAAAAAATTAATTTTAAACTTATTTAACATAATTAATTAACTTTCCAAACAAAACTATCTGAGTAAACTAAATTTAAACGAGAAATACTTCAATTTCCCGGAAGAAAATAAAATAAAATCGAAATTAACCTGAAAAAAAAAACCAACTTTAAAAATATGAACATGTCAAAACATTGCAAAAAGTCAGTGGGTCTGACGTGACCTTGCACCGTGCAGGCGGGCGCGCGTGCAGTGTCGCCGTCCCGCTCGCGGGGCGCGGCGACTAGGCCCCGCCCCCCGCCCCCCGCCCACCTCACCGCGCCGCCTTTTTACCTTTTTGCCCGCTGCTAACTCACTTTCGTTACGATTGTACCTACGTTACTTAATATGCTACATTTTATTAAAATAATTATTTTAATTATCATTTTTGATTAATTATTTTTTAATAGTGCTGTTTTAATTTCGTTTGATGTTTGAATGGTTAAGGTCAATTGTTGAGTGGTATGTTGGTCCTTTTTTGCTTAATATTGTATTTTGACTATAATTTAACTGGTAATGATTCGACGAGATTTAGTTTACCAAATAAATTATCATTTTCACTGCATTTTTTTTTGCTGTTTTGAAATTGAGAGAAATTGCTTATTAATAAAATGAGTTTGATTTTTTGAATTTTATCTTCTTTACTTCAATATTAGGCTTCTATAAAAAGTTTTAATATTAAAGATGGTGTGTTTCAAATTAGTAAAAAAAAAAATTAAACAAATTTAAAGAAGAGAAGAGTAGAATAAAAAAGAATATTTCTATCTATCAATCTATTAAATAAATGTAGTACCTACCCATTTATTTGTTTATTTTGGTTACAAAAATTATATATATTTATTACTTAATAATTTAAAACAAATCATATAATAATCATTTCAAAGATAAAATTGTTTAGGAAGGAGTAAAAGTTCATCAAACAGTCTTCAATATTATTCAGGTACTTGAAGAAGATTAATTAAATGCACGTAATAGTAATAAAAAAAGTTTGCACATTCAGTGTTCTTTCCTAAAACACGTTACACCATAAAAATCTCATATTTCCATTATGTTCTCACATAACATTACCGGCTACTTTTACATAGCACCATGTTCCTTCACATAGCACTTTACCAGCATAGTAATAAGATCGAAAATCGAAAATAACATATCCTTTAAATAATAACCCGAAACACGCGTAATTTTACGATCAGAATCGTAAAAATCCGATTTTTTTTTCGTCAATATAATTTTATTCGCGTTTAAGTTCACTTATTAAGCAGAGATGTGGCTATTTTCGGTTTTTACGAACGATTTTGACGAAGTTCTGATAAACTTAAGGAGTCAAGTGTGAGGTTTTTATTGAGTTGCTTTTTACTCGATGTGATAATGGTCCTTGGGTCCGAGGACTCCGAGGAAACAGGTACCTACTCGTACCTACTTGCCTACCTGCTCCTCATAGCACGATCTTAAATTATACCTAAGTAGGTACTATCTTTAAGCTCAAATAGAGACATCTTAACTCATTGCCATAAAACAGGAAATGGATTTTCTTTTAAAACAAAAGTGTTTTTCCGTGTTTACCTATTCATTACCAAAATGCAAGCCAGCAAGTCAGCAGGTATAATGTAAGTACTTAAAAAAAAAAAAAAATTGGTGCAGTTTTATTCGATAATGCAATATGGCAAAAAAATATACCTTCACAATTTTACAACTAGGTAAACAACGAGAAGATTATTTAAATCGTAACTTGCTACTTTGTAGCTCCCTCCATACAAAGTAATATTTAAATAAGTACCTAAGTAGTAAACTTTTGATAAACATGTATTCATAAAACCACACATTTAAATAAAATATCTCACCTAATTATGTACCTGCATGCATCCAACCATAATTTTAAAATATATCAACTCTTTATTTACTTATCAAGTACTAAGTTAATTCACAGTAAACTGTAGATTACCTACACAAGTTATGTAAGTACTTATATTTATGTAAATCGATAACATGGAACTAAATAAAAATGAATAAAATTATTTATTGACATTTTCAAACAACTTTACAGCAACTGTCACAATTTCACAAAATAAGTAGAAAAAATATGTCCTCATCTGAATAGAAACATAAATATAAAATATTTTTATGAATCTTAAATCACTTAAGTTTGAAGTTCATGCATGACATTTTAATACAATTATTAAGGATACGATGAATTATTTTAGAGATCTAATACAAATTATTAAAATAATATCTACAATTCAAAATCTTTAGTAAATGATCTAGATACTTAGTACCTACCTGGCAGGTGGCTCGGTACTTCGGTAGTAAGGTAGTAGGTACTAAGTAGTAATGGTTCCGTAACCTGTCAGTTGGGTTGGTGCAAAGTTCCTAATTCGTCCCATCCTCGGTCAGTTCTTTTGATTTATAATCAGTCTTTCGCAAAGGAAAAAGTTTAAATAGATCCACCGATTTTTTTTTTTCTAAGTTGCAACTCTGTTTTTCTCTCTCTGTTTTCGAAGCAACATCGGAATAAAAATATAAGTATCTGTTTTTATTTCAGTACTTAGAACTACCTAGGTTTGAAATAAAAACAGAAAATAATAGTTTTTGAAGCACAGCCACATAGTGTTGCCATCATCATCATCACAAACGCGAACCCTAACGTCAAACCTTACAATAAACCGTCATCTTTATCCGTCTCCCGCTGAGTAGCTCCACAGCTAAATATACACGATTATTATATTCATAAATTTTAATATGTATGATAAGTTTTAAAAAATCGGATCTTACCATAACGAACACAGTTTATGTTGATTCTTGACGTGTTGGCAACATTTGATTGCGACTTAATCGCCCCGCGTTTGAGGGTTAGAGGTTAATGAACTCGCGTAAATCTTTTTTTTTTGTCGGTTGGTCCTTTTGTTCGTTGTGTGAGGGAATAAAATGTTTGTTTAAATAAATACTGGCAATGTTATTTGGATTATATGTGATGCATAATGTTTACGAGCCCGCTGTAAATAAAATAGAAATAATTAAAAAAATATATAAAAACTACAAGCTTAACGTATGTTACTCCTACCTAAATAAGAAAGGACTACAACCATGGGCACAAGTCTCTGGCAAATAATGCGTCAGGCAGTAAAAGAAACATCGAGTAAAAGTGACTCTATGGAATCCCAATAGTACCTATATTAACTTTCTTCACTAACTTGAAATTATAGGACCACCAACAAGATAAAATACCTACCAGAGTTCCAGGTAACGTTCGAAAGTACTGAATTTGATTTAAAAAAATATTGATGGGCAACCTCCATAGATTGCTTTAAAGATGACCCTATATGACAACAAAGATTTAATCACGTCTTCATAAGTCTCTTAATATTCTTTGATATGATTTTCAGTTTTGAAATGAAAAAATGGGGACAGACAAATAAAAAGAACTCTGATTTTTTTCAGATATCATATTTAATTATTACGCCTTGCAATTAAACAAAATATTTAACTTTAGTGTCAAAATATAGCTTTCGGGTAAAGTACTGGCGACATGCAGGGCATCGAAGTAATCTATCAAACTCGACATTGATGACTAGACTAAAGTATAGCTCATAACATCTCGAGCTGTACTTTATTTAATATTGTTATAAAGTAGCTTTGTTAGTTCATTGCTCTTCTTTTTAATTAATTAAAAACAATGAAAATAGGTATTATATATTGTGAAGAAACATTAGCCGCCGAACGGGTACTTATGATTGTTTGAATGGCAAACAAGAGGTCATAAGATCGAGAGGGCAGTTGCATCTTTTTGTCTCGCCTCGATATTGTATACGGGCTATGTTTCCGTTAAAGTGCACTATAAAGCGTATTATATCTAGAAGCTAGTAATTGAAAACATAATTATATGTTTCTACCACAGAGATAAGGTTCTTTCTAAGTGACTGAAACAAGATAAAAGCCAAACTGTCAAGTCAAACACTCAAGCCGCAGAGCTTGATAGTTACAGTCTTCTCATACACTAATAATAATACAATATACATACCTACATGTTCATTTGTATGTGACGCCAATTTTTTTATCAAAAAACGCTAAAACATATAATAAGACACACATAGGATAAGAGAGAGAAACATATAAGATAAACATATATAGGATATGTAATAAGAAACAATAAAGCTATACACTGCCACCTTTGTCCCTGAGCGCTAAATTCGCATCGAGATCTACACAGTACAGATGCGATTCAATAAATAAACAAAAAACGTGATACTGTATCTCTGCAAAAGTCGTTCAAACCTAGGTTAGTATAGCTTTGAACTTAACCAGTTCTTAAAACAAGTAGGTATGTAAATTCTTAAAGGTATATAAACTTTACAACAATTTATTCTTAATACAGATCAACACTATTTGGAGAACTATTGTCTTCTTATTTTCGCCAATAAATAAACACAACACCCACAAAACCAATAAAATATAAATAAAACCTCGTAGGTTGTGTTTTACAACCTCGTAAACTCACTTCCCTGGTTCAAATCTTAATGGTCACCCTAACACCTACACTTTCAACCAATTTAAAATGATCCAATAAAATATGTAAGAGAGCATAAAGCTTGGTGTAATCGATATAGTAATCTGACACCAGACATACAAACAGACAAACAAGAGTGGCCGTCAATCAAAAGCAATCAGTCAACGGTTTCATGACACGAACGCACTCCGGCAAGCCTCTTTACAATCACTATAGCACCTTCTCACTCTTATAACCATCCTCTAAGGACCAGATTCGGACCGAAAGACCAATTTCTAGGTGTACCACGATAAGGTCTATATGTAATTTCGGATCATAAAATTGGTAATTTTCGCGGTTCGCCATGTCTGCGCTGTCATCACGCGGGATCCTTTATGGCGCTAAATTATACACGCTGCGCAGGCGCACCGTTTTTCTTGCATTGAACCAGTTGCACGCAAATTGGGTTAGGTTTCTGCGCGGTTAAAGACAATAATGAGTGTCAATCGTGTCGGGTTTCATTGGGATTTGGTCAGTTTTGCTCTGTTTTTGTTTGAGAGCTTGTTTGTCGGCGGATTTACGATTACTTTATATGGCGTTCAAAAAATTCGGTCCAAGAGAAAATTTATAAACCTAACGTCTGATGAGCAATGGTGGCGTCTGATGAATAAAGGGATGACGTTGTCATCTACTGAATTTATTAGACATATAGACCCTGAGTACAAAACTATGCAATGTATTAAATTAAACTAACTGAAATATAATGTTCATAAGATAACAATACTTGAATTCTACTGAATCAATTTTAATTCCCCACAGACCACCTACAACCATCACATCGTTAAACCTAACTAAAAACAAAAAAAACCCATTCCCTTGAACAAGAAAAATACCGTCAAGCTTCATTTGCAAACGCCAAGTCAAGCGCGTTTCCTCCATATGATAAATAGAAATAAAAGCATATTTCCAATGCAACAGTTACCTGCGGCTGTCCGGCTGAACACTGAACTTCTCGTAAAGGAAGCCATGTCGGAAGGGTGAGCCGAGCCGCATGCAACCCGGTTTTAATTACCCCTGCTTACCCCCCTGCCCCCTCGTCCAGGTAATAAATATGGTCTTCGCACGCACTCATAGTAGTATTGTAATTGATGAATGTGCTCCAAAGGTTATGCATATCTGTGGTCTTTGAAAAGTTGTTGACAATTTTGTATTAGGCATGGCAGACTGCATAATGAAGAACTCTTTATGGGTTAATGTGCTTAAGTTAAGCTTATAATTAATAACTTGTTCAGCAGCTGTCAGCTGGACTATAGCTCATTGACAATCTTGCCTGGCCTCTAAGACCAACAAATCATACGTGATTTCTTATTCTGTCTAAACTATTGGTGCTATAAGGACCAAAAGGAAGTGTGGCTCATCAACGATTCGCGAAAACATCCAAAATCTATTGTATTCATGGTATCCGACGAGTAAATAATTAGAAATACTTCAGCATCAAACAAAGCAGTATAATATCGACGGACGGTGATGGACGACGTAAGCGCGATGCGCATAACTAGTTAACGCTCCATGCGTCGCCCGCTGTAATGATCGCACGGAACTAGGAGGACCAACTATGTAGAGATCAATCGGGATATTACTTAAAGCTATAACAATAGGAGCTTTACAAGATTCAGAACCTTTAATAGCCCAAGCGATGAAGGTGAGAGAGATATATTCCAGGATATTTATTTCTCACCTTCATCGCCCAATCTAAGATTACCGATAAGGTGAGCCTATGCTCAGATTAAGAGACAACTTTTGCAGCGCATAACTTATTCAGCAATAGTCTACAAAAGGAGTATGGAGTGATACTTGACTTGCGTTGTCATAAAAATCCAAAGGTGTGCTTACTTAAAGTCCTCCAAAAGTAGGTAGAAAAGCTTTGGAAATACAGAACATGAGGTCCATCTTCACGTTCAGATAAATCACTTATTCACATTAGTGCCCTGATATCATGCTTTTAAACCTATCGCAGCCGAGACATTCCTACAACAACACACGCACATGGTCCCACTACTATTAACCCACAGTATAGTCTAATCAAGCTCGCATATTCATTAATGCCTGTCGAAAAACCACTAAGCTAGTAATAACGCGATCAGTTCGAACTGAAGATTTATATCAGTCGTAATTAAGAAATTATTTACATACTTACACAGCTACAAGCGACTTGTGTGAATGATGATCGGGGAATTGATGGGGATTTTTAATTAGTGGTTTTAAAGGATGAAACGTCAAAACTTAAGAGAGGCGTATGGGTTCGTACTTTTGTCATAAGTCTGCGCTCCGGTTGTCAAAAAGATCGACATTAGGTCAGCTTTGCTGAAGTTGTGAAGTGTTTTAGAAAATTATTACAAATAATTAAAACATTACCAAGTTTGGTAGATCCATTTTTCGTGAGAGGCGTTTCTCGAATTAAAATTAAAAAATCAGCAATTAACTGAAAGTTTGAAAACGTTTGGACATGCATTAGAAATTTAGAAATTTTACCTAAATACTTTGCGTGCTTTTAGGATTTCTGTAAAAAACTGTTTTTTGTCTTAAAAAATCTGCGACACTCACATCCCAAATATTGTCACCAACACCCAACATTGGCTCGAAGCTCCAACAAATGATAAACAAAAACATGTTAGCAATAAGAAAAAATGTGACTCACGAATACATTCGCTCCAGCATAACCCCACTAAATAAAGAAGTGTGTTTAACTCTGACTGCGTTGAACGTTAAAAAGACACTTTCACATAGCTGAGTTAAAGCTTCCATGCTAATCATACATACTGTAATGGTTATGGAGAATTATTACGTCAGTGGATAATCGAGATGCAATTCATGTTTTTATTGAATATTTAATTGCTTGTAGTTTTTCTTCTTCATAGCATAACTAGCTTCCGCCAGCAGCGTCGCCCTCGTGATATTGTTATAAATGATAGATAGCCTATGTTACTTAGTGATAATATAGCATTCTACTGGTGAAAGAATTTTTAAAATCGGTCAAGTAGTTTTTGAGTTTATTCATTATAAAAAAAATACATATATTTTCTCTTTGTATTATTAGTTTAGATAGAAGAAAACCTATATCCCACCAAAAACATGTTCATGTAAAATGTTGCCAAGACGAGACAAAAAGTTATCAGATCTCATGTAGAGCCAAGCTTCTAACTCTACTCGCCCTAACTCTAAAAGTTAAGGCTTTTAGAGTTAGGGCGAGTAGAGTTAGAAGCTTGGCCGTTTCGCTACCGTCACAGGGCGTAAGGTGAAAAATGTATTTACTGTTCATTACTTTCCTTTTAGACAATAGTTAATTATTCATTCATTTAGTTAATTATTACTCATGTAGATGCGATCGGGCCGGAAACGGCCAAGCCACATATTTTGTCTAAGGTGAAGAGTTTGTTACGTTAAGGTTTGTAGAGTTAGGGCGTGTAGAGTTAGAAGCTTGACTCTACATGAGATCTGATAACTTTTTGTCTCGTCTTGGCAACATTTTACATGAAAATGTTTTTGGTGGGATTTCACTTCTTTTTGTAAATAGCTTAAGACAATAATTTTTAGTTTGTTCATTGTTTCTTTCTTTCTTTTTTGTGTTGTATTTCTTGCACATCAGGGGTGTCTTTTTTCATAGCCTACTTACTCTCTTTATTCGTATAATATAAGTATACTAATGTAGCACTTTTATCCCCTAATTTAAGGGGTTGAGAGGTGATTAAAAAATAAACTTAAAACACGTATTTTGATTTGTAATAAGAAATCACAGACTTCTTATTAAGTGTACTTGCATGATTTTCAGTTCTATAGCATAAAATTAGGTTTATATGGGAAAACCCATATAAACTTCCATCCCCTAATTTACAGGGTGGGAGGTGATTTACTAAAAATCCTGAAATATGTATTTTATTATTTTTAACAAGAAGTCCCTATATCAATTTTGAGACCTCTAGTATTAAAATTTGCGGAAGTCTCATACAAACTTCCATCACCTAGTTAAGGGGTTGGGGGGTAAAAGTTCCAAGTTTTAAATTTTTTTTTGTTGTTTGTGAAACAATACTAGCATACATACCAAATTTCAGCTTTCTAGGACTTCAGGAAGTACCCTAAGAATTTTGATGATCATCAGTGAGTGAGTGAGTGAGTCAGTCAGTGACGAAATCGGGGTTTTTTAGATATCAATAAAATCGAAAGTATAAAAGCTTTGCAATTGAAACTTTCTACGTTTAATAAGTCCACTATTGACATCATATCCCGAGAAGTTTGTGTAGCTGGTATAATCCAAACCCAAGTTATGAGGGTTCAAAAAAACGACGAAGCGTTTCGAGAAAAGGTAGGTAGTGCCCTCCTTGCGCTTCGCATGGGTCGTCTTGGCGGGGGCACTATCGTGCCCCCAGATAAGGATTTCTGACGCTACTTCTTGAAATAGTTAAGTGATACAGGTGTGACTTTGCGGAAATCCATTATAAAATACAATAGACGTAGAAATATTTAGTAACCTATTCTGCTTTACTATTCTTCAAAAGTCATGAAAAACCCTGTAAGAAATCTTCTGCTACTTGAAAGTTTTCGAGAAACTAATCGGAGAAAAATTGGCCTCTATTACCCAAAGTGTGATTCATCTCAAGTTCTCAACCAATGGATGATTCATATAAGTCAAGTTGAGCGGAGTTTCCGACTGTTCTTAACCTTCCGCCGGTCAAGGTTAAGAGGTTCGAAAGAGGTTTCACTAACAAAGACTTGTTTAACCTTATTTGGTTCATAAATATTTACCCACTATGTGGTACAGTCACGCGTGTATTAGGTACGAGTATTGGGTATATATACATGTGAATGCAAAAGTAATCTTTAAACACATAGAAATCTATGCTTTTAAAAGAGAATTTCTGTACATGCTATTTGCATACTGATTATGACTAGTTTATAATTAAGACGAAATATTAAAGCCTTTTTTTGATTCCATAATCTGTCTCTATTATACTGAACCTTCATTTTAACAGTACATAAAAATAAACCGTTCTGTATAGGTATTCGCGTCCACATTTTTTGGTCCTACGGTTCGCAACCCGTGCGCTGCCGCGGCCGGGGCGCGTAGGTGCGTCCCATTCAGTCAATTTATGAATGAGTTCACTCCGTTCAGTCATTCACTCGCTCGCTAATGTCAAGGCCGAGGCGACACCTACGTTACGAGTAACAATAAGGACATTAATGTTTTAAAATAAATAGGAAAAATGAAAATTTTATCAGCCTAGGGTAATTTAGGTACAGTCACATGTGGTATGATTTTTACACAGTTAGTCAGTAGTGTCGTTGACTTCTTTCAGTATTTTCTAGTTATAACACAGATGAATGAAAATATTAGTCACTCGTCGATAATTAAGTATAGTCACTTATTGAGGCTATCAATGTAATCTACCCAACCGAGTTAAATTAAAAGAAAATTGAAATTTTAACTGGCTCAGGCCCAACAAACAAATACAAATTTAGAATAGGAAAGTTGGAAAATATTATTTTGACAATTAGTCACAAAAATTGACATAACTCCATATTTTAGGTACTTCAAGTATTCATTATTATACATACAAATAAAAATTTAAATTCGTTTACACGTTAATTAATGTAGTGTCAACACTAAAAATATTAATTGAATTTTTATATCCCTACTCGCAGAATAATTGAGAATGTCACCATATTAACGAATACGTTAATTTTTTTTCATTTGCACGTAATAAGGCTCGCGGAACACTCCGTCCCACGCAAAACCTACAAGTGTATAAACTGTCCAACGTATGATAGTCGTAACTCGTAAGTTTGTACTTCTCCTTAAATCGCGTTGTTTTGATAGTGAATGATACATACAACTTACAAGTGTTTTTTTTTTTGTGCTTTGTCAATTGTAGGGTTAAGGTCGACGCCACTCAAAGCTTTTTATGTGTGTTAAGATAACATAAATGCTGGCGTGTTCTGCTACTGGTTATCGTAGTAAGTTTATAATTAAAATTTTATTATCATAATATTAATAATCTTTGAAGATCTTATGATTGCTAGCATTTGCTAGTTGATAGAAAGGTGCGAATAACCTGGAATCTAGGTGAATCCTTAATTTTAGCGAAGTTATATCTTATCTCGCTTAAACATTTTAACGGTAACCTTCAAAGATGCTCTTCACACGAAACCGTGTTCTAATTAGGAAACGGCTTACGACAAGACTTAAACTAATTCACACAAAAAGATTTAATACTAAAAAAATACACATAAAAGGAAACAATTCAAATAAATAAAGATCGAATCGCACCCAATATGAACCCTTAAACGCGTTGTACGGTCTAATGGAGGGCCATAAGTTGGTGCAAGTTAGCACCTTACTCCGGCTTGGCTCTGCGCGCGCGCCGTAATGTAGATAAATTGATCGCTTCAATCCCTTATTGGATTAATATATGGTAATATGTTCAGATCGCGATAGCCAGTCCCGAGTTACGATTAAACAGTTTTTATGTAAGTCCGCCATCTTTGTTCGCAGCAGTCGGTATGTTGGTGAGGTGGTGCAAGGAGGAAAAAGAAGCGAGTTTTAAAATGTCATCTTCCGAATACTTTTCATTTTGCTTCGCATTTTATAAAATGAGGCGTGAAGTTAGTTAGTTCTCAAACACTTAGGTCGTCGGTTACTATTCGCTACTTCAAAGTTAAATATTTTAAGATACCTATGTTACAATTCGCGTCAAATAACTTTGCCGCTCCGAAGTAGGCTACAAATGACTTCGCAGTAGACAATCTGACTTATAAAACAGTAGAGCGCGCATGCCAGCGTGCATGCACAACCTAGCTTCAGAGCGGTATAGTTATTTGACGCGAACTGTAGGTTCCCAACCCAATACAGCCTTCAGTGATTACGCTATCACGTAAGTACTAGACCACCCAGCCTTGTTCCCCTGCCCGTGTCTATGAAAGTTATGTTACAGCACCAAAAGCTTAGTACCTAAGGTACGTACCTACAGATTATTAATTATAGAATTATAGACAAAAACACAACAGTGTACGTAATCTTCTATACACATATATCTCTGTGTACATTTGCTATTTCAAACTGGCTCATCGCTTTCCTACTAGCTACCCGCTTCCGCCTATGGCATGTCCCACCCCACACGTGTTAATCATACCACTATGGTATTCGTGATTTTATGACAGGCTGCGAGTCTGCATAATATGATAGGTTTTGTTTCTGAACGTTCGTGTGGCGAAACTATTTGAACGTGATGGACGCTTCAGTGAATGTCAGGATCTGACTCGAAGCCGAAACTCTGACGTTATTGTACCAAAAAGACTTACGTGTAACTTGATTCTGATACTTAAATAATTCACTTGCAAAATGTATCACATTTGTGTCATTTTAGTGGATCAGAAAATGCCAAAAAGGACCAAAAATTGCTATTTCGAGTTGCTTTTCGGCAGTTACAAGTTAAGATTAACTATTCAGATATTATATATTACTTGTTTACTTACAGATATTTTTACACAAAACATGCAAAGTGATGGAAAATTCTGTTTAATTCACAATATCTGACAAGAAACTCACTACACCACACAAACATCTATATACGGCACTTAGCACGTGCTTTGGCTTAGACATGTTCCCGTCTCTGTTCTGCACTTGTAGTTTGACAGGAATAAAGCGGAATAAAGCTTAAGCAAATCACTTGTTAAGTAACGTTTATAGATCTCGGTCTGAGAGCTTAGAACGCTGTAGGACCAAAAACAGAAGAGATTGATGGCACTTTAGCTAGCGGAGATGGCAATAGAAATGTGCCCGATGTCAAAGGTGACATTGTGTCACGTTATGAATACTTGGATCAATGCTTGTCTGTCTGTCCAGGGGGCACACACAGCACCATTGAAGTGAAATTAATACAAAACAATAATATTATCGTGTTCTTTTTAGTTTTAATGGTCGGAATTGAAATTTATGTGTTAGTTTTAGACCCCCGGTAGTGTTTAATATTGCTTATTTAATGTTTAAGTGTCGAAGAAAGTTGTTAAAGAAATAACTGAGTATTTAGGTCAATGAATATAATTTGTTCATTATTGTTTTACATTATAAATATTTTTATTTTGAATAGCGTAACAGTGGTTGGACACTGTTCGGTGTAGGGTTAAATTATTGGATTGTGTCAATATTTTTACGACCATCTAGTAGTTTTAATATTGGTTTTTGCATACAATGAACATCATAAGAAAATCGGATGATAAAAATCTAGTATAGGTACGTAAGTCGCTACGAATTTGTGACCAATTCGTAACAAAAAGAAAATTCATACTAAGTAAGTGATGCGCCCCACAAACATTTCCACACAAAAACAGGTAACAAACTGATAAACGACTTGATACACTTTGTTCCGAATTCATGAATCCAATAAGAGAAGCCGAAATAACCTCAAGAAGAAAAGAGGAAAAACGAAGAAATATCCTTAAAGTTTGTTCAATAAACAAAGCGAGGCGAGATCGCAGGGAAAACGCTTTCGAGCCACATTGCAGTACATTTTATACAAACGATGACATAAATACTCATTTTCGGCAACAATATCCGATATTGAGTGAGGCCTGTCTTCCGAGGAATGAGCTGATACAATGTCGGCCAAAAATTGGGGTATAGCTTAATTTTTTTGTTCGGTGAACGTATCCGATATTTTCCTTTTCGATATCGTAAATTTTTTGGCGATTGCGCCATGAATATGTGATGGAGGCTTCTGTGTTCTATTTTTGAATTTATTTACTCATGTGGTAAAAATATAATAAGGTGCACTTTTTCTAATATTATTAAGACATGCTAAATATTCTCTACATCGTCTTAAAATAAATAAATTATAATCTAGATGGTGGCAATTCTGTATCTTTTTGTTTTTTTTCGACGAAGTTTTATTAAATTCCTTTTTTCTTTCTATATTTTTATCAATACACTAAAACAACCAGCCAACTGAAAACACGAACAAAACTCAAATTTTCACTAAAAATATCCCTAACAATCGAGCTGCGGGAGTAAATTTTCGTTCCGCCAGTGTACTCATTCATGTTTTTTCACTGGCCTCACCCCATCCCATACATTTATCGGTTTGCATCCCAAACCTACGTGGAATATACTAGTCGAGCAATGAGTCTTATTCGTCTTGCATTTAACTTCACACTCTTGCTATAAGTTAGAAAACTTAGTGGTGGAAGTAAGAAATATGAGTGATGGAACGAATGGGAGTGCAGGGAATTATTTAGGGGTTACTGAATTGCTGGGTGAAGGAGAAGAAATAAACCAGTTGGATCGTGTTCGATGGTGCATAATAAAAAAGTAACACTACGTTACTCATCTTGACGTAACTTTAACGTCAAAATGAGTAGCTTACTGTTACTTTCTACTAAGCTGCGGCCTCAACACATTAAGAAATATTCTTGAATACGCAAAAAAAAAAAAAATGCAAGTGCCTTTGTGACTGCATGTACCACTTAAGGGTGCTTAGGGTGCCGCCGCTGGAGACACCTACCTGACGGGGTCCGTTAGGACCGATGCCTGCCAGGGTTGCGGAATAGTCCGAAAGGGATTCCGGGACCCTGGCAACAGGCAACTGAAGGAACACGGGTGGGTTTTAGTCAGTAAATGTCTGACACGCCCTTCCGCTCCGCCCAGACCAGGAGAAGTCATATGACGATGACCCACGCTCAAAAAAAAAAGCGTGCTATACCTACCTACTCATAGTTCTACTGATTTTAGTCCATTCTAACGTCAGTGTGAATTGTAGATTTTTTTTCGGCAATTTTTCAAACAAAAATAGAACCAAAGCACTGCTTGCTAACATGTAAGCAGTGTTCTCATAATTATGTCATAAATAAACCCACAAACTTGAAGCACGTTACAGTGCCATCAAGCAGCGACCTACATACTCTACAACGCGACCCGTCCAAAGTATCGCCATCGGGTTGGTATCGGAAAACAATAGCAGACGACCGGTATCTTTACTTATTGCTGGCTACGTTTCCACCGCACTTGCTGCAGTGACCGACTATTTATGTATATAAGTGAGCATGAATATCCAGAACCTATCCAGAAAATGAATTAGCCAAATGCAAATGATCCAAAGAAAATGGTCCTTCGAGTCGGATAGATGATTTAAATGATTTTCTTTTCATTTGGTTACTGCCATATGTTTAGTCTTTTTGTGATATTTTACTTTATTTACTTGACTTTACGCAGGCAACGCAAAACAATATCTACAAGTACCTTCCCAAGGTCCACACAAGAACCGATATTTTTGCTCGAAAATAAAGATATCATGAAGAGCAAATAAGGTAACTTTAATCTCAGTCAATTAAACTCACATAATGGACAGATCCGCGGACTAACCTAGTAATTATTAATTAAATTACGCTGAACCAAGTCAGCGTACGAACGGGAAACGCATGACACATATGATTTACTTGCAGTTTTTACGTCAGTGAGAAGACTCAGGCATGCTATGATTGACAGCAAAATGATCGTACGGTCCCACAGTTGCGCATGAGTGGCGTTATACGTCAAAGTCAGGCGCATCCGGGCGGCGAGACTATCTCACGGTGTGCCGTTATTGCTGCAAATGATGGATTTGAGATATTTTTGTATTAAATGTCTGTGTTTGTTTAAGTTATGTGATCACGCTGTGGTTGAATAAGTTGGTCCAATAGCGTCGTACAGCTAAACTTCGACAGAATTGTCTCTCCACACCCTAGTCACAAAAGATAGGGACAGAACTGGGTGTAGATTGCTTTCAGTAAAAAACCATTTATCTTTTCGTAATTTGAAGGCTGAAACCATAATTTGCAGTAGTCATTTTTACTTTAGTAATTTTAAGATAAAATAACTACTAGGTACATACGGCTATAAATTTCCTAAGATCTCGCATTGTATAGGATTTATGTACAATGCAAGGTCAGCTTATACTGGAAATGTATAGATGATGAGCCGTGATGTGTAGCCGTGTGTACTACTAGTTTAAAACATTTGAAACACAAAACCTACATCAACTGTTTTATTATTCTGCCTACGTATAAACAGTGTATAATAAATAAATATACCCGGAAAAAACACACTACTCAACATTTAAAAGGGCATTACGTAAATGTAAAGTAAACTCCCTAAGTCTTGTCACAGGAGTTAGGTCTATTTTTTCATAATTACCACCTGTTGTAACAGTGTCATGCATTTTGAGCACTGCTACATAAATCCATAATAAAATACTGCAACACGTTCTATAAGAAATGCGCTTCAATTGTGAGCCATCGATCATGCGCCCGCGCATACAATCATTCGCTTTTTATTCGCACTCCAGTCAATCATAAATCAAGCCGATGATTGAACCCTTTGGACGTGTATCTTCACGCTATATCCTTATCAGGGTGGGTAAGTTGTTGAGTGACAGTAATTGTGGTGGTTGGAAGATGGTGAATATCCTTCCTGATGAACTTAATGTGAACAAAAACTATACATAAATTATGTGTGTTAGCAATGATAAGTTGGTGGTTCATCGCTAGGTATCGCGTATCAATCATCTTCTTTATTTACTTCTTCAGCTCAGTTTTTGCCAGCTTAATGGGTCTAAATATTACTTAGTGAAGTCAAGAATATACTTACTCAATACTCCATTTCTTTATTGTCTTTATCTTTACTTAGTGAGTTCATGCCGTAAAAGCCATACCCATCGTCGATCCCGATCCTACATATCTAAACATTGTGTTATAAAAGTACATAAATTATGACAAACTACTTAGTGAAACCTGACTGGTGGATAGACTTGAATGAAATTATCGAGGCCTTAAGTATCAAGAGATGCTTTTACTTAATTACTAAAGTTATGCAATACTTATAGTACTGCAGCTGACGAATAACAAAATCAGATATGAGAGAATCGTGTTTTACGAGAGAAGTTTTCGGTATTACCTACAACCAAACCTGTCTTCCTACCTTTCATGTTTCTACCAGCTCATAAAAATACGAAACAGGAGCATATCAAAAAAATATGACAAGCAGCTGACCCTTGATAGATACAACATGGTCCTGATAGGTACACGATATCTTAATTAACCCAAACATTAACAAATATGTTTATTTTTTTTAATAAAACAACGTTTTATCTGCAATCGTTTGAAACTAATGTTGCGCGTGCGTCTGTGTGGTCGGACAGGTGTGGCTCCTAAAGGTCACAGATATTAGCGGTCCTTTGATCCGAGTTTATCGGGAATAATCCTGGATAGATGCAGTTGAATGTGGAAGTTGATAGGGCTGGTATGACTAGGTTATATTATTCATGATTGGATATTTATGAAGCGGCTGAAGCTGGTACAAGAGTATGTAGAGGTCATGTGTTCGAACCCTCGTCGTTGAATTATTAGTTAAGTTATTTTATAACAGTGTTTTGCATTGTAGAAGATCATTTTAGAAAGGGAAGATGAAGATAAGTATTTGAAATTTTAAAAAAACCTTCCGATTTAATCAATACTTAAATTAAAAATCCTAACTATAATATTATAAATATGAAAGTGAGTTTGTTTTGTCGACGGAAGAATAGACAAAATGACACATAAACAATCACAATCTGTCAATCACAATCCGACAAAACCCGTTTCTATGGTGGTCATGCTACAAATGCTTGAGAAAGATAACGGCTTTTCATACTGGATCGCAGACAAAGTCGCGGATAAATAAGAAAAGCAAGGTGTTGGCTAAATACCACGAAATGCATAGCACAAAGTTTAGTAGCGTAAGATCTAGAATCTCCTAAATAACGTTCAATCTGATCAGACTGATCGATTAAAAAACAACACCTGCCATGTAAATTCAATACACACCAGAATCAATCAAACAATTTGTTCAACGCACAAACCTGCGCACTAAATCGATCAGAGAGACACCATCTATTACTATGCTGCCTGCGCGCGCGCGCAATTATAACGCGCGTAATTGGATCCCGCGGTAATACGAGACATTGTAATACAGTTCTGATTGCTTTTCAACTTGTTTCTGATGCAGATCTATCCCGTGGTGAGAATAGTAACGTAACATCGTGCTTGTATCCCCGAATGGTAGGCAGAGGTTGTATAGTACGCTCATATGTTGCCAGTTGTAAGTGCCAAGTGGTAGGTTGCCACCCTATTGTCAGCAACCGTGCACATATGACTTCTCCTGACTTCGGGGTACTACTGAGAAATCTTAAATATAAATACTAATATCACTTTGCCCGACCTCGGAAGCTCTTGCTCGAATAAGTCAGCCAATAGGTCGCACTTTTCAGACAAGAAATTTTATTTATTTATTAAACTTTGTGCGAAATGAAGGTATAAAAGGCGGTCTGAAAATTCTATTTGATTTAATTACGAGCTGAATTTGAAAATGACTTGTTTCAGTTGAGGGAACGCTTACAATAGGTATTACAGGAAAGTTAAAATCGACTCTTTGCTTTGCACAGTTTGTATGTTGTATTCCTTATTGAAAAACGAATATATTGAGAACTTCTATGCACCATCATTGTGGTTCTAATATAGATGACAGCGTTGCTATCTCTTACATCCAACATTAATTAATACGCCCTAATTGAAAACTTGTAGAACCTTATAAAGAAAGCAGGTCTTAAAAATTAAGTCATTACATTTTATGATACTCAAACAAGAAAGTATTACCATGTAAAAAAAATATAATCGATTAACAACGCGGTCAAAGATCTAAAGAATGAGTGAGTGTTGCCATAATAAAAACGGAAGTACTAAATAAGTTTCCTATCTTAATTAATGGCCGTTCTATTCGTGCAGTTCTGTTTATATCATTCGTCGTATTTTATCATAATATATCGTACATTTGATAGTTTTTAGATTATTTCGCATGTCAACTGTATTTCAGTGCGTTCTATCGTAAGGACCAAAAAATACATAAATAAGTCTTATAAGGTGTGGCCATAAACTGAAAGATAGTGATGTCTTAATTTAATTTGTAAATGTCCTAAGCCCTTTAATAAAATACTAGTTAAAGTGCATATTTCTAATTTAGACTATGTTAGATTACAATAGGCTTAGGTCTATCAAGTTATGAAACAAATAATCAATTTCAAGTTTACTTTTTCTTTCTTTGATATTGCTATAGGAAAGAATTTTGTCTATAATTCTTAAAGATGAAGTTATTTATTAATCGGCTAGAGATCCGAGCTCTCACCAGTCGGATTATGAATAACACACCGATCACTCTTCGTAAGCACGCTATAACTTATCGCCCATCATCTTATTACGTCTATAAATTCAATCTGCTACCATCATGATTTTCATTCCCATAACTCGCGAATCATAATTATTAATTATGGCCTGTTCAGTGTACGGGAATCGAACCAGCTACCCGGTTCATCGACCGCCCCCGCCGCTGCTGATCCGCTATAGATCAACGTCGACAGTTTGGCATCTCATCGCTACACGAACAGAGGCCGCTACTAGCCGCCGACTCGCGGTGCCTCCGTGTGAAGCTCCATTACACCACGTCATGTTAGATTTTCCGTACGTCGAGATGCTTGAAATGCTGATATTGGGAACTGCGGTCCTTAGGTACGAATTAACCAATGTGTAATAAAATCCTGGGAAAATTTTATGAAGGCACTAAAGATGAAGTCGCAAGGAAGTCAATCGAGAAGACATACTATTCTTATACGACGACGTAACCAACAAACCTCCTTTCTCTAAAAGACGTCGAGAAAATTACAGAAAACTAAAACTGAAAAGATGTATAATCAGTATTCAGCACGTACATAAGGTCAGTTTCCAATCACACGTGCTCAGAATCCTTCAACCTGTGGCGGTATCTACATCGCCACATGCGAACTACGCATCAAAAATCTGACGTCACACATAAATTTTGACGTCACATAAATCCTGCATCGCGCAATTGAAGTTTACCGTGCAGTGAACATATATACAAGAACCCAACATCAATCGTTGGGCAGTTGCCCGCCAGACACAACACCCGTCTGGTCGGAGGATCCTCCCTTTTCTATGGAGTATGAGTGAACTTTACACCCTGTTCCTCATACCCCTAAAAACCAATATTTAATTCTGTCACACACTTAATTTACACAAACCCCAACCTAATATAGCAGCCAAGCATCTAATACACCGCAGCACAGCGGCCATTATCATGCTCTCTATAGATCAAAGTCGTTTAGCATCTCATCATGCCATAAACAGGGGTAGCCGCCGATCAGACGGCAGTCGGGACTAGCGTTAATATTGAGCACCTTAATATACCGCTATCGACTGAACACTATCAGCCGCCTATGGATACCTCCGAGGTGGGTGTCCATTGTTGTACGGCAAGGAATGACCTAAGATCGGCTTTTGAGTAAAAAGTCTCGTTTTCGCCAACTGACTGGTTTTTCACAATGAATCAAATGTGTAAGAGCCATGGATTTTTTTTTGCCAGTTTTTCTTTACCAGAGCAGAGAACCGAAGTGTGTGGGAAAATGAGAGGGAAGGTTTTGCCGTGTGGGACTACATAGGCCAGTAAGATAGATAAAGAAGCAATACATTTAAATGTGATTGGGGGAGGCCTATGTCCAGCAGTGGAAGACGTCCACTGCTTGCACGTTCGGCTGAAAATGCTGAAATTATGATGATGACTTAAATATATTGGGTGAGCATCATTTGCTATACGAGTATATCCAGTAGCAACCAGCAACCATGTGACCTACATATACACTCCCCCTCTTACATTGCGAATTTTTCCTCCAAAAATATAATTTCCCCGTTAATACGGCCACTGTTCCCAGAAGCAGAGCAATCAGTATGAAGAGGGCTTCAGAGGCTGTTGGCTCCATGATCGCACTTCATTACAACAAGCTTCTTAAGATATCGGCACCTACAGACGCGCAGTCGTTACTAGCAGCCGCCTGTCGTAGGAGCGGTGGTTGTCCACTGTTGTACGGTATTGGGATCTGTACCGATTTTCTACATACGAATGTCGGACAATGATTTTGGTTAGTATTGACATTGACTAAAGGTTCAGATATTGTTGTCTGACAACGTAGTATAAGCATAATCAGCCTATAATGTTCCCACTTCCGGGACACAGGCCTCCTCTCTGTGAGAGGGAGCGGGCCGTAATCCACCACGCGGGCCCAGTGCGGGTTGGTAGATGTCACATATCTTCGAATTTTTGGTTCGACAACGTAGTGTTAATTTAAATTTAAAAATTATATTTTTTGAGTCATCCTAAGTGCACCTCCAAGAATTTCTAAAAACCAAAGACTTCATCGTAACTAACTAAAGACAGGAAAATGTATTATTTAGCCAATTGACCAACATAAATGACCCATTTGTTTAAATCACAACTGTCCTCCTTTGACAGTTGTATGAAATTGCTGTAATTAACAAATTGACGTCGATGTACGGCACCATGGAGAAAAATAGAATAAAATAGACGTTGGGTGTCAATTTGATTAACAATTCACCACCGTAAAGTACTGATAGAGAAGTAGGTGTGATACCTTCTTCAGCACAGCAAATGTAATATCAGTTTAAACTTTAGGCAATCAACTCATGGCATTGTAACACTTCCATCAAAAACCGTGGCCCACAACAATGGACACCCACCCAACAATGTCCGCGGTATCAGATGACGAGGTTAGCCCGACGCCGCATGTTTATGGACACAATCTAATTTATTAGACGCCGTGCGCAGATTACGGCCTGCCTCCTTGCCTGCTTACCATCGTTTTGTTGTAGCGCTGTTTTATCTGCGATCGGATTCGCCGTAGTGTTCAAGAACCTTTTTTTGCGCGAAAGTGATTTCAGTTGCACGCGAAAGGGAAAATTGTGTGTTTCTATTAGTTGTCGTCGAGTCGTTACTTGGTTCAGGTTGGACCGGACTGGTTACTTGTTTTAATGGTTTCGGAGTAAACGCAGTAAGGAAACTTAAAGCGGGGAAAACCGCAGAAGTGTGATAGTTTTAAGAAAGCATTTAAGTGTTTTTGGGGTACTTATTAAATGACAAATGTTTTCTGTTATCACATACTTACCTAGCTTTTTTGTTTTGAGCTCGTTCTGTGATCTTTTAAATATTTGTCTCAGTTTTGTGTTGTTTGTAGGCTATACCTTCATCTGTTCATCAGCCAAAATCATTAGGTACTTAATTTGCCAAAAAGGTATACGGTTCGTCAAAAAAAGTTAAGTGTCACTGCTTCACTGCAAGAAACCACAGCATAAAGGCAACATGCACAAACCATCAAAGAATAGCAAGTTGACGTCCTTGAAAAGATTCTAATCAACAACCAGCTTGCAAATTGAATTTGACTTCCCCAACTATTGATCAATCCTATCTACCCAACCAATAACTTACTAATATAAATTCACACCCAAGCACAGCCGAATCGACATCCAATCAAAACACTGCAATAAATAACGACAACAGTACAGTCTCAATTCTAAAGTTACTAGTTACAGACTTAATTCTAGCAACAGAACACGAACCGGTACCAGGAGTCCATGACTATCGTAGGATTCGATAATTAATATGCTAATGGCACAGCTTTGCCCACCCTTGCGTACGTGAGAAGCATGATGGTATGCCAAAGAATATGAGTTGTTTTTAAGGCAGTGACAAAAATTTGCTGTCATAATTTAAAACTCGCCCCCTGTTACATGGGACTTAAACATAACTACCAATATGTAGGCGTACTATAGGTGCACCTGTGCTTAACCCTTCGGAGAATATAGGTATTGATGTTGGAAACTGGAAATGAAAGGAAAAGGCGCTGGTTCTAGGTAGAAACAAAAGCCTAATAAGTCAATCAATCTAGCACTTCAGTTTGTGGGCCCGAGCCCATCGTTACCATCCCCTTCAACCAAATACGCAGGTGGCTCCAGGAATTCACCCATACCCAAGCGGTGAACTGGTGGTCCTCGGCACCTGGCTGCAGGCAGTCCAAGGAAGCTAGCCATCTCTGGACAGCAGGCTTACCAGGCGTTTGTTACGCCTGGACAGGAATGGCCTGCGTCTGGTGGCGGGGACCATCACAGGCCACTGCTCGCTGAACAAACACTTCCACACAATAGGCATAACGGACAGTCCTCTGTGCAGAGCGTGCATGGAGGCTGAGGAAACCGTCGCGCACGTGCTCTTTGAATGCACGGGCGTCGCCCAGATTAGAACTGAAACCCTAGGGTCACCCAGATCTTACACGGAGGTTCTGTGCAAACCAGTAGAGTTGGTAAACTTCTGGAGGGAGGTGGGCTGGATGGAATAACCCCCAACGGCCGCCATGGCCCACGCACAATGGTCCATCTTAGGGATTAATTGCGGAAACCAAACCCGTAACATAGAACATAGAACATAGAAGTCAATCAAAAGCAAGGAACATAGACAAAGATATAAAAAGTAAAATATTATAAAAAAGGCTTGCACAATATTATAGGCGTTATGTTATGTGTATGTTTTTATAATAAGGAAGCTGTCATTGGAAATAATAATGGTATTCTGTCAATCTCTAGGCTGCTGTATCCCCTGGTAAGATTTTTGCTTAGCTACCTCCTAGGTGTGGCCACTTCAAAGCCACATGTTTCATTTCGCGTGAACAGGCTTGTTTTTCCAGAACGAGGATTTTGACACAGTGTAGAATTTACATCCAAATGCTCACCTTACTTGATCCAGTTACCACTTATCAAATTCTCTACACCAGAAATTATAATTCCCTAGGTAACATGAACCATTTTGAAGAGCTCGCATCAAACCTGATTGACGGAACGTAACTCATTGAAATGCTGCATCTTGCATCTCTGCGACACCAACGACATAGGCACACAACTTCCTGACTGCATTACATCTATCATATTATTATAGATCTATGCGCGCTGATTTGCGTGCGCGCGCGCAGAAAAAACGTCATAATTTACGAGCTGCTCGCTGACGTCTGACTGACAGACGATGTGTAGTGAGCCATGAGAAACGAACACACAGACACAAACAGCGATGTTTTCTAAGCATGGTGCATAATTGATATCTAATAACAAGTACGGAAACACGGAAATTGGTAATGATTGCTTTATGATTGTGAGATTATGATTTATAAATCTGTTTTCATCCGGAAATGAATTAAAATTATGTGGCGCGATTTGATTGCTTGGGTGCAGGTTGGACCAGTTACCAGTTATTACAATTATAATTAGCAGCCCGCTAGGGTTCTGTTATGGATGACAAAACATACACTTACAACTAAGAAAGTGTTGTCAATAGTCCAGTCTACCTCGTTGGCCTAGTGGCGCTACTGCTAAGCTATGCATGGGGTTCGATTCTCAGGTCATGCAAAGTGTTATCACAGTTTTATTGAGTTTTTTATTAGGAATTGTTCAGTAGTAGTCCGGAGTCTAGATTCGTTCCCGGTTGATGGCAATAGGCTTACTCCTATAACATGGGACTTAAACGTAACCGGCGAAATGTGAGTATACCTCTACTAATATACTGGGTGTTAGGGTAGACACCGTTATCCTTGAAACTAGTGATTTGGTGTCATCTATAATATACTTTTTCTATAGGACCAAACTTGAAATCGCGAAAAAAAAAAACAGCTGTTCCATACATTTGTGTTCACTTAAATCGACAAAATGTATGGGAGAGCTGATTTTTTTTTTGCGATTTCAAAGTTGGTCCCATTGAAAAAGTATGTTATAGATGACACCAAACCACTAGTTTCAAGGATAACGGTGTCTACCCTAACACCTTGTAGATGCACCTTTGTCTAACCCTTCGCAAAAACAGGCGTGATGTTATGTTATATACATGTAATATATATATACATGTAATACATAAACTCACGCCTATAGGCAGAAACTACTGCTACGATCCTTACTTAATCCTTTTGTTACAAAGATTTTTTGTTTTGTTATGTTATATGTAAAATGTGAAAAGCCTTGTTTTACCTCACAGTTCAATTCAACTAGTATAATCTAATACAAATCCGTTACCTGACAATAATCAGTTATGTATCTTCAGTTACCAACAAAATTGACAGTTGTCATGTTTCGTTCAAATCGTGACACGAGTCTTATCTGGTATCGACAGCTGATCACCGATATTGATACAAGTAATCCTATTTACATAGTATTTATAAATAGCTCGCTTATGTAGAGCAACGGGGCAAGGCATTTGTGAACTGCCTTATCTGGTTTGTGAAGTTCTGGTAAGGAAATTATGTAAGAATCACCTGATAAATCTAAGTGATAATAATGATTTGACATTATATCATCCTATCATCAAGATTTTTCGAACAGACTCCAGGCTACTGTTGAGAATTACCTAAAGAATAAACTCAATAACTCTGTCCCACCCAGGAATTAAACTTAGGATCCTCACTCTTGAAGCAACGAGGCATGGAAGAAAGGAATAATAAAGGAAATATTTTCATTTCTAAAATATTTGACTAAACTGCATACAAAAACTAGTAATTAACACTTCAATATGTATGCTAATTACTTTGTAGAATTATCAACACTTCAGAATTAATATCCACAATAACCTAATCGCTTTAACTGCGAAATAAACAGTTTATTCTAAACACATTAAAATACAGTCTGTTCCAAAAGTATTATACGAAAGTGTAAATAAACCCTGTTCAGGTGAATTTCTTACGCAATCACTTTCGATGAACAATACCAACATTGTTGATCGAAAGCAATCACTCAGTGGTTGTAGGCGCTACTGCTGAGCATTTGGCCCTGAGTTCGATTCCCAGGTCGGGCACAGTGTTATTGGGTTTTACCAATAATCTACATAGTCCTCATATGGCCTGAGCAAGATTATGTCTGGACTTTTAAAAGACTGCGACCTCTGAATTTGATTCGGCCTTTCTTCTTGAGTAGTCAGAAGAAAAGCCGAACTCATCTAGCTTATTTTTAATATTTTTTTTATAATATGACTTGTAAAAAATATTCCGATAACCTATTTACAGTATAAACAATTTCATTTAGGAATTTCTCAGTAGCAGTTCGCAGTCTGTGCGTTTGTGCCAGGCCGCGATGTTACGTGTGTTAAAAATTGAATTTCGGGTTTAATTAACTATTCAAATAATCAAATTATAGCACTCCATTTGTAAGGGACAGTACAAATTGGCACCCAGAGGTCTGGTAAGTTTTGTGAACCATTATTTACAATTTTATCAGTTACTTTTTGAACAGACCATACATATTATAATATACTTTCTTTATATTTCCAATTAATAGCACTAGTAATATTGATACCACATAACGATTAAATTCCGTCATTACTTTTTAATTGCTAGGTATGTGATTAGAAGGTTAAGTCTGCGATGGCGGTGATAAAGAGGATAAGTCGAATTGTAATTATATTCAAAGTTTCTACTAAACAGTGTAGCTCGCACCTGTCATCATTATCCTATTCAATGTGTTGTTTTAGTATTCCTAGGCAGGTCTGTGGTAATTCTGAGCTTACACCTTTTGCCATTAAAATAAAATCTTTTAATGTCAGTGTGGAAGTAAAAAAGTAAAAGAATATGTTACTTATTATGTACGAATACGCGAATTTAAGTAATAAACTAAAGGTTGCTACACACTTCTCTGCTCACAAATCTCTATGACAAATATCCACTGACTACCTGCAGTATTGTCTCTCCTTCTTACTTTAATCCATCCAAAGGTTGTCTGTAAAAGATCGCTTTTAGCGATAAGACCGCCCATTGTGTCACCCTATGTAAAATTTTCAAATTTTTGTCTGTAATTTTTATGGTGTACATAATAAAGAGTATTCTATCTATCTATCTATCTCTATCGAGAGATACAGCACTAGTCGGGCGACAAAATCGAATATTTCCGAATCGTGCCGAATAACGCTGATTAGAATAAATGTACAGCCCTTAAGGAATTTTATTTCACAGGTGGGTATTGTTTTATTATTTTTCAGTAACAATTAAAATATACCCATTTCTATTATAATGGAGTAAGTAGGTAACCAGTAGAAGAGATATCTACACAAAAGTTAAAATATATGAGTTCATAAAGTACCTACGAGTCAACGAACTACCAATCAAAAGTAAAACTGGACTACTGGATTACGTTTATTGTTTAAAATTTTCATATTTATTTTCACTTTTCCGTGTTGGGCACTTGCGATGGTGGTTATGGCGAACCATTCATTTTAATGGATAGCGCACGTAAAACGGTGTAAGTTGAATATTTTAATGAAGATTATTTACTGAAAGAGGTTTTATGTCATGTAGAGCAACTATTTTATTGTTTTATATTCGGGGATACTGCAAAAGTTCAAAAAGTGCACCACAATTCAGGTGCAAGTTTCAAGCAACTTTACTACCTCAAAGATCTAAATTTATATCTCATAATCTTCCAATATCAAAAAGAACATAATATTTAAAGTTCAAAGTATTAAAATGTTAAAAAAGCCTTTAACAAAGTAGCCAACACTGCAATAAAATAATAAAACACACACTTGGTCGGTTTGTCCGCTATGTAAATTGCAGTAACTGACGATATGACCTTTTACACTTCCATAATTAGTATCTAGCTGCTGTAAAATTAATGTCATTTCAGATGTCTTGATAGAACACATTCCTCAGTTTATTTAATTATCAAAAGATTATTAAGCATATAAGGACCAATTGCGCCATAAATAGCACAAAATTATGTTTAAATTAATTAAAATGAAAAATAATAATCTGAAACTATAAAGATGGAAGATAGGGGCCTTATGACGGGGTGTTTATTTTGATACATGATTATAAAAAGTACTAATTGCTACCGTTAATGGTTACTGCACAGAAGTCGACATCTTGATCATAGTCAACAGCGAAAGCAAAGACTAATAAAAACAATTAGTATTTTGAAAGAGTTTTATGGTCTCTTAAAGCTTGTGACATTTTGTTTTTTAGGATGTTCAGCGAGGTGAATGGTATTACCAATCATTGGCCGATATTTTTAGTTTAGACTAAATAAGTATGTGTAGGTAACGATGGCCTTGGGAAGGCCGCAAGAATCCGCTGGATGCGGGAAGCACAGAACCGGTCGAAGTGAAGTGCTTAGGGGAGGCATATGTCCAACAGTGAACGTCTTTCGGCTGAAATGATGAGATATTATAGATATTTAGTCAAGGCAGGCAGTAACCTAAGTAAAAAAAAATTGACCCCAAATCACCTATCCTCGAATTAAATCATCACTCAAAGCCTGTAAAATTCCAGTAAAGAATGAAAGTGCAATCTAAATAAACGAAAGCATACCTGTCGTTCGAGTTACGAAATAAATATAATAAAATATAAATTAAATAAGATAACATACTTTATTTACCTCCTTAATAGTTATTCGTATAGTTAAACTAGTCGATCCAAATTATGTTAGGAAAATGTAACGAAGAAAGACAAGAATAACGTCGAAACAAATTTCTTCATTACTGTAAAACAACGCTTAGCTACTCGTACTAATTACAAACAATTAACTTCTCAAAGTCAACACATAGACATATCTAGGTACTAATAGCTCTGCTTGCAACTAACTGCGACATTCACTTCAAACGACACGAAACATTTTATTCCGCAAAATTAAACCAAACAAAATACTATCAGCATTTTAGAATTCCCCGATGGACGTTATCGGCAGGCGTCAATTCGGGGAGCCGTCATTTTGACAGTCCTACGTCATAACATATGGCTGCAGAAGGGTCACTCCACAGCACACCAGACTTATTGGGGGCGAGCAATCTTGTACTGGACACTGATCCGCGTGATGTCACCAACGATTTTTTGTAGTATACTGCTGGACAGTGGACAGTCCCATGAATGAATACTGAAGGCAATAATTACGTACATTTGACTTCTATTGCGTTGGTGGCATGACAAATGGCAGCTGCAGTAGAGAGTTGGTATTGTGGATTTTTTTTTTGCTTTTAATGCCATCATTGTATACAAGTCAAAATCGGTTGAACGGACTGTAAAAAGGTTTGTTTAAATGTCTAATCTTATTTCAAATGGAGAATAATTGATGAAGAGCCAGCTCAGACAGGCGGTGTATGCATAATATTAATTAATATTTTGTGTGTTGGCCTTCTTATTATGGTCGTCACGTCACAGGGGCGTCTGCATTATGAACAAAACATGGCAACCTGGTCAGTGAGATGGCGACTGCAATAATTTGCGATTATATTAAATCTTAAGCTACCCATTATTACATTACAGCTCCTAGCCATATTCCCGACTTGGCAACAATTTGGTCCTTTTAACCATTTCGTTGCATATAGTGGTCCTTCTGTACGCAATTTAGTGGTGAATCCGACAAAATCGTCTGACGGGCGCCAGTCAAGCGGCGTTCGTTCTAAATTTATATAAAGCGATCGACAGTGACGTGATATGGCAACGTGACGACTGCGTGACGTACCCGTTTGTGACGCTGACGACTGTGTGACGTGCCCGGTTGTGACGCTGACGACTGCATAGATCGTCAATGTGAGAGGATTTGTCTGCTGTTACATGATGATTTGTTTGGAAATGTTCTGGGTAGTTTGCTTTACGACGAATATTGAAGTTGTATTAAAGTCGAACGTGTCAAATGTATATTTAGTGCTATTAAAGTATTAACATATTGAACTGTGAATCCATTGCTGCCGAGAAACACAGAATCATAGATTAGATCAGGATATCAACTTTTAAGCGATGTGGTCTGTTTAATGATTACCTGAAAGGTTTTCCATTTAGAGTTGATTTATTGGCTATACATCCCTGAAATACCAAAGCGACTTTCAATTTTATAATTGCTTACATAAGTACCTATCTATCTACATGATAGTACTATGCCGTTCACTTAGGCATAAGAGCTTATATTCTGAAAACAGTATTTAACTTGGCAGCCTAGTGATCATGCTTTTTATGTTTATAAAAGGCCTTTGTCCTGAAGTGAAGTGTAAGTTACACGTTACTTTAATTATTATACGAGGATAAAAATAATCAAAATATTTCCACAATCGAGCCTTCAATAAGCTCTTAATAATCATTAATTACCATTAACATCTCAAATAGTAATTAATTTAACTGTTCGACAGTACAACAGGTTCGTATGTTATTCGAAGACAGAGCAACCTCTCACTGTGTGCACATTTGCACAATAGTAGTTATGCGTGGCATTAACATACAATACCGTTAGCTATCGGTTGATTTGTAGGGGAATTTGATGCCATATGGAAAAAAATAGTACTTCTTCAGAACGATTAGAATAGATGGTAGACTGTAAGGTACAGACAAAGGTTTTACATTATCTTCAACAATTTAAATGCCACGCAGCCACCTAGGTTCAGTTCATTAGCCTATCTATTTAATTAAATCGGTTGTCAAATGTTGTGTCCAATAAGATTGATCGCTGTTGTTTTGATCAACCAATCACAATGGTTAACATTAGATTGGGTAGTAGATTTACTGAATACTAGATTAGATTAGAAACTTGATAAGGCTTTCAGAAACCAACATGGCCTTTCAAACACTGTGTTACTTAGAATATTGTCTGTTCAGAAATTCTTTATTTTATTTTCTTCAAATGCTCGAAGAACCTTTTGGGTTTCGTTAACTGTCAGCCACTGTCAGAATGATCCATTCATTTTTCACGAGTCAACACCAGTTCACCACCTATGCTACTCCTCTATAAGTAAAGAATACCCTTGGAACGCCACCTTACCATAAAGGTAGGTACTTACTAAACAATGTCATCAGAAACGCCATTGATACCGCATCATGATGTTCGCAGCGGCCCGCAGGGGGATGCAGAGGTAAGGGAGGGGGATAAGGCTGCGAGCCTTAAGTGAATGCGAGCAAAACGAGGGGGCGACACTGTGTTGATGCTGATTTACGCGCTGGCCCGCGTGCTCTACTGGCCCGACTGACCGCTCAACAACAGTGGAGTGGACTTGGGACTAGAAATATTTTTGTGTATACTTTTTGTTGAGTTTTTTATCGGTTTATGTAGAGAGTAGGTTTTGGTTTGATCAAGATATTGATTCAACTATGTGGCTTTAAATGATGATACTTTGCTGCCAATAGGAAGGTAAGTAATTATCCTATGGACTTAATAGTCTAATTTTCAGGGGAGTATGGAGAAGCAAAATATATTGCTCAAAACCCAATTAAAATGAGACAAGACACAAAACAATCATAACATCAAACGATGATAATTATAATATATTGATACTACCTACATTGTATTTTAATGTCATGAATTTATGATTGAGGTTTCAGCCGAGGAGTTTTAAAACCCGAATTAAAAGAAGCAAAATAAAAAGCATCATTAGTAGTATCTAACTAAAAAATTAATGAGTAAGTAGGTATTACTATTCAGATTCACACAACTTAATACATAAAATCAGATACATCAGTGATATGGTATTGAGATGCGTCATAGGAATGTCGTCCTCTTGGAAACTGCAAATTACTCATTAAAACTATTTATATCTTTATTATAAGGTTACTCAGAATCGTAGCATTACATAGGAATAATTTTATAGAACTCATTACATGGGTACATTAGTTATCTAATTAAATACGGGACCATAACTTCACTGATGTTTAATGTCGACTAGTTTTGCTACTGCTGTAATTGGTTTAGACGATGCAAGTCATTTGTTGTTCCAATTTATTGTATGCTACAGCCAAGAAACTGCATCGTGTAAATAAGGCGTTACTTTTAAAATGAAGTGGGCCAGTTTCTCTGAGGAGACCTTTGCCAGACATCGAAATCTCAAGACCTTTACTAAATAATCTCTGTAAAATTAAACATGTATATAAAATATACAACTCATCGGCACCTTAGATTTCGCTGTGCCATTATTTGAGACAGGATCGCGAGCTGCAGATAGCGCGGCGGCAGACATTTTTTGCATCTTTTTTCGTCTGTCTGTTTTTGTTTTGTGTCCACATGCGCTAATACTGAGACGATCGGCTGACTCGCCCATACAACTGCTATTTTTACGTTTTACCCTGTAATTAACAAGAAAATAGCACAAAAAGCTACCAGAATGTATGCTTTATTAGTCTTGGTAGCGAAATCTGACACCGCGGATTATTTTTACCTGTAGCATCTGCTGTTAGCAGGTGCGTGTTCCGTCCATCTGTTTAGATACCACTATTTTTATACGTCAATGTGTCATTGATGCTCACTGATAAAACCCTTTCACAAAACGAACAATAATTCAGTATACCAATACAATATTATACACTTGCATTTGCATTATAGGAGAATACAACAGAATAAAGTCGTCGGTCGCACACAATCCGGCCTGACACACAAATAATTCTTTAAGGATTATTAACTAAAGGAGCAACAAAATGACCGCGTTAATAGCATCGAGTTGTAATTTACATAAACAATTTTATACAAACGGCTCCCTGTTGAGTGAACTAACAAATATTACTCGCTAATTATTTTGCTCAACATTACCTCTCGACACTAAGTAGACACGCCGAGTCGCGATACGGTGCTCACCTGCTCATTACGGAATTTCAGCGAACGATGCGCGTGCGCACGCATGCCCACGTTCCAATTTTAAAATTTTAAACGCATTTCGTCGCTATCTGTCATCGGGAACGGACGCGGCGACTGTATTGGTCCGCGGAGGGATCGATTAAATCTGCCACAGTGCGGTGGCCATTAAAATAAAGTGTCCCTTAATAGTCCCTGATAATGCTGAAATTGAAGAATTTTATTTTTATTTTCACTTACAGCTGTACCCGATAAGGAATTTTTTATCTTATGAAATATCATAATTTGCATACGTTGCTAATGTTGAAAGAAAATTAATCGTCTGCCTGCCATATTGAGCATTAAGTATTTGGTTTCGGTTATAGAATATCGATAAATAACGTATGTACGTCTATACATAGTGAACACGCATATTTCAACAAACATTGTAATAACAGGTAAGGGCTCAGCGGTATGCAATAAGTAATTGCAACAGATCTCGACGAAATTACTATTTACTTTATTCATATTATATTACCGATGATAACCCGATGGTTCAGGATATCTGAGGGAAGTAATTACCGTGAGTTAAGTCGAAATCAAGTTTAATAATTTCCACGACCGTGTACGAATTGAAATTTACCATCTAGCGTCGAATGGTCACAGGTCATGTTCAATGGAACGTAAATACATGCTCGTACATTGAATACTTTCAACTTATTGACTGATATTACACGCATAACATCGCTTTACTTAGCGTAGCTGCGTACGGGGCAGGTTGCGTGACCATTCACGTGTTTTACATTTCTTGTTACTACAACTTCCAATGCTTTAATTTCTTAAATCTGTCAGCAAGTTCAATGTTCCCGATAAATACCATATACATGTAGGTACGTAAAAGCAGCAGTGAGGCTCTCAAAGGGCGTATAATGGGCCAGTAATAGGCCAAAACGGGCACAACGCGTGTAAGGCCGGTTAAAGGCCACTTACTACAGCAGCTAATTAGAACTAACGCACACGTTTACTGCTAAGTTTTAGCTTAATGTGGTACTACCGTTTGAGTGGACGTTTGGATAGAGATATATTTTTTGGGTATTCTTTGCAAGAATTGACGAGACGCCCAGTAGGACAGAAGGCTGCTCACAGAATTGTTCGGACACAACAGTGTTACAATCTGACCGTTGAAGATGCTGACGAAGTAAAGACAAATAGTTGTAAAAAGGCCATGATCTCACAAAGAGCCCACACCATGAAAATATTATGGTTCTTTCTGAGTAAATGAAATAACGATAGCTGAATGTGACCCACATTGACAACCACATCGTAAACAACTATTCCAAATGGCGCTTATATACCTATAGCACCACCATGTGTTACCAAAGGCTTGATATCTAATAAAACTATACTAATTAAAGACCAATTTTAGATATAACAACAGTTGGCACTAAACCCAAAGGTCCCTTGCTTATGAGCACTTACACTTTGCGCATAAGGGTGGCGATGGCCTTGGCCATGGCTTTATAGGACGTGACCTTAGACATATTTCATGGCGAAAGCATCATAACATAAAGTTATTACTGACTTTACATTACCCACGACTGAAGATTAGAAATATGGCATGCACTCACAATAATTATGCTTTCAGGCATTTTGCAAGTAGAATGAAACGGGAGAAATACTTCCTTAAACTTACAAATATGCTAGGTTACCCACTCGCAGAGCCGAAGATGAACTAATGAGCTCATACTCTTCTAAAAAGTTTACCTCTGCGAGTGCACCTAAAGAACCTCCATGAGGAACCTGAATAAGACAGGCTGTATACTGAACAATAGCTCCGATACCAACCTTGCTAACTAACTATTCTTCACGACTTAATTGTTGTAAGAAGAAAAATTTTGGCATGTCTTTTGGGAAAAATGCATCTGCAAGATTTACAAGAACCTCTTACGCTTGCCATTAAAAAAAAGGAAAATTACAGAATGACAGCTAAAAACACCATTATCACAATGAACTCGACATATCACGTGTGCTAGATTCTTCTACAATATCTAGACATCAGATTCTCACATTGATTGATTTGTTGATTGACAGTTGACAGTATCTGGTTGAGTGATGCTCATATTATGATGTGCAGAGATAAGTGGAAGGTCGAATGCTTTGGTACTGATAGTGTATGCATTGGAATATTTATTTTTTTCGTTTTTTTTTGGAGTAGCTGCCTTTCTTTATTTAGAAGTTTTCATTTTTTAACGTTAGCTAATAAATGTGTATTACTTTATGGGGGGACTTCCGTTTGTTAATTTGTTCTAGTTTTTTTTTTCTGGTAATGATATAATGATTGCTGGGAATGTTTTGTAAAAATACTTTTTGAATATCAATGTGGTTAGGTATGCGAGTAGGGGAAGACCAAAGAAATGAAGGATGGACTGTGTGAAAGATGGATAAGGCTAGAAAGGGCACAATAGACGTAGATATATTTAGTAACCTATTCCGCTAAACTATTCTACAAGAGTCATAAAAAAATCCTGAAAGAAATCGACAATTTGTGTTTCACTACTCAACGAGGCATCCTCAGGATGACGATTGACCAGTCGCAAACCAGAACACGACGTATTGCCACACCGAGCGCTGGACGTAGACCAGCGCCAATATAGCTAAATAGTTAAGTGGAATAGGTTACTAAATATATCTACATCTTTTGTATTTTAGATTTCCGCAAAGTCACGCCTGAAATTAGCTAGAAAGGGGTTGACTACTGAGATGACAGCTAATAGAGATTATAGAGAAGTATTTATGGAAGAAGGCACGACCTGAAATAAATAGGGACAAGGGCAGGAGAATGAATCATCATCATCATCATTTCAGCCGAAAGACGTCCACTGCTGAACATAGGCAGCTGGCGAGGCCTATGGAGAATGAATATGATGTTGGAAATCGATATTACTGTACTCGTATCCCTGTTAATGCCCCAATCTAAGTTTCAGTTCAGTAAAGGGTGGGGTTTGAACTCACGACCTCTAAGTCGCCAGATATGACACTTATGCTCAGCGGTGGACATTCAAAGCCAAAGGTGTGATGATATGAATTCCGCAGCAGTTTTGCACAAATTGTTAAACTTAAAAGGGAGAACGATCGCTCCTATAAATAAATACTGTATAATGTACTTGTGTGTGTAAGTTAGCACTTAAAACTAGCTAATGATTATTAATGACGTGGTATAGGCTTAATTTACTAAATACGCAAAGTTTTTATTGCCATTTTTATAGTAATTACCTTTTTACTTGTAACCCACTAATGTGAGCGAGCTTAAGTGTACTGCATTAAATTATTTGTGTGTCGTTTATATTGTCCTGCACACTATCGTAGTGGATATATATAAGTAACATGGATTTACTGAAGTTATTTTGAAGAAAACATTTTTTTTTAAGTTGGTTGTTTGTATTGTGATTTAATTTGCATTTTTGAATTTTGGAACTCCAATATCGCCCTGCGAAGGAGGTTTGACGATGTACGAAAAGGTCTTATGTGAAAAGCATAGGTGACAACTACAAATATGAAGGTGATCTCAGAGTGAAGAGGTTCAAAGCATAGGTTGATAAGCAGTTCTGCTTATAATCGGAGAAAGCGAGCAACGAGGTTCCTATGTTGCTATGTGGTCTCGAATTTCTTAAATGGTTTTTCCAAAACTTAAGCGACCTAACACGCAAAAGTCAGCTTATGTTGACAACACCTTTGTCGTAGCCGTAATTGGTCAGTATCATTAAGTAACTAAAAGCAACACAATTTAAGGAATTACCACGTCTATGAAAACATTGGGCTATCTCAAAGCATTAAAAAAGTACAAATTATTATCTCAATTACATACCCGGGTACTTTAAAATATCCTATTAAAAGAAATAAAACTTTAATATTTCTAATTAACAACTGGCCGGCAAGATAAAGCTACCAGCAACAACCTATTAAAATAAATGTTGCCATGTGGAAAAAAACTATCGTGCAAAATATGACAGACGGCTGTACTTTATGTATGTTATATTCATAACTGTAAGTTCATTTGGTGGCGATAACATAGGCAATTTACGACTTCCCTTCAGTGGAGTATGGGGGTTACCAGACGGAGTAAGCTTTGGATAAAATATTGTAATATGACGCGACCTTGGTAGGCTCAGGCTGGTACCAACTAGAATAGAGAGCCTTGAACCAGAATCGTCTGAGGTCTGTCAATTAGCAACTATTTGATATGTGAGTTACTGCTGGGGTTAATTTTAATAGATAGTTGCTTAGGTTAAAGACAATTGCGTACTCCGTTGCTTTGCATAAAATCTATACTGGGTTTAGGTTTGATTTCATTTCTATTGATAAATTAATAAGTAGGTAAGTACTACCTGCTTACTACCCAAGATATTTTTTTATAACTCATTCACTCTTATCTAATTTATTCTTCTAGTAAAACTTAAAGTTATGGTCAGCCCCAAAAGTAGGTACTGAAATAGGTACAAATCTGAATAAACCACAAACTATTTTAATAAACACTGGTACTCTACGACTTTCTCGAATCTGACAAGTTTGGCTTGCTCATAAAAATTGCAACGAGCTCACAACTAACGTGCCGAAATGAACCAAACAAAAACACAGCTCATGCCAATTCATTAAAACTTTCCCGCTGATGACCTCCGTCGCAACACCTACTATTTATATCGGGATGGTAGAATTTTCTCCCGACTGGCAACACTAACGGCGCGACAACGAGCCAAAGTTAGATTGCAAGAGGCCATAACCCCGCTTCTCCACTTCAATCTCCCCTATAAGATGAGAGGTGTTTGCGAGATGTCGGCTAGAATTTTTTTCTTGACGCGGATAATCTAATTTGGGTAGTAAATGTTTTTATTAATAAATAAGGCGGGGATGAAAGGCGACGTGGTGTCTTGAATGTGTAAGATAAAGGAGATGCTTCGTGAACTTTGGTTCTTAGATACGAGTCAGGTTCGGGAAGTTTAGAATGGACAAATTAATTCTTAAGTAAGTTTGATACTGAGATCCCTTATACTGCTTTGCGTCATCGATAACTTTGGGACCTAAAGGGGCCACAGTAAAGGTCCTTTTGCCCCTGTTATGACGTAGATGGCAATGACATCGTTCAGTAGCAGCAGTACCGAGCCCGAATGAGTTGGCATTTGCCAATCAATGGAGCTTAGTAGGTAATTTTATCACGTTCGTGATGTATCTTTTTGTTATTGTCTGTAGAGGCTGGTTATTCATTTGGATAGCCCAGCCCATAAATACCACCACCACCACCACCATAACTTTGTTCCATATACATCTTATGGATAATAATGTTCACTAAGAGCTATTTTAGCTCATAGAGCACGTGATAATACAAAATAATTGATTTATCAGCAACTCATTGCCATAATAAACTTCTCCCTTAAAATGTTAAATCTAGGACGATTATCCGCGAATTTCAATGATGAACAAAGAAAATATTTTTATCTCACAAAACATGAATTTACCTGTCCTCCCTTACCCTCAAGTTTATGTAGGACGATGTACCTATAATCTAGTGATCTACCAAAGTTGTTCTCACGAGATCTTGATACTGATTTATTGATGGCAAGAATCAAAAGTTGGTATCGCACTGGACACTTGTATCAAGACGTGTATCGCGATGTGTACCGATCCCGACGTGTTCGCGATGCCATTCGACTGGACAAGTTTAAGGGCTAGCTCTTAGATAAGAATGGGCGTTAAATCTGCAGGTGTTTGGGTTTCATGACCATTTCGTATCATTATGTTTGTTGTTGAGTGTGTTGGTTGGGTTTGAGTTGTGTGATGAGTCACTTCTTTAGGATGTCTTCGAATGTAAACGTTACCATAATACAAATATCAGCACACAATCATGTATATAAAGACATATGATGTAATAAGGAGATATTTTCTACTCTGCTAACATCGGTTTTCTTCTCAATCTACACGAAACTTTGGGTACTTCACAAAAAAAAATGGTCATTAAAATGCCATTGGTGAATTAAGTAATAAAATTAGCGAATGGCTTTAATTAATTATATTTTTTAGTTAATAGATACCATTAAAATAATCTGCAACGTTAACGGTAGCAGTAAGCGAACCGTTTCTTCTACCAAGTAACTAAAGCTACGTTTGATACTGGCAGCGCCATCTATTAGTACGGAAACAAACTAACAGTTCTGTTGATGCTGAAAACATAAGATGAGTAATTATGTTTGGATAAGTAGGTATAGGCAGTGTGTTTTGGGGCAAATTATTTATCGAATGAATGTAGAAATATAATAATGTAGAACTGAAGGAAATAGTATAGTTTTTGTCAAATAAAAATAATTCTTGGAGTAACCTTCAGAAAACGGAATGCACTCAAAACTTTTATGGATAGATAGGTACCTAAAACAATTAGCTACTCTAAACTACAGGAAGAAAAGAGAAGTTAGGTATGCAGGTACCACTGATTGACCCTGTGGGTCCGACGAGCAAAAGAAAAAAATCTTGATCATTCTTATAGGCAAAAGTCTGCAAGCATATTTTTATTTATTCATGTTTAATTAAGCGAATCGTGGCTGGATGGCCATTGTCCGACTTACCTGCTCGATTTAAATCGCCCGCAACCGGTTACCGGCCCGTCAACCGACTTTTATTTTCAACAAAATTTATTTACCAAAATATCACGACACGAATCATTCATCACATATTTTAAATCCTCAAAATACTTCTTCTACTCCTTCCCTAACACTTCTTTACACTTTTTTTACACAATGTTTTTGATAGTTTAAGAAGTATACTTTATTTTTATTTTTGGCGAATAACAACAACACCAGTACCAGCCATCTTGTTTTTGTCTGACATTATTATTTATCGTGATAAATGGAAAAGGTATACCTACATACAGCCTAGTTCAAGTTTCGTTCATTCCGTTTCGATTACATTTTATCGCATCGGCGACGTTTGGAATTCGCGCCGCGCGTACTTATCATAGAGCGCGGGCCGCGCGTATGCTGCCGAAGCTAACGTCCGTCAAACACCGGGGGCGGGCCAAAGGGACGGGCCTCGGAATATATTCGGCTAACTTCGGAGCGCACCTCTCACTCTGTAGATCGCGAAGTGAGCTGAGTCACAAATAGACAATACGCTCACGTACTGCTGTTATATTTCGTGTTTCTGCAAAAATAAGAACTGGTAAGTGGTTTTGTAATCATATTTTAGTGTTTTATGTGTCTGTATAAAGTGTTGAGAACGGTCATTAAGTAATAACAAGATGTGGTGTCAAACAAGATTGTGTTATTGTTCATCTAGCGTCTGTACTTTTTAAGTGTTTTTGACAAACTTCTCAACCGTGTTATACGACACCAAAACTTGAATGTTACTTATAAAAATAGTCTGGTTCATGATTAGAACTTAAAACTGCTTGTTAAGGACATTTAAAAAATTTTACTGGAAAAATATTTAACATAACCTCAAAGTGACATTTGCAATTACTCTACTCCTCAATAGATGGCGTTGGGTGCAGGAGGCGGGGCTTGCTAACTGCCACACTAGCTTGGACGTATGTCATTTGCGATAATTGAAGGTTAGTTCAGTATTGTCGAAAATTTTAGATAAGCGTTGTTTATTTTATGATCACCCCCGTTCACCCCAGTCGGGTTGTAAATATGGGGTTCTGGATTGGCATGCAAGTATTTTTAATCCCTCTATTTACTGGTTATAATTTATGTAGCTACCTATTAGATAAGTTTTTCTTATAATGAAATACAGTCGGCGCCATAACTTTTGTTAATATTTAATTTTTTATCATATTATATTTGTATCTAGTAAATAAGAATAAGGTTGATATTTATTGCTTTTATCACATTTTGCTTGAGTGCATAAAGTCAAGAAAATAATTTACTAAAACAATGTTGAATTTATGGTTTTAGTTCATTTTGCTGAAAAAAAAGAAACTTCGTACTACATTTCACTTGTTCGTTTGTCAGCTATGAGACGTCGAGAGTGTGTACAACGTTGATCCACTGCGCCTTTGTAGCGTCGTCAGAGAAAAATGAGTTATAAAAATGTATGATGCTCCTTTTCTGTAAGTGTTAATATTTTCTTTGTCATAAACGACTGGATCTATAAAACTTGTTTTTGTTTACAGCTTACACTTGTTGAAATTGATATTATTCAAATCTTGCTGGTCTGTCTTGTTTGTCTTTCAGTGAGATCTCAAGACAGGTGTTATTACTATGTGACATTTTGGATCACATTCATCTAGATTTGGGACTGCTGGAACATAGGCCTCCTCGGGAGTTGGCTGTAATCTAAATCTATGAAAGCGCACCCAGCGCGGGTTGGTAGTAGATGTCATTGTCTTCGAATTTTTGGTTCTAGGACGTGCCGGTTTCCTCCTCACGATGTTTTCCTTCACCGTGTTGAGAGGAGATGATGATGCTGGGGTTGTCTAAATTAGCATAAAATAGGTAAAATAGAAATCTTATTATTTTTTTCATTAAGAGGTCACATTGTCAGCAGTCCCACAGGTAGACCTAAACATCTTGATACGAAATAACCAAAAATAGATATTATACCACTTCAACAAAAAACTGTCGGTGCCTTGCGGACCGTCCAAGGCGTTGTTGGGGGCCGTCTCTTGACAGATTTATAGCGTGCGTGGCTGTTACTCGTACGCACTCTGTCCCCCCTCTGCCCCTCGCCTGCACCCCGCGCCCTTCGCGACCCGCACGCCATCCCCTTCTCACGAAAATTAAATCGTTCCATATTTGAAATTCTTTTAAATCCCACCGATTGAATTTTTGTTCCTTTTTTCCATTTTTGATATCTTTTTATTTATGACACCGGAGTTTTGTTGGTGACTGTCCGCTGACGTTGAGACCTCTACCTACATAATTATTTATTATAACATTTTATTTTTTAACCAAACATCCAATTTATTCAAATATACAAAGTGTTATGTCATAAGATGCACGATAGTTTTGTTAAATCAGTTGTTCCATTTCAGTAGTTACTTATATTTCAAGTTTGTTTGTTACAGTGGTACGTTATATATGTAGGTGTATTTGTTTAGGTACCTACTTACCCAATTCGTCGTCAATTAAATAATCCTAATACCTCAAAACTATCTCTTTAAGTTCGCATCCTTTATATAGCAGTAGGTAATCCCTAACAAGATTTATGACTTACCGATCCGACTTTCTTACACGAAAAAAAGCCACCAGTTTTTTCTAATGAAAGCAAAAACTTAAAATTTACGATCGTCACAAACAATGATAGTAATGCATCACTCGTCATAATGGACAGATTACGTCTGTCTGTACTCGACAGATTTACGAGTTGTTGCATAATAGCTAACTGTTCATGGACAAAAAACGTTGCATTCATTCAAAAATTCATAGAAACGGTTTTAGTAATTATAATTTGAAATTAGAATCGAACTAAAGGTTTTGGATTTTATGAGAATTTCATAAAGTTGTACGTTAATATAAATTAGAAAAGCTATTATAATTAATAAATTTAAAAAAGCATACATAAAAATATCGTTGAAGTTTTGAAGTCAACGGTTTTCCCAATGGAGTAGCGCCTTTGAAACTGTTGACGAGTCTTTATTTTAAATTATAAATTTAAATAAGAAGAAGACAAAGATTCGCCACAGGTCAACTTCAATGATAAATCTTGTAGATTTATTGATTCGTTTCTACGAATCTTTAAGTAATTTATGTTTTTTTTTTTTTTTCTTCCAATTCTGTAGATGTTTAGATAGAAGACCTAGACAAAGGACAATGCTCTAAACTTTCAATTATTAAAAACATTATTTAATAACGTATCATTAGAAGATTTTTAACTAAGATATCATGTAAAACTAAGATAGAATAATTGAAAAGCACAGACGTTACTAGGTTCGATCTCAAAACTGGTAAAGTTTTGTTTGAAAAAGACAGGAACAATTTACATAATTTATTAGTTTATTTGAAGATCTGTCATTTACTTGCATTCAAATCATAATCATACGTCTTGAACATTATTTGAACTTTATTATACTCCTAAATGAAAACAATAAAACATTTTATAAAAATGTCAAAAATCTAATAAATCAAAATGGCCGTCACGTAGCCGCCTTATACAGGTTGTTCAAAAACAAACGCACATTTATTTAGATACATATTAAGCTAATTAATAATAAATCCAGTGTCCCGGATTACGGTGACGCGCCGGGACAAATGTTTCCGGTCGCACACGGAACGGCTTTTATTTATTTTTATTATTTTTATTTACGAAATAAAAATTTATGGTCGTCGAGACCGCCTTCCGTGAGATTTAGCGAGTGTGTCATAGACTCGGGGAGCTGAAAACTCGATCTGAATTGAATTATGTACGTTTTTAATGGTTTCGCGGTTCGTACGTCGAAAAAGGTTGTGGTAATGTATTGGCGGGATTGTGTTTGTGTGATTTAAATTCATATTATCGGCAGACAAGTGGATTTTAGGTTGTGTTCATATTTTTTTGCCATGTTTTAACATATTTTTGTTACAGTATTTAGGATTGTTCTATGCAATGTTGTGTATGGGAGACACTTAGTCAATAATTTGTTCAAAGAACATAATATGTAAATATGAAACGTGTCGAATTTAAAATAACAAATATTAAAATGATAAAGTTTCATAATCAATTTGTCTCAAAATTTATTTAAATATCTCATCGAAATTGTAATTTATTGATATTTATTCAAATAGAGTATCTAGTAGATAGCATTTTTAGACTTGTATTTTTAGCTTTCTCATTTTATATTGGAATTGGTAGTTTCACACTAATATTTGAGAAGGCAATGGCTAGAGGAACCAGCTTCCTTAAACAATTTTGAGTATGCAGCTTCTTCATTCATTTTTTTGGGAAGCCAGCACCCTAATTGAGTCACAATCAATCATAATCTGAATCATTTTTAAGGATATTGCTAACCCATTGCTTCATTTGTTCGAAAAATTTGTCTGCTCAACAACTTAATTAACATAATGAATTTTGTTGAACTGTCAAAATGAAACAGATTGCGATTGATCGTGTGTTACGCAATTAGGGTGCTGTTTGTACAAATCATGAATACCCTGGTAGATGTTCGTTTCGTTATACTAAAGAAGTGTTTATTATAGTTGTAAGGAACCAGGAAGCCTCACGTGTATGTAACTATAACGTCAGCTATATAATAAAATACAGCTTCAAGTTGCGCTGACCTTAAAGAAAATAGACCCATAAAGCCGTAACTTACTTACAACACGTCTATTATTTATTTCCGACAACAGTTCACAAATGTACCTCAATTTACTTTCCTTACCTTCTTAATATAGTCAAACAGCTATTGTTAAATTAAATGAAACAATCAGCTTGTTAAACAGAGAAAGAAACACTATCTACGTCAATTTATCTGCAGCCGTACGCTAGGCGGACAAACACACATGCACGCAAACAATAACTTGTAATACAAGGCTGCGTACAAATTTAGTTATACACCCACTCGGGACCGACACGATTATTTATAATAAAACCCTTTTTTATACGATTTTGTTTCCGATTCAACATAAATAAGATATGTTATTTAAAGTCAATATATCACTTGACAGGTGGTAGGCAGCCATTTTTCTTTTTACACACTAATTAATACTCAACCGCTAAAAGAATAAAGGTGTTATTCGCTTGGCGCGAGCATGTACTCGGGACGGGCAGACGTTTCATAAGATTTATACATATATCAAAGTAAGGCTTTGTGTGAATGTAGTGAGAGATTTTAATCAACGTCCGAATGCAACGGCAATAAGGGGCCCGGTTCGATTCCCGGCTTGTACAGGATGGCTGATGCGATTAATTGAGTTTAAACGATTAATTAACGATTTCTTCATACAGATGTGTATCAGTTTCTTGAAGACGAGACGTATTTTTGAGTGAAAATTAAAATGTCTGAAAGTATTTATAAGGCAAAATGTATTTAATACTTTTACGAATTGCTTCCGACTTGTTAACTGTAATGAATAAATCTTTTCATTAATTTATTTTATGTTTCGGCGTCCATTTTTATTCATCGGACAATTCATTGAACTAAGTGGGCAATACATCGATAAACAAAGTGCAAGCATTCGTCCTTTAGGTCATGTAGTATGACGTCACAGCGGCGGACATCTTGGATGAAAGCGAAATAACAATGTAAGTTTAATATTAATAATGAAGTGAACCATCCTGTATATAAAACACGGCCACTAATCACAGGATATCATCAACATAATAGCTCCAGGAACAACATTACCGCAGTAATGATGTTGTAATTCATTGTAATAATTGTAATATAGTGGCCGCCAACCATACCAACTTATTGATTACGCAACGACTATAATAAAACATCGAACAGCCGCTAAAAGTATATATTTTCCAATAATATATGCAATACATTTATCATAAACAATGTTTGCAATAGTTCATTTAGAATACTAAGCCAGCCTCAAGTCCTTAATAAAATTATTTTACCCACTGCCAGATTAAATAGAACTAGAAGGTTATCGACTCGAACCAAAGATCTTTCGTAATCCGTGTAATATTTATGCGGAAACTGTACCAACTCTATTACTTGTAATCATAAAATAACCGCCTTATTCGAAGCCAATGTGACCAGTAACGCCATCTAGTACAGCAATAAAAAAACGAATGAGTCCTGACTCGCTAGAGTTGAGCTATAAATTAGTCTGTTAGTATACTGGGTTTAAATAGTCGAGTATGGATTTTTGTGTAGTTTTTGATTTTTTCTTAATAGTGCTGTCAGTAGTGATGGGGCTTCGTTTGGGCACCGAAGTGTTAGTGAGGCGCGTTGCGTCGGCGGCTGACGCGGCGGCGAGCGCTAATCGATGCGCGCCACTGCGCTGTCTTCCGACGGCGGCCATTACGCACCTTTATGGCCACCCAGCCCCCGTCCCCCGCGCCGCTCTAAGGCGGCACATGACGAATCAATATGCCGCCAACCGACTCAACACTTATTTATTTGACACGATTTATTAGCCGAATGCCTGTAAACTTTTATGCGCCCCTCTGTTCTCATCCCCCCACCCCGGCCCGCGAGGGATGCTTTATGATGGACACAGCAGTGATAAAATTCTATGTTTCGGCTGCCGTCTACTTTTATTGGGAATCGGAACAGATGTCTGGATGAGACTAGAGGGAGCGAAATTACTATTCGCACGCCGAATAGTAAACGTTCCTCCTGTGTTGCTTATAAAGAGGTTATACCATCCAGGCAATAACAATTTCTTTTTACAATTCGCTTCATTAATTACCATTTTATTTTGCCGGGCGGTGCAATTAACATTAGTTACTTTTTTACCGTCGCAAGCGCTCAGCGACCGCGGTGTAGAGACAAAATGTCGGCAGGAAATGTGTAATTTTTTCACAAATATTGCGGAAGGAAGACGCTGGCTTCCTCTGGGCTGTTTAGATGGTTTTTATGCTAATCGTGGAGATTTGCTGGGTTTTCTTTTAGCGCGACAATTATTCACGGTGTGCGGTCGCGGCTCGCCCTTTAAGAAATTAGCGGTAGGGAGACCATGCCGCGGGAACTGACTCGCGCCCCTCCCACAGTCCCACTTACTATTATACGCTTAATCGTCAGCGTACTTATCCGGAAAAAAATACAGGAATAATATCAGTATCTACAAAGCAGTCTTATTCCCGCGGCCGTTTTAGGGAAACTGACATTATAAAAAGACAGCCACAAACGAAAAATTATCAACTAGGTAAATTTAATTATAAATGATGATGTGGGAACTTGGGAAAGAATAAAAAATATTAGTTACAAGTTTATTGAAATTAATTACTTAATTGTACGCGAATGTATTTGCATAATTATTCAAACACCATCCCTATTGAAACGGAAATAAACCCTTTCATTGAACTTACAGATATGGCGTACAATAAAAACTTAAGAAACTACAACCTTTAACCCTTAAAGAGGACTTGTAAACTACATAATTAGTGACGAAGCCTCATAAATCATTCATAACGAGTAAACAGGTAGAAAATTACACATACCGCGTTACCAACCCCTTCCAACCTTCCAAGCATACGTAAGAACGTCCCATAACAACTTATTAAAACTATTTACAAACGCACAAACATTGCAACGCTGGCAACATTAGCTAACGCCGCACTTATTTTTTATGTCCCCAACGAATACTAAGCATGGTCGCCGTAAGTTTTAATGGACAATATGCATGCATAACAGTGCTTTTACGAGTAGGTAAAGACAAAGCTAACGACTTAGCACCAATAAATTAATTTGCCGATAAACACGAGCCGACCGGTGCATCCTCAAACGGAAACGTGTACTTTAATTAAAAATGACCATCCCGTAATGACCTTTGGGTATTAGATAAAAAATTAGCCATGCAAATAATGCCGTGAATATTTTCTGTTTGTGTGTCGCGTGACATTTAATTTAACACTCCTCATGTAAACGCGGCACAGGATTTTCCCCCTCGCAAATTAATGAAGATTCGTATAAAACACGGCCCTGTTTGACACAGTCCGTCATATGGTAAGCATGTAATTATTTACACCGCACCAAGCTCGTATCGTGTCCAAACTCAATATTTCACTTAATGGAACTTATAAACGAGTCGATTACTATTGGGGAACTAAATTAATCGATTTGTATCGATTAAAATTTAACAGCAATTAATACAATAGTCGATTATAAATATCGCGCTTAATTACTAATTACTTAGTTCCAAAATTCGAATTATGGGCGGAAGAAATTATTTTATTTTAAGTGGCAACGGATTATTTTGTTAAGTGGCAAGAATTTTATCACTGCAAGTTACTTTAAAATTCTCGTCGGCGTCGTCCAGAACGTCGCTGTCCCTTTGATATTGATAAAAATGTTTCTAGCAGAAGCTGTTTACGTCAAATAAAAGTCGAAAATATAAGAACGGGAAGTGTTTTATAGACCCATTGACCTACATTTTATTATATTCTGCCAATGACGATGCCAAATGTATTTGATGAAATGTTCGAAACGAATAAGCAAAGAAGCATTTGAGTGGAGTCGAGACCTTTGTACAAGCTCGGTGTTATGAAGGCGCGTGTCGTGTGCATGTAAATGTAAAACAATTTCATCTATCCGCTTGTGAACGACGGACGGGAGAACCCGTGAGCCGTTCCGTTTCACACGTCGACATTGTAACTCCACCCGCTCCGTTCCATACTCGAATGCATAACAGACAAACAGGCTAATCCCGGCGTTATCGTAAATTGTCAGTTTATGACGTGCGGAACGGCCGCGGGGCCGGGGGGGCGCGGGGCAAGGGGAAGAGTTTTCTAATTTCGCCCCCTGCGCCCGTTTTGATGCGCTAATTCGTGTAAGCAGTTTCTGAACGTGCTTGTTTCGAGTTCACTTCAATTTGCCAACGATGACTTTGCTAGTCAGCCGCCCTTACGCGCCCACGCATAAGGTTGGGATTGAGGCGACTACCCGCCTGCATTACTTTGCAAGGTTATCGTCGGCTTTTACATAGAGTTGCGCAATTTACATACATTTGTTTGTTCGGTTTTTAAATTGGGGAATTAACTGTGTTAATCGCGATGTTGTTTTGCTGAAGGTCCCTCTTAGCAAGTTTCAAAGTTATGTTACCTATACGCATAATGTTATTTATTTATTGTATTCCATAAAAGACGGACGGACGGTCAGTTAATATTACATTACAACAGAACATATCAAAGCGCGGCGCGCGATGGGATCTCGGCCTGCGCGGGCGCATCAGCAATTAATACTCTTCATTTAATCGATTCCTTCAATTATTCCACCTTGATATATGTTAATCCTTTTCGGTCTCGGCCTCCCCGGGATATTGTTGGCTATAATTACGTGGGAGGCGACCTCTATTGACAAGTATTGATGTTTTTAATCTGATGTTAGGATAAGACGTTAGTATGCGTTCGTCCGTCCGTCCATCCGTTGATTTGTGGCCGGCCGGCTCATTGCCTCGTAATTATTGGATTTCGGCGCGATATTTATTGGCATTTCTTCTCACAGTCGCCTTGATTTATCATTGGGCTGTCATACGGGAGAGAATTATTGCGATGCGTGCCCGTCCGGGGAGAGCGTTCCATAATCGAAGTGTTTTTTTTTTTCGTTTATTAACGCTGAATCCCCGAAGGTACATCCAATACGTCATATTTCAATACGTTACGCGTTAGGACACATGATCACCTCCATTAAGGCGCGTCTTCTCCCGACGGATTAGCGCCGTCAGTGCGGCTCGAGTAATGAGATGGCGAAAAATATTGGAAATAACACGCGACAATAATAAACGTATAATAGGGGAACGTTCGGTTCGCAGCTGCGACCCACCGACGCTAGGGGGCGCTACCGGCGCGCTTTATCGCTCATCGATGATTAAAACCGAGTTAAATCGATTAATTTATTTTAGTCGATTTATTTTATTCGATAATAATATTGAATGGCTGCTGAATAATTAATAGTCGATATTTGTTTTACAACTTTTTAATGATGTTGGAAACTCTTTGGCAACTAGTTTGGTCATAGATTTATTAATAATGAACAACATCGCTATAACGCTTTATTTCACGGAGGTGATAAAACTAGGCTGTGATTAACGACTCAATGAAAGTTATTTATAACTTATTAATTTGTAACATAAGCTTTTGCTAACAGTGCTAACGCCTCTTGATTAAGTGGATACAAAAGGTGACTTTCAAAAAATCCAATGTCTTAGAAAATGTATATAGGTACATAAGCCGAAAATATCTTTAACAAATCTACCACGCAGTATGATAGGTAAAAGTCTCTACTTAACTAATTAAATAGTTTGTTTATATTTTCTGTGTTTTTGCAAATAAACTTATTTTTTGTATTACAGTTAGTATATACTTATAACAGTAAGATGATGATTTCCACCGAAATATATTTACCTTCTTTTCCGTATCTCAGACGAGTGTCCTATAATTTCAAACTACCAACGCCATCTAGTTTCAATAGTCTGAACTAGTTTATTACCAGTCGTAAAACCAGTTTATTTTCACTGCCAAACAAAAGCACAAAAAGTAATCCTTATTAAAAATGTATAAGAAATATAACACGTCTTTCACGCGACTTAATTGACTATAAAGTAGCTTGCATTTTCCCGCGCAAGCAATGGCGTTCGCGCCAAAATGATGGATTAACGTCACACGAGTATTTTCTTTTTAAAAACGCAAACAAGAGCTCGCCGGCAAAATTGCATCCAGCTAATATTCCCTTGCCAATCATGTTGTTCAGTCAATTTTCAATTTTCCCGTTAATAAGGACGTCAACTGCCGTCTCGAACAATATCAGCCGGTTTTATTGAGGCCATAACAGTGTTAGGAATATGGAAGAAAACAATTTTCATTTATAAAGAAATTTTGTTTTAGCTAATTGGTTTTAATTAGAAGTCTAGGTTTTCTGGGAGATAATTGGAGATCAGTTTGATTATCTTAGTGGTAAAGTCAGATCGTTGACGGAGTAAGCAGAGAAATTTAATTACCTAATTAGATAATAATGGATACCTAATTTAAATATTAAGTAAATAATACTTAGCCATTTCTTGCTTATAAAATTATTACGGTACTACTTTTTGAGGCTAAATGTAAGTAGTCGGAAATGTAGGCTATCCCATGGAAACGTAATAAGTACCGTAAAGCGCACGCCAATAATCAGGGCTGGTTTTTTTTTGGTTTTTAAATTTTATAAAACAAACAGTTCAAAATGTTTTAAACAAGAGTTTTTTTTTGTTTTTTTTTCCTTGAGCGATTCCTAAACATTTATAACTTTTAATTTATTTCCATTCATTTGCTATTCAAATTCGATTTAAAACCATGTTTTTTTTAATGTTTAAAATATTGTTCAAATCTGGGTTTAAACTGTGAGTTTAAACACTTAATAAAAAAAAAATTTTTTATTTCAAAATGTCTTAAACATTGTTTAAAATACGTGTTTTAAAACAACTTCTTTGTTTTATGCCAACCCTGCCAATAATCCAGCAAAACCTTCCTCATGAATCACTCCGTCCATTGAATGAAAACCGTATGAAAATCCGTTTGGTAGTTTTTGAGTTTAGACGCCTAGTGATATAGGTGTATAATGTATAAGTATATTTATGTGTTTGTAAGTTATTGTTATAGTTACTTAGGTACCTAAGTTACTCTAACCAATAAACAATACTAAAAAAACTCTGACTTGATAAACTCAGCTCTATCAATCGAATAGCTATTTCGATCATATTGATACGAAGCAGAGTGGCGCAGTGGAAGCGTGCTGGGCCCATAACCCAGAGGTCCGTGGATCGAAACCACGCTCTGCTATGAACTCTTTTTGCGTTTATATTTTTTTCAATATTCAATTTCTTGGTTTCTCTTCGTTTTTTTTTTAAACATTATATAGGTTTTAATGCTTAAATCATAGTTTTGTTATTTTTCAACGTGTTTTTACTAGCGCCATCTACAATATAATTTGACTTCCGTAGGTATCTAATATTTGACTTTGAGATAAATTAAAACTGTTTGATTTCTAGCAACTTGTAGCAGGAAATACGGACTTTACTTTCATTTCCTGTCCCAATCTTTTCTTCTACAACTTCAAGACTTCTAATCTCAACAGTAGGGTGACCAACATTCCTAAAAATAATAAAACAGTATTTATTTCGAATAAAAATTAAAACATGGCGTAAGTTTATTACTTCGTAAAGGCTGTTAATCCAAACATAAGAAACTCATAGACGTATCAAGTCCATTAGCCGACCGTCACAGGAGATTTATGTTTAATTGAAATCGTCGAGTTTATTGTGGTGCCATGATTTATTCCATTTATTCGAAGCGGACGGCCGATAGCGGTGCACTTTCAATTGCCATCGCTCACGGCTACGGGACTCAATAACAATAGACATTGTTTGATTACGTGTTTAAAAGTTGGATGTTTGTTTTTGTTGATTTTAAACGGTGCGTGATCGTGTTGTGTCGGTGACTCGTGGTGCGCTGATGACTCAATTATGGCGCTGTTGTTTTAGTGGCGTTTATAGAATTTTGATGGGTTATAGGCAATCTATTACATACCTACATATCGTTGCTATTATCAAGCATACGATAAATTGATTAGAAATATTAACCTTATTATTTAAAAGGAAAATATTGTATAGGTATTACTATTTAAATCACTCACTAAGATAATTATTATGGTCTAAGGTAAATTAATAAACGCAGGCTATTTTACAAAATATAAGTACAAATAGCTATAGGAGGTAAGAGGCTTATAATTGCTGCTTCGTCAATAGCACTGGCGATGGCGTATCGCGTGTCCACGGTATTGAGTATTAATTCCCTTCAAAGTGAATGGGCAACATAATTCATTCGTTTATTTGGCATTTTAATTCATACATCTACGCAGATATTGATGTCGTGTGCGACTGTAATTCAATCTTTGTGTTTCGCAACCAACAGTCCCTTGATAATCTCATGCTAAGAGCAATAATTTATTCACTACCAACGTATACACACCGCGTATCTATATATTGACATCTCTTTATTACTCCTACATGAATAATATTATTATGAATCCTTACACGCGCAAACAGAAAAACAAAACAGTTTCTGCCTCGCAAAATACAAGCTTAACACAACACGATAACGTCTAAAATAAACAAAACCTAACTGTAGGTCAAGTCAAGAATAAACGGACGCATACATTTCCACAAATCCGTGTCAAGAATCGAAGTGGAGTTTAAAAAAAGGAGCTATCCTACTGACACGAAGCTTTAATAAATAATTCCTTTTCACATGTTATTATTTATTGGACGCCACGCAAGCCAGCCTCCGACGGGACTATAACGATGACGAATACGAGATACGTTTGTAAAAAACCCTTTTGAGTCTTGACGCGTGATATATTCCTGCGCACGAGTGTTATAAAGAACGCGGCGGGGTGCGCGCGCGCCGAGCGCTGATTGGCCCGCGTAATGACTCCATGCGCGGACGTTCCGTTTTCGAAGTACGACTGTGACGTAGACTAATGACTGCTGTATGGTAAACCAATGACGGATAGGCACCTCTGAACCTATTGTGTATGTGGTATATAGGAGTTGCGCCGGCGTTGAAATATTACGTCGATTTGCCAGTTCTGCGCACAACGGCTAGCTCAAGACTAATTCTAGGTCATAATTTATAGCAAAAAGATTGCAACTCTGTTTGATGATAGCAATGTTGCAGAGCTATTGAGCTGCCGCACGATTTAATGGACATTAAACCTTATAATATGCGTCAGTACTCCATAGGAACACAAAAACTATAAGTAAGTAGATATATTATCAGCATTCATCAATTCGTGTGACAGGTAACATTTAACAAAAATCAATTTATCGGTCAATCCGCTCCGAATCCGCAAAAAATCTGCCGCCAACAAACTAATCAAAGACGATTATCCACTCTAACTTATTTCGATTGCAATGTTAAAATCCGATAGCATGTTTCTCTTATTACCTTCAAGAAACCGTGCCTTATATGGGCAAAATGACCTGTGGACATAAATTCATTTTGCATAAAGCATGGAAAAGTAAATATATGAGAATGTCCTAAAGCATTAGTTATCAAAAACCCTCTATTTCCAACAATAACTTGTGTCTTTGTATTGTCACTACTAGTTTTTGCGTTCAATAACAACAGCAGTTGCTGCAACTTCAACACAAAACTGTCTTACTCCGTACTCAGGAAAACGAGGCAGGACTTCATAGGACACTGGCTTCTACAGTGAAAAAAAGATAAACTGAACTGAGCAGCAAGGATCAAACTGTTAGAATCCTCGTATATTAAGGCTATTTCAATGCACTCCCAAAAGACTTTCCTTCAAGTTATTAACTCATTACCATCGACAAGACTCTCAAACTCCTCGCACCCAAAATCCCAATCAATCTTCAGGAGCCTCACCTCAGTCCAGTTAAAAACATGTGTGTCATCGTTAGATTGGTACTAATGAATCTATCAATCCCCCGGGAGGCATACATTGTCCGGCCGGACGGCGACGTGTGGCCAACTTACCGGCAAGATTGATTAGTTCGGAAATTTGCTTGTATTTTAATTGATTAAGTATACAACTTGGTCCCCGTGTGATTTTATATTTTCGTTGATAGGTACTGGTATGAATTATGTTTTGAAATTGTTAATTCATTTGGACCACTCTGGTTAATAATAGAGTAGCGACTCGTATGGTATGTATGATTGATTTCGTAAGACACTGGGTTATATCATAGGCGAAGTTCAAAGTAACTTACATCAGTGTCAGACTTTTTGGCGTTTCAAGTCAGCAATTTTATAGCAACGGTAATGGCATCACTTTCAATAGGTACCGAGTTCAATTTAAACCAAATATGGTAGTTATGTCCTAATTAAAAAGTCTGGCCTACGTTAAATAAATCGTTGATTTCTTCGAATCAGACAAAACCAATTATAGGTACTACTTTTTAAATATTACGCAGGATGAACGTATAGGTAGATTTTTAAACAAAACAAAAACAAAAATCTTGCATAAAATAAAAATGCAGCAGAAAGCTCCGAAGTCCCACCACAAAGGCATGGCGCCATCCATCTACATATAGGAACATTAGTCAAGGAGTCGGCAACAAGTGCTTTGACCTAGTTGAGACCGTCTTAACGTAGGACACGGATTTAGTGTTCACACTATGAATTTAGTATTTTTATTTTTGATAGACTAACGAGAAATTGATACACACGTTGGTTTTGTCCGAGATTTTCCTGAAGAAAATTAGGACACCCTATATCTTTCTGTGACTGGAGAAAAATAATTTGACAATGACGAAAAAAATCAGCACGAGCACAGCCCTTGAGTTCTAACAACAAAATAATACCTACCTAACTACTGCTAATCCTTTTGGCAAGCATCGTAAATGTACTTTATTCCCTCATACCTACTTAATTTACAAATCTGTGTACCCAGAATTTATACCGAGGCCCATTTTCAACGCAAGTAAATAACATCACGTATACTTCTCCAATAAAATATAGCATTCTAGTATTACTTCTTTGTATTTAGCTATAATTAGAAACCTAGGTATTAAGGACGTCCACATGACCTTTTTAAAACTTAAATTAGTGTACGTTAGTAATGTCATACGTAGTTAGTACCTACCTACATATTTGAATATTCAAATCATAACAACTATGTACCAACACTACCAACCCACCTTGACCCAGATGCCGAGTCGACCTCGGACCCACTGCACTGGTGTCCCAACTCACTGCGCTATCCTGAAACTCACCCATTTCTTTGATGTAAACACTATTTAGTATAAGAAAGACGCACTGGCAGTATCTGTAAGGGAAACTCGCCTTGGAAAATGCGTACCTACCTTACTGAAATGGAAAAAAAATGTGCTGAAAGACAACTTGCTTTACTTGTCGTCCATAACTTGGCTGTCCATATTCCATAAAATATATTAAAAGTAGGTAATACTACAATTAATAGAAATAAAATTATATTTTTTGTACACTCAAACTACAAAAAACATTACCCTCCTTCTGGGGCAGTCGGGTAAAAAGAGGTCGGGTCAAACATGGTCTAAGACAACAAGAATTGTGTATTTTTTTAGCTAAGTGTCACGATCTTATCAAAAATGTCTTACACTTCGCCAATTTCTAGCTCTTTCAATAATACTATTATCTAGACTAAGCTCCTGTAATACTTTTAATAACCCTTACATTTCACTCCTATTCCTACAACAACCTTGTTACAACCACATGCTTAACCGCATTAATCTGCACACACACGTCCTACCACCGCGGAAACAGAAATTATAATAAGCAATTATCAGCGAGCCTTCAATACAAGGTGCACTTGCAAGCGTACGTAATTTTTTCCAACTACCCACATAAATCAAAGGGCCCGCCCCCCTCTAATGGGAATTATAATTGATTCCCTCCCAAGCTAGGTAGTTTTTGTGATCGTAATGCAGGATTTAAATTTGTTTGTCGGTGAATCTTAGTACAAATATTGGAGTATAATCTATGTGAGCTAATTAAATCGCATTGTTGTTTGATTAATTGGATAAGTTGTATAAGTCTGTTCTGGTAAGGTAAGCAGAGGTTTCTAGACTATAAGGACAAAAAAAAAGAAAAGCCGTGCTCTGGACCCTGGGTGATTTGGAAAATGTGCCATATCTAGCAATTATTTTAATTCCATGGGCATGTGATAAGTGTGTAAGCATGTCTTGTCCTTAAGTAACGCAGAATAAACGAGCCTAAATGAAAGTCACTAACAAATCATCAATAACATTATACATTTTTGGCCCATTCAACACTAAGAGGGCATTCTATAGTAATTATCGTGTAGTGAAAGCAACAGAATATTAAAGAGCATCATTTCATTTAATAGAATTAGAGCCAATTCAGATAGTAACGAGTAAATGACGATAAATATACTCAACTGTGAGTGAGCTCAAGAGTAGACTGGATAGAGCGTCGGTTTCAGTGGTCAGGGTAGCAAGTTCGATTTGTAGTTAATATTAAAAGGACTCTGTACTAAACGCTGAACAGTGATTGATCTTTGGTTTGAGAGAATTCTAAAATGCCGCAGTGTCGTGTCACGTGGGTTTTCAACACTGGACTATCCGACTCACGTCAAAATTTTAATTAAGAGTTGTAGCTCTGTCTGCCCAGTCAGAATCCGTGATAAGGTAATGCAGAAGCTGACCATCCATTTAGGCTGACTGAAAGCTGATAAAAATAAGGAACTGAAAAATATGGATGGATAATAATTATGTTGAGGTTTAGAAATAAGTCCAAAGATGTATATAGGTATATTGCCAATCAGGCTGTTGAGGTTATATACCCAGTCTATGTTTCAGTTTGACATTAGCAAGCAGACATCTCAAAACGTTTATTGACCATCATGCCTATATGCATATTCAAGCCTATTTGGGTGTAATCAAAACTCGATGCAGCTCTACTATGCATCTGCAACGTCACAATAAGCTCCAAATTCAAATCAAATAGAAAACAATAAAAATCGCGTGCACCGCCGAGCAGCGACATGACATCACAATTAGCTCCAAATTCAAACGCAATGTGAAATAATGAGACCGCGTTCCATGCTAAGCAGTGACATGACGTCACAATTAGTTCCTAATATTCAAAAGGTGTTGAAAAACCGTATCGTTTTGTATTGCACGTGTAAGGTGGCTGCGGGGTGCAGCGGGCCAGGGGCGAGGGGGGGGAGCGGGGCGCACCTCGATCGATGGCGACGTCGTTATTCGGGCGACAGCCTTTGACGACGTCGCGGATGCGTTCCGCTTGCGACCGCCTTTAATTTCTTCATTTGTATGCTGATTTGTCATTGAGGGAATTAGGTTGTTGGAGTATTTGTGGTGCAGAGCCCTGACACGGATTATGCAAAACTCCTCTTTCAGCGTGTCGTTATTACTTCCCTGAAAAAACTGGGTACGTGTTCGATATAATGATGTTTGTAGCCTATTTTTGTGCAGAATGGTCAAAGTTCACCAACACCCAATCACCCAACCCCCGGTAGGCTAACTAGAGGCGAGTGGAACAGTAACTACACCGCTGCCGCTCTATCTACGATATTTCGTGAATCCCGCGCATCCTCACACACTTGCAGTATCTTCATATTTGCTGCAGGCAGTTTCTGGGGCGCGGCGAAGTGAACCAACATTGCCGATTCACTAAAGCATTGCATTTTCGCCAGATGTTGTTATAGGTACTCTTCAAAAAGTGAAATTTTGCCTTTTCACTCTGTAGGTAGTACCTACCTATAGCCAGTCATTCCTTGGTCTCGTGGTCGCAAGGGTGACTGCCGAGCGTGGGGTTCGATGTATGTTATTGGGTTTTCCATTAGGAATTTGTTAGTAATAGCCTGGTGTTTATAAGTTGGCGATGTGATAACACCGTTTCTCAGAAAGAACGTTAAGCCGTTGGTCCTGTTCCTGATCTCTGCGGGCGTGTCGTATTGCCGTCCCATCGAACTATGAGAGTGAGGGAATAGAGAGTGCACCTGTGTCTGCGCACGCACTTGTGTACTATTCATAGATAATATTTTTTGGTCTCCGCTGAGATTGGTCACCATGGACGAAATTCGGTCTGGAGATCTATTATTATAGTCATTCCAGAATGTCTAACAATCCCCATAAACTTTGCAATGAAAATAGCTTTCCGAGCAGCCCCAAGTGGAGCACACCCGGGCTAGGTCCACGCCTCCGCGGACGCGTGACTGACGGACGTCCGCACACTAGCACACCTCACCCACACACTAACACACCACACTCTATACACACTACTCACTCACACAACAACCTGTATACTCAGGACGTTTTGACACTTGACAGATGTGTGCCCAGAGTGATGGGTGGCGCGCGCCGCGAAAAATACGAGGGAATGTTTGAATATGGAATACTGAGAGAGTTTTATTTATGCTCCTATTTGTGATTGGCAGTGCCAATTGATTCTTGGGTCTAGAAAGTTATTGAATGACTTTTCAAAAGTGATCCTTTTTAGCGATTTTTATGGGTTACGTAAAGGGAGTTGTTTTTATAGGACTGGTGCATTTTCCACTTGCATTGACAGATTGCTGATTTACTCATTTCGTGCGTTGAGAAATGTAAGGCGACAACAATGACCTTTGTACAGCGAGTGACTTCAGAAAATTCTTTTAAAATAATGTTCCAGCGACCGACAGGCGACCAGTGACATCTAGACTAGACAGTAGCTGCAATCGTCGAGTGAATTAAAAATAATCTTTTATATTCCACTGAATAACAATTGACAACAGAGGACGATTAATGTTTCGTTACCAGAATCAGCAGATCAGATACCAAAAGTGTCACATTTGATGAAAAGCAAAAATGGAAAGTCCCTCACTAGTCACTTGTTAGTCATAGCACCCAAATTGTCGTAGTCAACTGAAGGACCATTTCCACTCACTGGCATGATTGTGTCGTCCGCACACGGCGAGCCAGTTATCTGTCACCAGTTACTAGCGCGTTGTCCTGTCGCAGTATAGTGATCTTTTGTAACTGACACGTCACTGCTACATTTTGGTTTCGGCCAGTGTTAGTACTCGTATGTCAGGCGAGTTTATGTTTTCTGGATGTTTTGGTGAAACGTTTGAATATCCTAATTATTGTAGACATGGATCAAGACAAGTTATGGACAAGTTATCTTCGGTAGATAATTTTAGTTAGGCTTGGGAAATGCAAAGTTATAGATAAAGTAGCTAATTACATTAAATACTCAATAGTATCAGTTTTTTGGAATATCTATAGAAGTTGACACCAACATAAGGCAGCATCATGAATATGCTCTCAGTTGTGGTTATGCCATGCTGATTGTAATTGCCGCCATAAAATAACATCACGCCTGTGTACCCCGAAGAATTAGGCAGAGAGACACCACAGGGGTGGTGTAATCCTTTCTAGGAAATACTGCTGCTTGCAGGGAAGACGTAGGTTTTCCTTTCGATCTTTCTTTAACATTCTCATCGGGAACATTCCATGTCAACACAGTTCGAGCAGCCGAATGAGCTTCATTCTCAAACTACAGCCATTTTCCACAACCCATCAAATCACACTCGAACCAGACTATTTTAAAACCCAACAAATCAATAAACAAATCCGTTCAGCAGCGACTCCAATAATTAAAAAGTTCCCCGAACAGCGGTGTAATGACTGCTGTGACGTTAACGACATGGCTGACAGCGAAGCCATTTGTCAGCCGTCACGTGTCAACTGTTTGTCAGCCACAATGGTGTCAGGCGGCGCAGGGCCGATTGACGCGTGTCACTCAAGGCACGAACTACCAGTTGTCGAATGCAACTCGACTATGTTCACGTATAAGAGGTCTGATTGGCTTTGGCAGTTTGTGACACTTGTGTGTGCCGTAAAAGGAAATTCTCGTTTTGACAGATAGATTGGCGGGATTCGCTTTTGATAGCTGAAAAAGACGGCGGAATCGTTATATTTTTAAAACGTGACAAAAGATGGCTGTAACAGGCATCTTGTGTCCCGTTATGCAGTGGAACGTAGAACAACTTATTGCATAAAAATATCACGGTCGCGGTGTAGTTTCTGGCAAAGAGCCCATGAAGATCTGACGACCAATTACATAAGGTTGCCCAGTCCAGCAAAACAATAGATCTGAGGGCCTAGACAAGTGACAATCGGGCCTAGACAAGTGACAATCGCTTCGAAAACGTTTTGTATTTCTACAACGACTTTCAACAGGATTGACATAAGATTGTCGATAGCTTATGTCAGTCCTATACATTTTTACCTTTCCCATCATCGTTATCGCTGATAGAATGTCACTTTGTCTAGGGCCTCAGGGACAGCATCCTCATCCTCCGAAACGCAATAATGCCTTGGTGTTTGTAGAAACTATACTCCATTTGAAATAAGATTAGACGTATAGATAAGCCTTTTTTACATTCCGTTCAACCGATTTTGAATTCTATTGCGTTGGTGGCATGACAAATGGCAGCCGCAGTAGATAGTTGGTATTGTGTAACTTTTTTTGCTTTTAATGCTATCCTTATGCCTACGGTATAGAAGTCAAAATCGGTTGAACGGACTGTAAAAGGGTTTGTTTTAATGTTTAATCTTATTTCAAATGGGGTATAAGTACAATAAATCTAAGTAGATAATATCTATCACAACCATAGTATCTTATTATAATCGAGTAATTTTGAGTACCAGTGGTAAATCAACGTTGTATGTGATAGGACAGGTGCGGCAGAATTATTAATGATAGCTTGATTCACACCTCGACTGTCCCTGACGCCCCGTCGTCGGCGTCGCACTGAAAAATACTTTTCATTACCTACTGTACGTATGTTCAAGCATGTTAGACCTTATAAAGTTTACAGAGGCCATCTAATATGTTCTGATCCTACTTAACTAAGTTCTTGATAGAGAATAATATTAGTTATAGATTGCTTACACTTCGGTAAATTGATATGTGCGTTATGCAATTCAGAGCATTTTTGTTTCTGGTTACTTTCCAAGCATATAGCTATATTTCGACATTTTTGGGGGGGAAGGTTGGGGGATTACCTAAAATAAGTTCAATGGAGAAGAATGTTTCAATTCCTTGGTAGTACTAATAGGTATATGAGACGATTTCGTGGCCTACGATAGTGCAGCACGGGGACCTAGTCCCAACCAACCAAGCGCACAAAGCAAAAACACAATTCCACACAATTTTTGCACCATTCCAATACCAACTTCGATCATGCACAATCATTTAATTTATGGACTCAAGCAAAAACAATAGAAATACTTCCATAACTCAATCGACTGCAGTATGCGGCGTAAACTTAGCTACTTATTACTGCCTTCGTTGCATACATTATAGATCAGAACAACTATTTACGGTTAATTCGCATCGGAGGTATATTTATTGGTCGGCGGTGACGGCTGACGTCACTGGTAATGTCTGTGCACCACGCGATTAGCTCCGACGTCGCCATTACACTTTAAACTAGGTTGCGAATCTTCCAATTATTAGTTTAGTAGTTTGCATACTCGTTTATAGTAAAGTTTTGTAATGAAGGTTTCGGATGGTCTGGCGTTTGCTTTAAACATTAAATTTTCTATTATAGCACATTTAACAGTTATAATTATGTTCCTAATTGGTTCTTCTTTCGGATGTTGTACAATAGGGTCCTCATCCACGTTGATGGTTCTTCGTCTTCCGAGCACCCCATGTCATCTGCGAAATAAATATATTTTTTATTATAGGTTCGTGTCATCTTAACTAATTTACATTGTTTTTCCAGATGTTGTCACCGCGTGAAGACGATGACGACGACAGTCACCTCTGCATCAAATGCAACACCACCATCGTTGGCTTGGATAACTACGTGAAACACAGAAAGCAAAGATGTGGGAAACTAAAACCTGAAGACCGGAAACCAGAACTACCAGCAATAGATACTTTGGAACCGTCTTACAGCCTCGGAGCCGATGTGTTCTTTCAGTCTTTGGAGCTACAGAGCAGTGTCAAGAAAACTTCCCTTTCAAGACTGACACCACCCATTCCTATACCTAAACCCAATTTAGATAGAAAGACGTCTATCGTTGTTCCGTCTACTTCTAGAGATATCCCACGAATGAGCCCCCTAGAAAATAATTTAAGGGGAGAAGACTGGATTGGAGGACACAGTTTAAGGATCGGAAGTAATGAAGATAACCAAACAAAATTAATTAACGCTGTCGCAAGCATCAGCGGCGCAGTCAAGAAAGACATTCCCACACATTCATCGTACAGCATCAATACTTATGATTACAAAGGGGATGAAGAAAGTGACGAATCCGAGGAATCAGAAGATGATGATGAGGAAGAACATCCTAGTGGTGCTAAATGGAAGCCTCCTCCAAACTATACTGGAGGAAAATGGCGACCAGCTTCCCCTGAACACGAAGACTGGGATATGAGGGAAGAACAAGAACACACTGGTGGGAAGTGGAAACCTATCATGCCTGATAGTAACGAACGTGATGAAGATTATGATGCACCACCACCTGGTCACACTAAAGGCAAATGGGTGCCAGGTGCAAATGACAAGACCCAAATTATGCAAACAACAATACAGACAAAGGGATCAGTACAGTATTGGTGTGGTCCCTGCAATAGAAGACTTAACTCCAGAGCGATTTATGACAAGCATCTTCGATCCAGTTTACATCTGAAGAAAGTTCTTCCAGAACATGAATTAGAGTTTTCTGGCCATTTAGAGCCGATGAAGAGTGTGGTAGACAAGCGAATGGCACGTCCGTCAAGATATGTAAACGATGAAATTTACTCTCAAATAGACAGAAAAAGGCAGAATAAGAACGAGGGAAAATTAAACGTCAAAATTGAAAAGAAAAAAAGGAAGAGGAAGCCTAATTTTGTACACTGCTCCGGCTGCAAGTCACGAGTAAGACAACATTTGATGGGGAAGCATTTAATTTCCCACTATCACTTCAGAAAAGCCACAGATACAAATACGACTCTGTATCAGGAGCTTATTTTAGACAACATGGATGCAATAGTCCATCAATCCCCTTTCCAATGCAGTCCCTGTAAGTTCTACACAAACTGGCTTTCTACTTTCATGCAGCACTGGTATTCTGAAGATCACGACCGTAAACTGGCTTCAATTGAAGGCAGACTGTGGTGTTCTTTTTGCAAATTCGATTGCGAATCCTCCCAAGAAATGTTAGAACACTTATCCAGTTCTGACCATAGCGAAGTGGTTGCTGTTATAAACAGATCTATGCCGATCATAATAAGAAAGAAAACTGTATTAAAATGTGATGCTTGTTGTAATGAATTTCGATTCAATATCGAGATGAAACAACACTGCCAAAAGACTGGGCATCCATTAGCGGTTACAGCCACTGACAATTATCAGGAGCTTCACAAATGCCAGCATTGTAAAGCTAAGTTTAAATCTTCTCTGACTCTTGCTGCTCATTTAAAATCTAAGCACAAACAGAAAGCTTACCTTTGTCTTGTTTGTGCAATGAACTTCAATTCTTCTGAGGAAGCGAAGCGTCACCGACAGACGTCGGAACACAGGATCAAGAGGAAGGAAAACTTGAGGGAACAAGGAGTGCCGACAAAAGACATGAGCAAGAAGTGCCCGTACTGCACTGATAATGTTATTTTGAGAAATGTATTGGTTTTGAAGGATCATATTCGGAGAATGCATCCTAATATACGAAAAAAGTAAGTAGATAGTAAACAATCAGAAAAACAAAATCGCTTTGCAAATGAAATTACATGATTATTTTGTTTGTTTCCAGGTGCCCGAAATGTGGGATGTCATTCATTCTCTCCCAGGAAGTTACTCGTCACGTCAGGGACAATGCCTGCCAACTCTCACAAACAGCCGAGATCACCTCCTCCATCTTCTGGAACTGCAGCCAGTGCCTCTTCACTACTGACTCCCAAGCCGAGTGCTTCTTCCACGAAGTCTTGCACACAACACCCAAAAAAGAACTCCTCAAAATTGGGGATACAGAAAAAGTTATCCAGAAGTATCCTTGTCCTCTCTGTCCCAAGAGTTTCAAGAAGGCTTCATTACGTCAGCATTTAAGGCAGCATACTTTTGAAAGGCCGTTTATATGTTCGACCTGTGGTGCAAACTTTACCAGACAGACTAGCCTGGCAAATCATTCCAGAAGTGAGCATAGTACTGAGGTGGCGAAGATGCCGAAGTTGCCAGCTATAGTGGAGAGGCTTGAGGAGTGGGAATGTGGGAAGTGTAAGAACAGGTTTTCTAGCAAGTAAGTATTGATATTCACCTAGTAACATTATATTTACTTAGCGTGCAGGTAGATTAGGAAACATTTGCTTATTATTTTTTTTGTGAGATTTAAAAGCTAAACTTTTATAAAGCACAGTCGGAACTCAAGTGATCTTAAAAATTTAAGCATCCTCCAATACTTATCATTATCATAAATATTTGAATGGAGAATATTCATGGGCTCAAAAAAAATTTTTATTACGTTTCTAACATCTACATCGGACATTATATAGACTGCGATAATCGACCAATAGTCGAAGAACAGAAAGTCAATTTGAATCAATTTCAAATCAAATCGATCTGACTTTATTAAGACGGAAGCGCAAACAAAACACATACAACCGAAATAAACGGCGCATCAGCGCGTAGTCGCGCCGACATCAATTTGCGGTAATAACATGCGTGCGCGCAGCGGATGCGTTACATGTCACACGTCACACAACTCCTTCACAAATATCGGGATACATTCATAATTTGACAAGAGCGCTTTGATTATGCTCGCGCGCACCACATTCCCGCCCGCGGTGTTGCCAACGATGACATTTTTATACTCTGTGGTAATAAATTTGTGCCCGGATGCACGGTATTTTGAGAGAGTGCTGGATCAAAATATTAGTGTCGGAGAGAGATAGTGGACGTTTGAATTTTATTGTTAGCACGTGTCCCTGTAACGTATTGGGGATTTGCATTTTGATCTGTCGTTCAGTTTGATGGCGCTAAATCGTGTGTGGTTTATTTGCTTTGACACTTGCGCTGCGAGCGTTACAATTTATATGTCTAACGTCACTCTATAAATAGTTGGGATCAGTCACGAAGGATTGACGACGCCGATTTTAAACTGAATGTGGTTCGTTAAAATTAACGGCTGTTTGTCCTCAGCGTTTAATGTTTTAGCGCAAATACTTTCATAATGGCTATTACAAAGATAAACCTTTGTGCTCGCCATATCTGAAACACGAACAATGGTGTCGTGTGTAGAACGATCAATTTTGTAAACTGTACCCAGACTCACCAACCATCTGAATATCTAATCGCTCCGTATTTTATATCATAATTAAGTTCAAATATACTCGGTGGTTTGAAACGCCAATATAAATTGAAATTTCCAATCCTCCTTCCTCCATTAATGCTAAAATCACAGCAGTAAGACGTTGGAACTTCACCGCAGACCGCATGAATCAAGTCGGCGCGTCATTAAGGGAACTTTCAACGGATCTAGACAATTGTAGGACATAGCAGAGCCATTGGGGGCGTCTAACAGCGCTGATGATCTAACTTGTGTAATATCTTACGCGTTATTGCGACGCCTTGCATTAATGCAGTGCAACTGTAATGCGACTGAGCGAGTTAACTGTCGCCGCGGTGGGCCAGTGTTGCCAGATTATGCGCACGAAATTATTACTGTAATGCTTATTAGTTTTGAAAGAGTTTTTGTGGCGAATGGCTTTTCGAGGCTTAATTTTAAATGAGGCTCCTTCTACTACTTATTTACCGTTGCCTGAGTAGCCAGATAGTCAACTTCATAGGTTTTCCATGCCCGTTTGTCTGTCTATGTTGAAGTTATGAAAATATATTCTATGTGAGGATGGAATGGAATGGAAGAATGTTATGTGAATGAACCAGACACACAATAACCAGATGGGACATTTCTCAATAGGACATGATTTTTTGTTTCAAGAAAAGAAACTGTGTGGATTGTGGACATAACTTGCGTGCTTGCGTATAATCGTACAATAATACAGCATCCATTTAAAAAATAAATGTCACTTATTAAATTATTCAATTTTTCAACGAAAATCCGTCACAGCATGAGTCTATATTTACATTCAGTCCTACAATGCCATGCTGCCGTTCAATGACAAACAACACTGTGTTTAAAAAACAAGGATTTTTCAGAAATCCTGATATTGTTTTCTTTTCTTTTTGGGGAATAGGTGTCGGATTTGTTTGAATTTAGGATATCTATGTTTATAATTAGATTAGTATCTAAGCAACCGTACAGAGAAAAACTAAAAGTTAATTATTTTTTATCAAAAATGGACAGAGTTACTTTCGCATTTATAATATTAGTAAGGATAAGGATTATGCAGTGTTTTGACAAAGCGGAAGCTTACTTTTTGGAGATATGGTGTATATTCATATCAAAATTTTGATATACCCCCTTACATTATCAACTTATCATGCACAAGGAACCAATTAAAACAGTGCTTTGTCGTTGCACGGCACCACTACCTTAAGTTGGGATTATATGAAATGTTGACAAGTTGTCAGTGTTGCCAGTTTGTCAGTGCGTGCGTCCTAAAGCGCAATCCATTACTTCTATACTTAGCAGCTTGCAAGTGATTCATTTACAAACGGAGTGAATAGCACGCAACTGAAATGTTATCGAGACAATATTTTACGATTCAAGTTAAATTATTTCTTGAAATAGTAGTTATCAGACTGGGACCTGAGTATGCAACGATTTCAATAAACTAAATAGTGCAATGACAGCTTCTTTTGGAGCATGGCGGTCAGACTTGGTTCGAATTTAGCATTTGGACTTTGCTGTTTTCATAACCTTTGGTCGCAGATTGCCTACAACACTCAGAAAATGTAGCATGCTTATCGCATAATAAGCCTATATGTTCCCACTGCTGGGACTCAGGCCGTCTCTTTGTAAGAGGGAGAAGGCCGAGCCTAAAATCGTTCCAGGACTTGTGTAGGTAACTGTGAAGGAAAACATCGAGAGGAAACTTATCACGATGTAGAGTGATCCCGACAAAAAGGGTTTGCACTTTGGCAATTAATACTGACTACTGTTGAATTGTGTAATTTTTGGGAGACTAATACCTAAACAAAACAAAAAAAAAATCCTTCACCGTTCTTTCTGAGAGCCGTGATAATGAAATAACTGAAACATAGAGGTGATTAAAAATTAAAATCTCCTATGTATTTGAAGACAATACATTATAATATGTAACAAAATAAAATTGGCATGAGATTGATGATAATAATGAAACCGCCATGCCAAGGTAACCCGCGAAATTAAAATGTTCTTAAGTTTTTTGTAATTTTCAGGTTTTAAGCTCACATAACCCTATTGAAGAACTATTTCATGAAATCATGACATTTGAAGCCAGTAGTAAACTTAGATTTGTATTGATTTTTTTATTATGATTACCCATAGGTAATTCTGTAAAAACCTACATATTTGTTACAGTTATTTAATCATAATTTTGATCAACGTAGGTAGATACAACCTGAAACATACCGGCAAATTACAAAAAACTTAAGAAATTTTTAATTTCTCGGTCGCCCTTAATTTGTAAGTCCAGCATACCTATCCTCCTTTTTGACAACATTCGCTTATAATCAGTAGTTCGGTTTTCCGCGACATCCCAAGCCTAACCTACCCCACTTGTTATTTTTCGCTGCACATTTTGCTAGCGTAGCAATAAATACGGCCAAATGCGTCCCATGAAGTCCCATCACATTATTGTCCTCGCTAACTGCTAGCAGACGGCATTCTGAACGTCTTGAGACTGCAGTAAGGAATGAAACGATAATGTAGGTAAGTAGGTACCTACTGGAAATCGGGGTTGAATTTTGATGACAAAAATATGCTTACCTTATTATTTAATTAGGCAATTGAATGCTGAAAAATATGCGAAATTCGAAAAAAAGAGTAGTTTTTCTTTTATCGGTGTCGACACGACACGACCTACGTATTCATGAACAATTACAAGGACTTTATGTAGGTAGGTAGATAGATAAAGAAAACTTATGATTTCTTGTATTATCACAATAATATTATTTACTATTTTCCGTTTTAATGATTTCAAAAAAATAGGTAGCTATGTAGTACCTAGAAAATAGGATCCAACTAAGCAAGTTAGTTAGGTGCATAATTAAATACTTACAAATTGTAGCCCTCACAAATGTTTGTAAGGTTATTATTACAACTTGAAATTGCTGTTTCATATCATCTTTATTTCGTTTTTCAGGACCGCACTATCACGCCACGCCAGTAACTGCGCTAATGCTACCACAGCGCGCCATTGTCCACATGAACAGTGCACATTCGTGGCTACTAATTCAAGTCAACTTGCTAGGTGAGGACGGATCTGCTGGATTTCCAAAGAATAATTTGTTGATAAATCAGATAATCCAAAAAAAATACATTATTTTTAATTTTTGTTACTTTTTACATCAATAGTGAACAATGCCATCTATTAATATGTTTCTATACCATTTGTATTCTACTGAACCACGGGGTGGTGTGAAGTAGTTTGCTTATTTGGAAGAAGCTCTAAATAGATGGCGTCTGTGTACATTATAAAATAGACAGGATGGCTCTAGTTAAAATAAATAACATTTATTAATTGCTATAAACAAAAATATATTTATATTTATAATAATTAAAAAAAATATTTTTACTTACAAAGATAATCGACGCGTCAAAATTTAACGCAAATCAAGTGTCGCATAGGCAAATATTCAACCAATTACAGCAGTGCGCGTTTGATAATTTGTTAGCAAATTTTTGTGTTGATTTTCGATTAAAAAGCCGGGGCGATAATCTTTTTTGTAAAAGAGTTTTGTATCGTTCAATGTAATTTGTATTTGGTTCTGCTACTCGATAATAGATGGCGTTGTTTCATGATAAATATTTATTTCAGACATCGTAGAACTCACGGGGAACATGTAAAACATCACGAGTGCCATCTGTGCACGTTCAAGAGTGACCAAGCCAGCCATATGAAGCGGCACATGCTGTGCCATCAAGGGATCAAACCTTATGCCTGTCCACATTGCTCGTTTACCTGTGGTAGCTTGGTAAGTAATAGCTACGATAAACAACTTGGCTGTGTGATATGTCAAATTGAGAATAATAATTATAATTAAATCTTCCTTTCAATGTACGTGCAAAATACGTATTAGAATTTAATTTATGCAAAAAATTTATTGATGTTGTTGTAATATTCATTATCTATAACAGAGGGCGCTAATAACTTCAATTTGTTATTGTCATTTTGAATCAAGTCTCACAAAATTATTAAATAATTATTATATGTATAAAATGATGGTGCAAGTTAACGTTATTTATTTATTTTCTAATTTCTTCCATTATTGGTTTTAGGAGAATCTTCGCAAGCATGTTCTTCGAAGTGGCCGCCATCCAGGTTTATTTCTCTACCACTGCCGATTGTGTCCATACAATACTAATACAGCAATGGAGCTCCGTGCTCATCTTACCGCGGCGCATGCCCACAAATATGACACCAAGAGCGCTGTTGAAGCTGTAAAAATACACTTAAAAATAGGCGATAAAAAATAATTACATTATGCTTTCGTGATTTTTATACTTATTAAATAAAGCTTTTTGTAATTTCAGTATTAATTAATATGATTTATAATTAGCACATTCTATTGATCTTCCAAAAAATCTATTTACAAAACATTTTCTATATTTTTTAAACTGGCAATTAAAGCAAAGAATTTTGTTGAAAACAAAAGCAAGTCCTCACTGGAACGCGCCTACCTACTGTCAAAACGCGCGCAACTCCGCAACTGCGAGGGAGGGAAAATATCACAGAGTCGAAAATACGACGGTATCTTGTTGACGTCTGTCCGTTTCTTCGCGATCGACAAAACGTTTTCAGCTGTGAAACACGACAATAGTAACATAAACAATTATAAATAAAACACACAAATATATAATCCGTTACGTAATGCGTACTAGAGTATGTTTTAGATAGAATGTGTTCAAATAATTCTCGTAATATATAGTGAAGTGTTTTTGAAATTGTAATTTTCCGAATTATGACTGTTTGAATACACGTGTGGTGCTGGAAATCGATTTACATCCATAATGTCACTGAAGGTAAGTGCTGATAATATTGATTTCATGTAATAATACTGAGTCCTGTTCGGTTCGTGCTATAATTAATTTTTGCGTGGGTAGCTTACCCTTTCGACCTGTTATCGAGGGTTGCTTCATCGGAAGTTATTTTTGTATTATCACGGTTTTATTTTCGTCCAATGATTAAGGACTATTATACCTCAGAAGACCAGGCTATAACATTGTTGTGATTGCAATTCGAGGGGAAAACCTTAGCACATTATTTTATTTTATTAATTGCTAAGTATCAATCGGAGGGTCGTCGTATTTATAAAAATCTTACTCCAAATACCTACCCTAGTTCTGTTTTACGTTAGTCCAATTTTTTCTCTGACCTAAGATGCAGACAGACCGTATAATTTTTATTTAATTAAAACACATTTATAACACAGGTATGCCAACAGTACCCATAAACATTTTACCCTATTTTTTTAAAGTTATATCTATTAGTTCCTAATAGACCATATAACAAAACATGAATTGATAATGAACTAAATAAAACAGCTTTGACTCAGGTCACATGTAGCATTCTATGAGGGTAAACAAAATAGAAAAACCCTGGACAAATATTATTTTCTGTTTAAATTTTTTACTATTTGTGATGAATACTTTGTGGCTAAGTACTTGTACTTACCTGTTTTTAATTAGAGCAATTTACATTGAATTACAATCCTTTTGTAATAACTATGCTGAGTCAGATACTTCAAGAACACAGCGGACAGTCCAAAATGCAACAATGCAATGTACTTTGAAGGTCAAAATCTGCCTCACAACAATTGAAGAAATGTTCTAACAAAAGTATTAAAAGCATTTGAAAAAAGAAACATCTGTGAGTCGAAAAAATAAAATCATTGAATAGCATTTAAAAAAAAGGAATTCTATAGACTAAAGACAAAAAGTCCTTCCTATACTTAATTTAAAAAAAGACATTCAACCTTTATTTCTTGTGGCTACCGTTACACAAGCAGAAAGCATAAAAGTATGTTCATGACTTGCTTTTATTCCATCGCTGTAGGTCAAGGACTCGTAATGATTAGGTAATCTGTTATCAAGGACACTGCCTACTAAATGTTTACCTTACATTTTTATAGTAAGTAAAACTTAAAATGTTGATTTTTATGATTTTGGTAAAGAAATATACATTAGGCCCTTGTTTAGTCAAATCTTGTGTATTTTTTTATGTTTGAACACTCACTGTGCATTACTTAATAATTTTAATGTAATTTTCTGATCACGCCAGTCCATGTTCAGCTGTCCATCCAGTTGGGCCATTCCTCTTGTATGTAACATCAGCTGCCAGCTTTCGGATAATCAATTTTAAAAGAACCATCAGTACTATACCACCTTTCTCGCGTTATTCACAATAGTCCTACTAATTATACTGAATTAGCGTCATAACGAACTTCCTTCTATTAAACCCTTAAATAATAAAATTCACCTGCAGTCGCCGGTTATAATATAACCAGCTGGAATATACGCGTGATGGAAAATACATTTAACGACATATTTCGTCAGCAGGTGCACCTTTGTAGATTTTAAATTTCGCAGTAACTTTCGTTCGAGGTAGGTATCTATTTATCGATCTCTACGAACTCTCGGGCATCAACTTCACTTCTTGAATTGATTGTTATCAAAATCCCAAATTAATTAACTAAGTAACTACAAAAAAAAAAAACGATTTAAAAAAAAACGTTAATATTTTTTTCAGTTGGTACAATAACGCTTAATCTAGTTACTAGGTACTTACGTCTGTTCTTACCTTCTTGCTGGTCCATTTTTGGCGAACTACTAGGTATGATGAAATATATTCGTTAAGCATACCTACATGCAAGAAAGAATATACCATTTAAATATAGGGAAAATCTTATCTTTGGGGTATTTTGTCGAGTGGAATAAAAAATAGTCGAGTCAGGAAGGAAATGAGAATGGGAGGATAAAATTATGAAGACTTCTCGGATATTGTTCTCTCGGGGAGCATAAAAAGTAGAAATATGCCTGTTTCTCTATGTAGGTAGGTATAGGTATAAGCCTGTCGAAGTACCCGCGTGTTCTTCTGATATCAAACTAGGTACTTTTCTATCAAATCATCAAAATCAGTCGATTTTTTGAACGGTAAACACGTGCGGCGTGCCAGACAAGCGAATTTCGCTTAATCGCATGAATAAAACTAAGAAGGATGTAAGTATTTGGAAGTGCGAAATCGGCTTGTTAATCCCAAACTGGGTATACTTACAATCAAAGAATAAATAAACTCCCACATTTCATCATAAAATTCTCTTGACAAAGCTTCATTTAATTAATACTGGCTGCATTCAAACCGGTCACCGTTTGCAGAAGATAGTCCATATTTAGCGCGCCGGCGGCAAGGCTTGAAACCAGTTGTACCAGTCACGGTGTCACTGAACCAAGGGTGGTCGAGATTCGCTATATCATACCGATGACGTAAATTGAAAGGCTTAGAAAATCTGAGGGATTAGGTTTTTGCATCTAAACCGAAAAGTCGTCAGTTTTTGGCCAAGTTGGCATTTTACTCCTTAAAGATGAGGTTTTTGCACTCATATCGGAAAGTTGTGAGTACAATAATAAAGAAGACAATAGAGAGTTAGAGAGAAAAGAGAAAGAGAGTGAAAGATAATATTGGACTAGATCCTAATTAAATCTTCGGCCTGCAATAAACAATGGTTATATTAATTAGTCCTGCACCTTATTCGCTGGAAGTCATTCCTGGAGGCCTTTTCCCAGCAACGAGATGCTTTTATTTAAGTTATTAGGAACTTGTATAACGGTAATGAGTATGACAGTTGAGTGTTGAGTCCCATGGTACCCTACATACGCACTACTACGAATTATATTTGGGCCATGAATCTGAACACTCTTCGCATGGTGATGCCATTTGGTTGAGACAGAATTCTACTTATGAAATGTGCCCATATCAAGTCGGTTCAACATCAAGTCCGCAAACAGATAATTTCAATCATACTCATATCGAAAACAGTCATCAATATGTACTACTTGGTCTTCCACAACTCCATACTCTAGAAAACGAGATGACAATGCAGACTGACATTAACCGGTAACAATAACAAAGAATTAAAGAAGATTTCGTTTGTATGTGATTCACTTCAACCGACGCTGACGTTGCTTTCTTACTCGACTCGTGTCTCTATAATAAATTCATAATCACCTATGCAAATATCACGACAAGCACAAGTCACGACTACAATACACATAAATACCTACTTACACTGATCTCAATAGAATCTTGTTCGGATCGGATCAGTTGGTTCTTTCCATTCCAAGACCATTTTGAAGGTACCATTTCCAAGGATAACTTAAAAGTTACAAGGAAAAGTGAACATCTCTTTGTAACCGTACCTTTTTTCCTTACCAACTATTTAGTACGAAGTTTAAAAACTTAATTAAAACTTTGTCTTTCACATTTTTAGTATGTTACCCTTTTACTTCCTCATACATAAAAGATAGAAAATATATTCTATTACGTATTGTTATAATTTTAGCGTTCATAACATGACCATTCTACATTCGAGCAGCATCATTAACTATCATTAACACTGAGATGTAATACCACAGAGCACCGTAGAATAAATGACATAATGTCCACTTTTTGTTGGCGTAAATTCTAGCCTTGTTTTCGTAACAAAGTAGTGGCTTGTAAATCAAAGTTGAAGTTCCAATTTTCTAAGGAACTATATTTAAGGTAATTTTGCGAAATTGAGCAGTAACCTATGCCAATTTAAAATAGAAAAGGTAATCAACATGATAGATGATTGTAGACATGCACAAACCGATTTGCCGTCAATTTGTTCTCGCACTTTCGCTCCTAAACTATCCCAACTTTTAGTTTCCGATCTCTTTTGTTCGAAAACGGTCTTCTTCACAACTTCCTCACTTTGTATCTCTGTATCTTGTTTATCCTTTTAAAAGTTTCATTGTACCGCCAACTTTCTGCTATTGGGACTAAACTGAGTCCAAGACATGGTCTGCAAATACACAAAATAAAAAACTCATCTGTTTCCCGGCAGTTGTAAAAGACGAAGAAAGTGGGTCACAGCTGCTAGTCAGCAACGCAAGCCACATATCACTTTACACTGCGACCTTTAATGGGAACCGGCCAGACATCGCATGAACACACTCACATTGGCAACATACATAATAATAGTCTATAAAAGTACACCTTCTGGTGTTCCTCTTTGGGATTAAGTACAAGTTGTTGCTATAGCCGTGCGACAGGTTGATTAGTGGAGGCCATAGTCAGTTTTTCCCCATCATTATCTAAGGTCTTATCTAGTTATGATGACTAATAGCGAAGAATTATGGTCCACTTCCGAAGTGAATAGAAGTGTCCAAAATGTTTTTGTGTCTTTATGATGTAAAATGTGACCAGAAAAGTGATAGATTGACTGACTATCAAAAATTTTGCAGAGGGCAAGGTGAAAACAATTTAAAAGAAGACAAGAGACGCCAAAATTATTCCAAAAGATAAAGAGCTCTAGGGCTTGCTAGTTATGATGCCGCTAAACCATGTTTCTAAATAGATCCTTTGAATTAACAAGACTCAAAACATTCCATGATTGCAATATTTACGTTCAAATAAACACTTCCAACGCTCATTCACTGCAAAATCTTCAGTAGCGGATCGCCCGATGATTCTATTTACACCGCATTTTGAAATACCCCCCATAACTGCGACATTTAGAGTCTGAACTAAATATAATCTGTTTAAGTATTCATCCGCTGCTCTGCATCCCAGCCTGTCTGGATTTAGGTCTAGACGTTATAAATAAAGGCAACTTTGAGTTATGGATTGGAGTTTTTTAACCATATTTCGAAGGGAATTTTGCCGAGGTTAAAATATTTTTATCGTACAAGAATATTGGCATATCATATTTTTATAAGTCACATAAAACTATTGATAGAATGTCCAATAATAGTGACAAACTGAAATGAAACAAAGGAATATACATTTTTACGAAGTAAAACATTTTACGACCTTCACGGCGTTTTTCTTGTTCTATGTAAATACTTTCTTTCCTAGTAAAATGAACCTATCGTGTCCAGTAGGTACGAGGTCCCTCAGAAAAGCTCCAGCTCTCATGATTGCCCTTTTTCTCCCAATTTTCTGCTGGATTTTAGTTAGTCTAGTTTTTAGTCGCTAAATGTAGTGCCACATTTAGCGACTAAAAACTTATCCGCATACAAAATTCTTCCATTTAACAAGATTCATTATCACTACCTCGATAACAAATCAATAGTATAAACTATGACGTCACAGGCGGCCATTTGCATAAGTTATGGCTCATTAAAACTCTATGCAATTACAAATGTTACGATCCAATATAATGGCTGTAATAAATACGTAATCTAACCTATTCGTTTTGCAAATTAAACCATGGCATTTTATGGTTTTAAATCTGTGACCCACTGTATTGTTTGTTTTCATGGTGATAAGATTTTATTGAATTTTATTCTTGATCTCGTGGTAAATGCGGGATGCCTGAAGTCTTTATTCATCCAGACTCTTGTGTGCCCAGGCTCAGGAAATGGCCACAAGCCCTAGCTGTCACACAGTCATGTTACTGCCCATGCATATTTCAACATCGGCCCATCGTGGTCTAACTCAAATTGCACCACCCACGACAAAGTTTGCATTCCGCTTTTAGTCGATTTGCAGCCTTTTAGCCAAACGTTCAGTGGCAGAAGTTAGATTGCCATAATTTTTACAGACACTGAACATCACCAACCTTGCATTTGTATATGAACATCACCAAACACCATGCATTTGTATATGGTAGATCGATTGTAACAAGTGCATCGAAGCAAACAGCGGGTACAGTATATAACGGAGATTAGAACCACATTGAGCAAGTTATGTGGTCTTGTTTATAAGACCGTAACCCGGCGAGACGCTAGACGGCATCTATGGCTTTTATGGAGCGTAAATAAGTTATCTGTTTTGACCTTTCATCGAATAGAAACGTGCTCTTCTAAAGCCAATATTTTATTTGGTTTAGCCTTTATACTATTGAAAGTCCCATAACTGTACCTTCTCGGATAGAAGATGTTAAAATCTTCGTCTTTATTGACACTCGATTTTTTTATGTAATGTTTTAGAATTTTAAATGTGACTATATTTTTTTGTGGTCATACCAATAAAACGTACTTCATTCTTAATTTTAAATTATAAAGCAACTGCCTGTTTTTCACGTTAAACCACTAAGGTGTTTATATGCATTTGTATTATTTATAGCCTGAACTGTTGTGTGGCTTCAAGTATTACTTAAACGTCGTACCTAAAGACCGGTGTCAGACATAGGTTTAACCTAAAAAGCGAAAAAATACATCATTTTATCGTCATCATCCATCCAACTGCTCACACTGCTGGGCCAGTCTGTAGGCCTGTCTTTGCTTACATGTTGGTCGTCCAGCGGTCAGATATTGCCATCGCGGATAGCACTTGGGTGAGTTAGACTGGTACAAGATTGTAGATATTGGCGCAAAAATATACGACCGAGGGTTGCAGTGTTTGCCAGGGCGGAAGAACTGTTCCAATGCCTCTTACCGGATGCAGTAAACTCAAATTGACATGCGGCTTGTTAATGAACTAGAATTAGCCACAGCACTTTCCCTAATTACGCGGCTGACATGCTCAGCGGTGGAGGTGGGCTTTTGTTATCATATAACAACGTTACGTCTGTTATTCCCAGGGGTCAAGAGGTGAAATGTACTTCGCAGTAGACTGTGTTAGGTCCAACAGCCTGTCAAAAGCTTTTAAGAGTCAGTTTCACAGAAAGTCGAAGACACCATTTAGGCAGCTTTAGAAAGCACCTTTTTTCAGCCCATACTGTCACACTGTTGGGCAATGGGCTCCCCTAAGTCCTTCCAGGACCTCTTTTCCCTTTAATTAGCTAAGGATACAATAAAGTGGACATGGTTATGATTTCAAATTAAAATGTGCAGACAATCGGGAAATGTTTTATACAACGACTTCGAAGCTTTGTCAATTTTTAAAATACATTATGTCTGGTATTCCTTTGGGAATGCACTACTTGGGTATTGACCTCAGGAACTCAAAGCCGGTGCAGCAGTCCGAAGCAGTGCTAATTACGAACACGTTAATGAGGCAATCTTTAGCCGTAGTTTACAAGACACAGTAAGGAAGCCATTCTAATTGACCTGCAGTTTAGCGCAGCCTGTTTAATTACACCAGTGTACAATTATGAGTTTGTCTCCATCCGGCATTTTAACAAGACATTGTTATGAAACCTTAGGACATTCGTTCTGTGTGTTACACTTCATTATTGCTCTTTCGGACAGTTGGCTAAAAGACACAAATTGCCTATAAAACAAAGGCTCTTGTCCTTATGAAGCTTATGAAGTACATCAGTAGTCCATCCTTGCTGAGTTCTTATATCCCAGATATTATGGGCAGACCTACGGCTCCCACAGCTACATTCTGATTTTACAAAGTTTCAAGGAAATCAGGTAAACGCAAACCCATTAAGTACACTAAAAATGGAAATCTCTGGACCAGCCCAAACTAAACATGTTACAAAATTGCACAACGCCCTAACCAAACGCAGGTAAATGCAACTATTACGCGCGTTGGCAAACCGGTAACAGTGGTAGTTAACTTGAATAACTAACTTTATGTACCACTTCCCACGTAATGATCTTTTACTTGGAAAGATGCTGGCTCTTGGAACAGAAGTACTTATAACATTTTGCCATATGCTGTATCTTAGTTAACATTTGCCAGCCTATACCAGGAATATTTCTAATTCTATATCAAATACCACTCTTCTTATAAAACCATTTCTCCATAGAAGGTCAAAATCTAAAATAGCAATCAGAATCCACTTGTCCTTCACTCTCCAAGACTGCGATCGGTGAGTAGATGTACAATGTGACCACGTGTCGCCAAAAACACTAGAAAACCAAAAACGAACCAACTGCAATATGAATCATAGAGGATCCTCGGATTGCTGAGGCTAAATAGTGCCAAATTAGCCTAACACTATTGTAATTTAAATGGTGTTTCATAAACATACCAAGAAATGCTGAAAGAACATCCCAAACCCACCGTCTTGAAAGCAATTCAATTACCAACCATGACGTCACTGATCTATTCGTATGCAAATAATGAAAACTTGAAACGTGTCTACTAAACCGACTTGTTAAACAAATCGTTCTACTCAAGCCAGTCATAATCCGTAATCCAATTGACAAATGTATGCTAGTAGTGACTATTCTTAGTAGTGACAAAATGAAGTCATGCTGTACGTAGTTAATGTTGTTGTAGTTTTGTTATTGACCTGATTAAATGATGTCCCACATGAGTGTAGCGTACTATTCGTACTAGTACTGTGAATACTGTGGTTCTATAAATGTCCTATTTCAGTTTCTTTACGTATGTTGTCTTCTTTATTTTCGTCAGTTTTATCCACTGCTCCAGCACTCCTCCAGCAACATTAACAAAGATGCATCTTTCAATCTTGCATCTTTGTTAATGACGTATGTATCCGTCCTTTATTTGCAGCCTGACTTCAGAGTAACTGTTACCCTTTCCTTTGGAAATCTAGCAATAGTTTGGCTTTACTTACACTTCTAGTTCTTCTTTTACCTTTATCTTATTCGTCGTGTCCATAATTTTAAGAAATCTATGGTTATGTCATACGACCAATTGGAAAATGGCCACGATTTTGTCACTTTGCTCATAACCGTACCTGTATACCTATTATTAAACTGCAACTTCGAATGTATTTCCTCCATGTAGTACTGGCCCCTGGCATTGGCACATCCCGTATGACAGGGGCCAGAGCTCAAACGAACGGTATTCTATCGTCAAACACGTCTAAAAGTAAATAGATAGCTACAGAAAAATTCAGGTCCAGTGCTTTGATTTTATAAGAAATGTAATTCCCAATTATTTCTTAACTTGACAGAGATCAGATGACCATTCCTTTCATTGAAAGTTCAGAACTACTATCGTTCAGAATATTTGTGGCTGCGAATATCTTTAATGTCTCCAAAACTTCGTCTTTCGGCTTTAGGCATTTCTTATTGGCAGGCTCAGTCGAAAAACTATTTCTTCTTGGATACTACACGCAATACGGCGTAAAGGTTAACGACTAAGGTACCCTTTGGATGGTTACCTACTGAAAAACAATACACTGTGTGACAGTTTGACGGAACAGTGGCTTTATGTCATATGAATGTCAAATGGCATGTGGTCTTTTTAGCCTTCTAAGCCATAAAACAAAATGTCTTGACTCTCGACCTTCTCGGTAATCCCTATGAAAGAGTCTGTAAAAATCTAAACGTGCATTGTAACATAACATCACAGCTGTTTCACCGAAGGTTGTATAAATGTCCATTGCGTTATCTGAATTTCAGGTTTATACCAACCCAGAATTTCTCTTAAAAATCCTCTCGAAATGCAACTGTCGAGACGATCTTGCAAAAATGCTGCTTTTTGACGTTTGCAAGTCAAAAGTACTTCTCATGTCAAGTGGAAACAGATTATCTTGCTTATTTGAAAGAACATACATAAATCTATGAACACGGGAAGAGAAAGGTCTCGGTCTATTCTTAGCAAGTACATCCGACAAAGATTATGAAAATGTAATGAAAATTATGCAAGCGTCTCTGATTTACATCACTTTACATTCACGACCGGTGACTGCACAATACAGCGCTTCGTCGTCCATCACAATCAATCACGATCACCAATTGCAAATTAGCTTTTACCTACATCTCTGCACGAGAACACTAAGTACACCAACCAGGGACATAAACATAATATACCTAATATACTCTATACAAACTTGTATACGCAACACGAAGTCGTAAATACGCTAGTCATTTATTAGCAGTGCATAGCTACAGCACAATTCCGTTCGGCTCCCTTTTCTAAACATACTCATATTGTCATTATAGATCTCTATGAGCTTTTGGACACAGCCTTTAATTTCCCCAAAAGTTTGATTGACACTTCGCAGCGCTTCTTGAAAATTGTGTCAGTAACCAATGTAGTTAGTGTGTGTAGCTGCTCATCTGCTCATCATTTGAGCCCGGGAGACAGCTACTGCTGGCTAGGTGGATCCAGGTGTTTCTCGCATCTTTGACGATATCGTCAATAGTTGTCAACCCAGCGTTTTTGTGGACTTTCCTGGTTTCTTTGACTGTAAACTTGTCTTTAACTTGAAAATACTCCTGGTACGAACCTGTGGCAAGATATTTGGGTCATTCCAATTTGAAGAGGTCAAGGTAATGCCGCGATGATTGAAATTATATCTCGATCGAGAATCTCCTTATTACACCTTGATGGTTATGCGTGTTGATAATTGCATAGCTACTTAAGTTTTTTATGAGTCTTTTAAATTGCACATGCCAGCACATGACAGAAAATTATATACGACTATAAATACCTGCGTGTAACAATTTTTGCTCACTAAGTGGGTAAATAGATAAAGGTATACCTACAAAGTCTTAGAAAAAATATGTTTTGACTAATAATATTAGGCTCTAAAATCGAATTAGTGAAATTAACCGTGTGCTTAATTGGATTTGTCACCGTTTCCAAAATAAGATCAGCCTCTCGAAGCTTATTAATGTTATTCATACTGGGGTTCTTGGGATGTTGAAAATTGTTTCGTGTCGACATGAGCAGTCAGCTATTCGCGTGGGTATAAAATAATAAAACACTACACACGTTCTTTTTTTGTAGCCTGCTCTGTCCCACTCCTGGGCAACATGCATCTTGCAAGAGCCCGCGCGTACCTGCAAACATTATACAAATAAAAACACCAATTACATTAAATATTTTATTACTGGGATAAATCTGGCATTCAACACACAGATTTACCAATCTAGATAAAACCAAAGCACAGATAACGCCAGTTCAAAACAAGCCGATCAATAACAGCGACATATTTATACATACAAACATAAACACGACGATTATAAACTGCAACACTATACGATAACAAACTCGCGGTAACATAACATAAGTAATAGGTTATTTTTAACCTACACGTCAACCTTGGTTACTGAGGTTAAGGATTTACCTTAACCGCTAAACATAGAGCATAGGTGACTATTTATGTGGGATTTTCCGAAGTAATGTCAGTATGTTTTTCGCGATTAAGTATATTTGGAAGAAAAAATACTTTGAGAGTTTGTTTGAAAGTCAAAAGTCAATGTTTGTTTTGTTGTTATTACCTACTTAGTGGTTTATTTAGTTTCATCATTAACGTTTTTATGAGACTGAAAAGAAAAACAACAAAGGCATTTAAGTAAGTTGCTGGCAGATGCCGATCATTTCACGCAGATAGACTAAAAAAGTTACAAAAAACAAATGTGCTCACAAAAATCCTTGATACAATCCTATGGTGTCCTTACCTAACCATTGCTTTAAGGACCAAACACTATTAAGTAGTTACAGTTTAACACTTGGTCTGACAAACGGACTGAAACCCCTATATTTTTACCAACCCTATAAAAGCACGCTAATGCATTTTAAAGCACCACTAGTCAACAAAGAGAACAAAAGCGCACAGGCCAGCTACCCCTTGGATTTCCCCTGTAGCCTAGCTGTCTCGCTATGGTAAGTAGCGGTCGGGTTCCACTTGACCCAAGGGGTACTTTTCTAACGCTTTGTCACGTTTATTTTTTCTGAGCCACCACACCTCTTGAATAATCCGAATAAAATACTAACAAAATTAAAGGGATAAGCTAAAATAATCTGAGTGAAAACGAGATGTATGGACAAGTACCTGCATACAACTTTATTTTTCGATACTTTGCTATACTGACTATTGTACTATTTTTAGGTATTTGTGGCCTACCTACCTTAAGTAGGTACTAATAACGAATTATTTGGAGTTGGACATACCTACCCAACTGTTACTATTACTACTTAGCTGCAGTGCACGCATACTTTTCAGTGAAGTGTGTACCTACCTTACGGGTTTCCCTTATAAAACCGCCGCGCCGTCGCGCCGCGGTAAGTAGCTGTCAAATTACACTTGACCCTGCCTTTGTCAAACAGCGGTTTTCCTTCGACGAACCTTGCTCGCTAGATCGAGTTACATCACTAAACGTGTTTTTGTTCAGTCTTCCTTATTTAATGTGATTCAATTCGTGTATGCGACGTAATTTAATTGTGAACTGTCATCCATTATAATAGGTTTAAACAGTTTTCCGAAAATAATTAAGTCAATCTTTAACTAGCTCCTATAAAACACAGCCCATAAGAGTAGAGCTAAAAAAACTTTTATAAAAACAAGCTTTTGAACAGAAATCTTTCACTCTGGCCTTATTTGTCTCCACATTCCTGGCAATACCAAAAAAAACAGACTACCAGAAACGCATACCAAATCAACGCCAGAAACAGATTTAATCCGTGAAAGTCACGACAACGTCTGCAATTTACGTTTTGGTTCTTGTCATCAGCCATAAACACCAACTGCAAGTGAAGGCTTTATAGGTACAGTTTACACAGTATGCACCTGAGCAGTAAACCAGAATGAAAGCCTGTCTGCCGCATTCTAGTATCGACCCGTCTGCTCCTACCCTTTTACGGTTTCAAGGGTAATAATGCGTGAAATATCAGCTATCGTTACGTACTTTCCAGTTTTTTCTTGGCTGTGGAATCTATTCGAAAAAGTGGTCAGCATCTGTCTTTCTTTCTAACCCTATTGGGTAAGGCTGGCATTCCAAGTCTTGCAAGTAAATTAGAGATGACAAGCCGTTTAGTTCGTGGTCTGGTATGAACGGAACGAGCTAAAAAGTTCTTCGTCAGGTTTTGGTAGTAATACGATAACAGAATATACTGGTTTTTTGAAGTCTTGCAGTTATGATGGTCCTTACACTCGAAGACCTTTCTATTATACGGTGTAAGTGTCATCGACGCGCATCGCAAACTGTTACCATAAATTCAGCACATGATTCTTGACAAAAATTTATATGCTAGGGCATAAAATTCTACGTCGGTTACTTAACAAAAATTCAGCTATGTTACTACACTGCTGTGAAAAAATTAAACGCTGTTGTTGGGTCTAGCTAGTGAAATCATGGTAACAGTTTGCGCGACGATATCCCTTGCACCCTGTATCATGGTCCTTCGAAGACGTTTCTGTACTTCAGGAAGTCACTTCGGACCATTTAAAATATGTGACAATGTATTTTTGTCGCGTGCCAAGTTTTTACATATTGGTTTTTACTTTCAGTCTCTTTTATCTAAAATCAAATTAACAGGCTTGTGACAGGCGACCTTGCCAAAGTAATTTGTCAGCAAATTGGATTTGAGAGTTATTTTATCGTGTTATTTGTTTTGTGTTGTCCTTTTTGCGTGGCGTTATTGCTACATGGTTACAAGATCTGTTGAATTGCAGGCTTTTTGTTTATTTTATGAAATCGGGTTTTCCCTTGTTGTAAAAAAATTGAAACCCCAAACACAGCCAAAACAATACATCACCAAATCACCAAAAGAATTGAGATGTCTATCGTTTTTGTCTGAATTTGAACTCGACAGATTCCCTCACTTATGGCAGTGCAGAGATTGACGAAGTGGTTTCGAAGAAAAATATTTGTTTGTCACTGATGTAAGTCGTGCAATATTTCAATTAAAAACTCGTTCTTTATCATTCCATTTATCGTGCAATAAATCAGAATTCAAGGCAATCTGTTCAAACATCGAAGTTTGCTCCGATCGAGCGAGCCGGTTATAATTATGGCGCACCACGCACTGTCAATGACAGGCGAACTAAAGATTTAACTGGTTTCATGATGTAATTGGTATGAAATATTTTAAATTCGGCTGAACTTCCATTTTGGTCCTTTGAGCCAAAGTCACTATATCTTCTCTAACGTAATTAAATATTCATTTATCAATTGGTCCCTTAATGATCCCAATAAATGCAAATATAAAAAATTGCTCTTTACTTGCACTTCTCACTTTACGCCACGAATGTTGCGAGCAATAAATCACTAAAACACTCTAGTTTTAACATTTTTAATGGCGCTCGTCTGTCGGTCAAACATTTTAACTTTACAACGGGAAACGTTTAGGCAATTTCCTTATAAGCTTTTTGTACTATTTCCAAATATCCTGTTTCGTGGGCTTCCTCATGGTTATTATCGTGAAGAGTGGTGGGCGTTGGTAACTCAATTCGGCTCAACTGAGGATGGGATATATTTCCATAATTTTATCTTACTGCAGTCTAACGACTAATACATATACCTATTAGTAATACGTATTTTACTGTGTAGTGGATGTAACAAATTTTGTAGCCGTATCTGTATATACAGGGTGTTAGGGTAAACTATCTATAAACATCGGTATATTCTTATTTGTTTCTTGGTTGGACTAATTGTTTCCTTTTCGGGCCTATGAATCGAGGAATGTAGAGAAAAAGCATTGAGTATTTTATTTAGTAAATTAATGGAAATGCTTGTCAAAAAAACAACGTTCATGATAAACATCTTATATTTGTACAAACATTCCATGAAACTGACTATATTTTTTCCTCCAATGTTATATTAAAATCCTGATAAACATTGTGATAAGCCTATATTAACATATGGTGGGTGCCAGAATTATTTAGCCTTTACCACGACCTTGCCATGTGCCATGAAAAATATGCGGCAAAGTTGGCAATACTGCCAAAAAACTAATGTAACTTGAATGTCATTGTCAAGGACTTCCAGGAATCACATATTTTACAGTTAATCCTATTTTTTTTTTCATACAAAACCTGATTAAATATGTAGCATATTTTCTCCGAAAAATATTGAGAATTCATGGGCTGAGTTAGCGGACGGACCCAAAGACCATGTACAGCATGTACTGCCATGAATTTAGGATGCATTTGCAAAAATTCAGCCATCGTGCAGATAGACATACTTCCAACTACATATTTCCAATTTTACTGACATTGATTTCCGTCTGTGTCAGTAAAACTTATGAAGAGTGAGACGACGCTGTCTGTAAAGTCGAAATCAATCTCGATTATTCCTGCCTTTTAATGAACCACTTTTTATGTTGATTGCTTTTTTAATAACCTCGGCCGTTAATCCAATTAACGCTTTGTCTTTACGTCTTTTCTTTAGTCACTTCCCTACTATGGCTTACTTTATTATACTGTGATAATGGGTTTCCTGTCGACTAAGTGAATATTGTGAGCACGATTGACATAATGAGTATTTACTTGTAATTAATGTAATACATTTATACTTAGCGTTTGCATACTGTTCAGTGTTTTAATATATTATGAATAATTCCAATAACATTTGCAATATTCTATTAACAAGTAGGTACCTTTCAATTTCTATGACTACATTTACCGGTTGTCCTTATCAGCTGTGACATCCACAAATTAAAATCTAAAGACCTTGAAATAATAACAAACGGAAGCGACGTAATAAATAATCGAACGGCAATTGCAGAAACACAATCTCCCAATTAGTTACCGTTGCGCAACCGGGGAGTTGTGGTGCGCAGGCGCGGACGGTTGCGCGGGAGTCCGTACGATACGGCGGTCTTACGTCATTGATGATCTAGCAATCTGGATGGTGTGACGAAATGATGACTTACTCATTGAGGTTTTTTTGCTGACGGATTGTGAAAGGAAAACTTTAAAGTAGCTGACGGCCCGTATCCGGGACTGCTGTGGTTGAGGGAACTGAGTTTGAACATGACATTCAATTGGAGCCGGACCTTGTGCGAATTTAAATTTGTAGAACAACATTCAATGGGGCCACCAGATGTCCTTATTACGAACAGATTTTATCAGACCTTTGCTAACTTTTACTGCATATTGTCGTTCGAATTTCTTAACCATAAATAGGAATGCGTCAATGCTTCACTCACGTTGTCTGCCAGGAAAATCCAGATCCTACAAATAAATATGATCCTATAAATCCTGAAACGCAAATTGATATTCCCCTATCTATATTATGTTTTGCAAATAAACACCAAGTTCAAAAAGCAAGTCGCGCCACAAAAGTCAAGGTCTCGCTCCTAATAGAAATGGCGGTGTCTAGATCTGCATTATGCATTCATCTCAAGGCCGCGCCATTCGTTCCGTTAGGCTCAATTTACATTGTCGCAGAACGGAATGGCAGCGATTTTTTTTCGTACAAAGCGTAAGGAACTTTATGTCAATAATGTAACGCATAAACTAAATGACTAGCCAAATAACAGCCACTTTATTCTGCAAAAATCTCACTGTGGAAATTCAGGTGGATGAAGCTTTAAGTGAACTGTCAGCTCATCTGACGCCAGGGATTGCCAGCTGACTTCAAACTCACTTCACCTAAGTTTTCACGGTGATATTTTTACAGAATCGCACTGCTGGTCACGCGACTTCTGGAGAATTCTCGCGCATTCTCGGGAATTCCCGAAGTAAGTAGCTCGTAAGTATCTAGTTTTTACGTTTGACATAAGTTAATTTTGCTATGTTTAATATCGTTTCAGAAACTCAGTCCACTCCGTTCCGCGGCAATGTAAATGGAGCCTTATTACTACCGCGTTTTTTTGGTTTGTAAACGTCGCTGGCGCAATGCATTCTTGGCTGTTTTTTTGGGAGGAAAAAGTTCTTATCTCGTATTTGGGCCATTTCGAAATGACGATTCTTGGCTTTGAATTGAGAAGCGCGAAGTTTCGGACTGACGCGAAACATTTTTTCGAAGGATTCCTATGAATGCTCTAGGAAAAACCAGATTTTAGCTATTTTAAGAGATTTAGTTTGAGCGATTTAATTGTCCGTCTTTCCATCTGCGTGTCTGATCATCGAATGTGAAGACAAATAACTGCATGCTTGTTTTTGGTTTAATTATTCACGAACCGCTTACGATATTGATTCTTCTTTTACATCGCAAAATAAAAATAAACGTATTCACAGAACAAGATCGTATCTTTTGTTAGCTTCAAATTATGTTTAATTACAGAGCTGCAAGTTCCTCTAATTTCATAATTACGAGACGCCCGTTCTCTTCATCTCAGTTAATTAGCATTACTTCATCCAAAACATTGCTTTACTTTGACATTAACACGCTCTCAATCTTTGCTAATGAACTGATCATATTTCAACTTTACTTCTATGTTTACTTCTTTATTCTTGGGGTAAGAAATCTTCAAGTACTTAATTTGATTTTATGTCTTGTAGTAAACATTGTACATAGAACGTGTAGCATCTACACCTCTCTGTACTCCTGAGAACCTTTTTGCTAACACTGGAAAATCTACAAGCTTTAATATAGCAACCAGTATATTCCCTGAACGACCAATTTTCGCTCTTCATTAACCTGGCAAAGTAAAAGAAACGTCCGGCAATAGAATTTTTTTTAAATCTCATGTAGTCTGACTGTTCAAAACCCATTTTGGATCACTGGTTTCCAAAACCACTCTCGGCGCACCCGATCCCTCTTGTACCTACTAACCATAAACTTCATAACAATTTACATTGTAAAGGGCTTACAAAACCCATTCCCATCATATTCCATGAACATTGCAGTAATAAATACACTTGGCATTGTGCAACTGCATTCTGACAGGCGATGCATTGTTGAACAAAAAATTGGGCTCGCCATGCGGCCGTTGACCCCGCATTGTACCGAGATGAAGCCTTAAACAATACTGTACTGTTACTGAATAATTTTACTTTTACTCGGTTGAAAGGTTTGGAAGCTTTGAATGTACACAAGTGAGTATATTGTTGTGTCAGTGAATAGTGAGGCAACTGTCATTTGTATGTCAAAAGAACCAATTTGTGAAGCTTACGTGCAGGAGCGTTGTTAGCTTTACATTTGAAACCTTTAGGACCAAATGTTGTAACTAAAATCTACTAAAGTGAAAAGAGAGTATAATGTATTGGTACTTAAAGAAACTTAACCGTTTGCAAGTCAGACAGACTATTACGCAGCTGTCCTTTTTGATAGCCTAGATGGAAGAAGCACAACCAGCGTTGCTAATGCCTATTTTCCAATCATTTGTGAAATTCCCCGAATTTGTGGAGAGCAAAATCCTGGTTCCCCACAAAATCCCCTCAAAATCTAACTTATTATTATAAACGCGAAAGTTTGTGAGTATGGATAGATTGATGGATGGATGGATGTTTGTTACTCTTTCACGTAAAAACTACTGAATGGATTTGGATGAAATTTGGCAAACAGTTTATAACCTGGATTAACACATAGGATAGTTTTTATGATATTCCCACGGGATCGAAACATACGCGGGTGAAACCGCGGGGCGCAGCTAGTTATTTTATAAATTAAACTATTCTATACAAAAAATCGACAATATTTACTACTTAATTGTAAAGAATATAAACCTTAAAATAGGATAAAATAAAAATTATTTGTCATGCAGCTACATTATAGCAGGGGTTTCGCCCGAGAATTATTAAAAATTTTGTAATGTTGCCATAAAAAGTATAAAAGACTGGAATTTACTGGATGACTGATCCATATCCGAGTATGAAGGTAGTAAAATGATGTTTGTAATGTAATATTGGTTTGATTTAGTAAAATCCCCACATAATCCCCGTATGGGTCCTCTCCCCACAAAATCCCCAATCGTTTTGAGATTCCCCCCAGTTTGGGGTAATCCCCATAAATTGGCAACGCTGACTACAACCTGCAACATTGTACAGCAGTACAAGAACGAATCGATCACATCTAAGCCTTTACTTACCATAATCACACGCGATCCATCAAAGCCCCCTTTACCACAGACCCGCTGCATCACTCCCTGCTTATCAATTTCCATTTAATATTCCCGCCATGTATTGAGTAAGCTGCATTACGATCGCAACTTCATCTCGTCGGTGACTAGGCGACTTTCTCGTGACTCATCAGCGACCTGACCCCGCAACTTTATTGTGGGTAGTTTGATGTTGTAACACTGGGTTTGTTAGGAGTTCAAGTTGCTTGTCTATTACGATGATCTAATCGGACAAGTCATCTAGCTTTCAGTGTTCAAAGCTTCGTTATAGTTCAAGTCTCTATGTCAGAGAAATCTATTAAGCAAGTTCCGATAAAAATAAACTTATATCTACCTATTCATTCGTTACTTTCCTTACAAAATGGGACCCTCTACTATCACGGTAATCAAAACCTCGACGGTAAGAACAGAAAACAAACGCTGCACCCTCGTGCTATTTGAACCGTTGCTACATCGCAAGGTATTAAGATTGTCGACACACCCCTCAATAAAGAATAACTACAGGGTGTGTCCCTTCTTGTTATTGCGTTGTATCGAATGGAGCAATTTGGAATTGTAACATTTGTAGCGAATGTGAGCATAAAACAATTCCAAGGAATGGTCCTCATTAATACAATGTGACCATTGGATGTTAGTAATACTTTAAGTAAATATCATTGTAAGTGTTTACTTATCCAAAATTCCATAAGCACAAGCCAAGTCTGTTACAATACAGTTTCAACATAATCTAGTATTATCGCATAGCACCTTGCGTGACCCACCACACATTTGCACCTCTGTAACTGTGATACGAATTGCAATTCTGTCATTTCTAAACAATCCAAACAGTGAAACCTATTTAACACCAACAACAATGAACTGAGGGACAAAACAGAGGCTGGTGTTGCATTATATGCATTAAATAGCGACTTTCTAAAGATTGCAGCGAAAGATAAACATATTTGCACGCGAGCTGATGTCAACGCAGAGAAAGTACATATGACACCGATTGCTCCTTGCGGGTCGCGGGTAGTAACGCCATATGTCCTGGGTTCGCTGGGACAAAATGTATTAGACTTTACAATTTTGCAGTTAGATAATGTTCTTGAAGTATCAAGTATATTGGACGATTCGGGCCTGCTATTGTTGGAACTTGAGAACATACTTATTTTGGAAGCTTTCCTCTGTCCCACGTCGGCGTCGCTCCTGCGGCCCAGATTTGAGATAAATATAATCATGTGTCATTTAAGTGTTTGGCATATATAAAGGTAAGGCCATCTGGCATTTAAGCTGTCAATAAACTAGTGCAACTGTGTAAAAACTTTTTGGTGACAGTTTTATTCTTGCGTCAATTTTGTTTCCAGACCACAATCCTGCAAAAATACAGAGAGATATTGATACTTATCTCTTTACATTTTTGCAGGATTGTCCGGTTTTCGTCTTCTTGAACATGGGTAGTGTCACCGCGGCCTGTGTACCCTTCAGATAAGGCCTGTTACAGTGTGCTTTAGGCTGATAAGAGTTCTTGTGAAACAAGACAGAATGTGAAATTGCAGTAACACTTAAGATTGATTCGAAAGCAAGCAAGATTAGGCAGTTGCTTTCGCGTTGTTGGAGGAACATTAGTTATGCCCTCAGAATTAAAGAGAATAGTGTAAACAGAAGGACAGTTGCACTAGAATCACAGATCATTTTTAACAGACTTCTTCAAAAAGGAGGAGGTTCTCAATTCGTCTGCATGTTTTTTTTTTTGTATGTTTGTTACTCGATTTCTCCGCCAATATGAACCGATTTTGATGATTCTTTTTTTGTATGGTAGGGCATGCTTCAGAGGTGGTCCCATATAAATTTTATTAACTTTGCTTGTGTAGTTTTTGAGTTAGCTTCAATATTACGTATTTTTCCCACTTAGTTTATCTAGACGATGTTTTCATTTACTCCTTCACTGTTATTTACATCAGCTAGTGGTATTAGAAGTGAAAAATAAAACTTTTTACAAAAAAAAAACCGACTTCCAAAAAAAATACAAAAAAAGTGAATAATAACTTTAATTTCGGAAGCCGGTGGCATTAAACGAAAATTAAAAAGCAAAGACACCGACTTCCGAAATTAAAGTTATTTTTCAGTTTTGAGTGTTTTTTTTGTGTGCTACCATATTCGGTTGGACGAGAACATGACCAGGTATGCAGAATTGAGCAGAAAGCAGAAGCAGAATGTAAGACTTAATTAGAATGAATTTATGAGGATAAGAATAGAATTGCTTTATAACACAAGCGGCTTACAACCATTAATCTTTCTCCAATTCCGATTTAATTAAACCGTCACTAAAAACGAGTCACAATTACCAATTTTCACACTTCTTTACTGAGAACAATACGGAACGCTCAGTGCACATGAATGTGGAAACTAGAAAGCTAACATCTGCTAATACCATTAGATAGCTAGCGTGCAGTATGTAACTGTTAAATCGTTTCTTAATTTCTAGCTGTGGGAACGTGTTAAGTTTCCGTCAAATTCATTAACCTATTAACTTCAACCAAGCCTGATAAAAATGCAGTAAATGGTGTAAAAGAATGTGTGTTCCTACCCGTGTGTGAATGTTTTCGTCGACACTTGCAAGCGTTTAGTGGTCAATACATAGGACACCATGTTGGTCTCAGCAGAAGCCTAAGTTCTTGGTGTGTTGGCCCGGTTAGTGAGTAGTTGGACAGGATCTTGAATAGAATAAAAATTATTACAAAAACAAAAATACCCGCCCGCAAAAACGCATGTTTTATTTCAAGCTTTTTAGTTTTATTAATTTATATATTTGGAATTAACTCATTACTAGCTTTTAATTGCAGTAACTGCAGTATATACCAATATGGTAATTTATTAAAAAAAACCTTCTCTCCCTTTTCTTTTTGTTTGCAGATGAAATATATAAAAAAATTATAGCCTATGTCACCCCCACAATTAAGACGAACCTAACGACACCTCGTATGTTAAAATCCATCAAGCCGTTTAGGCTACAGAGCGTGCCAAAGAAATATACATACACACATACAAACATACATACATACATACTCTCGAAAAACATTACCCTCCTTCAGGGGCAGTCGGGTAAAAAGAAAGGTTGTTGATGTAGTAATGATACCGAATGTGTTTTTTTAGAATGCAGCTATATTTTACTCTTCTTCCCTTATTGTGTATTGTCACTGTGAAAATAGATAATCGCTTAACTTCAGCCTGCCTCTACAGGCTCATCTTTCCAATTCTACCTCACTTTTTAAGTATACACTCAATCAACGTCTATTTTCATTAATCTGACGTAACACAAAAATGGTAACAAACGCAAGTGGTCTATAAATACCTGTAGGTATTTTACACAAAAGAACAATGACTGCGTACAATTTTGACACGACCGCGAACGAAATAGAGAGTTGTTTACGTCTGCACGTTGTGGACAAAAAATATTCGGACGGTAGGACCAGAAATTGTACTGGTCGGTACAGAAGGACCACTCGAAAAAGTGAGTTAAATAGCTCTCTTCCACTTCTATAGATAATCTCAGACTACCTGTAGCTTAAAAAAGTAAAGTAAATCAGTAGCGTCAGTTTTTTTTAAATAAATAATAGTCGAACTGTGTGCCAGGCTCTTGTCGCAAAATCTATAAATTACTTAAATACCTTTTTTCGTGTCTGTCTGTGTGACTGCATTGTTCTTCTAAACTATGCAACGGATTTTAATTATACTACTTATCTTTGCCTTACTTCTTTCTTATATTATGTTAACCACACGAAGCAGGAGTGGGTCGCTAGTCTACTAACAAGTGGAGGTTCTGTGTTTCTTTACTTCGTGGCGGTATTAATTGCTTTGTTAGTTGTTGGGTTATGTTGCGCAACTTTGAAGGGATATTTTGTTTCATGACTTACCGACATTTTTTACCAGTAATCTAGTTTATTGGCGAGTATACGATTTTATACTAGTAATACCGTAACCCAATCGTTGAGCTGGTAACTCGTGATTTTCCTGACCAACTTTTAATTATGCTCGCTTTTTTTTTTTACTGAGTCACGTTTTTTGAGCGGTCATAACAAAACATGATGCATAACAACAATAACAAATACTGTATTGGTTTTCCTTATAACAAATGAATGACCGTTTTTGCTAACACTAGATGGCACCTAAATTAATGCCTGAATAAAAGCGCGGTGTTGGATTTTCAAGTTTTGGCGCTGAGCAGAGGGTTGAAAATCCAACAGCTCGTGTGGTAGAAGTCCCAATATTCCTTAGTGGCGCAACAGTTGCTCAACTGATCCGTCTCGCACGAGTTCTTAACATATTCCGCGATCTTGAGTGGTTCACAATAAACTTGAATAAACTGTGAATAACGCTGTTAGTCTCGCTCTAATAAACATTTCATTGTATTGTTGAATTTATTCACTCGTTCTTAAGTTTCCGCAAATGCAAATAGAGACTTTTTGTTGTTATTGTAAATAAGCCGAGGTTTTGTTTTAATTAGGCCCCAATAAATTCTGTGTAATTTAGAAGAAAATCATTTTCTATTCGCGTGTTTTTGTGCTTTGATGTTTACCTACCAGTTGTTTAACAGTGTTTATTATTAGAATGTTCGTGTTCCCTAATTGTTATAATAGTATAGCATTTAACAGTGAATTAAACGGAAAAATAACAGATAGAGAGAGACAGAGAGACAGATTATTTCCGAAATTACAACATAATGTAGACTTCAAAGTTTTTTACCGTACCTAATTATGAAATGCCTCCCAGTATATCCTCGCCATTGTCCATAGACTACATAACGCACAAACTGAAAAAATGGTTCCGAAAGTAAAGAAAAAAAGAAAAATACGACACGCACAGGAAATAAAATACAAACAATAAACATGAAAAAAAAAAACAAAATCATGAAATAAAAAAAAAAGACGTGCGAGGCCAATAAGGCTAAGTACGTATTTTCGTGAACATTACCAGTTTCGACCGCACCGCTGACCTGCCCCTGCACTATAACTACTTCCGCGCTAAACGCATTAGTGGACGGTCTTCACTCCTCGCTTCCATCTTCACAAATAGAAAGCGACACGTCCCATCAATCATTGCAAACGGTTGAAACAGAAACTGATGTGCTGACAGCAGCAGTGCTACGTCATAAGCCAGGTACTACCTTATGCTTATGGTAGTGACAGGTCTAAGTACTTACATTTTTGGCTTTGACGGGAGTTGTTAATGATTCGGTCGTTTGAAAGTGGAACGATAGTTGGGTTGTTTAAAAGAGTGCGAGTGTGTAAACAGCCTATTCTTAGTCTCTATAGGATGAAACGAATGGCTACTTTTTACTTTGCTTTTTTCTCGTGAGTCATCTGTAGAATTCCAAATAACTTATGCATATTAGCCCTACCTCAATACCTCCAATGAACTACGATGTTCATAATCCATCAACCATAATCAATTTCACATCAATCACTAGTTAGGTACATGTACTAAACATAGAAAACTCCATCGCATTTTGCATCGCATATATCAAGTGCAATCGCGTCTAATCACTATCTGAAGGTTGTCTAACGGCTCGTGTACCGCTAAGGCAATTTCCCGGGATAGTGCAAATGATTGTAGTAACAGCAAGACGGCTATGTGTGGTTGCCGTGGATACTGACCGCTTGATTCACAATCACAGGCAGGGCTGACACCTGTACGGTTTTTGACAAAATCCTTTCACACACCCAAGAAACCAAGAGAGAGCAGAGTGTATCGAAAAATGTGTATGAGAACAGGCTTGCTAGGAAAAAGAAATATAAAACTGAAAACAAAGAAAAAAAATGAAAAGAGAGAAATATGAAATGTTTTTCCATGTATCGTGGCATCAATGTTAATAAATCCTTGAATGATAATATACATTTTGTCGCTACTCGGCTAAAAGTCGCCACATAAATCATAATAAGTTAGTGGAGTGACGTAAATCCTCGAGATATTTTTTGTTTGCTTTCCATAAAACTGACATCTAAATCCGGGATCTTAACATCCCTGAGGACGGAGGAAACTTTGTAACTACATGATTGGCAGTTAGAAACATGACAATGTGGATCTGGTTTTTATGTTAACCTTTTTCTTCTACTGATTAGCATCTTAGATAAACTAGGCAAGTAGACATAATGCGGCTGGGTGCATACTATATAATCATTACCGGGAACCGTTGATGATTCGCTAGAGAGACTGAGAGACCGCTAGGAAGTAGGAACACTCCTGTTCAAATTCAAATAAATTTCATCATCATCATATCAGCCTGCGGAATCACCCACTGCAGGCCACTGCTGGGTATAGGCGTCCTTTCCTTTCTACCAAAGTTCTCGTGTAAATATTTTTCTATTTAAGGTAGGTACGCATATTGCATTCATCATTGAATTTGTACTGTGCAATGTTCCACAGTGTTGTAGTAAATGATCAGAGATGCATGCAGACCGCAAGATAGTTTCGGGCAAATGTGTGGTGGCAAATGTTGCAATGTGAAAACTGTCCACTTAATTCACTGCCGCGATAGAAATGCAAGTAATGCAACGCATGATTAGTGTGGTAAGAAAAAATAATACCCGCTTATTACCGGCAAATCATTGCTTTTCTACGTTCAGAACATTCTTAGCATGGAACATAACGAATTCCGTAAAAATATTCGCAAGTAAAGCAAATACTATACATAGACACGTATACACAATACATCTCGGTTTCTGAAGAAGTATAATATATTCCTTTGTTCTCAAAATACTATAATTGCTATACATGCAAAGTAAAGTAAAGTGTATTTGCACAAGTGAAAAATTTGGCTCAATCGGAAACACAAACAACCAAGTCGTACAAAACAAGTACCAACTAAAGATACTATAGAAGCTTTTCCAGCCTCTGACTCAACTCATTATAAAATCGACTGTACCAAAAGGTGAACTGAATCTAAATAATGGGAACATCCTATAATTTTAGAGCACAATGTTTCTTCATACCTAAGATATTATACATAACAAAGCAAAGACTAAAGGCATACTAAGAATTCAAATTATATCAGGGCAACCTATAATTACTGCAGAGAACAATCACAATTTCAGTGAAATCTATTCTTCATCCATCACTCGATTCGGATGTATCAAAGCAGATCCTAGTGCTAATTCACCAATGGATACTGTTTTCATTGGACCATTCGGTCAGCTAGTTCAAGTTATTGAGGTAGAATAATATAGCAATAGTGCAGAAATTGTAATAAGTTCGCTTGCCTTTCCCCTACGTGCGCCACCGTAACCCAATTCTCTCATATACTTACGACATGGACGAAAATAAGACGCTAATTTTATTCTGAATTCTGTCGCGTTTTCTCACCTTTCGATATGATCTTCACGTACTTTTGGTGTTATGGGGTCGAGAACATAGGTTATCAATATATTTTCTTCGATCGAGAAAAGATGTTCGGAATTCTTTCTGAAATATATTTCACTACCAACTAATGTCTAAATTGTTTTCATATCGCATTTAGTTTATCTTTACTAGCCTCGTGTTCATCTTCAAGCACAATAAACGTTCATTTGATTATTTTCTTAACAATTTTTCTTTATTTTTTATTACATATTAGTCTTATATCATTCAGCACCACATCAATCTGTATCGCCTAATGTAAACTTACGGTAATGCACTCAGTGATTACATAAGCAAACAATCGCCAAAAATAATCGTGATCGATCGGATCAGCCACTTAATCGGATGGCCAGAGCTTTCGACTCTATGCTCCGATGTTATCGATAAAACACGAATTTGCACTTACGACTGATGGAAAATGTTCCGATTAGGCTGAATAACGGACTAGAAATGTATTCCTGGACGAAAAGACCATAATGTTATTGGTGAAATACGTGACTTTTAAACGCAGCTTTTTCAAGTTGCCCATTGCAATGATGCACAGAGGTCCAAATACAAGTTTCGTTCATAGTTATGCTGTTCTTCTTACTCCATTCATTTAGCTACCAGCAACCTACTATAATGGTCTGCCTCAGACACCCCAGAAAATTCCTGGACTGCCCAATTAGCACCTTATTTGTCGTCATAAGCATATCTGGTCTAGTATTCCATAATTTTATACTTCCCTTGACCTGATATATCTATTCTTCAACCCCTCCTATAGCACCCCCCCCTCCAATAACCCCCACCCATAGAGGTATAAATAATACACCTAACCCCTATTCGCACAGTAATCAGAGAGCGTTCAGTCATCTAATATTCAGCGGAGAGAACTGCCTCGCGTCGACGCCACTGAATCGCGTTACCTATCGCCACAGCAAAATGACTGCGAGTTTGTTTGCGTGCTGTGGAGTGTGGACGGATATTTTGAGTGTGCGATGAAGATGGATCGTAGAGAAAGAAAAAAAGAAAGAACAATTGTTTATTTTGCACAAACAAAAGACACACTCGACAAAAAATACATAAAATACACACATACAAAAGTAGCCAAAGCCTCGTGTTCAACCAAATGTTGTTCATTGGTTGAATTGTTGTACTGAGAACTTGAGAAGTCAATGAATGGAGTTCAAAAGAGGAAAACAGATTTAAACAGAGCGACGATCTACGCTTTTTGGGAACCAAACTGTCTGCTGTCCTAAACGACTAAAAGGAATAATCTTAACAGTGCGAGAAAAGATTCGAAGCTAATTAGCACTCTCAGTCTCAACAACCGAAATTACATACACATTATACACAGTGAAGCCTTTAGAAAAACAGTGATAATTGTACCCAGATCTTGCTGATAATTCTGATCATAACCAAAAAAGGATAAAATATGTCTATAACCAAGTTTTCCTCCTTCTAATAAACTGTGATACCATAAATTAGACAAAAAAAAAAAACAGTCACCAAAAATGATCTCGTTGAAAGTCAAGACTCGAGAGATATCGAACTATCGACGGACATTATTTGTGGCAGACTATGTAAACGACCTTATTTGTGCGATTCAACCGTTATTTGACATTCATACATATGTAATGTCACCCACATTATGTCCTTATTCAATGTTTGTTTTTTTAAGATTCACAATTGATTGTGATTCTAGAGTTTTATACTCTTGGGTCGCAACTGGAGATTTTCTTAATGGAATTTGATAAGTAGATAAAACATTGAAGCAGATAATATTATAGACCTTGATTGTAACATTGCATTGTTAGGAAAAAAAGTCGCCAGCTTTGCGTTTTGCGTGATTTAAAAGCTAAAGGTCGTAAAAGTAGACATATATATTGCTATATTTTCCTGAGTCTGACAATTATTTTGTTAGATTTTGCTGACTCAAAAATTGAGGACGACTGATTCATAAACTGAGGTCGATTTTTGAATCACATTATCTTGATTTTATTTCTCGATGTTCTTATTTGCATTTTAATGAAGCTAGACTAGACTAAACAAAGACCTGTTATTTTTTGTTCTACTAGCCTTCATTAATGCAGTTATAATTAAGAGGAATTACCAACGCAAATATGTGAAGATGGAGTGTTTACTGAGTAAATAATTAATTAATTACTAAAGTTTTTGATAATTATTTAAATTAAAATATTTTAAATTGTTTACAGTTTCTCTCGTTCAAGGGTATTAAAGAATAAACTCGTTTTTTTTTTTCGAATGATAATTATGTATTAGCTGGAATAGGAAAGCGGAAGAATTTTAAACTCAAACTCAAACTCAAACTCAAAGCATTTATTTCAAATAAACCAATTACAGGTACTTTTGAATTGTCAAGGGGTCGGTCAGTCAAAAAAAATGAAGCTAGTTGCCCATTCCAAAGCGTAGTAGGTTCCTATGGAGAAGAACGGGCAAGAAACTCCACGGACACTCTTTTAAATCAAAATTTTGTTACAATATATTGGTTACATCATTCAATTGAAATTAAACATGTGAGAACAATGTAAAAAAGAAAAAAAAAAGAGACGTGCACGTTAAAAGCGTCCGTAAAGATAAAAAACAATTCAAAAATTAAAATAAATTAAAAATAAGCCGTGGCAGCTTAGAGATGACCAGTCCCTACTGGCGGCGCCCGTTCACGAACATGACGCATGGATCAGCACCATTCAGCTCAACCATTTTGAAGGGAACTTAATGATCCAACACACACGCCACCACCAGCGAGACATTTGAGTGAGCATGACATACTCTCTGCCGCCAGGGCACATTCAAGTCAATGAACGACGTACCTAGTAAATGGTAGCTTTAAGGTAGGTAAGTACATAGTGCTCACATATGTGCTATGAAATTATACAATACTAGGAGATTGAATTTATACAATGTCAAGATAGTCTTTACAATATTCAGCAGCTCCAACAATATTTTCGAATGCCAATCAATTAGTTTATGCGTCCTTGTGGAGCTGGAGCAGCGCTAAGCCAAGCATTTTTGTCAGCGATGTAATCCCCCAATTTATAATATGCTTGGCGGCATAGTGTGCGTTTTACCCAAGATTTAAATTTCGTTTCATTCAGTTGAAGTATGTGGGGAGGTATTTTATTGTAACATTTTAAACAGTACCCCATGAAGGATGAGTCTACTTTAGCCAGTCTGAAACCCGGTTGAACTAATTGGTCCCTATTTCTAGTCCTATAAGTGTGTCTTTCACCTCTTTTACTGAAAAGACTTAGATTTTTCCTTACGTACATGATGTTTTCATAGATATATTGACAAGGTACCGTCATGATGTTAATATCTTTAAACAGTTCTCTTAGAGAATCGCGCCTGCGGAGCCCATATATTGCTCTGATGGCTCTTTTCTGCAGAATAAATATAGACTCGATATCTGCAGCCCGTCCCCACAATAAAATACCGTAAGACATGATACTATGAAAGTAGCTGAAATAAACTAGCCTCGCGGTATCTACATTAGTAAACTGACGGATTTTTCTCACAGCATATGCTGCTGAACTTAGCCGTCCTGCAAGAGATGTTAAATGAGGACCCCATTGCAGCCTTGAGTCGAGGGTGATCCCCAAGAAAACAGTTTTATCGACGAATTCTAATTTCTCCTTATCCAATACTATGTCACAATCACTACTTTTAACATTCGGTAAAGCAAATCTTATGCATTTAGTTTTTTTCCCATTTAATACTAAATTATTAGCAGTGAACCAACTATGTACCTGCAGTAAGGCGTTATTTACGTCGTCCAAATTTGATGCACGTCTATTTATCTTAAAAATTAATGAAGTATCGTCAGCAAATAACACCATTTGTGGTTGGTTTTTTAATAAATGGGGTAGATCATTAATATATACTAGAAAGAGGAAAGGACCCAATATCGAGCCTTGTGGAACACCCATTTTTACTTTTAAACCGATTGAATGGACATCATTTATTTGAACTTGCTGTTGTCTATCGTCTAAATAAGATTTTACTAAACTGAGCGCAAGTTTACCTAGTCCGTAATGCGCAAGTTTCAAAAGTAAGGTTTCGTGATTTACGCAATCAAATGCCTTGGAGAGGTCACAAAAGATTCCTATGGCATCTTGCGCCTCCTCCCACGCTGTAAATATGTGTTTTAATAAGGTGACACCGGCGTCAGTCGTACAACGTCCTTTGGTGAAACCATATTGCTGATCGTGTAAGATCTGGTTGGTATTAAAATGATTAAGCATCTGATTTAGCATTACCTTTTCGAACACCTTGCTGAATACCGGCAACACGGATACTGGTCTATAATTGTTGGTGTCTTTACTGTTCCCAGATTTAAAAAGAGGTACAACTTTACTATATTTCATTAAATCTGGGAAGACTCCTTGATCCACACACAAGTTAAATATTAAAGCTAAATATGGTGCTATAGTCTCTTTAAACTATGCAAGGGGGACTATGCTGGATATCATTTATGAATCTTCTGAAATTCTCTCCTCCACCCTTCCAATACAATTCCACAATCATTTCCGTACAATCACATAAATCACATATGTAATTACAATTAGTTCTAAAATAACAGTTACACTCTGCACAACAATTACAGCGTGACAAACACGCGAAGTTTATCACGCTATATGTAATTATGTGCAATTGTCTGTAATCTTCTGCAGTGCCGCCAGAGCTGTGATAGCAATGTTTGACAATTATTTTTGGACATAGATAACGGAGGATGTTTTGTTATGGATATTATTTGCGCATTCTAAAATGTTTGGTTATTTATTTTAGAGGCCAAGAGTATTATTTCTTCTTTTCAAGGTTGCTATGATGAGTTTTTCTTTATTAAGGATTGATTTCTTAGAGTGATATCCGACGTATGTTTCTCCTACATAATATAGACGCAACTGCAGATTTTTCTGTGATCTCATTGCATTTGCTTTGATGTATCAGACTAAGCTGAATACAAGTCCCTACGAAGTCTACGAACAAAAGCCGATAGTTTAGTTTAGATGCGTAATTTAGCTCTGAGATTTTTAAGATCAGTACCTACTTAATTTAGCTTTTAAATTCGTAATTTCTAATGAAATGTGTTGTTTATTGCAGAAAGAATCTCGCACAGACGTCCAGTTCCACTTGGCAGCACTGCGAGGAGACTGCGACAGACTACGTCAGCTGCTCGACACAGGGAAGGTTCACATCGACTCAAGGGACAGGGTAAGAAAGTAGTCCTACTAGTAACATAACATCACGCCTGTGTTCCCCGAAGGGTTAGGCAGCGGTGTACCTATATTACACCAACATTTCGCCAATTATGTTTAAGTTCCATGTAATAGGGGGCGAGCCTATTGCTATCAACCCGGCACAAAACCAAACGCCGGGTTGCTACTGAGAAAATCCTACTAATAAAACGTGTTTTTTAATCGAATAAAAACTTTTTACAAAAAAAAACGACTTCGATAAAAAAACACTCAAAACTGAAAAATAACTTTAATTTCGGAAGTCGGTGTCTTTGCTTTTCAATTTTCTTTTTTTGCCACCGACTTCCGAAATTATATGGGACCACCTCGGAAGCATGCCCTACCATACAAAAAAAAATCATCAAAATCGATTCATAATTGGCGGAGAAATCGAGTAACAAACATACAAAAAAAAAAAAAACATACAGACGAATTGAGAACCTCCTCCTTTTTGAAGAAGTCGATTAAAAATAGGGCACATTGTTACATACATAAAGCATTGTCAAAGTATCGCGTAGTCGTAGCCTAGGAATTCCCTTCATGGAATAACATTTTGTATTAGCACTTCCCTGGAGAACTAACTGATATACTTAGGTTACAGGTGGTGAAAGTGTTTTCACCATGTTAGTGTAACATTTATAACTTCTTAACGCAAGCGTTTTATTATGGGTAGGCAATAAATATGAATTTCTGACTGACGCGGCCAAGCTTTGAAAGCTTTGAAGAACAGAGCCATGTCATGTCGATATGCCAATGACTTCTCAATAATTCAAGCGTTGATATTATATCAAATCAATTTTGAACACACGTTCAAAATATTAGGTATTCAATGTGCCAAATGGTCAAATCGTCACCGTCGTCACGGCTGACACTTGACTGGACATAAATCTAAGATATCGATGTCATTATAGGACATATCGATTTCAATATTATAATATTATATATAGTATTATATCAGGTGAATGTCAAATGAGTTCAGGATGTTAAGGCCAAATATTCGATTGGTACGAGTATACTCAACACGTCGTGGCTAAGATAAACCCTAATTGCCAAAATTAATCGTAGGTGTACATTTTGTCGTATCTACTAATTACTAAATCGTTTTATTTCAAATGTTTTCGTCAACTATGGAGTCTGAAAAAACTTCAAAGTATTTTAAATGCTCCATTTTCGCTTTTACGGAACACTAAAAAGATGAAAACGTGCCGATAAACCTCATTTTCGAGATCATTCACCAAGATTAGCGGTGTCACTAGCAAAATTGATGACTCGTTGGAGTTCAAAGTGTCACGCTTTGCCTATAAAACGCGTTGATGACTCCCCTACATCATCCAATCCCCTTGAGAATCAAAGAAAGACGGATGGGGTGTGACGTAACCTCAGGAGCTGAAAAAAGGATTATTTAGGCAGCCGAATAAATCAATGGCCTAGATTTAGCGAAGATCTGCATTTGTTAGACCGTTTTTTGTTTTTGGAAGATTAATTCCTTAAGTATTGTTTTTAGTGCTTACTGGAAGAAGCCAACGGATATTTGTCTTTATTCCACGGTGGAGCCAGGTTTATTCAACGCCGTGAACATTTTATAGTGTTACGAACTATGGCAGGCTATTGAGTGTAAATTGAACTTAACTGGGCCGTGGCACCTTAGGTACCACTTATCATAATTCATAATGGGAGTAGGTAGCCTTATCAAAAACTAAAAAGCATGAAATTATAATAGCTGGGAAAGTAAAGGGAGCTTGTTGAGATTCCAATCTATCTTAGATCCGTGGGAATATTTCTTAAATTAATCTATCAAAACTAGTAGAACATGCAGTATAAAAGTACGTTACTAGTTCACAATAACTTTGTAATTAATTAATCAATTACCTCAGCATGTACTTACCAGAGAATTTCATTAATCAAAGCACAAACCACTGGTGCTGGGCTATACAATGGGTAGGTATTCTAATGGTCTTATGACGTAAAATTAGTGCCCCACTTTCGCCCAATCTCCATTCTTTATGAGTGATATGAAATTCACATTAGGTACCACGCTCAAGTTATAAGCTGTACCGGTCCATAGTTTTGGAAATAATTCTAAAAATAAATAAATACATTTCCGAATATAGGTCGCAGGTTGGGACCTACAAACAGCAGGCGTAGACCGGTTACGCCTTTTAAATTAAATCAATGAGGTTTCGTTATTACATAAATGCTCAAAAGATTCATAGTTACATAACTATTTACTGAAAAATTATTCTCGAGCCTTTGCTCATAACTTGGCCCACAGTAAGGTCGTGAATTCATAACTAAGTTGCCAACTGTCATGTTTTATTATAAACAGTGGCCCATTTATGTCACTCCTACGGTAGACCACGTAATAGATGTGAACGGCAGTTGCAACAAGAACTGTTCTAGTCTTGAGATGATGACATAATATAACAAAATCAGCCTATAAAGTTCCCATTGCTGGGACAAAGGCCTTCTCTCTGTGAGAGGGAGTGGGCCGTATTTCACTACGCGGTGGTGATGAGTTCATGACCCGTGATGATGGCAATTGACAATCATAGTAAAAACATGCGTGATCAGACGTAGATCTCTGCATAGTTTGGGTGCCTTATTTGACAAGTCTGTTTGTTGCATACCACAAAGTCTACTTATTCACAACCCCGCAGTAGCTAGCCCAGGAACTCAAACTCGCTTAGCTAAATGGAGTAAATTACACCTTTGCCCTAATAATATATCTAGAAGATAGAATCAAAAATGGAATTACCCAAGTTGAAGTCTTTATGTTTACCTTACTCGCAAAGTAAACTTGTTGACTGTTTATCAAATGATTCTGATTTTCTGAACCTCGGGGCATCGCTGTCATAGATAATATCACTAAATAAACCGCGTCGCCTATAACTTAGACCCGTCCATACTTCGAGAATCCACAACAAAGCGTTAACTCCACATTATATTATACACAGCTCCTCACAGTGACGTAAACGTGAAAATATAATGGATGTGAGAACACGCGTGTATTCGTAATAACGTGCGAATTGTGACCACATTATAAGTTGTTGTTGGAGTGTGGGAGACAAGACATTATGTGGACGAATACATTGATGTAAATAAAACACAAGCAGTGCGCGCGTTGGTGGTTGGGACTTCCCATCGGCAGAAATGACGAACTTCCATACAAAATTGTCATCCCCTATTTTAAGGTTTGATTTCAAAAGTGCTTCCTTACGTAATGCTCAACTTCGATAGTACACAGTCAAATTAAATAAGTTAGTGATACTTCATGGGAGGAGCTCGTGGCTAAGTTATAAGTTATAACAGCCGCACGGGTCGATCGATACGCTTGCCGGGGTTGGTCCGTGGATGGGTGACCATCTTGACTTCTCCGTGGCTCGGAAAGCACGTTAAGCCGTTGGTCCCGGTTGTCATCGTGGAACTTTGACAGTCGTTACGGGTCGTCAGAAGTCCGAAAGTCTGACATCCAGTCTTACCCAGGCTCAGGGGTACAACCAGTATTACCCAGCTACTGGGTTGTGGAGGTCAGATAGGCAGTCGCTCCATGTAAAATACTGGTATTCAGCTGCAACCGGTTAAACTGGAAGCCGACCCCAACATAGTTGGGAAAAGGCTAGGCAGATAGATAGTGATACTTCATGGACGTGATGTGCTAATTTAATTTGACACTGTATAAGGATTTCATGAGCAACATTTATTTCTTCTAGACCAAGCGGTTTTAGGCTGTTGTCTGTCGGTAATGTATTTAACATATTTATTAAGTAGTGTGGATCTTTTTCTTGTTATCAGAAAGGCTGGCTAACACCTATATTATCATTTGCTACCCTCTTCTGCGTTTCTTTTTGTAGGTGATTCTTTACATTGAATTAATGAAAACTTATTAATTTGTCACTACATTTACTCTTACATTGTGTGTAGAAATCAGCTTTTCTCTTTTCTAGAATTTCTTTACAAATTAAGCGGAACAATTAATTAATCAATTTTAATTCGTGTTTACTATTTCTCTCGCGGATTAACATAGCTATGCATAAATCTACATTATTTATGTCCTAACATGTTACATTCTCAAATTGTTATGTTAATCGTTCAGTAATTACAAACTGCAATTAGCATAGGCGCATGCTAAGGCCTGAAGTACACATGCTCCCCTGTAGTTATAATACATTAGTTGGTTGTCAGTTTTTGCTCAAGTTTGCTAGCAGATCTCCATAAGCTAATCATTTGTATGTAGCGATTTTCTTTACTATCGTTATAATAGAATCGGGCTATACAAGGCCCGACGCCACAGAAAATTATTCCCAGATGACTTCCTAGGAAATAACCCTGCCATCGGATGGACTGCATCGCAGCAACCGCGCACAGTCGATTTAACCAACGAGAGTCGTACTAACTGCATTCAAACAGCAAATTTGCAGTCAGAGTGCGGTTGAAATGCAGTCGGTCTGTCTAGAGCCTAATGCTTTAAAGCAAATTCTGCTTACCTACTTAAAGCTTAAAAACAAAACAAATCGAGCGTGACTCTTCCATGTTCCATAGCATGTGTAATTGTGTATTCCCGACCTAAAGTCGCGTGTACACCGGTTACAGTAAGCTAAGCACATGTAGGAATGTATTGATGCTGAACGGACATGATTTATTGGCGGGAAGCTGTGTGCTCATAGCTTTTTATACAGGCAGAAAATGTAGTGTGGTGATAAGAGATAGTGTTTTTGATAAGGATGTAAGGAAGTGGTGTGATAGTGATCTCAGATTACGCAGACACCGCAGTTCAGCATAATATTAACACTGATTTCTATGAGATTTGTCCTTTGAAAGTTTAGGAGTCATTATAACACCTCATTCGGCGAGGCTAGGCATTTACTAGGCTTAATAGGTAGGTAAGACACTAAATCCGTTCTCGGAGGTACCTAACTCACTAAATGCTTCTGAAAGAAAAATGATTAAAGGCTCTTACACACTGGGGCGATATCGCGGGCGCGACAGGCAGCGGTACCTTTGTCGACAAAGGTACCGCTGCCTGTCGCGCCCGCGATTTCGCGTTTGTTTGCACGAGCCTTAAAGTCAAAGTCAAATAATTTATTTCAATTAGGCACATAAAAGGCACTTTTGAACATCAAAAACAAAGGAATAGAACTGATTCTAGTTGCCCCTTCCAAAAGGTCGTTTCCTATGGAGAAGAATGGGCAAGAAACTCCACCGTTACTCTTTTAAAAATGTTTTACAATACATAATTAATTTGGGATGAGATTATTAGTTACTATTTGGTACACGTACCTACATGATATACCTACAAGTTTTTCTGCAAAGTTCACGGTTCCAGGGGCATTTAATTATTTCTCAAGTTAAATCCTCTAACTTTTAATCTAGTCCACTAACATCGCTTAACACTTTTAATATGTATTTTTAATGCTAACTTTAACGTAAGCTTGAAGCGGCACTATACGTTAAACAGAGCAGAGTTGACAGCTCGTTAGTTAACTACCGTTACTTGCCGTATAAACTACGTTTAAAGTAAACACCACTTTGTAATTACACTTCAAGTAGGCACTTGTTAATCACTGGAAACAGAGCATCAACTGGTTTTTAATGGTGCTTATAGATTCGAAAAGACAGATTTTGATGTGTTTGTTACTTTGATGATGTACAGCAGTTGTCTGCAATACGCTGTAAAATACTTTTAGAATTATACTAATAGGAATATCCGCACTACGTTAAGTATGTATTTCCAGAAACAAACCGGCAAAACGGTTTTGTAGGGCATTCTTAGTTGAGTATATCTTATACCTCAAACTAAGAACTACAAAATCGTTTCCATGCTGGTGTAAACTAAGAAAAAACAACAACAACAAACAACTTTTTAACTTAGTTCGTGTTATGTCAATCAGTCAACTTTTTTGCAGTCAAATACTGCAGCTGTGCATTTCTGTTTCACGGACAATTGACTACGTAATTGCATTGAACAGTGATTAAACGGTGACATTCATACAGACTGTTGACAATATACATTTTTTTCACGGTCCCACTGCTGAGCAAAGGCCTCCCCCAAATCTTTCCAAACATCCTTTTTCAGGGCCATCTCGATCCAACCCTTGCGGTACGCGGCTAGATCGTCTCGCCATCTCTTCCTGGGCCGGCCTCGGCGGCGCCGTCCATCTTCAGGCACCCACCGCGTGCAGACTGTTGCCCAGCGGTCGCTATGCATGCGGCTGACATGACCCGCCCAGTCCCATTTTAGCTTGGCAGCCTTTTTGCCTACTACTAGAATCCCCGTTTTGGAGCGCAACGTGGTGTTTCGTATTCTGTCAGTTCGGTTTACGCCCAGAATGCTGCGCTCCATTGCTCTTTGGCAAACCCCAAGGCGGAACTTTTGCGACTCGGTGAGCGACCAAGTCTGGGCACCGTAGGTTAGGATGGACAGAATACACATATCGATGAGTTTTCGCTTCAGGGAGATTGGTAGATCGCCCTTCATTAGCGTCTTCATGGACCAGTAGCTTTTCCAGGCATTTTCGATACGGCGATCGATTTCCTTTTCTTGCCTGTTCTCGAAAGAAACTAACTGGCCCAAGTAGATGTACTCATTGACATAATGTATGTCCTGCCCATCTACCGCGACCCTACGCTTGGTGCTGTTGGTCATGGCTTTGGTTTTAGACCAATTCATCGCGAGTCCAATACATAACTATAATTAATGCAATTAAGTTGTAATGCATTGCGATTTGTGATGCAGCTCATAATTTGATAGACATTCCCATACATTTTGTCAGGATTATATTTAGGTATTTATTAATATATTTTTGGAGATGACACTGTCTGTCAAATCAACAACTCGATAAACAATTATTTTTTTACTATATTTAACTTTAGATATGTTCGTGCTAGTGGTTTATTTTAAGCTGAAAAACTTGTTTAAATATTCTCTCTGCAATGGAATTAAATTAAATGAGGTCTTAGAAAGGTCCAAACTACGATAAGATTTCCTAACGATTGTTTTGAAATAAATAGACCTCATGTTAGAAGCACAAAATACATAGGTTCGGGCCTAATACATTAATATACAGCCTATATCCGATATAATTGATAGTAAGCTGTCATTATGGTCCATATTTGAAAACAAATTAACTCTGTAAGTCGGCGGAAGTCTCCATTTTAGCCTAGTGTTGATATTAGAGCTATAATATATTTTGAAGTGTACCGCAGAGAACGTGTATAGATTATAATTAGCTACTAATACAGAATATTATCCTACAACTGTCATTCCTAGTCGAGAAAGTATGCCAAGCTTTTACGGAAGGTGATCTACTTGGGTTTAGCTCTTTATAGCTACTAGATATCTCCAAGTGTGAATAGTTAGGAATATATTGGTAATTACTCCAATTTACTATGTTTTTCACTGAATAAAAATAAATGATATGTAATTTAAAATAACGAAAGAGATTATTAGCATAGCACAATTGCTGACGACTTGGTCGGGCCACTGACGATTTTCTTACATAACAAAAAGTTGCATTTAAATGGAATGAATAGGCTTCTGTTATCTAATCGATGTTTTTGCATTGTTTTTATTCAGAGGGTCAAACTTCGAACAGTTTTTGTCGATCCCAAATTGGCGTCAACCGACCGCTCACTTTTTGTAGCGTTTACCCGATTGATAGCAAAAAGAGGTTAATGTTTTTCATGCGTGCACATCTCGGATTCTCGCAAATCACGCATTTAATATTTTAGAAATTCATCATGAGATTGAATCTTCTTACGGTTAAAGAAAGCAAGCTATGATATTAGTTTTGCAATTAAATAAATATTTAAAAAACAGATAGCGAAGTGGTAGAATAGAATAGGTACACTCAACAGACGCGTTTTTGCAGCATAATGACTGACTGACAACACGAAAGAGTAGGTACCTAGGACATCGGTCAGGTTCACGTGTTAAAACAATAAACTAACCAAGTAAACGAAAAAAGCTTTAAAATCTACGTAATTTAAAACTTCTACGTTTCAAGTGCGAATTCAAATTAACTTTACAATTTACGTTTCTCAAGTAAACTTGTAAAAAGTTTACGCTAACGTACCTAAACTCTGGCTGTTTCATCAAAGCAGCGTAAAACACAGCCTTAACCGGCCTACATTCGCGAATGGAGGCTTTATGCGGGTAAAAGCGACAAATGAAAGTTCCTAATGAGTTTTCTTTTACGGCGGAAAATGTGAAAAACGTTGGCGAGGCGTTTATTTGCATAGTACGGTACGGTTAATGTTGTGAAAGTGACGGAATGGTAACTATTCACGGTGTAGCACGAGCAGTAATGTTCAATCGCTTATTTATCTCAGTAAATGCTTACAAGTATATGTATGTTATCTTTATCCTATTACAGCATTTAGGAAGATAAATAAATACGAAAAGTCTGTAAAAGGAATGATACATTTCTGATTTGCGGTAGAACATGTAGAGTACATAGTTTCAGCTAATCTAATCTAAAATATGCAAGAGATAGGTACATTTATCTCAATGTGAAGCCGCGAGAGATAACGATAGGACAGATGACACAAATACAAAGATTCCTCCATAGGCAAGGGAACAAGAGCTTTCGATCTCCGAATAGATAATAAGGCGAATCTCTTAGAAATTGTTAAAGAATGTACCTATATCATCACCTCAGACCAAATAAAAAACCAAGACAGAGCGCTGCGAATAATACAGTGAAGCATACCGAAACTACACCTCCGCTCTGTGCATACAAGCTCGCACGCACACATTTACAACCATTTACAATCAAACTACACCTTACTAAGTGCACACATGTTTACGAAACCGGCCTCACGTCACTGTTGACAGCTCTGTCTTTATTTTTTATTTGATCTGAGGTCATCAAACTATTATTGGCAGCAAGAAGATGCTTCCCATTCCCAGAAAAGATTCCTACGACAATGGGCCATTCGTAAAATGTCGGAAAAAACAATTTTTATGGCACCACCGCACCACGTATATTACCTGGCCTACACCTGAAGCTGAAGCCATATCTTGAAATCTTGCAATGGACAGTGCTTAACACCTCTCTCCGTTTGTCTTCAGGATGGCACGACGCCGCTCATTCTGTCAGCTGCGATGGGTCACACGGAGTGCGTGCGCGAGCTGCTGGCGCAGGGCGCCGACCCGGCCTGCAGCAGAACGGTATTATGACCTAAGTTATTGATACTATTTCTTGATGACTTCATAGATTTGTTACGACTTCATTTATGTTACAGGTGTTGAGAGTTGTCTACACAAATATTATAAAGAGAAAAGCTTTGTATTTTTGTTTGTAATGAATAAATTCAAAAACTATTAGACCGATTTTACAAATTATTTCACCAGTAGAATACTTTAATAAAACATAGGCTCTATTTTAAAAAGATATCACGCGGGCCAAAACGCTGGCGGAAGCTAGTCTTCAATAATTTATTGCCGTAAGTAAAAGTGTGCTGTAACACCATGGGTTGTATTTTATTATACAAGTAATCTGGAGTCTAGTAACACAGACTTAGTTTATTAATTCAATTCCACTTCTTCATTACAAAATATCAATCAGAGGACCAACTGTGTTACGATTCTAAGAACAATCACAAAATCCTGAATCTCATTGGTCCTTGGTGGAGAACATGGTTTGGTTTGCACCAATCTCAATAACAGGATAACACAGGACTACTTATTGGCAACAGATAGGAAGATGATTGGAAATACAACGGTATAAATAGAATCATACCGCCACGTCCACTTGCAGACAGGAACGAGCGCGCTTTTCTTCGCGGCGCAGGGCGGGTTCCTGGACATCGCACGACTACTGCTCGACTCGGGAGCCGCCATCGACGCGCCTAGCATGGTAAATACGCAACACTCTCTACTTATACTTAATCTTAGGATAAAGAGGTATTTCTCGAGTCGCCTAGCCTTTTCCCAACTTTGTTGGGGTCGGCTTCCAGTCTAACCGGATGCAGCTGAACACCAGTGTTTTAAATGGAGCGGTCTGACCTCCACAACCCAAATATTGAGGTACCTATCGCTAATGCGATACTCCGGTAAAAGCAAGCGGGCTTCTGACAACCCGTAACTACTGTCAAAGATCTACAAATGACAGCCAGCCGGGAAGGGGTTAAAAAGCCAAAATTTTTATCAAGGAGCATAAGCGATACCCGGATCAAATATTGGGTTATCGCTAATGCCCCTTGGTTGTGGAGGTCAAGGTTATTTTTATGGTTTGTGCCATAAAAAGTAGCCGTTTTATCAGTTATGTGCTGATTTCAGGACGGTGGCACACCATTGTTTGTGGCGTGCCAGTGCGGTCACTTGCCGGTCGTCGACGAGCTCATCCGCAGGGGAGCCGACGTCAACTCTTCTATGAAGGTAAGCTGTCATGTCAGGACTTCAGGACCTTGGCTACAACCGCCAAAAAATATTTATAGCAGTATATTCTGCTTTCCGTCGTTTGGAAGGTATAGACAATATTTATATGGCTGAGGACGACCACCTTGTTTTTGGTCCTCTAGGCACATATCTGACTATTCAAGCGGATTTGTAAGAAAACGCAAAAAAAATGGCTAGATTTTGTCAGTTTAACAGGATAGTGGTGCCATCTCCACTGCCACCTAAAATAATATTCCCAACAATTCCAGGACAAAGCGACGCCCCTCTTCATAGCAGCACAGAACGGTCATGAAGAAGTGTGTCGCGCGCTCGTCAGCGCCGGCGCACGCGTGGACTGCGCGCGCGCCGACCGCGCCACGCCGCTGTGGATCGCGGCGCAGTGCGGGCACCAGCACGTGGCGCGCCTGCTGCTGGCGGCCGGCGCCAGGGTGGACCACGTGCGGCAGGTGCGGACACTACTGTACTAACTGATCGCGGCGCAGTGCGGGCACCAGCACGTGGCGCGCCTGCTGCTGGCGGCCGGCGCCAGGGTGGACCACGTGCGGCAGGTGCGGACACTACTGTACTAACTGATGGACCACGTGCGGCGGACTACTATACTACTAAATCTTCCCTTGGGACTCGTGGGAGTTGGCTGAAATTACAGCGCACACGCCACCTGCTACGACGTGCGACAGAAAGAACATTATTTGCGGCTAAAATATCACATAACATTTAAAAAAAGATGAAATATACAAATCGCGCTGAACGACCGGCGCGTATCAGAATAAACTCTGTGAGAATAGCTCGTGTCATGGTTTAAATGCGAGCAACTCAGGATGGTGGTAGGTTGTGCCGAAGTGGACTGCACGCCTCCTGTGCACTCAGAATGTCACCCCAGGTTGCTTTCAAACATGAAAAGCTAAATAAAATGGAAAACGTGAGACCGACTATTAGTAGAACGTAGAAAATCGTACACACACAGCACAAACACAATATTCTAAATGGGTCCACTCCATACCAAAAACTTATATAACACTATTATTTTTCAGGATGGCGCTACACCGCTGTTCAAAGCTGCACACAAAGGCCACGCTGCCGTGGTAGTAGAATTACTCAAATATAAACCAAACCTGGGTTTGCTTCCCGTAAGGATATTTTTACTTTTATTTAAAATATCAGTAGCGACATCTAGTTAGTAATTTAGTTACATATGTAATGATTAGAATGTTATTCTATTAACCGCTAGATGGCGTTATAACAAGCTTGTTCAAAATCCACTCTTTACTAGATGGCGCTGTTCCATATTTCAAATTATTTCCAGTTATTTATTTTTTTGTATTTTGTTTGTGTTTCACGAACTGTGTCCAAGTAAATGTTTTTCTTTTTTCATTCCAATCGAACTAATTGCGCCTGCTATTCAACAGACATTTTGTACTCTCTATCAAGATGTAAGTTGTGTTTCATTCGTAATAATGCGTCCCCCCCACAGAACGGGCAGTCGGCTCTGCACGGCGCGGCCATGTTCGGGCAGCTGGCGTGCGTGCGCCTGCTGGCGCGGCGCTCGGCGCTCGGCGCGCGCAACGCGGCCGGACACACGGCGCTGCAGGCGGCCGGCGCGGCGCGCAAGGCCGACGTGGTCGCGTACCTGCGCGGGCTGGGCCACGAGCTGGGCCACGAGCTGCACACGTGATAGTGCCGCTGGGGGCTGATGTACGGGTCTGGTGTTAGTTGGCTGGTGTCTGTTTAGAACTAAACTTTACGATGCAAGTTTCCTGCCTGAGACGTACGATAACATTGAAGCAAAAAATAGATAAGTTTGTCAATTGTTACTAAATTTTATTTATAATTAAACTACTTATGTTATGAATGAATAACTAAGTTGTAAATGGCGGCACCCAACTAACAAAGACGATGCATTTGTTATAAATCTCATGTGGTAATTGATCTGCATACAATCTCGTATTCCTAACTGTGGTTACTAACCGACTATTTCGTATGATGTACTCGCAGCCATACTTGTATAGCTTTACCCACTCGCCTTACGCAATACCTCACTCAATACTGAATATATATTGACGCTATGCAAACGGTAGCAATAGTGTCTGAAAACACAAAACAACAGTTAATTATATAAAATTGTTGTCATAGAGACAATCCGATTATTTATGTAAATACAATGAATTACAACTATGGGGCAATCAAATTAATTTCATCTCATTGGCGTATTTGTTTGAGTAAGATTTATTAGATTTTGTGCCACTAAGTCCTACATTACATGAGGCACAGTATTCATGGTATTACAATGAGATAAATCTATTGCTACCGTTTACAATAACTTGATCAAGTTTTTAACAAATAATTGGGTTTATCTTTGGTGCTGATTTAGTCAATAAGCGATATGTAAACATGTTTTAATTTTACACTAGTCAACTTTGTCGCGGTCATGTCAGTGAGAATCGGAATACTTATTTTAGAGGACTCCATTACTAGAAATCCATGAGGATTTAAAATACATTTTCAAGTCTCATAAATGAATCTAAAGCAAAACTGTTAATGACCGCGATTCATCTTAATCACTGTAGCTTAGGAGTCGAAAAAAAATGTATTTTTCATACAATCACATACACAACTAGTTGATAGCATAACTGTTGTATTGTTGTAGCGTAGGATAAGCGAAGTATTTATTTAATTATTTGTATCATACCACGCGACTTGTAGTCATCGCTCAATTTGTATTTTAAATTGTATCAAAGTTTTGGGCGATATTTGAGTATGGAATCTCATGAAGTGTTTTGATTCTTAATTGGACTCAAAAATTCAATTGCTTGTTAAATGCAATAAATAGAAACAATAAATGTCATGCCGAATCATGTGAGATGGTGCATCTTAAAATATTGCTTCCAGTTGTTGGATTCAACGGGCAATTTAATAGCTATGTGTATTGAGCTTCTCCAGTATTTCATTATGAATTAAGATGAATTTAACATTGGTACAAGGACAGAAAGATTTTTTGATAACGCAAAATCGCTGCAATTTTATGGAGGTGAAATCTGTCTAAAATTGGACAATATTCTAGATTTTTACTTACAATCTTATTTTTGCCAATAGTAAGTTCCTGTAGCAACACAACATAGTTCCATATAATGGTCAATTATTTAAATTAAAAGGTTTTAGGGTTACTCCACCAAATAAACAATTATTTAACTTAGTTAATAACATTGTATTAATACATTGCATAATGTGTCGGTTTAGATATAAGTTTCAACATTGTTGATATGTTATATGAACAGTACAGTTGTTTTTTTTTTTAATATAACGTTTTACTTATAAAATTGTGTTTTTATTTATTTTTACCATACTAAATTATTTCAAGGATATATTACTAAAATAAGTATGGCATGGTCAGTTTTTTTATTGTTTGTGAAAATAATTACATTATTAAGTAATCCTGCTACCTGCAGGGTCGAACACTATTTAAGTGTTCATGTCATAGGACCGAATTTACCTTTTCATATTGAATTCGAGACAATCAATGTCTCGAATTTATTACAGCAAGGGAAATACAGGTCATAGAAATCATTATTATTATTCAGTCCATAAATTCTACACATAATAATAAATTCATCATAATCATAATAACTACAAAAACAAACCAAGTAAAATACACATTAGTAATTTTACCTTCCCAATGGTAGATATTCTAGCCACCCCAACCTTATCAACCAAACCTTCCACGAACAGTTCATCTGGCAGTGTTCTCGCACTGTTGCAACATGTCTTGCGCGGCGACGCACAGATGCTGCGCGCTCGGGCGCATGGCCGGCATGCTCTCTGTGCAGCAGTAGAACAGCGCCAGCGGATGTGAGTACTGCTTCTCTGAGATGTTCACTGGTACTGAGGGCCTGGTGCCTAGGAAAAGAAGTTTAATAATTTAAAATTAATTTTTGAATTTAAATTAGCCTTTAGGTTAGAATTACAAAGAATCCGTCCATGTCCTGCTAATAGGTGTATAAAATTTTACAGACTAAGTAAGGTAAATTGCTACCACATCTTATTCTACGTATAAACGTTTTATCTATCTATCTATCTTTATTCTTAAGTTATGAATTAAAAATTAAATTAATATTAGGAGTTGATGGCAAACCCGGGGCACCTAGCAGAATGCATATTAGCAAGCTGGGTGGTAACACTGGTTTATGCAGAGTTAAAACACAACATTTTTACAGAACAGGAATACAGTACACATTATGGTAAAGCAATAAAGCAATTGAGTATTGACACTCAAATGATGTTGATCAATGCACATATTGCACATTGCTAATTTGAATTTTACACTTAGAGCTTTATGGTGTTGGATGTACTATTAGCTATAGAAACAGTGGTGATGTTATGTTACGGCACCTTAAAGCCCTTTCCTGGTATGTATGGTATTGGTAGGTGATACCTGGTATGGTATGGCATTGGCAGCCCAATGCCATACCAATGAGGAAAAGGCCTGGAGGGGGAGGGGCCTGAGGAGGAAAGTGTGGTATAGTATGCTCTTTCTTTATACCAAAACGTACCCCACTGCTTTCATACGGACCTGACGTTATGTTTTCGGCATAAGTTGTGCAGTACAGCTTACAACATCGCGGGAAAATATCAGTCGAGTTTTGAAGATGTTGTGGCGTAAGTACTGTTATCTCCGTTTCAAAAAAAAACGAAAGCGTATTTTTTTTATTTTATTTTTATTATTTTCAATTAAAACGCGTGGCGTGTCTCTGTAAACACTGAGCGGGCGCTGGGTGTTTCTACAGAGATGCGGTAAACCGAAACGATCCCGCGCATACCGAGCCACTTAGGAAACTCTCCTTGAAAGATAGATGTTTGGTGAGCTGTCGGTACCGGGTATGCCGAGCATGCTGATTCCGCATTGCTGACACACGAACCAATGACGAAAGGCCCTTAAAGTTTGAAGGCTAGCATAACAGGATAATTATTATTATCAGGGGAATTTAAAGCTACAGCTAAGCTGCTCAGGTGCGGGCTGGCACTATCAAATTATTTGTTATTTTTACCAATCAATCACAACAGATTAGGCGTGTGTAACTCTTTACGGAACCGACTCACTGATGCGGATCATTGAAGTGATTCAAAAGATTGGTTTAGTAACAACGTTTCAAACGCATCATTTGGATCTGAAACATTACTTTGCTCTGGCTCATACCGCGCGACGCGTCGCTCGCGAGGCGACTGAGCAGTGAGTGAGCGAGAGAGGGACACTGAGACTGGGTTTTTTGACTCGCGAGTCGCGAATGAGCGGGCGACATCATTACAATCTAAACAAGTCAGAAAGAGATACCAAATGAGATATGTATCACTCATACAATCACAGATTTTCGTTCAAATGTACTCTGTGCATTCGTTGTCATTGTCCATGCACGTAAAAATGACCACTAAAGCGCTTACATATCAAATACTATACGTTCGTTTTTTGTAATGTATACGTAACATTCTGTATTTTATATCCTTAGAGCCAATGATCCAAATGAGCCAAAGGAAACATATCAGTGTTTTGGATCATTTCAGTGATCCAGATGCGAATGATCCAATCGCAAAAATGATACACTTTTCCCACCTCTACAACAGATAATTTTCCCTTTCCTCATTGGTTGACAATCCACACAAAATAGACCGGATGCTACTGTTTTTAAACTCACCATATCTATTATTGAAGTAATCCCCAATACTGTCAACGCTATCATCGAGACACTGCACGCTGTCCTCCATGGAGTCATCATCAGTGTGTGTGTGTGGAGGCATGAGGGCCATCATCTCCCACAGTGTGAGGCCCAGTGGCCATATGTCTGTCTTGCAGGATATCTCTCCACCGTGGATTACTTCTGGGGCACTCCATGCTTCTGTGCCTGGAATTTGACATAACAATTTGATGAGAAAACAGATGATGCAGATGATGATTCTGCAGGTGTAAAAGATACACAATTGTGCTCTCACAATAGCTTCCAATAGGACTCAAGTCTCTCCCAAAGTATTTTTAGAGATATTTCTCTATGTGGTCTGGATTTTCAAATAGTTGTTAACTTTTGAAATCCGAATTCAGAGCATTTATTTGAATTAAACCAAATACAGGATGTTTTTTATTGCCAAGGAGTCATAAAGATAAAGTTAGTTGCCTATTCCAAAGAGTAGCAGGTTCTTATGGAGAAGACCAGGCATGAAACACACTAATCAAAATATCGACATTAGTAATTCAAAACATTCAACTGAAGAATATTTTAAATTATAATCACAGAAATTAAAACAATTCTAGTTTAATTTGATAATTACATATAAGCAGAGACAAAACAATTCAAGTATGTTGACATAATGAAAGTGAAGGTATTTCTAACTGAACAATGAGAATCATTTGAAAAATATCAGGTGCAGGTGTTATTATTACTACCTACTGTAACATTATCCTTATAAATAACAAGCACTTCAAGCTACTATAACTAAGAGAATAAAGTCATGAAGACACATACATAGCTCTTCTACTATCCCTAGCAGTACTATACTGTTAAACTGCTAGCTAGAAACCTCCTTCCATTCCTTTAATCTATTGTCATCTTGGGTGTTCTCTTTCCAATGTGAAAAGATTTAATCATCAAAAAATACTGACTGGTTACTGTCAGCCTGCATCATCCCACTGATGGGCATAAGCCTGCCCTAAGACTTCCAGCTATTTGAATGTAGATAAAAAAAAATATTTTAATGCTTACCAAAATACACAGCTTTCCCCGCCTTCCTCTTATCAAACACACCATTCTCGTCAAGAGGTAGAGTGACTCCGAAGTCGCACAACTTGCAGATCACAAAGTCTCCATTCACGAGGATGTTGTAGGATTTCATGTCACCGTGCAGGATCTGTATTTTTGTGTGAAGGTAGTCCAGGGCGCTGGCTATGTCTGATGCTACCTGTAACATGGATTCAGTGGTTTTTAGTTCAAGTTAGTTTATGGATAAGTAGCATACAAAAAGGTTTTTCTTATTATGTACTTAATGCCTAAATGGGTTCAGCTAGTATGTTTTAAAGTAAGTTATTTTATGTAACATTAAAGTCAAGCCACAGTTATAAATAATTAATAAAAATTTAATGTTATGCCAGACCCAATGCCTAGAAACTGGATAAACATGAATATCATGTTATGGCTAGTTTTAGATAACTTGTTTGTGCATATAGTTAGTTTTCTGTAAAATTCTTCAGTTTGCAGGTGCAATTAAAATATTATGGACAAAATGAGGACTTTTATTTTAATGACTTACTTTCAATATTTGCTTTGGCAAGAATGGTTCACCGTCATCTTCAATTCTTTTCTCAATCATATCACCAAGTGACACGTCACAGGCTTCCATCCCTAAATACAGGATCTTCGCCTTGCTGAACGCGCGAAAGCCGACGATGTTAGGGTGTGACATGCGCTGCAGAAGATCCGCTTCGGCTTTGATACGGTCGGTGTATACTTTGTTCGGTTTCACACGTTTGTTGAGCATTTTGAGAGCCCATGGCGAACGAATTTGTCCCGCACGAGGGGATCTTACTAGCTGCATCACACTTACACCTAGAAATGACAGATAAAACAAGGTTTTAGCATAAGTTTTAACCACGCGGAGAAGCAACGTATAAAACCTGTTTTTTTACCTGTTCCATAACCAAGTCTGTTTAAAAACGGTGAAGGAGGTATTGTGATTTTGTCGTTAATATCCAGGGCTTTGTTTTTGACAGGCGTCTTGAACTCAGTCATGTTTCCTTAGTTTATTTGTAACAATCTCACTGCGTTACGATTAATGTTGCAACGTTAACTTTTCTAACGCTTGTTTTGAAATTTGAAATTTAATGACTGACATAACAGCAGTGCTACCAACTTAGCAAAATACGACAAAATCACAAACAAAAGCATGCTATCTCTTAAAAAATGTATGACGAAGAAAGAGATAAACCTAAAATATCATGTTAAAGATAGTTTTTTTACTAGTAATGGAATGCAATGTGAATTCGTCCAGAAACTAAACTTGATTGAATTTGATGCTGATATTTTCGTTCGGTAATGTTATTTATATCATAGATATAATATTACAGTAGAGTGCGCGTATTACACAAATCGCTTAGTGCGCATCGTAGACAAGTGAGCTATAGATTAGTGTTGGGTAGGATATACAAGAGGCACTTCAAATGTCCCATACAAAATTATTGAATGTCCCAACACCTCAAAATAGCATTTTGTACCGCTTCACTGTGACGTACAAATGAATGAATCTCGAACTGACAAGTGAGTGAGTGTGGTGAGGAACGTCGTGTTGTTCAAACCCGTGTCTACTGTTCATAGTTTGTTGCGCGCACTCTATAATTATATATCTATGTTTATAATTATGCTAAGGTTTTTAAAAGGTTTTCTTTTCTTAGCCCAGTGACTATCAACATCAGAGATCGCAAAAGCGCATTTACAAATTTTTTATATTTAGTTAGGTCTCCTGAGAGTACCTAGGTAGTTTATATACCCAAGTTTGGAACTCTTATAACCTTGTGCTACTCCCATGGTGCTCGAAAACTGCGATATTCAGGTAATTGTTTCTTATGCAAAACCGTTATACCAGACGCGTTTTAGGTACTTATCCGTAATACGTTACTTCCCCTGCACGTAAAGCGGGGATTTTTATTTTTTCTCGTCTCTCCCATTGTGTCGTTGAAAAGGCCGTTCAAAAATATAATGAGTTGGTATGTGAAAACATTTTTGGGTTCAGGGATCCGTTTGCGAAATATCAGGTAAGCTTTAAAGTCCTATTTTAGTATTCCCCCCCCTGCCAGCTATGTAAATGGTTGGTTTTGGATTATGTGAAAAAAATTACGGCAGTAGTATCCGTAAGTACCTTTAAAACGAAATTAAAAGGAAAAATATCACAGCTAAATAGGCTCTACAATTAACGAGTACCTAATAATCGTCCAACGTACATTTGCAGTTGCCAGTTGCAAAAACATGTTCTCCCTTAAATTCCAATAGGGGAGAACATGTTTTTCAACCACAAATTAAGTTTGTTCTTGGGATAAATTCATCCCAACTACGGCTGCGTCGGCTGCGTGGTCCACAGCATAAGTTTTTTTTTGTGTCGTTTCTGGCAATACGAGCAAAAGAAACGTTTCAATCTTCAATCATGTAAAAATCAGTATAAATGGGACGTTACGTTACGTATCTAATAGAAAATCATTTGAGTTTATACTGCTAAACTTAAATATTATGTTTTTACAAGTACGTAATGGTCTTGTCCGCCATAATGTTATATTCAAAGCAGGAAAGAAAAGCAATAATAGATAAGAAGTATTGAATACTTACATTTTCAATGGGCGCCGATTAGGTAGGTACCTACCTACTATAGCGACATAACACATTCTTCGACGAAGAACTAGCCACAACTCCAGAAGTAAATCGAGTGCGCTCATGTAATCATTACGTGTTTATTACACTTGATTACAGCTATGTAGATATCATGTTCTTTGGTAGGTACTAATGCTCGCTGAACTTGTACTTATGATGTATGCACGACGTAGTAGCATGCACATAAACACGATAGGCACGTAAAATATACACCAGACAAAAATCATATTTTTTGGGATCGAATCAAAATAGGTTGTAGACGGTTATGTTCGATTGAGCCATAAAAGAGACTGGCTGTCGTTCGCCGCAAGATGCCGACAAATAGGAGTAAAAAAAATAGACACAAAATACAAGAAACCTAACCATCATCTTATAAAAACCATAACTTATTAATTCATAATCTGCTCTTAGTCCAGGAAAATTAGGGTTTCACCTCGGAATGAGAGATAGTCAGCTATAAACTTGTATAAACCTTTATTTTGACAGCCTAAAACTTGTCTCAAAACCTACTTATCGTAGGGTGTCCGCGTCTTCAGATATTCCAAGGTCAAAGGTCAAAAAAACGATTTTTTTACACATTTATTGCAAATATCTCGTTTCCTATGGGTTTTATGCTATTTGTATGTTTATAAATATTGTTGAGGATTAAATTCTATCGACCGTGCGGATCGACCCGTGCGGCTGTTATTATTAAGCCACGAGCTCCTCATCATTATCATTTAGCTAACTACGTATTTGTTTTAGCGGTTAACATTGATTGGTACTTACCTAATATTAATAACATAACATAAAATCATGCCTGTAGGTATTTTCCCAAAGGGTTAGGCAGACGTAAAGATAAAGATATTCTATTAGGTGTAGATACCTATTACACCCACATTTCGCCAGTTATATTTAAGCCCCATATAATAGGGGGCGAGATAGGTAGTGTACCGAACTAACTTGACCCCCAAATCTTCATCCTACGACTAAGTACGCCTGGTAGCTAGGTACATTAGATAAACTCCGGTTAAGAATATGGTCTCAGACACTTGGCATAGGTAGGTAGGTACCTAAGAATAAACGTCAGCAGGTCCTTTATTGCATCGAGAATTCGAGAGATGTCACTTTATCTTCAAATCACTTTTCACATTACAGTGTAAAAGTTACAACAAACAAGCTACAGTGTAGTTGATAATAAGTAAGTTTTGGCGTAAGCGGGTAATTTTAATATGGGTAAAGTATCATTTACCATAACCACCTTACCATTCATTTATCATTTAAATCACCCGCTTCCCTCGTCATTTCCTATAATTAGCGATGGATGAGCAATGATACCTACATTCTGGTTGCCCCCAATTACCAATTTACATAAAAAACGCCAGCCTGCATACTAAACACGCCAAACTTAATTAAAATTAGCTAAGTATTCTAATTATGACACGTACTTATATCATGTGAAACTGATTCGCGAAGGCCGCTCTCCGGAACTTGAGGAAGCATCGAATTACGCGGGAACAGTGGTCCTTAGCGTTACAACGTTGCTCAATGGAAGGAAGCGTTGTCGTAGATGTTGAGGTAATGCCCGTCAGTAATGGAGCGGTCACCGCGAAGCGCGGGCGTGCGTCCCCGGACTGGAGCCAGCATGGGCCAGTACCACACAGTCAGGTAGGAGCTGGTGGCACGCGCCAATGGTTTACGTATTGCGTTTGTGTAGTGTTGCGTTAGCGCGGCGGTTGGTAAGGGAGGAGTGCCTCCTTGTGCGGCGGGGGTAAGTACAAATGGTGGTGCTGTGTTGTGAAATGAGGACTGCCCTTCGGTTGGTGTCAACTTCCAATCACTTCAATTTTGATAGCGAATTTCCAGCTTCATATCTGACGAAACATCAGCTCACAAAGATTAGTCAGGGTTTGACTGATCTTTGTTTTGAAAGTGACTCAGAAGTTGATTTATGGTCATTTCTAAACATCCCAATGGGATTCAAAATCAAAATCAGAAGTCATTTATTCAAACTAGGCTGAGAATCAGCACTTTTCGAACGTCAAAATTACTAAGTCCCCCAAAACGCCCACCATTTACCACTTCCCTGCTTTAGCTGGGGTTGTTTGGTCTGGTAGGTACCAATGAAAATACGGCAGGTACCTATCACAGCTGAAGTGGCGGAAATCTTGTTCTAATGTGAGGAAGGTCACACGTAGCTTCTACTTGTCTATTCTCTTCTAAAATTACCATTGACCATTGACCGCATGACCGTCCGTACCAACATAATGCATGGTCACTGTTAGTTTTCCAGGATCCACGTGAAATTTTGTTTCCGACTCAGTAGGTTGGGTGTTTTACTATAATGCCTCACTAGTGCCCAGTAGGGAAAAGGCCTCCTTTCCGTCGTTTCATTTATCTCTATCTATTGCCGACTGTGGCCAATCTTTAAGAAAAAGAGTCAATTTCGTCCCGTCATCGCCTCTAGGGTAAATAATTTTGTATTTACTTTCCGCTTTCGTCCATAAAAATGAGCTAGATATTCGCTTTTGTTCTCGTTCAATACTTTGCTGTTACAATAGTCGAGCTCGACCTCATCTACACAACGTGCATCAGCTGACAGCTCTGACATTTGTCATTGTTGATACTTAATCCATCATCGATGCGATAGTCTCCTTGTGATTCAAAAAACTTTTTGGAAGTCGGTTGTTTTTTTGTTTGTAAAACGATTTTAATTTTCACTTTTTTCTGTGGTACCTCCCCACATCGAATAGAGAACCTCCTCCTTTTGGAAGTCGGTGATGAAGTCGGGGATGGTAAAGTTTTTTTAGTTCCGCTTTGTATTTAGTCTTTGCCCAATTCTGTCTGCGAAAAACTTCGCGATGACTTTCACATCCAGTACTATGGCAGGTTGGGCAGCCATTGTTCTTCTGACAATAGTATTCTGATACGTTATTGTTTTATTTTCCGTGTTATGTTGATTGATTGGTATTTTCAAAGGCGATTCCATTGTATAAATTCTTTTCACACACTTCTGTGTCTATTGATGTTTTCTCATTTTCATTGATGTTAATTCGGAAGTGAATACAAGTTAAATAATGATTAACATACTAGCTGCACCCCGCGGTTTCACCCGCGTAAGTTTCATCCCGTGAGAATATCGGGATAAAAAGTATCCTATGTCCTATTCCAGGTCATGGTCTACCCATGTGCCAAATTTCATCCAAATCCGTTCAGCCGTTTTAGCGTGAAAGTAACAAACATACAAACTCACTTTCGCATTTATAATATTAGTTAGGATTATAGAGACGCTGCTCATCTCACGCGGTTTAGTGATATCAATCAATCAGTCAAATCAAATTTATTTTTGCAGAAAACACTGTTACTATGGTGTTATTACAAGTACATGTTTCAAGTGATTCTACCGTAAGGCATGCAATATGTATACAATCATTGTTTATCAGAATCTAGATTGACATTGAGACATAAAAATAAATCAAATTCAATAAAATTTGTTAAATTTTTTTTTGAGATATTAAAATTATTGGAATGTCCTTCAAAAAGTTAAATTAATACAGATTAATTATTCATTAAATAGGTAATAATAGTAATTATTTCAATGTCATTCCTCGAATTATTACAATACATTAACAGATAATTATTTAAAGATACATTCACAATATTATTGTTCTTTTACCTAATGTCACTAAGGTCTTGAGTTTGGAAAAATTATCATTTAAGTAGTCGTTCAAGCTATAGTAACATTTATTAACTAAAAGGCTCTTTAGATTTTTCTTAAAAAAGGCAGTATTCATTGCCCTAATTTCTTTAGGTAATTTATTGAAGATACAGATACAGTGGGCATGCGAAACACACTTTGTGAATTAAAGTGGTACGAGTATAGGTTCGGCGCACACAAAGGCGAAATGCGTCACGTTGTTGCCTATTACTGACTTCTGAGGCCAATGGAAATAAGTTATGATTAACCTTAACAAACACCTCATAAATATATAGGCTTGGGAAAGTTAGAATTTTGAACTCCTGGAAAACCGGAAAACCGCCCAGAGCGGGAGAAGTCATATGACGATTTCCCACCCAAAAAATAAAAATAAAAAAAAGGCTATTGCCCACACATCATAGCATCACCTAATTGGTTGGTTAGACCTTGTGCATATTCCGAAGAATCAACTGCAACTACTGATACCGTGTCCGGATAAGGCGCACCTACCTACGTCCTACGTATTATGCTTTTTGTGCTCAATTACACTAATCGTCCCGGTCCTGCGAGGTGTTAACTATCAGGAACTCTAACTTATCAGGAAGAAATCCATTTGTAACAGCATGTTATTAAAACATTAGTTTTTAATTCACGGAAATTGTCATTATCGCATTCAGCTTTATAAATTTCTGAATGCAGTCACTCATAAAAGGGGTGAAGTAGGAATGTTTCTAATTATGTAAAATGATCGGAAATGTTTCACAATGACTTGTAACTGTTAGGTCATGTAGCCCTGCACGCGACCACAAGACATACACCGGTACCTCCACCTACCATGTACTAAGTATATTCATTGACCCACTTTGAGGGATATCACAGTATCACTGATGTCCGGAATTGTCGAAAGTGCTGTTCAAGGGTGCACGCGAGTTGTGTTTTTGTTGCATCTTGTCTAGTGAGTAGGTTCAGCCCTGTATCCTCGTAATAAAGTCTTATTTTAGAAATTCGTTCATTTAGGTAGGTTAACAAGATTACTTCCGCGGCCTTGAATACACGCATATTGTTTCTGTGTTTTGTAAACTTCACCGCAATCATTGAGTAGAGAGTTGATCCGAGTATCATTGAATCTACACTAATATTATAAAGAGGAAAGATTTATATTTTTGTGTGTATGTTTGTAACGAATAAACTCAAAAACTACTGCGCCATTCACCATTAGAAAGCTACATTCACCCTGAGTAACATAGGCTATATTTATTGCTAGAAAAGATTAGGGATCCTTACTAAAACTCCAATAATGTAACCCAAGGTGTAACCAACCAAAAATAGCTAAAATATTCTTAACATCGCGTGCGCTGCGAAAACTATTGAGGATAGAATAAAATAATGTACTACGACTTTGCAGAACACATTATTATTAACAAAAAGTGTCGCGACAGCATATGTCTAACTATTATAGTTATGCCACAATAAGAGTTCTTTTATTTTCAAAATTTAATTGAAATGACGCCGCTAGAAAAGGCTCTTTATTTGTATCTTGGTATTAATCCTTATCAAAATAACTTCATATTTAAGACTGCTTCACTACCTATATATAACTTGAATTATTCAATTCGGACATTCTATTCGAAAGATATCACGAGTTTAAAAATGTAATTATAGGTCCAAAAAATACATTCAGTATACAATGGTTTTGATGATATCTCGGTAGATAGGTTGGTAGGTAGGGTAGGTAGGTAGGGTAGGTATGGTAGGTAGGGTAGGTAGGGTAGGTAGGTAGGGTAGGTAGGGTAGGTAGGGTAGGTAGGGTAGGTAGGGTAGGTAGGGTAGGTAGGGTAGGTAGGGTAGGTAGGGTAGGTAGGGTAGGTAGGGTAGGTAGGGTAGGTAGGTAGGTAGGTTGGTGGGTAGGTAGGTAGGGTAGGTAGGGTAAGTAGGTAGGTAGGGTAGGTAGGTAAGGTAGGTAGGTAGGGTAGGTAAGGTTGGGAGGTAGGATAAGTTGGTTGGGTAGGTAGATATGTTGGTAGGTGTAGGTAGGTATGTATGTAGAGTAGGTAGAGGGCAGGTAGGTAGGGTAGGCTTTTACAATGTCAGATTATTACATAATTATTCATCTAATAATAGCTTCCAAATATGTATTCATAATTAAGCACATTGTGCATTGATTATTTCCATACATGGAAGCAATGAAACAAGTAGTTTTGTGACTTGAGACTGGTCGAGACATTACTCGATTCTTATCTAACTCTTCTTTCGTCGTCATTACATAACAGCCTTTTTTTATTTTCAGGGTCTTTAGGTGTATATTTGCATTGATAGAGTTCAATATCTCAGTGAAGTTATCTTGAAGGTGTCCCCCAAGGCATCATTCTGTGTCCATTTTTCATCTCACTGTTCTACCATCAAAAACTTAACCACTCTGTCGATTAAAATTCATCATAACTGTAAATTGGATCTTGAATATCATTAGCCTCTCATAGTAGCGTACCATCTCTTATTTTGAAAGACTGAATGTAAGATTGGTGATAAAAAAAAAAACTTGTTCAAAGTTGATCTAATTGTTCATCTCTCAACGCGTGCTGACGTATCAATCATTTTGACCAACGACATCTCTTGTCCTATATCTTCAAATACATCTCCTAGTGAAGAAGATTCCAGTGACTTGATCGTCATCACTAAAAAAGTCCTAAACAAACTTACCTAATCGTTAGGAAGCCTTACATCGATCATTGTCATAAATAATAAATAATGCGTTTATTTTGTGCTTCAGTTCATCATTCTCCTGCCTTTATCCCAATTTATTTGGGGCTTTAGTTTGTCTTCTTTATATATTAGTTTACTTTAATGTTGTGGAGAGCAAATTATTTGTCGAATTTACAACCTTAATTTTCCTAAAAACTCTAAATCAACAATCGTACAAAAAAAGTGTAATGAAGCAGCTAAAGAATAACAATGCACTAAATCGTAGTTTGCAAAATGCTAAGAAATTAGAGCAATATGCTAATGCGAAGAAATTTACGCATGGCCGATGTTTAGGGACGTAATAACAATATTTACATAGACTAGTGCTAGTAGGTTCTCGTTGTTAGCACGACATTCGTGCCTGTCAATTCTCAAATTGCGATTTCAGGGCTTCGCTGCATCGGACAGGAAAAGGATGTAATAAAAAATTACATACAAATTACATGCTCGTACATCAGTCTGTCACTACGATTGATTGAAATTACGAAAAACGATTTCTGTAGTTGCTGTTTCTTTAAATAGAATATTTCATATTTCCGACTTTCCTGTCTGAGTACCTATATTATCTATATCTTCGGTTGAGTTATCATGTTAGCGTATTTACGGCACTTTCAACTTGTAATCAATCAATAACATCACAGATGCCTGGCCAGATTTAAGTAATTTAGGTAAAAACTACCTTTAACAAAGCTTTGCTAATATTGGTGCAATGTGTGGCTACTGCAAGTGCGGATATCTCTAAATTCATTATGAATGTCTAGTTATTACGAACAGAAACTTCAGGCGTTATATTGCAAATTGAATGATAAACGCTCATAATTTTTCTGTTTTTCATGTTCTTGTATTAGAAACTAATTGAGTGATTGCGCGTGAGCACGTTTCTAGCTATTATTAAGCATCCTTTACTTGGCTTGATTTCATACTCTTTAATTAATCAATGTAAATCAAAGTAAATACCTAGGTACATAATAACGACAGCATTATTAATTAACTTAGTTTATACAAATATTGTTAGTTGATAAAACGATTTCGTTAATGACGTATAAGAATTGCGCACGCGCTCAACTACCAGGCATTTACAGTTTGAGTATTCTAGTTATTGCATCACCTGTTATTAAATTGGCTACCTGTTCGATACTGTAGCGGAGTGTAGCGCATCAATACGCGCACTATTGTCTGCCCCTCGAAGGACCTATGTAGGTCCGTCGAATGAAGTAGTCATTACATTCCGATGCAACGTTTTATTAAATTTCTGATGCGTGAAACCGTAAGAACGATTTTCCAATCAGAAGTTTGTTAAACATTACAGAATAAATTATGTGCCGTCTGTAACGCTATCATAACATGTCCGAAATACAATTGATTCATCAGTATGGGTATTATCTAAACATAAATTATGATACAATTTATATAATAACACTCGTAGCGCTTGTACGCAGGCGCTATGTTTGATAACACGTCCATTGTCCTGCACCGCGGCAATACCGCACCGCAGCGCATCACTTCAGATACGATCACTCGCATCAGCCGCAACAGTAACTTCGCGATATGTTGTCTGGGTAAGCAGCCGAGAGCGCAGCACATGGCACTATATTACGTATCAATCATGTATCGGATTTTCGCTTTTATCTAATAAGTACATTTTTCGAAACGCTCACTTACCACTTATTTTCTCCTTTTCAGGTCATTCGTGATTTCCATGGCAATCGCGATAGCAATAACCAAATCACCAGCCAGTGGTTTTACTATAGCTCGGGATCATTTTAATTCACCAGATCTGGAAACTGGCGAGAGCAAACAGCTGGAAGTAAGATACGATTTGAAGACCTTAAATGATAATGAGACAATCTATAACAACAAGACGAAAGAAGATTCTGATTCTACTGTAATAGCAATCAACAACACCAAACATAATAGTAAGCAAAATTACAGCGGTGAAAATGAGAAACCGCAGATTGTCAACGAGACTGCTGATACACGAACAAATATATCAGAAACTAACAAAACCGAAATTCCATCTGATACAACGATAATAATTTCGACCGAAACAGCTAGTTATGCCACTACAGCACTAAGCGAAAGTCGAACTGATAGCCTAGAAACCGAGATTAGTCAAGATCTTTCAACTACATCTTTACCACAGACTTCATTTACTACTGAACAGGAAATTGAATATTCAACCGTTACAAACAAATTTAAGGAAAAAGAAGTCCAAGAAAATGAAACAAAATCAACAGATTATCAAATTTACACGGGAGATATTACTTACACTACAACAATAGGCACAAATAACGTGAATAATAATGATGCCAATAAAAGTGGAAACAAGATGAATGATTTTAACAACGATATTAACAATTTGAACATTTCAATAACAACTTTTGAAGACTTTGAAAATAAAGTTACAACCGAAACCCATTTATCTGATCAGACAGCTGATCAAACAAACACTAAAGAAGAAAGTACGATAGCAAAGACGGACGGATCACTTGATGCATCTACGACTGCTTCATCTGAGTCAAAGACAGACGTAATATTAGAAAAGACCTCGACAGAAATGACGCCAGAAAACTTTAATGCTGAAGTTGTTACCACCGAATTATATACACCTACGTTACCGTCTTGGAAAAAATATACAACGATTGATAGAAAACGCACAAGCACTGAAGACACCACAACAACAGAAAAAGATATGGCGCGAGCAGAAACTGCGCAAACTCGTATAAATCTAGAAAAATTGTTTACTAACACACCCATAACTTCATTAGAAAAATTGAGAAATGATCTTATTGATGCTCAAGAGTCAACGACAAGACAACTTGAAACAAAAGCAGGGACCGAAACTATCTTAAGTCATGCTTTAGATTCTGTAACAAACACATCCACGACAATGATGATTACTGAGATTGAGACCGAGCCAACGAAACTAGAGATGGTGTCTAAAAGAGCAGGCTACAAAGACAACCGAGAGACGACAACTCCTAGGCCTGAAGAAGCCACTACCACGGAGTTTTCGCCTAGAGTGAGCACGAATAATACGGAGATGTATAGTAATATGTACGAGACTGAAGTTGAGGTAGCAAAAAACAAGAACGGTAGTGTCTATGAGTCGCAAAGTCAATTGGTAAGTGGACTATGTTTTATAATGTTGTTAACTTTGCGACTTACATAAGGGTGCAGAGACCGCGGTAGATTCACATCGACCGTCGCCATTAGACTCAATGTGTTACAATACAATGTCGTCGATCGCCCGCGGTTTGGTTATACTCGTTCATGTAAGTATGTCTAAAGAGTTTACATAATTTTCATGTAAACGGTTATAAATTTTATCAACTTTCTCAACTTTTTAGGGTTCCGTACCTCATAAGGAAAAAACGGTACCCATAAAGGATCACTCATGTGTCTGTCTGTCACAGACTATTTGTTCCGAATCTAACCGACTAATTAGGTACACCTTATGAATTTCTGTGACACAAACACGGACATGTAACGTAAATAAATGAATTTTGAATTTAGGGGTCAGTTTTGGGAAGCAAAATATAAAATAAAATAATAAAAGTTTTGCAAACTGTATCTTGTTACATATCAAAATGAAAGGGCTTACTGTGCGTGTCTCAAATAGATTTTTGTATAATAAAAAATGTTTTATAGTTATTTAAGAAAATAGACGAGAATTGACCATTTCCCATTATCTCCAAAACTAGTGAGACTAAAATTTTGAAAAAAATACGAAAAATTTCTATACTATGCTCTTTGGTCTTAAAATAACATGGTAAATCTCTCGATATTGGCTTACTAACTATAGGACGCATCAACACTTTTCTCCAAATATCACTGTTTTTTCGGTACCATGTACAGGGATTAGGAATCATGACTGCGAAGATTTTATGGTCTCAAATTAAAGATAATTTATTCATCTCCAGAATGCCTTCATAAAAATGGTATAGCCTCATATTAAATTTTCTCACAAATACGTTTTCACCACCATAATAATCGCGCAAAATTGAAAGAATATGGGGTCTGAATAAGAACCCGTATATCTAGACTCAATACATATTATGACTTAAAAATAATAAGAATTTGTGGCTTATATAGTCCTTAATACCTGATGTAAATATTACGTACCTAAATAAATAACTTTTTCATTTATGAGAAAATTAAAGAACAATCTCAAATTTCTTCATACATTTTCAACTTGAGGCGTGCCAGTCCGCGCTGAACCGCGCTCGTGAAAGGAATGGTGTATCGCTTTTTCGCAAAAAAAATATTACGTGAAACATATATTGTTGGGTTCACCGTGTTGTATACTGTGGTTGGACGAAGTTGATACTTTTTCGGAACGAAATAAAAGTAAGTACGATTATTTAAATTTATTCAGAAATAATTACATAGTTGTCATTTTTTGTGGGAGTAGATTACGGATAAAGATTACGAATAATTATATGAAAACATTTTTTTTGAGAAATTCGGTTCAATTGTCGATTTTTGGGTTTTGGGGTGGTGATTACGAATAGGTTTTAGGCCTTTTTTTAATTCAAAAAGGGGGTGGATTAAAAATAAAAAAAAATATGGTAATATGGTAATAATGGTATGGTAATGGTAATTTGTTCTATTTGATTTACCTTAGGTTCTTTTTTTTTCGTGTAGTTAGTTACCTTAGGAGTGTACTATCAGCTAAGCTACCGCATGTTCATCTATACTCCATTAGAAATAAGACATTTAAACAAACCTTTTTACAGTCCGTTCAACCGATTTTGACTTCTATACCGTAGACATAAGGATGGCATTAAAAGTTAAAAAGATTACACAATACCAACTCTCTACTGCAGCGGCCATTTGTCATGCCACCAACGCAGTAGAAGTCAAAAACGGTTGAACGGATTGTAAAAAAGGCTTATTTAAATGTCTAATCTTATTTCAAATGGGGTATAGTCGATAATCGCATGGCACGGCTCACGGCTCGATCGCCCGATGCATGCGTTTTGACTATAATGTATGAATATGTGTCATAAAAGAAAAGAAGCTAGTTACGTAATACTAATTGTTTAGAAATTGATAAAGGTATCTTTTTCTTTACAATTAGTATTTGAACTAATAGTTGCCGCTGTTTATACAATATTATCAGAGCCTTTTGTTTATTGATGTCGCAACTGCAGTAAAAATAAGTTCATTATCTAATTACCATTGTTATTTAGTGGGAACGTCTAAAAATCCGGTTTAACAATAGAAGAAGGGAATACTTAATAGAAGGGCCATAAAATACGTTCTATAGTACCTACAGGTGTTGTCTTTTTTATTTTCAGGAGCAGGAATGCGTGATAAAAGAATATAAGCCAGAAAGTAGAAGAATAATCGAGATTGATTACCTTTTTGAGCAGCCAATCCGTATAACACTTCTCTCAAATTTTTTTTTGTTAATTTTTTCACTGTTACTTACACGACGGTGTACATTTCGTTATTGACCTGACTTTATTTAATATATAATATGTTTTACTACGTGCTTTTGTTTTAATTTTTATCAAAAATACCTTCTGAACTCGCGGCCCAGTCAGTAAATCTTACTTTTTTTGTAAGTATTTATGGGAGTGATTATTTTTAAATATCACAACGAAAGATTATGATAAACTCCCAAGCTAGTATTTTGCTCCAACAATTGTCAGTAAAAATAATATTTATAAATATGTAATTAGATACTTTCAAAGCAGCCTGGGATAACCGTAGGTGTTCCTTGTAACAGTAAAATTTCAAAGTCGCTAGTTTCCGTAAGAATATGGTATTTAATCCATATAGCCAGCGGTTGAAATTTTTGGGTACCTACGTAATGTACGTAATGACTGATGCACTTCAAAAATACTAAAAACATGAATATATTACGCAGATAGTACTTAGAAAAGTTACCAAATTCGATTGCAAACTTCCAACTAACTTTACTCAATCATTAACAGTAAAATTAAAAAATAATACCTTCAAGCACCAAGATTAGTTAATTTACGTATAAAACCGAGCGGACAGCAGTTTCAATGTGTGCGTGCGGGTAATGTCGTTGTGTTGCGATGCAGATACCTAAACTTGAGCGAGTTCAAAATGTAACAGCGTCCTTAAAATTGCAAAGTAAGTTTTATCTTGGAATCATTTCCTTCATGCCAAGTGCGTGGTCCGACAAGCACTTGGCCGGTTTCTCTCTCGAACGGGTACCGTGGTAAAAATATAAGCATAGGTAGCAAGACTAACTGCCCGGGGTGCGTCGATCGAACATTTAAGACTAACTTCCCGGGGTGCGCCGAGCGTACAATTAAGTAATGTCTCTCGTGGATGATTTTAAAGAACTGATTAAGGGGCATTCAAAAACATATTTGTTATATGTAAACACGTTTTTCCATTAAAATATCTCTTCCATATTATTTCCTGTGTCCATTTTTACATCGGGCTTCTTTCCGTAAGAAACTGTACTTTTAAAATTGCCAATTTAATTTTGCAAACATTTGCAGGCTGAAGATGCGATTAAAGAAGAGTTATTAAGAGAGGAAACGCTCAACAACGAAGAGAATGCGAAGTTTTTTACAAATTCGAAACAAGGGCGGTTCATTGATGGTGTGGGTGAAACTGCTACCGGCGACTCGCTCAGCGTCAAACCCATAGGTCAGGAAAAAAAGAAAAATACCATTTTATATGCCGTCAGCCCAAACTACAAACCCCTTAAGAAAATTGATGTTCAACCACCAAAACAATTCGTTCGCGACCCAGATGACAACAGCTGGAGAAACGAAAGCATCAGCTCTTTAGGAATCGTTTTTAAACCGAAGAATGCTTCCAAATCTTTCACACAAGTCCTAAAAAACAAAACTGGGACAGAGTTCGGAAATCCGACCGATAAAGACAGCAAAGACGATCTGCCGGACTTAAGAGGTAGACTAGAAAAGATAGCTGAAGTAAGAAAATCCAAGAAAAAGATTAACAAGTTTGGAGATACTGTATATAGTGACTATGAGGAGTCAAGTGAGAACACGCACCCTTCTAGAGAAGACACGACCACGCCGATGAGCCCCTCCACGGAATCAATATTCAACTTCACCCCACCTCCAACATCTCAATCATCTACGACAGAGTTTGATCTCACGGTAAACGCAATTTCAAGAGAACATTTTGACCTTTTCAAGACCGAAAAGACTTCTCCTATAACAACAACAAGTAAACCAAAGAAATTCTACAACTTGGCAGAATACTATGACTCTACCGACGAGTATGATGCTGATTACGTGAATCAGCACAAAATTGATTTAAAGAAATTCACTAAGGCAATGAAAACAGAGGAGACCTTTGCTACGCAACCCCCCGAGCTGCTACGTACACAACCGATGAGAGAATATCAGCCGGAGAGGAAGGCCACTCTTCAGTATTTTCCACCTACACAGAAAGTTGTCCAAAAAGTAAATATAAACGATTACGATACTAATTTCAATAGAAAAGTGAACATGTATACCATTAACAAAGAGCCTCCTAAAAACGTGCTGGCCGCTTCTTTTGGCACAGTTTCTCCCATACAAACAGAAACGTATGAACCATTAAATAAAGTAACAATGAAGGCTGCTTACACTCCAATGTACCAAAATGACAACTTGGACAAGAACCTGTACTTAACGAACCAGCCGCGCGTGTCCGAGCCTCCTCACGGCGAACTTGTAGCAAACGACGGAAATTTCAACAGAGCCTCGTATGTAATCAAACATTACCGGGACTTTATCAACGAGGCGGTGAAAGGCGACGACTACGAAAGGAGCGAAGAGTATACGTATACTGAGGCACCCGTCCGCGGCGTCACCGTCAATGAGTTGGCTAAGATGGCCGCCCGGGATAGCAACCAGGGGGAGGAGGAGTACGAGTACGACGTGAAGATCCGCAAAGATGTTATGAACCGTTTCGTTGACAACTTCAATCAGAACAGTGAGAGGTTCAAGGTTGACTTCCCGATCTTGTACAACAGTAGTGTTGTGCACAGACAGACGCCGGAGCACGGGAGAGTGGCGTCGTCGTCTGCGTTCATGAAGAGGTTGTACGAAGTTGGGAACTCCCGGCCGGCGACCATGTTGAGGAGGCCGTGCGACCCTCACTGTGAGAAGACAGTGGAGCTGGCTCCCGCGTACGAGCTGCACTACTACGTGCCAGACGAAGAAGAGAAAGAAGAAATGGAGCCGCGCGCCATCACCACGCCCTATCGTTACAGGTTATGAGATATGCGTCGCGTGCATGTTAGGTAATGCAATAGTTAGTCGGGTCGGGAGCTGTGCGGGCTAGTTCATGACAATAAATTACAATTTATTGGTGCTTATCGTAGTTAACGGTTGTCGAATGGTCGGCAGAGCGAATAGTAATTTTATAAACAATAATGATTTCGCGAATCAAGTAAGTAGTTGTAAAAACATAATTGTTCTGTGAAACTGTGGCAGAATTGGGACTTGAGTTGTTCACAAAAATGTAACAGTATCTGCTAAATACACAATAGTAGTCTAGCTGGTACTCGGTTATAATAACCTGAATTAAAATATCTGTAAGCAGGTTTAGTAACAAATCAAATGTAAAGTTGAATTGAATTGGATTTTTTACTTGATTTTTTTTTAATCTAGTGATTAAGTAGATCTTTATATGTTTTTTTAATGGAATATTTTCGCGTTGGTTAACTACTTACTTCGAAATGAGAAAGTAAAGAAATTGTGTTCTTCCTTTATTTATTAAGTGTATTCTGCCGAATTGCCAAAGATGTAATTTTTTTAGGGCTCTACTATTTGTAAAGTGAAGATCACATAGGAAATAAACGTTATTGGTCTTCAACAAGCCACATTGGTGCCCAAATTATTTCATGTATTTGTACTGTATTTAGATAATGTGCATAATTGCCTAGCCTACTAAGGTTATTTGCATGGAATAAAGTAAAGTCGAAATAGTTTAACATTGAAGGCCTGTATTACATAGTAAACTGTTGTGTAAATATTTACATTCGTAGAAGGTAACAGCTGTAGCTTTGCCGTAGCTGTGTTAAATTACAGCTTGTAAGATATTTACTTATCTATTGTGAAAGTATTGATCGATAAATGCATCATCTTATGTGTCATCTTAAAATAGTTTCAACAATCGCGCTCATTTCATATATCACCGAATTGAAAGTTTTTGTCATATTTTCGCTCTCGATGTTTCGCGTATTTTGTAAAATCTTGTCGAAAAACTTTGACGCAAGCGTTGTGAGTTTGTGATAATAAAATACAATTTTATGTAGAATTTATGTTTTTTATTGTGTGTGCACATATCCTTGCTTATGTAGGTCAAGTCAGGGAAATTAATTATTAAGCAAATTGCTAGGTACCAAATATGTTAGTGACACTGCTTTATCGAAAATATGTTAGTGACACTGCTTTATCGTTTTAAAATATTAAATTGTAGAAGGCGTCAACGAGTTTGATTGCACGGTTATCTGGCGGAAGAAACACACAGTACACCATACAGTACAGTTCGATTCAAACTTAATGACGGCTCGGAACATGAGGAGAGTCGCTGCGCAGTAACAATTTCATGTGTCAGCGGGGGTGAGGGGTGGGGTACTGCGCAGCGACAAGCTAACTTCCGAGCCGCCGTTAAGTTTGAATCGAACTGTACCTATAGTCGAAAATGGTAAAGAGCAAGTACCTACTTGCCTATAGGTGATTCACAGTGAGTAGCGCGATGACGTGATGAGGCAGTACCTAAGTACATTAGGTATCCTATGATCTTGGTCAGCAAAATAAACGCACGTGCACCTTCAATTTAAAGCCTCTTGAGTTTGGTACTGGATTCACCTATAACTATACAAAAATATAAATTGGTGATATTTTGTAGAAGTCCAAGAGAATCATAATTGATCCATCTCTAGTTAGTTCGCAGTTAGAACTCACTAGGTATCCTTTAATCTTCAGGTCATCATCACGAAATTTAATTTTTAAAACACTAAACTTGAAGAAGATTAGGCTGCCAAAGTGATATCATATAATTTCGATCACAACGAGGTACTTATCACGTTCTGAATTTAATTGAGTAGGATTTATGACGCAAGCTATGTCCGTTGATATTGCATTGACACATATTTTTAGCCCATCCTTTATTTTGGCGTCACTTGTCTCGCCAGATAGTTTTGGTGTTCCTCGAATGTCACTGACTTTGTGCCACTTATACACGCTTGCCACAAATTATCACATAGTAACGAGGTTATTTTTTTTTCTTAATATATTTTAGCTACCTAAACTCCATTTGAAATAAGATTTAAATAAGCCTTTTTTACAGTCCGTTCAACCGATTTTGACTTCTATTGCGTTGGTGGCATGACAACTGGCAGCTGCAGTAGACAGTTGGTATTGTGTAACCTTTTTTGATTTTAATGCCGTCCTTATGCTTACGGTATAGAAGTCATAATCGGTTGAACGGGCTGTATAAAGGTTTGTTTAAATGTCTAATCTTATTTCAAACGGAGTATAGGTACACGAGGTACACAGTTTGTATAAAAAATATAGATATTGAACTGTTGTTATTACTATTAGTATTTTCAGTTCTGTTTTTTTCTGAAATGAATCACATCAATTATTTGTATTACTTCTAGCTTCCGCGCTGGTGTCCCGGCGCCGGCGGTAGTCACGGACATGTATTTAGTACATTTATGCTCTTGACTGTACTTCTGCTTCGTGACGTTCAAGTTCAGAATGTCCAATTCTCACAATGTTGACATTTGAGAATGGTCAATAAGTCCTTGCAGCGCTTTTTTAATACCAATAAAAACAAAATATTACAGAACCCTGACCATTTCGCTTCTAGGAAGCATGGCTTACGAGCCAAGGTTTCTGAGTAATGGCCTTCGAAAGATATTTACAAAAAAATCATTTATTACATAATAAAATCATTTATTGGCAGAAACTACAGAACGCCAACTGCTACGATGCTTACCAAAGAGGCTGAATAGTCATCGATTACATAACGACTCGTTTTGCTTAGTTTACTTTAGTTTAAATTATTAACAGTACCTCTTGTATTTTATTGATGAACGCATATCAATTGTTTACTTTTCTTTAATGTTAAATATTATCATTTCCTAACAGGAGTGTGCCTATTGTTACATATTAAACACATGACACATTATGTTAAACACATAAATATACTCGGGTATTTCATAATATTTGATCTAGCAAGGAAAACACATTGAAACACCAAATACTTTTTTAAAATACACTTTATTGACGTTCTTTATCGTAGAATAGTATGCAAACATCACTCGATCGTTCGATCATATTTTGTTATGGATTCTTTACAAGTCACTTTGAGCATAATCATAATAGGTATCGTTACAATAATCATATGTACTATAGCTAAATTATACTTGCACATGTTAACTGTAGACGAAATCATATAATCGAGTGGGAAATGCAATTCTGGATCCAATAAATAATTATGTTACAATCTCATAAAAACGCAATTAAAATATTTTTCATAGATGAACACATTTTTCTCTTTGGATAAACAAAAGAAAAACCAGAACACTGATTGGGTAATTATATACAACAATAAATTGTTAATGAAACTAAAACATTCTCCATTAATGTGCCCACTTTTTGTAAATAAAAATTAAAACAAAAGAAAAAAATAATCTGAGTGAAACTAAAATATAAACAACGTTAAATTAAATTAGATAAAAGTAATTGGTACCATTTAGCTCCTTGGCGCCAACTATCGGTTACAATAAACACCAATGCAGACAACTTGTAAAATCTATAACTTTCGTTACATCACTAGGCGTTTTAAGATACAAGTGAATGTGGGCCTTATCTACTACATCTTTAGGTTTATATCGCTAAAGTAAAGTGATCGAACCTCCGACAATTTTCGGAGTAAATCCAAGAGCCTAAGTTTAATATGGAATTAGCACCAGTTTTAGGTTTATTAAGTTTCTCAGAAAGCTTGCATTGGTATTGTCGTGTTAAGTGATTAGGTTCGTAAAATGAATGTGAAATATAGTCATCGCAGCGCCTTCGAAGTAAAATGGTACATTTAGGAACTTAGATAAGGTGAGAGCTCTCTGAGATAATTGCAAAAGCATGTAGGTAACGTTGTGATAGAGTTCTGTGCTGACAGCCTTCTGCTGATGAATGTTTTAGTATATCTGTGAGACTGATTGGCCATGTAACTTGTGTCTATGCTTGATATAGAAAGTTAACAGTTTATACTTGTTTGAAAGGATGACGTAAGTAAATACAACTTGAAATTTCAGTACACAACGATTTTGGTTTTGCAGACAGGTTATTTATCGACCTGTTTTTGCGCGGTTTAGGTAAACAATAAAAGACACAAAACTAGCCAGACAGCCGCGTTGTATTTTAAAACGATAAAAACCAAAATATTATTAAAAAATGCGAGATACAAAATATAAGCAATTGAGTAATGTAGCGGCGTTTGTATGCTATCGGTAGATAAGTAGGTACGTACATCAGTTACAATTACAACAATAATCATTTATAAGTATAGTTTTTAGACTAAAAGCGAATATTTACAAAGAACACGCCACTTTACTAGCTATATACCTGCCTCCCATGGCGAGCGCGCGGTGTCCGGCTACCGAGTTGTTCCAAATTTAATATTTTCCTAATATTTTATAATTTAATTATATTCCCTAATATATATAAGTAAGCGTACATAATTTTTTGGTAACGAATGCGGAAATTTCTGCACCCCTAATAAATTAGAATCTTAAGACAAAAATACGCGTGTTTTAAAAAGGCCGAGTCGTACCACTCAGCGCGGTGTACACATCGCATGCGCAGTACCCCAGCGCCGCGAGCCGGCCGCGCGCCGCCCACAACCTAACTCTTTACATTAGCCAGTCTTTCGTTTCCCTACTCTAGACTACTGCGCTACGTACTGCCGCCACTGGCCGCGTGTGCCACGTCCTTCCTAGGTCCCGATATAACTGTGACTATAGTTCAGGACTTGCTTTGAAATATTGAACGTACTGAATAGCTGTGTTTTAGTCCTCTCACTTTGTTTGACTCTTTGTTTTGTAAGATCTGCACCCTACGAGTGATTGTTCGACACGGAATGACAATCCTTTACATCATAATGTGATACTATCACTCGCTTATTTTTGCTGTCGAGCAGACGGATTTTCAGGCATATGATCAATCAATGTAAGTAACTCGTTGTTTCATCAAATTGAAAGGAACTGTCATTTCGAGTTTCTTACGCAATTTGGGGGCTGGATGTTTCTGCTCAAATCCATACAATTAAAAACTTACATAAAATACGTAGCACACACTCGCCCTACTCAACCACGCGATGAGAACGCTCCATAACCGAATACGATGTGACACTGAGGGGACAGAGGGACGCGCTCGTGGAGGACTCGCATCGTAAATACATCTAATATGGTGACCAAGTTGAAAAGGAAAAACGATGCAAACCGCGGTGAAAAGTTGGCAAACTGATATCGAACTACATAGCCTTGTATACAAGGTAAACAAAAGTTCTGCCACATTGTTGCAGCAACGTGTTTTATGTTGTTGGTCTTGTTGTATCAACAATATTGCGTTACTTTTGTTTATCATAAATAAGGCAGCTGCAGGTAGAAAATGAACGAAAATGAAAAAGGTTGTCTCAAAAACTATCATTTTTGTCATTTTCTGAAGCGAAAATACTGAAAACGGACTCAAAAGTCGAACAACTAAAATCTAGCGACGCGAACCTTTATATCTAACTATCCCCTTGCTAACGATACCGATCTATTTCTTTTTTATATAGTGTTACAAGGATCTTTTGGCGCCTGAACGACATTGACAGGTTGTTGCTAGAGTACGTTTCATCGAATAGTTCATATGCCGTAATGTTGGCTCAACTGTTGTAAGACCAATACGAATACGGTACATCGCTATGGCGTTACATAATAGGTCTGTTTATGAAATTGATGAAATTGTCAGAGAAACTGTATGGAAAAACAAGATAGCGGCGTTAATTACGATTTTGGGCACGCGCCAAAAGATCCTCGTACTGTTCTAACTGAATGTTTGTATTGTCAATGGCAAGCCGTTACTTGTGAAATACTTCTGAAGGTTTAGTGACTAAGGTTTAGTAAACTGTCGTTTGAAAGTAAAATTGTTGGCACCTTGTATTTTTGGCACCACTAGCGTCAACCAAATGTGAAGCTCGCTGTCCGTACAGGTGTAACTAACAAGTAGAGTTCTGAACTTGGCTTTGCGCTGCCGTGTACTAACATATTTCGGTATATTTGGAGGTAAAAAGAATCTTCTATCAATGTGGCTTAAATGGAATTCATAATTTACGAGATTTTTTTTATTCAAAACATGAATACACAATAATTTTTGTAATAATTTAATACTACGTTATTCTTAGCTGTTTTTCCCTTCCGCAAGTTACATCTACACGGACAAAAGCGTAATTTTCGCTCAATAAAACGTGTTTCAGCACCAAAACATTTTGAAAATAATTAACGAACTAGGAACCGGTGCCGATGCGATATTCTATGTACGACAATATACACAATAATACAACATGCAGTACAGAAGGAACAAGGTATGCAACGCACGGCAAAGAACTTACGTACAACTGACTTAAACTATTGCTATCTCATTCTCGCAGTTGAAAGAAGAAAGAGACGGAACATGATTTAAAGCTGTCAAAATATTAGATGACACGTCGGAACACACCACCTAAAAAAAAGCAGGAGTTTGTTTCTAATCGATTTGCCAGCTGTCAACCATCACCCGTCTCTTTCTTACTCGCTCTGTTAGAGAAGGATAGCAATAGTATTATCTTAGTTGGTACAATCTTATGACTTTTCATTTGTAAGTTATTTATTGCTCGCTGTTAAAGTGACCCTTCCATACTTATGTAATAGTATGTTGTAGAAATACAATATTATAGCGAATTTTATACAATGCTGTACATACATACTAGCACCACTATAGCTTTACGTATAATAACCGAAACTTCACCGTTTGTATAAAACCAAAATGTATGTACCATCGTGGAAACCCATAACTTACCACTTTCAAAACAAAATCCCGTGCACAAGATGACCACATCTGCTACCATCCGGGTTATATATCGGTCAAGCGCTGCAAGCAAGAATAGTCCTTATGGTGGTTAATTATGGCTTTCCGCGATAGTACGTGTGCAAAACCTTCCTTTTTCATAATGGGTCTTGTACTGATGTGGAAGTATTTAATAACTGGAATATTAGCGTACACTTTTCCTTATTAGTCTTTTCTTTGTTGGTAGATAAAATTGGGGAGACAAGACGTATTGTTATTTTTTTTGATTAGCGGATGTTTCTCAATTGGTTAACATCAATACAAAGCCCAGTAGGTACATAGTTATTAATTTACATTAAAACATCACAAGTTTGGACAATTGACTTCAAACATGAATACATATGCTAGGACGCCTGTCGCCATTTCACTGAAGATGTAGTTTCAGAATTCTTCGCAAATTAGTTTTTTTGAAGAATTTCAAAGAAGCCTGGGTAATGTAAAATGGCTGGAGAACTCAGAACAATGACAGGCGTCCTTACAAAACAAAACCCTAACATAAGCGTCTCATATAAAATCTTAACAAATTACGTGACTGCAGTCAACAAACGTAGTCCAGTTTCACCTGTCGGTAGTAAAACGTAATAATCGACGCGAGTACAGTACAAATTTCAACCTTATCTTCATAGTGAGTATGTTCAATTTTCCGTATACTTATTATTTATAACCACATCCATAAAGCTCTAAGAGGAAGCCTCACTATACATATAATTAAAAGTAAACGTTTAATTTAAATATTTTTTTCTTTTAAATATCATTTATAACATATACACATTCATACAAAATTCTACATCACTAAAGCATACTCGATGTTCGAACTAAATTATGAACCGTTCCGAATCTTCAATAGCTTTTCAATTTTTACATGTCCACGTCATAAAGTGAAGTTATTTTTTACAATTTCCCTTAAGTAAGCGTATCGATTAATTTAAAACGAACGATTCGGCTGATCGGATTTAGATTCACACTCGACTAGTAAGTTTTTTGGGAGGTGAAATGCAATATTAGAAGGTACCTTACCTCGAACTTCATCCACGTAGTACTTTGATGAACAGTTTGTATTTCACCTTTAACCCTTCCTTTGCGGTAATTGGCCGCAGTCTGTAGTTTCATAAATTGCTATCAAGATTTGAAGATCTATCTATGTTCCCTGCAGCTCTCATCACCGCACTACGCAGATGTCGTATCGTACAACTGAGCCACATTATTTAGATTGTCTGAACTACCGTTTTATAAGTAGAAGTTGTGAACAACTCGGAAGATTTAACGATGGACACTTGTTTATGCGAGGATTGAGTTATCATCGATAGCTATAATATTGGTTTAATTTTATATAAAACTAAATAGTGATGTGTCGCTCACACTCCTTAAGTTCTAACATTAAAGTAAAAATAAATAACATTCGGAACTGTTTGCGATCCTCGCTTAAACAAGCCTCAAGTGTGAGAGAGAAGAACTCGCGAAAAACATTCAATCGGTACCATACTTATGCAAAAATACATGATACGGCAATACAAAATCTCATCATAAGACCCATCATTTCTACGTATAAATATGCGTTTAAATCTAATCTATAGACTACTGCGGGGGCGGATCGGCCGTGACGTGTCGTGTCGTGTCGAACGCTTACGTCAGTTCGGAGCCGTCCCGCAACTAGTTGACTAAAAACCTTGTTTAAATATCAATAAAAGCTAAGTGCTCCGGAAGTATATCATATACGTACGATATTAGGTAGTGCTGGGGCCCCTTGTAGGTAGGACTCGGTAAGCGCAGGGTGTTGTGTGACGGGAGTGAGCAGTCCTACAGGGTGTTGTGACGCGCGGTGTCGGACTGACGCGACAGAGCGGCGCGCACGCACACACGCACACACACACACGCGCTACAGGGTACTGTGTCGGGAACCACGTTGCTAGAGATGCTAAGAACAGCGGAGTCTAAGGTCCAGGCGACTACGACGAAGAGTTAAAGAGAAAAGTAGTGGGTCCGCACAGCGCCGAGTGCCTGTAGAGCGTGTGCAGCGTGTGCCACGTGTGCACGAGAGCGAGCGGTGACGTCACCAGCTGGCCGTGCACGCGGGCGGTCACTGGCTGGTCACGTTTGCGGACGCGTGTGTAGCAGAGCGAGCAGTGACGTCACTAGCTGGCCACGTACATGGGCGCATGTGTGCAGGAGAGCGAGCGGTGACGTCACTAGCTCACTAGGTGTGCGGGCGCGTGTGTGAGGGAGAGCGAGCGGTGACGTCACTAGCTGGCCACGTACATGGGCGCATGTGTGCAGGAGAGCGAGCGGTGACGTCACTAGCTCACTAGGTGTGCGGGCGCGTGTGTGAGGGAGAGCGAGCGGTGACGTCACTAGCTGGCCACGTACATGGGCGCATGTGTGCAGGAGAGCGAGCGGTGACGTCACTAGCTCACTAGGTGTGCGGGCGCGTGTGTGAGGGAGAGCGAGCGGTGACGTCACTAGCTGGCCACGTACATGGGCGCATGTGTGCAGGAGAGCGAGCGGTGACGTCACTAGCTCACTAGGTGTGCGGGCGCGTGTGTGAGGGAGAGCGAGCGGTGACGTCACTAGCTGGCCACGTGCGCGGGCGCACGCGGCAGCGCGGGAGGGGGGGGCGAGCCGAAGCTGCTGCGCAGGGACTCCTCCATGAGGCGGCAGATCTTGTCGCGGTCCGCCTGGAATAAACACAAGGCTTCCAGTCAAAAATTGGGAAATGACTGAAAAAAGAAACGATAATATCAAACTACTTATAGCACAAAATAGATAAGTATAAAAGACCAGGTCCATACGAGCGAAAACAGGCGTACGCACATATAGACGCGTCCGTACAGACGCCGGGGATATATCTACACAATAAGGTCCAGTTTCGCTTACCTCGTGTATGAAGCCGAGCTGCACGAGCTCGTGCGCGAGTGCGGACGCGGTGTCGCGGTGCGACACGGCGCACGTGAGCTGGCGGTTCATCTTGTCGTCCATGCGCAGGAGGATCGTCATCTGGAGGGACGGTACGCAAACAAATTACTGCCTCGGGGAAGGGTTTCGTTCTTAGCTAACTTGAAACTAGTAGTCTTTTGGCTCATAATATGATGATATCCATACTAATATTTTAATTCGAAAATAACTCATTCTATCTGTTACTTTTTCACGCATAAACCACAGAACGGATTTCGATAAACTTTGGCAAGGAGATAGATGGCATCCCGGGGAAGGACATACGCTACTTTTTATCGACCTACCACGCACACAACCAACTATGGTCTGTTACAAAAGTATCTGTAAACAAACCCAGTAAAGGTTAAACTCTTCACATTCATCTGTATTAACTTCATATCTTACTACTATTTCCAACCATTCATTATTGTTTGATTATTAAATAGTAATTGAAAAAACACCGATGAAAATTTAAATTATCAACATATTTAACATTTCAAATATTATGAATATAGTATCAGATCAAAGCTCAATTTGAAGGTGACACTGCAAATTTTCATCCACGGGTACGTTTACATTTTAATCAGATGCATTTGGAACAGACTATACCATGATCAACGTTGAATCTAGGGGTGAGAGTTTACTTTGCTCATTAAAGTTAGCTTAGTTAGCGCTTCATACGAATATAAATCTTATCCTAATGAAAATTATGTTCAAATTCCTATAAGTGAATGTGATAAAGCTTTTCATACAAACGTGAACATGCATGCTATACGAATAATGTTCACTTTCGTAAGAAACGCTAACTTATTAAGTCAGAGTCTAAGTATGCTTAATATATCTCAGTCTAAATCTTATCCAAAAAATCGGTCCCTATGTGCTTTTAAAAAGTTTATTCCATTATTCAAAAGCTCGTAGACTCGGTACAAAATAATGAATTAGAACATAAAGAGTTTTCTATACCGCCATTTGTTCTGGATCTTGTGTGTGTGTGTGTGTTGGTCACTTATCTGCTATGATGGACTTGGATGACTATCCATCATACAGCAGTGCGTCAGCATGCTAATGACAGACACGATGTTTATGACTGTATACATCATGTCTGTCATAAGCATGCTATTAATAGAGAATATTAGGAAATAAGATAAATGTTTTATGACTGAGATATATTTTATAAGTGATGAAAATGTAGGTGGATGAACATTAACAATTTGGCATCAAAAAGTATGTTGACATGTCCCAAATTAAAGTCAGAGACGTTTTAATTTTACTGTTATTACGAGGCAATGGAATTTTCAATTAAAATTGCAAAAACGATAAAATAATGTTCATATCATTTTATGCCATCTATTCATGGAATACTAAAGTTTCACAACATTGTTTCATTTTATGAGATGCGGTGTTACATGTTTCACCAACAAATAATCATAACTTTCGTTTATCAGAAAGACGTATTTTTTTAATTAGTGTAAAAATACGGTATTGGTAATGGTGTTATAGAGGTATGAGGAACAGGGTGTAAGGTTCACTGTTCCAGACTGATCCTCCATCGAAAAAGGTGGGTCCTCCGATCAGACAGGTGTTGTGTTTGGGGGGCTACTGCCCAAAGATTGATATAGGGACGTAGTGTATATGCTAGTCGCGCGGTAACCCCTGCTTGCGCGATGTAGGATTTTGCGTGACGTCAGTATGATGCGTAGTTCACATGTGGCGTTTTATTTAGGTGCAGGATTTATTACAGTAGGTACGTGGTTCTTGAAGTGATACATCGACTTTCGGAAAGATAACTGACAAAGACCACGTTCTATACAGCTGAACTATTTCTAAGTGCGATACTTTTGTCGATTGGTACGACCTGGAATGTGAAGGAAAGTATCTTGGATTGCAGGTGCATAGGGTTGGTATTACTTTTTATTTATTACTAGCGACTAGCGACACGCTGGCACGGCGACATTTCTAAACGCCGAGATTTCTAAGTTAACTATTAATATACATGAACCTTTCGGAATAAAAGCTCTAAATGATGGTGAAAATCACATCATAATCTATTGTGCAGTTTAGAAGATCTAGGCGGTCACACAGACAGCCACGAAAAGTGACTATTCATTAAAAATATGTATGTGTAGATACGGGCATTTGTTGGAAGTACTTAGTGAAAATAGACATTTGGGATAAAATGTTCACTAAGTAAAGATAAATTGACTTGACATTTTAGCGTGAAATCCCCCGACAGTAGTCGTGTATGGTGTCGCGTATGTGACTCACCAGCAGGTCGGCGGGCGGCGCGTCGGGGTGCGGGTGCGGCTGCGGCTTGAGCGAGCACATCATGTTGACGACGCGCCGCGTCTCCAGGTCGCGCGGCTCGGGCGACGCCGGCAGCGACTCGGCCGCGCGCTCGGCCGGCGACGCGGCGCGGCCCAGCCCGCGCGTCCAGCCGTACGCCGTCAGCGGGTAGATGCCGTACCTGCGGAGAGCGACGGGTTGCAAACAGCCGCATTGCGAACACGAACAAGCGAAAAAAATTTACTATGCTGAAGTCGTTGGCCTCTCCGAAGATATACACGTGTTACATTCAGTACGTAATCAAATACGACCTCCTGAGACCACTTAATAAAATCAGTCATTAAACATTTAAAGTTTTAAGGGTGTACGAGTAACTAGACTGTGATAAATCGACATCCACCAGTCGATATCTAATTGCCGTATAAAATATGTCACTTCGTTTATAGAGCACAACTTACAGCCCTTGCGCAGTTTATTGCATTTACCTCTGACAGCAACCGAACAACAACCTTATTGCAACAAAAATAAAGATCACTCTGATGCAAAAGTAGAGGTAAAATAACTGTGAGTCCTTTCACACTTATTTTACATCTATTTTTGCACCGCCAGACCCTGTGAACTCACTTGACATCCTCGACGAACTTCTCCAGTTTCTCTGCGTGTGGCTGCAGGTCCTTAGCCGCGAGCTCCGTGCGCTCCCCGCCCCGCAGGCACCACGCGAGCGCCTCGCCACTGCTGCCGCCCGCCACCTCGTCCGTTATCGTCTCCGATATGTTCGCTGGAGACACGGGAAATAAAGACTTAGTACCCTGCAAAGAACTGGTTACGACAACGACCAAAGAGAGACACCGCAGTCGTCAAGATTTTCAAACATGCTCACTTTTTGGTAGTTGTTGTCCTTTGAATTTCAATTAATATTGCGTCACGATGCGTACTTTCATCACGATCCGTTTTTACAAAATTTATGGACCAACATCCGAGTTCAGGAGCGTCATCCAAGCCACTTACTAGTTTCAGAATGGACATATTTGTCAGCTTAGACATGCATGATTAAGACTTACCGGTAGTATTGACAAGCGTGTGCGCAGCCAACAGTTTCAGGGAGTGTACTTCGAAGAGTAGCGGGTGGAAGAGAAGTTCCCGTGCCGTCGGCCTCTTCGCAGGGTCCTTGTTTATACACCTGTCGACACACGGCGCGGTTACCGACTGGGCGGGGGAGAGACGACACACAGGCAGTGACCCTCACACGGGGTTACTGAGGAATTGAGTGCTCACTGTGTATGCCGAGAGGCATTATAAAGAACAGTGCTATCTGCGATGCGTTGTTTTGAAATCAATGAGTACTCACACCTCGTTCAAACCAACGCTCCGCTGCAAGCGACCATTGCAGGACGTTCCTCACATCACAACAGTGATACACACGTGTCAACAGTGATACACATGACCAGTCCATCCCTCACTTCGTGCACCCATACAACAAAAGCGACTTACCGCCACGCACACCTGTAAGACAAGTACCTGTATATAAAGTCCTTCTGTCGCGTCTCCTCCAACGATTCGACCGTTCGTACGATGTGTTCCTCCGTGACGTGGCTGCCCGAGTCGCCATTGCCCTGAATCTCAAGTGCCGCAGTCTCCAATGCGCACATTCCGAATGAGTAGATATCCATCGCTGGCGTCACCATTTGTGATGCTGATACGGGGGGAAATAAAGATGTAATGAATGCAAAAAAATGGACAACATAGTTTCAGTTGCCGTGATTCTTGGGCACATGCACAGTACCTACTATACGGAAACTTGATATTTGGACGCAATTCACGCAGTCATAGGCACGGCTTGTTTACACGGTACCTATTCATGAATGAACTCACTCACAAAGTCACGATTTTCACATAGAATTCCGTGAACGTGAGGAGGTATGCACAGGTGTGCGAGAGCTGGCCAATTATGAGACAAGGTTTCGCATAGTATGTCATCTGTGACACGAAGCCTGCCTGTTCCAAAACACTTAACAAACTTCCTAAACAAGGAAAAGGCAAGAGTCCGTCAAATCAAGGCAGTCGAAACTGTGTGGTCCTTTCTTGAGAGTCATCTGTTAGTTCAAGGTACTTACATCCGTATTCGGGTGCAATAAAGTGCATATTCCTCATGTTCTCGCGGCAGGTTTTGACGTGGTGGTGGATGGCGTCGGGGGCTACGGAGCCGATCTTCACGAGGCCGTTGTGTTGGATGAAGATGGTGTCGCAAGTGAGGTTCCCGTGGACTATCGGAGGCACGCAGCCGTGTAGATAGCTGAACGGGGAATGATCAGACTTATATTGGGGTGAACAAATAGTCGTGGCCGACTAGATTGAGATACAATTTTGAATTTATGGACAGTCAACTCTGCACTTACCTACTTGGAAGTATCGAGGAAGTAGAAAATTGGCATCTTACCTGAGCGCTGACAATATCTGCGTGCACCATCTCTTCCAGGCCTGCAGTGGCAGTCGCTTGACGTTCCGCTTGGTTCGCTTGAGGAACTGCTTCAGAGAGCCGCAAGACATGTACTCCGTTATGAATATTACCTGAAATGACCAGGTATTGAAACTTATTAGTCATGTATTTCGGTAGTGAAGCAATTCCTATAAAACACTATAATTATGTAACTGGAATAAGGATCTATATAAAATGGAGCATGCCGTCGACGGATTTTAAAGCTCAAATAAGTAGCGACTAAACGTCGTTTCTAATACATTAAAAATACCAAATTCCTAAATTCCTATTTGGTTATTACATAATAATAATTTCGATTAGATTACACAGAAATAGAAACACATTCATTTTATCTGAATATATATGTACTTACGTACGTTATATTCATTTATAAGCAGTCCTATCATTTTCAAAGGATGCATATTTTGCAGAACAGATATTAATTAAAAAGTTGCTGTCTATGCAACAGTGAACGTCTTTCGTTTGAATGTTCATGACGACGACGATCCTTTAGAATCAGGAGAAGTTTCCAATGGCGGATAGAATATATGAAAGTCCATCTTACCCTAGGCTTATCGTTGTGTGTATCCGTCCAGTAGCGGTGGAATTTGACGATGTTGGGGTGTTCTAGCCTGGTGAGGTTGTCGAACACCATCTGTATCTTGTCCTCCTGTGCCTTGAAGTTCTTGCGCTCGGAGAACTGCACCTCGTTCCAGACCACCTCGACGCCTTCCTCGGTGTCCATGGCAAGGTTTGCGCAGTCGATGCCCGGAACATCGCGTTGTTCTACCTGGAAATAATGAGAAAGAGGAATTAGACATGTTTATACAGAGGTATTGACTGATCCAGGTTGCTTTCTTTTGTGTGACGTTTTTAATTTGTTATGCTTGTATCACGTAACGTGTTTGATTGTACATAATCGTCTTTCTTCCTTGTCACGTTTCCTATACGTGTTATGCGCTTGCGTAGTTCTACATTGTAACTTTTCTTCTTATGAATTATGTCATGTTTCTTTAGCTGTCTATAAAGAACTTGTCAGTTTATATATAAACGATCTATAATACAAGTCAAAGCTATTACTGAAAGCAAGAGGTAAGATGTCAAGGGACATAATATTCGGCCTTGCTCCGGCCCCAGAATAGAGGGCCAATCATTCAATTGAGCCTCTTGACGGCAGGTTTGGGGAATGATGACGTGAATGAAATCTTTTTCTGTAGACATAAGTATAAACTATCAGACGTCACAGAAGACTGAATAAGTTCAGAATTTTGTTTTGGCAACTTTCATAACTAGATATGGAAAACAAATTGGTATTGGTCAGTAAAGTGTACGATAAAAAACCTCAGATCCATGTCAGACAGAAACACTGCAGACATAACTGAAATCAATTAACTTAAAATCTACACGAATAAACACCGCCGTGACCGTACAAATGATTGCGATTAATCGTACAGTCGCTGTCGCGTCGTCGTCGCGACAATCGACAAATGTGCAATTACCTTGTTATCGGTCAGTAACCCTCGTTGCAATTGTTTATAGCTGTTATCTCGACGTAATGAATGGCCGATGTTTATTAATTATGACCACTGTGCTACTTGCGTGTGCCGTTACTTTGTGTTGTTTATTAAAGTTAGTTGCTGAGGTTATTATTAACTTAGGCCTGTTTCTAAGTAAGTAAAGTTGTGACACGCTTATAATGTAAAGAAAATAATGTCTGCCACAATGCGACATATAGGAAGAGTATGCTTTCAAGCATAAGAGCAGATAGGTACAGTCTTCATGACTAGTCTAACAAATACGATGACCAAGACCGCCAAGGAACGAAACAGTATCCTGTCGAACATACAAGGCTTTATCTTCAGTAAGTAGGTAAGTGTACTGTCCAAACATTTGATTAACGTCACTCGTTATTAGTGGTCCATGGCTACCGAAGATAGTGGCGTAGAGGTTTTGTGTTCCCAAAACATACATAGGAAATTCGCATGTGTTACGCCCGCTATGAGTCAAGATTCTTCAAACGAGTTATGTAAAAGAGATAAAGTTAATTAATATAACGGCAAAACAAATTGTTGACCAGTCTATTAACTTATCTAAACAAACATATTTGGGATGCCAGGTACTGTGGACTAAAGGCTTGAAAATTCACAAAATCTCAGAATAAGGCAATACAGAAGAACCACCGATCACATGGACACGGTTCATATTAATTAGATGCTAATTAGCGGATGCAATCAGTAGGATCTTAGAAAGATTAGGACTTTCATTACAAATCTGATTTTTTTGTATAGCATAGGTAGTAAATATGGACACTTTTGCAAAGGAGGCGAAACTGTCTGTGGTCCCATGCAATAGTATGTCAATCTAATGTAGGGCGAATTTCACCAATGAAACTGAATGGAATCCGCACATCTAAATCGCGTTCAACAGCTGTCAGTGTCATGTCATCCTTGTGTCGAATATTGATACTGACAGCTATTGAAAGCGGTTGAGATGTGTTGATCGCATTCACTTTCATTGGTGAAATTCGTCCTTAGAGTATGTTATGATTGTGTGTGATTTTCATCGCACATTGAACTGAGTAGATTTTCTGTGCTATTCAATGATAGTGTAGTCAAATATTGGCTTTAACACACGCCCACTGTGCGAATGCGAGTGCGCAGTTTGATGACGTCGACCACTGCGCACTGACAGGATTTAATACATCTATAGAATAACAACAGTTGTCATTTAAATGGAAATCAAATGTAATGGTTGTTTTGTTGTACAAAACAATTGCTATTTTGTCTGATGTGTGGTCATTATGGATATTTTTATGCATTTACGTGTTAAGTCATACTAATCATTTGATTATATATTATGCATCATCTTGTAGTTTTATGATTGCTGAGACATCTTGTCCAAATCGGTTCTTAAAAGGATCATTTGGTTTGTAATCCCATATTCAGCTGTAGACATGTTTAGAAGATGAAATGCGAAAGAACACGACCCGCCTGTTGCCACTAAAAGTGCATCAAAATAGTTTCAGTAGTTCTAGTCGTAAATCTATATGTCACGCCACGTGGAATCATACAAAACATAACATGAACAATGGGAACAGGTGTCGGCAACATTTTGTGAATGAAACACTGAATTGCTTAGTTTTATTTTCGTCTGTTTTACGCAATGTTGCTAATTTTACTGTTTCCAGCGATTGGTTGATAGTCAAGTGTGAGAGCTTATAATAATGACACCCATTACCTATTCATGAACGTTCGTTTATTGAAAATGATGTTATTTATTGCCCTTTTAGTTCATTGATAAGAATATGACAAGGGTACGTATTGGTTAGGTACCTATACCACTTTTATAAGTGTCAGTTTTATTTAAAGTATAAATTGTATTTGGCGCCCAACAAATAGCAAGACAACAACTTGCACTGTATCAGATTTCGCACGGCTGCGACCTGAGAACTTATTTGATGGCATTCTGGTCACTAACTTGTTGCGTATTTTGTGAAATGGTTAGTAATTATTTCTTGTTTATTCGTAACTAGCGACTCGCTCTGGCTTCGCATGGTTTTAACGACTTGACAAAAATCTAGATTTCTATAGTATCCTTGAGTTCAATAAGAATGTTTTTTTACACATTATAAACGTTGCCGAATGAATTCTCTACTAAATTATCTCGATTTTTTATTCTCTAGTGAAAACCGCATCAAAATCCATTGCGGAGTTTAAAAGGACAACGCGTTCACACACAGACAGACAAGATAAGCGACTTTTTTTTTTATATGGTCTGTTGTCAAGTTATGAGTAGAGTAAGGCTCTTACATACTGGCGCGATTTGTCACGCGACGCGACGTCGCCGCATTGCTCGCCGTGTAGTTTTCTCAGAAATAGTTTTGTTAAAAGTCGCGTCGCGCGACAATTCGCGCCAGTATGTAAGAGCCTTAAACGGAACCCCATAAAGGCATACACTGACATGAACAAGTTTTAGTGTTGTCTAATTTTGTTGGAATAAAAGTTGTGGCATTCCCTTTGTTTCTTTAGCCTGTTGGACATGTCACAAACATAATTATTACGTATAGCAACAATTCTGTAATCCCAAGATTATGAAAGTGATTTAATTGCATTGATTTCATTAATCGGTTTGCATTCGCTTCGATAAGGTAATCACTAATCAGATTCTAGTAAAGATTTCCTTGTGTTATCGCAGACACTGATAGTAGAGTTTATCGGAGAAATTTGTTATCAGTGTTATCACTCATTAGGTTTGTGGAATTCATGGATTAAACTGTCCATTGTTTGGGTCAAGTCTACTAGAAGTTGTCCTGACATTTTCCTACTAGATCTGGTAATAATTTGCTGCTGATTGTCATTAAATTGATAAGGTATCTAAATCACTGTAGTATATTTTAAAACTAACAAGGATTAAATACTCTAACTGCCTTCGTGCATTAAAGATACTAAATAACAATCAAGTTGGTTCAATTTCACAATTTCACTCTCCATACAAGCCTATCACATGCACTGAATCTTAGCAAAACATAAACTTTCGCATTTATTAACGAAGATAATCTAGTACTCGTTAGTTAGGCGGGCAATACACCGGCCGACAATTTAGTTGTACAGACAGCGCCATAAATCGTGCGAAGAAAGCCGCTCGAAACCGCTCGTTACTGGCGAAGCAGCGAGTGGGCGAGCGAGTCCGCTGCAATGATTTAAGTTGCAGATTTTATAGGGATACGTACATTTTAGTGTCGGTCGGTAATCGCGAGGTGTGGCCGCAGCCTTCCAAGTTTATTGTTACGACGATATTTTAAATTGATATTATTGTATCTTCCGCCATGAAAAGGGTTCGTGGTATTGCTCCTGCCATAATGCCGGACTGGTAGTTACATGGACGTTTTAGGTTTTCAAAGTAGTTGTAAAATGAAATGGTTATTGCTGGTGGAGGCGTGTGTGTACCGCGTATGAACATAAACGGCTTGAATGAAACATGTATAGATTCGAACGTTGGTAACTCTTACAGTTTCTGCAGGTGTATACTTGTATAGGTGCAAAAAGCCTGTCCAATCTGATGTTGCATCAACAAAGACACAAAAAGTTACAAGTGTACCCTAGGCGCTGTCATGTGTATTTGAAAAATAAGTATGCTGATGGTTTAGGTAACTTGTGGGGCGGGTGCACATAAACACGATACAAACCCTTCGTTTACGAGCAAATAATAACCGAACCCTTAGTTAACTGAAACAACTTCCATATGATGCGGGGATATAGTGTAAACGACACAAAAGGGATTTTTGGGGTTATGTCCTTATTTTTCCTGAATAAAGGGCTTCCTTTGACGATTCCGAAAACCTTTTTATCCAGAATATTTTTTTATAAACTGCACCAAAGAAACTGTAGAAAACATAACCTGGGAAAGCTAATGATAAAGATGTAAACAAAATATATCCTGGGAAAACTTTCAAACGTGGAACAGTTTTTTGAAGCAAAGCTAATCACTTCGATAACAGACCGTTAGTTGGACCTAAACCACCAATAAAACCATAGGAAAAGACAAACGAAGGACACAAAAGATTTAATCAGCATGAGAAGCAAGAAGAACCATAACAATACACAAGCAATACATTAAATAATGCACAACAAACATCCCAACTCGAACAACAGATAAACATAATTGAATTTTAATAGCTTCTTCAAATTATCCAAGTAAAGGAAAATAAACAGAGGATGATTCTTAATATAGCTGCTTTACCTACACAATTGACCGGGGGCACAGATAAGACCGCACCGTTACAATTATCAGTGGAGCCTAGTTTAAACAAATAATTGAAAACTTATCAATGAGTTATTGTAGATTAACCCCGGGGTCAGTCGGTGTGAGCCTGTGGGCTATAAATATGAAGAATACAAGTTGTCGTCTTTTAATAATCGACTTGAGTAATGAGACTTACACACGAACGTATTAAATAATGGACCTAATTTTTTAAATGGAGACGCATCGGTCTATATAAGAAAAATAATAATTTATTTGTTCAAAAATGTATGTAACATTAAAATAATATGGTGACACATTATAAAACACTTAATTCTATGATCAGATAATATATTGAAACATCTGTGTCTGAACTAGATATAAAATATCTGTATTTCAGACATCAGCGCTCTTATACAGAATGTGGCGTAAATACTGGATAACCCTGAAACTGTCGATTGGCCAGATTATCATCTATCATTTACCCCACTTATATCGCCATATGCCCATGGATGACCAAATTATTGATATTTTTTATATATATCTTATAAAACAAGTTGGGTTTGTTCAAGTACTTATAACTCGAGAACGGCTGGACAGATTTTGATGATCTTTAATTTTTTTGATTTTTCTCCGCCCAGAGTAGCAGAATAACTCAAATGAAAATATCAAAAAAAAAATGAAGAAAATACAATATGGGGCATATGGCGATATAAGTGAGGTAAATGATAGATGATAATCTGGCCAAACAACAGTTTCGGGATTATCAATTATTTACGCCACACCCCGTATATATCTGGGGTGTAGAGCATTAACTCTGCAGTATGGTCCAGGTTTTAATTTAACGCTTAACAGATGTGAATATTTTAAGAGACAGAAAACCTGATTCCAAACTTTTCGTTTCACTAGTTTCGAAATCATTGGTATGACTTTGGTCCAATTCAAAGCTTGCGTACGGATTGATATTGGTGACATTGAAAATGTACTGATTGCTATCATTTTGTACGAAGAAAACACAACCTAAGTTTACATTTGACTGCTCAAGTTAAATGTGTGTGCTTTAGCGGGACCAAGCTCTTATAAATAGTTAAGAAAACAGGCTTTCAATCATTTTATAGTGCTTACGCATTTATTTCTGTAATGCTTTCTGATATTGTTTATGTTAATAACCTTATGTAATTTCTCTCGCATTTATTGCTAACTTGCCTTTATCTGTGACCTCCGAGCAGATACGATGTACAGATACAATAGGTCCTTCTGGGACATTGGCAGTTGTTGAATTGTCAGTGCCACATGCCAAAATAATGTTTAAAAAACATAATCTTTGTACTAGTCTGAAGAAAAACGGTGTTATGTCCGGATTAGCAGTACAAATTGTAAACGTCCGGAAAAGTAAATGCGTTGAAATCGACGAGTACGTCAGTTAATTTAAATTAGTGATAATATTTCGGAAATAAGGTTTGGAAGTCCGGTCTGAAATATCTACGCTGAAAACAATTACTTACTTACTGGTGTCGGAAACAAGAACTTAATTACGGCATTATTTCCTACATATTTGCAGAAGGCATAGTCAAATTATGTTAGACATCAGGATTCTCAAACCATGCTCATTACGAGTAGGGCAAGGGGCGACGTAAAAAGTACATACTATACCTACTATTACGTGTACACACAATTACTTTACATATATTATGTAAATGACCATGACCATTTTTGCCCTAATCGATTACAGCCAATTCATATTTTCAAGTATCCTTCATTTATTCAAACTAGATTTAAGATAATAGTCTAGAGTCATTCAAAGCCAATGTTTAAAATTGAATAAAAATAAATATTAGGTCTTTACCTATGAAATTGCCGTTCTGCAGTACTGGCCATTTCAAATCAAAATAATTTTTGTTTGGCTAAGAATTCTAATTTCAAATTAATTTTATTTTAAAAACATGGATTTTTTATTTCCAAAAGTAGTCATTTCTTTATTGATTAGTGTTACATTTTCATCGCATTTCAATCTTTTTCGTCATCATGGATACGTTAAAAATTCGAGTAATTATGGAATATGAGTACCGTCGTGGCAGCAACGCGGCACAAGCGGCACGCAACATCAACGACGTTTACGGAGCTAACACTACAAACCAACGCACCACCTGTTATTGGTTTGCTCGCTTCCGTTCTGGAAATTTCGACCTGAAAAATGAACCTCGCGCTCGTCCGAAGACTTTGGTCGACAATGACGAATTAAAGGCGATTGTGGAAGCTGATGATACACAATCTACGGCTGAATTAGCAGCAGCTTTCGACGTTAGCGTCAAAACAATATTGGTCCATTTGCGTCAAATTGGCAAGGTAAAAAAGCTTGCACAAATGGGTGCCCCACGAACTCAATGATCGCCAGCGCGAAGTACGCGTCGAGACGTGCCTTGCACTGCTCAACAGACACACAAATGAAGGAATTTTGAACCGCATTGTTACCTGCGATGAAAAATGGATTCTGTTTGATAACCGCAAGCGCTCAGCAAGTTGGTTGGATCCTGGTTCAGCACCTAAACAATGCCCTATACGAAAACTTACCCCTAGAAAAGTGATGGTCACTGTTTGGTGGTCTAGCGCCGGTGTGATTCATCACAGCTTCTTACCAAACGGGGTGAGCATTACTGCAGATGTGTACTGTGAAGAACTGAACACAATGATGGAGAAGCTGGCGCATCTCCAACCAGCATTGGTCAATCGCTCGTCTCCGCTGCTCCTGCACGACAACGCGCGACCTCATACTGCACAGCAGACGGTCTCCAAGTTGCAAGAACTGGGGTTGGAAGCTCTCCGTCATCCGCCCTACTCACCAGACCTTGCGCCTACAGACTACTACTTTTTCCAGAATTTGGATAACTTCTTGGCGGGAAAAAAATTCAATACCCGAGAGGCAGTACAAAATGCCTTTGAAGAATTTGTTGCCTCCCGTCCAGCTGATTTCTTTAAGAAGGGCATCAATAAACTGCCACTGCGATGGCAAAGATGCATTGATTGCATGGGTGATTACTTCGATTAATACAAATAAAAAATTCATGAAAAAAAATCGTTTAAATTTTTTCATACAAAACGGCAATTTCATAGGTAAAGACCTATTATTATTTGTAATTCCGGTTACATTTTCGATTGAATGGCGACAATGTGAAAGATTACAGTTCATTTCGTTCATTCGGTCAATGTGATCAGATTAGTGGTAGGAGTATACCTTATTTTTGAGGTACATGAGATAACCATGGAGGCCACGATATTATTTATTGATATGGCACTTCAACCATTAACGCACTAAAACATACACAAATAAAAATCACATACAGTTTATGGAAGGTATTGTGAATTCGTTACTTACAGAAGTGCACAGCACTATCTATAGAACAAATGAAAATTAATAAAAAAAAAATACTATTAATCTATACTATAGTATAGTATAGATACTATAGTATAGATTAATAAGTTCTTTCGTATGAATAGTATTTTTTCCGAAGCAGATTCTTGTTGTGATTCTTGATTTGTGAGTAAAAAAAAAATATCTGTCTGATAACACTGATATTAGTTGTCACTCGCTCATTCACTCATTTATGTCACTCGTCGCCATAGAAACCTACTGTTACGTTCAAACCAGTCCAAAGTTGTGCTTTGTGCGTGTGTTATTATTTGTTTGCTTATTTATTGTTTATTTAAACACTTACCTACCCGTAACTTTTCTGCACATTTTAGATCGATATACATATTCTTGAAAGCGATATCTCACTGTCTTTGTTTTCCTACTGTAATAACGATACGTGTCAGTTTATCGGTGAAATATAATTGGATACAATATTGCGGTGGTGAGTTGATTGGAATCATGCATCAATGTTTCGGTGCATCAAATGTGTTTTGCGCGTGCAACGTATTTAGAGACGTCCAGACAGTGAATTTTCCGTACAACTGCAAAAAACAACAAATGGTTATAATCTTAATGGTGCTGATCCACGCATCTTGTTGGGACTGACCATCTCTTCACTGCCATGGCTTATATTTATTTAGGTTTTTGAAATAAATGCTTAAAGATTGAATAAAAAAGACGTACCTACGCTGTTTGTGAGAGATTTGTTTTATTTTCATTTACACTGATCGCCTTACTAGTATGTGGAAATATTCGATAAGTTACAAGCATCTGGTTGATGTTTTTAACTATCCTAAGTCAGCCTCTCCACCAGAGACGTGCTTAGCGATAGAGATGTATCTAATAGGATCGTTTGATTTTCATAGCATAGTTTGATTTTATTCTGCCTCTCACAGTCTTGGTACATTTTATGCTGGTCCCAGCCGGACCTAGTGGCGAGTTATGCCATATCATGTTGTTATTTATGTTGCTAAATCTAGTCAAGCCCTACTAGGCTACGCCAATTGTTTTTTAAATCGAAATTCGTTACTGAACAAGTTATGTATAAAACGCCTGACAGAAAACGATTAGCAATCAATCGTTTTTTGAAGTGAAACGAATGAGCTATTTGCCAGGAAAAGTATTTTTTTTTGTTCTGAAATATACAAAAACCTGTAGTTTAAATTAAAATAGAGGAATTATTTCAGAATCTAGGTCTACGGTGCTTTTAAATGCACCATATGTAGCTTTTGGTCATAATCGTTTTGGTGAGGGTATGCATGTATAGGGTCATGGTTCTTTTTGTGCTAAATAGACGCAGAAGTTCCAATCCAAACAATGCTAATAGAACCTGAAGCAAGGCTGAACTAAACAACAATATCGATAAATTACGAGGAATCACAGATGTTAAAGAAGTTAATGTTAAGAAACTTAACTTGAACGCATAGACCACGTAGGAGGCACTTGAAAGTAAGGTGACTTATACTTGGCAATGGGTGGAACGAGGCTGTCAATGTTGTTGATCGTGATTTTGAATTGTGTTTTAGATTAAACTAATGACGGCATTTGCATTGCAATATCAGAATGACAAGAATAGCAACTAAGCCGTACAGAACAAGCCACTTCTAAATTGACCTTCTGCAACTCTTCAAGTAATGACAAGTGAACGAACTCTGCGCCTGCACTGATAACGTTTATTACACACGTATTACGCGAAACGATAACGAAATGTGTCTTTGTGTAGCCATTGTGTGAAGGAATGTAGGTACTTCGACTGAATACAAGTAATGATTTATTTGTGTTTGGACACCACACAGGATGTTGTGGAAGCTGATACGAGGGCTAACAACCTTACTGTATAGGGTGCTTTGGTTTCATGTGCAGATGGAACGAAAATTCGATATGATACAAGAGTGCAAAAACTAGTACACCGTCGTTTTCATCATCCAGAATACGGAATTACGTTCAACTAAATCATACTACTACCTATGAAAAATTACTTAGGTCCAGCTAAGTTTTATCTTGCATCAGAAAGATTTCAACTGAAATCTGTTAATTTATAGATGGCGAACACCATAAATCTATACAAAGTTAGCTCAGAAACGACGCACGCGCACGCTACGATCAATATTTGCACGGAGCGAGGGAGGGTCGCGAATTTTACGAGAAGACGTGAAACGCGCTCAAACTATGTCATGGTCTACTGCAAGATGTACATAATGTTAATATTTTAAATGGATCATAGATAATAATTACTTCAGGTTATCCTAAATCCATACTTATATTCTAACTTAATAATATAATATTATAAATGCGAAAGTGAGTTTGTTTGTTTATTTGTTACGCTTTCACGCTTAAACGGCTGAACGGATTTGGATAAAATTTGGCAAATGGTAAACCATGACCTGGAATAGGACATAGGATAATTTTTATCGCGATAGTACGTTCTCGTGGGATAATTTCCGACCTCCACGCGGGCGAAGCCGCGGAAAAAAGCTAGTACTTAATAATTATCATCTTTTGGGTTTGCGATGAAGATGAAGCATATTCCACGGATATCCTTGGAATGCCTGACAGTGTTGGTGCCCATTGATAGAGCTACAGTGTCCTCAATTAAGGCTCCCACAAACAGGCGCGACACAACAGCGCGACGCGACTTTAACAAAACAATTTTTGAGAAAACTTCACGGCGAACAATGCGGCAGCGGCGGCGTCGCGTCGCGCAACTAGTCGCGCCAGTATGTAAGAGCCTTTATACATTTATTATCACTGTAATTTGTAAACATTGTAAAAGCCAATTATTTTTAAAAGAGTAACCATGGAGCTTTTTGCCAGCTCTTCTCCAAAAACGACCAATTGGAACCGTGCACCTAGCTTCTGCCGTTTCATAGTAATAAAATACTTTGAACTTTGACAGTCGTTTCATGAAACAATCTACTTAAATAAAAACCTAAAAACAGTAAGTCACATATAGCAGAAACATCGTAATGAAAACATGAATCAAAATCCCATTAAACAACTACTTTGCTGAAGAAATTACCATAAAAGACGCACCTAAGACAAATAGCCACCTGCACCATCAGACAGGGTGTGCCTTAAAAGCCAAGGCATAAACTAGACTCAATAGCCTAGAGCTTTTGCCTAATTAAATTCTTTAGCGTCCATGTTCGCACACGGAGCGAGAAGCTCTAAAATATTGTAATAGGATTGCCCAACGGCACAAAATGATTGCTCTGTACAGTCTGTGTAGGCGACCGCTTACAATATAATGAACAGCTAATGCGAAAGGGTTTCGCAGCCCATAATTTCGGTATTATCGTATTAAATCTGGATTATTCTGGATGGAGACATAAAAGGGGCTGGTTTAAAATGAAAGATTACTGGTACTAGAGGGTTTGGACATGTTAAAAGTATGAGAGGAAAATCATGGTCTGGCTGCATACCAATAATAGACATTTTTTATGGTAAAGCCGAGTTTAATCAAAATTCAGATGAATATTTAGAAACTCTGGATGATAATGAAGCTCAAAATATAATTATCCTGGATGATTGACAGGTGTACAATTTTGTAAAGTGCAAATTAGATGAACTCGATTAAAATTAAAGCAAGTCAATATCCCGCAGGCTCTTCTTAACTGGAAGCATTTAAAACTTGAAAGATCAACTCATCCACTGAAGTTTCGACAGGGCCAGATTTGAGAAATTCAATCAAAATGAACTAGCGATAAAATTAAAAGAACATTAGCAGTTTTAGGGCCTCCTTTAATTGGCCGCTTGATAACAAGCTGTAGGCACTGCGCGCCAAAGAGGTTTGACTTGTTAATTAGGCGCCATAATGAGTGGAAATTATGTTTTTATTACATCTGCGGGGTTCACATAAACAATGATGAATAATTTTCTAATCGTTTTATCAAAACCCAGATTCTATGTGCAGATAAGTTAACGATAATGATGTAGGTAGAACAGTGGTTATTAGTTATGTGTTTGTTCCAATTACTTGACAACAGAGAATGTAATCACAAAATCGACATTGAGTCACTAATTCTAAAACAGTCTGATGAAATTTTTTCAGTTTCTAGATAAATTGCTAAACTGCGGCGCGCATAGAGATAACTGCATCAAATAAAGACTGCGAATAGAAGTTTATAGTTCGACTTATGTAGGACAGGCAAACAGAATAGCTAACAAACTTTATAGTGCTAGCACACGACCGAAAATAGACAATTTGCAGGAACGATTTGGCAAGGTCTGCAAATTGGAGCGTTCGCGTCCGTAGATGTTAGATCGACAAATTATTTTTGGGTTTCGTTCCTCCAAATTATATTTTATTTTATAAATGGATTGTGAAATTAAGAATACCTTATCTCCCACACAATTATATTTACTTAATTCCGTCTCAACACGCTAATCCTCACGACATATCTATACTAATATTATAAAATTGAAGAGTTTGTTTGTTTGTTTGAACGCGCTAATCTCAGGAACTGCTGGTTGGAATTGAAAAAATCTTTTTGGTTGGATAGTCCATTTATCGAGAAGGTTATAGGCTATATAACATCACGCTATGACCAATAGGAGCGGAGCATAAATGAAAAATGTTGCAAAAACGGGAGAAGTTATTCCTTTTTGAGAGTTTCCGTTGCGTGCGCTGCGTAAACGGTTTAAGTTACGCAAATATCATGTATGATGGAATTGTTCTTCTTTAAAAGTTCTAAAAAAAAGTCCGCGACAGCATATGTCTATCTTTTAAGATTGACTCACTATAACCTTTTTTTATGGTAATCAAATTTGTTCAAAATTAATGCATTATTTGCGAAGGAGTTTTTTCAACATAATAATATTATTATTATATATTATTTAAATAAATAGTTTTAACATCAAGGGTACTTATGTAGCAGTAAAATACTTTTTAATTAATGTGAATCGGACATTTAATTTCGAAGTTATCATGAGTATATAAATGCAATACGCGAACCGTTCGACGACGTTTCGCCGCGACTTTCCCTATTACTCTAAAGAGGATAGGATGGGCACACGGGTAGACCATGACCTGGAATAGGATATAGGATAAGTTTTATCCCTATATTCCCACGGGATCGAGACCTACGCAGTTGAAACCGCGGGGCACAACTAGTCTTACATAATTCGTCGCCTTCTGTCTCCGTCTTTTCGCGCAAAGTGCCTTAGGATCGTTGGCAAAACGAACGATCGAGGGGAAATCTAATCAGACTGAGTTTCCTTCCCCGTTCATTTGACGAATTAGTTGCTGGCAGCGCACGGAGGGAAATTGAAGCAATCTTACATGTAATTTGTAAAAACGACAGAGATACGTCTGTCCCCTACATCTTGATCGCTTTCTTCCGAAGTGCGTCATAGAAGAAGGTAATTAATAGTTATGACGTAAGTCTCGGAGGAAATACGTCGTGTCCTGTCTACCTTGCCTTATATTATATATAAGCTTTGGTCTGGTCAAAATTCTACATAAACTAATATTATAAATTTGAAAGTAACACGCCTAAACCACTGAACGGATTTCGACAAAATTTTGCAATGAGATAGATGGCACCCTGGGGAAGGACATAGGCTACCTTTTATCGACATACCACGCGGGCGAAGCCGCGGGCGGAAGCTAGTTCTACATAAATCATAGTGTTTTCCTCAAAAGTAAGACGCGGCAGGTGTTGTCAGTTTTCCTATATCGAGTTATGTGGTCCACAATTTACGTCACACAGATCAAGTAGAGCTGGTTAGTTTACGGTTGGACCATTTATTAACTTGAGCATTTCTCTCAGGGGCCTCTACCAGTCGTGATAGCGTTCGCCAGAACATAAACATTGAAAGCGACACTGATTGAGTCTCGTGCAGTGTTTGCGTTCGTGTGGAGACAGTAATTAACTTGCCGCGACGTCGCGTTGCTGTGCACCGAATTAGATCACACCGTGCTACGCCACTGCATTTTTATCTAGAATCTAGCTGCAATGTTATGAGAAAATGCTTTTAGCTCAGATTGGTCGAATTGGCACCAACAAACAGCTTTTAGTTATTAATTAAAATGTTATGCACAAGTAAAAAAACAAAAAAAACTGTACAAAGGCGGACTTTATACCTGAGGTTTTTATTCTTACGATGTCATCTTGAGTCTTGATACTGAGTGAAAAGAGCTCCTGGTTTATAATGCCGAACCCTAATGAACCTGAGCATAAAATACTCGTAAATAATGACAACAAAAAATTTTGTTTGTGAAAATAGCACGACTTGTCGAAAAGATACTACCCAGTGCAACGTTCATGCCTTTCAGTTGAAAAATTACTTGACGATGTGACGGTACATTGAGCATTATCAAATACTAGTTTTTTTTTTTGCATTGGTCAATCACTCTACTGGCCTCACCATTTGAAAAGCAAACATCAATGACTTCATACGACATTATGTACCAGCTCGATAGGTACAAAAGCCCGTGTACTTTCGATTTCAATTCGCAAAACATTGTCGAATCAATACGGAAACGTATTGACAATCGTGAACAACCAATATTGGTTTCATCCGTCTATTTGTTCGTCACAATCTTTGTTATTGAAATTATACGTGTGAATGGTACCTCTGAGAACTATGTCAGAACTGCCAATATTTTTTGTACTGGTAAAGCTAATTATGCAAACTATTTTTTGCAAGTTTTTCGCGCTCTAGCAGGAACTCAATTATCAGAATTGAAAAAAATATTGACATAAATGACAACACGTTTTGACACTTATCTCAATATACACAAACATGGATATTTAATTAGTGGGAGACAATAAAGATACTCGCTAATGTGTTAACATCTCACAAATCGTTTCACAACAAGACACTGCAAACATTCAGTTGAATTGCAGATGATTTGGCAGGCACAGCAGCATAAAGAAGATTGTGCTATTAATCGCGTCCGCAATCATGTGTATCCAAACGGCATCATTAATGTCCGCACGATAACATCCACTGATACACACATCTTATAAACGGTCCAAATATTTGAGGGAGAAAACAGCCGTATCGATCGTGGTTAAAGAATTATTCGACACGCGACATACCGAGCGAAATTCCTTACGCGTTTAAAATAAAACTGCCGAAGGTCACGACATTGACCTCTAAATGACGCCGACGCTTGATCAACCCCAGAAAGAGGCACGATTCAATGTCAAGTGCGGATCTATTCCTATCGGTGCGTGTATACGCGGCCTGCGTCACGCGCCTTCACTCGTCACGGGCAACCCTATAGCCCGCTGCATGATACGCCCACCGTTACATACGATGATTACAATTAACCAATTTATTAATACATACACGATAACGCGTCCAGTGACGTCGCAGTCGAACACACGTCATATGCCATGATAAATGGTGTCCGAGGTGAGACGGATCTTATTATAAGCTCGTGACGTATGGGTGCTAAATCATGTCTTAAATCGCAATTTTCCTTTGATAACTTTTCCGTTACGCACTTCTCGCCGTACGCTTATCGAGAGAGTACTTGAGAACGACATTCAATATTCTTTTATGCTGAAAACGTTCACGCGGGAACCTTGTTATATATTTTATCGACACCCTTACACGAGTTCTAAGTTAGACCTTGAAAGTTATTTCCTCTTTCGTTTGCTGTTAGAGGTAACTTCAGCGCTCCTATTCACATCCTAATCACAAGTTGGAGCGGACAGAAACTGACGTTCTCATTTACAGTTGCTATTGGTTCCATTTGTCACATCAGGAGTAGCATGTGGTTTGTTTCCTGAGATTTGTGATGCGGAGGTACAGTGAGGTGGATCTGTCGCGGGGATGTATCCGGTGTCGTCGACCCGCCGGCCCTGGCGCACTATTCGCGACAATACGCTGGCAGTGCTCCAAGCGCCGGATGGCGACGATACATCGGCTGCACATGCAACACCAACACACGTTTTCACCTCCAAAACTGCGCAATCAACGTCTTCCGTCCAATTTTCAACTTTAGCTTCAAGCATGAAGAAGTTAAGAGTTTTTAGAACAGCAATATAAAGTTTGCACATCGGTAAATTAGCGAAAACGCCTGCAGCGTTTTGTCCTTTGATGTTACAAACGTCGAGGAAGTCATTTGGGCTTGTGGTGTAATATTACGGAGCTGCAATTTCATATTTAAACGCGCGCCTGGAAATAGTTTAGAGGCGCATATATCACGTCTCCTGCGGTTATATTACACCATTTGTGAATGTAGTAGGAAGCTGATCAGAGCCGAGAGTGACTTTATGGCGATATCACGTAGGTTATCAATAGCTGTGTCATTAAAGTTAGCCTGGTATACGAAACTGGCGTGTCATTCAAATATCTTCAATACTATTAGGTTACATACTGGAGATGATGTGTTCTAAAAATAAAAAATAAATAAAATTCAACTGATTGATTGATTGATTAACGATGTTCACACAATGACGTATCTGATTTCATAACAATTCTTTGTATAAACCAAATAGTCATCAATGCAGATAAATTATGACTTTTAGGGATTGAAATTTCATGGGAAATTCCAAAAACTACCAGTTGAATTTTTGAATCAGAAAAATAATATTTAAAGTTTCAAAAATCCTTAAAAACTTGTATGAAAGTTCAAAAACAGATATTTACGAGGTGGAACAAATCTCTTATTGATCGCTTGAAGATGAAGCTTTGTTTATTCACAGATGACTAACCATAATATTTCAAAATTATGCGCAGTTCGTCGCCGCCATTGACATGCATGAGATAGGTAAATGACAACAAATATTATTATGTCCAATAAACAACTTTGTACGTGCTAAACTAATGTTTTCCACACTTGAGTTTACAGCCCTTATCAGGAGTATTGGTTTCACAGCGGACGATTTTCCATGAATTGGATGATGGAAAATGTATGACACCACTGGATTTTTTATTTAATTAATTGGCGCTGACGCCTGACGGTCGACACAAGACAACGGCAGAGTGGTCCATCACACCTCATTGTTTTCAAAGGATCTACTAATGGAATTGTTTTAAGATGAACAGCAGCCTCTACCTGTATAGTATACTAATCAATTTGATACGAGCAGCTCGTAACGCTAAGTGATTAATTATAACAACACATTGAAAGGAGTTGGGAAGCAGTTGTTAGCTTTATAACTAAGTAGTATCGGTTGCATACTTGTGAATCCTAATTCTTTATTCGTCGTAGACTGTATTAAAAACTTTTCCATCAGACGTTCTTCCCCTTTCTAATAAAACTTGAAGTCGACAGGTATATAATCTAGCACATTCCGTGTCGGACTAGGGTAGAAAACTCCATAGCTATGGTCTCTATACATATTTTCCAGGTCGTTTCATTTCGCTTGGGTCAAGGTGCCGTGTGTCGCGTCGCCAGATGGCCTGTGACGTCAAATGACAACTAATTAATCAAAAAGCCATTTCTTGAAGCAGTAAGTAGTCAGTACCGTTAACTATAATTTCAGTAGTCATAAATGCTTTAAGGCTCTCACATACTGGCGCGATCAGTCGCGCGACGCGACTTTAAACAAAACAAGTTCTGAGAAAACGTCACGGCGAACAATGCGGTGCTGTCGCGTCACGCGGCAAGTCGCGCCAGTATGTAAGAGGCTTTATCGTACTGACTACGTCATATTGAATTTACAAACAGAAAAAGAAATTAATACTTTTTATCATGCTCTTAAATTAAAACTGACAGGGCCGGAGCAATCAGCTACAGTAAATATTTTCGTCAAATTCTGGCAGCTCTTGAATTGAGACATCTGGTAATATTAGATCAATTTCCCTTCTAAATGAAAGCAGCTGCTGGGGACTGCCCCAAAGATTAGCATCACTTTTTTGGTATTTGAAAGTCGAATGTTATTCGGATTATTATTAAATATAGGAAAACACAAGTTATTCAAGTTTATTCTAATATTTCGTGTCCAAATTAATCTGAATTCCTCAAGCAACCGCTTCTGAAGTCTCAACCAGATTCAAAGCTGTTGAATCTTGTTTGAGCCCTTCTCAACAACAGCAATAAGTCGAACAAACAAGTAGCCCTATGCAGGTATGTTCTCCTCTCTTTGATGATAAATTCTATCGTGTACAAAACCATCTGTTAGCAATGTCGATAGCCGTATGCGTGGCATGCTAGGCAGCTCTGTGTGTACGGACGATCGCTCCGGGAGACGAACGACGTTTGTCAATACCTCGCCTTTTTACTCCGTTTGCAACTCAACTGCTCTATTCAAGGATTGGAATTGCATTAATAAGAGTAGATGAAGAAAGCTATTGTTTAGGTTCAGGGCTTTGTTTAGGGATGCCTTGGATGTAGTTAGAAGGAGTTGACGAAGTTGGTTCCAGAAATAGGATCGAAATAAAAGTGCAACTTGTCCATACACCAAGTCCTACTCCAAACTGGGAACAATTTCCAAAAAGAAACACCAAGATCGCATCGAATCGATGGTACAAACGATGCCATAAAGTAACAAGATACCCATAGTATTGAGTCACTTATGATTCAATTTGCGGTGTACACAATCATCCCTGTCCCGGTGACGCGACGTGTCTCCTGGAATAGAACATCCCTAGTCATGCAGGAAAAGAAAGTAAAACGAGTTAACTTTGATGAGTACGAGTCGTGATTCATACCGAGATGTGAGTAACATCGTTCTGGAGTGTAAGCGGCTGGAATTTTAGATAATATTTCGGAATGACATGTGCGAGCACAATCTGGACAGTAATTTAATGAATGTATGATTATTGCATAGCTTTCTTCTTTGTCATCTTTTTTGTCACTGGTTTATTGAAAGTGGTTAGTTTTGGGTGCAAAATGAGGGTCCATGAGAGTTTATACGTTTTACTTTCAATAATTAGGGTCAATGTAGAGTAACTTATTAAAATGAAGGCCGTAATTCACTTTCCGTGAGTATTTGAAAGGGAAACCAAGAAATACAAGAGATTCTGAAAACAAATGGCGTCATTTATTTCCGTCTGTCTAGTCTAGTGGAACTGCTTTTGTTGAACCAGTCGAACCAGACGGTTATTGATTCAGAGCGGTTGAAATAATGCTGAAAGATTACGATATTTCACTATAATACTAACCCATATTACGAATGACAATAATGATTTACGTGTGAACTGAGTAGGTTCTTAATTTTTTTCGTTCATTCTCAGTTATACATAAAAACCGCCTTATGTTTGCCAAAAGATAAATACAATAGATAAAAGTAAATTAGCCGCGACAGCTTCGAATATAAAAACTAAATGACACACTTTGTTAAAATGACTAATGGCTAGAGCGTAGTGTAAGAAATGTCATATGCTTCTTTCGTATTATAATTTTCCGTCAAACTGTCGAGTGTTGTGTATTTTTAAATAATAAAGTTTGGTCTGATAATACACGCATCTTCAACATTATTGTGTTTTTTCACAGTTTACCAGTTTGATGAGTCTTGTTTTGCAAAATGGTGAGCTTCTTGTGGTCCTTAAACTTCTTGTTCATTATCATCGTACAAAGGGTTTGTGAAAGGATCCTTCACCGGTGGAGGTCCAAATAGTGACGTCATGAAAAAAATTAGATTCCTCATGTCGAAGGGAATCCGAAAATACCCCATGCATGTTTCAGGATTCTTGATAGCTTTCGAGTTATAATAAGTTTTCTAAATTTCTTGAAAATTCTTGTATTTTCAAGTGTGATTCTAGCAATCTGTGCCTTGTATGATGTTATGTGTTGTACAGGATACAGCCACTTGATGTAATCCTTGACAGCTCATACGCCCACAGACAGAGATGTGGAAGGCCTCCTCATTCTATTCTTGTCGTCTAAATTGTATAATTTCGCGACAAATTGCATATCGGCGCCGCGACACCTACGTTGTTTGTATTCCTGACTTGCGTTTGACTAATATTTATAGCACGATTGTTTTTGTTGTGATTCTCACATAAATAAGTTACATAATTAATATGAGGTGCGTATGTCGTGTTTCTATTTTAATTTAATATGTTTATTTTAGATCTATCATATGGCATGTGAGTAGTTCAAGCTTTTTTATTTGTAAATAGAGGTTTCCTTGACTTTCGGTATAGGATTATCAACTGGTCATTTGATTTATTCTCTAGAATCTTCTTATATACTTAATTGTAAAATTATTGAAATGTTCAGCACCACAATTTGTATAGGTTTGCCCACGAGATTGAGCATTACGGGAAAATACGTGCCAACATTTCCAAAATCCCGACTCTTGAGTTAATCGCGCGTACAGTCGCGAATAAAACCGACGTCGTCCGAATCATTTCACTTTGACGAGATGTCCTGCATTTTAAGTAAGTAATTTTAACGTAGAAATGTAGGAAACGAGGGACATTCTGAATGCAAAAAAGTGAAACCTAGGCCTCCCTGCCAGGGTTGCGGAATAGTCCGAAAGGGATACCGGGACCCTGGCAACAGGCAACTAAAGGAACCCACCTACAAAAAAAAAAAAAAGGTTTCAGGGACAAACATGGAATCAATGTGAGCTGAATAGATTCTATGAATACGAGCGAATTCGAATGCGAACCGAACTCGGGCGAAAAGCATTTTTATACTAGTTATGTTCTGGTTTAATCCCTCGGAATATCGTTATTGGTTTATATGCTGTTACTACACTTTAGGGACTAGCTGTGCTTTACTTATCCCTTGCTTTTGAAGCCAACTCAACCAAGACGTTTTCGTATGCTTCAACAGAACGTAGAGATAGGTGCCACTGCCTATTTTACAAGTAGATAAAATTAGTATTAGTCCAAAAGAAAAACAAAGACTTGTGTGCGCTGCTGCAGGGAATAAATAACTTTTCCTCGAAGGATAGTGTAATATGTGTCCAATAAAACGGATTCCTCTCACAAGTTACATGTTTAGTTAAATACCTCATAAACATTCATTTTCTTCGTTCCAAGCTTGTTGTGATAATAGTGGGAGTTTCAAGGAAAGACAGTAAATACAATCACGTGCTGGACCGAATTTAACTGACATTGTCAATAAACATATTTTAGACTAGCTGCGCCCCGCGGTTTCACCCGCGTAAGTCTCGATCGTAGGAATATAGTCGATCGTAGGAATAATATATCGAGTAGGAATATAGGCAAAAAGTATCCTATGTGTTATTCTGATGTATAAGCTATATTATTGTAAAGTTTCATTAAAATCCATTCAGTAGTTTTTACGTGAAAGGGTAACAAACACCCATCCATCCATCCATACTTACAAACTTTCGCGTTTATAATATTAGTTAGATTAGATAGCCTCGGTACCTACGTCATGTTTGTAATGTTAGCCTACTTGTTCTTGTCACTTGGTAGATAAGCGAAGAAGCTGAATCTCAAGCAAGGATGACTCAAACTTAAAGCTTTAAAGCAATTTTTATGCTCAATGCAACTGGAATTTGGATCGCTCGTGGAAAAGTTAGGGGCATGACAGCCAGCCTGAAGGCCTAAGAAAACGTTGACAATGATAGATAGAATACTATTTATTCTGTACCCAAAACATTCAAGATATAAATGTAGAAATTACGATACCTTGGAATAAAATGGAATGAGATTTGCGTTGTTAGTAGTTTGTATGCGAGATAAATTATATGCATCATTCTGCATTTGTCGATGCCCGAGCTTCTAATAGTTTCTCAAATGTAGTCAATGCAGTGGATCTTCTCTGCTAATTTTTTTGTTACGCTGGCTTTTCTTGTGTAGTTCATAGTTTGTTAGCAGATTGTGGGAGGGAGTGCACATACTGTACATTGAACTTGGAAAGCCAAGGGCGGTCATAGACGCTGAAATCTATGATAATCTAGATTGTACGTCCTTTAATTTTTCAGATTTATTTATTCGTGGGGGTAAATACAATTATTTAAATTACATGGTAGTGGCAATGTAACAAATCACTTCGTATATCTACAGAAAGATATGACAGAACCAAAAATCAGAAAATACTGCGACACTGTAATAAAAGGAAACCGAACCTACCAATCTATAAGAAAATGTGGTATAAAAAATATAAAAAGTACACCAGTGTTTTACGAAGCGCTTCCAAACTGATACGTATCCGTGCCGTGACGTCACTGAGAATTCGGTAAACCACGGAAAAGATAATCACAGAGGACTCAGTAGGTGCCCACCTCTACAACAAAGCTGGAGGTGGTAAAACAGAAGACAATCGTCATCGAATAGATATAACCGCACAATTTCGTGTTGCATTCGCAAATATGTGCATGACTTTATGTTTTCTGGGCTTCAGACATTGTATGGAGTAGCCTTTCTGTATCTACGTTGGTGAACTTCAATCCCTGAACGCTAACTGAATATGCATGGAATATGCTGTTGAATAAAATTCAGTTCGCAATCAACGCTGAAGTGCGCAGGTTTGCCGTCGGTTACATAACACTCATTAAAATTCGCAGCAAATGAATTAATTTGATATTACTTAATGTTTGGGTAAACAAATTTAGAATGTCACTTGAGATGTTTCTCAAGTGACATTCTAAATTTGTTTAAATAAATTATTAAATAATTCTAAATTTAAGAGGTTAATTCTTTAAAGGTCTTGCATACATCAATGTCATTTAGGGCTTTCTTCAAGCAAATAGAAAGTACGTATGACAGATAAATCAATCTACAAGACGTCGAAAAGGACTTAAAATTCCCAGACCATCCCATAATATATAATACAGAGAAACGTCAGCTACAAGCCAGTGTCGTTCTCAGTACAATTACTTATAATATATCAGACAGACAGACCGATCAGATGACACTATCAACAGCACAAAGAGAACATCTGTATTCCGATTATTCGATAACTATTATCGATTCAACGCTATCGGTATCGATAAACGGATGCTTTTGTTTTGAGTTGTTTGTAATAAAATCAAGAGTTGATACTTGATAGTGAGGTGCGTCGAATGTTGTCTTTGATGATATAATATTCGATAATGAAATAGAATTTACAGCTTTTTATAAGTAGCGTTATGGAAATCAAAACAGAGATGAGATACGCACAGTTGTAATATAGCATGAGTTTACAAAAAGATTAAAAGTATTAATTACATAATATTAAGTAATGGGATAAATTAGAGTAGTCTCCGATACAAAAAGATTTTAAAAGGAAACTTTATCTTTAATTTAAAACAATTACAACAAGAGTCATAAAAGCAGTATGCTTTTCTAAATTCTACACTTCTATCCATAGAACTCCCCAATGTATAGAGGTTGTGCCTAAATAATTACTCAACAATTAATTACTTCAACAGAATGTCACCGTTAATTCCAGTCTACGTAAACGATAGCTCTGTTGTTACGAATCCATTCAATTATGTAGTTGAAGTACTTATAATTTTTATTGCAGGTACTTATTCAATTATTTGTTTATAGACCGTTTATACAATCACCGGTGAGGAAACTTGTGCGGTGTGGCTGTATTAATAGCGAGGAAGAAATATTAGGAGAAGCGTTTATTCTTGAGAAAAGGAAGATCTACTCTTGGTCATATCGACAGCCAAATAGTAATCTGGTTGATGTGAAATAATTGGCAATTAGCAATAAGCCTATTGGGAATTTGTGTCTTAGCTTTGGGAACGGGACACGTGCAAAACCTACTGATTTCATTGATCAAAAATATTTGTTACCTTTTTGACACATCTATCATATTAAATATGAAAGAATAAGAATCTGTTACATCTGGATTTTTTGCGAAATAGTAATTCTTTATTTAATTGTATACTCCCAAACAGTACCTACTACTCGGTGAAATAACGACATCGAACCTGAAAATGGGCAAAAACTGAACCGATACTAATGGGAAAACAAAAGTAAGTACTTATTTTCAAAAAGATTTCCAACAAAAATACTACTATAGCTCTACAAAAGGACTCGCCCAAGTACCTAACAGACCCCGCTAAAACTAAAGCACCACCTAAACGCGCTCGCTTAGCGACCGCACTACAGAAGCACAATTATCAATTCAATATGCTAATTGATAAGTTAATTAGACGCGAGTATGGAAGCATGAAGCGTACCCAGCACGCGATTAGTTAGTGTATATGCAGACGTAACGCATTGCTATTTGTAAATATCGGTTAATTTGTTGTGTGGGTAACTTTAACTATGTGACTACAGGTGTAGGGATTACTTCGCACTCGGTTTTTAGTAGTCTTTCCTCAATTAGGTATATTGTTACTGTTTTAATTGGCTCTCGATATAGCCATTTTTTCAGAGCTTTTCTGGTCAATTTGGTTAATAAGCTTCGTATTTCTTGGAGCTAGCCGTGGTTCTTGTCTGCGATGTGTAAATGATATCCAAAAAGTTTTATAGCCTGCTAAATAGTAAGGTTAATAGTTTATAGCCAAGAGCAAGTTGTGAAGTGTAGGACCCGTTTACGTTACGACACTTCAGTGTAAGCTCGATAAATTCTCGAGGGTTGCGGAGATGATCAAAGTGCTGCATAAACCAGGAATCGACCATATTATGTATTAAAACTATTTTAGAAACTTATGACGAGAATCTATCGGTAAATGATAACGGGAAAAATATCTCAACAAAAATACTACACAAAGCAAAGCCATTTTCGCGTTTAGCTGTATCAGTATTGCTTATTTAGCGTGAACTCATGCTACAGTAGGTTCAGAGATATATTCAGTGCCAAAACAATACATAGCCTGCAAAGAAGAACACAAAACGCCAGCCAATGTAACGTCACAAATACCCTATGTTTTCGTTTCGCGTAAGCGACATAACATCCATATTTAAGATCTCCGTAACCTCCACATCATACGGCGAAGGTCACGGGAAATCCTGGAAAAGTTACCTAAAGTTATAATCTGGCACAGATTGTTTGAGGCTTCGACCTAAGTAAGTAAAGAACGAAAACAAGTGGGCTTGGATGTACGAAAAAATTAACAACTATCGGCCCAACAACCAACAAGTTAATAGGGGTTGACTCTGGGCTATAATAACACGACAAAACTTGTCATTCTGACTTGTTATTGCATAGGTCTGCAAAACTATTTTTGGGGTAATTTATTGTGAATTGCTGAATTGAATTTGGATAATCTCTCTTCTCAATCGCTCTGTCACTGCTGAGAATCGTGACTCTGTTTTAAATTTTTTGTTACGATCGGTGGCTGGTGCAGGGCGGCGCTGATAGGTACCTCCAGTTGCTTAGAAATTTGATCCGACCACCGTTTTGCTGTTACCATTAGACGTTCCTTGTTGTTGGTACCTCTGCGGGCCAAGTGACCTAAGTACCTCACGACGCTTTGCAGACAGGTTGAAGACAGTTTTTGGATAATCTATTCGACTGATACCAATTTTGCTTTTTGGAGCAATAAGTACAACGCTCTAACCGACTATCCTAGATATAAAATTGAGCAAAAAGGTGATTAGTTATTTCATCTTTATGGCAAACGTAGTCAAGGACTCCATAACTTTGCTCACCGCATTGGCAATCAAAAGAGTAATGTAAGCAGAATAAAAGCACAATAGAGCCTGTGCCACTCCTGTGCAAACAAACGGGCAGTTGCATTGTGTCGTGAGAACCGTTCAGTCTTCTATACAACGCTTTATCGCAAATAATATCGCACAATAGGTCGGAATCACTAGCACGATAAGCATATGGTCTGATTCTATATCTTTGATTCTCACTATTATTTAGGACTTTTATGAGGTTATTAGAAAATAAGAAGATATCAAATCACTAACAACACGACACTGCAAGAAGGAAGAGAAACTTGAAACATCCGTGATACAAAGAGTTCCGTTTTCTTATGTTTTAATCATCCGCTTTGGAGATGTTATCGACAACCATTGGTCATGCTATAACAACTCACATATCGCAGTCTAGCTTTTCAAAATTCAATTTCCAAACGTAAGGCTAGCCTCGCTAGACTAAGCCTCGAAACATCGGAAAGAAGCAACAAACATTATCATCAAAATCGAGGACAATGCCAAGCAAAACACACCCCATGCAATTTCCCTTTAAATCAGATAACGCGATAGGATCTCAAAAGGCCGATACATGGTGGCCGTTCCGTATCGCCAGAGTATCGGCCATTTGATCCGCCGACCGCGATCCCGCAACAATGGACGCACTTGCGCGCAGGACTCGGGTTACCGACGCTGCTGCACAATGCACTCCACGTGACCATCGCCGAGTTATTGGCCCACATTCTGATACGTTTGTATGCTTTTTAATAGATGATTAGTTTTCAGAAATGCAGTATTGACTTCCACTTTCCATAAATTAGGATGACGGCTAAACTTCTCACGTCAATTCACATATAGGAAGATTTTGAATATCCGCCGCTTACAAGCAATTCTTGAATACGACGTGTAAACAACGCATAAATATTTCATTTCTAGGAAACTAGTCATGACCTACGACAACATATTCATATTCCATAAGTCAATAAGGAAATGCAAAATACCAATAAGGCAAGACATTCAAGCTAGAGCTAAACGAACCAGAGCTAAGATACTGTATACTCCTTCAGCATTTATTTGATACTAAAATCAGTATAAGACCAGCAGTAAAGTTTACGAGATTAATCTCAATTCAGTTTCAAGAGTCTGGAGCCAAGTAAGGAAAGCAACTGAAGACGGTGGAAAAGTTACGAAACCATCCATCATTTTTACACTCTGGTGCTTCAGTGTTTATTTAAAACTATTCTTTTGAAGACAATCTTAGAATATAATAAAACCTGCGCAGTTAGTTCACGGAAACAGTGAATCCTGAGAATCATCAGCTAATTAATTTCAGAGGATTCAAAATAAAAGATTGCATGTTATGAATTTCTTTAAAAAATTATAAGCGATTATGTGGCATGTTCTGAAATTGTTCCTTACTGGTTAAAAATCTTGTTAAGGTTTCCTGGGCGTATTTATTCCTGTTGGCATGTTGCCGGCTGCAGTCAAATGAAAGTTTTTAATGCACTTTGCCTCTTCCGATTCTCGTGATTTCGGCTCGCAGCCAGATTTTCATGTTTTACAGTCAGCGTTTTAAAAAAGAGAGGATTCGCTATCACTTTTGAGTCACCAATTATTTGTTAACGAATTATAGCTACCTTGCGTCGGCCATCCTAACATTGAAAGATCTTCGGGTGCATAACACTATAGTCGCAACATACACATTATTGCCATATTGCACATCGTGACGACGTCAAAGGCACATCGCGTGGTGAATTTGCATTTATACAAGTTCGAGATATGAACCAGCGGGTAATATGGTTTGTTCACACGTAATGTAGCTGGAAGATCATAATTATTACAGGAAAATCAAAACAAGTAACTTCGATTATCTACAATAAAATCTTAGCTTTTGGTATTTATTTTAGACTACTTCATTGCTCTCTTGCTTTTGCTTGCTTTTAGACTAGTTCATTGCTCGCTGTCTCCAGCCTCCGTGTGTTTCTCTGCATATCTTATGTAATTTATTACAGTTGCTGCTTCCATCATTAGGTAGGTTGTCCATATGGCTGGTGATTTTTTTCTGTGTTCTTCGTCTTTAACCCATTTGCATCCACTACTTCGTCATCATCAACAATTTTGTATGTATTAATTAAGAAAGTCCACACATTATCCTGTAAGGTTTCAAGCGTACACAGCTATGAAATTCCAGCGAGTGGCCATAACATCCAGACAACATGGCGGCCACGGCGTTTGTCGCATTACATACCTTATACAGGGCGATTTATGTCCTTACGTGTTTATTCGACTTGTTAAAATACGCTATAGCCAAGGATTGCTATCGTAAATCACGGAACGAGAGTTGGTGCTTGCTATGATGTGTTTCAGTTCATCTGTCATCAATGTATTGTGTGAATCTTAATTAAATGCGAATATACACCTGATTAAACACTATGCTAGTATTATACAGTTACGTTCTTCTCTGACGTACCTGCTACGTGGTGTTGACATCGAAAAACTGATGGCAATATCAGAAAAACAAATAAAATTAATTTAATACAAAGGGCATAACATATTGCTTCTTCAAAACTTTATAAAAGCAATATCTGTATCTATAAATCAATATAGCCCGTTCAGCAGACTATTCAAAGTCCATTTTCCGAGAACAGATAAAACAAACAAACCTGCAAACGGTTCTTGTAATACACATTCGATGAAATTAATCGCACGATTGACGTTAATAGTAGTACAATCATGTGCGAAAATGTATACACCCAAATAGTGTATTTTAAATTCATTATTGCGCATGGTAAACTAGACCTTCTTCACGTTTTTGATAGCACTCTGATAATCGTATTTTGTAATACAAATTCAGCACGTTTATTGGATGCAAAGTTGTAAACCAATATTACTATGTAGGTAATAGTTTAGTTTGAAAACTCATTGCTACAGCGACTTTACAACTTGCATTCCAGAATTGCTTATTAATACCGATACCGCGAATGAGCGTACCTACCTAATTAGGATACCCCTCTCATTTTGCTGTAAAATGATTCCTCACTTCATTTTCGCGCTTATTTTCACACTTTTCACGAAGATGTGTCAACAGGCGAAGTTTTACGAAGAATCACACCTACACGTGAACTCTAGAGATTCAGTCGAACGCTTCGAATATCTGTTTCTTTTTCGCTTCCATTTCTCAGAAAGTGCAGAACCCAATACACTGTATGTATTGCTAACTGCCTGCAAATTGAGTGACGTCGAACTGAACGAATGGCGTTTCAGAGTACGTGGTGCATTTGAGAGGTTTTAACTGAGAACTCTGTATGGAGCTCCCTAGGAAAATTGTTTAGGCAAATGTTGCTGGTGTTTCCATTGACTTTTTAAAAGATATCGTTCAATCATAAAATTTTACTGTATGATTTCCCAAGGCGCTATGGTCATATAATGGATACAGTTCGACATTTGAGCTAGTATTTCTCAATATGAAAATGGAAGCCGAATTTGATCAGTATTGCCGTCTGAACCGTATTTAATATCATAAACCAATACAGCGAAATAAAAAAACTGTGTAACCGACACTGTCCACGCATGTACTAACAAGAAACATGTTTTTAATGACGTACCGAACAAAATGAAAAGGGTGTCGAATGCACATATCGCGTATCGCAATACCCGGAGCAAAACGAATGGAGCTGCACTTTATCATAACATTATATAAACTGTATAATCAGCTATAAAGTAATCGACGAACATGCTTGCATAAGCATGTGACGTAACGCCACAAAGGTGAACGACTTGAAAGATTAAAGGATAATAAGAGATTGATGTTTGTAGCAGTTGCGCAGATATGCAGACATGTACGAAAGATGATTCCTATCTTGTGCATGCGAAAGAGCTTAACACCTGGTCGCCCTTTATCGGACGTTGTAAAGCATCAGAGAAATTCGTCCCAGGCGATGTTGGCTTATCGAACACATAGGGAATGACTTCAATCTGCTTCGTAGTTTTACTTCTTACACATACATAAATAAAGACACGATATAGTTATGAAACAGTGGTTGCAAACGACACAGCACAAAGAAATCTATAAAATGATGATATACCTGAGTAGCTAGAAACTGTGGGGTTTATTTATAAACGTTGCCTAATGATTAACGACTGTTTAACCATACATTTTTGACGTTTGAACGTCACTTAACTTTAAGCAATGATGTTAAATAAAGCCCTGTATCCTCACGGCTTCACGCTGCATATGTTTCCTCCATAGGCAGCAGAATCATATTGTTTCGCAGTGACGGAAAGTGCTACAGATGTGTGCCATTTCGTGCAAGCTGTAAATCTTCCAGTGAAATAGGTTACGTGGTTTGCTGGCGATAAAGTTACAAGTATTATAATAGCTGTGCACTATTGTGAATTTGACACGCTCTTTGCTGAACGTTCGGATACACCTACAGCTACACCAATAGAAATGTGAGCGTAAAAGTCAAACAAAAACATTTCCTGGCGTATTATGTCCCTGATCGATTTTCCTCGGGAGCTCTATATGAAATTCTTCCTACACCACTTCCATACTCTGAAACTCCATCCACAAAATAAAAAATGCGGATAAAACTTATTGTTTAGATAACTGTTGTTCATAGACATATTGTTCAAGCTTCTTCTGGACTACTTAAAACATACCATATTTGAACACCTGCAAACAAGGTTAAAGTTCAATAATTTAAGATTCAGCAGCATTATTACATTCGTGTGAATGGTGACGCAGCTGAGGTCTGTACGTAGGTTCGCAATTCACCACACATGTTACAATTCTCGTGCGTTGTCAGCGCCTTGCGCCAGCGCGTGCGCAAGTGCTCGGTGACGCCATCATCTGCACCAGCAACAAGCCGCGAAATGCAGTTATAAATAAACATACGATTTGCGGATTAATGCCTCGGTCTGTTGTTTAGTTTTCTTGGCAAGTTTTATGATGGGTTTTTTATTAGACAGCCAATTTAATATGACGTATGATGTCGGTCCTTGTCCATGTCCTCATCTATATTATTAATATTTTTTAATATGACGTGTAAAAGTGATTCCAATATCCTATCCTATATACAGAATAAACAATTCATTTCATTTCATTGCATTTACCGTAATTTAATTTGTCTGATTTTTCGATACCTCTTGGTGGAAGTTTACGAACCTTCTTCATAATCTTGTGTTCTTTGGCATTCGTTGATAGGTTTCGCAAAATGGCTCTTTCGGAATTATCATAATTAGCATTCACAGAATACTAGGGTGGACGAACGACATTGGGCTATGTTACCCAATAACACACATTGAAGACTTCAAGAGTTTGTATAGACTTTAATATAGGTAGTCATCGATGTTTCTAGTGGTGTAAAAACTGTACTTACATAATCGACATTAACTCTAATCAGTGAACGTAAGTGTTATCGTTTCACCCGTCACAATGGTTGCGAAAACAACAATAGTCTATAAAGTGAGTGTATTGTCTTTGAACATGGTATTTAACCATGTTCTCAATCCTTGTTGATTGCTACAACGCGCTGCTGATAAGAATCTAGTGCGTTTAATTTTGTATACGGTTATCGAATCATGACTTCATGAGTTACTGTTAATTGAACAATACACTTGTTTGAAGAATTATTTAAGGAGAAAAGTGAAGCATGCAGTTCACAATTGTATTATGATCATTTACCTCTTGACAGTTTCGTAGACAAAGGTCAAGATGATGTATTAGTGAACAGCAAGAATTAAAAAAATGTAGAGTTGTTTTTTGAGGAAAACAATGTAGAGTTGTTTTCATGCAGCAAAAGTTAAACAAAGAAAACAAAGCATTTGTTGACTGTGCATTACCGAATATTCATGGTATTTTTTCCGGTTGAACTAAAAAATCCAAAAGGAAAGGCTTAAAAACTTACACGCTATAGGGATGGTAGATGTAGATTGGACTACCTGATGCTTGATTATTGTATGTTTTTAACTTCATGATTTCTTATCATTTATTACTGAAACCATAAAGTTAGAAAATTCAATTCAGTTATTCCTGAAACCATAAACAATAGACTTCAATTTTCCCATTGTATTTTCATTCAAAGCTTCTGACAGCAAAAGCATCTTCCACATGCTTAACATACCTTCATTCCTATCATCGTATACATATGCTAACCTACTTGATACCACATCGGAGTCCAGTCGAGCGGTAATATGATTGCTCTTCATTATACAATACCGCCACAAACCTACTAAATCCCTAGCCGAGGATGGATTAAAATTAGACAAGCGGAAACTATTTTATTTTTAGACGTGTTCTTGGGAATAATTTAAGGTTCATGTTGTTATGAGGTTTGGCGCTAAGTAGAACTTGAGGTTTGGTACTGTCGGAGATTTAACATAATATAAACGGTTAACTTCTACTTGAAGTCACTACTAATGCTGCCAACGGATAGTGACCACGAGGACATCAATGTGACGCTAGTATTACCTCGGTCAAAGCATCTGCTTTCTGTTTGTCTATATCAAGCCATATTTACTCAGCATCTTCATCCAGTACTTACTCTTCAAGTAATCTGTCTTCAGTTTCTAACAACTACGTATTAACGCAACATGGTGCATAAGTAATGACAAGTTGCGAGCCAAATAATAAGCAGTTTCGCTCACTTAGTTATTACTACTTGTGCGGGATGAGCAGATATGCTATGATTTTCTCGAAAGTCTATAAGTGTGGAAGTAATTAACGGTATGAAAGTTTCTACGCTTTTATTATACAGAAAGATTGTCGCCGTGCAGTCGCCGATAGCCAAGATAATAATATTATTTATACACCTTTGATTAATCCATTTAACGTTGCTTATGTGTAGCAAAATGCAATTGATCAGGAAGAACAAGACAGTCAGTGACATTAATCCTCGCAATAAAATTGAAGGAACTTGCAGTAATGAAAGCGGATTCAGAAAAGGAGCATGATATTAAACAGTAAATTGCAAGCAAAACAAAACTTAAACTCAATGTTAATAAAAATTAATATAGCTTGTGAAACTATCTAATAATCCCAATGGGAACTCGGAAGATTTATGAACTAGCTTCACAGATGGCGAGTTTACCGGATTTGCTTAATATTGGTTCCGCTCAGGGAGATTCATCATACGTTTCTATACATAGTATGTATAACAACAGCTCTGCTCGTTGCGTTATTAAGTTCTTTTTACCGGAAAAGATCCTATCGTTATTTATAATTAAAAGTTTTAGAGAAATACCTAATGCAGTTTTATTTTAATTTTTTTCAAAGTTAATGATTAATGTTCCTGTTCACTAACATTTCTGATCAAAAGCCTTTAGGGTTGTTAGGTTATATTTTCTTGTTGCCTTTGATGATATATTTAGCATATATGTTCGTCAGGCAGGACTAAAGAGCTTACACAATTATAAGGAGCTTAGCACTGCGCATTTTGTTGAAATGTACTCGTGCATTCATGCTTTGCTTGAGTCTTATATAAGCATATGTGGATACATATTGAAATATTTTGTAATATTAAAAGCAAGGTACTAAGAGGTTTTACTTGGAAGCTCGAATTTTTTTCAAAGAATTTAATGTCTCTTTCAACTTTTTAATATGCATTTTGGAATGCCACATTTATTTTGAGGATTAACTAGTGTAAAAAAAAAAAAAAAAATATTAACATATTTCATTAGTTATTCATAGAGAGCTATGTGCCACAGTGCCACCATGTTTAGTCACGTATACCGTCACTGTGTGGGTTGCCAACCACCAATTGTCACTATGACCTGCAATGGAATTATGCATTACTCTTACTTTTGATTGCAGGGGAATGCCTATAGACAAAACCTGTCTGTATGCTTTTGCTTATAGCTCTTACGATATACTTAGCGAAAATGCGGCTCATAATATTTGAGACATAACATATTATATATCTACCCAAGTAAAGAATAAGGCAACGTTTACGGTAGGAGGTAAACGTTACCTTATTATTTACTTGGTTAGATTCGAAACGACACGACGTTAAAAAGAAACTTCCACAAGAAAAGGCCCCCGGTCCACAACTTCCACACGAGCGGAGCAACAGGAAAAAGTAAGTATGTAAACATATACCTAAAGCAGTCTTTACACGATACGTTTCACGTGAGCTTTTGATTTGCGTCAACATAAAAAACCCTGGACTTGCGCATAACATTACATATGTAGCTATGTAGACAGTAACAGTAGACGAAAAGTAAACGGGCTTAACAGCTACTACTACTACACTACCGAATCATCTTTCGAACAAAATCCATTGAATTTGAAAACAGAGGGACAAAAAAGTGCGTGGCATCGTGTCCCATGTCACGTAGACCATGACAATGCGTCCTGACTGACATCGTTTGTCACTATCAACTGACGGGATGCAGGGGGACATATTGACGCTGTCGAGCCCTTGATTCTATGCATTGTTTACGATCTATCATCAATTTTGGAAGGGAAAGAAAGAGAAGACAAAGCAAGCTAATGCTTAGCAGTAGGTACGATGAACGGAATCCAAACACAAACTTTTGGATGATATCATATATTTAAAACTTAGATATATCGCTCGAATATATCATGATATTTATAATTTGCACAGTACGAAAGAAATATACTTTAAAATAGGTGATAATGGATGCATATGAAGAAAATTCTAAAGTCAAGGCAAGTTCCGTTGGTGAAGTTAATAAGAAAAGTTAAACAGCAACTTGCAATCTTATTTGAACATAACTCTGAATAGCAGCTAATCTCAGTCTGTGTAAACTTTTTGCAATATAGTTGTTAGATCAAAACGCCTGTCGCACCTTCGTCATAGTTTTACTATATTGCCAATACCTTAAAAACATCGGTCACTCATCCACAAGCCGCCCACGGCTGTTATTCCACAAGCCCCTCTACGCTTCCTCTAATTAAGGGATCTTCCATCTCCTGTGAAAACCAATAAAAAATTCCTGCACCCCAATTTGTCAAAGAACAGAGAGTTGAGAACGTATCGGCGATCGTTAACACTGCGAGGTGCAAAACAGGAGATGCCATGATGAATAATTCAACAGACGACATACAATACAAATAAATTGAGAATTTATTGATGGATGTTGTATGTCTACTCGGGTAACGATTAGAAGGATGCACGGAGGGATGTTAAATCCTGTTTGATATTGATATAATTGCAATACTGTCTAGTCATTAATATTGATGATTCATTAAATAAAGAAGATTAAAATCAAATGACACAGACTATGAATTTGAATTTAACGTAGAAATACAACTAAATCGAATTGTGTGTGCATCGGTATTAGAGGAACATCTTAATTCAATTCATTCAATTCAATTAAAATGATACTAAATCAAATCCCAATGGACCCATTTTATTCAGAACATATTCAGCAATTCGTTTAAACGATTGATTTGTAGGGACTTGATTGAGGGCGTAGATCACTCCTGTGCTCGTAAGTCAATAACTTTTTAAAATGAAACACCATCGCCATTGCGAGAGGAGCACGGGTAACCATGAAGTATTGGTGAATGAGTTCGTTAAAATTAAACTTGACTCAATTGGGGAAGCCTTAAAGAACTATGCGTATACTACACCTGGCCAGCTTGTATTTTATATTTTATTACTAAGTCAATTCAGTTCCTTCAGGCCTTTATCGAAAAACCCGTTCGAATTTGACATTTCCGTGGAAGTGAGTTGCATATTTACGTAACTCCTATACTAACATTGGATTAGCGTTGTTAAAACTAATATTGTAATTGCAAGTTTCCTTGTTTACTTCACCCAACGTCGTCAGAGCTACTGTGTGAAATTGTAAAACTTGGCAGATCAGATTTATATCACGTAAAGTATACAAACTCATTTTGCGAACAACAAGAGGCAGCCCAAAAACTAAATATTAATATCCTTGGGGAAATATCCCTCTTTTTTGTTCAATTACTTTAGGGATTAATAAAGTTACCAACCTTGGCTCCTATGGGATTAAAAACCGCAGGTAAAATGTTTCGGGCTCCTAAACGTTATTACATTACCAGGTTAAATAGTGACCACGCAATTTTGTGGCGTGCGTGTCATAAGAGCCCTCAGCTACTAAATGATTATATCAGGCGTCCATACTAACAGGATGGTAATATAAACCAGGGCCTTAATTCGCTAATCTTTATGTTATGGCTTTTCCGCATTTTCTGCAAGTTCGTTTTCCGTTACTCAAACCTTCCCAACAAAAAATATACAATATTTTCATTCTTAAACTGCAGTTCTTCCTATTGCCTCCAATCTACTTCAGACTGAATCATTTGGCCATGAATACAATCAAAATTAGATTTACTAGTAGGTTGATACGCTCTAGTGCGATGACTCATTGTCCTGATTACCGTAATGAGTGTATGAAATCATTGTAGCAAATGGCCTTACTGCTTTGAAGATTATCGACCTGTGTACGGTTTCTATTTTGTCCTCTGTATTTGAAAGTGTTACATAGCTACCGATTTATTGCGGCATTTGGTTGACTGGATTCGATATTCTTACCTGGAAAATAAAAGGAATACTGGTTATTAACAAGCACTTTAACTTTAACGATATAAATTATTAGTTTAAAAGTTTTCTAGATATAACTTTTATCAGAAGACCAGGTGTTTATATTGAATAAGTTCTGTTTCAAGATCAACTGGTTCAGAAAGTACTTCCTGCTACACTTCTAGGTGTATAATGACAATTAAAATTGTATGTCTCGAGAATTTTAAAGACCTCAGGTGACTTGAGAATTTAACTGGCGCCAATCTGTACTAAACGATATTTAAATTGATCACCTGCGCAGTTATTTTAAAGCTTCTACTGTTAAAGCATCTAAGCACTACGGATATATCGATTACTTTAACAAGATAGGTACCGTAAACATTTTCTCTCATGATGAATGGTTTGATCTCAAAACAATTTTCACTACCCACATAGTTATATTCACAAGACGCCGACTTACGACAGATGATCAACGGAGTCGGCCGATCAATGATCGTGATTAATGAGTCATGTCAATGACTGGGAACATCAATATAAGAAAGCACAGAAGGCTTAATGTCAACAATATGTAATACTTATACTACATGAATAGTAGCTAAAGTGATAGTAAAATGGGTCATTAGGGAATCATTGGAGATTATATTAATTCTCGTTCGAATGGCTTTTGGAATGTGCTTTGGGTTGGTATAGCAGTCTGTATACTGGATAAATGAACCTTCTGGCATAGTCTAATTTGGATCGATACGGTTTTCATGCGCCGGCGCCGACTTTTTACTCACGCTCACTAAAAACTAGTGTGTATTTGACTTGAAGTTTTTTTTTAAATACAGAATATGATATAATATGTGTGTATTGTAGGAACAAACAGAATCACTACTAGTTAAATAAAGTAGTGCTGTGGCAGACTACTCTCTACGATTGACATCTGATTAAACTGTAAATGGATAATGGATCATTTTCAAATAAGTAACTAAAAACAACTAGGCGTAAGATCTTATTGTAGAAATAAATACCGGAACTCAACTTTAAATTAACAGTCAGTGATATTTGAATCTGTGAAGTAGACGAGAATTTGTGGTTATCCTGAAGTTCCTCAATAAAGATTATACAACAGACTTCATATTGTAATAATATTGTTAATGTATAGGAAAAATACCGCAGACCCATACATATCCCATATAAGTTCATTGTCTGTTACGTATATCCCGCGATTAGTATTCACCTACCATTGTATAGAACTGAATCATATTTCAATTTGTGTTTCAATCCCAGTCTGTTGAATGTTTCCGTTTAAGCCATGTGCTGTTTGTATTGCAAATATATAAAAATATGGGGATAGCTGTGATCATAGGCTTTGTATCAGTGGTTTAACTGTTCCGGGCGGCTATGGATTTTATGATATCAGGAAACTCGAAACATAAGAAAAGATATAAGTACTGGTGTGAGGATACGTTAACGTAGTAAGGTCAGCTAGAAAGTCTAACATAAGGCAGAAAGATTGGCAGCCACATTGAAACTGGCAAAGATTGTAAGATCAATCCAGTAATTCCAAACAGGATAGCCTAACCTATCCGCCTCGTACGATTCGTTAGTCGATATCCGGGGTATTTTCCTAAGATTCAACTAAAGGAAACAGTTCATTGCGACACTCGCAGGCAATAAAATAGAGCAATTGGTCATCGTACCTTTGTATTTGACCTTGGCAATGACTTCTGCCTTGGGATCCTTACTAGAATATAGATAAATACATTTCCCCACATCCATTCGATTTATGGGAAGCTCAAAATTACGCGCTTCGTACGTAGCCGTGAACTTTAATACCGAGTGCGTTGGTACCGTCGAGGTCACGAGCGCAATAAACCGACGGGTTTCCAGATCGCTAGTGAATGGTAAAACTCTAGTATAACTTGAATTAATTTAGGTTTTTCTAATGTCTGGTTCCTGTATTTTACTAGTAGTTAAACGTAAGACTTGTGACTGCGAATAGATTGGAAGTTCGTGCATGGATTAGCGAAGTAGACCTTGGTAGGTTTTTGCCCGTTGGCAAAGTTTGCAAGTTAAATTCTATTCCAACTACTATCCATCTATTTGGATTACTATCTAAAAGTTCAAATGACGACTCTATTATGTTAGGCTATTATTAAATGTCCAATGAGAGGGCTTAAACAAGTGACAATCGTTTCGAAAGCGTTTCGTATTTCTACAATGACTTTCAACAGGATTGACATTAGCTTTTCGATAGCTTATATCAGTTCCATACATTTTTGCCTATTCCATCATCGTTATCGTTGACAGAATGTCACATTGTCTAGGGCCTCAGTTCCGTCAGTAGGTAACCGTTCGTCACTTTAAACTTTACGAATGTTTATAAACCCTCGACGTCGGTATCTTTATTAATACTACCCACTTCGTCATGGAAAACGAGTGTGAAAATTAATATTCTCCAAACATGGTTGATTATAAAAAAATCACCATTTACACGTGTCGTCAGGTCGTAAACAATACTGCTAATGGTGTGAATCATGGACACGCTAGCGACGGTGACGGTGAATCAGAGCTACACACCTTGCTAGTAGTTGCTGTTGTACCGTGTACGTAGCACTCAATGTAAAGGTAAAGAAGCTGCACTTGACTGATTGTTCGATTTCTAGGGACCGTGCAAAATCTATTTAAGTTTTGTAGCGTTTGTTCAAGTACTGTTGTTTCTGTCTGTTGGCTCGGTATGAGTTGTATGTGAGAGTTTTGCCACCACTGCCCTACTCTAAAGTTCAGAAGCATTTTTACTTTCCTATCCTTTCAGTTGTCTGAAAGATTTTTCTTTCTTGACATTTGCTAGATTTACTTAATGTAGTTCTTTCATTCTTCTTTCTGTGATTTTCATTTATAATTACGTCCCAATTTACTTTTTAGGGAAACTTGGCAATAAAAAATATACATAATATTTTTTTAATTGTGGTTGTACTTCTGTTTCTTTAATTTAAATGGTTACAGGTTACTTGATTCAGTGGCATAATTGCATAGGTAATATTGTACGCGGAACTAGCCTTTAGATATAAGCTATCGGATTACCTAATAAGGTTAATAGGATATATGAACCTCAGTTTATACTAGCTTAGAATTAGCATCACCTGGTTACAGTTTCTATGATACTTTATGTTGACCGTAAATAACTTGTGTTTGAATCATATCCAGATTATCCTGTACTCACCTCACTGTTTTGTCCGTTCATCCAGCCAGGCAGATACTAAATTACTATTCATAGCTGCTTGCGAAATGCAACAAATACTCAATACTCAATAAAGTAAAGAAAAATAGAGTGCAATTATTTCTAGCATAGCTTAAGGTAGGTCCTAGGTTCTTCATTGTAATGTTTAACATTACAATGAAGAACAAATCGTATCGAATGGATTTCTTGTAAAGGCAATTATCATAAATATCATGCTTAGCATGTAAGTGGATGGGTGCTGCAATAAGATTTCAATATACTAGCATAATTTATCTGCATAGCTGGCCTATCTGCCGACCCTTAATATTTCTCATCTCATCGATATTGAATATTCTTGGAACCGCGCAGCAATATAGCCCTACCACACCGCGCAGCAATATAGCATACGACAATTTGTACTCTATTAAGCAAATAAGATTAGTTGTACGCCTGACCTGCCACGTCAAAGGCAGACGAAATAACTAGACCGAAAAATCCATATTAGTTGTCCAATTGTTATTCATAACAAGACTCAGAGCTAATATCTAGGTGCTGACGATGATTCACGAGGTGACGACACCTAGCTCTTACACCGACAATGAGGAAGTGAAGAAGGCTAACACGTGTTTGCAATTGTTGGTCCTTTGGTACGTCCCCAAAACCGTTTACGTTGGAAGTCCATCTTTAGGAGTTGAAGATTTATCTGCGCTAAGCTTTCAATATTTTAGGACTCAATTTTAGCGTCTCTCGAAATGATTCGTCAATTATTCAAGTCTACCGCCGTTCCATTGCTGTTATAATGCAACGATCGTCTTAATCACTAGCAAAAACGGTATCCGAAAAATTGGACAGTCTTGCAACACAGCAGTCGCATGCGTCAGATTTAGATGATTGTTCAATCCTTCGGCATTTAAGTACGGAAGTATAGGAGTGAACCTTCTGCGACCATTTATTCTGTTTCTCAACGACTTAGCATTCCCAACACGCTGAAGGCGATGACTGCTTAATGGCGTCTATACTTAGACAACAATTAATAGGTACAATGAGAAAATTCCGTAACATTACCATGTAAACGCTTCATTGGGAGCTAATGGCGCACAACACATGATAATAATATGGCTTCGTTTATGGGTGGTGTAGGGTCAGGAATGGTGGGTTTTAATCGTTAAGATTCTTGTAGCCAGATTCTTTACTAAGAAAACTAACTATATCGTTGTAGACATCTCGGTTTGATGCGCAGCATCTTCAGCTGATAGGAGGCAAACATTGTCGTCATTATCATGAACCCTGTGGAGTTTAGTAGTATCTAATAAGTAGACGTCAGTAATTCTGGGCATTCTATAATGTCTTTCCTATAGTCATTCAATCAATCTGCCTAGCCTTTTCCCAACTATTTTGGGGTCGGCTTCCAGTCTACTCGGATCCGGTTTGTTTCCTATAGTCATTATTAAACTTTAATGTTTCCTTGATAAAACCTCTAAACGGCTGAAGGAAATATCACCAGCTGGTAAAGATAGGTATCACAGACGGTGGTCGCGCTATACAAATAGTTCAGCGCCCTAAATACAAAGGTCAACACAGAAAGGTTAGCGAACGCTTAGACCACACACATAGACACTGACAATAATTAAGGAAATAGCTGTCTTTAGTGCATCACGTAAATGTCAACACCACTTCTTAATCGACTGCCTCCAAGTACGTCTTTAAGCCAACGCCATGATTGCCTAGCAATTAGAGATCGCTTAGGATGTTGCTACGCAGCTGGACACTGCTACCCATTACTTAGAATCATAATTTGTTTATAATTCGACAAGACTGTGTCACTTAAATTATCAATTGGTTTAATAGTTATCAATTTCGTAACTAGTTCTCGAGTCTTTCAGGACGTGAATGGTCTTGAAAGGGAAGATGTAGTTAGAAGGAAAACAATGGAATCTATCATGTTAGGCAGAAGAGGCGTTATAACAGGAGACACGAAGACTCACCCATTTAATTTCACCACTGATTAACGTGCACTTTTTTCCAAGTCGCGTGTCCAATTAGCAGTAGCGATGGACAGAACATCATTAATTGTAAGCGACGAGGTCAAACTGTCTGATGAGCAGGCATTTAGAGCGTTTATAAATCAGTTCATATTTCCTTTGAGCTGATGCAAATAATAGCGCATTGTCACGAACCCGCCGCACGCCAGGATATTGTTAATCAAAGACAACATTGGGTTGCGTTTTAATTGTTATTTTTATGGGTTTACGACTGGTTTTCTTTTGGATTGTGTCTTGCATGAATAGGATTGGCTTCGACTTGAAGGTCGGAAAAGTTAAGTTATCTTTTGTTCGGGTTAAAATTGTGACAGATGGAGATAACAATGGGTTCGACTTTCAACGCTCTCTGAAAGTATGTTTATTTGTTTCTATAGCATAATTAAAGTCTTTTTTCGTATTATACTGGTAGCAGTACCTAGCAAGTCAGGTATTTTCTATTCATCTTAAGGTTGATGCGCTAGGGTGGCCCGCGAAATTCAAATTTTCTTACATTTTTTGCAATTTGCAGGTCAGTATCAGGTTGTATGTTGATCTAAATATTATTAGCGGTCGTAACAAATATGGATTTACAGAATTATAAACATTAGAATCAGCAATACAACTCTCTAAGTTCATGTAAGTGTATTGACTGACGATTTCCGAAATTTTCATTCATTTCCGAAATTTGCATCCACCTTAACCTCCACTATTCCTTTTGTGAAACCAACTGGAAGACGCGTCGCAAATTAGCTTAACAAGAACTCCCCCCCCCCCGCCTTGTCTGGAACCCTATCGTTCACATTGTTTGCATGTCTGTCGCCATTACTTCACCTAGGAGTACAGATATAAACGTAATTGTAATTTTCAGGACCTTGACATTCTGAACTTGCCTGTCAAAACCGCAAAAACTTTGCAGACTGTTTGAATTAGATAACAAACGACTAGTATTTTCAGAATCACAAACGACAGCTGTTGCTCAATGTGGTGGATAGAAACGTGTCTTCTAAAGATTTCACCCCGAAGTTACTGCTGGGTTCTTTAGTGTCCCATATTATAACTGCTGAGGCCTGAGGATTGGTTATCGCAATTTATATCTTGACACACAGAGATGACTGCCAATTTCAACACATCCACAAGTGCGCGATTCATCTCACGATTCTTAAAAAGGTTATACTGTATCGCGTTGAAGGGAGAGGCGAGGACGCTAAGGCATGCTATAAATAACTCGGTTTAAATAAACGGTGACTACAAATCACCCCAGCGTATACTTAATTAGGATACACTGCATATTTCGCTCGTTAAGACGCTCTCAGGGAAGCCTGATGCGAAATTGTGATTAGTGAGTCAGGGTGTTCAAGGGACGAGTTGAGTCGCGACTGCATTTTACGAAGTTAAGACAGAAATTAGTCGGCAAGTAAGTACACCATTTTGGGGACCAAACCACCAGGGTTCTTTTCTTTACTTCACAATTCTCTATTAAAACTGTACGTGATTTTCCGAACAGACGAATAAATGAGACGAGTTCAAATACAATTATGAGGAAAGAATTGACTGGGACATTAAATCTAATAATTTTGGTAGTAAGAGTAACCATGCTGCTTCAAGACCGAGAGTTGTGAAATTCCAAACTGAGTAATCTTCTTACTGCACTTCGACGAAGGAATTTTTACGAAGCATTAAAACGTCGGGAGTTATTTCAGGCTTGATTGTGTTGAATAAGATATTAGCTTAGAGGGAATAGTCTGGGAGTTGAAGATAAAACGTAGTTTCGTAAGTCACGCCTTTCCTTTAGGTTCGAGTAATATATGTATATAGATGAGAATTACATTATTTTGGAAATACAAGTAACTTTATTGGATAGAGGTACAGAAGAAACTCGTAAAGTTTATGATGTACTACCTACTTCAAGAATTTCTAATACAATAAAGGCAATAACTTATCCTTAATCAACATAGAAATAGCGAAGCAATCATAAATCTATGTATCGAGGAGCAACATCGATAAATTACAATAAAGAAAATGTACCGGATTCCACAACTCGATAGTGTGCACAATGCACGGACAAGTCGTGGGCGCGTCCGCTCCCAATCGCTCCCGATAATACGAATGGGAACTTTGACCAACTATATCTTGTAACTTCTACTATCTATTCAATAAATATGTCCAAGCACAGCCTTTGAAAAAGATATGCGATATATGAGTCAAAAGAGAAAAGGCAAGTCGCGAAGATTGTGCTACTAATTATTGCAAGATTATATAGACTCCTTCACCAGTAGATAATATTTCTAACTACAATTAATAAAGACCGACGTATGTTATTGGAAGTAATTACAAAAGCTATGAAATCAAGCTTTAATGCTGATTAGGAAATATTTCCAGCTAACAAACAAGTAGAAAGTGCACTAGTCGTACTTGTCTTTACGAAGCTGTTAAACGCGACAGAAGAAAGGTAAACTGTTACACAGCGATCCAGTGGAAATGTTTACTGCATAAGTGCATAGTACCAATCCAATCAACTTGTAAATGGTCATACTAATTACACTGTTCTCAAATACTTTAAGTTAGTACCTAATTATATCGCAGCCTACCCCATTACGGTTCACAACCGGTGTATGTTGACAACAGACTTATTAAGTTCTAAATGTCGCTGGTGCGTTCCAAGCGTGACTATTTAATTGAGATATAAATTAGTTGTGTTGGATATAAGTTATTTGTACACTTTGTAAGCGATACATGTTCAAGCAAGCGATACCAGATGTCCAGAACAAGCATTTCTCTTGTGGGGCGAGGCATCGACTCAAAGCGTTAAAACTAATGAAGTGGATTCTTCATGGGACTAATTTTCATGAAAGCATACTTCGACTAACAAGTTTATAAATGATAGTACCTAGAACCTACATGAAATTGCGATGCTGATTAAAGACAAAGCGTGACTAGTGTCTGTGTCGTGCAAAAAGGGATTGACTGCTTTATTTTATCGCGCTTAAAACGGTTCTATCACAAAAACAAAAAGTCTGAGAGAACTTCAAGACTCTTTAGCCAAAATGCTTTAAAACGAAGTCATTCCACCATCAAAACCGTGCCCTCCTATAATATAAACAGCAGGACATGCAAGGCGATGCATAGCCTTCGCTGCAATTTGCGCGGTCAGCTGCCTCGCCGCCCGGCGATTTATCGGCGCCTTCAACTTGATCTGTAACGCAACCCTCCGCAGTCTTGTTTGTTTTGGAATATACAACAAAACGTGCATATGCTACAAAGAAACTGGCTTACGAGGATCTCAGTGTTTAACCCAATTATAGAAGGCACACTTGGGGATATGAACAGCAAAGGTTTTAAAAGGACTAAGTATGTAGTATGTTTATATACAACAGAGTAGTAAATCACTTAAGGAGTACACAAGACAGAAACACACAAGCGAAAATTACCCATTCTAAAGCATTCTTTCATGTTATTGTTATCATAATGTTTCCTTTTACTATGCACTATGTATACAAAGCAATTGCATACAGCGGAACTACGAGCAATATATGCATTGAATTTAAATTCTATTACGGTGCACTGTAAACTAATCTCATTCCATCGTTTCCCTTGGTTAATTCCTACAATTTGCAATATCAATTGCAAATTCCCGATCAACATAGAATAGAAGCTGAATAGACAAGTATTCGTGTTATTTATTCTAGTTAGCTAGTCTGGAATGCTATAGGCACTTGCCACACTGTCAGCGAGAGAGCGTTAGCCAAGCCAGCGTAGGTTATGAAATGTACAATGGATGGTTTCAGTGCTAAGATTGACGCCGGTTCACATTTAAAGACTCTTGTTGCAAGGACTGTAGCTCTGAAAGCGAGCACAAAATAAATACTAGATAACTTGTTGGAAGGTGTGACAGCGCATTAATACTACGTCGCAAACTGCAGGTTGCTCGTTCATCTCCCGCCCAGCTCTCTCATGTTGTTCTGTACTTTATAGCTATCATCACAAAACAATTGCTTCTTAGTGTTTCTCTTATTTATGGCTCGCTCTCGCTCCTCGGTGGGACAAGTGCCCGAGATCCGGCAAACGGCGATATTGTCACGGCCCATTGGTCACATTCATTGCCGCAGCTTACATACAAGTCGTTATAGACCAGACTATTACAATATTACAAGCAAAAAATTGCTATCTTGTTAATTCAATAGCGTACTTATATTTGGAACTCTTATTTGGACTTAGATATTGGATTTTTCTGAAAAGAAGTTTAGCACTAAGTCAACAGTTTTTCTGAATAGCGGGGAAATTGGGAGGATAGATATTATTTTGAATCCAGTCAAAATGTAAATAACATGGGTTTACCTAAAATTTGTGGGCGGGGGTCAATTCCCAAGGTCCCACCTGACTAGCATACCCACAGTGCGGATGGCAGCACAATTTCCCATTCCATTTATTTTAATAAGGCTACTTAATCTCGTGAACTTACTTTCTAGACCTTTAACACTGCACTGGGTATTGAGGCTTTCCCACACGCTAACAAAGTGAGCACGGAGGTGAGTGTTGATAAATCAATATAAGCTGCGCCAGAGATGATTCATAGCAGCTTACCTTATAGTTAGCTAGCTTATAGTTTGTGATCTCTGCCATTCCTTTCGCGACACCACTTCGGTATGTAGGCAAGTGGTGTCAGAGTTACTTGCATCACTCAGTCAGCTATCAATGGTTGATCTGAACAAATGAAAGTTTGTTACAAGACTGCACGTATATCTACGGTTCAGCAGTCATTGCTCACCATAGTGACATAGATTCTTGGATTTATTGGCAAATGTGCTAATGAGTTTTTCTTCTTTCAATGTCATTTAGGATGATGTCACTGTTTTAAATACTTTACTTTTAGTAGGTATTAGTACTTATTTACTTTTAGTATTGTCAACTAGGTATTTGTCACCTTTCGTTAAGCGCCATTGATTGATGGATGGATTCGTTTTTCTTGTCTGAGTTGTCCTTATGGTATGATAATGAAGATATCGAACATAATAATGGTAACAATTCAAACATGCGGGCAGTTCTGGCTAAAATTATGACGACACTTTCCTGTAACGAACTACTGCTGCGTAACCAAACAATCACAAGAATTTCCTATTACATAATGTGCAAAGTATTTTTGCGGTTAAAGGCATCACCGCAACAGTTAGGCAGGTAAGATTCACAGGGACTCCCGATTATCCAATGGCCACACACTTAGATTGACTCATCGATGCATCTAAAAATAACTTTTGTTACATTTCCTCTCGCTTCTGGTGTACAATAAACTTCGCTCATTTTTTTTGGAATTCCTCAAGCTGTAACCAGACGTTCCTAAGTTCCTACATCGATCACGTAACGAGTCAATGCACCGTACCTTTGAGTCACGCCTTTCTCTCGTCTACCGCGCGTCTGGCCCACAGCCCACAGATGATAACGAACTGTACGCAGCCGTGGAAATTGTTCAGTTTGGCTTTGGCACGATTTGCTGTTGCAGTTTTTCGTAATTGAACATTATTTGGCTTCATCTGACATTTTTTGCATTAATTGCAAGTAGCTGTTGAATTTCATCCATATTTTCTTTCAATCATGGCTTTCTTTATTCTGTTCGCCTAGCAATGTTTTTATGTCTTAGACGTGAAGCAAATCTCTTGTGCCACTGTCCACTGAACATGCAATTAATATGTGTGTCATTCAATTGGTCTTCAGTCATTTATCCCTCATCAGGTGCAAAGGATAAACTTAGGCCTAATAATGTTATAATATGCAAAAGTTTATACTTCCGGGTCCGGGTCTAAAAAGATTTTTTATCTGAAAGTATGTGTAATTTTAGTATTAAGCAAAAAACCAGCATTAAGGATGATAAAAAGTTACAATCCAATTTAGATTAGAGATTAGGGATCACCAGCGAAGTTTCAGTAAAAGTAATTTTATATTCAAACATTATCCAAGTTGTTACGCGCAGTTTAGCAGCATTAGATAAGTACATGAGAGACTGAAAGCCATTAGCAAGTAAATGGGTATTGCAAAATAAGAAGTGATAGATTGCAGAACGAACACAGACTAGAAGTGCCATAATTTCTACAAGCTGCTATTCCGTTAGTTTTAACTCAAGTTGAGAAGGTTCTAAAGCCGCAGGAATTACTCCGGTTTTACTAGCCAATCAGAGGCTTTCGGATTTTCATATTTAATAAGACGAAATTTTAAAGCGCCTGTCGTGGAAATGTGACTATTATGAAATTTTTTGCTCCGTATGTCGCAGTCAGTCCGTTATATCAAATAGGGGTACCTACCTAATAGTAGGTAATAGTTCTGTATGGTATATCCAGGCTGTAGAATATTCTAAACTTATTTAATCCTCTAAAAAGATAGTTTGTAGAAATGAGGAAAGTCTAACTGGCTGTGCCTTAGCCTTATCATCAGTTATGCCATTCAAGAAACCAAAAAAATTATCCGAGCGTTATTTTTAACCGACTTCTTCAAAAAGGAGGAGGTTCTCAATTCGTCTGTAGGTTTTTTTGTTTTTTTTTTTGTATGTTTGTTACGCGATTACTCCGCCAATTATGAATCGATTTTGATGATTCTATTTTTGTTTGGTAGGTCATGCTTCCGAGGTGGTCCCATATAAATTTTATTAACTTTGCTTGCGTAATTTTTGAGTTAGCTTCAATATTACGTATTTTTCCCACTTAGTTTATCTAGACGATATACTGTTTGACTCCTTCACTGTTATTTACATAGCAGGTAGTGGTATTCGGATTTGTGTGGGGTAGGTACCACAACTAAAAAGAGAAAAATAAAAACTTTTTACAAAAAAAAAAAACAACCGACTTCCAAAAAAAACACTAAAAAAAGTGAAAAATAACTTTAATTTCGGAAGTCGGTGGCAAAAAACGGAAATTGAAAAGCAAAGACACCGACTTCCGAAATTAAAGTTATTTTTCACTTTTTTTTGTGTTTTTTTTGGAAGTCGATTGTTTTTTTTTTTTGTAATGTAAACGTGTATTCATCAGGATAACATCAGCAATATGACGGTGTATTAATGTAATACAACTATTGTATGACTCGTGACGACATGCCAGTGTAAATGTCAAAAACTTCTGTCTGACTAACGCCAGTTTGGGGAACTGTTAGGTACGAGTGGAATTGGAAATGCGAAGTTCTGAGTGGTGTTAGTAGTTAAAAGTGCCTTTAGGTAATTGTTTATTATTTTTATATAAGCTTATAAACATGGGTACTTACAGAAATCCCGAGGCTCATCGAAAACGAATTAACTATACCCCATTTGAAAAAGATTAGACATTAAAACAAACCCTTTTACAGTCAGTTCAACCGATTTTGACTTCTATACCGTAGGCATAAGGATAGCATTAAAAGAAAAAAAAGTTACACAATACCAACTATCTACTGCGGCTGCCATTTGTCATGCCACCAACGCAATAGAATTCAAAATCAGTTGAACGGAATGTAAAAAAGGCTTATCTATACGTCTAATCTTATTTCAAATGGAGTATAGGTGCATCTTGCTGTAGTAGTATTTTTTTTCGCCCCGGTTTCTACCAATGTAACAGGAAATGATTGTGTAGGGAGTTAGGGAGCCATAATGATAATGACCATACGTTATATGGACGTAATGAAATACTTATCAATTTCTCCCTTTATCTTGGACAAGATTAGCATAATGCAGAATCAATTGTGGTTAGTTAGGAAAGATAAGATATCAGCTGCTATGCAAGCTGTAAAATAAACCCAAAAATCAATGACAGAATCTACAACATATCTATGCATTCGGTAAAAAACGAAGCTTTTCGGTTATTCAATTATTTATCATTAATATTCAGTAATTTGACTTATATTAGACGCCTTCTATTATTTGCGAAACGAGTGACAGTGACGTCAGAAGAGCGAAATCAGTCATCAATAATTGACGAATATATTAAGTAAGTACATTTATCAAGATACCTATGTGTTGTTTTAAACGCTTACAATTACTGATAAGTAGTGATAGGAATAGGTAGTTCCTATTTGCCTAAACTTCGAAGAACAGAGACAAGAAACGGAGACTTCCTTAGGACTAAATTTTTCCCGGGACATCTGTCCCGAAATTCGGGACAACACTTTTAAATACATAAAAAATATGTTATTTGGAATAAGTAATTCGTCTATATTGACCTAAAGTTTGCGACTAGACATAGGCATCACTGCTGATAAGATAAAAGAAAACCGAGTCTCTCTATTCGTATCGTTTACATAAACATAATATCTGATCTACTATTTACATGTTACTGACTTACTGATTTTTTTCCCGTAACATACTTAATCGAGACGTTTGATGAAATGTTGAATGGACACACGTATGAGAGCTTATTTACTAACCACAGTGACGCAGCGTATACATAGTCATTAGCCATGAGTTCTGACTCAAACATCGTCTCAAACACAAAACATGTGGCACACCACAAATCCTACACAAGGATAATGGACACAATCGACTGCATACCACTTTTTACCACGAACAGATCACAAAAAGGCGTTCCAAGAATAAGAACTTTCAAACCGGGCCCGTGGTCCCGTTTCATTACCATTTAACTTAGCAATTAGATCTGGTCGGATTACATCTCATATTAAATACACATAAGTACCGCACGCGGCACGAACGACTGGTTTGCAGCCACCGTTGTTAATGAGCAACTGCTAATAGTTGTCGGCAACTGGTTACATAATGATGCTGCGGGATCCAGCTAGATTCAGCTGGTGGTTCATTAAGGGTGATTAATATGGAAGTGCGGATTAAAATTTGTACATGACGGCTTTATTAAAATAAAAGCTGCCAAGAGGAAACTGTTAACATGAACTTTAGTTTAATATTCGTTCGAGGAATTTTATGAAAAGGCTGGATATAAAAGTGTGTATAACATTGTAAGGGGCGATATATTGGCCACTGTTCTTTGGAATACCCACAGGAAATAAAAAAATTGTGACCCTTGAAATCCGCCAGTCACAATCACAACACTGTCAAGATCACAATGACCAGACCGAATTAGCTGTTCACAGAAACGTGGCGACTGGCTAAGTACTTATTTTACAATAATAAAACCACTGATGATGGAGTGGCGTGTCATTATAGAACTAATGTTACAAAAGTGGGTCAGTTTGAAGTTTCAATAGTACAAACTTACAATGTATATTATACATCCCTTTAACATGACCTGGATGCAAAGAAAGTGAGAAAATGTTCTAAGTACAGAGCTCTTACATATTCTAGACTCTTTATTGGCACTTAGGTTGGAAATGTGGGAATGGTAAAGTTTATAAGGATAGATTGGGAGTGCGCATTGCGCATTGCAGATTTAAAATCGGATAAGAAAATAGTCATGATTCGGTTAGAACTGGATCACATCGACTCCAGTAAAGAACCCTGCAAGTATGACGAATCTCAAAGTAATGACCAATTGATGATGCATTAAAAAGACTCTAAAACAACAGACAATACTTAGGACAACAGACTATACTTAACACCTGAGATAAACAAGCATGTTTCAGCATAATTCCCCGAACCGTTAGCCACTTAACACAGACAGACGGACGTTTTCTAAAATATTCAGGCATTGTCAACAATCGCCGTTATGATGTCCGTGACACTTTCGTCCACAAATCCCATAAGGCTGTCGGGGCATCGGGACGGCTCGTTGTTTGCCCGGCTAATAGCGGCGTCAGAGTCTCCAATTACATAGTTAGGCGACACCGGGTTACCGCACTTGCGAACATCGATGATATAATTTTCCGTGGCAACCTTGTTACCGTGTAAAATGGCTTCATTACCGCGTACGTTGTTAGGTGTTTCGTGTCAGTCATTTTTGATGAGAGCCCATTATTTATGTTGAAAACAGTCTTAGTACTTTAACTTTATGGCAAGTTGAATTTTAGTTTTTAGGGTTCCGTACCCAAAGGATAAAACGGGACCCTATTACTAAGACTCCGCTGTCCGCCTGTCACCAGGCTGTATCTCATGAACTGTAATAGTTATGCAGTTAAAATTTTCACGGATGACACTATAACAACAAATACTAAAAACTTTTATTGTAAAAAGATTTTATTTTTCACTTTTTAGTTGTGGTACTTATCCCATATAAATTCGAATACCACTACCTGCTATGTAAATAACAGTGACGGAGTCAAAGAATATATCGTCTACATACACTAATTGGGAAAAAATACGTAATATTGAAGCTAACTCAAAAACTACGCAAGCAAACTTAATAAAATTTATATCTTTTTATTAAATTTTTTTTTATATATAATTTATTCCTCTGAAGCATGATCTACCAAACAAAAAAAGAATCATCAAAATCGATTCATAATTGGCGGAGTAATCGCGTAAAATACACAAAAAAAAAAAAAACGTTCAGGCGAATTGAGAACCTTGAGAACCTCCTCCTTTTTGAAGAAGTCGGTTAAAAAACAGAATAAAATAAATATTTAAGGGGGCTCCCATACAACAAACGTGATTTTTTTTAGTTACGGAACCCTTCGTGCGCGAGCCCCACTCGCACTTGGCCGGTTTTTTTTTTATTTTGGACCGAGTAATTCGTTTTAATCAATAGCAACATTTTTATTTTGAGAATTGATAGGTACTTACTGAAATCTCTAAATGAAAGACAAAAATGACAGTTGATTGAAATAAAAAAAGTTCATTCAAAACCGGATTGTAACATAAACCGTTGAAACATTCTAACTTTTGGGTGTTTATGACTAATGGTCACTTTGAATGATGCTGGCCCACACCTGGAACACAATCCCGGCCCATTCATAACAACGACGCCAAAAAAACTGGCGTAGGTAGGCGTGAAAGAATAACTCATTAGAAAAAAATGTAGTGATTGACACACTGACACGTACGAAATGAAAGTGATATTTAAACAGTATCTTTTGCGCTTACTGGAATTTGAAATTGTTGTTTATTTCAATAAACAAACGATATTGGGGCAGTTCTGAATGAAGAACCACCCGCTCAACTGTTGATTGGCCTATAGAAGGCCGACAACAATTAAAATTCTCATGTGTCTCATACTCATTAGTGACAGTTGGAGGTTTAATAGTAGAAATGTTACAACGGCGCTTGTTTTACTTACTGACATAGTGTTGAGCAGTTTCGTATATCCCACGGTTTTCATTGATTCATTGTGACAGACTCAATTCTGCGGAGACAAACTTTGGCAACACTTCATTCAGATTATTTTCTCATACAACTTCAGTCAGACTTCCACGTCTCGGCATGCGGAAATGCGAATTTTTCCCAATAATATACCTACGCACTTTCACTTAGTCGCAAAAACGCGGTATGCAAATCTGCCAACTCTCTTCCTACATGTGTAATAATTTTCACTTTCGAACAAAAAAGTAAGTAATGAAAAAAGGCACCGTAGAGATATCTATGTCGATGACCCAGCGCTGAAAGTATGTTACCTATAACAAACCTAACGCGAACGGCGTACAATGAAATATGGTTCTTATGTCCCTCGCTTTACAATTGTCAATGGTCGCATACCGGGCGCTAGTAGTGTATAAAAACTGAGAAGTAAAAAATTAGATGATTATTTATTATGATGAATGAGTCAGTTCAGTTGGTTCCGCTATGACGATCTCAAAGGTGAGCAAGGTAGAAAGGAGATAGGAAATGAACGGGGCTCAAACTCAAGGAAAGATCACAATATCAAAATATTAAACGGTGTTTATTATTCGATACTAAAATTGCTATGACATTTGTAGAGTTTGATTTCGTTGTCCTTTCCTAGGTGTGAGAAGACAGACGTCATTACAAATTACGGAGTCGTACTGTGAGCACTCTCGATAAATTCACGGTGTCGCGCCTCACTCTCAGTTGCGGTTTAATTATACGAGAAGTGTATTTAATGACGACATGTTATTATTAATGGATCATTACAAGAATATTAATGAATTGGACAAGTAACAAAGAGTACCAGCGCGTTAATTAAATAAAAAAGTTACGAGCTTCGGCGCAGCGATGTCGCGTTCTGCATAATGTTGGCACTTTCTCACAGCGCGGACAGAAATCTCGGCTTATATAGAGCCGTAAGGCATCTTTGCAATAGCATCTTTTGTTTGGGTTTTCACTAAGAAGTAATAACAGCAAACAGCTTTTCAAGTACCTACGTAGTATTTTGTCAATATCTAGAGACGCTATTAAATGCTCCTCAATATCTGCGGAGCCTAATATAAACGAATACGACATTGAATAAGTCTAGGTCACAGTCGCGAATATGACAATTGACGAAAGCTGGACATGAGACGACCTTTACACCGGCGAGGTCGAAACGAAAATAGACCCAAGTATACACTACTTACATCTCAATGAAGATTTACCAGTTGTTACATCACTGCCTGCAATGCGTACTGAAGTACTGATGTGGACGTGAAGCTCCAGGTTTATGGGCTGATATAACCTGTAGCCTGTAGGCAATGTTTCTGAGATTCTTGTGCGCCCCACAACATACGTTACATTTATATGCGCCTATTTCCATAATGTTAGAAACAGTGGAAATACTACAGAACCCACAAATATTTCTTACAAAGAGCTTTTCTGAATTGAAGGTTCCATTTCTTGCAGATGGGAGGTACAATAGATGGAAGCCTACATCAGGAATGCCTCAGGGGTGATATCGGAGGTACAGAATTTATTGTACTCGTCCATTTTCGCATTTATGCGTCAGAATGTTGATAGGACTACAATGGGGCGCCTGATATCCACAAATTAAAATTCCCGTCGTACCTCTGTGGTGGACGGTAGAACAAAGAATGCACGTTGTATTTTTAACGCACATTTGCCTACCACAAGCCACCCACTTCGGATTCATCTATTATTTAGCCTAGCTCGATGTATTTGCTCCAGTGTATTTCTCAAGTCCTTTGTTGTTTTCTTTTAAGATCGAGAACAGATTGCAATGCTTCAGTTTATATCAGATTTTTTAAAGCGACTTTGAAATCTAGCAAATTGCAAAATCAGTTAAGTGCTCCTGTCATTTGTTCTTGGAATAATCGATGGCTCATGTACCGTTGAAAACCGTTTCCAAAATATGATTGCTCAAACAGAACATGTCGTTGCATCCATTGTGCGCAAACATTACAAGCCAAAATATTATGATACCGAGAAAACTGCTCACGTAACCAGTGCCATTATTTCCCCGAGCCTTTTTCTCGCAACCCAAAAGACCAAACATTCATTCAATAACGCGAAATGAAACAAGTACTTAAATTAAAATAATCAAAAACCCGACTGTGTAAAAAGTGAAGTTACCTTATATCTTGTTTCCATCTTTTTCGAAGTTCCCTTTTTACGCAGCCGGGTTTTGATTTTTTTAGTAACTTTTTTTATTTTACACTTTTTCTTAGAATCATGAGACGGTAGATTAGGTTATTTTTCTTCCACTGTATTAATTAAGTAAAGTTTTATTTTAAGTAACGGCTGTTAAAATTATATTTCAAAGTAGTAAAATTCTGAGTTTGTCACTGGATTTTGAGAATTATAAGTATTGAATTTATAATATACTAGCTCCCCGTCCTGGCTTCGCACGGGTAGCACTAAGTACTTATCTACGGCGCACCTACCCTACCTACTCTACATACCTACCTACCTACAAAGATATCTACGTACCCAACTAACTTACCCTACCTACTTACCCTAAATTCCAACCCTACCTACCTGCCTTACCTACCTACCCTATCTACCTACCCTACCTACCTATCTACCCTACTTACCTTCCCTACCTACCTACCAACCTACCTACCCTACCTACCTACACTACCTACCTACCCTACCTATATACATACCTACATTAGCCTACATACATAGGTATGTATGTAGGCTTTTTTGATGATATCTCGGTAGATAGGTAGGTAGGTACCTACCTATCTACCGAGATATCATCAAAAAAGCCATTGTATACTGAATGTATGAGCCGGTATTTTTTGGAGCTATAGTTACATTTTTAAACTCGTGATATCTTTCGAATAGAATGTCCGAATTGAATCATTCAAAAAGTTATATAAAGGTATGGAAGATACAAATAAAGAGCCTTTTCTAGCGGCGTCATATCAATTAAATTTTCAAAATAAAAGAACACTTATTGTGGCATAACTATAATAGCTAGACATAATATGCTGTCGCGACACTTTTTGTTAATAATAATGTGTTCTGCAAAGTCGTAGTATATTATTTTATTCTATCCTCAATAGTTTTCGCAGTGCACGCGATGTAAAGAATATTTTAGGTATTTTTTTTACACCTTGGGTTACAATATTGGAGTTTTATTAAGGATCCCTAATCTTTTCTAGAAATAAATATAGCCTATGTTACTCAAGGTGAATGTAGCTTTCTAATGGTGAAATTTTTTTTGAAATCGGCGCAGTAATTTTTGAGTTTATTCATTACGAACATACACACAAAAACACAAACATACAAAAATACAAATCTTTCCTCTTTATAATATTAGTGTAGACTAATTATTTTTCAAGATAATTCGATTATATTATGAACTTTATCACAACTTTATTATAAGTTTTGAAAATTTAAGTGACAATGGTTGCTAACCAACTTATATCGTTATAGATACTAAATAGTCATTCAAAATGAAAAATTATTAGGGTAACCTTATATTATATAGGCATATAAAATAAACACATTACCCTCATTTTCGTCGCGCAGTTGGGTAAAAAACTAGGTATTTAAGAATACCTAGTTTTAATAATAATACCTAGAATACCTAGTGTTAGAACGGGATCGCATCTTCAGCTTGTCAATTGGTTTAAGACCAAAGACCCTCCCGTTATGGGACAATGGCATCATAACAAGAAAACTGAATGAGCCTTACCAGAAATATGATGACGTCAAAACTATTAGGTGTCAGTACCACTACCATGGAACACGGAATACACCCACATGGATATATTTATAGATTTACGGAAAACATGACCTTTGTGTTGTTACATACATCTTTAGTTTGGTTTATTTGGATCAATTTTTATACCAACAAAGACCAGATTTGGAAAAACTATTGTTTTTGGAAAGCTGGACTTCTAAAATCATCGTTGTCAGTGCAGACATTAATATAGATAACCACTCAAATATTCTGACGTTATGGCATTACTAAATGATGGTGTAGAACTGATGTTCTAAGTTGTAATAGTTGAATAATAAAACTCCAGACAAGCCATTATAGTTTATAGTTTTACGGTCCGTGCGGTAATATTGACGAAATCAATTTGATTCGTCTGGCTTATGTGTTGAGGATGAAGTGCTTGTAAGGATTTTACGAGTTCTTTTAGATATGGATGGGTGAAAAGTGCATAAGAAATCCGGTTTTTTTATACAGTCGCGTAGGAGCATCCCCAGTTACCAAATTAATAAGTAGGTACTTAGTTAACTTGAAACATTGAAATATATCTGATTTATAAAAGTCAGACTTAACTCTCATCGTGTCTCAGACTGACTCATGCATGGACAAAAACGGTGACAAAAATAAATTGAAATATATTTTGAATGTTTATGCTTCTAACACTGTATTCCATCGAGGTTGAATGCAATACATAATAGATTGTGATGGACTAATAACCAACAAGCTATCACAAGCAGAAAAAATAATTTACCTGAGTGCATCTAAAACACGCAAGTCAAAAGTGTCTAACTCCACAGACAACCAGCACCTAACCTACATACGAACCCAATCCCATCACCCTAAGCCTAGAAAGCGACAGTGATTACTTGCGTAAGCGCCGAATCGCAAGCGCAGGTCGACGACCGCGGACGCGGGCGAAAGTGGCGTACCTAAGTATCGCCGGTAATTAGAACCTATGTGGCCGACATCCGATGAGCACTGAGCACTAGATGACAGGGTTACTTGATGGAGCGTAGAAAGCAGACATTGTTAGCGGATGACTAAGAGATTCACTTTGAATATTAAATGGAATTGGGTTACAAAAACTGCCAGGACGTTGGTGATGTTAGCAGCAGCAAAAAGAACATTGGAGTCAAAATAAGAATAACACATAAGTAAACAAAGTAGGTATTATGATTTGAAATGTGGGACGCCTTCCAGCAAGATGAAACAATGACGTAGGCCCTGAAGATCTTAGCTGAAGCAGACTGGAACCGGAAGGACTCAACTGTAGTAGCGCAATTTGGTAATAAAGGCCTTTTAGTATTGGAAACTTAATAGCAATGGCGGTTTTTCGTTAGGCTGTACCTACCCTACCTCATATTTTATCTCGCTCGCACCATACTACTCGCGGCTTGAGTGAGAGCGAGACGGAGTGGGGTTCTGGCGGCTCTCAAGCCTCGAATAGTTTAGGCAATTGCTTTTTACGGTGAAAATAATGGTAAGTAATTTAAAAAAAAAAACATAAGACCTGCTGTATAGTTAGTTCAGTTATTATGCAACGTTTCATGATTTAATTTGAAGTATTTTTTGAATACTAGCGGTTTATAGTTCGGTTTAGAGGTAACTTTGGATTTTTTTCTATCGAGGAAATTTTATGATCGTGTTTTCGCCAAACATAGGACTTAGAATCAATCCTCAACTTTAACATATATTTATTTCAAAATGAATGCTGCAGTATGTTCGGCATAACGGAGAATTATGCTTAGCAATTTGAGGTAGGGTAGGGCCTTAAAGTAGAGGAGATTGCAAGGAATACCCTGCCAGGGTTGCGGAATAGTCCGAAATGGATACCGGGACCCTGGCAACAGGCAACTGAAGGAACACGGGTGGGTTTTAGTCAGTAAGAGTCTGACACGCCCTTCCGCTCCGCCCCGCTCTGGGCGGAGCGGAAGGGCGTGTCAGACTCTTGGGCGAGAAGTCATATGATGATTTCCCACCAAAAAAAAAAAAGGGTGGTGGATTACAGCCTGCTCTCTTCCTGCGAAAGGGAGCAGCCATGCCTATATATGCAAAACATGAGTCCCAGCAGTTAGGGAACATGCCTATAGGTTGGTAATAGTGTTATTGTAAACCATAAAAAGATTTAGTTTAAAGCGCAATTGACGAGCACAGATTGTCCTCAGCCACTGCGCAAATTCATTGAGCCGACAAAACTAACACGCACTTATTAGCTGATTATCATGAGGGAATTAATAGGTCATTGTGGTTATTTACAATAAGCTAATATGCTGCCAAAGGAAATCATTCGATGACAGTTATTTTCCTTAACATTACTTGAGAATACACATGCACTAACTCGTAAAAATGGAAACGCGCTTTTACAAATACTCACAATAGAAAAACCGATTTTGAATTTATTTATTCACATAACATAACATCACGCCTGTATTACCCGAAGGATTAGGCAGAGGTGTACCCTACCTATAGTACACCCACCTTTCGCCAGTTATGTTTTAGTCCCATGCAATAGGGGGTGAGCCTATTGCCATCAACCGGGTACAAATTACAAAAAGAAAATAATACTACGTACTGCATGGCAGTGAGCAGTCATTTATGAGGTGTTAAATTATTTAAAATTGTATCTGTAAGTCATGTCAACCAGTTGTCTCCTAATTCAACTGAATGTTGTTGACTCATGACTATGAGAGATCAAAAGATGAAGTAAGAAAAAATCTACCTAAAAATAAAGATCCTTGTATACTTACTTATTTAATAATCTGGTAATTTAAATTTCATATCAGTTTGACATATTGATGTTATCTACTTATCTTATCAGCTGATAAAATCATGCGCAGAATTTAAAACAGGATAATAGTGAAAAATAAACAGTAAGTCCATACCTAATAGCTTGTATTAGAAGGAGTTTTGAGCTATAAAAGTAATTCAAATGAAGCAGCAAATGCCATGCACATGCAAACAGCCTACTTAGGTGTTTGAAAAGATCAAGTTAGAATTAAGTTAGAAACTTCAATTAGTTTCTACTTAAGTAAATCAATTAAATATTACTAAATATTACTTCAGTGTAGGAAAGAGTTGAAGCTCTACAGGACTTATAGCTCCATCTCTTTCCCCCATGAAGTAAGATTAACATAATAATGCTGTAAGCGGTGGTGGCAGGCCCCCAGATGTATATTCACTCTACCTTCTAGCTCCTACTAATAACTAATAGGTAATTAAGTAATTATTTGTATTTCTTGTTTTCTGTCGTGATTGGTAAATAAAACATAAACCATAAGAAAGTTGAAACACTAAGATTGGAATGCTTTCAGAAAACAGGATAATTTGTTCATATTGAAACTAAATTTGAACTCAAGAAAGACTCCACATGTGAAGTCAACAGCTTGTCAGTAGTACATTTTGAACTAGGATAACCAGCCTTACTGCTACGAAATAAAGACGCTGTCAAAGTACAATAAATTGTTTCCTTGGATGTGCGGTTGACTGTTCCAGCTAGTCTACAAAGACATATAGCAGAACTATTAGAAGAGTTGTTAGCGCTTATTCCATGAATTCATTAATATCCCATACTATTACAATACTACTGAGAATCGCCGCTACTTGCCACTGCACAGAATAAATAACTATGGGACAGGAATACTCAACTAACGCTCATTAAAATACCTTGCACTTACTCAGGAGAGACTGGTCTTTCCATATTTATTTATAACTAGCTGCCTTGGCAGATGTTTTCCTGTCCGCAATTCCCATGCAAAAAAGGACATTCCGTTTTTCCCTTCCCCTGGGAAACATTAAAAAATTATCTTTCATAAGAAACTGATTCCGACTGTAACAAACATTTTAAAACAACAATTTGCCAAATCGGCCCAGCTGTTCTGAAGTGATGCGCTAACAAACAGCATTTAATTTTATTATAAAAATATGGAATAGTTATCCAATTTAGAATAGCATGCCAGAATGTGATTGGTCTGTGAACAATATTATGTACTTATTTATTTTAAAGGAATTTCTATTTGTGGCTTGACCTCACTGATTTACAGATTTATTCAGTAAAAGAAAATGAAGTAAAGTATGTATAAAACTGAAAAAATTTGAACAGGACTGACGTTAAAGGCAGAGCTAGCAAAACCAAAAAAAAAAACTATATTGACAATTACAAATATTTTACATAATTAAAAACCATGTAATGCTTTGTTTCAAGAAAAACTTTAGTTATTATCATTAATTACTTGGATTGTCACGAAGTACTCCATGGTATGTTGCATCAACTGAAATGATGCAAAGATTTCTTAAGTAGAGGAGGAGGAGGGGATTGTGGCTAAGTAATAACAGCCTAATTGCCGTACGAGTCGATCAATCAGGTTAAGCTATGCTTGCCACGGTTGGGCTGTGGATGGGTGACCATATTTACATACCAAGACCCCTCCGTGCCTCGAAAAGAACGTAAAGCCGTTGGTCCCGGCTGTCATTTGTAGATCTTTGACAGTCATTACAGGTCGTCAGAAGCCCGGAAGTCTGACAACCAGTCTTACCAAGTATCATGTTACCCGGTAACTGGGTTGTTGAGATCAGTTATGCAGTCGCTCCATTTATAACACTGAATACTATACTAACCAGATGCAGCTGAATACAGCGACATCTGGTTAGACTGGAAGCCCACCCCAACATAGTTGGCAAAAGGCTCCCATTTGTCGAAGTTGGTTAAAAAAATAGGAACTGTTTTATGATATTTTCGAAAGCGATAAGTATTTGCATTAAGCAAAAGGTTAATAAAACAAAGTTTGTACTTGTAAATATTGTTGTTGAGATAAAATAGAATCTGATATTTTTATTAGCACAAGTGTGACTGGTTATTCTATATATATTATTTATTTGTGATTGCATAAATGCCGCTTATGCAATTAATAATATATTTTTTAATGGTGTTTATTCATTACCTAATATATTTGGGGTAATTTCTTATCTTATCTTTAATACTTGTTAAGGGTGCTCATAATACACTAGACCAGACATAAGATATAAAATAATGATTTGATAAACCGGTCTATTTTAAAATTTTAGTTTAAAAATTATATTTTATTTGGTGCAATATTTGTATCACTTCATGTAGGATGGTATTGTTAAGTAACTGTTAGTGAGATGCAGCAAAAACCCAATGCTGAATATTTTTATTCAGCAAAAAAACCTGAAGAGTTGTAAGACATCTGTCTACCCCACAACACATCACAGTTCAACATTTAACGGCGTCACATTTCAAGACATTAACTTTCACTAGCAGATAGTACTAGGCACCAGTGAGAGGCAAGTACCAGACTATGTAATTATTTGTGAAAAAGCTTTCTTCTTACTTTCATTGATTGAATTATTATCATCTTCCGAAACCAGAATGTTTGTAAGGCATTTGTTTTAGGTTTACTGTATGACATTCAAAATCTTGAGATTGGTTAATCGTCATCAGAAAATCCTGAGATTTTTTAAATCTGATTATATGATAAACTGTGACAGTTTTCATAAAAACTGAACTGATATGCAGAATCAGGAATGTATCTATACTTAAATAAATAGTTTTTCAAAAATAAATAAACAAGAAGAAGTTCAAGATTTCTTTGAAACATATCAGAGAGAAAAGGCACTGTTTGTGAAGATTAAAATTTTGAGTTAAGACTCAAATCAGATGACACAGATGCATATCATTTTGTGTCTGATTACAGTTTTGACACTATGGGCACAACACAAAGAATAAATATTCAGTTGGAACCTAGTTCAGGTGCAAGTTTAAAAAGATATGTGATCAGCCTATCACTTGACTATCAGTCACAGTTTCCCGTTTTAGTTGGTGAGCAACCAAAAACAGAATTACCAATGCTTGCTTACTTGGGCCACCAGCAATATGAAACATTAATATAAACACATTAATTTTAATTATCATACTAACAGCGGCCATTACTCTCTGCCAAACCTTATAAGGACAGTTGCACATGTGCAAGCGATTAATGACTCTTTCTCCAATGAAACATCTGTACATTTCTTTGTAATTATTGTCTATGAGGATTTAATATGCTTTTTATTGCAGCCACTTGTTTATACTATAAAATGTTTTTGCTTACTTTTTACTAGTTTCACCTTTTAAGACTGTATTTTACTTTAATGATATTATGTTCTTGGTTCTTAAATATTTATGGAATGGTTAATTCAAATGTAATATTATTTAGCAAATTAATGAGTCATCAAGTAACAATATAATAACTTGCAATATGTGCATGTTTATTATGTGAATAAAGTTATCTTATAATCAAGATAACATAGCTATAAAATTGTATGTGTGAATGTTTTAATCCTACTAAATCCTTGGTACTGTTAGCATATTTATTACAGTTAACTTTGAAGTTTAAATGCAACAATTTAATTAAAAGATTAAACAAGTTTTAATCAGATAAGCAGGGAATTCATATTCATCCTATCTGCACAACTGAACAATAAAAATTATTTTCCAGGGTCCATTACAACAAAAACCGCATAAATAACATAATATTAATAATTACTGATTCACTGATAATCATGATTGTGTCATCAGTAGAAAGTTTTGATGCAGGCAGTAGCAATCAGTCATGATCCAGCTGTTGTCACCATGTTGCTCAATGTTGGAACATCAGAACAAACCTTGTAGTTTCAAATAAAAACTGAATGAACTACGTCTTATTTGTATAACATGAGCTAACCTTGTGAATCAGCTGACGACGGTCTTTGTCTCGACTGCCCTAAATATATCCATGTAAATGAGTGATAACGTATGCGCTTACCTCCTCTCGGCGCTTCAGCCACCGGCCGCAGGGGCTCTCCTCGAGGATCTCGCTCTCGTCCTCCGAATCCTCCCCGCTTTCCCGAGGAGACTTTCGCTCCTTGTCGATGCTTCTGCCACCCGACATAACACCGATATACAACACCAAAACGTCGAACAAAACCACCACACAGTCGATGAATACCTCACAGACGTTTTTTACAAGAAAACACTTGGTATATTTTCAAAATACACTTTTTCTCGTAACCATAATATCCAAGGCTGAAGCGAGAGACGTCACTATAATTTCTTCCCAAACCATTATTCGTTACACGACACTCGTTATGAACCTTTTGCTTGACGAATAATACAGTTGATATATTTGTCTAGAGCAAACGATAACACACAGCGTCTCCACTGAGCTTATTCATGATAATTGAAATAAATTGTCCGCCGGCACAGCTCTCGACGTATTTCTATCCGACACAAATATAAATCCATAGTGACATTTTTACTTCTTTTTTCTGTCACCCACAGACAATACATGAGTAGGACAGCATGAAAAACAGTGAATGCAAAAAACAATAATTTGAGAAAGTAATTTTATTTGTTTCGATTATTACTTTTCTAATAAGTTCTTATCCGTAAATGATTAATTTTATTTATTTGAATCATAATGCATCACATTTTACACAGATTTCTGAAGCGACATCTGTTATAAAGTGTTGCTAGTGTACGAGTTATGACGGTAGTCTTCTCTCGATTTTATTCAGTTTTTTTTTATAGCCTTAAAATATATTTAGTTTCGAAAACATTGCTGATATTAGGCAATAATCGTTAATTGTAATTACGATTATTATAATATTATTACGAGTAAAAAAGAAAACTTAGTGTTGATAAAAGAGACATCTATAAATTTGCATGAAAAGCATTTTACCTGTGTCTTGTAATTTATCTAATACTTCTAACATTCTCTAACAGATGGCGTTGTAAAATGTTTCACAGTTGGTGCAAACCTATCACGTTAGCTTTTCAATTATTCAGAATCCATACAGAAACAATAATGTTATTTTTTTCTTATTTGTTTGGCAAAAAAGGATGCCTCCCTCCCGTCCTGACTCTGCCGCGTATGGACATCCGAAAAGCATTAACAATGACAAATCAGCAATCTTTGTAAATAATGGGGTATAATTATAAACGTACCTATCTAGCGTTAAGTAATGGTTAGCGACTGTTTAACCAATACATTTTTGACGTTTGAACGTCACCAACTGAAGACCACTGAATACCACTGAAGCCCGGCGGAAAATTCTGAAACTAATTTTTTTTTGCAATTTGATGCTATGACTGGCACTAGCGCCGCATCTATCGGGCTTGAGTGTGCGAGTGGTGGCGCGGTCCCTACTTTATATACATTTTGTTGAATCGTTCAGTATTTAAAGTTTCGGTACTTTGATCATCGGTCCTATATTTACTTAGGATGTTTTGATTTCTGGGAATGAAATACGAGTACGTACCTATCCATTAGGTAGGTACGCAATTATCTGCGGGTCGGAGCTGGGCTAGTCCAGTTGCTCCTCAGACGTAAAAGCGGGGGTAATTAACCGCTAGTGCCTGGTACACTGGAACTAGGACCTCGTTAACCTAGGACAAAAACTGACGGTACGCAGAACGTAAAACACAATGTTTTGTTTGGGGTTGGTACAGTCAGGTCCAAAAAGATTATGAATTAAATACAGTGAACCTTCTATTTTTACTGTTACTTGGTAATGGTATAATAAAGTAGGATGGGTGTAGTGTATATTGTATCATCATTTGCCTAGCCTTTTCCCAACTATGTTGGGGTCGGCTTCCAGTCTAACCGGATGCAGCTGAATACCAGTATTTTACATGGAGCGACTGCCTATCTGATCTCCACAACCTAATAACTGGGTGATACGATACCCCTTGGTAAGACTGGTTGTCAGACTTTCGGGCTTCTGACGACTGTCAAAGATCCACAAATGACAGCCGGGACCACCGGCTTAATGTGCTTTCCGAGGTACGGAGGAGTCGCGGACTCTCGGTATGTAAAGATGGTCACCCATCCACGGTCCAACCGACCAACCCCGGCAAGTGTAGCTTAACCTGATGGATCGACCCGTGCGGCTGTTATTACTTAGCCACGAGCTCTGTAGTTTATATTGTATAACGTGCAATTCATGTCTTTTTGGGGCTGACATACCTATCTAATACTTAATTATAAATAGGTACTTAATTACCAACTGAGTTTTTGTGTCCATCCTTATTAGGGAAGGTATGAACGTGTCACTTCTAAAATGTACTCCCGAATGAATGTTGAAAAACAAAAGCAATGTAATGCGACCAGCAGCTGGCAGCTACAAATCATCTATCGCAGACGTGACTACTGCCAGCAGCCCAGCAGTTAGTGACAGACCACGTTTACGACAACTACTATTACAGTCAGAATGGACGCCTACAGATAAACCTCAGAGGGACGTTTGTTCCTAGTTTGTTAGTTATTATTCACCTACAGGGATTTTAGTACGTTCGGGCTGAAACTTTAATTAGGGTCACGTGGTCTATAACACTTATTATATTCTAGTCGATGATGGTAAATGTCCCTATGAAAGTGGGCGGAAAAATGTGTATTTTCCTTCTCTTTTATGTTAAGAATAATACTCTATCCGATATTAATCTACAGTAGGAATAATGGATGTAATCCGGCCGAAAGACCGATATAAGATGACGGTATAATAGTTATAGTAGCTTCACAAAGGTTCACATAGTTATAAACATAGAGACAAGAATTAGTATTAGCGTTTCGAAAAAAAAAATATATATACATAAATTAAAACCCTTTGTGAGAGACTGACTTCCATAATAAGATACTCTGGGTGACGGATCCCCAGGCTCTCAACCCGAAATGATTAGGTACTTAATCATTTTAAATAATTTGATATCCTTAGGATCTAAAATTATTTATTTATTAAATGTAATAAGACAAAGGGCCAATGGGTACCTACCAACCTGTGGTACCAACATACCTACTACCTATCTACTTTATTGAGAGATTTTCCGTCGCTTTTGAAAGACGTGTGTTTCATACTTATAGGATTATTTTCCCATTTTATGCTTGTATAAGTACCAAGGTATCGCGGACGCAACGGCTGTGTGCCTGTTTGATCCCCTAAATAAATATTTATTTTTTAATTAATTATATTTTAGACCACCAAGTTCGTAGTTACTGTGTAGTAACAACATCATAATAAAAAACGAATGGAGACTGCTCCATAATACCTTGATCAATGATAACCTACAAGAAAAAACGTTTCTATCGGTAAACTACCAACTAACTTCACGACCTTTACAGATAATTTAATTTGAAGTTAGACAACACAAATTGAGAATAAAGGCCTATTCAGATGATCGACTCACAGACCGACTATTCGCTATTCTTTTTAAATGCCAAGAGTCCCAATATTTCATTATGATAATTAGCTTTTTGCAAAATAACTAAGTCTTCGCGCCTTGCCTAAGCATTCGTCCGTTCAAAGAACTTTTACAAAAAAATAAAAACCGGCTTCCAAAAAATACACTACAAAGTACATTATATCAAACCAACTCATGCAGTCGGAGGCATCTAAACAATAAAGACCCATTGCCTCGGACTGCAGTGAGATTAGAGAAAGAAATAGGTATCTTAATTGATTCCACCTTTTCTACCCGACTGCGGCAAAGGTTTAGTTTTTACGCAGTCGGGTTATAGAATTTTTTAATGTCCCTACTTTTTTATTTTACACTTTTTAGTTAGGATTATTCTTTTTATCGTTTCTCATTCCAATTTAAACAAAATATATATATTTGGTTTGACCTTTTAAAACCCTCTCGATGATCCATGAACCAAATGTATGCTTTAAAAAAAAAAACCAAACCTGTTTTTTTTTTTTTAAAGCATACATTTGGTCCGCCTCAGTCTGGTAGGTAATAAAAGAGAAACTAACAGCTGTCGCCTACATTTTGATTGCCTATGTTGATATTGCAGTTTTTAAGGACGCTTGTATCAAGCTTTCGGGTAAAATTATATTAATTTTCATGATTACTACACCTTAAATTGTGTAGTGTAGGTACCTACCTATATTAGGTTTATGTCTATTTTTTCCAAAATACTGCATAAATCCAAGACATTATAAGGGTAATGTATCATTCACCAAACAGCAAAGTTTTACTTGTAGAAGGTATGTCCATAGATAGCTAGAACGAATCCTTTTTATTGCACATCAGAAAAAAGGTTGATACAATGGCGGTCTTTACCCCATCAGCGATTTCCGCCAAACAACATTAGGATGGACAGAAACTTGATGGGTCTATCGTCTGTCTGAGCCTTAACTTATCCCTTGAGGCACAAAAACTGCGTTTAATCTTCCAAATGCTTGTCCCAATTGTTTGATGTGCCAAATTGTCTTTTTGTTCCCAAACTCTCCAAGCAAAGGTAAACTGTTGAGCAATTTATTTTCGGTTTATTATAGCAGCTGTTGTTCTTCTGTAAATAAGAGGTATTGAGACAGGTTCTGGATGTAAGATGGCAGATTGTAGGCACTAGACTGGTCATCAGTTATCACATGCATCTGATTCAAACGTGTGGAATTAAGTGAAAGCGTGGTGATCTTCTTTACGTGTCGATTTGACTCAAATTATGTCCAATGTAGCCACTTGGACAACCCTATCATTGGCTTCGTTTAAACCCTGGAAGGCGCAGGTAGCGGTGACATGATGGCATGATGGGTAGGGAAGGAGGTGAGGCATATCCTGTGAATTTTCGCAATTGCAATTCAATTCTTTATACTGGCACTGTGTTTGGATTGAAGCGTGGTGATTAGGCAAAATTTGGTAAAAGGTACCTTAATACTTTTATAAAAATAATTTCACCGTTAGGGTTTGGGTTTTTTTTTTCTAATAAGACTAATGTAGACTATACGTACCGCGCTCCTTGTTGATAGAAAAAATCTTTCAATTCATTGATGATTTAAAAAAAAAACTTCTGCCATCCCGCACCAACCCCGCGTGGTGAATTACGACCCAGTCCCTCTCACAGAGAGGAAGCTTGTTTCCCAGAAGTGAGAACACCATAAGGCTCATTATGCTTATTCAAAAATAGAGACTCGAAACTTCTGTCAAATCCGCCTGACTATGATGATGATAAAACGATAATTCACGGATAGCCAAACATGATGGTTTATTGAATAGTTTTAACTACATCTTAACATGAATGTTGCGTGAAAGACCGTTAATGAGTACAGCTGACTATGAACGCTGATTGTGTACAGTACTGTCGCGTTACACTATATTTGTGTAAGGCGAAGGAAAAGTGCTGATCCATGCAACACGCGCGTGTCGCGTACGATACATGACTCGTACAACTAAGTATTATATATCATCATAATCAGCCTATAATGTCCCCACAGCTGGGACACAGGCCTCCTCTCTGTGAGAGGGAGCGGGCCATAATCCACCACACGGGCCCAGTGCAGGTTGGTACATGTCTTCGAATTTTTGGTTTTAGAACATGCCGGTTTCCTCACGATGTTTTCCGTTTTGAGAGCAGTGCCGATGAAATAATTTACACAAATTAAGGCGCCTGTCAGGGTTCGAACCTATGACCTATAACTCGTAAGTCGTGGCCGTTACCACTGGGCCACCACTGCTCCTACTACTACTGCCTCCTCTTGACAAAGTATTACAATCCAATCATTGTCTGATCGCACTGCGAACTATCAAGCGGTAATAATACAAACACACCTCTGAATTTATCCTTATTAATCTGATGCTTAGGTACAATTATTAATCTAAATTGGTGAAATTAGATTAAATAATAGCACCTTTAATGTCGGGTAAAACGTTTTTGGGACCAAATTGAAATAATCGACGAAAATTCTACTATCAGCCTAAGTATTGTGTTGTATGTTGTCAATTCTTAGTTATGAAAAGTTACTACTTACGTATATTGCACAAATTCACACAATTTGATAAGTACAACTCTCTGCTCGTGACAGCCCTTCTTATCGTAAAGTAAATATAGGAGCGAAAATATAAATAGACTGTCTTCCAAACTGTTCGTGACAAGCACTCCGAAATTCTGAATCCCATCCATTTCCGACGATCATGCAGACATCAGTATAAATCAATATGGCTTCTGGGCTAACTATGTCATGGTCTAATTTCGTTCTCCGTCCTTTATTGTGGGAAAAAAGCCCAAGTTCACGCCTATTTTTTCCTTCCGATTAAATTCGATGCGGCGCCAGAGGCAATTTAACTTTGGTGAACGTATTTTAATGTGTGTCGGGTGCTTGGCTGGCGGGGTTTACGGGGCTCACGGAGCTCGCAGGGCTCGCGGGGCTCGCGGGGCTGGCGGAGCAGGCGGGTCGGGGCTCAAGGACCTGTTGTGACCGAATTTGGGATTTTTACGAGAATTAAATTGGTGTGATACTGTTTTCGTATGAAATTTAGATGACTTTTCAACTTTGTTGACGTAAGAAGTTAGGGTGCTGAAAAGTTTCGCATATTTTATTGCGGGAGAGTGAGTATGGTGGGTGTGCTGCGCCTGTTTATACAATATTACTTTGGTTTGCATGTTTTTGGAATATTATGTTTTCTTGATCTTCAGGTTAGGAAAGCGTAGCTAAAATCTACTTTTCATTTCAGAACTAGTTACACAATAAAAATTATTACATCACAATAATAACATCACGCCTGTAATCCCTAAAGGGTTCGGCAGAGATGTACCTATAGTGTTACCAACATTTCGCCAGTTATGTTTTAGTTTGTAGTAGCGCGAGTGTGATTAAGTAGGTAATACATTTACACAAATGTAAATGTATTACTTGTATGTATTACACAAATGTAAATGTATTACTTAATCACACTCGCGCTAAACCCCCTGGCTGCTGCGATACCTACCTGACTAACCGCCCTGTATGACCTAACACTGTCTCCTAAGATACAGGACTACCTAGTTTAGGAGACAGAGTTACATGATTTGCGTCGATTTATGTAGTTATACCATATCATTTTGTACATGCTCTTGTGCTGCTCTTGTGTATCATGAATCTGTGTGTTTCATAATAATAAATATTATTCTTATTATTAGTTACATCTTATAAGAGGCGAGCCTATTGCCATCTACCGGGAACAAATCCAGTCTCCGGCTTGCTACTGAGAAATTCTTGATGAAACGCGGGCGAAGCCGTGGGCATATGCTAGTCCTTTTATAAACGTTTATTCTTAGTAATTCTTTTGCTTGCTATAAAGAGCTGCCATATCTTGCATCAGCTGGATCCTTCTTTTTATTTTTATATAATAAACAGTGACAGCGTAGAGAGCTGTGATCAACGTCCGACCCCCGGCCGGAAGTTCTTATAAAGCTGGTACAGACAGCGATTTGTGCCGCCACTTACAGCTGCTCGCAAATACATCAGCCAATACCCTGCTTTATGTAAGCGGAGAGTTCTTTAAGGAGAGTTTTTATGCCGAACATGGCGGTCCAACGTAATGATTGTGACGCTAGTTTATATTATCATCAAGATAAGGCCAGGGTTATGTATGAAATATATTACCTAGGTACTTTCATATAATTGAAAAGTTAAGGCCGCGTTTACACCAAATGTACTTTTAGCCACCAACTGTGAACGACGGAGTTTAACACATTTTCATTCACACCGAATCGCAATTATGCTAATAAGTTATTATTGAGCCTGATCAAACTCGGCGGCTGAATTCCTAAACCTTTGGTGTGAATGCGGCTTAAGTGAGATAATCTTTGAAATAATAACTAAATATACATCTACAAAGAATTTTGGGTAGAACGTTAGGAGCGTACAATAATTTTACAAAAGCATGTCTACGACGTAGCTGATGAAGCTACGACTATGCTACGCCTGCTACACCGTAGCACATGGCTACCGAACCGCTACGTAATGAAGAAAAAAAAACATCGAGCAAAAGGTATGATTTAATTACTCATACAAATGTAGACGATGGATGGATGGCTTGCCTGGCTATGGAGGTGACCACTGAGGGAGACGGCTAGTAGAGATGTATAGAAGAAGAAATCATGCTGCGTCAATCTCAAACCATAAGATAAGGGCGGGAGGATCATCGTACCTAGGGTTATTAATTTCTATGTTTAGTAAAAAATGAGAATTTTATTTATTTGTCAGAATTTTGGCTGGCGAGATAAGATTGTCAGGTATTCTTTCAGCTTCTGCCTTGAATATAATAATACCAATTTTCTTGTGATAGGTCGTAGAACAACTCTTACCCTTATCTCTGGTGTGAGACAGTATTTGTCTCCGCGTTGTGCAGAGCACCGGCTGCACTCGCTTTCTAACGTATAAGTACATCCTACAAGGATCTTTTGGCGTTTGAGTCACATTGACAGGAAGGCGCTGTTGGTAAAAATTTGTGATAATGTTTTGTAAAAGCAGGCGGTGGCGTTAGTTTTGATTTTGGCCACGAGTCAAAGATCCTTATACAACTTTGTGCGTGCGCTTGTTTAGTTTGTTGTAAGGAGCCGACCTTCTCTACTTATTTGTGGTCTCGACCTCCAAAGGGTCTGTGCTCGAGCCCACAGGACCATTTAGTAAGGGTCGGGAATTTGTCACCGAGATACGAATAGAATCGTTAAATAGGGTAGTCTAAACTGTAGTCTAAACTCAGGTAATATGGTTTAAAATTATGGCTATCATTATAAAAAATATTGGGGAGGCGTGCTGCCGATACTTCCTTAGTAGGTACCATATGGTTGAATTTTTATGGTTTTTAAGATGGGGAAGTGAAATTTTTTTGTATTAACACAACAGTTGCCACTTTTTTGGCGATTTCGGCCATTTGTAATCTGCTACTCAGCAGTTATATTTTTACTATTCCATAGAAATGGAATGGTAATGTTAAAAAAAAAGCGAATTCTTGGTCTTTAAGGCTGGCGGTGCTAAATGTCCTGAGTATGTGCCCCCGATTAAACTGAATGGGAATAACTTATTGCGAATGTACCAGTTCAAATACTTGGCGCATTATGTAACCGACGACCTTAATGTCCTAGTGGATATTGAGAGGGAACGTAGGGCGCTGGCAGTCCGATGTAACATGCTGGCTCGTAGGTTTGGACGCTGTAGCAGGGCAGTCAAAATTACGCTTTTTAAAGCTAACTGCCAAGTATTTTACACGAGTAGCCTGTGGACCAACTGTACTCAGCGGGCTATCAGCGCCCTACGGGTCCAATATAATAACGGGTTCAGGATGTTGATGGGGCTGCCCCGTTTCTGCAGTGCATCAGGTATGTTTGCTCAAGCACACGTCGGTGTCGATGGCTTCCACGCCATCGTCAGACGGAAATCTGCCTCTTTGCTCTGCAGAGTGCGGGAAGGCTCCAACTCCATCCTGAAGACCAGAGCGGGGCGGTACGAGTCTCCTTTATAAGTGATGTTGTTCGGAGATGTATCTCGTACAACAACCTTGTTAACAAATAGATAATAAGTTTACTAACATAGGTATAAGTTGTCTTTTTATTTACTAACCCATATCCGAAATAAAGATTTTTTATTTTATATATTTTTTATTTATAGACAATACGGTACTTAATAATGCTGTACCTATTGAATCCTATATTATAAAACGTACATACGTTGGTTGGCTTATTAGCGTAGGTCGCTCTTAGACCGTCGCGTCGACGTACAAAAACAACTCCACAGGGAATGATTTACGATCCAAGTTACATAGTTGGTGCTAATTCAATTGTTTGGGCCCACTGTGCGACTTACGAGTGGAGGTTCAGAACTGGAGTACAGTTACAGTTTGTAGTAATTAATGATAGTAGTTCTACGAAATAGATAGGTACAGACAGCCGACCCCGGAAAACGAGGGAAAACAGGCGCGCGCGCACACATAGGCGCGTACGGTAGGCCGCACGTAAGTGGTAACAAAATCAATATAAAGCTGGCCTCTTATTCCATTGAAACTTATATAGGTAATAATAATAATAAACTTAAATAATATAATAATTCTATGATTTTGGATCCTGCATTTTTACATGATTATGAGTACTAAGTAGCCCTGAATTTACCATTAGGGTTGCACCACACTTCTTCGTTAAATATTAAAATCATAGTCAACAAAATTAATTATTGTGCACCATTTCACGTTTAAACACATTAGGCTAATACTGTATAATTTATGCGAGTTTTCTTTGTTTTTATATTCAACGATGGCCCGGTAATTTTCTCTCTGGTCATGTTGTTTCGCAATTTTGTAATTGGAAGTAAAAAAATATAAAGTAATTGGTCTGTTTTCTTTACTAATGACATTAAAACAAAGGAAGCAAAATTTAATTATTTTGTTAACTCGGTTATTCAAGGAAAATTGTGCGAGAAACACCGTCGGGGAGCTAAGGGTATGGAAGTTTTGATGATAAAAATAAAGTAAGTTTTTTTTGTATCGTCATCCATATTAATATTCTGTGATTACATATTATATACATGTATTTTTCTAAAATAAGTACTTACATTTTTAACAATAATTGCATTATGTTTTTATTTTTTCGTGGTGTTCCGGCCCTTCCGGACTTCTTCGACCCTTCCGGACAAGTTCCACAGTACAGCACAAAGTCTAGCTAGTGCTAAGTGAAGTGATACTAACATAGTCTAAGCCTTATTTATTAACACAAGTTTTTCTTGTATAGAATAATATGTATGTTTAGTTTAAGGTATTTTTCTATGGGCCTGTGTCGCCTGCAATAAATGGTTTATTATTATTTATTATTTTAAAGAATACATTCACCGTTGCCGCTTGTAATCCAGTTGCATCCACTCCACGGAAGAAAAGAGCATCAAATAGTAGAAACTATACAATAAATTATCTGTTCCGCGTCACAGTCGAAGAGATCATCTGTCATGTTGACCGCGATGGCGGAAGACGTGATAAAGGTGAGCGCACACCGGCGCAGCGCGCTAACGACACGTCCTTATTAGTCGCCTTAAATATCGCTGCATTATGCTCAGGTAGGGGCCTTTTTGGCCTCGCCCAGGTCATCTAAGTAGTTTGTTAGTTTTTATTGTTCTTTTATTTTAATTTAGTACTTACTTTATATTACTCCTTGTTTTTCCTGTGCGTGTCCCAAATAAAATATTTTTATTTATTTCTTTCTTTCGTCTTGCTCCACCGCGCGCCGCTCTTAGACACACGCCCTTAGGCATTAGTCGTGAAACTTAGTCAGTTAATTAAATGTTGTTTAGTTTATTGGATTAAGTACCCACATTTATGATGGTGATGGGATACACGGTGTTTTGTACATCGACGGGCAACGTAGAAAAGACAGGCGAGTCATTTCGATTTAACGCTGGTGGGTAATCATGAACCTTATGCATGGTAACAGTTGCCTATATAACTTGTATATGATTTAAGGTAATTGGAAACATCGAAACTTTGCCCCGGGATAATGCAAAGGACCCGATTTTCGAAAACTAAAAACGCTTTGATTCGCAGAAAATTGTAAGTTAACTGTGAAACTCACGGATTGGGTATATACCAAAACGTATGTTACGAATATTGCTGTTGTGTTATGGATAAATCGTTAAGTGACAAACCCTTAAGTTACCTACTACATCAATTCCAAGTGACGTTTGCTTGTTACGACTTAAAACATAAAACGTTTCGCGACAAGACGTAGGTCGGACGTCGACGTATACCTTTGGATAATCCTTAAATATAAATATTCACATTTTACACGCAATTTAAAAATAGAATACGACTAATAATAACAATATTATCGAACCCAAGAGGGTTTGATAATATTATTTGAAAAACATTGAAGAAAGCAATCAGTAGAAAGTTACAGAAATAAAGACAGAATTGAATGGAATTTGACACTGTCTTTCGTAGTTATAATTAAGGAAAAGGAAGACAAAACAAATTAAGGAAAAAACCTTCTAAACAATGGATTTTGTTTTTGATTGAGAGCAGTTGTATACTTTGGCCTTATTCAAAAAAATAAAATAATGAATTATTATTATTATGTATAGATATCTTGTTTTTGTGCCTTTATTGGTGAATTGATTAATTTTTCTTCTATACCAGTCTGAGGATAAACCTAATAAGAATTTATTATAGAGAAAATGGAATCCCACGCAGCAAAGAGCCTTTAAAGTTTTCTTCGCCGATAAATAAGTAATTGTTTCTTCCTGTTCGTGTATCCCTCGACGTTATAGCCTCGTGTACTGTTCCGATAAGAATATAATTTTCTAGAAACAATACACATTAAAATGCCTGTAAATACCTAAGAATTGAAACAAACGTGTTTGTCTCAAAATATCATGACATCTTCCAGTTCAAATTATATACTTACGCCTGGCGTTACTTCCGGCACAAGTCATAAATATTTCTACATAATCTCAAGCCTCTTTCCAAGGGTGTAGGCAGAAACTACAAACCTTACATACTCCTATTGCTTCGTCCGTCTTCATACTTGAGGGCCTACACAAGCCGAGTCCGGCTGAATGTTCTTTCTTTTCTTTGCTGTGATCCGACTGTAACTATATATTGTATAATGACTTGGGTTAAGAGCACTAGGAACATTATGATGGCAAAGAAAATTGGGAACTGCAACAAACCATTACAAACTAACGCATTTTTTTTCGATAGTTTACAATCTATTCATGGGAAACTGACAAATGGTCAACCAAACTTCTTCTTCAATCGGTCCCTCATTACTGAGGATCGTGGTCACTGGACCCCTTTAAACGGACAATCTGCCTCCATCGACTCCGGTCCAAAGTTGCCATCACCACCTGCTGAAATTTGCTTGAGGACGTAGTTTCTTTTACTTGGTCAGACCATCGTGTTGGCGACCGGCCTCGTGCTCTCTTTCCTTCCGTATTGCCAACAATGACCAGCTTTTCTAGGCTGCTATCTCCCCTTCGCATTATGTGGCCGAAGTAGGTCAAAATACGCTGTAGGCAAACTGTAGACAATCGGGTCTTGATATCGAGCTGGGAAAGGATAGACACATTTGTGCGTTTGGCTGTCGATGGAATTTGGAGCATCCGCCTCCAGCACCACATTTCGAATGCGTCTATCCTCTGTCTTTCCCTTGCTCGGATTGTCCACGTCTCAACTCCATAGAGGAAAATCGGGAAAACTAGTGCTCTGACCAATCGGGTTTTTGTTTTGTAGCTTATACCACGATTTTTCCAGATGTTCTGGAGGCGTGTTGCAGCATCTTTAGTGATGGCTATCCGCCGTTTTATTTCTGGGATGCAACTGCCTTCATTATTAATGTTAGAGCCCAGATAGATGAAACTGTCCACCGTATCGATGCCTTGGATGTTATAGGCGCCCGATAGCTTTCCCGCAAGATCTATCACCATAAGCTTGGTTTTCTGCCTATTTATTGCAAGCCCTAATTTGCCACTTTCCACCTCCAATCTGTGTAGTATCTCCTTCATGTCGCTAAATGTAGTAGCCAGGAGAATGGTGTCGTCGGCGTACCTCAGATTGGAAATGCGCTTTCCACCAACAGCAAACCCCTTTTCCCATCCCTCAAGTGTTTTCCTAATGATATACTCTCCATACACATTGAAGAGCAGAGGTGAGAGGATGCATCCCTGTCTAACGCCTTTCTTGATGGAGAACACATTTGAACAGTCGGTGTCTATTTTGACGAAAGAGTGGTTGTTGATGTAGAGGCATCGGACTAGGTCAATAAGATGTTGAGGCGTACCCATGTCCTTTAGAACCTCCCACAGCTTGTCCCACTCCACACAATCAAAGGCTTTGGTGTAATCAATGAAACACAACAATACAGGGCTGTTAAATTCCCGGCTCTTTTCAATGATTTGGTGAACGTTCAGGATTTGTTCCCGCGTGCCTTTGCCTTTAACAAAACCTGCTTGTTCTTCTGGAATTTGTAACTCGAGAAAGTGCTTTAGCCTGTTGTTTAAAATGTACAGGAGTATCTTGCTGACATGTGGAATAAGTGCCAAGGTCCTGTAGTTGCTGCAGTCTTTGGTAGAGCCTTTTTTATGAAGTGGAACAAACACGGACTCTGTCCACTCTTCAGGCCATCTCATGGTCTTCCAGATAGAATTGCAGATGTTTAAAATCTGCTTCACACCTTTGGAGTCTAGGTTTTTAAGTAACTCGGCGGGAATTCCATCTTTACCTGGAGATTTTCTATCCTTGAGACATCCAAGGGCATGTTCAACCTCTGACTGCAGAATTTCGGGTTCTTGCGGTGACAGATCTGTCTGTGCGCCGTTTGTGATAGGTTGACCAGTGTCATAAAGAGTTGTGCAATACTGCTTCCAGCGTTCCAGGACCTGCTTTTTTTCAGTGAGTATGTTACCTGCTTCATCTGCAATCGTGCAGGTTCTCGTGTTACGAGATTTAGTCAGCTCTTTGACCTTGCGGAAAAGATCTCTAGTCTCATGCTTCACAGAATTCTGTTCGAGATCAGCACAGACTTTGTTGATATGTTGGTCATAGTCTTTACGGCAATTTTTCTGGACCTCTGTGCTGAGTTGATCGTATAACCTGCGGTTCTCCTGTATAGTGAGACCTTTTCCCTTCAACTCACGTCTACGAAGAATTAGGTCAGCTGTTTCCGTAGATACAAAAGGTTTCATCGTAGGATTTGGCAGCATGTTCTCTTTGGCAGTTAATTTGGCAGCTCTTTGGCATAATTTTCTTCCAAGTTAGCAATCGACGTCTGGGTTAGTGTTGTCGTCTATGGAACATTCAGGTACTTTTTATTCAATTGCTTTTCTGAAGGCTTGTAGGTCAACATGGCGCATATTCAACTAACCAACCAAACTTACTTGCGAGGTAATGCACCTTGCGCTAATACAAAATAGCCTCTCTAGCTGCGAGCAATTTGGAAGTCGCGCTCGCCGGTCGCTGCCGCGGCACCCCTCGCGGTGCGGTCATAGTTCTAACAGGTTCTAACCTAACCTAACCCATTTCACCCAGTTCACAATTTTTGACAGTTTATAATTTAACGGAAATAATACCGATAGATTATATACTAACGGTTCTCACAATCTTAGGGTGACAATGTAACATTTATGTCAAGTATCTGTATTGGCTTGGCCGCAAATTCTATTTCCTGCTATCGCGCCGACCAAAGACGGAGGGAAGCTTCAGATCGAAGCCCGGAACTACCTCTCGCGAGCTCTTGCACTTGTCAACATAAATAATATATGTCAAAAACCCGTGTCATTTTCTGCGAGGTTACTGGAAGTACAAACGCTACGAGGTTCTTTTGACGCGAGGCCAAAATCGGAACTAACGCCGCCATTTTGTTTTGTCAATACAATTTCTGTGACCATTTCACAAATGTTTTATTATGAGAGTACACGTGCAGTACGATAGATCTTGATCATTGCTTGTAGGAAGGAATTTGGCAACAGAGCGCAGACGCTTCGGCATGACGAACAAATGAATGCTCACAGTGAGCACACAGCCGAAGGCTTGCGCAGCAAACTATTCGAAACGCATGCCTCGCAACTCGTGCTGTCTGTACTTACGCGCCTCAACAGAAATATTTCCATATTTCTTTTTAAACCAAAGACATCGAATGTGGATAGTGGACAGGGGGACACGTGAGAGACGATTCCATTTCCTGTCTCGTTGATATTCAGATGCACTGAGACGTCAGACTTTGTTGAGAGCTGAGATGTAGCCTTTGATCTTAAGACAGCCTTTCACGAAGAGAGCTTTGCAAGCATGTTCCCCTTTAAAATTAATTTAATTTCTTCGTAGGAAAAGTCTCTTTACTTGAATATCTGATATAAGACCTAGATTCAAACCACGAAAATATTTTTCGACCTCAATTTATCTACTTATCACTGATAGACAGCGTACAGCCTAAACCACGCGCTGGCGGGTGTAGAAGCAGGTTTTTTTGCGAAAAACGAAGGATTTTTATCTCCTAAAGAGGTAAATACTTAGTGGATGATAGTTTGTATGGAAGTTTGTCATGTTTGCCGATGGGAAATCCATCGGGCACACGGCTTGTTTTGTTATAAAAATAGTCTATTATAATTTGCACTCAGCGAACGAGCTCCAGAAAAACAGGTTTTCTAATCGACTGACTTTGAAAGTCAGTCGACAGAATTTGATCAGAAGATTGAACTTTGGGAACAAAACGAGTCAGCCATTAGATTTTTTTTTTTTTTTTTGCCGACTAGCGATTGTGACAAGTATTCTGTAGGTATGAACATTTACGCGCAGTTTTCGTGCTACGAAAGAGCGTTGAATACTCGAAATTCAAGCTCCGCTAAGTTTTTGACTGTTTGGGATGGGACCCCTTTTTTTCGCATAATGTTGTTTTTCCTAATATTCTTTGGGATAACGAATTTGGCATAATATTTTTTGGTCTAATAATTCTTTGCCATAATTGTTTTTTGGCATATAGTTTATGTTGACATAATTATCTTGTTGCATAATTTGTTTAGGCATAATTTTAATTCGCATAATGTTACTAGGCGTAATGTTGAGCTACAAAATTTAGTGACAAAAACGAATCGTTGCAAAACCGACTTCAAGTAGTCTTGTCTTTCCCTACACCTTTTTTTTTTTTGTTGGGAAACCATCAAATGACTTCTCCCGCTCTGGGCGGAGCGGAAGGGTGTGTCAGACTCTTACTGACTAAAACCCACCCGTGTTCCTTCAGTTGCCTGTTGCCAGGGTCCCGGTATCCCTTTCGGACTATTCCGCAACCCTGGCAGGGTCTGCGCTACCCCTAGAGTGTAATTTAAGCCCGCGAGCTGAGGAGCAGGTGGTTTGTAGGCCCGCCGCCGCGGCTGAGGCTGGCCGGCCAAGCCGGCCAGCGAGCCGAAGCTGCGGTGGTGAGCGTGAAAACCATCTGCGACGATAAGCTCGCGTGGGGCCGCCCAAACCTCGCAGCGCCGGAGCCGTGACAGAAATAATGCTTGCTGCATGTTGAATGCTTGCTGCATGTTGCATGCCTGCTTGCACGCTGCATGCCTGCTTGCATGCTGCATGCCTCCAAAAATTATGTTTTAATGTCATTATGCGTAAATATATTTATGCTTTTGAATGTTATGCTTATACATTATTATGTTTGGAGAAATTATGCTTAAAATAATTATGCGTATGCTATTATGCGTAAATAATATTACGCGTAAATATTGTTCGGCTAAACAAAAGTATGCCATGTTATATTATATCTTAAAATTTTATGCAAATGGATAGGGAACCGTTTGGGATACTTGAATAAGAATTGGTATAGAATTGAGATGGAAGAAGAAGATGAAGAATGTAGCGTCGACCGCGAACTCAGAAAAATTGGTATAGGGGCAAGAGATAGGTATAATAATTATCATCACAAAATGATTAATTGACTAAGTTTTTCTGTGCAGTCACATCGTGAGTTTGGAAAGTCTGTATGAAACGTCGACACTTTCAATAAATTCGTTATCTGTGCACAATAAACCACCCTAATTGGTAAAACTTGTGACTTATGTACGCAACATGAATAGTAATGACTACATAAGTACCAAACTGTTTGAGAGATGTCGAGTCGGTACAAAAACAACGACATAAACATTTCACGGTACATGCTCTTCAATAGTGTCCGCGTTTTGCCTCAGCCTTTATTTTGAAGCGTTTTAGTAACAGCAGGAAGGCAATCGACGTGCGGAGAAACTAATGAGTTGAATGAAATTAATGGGCGGTGGGACGTCGTCACAAATAGATAGGTACCCAAAGAACATAGTTACAGAAGGTCGACTCCATACAAAGAACGAAAACTCGTATAGCGAGTGCAAGCGCACTCGCGAGTGGCATTGATTTTTACATACAAACCGTCATGGCTCTACAGTATTACAAGAATCTATTGGCGCATGAATGATATTTAAGGCTTGTGCAAATGCGCGTGCGATCCGACTCCGGTAATTGTTCTGCCGTGAAGTTTTCTCAGAAATTATTTTGAGTCGTGTCCCACTGTCTTTTTCCTTTCTTTCTTCTTTTTTAGCCTTTACAGGGGGCGTTGTTGGTATACATTCGTGAAATTGTTTTGGGAAATTGTATTGATAAAACAAGATGGCGATGTCAGTTCCGGTTTCAGTCCCGCGCCAAAATATCCTTGTGCAACAATAAATGGCAGAGCTGCTTGTCAAGGAAGATGTCAGATCCAGTATGTACATTTCATGTCACGTTCATCACGTAGGTACATGTAGGAATTGTTCTGTTGAGCCGGCCTTCTGTACCTATCTATTCAGTGTCGTCGCGAAGTAGAGCATGGTTCCACTTGTGTGCGTGTCCGCAGTATTGATAAGTTTGTTGGGTCTTTGGGAGCCTTTTTTTATGTAGTTTTATCGTCGTTTGTGACGTTAATTTGGGTTTCCTGTTGTTTTGAGGACGTTAACTAAGTGTTTTAGATCCCCTGATCTCTTGATCCGAAATACATAGTCTCTGCCACTTAAACTAAGCGCACATGACAGCCGCGTCGGGCCTCAGTGCATCGCATTTCGATACAAAAATTGCAGTGCGACCTGCCTGTACTGTGCCATGGTTCATACAAAACGTGAGAAGGTGATGTAGGATTATTTCCGCAATGCGGAGCGGCCCCCCTGCATCAGGCGGTGGTCAACATGGTCAACACATACTCTGATGATATATAAACAAAAAACTATTATTTATTGCATTTAACTAAACTACTCGTATAACTACTTACCTATTATTTTTGATGTATCTTTTAGCTTATTTTTTATAATTCAAGTTGTGCTAAGAAATATTAAAGAAAATAAAAACTATCATCCAACAACGATCGCTATAAACAAAGCTTTGTTTAAGTATGCTACATTTATTATTTTCTATAACTACATATTACAAGAAAATAACAATACAAAACTAAACTCCACGACATAAACGTAGTCGTAGCAGTTAAAACTTAACACACTCGGTTTATTAAACTTTCTAAACTGCACTTTACATAAATGGTTATCAAAGCCTGGATGAATTTACAAATCCTATCTAGAGATCTTAATCACAGCGCAAGGGGCCATCCATAAATTACGCCATACGAATTTCATGTAGGAGTTGAGATAGTGTAAGTGGCACCGAATGTACTTAAAAATTCTTAAATCATCATCAATCACTATTGATTGATTTTTAAGTAACGATTCTGATTATGGCACTAACTATTTATCTACACAGGCAGCACACTTATATTTAAATGTCTTTGGTACTAAAAGTGTAGGTATATAAGTTCTAATGTAATTTGATTAATTTACACTAGCTTTTGCCCGTGATTTCACCCGCATAAGTCTCGATCTCGTGGGAATATCGGGATAAAAAAAATATTAAGTCCTAAAACCCAGGTTAACCCATGTGCCAAATTTCATCCATATCCGTTCAGCTGTTTTAGCATGACAGCGTAACAACAAAAAAACTCACTTTCACATTAGTTAGGATAGTCATGTGAATCAGTAAGGAAAAATCAATAAGAATAATATATAAGAATTAAGACAAGATTTGAATACCTATAGTAATTATCTTGGAAATGATACTTCGGAAACTCTCTCTTTGTGCAATAGACTTCTCTATTACTCTACATTTATCTCTACGTTTGTATGCAAATGAACTTAAACTATTTACTAACCCAAACTATCCAGAATAATATATTCACAGGAAACCGAAACTTGCAGCATTAGATCGCACAAGCCCTGTTTGGCTGCGAGCCAACACGACTTACGTTAACACCGTGTGAACACGCCACTCGAGTATGTTTCATTAATTGCACAATTGCACTAAATACGTGCAACTGAGGGCTAAAAGCATACAATGCAAATTGTGCAACTATTTAAAACGTTGTACCTTCTTCTACTTACTTACTTTATACAAATCTTAAATCATTGCAACGCGCATCCTCAACCACTGGGTCTAGATGCGAACTATTTTGCAAAAGAGTTCCTTATGTAATGAAGGTCTAAGGAAAGTTTTTAAAAATCCATCACCTAAATGGGGATGACAGTTCGTATGGTGGCTCGTCGTTTTTTACCGAATCCCATCGGACACAACACGGCTTGTTGTGGAAGAAAGCTGCCTCTTGTGTAATTCGAGACTATTACGTATGTGTAACAAAAACAACTTGATCATTACGAGTACCTTGGACACCCAACCAACAAGGGATACTACCCAATGTTCTCAGGAAGTCGATGGAACGATTCATAAATCAAGCAAATCGATGCATTGATATATTGACTCTCATCTGTCGCATCGTCTTTGTTTACCTTATCTTTTGTGTCGTGCCCCTAATGTCGGCACATTTACCGATACTATATTTCATATCCATCGGAAACGCTAACTGATTCGGCAGAGTTTCAGGTTTAATTCATGTTTTTGACACAAAAGTTAAACCTCAGCCCGCTAGCAACTTTGGATCTGATTTCTAACCCTCCAAAAGATATTTGTATCGTTTTAAACCGCACACGACATGAGTAACAACATGTCGTTTCAGAAATCGCTTTCCTGACTAAACAACATGAGATGAACACTTCAGTTTGATGAGATTTCTGAGAGACGTTCATATTTTATAGCGAACAGATTGTATACGCAGCGTAGAAGGAAAACAAACTTATATATTCTATAAATTCGAGATATGAGCAAAAACTGAATAATGTTTCAAGAAAATGTAAAATGCTAAGAGTACATTTTCTGTAAAATATGCATTTTTGGTTACACTAGTAGAGAAGTATGGAAGAAGACATATTCCGCCGACCCCAAAAAAATTGGATGGATAAGAGTTAGAAAATGATGATGATGATAAGAGAAGCATTGCAAGCGTGCACTACTTACTACAAATCATGTTAGTACAAAACTTGCCTCTGTGGCTAGTCTGTGGCGCTACGCTCTTACCAATTCGGAAACACGAAGATTACGGAAGCGCATACTTTTTTTGGAAAGCGATATGTAGTATATAGGTTTCGCCTGCATTTGCGTCGAATCATTTCATATTCCGGCGGGGATTGCGACCAATATGCTCAGGTACAATAAATCGGTTCTAACATTTGCCTATTCCGAGACAATCGCGAGATGCAGAGCCGACACTTCGGCTCTGCATCTGGGTTAAAACTTCTTTATAACTATCTTCTTTTTAAAGTATTCGCCAACGATCGTTCATTTATGTTATCAGTGAGTTGCATTCTGTACCCCTAATTAATAATCCCTAAGGCAACTCATCTGCGATTTATCTCAAACTTATATTGTATTTGAGAAAGTAGATTATTTTGTTTTTGGGAGTAGGTATTTTGTTATGATTGCCTTTAGGCTATGTCAGATAAAGTATTTTCTTTTTTTTTTAGTTAACTTCCTTTAATCATATATGTTAATTTTTTATTATTGTATCACGTTTAATTTACAATTTTAAATTTTCTTTCTTTAGTTCTTTTAAGATTCACACAATAAAAAGACCGCGTCCGTTAAATAATTCTGTGTTGCACGTTTCGCCGACTAATCTATGTGCAATATATCGCAGACGATATTGCCGACTGTGCACTCTGCAGCCGAGCGCGGAGCGTGGTTAGCGTATTGCTGAGTTCCGTGGGCCTAGCACGAATGCGCGGAGTGAACGTAACGTAAATTAAAACGATTTTAAAATTGAATTACTCACATTATATTCACTTAGTTTTAAGACTATATTCATATCTATGATATAATAATGATTGTTGTTGTTGTTGTTGTTGATAATAGCTATTGTGTTTGTCGATTTTTTTCATACCAAAATGCTAACACCGTGGCCACGAACTACACGCTCAAGCGACACGCATCTTGTGACAGCGACTGCGGAGAAAACAAATGAAAGGAGTTGTTTATTTAGAGCATGTCACGACAGACGCCACATGCGGAGCGACGGACGGAAACAGGTGACCCGCGCGCGTGTCGCTTGACGTAAGTCGCTTATCTCCATAGAATAGTTATTCGAATTTACTGTACATTGTCCATTGATCGGGATTGTCCATAGGGATTTGTGGAATAACCCACATTTATATCGCGCGTTCGTCGTAGGGCCTCTGGTTAGTCTGCTGGAACGGAACGGTACGGTACGCTCTGAAAATTGATCTCGACGGTAAGATGTCTATCTGTTTTCAGCGAGTCTTGCTTTTTTCCAGTTTTGATTTGCGCTGCTTTTGAAGGCAAAGGGAATGGAGTTTTGGTTTGTTTTTTGAATTTCCTTTAGTGAAGATGCCAAGAGGTGAAACGTGTGTGCATATAGCACAAGTCAGAACTCGTCTAGATTGAATTTGAGTTTTAGGAAATGTTGGTTATTTTGTATTTTATTTTTTTTCTTCATAGGCAAAATAAACAAGAGTCTCACACGTAGACCACAGTCAGTTAAATATATGAACAAGCGACATTTTCCACATATTATTAAAACAAGTTAGGTATAAAAACTTATGCGATGTGCGTATCCTGGTATTATTATTTTTATTATACAATATTTAGGTTCAAAGATTTACGCAGCAAATAGAATTCTCTAGAATTTAATTTAAGGTTGGTTCACTACACCGTGTCACCTAGTACGGTTAGCACGCCGCGTAGCACTGAACACTGCACGTAGCTGTGTGGCTCACATACACGCTACACAGGTAAAACTATACGGGTCAAATTATATTAAGTAGCGAAACTCCACAGACGTGTTCGGTGTCGATACCTGAACAGCTCGGATTAAACAAAAAGGGTTTTAAGGGTTCTTTTGGGGTTCAACGACCGCATGTAGATATTGTAGGTACTACTTACTTGAATAAAGAGTTTGGAAAATCTGTTTTTATTTTTATTTTGAGATCTTCACAGGTGTGATGGGTTAAAGATTGATATCTAAAGCAAACACTAACCTCATTACCACAAAACGGTGTTTATCAGTTTGACATAAAACTGTAATTAAACACGCGTTGAACAAGTGTCTAAGTTTTTGTGGTGAGGCCCAAATTGTTTTTGTTTTATCATGTTTAGATATGAATGCAAAATGAAAACGCGCTCAAGGCAGAGCACCGGCGAGATGGTCAGACGCGATCAAGAAGGTTGCTGGAGGCAGCATCTATCAAGCGGTCCATACTGCAGAAGACCGCATAGCTTGGAGACGCGTCAAATGTGGTCGCGATCTTCAGCATTGAGGGAACGACGAAGAAGAAGAAGATATCAATACCCATCACGTCTGCAGAGTTTCACTAGCTAATTTAATTTGAACTTGTATAGGCAAAGACCACAAAACAAAACAAGCGGTAGGTAGCCCTTTTCTTTCATCGATTGTCGCAACCCGCGCAGGCACAGCCCAAATGCCTTGAACATTCCGTCATTGACATACAGTCTCGGTGCAATAATATAATCTATGATTGAGTTGATCCGAGACGCGCGACGAACAAATTTATTCATGACTTTGGAACTTGGCTGTGTTGCCAATTGCAGTAGGTACCATAGTGCGAGGTAATAACATTAATTTTGTGAAATATACTAGCCTTGTGTAGCCTTACTGAGCTAGTAAAATATAAAACCCAACAGATAAAGCGAACTGCTCAACACCTTTCACAAATATAAAGACTACACAGATATGAAGTACACTTGCCCACTCTTCGCCTAACACTGGGCTAGTAATAAAGCTCTTAAGGCCCACTATCCTCCATAAAACTATTGTCAAGGTGAATGAGGAATGCCATAAATTCATATTCCATTTGGCTAGCACAATACAATAGAGATGCTATTTATCCATGATTTGATTTATCGATATCGGATGTATTAAAGTATTATCGTCGATAGCAAAGGATAATATGTGTTGGGAGTGAGAGGCTTTACATCTGAACCAGTTGTGCGCAGTTGTGAATTTACTAATATTATCATTAATTATTTTATTATTAAGTATTTTGGCTTTTACCGTGGCATAAAGGCATAAAATATAAAATGGTTCGTTAAGTCAGGTCAATGAATGTTTTTTTGTTGTTGAAATAAATGATTGAAGAAGATATTTGAGATTTTATTGGTATGTCAGAAGTACTGTGAGAGGAATTTATGAGTGTGGTATACTGTTTTCATATTCTTATTTTGTATATTTTAATATGTATTATTTATAATTGTCTGTTTTATTTTTATAATTTTAGTTACTGTAAGTGATTGTAACACAACCGTTGTAATTAAATAAATAAATAAATAAAATAAATAAATTGATGACAAACTTGTTCTAATAAACTATACCTAAATAAAAAGTAGTGTTATCGATTCTACTCTCGATTTCAATAACCTACACATGGTATGTATCCAATACCTATTTACCTTATGCTCAAAGACTACTTTGTAAAGGCCTCATCAACTAAGTGCCGCCATTCTGCACTCGGTTCACGGTAGCATTGATTGAAAAAGTTGAATAGCAGATAGTTCCAATAGATATTTGGATACTATTGGCGAGGAAATGAGTCCAGAACCATTTATCGAGAAGTTTGCAGATTGCAATAGTATGCAAACAATGTTGGAAAACTGCTGTTAGGCGAGCTGGTCATGCATGGTTCTGATTCGAAACTATTTGCTACAACCACTGTATTTTGTTTGTATCTTTTATTTTAACAGTATAATGCTGTTTAACATCCTTTCATGTTGTTGTTTTATGTTGTAAGTAATTTCTTACTCATCTTAAATGACAATTAAGTATTATTCTTTATTTTCAGCCTGTGTCGAGCCCCAGCTAGGTGAAATTCCTCCATATTGAATTTAAAGCAGTTTTTTTAAATAACACAATTAAACCGAAATAATGCTCTTCAGTAGTTGCAGAGCTCAATGTAAAAGAGCTCATTCGGCGAATTACTAGGATCACCTATCTAGACTTGCTGCCAAGCAGCGTTGCTTTGTTCCGGCAGGGTATAGGTCCGGTGTACAACTATTACAAGTAAAATAATAAAGGACATTTAGCTTTATTTCTGGGATGGCGACGCATCTGCGATACCTCCGGCATCTATTGCAGTTATGACCACCATCAGGCCAGCTGGGCAGTCGCGCATCAATTTGTTAGTCATCAAACAACATAAATAAAAGGCAATCTAAGGTAGTCACTTTTAATTATCGATAAATGTTTAAAATAGTTAATCGTCACAACTCTACTGTCAACTCGTAAAGATGACCGCACACGGAGACGTTTTACGACACATTAAAATTAAAGTTTGCGCGAACAGCGAAACGTACTCATAGATTTATGTAGGTACGTCCTATTATAACTCATGTATTATATACGTGATATAGTTAGATACCTTCTTCCTCAAGTATTTTTATTTAGCAGTAATAAAGTACTACCCGAAACCGAACTAGTAAGATTAGGTTTAATACTTTTAATCGCAAAAAAGATTAGGTTAGGTTAGAACTGTTACCCCCTACGACTACGCCAAAAACGACTAGAATATGCAGAAAAACATATTTTAGTTAGGGTTAGTTAGCTGGTGTTCTGAATACTGGAAGGGTTTCTATAAACGCCGCGCTGCCGAGGTCCATTATGGGAGCCGGCGGTGACCCGCAGCCGATGTTTTTAATCTCGGCTACCGGCAGTAATGTCATTGCCGGTTCCCAAAATGGCGTTATTTTTGGGGGCCGGCGCCGGCAGCGGTGGCACTCCCTAATTTTAATTATGTATTGGTACACCTACAATAATAATATAAATTACACACAACCGTAACACAATTACAGTCCTTCTTACGCGATTACAAACTGGGTCGTGTGCGGTCCGTAACATGATTACAGTAGCCGTCCGGGCCGGACGGACGCTTTGACGGCGAGTAACTTGATTATACAACGTATTATCATTTCCCGGTAAAAGCGCTGGTGATTGGTCCGAAAGCCTCTGATTTTTGGCTGAACCGACAAAATGATAATGGATTCTCCGTAAAGTGTGGAAAGTGAGTGGGTTCATGATGTCACATGTGAGGTTTTTAATTTAATTGTATTTTGGCTGACACGTGTTTCCATCACATTATGCCACCCCGTGTTTTTTCAGAATTGGAACTTCAGCTATTTTATTCTCGCAACACAATCAATGTAGATATTTCGATTTTAAACCTTTGACATTATTATACTAATGAAGATTTCCACGACATTTTTGTTTCTGTTGTGTAAAAGTTCGTACCTTTATACTCAAGTTACTAGCACCGTGTAAAACACCTCTATTAATGTCCTCAGCCCGCAGAGACCGCCATAGTCTGTAGGGTCATATTTTATAGGCAATTCCGTTCGGTAATCATCGCCATTACGCTCGGGTATCATCGGTGGTAAGCAGTCGGGTCGGGAGTCGGGAGCACTTGTTTTATAACGAGATCATATTGCAAGTGTAAGAGCGCTAACACACTGGGACGCCATGGCGACGTCGCTTGCTACGTAGCCAAGCCATGGCTACCTCTGGCTACCTACCGTAGCCAAATGAGGATGCCAAATAAGTAGCCAGTAACACGCGGGTGTCGATCCTGGTCATCAGTTGGTCACTGAGTGAGTGAGGGAGGCGTAACTTACTGGCATACAAAATACTGGGGACTTGGCTACGCGTAGTCAGGGCGCCAGAGTAGGTATCCAGTCTCTACGTAGGAGCTGGACGGTCGTGGCTACGCTTCCAAATTGGCGACGTCGCCAGACCGTAGCCAAGTACGTAGCCGGCGACATCGCCATGGAATCACAGTGTGTTAGCGCTCTTAATGTCAATCGTGAATTCGTGATTGGAAATATAAGAGCTTAATAGGTTTACCTTTTTTGTCTTCATGGATAGGGTATCCATCCTTCCTTCCTTCTATCCTTCTGAGGAGAATGGAGGGTTATGACGGACACTAACTAACTAAAATACCATAGTACCTCTTGCTAGTTTCAGTCTGGAGTGCAGGGTATATTGTACTCGCATTTTCCAGCAGGTGCCTGCTGGCCAGATATACCCGTGTATTTTAGTCTTCTATGCTATGATAGATAGATATAAATGCAACACTTTGACTGTGAACAAGATTGTGACTTTTTTCTTCTGGCTGTCGATGACTTTTTAAATCGACTTTTTAAACATGCAGTGGTTTAGGAGTATTTTAATTTATTTTTCGCAGGTTATCAAAAGTGTTTCGAAGCGATTCGTAGAAGACAAGGTGTTATCAATAACCCTGCTGACAGATAACATAATATAAGTTTATAGTCTATGAATATCATACTATGAGCTAGTTATCTCGGTAACATTTTACAACTTGCGTCTAACAAGCAGTTTTACGACATAACGTGTACTTGAGGCATTCGATATTATAAAATTCTCTCGACATCACCTTTCTTATAACGTCTTCTCCATAATATCATCCGATTTCAATACCTGTACTCTACTGCAGATAATTTATCGGCCGTAAATGATATACCTATATATTTATTAAACACTTTTGTACACCACATAAAACAAAAAGGATACACACATCACACATTACGATTTATCCGATTGTAGGAATCATGCTGTGTTGTCTGAAATTATTATTTTAAACAGGTAACACTCGACACTGTTGTCGGTAGTTCAAGCTCTTGAGTAAAAGTTTATTAAAGTCTCAGTCAAAATTATAGATTGAAGTACGCTAACAAATTACCTAATAAAAGTAATAGTAGTCAAAATAGTACAGTGCGTCTCTCTGGAGCCCTGGCTTGGACCCAGTTCAGAAAAAAAAATCTATATTTATTTTTAAATATTGATTTTCTACCTGACCGTACAAATCACCGTTATCGGGTGTGAAATATCTGGTATTATTATTCGGGTTGAGCTGACACGGTTGTCAGTGACCCAATATCAGTGGGTTACTATCTATACTAATATTATAAAGCTGAAGAGTTTGTTTGTTTGAACGCGCTAATCTCAGGAACTACTGGTTGAAATTGAAAAAGTCTTTTTGTGTTGGATAGTCCATTTATCGAGGAAGGTTTCATTTCGCTATGACCAATAGGACGGGGCATAAATGAAAAAGTTGCAAAAACGGGAGAAATTATTCCTTTTTGAGAGTTTCCATTGCGTGCGCTGCGTAAACGGTTTAAGTTACGCAAATATCATGTATGATGGCATTGTTCCTCTTTAAAAGTTCAAAAAAAAAAGTCTGTGACAGCGTATGTCTATCTTTGAAGATTACCTTACTATAATCTTTTTTTATGGTAATCAAATTTGTTCGAAATTAATGCATTATTTGCGAAGGAGTTTTATCAACAGAATATTAATTCTTATTTAAATAAATAGTTTTAACATCAAGGGTAATAATCAATGGAGCAGTAAAATACTTTTTAATTCATTCGAATCGGACATTTAATTTCGAAGTTATCACGAGTATACAAATGCAATACGCGAACCGTTCGACGACGGCGCCGCGCCGCCGCGACTTTCCCTATAACTCTAAAGAGGAGAAGATGGGCACACGGGTAGACCATGACCTGGAATAGGACATAGGATACGTTTTATCCCTATATTCCCACGGGATCGAGAACTACGCGGGTGAAACCGCGGGGCACAGCTAGTTTCTTATAATTGTAAATGTTTTTATATTCAAATATTAAAAATGTAATTTATATGTACATTTAATGCTATGCACATTCCACCTAACCTTTTGGGGAATACGGGAGCGATTTTATGATGTTATGTTATTTAATGATTATAAGTCAAAACAACATACTTACTCAAAAAATTGTTAACGGTACAGATCGTACGAGTTCCACGTTTGTTAAAAAATAATCATTTAATAAACCTTCTCTTTTTATCTTTATACGTAACTATTCATAAAGACTTCAGAAAAACTTCCACGAAACAATTATAAGGTTTATAATATTCTTTTTCTCACGAAAAACTCCTTAATTTACGTCTCAATGAGGAGCAGGATCCCCTCCGAGGGTCCGGACTTGCCGAAGAGGATTATGTAAAGCCGACAGAGATTTGGCACAAGCCTACCTTATTTATCGAAAATAATGTCAAGAGAGTTATTGAAACGACACTGAATTGGTTGTGGATTTACGTTTCGATTTCGGGTGTTACCCTGGGACCTAGGGTCTTGATCGCGTAACCTTTTCGAAGAAAACAAATGCTACATTTTCACTTCATAATAGGGTGCTTTCATAAAGTTGGCAATGTTGCCAGTAGCTGCAATTAATATTACAAAAATTTATTAAAAGGTAGGCTCATCACGTTTAGGGGCCAAGCAGCCATAATCATTTTGCAAGCCAGGTGTGATGTGCACACCACACAATGGTGCAAATTTAGCATGACACTTAACATTAATTAGTCAAGGTAATTGACCAGATAATTAAATAAAAAATAAATAAAGTTTATTTGGACACAGTTCGTGAGCCACAAAATTCAAATAAAAAATATCACTTGTCCCATAATCAACGTCAATACTTTATCGACCCAAACCTATGAGATTGCTGATTATTTTCGTAATAACATGTGTAATAACAATACTAACTAAAACCGGTCACGTGCATGTCGTACCATGCACAATGAAGGGTTCCGTAGTTGGGATGAATTTATAAAACAAACTTAACATTGTAGTTGAAAAACTTGTTCTCCGATACAGAATGTATGGAAGAACATGTTTTTACAGCTGCAAAGTTGGTCGATTATTACTCGGTAACTTGTGGAGCCTACGTAGCGGTGATAGTTTTCCTTTTAATTTCGTTATATATACTACTGCCGTGAATTTTTTCACATATCCAAACCCAACCATTTAGCTGGCAGGGGGGGGGGGGGAAACTTGGCTCTAACAAAAATTAGCACTTTAAAACTTAATATTCCGCAAACGGATCCCTGAATCCGAAAATGGTTTTCACAAACTCACATTATTTTTAAACGACCTTTCCAAACCCGACACCATGGGATGGACGAGAGAAAAAAAACCACTTTACGTGTACCCTAAAAAAAAATATTTTTTACGATTTTTTTTTACCATTTTGTCGGCGTCGTTTATATGTGTATCCATACCAAATTACAGCTTTCTAGTACCAACGGTCTCTGCGCTAAGCCGCGGACAGACGGGTAGACGGACATGGCGAAACTATAAGGGTTCCTTGTTTACTACGGAACCCTAAAAATGAAAAATAATGTTTTTACAACAATACAACATAAACATAAGAGTATTGTCATTTTGCAAATATTTGTATGAACTCTGGTACCCAAGGAAAAGATTTAACTTGTGTTATGGATACCAGCATTCTCTAATGAAATAAATTCAAAATTGTGACATTAAGTATATATTTTTATTTTAACTGAATAAATTATAACAGTGTACATACGGTAATATACAGTACCGTCATTAAACTAGGGCCCACTTACACCACAATAAATACATTTAGCGTTAAATGAATTTAAAACAACACCACCACCACATCTGTTTCCCCCGAAGGTGTTGGCAGAGGTGACCCGTATGCCAACATTTCACCAGTAATGTTAAGTCCCATGCAATAGAGGACGAATTTAAAACATCGTCCTATATCTGTCAATCGTTTGAAGATGACAGAGACATAATTATGTTATTAATGTTTAGCTTTTCAGTGATGTATGGTGCAAGTGGGCCTAAGTGTTCATAAACTACTCTAAAATGAACCATCACAATACCCTTCGTAAAGGGCGAGTTCACCTGGATGTGGTACAAACAATATGTGTCACGGTGTTATCTCCCGTTTCCGCGTGATTGGGCGCCGCCCGCGCGGAAGCACTCGTTCTGCTCACCTCGCCTCCCGCACACAATGTCGTGAATGTATTGAAGGGAACCTTAAAATGGGATACGATGCGATGAGTAGATGGACTCATCAATGTGGGTGACAAAATTACAATTGAGTGTGGCGCGAGCGCCGCGAACATTATTTTAAATATCTATTGTACGTACGTGTATTGTGTGCACATACGGGTAACTTATTTGTTTAGCTTATAAGAGTGCATTATTATGTATCTCATTTCTCAATTGCCTAAAATGAACATGCAATAAAATTCATGTCCTAAATGTCTTTCTATTGTCGTAAGAATACGATTTATATTTGAAATGAAAAATTAAACAATAGTTACTAGTTCTGTTTTAATCCTGCTATCACAAGCCACTCTACTCGAACTCTTGGTAAACCTTGGCAAATATGTATACACGAAAGTCAGAAGATTAGTCTTAAACTTCCATTTAATTAGCATACATGGAAATGCAACAGTAGCTGTTGGTGCTGAACTTAATAAATATACCCCATATCTGACACATGCATATTCCCTTAATTAGTTCAGATCTAATTAACACAGCGCAGTAGTAGCGTAAGCAAGCTGTAGTATTAGCGGAGTAGTCAGTAGTGCAGGCACGTACCGACTAGAGTACCTGAAGTAAGCCGGTTAACACCTGGGCGGGGAACTTGCACAATACGCTTTGTAAATGTATATAGGGGGAACGTGTATATTTAAAGATGTTTTTATTTTAAATGGAAATAATTCTCTGGAATAGATTAGGTAGTTTTCGGTAGTTTTTTTAAAACAGTTACCTACTTACTTAAGAGCGGGTAGGACCCAAAATTGCCTGTCTTCAATTTGATTTTTCATGAAATTGATAAGACTTAGGTATACAATAAAAATAGTATGAATAACTACATGATATTTTCAAACATTTTGTGGAACAGAAATACAAAATATAAAAATTTTCTCGATAAAAAAATGTCACGAAGTTACTTCTAATTTTCACGTATTTTCGATTTGTACTTAATTTGCTAATGCCTAATAAGATAAATATTGGATAATTATTTATTATTTTTATTTTATTTTAATTATTTTATACAAGACGAAAAAAATTGTGTAGGCTTTTTTTTTATTCATTTTATTTTTGAATTTATTACGAATCCAAGCTTGTGGGACTTACGACGTTCTTAGTTCGTGGAAGAAGCCATCTTCCGTCGCACATTGCAGGAACTTCAAGCATATTTTTGTTTCACAATTCAGTCGGCGTCGCTCTGTTGAGACGAGAGGACTGCGCTCAAATTTTTAGCTGCTCATCTGTAAATAATATTTTCGTAATTTATCACATTCCACAAAAGAAACTGAGACATAGGAAACATGAAAAAAACACTAAAACCACTTTCAAAACGAATATTAAAAGTGTTATGAATTGATAAATAAATACATTCACAGATTTTTGACTGGTATAGTAGGTCCAACCAAAGAGTACATTTTTATATAGGGTACCACTAGCGCCATTGCTCTGTATTGCGGTGGAGATTTTAAATCTTATTGTGATGTTCTCAGGATCCAAATTCGTTTACTCCCACTTTTTTTGACAAACTTCTTGTAAGGTGACCCTTAGACGAACATTTCGAGCGACTTTTGACCGTCCCCTAAATAAAACTTGAAACTTGTTTAGAATAAAGGTAGGTTTTTGGTATATTATTATTAATGGAGTAAAATAAATAAATCGGAAAATTAAAATAGGTAATGGGTTTATGTGGATAAATGTACTTACGCACACCGTTTGTTGAAAATTATTTGTCGTAGTTGCGTTTTAGTTTTTACCCGACTACGGCGAAGCAAAAAGGAGGGTTATGATTTTGACCGGTTTGTATGTATTTATGTATGTATGTTTATCTGTTCCCTCATATCTTCTAAACGACTCATCACTCAACTATTCATATCATGAACAACAAAAAATAATTTTTAATCGTACCATGTTAGGTATCAAATGAAAGGCAAGACAATCAAGACGTTTCCTACGATATATAATAAATGCAAAATTCTATAGATTTGAAAAAAAGCCTAAAGAGTTAATGTAACTTGACATGTTTTCAAAGCTACAATGTCAACAGTTACAAACAGGAACCCCAATAAACTTTCTACTAAGGGACTAGTTATAACAAGCGCCCGAGTCGCGCGATTTATACACTGCGTTTCGGGCGCTCAATAAAATTGTATGAATTCCTATGTAACGAATTATATCAAACGCTGCCGTCCAAGCGAGCGCCCATGCCGGGCGCCCTTTTGCCTCATTTATGGAGATGCGGGGCGTGCCGCGTCGCGTGCAGCGTGGCGTTTCGCGGCGCGTCTGTCGTTTTTTCGGTTTACGGTGCGGCGGCGCGTGAAGCGGCACTTTTCATCGCACGCGTAAACACAAACATATGGCATAATACGATGTTGTTCATAGAGATGTGAGATGGAAAGAGCGGCGGTGCCCGCCGCGAAACGTCAAGCATGCAGCGAAGCACGCGGCGGGCAACGCTGCGGCGCACGCGGGGTACTCAATCAAACCGACTAGTTTTAGGTTAGCGAGAGATGGGAGCGCACATGTCGCAAGTTGCAACTCTCAACTTGCGTCTCCGTTGTGCATTTACAAATAAGACTGGCAGAAGGTTCCGCCGCGGGCATCGCTTCATCGAGAATTGCCGCTGCGTGCGCCGCCGCAAAAAACGCTCCATTTCAAGCAAACGCGTGTAAAATCGCTTCTCCGTAAACGCACTCATACAACGCCGCACAACGCCATGTGTAGCACCCCGCGTCTCCGTAAATGAAGAATAAGCGTGCCCCTGACGCTTGGACATTTGTTCCTTTTTCACTATTTTACCTTGTCGTTTTCTCTGCATTAGTAATAAACTAAAAAGAAACACGGTTCAAAAGTTACAACAAAATGTGGAAATCTTGTTGCGTTTGACGAGCGTCCAATACGCGCCAGGTGCGCGCCCAAAAGCAGTGCAGGTACTGAGCACGCACCTCGGGCGCTTGTTATGTATAACTAGTCCCTTAGGAACTTATGCGTCCATGTATACATATAGATGAATAGAATGTCAATTCGTTTAGTGGATGGGTGATGCCGATAATCCTACATTTATTTCTTTTATACAGAACTCGACCTCTTTTTCACAAATGTTTTCGAAGGGGATTGTTTCTACTCGCGTTTGGCGCAGGAAAGGTTTTCTTGACACATGCCATTTGTCGTTGCACAATACAGTGCAAAATGCATTAAAACCAATATTATTTTTTACTTGGGTATCACTTTGCACGATCCTCGAAAGCAAAATCCACGATATAACATTATATTTTTTACTTGGTAACACAGTTTTCCACAAACACGTCGTGAGGTACAAATTGTAAAAGGTCCTAAATAAAATTTGGTAACATTTAAATTTGAACTTTTTCACGTCAACATTGAGTTTCTAGTTCCAAAACATGAATATGATCTATAGTTCTGAATTCAAGCTTTAGCAAAATAAACTACAGAAGATTGAAATTCGAATTCTATAAACGCCAGGCGAAAAGTTTCTGCTGGCGGGAAGGCATTGTGTTTTGTTTTCGTCGTGTTTGATGAGAGGGGTAGGTAAGGTTTGCGCGGGTGAAATATGATTTTTTGCTGTCAAAACACGCACTCTTAAGGTCGATTCACACATATCAGTGAAGCCACAGTTCCAACACAGTACCGGCACAGTGCAAAATATTCTTTCATACATTCTCATGCCAGTGTCGGCACTGACACTGAGAGCACTGTTAGTCCAGGGCCAAACCGAGTTTGAAAACCCGAATTGCAGAAAAATTCTTAGCAATATGTGGTTGGTTTTAGGTAATTTAGTATAAATTATAAGCAAATGAAAAAAAACGAAGAAAACACGGTTGGGTTAGTAAATTTTTGACATATTAACTTTACCAGTGCTCAGTTTGTTCTTTAAAACCTCAACTTAACTATGAAATAAAAAAAAAATCTGAAAACATTGTTTAAACAATAACCGAAGCAGAAAAAAAAATTAAAAACGAAAAAATCGTTTTTTGCGTTTTTCTCCATAAATTTGAGGTTATGTTGGAAATTGGTAAATACAAAAGTTAAAGATATTTTGATGATAAACAACTTTTACTTTCGACTTTTTTCGATAGGAGGTATGGCTTAGCCGCAAATCGTAAACATCATTATTCACCCCCCATAATGGCTATTTCCCTACCCCCACCCCTATTCCGGAACTTTATCCGTGTTCTCTTAATTTTTTTTCATTTGCTTATAATTTATACTAAATTACCTACCAGACGACCAGCCACATACTGCTAAGATTTTTTATTTTTCAAATATTATTTGCCCCGGCCTATGTGTCGTCACTGACACTGACAAGTGGGGATGCGTTCATAGAGAATGTATGAAAGAATATTTTGCACTGTGCCGGTACTGTGTCGGTACTGTGGCTTCACTGATATGTGTGACTCGACCTTTAATTTACTTATTTTAATCATTCAACGTAATAAAAACGCCTTTCCGGGGATATGAAAGCCCAATGACCAGGCAGCGATATAATTTGTTTTTTATTAAATACATTAATGACCAACAAACGCTTGTAAACAGACATCTCAACTTCGATCTAAGAAATAAATACCAGGTTAATGTAAATTGTTTACAGGAACAAGCTATTAAGTCCGCACGTAAATATTTACTAAACGGAACGGTTTAGTCGTCAACACGCTATTTTTGAGCGAAGTCTCGATGATAGCGGGTTGCGGGCAGCGGAGCGATAGCGGAACTAAGCACTAGCGAGGTGGGTGACAATCACACAATATTTATTGTATTTATAGGCCGCACGTCAGTGATGACACTTTGACCTTCAGCTGGCCTAGCGTAGTACGGACAACAGAATAAGAGGCAAGTTTTTACTGGTTTTTACCACAGACGTACGGCCTACGGGCCCTACCCTACGATGTTACACAAAGCGCTTCCAAGATTTTTCATAATTGCCGCGTTACTAAAGAAGCGCCTTGTGGTAAACGGTTACATTCAGTCTTTCAACGAATAAATAATTCTACGGTCCAACACAGCAGATTGTCTTCTATATTTGCGTGCGTGTTAAAATTTTGTCTGAACAAGTGAACATGGAGCGTTGAGAACATTGTGTTAACATTGCTTACGAGCTACCCGCTGTTATCCAGACCTCTGCCTTACTAAAGTTAAAGGGATGGCAATTTCGGTTGAGCTATTATTTATCTCTTTGATGTTAATCGTTTTTAGTTGTATTAATGGGGTTGTGTTGGTAAATTATGTTTTTATTATAATGTTCCGAGATTTCGTGTTGTAGATGTTTTTGGCTGAAATTCACGAGGGCAACAATGTATGAAAGAGAAAAACAATAGTTTTTTTGTTTTTCAAGCTTCCACGAAGCATATAATAATACCCCACCGCCGTATCTCTACGTTGACGTCGTGGTGGGGCTTGCGCGCTCCGAACTATGGGTCTGAGCCGGCAGAGTTTACTTTGCCGTTACGGGTCTAGAGTGAGGAGCCAGACCAAGAGAGATACAAAAACCCGCAGGGCAGCATGTGGCGGGAGAAGTCTTGTTCCTCACCTCTGGCTTGCCTTTATTGGCCGGCTGGAGTGAACAATGACGAGGAACAGAGCTCCCACCTCATTCTTGCCTTGATTGACCGGCTTGAGTGGAGATTCGCAAGAGCAAACGTGCTCGGAGGAAGGAAGTATTTCAGTTAGTGCTCGTAGGGATCTTGACCATCTTCCGGGCTCTGGGATTATTCTGAAAGCCGTGGAATACCTCTCCACTCCTCAAGCACCTCAGGAAGTGTTGCCCCCTTGTCGCTACGTCACTATGTGCTAGTGACTGTTTTCGGGGGCCCATTATTGAGTGTGCAAGTCACCCCCTGCCATTTTATCCGTGTATACCATAACATTGATCAGGCAGGGACCATAGTCCTTCCATAGTTCTAGGTATCCAGTCCACTATAGCCACCCAAACCCAATATGTTTTGTTTCCATGTTCTGCAATAGTCCTACACCAACCGGGGGTTGTCCTTGGATGCACTTGCATAGTGCATACAGGGATAATCGCCGGTTGGTGCCTCATTCCTTTTGAAATTGTCTAAGGGGCCTCTGCGAGTTAGATTCGGCCCCTCGTACGCCTTCCAAAAGACCGGGACTCCATGGTGCCGAGATATGTAAACATATACAAAATAATAATAATCCATTTATTTTCAGGCGCTTCAGGCCCATAGATAAATACCTTAACTTAAACATACATATTTTTATTATAATAACATAAAAAAATATTGCACACGAAGTGATGACTTTATCGGCGTCGTGTTGCGCTGCGTGGTATCGTATATAATACATAGGTAGAACATTATAACAATTAATGAAGTTTGAAGACTAAAACGTATTCCGCAGAGCCTAAAGACTTCTTCAATCAGTGCGTCCTGCCTGTCATGACCTACGGAGCCGAAACGTGGACACTCACGGTACGGCTGGTCCATAAATTCAAGGTCGCTCAGCGAGCTACGGAACGAGTTATGCTTGGAGTATTTCTGAGGGATATAGAATCCGTAGAACCGATGACCATTGGGGTAGACGTGTTCTTGAGTGGAGACCGCGAATCGGTAAACGTAAAGTAGGACGCCCTCAGGCTAGGTGGAGCGACGATCTTCGCAGGGTGGCTAGTAGCAGCTGGATGAGAGCTGCCGAGAATCCAGCTGAATGGCATGCAATTGGAGAGTCCTATGTCCAGCAGTGGACTGCTATAGACTGATGATGATGATGAAGACTACAAACTAAATGTTGGCTGAACCCGCGAATTCTATATTTTATTTATTATACTTACTTCTTGGGTTCAATCAGTACACGTCAGTACCATGTCACTGCTCTCCATCGTACCGTATCGACAGACTAGTTTCACGCGCCGGTGCGTCTAGGAGTTAGTACGTATGTGTTGCTGTCTGTACCGTAATGAATTAATTGAATAAAATAAATATTCTTTTTAGGTCTGTTCCAAAAGAATCTGATGAATCAGAAAACATACCTGTGGAAGCCAATTTGTAGTGTCACCTACAAATTGAGAGCTTTGATTTGATTATTTGAATACTTACTTAAACCCGAAATTCAATTTTAAATAAGGACGTTTTTAAATTGACAATTGAAGTGGGCGGATTTTTAAAAAGTGTACCCTAAGTTTTTCCCTTAAGTTTAGTTTTTTTTTACTTACTTCATTGCAATATTTAAAAATCATCAAAATCAATATATATAATGCACTTGTGCATTTTATGATTTCTTCAATTGAATAATTTTATTGGCTTGGCTTGTCTACGTCAGAGGCCCATGGGCGGCATAAAAACTCAAATTTTATTCAAACAATTTCTAGGAAAAACAGGGGAGATATAAAGTTAAAACCTTCTAAATTCAGATGAACGTGTTACTAATTCCATTTAGTGAGTACTGTAACGAAATAAAACATGAACACGTATAATTTCGCTGATACACAAGAATATAAAAAAAACTTTACCGAAAAATATAAAAAAGGGACGTACAAATTACAATTTATATTATTATTAATATTTATGTTAAATTTACGGCCGGATTAGTTGGGGAAAACTTTCGGAGTAAAATTCTCAGGTCAATTTAGTAACGCGTCGGAGTTCAGTGTGTATTAGCAATTGCAAACGCTTATAATCCGTACCCTAGTCGCGTAAACGCAACGTGCCGAATAAGGACCGCAACCGAATGTTAAACCTGAGGCCGACCTAATATATTTTTAAACCCTAAATGCATTGACTGAATTCTTATGATCTTCAATATGGTAAAATCCGGAGGCACGACGCTTCGCAACGAAGAAATTAAAGTTAGGTTGTAAATTAAGGGTAAGTTGGTCAAACACTGGGCCGCCCGGTATGTGGGCAGGCGGGGACGGTACGTGGCACGACGCTCTGCGAACTGAACTGCCGGAGCGCCTGGTCTAAGACCACAGACGAAACACTGGATCAGACGGGTTCCCAATGCCCTGCCGGTAAAGGCCAAAATAGGCCTTTTTTCTGGTTCTTAACAAACCTATGATAAATAAGATGGTTTTAGACCAGCGAAAAGACTAAAGTCATACCTTGGGGAAAGAGCGAGTATAGTAGCACAGATAGAATTCGATACGTACCATAAAACTCGGAAAATATTCACGAAACTGCACTGCTGACATAGACATATATTTGACTGCTGATAATTTACTATTATTTTCATCACATAGTTCACCAGGAAATTATTTAAATATACATATTTATCACCAAGAAATGGAACCGCGACTGACGGCCGCCTAAAAAAATTGCTCATCTCTTTTTCATTGTCAGATTTAAATTTAAAAAATTGAAATTATCGGAAGATTTAAGACGACAACATTGATGGCCAGAAAATTTATAAAAAGATCCAAGCTCGAAGATTTTATGCAGGGAAATACTGCAGTACGTAGTAGAGGAAAGTACGGTTTGAAAAAGGATAGGTTTTTCTTGTAACAATGATTATTTTAATTGTTAAAAGAAAGCCCAGTATAAGTAATTGTACCATTAATTAGCTAGGTCCAGCATTGTGTTGTCTTTCTCAATAAACTGACGCACCTGTGTTTACGAAAGTTTACTACGTTAAGTTGTCCCACGAGTCCCGTCTTAGGAAGATTCATTAGTTTAATGATGTGTATTGTAGGGTCAGAGCCGTCATTTGTTTACTAGTCCGAACCTCAGACCAAATAAAAAACCAAGACAGAGCGCTGCGAACTATACAGTGAAGCATGCCAAAACTACACCACCACTCTGTGCATACACGCTCAAACGCACACATTTACAATCAAATTACACCAAAATATGTGCACACATGTTTACGAAACCGGCCTCACGTCACTGTTGACACCGCTCTGCCTTGGTTTTTATTTGGTCTGAGGTCAGAAACAGAACATAGCCCGAAAATTAACTAAAATCTGAAAATATTTTGGATATTTAACAAATCTCAGGTGTGTCTCACCGCCTGGCCACGGGAAATTCGCTACAGCGAATTTTCGGGCGGCGCGAATTGCGGTGCGTTTTGCGGCAAAACAAAATGTGTAGAAATGTACTAAGCATGCCACGAGAACCGCGGCAGGCGGAGCGATTTGCGAATTTTGCCGAGCGGATTCCGTGGCGGAAAAAACAAATGCGAATCAATACAGGGCTGCCTACTTTTTTTACAAGAAATAAAGTACGAAAGAGACGGAAAATAAACAGTATTTTGAAAAAATAAAAAGTGTTACATTTATAATGTTTTGAATAAGTACATAATTTTTTGGTACTCCTCGCACATGTTATTAATGTATCATCATCATTTAGGCTTCGTAAGCCTCATCACATTTCCATGTAAAATTAAAGTAGGTCAATGAGGAGCTAATTTTTTATTAACTTTATTGTAGTTCTAATTCTGTCGTGCCATTTTGTTTACATAAGTATAATTTTGTTTTACCATAGAGTCCGTTTTTAATCTCGTAGACTATTTTTACATTTCAAATTATTGTTGTTTGTTTTTTCAATTTGGAGTTTGACATTTGCACCTGTCAAATTAGTCTACGGGATTAAAAAATTAACTTTAGACTTTAGACTTGGGCAATTTGACTTTTTAGGGGGTTTTGTAAGAGAAGATAAAGGTGAATGTGAATAGTTTTCTTTTTCTATTTTTGTGCACTAAGTAATCACAATTATGATAATAGGTTGAGTAAGAAAACTTGGAAACTAACAAAACGAAGGCAAAGGCCCGAAAAAAGGTTATATTATCCGCGCGTATTTGCGTCAGTAGACATCACCGTCGCCGTCGGCAGACTGTCAGACGGACGGTGACCTCTTGAGGACAATTTGACATTTGACAGAGTATTTCTGAAATCCACAGCTAGCATTTATTTTCTTAAACAAATTTTATTAATGGTTCTGTATACACGCGAAAAAAGTATTTTTGAATACTTTATTTTTATTGAATAGTAAAAAGTATTTTAAGTTGAAATAAAGTATAATACTGTTTTTAACAGTATGGTTGGCAGCCCTAGGCGCATGCCACGCCTACGGATAGTATAGAAGCCAGGAACTTGAAACTTTACTCAAATTAGGGATATGAGGTATGATAACGTTATGTAATACGTTAGATATAGTTCCAGTAACCATTTACGAACTAATTTCTTGGCAATATTACGAAAATCTGTCGGAACGACATCAACTATTAATTTAGTTACGATCCGAGTGGAACAGTAGAAATTATCGCTACTGGAACGGATTGTAACGGTATTTTAACGTTATTTGATAACGTTTCAAGTCCCTGATAGAAGCCCTACAAGTTCTTCTTGTGAAATTCTCCGTCCATACCCCGACTTTTAGTTAAATAATGAATACACAATCTCTTCAAAATATTGAACAAAAAAACCTACTCTCCAAGCAATATCGAGATAACTTAGATAAAGACATTTTGCTCTCGGTCTATATTAATCGCGGCGGCGAACGCTCTTCCCGTGGCTTCATTCCGTGCCGCTTGTTTTGCCGCCCCGCTTGCCGCACCGCAATTCGCGCCGCCTGTCCCGTGGCCAGGCGGTCATTTTAATTTAATTTCATCCAAAATTAGGCTGTTGGTTCGTAGACGTCAACGAGAACAAGGACGGCCCCGAAGTGTCAGACATACATTTACTATGACCGCGTGTCCACTGAGTATCAATTAAACGCCTTATTTAAAAAAAAACATAACCCTTCCTTGGCAGTCCAGGTCAAAATAGAGGCGAACATAATGCTGTACCAACCACAGGTTATCGCAAAGACATATAAGGCTTTATAAAATATTAAGCGGCTATAAACAGCACAATCTGGAAGTTCTAACATTTTTTTATTATTGAAACTATATTAAGTGCGGATTGCTACTATCTAAAGTAGTAAAATAACTGAAAACATAAATGTTGTACCTATCTTACACGAGAGCGAATCATTTTCACAATACTGTGCCAAAATATTTACAGTTCTTGTTTGTGTTGTGGGTAAACATAAAGTTAATGTATGATGTTGGTTTGTTACATGACCTTCGCGTTTTTATAAGTTATTTAGTGGCAAACAAGCGACGTGATGTTCAATACCAGAGGCAACACAAATGTGTTGTCATCCCAGAGATCGAGCTGAATTGTGTCATGCGCCTCTAATAACACCGATACCCTTCAAACGGGAACACAGCAAATGTGCTTGACGGCAGTCATATATACCTATACCCCCACCGTACCACCGTTGTTGTGTATGTTGGTAAAAACTTCCCGGGGCTCCTTTACAAAGAGTTTTATTATACTATCTATCGAGTGAGTGCTCATGGCAGTGAACTATCGATATAGGATGGTTATATTAGCCATCCTATATCGATATTACTATTTGCCTATGTATGGGTTGATTGCATCACTATTCCGCTGGGATTAGAGGAAGCAATGTTATACTGTGGTCGTTTGTCGACTCTAATATTGATGATGTAGGGGTTTGTTAGTAGTTCGCCTTAGCAAGAACCACCACATGTCAACTGCTAAAGTAGGTATAACGAAAGTAGAAAATAGCACAATTAAATCTCAAAACTTGTTGTCATAATCCCTTTGTCACCTTACACACAAAACCCTTCGAAAGAGATGGTGAAGTTCAAGTATTACTTAAAATACAATAATTAATAAAAAAATATAATATAAAGATGTTATCAAACCATTATGTAAATTCAGGCTCCGATGCAAGTTCATTAGTTAATCCCACAAACACCTTCCCTTTTCAAAGTACATACACCTAACTGACTTGTATACTAGGTACACAAGGTAAACTAACAATCGGTATGAGAAGATTGCTAGCATGTGAGCCCGAAGGCAATAGTTAGCAGAATATAAAACTCAGTTATCAATTCCCGAAGCAGTTATTATAGGAGCAATAGAAAGTATATGGCTTGCTGGTAAAAACACCATATTTTTATGGTGATAAACTTTATGGCGGAATAAAAAGGGGTTTATAGTTTAATGTTCACGTTTCATGGCTCCAAGATATTTATTTTTAAATTATATTCTATACTCGTTTTTATGACTCCATTGTTTTATTGATTTCCTTGAATATGAAGGCTGCGATTTTAAGTACCTATGTTTTCTTTTATTTAGTACTTTAATTATGGGAATTGGCAGATGGAAGAGGTGATAATATTATACATAGGTACGATGGATAATTTTACAAAAAATATATATCTAATTTAATAAAAATGTAACGTACTTCTTACTACTTGAAAAGAAAGTGATATTGTATGACTTTGAAAGGACCTTAAAAAAGAAAGTACAACATTGGACGTTGACATTGATTGAACGTGGCTACGAAAAATACCGCTCAAATTGAACTTAGATAACAAAAACAAAAGATACCTACGCTATTTGAGTAAAGAAACACCGACACTGCGGGTTTACGAGCTCTACGGTGTGAGTTACAGCTTGCGTGTCGACTGACGTCTCCCACGGCACAACTTTTTCACTCCCGATGACGTTTCCAATCACTTAAAATATTCCCTAAAGTTCTAGCCAAAACATATCCGTGAAACGAAAACGTTGTAGAAAGTCAAATGGCCAGTAAATAAAGCCGCCACCATAAAGCCGGGTGTAAATGATGTAAAGCCTCGTGTAGATTAGCGACGCGAAACCGGTAATTGTTCCCCCGGTAGGTAATTGTTTTGATAAAGCGACGCGACAAGTCGCGCTAGTCTGCACGAGCCTTAACAATGGTGCCAGTCAGCGGTAGGTAATCAAAAGACGCGGCCTCCATTGCCGGGTGTGTCCGCAACGAAAGTGATTGATGTCTGTGTTGCCTGGCGATGTTAAAACGCATTGTCGTGGTCTTTCACACTGATCGTGTTGTGCACTGCTTTCACTTCTGCGAGAGCTTTTAAGAATGATGAATTCTATCACTCTTCTTTCTATGGTTTTGCCTGCATTTACAATCTACATACATATGTCAATAGTTATGATATTGATAGCTATACTTAGTCAGCGTCCGCTAGTGTCCCCGTTGGGCGCCAATAGGATTTTGCTTTGTCAGATCCTCGGCTGAGTTCCTACGTTTTTGTACACATTTTACTTTTTTGTTCAGCAATTAAATAGACGTGCAATTTACTTTGCCGATGCCATTAGGGATACATTTTACTAAAACTTTGGGCAAGATGGCAGGACCTTTTGATAAATATGTATAATCTTTTTATAAATGAGCTTAACGTTATTTATTAATTATAAAAGTGGCCCCATGTATTAACGAACTTATAAAAATAAATTTTATACCGAAGGCTCTATATTTATTCGAACCTTTTTAATAAGCCAATGAACCGTTACGTATCATAATAGGCTCAGGCGACTCGAGCTAACAGGCCGCTCATTGTAAAAATACTCTGCCTTTGTTAACTGGTATATTTTTATGTGGGAAAACATTATCAAATAAATATAATATCCGAAAATGTACAAAGGTATTCTAATTTGGGTTTAAATAAACGCATGTAACTTAGTTACGGAAATAGTAGTAGGTATTGAAATAGAAACCAATGTAATATTATATTGGAATACAGTCTACCGTTTATCACTTGAATTACGAAAATCGCGCATTCTGCTAGCACATAAAGGTGTTGTCAATGTCAAATTGCTACTACTGATGCACGGTTGACTGTACTAAGCACCAATATAATCTTTTACGTTTCAAAATAGATGGTAGGTGGATCGAATGCAAGAAACATCTGAATAATAACAACTAAATATCTTCTTATTAATTAAGTTCCTCCGCAATGGGTCTTATTAGTCGCAGCCTGGTAATAAATATTGGCTCGAGGGCAATGATAATTAGGCAGCTTGTCCATAAGTTAACACGACATACTGCGTCTTATGTGCCTAATTATATTGGACGAACATTGTAATGATTGGGTATACCTCGAAACAATACATTTATGTAAGTACTGTTGCTATCCAGTAGGTACCAAATATATAATTACTAGCTGGGCCCCGCGGTTTCACCCGCATAAGTCTCTATCCCGTGGGGATATCGGGATGAAACGTTTATGTTCTTGTTTAAGTCATGGTCTACCCATGTGTGAAATTTAATCCAAATCCGTTCAGTAGTTTTAGCGTGAAAGCGTAACAAACACACTTTTGCATTTATAATATTACTAGCTGCGCCCCGCGGTTTCACCGGCGTATGTTTCGATCCCGTGGGATTATCGGGATAAAAAGTATCCTATTCCAGGTCATGGTCTACCCCTGTGCCAAATTTCATCCAAATCCGTTCAGCCGTTTTAGCTTGAAAGCGTAATAAACAAACTCACTGTCGCATTTATAATATTAGTTAGGATTATAGATGTAAATATACCGTTTTAAACCTAAATCCGTGGTATAAAAACCGTTTTAAATTTGTTTAAATCTGTTTTTAAACCACGGATATTGGTTTAAAACGGTTTATTTGCAACTATAGTTAGGATAGTTATGATTAATTCGTCCGTGGATACAGTACGCAGCCGTAGGTCTATGGCACAGAGTTTTAGAAAAAAATTGTCACTGTCGAGTGTCGTTGTCGGCGTCATTATAACGCCTCATTATAATTGTAACTAAATCGGTTCGCAAAACAAATGCACAAATGTTTACCAACAGCGCCCTCCTGTCAACAGCGCCCTCCTGTCAACAGCGCCCTCCTATCAACAGCGCTCTCCTGTCAACAGCGCCCTCCTGTCAACAGCACCCTCCTGTCAACAGCGCCCTCCTGTCAACAGCACCCTCCTGTCAACAGCACCCTCCTGTCAACAGCGCCCTCCTGTCAACAGCGCCCTCCTGTCAACAGCGCCCTCCTGCCAACAGCGCCCTCCTGTCAACAGCGCCCTCCTGTCAACAGCGCCCTCCTGTCAACAGCGCCCTCCTGTCAACAGCGCCCTCCTGTCAACAGCGCCCTCCTGTCAACAGCGCCCTCCTGTCAACAGCGCCCTCCTGCCAACAGCGCCCTCCTGTCAACAGCGCCCTCCTGTCAACAGCGCCCTCCTGCCAACAGCGCCCTCCTGTCAACAGCGCCCTCCTGTCAACAGCGCCCTCCTGTCAACAGCGCCCTCCTGTCGTCATTCGAGAGTCGAAATATACTACTATAGCAGTGTAAGTATTATTAGTTTGGTCGAACGAATACTTACTTATATGTATGTTATACGTTCACGCTGTGTTTGTGTGTGGCCTCCTTAACAATGCGTTTCGCTTTGTATTTCGGAATTAGCTGCGATTTTTTAATTCAGCGTTAATAAATAATCGTAATAAATTTTACCCTTATTTATGCGTATTTATATATACATTTCGTGTAAAATTTTCACGCGCTACCTGATAAGCCGGGTTTTGGAGAAATAAACAACATTTCGTCTATTGGTGTTTTAACGTGTTTTTTTTGTTTTTTGTTTTATTTAGTTCAAGGGTTCAAAAATAACCTTGTAGTACTTTTATAAGAGTATTATACTGATTTCGTTTTTAAACTTGAGTATAAAATTCCACATCGCCATATCGAATAACATAACCTATTATAATGATAATAGGTTATGTTATTCGATATGGCGACGCTCATTCTGAATAAAATCTGATTGCACAGCGGCTTATCGGCTTACGTATAACAGACCTTATGTATCCACATATTAAGTTGTGCTCTGGTTAAAAGTGGTCTGCTCTCAAATTTTTTCGATAACTGTTCTATAATCACACACATTCGTACTGTAAATCAAACAATTAGGATTCAGTCATATTGTAATGAAAACCCACAGTATAGATATTTATTTGTTCTTTTTATGACGGTAATTTCGTACTTAAAGCGGCGTAAAGTAGTTATAACAGCTATCTTAATTTCGGTTAACTTACTACATGTTTCATAACAGAAATAACGCCTATTTTATACATCAGCTGAATAACTGTCAAGATGTGGTGATGATCACTAAACTAACTCAGATAATAGTATTATTATAGCAAAAAAAAACTTTAATACAGAAATTCGTAATACACACAGCTTCTATACATATATAATAAAGCTTAACCCTGCATAAGGTTAAATTGTTGGCCAGTTATCTGGCTTGTGTGCTGCCTGGGAACTTCTACATATGAATCTCTTACTATTGCTTTAACCACAGTTAGCTGCACATGACGGTAATTTCGTACTTAAAGCGGCATTAAGTAGTTATAACAGCTATCATAATTTCTGTTAAGGTACTATATGCTTCATAACAAAAATAACGCCTATTTTATACAGCAGCTGAATATCTGTCAAGAGTTCTGAAAAGAGAACAGAAATGAAATTAAATGAAATTGTTTATTCTGGAAATAGGATATCAGAATCACTTTTAGACGTCAAATTTAAAAAAATAAAATAAGCTAGATGAGGTCGGCGTTTCCTATCTGACTACTCTGAGAAGAAAGGCCGAAACAAACTCAGAGGTCGCAGTCTCTTTTAAGGTCCAGACATAATCTTGGTCAGGCCATGTAGATTAGAGTCTGAAATGGTCTTTTGAGGAAAGAACCACACAGATTTGAGTGGACCTGTCCAGTCAGTGCAAGCATTTGTCAGTAAACGAGGAGCTCAACTCAGAGCTTAAGGAGCTCAACGACTCGACGAACAATACCAAAGAAAGGACATTTGGGTAGGCCGCAAAAAGTACTCAAACTGCCAAATTAAAACTAAAGAAAGAGGAGATAGTAAAAATGATCCACATAGTCCTCACATTCACAATAATTAAAATAAAATAATACTTTACAAAGTAATAATGTCATTTTGTATAAAATATTCAACAATGTCAATTTGTAGGTTTATAAAACTGGTATATTGTAATGAGTTTAGATAATAATTAAAATGTCAAGTTCTAGGGTTTTATCAAGGCTTAGCAGAGCGCGCAGCTCAATCCCATGCTTTTTTGTCTTCTAAATAATCCGCAATTTTATAGTATCCTTTTTTACAAAGTTTGGTTTTAATACAGCCTTTAAATCGTTTAATGGGTAAATTTCTAATATCAATGGGAAGTTTGTTGTAAAAGCGTATACATTTACCCATGAACGAGTTGCCTACTCTGTGGAGACGAGTGCGATGTACAGGAAGATTGTGTTTGTTCGTGGTATTTATACTATGAATATCGGACATTTTCTTTAAATTTGATATATCTTTGTGTACATACAACAGGTTTTCAAATATATATTGTGAGGCTACAGTCAGAATATCTACTTCTTTGAATTTTTCTCTAAGGGAATCTCTTGGACCTAAGTTGTAAATGGCTCGAACAGACCTTTTCTGTAAAACAAAGATAGTATTAATGTCCGCACACGTTCCCCAGAGAAGAATCCTAAATGACATAAGACTATGAAAATAACTAAAATAAACAATTCTGGCTGTATCTACGTCAGTTATCAGTCTAATTTTTTTAACAGCATAGGCGGCCGAACTAAGCCTTCCTGACAGTTTTTCTATGTGTGGGCCCCATTGTAATTTGCCGTCAATAGTTATTCCAAGAAAAACCGTTGAATCAGCAGGGTCCAACTCTATTCCATTGACTTGAACATTGGTAGTTAGCTGTCTGACATTTGGCGTTGAAAATTTAATCAGTTTTGTCTTTTTTTCATTAAGGAGAAGATTATTTACATTAAACCAATGCACAACTTTAGAGAGTGCATCGTTAACTTGTTCAAAGTTGACTAACTGACGTTTGATTTCAAAAATGAGCGAAGTGTCATCTGCGAATAATACGATTTTGTTATTATCCCTTATATGATAAGGTAAGTCATTTATATAAATTAGAAATAAGAAAGGACCTAGAATTGAACCCTGTGGAACGCCCATAGTGACCGCAGATCCTGCAGATCTCTTGCCATTAACATCGACCCTCTGAATTCTGTTATTCAGATAAGAAGTCAGAAGTTCGAGAGCCTTGTCCTTCATACCATAGTGGTATAGTTTCCTGATGAGTGTATCATGATGTACGCAATCGAAGGCCTTGGACAAGTCGCAGAAAATGCCAAGAGCATCTTGCGACTCCTTCCAGGCCTCGAATATGCTCTTCAGTAATTCCACGCCCGCGTCTGTAGTAGAACGGCAACCTGGTGGTTATTAAAGCTGAACATGAACTGGTTGACTTTTAACCAATGTTCGGTTACACATAGGATATCAATATAACTACAGTTCATAAACAGCTCCAATTCTAATTCCTTACCTATCACACCCTGTATTTATATTATTGTATTTTTATTTGTATTTTTTGTGTATTTTTTTTTTTTTCTGTATACTTTGATGAAAAATTTTCAAGTCATCAGATACCGACACCAATAATTTTACGTAGAAGTAGTCCAAAATGTCCCAACGTTTTGGTCATGCACTTGGTCAGTAAATCTCTAAGGACAGCAAACCAAAATGTACAAAAAAAACAACGATGTACAAGCATTTCCCTGCTCTTTCAATGGGCAAATAATTTTACGCAAAAAAGGAATGACACATGAAATTCTCCCAATCTGTGCACAGTAACGTCACGCCAATAAAGCGATCAATCAAATTCCCCTATAATCTAGTCATACTACCATATGACGGAGATCGCACGCATCTGTGACCGAACAAAATGGCAGGCACACACATACAAGAACACGTAACCCGCGCATAGCCGCGTTTTATAGTCGCAATCACGTTTATCGCCCGCGTGATTGCTAGACACGTTAACTCGCGGGTCGCACACTTCGCGAGTAAAAGAGAAAGCAATAAGTAGATATCTTATGGGAGTGTGTGCAATGATAGAGATGTGGTGTTGATGTCTCAATACTGTTGTTTGTTGGATTAGGTAATTATGGCAATGGTCGGGTTGGAAGGGGAATTTTGTATACTTATTTCGGTCATAATTAGAATCGTGCACGTATGGTTATGCGCACTTACCTACAACTACCTACCCACATAAAAAAAAGGTATAAACAAGACATCGTTACGTAACAAAATAACATGGGTTTTCGTATAACCAGAGTATCACGTCATTAAGCCGGTAACCCGAGAACAACATAACAACAAACACGCAGAAATCTTATTTGTCAAAATACGACATTATGAAAATAGAAATAAATTATAGATTGGCAGTGAGATTCTATTGATGAAATGGTTAAAGTTAAGCAGAAAAGAATGCTGTGCAACGGACAACGTTCCTATCTCTGTAACGTTCCCACTGTTGGGACACAGATTGTGAAAAAAGTGTAGGTATCATTGATGATTTTTATTATGATCATAATTCAGATATTTTATATTTAGGTCTGAGTGCGGGAATCATATTTTGATCAACATACAACCTGACACTGACTTATTAGAGAAAACGTAAGAAAATTTGAATGTCGCGGGCTACTTTGACTTTTGCCTAATTACGTGAACGGGCGGCAAACCCACGTTTAAGAGGAAATAGGGTCGGTCTTTTCTCCATACAAAAAGTCATAATTCGAGGTTCGGCTCTCGTCTATTTCCTCCTCCATTATGGGACCAATTTGAAAGGTATTTTATAAATTGAATAAGAAGGATATTCACTGTGCCCCTATGCCCCTATGTTCTTTTTCATTAATAGTTGTCAAAGTACAATAGACCTCTGATGACAGCGGTCTAAACAGGCAATTTTGAGCATTTTCTGAGGGTTTTAATGCTTCTACAGATAATGTATATATCAAAACGGAAAACATAGGAGCATAGAACTAGTTGATATTTATTTTACTGTAAAAAATCATTGCTCTAAGGTCATAAACCAGAGAGTTTGTATGGAGAGGGGACCGACCCTATTTTCTCTTAAAGTAGGCTACAAATTAAACACGTGTCGACTTCAATTGTTAAAAAAAACAGCGCAGTATTGTCGCTTGTTTGACTTCTATGTTTTCCAAAAACGTGTTTTATTGATACTGTGTTCTCATAAGGGGTGACATTGATTCGTTATTGTCGACACGGTGTTGAAAATTCAGTGTTGTGTGTTTGTGAGGTATAAAGAGCGTGTCATATTTTGTGGCACGGTGTCCTAATTTCGTAGTTGCCAATAAACACAATTTGATAGCAAATCGACCTGATGGGTGGTCGTTATGAATCCGCGAAAGTTTCTTAATGACGTATTCTAGGTATGTATTTTTTTTTGTGATACCTGATGCTATCACCAACTCATAAAAAACATGGTGACTTGCTGTAGCTGTCATGGGTCCAAGCCCAAGGTCAACGGGGGATATTTAGTTTTACATACCTACTAATAAGACAAAGTATAATCACACACAACATTGTAGGTTAGATAAATTACATTGCAGGCGGTTGTGTAATTTACCTAATTATAAAAGTCAATATTCATATCTAAATAACCTGCTCACTGATTGTTATTGTGATTGCGAACGAGATTAAAAATTATTTGAAAAAATTATCAATCAATCATAAATTATTCAATATAAGATATATTTAATTATACTCTTTCTTTTGATTCGAAGGTAACTTTTAAAAGGAGCAAAGTGTATGGAGTTGCAATTTACTTATTTGATCAAATACTGACTTATATAAAACATGAACGATATTGATAGAAATGATGGCTTACCGCCTGGCCGCAGGACAGGCGGCGCGAATTGCGGTGCGGCAAGCGGGGCGGCAAAACAAGCGGCACGGAATGAAGCCACGGGAAGAGCGTTCGCCGCCGCGATTAATATAGACCGAGAGCAAAATGTCTTTATCTAAGTTATCTCGATATTGCTTGGAGAGTAGGTTTTATTGTTCAATATTTGGAAGAGATTGTGTATTCATTATTTAACTAAAAGTCGGGGTATGGACGGAGAATTTCACAAAAAGAACTTGTTGGGCTTCTATCAGGGACTTGAAACGTTATCAAATAACGTTAAAATACCGTTGCAATCTGTTCCAGTAGCGATAATTTCTACTGTTCCACTCGGATCGTAACTAAATTAAAAGTTGATGTCGTTCCGATAGATTTTCGTAATATTGCCAAGAAATTAGTTCGTAAATGGTTACTGGAACTATACCTAACGTATTACGTAACGTTATCATACCTCATGCCCCTAATTTGAGTAAAGTTTCAAGTTCCTGGCTTCTATACTATCCGTGGGCGTGGCATGCATGCGCCTAGGGCTGAAAACCATACTGTTAAAAACAGTATTATACTTTATTTCAACTTGAAATACTTTTTACTATTCAATAAAAATAAAGTATTCAAAAATACTTTTATCGCGTGTATACAGAACCATTAATAAATTTTGTTTAAGAAAATAAATGCTAGCGGTGGATTTCAGAAGTACTCTGTCAAATGTCAAATTGTCGTGAAGAGGTCACCGTCCGTCTGACAGTCTGCCGACGGCGACGGTGATGTGTACTGACGCAAATACGCGCGGATAATATAACCCTTTTTCTGGCCTTCGTTTTGTTAGTTTCCAAGTTTTCCAACTAAACCTATTATCATAATTGTGATTACTTAGTTAGTTAGTGCACAAAAATAGAAAATGAAAACGATTCACATTCACCTTTATCTTCTCTTACAAAAACCCCTAAAAAGTCAAATTGCCCAAGTCTAAAGTCTAAAGTGAATTTTTTATCCCGTAGACTAATTTGACAGGTGCAAATGTCAAACTCCAAATTGAAAAAACAAACAACAATAATTAGAAATGTCAAACTAGTCTACGAGATTAAAAACGGACTCTATGGTAAAACAAAAATATACTTAAGTAAACAAAATGACGGGACGACAGAATTAGAACTACAATAAAGTTAATAAAAAATTAGCTCCTCGTTTACCTACCTTAATTTTACATGGAAATGTGATGAGGCTTACGAAGCCTAAATGATGGATGATACATTAATAACATGTCAGAGGAGTACCAAAAAATAATGTACTTATTCAAAACATTAAAAAATGTAACACTTTTTATTTTTTCATAATACTGTTTATTTTCCGTGTCTTTCGTACTTTATTTCTTGTAAAAAAAAGTAGGCAGCCCTGTATTGATTCGCATTTGCTTTTTTCGCCACGGAATCCGCTCGGCAAAATTCGCGAATCGCCCCGCCTGCCGCGGTTCCCGTGGCATGCTTAGTACATTTCTATACATTTTGTTTTGCCGCAAAACGCACCGCAATTCGCGCCGCCCAAAAATTCGCTGTAGCGAATTTCCCGTGGCCAGGCGGTTAGGGTCGGTTTGTTGAAGTACAAAGCCGAGTCGAAACAATTATTACACGTATTCGGCTTTCATTCGGCTTGTGATGATCGGCAAACGTCGTTCGGTATCTACCATCTACCTCACATGTTCCGGTCGGCTCGCCACAATTGGAGCTAAGCCGAGCGGCTATTTCCCGAACATGTATCTAATTCGATTTTTCCGCCCGACTGTGCTGAATCATGCTGAGCCGAACATAATGTATGTAGCAAAATACAGCTGCTTTAACTACATCCTCCTCATAAACGCAGTCTGATTATTTAATTAAATCTCTGCAACGCTCTCTAATAAACATACTATTCAGTAAATCCAGGCGATAACCGTGAGCAACCCATATTAACCTGTACGTGGTGACTTTGCTCACGCGCGGCGCTGCAGGGTTAAACGGGTGCATATAGTGCAATAAGCAACTGTACGAAGTAAACGGGTGCATGCTGTTGTGATATTGCTGCAATATGCATGGGAACTATACGGGAGCTGTAATTGGGGATTGCCTGTTCGGAGATACCGTTTATTGGGATTTAATATTCTCAGGTTAATGTTGGTCAAAACCCGTAGTTTACATTTGAAAAATAATATATCGTTTTATCGGGTGTGATGCCCGATGACCCCAAGTTCCAAAACGTCACCCCATCAATTTGACACTGCGGGCTGACAGGAGAACCTTTTGCCTGATAGCATCCGTGAGAGGAATAGGGTAGCATCATTTCGAAAAAGATAGTTATCCATAAAGTAGCACCCGCTCTAATTTCCACGGACGTATATTTCCACGTGAACGGTGTCAGCTAAGACGTCAGATCACAGTGACGTGACTATTACCCTACTTGGCGATGCATCACGGCGTCAATGTATTAGCACAGATAACCGCACTGTAGTGTTATTTCGAAGCAATGTATAACACAATATCACACGTAGGGTTAACGTGTTGGAATAATGTTGTGTAATCTGCGGTTACGGGCTAGCGCTTGGAATAGTGTTGGAGGTAATTTATACAATTATGTTTAAGTTTTGAAGTACGTTTAACCCTAACACTTGGACGTACCTGGTATCCTATGGGTATACGGCCATGTCATGCAGAAAATGCCCTTCAAAGACCATGTAGGTACGTGCGATCGACTGCACGCCTTAAGGGCTTGTACACAAAACTGCGAATTCGTGGGAATTCGCAACGCAGAAGCTAAGCGCGCTAAGAAAATCTTAGGGTACCGTCGCAGATTTTTGCGATGCGACGTCGCAACGCAGTTTTGTGTACAAGCCCTAACAACCAGAGGGGCCATTCTCGTATTTTTAAAGGACGTTCGCATTCAGTTACCATCTCTGTCAATGGTGCCGATTCTCTTGTCACAAAATTCTCTAAACTAAACTAAAAATCACTAAAATTTAGTTTAGTCCTGTCAAACGATCAAACTCATTCTGAAATAGACTTTAAATGACACAACTTAACTATAATTTATTTTGACAGCACTAAGCTGGCACTAAGTTTAGTTTAGTGAAAATGCTATTCTGAATTTGACTATTTAACCTAAAATTTTGTCCTATGTCTAAAATCCTCTAACTAAATCTGACTATATTTAATCGCGATTAAAAATGTGTGGAATAAAATTACATGTCATGAACTAAAATTCAAACCAACACCTCGACTTCAGTTACAAAAAACAGTACTGTATTTTTTTATTTTCATTTGCTTATATCTAGAAAAAGGTGTGTCCTATCGCAAAAATAATGAAAATTTCGACCCCCCTTAGGAAACCCTTAAACCCCTAATTCTCAACATGTTGGTAATTATTTTTTATTTTTTTCCGTTATTTTCCATACAAAAACTGAAAAATTCCATTAAAAACACGTCGAAGCTGCGGAGTATGCGCGCCTCTGGCTCTAAAAAAAAACACAGGTTAGGAAAAACAAGTACCAAGTGGAGGCGCGCGGTTGTCAAATTCGATTTTAGTTGTGTCAAAATAAATTTTAAATTTAGAGAATTTATTTGGCAGAATAGCTCCAAGATTCAAACATTACTTTTATTTCCCTTAATTAAAAAGTTTTGCGATTGCAACTAGATTTGGAACGTTTTTAATTACGGAAACATAACTTATTACTTTAGGCTACCTGTACAATTGTGTATCCGTTAAGATTAGAACTTTTGTGCCGTTTAACATTTGTGCCGTTTGTGTAAGAACGAGTTAAACGTAAATAAATTAAAAATTCATCGAGCAACTTAAAGTGAATAAAACCAATAAAATGCAAGGAGTTATTCCATTTAGAAATTGTAATTCACATCAATATACAATCCCGAAATATGATAATTTCACGAACAAATTATGTTTCTTGTTATTAGTTTTTCAAATGCTAATGTATTTTGCTCTTTAGTTTCGTCAGGTAAAATAATCAGAGGGTAATAATAAAAACTAAAACCCAACTACGACTAAAAAGGTATAAACAAGACACAACAGACAGACAAATAAAAAATCCGGAGTCACACGTGTTAGGGCATAAATCGAACAGATTACGTGTGACGTAATGTTTTCAGGATTCATGTATGTATGTATGTATGTGAGTTTCTTTAATCGACCATAACTTATAAATGACTGAGCGGATTTTGATGTATTAGGTTTCGTTAGAATCCTTACATCATCCCAAGCTACATATGCTATGTAGTTTTTGCAAAACAATATGTCGGTAGTACGACCATTTTCAAATGTGAAAAATAAAAATAAACTTCAATTATTTACAATATGGGTATCAAATTGAAGGCCTTGATGAGTACATTCCAAAAATATACACATTGTTATTGCACACAGTTTACTCAAGTAGGCTGTACATGCAAAACAAAAAATTCATCTTTGGCTGCAAACGTTTTAAATAGTTTGTATTAACACTGCGAATGTCTAAATGTGTGTATGTACTGAATGTACCTAAACTTAAAAAAAAAAAAGAAACTTGTCACAAATGTATAAAATAAATAATTAAAAATTAAAAAACACGACTGCCCTGCTAAAAAACGAACTAAAACGTAAAGAACAAGTTGACAATTTTATCACTTTTACTTTTAGTTCGTTTTTTGCAGGCGGTCGTGTTTTTTTTTTAAATTTTATGTTATCTATACATATAATAAATCTGTAGACGAGGCGTTTCTGTACAATGAAAAAAAAAAAAAAAGCGTAGGTGGAGTGTCCAAGAATAACCATCAGATGCCATTTCTACCATTTTTGGAATTTTTGTCTGTTTGTCTGTGTGTCTGTTTGTCTGTTTGTCTGTTCATTTGTTTGATTGTTCCAGTATCACGTAAAAAGTACGAAATCAATATGGTTAACTTATACACTCAAATATTGTGTGTAACTCGATGTTTCATTTAGTCTTTGTTTCATCGCAATCGCTTCAAAATATCAAAAGATATAAGAGTTTAAAGTATTCAAGAAGAAATTTTCATTAGGTACGTAATGTAGATACACGTAACGACATCTATTGTCGTAAAATGACACTAGCGTAAAATCAGGTAGGTTTGTGAGAACGTGTGTAACACACGATCATAATCATCATAATTATGTTCACATACTTCGCGCGGAAACATAACGCGATACATTGTGAATTCACCCAATCTAAAGTTTGGTTAATTCAAGTTTTCCAAATCTATTGTTTGGTAGTAGTGCCATAGGTGGCGCTTTTAAATCATGATACAAATATTAATCATGAAAAAATGGTGACAAATTTTAATTTCTTAAAAATTGTAGATTCTTATATCGAGCAAAAAGTGAGTAATTAAGGCACGAATGCGCTTACTAAATAAACACGAGTAATCTACTTTTCTTTCAACTACCAATGTACCTGCTGCGATAAAATATACCTGCTCAAGGTTAACTCAACTCAACCCAAATCAAGTTAGGTCAAGTTCAGGTCAAGTCAGGTCAAGTCAGGTCAAGTCAGGTCAAGTCAAGTCAAGTCAAGTCAAGTCAAGTCAGTCATGGAACCCTACGTCTTTTCTACATAGCTTACAGAGTGTTCGAACGTTTTCCCATATATTTTGACAGTATCACTTCGTGCTCGATAGATGGCGTTGTTCATTTAACGTCATTTTCTGAATCGCGGTGTTAAGAGTCTCCGTAGAAGAATGACTTTTGCCGAATTCATAATTATCGAACATTTGGCTCATTTTGAATTGAACACATAATCCATACTAATCGATGCTTAAAAGTATAAATTCGATAGTAACTCTTAGATTTTAAATAAATATAAAAAAAAAAATTAAAAATAAAATTTGGAGAGATAGATGGCATCCCGGCGAAGAACATAGGCAATTATTTTCTCAAAAACTAATTTAAGGGGGGGGGGGGGGATATAGGGGATGAAAAGTTTTTATGGGAAACCTATCATTTTTAGAGTTCCGTAGTCAACAAGGAAGCTTTATAGTTTCTCCGCTATCTCTTATAGTCTGTCCGCGACTTAGCTCAAAAACTTTTATTCGACCAACTTACATGTGCAGTTGCAAAAACCCAAACATTCTGTATGCGAGAACAAGTTTTTTAACACTTTGAGGGACAGTAAACGCCCATAGACGTAATAACAATAAAACTTTGCGAAAGTTTGTTTGATAAAATAATTCATCCCAACTACGGAACCCTTCATTGTGCATGGTTCGACACGCACTTGGCCGGTTTTTTTTTAAGTTAGGGCTGTGGAAATGTATGCTTTTTTTTTCTACAATCATCCCTCATGAGGGTAAAAACCCTTCTTTACCCTCTTGATTTTAAAATTCACATGTAAGTACTTATTATTGACATTTTTGCGGGACTCTCTTCAAGAGCGTTAAGGGATTGAGAATATAGTCATAGTCCGTATCTTGAGAATCTGTCCACTCAATCAAAAGTTATTACTACTTGGCTCTTGGCTTGGAACGAAGAGTTTGAGTTTATCAGTGAGTACTTACTCGATAGATGGCGTTGTGCAAATGATGCGATTTTCTTAAGGGGATGCGCCGGTAGCCCGCGAAATTCAAATCTTAAGTTTTTTGCAATTTGCAAGTCAGTGTCAGGTAGGTTGTATGTTAAAATGAAATTATTTATTCTGTAAATAGGTTATTGGAATCACTTTTACACGTCGTAATAATATCAAAAAATTGTAAAATTAAGCTAGATGAGGTCGTCGTTTCCTATCTGACTACTCTGAGAAGAAAGGCCGAAACCAACTCACAGTCTCTTTTAAAGTCCGGACATACCTAGGTCAGATATTGGCATATTGGTCAGGCCCTATGAGGGCCATGTAGATTAGAGTCTGAAATGATCTTTTGAGGAATGAACCACACAGATTTGAGTGAACCTGTCCTGTCACTGCAAGCATTTGTCAGTAATAGTGGAGCTCAGCTCATAACTTAAGGAGCTCAACGACTCGACGAACAATACCAAAGAAAGGACATTTGTGTAGGCCGCATCAAGTTCTCAAATTGCCAGACCATTGTTAAAACTAACTGAGAACGAAAAAATATAAGAATAAAAACAAAATAAACATCCACATAGTCCTCACATTCACAATAATACAATACTTTACAAAGCAATCATGTCATTTTGTCAATATCCTACATATAATATTCAATAATGTGAATTTGTATATAAAACTGGTAGGTATATTTGGATGATTTTCACTTATTCAAAATGTCACAATGCCAAAATGACAAAATGTTAGCAGAGCGAGCAGCTCAATCCCATGCTTTTTGTCTTCTAAATAATCTGAAATTGGTAGGTAGGTACCCTTTTTTACAAAGTTTGGTTTTAATACAGCTTTTAAATCGTTTAATGGGTAAGTTTCGAATGTCAATATGATTAAAATATGATTCGCGATCGTAGCAAATAGTAGCTTTACAGAATAATAACCATTAGATACAGGAATACAACTCCTGGCATATTAGTTAGATTAGATAAATAAATATTTGAAACAACTGCGACTCATTATTTAGATCAACATAAAACTTGATACTGACCTGTAAAAAGCAAAATCATAAGAAAATTTGAATATCGCAGGCTCCCCCAAAGCTTTCGCCTTAGTTTCCATCGTCCATACAATATGCCATAGTTTTTTCATTAATCTTTATACAAGATTTTTTCATTAATATTTCCGACAGTTTCATACTGCTGTCCATACTATCCACACTATCACCACAATATAGATATGAACTACCACTAATATATAAAGTTACTGGCTGTCTCATGTCTGTTACTTTTACGCCGTAACGCCTAGGTCGCCTAGACAGACCACGTGGGTTATGGGACATAGGATACTTTTATCCCGGTAGCACATTCCCGTGGGATAATTTCCGACATCCACGCGGGCGAAGCCGCGGGCAAAAGCTAGTCAATAACATAAAAGATAAAATCGATTCTGCTCAAAATGGTATTTAATTGTCACATTACGAAAAAGTTTGTAGGCTGAGTATTAAAACATAAAACATTAATTCCTTTATTAAAACAAAAACCCAACTAAACCGTTGCAAACACTTGCACTCCAGTAACGCTATCCAACAATGCCAATTTGGAGCGAACCGACGCAAAAGCCTTGTGGTCCTTTTCCCCCTCAACTCGTGTATGCTTCATGTCGAAAACGTGAATGCGCAAAGAGATGAACAATTCTATTGCAAGTCAGTACCTCGCTGATTGCCAAAAAGAACATAAATATAAAATTTTCAAGGACCTACCGACTAACAAGCTCTTTTGAATGCTTTTGTATTGTAACTTGCAACTTTGGCGGTGATTATGTCTGACTCCTAGAATTAATTAATCATTTTCCAGAAAAGATTTTGTATATTTTCTAAGAATAGGAAATTGAAATCAAAGTAAAACCTCAATACTTTTTTCTTGATGAATTTTTGAATTTGAACGTTATAAGTTCTGAATAAAGTTTAACGAACAGTACCTATTTATTAAAATCATAACCCTTCCTTTTGGCTTTGCCGTAGTCGGATAAAAAAAGTACCTCCAAGGTTCACTCAGAACCTTGGAGGCTAGGTACTAAATAAGTAAAGGAAGTGTATAGAGTGTCTCTAGCGACATTCTATCACTATCAGATAAAGTGCCGCGAGCGGCATTCTATCACGGCAGAGTATAGAGTAGCGCTAGCGACATTCTATCACTATCAGAAAAAGTGCAAAAATCGCCAAAATTCTTTCAGGATTTGTGGGATAGTGGGAGTATTAAGGTTGGAGAGGATCACGTAGCAGGTCTACATTTGTTTCCAAGCAATAAACCGGCGTAGTTGACGACGGAATGGTAAAAAATTATAATCGAGGTGCCCCAAGTCACGAGTTCGTTTCGCTGTATTCAAAGTCCTCCTAGCACATTGCCTTGTGTACATACACAAAATGTCAATTACATTGCGCAAAGTTTAATATTTTGAAAAGCAAAAGGCAGCGATCTAACCTCAACACTCAACCAAAATAACAAGTGACAGTGACATGTACTCACTTTAACCGGGTCTAGGTGGCGCCACTATTATGCTGCAAATTGCGGCACTTTATCCGTTAGTCATAGAATAAACTCTTTAAACTTCCAAGTAAAAGTCACGTAGTTATTGCGACGTTTTCATAATGAAAGTAGAAAAACGTCTGCAATTCAGTTTATTTGCTAAATTAATTACTTGCACAAGCAATGCTATTGCACTAATTACCTCGAACTCACGCATATTATTACGCAAGTATAAGTTATTAATTACGTCTACGTGTGTTCTAATCACCTCCTCTCAGGCGTGTGTTGCGAGTCTAATTAATTAAAACGATCTCTGTGCAAGCACGTTACGGCACTGACAATATTCACTTAATTATAATTAGGAGTTTGAGCTATCTCAACTCCAGAAGCAGACGCCACATTTGCTTCGCTTGCAAGTACTTGCAGGTTGAGAACGAGCTTTTTACGTAAGATGTTCAGTCGCCTACGTGATCATGCCTTTACAGCGGAAATGAAACCTTAATAAACACATAATATTACTTTAGATAAACATAATATTATCATCTGACTCGGTTAAATAGCTAAAAGCGACACAGATACGTCGTATACAATAAGTTTCCACTGTGTCCGGATAAGGAATCGTTCTCATGCTCGTTTCTTCCAAATATTGAATTCACTACAACTCTATGGTTTTAGTAACTGAGTTCAAATTCGCAAATCAGAAAAATATACGAAATCTTTATTAGATTTCCCGCTTGCGCTGTTGTTTTCAAGTGTTATTGCAAATCCTGTTTCATTGCTGTGTATTTCAATTTCAAAAGCTCTATTTTAAAAACAAGGAAACAAAATAAGGAAACAAAATAGGAAAGCACTTGAGTTTTATTTGAAAACAAATAATACGGGTTTATCCAGTAGGTTTGCCTTCATTTAAATATTAAACTTAGTTCTCTCTGTAATTGTTTCCGAAATTAAAGCTAGCTTATCAGCCAGATTTAAAAATTATAGGTAATTATTGTATAAACCGCCCACATTATATTATTTCACACGTAAACAAAAATCCTATTGTGATGTCAAAACTGAACTGAACATATTTGTAGACTTTCACAGAATTGTGGTTTGAACATTTAATCAGAATTAGTGTTAACTTTAATTAATGTTAAAAACACCTACTGTTCTGTCTACTTAAACCCCATTGTGCACATAATATTGTACTTAGGTATTTTACTAATCATGACTTACTTCAGAACAATGAATTTCTATTAACAAACATTAAATAGGAGTACAACGAAGCAGTTTTTAATTAGTAGCTTTAATATTATTTTCAATTGTAGGTTCTAAGCAAAATAATTTAATTATGTTAAGTGAACATAATTACATTATTTTCTTCAACAAAAAGTTACCTCTTATTTCGTTTATCAATATAATCAGGCTTGCAATCAAGCCATTACTTATATCATGTTCCAAAAGATGATAATATACAGGACATAAATTGATAAGCAAACAATAGTCACATTTTACAAAAATCCCTTAAATCTATTCATCTTAGATACATATAATAAAATAGTAACGAAGACTTTTTGTCCGTTTGTCTGTTTGCCTGGATGTATATTCCGGAATGGCGTACAACCGGCTGACCTGGGAATTTACCCTGCACAGGGTCTGTATACACTTTCATACTTTTGAAAGAGATCGAAGGATAACCATCCATTCATTATGAGCCAAAATATCTACTATAAAACATTTTGATGAGCAGGCACGCATAAATAAATGCCACCAATATACCACCTCTATCAATCGTACGCATGTTAGTACATGCGTATGCGTAATTGGTGAGCCCCCGAGCGGCCAGCGGGCTGTGAAATGACTGTTAAGGTGCTCTTACACGAGCAAAATTGCTCAATTCTGGGCAATATGGGTAAAATTTGAAATCGCGATAACATCAAACATTTACTGACGAACACTACTGCAGCCGCGATCAACGTGGCCACCTACTATGCCAAATCTAGTTAATTAGACCAAGGCACATCTCTCACCGCCGGCGATCAACGAGAAGCGAGTAGAGTTAGCTACTAAACACGAGTTGGCGAGGAACGAGTAGCGAGCATGTGACTTGCACATGATTACTTGTTCGTATGCGTGTGTAGGTACCAAGCGAGAGACGCTGAGCGAGTACTCTCTTTGATAGCTCTTGTCGCTTGTCGCTGCGGTATACGAATCGCTGACTCGCTGAATGTTCACACCGCCGCCGTGTGAACAGTCAGCGATCGGCTATTAATATAATGTATCTATTTTACTTACACGTAAAATAGATACATTATAGTTGAAAATCGCTTCCTCGTCTGCAGTGGGACAGGTGCCTAATGTTGTATCATCGATTGGAAAGAAGAAGCATTGCTGTGATGTATTGAGCGAGTTGGAGTATCTGTAGAAAAAAGGCAGTAGGTACCTACATTCATTAGCAATACTCAACATAATATGCAGCAAATTCTCGAATTGTTACCGAAACAATTGATGAAATACTCCACTCATTGCTCCACCACGCCGAGCAATGAAGGCTGAAAAACTGGCCCGTCTAAGTGCAGCTTTACAGCTAGACCAGCTCCGAACGGACTCACAACTTGTTTTACACTTCACTGAACACAATTATTGTAATATTTATGATTCTGATAATACCTGTATTTATATGCTTTGCTAGTTTATATGAAAACCGAATGATATCTTGAGTAATGCAAACGGACATTTATTTGTTTCATATGAACGAGTTCGGAGGTGCTAAATAGTCTTAAAATTAAGCAATACAGCCTATAGTATAAAAAAAAAAACAATCTTTGAAACTGGAAGTTAATAGGTAATTGGAAAAATTATATAATATGAATCTTTCCGACCGATCTGTCTACGAAATTATCCTATGAATCATAAGACCCGTCTTATGACACAGCTGGTGCATATTCAATATTTTCCCATAATTTCTACAACATCAGCATTTCAAAATAGCTTCAACAGTAACCGCTCGCATAAAAAACCTTATAGACTTGATATTAAACTACAGACTTCAATTCAAACCTACAACGGTGGCTTCTACGAAAATGATGATCTCTTTGACAAAAAGATTTTCTAAGACTTCGTAAGCTGATCTGGCATGCAAAATGATTAAGCGAACAGATTATACAGATTTATACAGCAAACTTTATTATGTTCATATATTTTTTTGTAAAGAATAAAGTACCTACTTATAAAACTTCGAGATTCATTCTCAAAATAATAGTGATAGCACTACCATGGTTAGCAACAGGATCGGCTAGGGTTCCATCCCCAGACTGGAAAAGTGTTATTCGATGTTCCCTTTTAGTGGCATTAATCTCGCTCATTATTAAGGACATTATCAAGAAGCGATAATGATATACAATTTTCAAACAAATTCGTTTCCCACAGCGGGCGCCTGATATCTTTATTTTATTTTTTTATTTTGTTATTTTCGTGTTTATATTATATATGTTTTTGATTTGTATTTTACCTAACCTACGTATGTGTGTCACTTTTTAGTTTGTATTTTGTTCTGTACAATGCCTTGAGAGTACATTCTGTTATGTTGTGCAAGAAAACTTAAATAAATCTTTTCGAACACCAACCACGTAATGAGCAGCCGTCCTGACACGTTACTCCTCTGACTGATGAGAGACCTTCATCCTGCAGTGATTTATTTAGATTCATAACATGTTCAACAATTTTGATCATTATTAACTACGCCCGTGTACTGTGTAATTACTAAAATAACCAATTTATTCGTGTTTGCTTGAAGTGCTCGCAAGGCTATACGTTACATAGGAATGAGGTTAGCTTGATCTTGAAAATGTGTTTTATAATGAGTGTTCACTATGTCTGAAATTAACTTACAATATCTTACTACACTGATTAAAATATTATTATTTTGATAGATAATCTTAATTATTCAAATTCAAATATTTTATTTCAGATAATCATCCATATTATGTATCTCCACATCATAATTATGTATCTAAAGGTCAAAGTAGGCTCTTCTACTCACTTGACAGACGAATTAATTAGTTTTAATTGTTACCATGAGCGGACAAGAGGACGCCGCCTATTTTCGGGACACGACGTTTCCACTGCAAAATTAAAAATCCATATCCATACCTACTTAATGTTATAAATGCGAAAGTAACTCTATCTGTTTGTCTGTTACTTATTCACGCCTAAAGCACTGAACCAAACGTTAAAATTGACAGATAGGTACCCTGGGACCTGGAGAAGTCATCATCATCATCATCAGTCTATAGCAGTCCACTGCTGGATATAGGACTCTCCAATTGCATGCCATTCAGCTGGATTCTCAGCAACTCTCATCCAGCTGTTACCAGCCACCCTGCGAAGATCGTCGCTCCACCTAACCTGAGGGCGTCCTACCTTTCATTTGCAGATTCGAGGTATCCACTCAAGAACACATGGGCAAGAACATAGGCTAAAATTTTCGTCCTGAATATTTGTATAAACAAGTGCATGTCGTACCATGCATAATGAAGGATTCCGTAGTTGGGATGAATTTATAAAACAAATTTAACATTGTAGTTGAAAAACTTGTTCTGCGATACAGAATGTATGGGAGAACATGTTTTCACAACTGCAAATTTAAGTTGGTCGAATATTACTCGGTAACTTGTGGAGCCTACGTAGCGGTGATAGTTTTCCTTATATATATTTCGTTATATATACTACTGCCGTGAATTTTTTCACATATCCAAACCCAACCATTTAGCTGGCAGCTGGGGGGGGCTAAAAAATAGCTAATAAATAGTACATCATGGGTCACATAATAACTTCTTGACCGACGGTCACAGACCGGAGGATGTATCTCAAGGAGGCGCGGAGGCACTATAGTGTACATCAGCACTTGGCAGTAATCAAGCGCGACCACTAAAAAGGCAACAATAGTGGCAGCGGTCCGTGCTGTGGTACTTTAAATGTTACACCGTATCGTAATTATGTTACGGAGTTACACAGAAAATGGTTGTGAGCTGTGTATTTTTTATTTAGGTGGAACTTTAGGTACGATTGATATATGTGGTTTTTATATACCTGTAGCTGCTTTAGCTTCAGGGTAATTACAGGACCCTGAACAGGATAATTACCTACCATTTGCAAGACGGTATAATTATTACAAAAAACTAGTAGTTCTGCGAACAGTACACCTCGCGAACACAAACTTTGATAGGGAGAGTAGGAATCGCCAGTAACTTCAGTCAAATCTTTGGATTTCGTGTTTAGGGAGCAGACCTGCAGGAAGAAGTAGTAGGCCGCGCGCACTTTGCACGAGTTTTCATACGAATTTCAATCGTACGAAAACGCACAAAAATGATCCCGACCTTCCAAGTACAAAGGAAGCGCAGCTACGTAAGTAAACAAACAATCCGAACTTGTTGGGATTTTTCGTGCGTTCAATGCGTTAACACCAGAACACCACCTATTAAACGGAGAAATACGTCAGTGTTCGCACTCATTTCGTTATATCACGGATATTCATTCGTTTACGTATCATACAAATTCGTGTCTAAGCGTTCCAAAATATTTTATTATATCAACGCTCTTCATGATTTGACTTACTTTGTTTCCTGTCAAAAAACATGAAATCGATATCAATACGTCAAACTCTAATTCAAAAAACCGGCCAAGTGCGTGGATCACGCACAATGTAGTTCTGTAGTTGGGCTAAATATATCCCAAAAACAAACTTTTAACGTTGTAGTTGAAAAACATGCTCGCCCATACATTCCAACTGCAAATTTAACTTGTAAAGCATACTTAGCTTTGATAGTTTTCCTTTTAATTTCGTTAACTGCCGGGATTGTTTTGACTCTAACAAAAGTTAGCTCTTTAAAGCTTAATGTTACGCAAACGGATCGCTGAATCAAAAAATAGTTTTGACACACCCACACTACACCTTTGTGTGATTAATGTATAGGTACCCATGCCAAATTACAGCTTTCTAGTACTAAGATTCTCTGAGCTAAGCGGCGGATAGACATACAGACATAGCGAAACTATATCAGTTCCTTGTTGACTACTACAGAACCATAAAAGCCAGAAAAATTATGAATACAAAGAAGGCCAGCAGTGAGCCATTTACTGCATTTTGAGAAGCTATTCTGCTCATCATGCCGAATCAGATCTTCACCAATTTTTTTTTAGACCTACTTATAGTTACCACCTGTCAAATAAAAAAAAGAACCATCGTTATCGGATCTTATAAAGCGGAGATAACCAGTAGCCAACTTTTTGCCCCATTTTGGAGGAAGTAGCCCTCCAATCAAAAATCCCCGAAGACTAAAAATTACAAAAAAAATCGTTATACCTGTACACCAAATTTCGTCCAGATTGGTTGTAAAATACGACCTGTAGACGAGTACGTACAAACTGACAAACTTGCCGATTTTGCCAGACTTGATGCAGAGACGCTTCGCTCGCTACGCTCGCTCGGTCAATAATAGCATCACTTAAAACCATCTCCAAACATCCCATTTGTGAGAACAACACAATCCCCTTTATAAAAACTAATTGAGCTTATTATCAACGTGCATTTAATTAAAGAAAACAATTAATTTAAAGAGCCTCGCCGACTCGATTGTTTTAGCGAATAAAGTTACGCGACAATGTGACAGGCGGTCAAAAACCCTTAAACTTGATTGAAACTTACGACTTTATTTTGTAGTTTTTAGGGTCGCAAGTCCCTTGTCCCTCGGCCCCGGAACTGAGAGGCTCAATAATGTTATATACTGTTGTATATAACATTATTGGGCCTCTCAGTTCCGGGGTTGTTAGTTTTCATATTGAACACTTTTTGCGCACTTTGTAACGACGCCAACGGTTTTACTTTAAACTGAAAAAGTATTTCGTTCGTCAGAGCGACTTCTGAAATTCTGTTAAATTCTGTAAGTGTTAAAACAAAGTTTTATGAAATCTCCACAATTAAAGGTAAATATGAGAGGAGCAAGATTTCTAGAATAGGAACTGCTGCTGCTAATTGGTCTAGTTTTCAAGATTAGATAGATTAGATTAGACTAGATTCATGAATTTTCAGCTGATATTCTGATAAATCTTAATGGTAATAAATCAAGTTTGTCCTAGATGAATCTTTATCTTCAAAATCATAAAAATAAACGAAAAATATTCCACACAAAAACACTCCAATCTTAACAAGACAGGCAAAACATGAGGCCTGATAAAAGTAAGGCCTAATATTTAGACACACAATGGCTGTCCACGTCAGGCCACTACATCTGGCCTAGATCTTGTTATACAAACATTCCATTAACATGGAGATGGGTAGGCTAAATTAACTGTAGTGTATCTATGTATATTTACATACATGTCAAGCAAATAATTATATTTGACATGAAGTCGTAACATTAAGGTCGAGGCTGGGTTAAACTCATATCAGATTATGTGTATGTTGAGAAAGAGGAAAGACGTGATGTTTTTTTTTAAATAAAAAAACGGTAGTAGTTGCTAAGTGAAAGTAATTCATAATTGTTCCGACTATGTATTTCCAAGTGAGTGTTTGTTTTTTAGAGTTTTGTGAGTGTATAATAGGTCTGTATGACTAGAAAAATAGATTTGCAAGACAGCAACGGTTTTACGCTGGGAATGGAGACATTGTGGTATGTGAACTGCAATATCCAGAGTAACGTATCTGTGTGTAGACTGAGTATCTACATATTAATAAAGTAATAAAAACTTGGCAGACACCAGTGTCCCTGGTCCTAAAATTATACACAGTTTTGCATAAAACCAGCTTTTATAATCATCTTTATTCAAAAGCGCATGAAGGTTGAGTATTAAGATATGCAAATCAGACTTATCAGCGAAGGAATCTTGGAAAAAATCGATGACACTGTTCGAAAATCGAAGTTTCAAACGTAAAATCTAATTCTGTTCGAATTAAACGTGGCAAAGCAAGTGCATCCGTAGATCTGATATCTGTAGCAGACATCGATGCCCCCCACTTTACACTGGCGGACAAAATTAAACGGACACCCTTTTATTGCTAATGAAATTACATTTAATTAAACCCCACGAATTTATCTTTATGAGAGTAGGTGTGGTGGTGGAAATTTCGTTTCGGTGATTAAGTTTTAGAGGTTTGAAATACCGTTTTCTATTATGTTTTATGGTGAGATTAATTACTTTTGTTTTAATAAACTTTGCGGTATAATTTAGGAACTTTCGTTTATTAAATCGGAATTATTAAAATATATCATATTTAAACTTTATCAATATCATCCTACTGCGCTGGTCAAAATTTTCAATGGCAGCAGCAAGGGATATAACCTAGTTGCCAACCATGCCGCAAAAACGTTTTATAAATTCTAGGAAATTCTATATAAACGGTACACGGGGATTGACACATTGGCAACTTGCCTGTGAATGCTCGGTTTTATTTTATTGGATGCTATTTTGTGTTAGCTTGTAATTTATCATTACTCGTTACTTACCTATAATTCAACGTCAGAAGCATAAATTAAGGGTGAAATTTGGACACAAATGTATAGCGTAGAGAAAAACTTAGTACATGATATTTTTATTGTTCATCGGAATAAGAATATTAAGACATAATATTTATTACTCATATATCCAAAACTTACTAATCTAATAGTTGTTTGTTCAGTTCTCCTACAGAATTACGATGAAAATTAATAACATTCAAGTAACGTTTCATAAAAACTCCAATATAGGGACGTAGGTAATAAAAGCCAAACAAAATTACCTGTCTGTCTGGACCTCTGTCCGTCGACTCATCAAATCCGAAGGACATGGAACGAGCGACGTCTAACGAGCATGTTTATTGTGCGCCCAAACTTTTGTCCCCCAGTGTATAGAATGCAGATTGCTGCAATATTATTATAAGTTGAGGGGAGCGCTAACAAACTTCGTGCAATGAATGAATGAAACACAGCACCTGTTTATTATGGATACCTACTCTTGTCTCAGACATAGCCTAAGGCTACCCGAGCTGACTAGAACAAATAATATTTTATACAGGGATGCTCATGTAAATTGGTTTAGATACTTGGTATTCTCTAGAAAGTGGCTGAAGTTTAAGAAGCTTATTATTTCTGTGGAGCATTAACGTCTAGTCTGGTTATTATTAACTCGGGGTGTCGTGTTCATGAGGACGGTATGTCTTACGGTTCGGACAAGTTAAATAATTGGATTTTCAGTAAAAAAAAAGGTTTCACAGATACAACTTGACATTGTTATCGTAAAGCGGTGGTTTAAGATCGTTATAGTAAGAAAGTCGTTTTAAAGCTTTTTGTGAACAACTCTGACATTATTTTACTTCGCTTCCTGTAACAGTATTTACATAAACAAAGTATATTAGAATGATTCTGTTTAAACCCCTTATTTCCCATACTGTTACCATTATATTCCTGCAAGTCAAGCTTGCAAACTCGGCAAGTGAGGCTTCTAATTGTGGCTTCCACTCATTACGGCCCGGCTAAATAGTCCGTAGCCACAGCGGATACACGCCGTAGTTCGCATTATGTCTATTCAAGGAAATTGTCGCATGCTTTCGTATGTAATGTTATTATACAACATAACATAACATCACGGCTGTGTTCTCCAGGTACATAGAGTACACCACATTTGGCCAGGGGGCTTAAAACAGTCACTTTGGCAGAATCATAATAGGAAAATATTGTGAATCATCGTAGAATGTCACAAACTGACAATTCATAAGATTACCTGCGTGCGATTCATACTACGAAATAATTCATCTGTTTGACAGTTTTCTATGGAGATTCGTAAAATGGTCCACATAATAAGAATTGCTTTTGTGTCAAATTATAGGAATTGCTAATGACAGCTGGAAATTCAGGAAATGAAATGCTTTTAGAGGAATTGCTAATGTGACCGTTTTAGGCCCACAGATATGATTAAGTTATAATGTAATGGATATTAATACTCCGCTAAAGGCACTTCCAAATTATTAGTTACGAGCTGCAACCCGCGGTTTCACCCGCGTAAGTCTAGATCCCGCGGGGATATCGGGATGAAAAGTATTTTATGTCCTATTCCAGGTCATGGTTAACCTCTGTCCCAAATTTCATCCAAATCCGTTCAGCCGTTTTAGCGTGAAAGCGTAACAAACAAACAAACTCACTTTCGCATTTATAATATTAGTTAGGATTTAATTTCAGACTAGCAGTTGAGAACTTGTTATAAAATTGTCTTAAGCTTTTAGCGACTTTTTTGACAATCCGTGTAATAAGAGCAGGCTAGGTAATTTCGAGTTTTGGTTTTGGAAACTGCCATCAGTGTTCTAAAGCAGTTTGAAACAAGGCTTCGGTTTTAGAAATCAAAACATAACTGACTAAATGTAGGTGTACTATTATGTACTACCCTTCGGGGAATGTGAGTGCAATTTTATGTTATACAATTGTTTCCGTAGCCAAATTATTCATTTATAATAGTGACCACAGAATGATAATACATAAGGTACATATCAGACTTACATCTTACAACAGGGAAAGGCGAATATTCCCTAATAATATGAATTATGAATACAGGGTCGTATGAAGCGATTATATTCTTAATCGGGTAAGCTAGGGTCTAATTAAGGCAGGTCGCGGTCATCGCTGATGTGGCGCCCTTTGATATACGTGTCTTGTATATTGTGGTATAATATGCGTTATTAAGTGAAGCTAAATATTGATATAATATACGTAAAGCTCTGCCATAATCTAACGGATCAGAACGCCGTCCTTTCCAGCTGGGGTGTCAAAGTCAAAATTAAAGTTTCTGTAACCCAAACCAAGACATTTTGAATATGGGGTCACTTTAGGGGGCAAATCAGAAAGTAAAAAAAAACATCTCAATGGAAAGGATTTGTTGCACGTTTAAAGGTTATTAAGTAAAAAAAATACCATACACTGATCTCCGAATATTAAAAAAAAAAAAAAAAATGTTTTGAGTTCTATAAAAAAACCGAATATGTTTAACAGAGTTCACGAACTGAATTGGGTACCAATAGAATAGCGAAGTTTTATTTAAATTTAAAATCTCACCTTTCCTAAATAATAATATAAACATAAAATAAATTATAATAATAACAGGAATACGGCTAACTTAAGTAAGTGAGATCTAACGTAATTGGCTTTTGAAAGATGAAAGTATTCATTAAACATATAAAACAAAATTATTTCTTCATGCGAGATTATTTCTGGGAACTGGAATCGTTTTTCCATTTCAGTTAATTTCCAAGTACCTGTAAACAAATTTGTTCTTTGTATAGAAATAGGTAAGTATGTATCGTCTGCATCCTTCACAGGGGTCCTACTTGAAATCGAATGACGAAAGATCGAATAACACACGCTCCAAAACGTTACTCGAAATCGAATAATAAATAATAATACTATATCGGTACACACGTTGTCATTCGTTGTCAGTTACCACTAAATCCGAAATAGGTATTTCAAAAGCTTCACTTAGTTTGGACTCGAGCAGCTTGCTTATGAGTTCACTCTACTTAACGCTAACTTGGCACGAGTACAAGCTAATCAATGCGAGTTAGTCTACTCTTCATTATTCTAACGAATAGCGCTCATGCTGTTGGGTACGGTCACAGTGATAGAAGGAGCGATTTTATACGTGACTGTCATCTATACATATAACGTGTCAGGAGAGTCTAGTATATAATAATATAGATTTAACAGAATTGGTCATCGTATTAGTGGTTCGGCAGCTTCAATATCATCAGGGTTGTGCTGTATTCCCTACAGCAGTTCGTCGTGGTCGTCGTAAATGTAGTATGTTCTGCTCCCCTGACATCCTCTCTGTCATCAGAAGACAGCCGCCACGCTACCATCGATGCATCGCTCTGCTAGAGTGACTGTCACCAGCCAGTGTCACTTTATGCGACCTTTTTGGTGATTCCAGTTACTTTCCTAACAAAACTAGAGGGCGCCACTTGCTGCGCCGTCACATATTATAAATTAAAGTCTTTTTGTGTCCGGCTGTGAAACCGCGTTGTTCTTATAAACAATGCAATGGATTGTCTTACCGTTTTCACAATCATTTAGAGAATTCATTCCGGAAGGTTTTGTGTATAATCCAATCATATTAAACTAACTTATTTATTTATTTATTAAAACTTTATGCACAAGAATAAATAGTAATTATGTATCATAAGTTGATTGCGTATTTATGTACTGTAAAAACTGTTTTATCTATAATGCATTATGATTATTTATGATATATACATTTTTCCTTATTTTTTATAATATTTTATTCTCTTTTTTCCTCTCAATCAGAGCACCCGTCATCTAATCTCTTCACCACCCTTTGTTGACTGGTAGAGAATGCCTAAGGCATTAAGTCCGCCTTTGTACCTCTTTTTTGTGCGAAAAGTTTAAATAAGTAAAAGAAATACTGTACAACGGCAGACTTAATGCCTGAGATATTTTCTACCAGTCAACCTTAGGGTGATGCAGAGACACAAACTCAGAGACTTATGATATATCAATCTCGATAACGTTATGACAAAAAAAAAATTGTTTTATGTCTCCCTTAATTATTATTAGACTACATTTTGAAAAAACTCTGATATAATACTAGTGTACAATTATATTGCATAGATTTCAAGAAAAGCTGGTAAAAACTGGGTAAAGAAAATCTTTGCTTCACTTAATTAAAATCGCATTCCGCTACCGCTTATTGGCGTGCTTATATTTAACAGGTATTAACTCAACGACCTCTACAAAGTAATATTACTCAGATCTTAATTAGAACAGCCCTCTGCTCAGATAATAATTCCTGCAGGTACTCGGCCGTAGCCGCGCTACGTCGTAGACTAGTGCTACGCCGTAGACAAGTGCTACGCCGTAGATAAGTGCTACGCGGTTATCTGAGAGGATTTTGTTAAACGAATTGTTCTTTTGTTTTAGCCTTTTAGTAAAGCTGAATGTTTAGATATCGGACCTAAAGCACGTTTACTTTTTTTCTTTTTTCTGAATTAGGATCTATAAAAATTCGAAAAAATGTAATTGAAACATGGTTTTCTTTTAAAATAAAAGTGTATTTTTCCGAGAGTTTCTCTTTATCTAATGTGATGAAGGTTATCGTGTTTCTTTGGAAAAATGGTTTTGACTAAGACCTTTACTTAGTAGCGTTGGATTTTCAGAATTACTTATTGTTAATTTTTCTGGCAAGAAAACTGAACTAATAAGAAGCATACTACAAAAATATACTTTTAAATGAGTTCAAAATTAAGTTATTTTTGTTTTCAGTACGTTATATGAAAATAATCAATTAAATCAACTTTTAAACAAAGCAAGAAACATTTCCAACTGAGTGTTTGCCAAGATGTCCTTCCTGAAGTTTAATATTTATATCTATAGTTGTGTGTAAGCGGTAAGTGCACGAATAATTTCATTTTAACTTTATAGTTTTCTTGGCACCGTCGCAGTTAACTTTCAAGTTAAGGGAAGTTTATTTTATTAACTTGAGGAATGTTTAAACTAATTTATCACTTGTAAGTAAGTGTATCTTTGAAGAATTATGAAAGCTTCGTTCTTCCAACTATCGTGAATAATTTACATCGTTGGGATGTAAATTATGTTAATTATTACCTACGAAATTGTCAAGAGCACAATAATGAATAATAAAACATTAAAACGAAAAGCAGTCGATGTGACTGCGGTGTGCGTGGAAGCAATTATACAGACCGCCAATTGCTGCTCCGTGCAAAATGAGAGTGGACCAGTTGGACCACAATTGGGTCACAGTAGGTACTATATGGTATAGAGGTTACATCTCACGATCTGCTGCTTCCAGTCTAACCGGTTGCAGCAGTATTTTACATGGAGCGACTGCCTATCTGACCTGCACAACCCAGTAACTGGGTAACACGATACCCCTTGGTAAGACTGGTTGTCAGACTTTCGGGCTTCTGACTACCCGTAGCGACGGTCAAAGATCTACGAACGAATGGGTCTCCAGTTATTAAAATGCTATCGGAAAACATCTACTCTGGCAGAGAATTGAAGCCATAGCATTCAAAACCTTTTTAAATAGTGTTCAAACCATGCTTATGTTATGTAAACATATTTTACATGAAAATGTAATTAAATTACACGATTACTTGATGTGAAAAGCTGTAAGTTTTGAATGAAAGTCATTAGCGGTTTATAATTAAACAAGGTTCAGTGTAGAGGTTACCTGTACGTTGGCAGAGCACGAGAGACTTTAGATTGTGATGTTTTCTCAATTATTTTCATAATGTTTTTTCTTGAACATGGGATAAAAATGTTTATCGTTAAATTAAGATGCAAAAAATGCTCTGTACTTAATGAATAGGTGATGCAACCATTATTTAAAGCGTACTTGTTAATCGTAGGCGAGTATTTAAAACATACTTCTCCGCTTCAAATCTATGACGATGAACTATAAAATAAACAAAAGGTGCATACCACTTTAAAGTTAGTTTTACCGGTCGCAGTTCAAATCAAATCAAATCAAAATATTTTATTTCACATAAACCTACATGGGCACTTATGAAACGTCAGAAGCTAGGTGCACGGTTCCAATTGGTCGTTTCCTATGGAGAAGAGCCGGCAAGAAACTCCACGGTTACTCTTTTAAAAATAATTGGCTTTTACAATATTTTCAAATTACAGTATTAGTAGGCATGGGAGGACAATGTAGGCCTTTCAACAAGTAAGTACCAGGTACTTAACAAAATAGATGTTCAGTAAATCTACAGTCCAATAAGCCTACAAAGTTCTCACATTCACAAAATAGAAAATAATCTATATAAAAGACAAACAATAAAAAATAAAAATAAAAACCTATTTCAGCCAAATGACGTGATTGCCATTACAACTGTAACAAATTGAATAATTATCATGTCCACAAGGAGTTGAAATTAAATTGGAGGTATCTATAATAATAGGAATAATGTCAAATACAATGATTATGTCAAGGATGAATGTAAAGAGAATAAACATGGTAATTTGGGAGCAGTTAATAGACTCTTACATAATTATGCCGTTTATAAGGTACCAGGGAAGCCACATGTGCAGAAGGAATTATTGCCAAACTTCCTTGTCATCAACGTAGTCTTTAATCTTATAATATGCTTTTTTGATAAGGACACGTTTGATATGGGTTTTAAATTTTCCATCGCTAAGTTCTGTAACCGACTTTGGCAACTTGTTATAAAAGCGGATACTGTTTATAAGAAATGACTTGCTTGTTTTAGTTAATCTAAATTTGGGTATGACAATTTCGTGTCTACTACGTGTATTTATATTATGGAAATCGCTTCTTGTTTTGAAAAGTCCTAAGTTTTTGCGAACATACAAAATACTTTCAAAGATATAGAGAGAAGACAGAGTCAGTATATCAATTTCTTTGAATTTGTCTCTAAGGGACTCGCGAGGACTCATTTTATAGATCGCGCGGATTGCCCTCTTCTGTAAAATGAAAATTGAATCTACGTCAGCTGCCGATCCCCACAGCAGAACGCCATAAGACATAATACTGTGGAAATAAGCAAAGTATACTAACCTAGCTGTGGCTATATCAGTCAACTGCCTTATTTTTCTTACTGCATATGCAGCTGAACTTAGTCTACCTGAAAGAGTTCTGATGTGGGCGCCCCATTGTAGTTTTGAATCTAAGGTAATTCCTAAAAATATAGTTTCTGTAATTGCATCTAGTTTCTTGCCATCAAGTTTTAGATTTAGACCCACTTGAGGTATTTGGTAATGAGAACCTAATACATTTAGTTTTGTTCGCATTAAGTAAAAGATTATTAGCTGCGAACCATTCCGAAAGAGTAGCCAGACTATCGTTGACATGTGAGACATCTGTATCTTTTCTATCTATTTTAAAAATAAGAGAAGTGTCGTCAGCGAATAGTATTATATCCGACAAGTTTGCCATCATGTAAGGAAGGTCATTTATATAAACTAGAAATAAGAAAGGGCCGAGTATTGAACCTTGAGGCACGCCCATTTTAACTAGAGACCCCGAGGACGTCGCCCCGTTAACATTTACTTTTTGCTGCCTGTTTGATAGGTAAGAAAGAACAAGATCAGCAGCTTGTCCACGAATTCCGTAGTGGTGTAATTTACTTTAACAGTGTAATTTAATTTTAATTTACAGTAACTTTAATACCGCGTCGCGCTGAACCAACATTACTAACGAGCTCTGAAAACTGCACATAAATAAAAGCTTTCACTGAAATTTTCAGCTAAAAATTTTAGTCCATTGAAAATAAAAAAGTACGCCATAATGATTTATAGTTTCTGTAAAATTCACTGCTGTGTTAGAATATAGTTTTAAGTTTTAAACTTAAAGCTGTGTTTGCACGGGGCGATAAATTGTGAAGAACTTTGCCTGCTTCTCAGCTAAGTAAAATCAACCTGTACTACTTTTTCCATTGCAGGTGGAGGGGGGGGGGGGTCGTCGTCTGTTACAGAGAAGATATTATGGAAGGTGTCTGTCATATTATTTTGCTGAAATCATTTAAATTGTGTGTTTTTTTTTCCTGTGAGTGACTTTATTAGCTGTTGCCTACTGAAAATAAAATCAATTTATATTGTTTGTTTAAAATACAACTACTATGTTCAAGTAATGTATTATTAAAATGTGGGAAAACGTTGTCAAATACACATGTGATGTTCAGGCTTTGTGTACGTTTAAGTCGCCGGTGTGTTACTAGCTTTTAGTTTTAACCGCTTTTACTTATATTGCAGGTTGGAGTTGAATTTGAAGCAGAGTTTAGCATTTTTATGCTAAAATTACGTGCAAAACTAAAATTCTCTTAGAGCAGAGTGCCACGTCATGGACATAGATCCTAAGCTCAGATTTATAACAATTGCTCCGCCATTAATTTTAGAAATTGTCTCCTGGAAGGATTATTTGAAATTGAATAGCTGATATCATACGGTGTTGGTGGTGATAACTTCGTGAATGTATGAATATTATCATCGTTTGCTTTTAAGCGTTAGTTTTAAGAGGTAAGAAACGTGATGGGATGCCTTGTTATATGATAATAGTTTTACTTTGTCATTTGTGGAAATTAAGTAACCACATTCCTTTAGTTTGGTAGTTGTAGTCAGGAACCCGAAAGTCTGACAACCAGTCTACTGGTAGTTTTACTGGAAGCTGGACCCAAGATAGTTCGGAAAAAGCTAGGCAGATGATGATTTCTGTAGTTTTAAATTTCAATTCATAATAGAAAAGTTATAGTTTGGTGACAAAGTCACAAATGCATTAAAATATTGTGTTATCTCATCAAATTAAATAAATCAGATTTACATTTAAAAATTAGCAAAATTAATCTGCAATTAAAAAGTTAGAGAGGGCCAACTATCTAAAAATAAATCACACTCCAGATAAAAACTCTAATTTAAAAAGACAATCGGCGAGAAAATCGGATTCGGAATTACAAGCAATTTGTTCCATCTGTAGAAACGAATCCGGATTTTGTACACAACCTACAGATATAGTTTGACCTGGATTATAAACAGTAGTAACCAGAACTAGAAATATGTCTAATATCCGGGTCCTGATAACCTGATCAAAATATGTCACGCCAATGATTATTGACCGACAAAAATAGCTCGATCAATCAATTGCTATGAGATTTGACAACGCCTTCAATTGAACAAACATTCAGAAACAGAGCCAAGGAATAAAATAAGTCAAAATTAGTGACAGTAGGTGCATAGAGTGGATAGAGGCATTTCTTAAGTTAATTGCACCTCACAACTCGTTCCATAGTAACCCCCGCTGCCTTTTATCAAAGTTTTTATTAAATTCAGAACTTTTAATTAAATTATTTTTTAAAGTTTGCTTATATTTCTGGCAAATTCATTATAACATAGTGTAGTTACCGTGTAAGCTGAGGGGTTATTAAAATGCATGGCCCGTCGCCTCCCTCGGTGTTAAGTGCACTAATAAAAATTGTAAAAGGCGAACTTTTTACTGCTCAAGTTTGGTCGCCCTCGCGGCTATTGACTGCAAAAACGTTGGTAAAGTTGGTGCTAGTTATAAGTATTATATAGAGGTTCATTTCGAATGGTCAAAAGAACGAAGTAAATCTTGTATTCATTGGAACTTGGAATTAGGTGGAAATAACGTTTTTGCGATCGCTAAACAGAGTAGTTTTCATTTTCTAAACTTCATAGTCGCTTATTGTAAAAGGCATCAGAAGTGAAGTAAAATAAGCAAAAATTTTCATTTTCAAATTTCATATTCGCTTTTCATAAAACATAACGTAGTCAAATAATGTAGTCGTGACTTTCATTAAATTTTCTAATACATAGTATTAATTTGTAAGCGATTACAAAACCTATTTCCACATACAGGAAATGTGTTTTGTAATCGCTTAAATATAGCAGAGAGAACAAAGCATTCAGTTCAGAATCTATTCAACTGACTAAATTATAATTATGATTCTGTTCCTAAATAATTACAATAATAACAGTGAAGCTTATAAAGACGCAAAATGTCTGTTCAATTTACTTACGACTGGGAATTGAATTAGCGCTCTAGGGCGTAAAGTTCACACAAAAGTCTATAATTATCTATATTTTAGGATAAATAGTGTCAACCCTAACTAACTTGACATTTGCATGAATGGATAACCTTATAAGTTTATGTTCCTACATTCACACACCTTAGGTGACTCTTAATGAAAGGTACCTCTATTAGCATTGACATTCACTGACATTTTATTCTTACTTTCTCTTTCAAGTCACTGAAGCTTTAATTTGCGACATTTAAAATGATTTTACTGCAATTATATTGTGAAGTTCAGTTTGGTTGTGGGTTTGAAATTACATTCTTACTTTAATAGCATTTTTTCAACTGTATTAAGTAATGATTATATGACTAGAACCTCAAGAAGAACGGGACAGTTAAAAAGCTGCTTTTACAAAAAATGTTTGGAAGAAACTTGTAGGTACTAAATACTTAATTTTAATAATTGTCCTTCGTCACATCCACCGGCGCCGCCTATTTCGGGATCACTATTTATCTCCTCCCAACTACCATCGAAATTTATGATCGTCGGTTGGAATTTACCGTTGATCCCCACCGTAGATTAAAATCGTCGGGTATCATTCAATTACAGCTCTTTGTCACTTGGGATACGGGCTATGATGGTCTATGGGCAGTAGAACTCTAGAGTTGGATAAACTACAAGTCAAATTCATCGACTAAAACATAAATATGGCAAGAGAACAACAATGAAAAAAAAAAAAAAAATGTCATGTAGCAACATGTTGACAGTGACGTGTCATGGCGCGGGCGCGGTGGGTCTCTTTGCGTAATAAAATCAATATTTCGTGTTTTAGAGGCGTTATCGACTAGAAGTGTTATAAAATCTATTTATGAATAGTTATTCCGTAATTATCGATACTAATATTACCAAAATAAAACAGTTGAGTCTGCAAAAAACGTGTGTGAAAACATGAGCCGTGAAACTACTGAGTGAGAGTGATTATAGTGTATAGTGATAGTTATCTACAGGGGGTCTACAGCTTGGTAAGTGATGTTTATTAATTAAAATATACGTATTTCATCATTTATAAGTAATTTGAATCAGTTTTATGACATAATAACAACATTTAGTTGTCAAAACACGATCCTTGAAATCAAGGTCACGATGTACTGTCTGTTATTATCATAAACTGCAATTGTTGTAAGATTAGTCTCTCATAATTATCTATACATAATGCTTCGTGCAAAATTTTGTTACAATCAATTCAGTAGTTTTTTTTTAGTTCGTCAAAACAAAAGAACAAAGAAATTCCCACGCACATAACGATAACATTCATTATTTGTAATTTCCATTGTATTATTCCACCTATTGTATATAGATAAGTATGTGCTCTGGCTATTCAAGAACCCAAAACACTTTACTGAAATGAAATGAAATGAAATGAAATTGTTTATTCTGTAAATAGGATATTGGAATCACTTTTACACGTCATATTAAAAAATATTAAAAATAAGCTAGATGAGGTCGGCGTTTCCTATCTGACTACTCTGAGAAGAAAGGCCGGAACAAACTCAGAGGTCACAGTCTCTTTTAAAGTCCAGACCTAATCTTGGTCAAGCCATAATTATGAGGACCATGTAAATTCGAGTCTGAAATGGTCTTTTGAGGAAAGAACCACACAGATTTGAGTGGACCTGTCCAGTCAGTGCAAGCATTTGTCAGTAATGGCGGAGCTCAACTCAGAACTTAAGGAGCTCAGCGACTCGACGAACAATACCAAAGAAAGGACATTTGGGTAGGCCGCATAAAATTCTCAAATTGCCAGACCAATGATAAAATTAACTGAGAACGAAAAAAAAAAAAAAAAAAATTCACATAGTCCTCACATTCACAATAATAAAATACTTTACAAAGTAATCATGTCATTTTGTATAGAATATTCAATAATGTCAATTTGTAAATAAAACTGGTTGATATACTTTGATGATTTTCCATATTATTCAAAATGTTACAATGCTTAGCAGAGCGAGCAGCTCAATCCCATGCTTTTTTGTCTTCTAAATAATCTGAAATTTTATAGTACCCTTTTCTACAAAGTTTGGTTTTAATGCAGCTTTTAAATCGTTTAATGGGTAAGTTTCGAATGTCAATGGGAAGTTTGTTATAAAAGCGTATACATTGACCCATGAACGAGTTGCCTACTCTGTGGAGACGAGTGCGATGTACAGCAAGATTGTGTTTATTCCTGGTATTTAAACTATGAATATCGGACATTTTCTTAAAATTAGATATATTTTTGTGTACATACAATAGATTTTCAAATATATATTGTGAGGCTACAGTCAGAATATCTATTTCTCTGAATTTTTCTCGAAGGGAATCCCTTGGACCTAGGTTGTAAATGGCTCGAATAGCCCTTTTCTGTAAAACAAAGATAGCATTAATGTCCGCACAGGCTCCCCAGAGAAGAATCCCATAAGACAGAAGACTATGAAAATAACTAAAATAAACAATTCTGGCTGTATCTATGTCAGTTATCTGTCTAATTTTTTTAACGGCGTAGGCGGCCGAACTAAGCCTTCCTGACAATTTTTCTATGTGTGGGCCCCATTGTAATTTACCGTCAATGGTTATTCCAAGAAAAACTGTCGACTCAACGGGGTCCAACTCTATTCCATTAACTTTAACATTGGTAGATAGCTGCCTGACATTTGGCGTTGAAAATTTAATGAGTTTAGTCTTTTTCTCATTCAGGAGAAGATTATTTACATTAAACCAATGCACCACTTTAGAGAGTGCATCGTTAACTTGTTCAAAGTTGACTAACTGACGTTTTATTTTAAAAATGAGGGAAGTATCATCTGCGAATAACACGATCTTGTGATTATCCCTTATGTGGTAAGGTAAATCATTAATATAAATGAGAAATAAGTATAAGTACTTTATGGAGCTGCGTTCAGTATATCTCAAGTTATTGTGGATTTCCTGGTGCAGCTGACAAGCGACGCGGGGCCCGGGGCGTGAAGTGGGGGCGCGCGGGCCCAACTGTAACTAATCAGCGACGCGCCCGGTGCGCGAGCGGTAAATACAATTTGTTTACCGATTTCCATTAATGTTACGTATGGCTACGAAAAAAATTTTACAAAAAAAAAACCGACTTCCAAAAAAAAACACTCAAAACTGAAAAATAACTTTGATTTCGGAAGTCAGTGTCTTTGCTTTTCAATTTTCGTTTTTGCCACCGACTTCCGAAATTAAAGTTATTTTTCAAAATTTTTTTTTTTTTTTTTGTAAAAAGTTTTTAATTTTCACTTTTTATTTGTGGTACCTACCCCACACAAATTCTAATACCACTAGCTAATGTAAATAACAGTGAAGGAGTAAATGAAAACATCGTCTAGATAAACTAAGTGGAAAAAATACGTAATATTGAAGCTAACTCAAAAACTACACGAGCAAAGTTAATAAAATTTATATGGAACCGCCTCGGAAGCATGCCCTACCATACAAAAAAAGAATCATCAAAATAGATTCATAATTGGCGGAGAAATCGAGTAACAAATATAAGAACCTCCTCCTATTTGAAGAAGTCGGTTAAAAATGCCTGTAACAATGGTTTAATAAAATTATTTATTCTTTCATTCTTAATCTGGTTTTTCATCATGCAAGTAAACAGTGTGTCCAGTAACACTAAACTTTGTTTTATCTTAAAAGGTGCCTGAGAAGTGAAGACTGTGTGCCTGGGAACGAGCCAAGACCACCTGCGACCTAGAGGAACCGGCATCTCACTAGATAACTCGTTTAAAGTAATTTGTCACCCCCTGGCTCTTACTTACACAATTTATAGGCAATTCCTGCTTGTTCGGGGCATTATGAAGTATATTCACAGTTAATCTAGTGGCTATCTATTAAATGTATTGTAAAACTAGCTGCACCCCGCGGTTTTACCCGTCCAAGTCTCGATCCCGTGGGATTTTCGGGATAAAAGTCACGTTCCTCCAAGAAATCCTACATTATAGTCCAGGTCATGGTCTACCCATAGGCCAATTTTTATCCAAATCTGTTCAGTCGTTTTAGCGTGAAAGCGAAACAAACAAACTCACTTTCGCATTTATAATATTCCGTGTTACCTATTGTTGTGGATTACCGATAGTGCGACGATACTGATGTCTTGCGGTCAGCTGCAATTGCTACACAACAATAGCGCTGTCTTGCTTCCGATATAAAGACGACCGGTATGTCAGCGACGTATTGTGGGCACGTCTGCTTGTCGCAGGCTGGTCAGGACGGGTTGATACACAAGTTGTCGAGCTATAGCAGCTTGAGCAATGTGATTGTGTGGCAGGTGCTCAATAGTGAATTTAACAAGACAATAGCTACATTTGTGTGTGTGTGTGTGAGCGGCAGTAGTATGTGTAGGCACCCTGCATGGGTACAGGTATACAGGATGTAAGGGTAAACGCTCTTGTCATTGAAACCATGGACTTAAACATAAAAATAAATGACCGAGTAACAACAAAAAAAAACGTTATTTACTCGTACTACGTGCTCGCATGTGACAGCTGACTGACTGAGACAGGGGTCACGCTCACGGCCGGTCAGGTCACGTAACACGCTCGCCACCCGTGTTGAGACGCAAGTTCGTTGCCCTAGCGCATAGGTGAAAGGGTAAATACTCTAGTAGTAAAAAGTAATTAAAAAACGTAATTTCCCATTGATTTTACGTTGCATAAATGACACCAAACCACTGGTTTCAAGGATAACGGTGTTTACCCTAACACCCTGTATAACTAATTAATTACACAAAGTAAATTAATGTAAGATTATGACACGGACATAGTTAACAGTAGGTATAGAAAAAAATTAAAAGACTCATCTCAACATTGTGCTGCGACAATTGAAAATAAAAGACCTACAGTACAAGACCTCAGCCGTAACGCAAACTCTTTCACTTTGATAACAATTAAAGTTCTATTGTGTCTCATTAGTAACAGTTGAACGGTAGGATAAATCCGTCTTTGAACTTTCTCATCAAGAATCTTTAGATTTTAAAAACATTGAGACTACGCGCCAGACCAGTGGGTTTTCATCACAACTCCGAAGTAACAGATGTATTGTTACTTATCTCTATGTCTATACCATTTGGTTCCTGTACACATTTTACGAGAATAAGAGCATTAGGGCGTGACAAATTGTTATTGTTATCAATATCAGTCGGCAACTGTGACACATTGATACCCCGCAGTTTACAATCACCAAGCAGTATTTATTGCTGTCAATATTAAATAATATTTAGACATTAGTAATGGTTTGTCAATAAGTACATAGTACAGTCAGCCTCAATAAGTTGTATCCATCGAAAATCATTCATTGTTTGTCTCCAACCTTTGTCTCATAATATTGCTCAATTATGCTACACTACAGTAATATGGAACACAAATTCTAGCCAATCAAATGAATTCTTGTCATTGTACCTATATATATTTGTGTGGCTGACTGAACATAGTAGTAGGTACACTCTATCCTTTGCATGTTTAAAAATATACCTTTATAATAATATACATTAGTTTACCTATTCATCTATTTCACATGAATCAAAATATATTAGTATTCCAAAGTATTGTAAATTATTGTAGAGGTAGGATGGAGCTGCAACGTATTTAATATTGATAAGAGGACACATCTGGCAAACCTGAAATCCGAAACCATCTTTCAATAAAAATAGACACCTACCGGAATAGAATAGCAAATAATAGAATAGATCAGCTCTAGGAATAGCAAACACATTGCTATAATAGAATAGACCAGCTGTAGGCGCCTCACTCGACTGCCTCCATGATGTTACTTCGTAACTTACTTCACAGTAATAGGACTTTCGGAAAACACTAGATTTTTACGAGGCTCTTCCTGTTACTTTGATACTTATTTGGAACTGATATTTACTGTGAATATAGAACAGTGTGTATTTATTGAGAATTAATCAGTTCGTCTGTAAGAATCTAAACAACGTAACACATTTTCAATCGCAATTCGTAATATTTTGAAGGAAATGGCTGGAATGTTGTCGAGCTGTCATTATGAAAGACATTGTAATGCACCAACCTACAGGTGAAATACTTTTTAACCGACGAAATAAATGGAGGACGTTCTCAAGTCGACGCGTATTTATAGATAACTAGCCCGCCCGCGGCTTCGCCCGCGTGGTATATCGATAAAAAGTGGCTATGTCCTTTCTCAGGCTCTAGACTAGGTATCTGTGTACTTACCTTTCATTTAAATCAGAAAGAGTAACTTTCGCATTTATAATATTAGTAAGGAAGTAAGGATAATATAATTATGTTTATATATTTTTTATGTGTGACCACGCGTAACTTTTTACTAAGTAGTCCAATTTGAACGATTCTTATTTTATTCAGGTATACCTCGAAGTTGGTCCGATGTAAAATTGATAACTAAAATCCACCTAAGGGTAGAAAAATTGGGGTTGATCGATTTTTCACCTACTGAATTTTCAACTGTGAACCGATTCTGTTGTTTCGCACACATTTAGAGTTCTGATGACACAACCACTCATCATCAACTCCAGGTCTTTAACCTGACGAAAGGGATACCGGGACCCTGGCAACAGGCAACTGAAGGAACACGGGTGGGTTTTAGTCAGTAAGAGTCTAACATGGATACGGACGTGAGTTGCGAGAGCAGTTGATAACAGCATACATCGTGTTTGAATTTTAAAAATGAATTAGGGCATAGTAGATTTTAGCCACAACAATAAATGGTAACTCAAAAGCAAAAAATAAAAAACCCTGTTTTACAAAAATATATTACCGACGAAAAAAATATCTGAAAAGCGAAAAATACAAAATAAACCTTTTAGTGTAACTAAAAGCTCCTAAACTAATTTAAGTAGGTAACAAATTTTGAGGCGGCACCAAAAACAAATTCAACGAAGATCCATCAAGCTACCATTTTACGCTATATGTAATTAATTTGTTTGTTTGGCGCCGACTCTTTTTTTTCGCATTTCATAATCTTTTTCCGTCGGTTGAATTTTTGTAAAAATATTTTGGCTTTGAAATTCATTCAAACATAATCAGCCTATAATTTTGTCACTGCTGGGACTCAGGCCTACCTAATAACAATCCACCACGCGGTTTTTAGTCACGCCCACCCCGATTTGGTTTTAGATAAAGGTTGAAACTGAATATTGATTCGCAAGAAGAATTCGTTATTGTAAAATTAATAGATATGTATATTGGTATTGTTATAACACTACGTGAATTTCGATACGAGTTTTTTAATAAAACATTTATTTTAATTCTGAATATTACCATTTTGTAGGTATTCTAGATAACAATATTTTCAGTAAATATTCATTTGGTATTTAAAATACATTCTCAAAAATTCTAAAATTTCGTTTGAAACCACCCATGCGCATCACTACGTCTATGCCAAATAAAACTAACAGAACGGTTTAAAAACCGCTGAACCATAGACACCTACCTACATCTATAACGTGTTCTCGACAGCCACGATGTACCAATTTAATCACTTTATAAGCTCAGGTTATAGGGGTCAGATGTTTTTGATATATATGATGGGGTGCTAAGCTATGCGGTGTTGGGAGTAAAATTAAAAAGATTTTGGGACCATTTGGTATTAATGACAGTTGTGATTTCTGATTTCTCTATGACAAATCATACGCTTTTGCTGTTTGTTTCGTAACTCAAATTCCTACTATCGCGCTCCAAAGTTCCTTCAACTATATTTTTCAATTTATTTTACTACTGAACATTATTACTTTGATACAGCTGATAGACACATCTCGCATTTCTAAAAACTTAAAAAACATCACAAAACGGAGTGCATTATGAGATCGTAAAGAGAAGCGATGACAGGCTCGCATCGAGCTCGTAAACCGACGAATGGGGCTCGGCAGACAGACAGCATGCACTTCTGTCGGCCCGGGACTGAACTAATAATGTACTACCAACATAATATATGAGACGTGACGACAGAACGTACAAAAGGCTCGATCATATAATAAGTGGCTAGTGAAGCGCACAATAGTTAATAAGGGAAATATCAGCATCGTGTATTGGGGCGAGCGCCGAGCGGGTCGAATCAGCGCCCCGAAAGCCGAGCATCCACAGCCACGTAGGATGTGCATCGAGAGGTTTGCCAAGTTAACGATGCGGTTTATTTTTTTGATATCCGTGTATAGCGTGGTCACAGTGAACGGTCCTGCCAACATTTTCATATAAAACAAGTGCACGGGAGTAGCTCAGCTGTGGGCCGCTGTGGAGCGGCAGCTTTTCGTTTTGGTCACACAATTCTGGGTACCGTTCATGATGACGTTGAGTACGTATGTAATTCGATATCCGTGGTAATAAAAGATGGAAAGAAAAGATATTAAAATAACGTTTAAAGCACGTGATGGCTACTAACAGTCTCGGGCATTTGCAGTTTAAAGAGCACGGAATAATTAAGATTTATTTATTGTTTAAGATAGGTATTTTATATCGTTGTATGTAGTATACCTTCTTTGCCTATCCTGGCCTATGTGATAGCATACGTCTATACCATTTGAGGCGAGCATCTGATGGATATATTGTATGGTTGTAAATAAAACTTTATGTTTCTGCGACTTTACTGCCTGAGTAGTTACTGCCCGACGGTAAAGTTACAATCCGTCTGTTGATATGCTAAAATAACGTCATTAAGGATAATTTCCACCAATCGGCTCGCATCACATCGAATCGGAATGCATACGAACGGATGCGGCGACAGCCGATCACGTCCGGCAGGATGTCGGAGCATACGATCAGTTCCGTACCGTCGCTTGCGAACGTATCCGTTTTTGCGCCTAGTCAAATAGTTTCATTCCTACCATGTTCACGTGTTCTATTTTATTTAATTGAAGTTGACGTAACGGAGCTGATCGCGGGTCACAGCATACTTACGGCTACGATCGCGTGTCGCGGAAGACGCCCGCGGTCAAGCTGCTGTGCGCGGCTTGGTAATATAGACTTTAAATACTGTGTACACGATTTAATGTCGTTTAAAGATGGTAAAATCCGATGCGATGCGAGCCGTTTGGTGGAAATCATCCTTAACGCGAGTCGCCAGCAGGTACCCACATGATCAATAAACGGCACTGTAAGTTGAATGACCAAAGATTTTATTTTTATTTTCATGTATATTGTATACAGGAACGTTTATTACTTCATACAAATATAAGTGTAATACAGGCAAAAGTACATTAAAATCTATTTCAATTGGCAACCATCAAGGATTGAATGAAATCACACAACAGTATTTTATTATTACATTTAGGTCTCCGGAAAAATAAAACGAATTGAAGAAAAATAACAAAAGTATGCGAAAAGCTGATCTGTAATAGAATCAGAGTGAAAGTCTCGCACATGTGGGAGCTGTGGCTTGATAGCAGCAGCTTTGTGAACGATACGTTTTGTTGACGCAAAGTTTTGGAAAATAGGTAATTGATTACATGTGGCTGTTGAAATAACTTCACTACAAAAGTGCATTAAATATGTATGACTTACTTAATTACAAAATTAAAAAAAACATTGTCTCATCATAATTGGTTTGGTATAAATCAACTCAGTCTAATCCAAGTCGGGTTCATAAAACATGTGCTGTCCACAAGGATATCAGCTAGTTTACGACTTTCAAACTACCCTGAGTTACAATGAAACATCATTGTTGCGTAGATCGCTGAGATGACCGTCCTTTAAAACACAAAGTTACATAGTATACATCTATTTAAAGTATAAACCTTTTCCAACTATGTAGTATATAATTCAGTCCGTGAGGTATGACTGGAGACTATAGAAGTTTATAACGCATTCTACAATGTACTGCCCCCTCCCCAAGGTGTAACACATTCATACCTAATAAGTTATTGAGATAATATACTTTTTCTATGGGACCAACAATGAAATCGTGAAAAAAAAACAGCAGCTGTTCCATACATTTTGTGTTCATTTAAATCGACAAAATTTATGAAACAGCTGATTTTTTTTAGCGATTTCAAAGTTGGTCCCATAGAAAAAGTATATTATAGATGACACCAAACCACCAGTTTCAAGGATAACGGTGTCTACCCTAACACCCAGTATAAGTCTTGAATATCAGTTACATCACACGTCACAATGACAATAAGAAAGAGTTGTGTGACAATAATACAATACAGATATTGTAGTGCTTGAAGAGCGTTTGAAAGGATATTGAACCCAAACCAAGATATAAAAAAGCCTCTTATACTTATTAACTACTTGACACAGTCATGTATGAAGTAAGAGTCAGAAAAGGCGCATTTTCCCAATGTTATAGTGTTCTAGAGTTAGCCCTGCGATATCTCACATAGTTTTTCATAATTAAATTATAGGCTTGAGAATTTTAACCCATTCTGACCTCCTAACTATGTATCTATATACTTCTGGCAAAATATATATTGCCGTCTTTCGGTTAAATTATGTTCTTTATCTGAAATCCTATCTCAGAAACAAATCTGTTTGTTTGCGAATATATTCTAGACAGAAACAGAAAATATATTCCTAACTGATGTCCTATTTTGATCGTATCAAAACGAATCAATCTCAGAGCGAGCGATTCTATAGTTTTCCCATTCTTAAATCAAACAAAATTTTGCGATTTAAATGTATGGAGCAGCAGAATGCGTGGTGTTATGTTACAACATTTTAGTTTTATAGTGAGATCAGTCAGCTTGGTTGAGTATTGAGCATCTTAAACTAGGCTTGAGTCGACTGTAGTGGCGTTCATTAGACTGAGTCTATGCAATTTTATTGGATGTAAGTGAAATACGACTGAATATCTTTGTTAAAACCTGAATTGTGAATTCCCAAATAATTATTCTAACTTTTTAAGACTACAGAGTAAAAACAATGATGTGCTATTACTTTAAAAATGCGTCATAACCAAAAGCTACTGTCGTGTGAATAGGTATACGGTTTCGCGATCGTTTATGATGACGATATATCAAATCCCAATATGAAATTGGGATTTGATATATCGCGATTATGTCATATTCATATAATAGCGCGTGACAATCGCTTTCTGTTAGGACGCGGCCTTAGAGAAATTTTAAACGGGCGATATATGAAACAAAACTTCAAAATAAATTTTCATAATAGCGATACCAAATTAAATTGTGAATGGTGTTAACCAACTGGAAAAGAATGATTAACATCGGTTGACCGCCTCCGAAATGTTTTCATAAAAATGAAATAGGAAAACTTTATTTAATTTATAACGAGGATAATAATCTAATTAGCGAAGTTTTTAACGATTTCGGAGAAAGTATTTAGCTTGTTTTATGGACCATTATTTTGAGGAAGCTAAGTAACTGACGTGAAATATCCGGGAAAAACAATTTAAAAGAAGGAAATTGACATACTTATGTGTATTTTTTTTTAACCAAAATATAGTTTAATTGATTAGTACCACGTAAAATAAAAATCACAAAATTGAAGTTGTTTCATTTTCCAGGGCAAAGTAAATTAGTCTGGAAGCTCTCGGCTTATACAGCCTGGACCAACGAGATCGACTAAACTGTATTTTGAACAAAGACTTTTTGAGATACTTTGAAAATTATAAAAAAAGAAAGAATTGAATTGAGTTTTTAAACTGTGTAAGATAAAAGATACAAACGTAAGGCTTACCTGGATGATTATTTACGAGTAGGTATTATTTCTGTTAAGATATGAATGATATTTGTCTGGCATTAGAGAATAGTGTCGGTGTTATTATGCACAAAATATAAAAACCGAATCACGAAAAGCTTGCTTACTTTTATTGTTTTACTTTATGCAAAAAACACACAAGAAAATTCTTGTTCGTGCTGTACGCACAGTAAACCCGTCATAAACAATGCACATGTCCACATGAGTCGCGATCGCTATTTTTGTCACGTCAGCGACGCGGGCATAATCCCCGCGTCACGGCAGCCGGCACGCTCCATCACGCCACGGGCACGCTCGCGGCACGACAACCATTCATCTTGTTTTGCATTCGGTGCGTATTTCCGAATAATATCAATGTTATTATTGAAAAAGAGGAATGTGACGTGAACTGATTGTGATGTGTTGTGGCCTGTGACTGGGGAACGTATTGAAAACGTGTCTGTTTTTTACGCGTGATTTCATGTTTTGTCTTATCTTTGTAAACTCTTGTATCGTGTATCTATTTTTGTAAACACATACATGCAACAACTATCCAATAAGCCATATCTTCAAATATTTTCAGGGCGAGAATAAAACCTGCGACAAGCACCCTAATTGTGTAACACACGATTAATCACAATCTGAATCATTTTGAAGGATTTAGCTAATCTATTGCTTCATATGTTCGAAAAAATTGTCTGCTCAACAACGTAAATAATGCAATGAATGTTGTTGAACTGTCAAATTAAACAGATTGCGATTGATCGTGTGTTACGCAATTAGGGTGCTGGTAAAGAAGCGATTGATCAACCACTGGCGTCATCTGCCACTCTTCCTATACAAGCACTTTGCTAACAATACATGAATCAGAATTGTCTATCCATACCAGGTCTATAGCCTACTACAATTCCCATAGTTTCCAATGTCATTACGAGCCAATCGGCCATCTATCAGGACACAATGCGGTGCACCGTCGTGTTACGTCACTAACTCGCCGGCGATGGAACACTAATCACATATTGTCTCCAGGCACGACTCTCCAACACCGCGACACTGTGTCAGACACTTGCTATTACGATTTGAGACACGGGAATGTGGGGGTGCAGTGGTAGCGGGTAAGGAAGGATCTTATCTCTTGTTATAAGTTGGCAAACAGACGCAGAGTGTAGGGTATTAAAACCAAGAGGTCCTGGTGATGCTTTGCTTATAGATTTCATTTTCTTGCACAAGCCTTCCTCCGTTAATTTCCAATAGAAACACAGAAATGCATGCATGCACTTTCACAACGACCTGTATATTGTACGTTAGTACTCTTCATGAAACAAATCGATACTTCAATATTTGGTTCTTCACAGTTCCTGTAATTATGGATATTAAAAAAATTAAAGTAATAAAAACTAAAACCCAACTACGACTAAAAAGGTATAAACAAGACACCACAGACAGACAAATTAAAAATCCGGAGTCACACGTAATCTGTTTGATTTATGCCCTAACACGTGTGACTCCGGATTTTTAATTTGTCTGTCTGTGGTGTCTTGTTTATACCTTTTTTTTATTACTTTTTTATTATTTTTTATTTTGGTGTTACAATATATATATTTTTGAAATGTGCTCATTAAGCCCTTTCATTTGATACCCAACATGTTACGATTAAACATTTTTTTTTTTTTTTGTTCCTTACTTTATGTCCTCTAGAGGGCGCCATTTTTAATGTGACGTCACATAGTCTATAACCAGCGGACGATCAAGACGCATCCAACGATACCTCATTTGTCAAATTGTGATGAGTGGTTTAGAAGATAGGAGGGAACAGATGAACATACATACATACAGGTCAAAATCATAACCCTCCGTTTTTCTTCGCCGTAGTCGGGTAAAAAGCCTAAATAATTGTAACAAAAACATAACTCTGAGCTGTCAGTGTGACCATATTATTAAGAAGTAAGTATACAATACCGGTAATTATGCCGGGTGAGTGCGCCGCGCCGTGCTGGAGGCAGCGCTTGCCGGTAGGACGGCGACTGCGCCGGACAGCGCCTGCCAGCCGCCTGATCAGAACCGTTGGGACTATTGTTAGGTTGCATTATTTTCCTGTTTTATTTGCTAATGGCACTAAGCCTTTTCTGAATACGATGGTTTGTCGGAAATAAATATTATTGAACTTTGGATGAAAACGAAATAAATATTTATTTTATCCTAGTTAAGTAGCATATTGCCATTACCATTCATGTATTAATTATCATCCTCTACTTCAACCTAAGAGAAGAAGAACTTTGTATCGGACCATATTCAGCAAAGCTTAAGTCGCTTATAAAACCGACAATAGACTTAAAAACAACAAAAGAAAGGTAGTATTTCAATAAAATACAGAAAGCAACATAACAGAAAATAATAAATTCTCTTCAAACCTCAGTACTTTATGCGACATAACAAGTTGAGCGCCCCTGCACAATGAAGTGGTATTTGAAAAGAAAATCCTCCTAACTGCACGCCCTTAGAAAATACTTTATGCTCGGAAAATGTAGGTGCCATTAAAATGTCTATAAAGACGGGCTTAGGATGGGCGACACAGCTAGATGTAGCATCGTCCACGATTACTTGTGATCGCGAACTTCGGTGTGTGATAAATGCGTCCTATTTCGGAGGTGCCTTTGAAGTTAGTTTAGTTATCATATACATAACATTATGCCTGTAATCCCCGAAGAGCAAGGCAGAGGTGTACCTATAGCAACGCCCACATTTCGCCAGTTGTAGATCACATGCAACAGTGAACCAATTTCCATCACTCCGGATTGCTACTGAGAAATTCCGGATGGAACCCAAAAACATTTTGCCCGACCTGGGAATCGAACTCTGGGCTTCATGCTCAGCAGTAGCGCTTGTAACCACTAGACCAACGAGGGATATCATTTAACATCTCATAAATGCTGCCAAAGACATGCTATCTGCTATATCTTTTTGTGAAGTGTTTGGAATTGAGATGATGATGACACCTCTTTTTGAGGTTTTTCATTCTAGCAGCATGACTGGCTTGAGTTGATGCATCGATGTTACTTCTATGTTTTGTTATAGGTACTCACTGTAAAACTACTGTATATTTCTGACAATAAAAATAATATTTTATGAGCTTTCAATATCTTATGAAAGCATTTTCTCATCGCCATTAGGCCGTGATATATTTATTCCATTTCTTTATTCAAAATCAGTGTCGTTAGATCGTGGGTGTCTATTTTTCTCTGAAAGCTTTATTCATGGTATTGTCGTAGCAAATATTCAAGGTTTATAATAGGAAATCAAACCGTTCTGTGTGCAGCTCGCACCTGTCGCCTCGACAAAATGCCGTAAAAAAAAACCCCGATATGAATAGCTCAACCGCTACAGCGCTTACTGCCGAGCGGAGTGCTCGCGTCATAAGCGGACGCGGGAATAAGGAAGTTATTTCCAACATAGTTATAAGCAGTTACTCAAGTTACTTGGTTACATTCCGCAACTCTGCTTGCTTGCTTACCTACGTGTTATTATATATTGTCTTTCGAGAGATGAGAGATGTGTGTGTGTTTGAGTATATTTTATAAATAAATGGAATATTCGTTTTGATTAATATTATTAGATAATAATGAACATCAAAATGTTTTATCAGTCCCTAATTAAGTACATAATTATGTGGTTCACTCTTGCAACTAATTGCAAATTTTGATAATATTGTCACAATTACCGCAAAATAACAAGTTAATAAGGCTGGCAATCATTATGCTCTGATAATATTTTTTTCTCAAACATGCTTGGAAATTCGAGTATTATTTTGACAACCTTCTTCGAGATAAATCGAAATTGCTGTACCTACTGGTCAAAAATAAGTTACGATGCGGCCGGCAATGTTACTATGAAAATCCATATTATCTGTCTTGTTTAGCGACCAAATAAATTACTATGAAAACTCATAATTGTCGTGTTATTTAAAAATGGAACGAACTTTTCACATGGCAACCAAGGAGGTATTATCAAAGATTTTATTTAAATTTAAAGTTGGCTTGCAAATATAGCTGTATAAAGTAAAGAAGAAACAAAAAGAATATATTGTTGCGTGAAAAATGATCGTTGTCCGTCATTGATTCTGGAATTTAATATATAATTTAATTTAATCAGTTTGAATTTCCGCGTATTATTTGAGAAAAGTAGGTACTATAAAAGCCTTGGCCGCAATCAGGCATTGATGGACTCACATATGTGTGCCTGAGCTTCGCCTCCGCCCACATTTTCACGATCGTCCATCAATGCGCCTGTTGCAGGCCGCAACTGTAATGTACTATTAGGATAGCATTTTTGCGTTTAAATTGATAGTTTCTCCTAGTTTTTGTTTAAAATAAAATGGGTGCAGGTGCCGCACAGTATAGAAAAGGCGCCTATTTGGAATGCACTTAATTGTCTTTAAAAATGTCTGGTATCGACCAATCAACGGGCGACCAAAATAATTGCATTCTGCACTCCGCAGGTGCCTATAAATTTTGTGAACCATTCGTTTTAATGGCGCTCGTTCATTGCCACGAGTTTTTCGGAAAAGTGATAACTCACATTGATAAAGTACTGAATTGGTAAGCAAATGCCATTTAATTCCCTGTTAATAATTCGCTATTGTTATTAAAAAGTGTGAAAGATATTATTGCTTACGGGTGAGTTCTTTGTTTCGTAACAATAGATTTTGGATCGACATTGCGCTAAAAGCTTTGTTAGCACTCAATTCAAATTCAATTTGTTTATTCAGTAACAATTTAAATTGCGTTCGATAATAATCCAGCATGAAACATAATAGTAGTCGATGTGCAATTAAAGTACCTAGTACAAATATATACATTGACTTTTTGCAAACGAATAAAATGATTCTAATTGATTTGATTTGATCTGAGCATGAAACAATTTAATGTTTTCATTGAGTCTACAGATAATTCTTATTCTTTAGGTAATATACACAACGATAACAATTTTATTTCAAGCCACCTAAACAAAATTAAAGTTTGAATGAAAATTGGGCAATCTCCCAACAAGATTCAACTGTATATTACTAAACATTGCCTACTTCTTTATTCTCAGGCAATTTCGCACACACGTTTGAATATTAAATCACAACAGCTGAAAAGAGGTGAATGGGCCCGAAATCCATAAATATGGTGCAATTGTTAACGGTAATGCGCGCCTCTTCCCCTCAATACGAAATAGCCGACTGTATTCTTACGAATAGGCAGTTTTGTTCAGTTTCTGGACCCCTTTGTATCAATACCTTTGAGAGTATTCCTCACCTGCGCTGTGAAACAAGCTGTTTTCTCTTTTGCGTATGGAAATGGCAGGAAAATGTGAGGAGTGAATTAGATGTAAGCAGCGAGCAATGTCAACATACACGGGCCAAACTGATGAAATTGCAATAGTTTTGTTACAAATGCCATTTTTGTCACAATTCAATAGTGCTAAGGATCTTTTAGTTATCTATTCCAGTTCAGTTAGACTATTTTTAATTCGATTAGCCTACAATAATGAATTTGTGTTAACTGGAAAACAATATTTTTGCAGATATTTTGCTTAATAATCAAAAATAATTGGTTCACGCTTATTAAATCAATGTTCACGCTAATATTAACACTTGGTCAGGCTTGAAGACAATAGGGTGGTCTTCAGAATGTTCATCAGAATGTTCTTCACGCCCATTTTGTACAAGAACGCATTACTTTCAGCTCTATAACAAAACAATCAGATACAAAAGAATTGATTCAATAAAAACAGGGTAATACTGAAGTGAAAGGAAAACAGTAAAAACGGTGGTTATTTATCGTGAAAAATCATGCACTAATTTGTAAATATCAGAGTACAATCGAGTTCAAAATATTCTGTACCACAATGTTTATGTTCAAGGCTTTGTTGGCGAACAATTAAACGATTCTTTTCGCTCACAAAGAACGCGAAATTCAAAAGATTTTACTTGGAAGGCGCTCGTGGGCTCTTGATGTGTAGGAGCAGCATATTGTGAGTTATGTTTAGAAGATCTAGTTGAGCTAGCAATGTTTTGTTTGTGAAGAAAAGGTTCGAGTGCTGCTGGGGATGATGGATAACTGATCTTCACGCAAGGGAACAATTTTATTCACACAGTCTCCTCATCCTTAAAATTATTTTGAAGTAGATAGGGATCGCACTGAGACATGCATATTTAAAAATACTCAAGTAAAATAAAATTGATGTAAACGCGATGTAGGTCCATTATCTATTCTAGCATAGACTGCACTCATCAAAGCATCAGCTAGGCATATTGAGAATTACACTACAATTCTACTATTTATTCAAAAGAGAAAAAAATAAGCTTTGTGATCCCTGACAAACTATTACTACTAAGCCAATAACTAGGTTTAGCTAAGTAATAATATATTAATAACTTGGATAGGTATTAGAATACCTGAGTAACACACTGATCCACGAAGTTTTATGAAGTAAACATTGTAGGTTTATAATCTAGACATGTAACACTGTATTAAAATGTATTCTGATTTAATATCGAGATGTTTGTAGCGAGTTAGATCATGAAAGAAATAACAAAAGAAAAAGAAAAGAAATAAACATTGTGTATCATCCTCAAATGAGACGTTGTTTACTCTCCAATAACAACATCATTATAATAATAATGATAATAATTGGGCAGCTGGATCAAGGGCTTGATCCAGAAAGCGGGACTTCTGGAAACGGCGCGTTAGTATCGTAAGAAGGTGCCTCTCTCAGGAGCCCTGGCTACCGGTAGCGTGGACCCTGGTCCTGATACCGATGGGCTAAAATTTTTAATTTTTTTAAATATATTTTTTTTAAGTTTAAAAAAACAATTAAGTATGTAATTTATATGATATAAAGGAAATAATAATTATTATTTTATGTTTTGTCAGGCTTTTTGCAATACATAGCGTTGCGGCGCGTCGCCCCAATGTGCTTTTAGCTTTAAGCAAGCAATCTGTGAAGGGATATTGATGGTTATTATGGGAAATTTCGCTCTCACTGCAGACAAAGGCGCGGACGAAGTGCTAATCACACATTTTATCTATTTATTTTTGTGACCCAACGAGACACAGAATCTGTATCCCATAGGTATATAAATGACAACCGTAAATTCCTTTATGTAGAAGTTAATGGTGTATAAATCACATGAGTGAGTGATGGCGTACTGAGCGAGGCGTGAAGGTGATCGTTTGGACTGCGACGTCGCTGATTAATGCTTTCATGGTCTGGGGAGCAGACGGCGCACGAGTCGAATGAAATAAATGTGGAAGTGAGTAAATTGTTTGCAACGGAATGGTGGCAGGCCTCGCCCTTATGATGCCGCTCTAACTGTAACTGTAGGTACTTATAACATAACAACATGCTTCTATTCCCCAAAATAAAAAAGTCGTTCATTCATTAGATCATAATTAATTTGATCTTTCGTTTTGTGCATTAAAACATAAAGAAACAGAGTATTTTAACGGCAAAATTTCGTATACGACCTCTTAAGATGAAAAATATTCTTCGTTTAGTATTTTCATTTATATGACCTAAAAAAAAACCGGCCAAGTCCGACTCACACACGAAGGGTTCCGAATTCCGAAAATATAATACGTACCACCGTATAATTGTAAAAACACGAGTTCATACATATATGAACCCGTGTTTTTTTGGCGTATTTTGCTAAATAATGTGCAGTGCTACGGAACCCTTCGAGTGCGAGTCCAACTTGGCTGGTTTAAAAAAAGTTTTTTTGATTACTTCATAGCTGGACTAAAGCCGGTCAAAAGACGTACCTTTCATCTAAGAGAGATCTAGCTAATAAATTAATAATCACAGTGTGTAAATAGCAAGCACTTGCTGTGCCGATTTTGAAAATAATCCCTAAGTCGTCTTCAACAACTCGTGTTGATTGGATATTGGATAGTGTCTACCCACACACACCCACGAGGTAAATTGTAACGTGTATGGACGGTTCTGATTTTAAGCTAAAACAATGTTCCAAAAGTTAGCGCTGACGGCTGTTGCCGTGAGGTTGACTTCTAATCAGTAGGAGTGAGTGCTACAAACATGTTCGGGTCGGCATGATTCGGCACAGGCGGGCGGTAAAATCGGATGTAAATTGTGCCACCCGGCTGCCTGTCCCGAATCGTGCCGATCCGAACATGTGTGTAGCTCGCCTTCTACAACGTAACCCCTCCTCTATCACAGGCATCAACTTTAATCTATTATCTCGAATCAAACTACCCTTATCACACGTACCATCCATGACCGATGGAGATACAGCGAGATTTATTCATTCACAAGGTCGACACATCAACACATCGTCATCAACACTTTGATAGATGACGTTGTGAGGAACCTTCATAAATCACACAGCACTTCGGTTTTTCGGTTTTTCTAAGGCTTAGGTAGGTAAAGAAATATCCCTTAAGTGAGGGTACTGCTATTATTTACTCTGTGAGGAGATTGGTCTTTACAATCGTGGTGTTATAAATAGAGCACTTTACTTTGAAGGCATTTTTGATGTATTGTTGTTGAAGAATTTTAGGTATTGTCGGATTTAGAGTACCTACGTAATGTTAGTTCAACTTAAGAATAGTGTCGCGCTATACCTACGTTTCATATTTGAATGGGTCGATCTAAATGCTTTTTTTATTGCATGATAAATGAAACTTGCATGATAATACCTTGTTAGGATATTCGTTCGTTTGCAAAAGAAATTTTTGTTTTTACTTAGGTAGGTATCTATAGCTTATTAAAAATACTTACCTACTAAAACTTGCTATAACAACCTTTCATTCACAGTACAAAATAAAGTACAGTGATTTGAAGTCACCTATGCTTAACATCGTATTCAGCCAATATCTCTGCCTACCCCGTGACATAACAGTCATGATTGATCTTTAACTACGTACCTTCCATAAAAGTTCACAGGCATACTGGCACAAGGGGTGAATGACCGCCTAAGGGGTGGGAATAGCATCGCCTATACTGACGAACACACGGCACTCCGGGAGGCGACACTTGTATACAAACTATTATGAATTATGTGCATGAACAGTTATTTATTATTCGATATTGATATATTATTGACAATGTCCTCGATCATGCGAAGGATAAATCAAATAACTTGGTAGTTTTCTGTTGTGTTGACAACTGTTGTCGGAACTTAGAAATTCAGAACTTTTTGATGGTGTATTGTGACATGATTGTATTGATAGTAAAGTGACTAATAAGATGGCAGATCGGCGATCAATTTGGCCTAGATCGCAACATTATATTTAGGGATAGAGTGATCTTTGTTATTTATCGAATTTTGTATACGATGATAATTTTATTGAAATAATCACCTACCTCATCAAACTCAAAAAAAAAAGTACTTTAAAGAAAACTAAGTACACACGCTTTTATCACGCACTACAAATCATAAAATATTTAAATTGATGTGTATTCGTTACGTAGAAGTACTGCAGCTTGTCACTCGATTAATTCAAAAAGCATGGAGCACTTTTTAGTTGTGTGTACTTTTAATTAATTTACACAAAGCGCTTTATGCTTTAATTAATTTATAAACGTTGCTGTTGTTGACATGATTAACGACTATATAAACATACCGTTTTGACGTTTATACGTCTCTTAACCTTAAGCAACGTTTATTTAAAAATCCCTTATAAATAAATCCCCACTGTATATTAATTTATTTCTGCATATCCCTATGTAGTCCTTCACGACACCGTTGAGGGTATTACAACTCCATCAAAACCACTCAACCAATTACTATTCCATTGTGTAATAATATTAAAGAAAAACATGAAAATACGCACACAAAACAACCATGATCCCAGCTAACGAGCAGAGCAGCTCATATACCACTTATTTACTTTAATCTTAAATTAGCATGAGAACCCAATTCCTTTTATGAATACAACCTGGCTGCCTATAGAAGTGTATGAGTATGATTATAAATCATCTGAGTAAATGAAATTTCAAATTCACGGACCAGCAAGAAATGTACAAAGAAATATTGTTGTGTTGTGTAAAGAAATATCGCAAGTCATGTTTCTGTAATTTATTAAAGGTGATTTTCAGGGAATTGTCTGACAGTGTAAACCAACAAAAATGTGATGTACGATCAAGTGCTTCCGTTAGAACTTAATCAAGGCTTTGTTACAATAATAAAATTCAGGCCAGTAATTTGATTTAGTAATAAAAACTTGATGAGTAAACTAACGTGTAAACACAGGGCATTTACTTACCTATGATATACAGTGACATTAGTATTTAAAAAACTGATAGGTACCCGCGACAGAATTGTAAATTAGCAGTCTCTGGGTGTTATAAGTATACATATAAGTAGGTAAATAAATAATAATTATTATGTACCTCATGTACAAAATGTTGTATTTTTCTAACAGCCAATAGTTATATTTGTAATACACAAAGCTACTCCACCATAGTATGTATTTACAACGTACCTACAAACTAGAAAAGTCCAATGAAAACAAACTAATACACTGTTGGTGTTGGTAAGTTTACACCCCCGTGTGTCTCAAGTCCATAACTCATCCTGGTCTTTTATTGTGGACACAAGTGGGTCGGCGGCCGGTGATAACGCATTACCTCTCCTCTGCAGCGTCGGTTAAGTGAGGATATTGCTGCACACTTCAGTAAAGTGCCGATACTGTTGGCGATGCACTTTGAGGAATGGAGGAGAATTCTGTTGGCAGTGCTTTCTATTTTTGATTATTCCAGTGTTTTTAGAAGAAAAGTGCATGTACAGCTGCACTATACTGGATATGTTCTGAGAAACAGGTTCACTGTTTACCTGATAGTACCTAAGTGGTTTCGACAGCGTTCTTTTTATTGAGCGCAGTAAAAACCGTGCGAAGCAGGGGTAGGTCGCTGGTATTAGCCATTTTGAATCATACATTTGGCTAAATAACTTCTATCATTAACAAACCTTAAGAAGTGAAAAAACTTGGGTATTTAAATTGCCATTTTAGGTCGTATGAAATCTAAGATATATTACAAGTAGGTACCATTAAATAATACGAAATCATTTATGGTAATAATATATAGGTGGCTTTATTTAAAGTTTAGTGTGTACCATTTGTAAACACAAGAGTCAAATTAGGTAGCTACCACATTGGATTCACACTTCATAAATGTACGGATAGCATTGTTCGAGTATAATCAAACAATATTCTAATATTATATTTATATTATCATCAATATTCATAAAATACAATAGACGTAGATATATTTAGTAACCAATTCCGCTTGACTATTCTTCAAGAGTCCTAAAAAACCCTGTAAGAAATCGACACGTGTTTCACCTCTCAACGAGGCATCCTCAGGATGACGATTGACCAATTGCAAACCAGAACGCGACGTGTTACCACACCGAGCGCTGGACGCAAAGTGAATCAAATCGCCCGTCACCCCCACTTATATAGGATTGCTGCTCGGCGCTAATTGACTAGAATCGTTATCAATGCGATAAGCGCGATAAGGGGCGAACAAACGCAACAAAGGCGACCTTGGCATACTGGTATTTAATTCGTTTAACAGTGTAACGTTCGCTGTATTATTTTTAATAATTTCTAAACTCTCTAATACTGACATTTTAAATCCTTTATCACAAGTATGTAAAATTTTGAAAGTGTTATTATTATTTAATGAATGACCTGAATCTATTAAGTGTTGAGCAAAATGAGATTTTTCTGGACAACTATTCCTATAAGCTGCAATATGTTCCTTATATCTTGTTTGGAAATTACGACCAGTCTGACCTATGTAAATACCATTACAATCATCGCAATTTAATTTGTAAACACCTGATTTTTTATGGTTTTCTAACCGATCTTTTCCGTTACAGATCCGCCTTAAAGAATTATCTGTTTTAAAAGCTACCCTTATTTCATTTCTAAACAAAGTTTTTGAAACCCTATCACTAATTGACCCTAAGTATGTCAAACTACCTATATATTGATTAGTTTTTTCTGGAGGCAGTGGATACAAAAGAGAACGAACTATGTTACGGCGTTTCGTTTGTATCAAATCATTAACCATTTTCCTACTATAACCATTGCTCTCAGCTATATGATAAATAATGGTTAGTTCTCTGTTATAATTATCTTGGGATAGTGGTACTGACATCAATCTATGAGTGAAACTACGATAAGCTGCTAATTTATGCTGAATTGGGTGACAAGATGACGCAGGAATCGTGACGTCTGTATAAGTTGGTTTTCTATAAATCTGAAAATCGTGTTTGTTGTTAATTCTTGTAATAGTTAAATCTAAAAAGTTAAGGGATCCGTCAACTTCTAATTCTAATTTAAACTTGATTTTAGGATGTAATCTATTGATTTTATTAACAAAAACATCTATTTGACGCAATGTACCTGTCCAACACATAATTATGTCGTCAACATAACGGTAATAATATAAAATTTGTGGCTGTCCAATAATGTATTTACTTTACACTTATAATGTTTTTACTTTACACTTTGAAAATAAATACATTATTGGACAGCCACAAATTTTATATTATTACCGTTATGTTGACGACATAATTATGTGTTGGACAGGTACATTGCGTCAAATAGATGTTTTTGTTAATAAAATCAATAGATTACATCCTAAAATCAAGTTTAAATTAGAATTAGAAGTTGACGGATCCCTTAACTTTTTAGATTTAACTATTACAAGAATTAACAACAAACACGATTTTCAGATTTATAGAAAACCAACTTATACAGACGTCACGATTCCTGCGTCATCTTGTCACCCAATTCAGCATAAATTAGCAGCTTATCGTAGTTTCACTCATAGATTGATGTCAGTACCACTATCCCAAGATAATTATAACAGAGAACTAACCATTATTTATCATATAGCTGAGAGCAATGGTTATAGTAGGAAAATGGTTAATGATTTGATACAAACGAAACGCCGTAACATAGTTCGTTCTCTTTTGTATCCACTGCCTCCAGAAAAAACTAATCAATATATAGGTAGTTTGACATACTTAGGGTCAATTAGTGATAGGGTTTCAAAAACTTTGTTTAGAAATGAAATAAGGGTAGCTTTTAAAACAGATAATTCTTTAAGGCGGATCTGTAACGGAAAAGATCGGTTAGAAAACCATAAAAAATCAGGTGTTTACAAATTAAATTGCGATGATTGTAATGGTATTTACATAGGTCAGACTGGTCGTAATTTCCAAACAAGATATAAGGAACATATTGCAGCTTATAGGAATAGTTGTCCAGAAAAATCTCATTTTGCTCAACACTTAATAGATTCAGGTCATTCATTAAATAATAATAACACTTTCAAAATTTTACATACTTGTGATAAAGGATTTAAAATGTCAGTATTAGAGAGTTTAGAAATTATTAAAAATAATACAGCGAACGTTACACTGTTAAACGAATTAAATACCAGTATGCCAAGGTCGCCTTTGTTGCGTTTGTTCGCCCCTTATCGCGCTTATCGCATTGATAACGATTCTAGTCAATTAGCGCCGAGCAGCAATCCTATATAAGTGGGGGTGACGGGCGATTTGATTCACTTTGCGTCCAGCGCTCGGTGTGGTAACACGTCGCGTTCTGGTTTGCAATTGGTCAATCGTCATCCTGAGGATGCCTCGTTGAGAGGTGAAACACGTGTCGATTTCTTACAGGGTTTTTTAGGACTCTTGAAGAATAGTCAAGCGGAATTGGTTACTAAATATATCTACGTCTATTGTATTTTATAATGGATTTCCGCAAAGTCACGCCTGAATCAATTAACTATCAATATTCATGTTTTAATGACGTCACAAATCATTTATAATTTAACACGCGGCAATGTGCAATGACGCAAGCGCAGAAGCACAACATATATAAAGTTCAAATGTTATCTCTGCGCACAGCTGTCACAGATGAGACGTTTTGACATTCGTTCACGTGGAAGTCGTAAGATACACAATATACTAATGTATAATATAAAAGCCACATTAAAAAAAAACTCCCTCCACCCGCGGCTCACTTTGTAGCGTCGCGTCGCATCTATTACCTACTTCGTTTCTTCGGCTCTTAATGGTCGTAGCGAGATGTTAAAGAATTGGGCTATCGAACGCAAAAATAATTTTTCAAATCCGACTGGTAGTTCCAGAGATTAGCGCGTTCAAACAGAAAATCAAACACAGCTTCATAATTATTAGTAATTAAAGATGACGATCTTATCAGTGTTTCACTAATTACGCGATGAATTGTTTAGAGTCGTTTTTGCGTTCAGTGTTTGTGACTTTTGTGTTAGAAGTGTAAAAAACATTTGTTTATAATGACAAACTCGGAGACGTATGTGTGTGTGATCTTCCATAAGTCAAGATAATAGCTAGCGCAAAGTGAAGTGCTACTGAGATAGTCATAAGTCTTATTTATTAACACAAGTTTTCTGATCATAAAAATATGTATGTCTAGGTATTTTTGTATGGGCCTGTTTTTTTAAGAGCTTATTTTTAATCTTATATTTTGAATTGTTTTTGATTATTTTTTGTTTTACATTGTTCTCACATTTAGAAGCAAGAAGAATACTGTACCCAGGATTTTGTAATATCTATAACCATATTTAAAAGAGTGTCCTTGGAGTTTCTTGCCCGTTCTTCTCCATAGAGATCTACGTTTTGGAATGGGCAACTAGCTTCAACTTTCTGATTAACTGACCGACTCTTTGACATTTCAAAAGTGCCTGTAAATGGTTTAATTTAAATAAATGCTTTGAGTTTGAGTTTGAGTTTGTGTCGCCTGAAATAAATGGTATTATTATTATTAATAATACTAAATGGGAATACCACAAAGTTAACAGTTCAAAGATTAGTAAGCTAATCGTTATTTTATTCGTGACGTGACATGCTTTTATATCCACCTGCACCTAAACCCATCAAACTGGAACACAGCTGCATATCGTGTGGAGTAGTACTTGGCCGGACGAACGAATGAGGAGGAGGTTTATGTGAGTAATTAAACTTGCGACAATCTAAGAAGCCCGTTTTGACGTTTCTCATCATACATGCCGCGATAACTTTTTATGAACGTCTACGTAAGAGATCGAAAAATCAAATTCATAATCCTAATTAATTACTATGTTATCCATACACTATAACAATGAGTATCATTCGAAAGCACCAAGTTTCACTTTGTATTGGAAAAATGGACTCAAAAACACGAATTAATCGTTGATTAATATTCTGACAGGATGTTATTACAATGTCATGTCGGAACGGTAGTGTTGTGAAGATGTGATCCCGTTTTTTGACCGAATAAAATCGATGTTCTAAAAAATCGATACTTTTACAAACATTACATTTAGAAAAGAGAGTAACATAACAAATAAAATTTGATCACATATATTTTTAGCTTTCTTTTGATATTTAATATGTCAGTAAATGAAATGGTTAAAGGTTATTGTTATATTTTCTGACTCGGCTATTATGAGATTTTGGTGTTATCGTGTAAACTCGTCAACATGTCTAAAAGAGGAGCGATGATCTTCGCAGGGTGTTTGGTAGCAGCTGGATGAGTTACCGAGAATCGAGCTGAATGCCGTGCAATTGGAGAGGACCATTAGTAGTCTGCTGTAGGCTGATGATGATGATGATGATGATAATGACGAATAATAAAACGATATGACTCGAGAATCAGTTTGAAGTAATGTAGATAAATTGTCGATTACAAACTCTAAGTATGATAAATCGATTTGTCTCGAGAATCGGTTTTTAAAACAACCAATTTTTTTTTCGCATCACTACTAACAGTATTTTGATAGATGTCAAAGCGGGCTTCTTAGAATGTCGCGAGATTAATGTGGAGTGAAGTTACTTTAAAAAGCCGGAAAAATGGCTTAATCTCTATAAAGCTTTTTATACATAGGTATACATATTTCATGTACTTACATTTTTTTCTTTCAGACACATGTCATCATAGTAATATTTATTTGAGTTCAAAAATATTATTTCTTTGTTTTGTTTTCCCACGTCTTTAGTACTTTATTATTTCAAAGAAAACAAAACAAAAAACTTTTGTCAAAATAAAACGTGCTATTTTAATTCACAGTCCATTGCTCGATTTCATCTGAATCATCCACGAATTTTATCGAAACTCGTTGGAAAAGCGCAATGAATCGTGATTGCTTCATATTTATGAATGATCTCAACTTTATGTTGTTTATTTACTGACGTTTGACTTTGATGTGGAAACTTATCTCATTCGAATCAAATCAGTCTGGAATACTAGTCAAAGGGAGCTAAGGGCGTCTACATACAAATGTTAGTTATAATACTAGTATAAATGAGAAGCTAAGGTCGTGGCTGGAGTTTTTTTGTTATTATTTGATTAAAAGAGAATGTCTTTTAATGACTTCGGCACCTTATTACAAAAAATTATTTTCTCTGTATGAGTAAAATATTTTTTTTAAGATTCTTCGTGTCTTTCTGTCGAATAAAACGCCCAGTTTGCGTCAGTTATTAGCATGCCATGCATACAGTCCTAAGAGTACTTGTGTGGCTACAAAAACTCTGAAAAGAGCGTGCATTTTCAGCTACAAATAACATATTCAGTTTGTGCCATTTATAGGTGTAGGTGACAACCTACACCTATTATTTAGGCTCCAAACTCATGCTATTATTTTATCGCCATGTCAGGCACTTCAACACAGCCATGAATAATGAACGTAGTACCCACTAAATCATTTTTTCAGCGAACTGTCCAGCGTCCATTAACCGCTGGATGGCTTTTACTGATTCAACCGTAAACACGTTTTACTGACATGTTTCTCTACTCGCTTGTGTAAACCCTTACAGCCACTCATAAATTTATAGAAGTGGCCAATAAAGCTATTGTATGCGTGACAGAGCCCTAATATTAAAATTCTAATATACGAATTGATAAGTAAAAGGTTCTATACGAAGTCCCGTAAACAAGATTTTATTTCAAGATAAAAAACCGTTTAAAGAGTATTCGCTTCTTTAGGTTCCGTACAAAATAGTATAAAATATGGAAGAGTTCGGTATCGCCGTCGGCAGTGTTCGGGAAGGCGAAGTTAGCCGAAGTGTGCGTGACTTTAGTAGTGCTCGGGGGATACGGGGGCGAAGTTCTAAACTTAAACGATTTCGCGAATGCTTAGTTTCAAGCAGCGCGGAAGGTAACTCGATTTGTTTTCTTATATATCTAAAATCATCTCGCCGTCAGTTACTTGACCTGAAAGAGGGTGAAGCCGTCAGAACGAATCGTTTTTGTTAAAAGACTTTTGAAGTTTCGATGGTTTTTCCTATAAACGAGTTTCTGACGCAGTTCCGGTAAAAACGAACAGTTCATTGATTTACAAGAACCGTAACTGAAAACGTGAATAGTGCCTACAACGGAATGCCAAGCTTGAGCGTATTCTAAATATGGTTAACTTTGTAACGATAGCCAATAAATGTGGTAACTATGGACCAAATCGATGGATATAAACTGTATAGGTTAGATGGAAATTAATGATGTCTGGATCCTAACTAATGGCAACTATTGTCACGACCTAGATATACATATTGCCCATAAATGTTATGTAATATTCCAATAAGAAGCCAGACTACAAAAAATACGCACTTCAAATAATAAACGACTTGAACAATTTTACGAATTCTATATCTATATATAGATAGTCAATAGTCGTGTCTGTTTGTGTGACCACTTGTTACTTCTTAATGAAACGACGGATTTTGATGGGGTTTTCACCATCATTTACTTACATAAAGTCTGTTTTTTAATCTCTTAGACTAATTTGACATTTCAAGTGATTGTGGTTTGTTTTTCAATTTGGAGTTTGACATTTGTACCTGTCAATTTTCCGGAAGGTTAATACATTATTAATAAACGAACATAAATTCAACGAGTAAAACTTGCTAAATTGTAAGCAGGGGCGGGGGGGGGGGGGGGTAGTTTCTAATAAAAAGAGAATGAGCCCATTGTATAGTTTACGACAGTTTTATAACTATATTTATTTTGCATGTAGATCTGTTTGGCAGACAGCTGTGTGTCGTAAAAATGTAATATCAATGCTCGGAAAACAATTTAGTGTTGAGATTTTTTAACTGATTGCTGAAACTGGGACACAGTGATTCATTTTACGGAAACGAAGAGCTTTTGAATGTCATTGTATCTAAGTCGTGCATAAGGTAGATACTTAAAACCAGGAGCATCTCACTTAGTTCCGAATAAAACCACAGCTGCTCAAAGCGATCTAGTCACAAACACAATCCCTCGAAAAAACCCACAAAAAATTTTAACGAAAAATTAAAGTAATAAAAACTAAAACCCAACTACGACTAAAAAGGTATAAACATGACACCACAGACAGACAAATTAAAAACCGGAGTCACACGTGTTAGGGCATAAATGGAACAGATTACGTGTTATTCTTTTGGGGTTTTAATATTTATATTTTTGAAATGTGCTCATTAAGCCCTTTCATTTGATACCCAACATGGTACGATTAAACAATATTTTTTTTGTAGTTCCTGACTGCGAATGACGGCATTTTTATGTGACGTCACATAGCCTATAACCAGCGGACGATCAAGACGCTTCCAACGATATTCATTTGTCAAATTGTGATGAGTCGTTTAGAAGATATGAGGGAACAGATGAACATACATACATACATACATCCATACCGGTCAAAATCATAACCCTCCTTTTTTCTTCGCCGTAGTCGGGTAAAAATTAAACAGGCGTCGTCTGTTCCTGACTATTCCAAACAACACGTTTTCAAAAGCTTACCCGACCGAGCTTACCAAAGAGTTCACGGTCACGCGACCTTCAGCCGGAGTGTCAATAGGGATATCAGCCTGAACACATGGAACTAACTCGAGATATTAACTAAAGTTCGGGTTGACAGTGCAACTTAAACTACTTAACTAATATTGTATTACGCATGACCAAGGTTGAGCTCTACAAATACGGACAGCAAACTGTGTATATGTTATGGACCAAGTGATTATTAGGGCATTATAAAAAATGCCCGTCCAGTTTGAAAAATGCCCAATATGAGAGGCCAGTATGATAACAACTATTGAAATAATCAAATCGACCGGGTTAAAACCAGGTTTTATTACTATTATTTTGATTTCAAACGTAGAATCAATATTTAAAATCAAATAAAATCTTTCCATTCATAGACACTCTACTCAAAGACCACACGGCAATATTTATAATGACGAGGCAATGTGATAAACTGATAAATAAGGAAGTTCAAATTACAATTAATTATTTTGCCCTAAGTAGCTTGTCATTATTCATAATACGCGGGCTTTATGAAAAATGCCCATATTTATTACTTGGTCCATAACGTATACATAGGAAACTATACTGCTGGCGACTGTATAAAACCTAATTGAAACTATTAAACCGTTTGTTTGATTTTTGGAAAGGTCGCAAGGATCGTAGCAGATGGCGTTCTGTAGTTTCTGCCTACCCCCATGGGAAGAAGGCTGGAAGGCTCCGAACTGCTATGTCCCGCACAATCCTGATGATATTGACGCTGCTGAACGACTAATACGATGACCACTTCTGGTAAGGACTATCCAGCACCGTTTTATGTACGTATGCTTAGTTTTAGCTGAACAGATTTTGAAATGAGGTTTTCATAACCATCTTTGAGCCTGTAAAGACTACTGTAAAACTTATGAAGAAAAAACCCATAATTAAAGAGAACAAACAATATAAAGGAAATTCATGTCGTGCATGAGAAATTCGCCAGAAGTCCAGAATTAGCTCCAAGCTGTGTTGTTGCTGCTTGTTTACTGGTTCACGAAGAAATTCGTGTTTACCCCTGAAATAAACTATTCCTGCAAATGCTAAACGTTCTAGATTTTTGTGGTTGACATTCCGTCTTTGCTCTCGTACCGTGTAAATGAATATTTGGGGACTTTGTGAGCAAATATGAGTGGGAGGAAAATCTCATCATTTATGCATGGCGGGGACCTAACTTCTTCCTGATATACGCAGCTGAGATAGTTAATTTGATGCAATATTTTCAAGCTTTTGTTAGCTTTTTCTTCGCAAAAATTGAAGTTATATTGTGATGTAGAAGTTGGCTCTCAAATCTCTAATTTTTGTTTTTATCAAAATCTATGCAAGTGAAGGAAACACCCTTATCTACCTCCCTTGAGTAAGCACACATTAACATAATCATCGAGATGTCAATATCCGCACCGGACGGTCAGATCACGTGTGTCGCACATACAAATGTTTCTCCCGATAAGGAAATATACCTCATTACCCTGAATGCTGAATTCACCATTTCACCATTGAACAATGTAATATAGTACAGTATTAGAGTCCGGTAGTCGGTGGATGGCAATCCCCATGGGACTTAAAAATAACCGGCGAAATGCAGGTGTAGTCTTAGGTCTTTCGTCTACCCCAAAGAGAATTAAACCTACCCCTACCCCGAGGGGTTTAGGCGTAATTTATGTGTAGTATTCACCCTATTATTCTCTACCCTATCTAGGTACACTTAATTTAAAAAATCACTCTTCCAATCTAACCCAAATTTTGAAGACAATTTCTAACTAAAATTCGCCAAATCCGCAGAAAATTCGAGTTCTCGAGTAGGAAATATCGATAGCCATTAGGATAATACGGCGGCCGGAGATCGTCCAAATTTAATAAAAGTTTCTCTTGTGCGGCGCATAAATCTGGCGGGGTTAGTATTCAGCGCACAACGCACTGACGAATACCCTCGCCTCCTTATGACGGAGTGCCGCCCAGGAGCGCAGAAGGAGCAAGATTTATTGTAATAGTGGTGTAGCGGCATTTATATTATTATTATTACAACACATAACATTATTAACATGGTGGTGGTTATAATGGTAGATTTATGACGGGGCAGTACGGCAGGTAAAGTCAGGGTTTGTTTAGTAGATGGACTGCCAACTTAAATTGTCTGTATAATAAAATCACAACTGTCATTCTTTCTCTGAGTTGCATGGCTATAACACGGCAAATTGGTGGTGTGTCAATTTCATTACCAATGAATTTCCCTGAGTACCCTGACTACTCGTACCTAAGAACGTTTTCTTGTTCAAACTCAAACTCAAACTCAAAGCATTTATTTCAATTAAACCATTTACAGGCACTTTTGAATTGTCAAAGAGTCGGTCAGATAGTCAGAGAGTTGAAGCTAGTTGCCCATTCCAAAACGTAGATCTCTATGGAGAATAACGGGCAAGAAACTCCAAGGACACTCTTTAAAAATGGATATAGATATTACAAAATCCTGGGTACAGTATTCATGTTGCTTCTATATGTGAGAACAATGTAAAACAAAAAAAGAATCAAAAGCAATTCAAAATTTAACATTAAAAATAAGCTCTGGCAAATAAGAGGTGACCAGTCTCAAAGTCAAAGTCAAATCATTTATTTCAAATAGGCACATTAAAGGCACTTTTGAACGTCAAAAAAACTAAGAAATAGAACTGATTCTAGTTGCCCCTTCCAAAAGGTAACGTAGGTTTCGTATGGAGAAGAATGGGTAAGAAACTCCACCGTTACTCTTTAAAAAAAAAATGGTTTACAATATTTTGTATACATCAATTATAATTACATGTGAATACGATGCACCTAGAATACGATTACTTTACCACAAATTCTAAAAAGAATTAAAAATGGAGCAATGACAAATAAATTGATTAATAAAATTATGTGATAGATACATGGTGCTCACACATTTACAAACATTGTAAAAGTAGGTACCTATGCAATATCACAATATTCCTAACATTTTTACATTACAAATAATACTAATAAGACAGTGTGTGAGTTTAAGTAATCACAAAATGTGTAAAAATCTATGATATACAAATAAAGTAAATTATACAACTAGATTAGCAACCAGTTTGATTTTGTCCAGACTCGAATATTGTCCTATGGAGCAAGACCAGCATGTATCCATGCATTCTTATCCTGGATATAATCCTCTAATTTGTAATAGGCTTGTTTACAAAGTGTACTTTTAATATGGGTTTTAAATTTTCTTTCATTTAATTGCAATATATCACAAGGTATTTTGTTATAGTCTCAACTGACGGCGCCCGTTCAGACTGGAAGCTGACCCCAACATAGTTGGGAAAAGGCTAGGCAGATTAATTGAGTCTGATATTGTATCGTTCGTCATTAGCTCTCACGTGCTGATCAGACTGTTTATAGGTTGTAATACACAGCACTTTATTATGCCAAAATTGGTCATAAAGCTGCCTCAATACCACTCTCTTAGCGTATTTTCGTAACGTCTCGATCTGTAAACGTGCTAGTTCTCTGGGTCAATGTTTGTAGAACATTCTTCCACTGGAAAGTTTTCGCATTAGACGCAAATCCAGCAGCTTGGGCCTTGCCGAACACACAGTAGATAGCTTTAGTACATAAAAGTAACATTACCTTACTGGATTTCTATCGGTTGCCCCGAAAGGATGTTGTTTGAGAAATTACGTAATTTGTCAATGTCACAGAGAAAAATCAAAATCAACCCATACCTGAGTATGGGTTGATTTTGATTTGGGTTGGTTTTTAAACAATTTATATTTTTTCCCCAAATCTCTTAGAAAAACAGAATTTCTTTCAGCAGGTATATCACATCAGCCCTCCGTGCTGCTGAATTCTTAAAATATGTACGAAATCTGTCACTGTACGAAACGAGGGTACCTAATAACTATGTCCAAGAGAGTGTGGTAGATGTTTTGTAAATAATATCGTTCAGTCCCGAAGAGGTTTATATAGGTACATAAAATACATTTTATGTTTTCGGGGTAACTGTTATAAATCGAAGTTATTATCCCAAACGGCCTAGTGTTATGTTCTGGAGTTCTTACAAAACAGTGAGATCATTGTTATGAAATCTTTTTATTTTCCAACTGTGTCTCAGAAAAATAAGCACACATGACATCGTGTACCTACCTAGAGATGAACCAATAAAAAATATTCAAATAAATAAAAGAAAGACATGAACAAAACAGTTTTTAGGCTCCTAAAGATTGTGGTGTATAGTCGTGCCAATAAAATCGCTACTTTTAATTTTACTGAATATTTACATACAACAACAGATTTACCTAGTCCGAAAAACCGCCATATTTACATAAAAATCCCAGGCTATTCAAATCCCGAACCTACATCACGACATTAAAGCCCATCAGGGGCAGCCCAGAATAGCTCCACTACAAAAGACTACTACACAGTATCGGATGTGCGCCATTAGACCCTTTTATTGCTTTGACAATGCAGGTCCCTGACCGGGCTAGAGGTCACCGCGATGTATTGTGTCAGGCTATGCGATTATGACGCTATCGATAGATAAGCCTGGTAGTGAGGGTCGATTTAATGTGGGTCGGTAAATATTTGGGAAGTGAGTGTCACCTTTTCGGGATCCGTCGTATTTATTTTATCGAGTGGGCTTTTAAATAAATAACGCTTGAGACAGTGGTTTCTACTCAAAACTTCAAAACTTCTGTGGTAAGTTACGATGACTTCACAGTTTACGGCGAATAATAATAATACCTTTATATACGAAACTCAGTTAATGAAAGAAAACATTAATACTGAAGTTGTTAAACTGGAAAACTGGCTCGGAATAGAACCAATAGAAAACAATTCATAAGACAACTTTGAAAGAAAAGCATCAAAATATTATGTTTTAACACAAAGTAATCAAAAATCACTTTCATCTCAGATAAATTTTCCGCGACTCGCGGCTACACACCCATCGAAATATGAACAAAGTCACCCGTAACGCGGGGGGCGAATCTTGCGAAAAGTAAACAGAAATCGCTTTAGTCGATAAAGTCGCCCCCAAACCAATTACATGGCAAAATTGGTGTTTATAAGTTCAATTTGGAAACGTGCGGGTATAAGCAATAATATAAATGTTTGGAAGAGGAGTAGAAGTAGGTTTATTTATTTACAAAGGAGAGATTGTCTAATAAAAATAAACGTATGTGTAATCATTATGAACTATTTTCGATGAGATACAGGTAAAGTCTCATAGGTTCGAACGCTTAGTAATAAATCAATTGATGTTTCAAACGTGCCTTATAATTTGAGAGACCATATGTATCAATGTAGATTTTGGTTTGATTCCTTACCTATTTAGAATTGAAAATACTTATGTACACATATTAACCTTATTTGACCTTATTTGTGATGTTCTTTAGAAAAGTCAGGTGCGTTGTACTCGCGCCTCGCGACAGACGTGTGTGTATGACGATGTTGAATCTAGCAAAAGGAATACGTATGTAAGGATCGTAGCAGGGGGCGTTCTGTAGTTTCTGCCTACCCTCATGGGTAAAATGCCTGAGATTATATGTGTATGTATATATATTAATTCATATTCTAACATAAATCTTTGGAGACCCATAAATGATGGGTAGTTCCCGTCTGGGGTTGTTTGCGGTCGTCGTTCCATGTAACAATCTAATAACATGGATTAGTTCATCAACTCACTTGTTCTCGTTAATAAATACCTGAATAAAGTTAATCAACGTATATTTTTTATTCAATTTTTTAGACAAAAATTCCCTTTCATTCAACTTTATGTCTGTGGTACACATTGGAAGCGTGTAGTAATATTTAACGGCACGCTTAGCCTGTTCAGGTCACTCCTATAAAATAATTAATTAATTAATATTCATGCGTTACACAATGCTGTATTCATCAGACTCTCATTATGTGAACCGGCTTTTTAGACCCAAACTGTAGAGCTTCAAACGTTAGCAATTTAGCATTGAAACTTAGTGCATGAGCGGAGCGTTTTCATAATAAAATATAAGTAATTATTTCAATATGTTTCATCATTTTGCCTGCTCTCCAAGAATTAATTTAATTGTTTACAATCATTGTTCCGTAATATTTTATCAATGTGTAGCCACAAAACATATATTTAATTATAGCTACACTTTGATACATTATTATAGAACAAAGATTAAATGAATTCTTGTCGAAACATATATCTTTTTGGGACTGTGGCTGTACTACTAAAACACCTACTGCTGCAGCTAAATCTTTATAGGTCATTAAAGAAAAAACTCAATTCAAACTACCGCTCAGTTCACCACCCCAAACTCTGTCTCTATAAAGATGAACTTGGTACGTATGTCGGTCCATCAATGTCAAAGTCAAAGTCAAATCATTTATTTCAATTAGGAACATAGAAGGCACTTTTGAAACGTCAAAATATGTACATAAATTACATAAGTTTGTATTAAGCGATCATTATCCGCCGGCCGACACGACTTGTGCGACACGACACAGCCGACACGAGCCCTCTATGTCGTGAAACACCACATTTTGTTTATGCTCCAAGTCGTTGAAGTTGTATTTGGTTGACGCCATCGGTGCTCTATGGAGTTTTTAAAATTTTCTTGTGGAGGGTCTTTTGAATGGAATTATTTGGAGTACCTACATTTATTGTAAGGGTTTCGAAGGAAATTAGCCATTTATTTTGTACTATCTTCCGCCCGCGGTTTCGCCCGCGTGGTATGTCGATAAAAAGTCTATGTCCTTCCCCGGGATGTCATGCCTTGCCAAATTTTATCGAAATCCGTTCAGTGATTTAGGTGTGAAAAGGTAACATACAGACAGACAGACAGAGTTACTTTCTAATTTATAATATTAGTATGGATGATGTTTTGAGTGTTCCTACAGACAAACCGAGAAAACGTATTATGTATAAAACTATTGTAAACTTTTTATAAATAAAGAAAAATAACACATACTTACACACAACGTGGATAAAAGCGACCAACTAAACTGTGCAAAAAATATCAAAGGGCTACCTACATGATTTCTGTTAAAGACCCAAGGACTTTATTCCAAAAGTAGAGAACTAACATTTCATTACTAAAAAAAAAAACGAATAAAAACTCATGTCTTCTCCAAAATAATTTTTGTACACTAAAAGATTTTTTTGATTATTTATGGATAATAATATTAGATTTATTTAGTTATTATTGCTGTTTGATTTATTTTAATTTTATAATGATATAATAGTCTTTTTGTATTATATATAAATTTCGTTTCAACTTCGTATCCCGCTTTTGGAGGCGGATGTGTCCTGAATATAAATATGCTAACCAACTTTATACCTACCATATCCGATGAATAAATATTAATATCTTTGTCTTAGACTAGATTTTGCAGGATCAGAACAATGAATTAAAAATATGTAGGTAGAGAAACACCAAAATCGTTTGCTAATATTTTTCTTAAGTAAGTAAGTATTATTTACCGGCCAATTCTCATCTAAGAGATTGTAAAGTCTGCGTCTAATAATATTTGTGCCGACTATTTGTTCGTATTTGTAGGCAAACAGAAAATAATCGAATCTGTGAGAAGTCTGTGACATCGCGTGTTTGTTCCAATTCCATTCAATTATAACTCGAGTTTATTCAATTAGGAGAATTGATTTATTGACAGTGATTTTAAGGTGGAATGGAAAAGAAATATCAACAATTGGATTTTCTGCAAGCTATCTTAGCAGAGGTGGCCTGATTTATTTTTTTAAATGTTTTTTTTTTTTTTTTTACTTGGTCTTTAATGTCTTTCACGTTGATTGAGAAGCACTAATGTTATTTCGTTATTTATGTAATAGTTACTCCGATAATTACGAAGCAAAATATGAGGAGAAGGGTAGCTTAAAATAAATAATCAAATAGCGCATATTCGCTTTACCTAGCTAGATTCTTAATGCTTCACTATGAACGGTCTTTTAATATTTGTATTCATAATCTTTTGAAAACATATCTTAACTTCAGCATGAATAAGACCTTTCTTTCGCTATATTGTCGCATGAGTGAATGTAAATGTGGGTAGTTTCATAGTTTCGTGCAGATCTTAGCTTAATAGCAGCAGGTAATGTGTTAGGTTCGCAGGTGTTAGCTGCAGTAACAGATGACGCCATGTTTCATAACCTTAATGTACCGCGCACATATTATTTTTGTAAAATACTTTGTACGAACGTACTTCTTATTTTATGATAGACTTAGATATTTCGAGTTGTGTTCAGCGAAGATAATAAGAACTTTGCGATCTCTGTGGGTGAATGTCGCGAAAAAATTACAAAAAACATCTTAGATGCATTTTTTTTCTCTTTAAAATTTTCGAATTATTTTCTTTTAATTAGATATTTTTATTATTTCTTGTATCACCTCGACATCATCGAGAGTAAAATTATTTATCTTTCTTTGCATTGAAATAATCTAAAGCAAGAGTGAGAGAGATAAATCCCTCTCTTTGGGAATATGAAAAACGGATACTTGAGTGAAAACTCAAGTCAAGTCAAGTCATCAAATGGTTTACAAAACTTGCACAAGTACAAAATTGTCCAATATTCCGTAAAACAACTTTACGTACAGTTCTATCTAATAAAATAAAGGTACGTTCGTCGAGGGCCACGTCACATCAAAGCTACAATCGCTACAATCGTAATATTTACTCGCAGGTTTATTTCACACAAATAAAGTAAAAGGTAAAGGTTGGGGATGCAAAACTGTCGGTTTGTACTGCAGCAGTTTTCTAACTTCGTTGTTTTTAGGGTTCCGTACCCAAAGGGTAAAACGGGACCCTATTACTAAGACTCCACTGTCTGTCTGTCTGTCCGTCTTTCACCAGGCTGTATCTCATGAACCGTGATAGCTAGACAGTTGAAAATTTCACAGATGATGAATTCTGTTGCCGCTATAACAACAAATACTAAAAACAAAATAAAATAAATATTTAAGGGCGAAAAAACACGTTTGTTGTATGGGAGCCCCATACAACAAACGTGTTTTTTTGCCGTTTTTATAGATAATGGTACGGAACCCTTCGTGCGCGAGTCCGACTCGCACTTAGCCTGTTTTGTATCATTTGCTCGGTTTGAAAAATGAAATACAGTTCGGAAAATGTTTTGATTTGGTCTGCGGAAACATGGAACATATGAAAGACTTTATCTACAAAAATCTTTTGGTAGGAACGAAACTTTGGATTGGTGAAGTGGTAAAGTAAGTTGGAAAAGTGGGAAACTCTTTTTCTTTGTGCGTAACAAGTTCGAAATGGGTGGAAATAAGTGTTAATTTAGGTCTACCTTTCTTTTTGGGTTGGTTTAACAAATAACTTCTCTGAGCGGAGCGGGAGGGCGTGTCAGACTCTTACTGACTAAAACCCACCCGTGTTTCTTCAGTTGCCTGTAAGTTGCCAGAGGCCACGGTATCCCTTTCGGAGTTTGCCGCGACCCCGGCAGGCATCGGCCCTATCGGACCCCTTCAGTGGTGGTGACATCTCTTTGAGGCGCGCGTGGAACACAACGAACAATTCCCGACACCCAGAGTGTCTCCTGCGGCGGCTAGGGGTGTGAGGGCGCGAAATGCGTTTCGCCTCCTCCTTCGCAAGCATTACTGCTTCGCAGCAGGAGGTGACGGCTTTTCATGCCCTCTCTCTCCATACCATGGCCTGGACCAGAGCCAGACGCGAGAGATCATCGCCACCGATCGCCACCACGACTTCAGAGTTCAAGTCTACCTGTGTGTTAAATTTTATAGTAATGCGTTCGACTTAAAATGAGTACAAAATGTGAAAGTTCATCTTTTTCATAATGAACTTTCACATTTTGTACTCATTTTAAGTTTCCCAATTGAAGAAAATGAGCTATGAGGTACATAATTATGTTTTATTGAAATAAGTGTATTTGAATTGCAAGAGTGCTATTTAAACAATGACAATACATGCTTATTAACAAAACACATGCGCCATTATAAAAGCTGCACTTTCGCAAAATAGCATTTCTCACCATTTATGAATAATATTGCTAACATTTTTTTACCAATTTTCATGAAATATTATGTTCCATTATCGTATAGCGCAGTAGTAGAAACCGCAATGCGATGTCATTAGAAAATGGCTGTGAAGGAAATAATTTTTAATTTCAATTAGTTTGCCTCGAGAGCGTGCGTGGCTTGTGTAATCAATTTATTAACAACTTTGTAATTAGTTTTTCCTGGAGGAAATAGCGAGAAAATTATGAGTGATTATGTAGTTCTGCCGTTTGTTTTTTTTCTGTTTTCAATTGCATTATTATTGCCACAGACGAATGCTGAATATTTTGATAAAGTGTCACTACAATAGCTACTAATTTTTCCGATTAAAGCAGCTATCAACACTATCAAGGATATCCACTCATACGTTAATAATCTTTTAGGGGTATGAGGAACAGGGTGTAAAGTTCACTCATACTCCATAGAAAAGGGAGGATCCTCCGACCAGACGGGTGTTGTGTCTGGCGGGCAACTGCCCAACGATTGATGTTGGGTTCTCGTATATATGTCCACTGCACGGTAAACTTTAATTGCGCGATGAAGGATTTATGTGACGTCTGTCTGACGTCAGGTCTTTGATGCGTAGTTCGCATGTGGCGATGTAGATACCGCCACATCACTCCCCTCCGGAGACCGGAGGTCGATAGTGGGCTGAGTCTTGTATCTTGCGATGCTTGCCAGTGCCAGTTGTGGTTCCAGTGAGTTGGAACCGGTTGCCGCATTGTTCGCGGTGGGTCGGAACTGTTTGCGGTGGTTGTGGTGATTGAGGTGATTGCGGTGATTCCCCAGTGGGTCGGGGTGATGAGGCTGAGGGTGATGACCAGGAATGCGCGTTCGCTGCATGCTGGTGGTCAGGATACCCGTTGACGCCTCGGGTGTTGGCTTGGCTGTGTGACTCGCCTCACTGAAAGCTTGCGGGAGTGATGATGATGACGTCACGCTGGAGTAGTTGCACGAAGGCTGCGCTGACGTTCATATTCGGGGTCACCAATTTAGGGGTATGAGGAGCGGGGTGTAAAGTTCACTCATACTCCATAGAAAAGGGAGGATCCTCCGACCAGATGGGTGTTGTGTCTGGCGGGCAACGATTGATGTTGGGTTCTCGTATATATGTCCACTGCACGGTAAACTTTAATTGCGCGATGAAGGATTTATGTGACGTCTGTCTGACGTCAGGTCTTTGATGCGTAGTTCGCATGTGGCGATGTAGATACCGCCACAATCTGAACATACTTATAGATGAATTCTCAGTTTTAGTAGACATACGGAAACTATCAGTAACATGACACTTCACATTTCCTTCGTATCAATGGAATTTTATATTAATCTGCCCGCTGTGCATTCTCTGGGGATGCAAGAAATGGTGTCTCATTGTAGCAGGCACAGGGACATATCGCGGCGTGCGCTGTTAGCGTGTGTACTACTGTCCCACTTAATAACGTTGCATGACACTGCAGCGGGTCCTACCATTGCTGACAAGTCGCATACATCGAGTTCTACCTAAAAGCGATTAATATTAATTTATCAACTTATCAATGGTGTGTACATCACCGTTCGCGCTGCGACTCTGCCACTACATTCAAAACGCCCACTATGACCTTTCTTTCCACTTTATTGTAATTGTTTTAATTTTATTAGCCATCAGAATAAATTCAAAACTTGTCTTATCCCTAATATTTTTTTGTATTCAGTCACCTGTTCCTTATACGTTAAAATATTGGCCACGTAGGTATACAAAAAAGAGGCTGAATCAAGCTTCATCAAAGGCAACCCACAAAATCTGCCTTTGTACCTGTTTTTCATTCAATCTGGATATCTTAAGAGTCCATTTCGTAATTGCTTCCTATAAATTATTGTAACGCTTTTTATGTCTATGAGAGTGTGAAGGTTGGGACTTATTACTTAGTCAGTGTTCCTTAGGTAACCTTTGAGCTTCGACTTGCTCTCTGTAGAATTTGGTTTCGGTGTTTTTAGGGTTCCGTACGTCTGAATGAAAAAACGGAAGCTTTGTAGGATCACTCGTGTGTCTATCCTTCTGTCACAGCCAATTTGCTGCGAATCTAATGGACCAATAATAATTAAGTTGTTTGGTACACATATTTATGAATTTCTGTGACGGAAATAAATGAATTGATTAAGGGTTGACACCCTTGTGACCACCAAAGTGACCTTTTGGGAGCCATGTGACAAAACAAATGAAAGGGCTTACTGTGAGGGTGCCAATTCTTTTTTTATAATTAAAAAAATTAAAGTTATTTAGAAACTTTACCATTCCCCAAAACAACTAAAACATAACTCGCGAAATATGGGTGTACAGTAGGTGTACACCTCTGCCCAATCCTTCGGGGACTACAGGCGTGATGTTATGTTACGTATTTTTCTTAATAAAACCCTTAAAATTCAATGACCAATATTATTATCTCAAATTAATTATTACTCTAAATAATATAGTTGACAGTAACGTTTTCATTTAATAATTTGGCCTCTATAAAGAACATAGTAAGGCTTTCGGCAATAGTGTAAGCAGCTTATTATTAGAAAATATTTTTTGTAATCGGATTAACACTTCCAAAGTATAACTACGAGTATTTGTGGTTGAGGACTCGCTTCCAGCGGGCAGCCTGATCATCACTTACCATCAGGTGAGGTTGTGGCCAAGAGCTTACCAAAAGTGGTATTTATTTTATTTTATTATCTAACATTTCATAATAATGATGGCAAAACTCATAGTAGGAGCCAAGCGAAGCCGACGAACAAGGATTCTTGATAAATTCCATAAAGCTCTCCTGAGGAGTTAGATAGCGTCTTGATTCTGCGCTTTAGAAGAAAATCCATTTCGGTTTCACAAAACGCTACGAAAGACCTTTGATTCCAAATGATCCTAGGATTATTAGATGTATTGTATGGGCCAAAGATTAGAGTTAAAAAAAAATACTTATATTAGCTTCGCCACTTTCTATAAGGTCTTATAGCCGGTGGTGTACGAACACCTCCGTCGATAGAGAGCTCTGTGCGAGCGGTGACAGACGTCATGGAGACAGGAGGCTTGCCAAGAGGCCCGACCGGCGCTTGTGCTAAATAGAGCAACGAGAAAAATATAAAAGTTTACCCTCAACGGAAGCTCTTTTACTTTTATCCGACCCACCCCGACCACAGTCTTAAAATATTCTGCTAAATAAATTCACATGTTCCAACGCTATTAACACAAGACTAAATAAAGAACAGACTGTAAGCGTCATACTAACGTCTCGCGCGGGAACACTATTACACGCACAGCGATGTGTGCGTGGCCTGTCACGGACAAGGCGCGCGGGGGTTGCACCGGCGCCCGCTAGAGGGCAAACCGGTTTGAGCCAGCTCAGTGAGAAGGCAAAGCGCAGGGGTATGCGGTATGCCGTGTGCCCACGGCAGCGATACGACGCGGAAGTTTCGTTTTTTATTTTAAAAATGCCAAATTGGTGTAGGTAGTGTGTGTTTTAATAATAGTAGGAAAACCAAAGAAGTTTCTTTTTTTATATCCAAAGGATCCTGTCAGGGAATTATCTATATCTACCTATACTACACATAAACCTTACACATTTTTAATGAATACTACAGAATTATTTAGTTACGAGTTAGGTATCCAAAATAACTAGGATGGCGATAAGGTTTTCCCATAAGAATTATTATTTATTATTCTTATTTTTAAGTAGGTACCGCCGGTATTGGCATCTTAGCACATGAAGATAACTGAGTGTTTGTTTACGTGGTCTTAGCAAGCTGACATTTGAACTTTTCTATTTTATAGGTACTTACTTAACTTACGTTCATGAAATAGTAAAACAAGCAAGGAAAGCTTATAGTTTCGCCATGTCCGTCTGCCCGTCCGTCCATAAGTCACAATAATTTTGATAAGTAAGTAGTTTAGTAGGTAGGTACCTAACCTAACCAACTTCAAAAAAAGTAGGTATCTATGTATGTAGGTTTAGCTATTTCACAGTAAAATAATTACATAAGTACATTTTATTATAGTTTTTTATTAGCATAACCTTAATCAGCCTAGGTATAATGTTAACCATTTCGCCTTTCAAAGCTACACTATTTTTTTATGTTCCGTACCAAAATTGGAAAACGGAAAACTCATCAGTGCCTGTCCTTCCTTTCGTCCGTCCGTCTTTCCGTCTGTCCGTCCGGCCGTCCGTCCGTCTGTCCATTTTGCTCATTGCCGAATCTCGAGTCACACTTGCCCGGTTTTTTTTATTTTCAATAACCGAGTGTCAGCCCTATGAAAGTAGGTAAGAATTTTGAGCTCTGTTAGGAAGCTTTCATTCTGCTCTTATTTATTCTGTGCCATTATCCTGCGAAGCCAAAATCAATAACCAATTTATAAGTGCTGTGTGGAGGATAGTGTTAATAGGTCGTCTATAATAGCTTGCTGTTTGTTAATAAAGTAAGTACTTATTCAGTGGTGTGATGAATGGTTCGTGAAATTAATCGACATGACGTGAGTCAGCAGTCTGATAACTTATAATTCGTTGAATCAACAAGGTTTACCTGAAAAGTTTCAAATTAGCATGTTAAATATTGTAAAGGCACTTTTCTGAATATAAAAATATGAGAATCCAGCTAATGGATTGCCCGGCCCACTAGGGACAGTATGTTAGTATACGACTGAATGCCATGATATGACTTTAGATAATGACTTTTTATGAGCAAATAAAACGAGGTGGTGAAAACTCCCCCTTACTATACACAATTTTCTTTCGTAGAGAAGAAAATACGAGCGAGCCTTAAGGCTCTTACATACTGGCGCGACTTGACACCGGTAATTCTACCGTGAAGTTTTCTCAGAAATTGTTTTATTAAAATCGCGTCGCGCTGTCGCGTCGCGCCTGTTTGTGAGCCTTTACAGTAGTCGCATATGATGTGTAACATCTGACATCTCACCTTGGTAATAAGCAACAAGGATAACTAAGTAGATAAATGATTTTATAATGTAAAAATATGCGGAATTTAGATACTTTTGTTCTTGAATGAAAAAAAATAGTGAATATAACAAAACTTGTTTTTAGTGTAAACTGCCTCGTTTTATTGTAAATAAAATTCTTATGTCTTCAAAAAACTTAGTTCTTTACTAACTGAAATATTGATTAAAAAAATTGTCTCGCCGTGGAGGGAGGTAGGGGAGTGCATCTCCAAGTTTTGCACTAACTCGCTAAATTATGACGGCAGTTAAACGTATGGCAGTCATTCGAAGCCATTCAATTGGATCTCGCGCAGAAACTAGAGAAGCTAGCTACATGTGTAGTTATGACGAGGTGGACGTGACACGCCTGAACAAGTTTAAGCTTGATTAATAAGCCTGTTGACGTGTCTACAGACTGGATTATTTATGCAAATGCGCATATTTCGCGGTGATACATTTTTTCAAGTTATTTACTTACCTATGTATATTCAGCTCAATCATTTGTCAATTAATTGTTAATTTATTAATATACCCTACGTTAATTTGCTGTGACGGACTAACGTAACGCTACGTTAATTTGTTTTTAATTCATACGGACAATTTAAATTTGCCTATTATTTAATTTCCCTGAATTTATCTAAATAAGCGGTTCAACTTTACATCATGAAGTTAGAAGTTCTTTTGGATCTGTAAACCATTCCATTGTTGTCGTTAGGTTTAGGTGAGTATTCAAGACATAATGATCTGCAATCAATTGAACAATTTTATCATAGAACGTTGTGTTGCGTTTGATAACATTAAATGCCAAAACAATGCCAAAAAGTTTAAATCATATTTGATTAACGGCCGCCTCGAAATAATCGATCAAAAGGTTCCAGAAATAGGAACAACAAACATGGACCTTACTTGTTTGGATTTCATTAATTTTTTTCAGTACCCTTTCAAGTTTTATCGTGAAAACATTTGGCTATGTAATATAATGAAGCATAACTTAATAACTGACCGTATGAAACAGCATTTGAAAAGTGTCTGTGTTCTGGAAACTGATCATGATCATCATCACTTTATCTGAAGCTGTCGACAGTATCGGGCACCATGGCCTGTCCTGCTGCAGGAGTGCAGGCCGCATAGCACGGCACGCCAGCATCAACGATATTATTCGTCGAGCCCTTTTAACCGCCGGCGTACCAGCGGTATTAGAACCAAACGGCTTGATCCGTGACGAGGGGAAGAGACCAGATGGCACGACGTTGTTGCCTTGGAAGGTGGGTAGAACTCTGGTGTGGGACGCAACCTGTGTCGACACCCTTGCGCCATCCCATGTTCCTGCCACGGCGGGCTGTACTGGCGCCGCTGCTGCGCAAATACCTTGTAACCTTATGGGCAACTACAGTTTTGAGCCGTTTGGGGTCGAGACGCTCGGGTCTTGGGGCCCGAGTGCGCGTCTCCTTTTTAAGGAACTTTCTCACCGACTGGTCGACACTTCACGTGACCAGAGGACTGGCTTGTTCTTTGGCCAAAGAATTAGCATTGCCTTTCAACGTGGCAATGCTGCCAGTCTACTGGGCACGTTTCCGGATGACAGCGATGCGGACGAATACTTCGACTCACCCGTCTTATATTTCTTTTACATTACGTTTTTATATTTATTTTATTTTTTTATATTACGTTTTTATATTTATTTTATTTTTCAGAATTAAAAGGATTTTCTTTCTGAGCTTAGTTTTGTTTGTGTTCTGGTTTGTAGTTACTTTAACTGCTTACGACCCACGCAGTTTGTAAGACAACAGAAGTTATACTTGATGATTTTCTTACTGCCCACGTTATTTACCACTGATTGTAAGACTTGTTTAAAAGTAGGCGTGGTATCACGAGCAATATAAAATAGTTCAGTATTTCTTACACCAACTTGTCCCTTAGTTATTATTAATTTCAAGGATAAATGTTTTGTTTGTGGAATTGTTAAAAGTTGAAATCGAAGACAATCGAAGATGATTAGAATTTTAAAATAAGTACGTACTAACTGTTCGAGAAGTTCAACCTTGTGTACTTTACATTTATTTATTTCAGGAAAAAAAAACTCAAAGATAATACCTACGCCCGCTTTCTGAAATAAGAATTTGAAGTTGTGAACTTGTCAAACTTTTCCTTTGCGAAAAACGTACGATGAATTTCGCGGGCTACATTGAAGGGATCATCTTAAATAATGCTGAAGTAGAGTTTTACACGTTTTCAATATCAAATTTTCAATTCGGAAACCGGGTGTTCGTCTACATACCAATTGTTTTCTTTCTCAATAGTATCCAAACAAATCAACTGCAGCACCATTCGTCCGTCACTTCACACACCATGCATGTAAGTTATATCCAAAGTACGGCCACCCTAAAAGCCCACTTGTAAGTAGTAAGTGCGACGCTCAGCGGGATGACGCGTTAGTTTCAAAGAGACGACTTGTTTGCAGCCTGTAGCCAATAAAACTGCCCACACCATCTGAAACTCTAGTTGGTTATGGTTATTGTTAGTGAGCCTGCAGCAGTTACAAAAGTTAACAGTTTTTAAATAGTAAAAAACAACGCCACTTTTCGGGTCGGTCTCGTTAAAGCATAGAAATGTCGATGTTCTGACATGCACTACATTAGTACATTAGTAGTTTACACCCGTGCGAAGCAAGTGCGGGTCACTCGTAAATCATAAACATTTATGTTTTTTTTATTTGGGTTAGTGCAGGCCGTTGACATAACACCACAATCAGTAACTCTTCCCCTGAGCTGGTCAGGCCACACACTAGAAAACTAAACTGCAGAAGTACCTTTGCTTTTCTAAAATTATGACAATAAAATACGAGATGACACGATAGTCATCCAACTGGTATAGTCAACCGTTGCTAAAACCGCCCATTAAGAGCGGTCATACCTAAAATTGCCTGTCTTGAATTTGATTTTTCATGAAATTGATAAGACTTAGGTATAAAATAAAAATAGTATGAGTAACTACATGACATTTTATAACTGACACCTGTAGGCATTAGGCCAGTCGGATATGTTAAGATCCCATGTATCCCATGTATCCCATAGGGATCGCGCCTATTGTTATTTACCGAGCACAAATACAGACTGCGGGCTGCTACTGAAAAATTCCTGATAGAAAAACCTAATAACACATTGCCCAACCTGGGGATTGAACCCAGCACCAGCAATCGCGCTTAGGATCACTAGACCAGTCATTTGCTTGTTGTACTACTTGTACTATTGTGATTATATGCATGCAATCAATTCCAATTTGTATATACAGATTAGAGTGAATAGACACGAGAGGCACTCAGGCGCACCACTAATACCTGTTAGATTATCCTTCCTGTGCTTAGAATATATTCTAGGAATAAGATATTACTGGTGGGAAGCAATTCCCTTTGGCTTGCCACCGGCAACTATGATATAACGAGTTATATTGGAGAATTAAGTAGCAACCTTGTGGTTATATTAGCCGCTTATGTTGCGTACACATTTAACATTCCTGGAAGGGAAAATCGCATTGAAGATTTACAACTACTTTTGAAGTTTTTATGTAAACTTGAAAATGCGCTTATATGAGATATCATTTTCTACGGAAATGAAACAGAACTCGGCACTCTTTTAAAATATATTTCTTAGACTACTAAAGCTTAAGTATTACCGTTTTTGATCGTGGGAAGTCTAGTACGAAACTTCTTTGGCATCAGAAAAGATAGACCGACAGGCAGACATGAGCATTAACCTTTTTTTTTTTAATCTTTTTAGATTTCTTTGGGTAAACTTGAAAAGCGTGTTTGTCAATGAAGATGAGATTGCTTCCGCGAAATTATAATGGAAGTGTTGCCCGTATCAATGAGACTACTGTATGTACGCTAATATGTTCACCACCGACCCCAAACTTCCTACACCTAGAATAAGCGGGAGAATGTTGCCAACTAGGCAACATTGTCCCGCGGCGTGTCAGTACCCGCAACAACGGGATCAATAGCCGGTGCCTACCACACGTTTGTAGTTCACTAGCAACTAGTAAACTACTGGAATCTCATCTAAACTTCTATATAGCCACATTGAGCTGAAAGTATTCACGAAAAGAGTAATGAATCTTGTACAATGGTTCGTGTTTTATACAAAGTTAAGTCCATTGACGGGTTAGTTATAAGTTCATCGAACTTATTGGTTATAAATAAAGTGATGGACGTTGACGTACGGTAGAATAGCATACCATATAGTCATTTAAGGTAGTTATGGTCGGAGGTCCACTGTTCGCAAGCGTACTGCTGAGCTTGAGGTCCTGGGTTCGATTCGTAAGTCGGCCAAAGTGTTATTGGGTTTTCCCACCAGGAATTTCTCAGTAGCAGCCCGCCGGAGTCTAGATTTGTGTCCGGTTGACGGCAAGCTCGTTCTCTATTACATGGGACTGAAACATAACTGGCGAAATGTGGGTTGTCAATAATGGGTAGGATGCGCGGAAGCTCCATAAATATCCTAAAAACATTGGGCGACAAGGTGGACCTTTATTAGGCACTGGATGCGGAGGCACGTGCCAACATGTGTTGAGCCACGTAGTTATTAGTACCTAGTCGGTTAGGTTAGTTTTGTAAGATTTTTTTAATAACATAGTTTCTAAGTCTCTGTTACTAATACTGTATGGATTGTATGTTTTTTATGTGTGATCCGCAATAAATGAAATTATTATATTATAGGTGCATCTCTGTCTAACTCTTCGGGGAAATACAGGCGTTATGTTATGTTATATTATGCTAAGTAATTTTTTACTGAGAAGGAATGTTTATGTATTGCTTTGTCACGCGTAGTTATCGAATGTTGCGAGAGGCTTCTACTTGGTCGTAGCACGGATCAAGCTACGTCGTAGCTTGTTGCTACGCGGGTGCTACGAGAATGGTACGAATGTTATAAAAACTTGGTAATTTCATATTACACTATTTAAATATCAGAACAAGGGAATAAAATTAATGTAACCCACTCTAGTAGGTACTTCTTTAGTATTAATAGCACAAACATAGATGTTCACAATTTGTACACGTACCATTTGGGAAATCAACGGAGCGTAAACTTTGTTTGTTTGACTCTAACATCGTTATAATAATTTGTATTAGTTTGTACTTTTGTTGTTGTACAAGTGTGGGAATTCTTTCAAGAAAGTCATCTGAAATTGCCTATTATATCATCTAAAAGAAAACCTCTGAAAAAAAAAAAAAATTGGCAGACAAACGGGACTTGAAGGGACCCCATTTCATGAGAATTTATTAGAATTTCTCATGCAATGGGATTTAAATGATTAGTCATGGCGCGTCGTGTTTCACGCGCGCCTCAAAGAGATGTCAGCACAATTGACGGGGTCCGCTAGGACCGATGCCTGCCAGGGTTGCGAGAATGTCCGAAAGGGATACCGGGACCCTGGCAACAGGCAACTGAAGGAACACGTGTGGGTTTTAGTCAGTAAAATTCTGACACGTCTTTCCGCTCCGCCCAGAGCGGAAGATGTCATTTCAGGGTTTCTCAAATTCAAAAAAAAAAAAAAAATGATTACTTATTATTTTTACCGGCACAATGCATTTTTATCTGATTCGCGGTAAAATAAGTAATGAGCGTCTGCAAATTCTTAGCTAGAATAATCTCTACTACTACAAACAACATACCACTTACCTATGACTGAAGGCTGTCTATATACCTGCAACCAGTAAGCACGAACAAGTAAGTTAAGTTAAAAACTTGTTTAACTTACGTGGCTCTGCGAAACTTGCGCACTCGCGGTGTGGCTGAGTTGCAACACTTGCAACTCTGTTTGGAACGCAACAAGAAAGACGTACAAATGTCCTGCCGTATGGTAGAAGTTAGCAGCACTACACTTCGGATAACTATTTGGTACCGTGCACCTAGTTTCCTAGTTATGGCTTTCGAAAGTACTTCTGACTTTATGAAACAATAGCTTTGACTTTGACTTTTGATGATTCTTTAGAGCAGAATCTATTGTCAAAATTAAGTCATTAACACCTCATAGATTTCAAAACTTCAAATGATGTCCCTTCCAGGGGTCCCCAGATCAGCACAAGAAGTTTTCCATAATAACATACAGAAAGTAAAGTTTGAATGTCAAACATAAAAAAAAAACCTTGTAATACTTACTTAGAGCTGACAGATATTCTTGCGTATGCTTTTGTCATAAAGGCCAGCCAGGGATTAAAAATGAGTGAACATGCGGTTTGCAGATTGCTATAACAAAAAAACTACGATATCCAATACTCGTTCCATAGCTTTACCATCAAAAGAACGAGGTCAAAAAGTTCATTCTCTCATTCGACCGCTATAAAAGAACGAACACAAAAAGTTCAAATCTCTAGTATGAGGGCTGTAGCCCGGCAGAGACGGGCAATTTTTCACATTCAAATTCTTTTTGATTTGTGGCGAAGCACTATTTATGGCTAGCTGGCATTCTGCCACTAATGAAACGGAAAAACTACGCTTTTATTGGTACATTCCTCTTTATCTCCTATGAATAAAATACTAGAATAATAAAAGTTTAAATCCTGACCAAATATTGTGGGCAAATAGTTTTTGTTGTGAATAGTTTGGCTGCCAACCTATCTCTGGACCTTTATTAATGATCTAGTGCGACTGATGTGTGGTGGCTGAGTGGTGGGTTTGTTGGTGACAAAATTAGGGAATAAAAAAATTCTTTGTAAAACCCGTAAAAAGATTTGATCAGACAGTAACTTCGTTTTGAGTCTGACTGCCTAGAGAGGCCGCCATATTTAAGTAAAGTCAGGGAAACTTATTGTTTATCAAAGTGCATGACTACCAACTTAAATTGTCCTATATTCGAATCACACTACGTCAAGTGTGTCAATTTGATATACTGTTAATTTCCTTGACTGCACATAAGTATCGTTAGTTCGTTACTTAGTTTTAACATAATGTACATTTTAAAATGTATAAGATAAACTCTTATAAATATTAAAATAAATGTGTGGCCAAAGTTAATTTTATTTCATTTTTTATTTGTCACTTCATTCGTTCTCAGTACCTAGCCCAAAAACAAGACATAACACAAACTGTCGTATCAACTCTGAGTAAATTAATGACATCAGCACGGTGGCTTGCTCTCGACAGATACAAACGATGATCTACCAGCTATACGTCAAGCTGCGGGGTGCGGGGTGCGGGGTGCGGGGTGCGGGGTGCGGGGTAGGCGGGAGGGCGACGAAAACGCACCAATCATAGTTATTCATTAATTATACGACAATTTGGTGGGAAGCTCAATTGTCACCCCGAAATCTTAGCGCAGGAAGAACTGGCAATAAATTGTGAACGCAGGACAATTTGCAGAAATACATAACTTTTATATTAAAGGCTTTTTTGTGCTCTTCACGAATTTTGACGGGAATTGGATGAGAATCATTTTGCGCGTGAGCGGGTAGGGACGTACATAATTCACTTACCTTTCAAATGAAAGGTAAGTGAATTATGCACGTACCTACGGAACACGTGGGTAAACAAAAGTGCTTCACTCTTTTATAACAGTAGGTACCTACATAATGTAGCTACGTATGTTTATTAAAATGTGACAAAAACTGAGATGCGACAGGTAAAGGGAAATTAATTTGACTATTTATTTGTCCGTATAGCAAATCACAACTATCATTGTTTAATATTTGTATGATATGGCTATAGCACGGTAAACTGGCGAAGGATGTCAATTGCTTAACAATTAATTTCTTTGACTATGCATACACCATGTGAAATTAAAATGATAAATGTGATGTGAAAATAGGCAGGTCATGTTTTAAAAGGTCAATTAAGCAATAAAAGCTTTTAACTTATCCAAAATACAATATAATATCTCCGTCCCTTCGATAATATAACAAACTAGGCAAACAAATGAGGCGACGCAAACATAACCACTTATCTTGCTCATAAGATTTTATGCGCAAACAATAATCAAGGCGAGGCGATCACGAGGCGATCACGACACGATCTCGAGACGATTACCGCACGATCACTGAGCGACTGTCAACATCGTTACGTGTAATGAATGGGGCGAGATGAGGCTGGCAGACTAGCTAGTGTTTGAATAGCTGATTTTGTTGCTAGAGGGAAAGGTTCTGCGGTCGTTGAACTTTGTTCTGGGAAAAGTCTAACTTTTTAGGGTACGAATGGACTAGCACCTAGGACAGTTTCACTGTAAATTAACAAAGTAGACATAATGTCAGAATGGCTGGGTATTTTCAGACGTATTAAGAGTTTTTGTTCTGTTTAGCGAAAAGTTTCGACTTTCCTTTGGCCAGCAAGTAAATTGGAGGAGCTGGTTGAACTGTAATCAATATCAACTCTTCATTCATCACTCTTTATTCTTCGCGTGTATTGAATTCGGTGATAGACTGTAGTCGCTTCATCGTTGCGGCCAGGCTAGCTCTGCGGTCACCAAACAACTCAGACTATCTACCGCTCAGTAAATCTATCCTGTTGGTAAAGCTCTACTGTGTAGCCTAGCCAGGGACCTTGATAAATTGAATCGATAAAATACTAAAATATAATCTGAGAAAACGTTAGAACGAGGATGAAAATAGAAAATTAATAAAACAAACGCGTAGGTACATCGAAAATATCTTACAGAACAGCCATATTACTCAAATACGTGTGATGTATCGATTTATTATACGGACTAATATGTAAGATCTCTCTCTTAGTAATTACTGAAAGCGATAACTCAGATTGATTGCTCAATTCGTTATAATATCGATACCTATAAAGCAGTCGTTCCGATTATCGGCTCTTATTTATAGTCTAGCTAACGGGCATAGTTCGGCCAATATTTTGACTATGGCCTTGAGTGAAGGCCAGGACATTCTCCTAGGGCTGTCTCCACCGATTTTGGGACAAAATGTTAATTAAAGTAGGGCTGGTAGTAGCTACTAATTTTCCACATCGCTTGTTCTAATTGTAGATGTCTTTTAGTCAAAGGCGCTATAACGTTTTTGGTGATGTTTCTTGGAAGCTTGCGTTTAAAACAACGATGAAGTTTCGCTTTTTACGTGCTTAACCTTGCTTTCACACGAATACTGTAGAAAGAGCTTATATATCGCTTCTATTAGCTTCTGAAAATGTCTTCGGGGAGACCTGAATCCATAAATGCCTTCGCACCAGACGCCCATAAATTATTTCAATATGTAATTTATCTTTGGCAAGAAAAGTAACAGTGAAACCTATACTTTTTCATCCTCTTGTGTATTACAAACCTACATGCCTAAAGAAGGAGATCGATCATTTAGAAAGTCTAAAGCTAAGTACTTACTCACATACGGTTTTACTCGATCGAGCAAATATATCGAGTAAAAACCTCGGCACGGGCTTTCGTCCACACATTCAGCATTCATCTATCGAGTGCCGCGCGGCGTTCAGTATTCACCGAACCGTTCGAGCTAAAAGAAATGTTGTAACTACGATCAACAATGGCGGACTGACAGTCGACTCGCGGACACGTACATACGCTCGAGTCAAGCTCGACGGCTCGCTTCGAGTAGGTGTGAAGGAAATTACTTTTATTTAATTCCATCAAGCCGGCTCGATGCGAGCCTTCGAGTTGTGAGTTTTGCGGTTCACACGTTGATTTTTACTCGTTTTGGAGTAAAAGTATCGAGTAATACCGAATGTGAGTACGGACCATAACACTAGACTACAAGTTACAACCTTCAAAGTTTGCTAACCTTATTTACCAGCGTCACTTAGCAGATGATCTATCGCCTGTTCTATCACAATGGAGTTGTTTCCCATACCATTGAATGGTTCCAATACATCAAGACCGTCGCTAATGGCCACATAAATGTTCTTGACGTGAAAAAGTGTTTGAAGGTCGTTCAGGACGTTTGAGAGGGTTAGGGAAATAAACGAGGTGTTGATTTGAACCGGTGTGAGTGTGAACCGCGTGTATCTTGTTTTTTGTGATGTCTTTGTATAGTGTTAGGGTTAGATTTGTAGATAGATAAATCGACGAGTATGATGGCAAAATATTTTACTCATCGACTAGACTCGGAGAAGCCATCATGAAACAGATTCGCAACCAAGTGGCATCCGAAATACATAGTTTGGAAATACTTATATGCGTTTGATTGTATAGCAAAGGCTGGCAAGTCTAAATACAGCCTTCTTGGTTCTTCGGACGCGAGAACCATTTCTTCAGCATTTAGATGGGTATCGTGTACTCAACGGCTAAGGGCGAACATCACCAATGAAACTGAACGTGATGACCGCTTCTAAACTGCGTTGAGGAGTTGTCAGTGTCAATATTTTACAACAATGTGATACTGACAGCTCTTGAACGCAGTTTAGATGTGGTGACCGCGTTCAATTGCTATCAATTTAAATGAATTACCTAACTAAGCCATATATTTGCCTTCTATTCGCGCCTGCACACGAGGGCCGGAGGTGACTGCTGCAATGAAGCCTGTTATTGAGTGTTCACAAATAGATGCCCCGTGGGATGCGCACACTCCACTACACACATGTCATATATTCAAATCGGCAATAGTACGGGAGATATTCCAAAATAGTAATACTGATTGTCTTGAATTCCTTAGTAGCAATCAAGAGTTGGGGTTTTTGCTCAGTTGATGGCAATAGGCTCGCCTCATTGGACTTAAACTGGACACAATAAACGTCATTCTGTTTTATTCTAAACGTAGTGGGTAAAAGTGGCTGTATTTTTAAATCGCTGCCTTCGTTTACCTCTTGGGGGAAAATGTTTTAACCAGCGATCTGTTCACTCATCTATCATTGTATTAACCTCAGACTGCTTAATTTGTTTTATTTATCATTAAAATGGGAATTACCGAAAAACGACGTTATCGTCACTATCTCCCCGACTATTTTAAACTCAACGTCACTAAACACAAGAGAATGAGTAACGCTATTTTGTTTTTAATTAATTACGCCTCATTCGCCTTTCATCTGTGACGTCACCTGCTCTAACAGTTCACTGAAGTATTTGTATGGAGAAGTGATTAACTACGGCTTTGCAGCTGACGGATTAATGCTCGTGAATTAATCTAAAATAGTTGGCGTTAACAATGTTCAAAAGTGAACATTCTGTATACGTGTGGTCTGAGTCTGTTAGTGTGAGTGGATGCCGTGAGCTCGTGACCTGCAGAGGTTCTCAGTAGCACTATGCGGGTGAATTCACATGCCCCGTGTGGAGTCGTTCTGCCTATGCAAAGATTGAATGAAACGTCACTGATCATGATCATCTCTGGTTGTCCAAAGCCGACTGCGGTACAAACGTACATATAATACATACAAACGTTGTATCCACTAGCAGGAATAGCGTTACCAGACTTTCTCAGAGCGGTGGTAAGATCCAGCGAAAGAGCCAAAATGTTCTCCGACACACGAGATCCTATTAACGACAACATCCTTGTGCCACAAAGGCTGAAAAGCTGAAACAGTTTTTTTTCTAAAGTGTCGTCCCACTCACTGGCGAACGATCAGAAGAAAGTCAGAAGGTGTGGCGACACAGTGCTTCCGTACCCATACCATTCGTTCCAGCTGCTGAAGATCTCCCGCATGGACAACCTGGAAGTTTTTAAACAGATACTCCGGACCCAGGTTGGCCAAAGCAAGGAAAATCTGTTCAGGTGGAGATTCATAGACTCCACCTCCTTGGAGTGTAAATGTGGTGCTGTTCCACAAACGATAGAACACTTATTATCGTGCCCTGCGTGTCCTGTCAGCTGCACGTTACAGGAACTGATGGACGCTAGTCATGGCGCCGAACACGTGGCCGAACTCTGGGACGAGTCTATTTAGATTGCCATCAAAAACCAACGTACCTAATACCTAAGAAGAATTATTTCCAATAGGCCAGGATTTTTAGGGACATTGTGCATGGATGGCAGAAATTCAAAATACGATGAAAAAGTAACAATTTGCTTGATATCCATACTAATATTATAAATTCGAAGTCTGTCTGTCTGTCTATCTGTCTGTATGTTACCTTTTCACGCTTAAACCACAGAACGGATTTCGATAAAATTTGTCAAGGAGATAGATGGCATCCCGGGGAAGGACTTATGCTACTTTTTACCGACATACCACGCGGGCGAAGCCGCGGGCGCAAACTAGTATTCTTATAAATGTAGAAAAACTATCTTAGTGTGTGTCGGAGCACGCACTATGAACGGTTTCGTAGTTGAGATGAATTTATTCCAAGAACAAACTTAACATTGTAGTTAAAAAACATGTTTTCCCAAATATTCCAACTGCAAAATAATGTAAGTTTGTAAGTGCAATATTGAGAGATTTGTCATTTATTTTAAAACCTTCTTATCCTGTAAAACCGTCTTATCCTGTAATCTAAAATTAGCATCATGGCCTCCCCTACTATAAGTACTTATAGAACCAATCTCCGTATTTTTTTTATTATTTTTTCGATATGTTGCGTTTTTTTTTTTTTCCGATATTGACGTTAAAGTTATGTCGATATCAACGTAACTAATTACGTTGGTAATCATGTTTCAACGATTTATTGAATCTTTTCTTCTCATTTTGTGTAATCATTCATAAATAACAAGCCTTTTCTTTCATTTCATGTCACACGGTATAGTTTTTGCCTCCGAAAAGTTACCCCCATAGACAACATACATTTATTTCCGGTACACGCCGTGTTTGGGTCACAGAAATTCATGTGTACCTTAAAACTTAATTGGTCCATTGCATATTCGAAGAAAATTGTCTGTGACAGTCGGACAAACAGACACACTAGGACTACGACGATGTACGAAGATGTAGTGATCTTATAATAGTTACGATTTTCCATTCAGTCGTACGGAACCCTAAAAATGGTTTTCTCTCGGTCTGGCGTGTTTCAAGCTACACAAGTACACATATTGTGACATACCATAACTTTTATTGGAATCGGTGTTACGAGAATTTCAATTGTATGTAAATTGTATAAAAAAAAAGAAACCCCGAGACAGGTTGTTACTTGTACCTACTTATGTATACATACATACATTATGTATGACAAAATTATAGCACATTTCTAATCATACGAAAAATGACGCGGATTTTTGTTAACTTATAAATTTTTCGGCAGGTATACATATTTTAGCACAAGACTTATCGTTTGGTTATTGAGGTCTAAACTATAGAAAAATAGGTAAGATGTTATGATCTAGAATTTCGAACTTTTGGTAAAACAAAGTTTGAAATCTACATCTAAAACGAATCTGTCTTAAAGCGAATCTGTCCTAAAGCGAACAAGCGATCCTAAGCACGTACTGGTTGTTAAATAGTTGTTTGATATTTAAATCATTTGCAACATTACCATCTAAACCTGGAAACTTGATAATACTGTTGCTCTCACATCTGTGGTAGCTTTGCTTGCACCAGCAAATCTGCATAGTTTTCGTTCCACGACGATGATGGTCTCTGTATTTAGAGTAATGTTCACTTACAGCGACACTGTTCTAGCAACTAAGTTCACTTATCAACTGCACTCGATACTCTCTTCACTACGCACTGTAAACTTTTTGCCGTGTTTTAATATACCTACTGTTTTTTTTTTCCAAACTGATTTAAGATACTATATATATGTATATACTAGCTGCGCCCCGCGGTTTCACCCGCGTAACTCTCGATCCCGTGGGAATATCGGGATAAAAAGTAACCTATGTGTTAATCCAGGTTATAAACTATCTGTTTGCCAAATGTCATCCAAATCCATTCAGTAGTTTTTACGTGAAAGAGTAACAAACATCCATCAATCCATCCATCCATCCATACTTACAAACTTTCGCGTTTATAATTACTTAGATTTTCATTCAACGTTTTTGGTAGGTTCGTTGTGTGGATTGCAGTTTTGTTTTCTATTCAACTGTAATCAACATACATTGCTGTAACAGTAATCATTATTGTTACAAACATCACACAACTGCATTCGTTTCCTCGCCGGCGCCGGCGGCGCGGCGGCGGCGCGCGGCGGTCCAATCGTTTGTTAGAGTATTGAAAGCACCTATACGTTCTGAATTGGCTACTATTATTGCAAAATAATGTCATTTGCAAGCCACTCCAACATAAAGCGCCGCACTAAAGCAAGTTCGCGGTACCAATCAAGGCCCACTAAAACAAAATTGTTCGAGCTAAAACCCTGCAAGTTGCAACAACCTTACCGATAGTAGACCTTTAGGAATCGGATAGACAGAACCCAGTGTACACGTAGGTAATGAGTTTAGCATAATAACGCGGTTGGATGCCGATACTACGAACATTATATGATTATTGCACTTTAAACGATTCTGATACCGTAGCTGTAATGTATTTATTTGATAATTGGATTTGCCTGAATATGGGCAGCCCGCCCTTATCTCAGCATTCAGTAAAATAATTGGCATCTGTTCATTTATATTTAAATATAATTACGAATGTTCAGCAGCATGTTTTCATTAATTGTGCGTTTAATTAAAATATTATTTTGGCAACTCGTTAATTTACTAAAGCTGAAGTGCTGATTACTGATCATAAATCCCCACGACAACACGATTGTTGCTGCGATGGTATAGCACTATAATGACCACGTCTGTTACAGATTGCTGATTTCATTTCTGTCTTCTGTCTGTTATCGTTACAATAAAGTATGCAATTGTCCACTTGTCCAGTTCTTCACATAATCCCTGGTTACCAACCCTCTCTTTTTACGACCGTATTCATTCTTACACACACGGTCACACACTTGACAACCCGGACCCCTATCATAATATGTAGGGACATGGTAGGTACTTCAATAATAATGAGGTCCATTAGGTTTGCTAAAAGCGAATGTGTAAACAACTTTTTTTCCCGGCCATCAGTCAATTTTTATTTTTTTGTTGCATTGACGAACAATAGTCAGTCCGGGTTATGACCCAGACTGACTTTGAAGTATATACTTAGTTAATAAAATAATAATATTTACTTATAAAATAAATTAGTTTTTACTTATTTATCATCTAAAAGCACGTTTGTACAGCTTAGAGTTTATTTATGTCTAAAGCTAGACCAAGGATGATTTAATCGCGCCTGAGCCGGCCGGCGCGCGTCTCATAATAACATGGATGGTGTCATTCATCGATGATACATTTAGATGATTACACAATTTTTTACATAAAACATCAAGTTCTAATATCATCTCGGACTACATTTGTAGAAAAAAATTAAATTAATAAAAACTAAAACCCAACTACGACTAAAAAGGTATAAAAAAGACACCACAGACAGACTAATTAAAAATCCGGAGTCACACGTGTTAGGGCATAATTCGAACAGATTACGTGTGATTCCGGATTTTTAATTAGTCTGTCTGTGGTGTCTTGTTTATACCTTTTTAGTCGTAGTTGGGTTTTAGTTTTTATTACTTTTTTTTTTAAATATCTTTTGGGGTTATAAAATATATATTTTTGAAATGTGCTAATTAAGCCCTTTCATATTTTGATACCCAACATGGTAAGAATAAACCATTTTTTATTTTTAGTTCATATCTTTATATCCGCCTCTTTTAATTTAATGTGACGTCATATAACCAGCGGAAGATCAAGACGCTTCCAACGATACCTCACTTCTCAAATTGTGATGAGTGGTTTAGAAGATATGAGGGAACAGATGAACATACATACATACATAACGGGCAAAATCATAACCCTCCTTTTTTCTTGGCTGTAGTCGGGTAAAAATCATTTCTCAATTCATTTTTGTGATAGGTTTTTCCAATACCCGTTTCAACGATGGCCGCGGTATGCAACCAAATGCGCCATAGTGATTTAGTATTGTCCTTTCGCTATTAATTTTTAAGTCCTATGTGATGTCAATTGGAAGCTATGGCCCTCGACCGGACACAAATCCAAACTTCAGGCTTCTACTGAGAAATTTCTAAATGATTGCATTCCATGTCTATTGGCTGCCTTGCACAAACTACCTCGCTCTGGAACACTTCCAAGGGCTGAAGTCAAATGGAGCTCTGGATTCTAGTGTCCGAGCTCGCCAACATCGATTAGCTACATAACGTTCAATTAGATCGGAATCGAAAGATCGTAAATCCTGCTCGGAGTTGGCCGCTGTACTATCTGGATGGAGCCAGTATTGGAATATTTAATGACTGTCAATATTTCTATCTAGGGCATTTGCCAAGCGGTTTACGATAGGAATTAATGTTAACTTTATAATGATTCACATCTAAAATTAGATAAATCTGAATAAAATATTAATCCCGTGCAAGTCACGAAATAAAAAATCTATTATTAAATTAACATGGTTCCAAAAATTGGTTTCATTGAGAAATAACAACTAAAACCCAACTACGACTAAAAAGGTATAAACAAGACCCCACAGACAGACAAATAAAAAATCCGGAGTCACACGTAATCTGTTTGATTTACTCGTATAACTCCGTGACACGTGTAACTCCGGATTTTTTATTTGTCTGTCTGTGATGTCTTATTTACATCTTTTTCGTTGAATTTTTTTTGTCGTAGTTAGGTTTTAGTATTATTTTAAAAAATTGGGTTTATAATTTATATATTTTTTAAATATGCTAATTAAGGCCTTTCATTTTGATACCCAACACGGCATCATCAACGGCTTAATTTTGTCGTAGTTGGGTTTTAGTTTTATAACTTTTATTATAAACTAGCTTTTGCCCGCGGCTTCGCACGCGTGGATGTCGGAAATTATCCCACGGGAATGTGCTACCGGGATAAAAGTATCCTATGTCCCATAACCCACGTGGTCTGTCTAGGCGACCTAGGCGTTACGGCGTAAAAGTAACAGACATGAGACAGCCAGTAACTTTATATATTAGTGGTAGTCCATATCTATATTGTGGTGATAGTGTGGATAGTATGGACAGCAGTATGAAACTGTCGGAAATATTAATGAAAAAATATTGTATAAAGATTAATGAAAAAACTATGGCACATTGTATGGACGATGGAAACTAAGGCGAAAGCTTTGGGGGAGCCTGCGAAATTCAAATTTTCTTATGTTTTTTGCTTTTTACAGGTCAGTATCAAGTTTTATGTTGATCTAAATAATGAGTCGCAGTTGTTTCAAATATTTATTTATCTAATCTAACTAATATTGCAGGAGTTGTATTCCTGTATCTAATGGTTATTATTCTGTAAAGCTACTATTTGCTACGATCGCGAATCATATGTTAATCATATTGACATTCGAAACTTACCCATTAAACGATTTAAAAGCTGTATTAAAACCAAACTTTGTAAAAAGGGTACTATACAATTTCAGATTATTTAGAAGACAAAAAGCATGGGATTGAGCTGCTCGCTCTGCTAACATTTTGGCATTTTGGCATTGTGACATTTTGAATAAGTACTATGGAAAATCATCAAAATATACCTACCAGTTTTATATACAAATTCACATTATTGAATATTATATGTAGGATATTGACAAAATGACATGATTACTTTGTAAAGTATTGTATTATTGTGAATGTGAGGACTATGTGGATGTTTATTTTGTTTTTATTATTATATTTTTTCGTTCTCAGTTAGTTTTAACAATGTTCTGGCAATTTGAGAACTTTATGCGGCCTACACAAATGTCCTTTCTTTGGTATTGTTCGTCGAGTCGTGGAGCTCCTTAAGTTCTGAGCTGAGCTCCACTATTACCGACAAATGCTTGCAGTGACAGGACAGGTTCACTCAAATCTGTGTGGTTCATTCCTCAAAAGACCATTTCAGACTCTAATCTACATGGCCCTCATAGGGCCTGACCAATATGCCAATATCTGACCTAGGTATGTCCGGACTTTAAAAGAGACTGAGTTTGTTTTAGCCTTTCTTCGCAGAGTAGTCAGATAGGAAACGCCGACCTCATCTAGCTTAATTTTTCAATTTTTTGATATTATTACGACGTGTAAAAGTGATTCCAATAACCTATTTACAAAATAAACAATTTCATTTTAACATACACCCTGCCTGACACTGACTTGCATATTGCAAAAAACTTAAGATTTGAATTTCGCGGGCTACCGGCGCATCCCCCTTAAGAAAATCGCATCATTTGCACAACGCCATCTATCGAGTAAGTACTCACTGGTAAACTCAAACTCTTCGTTCCAAGCCAAGAGCCAAGTAGTAATAACTTTTGATTGAGTGGACAGATTCTCAAGATACGGACTATGACTATATTCTCAATCCCTTAACGCTCTTGAAGAGAGTCCCGCAAAAATGTCAATAATAAGTACTTACATGTGAATTTTAAAATCAAGAGGGTAAAGAAGGGTTTTTACCCTCATGATATATGGATGATTTTAGAAAAACGTAACTCTTTGTTAGTTACAAAAAGCATAAATTTTCACAGCCCTAAGTTTAAAAAAAACCGGCCAAGTGCGTGTCGAACCATGCACAATGAAGGGTTCCGTAGTTGAGATGAATTAATTTATCAAACAAACTTTCGCAAAGTTTTATTGTTATTACGTGTATGGGCGTTTACTGTCCCTCAAAGTGTTCACATTGTAGTTAAAAAACTTGTTCTCGCATACAGAATGTTTGGGTTTTTGCAACTGCACATGTAAGTTGGTCGATTAAAAGTTTTTGAGCTAAGTCGCGGACAGACAGACAGACAGACGGACATGGCGAAACTATAAAGCTTCCTTGTTGACTACGGAACTCTAAAAATTATAGGTTTCCCATAAAAACCTTCATCCCCTATATCCCCCCCCCCCCCTTAAATTGGTTGTTGAGAAAATAATTGCCTATGTTCTTCGCCGGGATGCCATCTATCTCTTTACCAAATTTTATCGAGATCCGTTCAGTGGATCAGGCGTGAAAAGGTAACATACAGAATTACAGACGGACAGACAGACAGAGTTACTATCGAATTTATACTTTTAAGCATCGATTAGTATGGATTATGTGTTCAATTCAAAATGAGCCAGATGCTCGATAACTATGAATTCGGCGAAAGTCATTCTTCTACGGAGACTCTTAACACCGCGATTCAGAAAATGACGTTAAATGAACAACGCCATCTATCGAGCACGAAGTGATATTGTCAAAATATATGGGAAAACGTTCGAACACTCTGTAAGCTATGTAGAAAAGACGTAGGGTTCCATGACTGACTTGACCTGACTTGACTTGACTTGACCTGACTTGACCTGACTTGACCTGACTTGACCTGACTTGACCTGACTTGACCTGACTTGACCTGACTTGACCTGACTTGACCTGACTTGACCTGACTTGACCTGACTTGACCTGACTTGACCTGACTTGACCTGACTTGACCTGACTTGACCTGACTTGACCTGACTTGACCTGACTTGACCTGACTTGACCTGACTTGACCTGACTTGACCTGACTTGACCTGACTTGACCTGACTTGACCTGACTTGACCTGACTTGACCTGACTTGACCTGACTTGACCTGACTTGACCTGACTTGACCTGACTTGACCTGACTTGACCTAACTTGACCTAACTTGATTTGGATTGAGTTGAGTTAACCTTGAGCAGGTATATTTTATCGCAGCAGGTACATTGGTAGTTGAAAGAAAAGTAGACTACGTACCTTGCTAAAGTGACTAATTAATGCACCTATGGCACTACTACCAAACAATGGATTTGGAAAACTTGAATTAACCAAACTTTAGATTGGGTGAATTCACAATGTATCGCGTTATGTTTCCACGCGAAGTATGTGAACATATGATGATTATGATCGTGTGTTACACACGTTCTCACAAACCTACCTGATTTTACGCTAGTGTCATTTTACGACAATAGATGTCGTTACGTGTATCTACATTACGTACCTAATGAAAATTTCTTCTTGAATACTTTAAACTCTTATATCTTTTGATATTTTGAAGCGATTGCGATGAAACAAAAACTAAATGAAACATCGAGTTACACACAATATTTGAGTTTATAAGTTAACCATATTGATTTCGTACTTTTTACGTGATACTGGAACAATCAAACAAACGAACAGACAAACAGACAAACAGACAAAAATTCCAAAAATGGTAGAAATGGCATCTGTTGGTTATTCTTGGACACTCCACCTACGTTTTTTTTTTTTTTTTTCATTGTACATAATCGCCTCGGCTACAGATTTATTATATGTATAGACTAACTACACGTCATATACCGAGTAGGTACAATCAATGAAAAAGTCGTATTGGATACTGCCTTATTCAGAACAGCTGTGTGTTCGCTTGATTAAGTTATAACAAAACACGAGTCTATCTATATAAAATATAAAAAATCTAGTAATTTGGCATAATAAATGTACGTAGTTTTTCATGGAGAAGGTTTATGTATGTTGCGGGCAAAAACGATTTTTTTTTTTTTATAACAACATCATCATTTGTAATTCCATGTAACACAACACACAGACAGACAAACGTTTCGTGTATCGAGCGTGCCTCCTGAAATAACCGCGAAACCCAGGTTGCATCCCACACCAAAGGCCTACCCAACTTTCAAGGCATTATGGTAATTTCGTCTGACCTCTTCGCATCGCCTCGTGCCTAGTCATCTTAGCGCCCGTCGGATGATGTTGCCGGCGTACCGTGACACGCTCTTGTAGCAGGATAGGCCATGGTGTCTATCATGGCGGTGGCGGTGATGGTGTCGCAAAAAGTAGCGTACAATACAATTTTCTTAATGTCCCTCGGAAAACTTCGTGTTTCATCAGTCGTCGGATTTCTATCAGTTGCCCTTTGCATTTGGTGCAGCAAGCTGTTATTGTAGTTGTACTGAACACCAAGGCCAAACGGCGATGGTAACGCCTATAGCCAGAGCTCCGACTTCCATTTTAAATTAGCTAGCAAGCGGCCATGATCAGCAGACGTATTAACTAGGTTATTCGACTGTCTCCGGGAAGCCGGGTTCTCGGGCCGGACAAGCCACTTTCCAAGCGTCCGATCAACCACGGTACTTAGGGGTCAACCCGAGAAGGGCCTATTTAAAATGGATGATAGAGTACTTCGAATAATTTGATGGATTCTGTTTAAAAAGGTGTGGCTGCGGAAGAGCGGAGGAAATAAATAAAATTTGGACCGAAACCGATTTCAAGGCCACTGCTCTCAAAACTGTGAAGGAAAACATCGTGAGAAAACCGGCATGTCCTAGAACGAAAAAATTCGAAGACATGCAACCCGCACTGGGCCCGCGTGGTGGATTACGGCCCGCTCCCGCTCACAGAGAGGAGGCCTACTGTGTCCCAGCAGTGGGAACATTATAGGCTGATTATGCTATGTACCGAAACAGCAATAACTGATAAGGGTGAATGTAAATTAATTTGAGAAAGTCTCCGAAATATCGTTAAACTTTTTAATCTTTTCGGCAACGAATAGTAAAAAACTGTCTTCTAATATTGGGGAGGAGTCGTGAACTTTCAAAACTTTGATATCTGTGGCTATTGAATTGAATTTCTGTATAGTCGGTATCATCACACAGTTAAATTTCGCATTTTAAGTAGTTGAGGTCAACGCATGCTATCAACATTACCAAAACATAGCTAAAGTTGTCTGAGCACACTTGTTAGTGTCAAAATACAATAACTTGTCAGTATGACAAGACAGCCTGTGAATAGTATTTCTGATTCAACTTACAAATATACCTAATTATTTTCGTCATCTGATATACCATCACAGTAAGGAAAAGCACACATGATCAGCTTTCCTATATTTAACTTCAATCTGCTGCTGCTGATCTGCAGTTGGGCCACCAGCTGATTGAAGTTAAATAAACGCAGTATTTGTTAAAAGGAATTTAATCCAGATCAGGAGGGAGGGGGAGTGCCGGTGAAGATGAGACCGCAGGCGCTGGGTGTTTATTCTCCAGGGCTGAAAAACATTGACAACAACAATTATTATTGTATGATTTGACAATATCTAGTTTTATTGGTCAACCATTTGGTTGCGATAGGTCCCTATTTCATTGTGTAGGTATACTTAACATTGGAAAACTACTCCTTCACTATTTGTGGGCCTAATACGAATGCGCAAATTTAACTGAAAATAATCTTTCCGCACATAATATTCATAATTATCAGTCAGGTGATACTTGTGTTGTGTATGTGTTTCTCGTAAAAATATAAACGAAAATGCTTTATCATAGTTGTATTTATGATTTAACATGCATTCTAATTTCCGTTACGTTTACGTCGCGCTTTTGTGCTGGAACCACTGAACTGTTAGATTTTGTGCTTTTTAGCATTATAAGGCGGATGTGACCACGTGACACTCAAAAAAATACTTGTACTTCTTGAAGTCGAAGATTTTAATTTTATAGGTTAAGTGTAGTAATTCCATAACGTGTCTTGTAAATTGTAATTGTGTGTGTTTGTGGTGTCGGTCGATTGATTCGATGAGTGAAAGATCGGAACGTGCGTCAAACAAAACACACGAGCTGAGCAAAACAAATCGACGCTTTTGTTTATCAACCGTCGATCTCTGGGTGCCGTTACCGTGTACGGTCAACCGCACTTTAGTTAACACTTGCAATACGAAAACCACCTTTACTGCTACGAAAACTATCAAAGTAGAACTGAAACCGTGGGCTTCCAGACCGTAGGTACGTTCCGAACAGAAACGGACGGTCGATTTTCTCAGCTTGCGTATAAATCAATGTTATAAGATGGTAGAATAGTTTATTAAATAAACAATAGTATTGTTTTGTTTCCCGTGAATTCGTAAATCAGTAACGTGTGTGTGTAATGTCGGTGCGTGTAGTGTTGCTTGTGGATATCTACAATCATTAGATTCTCCTATTTGTATGGTATTCCGTAGGTAATTTAGTCGAAGGAGGTTTCGTATATGAGGTAGGTACTTATTGTTGTTTCAACACAACAATCCATACTACATACTTTTAATCCCGGTTGTTCGGTAGGTACCCGCGGGATCATTGCGAAATCGTGGGCAAAAGCTAGTTGAGAACACAAAGACTCACAACGTAACATACAGACTATTGTATGAAACAATTAGATATTTGTATTGAAACCACACAGTACTGAAACGACCGCAATAAAAGCAACAACATTCGCACACAGTATCCGCGAGATTACAGTTAAACTTGCTTTGTAAACAAATTCTAATGTTACACACAGGTGCTTGAACGAACAACAACTACTTACTTCTTCAGTGTTCGTTATTCAGCTCAGTTCCCAAGCTGAGATCCGAGGAGGTAAATAATCTGGATCGATCCAACTTCCAGCCATTACACGGTTCTCAAAGGAACATCTGGCGAAGTACTTGGACGCACAAACATAACAGTAACTATCGATATACCCTCCGCCCGCTCCTAACCGGTTCCAACCGGATTTACTTAGTTTGAACTGGCTGAAGGCGGAATTATCCGGTTATTTCCCGGCAAATGCGAAGGCGAGGTTTCGCGCAGGTAAAATAAAGGCACTTTTAGTACAAAGTGTACGAAGAGTAGGTATTATTGTAATGGAATGTGAGAGAAATTCTCGGACACAGTACCTGACGTTCTTTTTTTGCAATTTAAATACGAATTTTCACACAAGCTGAAGCTAAAATTTTATTTTTACAATGTGATGTTTGCCCTTGTATAAAGCTGAATATTTTGTTTTGTAAAATGCCAAACTTTATTTAGTTTAGCGCACAGCAACGTTTCACTGATCCTAAGTGATCAATCACGGCATCATTTTACAAACCGCGACACGTTGATGGATAGGGTATTAGCAGATGACTGAACCAAATGATAATAAAGCACGTTAAAATGTAAATACTATGGCCACTACGAGTTAGGGCTCCCGCAGAAAGGCGCGACGCGGCGGCGTGACGCGACTCTGGTGGAACATTTTCTAACTTCGAATTCAGTCGCAGGCCACTTTGCATAGATAGAGTTGAAGTTAGAGTTGGAACTAGTGAGTTTTAAATCTAACATCAGCGGTTAAACTTTCCTTCAAATATAATATGTGACGTGATAAGAACAAAAAATGTGTTTATCGATTAGACCACACCATAGAATAAATCTGCCTAGCCTAGGCTTCCAGTCTAACTGAATGCAGCTGAATACCAGTAGGTATTTTATATAGAGCAACTGCTTATTTGACCTCCGCAACCCAGTTACTGGGTAACACGATACCCAGACTGGCAACTGGTAAGACTGCCGGTCAGACTATTCCGCCTCCGACTGGCCGTAACGACTGTCAAAGATCTCCGAATGAAAGAAAGAAAATACGTTTATTTGCGACAAACATGACGCTAAAAAAAGACAAATACACGAAAACTAACAAATTGGGGGAAAATATGCGTCACATTCACGCAAAACGGCCATCGCTCAGCTTAATGCTGCGACATATGCGAGACAGACTAGCCCCAGCGCTGGTTTTCAGTGACAGCCGGCGTTGACGCGATGACGTCAATCGGTGCAGCATATAATAAATTAACAATAACAAAAAAAATAAGAAATAAAAATGTGATGCGCAATGACTTAAGGTACTTTCCGAGACACGGGCGCATTTTTACATTCTGTGATTACTTAAACTCCTTAACTGACTTATTATATTAATTTATTTGTCATTGCTTCATTTTTAATTCTTTTTATCTATTATGGTACTGTAATCTAATCCTAGGTCATGGGGTCTCAACTCGAACAAATTATAATTAGTCTTCAAAAAAAATCATAGATGGCATAAGTAACAATTATGAAATTAACAATCACTAAAAAGCGTTATGGCAAATTGTGGCTGAAGTACCTAATATTAATAAAAATTATAACATCTTTGTTTAATGCTGATTTATGTATGTCGCTGATGCTGCTGAGACTTAGGGTGGTGTCATTTCTTTGTATGGGATTGGGTATCTGTACGTAGTATTCTAATATCTGTGCCTAGGCAGTATTATGTAATTATTTAATTGATATATACAAAATACTTTTACTCCATACGAAAAGTACTTTTTGGAAGGGGTAGCTAGAATCAATTCTATTAACATACGGTTTAACGTACCTGCCTACCTACTCATGTTTGTACAAATGTCATTTGTGTTGATCGGTGGGACAGTCTAGCACGTCGTTTATTCATATTTATTTGCATGTGCCGATTCGGATACGGTTGTGGTAAAGCTTCCCAGCGATGCACGTGTAAGCGTACATTAAAGCTAAACATTATGTGATATATCATACTTCTGACACTACAGGATCAGAAGTAGCTACGCACATCCAAGTTTGAAATGATGAAACGTATATTATTCATAGTAAAGTATTTGAAAAGCAAATTGTATTTGTATTCAATTTTGGATATTTACTTCTTCGTCTAAACGAGTATTTCCACATTGTTTTTTACTGTATATATTAAACTAGCTGATGCCGCGAGGAAGTCGGTTATTGCGACCAAAAGTAATCATGAAATTTTGATCCCGTTCCCGCAACCCATGGGAACCTATTTCAGGGATAAAAAGTAGCCAGTCTTATTCCATTGCATCAAGCAAAGCGAGGCGCTCGAATTTTATCCTCGCGTCCGTATTTTTTTTGCGATTTCTCCTAAGATATACATTTAAATTATATGGTGTAAAAGTCTAAAATAATGTGCATGAAATGCTTTAAAAAAATGATAAGAGTTCATACCGTATTCGTGTAAATAGCTTTCCAATTACCTTTTTATAATTGCCCATGTTTTAAAGTATTAAAATGGATATAGTATGTTATCGAGATGTCATCGCGGACTTTTCTGAAGACCTATATAAGATACACAATTCCACCATGCATCATTTTGTTATATCTCTTAGGGTTTAGGCAGCGTTTTCGTTGAAAGCTCCCAGACGGCTTTTTTTTTCCGACACCTCCAACAAATATTATTATATTTTAGCCAATGTATACAAAAACTTGACAAATTATATACAAAAACCTTTCTCTTGAATCACTCTATCTATTTAAAAAAAACTGCATCAAAATCCGTTGCGTAGTTTTTAAGATCTAAGCATACATAGAGACAGCGGGAAGCGTCTTTGTTGTATACTATGTAGTGATGATGATGATAGTGATAGTGATATCATCTTTTGGGGCTGAGTGTACGTAGTCTGTTCTTAACACTCCACCCCACGCGATACAAGTTGAGGTATATTAAGTTAGCTCTCTGATCAAACAACGACCGATTAGAAATGCTGCCCTCTCCTCCCACCTTATTGATCCTAAAGAAGTTCGAACACTCACTAAAAACGGACTCAATCAGTCAATATAAACGGCGAAAAGTGTACCAACATCTATCTACAGGTTGTTGGTTTTACAACAACATCCCAAACGGCTAAGCAAACAGGAGGTTCGGCTTTCGGCACAATGATATGGCGTCGCATTCAATCTGGGAGTGTGTTTGGACTCGTCCATCAACGTGTCGTGGTGATGGATGGCGCCGCGAGCGTACGATATGCGAGTGATAGGCCCTAGGGTTGGGCAATTTTTATACATTTGGTTCGTGTTTATTTAGGACGCTTAAATTACAATAATGGAGATTGTTTTTGTAATGTGTGTGATTTCGTGATTTTTCCAAAGTCTACCAATTTGAATAGCAGTTTAATTTTATAAAAGCCAACTCCAAAAGCCGTAAAAGTAAATAAAGAAAAATCCTCTTTTATGTTGAAGTCTGGCACAACTCATTTAGCTCCACTTTTGACCTGAACGCCAATTCGTTTCGTACCATTATCTATAAAAACGGCAAAAAAATCACGTTTGTTGTATGGGAGCCCCTTAAATATTTATTTTATTCTGTTTTTTAGTATTTGTTGTTATAGCGGCAACAGAAATACATCATCTGTGAAAATTTCAACTGTCTAGCTAATCAAGGTTCATGAGATACAGCCTGGTGACAGACGGACAGACAGACAGAAAGACAGCGGAGTCTTAGTAATAGGCTCCCGTTTTACCCTTTGGGTACGGAACCCTAAAAACGGTCACATTCAAGTCGCAATCTGTCAAACTTCTCATAATGTTGGTAAATTGTTTTTATTTTTGACATAAGCGAAAGAGATGCGAATGCGAACGTTCTTAAAACTTACGGTAATTGCCCCGCTGTAGCCTGGCAAAACTTTTCACTTTGAGGTCTCGTAAAACTAGCTCGTTCTGGCAGGATACGTTGTAAACACTTAGGTACAGTCAACAGCACATTAGTGGTAACACTTGCACTATGAAACTTGCCCTTATAGCTACGACATAATAGCGCTGTCACTATGTCTGCCACTGCTGCGGTTGGTTGACTGCTGTACTTACTTATTTCTTAGTTGTCCTGTATCTGTTACAAAAAGCACATAATTTTTGTGGTTACCAAAACTCTTTCCCGTGTCAGCCCTACATCGAATCCGTTCCGTAATAGTTTGTTGTCAACAGTCGCGACCTCACGCCGTGATATCGGCTTACGATGACGTACGCGTCACTCTCAGGGTGTAGCGCGTATCGCTACACCCTGTATCACATAGCGATAGAACAATGTTATACGATTGATCGACACGGGGACAAGTGATAGCAGCTTTATTTTATGTCACAAGCTCGGGCACAGGGGGAGTTTGAGCTTATAGTAAATTTAATAAAGTATCAATTGATTTCTAATTCCCCTCTAAACGTATTATTTTAAAACAAAACATTTTCTACAAAGAGAGAATAGAAAACTTTCACTTCGTACTTATAAAAAAAAAATTGGATTCGACTTCATTATTTTATGAGTTCTATATTCGAAAATATTATTTTATGTTGGAAATAATACTTCAACAGGGGCACGCACATCGTTGGGTAGCAATCGTTAAATGAACGAACCTTTATGAAAACAACATGTTCTGACAGTAAAAATAACATGGACGGTGTATTTTTTAAACTACCAAAATAAAATACGTGCTTTCCAAAATGTCGAAACCTTAATATTTTGAAAACTATGGGTAGGTACCTACTTATTTTTTGTTTTGTTCAGTGGTAGCGAGGTAACTAACATTTAGCAATCCAAACAATTGCGAATTTTAATTCTGTGACAGTACGTAGGTAACGACGTATGGCTGAAGTACCTACTTCGTGCCAACAGGAAATTCCAGAATCTACCTACTCCTATTTACCTACCTGTGGGCCTAAAACGGTCACATTAGCAATTCCTCTAAAAGCATTTCATTTCCTGAATTTCCAGCTGTCATTAGCAATTCCTATAATTTGACACAAAAGCAATTCTTATTATGTGGACCATTTTACGAATCTCCATAGAAAACTGTCAAACAGATGAATTATTTCGTAGTATGAATCGCACGCAGATCATCTTATGAATTGTCAGTTTGTGACATTTTACGATGATTCACCATATTTTCCTATTATGATTCTGCCAAAGTGACTGTTTTAAGCCCCCTGGTACATAATAACAATATTATGTAAGACCACGGAAAATCCAAGATTAATTAATTTATTTGAATCCGTGCTCTCACTTGGTTCTCCGCGTGACATTGCCCACCAGTCCTAAAATAAATTACCAACATTACGGCCGATTATGCAAAATTAAAAGATTTGTAAACGTCATGTATAATTCAAGCACATCACTAGCCACAACAAAGAGGTAATAAACTACTTAGAACAGAGACACCAAGTTCTAAACATTTTCCTATGCAAATCCCGGGAATGCCGGGACTCGTGCATAATCCCGGACACCGGGACAGTTACTCACCGGGATTTATTGGTCGGTCGAGACAGGTGGGGATTTTTAGTGAAATGTAAAAACATGTTTCGTTATAAATCGTCGGATTTTAGTACAATGCGCCGAAATCATGATAATGCCTTCGGATAGAATAATGCTGGGCAAGTGAACGCCTTATTGGGTTTTATACTGTTTTTACGTTCAATAAACCAACCTTTTTACATGAATATGCATGATCGTTTGTTTTTTCAAACGACTATAAATGCAAATGTTTATTCAAGCTGTTTGTTGTGTTATTGTTCGTTAGCTTCATTTAATTAAATTGTATGTACTATTTGAACTCATTTGAGGTAGGGATTACATATGTGTTGTTTGGTTTAATCCTAATTAATGTGATGAGTAAACATCGCAAAATTAAAATGTTTAATTTAATATAAACATTACTTTAACTATACTCCATTTGAAATAAGATTAGACATTTAAATAAGCCTTTTTTGCAGTCCGTTCAACGATTTTGAATTCTATTGCGTTGGTGGCATGACGAATGGCAGGTGCAGTAGAGAGTTGGTATTGTGTAATCTTTTTTGCTTTTAATGCCATCCTTATGCCTACGGTATAGAAGTCAAAATCGGTTGAACGGACTGTAAAAAGGTTTGTTTAAATGTCTAATCTTATTTCAAATGGAGTATAGCTTTTGCCCGCGACTCCGTTTGCGTGAAAGTCGTAAGACATCACAATATACAGTTTTGATTTGGCTACGACTTTCTCCGTTAACAGAAGATTCCCAGATAATAATATGGTCCAGAACAAAAAAAATATCACAATGACGGGAATAACAAGTGACTTTCAGCTTCGTTATGCGTCTTTTTACACCCGTTATGTATAGATTAAAAATGTTATAATTTCTCTCTCAACATAATCCTCGCAGACATAAGGTAAGTCCTCCATCAGAGTGGAAGCGCCTCGAGAGCCACTGCACCCGCAGCTGAGGATTATCACGTGCACGCCTTTATGCTGTCTCGAACACATTTGCATATACACTAAGATTATAATTGAGACTATAACTTGGTGTGATGCCATGCCTTATATTAGGCATTTTTTTGATGTTAATAGGGCCTAAATAGAACGAGAGCTTCTGTTAATTTAATTACTTACATAAAATAGTATCATTACACACTTATTTATGTAATATAATTAACAGAAACTAGATACTGTCTCACGGGTTAAAAAAAAAAACAACATTATTGTCAAAAATCCGTCTTTGTTATTTACCCAAAGGTAGTTCGGTCTATATTTACTTTACTAATAACAGTTAGATATCTACACAAGGCTAATGCGTCTGTGTGCATATAGCACATAGAAACGTTACTTAGTATTAGAGGTTGATAAAAAGCCTACTCAATTAAAACCTCTTTACGCGATTTGATAGGCTGTTGATATTTTGGATACCCAATCACACATTCTGATATGAGATTATTGAGATCTTATTTTTTCCTATAACCTTCTGATACTCATATCATATCAGGTTGGATAGTCAAGCAAGTATTAATTTTCAAACAAGATATTTACATAATAAGCTAACAGTCTTAAAATAATAATAGTTACATGCCAAAAAAGGGAAGAGCATCAAAAAATCGTCAAATTTTTAGGTAACCGACACAACACAATTTCTATAGCTTTTTAAAGTAACATCACAAATGAAAACAATCCTAGATCCAAGCTTAGTACGTAAAGACGCCATCAATCCCCCGCGCTCTGCAACAACCTGTTGTAGGGTGAAGGAACTAATACGTCTAGGAGGCGTGCGCATTAGTTCGCGTCGTCTGAAGGTTGCCAGGCACTGACTCAGGTGTCTACGGCGCGGCGCATGCCCTTACGAAAGGATCGCTGGGATTTATTTAGATGTACGAGTTTTAAAGTATGTATTTTTATGATAGAAAAGTATAAAATGGGTCTGCAATTGAAGATTGAGATTGTCTTTACTTTCGAGTGACTATCCTCCGGTCAATAAACCCAAATACTGTCATATTATATAGCACTAAATGCTTATCAACCGATAGGACACAAAATAGAAAAACCATCTATTTTGTGTCCTATCGGTTGTTGCTGTTCACGATTTGGTACAATTTTATTAAGTATGAATCTGTGGCGGTATCTACATCGCCACATGCGAACTACGCATCAAAGACGCGACGTCATCCTGACGTCACATAAATCCTGCATCGCGCAATTAAAGTTTACCGTGCAGTGGACATATACGACATTTAAAAATCAGCTGTTCCCTATATTAGTTTTTACTTAAATCGACAAAATGTATGGAACAGCTGCTTTTTTTTTCGCGATTTCAATGTTGGTCCCATAGAAAAAGTTGTTCAAAATGATGAGTACAATGACCCCTTTTCGGGTTTAGCATAAAGAAAAAATAATGTTGTATACAAGAACCCAACATCAATCGTTGGGCAGTTGCCCGCCAGACACAACACCCGTCTGGTAGGAGGATCCTCCTTTTTCTATGGTGGATGAGTGAACTTTACACCCTGTTCTTCATACCCCTAAATTGGTGACCCCGAACATGAACGTCAACGCAGCCTTCGTGCAACTACTCCAGCGTGACGGCATTATCATCACTCCCGCAAGGTTTTAGTGAGGCGAGTCACACAGCCAAGCCAACACCCGAGGCGTCAACGGGTATCCTGACCACCAGCATGCAGTGAACGCGCATTCCTGGTCATCACCCTCAGCCTCATCACCCCGACCCACTGGGGAATCACCTCAATCACCTCATCACCCCGCCCCACTGGGGAATCACCGCAATCACCTCAATCACCTCATCACCCCGACCCACTGGGGAATCACCGCAATCACCTCAATCACCTCATCACCCCGACCCACTGGGGAATCACCGCAATCATCTCAATCACCACAACCGCCGCAAACAGTTCCGACACACCGCGAACAATGCGGCACCCGGTTCCGACTCACTGGAACCACAACTGGCACTGGCAAGCATCGGAAGATACAAGACTCAGCCCACTATCGACCTTGGGGACCGACCGAGGGGAGTGATGTGGCGGTATCTACATCGCCACATGCGAACTACACATCAAAGACCTGACGTCACATAAATCCTGCATAGCGCAATTAAAGTTTACCGTGCAGTGGACATATATACTCGATATCCGTGCAAGAACCCAACATCAATCGTTGGGCAGTTACCCGCCAGACACGTCATCCGTCTGGTAGGAGGATCCTCCCTTTTCTATGGTGGATGAGTGAACTTCTTTACACCCTGTTCCTCATACCCCTAAAAATCTAAGTCTACAAACGTACCTACGTCGTACTTATGTCACAAATTAATGCCAGTTGCGCTAGTTAAAATAGCTGTGAGAAAAATGTATTCATATATCATCTCATATTATGCACAAACAAACCCACCATATTTGCGACATTAAAGTAGATAGCGTTCAAAACTATGCGTTGCCATACGTATGATAAGCGTACCGTACGTCTGAATAACGCAGTCTAGACGGGCGCAATATGACCGATGCATGTTTGCTCAGATACACATCATACACAAAGTATATGCAAGCAGCAGATTTATTTTCGCATAAACACTGTGACTTAATTTATTTTGAGAGGACTAACTTTCACTAGGAGATATTTTTCTTCTTTTTGAAGAAACAACGTCCAATTATTTTCAATTTTCCCTTTACTTAATTAAATAAATGAAGTCTTTTGCTTGAAAGAATTCATGTTGACATAATGGGCTCGGCTCTGCCCTAAAATGTATCTAACGATTTGCTACAAATTAAAATGGGTATTAATGTTTGTTTGTTAATACTCATTAAAATAATTGTTTTTTTTTGTAAAAAGTTTTTATTTTTCACTTTTTCAGTTGTGGTACCTACTCCACACAAATTCGAATACCACTACCTGCTATGTTACTAACAGTGACGGAGTCAATATATATCGTCTACATACACTAAGTGGTAAAAATACGTAATTATTGAAGCTAACTCATAAACTACACAAGCAAAGTTCATACAATTTTCAACACACTTGCTCGTAAAGTGGCTCTTATTGAACCGCTTTTAGATTCATAATGCAGTGTATTACGGAAGCGTGTTTTTTACTTTATATTACCGCACTAGTGCGGTAATGTGCGCCACAGATTAATATTTACTAGTCGGAGTAATGACATGGCAGTATGGAATTAGTAAGTACTATCATGGCAGCATGGAATTTGTATCCAATAGAAATTGTTTTTGGTGAAGCGTTTTACAAAAGACAAGCGCTCAAAAGCAATTTTTTATTTAAAAAAAAAGAATTGTAATAAAACCAGTGGCGTTTAGTTATGGTAAAAAAAATCCCATGCATACCCATGAGATTTTTTTTACCATAACTAAACGTCAGAGGGATACTATACATTGAATTTGTATGAACTATCCTACAAATAAATGAGCATTCTCTATTTACACCCGAGCAGAGACTTGCGCTTTTTTCCGGTAAAACTGCGGGTGGCACGCGCGCAGTCCATTTGACCCGCCCCGACGAACTGCGCTGGCCTGCCCGTGTGCCACCGCGTTCGCACGGATAAATCTCTATCTCTATCCGTACTATTAAATAAGGGTTTATATCGTCTGTGGCAATTTTAGTCTATATTGTTCACTACCCTAACCCCATTTGCGTATTATGTATTATTAACATTATTATATTTTTATATAGGCCGTTCAGCGGTATTACCAGTGCCTTTATTTACACCTGCGCGCGAATCGCTAGTGGAAAAAACAAGACCAGCCGCTATTTTCCATACATATTTGTTAACTTTTTTGTTGTGATTAAAATCATTATTAAAAAATTTCGATTTCTCGTAGGGGAGAAGAGCGTAAATAATAATAAATAGATTTGACTCCGCCATGGTACGTTTAGTTATAGTATTTTTTTTTTTCTTTTACAAATCGTTTTTTTTTTGTATAGGCTGTCTAACGGTTTTGGCAGTGCCTTTATTTACACCTATGGAAAAATAAAACCAGCGAGCGCGCCATTTTCCATAAATATTTATTAATTATCGTTTTCGTTGTGTTGATAATATCAAAAATACAAAATTTAAAGTAGGTATTGTCACCAACCGACATAGAAGTTTTCAAAAGAAACTCCGGATAGTGAGTACCTGGCAACAAAGGTCAGTTAAACATTATAAATTATAAATTTATCATCTCTATAGGTACGTTATTGTAGCATAAGTTGTTACATCAAATCTGTTTATTCCTCGCAAGTGTGTTGAAAAACGTCATATGAAACGCGTGTGCATTGATTATTACACTCTCGGTTATCTTATCGCGTTCGCCTGCGGCTCGCGCTAATAATATCGCCTCGACTGTAATAACCAAAAGAGCACACTCGTATCACAATGTACTATTATATGGGACCACCTCTGAAGCATGACCTACCAAAAAAAAGAATCATCAAAATCGATTCATAATTGGCGGAGTTATCGCGTAACATAGACACAAAAAAAAAAAAACTTACTGGCGAATTGAGAACCTCCTCCTTTTTGAAGAAGTCGGTTAAAAATACACTTAAACCGCCTGTGGAGCCCAAATAGACCAAAATAAAATCGTAGTAAGAAAACCGACAAAAATACGCGAAATTAGGAAAAGATTGCGAAGTGACCTCGTCGGAAAAATTTGGTAAAAACTTCGAGAGATTATAATCTACGTTCCAAATTGAATTGAAGATAAAAGCCGATAAACCGGATCCGTGCCGTAACGTGTCGCTCCGTGCCGTCCCGACCCGATGAGCGATTGAATCGATTAAAAGTTTTTAAACGATTAATTGTACATTATGAATTGGAGCTCTCGATCATAAAACATTCGAATCAGTGCTTTTTTTGTTTTGATTTTTGATAGCTTGGTCTGTTTTCGATATACCTATAGCGGAAGTTGTGAACGAAATAGTTTTTGTTTTTGTAAACTTGCTGAACTCACATAAAGTTCGATTCCAACTATAATTATTTCGTCCAACCAATTATAATTATTTCGTCAGTAGTCCTATAAAACCTAAGTCCGTATAAAACCTTAAATTCTATAAAACAATCATATTTCAAAGTGAATAAGATTTATAGTGCGAGATCAATGAATCTTGAAAATCAATATTTCACAATAAGTTTATTTATTCAATTCCAAACTTTATATTATGTGCCCCTCACTAGACACCAAGTTACCCCTTGATAGAATTTCGTTAATTGGAGTAGATCCCATTACTCATTCTTTCCAGCAAGAAAATCATATAGATCTATCAGCCTACTTCCCAAACTTAAAACAGAAAACAGTTCAGTTAATTACTTAGTGTTAGGGGCCATGTTTCACTGCTTAGACTAGGGCCAATTGATCGTATGTTAAATAACTGCTTTCAGATCAAATGTGCGTGTTTATTGCTTTTGGAAAGATTAAAAGCTTCTTATCCAATCAAGCTCGATTACTAACTACCTAATAAGGTTAGTTTGTACATAACAACTAACAAACAAACAACAAACTTGTACGTAATTTGTTGTAATATATTATAATTTTGGTAGGTTCTTAGGCTTTTTCTGGTTTTAACTGCCTATAATTTTTTCAAACAACTTCACAAAAATAAGACTAATCGGAACACAGATAGAAATATATAGCGTATACCCCTGAAACGAAGACAGATGATGCTCGTATTAATGAGCCGATGAGCCGCACTGCCTACGTCACGGCCTACCCGGCTACACGCTACGTAGTTGTGAAGTGGGCAATTATTTGAAGCAGCGTACTTCAGTGGTGAATCCGATGGAATGAGCTACGCGTATCCGAGAGACATACTGCAGTGACGGATGGCGAGCTCTTTTATCCAGATTATCATCAAACTGGGTACTGTCACGTACATACATACATAAATACCTTACACTCAATCAAAATTCAAAAGCGATTGTCTAGTATAAAAATTGCATCTTTGAGAAAAAACCTACCACCAAGAAATAAATTTTGCCATACATTTTAACCAAGATGTATGGCAAAATGTATTACATTAGATCTGATAACTTTTTAACAATGAAAGCGGTATGTGAGTCATGGCAACCTACTTTACATGATATATTTTTGGTGGGTTCATTTCTTTTAGTAGAGTGCTCTATTTATTTATATTTTTTCGGGCGGTATTTCTTGTGCGTCAGCTATTTCTTTTTCATAACCCATATCTTTCTTTGCCTCTTTTCTTTGATGGCTTATTATTTGCAATAAGCGATAAATCGGGGTGCTTAGATATTAACCGATTAAATTCTGTTATAGCTGACTGTTGTGCTTTGATTCTACCGTAGTCAATATTTATAGGTAAATCCATTTAATGTGAATGGTAATAAAGTTGAACGCGTAATTGTAATGACATAAATTATTATGATCGCTAACTTTAACACAGATGGAGCAGTATCATTTTGCGGTGATATTGTACTGATGTTACACAAGTGGTGGTGGTACTGGTGATATGATATACCAGTAGGTATACCTATTAGCTGTTAGAAATACAGACTTGCCCCTCCCTTTAAGGGGCTTGGAGGGTGAAGTGTGGGGTGAAGTGAGGGGCGTAGTGTGTTTTATTAGTCTCCTACCCACATCGTATCCTTAGAATTTGAGCTCTCTAGCATGAACCAGGCCGAAGCTATGATGCAAGGTAGTAGTGCTTTTTGCTTTTCACTCGTCTTGGCAGGGGAACTACCGTGCACTAACGTATACTATGTCCGTAATACCATACAATTTCAACACTACTTTAGGAGAAAATAGCTTTTTAATCTTGGGTAAGTTTAAACTATTTATGCTCGTGAGTCGTGAACTCGTGACTGTACCTATTTTTACCAAATAAAATATTTTGACAACGACTCGTACTATAAATGTGTTTGATGTGAACGGCACAAGTGCATACATAGCTATTGGCATCGATCATCATTCTATATTAGGTACCTAACTACCTGAAAGAGAGGCGGGATTTTTTTATGCGGGAATCCTATACTTTAGCTATGAACTATTGGGTATATAAAACTAAAATTTTGAGAGGATTGATAAAGATGCTGTCATTCTAAAAGTAATAGCATTAATTCTTGTCACAGTTTTTCGATGGTTATACGTCTTTGCCATGACGATCACGACTGTAATTAACGTTCATACTGTAGGTACGCACTGTCACCTCAAAATGGTGGAGTTGGTGTTACCGTGGTGTTGTTAAACAACTTGCACGACTCTGACATCCATATATCTGCCAATACTGCAGAGCTTCTCACTCGCGAAGTCTTTACCATAGGAACACCAGCTCTGCCTAACCTTTCGGGGAAATCTTTGCATGATTATTCAGTACTAATGTTACATGTTGCGTATCCTTGCATACCGTATGTCAGGAAGTGAGCATCTCGTCTGATAAACTCGACAGCGGTCGGTAATTAAACCGCACAGTGCGATCACTCACGCTAATGAAACCTATCATAGCTCGATAAAATACTCGTAAATTATGACCACCAAAGTTTTCACAGTTGTCTGAAAGTTTTAGATAGAAAAATTTCGGTCAACGTTTTCCGACCATTAATTTCAAGTTGGAAAAGAGTTGACGTCGATTTATTTTTAATCTACTCAATTACGATTAGTATCTCAGTTATTGGCTGTCTGTCGTGCTTGAAATAGCTTTGAAAACCCATAATTCATCACTAATATTTAGATGGTTATGTATATTGATGATGCACTAGTTTTAACAGTGTGGTCATTGTCGTATCGTCGTCTCCACATGGTATATGTTTTTTTTTCCATATCTCAATGCCCAAATTTTCACTTTGTAACAAAGAACACACTAGCACATTAACTGAATTCAAAAGTTGTGGTCTCACTGTCTCGACTGGACTCAACTGTACCGCAGTTGAGTCCAGTCGAGATCGGACACAGGCCAGTTCAGTCTCAGACACAAGACATTGTCTCAATCCTGGCCACATTTATATGCTAATGTCTCATACATATGCAGATGCGGCCTGCTTACCCGATATCGTAATATATGGACCAAGTTTTGATTTTACACATCACAAGTGTTATGTTACGAAAATGCGCGGTTTATGAATAATAAAGGATGCATTTCCCCCCGGGTTGAACTTTATCGTTTGTTAAGCTGTTGTGGCTAAACATGCCAACTTTTGTATTTTAAAGTAGTTTTAACTGAGGCCTTATTATATTATGAGCCAGTGAACGCTCGTTGCTGAAATAGAGACTGATTTATGAATGATCGAAGAAAAGTTTACTTACTATAGCCCAGGCAAAGCACAAGAGTGCTTAGCAAAAGTGTTTCTTACTCGAAAGATGAAATTGCTGCCTGCTGAGACCTTACAGGATAAGGGTAAGCAAACATTCACGCTAAACATGAACAAAGCGATCCAACATTGATCAAAAGGCTATGTTTAGTTACGTTACGAAGCGGAAAGTTCAAGTATTCCTTCTCTAGTGAAGGATCTCAAACAGTAATACATGTAAATTTAGCGCTGAAGGTTCATGAATTATGTTCCAACAACATTGTGTGGGTGTTGCCGAAGAGAGGAATCATAGAAATAGAGAATCATAACACGGCTGTGATTTAAATTATGAAACGAGAACAGAAGGACCCGATGGATGAGCAGCTACTGTAGGTACTGCATTGAAGTAGTACAATTAATATCATTTTATGTGAAGAGAATCAAGATTCTAGTGGTGGTTAACTCCCAAGGTTTAGACATCTTCGTTCATAATTTAACTTGCTAGATAGACTTTATTTATAGGGTTTAAAAAAATGAATCTTTCTCGAAGCTTCTCTATGAAAACTATATTATGGTCTAGAAAACTATGCTAGGTCTATGAAAACTATGCTGACCATGGTTTCTGTCACGGTGGGCTCTACACAGATAGTTGCAAGACAACCTAGCAATGGTTAGCATAATTGACTTCCTGTTGCGATTGAAATAATTAATATTGTTGTCTACAAGCGTGAAACATTTTTATAAAGTGTATTATCAACTTCTATGTGAGGAGAGTTTCATTGTTACTTTATGGAAATGTATTGGTATTGGGAACGTATATATGAACGCATACGTTCACAGAACTGCATGTATTCTTATACAATATTGCACAGTTCCACTAATTAAAGACTTCTCTCATAGCTCCGATTTCGATAAAGCTACAATGTTTTCATGCATTCTGCAACTAAATGTAATGTCACGTACAGCGGCTAGCGCGGATGTACTTGTTTCGAATCCAATCTAATTGGGTCAGTTCAGTTGCGAAGCAAAACTAATTCCAACTAGTACTTATTGGATAAAACTCAACAAAATAGTAATTAAATATAAAAATCTACCTCTCCCTACACAGTATAAACAGTCAGACAAAATCATATATAAAAGATATACAACTTCGCCTTATAGATCAAAGAAACTTATTTTATTCTGAAAGTTCCGTCAGCAATTTGCTTCGCGAAATTTGCCAACTACTTAATCTCACGTTCGCACGTCGCTAATCTTTACAAAACAGAATCCTACAACTTTTTGAAACATAATTCTCAATCAAATATATTATTTAAAATGTATGTACTTCAAGCGATTCTCTTAAATTCAAAATGGCGGTGCTATCTGAGCAGGGTTACCATACCTCAGGATTTGTCCTGAGCCTTCAGGATATTTAGGCCCCTCAAAGTTTTGCGACCGGATTTAGAAACTATGAGGATTTTTCGACAGTCTATTTATCAGATTTATTTATTAGAAAGTTACAATTAACCCAAACAAATACATAATCTCGTTTGGATATTAACTACTTATATAAAAACAACAATTTATGTCTAGTTTTTTAAGTGAATTCCACTAATAAACCAATATTTTCATTGCAACGTTTGCTATGGAAATCAGGTTTTTTGCCAGAACTTTTCAACTTTCCATCTGGTAACCCTATAACTGAGTCGAGACGTGAAAGTTGAGCGTTAATCCGTTTGCTCATAATATATAGTTCGTTTGAATATGCATGCTACTTTCAAAATGGAGCCCGTTTGAAATGCTTCGCTATTTCGTATAATGACTTTTGTTTGAGAAAATTCAAAATTTTGGCATTAGGGGCTTGGGTCGGGTTAGAAGCTCAATCTGTGCATAATAAATGAGATATTGTGAGAGCGCCTTCCATTAATTATTTTGTGATAATTAATTAAATACCTACCTACCTAAAACTACTAAAATATTCACCTTACAATTCAAAAACTAGTAGATATGCCGCCTGCTGCTCACTTAGATTTTATTAAGCCCTTGTTCAAACAACTTAGTAGGTATTGTGTATAACGTTTTATGAATACAAACTAAATCTTTCGAATTTAGAAATTATTACTATGGTGCCTACAGGACCGCTAAAAGTTAAAATAATTTCGTTTTAAAAAGGTATATAGGTATTATCCTACTCTATACTCTGTTTTCAATTGGATTCCTCTTTTGGCATTCACTGAAACAATTAATATTTGGATAGCAGTTTCAATTGAGATGAAAATACGGAATTGGCAAAACATTACGTTACTTGGCTTACATTATATTGTTTAGCAATGTTACGAAATGAACGATTTACTTATCTGCTCGCATTCCGAACTAGACTCGCGTCTAAAGATTCTTCGCTAGGAAATTAATTGTTTCAGTGTTTAGTCATTCACATACCTAGCGGCCATTATTTTGAGCTATTGACATTTTTATTGCGTCTATAGATATTTTCGTCATAAAAACAGCTTACTGCCAACATTCTAGGCCAATGATTTGAGAAATAAGTACGTTCAGTATTAATACCTACATTGTGTATTCGTTATTGTGTAACGGTTGGCGACTAAAGCTGAAGTTGATAAACTAAATAACTATTACATCACCTGTTAACAATTCGACATGTCGCCGACTTGTCAAATATATTGTGTTTCCTAATACAATGGTAAATCTGCTTTGTTATTAATTCCCTATTTTATTGTGATACTTACATGATAATAACTTTACTACAATATTTTGGAGTCCCGCTACTCACTCAAGCTAGTCAAGCTAGTCAAGCTAGTCAAACTTTCAATGTTGATCAAATATATGCTAAACTCATAAGCAACACCCCTACAAAAATACAAAAAAGCCGAGGTGAGGATATTTATAAATAAAACTGCCTTCCCATACAAAATCATGTTACATGTTAGCTATTCGTCGGGAGCGAGGCGACAATTTCACATTTTTGCATATTCATGGAACGCCATCGACGCGTCAGCATCGGCCGGGCATCGCGTCGCCCGCGCCGCTTGTCAAGCGGTGATTGATAACCACACTCTGTACCGTAGCTGTACGCAGGCTGTGAGGGAAAGAGCGTGAGCGCTAGTTTTTCAAGAATTTTGATGGATATGTTAAAGTTCACTGGCCTTGGATTTTGAGATGTTTGATATCACAATATTATAAATCTGTTTATAGAAAACGATAGGTACTCCATTTGAAATAAGATTAGACGTATAGATAAGCGTTTTTTACATTCCGTTCAACCGATTTTGAATTCTATTGCGTTGGTGGCATGATAAATGGCAGCCGCAGTAGATAGTTGGTATTGTGTAACTTTTTTTGCTTTTAATGCTATCCTTATGCTTACGGTATAGAAGTCAAAATCGGTTGAACGGAATGTAAAAAACGCTTATCTATACGTCTAATCTTATTTCAAATGGAGTATAGTTTTCTATAAACAGATTTATAATATTTTGATATCAAACATTTTGACATCAAATGGGGTATAGCGTTTATTTAATAACAATATCGACGATGAAAAATAGTCCATGTCCTTCTCAAGGTCTCAGGCTTTTTTTTTTAAAGAGTAACGGTGGAGTTTCTTGCCCATTCTTCTCCATACGAAAACTACCTTTTGGTAGGGGCAACTAGAATCAGTTCTATTTCTTTGTTTTTGACGTTCAAAAGTGCCTATTTGAAATAAATTATTTGACTTTAATTTTGACTAAATTTTTTCCAGTTCTCAAGAACCGGATTAGCCACGTAGCAGGTGTAGCAAATGCTGCGTGCCCCACTTTGGGGGGTCCGTGCTTTGATTTACAACAAAACAAGCCATGATACTACCGGTCGCTTCAATGGTAGATACAATATCTTTCATAATATATACGATGGTCAAAAGAAATCTAACCACTTCGAGGCGAGATGCTAAATATTGTCGAGCTCGCTTCGCTCGTTCTTGCATCATATTTCTCTTAGTTCTTTAGCTTTTCTGCATAAGTTGAAGTTAAAAACAACTCCTTTTTTATATGAATTGTCAAAGGATATTTAACTTCTTCGAGGCGGGATACTAAACTTTTTTGGATCGGTTCAGCGGTTCTGGTGTGAAAACGTATCATACAGACAGATAGGGTTAACAATTATAATATTAGTATGGATACGGTTATTATAATAATTTTAGTATCACTAATTGTAGAGCAATTGGATACAATTCACTTAACTACCGAGGCACTTTTGTCTCTTTTGTAGAGAACAGCTCACTTCTTCGTCTCTCAACCTTTCCAGACGCATAGCAGATCTCCAAGAGAGTTAAATGATAAACCAAGATCGTAACTTTAAACATACCATTTCACCATGGTAGAAATATTAGAAAATATTACCACTGATTTCAAAAACACCCGTGGAAAGTAGGACGTCTCCATAAAATATAAAACGTATGTTCACGCTAACCCCATTCCAAAATATTGATGGGGTATTTCAGTATTTCCAATATGATGGGAAGCCATGGCGTTCTTTATAGCGAGGGTATATCGTAAAATGCCATAATATTGACGGTCAAACGCTCACATGCATGAAATCTCAATGTAGTAAACATAAAAGAGATATAGAACACTCAATGAAGCTTTCTGATTTAGAAAATAACTTAGATTTTAATGCACTTACATTATTTTTTATTATCTTTATTCGTTAAGTAGTAAAGTATGTAAACTACATTCCCTTACTGCATACTTCTAAAAACCTTTTTGATAAAATCTAGGCACATTTATTTTCTTTATCATGCAAAGGAAAGGGCTTTCAAGGGCTCTATTTAGCAAAACTATGCGAGTATACAGGCGGTCCAATATTGTTATTAACATAAAAGATAAGTATCACTTTGCTTATACAGGGTGTGTTTTAGAACCGGACAAGCTTAATAGGCGATTCTGAGTCAGATTTTGCGTGAAGTGAATAAATACTTCTTCGCTATCTTACAGTAACAGACTGGCTTACTGAAATAAATGTTCCACTATAATCAGCCTGCAGTAACTGGGTTGTGGAGGTCAACATGGTAGAGAAAAAGCTAGGCTGTTAACGATGATGCTAATTAGCCTTTTAACCTATCGTGTGGTCTGGTCTGGATAATTTTCTCTAGTTTAGTTATGGTACAAGGCCCTAATTTAATCAGCTAATATTGCAGTCATGTCTATAAGCCATATTCTTTGAAGACTATCTTCCTTGGAATCGTCGCGCCAATATGCTAGGCGGCAATTCATGCTAGGATGTCGTAGTCTGTTAACTTTACTGGTTTGATACTCTAAACCCGTAAAGTTATGAACCGTTTCTTTCTTGATCTGAAGCACAAGTATCACACAATGCAATCCTCTAATTCACTCATCAAACGACATGAAAACAAAGATATCTGCCAACAATCCGTTAATAGTAATTCAGTTCCAAAATCAAATATTCCAATCGCCTCTTTGGGCTCAAATATGCACCCTGTATATTACCATAGAGCATAGACCCACATATTTTGTACCCCTATTATTTATTGTCTGGTCGAAGATTTATGTCATCGGCCGAGTGGGTTCCTAACGAGTGGAATTTAAGTGGATTCCTGAGATAGGCGCTGCATGCCGACACGGTGGTACATTCGTGCTGTTATATGGTTTATGGGCGATTCATTTTGTGATATAGAACGTTTGTTTTTTTGGTAGTGACTGTGATTGTGCATCCTGCAGGGTAATTGCATAACACACTAGTAACTGCAATGCCATTTTGACAATTCGACAACATTCATTGCGTTATATACTAGGGTTCAAAGGATTGAACTTTTTGATTTGACTTTCAGTATTGTTTTAAGTATCCGACGATATAAAGATATTGAATGCCAATGAAAGCCACAGTACCTATAATTATTTTCCACCCAGCTAAATCTAGTTTTTTTTACTGCTGCACAGTAAAATTAACTAAAAATGTTTAAATTATTTTTCTAGCTAAATGAACTCAAAATAATAAAGATTCTGTAATCCTTTGCAAAAATAACATTATTACTCTCGTTAAAAAATCTCCCCGGATATTCCTTGGTGCCGAAACTAGGTCATAACCCGAAAGGATAAGACACATTACAAGAAGATACAGAAGTGTCCCTTCTAACATACTAACTAAGCAATACTGTTCGAACTTAAATAGTTCTTACGGTGGTTCTTCAATAATCACAAGAAAAATAGAATTCAACAAAGCAGGATGTTATTTTCCTTCGTTTCTAAGGGATACAATACCAGTTCTCTTAAACGTCTGCTTCACCTTCACGGGGTTCACCTTCACTTCCAATGCAGCTTCGATGACTGCTACTCGCCACAAGTCCAACATATTATGTACTCCGGGTACACTACCAGAAAGTATAATGTACCTATTACTCCATTTGAAATAAGATTAGACATTTAACAAACCTTTACACAGTCCGTTCAACCGATTTTGATTTCTATACCGTAGGAAATCAATAGCAAAAAAGTTACACAGTACCAACTGTCTACTGCAGCTACCATTTGTCTTGCCACCAACGCAATAGAAGTCAAAATCGGTTGAACGGACAGTAAAAAAGGTTTATTTAAATGTCTAATCTTATTTCAAATAGAATATAGTGTCACCTTGTAAGGCAGAGCTGCGATAAACTAATTAATCCATTTACTCTTTGTTGCCATGAGATCTTTTTTTTTTCTATTGTTAAACAGCTATGTACCTAAACTCTTCAAGTGTGTAGACTCCTATATTTATATATTTTATGGATCCCAACAGAGACTGCACAATGACATAGTAGACACCACTGACTAGGTAGTCAGTAGTGTAATCCATCCAAAGCTTGTCTGTAAAAGATCGATTTTAAGACTAAGGTCTATAATTTTTATGGTGTACATAACAAAAAAGTATTCTATCAATAGTAGAGTGGACCTACTGTTTCTATTTTGTATCATGTGTTACCCACACAATACATTCACAAACTCACTCGGAAAGCGTTATTCTTGCCCTCTTGTGTGTTTTGGCGAAGTTTCTCAACACAGCTCGGCGTGGACGCCAGAGCCAGAAATAATAACGTGTATTTTTGTGTGTGTTAGTGTTAAACATCTGATTTATGTAAGCTTTAAGAGCTGCCCAGATCTGGTCAACAGTCATTTGTTAATGTTCGTTGAGTATACTTTAACTACGGATAGATCATCTTGAGACTTCCGTGATTGGTTTGGGTCGAGTAAAAATTTTTCAGGAGCATTCATGACTCGCCCATATGCTTTTCGTTAAACGTATGCACAACACCAGCTCCATATAGAGAAAGCTCTATCTTTGCTTTTCGTACTGAGATCACTAGTTTGCCCAGTGCTGTGACTGTAGTATACGCTGCTTGAGATGAGTTACTGGAGTACTCAAGGTGCTACCTATTATCAGTATTTATTAGATGCTTACGATCAGTTCATCTGTAGTCAATTTTGTTTAACCCAGCTATAGGTCAAATCGTTTCCAGTTGAAATTGAGCGAGTCCAGATACTCCTATTGTTAACAGCACAGAGTTGTCCGTTAGTATGCAGTAAACCTAGATTACCAGCCATGTATTAGTGCTCTATCTATATTCAGGTCGTTCAAACTAAACGAGCTGTTTGAAACTAAGCCATAAACAGAGTGTTCACAACGGCCTCAAAATGTGAGACCATTTCCCAAATAGTAGTCGTTTATTCATATCAACTGCTTGGCTCTACAGAGGAGGTGGAGAGTGATCTGATTCTTATTAAGTGAGGCATAAGGTTGAGAATAGCTACAAAATAAAGTAACACATTTTCACGAACGTAATTTTATTACAACTGTGACATTATGACAATTTACGAATATTTACACGATATGTACAATTTTTTACATATTAATTACACAGTATACAAACAGTAACCTTACATTCGCTATGCGATAAAAAATTACATTTTAGTAAATTCATCGTTACAACCCTAGGCCGAATCGACTCCATACAATTTTGACTTTATAGAGAAACTAAACTAGTTCACCACATGATCGGTCCACACAGCACACCTTACACGAAATATTAAAAACTTGAACCGTACAAAACTGGACGCAGGGGCAGGTCGACGGCCGAGAGACAGGGCTCGGGTCTCTACGGCCGCCGGCGACCGTCCGACAGTCTCTAGCCTAGTCGATGGACACAATCAGCGTGTCCTCCTCCAGCAAAGCGCTGGAGGGCTCGCGGCACCGGCGCGAGGCCCGCACTCAGAGCTTTGTGTGCGACATTCCGTTGGGCGCTATCAGCGGCGCCAGTGTAGCCGGTCGCGCCTCCAGCGGCAGCGCCTCGCTGGCCGCCACCGACTTCGACGTCAGCGCCGTGGACGCCTCGGAGCGCGACGCCCCTACCCCTCCCCCCACCGACAGACCTCCTCTCGACTCCGCCGCTCGCAGCTGCGCACGCGCTGCTCCGCCTCCTCTCTTCCGCGGTATCACACTGTTCTCCACATGCAGAGTCGCGTTCACGTCCTTGCCGGCCGCGCAAGTGCACGCCTTTAGGAAACTCTTCTTGAAATTGTCAGAGAGGAAAGCATAGAGGATTGGATTCATGGCTGAGTTGCTGTAACTAAAGCAAGCTGCGACCAGGAACACTGTGATAGTAATGCGGCTGGCGCACTCGTTTGGTGGAGAGTATATGAGCGCCACTTGGAACGCCCAGTATGGCAGCCAACACAAAACGTACACCGCAATCACAGTCAGAACTAATTTGGTCACTTTCCTATGCGATCGTTTCTTCTCTTTGGACTTGTTCTTTGGGCCAACAGTCTTCAGCTTACGGATGACGAGGCAGTAGAACACGAAGATAAGAGTGAGAGGGGCGGCGAAGCCGAGAGCGAACGAGTAGAGTGTGAAGGACGTCTGACCTTTGTTGAACTCTCGCTCGGGCCACACGATGTTGCACGAAAGACCATTGTCCGTGGGTATCAGCGTCGTGTACATGAAGATGGGCGTCATCACCAGCGCTGACGCAGTCCACGCCGCAGCAGACACGACGCGCGAAACGAACGGCGTCCGGAGTCTCGGCGCAGCTATCGGGTGACACACAGCTATGTAACGATCTGCACTCATGATGCACAGGAATATGGAGCTGGTGAACTGGTTGATCCCAGTGGATATCATGTATGCTTTGCACATGAAGCGTCCAAACGGCCAGGATCGCAGCGACATGGTGGTGATCAGGAACGGTATGCCGATGAGGAAGCATTCGTCTGCGATGGCCAGGTTCACGATGTACATGTTGGTGACTGTCTGCATCTTGGAGTAGCGTAGGACGACGTAGATGACTAGGGTATTGCCCAGCAGTCCCACCACGCAGACAAGGGCATACAGGACCTGCGTCACGACGTACACTACTGGCAGGTTGATGTTGGGGCAGTTCTCAAATGTTCCGTTGTACGTGCCGTTTTCGTCGTAAGAGTAGTTGCCATCTCGGAACATTTCCACGTCTTCCAACTCCATTGTGATGGATATAGAAGTAGCTTCTCGTAGAGGATATTTACCTGAAAATAAAAAATATTAATCGATTAGAACAATTGATGTGTGTGCACGAGTGACAGTCTACTGATGTATGGGTAATATATTTGTGAGTAACTAATTAACGTAATCAGTAGGAGTCTGTTATGCTCTCGTGTTACTGTAGTGTGGTTGAGATAAACATTTCGGGGAAATTAAACGTAATATGTACTAAGTATAAAACCGATAACAATGTAACGTTATCCATTTGTATTGTGAAACACATCATGAATCACATGATTGAAAAAATAAAAATAAAGGTTTTTTTCAATGAGTAAGTACCTACAAGCGTATGAAATTATTGAACCTTGTAAAGAATTTCCAATATGACATTCTCATCATGAAATGTCCACATTCATACTGAATTCAATATCGAAAGTCCACATGAGCGGCACACAGCTGCTCTCATTATTTTCACGTCGCCATGATTTATCGGTATTTGCTGAGAGTAGTTATTTCAGGTACTGCCCGGTTATTGTTGAGATTGAAAGCAGGCTGATAAATGATTGACGTGAATTCGTCTTACTATTATTACGTTCTAGTGAAATATGTGCGTAATGGGGAAAGATGATAGAATGAGCGTGGGATCGACCTACGCGAATCGGACGCATATGCAACTAATATGATTGTGGAATATTTTTGAGTAAGATTGGGTACTTTTCGGATTTCATTAGGTAAGCGGAAAATACAAGATATTTTTAGTTTAGCTTCCCAAAAAAACAAAACTAAATCATCTCGGAGAGACGACCACATCTGGTCATTGACCTCGACTAAAAAGGAAATATAAGGAAAATCGAGGAAGTAATTAATAAGTTTAGTTTTGAGACTCACATTTTGTTTCAGCAGACAATTATTACGAGAGCTGACGACGTGGCTCCGGAGTATATCTGTAACAATAACAAACACATTGTTAGCTTTTAGATTTACGTTGTAGGTACAAGTAAACATTCCATAATAGTTGAATTCCACAACTATAGAAGGTAAGGCTTCCGTTGACTGAATGTTGCGACAAGTAATCACGATTACCAATACATAGAAGATAATATTATTACTAATTTGATATACATAAGACGTGTAGTGTGTAGCCCGTGGTTTTTCTCTGGCTAAAATACTCATTTTCCAGAAAACTTTCGTGCAATCATATAAACTAAGAAACTATTGTGTTTCTATATTTTTGCTCCAAAATTGTCTGAGTACAAGATTGTTTTTTTATCGTTGAAAAGTTCTATGATTAGAAAATACTCGTAGTCGAGAAAATTCTGTAACAATAAACTCATTACAGAACTATGTTTGTTCCTGTAATGAAAACATCCTCGCCAGAAAAATGATGTGTTAAAACTCCACAAATATCCCCGTCATAACATCGGTTTGAAGCGTCTATAAGATGATACTAAAGTCAAATCGCAGAGTGCAAATCATGGTAACCACCGGTAGTGTGTGTGACAACCCAGAACCTGCACAAATGAGGCCCACTCTAGGATATCATGAAGATATCATTAGAAACAGACGAATCTACGTCAGTTCAATCAGACCGGGATGCGTGTAACACAACAAGATGAGGCTGTTTTTAGTTGTCGTACGCAATCGATCTTGAGGCCCTCTAACCTAACAGTCACATGCGCACGGTACGAATTTCATTCAGATCAGACTGTAGAACTAGACGTGTCTCGCACGCACAGCCTTCTGCATGTAAATCTGATCCTTTATAACATTAAACCGAGAATATTCCTGTGGATTTCAACTTCAGCCGCAACCTGTCTGCTGTGAGGTCGTCGGCAATCTGTCAAACGCATGTGTTTACTCAAACGTTATTAATGCGGGGAAAATATCTTGTCTAGAATTAGGTCCAGCTGCGTGGCGTGTGCGTGGCGTTTGCTTGGCGGGTGCGTGGCGGGTGCGTGACAGCTATGGTGTGGTTCAGATCATACGGATCTGTTTATAGAGTGTAGACATCGAGTTGCATTATGTACATATATCAAGCATTTGATAAAAAAACGGTGTGAAGAGTTTGCATAGTTAATTAAAAGTTACATCAGTCTGTACACTGTCAGACGGAATTTAACCGATAAACTTATCTCAACAGATGATCATATCTATTCTGTTGATCAGGGAAATAATCCAATCGCCAAATCCTGATCACCACAAAGAAAATAACTACAAAACAAAATAATTTAACATGTAATCAGTGAACAAACAGAAAAAAACAAGAATGAATCTGCAACTCATCAAGCGCAGTAATTGATTGAGACATCGGACTGACCCACAACACAACATAGATTCTCCCGACGTTACAGGAAAACTGTTTTATGTCTCACATCCCTCCTAATAAAATATAATAATACATTCCTAGCTTACGTTATACTATAAACCCTCTGTTACATAGAACGCGGGGAGGTTATGTATGGAAGACGTCATATTGTAAGCATAGTGGATCTATAGACCACGCGTTGACAGGACCGCTTGGTGTGACGTTGCTCATATTAGATGACATTCAAATAATCCTAGTATATGTTTTAAATTTTTTTGTGGGTACTGTTTATTGTTTTAAGTACTGTTATTTACTTCGTAAGCGTAAATCTATAAGACCCTCTATGAGAGCTTGTTCTTCTTTAATTTTATGGGATGTGTCTCTTTAAGATGATTTCCGGGCCCATGCAATAATAGTACATTGTGATACGAGTGTGCTCTTTTGGTTATTACAGTCGAGGCGGTATTGGCGCGATAAGGTAGCCGAGAGTGTCATAATCAATGCACACGCGTTTCATACGACGTTTTTCAACACACTTGCGAGGAAAAAACAGACTTGTTGTAAGAATAACGTACCTATAGAGATGATAGATTTATAATTTATAAAGTTTAACTGACCTTTGTTGTCAGGTACTCACTATCCGGAGTTTCTTTTAAAAACTTCTATGTCGGTTTGTGACAATACTTTAAATTTTGTATTTTGATAATAATTAACCACACAACGAAAACGATAATAAATATTTATGGAAAATGGCGCGCTGGTTTTATTTTTCCATAGGTGTGAATAAAGGCACTGGCAAAACCGTTAGACAGCCAGAAAGAAGAAAAAAAACCATGGTAGAGTTAAATCTATTTATTATTATTTACGCTCTTCTCCTAAATAGAAATTTTTTAATAATGATTTGAATCACACAACAAAAAAGTTAACCAATATTTATGGAAAATGGCGGCGGGTTTTGTTTTATCCGCTAGCGATGCGCGCGCGGGTGTAAGTAAAGGCACTGGTAATACCGCTGAACAGCCTATATAAAAATATAATAATGTTAATAATACATAATACACAAATGGGGTTAGGGTAGTGAACAATATAGACTAAAATTGCCACAGACAATACTTATAACCCTTATTTAATAGTACAGATAGAGATTTATTCCGCGCGAACGCGGTGGCACACGGGCAGGCCCGCGCGGTTAGTCGGGGCGAGTCAGGTGGCTTGCGCGCGAGCCACCCGCGGTCTTACCGGAAAAAAGCGCAAGTCTCTGCTCGGGTGTAAATAGAGAATGCTCATTTATTAGTAGTTTCTCATTTATTATGAACCTAAAAGCGGTTCAATAAAAGCCACTTTACGAGCAAGTGTGTTGAAAATTATGTTGTTTCACTTTTATAACTTGTCAATAATGAGTTCTTTACTCAAAATAAAACCTGCATGACAATCGCTCCCGCTTCTCTGTGTCAGCTTGCTGTGTAGCGTAGGCCTTAGGTAGTTAATGCTGGCCTATATACGCTGAAGAATAGTAAAGCACTGATTACATTACGGAGATATTAACTTACTACATTTAAGTTTACGACTTTTCGCACCATTCCGGGCTTGGTTGTTATTATAAAATATTTTATTGAAGATTTTCGGGGGGGGAGGGGGGGGAGGGCACTGAAAATGGATAAAGAGCAAAAGAAGGATCATAATAAGTGATGTGTTACAAATGGCAGCTACACTGTGTTCATTAGTTTGGTCTGGCAACTACTTACATATCATATTTTATATAATTATCTCATGGTATGTGGTTCACCCAAATAGAATAATCAAACTCACTTTTTATTACGTGGGGATTCCCAGTATTGATATTAAGCAGGTAATACGTAGCGAACAATTCACTACAAAAATATAGATAAGTGGACACCGTAAATTCAATTCCAACAAAATCATAACATGTAAAAAAAAACAAGTCTCGCAACGCAGTTCTTCTACCGCAAAAAAATGTGAGATCGAATGTAAAACCAAGTCTGTTAATTTATTCAGTACCTGTCTATTTGTCATCTTTATTTCTTTAATAAATAGAATTACTTGACAATCGCACATGGTAATAGAATCTACATACAACATAATATACCTAATATTAGCGCTGTGCGCACTTTATTTAATTAGGACTATTTAAAATAGTTGGTTATTCTTATGTGATTATGTTGCCGTGCGATGGCTATACATATATCTAGAAAACGACACTTAAATTGCGGTACATTTGAATTTTTCCTTGCTTTATAGGCTAAACACTAATTGTGTTAAAAGTTTAAAGCTTGTGAGCCTGCTAGAAGTACCTTAGAGTTTTTATGATCAGTGAGTCAGTGACAAAATTAAGGAACTTTGACCTGCAATAGGTCTTAAACTATAGGTTCAAATTGAATGTAATTTGGGAATATGGTTATACTAATAGTTCTCTTGGTCACTGAAATTCAGGCGTCTAGCTTTATTCGCAAAGAAGCTACAGGGGGTCTAAAAAGTCCTGAATAGATTCGAAAATTATGGTACGTCCGTGCCTTTGTTTGTTTGTTTTGCTCGACTTGGCCTCAGATTACTATCTGAGGCCGTCAAAGAAAGAATTCTTAGGAATGGCGACAAAGACATTAAAATGAGTTTTGTTATCAATGTTGGTCGAAATTATACAAGAAGAGGCTTTATCTCCTCACCATCATCGAAATACAAATCAGAAGTGGGTCACCCTATTGAAAATGTTTAGCAACAATCTTATCTTTCGAACAGCGGTCTTTTGCGTTATTTATTGAAGTAGAATTCAAACGAAGATTCTCTGTAATGAAAATGTTGAAACTTACAATAATCACATCAGTACCTTGAACCTTATCTACTGGTGTTAAGGAAACCGAGACCTAAAGTATGAGCCAGCGGCGCTTCTCAACAAATGCGATAATATGAATTTTGCGGTTTGTTGGCAGATTATAAGTATCCCAGACACGCACAGTTCAACCGAGTGGACGAAATTTAGACGCGTGACGCAAACGTGACTCGGACATAACAAATAAATGTATTGTTAAGTGGGTCTGTCCGAGTGTCTCCCGGCCCGCGTCTTGTTGCGTCATGACAGGAAATGTGTCAATGTTTGCCGTCTTTAGGAAATCATGATATAACATGCTATGGATCAACGTGTACTCATCACGCGTAACCTAGAGGCCTATCACCACCTCTTATAACATTATTTTTTTAATCTGAATTCAGTGTGAAAACGAGTTGGAGTTGTGGTGTTAATTTAACCCAACAGTTTTGGTACTTCATAGTACCTACCAGCCCCATATCCTTTACAATATCTTCTAAGTGAATGTTTCATAAAAAGTATCTTATAGAATAACAGAAAACTTTTGCGTGCGTATCTGCGAATCTCATTTCTCTATAAGATAAGAGTATTCTGTCCTACAGTGGAACTATTACAATCTTGTACAAACAATCGTCAATAATGCAAACCAAATTGTAACAATCCCTCGATCTGTATACATTGAGACTCGTCATTCAGTCACGCCATGTTTCATCACCACTATTGCTGTATAGAGCGGTCTGCTCTACAGCATACGATGCCAAATCGCTATAATTCACAATACACATGTGTTCCTTACTGCTCACCGCTCATCGACTTGTCCAGTACTCAGCAATATTTTCATACAATACAATACAGCTGTGAGATTCCAATAGATCAAAGCATAGGAAATGTACAAATTCAATTTGAACACGCTTTTACAACGGATGCCTTTTAACGCTAGATTTGCTCACAATAAAACATAAACAATGGCCGGTGGGATTTGCTCAAAATAAAATGGAGTTGGTTGATCCCATAACATGAGTTTCTTAGAAATGGATGAAAATGTTTTCCAACGATCTTAGAAACGCGCTCAATCATGAACGGACAGACGGACGGATTCCCACCTGTGCTAAATACCGTTTATGCGTTATTGACTTACAAACATACTCACAAACTTTCACTTTTATAATTAGTATGGATATATGTAAAAAAAGCAGTTTCATGGAACACGGTCTAATCGTTTAGATAACCATAATCTAATATCAATCATAGGCACAATCACGCAATATTTCCGTACATTTTAATGCTCACACATGCGTTGCGCGCGCGCAAGTTGCGGCTGTTTGCGCAGCTGGGCTGCCAATAAACGTGATTTGTGCGCAAATTCGCTTTCACTATCAATCTGATTTAAGATCTATAGTTCTGCATCCGTGGGTAGGCTGGAATGCTTTGTTTCATAATTATTTAAACATAGAATGTAGGTAAACTACTGTTTTGTATACAGTCGTAGTATACAAACGTACGTTTAGTGTACGTAAAACCAGATAACATACCTCTTTGAATTCCTCAAACAGAACAATAATATTATAACTAGAACACAAAGTTCCCCAAAAGAGTTACAATTGTCTCCCAAACGGAGTTTATTTGTCGCCCAAAAAGCACATGATCCGAGCTTCATCCGGCTTCAGACACCTCTTTGTACAGTCTCGCTCTTTTTGTTGTTCTGTTTCAGCTCCGTGTTGTTATTACTTGTGTTCGTTGCATGTTGTAATGTTCGTTTGTTGGATCTCCGTCACCTTCATTATGGACTGGATGCAGGTTTGCGGCGAGAAGATTACTTTTTGTACCGGAAGTTTAGTATGTTGGACTTTTTTTTTTGCTGTTCGGCTTATAAGGCTGGTGTTGTTTCTTCAATAAGTTATTGTACCTTTACAATTACCATTATACATGATGTAAGGGTGAACACCGTTGTCACTCAAACCATGGGTAGTTACTTAAATATACCTAAAAATAAATGAGCGAGTAACAACAACAAAAAACGTTATTTTCATTAAAAGATATTATAAAAGTTTCTATCCGACACCGTGCTCGCAAGCGAAACAGTTGACTGACTGAAGGAGGGATCGCGCTCGCGGCCGGTCAGGTCACGTCCCGCGACCCCCACCCGTGTTGAGACGCAAGTTCGTTGCCCTAGCGCATAGGTGAAAGGGTGAAATAATCGAGAGGTAAAATGTAATTTAAAAAAAAGAAAAGAAAAAGTCGTAATTTTCCATTGATTTTACGTTGTATAAATGACACCAAACCACTGGTTTCAAGGATAACGGTGTTTACCCTAACACCCTGAATGAGAGGAGAGTTCATTTTAAATGAAATTATTTATAAGAATTTCAAGATTACTATTCACAAGACGCCTTAAACGTCAACTGTGTTATAATATTTGCATTTTCATTAGCTTGTGGGATTCGTTTGCATGTTGAAAAAGCAAGTTTTTCATTCCATCCACTCGAATAATTTACAGAGCTTAGTTCTTTCTGCTAGTAAGAAAACATGACGATCAAAATCAAGCATTGTTTGTTTAGTCTGCAGCAGCATGTCAAATCTAGTATGAACACACCTCACATCACACATTAGTTTTATATACATATACTGCTAATAATATTAGGTACCAAACAGATAATGATAATATAAACGCGTTTGGAATACCAAACTGACTTTATCATTACATTTATAATAAGATCTTGTCATTCTTCAGCATATTGATTTATATTAACTTTTCCTCGAATCTGTGGGGATGAAAAAAATATTGGGTCGAGTGTGGCTTCTTGTTTATTGAATATTGTTGCTAAGTCAACAAGCGATACCTACTGAAGCTTATTTTTATAAAATATTGCTATATTTTACTACTTAATATAAAACCGGCCAAGTGCGAGTCAGGCTCGCGCGAAGGGTTCCGTACCATTATTTCGAAAAACGGCAAAAAAAAACACGTTTGTTGTATGGGAGCCCCCTTAAATATTTATTTTATTCTGTTTTTTTGTACTTGTTGTTATAACGGCAACAGAAATACATCATCTGTCAAAATTTCAACTGTCTAGCTAAAACGGTTCAGGAGATATAGCCTGGTGACAGACGGACAGACAGACAGACAGACAGACGGACAGACAGACGGACAGACAGACAGACTGACAGACAGACAGACAGCGGAGCCTTAGTAATAGGGTCCCGTTTTACCCTTTGGGTACGGAACCTAAAAGATAAAAGATTGTTATGTTAAAAACATTATACCTATATAATTAGTGTCTTTTCCAATTGTTTCGATTCAACTTAATTTAAAAGCTGCAAAGTGTTACTTAAAACTCTCTCACTTCACCGTCTTGAACCATACAAAATTGGTTTGGTTCGACAACTCGTCGAAGCACACAACAGAACCACAGTAGTTCTAATCGAACATCAAACATTCTATTATTAGATGAAATGTTTCCAAACAATGATTCTCCTCACGCGATCCGACTGCACACTAACACTTCACCCACTGCCATGTACCGGTCGTCGGTATGAAAACCTCCACGAGTGCCAATATGTAAGGTTACATCCTGGGGGTCAGCCTTGCTACAAACCTTACCAACACATTAATTATTTTGATCAGGACATAAGCCGTTAGTAAAAATCGTCATGAAATTCAAACAGGTCAATTCTCGTACCTATCCTTATTAAACCATTTCTATGATTTTATTATGCTACCCATTGGCTAATAAAATCAGACCATGCGGTAACTGTATCATTATACGGTTACCGCACATCAGCGGTTACAATTTGATATTATTTATGTATGTCGTAGCAGTAAGAGCGGTGTCCGTAGTGCAAGTGTTACCACCGATGTGCTGTTGACTGTACAAACAACGTATCAAAGCGAATATAAAAATTACCGTTTTCTGATACAAATGTTTACGACACAATTCGAGTTAGGTGCCGTTAGTGGCTTATTGGGCAATAATGGCGGAATACGCGGTCCGGCCTCTACAAACGGACAACTTTTTAAACTGCTATAATTTGACGACATTGAAGCTTCGTAAGGAACTTAATGTGGTTTGGAATGACATTTTGTAGGCATATATTTATATTTGCGTTAAATTGTGTTATCGAGTGTCTCTAGAAATATAGGGATCATTGATAAATAAGAAGAAACTAGTGCGAGAAAACAGAATCCTCAATTCTAGTTTTCCTTATTATGATTTACCTCTCTTCGAGCCCCTTATCAAACAAGGTAAAACCAATGGTATAAATAATCCGTAGCATAAGCCATGGTTCACCCTCATACATCACGCGTGTCACTCGCAAACCAAGAAGACAGTTTGATCGGAGAACCGCGCCCATACACTGAGTTATAGTCACTAAATTTTAGAAGGCCATATTACATGGTGTCCTACTACGAACGGTCATGGTGTCCCATGGGTCCCATGGGTGTAGTGAGTGGCTGAGGACTTTTTAGGGGTTAATGTTCAGTTAATCTATGGTTTGGTTTAGTTTGTCTACTGCTTGAGGGATAACACAGAAAAGCGTTTAAGAAAATATAAGCGAAGCGAGCGAGCTTTGGGGAATAACGGCGTGATTTATTGTCATGTAAAAGGTATAAGAATTGTTCATAGCACTCTTGAAATTCGGGTTTTCTTGAATTTTGGAGTTAGACCTCATTCGCTGACACGTACACATTGTGCACAAGTAACAAAATCGTGCAAAACTTTGCTATAATAATAATAATATTATGCTTTTAAACTAATATATGTCTGTGCCGAAATGTTTTCAAGAGAAAAACCTACATAAAGCTAGATTTTAAAAGAATGCGTGTGTTGGACTCAATTTGTTGGAATCAATTTGACAACTAATGATACAGGTATCATAGGGTTTCATAATTATAAGAAACTAGCTGTGGCCCGCGGCTTCGCCCGCGTGGAGGTCGGAAACTATCCCACGGGAATGCACAACAAGGATAAAAAAGGTCAAAGGATTTCTATGTGGTCTACCCATGTGCCAAATTTCATCCAAATCCGTTTCGCCGTTTTATCGTGAAAGCGTAACAAACAAACTTACCTAAGCATTTATAATATTAATTAGGATGCCGAAAATAAATTGTAAGAATTTGAAATCTGTCTAGAGTAGGTACGTAACAGTATTTTACGTATAAACTGCGTACGTGATAAGTCGACAGAATCTCTTGGGACTTACATATCTCATTCGATGCTCGTTATCCCAAAAAAAGTAAGAATATTAGGTTACTAACTACGAATTGTTCGACCTTTTCAGGAGGGTCAACTTATAAGTAGATTTTCTTGACTTAAGTAATATGAAACTGCGGATCAGCCATAGAATTCCGCGTAGTTAGGAAATTACGCGGAATTTCTATAGGTAGAAACCTATAATATGATCTTATGGGTATAATATGGTCCCGTGCATGTCCAACTGCAGAGCAAATGTTTTTTCTCATTAGGAAATAACACAAATGGATCATCACATCCACTATATTTCACGTTGCTCTTTTGATTTTCAAATAATTTTGTAAAGCAAAGCTTTGTAGGTCAATCAATCATTTTACAATCAATCATTTTATCGCAACCCATGTGACGTCAACCTACTAAAATGAAATGAAAAGGTAAAATAGATAGAATTTCTAAAATAGAATTGTGTACAAACCATAACCAATAAGTACCATTTCGCCCACGTGAACAAATACAAGTAATGACTAGAAGGTACAAGAAGGTAGAAGGTAGAAGTTACAAGATAGACGTTATTTTCTTTTCAATTATTGATCAAAATAAAACCTGCTATCAAACCTGAAACCCCTACGGTCTAGGGCTGCGTCTTATTGAATTTATAATGTAATTCCACGTGATAAGATTTCGTTTTTTATTTCGCGTATTTTTCGATTAGTCTCGTATCTGTTTTGGGAATATCGAGAGGCACGAATTGAATATTGTGTCGAAATAGTTTTTTGTGATAGGATTCCTGGGAGATTTAAAATTCTGTGAAACTGTGATATTGGTGATGTACCCTTTTTTTGGACCAAACAATATCCAGAACTGCTTGCGGGCAAACCCGATTTTCGAATAGACATAACTAACCCTTCGGGGAAAATAGACGTTAAACAGGTAGTGTTGTTTTAATATTTATCCCTCAATACAAATTAGAGAAAACCGGTAAGGTCTTAAAAAATAGTTTTTTACTTGAAAATTTAATTAGCAGATTACTTAGATACATTCTAAAGCCGAATATTTCTCCTATATACAGGGGGTGTTAGGGTAAACACCGTTATCCTGGAACCAAGTGGTTTGGTTTCATTTATAGAACGTAAAATCAATGGAATATGACAACTTTTATTTTTTTAAGAAAATCTACATTTTACCACAAGAGTATTTCAACCTTTCACCCTAGCGCGCTAGGGCAACGAACTTGCGTCTCAACACTACGTGACCTGACCGGCCGCGAGCGCGACCCCTCCCTCTGTCAGTCAGCTGTTTCGCTAGCGAGCACGGTGTCGGATAGAAACTTTAAAAAATCTTTTAATGGAAATAACGTTTTTTTTATTGTTACTCGGTCATTTATTTTTATATTTAAGTCAACTACCCATGGTTTGAGTGATGTGACAACGGTGTTTACCCTTACACCCTGTATAGGGGTGAGTGACTACTATACGTGGCATGTCAAGTTGATGTTTACAAGTCATTGTAATTAATATACGCGTTACATAATAGGCCGTAAACGTCCTCTGCCGATGATGCATGCTTCCATTATTATCTACTGTTAACAGCTATGACGTCGCAGGGATGAATAGTCGATCGTAAGTTTGGATGTCAGCTTGACAGGACTGGTGAATAGTGAGCTACTTTTGTTTCTTAACATACATGTGTTTGAGGACGAAAGTTGAGCGTACTACACACGTCCAACAGGTGCGCCTATTGCCATCAACCGGGCACAAATCCCAATTAACACCATTAATGAAAGTTTTGTATTAAAACCATACTGACCTATGAAGCGGCAGCTTCTTTGGAATCATCGCGGTGAAACCTGTAACAATAAAATAATAACATCAGTTTTCAGGTAAAGTTAATCAACACACACGTTAACAGGCAATCCTAGTTATAGTTAATTGTACCTATTAATGCGTACAGTTCGAAGTAGATTTAATTTTGAATTTGATTTAAAATTGAGTTGAATCGATTAAAACATCAGACTGTATTCCTACTATTGTAAATATTCTAGCCCATTCTCAGAATAAAATTCTTACTCTTGAAGCATCACCTGTATATAAATAGGTAATACCTACTTTAAATAATCTAGTAGGTACATTGTATAAAATACTTTTTAAGAAGAATATTTTCTTTCTTAAAATACTCTGCACCTGCTCTGAATATTAAACGCGCTATTGTTGAGCTTAACATTGACTGATTCGATTAAGATAGAACATTGATTCTGTAGCCGCGCGGCGTACGCGCTTACTGACTTATTTTTTATATCAAAAATACTTTTTCGTTCAAAAATATTGTTTTAAACCTGGTGGTAATTATGTCTGTAGGTACTTTTGGAGTAAGGTTTTCGGAAAGATTTTTGGCATAAAATTGCCAATACATTATACAATTACTACATCATCACCATCCTCATCCTACCTTTATCCCAATTAATTTAATCTCTCTGCAGCATGTCTTCATCTTCCATACATCTCTTTTGACAATCATCTTAGGATTCACAAAATTGAAGGACAAGTTAGATAACACGTTTTTACAAAATATTTATAATTGCGGAATAATTCTGATTAAACGTGAGCAGTGTATGTGTGACTGTGAGTGTGTTGCTGTGGCGTCAAATTCGTACTCAAGATGTTCTTCCTTCATTTCAACATGACATGTTCCTCCAGAATCACAAACATAACAATCATCCAGTTTCATCTTCCAAAATAGTGATACACAACGTTTTAATATGTCAACCGCGTCGGTACAAGTAATTCCCATGTTGAGGCCAGAGGGCGCCTCCCGTGCACCCGCGCCATGAATAACATTATTCAAATTCACACCGCGGTCATTATGTTTGTTCCTCTCTACGGAAAGCGCACAGACTACAGAATAAACCAGAAGGCCACGCTGGGCGAGATCATAAGTCAATTCAATTAAAATACACATCTACCAGCACCTACCCGCGTAATGCGGAAACATTTTTAACTTTTTTGGCGTAAAATATTGTCTCCTGTACAGGTAGAATGTACAAAATACCTAAACATAAAACATCACGCATGTTTTCCCGCAGGTTTAGGCATTCGCGTACTTATAGTGAGTTATTATTACAGTCGGCTGCTTTAAGAAAAAGGTGTCGGCCATACGTCAAACCACATTGTTACATTTTATATAATAAGAAGAGTTTGTGTTGCCATTGTCCTATGCGCGTGCGCGCCTTCTGGTTTGTTCTGTAGTCTGTACTCTATGAAGTAGTGGAAAACAGCGGAAATTGTATTTACTTTACATTCCTGTAGAGGATCACCGAGAAGATTAATTATGGAACCCATTTTGAGGGATCTTGTTCAGATTAATGATTTTAAAATGGGATATGGTTTAAAGGGTCTAATGCTTCCGCGAAAATTGTGTATGCGCATGATTTAGTAGCAATGTTCCCTGTAAATGGTAAATCATAACTAGGAACAATTATCACGGTTTTAGTAGCAAATACTCATAAAGTATTTATTTAAGAACTAGGTACTTAATTAGTTATTCACAACTTAAAAGCTCCATATATAATATCTAAATATTGAAATTGACTTTTAATTTAAGATGCCTAATTGTTTGGAAGAACAGTATATTTTTGGATCGAATCTAATAAATTCGTCACAGAAGGAAACGCGTAGGTTTTTATATCGAAGATATTCTTGATCACTGTCCTCAGTAGCAGACAGGAGTAGGTCCAAAGCAAGTCAAGTCAGTCTAAACCTTGCTGACTGACTCTTTTCGTTACATACTGTGAACTATTGAGTATACATCTTCCCAATCCCGACACGAAAGGAGAAAAGAGCAGAGTGGAGGAATCTGAATATCCTCTGCTTTTTCAATAAATCAAAAACAATGCGGTGTAGGGTTTTTTCTGCAAAAATACCTATAAAAAACCATTTACCCAGTTACATCATTAGCAAGAAGACTTCTCTCTTCAGTTATTAATAATCCAATCAGCTGGTCCCGACTCCTTTAACACTTCTAAATATTCAGCCCTATTATTAGCAACCCTCCCAGCTCATTTAACGATAAGCGCCGTCATGGCCATCTATCACGTCAACCACTCTCTCTGTAGGTGACGTGACGGCATGGGCGTAGAGTTTAAGGACTTTCCAACTAAGTACCCTGTTTACAAAACAATTTTTCGTTGTAATTCTATAGGTAAGTACCTCTTTCAAGAATCTTATAGTAGGTGAGGGTAAGGAGGAAGGGTTAGGTTAGGTAAGCCCCATGTTATAAGAATACTTGCAACAACTGGAAATAATTTCAAGGCCACACAAAACGCTCACCACAGAACTTAGCACACCGTTTCAATTCTAATAGCCATCAAACTAGCATAAGAATAGTTCGAGTCCAAACGACGTTCAACTCCTAATTACAAAACGGATCGGCTTCCTATCTCGTCGGCACATCTATTAGATCGCTCCCACCTCGCAACTTGCCACTAAGTTCCCAACTTGCTAGTCAACGACCCCACTCTGCTAACTTAGCCGCCTAAGTTCAGACTGCGCCCTTATCGCTCCCGGCTTAATCCATCTTCTTTCACAATCACGACCGATCCTTCCTAAATCCATACGCTTTGAATACATCGACCACAAAGGATATTAAATTGTATTTTTTTTACTATTAAGTTCAATTTACAGTGTGAAATATATTGCCTGAAAAATTGTGGATTCATTTAAAATAGACTTTAGGAAAATGGAGATAGGATTCAATTTTCCGCAGTTAGTGTACAGTGTAAGTTTCAATAAGGGGCCAAGTGCAAGGTTTGCAATAAGAACATTGCCAGCAGTTGTCTCGTTTGAAAAGACTTATTGAAACACAAGCTTTTTCAGGATATTCAGTGAAAAAAACTTTAACGTTTTATGTTTTACGTGCAAAAGTCTGGAACAAAGTGAAATTTTTATTTGAGTTTGCAGACGACAGTTTATTAGCTTCGAGTTTGTTGGAACAGTTTCATGGTACTATCTATCCAATTTTTTCTATTAATATTACAGATTAGATTAATTTATTAACGAAATAGGTAGTTTGAGACGAACACGGTACATTAACGTAATACGATAATAAATAACGGTCCATCATTATTATTTTTTTCTGCAAGGTATTGTTAGATAAATAGTGTTTCATATTGACTAGCTCAGATATTCATTTCGTTAATTATCTACGAATATAAAAGCTGCTATAAAGCATCGTTATTTCTTACTAGAATAATACCTCACAGTAGATTAGTAAAACTAAATGTGATAGATTCACTACAGCGCACGTCAAAAGAGTATGGCTACAGAGATTAGATGTAATTTTAGGTTAGAGAAAAGAATCTCAAAAAAAAAATCTTCTGAATCTCTGAATAATAATCTTCTTGTAAAGGATTTCAAATAATATGTTACATCTGTGTCGGCGGCGGCGCGGCGCTAGTGACCGAAATAAATAATAACATACCATATAATTTATTACAATAAAAAAAAATTGTCTATACCATAGTACAATAACGATACACTGTGCCTATACCTTGATAAGTTTTTGAATGTGATGGCATTTTTTCAACACCAAAAAAATATTGTAAATAAATAATTCGGTCCATAATTATGTCTTATTGAAGTCAGCGTCTGTTAATATAAACGGCAAGTCGGGAACCTCCTCCCTCCAACAATGCCAACCTATTCTTTTTTCAATTTTCCCCTAAATTGGAATATTAATCTGCTAATCAGTGTTTCCTTCCGCGTATTTTCCCGTAAAAGGGGGAAAGAAATTCTAAAACCTTGTTTTAAAGGAAACAATTGCGTTGTGTTTAGATTACTTTGTATATTTTTGCTTTTAAAAAGAGGTTTAAAAGTTCGTGCCTGCTTAATATTTTATTTACAGAGAAAATGTTATTAATGTGCGTCAAGCGTTTTTCCCGCTTTTTGGCGAAAGCTGTTCTTAAAAGTTATTAAGTTTAATAAAATTGTTAACAACTGTGAGGAACTGCTCTACTAAAACAACTATAGGCAGAAGCATGACACCTACAATAATATCTATGAGTACCTATTATAGGTACCTACTATTTATAAAAGTGTTGATCTTTTGGTGGTGTTTGGTGATGTCGATGTCAGTAGGTACGCAGGTTCTCAAGCTCACATCAAAACACAACATATTCTCAAAAGCACTGTTCAAAAGAAGTTCAGCTCTACTTAAACAGATTAAATAAAATGAAAGCAGATTGCTTTAAAAATAGAAAGAATATTGGCATAATGTTATCCGAGCCGGCGGCGGCGGGCGAGGATAGAGACATAGTCTTATTCCCAATATCCGGCCAAAGACTTATTTCCACGATTATCCGTGAATAAGTCCGGATTTCCTGCTGAGACGCTTTTAATTGGGTTATTAATATACTTCCTTTTTACTATAATAGAATAATACCGGATCAAATACGGCACAAGCTTCGACCTTTGTCATCAGAAGACTCTTGAGGCGCTTTTACCTGTCAACGTGTTATTTTAATTAGAACGATTGGTAAGACACTATGAATAAAATAAAATGTTCATTCTAATTTTCAATCGCACCGCAAGCAGGGTTAATTTTAACGGAATCAAAATATTTCAACAATGAAAACAATACAATAAAAAATCTATCTTTTTTTAAGCCAGACCTACGCCATATTCACACAAAAACTTTATTCAAATTCGTTTTACGGAAAATGCTCTGATATTTTGTTTGGCAACCGTTCGGGGATCTCCAGCGATCTTCGACAATCTCCGCTGATCCTTGTGTCGCTTGAACATATTTTATTCAGCGCCATGCATGTACAATTTGTAGGGAATACGCGGCCATCTATGACGTTACTTCACATCCAATGTGAACGGTTGCAGAACGTAATTTGAGGAATTTCACGCTTCGTCTCTCGAAAATTGGTCCAAAATAGGGATGTTTGAGAGCGGTGATGCTGCTGGAATTTTGCATTGATGTTAGGGGTGGAAAATTAGTTATTTATGCAACTGTTATATAATAAGGGGTATTAAAACACGAATGTGGGTTCACATGAGTGTTTTAATACCTAATTATTTACAGTTGCATACAAGCCTTTATATACACCCATGATAAGAATCCCCTATAAAAGGTTCTTTGCAATACTAATATCGAACAAAAATGGAGGGATACGAAGCACGTGAATTCGAATTTTTCGAATTCGATTAATAGATCATGCTTTTTTGTTTTAAATTACGGTGCTTTGTTAGTGAAACGCGCCTGAATGACAATGTTCTTTTTTTGAAATGAGTTCAATTATGGCAATAAGCTAACTGTTTCAGAAACTTTTATAGAGGATTTATAGCATGGGTGTAGATTCAACTACCTACCTATTGCAAAAGTTTAGCAGTTGTCCGAACGTACATAATAGGCAATAGGTTTTTATTTACGTAAGAGAATTCACTTATAATGTCAGGCTACGCAACTAACTGCCTCAGCCATTCCAACCAGACAGGTAAGTAATGCGAACGTTACGGAACGTCAGATTGACGGCTCGTGACGATATACCGCTTGAGTTTAAAATAAACATCTCTGCCTAAACCTTCAGGGAATAATGGCGTCATGTTATGTTAAGTTAAAGTATGATTTATTTAGAACTAACTTGATTTATTACCTTATATTTCGTACTTTTACTTCGTACATAAAGACCATTCAACATCGCCATAAAGTCATCTGAACAGCTGAGCGGTCGCTCCGGAGTTCCGGACGAGTCACGTAGCCGCACGTGCGCTACGACACGGCTATCAACGTTATAGTTTACACGTTAGGAACTTGAATTCACAATAGGTATGCATTGTACATTGACATCATCATCAGCGTATTTGTCAAGCAATGTTTGTTGTAAAAACTTGTCAACATACTCGCTATCCTGAATATTTGTGTGTATTGATCTATGGGCCATAATATACTTTATTATCTACCTAGCACTAACATCATCTGATAATATTTACCTACATCCTGTCTCGAAATGTATTCTTGTTAAGTGTAACCAAACTCATATTAGTGCGAATTTTCTCATTTACTCACGATTATATCACGGTATTTGCTTAATTTCATGAGACCAATATTCTTCTTATAAAAATCTACAGTAATTTTTAGTAAGCATCACAATAGGAAAACACTATTAAAGAACAATTTAACTCAAATAATTATTAACATGAATTGAAACATTACAAATGACCTACACCAGTAAATTGTCCTATGGTCCAGCTTATTCCCAGTCATCAGGACTTCAGGACCAATTTCCCAACTCTTCCTTGGCCCTAAAAGGATCCTAACGAGAAAATATTACCAACACAATGTAACAACACGTTTTCTCGTACAAAAACTTAGTAGGTCACAATCAGATCTCATTTATTATTGTAATCGCGTACTGTAGAATCAAAATCTCATTAAGTGTGGCGGAGATTAAAACCAACAGCGGTTCCCTTATTAACATAAACCGTTTATGATAGAAAAAACGAGGCTTTGATAACAAGAGCGAAGATCAAAATATATTTTGGTAACGAGGATTCACACGGAGACCCCGACAACGACTGGTTTTTAGGGTTCCATAGTCATAAGGACCCTCTGTATCGAAACGTCCTAAAAGCAAATGGTCCTATTAGCAGAACGTCCTCTTTGTAACGGTTTTTTTATATATCACGCCGACAAAGAGGTACAATAATATAATCATGAAAAAAAAAATGTTTTTAGGGTACCTCCCCTACCATTTTTGGATTCAGGGATTCGTTTGCGAAATATTAAGCTTTAAAGTGCAAATTTTTGTTCAAGTGTCCCCCCCCCTGCCAGCTAGATGGTTGGTTTTGGATATGTGAAAAAAATCACGGCTGTCATTATATAAGTATAACGAAATTAAAAGGAAAACTATCACAGCTAAGTAGGGTCAACAAGTCAACGAGTAATAATAGACCAACTTACATTTTCCGTTGCAAAAACATGTTCTCTCAATACGTTTCGTACCTATAAAATGTTTTTCATCTACAATGTTAATTTTGTTTTTGGCATAAATTCATCACAACTTCGGAACCCTTCACTGTGCTACACGCATTTGGCCGCTTTTTATTATAAACGATTGTAAGGCCCCGCAATAACCGAATTCTTCAAAATCTTTCCCCCTATTACCTACATGTAATTAACACCAAATATGAAGGTACAGTCACGGACTTGAATTGATGAGCCACTTGGCACTGTTCGAATTTTAGCCGTGTAATGCCAATCGGGCTTAGTCGGTTATACTCGTACATCCAGACACGGAAAGTCATGTCTTCGTTTATAGAAGAAGCAAATTATATTGATTATCTTTAATTGACTGATTGGCTAACCTGAGAGCCAGAACTACAAACTTGACATTAGAGTGACTAGCCAAAGTCAACCAATTGCAGGCCTAGCAACTGTAGGTAACCTAGCGACGATTGTTTTAGCGTAGCCATAACGTTAGCGTACGGAGAAATTTTAATTAGTTATTTCGACAAATTCGAAAATAACGTCTTTGACATCGACATTTTAGCTATCACTGTCTTTCGATAGGTTTTCAGAATTATCGATTTAATGAGCTCAGATTCAAAGGAGGTCAGTATCAAATAGATTAGATAAAAATTGTATTTTTTTTTTGCGACCTTATTTGTCAACCTCTATGGATAACACTATTTCCGATTACTAGTAATTTGTCATCTTGTTTACGAGCATACTATTTGAGTTCGTGTTTAATCGTGTAATCTGGTGAATGTATGAAACTGCAAAATTGAAAAGTTTGAAAGTGGCTCATCAATTAAAGTCGGTGACTGTACCTACCTCTACCCTTAAAATTATTCTAGGTTGCTGTATATTGTTATTAAAACTTCTTGTAGACATTTTAATGAAAACCGCATATACTGGAGGCAGTGATAAATTCAACTAAGTATTGATTTCTTATTTTTCCTCACTCGTTCAAATTCAGGAAAACTACCATAAAGCAGGAAGCGAAGCACTCAATCACTCTATGGAAAAAACCATCGAATTTCTGAATATTTACTCGATGTGCGGCTCCGAGGAGCAAAAACTTCTGAATATGGAAAACAAGCTTAAAAATATAAAGATCATCTCTTCTCTTAGATATCGATAAACATTGGCGGGTAGAGAGGGGGAGAGGTCTGCAAACGTTCTTCGATTATGTCTTGAGATGTTTGTTGAGTGTATCCTTATTCTGAGTCACTTGTGTATCGTGTAGTATATGTATGATGTTAATTATATGATGAGATAACCGTATGGCTAGCCGACTAGGTACTGAATCGGCTAGCCTTAGCCATACGGATAACTCTCGTGGCTGGTACATATTTCGAGTGCAAGAAATACATTAGTAAGACAAAAGTTCGGTCAATTCTGTCAAGCCTGAAACTAGTCAACCGAATAACTTTTGCTTCTTGAATTCTAGTCGAACAAAACAGCTGCTTACAGCAGGTTGTTGAGGAACACAAGGCATTTCACATAAATGTATAACTATATTGTGGTGGGTAAACAGAATGATAAATCTTCAAAATTAATTACGCCCCCCTCTCGCCAACAAAATATCTTAGAATAGGCAATAATACAATAATTGTGGTCATACAAATATATTTCCCGTGCGGGAATCGAACCCGGCAGTCCTCAGTGTATAGAAGCCAAATCCTCGGCCGCATGAATCGTACCGTAAAGTATATAACTTAAGTTTTTTTCTTATATTTTCAAGAACTGAAAAAAAGAAAGAAAACGAAATTAAGAAAACACGTTTATTTGCCTCCTTTTAGAAGTCGGTTAAAAAGTCACAAAATATGATTACTATAATATACTTAAATATAATTATTTGGGAGGTTGTAATACAAATTATGTAAAGAATATTCCAATGTTATTTATTAAAATAAATAAGACGCAGAAAGTATTATAAGGTCAAGGGGAAATACCTGCTGATGTTATGAATGTGAAAGTGAAACCTTCTCTTTGGTCCTTTTTTACGGTAAACCACAGGACCGAAAATGGAGGTAGAAAAATAGCTTTAATAACTTGTTACCTGGAGGTACATGAAAAGTTAAGACATTTCAGACTGTACTTTTTGTTTCTAAATATTTTAGACCCTTACTGAAACTAGCACGCTACCATAAAGTACACGTAAATGACCTTTCCAGATTTTCACAAATCCTTAAGAATTTTCTCTTTCCACAAGTTGTAAAACCAGCTAAAGGAAAACCAAAAACACAAACAAATACATTTTACGCGTGCCCGTCTATTACCATTCATCCTGTCACTCAGAGCTATCTCAGATGATCAAGATACAGCAGCACAATGGGAGGAATATATATTATATCAGTGTATTGTGTCGCCATTGTGACGGATATAAGTGGGTGTCAGTGGAAGTGCGACGCGCCATGCTGGGCCATTGTCGGGAGCGGGACGACGCGGATGATAACCAGTGGCAGTGGAAATATAAGGTGTGCTGTGGAAACGAATAACGTGAAGAATAAAGTAGATGCTTGTGTCAAAATATGACAGGACCACGTTTTTAAAGATGAAATTAGTAGTTAATTGTTATGCTTGCGGTTTGCATATGGTTGCGGTTCAGTCAGTGATGGGTGAATTATATTTGCATTAAACTTACGACAATCTAAGAAGCCTGTTTTGACTTGGTTTCTCATCATACATGCCGAGATAACTTTATAAGAACGTCTATTAAGAGATCGAAAAATCAAATTCATAATCCTAATTAATAATACTAGGTTATCCATACACTATAACAATGAGTATCATTCGAAAGCACCAAGTTTCACTTTGTATTGGAAAAATGCACTCAAAAACACGAATTAATCGTTGATTAATATTCTGACAGGATGTTATTACAATGTCATGTCTTTGGGTTCGTTGCTATGGCAGGGAAGTGTTGTGAAGATATTAACCCGTTTTTTTACGGAATAAAATCGATGTTCTGAAAAATCGATTCTTTTACAAACATTACCTTTAGAAAAGAGACTATAACGTAACAAATAAATTCTGATCACATATATTTATAGCTTTCTTTTGATATTTAATATGTCATGAAAGGAAATGGTTAAAGGTTATTGTTATATTTTCTGACTCGGCTATTATGTGATTTTGGTGTTATCGTGTCGTCACCATGTTTAAAAGAGAAGCGGCGATCTTCGCAGGGTGTTTGGTAGCAGCTGGATGAGTTACCGAGAATCGAGCTGAATGCCGTGCAATTGGAGAGGTCCAGTAGTAGACTGCTGTAGGCTGATGATGATGATAATGGCGTGTAATAAAACGATATGACTCGAGAATCAGTTTGAAGTAATGTAGATAAATTGTCGATTACAAACTCTAAATAAGATAAATCGATATGTCTCGAGAATCGGTTTTTAAAACAACCAATTTTTTTTCCCCATCGCTACTAACAGTATTTTGATAGGTTTCAAAGCGGGCTTCTTAGATTGTCGCGAGATTAGGTACCTATGTAGCGAGTTAAGTTCAAACTGTAGCATGTTGTGTCCATACGTCAGTCCAAAAGTGACAGTTTTGAGAAGTAGCGGGTTACAAGTCTCATAAAAATAATAACTGCCGCCATATCTTCTGTAAAAAAAAATCCCTCGATCCGTCGGCCTTCAGCCTACGCTCGGGTGCCAGCAAGTCGAAAATTATCGACAACCCCAGCGAAAATATGGCAAATAAATCATTTGGCAAATGAAAATAAACCACAGATAAATAGGTATGAAACATTTGTTAGATGGGTATGTTTTTTATACCATTTTCGTAATTATTTTCAGGGAAACTAGATTGAAAATTAGTAGATGGTACCTACTAGTTTTCAATCTAGTTTCCGTTATTCACAGGCCAATGTACTTAATTTATGGAGGTCTTTTAAACATATAAAACTTAATTCTGTCAACAAACTTACCTTGTGTAAATGCAACAATAAATACATTAGATGTGTAAAATTGCTAAGCTCTGAACTAAGAACGGTTCGCGTCCATTAGTCTGTTTCCAAAATCTAGACTTATCCCTAGTAAGAACTGGATGCTTTTAGCGTCATTATAGTCTACTAAGTGAACCTCCTGTTAACCTCGCGAGTCCTATCAGGATAAATGGGGCTTTGGCTCCCTTTACTCTAAGAAATATCCTGCGCTACCTTGTCATGGTCCCACATTAGAGGCCCGAACAAATGAGAGGTCCTTAGACCAGCCATGATTGAGGTCCGGACCTCCAGGGGATTCAACACAAAGGGGCACCACGGAAATTTAGGGACGCACGGAAATATTATCATTACGTTAACTTATGATTGTACGATTCCTTTTTATGTGGATCTTTTATGTGAACGATAGCATATAATGTGGTATTATGTAACAAAACAGAAAAGGTTTAGGAAACGTCTGTAAAACAGATAATTTACGAACACTATTGTTATAGTATTAGTTTTACCTACATGATATAGTTCACCGATATAGGTACCTAGGTATTTAATTCTTAATCAACTCTACCTAATTGGATTTCCCATTCTAGTGCAAAACCTGTTTGTTCGAATTTCACTACTTCGAGTCGAGCACGTTGTCCCAATACAATCGAACATATTGCTGCCGTAATTAATAAAATGACCGTAATTTATATTAATTGATTTCAATTTAACATTAAACTTCATTATAGCAATTCATAATTTGTACATCATGTACGTAAGGAAAAATTTAAGTCTTTTCAGTAAACGAGGTGAAAGACAAAATTATAGGACTAGAAATAGGGAATTAGTTCAACCAGGCTTCAGACTGGCTAAAGTAGACTCACCCTTCATGGGGTACTGTTTAAACTGCTACAATAAAATACCTCCCCACATACTCCAATTGAATGAATAAAATTTAAATCTTGTATAAAACGCACACTATGCCGCCAAGCATATTATAAATTGGGGGATTACAGCAATGACAAAAATGCTTGGCTCAGCGCTGGTCCAGCTCCAAAGGTCGCTTAACTATACCCCATTTGAAATAAGATTAGACATTAAAACAAACCCTTTTATAGTCCGTTCAACCGATTTTGACTTCTATACCGTAGGCATAAGGATAGCATTAAAAGCAAAAAAAGTTATACAATACCAACTATCTACTGCGGCTGCCATTTGTCATGCCACCAACGCAATAGAATTCAAAATCGGTTGAACAGAATGTAAAAAAGGCTTATCTATACGTCTAAACTTATTTCAAATGGAGTATAATTGCTTAGCATTCGACATTTTTGTTGGAGCTGCTGAAGATTGTAAAAACTATCTTTACATTGTATAAATTCAATCTCCTAGTATTTTATAACTGCATAGCACATGTGTGTGAGCACTATGTATTTACATAAGTACTTTAAAGCTACCATTTACTAGGTACGTCTTTCATTGACTTGAATGTGCCCTGGCGGCTGAGAGTATGTCATGCTCACTTTAATGTCTCGCTGATGGTGGCGTGTGTGTTGGATCATTAAGTTCCCTTCAAAATGGTTGAGCTGAATGGTGCTGATCCATGCGTCATGTTCGTGAACGGGCGCCGTCAGTAGGGACTGGTCATCTCTTAGCTGCCACGGCTCATTTTAATTAATTTAAATTTTTGAATTGTTTTGTTTCTTTTTTATCGTTTAATTACGGACTCTTTTAACGTGCACGTTTCTCTACATTGTACCTACTCACATGTATAATTTGAACATAAATGATGTAACCAATATATTGTAACAATATTCTGATTTAAAAGAGTGTCTGTGGAGTTTCTTGCCCGTACTTCTCCATAGGAACCTACTACGCTTTGGAATGGGCAACTAGCTTCATCTTTTTGACTGACCAACCCCTTGACAATTCAAAAGTACCTGTAATTGGTTTATTTTAAATAAATGCTTTGAGTTTGAGTGGACCAATTTACAAATCTCCAAACCAAACTGTCAAACAGATGAATTGCGTAATATGAATTGCACGCAGTTAATATTATGAATTGTCAGTTTGTGACATTTTACGATGATCCATTAATATCCTGTTATGATTCTGCCAAAGTGGCCATTTTAGGCCCCCAGCTTGGGCAATAGGCAATTGATAAACCGAACGGATGATAAAACTAAAAACGCATGAAAGTAGTTGATTCGTAATAAATTGCATCTCAAACTTTTACGGTCTGTCCATTCTCTATACAACCACTTTATCGCACTCACTCGAACAATAAATCACAGCCTGTACAATCTTCTTTGACCGACAAAATGTATGGACTGCACCGCACTCACTACTGGCACATCTGGCAACATTGCACCGCATCCGACGCGCGTCGCTAACAATAAATATTTCGATTTGCGTGCGGTTGCCGCGCCGCAATAACCTCCCTTCAACCCGCAAATGTACGGACCGACCCGCAAATATCCCGTACCGGACGCAACGCGCGCCGCCGCACGTCCACCGCAATGAATTGCTGATACGGACAGAGCATTCGTTTTATATGTATTAGCAATGTATCTGATATGTGATTGGAGTTCCTCCTAGAACTTCGGTTTTAATGGCAATGAACCGAAGTACATTTGAGAATGGTGGGAAAAGATATATATATGGTACCTACGTGGATCGAAATTGGATTCGGAACTTTATCCAATAATAATCATCAACATCATTATCTGGATAATACCCGACTTAGCCCACTGCTGGCCATAGGCCTCTCTTTTCTTGTGCCAATCTCCAATCTAAATATTAATTTGTTATAAACTACCATGATCCTGATTTGTCTGATATTTTTTAAGTAATCAATGGGACTATTAATAGTCTCGTACCGAGGTAAATATAAACAAGACCTAATTATAATTTGCATTGAATAAGATACCAGCAATTGAATAACTGAATTTGAGAGCATAATTATGTGAAATAGGACATTAAATTCACGAAACATCATAAAACTGGTAATTATGCATACCTACCGTTAAATTAGAATTATAGCCTAGAAAATATGGTCATAAAAGAAAATAAGTAACTAAGAAAATAATACCAAAAAGTAGGCATAGCAAGCTAACCCTCGGGAGAAATAGTTTCATCGAAAGATTTTTCTTGAAAAATGCTACATTGAATGATTTCATTATCATTAAGTATAGTCATAGTCACATGATTCAATACAAAAAAACATACAAGGATGACTCATTCAGACACTTACTAATAACTAAATGAACGCTGAAAATTTATAAATACACTGATGTTGCAAAACATATCTTTATTCGATGAACTTATTAGTAGGTAATCTCTTTCAAGACATCGCCAAGCGGTTGGTCGACTCTTCATGTGACCAGACGGCTGGCCTATTTTTTGGCCAAAGAATCAGCATTGCCATACAACGTGGCAAAACGCGCGTGCCAGCCTTTTGGGCACTTTTTCTGTTGACAGTGATGCGGACGAATTTTTTGATACACTATGCACTATTCAATTTTTGCTAAGCTGTAATTTGGTATGGGTATACATATACTCGTATATCACGCCGACAAAGTGGTAAAAGGAAATCGTACAAAATATTTTTTTTTTAGGTTACCTCCCCTACACGTAAAGTGGGGATGATTTTTTTTTTCTCGTCAATCCCATAGTGTAGGGTATCGTTGGAAAGGTCGTTTAAAAATAATGTGAGTTTGGAAAACCATTTTTGGATTCAGGAATCCGTTTGCGAAATATTAAGCTTTAAAGTGCTAATTTTTGTTAGAATCAAGTGTCCCCCCCCCCCTGCCAGCTAAATGGTTGGTTTTGGGTATGTAAAAAATTCACGACAGTAGTATATATAACGAAATTAAAAGGAAAACTATCACCGCTACGTAGGCTCCACAAGTTACCGAGTAATAATCGACCAACTTAAATTTGCAGTTGCAAAAACATGTTCTCCCATACATTTTGTATTCGAGGGTGATACATGCGTGCCAAGGTGTTAACACTGGGAAAATGTGTCAAATCTGTAATTTTATGAAATTTAGATAATATAAAAAAATGTGCTCTCACCTTTATAAGCTCCAGAAAAACTTATATGAATTGGTGGCTTTATGAACGTTATTAAATCAAGTTTTTTTTTCTTTCTATCTCAGATCAATCTCTTGTATAATTAAGCGAAAACTTTGTTAAATTTCTTAATAATAAATAAACTTCTATGCCCTTTTATAATATTCCTATTAAAACACACTGAGCGCATCAATTTATCGCGTGACAAATCACCGGCCGCGCGTCGACGCCCATTCGCGACGCGAGCGCTCCTATTAGCAGCCTCGCAGCGTCCTATTACCGGACAAAGGCTGGCGCAGTGCGACTAATTCGCGCGGTAATTACACCGCTAGATTATTATATCGCACCCTATTTTGTGCTTCTGATGCATGTCCTTTGAATCAGCTTTGTAATGTACATGTCCTTTGAATCAGCTTTGTAATGTACATGTCCTTTGAATCAGCTTTGTAATGTAATCGCGCCGTCAGGTGTGGGCGGGATGTTTGTTATGACTACAAAAGTAGATTGGTCATTTTGTTTACGTTGCTAATATATAATAGTACGGCTTTCTATCTCTACAAATTCATGGCTTTCGACGATATTTTCAGGAATTGCATCCGAAAACGTGGGACAATACTAGCTTTCTTAAGGCAATGAAATGTTTCATGAAAACGAAAATAAGTTCATAACCTACATAGATATTAAATACTTCGACCTATTAATAACCCAGTAGAGGTAATAGTTGAAATGCACATTACAGCATTAAAGCTCGTGCAGACTAGCGCGACTTGTAGCGCGACGGGACTTTAACAAAACGAATTCTGAGAAAACTTCACGGTTAAACAATTTTATCGGTGTCGCGTCGTGCGACAAGTCACGCTAGTCTGCACTGCCTTTACATACTTCATATAATATAATGTATAACGCCTATGACAATTTCATTTTGCATTTCAGCATTAGGAGCCATCAATAATTAACTCTAAAACACTGAAATATAGTCGAATGTCGACTGCAATATACCTGGTGGGTAATAACTGTGAGCTGCTTACGAGGTGCATAAACATTGTAATGAAGTTCGCTCACAGAACAACATTTTCGCGTTGTCCGCTATACATTGGTGCTTATACTGGGGGTGAGTATTAATGCACTCAGTATCGAGTGGCAACGGTGGCAACTAATGAACATTATCGTTAGTGCAGCTGCAAATTGCTTTAATAATACAGGTCGTAGGTCGGACGTGACGGAAAATTAGCCATTTGTCCGGGTTTACGATGCATACAGAACGGACATACGGTCTTGGTACATTGCCAACTGTATTTTCCTATTGCCTGAACCCGGCAGTCCCCAATGACCGGTATTTGGCAGCGGTTTTATGAAGGTAAACGATACAGCTGGTAGATTGTATGCATTTGTAAAAATGTGAAAGCGGATATTTTGTTTCGTTTGGGTTTTCTTAATGGGACTAGAACATGGGAGTCCAACAAAAAAAAAACAACCGACTTCCAAAAAAACACAAAAAAAGGGGAAAATAACTTTAATTTCGGAAGTCGGTGTCTTTGCTTTTCAATTTCCGTTTTTTACCACCGACTTCCGAAATTAAAGTCATTTTTCATTTTTTTTGTGTTTTTTTTGGAAGTCGGTTGCGTTTTTTTTGTAAAAAGTTTTTATTTTTCACTTTTTAGTTGTGGTACCTACCCCACACAAATCCGAATACCACTATCTGCTATGTAAATAACAGTGAAGGAGTCAAACAGGATATCGTCTAGATAAACTAAGTGGGAAAAATACGTAATATTGAAGCTAAGTCAAAAATTACGCAAGCAAAGTTAATAAAATTTATATGGGACCACCTCGGAAGCATGACCTACCAGACAAAAAAAGAATCATCAAAATCGATTCATAATTGGCGGAGTAATCGCGTAACAAACAAACAAAAATAAAAAGGTTTTTGAAGAAGTCGGTTAAAAATAAAAAAAAATGAAGCAATTACCGCTACACTCACAGACGACAATTAAAGAATAATTCAGAATTAACCAACTATATTAAGTTAATGGTAGACACTTAGACTAGTTATTAGTATACCATGACAAAAGTTTGAAAATTATTCGCAATTTTTACTTTTATTTGTCTGTAAGTGCAATTTTCTCGAAATTATGTGTTCGTTGCTTTTTTTTTATTTAATTTAAATTCAGATTACCAAACTTGTAATAGTATAATTATTAATTATTAAAAAATAGTGTAATAGTATAATTTTAACTTTAAAGGCTACTTCTATTTAATATACTGTTTGCTTGTTTTTATTACATGATGTGGTCTCCTATAATTGAGGGAGCACATAGATTGTTGTTCTTGTCTTTGTATTATAGCATGTAAGGTGTATTCTTTGTTGGAGATCCTAATAAAATAAAATATAAAAAATAAAAATAAAACTATGGGCCTGTGCTATTTAAGTTGATGGCTACTTTTTTAATGTTGTAATCCAAAGTTTTAGAATAGTGTCATGGCATCTGTGCGAAGGTAAGGTTCTATAGTTTGCAAACAGTAATTAAGTAGCAAATAGAATTAGCTCCGAGTACTAAGCTTTTAGTTTCTACGTCTCAGATAATATTTGCGAGCACTCTGTACGTAATTACTCCATAAATACATAATAATATTATGCGGGTGCGAATCTGTTTGTGTACTTACTAATACAACATACTTTGGGCACCAATCTGTCTGCCTTGTAAAGTGATTATGGATATATCTACTCATGTATAGCAGTGAGCTTATATATAATGTTCGAACGTCTTTGTTTCACAGTTCTACGAATAAAATCTTGAAATTGTTTTATTTAAGTACCTAGCTCATTACCATAATAATTTTATGAGTAATTTCTCAATCTAAATAATTACACTGGCTTATCTCAAATTATGAAAAAACAAACAACTAGAAATAAAATAAAATTCAAAACGAATAAACTTTCAACTCAAATTTTATTTCATTTGAAATAAAAGAAGCCGTAAATCTATTAGATTATAAACAAAAACGCGTAGAACAATCATAATCTCGGCGCGTAATGTGATTCACAACACTAGTGAGACTGGGTACATCACTAGTTCTGTTAAAACTCATTATAACTATAAATTGGGTGGAGAGTAGCCGGTGATCGATGGCGCGGCCGCCGCTCACACCGCGGCGAGCACTCGTAAATATTTAACGTTATATCTCCGCACCTCGTATATTATACAACGTTTACATTATTATTTATTAGATTTGCTTTCGGTTGGCGGGCGAGATTCGTCAGTTGATAGATTGGATTTTTAGCTGCGTATCTGTTTTCGTTTCACACTGATTTGTTTGTGTAGGTGGTAGGATTCAAGCTTATCATCACTTGGTAATAAATAAATTGGTATTAAAGCGATTGGCTCGTGTGGATTAGGTACCTTTAATAAATGGCATTTTGGAGCAAAACGTAATCCAATTTTAACCCGGTTCATCAGACTATTAAAATTGTATTTTGAACATGTTTAAAACACAATTGACGCTAGCCACGCGTTGGTGTAACTACAAAACGAACAAATTAATGTAAAATACGTCCCATACAATCAACAGAACATAATGGACGTGACAATTAGTGATCACTGCACACACAAATAACACAGTTCACACAATCAAGGTACCTCCAGTAATTTACACACATATTTGGTTAAACTTACATAGACTATGTAAACTACAGCATTTTATTGACAACTTCTATTTTCCATATTGAGTTTAATTTTCAGTCATTAGAATTTGTTATGGAAGTTAATGATAACAGGTTTTATGGTAAAGTTTCCTTATCAGTTAATTGTCGTATCTTTATGTGGTCGTAAGTTTGTGCGTTCTTCATTGCGTATTGCTAAAAGTGTGACTTCTGTCTGCACGTGGTTGTGTGGTGTGGGTGAAACTAGTTAATTAACAGTGTTGACCCCGCGCAGATGATCCGGCTCGGCGGCAACAGATCAATTTGTACGAACACAGATTGTATGCTTGTGTTGAAATACATTGACTCACGGTTTACAAAACGGTGTTACTTTTTTCAAACAAAAATGTTTGTGTAAAAGTGTGATTTTTAACAACACTTCAAGTGTGAAAACATCTTCTTAAATTCTCACAGTTTTTGTCAGATAAGAACTTGTATATAATTAAGAAAGAAAAACGTTCATTTATTTGGCGCAGAATCGTAAACAAGAAACCCATACCAATATTATTCCATAATATTTTGTTATTTCGAAAAAACACGAAAATTATATTTACATAATATAAATAAATACTTTTTATATTATCACGAGCGTGGTCGTTCTCTTCTTTAAAAAGGGTAATAAGACCCTTTTAAAGAATTATAGACCCATTTCGCTCCTAAGCCACGTATATAAGTTATTTCAAGAGTCGTCACGAATCGTCTAGCGCGAAGACTCGACGAGTTTCAGCCGCCAGAACAGGCCGGGTTTCGAGGAGGATACAGCACCATAGACCACATCCACACAGTGCGGCAAATTATACAGAAGTCCGAAGAGTATAATCGGCCCCTATGTCTTGCTTTTGTGGACTATGAGAAGGCTTTTGACTCTATCGAGACCTGGTCTGTTTTGGAGTCTCTGCAGCGATGCCAAGTTGACTGGCGATACATCCAAGTGCTGAGATGTCTTTATGAAAACGCGACTATGACCGTCCAAACTCAGAACCAGCAAACTGAACATATCCCCCTGCGTCGAGGTGTGAGACAAGGGGACGTAATTTCCCCGAAATTGTTCTCTAACGCATTGGAGGATGTGTTTAAGACGCTGAACTGGGAAGGACGCGGCATTAACATCAACGGCGAGTACATATCACACTTCAGATTTGCAGATGACATCGTCATAATGGCTGAGTCGCTGCATGACTTGCAACAGATGCTGAACGGTCTAGTTGATTCTTCTGTACGCATTGGTCTCCGGATGAACTTGGACAAAACCCAAGTTATGTTCAACGACCACGTTAGTCCGGGACCGATTGCTGTCAACGGCGGTGCTCTCGAAGTTGTTCGTGAATACGTTTACCTCGGGCAAACTCTGCAGTTTGGTAAGAACAACTTTGAGAAGGAAGCTAACAGAAGAATTCAGCTGGGCTGGGCAGCTTTTGGGAAGCTCCGTCGAGTCTTCTCGTCGAGTATTCCGCAGAGCCTAAAGACTAAAGTCTTCAACCAGTGCGTCCTGCCTGTCATGACTTACGGAGCCGAAACGTGGACACTCACGGTACGACTGGTCCATAAATTCAAGGTCGCTCAGCGAGCTATGGAACGAGCTATGCTTGGAGTATCTCTGAGAGATAGAATCCGGAATGAGGTAATCCGGCAGAGAACCAAAGTTGTTGACATAGCTCATAGAATAAGCAAGCTGAAGTGGCAATGGGCCGGCCATATTAGCCGTAGAACTGATGACCGTTGGGGTAGACGTGTTCTTGAGTGGAGACCGCGAATCGGCAAACGTAAGGTAGGACGCCCTCAGGCTAGGTGGAGCGACGATCTTCGCAGGGTGGCTGGTAGCAGCTGGATGAGAGCTGCCGAGAATCGAGCTGAATGGCGTGCAATTGGAGAGGCCTATGTCCAGCAGTGGACTGCTATAGGCTGATATTATCACTTATCAGTCACTGTAATTTGAACTTCTAATTTATACCGTGGGCGTAGCGTGGGAGGTACCTATGTACCACTGTATCTACCACAACAGGGGTTGGCAGAGCCTCCAGTCCTGAGCACCCCAGAACATGAACCGCGTGGGAGGAACGTATATACGCCCGCGCAAATTCTGAAATAATATTATATTTTAATAAAATAATCTTAATTTCGGGAGCCTAGAGTTCTGTATACCTCACGAAACTGGAACTGCGTAGGTGGGTTGACGATACGCCTACACACAATTTTGTGTTTGAAATAAGTCATTTTGATAATAACAGGTACTTTTATAAAAAAAGAAACTAATCTAACCCACGCACTAGAACTCGATATTAAAAGAATGGCCAAATATAAATGACGTTTTTTGTACAAAACATGATAGGTATTAGACAGTCCTGCCAGGGTTGCGGAAGTCCAAAAGGGATACCGGGAACCTTGGCTACAGGCAACTGGCAAGGAACACGGGTGGGTTTTAGTTAGTAAAAGTCTGACACGCCCCCCGTTCCGCCCAGAACGGGAGAACTCATTTGATGATTCCCCACCCTCAGTAAAAAAAAAGGTAGTAGACAATAACGTGATATCACATTTTATTTTAAGGAAACTGTTTACATTTCAACTAAATCTAAGCGAATTTATTTATTTTAATAAAAGTATTAATTTTATTTCATCGCCTGAAAAGAGAAAATGATACAATTATTTTAATCCCAATTCATAAAACTTCCGTTGAAACGTGTTCAAGATAACTCGAGTACCTACTCCGCTTCAGTACTTTTCTAAGACGATAATATCAGCTGATCTGACATTCAAATATCATGTAAAACGATTCAGTTCAGCGCGACTGCCAATGAATTTCATTTCAATGACCGTGAGCCAACTGACATTTTAAATAGCAGAGTTTCCTCAACGAGATTTAAATGGCACATGATGAATCAAATAGTGTAAAAAGAACTGCACTGAATTATAAAGAAAAGTTTTTTAACATATTAACATATAACGTCAATAACGCCCACACTCACAGACATTCATGAACCCGAACAGCAGGTACAAAATAAGGTAGGTATATTCTTGGCATTTTTCCGTATTTGAGGTATCAGCATCCTAGAGCTGTGTAAACGCTGTGTAAACGGAGCATAAACGTCAAATAAAACTTTTGTGTAATAATAAATATTTGATAACCATACCTTACGTCTAAATATTAAAATAACCTTGTAAAGCCAACATACAGCTTAACTCTAAAATATTCCGTAGGTACAAACAACTGTAGGGTTGTTTATCTGACTTCTGTCGCACTGGTGCTTGAAACACGAACTTCTAACAAGCAATTATATTTTTTCACGTTCATAAACTTTGAAAACAGTTAAGTGTTTCCAGCCAGAGTTTGCTTCCGTCGGTTATATCAGTTTATAAACAAGTTTCTTGTTTAAAAAGGAATAAAGGTCAATGTTAATAATGTCCACGTGGAGGACAAAAGCGTAATTTTAATAAGTTGGACAAACAGTCTGCGACCTATCTCATGTTATGTCATTATTCATTATTCAGGGGATAATCGAAGTGTCATGGTAGTTGGTACTTCCCTGGAACACACTCAATCACAATGGAGCTCTACTTCCACTCTTATTTACATGTACTCTCGTAAAGCGCTGCCTATACTACGTCCATGTTTTACGCAAATAAGTATATTCTATTCTATTCTATCGGTATAATACAAAGAAGGCGACCAGGGAAACTCCATCCCCTTTATTTATAAAAGTTACTTAAAGCTAGAACAAGCTTATCCGTCTCAAAATGTATGGCTAAACAGTCGCGAATCATTACTTAACTAGCAAAGTTTATAAGTAAAAGGGTAAATGTACAAGTACACACACAACATTATCTCAAAGAACTAAAAGTGCATAGGTACTGTCATCTTGCTAAACAGTTTTCATGTGATGCCATCGTCAAAGCAAGAACGTAGGAAACATAACCATTGGATTTATATCTGACAAGTATTGCTGTAACGTTTCTATTTATGTATATTGATATTTGATATTTATTTATATCGATGTAAAGTTTCTACTTTCAATGCACTTTCGGTTCACACTCACAATTAATTCACCTAAGAAATTCCTTTTTAATGCCCAACGAAAGTGACTAGAAGAGTCCTCTTTGGGATCGTATTGCTCTAACCTACCTACATGGTATAGTTTTCCTATAAATAAAACAACTTATTTTACCACGAGACGGGGCTGTCAGCTGTCCGAGCTGACTGTCTACTCTTTTCTATTCTTCTATACGAATACATATTATAACTTAAAGTTAACCTTCGTGTCTGTTTGTGTGACCGACATATTTGGTAAGGTTTTCACCATTATTTAGACTTAGAGAATTTATTCCGAATAGTTTATGAGTGTAATACAATAATAACAGTAAAAAATATGCCATTCCGTCTGCTGCCAAGCTTGTGGCCACAAAATCAATACGAAAGTTACTAAGCGTTTGCAAAACGTTTCAATATTAAGACAAACTAACAATAGAGATAGTAACAACTATTTCTTGCGCCAACCATTCATAAGTTGAAAAGTACCTAAGTTGAGGCAAAGTTTGCAGTGTCTGGCAAAACATCGCCGTGTGGATGAAAGGAAAACAATGGAAAATGTCTCCTGAAACTTAAGGAGGCGAAGAGGGCAATAGTTCCCTAAGCTCTTCAATTGTTGAAGAGCTTGGCTTGAAGGGTTGGCTAAGTATTAATAGGTAGTTTGGTGTGGTTCGCATATAGCCCAATGGCCTGCCTAATGGATGGTAGTTATCGCCGTTCATTGACAGCACTGAGGCAGGCCTGTAGTTTCATCATTGTAATACAAACAACAAATTTCTTTTAACAGCTGAACAAAGTATTTACCTCCCATGAACAACATTTACCGATCTACTTCAAAAATTACGTAATAATGGATGTCAATGTGCTTGCTATATTGGCAGCATAATAGATTTAATATTAAAGTCGTACCTAGTTGTTATTTACTCGTTATTTGGAACATTCCTAAAACATAGATAGCCTAATAAACTATGCTGGTTAACGGCAGTTACAGATTTTACAATGAAACTTTGACACTACACATTATGGGACAACAATAAACCCGTAAAATATGAGAGATCAATCCGATTAATTCGGATAGTTAATATAATGTATTTGACAATTTGATTGAGTATCCAATTACTTGGTACTATCGTATGATCCTTTATGTGCAGGCAATAGCAGTTACAATAATTTTCATTATATGAAATTACACAAATTCTATTGATAGGAATGATTGATATTCATTTTGTCACGTTTTGTTGTTGGATACAGTGGTTGGATTCAAATGTCTGTTGATTGAACATTTTTGTTCTTAATTCGTTATTCTTCAACGAACTCCTGCAAGATAATCTTTTTGTTCTTCTTTAAAAAGATTGCCGTAATCACAGCACTTGGCAAAGGGCAAGTATTGGCAATTTACTATACCTACCTACTAAGAAAGAAAGAAAATACATTTATTTAGCACAGACACAGCACACAACACGACGTAACTACAAGTAAAAAAAGACAATAAAAAAAATTAAAATAAACAATTCAAAAGCTACATCTTACTAACCTATATCTACGTAGCTCTATCTAAAGGTGCTTCGTGATAATCCAACATCGTTATCTTCTGTTATCGCTCGTAACCCGGAACACAAAACCTGTCCGGTCAATCCATATGATATGTCCATATGATATCAAAACTGGCATCACATCACTGCACATCTGTTGCCCCCACACTGTGTCCATCATAGCAGGAGCATAAAAACACTGTCCATCAACAGAAATGAGCGATGGATATTGGATTAATTACGAACGCTGGACAACTTCCGATTTGTGAGGCGAAAGTGATAGTGTTTAGACATTGCAATAAGTTACTCTTCTGTTACTTTACGGGTTACAACAATGAAGAACAGTATAAATGCCGTAGTACGGGGGATATGGTGACTGTTACTGTGGGCGTTATTATATTGTTATGTCAACAGATAGTTAGGATAGGTAATACAAATTCTGAGGTAAATTGTGTATAAAATAAGTGAAACAAAAAATATTGTCAGGCTACCGGTCAACGATATTCACGTTGGCATGTGAAGCCAAGTCAGAGGCCCATGGGCGGCTTTAAATTGACACCAGGTTAGTCACTAACCACACGAAAAGAAGAAGACCGCTCAACCGTATTACTGAGATACAAGTATCTTTTTACTTAGTTCAGGAACCAACTGTTCTACCTGATTTTGACAACCACTTGTACAATCATTTCTACTGTTTAAATTATGTGTTTCTTCCTTGTACAATAAAGTATTTTTTCTTTTTTTTTTTTACTAAAACTACAAAAATGCGCTTCCATCATAATAATAACTATTATTATTGTGATGGAAGCGTATTTTTGTAGCGTTTAGCTAAGATACGAGCTGTTCAAATAACGATTCTAATAAAATGGAGGCATGTCCCTGACCATTTCCATATCCTACGCCTTGTTTTATGTATAGTTTTTTTTTAACAGATAGAATCATGAATGCCATTATATTGCTACTTTTCATTTCCAGATCACGGACGTGGAGTGCGGGATGAAAACAGCAGCTGTAAGTTGTATGCCGGTGTAATATGTTCCTGTATGTGACTGTTACGTATAATTGCATTTTGTGTCAATATCAGACGCCGCCGTTTCCTTTATCCGTTTCCTTTATTCCTTCTTAAGTATTAAAGCTTTTGTCGGATAATGATCATTATTCATCGCACATGATGCGAGGATGAACTGCGCCCGGAGGAAAGCTTTGTATCGCTGAGTTATTCTCCACAGATGCTAATATTAGAATGTATGTAAAGAAATACTCAACAAGCGGTACATTGGTAGGTACATTTCTACATGTTGTATTCATGTTGGGGGAACAGGGAGGCCATAATCAACTATCGGAATGTATTATTTACTGCAAGATACTGGTAATGCCCAAATACGTCCATTACAATGAACTCGTAGACAAAGCATACATATTTCATCAATCAATCAACTCAGCCTATTGCAGTCCACTGCTGGACATAGGTATCGCCCAAGCTGCGCCACAACACCCTGTCCTCCGCCTTCCGCATTGTCTGTCCCAGGCTGATCGGGGCGCCAGTGCCGCCTAGCAAACGCTCGACAGATTCTACAACATAACGCTCGACCGGGGATAAGCAGAGTTGGTCGGTGGCTGTCAAGCAGTGAGCACGTTTAGAAACTGACACGCGTTCCGTATATAAGGTGTATCTTTTCATACACTAAACCTCTTAAGGGGTCATTTTACTCATAATTTTGACCATCTTTTTCTATAGGGTAAACTCTGAAAACGCGAAAAAAAAAAGCTGATCTCTACATTCTGACGAGATATGCGAACTTAAATGGATGAGTAAATGTTAAATGTATGTACTTAAGAGATTTCGTGTATGAAAAGATACACCTTATATATAGTTGTGTCGTGTGAATGAAATTGTGAGTGTGATTAATTTGTTTATAATTTGATCTGAACGGCAAACAGTTTTTCTATTGTACAATAACCAACACTTCCCATAGTACGCCCACTGTCGCAGTAGTTACAATATGGCTGATGATAACGAAAAGAGAAGTACCCTCTCCGTCATACCGTCGTCTATAGATGTTCCTGAATGTTCCAATAAGGACAACTTTAACATTATCTAACAGTTAAGTCGATCGTGGAATATTTGGTCTTTTTTTACGGCAGTTACCTGTTCGCATTGCTTCTATATTATGAATTCCGCCATTCCAGAATTCTTTTCAAATACCCTCTTCGTATTATATTTAGATCACCCCTTTACACGCACTCTCACCTGAGCCACCTGACATTCTTATTGCTGAATGTACGCCATGTCTTTTGGTATTAATTTACATACATGCCCATGTTTGAGGGTTGGTATGTTGGGACATTATTATATCCAGTGCTTCAGCAATTTGCGTTTCGGTAATCAAAATGACTAACTTGGCGTATTGGTGACCAGTATTTATATAACTTAATTATAGCCATCTTAAATAAATTTAACGCTCTTTAAATATTTTTTATACAATTACAAAAAAATACAATTGAGTTACTTACTTACCTATGTAATAATTTACTCATAGAATTTAATTGGTATCCAATAGCCTAAAAAAATATCATGTGCATATAAATACCAGAATATAAATAAAAAATTGAACAAGTTATAAGTATAAGTATAACATTCAATTTTTTATTAATATTCTGGTAAAAAAATAAATTAAATATTTAGAAAAATACATACCGTTACGAACTGACACGACTACTACCTCATAACTTTTATTCAAATTAAAACAGTATGAGTGATATCATTTTATTTAGTTCATAACAAAAGGTTTCGGGGACACATGCGTTTAACTTGGGCGCGGTCGACTGCCGGCGTCTATGATAACTGTTTCAACTTTACTTCGCCGGTGTTACGACAAACATAAAATTTGTGAGGAGAATAACTGTACTTGTTTAGTCTGAAATTAATTTAATTCTGATTTATTACAAGCATTCGCAGTTTATAAAACTATCTTTCATGAACTGATTTAGGAATAACTACGATTCTATTTCGGAACAATGTTAACGGAAAAATGACAAATGACAATCATAATAAAATCCCTTTCCTACTTCCTATGGGTTGCTACGGAAAGTAATGTAGCGTAGCGGTGCTACGAACTGCTACGAACGCGACTACGAGATAGCTACGAAACCGTATCGCGTTGAAAATGTCTACAGACTTATTATTTTCATAGCGGGTAAACATATAATATTATAGATCATATTTTTTACCTCGTTATGAAACAAATGACTGCCACTAACCACTAGTTGGTCTAACAAGACAAACAGACAGCTAATCAAAGTACCTTCATAGAAGTTCGTCATGTTCTATGTGTAACTTAGTATATATAAACCAAGCACGTGTAAGATGTACGTCTGCCCGAAGTGACGATGCCGTCATAAATACGTTACACAAATAAACCCGTTTATCTGTAAATCAAACCCTGGACTGGACGATTTGATTTTCAGATAAACGGGTTTATTTGTGTTGTAATTTGAGTCGGCAGATAAGGCGTTGGTTGTTCTGATTTTATTAATTATTTTATGTTTGTAACTTTCATGATGGTGCTTCGCACGGTTTTAAAACTTGCCAAAACATCGAGATTTGCTTTATTATACATAATAATTTGAGTTTAATAATATATTAATGAACACATATACATTTAAGATTAAATTCTCTAAATAATAGTGAAAACCCGTTGCGCAGTTTCGAAGAACAATGCGGTCACACAGACGGACACGAAAACCGATATTATTATCAATTTATAACATGTATAGATTCTGGAACACAATATGTTTGAAATTATTTGAAGTAATTTACGTAATTAACGTATCCGAAGATGTTAAGTTGAAGATAGGCTTCTAAAGTACCTACCTATTTATGAAGTACCTACACAATACTAAGCTCTCAGGTTTTGGCACCAACTGCTGTTGGTGCCAAAACAAGCAAGACCTTCATTAGTTTTACGTAAACGTGTAACAAGTGAAACGGGTCAACAACGAGCTCATAACCCACTGGGTTTGGGTTCATAGGCAAGTTTAATAGTGTCACAGGCTTCACACATGCAATGTATAGAAGACTAGCTTTAGCCCGCGCCTTCGCCTACGTGCAGGGCGGAAATTATCTCACGAGAACGTACTACCGCGATAAAAAGTATCCTTTGTCCTACCCCAGGTCACGGCCTAGCCCTGTATGTGAAAATATTTCATTGAATTATAATTATGTGTGCGTACAGCCATTTATGCGTGAAAAGGTAACGGACAGATAGAGTTACTATCGTATTTATCTAGAAACAAGATAATCGCTGAAGGGTGTGTAGCTCAAACTATAGAATACTCTTCTCTGGTCCCTCAGTTTTAATAATGTAGCTAAAGTTATGAAGAACGTCCTCCTTCTACGCATAATAATAACTAACTGCGATCGTTATGTCAATAATATTATCATGGTTATGAACAATCGCCTCATTTGAAGTCGTTGCCATAATTTTAAGTGATTCTGCCTGATGTTTAGGGCTTTTTCTAAAGTTGAGTTTATTGTTATGTGGGAGCAGGTCTCCAGTCTGTTCTTGTACGATGGTAGTATTAAGGAGGCCCGATCTTAAGGGAGTCTATATTCACGTGACGTTTATGAACCGTACGATTTACTGGTACTTACACCAAGTAATCATTGCGTACACGCGGAAGGACTAAACTTCAATGTAAAACAGTAGTTAAATGTAATTAGAATATAGCCATAATGTAAACACTTTGAAATTCCTACGGAAACTTAACATTGGTTTATAATAATTGAGTGAATAAACAACTTATCACCGAGTTTGACAAGATCTTTGCGCTCTGCGGTATGAATTAAGTTTTATCCAAAACTGGATTGAGTTTTAATTATTATGTGTTTTCTGTACTAGTTATAATTCAAATTCAAACTGTTTAGGTATTCAACCTTTGCCTCACGTCTTATAAGACAGTCTCTATCACCATTCTGGCCCCTACATTAGCTATTGGCCACAAAACCTAAATTGGTCGCCATCTTTGACCCAGCACTTACAGAAACTACTTTCTCTAGTACCCATAACAGTTACTATCAGTACCTACATACTAGATGACCTTTAAAACAAAACAACCGTACTACTAACCTACCGAACCCGAAACACTGATCCCGCAGAAATTGGCTCCACACGGCTCAACAACTTGACAACAAGTCGTACAAACCTCTCCTTATTGTTATTTCCTAGTTTCCTGAATTCGTTACAACTTTTATACATTGCATTCGATGTTCTCGCAAATTACCGAGTCTACTTCAGAGCACGATAAAGTCAAACCGACTGAAATATTTAATGTTGCTTGGAATTAAAGGCCCTGGATGTAGGAAATATTTTGCAGCATAATTTCATTCTAGGTCGCAATTCTGCTGGAACAGCATATTTAACGATGATGACAATTTCACATCTTTATTTTATCGAGACATACTATAAGAATAGGTGATGTGGTGTGTAAAGCTGTGCGCACATTAGAACAGCAATTGGCCGCAGCGCAGCACGTTGCACTGCAGTGTGTATAGTCTGTAGTGTGTGGTTGATATTGATAGAAAATAAGTACGTGATGAGGATTTTTGCAATGCGGTGCGGCCCGCCCAAATCTGCGTCAGGCTTGAGGATGTTAAACCATATTTTATGTGCACTTTTGTCTTGAAATCAAATCTTGTTATCGATTCAAATCTTATTATTAATAAAAAAGTAGTAAAGTTACAATTTACACCTCATTTACTTTATTTGCGTATCTGAAATTAATTACACTGCCAATGATGAGCCCTGCCCTGGGCAATATTCATTAACTCTCTCAACTTTATGCACATAAAGTGTTGCCGTGTGATTGGACTTCGTGCTCGCTACATCAAAGGACTCGTTACATTATAACGGAAAATAAAAGCATTGAAATAGGCATTAAAATATGCATTTTGTGTGTCTTATTGCAGTTCATTGTGGAAATGTCCCCATAAATGTTCCACTTATTGCAGTTCATTGTGGAAACGTCCCCATAAATGTTCCACTTATTTGTTTTATGAAGCTCTTTGAAGATACGAATGCTATTAATTAAAAGGAAGATAAAAAAAATCTTGTTTCAGAAGCTTTTTACTTTCAAGAATCCTTTGAAATTGTGATTTATTGCGTCTAGGACTCAAACTCAAAACTCAAACTCAACTAAACATAGATTTAATTTACATAGTCAATGAGGAAGTATTTTCTAGAATAGAACGAAATTTTGATCTGACCCTAATAAGGAATATAAGCTTTCTCTCAAACTAAGCCTTCAAATGGTTGATTACCTCTTTTTAAAAGGATTAGGTCTTGAAAATACCTTTTTATTTATTTAACAACTTAATCCAAACCTTACTTTCATCATTTTAATAGCTTTTCAGCATTCAACAGCATATAGCCTTTCTAAACTATCGCCAGAAAATGAAATTGTATTTATTTTCGCAATAAATCTACTTGGCTATCTTCAGGTCCTCGGGTCTATCTATCTGAGAGGCTCTCCGTAAACAAGTAATATTAATTTCGTAAATGGGATACCAATACTATCAAACAGTCTGTAAGTACGAAAGTACTTACAATATTGGCACATAATCCTGAGATTATCGTGCGCTAAGAAAAACTTACATCCTAAGTTGTCACTTAAGTTGTAAGAAACTACTTACTTAATGGGACACCACTCTGTATTGGATGGTAATCTCTTTCGCTTCTAAGTTTTACTACAGTATTTAAACGCTCTCCCTTGCGCTCTTGTAACGTTCAATGATTTTATGTTGCGCCAAACACGTATAAATAGGTATTTATATTTAGTAGGCGTTTTAGGTAGTGTCCGACCGAAACAACGCTCGCTGATACTAAAAGCAGTATGTCTGTTAAGAACCTAAATTATTTGTATTTATAAGTAAAAACTTTTTTACTTTTTTGTCCAATAATGGTGATTTGACCCCATTACTAAAGTCTACTCTGCCTGACTATCTGTCAGTCGTTCGTATTCTATCAAAACCAACAGACTGTTCACGAACGCTTTATGTCAGTTTCGGTCGGGCCGAAGATTCGCCCACTTTTTGGCCGAAGCCGAAACGTGATTTTTTCGCCGAAACCGAAACCGAAACTTCCGTCGGAGACCTAGTTTTAAAATATGACCTAATCACACCAAGTAGGTCATATTTTATTTATTTATTTTATTTTATTAAAACTTTATGCACAAGTAAAAAAAAATACTGTACAAAGGCGGACTTAATGCCTGAGGCATTTTCTACCAGTCAACCTTAGGGTGATGCAGAGACAAACACATATTTTGTAACGATGACGTTAAAAAGTTCTAATTTTAGGACATTTTGAAACAATCCAATTTAGTTACAGAAATCAATCAAGTTCCTTTTGTAATATCCTTGATTCTTTTATTTATTTTCGTAAATCTGTCACGTAAGCATCTGATATTTGATTGACGTCACCTACTCAATCGACGAACGAACTAAAACAGATCTGGAATTTGTTAATAATTGTAATTTGATCGATGCTTGACTGAGGTTGCTTGCCGCTCTTACGTTTTCCTATTATAAGCTTGGTGCGATGAGTTTTGAACTCGGTTTATTTCAACTTTGTCAATATTTTTAAGCAGTTGTACGTTAGGTAAAGGCAGATTTCAGTGTGGCTGCGCTGGGCTGCGTCCCCGAAATCCTTAGGGGTTGACGAATTGACAAACCAATAAAACAAATTATTAAAAAAAAAAAGCTTTTCCCCTCCCTTTTTTTGTTTCAACATGAAATAAATAAAAAATGTCTAGCATGCATAGCCTATGTCACTCCCACAATTAAGACGAACCTAACGACACCTCGTATGTTAAAATCTATCAAGCCGTTTAGGCTACAGAGCGTGCCAAAGAAATAGACATACATACATACATACTCTCGAAAAACATAACCCACCTTCTGGGGCAGTCGGGTAAAAAGTACGTCCGCAACAAATAAGTTAGCCAAACGCTTCGAGGAAATTGATCGGATTCACGGCTGCCTGCATCGCCTTACTTTATTAACCCCAACTAGTAGTTTTTATTGCCTACAATTATAACCAAACGTGATTTAAAAAAGCGAAAAGAAATAAAAAATCTATGAAAAGCTGCGGGTGATATCCGCACGCATACCGTAAAGCTGTATCAGCACTCGCTGCATGTGCTGTGTTTTTTGAAGCGAACGAATCGCGAATATTTCACGGTATCTGCTGCTTGGTCAGGGCTATCGATTTTTATAAACTGAAATAAAATACGAATAACCGATAAACCACTCATTATAAAAGATTCCATATTGTTAGAACTTATCTCATTTCTTAATAAATATTAAACTCAGGATTAAGATATCCCAATTTAATTAAAGGTGAGTAATGCTACGATTAATAAAGATACAACAAAACGTTGGTGATCATAACGAATAGGCTTCAATGAGAATGAGAAATATCGGGATTTGTTGTGAAAAACTACGGGCATTTACGTGTCTGAGCGTCGTGAGTGATGCGTGGCAGCCCTGGGACGCCCGCCCGGTCATTGCAAATAACGGCGGGCAATGCGAATATTCGCCGCGGTGCGAATAAAAACCGTCCGCACACAATACGAGATACCTTTGTTTATGACTCGGTCGCGAGGTTCATGGCGCGGCTTTTGTGTAATTGACTTGATTCCGCGCGTTTTTGGACTGATTCGGCGAAAAATAATTTGTTACCTACATATTTATTGGTCCTACATCGATGTTGTACCATTTTCTCGGAAAGATAAATTAATTAACAATATAAAACTGATTCGTTTTGTCTGAGTTACATTAAATGGTCTAATTTTTGTAGGCTTTGTTTTTTTCAGTGCTCTTTGAATAGCAACAAACCGCGGGCCTAAACCGGCCACATTAGCGATTCCTCTAAAAGCAGTTCATATCCTGAATCCCAGCTGTCATTAGCAATTCCTCTTATTTGACATAAAAGCAATTCATAATTTGTGGACCATTTTACGAATCTCCATTGAAAACTGTCAAACAGATGAATTATTTAGTAATATGAATTACACGCAGATCATATTATAAATTGTCAGTTTGTGACATTTTACGATGATTAATAATATTTTCATATTATGATTCTGCTAAAGTGACCGTTTTAAGCCCCCTGATCTTGCCAAATGTATTATTTTGTAGTATGTTTCATACTACAAAAATAAGATGCTGTTATCAAACTACAATCAAATTATAGACCGTATTCTGAAACTAATTACTACCTACCTTAATTACTTGGCATCCGTACCTCATACGCTAGCATGTATAATATAGAACGACCTATTATTTTCTAATGAGGTATTCACAAGCTCGTATAATGATATCTATGATGTAGTGTAGTTACGAAAATATCCAAAATTCGAGGAAAACCGAGGAAAACCGAAATTATATGAGTACTTACATTAACGAATCAACTTCTCAAACGAAGTTAAACTCTGAAGATCAGAGTTTAACTTCGTATATATATATATATACTAGCTGTGCCCCGAGGTATCACCCGCGTAGGTCTCGATCCCCTGGGAATATAGGGACAAAACGTATCCTATGTCCTATTCCAGGTCATGGTTTACCCGTGTGCCCATCCTCTCCTCTCTAGCGTAGGAAACGTCGCGGCGCGGCGCGGCGCCGGCGTCCGACGGTTCGCGTATTGCATTTTTATATCGTGATGACTTCGACATTAATTGTCCGATTCGAATGAATTAAAAAGTATTTTACTGCTACATAAATACTCTTGATGTTAAAACTATTTATTTGAATAAGAATTAATATTATGTTGATGAAACTCTTTCGCAAATAATGCATTAATTTCGAACAAATTTGATTACCATAAAAAACGGCTATAGTGAGTCAATCTTATAAGATAGACATATGCGGTCGCGGACTTTTTTTTAGAACTTTTAAATAGGAACAATTCCATCAAACATGATATTTGCGTAACTAATACCTTTTACGCAGCGCACGCAACGGAAGCTCTCAAAAAGGAATAATTTTTCCCGTTTTTGCAACATTTTTCATTTATGCTCCGCTCCTATTGGTCGTAGCGTGATGTTATATAGCCTATCCAACTCAAAAAGAATTTTTCTATTCAACCAGTAGTTCCTGAGATAAGCGCGTTCAAACAAACAAACACGTATTCACGTTGTCTGACTAAACTCACCTGAAGTCAATTTTCTCAGCCTTTAAAGAAAATTGAGCTATGTCTTCGTACAATACAAAGTTTAAAAAAAAAACTCAATTATTTTATGTCAACTTTAATATAAAATAAGTACTTTGAGTCAGCACTATCAAGTTACTACGCACTTAAAACTTTTAAAAGGAATATTCGTATTTCTTAGAATAATTAAAGAAATAGTTTACTACGTTATTGTTTATTAATTAATAACTTATGTGTCTCAATTTCTTTAAACTTGTATTATGGTCCTCAATCACTCTTTTTTGTAAAAAAGCAGTAGAAAGAACTATTCCTAGAAACTATCTAGAGTTTTAATTCCGTGTCGGAATATTCACGTGTAGATACCCCATGATACTTAGCGCGTGACACATGAGTCGGCCGCGGGATTACGTCAGGATATAAACTAGTATAGACCTCCGTCCACCTCAGCTCTGCTAACTTCGGTTTCACAGCGTGGGCGATCAAAATAAGCCACTCCACGAATTCGTGGAAAGAGATTCCTGTTTATAGATTTGACAGGTCTAGTACCTAATCTAAAGCTTGCTGTCTTGGTGAAAAATTGATAATTTTCCACAAACTAAGCTAAATACTGTATGGGCAGCATAGTCCTTCTGCCTGCTATCAAAAACAAATGAAAATCTTAGTCCGATTGGTGATCGGTGTTCGCCCAAGACTGGTCATTTTGGCAATTCCTCGTCGTTCATTGAATGGCTATTGTTTATCAGTAGGTAGACGTTTAAAGGCAAGGCATGTTCTTATGGTATTTATTTAACCCCTATAGTAAATTAATGTTACATACTTATTTACAAAACATATGAAAACTATTTACGTAACAGTAAAAGCGGCACATATCACTGAGAGCTATTTTGATTGAGTAGGTGTCAGTAATAGACACGTGTCGGGATGTGATACACTAGGTCTACTGGAGAGCTATTTGTGGCGCAATATAATTTATAGTCTGATTGGAACGTGAATGTCGTCCTGTCTTCGAGGGATCATTTTCTTCCAGTAACCAAGATTTGATTAATTTGCCATACCGTAATATTGTGTTTGTAATTTATTTTACTAGCCTTTTGCCCGCTGCTTAGCCGCGTGGAGGTCAGGAACTATTCCACGGGAACGTGCTACCGAAATCAAAAGTATCCTGTACCGTAACCAAGGTCGTGTCGTGTCGTACCTGTGTCCCATCTGAATCCGTTCAGCCGCTAAGGCATGTAAAGTAGAGGTGGTTCTGGTTAATAAAACGTACAGCGTCAAAAAATAACACGCTATGTAAAAATAGCATCTAGCGTTTGCTAGATCGAATATTACTTCGCACTAGAATATAATATTTCAACGCGCGCGCAGCGGCAGCGGAGCCAGTGGAACGGGATAGCAATATAGTCTTTAGCGTTTGCTAGATCGAATATTACTTCGCGCTAGAATATAATTTTCAACGCGTACAGCGGCAGCGGAGCCAGCGGAACGGGATAGCAATATAGTCTTTACAACTCTTACTTACACAGCGCGTCGCGCTCGCGCATCGTCGGCCCGCGTCGGCTCACTCATTACGTATTCGTGTTGTTGGTAAATAAACACTCACGCTTGGCTCGCGAATTGCGATCTTTTTTAGTCTTTTGTAAATTGTAATTTTGTTGTTGTGGAAGTGTAACTTGTAGTGTAGTACTGTAAATATAATAATTCTCATGTTTAAATTGAGTGTTCGTTTTTAAGAACTGTAAATAAATAGGTAGGAATTGAGTTACTGACTGAGAATCAGAGTGACAGTGTGAATAATGTGATTTGTAAATAAGTTTTAGATAATTAATTAGGTAGAACTTTTGGATTGCTTAACTATTAAAGAATAAGGTTAGAAAATGCCTCCTCGCGATGATTTACCGATTTGGAACTTTTTCGAGAAGCCTTAGCCTGGAAAGTATGAAGGAAAGTTCATTGATTGAACATTCATCGCGCATCAGTAAGTCCGTCTAGCGCGTTGCCAAATAAAATGATAGCGCCTCCGTGTTTAGACTACGGCAGAGTTTTGTAACAGCGTGCTATAATGATAGCGTATAAAATAGCGCGCTAGAAAAATATAGTTTATAGCCTATAACACGATTGTAGTTTCTAGCGGATTTGAACATCACTAGTGTAAAGGGAACAAAAAGACAGACAGAGTTGCCTACTTTCACATTTATAAAACTAACACAAAACAAAACTGGGTTTGTATGTATTTTTTTTTTTTTTCTGTTTGGGAAATCATCAAATGACTTCTCCCGCTCTGGGCGGAGCGGAAGGGCGTGTCAGACTCTTACTGACTAAAACCCACCCGTGTTCCTTCAGTTGCCTGTTGCCAGGGTCCCGGTATCCCTTTCGGACTATTCCGCAACCCTGGCAGGCATCGGTCCTAACGGACCACGTCAGGTCTGCTGACATCTCTTTGAGGCGCGCGTGGAACACGACGCGCCATCGACCCGGGCCTGGTCCTTATCGGACGGCGAGCTACCCATTGCTCGCCGTCCGCAAGCCCGCGCCTATTGCGTCAGTGCCCCCAATCACATCCACGAGGACACGGTGGTGCTCCGCCCAAGCAGGGCACACCCCCACCGTATGCTCCACCGTGTCCTCCGGACGATCCACACAGTGGTGACACCCGGGCGTTCCCTCCCGCCTAATCCTACACAGGTACCTCCCGAAGCTGCCATGTCCGGTGAGGACCTGCATCGGGCGGAAGGTGAGGACGCCGTGGCGCCTCTCCAGCCACTCCTCAAAGAGGGGACTTATCGCCGCAATTGTTGCGTGCCCAGCCCCCCTACCCCTAGAGTTTGGCAGAGGTGTACCTATAGTACGCCTGCATTTCACCAGTAATAATATTAGTATGAAAATATTTAACTTCCTCAGCACTTAGTTCAACTGCCTTAAGAATGTGGTGCCAACACATTCTTTTGGGTATAATTATTCAAAACAGAATGCTTACAAAGAGAAATATTCAGGTATCACGAACATAGAGCTAAAGTCTGTTTACCACCATAAAAAGACAAGGTGAATAAACTTTATTAAATAGTCCAAAGGAAGATTATCATGACAAACATGCATTAACTGTAACAGAGTTTACAGTAGGTACAATGCCGTTTTGTTGAGATTTAAGACATGTTTCAGTACCTATTTAAAAGAAAAACAATTAAGTTTTAAGTTTCAAGGTCTGGCGGGGCACAGTTAGATTGCCATCAACACGCTAGGAGGAATATTCTTTATGAAAAGGTTTTATTTTTCAAAGAAATTCCTTTTTTTTCTTGGTTTTTATTGTTAAGTACCGTTATATTTTATTATTATTAAAATAGAGAGCAAAAATTTATAGAGATGACATGAGTAAGTTATAGAGATGACCTGAGGAAGTCGGTTCTATAACATTTATTTACTTATCGCTTAGTGCAGCTAATAATGTTCTTCATGATATTATTAGTCGCTTGCTATAACAACACCCAGCACAATCATTTTCTTATTTTACGCGGAAAGGCGTTTACTTTCATACAATTTCATTTTCCCGTCACAAATCCGTACAATCTTATTTTGCAATAAATAGGTGCGGTGAGGAAGTGACAGTGAAGTGCACTTATAAGTTTGTAAGTAGACAGAGTCGGAGATGCACCCGACTCTTGTAGATTAAATAAACAGATAACTTGAGGATAAATAATAAGTCCATCGCGACCAAGTCGAAAACGATAGTTATGAGAGAGATTTACTGAAAGGAAACTTCCTCTATTTAAATCATTAGAAGTTTGTTTACTTTAGTAAAGTATCGGTACTTTAATAAAGGTAACACGAACTCGTTATTGTTTTTTGTGCCACGCTAAGGTTGAATGTCATTTGAAAGTCATAAAACGACAAGGTCTATCGTTCTATGAGACAGTTACATAGTTTCAACTTTAGTGAAGTTTCAATGGTTTTCAAAATTGGTAAATTAATTATTAGGTCGACCAATAGACAGATTGACTTCACTTGACAGTGAAGGTGGTGGAGGGTTTTGTGGATAAGTAATAACAGCCGCACTGGTCGATCGATCAGGTTTAAATACGCTTGCCGCGGTTGGTCCGTAGATGATCATCTTTACATACCGTACATTAACATAGCCGTTGGTCCCGGCTGGCATTCGTGGATCTTTGACAGTTGTCAGAAGCCCGAAAGTCTGATTACCAGTCTTACCAAGGGGTATCGTATTACCTAGTAACTGAGTTGTGGAAGTCAGATAAGCTCAATCCGGTTAGACTGGAAGCCGACCCCAACATAGTTGGGAAAAGGCTAGGCAGATGAATACCTAAATAATTTGAAAGTACTTTTATGTAGACCCTACATATGGGTGAATTTGTCACTATAATCATTTTGTCACTATATTTAAATAATAATTGTTAATACTTATTAATTGTGTAAAACAATTACAATGAAAGCAATTAATTAAAGAGCATTCACTTAGCTAGTTTAACTCTCAGGTAAGCAAGCGACGAGCTCTCAGCCTCCATGTCACCTTATTAAGTTACGTACGTGCCGGCCGCTTAGCGCCGCGTGCCGCCGTACTGGGGCTGTACCTTGCTAGGTACGTGCCGGCCGCTTAGCGCCGCGTGCCGCCGTACTGGAGCTGTACCTTGCTAGGTACGTGCCGGCCGCTTAGCGCCGCGTGCCGCCGTACTGGAGCTGTACCTTGCTAGGTACGTGCCGGCCGCTTAGCGCCGCGTGCCGCCGTACTGGAGCTGTACCTTGCTAGGTACGTGCCGGCCGCTTAGCGCCGAGTGCCGCCGTACTGGAGCAGTACCTTGCTAGGTACGTGCCGGCCGCTTAGCGCCGCGTGCCGCCGTACTGGAGCTGTACCTTGCTAGGTACAAGCCGGCCGCTTAGCACCGCGTGCCGCCGTACTGGAGCTGTACCTTTCTAGGTACGTGCCGGCCGCTTAGCGCCGCGTGCCGCCGTACTGGGGCTGTACCTTGCTAGGTACGCGCCGGCCGCTTAGCGCCGCGTGCCGCCGTACTGGAGCTGTACCTTGCTAGGTACGTGCCGGCCGCTTAGCGCCGCGTGCCGCCGTACTGGGGCTGTACCTTGCTAGGTACGTGCCGGCCGCTTAGCGCCGCGTGCCGCCGTACTGGAGCTGTACCTTGCTAGGTACGTGCCGGCCGCTTAGCGCCGCGTGCCGCCGTACTGGGGCTGTACCTTGCTAGGTACGTGCCGGCCGCTTAGCGCCGCGTGCCGCCGTACTGGAGCTGTACCTTGCTAGGTACGTGCCGGCCGCTTAACGCCGCGTGCCGCCGTACTGGGGCTGTACCTTGCTAGGTACGTGCCGGCCGCTTAGCGCCGCGTGCCGCCGTACTGGAGCTGTACCTTGCTAGGTACAAGCCGGCCGCTTAGCGCCGCGTGCCGCCGTACTGGGGCTGTACCTTTCTAGGTACGTGCCGGCCGCTTAGCGCCGCGTGCCGCCGTACTGGAGCTGTACCTTGCTAGGTACAAGCCGGCCGCTTAGCGCCGCGTGCCGCCGTACTGGGGCTGTACCTTTCTAGGTACGTGCCGGCCGCTTAGCGCCGCGTGCCGCCGTACTGGAGCTGTACCTTGCTAGGTACAAGCCGGCCGCTTAGCGCCGCGTGCCGCCGTACTGGAGCTGTACCTTGCTAGGTACAAGCCGGCCGCTTAGCGCCGCGTGCCGCCGTACTGGGGCTGTACCTTTCTAGGTACGTGCCGGCCGCTTAGCGCCGCGTGCCGCCGTACTGGAGCTGTACCTTGCTAGGTACAAGCCGGCCGCTTAGCGCCGCGTGCCGCCGTACTGGGGCTGTACCTTTCTAGGTACGTGCCGGCCGCTTAGCGCCGCGTGCCGCCGTACTGGAGCTGTACCTTGCTAGGTACAAGCCGGCCGCTTAGCGCCGCGTGCTGGGGCGGGTACCTTGCTAGGTACATGCCGGCCGCTTAGAGCCGCGTGCCGCCGTGCTGGGGCTGTACCCTGCTAGGGCTGTACCAATCACTTTCTTCTGTTTTTGTACCTACTTCTCTTAGATATACTTATTTTAGATAGCTTAGCTGTTGCCCACGACTTTGTCTGCAATCCAGGATGTAACGTAGCCTATGTCCTTCTCCAAGTTATGGTCTACCCCTGTGCCATTTATTTCTAATCCATTCAGCCGTTTTAGCGTGAAAGCGTAACAAACAAACAAACCAACAAACTCACTCCTAATAATCCTAACTATAATTAATTGCGAAAGTGAGTTCATTTGTTTGTTAGTTGCAAGCAAAACTTAATAATGATTAAAAGCAGTGTCTATAGAAGCTGTATTTCAACACACCTTTTCCACGATGGAAGCGCCCCTGTCAATCACTGGAAGGTTTCAATCTAATGGAATAATTAACTAAAACAGAATTCCCGATTCCTGCCACCCCTAGCGCGAGGTATCGAATTATCGTCCGAACCCGAGAACCTCTGGTGTCTCCACATTTAATTAATTATTTCATTAAGGTATTCGTGTTTCCGATTTCCTAATCAATTAATGAAACGGATTTGAGGAAAAAGTAATATATATTTCGTAAGATGTTAGTGTTACGAAGTAATTTCTTGGAGCGTCATATAAATCCAATAAGAGTCCGACAACCTAAACCGTTTTGTCTTTGGACTCCGTCCACGAATACTAAGTGTAGCTTTGCACGGTTTTTTTTAATTGCAAGACTGTGTAGCTCTGTTGTTTTTTTCTACCGAAAAATAAACTTTTCCTCAAACAAAGATGATCGTTTAGCCTCAAAGTAAACAAACATCAATAAACACAGGTTGACCTCCCCGTGACCCTCCATCCATCACGACAACTGCACGGAGGGCCTCGGCAGAGTCGTAAACGTCGCGCGTTATTTATACCGTCATAAATAGACGGGATATGCAAATTGCACTTACGAAAGTAAGATGTTCTGAGAGTCAGAGAGATAAGGGGATATGGAAACTCAACAGCCCTGTGTCGCTAAATGTAGATACCTACCCTACGTTTACATATACCTATATATTTTTCTGTTAATTGGACAAAATAAATAGGTAATACGCTCATAATACAACAGAAAAAGTTGTTCTACAGTGTTGTCTGTCATATTCACAAATCCTCAGAGACAAGAATATTTCTTGCAAAGTTCTTTATACACAAACAACTTGGGACTTACTAAATGCCAGGGACATCCATAATATCCATCTAAAGTTCTCTTTAAAATTCTTACGAAACAGCCAATTTGTTACTCAAACTACTTTATGAAAAGCTTTAAAAACGGGGACAATTGCATAATGTATTCGTACAAATTAGCCTTATTCTGGCCATTAGGCGTCTGTTGGCTGGTCGCCCGCTCCCGGCCGGTATTGAGCGAGCCACAACACCCACATTACTACTTAATGTGCAATTTTCTTACACATTTACAGTGCTCTTGGGTGAGCATGACTTGGTGTATAAAGCTGTTTGACAGAAGTTCTACTTCTAACTTAAAAAGATAATGAAAATAAGGCGAGTTTTCACGACGTTCGATGTGACATTCTATCGTATTTACATGTAATTATATAATTGATGTATACAAAATATTGTCAAACATTTTTAAAAGAGTAACGGTGGAGTTTCTTGCCCATTCTTCTCCATAAAAAAACTACCTTTTGGAAGGGGCAACTAGAATCAGTTCTATTTCTTTGTTGTGACGTTCAAAAGTGCCTTTAATGCCTATTTGAAATAAATTATTTGACTTTGACTTTGAACACATGCGTAAATAAATACTTGTTTTCAGGTAAGTGATGACGTGATAATATTCTCTAAATTTACGGCCGATTCAAAACGTTCTTTGATAAGTGTTTCACTAGCTATTGAAGTTCTTGTCGTCTTGTGGAACTTCTGCATTCCTTTGTTGTGCCACCATGACACTGAAAACATTGAATGAAATAACATTTTTATGGAAAAGATCGGATATAACCAAGCAGACTTTCCAGTTAGCTGGTTCAGTGATAACACTTTATAACCGACGAAAACAGGAGGAGGGTATTTATTGGAAGATATTTTTTATTTGAGGTCTGTCGGACTCGTCTTGGATGCCAAATGGGTAGCGGCCTAGCGGCCATCGTATTATTTTCTACGAATACAAAATATTACTATTGGAATTTACTATGTAGTTGTGTGTAGCAGGAGTTTCTTTAACTGCTTGATTAATTCTTTATTACGTTAACTTATGAGCTACTAAGTTGGAAAGCATTTTTTCTTTCATGGGACAAGTAAACACAGCCAGGCAGCCGGTATGTCAGCCTAATTATATTTTCTCTCGTTTTATAGCTTGACTGCGCTCTTAATTTTAGTGTTTCATAAGATGGCTTTCAGCGCCATTTATTTACTTATGATTTACCATTTATTTATGATTGAATCAGTGTCTGAACTTTTGGGCTAAGTATATACCTACGCGTCGCAAGTTCATTTGTCGCACGGTGCCAACAAATTCGGTTTAAGGCTCGTGCAAACAGACGCGAAATCGCGGGCGCGACATGCAGCGGTACCTTTGTCGACAAAGGTACCGCTGTCTGTCGCGCCCGCGATTTCGCGTCTGTTTGCACGAGCCTTTATAGTGATTATGCATAGTTGGTGCATGTGAGCGATAATATAGCAGAACTAGAAAATTGTCAATAGACTCTTTATGTGTGATGTGAAAAAAAACAATTTGACATTTCCGAAAGGATCACGGAAGCCCATAAAGGTTAGAGCACACATTCTGCGTTAATATCTTTTCCGATAATAGGAGTACATTCGGTGATATTTGCGACGGTCGGTACGTTGGCGGCTTTATTCGTCATATCTTTTACGAGATAACATGACAAAGGAGAGGCCGGCCGTGTCCTAGATATAATTTTTAGATTCTGTTTACGTAATGCTAATATCGGACAGAGCTTTATATCAGATTTATGGCCGGAGATGCGAGTGCTCGACGTGCTCGTACCGTTGTTAATAAAATAAAGGATGTTTCTTTTAAGCTTTATTAAGTTCCATAAAAGAAAATAATAATATTATAGTGATTGCTTTTCTGATAACAATATTAAATAGGTAGTACGAGGGCAATCATTATCTTGTTTTACCTGCTGGAAAGTGTTTCTTGGTGCAGGACTGCAGGCTGTCAATTAAATAAATTTTCCTTGGGTTAGTCACTCAAATGTAACCACAGTAGCTATAAAATAACATAGCTACATCCTATCATCGACACCCTCATAAAGCCACTGCCCATCTCCATAACATTATCCCATAACCCTTCTTAAACCATAGCAAACGATAGTTTAGCCCTAACCGGAGCTTAAGCTGTGTACATACGTTAACTGAACTGCCAGCTAACGAGCGGGCCCTGCGGCCCTCGGCATATCGCGTCAGATCTAACTAGTGCCCGCAAGTAATTAAAACAGAGAGAGGATTAGCATTCATTAACTGAAGGTAACAGGTAGAGGTATGGCGCAGAACAGTACAGACGATCAGCTCCTGATACCGGACGATTAGGATCCTAAGCAAACGTAATCTTGAAAGCTCTCAGGTTATGTGAAACGATCTTCACAGGGGATTCCTCTGATGGATTAGAATGGAGAAATTGAGCTCAATGATGAGCAATTAGAGAAACTTGCAGCGGAGGCTTCTGGGCTTTTGTTTATAATGATAATTTAGGAAATTAGGACGGAACGCAGCGCCTTGTCTGGCTTCAGTTCCAGTTTCTTTGTGACTCGCACACAAAATGGTTAAGGTCAGCAGATAACTGGAAGCTTGAAATGCCTGCATTCCACAACTTTCCTCGACAAATACTTTACTGTCCAGGCCGCTCGTTTGTGGAATACATTGCCAGTTCAAATAAAACGCACGCAGTCGTTACTTGTATTTAGAAGGCACATTACTTGTCGTTGTAATCTTGTTCTCGTAACTGTAATTATCTATAGTCTTATTTTTTGCTTACCTATATATTTATTTATCTATTATTGAGGATAATTATGTAATCTGTGTATCTATTTTAGTATATATACCTATACTTATTATTTGCACCTACGACAGCCCCATTTTATGTCCAGGCAAATCACTGTCCATTCCAAGGTTGGCTGGAAGAGATCGCGGAAAGCGATAGGCCGCCCATTGTATATTTTGTAGTGTTTGATTTATTTTTTGTTATGTATGTTTATAGTGCACAATAAAGTATAAGTAATTATAATAAATATAAATCCTCCAGAGATTCTGAAGATCCCAAATCTATCTTCAGAATCTCTGGAGGCTCTGAATATAGGTTCTTCTGCACCTATTTTATTGTCAGCAAAGATAAGTGGCGCATGTAATCTCTGCTCAGCTCCACTTAATTCGCTCTGCTCGCTCGGAGCGACAGTGACAACGGTGTGCAGTTAGCACTATAAGTGCACTTTAGTAGAACCACTCGGTGGTGGGTGCTCGGTTGTGAGACATACTTTAAGATGGGCAGGTAAAAAGTTGTTGAATGGAGTTAAAAGACTATCTTTAATGGACGGAAGAGAGAGCTAAGTCAATATTCCTAGAAATAAAAATAGAAATTATTTATTTGCTTATAATGTAGGTATAAGATAAAAAATATAGATGTAAAATTTTCAAAAAAACGGCTTGTTTATTTTCTTGATTATCTTCTTCTTCGAGATAAATCGAAAATGCTGCGCAGACTGCAAATACATTCCAGAAGGCGGCTGGCCTCGTCTTGTCCTCGAACCTAGCTTCAACCTAAATCCCCGTGCATAATTATTCTAAACAACTTTACCCATTGACAATAAAACATCGAATACCAAATATTTTTTTACTCCTACTCTCGGGACACTCGGGAACCTCGGAACTCAACAAAAAGCCTCCGCTGGGAAGTTCCGGCTATTAACCGGAGCCACACAAAGTGCTTTACATACCGCACCTGAGACTTCCTACTGGATTGGACGCATTTTTCATATTTTTCTTGTGATATACTTATGTAATTGATTTTTCTAAAGGAATCAAGATAGGGTTTAAGTTTAAATTCGTTTTTAATTTGAAATATTACGATTTTGAACAGTTTGTAGTCGATCCATGTTGCTCATTGTTTATGTGTCATGTCTTGTGTATATTATTATCTTTTATTGGGGATCTTAAATGAATTAATAAATGCTTTCCCATTCCATTTTTAAAACTGTTGTAAATCTTAAGGGCCTCACAGATTCATTTTGTTTCACCGTGGAAATCGTAGCACCCACCTTAAAAATATATAACTCGTAAAGACGTGAAAAACTCGTAACATTTTATGGCAATACATGCGAATATTTTCACTTGAATACGACACGACTATACGCACATTCTACTTTCCACACACGAGTATGTATGTGGATCATGTAGCTACGTAATTAATTAACATTCAACTATAAATCTTGCGTTTTACGACTCAAAATCACTGGAGTAATTGAAACACCGTTCTTTGTAACAGGTTTTGCATATAATATGTGATTAATTTGACACGTATCGTGTACATTGTTAGTTATGTCTGGGATGGCTTGTTCCACCCGCTGTAAAAGCGTCAATGTTTACAAAACTTTGTGTATTACATACTTTGGACCCAATTGCACTACAAATCACTAAATACGTTTCGCACTATAGCATATTATGTAATTATCAAACAATTGACAGAAACAGAACGTTGTTTAAAATTCGTTTAGTGTTATTTATTCGTTTGGTGTGAGCAGGCCGTAGTGTCTAGTACCTACCTGCTATACTTTACGCGACCCTTGAGTAGCTCAAGTACCTAACTGTCTCGTATGAAACTAATATACAGAATAATAATGGCTTCAATGTGCACGATTTACCTAAATGTCAAGCGTCATTGTACTTGACATTTGAATTGAAATACTTATTTTCCTTTGATATTTCTTAGTAATTGTTTTCAATAACAAATAGGTTTGGTTTATCGCTTATATACTTTTTAAGTTCTGTCGTGTGATTTCAACAACGATATTAGACTAATAATTTGGCTTTGATTGACTTTTAAACAGACAATCAATAAAATAAAAAAATATACACGTAATAACGAGGATATTGATTATTTCTAAAGAAACTACCAATAGAACTACGACATGATAGGTTGACGATGAGGCGAATATACGCTATGAAATAATTTTATTTATTATTATAACAGATTGTGTGTTAGTATTTATCTACCTAAGTAGAGGATAGGCATGTTAATTCTACACCTACACACGTATATATAAAGTAATCATGATGCAAATAACACCAAACTTCACAAAATTGACACAAAAGCATAATAATATAATATTCGTAATCCGCCATTGCAGCTCAACCCTCACACGTTCAAACGCGAAGGGTTCATGAATGGTTGGTAACGAAACCGAATGATTTGCTCTAACTGGGTCAAACAGCACCCAGCGATCGGTGATGACGTATGAACGGTTCTGACGGATGTCAGACGTGTGTATGTACCCGGAATCGTATAATGAACATCGAGTTTTAGAAAAAGTTCGGCTTTGTAGAGCGTGTTCTCTGTCACTCATGCCTGTGTGACAGTCTGTTTGTGGACCTCGATGTTATATTATCACCCGGTTACGCTATTCTATTGATAATTTTGGTCGAAATAGCGACAGACGAAATATAAGCGATACCGAACCGAGTCGAAAGTTTAACGATAAAAAGTTAGGCATGTGAGGTCGCCTCTTAAAAAGTTGTGTAAGCGTATTTCGGTTGAAGTTCGTAGATTTGATGTAATACGGAGTTGAAGCTTCTAAGTCTTCTTGTGAGACGGATTTGACGCATCTAATGAACTTCTCTAATTAGTACTACACGGAGTTAAGATTTAATTAAACGTTTGAGCATTAAGTAGGTTAAAGATGATCGATATACAGTAGGTAAGAGAATAATGCGGGTTTTCGTCTCATATCAATAACTAAGGTACAGAAATCAGAGTTAAATCTCTGATTTCAGTATGGAACCAACATGAGGTATTCCACTTTCAGCACCGATTTCAATGCACTTCAGCGAGTGGCACCTATTCCACTTACGGCATCGAAACAAAACTTGCTGTAGTTGGAATACCTCACCTAGATTGGGGGTACTTACTATTAATTATTTATGTAGTAATCTAGATTTACCACATATCGTCCTCAATCATAATTATAAATACAATAGGTTGTGGTAGGTACTTCACCCGCTCTCGAGAAAGAACATACTGTTAACGATTGTTTCTAAGGTAACTAAATGGAACTGAATGTGGTACTTACATCATATTCACAGCTTGGTTCAACAAGTAGAGTAAAGAATCTAATTCACTTGTTCACAAGTTAATCTGAAACAAAACAAATGGCGTTTATAAATCTTGTGAGAACATATATTTACACTAGTAGGTACATAGTAAGTTCTCTAACTAATACTTTAGTTTACATCAAACTCAGGTAAATCTCCAATAGCTGTACTTATTATAAAACTTAGTTAATGTCTAAACCCGTGTGTGCTTTAATAGAATAAATGATCTATTGTAAGAAAGTCGAGGAGAAAGATTCCGGGACGAACGGGTTACACGTTAAAAAAAAATAAAGTTATATTTTTTGCTCTGTGATATTTAGCTTTGTTTATTTTTAACTAGGAAATAATTTGGCAGTATTCAGAGCTGCTTCAATTTGCTAAAACTTGTTTTGTTTTAAATTGGGTCCAATCTTCGATTCCAATAGATTGTTTAGTCTAGTTTAGTCCATATTGGGCCAATCCTCAATTCTGTCGCTCTGGCTGGTTGCCAGGCCCCACTTCCTGGCATAGATTGCCCACTTTACTCCGACTTACGCAATAGACTTGAGACTTAACAATCTTATCGAGTTTCGATGAAACAATACTCGTGGATTCCGTGGATTTCGTGTGCCGAATTATTTCTTGTTACTGTTTCTATCTCATCTGGGTAGAGTTTTTTGATTTCACATCGCATGAGTTTAAATCAGCATTACCTTGGCAGAATTTGCAAATTCTTTAATTAATAATTCGGTTATTTGCGTCCCAAATCACAAGATTTTAGGGATTCTGCACCACTCTCCTAGAATTAATGTGCTTACCTAAAGCTAGTCTCCTCTCCTCCTAGGTCCGAAGGTAACACAACGCTGTGGAAGGCCGAAGGTGGGAGGTGATTAATGTAATTATTATCCAAACCAAAGCCTCACGATAAACAGACTTAGCTGTCAGGAGTTCGTCTTGAAGAGGCATTCAAAGTAATGAATTGAGCCGATCCATTTTACTGTCTGTATTTGTTTATTTACCTAGGTGATTGTAGTAAAGTAGCTCTTCGCTAATTTAGTATTCAATCAGGTGTAGGTCCCGCTCGCCCCTTGTATCTTGCCCCTAATTACCTAAGTGTACCCACTCGCCCCTTTCAATATTAGATGGCCCAGTCGCCCCCGATTGTTAGTAGGTTAATAGTACAGTCAGCACTCTAAGTTTTTAAATTTTAAAATAAACATTTGTTTTCTTAAAACTTCAATCAAACCCTAACTAAAAGTACTAGGCTTGCATGAACTCAAGATAGTATTACAATCATTAATTAGTATTATCCCAATATTAAAAATAGTTTATACCAAACAATAAGTACTAGGATTGCATGAATTCAAGATATTATTATATTATAGTATTACAATCATCATTAGTATTATCCCAATAATAAGATTTGGATGAAAGACACGCCAATAGTTTATAACTAGCAAAAAAGTACTAGGCTTGCATAAATTCACGTTTAGTTACACTTGGAAATAAGTAATAAACTAATTAGCAAATATCGCAAAATGCATCCCTTCCACATTATAATACGAACATAGAAAGAGAAAGCATCCATAATGTATTCGACTCTCATACGATTTTCTCAACGGGTAACATATTTTACCTAACGTTTTGTTTATTGGACTTATGAAAAAGATTCCTTTTGTTATTATAGGTAAGCCAGGTAGCAACAACTATCACAAGTGTCACGAGTTGGTGATATTACAGATAGAGTTATCAAAGTAATCAAATATAGCGTTATTCATAATGTGTGCATTTTTCTGTCTGACTGTACCTTTTTTGGTTACATTTCAAAGGAAATGCCGCAAGGGGCGAGTCGGTACATCAAAATATTTATTTAAATGTCAATTTTTCACTCGCCCCTTCGTAAGGGACGAGGACAGTGCACCAAAATTATTAAAAAACGGGGCGATTGGGACATTTTAATCAAAGGGGCAAGATCCAAGGGGCGAGCGTACCAACTTACTACATAGAATTCCCAAATGTTGTACCTAGAATGTAATGTATGTAATTGTAATGGTTATTTTTATCATAAAACCTTCATATTTTATTTTATTTTACAGTTTTTGGAAAACTTACAGCTAAACACTTTTGCACGATTGAGAATATCAAAGATAAGGCCAATTAAAAGTTTTCACAGATAGAAGAGAGCATATAAACAAAAAATATTTGAGAAGGTAGACAGTATTTTGAGTAAAAACAGTAGATATCATTAGTACAAATGTGTTTCAAACAGCGTAATAATTATTTTACGTGATCAAAAAAGAAACCATAAAGAGTCCTTTTTAATTTTGAAACACCAGTATTGAAAACATCGATGTCAACGTCCCGGCAGACCGCATTATATGTATGACTCGCTCTGATTAAGTATGAATTTCGTCTGTAATTCGTTCCCACCATAGGAGTATGCAAGAGATTAGGATTGCGCAGAAAAGCAGAAGGAACCCGCAGTCCGATTTTGCTTAGCAGTTCGGGAAGCTCGGTCGAACCGTTAGCCATTCTAAGTAAAAAACGTCAAGTCTGCAATTCTTCTACGTTCAGAAAGAGGAAGTAGATGAAATCTTTTACAGCGTAAGAGATAAGTGGGAGACTTTTAGACTGGAATTGAATATACTTCAAAAAATTTCTTTGTATGCCTTCCAATCGATTGATGAATATGTTGTCATTGGGATTCCAGATTTGAGAGGCATACTCGATATGACTGCGAACAAAACTATTGATCTTGATGAATACCCATTCAGCACAACAGTCTGGCATCTTCTCTCCACATACGACTTAAACCAACGGAAGAGATTACCCCTTATGCCCATCGATAGAAGTTTACGCATGAGAACGACGTGATCAATTCGAAAACATTTGGCATAGTCTGTATATATGACGTCAATTTGGGACCGATTAGACATAGCCTCTGACAGGAAGTCACTACAGAGAACGAGGTGTGTAGTTGTTGACCGACCACCCAAGAATCCATGCTGGTGTTCGCTGAAACAACCTGAGAGCAGAGTAAACTTGCCTGTACATAATTTTTTCTAATATTTTAGCAAACACGCATAACTTGGATATCGGTCTGTAGTTTTCAACGCCGTTTCTCGGCCCTTTCTTGTAAATAGGAGTTATATAACCCAGTATTAAGAGATCATCTAAATAAGATAGTAAGGGGAACCGAGAGGCTTTTAGCACAGTTTACTATGAAAACCGGTGGGAGCTTGTCTGGACCAGCAGATTTATTTAAGTCCAAATGCTCCAGCAGTTTCATAACCTCGCCTTCACAAACCTCGATAGCAGCTACATCGAGTGTAGCCAGTCTGCTCATTGGTACAATGGAATTGAGCGTTATTCTCAGGGCTGGTGGATTCACGAAAGTTTGACAGAAAATACTCGCCGAAGAAATTACAAATTTCTTCACCATTGCTAGAGGACAGGTTTCCAAACCGAAGCACAGAAGGGTAGGCTCAAGGGTTATTCCGAATAGCGGATTCTACATTTGCCATGTAATCATCGAACATGCATTTCTCTAATTCCTTTGCACGTTGCCGTAATATTACAAAGGATTGGTAGTCCGAATCGTTACCGTACTTTTCTAATTTAGCGTGGAATTTTGATTTTTCTTTAATAATTTTTACTAACGGACTTACGGTATTGAGACTGGGAAACAACTGATATATACCTACTCAAGCAAGGAAAGTCTACAGACATAGCCATCTATTTTCAATCATTCTGTGGCTAAACGTTTAATTAAAACAACAAGTGTTATCCTCACTCAAAAGAGGCACTTGAAATAAATGTATAATTTACTCTTGAAATAAATGTATTGACACTTAACATAAATGTATAATTCAATCACTATAATTTACTCCATGACAGAGGTTTCTCCTAAACAAGCCCAGGCTACAATCCTGATAGCCAATAGTTTGAGTATCGCAACTATAGCTAAACTTTTAATGATCAGAACACGATTCTCTCCCGGTAACAAATTGGGTATAATTAATTCCGCTATGTTTAGAAGTGGGAGGTAAAGTTTTTGGCCAATACGAGCTTGTTTTGGCGAAACTACACTCGTTTATCATCGATCGTCTTTCGTTCGGGTTATGTTCGCAATTGGGATTAGGTCGCACAACTGCTTCACCGATAGCTGGACTTGTTTTGAACATTAATACGGACTGCTGGAACAATGTCCAGTAAATTATAAGAACTATAATGAGCACATTGTAGTATAGCGGTAGCAAATCACAAGCGTTTGGGACTTTTACGTCATTGACAAGTTTTAAATCGTGTGCGCTGGAACAATGCAACTACTAAAACAATTTGTCCGGAAAGTCCTACCAAAGGTATAGGTACTTATTTCTGCCGCCAAGCAACATTATAGTTGTATTACAGTTTGAATTGTATCGGTGACAGTGTAATTACATGCTCATGAGACGTGTTAGCTTAGTGTTTGGGTGACGAGCGTGTCAATACACACGTAAGACAAATTCTAACTAGACATGACCTGCGAGGTATTACACTTTTAACAGGTACTGATGCCATGTCAGTTCTGTCATTAAAAAATATTATATAAATACTTAGTTTTGCTTGAGCTCCCTCTTTCAGCAAAACATTATAAATGACATCGTAAAATTTTACATTCGTAAATAAAAAAATAAAAGTATCATAGTCAGTGTTATAGTACTAAAAAGACAATAACTTTACTTCTAACACACATACATACAGTAAGTATTCTTCGCCTAGCCGAGTTATTACTCACATTTGGAATATGTAGCAAAAAGTGACATAAAAAGTAATCAACTAGGTACCGACGTGTCGGCTATATACGTAGACAGATACTTATATTATGTACATTGTATGTAGGTATGTGTGATGTTCTTAAAAATAAATGTTTTAAGTATGTCGCTTCCAAAAGAATCTGATGAAAATGTAAACAAAACCTGCTCGGGTTAAATTCTACTCAATAAATGGAATTAGTAACACATTTATGTGATTTAGAAGGTACAGTTGAAACGTTATACCTCACAACTTTTTCCAACAACTATTGTTGGAATAAATTATTAAATTGTGATTCAAAAATCATCTAAAAAAATTGAAAACCTCAATTGTCCAATGAAAAACATTTTTAAGGTGAATTAAAATAAGGATTTCGGGTTAAAGTTTTCAAGTAATCAAATCAAATCACTTTGTTAGTGTTCCTACAAATTGGCATCCACAGGTACGTTTTCTATAGACTACACATAATCCATCCATAGACCACACATACTCCATAGACCATGCACACATCTAAAATAAATTAATATTATAAACGCGAAAGTTTGTAAGTATGGATGGATGGATGGATGTTTGTTACTCTTTCACGTAAAAACTACTAAATGGATTTGGATGAAATTTGGCAAACAGATAGTTAAACCTGGATTAACACATAGGATACTTTTTATCCCGATATTCCCACGGGATCGAGACTTACGCGGGTGTAACCGCGGGGCGCAGCTAGTACTTCATACATCCACAAATACTTTTGGAACAGACGTTAAGTTACGATACGTCAGCGGATGCTCACGTGCTGACATGAAACATCGAACCAATGCTTGAAATGTCTTTAATAATAATGTTGGACAATATTGTTTTCCCATTGAATTTACAATAGCAGGAACAGAAAATCTATCGTATAGCTTGTACGTATTACGACATAAATAATATGTTTTATATAAAAGAACATTGAATAGAGTAAATAGTAACAGCTTGCTGAACACTCCTCCTAACAATACATTACTGACCCATTTCAAGGTAAAGCCCGCACAACCTTACCTCAAGCCCCTTGAACCATGTGAGGGTTCAAGGCTGAACCGCATTCATTTCAGCACTTAAATTATAAATATTGCCTAATTTGAGTCAAAGAAACTTCCTTGCAAACCAAACAATGTGCTGGTATTTGCTCGGGCCATTATTTTCCGAACTTTCATGATCAGTGACATGACAGGTAATGTCAACCGCACTTCCATGGCAACAATTTGACATTAACAGCGCCTTTATGTGGTAGCAGTACGGTCGGTTTTAGAAAAACAAGATGTGCACTAACATGCTGTTGTGTGTTTGTTGTGTTTAATGTTTTAAAGCAATTCAGGTCAAAACTAGGCTCTTTACAAAGCTTTGTCCACAAGTGTCTTTGATGCTCCCAACACTGATGGTTGGCTACATCTATTGTTTTACTTTTGTGGTTTGAAATACAATTCTCTAAAAATAGCAACATTTCAACAAAATAGGTACCTACTAATTAGCCCATATGCCTATTAATAAAATCGTTTATCAATAAAGTGTTCCAATACAATCGCAATTTACATTCACAACAATAAAGTAGCAATTTACAGAACCCGTCTGTCGTATCTACGACATAAAAGTTCTGTCGTATTGAATACGACATAAAGGCTCCTTCATATTTATTCGCGAGGCTGTAAAAGCGAAATTAACATTTTTACGTTGTTTTGGCCCGGGTGTCACCTTGTGCGTTTATAACTCAACTAAAGGTTTATTCACACCAGACATGTTTTGATCGAGTATATTTTATTTACATAAGTGCACCATAAAGTGTAGTGTTTTAGTAATCATCAGAATTCCCCGCCGCGTAAAAGCTAAGTTGAGCTTCTAAATAATTGAAACGTAAAACTTACGAAGATCAGTATTAAAATAATTTAGTCTGAGGGATCTGGTGTTATTTATCAGTGATAATTACTACTGACACAATAATATACTCGTCACTGCTCCCGGCAGTGATGTTTGCAGTGACGGAACACTTTGTTCAATTATATGGAATCAGTTATTCAAAAAAGTAGGTAACGTAATGTTTTTTATAAACAATGACAGTTTGATTCCGTTTATAAAGTGCCTGCTACACGGTTGCCAACCGCGTCCCCGACAGAGGTGACCTTAGTTGGCGCCCGGCAGAACAGTTTCAAAGATTGTACCTAAACCATCTGCTACACGGCTGTAAACCACCTATGTTGGGACGCGGTTGGCGACCTTGTAGCAGGCACTTTTATTTAAAGATATCCAAATCCTTGGGAATTCCATATCTATAGTTTTGTTTGTTTTCCCGAAATTAACATAAAGCGCGTTGCAGACTTGCCACAAGTTCGGCCGTTCCGCACAGATGGCTGTCGTCGACTACGGCAAACAGCTTCGATACCGACCAGTGTTGCCAATTACCGCTGCTCCACGCTGTTAGCGAACTAACTTTGTAGTGTGCAACACTGTTCATCTTCAAAACTTTGATACCTCGTGACATCTCCCAAATTAAGTTACAATACATTGTCAAATACTTTTATATTATGCCCACCGCACTTATGAAAATTTTGTTTCAGTACAGCTTAGGTCGGTTCGGTTAAGTGCCGTTGAAATCAGATGCTCTTAGAGGAATACCTCTATTTGAACTGGTGAAATCAACCATATTAATAACTTTTCTTTGAATTCAGCTCTGCAATTAGAGAAAAAAAAACGATTAAAACATCTTTATCGATGTCTTATCGATATCATGAATATACTTTAACACAGGCCGCAAAACTTAAATAATAAACTATTTACTAAATGATTTTTTTGTTTTGTTATGTCAAGTGTACAATGCAGTGTAATTAATAAAATACTGTGGCACTGCCTACGAGCAATCTGGAGATTCAGACACGTTACCACGTTTACGTAGGAGTTGCTAGGTAAACAGTGTCAGTAAGGATTCACGAGAGAAATTCTATTAGATCCGCCGCGCAATTACTTTGCTTATTAAATAGAACGCCTTAGTTCGACTAAAAGCACATAATTCGATCAGCTCGGAAGGAGCTAAAATTTGTGGAGCCTGGAATAATGCGAACACCCAAAATTAACAATGATTTACCGTGTGAATAGGACTTTGATGTCGAGACAATAGGCTTCTGAACCCTCTGTAGCGCGTAGAACATTAATATTACTATAATAATTGAACATAAATCCTAACTAAATAATGCGGATTTAGTGTTATGGCAGAGGCCAGACAATGGGTTAGTGTGGGACCACGACTTTAAATCGCAGTAGTTAGTCGCGAGTGTGTCGCCGCACAGTGTCGCCCGCTCTCGATGCTTAACGACCGCCTAACTTCAACCATTTCCTATGGGTTTCTTTATATGTCTCATTCATGGGTGATCGTTTATGATTGCTGTCTGTCGTTTAATCGCACAACTTGCTTACAGCTCGATCGTTTGAAACTATACGCGGATAAACTCCGATGTAACGCTGGATGTTATACGAGAAACATTCTGAATTCAACTTAATTTAACTTCATTTCATGTAAAATTGTAAACATATGTCCACATTTCAGTGGTCGTTTTGTGACTTTATTTCCCAAAAGCTGTGAAAATCTCCAGTTAAGCTCACGTTTTTACACGTGGGCAATTCACTCACGATCGGATAATCTTAAACGTAAACTTTGAACCCATTTGACCCCATATCCTTGCCCCATAAGGAAATGACATTCAAAATGGCGGCCCTTCCCTCCCGGAGAAGGTGCAATTTATCACATTTTAGGTACAAACCATCTTCAAACAATATGAGCGTGCTATAAAGTATAAACCTTCTAATTTCCCTGCTGTATTTTACTTTATGATTCACTTACTGAGTGTAGGCAGTCATCAAGCGTTATGTGCACATACGAGCGAGTTTATTGTGCGTGCATTGTTTCGTCTTCGCCTCGTAAAACAGAAGAACGCATTCAAATGGCCGGCTCCGAGTGGAGGCTGCGGTTTCAGTATTAATCTTAGTTTTGTTTTGAATTAAATTGAATCATACGAGTGTATGTGCTTTAAGATGAATAAAAGAGCTTGTAAACTGCAGTATCTTTAATTTTAAGTGCACAATTTGGTTACAATGGCAAGCTTTCATCGACATCGCTTACTTTTTTCCAAACTTCAAGTCAGACGCTAAACAATTTAAAACATGATTGCCTCTTGCGTAATTATTTAAAATATTTCGTAAGTTCTAAACTATTTCGTATCATTAATATGGAACGTAGGATTACAATACATTGTTGAGGCAAAGTTAATGGATCATAAAATTTCACTAAGTACGTCGAATAAAGTTTATATATAATATAATGTCGATCTCCTCAGTAATGATCTCAAATCATAAAACTTTATATATATATCTTTAATTGAGTATCTTTCATTTATATCGTAAGTACATTGCGAGAGTTTGAATGAATGCTTGTTTTAAAATTATTAACTTTATGTCTGCTGATAAGAATGGAAGTATGTCGGTTGATTATCCTCACCACCCACACTCAACAACACAATAACTTTACGAAAGTTAGTTCTGTATTGTTCTAGATACTATCCTACTACTCTACAACAATCTTAGTTCGAAACTTAAAGAAGAACAGCATGCTCTGAAAGTGGTCGCTGGTCTAGAAACTATAGAAAATAAATATTTAGACTGCCTATTTAATATTATTTTCCGTTACTTTCTTGTTTAATTATCTACCTAGACAAGCACCTAAACAAGAAAGCTGTATGATATATTCAAGAACAGTCCCGGGCTCTACAAGCGTGTCTAGCAAATAGTAGTATAGATAATTGTGTTCCAATATCTCGAGTATCTGGAATGGGGTGATATAGGCACACTCACATGTCACAGATGACCTAGAGACCCTGAGTGTACCTATATCAAAAAACATCTGCTTCACGTTAAGGAAACTCGGGAACATGTTACTTACAAATAAACTCTTTATACCCAACCTCAGGTTCATAAGGTTGACCTCAGGTCCATTGAACGAAACACACCCTTAAACCGCAAAATCCTATAACCTCTTTGTGATCACTTTTGACTTTTGCCCTTTAAGACGTAATCATGAATGGAGGGTCATAGTACACTGACATTTAAATCTGGTTTAATTACGTCAGAATCTCGACATTTTTGACATACGAATGTATATTTCATGTTTTAGGTCTAAAAAATTAAATAAAGTAGAGGATGTTTCACAAAATAGTTAGAAGGTGTATCTAGTAAACAGAATCAGTTCTTAATCAAAACGTTTTGCAATGGAATATTCATAACTCACCCAAAGTACAGGGAAGTAAGTTTTATAAAAGTAACTTCTGAAATAGTTATCGTTCGCTCGATCTTAGTGATCTTTCTGTATAATTATTTTTATTGCGTGGTGTGTCCCACGCGCTAAGTGCCGACTACACGTGACCTAGACGGCGGCGGCGTACTCGTAGTATTCGAGACACGTTTCGGCGCTGTATACACGAACAACCCCCGAGGTTCGCTTTCTTGATGTTCATTCATAATAACGCCAAATGTCACGTCGTGTGTACTGCCGTTTAGCCCGCGGCACACGGCTCTGTGAGTAAAAGATTTTTATTCACTTTTTTTTTTCTTTCGTCTGACGTTATTACAGTTATAATTAAATATACGTACCTAAATTGTTAGAAAGAGAATAAGTATTGTAATAATGAATATTGTGATATAATCTAGTACCTATGCAATGTAATGATAACTTGAATTAACTTAAATGTAAAAATACTTGCTGCGCGTCAACAGGGTCATGTATTCATAAGTTTTAGCCAAGTCATAGACTGTAACTGTGTGTACATTGTGCAAATAAATATAAATATATTATTATTATTCGACACACGCTTTTGGTTATTTCATTTTGATTTAAAAAAGGGTTCAGAGATAGTGTTATTTTGTACTAAGTACTTACAATTTATTTCAGTACAAAAGTAAACAAACGCAGTAAACAATCGCAATCGGATGCGTAAAAAGTAAATTTAAAAAAAGATGGAAACCAGATGGTCTATTTCTGGGTCCAATCCCACTTAAGGCTATACAACTCTCTAAGTTCACAATAATACTATTGAATGACTATATTTTCATGAAATCATGACGTGTGAGGATTATTTTAACTTAAGGAGTTGTATTGCTGATTATAATTAAATAATTGATAATATTGAAAAATATATTTTATCATTTCTCATTCCATACTAAATTTAAATATATAATTTGCATAGGTATTATAATTTATAATCCCATTATTACTCACGATTCGGGAGTTTTTTTTTTAAACGCACTTAGATTTTCAATAATTTTAATATTCTAGTGATACTCGCGCACTATAGAAGAATCTAACGACATAATCATTCATCAAAATCGGTACAGCCGTTTAGTGGTTACGAGGGAACATGGGATCGGACTTACATAATAAGTACGTACATACTAGTCAAACACATAACCTTCCTTTTTTGGCTTTGCCGCAGTCGGGTAATAAAACATGCATTTGACAAAGATCTACAAAAAACGCATGAAATAGTCAGCATTCGTTTAGACAGCAATAAATATATTTTAGTGAAATATTGTAAATAATATGTTGGTCAGAGCGGAGACTAGCTTTGATACAACTGACTTCCAAAAAGAAGAACCAAAGACACCGACTTCCGAAATTAAAGTTATCTTTCACTTTTTAGTGTTTTTTTGGAAGTTGTTTTTTTTTGTAAAAAGATTTTAATTTTTCTTTTTAGCTGTGGTATAACCTACCTACCCCTTACAAATTCGAAAACCACTACCTGATAAGTAAATAACAGTGACGGGAACCTAAAACATCATCCTTAAAGGAAAAATACGTACTATTGAAGCTAACTCAAAAACTACGCAAGTAAAGTTAGGCAAAATAAGGGACCACCTCTGACGCATCAAACAAAAAAAGCATCATCTCATTGGCGAAATAATCGCGGAACAAATACACCAAAAAAAAAACATACAGACGAATTGAGAACCTCTTCCTTTTTGAAGTCGGTTAAAAATAAAATAAATTATACCGAACTGAAAGACAGCATACAAATAACTAGCTGCGCGATTTCACCCGCGTAAGTCTCGATCCCGTGAGAATATCGGGATAAAAAGTATCCTATGACCTATTCCAGGTCATGGTTTAGTTAGTTAATTTGCTTATATTGATCAGTTGGAACAAATACAGCTCCGGAGTCAATATTTCTTGCGATTCATCAAGAAAATACTGCTGGCATAAGAAACTATACAAAACATAATAAAAGATCTCAACTCTTTCGTCATTAGCTGGCGAGCTAAATGAGATATTTAAGCCTTTGAAAACGTCAATACTGCTAATGGTTTAGAGTCAGCCAGTCCATTAGTCGTCCACGAACTGGTTGACATCTACGCTTTACACTTTAACAGTGCAATTTGGTTCAGTACCAGGCCGTAAATATGGGACAAAGAGTTTTAGAAAAAATCAAACTCATTTATTAAAATTAGGCTTACCATCTGCACGTTTTGATTGAACGTCAAAATTATATGAAACTGTCTTATGTAATTTTGACCTTTAGGTACAAATTCCTAGTGTTGAAAACACTGGAAAGAAGAAGTGGCGCATGGCGCTACTAAATCCTCAGAAATGGCGTATGGCGCTACTTACTCCTCAGAAGTGGCGCATGGCGCTACTACCTACTCAGAAGGAGCGTATGGCACTAATAACTCCTCAGAAGTGAAATAACTACACACGTGTCACTCAGTTATTCTCATATTTTATTCTAGGAAAAATATTAGGATTCAGGCGAGAGTCTGTTGACAGGAAGTGTTCAAAAGAAACGTCAAGTTTTGTAAATACTATTTATGAGATTTGCAGAAGCTCGCAATTGTTTCAAGCGCTGGAGCATCTGACATTTCTTGACCAGTTTTACCAGAAAAGTCCACTTAGGTATTGGTATAAATATAATCAATTGAATATATGTTTACTAAAATCAGTGATCTACCCCTTAAAGCCCGCTAGCACTTAATTATAAAAGCCGACACTATACCTCGATCTATAATTATATTGAAGAATTATATCACTTCAGGTATACCTGAACACCCTTATAATAATGCCTTATATCATTAGGTTTACCTAATGAAGTTTTTTCTCAGTAAACAAACTTCCAGTGCGGTTGTTCTCAGAACCGAAACTTGTTTGAAATCCAACAAAGCCGCTAACACGCCATCGCTGAACTGTACCGGTAAATATATGTAGTTGATTATAATAGACGCTTTGAAGAAAGTTACCCGTTCGACGTATGATTCGGTACGTGACGTAAAAGCAGGAAGCTGGGAGATAAATTGGGGCATTGGAGGATTACCATGAATTACTTTGAATGAACGTACATTAGATTGGATTGAATCTATGATTTGTCTTCCTATGATCATAATTTGAAGGGTATTATGATTCGAGTCGGGTATTGTCTTTGTCCCGATCCTAATGGTTCCCATAGTAACAAATCATTAGGAATTTCTTGACGAGATGGTTTGTTTGAGTAACCTCCATTCAATCCCACGAGCCGACTTAAATATTTGTATAAATCGAACACGACACAATCGTCCATATCTCAATTACTTCTGCCTCCATATTAAATCCAATTTATTATTTTATTTTTTCTTCCAGTTGATTTGGCACCAACATCTCAAACACTAGGCGCGCTCGGCCAATCTCCAGTTTATTTAAATGGAATCGCGAGATTAAAGCCTCCGCGTGTAAAGAGGCTTATTCATGTTTAATTAAAAATTCTTTGAGTTAACCCTCCTCCCTCCCCCCACAGACTCGCAGGGTATTGAGATAGCTCACTGTTTGTTTGGGTTATAAGATATCGTACAGTTAATAAGATTTATCTCAGCACGTAACTAAGGTCTTATAGTTTTGGATAATCGTGTTTAAGGCGAGAAACCAATCCAATTGGCTTTTCACGCAGTTATTGCCTGCTATGTGAGACGCAAATATAATTTTACGCAGATTTTCTTTATCTCCGGAGCAAAACTATAATACAACAAATGGATGTCGTCAGAATAACGTGTCGCAGAAATATCGGTTCTTGATCAAAAAGATGACTTCTGTACAAAGCAATCTTTCTAAATATCAGTAGTATATGAAAACCGAGCAAATTGAACCGTGTGATATAAGGCTGGCGGCTGGTGGCGTGTGTTAAGCCAATTAAAAGTTGGTCGCCGTTTCTCGTAGTTCACTGCAGGGTTGCCATGATGACCAAGTAAAAGTGGAAGCAGGTGGTTTAGGCATGTAATTAGCAAGTACATTAAAATTGATTTAGGTGATTTGGGGACTAACCTGATTACATTTAAGTAGGTACTTATCTGAAAACCGAATTTGAAAACGGTTGAGAACGTATTTGTGTGGAGATTTAAAAGTGTACAAAAAAAAACCACTGGTTTTAAGTTGAATAATTGGTTGAATACAGATAAATTGGTGTAAATATTCAATTAATATAATAATTCAATTAATAATTTTACTGTGGACCAACACAAAGTATAAGGACAAAAGAAAATAACTACTTATATTTAATTATTATTTCAATTGAAACAAATGACTAAAACACAAGCTCTAAATATTTTGTGCAGATCGAATTAATCCAACCTTCTTCGTAATTTTAACTTTCACAGACTTTGTTAAGTTAATCATTCGCTTGATTTGATTCAATAAGCCTCAATCAAAAACAGAGGGTATTGTCTTGTTTGCCATAATGTCATTTGCCATAATATTGTTTTCCATAATCGTCCTCAGTCATTATATTTACTTGCCCTATTATCATTAATACTAATAACGTTTTTCTTATCAACTTATTAGTCATAACTTTTATTTGCCATAAAATTAGTTGCCATAATAACATGTGTCATAAACATTACTTTCTATAAGTAACACATTACTTATTCGATAATTGACATAAGCAATATTTAATATAATTTAGAAGCGTTTATTGTTTTGTACAAAAAATTGGTAGAGAGTACCTATTTTTTGTATAGCCCTAGCTATGTATAGATTGTTAGTCCAAAAAAATTTGCTGTAAATCAGAGTCCACGCAGTCTTGTATGCCCTACCCCTAGAGTGTAATTTAAAATCGCGTAGGTGCGGAGGGTCGAGGCAGCCCGCGAGTTGAGAAGCAGGTGGTTGTAATGCTCGCCGCTGCAGCTGAGGCTGACACGAAGCTGCGGTGGTGAGCGTTAAACCATCTGCGACGATAAGCGCCGGAGCCGTAACAGAAACCATGCCTGCTGCAAGTTTTTTTTTTGTGCCTTTTGTTCGTGCAGCATAAACCATTTTTCTATGAATATGTTAATAGCAAAATTATTAAGTTTAACATAACATCAAAATTGCAGGCGCTTGTACTGAACTAGCATTGTTGTGCTAATATGGGCAAATTAATATTATGATGAATAAATGGTATGGAAAACGATATTATTGAAAATGAAAAATATAGCAAATAAATATTATGTCACTTGATCGATGATATTGACCAAAAAAATTAGGGAAAATGATTTTATGTCATTTGAGGATTATGGCAACTGAAGCGTTATATTTCTAATGAAATTATGGCATATGAAATTATGGCAAACATTAGTAAACCAAAACAGAGACTGTATACCAACAATAGTCAACCACATTTTTACAAGCTAACGAGCTGGGAATGGACAAAAATATAGGTACATAACTAAGTAGGTACTTAACGTTAAGCAATTTAAAAATATAAATAACGATAGATATTATAGGTATAAACCAAATAAACCAATATTTTACTGTCCGAAGGGTATCCAGATTTTATTCAAAGAAATTAAATAAAATCCTCATCTTAATCAAGGACTGCTTGAAATTAATTCGTTAGAAACAGCAAAATTATAATTATTTAAAGGAATTCTGATGAAAATATTTTCGTTAACATTTCGCTTATTCGCGTAATAGATTCCTCGGAAAGCGTACTTCAAAGACATCTGTTTTACAATCCTTCAGCTTCACGCTTCCCGCGGGTATTGTCATCCCAAATGATTAATTAATTATTATTTATTATTAATTCGACTCTAAATTAGAACTTTTCTAAGAAAACTTTTGATGATTACGCGAACTCTGCTAGGTACACTTACCTACTTACCTTACGACCGGTAATGGTAAAACAACGCTATATCATTGGACAAAGCCACCTTTGCCAAAATAAGTGCGTAGTTTCACTAGACCTGCCCTTTCAACCTTTAAAAGCGTTTATGCCTTCAAGATATTTTCAAGGATTTATTTCAATTAAACCATTTACAGGCACATTTGAATTGTCAAAGAGTCGGTCAGTTAGTCAGAAATTTGAAGCTAGTTGCCCATTCCGTAATCTCTATGGAGAAGAACGGGCAAGAAACTCCAAGGACACTCTTTTAAATATAGATATTATTATAGATATTACAAAATCCTGGATACAGTATTCTTGTTGCTTTTATATGTGAGAACAATGTAAAACAAAAAATAATCAAAAACAATTCAAAATATATGATTAAAAATAAGCTCTGGCAAATAGGAGATGACCAGTCTCAACTGACGGCGCCCGAACATGACACGTGGATCAGTACCATCCAGCTCAACCATTTTGTAGGGAACCGAATGATCCAACACGGTTTAAAAAGGTTACAATTGATAAAAGCTGTATAAAGTACAATATTTGTGCCATAATGTAGTCCATTCTAATATCAAACGCCTCCTGCGCTAAATATCTATATATGAAACACCAATCTCCATTTTCAACTGAGTCAGACTAAACAGTGGTACAAACAGACGTAACATTTCAATTGAAAGCATTTGTAGTACCTACCTACGCAGTACAGGTAAAGAAAACACATTAGACTGTGTGTACATCGTACCTTGTACTGTCAGTGATAACGCACTTTGCAGTGTGTGTGTCTTGGCTGACATGTTGACGTTGAGGTTTTGAAACGATGAAGGGAATCAGGAAATTACATTAAATGTTAGATTTAACCAGAAGACAAGAAGTAACTATGACATAGCTCTCATCAAACTATGTTCACACACAGTTTGTGACTGCTCAGTAGTTGTCAACTATGTCATGTAAGAATTTTTATCAGCACGAATTAAGTACTTATTTGTACGTAATTGACTCGTGTAAAACGATCATAAAACCTCCGATCTAACGAGACAGATACTAAACGTCACTAATAAAGAAAATCACTTAAATGTTCTTCTTTATCGTTACTGTAAAATACACAAAAAAACTGTTACGCAACTATCTCGGGTTTGAACTTGCGCGAGTTTTGCTTGGGCCCGGGGTACCAAGTTGATGACGCTGAGTGTACGTTCCTAGTACATCAAGACGAGATAATAGCAGAGTTGCTATAGGTACTGTGTATGACACCCGTTACCAATATCATACAATCTACAATACATTAGTTTAGCCTCGTGTGACCAGAACCACTGTAGCATGCTACAGTCAACATTGGTTGTTCCGGTTCTGGTTACACGTGTCGAAACTATGATTGTGTTGCAGGCATTGCTCATATTGACGGGTGATTTTATAGCTCATATAAAGTGTTTTAAGGATACAAAGTGGATCGCGAGCACTTTACAAGGTTACTTTTATCGTGCAAGGTTCGAAACATAAAAGCTCTGATGCTTATTGCTTATTCAAAGACATGATCATGAATCATATTTACCTATACACGTATAATTTTACAGAGAGCTTACAATACCACAGTAAATTAAAATAAGAAAAAGCATCTTCAAAGTTACATGATACCCTATCAGTTAATTTAAAAAGAAAAATATTGAAACAAAAAGTCCACAAAAATCATCCAAAGTGCCAGACTGTGACAAACGCAAGTGTCACTTTAACCGACAAGTGTCAACTGCGTTTACATTAGCGGAGTTTTTATTGGAGCTACTCGAGTTCGCGACTGTACTTATTCGTCTGAACAAACACTTCTGTCGGCGAGTGTCCTTCATCATCTGCGCTAATATTTTGAAATTGTGCTAAAACTGTGGCCGCGTGTTTTTGTGAAGGTATTCAATAGCTTTTACAATACTCTGTGGAACGTGACGCGGTGAAGACGTGCTTGCTTTGTCACGCTTTGGAGGGACCGTAATGTCTGATAAAAATACATTTTGAATAATGACGGTAAGTATTTCTGTGTTATCATTTTGTACGGACCCATTTTTTTATAATAATAGATTTATAAGCTTTATGTTAATACCTACGACACAACATCTTGTAGACTCTTTGAGAAAAGATCTTTGCCCTGCGGCACAACCACATTAATATTGCAAGTTCTGATTTATCATTTTCATATTATAATAATTTTTATTTACTCTCAAGAACTGGCTAATGTCTAGCCCCTGGTTACTATAAGAAAACTACTCATATTTTCTGCTTCATCCTAACGATTATTTAAAACATTCAAAGTCATGTTCGTTATAATTTCCCAAGATTTTCAGCAAAAATATGTTGTCGAAACGTTATAGTAAATTCTCTTAAGAATTAGTAATTCAATGGATCGCCTAAGGCCTCGAGGAAAAGCAGTTCAAGTTAGTCTGGTTTCCTCTAGTTGTCCATAACGAACAGCGAGTCTTGAGCTTTCGATCACACACAAACGGAATATTACTCGAATGATTGATGGCTCTGAGCAGCTGGCAGAAGATAATTAATCAAATAAACAAAAAAACTCACACCTAGCTATATTAATACGATGGTAAAAGTGTTCATGCCATTTATGAAGTACATATTGATTTTTACAAAAGATTCTTTGTTAAAAATAATTAAGCAGTTAATATTTCTATATAGAATTGTTTGTGAGGTTTTTCATAGGCCGTATAACCAATCTAGTGCCTAACAACATACGAGTGCCATATTTCTTAGTTACTGTATTACTTTTCAAGTGATTCGTAGACCGTCGTAGCATACGCCTAAGCACATTCGTAGAGGTCCTCATGCGTAGCGCTACGCGGTCGCTGAGGTTGGCTCGTACCTCACTAATACTTACCACTTAGGACGGCTTCCATTTGTCACTACAATATCGTATCGGATTTACACAACTAAATTAAATTAATATTTAATTACCCTATATTACGTTAATGGCGAAATCCCTAAACATAAGAGCAAATAACCATAACATTAGTGTAATCCGGCGCTATATATACGGAATTAAGGGAACGAGCAATTATGTTGATTAAAGTGAGTCGTAATAGCGGTACATTAGTACCGGCTAATGTGTTGTTCGAACAAGTCCATTGTTCCGAATCATTGAGAATTGATCTGAGTCGGGTTGGGGGCCGTTAATGATGTTGGAGCGTGTGTTACAAGACGCTGTGGAAGATATTAGCATTAGATCAAAAGAACTATTGCTTGATTGTTGCTTAATAAAAGTGCAAGAAGTGAAGTCAGTGTGTAAAGTATTTAGACCAAGGTGTATTTAGTTGGGAAGAAGGCGTGAGTTCAATATAGATGATATAATATGTATAATAGATCGTTATTTCGTACCTACATCGAAAATAATGTAATTTAATACGGACAGCTAGCATGCGACTTATAGCGTTGAATTGCAATCGGATAAACACTGAAAGACGAAGAAAGTGTTTATTACAAAATGGAAATGAAAATTAAGTTGATTAGGTCTCTCATCACTTTGTTTATTCAAACATTCCCCATTCCGCGAGATGACATATCTGCGGCCGCGTTTTATGTCAAATCAATGGAAGCTATACACGAGGATGAAGGCTGAGTCCTCGCAGTATCGTGCTATATCCGAAACATTCAGACTGATTAGCTGTCATAAACTGACGTCATAAAGATCAACTTCCATGTTAGATAACTATCTTCTTTGGTCGTATTTTTGGTCATCGATACAGTATCGATTTGCTTAGCAAAGGTAACATTTTTAAACTGCCAAACTGGGCATTTATATGTAAATAGATTCGTGAGCTAATTTTACCTGTGATAGCTACTTCCATATGGGAGGTCTACTATGCAAAGTTATGACGTCTTTGCTTCATTATTGGTAAATATACAAGAGTCTTAATTTTAACCAATAACGGTCTGTAAATTATAGGAATTGGCCATAAAAAAACAGTCAAGCCCTAATTTCCCAAAAAAAATATCGTACTATCTTAATGGTATCTTAATGGTGGTCTGCAACCGACGACGCAACCAATCACATTTTAGGTAAGTCGCGGTGGTTTGAGTTTGTAACACGTAAGTGTTGAGTAGCGTCGCGGACAATCGGCCTTATTGTTCACAGAACCGGACAGAAAGACCAGTTTAGCATTTCAATAGAAAACACCATCCTCTCTGAACCTGTCTCGGGTATGAATAACTCGCTATTCTAACGAACATACCAACTGAACCTACTGCCTGCTACTTACATCCTGACACCACAATAAGGCAACACATTAAGCTTCATCATCCGAAATGTTGTTTACTTCCGTATCGACACAAATCTCATCAGGAGGCAGGCAGAACGACAGACAAATGTCTATTATTATTAATTGAGGTATCAGAGTAGCATGACCGATGTTCTTAGGAAATATACAAACGAAGTTATTATATCTCTCTGATGAGATAATGTTCATAAATATATGTGGAGTCGTGTGTGGCCCGCATTATTGTGTTTACAGTAACAGGCGAAAATATACTTGCTATTCCTGTAAGATAATCTTGAATACAATATTAATGTTAGCGTCCATCAAAATCTCATTCGCGAACATAGAGCCACAGAATTTCTAAGCAAATTATGCAGAATCGTTTGGTATATAATGCTATTCTCGACGGCATGTGAAGCCAAGTCAGAGGACCATGGGCGGTTTTAAAATTCTGACACCAGGTTAGTCACTAATCACACGAAAAACAAAAAGTAAGTCTATAATATCAATATTAATGAACTGCGTCTTATTTGATAGCACGTTGGGCTCACAAAATGGCGGATTAAGATGAGGATTAATGAGTATGATCCGTAGATACATTTCACAAAGAAGAATAATCACTAGAACGCAGGTAGCTAGCTACTTTAATGACACTATTATAAGGTTCACTATTAGCTAATACTGTATCTCAGTATACAGAGCACTTGGTGTAGTCTCAGTAACAACTCGCTGCTCTATTTGCCACTGATAACGGCTGATAACAACGTGCTGCTAATCCGCTCTCCTGTTAACCTAATTACGTACTGGAACTAGAGTTAATTAATTAATGTATCTAGATACATTCCTTCGCACATTTTTAGAAATAATTCGCTGTATTAAAGAAGGCACAAGGCCACGGTTTGACCTTATATAAAACTTTATCTATAGTACTTAATAGCACCGAAAAAACCATAGGCCTATTAATTGAGGGGCTCCATAATTTTGTATGAGTCAGCCAATTCTATAAATTATGTAGGAACAAAAAGTTATCATCGAGCTCTGCAAAGTCCAAATGCGATTTATTCACATCGCCAACCCTACTTATCTGCGCCGGTATCGACCGCGACCGGCAAACGGTTGACCCCACGACCCACACTCATAAAAACAATTATTTACGAAGTATGTATTGAGCACTGTATTTATAATATCTTTCTTGAAAACCTACGACAGCTTGAGTAGATAAGTAGAATACACATACTTAAACGCCTTTTTCCCATGATAGGGTAGAGAAACCACAGAACGCCACCTGATACGATCCTTACATACTCCTTTTGCCTCGTTTATGTTGATATATAGCATTGTTATTCTATAACCATCTCACCGTGAAAACTTAGGTGAAGTGAGCTGTCAATCCCTAGCGTCAGGTGGAGTGAAGCTCACTTTCAGCTCGGTGAGGTGTTTACAGAACAGACCGGCTACTGATTCTAAGGCAGTGACAGCTCACTTCACCAAGTTTTCACGGTGAGATTTTTACAGAATAGCACAACTGTTCATAGACGCCGGCACAGCCCCGGCACTTCACACAGTCCAAGCAGCTTTATGCAATTAATTGGATTTACGGGTCGCAGCACGAATCTGATCGACGAAAATATATGACAGTATTCCTCCCAGCTTACATCTTAATTGCCGGTTTTAGTACAAAATAATTCTATTTTAAAGTATAGGTAAGTCTACGTTATGAATACTTGAATTTCTTAGATAGACAGACAGTCTGATTTTTTTTTTATTATCCTACAGAACGGTTTTTTACGTTAAAAGCTTGTAAATTGTACTGCCGCATGTAAAAGACGTAGGACGCTGAAAGTCAAACCTAATATTTCGCTCGGCTTTGCATCCCGCGCTGTAATCCTACAAGTCTACAGATTAGAGCACAGAATAGAATCCTAATTTCCCGACATTGTACGTGAGAGGTGAAATATACAGTAAAAACAGAAGTTCCACTGTTTACTTTATGGTGAATAATAAAAACTGTTAAATATCGTTAAAGCCAAAGAATAATCGGTCTGTCAGCTCTCAAGTGGTTAAACCACTCAACCGTCTAGGCACACGACGCACCACTGCGCGCCGGGAGACGAAGAAATTACAGCGGTTGTGAATGGCCGATGCAACAATGTCAGGACGAAAGTTCCAAACATAGTGATGCACAAGTCAGTTTTGCAACAATAGTACCTATCGATATCGATAAAATCGACGTCTGAAATCCTAATTGAAATTATTTGAATTTGAATTTCACATATTTATTTATTTATTTGGAAACCAATCAAAATCTTTCAGCTAAGGAATATTTTGAAATCTAAAATGTTTGTAAACATAAACTACTTAATGTTACTTTATGTTTCATTTCGATGCCAAATACGCATACACTGATGGCTTTGACAAAATATCTTTGCTAGTGTGCTATCACCCGCTAAAGTGGAACTTCTGCATCCATCAATTCCTCACCCCGCGGTCACGAAGCGACGACGTGGCAAACAATACATCGCCGCGTACACTCCCCCCCACAGCCCCCTACACCCCCCCTCCCGCAACACGCTCGCCATTGTTTCAGTTGTAATTAAAAAGTTCCGAAGCAAGTTCACCGCCTCTCTGAAGACCAGGAAATGAAAACATAAAAAATGATTTTGTAAAGTTTTAGCGACCGACACTGAATGTTAAACAGAGGCTTCTAAGCTATATTGTCATTCAAATTATGTGCTAATTAATGCTATTATCGCACTATAAGTATAACATTTTTTTTAATATAATAACAAGTATGAGAGATGTGATTTGAATTAGTGTATTAATGTGAACTTCGAAACAGTCATAATTTATATTCGGCAATAATTCACGGTTGTTTCAAAATAACATTCGTCTTTATAAATCAAAGATAACTCAATATCTATGTATGTATTGAGAACAATATGTTTAATGGTAAATAATAAAATAATTTCCATCTACTTTTGACAGTAAAAGAATAAATTCTTCTGAATACCTAATACAGTTTGTACAAACTATTTTTCATCAAGCAGTGAGACGATTTTCCATCAATCAGCCAATAGGCACGCGTGGCTATCCATTCAAGAGTTCCTCTGAGTCATCACCTTAAGAAATTCGTTCGCATTACATCCCAGTTCCTTCCGATAAGACAGGCGAATAAACCCGACCCAATAAGGATCGCCGCAGACCGCACTCTTCATAAACTTTAGGGTCGTCACTCACTGATACGCTTACAGCCAGTAGGTTATATTATCTTTTATTTCAGACGCAGAGTTATTGCGAGGATATAGCCGTATATCAGTGTTATACAGTAAGTAGTATTGTATCAGCACATTGATTTAAAACTCGCTTTTGTTCTATTTTAACCTACAAGAAATAGGGTACAAAATTGATTTACGTTTCAAATATCATCTGTACCCAGTCATAGTTACGGGCTATTTTCTTCCTCGCAGTCTATCTTTATGGTAATAGCACGTGCTATACCTAAAAGACATAATCGCGTAACAGAATTAGGCATTTTTTATTTATTTTTAGTGCGAGGTGGACCTGCTCTTGACCTCGATCTCGTCTGGTGGAGAGCGATGGATGAAGTCTACGATGGAACGAGCAAGCCCAGAAGGTGCCTGTTCAGTCTTACCCATAGTTATTAAAATCACGTCCCGCGGCTAAAAAGAATCTAACACACAACACGGTGTGACTGGAGCATGCTCCAGTCAAACTATACGTATTTGTTTCTTAAGACCAGGTTTAAACCATCATGTGATCCATTTTTGAATTTCGGAACTTATTCCGACAATATTACAGTTGTTCAGAAGAAAAGAATTTTGTTTATCGCAGAACACTTGGAATAATGTTAAAATACAAAAACTGGGCAAATGATTTAAGCTTGGAACCAACGTCAATACCCTTAGGAACAGAGACACGATGACGATTATGAACAGTTTGAGGCACAGTTGCTACTGTGCCTCAAACTGTTCATAATCGTTGGCGAGCACACGGTAACTGTACGAGTGGTTCCTTACGCACGTGGCGGACACGACACACACGCGAGATTAGAGGTACACAGTGGATGAAGGGGTTCAGGGATGGCGGATGAAGAGTTTGTCATAGTGGGCAAATGAGAAGATAGTTGACAGATTATTTATTTTGTAATAGGTAAGTGTGGAAAGCATTACAGTAAGGGTGTTGAATTGACTAGCAAGCGGTGGTGACCTCGAAACCGTTAAGTTACTGTTATCCCATTCCTACTCACGAATATGTAGCTTCGTTTTAGGGGTTAACAGGAATACAAGTACCTGAGAATGAAACACATAATATATAATATTGCTAGTAAAATAAATTCCTCTCGGAAGGTTGAAGTTCGTGGTGTGTATTGAAGAGTAAAAATATTCTCGATTTGGAATATCTATGATAGTCAAATATAAAAAAAAAATCGGAGTCACACGTGTTAGGGCATAAATCAAACAGATTACGTGTGGCTCCGGATTTTTAATTTGTCTGTCTGTGGTCTCTGGTTTATACCTTTTTAGTCGTAATTGGGTTTTAGTTTTTGTTACTTTACTTTTTTTTAAATTCCTTTGGGGTTATAATAATAGGTCTTTTACCTATGAAATTGCCGTTTTGTATGAAAAAATTTAAACGAATTTTTTTCATGAATTTTTTATTTGTATTAATCGAAGTAATCACCCATGCAATCAATGCATCTTTGCCATCGCAGTGGCAGTTTATTGATGCCCTTTTTAAAGAAATCAGCTGGACGGGAGGCAACAAATTCTTCAAAGGCATTTTGTACTGCCTCTCGGGTATTGAATTTTTTTCCCGCCAAGAAGTTATCCAAATTCTGGAAAAAGTAGTAGTCTGTAGGCGCAAGGTCTGGTGAGTAGGGCGGATGACGGAGAGCTTCCAACCCCAGTTCTTGCAACTTGGAGACCGTCTGCTGTGCAGTATGAGGTCGCGCGTTGTCGTGCAGGAGCAGCGGAGACGAGCGATGGACCAATGCTGGTTGGAGATGCGCCAGCTTCTCCATCATTGTGTTCAGTTCTTCACAGTACACATCTGCAGTAATGCTCACCCCGTTTGGTAAGAAGCTGTGATGAATCACACCGGCGGTAGACCACCAAACAGTGACCATCACTTTTCTAGGGGTAAGTTTTCGTTTAGGGCATTGTTTAGGTGCTGAACCAGGATCCAACCAACTTGCTGAGCGCTTGCGGTTATCAAACAGAATCCATTTTGCATCGCAGGTAACAATGCGGTTCAAAGTTCCTTCATTTGTGTGTCTGTTGAGCAGTGCAAGGCACGTCTCGACGCGTACTTCGCGCTGGCGATCATTGAGTTCGTGGGGCACCCATTTGTCAAGCTTTTTTACCTTGCCAATTTGACGCAAATGGACCAATATTGTTTTGACGCTAACGTCGAAAGCTGCTGATTGTGTATCATCAGCTTCCACAATCGCCTTTAATTCGTCATTGTCGACCAAAGTCTTCGGACGACCGCGAGGTTCATTTTTCAGGTCGAAATTTCCAGAACGGAAGCGAGCAAACCAATAACAGGTGGTGCGTTGGTTTGTAGTGTTAGCTCCGTAAACGTCGTTGATGTTTCGTGCCGCTTGTGCCGCGTTGCTGCCACGACGGTACTCATATTCCATAATTACTCGAATTTTTAACGTATCCATGATGACGAAAAAGATTGAAATGCGATGAAAATGTAACACTAATCAATAAAGAAATGACTACTTTTGGAAAAAAAAAACCATGTTTTTAAAATAAAATTAATATATATTATATATTTTTGAAATTTGCTCATTAAGCCCTTTCATTTGATACCCAACATGGTACGATTTTTTTTTTTAGTTCCTCACTTTATGTCCTCTAGAGGACGCCATTTTTAATTTAATGTGACATAGGACTATAACCAGCGGACGATCAAGACGCTTCCAACGATACCTCATTTTTCAAATTGTGATGAGTCGTTTACAAGATATGAGGGAACAGATGAACATACATACATACATATATACCGGTCAAAATCATAACCCGCCTTATTTCTTCGCCGTAGTCGGGTAAAAATACTCGATATCTTTAGAACTCCGAGGTCTTACAGTAAGTTTAAATCTTAAGCAATCGGTTTTCCTGAGTATCTGGGTTGCTGAGGTCAGATGGCTGCGGGCCAGTATCAATACTGATATTCATTTAGTCAGACTGGAAGCTGCACTTAGAGTAATTGTTGAAGACTAACAAGATTATATAGGAAGAAGGTATATAGATTGTAAGTCAGATTGGAAACTTGAGATTAATTGAAGTACCTACCCAAGAATCCTTCGTACACATTTACAATTGTATTACTAATATTACTATGTAGTATGTATTACTATGTAGTAGTAATAAAATTGTAAATGTGAAACAAAAGCGTAGATTAGGGCATTATACCCATGTGGGTATAATGCCCTAATCTACGCTTTTGTGTCTCTACAGGGTCAAATTAAAGTAGCTAGCAAAACTTGACAGACGTGGTGGGTGTTAAATTGTTGTTAATTATCTAAGTATGATACAACAAAAAAAAAATTATCATTTGTCAACGATCGCATGTAGCGTAATTATTGAAGTAAGATTTAGAAAATCTGTTGTTTTTTTTTGTTTTATCGTGTTTGAAGATGCCATAAGTATTCATCACAATTGTGGTTTACACAAAAAAAAATATCATTCCATCATAAATTATTTTTTAACACGTCTGCCGAGTTTCATTAGTAAATTTAATTTGACCCTGTATCCCTGTATTTAATTGTACCACTCAAATATCAGACATACCAACATCTGATCTGTGTGTCATGTCCTACGTGATCGTATCAACTAAAGTCCACACTACACAGCACACTATGCCTGTAACACAAACACGCAACTAAAAGCGGCACATCGCTCGCAACACAAATATTTATCAATCACACACTAATGTGCTTTTTATTCATGTTTATCCATGTTACTAGGTCGCGATAGAGCTAGCATGCTTAGGTAGGTATGTATAGGAGTGTCCATATATATTTTTTTTTTTACGTAGAACACTTTATTTTTAGATTATATATACATAACACAACTAACTATTTACATAAAACACTAAAACTTAAAGAACTAACTAACTATAACTAAAGTAAGGCGTCGTAAAATTCCTCCGCATCGCTGTCGGCTGGTAATGTACCCAAGAGACTGGCGGCATTGCCACGTTGAATGGCAATGCTTAGCCTCTGACCAAGGTAAAAGCCAGCCCTTGGGTCACGGGAAGTGTCAATCAGCCGTTTGGAGATTTCACTGAACAGACTATGAGCACTCGGACCCCACGACCCTAGGGTTTCAACCCCAAACGGCTCGAAAATATAATTGCCTATAAGGCTATTATACTTTCACCGCTTGAAGTTTTCCGCAGCCGCAGCGGCAGCGCCACCACAGCACGCCGAGCCAGGAAGATGGGATGGCGCAAGACTATCGACACACGTTGCGTCCCACACTAAAGGCCTACCCATCTTCCATGGGAATAAGGACATGCCGTCCGGTCTTTTGCCATCGTCGCGTGCCAAGCCATTGGGTTTTAGGAGTGTTGATGCGAAAACTATAGTTGTTTATACTGATTTAAATGTTGATGTTGGTTTTAAACGTGATGATAAAATGATAATAGTAGGTACCAGTTATTTATCCATAAACCATTAAAGATTGCATTTGCGAAAAAATAATATAAAATATAACAGACTTCCAAAAAAAAAATACATTGTGTAAACGTCGGTTTTTTTTTTGTAAAAATGTTTATGTTTTTCATTTTTAGTTGTGATACCCATCCTATCCATACCTATCCCACAAAATTTCGTATTCCACAATACCGAAATACGGGATTACCACACGGCCTTCTCAATGGAGGATTCCGTAGTTGCGATGAGATTATAACAAGAACAAACTTAACATTGTAGTTGAAAACATGTTATTAAAATAACTTTGTACGCACAATATTGAGAGATTTACTATGTTATTTTAAGACCGTAAACTTCATAGGTTTTTCTGTAATCTATACTGAGTTCTGTATTTAAAAAAAAAAGGTTCAATAGTTTCGAAGATAAAGGGGAAGGGCCAATTTTCATCTATGTTCTTAAATAACTTTAAAAATATTTATTGAAAAATTATTAAAAAAAATATTTGAGACCCTCTCAGGAAACCCTTTCATTTGATGTCACACGGTACAGTTGGCAAAACATTGGTATTAAAATTTTTCTTATTTGCCTCTCAAAAATTACGCCTTAATTCATATAATTGTTCACGTTACTCGTCTGTGTTTGGGTCACAGAAATTCATATCGGTGTAGGTTGTAGGTCGGTCCATTAAATTCTGACTATGCTAAAAACACACGCCGAATGCATAACCCCCCCCCCGTCTTTGCTGAAGTTTGTTTAAAAAAGGTAGATTATTGAAGGCAACGCTTTCATGTAGCAACATTTAGGTATGGCTAAAATAAGGTACTGAGATTTTTTAGTTTACTAAAAAACTAAACTATTACACCAGTTTTAAAAAGAACAAAAAATATATTTTGGCCTTAAGTATATAAAAGCAAACAACTCTACTTTAAGCCAAAAGATATTTTTTTAAATGACAAGCCCATCTTTTGTCACCCGTCCTACCCCAAAGATCAATTTCCAACAAAAGGGCGGGAAAATACACTTTTTTTTGTATAACTTAATAAGAGTTCCCTTTATATAAACCGCTTTCTTTCCGTTCCTAAATTAGCGGTGGAATTACAAACAAAAGAACATCGTAACTAAGTTTTGTAATGTCATCACTTGTTTGATATTTCAGGGAAATAAATGAATCTATCTATCTATCATTTCTAAAAGATTTAATATGATGTCACTTTTAAACTCTTGAGCCATTCATAATTCAAACAATTTGGAAGCTTGACCGCTATCCTCGCAAGTTTCAATGCTTATAGAAACAAGGCTACGGCTATTTTTTGAAGTAACTTTTGTTTTCACAACTCATCATAAAATCTACCGGTTCTCCACACGACCTAGGTACGGCATAACACACTTCAACAGCATGTGTGGTTTTTAACCGACTTCTTCAAAAAGGAGGAGGTTCTCAATTCGTCTGTATGTTTTTTTTTTTTTTTTTGTATGTTTGTTACGCGATTTCTCCGCCAATTATGAATCGATTTTGATGATTCTTTTTTTGTTTGGTAGGTCATGCTTCCGAGGTGGTCCCATATAAATTTTAATAAATTTACTTGCGTAGTTTTTGAGTTAGCTTCAATATTACGTATTTTTCCCGCTTAATTTATCTAGACGATATTCTTTTTGACTCCTTCACTGTTATTTACATAGCAGGTAGTGGTATTCGTATTTGTGTGGGGTAGGTACTACAACTAAAAAGTGAAAAATAAAAACATTTTACAAAAAAATAAACAACCAACTTCCAAAAAAAACACTAAAAAAGTGAAAAATAACTTTTATTTCGGAAGTCGGTGGCAAAAAACGGAAATTAAAAAGCAAAGACACCGACTTCCGAAATTAAAGTTATTTTTCACTTTTTTAGTGTTTTTTTTGGAAGTCGGTTGTTTATTTTTATTGAATAGTAGTCCTTTGCCTACCACCTATTAAAGGAAGAAATTCATTAGGATTTTCAAAATAAAAAAATAGTTCTCTCATTTCACATGCTATAACTTGCGTCATGTGTGAAGCATACTTCCACAACCTGAACATAAATAAAACTTAAGCATTCTACATATACAAACATGTGGTTTTATTACGTCATAATTTATGAGTTTTAATGAATCGCAGGCATAAGCTGAGGTCATAGGACCTCCGTGGGATGTGATTACATGCAGTGTGCGGGCGCTACGCAGCGCGTGTGACGTCATCATGACAGGCTTGCTCGTCCAGCTATGTGTGGGGTACAAATAAATGGCTGCTAGAAGGACCATTGAAAGCTCACAGTAGTTGTCACAAATTTCATAAAAGTTTAGACTATGAGATTTTGATGTAACTAAGGGTCTCGGAATGAATTACTTTTTAACCGACTTCTTCAAAAAGGAGGAGGTTCTCAATTCGTCTGTAGGTTTTTTTTTTTTTTTTTGTATGTTTGTTACCCGATTACTCCGCCAATTATGAATCGATTTTGATGATTCTTTTTTTGTTTGGTAGGTCATGCTTCCTAGGTGGTCCCATATAAATTTTATTAACTTTGCTTGCGTAATTTTTGAGTTAGCTTCAATATTACGTATTTTTCCCGCTTAGTTTATCTAGACGATATCCTGTTTGACTCCTTCACTGTTATTTACATAGCAGGTAGTGGTATTCGGATTTGTGTGGGGTAGGTACCACAACAAAAAAGTGAAAAATAAAAACTTTTTACAAAAAAAAAACCACCGTCTTCCAAAAAAAACACTAAAAAAGTGAAAAATAACTTTAATTTCGGAAGTCAGTGGCAAAAAAGGGAAATTAAAGTTATTTTTCACTTTTTTAGTGTTTTTTTTGGAAGTCGGTGGTTTTTTTTTTTGTAAAACGTTTTTAAGTTTCAAGTTAATGTAGCTATCGCCTCACGACCGCCTTTCAAATTATAGTGTCATGTCAGACCTTCTGAGCCGATTTGTTGTATAAAGGAGTAGCTCAGTAGAAAAAGTTTACTTTCTGATTTTACGCATAATTAATAAAAATAGGCCGTTGCCTAGTTGCAAGATTCAACCAGAAACTGTCGCTGTCGGTATTTTTCTTATTACAAGCTTGAGTTGACGTTGTATGACTGCGTACGTACGCACACATATGAGATACGTATCTTAGTTAGACAATTATAGGCTGAAATGATGCTACAGCCTATAATTGTCTAACTAAGGAAAATAATGAGTACCTATTGATCTTACTTACTTCATTACACTTAAACATATCACAACACTCATACAATAAAAGTACTCATACGACACAGGTCCTATGCACCTACCCACCTATTTCTTTTCATGTAAACTTCGGTAAATAATCAAGTTCCAAATAACTTTATCTCCCAAAGTAATTACATGACGATTATAATCAAAGGAAATCTCACAGATTACCCATCTCAATCACAAACAAGTGAAGTAAAGCTGTGTCTCCACGAGCGAATCCTCGGATACACAAAGCCGAGTCATTAGCATCGTTTAGCTCAACACGGCTCATAGTGGAAGAGTTAATTTATTCGAACAACCAGTAGTTTGTAACTCAGCCGGAATTTAATTCGGTCGTGACGACCGAGCGATTTCCATGACGATGCCTACCGTGTGGACGATGCTCAAGCGATGAGCGAGTGAAGTTAATGGATCTTGATCACGCCTTTGACATAGAAGTTCCTCAAAAAAAAGATACTGAACAACCATAAATTAGCATGGTTTCTAAAAAAATAACATTTGAGTAATACTCTTGGTATAAGGTAAACTTAAGATAAGCTGTAGTGTAAAAGAAACAAAAAGCAGTGTAGACAAGTGTAAAAGAGTTCGACAGCATTTTAAATGTGTAAGAAGACATTACCATCGTATCCATATCTCTAAAGCACCGTCGCTTCCCGTTCGCAGCTTCCACCAACCGTTCCTAAATGACAACCAGTGGGTGTAATGCGCCCGCTCCGTCCACACCCGACGACGCGCGCCGTGGCGTCGGCGTCGAGGCGTCGGTAACGCGACGACTTTGTACAGCTACGGGTAGTTACCGGTAGCTGTACCTACAGTGTACGTCTGTACGTAGCTCTTACTCTAGTTAGGGTAAAAGTTTTACACGATTTCATGCCTCTGATTGAAGACATTTTATAGAGCAATCTTCTAGGGTTGATATTCAAGTTGAATGTACAATAATATACAATAGTAAATAATTATACAACCACAATGATTAGATACTCTTCGCAAAATATGTCCGTAACTGCCACTTTGAGCGTCAACGTCTTAAACCTGTCTCTGATCCTGTCCTGATGTCTCTCGTAACAACACAATCTCTTCAGAGAGACTCACAATCTCGGCAAACGATCCAACATTCCTACCTTTAGAATCCTAATTCTGTTGCTCGGTATTTACTGCGAATAGGATCATTTGGGTCTATCTGCACAGTTGGGCCTATCTGCAGAATCATTTGGGTCTATCTGCAGAGGTCTGCAGATTCATGTTTCGCTACAATGATAGTCTTTAATTTATACTGCTCTGTGTTTAAAGAGAATGATAGCAGGCGACGTTGATTTTAAGAAACTTGTCGTGTCTTACGAATGATGACTTTTAGGCTACAAACATTAGTCACGTCTTTGGCTTCGCTGTAGTCGGCAAAAAAAAAAGAGTTGTTGCAACCCGATTTTGAATTCCCGTTGGAATATAATTTGTTATTAACACCATAAGGGCGTGGCGTGACAATGAAACTAAATAATCTTACAATCGTCCTGTACGACTTACAAGTATGCTCATCTAAGGCAATATCTTACCTAGGGAAACAAGTGACTCCATGGTTTAAGAGCTGTTCAATAGTAATTAATGCGAACAATGGGCACTCCAACCACGGTCGAGGAGCCGCAGACTCTTGCTACACTCCCAACTAATTCTATTTGCTGCCATTGTCTGACAGCGGAAGCCCGGAACAAGCGTGTCCCCCTCCCCGCCTTCAGCCCGGATCTAGTTCTTCTAATAATTATCTGGGATGACTTTATATACTGTTAACATAGAGGTTTTAAGACACAGACATAACCGAGTAAGGTACGTGGTAAAGGCGTAGCAGTGATATAAGTCAAAGTGACCTTTAAAGCATCTATACGTATGGGTGCTGTGGTCTCTCCGAATATTCCGACGGTAGAGGAAGGCTCCGGTGTAAATTTAAGTGCTGAGAAACCACCTTGTGGTTTGAGCAGGTCTAATCAAACTCTTCGCTTTTCCTATATATCCAGGAGAGAATTGTACAAAAATAAAATGTGGAGCACGATGCGCTAGCTTCAATCAAGTCAGTTTAAATCTCGATCGACCCGAGATTTAAACATTAATGAAACTCATACAATTAATTATGTACCTAGATTATTTTTAAGTAATGACACAGTGCTATTAACAATAAAGTTGAGGGTTAATGCGAAGGATTCCGAGAAGAAAATGTCCCCATCTCGTCCTAAAGTCCTTTGGCTCGTCCTATAGACAACCCGAAAAATTCCAATATTTATTCGAACTCCTAATTATTTTGTTTCACTTCCAAATCACTGAAATTCTAACGAATCGTTAATTGCGCTTGATTTAAATCAAGGGTTTCATTGAGCCTTTAAATACGCTCTTAATTAATCTTATTTAGCACGTAAAGTCAAGATAAGAAACTTTGATGCTGCAGTGAAAGTTGCGTCACTAATATACTTAATTGTTTTCAGTGTAATTTATTTGGATCCAATTAAGATCGTTATCAAGTAGGAGGCGTATAACAGTGCTGCACAGTATATGTAAGGACACGGCCCGTTGCTAGCGGGCGCGGCACCGTTTCATGAGTGGGCGCAGTTTCGACAGCCACGAAAATGCCCTTGACTTGTCCAATAAAACCTTTGCAGTTCAATAAACTTCAATCATCTAATCTTTTTTAAGCCTTTTACACATTTCATGAGCTGTAAAGAGTTCTCTTACGTCTGAGCGACGTTAAACAATAAAACGGCTGTAAGCGGCAAATAGCCCATCAACTTAGTTCCCCTTCACTGAACACGGTTATCACAACCATTGAGAAGTAAGTGATGCTTAGTCAACATCCCGAAATAAGAGGAAGTTATTGTCGAGAAGCCTGAACAAATTGTATGGAAAACTAAAAGTTTGGACTAGATATTCAATCACGCTTCAACAAAGCAATGTATCATGATGTTTTCAAATCGTAACTTTCCTTTCTTCATCCAATCTGACTCTTTGAACCTAGTAAATAACTGCTTAATCACTTAACTCTTCTAGCTACGCTAAGAACTTAATACTCACAACACAATTTGATAATTGAAACCGAATCTTGCTGTCATTTGTAGATTAGTTTTCAACTACAGACAGCGGTGATGGCTTATGCTACCTCATCTGTTTTATGCGGATGCATCCGCGACGAACAGTCAACTGGTTGCGACGACGCGGCGACGGTGCCTATCATTGAAATGGATGGTTTTAGTGTTATTGCTTAAGACGCTGTTTAAAGAAATTGCTACATCCGTACCGGGAGCGTACACGTTTATACTGCACCTGCACCCTAGTTGCATTTAATACATAATCCCTTTCACGTACGGAATATTATTCCGTACGTTGCTTCCATTATTACCTAATATAATCCATTGCTTCATATTATTACCTAATGTTTGATAAGTTCGTCTGCAGACGTCGATTGCAATAAATAAATGAGCTTGTGTTATGTTATCTTATCTTAATATGTTCCGATGATGTAAATATTGTTTTTTTTTAAATCGTCTGCTCGACAGCAAAGTTGAAATATAAAAATAAATGGGATTGCTGTTCGAAGTGTGTGCAGCAAATAGCGTGCAGTGCAAGTATTACCTATTGGCGTGAACTCTCTTTTATCATAGCATCATTGGAGTATCATCAGCATCAGTAGTTCAAAGTTGCACAATTGATGTTGGGTTGTCATCTGCGATGACGTGTGCATATAGGCTAATTTTATGATGCAGAACATCACCTAGTTTTCCGGTTATTCAGTTCAATCCAGTAGCTTTGTATTAAAGTGGAATGCTGGTAATTATATTCTAGTAACAGAACCACTTTAGATTATGTTTCCTTTGAACAATTTCCTTGTCAGATACCTAAGCAGTTATTTCTTCATTCTCAGTTGAATTAAAACACAAAGCAAAGGCAAGTTAATTCACTACACTTATTTCATAATCATGTTATATAATTTCTTTTATAAAAAAATCATTTGTTCAGCAAAGTTTGCTTTACAGAATCTCAACGTTTTTCTCCGTAGAATGAACTTCTTGAAATCAAATGAAAGAAAATTCATTATATTGGTGTCTACTGAGTTCAGAACAAAAGTTATTATCATTCATATCTGTTAATTATGAAAGCTCTTTCTTCTTTAAACCTTGCTTCAGTTTTTTTTTTTTTTTTGTATCGTTGATACATTTATTTTTAATTTTAAGTTTTATCCTATTTTATCTTATTTTTATTTTGTTTTTATATTTTAATTTTCGCTCATTTAATTTTCTTTTGTATCGTTGATACATTACAAGTCGTTTGTAAGACTTTATAAATCATTGAGCATTTGATAGCATTGTGATCAGTCGCACAGAAAACAATCTGGAAGGCGTCAGGCGCAACTCTCCCATAAATACATGGAGTTTAACTCAGGGACCGTCACAGCAGCAGTAAGCAATCTGTAATCATAAATCGAACATCCGGAGGGACGGCATTTGTTTCAATTATTTTGTCACCACGCAATTGTGACGCGCAGAAGTACTCCAGTCGCGGTAATTCACTGAGCAGACGTGAGTTCAAGAGTTTCAAATTCATTTATGTAATTCTGGATTGAGTTATTACGGACAGTTAGATGAATCCCCTTAAATTCGGAGACACGAGAAATCTATCTAATCACTAGTTTGTGAGGGCTCTTAGTACGTCTTAGTAAAAGAGTTCGCCTAAAGCTACCGTCCGGTCTGACTTTCATCTCCCAGCTGTTCAGTCCGAGGTGATTGATTTATTATCCCACCATTATTAGTATTCCTGTATTCCGGTTCAAAATACCATCGTATCTCTTAACTATACGCTGATTATAATAAGTTATTCATGTGTAAGAAGCCGAGGCAGTGTCTTTACGCGAAAATTTAACTGATAAGAATGTCATAGTAATTGTATTGAATTGACCTTCTGCACACTTAGCGTCTACCCCGCGAGCACCCCCGCCCCGCTACCCGTCGCCGCGACAGACGAGACATTGAGATTCATTCCCTAAGTACTGTTTTATGTCCTCCATAATTTATGGGGACTGTATGTGTATCCAATCGTCTAGCACTACATATTTGGGCTGAGGAAAAGACTTTTTTATGTCTAAATATCGATTGTGTAAGAAGAGGAGAGACCTCAATTTTGGCTTACGGTCTTTTGAAAACTAGAAAACTCTTGGGGTTGATAGCCGTTACATCTGCCCAATGTCGTGTCCAGCCTTTGTCTAAATGACATTGTGTCTATCCCTTAGATTTAAAGTTAAGTCTCATGTTTGCCTAATTTCTCCAACACCCTTCTGCTGCCTATAAGCGTTATTGGTTAAAACACAGCTATTCTGTTTGACTGAAAGAGGTAGTTAAAGACGAACTATTACAGAAGAACCCTCTCCCCATTGGATAAATCAAAGTGAAATAATGTTTATATAAAATAAGATTATTTCAATTTATTATTTATGACAACGGATTAAACTCAGTTCCTGTTTCTAGAATAATGCACGCAAAATTTTGTAATCCACACCCTTTATTATTCTGTATCACATTATTAATTAATGCAATCATAAACTCTTAGCAACTTGTTACAGTGAGTTACATCAAAGTTAGAAGTAACTTGTTGATACGATTGTGAATAATGTATCAAGGTACTGTCAGTGATGTAGGTAATCCAAGGATTTTAAGCAGTTTTATCTCATCAGAATGCATCGAATATACGCTACGCTGATTAATTTTCTTGTATTTTTCACAACGCTTAATAAAAGTGTTTATTTGAGTTCAAAACTAAGTTAGTCTTAAGGATAACACATTCATTCACTATTGGTATCCTACAACCATGCTATTACCTAACACCTATAGCAGGAAAGTCTTGCAACTGCATAATTGCTCATTCAAAACGGATTTACTAGCAGCTATAATTAAATAACACAATGTAAATAAAAAAACTCTAACGACCAACCGGAACCAATCAATCAACACACAATACATTAAGATGAAAACTAAACAAAGCAACACTTTTACAACACTCGACGTGATTGTCATTATCTCCGTGTATTTCCCGTCACTGTCACTGCTAATGCATCCATTGAGCAAACTATCTGACTACAATTCTATCATTACTGCACTTAGCCTGTATGTCTGTTTGTCAGTTAGTCATCAACTACTATTTCAATGCAATGATAACACGTGGACAAGTGCATGTTCACGCAGACGAGCGATTTTTATTAACCACTGACGTAATACCGATAGAGGACTACTGACATGTCATGGAGGCCTCGTGCGCAATTTCTTACCGATTTAACAAAAATTCCACAATTCTCCGTTTGGTGTGTTAATAATCTTGACAGAATCAGAAAGTTCTTTAGTTACGTAATCAACTTAAAATCAAAGAGTAGCTAATCCTCATTCGACAGTTCACCTCACCTAATGCCGAAATAAATTAGTTTATAGTTACATATTTAGTTAGCAGTTACATTTTTCTGGGAAATGAAACGGCGTTGTGTTTTGTATCACATGCCATTTTCTCCGATACCATTGATACCAGTGTGCGCGCTCTGTGCGCCCAATTAGCGGTAATTACCGACATCAGGAACGATTTAACTTACTTATTTGTAAGCGAGTATTGAATAATCGCCTGCCTGCTAAGTGGCAGTTTCACAACTAGTCGCGAAACGATTATCAATCGATTGTAACTGTCTGTAGATGTATCAGTTAGTGAAATTATCTGATGATTGTACTAAATGGTAACATTCGTCTGATTATCGCGTCATGAGATGCTGGAATTTACATTTCAAAACGGAAAATAACAGTGTCGTGAAGAAAACAATGCATCTCAACCGCAGCATAGTAAACCTGTCAGATAACGTAAGGCGCTGCTACTCTGCCGGTCTGCCGGGGAGGCCCGTAAACATCTCATGTAAAATATATTATTTCGTAAGTATAAGGAGTAGGAGCTGCTCCTTCCAAAATATCCATGAAAATTCTACTGTTCAGAGTTTTCTCCGAAAGGATCAGGAAAGTAACCCTATTTCACTATTATAAGCAAGCGTTTCAACGTAAGCATACGATTATAGGTACTCACTTCATTTACGTCAATTCCGACAGAAGCCACCCCCTCATTGAGCCGTCCCTAGCAGCCACAGGCTCCCTGACCCGGATTCGTCTCGCGGCGGCCATTTAAATAATAACAAGTGTTGCCAATCTCATTTATCTGCGCTTAGCCCATAGTCACGTTATACCCACCAAGCAGATACGATCAGAAGAATAGAATTTATAGGTAAACTCAGGGAAATGGTTAACAATTAACTTTACATTAAACTGTCCGTATATTCAAATCACAACAGTCATTCTTTGACAGTTGTATGAAATGGCTGTAACATGGTAAATTGACATATAGGTAGCTGTCCAGGTGGCTACATTCTGTTCGAACATTTGAGTCAAATCGACACGCAAAGATGAAGACGTAGGGTGTTAATTTGCTTAATCATTATTTCGTTTATTAGGTAGGTACAATGCGTCATTATATTTCCTGAAACTGAACCGCTAAAGAAATTTCTTCACATCCCCGCATTACAAACTACTAATTTGCTCAATTGTTTCCCTCATCGGCTATCCACCGGTATCTACATATTACCATAATCAACAGATTTGCAAGCAGTTTGGGGACCCCTTAGTCGTCATTTACGATTCCACAAAAAGAAAATGGGCCCCTTTACCAAGAAGTAGAAACCTCTCGTAGTCAGAGCTAACATAAAAATTTAAGTTACCTACCTGATTCTTTTGTATCCTTTATCACAGACTTTCATGAAGAGAAGAAAATCACGTCATAAATTGATAAACTTTACTTAGCACGTGCTCCTGTCACTGTCGCACAACTGACAATCTACAAGTGCAAGATAGAGCCTAGAACATTATTATCTAAGTTTAAGCACGTGCTAAGGACCTACCTAACGTTTATCAATCTAGGCATTATCCTCAACAACCGTTTCATATGATCACCCCTCAGCCTAACGTTTTCGATATCTCCATAATACTATTGTCTCGTAGAACGTAATGATACTTCTATGCCTTAATCTGTGCCACATCCCAGCCGCCGCCGGAGGGTCAACGGGGGCGGCAGAAGGGGGCAGTTCCCTGGGACGATAAATCTAAGCAAGGCGATGTCCCCGCTGGCCGTGAAAAACGCAGCGTAATTAGTTTGTGTTAAAATAACGGCCCTTGTAAAGCTACATGCTCACATGTTGATAAACGAGCCTTAAGTTAAAAAAAAATATGATGTATGTTAGAAGTCTTTGAACCGTTCATTCGTTATGGCTTACGGCTGGTCCGCGAAATCGCCTTTGATTCGATTAGATTGCAGATGGGTACCACTCTGTTGAAAGTTCGCAAGACTTTGAAAATTTTTGTTTTCTTCGCCCGAATGTATTGAACGCCGTTGAATGATCTTGAATTTGCAGGACTACCTTTTCAATTTACACATAATGACTTTGTACAGTTACGGGCAAAATACCATACTCAATAGTTATCATTTTCATATCTCATCTATACATATAATAAATCTGTAGACGAGGCGATTCTGTACAATGAAAAAAAAAAAAAAAAACGTAGGTGGAGTGTCCAAGAATAACCAACAGATGCCATTTCTACCATTTTTGGAATTTTTGTCTGTTTGTCCGTTTATCTGTTTGTCTGTTTGTCTGTTCGTTTGTTTGATTGTTCCAGTATCACGTAAAAAGTACGAAATCAATATGGTTAACTTATAAACTCAAATATTGTGTGTAACTCGATGTTTCATTTAGTTTTTGTTTCATCGCAATCGCTTCAAAATATCAAAAGATATAAGAGTTTAAAGTATTCAAGAAGAAATTTTCATTAGGTACGTAATGTAGATACACGTAACGACATCTATTGTCGTAAAATGACACTAGCGTAAAATCAGGTAGGTTTGTGAGAACGTGTGTAACACACGATCATAATCATCATATGTTCACATACTTCGCGTGGAAACATAACGCGATACATTGTGAATTCACCCAATCTAAAGTTTGGTTAATTCAAGTTTTCCAAATCCATTGTTTGGTAGTAGTGCCATAGGTGCATTAATTAGTCACTTTAGCAAGGTACGTAGTCTACTTTTCTTTCAACTACCAATGTACCTGCTGCGATAAAATATACCTGCTCAAGGTTAACTCAACTCAATCCAAATCAAGTTAGGTCAAGTTAGGTCAAGTCAGGTCAAGTCAGGTCAAGTCAGGTCAAGTCAGGTCAAGTCAGGTCAAGTCAGGTCAAGTCAGGTCAAGTCAGGTCAAGTCAGGTCAAGTCAGGTCAAGTCAGGTCAAGTCAGGTCAAGTCAGGTCAAGTCAGGTCAAGTCAGGTCAAGTCAGGTCAAGTCAGGTCAAGTCAAGTCAAGTCAGGTCAAGTCAGTCATGGAACCCTACGTCTTTTCTACATAGCTTACAGTGTTCGAACGTTTTCCCATATATTTTGACAGTATCACTTCGTGCTCGATAGATGGCGTTGTTCATTTAACGTCATTTTCTGAATCGCGGTGTTAAGAGTCTCCGTAGAAGAATGACTTTCGCCGAATTCATAGCTATCGAGCATCTGGCTCATTTTGAATTGAACACATAATTCATACTAATCGATGCTTAAAAGTATAAATTCGATAGTAACTCTGTCTGTCTGTCCGTCTGTAATTCTGAAAGTTACCTTTTCACGCCTGATCCACTGAACGGATCTCGATAAAATTTGGTAAAGAAATAGATGGCATCCCGGGGAAGAACATAGGCAATTATTTTCTCAAAACAAATTTAAGGGGGGGGGGGGGTGAAAGTTTTTATGGGAAACCTATCATTTTTAGAGTTCCGTAGTCAACAAGGAAGCTTTATAGTTTCGCCATGTCCGTCTGTCTGTCTGTCTGTCCGCGACTTAGCTCAAAAACTTTTAATCGACCAACTTACATGTGCAGTTGCAAAAACCCAAACATTCTGTATGCGAGAACAAGTTTTTTAACTACAATGTGAACACTTTGAGGGACAGTAAACGCCCATACACGTAATAACAATAAAACTTTGCGAAAGTTTGTTTGATAAATTAATTCATCTCAACTACGGAACCCTTCATTGTGCATGGTTCGACACGCACTTGGCCGGTTTTTTTTAAACTTAGGGCTGTGAAAATTTATGCTTTTTGTAACTAACAAAGAGTTACGTTTTTCTAAAATCATCCCTCATGAGGGTAAAAACCCTTCTTTACCCTCTTGATTTTAAAATTCACATGTAAGTACTTATTATTGACATTTTTGCGGGACTCTCTTCAAGAGCGTTAAGGGATTGAGAATATAGTCATAGTCCGTATCTTGAGAATCTGTCCACTCAATCAAAAGTTATTACTACTTGGCTCTTGGCTTGGAACGAAGAGTTTGAGTTTACCAGTGAGTACTTACTCGATAGATGGCGTTGTGCAAATGATGCGATTTTCTTAAGGGGGATGCGCCGGTAGCCCGCGAAATTCAAATCTTAAGTTTTTTGCAATATGCAAGTCAGTGTCAGGCAGGTTGTATGTTAAAATGAAATTGTTTATTTTGTAAATAGGTTATTGGAATCACTTTTACACGTCGTAATAATATCAAAAAATTGAAAAATTAAGCTAGATGAGGTCGGCGTTTCCTATCTGACTACTCTGCGAAGAAAGGCTGAAACAAACTCAGTCTCTTTTAAAGTCCGGACATACCTAGGTCAGATATTGGCATATTGGTCAGGCCCTATGAGGGCCATGTAGATTAGAGTCTGAAATGGTCTTTTGAGGAATGAACCACACAGATTTGAGTGAACCTGTCCTGTCACTGCAAGCATTTGTCGGTAATAGTGGAGCTCAGCTCAGAACTTAAGGAGCTCCACGACTCGACGAACAATACCAAAGAAAGGACATTTGTGTAGGCCGCATAAAGTTCTCAAATTGCCAGAACATTGTTAAAACTAACTGAGAACGAAAAAATATTATAATAAAAACAAAATAAACATCCACATAGTCCTCACATTCACAATAATACAATACTTTACAAAGTAATCATGTCATTTTGTCAATATCCTACATATAATATTCAATAATGTGAATTTGTATATAAAACTGGTAGGTATATTTTGATGATTTTCCATAGTACTTATTCAAAATGTCACAATGCCAAAATGACAAAATGTTAGCAGAGCGAGCAGCTCAATCCCATGCTTTTTGTCTTCTAAATAATCTGAAATTGTATAGTACCCTTTTTACAAAGTTTGGTTTTAATACAGCTTTTAAATCGTTTAATGGGTAAGTTTCGAATGTCAATATGATTAAAATATGATTCGCGATCGTAGCAAATAGTAGCTTTACAGAATAATAACCATTAGATACAGGAATACAACTCCTGCAATATTAGTTAGATTAGATAAATAAATATTTGAAACAACTGCGACTCATTATTTAGATCAACATAAAACTTGATACTGACCTGTAAAAAGCAAAAAACATAAGAAAATTTGAATTTCGCAGGCTCCCGCAAAGCTTTCGCCTTAGTTTCCATCGTCCATACAATGTGCCATAGTTTTTTCATTAATCTTTATACAATATTTTTTCATTAATCTTTCCGACAGTTTCATACTGCTGTCCATACTATCCACACTATCACCACAATATAGATATGGACTACCACTAATATATAAAGTTACTGGCTGTCTCATGTCTGTTACTTTTACGCCGTAACGCCTAGGTCGCCTAGACAGACCACGTGGGTTATGGGACATAGAATACTTTTATCCCGGTAGCACATTCCCGTGGGATAATTTCCGACATCCACGCGTGCGAAGCCGCGGGCAAAAGCTGGTTAGATAATAATTACAATGAAACAGCTATTACACTTCGTGTGTTTACACAAAAACAGTTTACCATCCAGCAATTGTTTTACATGATTAATACTACCGTGCAAATATTGCTTTACACTGAACTAATTTGCCAACACTAGTAGCTTCCTACTGTGCACTCTGTGTGTCCACAGATAACGCACACATGCACAAGTTTGCACGTGAAAACGCATAATGTGAACAACACACAAAGGCCGGGTGATCCGCATAAGTACCGGCTGAAGTGGAATTAATGGTTAATGTGCAGATCAGATAGCGCAAATATTGAGAGAATATTTTATTAATTTGCACACTTTGCCTGATTGTGCATGGGCAGAGTGGGGGAAATAATGTATTGTTAATATTAAATTAACTAACTGTTGCCCGCGACTTCGGCTGCGATCCAGGATAAAAAGTATCCTATGCCCTTCTCCAGGTCAAGCTAGGTCTATCCATGCGCCAAATTTCGTCCAAATTCGTTCACCCGTTTAACGTAACAAAGAAAAAACTTACTTTCGCATTTATAATACTAGCCACCGCCCGCGGCTTCGCCCGCGCAATATGTCGATAAAAGCTATTTCCTTCCTCAAGGTGCCATCTATCTCCTTGCCAAATTTTGTCGAAATCCGTTCAGTGGTTTAGGCGTGAAAGGTAATATACAGACAGAGTCTGTCTGTATGTTACGAAAGTAATTCTGTCTGTCTGACAGACAGAATTACTTTCGAATTTATATTATTAAGTATGGATTAGTTAGGGAGGCCCGCACACACTTAAACGAATGATCTGATTACAGTAACATTGATCGGCATCTATAAGAGCTGGGGTTAGCATTTCAACAATCGAATCGATCGAATCGTAAGTACCTATTCTGCGGGAAACTTGCTTTTGTTGTGTGTATATCTACTTTTCCCCTTGTCTGTACACTTGTACAGGCTTGATTGACGGGAACCATCCAGTGCGCTAGAGCAAACAACGATATCTATCTAATAGAACAGATTAGCTCTAGCGTACCAGTGCGTGAACCTGATTGCAGGTTAACATAGAAAATAAACGGATATTAATATTTAGTATAAATTTTTCTATTATCCTGATGGTGTACATTTTTTTACACCTTTGCAACGATATCTTGGTTGGGTTTATAGACAAGAAATAACATAAAAACCGGCCAAGTGCGAGTCGGACTCGCGCACGAAGGGTTCCGTACCATTATCTATAAAAACGGCAAAAAAATCACGTTTGTTGTATGGGAGCCCCCTATTTATTTTATTTTATTTTTTTAGTATTTGTTGTTATAGGGGCAACAGACATACATCATCTGTGAAAATTTCAACTGTCTAACTATCACAGTTCATGAGATACAGTCTGGTGACAGACGGACAGACAGACAGCGGAGCCTTAGTAATAGTGTCCCGTTTTATCCTTTGACTACGGAACCCTAAAAATGATGGTAAAACGCGCGCGTTTAGAGCAACAGAAAATAAATAGGTTGATGATTTTAATTGCTATGTAATTTTATCTGGATAAAACGAGGCGGCCTTGACGCGCTCAGCGAAGAATGGGTTCGTTAAAACAAGAAAACTAATAAGCGCGTGTTAGAGTTAGTATTTAAGTAATCAAGGACTACGATCGTCACTTATTTATCTTCTAATTGGTCGTACAAAAATTTGAATGACGCATTTCACACACTTCTGTTAATTAGCTTATTGTAAGAAATAAAAGGAATTTCGAGTTAAGAAATTTGCGTGGGAAGTAACAATAAAACTAATATGGTACGTACTATTACTACTACTTACTTACTCATAATGACTGTTGTTTTTGTAGAGAACCCTACCGCCCTGGAAACAATGTTAAATGAACCAACACCTGAAAATAATAAGGCGTAGGTCTTTTTATAGAAGAGTGTTATTATGACTTAGGACAAATGGTTACTTTGAATAATTTATTATGCAAGTAACGAAGTTCAAAGACGCATATCTATGGCATGGAAGAGATATTGGAGCTTTATAGAGATTTTGAATTTACCAAGAAGAAAGAAACGACCGAGTAAAAAAACGACTTTTATACTACTGAAAATTGAGAAATATAAATGTTTTCGTGCAGATTAAAGAAGGCCTGTTTTTATTATGGCATTCATTTAAACTCTAAAGTTTTTATTATGGCATTGTTATACAACTGATTAATATAAAAATAGCTCGTCCGCTGAAACGCGGTATTTGCAAGAATAAGCCATTACAAACACGCACATCCGTAAACCTGCGGACAATGCCGCGCGCTATTACATGTCACATACTACCTACCATGCCGCACCGCGCTGCACCATACCGTAACGCGATGAATCTTCTGTAACTTAAGGAAATGTAACAGGAAAACCTGTAAGTCTTAAGTCAAAATAAAATGTGAACGTAACTTTCGGATCACATAAATACAATTATCTAGGTTTAAACTAATATATAGTAATTCTGAAAGCGACATAATGTGCTGTTTCGACGAGGCCGTTGGTAAATATTCCGCATAGAATGCGACAACTTCCAACCAATTTATATGTCAAATTGAATAAATAATAACCCGCTTACATTATTATAACGTTCAAACAAATCTGTTTTTCAAAATATCTCAAGAATTACAACTATCAACGACATATTTATCGTCCATTACGTGCATTAGAGAGTATTTCTTATTCTCCGTCAAAATGTATGAATAGCTGTAGTAATTCACACTTACCACTGAACACCCACAAACTGCTACAAACTGTTACTGCGCGTTACTGCGCGTTCTTGAGCACACAACGATCTAGAACAAGACAACGACATTTAAATCAATTTGAAACTTAAATGAGTTTGTTTGGATACATGTTATTCGAGATAAATCTATTGAATACGTACTGTGCGTTGTTGGTCGTTATTATTTATGTACATAGAAATACATAAGAAGTAGATTGTAAGGACAAAAATATACATATTGCATCACGCGTAAGCAGGTACGTGGGATTGTTACTTTATTATTTATCTGCCGTACTTTTAGTTCACGCTATGGCGCCACTGCGATCGTCCCATTGTAGGTAATATCCCAGTCCCATTGCAGGTAAGTACCTAGTTTTTTGTCTAGATCTAAACTTAGTTTTATTTTATTGAAACGGCATACAAAACCTCCTACGCTACACGTGTTGCACGTTTCTTGCAACCTTAAGATTACAACTTATCAAATAAAACATCACAGACTCAAGCTCTTAGTAGCGCGAGCATAAAATGTATAGGTATATCTCAAACATCGGAGAGAAGTGAAGGCAAACTATCCAGAAGAATGATCCTTTCCATCAAGTAACAACTTATTATTATGATGAAAAAACACGTGGTTGTCCTTCACAGTTCACATGCCACCGTCCTTGTGCTCATATTCCATTTCAATATATATTCCATTTAAATCCGCAAGTAAACAGATTGAGATGCTAATCTAAACGTTGTTTGAGCCATACTGTTCACGATACGTATTGTTTTCGCAGCCAATGATACAATTTAACAAATTATCGTGTGAAAGGAAATCGCAGAATTGCCAATTTGTTCCGAGCGATGCGCTGGCGATGGTGGTGCGGACGTTTTCAAAATCTGATTACGAACGGTAATCGTATTCGAGGGCTTTGTTTGCTCAATGAGACTTCTGTTTTTCTTATGAGGAACAATGCAATCGTTTCTTATTATAAAATTGTGTTAAAGATTTTAATTAGAACAAGTACCTATTATGTTTCTAACTTTGAAACGTAAGCGAGTCTACAAAAACTTGAAGCATGCAGAAAATTGCAAAGTTACGGCTCACTGACATGCAACTACGGAAATAACTTGCTTTTCTGCAATTGTTATTCATGAATTTATTTTATTTTTCTACTCTTTTGTTAATTGCTGGCATTGCCCTCATAACAGAGACGTAGTTCCAATCATATATATAAGTTGGGCGTCTAAAATTTTTCTCTGAAATAGTACTCGCCCTTCAGCTGTTTTTTTTTTCACAAAAGTTTTTACTAATACTCTACTTACCTACCTAAAAAATTGAAATTTTCATGTATACAATCTTTATGCCTCGCCTAACAACGCCCGTGTACGCTTGAGTACGCCTGAGCATTTGGCATTTGTCTGTGCCTAGTATTCTAGTATCACCAAGAGTCCCAATGTGTATCGAATAGGTTACGACGTTGTGCGGGCGACGCGTCGCACAAATATTTGGAAGAGTTTGTAGCTCGATAAAGTCTCACAGACGACGACGACAAGTGACAACAGAATGTAGCTTATTAACTTTTATTCGGCTTTGGGAGCTTGCAGCGAAACAATACCGCTGGCATTACTAAAGGTAACTTCTATACAGGAAGCAACTTTTAATCACAGGTAGGTAATTATCTAAATAAACTCAAAAGTACCTAATGCTTAGAGTAATCTAAAAGAAGTTGTGAACGTTTACGTTTTACGTTCCTTTCATTTTTTCTATTTCATAACAAAATGTTGGTGAAAATGAATTTACCTTTTCAAAATATTTATGAAACGCTACGGTCTCAAGATATTTATGAAACGCTACGGTCTAAGATCCTAGCGATGGCTTTTCTTCTTCTTTAGCGTGTCAATGGGAAAAATAACACGAAACATTATATATAGATTTTTTAAATTAAGATTGAAGGGAAGAAATAATCATTAAATTCCGCCTTACTTTCAACGATACTTGTACCTAACCGACTACGAAATATTTATTTAGGCATGAAACAAAGGTAGTACAGCAATAATAATAGCTGCCCGCGGGGCCAGTACTTTCGTTTATATTGCCTTCTAGAGACGATTGATTCCCAAATTAAAAGAGACCTCGTTTGTCGAACTTTCGACGACTGAACGATAATTCTTTATACATATTTCTTTCTCCGAATATTCATCACAAGGACACGTTAATTAAATACCTACCTACCGAGCTGTGATTTTTATCAAGTTTTAGTAATTTATGTTCATTATCATTACACCTTCGTATTGTAATCTAAACACTTTAATATTATTGTTGAGTTATATTTTGTGCGACGGAGGACGTCTAGACACTCACTGAGTAAGAGAATTTCCAACTTTTCTTTCGCAGATTTAGTTTTTCGAGTTTTTGATTAACTAATTGGTTTAATTACGACCCGACGAAATTACTGGTTCGTAAAAAAAACCCTTTCGTTAGCGCATACAAATTCAAACCAAATCTTGCATTTTTATTCAGCAAAAAAATAAAATATCTGTTGCAGTAGGTACCTACTCGAATTTTAAAATGCAATACATTTCCAGGTGTCCCGTTCAGAGGCATGTTTAAAACTGTGCACTTTTATGGATATAACATAAACCTCGCGGCAGTATATTTTCTCCGGGATATAGTAAGCTGTCCCTGCTGTGTTTGTAGTTCATACGTTAGGAGACATGTTCCGGTTGGCACGAGTCCAAGTCGTGACAACAACACACTAACTATCGAGTAAACTGAGGATATCGCGCAATGGTTCCTGCAATCTTTTAACATACGATACAACACACATAATCGACTATCGTTTGTAGTTTTCCGTGACAAATAAACGAATAAATAATAGAAATAAGAACAATATTTTTTGACAGTTCTAAACCTCATTTTCCCTAGTTTATTGGTTCCATTCTATATTCGTAGTGATGACTGATGGAAATAGCAAAACACTGAAACATTCTCAGAACTCAGACAAACACAGGTGGTTTATTTCGCATGTAAAAAGGTAAATGTCTCAAACCGTCCACTGAGAGAAATAATGTGAGATTTATATAAGCGGCTAATGTATCATTGTTATGAATGTATCCCTGTACACACACACGTATGTATCCCTGTACACACACGTATACTATCCCTGTATACACACGTATACTCTCCCTGTAAACACACACATGTATCCTTGTGTGCGGATCACATGAGAGTCAGTAGCGGCCGCTGTGAACGAGGGCAAGTGTTCCGAGTGCGTCTGTATCGGAGACAGCTTACAGGTGCAATGAGTAACATCTTTGTTGTTGGATGAATCCTTCTTAAGTAGGGTATGACTTATGACTCACGTGCTTATTTTCAGGTGTATTGGTGGTGGGGGTAACGAGGATACCCTTTTCCTTCCTAGCTAGGTTTTATTTCTACAGGTTCGTTTAAAAAAAAACATCTGACTGATAGATCGATGATTTGTTATCAGTTATGACTATTTAATTTTGTACGAATACTAGGCAGGCACTACATCGAAACAAAATGACACAAACTTATGGTAACTTTTTCAAAAGCATAGCCATTCCCAAAAAAGTCTGATGTCTCAACTGTTAAGACCTTCTATGTAGCTACCCCTATCGTAATAACTAACATTTGTAAAGTCCCAAATAAACCGATAAAATAATTTATGCCAACTATTGGAATGCCTTTCTTTATGCAAATCGGCGTGCTTTTAACTTAGTGGGCAGGGAAGGAAAAAGTTGTCGAAACTAGTTCAGGCGTAGTGGAACTGTGGGAGTGAGCTCGTCGAAGGCATTCAAAGTCAAACGTAGGAGTTTAGCGGGGAGCGTGAGCAGTACCACATATGTACGTTACGTACACTCTAACGGGAGCAGTACCACGTACGTACCTACACTCTAACGAGCTATTTCGTACCTGGTACTTTTTGACAGACCTACGTTGTCCTCCTATATTACTATCGTTAGGTCCTTTCCTCACTGTAATTTAAACCAATATTTTTTAATGTGTTATCACTTATCTGTGGTGTTTTTTACTGGCCTTTCTTCTGGTCCATAGAAAACGACCAATTGGGACTGTGCACCTAGCTCTGCCTATGTAAAATAAAATATTTAGAATTTTGGTAAACAAATTTCTGTTTTATTGTGCGTGTCATAATAACTTTTTAAGCATGTGACATAGTAAGAGAATCATGAAAAAGAATTGACTCTTTATTTACTCATCGCATTCACTAAGTAGTGAGTCGCTGCCTGTATACCAAATAGCTTGTTCGACTGTACTTCAGAACGACTGGGACTGGTCCGGATGTGAACGACCGGGACCGGTCCGGAAGTGCGCTCAAACGGATCGACGACGGGGATTTCTGACTCTTTGCGCGGTGGATTTCTTTCGTGATCGTGATCGGTATTGAAACGTGTCGGTGTGGATTCGTATTTAAATTTAAACGTTTCAGAGATTTTGTGGTGACAGTGTTCACAACACCTACTATGGCAGATGAAGTCATATTAGTATTGTTTAAACAATACTAACTCCGAAATAAGGTGGGTAGGTATCCTCGCCTTTACACCACAGTGTAAAACATGTATTCTTCATGTTGTGTCTACTAGTTTCATTTATCGTTTATATACAAACAAACTGTTATGTTAATGTTATGGTCTTTTGAGGAAAGAACTACACAGATTTGAGGAGTGGGCCTGCCTAGTCAGTGCAAGGATTTGTCAGTAATGGTGGAGCTCAACTCAGAACTTAAGTAGCTCAACGACTCGGTGAACAATACCAAAGAAAGCACAGTTTGGGTAGGCCGCTTATAGTATTCAAACTACCATTGGTAAAACTAACTGAGAACGAAAAAATATAAAAAATCCACAGCATAGTCCTCACATTAACAATAATTAAAATAATATACTACTTTACAAAGTAATAATGTAATTTTGTTTAATTCAACAATGTCAATTTGTTAAACATATGCGAACGCAAGAGCTTCATTCACGATTGCACTTTAGTTAATAAAACCGTTACAAACTTCGGATCGAAATCAGATGTGTTTGACAATCGAAAATAGGAAGAGAAGGGCAGACAGGCCAACATTTTGAGCCGCGCACGTCTGTGGTACTGTCTAGAGGTGGTTAATAAAACGTATAGCGTTAAAAATAACACGATATGTAAAAATAGCATCTAGCGTTTGCTAGATCGAATATTACTTCGCGCAAGAATATAATATTTCAACGCGCGCAGCGGCAGCGCAGCCAGTGGAACGGGATAGCAATATAGTCTTTAGCGTTTGCTAGATCGAATATTACTTCGCGCTAGAATATAATTTTCAACGCATACAGCGGCAGCGCAGCCAGCGGAACGGGATAGCAATATAGTCTTTACAACTCTTACTACACAGCGCGTCGCGCTCGCGCATCGGGCGAACTCGGGCGGCAGTCGGCACGCGTCGGCTCACTCATTACGTATTCGTGTTGTTGGTAAATAAATACTCATGCTTGGCTCGCGAATTGCGATCTTTTTTAGTCTTTTGTAAATTGTAATTTTGTTGTTGTGGAAGTGTATCTTTTAGTGTAGTACTGTAAATATAATAAATCTCATGTTTCGTACGTTCGACAATCGACATGTTCGTCAAACTATTATTGTAAATATTGAGTGTACGGTTTTAAGAACGAAATAAATAGGTAGGAATTGTGTTACTGACTGAGAATCAGAGTGACAGTGTGAATAATGTGATTGGTAAATAAGTTTTAGATAATTAATTAGGTAGAACTTTTGGATTGCTTAACTATTAAAGAATTAGGTTAGAAAATGCCTCGCGATGATTTACCGATTTGGAACTTTTTCGAGAAGCCTTAGCCTGAAAAGTATGAAGGAAAGTTCATTGATTGAACATTCATCGCGCATCAGTAAGTCCGTCTAGCGCGTTGCCAAATAAAATGATAGCGCCTCCGTGTTTAGACTACGGCAGAGTTTTGTAACAGCGTGCTATAATGATAGCGTATAAAATAGCGCGCTAGAAAAATATAGTTTATAGTCTATAACACGATTGTAGTTTCTAGCGGATTTGAACATCACTAGTACTGTCCCGTGCGTTTCCATACCTGCTAAGTGAATTTGGAGCGGGTCCCAAGCGGCTCTCTTCCAATTCTTGTGTTACATGTTATCTTCACAAGACATGTCCGGCCGTCTGTCTGCGCCTCTCATGCTGGCCAGCGAGAGATTTATGACCCCACATACAATATAAATGCTGGCGCGGACCGAACAGCATGTAGATACACATGTTAGCGCATACTCATGGTTTCTACGTAATGGTAGTCTGATTTTTCAAATCAAATCAAATCATTTGTTTTCCAGAGTAAGGGTACATGAGGTGATAGGTACATACAATAAAAGTTCTTTAAACCATATCCTACTGGTAGAATAAACATACTTCATATATTATTCAATTATTTAACTGAAAAATATTAATAATAGATTAAGTATTTATGAGATTTATTCATTAGTATATAATTTTATACAAACTTAATTTCATTGATCATTTAAACAATCATTAAGGCTTTATTGAGGTAAGTATTTCAGTGAATAATAATATCATAAACATATCAAAGTATAAAAAAAATTGCAATTCAATTAGGATGTCAAAGTAGGTATCATTCAAATAGTCGTTTAAATTATAATAACATTTATTACATAGCAAGTCTTTCAGTTTCTTTTTTTAAATCCATTTAAATTCAATTCTTTGATTGACTTTGGAATTTTGTTATAAACTTGCGGAGTTATGCAGAACATGAAATGAAATGAAATGAAATTGTTTATTCTGTAAATAGGATATTGGAATCACTTTTACACGTCATATTAAAAAATATTAAAAATAAGCAAGATGAGGTCGGCGTTTCCTATCTGACTACTCTGAGAAAAAAGGCCGAAACAAACTCAGAGGTCACAGTCTCTTTTAAAGTCCAGACATAATCTTGGTCAAGCCATATGAGGACCATGTAAATTCGAGTCTGAAATGGTCTTTTGAGGAAAGAACCACACAGATTTGAGTGGACCAGTCCAGTCAGTGCAAGCATTTGTCAGTAACCGAGGAGCTCAACTCAGAACTTAAGGAGATCAACGACTCGACGAACTATACCAAAGAAAGGACATTTGGGTAGGCCGCATAATATTCTCAAATTGCCAGACCATCGATAAAATTAACAGAGAACGAAAAAAAATAAAAATTCACGTAGTCCTCACATTCACAATAATAAAATACTTTACAAAGTAATAATGTGTCAATTTGTAAATAAAACTGGTTGATATACTTTGATGATTTTCCATATTATTCAAAATGTTACATTGAAGTGAACCATTGTGAAATGAGAAAAAAAAATAAAAAAATATCATTCCGCCTGTTACGTTTAACAGTATTTAATAGGTGGGGAAACAAGTGTGCATTCAACTTAACAAATAAGGCATTTTCTACTGAAAATAAAGTTAAATCAAAATACATAGGTACTGATCAGAAATGATAATTTTGTTTTTTTTTTTTAAGACAAATCTTACTTTATGCTTCAACCTTGAATCTATTCATTATAATTATTATACAACTAACTATTTATTATTTAACAAATAAAATAAAAATATTAACAAGGTTAATTTTTTTAGAAGGAATTGCCTACATTATGCACATAAAAAAATATGTGTATTTTTACAATTATTGTGGAGTTTTTTCCTTCTGTCGACTGTCACTCGGTTTTTTTAAATTTCATTTTGTGTGTTCCTTGGTTTTCTTTAAGTCTCCTGTATGTAGCTTTAAAAATAGTATATCTTATCTTTCTATTTAAAGCATTTTCTATGTGGAATACCAGCTTTTGCAACCATTTGGAATTGTTGGAACATTGCAATATGTGGTTAGCTAGAGACGGGCGGGCGTTTTGGGGAGTGTCTTATTTAATTTTAACGTTGGAATAGTGCTGACTCTCAGCCTAATTTTAATGACTATTGATTTTGATTACAATGACATGCTATTGAATCCAATGGCATGAATGTTTCCATTATTTCTTTACTTTCTTTTGTATAATAGCGGCTTTTTCAAAATCTGTAGTGATTATTCTGGGTTTCAATTTTAGGCCAATATCATTATTAGTCGTGACTTGAAGAAGAAGAAAAAATTGATAGCAGTGCTCAATCGTGCTTGACAGGAATCAGTACACCAGAATGGTAAAATGTAATGAGTCGAGACTATTTCACCCAAGATAGCATGTCTTGTATAAAGCAACATTCAAATATAACTTTTTTTATTTTTTTTATTGCGTGAATTTGTTTAGTTTAGTCGACAGAGATTTTGACACCTTTTTTGTTCTGTTTTTTGTTTGCTATATTTAAGCTATGTTATAAAGTACAAGTTTTTATTTATTCCAAATCATCCTTCTCCGCCCTTACCCCAATATTTATAAATAAATAAAAAAATAAAAAAAGTCTGTCATTCTGTTGACACTGACACAAAGGACGACTGCGGCACAACGCGCGGGCCTAGGGCGCCGTCGCGCCGCGCGTGCAGAACGCAGCCTTTGCGCCTCCTTGATGAGCTTCGCCAGAGAACGCTTCGCGGTGCGTTGTTGAGCAGGGGTCGGCCTTCTTTAAAATCTTTGTATACTTTCTTTAGGTTTTAAATTGCGAAACGCTTTTGTACTTGAACGTAGTTGTAAAAAAACACTTTTATTTCAATTTGAGTCAAATTAGTTTATCACTTGTGCCCATTACCTCAGTCTTGATATTTTTTTATTTGCTTGTTCGTTCATTTATATAATTATATAAGTAGGTGTTCGAAAATTCTATGAAACCAATTTCCTTTAGGTAATTTTTTCGTGTTTGTTTATTGTTGATGTGGGTTATCTCGGGGTAATTTTAATGACTCATTCATTTTGATTAGACATAATAATGCCAATGCTGATATACGACGAATATCTATTGAAACAAGCACTATTATTGGATTCATAGAATTCCATGAATCATGAATAATGTGCAATATTAATTTATTCATATTGAATAATTGAATGTAAACATGTTTCGCTGAACATAAATAAACAAATTATGCTGTATTACCACTTGCGAGGCTAAATAAATTAAAAACACTGATTTACAATGAATGTCACACAAAACACAATTGTTATTTATTGCAGCACAATGGCCTAGTATGATGCGAAGGTAGTGACAATTATATAAATAAACTATCTAAAAGCTTTGATACCAACGTTGCTGATTGGCTATCACTGGCTTGCTGGCACTATAATATGAGCTCAATCACGTATCTAGCTCAAACCAAAACGAGAAGAGAAGCTGTACTGATATTAAAGATACACAAAGATTACTTGACATAGAAAATTGGCGCGAACATTAGATGGCCTACATAAATCTATAGAACTGAGCTGAAAAAGATTACTGTACACATCAGAAAAGAACAAACAAGTTATATAAAAGCTTATTAAAATACTGAAACAAAATATCATGTTTAACTTAATTAAAACTGAAAAATTTAACAGTATCTTTTTAATTAAATATTTGTGACGACAATACCAGCTCCGATTGCCGGAAGCATGACTGATACTAATTAATACGATTTCATCGGAAACAGTAATATTATAATGCACTGTACCTGCGCTATCATAATGTCAACAGTAGCAGGTATTGGGAACATTGACTACAAAGCCTTCCAGAAACTACGTTCAATCACTAGCTACGGCGCTACCGCGTATACTGAATTCCGACAAATCTCAGTGTGATTGGCTTTAATAGTATGTCGTTCTGGTTCTGGTTGAATATATAAAACTTCTTCTTTAACTAAACGGTATTTAAACAAAAACCGCAAAGGCCCGGATAAAAATGTAGATTGTTTTTTTATCTAAGATGGGGAAGTAAAGTACACCCGGCCCATATCTCACGAAAATTCGGCCTGAATTAATAATCCTAGCTGCTTCACAAAAACGTCGCAAAATAAGCTGATGAATAATTTGTAGAGAGGAGAGTGTTTGTGTTTCTCCAGTAAGCTTAATTCGTTTGTGAGCGACGACTGACGTCTTCATGCTGGTGGAGCCGCCTCGCCTTCTGTGGGCTTCAACTTTAGGTTCCTTTACTGGGGTATTTTATTTAATTCCTTGTTTTTGTTACTTTTAGAGCGAAGTTTCTCGGACTACTGTCGGTAAGATTAACGTTGATACAGATTACCTTAGATGGGCAAAAATAGATGGTTTGATATACTCTTAGAATAAGGCTAACCCTACGCAAAGACTTTTGGAAAATCTTGCCAAAAAGTTGGCTTTAACTTTTCTCAGTTAGATACAAAGCCAAGTATCTAAAAGGTATCTTAACAGCTCCACTATGTTAAATCTTTCATGCACAAATACATCATTAATTATTATTTTTATGAGAGAAGCGAAACCAACACTGATCCTATGTAACATTAAACCCTTGTTTAATACTTTGCTGCTGAATATTTAACGGCGGATATCTGACGTAATTATTAATTAACGAGGACGAACTCGAAATGTGAAGATAATGGCGAAATGATTGGCACAAAGTGGACAGAGGCTCTGACCACAACAGTCGGAGGACGATTTTTGAATACCTCCTGAATTTAATAGGTGCCTAATTAATACTTACCTACTGTCTTGTGCTGTTAACGTGCATCAGAATATAAATGAGTAAGTAATAACGATGTGGGTAAAAAAGTGTGATAGTATAAACAAATCTAAAACAAAACTTAAGAAACATGTTTGTATCTGTAACGTCACCAACACCCAAGAGGCAAAAATATAATAATTATAATTACTTAGATGTAAGCACTTTGTAACTCATTTTAAGTGAACTGTTATATAAGTTCTTGTGAGAAATAAATTATTTAAACCTAACCTATGAAGAACAAAGGAGCCTTTGTGTTATGAGAGCCATGACTAGTGTATTGTTGACTGTAGATCATCGATTTAATTATGAAAATTCTGATTCTGATCATCAATAAAGTGAATCATTCGAAAATGAAGGCTCGTAAACAAAAACGATATAAAAATTGGGGTAATACATTATTATAATAATACAAATATTGTTCAGCTAACCGAGCCCAAAGTTCGATAGCGCGTGTTTTGTTTGCGTTGCCCCATTTTTATTGCCCGACCGCCTTTAGCGGCTTCCCCTTCCTCCCCGAAAAGAAATATTCCCAATTATTCCATAGGTATGGATTTGTCTCTATTAAATAAGAACGATTTCACCGAATTTTGCTGAAGATCTCCTCTACAGATACTTACGCCTAATTTAAAATGACCCAATGTTGTACGATATTGTGGAGATAACATAACATCACGCCTGTATTCCCCGAAAGGTTGGGCAGAGGTGTACCTATAATACACCCGCATTACATTATTGTGAAGATACATACTAGAACTATTTTATTTAGTAGATTTAAGATTAAATCATTGATTGCGTAGTGTGATAAGATCTAGGTTTAGGCATCTGAGTATTGTTAGCAATTGGGCCGCTTGGATAGCAACTCCATGAGAAGGGAAGATTTTCGTAAAATCCCTTTTACGAAAATCTTCTTTGAAATGAATCTATATTATAAAAGGCAAGGGTGACTGAGATATCAACGCACAGCCAAACCGCTGGTCCTAGAGACATGAAATTTGGAGGATGTGTTCATTATGAAAAGTAAGTTTCCACTAAGAAACGATTTTTCGAAATTCCACCCCTAAGAGGAACCCCTAAACGGGGATTGGGAATGGAATTTTAACGCGCTGTCCGATTAACTGGAAACTCAGTATTTATACTTAAAACCAAAAATAAAGAATAATGTGTATCAGGGTTTTTCAAAAATCTTGAAAGGAAATGAAATGAAATGAAATTGTTTATTCTGTAAATAGGATATTGGAATCACTTTTACACGTCATATTAAAAAATATTAAAAATAAGCTAGATGAGGTCGGCGTTTCCTATCTGACTACTCTGAGAAGAAAGGCCGAAACAAACTCAGAGGTCACAGTCTCTTTTAAAGTCCAGACATAATCTTGGTCAAGCCATATGAGGACCATGTAAATTCGAGTCTGAAATGGTCTTTTGAGGAAAGAACCACACAGATTTGAGTGGACCAGTCCAGTCAGTGCAAGCATTTGTCAGTAATGGCGGAGCTCAACTAAGAACTTAAGGAGCTCAGCGACTCGACGAACAATACCAAAGAAAGGACATTTGGGTAGGCCGCATAAAATTCTCAAATTGCCAGACCAATGATAAAATTAACTGAGAACGAGAAAAAAAAAATTTAAAAAATTCACATAGTCCTCACATTCACAATAATAAAATACTTTACAAAGTAATCATGTCATTTTGTATAGAATATTCAATAATGTCAATTTGTAAATAAAACTGGTTGATATACTTTGATGATTTTCCATATTATTCAAAATGTTACAATGCTTAGCAGAGCGAGCAGCTCAATCCCATGCTTTTTTGTCTTCTAAATAATCTGAAATTTTATAGTACCCTTTTCTACAAAGTTTGGTTTTAATGCAGCTTTTAAATCGTTTAATGGGTAAGTTTCGAATGTCAATGGGAAGTTTGTTATAAAAGCGTATACATTGACCCATGAACGAGTTGCCTACTCTGTGGAGACGAGTGCGATGTACAGCAAGATTGTGCTTATTCCTGGTATTTAAACTATGAATATCGGACATTTTCTTAAAATTAGATATATTTTTGTGTACATACAATAGATTTTCAAATATATATTGTGAGGCTACAGTCAGAATATCTATTTCTCTGAATTTTTCTCGAAGGGAATCCCTTGGACCTAGGTTGTAAATGGCTCGAATAGCCCTTTTCTGTAAAACAAAGATAGCATTAATGTCCGCACAGGCTCCCCAGAGAAGAATCCCATAAGACAGAAGACTATGAAAATAACTAAAATAAACAATTCTGGCTGTATCTACGTCAGTTATCTGTCTAATTTTTTTAACGTCGTAGGCGGCCGAACTAAGCCTTCCTGACAATTTTTCTATGTGTGGGCCCCATTGTAATTTACCGTCAATGGTTATTCCAAGAAAAACTGTCGACTCAACGAGGTCCAACTCTATTCCATTAATTTTAACATTGGTAGATAGCTGCCTGACATTTGGCGTTGAAAATTTAATGAGTTTAGTCTTTTTCTCATTCAGGAGAAGATTATTTACATTAAACCAATGCACCACTTTAGAGAGTGCATCGTTAACTTGTTCAAAGTTGACTAACTGACGTTTTATTTTAAAAATGAGGGAAGTATCATCTGCGAATAACACGATCTTGTGATTATCCCTTATGTGGTAAGGTAAATCATTAATATAAATGAGAAATAAGAAAGGACCTAGAATTGAACCCTGCGGAACGCCCATGGTGACCGAAGATCCTGCAGATCTCTTGCCATTAACATCGACCCTCTGAATTCTGTTATTCAGATAAGAAGTCAGAAGGTCGAGAGCCTTGTCCCTCATACCATAGTGGTACAGTTTCCTGATGAGAGTATCATGATGTACGCAATCGAAAGCTTTGGACAAGTCGCAGAAAATGCCAAGAGCATCCTGCGACTCCTCCCAAGCCTCGAATATGCTCTTCAGTAATTCCACGCCCGCGTCTGTAGTTGAACGACCCTTTGTAAAACCGAACTGTTTCAGATGAAGTAAATGATGTGTATTGAAATGACTTAACATCTGTTTTAAAATTAATTTTTCAAAGATTTTGCTCAACGTAGGTAATATCGAGATAGGCCGAAAATTCGTGGGATCAGTTGTGCTGCCAGACTTGAACAGTGGAATCACTTTGCTAAGTTTCATCAGATCAGGAAATACACCAGATGCAATACAAGAGTTAAAAACAATTGCCAAAAAGGGTGAAATAACATCAATTATTGAAGACATAGTATGTACTGATAATCCCCAAAGGTCAGCAGTTTTTTTCACATCGAGTTCTTTAAAAGATTCTATAATGTCTTTAGCAGTAGCAATTGTAAATTCAAAAAGTTTGTCACATTCTGGTACACATTCTTTTAGTATTGAATAAGCAGAAGTGGAGGACGACGATGACAGAGTTTTGGTTGTTAAAATTGGAATATTAGTGAAGAAATTTTCAAACTCAGTTGCCACCTCCCCGTCTGCCTTAATATCTACATCATTGATTTTTAGATGGAAGTCACGATTCCGTACTGTGGTTCTTCCTGTTTCAGAATTAATAATATTCCAAGTTGTTTTAATTTTATTCCCAGAAGATTTTATTTTATTTTTAATATGTATGGCTTTTGCTGAGGAACAGGCTCTTTTAAAAGTTTTAGAATATTTTTTAACAAATCCTTGAAAAGTTTGATCTTGGTTATATGTTTTTTCATGATACATGATACATTCTACCCCTAACGGGGTGAAAATGGGTAGTCTACGTCACAGTTTAAACTACTGAACGGATTGGGCTGAAATTAGGCACTTAGATAGTAATTAGGACCAAGACGTCCACTAAGTAAGGATTTTTGGAAATTCGACCTTAAAAGGGGTGAAGAGGGGGAATTTCGTTTGTATGAAAAATCTTATTCCTTGAGTTAATAGACTTGAAACTTGGCACGAATACTTATTTAAGTAAATGATAAAGTTTGTCATTTTTAGTTTTTATAAACTCATCAAATCAAATCAAATCAAAATATTTTATTTCACATAAACCTACATGGGCACTTATGAAACGTCAGAAGCTAGGTGCACGGTTCCAATTGGTCGTTTCCTATGGAGAAGAGCCGGCAAGAAACTCCACGGTTACTCTTTTAAAAATAATTGGCTTTTACAATATTTTCAAATTACAGTGTTAGAAAAAAGTGAAAGAAACTACCCACTAAACGGGGATTGGGGGGTGTCAAAGTTTGTATAGAAGAATTTTAACGCACTATCCGATTAACTCAAAACTCAGTATTTATACTTAAAACCAAAAATAAAGAATAATGTGTAGCATATTCTAGTCGTTTTTGGCCGTAGTTTTTGGTCGTAGGGGGTCACAGTTCTAAACTAACCTAACCTTTTTTGTGATTCCAATTATTAAACCTAATCTTACTAGTTCGGTTTCGGGTAGTACTTTATGACTTTATTACTGGAATATGGAAAAAAAAAAGTTCCATTACATGTTTTTTTAATTATGCCTACCCTGCCTATCTACTCCATACGCCAAACTAACAACCAAAGTCAGCGCCGACAACGAATTCAGCAACCGGGGCCGGCAGCGGAGGCACCTCCTATAATAAATAGTATTATTAGTAAGTAATGCAATTGCCCCGCAGGTGTACCTGCGGTGTTCCGTCTTTCGTATTATTACTTCTTAGCAACAGAGACGACGAATAGATACATACATAATATATAGCAACAAATACTTGATCACCTATAAAACTTTACACCGTATTAGATTTAACAGCTCCTTCTCGAAGCGTTGCCATGCGCGCGCCTAATGTTGCCATCAAGTGTAATTCCCTTTAATTACACTTCCTACAGGTATTACAAGTATTACCGGTATTACAGGTAATTGTTACAGGATCATGTTGTGTTCTCGGTACTGTAAATGTTTTGTGTGATTAATACTGTTATGATAAGACTCATTAATATTAATATGCTTTAGAAGTTATCGTAGGATTTTATTTGCTTTTGAGCAATAGCATCATTTATCCGCAGGTAAGTTGCTACGCGAGAGGAGCTCGTGACTAAGTAATAACAGCCGCACCCGATCGATCGGGTCGATCTATCAGGTTATGCTACGCTTGCCGGGGTTGGTCTTTGACAGTCGTTATGGGTCGTCAGAAAGTCTGACAACCAGTCTTACCAAGGGGTATCGTATTACCCAGTTACTGGTTTGTGGAGGTTAGATAAGCAGTCGCTCCATGTAAAATACTGGTATTCAGCTGCAACTGGTTAGACTGGAAGCCGACCCCAAGATAGTTGGGAAAAGGCTAGGCAGATTGAAGTTGCTACGCAGTACCTAATGCTGGGGATCTTTCGAAACATATGTACGGAATTTAAGTCTTGACAAACTCATGAGTACCTAATCTATTTAATAGGTATAAATATTTCGTAAAACGATTTTTGAATATTAGTCTTTATTTAATTAATTTATACAAATCTGCTCTTTGCAAAATAAAACACACAAAGACTTTTATGCAAAAATCAAATCTCAAATCTGTACAAAAAAACATGAGAATTTTGAAACTCTATTCTTTTAATAAAGCACGTTTTGGTGAAACAATTTGTGACCTACATAACCAAAAATGGTTAATTAAACACGATATAAGGCGGCCTCACTTTTTTAACTTAATTAAACATTTTTTTTTTTGTCTTTATTGGGCCGTAAATATAACCTGGTTTTTATTTATTTTATTAAATAATTAAATCGGTACCATGGCGGAAAAAAAAAGAATGTTTTATTTAAGTGACAGGTTTGAAGTGTAACTTTTGCCATTTGCCTATTTTTTTCTATTAAAATTTTCGTAATAGTCTGAATTAGGTTTTTAATTCAGACTGTTAGGAGTCTGAGACTCGTAATAGTCGAAGAAATCAAAACTTGGAAATGTTTCCCGGAAAATTTTCGCATTCGTGAAAAACTGAACGGCCTTTTTCTGTGGGATTTTTGTATAAATTATTGAAAGGACAGGACAACGTCTGTCGGGTCAGCTAGTTAATCTGAATTAATTTAAATTTTCCTTACTCATTTAATGCATTAAAATAAACTATTTAAAATTAGTGGTCCGTCCGAAGTGGTTTTACAATATTTTTTTTGTAGTATGTAGGTACGTATGTATTCAAAATGAAATAAAGGAATAATTATGATCGAAATATTATGTAGGTACTACTTTAGCTCTTGTACAAACCTCGTATCGCAGGCTAGTTTTAATTTCATTAGCGGTCTCCCGAAGGACATCATCGTATTTATTTAATGACACTCTTTTTACGAAGTGAAAAATAATCAACTTAATTTAAAAAGATACCTACGCTATCTGGTTTTGATGTATTAATTTGCATGCCGTACTTAATTTGTAGTAATTAACTATGGGATTTTTAGTTTACTCAACATCGCATATGTACTTAACTGATAATGAAAAAATTTTCATATTAGTTTTTCTAGGGCCAAATATTTTTGTAAAACTATCTGGGGGCACGGGAGTGCCCCCGCCAAGACGAGCCAATCGAAGCGCAAGCAGGGCACTACCTACCTTTTCTCGAAGCGCTTCGTCGTTTTTTTGAACCCTCATAACTTGGGTTTGGATTATACCAGATAAACAAAATTCTCGGGATATGATGTCAATAGTGGACTTATTAAACGTAGAAAGTTTCAATTGCAAAGCTTTTATACTTTCGATTTTATTGATATCTAAAAATCCCCGATTTCGTCACTGACTGACTCACTCACTCACTCACTGATGATCATCAAAATTCTTAGGGTACTTCCTGAAGTCCTAAAAAGCTAAAATTTGGTATGTATGCTAGTATTAGTACACAAACAACAAAAAAATTCTAAAACTTGGAACTTTTACCCCCCAACCCCTTAAACTAGGTGATGGAAGTTTGTATGAGACTTCCGCAAATTTTAATACTAGAGGTCTCAAAATTGATACCTTGTTGTAAATAATAAAATACATATTTCAGGATTTTTATTAAATCATCTCCCACCCTGTAAATTAGGGGATGGAAGTTTGTATGCGTTTTCCCATATAAACTTAATTGTATGATAGAGATCTGAAAATTATGCAAGTAAAGAAGTCTGTGATTTCTTATTATAAATAAAAAATACGTGTTTTAGGTTTTTTGGGGATAAAAGTGTACATGGGAGCTTTCGTTAGGTTTCAGAATATACTACATTTTCGATGTAAATAATTAATTAGGTGAATGAATAATTAACTATTGTCTTACAGGAAAGTAATGAACAGTAAAACATTTTTTACCTTACGCCCTGTGACGGTAGCGAAACGGCCAAGCCACATATTTTGACTAAGGTGTAGAGTTTGTGAAGTTAGGGCTTGTAGAGTTAGAAGCTTGGCTCTACATGAGATCTGATAACATTTTGTCTCGTCTTGGCAACATTTTACATGAAAAATTTTTTTGGTGGGATGCTTATTTCAAATAACTAATATCGCAGGCGTAGGTAATATCGTAGTATTTAAAATAATGTTGGTTATTACTACGCTGTATGGTATTTACCGATATCTCTGAAACTTACGTAAATATTTAGGTACTTAAAAAAATCAAACAATGTGTTTATAAAATACTGATAAAAAAATATTTAAAATGTGTGTCACCTATGTGTAAGTAACTTAGTTGTAACAGACATACCTACATGGTAATAATGTGACTACAGAAGTTAATATCGCTGAGTAAGCTACAGACCGTCTGTCACACCGTACGTGACACAGTTCAAATACCCTGTTTATGAACCGAACACAGCCCCTGCGAAGCACATAAATAGCCGGAGCGATCTGCTTTGAAAAACGAAAATACTCATTATTGCCTCCAGTGAGTTAATAGCCTCCTCCGATCAAATACTGTCGGCATTTCCGGCTGGTAATTAGGCTGTTGTCTCATTGTCAGCGTTTAGCGGTCGACTTCTAGTGTCTCTTAGAAAAGGTTCACGCTCCCTTTTATTAAGCAATGCCTACGTTTTATTTATTTCTTTAAGCAGTACTAAAATAGAAAAGATTAGATTTCGGACGTTATTGCTTTAGGCATATCCTAAGTAAGTCCATGAATGGTCTTTTAGTAGAAAATTAGCTTCATGAGGAGTAGTCATTGCTATAAAAATCAAGTTGCTCACGGCAATAATAACTCCTGCTCATAGCTTTTTGTAACTCGCGGTCAGTGTGACCGCAGCTCAAGCCTGTACGTAAGCATGTACTACGTGTGAAGATGTCCGTGTATTTGTTCCCTCAGTAATTACAGTGTGCGACCACCGTGTGCTGCTGGGATACGTGGTCAATAGACCACGCACCACACCACACCAACCAAAGGACACACCACGGGGTAGTCACGGGGAAAACGTTGATATATTGCGGGCGCGGCTTGTCGTGTGTAAACGATTGGATGAATGAGGGTATACAAACTGTTTTGGTATTTTTCCCGTCAACGATAGGGAGCATCCCAGACGGCTGAACTTAGTTAGTGTTATAATTTCTAATATAATCTCTGTTATAATCCTCAACCCAGATGGTGACGGCGTTAAGCTGTACGGAACTAACAATGACACGAACAGTTTTTGCGTTGTTATAGATCCTCGTTACAGTAAGCATACACTCAATATTAACGTGAATGAAGCGAAGAAATGTATGCTGCGTCAGCAATTCGTCTTTCTACAAAACTACGTAGTGCGAACATTACAGTCAGCCGAGCAAAGAGGGTCTAACACGTGCCGCAACGTATCTATCTTTTACCAGAGGTCTTTCAATCTCACAGTTTATCGTTGCAGGCGGCTCAAGTGCTATGAATACTGCACGCATAGCTACTGCTTGAAACTTTCATTACCTACCCAACATAAACGGAAAAGAGGAAATGGGACAACTATACAAAATCAGGGTCACTACGAAAAGATACGACTGTGAAGTCGGATCGCTCTTAAAAGTGGTTTTAAGTGAAGTTCCTAGACCGTCCGACACAATTGACCGTCCGACACAATTGAAATATTTTTAACGAACAGCAATCAAAGCCGCGTCCGGTTACAGAAAGTTCAATCAAAATATGCGCCTGTTGTGATATAAAACAACGTACCTCTGGTTGCGGACCAAACACAGTTGTGCGAATATCTATCGGATTTGTTTTGTACGGTGGCAAAAAGGGGATCAGTTTATATTGAAATGAAACAGCAAAAAAGTAATGCGTGAAAAATTGTAGCAGAAATAATATAATGTATTGATATTTAAGTAGTGTAGGTACGCATTAGGTATGTAGAGTGAAAAGGGTGAGCTTTTTCTTGACATAATGTTCGGGTGGTATAATATGAGTAGTTATTGCGTGCATCCCCGAGGCGCTCATCTCATCGTGCAGATGATTACAATCACCTTATTATTTTATTTGTATACTGGCATTACTGCCAAGATGGCGTCGACGAGAAACGGTTCATTATACGGAGATAAATTGGTTTATTAGATCAGCATGTGTTTGATAGATTTCTCTTGTGTATTATTGAGTGGTGCGTTTTTCCCGAACTGAGAATGTTGAATTCCTATGATTAAAAATGCATAGGTAAGGGTACTTTTTATCCCGATATTCCCACGGGATCGAGACTTACGCGGGTGAAACCGCAGGGCGCAGCTAGTTACCTATATTTTGAATTAGAGTACCAAATATAACTATACGTTTTTCAAGTAGGTATCCGATGAAATAAATACTATAATTATGCAGTTTATCAACAATTTCCATCTCACACCCGCTGAAACCGATCTATTAATGTCTGACTAAAAATATTCTTGCTCGTTCAAATCTTAAAAGTTCAAATATAAAAAGTAAATACTAGATAATTTATATTCTTTAATTCTTTCCAAAAAAAAAACCGTATACATATTTACACACATTTACCACTGCCTGTGATAAATAGGTGTTCAAAAACAGTAATAAATATCAGTATCATAAGGCTTTTTATTTCTGAATCCAAACATCCAAACAATAAAGTTACGCCAAGAGTCGTTTCATTGCTTCAAATAATGAAATATTTCATTGTAATGACATTCAAAGGGCTTGATAAGCCGACCCGTGACATTCGTGTGTACATAGCTTTCATTATTATTGTTTTATGTCACTGCGTCAAATGTACACCGAGCTTATAAACCGATAATTATGATGTGTATATTTTATCGATAACACCGTTTAAGTTTCTTAAATAGAAAACCCAAATAATCTTGTCTATACTTAGCCTTATGTGTTTTGACAATTCTGACATTACAATAACGACATTTTGTTTGATTAGATAACCTAATAATTATTAATTAAACAGACTAATAGGTGTTAGATAGTAATTATCGCTCCACTAGACCAACAACTCTGAAATAGCTGTTAAACGTCCTACAAATTAATTAACCCAAGCGTCCATAATGATAATAATCATTTATTGATTACAATTATCACCAACTAGCTGCGCCCCGCGGTTTCACTCGCGTAAGTCTCGATCCCGTGAGTTTATCGAGATAATTATCTAAATCCGGTATCCGGTATCGGGTGGTATCTTTATGAATTAAAATAAAACATTGTCATGCACGCTTTACACTACCACAGCGCAGTAATTAAAAAAAAACTATTATTACCTATACACAGTTTGTTTGTATTAAATACTCAGCAATTAAACTTTCCACGAATTTATATAAAGTTCCTACAACACTGTACAACACCCTATGGTTTATATAAAGTTCCTACAACACTGTACAACACCCTATGGTTTACATAAAGTTCCTACAACACTGTACAACACCCTATGGTTTATATAAAGTTCCTACAACACTGTACAACACCCTATGGTTTATATAAAGTTCCTACAACACTGTACAACACCCTATGGTTTATATAAAGTTCCTACAACACTGTACAACACCCTATGGTTTATATAAAGTTCCTACAACACTGTACAACACCCTATGGTTTATATAAAGTTCCTACAACACTGTACAACACCCTATGGTTTATATAAAGTTCCTACAACACTGTACAACACCCTATGGTTTATATAAAGTTCCTACAACACTGTACAACACCCTATGGTTTATATAAAGTTCCTACAACACTGTACAACACCCTATGGTTTATATAAAGTTCCTACAACACTGTACAACACCCTATGGTTTATATAAAGTTCCTACAACACTGTACAACACCCTATGGTTTACATAAAGTTCCTACAACACTGTACAACACCCTATGGTTTACATAAAGTTCCTACAACACTGTACAACACCCTATGGTTTACATAAAGTTCCTACCACACTGTACAACACCCTATGGTTTCAGAAGCTTTTATATAGGACTAGCTTCCGCCAGTGGCTTCGCCCGCGTAGAATGTCGATATAAAGTAGCCTATGTCCTTCCCCGGGATGCCATCTATCTCTTTGCCTTATCGAAATCCGTTCAGTGTTTCAGTCAGGTTTAGGCGTGAAAAGGTAACATACAGACAGATGAAGTTACTTTCGAATTTATAATATTAGTATGGATTCATAATTATCATGGGTGTAGATAAAGTTTTAATACCCCATAATATACAACCGTTGAATAAAGAACTATTACTAAAGCCATGGAAGGTGTCACTAACCCCTATTTTAATTCACCTGTTGCTGTGCCTACCCCGCAGGGGAAACACCGTGAACACCGCACTAATTACAATGTTCACAGTACTTTACCCAGTCAGAAGGTGCACTCTGTACATATTGTTGATGACAAATAAACAATGGTTTCTTGATTTTGGCAAAGGCGTTTGCTGTAGAAGATTTACAGCCTAACTTTACCTTCGTATTACTGTGTGGGTTTCATAAAACTAAACGGTTTCTGCAAGACGTTTTCTCTGGAAAAGAGATATTGTCTATTGTATACCGTTCAAGGATTGTATATTTGTTTACCTTTTCTTGGAATGAGTACGTACACAACATCCTTCGGTAGAAGAATCGCATGAGGACTTCCACTTGTTTGAGCTCAGTTGCTACTGTACAGCGCTTGTTTTGAGCTCAGTTGCTACTGTACAACGCTTGTTTTGAGTTCAGTTGCTACTGTACAGCGCTTGTTTTGAGCTCAGTTGCTACTGGACAGCGCTTGTTTTGAGCTCAGTTGCTACTGTACAGCGCTTGTTTTGAGTTCAGTTGCTACTGTACAGCGCTTGTTTTGAGCTCAGTTGCAACTGTACAGCGCTTGTTTTGAGCTCAGTTGCTACTGGACAGCGCTTGTTTTGAGCTCAGTTGCTACTGTACAGCGCTTGTTTTGAGCTCAGTTGCTACTGTACAGCGCTTGTTTTGAGCTCAGTTGCTACTGTACAGCGCTTGTTTTGAGCTCAGTTGCTACTGTACAGCGCTTGTTTTGAGCTCAGTTGCTACTGTACAGCGCTTGTTTTGAGCTCAGTTGCTACTGTACAGCGCTTGTTTTGAGCTCAGTTGCAACTGTACAGCGCTTGTTTTGAGCTCAGTTGCTACTGGACAGCGCTTGTTTTGAGCTCAGTTGCTACTGTACAGCGCTTGTTTTGAGCTCAGTTGCTACTGTACAGCGCTTGTTTTGAGCTCAGTTGCTACTGTACAGCGCTTGTTTTGAGCTCAGTTGCTACTGTACAGCGCTTGTTTTGAGCTCAGTTGCTACTGTACAGCGCTTGTTTTGAGCTCAGTTGCTACTGTACAGCGCTTGTTTTGAGCTCAGTTGCTACTGTACAGCGCTTGTTTTGAGCTCAGTTGCTACTGTACAGCGCTTGTTTTGAGCTTAGTTGTACAGCGCTTGTTTTTCTGGTCCCTCTTCTTAGCGAGTCGAAAGCAATCTCAATTGAATGGTCCCAGAATTTAGCTATGAGTTTGGCGCCTTCATTAGCGTCCATCAGTACATGTAACGTGCAGACAACAGGACAGGCTGGGCGCGCCTGCTCAGGTGGACATTCACAAACAATGGGACACGTAAACGATATTTTTGTTTTCCTAGCTTCAGCCAACCTGTGTCCGGAATCTGTTTAAAGATACAAATAAATGTGGGTTAACAGTGTGTCTTCTGTGTCTCATAGTGTGTGTACAGGCATGCCACAGATCGTGATTTGATCTGTCGTGCAATTAGAGAGGGTCGCCCTCTGCTTCGCATGTTTGTGCGTGAGTCACACGTGCTGGCAATCACGCGGAAAAACCCTTTGTTTGAGGCGCGCCCTTCATTACTGACATGGTATCGATACGATTGTTGGGTTGTTTTTGGGCCTATAATTATCGTAGGGTTTTCTTTGGTAAAAGTTAAAGGAATGTAGTGTCTATTTTTAATCATTATATTTAACCGTTTAAACTTAAATCACACGAAACTTTAAGTATACTTTTCTCGTATAGGTACAAATAATAAATAATCTGATGTTATATGCCATAAAAAGCAGTTTTGTTTTGCATTTTCACAGTACTTTGTTAGTTGTAACAAGCTATTTTTTCTGAATACCTAAATGAATTGAAAGTATTGATTTTACTATATGATAGGTATGTACAGTCACAGACTTTAATTGTTGAGCCACCTGGCACTGTTCGTATTATAGCCGTGTAATGCAATCGGGTTTATTCGGTTCCCGACACGGAAACTCATAATGTCTTTGTATTAGTAGAAGAAAATTATATTTAAAAACTTTACCGGTTGGCTAACCAGAGAGCCAGAACTACTGTCAAGTTTGGACCGCAGAGTGACTACCCAAAGTCAACCAATTGCAGGTCTAGCAACAGTAACCTAGCAACGATTGTTTAAGCGTAGCGATAGTGAATGTATGAAACTGTAAAATTGAAAAGTTTGAAGGTGGCTCATCAATTAAAGTCCGTGACTGTACGAAAATATTGTGTTTGTGTGATGTTGAAAAAGTAACAAGTGGTATGTTTATAATTTGCAATTAAAGTACCTATTAGACTGGAAACCAACTACAACACACCTATAATAGTTGGGAAGATTCATTTTATCTTATTACACTTTGTACTATGTAGGTTAATAATATTAATACCTAGCTGTTTCACCCGCATCAGTCTCGATCCCGTGGGAATATCGGTATAAAAAGTATCCTATGTTCTATTCCGGGTCATGGTCTACCCATGTGCCAAATTTCACCTCAATCCGTTCAGCCGTTTTAGCGTGAAAGCGTAACAAAGAAATTAATAAACAAACTCGCTTTCGCATTTATAATTATATACTAGCTGATGCCCGCGACTTCGTCCGCTTGACAAATTATATACTAAAACCTTCCTCGAGAACCACTCTATCCATAGGTGAAAACAGCATGAAATTCGGTGCAGTAGTTTTTGAGTTAATCGCGAACAGACAGAAAGACGCGGCAGAGGACTTTTTTTATAATATGTTGTAGTGATATATTATAGTTAGGATTAGTTACGATCATATATTTTATTTGCTAGAGTGAGCTTCTTTGGCCACACTCTCTTCTCTTCTCTCTTTATTTCTTTTCATCCAGATCTAGGCTGTTTTCTACTAGATTAAGAGTAGTCTACACACAGTAAACTATTATTTTATTGTTAAATAATAATGTAAGTATGTGGGTGAGTCGTTACTTACAGGAAGCCACACTTACTAGGTCAATATATTTTGATTTCAGACTCGATCAATATTTATTAATGACTCCATCAGAATACGTTGACATGTTATTGATGGATAACGATAAACTGAGTGACGGGGATGAATTAACAGGAACCTACCGACGATATAATATTTTGTATGGAGGTATCAATCAATTTTGTTAATTTGTTATGGCGAGCCTACACCTACTAGGTACCTACAGTATCTTACATAAAACGTCAGTAAATATAACAGTTCTGTTATATCGACCAATGTTTTTAATAGATCTGGTACCGTTCTATTAATACTGATTATGAAAGACATCTTACATCGTTCAGAGTTATATCTAGTTATATATAGTGGGGTGGGGCCGTGAAGTAATAAAAAATATAAAAATTAAGAAAAATATAATAACTTGCTCTGATCCCGAGAGAGTGTAATTTTTTCTAAATATTTATAATAGTGAAAATTCCATTCCGGAAAACCTATTTTGTCTTAAATACCATAGTACAAACTTACATTTGAAGTCGGAATGTATGGGAGAACATGTTTTTCAACTACAATGATAAGTTTGTTCTTAGGATAAATTCATCCTAACTACGAAACCCGTCATTGTGCGTGGTCCGACACGCACTTGGCCGGTTTTTATTTTGTGGAATAGTTGCCCGACACCCGCGCGCCGCGGTAACAATAAGATACCCAAGTATTTGTTTATGAAAACTAAGAAAGAAGTCTCTCTCATATCAAGAACTAGAGTATTGTACCCGGAGAAGCATATTAAGAACAAATTACTAAACAAGCACGAACCCCCAACCCCTCGGCCCCGGCGGGTCGGCCTCTGCCCAACTCCTCGGAGAAACAAGGCGGGATGCTATGTTATGTACTGAATATAAAAGCTGGTGATCCTATCCGAGAAAAAAATAAAGCCATTTGTTCGTCTGAATGGCCACAAGTTCTGCTGAGCAACTCGATGCGCTCTTGACTCGAGCCCGTCGGTCGGTGCTAACTTCAGTGAATCGTTTCACATTTTACTTAGTTTTATTCGTTTGTTGAAGGTGAACATCAATTACTTACTAGAATTTTATTATGATCTTGAAGGAGGTGGTGTAGTTGTTTTTTTCTCCATAACTTCAGTCGGCCGTACAGCTCACGACTAGCGGACGACTGTGATGAATGAATGCTCGTGCAGGTAACAACACGATGCGTGCCTTCTCTTGTTTTCATACACAGAATTTTATCCAACACTAGCTTTCGCCCGCGGCTTCGCCCCCGCGGTGGTAAAAAGTAGCCTATGTCTTTCCCCAGGGTGCTATTTATCTCCTTGCACAGACAGACAGAATTACTTTCGAATTTATATTATTAAGTATGGATTAGTTAGGGAGGCCCGCACACACTTAAACGAATGATCTGATTACAGTAACATTGATCGGCATCTATAAGAGCTGGGGTTAGCATTTCAACAATCGAATCGATCGAATCGAAGGTAACATACAGACTGACAGACAGAGTTACTTTGAATTTATAATATTAGTATGGATTTTAATATGATTCTCTATGTATCAGACTTGACAATAAAATATAACAAGCAGACATAGCTACCTAAATAATTTACGTTTATAACTTTATTAAGTAATCGTTTAAGTTATTGGCATGTGTTACATAGACACATTTCCATAATTTAAAAACTTGTATAATTTACGTACATGAATACCTACTTACAGGAAAAACTCACGCAGATAGATACTAGGAACGCCACTTGTACGATTCGATTTCTTACATTATCTACCTACTTATTTATCAACAGAATGTTACTATTTAAGTAACCATAATTCTGTAAGACTTCGTTTTAATCAATACTTATTGAAATTCATAGTGGTAGGAAAGAGCTTTCACGTCTTTGATAGAATATTATAAGAAACCACATTTTTCTTTCTAGCTCAGGTTATTTATAGTCGGTATTCAATGCATTTGCTCGGCTTCTGTCGATCATTAGTTTTGATCGACGGAATATCGAGGAATTTTATAGAATATTACAAAATAAAGTAAGTAGTTTAAAAACTAAATGATCTCTATATACTCAAGAATGCAGACCGTCAGGCACGTTGTCATAATCATATCACTATCGGATAGAAAGGTAGGGTTTTAATTAAATTGATTACCATAACAGCTGTTATCTCAGACAACATTCTGAGAAAGATTCAACCCACTTACTTCATCACAACCTCATGTAAACATAACCAAACTCTTACGCAGGTCTTCTGCAATGAATACTTGCAATTACATTCATAGCCATGATTTGCAACTAGGAAATGGTATATAGTGTGCGTGCACATCCATTTGATTCATATAGTTACTCTTACAAAACTCTTGCCGCACGTTTTAAAAATAAAGTTTGCATATTTGAATCACTATGTGGCTATAGCAGTAAACATATTAGAATGTGTTCAATTCATGATACAGACCTACGATTCCCACTCAGGCATTATAACAATTTCATCTAAAACGTCTGTTAATCATCCCATGAGTTGGTGCAATATATCTTACTTTGTTGGAGCCGTCACAAACTTTCTTATATTTTTCCTAAAAGACTCACCAATAAAAATTAAATAATCATGACAGATTAATTTTAAAACATCATCTAAAAAAAATACCCGAATTTAGCACCAACATAAATAAACAAGTAATTTTAAAACATGTTTTATCAGTGTGTCAATAGTTTCGCAGATAAACGGTGCACAAAAGTGAGATCCTTGCCAAAACATTATCAGTAACGAGCGCGAAATGGAAAGCATTATCACAAGTTGCTTTTTAATTACACACTGATAACGTTATCTCTCGCTCGATAGCCGGCTTTCCTAACAGAGGCATGGTGTGTGATATTCACCACCGCGACAAGTGTCACACTTATCTGAGATAGTCACAGTCGTGTGACTCGCTTGCAGTAACTGAGGAAAGCTCAGGTTCTGGTGCGTTTCATGGCGACTAATTGAGTTAGATTCATGATGAATAATTTTCAAAGTCTGTCAGTCTACTTTGAACTGGTAAAAGTTGGTCTCAAAAAGTTTACATCCTAAAATATTGTTTTGATTTACAGTAGACAACATATTCAGAAGTAACTTAACTGTAATTCCTTATTGATACATTAAATTAGTCACTAAATACTTACTTGAAAGTTTTTCTAAGTTCAAAACGATAGACTAACAACACAAGAAACGTTTGAAAGTTTAGTTTTTTAACGTTTACAATCCACAAACTAACTTAATATTCACTGTAGATAAATAGTCTAAAACACACGCGAGAGATGATTCGTATGTTTGGTCGAGTAAAGTTTCGCTACAGCGCCGCGAGGGTATAACACGAGCGACCGGGGCGAGCGCGACGCGCCAACTGACGTCGCCCACAGACTCCGCTCCACAATATGAATGACTCGTAGCGCGTAGCGCGGGGCTCGTAGACCTCGGCTACGAAGTCCCGTAGACCGCCTACGGACTTGTCAGCCCTGATTTCTGGACAGTATAAATGTTTATAGTAATCCCCCTCCTATTATCCGGGGTCTCATCCCACTACTTCGAGGCATGTTCACAGTTCTACATTTAATGGAATTAATTTAATTAAGAAAATTTTCACGACGGCTAGATAAGCGTTTAACAACTTTGGATTTAATTACCCAAAAATCCTTAAATCTTTAGATTAAACGTACGCTAATTCGCAAAAACTCTTTAAGTAATAACTACACAGCTTTTTTTTATACGACTGGCCCAAAAAGGAGTGTAATGTTTTCAGGGTTCATGTATCTCTGCCAGGGTTGCGGAATAGTCCGAAAGGGATACCGGGACCCTGGCAACGGGCAACTGTAGGAACACAGGTGGGTTTTAGTCAGTAAGAGTCTGACACGCCCTTCCGCTCCGCCCAGAGCGGGGGAAGTCATATGATGACTTCCCACCCAAAAAAAAAAAGTGTTCATGTATGTATGTATGTTTTTACAGTTCATATCGAGATAAACTGTAGGACAACACACTCTAAGTCTCATGGTTTGAAAGTCTCATGATTCAACAACTTGGCCGGGCCAAGTTTAAAGCGATGATGAAAATTTTGCCGGTACTCTGTACGCTGTGCGTCCTGTGCTATGTGATACAAGCAAAAATTCAACACTTTACAGGAGAATAAAAACAATATTTAAATAATTCTAGTTCGTGAACTAAGTGAGCTAGGTACAAATACCTTCTTTTGAAGATAAAACAATTAATTCCACTGTACATTTTAATTTGTATTGTACATATATTATAGTTTTAAAGTAATTTATGAAAAACCTGTAAGTTGCACCTTTTTTATTTCCAATGTGTTAAAATTTATTATTTTTATGATATTGATTGATTTTACATTTATTGACTTATTACAGGAAAATCGTCTAATTTTATAATGTTTGTAAATATGTGAGTATCATGTCTAAGACACAATAATTAATTTATCTGTCGTTGCTTTATTCCTGGTTCTTTTTACCTGTTGTGGTACAGTCATTTTATTCAAGATGCATCGTCTTCCTATTTAATTATATAATTAATGTATACAAAATATTGTAAAACATTTTAAAAGAGTAACGGTGGAGTTTCTTGCCCATTCTTCTCCATACGAAACTACCTTTTGAGAGGGGCGACTAGGATCAGTTTGGTGTTTATGTTCAAAAGTGCCTTTTATGTTCCTAATTGTAATAAGTAAGTTATTCGACTTTGACTTTAAAGTTCACCTATAACTTTTATGATTCCATGCTAATCATATGTAAGCGTGCAGATAATGTGGTGATGGTGTAGTGTTGCTGGTGATATTTATTAATTTAAACTTTATGCCCAAGTTAAAAAAAATCAGATATCTGCGGTCATAGCACGTAGTGATAGATCTCGCCCCGGAGGAGCACTGCGCGGAAATGATCGTTATTTTTACCGAGGTGCTGTTACACACCAGCATCTGCAGGTCAATCTGTAGAATCAAAACTATTCATTGCCGTCACCTCACATGAATCGTATCGCACAGTTAAATATTTCCAAACACTATCTAGTAGGTAGGTATCTCAATCTGCCTAGCCTTTTCAATCCTATGTTGCGTTAGGGTCGGCTGCCAGTCATGTTAGGGTCGGCTTCCAGTCTATGTTAGGGTCGGCTTCCAGTCTATGTTGGGGTCGGCTTCCAGTTTAAAGGATGCAGCTGAATACCAGTATTTTACATGGATCGACTGCCTATCTGACCTCCACTTGGTAAAACTGGTTGTCAGACTTTTGGGCTTCTGACTATCCATAACGACTGTCAAAAATCTACGAATGACAACCGGGCTTAACGTGCTATCCGAGACACGGAGGAGTCGCAATATGTAATGCATGGTCACCCATCCACGAACCGACCGCGGCAAGCGTAGCTTAATCTTCGATCGACCCGTGCGGCTGTCATCATTTAGCACCAGCCGCTCAAACACTATCTAGTATCTACGGCATAATAATACGGCACTTATATCGTCAGAACACAGTACCTACTAAAGTGTAATCTAGCGTGCTCTAATTTATTCAAGTGACAACACTCATAACACTAATATCTAAAATTCATGCAAATGTATAAATATTTAGATTATTTCGTATGCAGCCGACGAATATTTTAATTCTTCATCATTGAACCGGAATTGGACCGCTAATGGCATTGTGTTTTGTTAAAGGGCATCAAAGTATGATGTACGCGTGTTTATTATTTATTCAATATCGGGATATTTTTGCGGATATTAATGTTGCAAGATAACTCTCACAGGGCTATTAGCAGCCATGTTGATGGACGAAATTCAGGCCTTGTGCTGAAATTAGAAGGTCGGTTTATTGTTAACTGACTGAAGAACAACTTTTATGAAAGCTTGTGGTTAAATAACATTTTATTCTTTCATAAAATAAGATACTTACAGTTTAAATTGGAATGTTTTTGGACCTAGTCACTCTGGAATATTGAACCTAGTCACTCTAGAATATTGAACCTAGTCAGTCTGGAATATTCAGGCGGTTATTGAAGAGAAGAATGTCATATTACTACTAGATATACACAGTCGCCCCTCAGGGCAAAGGGCCTCTAGTTTACATTTCTATGCCTAAACAGAATGTACAGACGTAACATTTGAACCACCCTATCTGAGCTCGAACATAAACAAAGATCATTGTGCCGACAAACCGCGAGAAGAAACTAATATCTCAGATGGGAGTAGTCGTTAGTGCGGTACTAACTCGCGCGTGTCGAAGCAGCGACGGTGGCGGCGCGTCGCGGCGGCGGCCGGAACTCACAAATGATCTCACTTTGTAAACAATACCTACAGACCTTCCTACACTTTGTAACGAAATAAAGAAGGTTCACAACAAAGTGTCTAAAAATATGAAGGAATCAAAAGAAATGAGAGCAGTAGAACAGTAGGTACAACCTAAATAAAAAACTGTTGTTAAGTAGATATGTCAAATGAAATGTAGATCTTTTGTTGAAAGTCAGACCGCACCGCAGCCGCAGATAAACAAGATACACATCATCCAATATATACATAGAGAGTGAATTGTTACCAAATGTATGTATACCTGCTGTGTTTAACAAATAAATGTGTTCACTCATTAATACAAGATATACATGTTAAACAGAAATGGAAAAGCTTCAAGACAAAGACAATGCTTGTGTCAGCTGTGCAGTGCGACAGTTTGATTTGAAGCCTTGTAAACAAAGGAACTTCTGTAGCTAGCTGTTTTATGTTAAACCCTACACTAGACAACCCTTCAGGGAGTCACACCGATATTACTTCACTAAACTTAAATACCACCGAGTAGGAACATAGACGCGAACAAGAACATACCTATGTTATACCCATTTTTCCACAAAAGCGTTACATAAATTGCAAAAATAAAATTCGTTTTCATACTCTTTAATACCGCGATGCCGCACTCTTATGATTGTGAAATAAATTCACTGAAATATAGTCAATTCATTAGTGTAGAGTGGTTCGCGAGCCTCCATTAAAACCAATAAGAACGTGAAAAGAAATCCTGCCGTGATATTGTGTGCTACCAAAGATATTATGTGCTACGAAAGATCCGCACAAATTGAAAAACTCACCTTTGTTCAAAATTATTAGAAGACGTTTAAAGTACTTATCTAACGTAACGTGGTCGCCATGTTTTGTTTTCATCCCTCAATTTGGTAAACACATTTTTCACATTATTATTTGATATTTTTCACTATTTTCAACTATGTTATGTTTATGTTTGTGATGTGATTACGGTGTCAATTGTCATATATTTGGAAACTTACGGTCTGAAAGCGATTTTTAGATAGAAACAATAACTATTGTGATACGTTTGGAAAATAATGTGACTTTTCATTGTAGGTACAGTTACAGTAACAAAAGGCAGTTACAGGCTGAAATGAGTACTATTTATTACACGACTGCCCAAAAAGGAGTGTAATGTTTTCAGGGTTCACGTATGTATGTATGTATGTGAGTTTCTTTATTCCACCATAACTTTAAAATGCCTGAACGGATTTGGATGTATGGGGTATCGTTAGAATCCTTACATTATCCCGAGTGACATAGGCCATGTTTAAAAAAAAAACAATATGGCGGCAATATGACTCCATTTCCAAATGAGAAAAAAAAAACCGATTATTTACAATATGAGTATCCAATTGAAGGCCTTGATGAGCACATTCCAAAACTATAATATAATTTATGGGCATAAATTTTACATAGGTAGGGTGTACAAGTACATGCAAAAAAAACATTTCATCTTTGGCTGCAAACAATTTAATCAGACTTTAGTAACACTGCAAATGAGTTAATGGTTTGCTATATGATTAAGTTATTATTAGAATTCTTTCATCATCACACAGTAGGCAAATAATAATAAAAAAATGTTAACATTAACACAATGTCAACTATTGCATAGCGGTAAACAAAAATGTACCTAAACTTCCAAAAGAATAAAACTTGTCACTAAAATGTATAAAATAAAAATAAATAATTAAAAAATTAAAAAACACGACTGCACGAATTCGTTTTAGCAGGGCAGTCGTGTTTTTTAATTTTTTAATTAGTATAGTAGTAGTTTTTGTATGAAAGTATAGTAACCCACATTCTTAAGCGGTTGCACAGTTGCACTAGCCCTAGCTCAATGTTACGTTAACATAATGTCAAGTACCAAGTTATTAATAAGTATTTACCTACTCATTTTATCAAACCATCTCTTGAGACGACTTAAAACTTCCACGATACAGAAACTATGCAACTGAAGTCGCTCGTCACTTGAGACATACGTCTCAATAACGGCCCGTTTATAAGTATGAGTTGAAGTTACCTTCATTAATGAACCCGCTCATAGTTATTTCGGCCCGATTCTCGGACTACATTGCTGAGATACCTGGGCCAATCACGTGCCGACGAATGTTCTAGACATATCTTCTCTCTATAAATACTAACATGAGACTTTTTATTTGCTAGTTTGGTGCTCTTTCCGTTTGACAGCTAATCATTGATTGCATGTTATCATGTTGACAGATTGGCATTAGTGCGATGTTGACGTGGGATCAGACAAGACGCTTCGTTTGCACTGTGTGTAATCAAACGGACGGATTGCTTTGCGATGTTGTGTCAAATACCTATGCCAGAATTTATAAATTCTAAAAGTCCGATTTGAACGTATATGACTTCAAAGAATGAGTCTTCCACTCTCTCTTTTGTCGTGAGTCGTCACTCTCATGACAAACTAAAATTTTAACCGAATATTATACTGAGCAGACCGTGGGCAATTAGTCATTAGTATTTTTGACACCATTACCGATAATAATGGACACACTAAACTATCACTCGGGTGGACACTGAGATAGCTCGTAGCAGTCTTCCAAGATGCGTCACAAATCTTAAGTCCTACCACATCCAAACTACCAGGCTACTTGAACAGTACCTAACACAGATTAATTATTTATGATTCACGTCAGAGGCGGCAGATGAGGGAGCTAGTTCTCGCTGACAGTTCACGGAATACGATTAGTTTCGAATTAGCCCATGTATAATATGTTCATACGTACTTAACCTGCTAATTAATGAACTCATTTGGTTGAATCGCGGCGGATGTGACCGCCATTTATTTTCATGGCCAAAGCTCCCATAAATAAACACCGTAAATCTCATCAATCGAATATTCATCTCAAAAAAAAATATCCCATACTTTTAATGATCATGATAAAAAATAAAAAAAATATCGCCAAAATATAACAGTAGATCAATGTGACGCATCTGCTTGTTCATGTGGTCCCCATTGGTCTCGGCTACTCTGTGGCCCTGAGGTATAGACTAAACAGTTTTTCGCGCCATAATTGCGTCAGCGGCGGTTAGCGGCAAAACTGACGGAAACCATAAATTATGTTTTTTTGATTCGGTCGCGTTCAATAACTCCCCAGTTATTACAGCGGTGCGCCATTTAGCGGTCGCAAAAAAGCCACGAATCGGTATTTTATTTACTCGTAAAACAGTTAACATTATAATTCAATTGACACCTTTTGAAATTGTAAAAGTAAAGTTTATGTTTCTAATTTATCATCATGCATATCACAAAAGTACCGACAATTGTTCGACCTTTGTTGTTTCTATATAGCACTTCGAAGTTCGAAACGACAATCATATTTAGTAATCATGGTATAAACAGGTATCGAAACGTGTAGTTATGTTTAGCGTAGACTCATCAACATTCCGCAACAGGAGCGCAGTGGTGGCCCAATGATAACGTAGACTCATCAACATTCCGCAACAGGAGCGCAGTGGTGGCCCAATGATAACGTAGACTCATCAACATTCCGCAACAGGAGCGCAGTGATGGCCCAGTGATAACGTAGACTCATCAACATTCCGCAACAGGAGCGCAGTGGTGGCCCAGTGATAACGTAGACTCATCAACATTCCGCAACAGGAGCGCAGTGGTGGCCCAGTGATAACGTAGACTCATCAACATTCCGCAACAGGAGCGCAGTGGTGGCCCAGTGATAACGTAGACTCATCAACATTCCGCAACAGGAGCGCAGTGGTGGCCCAGTGATAACGTAGACTCATTAACATTCCGCAACAGGAGCGCAGTGGTGGCCCAGTGATAACGTAGACTCATTAACATTCCGCAACAGGGCGCAGTGGTGGCCCAATGATAACGACCGAGTTGTATGTCGTAGGCGAGTTCGAACTTCGAACTCAGGCAGGGGCTTTACTTTGTGTATAAATTTCATCACCACTGTTCTCAGAACGGTTAAGGAAAGCATCGTGACGAAACCAGCATGACCTAGAACCAAAAATTCGAAATATGACATCTACCAACCCGAACTCGGCCTGCTTGGTAGATTCAAATTCCCCTCTCGAAGTGAGGAGGCCTGTGTCCCAGCAGTGGGAACATTACAAGCTGATTATGCATTAACAACCACAGCTTGTATCAGATATTCAACCCAATCCGTCCCAACCCAAAGCGTTAAGCAAAACATTAACTTATACCATGCAAAACGTTAACACACTACTTCATTCTCGATGTGAACCAAAATGTGTGTGGGTCCACACAAAATCGGAAAAGTGAAATATAATTTGAAAGAGATTTAGCGAAGGTTTGAGGATTAAATGAATTTAAACGTGCACCGAACAAATGGTACATACCTACTCAAACAGACAAAACTGTTTCACGGAGCTTTCGGGGCTCACGGGGCTCAGGGGCACGCGTGGCTCACGGGGCTCGTGGGGCTCGCGGGGTCGAGCTCAGTTGAACTGTTCTTATTTTAAGAAAACTTTTTTGATGTATGATTATATGTTTCATGATTTATTTATAAAAATTGATTTGAGATTTGATTTATAAAAAGAGGAGCTATATTGTCTGTACTCGTAGACTCGTTCTCCCCATTCCGCGTCACCACCAGTACATTCCGCGTCACCACCAGTACAATGATGCTTTTATTTACTACTAGCGACCCGCTCCTGCTTCAAACGGTTTTTACGATTTAACAAAACATTGAGATATAATGTAATGCAACTCTAAATCAACGTATTATACCTACACGTATTACATATTATTACACGCATTATACCTTCCGGAATAAATTACATGAAAAGCGACTTTAATAACCCGACTACGGGGAAGCAAAAAGGAGGGTTATGATTTTGACCGGTATGTATGTCTGTATGTATATACAGGGTGTTAGGGTAAACACCGTTATCCTTGCAACCAGTGGTTTGGTTTCATTTATACAACTTAAAATGAATGGAAAATTACAACTTTTTTTTTTTTAATCCACATTTTACCACAGGAAACGCAAGTTCGTTGCCCTATGCGCTAGAGCAACGAACTTGCGTCTCAACACGGGTGGGGGGTGCGGGACGTGAACTGACCGGCCGCGAGTGCGACCCCTCCCTCAGTTAGTCAGCTGTTTCGCTAGCAAGCACAGTGTCAGATAGAAACTTGTTTAAATCTTTAATGAAAATAACGTTTTTTTTTGTTGTTTTCGGTCATTTATTTTTATATTTAAGTCAACTACCCGTGGGTTGAGTGACAACGGTAGTTATGGTTACCCTTACACCCTGTAATGTACCATGTTTGTATGTATGTTCATCTGTTCCCTCGTATCTTCTAAACTACTCATCACAATTTGACAAATGAGGTATCGTTGGAAGCGTCTTGATCGTCCGCTGGTGACGTCACATTTAATTGAAAATGGCGCCCTCTTGACGAAATAAAGTCAAGAACTATTTTTATTTTTTTACATCATACCATGTTGGCTATCAAATGGAAGGGCTAGCACATTTCAAAAATAAATATTATAATATAACCCCAAAAAAAATAGTTATAAAACTAAAACCCAACTATGACAAAAATTGACTTTTTTGTCGTCGTTTTAGGTTTATAGTTTTTTTATAATATGTATACGTATTGTTACCAAATGCGTGGCATCAATTAAATACCAAAATATTCCTTTAGTGTACCTTTATTTTTAGCCTATCGAAAAATATCGTCATCACTTACTGTTGACACACGGGTTCGGGTCGGCGTATGATTCGGCAAAACCAACGGTGCCAAAATCGAATATAAATATATTTCCGTCCGGCTGTGCCAAATCGTGCCGAATCATGCCTGCCCGAAATTGTCTGTAGTCTCTTTAGCACGCCTCACATACTTACACAAATAAACATCGTTCACTTAGCCAGTAGGTACCATGTTCGCAGTCCACTGCTAAAGACGCGTGAACACAAAAGGCCTTCTTAATTAAGTGCTGTCTAGAACTTTACATCCAAGACTATTCCCAGGACCCTTTAGGACGTTGATAAGCGTACCTTCTGTTTCTTCTTACGATGAGCCGAGTGCGGGGGCGTGGTACCAACAGTGCGGGGGCGACACACGCGCAGATTGAAGACGCCTCACGTGGAGCGATACTAGCTGAAATGCTGCTCGGCGTGATGAGCTTCAATGAACTTAGCTATTACGTCAGGAAGAATGAGCTGTAAAAGACAGGATAGCTTATGAAACACAAGCAATTAAGCAAGGATTAAGAATGCCAAGAGCAGAATATACAGGGTGTAAGGGTAAACACCGTTGTCACTCAAACTATGGGTAGTTGACTCAAATATAAAAATAAATGACCGAAAAAAACAAAAAAAAACGTTATTTTAATGAAAAGATTTTTTAAAGTTTCTATCCGACACCGTGCTTGCTAGTGAAACAGCTGACTAACTGAGGGAGGGGTCGCGCTCGCGGCCGCTCAGGTCACGGCACGCACCCCCCGCCCGTGTTGAGACGCAAGTTGGTAAAATGTAGATTTAAAAAAAACAAAAGTAATTTTCCATTGATTTTATGAATCCAAACCACTGGTTGCAAGGATAACGGTGTTTACCCTAACACCCTGTATAATAGGGCATCATCTTGAAAAAAGCGTAAACCTGTTACCATCATCATGATATTTCAATGTGCTTCCCACAACCAGCGGATTGCAGCTCCAGGTTGGTGTTCACCTCGTGGGCCACACACACTGTGCCATCTGGTATCACTACCTTATCCTCCACAAAAGCTTGTCTTTTCTAGCAACACAAAAATCGTAATATGAAATAATTGCCCTGGTGACTGCACTACCAATGTTAAGGTGGTCCTTAACGTTCCTACGTAAAAAACCTAAATCTTCCTACACACAGTAGGTACATCTAGACAATTAAAAACAAAAGCTTCCAGACAGGGAGGGACGGAGTTTATATCCTCCGACTGTAGCGAGTAAATAACAACAAATCTTCACAAACTTCTAAACAACTACAAACGATGTTTGTAAAAAACTTTAGTGGCGGCCCTAACATAGTTTATGTTCAATGTGAAACAACCCTAGCAGCGGAAACATACGGACGGTCTAGTTTACAGCAGGCACGCTGAATGCTAGCACAACGGTGAACCGATCGTATGTAGGTACCCCATTGTACATTTAACCCAGGAATTTAGATAGCAGACATGTTTTTGATTGGAAACGCATTCAGAATAGGTCAAAGTCAAAGTCTAATAATTTATTTCAAATAGGCACATTATAGGCACTTTTGTCGTCAAAACAAAGAAAGAAATAGAATTGATTCTAGTTGCCCCTTCCAAAAGGTAGTTTTCGAATGGAGAAGAATGGGCAAGAAACTCCACCGTTACTCTTTTAAAATGTTTTACAATATTTTGTATACATCAATTACATAATTACATGTGAATAAGATGGACCTAGAACAGGTATAAAGAATTAAAAATTGGAGCAATGACAAATAAATAAATTAAGTATGTGATAGATAAATGGTGCTCACATATTTACAAACATGTAAAAGTATACTGATAAGACAGTGCGTGAATGTGTAGGGTCTAGAATAATGTGCGAAATCTCCCCGGGCCTCCGTCGCTCCGCTCCCGCTCCCCCACCTGAAGGTTGGAAGTGAGTCCAACCTCTGTTTGCGAGCACGTGCATTCAATCGGCTGTTGGCATTGTTTTGGTAATGTCGTGTAACCATAAAATAGATGAGATTATTTTTTACGCAAACGGTTAAATATTCGAGTTCAGATTTTGAAATCGTTTTCAAAATCCGTTTTCAGAAATCGATTTCAGGAGCGGCTCCGGCTCGCAGTTTCGGTCGTCTTTATTCGGTTGTAAGGCTATCGATCATCGATCACAACTATAAAAAAAAACAAATACTAGCTTACGCAAATCTACTCCTGCCGTAGTTTTGTGAAATCGGTTTGTCTAGTTCGGATTATCGATACGATGCGATTTGAGACTGAAATCGGTTTTTGGATCCGGTTTGATAATTATATCTGACGTATGTCTACCATATATACAACCCCCCCCCCCCCCCCCCCCGCCTGGACCGTTACTTGTGTAAATCGAGTGCAGTGTGATTATTTGTGTGAGATCTGAGTTTTCTTGCTTGCTTGCGTTGCGATCTCGTAAAGTAACAATGGATGAATTTTTATCGCGTAATCTTCATCATTCATTCAGCCGCAAGACATACACTGCTGGATTTAGACTTCCCCCAAGCGGCCCACATCGTCCGATCCTGTGCTTCTCGCATCCAGCGGATCCCTGCAACCTTCACAAGGTCATAGGTACACCTTGTTGGAGGCCTTCCAAAGATGCGCATGGCCGGTATGGTGGTCACCACTCCAGAACCTTTCAGTCGCATCGGCCATCCATTCTGCGAGTAATTTGGGCTATGTCGTTTACCTTGATTCTCCTGCGAATCTCTTGATTTTTGATTTGATCATGTAGGGTAACCCCAAGCATAGCCCTCTTCATTGCCCTTTGGGTGATTTTCAGCCCTCTAATGAAGCCCATTGTGAGAGACTACCTTTCAGTGCCACAAGTCGTTATTGGCAATGCTCACTGGTCAAAGACTTTCGTCTTAAGAAATTGCTGTTTGTGAGACGAGGAGATATTGCTTAGCTTCCCGAACGGTACCCAGCTTTAGATTCAACGTTTAACCTCTTTCTCAGCGTAGGACATACCTAACTGGAATATTCGTCCAAGGTTACGTATATACGTCCACTTAGTTATAATCGTCAACAACTGCGAATGTTTATGGGCATTTGAAATGACATTGTTTTGTCCACGTTTCTTTTGAGACCCACTCTTTCGGAAGCTCTACTCTGCTCTACTTATGCTATCGAGCATTGCACTGAGCCATAGTCCACCATACTCTCAGCCATAACTACTATAATAATATCGTCGGCAAACCGAAGGTGAGTGTTGTACTCGCCATTGAAATTGATGCCTAGCCCTCTCCAGTGTAGAACCTTCAAGATTGATTCATCCTCCAGTGCAGCGGTGAACAGTTTCAGAAGACGTTTCCCCTCCTCACATCTCCCTGTCGAAGGATAGGTGACTTAAGCTCGTTGTTTTTAAGCTGCTTCAGAGCTATCCTAATCTCGTTCAGGCTGTCTTCGGTATAGAGGCCTCGGGTAATCTAGCACTTGAGTCGTTTCAGATTCGCAACGGAGATTCTGGTTGACGTGTAAAACAGGCCATAGAGCCTCCCGATCTCATCAAACGATTAGGTTTGGAGTATACGATTCTGGCATCATCAGTCTTCAGGATAATAAGCTGAATCAAAGATGACTTGAAATGTTTTTATCCACGTTTATAAATTCCAAACGCGCATCGTTGGTAACTTCTACCAAAATGTTTTCACTTTATGTGTTGACATTATCGGCTGTTGTCAATTAATAAAATGTTTTCACTCTTAAATAGTTTTACGATAGTCGGAACAAAATAACATAAACTTTACTATGGTTATTTCTAACGTGTACACAACGAACTATTTACATTAGGTATTAAAAAAAATATTGATTAAAATTAACAATACAAATAACCAATTAACTAAAATACGGCGTCGAAAAATTCCTTGGCATCGCTGTCGGCTGTGAATGTACCCAAGAGACTGGCGGCATTGCCACGTTGTATGACAATGCTTAGCCTCTGATCAACGTAAAAGCCAGCCCTTGGGTCACGGGAACTACTACTACTAACTAGATTGACAACAAAAGCGTTTCTTATTTCATTGCTCGCTCTACTCCATAAATTAGGGTATTAGAGGATTAGAGAAGCAATGCAATTAAAATCTCAAGTAATTTTCTAGTAGAAATAGAGCTTTAGAGAATTGATAGTAATTTGTACAGACAAGAACTAAGCAGACTAGCTTATTGTGGTTGTAAATTGTCTAGATTGAGATTGGCTAAGTTAAAGTAAGATTACCCTACCGTAAGAAACCTTTAACAAACATTAAGTATGCCATCGCGACTGATCTTGCAGTTTTATGCAAGATGGCACATTTCCAAAGTTGTAGTTTCCTATTTATCCTATTACTAGCTGCGCCCTAAGGATTCACCCGCATAAATCTCGATCCCGTGGGTATATCGAGATAAAAAGTATCCAATGTCCTGTTCCAGGTCATGGTCTACCCATGAGCCAAATTTCATCCAAATCCGTTCAGCCATTTTAGCGTGAAAGAGTAACAAACAAATAAAGAAACAAACTCACTTTCGCATTTATAATATTAGTTAGGATTAGGATAGAGTCAACATAACTTTTTACAAAAAACAGACAGGATTTCGTTTTAAATTTTAGTTTTTTGTCACTGACTTCCGAAGTAAAACGTATTTTTCCCTTTTTTACCGACTTCATTAGTGTTTTTTTTTTAAGTCGGTTGTTGTTTTTATAAGAAGACTTTTTATTATTCACTTTTTAGTTGTGGTACCTACCCTCACAAATCGAATACAACTAGCTGCTATGTAAATAACAGTGACTTAAAACATCATCCAGATACACTAACCGCCTTATTCAAAAACGCTGCATAAAGTTAAGTTATGAATTAGCAACTGTTTAACCATACATTTTCGACGTTTATACGGCTCTTTAACTGTAAGAAACGTTAATGAATAAGAGGGTAAGTGGGAAAAATACGTAATTCTATGGAAGCTAACTCAAAAACTACGCAAGCAAATCCTCTGAAGGATGACCTACCGAACAAAAAAAGAATCATTAAATAAATTCATAATTGACGGAGACCGCTTAGTAAACATTTAAAAAAAAACATACAGAGTTGAGAACCTCCTCCTTTTTGAAGTTGGTTAAAAAGCATAGTAAACACTGTAGGTACCGTAATATTAGTGAGCTCGCAGTTAAAACGACTAATCTGTGGCTGGACTGGCGCTGGTGTTCGACGATAAAACAACGATATTACACAATACATGAATATGTATGACAACTAATGTGTGTGTAACGACGTGTGAATAATACGATACACAAATAATAATGTAATCCGAGTGGCTACCCTACAGTAAGTGTACTTTTTTATAATAAAAAATTCAGTAAAGTCAAGAGATCCGTAAACACATTAACCACCAATTTTATTGAGATTTTTTAATTCATAATGATCATAATTTTATTTTAAATATGTATATCTGATACAAATAATGTTAATAATATAGGTATAGTTGATAGCCACGCACTATCGTACTAGGTCCAAAATACTTTTACTTCTCACGTATGATTTAAAACAAAATTTTGGGAGCCGCCATCTTGGTTTCACATTTTAATGTCACTATCGGATTTAGCACAGGTGCAAACTTTGAAATTAACACCCATGACGAAAAATTTGAACAGCCGCCATCTTGGGTTTGATTTTGACTTCACTATCGGATTTGGAACCCTTGCAAACCTTGGAAACGATAGCCAATATGTTTTCTTTTTTCTCTCTATTTATTTTTTTGTACCTATATTGTGTTTCACGAACTGTGTCCAAATAAATGTTATTATTTCTTTTTCTTTCTTTTATTCACCCTTGCTTAACATTTTTGGGTCGGCTCGGCATAATAAGCCGAGCGGCTTTTTCCCGTATTTACATCATACAGATTTTCCTATCAAACTTTGCCAACTTATTAGTATTGTAGTGTTAGATGTATTTATTATTGAATTATCTATTTAAAATATAAGGAGTTAATTAGAACTTTTCCGAAACATGCCGGAAACATTCCAAATCTTTCAGACGTCTTTTAAAGAAAACCGGTATACATATACAGACAAGAAGAAAGGAACATAAAAATACGTACAAAGGCAATGGTTATGCTGTTTTAATGTTATTTATCTTAATTTAAATACCCACGAAACTTGAAACGTTGCATGCACCCATAAACACAATGTTTTGCGGGCGTTAAGTTGCGCACTACCGTAAACAATTGCCGTATTTTCACATCAAAAATAAAAGTCGTTGACCAGCAATTATTTTTGTTCAATGCTACTTAATTTGATGTAGGTACCTACAGAATGCGTAGTTGATAGATATGTGATGGGTGTTTTTACACCCTGTATAAGGCCCTTCCAGCATTCTAGACTCACATAATCACTGAAACACAACATAATTATAAAACAGCTTCCCCGCCGCGTCTGTCTTGTGTCGCGTCATGAGGAATGGGTTAAGTAATTCATTAATGTTTTGTGTAAATTGACTGAACTATGATGAACTACGACGATTGTTGTTGAAGATGTCGGAAAAAAATAAGCCGACTGTGAGCTTTACTGGCGTGCACCATAAAGTACAGTAATATGAAAACAATGTATTACGGTATTAATAATTGTTTATCTGGAACACATAGGGTATTTTTAATCCTGGTAGTACGTTCCCGTGGGATATTTTCTGACATCAACGCGGGCGAAGCCGCGCAATATAAATAAGTAATAAGTATCTTAACATTAGTGTTTGGGCTTTAGAGAGACCCATAACATGACCTTTATGTTTTATTCGGCATTTTTTCACGCAGGGATCAGTGGGCGATGAAATCATCTCAGCCATCTAATTTTAAAATATTGAATACCGAAATTGACCTATAAAAGTGTGTTTCGGCTGTTGCCGCTGTGTACCTCGAAATAATGAACTGCTGGTTCTATGAATTGTGTATTCTCTGATAAATTAGGTACATGTCTGTTTCTGATGTGATTATAATTGTATTGTAATGATGGCCGCTGCTTGGCCGCTGTAGTAGTTGTGTGTCGCGCGACGCTCTCTGCCAGCAGTGTTGCCACTCCCCGAGCGCCCCTGGCGGCGCGAAGGGGACGACGGGGCATGGCAGCGGCGGGGCCGTAACAAAGTGTTTTTAAAAGATCTACTTACAGAAATAAACATTCAATTCAATTTCATATAAAGATGAAATCTTTCAGTAAAATAACATTGTCATAAAGTTTTTCTAAATTACAAAACCGTAATAGTTATTAAAGCGATTACTTTTCATACACACACAGAGACGCTTTATAAGCGGTAATAGATATGGTTGCCACTGACCTCCAGGCTTTCTCGCATAAATCTCAGGGTTGTCCCTGCAATACTTTCACTACACTGTAGATATTCCACTCGCGTATAAATCTAACCGATGTCCTGTGATGGGGTCGCAAATGTTTATAAGAATTATTTTCCGGAATGTGAATAAATTACGTTCGTTCGTGTTCACTAGTTTGATTTCTATTTCCAAACAACTCTGCCTCTCTTCCGGGAATGATGAATGCTCCTGCGGAATGCTGGAACACGCTCTCGGAGAATACATGATATGAAATATTTTTATTTGAGGTTTCTTCAAGTAAGAATATAATTTATCATTACACCATATGAATTACAGATAATATAAATGCAGACATTTTACATACTATAGAGTGACACCATTGTGTGCCCTCTACGTAAAAAAAACCTTTGGATGGATTACAGGAAGAAGGAGGGACAATACTGCATCTGGTGGTCTGTGGTGTACAATTTACAAACACAATAAATACATACATACATAAAGTATATAAGCGTAATCGTATAAGTTCTGCACGTCAGTGGATATGATTGTGTCACCGGTCGCCGTAGATAGTGCTCCGTGACAGCTACGCTACCATAGATATCCGTGTACGCTACTATACGGACGTCTACTGTTTTGTAGCACCAAACCTGATGCAGTTTATTTGTTTTTTTTTATCTTTATTTATTTGAAAGTGGGTTACATCACGTAGTGAAAATTATGTCATCCCAAAATGAAGATAAACAAGTGCATGTCGTACCATGCACAATGAAGGGTTCCGTAGTTAGATGAATTTATAAAACAAACTTAACATTGTAATTGAAAAACTTGTTCTCCGATACAGAATGTATGGGGGAACATGTTTTTATAATTTAAGTTGGTCGATTATTACTCAGTAACTTGTGGAGCCTATGTAGCGGTGATAGTTTTCCTTTTAATTTCGTTATATATACTACTGCCATGAACTTAAAAATGGTTTCAACAAACTCACATTATTTTATTTTAAACGACCTTTCCAACGATACCCCACACCATGGGATTGACGAGAAAAAAAAAAATATTTTTTAAGTTTTTTTTTTTTTACCACTTTGTCGGCGTCGTTTATATGTATATCCATACCAAATTACAGCTTTCTAGTACCAACGGTCTCTGAGCTAAGCCGCGGACAGACGGACAGACGGACATGGCGAAACTATAAGGGTTCCATTTTGACTACGGAACCCTAAAAATATTGAATTGAAGAATATCGAAGTGAAGGCATTGACTGTTAACACATAATAATTCAATATCTCCAAACTAGGGCTGTAATGGGGGAAATCTAGGAGGAGGCGGAAAATAAGAAAAAAGATTGAATTATATTTTATAGGAAAAAATATCATCTTGCTATTCCAACACACACTCAATTTGAAGCGCTTTGCAAGTGCAGTCGCGTAGCACCCCTTTAGACAGTATTGATTATGAAAATTACTCATTTGCACATTTATATTTGTAAAAAGCGGTTATATAGTTTTTATGCACTTTCGCTCTGTGCTTAAAGATCAAGATCATTTATTTAAAACTCTCAACTATAAGCAGATAACTTGATGGAGTTTTAAACATGCCCTCCCCCCGTCCGTTGCACCCCGCCCTGCCATGCTGGCGTCACCGTGGAGCGGGTAATGTCAAAAATTGTCTGGAACATTGTTAGAAAATAGAGATTTCAACATGTTCTGTTGTGAATGTTTCGCCAGTGCAACCGCACAGTTACAACTACAAAACAGGTACAGAAGGTTCGAAAACAGGCGCACACACACGAACTCACGAGTGCGCTTCCACGCGCTGTACGTGGTCGCGTGTCTATTTGTGCGTGCGTTTTCGCTCGCTATACGGAGCCGCCCTTTTGTACGTAGGTATCTATTCTGTGCTTGCCAGGCTTGCGGGAAAGTCCGAAAGGGATACCAGAACCTTGACAACAGGCAACTGAAGGAACACGGGTGGGTTTTAGTCAGTAACAGTCTGACACGCCCTTGCGCTCCGCCCAGAGCGGGAGAAGTCATTTGATGATATCGCAAACTCAACAAAAAAACTGTTCTGTGAACGAAGTATGCAAATTGGAGCGATCATGCGTCTATTGCTAATGAGTTCCTGCCTCATCAATGTACCCTCGATAGTGTTCACTACTCACACACCTCGACTTTACTATTGTTGGCGTTTCATTATCATGACTAGAATACGTACCTTTTTGTGTAGAGCCCACTGACGCCCCATACGTTCCGCCAGTGAAACTGGTGTGGTATTTCACGCATGTTTTAAGTTATTTGCCGCTATAAACCGTAAACTGATCAATACTGTTTTTCTTGGTACTCCCTTTCTTCTCCTAAAATTGTTTGTCCGAAAATCATTATCCATAACACGTATGGTATGGGTCCATATTGGCTCACTTACAGTTCTTTATCCGAAATTGTTCTTCCTAATGATTTGTAATCCGAATGATCACTCTTCCTAAAACTTTTAATCCTAAAGTTTTCATTCATACTATTTGTAGTGCTACCGGCGATGTTCATAACACTCATGTTTCCGAAAATTGTAATTAATAATATCAGTAATGTAAATATATTTAAACTCCTACTGTTTTTTATCATAACGCTTGTATTCCTAAACATAATTACCATAATATTTTCACTCATACTCAGAAGGTCAGAGTGTCGTCTTGGGGGCACTATGAAAAAAATACTTAGAAAAATTTCGCGACCAAGTAGTTGGTCACAGTTCTAACCTAACCTAACCTATGGATCCCTTCCACATCGTTTTTACGACAAACGGTAAGTCGGAGACAAAAAACACTTTTATTGGTGTATTTTCCTTACTTACCTGTTGAGAAAATATAGGAAAACAAATAAAAGTATAATAGATGTTTATTGCTACTGACATTATGAAGTTGAATGCTTCGGAATTATGAACATTAGAGACAGAGTAGTTAGGAATTGTGATTGTTAGGATGAAAAATGTTAGGAAGAACATTTTCGGATTTCCAATTATCGGAGTTGAAAATTTAGGTGAACTTTGGCGCACCCGTTTGGTATAAACTTCAGTAACCATAATGTTCAAAAATTCGAAATTTTGTTTTACATAATTATCTTTACTTCTAAAAGTATTCTGTCATAATATCGAGTACTATAATAAATTGAATCTCCTAATTTTGCATGAAATAAAGTCATAATATGTCCTAAGTATTGTATTTTTAAAATGTGTATTACTCCGAATGTTCATTTATAGTAAACATTTTAGTCCTAACAAATTTGCAAAAAATTTGGTTTTATTGACAGAAACGAATCGCTGTCAATCCGACGTCACGCAGTCTTGTAAGCCCTATCCCTAGAGTGTAATTTAAAATCGCGTAGGCGCGGAGGGGCGAGGCGGCGCGCGAGTTGAGGAGCACGTGGTTGTAACACTGGGCGCTGCGGGGCTCCGGCGGTCCCACGCGAGCTTATCGTCGCAGATGGTTTAACGCTCACCGCCGCGGCTGAGGCTGGCTGGCAAGGCCGGCCAGCAAACCGAAGCCGTGACCGGGCCTGGGACCGCCGGAGCCCCGCAGCGCCGGAGCCGTGACAGAAATGATACCTGCAGCATGTTGCATGCTCGCTTGTATGCTGCATGCTCGCTTGTATGCTGCATGCTTGCTTGCATGCTCGCTTGAATGCTACATGCTTGCTTGCATGCTCGCTTGAATGCTGCATGCTTGCTTGCATGCTCGCTTGAATGCTGCATGCTTGCTTGCATGCTCGCTTGAATGCTGCATGCTTGCTTGCATGCTCGCTTGTATGCTGCATGCTTGCTTGCATGCTCGCTTGAATGCTACATGCTTGCTTGCATGCTCGCTTGAATGCTGCATGCTTGCTTGCATGCTCGCTTGAATGCTGCATGCTTGCTTGCATGCTCGCTTGTATGCTGCATGCTTGCTTGCATGCTCGCTTGAATGCTACATGCTTGCTTGCATGCTCGCTTGTATGCTGCATGCTTGCTTGCATGCTCGCTTGAATGCTACATGCTTGCTTGCATGCTCGCTTGAATGCTGCATGCTTGCTTGCATGCTCGCTTGAATGCTGCATGCTTGCTTGCATGATGCATACTTGCATGCATGCATGGTGTTTGCTTGTTTGCATGCTTCTTACATGGAAATAAAAACCACATGTTCACAATCATTTGTTTTATTGAGTTCCAAACAACATTTATTTAAAAAATAATAATATATTAGGATAATTAAACATGAAATAATTTGAATTTAGGACATCTAAGTTTTATTGAAAACGGATTTAAGTCTTTTGTATATTATTGATTGTAATATTTATGACAAACTTTAGGGCATACTGTATTTAGGAATTTCAATTTTATGGCATGTTATATTATGTGACAGTAAGTTCGGGCAAGTTATCATTCGGAGAAAGGATGATTATGAAAAAAAAAAATATGGCACTTTAGATTATGGATAAAAAAGTTATGGAACACAATAGAGAACCATTTCTCATGGCAACTTCTTTCTCGTGAGCAGCTGGCAAGAAAGAAAGCCCCTGAGACAAATTTCCATTAGCAACTTATAGTTTTTGTGTTATTTGTTACTTCACTTAGTACGGTACAGTCAATATTAGATCACAATTAAAGTGTCGTGTGATTAGCACATCACCTGCCTGCTAAAGATGAACGCTTAATAAAATACTGTGATTACTGTGACATCAGTGCAGTAGCGGTCGCGTCGCCTTGCGCTAAATAAATTAGTTCTCAACAGCAAGTCAATAAACTCTATTTAGGATTTTCTAAATAAAAAATTAGCTAGCTAGAGTGTTCTACGCTTAATAGTACAATCCTAGAAATATCAGAGTGAAGATTACCCTAACTAATATTATAAATGTGAAACGGCACAGGGGTAGACCATGACCTGGAATAGGACATAGGATACTTTTTATCCCGATATTCCCACGGGATCGAAAACTACGCGGGTGTAACCGCGGGGTGCAGCTATTCATTATTATATCTTATTACAATTAAACTATATTAATATTGCCCGCAATATGACTATATCCTGAGGAAACTACCACACATTACCTATTCGTAATGTATGCACGCTAGAGCGTTGCTAATATGTTGTAAGCTCAAGAGGAATATTGTGGCTCACTCGTGCGTCTGCTGTCAGTGCTTCCTCATGACTTCGCGTCCTCTTAACAAGGTAGGTAGAGGGTCTAACCTGAGGGGCGTTCTAATCCGACCTCTCCGAATGCTTGCCATATATTAAGAGATAAACATATTTTTATAGTGAGACTAGCTGATGCCCGCGACTTCGCCCGCTTGGATGTCGGTTTTTATATACCTTACTCGAGAACCACTCTATCCATTGGTGAAAACGACATGAAAGTCGGTGCTGTAGTTTTTGAGTTAAAGGACTCGATCACTTAAAGGACGATAGACAGACGCGGCGGAGGACGTTGTTTTATAATATATTAAATATAAGGAAAAATATAAAAAAGAGAAGGGATAATACCTTGGAGAGCTGACGGCCCCCGTCACGATTGACAGAATAAGTATTTTCAATTCTAGGAATAAATTACGAGATAATTATTACTAAATACGCCTTTTATTGGTATTCTCGTATTTATTATATTCCCAGTACTGCAAGACCGTGAAGCTCTTAAAGTACAACAAACATGCCGCTACGGGTATGAAACGCTAGGTCCTTAGGTATACAAATGAATTGAACTTTCTCCATAGGACAACAATCGCGAAAAAATAATCAGCTGTCCCATACATTTGGGTCGAGTAAGTACTTATTGAAGTTTTTTTACGATTACGATTACGATGTTGGGCCCATGGAGAAAGTAGTTCAGTTCGATGGTCTGTACCACATTCTTAGATATGACCCAACATTTCTGATACACGCTGTATTATTGTTCGATGACAAGACAACGCCTCTTCTAGTACAAAGAAGGCGAGAGCATTACCTAATCACCACGCTTGCTCAGTGCGTGTTGGCGAGAGCATTGATCACCACGCTTGCTCAGTGCATGTTGGCGAGAGCATTGATCACCACGCTTGCTCAGTGCGTGTTGGCGAGAGCATTGATCACCACGCTTGCTCAGTGCATGTTGGCGAGAGCATTGATCACCACGCTTGCTCAGTGCGTGTTGGCGAGGGCATTGATCACCACGCTTGCTCAGTGCGTGTTGGCGAGGGCATTGATCACCACGCTTGCTCAGTACGTGTTGGCGCGGGCATTAATCACCACGCATGATCGGTGCGTGTTGGAGAGAGTATTGATCACCGCGTTTGGTCAGTGCGTGTTGGAGAGAGTATTGATCACCACTCTTGCTCAGTGCGTGTTGGAGAGAGCATTGATCACCACGCTTGCTCAGTGCGTGTTGGAGAGAGTATTGATCATCGCGTTTGGTCAGTGCGTGTTGGAGAGAGTATTGATCACCACTCTTGCTCAGTGCGTGTTAGAGAGAGCATTGATCACCACGCTTGCTCAGTGCGTGTTGAAGAGAGTATTGATCACCGCGCTTGGTCAGTGCGTGTTGGAGAGAGTATTGATCACCGCGCTTAGTCAGTCATGCGTGTTGGAGAGAGTATTGATCACCGCGCTTGGTCATAAGTGTTGGAGAGAGTATTCATCACCGCGCTTGGTCAGTGCGTGTTGGAGACAGTATTGATCACCGCGCTTAGTCAGTCATGCGTGTTGGAGACAGCATTGATCACCACGCTTGCTCAGTGCGTGTTGGAGAGAGTATTGATCACCACGCTTGCTCAGTGCGTGTTGGAGAGAGTATTGATCATCGCGTTTGGTCAGTGCGTGTTGGAGAGAGTATTGATCACCACTCTTGCTCAGTGCGTGTTGGAGAGAGCATTGATCACCACGCTTGCTCAGTGCGTGTTGGAGAGAGTATTGATCATCGCGTTTGGTCAGTGCGTGTTGGAGAGAGTATTGATCACCACTCTTGCTCAGTGCGTGTTAGAGAGAGCATTGATCACCACGCTTGCTCAGTGCGTGTTGGAGAGAGTATTGATCACCGCGCTTGGTCAGTGCGTGTTGGAGAGAGTATTGATCACCGCGCTTAGTCAGTCATGCGTGTTGGAGAGAGTATTGATCACCGCGCTTGGTCATAAGTGTTGGAGAGAGTATTCATCACCGCGCTTGGTCAGTGCGTGTTGGAGACAGTATTGATCACCGCGCTTAGTCAGTCATGCGTGTTGGAGACAGCATTGATCACCACGCTTGCTCAGTGCGTGTTGGAGAGAGTATTGATCACCGCGCTTGGTCATAAGTGTTGGAGAGAGTATTGATCACCGCGCTTGGTCAGTGCGTGTTGGAGACAGTATTGATCACCGCGCTTAGTCAGTCATGCGTGTTGGAGACAGTATTGATCACCACGCTTGCTCAGTGCGTGTTGGAGAGAGTATTGATCACCACGCTTGCTCAGTGCGTGTTGGAGAGAGTTTGATCACCACGCTTGGTCAGTGCGTCTTGGCGAGAGCATTGATATTTTCACATTTCCGATACATTATACAAACAATAATAGTACCTACTAATTATTATTAGGTACACTTAGTTCAAGAGAAGACAGGTAGGGACTCGCCGGTAAGAGGAACACAAGTAATTTAAAACTATCCTTCACTCATTTGATTCCCATCACACGTTTGTTGACTACTTTTGGTGACCTACAAACATTTCTAATTGCTTATTGATTGACTGTTGAAGACTGTTTGAATCTTGTTTACCGGACTATTGGTTGTGTAAAAAGTTCCGTTGTCAATGCTATTCGCAAATCGCAAAACACTACATAACCCAGTGGATACACCGTAATAACCCGGAGTAAGGGTAAAATAAATGTATTGTCAAATGATAATGATAAATGATAAATGATTTATTTCTGTAAGTAGGTTTGTACAAACACTTTTACACGTCAAATGCACCACATACATGACATGTACTTTATCAAGAGTTTCTAGGCACATATCGGGGCACGACACCTTGAGAGATTCCGAGATATCAACTATGAATAACAACCGCTTTGACATCGAATTTTTGCGACCAATATTAGACTTTGACACGTGAAAAGGTTCAGCCCAAACGACCCATAATAAACGGTAGGCAATATTTACCCAAAATACACAACCCGCCAGCAAAAATACAAGCGTTTATTAGTTTTAATTTGGAACTTAACAAAAGTCAAGTTTTACAAAGTAGATAATCTTTTACAATATTGATTTCGAAGATCGGTACCGCAAGCAATGGATAAGTAATATCCTTCAAAAGGCTCGGATTGTGTTTGAAAAAGTTTAACGCAATTAGGGTGCTGATGTAAGTAATGTTGATGAGTGTAAATACAGGGTATCTCCCTTAATAGCTTGTTTAGGAAAGGAATACTTTAGTTTATAAATGACTATATAATAGCTTCTGTCCGCGTGGTATGTCGATAAAAGTAACCTATGTCAGTGGTTTAACCGTTCACTGGTTTAGGTGTGAGAAGATAACATACAGACAGACAGAGTTACTTTCGAATTTATAATATTATATTATAAATTGAGAGAGTACGAGAGAGACTGTACATCCCGCGGAAGTGTGGGGGCCGTGGTTTCTTAAATGCCAAGACGCGGTTACAACCGCGAGATTCGCAGTCTCACGGAATATTTCCTTCAAACCGATGTGGGGATGCACCGAGATGTGGTTGCAGTGGACAAGGACCTTACCCCGCTCTGCTTGGCTAAAGAGAACTGGTGCAAACCTACAGTACTTGATACTAACGATATGTAGACTTTCGTCTGTATCCTGGCTACGTTTCCTCCGACCTCTTCGGGGAAACCGAAGGTTTTGTCTATGCGTTTATGGATGAAGTCATCATGACGAATAATTACCGGAAATATATTGTCAAGGACGGTACGTTTGACATCTGTCGGGCATGCCACTGTCCCGGTGAATCAATCCGACATATTGTTTCCGGTTGTTCTCGTCTTGCTAACGGCGAGTACTTGCACAGACACAATCTAGTAGCTAGGATTATCCTCCAGCAACTTGCCTTGCAGTACAACCTTGTGGAGTACAAAGTACCATACTACAGGTATGTGCCCGACCCAGACCGACCAGTTCTCGAAAATGGTCACGCCACATTATACTGGGATTGATCTATCATCACTGACAGAACACACTATTGTAGCCAATAGGCCTGATATTGTGGTGATAGATCGACGAGAGCGCCGTGCAATGATTGTTGATATCGGTGTCCCTCATGACGAGAATCTCGTGAAAGCTGAGAAAGATAAAAAAAATCAAGTATCTTGACTTAGCACACGAGGTTGTCGATATGTGGGACGTGGACTCTGCAATCATTGTACCGATAATTAATCGTTACGGTCAATGGCTTAATAGCGAAGAGACTCGACCAACATCTCAGGAGGCTCTCATTGCGCGGCTGTCAAGGGCTTGATTCAGATAGCAGTACTCCTGGACACGGCACGCATAGTGAGGAGGTTCCTCTCTCTAGAGCCCTAGAACCGGCAGCTTGGACCCTGATCCTGGTGCCGATGGGCTACTTGTTTTTATATTTTTAAATGTTTTTTATAAAAATATTTAAAAATGTAAAAATTATGTATTTAAAAAGAAATATTATACAACAATATAATATTTATAATATAGTATAATATAATATTTATAATATACCTTTGTCGACAAAGGTACCGCTGCCTGTCGCGCCTGCGATATCGCGCCTGTTTGTACGAGCCTTTATGTTAGTCATTTGGGGAAGTACATACCGTTCCGTCAGTAGGTACTCGATATGTCAACTTTACTACGGCTGAAAGGAAAAATTGTGTGTGCGGTGTGTTTGTATGTGCGGTGTATTTGATCAATATACACACAAGTCGGAGCGAACATTTCACGTCACTCTCTCTAATACGTCCCGAAGTGTGCAACGTTTGACTGTGTACAATCATTAAAGCCTCGTGCAAACTGGCGCGATATCGCGCCAATCTGCACAGGCCTTAATGTACATATGTCGGTTATATCATGACCATCACGACTATGTTCTTGTAGGGTCAAAAGAAACAGCTGTGCACAGGATAAATGAGGACTTATCTTATTGTATAGGTACTTATTTTCCTTTTCGTACATTTCTATAAATAAACTCTTTAGTCCCGGTAGGTGGCCACGTTTATCGGTACTCATAAAGATCATTAAAGTGTGCAATAAATTGTCGTGTCAACAGATCGTCATTCAATTGATTCAACAGTCGGATTCAATTGATCGACTCCTCTCAGAGGGAGGCAGTTCCGAAGAAGCGATCCTCACAAATCCCTCTACAGCTTACTGACCACTGCGCATTCATTGCATTACTCTGTCAAACATCAACAAACTATTACCTATATTTATTACACCACAACTATTACACGTGGCTGGCTTCGCTTTTGGGGCCTACTCCAAAGGAACTGTGCATTTTCTGAAATAAACACATAATAACATAATATAAGTATAACAACAAATTATAATACGTTCCGCAGTCCATAACTATGTAAAAATCATGTCAATCCGTTGGCATAAAATATCAACAATCACACTTTAGCATTATAATATTAGCATGCAATGCCTATAACACAAACTCGTGGAGGAGCTCGTGGCTAAGTAATAACAGCTGCTCGGGTCGCTTGCCAGGGTTAGTCCGAGGATAGGTGACTATTTTCTCATATCGAGACTCCTCCGTGCCTACGAAAGCACCTTAAGCCGTTGGTCCCGGCTGTCATTTGGATCTTTGACAGTCGTTACGAGTCGTCAAAGCCGGAAAGTCTGACAAACAGTCTAACCAAGAGGTATCGTATTACCCAGGAATAAACACAATTTTGCTGTACATCGCAATCGTCTCCACAGAGTAGGCAACTCGTTCATGGGTCAATGTATACGCTTTTATAACAAACTTCCCATTGACATACGAAACTTACCCATTAAACGATTTAAAAGCTGTATTAAAACCAAACTTTGTAGAAAAGGGTACTATAAAATTTCAGATTATTTAGAAGACAAAAAAGCATGGGATTGAGCTGGTCGCTCTGCTAAGCATTGTGACATTTTGAATATTGTGGTAAATCATCAAAATATACCTACCAGTTTTATATACAAATTGACATTATTGAATATTATATACAAAATGACATGATTACTTTGTAAAGTATTGTATTATTTTAATTATTGTGAATGTGAGGACTATTTGGATTTTTATTTTGTTTTTGTATTTTATTCGTTCTCAGTTAGTTTTATCGATGGTCTGGCAATTTGAGAACTTTATGCGGCCTACCCAAATGTCCTTTCTTTGGTTACTGACAAATACTTGCACTGACTGGACAGGTCCGCTCAAATCTGTGTGGTTCTTTCCTCAAAAGACCATTTCAGACTCTAATCTACATGGTCCTCATAATGGCCTGACCAAGATTATATCTGGACTTTAAAAGAGACTGTGACCTGTGAGTTTGTTTCGGACTTTCTTCTCAGAGTAGTCAGATAGGAAACGCCGACCTCATCTAGCTTATTTTTAATATTTTTTAATATGACGTGTAAAAGTGATTTCAATATCCTATTTACAGAACAAACAATTTCATTTCATTTCATTTCATTCCAGTTGCTGGGTTGTGAAGGTCAGATAGGCAGTCGCTCCATGTAAAATACTGGTATTCAGCTGCATCCGGTTAGACTAGAAGCCGACCCCAACATAGTCGGGAAAAGGCTAGGAAGATTTAATGCCTATAACACAAACCGGTAACGTTACACCACGAAAACTTTCCATCGTTCGATCATAAGCTGCGTATAACAAAGTTGGATCCCTTTGGAGGTCTTCCATACGGCGCGGCCGACGGCGTCGGCGGCGCCGGTCCGGCACGTGTCCGACCCGGCTGTATGTAGGCATGTAGGTCAACGTCACCAAGTAACTAGACGACGAAAACCAAAGTTTAGGTCATGACGCGCGCTGTATACTTGTTGTATTCGACTAATTCCTTTGCGTTGGGTGCTAACTAGAACAATTTCAACAAATTCCTTTGCGTTGGGTGCTAACTAGAACGATCTCTCTCCTAACACCCAGACCTCAGAAACTGTCAATGCATTTGAAATGGTAATGGTCTACCGCACGGCAATAGTCAATGGTGAACAGCCTGGGAAGCGTCTTTAGCCGTCGGTTTTAGCAACGGTTGACCATACCAGTTGGATGCCTATCGTGTCATCTCGTATTTTATTGTCATAATTTTAGAAAAGCAAAGGTACTTCTGCAGTTTAGTTTTCTAGTGTGTGGCCTGACCAGCTCAGGGGAAGAGTTACTGATTATGGTGTTTTGTCAACTGCCTGCACTAACCCAAATATCATAATAAATTGTGTTATCCCCTCCCCCGCCCCTCCCGCCGTCCTGTCGCCCGCGACCCCCCGGGGTCCCCCACAGGTACCTTCATAACAACACTGACACCATGCAGGAATACATTATCTAATACGCAATTATATTTATTGCTATACAGGGAGTAAGGGACAGCCCTCCGCAAATTAACAGGGGGCATTCAGCTCCTTATTTTGAATCATAATTCCATCGGATCTCAGGAAAGTTTTAATTTTTTTATCGTTTTTAGGGTACCCAAAGGGTAAAACGGGCCCTATTACTAAGGCTCCGCTGTCTGTCTGTCTGTCCGTCTGTCACCAGGCTGTATCTCATGAACCGTGATAGTTAGACAGTTGAAATTTTCACAGATGATGTATTTCTGATGCCGCTATAACAACAAATACTAAAAAACAATATAACAAAATATTTCAAGGTTTTTTTTGCCGTTTTTATAGATAACTAGCTGCGCCCCGCGGTTTCACCCGCATAAGGCACAATCTCGTGGGAATATCGGGATGAAAAGTATCTAATGTGTTAATCCAGGTTATAAACTATCTGTGTGCCAAATTTCATCCAAATCCGTTTAGTAGTTTTTGCTTGAAAGAGTAACAAACATCCATCCATCCATACTTACAAACTTTCGCGTTTATAATATTAGTTAGATTAGATGGTACGGAACCCTTCGTGCGTGAGTCCGACTCGCACTTGGTCGGTTTTTCAGTTACTATTCCTTTATTTCAATGTAAAATTACATTCTCTGTACGCAGCACTACATTTATGTAAATAAAACCGCTAAAATAAAAATAAAAATATGTTAAAATACTATAGCGAACGACGCGTGAAGCTCAGAATTTACATAGATAAGATAAACCACGTGGCGCGAGCGCACCCCCCCGCCACAAGGAGTTTTGCTACGTGGGTTTTGCCACGGTAACGAGGTCAGTCAATCAAGCAATCAGGTTTATTGGATTCCCATAACGTTCCTGGAATAATTTCATGTACCGGTCGTCTTAGTATGATATGCTGAATTCATTCCATCAGTCTGCGGAGGGTCCCTTACACCCTGTATACTTGTTATAATCAACATAGAATCGATTTCCTGGAAGGTGGATACTGACGTTCCATTGTGTCCATAATCATCCCGTAACCATAATAAGCTACACATAGTATGGGGAAAATTAATTAAGAATGGGTTATTTTCGATGAAGTGAATTTTAATGACATGGAATATGCATGTTTTGTTTATAATTATTTTTATTTATTGACACGCCTGCAGGTTAGCTTAGGTTTTTATTGACATTTATGAAGATCGAACACCCTATTAATCAATGAAAGGAGTGTTATTTCTATGAAAATTCATCTGACATTTATGACGGGACCAAAGGCACAATTTATACGGTCGCAATCTTTTAAATAAAATGTATAGTTCAATCGATTCGAGTCAAAGCATGAAAAATCGATTCACAAAAAAAATATTTTTCAATTGATATTTTATTATACCCTTTTTTAGGGTTCCGTAGTCAACAAGGAACCCTTATAGTTTCGCCATGTCCGTGTGTCAGTCTGTCCGCGGCTTAGCTCAGAGACCATTAGTACTAGAAAGCTGTAATTTGGTACGGATATACATCTGATAATACAATACTGTTGTAACTCAAAAAATGACAAAGAACCATGACCATCACCCTATACATGCATACCGTCACCAAAACGATTATGACCAAAAGCTAGATATGGTGCATTTAAAAGCACCGTAGACCTAGATTCTGAAATAATTCCTCTATTTTAATTTAAACTAAAGGTTTTTGTATATTTCAGAACAAATAAATACTTTTCCTGGCAAATAACTCATTCGTTTCACTTCAAAAAATGATTGATTGCTAATCGTTTTCTGTCAGGCGTTTTATACATTAATTGTTCAGTAACGAATTTCTATTTAAAAAACAATTGGCGTAACCTAGTAGGGCTTGACTAGATTTAGCAACATAAATAACAACATGTTGTGGCATAACTCGCCACTAGGTCCGTCTGGGACCAGCTTAAAATGTACCAAGACTGTGAGAGGCAGAATAAAATCAAACGATCCTATTAGATACATCTCTATCGCTAAGCACGTCTCTGGTGGAGAAGCTGACTTAGGATAGTTAAAAACATCTGGAGTGGGTCTACCGGATGCTTGTAACTTATCGAATAATTCCACATACTAGTAAGGCGATCAGTGTAAAGGAAAATAAAACAAATCTCTCACAAACAGTGTAGGTACGTCTTTATTATTCAATCTTTAAGCATTTATTTCAAACTCCTAAATAAATATAAGCCATGGAAGTGAAGAGACGGTCAGTCCCAACAAGATGCGTGGTTCAGCACCATTAAGATTATAACCATTTTGAAGGCAGCAGAATGTACAACATCAACCCTCATGTTGTGTTTTGCAGTTGTACGTAAAATTCACTGTCTGGACGTCTCTAAATACGTTGCACGCGCAAAACACATTTGATGCACCGAAACATTGATGCATGATTCCAATCAACTCAGCACCGCAATATTGTATCCAGTTACAATGAAGGAGGAGGTGGAATGCGTGAAGGAGAGGTAAAGCTTGCGCCATCACGCTCCTAACCACCGCCGCTGGAGACACCCTGGCCGTCGGGAATCCCAGGCGGATTCCTGGCTACCATAGGCGCAGGCTTGCGGACGGCGAGCATTGGGTAGCTCGCCGTCCGATAAGGACCAGGCCCGGGTTGATGGTGCGTCGTGTTCCACGGGCGCCTCAAAGAGATGTCAGCACACCTGACGGGGTCCGTTAGGACCGATGCCTGCCAGGGTTGCGGAATAGTCCGAAAGGGATACCGGGACCCTGGCAACAGGCAACTGAAGGAGCACGGGTGGGTTTTAGTCAGTAAGAGTCTGACACACCCTTCCGCTCCGCCCAGAGCGGGAGAAGTCATTTGAGGAAATCCCAACCAAAAAAAAAAAAAAAACATGGTATGTAAAAGTTAAAGTATTAATTCGAGTTAATACATTATATTTGATTTAAACCTAAAGATAAACTTGTATTTCTAGTTGTTCCACTATTATTGATTTATTAAGTAATTTTAAATGATAAATGATTTATTTCTGTAAGTAGGTTTGTACAAACACTTTTACACGTCAAACACATTTTTAAAACTAGATGAGGTCGGCGTTTCCTATCTGACTACTCTGAGAAGAAAGGCCGAAACAAACTCAGAGGTCACAGTCTCTTTTAAAGTCCAGACATAATCTTGGTCAGATCATGTGAAGACCATGTAGATTGGTGTCTGAAATGGTCTTTTGAGGAAAGAACCACACAGATTGAGTGGACCTGTCCAGTCAGTGCACGCATTTGTCAGTGATCATGCAGCTCAACTCAGAATTTAAGGAGCTCAACGATATGACGAACAATACCAAAACAGGACATTTGGGTAGGCCGCATAAATTACTCAAACTGCCAGACCATGATTAATTAAAACTTAGGAAAAATAAATAATAAAAAGAAAAGAATGATCCACATAGTCTTCACATTCACAATAATTAAAATAATGTAATACTTTACAAAGTACATAATTCATGTCATTGTAGGTATACATAAAATATCAATGTGAATATAAAATCCTATCTGACTACTCTGAGAAAAAAGGCCGAAACAAACTCAGAGGTCGTAGTCTCTTTTAATATCCAGACATAATCTTGGTCAGATCATTTGAGGACCATGTAGATTTGTCTGAGATGGTCTTTTGAGGAAAGAACCATACAGATGTGAGTGGACCTGTCCAGTCAGTGCACGCATTTTTCAGTCATCGCGTAGCTCAACTCAGAACTTAAGGAGCTCAACGACTCGACAAACAATACAAAAGAAAGCACATTTGGGTAGGCCGTCTGTAGTACTCAAACTGCCAGATAAATAAAATATATAATCCACATAGTCCTCAAATTCACAATAATTAAAATAATAATAATATTATACTTCACAAAGTAAATATTCATGTCACTATATATGTATATAATAAAATACAAAGTTATCAAAAATAACAAAATTCAATAAGTAAATTTTAAAAAATTGGAGCAGCTCAATCCCAAGCCTTTTTGTCCTCAATGTAATCTTTAATGGTATAAAACGCTTTTTGGCACAACTTACGTTTAATAAATGTTTTGAATTTATTAAGGCTTAGATCTTGTACGTGGCTTGGAAGTTTATTGTAAAAGCGTATACATTGACATCCGAACGAGCCACCTATTTTCTTGAGCCTAGTTGTAGGTACAACAAATTTGTCTTTGTTCCTACTATTAATATTATAGATATCACGTATTTTTTAAACAATTTTATATTTTTATGGGCATATAAAAGATTTTCAAAAATATACTGAGAAGGCACTTTCATTATATTTATCTCCTTAAATTTCTCTCTGACTTAATTTATAAATTGATCGAACAGCTCTTTTTTGCAAAACAAAGATAGTCTGAATGTCGGCATAATACAGTATTGTTGAAGAATTTCATTAGCTGGTTTCTTGTGATCATTTCTTAATATTTAAACAAATACTTATTTGTTAATCACAGGATTTAAAATCATGCATTTGAACATGTTAAAGTAAACATTAGAATACTCGAATTAACTATGTTTTAAAAATAAATCGAGTTACTACATTCTAGGTGACATTGGCAGTTCAAATGGCTACAGAGTCAAATATTGCTTCGGAAGTGCAGGACATCACAAAAGGCAAAAAGAGGGTACCTAATGTATAAAAGTAAAATAGCAATAACGTTTCGCAATACTGGTAAAGCATACCAGTCGGCGACTTAAAAAGTACCAGTACCTACCTGCAAAGAAGATCGGTCCGACGTGTGGCGAAAAATGCAAGTTAAATTGTCTTTCAAAACTAAATGAGGCATCAAGACAGGAAATTTTCAACAATTATTAGAGTTTGGGAGACTAACAAAAACAAAGAGCTTTTTATAAGACATACTACTGCCATTAAACCAAAATACAGATACTTATCCACTCAAAATTTACGTAAATTAAAATAAAAGCTGATTAACTGACTGATCTTACTTGAATATCTGGTTTTATTTATTAATTTCCTAACCCTAGATTGAAAATGATTGTGTTTGAGTTAACTACATAACTTAAAACGAAATAAAAAAATTGTTTAAAAAAAATGTTACTCAAAACCATAAAAAGTTGCCTTAAAATTGTAGGATCTAATTCAAAATGTTTGAACAATAACTACACAACTTAAAATAATTCATCTTTCTGAAAACTTTATTCACGGCAGTTAGTTAGTCTTAACTCAAAAATTGGAAATTAAATTTGTAATTTTTTTAATGATTAGTAAATAGTTAGCTTTAATTTTATTAATAAACCTATTATAGTATTAATTTTTTTAAATCTATAACAGGAAGTGACTAATCAATTTTTCGTTGATTCTCGAAAAAGTAAAATTTTGAGTTAGATCAGTATTGTATTATCAGTGCGATATAAATGACGCCGACAAAGTGGAAAAAAAACATCGCAAAAAAAATTTTTTTTTGGGTACACCTAAAATGGGTTTTTTTTTTTTTCTCGTCAATCCCAAGTTGTGGGGTATCGTTTAACAACAATGTGAGTTTGTTAAAACCATTTTTGGATTCAGGAATCCGTTTGCGGAATATTAAGCTTTAAAGTGCTAATTTTTGTTAGAGCCAAGTGTCCAATTTGTTTTATAAATTCATCCCAACTACGGAACCCTTCATTGTGCATGGTACGACATGCACTTGGCCGGTTTTAACTGTTTTTTTTTTTTTTTTTTTTTTTTAAAACTTTGCCCCACTAGGAATTTCTTCCTGTATCGTGGGTGCGTTTACAAACATAGAAACTCTCATACACTAAACACCCAGACCCGGAACAACTACTTGCAGATCATACAAATATTTGTTCCGTGCGGGAATCGAACCCACGACACGTTGCGCAGCAGTCCATCGCTCAGCCACTGCGCCAACCATGTCTGTGTGTATTAATAATAATGTAACATAACATCACGCCTGTAATCCCCGAAGGATTAGGCAGAGGTGTATGTTTAGTTCCGTGTAATAGGGGGCTAGTCTATTGTCATCAACCGGGCATAATGCGAACTCTGGGCTGCTACTGAGAAATTCCAGATGGAAAAACCCAATAATACTTTTCCCGGCCCGAGAATCGCACCAGGGCGTCATGCCGTCATGCTCAGCTGTTGCGCCTGCGACCACCAGACCAATGCTTTAAGTTCGAGAAAAAAACAATTATCATTGATCGATCTCAGATCGCCGTTCACCATCCCTACTTGCACGTCCGATCTTGGCGTCACGTCAGGTTTTATTGCAATTCCCGACCCACGTTATGTTTACGTGTTCGTTGTACTGTGCGATTATTGTGTTTTGTTTCTAACGACCAGTGCTAGTCTTTACGGACTGATATCTTCAAAACCCGATTACCATGATTTCTATTAATCTGTTTTGCTTTACGATTCGGTTAAATGGATATTATGATGAGGTGCCTAAACTGTGGCCTATGCGTAAGGCGGGTTCGAAGGCATTTTAAGTCAATGCTAACCTTACTGCAAGCGAGACTTGCCCGTTGGTTAAATAATCAGGTATGACCTACATTTGGAATAATACTATTTAGCAACAAGACAGCTATAAAGTCTGACACAGCCGTTCGATTACATGTGCGCCAGCAAAACTTAATAAAGCAGGGTTTGTTTGGGAAAAGGGTGGCAATGCATCAACAATAACCCTGGTGTTGTGGATGTCTATGGGCGGCGGTGATTGCTTAATATCAGTTGACCCGCAAACGAGTTTGCCCCATTGATGGTATAAAAAATACCTAACGCCTCGATGGCGAGTCAAATAGTAGAAAAGCATTCTTAAACTCGATAACCACAACGCCTAGCGCCATCTATCGAAAAGCAGTTATTTAGTGAATACTTATCTTAATTTTTCTGAGTTTCCTGACCTTTTAGACTCGTGAAACTTTTTTATCCGAAACTGTAGAATACAATAAATGCAAAAATAAAACAATATTTGCTGCACATTGATTTCGACACCTAAGCAGGCGCCTATAGTCCCACTGGGGGCTTAAAACAGTCACTTTGGCAGAATCATATTAAGAAAATATTATGAATTATCGTAAAATGTCACAAACTGACAATTCATAATATGATCTGCGTGCGATTCATATTACGAAATAATTCATCTGTTTGACAGTTTTCTATGGAGGTTCGTAAAATGGTCCACATAATATGAATTGCTTTTGTGTCAAATTAGAGGAATTGCTAATGACAGCTGGGATTCAGGAAATGAACTGCTTTTAGAGGAATTGCTAATGTGACCGGTTTAGGCCCCCTGGTCATGTCAATTCAGACCCAACGGCTTAGGCTGTGTTTTGTCTGTCAGTGAATCACTGAATTTCAAATACTTTTAATACTTTATAGATATAAAAGTTTTAGTTCACCTCGGCGGGAATGCTGGTCGGTAGGCCATATGGAGGAGTAGCAATTTTGTGGCGGAAAGGTGTTTTCAGTGAGGTGTCAGTGATACATAGCGATAATCCAAGGGTATGTGCAATCAAAACTGTATCTAATAATAGGCCCATAATGAGAGTGTTTACATGCCTACTGAAAGGGCTGAAAATATAGTGGACTTTACGGAATGCCTGGGACTGGTGAGTGCTATAATGAACATTGAAGATGTTGAATCCGTGTTTGTCCTAGGTGACTTTAACTCTCACCGAAGTGGACTATTTTCGGACAGTTGACTCATTTTTGTGCCGAACATGAACTGGTTTGTGTAGATGTGGACAAGTTGGGTGTGGACTCAGGCTCCTATACTTTTATAAGTATAACTTCGTCCATAATTGCACAGACAAAACCTTCGGTTTCCCCAAAGAGGTCACCGAAACGCAGCCAGACTACGGGCGCTTGTAGATCTACATCGGGTCCATGTAGGGCCCGGAAAAAGCGTCCGTGAAGCTCCTTACTCTGCCATATCTTCCTGCGATCGTTAGTGTCAAGCACTACAGGCTTGCGCCAGTTCTCTTTCGCCAAGGAGAGCGGGGTGAGGCCCTTGTCCACCGCGACCACATCTCGATGCATCCCCACGTCGGCTTCTAGGAAATATTCCCTGAGACTGCATATCTCGCGATTGTGGAGGGTCTTAGCGTTTAAAAAGCCTCGACCTCCACACTTTCGCGGGATATACAGTCTCATTACCGATGACCGCGGGTGATGCATTCGGTATGCAGTCAGCAGCGTACGGACCCTCCTATCCAGGGCGTCAAGTTCGGTCTGAGTCCATTTGAGTATGCCGAAAGAGTACATCAAAACCGGCATGACCCAACCGTTGAAGGCGCGCACCTTGTTTCCGCCTGATAGAAGACTATTAAACACTTTCTTCAGGCGGCCAAAGAAGCGCTCCTTCAACGATTGCTTCATGTCAGTAATATTGATGCCTAACGCTTCCGACATACCCAAATACTTATAGGTTTCGGATGCGGAGAGGGCTCTAAGGTATATGCAATCCCAGACTTGGATCCCTGCGGATTCCACAATCTCCCCTCGCTTTTCATGCATGACCGCACATTTGTCCACACAAATTTCATCCTGATGGCTCTACTGAAAGTTTCAGTTACTTTCAGTAGCTCCATCAGTTGTAAATTGTTGGGGGCAAAGAGTTTGAGGTCATCCATGTAGAGGAGGTGAGATATAACCTGACCACCTCTCCTCAGCCGATAGCCTAGACCTGAGTCCTCCAGCAGTGTGCTTAGAGGATTCAGGGCCAAGCAGAACCAGAGTGGACTCAAACTATCGCCCTGAAATATACCTCGCTCGATCCTTATCGGTTCGCTGTTCCTTTGGATATTTCGACATCCTGGATAGCGAAGGACCGTCCTCCATTGCCCCATACATGACATCAGGAAGGTGCGTAGAGTTGCATCTACTTTATACAACTCCAGCACCCTCATGAGCCATGTATGTGACACCGAATCATAGGCCTTCTTATAGTCTATCCAACATGTCGATAGATCCTTTCGGGAACGACGAACCTGTTGGCTAATGGCCATATCAATGAGGAGTAGCTCCTTAGTACCGCGGGACCCGTTCCTACATCCATTTTGAGAGGCAGACATGATGGAGTTCGTGTCTATATGTTTGTTAATTTTAGCTCTCAAAATGGATGTAAGAACTTTATAGACCGTCGGTAAGCACGTGATCGGCCTATAATTTTTGGGCTCCGCGGTGCCACCAGATTTGTGGAGCAGGTGGGTAACTCCTGTCGTTAAGAATTGGGGTAGCGAACCAGACTCCAATGCAGTCTGGTACTGGGTCGCCAAGCGAGCGTGCGACCCTATGAACCATTTTATCCAGAAGTTGTGCAGCCCGTCCGGCCCTGGAGACTTCCAGTTGGGCAACAGGCGAACTGCACGGGCTACACCTAGGGAGCAGATGGTAATAGCCCCCATTTCTGGTATAAGATCGCAGGCTCGCTCGACTTCCCGAGTCCAATCTCCTTCAGTGTGACTGACAGGCACCGACCAGATACTGCGCCAGAAAGTGCACATGGCATCATCATCCGGCAGGCGCGTGTCAGCCATACTTTGGTCCGGTTGCTCCCAAGCCCTATATACCCACCTTTCATCACTCTGGAAGGTGCGGTTCTGAGTGTATCGGTCCGCTCGCCGCTTATACCTACGGATACGGTTTGCCCAGGCATACACTTTCTCCTTCAGGAAGTCTCACGGGCTATATAGTCTTCAGGTCTGATATCAGTACCTGAGAACGCCCGCCTCACAAAGCGCATCACTCTAGGGCGAGTATTGCTCTCCCTGAAGCAGATTAGTTTGCCGATGAGCGCTCTGGCCCCACCAATACGGCGCTCAATTCTGCACTGCCAAGCTGGTACGGCTGATTTCGGTCGTGTAGCTCTAGATTCATTTGCAAATTTGACATGAGCTACACGACATGCCGCTACAGCCGCACAGTACAGAATCGAGTGAGTATCGGTGAGGTCTTCGCAGTCCTCAAAATAGTTTGACAACTGCGAATCCAGAGCCGCTATCAGCGCCCTGTTTTTGTTATGCATGGGCAAACGAGGTAAGCGTGGCCTAAGTTCGGGCGGCATGAGCCGATATTCACGAATCGCACCCTCCAAAGCACTCCTCAATTCAGCACTGGGTACTTACGTTTGTAGCCCTGTCATCAATCCCCTCGTCGGCTTGACTTGTAGTGACCGGTGCTGGTACTATAACAGTCTGCGGCGGGGGAGCGATGACATGGCTACTCTGCATTTCATTTCGCAGGCGATCAAGTACAGTATCATCCAACATATGATTACGCTGGATGACCCGCACCTGATCCGACAGTCGTTGTGCCGAAACGTTGACAGCCGGCTCAAGCACCTGAAACAAAGAGAGCATCCGAACACGGTACGCGGTCAGATTGTTTCCCCCCTCTGTAGCCCCGTAGTATGAGCGCATGACATTCTCATTGATGGGTCGTGTCCATCTCATGCGCTGCACACTTCCGCCGGGAGCTTGGACCCTATCAGAGGCCGGTGGGCCTCGAGGTCCTAAGCCGTCCGGCGGCCGGCGTCCTCCCCGTCGACGAGCAGGTGGTGGCGTCGTGGGCGGGGAGAAATACTCGTCGCTCGAGCTCGACGCTACAGTTGGGCTGGGTACCGGCGGCGGCGAGGCGGAGCTGAGCGAGGAGTCCGGAGATGGTGGGCGTGCTCGTCGTGCGGCCGATCTCGTCAACATATTGTCTTCATTTTCGTATTAAGTATTTTGTTCGTTGCTCCGGTTCATTGTTGTCGGAGGTGACATGACAGATGTCACCTCCGACGCAGTTTTAATAAAATTCTATTACATTTTGTTGAATTATTCTCTTTCTTGGATTTTTTACGATTTTCCGGTTTCAGATTTGGGATGTATATAGAAAACTCTTGCGAAAATGCGTTAAAATTAATATCGTTGTTTAAACTCGAAAATGAGATGTTGACACGGTGTTGCCAGTCCAATTATTATTATTATTATTAGTTCAGCCTGGACAATTTATAAGCCTTTGCTCTACAAAAGGTGAAAATAAAAGCGCAAAACTCTACGAAGATAGTACTTACTAATTTCATACTGCCATGTCATTACTCCGACTAGTAAATAGCTATCTGTAGCGCACTAGTGCGGTAATATAAAGTAAAAATCACGCGTGATTAATAGACTGCATTATGGACCTAAAAGCGGTTCAATAAGAGCCACTTTACGAGCAAGTGTGTTGAAATAGTACATTGTGATACGAGTGTGCAGTATTGGTCATTACACTTGAGGCGGTATTATTAAGATAAGGATAAGGTAGCCGAGAGTGTTTCGGCCTTTCTTCTCAGAGTAGTCAGATAGGAAACGCCGACCTCATCTAGCTTATTTTTAATATTTTTTAATATGACATGTAAGTGTGATTCCGATATCCTATTTACAGAATAAACAATTTCATTTCATTTGTAAGATCAATGCAAACGCGTTTCATACGACATTTTTTAAAACACTTACGAAGAAATAAACAGACTTGTAGTAAGAACATATGTAAGCTACAATAACGTAATTAGGTCTATAAAGAGATAAAACATTTAGATTTATAAAGTTAAACTGACCTTTATAAATCTAAATGTATTAAGTATCTCTTCTTTTATTTTAAAAACTTTTCAACATTGGTTGTGATTATATTTTTATATCGATATTAGATTTCGTACACAACGAAAACGTTAACAAATATTTATGGAAAATGGCGCGCTGGTTTAGTTTTTCCGCAGGCAAATAAAGGAACTGGCAAAGCCGCAAATAAACACAAGATAATTTTTTGAATAAGCAAAATATTTAATCATTTTACAAAGTATTCCACTGACCTGCCGATGGGTTTTTTTTTCTTAATTAAGCACCCATGATTTGCCTATAGTTTTAATAAAAACCGGCCAAGTGCGAGTCGGACTCGCGCACGAAGGGTTCCGTACCATTATCTATAAAACGGCAAAAAAACATGTCTGTTGTATGGGAGCCCCATTAAATATTTGTTTTATTTTAATCTAATTATTTATTTTTAAAGTGAATCTATAACTAAATATTCTGTGAATATTTCAAGCGTCCACCTGTTGCCGTTGTCAATATCGAGCAAAAAAATCACGTTTGTCGTTTGAGAGCCCCCTTAAATATTTATTTTATTTAGTATTTGTTATTATAGCGGCACAACAGAAATACATCATCTCTAAAATTCAACTGTCTAACTATCACGGTTCATGAGATACAGCCTGGTGACAGACGGATACACAGTGCAATAACTTATTTTCAATTAATATTAAATTCTAGTCATCAATAAATAAAGAATCGGCCAATAAATTAAATATAAATACCATATTTTAAACAAATGCTGACTGACTTACTAATACTACTAATGGTCAAAATATTGACTTAGAATAATTATTAAAATAACTAAAAATATTAGAAATTAGACAAAGAAGAAAAGTAGAAATTAAATAACAATACAATTACCAGAATACGTAAATATTATAAACAAACAATGCGCTGTTCCTCCTCTCTCCTACTATGCTGTGCCCGACAGGGTCCATCATTGTAGTTGTACGATTAATTTTAAGCCTACCAAATGTTTTTAACAACATTATGGAATGCAATAAAGAATTGAGAATTGGGGATAGACAGACAGACAGACGAAACTACGGGTTCCTTGTTGACTTCGGAACCCTAAAAACTTGTAGGTATATTGTTTCATAATTCACTACTACTATTTTATAATTTTATATTTAACTATTTATATTACTATTCGTGTAGGTAAGTCAGTGGACGACTCTTTTAATAAATTTTGAAACAAACATTGAAAGCACATAGGTCATTATTTTAAAGAAGAGAAAGAAACAAGACAAACTTTTAAAAAATCAGATAGGTACCTATGCACAAAGCAGAGTCTTAAAATACTTTTTGGATAACTCTCGGCCATATAACCCTACGCCAAATAAATGGAAATTGTACCTTTATTGTAGTATGTAGGTTTGCAAAGTAAACAAAAAACATTTACAAAGAACAAAAGAAAAACATTATTTTCAAGTCATTCCTATATTTGAATACAGCGCCATCTGCTCAAGTTTTCACGAAACATCTTCAGAGCGTGTGTCGAGTCGAGAGCGCTCGCTAAACAAATGAATGTGAAAAGCATACCGAGCATTGTGCTTGACAGCACAGTTCACAGATGGCGGTAGCTTAGCTGATATTGAAGAAGTTTTGTTGCATTGAACAAAACGATGAAAAGGAAATGCACAGAGCACTATACTATATATATTACTATAAAATGTAGATCTTATTTATATGATGGTAAAAATTCTTATAACCTGACGCATTTGAACGCAAAACTTATTGATCTAGTCGTTACAAACCTGACTGTAGTAGGTTCTGTTCCCGGGTTGACCAAAGTGTTTACCACCTTGTCTTTGGAACCGTGCTGAGTAGGTAAATGGCTCACGGCTATTAGGACTCACCATCTGCATCTTCATTATAACATAACAGCCTGTTTCCACTCACTACTGAATGAGTCCTGTGTCCCAGTAGTGGGAACATTATAAGCTGATTATGCTATAATTATAGAGAAGGAGCACCAGAAGTATTGAACTCTTGACAACCAAGAACTGGAGTAGCTATACTAGCTATTTTAATTGTATCATCATGATTGTAATGCGGTGACAGTCTTTTCATGAAAGCATTGTCTAAAGGTCATAGCCGGAACGACACACATTTTGGTTGAATGTAAATAAGTAAGCAAATCAGGTCGTCCATATTTATTAGGTTGCTCATTATTCAGTAGGTACAGTTTGCATTATAAATTAACCTACTAAGTGGACGGCGCGCTAACTGCCATTATCTGAGCCCGATGAGCTTCACTGCGAGTGTCGTTATAGCGTGGCCGGTGTCACCGCACCGCACCGCACAGCTGCGTGCAGAAGGACCACATGCAAAACCGAACTTGAATGCACAATACTCACTACGCCATTAGGTATGCATAGCAGTCTTGATTCCGTGCAATAGCTCATCACACGTGGTTCACTATGTTAGTTCTGGTTGTCGTGTTTGCTTGCCACATGGACTGGATCTTCTGTGTCCGTCTGTAGCGTGTGGTGTTGTGTGTTGCGCTATCAGTCCGCGAGATGTCACAGTTCAGGGGCTATCGCACGATTTATTATCTGTGGCGATAGCGCGGCGACACTCTGCAACACTCACACACTCACAAATGTACCTACTTACGTAAGTGTTGTCAACCACACTCGTCATTATAAATTGTGTTTTTGTATCAAAATAAATTTGTATGTGAATTATAATATTTTATGATTTTGAGCGTTGCCGTCTTCTTCATCTTGCTTACTGCATCTTGCATAAAGAGTTATTGTTATAGCTTGTCCACTCTGAAATGAAGCGCCCCACTACCGCATGTATGATGTTACGTACAAGTTTACAAGCCTCGACGCCGGCGCCGTGTATGATGTCGCAGGGAAATGAGGAAACCAGGGATTTCAAGATATCCCTAGGGATACCACGAAATCACAGTAGATGTCGAATATTCTTGTTTATTACGTCTTCTTATAAAAGTTGAGTTAATTAAAACTTTAATATCTAATACAAATGCATCAGATAACTTATAATTTTGTTTTATTATTTTATCCATCAATACTTTTCTCATTTTACTAGATTTAGTTTAATGAAACGACATAAATCACTGATATTATAATAGCTTTTTGTCATATCACTATACATTTTTTGTAAGAAGACGTACCTAATAAACAAGAATATTGGACATCTACCGTGATTTCGTGGTATCCTTAAGGGATGTCGTGAAATCCCTGGTTTCGTCATTTCCTTGCGACATATAAGTATGTACAACTGAGCGCGTCATCGTGTCGGAAGCGGTCACTCGATAACAACTTTATTATATACCTACAGCCACTTCCGATGGGTGGCAGCATGGGAGACGTACCTACCTATTGGTACCTACTGCCGAGGGGACTATTCAGAGGACGACTAAACATACCTACAAAATCTCATTTGATGTGATTAATGACATCAAATAAAAAAAAAACAAATCAAACCGAACCCAACTTTACTTATGTACTTGGAAGTTAAAAAATAAAATAACAAAATCAAGTAAAACAGCATGATATTGAGTTGGTCATAAACCCGCTAGTTGCAGTACCTACTGGCTGCAGTCAGGTGTTGTTTACGATGCGGTATAGCGCAGTGGTCCCATGTATGTATGGAGTCCAGGTTGGTTCAACAGGTTCGTAAACTATGCAATATTTAACACTTTAATAGCTCTACCCACCATCAAGTGTCGCACAGAAACGTACGAAGCAGATACCAGGCGACGATCAACGACGAAGACTCAGCGACTCCTCACCACTTACAGCCCGTTTACGAGGAAACTGATAGAATAGTACTGAGTCAAACAGTAACATAAAAGCCATTGGCTATCAGCAGTAGTGATCGATCCCTTATTCCCTTCTGCTAACTAGGAGATAAACCGGAAAATATAATTATAATTCCCTGGTGCCGCCAACGCGTATTTTGCCATGTCGCGGATATCACGGCAAGGTTTTAGCGGTTATATTTATTACTTAATACTTAGCAAAAATATTCTTGGATGTTCGGATATTCGCTGTTCATGACAATGTGTGTGTTATTCGCATATTTGGACTTCTACACGAAATAGCCGAATAAAACACAGTTAAAAACGTGAATACCGAATAGCGAAGTGAAGTACCACCATGACAAAAAAAAACTCCCGATTTCTCCCGATTATTTCCTGGAAAAACACCCGATTTTTAAATATTCACTTTTGCAACACTGCTAATACATCTGTCGTAGCCAGATCTTAGAATTGATATTTTTATGAAGTTTTCGACCATTGCATGAAATGGTTGTTTCATGAAATGGCTAGCTAAAATTAACCTTAAGAATTGACGTTTAATGCAGTCGACGTTTAGTCATATCATTAGTGCAGATTTTACATGATTTAAGGTGTTGTAAAAATTGCCATGTGACCAACTTGGAAGTAGCGCTTGCCAGCCGCTGCCGCGGCGTGAATCTTTATTTTTAACCGACTTCTTCAAAAAGGAGGAGGTTCTCAATTCGTCTGAATGTATTTTTTTTTTTTTTTTTTTGTTTGTTACGCGATTACTCCGCCAATTATGAATCGATTTTGATGATTCTTTTTTTGTTTGGTAGGTCATGCTTCCGAGGTGGTCCCATATAAATTTTATTAACTTTGCTTGCGTAATTTTGGAGTTAGCTTCAATATTACGTATTTTTCCCACTTAGTTTATCTAGATGATATCCTGTTTGACTCCTTCACTGTTATTTACTTAGCAGGTAGTGGTATTCGGATTTGTGTGGGGTAGGTACCACAACTAAAAAGTGAAAAATAAAAACTTTTTACAAAAAAAAAAAAAAAAAGTGAAAAATAACTTTAATTTCTGAAGTCGGTGTCTTTGCTTTTCAATTTCCGTTTTTTGCCGCCGACTTCCGAAATTAAAGTTATTTTTAACTTTTTTAGTGTTTTTTTTGGAAGTCGGTTGTTTTTTTTCTTTGTAAAAAGTTTTTTTTTTAACCAATTTTAGGTGTTATGTTGCATTTCACGCCGCTTGTGGCAGCCCGACCAAATTGGTTAGGTTAGAACTATGATCAACTACGCGCGAGCCGATCGAGCGAAATGAGTGGTGCCGCGGCAGCGGCCGGCTAGCGCTACTTCCAAGTTGGTCGCTTTCTATAATAATATCATATTTGGAAAACCAATAAAAGTTCATCGACTTTTTTCGCGTAGTCACTCTACTTTGTTTGATTTGTTGTATGCCGTCGCCATGATGCACAACAAAAACTAAGCAACATCAACGCCTCTACTGGTGGATAATCTAACTATTTTACGATATGATCACTAATGTTTGGCCACATCATGAAGTAGACGTGCGTATAACTGTTCATATCGTTAAACATTGAGTATTCAATGATTCTGACCAGACCACATCATTATGTGACCTGGGTCGAAGTAGTATTTCATGAAGTGTGCGACCACTTCTTGAACTGATAAATTCTAAAATCACGAATTCACGAAATATCTATAGAGCTATGATCAACTACGCGCGAGCCGAGCGAGCTATCTATCTTAGTCAAAACATTTGAATGAGTTGTCGAAAATGACAACAAGTCATCGATTCGATATCAATCGTGCTTAGTAGGTACGACTGAAAACAATGCTGCCGTGTAAGATAATAATATCATCATGCAATTGACGATCTTGATTATTAGTGAACTACTGGTGTACCGCGGCCGGCGCCGGCGCCTGGGCCCTGGGGCCCGAGGGCCGTGGCCACACGTGCAGACGGGCATCGTTCACTTGTTCGCGCCATTCACACGGCGCTGCTCATTACCGCCCGCGACGCGCCGCCCCGAGGTAATCAACACAATAGATACTAATCGGCATTTAATTGATCATAATGCAATCGGTGATCCATATCGACAATCGACAAGGATAAGAATGCTTGTGAATGTATCGAGGGTGGCAAAAGTTTTCTTCTTAAGTAGAAAAGAGAGAAAGAGTAGAAGTAGAGTTTTTTGAAGTAAAAAATTTAGGTACGTCACTATAAAGGTATACGAAGTAATACAGGTCTCCTATCTAATAGCACTCAGCCAGTGACTTCGTTTGCTTGGATTTCGTACTCTTTCCTACAAACTCTCATAAGTACTCAGACAATCCCCTTTTAGGGGGCGTTTTGATTTGATTGATACTTATTGTTTCTCGGGATTCGAAGGTCAGACCTTTTATGAATGACACTTCATTTCGACATTATACATACGATAACATTTACAATTCGATACAAAATGAATAAGATTCTGCTATGCGCAAAAAACGTTTTTACATAATAAATTTGTTTTTATTCAATCTAAAAATACCTACCCAAAAAGAATGGTGGGTAATCTGCATGTCATGTATACACGCTGTTATTTGGATAACAGTAGGTATAGGTAATTAGAAGCTAAAAACGCACCAACATGTTCAAGCGATTTGTTTTATATTGCAGAGGACACGACCAAACTATTTGAGATCGTTCCGACTTCATCCGGAGCTAATCAGCCGATTATTTGGACTATCACGTGTTCTGACATAGTGTGTATACCTAGCTCTTTCATCATTCTTGATCCTGGGCATAAAGAACTCAGTATGTTCAGACTGAACGTAAATTCTTCAATGTGAATGTCATTCATTATAGCCTAGTGTTATAGGTGTCTGACTGACCGGCAAATAACAGCTGGGTTCGTTAGGTAGGGACTCTCGCCACTCTCCACCACGCGCTGCGCCGCCGCGCCGCCGGCTGCCGAGCGTCAAACACGTGATGCTAACTGCGGCTAAAGAACGAAAGCAGGTACCTACTTACCTACTTAAAGAAAAATAGGTAACATTGTCAGATTGCATAAATGTAACCAATGTAACTGAGGAACCGTTATTGGTTAATTCCCTTTGAACCCTTTAAGTAGTTCATATAACAATTAGAATTTTCAGAAAATAAAATGATTCATAATCTTACTTTATTGCAATGTTTACCTACTTACTGACTTACCTACAGTGTTCAGGGGAAAAGCCATACTCGGATTGAACTAAACTTATTAATGTTTAATTAAAGAGATCAACGGCGCCGCACAGTAGGGCGATTGTGCACTGCGTACATAGTGTACATAAGCACCCGCCCTTTACGCAACAACCTGTATACCGCGCACCTGAAGGCGGCTGTTATACAGTGTGTTGCTCAAAACAATGCGCGCTGATGTGGAGTAATCATATCAATGTAAATTGAAACGAGTTCCAATCAGGTTGTCTAACTCGCGGTGGATGGCCCGCGGAGGTGAGGCAGCAAAGGGGAGAGGAGGTGGGGGGGCAGCAAGCCCGACACCACACAATATAACAAGTAGTTAGTCACATTCAGAAGGCACACTCAATACAGCAGCGTTTGAAAACAGGCTCAAGCTAGTGCGAGTTGGTTTCGCTCTGCGGATTAACTTGTACAGCCTACAGGTGTACCTCGGCCAAACGACCATCCCACCTCAATACTGTTCTGCTGACTGGCGCTAGTATAGGCAGCCGGCCTCGTAACCACTACCTTAGTTGACAGCCGCAACGAGTTTGCTACTGGCGCAGTGAATGGCCTGCCAGTCTGAGTTCACGCCAGAACTGCTAGCTAAGGACATGGCATCCAGGTGTTTATGTAGCAGACAATAAGCAAGGCCTGTGAGACTGCGAGTGCGCTCTCTGCACGTCGCCTGTCTCGTGGCCGATGCACGCGGTGGCCCTGACCCGCCGCCGAATACTTCGGTTTAGCCTCAGCACCTACCCACCGGCCCGCCCGACCGGCCAGCCCGACCGCTAGCTGATCGAGTTATTCACACACTTTCAAGTCACGGTATTTCATATACCTACCGCTGCCTATCTGATCCGTGCTACTGACACTTTAAATACGGAAAGTTCTGTCCACTTCATTAGAAAATCGTATAAGTACCTACCTATTAGAAGTTTCGGCATTGCACCCATATTATATAATGCGATACAGATAACGCAATTTTTGCAGATCATTGTTTTTGATTGTGTGGCCGCCTCGGGCACGTAGCGAGATAAGATTCTGTGTCCGCCTCGGGCACGTTGAATACGAAAAATGTGTCTAGCGTGCTATCGATTCAACACCGGCATTTCCAATTCTTCCTGCTGTACCCTGGCTCAACATCCAGCAATGCTGTGTAGTGGACACTATGATTACTGTCTGCTGCTCCAAGTATCTGTTCTATTTTATTTCGTTGCGTGTTCGTGACAGTTGAATCATTTCTCTAAGCACTCTTCGTCATTGTAGTGTAGTTAGGGCATTTCCAGAAACCTACTCTATCCTGTGCTGGAAGTAGGTCATTCTTATCAGCAATTTATGAAGCAAATGATTAAATATATTATAATATTGATCAACCGCACATTAACTGTTGGTCAGTGTGCAGATATCGGTACCTACTTCACAAACAGCTCTCGGCACAGCTCGAGCTCGTGCGTGAGTCGCGTGAATGCCTGTGTGTGACGTACATCTGTGGATTACCTACAATTTACTGCTCATCGGAAACCTAAACCTAAACCTACTTTCGAAAATATTAATTAGGTACGCATAAATATCTTTAAACGGATTAGTGTAATGCAGTGTACTTATTATTAGTATCTGTCAGTTCCTTATCACTGCCTGATAAGATATAGATTAGCAAAACAATTAATTGTTAATGTTATCAGACGAGGCGACAAAGCAAGGTCTTCTCAACCTTCGCGACCACCTGCTCAGCAATGACGTAATGCCGATGGAGGCCCAACCCGCCCAACACTACAGCTACCGAGCTGGAGTACCCTGGGCTGCTCACCACAGCTATATGGGCTAAGACAGCAACTCGCCCGAAAGAAAACTATAGAAACGAATATAATTTTGTAGGTCTAGGTACATTGTGAATATAATAAGTAACTTTTCTGCCCCTGTTTTTGATAACAATAGCTTTGGTACATTTGCGTGCTTATACAAACCCATGTATACAATCTGTATTTGTAGCTACTGGGTGAAATTGAATTCATGGGCACCATAAGTCATTGTACTCATCATTATGAACAACTTTCACTATGGACGAACCCAGAAGTCGCGAAAACAAGATCAGCTGTTCCCTACAATAACATACCTCACGCACGCCTCGCTTGAGACTAGGAAGAGATGTAAGTAGGTACCTATAGATCGGGATCGGGAGTTCGGGACATAAACTCTCACACTTATACACTAGCACAGCGCACATCACGTCGGCACGCTGCGCTGCCCGCCGGGACAAACATCGCGATAACCAAGTTTATCGGAGCCCCATAAAAACGTATCGGCGCCTTATCTGCTGTCACCACTACAGAAATAGAGCAACGAATATTTATACTTAATCACTATAATCGGAAAATAACGAAGAGACACGCCGATAACACTGCGACCTCTCAATGTGGCCAGTGAACACTCAACTTAGAACCGACCTTATGTTTGTCACGTTAAGGTATTTAATCCGTCGAATGGTGTGGGGCTGTGATAAGACGTGCCCCCTGACCCGCGCTTCTCGAAGCGGCCGTATCTCAAGAACGTTCTATCGGCGTATCGGGGTCGCGCACACTGCTCCCGCATCACATGCCGCATGCTCGCCTGACGACCAGGAAAATTGTACACTTATTATTATGTACGTACATAATTTATATATGAATTAGTAAACACATCTAGATACTTACCCACAGCGGGAATGAGCTAGCTAGTGGGCCCTAAACTATAATACTTGTCATTCTGTGGGTTGTCATTTGCAAATGAAGATAAAAGAAGAGGCTTTCAGATCCGCTCAGACACATCAACAGCGACAAGAGTAGCCGCACCGCGAGTCACCTTATAAGATGCTGCGTGCGGAGGAGTGGAGCCATCCCGCGGTCTGTCGTCTCCACCACTGTCACTATTATGTAACACTAGTTTTGGGCTCCAAGCATCTGCTTTAATAAGCCCAATGAGCTGGCTAGCTAATGCATTACACGTAAGAACAATTGTCATGAATATTCATAAACTACGTAAATTAAAAACCTGCAACATTACAGTTCGTAGTCACGCGATGCTAACATGTTCGTTGCGCCGACAGATCATTAAACACGTGGCTGCAAGCATATGTACAAAACGACTCAGCACGTACTCCACCATCACAAGCTGCAGGGATATTGCCAATTTATTTTATCATCAAGTAGCTCTCACACCTTCTAGATCAAGTTTGCCGTTCCTGAAACACTGACTACGATTTCTAAGTGGGCGTAACTAGGGGTTTCTGATTACATTCGCCGCTTGAGGCTCTGTCAGTTGGTCTATGTCACAGTTTCCTGTTCTGTTACTCACATAACCAGACCTATATTTTTGTTAATTGTGTCAGAGAGCATGACAATCCTATCCTAATCATAGTTACTTACATACACTCAACAAGGAGTACAATAGTGACCGATATAATTTCGTTTTTAAGCGACTTTTAAAAGGAGGAGGTTATCGATTCGGATTTTACTAATTTTTTTTAATGTATTACCGGGCATAACTCCGTCATTTATGCACTGATTAGCAAAATACTTTTTTTTTGAAAGGGTATACTTCCGAGATGATCCTATTGTAATCAGGTCAGGATCCTGGAGAAATCGAGGGAACTTTTAGGGGTATGAGGAACAGAGTGTAAAGTTCACTCATCCACCTTAATAAAGGGAGGATCTTCCAATCAGACGGGTGTTGTGTCTGGCGGGCAACTGCCCAACTATTGATGTTGGTTTCTTGTATATGTCCACTGCACGGTAAACTTTAATGGCGCGATGCAGGGTTTATGTGACGTCTGTCTGACGTCAGGTCTTTGATGTGTAGTTCGCATGTGGCGATGTAGATATCGCCACAAACTCTTCAAATATTATAGGCAGGGCCGTAGCCAGGAATTCATTTCGGGGGGGTTACTATTTACATTTAAAAAAAAAAAAAACCCGAGGTGGTAAATGAAGGGTACAGTTTTATAAAATTTTTGATTATTTATTGTTATTTTTAAAACAGCATTTCTTGTTATTTTTGCGGAAAATCATTAAAAATAAAATATTTTACGATTTTAGACATTCTAAGTCAGAATTAAAATTGGGGAAGAGCTTAGTTATTATCAATAAAGCCCGCTTTTCGCACCACTTTGCAATCATGACCAAAAAACAGCGACAACTTTAAAATTTAAGGCCACTTTAGCATATTAGGGCCGCTATTGAAAATATTATTATGTAAGTATATGATGCAAGAGCGAGCGAAGCGAGCTCGTCCCGCTTCGAATAAGTAAGGTTATTTATTCTCTTTGACCGTTCATTCAGAAATAGAACTAAGTTTTTTATAAAACTAACTAACTTATGCAGAAAAGTTAGAGAATCAAGAGAATGTAAGATGCGAATTTTTTTTCATTCAATACAAAGTCAGAGTCCAAAAAAATACAGTATGTAAGCGTAGGTACTCTTACTGCTTTTGTAGATTATAAAGTCCGTTGCGAAATATGTAGACCACAATCTGTATTAGAGTACCTACGGAGGTACCCTAAGGTCGATCTTCGGATTGAGATTCTAGTTTCTCACATTTCGGGGTTTGAACCCCCAAAACCCCCCCCCCCTGCCTACGGCCCTGATTATAGGCACACCTATAGCGATTTGGGTATTTTATAAAGTAACTCGTGCAGTTGCTCTCGGAAAGCACCATTTGGTGAAATGGAATTGATGATGAAGACCACTGTTGGCCACCGCCACCGGAACTACTCAATAATAAGTATTTCACGGGTTGCGCTTCGATTACTTTTATAGATTTGCCGCCGGAACTCATCAGCATGTTCCAGTACTGGTATGGGCACCAGTCTAATAGTGTTAGGTGGGCGGGGGCAATATCGGATGTCGTTGACGTTGTCGATGTCGTATCAGCTCGAATGCGGAGTCAGGCAGGGTGGCTTAACGTCTCAACGGGCTGATCGTGGCGCTCAGCAGCCAACATGTCGGCTGTCACATTGAGGGTACATGTGTCAATAATCTATGTTATGCTGACGACATGGTGCTGATGAGCGCTTCGGTCTGCGGCTTGAGGAAGCTGTTACAGATATGCGAAGAATATGCTTGTGGTCACGGTTTATTGTATAACTAGCTTTTGCCCGCGGCTTCGCCCGCGTGGATGTCGGAAATTATCCCACGGGAATGTGCTACCGGGATAAAAGTATCCTATGTCCCATAACCCACGTGGTCTGTCTAGGCGACCTAGGCGTTACGGCGTAAAAGTAACAGACATGAGACAGCCAGTAACTCTATATTAGTGGTAGTCCATATCTATATTGTGGTGATAGTGTGGATAGTATGGACAACAGTATGAAACTGTCGGAAAGATTAATGAAAAAGTATTGTATAAAGATTCATGAAAAAACTATGGCATATTGTATGGACGATGGAAACTAAGGCGAAAGCTTTGGGGGAGCCTGCGAAATTCAAATTTTCTTATGTTTTTTGCTTTTTACAGGTCAGTATCAAGTTTTATGTTGATCTAAATAATGAGTCGCAGTTGTATCACATATTTATTTATCTAATCTAACTAATATTGCAAGAGTTGTATTCCTGTATCTAATGGTTATTATTCTGTAAAGCTACTATTTGCTACGATCGCGAATCATATTTTAATCATATTGACATTCGAAACTTACCCATTAAACGATTTAAAAGCGTTATTGAAACCAAACTTTGTAAAAAAGGGTACTATACAATTTCAGATTATTTTGAAGACAAAAAGCATGGGATTGAGTTGCTCGCTCTGCTTACATTTTGTCATTTTGGCATTGTGACATTTTGAATAAGTACTATGGAAAATCATCAAAATATACCTACCAGTTTTATATACAAATTCACATTATTGAATATTATATGTAGGATATTGACAAAATGACATGATTACTTTGTAAAGTATTATATTATTGTGAATGTGAGGACTATGTGGATGTTTATTTTGTTTTTATTCTTATATTTTTTCGTTCTCAGTTAGTTTTAACGATGGTCTGGCAATTTGAGAACTTTATGCGGCCTACACAAATGTCCTTTCTTTGGTATTGTTCGTCGAGTCGTTAAGCTCCTTAAGTTCTGAGCTGAGGTCCACTATTACTGACAAATGCTTGCAGTGACAGGACAGGTTCACTCAAATCTGTGTGGTTCATTCCTCAAAAGACCATTTCAGACTCTAATCTACATGGTCCTCATAGGGCCTGACCAATATGCCATTATCTGACCTAGGTATGTCCGGACTTTAAAAGAGACTGTGAGTTTGTTTCGGCCTTTCTTCTCAGAGTAGTCAGATAGGAAACGCCAACCTCATCTAGCTTAATTTTACAATTTTTTGATATTATTACGACGTGTAAAAGTGATTCCAATAACCTTTTAACAGAATAAAGAATTTTATTTCATTTCATTTCAACATACAACCTGCCTGACACTGACTTGCAAATTACAAAAAACTTAAGATTTGAATTGCGCGGGCTACCGGCGCATCCCCCTTAAGAAAATCGCATCATTTGCACAACGCCATCTATCGAGTAAGTACTCACTGGTAAACTCAAACTCTTCGTTCCAAGCCAAGAGCCAAGTAGTAATAACTTTTGATTGAGTGGACAGATTCTCAAGATACGGACTATGACTATATTCTCAATCCCTTAACGCTCTTGAAGAGAGTCCCGCAAAAATGTCAATAATAAGTGAATTTTAAAATCAAGCGGGTAAAGAAGGATTTTTACCCTCATGAGGGATGATTTTAGAAAAACGTAACTCTTTGTTAGTTACAAAAAGCATAAATTTTCACCCCTAAGTTAAAAAAACACCGGCCAAGTGCGTGTCGAACCATGCACAATGAAGGGTTCCGTAGTTGGGATGAATTAATTTATCAAACAAACTTTCGCAAAGTTTTATTGTTATTACGTCTATGGACGTTTACTGTCCCTCAAAGTGTTGACATTGTAGCTAAAAAACTTGTTGTCGCATACAGAATGTTTGGGTTTTTGCAACTGCACATGTAAGTTGGTCGATTAAAAGTTTTTGAGCTAAGTCGCGGAAAGACAGACAGACAGACGGACATGGCGAAACTATAAAGCTGATGACTACGGAACTCTAAAAATGATAGGTTTCCCATAAAAACTTTCACCCCCCCCCCCCCCTTCAATTTGTTTTGAGAAAATAATTGCCTATGTTCTTCCCCGGGATGCCATCTATTTCTTTACCAAATTTTATCGAGATCCGTTCAGTGGATCAGGCGTGAAAAGGTAACATACAGAATTACTGACGGACAGACAGACAGAGTTACTATCGAATTTATATTTTTAAGCATCGATTAGTATGGATTATGTGTTCAATTCAAGATGAGCCAAATGCTCGATAATTATGAATTCGGCGAAAGTCATTCTTCTACGGAGACTCTTAACACCGCGATTCAGAAAATGACGTTAAATGAACAACGCCATCTATCGAGCACGAAGTGATACTGTCAAAATATATGGGAAAACGTTCGAACACTCTGTAAGCTATGTAGAAAAGACTGTTTTTAGGGTTCCATGTCTGACTTGACCTGACTTGACTTGACTTGACCTGACTTGACCTGACTTGACCTAACTTGACCTAACTTGATTTGGATTGAGTTGAGTTAACCTTGAGCAGGTATATTTTATCGCAGCAGGTACATTGGTAGTTGAAAGAAAAGTAGATTACGTACCTACCTTGCTAAAGTGAGTAATTAATGCACTCGTGTTAATTTAGTAAGCGCATTCGTGCCTTAATTACTCACTTTTTGCTCGATGTAACAATCTAAAATTTTTAAGAAATTTATCACCATTTTTCATGATTAATTTGTATCATGATTTAAAAGATAGATAGCGCCACCTATGGCACAACTACCAAATAATAGATTTGGAAAACTTGAATTAACCAAACTTTAGATTGGGTAAATTCACAATGTATCGCGTTATGTTTCCGCGCGAAGTATGTGAACATATGATGATTATGATCGTGTGTTACACACGTTCTCACAAACCTACCTGATTTTACGCTAGTGTCATTTTACGTCAATAGATGTCGTTACGTGTATCTACATTACGTAGGTACCTAATGAAAATTTCTTCTTGAATACTTTAAACTCTTATATCTTTGGATATTTTGAAGCGATTGCGATGAAACAAAGACCAAAAGAAACATCGAGTTACACACAATATTTGAGTTTATAAGTTAACCATATTGATTTCGTACTTTTTACGTGATACTGGAACAATCAAACAAACGAACAGACAAACAGACAAACAGACAAAAATTCCAAAAATGGTAGAAATGGCATCTGTTGGTTATTCTTGGACACTCCAACTACATTTTTTTTTTTTTTTTTCATTGTACAGAAACGCCTCGTCCACAGATTTATTATATGTATAGATAGATGTAAACAAGATCCAGTCTTCCTAGCCAGGTCTCAATCTTTGAGACCGCCAGTGCGAAATGTCCTGGAAGCATACCTCCGGTCAGACCCAATAATACTTGGCGCATGTTTTGACTGTCGACCTCAAGGATCATGCAGACATGGAGCGGGAGCGGAGGGCGTTGTCAGTTAGAGCGAACATGATCGCCCGCAGATTTGCGCGATGTTCTAATGAGGTTAAGGCTACGCTCTTTAGAGCGTACTGTACGTGTACATCGCTGTACTCATGCAGTCTGTGGGCGAACTACTCTAACAGAAGTTACAGCGCCATCCGCGTCCAGTACAATAACGCGTTCAGGGCGGTGATGGGACTGCCCCGAGACTGCAACGCCTCCGGTATGTTCGCGGAGGCGCGCATTGATTGCTTTCACGCAACCATGCGCAAGCGTGCCGTCCTTGGTGCGCAGGGTACGGGGTTTCCCCAACATCGTACTGGCGATGATTGCGGGAAGGCTGGACTGCCCCTTCATCCGGCATTGTTCCAGCAGACATGTTGCTGTACCAGTGTCGGATTGAAGGTACTAATTTTATTGTTTTTTTGATTGTGTATTTATTTTATTGTTTTGATTATGTATTTATTTGAATTTGATTTAATTTAATTTAATGTTATTGATTTATTTAGATTTGATTTAATTTGATGTTTTATTTTGTACTTGTTTTTATTCTATTGTGATGTGTACAAAACAAATAACCGACTTATCGAAGTTTTTATGTACCTAGTTCGTAATGTTTCCGTCTTCGCAAAGTTTGAGTTAGTGATGAACCTGGCGCCGGCGCCACGAGCCGGTCTCATCTGCGCACAGTTAAACGTCATTCAGTAGTTTTTTGAAAAACCGCTTTGTAGAGTGTAGACTTAAAATAAAACATTTAGCATCTTTATGAATGTAACGTCAAATGTGATGTCAGCACGTAGGGCGCCGGCCGGGCAGTGCACACTACTACAAGAAACGGTTCAGACGTATCGTATGGCTTGTATGCCGATTGTGGCCGAAGCCGGTCAGGCACAAACATTGGCAAGCCCGCGAAATAAAATATTTGCATCGCGCGTTGTAATACATTAGTGGGACATGACAAACAGACGCAGCAGACGCAGCAGGGCCGCTGCTTCCAATACTTACACCAAACATCAAATATTGCTGACTCGAGATAATATCAATATAGGAATCTATTACAAAATGGTAGTTACAATACAGCTTTACTTGCGAAAAGTGTTTTCGGCATGGGTCCTACCATTTATAACAAAATACCAAATATTATAAAAAATCACCCAATCCAAATATTTAAAAAGGAACTGACAGCCCTATTACTTGATAAGTGTTATTATTCGATTAATGATTTTTTAAATGACCCTACTCTTTAGATTTAATTATTGACATTGTATTTCTTTATTATTATTACTATGCTAGATTTAAATACTATGATTGTTAACGTTATTTTTATTTTTAAATTATTAATTATTTTGCCTATTTTAATTTGACCTTTTGATTTTAATTTGATTTGTTAATGAAATTTACCTTCAATGTTTGCATGCCTAAGTGGTAGATTGTACAGGGATCTCAACATTTTGTAAACACCTTAATTTATGTACCTACTTTCAAAGCAAACAAATGATTATGATTATGATGAGATCCCATGTGATGCTTTGTACTCTGGTACCACTGACTGCAGTCGTCGGTGGCTTGCTAGAAAAAGTCTCATGTCATTAAATTATTGATCAGATTCCCTAGTACGGTACGCCACATGTCCGTAGTTACAAAACCATTATACTGGTTTTGTAGCTGGCCTCTTGTTCTATTGAAACTCCGTACGACGCCTGGCCAGTTCAAGACTACTACTAACGAGCGGCTTACTGTAGGTACTAGATCGAATAATGATGTCATCTAAATTGAGACTGCAAAATAACGTGTGTAGACACTGTAAAGAGTACTTACTCCTTACCTCTATGTATATTATTATTTGTTTCATTTGGCCTGACAGGGGCAGGGGGGGGGGTAGGGGGTCGACACGTGTGCACTTGGCCAAACACGCGGGATGTGTGTCAGAGCTGACATACTCACACACCATTACTCCACTTTGCTGAGCAAACACGGCTCGCGAAGCACGCGGGGACGCGCGGACGGCGCGAGTCGCGTGAACACGAAGCAATCGAAGGAATGCCTCTTCAATAGAGAAGGTGACACACGTGTGAGACCGTGTGACGTGCCTTTCAAGTTCGAAGATTCTAAACGTCCATGAATCTGTTGTGTACAATGTAACAAATAATATGCGATCTCGCAACAAATAAGTTGAATCTAAGATACTTACCGCCTTATTCATAAACGCTGCATAAAGTTGAGTTATGAATTAGCAACTGTTTAACCATACATTTTCAACGTTTATACATCTCTTTAACTTTAAGAAACGTTTATGAATAAGAGGGTTAGTTGAAGAATCATTTTTCTTTTCTAGTGGTCGCCATATTGATTCTGGCTTTCCAATATACTGGGTGTTAGGGTAGACACCGTTATCCTTGAAACTAGTGGTTTGGTGTCATCTATAATTTCGACCCCCTCTAAGAAATCCTAATACCTACTCTAGGTATTAGGATTTCTTAGAGGGGGTCGAAATTTTCATTATTTTTGCGATAGGACACCATTTTCGAGATATAACCAAAAGAAAATAAAAAAGATACAGTACTGTTTTGCAACTGAAGTCGAGGTGTTGGTTTGAATTTTAGTTCATGACATTTAATTTTACTCTACACCTTTTTAATCGCGATTTAAAAGAGTATGATTTAGTTAGAAATTCTATTCAGAATAGCAAAATTGCCATTTTCACTAAACTAATAACTCAGTGCCATCTTATAGTGCTGTCAAACTAAAATATATAAGTTGTGTCACTATATTCTATTACAGAATGGGAAATCGTCGTTTGACAGGAATAAACTAAATTTTTGTGATTTTTAGTCTAGTTTAGGGAATTTTGTGACAAGAGAATCGGCACCAATGCCTTTTTTTCAGGCTGTGGACAAATGCGATAAAATTGATGATTCCACTGTCACTTTCTTTATGACCATGCGGTGAGGTACAGATGATGGATGCTCCGTGGACACACTACATGGCCACTAATGGGTACATGTAGCTCACGTGTCGATTCAAATGAGACAGCTTGGCCGACGCCATTGACTCACAAATGCGTCGCCTCCACTCGCGAACCGCCAGCGCGGCCGACTTCGATGCGGCGTACTTCCATCTAAACACTGCCATATTTGCCAAATTAAAGTCAAAATGTAAGCTATCGTGAATGGCTCACTAGGTACTACTTTTGGTGTTTGCGCCAACAAATTGTGGAATGGGTTGGGTCCACTCATAGATGTCCGTGGGTCCACTGCTGAAAAAGTACGGCAACCAATGACTACCCGAAAAATTGGCGGAGATTGCTGAGCTAGTTAATAGAAACGACGATTGTCCCATCCTCTTGAATCATCAAATAAGTTGTCGCTACTAAAATACCTTTGTGCGGTGAGTGGGAAAACTTAACGGAATATTGTTAGAGATTGTATATTTTATTTAAAATTTGTCAGAATAATCACGAAATAATTCACAGAAAAAAACATTTTTGAACAACACAAGTCGTAATATTGAACGAAAGCCCTTGAGCTCATTGTTATCGGGCACCCCGTGGACCGGTGACCTACTCACTGATAAGCTGCGCGTCAGCAACTGTCATAGCAATAAGTACAACTATTTTATCAACTGTCCCAACACGCTCCAAGCTTTAGTGGTGCACTATCATGTACAACTGTGCTTACCCCGCTTATGATTATAAATACCTTTATTTGTTCTGCCGTTCTGCCGTTGCAACGAGTTGATCTCATGACTGCTGAGCTACGGACTAGCTTAGGGCCCTGTGCTCTGTCCCGGGTTCGATTACTTAGTCGAGCAAATATTCTAAGTATTGATTCAGAATATTTATTTCTCCGTAGCAGCCCCAGTCTGGCCGATTAATGACAAGGATAAAAGAAAGTTTATTGTTCAAAAAGTTGTTGTCTAACTGTAGCATACCTAAGATCTAACACTTAGGGAAATACGAGCGTCATGTTGTCAATAGCTGTAGTTAGGAGTAGCGCTCGCTGCTGGGCGCGGCTGTGCTCACAGGAACGCATCGCCATGAGCGCCAGATGTCTCGCGCTCACAGGAAGTATAGCTTATCGAGATCAGAATCCGACGCATGTATCCCATCTTGAAACCCATATCGATATCATTACACTAAGCACCGAATACGTAATAGGGATGAAAATCTATTTTGTAAAAAATTACCTAAGCTGAAAAGTGATATCGAAAAAACGAAGTCAATTTGCGTGTAGGTATTAGTACCAGTCGGCTACCCCATAGTCAAACAAGCGCTGTTTGATGTTCCGCGCCCAGTCGCCGCTGCCCTCACTGGCCCACACTGGCCCGGTCTAGTCGCCACCACTCGCCGCCACTCGGCCGGTTCCCGACGACCGAACTATCAAATATCTAGTAAAGTAAGTCTAAGGCCCGTATAACAGCTATAACAGAACCTCACGCAAAACTAAAGCATAACTTAAAACTCGTTTAGCCTTTTGATTGGTTGAAACTAGTTTTAAGTAATGTTCGAGTCTTGAGTGAGGTTCTGTAATATGGGCCAAGTCTACTTATAGCTGTAACATAAATGCTCACACGTTGGTATGATACTCCACTGAGTGAGGGTGCCAGTCAACGCTCGATTCGCTGGCTGGAAGTGCTGGAACCTTGTTCTTGAACTCTAACTTTAAGTGTTACACAGAAATGGATAAGTATAATTAAATTCAATAACAAAACCCATAGGGACCTAACAATATGTCCAATTGTATGAACGTAGCGTAGGTTCCTACATCATTTAAAACTGAAAAGATAGTCACCATAGTGTCAATATATCAGTACTTCAGTAGGTACCAGTCGGATCCGGTAGTCAAAGATAGTCACCATAGTGTCAATATGTCAGTACTTCAGTAGGTACCAGTCGGATCCGGTAGTCAAAGTGCGACTGGAAGGTTAAGTATCATAAAATTATTAAAATACTTTTTAGCAACTGTATAGGCTCTACCAAAAAAAGTGACACAATAGTCTTCCAAGCGGCGGGCGCACGTGCTCCCAGACTCCCGAGAGACGTAACATGCGCGACACGTGGCGCCCTACTCGCTCCTATACTTTGTCTCGTATAAGTTAAAAGTAGGTATTGTATCACTATTGGCAAATGCTTGTTCTGAAGTCGCTGCCACTGCGACCTCGCTCGTGTGCGGACACGTCGAGTATTTCTTCCATTGGACGCTCACGGCACGGCATGGTCACAAAAACATTTATCTATCAGGTTTGAGCTATTTCGCAGTGCAAATATATTTAAAGTAGCTCACTAGAATACGCGAGACACAGCCTCGGCTTATTGGTGATTCGCCCGAATTTATTTGTAGCCGAATCGAATACTCCAGCAATCGATACGCCACAAATAAATTAACTTCGTACGAATCGCTTCAAGAAAAATTAATATTATTCAAAAATTTTGATTCGCCCGTGCCGGGCGAGTAAACCAATAAGCCAAAAAAAATATACAATCAAATTAATATTCGATCGCCCTCTATCATTTATGACCAAATTACTTTTATTGCACAAGTTTTTTTATAGTGTCAAGAAATTATTTTAAGCGTTCTATTGCAACAATTTTGGGGTACATAACTAATTGTCAATTTTCAATGCTAAATGTGATCATTATGATAACAAGACGATACCAGTAACCGGTAACGAGTGCCCTCGCACGGACACGATCCTGGCTGCTGAATCAGGTCATCTTTACATTGTCTACCAAAAATAAATAGGCATTGCCGTCGGAAAGGAACGAGTAAACAAGTTCCAAATTGTCCAAACTGCAATATTCTTCACATACATCATAGTATATGATCAGAGTAAAGCTAAGTAAGTAACAGCTTGTAAAACAGCAGTTGTGTAATGTGTGGTAGGTAAGTAACGGAGTCGGATCTCATGAAGTGCAAACAAGTCACAATCCGCCACTTTACCTTATTTGAGTGTTTATTTAACAACACAAATGAAATCGGCCGCAGATCACAATCGAGTGTTTAACACTAACACGCGTTGTTTAGTTGCCAGCGCATGGCAAAGTTGTTCCACAGTACAAATGGGAACAGTAGGTTCACAGTATAGCTACACTGAAGTCGTGAATCAACTTAAACCAAGGTCGCTGTAGTAACAGCAGTGCTTCGACACGACATGCAGCAGTCAGATCAGAACTATGACCTCCTCTGTTTTATTATTATTATACTGTAATTCCAAAATATTTCTGAATATTATGTTACCTCATTGCGGCTGTTGTCGTTTATTGTCCTGTTTCAATAAACAAGTGGACGCACTTCCCTACTGTAAGTACACCTCTCTCGATGAAAGTCATTCTCGATGAGCTTGCAGGTGACTCCACTCGCGCCACACCTGGATGCCAGTTTATAATCGCGATAAACGTCGTCGCCTACGAACTGTTATTATTCTCTTTCGGAAATAAAACCAGTTCTACAACATTATTTAAATAAACAAGCGAGTTTCTTAATACCTACTTATTCTGGGTACCCCAACAACAAATCCACAGAAGGAACCGGCCTTCAGAAGTTAAGCTTTAAAGCACTAAGTAGGTGCTGACATGGCAGCCTCTATTTAAGTATCTTTATAGGTACAGTGTGCCTTGGAACATCAGTTAACAAACATTTTAAGTGTCTCTCCATAGCTGCGGTCAACTCAAAGCGTCCATTTTGCCTCAGTATTAATGCCCGGCGAAACATTAGTGTAATGTGTTGGAGTTAAACGTAACAGTGTAAGCTATTCACTTTCGCGGCGAAAAATCCGGCGGCGGCGCAGGCAATTAATCAAGCGTCAAGAGCGGCGTGCGCGCAGCCACGACGTGACGTCATCACATCACTCCTACACGGAGCCACAAACAGAAGAACTACTATACACGACGATTAATTTGTCAGACTATGGGTTTCACAAGAGTTCACAACACATTTGTGATAGCCATCAGTTATAGTTTATACATGCGTCAGCTCAGGTGATCTGCTCAGCTGACGCATCGCTCGAGGAGTGGTACTTGCGTACTGCTTTATTTTTGTACTTACTGGCATCGTGGTAAAGTGGCGCTACAGAGCAGACCACTGCAGCAAATTCTGTCATGCAGTCTGATCGACATGAATCAGTTTGGAACATCAACATGTAAGCACTCGACACGTGTCTACGAAGCACCCATACAAACCTGATGATGACGTCATAATGATTTTAATTTTATTGTAAATTATTAAATTTAAATGTAATGTTAGTATTGTGCAAGTAAATTGATTTTAATTTAATTTTATTAATGTAAGTGTATTATGATAATTAGTGTATGATATATACATAATATCTAATACTAGCTGATGCCCGCGACTTCGCCCGCGTGGATGTTGGTTATTATATACTAAAACCTTACTCGAGAACCAGTCTATTCATTGGTGAAAACAGCATGAAAATCGGTGCAGTCATTTTTGAGTTTATCGCGTAGGACGACACGACAGACAGACGCGGCGGAGGACTTTGTTTTATATTATGTAAGGATTTAAAATCCTCGTGTCATAGTGTTAGTTGCCATACTCCTCCGAAACGGCTTGACCGATTTTTATGTTTTATATGTATATTCGGTAGGTCTGAGAATCGGTCGTAACCTATTTTTCGACCCGGGATCGAGACTTACGCGGGTGAAACCGCGGGGCACAGCTAGTGTTAGTTTTAATTTAATGTATTGTGTATAGATTAACATTTATCTGAAATAAACGAATTAATAGTAAGAAAGGATTCGTTTCAAATCATTGCATTAACAGTGGGGCTACTGCTCAGTCCTGTCGTGTGGTCCGACGTACTTCAGTAGCAGACATGTGCAGATTTCTTCATCAAACATATTAAATGCATAAGGCGTATTATGTCACCAAAACGACTTTGTTTCTCGTTCGGTGATAACTTTACATTCCTAACACTGGGACACATTGATATTTGCGGATGCCGGACGGCATGCGGAAAATACGTCCCGCCTACCCCTTCCGGTGGCACCGTGGCACAGAGTCCGCAGACGTGACGAATTTAAATATTGTTTTAGTTGACTTTTATCACTAAGTACAGTGTTTTGAACTTTTAGTCAATGAACTGAGTGCTGCGAGCCGGATGACGGTCTTAAAATGAATTGGGAATTCTAAAAACTACGAATTATATCTACGCCAATTTGGCAGCTTGACAGGGCTTAATACCCACGATAAAGCCATAATGTCGACACCTCTTCACCACACGTCAGTCTGACACTGTGTCGCAATACAATTTGGGTGACATCATTAGTGAGGGCTGGTCACCAATTATCATAAACGTGTAAGTGAAGGGTGCGAGAGCCGTGCGGGCCGCGAAGCGCGCCCGCTGGGGTCAGGCGCGCGGCGCGGCCCGGGCCCCGCGGGACCCATGGGCCCACCCCCACCTGTGGCGCGCGGCCGGCGACCTGTGGCGCGCCTTCTTCGTCCACTTATATTACAACCCCTTCCGACTACTTCATACAGTTCACACACGCTTTCAGCGTCTATCATTCAGATTACTTGAGACCCGTCAGAATCGAGACTTGACTTGGGATTCGAACTTTTCCTTGCATGTAGACCTTGAACTGTAGCTAGTTCACCAAGTTCTACGACGTATAAGTAACATTATGTCAGGGAAGTCATTATGTTAGGGTATATGAAAGTTTAAAAAAGTTTATTTAGCCGCCCGCGGCATTGGACTGTTAAACAAAGTTGATGATTTCTCCCAACTGTATCGCCTGTGTACATTACACAATAAGTATATTTATTTAAGATGTTATGTAAGTAGTGTCTATCACAAAAAAAGGGTTACTGTCTTATTGGACACACATAATAAGTAATCCATGAAAACTATGTAAGAGGTTAGGTAGTAACACTATCAATATCCAGTTAGTCGTATGTCTGCAGAAGATGGCATGGCGTCGTGTTACGTCACGTGATCCTTTCACGCAGTCAGCGAAACTCCAGTAAGACGAGCGAGGCGCACCGAACACCGGCGGCGGCGGCGGCGATGCGATGCAGGCTTAAGCTCCTATTACACGAGCACTCCACTCCATAACATTCCACGGCAACACTCCAAAAACCGACCGTTTATGCGAAATCTCACGTGGATTGGGTGAACTGGTAAAAAATATTTAAATCCAAACATTCCATTTTCAAAATATTCATAATTAATATTAATATTTATTTATTATTTTTTAGTTATTGCACCTCCCACTATTTGTCTCTGCATCACCCAAAGGTTGACTGGCAGGTACAAAATGCGTATGGCATTAAGTCGCCTCTGTACATTTGTGTGCATAGAGTATTAAATCCTACTAATAATAATAAATGTGAAATAAAATAATATTATAAATGTGAAAGTTTGTGTGTTTGGATGTTTGTTACTCAATCACGCAAAAAGGGCTGAATGGATTTGGATGAAATTTGGCAAACAGATAGTTAGTATAACCTGGATTAACACATAGGATACTTTTTATCCCGATATTCCCACGGGATCGAGACTTACGCGGGTGAAACCGCGAAGCGCAGCTAGTAAATAAATAAAACCCGACGTTCCACACTCCACAATCTAACTCATCGTATGTGCGATATGCGTACGCGGAGTGCACCCACTCCACGCGCGCTCGTCTGTGGCCGATACAAGAATCCATTTTGCGCTCAATTGGCAGGTACGCAGCCGTCGGAGTAGGTGCCCGAGAAATGGAGTGCAGTGGCGCGCCCATATGGAGTGGAGTGTTTGTGTGGTTGTTCGATTTTTGAGCTCCGTTTGGCCGAAAGCCACGCCGTGCGGAGTGATGGATTATTTCACGAGCACGTCGAGCACTCCTAGTGCTCGACGTGCTCGTGTAATAGGAGCTTTACTATCAACATCATAATATCGGATTCAGCTCCTCTAGTAATACTAATCACCGCATGCTGCGGTAGCAGGTTCTTTACTATATATATACCTATTGTTGTTAGTAACTACGTGTCCATTAAGGCGCTTTCAATTTGGATGTGTAAATTGAATACGAAGAACGGATGGAAAAATGAAAGGATCTGTAAGTGTCCAATCTGCTGCTCATAGCCGGTGTGAGGGCGAGGGGCAGGAGTACGTGGAGTGGCACCCAAACGCATCTGAACATGTACGAAGAGGTTTTACCTTAACGAAACACGTCTGTCGGAGACAAACTGCGTTGCGCATGCGATACTGACGGAGCTGTAACCGAGAAAAGTTCATACCTACAGGAAGCCCGTTGCAGCAACCAAAGCCATAATATTTCGGGAAGTGTCGCTATTTCCTGCACAGAGAAGCGACATGCATGCATTGCGGTTATTAAAAGTCCCACAGTTGTAGTTATTATGATGATTAGTGTGCGGGGCGCGGCTCACGCGGCGCTAACGAATGGCGCACATTAACCACCCTCTGCCGGCTCGCCCGAGCCCCCCAGCCCCGAGTGTTTGGAGGTCAATAGCATCGCACGCGGACACGCGCCCTTTACACCCGTCACATTATGACATCCACTACTTTATAATGCTTTAGTATAAGTATATAAGTAGTTCTGAATTTTGGATAATAATCGTCTTCGTGAGAAATAGGTAACTAGGTGCATTAGCACTCAAACAAGCAATCAGTCAGCAAGCACAAATTCAGCATTACCTACATTTGAGCCCTTCACGCTAAAAGTAAGCTGATATCGTTTCAGCACAATCCTCATGCTGTTACGTAGGTAACGTTTCTATGTAAGTTCATAATTATATTTTATTTATTTAATACTTCAAATGTACAGAGGCGGACACAATGCCATACGCATTTTGTACCAGTCAACCTTAGCGTGATGCAGACACAAACAGTGGTAGGAGCCTATCGAGAATTGAGGAATAAAATAAAATATACTTAAACCTAAACAAAACTATACACACACTCTATACACTAATAATTGTCCCTCAACAGCGGAAGTAAGTATTTGAGATCCGTTATGATTTTTTTCTCCTTCCTAAAATCCTGATATGGGGTGCTGTGTCCTACTCAAAAGATGCCGACGAAAAGTTTATACTTAATTATTATCATAAATTATGTTAATAAAGTTAATTTTACGGTGGACATCGTGTGGTCAAATCAACTTTCTATCAAGAATAGGCACTTAAAACGGCTTGAGGATTCGGCTTGAGGAAAATTATACAATTTGGTGCGAACCGCAAACTGGGGACATTTACCTCAATAATCGTAGGTATAGGTAGGTAGCTACAGAAAATAAATAATAACATTTACTTCGGGCTTTTTCTTCAAAATAAAATGTAATTCGTCCTAGATACATAAAACAACAAATAAGTACCTAATATTCTTAAATAAGTAGGTGACAACGTGTTGCGCCGACCCCAAGTCACATGGGACAAGGGCAGGAAGATTATGATGAAGTACCTAAATAAAAATCTTGCATGTTGTGTGTGTAAGAGTCGCTCATGTAGGGACACTTCGTCTCAGCCTACGTTTCGATCACAAGATTATTATTTGTACCAGAGTCTATACAACACATAAACATCACGCCTGTATTCCCCGAGGGGGGCAGAGGACAACGATACAAGTGGCCCTTCATCAAAAATGATGACTGTGGGGACGCCCTAGTGGAGCCCTACACTACATATTATTAGAACAGAAGACTCAGCCAGTTGACGGTCTTGTTCGGTGCAACAAGGCCTCAACCGACAGACAAACATCAGTAGGTACCGGTCCTGCCTGACACAAGATGCTGACAGCATCATGTGACCGGTGTGAAGCTTGCCTCGAGCAAGCCCACATTGACCACTTTGTTCTGCTATACTTACTTGTCCAATTCTAATATAAACACTACGGAATGTTCTGTGTCATGAACGGCTGGTTGTTTCGTAGCAACAGCGTGCTTATGTAAATTATAAAGTAATATTAACCTCTTTGGACGACATCTCTATGTATTAGAGTTAGAATAAATAAACAGACACGTTTTATGAAGTCGGCAAGTTCACGGACGAACTATACTCCATTTGAAATAAGATTAGACGTATAGATAAGCCTTTTTTACATTCCGTTCAACCGATTTTAAATTCTATTGCGTTGGTGGCATGACAAATGGCAGCCGCAGTATATAGTTGGTATTGTGTAACTTTTTTTGCTTTTAATGCTATCCTTATGCCTACGGTATAGAAGTCAAAATCGGTTGAACGGACTGTAAAAGGGTTTGTTTTAATGTCTAATCTTATTTCAAATGGGGTATAGATCATAAATTGTTCCGCGGTCGAGTGTGGAATGAGAACCACTACTAGTTTATAATGTCAGCACCAAAACCATTAAAAAACTTTTTTACTAATAAAAATAACCGACTTCCAAAAAAACACTAATAAGTGAAAAATAACTCTTTGATTGTTTGAAAACTGTTTTTTTGTAAAAAAGTTTTTATTCTCGCTTTTTACTGGGTCAGGTTGTAATTATGACTTAGTTACATAGCCAAATGTCAAATGCTCATTACCTTTTCCAAAATATTGCTTTTCCCGATGCAGGGACGTTATTCTAATTTCAGTAACAAATCCTGAAACCATGCCTGTGATGACCCGTAAGGCTACTGCTCAGGATATGGAGCTTAAATTGAGAACGGCCCTCCAAGAACTTGAAGCTTCTAAACTGCAATGTAAACAATTGTTACAAGAGAATGATGAAAGTGAGGAGGAAGTCAAGAACATAGTTAACAAAAACTCAAGCCTTAAACGGGAGTTAGTAGACCTACATCAGCAATACCTGGATGTTGTTGATGAACGCGATCAACTAAAGGTGGTCACGGATGGTTTCAGCAACTGTAGTAACTTGTATGAGGAGGCTTTAAGCAAAGTTAGGGACCTTGAAGACGAATTAATTCATGCTAATAGTCATATTATCCAGTTAGAGAAAGAAAAAGCTTGTACTCAGGTTGAACAAACTAACCACTTATATAATGAATTAATAAGTACTAATTGTAACCCTCATTCCATAATAACTATTGACCTTACTGAAGATTCCTTGCTTAAACAGAATTATAGTTATAAATCTAGTCATAAAAAAATGAAAAAATATGCAAAACTAAATAGAATAATTAAAAAATGTAATCAAATTAGGAATCAACAAAAACACTTTTCTAAAAATATTCCAAGGAGAAAAGAACGTGTTGATCTAATCAATAAATTAAACAATTATCAAATTAAATTAGAGGACAGCAAAAAAATCTACGAAATTGATACACAGCGCCTACAGTCTGACATACAGGTTCTTGAAAACAGACTTAGTTCCCTGTACATTAAATATGTGGGTTCGCAGAACCAAATTAAAGAACATATTCTTGCTGCGAATGAGTTAGTTATGTGTCAGTGTACTTGTCAGAAGGTTTCAAACCCTGATGCTGTCCAGTTTGAGGCAACGGAGGACCCGTCCCAGACTGAGAGTTTGTCTCAAGACTGTACACTTAACCAAGATTTACCTAGTTTAGTACGAGATCCATCTCAAGTGGTACAGCATGAGATTAGTAGTTGTCCATCTTACAGTGGTCATGATTGTTATCATTCAGTTATGTTCTCAGATAGTATAGGAAGAGGTTTAGGTAAATTAATTAGTAACAACCTGAGTTATTCTACTCAAAATAATTGTGTGCCAGGGTCAACCTACAAACAAATAATGGCATCAGTAACAGGAAATGTATATAATCCTAAAACCAACATTACTGTGTTTGTAGGTAATAGTTCTAAGGTAAAAAAAGAAGAAATCACTGACTGTGTAACTGAGTTGTTAAAGTTAAATTGCAATAAAATAATATTGTGTGCTTTCCCATATTTTGAAAGATTGACTCATAGACAAAACAATTATATTCATATGCTTAATAAGCATATGCACTTCTTAGTTAGTCATTATAGTGATAAGCTTATATTTCTTGACACAAACATTTTTGTGGAAACTTTAAAATCGACTAGGGATACTGTGTATCTGCCTGTTAGTTTTAGACATATAATAGCAAGGCTATTAGCTTTTTATATAAACTCAGACATATGTAGTATGTCGAAGTCATGTATTATTAGCACCACAATAGTTAGTAATAGTACTAATAATGAGGTGGTGAGCCTGGATAAATGTAGCTCAACTGCTACAAATATTTATACAGATTGTACGAAGGAGGTTCCATGTCCCTCACTCACTATGAGTTCACAGCCTGGTGATGACATTGAAGTCTTGGGGTCAACTCCGGATAGTCATTTAAACTAGATTGTAAGACAACAGAAGGTACATGTAAGAATATTCTTGTAACTAACAACAAGAAGGTGTCTTCTGGCTCTAAAATAAGTAATTACAAAAAAGGAGATCAGCAGAATGTCTTGAAATTATTTCATCAAAATATTCAAGGTATTTCTTCCAAATTATTAGAAATTGAAATGTTTTTAGAAAAAACAAAATATGATATTGTTTGTTTTACTGAACATTGGCTAAAGGATTACCAAATGCTAATTAATTATGAGAACTATAGTGTGGGCAGTTATTTTAACCGTAAATCTATGCTGCGTGGCGGTTCTCTAATCTTGATAAAAAATTGTTTAAAATCTAAACAACGTAATGACATAGTTGGTCTATCAGTGGAACATTGCGTCGAACTGTCCTGTGTTGAGCTGGATAAGCATGTTGTAGTGTGCGTGTACAGACCCCCTAAATATCAGAACTTTTCTTTATTTGAGTCAATAATGGAAGATGTCCTAGCGAAACTTGCATCCAGTAATAAAGCTGCAATTATTTGTGGTGATTTTAATATTAATATTCTGGAAAATAATTCAGATAGCAGTAGATTATTAAGCCTTTTTAAATCGTTCAATTTATCTAATATTTTTACAGAACCAACTAGAGTAACTCCAACTTCTGCTAATTGTATCGATAATGTCTTCTGCGATTGTGATTATTTAGATAAAGCCATCGTTAATTACTTGCCGTCCGATCATAGTGGGCAAACGGTAACTTTTAAGTTTAAAATACCTTTGCAAAAAGTACAAATACAATTTAGACCCATAACAACGGGCAAATTAAGTAGATTCAACTGAACTGAATTCAATAAAACTTTTGAAAAGAAAACAAAAAATATTTTCCCTAATTTTATATTTAGTGACTGGGCAACTAGAGGTATTAGGATAAGTAGGGAAAGACTGTTCGAGCTGTATGGCCTTAAGCCTCACGTAAATACTGAAACTTTCAACAAGTATGTTGCTACATATTCCAAAATTTTTAGAAATACCTGCCAAATAGCTAAAGCTCTGTATATCAGCAACAAGATCAAATCAGCAGAAGATAAAATAAAAACGGTTTGGAAAGTTATAAATAATGAAACTAATGGGAAAAAAATACGAAACACTGATTTCACACTGGAGACTTCTCGTGGTGCCATAAGTTCTAACTTAGAAGTAGCTCAGGAATTTGTGCATTTCTTTACTAATATACCCTCTAAAACGACGGAAGCTTTAAATTCCTCACCCAGTGTTTCAATTGATTTATTAAGAGCGAACGTTCCAGGCTGCCCGGTTGAATTTCAATTTAAACATATAAACCCAATGATAGTCATAAAAGCATTTCGGCAAATAAAAATCAAATTGACCGAAGATCTATGGGGATTATCTATCAAAGTTTGTACATCCATAATTGAGACTATAGCACCATATTTAGCTTTAATATTTAACTTGTGTGTGGATCAAGGAGTCTTCCCAGATTTAATGAAATATAGTAAAGTTGTACCTCTTTTTAAATCTGGGAACAGTAAAGACACCAACAATTATAGACCAGTATCCGTGTTGCCGGTATTCAGCAAGGTGTTCGAAAAGGTAATGCTAAATCAGATGCTTAATCATTTTAACACCAACCAGATCTTACACGATCAGCAATATGGTTTCACCAAAGGACGTTGTACGACTGACGCCGGTGTCACCTTATTAAAACACATATTTACAGCGTGGGAGGAGGCGCAAGATGCCATAGGAATCTTTTGTGACCTCTCCAAGGCATTTGATTGCGTAAATCACGAAACCTTACTTTTGAAACTTGCGCATTACGGACTTGGTAAACTTGCGCTCAGTTTAGTAAAATCTTACTTAAATGATAGACAACAGCAAGTTCAAATAAACGGTATCAACTCACTAGGTTTAAAAGTAAAAATGGGTGTTCCACAGGCATCGATATTGGGTCCTTTCCTCTTTCTAGTATATATTAATGATCTACCCCATTTATTAAAAAACCAACCACAAATGGTGTTATTTGCTGACGATACTTCATTAATTTTTAAGATAAATAGACGTGCATCAAATTTGGACGACGTAAATAACGCCTTACTGCAGGTCCATAGTTGGTTCACTGCTAATAATTTAGTATTAAATGGGAAAAAAACTAAATGCATAAGATTTGCTTTACCGAATGTTAAAAGTAGTGATTGTGACATAGTATTGGATAAGGAGAAATTAGAATTCGTCGATAAAACTGTTTTCTTGGGGATCACCCTCGACTCAAGGCTGCAATGGGGTCCTCATTTAACATCTCTTGCAGGACGGCTAAGTTCAGCAGCATATGCTGTGAGAAAAATCCGTCAATTTACTAATGTAGATACCGCGAGGCTAGTTTATTTCAGCTACTTTCATAGTATCATGTCTTACGGTATTTTATTGTGGGGACGGGCTGCAGATATCGAGTCTATATTTATTCTGCAGAAAAGAGCCATCAGAGCAATATATGGGCTCCGCAGGCGCGATTCTCTAAGAGAACTGTTTAAAGATATTAACATCATGACGGTACCTTGTCAATATATCTATGAAAACATCATGTACGTAAGGAAAAATCTAAGTCTTTTCAGTAAAAGAGGTGAAAGACACACTTATAGGACTAGAAATAGGGACCAATTAGTTCAACCGGGTTTCAGACTGGCTAAAGTAGACTCATCCTTCATGGGGTACTGTTTAAAATGTTACAATAAAATACCTCCCCACATACTTCAACTGAATGAAACGAAATTTAATTCTGGGTAAAACGCACACTATGCCGCCAAGCATATTATAAATTGGGGGATTACATCGCTGACAAAAATGCTTGGCTTAGCGCTGCTCCAGCTCCACAAGGACGCATAAACTAATTGATTGGCATTCGAAAATATTGTTGGAGCTGCTGAATATTGTAAAGACTATCTTGACATTGTATAAATTCAATCTCCTAGTATTGTATAATTTCATACCACATATGTGAGCACTATGTACTTACCTACCTTAAAGCTACCATTTACTAGGTACGTCGTTCATTGACTTGAATGTGCCCTGGCGGCAGAGAGTATGTCATGCTCACTCAAATGTCTCGCTGGTGGTGGCGTGTGTGTTGGATCATTAAGTTCCCTTCAAAATGGTTGAGCTGAATGGTGCTGATCCATGCGTCATGTTCGTGAACGGGCGCCGCCAGTAGGGACTGGTCATCTCTAAGCTGCCACGGCTTATTTTTAATTTATTTTAATTTTTGAATTGTTTTTTTTATCTTTACGGACGCTTTTAACGTGCACGTCTCTTTTTTTTCTTTTTTACATTGTTCTCACATGTTTAATTTCAAATGAATGATGTAACCAATATATTGTAACAAAATTTTGATTTAAAAGAGTGTCCGTGGAGTTTCTTGCCCGTTCTTCTCCATAGGAACCTACTACGCTTTGGAATGGGCAACTAGCTTAATTTTTTTGACTGACCGACCCCTTGACAATTCAAAAGTACCTGTAATTGGTTTATTTGAAATAAATGCTTTGAGTTTTTTTTTTTGAATCGTTGAACATTTTCAAAACCCAAATCAAACGTGTCCTTATCAAAAAAGCATATTATAAGATTAAACACTACGTTGATGACAAGGAAGTTTGGCAATAATTCCTTCTGCACATGTGGCTTCCCTGGTACCTTATAAACGGCATAATTATGTAAGAGTCTATTAACTGCTCCCAAATTACCATGATTATTTTCTTTACATTCATCCTTGACATAATCATTGTATTTGACATTATTCCTATTATTATAGATACCTCCAATTTAATTTCAACTCCTAGTGGTCTTTTGTGGACATGATAATTATTCAATTTGTTACAGCTGTAATAGCAATCACGTCATTTGGCTGAAATAGGTTTTATTGTTTGTCTTTTATATAGATTATTTTTTATTTTGTGAATGTGAGAACTTTGTAGGCTTATTGGAGTGTAGATTTACTGAACATCTATTTTGTTAAGTCCCTGGTACTTACTTGTTGAAAGGCCTACATTGTCCTCCCATGCCTACTAACACTGTAATTTGAAAATATTGTAAAAGCCAATTATTTTTAAAAGAGTAACCGTGGAGTTTCTTGCCGGCTCTTCTCCATAGGAAACGACCAATTGGAACCGTGCACCTAGCTTCTGACGTTTCATAAGTGCCCATGTAGGCTTATGTGAAATAAAATATTTTGATTGATTGATTGACTTTCTACTAAAAGTTCGCCCGCGCGGTATATCGATAAAAAGTAGCCTATGTCCTTCCCCAAGGTGCCATCTATCTCCTTGCCAAATTTTGTCGAAATCCGTTTAGAGGTTTAAGCGTGAAAAAGTAACATACAGACAGACAGATTTACTTTTGAATTGGTAATATGTATAAGTATGGAAGTATGGATGGATTTTATCCACTTACTATCGATTACACACAAAAACACTTAGTTTTTAACCGACTTCTTCAAAAAGGAGGAGGTTCTCAATTCGTCTGTATGTTTTTTTTTTTTTTTTTTTTGTATGTTATGAATCGATTTTGATGATTCTTTTTTTGTTTGGTAGGTCATGCTTCCGAGGTGGTCCCATATAAATTTTATTAACTTTGCTTGCGTAATTTTTGAGTTAGCTTCAATATTACGTATTTTTACCACTTAGTTTATCTAGACGATATCCTGTTTGACTCCTTCACTGTTATTTACATAGCAGGTAGTGGTATTCGGATTTGTGTAAGGTAGGTACCACAACTAAAAAGTGAAAAATAAAAACTTAAAAAAAATAAAAAACAACCGACTTCCAAAAAAAACACAAAAAAAGTGAAAAATAACTTTAATTTTGGAAGTCGGTGTAAAAAGTTTTTTCAATAAAATTCTCAGGAGCACGCACTAGCGACCTTCAAACTTACCGTGACAACCTTACCAGTTCACAGCATCAGGATGCACGATACTTTTATCTTATGTTCTAGATTCTTTGAGGATTCACTATTTCTGGCTATACCCCATTTGAAATAAGATTAGACATTAAAACAAACCCTTTTACAGTCCGTTCAACCGATTTTGACTTCTATAGAAGTCAAATCGGTATACCGTAGGCATAAGGATAGCATTAAAAGCAAAAAAAGTTACACAATACCAACTATCTACTGCGGCTGCCATTTGTCATGCCACCAACGCAATAGAATTCAAAATCGGTTGAACGGAATGTAAAAAAGGCTTATCTATACGTCTAATCTTATTTCAAATGGAGTATAGGTACCCTGAGTTTTTTTCTGTTTTCGGGATATTTCTATAATTATGTAGCTTACGCGTCTGAAGAATCGTTAGCTAGTTAGAATATTTCTTTAAGTACCTAACTTAAAGAAATATTCTAAAGAACCTATTATAAAGAACCAGTGAAAGACATTTACTACATTGTACTGGATCTCGTAAAATCACCTTCACCAATTAAACAGGCCAGCATGACGTCATCCGCGAATGTCTTCGCGTCACACCCCTGTGGCATCGACCACCCCCTGTATGTGTTCGTATAGTTCCTCCCTACGTACAGTTATACAGCAGTATTATTTATAGTAACGACCTCATTTGTTCACTAACCGTCTGCTGACATAACTTCCGCTGCTTTGCGCTAACTCAACAATAGAAAGAATGTGAACAACAAAGATCACTCGGTTGTTTTCAAAGCAAGCTCTATGCGCTAATTCTGTTTGTGTGTTGTCAAACAGAATCAGCCAGCGAATCGAAATGATGTAACGAGTAAGATAATAAAATCATGTAAACAAACTGATCCTGGAAACATTGTGCAAGCGTGAACCGTGTAGTATTTACATAGTATGATACTGGACAGTTTGAGACTTCAATCTAAAACAATTTCTATTTAGTTAGCATGAAGAACAATGTATGGATGAGTTTTGTGTAACCTACAGCACAGTGAATCGGGAGTGATACGAAGATTCGAATGACACAGCAAGCCTCGTCTTTGGATTGGGTTCGAGAGTTAGCGTATTTGATGAACCCGCTCCAGGATTCCTTCTCGCTCTGACCGCTGCTTGAGCATATCAACAACATCAATGATTTTCTGTTGCATGTCCACAGCGGTCTCGGAGGAGCTCGTGACTGGCTAGGTACTAACAACCGCACGGGTCGATCCATCATTACATACCGAGATTCCTTCGTGTCTCGGAAAGCACCTAAGTTTTTATTTAGTTTTTTATTTTATACTCATAATTACTCATTGTTAATTTATTAAAATAAGTATTTTTATGCACTTCCTAGACTGAAGCACAGGTTCAACCTAGTTCAGGCAAATGTGCAACTGTGCTCTATTTTAAAATGGTTATGGTATTTATTATTGTAAACGTGTTCCTTTTTATAAATTATGAAATAAAAATGATAAAAAGAAATCCAAAGGGGTTGTTAAATCTTCCAATGCGAAGACGATGCCTGCTGTGTCTCATCAAGGTCGTTAGTTCGATTCCTAGATAAATTAACGCAACACTGGATTTCGATAAAAGTTTTTCGCATCAGCGTGTTCGCGATAACGTCATTCGATATAGTGGTTTTCGATTCGCGTGCGTGCGAAACATTGTCATTCGAATCTTCATATATCAATCCGCAAGGAAAAAAAAAAAAAAAAAACCGGCTTCCAAAAAAAACGGAAGTCGGTTGTTTTTTTTTGTAAAAAGTTTTTACGTTTCACTTTTTAGTTGTGGTACCTACTCCACACAAATTCGTATACCACTACCTGCTATGTAAATAACAGTGACGGAGTCAAATAATATATCGTCTACATAGACTAACTGCAAACTGGCGCTACTAGTCGCGTTCCGACTCTGCGATATCATAGCCACGCAACACCGTTCACACCAATCAAAATAAATCTAGGTATACTCACAAAAAAAAACTTCATTATCGTACTCATAAAAAAAAACTTCATTATCCTGCGTGGAGCCTGAGGTAGGCTCCACGCAGGATGATGAAGTTTTTTTTTGGACTGGAGTCATCCATTAATCGTTATACTGGTAAATTAAAAGTGAGTTACGCAATTGTGATGCAGGTCTTATTCCAGAACAATCACTTGTGGTGAGTGGCGGATATTGGCGGCCGTGGTGGCTAGTGGCTAGTGGCTGGAGGCTGGGGCTGATGACTTGTGACGTCACGGTAGGTGGCTGACGTCAGACCTCGGGGGCTCATGACAGCCGCACTCATCTACTTGTGTGATAGCGGGAGACGCCGCTAATTCATTTGCGCGCTCCGTTAATTAGGCGGCCGGGCCCGCGGTCACACCCCGGCGCACGGCTCACTAACATTATTTCTGACATTCAGTAAAGCACTGAACATATAATATCATTTAATTGTTAGTTTAAACTGTTAGGGTCTTACCACACAAACTTAGTCACCTTGTTCAACGCGTGTTTGATGTCAGTTTTATGTCAAAAGGCTAAACAACTGATGCACGGTTTTGTGGTTTAGTTTTTAATCGTAATAAGTACCTAAATACGTGTTTTTTTGCTTTTCTCCTTTAATTATTAAGCTAATTATTAGTACGTATTCTCTAAGTATTCCATTTCTACTTTGACCAATAATTTTGGGGTTAGGGATCATTTGTTAAGCAGCCTAGGTATATGGCATTTTAGAAGGGTTTTTAGTGTGAGTAATTGAAAAAAATCTGAGCGTAACGTAAATTGTTTTATTCTTAGTTTATGTATGTATAATTAAAGTGAAAGTACTCGTGAAGACTTTTCATTACATACCGAACTCGATATATTAATCTTTTTTTTATTTGGTAACACTTTACATGCGCTATAAGCGTCATGTTAGGATTTTATCGATGAGGGTTATGATTTTATCAGGCTATGTTCGTAGATAGTACATCAAATCATAATCCTCCTTTGGCTTTGCAGCAGTTAGGTAAAAATACGTATATTTTTTAAGCTAATTCAAAGTCTACCTAACAGAACCACATCAGAACTTGAGCAAATTTATTTTAGGACCACGTCAAAGGTATGACCTCTCGAATAACAAAAAGAATCCTCGGAATCGGTCAACGTGGTAAAAAATCAACGCAGAACATATGTACATTTAAAAAAATCCGACGTATTGAGAGCTCCCACCTTTTTTTTTAACTCGATTAAAATTAAATTTCGTTTTATAAATTCTGTCCACGTAACAGTACCGATAACGAATTCAGAAGAACAGTGGCGGCCAGCGGCGGGTGACCACGACACCATTCTCACAGACAGTGCGGTACCTCGAGCAGGCAGCTCGACACCCGCGCGGTACCTAAGCAAGGAGTACAACTTCTTTTCGAGTCGAAGGCAACACAATGTACAATAATTATATTGTTTGTCGCCAAGTGTAGGGCCTTGGCATTATCTTTGTTTTTTATATTAAGTACGAGACAAATAAAACTAAACCCCTACGTACTACGGCAAAAAAGTGAACAAATAAAAAGTTATAAACAAGAGACATCACAGACAGACAAATAAAAAAGTTCGATTTATGCTCTAACACGTGAGTCTCCGGATCTTTAATTTGTCTGTCTGTGATGTCTTGTTTATACCTTTAACCGACTGCCCAACGATTGAGGTTGGGTTCTTGTATATATGTCCACTGCACGGTAAACTTTAATTGCGCGATGCAGGATTTATGTGACGTCAGGATGACATCAGGTCTATGATGCGTAGTTCGCATGTGGCGATGTAGATACCGCCACACTCAATTCGGCAGTTTTTGTTTTTTTGTTATTGGTCCGCCAATTATTTTGATGATTTTTGTTTGCTAGGTCAAGCTTCAGAGGTGGTCCTATAAATAGTTATAAATATAACTTTGCTTGTGTAGTTTTTGAGTTAGCTTCAATAATACGTATTTTTTCCACTATACTATATGGATGATGTTATGTCCCCATCACTGTTATTTAAAATCCCCATCACTGCTAAGGAGAGTGAGGGGCAGTCGGAACAGCATCCTGAAAACTGTAGCCGAGAGCTTCGGCTCTCCGATTGTTCAGCAGTTTGTGCGGAGGTTGATTTATACTAACATTAGGCAATAAGTTATTTTTGTATGTTACTAACACTATATGGATATTTTGTGTCCGAAATAAAGAGTTTCAATTTCAATTTCAAATTTGCATAGCTTAGGTGCCTAGTGGTATTCGAATTTGTGTGGGGTAAGTACCACAAATAAAAAGTAAAAAAAAAAACAACCGACATGCAAAAAAGACTAAAAACTGAAAAATTACTTTAATTTCGGGAGTCGGTGTCAAAAACGAAAATTCAAAACCAAAGACACCGACGAAACTAAAAAGTTAAAAATAACTTTAATTTCGAATTAAAGTTATTTTTAACTTTTTAGCTTTTTACACGTACCAGTCAAAATCAAAACCATCCTTTTTGCTTCGCCGAAGTCGGGTAAAAAGGAAGAGATCCTCGCAGTAAGTAGTGCACCTTCTGTGCGTTGTTTCTGTCAATTCAAAAGTGCCTGTAAATGGTTTAATTGAAATAAATGCTTTGAGTTTGAGTTTGAACACCCACGCCCACGGAGTAGACGTCAGGGTACCTAACACCTCTGTTACAGAGCGGAGTAGATGTGCACAGCACAGCGCGGCGCCGCAGGGCGTACGAGTATGTGCGATAGCACCCGATTATTGTAGTACCTCCTACCAACAGCTAAGCCGATATATTTCGTTCTATATAATCTATAGGGATAACTATTATCCCCGGTCAATGTTACGCCCGTATCGCAGTGTGTAGATCGCATATAATTTGATTGTGTTATAATGTGTAGAGCGGTGTGGAGTGTGAAGCGACACTTTCCCTCCCGCGGCGCAGGCGCAGCGACGCTGATATGAAATTCGAATTAGTGAAAATACAGTTAGAGGCGCCAAGTATGCGGCCACCGCGGGCCGTCCGCGCCGTGTCGCGCTCGCGATATGTGCTGCCACTGCCACGCTGACACGCTCATTCATAAAATATTACATTGTTTTCCTTGAACATTATTTATAAAATTATTTGCGCACCGATAACGAGCTCATATTTGAAATAATGTGAGTAAGTGGTCGTTAGCTCGTTTTGCGACCAGACTCCGGCCCAGCGCCCACGTGTCGCAGCGATGATGTGTCGCGCACGTGTGACGTGGCGAGCGCGCGGGGTTGTCTCGCTGTGTCCCCTCACTAACTACAGACGATAGAGTAGTGAGATTGTCAGCAATGAGCTGGAAATAGGTACTCTCAGCATATCTTGATGAGCGGGCGCGGACTCTTCACGACTCACGATTGGAGATGCGGGCTCTTGCACTTGCGAATACCATTTTGCCGAAGCTTATGCGCCAGGAGACAAAATGTACTTAGAGCTATAAAGCGTAGCATGTCTGTTCAGTCGATGCCTAGTTATTGTAGCGTCGCCCGTCGATGTAAATATTCCAACTAAAATAGTTTGGTAGCGCTAAAGTTTCCGAGTGATCGGCGGCCTCGCGCGGGTTATCGCGCGACCTCTTATCACCCGCACGCACACACGGACACACGCACGCACACTCACACATCGCGAGCACGTCGCAGGCCGCGCATGTGTGCGGATGAAATGGGTCGCGTATGTCGCCAGATGTAATTAGAGCAAGAAACTGTTTATTGTTACCCGCCCGATGACCGATATGTTCATTTATATAACTAGGTACATATCTATTCATAATTCGAAGAGTAATCCTTGAAATATAAATATATGAATTTCCATACAAGGATTTCTGCACGAAAAACAGTCGTAATTCTAATGGTTGTAATATGATACGTGGTGCCGGCCGATTTGTTGTTCCGGCGTCGGCGTCGGTCCGGCAGAAGGCCCGGGTCACCGCAGCTGCTAATTTACAGGTGCCATACTCCAGATAATGTGTATGAAAACACTATGTGAACATCTTACGTGTTGGTTACTTGTAAGTACTTATAGGCTGAACAGATATGAATTTGGCACACGGGTAGACGATGACCTGGTTTAGGACATGGGATACTTTTTATCCCGACATTCTAACGGGATCGAGACATACATCACTCGTCTGGGCGGCCAGATAAATAGAAAATCGTTTATTTTCCACAGTTTATACAGTAAGCAGGTTTACTGGACGACGCCGACCCACTCCTAGCGGCCTGCTGTTGTTAGGCAGCCCGGGCCCCGGGCTCACAGGCAGCCCGGGCCTCAGGCGACGTTCTACGATGTGCTGGTGATGCTCTGCTGTACACGGCTACATATCAAGCTATACCTACATTTCCAGTATAAGCTGATCTCACTTTGTATAGGATTTCCATACAATGAGAGGTCAGCTTGTATAGGAAATGTAGGTATAGTTTGTTATGTAGCAGTGTGTACGTACATCATTATTACTACTCGATCAGCGCTACATGCATGCCTAGGTAACTGTAACTTTAAAACATTGTAAAATAAAAACCAATTATTTTAAAAAAGTAGGTACTTAACTTAGTTTTTGCCGGCTCTTCTCAATAGGAAACGACCAATCTTATTGACACCGTGCTCCTGCTGCTGGCGTAGGAACAGTAGGAACAGAAGCCGACATGGCCACCATGCTGGAAAAAATATTGTTTAATCGTACCATGTTGGGTATCAAATGAAAGGGCTTAATGAGCACATTTCAAAAATATATATATTATAACCCCAAAAGAATTAAAAAAAAAAGTAATAAGAACTAAAACCCAACTACGATTAAAAAGGTATAAAGAAGACACCACAGACAGACAAATTAAAAATCCGGAGTCACACGTAATCTGTTTGATTTATGCCCTAACACGTGTGTCTCCGCATTTTTAATTTGTCTGTCTGTGGTGTCTTGTTTATACCTTTTTAGTCGTAGTTGGGTTTTAGTTTTTATTATTTACATTCCGTTCAACCGATTTTGAATTCTATTGAACCGATTTTGAAAACCTCAAACGGCGCAAATATAACAACCTTATTGGGAGCTATATGTTTGAGCCGTTTGGGGTTGAAACACTAGGGCCGTGGGGTCCGAGTGCTCATCGAGTATTTCGGGACATCGCTAAGCGATTGGTCGACTCTTCACGTGACCAGAAGGCTGGCCTATTTCTAGCCCAAAGAATCAGCATTGCCATTCAACGTGGCAATGCTGCCAGCCTTTTGGGCACTTTTCCCATTGACAGCGATGCGGACGAATTCTTTGATGCCCAATGAGCCCCTCCCCTTTATTTGTTTTTTTTTTCTTTAATTAGTTAAATAATAGTTAGTTGTATAATAATTATAATGAATAAAATCTCATTTAAAGCATTCAATTTGATTATTTTTTATCGCGATTAAAAATGTGTGGAATAAAATTAGATGTTATGAACTAAAATTCAAACCAACACCTCCACTTCAGTTGCAAAACAGAACTGAACCTATTTTTTATTTTTTTTTGCTTATATCTCGAAAACAGTGTGTCGCAAAAATAATGAAAAGTTCGAGCCCTTTATAAAACAGTTAAACCCCTAATACTCAACATGTTGTTTTTTTTTTTTCCTTATATTCCATACAAAAACTTCATACAAAATTCCATTAAAAACACGTCGAGGCTGCCGTCCCTGCGCAGCTCTGACTCTAAAAAAAAAACACGGGGTCGGGAAAACAAGTACCAAGTGGAGGCGCGCGGTTGTCAATTTCGATTTTAGTTGTGTCAAAATAAGTTTTTTTTAGAGAATTTATTAAGCAGAACAGTTCCAAGATTACCATAGCCAAAAAAAAGTAAGGAATTTTAGTGATAGTTTAGTTAGTTTAGTTCGGTGTACAAGAGAATCGGCACCATTGTCATATTTGCCATACTTACATTTTTTTTGGTTTAAAATATTATTTTTATTAAATTACGTAATCGTTTCATCATTTATACAATATGTATACAAAGAATCTAACACTAAAATGACTGACTTACTAATTAATCAGACATAAACAAAGATGATCGGCCCCTTGAACAACATCGCGCGTCTGCATATCAGGGCCTCTCCTGCTAACGTGAGCTGCACCTAGCGAGCGGACATATCCATTGCTAACGTGAGCTGCACCTAGCGAGCGGTCACATCCATTGCTAACATGAGCTGCACCTAGCATGCGGACACATCCATTGCTAACGTGAGCTGCACCTAGCGAGCGGTCACATCCATTGCTAACATGAGCTGCACCTAGCGAGCGGTCACATCCATTGCTAACATGAGCTGCACCTAGCGTGCGGTCACATCCATTGCTAACGTGAGCTGCACCTAGCGAGCGGTCACATCCATTGCTAACATGAGCTGCACCTAGCGTGCGGTCACATCCATTGCTAACGTGAGCTGCTCCTAGCGTGCGGACACATCCATTGCTAACATGAGCTGCACCTAGCGTGCGGACACACCCATTGCTAACATGAGCTGCACCTAGCGTGCGGACACATCCATCGCTAACGTGAGCTGCACCTAGCGAGCGGTCGCATCCATTGCTAACGTGAGCTGCACCTAGCGAGTGGTCACATCCATTGCTAACGTGAGCTGCCCCTAGCGAGCGGTCACATCCATTGCTAACGTGAGCTGCACCTAGCGAGCGGTCACATCCATTACTAACGTGAGCTGCCCCTAGCGAGCGGTCACATCCATTGCTAACGTGAGGTGCTCCTAGCGAGCGGACACATACATTGCTAACGTGAGCTGCTCCTAGCGAGCGGTCACATCCATTGCTAACGTGAGCTGCTCCTAGCGTGCGGACACATCCATTGCTAACATGAGCTGCTCCTAGCGAGCGGACACATCCATTGCTAACATGAGCTGCACCTAGCGTGCGGACACACCCATTGCTAACATGAGCTGCACCTAGCGTGCGGACACATCCATTGCTAACATGAGCTGCACCTAGCATGCGGACACATCCATCGCTAACGTGAGCTGCACCTAGCGAGCGGTCACATCCATTGCTAACGTGAGCTGCACCTAGCGAGCGGTCACATCCATTGCTAACGTGAGCTGCCCCTAGCGAGCGGTCACATCCATTGTTAACGTGAGCTGCACCTAGCGAGCGGTCACATCCATTGCTAACGTAAGCTGCCCCTAGCGAGCGGTCACATCCATTGCTAACGTTAGCTGCACCTAGCGTGCGGTCACATCCATTGCTAACGTGAGCTGCTCCTAGCGTGCGGACACATCCATTGCTAACATGAGCTGCACCTAGCGTGCGGACACACCCATTGCTAACGTGAGCTGCTCCTAGCGTGCGGACACATCCATTGCTAACATGAGCTGCACCTAGCGTGCGGACACACCCATTGCTAACATGAGCTGCACCTAGCGTGCGGACACATCCATTGCTAACGTGAGCTGCCCCTAGCGAGCGGTCACATCCATTGCTAACGTGAGCTGCCCCTAGCGAGCGGTCACATCCATTGCTAACGTGAGCTGCTCCTAGCGTGCGGACACATCCATTGCTAACATGAGCTGCACCTAGCGTGCGGACACACCCATTGCTAACGTGAGCTGCTCCTAGCGTGCGGACACATCCATTGCTAACATGAGCTGCACCTAGCGTGCGGACACATCCATTGCTAACGTGAGCTGCCCCTAGCGAGCGGTCACATCCATTGCTAACGTGAGCTGCACCTAGCGTGCGGTCACATCCATTGCTAACGTGAGCTGCTCCTAGCGTGCGGACACATCCATTGCTAACATGAGCTGCACCTAGCGTGCGGACACACCCATTGCTAACGTGAGCTGCTCCTAGCGTGCGGACACATCCATTGCTAACATGAGCTGCACCTAGCGTGCGGACACACCCATTGCTAACATGAGCTGCACCTAGCGTGCGGACACATCCATTGCTAACGTGAGCTGCCCCTAGCGAGCGGTCACATCCATTGCTAACGTGAGGTGCTCCTAGCGAGCGGACACATACATTGCTAACGTGAGCTGCTCCTAGCGAGCGGTCACATCCATTGCTAACGTGAGCTGCTCCTAGCGTGCGGACACATCCATTGCTAACATGAGCTGCTCCTAGCGAGCGGTCACATCCATTGCTAACATGAGCTGCACCTAGCGTGCGGACACACCCATTGCTAACATGAGCTGCACCTAGCGTGCGGACACATCCATTGCTAACATGAGCTGCACCTAGCATGCGGACACATCCATCGCTAACGTGAGCTGCACCTAGCGAGCGGTCACATCCATTGCTAACGTGAGCTGCACCTAGCGAGCGGTCACATCCATTGCTAACGTGAGGTGCTCCTAGCATGCGGACACATCCATCGCTAACGTGAGCTGCACCTAGCGAGCGGTCACATCCATTGCTAACGTGAGGTGCTCCTAGCGAGCGGACACATACATTGCTAACGTGAGCTGCTCCTAGCGAGCGGTCACATCCATTGCTAACGTGAGCTGCTCCTAGCGTGCGGACACATCCATTGCTAACATGAGCTGCTCCTAGCGAGCGGTCACATCCATTGCTAACATGAGCTGCACCTAGCGTGCGGACACACCCATTGCTAACATGAGCTGCACCTAGCGTGCGGACACACCCATTGCTAACATGAGCTGCACCTAGCGTGCGGTCACATCCATTGCTAACGTGAGCTGCCCCTAGCGAGCGGTCACATCCATTGCTAACGTGAGGTGCTCCTAGCGAGCGGACACATACATTGCTAACGTGAGCTGCTTCTAGCGAGCGGTCACATCCATTGCTAACGTGAGCTGCTCCTAGCGTGCGGACACATCCATTGCTAACATGAGCTGCTCCTAGCGAGCGGTCACATCCATTGCTAACATGAGCTGCACCTAGCGTGCGGACACACCCATTGCTAACATGAGCTGCACCTAGCGTGCGGACACATCCATTGCTAACATGAGCTGCACCTAGCATGCGGACACATCCATCGCTAACGTGAGCTGCACCTAGCGAGCGGTCACATCCATTGCTAACGTGAGCTGCACCTAGCGAGCGGTCACATCCATTGCTAACGTGAGCTGCCCCTAGCGAGCGGTCACATCCATTGCTAACGTGAGCTGCACCTAGCGTGCGGTCACATCCATTGCTAACGTGAGCTGCTCCTAGCGTGCGGACACATCCATTGCTAACATGAGCTGCACCTAGCGTGCGGACACACCCATTGCTAACATGAGCTGCACCTAGCGTGCGGACACATCCATTGCTAACATGAGCTGCACCTAGCATGCGGACACATCCATCGCTAACGTGAGCTGCACCTAGCGAGCGGTCACATCCATTGCTAACGTGAGCTGCACCTAGCGAGCGGTCACATCCATTGCTAACGTGAGCTGCCCCTAGCGAGCGGTCACATCCATTGTTAACGTGAGCTGCACCTAGCGAGCGGTCACATCCATTGCTAACGTGAGCTGCCCCTAGCGAGCGGTCACATCCATTGCTAACGTGAGCTGCTCCTAGCGAGCGGACTCATACATTGCTAACGTGAGCTGCTCCTAGCGAGCGGTCACATCCATTGCTAACGTGAGCTGCTCCTAGCGTGCGGACACATCCATTGCTAACATGAGCTGCTCCTAGCGAGCGGTCACATCCATTGCTCAGCGGAACATCCGTACCGTCACGTCGCCACATCGCTAGTGCTAATTAATAGATTTGCAAATATTACGCTCTTTTCCTCATAAGTAGCTTGAACTTGTCACTTATGTGTGAACTACCAGTCGGACGAGTACATTGTAGTCAATGATAGAAAAATATTTATCTTAATCAATCGTATTTTAATCATCAGACTTACAACCAGAGGAAAGGAAGCGTCACAAACGCAAAGGCCAATTAAAAGCAGATAATGTAGTTCCGTATACTAGTGTACCAGACAGCCGCTGTCACACGGGCGACGGGACCCAATGAACCAGTAATACGCTCAGAGCACCAAACTGATTGCTGCAAATGGCAGCACGATAATCTGCTTAGAGTTTGCTAGTTATACATTTTCTTTTCTCCTTTGCAGCCAAAAGAGCTTGTAAGGCGATGCAGGTAACTATGGTACTCATTACTTATAATAAGAAGCAGCCAGCAGGTGACCGCAACTGGCTTTAGCTGGCCTGTGAGGTGCGCGGTTTACTTTAGCTGTTCTTTGAAGTGCGCTGTTCACTTTAACTGACCTGTGAGATGCGCTGTTCACTTTCAGTGGTAACTTTGCTATTACGGAAATAATTTTCAGCTGAAAACGCAGGCGGGGCAGCTTCGTGAATGATGAGCTGGTGGGCCACGGGGTGCAGGGCGCGGGGGGCAGCTCAGGTGGAATAATTGTCACAATAAACAGTCGGTAATGGAGTGGCGGCGCGCCCAACGAGTTAATTAGTGAAATGACACCCCTCCCCGACCAGCGTCCCCGCGCCCCTCTGGCACGGCAGCCGGCTGCCACCCCCGGCCACTCCTCGAAGCGGCCCACTCCCCTATTAAATTATGTCCAAGTGCTTATGAATTTTTGGCAACGAATTTTCAATATCGAACCCAGTAGGTGGTAGGTACCTTCCTGCAGCCTAGTAACGTACACCCACACGACATCCATTTAGCATGAAAGGTTCCAAAAACCAGCAGTTTTGGGAATTTACTGTCATAATTGGTATAGTTTTACAAACTGAACTTGCCGAGTTGCATAGCGTACTTAAATTGTGTTTGTCAACGCAATAGCATTCCACTGTTGGAGCTCCAAGCATGGCGTCTCAACAAGTTTCGCCACAACAGCATTCTTCAATTTGTTCAGCAACTATTTATAAAGAAATGCAAACTGTCGCGGGCGCGACAAGGGAAGCGCTGCCTGTCGCGTCCGCGATATCGCGCCAGTTTGCACGAGCCTATACGGAAGTTTTCATTCAGCAACAAGAGCCTTTCTTCTCATCCTGCGGGTTGTTATTAAACCATCTTGCTTGATTAAGAACTGGGGTCTGAAATTCAATATGCTCAGATTACCTATTGTTCGCGACGATGCGACACCAAACACAATCATATCATAAATATTAAATACAGTCAGTATTTATGATATGATTGTCGTATTTTTGTACCTGAAGGAATTTATTTGTCTTGCATAAGAGGAAAAATGTAATGTAGTGTTGATGTATATTTTCAAAATATCTGCCTGTACTAGTTTAGTAAAACAATTAGTTTATTTGTAGTGAAATAATTTATTTAATGTAAAATGTACTTTATAATAAATGATGGAAATAAATTGATAGGTGATTATTTATTTGATGTGCCATTATTGCCATTAATAATATTCCATATTATATTCCATGTTTTCGCTTCTCATCAAATAAATCGAAACACTTCTACAAGAAACACTTCTGTCTGCCTTTAAATTAGATCGTTTTGGAATGTGCTCATCAAGACCTTCAATTGGATACCCATATTGTAATAAATGAACATATATTTTTTTAACACATTTGAAAACTTTACTGCCACCTTTTTTTTAAATGTTTTTTCTTACTGATTTTCTAACTTTTGATTCTAGCAATACCCCATATAATTCCAAATCTGTTCAGAAGTTATGGTGGAACAATGAAACTCACATACATACATGCATACAAATGAGCCCTGAAAACATGACACTCCTTTTTAGGCAGTCGTGTAATAAAGTAATTTTCAATGCGCCGAATGGTCATGGGACCATGGACCAGTTCTGTGAATTTTTGATGAGAAGTGTATATTATTATGAATATTATACCTGCATGGCAGAAAGCAGTTTATCTCAATTTTTACCCAACTACGGCGAAGCAAAAAGATGGGGTTATGATTTTGACCGGTATGTATGAATGTTCATCTGTTCCCCTCATAACTTCTAAACTACTCATCATAATTTGACAAATTAATGAGGTATCGTTGACGTCTTGATCGTCCGCTGGTTATAGGCTATGTGACGTCACATTAAATTGAATATGGCGCCCCCCTAGAGGACAAAAATCCGGAGTCACACGTAATCTGTTCGCTTTATGCCCTAACACGCGAGACTCCGGATTATTAATTAGTCTGTCTGTGATACCTTTGTGTGATACCGTGTCTTGTTTATACCTTTTTAGTTGACGTTTTTTACCGAAAAGTATCTTTCTTTCATTAGTATGGTGGAAGTAGTCAGACCACGGATTTCCAAATCACACCAAAGTAAAGGAAAACCAACACAAATATTGTCTATATCGATTAACGAAACTGGTGCTTTTGTGACTCATTAAGAACATCTACTATCAGTGTGCTCTCTCATTACTGTTATCAGTGGCGGTGCACACACAACAATGTATCACCCCCGTCGTCACTAGGTTTATACTCAGCCACTGCATGTTCCTATCTTAGTGAAGAATTGCGAGTCTTGCTGGTGGATTCTTTGGTGTTATCTAAGTTAAATTATGCAGAAATGGTGTATGTTGTGGTAAAAACCGAATGATCCAAAGACTACAAACCGCCGGGCACGATTTTGTTTTAGCGTACTTTTTAGGGAACATGTCACACTTTTCTTCAACGAGCACATTTTAAAAATGAAGGAAAAAATTAAGACGGAATCTCCACTTGGCGAGCCTACGCTTTGGTGTTATTAAGTCTCATTCCCCTTCTTATTTATATGACAGACTATCGTGGACAAGCAGACACAGAATCGGAGAGGGGAGAAAATGTTCTCAACAGCTTTCCATCCCACGGTACAAGTCGGCGGCGGTTAGAGGCAGTTTCCGCTACGCAGCTACTAAATGCTTTTACTATACACATATACATAAAGTATAGTAAAAGTTGCTCGACTTTCTAATTGAAAATGTCTGTTTATTAAACCACCAAAAAGATTTTCAAAATGCTGACATGTCTGCCAATTAAAACCATTTATTTTGTACAATCTAATTTACTTATACATTTTTGTAATTTTTACCAACCTCATCAAGTGAGCAGTGGTGGTCCAGTGGTAACGGCCACGACTTACGAGTTGTAGGTTGTAGGTTCGAACCCTGACAGGCGCTTTACTTTGTGTAAATTATTTCATCGCCACTGCTCTCAAAACGGTGAAGGAAAACATTGTGAGGAAACCGGCATGTCTTAGAACCAAAAATTCGAAGACATGTGACATCTACCAACCCGCACTGGGCCCGCGTGGTGGATTACGGCCCGCTCCCTCTCACAGAGAGGAGGCCTGTGTCCCAGCAGTAGGAACATTATAGGCTGATTATGTATGTATGTACCAACCTCATCGATTAATTTTTTTCCATCTTTTAATTTATTAAGTATTTTAACAATTATTATTGTCTTATAGTCTAAATGATGATAAAAACCGTATCAAAATCCGTTTTCGTTGTTTAGAAGAACAGCGTAGTCACACGATTTTGTCCTGTACCTTTTACCTGTAGACCTGTTACCTATTACATAATAATATATTAAGATTATTCGCATATATTGGGCATTTATTTATGTTTTCCATTAATCACACACGCACCATTAACTACACACGCACTCGCATGTATGTCACAAAATTTTATTTGTTTTCGTATGAGCTATTTTATATTATCTTTAATCATTGTGTTAATTGATTTAAACGGGCACATGCACTTCCTTACCTATATGTTTATTATTCTAGCGTATGACACTCGTGGGCTGCAGCTGAAAATCAGCGTCAGATGGTGACCTTGTGTTGTCATTTGACATTGTGCTAAGCTGAGGCACTTTAAGGTTTTCCCTCTGCATAATGCCAATAAACGCATTTTACTTTCTTTCTTTCTTTTCTTTCTATAATGAATTCTCTTGTAAATAATGATGCACATTTATAGACAAATCATGACTATCTATTTCTAAAAAATGTCTAAAATATCTAGTATGTACAGTCACGGACTTTAATTGCTGAGCCACTTTCAAACTTTTCAATTTTGCAGTTTCATACATTCACGAGATTACACGATTAAGGCTCGTACAAACAGGCGCGATATCGCAGGCGCGACAGGCAGCGGTACCTTTGTCGACAAAGGTACCGCTGCCTGTCGCGCCTGTTTGCACGAGGCTTTAAACACGAACTCAAATCGCATGCTCGTAAACAAGATCGCAAATTATTAGTAATCGGAAACAGTGTTATCCAAAGAGGTTGACTAATAAGTTCTCAATATAAAATAAAGACCGCTAATTCTGAAAACCTATCCGAAGACAGTGACAGTTTGAAATGTCTAATTAAACTTTAACTAAAAGTTGACTTTGGGTAGTCACTCTGCTGTCAAGTTTGTAGTTCTGGCTCTCAGGTTAGCCAACCGGTATTGATTGGCTCATCAATTAAAGTCCGTGACTGTACGTCGCAGATAGATTGTTGCATCTGCTGTTTTACATAACCGCTAGCTGTTTTCTGACACTGTTTGTCTACCACACCTTGAACGGGACGTCAACGAGAAACGAGATTATTCGAATCGAACCTGACGTTCCGTTGACGGCGATCGTTTGTCGACGAAGTCACATGCAAAAGCTAGTACAATGATAAAGCAATTCTAAACATTTAGGTATAAATCATCTTTATTGTCCAGTATCACAATCAAAATCACAGAAATGGTATGATAATCATCTTATCATTACTACAGTTATACAGAACAGTACAGAGGAGCTCGTGGCTAAGTAATAACAGCCGGTCGATCCATCAGGTTAAGCTACGCTTGCCGGGGTTGGTCCATGGATGGGTGACCATTTTCACATATCGAGATTCCGAGGTTCTGGAGTTCAGACAGGCAGTCGCTCCATGTAAAATACTGGTATTCAGCTGCATCCGGTTAGAATGGAAGCCGATCCCAACATAGTCGGGAAAAGGCTAGGCAGATTGAGTTATACAGAACAGTCAGATCTGACTTTTTACTTGTTCTTCTAAACTGATTCCAATGACGTCAGCTGTATACATATAGCTTGCTCACAAAGAGCGGCTAAATTGTGTTATTATAAAATAATAGATACGAATAAATTTTAAGCGGTTGTTTTAAATAGTTCATTACTCAGACCAAATAAAAAACCAAGACAGAGCGCTGTCAACAGTGACGTGAGGCCGGTTTCGTAAACATGTGTGCACATATTTTGGTGTAGTTTGATTGTAAATGGTTCTAAATGTATACGTTTGAGCGTGTATGCACAGAGCGGTGGTGAAGTTTCGGTATGCTTCATTGTATTGTTCGCAGCGCTCTGTCTTGGTTTTTTATTCGGTCTGAGGTTGATTAATGTTAAATATTTAATAATACGGATTGTACAAAACAGCAGTGATAGTTGTATTGCTGATTCTAATGTTTATAATTCTGTAAATCCATATTTGTTACGACTGCAAATAATATTTTGATCAACATACAACCTGGTACTGACCTGCAAATTGCAAAAAACGTAAGAGCATTTGAATTTCGCGGGCTACTCTAGCTCATCCACCATAAGGCAGACGTGGAGGTGGCAACTGAGTTTGAAAATTTCTTCACTAATATTCCCATTTTAACAACCAAAACTCTGTCATCGTCGTCCTCCACTTTTGCTTACTCAATACTAAAAGAATGTGTACCAGAATGTAACAAACTTTTTGAATTCACAATTGCTACTGCTAGAGAGATTATAGAATCATTTAAAAATCTTGATGTAAAAAAAACTGCTGACCTTTGGGGATTATCAGTACATACCATGACTTCAATAATTATTGATGTTATTTCACCCTTTTTGGCAATTGTTTTTAACTCTTATATTGCATCTGGTATATTTCCTGATCTGATGAAACTTAGTAAAGTGATTCCACTGTTCAAGTCTGGCAGCACTACAGTTTCCACGAATTTTCGGCCTATTTCGATATTACCTATGTTGAACAAAATCTTCGAAAAATTAATTTTAAAACAAATGTTAGGTCATTTCAATGCACATAATTTACTTCATCTGAAACAGTTTGGTTTTACAAAGGTTCGTTCAACTACAGACGTGGGCGTGGAATTACTGAAGAGCATATTCGAGGCCTAGGAGGAGTCGCAAGATGTTCTTGGCATTTTCTGCAACTTGTCCAAGGCCTTCGATTGCGTACATCATGATACACTCATCAGGAAACTGTACCACTATGGTATGAGGGACAAAGCTCTCGACCTTTTGACTTCTTATCTGAACAACAGAATTCAGAGAGTCGATGTTAATGGCAAGAGATCTGCAGGATCTTCGGTCTTCATGGGCGTTCCGCAGGGTTCAATTCTAGGTCCTTTCTTATTTATCATTTATATAAATGACTTGCCTTACCACATAAGAGATAATCACAAGATCGTAGTATTCGCAGATGACACTACCCTTATTTTTTAAATTAAACATCAGTTAGTCAACTTTGAACAAGTTAACGATGCACTCTCTAAAGTTGTGCATTAGTTTAATGTAAATAAGTTCTCCTGAATGAAAAAAATACTAAACTCATTAAAATTTCAACACCAAATGTCAGGCTGCTATCTACAAATATTCAAGTTTTTCTAGGAATAACTATTGATGGTAAATTACAATAGAAAAATTGTCAGGAAGGCTTAGATCGGCCATCTATGCCGTTAAAAAAATTAGACAGATAACTGACGTAGATACAGCCAGAATTGTTTATGTTAGTTATTTTCATAGTATTCTGTCATATGGGATTCTTCTCTGGGGAGCCTGTGCGGACATTAATGCCATCTTTGTTTTACTGAAAAGGGCTATTCGAACCTTTTACAACCTTGGTCCAAGAGATTCTCTTCGAGAAAAATTCAAAGAGATAGATATTCTGACTGTAGCCTCACAATATATATTTGTTTTTTTTTTGTATGTACACAAAAATATATCAAATTTTAAGAAAATGTCCGATATTCATAGTTTAAATACCAGGAATAACACAATCTTGCTGTACATCGCACTCGTCTCCACAGAGTAGGCAATTCGTTTATGGGTTAATTTTCGCTTTTATAACAAACTTCCCATTGACATTCGAAACATACCCATTAAACGATTCAAAAGCTGTATTAAAACCAAATTTAAAAAAAAAAGGTACTATAAAATTTCAGATTATTTAGAAGACAAAAAGCATGGGATTGAGCTGCTCGCTCTGCTAACCTTTGTGACATTTTGATTATTATGGAAAATCAACACCAGTTTTATATACCAATTGACATTATTGAATATTACTGTATACAAAATGACATGATTACTTTGTAAAGTATTATATTATTTTAATTATTGTGAATGTGAGGACTGTGTGGATTTTTATTTATGTTTTCATTTATATTTTCTTTTTTTCGTTTTCAGTTAGTTTTAACGATGGTCTGGCAATTTGAGTATTTTATGCGACCTACCCAAATTTCCTTTCTTTGGTATTGTTCGTTGAGTCGTTGAGCTCCTTAAGTTCTGAGTTGAGCTCCACTATTACTGACAAATGCTTGCACTGACTGGACAGGTCCACTCAAATCGTTGTGGTTCTTTCCTCAAAAAACCATTTCAGACGCTAATCTACATGGTTCTCATATGGCTTGACCAAGATTATGTCTGGATATTAAAAGAGACTACGACCTCTGAGTTTGTTTCGGCCTTTTTTCTCAGAGTAGTCAGATAGGAAACGCCGACCTCATCTAGCTTATTTTTAATAGTATCTTTTATATGACGTGTAAAAGTGATTCCAATATCCTATTTACAGAATAAACAATTTCATTTCATTTCAAAAAAAAATTCACCTTACGTCCCGTGACGGCAGCGAAACGGCCACGCCACATATTTTGACTAAGGTGTAGAGTTTGTGAAGTTAGGGCTTGTAGAGTTTGGGCGTGTAGAATTAGAAGCTTGACTCTACATTTTGACAGTTCGAGCCATATGGTCTCGTCTTGGCCACATTTTATATGAAAATGTTTTTGGTGGGATTTCACTTCTTTTTGTAAATTGCTTAAGGCAATATTTTTTATTTTGTTCATTTTTCTTTCTTTTTTTGTGGTGTATTTCTTGCACATCAGAGGTGCCTTTTTTCATAGACCACTCTCTTAATTCGTATACTAATGTATTACTAATATTCTGAACCCTGACGAAGGCCCCACAATACACTTTTATCTCCTAATTTAAGGGGTTGAGGGGTGATTTTTTTATTTGTAATAAGAAGTCACAGACTTCTTATTATTATCTTATTACGTGTACTTGCAATTTCCAGATCTCTAGGATAAAATTAAGTTTATAATTATGGGAAAACCCATACAAACTTCCATCCCCTAATTTAAAGATAAAGATTTTTTTACTGATCTTAAAAATAATTGATAACTTGGACCCGAGTTGTAGCTCAGGAATTGATGGCATCACCACTAAAACTATTAAATGTATAAAAAACCTAACAGCGACCAACCTAACAAATTGTATCAATAACTGTACTTTACTTTATCGAGCTGCGTTCAGTATATCTCAAGTTATTGTGGATTTCGTGGTACCGCTGATAAGCAAATCGTGGGGGCGGGGCGTGAACCGGGAGCGCGTGGGCCCCCCTGTAACTTATAAGCGACGCGCCAGGAAGCTAAAGGTTAAAAGTAGTAAAATCCCAAATACCCTCAAGATTGCGAAAGTCAACCTTATACATATACAAGTCCGGCACAAAGACAGATCCCGGGAATTATCGACCCATATCGATATTACCGGTTCTATAAAAAAAAATTGAACGAGTAATCTACACTAGACTAGAAAAGTACCTAAACGACATTCACTATATTTATGATCGGCAGTTCGGTTTCCGACCCAAATCAAACACCTTGTGCGCCACAATCGATTTAGTCACCACCATAAAAACAAACATTGACAAAAAAAACATTGCACTTGGTATTGTTATTGACCTAAAAAAGGCTTTTGATACGTTGTCCCATAAAATTCTATTATTAAAGCTAAAAAGCATTGGCATCACCGGAGAAATGTACAATATCCTCTCCTCATACCTTGAAAATAGAAAACAAATAGTTAAAATAGGAAACGCTATGAGTAGAGCATCCCCTATAGAATTTGGTGTTCCCCAGGGATCGCTGGCTGGATTAGCACAAAATAAAATAATTAAACTTCTATTCAACTACGATTATCACACACCTACATCCGAATTATACAAACACACCAAGCTAATGAGCACTCATCAACTTTACACATTCAATTCCTGCATTCTCATTAGAAAAATTCTAAACAAAGCCATACACACACAATTATCCTTCAACATAAAAGCATCCAAGTACAGCCAAAGAAACCCCAACCAAATACAGACGTGCCCCCTGCGGACGCAATATGGCAGGAAAAATACAAACGCGTACAACTTTATAATAATCTACCGGCAGATATCAGGAGCACTTCCTCATTTAACATATTTAAAGCTAAACTTAAGCAGTACGTCACTAACAATACAAAACTAATAAGGTCTTGCAAATAAAAGGCTTCCTAACTACATAAAAAAAAAAAAACACCAATACTTGATCAGCTACTGGACTACACCTACCCTAATTTGTATTTATTCGCTAAGTGAACAATGTGTGTTCTTTTGGATAAATAAAGAATCTTTCCATCCCCTAATTTACAGGGTGGTAGGTGATTTACTAAAAAACCTGTAATATGTATTTTATTATTTATAACAAGGAGTCCCTATATCAATTTTCAGACCTCTTGCATTAAAATTTGCGGAAGTCACATACAAACTTCCATCCCCTAGTTTAAGAATGCGGCGACCGATGAATTTTTCCATACAAACGTAATACCTAAATCATTTGCAATTTGAGCATATTTCCACCATATTATGTTGATATTCGGATTTAGACAATATTTATCTAGGTTTCTACATCTTTTTTTTTTTAATGAACTTACCTAAAATGAAGTTTAAGCCAATTGAATTTCGCACATTTTAAATTACATGTATTCACAGCGTAAATTACATGTTTTCATATTGTTTTTCTGTATTATAAACAACAATATTTGTAATATTGTTTCAGCAGAAACATAGCTTATATTATCATGTTACAAATAAACAAAAATTTTTAAAAACCTGCAGTTTTCATTCATCATTTTAGGTATTACGGAACATAATTATCCAAATTTATCACAAATCAATAGCTAGTAGTGCTATCGCGTCAAGCAAATGTCATGTCAATGCCAATGTGTGCTGTGTGTGGTCGTACAATTCACGGTAGCTATGTGTATCGCTCCGACAGGCACACTAGCGCAACATTTGTAGCACTCGACTTGTAGTTGCGACCGATGCTACGCGCGCCGGCCCCAAGGGGTTGGGGGATAAAAGTTCCAAGTTTTAGTTTTTTTTTGTTGTAGAAAGCTGAGGTATGTAAGCTAGTATTAGTACACAATACTAATACTAGCTTACATACCTCAGCTTTCTAGGACTTGAGGAAGTACCCTAAGAATTTTGATAATCATCAGTGAATGAGTCAGTGACGAAATCGTTCTTTTTTAGATATCAATAAAATCGAAAGTATAAAACCTTTGCAATTGAAACTTTCTACGTTTGATAAATCCACTATTGACATCATATCCCGAGAATTTTGTTTAACTGGTATAATCCAAACCATGATGAAGGAAAAATGCGGTAAAGATTTTTGCATCAAGTACATCATAACGGGTTGAAAATTTAACCGGTATCCGAGCCTTGAATTTGTTGTTTATCAGTATTCACATTGTTTTGGCATGTACATGTTAATACATTTGATAAAGGTTGATTATAAAACAATTATTTTATTTTAATAATTGTCCTTGATGTATCCTAAATCAGGTAGTAGGTGTGGTCTAGATAACTCCGTGAGTAACCTCACTGCATTCTATTTTAATAAAACATTTTAAACCGCTGAAACCGCAATGAAATGAAATTGTTTATTCTGTAAATAGGATGTCGGAATCACTTTTACACGTCATATTAAAAAAAAACAAAAAATAAGCTGGATGAGGTCGGCGTTTTCTATCTGACTACTCTGAGGGAAAAGGCCGAAACAAACTCAGAGGTCGCAGTCTCTTTTAAGGTCCAGACTTAATCTTGGTGAGGCCATGTGAGGACCATGTAGATTAATGTCTGAAATGGTCTTTTGAGGAAAGAACCACACAGATTTGAGTGGACCAGTCCAGTCAGTGCACGCATTTGTAGCAACCGAGGAGCTCAACTCAGAGCTTAAGGAGCTCAACGACTGAGGAAAGATAAAGGATCTTGCTGCGATTTGCCGTTTTGCACACAGTTATTACTACTTGTTCGATACTATTCTGATTTGTGCGTGATTGAGTAAACGAAAAAATACTGTTTATACGTATGTTATATCGGTGAATTTTAACATGAAAACAAAACAGTGGTCGATGGTTAGACAGCTGCGTGCGCGCAGCGAATGAGAATCGCCGCGATGGAGATAAGTTTCGTTGTGTCGTGACGTGTCACCGCGACCGACCTTTGCCGCGCTCGGCCTTCGAGTGCAGGCGGCCAGTCGCGTCTTGCTAGACGCGACTGGCCGCCTGCACTCGTAGCAGCACTGCAAGTTGCTACATACAAACATATTGACGTCGGTATCACTTCCACGTGCGCGTGCCCCACTGCCGGTCACTGAGTGACCTCTGCGCTGTGATTTACATTGCTGTAGAAGTTGCAAAGTTTTGAGCTTTTTCTCCATCGACACTAACAAGAAAGACTTTTCGACGTCATATTTTTGTTGAAACCCAAGTTGGTATTTTAATCGCATATCAATAACGAGCCGCATCTCCTGTATGAAATAAGATGAAGGCCACATTAACCCATGTCACGAGTGGCGTGTGGCATGTGGCGTGTAGTGTGTGTGTGGCGTGTGCGTGTGGCGGACTGGCGCAGCGCGTCATTGCGGACATACCGCGCCGTGTGAACTGGCTGCAGGTGATCCGGAGAGCTTTCTTTTTGTACATGCTTAACTGTAAAAATAAAATACTAGATCTGTTTGGAACAGGTTTTAAAAGCTTTACGAAAATATTCCTCGAAAGGGTAGCAGCTAAAAATAGATTCCACAGGATTTAGTAAATGTAAAAAAAAAAATACAATATTTAGTTTTACAAATGTTTCACAAAATTAAATCTAGACTAGTTTTGAGTACAATGAGTTAAGCCTCGGCAATGTATAATTGATGCCGAAAATGAGCATCTTTTACGTTTTATAAAGTCGCTCTCAAACTTGGGAGTTGGAGAGTGACTTTAGACTGAGCAACATTATTCCAACCTATTTTTTAATTTTTATATTTGGCCTACTTTAATCATAATTTTTATGGTTTTTAGGGTTCTATATTCAACAAGAAACCGATATAGTTTCGCCATGTCCGTCTGACTGTCTATCCGCGGCTAAGCTCAGAGAATCTTAGTACTAGAAAGCTATAATTTGGCTTGGGCCTATACATTAAACACACAAAGTGGTAAAATAAAATCACGCATTTTTTTTTAACTCCCATCTCAATGAATTTGACAACACGATTTGACAGTTGTCCTTAAGGTGTGTCCAAGGCAAGAGCGCGGCAGTAATACGCGGCGTTTGCAGAATACATTTCTGCCGCGCTCTAGTGTGTACTGAACCGACGAATTTTTGCGCGGCAGTACTGCGCGGCATGTCCGAGACACGCCGCGCACTTCAGTTGGCATGAAAGCGATTGCGTGTGTCGTCGGAGCTCTGCTTATAATTTGTGCTAGAAATGTTTGTGAGCGGCAGGTAGACAGAAGCGTTCGCGCGCGGCAATCGTCCAAACACAGATTGCCGCTCAATGTACAAATCTTAACACCCAATGTGTTTTTGCCTCTTTGAAAAAACTTAATTAATCGGGTGTGGGCACTACCTACCTTGATTCACAAATAAACTGGGATCCGCACAGACTCCAAGTGACTAAGGGTCAGTTCACACCGAGACGCGAAGCGACGCGCACTTTTTTATGATCCGATAAAATATTGAATTTATTTACTACACAATAAGGTACACGGCCACGCGCTGCGCAGCCCCGCGCATCTCAGCGTACTTTGACACGTGTCAACCCTCGCACTGAAATTATACCTTTTTGTGAAGAAAATAAGTTCGATAATTGATAAAAAGTGCGCGTAGTGCTCGCGTCGCTACACGTCGAGGTCTGAGCTGACCTTACAGTATGATTATTTTGGCGCGACTAGCGGTTAATCGTTGCAAAAAAGTTTGTGCTCGCGAGGTCTACTGTTCGCAGAACTACTAGTTTTAAATTCTAATTGAACTGTATGAATTAAGTTATCTGAATTAAATGCCCAGAAGACCGGTAGCATTGCCACGTTGAATGGCGATACAAATTCTTTGGCCAAAGAACGAACCATCTTTCTTGTCAACATGTGAAGTGTCGACGCGTCTCCTTTTCAAGAAATATTCTCACTGACGTCCGTGTCAGTGAGAATATTTCTTGAAAAGGAGACGCGTAGGTACTCGGGCCCCATCGCCCGAGCGTTTCGACCCCAAACGACTCAAAACTCTAGTTACGTCCAAAGCGTAATTAGTGAATGAATAAAAATAAAATAATAAAAGTGTCATCATAATCAGCCTATAATGTTCCCACTGCTGGGACACAGGCCTCCTGTCTGTGAGAGGGAGCGGGCCGTAATCCACCACGCGGGCCCAGTGCAGGTTGGTAGATGTCACATGTCTTCGAATTTTTGGTTCTAGGACATGCCGGTTTCCTCACGATGTTTTCCTTCACCGTTTTGAGAGCATTGGCGATGAAATAATTTACACAAAGTAAAGCGCCTGTCAGGGTTCGAACCTACGACCTACAACTCGTAAGTCGAGGCTGTTACCACTGGGCCACCACTGCTGCTGTGATTAAAAGTGTACTTCAGTTTATTTATTTAATTTTAAATAGAACGGCGCCGATTACACTAGTTAAATTAACGTATTAAAATTTATTTAACACAGTCAACACTCATGCATTCTTCTCACAAATATTATATAGGTATTAAATAAATACTTAAATAGTGTTAGAAATATGGGGGTGCATATCATACGGACTAAACGTTCCGTACCAACACAGTTATACTGGGACCCCCGATCGGATACAGTTAGCCGCTCCAGTTCAATACTCGGCGATCACCGGCGCGGCTCCTGATTGCGATCTCGCATCGCTGCCGATTGCCCCCGCACCCCGCGCGTCGCGCCACCCTGGGTTTAAGATTTTTTTTAAATTCTTGTGACCGAGGTACAGGCCGGGGTGCGCCTACGCTACAGGTGGCGCTCATATATTAGGTCTTTACCTATGAAATTGCCGTTCTGCAGTACTGGCCATTTCAAATCAAAATAATTTTTGTTTGGCTAAGAATTCTAATTTCAAATTAATTTTATTGTAAAAACATGTTTTTTTTTTCCAAAAGTAGTCATTTCTTTATTGATTAGTGTTACATTTTCATCGCATTTCAATCTTTTTCGTCATCATGGATACGTTAAAAATTCGAGTAATTATGGAACATGAGTACCGTCGTGGCAGCAACGCGGCACAAGCGGCACGCAACATCAACGACGTTTACGGAGCTAACACTACAAACCAACGCACCACCTGTTATTGGTTTGCTCGCTTCCGTTCTGGAAATTTCGACCTGAAAAATGAACCTCGCGGTCGTCCGAAGACTTTGGTCGACAATGACGAATTAAAGGCGATTGTGGAAGCTGATGATACACAATCTACGGCTGAATTAGCAGCAGCTTTCGACGTTAGCGTCAATACAATATTGGTCCATTTGCGTCAAATTGGCAAGGTAAAAAAGCTTGACAAATGGGTGCCCCACGAACTCAATGATCGCCAGCGCGAAGTACGCGTCGAGACGTGCCTTGCACTGCTCAACAGACACACAAATGAAGGAATTTTGAACCGCATTGTTACCTGCGATGAAAAATGGATTCTGTTTGATAACCGCAAGCGCTCAGCAAGTTGGTTGGATCCTGGTTCAGCACCTAAACAATGCCCTAAACGAAAACTTACCCCTAGAAAAGTGATGGTCACTGTTTGGTGGTCTAGCGCCGGTGTGATTCATCACAGCTTCTTACCAAACGGGGTGAGCATTACTGCAGATGTGTACTGTGAAGAACTGAACACAATGATGGAGAAGCTGGCGCATCTCCAACCAGCATTGGTCAATCGCTCGTCTCCGCTGCTCCTGCATGACAACGCGCGACCTCATACTGCACAGCAGACGGTCTCCAAGTTGCAAGAACTGGGGTTGGAAGCTCTCCGTCATCCGCCCTACTCACCAGACCTTGCGCCTACAGACTACTACTTTTTCCAGAATTTGGATAACTTCTTGGCGGGAAAAAAATTCAATACCCGAGAGGCAGTACAAAATGCCTTTGAAGAATTTGTTGCCTCCCGTCCAGCTGATTTCTTTAAGAAGGGCATCAATAAACTGCCACTGCGATGGCAAAGATGCATTGATTGCATGGGTGATTACTTCGATTAATACAAATAAAAAATTCATGAAAAAAATTCGTTTAAATTTTTTCATACAAAACGGCAATTTCATAGGTAAAGACCTATTATATTTCATAGCTAAGTTACCAGCACTTGTAGCTCGCCTTTGTTTCAGTTGGCACTTTAATGGACCTATCTGTTTATAATCTTGCGTGTGAGTGCTACTGGCTAACTTGAGTATTACAACCGCTTGGCATAGCTTAGATAAGTACAGTCACGGACTTTAATTAATGAGCCACTTGGCACTGTTCGCATTTTAGCCCTGTAATGCAAATCGGGCCTAGTCGGTTATACTCGTACATCCAGACACGGAAAGTCATGTCTTCGTATTATAGAAGGGCATCAATAAACTGCCACTGCGATGGCAAAGATGCATTGATTGCATGGGTGATTACTTCGATTAATACAAATAAAAAATTCATGAAAAAAATTCGTTTAAATTTTTTCATACAAAACGGCAATTTCATAGGTAAAGACCTATTATATTTCATAGCTAAGTTACCAGCACTTGTAGCTCGCCTTTGTTTCAGTTGGCACTTTAATGGACCTATCTGTTTATAATCTTGCGTGTGAGTGCTACTGGCTAACTTGAGTATTACAACCGCTTGGCATAGCTTAGATAAGTACAGTCACGGACTTTAATTAATGAGCCACTTGGCACTGTTCGCATTTTAGCCCTGTAATGCAAATCGGGCCTAGTCGGTTATACTCGTACATCCAGACACGGAAAGTCATGTCTTCGTATTATAGAAGAAGAAAATTATATTTAATATCTTTACCGGGTGGCTCATCTGAGAGCCAGAACTACAAACTTGAAAGCAGAGTGACTACCCAAAGTCAACCAATTGCAGGGCTAGCAACCGTAACCTAGGGACGATTGTTTTAGCGTAGCCATAGTAACGTTAGCGTACGGAGAAATTTTTCGACAAATTCGAAAGTAACGTCTCTGACATCGAAATTTTAACTGTCACTGTCTTCGGATAGGTTTTTCAGTGAGCTCTGATTCAAAGGAGGCAATACAGTATCACATAGATTCGATAAACATTGTATTTATTTTTATTGAGAACTTATTAGTCAACCTTTATGGATAACACTATTTCCGATTACTACTAATTTGTCACCTTGTTTAAGAGCATGCGATTTGAGTTCGTGTTTAATCGTGTAATCTCGTGAATGTATAAAACAGCAAGATTGAAAATTCTTAAAGTGGCTCATCAATTAAGTCCGTGACTGTACATCACACGATCCTTTTGCTGCTGCTAAAACCGAAGAACCGAAGCTAAAAACATATGTGAACAAGATCAACTAATGTTTGTTGCCTGACTAAGATGTTTTATCTCTCGAAAGCAGGTTGTTTTAACAATATGTGTAGAATCGGTTATGTATTCTTGGTACCTATACTCCATTCGAAATAAAATTAGGCATTCAAACAAATTTTGATTTCTATGCCGTAGGAATATGGATGGTATTAAAAGCAAAAAAGATTACACAATACCAACTGTGTACTGCAGCTGCCATTTGTCATGCTACCAACGCAATAGAAGTCAAAATCGGTTGAACGGACGGTTGAATCTTATTTCAAATGGAGTATAGACATCTTGAAAATAGTTAAAATGAACATAAGTAATCGTAGATGCACGTGAACAATGTGCGGTTTCTGCTAGGCGTGACGGTTTTAAACTTCCACAGCTGTAGGTACCTACAAACTCATTATTACAGAGGAATGATGGATCACCAATTAAAAACGGACACAGTACTTACGCAGATATCCCGGCGCCGAGTTATCTACTAGCACAAACATGTCATTACGATCGGCTCCCTAATGATTAGCAAACATACTTATCAATATTTATTCAGTTGCGCTTGCGCATATTGAAATGATGCTCTTTACAAGTGATTACATGGAGCGAGCGGTGGGAGTTGGTCGCGTCCCGCTCCGTCGCCGTCGCCCGCACCCGCGCCCCGCGCTCCGTGCCTCTCATTACCAGACTTCGTAGTTCGCTTCCCCGTAGCATCTCAAGTCCTTCCTGGAGTTCCTGACAAGGATCCAGCAAGTGGAGAAGGACTAAGATGCTTCAATGTAGAATGAAAATAAAGCTAGGTAAAGGTAAGGTACGTAATGGATCAAAAAACCCAACAGGAAGCGGGTCACTTCGGAGCTAACCCTACCCTGCCCGCCTGGCGGGATGCTCTAGGCTTTTGCGCAATTGAGAATAACAGGTACCTAAATAGTTTCAGCCATAGGTAAATCATTTATTGATGTCACACTGTCGAGACTCGTTTGCGGAAACTAAACGCCACAAGACACGTCTACAATCTGCTTATGAATGGAGACTATTTCTTATCACTAAGTCATACTAATAAAGGTGTTATCATATACGTAAGTATACGTTGCGTAGCGTAGGTATGATCAGCAGCGACGGTGTGACTCGCGCCTCGCCGCGTGCGTTGATGTCTAATGTTGGCGGTAACCAAATTGCCCAGACTACCTAAAACTAGTCTAGTTTAGATTAACTAAAACTAAGTCATTTCTTATAAACAGTATCCGCTTTTACAACAAGTTGCCAAAGTCGCGAAAAGTTCTAAACCCACATGAAACGTGTCCTTATCAAAAAGGCATATTATAAGATTAATGACTACGTTGAAGATAAGGAAGTTTGGCAATAATTCCTTCTGCACATGTGGTTTCCCTGGCACCTCATTCACGACATAATTATCTAAGAGTCTATTAACTGCTCCCAAATTATCATGTTTATTTTTTACATTCATCCTTGACATTATATACCTACAATTTAATTTGAACTCTTTACTAGTGGCTTTTGTGGACATGTTATTAATTCACAGTTGTTACAGTTGTAATTGCAACCATGTCATTTGGTTTAAATAGGTTTTTATTTTTAGTATCTTATTTATCTTTTTTATAGATTCTTTTCTATCTTGTGAATGTGAGAACTTTGTAGGCTTAGTGGACTGAAGATTTGTTGAACATTTTCTATCTTGTTAAGTACACTACTAAGTTTAAAGTTAAGTACTCTACCTGGTAGGTACCTACTTGTTGAAAGGCCTACACTGTCCTTCCATACCCCCACTGTAATTGTAATTCTAAAATATTGTAAAAGTAATTTATTTTTAAAACAGTAACCGTGGAATTTCTTGCCGGCTCTTCTCCCTATGAAACGACCAATTGAAACCGTGAACCAAGTTTCTGACGTTTCATATGCATGTAAAATAAAATATTTTGACTTTGATGAGTGATTTTGATTTTGGCGCGGGCTGAGGGAGCCGCGGTGCGACATCGCGGATGTGAGCGACTGAGCGCGCCGTTGCACAGCACGGGCAGAAGGCTCATTCGTTCAGCGCACTACTCTCGCTGATTTGAAGCGCCTCTGTGCCTTAGCGTGCTAATCAGCACCTTTAAGTATCAATCCCGCGTTAGGCGATAAAATTGCGGAAGGGATCTTCGGTACTATACCATTATTATGTAGAGTGTGGAACATTCGTGTTGGTTGGCTGAAGACGCGACGGCGCGCGGCGCACGCTGTCACGCAACGATTTTTTAACCATATTTTCAAAGAGTGTCCATGAATTTTCTTGCTCGGTCTTCTCCATAGGGACCTACTACGCTTTGGAATGGGCAACTTGCTTCATTTTTCTGACTGACCGACCCCTTGACAATTCGAAAGTGCCTGCATAATTGGTTTAATTGAAATAAATGCTTTGAGTTTTAGTTTATCATAATGTGGGCTTTCATATTTATGATGCTCCACAGAAGATGATCACATTATTAACACATTTATAGTTTGGTTCTTTAAGTACGAATACATAACATCATCTTGTCGAGTCCCAGGCCAGCCTGGCCTGGGACTCGACAAGATGATGTTATGTTGATCCTTTTATTGATATTTTTTACTTTACAAAATAAATCTATTTTGATTTATTTATTTTCGTCCTTATTAAAGTAGGTATACGGGTATAAAATAATTACAAATTATTATTCAATCAAAATACTGGCTAGTTGGGAAAAACTATATTGGGGTCGGTTTCCAGTCTAACCGGATGCAGCTGAATACCAGTATTTTACATGGAGCGACTGCCTATCTGACATCCACAACCCAGTAACTGGTAAGACTGGTTGTAAGACTTTCGTGGGTCTTTGACAGTCGTTACGGGTGTAACAACTGTCGAAGACCCACGAATGACAGCCGGGACCACGTGCTTTCCGAGGCACGGAGATCGACCCGTGCGGCTGTTATATTAGCCACGAGCTACTTCCATGATTTTTTTTTGTTAGAATTTATTAGACAAACCGCAAATTAATGAAGGAAACAAAAAATGGTCCACAATGACCTGTTGAAAACCGGAGGAATCCCCTGGATGCGGGAAGCACAGAACCGGTCAAAGTGGCGGTGCTTGGGGGAGGCCTATGTCCAGCAGTGGACGTCTTTCGGCTGAACTGATGATGATGAAGTGAAGTGAATGAGTAAGCCGTAACCGGTAGGTACGTAGGTGCAGGTAGGTAAACCCCGTCAGACTCATTCTGAACTACATACGTTTAATTAGCTCAACGACTGGTATTGCGTATCACGCATTCGAAACGATGATTGAAAGTACAAAACTAAATCCAACGACCGTTTGACTTTATTTAAAAAATTCAAATGAGACAGTGATTCGACTAAAGCAGTGTTTACGGAACGTTAATGGTGACATAAATTTGAATGTTAATGCGTGGCTCGGGGTCGCGGCCTGCGCGGCGCACTTCTTCCAGCTAGCGACACGGTGCCGCTGTGTGTCGCGGCTCGCACCTCGCGTCTCTTTGGAGCATCATTCATGCAGATCAACGGTTGCCAATATCCCACAACATCTCATTAATTTCGTATCTCCTCTCATTAGACCAGATGGCGCTGCCTCTAACACCCACGTAGTTAATATCATTCAATAGCTAGGTTACTCCTCGCGTTCCCGTTGTCACTATACCTACTCTCTTGCTTAGATCATTGACAGGAAGGAACCTATTCAAAGACGTTCATACTATCTATGCGCGGTAAGTCGGCTGTACGTACCTATTGATAACGTTTCAGCACCCCTACCTGTCACTGAAAATCCACTATATCTTAGATATGTGTGCCTATTTAATATATATTAAGTGTGTTATGACATGACAGTGTGCCGCGTTTTAGTAACCCTAACTGCTACATCTCCTGCCAAAGAATCCCCGCAGTAGAAGCATGCAGCCAATGTCGACACAACAGGCTGAGCATCGTCGTTAATCACTGAACGCTGATCACATGTTGGGCCTGTACGTCTTCAATGATGCTTATTTAGGCTATTATTTCACAAAAAAAACATATTTTATTAATAATTACATAGTATCATAAAATATTCATTTGTTTCTAACTAAAAACTAGTTGATTCATTCATAATAATTTAAACATGCATTTTAACAAGAATTTGGTAGACAAAAATAGATTTAGGTTGATTACAATTGAATAAAATAAAATAAAGGAGAATGTGCACCTACATACGGATTTTTGCCCTAAAGCCCAATAGGAATAAGATATATTATGATTAAAACTGCTATACAAAATATTGCTTTTCCCGATGCAGAGACGTTAATCGTTGAGGAGTTCTTGTACTTCACCATCAGCTTCAATTCACCATTTATGCAATGTGACGAGCATAAATTGCTTAGGCTGAGAATCATTACTTTTCGAACGTCAAAATTACATAAGACAGTCCCCCAAAACGCCCACCCTTCCTAGAACCCTCTCACTCCAGCGTCCACCTGTGGCTCTGGCTACGTGTCCTACCCCTCACCATTTCAACATGCAAGCTAATTCCACAGCATCAATTATTTTAGTGCACTGTCGTATGTCTTTGCTTCTTTTACGGTCTCGGAGTTTGATTCCTTCCTCTCCATTGCTCGTTGGAAGGTTTGAAGTTTTTTTGTAACCGCCTTTGTTAGTGTCCAGCTTTGTCAACCGTAGAGTAGAGTAGGTAATATTATGGTGTCCATTGCTTTCTTTTTCAAGCGAACCGGGATGCCTGACTTAAATACTTCTTTCAAAGACTTCTCCAGCCGCTCTTTACTCTGCGATCTACTTCATTTTCTGTCGATTTATTAAATGAATTTGCTGTGCCCAAGATAAACACAGTTGTTCACGTACGCGATTTGCCTGTTTTGTATCACTAGTGGTAATTTTATGCTGTTGGCTAACAGGCATATGACAACAGCGTTCATGTGAAGAACTCATTTTCAGCTCTCCTTATCTAGAGACAACTCACCGTTTATTTTGATACCAACATCCCTCGCGCGCCAACTTAGGTGACTGAAGAAAAAAAACTGATGTACTTTGTGTGAACTCCTTGTTCACGAAGAGAGCACCATAGAGATTCATGGGAGGTGGAGTCAAAACGCTTTGGAGTAGTCGAAAAAGGCTACGTAGAGTTCTTTCTTGTGTTCATTGTTCTTATAAATTTTCTGTGTTAGCGTAAAAATGTGGTTTGTAGAGAAGCCCAATCTGAATCCCACTTCTTCCTTTGGTGGGTTTTTGTCTAAGAGCTTTGAGATCCTTTTTAATATTTGGCTGGCAAATAATTTATAAAGTGTCTGTAGCATACTAAATTCAAATTCAAAATTCAAAATTCATTTATTAGTGTGATTTTTGGTACATTTTACAATGAGATCTTAATAATAAATAATTTGTTCCTCAAAAATCTACCTTAAAGGTGTACACTTTTTCTACTAATTATTATAAAAAAGAATAGTCAACATATTAAAATAAAATAATTACAATGAAACACAACATAACATAAGACAGAAAAAAAAAAAAAAACATTAACAATTGAGTTTAAATACTGAATGGAATAATTGATGTCAAACTGTTGTTGATTTGTCAAAAAAAATTAATAAATATCAATGTCAAATATTTATCATTTTATCAATAAGGAATTCGTCAATAGTATAGTAACATTTTTCCAATAATAAATGTCTTAATTTGTTTTTAAATTGAATAATATTTAAGTCCTTTATTCCATTTGGTATTTTATTAAATATTTTTGGGGCCATGCAAAGTATGCTTTTGTGCATCAAGGCGGTCTTTGATGGCCGAACGCATAATTCATGTCTATAAACTTGTCTAATCATTTTATAGCGATGTTCAGATGCTTTTCTGAATAGATGCATGTTCTTTTTAACAAATAAGTGATCTGTATTTGTCCAGTTTGCCTGGATCCCCTTTTATTACATTACTGTATAGAGTAAGGTTATAATCGCAGTATTCCAGTAAAGTGGATCAACTCTTGTTTCAAAATGTCGTTGAATATTGTGGTTAAAATAGATGATATTAACTCTCCGATGGCTTTTAACACGTCATATGCCGTAATTACAGACACAATTAAAAATCCATTGTTTCTCAACGAGATCCACGTACCAAAGGTTAATATGTCATTTGTTATATGATATTCGCCGGGGCTTATCTTCATTTTCAGTTAATGGATGGAGTGACTTATTTCATACTTCAGAAATTCCGGTGCACTGTCTGAACCAAGTGGCTCCATATCTCGACTTGAGTCCTCGTCTTCGGATGATGCTTACTTTGAGTAATTACTATCCCATCGCGCGGTACTCGTGGTTATCACTATCACTAGGTAAATAGGTATTATAAAAAACTTTTTACAAAAAAAACTACGAACTTCCAAAAAACCAATAAAAGTGAAAAATTTCGGCAATCGGTGACTTTGGTTTTGAATTTTCGTTTTTTGCCAGCGATTCGAGTATCTGTGGACAGAGTGAGACACAGATCGTGTAACTGTGGAGCACACGTGCCGTCCGATGCGTCGCTGTCCGAAATGTGCAATCTCGCGAGTACAGTATAATGTCCCATAGAATGTGTGTGCAACAGCCCTGATCGTACGCAGTGTTACTAAGCACCTTCACTGTGCCGCCAGGACCCAGTGGCGGCGTCTGCTACCAGCTTGGTACAACGATTGAAAATCAAGACAACAAGAAAAGTGCCGCTCCACAGCTGCCCATGGCTAATCTACGCACGGATGCGTAAATAGGAATTTAATTGCATGTTGGGACTAGGGACCTACTTGTGTTGTCTGTAATAATTTAAAAACTTGGAAGCTATTTGAAGTTGTGCTTCTGTGTGTATCGCACAGTGTGTTATGGTAATGTAGTGGGTGCGCGCCGCGAGCCGCGATCGCGCGGCACTCGGCAGCCATCAAATAATTTCTCGGCACGACACTTGCTCGCTCAAGGCTGGCGCTGGCGGCGCGGCGCGCGGCGCGGAGCCTGCACCTGCGGACACACGCACACAAGCGCACCACGCGCGTCTATTAATAGAAGCCGATGTACGACACTTGGTAACCGACTGGTTGTGCTTAGTCAGTGGCGCTTCTATTTTTAAGGAATTTGATTCCCGCTCGCTGTCCTGCTCCTCTGCATATTCCCCTCCGTGCCTTGACATGTTCTTATACATTACGTAGGTACATGAACTTACGCAACTGTATATGTAAAAAAAAATACAATAGACGTAGATATTTTAGTAATCTATTCCGATTTTAATTTAATTATTTAATTCAAGCAACAGGACTGTCAGAACTGTATTAGTAAAACATGTTAGTAAAACATTAACACAGAAATAATTTGTGACACCACTGCTGCAAGGTGACAGGCCCAGCCGATATCTTGCAGTAGTGGCTCACAAACTCACAATCTAGCCTGCTTGCTACCATAGACAGGATGCTGTTGGTGCTGCCCCGCACGGCCCGCACCCTACTAACCAGGGATGCGCACCGCTTCGGCATCACAGTGTAGAAGCAATCAACTCGAGCTTCAGCAAACATCCCCGATGCGCTGCAGTATCGAGCCAACTCCATCAGCACCCTAAATACGTTATTGTATTTATTTTTATTTTTTTATTTTACTTTATTGGGACATAAAACAGTTACACATTACAATTAAGTGTGACAGAATATTTTAAGAACTAGGTAAACGTGTAACCCACACAAATGTCCGCGAAATAATGGTTTATGAAACTAATAAGTTTCATAAACCATTATTTCTAACCAAATATCTATAACCATAAATCATTATTTAATGGGTGCGTTGGAAGAAGTATATATAGAATACTTATTTTAGAATAATAGGTATAGAAAGGCTATTTTATATAAGTACTTTATGTACTCCAAACGGTACATAACAGAAAATTAATTGATAATTATAATTTTTAACTACAAAACATACAAGGATCATTATAAAGAGAGAGAGAGATTCAATAGTCATCCTTTTGAACGTAAAATGCGTAAGTGCGAAAATATCCAAATCTATGAAGTGTGTGTTATACGTATCTACAATGCGTCGGAGAAGCGCCCGTGCACCAGCGTGAGTTCTGCACCTTGCGGTGTGGAATAGCCGGGGCTCACGCGCCTCACGACGCATCACAGTTCTAGGTACAATGTAACATAAGTTATTGGTAATTTCTGGACAATCGAACCTGTTATATAGACCATGAAGCACCATGGCCATCAGTAGCCTGCGTCTTGACTCCAAGCTTTGAAGTTTATACCGTATTAGTAAATGAGTGTATGGCAGTTTAGACTTAGTGCATCTGTAGTGTATAGCGCGTAAATATTTTTTTTGAACCATTTCCATTCTTTTTATATAAATATCAAAAATAGGACTCCAAACAGGTACTGCGAATTCCAATTGAGAACGGACCGCAGCTTTCTATAGAAGTAAAAAAGTAGATGGTCTTTTAAAGTCTTTTGAAGAACGCATGACAAAACCAAACATACGATACGCCCTATTAACAATGTTATTAATGTGAAGATTGAAGTGCAATTTAGAGTCCATTGCAACAACGAGATCTCGAATATTGTCAACTCTTTGCAGAGAGATACCGTGTAGGCTATAATCGAATTTTATAATGTTTTGTTTTTTTGTGAAAGTGATTGCATTGCATTTAGGTAAACACAGCTGGAGTTTGTTATATGAACAGTAGTGAGAAAGCTTATCAAGGTCCTCCTGCAGTAGCAGACAATCTTGTCTGCCTTGGCACGACCTGTAAATTTTGATGTCATCGGCATATATTAGAAATCTGGAATGAATGAAGCATTTTTTAATGTCATTGATGAACAAAATAAAGAGTATAATAATAAAATTGAGCCCTGGGGTACCCCCGAGGTGACAATTGAGCCCTGGGGTACCCCCGAGGTGACAATTGAGCCCTGGGGTACCCCCGAGGTGACAATTATTGAACTTGATTGGAAACTATTAATGACTATCATTTGCCATGAACCATCACCACCAACCACCAATTTTATCTAGAAGCAGTTTGTGGTCCACTTTGTCAAAACGCGACGGGCGCCGTATGATTTCTGAGTATAATGAGCCCTCAGATTGCAAGGGTAAAAAGACGTACAGTAAGCACTAAATATAAACGCCTGACCTCCTTAGAGGCACGCCTGAATCTGCAGGCAATCATGTTAGCTCTCACACACAGCGTCCTCCACTCCCTGTCAATAACCTCATCATCTTTGAGGCCAGTGGTCAATATGTGACCCAGATATTTAAATTGGTCCACCCTCACAAGGCATACCGCTTAACTTCAGGGTACAGCTTCTGGGTACCGAGTAATAATCGACCAACTTACAGTTGCAAAAACATGTTCTCCCATACATTCTGTATAGGAGAATAAGTTTTTCAACTACAGTGTTAATTTTGTTTTTAGATAAATTCATCCCAACTACGGAACCCTTCATTGTGCGTGGTTCGTCATGTACTTGGTCGGTTTTTTCGGATTTATCGGTTTAAAGCAAGTCTGGGAGGAACATTTTAAGCCAACGAAAAACTAACTGGGTAAGACTGGTTGTCAGACTTTCGGGCTTCTGACGACCCGTAACGACTGTTCTAGGACTGACATGACAGCCGGTACCAACGGCTTAACGTGCTTTCCGAGGCACGGAATAGTCTCGGTATGTAAAGACCCCTCCACGGACCAACCCCAGGAAGCATAGCTTAACCTCATGGATCGACCCGTGCGGCTGTTATTACTTAGCCACATCCAAACCACTGCTTTCAAAATCGACAAACAGCTATCTAGAGCGGCAAGAGTGAGCTGGGTTCTGCACCCGGAGGTCATACGGAGCATTAACACGGCAGCGGTGGAGTCGGTATCACCACCGGCACGCGGCAAGCGCCTGGGCGCAGGCAACTAACAAGATTGGAGTGCAGAAAATGCTAAACACGGTCCAATAAGTATGCGCCCAAAAGCTCTGTGCTCTGTCTGCTCTAAATCCTACAGCACTGTTTCGCTGAACGCATCCCTGATGCTGGCTGGGATAGTCCCACTCGATCTCCGAATACCTGTCCTTATTGCTCTATCTCAAAAATCCACGCTGTATATTATGTCATCGACTGCTTAGCTCAATAAAGGTATAGCGTGATGATAACTATCTGCAATATTCTAACCTTTCGGCTTATCTTTTTACAATTGGGGTAAACTATAGAAGAATCCTATTCCTAATCTAACCTAACCTAACCTAACCTAATCCTAACATTGAATGCGAAAGTGAATTTGTTTGTTTGTTACGCTTTTACACTAAAACGTTTGAACGGATTTACATTCAATTTGGTACATGTGTAGACCATGACCTAGAATGGGAATGGGACATAGAACACTTTTTTTCCCGGTAGTACGGTCTGACCTACACGCGGGCAAAGCCGCGGGCAGAAGCTAGTATGAACAAAAAGCAATATTGCTCATCCCCGTGATAATTTATAGCATAAACAACAAATTAATGATTCCATTTCAAAACCTGTATTTTTACCATTGTTGAGCTAAGCAGTAAGTCGCATTTAATATGCAATGCACCTAGTTCCAGTTTATTTCTGCTTTCCTGGTAGTTTTAATAAATAAACAATTAGGACAGTTGAATTTTAAAGGCTCGTACAAACAGACGCGAAATCGCGGGCGCGACAGGCAGCGGTACCTTTGTCGACAAAGGTACCGCTGCCTGTCGCGCCCGCGATTTAAAAGCGAGCCTTAAAACGTCTATCGATATTCATTTATTACGAATCCTTCATGCTCTTCTCAGTTGTATCGTTGGTGCGTTTCGAGGAATACTTTAGGTGCGCGTCATTTGGTGCGTTTCAAAGTAGGTGCGCTTCGAGGAATACCCCTTTGATCGTGATTCTTGTTAGTATAGGTAAATAATTTTGTATGGAACAGCAGGGTTTTTTTCACATTTCCGAGTTGACCCCGTAGTAAAACTTGTTCATTGTCATGAGTAGGTACACACGGTTACACATCAAGCTATACATTTCCAGTTTATGCTGATCTCGTATTGTATAGGATTTCCGTACAATGTGAGGTCAGCTTATACTGGAAATGTATAGCTTGATGTGTAGCCGTGTGTAAAAGCCCTAACGGAATGCACCTTGTTTCTATTGCAGCTTCCTCAAATGTCGTAGTTTTAACCGGACTCCAGTTGAATCGTAGGTACGTACGTATACAACAAAACAATTTCCGGAGTGGGACAGAACCAGTTGACTATTCTTCTGTCCACCGTGAACAGTTTCACTGGATGTCGTGATGGGACAGTAGTGGCTCAGTGAGCAGGGTTGACAGGGTTGGCAGACGAGTTAGCTCGACACGAGGCGGCCGGTGCAGACCGTCCAGGGCAGTGCACGACGGGCACCTGCCAGCCCTCGCTCGGTCGCGGCTCGGCGTCGTCGCATGTTAATGCGGCTACATTCATTAGCAGAGCGCGGCGCAGCGGCTTGCTGTCGCGCGGCCAGTTTTAAAACAAGAATTAAACACCGAACGAGATCTGAAAGCAAGAAAAGTAACGGTACCGGACATAACCAGCCGGCCAGCGATCCACCGATACAGGCGCACGGCTCACATGCGTACGTATGAATATATAAAGTTTATCGCGGCGCCCACGGCCGGCGGGGTCGCCGACCGCCATCCACCAAATGGACATGAGACCGTGTGCACTGTTGTCATGTGTGTGTCCGCACCCCGCACCCCGCGTCCCTCACACTTCTCCTTCACCCCGCGTTACACACATAACATGCAGCAATGCTGATTTTTGATAAATTCCACTTACTTAGAAACAGCCCAGCTATTATATTTTATTAGATGCAGCATAACATTAAAAAAGACCAGTGCTTTAAAATAATTGCTTGATAGTGTAGTGCACACTAATGATAAATATGTACACCGGTAGTAGGCACACTAAATGGGCAGCTTCTCCACAGTCACCGCCACCGGCCGCAGCCATCTTGCTGACTGGTAAATCTTCTTAAAGAAAGAAGTACATTAAGAAAGTCATTTTGAAATACCCGTGGATTATCATGTTTATCCAACTGTACGATGACCAGGTAAGGATGTACTAGAGGTCTGCCACTTCCAGTGCCCCAATTGCGTAGGTACTTACCTGCCTTACAATCACACTCCCATTCATTTTAGAGGGGAATTATAATGCTTCTGATTATTTTTGAATTCGTCGACTTGACTACGTAAAAACGCAATGAATATTGCTGAATTGTCTAAATAAAACGTATTTTGTGTATCGTCATGTCGCAATCAAGAAATGGCTCTGTTCCCTCAGTGCCGGCGGCCGCTATCGAACATTATCGGAACACATATTATCCTAAACCGGGCAGTAGGTATCGCGCGATAATGTAGCGATTACACAGAGATATGCGACCACGTCCGGCACACGGCCACAACACGGCCACGGCTGCCGAGCACCGCGCGACTACACACGCTTCCAACAGTCTAAACTCAAGTCACAGGTATCATGGGTGCAGGGATATGCCCATTCCTTCTGAATGCCGTGTTAGTGCTAGGGAACACAGACGCCGGCAGAGTTCCACACTTTGGTTGTACGCATAATAAATGTGGAGGAGAAGCGCTGAGTAGGTACGCCTTGTCGGAATATCAACCAAGTGCGATAAGTACCTACTGAAAGAAAATACATTTTACTTAGCACAGACTATAAGTGTCCTCAGACCAAATAAAAAATCAAGACAGAGCGCTGCGAACAATACAGTGAAGCATGCCAAAACTACACCACCGCTCTGTATATACACGCTCAAACGCACACATTTACAACCATTTACTATCAAACTACACCAACATATGTGCACACATGTTTACGAAACCGGCCTCACGTCACTGTTGACAGCGCTCTGTCTTGGTTTTTTATTTGGTCTGAGTAAGTGTCTATAATGCACACATTGCACACTGCACAACGTAACTACAAGTAAAAAGAAACAAATAGTATAAAAAACCGGCCAAGTGTCTATAAAAACGGCAAAAAAAATCATGTCTGTTGTATGGGAGCCCCTTATTATATTGTTTTTTAGTATTTGTTGTTATAGCAGCAACAGAAATACATCATCACCGGCTTCATAAGGTTCATAAACCATTTGTTAGGCTTTATAACCGTTTATAACAAGCTGCTATACTCTTCTTTGCTACATTTTCCGTATGCGTTTAAAGCTAAAGGCAAACTTTGTTCAAAGACATAGTTGGTCGCTGCGATTAACGCAAGACAATAATCAAATCAAATCAAATCAAATCGTTTATTGCAATCCATAATGTACAAAATATAGGTGGTAAATAAAAAATAATAAAAACAATTATGGACCCTGTCGGGCACAGCAAATTTTTAAATAGGTAGAGAGAGGAGCTCTTTACAATTTTTTCTTGTTATTATGTTAAGAATTATTTATATCCTATTACCTATGTATTTATATTTCCATTCATTCACTTATTCTGTTAATATTTTATATACAAGTCTATCCATTCATTTATTATTTATTTAATTAGGTATATTTAATTTCAATTTTAATTTCAATTTCAAACTTTATTGCAATCCATAATGTACACATACAGGTGATAATAATTAATAAATGGAAACAATTATGGACCCTGTCGGGCATAGCAACATTTTAAAATAAGTGGGACGCGGGAAGCTTATTACTAAATATCTAAATCATTTCCCATCTATCCGTTATGATGCAAACAGTTTTATTCATATTTAGTTGTTTATGTTCTTTCTCCAGAATTAGTTTATCAACCTACTGACAGGTTATATGAGTTCATATACCTAATTTTTTATTTGACTTTGTAAGTCTATTTATTTTAATTTCATTTATTGTTGACATAATCTACCTACTCATTACAATGTTTTCTGTATGAGTTGTATTGCAATACCAATGTGGTTAGCTAGCGACCTCGACAAATTGATCATTATTAATTTTGCCAGAGCAACCGGCAGCAGGTTCGTCATGCTGCCTTAGATGTCACTGCTGGCGGTAGCGTCAGGGGTCGGGTTGCCTCCTTCCCTCAAATATGGGGGTAATGGCTGATCTTTGCGTCATGCTCGTGAACGGGTGCTGCTTATGGTGACTAGTCATCTTGCTGATCTTGGTTTTGTTATTACCTAGTTTATTAGTACCTAATTAACTTTTTATTATTTATTTTATTTCGATGGTCCTAGTTTATCATTTATAATTACATTTATGTTTTGTGTTGCATAATGTAAACATTTTGCATAGGTATAGAAACTTTTGTATAGAATATTTTTTTCTAACCGAACAGGCAGCTGTGCTGCTGGGGAGTTTGTTGCGCCACTTCTTCTTCCCAGCTAAAGCACTAGGTAGTGGTGACGGGCGGATTTTCTTACGTTTTGGGGGACACTCATACCTAATTTTGACGTTCGAAGAGTACTCATTCTCAGCCTAATGTGCTAATTCTCAGCCTAAGAATAAATGACTTTTGATTTTGAACAACTTTTACTGTTTGACCATGTCTCAAAAATAAAATAAAATCACAAATAGACGTTTTATTAAAAACCAACTAGACTTGCATTCTGCCAGCCATTTTGTCCGCTTGGATTTCGTACTTTCCCCACCGACGCTCGACGTACTGAACACCAGCTCCACCAAGGATTTTTGAAAATTAATCATTACGATTTTTGGAATTTTGTAAAATTGCAAATTGACACTAATCACCATTCTTAGATAAATCATAATGTATCACGTAAAATAATACATTAGAGGTAGGTAAGTTGCTTATTAGTGTATTAGGCTAGCGAGATTGTAATAAATTATTAAGAACTTTAGTTCATAAATAATATACTTCTTATTGATAAAACTAACTTCTTATTGATCTTATTGATAAACGATAAAAAGCGGCCAAGTGCGAGTCAGACTCGTACACGAAGGGTCTCGCACCACACCGTACAATTAAATATTGTATGGTGTGGTGCGACACTAACGTACCGAAAAAGAATACGTTTCTTATAATGGGGACCCCCTTTAATTTCTAACTTTATTTTAAACACTCTGTTTCAAGTGTCTACCAATGACAGTTCAAAAGATACAAGCCTGTGACTGACGGAAGGACAGTCTTAGTTATGACTTGGGCGTTGGCACGGAACCCAAAAATAAAAACAGAATTTTTGGACGTTTTCATTTTTTACAGATTATTTATATAAGTACCTACCAATTTTCAAGTTGCTCAAGCCACGTAGTAAAACCGTCCCCTAAAAGCATAATTACCCTTTTATGCACAGTAAGGGGTCGATTTTCTGAAAACCCAAAATGTGGTTGCTCTTTGAACCGCGCGTTACAGTTCTTCCATACAAACTATAACACCCCTCTTAATAACAAACTTTATTACGTATTCACTTAGGTTAGCCTTCGTGCAAAGCTTAATTAATAACCTTAGGAATAATATTTATCATACAAAAAAGCCGTATAGGGTTGAATTTAGATACAATTTCATCAAAGTCGCGGGAACATCACGGGGATACCAGAACGAGAGACGCACAGAAAAGGGAAGTATCGCAAAAAAGAAAGGAGGCAGAAACCTATAACCAACAGTGGATGAGTCCAGGCTGACATTATAATGTCCCAGTTTGACCCTTTAAAAACGTCAATTTATATACAAACTAGCTTCCGCCCGCGGCTTCGCCCCTGTGGTATGTCGATAAAAAGTTGCCTATGTACTTCCCCAGGTGCCATCTATCTCCTTGCCGAATTTTATCGAAATCCGTTGAGTGTTTTAGGCGGGAAAAGGTAACAGACAGACAGAGTTACTTTCAAATTTATAATACTGGGTGTTAGGGTAGACACTGTTATCCTTGAAACTAGTGGTTTGGTGTCATCTATAATATACTTTTTCTATGGGACCAACCTTGAAATCGCGAAAAAAATATCAGGTGTTCCATACATTTGTGTTCACTTAAATCGACAAAATGTATGGAACAGCTGTTTTTTTTTGTTGCGATTTCAAAGTTGGTCCCATAGAAAAAGGATATTATAGATGACACCAAACCACTGGTTTCAAGGATAACGGTGTCTACCCTAACACCCTGTATTAGTAAGTATGGATTAATTTCGCAGGCTTATCCTATTTCGACATTTAACCATATCGAATATAGGTAACGACCGACGCTGTGTTGTTATGGATGATTAACAAAGAGTTTTAGGTATAGCTAGTAGCTAACTACAGTATTAAAGGTATCGTAGTACGTCCGTTGTTGTTGTGTGTTATGCCGGTGCGGTAAGCTTCGTCGATGAAATTTATTATTTATATAGGTAATGTGGTAGTGGCGATTGTGATAAATGGTCCAACAATGCGCGCCGCAGGTGCAGGCCGTCTGACCTTTGCAGCGAGCTTGCCCACCCGCCCGCCGACCTCGCCCCCCTGCGCAAGCGTCCGAAGCCTTTACCGCCCGTTATGAATCCTCTCGTATGCGAAAGTGACCGTTATCCGCAAACTGTATTTTTCAAAACCACGTTTTATAACCATAAATATTTTATCTTGCTGGATATATATGGCCCACGAAATCAATTATCGAGTGATAGCTAAAAATGACATGCTCACATAGACTCAAGCCCTTTTTCCATAAGGGTACGCTGAAACTACAGTAGGTACTACGCCCTCACGTGCTCCGAGAGGAGTTAGCATTTGGTTTGTATATAGGGGTAATCTTCGGAACTATTGAACCGTTTCCCAAATTTTCTTTCACTAATGGGAATTGGGAAGTTACATCAGTATTGCCGAGTGTCATAGGTTGAACTTTATGTTTAAACGCACTTTATGTGTCACGCGAACGAAGTCGCGGATAGAAGCCACTTAAACACAATATCAGTTTCAGTGTGCAGGGTCTTTGGTAGAAGCTAGTTAAACACAATATCAGTTTCAGTGTGCAGGGTCTTTGGTAGAAGCTAGTTAAACACAATATAAGTTTCAGTGCGCAAGGTCTCTGGTAGAAGCCAGTTAAACACAATATCAGTTTCAGTGCACAAGGTCTCTGTTGGAAGCCAGCTAAACACAATATCAGTTTCAGTGCGCAAGGTCTCTGTTGGAAGCCAGTTAAACACAATATAAGTTTCAGTGCGCAAGGTCTCTGGTAGAAGCCAGTTAAACACAATATCAGTTTCAGTGCACAAGGTCTCTGTTGGAAGCCAGCTAAACACAATATCAGTTTCAGTGCGCAAGGTCTCTGTTGGAAGCCAGCTAAACACAATATCAGTTTCAGTGCACAAGGTCTCGGGTAGAAGCCAGTTAAACACAATATCAGTTTCAGAGCACAAGGTCTCTGGTAGAAGCCAGTTAAACACAATATCAGTTTCAGTGCGCAAGGTCTCTGTTGGAAGCCAGCTAAACACAATATCAGTTTCAGTGCGCAAGGTCTCTGTTGGAAGCCAGCTAAACACAATATCAGTTTCAGTGCACAAGGTCTCGGGTAGAAGCCAGTTAAACACAATATCAGTTTCAGAGCACAAGGTCTCTGGTAGAAGCCAGTTAAACACAATATCAGTTTCAGTGCGCAAGGTCTCTGGTAGAAGCCAGTTAAACACAATATCAGTTTCAGAGCACAAGGTCTCTGGTAGAAGCCAGTTAAACACAATATCAGTTTCAGAGCACAAGGTCTCTGGTAGAAGCCAGTTAAACACAATATCAGTGTCAGTGCGCAAGGTCTCTGTTGGAAGCCAGTTAAACACAATATCAGTTTCAGTGCGCAAGGTCTCTGGTAGAAGCCAGTTAAACACAATATCAGTTTCAGTGCGCAAGGTCTCTGTTAGAAGCCAGTTAAACACAATATCAGTTTCAGTGCGCAAGGTCTCTGTTGGAAGCCAGCTAAACACAATATCAGTTTCAGTGCGCAAGGTCTCTGGTAGAAGCCAGTTAAACACAATATCAGTTTCAGTGCACAAGGTCTCTGGTAGAAGCCAGTTAAACACAATATCAGTTTCAGTGCACAAGGTCTCTGGTAGAAGCCAGTTAAACACAATATCAGTTTCAGTGCACAAGGTCTCTGGTAGAAGCCAGTTAAACACAATATCAGTTTCAGTGCACAAGGTCTCGGGTAGAAGCCAGTTAAACACAATATCAGGAAGTTTTTCCTGTAATTTGTACGTCATGTGCCATTACATTTATTGTTAGTAAACTGCCACAAAACAAGAGAAACAGAAACTTGCCATTCCATGCCAACTTTGACCCCTTATTTGAGGGGTGCCTACTCCGTATTAAAACATAGAAGAACTATTAAACCAGAACTTAAGATTCTTGAGATATCGTGATTAGTCAGTCAGTGAGTACTCCGCGAAGCAAAGACAAGGTTATGTTTCTCACGCATACGCATGTATATTATGTTCCTTTTGATGTCCCATAACTCTAAGGTTATATGCTTTAAGTAAAAATAATACAAAAAACCCTCGAATAAGTTTTCAAGTTTCGAAGATAAAAAACCAATTCCCAAAAAACCAACCCATTCATCCGGAGACACACGTGTGACTCCGGGTGAATGAAATTATAGTTTTTTTCATTTCACGCGATTTGTCATAATCGCGGTTTGCCATAAACGCTGTTTGTCATGATCAACCTAAATTATACTTGTTTGGTGTATGACAGATTTCTATACCAGTTAGGTACTAACAGACATATGTATAACTTCACGCGTTACAGTTGAAATATTATATATATATACTTTGAGATTGTTTTATATTGAGTTCGTGGCAAAATAATAACACCCGCACGGGTCGATTCATCAGGTTTAGCTAGGCTTGCCGGGGTTGGTAAGTGGATGGGTGACCATCTTTACATACGGAGACTCCTCCGTACCTCGGAAAGCACGTAAGCCTTTGGTCCCGGCTGTCATTTGTTGATCTTTAAAATTATCATTTATTAACTAAACAATAGGGATACAAAAATATAATCACTTTGATAAATCTCTTTTGATTGAATTGTTCGTCATTCGTCAAAATCATGTTTTTTATTTTTATTAAAAGGAACTTATTTAACGTGAAAGCTTAACTTTGAAACTGTTGTAAATAAATTTTCGTATTTAACTAATTACACAATCACATCTATGTTCATAGCTCTATGATCAAAGACTTAATGAAATTGTAAAGTAGACATATGATAATAATATATAATTTGTGAGCTTCTTAGATATGGTAAATGTCATAATAATATAAATGATAGTGTAATATCCTCCTAAGTGGGATAAACCCATAATATGTCTATTTTACAATTTCATTATGTCTACGACTCATAGATCTATGATCATCGATATGATAGTGCCATACCCACCTAAGTGTCATAGAAAGCTGTCATACACCACCACAAAACTTACTAGATGTCCTGCGGGAATCAAACAGTTACCTATAATTTACGTAATGTTTATGTACATCATCATCTGCCTAGCCTTTTCCCAGCTATGTTGGGGTCGGTTTCCAGTCTAACCGGATGCAGCTGAATACCAGTATTTCAGTATTTTACATGGAGCGACTGCCTATCTCAACTCCACAACCCAATAACTGGGTAATACGATACCCTTTGGCAAGACTGTTTGTCACACTTTTGGGCCTCTGACGAACCGTAACGACTATCAAAGATACGCAAATGACAGCCGGGAGCAAAGGCTTAGCGTGCTTTCCGAGGTACGGAGGAGTCTGGGTATGTAAAGATGGTCACCCTTCCACCCACCAACCCCGGCAAGCCTTTTTTTTTTTTAGCTTAACCTGGATCGACCCCTGCTGGTGTTATTATTTTGCCACGAGCTCAATATAAAACAATCTCAAAATATTTACTATTTCAACTATAACACGTGAAGGTATATGTCTGTTAGTACCTAACTGGTATAGAAATCTGAATACACCAAACAAGTATAATTTCGGTTGTTCATGACAAACAGCGTTAATGGCAAACGGCGATTATGAGAAACCGCTTCCATGACGAATTGCGGCGTGTATTAGACGAATCGCCATAGTGACTAACTGAGTTAAATTAGATAGCTATGACCAGCTGAGTATGTGACGAATAGCGTTTGTGACCTGGAGCGTGTAATCCATCATACATCACCACCTCCACCATCACCTTTTTGCTTCGCTGTAGTCGGGTAAAAAACTAAACATGCCATGGACAGTTTATATTCAGAATTTATAATTTCAAAGGATCTGCAGAGCGAATTATTAGACAACTCAGATTTTATGCAAAAAACTACCTACGGCAGAAAAATGGCAGTTTATTAAAAAAAAAACCCCGAAGAATTTGTTTATAAAATAAAAAAAATAGCTTTATACTTTCAGTTCCCGCCACTTCAGCATTCACCGAGAATCTTTTCGGTCATGAATGTGAACTGGCGAGAATTGGGGAACATCTTTAAACTGATAAAAATGGGTACATAGTAATAAAAGATCCGAAAAAAATATTAAAATATTAGCATACTAAAAATAAGAGATTTACTGCTTTAAATACAAATTTTCCGACAACTTATATACGAATACAAATAAAGAAACGACCGATTAAAATAATACTACATACTACTGATGTAATATTATTCCACCAACATACATTGCCTTTTAACGAAAACTACAGAAAACTGTTAGGTAGTCATTTTCAATTTTTCATCCCAAAATCCGGATTAGAAAATGGTGAAAAAATTTATGCGAGCAACTTGGAAGTAGCGGTTGGTCACAGTTCTAACCTAGCTTAACCTATTTCACCCAGTTTTTCACTTCGGCACCCGAATGCAACTACCGGTAGGTAGGTAGTTATTTTCATTAAAATTGAGAGTTAAAAAAGTAATTCTTTAACCAATAGTAGAAATTAAGCTGGTTTATGTAGAGCTTAAGAAAACGATTATTTTAGCAAAACATTATGTTTTCGGAAACTTTGTATTTTTTTCGGAAGTTTGGTATTTTTTTCGGTAATTAGATAGTATTACAGTCAACCACAGATCGCTGGAAGTTTATTTGTTTTGCGGAAGCTTTATTATTTTCCATAAAAATTGAGCTTCTAATCTATATGAATTTACAATTAGGACGTTTGAACATTTTTTTTTTTATGTTAAAAAAAATATATTGGCAGAAAAATGTACAAACACATTTAATTTTTTTTTATAAATGGTATTCTTTTTTAGGGTTCCGTAGTCAACAAGGAACCCTTATTGTTTCGCCATGTCCGTCCGTCTATCTGTCCGCGGCTTAGCTCAGAGATTCTTAGTACTAGAAAGCTGAATATTAATATTATATATATGAGTATTAATACATATAAATCACGCCGATAAAGTGGTATAATAAAATCAATGATTTTTTATAGGGTACCTGACGTTCACGTGACCTGGTTTTGTGTCACAATGTCACGGATATTGTAAGATCCTGCATCTCTCTGTTCGAGGCGTTTCAGATTTAACTAATCGACCATGGGGAACGTTCGTTTTGCAAGTATGTGTGTTCCAGTTATGTACGTAAAACCTGCCCAATCAATGAGTATTGAGTGTATCGGCGGCGAGGCGAGCGACAACCTTCGTATGCCGGCTGAACAAATAATACCCAAGCATTTAACCGCTTTTGAATATTCTAAACGAACATTATAATACGACGATAGAGCCACCTTCGGCTAGCGGAAGTTCTTCATAATAAGGTTAATGTTGTTAAGAAACTAACTATTTACATAATAATAGCTTACCGACGGTTTCTCATCACACGACCGCGACTATCAAGTTTAAATACTTGACGCTATTCATTTTTGAGAATTCATTGTAAGTAGTCGTATTTAGTTAATGCTTCGCTAACTATGCAACGGATTGATTACGCCAAATAACAGTACGAACAAGTAGCACGTAGGCTGGATGGCAACGGCGCCGCGGCGCCAGGCAGTGCAGCGCGCGCATTGCCGTTGATGTCTTTTACAGGCGCCGCGCGTCACTGCTCTCGGGAGAAGGCGGAGCGAGCAGGGAGGCTCACTCTCAATAACAATACAATACATTACCTAACTATACTTTAACGCTAACATCTTAGATCTTAGGCATTAAGTCCGCCTTTGTACCTTTTTTTTTGAGTGCGAAAAGTTTAAATAAATAAATCTTACATAATATTATTATTTTTATACATAGAATGTTGTGTTTGGAATTCAAACATGTACGCAGTATTTATGTTATAATAAAAATACAGAGTGTAAAAAGACATCCGTCAACTACGCATTCTGTAAATCAAACTATGTAACATTGCACAAAAATAATTGCTGCGGAACGACTTCTTCAAAAAGGAGGAGGTTCTCAATTCGTATGTATGTTTTTTTTTTTTTTTAGGTTTGTTACTTGATTACTCCGCCAATTGTGAATCGATTTTGATGATTCTTTTTTTGTTTGTCATGCTTCCGAGGTGGTCCCATATAAATTTTATTAACTTTGCTTGCGTAGTTTTTGAGTTAGCTTCAATATTACGTATTTTTCCCACTTAGTTTATCTAGACGATTTCCTTATTTACTCTTTCACTGTTATTTACATAGCAAGTAGTGCTATTCGGATTTGTGTGGGGTAGGTACCACAACTAAAAACTGAAAAATAAAAACTTTTTACAAAAAAAATCAAACCGACTTCCAAAAAAAACACAAAAAAAAGAGAAAAATTACTTTAATTTCGGAAGTCGGTGGCATAAAACGAAAGTTGGAAAGCAAAGACACCGACATTGATTTTTTTTGTAAAATGTTTTTATTGTTGTGAAAAATCACTGTTTACAGAAGTGCGCAACGTGACGCACGCAAAATATATTGTATTTATGGGTGCATGCAACGGTTCAGGGTTCGTGGGGGTATTTAAAATTACGTTAAGTATAACATTTAAACTCGTTTTCTTTAAAAAAGTTGTATCTTTGACCTTCAATATCTCCGTAACCAGAAGGTTCCCAGATATGGTCCGATACAAAAAAAATAGCACAATGACGGCAATAACAAGTGACTCTTGGCTTCGATAAAGCGTCTTTTTACACCCGTTACATCTAAGAAGGAAGCTGCCTCAGTAATAACAGCCGCACGGGTCGATCCATCAGGTTCAGCTACGCTTGCCGAGCTTGATCCGTGGATGGGTGACCATTTTTACCGAGACTCCGCCGTGCCTCGGAAAGCATGTTATGCCGTTGGTCCCGGCTGTCATTCGTGGATCTTTGACAGTCGTTACGGGTCGTCAGAGGCCGAAATCTGACAACCAGTCTTACTAACGGGTATCGTATTACCTAGTTGACCGAACGAGCGAAGCGACTCTGCATCAAGTCTGGCAGCGAGTTTGTCAGTTTGTACGTACTCGTCTACAGGTCATATTTTACAACCGATCTGGACGGGTGTACAAGTTTTTTTTTTTTTTTGTAATTTTTAGTCTTCGGAGATTTTTGATTGGAGGGCTACTTCCTCCAAAATGGGGCAAACAGAGGGCTACTGGATATCTCCGCCCTATGAGATCCGATAGCGATGGTTCTTTTTTTATTTGAAAGGTGTTATGTTGGTCTCTACCTATTTGTTAATTTTTCTAGCTGACCTACACATAATCATAAATTTTCTGGTTTTTAGGGTTCCGTAGTCAACAAGGAACCGACATAGTTTCCCCATGTCCGTTTGACTATCTGTCTGTCTATCCGCGGTTTAGCTCAGAGATTCTTCTGGGGGTAGGATGGCTAGCGACCCGCCTTCGACCACTAGAGCTACACACGGGTGTACCGTGTCAGCGAGATATCTGTGCTACCTTTAGGTATCTAATATAATTCTAGAATTTCCATATGGAATACTATGGATATCGTATCGTTCGTTTATAATCTATCCATGGGAAACCGACAGATTGTGAATTAGTATCAAACTTGCCTGCGACGTAACGCCTCTTGCGCTAATACTGAATAGCCTGGCTAGCTACCAGCAACTTGGAAATACCTAGCGCTCGCCGGCCGCAGCCACGGCACGCTCGCTCGCTCGGCTCACGCGCGGATGGTGACAGTTCTAACCTACCAAAAGAAAATACACCAATAGGTACTTACCAATTTCACCCAGTTCACAATTTTTCGACAGTTTATAATATAACGAAAGTAATAGGTACCGATAGATTTTAAACTTTCAACGGTTCTCACAATCTTACGGATAGTAATTACGATAAAATTAAGATACGTATTGATAAAAAATAAATGTTATTTTATTAAATTCCAATGATTGACATGAAACGTATTTGCAATGTTTACGCCGTATTTGGCAGGATATGCTGAAACTAAACTACTTTGTGACATGTATTTTGTATTTATAATTGTACGGTAAATATTTTCCACTCCTGTAAATAAATATTTTCAATTTGGTTTTATATTAAGGCTCGTGCAAAAAATCGCGGGCGCGACAGGCAGCGGTACCTTTGTCGACAAAGGTACCGCTGCCTGTCGCGCCCGCGATATCGCGTCTGTTTGCACGAGCCTTTATGTATTCCATAAAGTTATTAGTAGTAGTAATGACGACATGAAGTAGGACAAAGAAATATTATTGAGTTATGAACTTTAATAATGTGAACCGGACTCCGTCATTTACATTTACTATCAGGATAGCAGTCTACAGTTGATATCAATTACGGGTCATTATACTTAGTGGTTGTTATATTAGCTATCGTGCAGCCAGCAGGACACGAGCGAGCGGACGAGTGAACCACGAGTGGACAAGCCACCACAATCATAGTTGTCTTTGTTGACATGTTGGTGAAGGTTTGCTACAATTATGTGCCATTCAATACCTACCAAAAACGACTGACCGCTCCTTGAAAAATAATGAAATATCGCAGGGTATTGTATTGGAAACATATTCCTACTGCTGTGCAATGTTATCAAGGCCACGGTAAACACGCCAAGTAGCAGGCTGTGTTTGATTTTTATTTATAATTGTAAAATGTCCCTTTGAAAAGATTTCCTGGAAGGACTTGGGTGAAGCATTAGCCCAGCAGCTGGACACAAAAAAAAAGCTCATCAGAAGTAAGTATCACAATAAATATTCAAGTGCATCAGTATAATGTATCAGTGGTTCCCTTCGGCACCCTACCGTTTTATCACAGGTCAGAGGGTTTGTTATTGCAGATTTCTTGTTTTGTATTTCCTTCAAATCTAGGTACATTTTTAACAAGGACGCAAATTTTAAAAGCCAGGTGAAAACAAACGCTTCGTTTGTAGTTCTATGTTCTCACGTGGGTACGTACACGATCAAATAAGTACATAAAAAAATGTAATACACCTTATATAAAAAAAAGTAAACTAGGATCAAAATCCTTCTCGAGAGCAACAAATAACGCGGCTAAAAAATCTGAACGTAAGAGCTTTAGTACCACAGAGTATAAATAATTACATACCTACTCTAAGTTTGGTACCTACTGTTGTAGCTTGAGAGCGAGATTGAGATTGTAGCTGTAAAACTACTTAGTAATCATTATTTTGCTAACGCTTAGTTATTACTTATTAGTAGTTATTAGTTTTGGTGATGCATTCAAGGAAGGTAACAAACTCACAAGTGCGTGTTTTTGTCTTTAGTTTGTCCGTATGCGTACCTACACTGTATAAAGGTAAGAACATTGTACTCTTAGATACTTAAGTACAATATAATTTGCATTTTTATATTTTTTACATTTTATATAAACTCTGACAATATGCAATACCGAGAATTCTATCTATGAAAAAGCTTATGTGTTGTGTTTGGGACGCACGCGATGGGCTAGCGAGCGGTGGACAAGCTGGGACAGACACGTCTGAGTTTAGAAACGTGTATAAATAGCGCAACAATGTGCGTGCACCGAGCGCGCACTGTCACTGCTGCGTGCTGTGTGGCGTATCATATTTGTGTTGGATTGCATGCGCTCGATGGCCGATAAATAGTAGTTTTATGCGAGGGCGAGTCATGGCCCGCCCCCGGCTTATTAATAACATTATGCTCGATTAGGCATGTCCCTCCCGGCGCCTGGGGACGACGCACTCCCGCGCATTACGTCATCGCCTGAAATACGCCCGAGTTTTACACGAAATCGCCGATCGGCGGGCGAGCCGCTCCCGGAACGACTCTCTGACACGAACAGAATAAAACCGGCCGCCGATAGTGCCAAACCCGCGGTCAACGACTCCCGAAATAGATGCACAACGCGCGCACCTATAGGAAATTAAGAACCGGTCCCGACCGCGGCGACACTCCGATAGCGATAAAAATTCATTTCGAAAGCGGAATCCACCTGAGCGATTAATTTACTGCGGCTTTCACCGGTCGCGTTATCGAGACTCGTCGCGAACGTAGGCGAACTTCAGGCCTCGATACGAAACTGTAAGACGCGGGACGTGGCAGGCACGCGGCGGCCGCGTGTCGCCGCCACCGTGCCGCGCGCTCGGACCCGCGCCCGGACCCGCGCCCGGACCCGCGCCCGGACCCGCATCCGGACCCGCGGTCAACACTCCACATGTAGGTGGCAAGCTCGACGGGGGCCGAAGGGAATAAACTATTTATTATAATGCCCATTCGACAACCGCTCGTCGTCCTGTCCGCTAATAAGCCATTACATGTTACCTGTAATTTATAGAATTTCTTCCATCTAGTCATTGTGTAGGTACTTATCTAGCGATACACAATCCAAGCGACGGAAAACTAATATGGACCCATGGATACTAATTATTATTTCATAACATTCGGTTATTTGAGTGCATGAAATTGCTTTAAATGCAATCAGTACTTATACATAAAATATACTTTACATTTAATCCCATCTCTCCCATCTTTCAAAATCAACGACAGAGCTTTTGACATAATAATTATTATTTTGATACAACCCGTTACAGAAACCCATAGAAATGAAAAAAAAAACAAGTAGATAATGAACTCAACATGACTACCTGCGTATAGTCATGTTGAGTAGGTAGGTACAATATTGTACGTAGGTAGTCATGTCGAGTAGGTAGGTACAATATTGTACGTAGGTAGTCATGTCGAGTAGGTAGGTACAATATTGTACGTAGGTAGTCATGTCGAGTAGGTAGGTACAATATTGTACGTAGCCATATAACTACTAGGTACTACCTACATTATTATTAAGTAGCTGCGCCCCGCGGTTTCACCCACGTAAGTCTCGATCCCGTGGGAATATTGGGATAAAGAGTATCCTTTCCCTATTCCAGGTCATGGTCTACCCCTGTGCATGGAGGATCTCGTGGCTAACTAATAACAGCCGCACAGGTCGATCCATCAGGTTAAGCTACGCTTGCTGGGGTTAGTCCGTGGATGGGTGACCATCTTTACATACTGAGACTCCTCCGTGTCTCGGAAAGCACGTTAAGCCGTTGGTCCCGGCTGTCATTTGTGGATCTTTGACGGTTGTTACGGGTCGTCAGAAGCCCGAAAGTCTGATAACCAGTCTTACCAAGGGGTATCGTATTACCCAGTTACTGGGTTGTGGAGGTCAGATAGGCAGTCGCTCCGTGTAAAATACTGGTATTCAGCTGCATCCGGTCAGACTGGAAGCCGACTCCAACATTGCTGGGAAAAGGCTAGGCAGATGAAGATGATGGTCTACCCCTGTCCCAAATTCCATGCAAATCCGTTCAGCCGTTTAAGCGTGAAAAAGTAACAAACAAACTCACTTTCGAATTTATAATATTAGTTAGGATTTAAAATATTATATATAACTAGCTTCCGACCGCGGCTTCGCCCGAGCGATATTAAGATTAAAAGTACCCTATGTCCTTCCCTAGGGTGCCATCTATCTTCTTGCCAAATTTTGTCAAATTCCGTTCCGAGGTTTAGGCGGGAAAAGGAAATTCGACCTATTCCTTGGAAGGGGTTATACTAGAGGTCATATCAAATTAAGTCCAGTTAACTAGGGGCTAGGGGTCAAAACTGAATGGCTAACGAGCTGTGACGGTTCTTAGATTTATTAGAAATTTTATGACTTGTTACAAAAAAAACAATTAATTATGAAAAAACTACTCCACTCTAAACTATATAAGTTTTATATAATATAATAATCTAACTAAAATTATAAACGCGAAAGTTTGTAAGTATGGATGGATGGATGGATGTTTGTTACTCTTTCACGTAAAAACTACTATACTGAATGGATTTGGATGAAATTTGGCAAACAGATAGTTTATAACCTGGATTAACACATGATATACTTTTAATCCCGATATTCCCACGGGATGGAGACTAGCGGGGCGCAGCTAGTAATATATAGTTAAGAAGTTAGAATTAGGATGGGAAAGTAACTCTCTCCGTCGGTCTGTCCGTTACCTTATCATGCTTTAATGGCTGAACAGATTTCAATGAAATTTGTCACACAGGTAGACCATAACCTGGGTTAGGACATAGGATACTTTTTATCCCGGCGTGGTGTGGGAGAATTTCCGAACACCACGCGGGCGAAGCCGCGGGCAAAAGGTAGGTAGTCTGTAATAAGAAGAAACTACAACGTTTAACACCGTAAAAAAAAAGAATGTGACAGCCGTGACAGGTTGCATGTTGCACAAAGAAGCGGTGTAGGGTTTGACGTACATCCCATTTTGCGAAGCCAAATCTTTTCACCGTCTAATGAATCCTTTAGGAAGTCATGAGTTGAACTACTGTCGCTGGACTCAGCTGTGAGAGACAGCTTTCTCAACAGCAGTGCGCGCATTCGCCAGCCCTCATCGCTTTTGTACATCAATATTACAAATTACATTTCAGTACATTCGTATTAGAGACAAAGACAGAAACGGGGTGACAGACTACAGCATCTGACCAAATTCCATGTAAACAATGTGAGTGATGTATGGTATGTATGCATAGAACACTAACTAGCATCAGTCATTTGGGCAAACAGACAGACACAGACGTGGCCGTGTGGAGCGGCGCGGCGGAGTGGCCGGCGCGGCCGGGGCCCGGGCGCTGGCGGCGGAGCTATCGTGCGCGAGTTAATGAGTTGAAAACGCGTGCTCATTGCCGGCCATGAGGAATTTTAATTAGTTAAGTGGGTTACGTGAGCGACGATGAGGAAACGCAACAGTGCGCGGATTATGTTGATAACATCGACTTCGGGAAGCGTTTCTTGCTCCGACCAACCCGACTGTTACGCGTTTCTCATTAGTTAACACGATTGCTGACAACAAGTCCGATACGTTACGAAGAGAGGGCGCTAGTGCGACTGTTGTCAGTCGAATAGTGACATTATTGGACACTGAAAAAATCACATGAATACTATTTCAAACCAAGAAAGCAATATGAAGCAGTCCTTACCCGATAACCGGTTGTACGGTTACGACGTCGATGCATGGCGGCGCATGCGATCGATGAATTAAGAAGATAGCTATCAGGTGGGGAAATATTACATTGAACAAGTTACATAGGTACGTAAGTACTATGCTTTCTTGACAAAGAATTCGATCTTTCCGAATGCGGGTACCGACACCAACGACAAGACATTCCTACAGACATTTAAAAGTCATCGACGACTAGTCCGACATATGTGACGTAATGATGTGCGACATATCGCAGAATTGCGATGGAGGTCAACGATATAACACGTTTGTTGTAGGTTACCGTAGGATCCAAAGGTGATGCGAGTGTCGTTAACCGTACAAGTGTTCTGCGCACGCGGTGCTGAGCCACGCGTGCGATTTCCTTGACGTCTGCGCCGGTCCGGTTACCTGATGCGGAGAGACAAGCTTCCAGTGAACAGCCGGACCCGGTAAATATAAACGTTGTTACCGGACCGGTTTCGAAGAATTCCAGAAGCCAACGTAGAACGTGGAGCGCGGACGACATCTTTACCTGACAGTATTAGAAATAACTGTATGACTCTAATGCTGCCCGGTAAGATGCGAACCGCCACTCCGTCCGGAGACAGTGCTGGCTGGTGTATCAGTGGAGGTCGGTGCGCGGTCGCCACGAGGCGGCGAAGGGCGCGCGCGCGTGCGGACGGCGGCGCTGCTGGTCGCGGACTGGGCCGGTCGGCTGGAGCCCGCGCGGCGTTGCGTTCTGGGAGCGGCGGAGGCGGCGCCGCCTCACCGCACGCCCCACGCCCGCGACACCTCCTGCCACGCAACAACAACACCAGCAACCCCGAGTCCCGAGATCCCGACCAGCGTCGTCACCAACTCACCACCACGCACTACGTATACCTACGCTACATACACATGGATGCTGTTTACAGCTGACGATACCCTAACGCATACCGCGGGTTCACAGTTTTGACGTCCACTACGTGCCACTAGTTAATTTTGATGGGGCAAATCACACTCGCACCAAACTAGTGAGTTTCCTTTTTCCCACTAGGGCTGGCACTGTTAATTTTCTTAATAAAATATTTTCGTGAAAAATAAAGTATTACATACATGAAAAAAAATTACAAATAGAGACATTCGTACGGGATTAGAATGGCTTTGCCCTGGTTATTTTTAAGCTGCTTAAGAGCCAGAGTCTTCTTACATCTTCATGAGAGTGGTTGTTACATGGTCATTTGACTTTTGTTTTGTCAATGTTCATAGGCAGAAATGAAGCACCAAATTCGGTACACAAAGTAAAATGTAAATATATACCTACTACTCGAAATTAATTATTTGAATTTGAAAGGAAAAAGGAATGATAACATGATGTTGTACACTGCATGCCCATGCATACAGTGGTGAAACAATCATGATAAAGAGGAAGTCCATACTTCGTCTTCTTTTACAATCTGGCCTCTTTCAAAGCGAGATTCGTCAGAAAAACACACAAAACGCCACTCTTCTTCTGCCCATTGTAAAAGAGGTCTGTGATTGCAGGGCGCAATAGCTGGTACACGTAGCGGCCTTCGGGAACGGAGATTGAATTCATGCAAGCGATTTCTTATGGTTTGGTTGCTTATTAACATCCCTAAGAGTTATGAAGCCTCTTAACCAACATCATCGCGGTCATTGTACATGTCCTAATAGTGACCGTTTATTGTATTTTTATGCTATTAACAATTTTGTTAGTTTTGTATTCATTCGGGAATATAATAATTGTACATATATTTCTTCCCAAGAAAAGCCAACGTGTATTAGCTGCTTTGTTAGCTTACAATATACACGTAGTTTTTGATAATTTAATTGAGACTAGGTCTAATTAAGTGACGAAACAGTATTATCTATTATTTCTAAGAATACTATAATAGATCCTTTAAACTTTTAGACTCGACAAAATAAAAGCATAATAAGAATATTGTACTGTGACAGGACTCCTACTGTATCACCCAAAACATGAATCGCTTCTCTGGCAAAATCCTAGACGTGGAATTGTTAATAGATAAATAATAATAAATATCATATGGATATCTTATGTTTTTGTGAAACCTGGCTAAGACCGGATAGGGTAATATTTAATGTAAATAACTTTTCAGTTGCCATTGCGTACTTCAGGTCCTCAATTATGTAATGGTTGTTTCAGACATAAGGAAAGGAAGGATATCACTGCTTGCTCTGTTGATTGCTTATCTGAGGTAGCATGTGCAGAGGTTGAAGGCCATACTTTCATGTGTTTTTATAGATCACCAGCGCAAAATTGTCATTATTTTTAATAATTATGGAAAAAATACTAAGTAAACTTTTTAAAGCTATTAAATTACTTTTTGTTTGTGATGACATGAATATTGATCTATTACAAATGTAAACTTTTATCATTGTAATCATTCAATTTAAAATGTATTAATTTAATGAAGCGACTAGAATATCAGCAACCTCAGCTTCATGCATCGCCCTTAATTAGTGGCGTCAGGTCTGACCATACTTTTGCGGGAAAGTCCGAATGGGACACCGGGACCCTTGGCAACAGGCAACTGAAGGAACACGAGTGGGTTTTAGTCAGTAAAAGCCTGACACGCCCTCCCGCTCCGCCCAGAGCGGGAGAAGTGATTTAATGATGTCCCTCCCTAACACCCTAGCATTTTTTATATATTTTCTTACGTTAACTAAGCAAGCATAAGGAATACCTATTTAAAAGGTATACATTCATATAGAAGATACTTTCTCTTCCTATATCCTCATGAAGATCGGAGGCTCTACAGTCGAAGTTGTAGACGATTACGTTTACCTAGGACAACCTGTCCAGTTAGGTAGGTCCAACTTCGAGAAAGAAGTCAATCGTCAAATCCGGCTCGGCTGGGCGGCGTTCGGGGAGCTGCGTGCTATCTTCTCGTCTCATATACCAAAGTGTCTCAAGACAAAAGTTTTTGACCAGTGTATGTTGCCAGTGTGTTGCCAGTGATGACACAATGGACCTCATTAGAAGGCTGAAAGTCACCCAAAGGGCAATGCTGCAGTGTGATTCTGTAAGACGTCGTTCAAAGCTTCAAACCTGAACGTATCTTTAACTTTATCTTTAACTGAACGTATCTTTACAGAGGGCTATGCTCGGAGTTTCCCTGCGTCATCGAATCACAAATGAGATCCGTAGGAGAACCAAGGTAACCGACATAGCCCGAAGTATTGCTAGACTGAAGTGGCAGTGGGCAGGGCACATTGCTCGCAGAACAGATGGCCGAAAACAGAATTTAGTTAGTTGCTTGTCATTTCTGACATTTCCAGAAAATTTGTACCTACTAAAACAATTTCTTGTATGGATTTTTTTATTTTTTACTTTCTTTGCAATATTTATTTACTGTTTCGGAAGTGTTTATTTACATAATATACAAATTCTAGGAACTTACATAATAATACTTATAGTATATACATTTATATGTATAACAAAATTTAAAAAAGAGGAAGAGCTCATTGGGCATCAAAAAAAAATTCCGCATAGCTGTCAATGGGAAAAGTGCCCAAAAGGATGTTTGGAAAAAGTTTTTTTTGCGATTTATGACTCTTGTAGCGGCCAGTCAACCTAACTACAGAACCCTTCATTGTGCTTGGTCCGACACACACTTGGCCGGTTTCTATTTATGGGATAAAACTACAAATTTAAAAATAGTTATGATATAATTGCGGAAAGTAAGTGAAAGTAAGTGAGCGAGCGAAGCGAGTTTTTAAGCCGACACGAGTCGGCAGGAAATAAAATTAATACTTTTATTGATCAAAATCTAAATCTAGAGTAGGTATAGTCGCCGGCACGTAACTTTGTTTGTCAGAAATCACCTACTTTCCGCACTTATTATCATAAATAACCATTTTCTCTACTTGTGCTATATGACCTTGCTTCTTGCCTTTCATGAATCCAGGACTACGGGAAGTACCGAGTTTTGATTTATTTGCGAGTATCAAGATATGTCGCTTAATGGCCGTTTTTAGGGTTCCGTAGTCAACAAGGAACCCTTATAGTTTCGCCATGTCCGTCTGTCCGTCTGTCCGCGGCTTAGCTCAGAGACCGTTGGTACTAGAAAGCTGTAATTTAGTATGGATATACATATAAATGACACCGACAAAGTGGTAAAAAAATCGTAAAAAAAATTTTTTTTTAAGGTGTTTCTCGTCAATCCCATGGTGTTATCCCATTATTTTGTAACGACCTATCCACCGATACCCCATCGTTCGATAGGTCGTTACAAAATAATGTGAGTTTGTAACCTCACTTTCCACCATTTGGGTTCGTTTAGCAGTGCAGAGTTAGTGCAAGCGGTACATAATGCCGAATTGAGCTTTCTTCCGGAAAAATTGCGCGAAAAGTACATAAAAGCTTAGGTAAAATATTTTTGTTCAATACATGGAGACACCTAGCACTTTCCCGCTGTAGTGAGGTGAAAAGTTGTGTGTTTCACTCGGCAGAAAAGTTTTTCTGGGTCTCGTACCTTTGAATCCTTCACAACGCTCAGGATTCTATATATGAACCATTCGCTTCGCTCATGGTTCAATCGTAGAATCCTTCGCTTGCTCAGGTTTCAATACAGGTACTCGCGCGAAAAAACAACTTTGCAGCCTTGCATAACAAATAACTATTATTAGTTGAAATCGAAATCGGTTAGAATATGACGTATATGCTCAAACAGTAATGAACCAAAACAGAAGTTTAAACGAAAAATTGCTTTATTTATATATTAACTACGAATTAAATAAACATATTAAATTATTTAAAAGGTGAAATCTGTTACTATCTGCAATGTAACCGTTTGGCTCGTCTTTTTACAATTGAACTGTAGAGGAATACAAACATAATAAAATATAGCTCATCCCCCATAGCAAATAGCGTGATAATAAATATAGCCTACAGACTGACCAGACTTATTCAAAATTTGAACAGTATCTATCCGGTAGAATTTGCGTGATGCTGGAACATAACATACATACAGACAAAAATTCTAAAAACTATATTTTCGGCATTAGAAGGGTTACGTATTATATAATTCCTAAGTTTATTCTAACTATTTTCAAGATAACTACGGTCAAAAGACCTAGGTACCGTTTAAAATACCTAAAGATGGTTTCACCGATTTTTGTTATAACTAATGAACGAAATCCTTTTACTGTGTGTACATAAATAATAAATAAATAAATAAATAAATAAATAAATCCATAAAGGAGAATTCATCTACGGTTTATTCAACTACAATTAATTCACCAAATGCAACAAATTGAACCTACCATTTATGTATGGCCGAAATTCAATAGTTTTCGAGATAATTGAATTTAACAGTTTTTCGATATTTACCCAAAAACATTTAATTTCCAAATAAATAAATAAACTAGGTACATATTGAATGTGTACCATTAAAAAATGATATAGTAGCTGGCACTTCAGTGAAGGAAAACATCGTGAGGAAACCGGCAAGCCTGAGAGAATTTCTCGACGGCATGTGAAGCCAAGTCAGAGGCCCATAGGCGACTTTAAACTCTGACAGCAGGGCACTAACCACACGAAAAAAGATAGGTAAGTATATGTATATCTATAGTATTTGTGATGGGGCTGTAAGGATAACACCTTACCGCAACATCATAAATAAATTATGATCCTGTATTTGATTTTAAGATAGAGCGCTCTCTAAAAAAAGAGCACATGTGATTTTGATGGCAACGTTGTTACATCACTTTGGCGCGAGCTGTGGTGGCCCAGTGGAAACGGCCGCGACCCAGGAGTTGTACTTGTTAGGTTTGAATATCATCAAAACTATTCAAAACGATGAAAACATCGTGAGGAAGCCGCCATATCCTAGAACAAATAATTCGAAGGCCCAGCCCACTCCTTCTCACAGAGAGGAGGCCTGTTGTCCCAGCAGTGGGAACATTATAAGCTGAGTATCTTATGCTTATTTATGCTATATGCGCGTAAGTAATCTTAACGCTTCTCTTTTTTTTCTTCTTAACACTAAATTACAAACTCCTTCGTACCTATGTAATTTTTTGTTCAAAATGCCAGTTAGGTACATAAATAATAAATGATTTATTTTCTGTAAGTGGATTTGTACAAACACTTTCTTCAACATGCTTGGAAATTCGAGCATTATTTTCGAGATCTTCGACAATCTTCTTCGAGATAAATCGAAATTGCGGTACTGGTCAAAAACAAGCCTGATCGCATCTATATGAGAAATAATTACCTATTTAAATTAATGAATAATTAACTATTGTATAACAGGAAAGCAATGAATAGTGAATACATTTTTCACCTATCAGAATACCTTTGTTTTGTAGAAAAGAGCTGTTCGATCAATTTATAAATTAAGTCCGAGACACTCTCTCAGAGAGTTTAATTAAGGAGATAAATGTAATGACTGTGCCTTCTCAGTATATTTTCGAACATCTTTTACATGCCCATAAAAATATAAAATTGTTAAAAAAATACAGTGATATCCATAATATTAATAGTTAGCGTCAGAATGGCTGGTTGCCTATGGCAAGCGGTTCTGAAAGTATATTTAAAAATTGCTACCTAATTGCTTATACTTGCTACATTTCTTCAATAATTGCTACATACGATACATTCAGAGAAATATGAATATTTTTTTGACCAGACATTCTGATGTCAAGATGGATGGTGGCCTTCGTGTTCACCATGAAGGACTCAGAATTTCTAAAAGTTTTACATAAATTAGGTAAAAAAATATAGCTGTTTGTAATTTTTTACGAAGAAGCGCCTAATATTTTGGAAAGGCAACAGTTTTTTACACTACACTAGGGGAAATATATTTTTTTTACGATTTTATTTTACCACTTAGTCGGCGTCGTTTATATGTATGTCCATACCAAATTACAGCTTTCTAGTACCAATGGTCTCTGAGCTAAGCCGCGGACAGACGGACAGACGGACAGACGGACATGGCGAAACTATAATGGTTCCTTGTTGACTACGGAACCCTAAAAATTACGTGTTTATGTGTGACTCGAAACTAGTTCATCGGTTACATGCCCTGTAGCCAAGTATTGTAACTAGTGACGTGAAATAACGCCCATACCTAACAAATGTGTGCACTGACTGGACAGGCCACTCAAATCTGTATGGTTCGACACTTTTTGTCAATAATAATGTGTTCTGCATAGTCGTAGTACATTATTTTATTCTATCCTCAATAGTTTTCGCAGCGCACGCGATGTAAAGAATATTTTAGGTATTTTTTTTACACCTTGGGTTACATTATTGGCGTTTTAGTAAGGATCCCTAATCTTTTCTAGCGATAAATATAAATATAGATAGCCTATGTTACTCAGGGTGAATGTAGCTTTCTAATGGTGAAAGAATATTTGAAATCGGCGCAGTAGTTTTTGTGTTTATTAATTACAAACATACACACAAAAATACAAACATACAAAAATACAAATCTTTCCTCTTTATAATATTAGTGTAGGTGTAGATGACATGAGTATTTACTTTTTAAAGTATTATTTTTTATTATTGTGAATGTGAAGACTATGTGGATTTTTTTTTTCTTTTGTTTTTATTATTTATATTTTCAATCAATCATAGTCGTCCTTTCTTTGGTATTGTTCGTCAAATCGTTGAGCTCCTTAAATTCTGAGTTGAGCTGCACGAATACTGACAAATGTGTGCACTGACTGATCTTTCCTCAAAATACCATTTCAGACACCAATCTACATGGTCTTCACATGATCTGACCAAGATTATGTCTGAACTTCAAAAGAGACTGTGACCTCTGAGTTTGTTTCGGCCTTTCTTCTCAGAGTAGTCAGATAGGAAACGCCGACCTCATCTAGTTTTAAAAATGTGATTGACGTGTAATTTCAATTTATTTGTTACTCTATGTCTTATTAAATAATGATATTACAATAAAATATGAGACGCCTGTTATTTTCTCATAGTGGGTGATGAAAAGTAGAGTGTATCTCTCGGGCGAAAAATATATTTTTGGCTCGGGCGACGTACTTTGAATCCCTCGCTACTTTCAGGATTCTACTAAAGAATCCCTCCCTTCACTCTGGATTCAACAAAGCGCCCTCGCCGTAAATATATTATTTTGCTCTCTATGATACAATCTACTATTTTCACTTTGTAGTGTTTTTGAAAGTCAATTGTTTTTTGTGTAAAAGTTTTTATTCCTTTCGAGATGTGGAATCCTAAGAACGCTATAAATCTAATATACTTGGTTAAAATTAGTATGAGCATGTTATCATTATGTACTTATCGCTGTACGAAGCTTCAATGACTCCTAGCGTCACTGACTCCCGATAACCGTGCTTTATGTAAGTATGACCTCTGATTTACAATGTCCTACATTTGACTTAGGTTGGTACTTATTCATCACATTCACATATTACATTACATTCAATACATTACATTACATATTCGGTCATCTTGTGAAAATAATAGTATATTATGCAATTAGTGAATAAAGGACGGATTTAAGCGAGAGCCATATCGCACACCTAGATAAAGGGTGGCACAACTCAAAATAATCCAAAATCGAGTTATTGCTATAATCGGAATCTGAGTCGAAAACTACATCAACTCCAAAGACACCTGTTCAAATCTCCATTAATAAGCACCCAGGAGAAACATGTGAAATCCCCGAAACTGTTTACCAATGCGTTTGACGTCTTCTAGACGCTGGACTGGAATGGACAGGGTTTCAATGTGAACGGCGAGTCATCTCACATATTTGCTTTGCCGATGGCATCGTCATAATGGCAGAGACGCTGGAACAGTTAGACTAGCCGATCGATTCTGTAAAAATCTCTGTAAGTTAGAGTAAGTAAGCTTAGAGTGACCTGTCAATAGTGTCAATCTCTAACAGTATGTGGGCAGACAGCAAGTCGTTGAGCTCCTTAAGTTCTGAGCTAAACGATGACTGACAAATGCTTGCACTGACTGGACAGGCCCACACAAATCTGTATGGTTCTTTCCTCAAAAGACCATTTCAGACAAATCTACATGGTCCGCAAATGATCTTACTAAGTTTATCGCCGGATTTTTTATTTTATTATTTTAAATTCACATTGATGTGAATGAATTTTATAACAATGACATGAGTATTTACTTTGTAAAGTATTACATTTTTTTTATTTTTTATTATTATTGTGAATGTGAAGACTATGTGGCGTCAGAAGCCCGAAAGTCTGACAACCAGTCTTACCAAGGGGTATCGTATTATGTGGATAATTTTTTTTTTCCTGTTGTTTTTTTTTTTTTTTTCCTAAGTTAGTTTATAACTAATTTTGGTCTGGCAGTTTGAGTAATTTATGCGGCCTACCTAAATGTCCTTTCTTTGGTAGGTATTGTTGTTGTTGTTGAATACTTGTAATTTGTACGAAAATATCCGAAATTCTATACCAAAAGAGGAGATATCCAAACTAAAATTGCACTAAGAAACGAAAACAGATTAAACATACCCCGTCACGATTAAAAATGCACTCTTCTAGTACATTACATTTGTAATGGACATTACAAATGTAATGTCCATTAACCTAAATGCACTCTTCTAGTACATTACATTTGTAATGGACATTACAAATGTAATGTCCATTAACCTTTGGTATTGGAACGTGGATCCCGTTGAGAAACAATGGATTTTTAATTGTGTCTGTAATTACGGCATACGACGGGTTAAAATATACAATAAGTTACCAGATTACATCAAAACCATAAATAAAAATAATGTCTTTATCAATAAATTAAATCAATTTCTAATAATCAAAAGCTACTACACTATTGACGAATACTTTAGTGATAAAGGAGAATGGGCGTTTCTGCCCTGGAGCCTAATAGCGTTAAGATATATACCAATGGAAAGATCGCATCAAGAAGAATATTTCTTAATCTGAAGACTTTTCTTGATCGTTAGTACGAAAGGAGCTACAGAGCTTTAAATGTGAGTGATTATATATTATTGGAATTCTGGTATTTCGTCAATTAAATAACTTTTAATGATTCAGTGCCCTGCAAACATCATCTTTGAAGCCTATAAGCGAACATTTTAAAACATTGGTCTCCAATAGACGCCATTTTAGGAACAATGTTTTTAAGAGTCGATCGGCCGTACAGATCGTTAAGCCTTCGTTAAGCCTGCCGCATCCCCCAATAGAGTTAAGATATATGCCAATGGAAAAATCTCTTCAAAGGAAATATTTCGTGATATGGCGTATCTTTCGATTGTTAAATTAAGCATTATAGAAATTCATCATCTATTTAGGTCATTAACTCTGAACTGACTAATAATAGACGCAAAAGTCGTGTGAGTAGCAAAGGTTATCCCTGAAAAGCTCTTTTCAGTGGTATTATCTTATGGCTATTGGACGCCAAGAATTCCTTAACTTCGGTGTCCCAGTAGTAATATTAATTTAGGGCACTAGCTCCAAACTGACTAACAATTGGCAGAAGTCGTGTTACTAGCAAAGGTTCTTATTGGAAAGCTTTCCATTGGTGTATATCTAATGGCTATTGGGCTAAGAAAATTCCTTAACTTCGGTACCGAAGTAGTCACCTATTTATGCCATTAACTCCGAACTGACTAACAATTGGCAATAGTCATGTTAGTATCAAAGGTTCCCCTAAAAAAGCTAAAACCATTGATGTATATCTTATGGCTAATGGACCAAGAAAATTCCTTAACTTCGATGCCCAAGTAGTCAAACCTATTTAGGTCATTTAATCCGAACTGACTAATAATTGGCAAAAGTTATGTTAGTAGGAAAGGTTCCCCTTGAAAAGCTCTTTCCATTGGTATATATCTTATTTTTATTGGGATTCAGGGCAGAACCCCATAAGCAGGGGCCCATTCTCCTTTCAATAACAATAAAAATCATTGTTACATACATTTCCTACCCTACCTACATTTCACTTTGAATTTAAATTTATTTTAAAACATAAAAATAATAAATACTTATATAAAATAGAAATACCATAAAAGCAAATGATACAATCTTACTTTAATTCAATCTTTAAAAAAAAAAAAAGCACCTTCATCCTCTCTCCTGTTAAAAATTAACTTGTGCTGTGCCCCACAGGGTCCATAATTGATTCGATGTTTTAACATACCTACCAACTATTATGTACACAATATGGAATGCAATAAAGTATTGAGTATTGAAATCGTTGAGCTCCTTAAATTCTAAGTTGAGCTGCACGAATACTGACAAATGCGTGCACTGACTGAACAGGTCCACTCAATCTGTGTGATTCTTTCCTCAAAAGACCATTTCAGACACCAATCTACATGGTCTTCACATGACTTGACCAAGACTATGTCTGGAATTCATAAGAGACTGTGACCTCTGAGTTTGTTTCGGCCTTTCTTCTCAGAGTAGTCAGATAGGAAACGCCGTTCTCGTCTAGTTTCAAAAATATGTGATTGACGTGTAAAAGTGTTTGTACAAACCCACTGACAAAAATAAATCATGTATCATTTAGCTCCCTTCAAGTTCACTTCACCTACGTTTTCACGGTGAGATTTTTACAAAATAGACCGATAGATGCTGTACAGCCTAAAAGGAGCCTCTCGGCGGGTTGGCCTCGGCATGAATCTGGACAAGACGAAAGTCATGTACAATTCACACGGCTGTGTTTTTTATAAAAAATATACTACTTATCCTTCCTGTAGTTTTTATAGACTTACTGTTCTAAACCGATTAAAGAGATGTTATTACTTAACTAAAAATGTCTACTTTGTTAAACGTTTTACTACTAACCTGTTCAAAATTTAATGGTTCTCAAATTAGAATAATGTAAGGTGTTCTTTCTAGTATCCGACGCATTTCCTAAAAAAGTGCTGTGTTTTTTATTTTCCTTATTTATTTGTTACCTAAATACAAAATAAAAATGTGTCTTACCTAAAAATAATGTTTTACTTCAATAATAAGTATAATAATAATTGTACATATTGTATAATAAATTGGCAACACTGAGACGTCAGCAACAATTTTTCCTCAGAATACTATATTTATTAAAACAAAATATTTAGAATTAAAATAAACTAAACCTGATCCCGGAAAACCATAAAAACCCACCAAAGACACCAAACGATCCATTAATGAGAACGTCATGCGCTCATACTATGGGGCTACAGAGGGAGGAAGCCGCCTCACCGCGTACCGTGTTCGGATGCTCTCTCTGTTTCAGGTGCTTGAGCCAGCTGTCAACGTTTCGGCACAACGACTGTCGGATCAGGTGCGGGTCATCCAGCGTAATCATATGTTGGACGATACTGTACTTGATCGCCTGCGAAATGAAATGCAGAGTAGCCATGTCATCGCAACCCCGTCGCAGACTGTTATAGTACCACCACCGGTTACTACAAGTCAAGCCGATGAGGGGATTGAAGACAGGGCTACAAACGTAAGCAATGATGAATTGAGGAGTGCTTTGGATGGTGCGATTCGGGAATATCGGTTCATGCCACCCGAACTTAGACCACGCTTACCCCGTTTGCCCATGCATAAAAAAAATAGGGCGCTGGTGGCGGCTCTAGATTCGCAGTTGTCAAACTATTTTGACGACTGCGAAGACCTCACCGATACTCATTCGATTCTGTACTGTGCGGCTGTAGCGGCATGTCGTGTAGCTCACGTCAAATTCGCTAATGAAATTAGAGCTACACGACCGAAATCAACCGTACCGTTTTGGCAGTGCAGAATTGAACGTCGTATTGGTGAGGCCAGAGCGCTCATCGGCAAACTAATCTGCTTCAGGGAGGGCAATACTCGCCCTAGAGTGATGCGCTTTGTGAGACGGGCATTCTCAGGTACTAATATCAGTCCTCAGGACTATATAACCCGTGTCACAGAGCGCATAGACTTCCTGAAGCAGAAAGTGTATGCCTGGGCAAACCGTATTCGTAGGTATAAGCGGCGAGCGGACCGATACACTCAGAACCGCACCTTCCAGAGTGATGAAAGGTGGGTATATAGGGCTTGGGAGCAACCGAACCAAGGTGTGGCTGACACGCAAGTGCCGGATGATGATGCCATGTGCACTTTCTGGCGCAGTATCTGGTCGGTGTCTGTCAGTCACACTGAAGGAGATTGGACTCGGGAAGTCGAGCGAGCCTGCGATCCAATACCAGAAATGCTATTACCATCTGCCCCCAAGATGTAGCTCGTGCAGTCCGCCAGTTGCCTAACTGGAAATCTCCAGGGCCGGACGGGCTGCACAACTTCTGGATAGAATCGTTCATAAGGTCGCACGCTCGCTTGGCGGCTCAGTACCAGACTGCATTGGAGTCTGGTTTGCTACCCCAGTTCTTAACGACAGGAGTTACCCACCTGCTCCATAAATCTGGTAGCACCGCGGAACCCAAAAATTATAGGCCGATCACATGTTTACCGACGGTCTATAAAGTTCTTACATCCATTTTGAGAGCTAAAATTAACGAACATATCGACACGAACTCCATCATGTCGGCCTCTCAAAATGGATGGGTCTCGCGGTACTAAGGAGCTACTCCTCATTGATATGGCCATAAGCCAACAGGTTCGTCGTTTCCGAAAGGATCTGTCGACATGTTGGATAGATTATAAGAAGGCTTATGACTCGGTGCATACATGGCTCATGAGGGTGCTAGAGCTGTATAAAATAGATGTAACTCTGCGCACCTTCCTGATGTCGTGTATGGGGCAATGGAGGACAGTCCTTCGCTATCCAGGATGTCCAAATATCCAGAGGAATAGTGAACCGATAAGGATCGAGCGAGGCATATTTCAGGGCGATAGTTTGAGCCCACTTTGGTTCTGCTTGGTCCTGAATCCTCTAAGCACACTGCTGGAGGACTCAGGTCTAGGCTATCGGCTGAGGAGAGGTGGACAGGTTATATCTCACCTCCTCTACATGGATGACCTAAAACTCTTTGCCCCCAACAATTTACAACTGATGGAGCTACTGAAAGTAACTGAAACTTTCAGTAGAGCCATCAGGATGGAATTTGTTGTGGATTAATGTGCGGTCATGCATGTAAAGCGAGGGGAGATTGTGGAATCCGTGGGAACCCAACTCTCGGATTCCATATACCTTAGAGCCCTCTCCGCATCCGAAACCTATAAGTATTTGGGTATGTCGGAAGCGTTAGGCATCAATGTTACTGACATGAAGCAATCGTTGAAGGAGCGCTTCTTTAGCCGCCTGAAGAAAGTATTTAATAGTCTTATATCAGGCGGTAACAAGGTGCGCGCTTTCAACGGTTGGGTCATGCCGGTTTTGATGTACTCTTTCGGCATACTCAAATGGACTCAGACCGAACTTGACGCCCTGGATAGAAGGGTCCGTACGCTGCTGACTGCATACCGAATGCATCACCCACGGTCATCGGTAATGAGACTGTATATCCCGCGAAAGTGTGGAGGTCGAGGCTTTTTAAACGCTAAGACCCTCCACTCGCGAGATATGCAGTCTCAGGGAATATTTCCTAGAAGCCGACGTGGGAATGCATCGAGATGTGGTCGCGGTGGACAAGGGCCTCACCCCGCTCTCCTTGGCGAAAGAGAACTGGCGCAAGCCTGTAGTGCTTGACACTAACGATCGCAAGGAGGTATGGCAGAGTAAGGAGCTTCACGGACGCTTTTTCCGGGCCCTGCATGGACCCGATGTAGATTTACTAGCGTCCGTAGCCTGGCTTCGTTTCGGTGACCTCTTTGGAGAAACCGAAGGCTTTGTCTGTGCAATTATGGACGAAGTTATCATGACGAACAATTACCGGAGATTTATTGTGAAGGACGGCACGGTTGACATTTGTCGGGCATGCCACCGACCGGGAGAATCAATCCGTCACATTATCTCCGGATGTTCTCATCTAGCTAACGGAGAGTACTTGCATAGACACAATCTTGTAGCCAGGATTATCCACTAGCAACTTGCTCTGAAATACAGCCTTGTGGAATCGGAAGTGCCGTACTACAGGTATGTGCCCGACCCAGTTCTCGAAAATGGAAATATCACATTGTACTGGGATCGATCCATCATCACTGACCGGACTATTGTTGCCAATAAGCCTGATATAGTGGTGGTGGATCGAACAGAGCGGCGCGCAATGATCATTGACATAACGGTCCCGCATGACGGAAACCTCGTGAAGGCCGAGAAAGATAAACAAATCAAGTATCTTGACTTGGCTCACGAGGTTGTCGACATGTGGGATGTGGACTCTGCGATCATTGTGCCGATAGTCGTATCAGCCAATGGCCTAGTTGCCAAGAGTCTCGACCAACACCTATGGAGGCTCTCGTTGGGCGGCTGGATTAAGGGCTTGATTCAGAAAGCGGTACTCCTGGACACGGCTCGCATTGTTAGGAGGTTCCTCTCTCTGGAGCCCTAACCGCCGGTAGCTTGGACCTTGTACCCGATACCGGTGGGCTACTACTTTTTATATTTTTAAATGTTTTTATATATTTTTTATTCTAATATTTAAAAATATAATTTGTATGTATTTCAAGTGAAATAAACGAAAATGGATTGAACAAAATAAAAATTTAGATACACTACTCTTTCTGAGAAGATTATGAAAAAAATAAAGAAAACGAGCGGATTAATTTAAAAAAATCACTAATATGGACTTAATTTGAGTTGATAAAAATATTATACTTACAATGATTTAGTCACGATTACTAATATAACACAAAACTATCCAACGTGCCGCTACAGTGGCGACATTAATTTAACACACGGGTAGGGCTAGTGGCCAGTAATAATAAAAATTATAATAAAATAAAATAATTCGTAAATAGATTTTTTTTAATTTTCAAACAAACTAAATAATACAAAAACATAACCAACATTGAGATCAGTCTGTGCAAAAGATTCATTCATAAAGCTACCTACAGTACCTACCAGCTGGCTTACGTTCTTTCGGCACAAATCGGTCCGATACCCTTTGATGCAGGAATGCCGCGCAATTTCTTAGAAATTATGCCAAATTTCTAAGAAATTGCGCGGCATTCCTTCAATTCGCCTACTTATGATCCGTGACCCCGGCAAATGACCTCTGCGCTACAATTCTTTAAGTACAGGTTGCTCCAAGATGCTAGTTTAGAAAACGTTTAAGTAATTAAATAGTACATTGTGATACGAGTGTGCTCTATTGGATATTACAGTCGAGGCGGTATTATTCGTGCGAGCCGCAGGCGAGCGCGATAAGGTAGCCGAGAGTGTAATAATCAATGCACACGCGTTTCATACGACGTTTTTTAACACACTTGCGAGGAAAAAATATACTTGTTGTACGATCTTATGCTACAATAACGTAACTTTATAGATGATAGATTTGTAAAGTTTAACTGACCTTTGTTGCCAGGTACTGACTATCCGGAGTTTCCTTTAAAAACTTCTATGTCGGTTGGTGACAATACTTTAAATTTTGTATTTTTGATATTATTTAACCACGCAACGAAAACGGTAATAAATATTTATGGAAAATGGCGCACTGGTTTTGTTTTTCTATAGGTGTAAATAAAGGCACTGGCAAAACCGTTAGACAGCCTCTATAAAAAAATATGATTTGAATAAGTTTTTTTTTTTTTTCGTACTATAACTAAACGTACCATGGCGGAGCCAAATCTATTATTAATAGGTCTTTACCTATGAAATTGCCGTTTTGCATGAAAAAATTTAAACGAATTTTTTCCATGAATTTTTTATTTGTATTAATCGAAGTAATCACCCATGCAATCAATGCATCTTTGCCATCGCAGTGGCAGTTTATTGATGCCCTTCTTAAAGAAATCAGCTGGACGGGAGGCAACAAATTATTCAAAGGCATTTTGTACTGCCTCTCGGGTATTGAATTTTTTCCCGCCAAGAAGTTATCCAAATTCTGGAAAAAGTAGTAGTCTGTAGGCGCAAGGTCTGGTGAGTAGGGCGGATGACGGAGAGCTTCCAACCCCAGTTCTTGCAACTTGGAGACCGTCTGCTGTGCAGTATGAGGTCGCGCGTTGTCGTGCAGGAGCAGCGGAGACGAGCGATTGACCAATGCTGGTTGGAGATGCGCCAGCTTCTCCATCATTGTGTTCAGTTCTTCACAGTACACATCTGCAGTAATGCTCACCCCGTTTGGTAAGAAGCTGTGATGAATCACACCGGCGCTAGACCACCAAACAGTGACCATCACTTTTCTAGGGGTAAGTTTTCGTTTAGGGCATTGTTTAGGTGCTGAACCAGGATCCAACCAACTTGCTGAGCGCTTGCGGTTATCAAACAGAATCCATTTTTCATCGCAGGTAACAATGCGGTTCAAAATTCCTTCATTTGTGTGTCTGTTGAGCAGTGCAAGGCACGTCTCGACGCGTACTTCGCGCTGGCGATCATTGAGTTCGTGGGGCACCCATTTGTCAAGCTTTTTTACCTTGCCAATTTGACGCAAATGGACCAATATTGTTTTGACGCTAACGTCGAAAGCTGCTGATTGTGTATCATCAGCTTCCACAATCGCCTTTAATTCGTCATTGTCGACCAAAGTCTTCGGACGACCGCGAGGTTCATTTTTCAGGTCGAAATTTCCAGAACGGAAGCGAGCAAACCAATAACAGGTGGTGCGTTGGTTTGTAGTGTTAGCTCCGTAAACGTCGTTGATGTTGCGTGCCGCTTGTGCCGCGTTGCTGCCACGACGGTACTCATATTCCATAATTACTCGAATTTTTAACGTATCCATGATGACGAAAAAGATTGAAATGCGATGAAAATGTAACACTAATCAATAAAGAAATGACTACTTTTGGAAAAAAAAAAACATGTTTTTAAAATAAAATTAATTTGAAATTAGAATTCTTAGCCAAACAAAAATTATTTTGATTTGAAATGGCCAGTACTGCAGAACGGCAATTTCATAGGTAAAGACCTAATATTTACACTTCTCCCCTACGTAAAATCGACATTTTTAATAATGTTTTTAATTAACCACACAACAAAAAAGTTAACAAATATTTATGGAAAATGGCGGCCTGTTTTTTCCGCTAGCAATGCGCGCGCGGGTGTAAATAAAGGCAATGGTAATACCGCTGAATAGCCTATATAAAAATATAATAATGTTCATAATACATAATACACAAATGGGGTTAAGGTAGTGAACAATATATAATTTGATGAAATTTTCCCATACAATGAAATGACAACCTGGGTATTGAGCTGGCTATATTTCTTCCTCCATTTTTTTAACAGAGGGCAGCATCAGCGACTCCCTAATTGCCAGAGACTAGTTTTACAACGCCAACTAGGAGTCTTGCCTAGATAACGGAACGACAACGGAAACAGAATTGACATTGACAAATAGAATAGCTAGCTACATAATAAAACGTTTCGTGCAATCTTATTGTATCTTAGAATTTTTTATAGTACCGGGTTCAGTCAAATTAAAAAAAAAAGATAATTATGTACCAAAAACATGTTGATAGATTTTCTTCAATTCTTATATTTCTACGTAAAGTAGGTACTAGATTTAAAATAAAATGTTGTTTGATTTTTTTGAAGAAAAAATTACGTTTAGGTCATCACGACAGGTCAAATTGAGTAAAACGCTATTTATTGCAAAGAGCTTTCAAAAAATGGCTACTTTATCATTCTAAGGGTTCGAATTGAAATAAAAGGCTTAATTTATGTTTTTGTTGAATAAAAAGCACGCTTCCGTAATACACTGCATTATGAACCTAAAAACGGTTCAATAAGAGCCACTTTACGAGCAAGTGTGTTGAAAAATAAAATATTTTCCTATAAAGAATACACGAAATCTTATTCGTGTGTTAAATTAATGTCAAAATTAAAGCGGCACGCTGTATAAAAAAAAAGTGATACGTGTATTTGAAGGTGATTAATTAAGCAAATTAATATCGTAGTAAAATATTATATAATAACTAGTTCGGTTCTCGATAGCCTGCTAAAAAAATCTCATTTTTTCCATATTTTTTTTCTATATAATCTAGTCGTTTCTGGCACTCGCCGGCCGCTGCCGCGGCACCGCTCGCTTTGCTCGCTCGGCTCTTGCGTAGAAGGTCACAGTTTTAACCTAACCTAACCTAACAAATCATTTGACCAAACGTTTATTGTCTAAAGATTGTTTGCTGTAATAAATCATTTGATTAAAGACCAAATGCCTAAATGAAATTATACTTGATAATATTGTACCAAGTAAACTTTTGACTGATTGCATTGGTATAAAAAAAGGTTGCCAAAATTTGTTTAGGTAGTGAAAATTTGGTAAAATCCTTTCGGCAAAACGGCAGGATCCCGTTAACACCTGAATATATGAAAGAGAGGGCGGGCGATATAGTAGAAATCTTGCTACCCAACAAATCACGGCTACATCAAAGCCTACGATGAATTTTGCAAATGAGAATCAAGCTTCTGACACATTTTCAGAGTCTGTTTTCCTAACTTATTTTAATGAGTTTTCGAAGAAATAGAAGTCATCGACATTATGGAGTATGTATTCTATGCTACGGTGTACTATAAAAACAAGGCATAACATTGTCATAACAACATACTCGAAGTTGCAAGTTGTTTTTCTCATAGTCATGGTATAAAGGATAGTATGTAACTCTTGAATGAAACGGATTTATATCGAGGGCCATGAATCACTCGCGTCGCTCAGGATTCTAACACTTGAATCACTCGCTATGCTCGTAATTCAATCATCATGAATCACTCTCTATGCTCGTGATTCAGTCGTTAGAATCCTTTACTTGCTCGTGATTCATATATCGTACACCCTGATAAAGAGTAGCACAACTCAAAAAACCTCTTTTTTCAGGAACAGCAAAAAACGTTTTACTCGTTTTCTATTTGACCGATTTAAATTATTGTTGTATGATGTTATATAATATTTTACTACGATATTAATTGGCTCAATTAATCACTTTCAAATACACGCATCACTTTTTTTTTATACAGCGTGCCGCTTTAATTTTGACATTAATTTAACACACGAATAAGATTTCGTGTATTCTTTATAGGAAAATATTTTATTTTTCAATACACTTGCTCGTAAAGTGGCTCTTATTGAACGGCTTTTAGGTTCATAATGCAGTGTATTACGGAAGCGTGCTTTTTATTCAACAAAAACATAAATTAAGCCTTTTATTTCAATTCGAACCCTTAGCATGATAAAGTAGCCATCTGGTAATAATTTTTTTGAAAGCTCTTTGCAATAAATAGCCTTTTACTCAATTTGTCCTGTCGTGATGACATAAACGTAAGTTTTTGTTCAAAAAAATCAAACAACATTTTATTTTAAATCTAGTACTTTACGTAGAAATATAAGAATTGAAGAAAATCTATCAACATGTTTTTGGTACATAATTATCTTTTTTTTTTTAATTTGACTGAACCCGGTACTATAAAAAATTCTAAGATACAATAAGATTGCACGAAACGTTTTATTATGTAGCTAGCTATTCTATTTGTCAATGTCAATTCTGTTTCCGTTGTCGTTCCGTTATCTAGGCAAGACTCCTAGTTGGCGTTGTAAAACTAGTCTCTGGCAATTAGGGAGTCGCTGATGCTGCCATCTGTTAAAAAAATGGAGGAAGAAATATAGCCAGCTCAATACCCAGGTTGTGTCATTTCATTGTATGGTAAAATTTCATCAAATTATATATTGTCACTACCTTAACCCCATTTGTGTATTATGTATTATGAACATTATTATATTTTTATATAGGCTTTTCAGCGGTATTACCAGTGCCTTTATTTACACCCACGCGCACATTGCTAGCGGAAAAAACAGGCCGCCATTTTCCATAAATATTTGTTAACTTTTTTGTTATGTGGTTAATTAAAAACACTATTCAAAATGTCGATTTTACGTAGGAGAGAAGTGTAAATAATAATAGATTTGGCTCCGCCATGGTACGTTTAGTTATAGTACGAAAAAAAAAAAAATCTTATTCAAATCATATTTTTTTATAGAGGCTGTCTAACGGTTTGGCCAGTGCCTTTATTTACACCTATAGAAAAACAAAACCAGTGCGCCATTTTCCATAAATATTTATTACCGTTTTCGTTGCGTGGTTAAATAATATCAAAAATACAAAATTTAAAGTATTGTCACCAAACGACATAGAAGTTTTTAAAGGAAACTCCGGATAGTCAGTACCTGGCAACAAAGGTCAGTTAAACTTTATAAATCTATCATCTATAAAGTTACGTTATTGTAGCATAAGATCGTACAACAAGTCTATTTTTTCCTCGCAAGTGTGTTAAAAAACGTCGTATGAAACGCGTGTGCATTGATTATTACACTCTCGGCTACCTTATCACGCTCGCCTGCGGCTCGCACGAATAATACCGCCTCGACTGTAATATCCAATAGAGCACACTCGTATCACAATGTACTATTACTTAAACGTTTTCTAAACTAGCATCTTGGAGCAACCTGTACTTAAAGAATTGTAGCGCAGAGGTCATTTGCCGGGGTCACGGATCATAAGTAGGCGAATTGAAGGAATGCCGCGCAATTTCTTAGAAATTTGGCATAATTTCTAAGAAATTGCGCGGCATTCCTGCATCAAAGGGTATCGGACCGATTTGTGCCGAAAGAACGTAAGCCAGCTGGTAGGTACTGTAGGTAGCTTTATGAATGAATCTTTTGCACAGACTGATCTCAATGTTGGTTATGTTTTTGTATTATTTAGTTTGTTTGAAAATTAAAAAAAATCTATTTACGAATTATTTTATTTTATTATAATTTTTATTATTACTGGCCACTAGCCCTACCCGTGTGTTAAATTAATGTCGCCACTGTAGCGGCACGTTGGATAGTTTTGTGTTATATTAGTAATCGTGACTAAATCATTGTAAGTATAATATTTTTATCAACTCAAATTAAGTCCATATTAGTCATTTTTTTTTTAAATTAATCCGCTCATTTTCTTTATTTTTTTCATAATCTTCTCAGAAAGAGTAGTGTATCTAAATTTTTATTTTGTACAATTTTCTACTCATTTATTCCTTTCCTCCATTTTCATGACAGCCCAGCCGTCACTGCGGCCGAAAGAAACAAGACAATAAAATAAACAACTATAATACTTACAAATGGTCACGAGAAAAACTACTGTGAAAAACATTTTATTCATATCAAAATTTAAATTCAAATCCAATTCAAATATCTGGAGAATAAAGAAGGCCGACCCCTGCTCAACAACGCACCGCGAAGCGTTCTCTGGCGAAAGTCATCAAGGAGGCGCAAAGGCTGCGTTATGCACGCGCGGCGCGACGGCGCCCTAGGCCCGCGCGTTGTGCCGCAGTCGTCCTTTGTGTCAGTGTCAACAGAATGACAGGCTTTTTGACTATCGTTTTATAGTGTTTTTTTATCAATGTAAATAATTATTTTTGTGTTATTTGTGCTATTTTTATACATTTATGTTGAATGCCACCAGTAGCGTCGCCGGAATTAGTGCCAGTCAACCTGCCACATCGCTCGAAGTCCAGGTGAGAAGTACCCACTGCTCCCAGCCACGTTTCTTTAAAGGTGAACGGGGGCTGCGGATACATTATGGCAAGGTCCACAAACCCCATAGTGTACCTCTGTGCCCCCCAGCCACAACTCCAACACTCTCGGACCAAACACTCTGGAAAACCCTTTCAAAATTAAAAAATTCTACTCCCGTTTTGAAGAGAATTCCCCGGGGCGCGAGGCGGTCTGTTGCTCTAAGTTTAACGCGATGTCTCCGCCTTGCGACCCAGGAGAATTCCTACAGCGCCTGGGAGCAACTACTCACCTTCCCATACAGGATTCTGCATGTCCAAAAAAATTTGGCAACTAAAAAAACATTGACAAACCAAATTAAAGACAACTGCAACAATTCGACTCTTATTTTAGATCCAAAATTACCCGACTTCAGCAACCTCTCACGAAGAGGCTTATGTTCGCATGTGGAATCCAAATTGAGTGAAGGTGATATCAGGGGTGCGGCCAGGCTACTGTTCAGCAGCGATGTGGTGGCGCCCTACTCTTCAGAAACATTTTCAGCCCTGGAAAGCAAACATCCAGCGCCTGCGGGTGGTCTCACCTTCCCCGACCCCCCGTCCTTCCCGATCCGGATTCAACTCCTTTTAATGTTACTGCCCCTCAGCTGATTGCAGCCGTGAGCTCCTTTCGAAGTGGCTCCGCCGGTGGCCTCGACGGCCTGACTCCCCAGCACTTAAAAGATTTACTGAGCTCAGGCGCCGGGGAATGTGGTGAGTCGCTTTTGAAGGAGCTTGCGGCTCTAATTAACCTGATGCTCAACGGTGGTGTGAATAATGCCGTTGTCGATGTCTTATACGGGGCCAACTTGTGTGCCCTGCGCAAGAAGGACGGCGGCATTCGTCCCATCGCCGTCGGGTGCACCTACAGGCGTACGGCAGCCAAAATATGCTGCAAATTGTATGGCGAAATCCTGACCAACAAGTTCCAGCCCCTACAGCTTGGCTTTGGATCCAAAGGGGGCTGTGAGGCTGCCGTACACGCCCTTTCAAGCTTTTTAAATGCTAGTAAAGGTGAGGTCATCCTCAAGGTTGACGTTAAGAACGCCTTCAACTCCGTTCCTTCAACAGGGACACTTTGTTGGCCGAAGTAAAAAAGGAGTTACCAGAAATTTACGGTTTTATGTGGCAGTGCTACAGGCACCCATCAAAATTATTATATAAAGACAACGTTTTGGAATCGGCAGTCGGATGCCAACAAGGTGATCCTCTCGGGCCAGTCATTTTCAGCCTGGCTATCCATCCCATAATACAACAACTAAATTCAAAATTTAATGTGTGGTATTTAGACGATGGTACACTAGGAGGTGACGTAGACACCGTTCTAAAAGATCTACAATTCCTAAAGCAGCAGTTCCAATCCATCGGACTTGACCTAAACAATTCCAAATGTGAAATTTACCTTTGTGACGACACCGACAGACAATCGACCATACAGAAATTTAACTCAATAGCCCCGGATATCAAAGTTTTGGAAAAAACTTCACTGCACCTCCTAGGTTCCCCAATCCTAGAAGATAGTTTTTCACCATTCGTCGAGGCAAAAATCAAACATTTTAACGATATTTCGGACAGACTCTCTAAAATTAATTTACATTCGGCATTCACCCTTATCAGACATTGCTGTTTCGGTCCAAATTTTATGTATTTTCTCCGCTCTTCCTCTTTATGGAAGCAGCCCAACCTTTTAGAAAAAATCGATCATATCATTCGAAGCACTTTAACATCCATTTTTTTAAATGTGGCACTGGACGACCGCGCGTGGCTTCAAGCAACACTACCCATTCGTTTTGGTGGGCTGGGCGTCCGCAAAATTTCCAGTGTAAGCCTACCGGCGTTCCTTTCCTCGGTCCACAGCACCGAAAAGTTAACCGCAAGAATTTTAGCCTCTTCTCGGGTTGACTCTGAAGTGCCGTGTTTGACCGATGCAATGAATGCCTGGAAAGTGGCTTGCCCAGACACGGTTCAGCCCGAGAACCCGTCTTCCCAAAGACAGTGGGATGAGCCGCTCTGCAGGTTGGTACGGAATAAACTTATTAATACGTCCACCAATACTGCTGAGCGTGCGCGCCTGCTGGCTGTGGGAGAATGGGAGTCGGGCCTTTGGCTTCAGGCGCTACCGTCACCCAACGTAGGCACTATGCTGGGTGACACCACATTCCGGCTCGCTACATGTTTGCGTCTGGGCGCTCCTTGCGGTGTTCCACATCGTTGTCAATGCGGTGAAGGAGTCGACTGCCTCGGACACCACGGCCTATCCTGCAGCAAGAGCGCTGGTAGGATGGCACGCCACGCCAGCATTAACGACATTATCCGTCGGGCTCTTGTCACCGCCGGGGTGCCAGCTGTTTTAGAACCCAACGGCTTGGCACGCGACGATGGGAAGAGGCCAGACGGAATGACCATAATGCCTTGGAAGTTGGGTAGACCTTTGGTGTGGGACGCTACCTGTGTCGACACCCTCGCGCCATCCCATCTTCCTAGCACGGCGTGCCGTGCTGGAGCAGCTGCTGCAGGAGCAGAAAACCTCAAACGGCGCAAATATAACAACCTTATTGGGAGCTATATGTTTGAGCCGTTTGGGGTTGAAACACTAGGGCCCGAGTGACGCGAGGTCCGAGTGCTCATCAAGTATTTCGGGACATCGCTAAGCGATTGGTCGACTCTTCACGTGACCAGAAGGCTGGCCTATTTTTTGCCCAAAGAATCAGCATTGCCATTCAACGTGGCAATGCTGCCAGCCTTTTGGGCACTTTTCCCATTGACAGCGATGCGGACGAATTCTTTGATGCCCAATGAGCCCCTCCCCTTTATTTGTTATTAGTATCATTAGAATTAGATTGTATATTTTATTTAAAATTGTATATATAAGTTATATTTATAAATATTAAAATTTATTCCTTTTTCAGTACATAATTTTTACATTTTTAAATATTTTTATAAAAAGCATTTAAAAAAAATACATTACACAAAAAATTACACAAAAAATACCAGGATCAGGGTCCAAGCTGCCGGTGGTCAGGGCTCTAGAGAGAGGAACCTCCTCACTATGCGTGCGGTGTCAAGGTTGTACTGCAAGGCAAGTTGCTGGTGGATAATCCTAGCTACTAGGTTGTGTCTGTGCAAGTACTCGCCGTTAGCAAGACGAGAACAACCGGAAACAATACGTCGGATTGATTCACCGGGACAGTGGCATGCCCGACAGATGTTAACCGTACCGTCCTTGACAATATATTTCCGGTAATTATTCGTCATGATGACTTCATCCATAATCGCACAGACAAAACCTTCGGATTCCCCGAAAAGGTCGCCGAAGCGTAGCCAGGATACAGACGCCAGAAAGTCTACTTCAGGCCCATGGAGAGCCCGGAAAAAGCGTCCGTGTAGCTCTTTGCTTTGTCATACTTCCTTACGGTCGTTAGTATCAAGTATTGTACAATTGTGCAATTATTATTATACTTATTATTGAAGTAAATCATTATTTTTAGGTAAGACACATTTTTATTTTGTATTTAGGTAACAAATAAATAAGGAAAATAAAAAACACAGCACTTTTTTAGGAAATGCGTCGGATACTAGAAAGAACACCTTACATTATTCTAATTTGAGAACCATTAAATTTTGAACAGGTTAGTAGTAAAACGTTTAACAAAGTAGACATTTTTAGTTAAGTAATAACACCTCTTTAATCGGTTTAGAACAGTAAGTCTATAAAAACTACAGGAAGGATAAGTAGTATATTTTTTATAAAAAACACAGCCGTGTGAATTGTACATGACTTTCGTCTTGTCCAGATTCATGCCGAGGCCAACCCGCCGAGAGGCTCCTTTTAGGCTGTACAGCATCTATCGGTCTATTTTGTAAAAATCTCACCGTGAAAACGTAGGTGAAGTGAACTTGAAGGGAGCTAAATGATACATGATTTATTTTTGTCAGTGGGTTTGTACAAACACTTTTACACGTCAATCACATATTTTTGAAACTAGACGAGAACGGCGTTTCCTATCTGACTACTCTGAGAAGAAAGGCCGAAACAAACTCAGAGGTCACAGTCTCTTTTGAAGTCCAGACATAATCTTGGTCAAGTCATGTGAAGACCATGTAGATTGGTGTCTGAAATGGTCTTTTGAGGAAAGAATCACACAGATTGAGTGGACCTGTTCAGTCAGTGCACGCATTTGTCAGTATTCGTGCAGCTCAACTTAGAATTTAAGGAGCTCAACGATTTCAATACTCAATACTTTATTGCATTCCATAATGTGTACATAATAGTTGGTAGGTATGTTAAAACATCGAAAAAATTATGGACCCTGTGGGGCACAGCACAAGTTAATTTTTAACAGGAGAGAGGATGAAGGTGCTTTTTTTTTTTAAGATTGAATTAAAATAGGATTGTATCATTTGCTTTTATGGTATTTCTATTTTATATAAGTATTTATTATTTTTATGATTTAAATTCAAAGTGAAATGTAGGTAGGGTAGGAAATGTATGTAACAATGATTTTTATTGTTGTTGAAAGGAGAATGGGCCTCTGCTTATGGGGTTCTGCCCTGAAGCCCAATAAAAATAAGATATATACCAATGGAAAGAGCTTTTCAAGGGGAAACTTTCCTACTAACATAACCTTTGCCAATTATTAGTCAGTTCGGAGTAAATGATAGGTCATTTACTCCGAACTGACTAATAGGTGTGACTACTTGGGCATCGAAGTTAAGGAATTTTCTTGGTCCATTAGCCATAAGATATACATCAATGGTTTTAGCTTTTTTAGGGGAACCTTTGATACTAACATGACTATTGCCAATTGTTAGTCAGTTCGGAGTTAATGGCATAAATAGGTGACAAAGTAGTACAAAAACAAATAGTAAAAACTTGAGAAACGCACAGATCGCATCGACAAAATGATAGAGGACTGCGAGAGGCGAGTTGAATACTGCACTTTTTTTTTGGAAATGGTATCTCTTGACCTCTGAGGTGTTCTGAGGTCGTGACTAGTTATACCGGGCTATCCTGTGGCTGCCTTAAGCTAACTTAAGCCTCCACACAGGGCATAATACTAATTATACACTAGGCGACTTCTTGCTAAGGACACCGCGTGGGGGGGGACAGCATGATGGGACAGGCTGGATAACGACTGGTGAATACTGCGCGAAAACAACAATACTATTCTACAGCTGTCCCATCCACGAAAACGCACCCCTCTCCGTGATTGCTGTACTTTAGTACGGAGCGGAGCAGACTGGGGCGCATCTTCGTGGATGGCACTATCTATATTTGACAGCGCAGAGTTACGATATTTATTTGACTGTAAGTCAACTACAAAAAAGTAAAAAATGCGGATTTAGTACATTCAAAAATATGTTATATCAAATAATTTCTATTTTATTGTTAATTATTTAAAAAAAAAAACTTAGGTTTGGTTAGGTTAAAACTGTGAACTCCTACGACTAATAGAAAACATAGAAAAAAAATATGGAAAAAAACAGGCTACCCGAAACTGGCTTATTTTGCGTAACGTGGGTTATTCCAATTGAAATATTTGACTACATAAAAATTGGTAAAAGTTGGTAAACAAGGTATTATTTAAACGTTCACTTGCAAAACATTAGGGTTGCGTTACAATTATTTGTGAAGAGATTTTTAGCTAAATAATAATTTGGCAAATGAAATTATGCGGAAAATTGTTTGGGAAGTGATAATTTGGCAATTTATTTTCGATGAAACAAGGGAGACCCGGTGTTAACACAGGGTTGCGGGAAAGTACGACACTTTTCAAAAACTTTTTACAAAAAAATACAACCGACTTCCAAAAAAAACACTAAAAAAGTGAAAAATAACTTTAATTTCGGAAGTCGGTGTCTTTGCTTTTCAGTTTTCGTTATTTGCCACCGACTTCCGAAATTAAAGTTATTTTTCACTTTTTTAGTGTTTTTTTTGGAAGTCGGTTGTATTTTTTTGTAAAAAGTTTTTATTTTTCACTTTTTAGTTGTGGTACCTACCCCACTCAAATCCGAATACCACTACCTACTATCTAAATAACAGTGAAGGAGTCAAACAGGATATCGTCTAGATAAACTAAGTGGGAAAAATACGTAATATTGAAGCTAACTCAAAAATTACGCAAGCAAAGTTAATAAAATTTATATGGGACCACCTCGGAAGCATGACCTACCAAACAAAAAAAGAATAATCAAAATCGATTCATAATTGACGGAGTAATCGAGTAACAAACATACAAAAAAAAAAAAAAAAAGAAAAAAAAAAAAACATACAGACGAATCGAGAACCTCCTCCTTTTTGAAGAAGTCGGTTAAAAACAAAGAAATAGAACTGATTCTAGTTGCCCCTTCCAAAAGGTAGTTTTCGTATGGAGAAGAATGGGCAAGAAACTCCACCGTTACTCTTTTAAAAATATTTTACAATAGGTATTTTGTAGGTATCAATACAGTGTGTCCTGACATGGTCTAGCGATATTCTAAATACTTAACTCTTAAAGTTTTAGACATGCAGTTGTGAATTTTATGTTGTATTGTTAGCGTTGGCTGCCACATACCGGGGAAGTGTATTGGACCCAAGCTGTACCCACAATAGATAATAGTAAATTGTGATAGAGTGTGCTCTTTTGGATATTACAGTCGAGGCGGTATTGTTAGCGCGAGCCGTAGGCGAGTGCGATAAGGTAACCGAGAGTGTAATAATCAATGCACACGAGTTTCATACGACGTTTTTCAACACACTTGCGAGGAAAAAACAGACTTGTTGTAAGAACATAATTTATGCTACAATAACGTAGGTAACTATAGAGAGGATAGATTTATAAACTTCGTGTAACTAAGTGCTAACAACTATTTACCTTAGTAAATTATAACATAGTAAATTAACTAGCTATTTCACTATTTTTAAAACTTATGTTAAATATTGTTAAGAAATCAGTTGTCCTAATAATAATCGTAAGAACTAATGCCGCCTGTGATACAGGTTTATCCTAGTACAGGCATCATACTTTGTAATACCTACATTATTTCTAAGATTTACCTACACTGTATTTTACCAACTTTTATTTTTTGAATAAAGGTCATGGCCCATATCTGACCCAGTTGGTAAAAGTTTCCGTACAAAAACCAAATCAGTTTTAAATTATAGCCCTCTATCCCACTTTTTATTTTATATAAAAAAAATATTGAAAATCCATGGGAGTACACGTAAAAAAAAATAGAAATTATTTGATATAACATATTTTTGAATGTACTAAATCCGCATTTTTTACTTTTTTGTAGTTGATTTACATTCAAATAAATATCGTAACACTCTGCGCTGTCAAATATAGATAGTGCCATCCACGAAGATGCGCCCCAGTCTGCTCCGCTCCGTACTAAAGTACAGCAATCACGGAGAGGGGTGCGTTTTCGTGGATGCCACAGCTGTAGAATAGTATTGTTGTGTTCGCGCAGTTTTCACCAGTCGTTATCCAGCCTGTCCCATCATGCTGTCCCCCCCCCCCCCAGCGGTGCCCTTAGCAAGAAGTCGCCTAGTGTATAATTAGTATTATGCCCTGTGTGGAGGCTTAAGTTACAGCCACAGGATAGCCCGGTATAACTAGTCACGACCTCAGAACACCTCAGAGGTCAAGAGATACCATTTCCAAAAAAAAAGTGCAGTATTCAACTCGCCTCTCGCAGTCCTCTATCATTTTGTCGATGCGATCTGTGCGTTTCTCAAGTTTTTACTATTTGTTTTTTTACTACTTTGGCGTGCTTAGTGGACTTTGTTTGCTTTTGGATAAGGATCTTGTTAAAATGGAAAAATTGTAGCGTGTGGCCGATCTGTGTTACGTCGCAGAAAACTAGAGTCTAGAAGCTTTTCTCGAAAGTTATTGGGATCACGCCGGATTATTACTACAAGAAATAATGCCCCGTGAGATAAGTTACGATTGTTTTATTTAAACTTTAAGTTTCGTGGACGCTGTTTTCTACTGAACAGATAAGTTGGTGGCACTCTACACAATAGCAACAACGAACACAGACATCACGACAATTTGAATGTGTTTTATGTCTGCTCCTAACATTTTATTTATTTATTTAACAATTAGTATACACACATAATAAACAGACAAGAAGAAAAGAACAGAAAACGTACAAAGGTGATGCTTACTTCTAAAGAAATCTATAATCTTCTAAATCTAGATTTTTTAAATAATAATAATAAACCATTTATTGCAGGCGGCACATGCCCACAGAAAAATACCTTAAACTAAACATACATATTATTCTATACAACAAAAACTTAAAATAAAAAAAAATATCATAAACTTTAAATATCACAAACTTAACTTAAACGTAAAGACTTAAAAAAATATGTAGGTACCAACGCATTTCAGCTTTAAGCTGCGCGAGCGTAGCCGCTGGCATAGCTAGTACTTTAATTATTTTTATATCAGATTCCATTTAATGGCTCAAGATCAATTTGCCATGCATACTGGGGCAAGCCTGGATCGTGCTGTACAATCAATCAATATGCCTAGCCCTTTCCCAACTATGTTGGGGTCAGCTTCCAGTATAACCGATGCAGATGCAGCTGAATACCAGTATTTTACATAGAGCACTGCCTATCTGACCTCCGCAACCCAGTAACCGGGTAATACAATACCCCTTGGTAAGGCGACCTTCTGACGACCTATAACGACTGTCAAAGATCAATGAATGACAGCCGGGATCAACGGCTTATCGTGCTTTCCGAGACACGGAGGAGTCTCGGTGTGTAAAGATCACCCATCCACGGACCAAACTCGGCAAGCGTAGTTTAACCTGATGGATTGACCTGTGCGGCTGCTATTTAGCCACAAGCCATCGTGCTGTACGTCAACACAATATAAATGCACCGGCTGCCTTTTTGAACTATGTGACCATATCCTTACATTTAGATCATGTTGAATAAAACTAAAATAATAATAATATTGTTTTTTTTTTATAATTTACTACCTAGTTCCCTAATTCCCTAGTTTTACAAGCTGCCTTAATGATAATAATTATATAATAGCAAAATCGTCCTCTAGGTGAACTATAAACTCTGTAAATAGAACCCTGTGTCATTTCTGTACGGCGAGGGTATGGATTTTATACTTCACTTTGTAGCTAATCACCAATAAAATATGATACAACTGTATTCACATTTTTTTTTGTTTTTTATTTTTACCATAATGTACAATCACCACAGTAATGCGACACATACCATTGCAAACTATACATATTTCTCTGTACATCCAGACCTTTTTCGTTTCTGTACGCTGTAGGTATGGTTTTCATACTTTGATGGGCCACCTTTATTATTATTATTTGACATTTATTCCTTTTTCAATATATAATTTTTACATTTTTAAATATTTTTATAAAAAACATAAAACAATATAAAAACTAGTAGCCCATCGACACCAGGATCAGGGTCCAAGCTGCCGATGGTCAGGGCTCTAGAGAGAGGAACCTCCTCACTATACGTGCGGTGTCCAGGAGTAGGTACTGCTTTCAGAATCAAGCCCTTGACCCAGCCGCGCAATGAGAGCCTCCTGAGATGTTGGTCGAGGCTCTTCGCTATTAAGCCATTGACCGTAACGATTATCGGTACAATGATTGCAGATTCCACGTCCCACATGTCGACAACCTCGTGTGCTAAGTCAAGATACTTGTTTTTTTTATCTTTCTCAGCTTTCACGAGATTCTCGTCATGAGGGACAGCGATATCGACAATCATTGCACGGCGCTCTCGTCGATCTATCACCACAATATCAGGCTTATTGGCTACAATAGTCCTGTCAGTGATGATTGATCGATCCCAGTACGAAGTGGCGTGACCATTTTCGAGAACTGGGTCGGGCACATACCTGTAGTATGGTACTTCATACTCCACAAGGTTGTACTGCAAGGCAAGTTGCTGGTGGATAATCCTAGCTACTAGATTGTGTCTGTGCAAGTACTCGCCGTTAGCAAGACGAGAACAACCGGAAACAATAATTATGTCGGATTGATTCACCGGGACAATGGCATGCCCGACAGATGTTAACCGTACCGTCCTTGACAATATATTTCCGGTAATTATTCGTCATGATGACTTCATCCATAATCGCACAGACAAAACCTTCGGTTTCCCCGAAGAGGTCGCCGAAACGTAGCCAGGATACAGACGCCAGAAAGTCTACTTCAGGCCCATGGAGAGCCCGGAAAAAGCGTCCGTGTAGCTCTTTGCCTTGCCATACTTCCTGACGATCGTTAGTATCAAGTACTGTAGGTTTGCGCCAGTTCTCTTTCGCCAAGGAGACCGGGGTAAGGTCCTTGTCCACTGCAACCATACTCGGTGCATCCCCACGTCAGTTTGAAGGAAATATTCCCTGAGACTGACAAAACTGTAGTTGCCTATAAGGTTACAGTATTTGCGCCGCTTGAGGGTCTCAGCAGCCGCAGCAGCGGCGCCAGCACAGCCCGCCGTGCTAGGAACACGGAATGGCGCAAGGGTGTCGACACAGGTTGCGTCCCACACCAGAGGCCTACCACCCACCCACCTTCCAAGGCAACAACGTCATGCCATCTGGTCTCTTCCCATCGTCACGTACCAAGCCGTTTGGTTCTAATACCGCTGGTACGCCGGCGGTGACAAGGGCTGGACGAATAATATCGTTGATGCTGGCGTGCCGTGCTGTTGTTTTCTTAAAACTTCAATCAAAACCTAACAAAAAGTACTAGGCTTGCATGAATTCCAGACGGTATTACAACCATTAGTATTATCGCATATGAAGATTTGGATGAAAGGGACATAAATAATTTATAACGAACAAAAAGTACTAGGCTTGCAAGAATTCAAGATAGTAATACAATTTCGTTTATTTATTTTCTTTCATCTATTTACATTTTTAAATATTTTTATAAAAACACTAGCAGTAGGTACCCCGCGGTTTCACCCGCGTTGATGTCCATCCCGTGGGAATATAGGGATAAAACATATCCTATTTCCTATTCCAGGTCATGTCTACCCGTGTGCTCATCCTCTCCTCTCTAAAGTAGGGAACGTCGCGGAGGCGCGGCGCCCGGCGTAGAACGGTTCGCGTACCTATTGCATTTTTATATCTTGATATCTTCGAAATTAAATGTCCGATTCGAATGAATTAAAAAGTATTTTACTGCTACATAAATACCCTTGATGTTAAAACTATTTATTTGAATAAGAATTAATATTGTGTCGATAAAACTCCTTCGCAAATAATGCATTAACTTCGAAAAAAATTGATTACCATAAAAAAGGCTATAGTGAGTCAATCTTAAAAGATAGACATATGCTGTCGCGGACTTATTTTTAGAACTTTTAAGGGCCATATATTCCTCACTGACCTTGCGCTTGTGGGCGGAGCTAAGTCCCTACTCCAGAAGCGCGCGGTGGCGCGCTACACTAAATTGACGATCAAAGAATATGCAGCGGCGCAGATACGCGCACGTAGGTCGCCATTTTTGCCTACGATTCTTATGCCTCATTGATGGCGGATGCAAAGCTGATATTTGTATAGATCGATACTTATGTTTGTGCATATACGTATAATTATTTTAAGTTTTGTTCTATTTTATTTACCTATTTTATTATTTATGTACATACAATGAATATTATATACAACGTGCCGCTACAATGGCGACTGTCATTTACTGTCACGAGTAAGGCTAGTGGCCAGTAAACATAAAATTATAATAAAATAAAACAATTCGTAAATTTAAAAATTTTAAATTTTCAAGCAAACTAAATAATAAAAACATTAACCAAAATTGAGATCACTCTGCGTAAAAGATTCATTCATGAAGCTACCTACCAGACCAGCTGACTTACGTTCTATCGGTCAAGATCCTATGTCGGAATAATTTCTAAGAAATTGCGCGGCTCTCCTTCTATTCGCCTACACATGATCCGTGCGTGACCCCGGCAAATGAGCTCTTCGCTACAGTTCTTTAAGTATAGGTTGCTCCAAAATGGTAATTTAGAAAATTGTAAATAAATCAATAAATGATAACGTTTATTGAAATTCAAATATTTTCATAAAACGAATAGATAACCTATTCGTTTTATGAAAATATTTGAATTTTCATAAAACGAATAGGTATCTATTGGGAAAAATTAGGGAAATCGTCAAAGTCAAAGTATTTATTACTTTGACTTTGTCGTATACGTGTGTTATATTAATGTCGCCATTGTAGCGGAACGTAGTATAGATACACATCTTATATGTTACATTATAATCCATACTAATATTATAAATTCGAAAGTAACTCTGTCTGCCTGTCTGTCTGTCTGTATGTTACCTTTTCACAACTAAACCACAGAACGGATTTCGATAGAATTTGGTAAGAAGATAGATGGCATCCCGGGGAAGGACATAGGCTACTTTTTATCGACATACCACGCGGGCGAAGCCGCTGACGGAAGCTAGTAATATTATAAATGCGAAAGTGAGTTTGTTTGTTTGTTTATTGCGCTTTCACGATAAAACAGCAGAACGGACTTTAGATGAAATTTGGAACATGGGTAAACCATGACCTGGAATAGGACATAGGATCCTTTTTATCCTGATATTCCTACGGAATCGAGACTTACGCGGGTGAAACCGCGGGGCGCAGCTAGTACGACATAAAAAAGTATCGAGTCCAAAGGTACTGCGCCGCTCAACTGTCTATCGGCCTTTTAAAGACCGATAACAATTAAAATTATATTGTGTCTCGTTAGTGACAGTTAGAGATTTATTTCTTGAGAAATTTCTTCCAGCCGACCTGCGAAAGGAGTAATGATTTCGAGAGGGGAAGAAAAATAATTTCGAGTATTTTCTTCAGAATAGAATAACATTTTATTTGCATAACTTTATGACATTAGATTAAATAAAAAATTAGATACTTTTTCACCGGTTTTACAGTTAATCGTACGTCAGAGGTAACAGTTGAAAATAAGACTCAAATTACGGAGATGCATGTGATAATCCAGATATCTGCGAAATACTGTAAGACAAAACATAAAGGCCCATAAAGCTGATTCTGAGTCAATGCGACGGTCCAACGTTGAACTCCTGTATAATGATATTCCTTTGGCACATTTGCATGTTTTTAATGAACACAGCAAGTATAAACCATAGTATAAACAATTAAATATTCATTCATTAATTAATCATTCATTCATTCATTCGTTCATTCATTCATTCATTCATTCATTCATTCATTCAAACCGCGTTTCTGTGATGTCGGTGCAGACAGACCTCAGAAAGAAACCACAGAAAGAGAATTCTACACAAGTACGCTTTGGTCTAGAATTTGTAGTCTGATGTCAAATTTGGCATCGCAAGCCCCCAGTTTGATTCACGACATTGACAGCAATACTGTTGAAAGCTACAACAGTATAATAGCAAAGCTAGTCGGGGGAAAACGAATAAATTTTAGCAAACGGGGGTCGTACCAAACAAGATGCCATGCTGCAGTGGTGTCATTCAACACGCAACGCACACAGTGATGACATCGCTATATAAATCTATAGCAGGTCGCAGTCCTCGAGGAAGTCTAGTAAAATTAGAAAATAGATGAATGAAACAGAAAATAATGATGCGGAATATCAAAAGAAAGAAAAACAGAAAGCTATTTTCTAAAGGGCAAGACTCAAATTACGGAGATGCATGTGAAAAACCAGATATGCCTCCTCAAATCTTTGAAAAACAAAAGCAAACCTTTCTTCAGAATTTGGAAAAAACAAAAGAAGAAAAGGAAATAATCCAACGAGAAACTATCCTACAAAGCTCGTGCAGTGAATGGCTCGAACTAAGGCGTAATATATTGACGGCGTCAAATTTTGGCAAAGTAATAAAGAGGCGCAACGATATAAGTTGCCAAAATCTGGTAAGAGACATACTATACAAAGAATCTATAGCGCACGTCACAGCCATAAAACATGGTAGAGAAAATGAAAATAAGGCACTAAGACAATTAGAAATACAGGAAGGCGTAGAAATCAGCCCCAGTGGTCTCTTCATAGATGACAAATATAACTACTTAGGAGCTACGCCTGATGGTATAATTGATGATGAAACCATCGTGGAAGTAAAGTGTCCATTATCGGTTTTCGAAAAGGATTTTGGAGAAGCTGTAAAAAATTAGAAATTTCAGAAGCTGTAAAATATTAGAAATTTCAGAAGCTGTAAAAAATTAGAAACTTCAGGAGCTGTAAAAAATTAGAAACTTCCTATTTACAAAAAATAAGACACACATTTGGTACTATCAAATACAGGGACAATTACATATGGCAAATAAAAGAAAATGTTTATTTGCCATATGGTGCGGAGAAACTAAAAAAATAAAAACCGAATTGGTAATGTAATGAGAGATGACGATGTTTGGAAGCGGGAAATGGAACCAAAACTGTATATCCGTAGGCAACAGTCTCAACTGTGTTGTCCTGATATACACTGAGATTTTGAAGCGCGTCGTTTCGGCTGTTTTCGATGAAGCCATAATACTGTTACTACTTATATATACTGTACCAATGACGTCCGATTGACTGAATTCGGTCGTAATAAGGTTTATAATAAAACACAGGTAGACATGACATTTGACATTACAGTCAAGTAATGTTATTACTGACTGTTGCTGACAGTGTGGTGGTTGGAATGATGATGTGATCTACATATTTTAATATTTGTACGTCAATATTGGAAGTTATGACAGTAATAATTTATGGCAGTGTCTAATAGATAGCGAGAGATAGTGTCGGATCCGCTTAAAAATCTGTAAATTTTAATTCTTTTTCATAATTTAGGTCTGCTAAAACATGTACATTTTGATTTTCAGTAACCGTGTTCTGCTTTTTATTTTGATCTTCACCCTTTTCTACATTATTTTCTTTCTCAGTGTCTGTGTATTTTCTTTTTAATAGTCCTTTTTTCTTTTCTTTTGCTTTTATCGCTTCTTCTATAAATATCGGGTCTCTTATTTGCATTTTCCTTGGGAACCTTGGATCTACCAATTCAGGAAGCAAACATTCTAAATAAAATGTTACCAGTTTTGGTTCCATTTCCCGCTTCCAAAAATCGTCATCTCTCATTACCCATTCGGTGTTAATTTTTTTAGTTTCTCCGCACCATATGGCAAATAAACATTTCCTTTTATTTGCAATATGTAATTGTCCCTGTATTTGATAGTACCAAATGTGTGTCTTATTAATGATTATTTCATTTTTAAATAATTTGTAAATAGGAAGTTTCTTATTTTTCACAGCTTCTCCAAAATCCTTTTCGAAAACCGATAATGGACACTTTACTTCCACGATGGTTTCATCATCAATTATACCATCAGGCGTAGCTCCTAAGTAGTTATATTTGTCATCTATGAAGAGACCACTGGGGCTGATTTCTACGCCTTCCTGTATTTCTAATTGTCTTAGTGCCTTATTTTCATTTTCTCTACCATGTTTTATGGCTGTGACGTGCGCTATAGATTCTTTGTATAGTATGTCTCTTACCAGATTTTGGCAACTTATATCGTTGCGCCTCTTTATTACTTTGCCAAAATTTGACGCCGTCAATATATTACGCCTTAGTTCGAGCCATTCACTGCACGAGCTTTGTAGGATAGTTTCTCGTTGGATTATTTCCTTTTCTTCTTTTGTTTTTTCCAAATTCTGAAGAAAGGTTTGCTTTTGTTTTTCAAAGATTTGAGGAGGCATATCTGGTTTTTCACATGCATCTCCGTAATTTGAGTCTTGCCCTTTAGAAAATAGCTTTCTGTTTTTCTTTCTTTTGATATTTCGCATCATTATTTTCTGTTTCATTCTTCTATTTTCTAATTTTACTAGACTTCCTCGAGGACTGCGACCTGCTATAGATTTATACAGCGATGTCAGCACTTTGTGCGTGTTGAATGACACCACTGCAGCATGGCATCTTGTTTGGTACGACCCCCGTTTGCTAAAATTTATTCGTTTTCCCCCGACTAGCTTTGCTATTATACTGTTGTAGCTTTCAACAGTATTGCTGTCAATGTCGTGAATCAAACTGGGGGCTTGCGATGCCAAATTTGACATCAGACTACAAATTCTAGACCAAAGCGTACTTGTGTAGAATTCTCTTTCTGTGGTTTCTTTCTGAGGTCCGTCTGCACCGACATCACAGAAAAGCGGTTTACACTTGCTGTGTTCATTAAAAGCATGCAAATGTGCCAAAAGAATATCATTATATAGGAGTTCAACGTTGGACCGTCGCATTGATTCAGAATCAGTTTTATGAGCTTTTATAATTTTTCTTACGGTATTTCGTAGAATCATTATTTTCTTCTGTGTAATAACTTTTCGATATTTTATCAAGTATTTTGTGTCTGTTTGAAGTGCGGCGAACTTATTACATAGATTTCGAAGTATGTGATTACGACATTCAATTTTTTCAATGGTAATGTGAGGGTATGGTCTACTTTTCAATAATTTTGAGTAGGTACTAGAATCTCCATCAGACACCATTCTCCCGTAAATCAAATTATGCATTTCAATGGAACACTTAAAACCTTCAACGAGGATATCTGATTCCATCCCCGTTGAAGATCCGATATAATTCTTATAACATATGTGGTCTTGGGGCTCTTTGTTCGTTTTTTGGGCATTTGCACATATAGAGCAATATTTGTTCTTAACTCCTAAAAACAGCACCTTTCCAGTTTTTTTGCCTATGATGGAAGCAGCACCCGATAGCGCTGAGTAATTTTTTTTATAGGTTCTCTTACTCCAGCACCCATCTACTATTACATCAATTATCGGAATACCGTTTTTGTCTACGCGTCCCTCAGATATTGCAAATTCCCGTTCTTTTTGTGCTGCTATATTCATAGATTCAACCGATGTCTTTTCCCAGTGCTCCGATAACTTACAATGGTATTTTTTATAAGTTTTAGGCGAGATTATAGGCAAATCTAAAGCTGCAGAAAGCTCTTGCAGTTGGGAGTGCCCACATCCTATTGCTATTGTTCCTGCAACTGCACAGTTGTTGATATTGATTTCAGTGGGATTATCATTCTGTATGTAAAATGTTTCCATACACATACGGCATTTAAAGGTAAATAAGGAATGTAGTCCCACTTGCCGTTCTCCAACTATATCAACGGATTCTAAACCACAGTCTATAACTCCATGCATGGCGATTTTCTTTAATTCCGAATAAAAGTAAGCAATATTAATTATACGTCGCCCTTCGATGAGAAAGTTTTGGACTTGTTGAGGGTCAGGCGATGTTTCGACCTAAAAAAATATAATTATAACATTTATATTTAAATAAACCCTGACAACATTGTTGGAGATGTTTATCAAGGAATTAATAGAAGTAAGAATTTTTTTTACCTGAATCGGATTTTCTGTAAAATTTTCTGATATTGTTGAAATATTGTCGTTTTCTTCAAGACTTTCCACAAACAAGTCTGATCTGGGATGGTGTGGTCCACTAGATGTTGCAATCTAAAATATTGTCAGTACACAAGATTAATTTTACAGGAGTAACATATATTTGTAAAATAAATATAGGTTGTAGGACTTGTAGGCATAATTTTACCTGAATTGAATCTTCCTTCGTTGTTTGTGCAGAGAGAGAGGTCGTTTTCTTGTTGACAATCTATATGTAAGTCTGATCTGAAATCATCTGCGTCAGTGGATGTTTCCAACTATTTCAGAGATACGAAAAACTGCATTTATACTGGACCATCGGCTTTAGCACCCTCGAAAACTATGAAAACGACATCCATGAAGAAAAATTCAAGAAATTTCGCAGCCGCAACTTGGATTTTCATTTTTACTATCGGCTTCAACCCCCTCGAGAATCTTTAAAACGATACCAATGACGAAAAAAATGAAAATTTTCGCAGCCGTCGTCTTGGATCCTCATTTCAGCCTGGCGGCTTTATTTTCTTCAACTATGAAAACGACAACCATGGCGAAAAATTTAAAAAAAAATCGCAACCGTCAAAAATACAAAAAAAAAAAATCGCCATCTTGGATTTTCATGTTAACCTAATTCACACTCTGTCTCTCTGACATCTAACATTAACATTTCTATCAAAATTGAAAACTGAAACTTTTAATTTAAGTATTTCAATTAGGCACATAAAAGGCAAAGAAATAGAACTGATTCTAGTTGCCCCTTAAAAAAGGTAGTTTTCGTATGGAGAAGAATGGGCAAGAAACTCCACCGTAGATACCGTTTAGGTAAAATATAAAAGGAAAAACGGAACCCTTATAGGATCACTTCGTTGTCCGTCTGTCCGTCTGTCAAGACCCATTTAGGTAGGTAGTTAGGCAGTGTAGGTGGTAGGTAGGTAGTGTAGGTGGTAGGTAGGTAGTGTAGGTGGTAGGTAGGTAGTGTAGGTGGTAGGTAGGTAGTGTAGGTGGTAGGTAGGTAGTGTAGGTGGTAGGTAGGTAGTGTAGGTGGTAGGTAGGTAGTGTAGGTGGTAGGTAGGCAGTGTAGGTGGTAGGTAGGCAGTGTAGGTGGTAGGTAGGCAGTGTAGGTGGTAGGTAGCTAAGCTGCGTTTGCGATTTAGTTTCCAAACATGTAAACAAATAAGAGTTTTAGGAAAAACAACTGTAATACCAAGTCATAAGGTTCAGTTTGCGCTACAACTTCATATTTTTTATGACTTTCTACAGCACTAGTTAATCTAAAATCAACTTAATTTCCACCGGCATAAACTTGATGTTTGTTTAAGTGGGAATAACATCAATTGGAAACAAGGATTTGAATAGACCTAAGGTTGGGTAGGAAGGGTAGGTAGTTAGGTATTGTAGGTGGTAGGAAGGTAATCTGCGTTCGTGATTTAGTTTCCAAACATGTAAACAAATACGAGTTTTAGGAAAAACAGCAGCTAGTATAATTATACACAGTTATGCCTACTAATTTTGGAGGCAGCATCTACCTAGCGGTCCACACTGCAGAAGACCGCATAGTTTGGATACGAGCATATACCTATTATGTGGTCGCGATTCTCAGTATTGAGGGAACGACGAAGAAGAAGATGCCTACTACTAGTATACTAATCCATACTATCCATACTAATATTATAAATTCGAAAGTAACTCTGTCTGTCTGTCTGTATGTTACCTTTTCATGCCACTGAACGGGATTCGACAAAATTTGGCAAGGAAATCCCTGCACCCTGGGGAAGGGCATAGGCTACTTTTTATCGACATACCGCTGGGCGTAGCCGCGGGTGGAAGCTAGTGTATAATAATTTACCTGAACTAGAGCCAGTGTATAATAAGTGTATTATAATGTACCTGAACAGAGTTTTCTATATTATCAGCAGATGTACACGGATTATTGTCTTCCGATTCTGATGACTTCTTTCCAGATTTTCTAGAACAATTCGTAATTACTATTTAATTTCAATTAGGAAAGAATGGATAAACAATCGCTCACCAAATGATTACAATAGGTACTTACATTACTATTACTGTGCAGCCTGCAACTGGCGCATTGATGGACGATCGTGAAAATGTGGGCTGAGGCACACATACGTGAGTCCATCAATGCCTGGGTGCGGCCAAGACTATAAGTACTTTTCTCAAATAATGCGCGGCAATGCAAACAGAGTAAATGAGTGGTTTAGAAGATATGAGGGAACAGATGAACATACATACATACATACATACCGGTCAAAATCATAACCCTCCTTTTTTCTTCGCCGTAGTCGGGTAATTAGATAATTAGAAATTCCAGAATCAATGACGAACCACGATAATTTTTCAAGCGCCAACATGTTCACTTGTTTATTCTTTTATGCTGGGACTACACTCTCGCGTTATCGCGAACTAAACTTCGCACGCGCGCGAAGTACCTATAGTTCGCGATAACGCGACAATGTAGCCCCGGCTAGGGAAGGTGCGTATTTACGCGACCAGGTTTTTTACACCAGGTTGTTACTTGTAAGTAGGTACCTACGCCGACCTAGTGCCGACCCGAAATACTGGCAAGACTTCAAAGTATTTTACTCCGTCGACAATCGACGCGATTCTGCTCCTTATTTATATGATAGTACGGATCAATGTTCTGTGAAGTATTTTTACGTAGACGCAATTCTGCTCCTTATTTATTTTAATTTACGAATCAATGTTCTATGCAAGTATTCTTTCTTCCAACAAGGCTTGGGGACTTTATCAAAGTATTTTCAATGGGACTCACGTTACTCTTTCGCAAATGCGATCATGATACATACCGATAAGATTGCACGGAACAATTTCCTATGAAAGTATTTTTTTTACTTTTAGATTTAGAAGATTTTTAGTAAACGCGATTGTAATCTTTATTTCTATAACGTTACGGATCAATGTTCTATGCAAGTAGTTTTCTTCCAACAAGTCTTGGTTGGAAGTTGGTCGTATCCTTTTTTGCATACGCGATTATACTCCTTATTTGTATGAACTTACGGATCTATTTTCAATGCAGGAAGAAAACACTTGAAAGTATTTCGAGCCCTGGTTTTTGGCGCTGGTGTCTAAAGGTGGACGCCCTGGTACATTATAGGTTTTAAATAATAAAATACCTAAATAAATAAATTGATAGTCTTTTATTGCAGGCCAATTAAAAGTTCTGTGAAAAGTTTCAGTGTAAATAAATTTTGCTAATACGACTCATGTTAATCTTCTCTAGGTAGGTATTCCAATTAGAAATTTAAATAAAATCTTTGATAAGTTACCTCCTTGATTGCCATGTGTTGAAGTAGGTAAAAAGTTCGTTCCATTTTTACCCGACTACGGCGAAGCAAAAAGGAGGGTTATGATTTTGACCTGTATGTATGTATGTATGTTCATCTGTTCCCTCATATCTTTTAAACGACTCATCACAATTTGACAAATGAGATATCGTTGGAAGCGTCTTGATCGTCCGCTGGTTAAAGGCTATGTGACGTCACATTAAATTAAAAATGGCGCCGTCTAGAGGACATAAAGTCAGGAACTAAAAAAAAAAATTGTTTAATCGTACCATGTTGGGTATCAAATGAAAGGGCTTAATGAGCACATTTCAAAAATATATATATTATAAACCCAAAAGAAATTTAAAAAAATTAAAGTAATAAAAACTAAAACCCAACTACGACTAAAAAGGTATAAACAAGACACCACAGACAAATTAAAAATCCGGAGTCACACGTGTTAGGGCATAAATCGAACAGATTACGTGTGACTCCGGATTTTTAATTTGTCTATCTGTGGTGTCTTGTTTATACCTTTTTATCTCTAGTCGTAGTTGGGTTTTAGTTTTTATTACTTTAATTAAATAACACGATCACATGGGTTTTCATAGTTTATTTACAATATTTATTTGGCCGCTAAACACGACAGATATGGATTTTCATAGTAACATTACCCGTCCCATCGTCACTAACTTGTTTTTGACCAGTACAGCAATTTTGATTTATCTCGAAGGTTGTCAAAATAATGCTCGAATTTTCAAGCATGTTTGAGAAAAGCTAATAATGATCATAAATTTAAATACAGTATTAAATAGGTAGGTACTTACTTATTCAGACGCGCATTATTCAAAATGTTTTGAATTCTTGTTTTTCTTAATTTGCTTTGCCTTGGCATTTTTATTTATTTACATTTACTTATACCTATTTAAAATTAAATTATCTTATATTTACACAATATACATAAACAATATAAACAAAAACAGTATGTAGAAACGGCACCACTAATAAAGCGTCCACGCGCACAAGGCTCTCTGCAGCGAGCTAGTCTATACACGCACACTATTCTAAAACGTTCGTAATTATTTGCACTACATACACAAACGCACGTAGTCGGTCAATAGCCGGGGCGGAGCAGCGAGCGACACAGCCATCCCGTCTCAATGCTAACGCGCGACTGCCGCCCGCGCCCCGCGCAGAGCACCTCTGAACCTCTATCTCTAAGTGGGGTAATATTCTTAAAAATATTGATTAATTTACATTTATGCAACGAACAATCTGTAGTACCTCTAACCATCAATTTTTCAGTATATAAATATTTCCAAACATCAAAGCCGTTTAGTAGTTATTAGCCAACAATTGCGTCTTGGTAGATATTTTTTTAAGGCAAAAGTATTAGTCTTACGAAAAAAACTGATCGATTAAAATGTTGTACATGAATCTATGGCAAACATGTATTTTTTTCAGATCTTTTATCCAAGTCGTTAATGAGGAGTAGGCTTTTTAAATTGACCATGTTACGGTACTGAACGGGACCTAGCGCCTTAAAGAGGAACAATTCCATCATACATGATATTTGCGTAACTTAAACCGTTTACGCAGCGCACGCAACGGAAGCTCTCAAAATGCAATAATTTTTCCCGTTATTGCAACATTTTTCATTTATGCTCCGCTCCTTTGTTCAAACAAACTCTATAAAGCTGAAGAGTTGATGAGAAAAACGGGAAAAATTATTGCTTTTTGAGAGCTTCCTAATAAACGTATTTACTTTCTTTCTTTCTAAATATGAAATCCAGAGAAAAAACAGCTGTTCCGTACATTTTGACGAGTTGCGAACATAAATGTACTGCACAGCTTTTTTATTAAATTGTCTCTCAATTGTTTATTGTAGTACTAAGGTGAGGTTAAACGCCGTGACGCACTCGCTAGTGTGGGGCGTCGGTATTGTCTTGTTGGGCATAATATTGTTTTCCATAATCGTCCTCAGTCATAATATTTACTTGCCATATTATCATTTGTACTAATAACGTTTGTCATACCTATCAACTTATTAGTCATAACTTTTATTTGCCATAAAATTTGTTGCCATAATAACATGTCTCATAATCATTACTTTCAAGCGTTTATTGTTTTGTACAAAAAATTGGTAGGGAGTAGGTACCTTTTTTTTTGTATACACTTAGCTAAGTATATTTTTAGTCCTAAAAAATCGCCGCTACCGCTGAATCTACCTAAAGTTCAAAGAACAGAGACAAAAAAAGTGCAGACTTCCTTACGACTAAAATATTTTTTCGGGACTAATGTCAGCTAAGCGCGCGCTCAACTAGCGCGGCTCCCAATCGGCGACATCAGTGAAAAGGTTCAGATAGACATGATTTACGGCCTTCTCAAACAGAAAATTCGTAAAAGGTTACGAAGAGAGGAATTCTCTGACTTCAATACCCTTCTTCGTAAAACTCGGAGTATCGAGGATTCCTTAAAGGAAACTCCAAACGTCGGCACTTCAAAGGGTACCGCCGGCGCGGCGCCGCCTGCTGCACACGCACGTGAGAAGTCGCCTCAACAGGCCACACAGGCTATGGCGCAGACGTCACCTCAGCGAGCATCGTGTTCTACGGAGCCTACCCTGCGTCAAGTCACGCCAAACGTCGACGTCAACAAGACTCCAGTTGCCGAGAAAGAAAAACGTTTTTGTGTCTTTTGTACCTAAACATTACGGACATAATCGCGATCAGTGTCGTAAATTAATTTCAAAAGACAGTAGTACTAATGTTAATTCTAATAAAATATTATCCTGATTCAGATGTGGTGAGAGCGGGGTGATACGTTCTAATTGTCCAAAATTCTAATTGTGCAAAAGCGCGGTCGATTCCTAGATAGGTTTTCCGTCTAATATTATACGACGACCTATTTTATATATTGAGATTTTAGGAATTCAAGGAAGGTGTGTAATCGATACTGCGGCTAAGGGAACTATCGCCGGGTCCGCACTCTACGTGTTGCTCCAACAGCGTGATCAACCATTCACTCTTTCAGGAAAAGGCTGTGGTAAAGTTTTAAAAGCTATGATGGTGTATTATTATTATAGCTTTTCCTCCACAATTAGTGGTCCCCAAGGGTATAAGCCTCCTCCATCATTTTCCACTTTTCCTTGTCCGTAGCAATATTTATCCAGTTTTTTCCTGCTGTTTCTATGATGTCATCTGCCCATCTCTTTCTTTGCCTTCCAACACTTCTTTTTCCTGCTGGGCCCCGCCATTTAATTATTTGGAGTGTCCACCTTTTATCGTTGTACCTCGCTATATGACCTGCCCATCTCCATTTCTGTTTCAAGCTATACTGCAGAGCATCTGTGATTTTTGTTTTCTTCCTAATATCTGTGTTTCTTGTTTTCTGTATTCTCCTTAGCTGTAAGATGCTTCTTTCCATCGCATGTTGGCAGGATAGGATTTTGTTCTTAATTCTATCAGTAAAGGTCCATGTTTGGCATGCATATATTAAACTTGGGAGGATGAAGGAATCCATTATTATTTTCTTTAAGTTAAGATTGTAATTCTTTCCTTCCTTTAATTTGAGGATTTCTTTTTGAGCCCAATACTTGTTCCACATTGTATTCACTCTTCTATCCACTTCATTTTCCTTACTGTTTGCTTCGAAAGAGACCAATTTGCCCAGGTACACATAGCTGTCCACATATTCTAAATGCTTTCTTTCAAGAGTAATTACTTTTTTTTTGTGGTTTGATAGGATCTTAGTTTTAGTTGCATTCATGTGTCATCCAATTTTCTTACTTTCGTAGTCTAGTTCTTGAAGCATTTTTTCCAGGTCACTGGCCGATTCGCTAAAAAGGGCTATATCATCTGCAAATCGTAAGTGTGTCATTCTTTTGTTCAGTATCCATATAACCTTATACCCTTATGGTGTAACCAAGCAACTAATAGGAGTCATACAGGTAAACATCAGATATCCCAGAATAACTGTGAAATGTAGTTTGATAAAGATTGTTGTAAAAATTTCATAATTCAAAGTTGGTCATGACCGGATATGCATATAATAATTGTATATAATTTGTAATGAAGCTTATGCATTCCTCACCTCAACCTCAGCACATTAGTGGCATCAAAGGCTGGGCCACCTTAATGATCAGAATCCACAGAAACTTGCTGAATCTGTTGACGGTGTTGACATGAAACTTACTCAACAAAATCATTTGATTATGTAATACTTGTTTGCAGAGTAAACAAACAAGACAATATTTCAAGAACAAGGCTCAAGCACAAGGGCTTCCAGTCATCTCAAGCTGATACACTCTATGTGTGTGGCCCTATGGAGCCAGATATTATGTAACATTCATTGATGATTTTTCCAGAAAGGTATTTGTTTATTTTATGCATTCAAAGTCATAAGTACCTAAATGAAAAATTCAGAGAATTCAAGTATTTTGTGGAGAATCATCTGGAAATTAAAATATAAGTTCTAAGATCTGATAACAGTGAGGAGTATGTAAATTAAGCGTTTAGCTTATTTAAAGAGTCTGATATCAAATGACAGCTCACTGTACCATATTCTCCTGAAAAGATGATATGAGTGAAAAAATGAATAGAACTTTAGTTGAACGTGCCGAAAGCCTGCTGAAGCCAAGCTGCCAAAGAAGTTCTGGGGAAAATATGTATTTGGTTGTCGTGCTATGGTGCACAAACCCAAAGAGCGGCGATTAAAATGGGATTGTAAAGCCAATGAATTTATATTTGTAGGCCCAGATTCCAAAGGTTACTGGCAATTCGATAAAAGGAAGGAACGATTTTACAAAGTAGAGATGTGGTTTTCTTGGAGGAAAATGTAGAAGAGAATTTTACCCTGATGCCAATGAGCTGTACACAACAAGAAAATACGAATGGGAGTTTTGAATGATAGTGTTAGTTCATATGACAGTGTGAGTATAATCGAGGAAACTGATAGTTCATCTGACACAGATGACGATGAGTATGTTCCTGTCTTCCTGACAGAACAGTGTTCTTTAGTTTCAAGATGTTTGAGACCGAGAAAGGGAAAGCATACACCTATCTTGTTATGTCAAAAATCGACTCAGAATGACATGTTACCACAAGATCATACAACTGTAAAACAAGCATTGGAAAATGAAAAAACAGGACTGGGGGGAAAGTCTTAGAAGTTAAGATTATAAGTCAAGAAGTAAATGTTTGCCTATTGTATATCTCAGGGCAGAACACGTCCTGTTAATAAGTATGCAGTAAACAATTTGAGCCGATTTAAATAAGATTATGAATCCGACAAGAGAACATTATAATGCAGTCACACGGATTCTTCGATATGTACTTACAGGGCACAAAAACATTTAGATTATATTACAAGAGTGATACCTCAGACCAACAAAAAAAAGTTGCGTTTTTTGTTGGTCTGAGAGTGGTACTCAATGATCATCACATTGTCAGATATTGTGACTCTGATTGGGCATCCTGTACTGTTGAAAGGAGGCTACGCCAACGGAGCACAGAGACTACTCCACAATGTTTACGTATTATTGTTTACCACAGAAAGAAGCACAATATGATATACTGTGATTTGCCAGTATACTATAGTAGTCTTTGACTGTGATGTACTGTAAATATGGCGCTGTCAACTGTCAACTTGTCAAGTCAACCGCCACTCAAAAAGCTGTAGGGTTGCGACAGCGATAAGTGGCGATAGTACGGTCTCTTGGCGAAAGCTTTAGGGTAGGTAGCCCGCGAAATTCAAATTTTCTTACGTTTTTTGCAATTTGCAGGTCAATATTAAGTTGTATATTGATTAAAACATGATTCGCGACCGTAACTATGCGTTTGAACCAGAAAACATTGAACATGTAGATGTTTCGAAACTTGTCACATGAAACAAATCTCATTACTTGTTTTGTTGAACTTGCGTTCGCACTGTACGAAACATGAGTAGGTAAGTAAGGTAACAGCTAAGCTATTTAAGACAGATCTCAAGATTTGTTGTAAACTCAATTCGCACTGTCTAGAAACATATACAATAGAAATGTTTTGTACAGAGATTTGTCACGTTTGCGTTCGCACTGTTGTTTGTTTACGTCAAATTATGTCTCGCAACTTGTCTATTGCTTGATGTTTAGTGATAGCCGAGTATGGTGGTAAACATCCCGTGTTAGTACCGAAACATAGAGTGGTTCAAAGTAGACACGATGAAGTTTATAGAGCTTTGGCAAGGTTTCCATGTTTGTGGAATCCAAAATGTGTGGACTATAAAATCCGACCAAAGTGTCAAAACAAATCTTGCAACATGTTACTAGATTCATACAGTTATACAGCGTGCCGCTACAATGGTGACATTAATTTAACACACGGGTAGGGCTAGTGGCCAGTAAACATAAAAATTATAATAAAATAAAATTATTCGTAAATTGAAAAATTTAAATTTTCAAACAAACTAAATAACAAAAACATAACCAAAATTGAGTTCACTCTGTGTAAAAGATTCACTCATGAAGCTACCTACCAGCCGGCTCACGTTCTTTCGGCTTTTCGGTACTATGCTTTGTTGTCGGCATAATTTCTAAGAAATTGCGCGGCTTTCCTCTATTCGCCTACATATGATCGGTGACCCCAGCAAATGACCTCTTCGCTACAGTTCTTTAAGTACAGGTTGCTCCGGGTAATTTAGAAAATTGTAAATAAATCAATAAATAATAACGTTTCATGAAATTCAAATATTTTCATAAAACGAATACGCGAAATCGTATACGTGTGCTAAATGAATGTCGCCATTGTAGCGGCACGTTGTATGTCGATACAAAATTGGTTTGTAAAGACATGTGGCGAAATATGTCAGTGACATGAAACGTCAAACATGTTTCGCGTTAACATGTTGCCTGACAATGCGAACGCGAGTCGATACATTGACAGAAAACAGAGATTTCAACATGTTTTTATGTGAATGTTTCGCCAGTGCAAACGCACGGTTACAAATATAGATTAACATAATTTTAAACATTAGAATCAAGAATGTAACTCTCTAAGTTCATAATAATCCTGTTGAATTACTATTTCATGAAATCATGACATTTTAGGATTATTCTTAGAGCCTTATTTGCTAAGGTCGCGAATCATATTTAATCAATATACAACCTGACACATCTGAGCTGCAAATTGCAAAACCTGCAAATTGCTACCTTAGCGCATCCACCTTAAATAATGTGTAAAGTGGGTGATAGACGTGCGTACTTATAGTACGCGGTCTTTAAGGAAGTTCGCGACCTTACTCGGCTCGCCGTCGGTGACACACGCGAAGCTCGCTCAAAATTTCATTGTCTTATTGGCTCGCGGTTCGCAGCGATGACTGACGGGCGAGTAAGCTCGCCGAGCCATAAGTACACGTACTTGCTCGCACGTCTATCACCCCTTTAACTGTGTGTTTGCACTGGCGAAAAATTTACGACAAAACATGTTGAAGTCTCTAGTTCCTGTCAGAAATTCTATGGAACATTGACAGGAACTAGAGATTTAAACATGTTTTGTCGCAAATGTTTCGCCAGTGCAAACGCACGGTACGTAATACAATAATATTTACAATATTATTATGGTGGCACTTCCGCACTTCACATCGCTATTCGGTAGGTAGTGCGACTAGTGCGAGCTAGTCCGCGTACGTATGACTCGGCGAGCTTACTCGCCTTGCAGTTTGAATTTGGTACTTGGTAATCTGTGGTTTGATAGTACTTAGTAATTCCATGGTGGTTCGCTTGTTTGTTGGTTGTGCATTTGTGTTGTGTGACATTTTATTTACTTGACAGCTATACGGTATTGAACTTCAGAATCATTAGTGAATTATTTGGTGAAAATAAAGCTAAGCTGTAAAATAATGGCAAATTAATCTAATTTGATAAGTAATGTGGTTTATAAGTACTTATGAAACTTAATATATAATCAGTGAAAATCATGGCACAACGCTTTCCTGCCGGCGGGCCCAGTCCCGCACCTCCTCCTGGCGCCATGCAGCCCCAGCAGCGCTACCCGGGTCCCGCGCAGCCTCAGGGCTCCCCAATGCCGCCCAGGCCTTACCCGGGACCCAACTTTCCTGTAAGAACTGTAACGTTAAACGTAACTTCGTACGTACCGAACGTACGTGTTAACTCCGGATTATATTGAGCAAAGACTTTATTTATATATTTTATTATTTATTCATGTACACACAATAAAATACATAGAGATACGACATAATTATACTATGAGTACAAAGGTACTGCTTATTTCTTAAGAAATTTCTTCCAGCAGACCTGCGAAAGGAGAAATGAGAAAGAAACTTTTTATGTACTTACATATACATTCTCACCTGTGTTTGGTGCCGTGGCTATGCCTTGTATCATTCGAACGAATATACTGTTTTCTACAACACTATGTACCTTTTCAAACTTAAATTGTTTATTCTGTAAATAGGTTATCAGAATCACTTTCACACAAAAAATAAAAAAATAAATTAGTTCGGCGATTCCTATCTGACTACTCTAAGGAAAAATCTTCATTCAATCTTTACTAATGTGACATGGAAACATAAAATGCCAGGCAACTAGAGATAGATTTCTCAAGTTGAGTTGCCAATCAATTAAAATTACATGACCTATATTTTACTGGCAGTGTAATACCTTCTAGAGTTATGCAGCAATTATAACTCTTATTAAGCAAAATAATTTGATAGTGTAAATAGTTTAGAAAACATCACAGGTATGGTTGCTAACCCATTTCTTTGAATGTAAATAATTGTATTGCTACTTACAAATTGAGTAAGTAATCTGATTTCATTAATTAAAACTTTAATTCTAATTTTAAATCACCAATAAGCTGTTTTTCATTTGACAATAATATTGAGTTTAATTTTATAACCTTAACTAATAGGACCTGGAAAATTTTATTAAATTTGACATTTCTCAATACCAGTAAATTAAATACACTTAGGGATATAAGCTCCACCAACCTACACCCCCGGACCCTCCGCACAATTGCTCTATAAAAACCCCCCTATTGAACTATTGTCATGTGGTCTTCAGGCTCTCACCGAGAAACACCTGATAAATGTGAATAGTTTCTCGCCTTCTCCTAGTCATTGACTTTGACTGTGTGTTTGGTTGTAAATAGTTCAGTCTACCGATCACAGCAGTTGACATGCATTTGTTTTATTGAAATAATTATTGTTTTCTTTCTGTATGTATGTCAACAGGCACGCAGCGGTTTCACGCCGCCGCCGGTGGGCGTGAGCGGCCCGGTCGGCCCCGGCGGGCCGGGTGGGCCCGGGGGCCCGGGCGGCGGGCGCGCTGCCGGCGGCGCGGCCTACGGCGGCGGGCCCGCGCCCGCGCCTGCTGCGCCCGGTATGCGGCCAGCGCCGCCGCCCGCGCCCGCGCCGCCCGCCAAGCGCCCGCCCGACGCGCGCGCTGCCATCCCGCCGCAGCACAAGCCTGGCCTCTACAACCCGTAAGTACTACCCCGAGCGAGCGCGACGTGCGCGAGCGTGTCTAACCGCGTGTCTGTGCAGGGACGCGTACGGCGGTGCGGGCGGGCCGGCCTCAAAGCGCAAGAAGCGGCTGGCGGACAAGATCCTGCCGCAGAAGGTGCGCGACCTGGTGCCGGAGTCGCAGGCCTACATGGACCTGCTGGCCTTCGAGCGCAAGCTCGACGCCACCATCATGCGCAAGCGCCTCGACATTCAGGAGGCGCTCAAGCGGCCCATGAAGCAGAAGCGGAAGCTCAGGATATTCATCTCCAATACATTCTATCCAGGTATGTGAGTCCATTGTCATCATTTACTGAAAATACCAACTGTATGGTAATTAAAACAAATAAAACCGGCCAATTGCGAGTCAGACTCGCACACGAAGGTTCCGTACCAACATACATTATTTAACAAATAAATGAAAATACTTAATGAAGAATATTATTATTTTACATCTTAAATTTTAAAATCGCAAAGATAAATTTGTATTTCATATTGATACTACGAATTACAAAGTAATTTTTGCAGTTGCAGAGTAGTATTTGTTGATTAAATACAGCATATGGTACATAATATACAGAAGTTTCAAATTCCTAACTTGTTCAGTTGTTGAGATAGAGCACGTACAAAAATGGTCTAAAACTGTCAATTATTACGGCCCCCTATTTCATCATTTTTGAAGATAAAATAAAATAATATTTTTTCTCTTCTTGATAAGCTCTAAAAGTCTAAACATAAAATTAAATAAAATTCAAAATTAAAGGGGAATCCCGATACGAGAAACATATGAATATGAAAAAAAAAAAAATCTACAAACAACCCGTCCCCTTTAATTTTGAATTTTATTTTTATTATTTGTTGTTATAGCGGCAATAGAAATGCATAATCTGTGAAATTTTCAACTCTCTACCTATTACGGTTCATGAGAAACAGCTCGCTGACAGACAGGTTCCTAATAACGAAGTATAGTCTCTTCCAAAAGTATCTGACGAAAGTGTAAACAAACCTGCACTCCAATTATGTTACACACTTTCAATCAGAAATCAATGGATTTTGAAGGGAATTGCTAATCCATGTTTGAAAAATTCTGCTCGACTACGTAACTCACGTAATGAATGTTGTTGAATTGACCAAATGCAAGGCATTGCCATTTTGTGACACGCAATTACCTTTTTTTTTTTGTGATTGGGAAAACATCAAATGACTTCTCCCGCTCTGGGCGGAGCGGAAGGGGGTGTAAGACTTTTACTGACTAAAACCCGTGTTCCTTCAGTTGCCTGTTGCCAGGGTCCCGGTATCCCTTTCGGACCTTGAAAGACCCCGTTAGGTGTGCTGACGTCTCTTTGAGGCGCGCGTGGAACACGACGCGCCATCGACCCGGGCTTGGTCCTTATCCGACGGCGAGCTACCCATTGTTCGCCGTTCGCAAGCCCGCGCCTATGGTGGCCGGGAATCCGCCTGGGATTCCCGTCGCCAGGGTGGCTCCAGCGGCGGCGGTTAGGGGCGTGAGGGCGCAAACTTTGCCTCTCCCTCATGCGTTCCGCCTCCTCCTTCGCGAGCATTACTGCTTCGCAGAAGGAGGTGACACGGCTTCCCATGCCCTCTCGATCCGTACCATGGCCTGGACCAGGGCCGGACGCGAGAGGTCATTACCGCCAATCGCCTCCACGAGGACACGGCGGTGCTCCGCCTAAGCAGGGCACACCTCCACCGTGTCCTCCGGACGATCCGCACAGTGGTGACACCCGGGCGTTTCCTCCCGCCTAATCCTACACAGGAACCTCCCTTAGCTGCCATGTCCGGTGAGGACCTGCGTCAGGCGGAAGGTGAGGACGCCGTTGCGCCTCTCTAGCCACTCCTCAAAGAGGGGACTTATCGCCGCAATTGTGGCGTGCCCAGCACTGGGTTGCGACAATTGCACTCTCCATGCCGCCATGAGATCCTGCCGGAGCTCTGTCCGCTGTGCCGCGATATCTCGCGGCAACGGAGTTACGCCCCGGCGCTTCACCTCCTCGCGCCGCTCCCAAATGTGGGCGAGGACGAGTGTGGCCTCCAGATCCCATGGCGGTAATCCGGCATGGAGGCTCGCCGCCTCACGGGAGACCGTGCGGTATCCCCGGGCCAGCCGAATGGCCATGACCCTTTGGGACGCGTTCAACCGGCGGGCTGGCCCCAGCCTCAGGGAACGCGCCCACATCGGTGCGCCGTAAAGGGCCATGGACCGCACGACCCCCGCGTCACGCAATTACCTGCAGTTTAAATTCTTATAATAAAAAATTGATCGCAAAAATCTAGCAGTATCTCCCCGATACTGCTAGATTTTTGCGATCAATTTTTACACGACATTTATTTAGGGGTCATTGTACTCATCATTATGAACAACTTTCACTATGGGACCAAACCTGAAATCGCGAAAAAAATAAGCTTTTTTTTGCCGGTCATAAGAATAGTCCAGCCTGTCGGCGATCATTGCCAGGATGGCATTGGGGCTGCCCCGCACCCGGCGCACCAGAGACGCACACCGCTTGCGCAAAGAAGCGGGGAAACAGTCAGTCCGCGCCATCGGTGTTCTACTGGTCACGCAGAACACCGCATGCCCTTCCAGTGTATTCAACCCACAGGCTGCTCGTGTACAGGGATGTGATGTGCAGTACGCTCTAAAAAGCGCGACCTTTACCCCAGCAGAACAACGCTAAAACCTGCAGGCTATCATGTTGGCTCGCATGGCACCGACATTTATACCTCTGCACTTTTTCTTAAAATTATTCAAAATCAAAATATTTTATTTCACATAAGCCTACATGGGCACTTATGAAACGTCAGAAGCTAGGTGCACGGTTCCAATTGGTCGTTTCCTATGGAGAAGAGCCGGCAAGAAACTCCACGGTTACTCTTTTAAAAGAAAATAATAATTGGCTTATTGTTTGAATAACATTATTAAATTGTAATTGAAAAATCTTCGGCGAAAATTAAGGTTATAAAAGTATCCTCAATCGTCTAATTATAATCATCTATTTTCAATTTGTAACAATATTAATAATTCAACAACATTTCCGTGACACGTTAAGCAGCTGGCGCGCAATTTTACCTTTCGGTCCAGGAAATCAGGTGATTTAAAATTAGTGCGTTAGTGGTTAAGTTAAGGCTAAGCACTTAAACTGGAACTTATCCACACTTCCACAGTTACGTTTTCTGAACTATGTGTACCTTTTCATCAGATACTTTTGGAACAAGATAAAAATGCTTTGACGTATTCTATAGCAATTAAAAGGGGGTTCCCAAACTTTTTCTGCAACCATTCCATACGCTCCGAATCGAAATTGTAAGGTGAGTTTAGTAGGAACGTTACTGAATTGCATATTTGAAAGTGGTAAATAATTTTACATTATTAAGTGTGCTATCATAAAATACAGGGTGTAAGGTACAGACCTCCGCAGACTTATAGGATGAATTCAGTTTATCATACCAAGACGACCGGTGCATGAAATTATTTCAGGAACGTTATGGGAATCCAATAAACCTGATTTGTTTTATTACCTCACACGCAATGTATCGTTACCGAGATTTATCAATGTAAATTCTGAGCTTCACGAGTCGTTCGCTATAGTATTAACATTTACATAAATGGAGTGCTGCGTACTGAGAATGTAATTTTACATTGAAATAAAAGAATAGTAACTGAAAAAACGATTTAAAATAAGGAGCTGAATGCCCCTTGTTAATTTGCGGAGGGCTGTCCCTTACACCCTTTATACATTGTGTAATTAGAAAAACCCGCGAAGTGCGTCTCGGACCACGCATTGTGAAGAGCTCCGTCGTTGGGATGAATATTTACGCTCAGTAGGTATTGATTTCTACCATAAAACTACCATTTTGTTGCGTTCCCCTTAAAAGAACCACAGATTTTCGATTCGGCAGCGCGCAGCTCATCGAATGGTTGTGATAGCTAAGCAAAATGTTTATTTTTTCACGCAGCCCTTTTTTCTAGTATTATTACTATAACGGTAGACAGGTTTAATGTAAACAAAATTTATAACTTTCATCTGACAATTCAAAAATCGCGGCGCCCTGGAGCTTCCTACACAATAACCAGTTTGGGAACCCCTAGTCTACACATTTGTAGTACCTAGGTGAGGTACTGTGACAGTAGTAAGAATGACGTGAGTCGTGCGCAGGTCAAGGCGACAACGCCGTGCCGTCGTGGGAGCTGCGCGTGGAGGGCCGCCTGCTCGATGACACCAAGAACGACCCCAACAAAGTAACTCATTTCATTACGCTTTACTTACTATGCAAGACGCAAGTCGTGCCTACCGCCGCCACTGATACGCCATTCCTCTTTCATTTGCGTTATACATAATTAGGTATGTTATATCTTCATGTGCTTTTCTGACTTATTCAATTATATATACATAGTTTTGTCCCATCTTTGTATGAAACGGATGGAGTACGGTAACGACACGGAGGGCAGTAAGTTCTAGCGTGCGGAGGTGTTGCAGGTGAAGCGCAAGTTCTCGTCGTTCTTCAAGTCGCTGGTGATCGAATTGGACAAGGAGCTATACGGACCCGACAACCACCTGGTGGAGTGGCACCGCACGCTCACGACTCAGGAGACGGACGGGTTCCAGGTCAAGCGGCCCGGGTACAAGAACGTGCGCTGCACCATCCTGCTGCTGCTGGACTACCAGCCGCTGCAGTTCAAGCTGGACCAGCGCCTGGCACGCCTGCTGGGCGTGCACACGCAGACGCGCCCGGTCATCGTCAACGCGCTGTGGCAGTACGTGAAGACGCACCGCCTGCAGGACGTGCACGAGCGCGAGTACGTCGCCTGCGACAAGTACCTGGAGCAGATCTTCGGCGCTGCGCGCATGAAGCTGGCCGAGGTGCCGGGCCGCCTGGGCGCTCTGCTGCACCCGCCCGACCCCATCGTCATCAACCACGTCATCGCCGTGGAGCCGCCGCACGACACCAAGCAGACCGCCTGCTACGACATCGACGTGGAGGTGAGGAGTCCGCAATGCCTCGCGACTAGGGCTTTCAGTCTCGAAGCATTTCTGAATCGAATGAATTGCGAAAAAAAAATCGAGGCTCGATGCGGTTTCGAAATTCCCGGGAAAAACGAGACTTGATACTATTTCAAAAAAAAATAGGTTTCATACTTATAGGCTAGGTGCCATTTAGCCATTTCTGCCATTTAGGCAGTCAAAACAAGATATTTTAATCAACTCAAATTATAAAATCAAACATTATTTATGAAAGTTTATAATTTTTATACAGGGTGTTAGGGTAAACACCGTTATCCTTGCAACCAGTGGTTTGGTTTCATTTATAGAACGTAAAATCAATGGAAAATTACAATTTTTTTTTTAAATCTACATTTTACCACAAGAGACGCAAGTTCGTTGCCCTATGCGCTAGGGCAACGAACTTGTGTCACAACACGGGCGGGCGGTGCGGTACGTGACCTGACCGGCCGCGAGCGCGATCCCTCCCTCAGTCCGTCAGCTTGTTTCGCTAGCGAGCACGGTGTCGGATAGAAACTTTAAAAAATCTTTTAATGAAAATAAGGTTTTTTTTTTTGTTGTGTCCGGTCATTTATTTTTATATTTAAGTCAACTACCCATGGTTTGAATGACAACGGTGTTTACCCTTACACCCTGTAGTGGGCACGAAAGAAACGAAGGGTAATATAGTTTCAGACAGAAAGGACCTGATTTTGTTACGTTTGCATCACTGGTATTTGCAGGATAATTGGTATTGTCAGTTCATCAGTTGTGGATTTATTTGACCGTTCGTACAATTATTTTAAAGACACTGTAACATTTAACGTTTGAAAGCCAAGCATCCAGCTTCTTTTAGAAAAAGCTGAGAAAGGCGGTGCAAGTAATGTACTAGCGTCAATCAGGCTATTTTCCTTATTACAGATACGCAGTGAATTGGCGAGACTTAGGATTCATTTTGTTATTAGTCTAATTTCTTTGGACAAAAATTTTGTGCAGTATCTGTTGTTAGGAGTAGCGTCTCGCCTAGACAGTTCTTCTTAGGTCACTTTCATGATACCAGGTAAATTTAAGATTGCTTCCAATGTAGTACACTCTGATTCAGTGAACTCTATTCTGGATCCATCAAGCATACTTTTTCGAACGCATATCTAGAATTTAAGAAATCGTTCAAGCATTTCAGCCAGGCTAGATCATCTCTTCTTTCATTACTTATTAATTTTAATTGTCTGTGAAACTCTTCTCTATGTATTTCCTTAGTATAGTTTATTTTGTTGGTGATATATTTGAACAACTTCGTTACTTTTCGGAATTTATTAATCACATCTTCATAAATAACTTCTTATTTTTACCGTGACTTAAGTCTCAAAAGTCTCGGTATTCCCGGGACTGAGAATAACAGTCTCGAAAATACCAAAAATTCGTCGAGACTCGAAAATTTCGAGACCGAGAGTCCCGGGATGAAAGCTCTACTCGCGACCCTCCCGCGGCTCGAGCTCATGACTGTGTGTTGCTGTGTGTTGCAGGTGGACGACACGCTGAAGACGCAGATGAACAACTTCTTGCTGAGCACGGCCAACCAGCAGGAGATCCAGGGACTCGACTCCAAGATCCATGAAACGGTGAGTATTATTAATAATAATAATAAATTCATTTATTTCAGACTACAAAAATTGTCCATATAATGATAGTAACAAAGGTCTGAAACAACTATGTTAGTATTGTAGCATTCTCGAATAGCAAAAATAAAATAAATCCCATAAAAATCCAATTAATGTCAAAAATAATACATAAAAACAAAAATGCGTCATCTCGCCACTTGATGCCGAATAAGCCTCCGTAGCACTGCAGACTCCGGACTTTCTGATATCATCTTCAGAATTCCATTGGCGCTCCCCTGAATCCTACACATCAGAGATGCTGCTTTTTTACGCATTATGGCATAAAAATCGTCGACTCTTGCGTCAGCAAACATGCCTGAAGCGCTACAGAAACGTGGGAGCCCCATCAGAATTCTGAAGGTATTGTTATACTGGGTTAGGGTAAACACCGTTATCCTTGAAACCAATAGTTTGGTGTCACTTATAGAACGTAAAATCAATGGAAAATTACGACATATATTTTACCTCTCGAGTATTTCACCCTTTCACCTATGCGCTAGGGCAACGAACTTGCGTCTCAACACGGTTGGGGTCGCGGAACGTGATCTGACCGGCCGCGAGCGCGACCCCTCCCTCAGCCAGTCAGCTGTTTAGCTTGCGAGCACGGTGTCGGATAGAAACTTTCTAAAATATTAATGAAAATAACGTTTTTCTGTTGTTGTTACTCAGTCATTTATTTTTATATTTAAGTCGACTACACATGGTTTGAGTGACAACGGTGTTCACTCTTACACCCTGTATTGTACGCGAAGAGCGTTGTAGGCTCGTTGCGTGTTTGCGGGAAAGTCCGAAAGGGATACCGGGACCTTGTCAACAGGCAACTGAAGGAACTCGGGTGGGTTTTAGTCAGTAAAAGTCTGACACGCCCTTCCGCTCCGTGCAGAGCGGGAGAAGTCATTTAATGTTTTCCCACCCTCAAAAAAACAAAAAAAAAAGGTATGTTCCAGTAGGTACAAAAAAATATCACAATGACAGGAAGAACAAGTGACTCTTGGCTTAATTAAGCACCTATTTACACCAGCTATGCTACGACATATGGCCCAGAAATCAGAACGACACTCAGACGTAGCAATAGATAAGTCAATCAATAATGAGAATAACCCCACCGCCGTATCACTACGTTGACGTCGTGGTGGGGCTTTTACGCTCCGAACTCTGGGTCTGTGCTGGTAGAGTTTACTTTGCAGGAACAGGTGTAGAGTGAGGAGCCAGACCAAGTGAGATACAGAAAACCGCAGGGTGTAATGTGGCGAGCTGTTGGGCAGTAGCGATCCCACGGACCATATCTCCTGGGAGATGTCTTGTTCCTCACCTCTGGTTGCCTTTATTAGCCGACTGGAGTGAACACTGACGAGGAACAGAGCCCCCACCTCATTCTTACTTTGATTGGCCGGCTTGAGTGAAGATTCGCAAGAGAAAACATGCTCGGAGGAAGGAAGTATTCCATTAAGATGCTGATAGGGACCTTGACCGTACTTCCGGGATTGTCCTGATAGCCGTGGAATACCTCTCCACTCCTCTTAAGCACCTCAGGACATGTTGCCCCCTTGTCGCTACGTCACTATGTGCTAGCGACCGTTTTCGGGGACTCATTATTGAGTGTGCAAGTTACCAATGGCGGTACTTTCATACAAGCCCGAAAGCCCGGCTTGCCCTAATAAAATCATAATTCACAAGAACAAACGTAAGCCTACCAATAAAAAATAAATTTAAAAATAACAGTCAATAATCTCGAACTCAATCATTCATGTCATAGGAATAATCAAATTTCGAAATCCCCGCTCTATCTGCCGCGCGCACTGCGCAAGGGTGCCAGATCTGTGCATTCATTGAATTCAATTATTCATAGGAATACAATTTTTAATTCCGCGCTTTGTTGCCAAACCTACGCGCCACTACAATGCATTCAAATGCGCCTTCTCGCTCACACTCGTCGGCTTTCAATGGGGCTTGCCTTACCTTTCTTTGTCTAGCAGTTTTTGCCTACAAATTGCTATAGAAACGTTTACATTTGTTGACATATTGGTAAGTACTTATACGCAGATTTGTATGAAATGAAAAGCCGGGCTTTTGGGAGCACAGAGTACTTTTTTAGAGTTGTTAAGTTCGCGCAAATGCACTAGCCGCGATGTTGATCCGCGTAAAGTGAGTTGCAAGTCCGCGATGCGACGGTCGACGCAACTCGATTTGTTATTGTTTTGAAATTTAAATATTTTGAGATCAGTATTTTATTTCCAAGTGCTGAGGTAATCAAAATTCAAATTCAAAAATTCAAAATTCATTTATTAGTGTGATTTTTGGTACATTTTACAATGAGATCTTAATAATAAATAATTTGTTCCTCAAAAATCTACCTTAAAGGTGTACACTTTTTCTATTAATTATTATAAAAAAGAATAGTCAACACATTGCTACTGAATGGAATTATTGATGTCAAATTGTTGTTGATTTGTCAAAAAAAATAATAAATATCAATGTCAAATTTCTTACATTTTATCAATAAGGAATTCGTCAATAGTATAGTAACATTTTTCCAATAATAAATGTCTTAATTTGTTTTTAAATTGAATAATATTTAAGTCCTTTATTCCATTTGGTATTTTATTAAATATTTTTGGGGCCATGCAAAGTATGCTTTTGTGCATCAAGGCGGTCTTTGATGGCCGAACGCATATTTCATGTCTATAAACTTGTCTAATCATTTTATAGCGATGTTCAGATGCTTTTCTGAATAGATGCATGTTCTTTTTAACAAATAAAGCAGTCTCAAATATGTACAAGCAAGGTAAAGTCATTATTTTTAACAATACAAAATAGGGTTTGCAGCTATCAGTTATTTTTATACCGGTAATAGCTCTAATACATCTTTTTTGCGATTTGAACACTGTCTCCCTATTGCTGGAGTTACCCCAAAAAATTACTACATAGCGTAGTACAGAATCGACATATCCATAGTATGCAGTGACTGCTGCTGCTTGATTGACTACTTTCTTGAGTTTATACAAGGCAAAAGCAAACTTACTAATTTTTTAAATTAATATTGAAGTATCTTGCTTCCAATTTAGTTGATTGTCGATTGTTAAGCCTAAAATTTTTGTATTTGCAACTTCTTCAATTTTTTCACTATTAAAGCTTACATTTAGTTCATGCTTAGAATTAGCTACTCTTTGATGAAAATTCATAATTTATGTTTTCTTCAAATTTATAATTAAATTGTTATGTTCTAGCCAGTCAACGGCTTGTTGTAATGCATTGATTATGTCAGCTTCTAAGTCTTTATTATTTTTGTCAATTCTTCATACCTAGGTGTTTTGAAATAAAGATTAAGAGTTGGCTATTGTCATTATGATTAATTAAAAAATGTTATATAAGTACCTAATGTAATATCTCATTTAACATTTTCAATCGACATTATAATTCATAAAACTAAGTATGCTTACGGTAATAGAACAACAAATCGATAATTTGGGGGCCACCTAGCGGCTTTTGATTGAATAATTTTGTGACAAGCGAAAGAATTTATTATGGTGAAAAGTTCCTGCTAATCGGTGTGGTTACGCGCATTCGTTAATATAGATGGCGCTTACTTATAATAATGGTGTTATCATGAACAACAAAGAAAATCCGTAAATCGCTCTCTTGGCTGTTTTTTTTATTTTAAATCTTAAATAGTCTGCGGGCTTGCCCTAATTTAGAACCTTAGGCACGCCACTGCAAGTTACCACCTGCCATTTTACAGAACCATTGAACTGGGCTAATCGTCGGTTGGTTCCAAATTCCATTCAAAATTGTCTAAGGGGCCTTTGCGAGTTGGCTTCGGCTCCTCCCACGCCTTCCAAAGGTCCGGGAACCCAGGGTCCCGAAATATACATATAAACACTAGCTGTGTCGTCCCGTGTCCGTCCCTATGTCGATCCCGTGGGAATATAGGGATAAAACATATCCTATGTCCTATTCCAGGTCATGTCTACCCGTGTGCTCATCCTCTCCTCTCTAAAGTAGGGAACGTCGCGGAGGCGCGGCGGGCGCCGGCTTCGAACGGTTCGCGTATTGCATTTTTATATCGTATCTTCGAAATTAAATGTCCGATTCGAATGAATTTAAAAAGTATTTTACTGCTACATAAATACACTTGATGTTAAAACTATTTATTTGAATAAGAATTAATATTATGTCGATAAAACTCCTTCGCAAATAATGCATTAACTTCGAAAAAATTTGATTACCATAAAAAAGGCTATAGTGAGTCAATCTTAAAAGATACATATGCTGTCGCGGACTTTTTTTTAGAACTTTTAAAGAGGAACAATACCATCATATTTGCGTAACTTAAACCGTTTACGCAGCGCACGCAACGGAAGCTCTCAAAAAGGAATATTTTTTCCCGTTTTTGCAAGATTTTTCATTTATGCTCCGCTCCTATTGGTCGTAGCGTGATGTTATATAGCCTATAGCCTTCCACGATAAATGGACTATCCAACACCGAAATAATTTTTCAATTCCAACCAGTAGTTCCTGAGATTAGCGCGTTCAAACAAACAAACTCTTCAGCTTTATAATATTAGTATAGATATAAAAATAATTATAATAAGACACTTAATAAGAATCAATCCGTCACATTATCTCCGGATGTTCTCATCTAGCTAACGGAGAGTACTTGCATAGACACAATCTTGTAGCCAGGATTATCCATCAGCAACTTGCTATGAAATACAGCCTTGTGGAATCGGAAGTGCCGTACTACAGGTATGTGCCCGACCCAGTTCTCGAAAATGGAAATATCACATTGTACTGGGATCGATATATCATCACTGACAGGACTATTGTTGGCAATAAGCCTGATATAGTGGTGGTGGATCGAACAGAGCGGCGCGCAATGATCATTGACATAACGGTCCCGCATGACGAGAACCTCGTGAAGGCCGAAAAAGATAAACAAATCAAGTATCTTGACTTGGCTCACGAGGTTGTCGACATGTGGGATGTGGACTCTGCGATCATTGTGCCGATAGTCGTATCAGCCAATGGCTTAATTGCCAAGAGTCTCGACCAACACCTATGGAGGCTCTAGTTGGGCAGCTGGATTAAGGGCTTGATTCAGAAAGCGGTACTCCTGGACATGGCTCGCATTGTTAGGAGGTTCCTCTCTCTGGAGCCCTGACCGCCGGTAGCTTGGACCTTGTTCCCGATACCGGTGGGCTACTATTTTTTATATTTTTAAATGTTTTTATATCTTTTTTTATTCTAATATTTAAAAATATAATTTGTATGTACTTAAAATTAAATAAACAAGACACTTAATACACTGGGAAACGAGACAGAAATATATTTTTTTTCTGTATCTTCGTCGTGTATTTAACTTTCTGTGTTTCCCCAATTTTTTTGTGAACAGCTGAGGCCTGTATGCTTAGTGCGTGTTTTTTTAACTTCACCATCGCGTTAGAGTAAACGTGGATTTATATGGCGCTGAGTTAGCGCCACCAGGTGCCACACGCGAGAACTAAAAATTCTGAGTAAGTTTTTTAATTTACTTAGTAGGTGGTGACGATCGATTCCCACTCGAAAGTGAGCTCGTAAATTAGCGTGCCCCTGTGTTATAGCGAGTGTGAGTTAAAATTTTGACAGCTGACAGTTTTGCCAGCTCGTTTGGGAAACTTATTCACCTTCGAGTCTGTAAAGTGTTCACTGAAGGATTTGTAGTGAGAGCCTTGTGAGTATGGTGAATTATCAAACTTATTTTATTTTAATTCGTTGTGTGAATTAAAAGATAACTATCGCATCACGTTTATATTTTACTTGGAAGATGTTTGAGACTGTTACGGCATAAGATGAGCGTAATTACATGCCCAGTGTTCGTGTAAAAGCCCGTAATTCTAGCAATGCTCTAAGATCTTCCGGAGGCCGTATTTAAGAGAAGGTATCGGCAGCATTTGTAAGAGACACACTTTCTTCCTCCTATCTCTAAGGCTACACACAGTCCATACTTTACATACATATTTACAGCCTTATAAAAATAAGTTAAACATATGTTTATCAAAATTAATGTATTGTTGTACAATGATTATGCTGTGAATAGGCGTTACACACTACCTTTACTAATAATCAGTGCATACACAATGCATAGTTTATAGCTACACACTGTGTATGACAAAAAACACTGGCAACATTAGAAGGTGCGTTCTGAAAATGGTACTGCGTAAAATCAGTCTCATTTTTAAGGTTCCGTAGTCAAAAAGGAACCCTTATAGTTTCGCCATGTTCTACTGTCTGTCTGTCCGTCTGTCCGCGGCTTAGCTCAGAGGCTGTTGGTACTAGAAAGCTGTAATTTGGTATTGGGTATACATATAAATCACGCCGACAAAGTGGTAAAAGAAATCGTATAAAATATTTTTTTTTAGGGTCCCATACACGTAAAGTGGGGATGCTTTTTTTTCTCTTCAATCCCATAGTGTGGGGTATCGTTGGAAAGTGAGTTTGTGAAAACCATTTTTGGATTCTGGGATCTGTTTGCGAAATATTAAGCTTTAAACTGCTAATTTTTGTTAGAGTCAAGTGCCCTGCCAGCTAAATGGTTGGTTTCGGTTATGTGAAAAAATTCACGGCAGTAGTATATCAGCTGTTCCATACATTTTGTCGATTTAAGTGAACACAAATGTAGGGAACTGCAGTTTTTTTTTTTTGCGATTTCATTGGTGGTCCCATAGAAAAAGTTGTTCAAAATGATGAGTACAATGACCCCTTTTCGGGTTAAAAATAGAAAAATAAAAACTATTTACATTAATTTCGGAAGTCGGTGGCAAAAAACGAAATTTGAAAAACAAAGACACCGACTTCCGAAATTAAAGTTATTTTTCACTTTTTAGTTGTGGTACCTACCCCACACAAATTGGAATACTACCTGCTATGTAAATAACAGTGACGGAGTAACTTAAAACATCGTCCACACGTAAAAGTCGTAATGGAAAAAAAACGCAATATTGAAGCTAACTCAAAAACTACGCAAGCAAAGTTATTAAAATTATAAGGGGACATCTCTCAAGCGTAACCAACAAAAAAAAAAAAATGAAATTCGATTCATAATTATCGGAGTAACCGCGTAACAAACAAACAAAAAAGAAACATACAGAGGAATTGAGAACCTCCTCCTTTTTGAAGAAGTCGGTTAAAAATTGAGATCGCTTGCTCGCTCATTCAGAGCTCAGTAAATTAAACTTTGGTAGAAAATCAATACCAGAGGGCCAATTATCTTAACATTGTAGTTGAAAAACATGTTCTCCCATACATAATGTATGGGAAAACATGTTTTTGCAACTGCAAATTTGAGTTGGTCAATTATTATTCGGTAACTTGTGGAGCCTTCTTAGCTGTGATAGTTTTCCTTTTAATTTCGTTATACAACATTAATTTTTCTTTATGCTAAACCCGAAAAGGGGTCATTGTACTCATCATTTTGAACAACTTTTTCTATGGGACCAACAATGAAATCGCCAAAAAAAAAAACTGCTGTTCCCTACATTTGTGTTCACTTAAATCGACAAAATGTATGGAACAGCTGATATACTACTGCCGTGAATTTTTTCACATAACCGAAACCAACCATTTAGCGGGCAGGGCACTTGACTCTAACAAAAATTAGCAGTTTAAAGCTTAATATTTCGCAAACAGATCCCTGATTCCAAAAATGGTTTTCACAAACTCACTTTCCAACGATACCCCACACTATGGGATTGAAGAGAAAAAAAAGCATCCCCACTTTACGTGTATGGGACCCTAAAAAAAAATATTTTATACGATTTCTTTTACCACTTTGTCGGCGTGATTTATATGTATACCCATACCAAATTACAGGTTTCTAGTACCAACAGCCTCTGAGCTAAGCCGCGGACGACGGACAGACAGACAGTAGCACATGGCGAAACTATAAGGGTTCCTTTTTGACTTCGGAACCTTAAAAATGACACTGATTTTACGCAGTACCATTTTCAGAACGCACCTTCTAATGTTGCCAGTGTTTTTTGTCATACACAGTGTGTAGCTATAAACTATGCATTGTGTATGCACTGATTATTAGTAAAGGTAGTGTGTAACGCCTATTCACAGCATAATCATTGTACAACAATACATTAATTTTGATAAACAGATGTTTAACTTATTTTTATAAGGCTGTAAATATATATGTAAAGTATGGACTGTGTGTAGCCTTAGAGATAGGAGGAAGAAAGTGTGTCTCTTACAAATGCTGCCGATACCTTCTCTTAACCGTATAGTTCGGAAGCGCCCCCGATTGGACCCGAACACACAAACCTCCGCTGGCTCGGTAGCGCGTCCAATTGGACCCCCGAAATGACCACATACGACACCCTAACTTGATTATGTAAATATTGAATATTCTACCCATCAAATCATATGAATGTGCGTTAATTAAGAGAGTTGGATAAAAACTAATTATGTTAACGCCATTCAATCTTTCTTATTTAGCGCGCAAGTTAATTAATTTACCTATAAACAATTCGAAACTGTAAATACGATAATCGCCATTTTGATGACAGTGGTGGTCAAGGCTAAAAAACATAAAAATTGGAGATTTCTAACATCCAAACTCCACCACAGGGGCAGTCAATAATACATCATTTAATTATTTGACGAATTCATCCATTGTTCAAGTTAAATAAATAGTGGTAATGAAGTTTTGTGTTATCTAAAGTCGAAGTTTCGCGCCAATAGTGAGTGTTATCATTTTTACTTTTCACAAATATCACTCATACACATGTAAATACGATTTAAAATGTGACAAATATTATTCGAAATATTATAAATAACTAGACAATGTCCAGATCATGACATAATACACGAACACAGGTCCAATAAAACGTATTATTCATTACCACTACTCAATTTGTGTTCAATATCGCCGACCATTATTGTTTTATTTTATTTTAATGATGTCCGAAAGCGATTATGTCAAACGATTTTTTTTTAAATTTCGTTCTTCTCGATTAATTAATATATCGAATGTCGGAAATCGATACTTGAAAATTGAAATAAAATTGTTTTAAGCATTACACTGTTTAAAATAATTATTTATACTTTTCTAATGTAATTTTAATAGATTTTCAGACAATATATTGAAATCTTTTAAATTATATTGACTCAACAGATTGGACATAAAGAACCGGGAGGGACCTATTATTGAATTTCGCGCCGAAATGTTTCTATAATTTGAATTTAAATTCGGAATGCTCTCGTTGTTCAAATTTTTTTTTAATTTATTGGACAATTATTTAATGTTGATTTTATTTTTGATACTTTCTAATACTTTGCTACAGAATGCCCAGTATACATTTTTTAGGTAGGCTATTTTGTTATAAGTTTGTATTTATCGAAAAAAGTATGAAAAACAAAGTTAATTCTGCGGTTTTAACCGAAAATAACCCGGACCTTCTTTAATTTTTATCGATATTATGTAGTTTAAATAGAGTCCGAGTAAAATTGCAGTATGACATCCAGACGCATGCTCACATGGACGAGATAAAATAATAAAGAGGTCCGTTTTTTTAACGGATTTTGACTATCGAGTAATCGGTATGAGACTGATGTCTATGAGAATTGATTAACAATATTATTATTTATCTTATTTGGTATCAGCACTATCACCCGAAAGCAATGAAACCGACACAAATGACTAAAAAAAAAAACACAGCGGTCATCTTGGATTTACATTTTGACCTCACCGATCGGCTTTAGTACTTTCGAAAACTATGTAAATGATACTGATGAAAAATGTGATTTTTTTTTTGTAGGTCACGCTTTAGAGGTATTCCCATATAATTTTAATAACTTTGCTTGCGTAGTTTTTGAGTTAGCTTCAATATTACGTATTTTTTCCATTACGACTTTTACGTGTGGACGATGTTTTAAGTTACTCCGTCACTGTTATTTACATAGCAGGTAGTGGTATTCCAATTTGTGTGGGGTAGGTACCACAACTAAAAAATGAAAAATAAAAACTTTTCACAAACAAAAACCAACCGGCTTCCAAAAAACAAACTAAAAAGTGAAAAATTAAAACTTTTCACAAAAAAAAAAACCGGCTTCCAAAAAACAAACTAAAAAGTGAAAAATAACATTAATTTCGGAAGTCGGTGGCAAAAAACGAAATTTGAAAAGCTAAGACACCGACTTCCGAAATTAAAGTTATTTTTCACTTTTTAGTTTATAAGTCGGTTTTTTTTTTTGTGAAAGTTTTTGTTTCATTTGTGATGATAAGAGCTAATGTTGGAATCCTTACATTATCCCGAGTGACATAGGCCATGTTTTTTTTTTTTTTTTAAACAATATGGCTGCAGAATGGCTCCATTTTCAAATGTGAAAAATAAAAAAATCTTCAATTATTTACAATATGGGTATCCAATTGAAGGCCTTGATAAGCACATCCCAAAACTATATAATTTATTGGCATAAATTTTACATAGGTAGGGTGTACATGCAAAAAAAACATTTCATCTTTGGCTGCAAACGATTTAATCAGACTTTAACACTACAATGAGTGAATGGTTTGGTAGATGATTGAATTATTATTAGAATTCTTTCATCATCACACACTATACATAGGCAAGTAATATTTTTGTTTTAACAATAACACAATGCCAACTATTGCATAGCGGTAAACAAAAATGTACCTACTGATCTGTGGGGTAATTCTGTAGAAGTAGCTAAGTCTGTTATTGACATCGTAGCACCTACTTTAGCTCTTATCTTTAATAATTGTATCGACTGTGGGGAGTTTCCTGACCTTATGAAAAATAGTAAAATAATACCTTTGTTTAAATCAGGTAGTACATCAGACCCCACCAATTATAGACCCTATTTCAGTACTACCTACCTTTAGTAAAATTTTTGAGAAGTTAATTTTAGAGCAATTGCAAAGATTTTTTAATAGACATAAATTGTTACATAGCAAACAGTTCGGATTCACAAGGGGTCGTTCAACTACTGATGTTGAACTTTTAGGACATATTTATAATGCATGGGAAGATAAATGCGATGCCTTGGGCATCTTTTGTGACTTGTCTAAGGCATTCGATTGCGTTGTTCATGAAACGTTAATCAGGAAACTCCGCCACTACGGAATCCGGAACACCGCTCTGGATCTTCTTACTTCATACTTGAGTAATAGGATTCAGAGCGTTGACGTTAATGGGAAAAGATCTCCCAGATCTATAGTAACAATGGGGGTCCCACAGGGCTCGATTCTTGGTCCTTTCTTGTTTCTTATTTATATTAATGACTTGCCTTACCTCATAAAGGATAATCATGAAATAGTGTTGTTTGCGGATGACACTTCACTTTTGTTTAAACTTAAACGTCAGCAGCTGGTTACTGACGATGTAAATAGCGCGATCTCAAAAGTAGTTCACTGGTTTAATGTTAACAATTTACTCCTTAATGAAAAAAAAAACCAAATGCATTAAGTTTACGCTACCTCACGTTAGGCAGGTGAAAACTAATGTGTTGATAAAGGGCGAAGAATTGAATCCTGTAGATAGCACAATATTCTTAGGCTTAACTTTAGATGCTAAGCTTCAGTGGGGTCCACATATAGATAAATTGTCAAAAAAACTAAGCTCCGCGGCATATGCTGTTAGAAAAATTCGTAATTTAACTGACTACTGATAGAGACAGCCCGTTTAGTGTACTTTAGCTATTCTCATAGTGTAATGTCGTACGGTATTCTATTGTGGGGAAATGCCGCCGACATTCAGACTATCTTTGTTTTGCAAAAAAGAGCTGTTCGATCAATTTATAAATTAAGTCCGAGACACTCTCTCAGAGAGAAATTTAAGGAGATAAATATAATGACAGTGCCTTCTCAGTATATTTTTGAAAATCTTTTATATGCCCATAAAAATATAAAATTGTTTAAAAAATACAGTGATATCCATAATAATAGGTCTTTACCTATGAAATTGCCGTTTTGTATGAAAAAATTTAAACGAATTTTTTTCATGAATTTTTTATTTGTATTAATCGAAGTAATCACCCATGCAATCAATGCATCTTTGCCATCGCAGTGGCAGTTTATTGATGCCCTTCTTAAAGAAATCAGCTAGACGGGAGGCAACAAATTCTTCAAAGGCATTTTGTACTGCCTCTCGGGTATTGAATTTTTTTCCCGCCAAGAAGTTATCCAAATTCTGGAAAAAGTTGTAGTCTGTAGGCGCAAGGTCTGGTGAGTAGGGCGGATGACGGAGAGCTTCCAACCCCAGTTCTTGCAACTTGGAGACCGTCTGCTGTGCAGTATGAGGTCGCGCGTTGTCGTGCAGGAGCAGCGGAGACGAGCGATTGACCAATGCTGGTTGGAGATGCGCCAGCTTCTCCATCATTGTGTTCAGTTCTTCACAGTACACATCTGCAGTAATGCTCACCCCGTTTGGTAAGAAGCTGTGATGAATCACACCAGCGCTAGACCACCAAACAGTGACCATCACTTTTCTAGGGGTAAGTTTTCGTTTAGGGCATTGTTTAGGTGCTGAACCAGGATCCAACCAACTTGCTGAGCGCTTGCGGTTATCAAACAGAATCCATTTTTCATCGCAGGTAACAATGCGGTTCAAAATTCCTTCATTTGTGTGTCTGTTGAGCAGTGCAAGGCACGTCTCGACGCGTACTTCGCGCTGGCGATCATTGAGTTCGTGGGGCACCCATTTGTCAAGCTTTTTTACCTTGCCAATTTGACGCAAATGGACCAATATTGTTTTGACGCTAACGTCGAAAGCTGCTGCTAATTCAGCCGTAGATTGTGTATCATCAGCTTCCACAATCGCCTTTAATTCGTCATTGTCGACCAAAGTCTTCGGACGACCGCGAGGTTCATTTTTCAGGTCGAAATTTCCAGAACGGAAGCGAGCAAACCAATAACAGGTGGTGCGTTGGTTTGTAGTGTTAGCTCCGTAAACGTCGTTGATGTTGCGTGCCGCTTGTGCCGCGTTGCTGCCACGACGGTACTCATATTCCATAATTACTCGAATTTTTAACGTATCCATGACGACGAAAAAGATTGAAATGCGATGAAAATGTAACATTAATCAATAAAGAAATGACTACTTTTGGAAAAAATAATCCATGTTTTTAAAATAAAATTAATTTGAAATTAGAATTCTTAGCCAAACAAAAATTATTTTGATTTGAAATGGCCAGTACTGCAGAACGGCAATTTCATAGGTAAAGACCTAATATTAATACTAGGAACAAAGACAAATTTTTTGTACCTACAACTAGGCTCAAGAAAATAGGTGGCTCGTTCAGATGTCAATGTGTACGCTTTTACAATAAGCTTCCAAGCCACGTACAAGATCTTAGCCTTAATAAATTCAAAACATTTATTAAAAGTAAGTTGTGCCAAAAAGCGTTTTATACCATTAAAGATTACATTGAGGACAAAAAGGGTTGGGATTGAGCTGCTCCAATTTTTTCCAATTTTTTTTTAAATTTACTTATTGAATTTTGTTATTTTTGATAACTTTGTATTTTATTATATACATATATAGTGACATGAATATTTACTTTATGAAGTATAATATTATTATTATTTTAATTATTGTGAATTTGAGGACTATGTGGATTATATATTTTATTTATCTGGCAGTTTGAGTACTACAGGCGGCCTACCCAAATGTCCTTTCTTTGGTATTGTTCGTCGAGTCGTTGAGCTCCTTAAGTTCTGAGTTGAGCTACACGATGACTGACAAATGCGTGCACTGACTGGACAGGTCCACTCAATCTGTGTGGTTCTTTCCTCAAAAGACCATTTCAGACACCAATCTACATGGTCTTCACATGATCTGACCAAGATTATGTCTGGACTTTAAAAGAGACTATGACCTCTGAGTTTGTTACGGCCTTTCTTCTCAGAATAGTCAGATAGGAAACGCCGACCTCAACTAGTTTTAAAAATGTGTTTGACGTGTAAAAGTGTTTGTACAAACCTACTTACAGAAATAAATCATTTATTATTTATCATTATCATTAAACTTCCAAAAGAATAAAACTTGTCACTAAAATGTATAAAATTAAAATAAATTGTCTTTTAATGTAAATTATTTAAAAATAATTAAAAAATTAAAAAACACGACTGCGGCACTGAGCAGTCCACAGAGTTGAAAACTATTATAACTTTTTAAATGTAATGTATTTAAAAATAATTAAAAAAACACGACTGCCCTGCTAAAACACGAACTAAAAAGTAAAAAACAAGTTGATAAAATTGTCATTGCAGTCGGGGGACCTCTTAGATTAAAAAGTGTTCCACAGAACGGTCCCCCGACTGCAATGACAATTTTATCAACTTGTTTTTTACTTTTTAGTTCGTGTTTTAGCAGGGCAGTCGTGTTTTTTAAAATTATTTTTAAATAAATTACATTAAAAAAGTTATAATAGTTTTCAACTCTGTGGACTGCTCAGTGCCGCTTCAAAAGGTATTATACCTTGAAAAGGAAATAAAGAAAGTTAAAGGAAAGAAACTGAAGAAGGTTTTGGAGATGATTCTGTACGTTTGTTGCGCTCTATCTTTCCCACCCGTTCACCGACGAGGGCATTCCGTTGCAGGTGGACACGATCAACCAGCTGAAGACCAACCGCGAGTTCTTCCTGAGCTTCAGCATGGACCCGCAGCAGTTCATCCAGAAGTGGCTCGTGTCGCAGTCGCGCGACCTCAAGGTGAGTGACGTCCCTCATCACGAGCGCAGTTGTCGCGGCCGCTTGTCTCACGCGCGTGTTTGTGTGCAGAGCATGGGCGCGGCGGCGCCGGCCGGAGGCGCGGGGGCGCAGGCCGGGGGCGCGGCTGCGCAGGCCGGGGGCGCGGGCAACCCGGAGGAGGAGCGCCTGGGCGCCTTCTACTCGCAGGCATGGGCGGGCGAGGGCGTGGCGCGCTACCTCACGGCGCGCGTGGCGCAGCGCCGCCGCGAGCTGGAGCTGTCGCTGGCGCCGCACGCGCCGCACGCGCCGCACGCCGTGCACGTGCCGCACGCGCCGCACGTGGCGCACGTGCCCGGCGCGCCGCACCCGCACCTGGCCAGGCTCTAGAGGACACACAATAAACTCTTATTCTCAGTACTTTCGTTTTTCATTCTCGTATTTGCGAACCTTTTACCTGTATTGGCACTCGGTTGACAGACTTGTACGGTCAGATAAATGAACTGTTTTATCAATTTGACACACTACGCCAGTTTACCTTTGCGTGTTAAAGCCATTTCATACAACTTCAAATCAAATCAAAACTCATTTTGATTTTATTTGAATCAAATCAAATCAAAAGTCATTTATTCAAACTAGGCTGAGAATCAGCACTTTTCGTCACGTCAAAATTACATAAGAGAGTCCCCCAAAACGCCCACCACCTTCACCACTTCCTAGTGCTCTAGCTGGGAAGAAGTGGCGCAACAAACTCCCCAGCAGCATAGCTATCTGTTCAGTTAGAGAAAATTTATTCTACTATTCTACGGTGTAGGTACTATAAAACCAAGGCATAAAATTGCAAAAGATACTCGAAGTTTCAAGTTATTTTTCTCGTAGTCATGGTATAAAGTATAGTATGCAACTCTTGAATAAAACGGATTTATATCGAAGGCCATTCGCTCATGAATCACTATCACTCCATAAGGTCGTGATTCAGTCGTTAGAATGCTTCACTTGCTCGTGATTCACCTAGGCCCTCGCTTTAAATCCGTCCTTTATTCACTAATTGCATAATATACTATTATTTCAGAGCGCCAACCTCATTTTTAGAATTATCGCACTGGACAGCACGAAAAAAAATCGCTCAACGCGCCTAAAGAAGTTTTCACATAAAAAAACTTTATATAATTTTCTTCTGTATATTCAATTCACTTTCCACCATTTGGGTTTGTTTAGCAGTACAGAGCTGACACACAACAGAAAGCTCAATTACCATTAGGCATTATGTACCGCTTGCACTAAGCAAGCAAGGTCATAGAGATAACATTATGGTTCTCTTCTAGCCACGCTTGTTTTGTCTATTTCCCTTCTTAAAATATACGTTGTACCGAGAGCACGCCTTTTATTCAACAGTGGCGACGAGGAAAATTAATGTTTGAAAATATAGCACGAAACCAGTTAAAATGTCGGTGGGGCAGGTACGTGAATTCAATGTTTCGACAGGGAACTGGTCCGCTTATGTTGAGCGGCTTGAGATGTATTTTTTAGTCAACAGCGTAAAAATTGAGCTCAAACTGCCGACGCTGATTTCGATGATTGGTGAGGAGGCCTATGAGCTCCTATCCTCATTGGCGAGTCTCATGAAACCCGCTGAATTGACCTTTAATAGAGCAGTGGAGTTATTGGCTGCACACCTGCAGCCATCACCATCAATTCTAGCCGAGAGGTTTAGGTTCCGGCAGCGGCGACAGCAAACAGAGGAATCGGTTGCGGAATATGTCACACAGCTTAAAAAGTTGTCGAAACATTGCAATTTTAAGACAACTTTAGATGAAAACTTACGCGACCAGTTAGTTTGTGGTATAAGGAGCGATATAATCCGCCAAAGGCTGTTCGCTGAAGAAGAGCTTACCTATAATCGAGGGGTTAGTTTGGCGCTGTCGTTAGAGGCTGCAGAACGTGATGCCATTGCTGTGGAGCGAAGTTCGGAAGCATCGCAAAATTTAAACAAACTGGAAGAATGCCCGAAGTGTGGTGGTATAAGTCACAGAGCTGATGAATGTAAATATAAAAGATTCCTGTGCAGTGGTTGTCACGAAAAAGGCCATTTAAGAAGGATGTGCCCAAGGTACAATGAGACGAGTCGGAGTAAATCGGCCGATAGTCAAAACGACAAAGCCTCCCGTGGGGGGCGCGGGAGCAACCGTGGTTCAAGCCGGCGCACAACATGGAGGCGAGCAGGGCGCGGACAGCGTGGCGCCAGGGGTAGCCGGGAAGGGGCTCCTTTATGCTTTTTGGATGAAGAAGGCAACAGTTGCAATGAAAACGTGGACGACGGGGATGATGAGGAGCCCATGTACCAAATGTCTTTAAGCGATTATAAACCGATGTGTATAACTGTTCAGGTACAAAGTTGTTTACTAAAAATGGAAATAGACACGGGGTCGGCCCTTTTCTGCATCGGTAGAAGTGTATATGATAAGTTATTCAGCAAGTTACACTTGAATGAATGTAATTTGAACATCAAAATTTTATGATGGCTCAACTATTCAACCGATTGGATTCATAGAAACAACTGTTTGTTATAATGGTATAATTAAAACATTAGATCTGTATGTTTTGGACAAGGGCACCTCAAACTTATTGGGTCGGCAATGGTTAGCTGAACTGAATATACCTATTAAAATATCTAAATGCCATTTGCTAGTTGATCAGAATAAAACTCATTGCACATTTAATAAGAACCAAATAATCAATGAAATTGTTTCCAGGCATGAATCCCTATTCGATGGCACATTGGGTAAATTTATTGGTGGAATGGCAGAGCTGCATGTGTGGGATGGGGCGGTACCCACATTTTGTCGTGCGCGGCCTCTGCCATATGCGCTGCGCGAGCGCGTTGATGCTGAACTGGATGCTATGCTGAAATCGGGGGTTATTGAACCGGTGGACCATTCCGACTGGGCCACGCCACTAGTTGTGGTACGCAAAGCCGACGGTGGCCTAAGAATATCTGCTGATTATAAGGTAACACTGAACAGAGTTTTAGCGATCGACAGATTTCCGATTCCAAAAATGGAAGATTTATTCAGTAACCTTAGCGGGAATGTCTTTTTTACAAAATTAGATCCATCCCAAGCCTATAACCAGGTACTTTTAGCAGAGCCCTCTAGAAATTATACAGTTATCAACACACACAGGGGTTTATTTAAGTATAATCGTTTGGTTTTTGGGCTGTGCTCAAGCCCAGGTATATTTCAAAGATTAATGGTTAATATGTTCAAGGATAATCCAAATGTAATAGTTTTTTTTGACGATATCTTAATTAAGAATAAGGATTTGGCTAACCATGTTAAATCAGTAAAAGAGGTTTTACAAATACTAGAAACAAACGGCTTAAAAATTAAAAAAAGTAAATGCGATTTTTTGCCAAGAGAAGTAAAATACCTAGGTTTTATTATTGATAAGGATGGTGTGAGGGTAGACCCCGACAAAGTTAAAGCTATTGCAACCATGCCTCATCCAAATAGTGTCACAGAATTGAAATCATTCCTAGGTATGGTAACTTTTTATGGGAAGTTCATACAAAATTTAAGTATGCTGTTATCGCCTCTGTACCAACTCTTAAAAAAAGGTAGGCATTGGAAATGGGACACTGAACAAAATTCGGTATTTATTCGAGTCAAAAAAAAAAGCACAAAAGTGCTTGTACATTTTGACATGGGTAAGGATTCAGTATTAACAGTAGATGCAAGCGCGCGCGGGTTAGGTGCTGTGCTGGCACAGCGCGAACCAGGGGGTGAGGAACGTGTCGTTGCGTTTGCTTCGCGCTCACTCACGACTCATGAGCTACACTATAGTCAAATTCACAAGGAGGCCTTGGCAATTGTATTCGCGATTGAAAAATTCCATCAGTACCTTTATGGCAGGAAGTTCGAACTTCGGACTGACCACAAACCACTTGTCAGTATTTTTGGGCCTAATGTTGGTATTCCTAGCGCGGCAGCTAGCCGTTTACAACGCTGGGCAATAAAATTATCAGCTTATGATTTCTCAATAGAGTATGTCAAAACGGACAAAAATACAGCTGATTGTCTTTCTCATTTAATTGACTCACAAAAAAGGGAGACAGCAGCTGAAGAGGAAGTTTTACCAGAGCAAACATATTTGCACTTCGCAACTGAAGCCCTGTCGCTCGATTATAACGTACTTAAAAAAGAAACTAAACATGACCCACTTTTAAGTCGCGTATTAAGCTATATATTGGACGGTTGGCCATCAGAGGTTGAAATAAAAGAACTGAAACCATATTTTAATAGAAAGAACTAATTATACAGCGAATTGGGTTGTGTTATGTGGGAGCATCGTGTAGTTATACCGTCGTCATGTATTACCAAAGTTATTTCGGAACTTCACGAGGTACACATGGGGATAGTAAAGACTAAGTCACTAGCTCGTAGTTACGTGTGGTGGCCAGGAATAGACGAAGCGCTGGAGGCGGCATGTCGCTCGTGTGTTGTTTGTGCGGCTGTAGCCGATGCACCCCCTGCACACGTGACACGTTCATGGCCTTGGCCATCACGTCCCTGGACCAGGCTTCATTTGGATTTTTTGGGGCCTATAGGTGGTTTGACCTATTTAATTATTGTAGATTCTTGCTCGAAATGGATAGAAGCAGTCCGAATGAATAGAACTACAGCATAAGCAGTTATTAATGTACTACGAAGTTTGTGGTCGCAATTTGGTCTGCCAAAACAAACTGTTAGTGACAACGGCCCACCTTTTTCAAGTTTAGAATTTCAACAATTCCTTAAACATAATGGCATAGAACACACTTTTACAGCTCCATACCACCCAGCCTCCAATGGTGCAGCTGAAAGCGCTGTTAAAATTTGTAAACGTACTATAAAGAAGGCGTTTAAACAGAATCTTAATATCGAAATAGCTTTGGTTAGGTTTCTTTTGGCTTACAGGAACACAGAACATGCTACTACTGGTGATAGTCCAGCGAATATATTGCAGGGTCGTAATCTTCGTATGAGATTGGATAACCTAAAACCTGAGCGAGAGTCGCAGGTTGTTTCACGCCAAGCTCGTAGTGAGCGAGATGCGGGCGGAATACATCGTGAAATCGAGCCGGGTGCTCGTGTATGGTATCGCGAATACAGAGGCTCTGATAAATGGATACCTGGAACGATTCTCAAAAGGTTAGGTAGTACGGATTACTTCGTTAGAACTGTCGTAGGAACGGAAATACACCGACATGTCGATCAGCTGAGGCTAAGGGTGACGGAAAATGTAGGTAAAGACATTCCCAGTAAAGAGACAGGGCTAGATCAAGTTACGAAAAAGTTGGAAATCAATAGTCATTCTCGTAAATCATTATCAGTTCCCATGACTAGTGGCGTGGATCAAGGCCGTAGTGCTGCTTGTTCGAGAGAAGGTAGTTTAGGTGATGTTTTGACTCCGAAACCTGTAGAATCAGCAGCCGTGGTGGAACAAGAGGCCTCCGCGGCAGTATCTTGTAGTTCGCCTAGAGAACCCAATGTGTCTTCCAATGGGGAGGATGCTGGTAATGTTGTCACAAGAATTATTCGTTCAGTAAGAGTACGTAAACCGCCAGTACGTTACGGGTGGCATGATAAAATTGAATAAGTTAGTTTTAGTGCTTAATGTTTGTTTAGGATTAATAAGTTCATTATCTTATATTATATTATTATTAATTACATTATTAATTGTATGATTTTTGATAAGAACAAATGAATAAGTTCATTTTCACACTTGTTTTGTTTACTCATAATTTCAAGTGCATTACTTATAGTATACTTCGTATTCGATGTATATTAAGGTGTTGAAGACTTAGTTTTAGTTTTTCTTTGTTATATTATTAATAATTAAGGGTAGAGGTGTTGTGTGTACACGCCTTAATAGTTTTAAGGTCATAGAGATAACATTATGGTTCTCTTCTAGCCACGCTTGTTTTGTCTATTTCCCTTCTTAAAATATACGTTGTACCGAGAGCACGCCTTTTATTCAACACTTTCTTCAAATAATCGTGGTGGTGGTCGTAGTGAGGTGAAAAGTTGTGTGTTTCGCTCGGCAGCAAAGTTTTCCTGGGTCTCCCCTTTGAAACCCTCGCACCGCTCAGGATTCAAAAAATTTTGTAGCCTTGCATAACAAATAACTATTGAATAATCAGCAGCTTTGCCCGACAGCAGAATACCGTATGACATAACGCTATGAAAATAACTAAAATAGACTAACCGAGCAGTATCAACGTCAGTGTATTGTCTTACTTTCCTGACGGCGTAAGCGGCTGAACTGAGCCTCCGCGCTAGGCTCGTTGTATGGTTGTGGGCCCCACTGAAGTTTGGCATACTGATATCCCTAGAAAAACAAAGAATGACAGATGTGATTTGAGTACCTATACGGACAATTTAAGCTGGTAGTCAATTTGTTAAACTATAGGTTTATGTTTTAGCTGAATTGAAACCACGTTTAGTTTGATGATTGTAATCCGAGAGAATACAAGAGGAGTTGAACAACATTAGGTACCTACTAAATTAACTTTAAAAGAAACTAAGGTGACGACCGGATGCGTAGGTGTACGTGTTCATAGTTTGCTCTCGCGCGCTGTACTAACGTTGAGTAAAGGTGGCGCGCGGGGATCGCGCGGCACCGACTCGAGCGCTGAGGCGGGCAGAGCGACGACTCGGTTGGGGGGGATGATTAGTAACATTAATAATTTTTTGACTTCGCGCTATATCCTCCCCCTCCAAGTCAGCAGAAGGCTCTGGAACTGGCTTGGCAACTGATACCTTACGGCGTCTACCCTTCTTCCAACCATGGACGACAGCGTCCGAATCACCTACATACGGTGTGAGGTGACTGGCATGATACTTCCCGCGAGGTTGGCTCTCTTTATCTACAACCTCGTAAGTGGTTGCGGAAACAACTTTACTAATGCGATATGGGCCCTCGTCTCGGGGCAAACTTACTGGTGAAGCCTTTCGCGGCGTGACTAAGTCGATGGTTCTCCACGAAAACGAGGTCACCCTCCTGAAACTTAGTTCCAGGACGACGGATTTTGTACGTTGCATCTTTACGAATATCCTGCTGGCGCTCGACATGCCACTTCACCTCTTGCAGGCGGTATACAAAGTCCCGTAAATATGGGGTACGTAGTTTTCTTGCTCTACGACCGCTCGCAAGTCGTGAGCTACGTCCACCGGGGACCGGAACTCACGTGCAAACGTTAAAAAGGCGGCAGAGTGTCCCGTACCTTGGTTAGGGGCCGAATTTAAAGCGAATCGCACAGCAGGCAACACCTCCAGCCAACGACGATGTTCTGAATCTATCAGGATCGACAGCATCTGCTTCATCTCGCGATTTTTCCTCTCAGCTGAATTAGCCTCGGTATGATAGACGGGGGTCAAATTTTGATGAACACCGAGAACGTGCATTGCTTTTTGCATGACCGATGACACGAATTGGGTCCCATTATCTGAGATTACTCGACGGGGAAAACCATATCGCTTGAAAACTTTTTCGATAAGAGCTTTTGCACACGACTCAGCAGTCGCATCGCACATCGCGACCAGACCACCCATCGGCTAGCGGTGTCCTCCACCAGAAAAATCCACTTCTCATCCTTATTACCTTCGGGAAGTGGACCAAATAGGTCCATTGCAAGAACTTCGAAACGCTGCTGTGGCACTGGGGTCTGGAGTAGACCGGCAGGTTTCAGATTTGTGGCTTTATACTTCTGACACAGATCGCAGGACTTTAAATACTGTGCCACATAAGTTCTCATGTTCCTAAAAAAGTATTTCTCCATGATTTTCCTCAAGGTCTGCTGCAAACCCAAGTGTCCAGCAGTGGGCGCATCGTGAAGCTCCTTCATGAGCTCAGCCCGTAACGACTCTGGGACAACTAGTTGAGGTTCTTCGGATTCTGCATCCGAGTCACAGCGGTACAAGACGCCTTGCGAAAGATAATAACCTCTATCAGTCCAGCGCATGGCTGAATCTGAGTTATTGGAACTCTCAAAATCCTCTATGATTTGTTTACCTCGGGATCCTTAAGTTGGGCATCACGAATATCCTCTGGTTTCCTCTGGGGTAAGTCAATGATCACCGGACAAATGCTGCAAGAGCTTGTAGAGCTCGGCTCTTCAACATCGGCGGTCACTGGTCGACTGAGAGTATCAGCGACTAAGTTGACTCTTCCAGGTATACTCGATATCCAGGTTGTAACTCTGAATTTTCATTCCCCAACGGGTCACACGACCACTAGGTGTCTTCAGGGACAAGAGCCATTTCAATGGCTGATGATCGGTGGCCACACGAATCTGCGCTCCTTCGATGTATCCTCTGAATTTGTCCAGAGCCCAGACAACCGCTAGAGCTTCGCGCTCTGTCGTGTGGTAGTTACGCTCGGCGGGTGTCAACAACCTACTCGCGTACTCAATGGGTCTTTCTTCGGTAGGATTCTCACCTTGCATTAAAACTGCTCCAAGCGCATAAGCACTTGCGTCCGTGCGCAGTACAAAGGGTTTCTCAAAGCTTGGTTGGCGAAAAATGGGGCTAGTTGAAAGCCGTACCTTAAGCTCTTCAAAAGCTCCTTGCTCCTTCTCCCCCCATTGGCAACGTCGATCTTTCTTCGTAAGGTCCGTCAAAGGACGCGCTACCTCTGAAAACTGCGGAATAAGGACAATGCCCCCTAATATAGGGCACCCTGTACCAAGCCGAAAAGTCCGCTGTCACAACCAAACCTAGTGTATTTGGAGGAGAATTTAATGCTCTTTCTATATTGTTAATGTTTCTTTCTAATAATTACATGGATTCCCGCAATTCGTATTTATTTACCATTTACCTACTTCATATTTTGAGGTTAAGTTCGAGAAAGTGAATGACACGAAATGTTAGTTGGTGACATGTAAGGTGATAATATCGGTCGCTTTTTATTCTTGATTTGGTGATAGTTTCCTGATGGATGATTGATTATACAATACAAAACTCATAGTAAATAATCATTCTTGTTGTCAGTTTATTTAAATATAATAATAATGAATATCAATAATCATGTAGGTACCTACTCACTCGCAGTGAGTGCAGCTGGTGGTCTAATAAGTAATCAATTAGTACTGTATTTACTTATTCCTTATGTCTTGAAATCCTATCATAACATCAGGCCTGTTTTCGCAGAAGAGTTAGGCAGAGTTGTATTTAGGTACCCACTTCTCGAACTTGAAATGTTAGTTAATAATAATAAGGTAATAATGTTGTTAGTACATACTAAGGTACTTACATCAAAAATGAAAAACGTAGTTAAGATTAATTAATAAATTATATAATATTCATTTTTCCATAATGTATAAGACCTCGACCACTAGAGAAAAGAAATGTACAAATAAAACAATAGGTACGACATTTGGGTGGCACTCGGAAACGCCTTGCAACATGTAGCATGGACTGTCCACATCCAAATACATATCACTGCACATTGTGACCGAATGTTGGTTCAGGTATCAGTTCGGAATCAAAGGGAGTTTTTCTTGTATCAATGTGAAGCATTCGTAACATTATGAATAGGTACTAGGTACCAGGATTGATCTGAAAGCATAAAAACTGGTATTTAATTCTTAAATTGAACGAATAGTCCCGGGTAGGTACTTTAGAAGCTAACTGTAATATAAATGCTTCTACTAGGTGAGGTAATACTTATAGGCCGGCTTACCGGTGCAATCTATGATGTTAAAACACGATCATAGCCGCGGATATTATTTTCTAATTTGTAATTTATTCTAAATTGTTCTTACAATACAAGCGAACAGTTTATATCCGTGACTGGCGTGAATACATTGACATGTCGACTTCTATGTTTTTATTTTTATTGGCTTAATACGTCCCACGCATACGGAATTTATATGAAAAAAATTTACAGCCCCAAATATACATAACTTTTGGAGCAATCGACTCTGGTAGTATGTTGACATCTCCCATTTTAACGTGTCTAACTTGACAAAACCTCATGTCAAATTAACGATTCAAATGTTTTTGTAAACGAACATTGATATTTTGTTGTATCAACCTATACTCAGTAACCAAAATATTATTTGATAGTTGATAGCTCAACTTATACACCTGTAAGTAATTGACGAATTGAAGTGTCAATCTATGGCCAGCTGAGGTCTTTTTGATTAAATTGTGACAAATTGAGATGTCAAGTTATGGCCAACCGAAGTATTTCTGTTTAAACCGTGACAAATTGACATGTCAAGTTATGGCCTACCGAAATTTTTCTGTTTGAAATTTGAATTATTGAGATACGTCAGTTGAGAAGCCGCACGCGCGCGAACTAGTCTAGGGTGCTTCAATTGATTTCGTTTGTTTTTGAGTTTTATATCGAAAGTAACGACTACAAATAGAACTATCTTTTGATTGATTGATAGCTACTGTGTTTTAATTGATAAGTTGGGTGTATAGTTTGTGAGTTGCAATGGAGGAAAAAGTGAGTACCTACCTACCAAACTTATTCTTTTACCTTAGTGTAATAAACTAAAGGTATGATTCCGAACAACGCGGCTACTAATGGTCCCCATACATTTTCTATAGGTTTATATGAGATAACAGCGGTGCTCGGAATCACGTGGCAGACAGCACTGGCGCGCAGTACTGCGCGTTGTTTGGAATCATACCTATACAGAGGGAATACCTACCTACCTACATAAGTATTTAAATGTTCGGTTTTTACAGAATCCGACGATTGCCGAATTAATGGCTAGGAAACGAAAGTTAACAACCCAGGAGGACAACCCAGATGAAGAGGATTCTGACGTCTAATAAAATGTGAATACTATGTATCTGTCAACTGAATTATTAATCAGTATGTTTCCGTTGTTTGTGGCCTAATAAAACAATTTACTATTTCTTTTTTTTTATTTATTGCGTATTACACTACAATACTGATAGGTTAGTGGTGTTTTAATTAAATATTTGTTCAATTAGAACAACATTGCATAATTTGAGTAAGTAATCCTAACTAACATTATAAATTCGAAAGTAAGTTTGTTTGTATGTTTGTTTGTTACATTTTCACGCTAAAACGGCTAAACGGATTTGGATGAAATTTGGCACATAGGTAGACCATGACGTGTTTTAGAATATAGGATACTTTATATCTCGACATTCCTACGGGATCGAGACTTATAGGGGTGAAACCACGGGGTGCTGCTAGTAAAAAAATAACTCTTTAGTTTTATTATATTAATTTATTATCTCCGAAACTATATGACCAATTGACATACTGTAAAGGGCAAATCTTATCTCCATGATATCTTTGTGATCATATTAAAATAGTTTATTTTGAGAAGGATTAGTATTTTGTTGTTTAAATAATCATCCAAACGTAAGGATGTCGAAAAATACTTTTTTTAAACATAAATGAAATGTAAAAGATAAAATATAAAAGATAGAAATATGGTGTCTTGGACTTTTTTGTAGAAATATATATGGCGGACCAGGTTGCCATACATTGTTTTCAATTATATACAACTTTTTAGGTAGCGCATGCAAATAATTCTGTTTTAAGAGGTATTTCTTTCCGACATGCTAGACAAAAGTTGTAATAGCTCAGCTAATATGCATGTTATAAACATAAATTATAACCTATAGCACTAAGGAATAATGCAGCTTGCTACCAGTGAATTTTTTTTGAGAATTGGATCGTTAGTTCCGGAGATTACCTTCTACATACGAACTTACAAACAACCAAACAAATTTTACCTTTTTAAAACATAGGATAGATATTCATCATCTGTTTGCTACCCAACATTTTTTTATTGATAAATACGTTATTATTCACTGTGTTTGTCATTAAAATAACATTGTTTACCTACTAGTTTTATTCTATATTTGCCACTCAATCGGTAAATAAGTTGATAACTGTGGTGAACAAATTGACAAGTCGGTGAATAAGTTGATAACTCGTTGGTGAACGACTTGACAAGTCTATTATTATGGAAACTATGGGGAATTTCGTATGTTTACTGTCATCATTCAAAAGATGGCATAAAATAACCTATAAAACAACTGGAACACATACGTTAAACTAATTTACCGATTTACCAGAAGAGCTCAAAAGTTTAAAATGGCCGCCCTGAAAAGTTGACATTTTAGACATGTCAACATATTCACGCCAGCCACGGATATATCGCCGACGCTGACTTGCTCGCCGATATCTTACTCAAGATGGAGGCATCGCTGACGATTATCACACAAAGACTACGTCATGAAAAAGCACCTTAACCCCCGTTTTTGCTAATATATTTATGTATTACTAGCTTTTGCCCGCGGCTTCGCCCGCGTGGATGTCGGAAATTATCCCACGGGAATGTGCTACCGGGATAAAAGTATCCTATGTCCCATAACCCACGTGGTCTGTCTAGGCGACCTAGGCGTTACGGCGTAAAAGTAACAGACATGAGACAGCCAGTAACTTTATATATTAGTGGTAGTCCATATCTATATTGTGGTGATAGTGTGGATAGTATGGACAGCAGTATGAAACTGTCGGAAAGATTAATGAAAAAATATTGTATAAAGATTAATGAAAAAACTATGGCATATTGTATGGACGATGGAAACTAAGGCGAAAGCTTTGCGGGAGCCTGCGAAATTCAAATTATCTTATGTTTTTTGCTTTTTACAGGTCAGTATCAAGTTTTATGTTGATCTAAATAATGAGTCGCAGTTGTTTTAAATATTTATTTATCTAATCTAACTAATATTGCAGGAGTTGTATTCCTGTATCTAATGGTTATTATTCTGTAAAGCTACTATTTGCTACGATCGCGAATCATATTTTATTCATATTGACATTCGAAACTTACCCATTAAACGATTTAAAAGCTGTATTAAAACCAAACTTTGTAAAAAAGGGTACTATACAATTTCAGATTATTTAGAAGACAAAAAGCATGGGATTGAGCTGCTCGCTCTGCTAACATTTTGTCATTTTGGCATTGTGACATTTTGAATAAGTACCTACTATGGAAAATCATCAAAATATACCTACCAGTTTTATATACAAATTCACATTATTGAATATTATATGTAGGATATTGACAAATGATTACTTTGTAAAGTATTGAATTATTGTGAATGTGAATTTTCGTTCTCAGTTAGTTTTAACAATGGTCTGGCCATTTGAGAACTTTATGCGGCCTACACAAATGTCCTTTCTTTGGTATTGTTCGTCGAGTCGTTGAGCTCCTTAAGTTCTGAGCTGAGCTCCACTATTACTGACAAATGCTTGCAGTGACAGGACAGGTTCACTCAAATCTGTGTGGTTCATTCCTCAAAAGACCATTTCAGACTCTAATCTACATGGCCCTCATAGGGCCTGACCAATATGCCAATATCTGACCTAGGTATGTCCGGACTTTAAAAGAGACTGAGTTTGTTTCGGCCTTTCTTCTCAGAGTAGTCAGATAGGAAACGCCGACCTCATCTAGCTTAATTTTACATTTTTTGATATTATTACGACGTGTAAAAGTGATTCCAATAACCTATTTACAGAATAAACAATTTCATTTTAACATACAACCTGTCTGACACTGACTTGCAAATGGCAAAAAACTTAAGATTTGAATTTCGCGGGCTACCGGCGCATGCCCCTTAAGAAAATCGCATCATTTGCACAACGCCATCTATCGAGTAAGTACTCACTGGTAAACTCAAACTCTTCGTTCCAAGCCAAGAGCCAAGTAGTAATAACTTTTGATTGAGTGGACAGATTCTCAAGATACGGACTATGACTATATAGACTAAAAATGTCAATAATAAGTACTTACATGTGAATTTTAAAATCAAGAGGGTAAAGAAGGGTTTTTACCCTCATGAGGGATGATTTTAGAAGAACATAACTCTTTGTTAGTTACAAAAAGCATAAATTTTCACAGCCCTAAGTTAAAAAAAACTGGCCAAGTGCGTGTCGAACCATGCACAATGAAGGGTTCCGTAGTTGGGATGAATTAATTTATCAAACAAACTTTCGCAAAGTTTTATTGTCATTACGTCTATGGGCGTTTACTGTCCCTCAAAGTGTAGTTAAAAAAACATTGTAGTTCAAAAACTTGTTCTCGCATACAGAATGACTGCACATGTAAGTTGGTCGATTAAAAGTTTTTGAGCTAAGTCGCGGACAGACAGACAGACAGACGGACATGGCGAAACTATAAAGCTTCCTTGTTGACTGCGGAACTCTAAAAATGATAGGTTTCCCATAAAAACTTTCATCCCCTATATCCCCCCCCCTGAAATTTGTTTTTGAGAAAATAATTGCCTATGTTCTTCCCCGGGATGCCATCTATCTCTTTACCAAATTTTATCGAGATCCGTTCAGTGGATCAGGCGTGAAAAGGTAACATACAGAATTACAGACGGACAGACAGACAGAGTTACTATCGAATTTATACTTTTAAGCATCGATTAGTATGGATTATGTGTTCAATTCAAAATGAGCCAAACACTCAATAATTATGAATTCGGCGAAACTCATTCTTCTACGGAGACTCTTAACACCGCGATTCAGAAAATGACGTTAAATGAACAACGCCATCTATCGAGCACGAAGTGATACTGTCAAAATATATGGGAAAACGTTCGAACACTCTGTAAGGTATGTAGAAAAGATGTAGGGTTCCATGACTGACTTGACCTGACTTGACTTGACTTGACTTGACCTGACTTGACCTGACTTGACCTGACTTGACCTGACTTGACCTGACTTGACCTGACTTGACCTGACTTGACCTGACTTGACCTGACTTGACCTAACTTGATTTGGATTGAGTTGAGTTAACCTTGAGCAGGTATATTTTATCGCAGCAGGTACATTGGTAGTTGAAAGAAAAGTAGATGACGTACCTTGCTAAAGTGAGTAATTAATGCACTCGTGTTTATTTATTAAGAGCGTTCGTGCCTTAATTACTCACTTTTTGCTCGATGTAACAATCTACAATTTTTAAGAAATTAAAATTTATCACCATTTTTTCATGATTAATATTTGTATCATGATTTAAAAGATAGATAGCGCCACCTATGGCACTACTACCAAACAATGGATTTGGAAAACTTGAATTAACCAAACTTTAGATTGGGTAAATTCACAATGTATCGCGTTATGTTTCCGCGCGAAGTATGTGAACATATGATGATTATGATCGTGTGTTACACACGTTCTCACAAACCTACCTGATTTTACGCTAGTGTCATTTTACGACAATATATGTCGTTACGTGTATCTACATTACGTACCTAATGAAAATTTCTTCTTGAATACTTTAAACTCTTATATCTTTTGATATTTTGAAGCGATTGCGATGAAACAAAAACTAAATGAAACATCGAGTTACACACAATATTTGAGTTTATAAGTTAACCATATTGATTTCGTACTTTTTACGTGATACTGGAACAATCAAACAAACGAACAGACAAACAGACAAACAGATAAACAGACAAACAGACAAACAGACAAAAATTCCAAAAATGGTAGAAATGGCATCTGTTGGTTATTCTTGGACACTCCAGCTAGGTTTTTTTTTTTTTTTTCATTGTACAGAAACGCCTCGTCTACAGATTTATTATATGTATAGATAACTAAAATCAAAGATGAAACCAATATTAAAAGTAACGTCATCCGTGACAATCCGTGACGGCGCCACAGAACAATAATTAATGCAATACGTCACAGTAAAAATAGCATTTTATAGACATAGCATTTAAAATAACAATTTAAATTATTACGACGCGACGCGTGACCTAAAGATTTGTTTGACACACTAACAATATATTATACCCTAATATTAAATTATTAAATAGCAAATCAGTACCTACATAATTATCTTCTTTATTATTTTAATGTTCGTTGGCAGGTACCTATATTTTTTTAAGTAGTAGCAACATTCAGAAATGACATTTATGTCTACGACTGAAAGACTTCTTGGATCTATGATACTTGGACCTTGGACCTATGTTCTACAATAAATTAATTTGAATTTGAATCTATGGTCATGAATAAACCATTATTTAAAAAAAAAAGTGCAATTACAGTGACATCACTTATGCGGAAAATACGTAGGTACGTATACAAGTAAAAAAATACTTTTATTTTGCGTGTCCGAAAGCCGTGAATCGTTTTCATAACAAAAACGTAAATCGGATTTAAAAAATAGGAGTACTTTTATGAGCTACATTTGGTTGTGACAGACTAGCTCCCAAGTTGAAGAAGAACCGGTTTGCAGGAACGTCTTCAGCTCTTTCATGTTCATCGGTGGCTTCATATTCACCACCACTTCCACTTTCGTGGGATCAGGCTCTATGCCCCGTTCCGAAATGACGTGTCCCAGGTAAGTTACTCTATCCCTAACGAAAACACACTTATTTCTGTTTGCTTTCAGGTTGAACAGGCGGAGGCGCTCAAAGACCTGCTGTAGATCCCTTCCATGGGCTTCTACATCCTCGGAAATCAACAAAATATCATCCAAGTAAGCTACCACAGTGATGTTACAAACCAGCTCGAAATCTGTCAATAAGGCGTTGAAATGTTGACGGGGAATTCTTCAAGCCGAACGGCATACGTCGGAAACGAAACATTCCAAAGGGTGAAATAAAAGTCGTTTTGTCCCTGTCTTCAGGAGCTACTTCAATTTGCCAATAACCAGTCTTCAGATCTATGGTTGACATCACACTATTAGCTTTGGTGGACTGCAGAACCTCATCTATAATAGGTAAGGGATACTTATCCGTTTTGGTTACCTTGTTCAAGGCCCTGTAGTCTACGCAAAATCGTATTTCTCCGTTTTTCTTAGGCACCAGCACTACTGGGGATGCCCATGGTGAGTCTGCTTCCTCTATAACTTCCTCTTCTAGCATTCTATCAATCTCTTTTATTATGATCTCTTTCTTTGCCGGTGGCACTGAAATTGGTGCACTGTTCCCAGTGTCTATCTGATGCAAAATAAAAGTAGTTGGTCCTCCCCCTGGTTCAAAGATATCTTTATTGGACTCCAGCAGGTTGGCCAATTTACTGCGTTCCGATGGTTGCAGGAGAGTACCCTCGTCATCGCGGAGACAAAACGCGGCACACGCGGTTTCAGAACGCCCATCCTCATACAACATGGGATAAATTACCTGTGAGCCTTTCAAAGACCAAGAATTCTTATGGAAGTCAAGTACCATACCAGCATCCCTAATAAAATCTATGCCGAGCAACGACTCCACAGCCCCAGGTAACACAATAAAATGGGTGGGTACAACTCTATTACAAAAATGAACACCAATCATCCCACTCTCTACATATAAACAATTGATAGAACCATCAGCAAGCTTAATCAAGTACCTACTTTTAGGGGTATGAGGAACAGGCTGTAATGTTCGTTGCGGGAAAGTCCGAAAGGGACCGGGACCTTGGCAACAGCCAACTGAAGGAAAACGGGTGGGTTTTAGTGAGTAAAAGTCTGACAGCCCTTTCGCTCTGCCCAGAGCGGGAGAAGTCATTTGAAGATTTCCCAAACAAATAAAAAAAATGTGTGTAAAGTTCACTCATACTCTATCATAGAAAAGGGAGGATCCTCCGACCAGATTGGTGTTGTTCTGGCGGGCAACTGCCCAACGATTGATGTTGGATTCTCGTATAAGTGTCCATCGCGCGCTAAACTTTAATTGCACGCAGGATTTATGTGCCGTCAGATCTTTGATGCGTAGTTCGCATGTGGCGATGTAGATACCGCCACATACTTTATCAAGTACCTATATAAAATATTATGTAAGGTAAAAAAAGAATCACCACAGTACAATGCAGTTATGTTCATTAGTATTTTAATAAACTCTTTACACCACCTATTACTTAACCACTAAATAATTATGAAGTTAATTGTGAGATAATCACTTATCATTAAGTACTAATTGTTCTCTTTATTGTTCGACAGTAGAACTTCCTACAAGTGTGAAGTTCTTCCATTAATAAACTTCTACTGGCCTGTTTTCCTTCTTGAAGCCACTGCTGATCTCACGCTACCTGGCGATGCATCTATTCCAGCCTCTATAGAGACATTCCTTATTTAACCAGCTATAATTACTACACGAATAGCTAATAAAAAAAAACCTTTCAGCAGGCGCGGTCGCAGCCCAAGATCTTGGGGGTCGGCACCATTGGTGCCGAGTAATATTTTTAGGGAAACGGTTACCTAATTGATAAGTACACTAAAAACTATTTTTTTATATGGTCATCGGGGTCTCAGTGTCTAAGTACCTACAGTTTTTAGCTAGTAAAGCACGTAAATCATTCAGTCTCTCGACAGCTTGAATGATTTTGGGGGGGTCATGACCCCCAGGACCCCCCCCTCGGATCGCGCCTGCTCCCAGGTGTTGTCTTTTAAATGATCCTGTCATTTAAAAGACAACACCTGGGAGGATTTTCACTGCACCAAATCGTATGAGGTGAAAAATGCCGCCGAAGCCGATTCCAAGGACAGCACTGGGTATAACTACAGTAACTACTGCTATGAAAACTGGGGCATCGAATGAAAGACTCGCTTCGTTTTTAAACATACGCGAACAAGTCTTGAACGGAATATGAAAATAGTTAGGTCAGTGATGAATTGATAATAGATCGATCCCAGATCCGTATCCAATACAGCCAGTTCTCGAAAAGGGCAATCACGTTATTGCCATTGTCGAGAACTGACTCGGGCCTGCCTGCCTAACCTACCTGTAGGTAATAGGTACGGCACTTCTGATTTCACAAGACTCTATTTCAGAGCAAGCCTAGTTGCTGGTGGATAATCCTGGCAACAAGGTGCACCAATGCAAGGACTCTCCGTTAGCCAGACGAGAACAGCCAGAAAGGGGAAACCAATCTGACACATTATGTGTCAGATTGATTTCCCCTGACGATGACGGTGGCATGACTGACAGATGTGAACCGTGCCGTCCTTCACATTAAATTTCCGGTAATTGTTCGTCATTATAACCTCGTCCATAATCGCAAAGACAAAACCTTCGGTTTCCCCAATGAGAGTGTTTAACGTCATCATCGTCATACTAACTTAATATCCATACTAATATTATAAATTCGAAAGTAACTCTGTCTGTCTGTCTGTATGTTAACTTTTCACGCTTAAACCACTAAACGGATTTCGATAAAATTTGGCAAGGAGATAGATGGCATCTCGGGGAAGGATATAGGCTACTTTTTATCGACATAAATACATAGCGGGCGAAGCTGCGGGCGGAAGCTAGTTAAGTATAAATGCGAAAGTGAGTTTGTTTGTTTGTTTGTTACGCTTTCACACTAAAACGGTTGAACGGATTTGGATGAAATTTGGCACATGGGTAGACCATGACCTGGAATAGGACATAGGATACTTTTTATCCCGATATTCCCACGGGATCGAGACTTACGCGGGTGAAACCGCGGGGCACAGCTAGTCGATAATAATTGTATCGGAAACAGAGCAGGGCGCCTAACAACGTCTTGGTGCCTAGCCCACCCTAAAAACCAAAGTAGTTACATAACGTGGGCACAACTGCCAATTGTTCTCCGACCCGTGAAACATGAGCAGCTATAGTTTTTTATGCACTGTAAACCACGACTGTCCTGATAAATCAGTATGTAGCAATGGTAGATTTTCGGTAACCCCTTGTCAAGACAAAGCCAACGAGTCCAAACGCAATGGTGCTATCTTGTTTGATTGAGGAGTTCTTATGACCACCTTCTGGCTCCATCATCAGACCCTGGACACTACCTAGTGTAAAGCAATTGTCAATACATATTCAATAGTCCAAACACGATGGTGCTGTCTTGTTTGGTTGAAAAGTTCCTATGGCTACCTTCCAGCTCCATCACCAGACCCTGGATATAATCTTGGGATATGCTAGGTACCTACTTGCCAAGACATAAACAATAAGTCCAAACACGATAGCGCTACTTATCTTGTTTGATTGAGGAGTTCCTATGGCCACCTTCCGACTCCATCATCAGACCCTGGACACCACCTACTTAGTGTAATAGGACTTGTCAATACGTATCCAAGGAAACTACATAATTAGCGGGGCTATCTGGTTTACTTATCAAGTTAAAACCAACGAGTTCAAACTCAAAGACAATAATAAAATAAATAAATAAAACTAGGTAGGTACCTGAAAAACATTAAAGGCAATAATTGTTTAACCCTGGGACCGATTTTTTCTTTTTTATGGGTATCTTTGGGAGAACTTCCAAACGGCCATCAATTTATATTGATGGCCATTTGGAAGCACTCCCATGTCTAGGCAGCATTTGATCCAAATCGGTCAATATCCTTTGGCAAGGAGATACCTAGATGGCATCCCGGGGAAAGACATACCTAGGCTACTTTCTGTCGACATACCATACGCTGGCGGAAGCTAGTTTCATATTATGTCTAACTGGACATCGGTTCTCAGGATGTTATAACCATCTGGAGTCTACTGTTTGCATTATCTGTTTTTGAGCCAAAGCTAGGCCACAATGATACCTCATGCATGTTGTTATCCAATACAAGGTTGTCTCTAGACATGTCTAAAAGTGTCAAGTCTCAATTCTTCGACCTGAAGCTAGCTAATAAGATTATTTGCAGTTATTAGAGATAATGTTGTAGGTACAGTGTGTCTGACCTTGGAGTATTATTGTGCCATTTGTACAGTAACTCATTATCCTAGATAGGTGTTTTCCTTTCTGGCGGTTTAACTAAAGAAGCAACCTTCAGGATCGGTTGAAAAAATTGTTAGATATTGCTTCGCCTGCTGCTTTATATGTTTATATCGCAGATTTATGTAGGAGTGTATACCAACATGCAAATTTGTCCTCGATGCACAACTTGGCCAAAAACGACCTACGTCATTGCTCTGAGGACAATAGGGAATATGCATGTATTTTTTTACCCGACTGCCCCAGAAGGAAACTATTGAATAAAAATATTAAACATTACCCATGTTTAATATTTTTATTCGATAGTTTACAAATATCCAACCGACCCGGGCTATTTAAACGCTCTCCATTTGGCGCGCTTGGTGTGGTGACGTCACAAGTTGCACGCTGTGAACGGAAGTGACCTATCTCAAAATTTTTGTAAAATGAGTTAAACAAAATGCCTCAAAAAAGTACACTTTATCACACTTATATTAAAAACAGACCATGAATGGTCAGTTTCGTTCGTTCAGTTTCGTTTTCATAAAAAGTTCTTCTAGAATGAATAGAAAACTTTCAATCCGTGGAACACATTTTATTCTATTCCCCAAAATCGTAGATTTTGACTTGAGTCACTTTCGTTCTCAGCGTCCGAAATGTCAAATACCCCTACAAAACTCATATACTGTACGTCACATCCGGTCTGACTAATAACGTCGCTTTTCAAGTATTTGAATTTCCCACAGGTTATTGGCACTTTTTTAAATTTCTCGCTCAAAAAGAAATATTGTTCAAAAATATTGGGATCGCGTCCCTCCCTAGTTCCTGATGTAAGCTACGAGAGTTCTGTTGTCTGATTGTATTAAAATGCAGGAATGCATTCTGCAGGAATTTTTGACAACGAACAATGGCACCGTACACTGCAAACAGTTCTTTTATGTTTGAATGCCAAGACCTCTGGTGCGCTGTCCATCTGCTTGAGAGATACTTTTCGTTTAGCTGAGCGCCCCAGCCTGCATCTGCAGCGTCTGTGGTCCAAAAGTGTGTCACCTCTTTTTTGTGCAAGACCACTGAACTGTGGTCTATGGCGTTCCGCCACCAGCGTAGTTCTCGCTGCACATAAAGAGGAAGATCTTTCTTATGGGATCCTCTGAGCCGACTGAAATTTTGTGTTCAGACTGAAGGTCTGAACACAAAATTTCAGTCGGCATACGCGGGTCAGCAGAAGAAATGTGTTTATAAGTACTTACGACGTTTGTTTGGCGGCGGCGATGCATAGCCCTCCTCAACTTCCGAAAATGAGGAAGAGTTGCAGTCGTCACCAGAGTATACTGGTTGACGCGGGCGTCGAGAAGTCCGTTCTTCATCTGAAGCAACAACCGTGACAGGACCCGAACCTGCAGTCTTCTGTATTACATCTGATATTAAGAAAGCATTTTTACAAATATCGTTATGGCCTGAACTGAGGGCCTGAAGATCGTGAATATTTGAAGTTTTTGTGGTGGAATAATATTAAAGACCAAACTAAGAAGTTAATAACATACAGACACCAGCGTGTCGTATTTGGAATTACAACGAACCCTTTCCTACTGGCAGCTACAATACTGAAACATTTAAAAAGGTACGATTCGGAGACTGCCGAGATGTTGAGAACGTCATACTATGTAGATAATTGTGTAATTAGTGTAAACAGTCTAGAAGATATGCATCGTTTTATACGTGAAGCCAAAGGAATCATGCTTGAGGGCAGGTTCGAGCTTCGATGCTGGATGACAGGTCCAGTCATCACGGATGAACAGGTCGTCACCACTTCAGTATTAGGACTTAATTGGAACCCAAGAGATGATACACTCTATTGCAAAACTTCTTCACTAACTAAACACAATACGGACAAAAATATTACAAAGCGATTTATATTATCTGTAACGCAAAGCGTTTTTGTCCCAATTGGTTTTGTCTCACCAGTGACTATAGTGCCTAAAGTTATCATACAAAAATGTTGGATACGTAATATTGGTTGGGATGAAACTTTACCTGAAGATTTAGTCAAAACATCAAAAGATTGGTTACAGCAGATTCCGTACATGGAAGCATGTAGAGTTCCACGGCGCATTAGTAAAGCCGATTTACAGGATAGTCACAACACTATACATGTTTTTTGTGATGCAAGTTTGGCTGCCTATGCATGTTGTATATTTCTACGGTCTGAGCTTAATAACGAGGTCACAGTTCAGTTGATGATAGCTAAGTCAAGAGTGTGTCCAAGTAAAGCTGTTACAATGCCTAGGCTGGAGCTATTAGCTGCTTTACTAGCTGCTAGAGTAGACGCTGATATAAGACGGGACCTAAGCTTAAACTGTCCGGTATTTTACTGGGTCGATTCATCTATAGTGCTAGCATGGCTTAAAAGAAAGGTGAACTTGAATGTATTTGTAAATAATAGAATTCAGGAGATACTGAACAAATCAATTTTGCACGAATGGCGCCATGTTCCAGGAGAGTGTAACCCTGCTGATTTGCCATCGCGAGGCTGCAATGCAGAAAATCTCTTTAACAGCAAATGGTGGGAAGGTCCCGACTGGCTGGCCTCATATAGAAGTGACTCCGGATGAAAATGAGGTTTTTAGAGAAGTAAAGAAGTCGTGTTTGTGTGTAGTGAACACAAAAGAGTTTTCTGAAAGTCTCCTTTATTTTGGGAAATATTCGAAGATAGTTGCTTAAGGTTCCGTAATAACTGTGAATTAAGTTTGAAGAAAGAATACAGAAGAACAGGAGACTTATCAGCAGAGGAGTACACAGAAGCTGAAAATCACTTAGTCGCTGTACTTCAAAGAGAATGTTTAGTTGATTTTCCTAAAAATAATAAGAAGTTACAAACCTTTTTTAACGATAAAGGACTCGTTTGTGTTAAGACTCGTTTAACAATGAGCAACGACAGCGACGGTTTCATGTCACCTATATTACTGTCAAGTGATAATAATATTGTTGAGAGACTTGTACAATATTTTCACGTTAAATATCTTCATGCGGGATCACAAACGTTAATTAGTAAACTTCGTGAAAGATATTGGATTATAAGCATACGTCGTCTTGCTAAAAAGGTAGTGCGGCAATGTGTCGTTTGCAAGCGTTTCAGCAGCAAGAGTTGTACTGTACCTTCCGCACCGTTACCTACAGACAGAATACAATGTGGTAGCCCATTTGAGGCAACCGGTATAGACTTGGCTGGTCCACTGTATTTAAAGACGGGAGAAAAGTGCTGGATCGTTTTAGTCACATGCGCTACATACCGTACAGTCTACCATTTAGACTTGTGTTCTTCACTGTCTACAGAAGAGTTTATGTTAACGTTCCGCCGGTTTGTGGCTAGACGAGGTTCCGTAAGGGTAATTTATACAGATAATGGAACGAATTTTCGCGGAGCAAGTTCGATACTTAAGAACATAAAATGGAATGAAATAGCACAGGAGACTTCAACGCAAAGGATTGAATGGCGCTTTATACCTCCGTCAGCGCCATGGTGGGGAGGATTCTGGGAAAGGATGGTTCGGACGGTTAAAGAAATGCTACGAAGAGTGCTTGGTAGGGCAGCACTTAAATATAATGAGCTGTTAACAGTGTTGTGTGAAACCGAAGCGATGATTAATTCTCGGCCGCTAACCTATATAGCTGACACAACAGAAAATTTAGGTCCATTGACTCCTTCAATGTTTTTAAATGTAGGAAAAGAAGGGAACGATGTCCTAGATATGGATCATATTGATGGTCAGCTTTTGACTGGACGTTGGCGTTATATTAAAAAATTATGTCGCGATCTGAAGCAACTTTTTCGCAGCGAATACCTGGCTTTACTTTCTCAGAAATCAACGGCAACAAATATTAATTCTGTTGAAATCGGGGACATGGTTTTAGTAGGGTCGGATAATTTGAAAAGAGTAAAATGGCCATTAGGGATTGTTGAAGAGACGTTGCAAGGTGGCGAGTAGAGAAGGTGGTAGCGATAGGCGAGTAGCGCGAGTCAGAACAGCAAGAGGTGAGCTTATCAGACCACTGCAGCGACTCTTCCCTTTAGAGGTTAGTCATAGGGATGTGCCAACCACTGCACCTGTATAGCAACTGCCCACTAATGTCACTCGTTCCGGTCGGCTGGTGAAATTGCCCAAGAGGTATTTATTTTAAATATTATTATAGTAAGTTACGCAATTAGATAGGTAGCTGAATAGTGTTTTAGTTTTATACTTATAGATTTCTCCAGCATTCTTGTGGGGCCGGAGGATGTTGTGAAATTGTCTTTGATTCCATTTTTAAAAGGAAAAGGAAAATGTTTTTTCTGACAACTGTCTCTCAAGAAAAATATAGTATGAAAATTCTATCTCATGTGTGATTATTATTTATATCTTTTCCAACCGTTGTTAGTATTTAAAGTAATTTCTCGATCATTCTATGATAACCGCGTTGCACTCTTACGTCGATATCTGCAAAAGTTTCGCAAATAGGTCGTGTTTGGTATCGTTTTCGTATAATTCAAGGACGAGGAATTCATTTCTGGAGCAACATTTTCACTCGTTCATAGAAAAAAAGAGAGTTAGGCGCAAACACAGAAAAATAAAAAATAAAAAATAAAAATTCTTACAAAATCTTTGCTTACAATTAAATTACGAGATTATGCTTTATAAAAAAATTGGTGTAAATAGCCCTGTTTATCTAAAATATATAAGCATAAACTTTCATGTGTCCAAGAAAATCATTTACGTCGCGCGGCGGAGCTGCGATAGAAGTGCGTATTTTGGATAGGATTTGGCACTTATGGTTTAATAATGAAACTGATTAGTAGGTATAGGTGCTTCATGTAGTATTAAATAAATATCTAGAAATAACACAAAATATTTCAAAATAATGACCACTGAGATAACCACTAAACCAGCTTATTTTTTTTAAATGTGAGTTCAATTCAGCATTCCCATAATTTGACTTCAAAAGAACGTTTTGTTTACTAAAAATAATAATGAAATAAAGAATAATAGTACAGTTTTAGTAAATAACTGTAAAAAAAAAAACAAAATTTATTAACAGTTTCCGCTGCTGCGCATTTTTGTTTGCATCATGCAAGTAACGGCTGCTGGCGGTAGGGTGATCCACTCAGGCTTCCATATGCCATTATTTGTGGCCTACCCCAGTCAGTAGGACATGGCCGGTCTTGTAGATACTGATTCTAAAAGTTGACTCCATGTCCTCCCTGATACTCTCTAACTCTCCAGCTGTCTGTCCTTTTTTGTAAATAGTAATGTTCTACACTAGTTGATATCAGTGCATGTGCACGATCTAAAATAATACAAAAGTTACATGGCATGCATTCCAACAATTACTTAAATCACTTCAAATCACAAAATTCAACCGCCACTTAACTTACTTGTCATACAAAGCAATGAGAAATCTTTCCAATATTTCCAAAGCCTGCTCTACATTTCCTTCCTTAGCATATTTATATCCCTCGGTTGCACTTGATGAAGAGCCCCAAGCTTCAAAAGCGCTACGTAGTAAAAGAAGCTACGTCCTGAAGGAACTTTCAGCAAGTGGTGATGGCAACTTTGGAACGGTCGGAGTCGATCGAGGCAGATTGACGGTTTAAAGGGTTCCAGTGACCACGATACTCAGTAATGAGGGACCGATTGAAAAAGAAGATAAAAGGATTTTTCCATTGCCTAGCTCTCCAGAGCCAAGCTACAGAATTTACAGCTGGCAAAGAATTTTATTCGACAGACGGACCGACAATACAACAGTAACAGCAGCAGAGATAAACAAGCACTGCAACCATGCAAACATCAGGTAGCATCTGGTTGGCATACACGCGCATAATGGCCCACATTGCATGGTGATGTTGCAGCCCAAGGACACACATGGTGCGTACAGTGAACACCGATATTGTTGTCCTTGCGGTTTCATGTGTGTCACAATCATTGCCACAGCTTGAGGAACTGTGGGTTTATATTGACACAGGGAAAAATCAGAAAAATCTAGTTTCTCCCGTGCTTTTCTATTGCAGCTTCGTTAGGTAACCAAAATAAATATAATTTCTCCTGGTAAAGGGAACAAAGCGCTTTCGAAGCTTGGGGTGCTTATCCAACTGCAACGGAGGGATTGGAATGTGCTAAAGAAGGAAATGTAGAGCAGGCTTTGCCAAAATTAGAAAGATTTTTCATTGCTTTGTATGACAAATAGTGAAGTGGCGGTTGGCTTTTGTGAATTGAAGTGACAGCTTATGTTTTATTCTAGATCGTGCACATGCACTGATAGCAACCAGTGTAGGACATTACTATTTACAAAAAAGGACAGACAGCTGGAGAATTTACCACCAACCAAAGACGCCCTGCGAAACATATTTTTCGAGCGATTTCTCAGGAGGACATAGAGTCAACTTACTGACTGTGCCTGTGTGGACCACCCTACCACCAGCAGCCGCTACTTGCATCGATGCAAACAAAAATGCGCAGCAGCGGAAACGGTTGATAAATGTTTTTTTTTACATTATACACAATAGTACAGTTTTAGTAAATAAATAAAACTGTACTTACTATTATTCTTTATTTCATTATTATTTTTAGTAAACAAAACGTTCTTTTGAAGTCAAATTATGGGAATGCCGAATTGAACTCACATATTTTTTAAATAAGCTGGAAATGTGGTTAGCTCATTGGTTTTTTTTAAATATATTTTTAGTTATTTCTTTAAGAATACTACATTAAGCACATAAACTAATCAGTGTCATTATTAAACAATAAGTGCCAAATCCTATCCAAATACGCACTTCTCCTATCGCAGCTCCGCCCCGCGACGCAAATGATTTTTTTTACACATTTTTAAGTTAAATATGTTTATGTTTATATATTCTAGATAAACAGGGCTATTTACACCTATTTTTTTTTATAAAGCATAATCTCTTAATTTAATTGTAAGCAAAGATTTTGTAAGAAATTTCATTTTTCTATTTTAGAGCCTAACTCTCTTTTTTTCTATGAACAAGTGAAAATGTTGCTCCAGAAATGAATTCCTCGTCCTTGAATTATACGAAAACGATACAAAATACTACCTATTAGCGAATCTTTTGCAGATATCGACGTAAGAGTGCAACGCGGTAAATGGGTGACCCTGTACCCACGTGGCCGGGTGGTGCCACGTGGGTACAGGGCTAAATCAGCTCAGATGACCACTAGGTATGCCTGAGCCAAGCGGCTTCTTTCGTTGAAGATTTGCAAGGTTGACGAGACTAAATACCCCACTAGTTGGACATGATACAAAAAAATATGATTTGAATAAGAACAAAAATACATATTTTTTTTATACACTGCACGTACCATAGCGGAGTCAAATCTATTTATTATTATTTACGCTCTTCTCCCCTGCGCGCGTGCCACCCGCGGTCTTACCGGAAAAAAGCGCAATTCTCTGCTCGGGTGTAAATAGAGAATACTCATTTATAGTAGGATAGTTCATTACTAATTCAATGTGTAGTATCCCACTGACGTTTAGTTATGGTAAAAGAAAATCCCATGGGCATGCATGAATTTAAAAATAATTAGTACATCGTTTTTTTTTTAACTTTATGAGAAAATCTAAACGAGTTAAAATCTTGATTTCACATCGGTTTTCCAACCGGGCTTTAACGCTTGACAAATTGAACAATAAACTTTAATAGTAATATAAATTCATACGGCAATCGACATTATGGTCGATAGCCTGCGTTAGTGGATCTGCACAAGCACATCACTAGCTCGGCGCAAGACACAGCGGCCGTACCACCGATGCTTTCGCATAGTTTTAGTATCGTTTTGTGATTTTTACATTGAAATTAAATGAAATGAAATTGTTTATTCTGTAAATAGGATATTGGAATCACTTTTACACGTCATATTAAACTACTTGACCGTCACTGGAAGCTTTAATATTGAGAGAGCATATCCGTTTCTGTCGATTCTTATGTTGTAGTACTTGTTTTGTAAAATGTAACAAGCTACTTTTTGTTCATTGGCGTTTCGTTCTCCGTCGAAGCAACTTGTGCGCATACACTATATTTTTCTAAATTCAAATCAAAGAAAATTTATATTATTGTGATCATACTTTTAACGGTTTTTCCGTTCGGATTACTATCGTGATCATACTTTTAGTTCAGGATCACTATCTAGTAAATTACCAGATAAATAAAATCAAAATAATTCTTTTAACATTAAGAAATATAGTGGTATTTTATGGTGAGTTATTTTTCAAGAAAAACTAAGTACCTACCCCTTTTTATTAAAAGTAAGTGATCATTGCTTGAATTTGAACTGTTTGTTCCGTTCGGATCACTACTTATATTGATTAATTACTTTGAATGTGTGTGCTTAGAAATTTATTGTGAGTCTAGAAGGCTTGATATTGGTTGATACGGTCTATCTAACGTAACTTAATCGCTATAATGGATGACCACGTAAATGTTTCGGCTGCTGAGCCACAAGCTGTGGCCGGCCCGAGTGGAATGACCCGGAAAAGGAACATTAGCTGCTCTAACAGTAGCACGACGACAAGCAGCTCTTCAAGCTCGTCTTCTCCAAAACGTGGCAAGCGGTCGCGCCGCGCACGCCGCAAGAAAAATAAGCGCGCCCAGCGGTCTATCCCGACATTGGACAAGCTTATCAAGGAAATCGGTGAGCTACGCCAACAAGTTTTTGCAAATAATATGCATACTGCTTGCCCTGATGGGGTATCAATTTGTTCTGAGGTCAGTGGGGAACTATATGACCAGCATAATATTGAAGAACAGTGCCCTGATGTTGAAGGTCAAAATTCAAATTTAGACTTCACTTTTGATATCGAGACAAAGCTTAAGGAGCCCTCATTTCCGAAAACTCCTGATAGTTTCTTAAAAATGCTACTAGATGTTCAGCGCTACCTAAGCGCTACGTACATCTTGGTCCGAGGTAAGGTATTCTGATACTCAAAAGCTCTACAATCACACACCAGGTTTCATAGACTTAGACACAAACGAAGAGATAAAAATGTATGATACCTTACGTCACTTGGCACATGCTGATAAATCATATGCAGCAATTACTTTTTGCATTCTAAAACAAAAAGAATCGTTACAAGAAGCTATTCGTAATCTCCTTTTGTGGGCTAAGAATACAGAAGTCAATTTTGATAATTTAAGCGGGAAGGTAGAAGAATTATTTCAAAAAGGCGATTTGCATAAAATCTCTTCAGACCTGTTACAATTAGTTTGTGGTCATCGAGCCGAAAGTATAGAAATGCGTCGAGAGACGATTACTAGTCAAATTCGAGATCCATTAGTTAAAGCATCTTTGAACAGAATTCCCCCATCATCTACCTATTTATTTAGTCCCGAATCTCTCACGACAGCATGCGGCGGTGTACGCAAAGCTTTTTGGCCTCCAAAATCTGATTCACATACTAGACCTAATCAATTTAACCGCCGCCCCTCGCGGGGGCAAGGCGTACATAAACCAGTAGTTGCATCGCGTGAAGCTCAATATTTTTGCCATGAACCGGGCAAACCGACGACGCACACGCATGCCTATGATAACTCACCCTCGCGGGGCGGATATTTTCGCACCAATTATACAAACAAAAATCAGGATCTACCATCCTTTCAATCCGATCAATATATCAATGGTAGAGGTTCATTTCGCAACCGAGGCTCGCGGCCCGATCGTGGAAGTAACCGAGGTCGAGGACGTTCAAATCCTCCAAAAAGCTGTCGAGCGAACCAAAAACGATACAAGCAATGACTCGAATCGATTTCAAGCAGGTCAGTTAGCGCACTACCACTCGAAATGGAAGAAAAAGGGAGCGCCAGAAATTATTCTGAAATTAATTCAAGGGTATCGCATACCATTTACCCACAAACCTCCTCTGATATACCCAAATTCAAACGCCTGTCTCAAAAGAAATCTGTAAAGTCTGCAATTATAGACAAAATGAAAGCCCAGGGCATTCTAAAAGCTGTTCAACTCTCACCGAGTTTCATTTCCCCTCTATTTTGGATACCAAAACCAGACGGATCAACCCGTCCCATATTCAACCTAAAAGCATTGACCGAATTTGTAAAGACTCAACCATTTCACTTAAGAAACATGTATCGCATCCCGGACTTTCTGCAACCACAAGACTGGATGTGCAAAGTGGACCTATCACAAGCTTATTTCCACTTAAAAATTTCAAAGTCACACAGGCGCTTCCTTCGCCTTGTATACAACCAAGAACTGTTAGAGATGACCTGCCTACCGTTCGGTTTGAACATTGCTCCCAAAAGCTTTTCAATACTAACGAGTTGGGTTGCCCAAATATTACGAGAACGCTGGAACATCCGAATCATCGTGTATCTCGACGACTATTTAATAGTAAATAAAAATGCACACGTTCTTCGAGATCATGTCGAGGTCACATTAGCCACATTACAAAATCTTGGTTGGCAAGTAAATTCCGAGAAATCGTTTCTTTGTCCTCAAAAGACTATAACATATTTAGGAATATTGTGGAGTCCCTGGGACAATTCAAAATCCCTGCCAAAGGAAAAGACTTTTTCATTGGTCAAAAAAGTGAGTCAAATTCTCGAGCGCGGAATAACAACTCTAAAGGAATTACAGAGAATAATAGGGCTCCTGAACTTTGCCAGTTACGTTGTTCCTCGAGGCCGGCTCAATCACAGGCAATTATTAACATTCATGAATTCGTTACCAGACCTTTTATCGAAATCCTACCTACTACCACAAAATGTTCGAAAGGAACTGGAATGGTGGACCCTAAATTGTCAGTCATCAACACCTTTACATTACCCTCCGCCAGTGAACGTCCTGACAACAGATGCATCGAACCAGGGTTGGGGAGCTCAACTGAACAATCTGGCTGTTTCGGGCAGTTGGTCGCAAGAGGAACAGGCTTTGCACTGCAATCAGAAAGAACTGTTAGCCATATTTCGCGCCCTTCGAGACAACGCTCACCTGCTCTGCAACAGCTCGATCCTGATACAATGCGACAACAGAACTGCCGTCAGCAATTTAAGGAACGAAGGAGGTACGAAATCATTACCCCTAATAGAACTAACCTATCAAATTCTGAATTTACTAGACCAATTTCAAATATACTTCAGCATACACCATCTCCCAGGCAAGTACAACAATCATGCAATCATCACTTGTCACGCTTTCGCCAACCTCCGGAATGGTACCTAATGCCAGCCTGTACGGAAATTGTGTTTGCAAAGTGGGGAACCCCAATAATAGATTTGTTTGCCTCGGCGACCGCTCACGTAGTTTACAATTATGTATCCCGAGACCTGAGAGACCGACAAGCACTATTTCACGATGCATTCAGTGTCCCATGGAACTATCCACTCGCGTGGGTGTTCCCACATCCGTTCTTAATCCCAAAAGTCCTAACACACCCCAATCAATCAACGGGAATATTTTTAATAATAGTACCTCGATGGGAGAAGGTATTTTGGCGTGCAGGCCTCAAAGTTTGAGCGCTAGCACTACCTCTAACCCTGAAAATTTTACAGATGCACCTGGTCGACACATCGACGGGACTTCCACCACCACAAGTGGACAAAATCATCCTAGAAGTCTGGAAATGTGGGTGTGGTCCGAGGCTATAGAAACATGGACCGCGGAACAACAGTCATTGCTCTAAAAATCCTGGCGTAAGTCTACCTTAAAAACATATGAGGTGGCTTGGAAACGTTGGACTTCCTGGTCTGTGTCTAAAAACATTGACACGAATAATCGTACAGGTACGCAATTAGCTAAATTTTTATCAGATTTGCATCTAATTAATAAATTATCATATAATACAATTCTTTTACATAAATCTGTCGTTTCCACTTTGTGTAATGTTGAAAGATCAAGTCAACTAAGTTCACATGTTCTTGTAAAACATATTTTAAAATTAATTGCTCTGGAAAATCCTAAGTCTTCTAAGCCACCGATTTAGGATGTTAGTAAATTAATTACCTTTCTAAGCAATTACACTGTAGACATGGACAATCCCTTTCAAATATCACGCCATACTGCAACTATATTACTACTTTGCTCAGGTAGAAGCATACATGACTTAACGCTGCTTAGAGTTGATTCTGACCATTACATTAAATGATAGTGTTACATTATGGCCTCAATTTGGTTCGAAAACAGATTGCAATAATCACAGACAGTCCGGCTGGAAACTTCTTGCAAATCCCAACAATTGTAACCTAAATCCTATATTCTGGATAGAAAGAACGAAACAATTGTTAAATGAAAGACGTAATGCTGCAACATCATTTAATTTGTTTATTACAGTTAGAGGTGTGCCGAAGCCCGCCTCACGCACTGTCATCGCAGGCTGGGTAAAAACCATATTCAAGGAAGCTGGCATCACAGCAACTCCAGGAAGTACACGATCTGCAGTAACCTCTAAAAGCTGGCTTGAAAATCATCCCCTCGACGAAATCCTATCTCGAGGAAATTGGAAATCGGCTAATACATTCCTGAAATTCTATAGGAAAGAAGTCATAAGTGTTGATTCAAATCTTAATATTACAGAATTGTTTAATCCGATTTAATTAAGAATTAACTTTAAATAGTGGCTATAATTTGTTATGGTATTTTTTTTTTTTGTGATTAGGTCACCAACAGATCAATTTAATAAATATGTACCTACGTACCTTTTCACATGTTTAATATAATAAATAATTATACTTCTGATTTATTATTATATTATAATATTTGTTTTATTTCCTATGTCACATTGGCGTTATCATTAGTGGCGACACCAGGCGATAACAAACAGGTCTCAATATTAAAGCTTCCAGTGACGATCAAGTAGTTTAATAGAAGCGTTTTACCTGAAATAAAACGCATATTAAAATACTTACCTACCTCACTGGAAGCTTTAAGTTTACTTCTGCCTGGTTATATTGAGCCAATGAACAAAAAGTAGCTTGTTACATTTTACGAAACTAAAATGGCAAGCATATACCAGGTGGCGCCACGGAGGAGTAGGTGAAAACAAGTACTACAACATAAGAATCGACGGAAACGGATATGATCTCTCAATATTAAAGCTTCCAGTGAGGTAAGTATTTTAATTTGCGTTTTATTTCAGGTAAAACGCTTCTATTATTCGGTCGGCGTTTCCTATCTGACTAGGTACTCTGAGAAGAAAGGCCGAAACAAACTCAGAGGTCACACTCTCTTTTAAAGTCCAGACATAATCTTGGTCAAGCCATATGAGGACCATGTAAATAAGAGTTTAAAATGGTCTTTTGATGAAAGAACCACACAGATTTGAGTGGACCTGTACAGTCAGTGCAAGCATTTGTCAGTAATAGTGGAGCTCAACTCAGAACTTAAGGCGCTTGGTCCCGTTTAGTACCGTAACATGGTCAATTTAAAAAGCCTACTCCTCATTATCGGCTTGGATAAAAGATCTGAAAAAAATATATGTTTGCCATAGATTCATGTACAACATTTTGTTCGAGCAGTTTTTTTCGTAAGACTAATACTTTTGCCTTAAAAAAAAAATACCAAGACGCAATTGTTAGCTAATATTTCCCTACTAATACTAAACGGCTTTGATGTTTGGAAATATTTTTATACTGAAAAATTTATGGTTAGAGGTACCACAGATTGTTCGTAGCATAAATGTAAATTAATCAATATTTTTAAGAATATTACCCCATTTAGAAATAGAGGTTCAGAGGTACTCTGCGCGGGGCGCGGGCAGCAGTCGCGAGTTAGCATTGCTATGGGATGGCTGTGTTGCTCGCTGCTCCGCCCCGGCTATCGACCGACTATGCACGTTTGCGTGTGTTACTGCAAATATTTACGAACGAATTGTATAGCTCGCTGCAGAGAGCCCAATTGTGTAGGCGCTTTGTTGTTGAGTTTTTTTTTAATTTGGAATGAATTTATGTCAAGAACAAACTTAACATTGTAGTTGAAATCATGTTCTCCCATACGAAATGTACGGGAGAACATGTTTTTGCAACTGCAAATTTAAGTTGGTAGATTATTACCTACTCGTTAACTTGTAGAACCTGGTATAGCCTATAGCTGTGATAGTTTTCCTTTTAATTTCGTTATACATTATATACTACTGCCGTGAATTTTTTCACATATCCAAAATTGGACGAAAATAAAAGGTGTATCTTTTTATACATGAAATATTTTAAGGGGTCATTGTACTCATCATTATGAACAGCTTTCACATTGGGACCAAGCCTGAAATCACTTTACTTTATGTTCGCATAGCTCGTCAAAATGTAGGACACCTGACTTTTTTTTCGCGATTTCCGGTTTGGTGTCATATACACACGGCTACACATCAAGCTATACATTTCCAGTTTATACTGATCTCGCATTGTATAGAATTTCCGTACAACGCGAGGTCAGCTTATACTGGAAATGTACCTATAGCTTGAAGTGTAGCCGTGTGTACAATGACCCCTTAAAATATTTCCTACCTACATACCCAACTACATATCTACCTGCATACCTACCTACATAATTTTATATCTACATGTTGTACTTAGTAAAAGCTCAAAACTCCAGCACCTACATAACATAGATTTTTCTGTTGCATTTAGAATACGCGTCATAGTGGCAACCTATTCTTACCATTGTATTGCTAAAATTCGCATTAATTAAATATGTATTTGTAGCTGTACGGGTCAAGCAATGAATCCGCAATCAATGAGGTCTGGGTTCGAATCCGGGTTGTTAATTTTTGAAACCATCATAATTACCTATTTATAAGTATTTTAAGCAACAACTTGTTAGTTATTATTTTAACTAAGTATTTATGTTTATTTATAATCTATTCATTCTTATTTTTTATTTTTTATGAAGTTTAATATTTGTTATTGTATTATTATTTAACTATTTATAGGTATCAGTATTCAGCAGACTTTATTGAAAACTAGTAATATGATTTAGACTTTATGCAACTTTTTTTTTAATGTAACGTAACGTATGAACACAATGAAGTCGAGCACGATACAGCCAGAGCGTGTATGAGTGATGTCTCAACATTCCATAGATAACACACACATATAGAACTGTCGTCGTACTACGCAAAATATAACGTCGTCGTACTATGCAAAATACAGGGTGTAAGGGTGAACGAACACCGTTGTCACTAAAACCATGGGTAGTTGACTTATTCTCATTGATTACGGATCCATTGCTTAACCCTTACAGCTACAAAGACATATTTAATTAATGCGAATTTTAGCAATGCAATGGTAAGAATAGGTTGCCACTATGACGCGTATTCTAAATGCAACAGAAAAATCTATGTTATGTAGGTGCTGGAGTTTTGAGCGTTTACTAAGTACAACATGTAGATATAAAAGTATGTAGGTAGGTATGTAGGTAGATATGTAGGTAGGTATTCTAGGTATGTATGTAGGTAGGTACGTAGTTAGGTATGTAGGTAGGAAATATTTTAAGGGGTCATTGTACACAGGGCTACTCGCGTTGTACGGAAATCCCATACAATGCGAGATTAGCATAAACTGGAAATGTGTAGCTTGATGTGTAGCCGTGTGTATATGGGACCAACCCTGGAATCGCGAAAAAATAATCATCTGTTCCATACATTTGTGTTCACTTAAATCGACAAAATGTATGGAAAAGCTGTTTTTTTTTTGATAACGGTGTCTACCCTAACACCCTGTATATATTGTGAGGCTACTGTCAGAATATCTATTTCTTTGAATTTTTCTCGAAGGGAATCTCTTGGACCAAGGTTGTAAATGGCTGGAATAGCCCGTTTCTGTAAAACAACAACTACTGCAAAAATAGATGTTTATCAAAACTCATTGATTATTTTGTCAAAATTTGCGCGCTGGTTAAAAAAAACTCCCTTTTTATTGACTAAAAATAGACAGTTTAAACAACTATAATTTGTTAACGGATTAGTTTTATGTTCGTTGTGGTTGTGACTTGTGTCCCGTAATTTTGTAAATATTTTGCCATAGACAACATCACACGTCACTTTCATAGAGCAGCCATGCAATCTTACAAGTAGGTACAATATACTACACTGAGAAGATCGCGCTCTCGCTACTTTTATCTTGTTTAGATTGTTCAGTACACAAGACATTAATCTCACAGCATTAATTAAATAAATATTACCGCGCGGTTAATGAGCACTGCAAATGTTTACAAACTATCAATGCTCATCGTGATGTCGACACACGACAGTAAGTCGTGAAAAGTTCGGAAACACAACCGACTTCCAAAAAACACTACTACTTACGGTTTTTGTTTTGTACATTAAGTTCAACATAGACTTTTTGGAAGTCTCAGTCGGTTGAAAAGGTTGACACACTGGCCATGTGTTACAGGATTATAAATAAATAAATACAATAAAATACATTTATTTCGAGCAATTTATCTCATAACATAACTTAATTTTATTAACTTAATACCTAATCGGCTCTGCTGACGGCAACATGCCTATCACAGCAGTGCCGTATGTATGGGCAGTCCATCCGTTCCGCGATCATCGCCAGGACAATATTGGTGCTATCCCACACTCTACGCTTGCGCATGGTTGCGTGGAAGCAATCGGTACGCGCCTCAGCAAACATGCCTGAGGCGCTGCAGAAGCGAGGCAGCCCCAATATAGCCCTGAACGCGTTGTTAAACTAGACGCGGAGAGCTCCGTATGATGCACACGTGTACCCGCCCACAGGCCGCACGTGTAGAGAGACGTGCAGTACGCCCTAAAGAGCGTTATCTTCACCTCCCTCTAACAACTCGCAAACCTGCGTGCGAGCATTTTCGCCCGCACCGACAGAGCCCTCTGTTCCCGCTCCATGTCAGCATTGTCCTTGAGGTCGGTCGTAACTAAATGCCCTAAGTATTTAAATTGATCCACCCTTTCGAGTGGAACACCGTTTAGAAAAACGGGTGGATATATTCACGACCGTTTCGTAGCGGCCTCAAAGACCATGCATTGGCTTTTGGTCACATTGTACCTTAATCCATGACCAAGGGCATACTCCTCACAGGTCCGCACCAGCTTTCTGAGGCCACCGACTGACGCGCTCAGCAGCACCATGTCGTCAGCATAACTGAGGTTATTGAGACATACTCCACTGACATGGCAGCCCACATGCTGGCTGCTAAGCGCGACAATCAAGGCATTCATGTATAGGTTAAAAAGGGAGCCGGAGGTCAACCCCCCCTGCCTCACTCCGCACCCAACCGATACGGCTCCGACATTGTACCCGCCCACTTAACGCTGTTGACCTGATGACTATACCAATATTTAAAAACGCTGACAAGTTCACGTGGTAGGTTTATACCCTCGAGTTTAGCCCACAGGATGTCGTATGACACCAGGTCAAAAGCCTTGGACAGGTCGAGGAAGCAGGCATGCACTGGAGTTTTTCGCTCTGTGTAATATCTGACGGTGTGCTTAAGACACAGTATTGCACTTTCAGTTGACAGTCGAGGTCGAAACCCAAACTGATTATCGTGCAAATCCAGGTACTTGTCTAACTGTGTATTAAGCAAACCGTCAAAGACTTGCAATGATCGTTGCAACAGAAATCGGCCTGTAGTTACTTTTGTCGGCAACATCCCCCGTTTTGTTTTTCACTACAGGGACTACTACGGTTTTCATGAAATCCGATGGTAGGTTATGAATGGCTCACGCATAGTGTGTAAAACATAGCTAAGACTCTATTATTATGCAAGCCAGCGTAAACTAGGTGCTCGATGCTGAGGCCATCGTGGCCCGGAGACTTGCCCTTAGATATAGCTTTTATAGCCTGAGTCACATCTTTGGCAACGAAGACAGTCCCCACGCCTTCGACTGGCATCTCAACATCGTGCACCGGCCCCTCCTGTCCCCTCGGAGACAGTACACGAAAATAGTCTCTGAAAACTTTGTCATTCACTTTGTCTGTGCTACTATAGCTAACCCTCTAAGCCACATTATTAACGCAAGCATATCCGCTGGAACATTCCCTGATAGTCTTAAAACCACAATAGTTAAACCACTCCATAAGAAGAACACTAAAGAAGAGATGGCTAACTTTAGACCAATAATTTAATCCCCATATTTTCCAAAATCATTGAAAAAATAATTTATGAGCCATTTTATTCATTTCTGTCAAAATACTATATATTATGTGAGGAACAAAAAGGTTTTCGTAAAAATAAAAATATAAATATGGCCATATATATTATGATCTAATAAATAAAATAATGGTTAATGTGGATAAGAAAATACCAATTTGTGCCATTTTTACAAATATGACCAAAGCATTTGATTACGTGAACCATGAAACGCTTTTGGTCAAACTTGATGCTTACGGTATACGAGGGAATGCTCTACGTCTAATAAAATCGTATCTAAGTGGGCGGCTTCAATATACAGAAATCTCTAAAATATGCGTCAAATCAAAACGTGAGGTTAAATATGAATCTGGTCCTAGGGAAATTAAATATGGCGTTCCGCAGGGCAGCGTTCTAGGGCCGTTACTATTCTTGCTGTATATAAATGATCTACCCCGACACATCTCATACCCTTGTGTGTTATTTGCCGATGACAGTACTATCCTCATAGACTGCCTCAACAAAGAGCTTTATGAAGACGAAATAAATAATTCTCTAAAATTAATAATTAACTGGCTCAACGATAATAATCTTATAATAAACCTTAATAAAACAAATATAATGCATTTCTATCAAAAAATTCTTCCCTTAAACCTAAAAATTAATTATAAAGGACAAACTATTGATAGCGTTAATGTGGCAAAATCTTTGGGTATATTGATCGACGGTCAATTAACTTGGAAACCGCAGGCTGAAGAAGTTTTGCGAAAGATTAAGTACGTCTGCGTATGCTCTCTACAATCTGTCCAAGAAAGTTAACGTTGATACATTAATGGTTGCATATCATGGTTTGGTGGTCTCTATTCTAAGGTTTGGTGTAGTATTCTGGGGTAATTGCTCCGAAAGGGAGTCTATATTTAAAGCCCAAAAACGGTGCATAAGATCTATTTTTAATATTAGGTCTTTACCTATGAAATTGCCGTTCTGCAGTACTGGCCATTTCAAATCAAAATAATTTTTGTTTGGCTAAGAATTCTAATTTCAAATTAATTTTATTTTAAAAACATGGTTTTTTTTTTCCAAAAGTAGTCATTTCTTTATTGATTAGTGTTACATTTTCATCGCATTTCAATCTTTTTCGTCATCATGGATACGTTAAAAATTCGAGTAATTATGGAATATGAGTACCGTCGTGGCAGCAACGCGGCACAAGCGGCACGCAACATCAACGACGTTTACGGAGCTAACACTACAAACCAACGCACCACCTGTTATTGGTTTGCTCGCTTCCGTTCTGGAAATTTCGACCTGAAAAATGAACCTCGCGGTCGTCCGAAGACTTTGGTCGACAATGACGAATTAAAGGCGATTGTGGAAGCTGATGATACACAATCTACGGCTGAATTAGCAGCAGCTTTCGACGTTAGCGTCAAAACAATATTGGTCCATTTGCGTCAAATTGGCAAGGTAAAAAAGCTTGACAAATGGGTGCCCCACGAACTCAATGATCGCCAGCGCGAAGTACGCGTCGAGACGTGCCTTGCACTGCTCAACAGACACACAAATGAAGGAATTTTGAACCGCATTGTTACCTGCGATGAAAAATGGATTCTGTTTGATAACCGCAAGCGCTCAGCAAGTTGGTTGGATCCTGGTTCAGCACCTAAACAATGCCCTAAACGAAAACTTACCCCTAGAAAAGTGATGGTCACTGTTTGGTGGTCTAGCGCCGGTGTGATTCATCACAGCTTCTTACCAAACGGGGTGAGCATTACTGCAGATGTGTACTGTGAAGAACTGAACACAATGATGGAGAAGCTGGCGCATCTCCAACCAGCATTGGTCAATCGCTCGTCTCCGCTGCTCCTGCATGACAACGCGCGACCTCATACTGCACAGCAGACGGTCTCCAAGTTGCAAGAACTGGGGTTGGAAGCTCTCCGTCATCCGCCCTACTCACCAGACCTTGCGCCTACAGACTACTACTTTTTCCAGAATTTGGATAACTTCTTGGCGGGAAAAAAATTCAATACCCGAGAGGCAGTACAAAATGCCTTTGAAGAATTTGTGGCCTCCCGTCCAGCTGATTTCTTTAAGAAGGGCATCAATAAACTGCCACTGCGATGGCAAAGATGCATTGATTGCATGGGTGATTACTTCGATTAATACAAATAAAAAATTCATGAAAAAAATTCGTTTAAATTTTTTCATACAAAACGGCAATTTCATAGGTAAAGACCTATTATCAAGGCTACAGATAGTTGCATTCCTTTTTTCAAGAAATACAAAATACTAACTTTTCCTAGTATATACATTCTCGAAGTAGCTATTTTCGTTAAAACTAACAAGCATCTATTTCCGACCTTAAATGATAGGAAGATGCGAACTACTGCCATGAGATCAAAATATCAGAGTCTATTGTGTACTGGTAGATATATAACACTGTTTTGCTTAAAAAAATAATTATTGGTATGGCACCTATTATATTTAACAAATTGCCAAGTTGTATTAAGGATCAGCCCTTAGTAAAATTCAAGAAACTCCTGTCTTCGTTGCTGACAGAGAAATGTTATTAGGTACTCTGTTACCGATCTTATAAATGATGAATTGTAATATTTTGCTTCACTTTGTCTCATTTATTGTGCTTATAGATCTAATTTTGAGTTAAACTTTTTTTTTTTTTTTTTGAATTTTGGATTTTGTACCTAGTTTCTAAATTTATCCACTATATTTTTGTATGCCAACAGGCAGAATGTACTGGGAATATATTTTTAACTAACACCATTATTGTAACACCTGCATTCTATAGAAATAAATAAATTATTATTATTATTAACATCAGCAACATTTTTAGGGTCACTCACACCCTCGGCACCCACCGGAAGTCCAGGTCAAACGTTTAATTTGTTGGTGCTCTTCCAGAAACTACAAAAGTGCCCCCTCTTATGCTTTTCAGCAATGGCATCCATTTTAATTTGGTCCTGATGGTTTTCGCACCATTTAAGTGTAGACTTGAATATTTTTCTACTTTGATACATTTCGTCATGTACACCCCCAGATTTTGGCTACCACACATCACCCACTATAGAAACTTCGACCTAGTCACCCGGTGAGCCCCGCTAACATGTCTATTCCACCCAGCAATGCGTGGGCCATTCCCCCCCCTCCCAGCGCCTGTGCCTCCCCACGCCGTCGCCGTCGCCCCCCTTTTAAGGCGGTCACAATGTCAGAATAAAGCCTATCAAAAATACGCCCATGGTCCGAGTTATTACAGTATCTATCTGTACAGCTTGCAAATTACGCAGGGAAATCAACACATCTTAGCCTATTATGACATTCTTTTGCATTAGACGCAATTCGTTCATCAGTTGTATCCCCCCATAACACATCGCTGCTTAAAAAATAAGTTAAACTTACACTCGATAATAAGCGGAAAATGATCCGACCAAAAAGTGTTATATTCAACATAATGCATTAAGGACAGAATGTTTCGCCGACTGCGTAACAATACAGTGATCCAACCAACTAACTGCACGTCCCATGTGCCTCACTGATAAAAGTATATGGTATCCGAGTGAGATCCCAGCAACTCAACATCTATACAATACCTGTTCACTACAGAAATGTACAAGTTCGTTATAGAATAGTGAACTATTCTATAACGAACTTGTACCAGTCCCACTGGTGGAACGAACTTGGATTTAATAAATTATATTTTTATTCCCGTTCGTCCCACTAATTTTGTAAGTGGGACGAACGGGAATAATTTAGTAATTTTAATTCCCATTGGTCCCATTAAATAATTTGAGTCTGGTTGTTCAAATGTAAAAAAAAAACTTGTTTACCGTAACTAACCTAACTATGTACCTTCTATCTATTTTTATATAAAAAAGAAACCGACACTGACTGAGATCTATAAATGCACAGCTGAAAATACTAGAACCAACTAGGAACGTGAAATTTTGCACACAGCTTCCTTTTATAAAGCCGGCGCCAGACACAGTCACATATTTGAACACTTGTGAGATACGGTAATAAATGCGAGATCAAACTTTGATCAAATACCCAAACACCCGTGGCTCACATGTCTTCAAACAAGTGTTTTTTATTGACGATTATAATATAATAATTATTATATAATAATTATTATATTATAATCGTGATCGTAACAAGTATTTAAATGTGTGTTGCTGTGTCTGGCGCCGGTATAATGTAGAGGAGCAAAAAGTACTAGGCTTGCATGAATTCACAAGACGGTATTCTACATAAATTTCACACCACGTAGTGCATTAATTTCTGAGTAGTGACCTAAGAAAAAGTACTAGGCTTGCATGAACTCACGATAGTATTTCATCAGTCATTAGACAGTCATTTGAATGATCCTACTAATAGGATTTGAATGTAAGTAATTTGGCACACAGATATTTTATAACCTGAATTTAACACAGGATATTAATTTATTTTATTATTTGATGATGAGAGAAAGAACTGCTAAATTAATACGAAATACGAAAAATTCATACTACTACAAACTATTTACAAATTGTGGTAACAACCCCAAAAAAACGTGGTCGCTTATAAATAATTTAGCTAAAAATAAAATAAAACAAAATGGTGCTCCTTCAAAGCTTTTAGTTGATGCTAACATGTTTACAAATAAAATTGAAATTTGTGAGGTTTTCAACAAGTATTTTTCCACAATAGGATCCATACTGGCAGACAGAATACCGAAAACATATCATGACACCTCAACCCGATGTGCTATCAAACACCAAAAAAATAATAAACAAGAACTTTTGTCATTGGATCCATGTAGTGCTGATGAAATTACTAAAATTATAAATGATCTTGACCCAAATTCAAGTAGCGGTATAGATAAAATTAGCACGAAAGTCATAAAAAGTTTACAAAATTTAATCTCAAATAGTTTGGCACATTGTTTTAATAAACTCATGACTGATGGGAAATTTCCAGACACCCTAAAGATTGCAAAGGTGACACCGATCTATAAATCGGGTCCTAAAACTGACCCCGGAAACTACCGCCCGATCTCTGTGCTACCAATAATGTCCAAAATTTTGGAGAAAATAATACATAGTCGTCTGTTAAATTACTTGGACTCTTTTAATTTTATATCGGAACGCCAATATGGATTTAGAGCTAAAAATAATACCACTGCAGCCACTATTGATCTGATGACAAAAATTAGAGATAATATAGATAAGAAAAATATTGTTTTGGGTGTGTTTATCGATTTAAAAAAGCTTTTGATACCGTAAGTCACAAACTGCTATTAGAGAAACTAGAAAACATTGGTATCAAAGGCGATGCACTTAAAATGTTCAAATCTTATTTATCAAATAGATCCCAAGTAGTCAAGATAGATGGTGTCGAAAGTAATGCTTTACCTATCACATATGGAGTCCCGCAAGGATCCATATTGGGACCGTTATTATTCTTGATATACATAAATAATATAACCGGGCTGGGACTACATGGTCATTTAACTTTATACGCAGATGACACATGCTTGTTTTATTTCGGAACAAATGTTCACGACGCTATTTCACGAGCCCAAGACGATTTAAAAATTCTGTTTGAATGGTTCCAACAAAATTTGCTAACTGTAAACATCTCAAAAACGTGTTACATTATCTTTAAAGCTAAAAATAAAAAAATTCCGCTGCATGAACCGTTAACTATAGACAACATTCCATTAGAGCAAAAAACCTACGAAAAATACCTTGGCCTTAGAATCGAAAATTGTTTAACATGGAACAAGCAAATTGATTATATTAGAAATAAAATTTCCTCACTTATTGGCTCACTTCGCAATATAAGTCAATGTATACCCAAAAAGCTGCGTTTAAACATTTACAATTCACTTGTCAAATCACATTTATTATATCTCATAGAAATCTGGGGTAGCGCTGGTAAAACAAAGCTACAGGAACTGCAGAGAATGCAGAACAGGATTATAAAGACACTGTTTCGCTATCCGTACTTGACACCAACGAAAGAAATTTTTAAAGAAACAAAACTAATGAATATTAGACAACTTTATATGTATCATACTTGTATCTTGATAAGAAAAGTAATGGATGGAACCATTCACACAAACGTAACATTTACCAAAAAGTCTCAAATAAGTAAACGCAGTCTTCGTCGACCCAGCTTACTGGTCCTACCAAGAACACGTACAAATTATGCTAAAAAGAATATCACCTATGAAGGAGGACAATTTTATAATAGTTTACCATCCTACATAAAAAATGTTAGATCTTTCAGTGGTTTTAAATCAAAACTGTCAAATTACATAATGGAAACCACTCACTAATAATGTTACTAGCCTACTAGTTGAGAATAAAACCGATGAAGGTGTAATCCAACCAAAATAAACACAATTCTTTTTTTAAATATTATTATATTGTATCAGTGTCCGTTACCTAGAATAAGCTTAATACAATATGTTATCTTATGTTCTCATGTAAGTGGCTCTTTTTGTCTTTTTGAGAATAAAGTATTTAAACCAAAAATTTATTATTATTATAATTTTCATCATATCCCGGTAGTAATACATACTAATGATTGAAATAGGTACTATCGTCAATATTTTCTTAAGTTACTGCTCAGAAATTATTGTGTACAACGTGTCGTGAACAGAATACAGTTTTGTCTACATGCAACCTTGGTACTACCGAGTTAAGAAGTACCTATCCTATGAGTTAAATTCAGGTTATGTATGCCAACATCCAAATCCTATTAGTAGGACTAAGCACTACACTTTTTTATTCAACAACTTAATTTTTAGACAATATATACATAACACAACTAACTATTTTCATAAAACACTAAAACTTAAAGGATTAGTTATTAGTAGGATAATTCAAATGATTGAAATACTATCGTCAGTTCATGCAAGCCTCGTACTTTTTGTTAGGTTACTACTCAGAAATTGTACACAACTAATAGAATAGGTACTGTCTTATGAATTCATGCAAGCCTAGTAGGTACTTTTTGTACCAACTTTGAAGTTTATTAACTCAAGGAATAACATTTTTCATACCAACCAACCCCCCCCTTTTCACCCCCTTAAAGGTCGAATTTCCAAATATGTTCCAAGTGCAAAATTTCACGTCCCTACAATAAGTGTCCGCTGTGCGTTGATAGATCTGTCAGTCAAGATTTCCTTTTATGTATAAATATATTTATGATACAAAAATAAGTGTTTTTTTACAATTGAATAACTCAAATTATTTACTGGGACCAATGGGAATTAAAAATAAAATTACTAAATTATTTTCGCTAACGGGAATACACGCTACCTACATTTTGGTGTGTCTAATACATCCCCCCGAGTCCTAGACCACATCCGGGTGACTTACCTGACGTAGGACGTTATTTGCGCAGGAACTATGATTGATTATTGGGGAAGCCAGAACCTTACTGGGTGAACCCGACGATCGCGACGTTCGACCTTGGCTCCTTTATTACATGTTTTAGTGTGTAATTTTATCAGTACTTAGTCAGAAAAGTAGGAGTGCTATAAATAATGGTAAGCACGAGACAGACACACACAGTGACGAAACTACTTAAATATTTGTCTATGAAATGAACCTCGCTGTGGTACAACATACACCTAAAGGTAGGTAGTATAGCTGGGACCATCGAGATGTAGTATAGTCTCTCTATGTGAGATCTCTCTCGACGAGTCCCTTCAGAGAGTTGTGAACGTGAGGTGCTTTCCTCTTACGCTTTTATTGCAGTTAGTTTATCAATGATTTATTCAGAAATGTATTACCTAAGTAATAACTAGTAGGTACACGACGTGAGTATCGCCATTACTGCTAGTTAGATACACGTATTATGATAGTAGATCAGATTGCTCTTGCTTAGGCGAATGACGTTCCTTTTATCTTAGGAAGGTCATACACCCATAATTAGGTTATAGGCTACGGTTGGTGGTTACTAGAACTCCTGATGGACCGGCTGGCGGCCGGTTCATGTCAAATGTACTTACTTCTTTTAGGTGAGAGGACTGCAGTAGATATTCTTGAAGGGTCACAATTTGCAATGGTAATGCTAGAGCTAGGTATCGCTGTAGTAGGTAGACATATTTTTATGATTCATAAAGTAAATAAGTAAGTTATAATAATTTGTTATTTCATAAAATCACTGACAAGCGTTAATGACGTGAAAAACTGATGACAGAAACATCAAGATAAGATGATCTCATTCAAAACAGAGCCATATTGGTATATCTAGAAGGGTGCGAAAATTAGTGTGCACACGACGCGACGTTTGTCGAGTACCTACGGGGCGTATTGGGCATAGTGACCGCTCGCCGCAACAACTCGAGCACCGGCGGCGCCGACCTCACGCGCAGCACTCGGCGCGCACTCGTCGCGGCGCCACTCGTTGGCTCTATCAGCACAAGCATGGCCGCGCTCGAGGACGGCGCGAGCGCAAGCTCCACCGACAACAGTAAGTCATTATTGCTACTCATTTTATAATCTAATTTGCTACTATTCTCTACTTTCTGCTTACGATTTATGCACGTTTTTACCAACGCTAAATTAATGCTTAAAAATAGCGCACTGTTGAATTTTCAACGCTAAGCTCAACGTCGAGATTTGAAAATCCAACAGAGCTATAATATTTAAACGTTCATTTAGTTAGGTAAGTAAAACCGGCATTAAATTATTGATTTTCAGACTCAGGCCAAATAAAAAACCAATGACAGACCGCTGCGAACAATACAGAGAAGTCTGGTACAACTACACTGTGCATACACGCTCGCACGGACACATTTACAACCGTTTACAATCAAAGTACACCTCACTAAGTGCACACATGGTTTTGAAACCGGCCTCACGTCACTGTTGACAGCGCTTTGTCTTGGTTTTTTATTTGGTCTGAGTTCTTAGATAGGCTACTTAAGGTTACGCTAGTCGGTCATTCTTCCATACATACGTGGTATGGTGATTACGAGTCTGTTTGACGGTGTACGTTCAAAACTAAACCTTCTATCGATTTGTCTTGTCATTATCTAGCCCTGACTGGAAGAAAATTAAAAAAAAAAAAAATTGGTTCGGAAGTAATCAGCGTCGAAACTTCCATATATTTCAACACTAATTTTAACTAATTTTTGGACGTAAATAAATAACTTATGTACTTAGTATGAAAATGGCAAAATAGAAACCTTACAATACTTAATTTATTCGAAAGTTCAAATAAGTAATTTTATTTTAGTGGATAGTGTACATCCAGTATTTTTTCCATAATGTAAAATTTTAGAGAGTGCCTCCGTTGCGGGGCCGGCTCCCAAAATAAACGGGATTGGGAACCGGCAGTGACATTACTACCGGCAGCCGATGTTTTTAATCTCAGCTGCTGGCAGAAATGTCACCGCCGCGCCGGCTCCCATAATGGACACCGGCGGAGTGGCGTTTATGGAAACTCTTCCAGTATTCAGAACCCCGAACTAACTAACCCTAACAAAAAAAAGTGTGTACATTCTAGTCGTTTTTGCCACTCGCCGGCAGCTGCCGCGGCACCGCTCGCTTCGCTCGCTCGGCGTAGGGGGTCACAGTTCTAAACCTAACCTTTTTTTGCGATTACAAATATTTGACCTAATCTAACTACTTAACTAGTTCGGTTCCGGGTAATATATACTTTATTACTCGAATAGGGACATTATTGATTATGGAAAAAAATATTACATGTTTTTTTAATTATGCCAAATTGACAACCAATTTCAGCGCCGGCAGCCAATTCAGCGACCGGCGATTTTCCATACAAATGTAATACCTAAATCATTTGCAATTTGAGCATATTTCCACCATATTTTTTTTTTATAAAACCTTAAGTTTTAATTCATCATTTTAGGTATTACGGAACATATTATCCAAAATCACAAATTTTCAATAGCTAGTAGTGCTATCGCGTCAAGCAAATGTCATGTCAATGCCAATGTGTGCTGTGTGTGGTCGTACAATTCACGGTAGCTATGTGTATCGCTCCGACAGGCACACTAGCGCAACATTTGTAGCACTCGATTTGTAGTTGCGACCGATGGGACCATCGGACCCTTAAACTGATATAAAATATTTATTATAAATTAACAACTATGTCAAAAGGCATATTGGTACATATGTCTAAAGCTAAACCTATGTAATTATACAAAAGTAAATATTTACGACGGAATAAATTATGATAATGACATAATTTCATCATGACTTTATTAACAGTGGGAGTTTAAGGTTGGGAAAAATCACATAGCGGGTCTAAATTTGTTTCCAAGCTATAATAAGGAGTAGTCACGGGGCTCCAATTTCTGAATGCTTAAAAAAAAACCACGAAGTGGATGACAGGGTCTTTGTTCACTCGCTTCGCTCGCTTACTACAACCCGCCATCCCACATTCGAACCTAACCTGTCCGAGTCGGGGTGCCCTTGTGCCCCAACCTCGCTTCGCCCGCTCTTGCATCCTAAGTTCTCCTAGTGACACTAGTACCTAGTATATAACCTAGTATATATAAAAATATCATTTTTTTTGAGGTAACCTCTACACTCAACCAAAATAACAAGTGACAATGCTATGCTTTCGGCACTTTAACGGGTCTAGGTAGGCGCCACTAATAAACTTGGCCGGTAATTAACCCACAGGCTGCAGGTGTACAAACACGTGCAATATGCTCGGACAGGAGTTATTTTCACTCCCTAAGAGAAACGCGCGAACCTGCGGGCCAGCTTATTAGCTCTTGTAGATAAAGCCCTCCGCTCTCGTTACATGTCAGTATGATTTCTGAGGTTAGCCGTGACTATAATATTATGTACTAGGTATTTAAACTCATTCACCCTGTCTAAGGGTACACTATTTAGATGTATACATGTTGGTACACCTTGGTACACCGTGCATCTTTTGTTCGGTATATGAACCCTCTACCTTTGACCCAGACATATATGGCAACCGTCTAATTGCTATGTTTAATTCGCCATGTATCTCCGACATATACTTGTACTTGCCAAAGGAATCAATATGTACAGCATTGAAGTCACTGGATTCTTGTAAAGGAGCTGGACCCGATAGCATACCACCTCCTTCTTCATAAGCACAGCTGACCACTTGTCTTCCGCCTTACATATAATTTTTAATACATTTTTGAAGGAAGGGGTCTTTCCTACAGTTTGGAAGTAATGCCTCTATCACCCCTGTGAACAAAAGTGGCTATAAAAATAATGGAGAGAATTATCGGCCCATTTCTATTCTTTCCACTTTGTCAAAGGTTTTTGAACGACTTGTGCCCAGTGCGCTATAGCTCATATCCGTCATCATAAATCATACACGAATAAAATGGTTTTGTCAAGCGTCGCTCTACCACCACTAACCTCATGACCTCTATGAATTATTTCTTTGAAAATATGGACCGCCGGGTACAGGTTGACGCTGTTTACATGAATCTTCAGAAGGCCTTTGACAAGGTAGATCACATCCTGCTCATGGAATGATTTGCTTCATATATTTTCAATAAGACTCAAAAGATCTTAATGGTCATGAATCTGACTCTATAATTCGGTATCCGCGGTTCCTCAGGGGCTAGGTCCTTTTCTATTTGTATTGTTTATTAATGACCTTAAACATTGTTTTGTCAACTCACATTTATTGATGTATGCAGACGACAAAAAATTATATCACCTGTAGGAATATTCGCGACTGCCATACACTCTTAGCCTTCCCAAATGTTACACAATTTCTTTTACTAAAAATATAAACAATACGTTTCCGGTTGTTCTCGACTAGTAGCTAAGATTATCCACCAGCAACTTGCCTTGAAGTACCATACTACACGTATGTGCCCGACCCAGTTCTTGAAAATGGTCAGGCCAGATTGTACTGGGGTCGATCTATCATCACTGACAGGACTATTGTAGCCAATAAGCCTGATATTGTGATGATAGTTCGACGAGAGCGCCGTGCAATGATTGTTCATATCGCTGTCCCTCGTGACGAAAACCTTGTGAAAGCTGAGAAAGAAAAAAAAACATGTATCTTGACTTAGCACACGAGGTTGTCGACATGTGGGACGTGGACTCTGCAATCATTGTACCGATAATCGTTACGGTCAATGGCTTAATAACGAAGAGCATTGACCAACATCTCAGGAGGCTCTCATTGCGCGGTTGGGTCAATGGGCTTGATTCAGAAAGCAGTACTCCTGGATACGGCACGCATAGTGAGGAGGCTCCTCTCTCTAGAGCCCTGACCACCGGCAGCTTGGACCCTGATCTAAATGTATATAAATGTTTGATTTTTAATGTTTTTATTAAATTATTTAAAAATGTAAGAATTATGTATTTAAAAAGAAATAAAGTAAGAATAAATCAATAAACATTAAAAGTCTTATTGAAGTTCGATTCGATCGCAATTAGAATACTCCGTACTTTTGGATCCTATATGATAAGTGCAAAGATAAGCTAGAAATTGTGCAGAAAAAGTATTTGCGTATTATGAATTAATAAATGTTATCATCCTAAAGTCTCCTCATTAACAATTACTGAAACGTTATAACGTACTTAGTTTGGAGTCTAGACGATTTCTTCTGGCTGTAATGATGCTGCAGCTTTAAGCAATAATAGATTCGACTGCATTCCTTTATCAAATAGTCTTCATTATATCGTACCTAGATCTGTCATGCTTCCTGAGGTACGTGTGCCTCGACTATTCCACACGAATTCGAGCAGGGCTAAAGCTGGGCTGCCGCGTGCCTCTTCGTCGCCTTGCTGATGCGTACAACGCACACTTTATGGAGCTTGACATAATTACTCTTTCCAAAGATCGTTTCAAGACAAGAGCAATAGAGTTACTAAATTCATTCTTTTAGCTAATTTAAATATTTCCGTCTGTTTTTGCGTTTTCTAGTTCTTTGTAAAAGTGATCCTTGGACAATGCTCTTGCTACTGCTACACATTTCTTAACTCTCTTCTTCATTATGTGGTATTCCAGGATTTCCAGGCGATCGGTGTCCACTATTTTTGTTACTAAATTCATAAGTATACTTTTTTTTTTCTTTTCTTCTTCTTTACGATGCGCACTATTTGTCTGTTAACTATTTTTCTTTTAACTTTTTTTTGTGAATTCTAGAATTGAATAATTACTTGCGTGGTATCATAAATATGGAATAGATCGATCGATTAATGTATTTCTAAGTATTGTGCTAATTTAATACACTCTGATTAAGCTTGGCATGTAACTGTTTTTGTCCCTAATAAATAAAATAAAATACACTTTACGTGTACGTTTTTTTCATGATTTTATTTTACCACTTTATAGGCGTGATTAATATGTAAATGATAAGGCTCCCACAAATAGGCCGCGACGCAAACAACGCGACGCGACTTTAACAAAACTTTATGTATGTAAGATCCTTTATAAACCCATGCCAAATTGGTACAGCTTTCTAGTACTAACTAATAGTCTCTGAGCTAAGCCGCAAACAGACAGACGAACATGGCGAAACTATAAGGGTTCCTTTCCTTGTTGACTACGGAACCCTAAAAAACTAAATAAAAACAAATGACGTAGCGTAGTAAGACAGGTTTGATTGATAGCAGGGAGTTATCGATGCATGTTGATGATATAAAATCAGTTCGATCCGTGTTTATGATATTGATAACTGATTAGGATTACCTTCCTTTAAATACTTATATTAAAATCAGAGATAGGCCGATAAATCGATATACTTAACCTCCCAATTCCCATCTTATTTTATAATCATTGAATAGTTGAATTAAGTAGGTATCAATTTAATTCAACTCTAGGTAGGCTGTAACTCTACGGTAGGAGGGGTTCACATCGGCGTCGAGTCGACGATGAAGTACCTAGGACTCGTCCTCGACAGCCGGTGGAACTTCGTGGAGCATTTCCGACGTTTGGCTCCCAGGCTGGACCGGGCTGGGGCCGCCTTGGGGCGGCTCCTGCCCAATCTTGGGGAGCCAAACGCCTCCTGCCGGAGGCTCTACGCGGGGGTCGTGCGGTCCATGGCCCTTTACGGGGCACCGGTGTGGGCGCGTACCATTAGGCTGCGGCCAGCCCGCCGGTTGAACGCGTCCCAAAGGGTCATGGCCATACGGCTGGCCCGGGGATACCGCACGGTCTCTCGTGATTTGGCGAGCCTTCTTGCCGGATTACCGCCATGGGATCTAGAGGCGAAGGTCCTCGCGCACATCTGGGAGTGGCGCGAGGAGATGAAGCGCCGAGGCGTAACTCCGCTGCCGCGAGAAATCGCGGCACAGCGGACAGAGCTCCGGCAGGATCTCATGGCAGCATGGAGAGTGCGATTGTCACAACCCAGTGCTGGGCACGCCACAATTGTGGCGATAAGTCCCCTCTTTGAGGAGTTGCTGGAGACTGACGCAGGTCCTCACCGGAGGTACCTGTGTAGGATTAGGCGGGAGGAAACGCCCGGGTATCACCACCGTGCGGAGGACAAGGTGGAGCATACGGTGGAGGTGTGCCCTGCTTGGGCGGAGCACCGCCGTGTCATCGTGGAGGCGATTGGCGGCACTGACCTCTCGCGTCCGGCCCTGGTCCAGGCCATGGTACGGAGCGAGAGGGCATGGGAGGCGGTCCCCTCCTTCTGCGAAGCAGTGATACTCGCGAAGGAGGAGGCGGAACGCGTGAGGGAGAGCCAAAGCTTGCGCCCTCACACCCCTAACCGCCGCGCGCCGCCGCTGGAGACACCCTGGGCGTCGGGAATCCCAGGTGGAGTCCCGGCCACCATAGGCGCGGGCTTGCATGGGTAGCTCGCCGTCCGATAAGGACCAGGCCCGGGTCGATGGCGCGTCGTGTTCAACGCACGCCTCAATGAGATGTCAGCACACCTGACGGGGTCCGTTAGGACCGATGCCTGCCAGGGTTGCGGAATAGTCCGAAAGGGATACCGGGACCCTGGCAACAGGCAACTGAGGAAAACACGGGTGGGTTTTAGTCAGTAAGAGTCTGACACGCCCTTCCGCTCCGAGAAGTAATTTGATGATTTCCAACCCAAAAAAAAAAAAAGTGGTCTGTAACTCTAGGTATTAAACATTTATTAGTATAACAATTACTAATACACGTTAGGTACCTAGATACTAGCTGTAGCCCGTGTATTTTCGTCATTTTTTAACCGACTTCTTCAAAAAGGAGGAAGCTCTCAATTCGTCTGTATGTTTTTTTTTTATGTATGTATGTAGGTACGCAATTTCTCCGCCAATTTTATTATGTATCGATTTTGATGATTCTTCTTTTGTTTGGTAGGTCATGCTTTAGGGGTGGTTCCATATAAATTTTATTAACTTTGGGTAGTTTTTAATTTTCTTTTAGTTTTTATTTGCTTCAATATTACGAATTTTTTCCCACTTAGTCAATGTAGACGATTTATTATTTGACTCCGTCCGTATTCGAATTTGTGTGGGGTAATTCGCATTTTGGAAATGGCTATTTGCTATGACGAGGTTGTTTTAAATGGCTAACAAATATCTTTGAGTACATAATAATATAATATAAAGTCGCTTTTCGTGTTTGTTTATGTGACCGCGTTGTTCTTCTTAACAGCCTATACTACCTGAGCTCAAATTCACGTTTTATCTCACTCGCACCATACTAGTCGCGGACTGAGTGAGAGCGAGACGGAGTGGGGTGCTGGCGGCTCCAAGTCTCGAATAAATCGCTTTTTACGGTGAAAATAATGGTGATTAATTAAATAAATAAGACCTGCTTTATAGTTAATTTAGTTATTATGCAAAGTTTCATAATATAATTTGAAGTATTTTTTTAATCCCAGCGGTTTACATATACAACGTGTTACGTTAAATGCGCAAATCCTGAAAATAAATTGATCAGAATAACGAGCAGAATCAATTGAACACCTTTTTAATATAAATAGGTCACATTTAAAAAAATAAATCATCATTAAAAACGTTGCCGTGTCTATTTATTAATAGGTCAAGCCATCACATGCGCAAACCCACCAAAATAGGTAAACAAACACAAATTGTTGTCTACCAATTTAAATTTTCTCATACGCGGGATAATAATAGCTTTTATTTCAATGTAAATACGAATCTTCCAAAACTAACAGCACATAAAACCTTAACAATTGTTTTATGATTTTTTTCTCTGTGAAATAGGTCAATTGAATTAAAAATCAGTTGGAGTGTCTGAGGTTTTGCGCATTTAACGTTACACGTTGTATACAGTTCGGTTTAGAGGTACCTAACTTTAGATTTTTTTCTATCGAGTAAATTTCTAAGTGTGTTTTCGTCAGGGTTGAAAAAAAAACAGTTTTTTTTAAATTTTATAAAACAAACGGTTCAAAATGTTTTAAACAAGAGGTTTTTTTGTTTTTTTTCTTTTGAGCGATTTATCAAATTTTTTATCAACACAAATCGATCTCGCCTAATATAATTTATTTCTAGACTATTTAAAAAAAAATACCGGTCAGAATATAATACTAATTATAGTTATTACTAAGTACTATACTATCCGATCTGTGAACATACTTTATTTCTAATCAATCTAAGTAAGTACTTAAGTAACAGATACCGAACCAATTACATACACCCTGCAAGTTGCGAATTGCGAATTTCGATCTTAGATCTTAGACGGGTAATTACCTCATCTTTAAGTATATTTTAATAAGAAGAAGTCCCCAAAACAATTGCGGGGAATTACCTCCTTTCGACAAGCGACAGAACGGGAATTTACCGGCGACGAAGTATAGATATACCTAATTACCTACATTTATGTAAAACGGACTTTGTTCAAATAATGGGGAATCCCCAAGATATTTGCAGCGAATTAGGTACTTACTTCATAAAAAATATGCCAAATCTAATCTAGATACTATCTAACCTTTCTAATTTATTTTCGAGCTATTTCAAGTCCTAAACATTAATAACTTTTAATTTATTTCCACTCATTTGCTATTCAAATTCGATTTAAAACCATTTATTTATTTATTTATTTATTTATTATTTATGTACACACAGTAAAATACAAAGAGATATGACATAATTATGATATGAGTACAAAGGTACTGCTTATTTCTTAAGAAATTTCTTCCAGCAGACCTGCGAAAGGAGAAATGTAACCATGTTATTTTCTTAATATTTAAAACATTGCTTAAAACTTGTTTTAAACGGGGATTTAACACTTAATAAAAAACATTGTTTTATTTCAAAATGTTTTAAACATTGTTTAAAATACGTGTTTTAAAACAACTTTTTTGTTTTATGCCAACCCTGGTTTTCGTCAAACATAGTACCTACCGTTATGAATTTATATTTATTTCAAAATTAATGCTGCAGTATTTTCGACATAACGAAGGATCATGCTTCTTAACGCTTCAGTTGCCATGATCATGCATATTAAACTCGCAATCCAAGTAAATAGTCTATCAATCTGCGAAGCTTTTTCCGAACTATATTGGAGTCGGCTTTCAGTCTAACCGGATGCAGCTGAATACCCGCAGTATTTTACATGGAGCGACTGCCTATCTGACCTCCACAACTCAGTAACTGGGTAATACGATACCCCTTGGTAAGACTGATTGTTAGACTTTCGGGCTTCTGACGACCCGTAACAACTGACAAAGATGACCGAATGACAGCCGGGACCAACGGCTTAACCTGCTTTCTGAGGCACGGAGGAGACTCGATATGTAAAGATGGTCACCCATCCACAGACCAACCCCGGCAAGCGTACCTAGCTTAACCAGACGGATCGACCCGTGCGGCTGTAATTACTTAGCCACTATTTAGATAATTTATTCCTGAAGGTACCGTCTATTCATAATTATAGCAGGAGCCTGTCGCTAGATAATAATAAAAAATAGAATGCTTCGAATAACCTGGCGTTACTATTCAAATAGAATTAAATGAGGCGAATACTCGAACACATAATCCGATAATCTCCTCGAGTAAAATTTGATTGTACTTACAATTTTTATTGGTGTTAAAAAAAAAGGCAATTAAATTAGGGTTATTTATTAGTTTACCGGGATATCTCTATTTCGCTTACGAGGGCAGAATTGAAAGAAGAGTTACTTTCAGCCATCATCATCTTTCAACCATCAATGACAAGTCTAAGGGATAGAAAGCGATACGAATCGCGCAACGGCCAACTAGCCACACACCATACAATACCACTAGGCTAGGCGGTCTGTCACGCGCATAGTGATCAGTTTTTGACAGATTTTGTATGGCATATCTGTCAAAAACTAATCATTGTGAGACCACTGACACGTTTGTAAATTAGTAGACTTGGCCCCCAGATTATTAATGACGAATGATGTGTTGTGCTTGTGTACAGTGCGGTGGTGCGGATGCGTGTCATGCGCGGGCGCAAGCGGAGCGGGCGGGGCGGCACACACGGGTGAGGGGCAGCCGCTGTGGCGCGTGGCGCTGGCGGAGGGCGCGGGCGCGGCGCTCCTGGTGCTGCTGACGTGCGCGGCCAGCTGCGCGCCCTCCGCCGCCGACTTCCCGCTGCAGCGCGCGCTCGCCTCGGGGCTCGTGGTCGCGCTTCTAGTACAGGTAGACACTTTTGTAACTTACTCACTATTACACGACAGTTTCGTTAGTTAGTTCGGCTACAAATGCTTAGATCGTTTGTACTCAAAACTAGCCTAGGTTTAATTTGTAAATCATTTGTAAAATAATCTAGAAAATAAATATTTAATATTTATTATTTTTCTTTTATTTATTTTCTTTCTTATCTGTTTACATTTTTAAATATTTGAAGCCTTCCGAGGTACATCAGAATCGTTAGACATCTTCGAATAGGCGTGGATTGTCGGGTAGGGAGACAATATTTCAATAAAATAACTATGGCAATAATCACTTCACTTATAATTCTCGATACTGTAATCAATAATTTCACAGAACAATTGTAGATCACTAAGATTAAATTAGATTAAATTAAAACGTAACGTCCACCGAGCACATGGCTGCGTGCGCACTCTATGACCATTCGATTCTAATGTCAGTTTTACAAGATGGCCACCTCACCAGTACTCGGTGTTCGTTATGGGCGTTGACGTTTGCATAAAGTGATAGCTGACGTATTGAGGTGCGGGTGCGCCGACACGGCCAATCCTGACAATCGCACGACCTCGTGCGCATTGTGTCGTGCATCTACAGACTGGCATGTCATTCCTCTCCACCTGTTACAACAAAAAAAAAGTAAAGATAAACGTTGGCCTACGCTCGGCCTTTCCTGACCTGACTGAAATTAGTCGCCATTGCAACGCAATTTGGATCGGGCGTGCTAGGCCCCTTCACCTAATTACTTGACTATGGTCCGGGCGTGCTAGGCCCCTTCAACCATCCATATATTGTGGCCCGGGCGTACCAGGCCCCTCCGACCAACCATTATACTGCGGCCCGGGCGTACAAGGCCCCTTCGACCGGTTACCCAGGTGTGGCCCGGGCGTACAAGGCCCCTTCAACCAACTACCAGAGCGTGGTCCGGGCGTACGAGGCCCCTTCAACCAACTACCAAAGCGTGGTCCGGGCGTACAAGGCCCCTTCAACCAACTACCAAAGCGTGGTCCGGGCGTACAAGGCCCCTTCAACCAACTACCAAAGCGTGGTCCGGGCGTACGAGGCCCCTTCAACCAGCTTTAATTTAAAACACTAAAACAGACATGTATCGTACAAGTGGAGATCACTTACTTCGATGTACTTGCGCTTGTTCTACAACTATGCGGAGGTCGTCTTCCGAGGCCGAGAGCGTACCGGAACTGGCGGTAATGGTTTTTTCACTGGTAATGGATGCTGTCTCGGTATCGGTGTCTGAGGACTCTATTTGGTCAATTCCACTTCCATCGACTGCCGACACGTCATCCTCGTCATTGATCAAAGTTGTAGATATCTCTACCAGGCCTTCAAAACCCCTAGGCACCGCACGCAAGTTTTCGTGAGAGTACTTATAAACTCGCCTAGATCTATCAATGCTCTTTAATTCGTAGCGATCGTTATCTAAAACCCTAGTTATAACGAATGGCCCCTTAAACTTTTTAGCTAACTTTGTCTGATTACGCTCACTACACTTGATGAAGACATAATCGCCTAACCTAAACGGTTTTATCGTAGCCTTACCCCTATTAAAAAGTTGTTTTTGCGAGCTGGCCGCCTTAAGAATATTTGCTGATGCCTGACTTCTTATGACCTCCAGATCAGCTCGCGAAGGGGTACTGACATTAGAAGCTATTTGGGACAATCCTAAGGACTGTGCGCGTATGCCGAACATAAGTTCCGTTGGCGTGAAACCTGTGACCCTAGATCTAGTGCTGTTTAGTGCTAATTGAACTTCATCTAGCTCGTCTCTCCATACCTTATTGGTGTCGTTTTCGATAACAGTTAGTAGGCTTTTCAGAGTACGCATCACCCGCTCTACCTGACCGTTGGCTCTGGCAGAGCCAGTTGCTATAAGATGTAGTTCTATGTTATGATCATTACAAAACCCTTTAAATTCTGAGCTAATAAAACATCTGCCCTGATCAGCTATAATTTTCTTAGGGGATCCGAAAAGACATACAGCTTTCTTTAAGGCTTTCACGGCACAAGCTGCATCTAGTGTTTGAGTATATTCTAAGAGGACATATTTTGTGAACGCATCTATGATGACAGAAGCATATTCTTTCCTATCACTCTTACCGCTAAGCTTACCAGTGATATCGACATGCACGGTGTGCCAAGGTACTGAAACTTTAGGGATGGGATGCAATCTTACCTGTTGTGCCCCTGAGGTACCTTTAGAAGCCTTGCACACTATGCACGAGTCGATAAACTTTTGCACATTCTTTGACATTTGTGGAAACCAGTATTGTTCGTATAGTTTGTCGAGAGTTTTATCATGGCCAAGATGTTTGATCTCAACATGTACATGATTTATAAGCGTCCATATTAAAGAGCGAGGAACTATGGGGAGCCAACTGCTTACCTTGTTTCTGTCGACTTTACGATAGAGAATACCGTCCCGAACGTCGTAAGTGTGAGCGATTGCTTCTGGTAATTCACCATTCTTGTGCTGACTTACAAGGTTCTGAATTTCCTGATCACGTTTCTGCTCTACCTGAATCCAACTATTATGTAATTCTACAAAGTTTACTGATTTACGAAATTCGGTGGGGTTTGAATCTAGGGATGTCATGCTGGGTTCTTCCATAATTGACGGGGAAGGCAAAGGGTTTCTAGATAGAAAGTCCGCATGCGCCATGTGACGTCCCTCTTTATAAATGATGTCGAAATCATACGCTTGGAGAAAGGCCCACCATCTGTGAACCCGAGGTGATAAATCGGTTTTAGCTTTAGAGGCCTTCAGAGAATTACAGTCGGTGTAGACTGTGAAATGCTGGCCGTAAAGATAGTGGCGGAAAAATTCAACCGCTCGTACCACCGCTAGGGTTTCCAACTCATACGAGTGGTACCTTGACTCTACTTCGGTTGTACGACGGCTGAAATACGCCACAACATGTGGTATATTTTGTTCTCTCTGAATTAGTACGGCACCATAACCGTCAGAGCTGGCGTCGGTATGGAGTTCTACCGGTTTGTCGGGATCAAAGATCGTCAATACAGGTTCAGAAGACAGAATCTTAACAATTCTTTTGTGTGCTTCCGAATGCTCCTGTGTCCAAGTTATACGGCCTTTGAGTTTGGTCAAGGGATATAAGGGACTGGCAATGTTGGCATAGTTAGGTATGAAACGTCGGAAGTATGAGGCCAATCCTAGAAATTGTCTTACTTGTCTTGCCGTTTTAGGAAATGGGACTTCTAAAAGGGCTTTAATTTTTCCAGGATTAGGTCTTACCTCTCCCGCCCGTATGACGTATCCTAGATAATTAACCTCAGTTTTCATGAACTTACACTTAGCTAATTTGAAAGAGAACCCCGCTTCTGTCAGAGCCCCGAGTACGGCGTCGAGACGCCGTAATCCTTCGCCTACACTGGACGAGTGCGAAAGGACGTCGTCCATGTACGCCAATGCTTCTGTGTCTTTCAGAGAGTTAAGGGCCTTGTTGATGCATCTCTGATATACAGATGCAGCATTTCGTAAACCGAAGGGCATGGCGAGATATTCGAACTGCCCATCAGGAGTTACGAAGGCTGTACGCTCGATTGACTCTGAACTGACCCTAACTTGGTGGTAGCCTGCAGCCATGTCCAGAGAGCTGAAGAAATGTGCCCCGTTTAAACGGTCCACCTGCTCTTCTATCCTGGGAAGTGGGTAATGTTCCGGCCGGGTGTTGGCGTTCAGCTCTCTGTAGTCAACGCATAACCGGTCTGTACCATCCTTCTTCTTCACCAGCACGATAGGGCTAGCAAAAGGCGATGAACTCTCGCGGATGATGTTTGCATCTAAAAGTGACCGTATCTTTTCTCTTACAACTACCTTCTCCGATGGCGACATCTGATGAGGACGTCTTTGCACCGTTTTATGCGGGTCAATAAGATCAATTTTCATCTCACCTGTTGTGACCCTACGAATGGGCATGCCTTCTATAAAATACTCACTATATTTAAGCAGGATGCTGAACAATTGCTCTTTCTCTTCGCCCTCCAAGTTTGTATCAATCGAACTAAAATCTAAATGACCAGCGGTTCGGCAGGCGTTGATGCTTTTGCGCGATGAAAATCGAATTGAATCGTTGTTAATTTCAACATGTAACCCTTGATCTAAAATGTCCCTACCTATAATGACAGACTCTACCAAAGTGTTATCTGGAACCACGTGAAACAATATACTAACTGGGATACCCTGAATATGGACACGACAAAAAATTTGAGTAGAGCATTTCACGTCTTCACCACCTATACCTGTCAAATAAACCGTGTCCTTGCGTACGGAACCCGGAAGTTGGGCTGCTAGGTTATTTCTGATCAATGAACATGCCGAACCACTGTCGAATAGAAATGGAATTGACTTACCCGTTGATGTGGACAGCGTACCTCTTACCAGATTTCGGTCACAGACGTTAACGTCCTTCTTAACTGGATGTTCTTTGTCTGCTTTGTTGTTTGGACAAGCCGTGCTGATATGTCCTGGTTTTTGACATGTAAAACACGTTACTGTCCTCTCTCGTTCCGGCATCCTTGTGACTGTGACGCCGTCGCGACGCTTGCGACAGTCTTCGATCTTGTGTCCACGATGGCCGCAGTAGTGGCAGGATCCTCCGAATCTTGAATCAGCCGCCATACGTGGTTTCTTCAAATTGGAAGGTTGCTCTTCATTATCATCATGGCGCCTCTTCAGCGATATTCCACTAAGTGCGCGACACAATTGCGCTCTCGTTGTGATGGTGTATGAATTGAGCTCTCTACGTATCAAGGAGCTTCTTTGGCTTAGGACTGATATGACGAAACCGGTAATGACCTCTTCAATCATCTCCACTTTTGGTATACGCTCAATAAGACTCCACAAACGCATAGCTGCTTCAGAAGCGGCCTCTTGGGGCCCAATTTCAAATCTCATCACGCTGTCGAAGTAGTCCTGCATCAACATGGGTTTTCCAAATCGTGCAAGTAGTAGTTCCTTGATACGTGGCCATTCTATTTCTGAACTTTTCAATTTAGTCAGACAAGATGCAGCGCGACCCTTCAACGCGTTGATTAAGGCAAGTAACAACTCGGTTCCGGAGAGATTCCGGCTCGTGACTATGATATCAGTAATTCTACACCAACCTTCAATATCGGCCTCAGCATCGTCAGGATCAAATTTCACTAACAGCGTGGAATTATGTTGCTGCGGCGGTGGCTGTGTACTGTGAGTAGTTGCTGCTAGCAGTCTCGACAAGATCGACTCCATGCCGGTAAGCAAATCGTGGGTACTCGCACCGGGGTCTTTATTTCCTTGGCTGAATGCGGTCTCCTGTTGGTTTGACCCTTCGCATCCCACTTCTGATGAAGCCTTCCGAGGTACATCAGAATCGTTAGACATCTTCGAATAGGCGTGGATTGTCGGGTAGGGAGACAATATTTCAATAAAATAACTATGGCAATAATCACTTCACTTATAATTCTCGATACTGTAATCAATAATTTCACAGAACAATTGTAGATCACTAAGATTAAATTAGATTAAATTAAAACGTAACGTCCACCGAGCACATGGCTGCGTGCGCACTCTATGACCATTCGATTCTAATGTCAGTTTTACAAGATGGCCACCTCACCAGTACTCGGTGTTCGTTATGGGCGTTGACGTTTGCATAAAGTGACAGCTGACGTATTGAGGTGCGGGTGCGCCGACACGGCCAATCCTGACAATCGCACGACCTCGTGCGCATTGTGTCGTGCATCTACAGACTGGCATGTCATTCCTCTCCACCTGTTACAACAAAAAAAAAGTAAAGATAAACGTTGGCCTACGCTCGGCCTTTCCTGACCTGACTGAAATTAGTCGCCATTGCAACGCAATTTGGATCGGGCGTGCTAGGCCCCTTCACCTAATTACTTGACTATGGTCCGGGCGTGCTAGGCCCCTTCAACCATCCATATATTGTGGCCCGGGCGTACCAGGCCCCTCCGACCAACCATTATACTGCGGCCCGGGCGTACAAGGCCCCTTCGACCGGTTACCCAGGTGTGGCCCGGGCGTACAAGGCCCCTTCAACCAACTACCAGAGCGTGGTCCGGGCGTACGAGGCCCCTTCAACCAACTACCAAAGCGTGGTCCGGGCGTACAAGGCCCCTTCAACCAACTACCAAAGCGTGGTCCGGGCGTACAAGGCCCCTTCAACCAACTACCAAAGCGTGGTCCGGGCGTACGAGGCCCCTTCAACCAGCTTTAATTTAAAACACTAAAACAGACATGTATCGTACAAGTGGAGATCACTTACTTCGATGTACTTGCGCTTGTTCTACAACTATGCGGAGGTCGTCTTCCGAGGCCGAGAGCGTACCGGAACTGGCGGTAATGGTTTTTTCACTGGTAATGGATGCTGTCTCGGTATCGGTGTCTGAGGACTCTATTTGGTCAATTCCACTTCCATCGACTGCCGACACGTCATCCTCGTCATTGATCAAAGTTGTAGATATCTCTACCAGGCCTTCAAAACCCCTAGGCACCGCACGCAAGTTTTCGTGAGAGTACTTATAAACTCGCCTAGATCTATCAATGCTCTTTAATTCGTAGCGATCGTTATCTAAAACCCTAGTTATAACGAATGGCCCCTTAAACTTTTTAGCTAACTTTGTCTGATTACGCTCACTACACTTGATGAAGACATAATCGCCTAACCTAAACGGTTTTATCGTAGCCTTACCCCTATTAAAAAGTTGTTTTTGCGAGCTGGCCGCCTTAAGAATATTTGCTGATGCCTGACTTCTTATGACCTCCAGATCAGCTCGCGAAGGGGTACTGACATTAGAAGCTATTTGGGACAATCCTAAGGACTGTGCGCGTATGCCGAACATAAGTTCCGTTGGCGTGAAACCTGTGACCCTAGATCTAGTGCTGTTTAGTGCTAATTGAACTTCATCTAGCTCGTCTCTCCATACCTTATTGGTGTCGTTTTCGATAACAGTTAGTAGGCTTTTCAGAGTACGCATCACCCGCTCTACCTGACCGTTGGCTCTGGCAGAGCCAGTTGCTATAAGATGTAGTTCTATGTTATGATCATTACAAAACCCTTTAAATTCTGAGCTAATAAAACATCTGCCCTGATCAGCTATAATTTTCTTAGGGGATCCGAAAAGACATACAGCTTTCTTTAAGGCTTTCACGGCACAAGCTGCATCTAGTGTTTGAGTATATTCTAAGAGGACATATTTTGTGAACGCATCTATGATGACAGAAGCATATTCTTTCCTATCACTCTTACCGCTAAGCTTACCAGTGATATCGACATGCACGGTGTGCCAAGGTACTGAAACTTTAGGGATGGGATGCAATCTTACCTGTTGTGCCCCTGAGGTACCTTTAGAAGCCTTGCACACTATGCACGAGTCGATAAACTTTTGCACATTCTTTGACATTTGTGGAAACCAGTATTGTTCGTATAGTTTGTCGAGAGTTTTATCATGGCCAAGATGTTTGATCTCAACATGTACATGATTTATAAGCGTCCATATTAAAGAGCGAGGAACTATGGGGAGCCAACTGCTTACCTTGTTTCTGTCGACTTTACGATAGAGAATACCGTCCCGAACGTCGTAAGTGTGAGCGATTGCTTCTGGTAATTCACCATTCTTGTGCTGACTTACAAGGTTCTGAATTTCCTGATCACGTTTCTGCTCTACCTGAATCCAACTATTATGTAATTCTACAAAGTTTACTGATTTACGAAATTCGGTGGGGTTTGAATCTAGGGATGTCATGCTGGGTTCTTCCATAATTGACGGGGAAGGCAAAGGGTTTCTAGATAGAAAGTCCGCATGCGCCATGTGACGTCCCTCTTTATAAATGATGTCGAAATCATACGCTTGGAGAAAGGCCCACCATCTGTGAACCCGAGGTGATAAATCGGTTTTAGCTTTAGAGGCCTTCAGAGAATTACAGTCGGTGTAGACTGTGAAATGCTGGCCGTAAAGATAGTGGCGGAAAAATTCAACCGCTCGTACCACCGCTAGGGTTTCCAACTCATACGAGTGGTACCTTGACTCTACTTCGGTTGTACGACGGCTGAAATACGCCACAACATGTGGTATATTTTGTTCTCTCTGAATTAGTACGGCACCATAACCGTCAGAGCTGGCGTCGGTATGGAGTTCTACCGGTTTGTCGGGATCAAAGATCGTCAATACAGGTTCAGAAGACAGAATCTTAACAATTCTTTTGTGTGCTTCCGAATGCTCCTGTGTCCAAGTTATACGGCCTTTGAGTTTGGTCAAGGGATATAAGGGACTGGCAATGTTGGCAAAGTTAGGTATGAAACGTCGGAAGTATGAGGCCAATCCTAGAAATTGTCTTACTTGTCTTGCCGTTTTAGGAAATGGGACTTCTAAAAGGGCTTTAATTTTTCCAGGATTAGGTCTTACCTCTCCCGCCCGTATGACGTATCCTAGATAATTAACCTCAGTTTTCATGAACTTACACTTAGCTAATTTGAAAGAGAACCCCGCTTCTGTCAGAGCCCCGAGTACGGCGTCGAGACGCCGTAATCCTTCGCCTACACTGGACGAGTGCGAAAGGACGTCGTCCATGTACGCCAATGCTTCTGTGTCTTTCAGAGAGTTAAGGGCCTTGTTGATGCATCTCTGATATACAGATGCAGCATTTCGTAAACCGAAGGGCATGGCGAGATATTCGAACTGCCCATCAGGAGTTACGAAGGCTGTACGCTCGATTGACTCTGAACTGACCCTAACTTGGTGGTAGCCTGCAGCCATGTCCAGAGAGCTGAAGAAATGTGCCCCGTTTAAACGGTCCACCTGCTCTTCTATCCTGGGAAGTGGGTAATGTTCCGGCCGGGTGTTGGCGTTCAGCTCTCTGTAGTCAACGCATAACCGGTCTGTACCATCCTTCTTCTTCACCAGCACGATAGGGCTAGCAAAAGGCGATGAACTCTCGCGGATGATGTTTGCATCTAAAAGTGACCGTATCTTTTCTCTTACAACTACCTTCTCCGATGGCGACATCTGATGAGGACGTCTTTGCACCGTTTTATGCGGGTCAATAAGATCAATTTTCATCTCACCTGTTGTGACCCTACGAATGGGCATGCCTTCTATAAAATACTCACTATATTTAAGCAGGATGCTGAACAATTGCTCTTTCTCTTCGCCCTCCAAGTTTGTATCAATCGAACTAAAATCTAAATGACCAGCGGTTCGGCAGGCGTTGATGCTTTTGCGCGATGAAAATCGAATTGAATCGTTGTTAATTTCAACATGTAACCCTTGATCTAAAATGTCCCTACCTATAATGACAGACTCTACCAAAGTGTTATCTGGAACCACGTGAAACAATATACTAACTGGGATACCCTGAATATGGACACGACAAAAAATTTGAGTAGAGCATTTCACGTCTTCACCACCTATACCTGTCAAATAAACCGTGTCCTTGCGTACGGAACCCGGAAGTTGGGCTGCTAGGTTATTTCTGATCAATGAACATGCCGAACCACTGTCGAATAGAAATGGAATTGACTTACCCGTTGATGTGGACAGCGTACCTCTTACCAGATTTCGGTCACAGACGTTAACGTCCTTCTTAACTGGATGTTCTTTGTCTGCTTTGTTGTTTGGACAAGCCGTGCTGATATGTCCTGGTTTTTGACATGTAAAACACGTTACTGTCCTCTCTCGTTCCGGCATCCTTGTGACTGTGACGCCGTCGCGACGCTTGCGACAGTCTTCGATCTTGTGTCCACGATGGCCGCAGTAGTGGCAGGATCCTCCGAATCTTGAATCAGCCGCCATACGTGGTTTCTTCAAATTGGAAGGTTGCTCTTCATTATCATCATGGCGCCTCTTCAGCGATATTCCACTAAGTGCGCGACACAATTGCGCTCTCGTTGTGATGGTGTATGAATTGAGCTCTCTACGTATCAAGGAGCTTCTTTGGCTTAGGACTGATATGACGAAACCGGTAATGACCTCTTCAATCATCTCCACTTTTGGTATACGCTCAATAAGACTCCACAAACGCATAGCTGCTTCAGAAGCGGCCTCTTGGGGCCCAATTTCAAATCTCATCACGCTGTCGAAGTAGTCCTGCATCAACATGGGTTTTCCAAATCGTGCAAGTAGTAGTTCCTTGATACGTGGCCATTCTATTTCTGAACTTTTCAATTTAGTCAGACAAGATGCAGCGCGACCCTTCAACGCGTTGATTAAGGCAAGTAACAACTCGGTTCCGGAGAGATTCCGGCTCGTGACTATGATATCAGTAATTCTACACCAACCTTCAATATCGGCCTCAGCATCGTCAGGATCAAATTTCACTAACAGCGTGGAATTATGTTGCTGCGGCGGTGGCTGTGTACTGTGAGTAGTTGCTGCTAGCAGTCTCGACAAGATCGACTCCATGCCGGTAAGCAAATCGTGGGTACTCGCACCGGGGTCTTTATTTCCTTGGCTGAATGCGGTCTCCTGTTGGTTTGACCCTTCGCATCCCACTTCTGATGAAGCCTTCCGAGGTACATCAGAATCGTTAGACATCTTCGAATAGGCGTGGATTGTCGGGTAGGGAGACAATATTTCAATAAAATAACTATGGCAATAATCACTTCACTTATAATTCTCGATACTGTAATCAATAATTTCACAGAACAATTGTAGATCACTAAGATTAAATTAGATTAAATTAAAACGTAACGTCCACCGAGCACATGGCTGCGTGCGCACTCTATGACCATTCGATTCTAATGTCAGTTTTACAAGATGGCCACCTCACCAGTACTCGGTGTTCGTTATGGGCGTTGACGTTTGCATAAAGTGATAGCTGACGTATTGAGGTGCGGGTGCGCCGACATATTTATTATTATCATTATTTTAATTATATATCATTTTAATTATTTTTATATAAAAATATTTAAAAATCTTACATATTTAAATATTTTTATTAAAAAAAAACAAAAACAAGTAGCCCATCGGCATCAGGATCAGGGTCCAAGCTGCCGGTGGTCAGGGCTCTAGAGAGAGAACCTCCTCACTATGCGTGCCGTGTCCAGGAGTACTGCTATCTGAATCAAGCCCTTGACAGCCGCGCAATGAGAGCCTCCTGAGATGTTGGTCGAGTCTCTTCGCTATTAAGCCATTGACCGTAACGATTAATTATCGGTACAATGATTGCAGAGTCCACGTCCCACATATCGACAACCTCGTGTGCTAAGTCAAGATACTTGATTTTTTTATTATTTTATTATAATAGTTTTGCTGAACTCTGATACGTAAAGCCGTAACAAACAGGGATCAAATCTAGTCATTAATAATGATGTATTAACAAACATTTCGTCAACCGCGTGGACTGGCTTTTTCAAGAAAGTACTGGAGCAATATTTGAGTTGGTACTTAAATCTGTGTCATTTGAGATATCAGACACAAATAATATGTGTAGGTACAGTATAAAAGGTGGATCAATTCATACACGAAATCTCTTAAGAGGCCATCGTACTTAACGAACAACTTTAACCAAGGATCTGACAAGGATCTGACTGAAATCGCGAAAAAAAATCAGCTGTTCCCTACATTTATTGGGGCATAGGGTTTATTAATGTTTGCCATAATTTTAAATGCCATAATTTCATAAACCATAATTTCATATGCCATAATTTCATTAGAAATAACGCTTCAGTTGCCATGATCGTCAAATGACATACATTAATTTCACTAATTTCATTGGTCATATTCGATCAAGTGTCATACCTAATATTATTGCTATATTTTTCATTTTCAATAATGTCGTTTTCCATACCATTTATTCATCATAATATTAATTAGCCCATAATTAGCACAACAATGCTAGTCAGCACAAGCGCCTCCTATTTTGATGTTACATTCAAATTTCTAATGAATAATTTTGCTATTAACATATTCTCAGAAAAAAGGTTTATGCTGCACGATCCAAAGGCAAAAAATAAAAATAAATTAAAGAAAAAAAAAACAACATGCAGCAGGCATGGTTTCTGTCGACTTATGTCGTGCGGTATCCCACAGGGATCGGTCCTGGGGCCGCATCTGTGGGACATCGGATACGACTGGGTGCTACGCGCCGACCTCCCTAGCGGCGTCAGCGTAGTTTGCTACGCTGACGACACGCTGGTCCTAGCACAAGGGAGGTCATATCAGGCGGCGGCCGAAGTCGCGACAAAATAACCCGCCTCGCCTCGCCCAATCTAGGGGGTCCAAACTGCCGGAGGCTCTACCCGGGGGTAGGAGGCGAAAGTCCTCGCTAACATTTGGGAGTAGCGCGAGGAGGTGAAACGCCGGGGCGTAACTCCGCTGCCGCGAGAAATCGCGGTACAGCGGACAGTGCTCGGGCGGGATCTCATGGCGGCATGGAGAGCGCTATTGTCGCAACCCAGTGCTGGGCACGCCTCAATTGCTGCGATAAATCCCCTCTTTGAAGAGTGGCTGGAGAGACGCCACGGCGTCCTCACCTTCCGCCTGACGCAGGTCTTCACCGGACATCAGGGAGCTAAGGGAGATTCCTGTGTAGGATTAGGCGGGAGGAAACGCCCGGGTGTCACCACTGTGTGGATCGCCCGGAGGACACGGTGGAGCATACGGTGGAGGTGTGCCCTGCTTGGGTGGAGCACCGCCGTGTCCTCGTGGAGACGATTGGCGGCAATCCGACCTCTCGCGTCCGGCCCTGGTCCAGGCCATAGTACGGAGTGAGAGGGCATGGGAAGCCGTCACCTCCAGCTACGAAGCAGTAATGCTCGCGAAGGAGGAGGCGAAACGCGTGAGGGGAAGGAAAAATTTGCGCCCTCACGCCCCTAACCGTCGCTGCTGGAGACACCCTGGGCGTCGGGAATCCCAGGTGGATTCCCGGTCACCACAGGCGCGGGCTTGCGGACGGCGAACAATGGGTAGCTCGCCGTCCGATAAGGACCAGGCCCGGGTCAAAGGCGCGTTGTGGTCCACGCGCGCCTCAAAGAGATATCAGCACAATTGGCGGGCGCTAGGACCGATGCCTGCCAGAGTTGCGGGAATGTCCGAAAGGGATACCGGGACCTTGGCAACAGGCAACTGAAGGAACACGGGTGGGTTTTAGTCAGTTAAAGTTTGACACGCCCTTCCGCTCTGCCCAGAACGGGAAAAGTCATTAGAAGATTTCCCAGCCTCAAAAAAAAAAAAGGCATGGTTTCTGTCACGGCTCCGGCGCTGCGGGGCTCTGGTCTAACGCTCACCACCGCAGCTTCGTCTTGCCAGCAAGACGAAGCTGCGGTGGCGAACGTTACAACCACCTGCTCCTCAACCCGCGGGCCGCCTCGACAATCCGCGTCTACGCGATTTTTAATTATACTCTAGGGGTAGGGCATACAATACTGCGTGGAGTCGGATTTACAGCGATGCGTTTCTGTCACTAAAACCAAATTTTTAGCAAATATTTTAGGACTAACAATCTATAAATAGCAAGGGCTATACAAAAAATAGGTACTCCCTACGAATTATTTCTGTCAAGTATCGATTATATAATGTGTTACTTATAGAAAGTAATAATTATGACACATGTTATTATGGCAACTAATGTTATGGAAAATAAAAGTTATGACTAATAAGTTGATATGACAAACGTTATTAGTGTAAATGTAAATGATAATAGGGCAAGTAAATATTATGAGTGAGTTCGATTATGGAAAACAATGATTTTATGGCAAACCAGACAATACCTTGGCATAGCTCGTCAAAATGTAGGGAACAGCAGATTTTATTTTTTCGCGATTTCTGTGTAGTTCCCATAGTGAAAGTTGTTCATAATGATGAGTATAATGACCCTTAAGAGATACACGAAATCGTGTATGAATAGATACACCTTATACAGGGTGACTGGTAATTATTGACCGATATTTAAACACGTGACTTTACTTATCAATATGAACAACTTTCACTATGGGAACATCCTGAAGTCACAAAAAAACATTCAACTGCTCTCTACATTTTGACGAACATATATGTAGGGAACAGAACAGCAGATTTATTTTCGTGATTTCAAGTTTGCTCCTGTAATAAAAGTTGTTCATAATGAAGAGTAAAGTCACGTGTTTAAGTATCGATCACTAATTACCAGTCACCCTTTAAAGGAGATACGTACCTTTATAAGAAATCAGTTTAACAAAGAGATCCCAGCAGCCAGCTTCTGTACATCTGTAATAATATGCTGTGTGCGGCAGTGCCTGGACCACGTGTCGGGCGCACAGTTCAACCCCACGGTGACGCTGGCGGCGCTGGTGTGGGGGCGCGTGTCGCGGCGCCGCGCGCTGGCCGAGGCGGCGGCGCAGCTGGCGGGCTCCGCGCTGGGCACCGGCCTGCTGCACGGTCTGCTGCCGGCCGGCCCCGCGCTGTGCGTGACGACGCCGGCCGCGCGCCTGCCCGCCTGGCGCGCCGCGTGTGTGGAGGCGCTGCTGGGCGGCTGCCTGGCGCTGGCCAACTGCGCAGCGTGGGACGTGCGCAACGCCGGCATGCGTGACTCGTGGCCGCTGCGCGTGGGCCTGTCCGTCGCCGGCCTGTCGCTCGTTGCGGTCAGTACTGGCCGACGGTAGACGGCAGCTATTTATTATCTCGCATTCTAAACAGTAAATATTTGCGACGGCGACTAACCACATATTTTTGTCTTAAATATGAAGGAAGGAACCGGTCGTATTTATTTATTACTTTAAGCACAAAAATGTACACAGGCAGACTTAGTGCCTGAGGCATTTATTACCAGTCAACGTTTGGGTGATGCAGAGAAAAACAGTGGTTCCTAGGTGCAGTAACGAAAATTGTGGAATAAAGACATAATTATTATTATTCCTCCTATTATTATTATTATTTAGATATAAGGATATAATAATAAAACTATTAAAACTATTAATATATTATACGAATTATATACACCCGCGGTCAAATAATACGGGTCGGTACGAAAAACTAAAATTACTCGTAAAATAATGTAGCTAACGGCATAAATGAAACTGTTTGTTGTAGACAATTTATCAGTTAATAAAACAACACCAAATGTTGGGTAACATTATTAGTTAAATAGTTAAAATTACGTAAAAAACAAAACATCGATCATTTTTACGTTGAAAAAATAATGGTTGGTACCTTACATACAACACAAAAACGAACTTTGAAACAAAATTAATACTCCGTTTTGCCTCCACGGGCTTTTCTCACAGCTGCCAGGCGATTGGGCATGCTGTGTAATAAGTTTCTTAAGCGATTTTGCGGGATATTGGTCCATTCTTCCACTAACGCATGTTTCAGGTCTCTAGTGTAGTTGGGGCGGGGTTTCGATTTCTTACACACCTCTCAAGCTCATCCCAAGCGTGTTCAATTGGATTCAGGTCTGTGCTTCTCGCGGGCCAGTCCATGCGATTGATGCCAACATCCTGAAAGTACTCATTTACAATTTGAGCTGTATGAGGCTTGGGGTTATCATGCATGAATATTGAATTTTCACCCATATTAATTAAATATGGGCTAACATGCTCATTACGAATTTCTTCCACGTATCTTGCACTAGTTAGCGTGCCATTTTCTATCAGCATTAACTAGGTGCGACTCTCTGAAGAGATTCCAGTCCAAACCATAACAGATCCACCTTCGAACGGCACGTTTTCCTCAAAACAAGCTGGAATCAAACATCCCCTTGACCGTCAGTAGACTCTTCGCCGCCCATCATGTGCATACAGCATAAATCTGAATTCGTCAGAGTCACTCTCTTGCCCATTTTTCGTCTACCCATTGTGCGTGTTCGCGGGCGTAAAGTAATCTTGCTACCCGATGTTCCCTTTCATGTTTTGGACCATTTGCGGGTCTATGTGGAGTAAAATTAGCTTCATGGAGCCGCCCGCCTTACAGTCCACCCACTTACGTCATCTTTACGGGTCTCTCGGAGTTGGTTTCTTACATCAACTGCTGTGAGGTGTCGATTTCGAAACATGGTCGTAACAATAAATCGATATTCTCGAGCCGTAGTACATCTGGTCTGCCAGTTCCTGGTCTTCTTATGGTCTGCCCAGTTTCTCGGAAACTTTGGACGACTCGCTGCACTATATAAAGTGACACGTCTATTATTCTTGCTGTACTTCGCTGACTTCTGCCTTCTTCTAACATAGTGACGATACTCGTACATTCTTCTGGTGTTAGCGACATCACAATTCAATAATGATAGTGAAAGACGACAATTACCGCCTTTTATCATTTTGATTTGATAGATTGGAAACAAAAGTGAGAAAACAAGCAAAAGTAAAACAATTGGTAATTGAATCTACCTCCAAATTGGAGGTTTTTAGAATTTTAACTTATTTTTAAATTACGTTTTGATCATTTAAGGTTTTATTTCATACGATATTCAAATTCTCTGTAATATAAAGTTAGTTTCATGCACGTACCATAATTAATTTGCAAGTTACAGGGATTTCCGTCATCGACCCGTATTATTTGACCGCGGGTGTATTTTGAAGCACAAATAAGACAAACAATGGGAAAATACTACCGATGTGATAAAATGAAATGAAATGAAATTGTTTATTCTGTAAATAGGATATTGGAATCACTTTTACACGTCATATTATAAAAAAATATTAAAAATAAGCTAGATGAGGTCGGCGTTTCCTATCTGACTACTCTGAGAAGAAAGGCCGAAACAAACTCAGAGGTCACAGTCTCTTTTAAAGTCCAGACATAATCTTGGTCAAGCCATATGAGGACCATGTAAATTCGAGTCTGAAATGGTCTTTTGAGGAAAGAACCACACAGATTTGAGTGGACCTGTCCAGTCAGTGCAAGCATTTGTCAGTAATGGCGGAGCTCAACTCAGAACTTAAGGAGCTCAGCGACTCGACGAACAATACCAAAGAAAGGACATTTGGGTAGGCCGCATAAAATTCTCAAATTGCCAAACCATTGATAAAATTAACTGAGAAAGAAAAAAAAAAATTTAAAAGATTCACATAGTCCTCACATTCACAATAATAAAATACTTTACAAAGTAATCATGTCATTTTGTATAGAATATTCAATAATGTCAATTTGTAAATAAAACTGGTTGATATACTTTGATGATTTTCCATATTATTCAAAATGTTACAATGCCTAGCAGAGCGAGCAGCTCAATCCCATGCTTTTTTGTCTTCTAAATAATCTGAAATTTTATAGTACCCTTTTCTACAAAGTTTGGTTTTAATGCAGCTTTTAAATCGTTTAATGGGTAAGTCTCGAATGTCAATGGGAAGTTTGTTATAAAAGCGTATACATTGACCCATGAACGAGTTGCCTACTCTGTGGAGACGAGTGCGATGTACAGCAAGATTGTGTTTATTCCTGGTATTTAAACTATGAATATCGGACATTTTCTTAAAATTAGATATATTTTTGTGTACATACAATAGGTTTTCAAATATATATTGTGAGGCTACAGTCAGAATATCTATTTCTCTGAATTTTTCTCGAAGGGAATCCCTTGGACCTAGGTTGTAAATGGCTCGAATAGCCCTTTTCTGTAAAACAAAGATAGCATTAATGTCCGCACAGGCTCCCCAGAGAAGAATCCCATAAGACAGAAGACTATGAAAATAACTAAAATAAACAATTCTGGCTGTATCTACGTCAGTTATCTGTCTAATTTTTTTAACGGCGTAGGCAGCCGAACTAAGCCTTCCTGACAATTTTTCTATGTGTGGGCCCCATTGTAATTTACCGTCAATGGTTATTCCAAGAAAAACTGTCGACTCAACGGGGTCCAACTCTATTCCATTAACTTTAACATTGGTAGATAGCTGCCTGACATTTGGCGTTGAAAATTTAATGAGTTTAGTCTTTTTCTCATTCAGGAGAAGATTATTTACATTAAACCAATGCACCACTTTAGAGAGTGCATCGTTAACTTGTTCAAAGTTGACTAACTGACGTTTTATTTTAAAAATGAGGGAAGTATCATCTGCGAATAACACGATCTTGTGATTATCCCTTATGTGGTTATCCCTTATGATACTGCCAGCTTCTTATTGCTTCGAATTGATGTACTTTTGTAAATGATTTCAGGGCGAGCTAACGGGTGCCAGCATGAACCCGGTGCGTAGCTTCGGGCCGGCGCTGTGGAGCGGCAACTGGACCAGCCACTGGGTCAGTACAATCTGCGACTCTCAGGGGACCTTATTACTTTTACAGCTTGGCCACGTGGTAGCCAGACATAACACCGATGCAAGTGAAACGGTACCTGACGCCCTATTGGGCTAGAACCTCGCTGGACGCGCGATCAGTGTGAAACGACGCGCTCGCCGCTTCAACAGCCGCGCCACAATGGAAGCAATCGCACAGAATGATGGTGGCTATTGCATATTCTCGTTCCATACTATATGGAACGAGAATATGCAATAGAAATAGGTAGGTTCGCGACAACGGCATGCAAGTCACATCTAGTAACCATGGGGGAGTCCACTTCATACCTTGCCCGTTTTTAGGGTTCCGTACCCAATGGGTAAAATGGGACCCTATTACTAAGGCTCCGCTGTCTGTCTGTCTGTCCGTCTGTCACCAGGTTGTAGCTCATGGACCGTGATAGTTAGACAGTTGAAATTTTCACAGATGATGTATTTCTGTTGCCACTATAACAACAAATACTAAAAAACAGAATAAAATAAATATTTAAGGGGGCTCCCATACAACAAACGTGATTTTTTGCTCGTTTTTGGTAGATATTCATAACGGCAACATGTAGACGCTTGAAATATTCACAGAATATTTAGTTATATAATTAATCACTTTAAAAATAAATTAAAATAAAACAAATATTTAAGGCTCCTGCTATACAACTGACATGATTTTTTTGCCGTTTTATAGATAATGGTACGGAACCCATCGTGCGCGAGTCCGACTCGCACTCCGGCCGGTTGTTGATCCTTAATTGCGTGAGGGCTGGTTCGAGGAAGCGCGGGAAAAGAGTTCATGGAAGGATTTGGGGGAGGCCTTTGCCCAGCAGTGGGTCAGTATGGGCTAATAAAAGAAAAAAAAGAAAATGCCTCACCGCCGTATCTCTACGTTGCCGTCGTGGTGGGGCTTGCGCGCTCTGAACTCTAGGTCTGTGCCGGTAGAGTTTACTTTGCCGGAACGGGTCTAGGGTGAGGAGCCAGCCCAAGAGAGATACAAAAACCCGCAGGGCAGCATGTGGCAAGCTGCAGTTGGACAGTAGCGACCCCAAGGAGCCTATCTCCCGGGAGAAGTCTCGTTCCTCACCTCTGGCTTGCCTTTATTGACTGACTGGAGTGAACACTGACGAGGAACAGAGCTCCCACATCATTCTTGCCTTCATTGGCTGGCTTGAGTGGAGACTCGCAAGAGCAAACGTGCTCGGAGGAAGGAAGTATTCCAGTAAGTACTCGTAGGGATCTTGACCATCTTCCGGGCTCTGGGATTGTTCTGAAAGCCGTGGAATACCTCTCCACTCCTCAAGCACCTCAGGAAGAGTTGCGCCCTTGTCGCTACGTCACTATGTGCTAGTGACTGTTTTCGGGGGCCCATTATTGAGTGTGCAAGGCACCCCCTGCCATTTTATCCGTGTATATGTAAAACATGGATCAGGCAGGGGCCATAGACTTTCCATAGTTCCAGGTTACCAGTCCACTTTAGCTACCCAAACCCATAGTTCAATAACATTGTTTTGTTTCCATATCCTGCAATATTCCTACACCAAGCGGGAGTTGTCCTTGGGTGCCTTTGCATAGTGCGAACAGGGATAATCGTCGGTTGGTGCCCCATTTCACTATGGATGTCTAACGGGCCTCGGTCTGTCTACGAGTTGGCTTCGACCCCTCGCACGCCTTCCAAAGGTCCGGGACCCCCCAGGGTCCCGAGAAAGTTGAAAGACATTTAAAATTATAATTGCGTAACATGTATGCACCGAAGGGTTATGCAGAGGTGAGAGGTGTACCCACACTTCGCCAGGTAAGTGTATGTAAGTCCCAAGGAATAGGAGGTGAACCCAATGCCAGCAAGCGGGCACACACCCAAACTCCAGGCTGCTACCATTTACTGAGATATTCCTGATGGAAAAATATCAACAACACTTTGCCCGACCGGGGAATCGAGCCCAGGAGCTCATTCAATTGAGCTCAGCAGTAGCACTGGCGGCCACTATACGAACGATTGAGCTCAGCAGTAGCACTGGCGACCACTATACGAACGATTGAGCTCAGCAGTAGCACTGGCGACCACTATACGAACGATTGAGCTCAGCAGTAGCTATGGCGACCACTATACGAACGATTGAGCTCAGCAGTAGCACTGGCGACCACTATACGAACGAGGCAATCATTGACTTTTGATTAGCTATATGTAAGAAGTATTTATAAATGATTTACTTACCTCGTTTATAAATATTGGTAAAAAGATTAAGCCCATCTGAACACAAATCTAAAGTAGCTAGTTCACTGATTTAAAGTTAATAATAACTTTGTATCAAGGGGGATGTGCTAATAAGGTAGCCCGCGAAATTCAAATTTGCTTACGTTTTTTGAAATTTGCAGGTCAGTATCAGGTTGAGGTTGTATGTTGATCTAAATATGATTTGCGGCCGTAACAAATATGGATTTACAGAATTGTAAACATTAGAATCAGCAATACAACTCTCAACAAGTTCATTGAATGACTATTTCATGAAATCATGACATTTGGCACTTAGGTAGGTATATTACGAACTTTTAAGGAGTCACCCAGTGGCACAAAGAGACAAACATTAATGCCCCAATAAGTAATGGATTATTATCGCTAATGATTTCATTAACTTCATATAAGAACCATTAAGGAACACGTCGAATTACAGTTCATTTTTAACCGACTTCTTCAAAAAGAAGTAGGTTCGCAATTCGTCTGTATGTTTTTTTTTTGTATCTATGTTACGCGATTACAAGCAAATTATGAATCGATTTTGATGATTATTTTTTTGTTTGGTAGGTCATGCTCCAGAGGTGGTTCCATATTTGCTTGCGTAGTTTTTGAGTTAGCTTCAATATTACGTAATTTTTCCCACGTTGTCTATGTAGACGATATTTATTATTTGACTCGGTCACTGTTATCTACATATCGGGTAGTGGTATTCGAATTTGTTTGGGGTAGGTACCACAATAAAAAGTGAATTTCGGAAGTCGGTGGCAAAAACGAAAATTTGAAAAGCAAAGACACCGACTTCCGAAATTAAAGTTATTTTTCACTTTTTTTGTGTTTTTTTGGAAGTCGGTTGTTTTATTTTGTAAAAAGTTATTGTAAATCAACAAAATAGAAACTGAGCGCTGCAATGAGTCTGAGCTATGACACTATAGCAGGTGGCGTGTGTTGTGTGCAGGTGTACTGGGTGGGCCCGCTCAGCGGCTCCGTGCTGTTCACTAGCATCTACATGTGCGCCTGGCGCCCGCACGTGCGGCTCGCCGCGGCGCACTGCGACGGCACGCCGCGCGGCAGCCAGCGTGACGTCAGCGACGCGCCGGCCCTGGCCGGCAAAACGCTCGCCGAGCCCTAGAAAGTGGCACCACTATAACGTCATGCTGTGTCGCGAGTTGCACCACTATGACGTCATGCTGTGTCGCGAGTTGCACCACTATGACGTCATGCTGTGTCGCGAGTTGCGCCACTATGACGGCACACCGCACCGCTCGTTGTGCCACGTGCGCTGTGACTGTGACACGCTCTATTACCACTGAGCCGGGCCGTGTTGAACGTTGATTACGGTGATGATATCTCCATGTGATTGCGATGGTGAGCTCCCCGCCATCTACGAGCATATAAGGTTGCGGACACGAAACCAGCGGCAAGGAGCGTTAAGTGGCAAGGGCTACCGCTCCTCTTTGCTGTTTTCGTGCCCGCAACCGACCTTTTTGTGTTGTTCCGTTGTTCTCGTGTATATTATGTACATAATTATGTATTTGTAGTTAGTCATACCCGTCATACCTTTAAATCTTCTATTTGATTGTAAGATTTACTGCGTCAACTTATTATTTCACACACACACGTACACTTGTTTTGTTTAGAGATCTACTGTTATTGTTAGTGTACCTATGCTATCTGTTTAAAATAAAATCTCATCAAAATCATAAATGTGAAAATGGGAGCCAAGTACGATCGCAAATTCCCAGTGTCACTTCTAGGTGACGGAGCTTTGCGATTTTTTTAACATGTAAGTTAACAATAAAAAAAAAAATAAAAAAAAATACATAAATGTCAATACTTAGTATCTAGTGTTTGTGATTTTATTTTTGCAGCATTGGAGTTATGTTATCTGTCAAATTAATTCAATTGTTTCAAACGGTTTTCTGATTTTCACGCGCTTAAGCGTTTTGTGTCTACTAATAATATCAAATTCCAGCCCCAAAGTTAGACATCAAACTTTTTTATTCAACAACTAAATTAATAATAAAAAATTTAATACAAAATGAATGATAATGTCAGTTGTATGTCCTTACGGCAATGTCAGCTTTACATTTTTCTGAACAAAACACATCAAATGTTAATTCATGGTCTTTCTTTTATTTGTGACACTATGTTATTTAGAAAAAAAAAAACCTTATGATGAAGCCCTTCGATCGGTATGATAAAGTTACAGGATGATTCTTTTTCTCAGGTAAACGGGTTCGTTCCCGGTTCAACCATGTAATTATTTAAATATCTATGAATGCAATTTAAATTGTTTTTTAAATTCAAATAATGTCTTCTTTCAGTAAAATGTTCTATCTACAATATTCAAGGTACTTTCCCTCCATGTGGCATATCCGTGGGACGGCCTGTATACCATAATTTCATTAGAAATAACGCTTCAGTTGCCATAATCGTGAAATGACATAAAATCATTTTCACTAATTTCATTGGTCATAATCGATCAAGTGTCATAATCATTTTAATCCATATTGTTTGCTAAGTATATTTTTCATTTTCAATATTGTCGTTTTCCTGCCCATAATATTAGCACAACAATGTACGTTCAGTACAAGCGTCTGCAATTTTGTGTTAAAATGAATAATTTTGCTATTAACATATTCACAGTTAGAAAGGTGTGTAAGGTTAAGGGATCTAGAAGAAGAACTAATTCATGCAAATGTGAGAATTACAAAGTTACAAAAACATAAGATTGTACTCCGGCTACAGAAAATAATAACTTATATGGTGAATTATTTAATACTAATTGCAACCCTCATTCTTTAGTAACAATAGACCTTACTGAAGATTCTATATTGAAACATAATAATAGTTGTTATAAAGTAAGTCAAAATAAAATGAAAAAATATGCAAAACTAAAATAAAATCATAAATAAATGCATAAAATTCAGGAAACCACAATGTCACAGTTCCAACAATATTAAACTGAGGAAAGAACGTGTTATTCTTATAAATAAATTAAAAAGCTATCAGATTAAATTAGAAGATAGTAAAAACATTTATCAAATTGACACCCATCAATTACAGTCTGAAATTAAGGTCCTTGAAGAGTCACTACATTCACTTTATATTAAGTATGTGAGCTCTCAAAAACAAATAAAGGAACACATCCTTGCTGCAAACGAGTTAGTAGAAATGTGTAACGATGAGGCAGACAGAGTGGTCCCTATGACTATCAGCACCACTCAATGTTCTTGTCAAAGGGACCAACCTTGAGGCTATTCAACCTAAGGCAATGGAGGACCCGTCTCAGTCTGAGAGATCTCGGGACTGTGTCCCCGATCAAGATACACCACATATGGTGCAAGCTCCATCTCAAGTAGCACAGACAGAGATTTGTTCTACTAAAGTTTGTTATTGTTCTGTTATGTTTTCAGATAGTTTAGGGAGAGGTTTAGGTATTTTACTAAGTAACAACTTGACTCAATCTGCTGTTAATTATTGTACCTATGCCTGGAAAATCCTACGAAGAGATAATGTCATCAATAACTGGGAGTAAAATATGATCCGAAAGCCATCATCTCTGTATTTGTAGGCATTAGTCATTGACATATATATTAGTATTTTTAAGAATGACAATAGTACTAATGTAAAAAAAGATGACATCATTGACAGTGACACTGAAATCTTGAAGATTAATTGTCAGAAAATAATATTGTGTGCTTTTCCATACTTCGAGCACTTGTCACGTAGGCAAAATCATTATATAATATATATGCCTTATGCATTTACTAGCAAATCACTATAGTGACAAAGTTATATTTTTTGACACTAACACTTTTGTTGAGAAATTAAAATCGACTAGGGGTACTGCGTATCTGCCTATTAGTTTTAGAGTCAAATAGCATGGCTATTAGCATTTAAATATAAACTCAGGCATAAGTAGTATGTCGATGTCTTATGTAATCAGCACCACTAAAATTAGTAATAATACTAATAGTAATAATTTAAACTAGTAGTAGTAAGACAACAGAAGGTACCAGTAACAATGTACAGCCACGGACTTTTATTGATGAGCCACTTTCAAACTTTTCAATTTTGCAGTTTCATACATTCACGAGATTACACGATTAAACACGAACTCAAATCGCATGCTCGTAAACAAGATGACAAATTACTATTAATCGGAAATAGTGTTATCCATAGAGGTTGACTAATAAGTTCTCAATAAAAAATAAATACAATGTCGAATCTATTTGATACTGACCTCCTTTGAATCATAGCTCATTAACTCGATATATACTGAAAACCTATCCGAGGACAGTGACAATTGAAATGTCGATGTCAGAGACATTATTTTCGAAATTGTCGAAATGACTAATTAGAATTTCTCCGTACGTTAACGTTACTATGACTACGCTAAAACAATCGTCGCTAGGTTACGGTTGCTAGACCTGCAATTGGTTGACTTTGGCTAGTCACTCTGCTGTCAAGTTTGTAGTTCTGGCTCTCAGGTTAGCCAACCGGTAAAGATTGGCTCATCAATTAAAGTCCGTGACTGTACATAGTTAATCTCACCATCAACACGGTATCTTCTAGCACTCAAGTAGTAAATAGCAAAAAAGGGGCTAAGGCATAATTATGACTCCCTGATATATTTTAATGAGTAAAATAATAAAAATAAACTATACATAATAAAAGCATACTGTCAGGTACTATACTGAGAGGAAGACGCCGGTATACGCGTGCTTCCTTGACTTATCGAAAGCTTTTGACCTCGTTGTATATGACCTTCTGTGGGATAAGCTAAGAGGTGCGGGTGTGCCGGCGGATACCATCTCCCTACTCAGATACTGGTACTCAAACCAGAAAAACCAGGTGAGATGGGCCGGTACGTTGTCGGACGAATACAGGTCGGAATGTGGCGTCAGACAGGGTGGGTTGAGTTCACCTCTTCTGTTTAATTTGTACGTCAACCAGCTACTTGAGAGACTCAGCAGCACTCATGTCGGATGCTATATCGATGGTACCTGTGTCAATAATATTAGTTATGCAGATGACATGGTTCTGCTGGGTCCCTCAATAAATGCAGTGAGGAAACTGCTTTATATCTGCGAGCAATATGCAGGAGCACATGGACTAAAATACAATTCCAAAAAGAGCGAGCTGCTAATCTTCGAAGCAGGCAAACATCGACCTGCCCATGTGCCTGCAGTATACCTCAATGGCGTTGCACTGAAGCTGGTTGACAAATTTAAATATCTGGGGCATATTGTAACGGATGACCTCAAGGATGACGAGGATATAGAGCGGGAACGCAGGGCGTTGGCGGTGAGAAGTAATATGCTTGCTCGCAGGTTCGCTCGATGTACAACTCAAGTAAAAATAACGCTCTTTAAAGCGTATTGTCAATCTTTTTACTCGAGTGGCCTGTGGGTGAGCTATACGCGACGATCCTATGACACCCTGCGGGTTCAATATAACAATGCTTTCAGAGTGTTGTCAAGGCTACCGTGGCGCTGCAGTGCCTCCTGGATGTTTGCAGAAGCCCACACGGACGGCTTCAAGGCCATAATTCGCAAAAAATCGGCTTCTTTACTGCAGCATCTGCGAGGTGCTAAGAATGGCATTCTGAAAGTCATTGCGGCTCGCTTTGACTGCCCCATTCAAAAACACTGGGTAAGGGTAGTGAATGGTCTTGTATAGGTAGTAAGTAGTCTACATAAAGATGAGTACTAACAATACTAACATAATTGTAAGCTAATATTGTTGCTAATATACTAATAAGATATGGATTTAAATTATCTGAAATAAATTATTCTATTCTATTCTATTCTATTCTATAATACTTAAAATTATACTACATTAATAATAATAAACAATTTTTAAGCATGTAAAGAAGTAAGCAATATTAAATATACCTAATTAAATAAATAAATGAATGGATAGACTTGTATATAAAATATTAATAGAATAAGTGAATGAATGGAAATATAAATACATAGGTAATAGGATATAAATAATTCTTAACTTAATATCAAGAAAAAATTGTAAAGAGCTCCTCTCTCTACCTATTTAAAAATTTGCTGTGCCCGACAGGGTCCATAATTGTTTCATTTTTTTTTTATTTACCACCTATATTTTGTACATTATGGATTGCAATAAACGATTTGATTTGATTTGATTTTAAGCAGAATACCTTGAAATTATTTCATCAAAATATTCAAGGTTTTTCTTCCAAACAATTAGAAATTGAATTGTTTTTAGAAAAAAACAATGTTTGATATTATTTTCATGAAATGCTAATTAATTTTGAGAACTATAGGGTGGGCAGTTGTTTTAACCGAAAATCCATGCTGCGTGGTGGTTCACTAAACTTAATTAAAAATTGTATAAAATCTAAGACTCGTAAAGACATAGTTGAACTATCGGTGGAACATAGCATTGAACTGTCCTGTGTTGAGCTAGATAAGCATTATATAGTGTGCGTATCCTAATTATCAAAACCACTCTATATTTTAGTCAGTAATGGAAGATGTTTTGGCAAAACTTGCAACGGGTAATAAATCAGTCATTATTTGTGGTGACGTTAATATTAATATTTTGGAAATTAATTCAAATAGCAGTAGATTATTAAGTCTCTTCAAATAATTCAATCTGCCAAATGTGTTTTTGGAACCAACGCGAATGACTACGACTACTGCTACATGTATTGATAATGTTTTTTGTAGCTGCGACTATTTAATTAGCAAGTTAAGTACTCAGGGCCTTTCATTAGTGCGAACAGAGTTCAATAACTCTTTTAAGAAAAAAACGAAAACTAGTTGCCCTAAGTTTTTATTCAGTGACTGGGCAACTAAAGGCATCAGGAAAAGTAGGGAAAGATTATTAGAACTGTATGGGCTTAAGCCGTATATATTAACACGGAAACTTTTAATAAGTATGTTCACTCTAAAACTTTTAAAATTGTCTGCAAAGTAGCTAAAGCTTCTTTCATTAGCAACAAGGTTAAATCAGCAGACAATAAAACTTTTTACAAAATAAAAAACAACCAACTTAAAAAAAAAACACTAAAAATGTGAAAAATAACATTAATTTCGGAAGTCGGTGCTTTTCAATTTTTGTTTTTTGCCACCGACTATTATTTTTCACGTTTTTAGTGTTTTTTTTTGAAGTCGGTTGTTTTTTTTTTGTAAAAAGTTTTTATTTTTGACTTTTTAGTTGTGGTACCTACTCTACACACATTCGAATACCACTACCTGCTATGTAAATAACAGTGACGGAGTCAAACAATATATCGTCTACATACACTAAGTGGGAAAAATACGTAATTATTGAAGCTAACTCAAAAACTACGCAAGCAAAGTTAATAAAATTTATATGGGACCACTTCTGAAGCATGACTTACCAAACAAAAAAATAATCATCAAAATCGATTCATAATTGACGGAGTAATCGCGTAACATACAAACAAAAAAAAAAAAAAAAAACATGCAGACGAATTGAGAACCTCCTCCTTTTTGAAGAAGTCGGTTAAAAATAAAGACAGTTTGGAAAATTATTAATAATGAAACTAACAAGAACAAAAGACATAATACTGATTTCACACTAGACACTTCCCGCGGTCTCATTAGCGCTAACATCGATGTTGCTCAGGAAATTGCAACTTTATTTACCAACTAGCTTTTGCCCGCGGCTTCGCCCGCGTGGATGTCGGAAATTATCCCACGGGAATGTGCTACCGGGATGTATCCTATGTCCCATAACCCACGTGGTCTGTCAAGGCGACCTAGGCGTTACGGTGTAAAAGTAACAGACATGAGATAGCCAGTAACTTTATATATTAGTGGTAGTCCATATCTATATTGTGATGATAGTGTGATAGTATGGACAGCAGTATGAAACTGTCGGAAAGATTAATGAAAAAACTATGGCATATTGTATGGACGATGGAAACTAAGGCGAAAGCTTTGGGGGAGCCTGCGAAATTCAAATTTTCTTATGTTTTTTTGCTTTTTACAGGTCAGTATCAAGTTTTATGTTGATCTAAATGATGAGTCGCAGTTGTATCAAATATTTATTTATCTAATCTAACTAATATTGCAGGAGTTGTATTCCTGTATATAATGGTTATTATTCTGTAAAGCTACTATTTGCTACGGTCGCGAATCATATTGACATTCGAAACTTACCCATTAAACGATTTAAAAGCTGTATTAAAACCAAACTTTGAAAAAAAAGGGTACTACTCGCTCTGCTAACATTTTGTCATTTAAGCATTGTGACATTTTGAATAAGTACTATGGAAAATCATCAAAATATACCTACCAGTTTTATATATAAATTCACATTATTGAATATTATATGTAGGATATTGACAAAATGACATGATTACTTTGTAAATTTATGTATTGTATTATTGTGAATGTGAGGACTATGTGGATGTTTATTTTGTTTTTATTCTTATAGTTTTTCGTTCTCAGTTAGTTTTAACAATGGTCTGGCAAATTGAGAACTTTATGCGGCCTACACAAATGTCCTTTCTTTGGTATTGTTCGTCGAGTCGTTGAGCTCCTTAAGTTCTGAGCTGAGCTCCACTATTACTGACAAATGCTTGCACTGACAGGACAGGTTCACTCAAATCTGTGTGGTTCATTCCTCAAAAGACCTTTTCAGACTCTAATCTACATGGTCCTCATAGGGCCTGACCAATATGCCAATATCTGACCCAGGTATGTCCGGACTTTAAAAGAGACTGTGAGTTTGTTTCGGCCTTTCTTCTCAGAGTAGTCAGATAGGAAACGCCGACCTCATCTAGCTTAATTTTACAATTTTTTGATATTATTATGACGTGTAACAGTGATTCCAATAACCTATTTACAGAATAAACAATTTCATTTCAACATACACCCTGCCTGACACTGACTTGCAAATTGCAAAAAACTTAAGATTTGAATTTCGCGGGCTACCGGCGCTTTAAGAAAATCGCATCATTTGCACAACGCCATCTATCGAGTAAGTACTCACTGGTAAACTCAAACTCTTCGTTCCAAGCCAAGAGCCAAGTAGTAATAACTTTTGATTGAGTGGACAGATTCTCAAGATACGGACTATGACTATATTCTCAATCCCTTAACGCTCTTGAAGAGAGTCACGCAAAAATGTCATTAATAAGTACTTACATGTGAATTTTAAAATCAAGAGGGTAAATAAGGGTTTTTACCCTCATAAGGGATGATTTTAGAAAAACGTAACTCTTTGTTAGTTACAAAAAGCACAAATTTTCACAGCCCTAACTTTAAAAAAAAACCGGCCGGGTGCGTGTCGAACCATGCACAATGAAGGGTTCCGTAGTTGGGATGAATTAATTTATCAAACAAACTTTCGCAAAGTTTTATTGTTATTACGTCTATGGGCGTTCACTGTCCCTCAAAGTGTTAACATTGTAGTTAAAAAACTTGTTCTCGCATACAGAATGTTTGGGTTTTTGCAACTGCACATGTAAGTTGGTCGATTAAAAGTTTTTGAGCTAAGTCGCGGACAGACAGACAGACAGACGGACATGGCGAAACTATTGTAGCTGCACCTTAATCCAAAAGGCGCGCGCCGGCCGAGCGGCCGAACGCGGAGCCCTAGCGCCCTGCTACCGCCACCACGTTGGTGGCGCCCCCTTCGTGAGTTTAAGGAACTACAGACTGATACGTGCTGTGCTGTGATTGGTTTATTCAAAATGTTTAATTTTTAAGTAACCCGCAATTGATTTTTATGTATAAGAACTTGTATTAGTAGCTAAGCGTTTCTACAATAAAAGAGTACGATTTAACGCTTTGAACCGATCGTTTCTCTTCATCACCTCAGCTCCTAACAGTGTGATTGGTTTATTCAAAATGTTTAATTTTTAAGTAACCCGCAATAGATTTTTATGTATAAGAACTTGTATTAGTAGCTAAGCGTTTCTACAATAAAAGAGTACGATTTAACGCTTTGAACCGATCGTTCCTCTTCATCACCTCAGCTCCTAACAGTGGTGACCCCGCGAACAACTCATCGCAACCATCGCACATCATGGCCAACCAACCCGAGGCCAGTTGTAGTGAATCTACGGCAGTGCACATCCCAGAAGTAGCCGGTATTTCGCTATCGCTACGGATTCCAGCATTCTGGCGCGACCGACCACGATTATGGTTCGTCAGTTTTGCCGCTACCCACGATTTAAAAAAAGGACAGCGAGAACTAGCACAGATGGTAATCGCGCGATTGGAAAAGCAAGATGTAGAACAGATTTGTGACCTGCTATAAGACCCACCGACAGCACGACAGTACGACTTGTTGAAGGAACGTTTGATATCAGTCTACGAAGAGTCAGAAAACCGGCAATTTCAAAAACTGTTGAACTCTATTGTCTGATATGGAGCTCGGTGACCAGAAGCCCTCACAGCTGCTGCGACGCATGCGAAACCTAGCACGTGACAAGGTTCCAGATTCCACATTGCGACTCATGTGGATGAATCATCTCCCAGCCCAGGTACGATCCGTTCTCGTCGTGACCAAAGAAACCAGCCTGGACGAATTATCACTGCTAGCTGACAAGATGACAGAACAAGCCCAAGAAGTCACAGCTGTATCATGTGAGCAACAAACAACTCAAAGCCAGCCTCAAAGTGATGCACAATATCTAGTCGAAGAAATTAAAAAATTATCACTAGAAGTAGCTTCACTCAAGTCGTCACAACAACATACGTGCCGCTGTCGTTACCGCGGACGCGGACACTCATCGCATAGATCGCGCTCACGCACACGCTCTGGTGCATATACGCCATCTCGCTCACGCTCAGGTACACCGTCGCCGTATTGCTATTACCACAGGAAGTTTGGCAAAGACGCTAGATGTTGTCGTCAACCATGTTCTTATGACAATAGAGAACATCAAAAGAACACGGAAAACTAGCTCAAGCGCTAGATGCGGCGGACTCTGGCGTTTACAACGAATCATACCGCCTATTCATATATGACAAGACATCAAGACTCACATTCCTGGTAGACACAGGCGCGAACATATCTGTAATACCACGGACAAAAGGCCAACGCTTGAAGAAATTACCTTTCACGCTATATGCCGCTAACAACACCGTCATCCCCACCTACGGTGAAAAAACGATGGAGTTAAACTTCAATCTGCGCAGGCCATATAGATGGAAGTTTGTAGTCGCCGACGTCAGCAAACCTATCATCGGAGCAGATTTCCTTAATCATCACCAGCTCAACGTCGATCTACGAAATCGAAGGCTGATAGACATGACAACCAAACTGTCTGTCGCGGCACCGGCACGAGTGTCAGACCAACCCACAGTACGTAGTGTCGACCTGCAGCAATCGTACCACGATATACTCGCTGATTTCCCAGGCACAACTCGAGTGACGTCAATGAAATTAAGCCCGCAGAACAACGTCGAACACTATATTGAAACTACAGGACCGCCGATACATTGTCGAGCACGACCAATACCACCGCACCGCTACGCTAAGGTTAGACACGAGTTCGAAGACATGATCAATCAAGGCCTATGCAGACCAAGCAAAAGCCCGTGGTCAAGCCCACTACATGTTGTAACAAAGAAAAATGGCGATTTACGCGTCTGTGGCGATTACAGACGACTGAACACAGTGACTAAACCAGACCGCTACCCTATACCTTGAATCAAAGATTTCACTTACCACCTGGCCGGAAAGAATGTACTATCAACGATCGATTTAAATCGTGCATACCAACAGATTGTTGTCCGAGAACAAGATATCGAGAAAACTGCCATTATAACCCCGTTTGGACTATACGAATTCCCGAGAATGTGTCCAGGTCTCAAAAACGCGGGACAGACATTCCAACGCTTCATCCACGATACCCTGCGAGGATTGGATTATGTCTTTCCTTTTGTTGACGATCTATTGGTAGTGTCAACAAACGACAGCGAACATCGAGATCATCTGCGCACTGTACTCAAGCGATTAGAAGATAACGGGATAACAATTAACCCCGCAAAATGCGTTTTCGGTCAGCCAACAGTAAAGTTTTTGGGATACACAGTATCAAGCGAAGGCATCAGACCACTAGAGGAGAAGGTCAAGGTCATCAATGACTATCTCAAACCCAAGACGGTAGAAGGACTACGTAGTTTTCTAGGAATGCTTAACTATTACCGTGACAACATTCCAAACGCCGCAAGTTTGCAAGCGCCGCTCAATGCCTATCTACACAATTCTAAGAAACGGGATAAAACAATAATCCAGTGGACCGATGAATCATCACTCGCATTCGAAAATTGCAAAAAGAATCTACGCGACGCCGTACTGCTCGCACATCCCTGCCATACTGCCCCACTCTCAATAATGTGCGACGCATCGAACAGTTGCGTCGGCGCGGTACTCCAACAGCACGTAAACAATGTGTGGCAACCACTCGGTTATTTTTCAAAGAAGTTATCGGATACACAGTTGAAGTACAGTACCTATGACCGGGAACTACTTGCAATGTACATGGCAGTGAAACATTTTAGGAAAATGCACGAAGGCCGTGAATTAATCGTGTTTACCGACCACAAGCCGCTTACCTACGCATTATCAAAACTATCATCGGACAGCGAAACCCAACGAAGAACTCGACAGTTGTTATTTATCAGTGAGTTTACGACTGATATTCGACACATCAGTGGAAAGGATAACGTTGTGGCTGATACACTATCACGCATCGAGACAATCACCTGTCCCACAACCATAGATTATCCAAGCCTGAGAGAAGCACAAAATAAAGATGAACAACTACCCACATTGAAGAAACAAAGTAATATTCAATTCAAGCCAATTACTTTGCCAGGTACCAACGACAAAATATACTGCGAAACGTCGACTAACAACGTACGACCGTATTTACCAATGGATTTCCGATTAGCTGCTTTCAACGCGCTGCATGGAATAAGCCATCCTGGTGTTAGAACAACGCGCAGACTTATGAAAGACAAATACTTTTGGCCAAGCATGAATGTAGACATCGGCAAGTGGACCAAGTCATGTGTTGCTTGTCAGCGAGCGAAGGTGCATCGGCATACAAGTAGCAAGTTATCAACATTCGCACCCACCGAGCGTTTCAAGCACATACACATTGATATCGTCGGCCCGCTACCTACGTCATCAACCGGTCATCGTTATTTACTTACCATTATCGACCGCAAGACACGATGGCCAGAAGCAACGCCTATTATGGACATTACTGCAGAAACCATTGCGAGGACAACGTATGAGACGTGGATCGCGAGATTTGGATGCCCAGAGACTATGACTAGTGATCAAGGTCGGCAATTTGAAAGTCAGCTGTTCAATGCCTTAACCAACCTACTTGGGATACACCGTGTACGTACAACGCCATACCATCCACAGAGTATTGGCATTATTGAACGCTGGCACAGATCACTCAAGGCCGCGCTCACCGCACGTCTAACAAAGGGAAGTACATGGATCGACGAGCTACCGACTGCACTGCTTGGACTACGCGTTGCTTGTCGCACTGATACCGGAGTTACTGCTGCACAGCTCACCTACGGTTGTAACCTACGACTCCCAGGTGATTTCTTCTCATCACCACCACGCATTGAAATCATGAACTCAGAATACGTCGATAAAATACGAAGAACTATAGACAGTCTCAAGCCATCACACATTCAGCCGCACAGCAACAACCGTGCCATATTCGTGCATTCTGACCTAGACAAATGCCACGCAGCTTTCATCAGAGTTGACGCCGTACGCAAACCACTGCAACCAACGTACGACGGGACCTACACAGTGTTGAAACGTGAAAACAAAGTGTTCACACTGCAGCTACCAGGTCGGCAAAGTTCAGTGTCAATAGACCGACTGAAGCCAGCGTATATAGTCAACGACGACGCCTCATCAACACTGGCACCTGACGTTCCCGTACAGAAAACTTCATCCGGACGGACTGTCCGGCGACCCGTACGCTTCGCTTGAGGGGGAGCACTGTAGCTGCACCTTAATCCAAAAGGCGCGCTCCGGCCGAGCGGCCGACCACGGAGCCCTAGCGCCCTGCTACCGCCACCACGATGGTGGCGCCCCCTTCGTAAGTTTAAGGAACTACAGACTGATACGTGCTGTGCTGTGATTGGTTTGTTCAAAATGTTTAATTTTTAAGTAACCCGCAATTGATTTTTATGTATAAGAACTTGTATTAGTAGCTAAGCGTTTCTACAATAAAAGAGTACAATTTAACGCTTTGAACCGATCGTTTCTCTTCATCACCTCAGCTCCTAACACTATAAAGCTTCCTTGTTGACTACGGAACTCTAAAAATTATAGTTTTCCCATAAAAACTTTCATCCCCTATATCCCCTATATCCCTATATATTTTCATGATTAATTTGTATCATGATTTAAAAGATAGATAGCGCCACCTATGGCCCTACTACCAAACAATGGATTTGGAAAACTTGAATTAACCAAACTTTAGATTGGGTAAATTCACAATGTATCGCGTTATGTTTCCGCGCGAAGTATATGAACATAATCATCATAAAACAACTGTTGTTTTATGATGATTATGATCGTGTGTTACACACGTTCTCACAAACCTACTTGATTTTACGCTAGTGTCATTTTACGTCAATAGATGTCGTTACGTTCCTAATGAAAATTTCTTCTTGAATACTTTAAACTCTTATATCTTTTGATATTTTGAAGTGATTGCGATGAAACAAAGACTAAATGAAACATCGAGTTACACACAATATTTGAGTGTATAAGTTAACCATATTGATTTCGTACTTTTTACGTGATACTGGAACAATCAAACAAACGAACAGACAAACAGACAAACAGACAAAAATTCCAAAAATGGCATCTGTTGGTTATTCTTGGACACTCCACCTAGGTTTTTTTTTTTTTTTCATTGTACAGAAACGCCTCGTCTACAGATTTATTATATGTATAGATATTCCAATAAAAACTACGGAAACTTTAAATTCCTCGCCCTCATTTGCTATTGATTTACTAAGAGCGAATGTTTCAGCCTGCCTATTGAATTTAAATTTAAACATATAAACCCTGTGGTCGTTGTAAAAGTTTTAAAGCAACTCAAGATCAAAATTACCGAAGGTCTGTAGGGCATGTTTACTAAAGTTTGTCAATCCATTATTGAGACAATTGCACCCTATTTAGCGTTTATATTTAATTTGTGTGTTGATCAAGGGGTATTCCCAGATTTAATGAAGTACAGTAAACTTGTTCTACTTTTCAAATCCGGGGACAGCAAAGACACTAATAATTATAGTCCTGTATCGGTTTTGCCAGTTATCAGCAAGGTGTTTGAAAAAGTAATGTTAAATCAGATGCTCAACCATTTTAATCGTAATAACATCCTACACGAACAACAGTACGGTTTCACCAAAGGACTTTGCACAACCTTTTTGTCACCTTATTAAAACACATCCTTAACGAATGGGAGGAGGCACAAGATGCAATTGGCATCTTTTGTGACCTATCTAAGGCATTTGATTGCGTTAATCACGAAACACTGCTCTTGAAACTTAGCATTACGGACTGGGTAAACTTGCGCTTAGCTTAGTAAAATCATATTTGAATAAAATACTGCAGCAAGTTCAAATAAACGGTGTGAATTCATTGGGTTTAAAAGTCAAAATGGGTGTACCACAGGGCTCGATATTGGGTCCATCTCTTTTTAGTTTATATAAATGATTTACCTCATCTACTGAAAAACCGACCACAAATGGTGTTATTTGCTGATGACACATCACTTATTTTTAAAGTAAATAGACATGTACAGGAGTTTGACAACGTAAATATCGCTATGCTTAAGGTCCATAATAATTGATATATTGTAAACAATTTGGTATTCAATGAGAAGAAAACGAAATGCATTAGATTAGCGTTACCGAATGTTAGAAGTAGTGATTGTCACGTTGAATAAGGAGATAATTAAGGATAGAATTCGTCGAAAAGACGGTTTTCCTGGGGATCACGTTTGATTCAAAACTACAGTGGGGTCCTCGCTTAACTTCACTTCCAGGGCGACTAAGTTCGGCCGCTTACGCTGTTTGGAAAATCCGCCAACTAACAGACGTGGATACCGCGAGGCTGGTCTATTTTAGTTACTTTCATAGCATAATGTCTTATGGTATTTTGCTGTGGGGACGGGCTGCAGATATTGATTCTATCTTTATTCTGCAAAAGGGACCTATCCGAGCCATCTACAATCTCCGCACACGCGAATCTCTGAGGGAACTGTTTAAAAAAATTAACATCATAACGGTACCTTGTATTTATGAAAACATTATGTATGTTCGGAAAAATCTACATCTTTTTGGTAAGATAAGTGACAGGCATAATTTTAACACTAGAAATAGGAACAAATTAGACAAACCACGTTTCAGATTGTCTAAAGTACATACTTCTTATGGGGTACTGTGTAAAATGTTATAATAAAATACCACTCGATATTCTTCAACTAAATGAGAAGAAATTTAAAACATGCATTAAACGCACACTATGTAGACAAGCATATTATAAGTTGGATGATTATATCATAGATAAAAATGCTTGGCTTAATGCTGGTCCTGCTCCACAGGTACTTGAGCTCACTAAGTAAAATTGAGGTTGAGGTTGAGGGCGCTGTCTATGTTGTATTCTATACTCGACAAACCCACTTCTCCTTTTTATCTGACTTGCCATGTTCAATACCTATGCTCTGCCCATAGTAAAAATCTTCGCTCCACCAACAATCGTCTTCTACGATGTCCTTCTCATCGCTCAGGTTTTATTTACTCTTCTTTCTTTGTCCAGGCGGTATGTCTTTGGAATGCGCTCCCTCTGAATATCAGGATGGCAGCGAGTCGGTTATCTTTCAAAGTAGCGGCTCGTGAACATATTCGTGAGAAGTTGGCAGAATAATGCGGCGCTGATTTGCTGGGCTTGTTTTCTCCTACACCTATCGTTATTGCTCTTGACAAAGTTTATTCTTTTAATGTATGTATGTAATATGTATTACTATTTATCCTTTTTCGAATTATCTATCCCGTATGTTGCACCTGCCATGTTTGTCTCTGCATCACCCTAAGGTTGACTGGTAGAAAATGCCTCAGGCGTTAAGTCCGCCTTTGTCAAGTATTATTTTTAGTTGTGCATAAAGTTTTAATAAATAAATAAATAAAATTTTAATAATTGGAAGAGTTGCTTCCCCTTTTATTTACAAACTTATTGTTTGTTTTTTTATTCTTATTTTAACTAATCTAAAAATAATATTTATAATAAATCTCTCAAATTCATTCCAAACTATAGTTTTGTATAATTTAGAAGCATTTTTAAATTGTTTGTAAATATGAGTACCATGGAAGTACGCACGTCTATCACCCACTTTAGAATTCCTTGTTGATTACGGAACCCTAAAAATCACGAAAGAGTGTTTTGTTGGTTTCACAGACCAGGCGCGGGTATAGGAAGGTTAAATGCTTTTGGAAGCCTTTGTAATCTACGAAAGCCAGAAACAGACGCTCCACAGCTGCAGTCCACGGCTGAGGTAGGTGCGCACATCTAGGTAGATAGGTACTTAGCTTCGCTGTTTATGAAAATGTTTGGGGTATCGTCCACTGTGAACCACAGCCACGCTACGCACAAAAGCGTGGCTGCCAAATACGTGGCTAACTCTCCGTGCACATTCTACGTAGCATTACTAACAGTGGTCATTGTTCTTGGTACGGTAGACGTTGTCACGCTCAACACCTGCAGCCGTGTGGCCGTTTCTTCTAACCTCCTTATTTTGTATGCGCCGTATACATAATTATTATTTAAATTGCAACAAAAATAAGACATAATAATGCAGTGACAGACAGTGACGGATTTACCAGCAGGCTGGGTAGGCTTGAGCCTAGGGCGGCAGATTTTTGGGGCGGATTGGGGACCGTTTTTTGTTTTATTTTTGTTACTTGATAATGATTTCTCTCTTCCCACTATCAACCCATACATGCCAGTCCTACTACTGGTTGGAGGCTGCGAACTGGATGGTTTGTATATAATTTTGTGATTTTAATTTGAACAGGTAAGAATAGTAAATAATTTACAGCGACCAGCGACAAATTGTTGGGGTGAGAGAAGATTTTGTTGTCTAAAAAGGGTAAACAATTATCTAAAAAATATACCCAAAAATTATTTTACGTGCAAATTCAACGAAATTGTTGGATTGTAAAAATAATCTAGGTCATGCCATTGTAGAGGCAAGGGCGGCAAAAACTTTACAGCCTATACCTTGACAATTTCTAAATCCGCCACTGGTGACAGATGTCACCTAGTCAATTTCAATTTATTTATTTAATTACATAATGCCTATTTACAATATTAAGCCTTATACTAAAGTGGTAGGTATATAATAATAATAATAACTTAGAACAATCCCATGTGAACAAAGTAGCTTCAAATAAGTTTCTTAAAATAGGCAATTTATTCCCAAAAACTGAAGGTTTTATAATTGCGATACAGGACCAGATTATTAACACTAAAAACTATAGAAAATTTATTATCAAAGATCCTTCAGTAACAAATGATAAATGTCGCAAGTGTCACACCCAACCAGAAACGATTCAGCACATAACAGGAGCTTGCACATCTCTCACGCAGACAGACTACACACACAGGCACAATCAGGTGGCAAATGTAATTCATCAAAAGTCTGCAATCAAATACACACTCATACAAGACACAAACACTCCTCACTACAATTACACACCACAAACTATCCTTGAAAATGACACACATAAACTTTACTACGACCGCGCCATTCTCACCGACAGGACAATTCACTACAATAGACCGGATATAACCCTACAGGATAAAATAAATAAAGTTACTTACCTAATAGATATTGCCGTTCCCAACACACATAACATTCAGAAGACAATAACTGAAAAAATTAGTAAATACGCAGAACTTAAAGATGAAGTAACTAGAATATGGCGCCAACAAAAAGTTTACGTGGTCCCTATAGTCCTCTCCACAACAGGCGTCATCCCAAATCACCTTCTTCATAGCCTTAAATTACTAAACCTAAAAGAAACCCTCTATATAACCCTACAAAAAGCAGCAATTTTAAATACATGCCAAATCGTCAGAAAGTTCATGTAAATAGATGAAAACGAAATAGGTCCTCATCATAACACACCCTCAACATAACACACCACACGCTTCATTTACTTGGCTTCGGTCCGTAAATGTTGAAAAAAAAAAACCAGCCAAAGAGCTGAGAAGAAAAAACACTACAAAAAATAATAATAATAAATCTTTTTATTTCGGACAACTATATGGTCCATAGATTGTTAGTAACAGTTATACACTTAAAATACTATTCTTAGTAACTTAACTAAAGACGAATTCATGCGAAGACCACCCAAACAGCTACACCTTGGTCTGTACACCGAGCAAATCTTCGTGCCAACATATTACCCCTGACCGCTAGAGCCCTGCGCTCCCTCTTAATGTCACAATGGTCCCTGAGGTCTTCGGTAAGAAAATGCCCAAGATATTTAAACTTAGTGACTTTACGTATTGGCGTACCGTTTATGACAAGATCGAGGACATCTTCCCTGCGCTTACCCGCGACCCCAAAGACCATGTACTCACATTTTTTTGGCATTATAGACCATTCCATGTGCAGCAGCGTAGGTCTCACATACTTTGAGCAACTCCACGATCGCTCCCGGCGACGGTCCCAGCAGCACCATGTCGTCCGCATAACTGATGTTGTTACAACTTACACCATTTACCCTGCATCCGACACGCATGCTGCTGAGCTCGGCAATGAGGTCGTTTACATATAGATTGAAGAGCCGGGGAGACGACAAACCACCCCGCCTCACCCCGCACTCCAACCCATATGGTTCCGAGAGCGCATTAGACCACCTAACACGATTCGTCTGGCTACGATACCAAAACTGCAATACACTGAGCAGTTCCACCGGTATACCCCTACTCCTCAATTTACTCCAAAGCATATCATAAGAAACGAGCTCGAAAGCCTTGGAGAGATCAAGGAAGCAGGCGTACACCGGCGTCTTACGGTCAGTGTAGTATTTGACAGTATGCTTGACACCTAGGATAGCACTTTCGGTAGACAGCCCAGGACAAAACCCAAACTGTGCATCGTGTAGCTGTATATATTTTGCCAAATAAGAGTCAAGCATACTGTCCAACACCTTAGCCGCAACAGTTGCAAGAGAGATCGGGCGATAATTGCCTATGTCCGAGATGTCTCCTGTCCTATTCTTGACGATGGGTACAACAATGGTCTTGATTAAGTCTGCCGGTAAATACGAATGGCTGAGACACATCGTATAGAACAAGGACAGGACCCTCGGCATATGCATGCCCGCATATTTAAGATGTTCTATGCTCAGCCCATCATGTCCAGGGGATTTTCCCCTACTCATACTACTTATCACCGATCTTACTTGCTTCGTGGTGAAGCGTAGTAGCGGCTCCTCCCCTCGGTCATGAGACACAGAGCCGATTCCTGACACAGAGGGGCCCAGTGGAGACCTTACTGTGAAATGCTCCCTGAATAGATTAGCAATGTTCCCAAGCTCAGTAACCCCTCCCACGTCCGCCGCGAGACCAGGCTTAGCCTCCAACTTACCTGTGGACTTCCAAAAAGCACAAAAATTATTATTTGCTCGTTGTTCTGCTAATATGTCCATCTTAATTTGATCTTGCCTATTTTGACAATACTTTAGGCGACTTTTGAAAATTTTACGTGCCTCATACATCTGATCATAAACAGTACCAGAGGTTGGTCGATCAGCTAAAACCCAGTCCTGGAATCTAAGCCTGGCCTCTCGGTGAGCGTCTCGAACATGTTTGTTCCACCCACATAACGGATTACCCCGCTTAGGTCTCTGGTGTACTTCATTAGATCCCCTCGCTGCCTCACAAAGGACATCTACAATATTATTGTACATCTTATCAAGGACCAGTTTGTGATCATCCAAGTTGCATGACCCATGACTGCACACCGCAAACTCCTGTGGGAAGTCTATCTCTCGCAATTTATCAGAACACAAACGATGATAATTCTCGATCTCTTTTTTATTTCTGACGCCCCAGACAACAGTACTGCGGGGTGCAACCCCGGTCGTCAACTTTGGCCTAACTATATCTAAGTTACACACAATAAATATAGGTAAGTGATCAGACACATAAACATCTTCATCAATACCTACACTAACAATTGTCTGCCAGGCTGACGAAGAGACCACACAATGGTCTAACCACCTCCTGCAACCATGAGCCTCGCTAATGAAGGTATAGTAGCTTAGATCGTATCCTAACTTCTTTGTATCCGCGCAGACCCAGGATTGATCGTTACAAAAACTTAATAGCTCGACATATGGTTATAATGGTTCGACCTGAACTAGGATACCTGTATCTCAGGTGTCATAAGTGCAAAATTACATTAAACATTTCTAAAATTAATGGTAGACATAAATAGTGAGTAACTTAACAGACTAATGATAGGACAATACTTAATTTAAAATAATATTTAACTTAAAACAACCAGTAACTTTTCTGTGTCATCATAAGACAAATTTTGTAACCAAGTTGTAATAACATTTTTGCATTGTACCGTTTTTAATGCAGACATAGACAAAATTGCGTTTACTTTATTATACAAAAATGGACCTAAGAATATAAAAAATCTGTACATAAACGAATGCCTTAATCTATAATTATCCATACAGATGTCTTTACGTCTTTTATCAGTGAGAACTCTATCGTACGGCAATTTAGAGTGCTGTTTTAATAAAGTATTCACAATGAATAACTGCCGCACTGTCAGAACATTGCAAGATTTATATAAAAGTTGGGTCGGGAACAGGATAGGCCGGAATGTGGATACTTTCAGAACAGCTCTTTGCGCGCGCTCCAGTGGTAGTAAAACTGTTTTAGCCGCTCCTCCCCATGAAGTAATACAATATGTAATTATCGATTGACACAAAGCATAATATACCTATTTTATCACCTTAGAGTCTGCAAAAGGCCTAATTTTTTTGAATATGAACATTAATTTACGGACTCTATTGCATAGTTCAACGTGATTTTTAAATGTGAGAGTAGCATCAATAATTACTCCAAGATATTTTATTGTTTTCGTATTAAGGATAATTGGGCAATTGCATTTAGAGTTTGCAACTGTGTTACATACATGCGCATGAATATCTGAAATGATCATAGATGTCGTTGAATTGCGTAAAGAAAAGCGTATATATTTCGTTTTGTCAGCATTTAATGTCAGTAAGTTATGTTGTAACCATCTATTAACTATATTGAAACCTTGCTGTGCACATAACCATACTTCATGTACTGTATTTGTGGAGAATAGGAGTACGGTATCATCAGCATAAGATATAATTTTCCCCGAATTTAGATTGAGACTGCAGAGGTCATTTATATAAATAAGAAATAAGGTTGGTCCTAATATACTTCCTTGCGGGACTCCTAAAGAAGTATTTTTTTTGTTCTGAGCTAGTAAAATTACTAATCTTCACACATTGACAGCGGTTGTCTAAATAGTCTGCAAAAATCTTAAGCTGCTTACCTCGAATACCTATTTTCTCGAGCTTGTTCAATACGATAGCAACAGACACTGTATCAAAAGCTTTTGCTAGGTCAAGAAAAATACCAACAGAATGATTACCTTTGTCTAGTTCTTGAGATATATAATCGGCCATATCTTGCACAGCATCAGTTGTGGAAAATTTTGGTCTAAAACCAAATTGATTATCCGAAAGGATGGCTTTAGACTCTAAGTACTTCATTAACCTATTGTTAATTATTTTTTCTAGTATTTTAGATGTACATGAAAGTATTGAAATGGGTCGGTAATTTGAAGGTACTTTTTTGTCACCTGCTTTATGCACTGGGACGACTAGAGCTTTTTTCAGATAGTCGGGAAAAATGCCTTCAGAAAGGCAAATTTGAAAAATATGAGTTAAACGGCGGAACAAAAATGTGTCTGAAATTTCTTTACACACTATTTGAGACTGATACCGTCCCATCCAACCGCACAGACATCTTTCAGCCCCAAAATAACCCTTTCGACTTTGTCTTTGTCTGTATCCAGTAAAACAAATGAGGTTAGTTGACGATATTGCGATGACACAGTGGCCCTGTTTCCGTGCATGCTGTAATTTTTGTTATAGTTACATTTAATTTGCTCAGCTCAAGATTTTGACCCACATTAATAAAGTTACTATTGACATGATTTGCTGATGTATGCGGCGAGGCGAGCGTTTGTAATAACTCTGACGATGATTCATGCTGTTTTGATACAAAAGCGATTTTTTTTATGTGGCGCCACATTTTTTTGCCGTGGTTTCCTGATTCTTCAATTAAGTTTCTATTATACGAATTTTTAAACTTTTTTAGTAGATTGTTACAGAAATTTCTATATCTTTTATAAGATGTTTGTAAAATGGTATTATCTGGAGAGGATTTTGCATGCATGTGAAGTTTATCCTTGTGCTGAATGCACTTTACTAGCCCGGGTGTGATCCATGGTTTTAGGTTATTGTTTTTCTTAGTTAGTTTTATGTGCGAAGTATTATTTACGCTGGCATACTTTATTAATAAAGTGCAATGTGCTATTACATTGCACTTTATTAATAAAGTATGCCAGCGAAATGTTCACATCATCAGTTTTGTAAACTGGGTCAAAGTCAATATGATGTAATGCATCTTCAAGATTTTTCGTATTTATTTTAATAATGGTATTTGTGCACTTAGATCTAGGGGTTTTTACTTTTAAACTAAGCAAGACTGCGCCGTGATCGGAAACTGAAGGATTTGTTACTAGGGTAATGGATGCAAGGTTAGTTTTAAGCAAGATGTGGTCTAAACAGGACCCACTCAAATGTGTTGGAAGCAAATGGGCCGGAAGCAGTCCCTTGCATGCGCACATGTTAAGGTAGTCTTTAGCAACTCTATCACTGTCTTCTGGGTTAATATCTATGTTCATATGGCCTGTTAGTACTACATTTTTGTATAAAGATAGTTTTTGGAGTGCTTCGTCCAGCGACGCTACAAAATTATCAGTATGATTAAAAGCACAAGGCCTATAAATACATAGGATAGCAGTTTCTAGGCCCACTTTTATCAATAATCTGCTACAATCTTGTATGGGAGGTTCTTCTACCGATACGTTCAAACTTTGTTTGGCATAAAAAACTACACCGTCATTTTGATTATGAACGGTCTTACTACTAAACATTTGGTAACCTGACAGAGAAGGATTTGATAGCCAACATTCAGTCAATACAATAATGACATTATTGTATTGACTGAATGTTGGCGCACGCGTTTTGCACTCAGTATCCAGACGTTTCAACAGAATGTACAGGTTGGCCATGTTTTTATTTATACTGCGAATATTTTGCGTAAGAATAGTAAGTGATTTAGAGGGATCAGGGAGATATAGTTTACATTTTTCAATCTCGCATGATTTTGTCACTGATAAGGAGACCACATCAATATCATTAAGTAACTTATCAATAATTTTATTTACTTTAAACTCCTAGTATAAAAAAAGACTTATCGATTAATGCAAAATAAAAGATTAAGGGCGGCGCTCTTAGGCGCCTTCATTATAATCTATAGAGCTAATGTACCTGCTTTCAGCAATTTTCCTTGGCGGGCATTCCAGCTCACCTGTTTTGTGGTCGCTGGGTTTTTTGAAGCGCAAACATGTTGCACACTGTGATAGTTTATCGCTCGTAGTACAATCGGTAGACTGGTGACCTTATTGTCCACAATGTCCACACGTGTGGGTAGTCTCCCGACATGTCCTTGCAGCATGCCCGTACTGATGGCATTTAAAGCACCTCGTCACAAATGTGAAATCCCTAACTGGGCAGGATGTCCAATTTATAAATACTCGTTTCTGGTTAATAAGGGCTTTCCTTATGTTGGCAGGTACTTCTAAAATAAAATTGCAAGTAGGTCCATCTTTTTTCCCCGACTTATGACTTAATTTCAAAGAGGCCGGGAAAGATTCACGAGGCAAATCAGGTAGCTTGTCGGCTAGGTTTTGTTTATAAATGCAGTCATAGACTTCTTGGTCAGTTAGGGCTGAGGTTACTCCTATCACTATAATTCTTGGTCTTCTCTTTTGTGGCTCTTCCCCTTTCAGGCCGGAACTACTTAGCTGCAACGAGTTTCGTAGTTTTTCTATGTCATCCTTGGTTTCGGTGCTGATGATAACTCCTCCGTTTTTAGTTTTACGCATTCCTCTAACGTGCAGTTTCATTTGTTCTGGGCATATTATTTTTTGGACCAGAGATTTAGTGTCGTCACTAGTTTTTAGTTTATCATCAGGATAAATTGCGATAGAGCTAAGATTACTGGGGCGCAAGTAGTTATTTTTGTTGGTCTTTACCATATCAGCAAAGGAAACAATCTCCATCTTTGTTGGCTGGGCACAATTTTCTTTAATGCTGTCTTGAATTGTTTTACGGAAGTTATCAAGGCAAGCCGTAAGGTCTCGTTCTTTTCTCAGTGCTTGTAGTGAGTTTTGCACTTCTCTGGCCTTATGTTTAAAGTCCTGGTAAAAGTACTCTGTGATGTCACCTCCGATTCGGCAGAGGTTGTCGACATTTGGGATGTGGACTCTGCGAGCATTGTTCCGATAGTCTAACAGCCAATGCAGTGGCGGATTTACAAATTGTCAAGGTATAGGCTGTAAAGTTTTTGCCGCCCTTGCCCTTACAATTGTCATGTCCTAGATTATTTTTACAATCCAACAATTTCGTTGAAATTGCATGAAAATATTGTTTTGGTATATTTTTGAGCTACCTTGCAATTAAATTTTACTCTAGACTATTGAAATTTTCTACATGGAAAGTGCAATGACAGGTGAGAGGGGAAAGTCATCGGCAAAAGTTGCAGACTTCTGTCTGTAAAACATCAGAAAACAGGAAAACGTCATGCAGAAATGTTTAAAAAAATTTATCTAAGAAGCTATAGAGAATGGCTTCTACGCATAAAATATAAAACCATTATTAAGTAGGTAATCTTATGTAAATTGATAAATATAAATCAGTTGACCTCGGCCGGCGCAGCGCGGCACCATCTGCGTCAATTTCATATTACCGTCGCTATCGAATATGCGATAACCTCGCCACCTCACTTTGTCGAATTACAAACAAACAGGACATCGAGCCACACAATCAGAGAGACGCAACAGAGTATAAGTACAGTCCTAACAACTAGCGATAACGAACATGCTTCGCCTGTTCGCTGTACTCCATGTAGCCTCTGTGGCGTTCTGTCGCGCAGCGTGCTTGCAGGTCCTGCTGACGCGGCGCCCCGCACCGGTATACCTTGCGCCGCCGGAGGTGTGCCGCGTCGCCACACACTCCGGCACGACCGCCACAACCTTGCACAACACAGCTCTACGACGACAAGTATTGTTGTTAATCTGACGTCATTTCTATAAAAATCTCGCCGAGATTGGATATGTAGGTACTTAGTTAGTTTATTTAACAACGCGGCAGCATTTTTGGTACATATTACCGCAAGCTCGTGACAGTATACTTTGATAACTTCAAATTATATCTCTCGGGGTTATCTTTGTTTATATGTTGGAACAACATACTTATTTATTGCGAACCAATTCAAATCGTTTAGTAATTAATTCGCGCCCTCAAAATATTTTCTAATCATAATCAGTTTTGACAGAAAAACGGATTGTATATAAAAATAAATCTATCATCCAAAAACTATTTTTTTGTAATAATATATATATTATTTGTATGAAGAATATACGCGAATATTATAAGAATATATTTTTAATAGGGCCACTACCTATTATTTATTCATTTATACGTGTGGAGTCGCGTCGTCCGCGTAGGTATATTCTTCTTACAAATATATAATATTATCAATATTTTCGAATAAACGTTTTTTCACCTAATTTATAAACGCAATTTATTTGAACTTCCTTATTTAAAAGTTTACCAAGTACCTACTTAAAATTATTTGTCTGGTCATTTCTGCGCCCCTCCAGGGTCTGCGCCCTGTGCCTGGGCACCGCTGGCACCGCCCCAGTCACGGCCACCGTATGCGGGGTCATCCTGAAACCCACCATAATACAGCCTTACCTACTTGTTGTGTTATAAAAACGTTTTTTACAAAAATATACTTACAACCGACTTCCAAAAAAACACTACAAAGTGAAAAATTACTTACCTAAATAACGTAATTCGGTTTCTTTAGTTTTGTATTTTAGGTTTTTGCCATCGAATTCCGAAATGTAAGTTATTTTTCACATTGTAGTGTTTTTTTGAAATTTTTTTGTAAAAAAAATATTTTTCCCGCATTTTAGTCGATCAGTTTGTAAATCTAAGTAACAATACTTAGCCAAATGGCAACTGCTCATCACCTTTGACAAAATATTGCTTTACCTAATGCAGGGCAGGGACGTTAATCGTTGAGTTCTCCGGGTACTTCACCATATTGTATAGTAGCGAGCATATATTGCTTGGCAACCATATTGAAGTAAGTACCTAGGTAGGCCGTCTGTAGTCTTCATCACCTGTTCTACTTCACCAAATGGTGCTTTCCGATAGCAACTGCACGAGTTACTATCTAGACACGCGGCAGCGTATCAAGCCAAGATCAAGAAAAAAACTGGCGTTTTTTTCTGTTATATTACACGAACCATTTGGAGCTACTTTTCACCCCTCAAAAACTCTAAATCTATATAACATACACACATGGGTTTACCCCTTAGATTAACTAGAACCCCAAAGAATCATAGCAGCATTTGTACAAAAAATTAAGATTTTTAGAGAAGTTAGAATTCTAATTCATATACTCTTGGGTGCCTAAAGAGCATCTTCAGGCATTTACAATATTTTTATAACCCCGCATTATAAATAAGTAAATAGTTTAACGAGGAGCTCATTATATTAGAACGAAACGGCGGCTTTCGGTGTACCCTTTGGTGTACCCCGCCAGACGTATCTCTATTGACTTGTAGTCTGTGGTCTGTCCGGGGCAAAATACGTTCACGGCATATGGGAAGAAAAACTCAATAATTATGTTTATATTTTGACTAGAAATAATTTATCCGGACGAAGTGGCACCCTAGAGTATTGCTGTAATTGCAGAGTTGGTCGCCGAACGCTCAGTTGTTGTGCTCATGTAATGACAGTTGTTTGGTATTTGGGATGGGCAAGGTATCAGGATAACATTTTATTACTAGCTCAGCAGCCAGCACTTAAATCATGTTTTTGTAGAAGAGGAATAAAGACATTAATCAAGATGTTGTATTTTTTTTATTAGACTAATCTGATTTTATTTATATAATTTCATAATGAACTTATTATACTAAGACGAACCACTGACCACACTTTCAATAGATTAAGGTTCGCTCATCAATATTTACACAAGTTTGATATTAATTTGTGTTCAACTAGTAGATATAGTCTATACAAAATTAATGCACCCTCAATGTAGACGGTTGCTGTCCTACTGCTGCTATGGCCGGAGCAGTGCGGTGGTGATGTGGGTGATGGGTGTCATACTCCCGCTCTTATCCCGGTATATAAGTTGTCTGTCTGGACTCTTGGATGCCTTATCCGTAGCCTTCATCACAGTAGTATCATCTTTTCTACCCTTATCATCTTTCACGCAATCCATCCATCGTTTTTAGGAAATTGTTACAATCATGAATAATTAATGTACTTTTTCAACTCGTATGATTGATGATTTTTTTGAACCCTTTTGTGATTGAATGATTTTTTTTTGCCATCTGTCCCATGTCGTGGGATCTGTTTGCAAAATATTAAGCTTTAAGTGCTAATTTTTGTAAGAGTCAAATGCTCCGGGGTGCCAGGGAAATGGAACCAAAACATTTTCATGTAAAATGTTGCCAAGACGAGACAAAAAGTTATCAGATCTCATGTAGAGCCAAGCTTCTACCTCTACACGCCCTAACTCTACAAGCCTTAACTTCACAAACTACACCTTAGTCAAAATATGTGGCTTGGCCGTTTCGCTACCGTCACAGGGCGTAAGGTGACACTAAGAAAATCGGGGTTTTTTAGATATCAATTAAATCGAAAGTATAAAAGCTTTGCAATTGAAATTTTCTACGTTTAATAAGTCTACTATTGACATCATATCCCGAGAATTTTGTTTATCTGGTATAACCCAAACCCAAGTTATGAGGGTTCAAAAACACGACGAAGCGCTTCGAGAAAAGGTAGGTAGTGCCCTCCTTTGCTTGTGTCGTCTTGGCGGGGGCACTCCCGTGCCCCCAGATTTTGGATATGTGAAAAAAATCACGGCAGTATAAAAAAGTTATAAGGAAAACTATCACAGCTAAGTATGCTTTTGCTTTACAAGTTAACGAGTTATAACCGACCAACTTACTTTTGCAGTTGGAATGTATGGCAGAACATGTTTTTCAACTACAACATTAAAAGTTTGTCCTTGGGATTTTATCCCAACTACGGAACCCTTCATTGTGCGTGATCCACGCAATTGGCCGGTTTTTAGGGTTCTGTAACCAAAGGGTAAAACGGGACCCTATTACTAAGACTCCGCTGTCCGTCCTTCTGTCTGTTTATCTGTCTGTCTGTCTGTATTCAAAAGTTATTGCAAATTATAATTTTTCTTTAGGGCTGTCACTTTTGTGGATCCGAAAAAATATCCGACAACAAACTATTTGTTTTGAAATTATATTAAACTAGCTGTGCCCCGCGGTTTCACCTGCGTAGAAGTCGATCCCGTGGGAATATAGGGATAAAACGTATCCTATGTCCTATTCTAGGTCATGTCTACCCGTGTGCTCGTCCTCTCCTCTCTAAAGTAGGGAACGTCGCGGAGGCGCGGCGCCGCCGTCGTACGGTTCGCGTATTGCATTTTTATATCGAGATATCTTCGAAATTAAATGTCCGATTCAAATTAATTAAAAAGTATTTTACTGCTACATAAATACCCTTGATGTTAAAACTATTTATTGGAATAAGAATTGATATTATGTCGATAAAACTCCTTCGTAAATAATGCATTAACTTCGAAAAAATTTGATTACCATAAAAAAGGTTATAGTGAGTCAATCTTAAAAGATAGACGTATATGCTGTCCCGGACTTTTTTTTAGAACTTTTAAAGAGGAACAATTCCATCATACATGATATTTGCGTAACTTAAACCGTTTACGCAGCGCACGCAACGGAAGCTCTCAAAAAGGAATAATTTTTCCTGATTTTGCAACATTTTTCATTTATGCTCCGCTCCTATTGGCCGTAGCGTGATGTTATATAACCTATAGCCTTCCTCGATAAATGGACTATTCAACACAATAAGATTTTTTCAATTCCAACCAGTAGTTTCTGAGATTAGCGCGTTCAAACAAACAAACAAACAAACTCTTCAGCTTTATAATATTAGTATCTCAGTGGGTACTCATCCTCATTACTAATAACAACAAAGGAAAATGGGCCCCTGCTTAAAGGGTTCTGCCCTGACGCCCAATAAAAAAAGATATGGAAAGAGCTTTTCAAGGGGAACCTTTCCTACTAACACGACTTTTGCCCATTGTAAGTCAGTTCGGAGTAAATGACCTAAATGCTTGTGAATACTCGGGCATCGAAGTTAAGGAATATTCTTGGCCCAATAGTCATAAGATATATATCAATGGCTTTAGCTTTTTGAGGGAAACTTTTGCTACTAACATGACTATTGCCAATTGTTAGTCAGTTCGGAGTTAATGGCATAAATAGGTGACTACTTCGGTACCGAAATTAAGGAATTTTCTTAGCCCAATAGCCATAAGATATACACCAATGGAAAGAGCTTTCCATGGAGAACCTTTGCTACTCATACGACTTTTGCTAATTGTCAGTCAGTTTGGAGTTAATGACCTAAATAAATGTGACTACTGGGACACCGAAGTTAAGGAATTTTCTTAACCCAATAGTCATAAGATATACACCAATAGAAAGAGCTTTTCGAAGAGAACTCTTGCTTCTAACATAACTGTTGCCAATTGTTAGTCAGTCCGGAGTGAATGATCTAAATAGGTAATAAATTGCGCACCGAAGTTAAGGAATTCTTGGCATCCAATAGCGATAAGATATATACCACTGAAAAGATCTTTTTAGGGATAACCTTTCTTACAAACACGACTTTTGCGACTAGAGCCTATTATTAGTCAGTTCAGAGTTAATGACCTAAATAGGTGATGAATTTCAATAATGCTTAATAACTCACATTTAGAGCTCTGTAGCTCCTTTCGTACTAACAATCGAGAGAAACGTCATATCACGAAATATTTCCTTTAAATAGATCTTTCCATTCGCATATATCTTAACTCTATTGGGGGATGTGGCAGGCTTAACGAAGGCTTAACGATCTGTACTGCCGATCGACTCTTAAAAACATTGTTCCCAAAACGGCATCCAGGAGGCCAATGTTTTAAAATGTCCGTTTATAGGTTTGCAAGATCACGTTTGTAAGGCTCAACATTAATAAAAGTTATTTCATTGTATAAATACCTGAATTTCACTAATGCTTAATTACTCACATTTAGAGCTCTGTAGCTCCTGTCAAATGAAATGAAATGAAATGAAATGAAATGAAATGAAATGAAATGAAATTGTTTATTCTGTAAATAGGATATCAGAATCACTTTTACACGTCATATAAAAAAAAAATTAAGCTCGATGAGGTCGGCGTTTCCTATCTGACTACTCTGAGAAGAAAGGCCGAAACAAACTCAGAGGTCGCAGTCTCTTTTAAGGTCCAGACATAATCTTGGTCAGGCCATATGAGGACCATGTAGATTAGAGTCTGAAATGGTCTTTTGAGGAAAGAACCACACAGATTTGAGTGGACCTGTCCAGTCAGTGCAAGCATTTGTCAGTAACCGAGAAGCTCAACTCAGAGCTTAAGGAGCTCAACGACTCGACGAACAATACCAAAGAAAGGACATTTGGGTAGGCCGCTAAAAGTACTCAAACTGCCAGATTAAAACTAAAGAAAGAGAGAAAAGAGATAATAAAAATGATCCACATAGTCCTCACATTCACAATAATTAAAATAAAATAATACTTTTTAAGTAATAATGTCATTTTGTATAAAATATTCAACAATGTCAATTTGTAAGTTTATAAAACTGGTATATTGTAATGATTTTAGATAATAATTAAAATGTCAAGTTCTAAGGTTTTAGCAGAGCGAGCAGCTCAATCCCATGCTTTTTTGTCTTCTAAATAATCCGCAATGTTATAGTACCCTTTTTTACAAAGTTTGGTTTTAATACAGCCTTTAAATCGTTTAATGGGTAAATTTCTAATATCAATGGGAAGTTTGTTGTAAAAGCGTATACATTGACCCATGAACGAGTTGCATACTCTGTGGAGACGAGTGCGATGTACAATCGAGAGAAGCATCCTATCACAAAATATTAGCCTTGAAGAGATCTTTCCATTGGCATATATCTCAACTCTATTGGGGTAAGCGTCAGGCTTAACGATCTGTCCGGTCGACCGACTCTTAAAAACATTGTTCCTAAAATGTCATCTATTGGCGACCAATGTTTTAAAATGTTCGCTTATTTATATGCTTCAAAGATGATGTTTGCAGGGCACTGAATCATTAAAAGTTATTTAATTGACAAAATACTAGAATTACAATAATATTTAATCACTCACATTTAAAGCTCTGTTGCTCCTTTCGTACTAACGATCTTTTTTTTTTATTTTTATTTATTTAATCAATACAGTTTTACAGTTTTATTTTACATAAGACCTGCCAAACTGCAAAGCAATTTGTCGGCAGTAGGTTCTCGTGGATTTAGCACGATTCTTTGCTTGACTAAACATACCTAATATTAAGCACTAAACCTAGGTTAATACTAAGGCCATGGCTCTGTAGGTAAACACTCCGTATGTGAGTGCAGAATACTTACCCACACAGCCATCGCTTTTACAAACACAGCAACCACACTATTCTCAGCGGCATCGGTCAGCGAATGTCCTGATAGCATCCTATAGTACCAACTCAATTTATGGTAGTTAACTTAGTACCCACGACATTAGCCCACCGAAGCCGCCGATCAACCGCAGCAACTAAGGACACATCGACAGGTAATGTTTCCTTAGGACACTTTTTAAGTGGTTTTTACTTTTGATACGATTGATTATTCCCTCAGGTAATTCATTAATGAATGTAGGTGTAATCCATCGTCTCGTACGCTTACCATAATAATTATTTACATTTGGCACTTGTAGCCTTGTCGCCTATCTAGAGACGTCTTCATAGTAAGAAATATTCTTTTTAATGAGATCTTTCCATTGGTATATTATCTTAACGCTATTGGACTCCAGCGCAGAAACGCCCAATCTCCTTTAGTTTATTCCTGTTTAACGACGATTTTTCATTCTGAAATCTATTTCAGAATGAAAACTAAAATACAGTAAATTGTGTCACTATAGTCTACTATAGTGACACAATTTACTGTATTTTAGTTTAACTGTACTAAGATAATAGTTTAGTGAAAATGTCAATTTTGCTATTCTGATTATGACGTTTTCATTTAAAATTTAGATTCCAAATCTGACTATTTTTAATCGCTAATAAAAATGTGTGGAGTAGAATTAGATGTCATTAACAAAAATTCAAACCATCACTTCGACTTCAGTTGCAAAATAGTACTGTTCGCATTTTTTTTTTTGCTTATATCTCGAAAATGGTGTGTCCTATCTATAGTTTTAAAAAAACCGTTTAAAACCAAAATCCGTGGTTCAAAAACCGTGTTAAATAAATTTAAAACGGTGTTTAAACCACGGACTTTGGTTTAAAGCTGAAAATAAACCGTTATAAACCAAAATCCGTGGTTTAAAAACGGTTTTTAAATCTCGGATTTTGGTTTAAATCGGTTTATATACATCTATAGTTCTATCGCAAAAATAATGAAAAGATATAAAACCCGTAAACGCCTAATACTCAACAGGTAGGTAATTTTTTTTTCATATTTTCGTACAAAAAGTGAAAAATTCCATACAAAACACGTCGAGGCAGGCCTCATTGAGTGTCTCCGGCTCAAAAAAAAACGCGGGGTAGGACAAATAAGTAGGTACCAAGTGGAGTCGTGATTGACAAATTCTATTTTAGTTGTGTCAAAATAATAATTGAGATTTGAAGAGATTTTTTTGGCGGAATAGCTTTAAGGTTCTCATAGTAAAAAGTAAGAAATTTTAGTGATAGTTTAGTTAGTTTAGTTCGGTGTACAAGAGAATCGGCACCAATTTTAGCCAACTAAGCGACAATATAACGATATCTAGTCATCGACGTGATAAATAAACTAAAATATTATAACACTAGCTGCCCGCCCTGGCTTCGCACAGGTAGCACAAAGTACTTATCTACGGTGGTCCTACCCTACCTACCTACCCTACCTACCCTACCTACCCTACCTACCCTACCTACCCTACCTACCTTACCTACCCTACCTACCCTACCTACCCTACCTACCCTACCTACCCTACCTACCCTACCTACCCTACCTACCCTACCTATCCTACCTACCCTACCTACCCTACCTACCCTACCTACCCTACCTACCCTACCTACCCTACCTACCCTACCTACCCTACCTACCTACCTACCTACCTACCGAACATACCCTACCTACCTACCTATCTACCTACCTACCGAACATACCCTACCTACCTACCTATCTACCTACCTACCTACCTCTTTATAATATTACTAGCTCCGCCCCGCGGTTTCACCCGCGTAACTCTCGATCCCGTAGGAATATCGGGATAAAAAGTATCCTATGTGTTAATCCAGGTTATAAACTATCTGTTTGCCAAATTTCATCCAAATCCATTCAGCCGTTTTTGCGTGATTGAGTAACAAACATCCAAACACACAAACTTTCACATTTATAATATTATAATAGTAGGATTATTATTATATTAGTATAGATAAACTGTAAAATACTGGTATTCAGCCGCATCCGGTTAGACTGGAAGCCGACCCCAACATAGTTGGGAAAAGGCTAGGCAGATTGATTGATATTAGTATATATAAAAAAAGTATCTACATTTTGATTGAAGTGACAGCCCTAACTGCAGACATTTCGGATATTACTAAAATTTGTAATAACTTTTGGATAACACGGAATTATATTTTGGTTTTAATACTACATACAGGGTGTGGCGTAAATAATGGATACCTAACCCTGAAACTGTCGATTGGCCAGATTATCATCTACCATTTACCCCACTTATATCGCCATATGCCCATGGATAACCAAATTATTGATATTTTTGATATTTTAAATAAAACTCGTACTTACTCTTACAAAATCAGCTCCCATTTCTACAATTGGTGACTTGTTCTCGTTTTGTTATTTATATGCTACTCCTGAATGTTTGTATCATCAGACCAGTACCAAGATTTTTTACAATCTAAGATAACATTGAAAAAAATACCTACTTATTCTCAAATTTTAACATTTTTTCTAAAGAATTGGGCCCATCGAAAAAAAAATATACTGCGGTACTACACTGCGGTAGCCCACTTTTTTCGAAAATTGTCTATTTAAATCAAACCGCGTTGGCATCGCAAATGTAGGTACATCAATATTGAACGTGTTGGTCTGACCATACCGCTAAAAATGCGACAGAAGATTTATACAACATAGTTCAGTACATTAAACTTATTTAAGTAGCTATATCAGACTTATAAAATTAAATCTACCAGTCGTATAAAGGCTCGTGCAAACAGACGCGAAATCGCGGGCGCCGCAGGCAGCGGTACCTTTGTCGACAAAGGTACCGCTGCCTGTCGCGCCCGCGATTTCACGTCTGTTTGCACGAGGCTTAATACAGCCCATCGTTTGTTGTTTCCGTTTTGTATCTAATCTCTGCTATCTTTACCTACAAAGTGTTTGAGTGGCTGCGATTACGATGATTTGGTGATATTGCAGAGATACATTTAATAAAAAACACGGCCTTTTTAAATTAATTGGCAAAACTTTACAGATTTGCTACGTATCGGTAGGTATGGGATGGAGTTTCGCATAACATATGGTCTGCTGTTAAGTGTGTAGTACGTTCTGATTTTTTATGAATTGCGAGTGTGTTCGCGACTTCGTTTCACTGTATTGAATGTGTACTTGTGGCTTAGTATTAGTACCTACTCGTGAACTCAGGAGCGGTGCGCTTGGCGCGTGCGTCTCTCGCGCGTCGTAATTTGTTACGTATCGCTATTCGTTGCGGGGGCTGGGGTAAGTTTTGAATACCTACTGTACAGAGCTTGGAAAAACTCGGCCTTAAGGCCGCTTGAGTTTCTCGGTATTCAACTATTGCCTTTGACCTCATTTACGTGTTACGGGCTTACGGGCCGGGGGGACGGCTGTAATAAAATTATGAAATCTAAAATATAATTTAGGTACTTACTATTCAACTGGCTCGCGTCATGTTCTGCTACCCGAATCAGTTCAATTGAACGTCTCCGGTTTCGCTGGTATGGTTTCGCGGCGGAGGTGTGCTACCCACCCGCCTTAAGGCTAGCGCAGATTGGGGTTGGGCCGCATCGTAACCCTATTATACGCATTCCAAAAAATCTCACTTTCGTCCATATTGTTCAGACTTTATAAGTCTTAGATCTAACTAAGTCTAAAATAATCGACTCTGATTATGGTGTACTCTCTCGATGTTCTAATTTCACTACTTAAGGCCCTAGCCTACCTCAAATTGTTTAGCATGATCCTCCATTATGCCGAAAATATTGCAGCATTAATTTTGAAATAAATTTATGTTAAAGTTGAGTAGGTTCAAGTTGATTGATGTTAGGATGTTTGGCGAAAACACGATCCCACCAAAAACATTTTCATGTAAAGTCTGTCACTGTCAAAAAGTTATCAGGGGGGCATAAAACGGTCACATTAGCAATTCCTATACAAACATTTCATTTCCTGCTGTTATTAGCAATTCCTCTAATTGAACAAATGAAATTTGACACAAAAGCAATTCATATTATGTGGACCATTTTACGAATCTCCATAGAAAACTGGTAAACAGATGAATTATTTCCTATTATGAATCGCACGCAGATCATATTATGAATTGTCAGTTTGTGACATTTTACGATTATTCATAATATTTTCCTATTATGATTCTGCCAAAGTGACTGTTTTAAGACCCCAGGGGGCCTAAAACGGCCACATTAGCAATTCCTCTAAAATCTATTCATTTTCTGAATTTCCTGCTGTCATTAGCAATTCCTCTAATTTGACACAAAAGCAATTCTAATCTGTGGACCATTTCACGAATCTCTATAGAAACTGTCAAACAGATGAATTATTTCGTAATATAAATCACACGCAGATCATATTTATGAATTGACAGTTTGTGACATTTTACGATTATGATCCATATTATTTTCCTATTATGATTCTACCAAAGTGACTGTTTTAAGCCCACACATCTCATGTAGAGCCAAGCTTCTAACTCTACAGGCCCTAACTCTACAAGCCCTAAGTTCACAAACTCTACACCTTAGTCAAACGATTTAATTTTTAATAAGAAGTCTGTGACTTCTTATTATTATCTTATTATGTGTACTTGTATAATTTTCATATCTCTAGCATTAATTTAAGTTTACATGGGAAAACCCATACAAACTTCCATCCCCTAATTTATAGGGTGGTTGATGATTTACTAAAAATCCTGATACCTACATGTATTTTATCTACACTATCTACATCTACACTAATCTACATCTTTTTTTTTTTGAGGTTGGGAAATCATCAATTGACTTCTCCCGCTCTGGACGGAGCGGAAGGGCGTGTCAGACTTTAACTGACTAAAACCCACCCGTGTGCCTTCAGTTGCCTGTTGCCAGGGTCCCGGTATCCCTTTCGGACATTCCCGCAACCCTGGCAGGACACTAATCTACATGCGCAGTAGTTTTTGAGTTTATTCATTACAAACATACAAATCAAAGGTACACACAAATATACAAATCTTTCCTCTTTATAATATTAGTGTAGATTAATCTACATCTACACTAATCTACATCTACACTTCTACACTAACTAATAATCTATACTAATATTATAAAGCTGAATAGTTTGTTTGTTTGTTTGAACGCGCTAATCTCAGGAACTACTGGTTGGAATTGAAAAAATCTTTTTTTGTTAGATAGTCCATTTATCGAGGAAGGTTATAGGCTATATAACATCACGCTACAACCAATAGGAGCGGAGCATAAATGAAAAATGTTGCAAAAACGGGAAAAAATATTCCTTTTTGAGAGCTTCCGTTGCGTGCGCTGCGTAAACGGTTTAAGTTACGCAAATATCATGTGGTGGAATTGTTCTTTTTTAAAAAGTTCTAAAAAAATTCCGCGACAGCATATGTCTATCTTTTAAGATTGACTCACTATAACCTTTTTTTATGGTAATCAAATTTGTTCGAAGTTAATGCATTATTTGCGTTTTATAAACATAATATTAATTCTTATTCAAATAAATAGTTTTAACATCAAGGGTATTTATGTAGCAGTAAAATACTTTTTAATTTTTTTTTTTTTATATTTATTTATGAGTTTTTATTTACAATTTTAAATAAAATATACAATCTAATTCTAATGATACTAATAACAAATAAAGGGGAGGGGCTCATTGGGCATCAAAGAATTCGTCCGCATCGCTGTCAATGGGAAAAGTGCCCAAAAGGCTGGCAGCATTTGGGCTAAAAATAGGCCAGCCTTCTGGTCACGTGAAGAGTCGACCAATCGCTTAGCGATGTCCCGAAATACTCGATGAGCACTCGGACCCCACGGCCCTAGTGTTTCAACCCCAAACGGCTCAAACATATAGCTCCCAATAAGGTTGTTATATTTGCGCCGTTTGAGGTTTTCTGCTCCTGTAGCAGCTGCCCCAGCACAGCACGCCGTGCTAGGAAGATGGGGTCGTCGCTCAGGATTCTAAACCTTGAATCACTCCCTATCGTCGTGATTCAATCGTTAGAATCCTTCACGTGATCGTGATGCATCTTGGCCCTCGCTTTAAATCCGTCCTTTATTCACTAATTGCATAATATATTTAACATCAAGGGTATTTATGTAGCAGTAAAATACTTTTTAATTCATTTGGATCGGACATTTAATTTCGAAGTTATCACGAGTATAAAAATGCAATACGCGAACCGTTCGACGCCGGCGCCGCGCCGCCTCGACTTTCCCTACTCTAGAGAGGAAAGGATGGGTACACGGTAGACCATGACCTGGAATAGGATACGTTTTATCCTTATATATTCCCACGAGATTGAGACCTACGCGGGTGAAACCGCGGGGCACAGCTAGTATAATAATAATAACCCCACCGCCGCATTTCTACGTTGACGTCGTGGTGGGGCTTGCGCGCTCCGAACTCTGGGTCTGTGCCGGTAGAGTTTTTTTGCCGGAACGGGTCTAGAGTGAGGAGCCAGACCAAGAGAGATACAAAAACCCGCAGGGCAGCATGTGGCGAGCTGTTGGGCAGTTGCGACCCCACGGACCCTATCTCCCGGGAGAAGTCTTGTTCCTCACGGCTTGCCTTTATTGGCCGGCTGGAGTGAACACTGACGAGGAACAGAGCTCCCACCTCATTCTTGCCTTTATTGGCCGGCTTGAGTGGAGATTCGCAAGAGCAAACGTGCTCGGAGGAAGGAAGTATTCCAGTAAGTGCTCGTAGGAATCTTGACCATCTTCCGGGCTATGGGATTGTTCTGAAAACCGTGGAATACCTCTCCACTCCTCAAGCACCTCAGGATGCGTTGCCCCCTTGTTGCTACGTCACTATGTGCTAGCGACCGTTATTGGGGGCCCATTATTGAGTGTGCAAGTCACCCCCTTTATCCGTGTATACCATAACATTGATCAGGCAGGGGCCATAGCCTTTCCATAGTTCAATATAACCAGTTCACAAAGCCACCCTACCCATAGCCCCAATATCTTTGTTTCCATGTTTTGCAATAGTCCTACACCAACCGGGGGTTGTCCTTGGCTGCACTTGCATAGTGCGAACAGGGATAATCGTCGTTTGGTGCCTCATTCCATTTAAAATTGTCTAAGGGGCCTCTGCTTCGGCCCCTCGTACGCCTTCCAAAGGGCCGAGACCCCAGGGTCCCGAGAAATGTCCAAGACTAAAAAATAATAATAATAATTAATCATTAATCATTCATCATTCATCATTCATCATTCATCATTAATAATAATATTATAAAGGGGAAAGATTTATATTTTTGCGTGTATGTTTGTAATGAATAAACTCAAAAACTACTGCACCGATTTCAAAAATTCTTTCACCCTTAGAAAGCTACATTCACTTTGAGTAACATAGGCTATATTTATTGCTAGAAAAGATTATTGATCCGTACTAAAACTCCAATAATTTAACCCAAGGTGTAAAAAAATTACCTAAAATATTCTTCACACACTTCACTACATCGCGTGCGCTACGAAAACTATTGAGGATAGAATAAAATAATGTACTACGACTTTGCAGAACAAATTATTATTTACAAAAAGTGTAGCGACAGGATATGTCTAACTAATATAGTTATGCCACAATAAGTGTTCTTTTATTTTGAAAATTTAATTGAAATTACGCCGCTAGAAAAGGCTCTTTATTTGTATCTTGGTATTAATCCTTGTCAAAATAAATTACTTCATATTTAACACAGCTTCAATACCGTTATATTTGAATTATTAAATTCGGACATTCTATACGAAAGATATCACGAGTTTAAAAATGTAAGTAACTATAGCTCCAAAATATACCGGCTCATACATTCAGTATATAATGGCTTTTTTGATGATATCTCGGTAGATCGGTAGGTAGGTATGTATGTAGGCAGCAGCGGCGAGGGGTCAATTTTTATGAGAGGGAAGCCGAAGCAGTGCTGTTCTTAACTTACTTACTTATGAATAAAGTAAACATGAATTATTAACTTTAAAATAAAAGTATTTCCGTAACTAAATTTAACACCGTCTATCGCCAAAGTAGCAGAACCAAAAATAGGTACGCATAACATAACTTTCAATTTTTTACAGAAATAAATTTTAAAATTAATAAAGGAGTTTATAAAATACACTTGAACAGGTGAAAACGAAATAAAATGTGCAATATTCCTCCATCTCGTTCTTGGTGACGCATTTTTCAATATCTGTCTCTATCGTAACCCGATAAACACCGGCTTGCTATCGTCCTTATCAAGCGGTGCCACGTGACCTCATGACGGGATCGCTATTGTATGAATGTTTAGTTCCCGATTCTGACGTTTTGGCGCCGGGATATTTTAGGAATTTTTTTGTTGTTTGCTAATTCAAAGCCAGAAATAGGCGTTTTTGTTGTTTGAATGTTATGGTGAATTAAATACCCTGTAACAATATTTTTTGGCAATAGTAGACGCTATTGTCTGTGCCATTGTTCAATAGCGGTAGACTTGGTGATGCGAAACTCCAAATGGAAGCCGGTAGGAATCGTGTTCTATGGACCTTTCGCCACTGGTAGGCAGGTAGGTAGGGTAGGTAGGTAGGGCAGGGTAGGTAGGTAGGTAGGTATGGTAGGTGCGCCGTAGATAAGTACTTAGTGCTACCCGTGCGAAGCCGGGGCGGGCAGCTCGTTACATATAACAAGGAGTCCCTAAATCAATTTTCTGACCGCTCTAGCATTAAAATTTGCAGAAGTCTCATACAAACTTCTCTCCCCTAGTTTAGGGTTGGGGTGTGCCTAAAAGTTCCAAGTTTTAGTACTAAGTACTCAGTACTTTTTGTTTTTTGTGTACTAATACTAACTTACATACCAAATTTCAGCTTTCTAGGACTTCAGGAAGTACCCAAGAATTTTGATGATCAGCAGGGAGTGAGGAAATCGGGGTTTTATGGATATAAATAAAATCGAAAGTATGTATACCTACCTAGCTATGCAATTGAAACTTTGTAGGTAGGTACGTTTAATAAATCCACTATTGACATCATAACCCGAGAATTTTGATTATCTGGTATAATCCAAACCCAAGTTATGAGGGTTCAAAAAAACGACGAAGCGCTTCAAAAAAAGGTAGGTATTGGCGTACCCTCCTTTCGCTTCGCTTGGCTCGTCTCGGCCGGGGGCACTCCGGTGCCGTTCTTCCTGAATATCGAAAATTCTTCACAAAGGGGCCAGCTTTAAATTCAAATAATAATCAAAGCTATTCTATTCGTTGATTTAAAGATAAATGCAAAACTATGACCACTTTTGGGTAATTTCCTAAATCAATGACGATATAAATTTTTGTCAAAAGGCTCCATCAATCCGTCAGATATTATTATACGTTATATATTTGTTATGGACCAAGTAATAAATACGGGCATTTTTCATAATGCCCGCGCATTATGAATAATGACAAGCTACTTAGGGCAAAATAATTAATTGTAATTTGAACTTCCTTATTTATCATATTGCCTCCTCATTATAAATATTGCCGTGTGGTCTTTGGGCAATCTAATAATACACAGGTATTTAATAATGGTAAAGTCATCATAGGTCAGCAGTGTCTATGAATGGAAATATTTTATATGATTATAAATATTGATTCTACGTTAGAAATCAAAATAATAGTAATAAAACCTGGTTTTGAAATGAAATGAAATGAAATGAAATGAAATGAAATGAAATTGTTTATTCTGTAAATAGGATATCAGAATCACTTTTACACGTCATATTTAAAAAAATAAAATAAGCTCGATGAGGTCGGCGTTTCCTATCTGACTACTCTGAGAAGAAAGGCCGAAACAAACTCAGAGGTCGCAGTCTCTTTTAAGGTCCAGACATAATCTTGGTCAGGCCATATGAGGACCATGTAGATTAGAGTCTGAAATGGTCTTTTGAGGAAAGAACCACACAGATTTGAGTGGACCTGTCCAGTCAGTGCAAGCATTTGTCAGTAACCGAGGAGCTCAACTCAGAGCTTAAGGAGCTCAACGACTCGACGAACAATACCAAAGAAAGGACATTTGGATAGGCCGCTAAAAGTACTCAAACTGCCAGATTAAAACTAAAGAAAGAGAGAAAAGAGATAATAAAAATGATCCACATAGTCCTCACATTCACAATAATTAAAATAAAATAATACTTTACAAAGTAATAATGTCATTTTGTATAAAATATTTAACAATGTCAATTTGTAGGTTTATAAAACTGGTATATTGTAATGATTTTAGATAATAATTAAAATGTCAAGTTCTAAGGTTTTAGCAGAGCGAGCAGCTCAATCCCATGCTTTTTTGTCTTCTAAATAATCCGCAATTTTATAGTACCCTTTTTTACAAAGTTTGGTTTTAATACAGCCTTTAAATCGTTTAATGGGTAAATTTCTAATATCAATGGGAAGTTTGTTGTAAAAGCGTATACATTGACCCATGAACGAGTTGCCTACTCTGTGGAGACGAGTGCGATGTACAGCAAGATTGTGTTTGTTCCTGGTATTTATACTATGAATATCGGACATTTTCTTAAAATTTGATATATCTTTGTGTACATACAACAGGTTTTCAAATATATATTGTGAGGCTACAGTCAGAATATCTACTTCTTTGAATTTTTCTCTAAGGGAATCTCTTGGACCTAGGTTGTAAATGGCTCGAACAGCCCTTTTCTGTAAAACAAAGATAGTATTAATGTCCGCACAGGTTCCCCAGAGAAGAATTCCATATGACATAAGACTATGAAAATAACTAAAATAAACAATTCTGGCTGTATCTACGTCAGTTATCTGTCCAATTTTTTTAACAGCATAGGCGGCCGAACTAAGCCGTCCTGACAGTTTTTCTATGTGTGGGCCCCATTGTAATTTGCCGTCAATAGTAATTCCAAGAAAAACCGTTGAATCAACAGGGTCCAACTCTATTCCATTGACTTGAACATTGGTAGTCAGCTGTCTGACATTTGGCGTTGAAAATTTAATCAGTTTTGTCTTTTTTTCGTTAAGGAGAAGATTATTTACATTAAACCAATGCACAACTTTAGAGAGTGCATCGTTAACTTGTTCAAATTTGACTAATTGACGTTTGATTTTAAAAATGAGCGAAGTGTCATCTGCGAATAATACGATTTTGTTATTATCCCTTATATGATAAGGTAAGTCATTTATATAAATTAGAAATAAGAAAGGACCTAGAATTGAACCCTGTGGAACGCCCATAGTGACCGCAGATCCTGCAGATCTCTTGCCATTAACATCGACCCTCTGAATTCTGTTATTCAGATAAGAAGTCAGAAGTTCGAGAGCCTTGTCCCTCATACCATAGTGGTATAGTTTCCTGATGAGTGTATCATGATGTACGCAATCGAAGGCCTTGGACAAGTCGCAGAAAATGCCAAGAGCATCTTGCGACTCCTCCCAGGCCTCGAATATGCTCTTCAGTAATTCCACGCCCGCGTCTGTAGTAGAACGACCTTTTGTAAAACCAAACTGTTTTAGATGTAGTAAATTATGTGCATTGAAATGTCCTAACATTTGTTTTAAAATTAATTTTTCAAAGATTTTGCTCAATGTAGGTAATATCGAAATAGGCCGAAAATTCGTAGGATCAGTTGTACTACCAGATTTGAACAGTGGAATCACTTTGCTAAGTTTCATCAGATCAGGAAATACACCAGATGCAATACAAGAATTAAAAACGATTGCTAAAAAGGGTGAAATAACATCAATTATTGAAGACATGGTATGTACTGACAACCCCCAAAGGTCGGTAGTTTTTTTTACATCAAGATTTTTAAAAGATTCTATAATGTCTTTGGCAGTAATAATTGTAAATGCAAAAAGTTTGTCACATTCTGGTACACATTCTTTTAGTATTGAGTAAGCAGAAGCGGAGGACGATGATGACAGAGTTTTGGTTGTTAAAATGGGAATATTAGTGAAGAAATTTTCAAACTCAGTCGCCACCTCCACGTCTGCCTCAATATCTACATCATTGATTTTTAGATGGAAGTCACGACTCCGTACTGTCGTTCTTCCCGTTTCTGAATTAATAATATTCCAAGTGGTTTTAATTTTATTTCCAGAAGATTTTATTTTATTTTTAATGTGTATGGCCTTTGCTGAGGAACAGGCTCGTTTAAAAGTATTGGAATATTTTTTAACAAATTCTTTAAAAGTTTCATCATGGTTATATGTTTTTTCATTATACAATTCAAATAACCTTTGCCTACTCTTGTAAATTCCCGGTGTAGCCCAATCACTAAATAAAACGCGGTCACAAACAGGCAATGTTTTTGAGGTGAAAACTTTTCTAAACTCGCAATTAATGAGGTTAAATAGTAATGTATAAGCTTGATCCGGGTCGTCGTGATAAGGCAAACCCGGTAGTTTTTCCATTAAATTATTTCTAAATTGACCTAAGCGACTCTTGTTTACAGGAACAAAACTCACAAGTTTTCTTTGAGCTCTGACTATTTTCTGAGGGAAAGTGACTAACTGGCCACAGTGATCAGAGTCCAACTCATTTATAATTAAATGGCTAGAAGGTTTTAAGTTTGTAAAAATATTGTCAATACAGGTAGCACTAGTGGCAGTTATTCTAGTCGGCTCAAAGAATGTATTGTACAAGTTATACGACTTTAATAGAGATAGAAATTTATTTACCGTAGCAGATTTTTCTAGTATATTAATGTTGAAGTCTCCACAGACAACAACTGTTTTATTACTGTTAGAAGTCTTTAATAATACTTCTTCCATACATTTCTCGAAAATATCATATGAAGCACATGGGGGCCTGTACACGCTCATTACAATGAACTGCTCAAGCTCAATGCATGCTATTTCAATAACTCGCTCAACAGAGAGACTCACAATATCCTTACGTTCTTTAAATTTCATATTGTTACGTGCAATTATTAGGGAGCCACCACGTATCATATTAATTCTGCTGAATGAGCTGGCAACCTGGTGGTTATTAAAGCTGAACATGAACTGGTTGACTTTTAACCAATGTTCGGTTACACATAGGATATCAATATAACTACAGTTCATAAACAGCTCCAATTCTAATTCCTTACCTATCACACCCTGTATATTTTGATGAACAATTTTTAGTGTATTATTATTATATTTATTTAGATTACTACAATTTGATGGGTGTGATGATATTAAAGAAGAACTTTTTGAATCATTATGATGATTTAAACCAGTATTTATATTTTCTTCATTTATTATGCAAGAGGATTCCTCTGTTGTCCTAATTTCTAATTTAAATGATATTCAATGTCTTTAGTTATTGCCAAATTATTGGCAGAATCATTTAAAATGTCACTGCGTTGCTCAAAAGAAGCAAGTTGTTTAGCCAAGTTTTTGGCTGAAATGGAAAAAAAATATGATAGCGACACAGCTATCTGTCTTCTGTAATAGTTAGAAAGATAGTACATAACAGTATTATATCTATCTCTTGTCAAAAACAAATTATTACCAACATAATTGTTAGTATCAACTATATGGAGCAGATTATTATTTAATGTAAAATTATGTAATATTATATTTAATTCAAATCTTATGTTGTTTTCTTCCTGTGGCAAGCTGTTACTATAGGGGAATGTAAACAACACAATTTTTCTTAAACTAAGATTACACAGTGTTCTATAATATTGGAGCAATTCTCCTTTGTTCACATTTCCCCTATTTTAATTTGGCCCCAAAGGTGACTAGCATAATAAAAAATGCCCGGTCGATTTGATTATTTCAATAGTTGTTATCATACTGCCCTCTCAAGTTGGGCATTTTTCAAACTGCACGGGCATTTTTTATAATGCCCTAGTAATCACTTGGTCCATAACATATCGCACGCTGAGAACGAAAGTGACTCAAGTCAAAATTTACGATTTTTGGGATTTGAATAAAATGTGTTCGACTGATTGAACATTTTCTATCCTTTCTAGAATAACTTTTTAATATGAAAACGAAAGTTACGAATTTCTTTTGTATAATATTATTTGGCTATACCACTTTAAATATATGCATATAATTTTTTTTTTTTTTTTTTTCTATATAAAATAACTTTTGGAAAGAATAGGTCACTTTATTATTAGAAATGAGTTCATGAGTTTAACTCATAAGTGTAAGTAAGTAAGTTAATAAATAAGTGACCGAATTTGATTTATGTCACCTAGGTTGTTAATATAAGAAAGTGACCGAAATTGATTTATATCACCAAGGTTGTTAATATTAGAAATAAGAAAGTGACCTATACCATAAATTGGTCACTTAATGATTATAAATTGTAGCAAAACTTACGCCCACAAATCGCCACTAAACTGACGAAAAGTGTAATCGGTCGCTACGGTACTAAACTTGACACGTTCAGCTACATCCACTCGCGGTGCAGTACTGATTGCGTCCCTTTCACTCTGGTGCTGGGAGTGTGAAGCGCTCAAAAACAAAGAGACCGAAAAGCCCTCTATCCCTCTCTGACCATTAATGGTCAGTTTTTTAATTTAAATGTGATAAAGTGTACTTTTTTGAGTCATTTTATATATTTAACTCATTTTACTAAAATTTTGAGATAGGTCACTTTCGTTCCCAGCGTGCGATATTCACTATCAGGATAGGTAACACTATTGCACAGAACAACTTTTATTCGCCCTGAATATCCTTTTCAAAATTGCCCAAATCTAAGTTTTCAAACTCATCAGATTTAAGGAAAGCCCTCAATTTCTTCGTCAGATTTGCCTATTTAAGTCATTATGGGTTAGGCCGCACACGATCATGCCAAAATTAAAGGCTCTGAAAATCACTTTATTTTTTGCCCTTATTCGAAGTCTGAAAGTGGACTCCTCACCAGGGGGGCTCCTATCTGAAACTTTTCAAATATATTTTCGGTGTTCTCTCGTCAGAGCTAGGGAGCGCAAAACCGGTATTCCGGTTTTGCGAAAAAACCGGAAACCGGTCAAAATTTACCGATTTTTTAAAACCGGTGTTAAGAGACAAAACCGGAGCTACCTCCGGTTTTCCCGTTATTAATTTATTGAATTACATTTTGATTTAAATCAACTTTTTTTGAACGCACTCAAGAAATATTCAATTTATAGGCAATATTCAATTTATATTTGCGTTCTGTTGCCGCATATCTTGCTCTTGTGCTGTGCTGTGCCTTCATAAGTGCTGACTATGGATTGATATTCTAATCCTGAATATGCTGACATAATATATTGTTACGGACTTTGTGACGGTAACGCTGCGCGGAGAGAATATCAACTTCGCTTTCCCGTCTTCGGGTCGAGTTATCGGTGAATATCTGAAACTGGCAGCGTCCAAAGAAGCAGGCAAATTGACACTGGTCGTTCTAGGAGATACACGGCTCAGGACGAGGAGCTGATTCCTCAACGTTTTATTGACGACTATCGATAAACATCGTAGCGCGTAAGTTTGGTATGTCACAGTGGAAAGCCTGGTCTGTACTTCACTGGTCAGGCCGACATCCATACCACTACCAACCAGTCCAGTCATTAGAAGAGGGAGATCTGCCGAGACGGCTTGAATTTTGTCGTTTTATGCTAAGTGCCGACGCCGAAGGTGAAAACTAAAAAAAGATATTCTGTGTACCGATGTTTTGACCGTGATGGTATCACAAATTACCACAACTTACATTACTGGTTACCGAAAGCAGAAGCAAACCCTTAAAATCTGAAACCAACCGCATCCCAGCGTAAGTTCTCGCTTAATGTTTGGGTGGGTATTATTAACGACAATTAATTGGCCCACATTTTTTAACCCGAACACTAAATGGGGAACTTTATGAAGATTTCCTACACTACATGGTTGATTAAAGAAGGTATATGCTAAAATTTGTTTTATTTGTAGATTTTGTGGGTATCTAAGAATATTGTTTTTTTCTACTATACAAAAACTATAAATTGTTTGCCGAAACCGGGGCTAACACCGGTTTCCGGTATCGGGCCCTAAAACCCGAATATAAAAACCGGTTTTGAAGACCTTCCGGTTTTGCACGCCCTAGTCAGAGCGCACCTACTCAGCTATCTATCAACTTTTCGCATATGCTACCTATTGACGAGCTATGCGAACATAAATGTAGGGAACAGCTGTTTTGTTTTCGCGATTTCAGGGTTGTTGCCATATTGAAAGTTGTTCATAATGATGGAATAAAATTACCCTTTAAGTGGTTTCGTGTAGGTACCTCTGAAAAAATACACATTATACAGCGTGTAAAATAAACCATGTCCGATCCGTGAGGGTGTTGTTAAGAATCATACTGAGAGTCTATTTATGAGATTTTTTTCAACACACTTGCTCGTAAAGTGGCTCTTATTGAAGCGTGCTTTTTAATTTATATTACCGCACTAGTGCGGTAATGTGCGCCACAGATTACTATTTACTAGTTAGAGTAATGACATGGCAGTATGGAAGTAGTAAGTACTATCATGGCAGCATGGAATTCGTATCCAATAGAAATTGTTTTTGGTGAAGCTTGACAAGCGCTCAAAAGCAAGTTTTTATTTAAAAAAAGAACCATAAGCAAACCAGTGGCGTTTAGTAATGGTTAAAAAAAATCGCATGCATGTCCATGGGATTTTTTTTTACCATAACTAAACGTCATTGGGATACTATACATTGAATAAGTATGAACTATCCTACTGATAAATGAGCATTCTCTATTTACACCCGAGCAGAGACTTCCGCTTTATTCCGGTAAGACCGCGGGTGGCACGCGCGCAGGACACTTGACCCGCTCCGACGAACCGCGCTGGCCTGCCCGTGTGCCACCAAAATGGTTGAGCTGGATGGTGCTGATCCACGTGTCATGTTCGTGAACGGGCGCCGTCAGTTGAGACTGGTCATCTCCTATTTGCCAGAGCTTAGTTCTACTACCTGTCATTCGTCGCCGTCACGTTTACTTCGACTCCGAGATTTAAAACTAATTAAAAATTGTTAAAGCTTTGTTAAATTGTTATGTTTAAAATGTTCAATTAGAAACAATATATCAGTGAAAGTGTAGTCGGCAAAAAATTTTAACGCATAAAGTAAATCAATATAATTAAAACAACGAATTGTCAAAAGTCTAAAATAAGCAAAAGCAGACTTATATAAACAATTACAAAGTTATAGGTGATAATAAAAGTGATAAGTGCTAAAAAAAAAGTGATAAAAAACCAATTCGAATATAAGGTACATTCAACACAAAGAAAACGACCTTTGCTCCTTCGCCTATTCAAATCCATTCTAACGAATTTTATTTTTTATTGTACACGAAGAATCTATACGATTATTTCGGCCACAATTTTATTGTAAGTAGTCACCTGGCTCGACGTACAAAGTGCGCGACTCATGTGAAGCAGTAGGTACTCGATGAGTCGAAGGTTCAAACCCCGGGTAAACTATCTCTTTTTGTGATTTCCTCCTGAATGTTTCGTCCATATTACAAAAATATTAAACAGCGATTAGCAGCTGTATTAGGCAAACACAATGCCAACAGTAGCCGCAAGATGGCAGCACTTGTAGTATGCTATAAATGCAAAAAACATGTAGATATAAAAACTACTGCTTTATGTTCGGTCTGTAACAATAGATATGAACCAGATTGTATTGGATATCCAGAACAAACATACAGGATGCTGGATCAAGATTTAAAAAAAAGTGGAAATGCGTAACTTGTATTAAAACCAAAGATACAATTAGCAGTAATCCATCGAACATAACACTGAGAAATAGAAAAAAGCCGTTAAAACACCATCACCGGAACAAACCAATGTAACAAAAAAAGACCAGTCCATAGCAGCGTCACAGATCTTGGATTCGCATATACTCACTGACTACAATACATCCTATGAATCGAATTGCACACCAACAAAAATGTCAAAAAGTTTGGATGGAACATCATCAGAACTAATTTCAGATTTAGTATCTGGGTCAATATCAACAAAGTGCATTTTTCTTCAATTTTGGTGACGAAATTTCTTCTATTTTCGTGAAAAATAAGGATCTTCAAGAGGTCTGAGAATATCTCGATAACTTTTTGAGATATTTTAGTTTAAAGTCTAGTGTGGCCACCAAAATTGAAAATTGAATCGAAAGTGCCCACCAAAATTGAAAATCAGTGGCACCAAAATTGGATTTCTCTGTCACAAACCTCAATCTCACTAATTAATAAAGCTCAATGTAACCAATCTCACAAATTCTCAGGATGTATCAATAACTTTCATAGGTTTATAAAATTCTCTATTGTTAAAACATATTTATTAGGTATGATTTGTCTGATAAACTCATAATTTAAGTTACAAATAAATTCATATAACTGATTTATGCGTAACCCAAATCACTACCTATAACGTGTAGCTTACTATTAAAAGACTTTAAAATCAATAGCAAATCGATCCACCAAAAATTGAACAATCCTTGTCCCCCGTGCCACCCAAGATGATAATTACGTTTTTGGCGGGAAATCGTTTTTTTTGGCGTTTTTTTAGGGGTGTGATTAGTGCTGAATCACACCCCTATATCGCGCAAGTGCCGGCGCACGCCTGAGACATGCGAAATAATAAAATACGATTGAAAGCACACGCACGAAACTTTATGCTATAGTAAGTTGAACAAGTGCCACCAAAATTTAGATTTTTGCTTGGACAAACTTTGATCGAGTATCCTGTGCTTTTAAATTAGATTTTCTAATATGTTTTAATTGTTTTTAGATAATGTGTCTTATGACTAACGAAATTGTTTATTTTGTTTTGTACTTCAAATTGTTACTTTGGTGAACGCAATTATTATATAAAAAAATGGAGCTGGGACAAGCCACCCAACTTGAATTTTAAGGCGATTATTTTTCCACTTATTATTTACTTACCCTATATTTTAAAAAAATGTGGCCCTAATTGAACCAAGTTACGTAGTATACTATAAATAAGAAAAATCCTATCATTTAACACCTCGATTCTCAACGTGGACACGTATAATTTGCCGCCGGGATATTCACCCATCTATGTCAGAAATGAAAGATACTATCCCAATTAACCGTTAAACTTGAAACCACGGAATTCGAGCTTGATAAAACATTACTGGAAAACAGCAATCTTCAAAGACAAGTAAATAAGTTAACTGCTGAAATTAACATGTTAAAATCATTATGCATTTAATTACCAGATACTATTTCTGGTAGTAATATTAAAAAGAAGAGGCATTCTTTAGCACACTGTACGGCATCCACCCCTTCTTCACCTATATTATATTCTTCAAACGTTGTCAGTATTTACGAAAATAAAACAATATCCCTGGGAAAAATAATTGAATATCTACAGCAGCAGTTGAATAGCGCTAACCTTGAAATTTCATCTTTAAAAAAACAAATAGAGACACTGTCGCAATGCTTACAAAATAAAAGCGTGGCATCGAACCTGACAATGACTCCTGCAGTCAATACCTGCACTTATTCCATCCCAGAACGAAAACCCAAACACAGACCCGAAAGAAGAATATTTATATGCGGTACACAACAATATGTCGGCTTGGCTTCAGCCTTACTGCATTCAAGAACTAACACTAAGTACCAAAAATACGGAATCTTTGCGGAAACGAAGCCAAAATGCGAAATGTCATGACATAATTCAGAACTGCTTAAAAACAACATTACATCCTAATGATAAACTAGTGGTATGTGTAGGGGAAAATGATTATAATTTAAGGCAAGTTCTGTCACCTTTAGAAGGTTTATTGGACACATTTTATAATAATAGGATTATTGCACTAAATGTTAGTAATAGTCACTTCTTAAATGTCTCAAAATTGAATGATGGTATAGAACACTTATCCACATTGATAATGACATTTTTTAAACATGTAAGATGTTTAAAAAATGTCATTATCAATGTGGATAAGACATTTTACATTATCAGAGACTTGTAAGTCTATAAATTATGTGATAGATTGTAACGACTACAATGAAAACTACTTGTGCCCAAGGAATATTAGGAAATTTGTAATGCGTAATCAACCATGCAGCAATGTAGCCATTAGTACCTAACAATACGCCTAAAAAGGGAACGATCCCTTTTTATTTTAATAAACAATATTGTAATAAAAATAAATAACCAATAAACCCAGCCGTATCTATCGGGAATGTAAGCAGAGGTACAATACCTTTTTACTTCCCTGTATTAAGAAATAAAGACGATTTTTTTCGTGCCTAAAGCCCATATGTTCAATATTCTGCATCAAAATATAGCTAGTATTCTATCAAAACGAGAACTGTTAGAAATAACAATCCAGGAGTTACGAGTAGCACAAAATATAGCTAGTATTCTATCAAAACGACAACTGTTAGAAATAACAATCCAGGAGTTACGAGTAGCTCAAAATATAGCTAGTATTCTATCAAAACGAGAACTGTTAGAAATAACAATCCAGGAGTTACGAGTAGCACAAAATATAGCTAGTATTCTATCAAAACGAGAACTGTTAGAAATAACAATCCAGGAGTTACGAGTAGCACAAAATATAGCTAGTATTCTATCAAAACGAGAACTGTTAGAAATAACAATCCAGGAGTTACGAGTAGCACAAAAAGAGCCTAACGTAATTTGCTTGTCGGAAACTTTTATAAATACAGGCTATGAGAGCTATAATATATCAAAATATGTAACTATCAGTTAGCTTCAAGTTGTGTAGAGAAAAACAAAGAGGAGGAACCTGTATCTTAGTAAAAAAAGGCATTCCTTTCAAAGATTTATCTTATATACAAAATTATGCTACCCAAAACACATTTGAAGCTTGTGGCATAGAGCTTGAGTGTTATAAGTTGCTTGTTATTTGCGTCTATAGAACTCCAAACTCAGATCCTACTCAGTTCTTATGTTAATTAAATAATCTTTTGAACTACCTAACTAATAAATACAAGTCCAAATTTCGTCTAGTAATAACCGGTGACTTGAATATAAATACGTTGAAAAAAGGTAACGTTACTAATCACCTATGAGACATATCCTACAACTATAACTTAAAAATTCACATTGATGTGCCTACGCGCAAGTCATCTTGCATAGACCATATTCTAAGTAATATTCAAAATGCTTCCGCTTCAGTTTTGCCTCTCTATCTCTGTGACCATGACACAGCCCAAATGTTGAGTTTTCCTATAAATGAAAAGATTCAAAAATGCTCATCTTATCATATATATAAAAGAGATTACAGTTCGGACAATGTTCGTAAGTTCAAGGAATGTTTAAATAATTTATCTTGGTCACAAATATATTTAGTGAGTTTCATGAACTGCTATGCTTATTCTACAATCTTTGTTTCCCAAAAGTAAAAGTAAAAATAAATAACAATAATTCAAATAAAAAAAATTAGATAAGTAAAGGCTTAAAGAAATCTTGTAAAAAAAAACGTGTACTAAGATATAAATACTATAAAAATAAAAATGCAAATAACAAAATTAATTATATGACATATACCAATATTCTAAAAAAAATGTATAATTAATTCAAAAAAATGCGCAAATACCACGTGGGCAGTAATTAAAAATGAAATGCACGATAAAAACACAGCCAACTTACATGGCTGGTTTATTCTTTATTGTGATTTCTACAAAATATGATATTTTGTATAAAACAGCCACGTCTTAAATCGCAATTATTAATATTAATAGCCACGTTTCGAAAATATGGATAGGATACAAAAATTACAATAGTTATACCTACCAATATGTCTGAAATATAAAATAATCAGAAAATTAATATTATACAACCGAAGTGCAACTATCGACAGAAAAATGCTTATAACTCTGTTTGTACTTTTCGCGACATGGCTGCCTTCTGCATAACACGGTCCAATTAAGCTATAACATTTAAAACTTCGAACTCTCTGAAAAAGTTGGAACTTCGACGGCGACCTTTATTATCACCGTAACCGGAAGGTTCTCACTATAGTCCAGAAAAAAAAATGATCACAATGACGGGAATAATAAGTGACTTTCGACTTCGTTATGCGTCTTTTTACACCCGTTAAATAAACAATAGGTAAAGGTAATAAACTAATAATAATATTATGAATATTTATGACATCATCAAGAGTTCTCTATAGGGACATTGGTGAAAAACGTTAGGTAATTCCAGGGCAACATAGGACCAACCTAGGTAGAAGTAAGTACCTAAACATATCCTACTTTCTTTTCTGGTTTTCCTATCACAAGACTGTGAGTGTGGTGTAGTGGTTTTTCCGAATTGATACTGATATGACGCTGAGTACATTAGTTATTTGTTATGCAAGGCTGCAAAGTTGTTCATTGGCGCGAGTACTTGAATTTAAACCTGAGCAAGCGAAGGATTCTAGGATTCAACCATGAGCGAAGCGAGTGATTCAAATATAGAATCCTGAGCATTGCGAGGTTTTCAAAGGTGCCAGACGCAGAATAATTTTGCTGTCGAGCAAAACACAACTTTCACCTCACTACAGCGAGGAAAATGCTAGGTGTCTCCATGCATTTAACAAATATTGTACGCTTTTATGTACTTTTCGCGTAATTTTTCCGGAAGAAAGCTCAATTCGGCATTATGTCCACTTGCACTAACTCCGCACAGCTAAACAAACCAAAATGATGGAAAGTGAATTGAATATATTGAAGAAATTATATGCAGTTTTTTGAAGTGAAAACTAATTTAGGTGCGTTGAGCGATTTTTTTTCGTGCTGGCCAGTGCGATTATTCTAAAAATGAGGTTGGCGCACTGAAATGAAGTATTAATGCATTATCAGACATTATTATGACTTTCACTTTGACTTTGACTTTGACTCAGTGCACCGGTAATCTGGTATACAAAATTATTGAATAGAAAGGTTCGGATTTTAAAAACTCTTTCCACGCTAGCGGATAAAATGCACTTTTGCACGGAGATTTCGAATGACAAACAGAATCTTTCCGAGCTTGTGAGGTGAAAAAAAAGTTATTTGTTATGCAAGGCTGCAGTTTTTTTTGGCGCGAGTACTTGTATTGAAACCTGAGCAAGCGAAGGGATCTAGGAAAGGATCAAATATAGAATCCTGAGCGATGCAAGGGTTTCATAGATACGAGATGCAGAATAAAGGCTCGTGCAAACAGACGCGAAATCGCGTGCGCGACAGGCAGCGGTAGGTACCTTTGTCGACAAAGGTACCGCTGCCTGTCGCGCCCGCACCTCACTACGGCGAGGACAATGCTTGGTGACTCCATGCATTTAACAAATATTGTACGTTTTTATATACTTTTAGAGCATTTTTTCCGGAAGAAAGCTCGATTCGGCAATAAGTCCACTTGCACTATCTCTGCTCTGCTAAAGAAAACGAAATGATGGAAAGTGAATTGAAAACACAGAAGAAAATTATATAAAGTTTTTTGAAGTCAAAACTTCAAAAAACTTTATATAATTCACTTTTGCAATCAGATTTCGTATGATAAACAGAATCTTTTCGAGGTTGTCAGGTGAAAAATATAATATTATGTAAGTATGTAACAAAGGACAATCGATATACTTATACTAAGCTATGCACGCCACGCTCATAGCACCGCATTAAGTTAACATTTGCATTAATTAGTTGGAATATTTTATTGTCTTTTGGCGCACTGTCAGGTCAGCGCACACATGTCATCAGCTCGGCACATGCATCGCCTGAACGCGAGCCGTTCAGCATTTTTTCTATGCAACTCCATACTGCTGCGCACACTAATCAGCATCCAGGGTTGGACAGTAGATGTCAGCACACTAGGACCGATGCCTGACAGGGTTGCGGGAAAGTCCGAAAGGAATACCGGGACCTTGGCAACAGGCAACTGAAGGAACACGGGTGAGTTTTAGTCAGTAAAAGTCTGACACGCCCTTCCGCTCCGCCCAGAGCGGGAGAAGCCATTTGATGATATCCCAAACTCAAAAAAAAAAGGGTGGTACAGTATTTGAATTACTTGTAATTAAAATACGTAAGTAAATTGAAATACAAATTGTCATATTATTTGGTATCTATTTATAATTCAATTATTTCTCAAAAATATAATTTGTAATTGGTAATTATTTCAAATAGGGTAGGTACCTACCTATTTGAAATAACGCGGTTGACGCTGGGGTATTTTGTAGTTAGTAAGTATTTTAAATACCTACTTATAGCTTCAACATTCATTTGAATATATGTGTCACCTGTATGTATGTAAGTATGTATGTGTGTCCGTCTCTATGTTTCCTCGTAACTACCTACTAAACGGTGGAACCAATTTTTATGAATGATAATTATGTCGTTAGATTTCGTATTTATTGCGCGAGGTGCCACTGGGTATTAAAATTATTAAAAAAAAACGGCCAAGTGCATATCGAACCACGCACAATGAAGGGTTCCGTAGTTGGGATGAATTTAAGTTGGTCGATTATTACTCGGTAACTTGTGGAGCCTACGTAGCGGTGATAGTTTTCCTTTTAATTTCGTTATAACTGCTTACTGCCGTGAATGTTTTCACATACCCAAAACCAACCATGTACCTGCCAGGGGGAGAGGACACTTGACTCTAACAAAAATTATCACTTAAAAGCTTAATATTTCGCAAACGGATCCCTGAATCCAAAAATGGTTTTTCAGAAACTCACATTATTTTTAAAAGACCTTTCCAACGATATCCCACACTATGGGATTGACGAGAAAAAAAAACCATCCCCAATTTACGTGTAGGGGAGGTACCCTAAAAAAAAATATTTTATACGATATTTTTTACCACTTTATCGGCGTGATTTATTTGTATACCCATACCAAATTACAGCTTTCTAGTACCAACAGTCTCTGAGCTAAGCCGCGGACAGACGGACATGGCGAAACTATAAGGGTTCCTTGTTGACTACGGAACCCAAAAAAATGGCCAAGTGCGCATCAGACCACACACAAAGGGTTCCGTAGTTGGGATGAATTTATCCCAAGCACAAACTTAACATTGTACTTTAACATTTTTATTTACTCGCGCGTGCCCAAAATAGTCGTATTTTTTCATTCGAAAGTTCTTGAGCGCTTAAATAAGAGTTTATTCGGCATCATTTTAAATGCCATCATTTTATCCTACTAATATTATAAATGTGAAAGTTTGTTTGTTGGATGTTTGTTACTCAATCGCGCAAAAACGGCTGAATGGATTTGGATGAAATTTGGTAAACAGATAGTTTATAACCTGGATTAACACATAGGATACTTTTTATCCCAATATTCCCACGGGATCGAGACTTACGCGGGTGAAGCCGCGGGGCGCAGCTAGTACTACATATTTATCGTACTAAAGCCGTTATCGTTTGGAAATGGAGAGCCAGAGTATATTTAAGGCATAATTCATACCAATCTATGGCTTATTGTCTCTTAACATGGTTCAGTAACGTAATAAAATCTTGAAACATCTTGGAGGGGCAATTTCGACTTTTGACATAGGTACCTAGTATGCCAACCAACATTGTCGATAAATCAAATCAACAACAACCATGATTAAACATTATTGTCTTGTTTGCCATAAAATCATTTGCCATAATATTGTTTTCCATAATCGTCCTCACTCATAATATTTACTTGCCCTATTATCATTTATACTAATAACGTTTTCAACACACTTGCTCGTAAAGTGACTCTTATTGAACCCCTTTTAGGTTCATAATGCAGTGTATTATGGAAGCGTGTTTTTTACTTTATATTACCGCACTTTTTTTTAATAGTGTGGTAATGTGCGCCACGGATTTACTCCTCGGAGCAGTATGGAATAGGTACTTTGAAATCGCAAAAAAAAAAATCTGCTGTTCCATACATTGCCGATTTAAGTAAACACAAATGTATGGAAAAGCTGATTTTTTTTTCGCGATTTCAAGATCCCATAGAAAAAGTATATAATAGATGACACCAAACCACTTGTTTCAAGGACAACGGTGTCTACCCTACAGTGGGGCTATTTCAACTAGGTACATACCTAGTACCTAGTTGAAATAGCCCCACTGTGGGGTAAAGGGTAATTGTAACCATTTCGTCTCAATTTAAAAAACATCGTTCCTTTGAACGTTATAGGATGATTATGTATTCTGTTTTAAGACCTACGTAAGAAGGATCTTCTTTAAAGCTTTTTATCGCAAAGGAGATGTCCGCTTTTTGTAGGGACGTTGGTTTTTTATTCCGAGAAAAATCTAACCCACACCAAACTATACCTTTATAAAAGCGACACAAATATGGAACTAGGAACCACTGAAATAATATTTTTAGACACCTCCGTTTAAGAGAAAAATTTCAAACTAATAATGTTATTACATTATATTTTATTTGTTGTTGGAAACCCAACTAAAATCTCCCACACACTTTGACAACGCCTATTTGATTATTCATGTTGACAGACAGTCAGACAGGCGTCATCTGTCTGATCCGTCAACGGTAACGGGATTTAAAAAAATATTTTCTTTAGAAATAAATACTTCAATATAGGGTCTAGAAATCTTATGGATGATTTTAAAATTGCAGGAGCCAAATGATTTAGCTGACCATGTGATTGGGCCGAGCCAGTTTCAACATGGATAAGTCAGATTTAGTTTTATTTAGCTTAGACATTTATCAAATTAAACAGGCTCGCTCTTATTATGGGGAAAACTAATTCTGCCTAACGGTACTTTTATTGTAGAAGTTGTGAAGCTGTACAATTAATAAACATACCAGGCATTTCGTCATCACATGAGACAGCTTTGATCAGAGGACGAATATAGTCACGCCACTGTAGTAATAGAGTGTGTATTACACATTTTATTGAAAGTGGCAGAGACTACCTGGCAAAGTTGTATTTCTGATTATTATTGCAGTTGCATAATAAATTGAGAAAAGGTGCTCATGTTTGTCTGGTAGATATCTTGGATTATCGGCATCAAAATGATATATAATATCTCCACCTGCTCAGTTACCCGACAGTATTTAAATAAGAGAAGTCATTTAAAAAAGGAACAAAATTAATAAATCAATAATTAAAACTAAAAAAAAAAGTTTTTTTTCATTCAAAAAAACTGTAACATTTGCGTCCAAAGCATATTATTCAGTTTTTTAAAATATCATAATTGTCGAAAGGCTTTTCATCCACTTCCGATCTCGATTCTAAGTCATACAACAGGAATACGCCTTCGTAATTAAAAAAATGTTGTTGATCAGTAGAAAGGTACAATATTTATTTGGGGTGTGTTCACTTTAATATCCTAGATAATTAGAAAAGTTTGTTCGTTTTAGGAGTAAATTAAAACTAAATTAAAAAACGATTTTTCTCAAAATTGGTGATCCTTAAAAATGTATGATATAGTTAGAGCTACTACATTTTTGGATGTCTATCCAAATATATTTAACTTATCCTGGTTAGAATGATTGAATAATAAAAAACCATTTTTGGACATGTCCAAAGGCACTGGCAAAACCTTTAGACAGCCTATAAAAAAAAATGATTTGAATAAGAAAAAAAAAAACTATAACTAAACGTTTCCAACTTATTGGTGAACATCTCATTTATATAAGTTGGTATAAATCAAATGTTCACCAATAGGTTGGATTCGATGAGGGGCTGCGCGGCCACAGCGCTCTTGGAGTATTGAGCGTTAGGCCGTGTGGCGGCGGGCGAGCCGGGCGCCCCGGGCCCAGCACTCGGCCGTGCTGCGCCGGCGCCGCAGTCCGTCCGCGACGTCGCTTCGCGCTGCACGTTTGCCCGGCGACACACAGCCAGCGACCCACGCCTCATGCCGACAGACGGTCAGTAACCGCGGTGACGAGCCGCAAATTTCGTGTATTATGGATTTAAAAATATCTCCCGAGAGACGGCCCACGCCCGCGCGACTCGCGGTCGTGTCGCGGCGCCCGGCCTCTCGTGACAGCGACGTCGACCGTCTCACGCTCTTGTTTGTCATCGCTCATCGCTGATTCCAAGTCCTCACTTGAGCAGGCGCTGTCACTGTAACGGCTGCACTCGCCCGGAGGTAGCACACGCATGCACCTCCTGCTGGCGCACACAGACGCACACTGGCACACCCAGCCTATGTGCTGACCCTGCACGCGCTCGACGTCAACTTTCGGTAATAGGAAGGAAGATAAATATTGTTGACAAATAATACTTTTAATTAACGATTTTTTTTTGTCGCACTTGGTTTTGTATGTAGGTAGGTACTTACGTTTTATGCCCAGTGCCAATACCTACATCCCACACCGGCACACTGCACTGCAACAATGAGGATCGTACGGATAAATAACGAGTATCTAACGTACACGTAGATACGGAGCCAGAGCTATGATAACGATTTGCGTTGAAGTGTCTTGTTGTTTGTTGTACATACATAGCTGCGCCCAGCGGTTTCACCCGCGTAAGTCTCGATCCCGTGTATATGCGATAACAAACAAACTCATTTTCGCATTTATAATAATAAAACAGGATTCTTACTTCATTAATTTATTATTAGGCTCTTCAACAATGAGTACTTACACTATTACTTTACAATTTGTACGTTGCAAACTTAAGTCTAGTCAATTAAATAATTAAAACAGGTAGGTAATACATAGTTTAAAAAATAAATTATTAAAAGCTAAATTGATTACAATAAATTATATAGATTAAATTAAATTAAATAGACACAACAAACCACAAACACAAATTTACTTTACACTACTTACGTTTACTTAACAAAATAAAAGGATTCAAATCCGATCACTGAAATACTTATACAACATTCTGTAAAACAATACATCCCGTAAATAGGTATCAAATACTTAACATCGTAATAAGTAGGTGAGTATTGACTATTTAGTTGGTGAATTCGGGGCGATACCGCGCCGGACTCAAAGTCCGACCACCACTATGACTGGAGTGTTTGAACAATAGGTACCTATAATAGGTCGAGATAGGCAGTGGCGGACTAAGCTTGAAGACTGTCGAGGGGCCGGGTTGGCAAACTAAAGGTGGGGTGGTTTTTGCATACATAAACCTTTGAAAACTAGGAAGACCGACCGGAAGGATAATATTATGACAGGGAATTGAAAATGTTTTACGTTTTAATTAATTATGTGGCTACTGTTATAATTATGATTTATACAGGGTGTAATGGACAGCCCTCCGCTGATTAATAGGGGGCATTCAGCTCCTTATTTTGAATCGTATTCCACAGGAAATTGTCTCAGGAAAATTTTCATTTTTTGAATCGTTTTTTCAGTTACTATTCCTTTATTTCATTGTAAAATTACATTCTCTGTAAGCAGCACTCCATTGATGTAAATAAAACAGCTAAAATAAAAAATCAGCAATGGATGTTGAAATTCTTTAGCGAACGACGCGTGAAGCTCAGAATTTACATTGATAAAACGTGCCGCGAGCACGCCCCTCCCGCCACGGAGAGTGCGGCTACGTGTGTTGTGCCACGGGCACGGTAACGATACATTGCGTGTAAGGTAAAACAAATCAGGTTAATTGGATTCCCATAACGTTCCTGAAATAATTTCATGTACCGGTCGTCTTAGTATGATGTACTGAATTCATCCCATCAGTTTGCGGAGGGCTGTCCCTTACACCCTGTATTGTAATTGTTTTAATTTTATAATTTAGTGTAAAGTTTCGATACAATGTAAAAATTGCTAGTCAAATAAATGAAATGAAGTACGTAGAATTTACGAGCGAGTGAAGCGAGCTCGAAATTTTGGCACACTACCTCAAACAGGTTCTTTTGACTATTCGAATAAGTTGGAGCACGAATACATGATGCTAGAGCGAGCGAAGCGAGCTCGAACATTTTTGCACTCTAGGGTAAATTTTGATTTGAACTTTTATATAATAAAAACTTTTTACAAAAAAAAACCCGACTTCCAAAAAAAAAACACTAAAAATTTAAAAATAACTTTAATTTCGGAAGTCGGTGTCTTTGCTTTTCAATTTTCGTTTTTTGGCACCTTTTTAGTTTTGGTATCTACCCCACACAAATTCGAATACCAGTACCTGCTATGTAAATAACAGTGACGGAGGAAAATAATATATTGTCTGCATAGACTAATTGGGAAAAAAATGAAAAAATACGTAATATTGAATTGAAGCTAACTCAAAAAAACTACGCAAGCAAAGTTAATATTTATATGAGACCACCTAAGAAGCATGACTCATAATTAGCAGTGTAATAGCGTAACCAACATAGACAAAAAAATAAAAAACATTTTTTTATAGTTATTTCCCCAACAAATACTGCCTTTTACTTACTGAACTTAATTTGGCCTTGTTTGGCATTTGATTAAAAAGTTAGGCGGTCGCCCACATCATCCACGCCTTCCGCCGCCTCTGGACACATAGTGTTCCCACAAAGTGATCGAAGCGTTGCGGCAAATGATGAAATACAAACTTTATTCTGCGGTCTGCTTAGTCAGTGTTTGAGCTCTCACTGGACCCGCACACATTTTGACGACGCGACTGTTGCGTCCATACCTACGACTCGTCACGTCACAAGACTAAATAAGGTACAGACTGTAAGCTTCATACTAACGTCTCGCGCGGGACACTACCACACGCACAGTGATGTGTGCATGGCCTGTCACGGACAAGGCGCGCGGGGGTTGCACCGGCGCCCGCTAGAGGGCAAACCGGTTTGAGCCAGCTCAGTGAGAAGGCAAAGCGCAGGGGTATGCGGTATGCCGTGTGCCCGCGGCAGCGATACTTAGGACGCGGAAGTTTCGTCATTTATTTTAAAAATGCCAAATTGGTGTAGGTAGTGTGTGTTTTAATAATAGTAGGAAAACCAAAGAAGTTTCTTTTTTTATATCCAAAGGATCCGAGGTCAGGGAATTATCTATATCTACCTATACTACACATAAACCTTACACATTTTTAATGAATAGGTACTACAGAATTATTTAGTTACGAGTGACATCATTTTATTTATTTTATTTAGCCCATGGTTTTACCTACTAATTTATTATTTAGAAATCATCAAAGTTTTCTGTCGTTGACAAGTTGTTGCTATATAAATCAATTTATTTTTAGATAATATATACATAACACAACTAACTATTTACATAAAACACTAAAACTTAAAGAACTAACTAACTTACGAGTTAGGTATCCAAAATAACTAGGATGGCGATAAGGTTTTCCTATAAGAATTATTATTTATTATTCTTATTTTTAAGTAGGTACCGCCGGTATTGGCGTCTTAGCACATGAAGATAACTGAATGTTTGTTTACGTGGTCTTAGCAAGCTGACGTTTGAACTTTTCTATTTTATAGGTACTTACTTAACTTACGTTCATGAAATAGTAAAACAAGCAAGGAAAGCTTATAGTTTCCCCATGTCCGTCTGCCCGTCCGTCCGTAAGTCACAATAATTTCGATAAGTAGGTAGGTACCTAACCTAACCAACTTCAAAAAAAGTAGGTATCTATGTATGTAGGTTTAGCTATTTCACAGTAAAATAATTACATAAGTACATTTTAGTATCGTTTTTTATTAGCATAACCTAAATCAGCCTAGGTATAATGTTAACCATTTCGCCTTTCAAAGCTACACTATTTTTTTAATGTTCCGTACCAAAATTGGAAAACGGTCTGTCCCTCCGTCCATCTGTGCTCATTGCCGAATCTCGAGTCCCACTTGCCCGGTTTTATTTTATTTTCAATAACCGAGTTTCAGCCCTATGAAAGTAGGTAAGAATTTTGAACTCTGTTAGGAAGCTTTCATTCTGCTTTTATTTATTCTGTGCCTACGTCACGTCGCACAGTATTATTTTTGCCTCGAAAAACGGACATCCCCCTTTTATTAACTTATCCGATAGAACAGGTTATTTTAAAAGTAAGAGTAAAATACCCGTTTGACAATTTTGTCGTAATCGGGAGATATAAATTTTAATTTTTTTTTTCTATGGTTTCCATAAAAACCATAGAAATCGCAATAGCTACAGATCCAATCCGTTTTTGTTATATCTTTGATTGCAATTACTTGATGCTTTGTATTAAGTAAATTATCAAGCAAACGCTAAATTTTTATCGTTAAACATGTATGAGTTTCAAGGAATTTTACATATTTTCGATTTTATGGGCTTATTTCATGGCATTTGGATTCAATATCGATACAAGCTGTTGCTTTGGCACTAAGAAGTACCGATTTAAAATATCATATCCAAATCTTATGTTATCTAGAATTTACAGGATTCTGAAATTTTGGCGCTAGGGTTGGCACAAGACGTTTTTTTTTTTAATGTTTTTTTTTTGTGAAAATGTATCGGGGATTACCCGATACCGGTGGGCTACTCTTTTATATATTATTAAATGTTTTTTTATATATTAATTTTTAAGAAATATTTAAAAATGTAAAATAATATGTATAAAAATAAATAAAGGACATAATAACATAGGTATCTGAAAGAAGTTACAATTTCATTGATTTTCACATTGTTAATGATAAATCCAACTATTTTCATATTATTTTATAAATTGTTAAAAAGTGTTTAAAATTAAAATGAATAGGTACGGAATTATAATGCTAGTAATCCTACTAGTTTTGTAAATGTACAATTTTAGCAGTTTAGATATTTATTTGGATATTTGTAAGTTTACTAATATCATACGACGTTACGTGAGCAGTGGTGGTCCAGTGGTAACGGCCAAGACTTACGAGTTGTAGGTTGTAGGTTCGAACCCTGACAGGCGCTTTACTTTGTGTAAATTATTTCATCGCCACTGCTCTCAAAACGGTGAAGGAAAACATCGTGTGGAAACCGGCATGTCCTAGAACTAAAAATTCGAAGACATGTGACATCTACCAACCCGCACTGGGCCAGCGTGGTAGATTACGGCCCGCTCCCTCTCACAGAGAGCAGGCCTGTGTCCCAGCAGTGGGAACATTATAGGCTGATTATGTTATACGACGTTAAATACGATGACGTACAATAAACGATTTTTTCGTTTATCCAATGAAAGGCAATTTGTGGTACGGGGAAGGGGCCGCCCTCGTTAGGATTAAACCTACAAATTAACCAAAAATATTATTTTTTATGAAGTGATGACCCTAAAATCAAAATTATCATAAAAAAACTTTAGAAGTGAATAACTCCTAGATAACGCGAGATTTGGATTTGGGTTTTTTTTTAGTGATTGGTTGTGGTCTAAAGATGATTTACAATAAATATAGAATCCAACTAAGCAAAGATACAACCATGAAAAATCGAAATCTCAAAACACAAAAAAAGCATATTTCTTTACATGTGTACTAGGTAGTACTCTTTTGTATTTTTTTTCCCAATATATTGAATATGGTATTAGTACTTACAAATAATAAAGAAAAGGGTAAAATAATGCGTATTTTTTTTGTACTTAATTAATTTAGAAAAGATCAAAAATTTCTAAAATATTTTTTTACTCGTGTTTGGTGTAAAATTGGCACATCGGTATTTTACTCTGACTTTTAAAATAACCTGTTCTATCGGATAAGTTAATAAAAAGGGGATGTCCGTTTTTCGAGGCATAAATAATGAATGTAGTAAGCCCACCATGCGCATGTGAAGTAAACCGCGCCGTGTAATCGTGGCAAGTGTCAAGTTTAGTAAATCAAAGGAATAAGATTTTCATTATTTACATCCTAATTTGACCCCCTAATTTTCGTGAAATCTTTTACTTACCTTTCAACGTAGTTTTAACCGACTTCTAAAAGGAGGAGGTTCTTAATTCGAATGTATGTTTTTTTTTGTTTGTCACGCGATTATTCCGCCAATTATGAATTGATTTTGATGATTTTTTTTTGTTTGGTAGGACATGCTTCAGGGGTCCCATAAGGTATAAATTTTATTAACTTTGCTTGCGTAGTTTTGCAGTTAGCTTCAATAATACCTACGTATTTTTCCCACTATATGGACGATGTTTTAAGTTACTCCGTCACTGTTATTTACTTATGGTAGGTACAGATACAGGTAGGTATTCGAATTTGTGTGTGGTAGGTACCACAACTAAAAAGTGAAAAATAAAAAACTGTTTACAAAAAAAAAACAACCGACTTCCAAAAAAAACACTATAAAGTCAAAAATAAGTTAAATTTCGGAAGTCTGTGGCCAAAAACGAAATTTGAAACCCAAAGACACCGACTTCCGAAATTAAACTTATTTTTCACTTTTTAGTCAAATGAACATACGTTCTCATGGAAAAATAGAAACGATTGCGATCTGCTCATGGCGAGCATTGCACAGTGTGCACATGGTTGGTGAGGTCCGACTACTGAAAGTACCGAACCGAGGTGTTCGAAGATTCGAATCGAATACGATCTCGACGCGTCGCGGCCCCCACCGCGGCACCGCGCGCCTCGGGGGCGTTTGCGGCAGTCGGCATTGCTCTACCACATTAGCATGCGGTAACTGCTATGTAGGTAGGTACATATTATACATACATATATATACCTATCGTTTCCGTGTGAATATTATTACTGGTTAAACGTCTTATTCAATTATCTATTTATATTCAGAAACTAGTTTGAATGTGAAACCACGACAGTGTTTTAACACTTTTAAATGGACCTGCTTTTTTGTGGATTCGGTATAAAAACATTTTTCAATAAAAGCGACTTAGCGATGTATCGAAAAAGCGTTAACAAAGTAAGTTTGTACCTATTTCTTTGTTTCATTTTTAGAATTTCTGCGGTTGTAATCGAAAATATAGCAAAGTCACTTAGAAACATTTATAATCTTTTCAATTATTTTTGCCTACTCTGCAAAGGTAATGTACTTTACATTGACACAGGAGACAGGAGTCTCAGGACTGTATATTTTATGATTATTTCATTAAAAAAATATTTCTTACGTTTTAGAACATCAGTAGACACAAAGTTTAGTACATTTTTTACATACCAACCATTTCCAAAAACAACAGTTTAGATAGTATAGAATTGACCACTAGCTTGATATTTCGCAAACGAATCCCTGAATCGAAAAAATGTTCACCACACACTCCCAATATTATTGAAAGACTAGCTACGCCCCGCGGTTTCACCCGCGTATATCTCGATCCCGTGGGAATATCGGGATAAAAATCCTATGTGTAATCCAGTTTATAAACTATCTGTTTGCCAAATTTCATCCAAATCCATTCAGCCGTTTTTGCGTGATTGAGTAACAAACACACAAACTTTCACATTTATAATATTAGTAGGATAAGACGAATCTCAAAAAAAACGATTGTACTACTTGAGTAGGATTACACGCTCCAGGTCACAAACGCTATTCGTCACGTACGTAGTACGTCATAATCCGCGATATGACACTTTCGCCGGTTGTCATACACGCCGTACGTCATTAACTCGGTTCGGCACATACGCGTTGTGTCACTAACTCCATCCGTCACAAACGCGCTAAGCCTCTAAACTCGTTCGTCACAAACGTTAGTCCGTCATAGGTTTTTTTTTGTGAAGAGTACTTAATATTAACTAAACAATAGGGATACAAAAATATAATCACTTTGATAAATCTTTTTTGATTGAATTGTTCGTCATTCGTGGTATTTCACGTGAAAGCTTAACTTTGAAACTGTTGTAAATAAAGGAGATTGGGCGTTTCTGCCCTGGAGCCCAATAGCGTTAAGATATACCAATGGAAAGATCTCATCAAGAAGAATATTTCATATTATGAAGACTTCTCTTGATCGTTAGTACGAAAGGAGCTACAGAGCTCTAAATGTGAGTAATAAAGCATTAGTGAAATTCAGGTATTTAGACAATTAAATAACTTTTATTAACTTTGAGCCTTGCAAACATGATCTTGCAAACCTATAAACGTACCTACATTTTAAAACCTTGGCCTCCTAGATGCCGTTTTGGGAACAATGTTTTAAGAGTCTATCGGCCGTACAGATCGTTAAGCCTTCGTTAAGCCTGCCGCATCCCCCAATACAGTTAAGATATATGCCAAAAGAAAGATCTCTTCAAAGGAAATATTTCGTGATATGACGTTTTTCTCGATTGTTAGTACGAAAGGAGCTACAGAGATCTAAATGTGAGTAATGAAGCATTATTGAAATTCATCATCTATTTAGATCATTAATTCTGAACTGACTAATAATAGGCAAAAGTCGTGTGTGTAGCAAAGGTTATCCCTGAAAAGCTCTTTTCAGTGGTATATATCTTATGGATATTGGACGCCAAGAATTCCTTAACTTCGGTGCGCAATTTATTACCTATTTAGGTCATTTACTCTGAACTGACTAACAATTGGCAAAAGTTATGTTAGTAGGAAAGGTTCCCCTTGAAAAGCTCTTTCCATTGGTATATATCTTATTTTGATTGGGCTTCTGGGCAGAACCCCATAAGCAGGGGCCCATTCTCCTTTTCGTATGTATCTAAGGGTATTACACAATCACATCTATGTTCATAGATCTATGATCAAAGACATAATTAATTTGTAAAATACCTAGACATATTATGGGTAATTTGTGAGCTTCTTAGATATGGTAAATGATATAAATGATAGTGTAATATCCTCCTAAGTGGGATAAACCCATAATATGTCTATTTTACAATTTCATTATATTTACGACTCAGATCTACGATCATCGATATGATAGTGTAGGTAATACCCACCAGTGTTATAATGAAGTTATATGTCTGTTAGTACCTAACTGGTATAGAAATCTGTCATACACCAAACAAGTATAATTTAGGTTGATCATGACAAACAGCGTTTATGGCAAACGGCGATTATGATAAATCGCGTTCATGACGAATTGCGTTTGTGGCAAAAACCGTATTAGACGAATCGCGATAGTGACGAACTGAGTTAAATCAGATAGCTATGACCAACTGAGTATGTGACGAATAGCGTTTGTGACCTGGGGGCCTACCACCGACTGTTATAGCAGTATTATTATAATCTTACTTTGACTTTTCGTACCATGACGTCCTTAAAATAAGCTTATTGTAATATTGAAACAATGTTATTTTCTTAGCGGTTTTGGTGACGTCACCTCTAATAGTTTATTCTATTCGTACCACGACGTGACTTTTGACAACTAGCATTATTGATTTTACGTTAAATTTAGCAATCTTAAAAAAGTTCCTCGGACTCGACGGAAATATTATTGTTTTGCAAATTACACTCTAAAAAGTAAGTAAAATGTATTTATTTATGTAAACGTGCCGAACAAATTGTGTATCTAGAGATTTTAGTAGGTACATGTGCAATTAATTTCTTGTTTGATTTTAGATGGCGAATGCATACGAAATATTTGACTTTTTGGAAGCTGATAACGCAGAAGCCAACAGTACAAAAAAGTGGCGGCATAGGCAGCTACGTAAGTAAAGCAACAATTTGGACGAAACGGAGTTTGTAATGCGGTATCGACTCACAAAGGATCTAAAATAACCTACCTGTGCGATGCGATGACTTGAGGCCACTGATGAAGAACCCTACAAAATCTACAGAGAGGCATTGTTATTGTGGTTTAGTAAAATAGTGCGCTGTACCTACGAAAAGTTTACGTAAATAAATACATTTGGTAGGAATATTGGGTGTTTTGAAAGGATATTGAAAGCCAAAATCACATTATGTAACAAATCATTTTTATTAGGTAGGTACGTAATTATATCAATTGCAACGTCAGACGACTGAGAAGTAGGTAGATAGGTATTTCATCCAGAAAAGATGCAGATCGCTCCACATCTCATCTTGATACCGCCGCCGTGCCCTTGATAAAAAAGCGTTCACAAGTTACCGCACATCTATAAAGCTTCGGACAATGTCTTCGCACATTGCGTTGAAATCTTACAGAACAATTATCACAACATAGGTACTTCTGGAGTAAATGCTGTACCATCTTGAAGATTCCATATCATTATAATCCTTCAATTACACACAGGAAAAGCAGAAATATGAAATTGATGTAAGTAATTTGAAAGAAACTGAAAGAATTATTTATGTTGATGTCCCTTGACACTTGTCTTTCTGACAGTGTAAGATAGTGATGCGCCTCGATTTTATTTAACCCTTCCTTGGCAGTCCGGGTAAAAAGAGCGGCAAGTTAATAAAAATACACGGTATGTCCCCGGATCAACTAGGAAAAAACGTATTTGATAGAAGAAACAAAACTAAATATTCAGTATAAGAATATTCAAGTATCAAATAAGTTTTTTCCTGGTTGATCCGGGGATACACGACGTATTTTTTAAAATTTCTCTCAGTTTTCACTAGACAGACTAACTTGTAATTTGTCGTTAAAATCGTCATCTTATCGTCATTGATTATCAAATTGTGAGTGGAATGTGAGTAGGAGAAAACGCTCTTTACAAAGTCGAACAAAGCCGATCTTACCCGAATGCCACTGACTTATACCCCAATGTACCAATATTGAACGGTTGCTGTATTTTGGATCTGGCTATGATTCTTTTCTTTAAGTTCTTTTTTTGTGTGCGTTTCAAACGCACAAATCTGTTGGAAACCTCCCTGTAGTTCTTCCACCTTAGATTCAAGTCGAATTGAGTTTTCAAATTACATAATCGGGACAATCGAGTGCCTGACCGTTGATGATGATGATTGAGTAACATCACTAGAGTCAAACTGACAAACAATCAAAAACTACAATCCGTTTCACGTCGATTTTTAAACTAGGTACTTTACGCGAGATTATGCAAACTTGCTAACCTAAATTACTGCTGCAGCGTCAATAGTATTTTTTTTTACCTAATACAAACAGATTTGGTAGATCCTTGAACTGTATTTTTTTTTTTTTTCATAATAATCGCTAAAAACGCTTCAATACATGCATTTACTTTGCATTATGACATTGACGCCAAAGGGACAACGCTATACAGTTCGTATAGCGTTGTTTCTTTTCTACTATAGCAGGCAATAGACTATCATTCGTTCTTTCCCAGCAGTAAGCAGGAATAAAACAATATTGAAAGATGAAGATCATGGTACGAATATGAGTAATGTTATTTTAACCTTGAAACAAAACGCTCTTGAAATAAAATTGTTTTGTAAAAGGTTGTGGTAGGCCCCCTGGAGCGTGTAATCCCTTGAGATCGACAAATGGATTTGCGATTAACGCTTGTGCGACAAAACTGTAGGTAGGTACTGAAATTGTGTCGAAATTTGGCACCATAGATTGAATGCACTTTTTGTGTAGTAGGTACAATTTTGTGCAGGAATATGTATACAAAACTTTTGAGGAAATAACAAAAATCTACAACAGTCACAATAGAAAAGACTGATTATAGGTAGGTCAAGGAGTAATTGAACCAAGAAGAAGAAAAAAACAAAAAGAGAAAGAATTTAAAAAAAAACCAACCGACTTAAAAAAAAAAACAAAAAAAGTGAAAAATAACTTTAATTTCGGAAGTCGGTGTCTTTGCTTTTCAATTTACATTTTTTGCCACAGACTTTTTTTTTTGTAAAAAGTTTTTATTTTTCACTTTTTAGTTGAGGTTGTACCTACCCCACACAAATTCGAATACCACTACCTGCTATGTAAATAACAGTAACGGAGTCAAATAATATACAGGGTGTTAGGGTAAACACCGTTATCCTTGAAACCAGTGGTTTGGTTTCATTTATAGAACGTAAAATCAATGGAAAATTAATACTTTTTTTTTTTTTTTAAATATACATTTTACCTCAAGAATTTTCAAAATCGATTCATAATTGACGGAATAATCGCGTAACACACACACAAAAAAAAACAACAGACGAATTGAGGACCTCCTCCATTTTGAAGAAGTCGGTTAAAAGCATTTATCTACAAAAAAAAGATACTTACAATGGATTTATTAACATTCTTGCGTGGTCTATCTTATATTTGTTATTTTAACAAAAAAGAAACACAAAAAAAGTGAAAAATATCTTTAATTTCGGAAGTCGGTGTCTTTGCTTTTCAATTTTCGTTTTTTGCCACCGACTTCCGACATTAAAGTAATTTTTCACGTTTTTAGTGTTTTTTTTGGAAGTCGGTTGTTTTTTTTTTTGTAAAAAGTTTAATTTTTCACTTTTTAGTTGTGGTACCTACCCCACACAAATTCGGATACCACTACCTGTTATGTAAATAACAGTGACGGAGTCCAATAATATATCGTCTACATAGACTAAGTGGGATAAATATGTAATTATTGAAGCTAACTCAAAAACTACGCAAGCAAAGTTAATAAAATTTATATGGGACCACCTCTGAAGCATGACCTACCAAACAAAAAAAGAATCATAAAAATCGATTCATAATTGGCGGAGCAATCGCGTAACAAAAACAAAAAACAATATACAGACGAATTGAGAACCTCCTCCTTTTTGAAGAAGTCGATTTAAAAAAAAGTAAGAATTCAGTTACTTAAATTAGTATTTTAAATTATAAAAAAAGAAATAGAAAGTTATCAATATCATCCTTCTATTTATTTTTATACTTATCGACTGAGTATTATCTTATCTACTTACCTACTGAGTTTTATCATATCTACTTTTTGTCCCTCAATCGTAGTCTTAGTTATCCATACTAATCGCCTTTATAGCGCTCCCTCACCGGGAGCATTCGCTTGTAGTCGAATCAGACAAATAATTTTATCACTCACTACTATAATGTTAGAGAGTTTTTGTTTAATTGTAATTCAATCAATCTGCCTAGCCTTTTCCCAACTATGCTGGGGTCGGCTTCCAGTCTAATCGGATGCAGCTGAACACCAGTATTTTACATGGAGCGACTGCCTATCTGACCTCCACAACCTAGTAACTGGGTAATACGATACCCCTTGGTAAGACTGGTTGTCAGACTTTCGGCCTTCTGACGACCCGTAACGACCCGGACAAAGATCACCGAGTGCTTTCCGAGGCACGGAAGAGTCTTGATATGTAAAGATGGTCACCCATCCACGGACCAACCCCGGCAAGCGTAACTTACCCTGACGGATCAACCCGTGCGGCTGTTATTACTTATCCACGATCTGCCCAATTTGTTTAATTGTAAGTAAAAAAAAAAGTACCTAAATAAGTAGGTACCTACCTACAGTACCTTCACCATAGAATTTATTGATCAATAAATAAATATTTTTTATTTTAATAATATGAATATAGTTTATTTTATTTATAAACTAAAGTTATTGCTTTGTTTATTTTTCTTTAAAAATCTATGACGCAGTTGTGGTTTAGTATGTAAGCATGTTTTAATAAGGGTGTGTGTGTTTGTATTGTCAATGGATGGACCAAATATAACTACCTACGCAGTGTCTAACCAGCATTCGAAATGTCTCATTGTCTACCAGTGGCAACCCTGCCATTCGAGCGGGGAATCAAATGATGTTCGCGTTTAGTTTGGACTGTGCTCTACGTGATGCAAAAAAAATATCATCATGTGACAATCAAAAGTACAGAACGAAGAATTCTTTGTAAACCAGAATAGTGCGAGTGGAGGTAAAAATTCAGCCACTGTGGAGGAATTCAAATTTCATTTATCAGCAATAAGCATTGTGCTAATGATCAAATGCATGGTATTGTTTCTTGGGACCATCTATAGTTTGTACCGGGTGTACAAAAGATGTCATCAAACTTGGATGAGAGAGCAGCTAACGAGGCATGTTCTAAGGCGTTCTTCTAATCGCACCAGAAATTATCGCGATCCAGTTGCATGTGGGGACTGCAACTGTCGAGCTAGTGATTCAACCAAGGATAATCAATAATCAAGCAAGTGACGAATTGGACAATCATATCGCATAAGCTATTGTTGCACTTGGGTAGTTTACTACTGCAGGTAATACTTACTGCACCAACTTAATGTCGAGTTACCTAGGTACTGTCGCACAATCGTTTGTCGCACTATTGTCAACATAATCGTTTGGCGGACTAGCGTGCTGTCGAGGTTCAGTGATGACAAGCGTACCTACATTCGAACTATGGTGAGTCGCAGTACAGTTTTGTCGCACATCCATTTGTCGATCTCACGTAGTACTCTCAAAAAAAAACATCCCGCGCTTTACGTGTAAGGATTTTATTGGGCGTGATAAATACGATTTATAAATACCAAGGGCGTAGCTATCGGATGTATTAGGTACCGTGCACCGGGGCCCTCAAGCTCAGGGGGGCCCTCGGACCTTGACCAGTAAACCTCAATTGAACTTTCGAAAAATAAAACCCACCTTCATAATACATATAAATCTGTGCCTCCTGTGTTATGTGATACCTACAAGTAAAAAATCAACACTTTACAGGAGAAAAACAAGATTTAAAAAATTCTAGTTCGTAAACTAAGTGTGTAGGGGAAAGTGGTACATAATGATCCCCCTAAGGGAGAACAGATAAAGTACATGGACAATGAATTTTGTGAAGTTGATAAGTTTTCTGTAAACCTAGTCTATCGGCCTATAATTTGGTAAGAGTAGAATACCTACAATTCTATTCACAAGATCTTTAAACATACTTATACATTTTTGTCAAGGTATAGTAAATGATCATTTTGTACACCCGGGTGTCTAAAATGATCCCTGGGGTTATTAAACCCCGCTGTTAGAGATAGGTAAAATATAAAAAATAATTATTAAGTAAATCAGTTTTTTTAACAAAAGTTTTAACCCTATAAAAACTTTACTACTGTACAAATACTTTGCTAAAAAACTAACTGTTTCTAATAACTAAATCTTTTTAATAACATAATAAAATTGATTTTTGCTCTCCAAGACTGGCACCTCTAATAGCGTGTATATTCTTTCCTTTACCTCGTCCTTTTAAGGCCGTACCTAAATGGCACGGAGAATTACTTACACTGGGAGTTTTAGGGATTACTCACACTTATTCAGCTCGATTCAGCTTATGCCCATAGAAAAAAAGGATTTTGTATGGAGACGCGTAAGCATCCGACGGATGCATACGCGTCTCCGTCGCGACGCGACCGTTGTTTTCTATGGACTATATAGCTGAATAGATCTGAATAAGTGTGAGTAGTCCCTTATGCACGTTTCACAGCATCTAAACCATTGACCATGGAGATTTTGCTCCAATTTTAGCGCGTACGTTTTCTTAAGTACATAATTATTCCGTGGCAATGTTTCTTAAATAAAAGATAACTAGATAAGGTACTGATCTAATTTCATATAAAAAGCACAACATCCATGATTGATGGTTGTAATTTGTAAATAAAAATTATGATTTTTAACCAATTCAATAAAAACGAATTATAAAAATAATGCATAACCACCACAACCAATTAACATAACAATGTGGGTAAAATTATCCCTGGGATCATTTTGCCCTTCTATGAGAGGATCGTTTTACCCCAAATGCTTAACTCTAAAAAAACATCAAAATAAAACCTCATGGTATTCATTTACAATAGTCGATCATTGCTGATTCTATTATTAAATAACATTGGAAACTAACGCAATCACTCCTATTACATTATAATAACTTAAACTTAAACAACATCATATTGAATTTGTGCTTACCTTACATGAAACAACATAATTTTTATTTTGTTTCAATAAAATTTTCTATAATTCTCACACCACCATGACACTTTGTGGGAATGCGAAAACCGTTGTGGCGAAGACTATTTTCAGTCAAAAAACTAGATGGCACTACTAAATTCGGTAAAACAATAGATAATCGTTTTACCCCGAGGGATCATTATGTACCACTTTCCCCTAGATAAAAACATTTAAGTACCTACTTATTTACTCACTGTGCATGTGCATTTTAATTAATATGGTAAATATTATAGTTTTTAAGTAGGTAATTCATGAACAACCTGTAGGTACCTAAGTTGTACTTTTTTTATTTCAAATAGGTAAGTACCTATGTGCTAAAATTACGTGATAAATGATACAGTACAGTTAAATTATGTTGCACCTGTAAGTTGTCTTTGTGTAAACTGATATAGGTACTTACAAGAAGTAAAAAAATCTAATAACTCATTAGAATATGTTCCTAACACAATGTTGCTCAAACAAATGATAAAAATACTAGGTACCCCAAAGATTAGATTGTTTTCCTTATAATTAAGCCTAGAGTACCTACCTATTTTCATAATTTACCTGAATTGTATCAGTTTGCTAATGTGATATAAAAAGTTATATCTAAAGAGATATAGGGTCCATAATGTCCATATTCACGATAAATATACTGAAAACTAAAATGTGAAAATTAATATAATAGCTCTTATAAGTACCACGAAGCACGAAAAACAATGTGTGTGGAGCATAGATTATAAAATGTCCAGATTCCTAGTAGGCCACCGTAAATTGAAGCCAAATACAGGTCGCCAATACTGGCTACCTCATTCGCTCCCCGTTCCATACGCCAAGTAGCATTCGCCGCGTAAACAGCCGGTGTTTTTTAATTCCGAAAAAATTACATATTGTGCTGTGAAATCGTGTAAAAAGCACTACTAAAAAGATAAGTGCACTAACGTCACATTTCAAAGTAGTAATTATTCAATTTCACCGTGTAATTTCTTTGTTAAATGTGAAAACCTTATAACATAAAAAATTTCAAATCTATTTACCCATATTTTAGCGTTCGTAGCGGTAACCTTATATAACACCAGATTTTTACCTACTAACTAGCAAAAACATCCTTGATCCCTAGACATTTTTGATGTGTGTTTATTTGATGGTTTGTGTACCTATACTGCCAGATACCAGCTAGTTATAGGGCCCGACGCTTACGTTTAAGTAGGTATTGTATGTTCATAAATTGGTGCTACATTCCAGAGACAGTAGAAGGCGCGGGCGCAGCCGCGTGGCTGCGAGGCTGGTGGCGTGCTTTTCTGGCCGAGCTGCTGGCCACGGCGCTGCTGGTGTGGCTGGGCGCGGCCGCCATGATGCCGGTGCGCGGGCCCGGCTCCGTCATGCTGGCGCACCCCGCCATGGCGTTCGGCTTGGTGGTGATCGGCAACGCCTGCGCGTTCGGGCCGGCGTCTGGGGCGCACATGAACCCAGCCGTGACGCTGGCGGCGGTGCTGTACGGGCGCCTGGGCGCGCTGCCGGCGCTGGGCTACCTGCTGGCTCAGCTGCTGGGCGCGGTGCTCGGCTTCGGCGCGCTGCTGTGCACGACGCCGGCCGAGGTGGCACTGGCGCCGGCGGGCTGCACGCTGCCGGCGCCACACATATCGGGGCTGAGCGCGGCGCTGCTGGAGGCGGCGCTGACGGCGGTGCTGGTGCTGGCGTGCTGCGGCCTTTGGAGCGCGCACGACGCTGCGCGCCCGGACCCCGCGGCGCCCATCAAGATAGGGCTGGTGGTCGCCGGGCTCATCTACGCGGGGGTAACCCACCGACTATCTATATCTTGATATTACATAACACATGCCCGCTCTCCCCGAAGGGTTAGTGCTCGGCGTCACGACACCATAAACGCGCGGCCACCGCGCCGCCGCCGCGCCGCCGTTTCGCTTGATTAAATTTTATTAAAGTATTATAAAGCGCATGCACATTTGCAAGCAGCCGGCTATGGAATAAAAAAACCGGCCAAGTGCATGTCGAACCACGCACAATGAAGGGTTTCTTAGTTTGGGTGAATTTATCCAACAAACTTAACATGTTTTTGCAACTGCAAAAAGTTGGTCGATTATTACTCGGTAGCTTGTGGAGCCTACGTTGCGGTGATAGTTAACTTTTTAATTTCGTTATATATGTTATGGACCAAGTGATTATTAGAATCAATCATCATTTCAGTCGAAAGACGCCCACTGCTGGACATAAGCTTTATCCTGCCTTTTTGCCAAAAAATTTTTGGCAGATTATCACTTGCCAACCAACGTTTCGCCGATGTTTCACTTTGACAACTAACGATTAGCAAATTTTTGTTTGACAACGTTTCATTTGGTAGAATGATTGTAATGCTGATTATTATAATAACAGAAAACGTTTGGGTCATTTATCATTTGTCAAACATGTCAATCTTAGGTTACGATATGTTAGGTTAGGTTAGAGTATGACAACATTTATCATTTGTCAAACATTTCAATCTTAGGTTACGATAGGTTAGAGTATGACTAACAACGCACGAGCCGAGTGAGCGAAGCGAGCGTGCCGCGGCAGCGAACGGTGATGTGCCAGAAGCGAATCGCTTTTGTAAAAGGAAACAGTTAAGTTAGGTTACATCACATTAAAGATAAAGTAAAAAAACACTCACTCACGGAGCACTCTTCAATACACTCACTCATTTTAATTGAACTCTACTTGAAAGTTGGCATTCTGCCACTTAAGTTTGGCAATACTTCGGGCTATGTCGGACATGTCGGTTACCTTGGTTCTCCTACGGATCTCTTCATTTCAGAATCAATATTTGAAATCAAATAAAATATTTCCATTCATAGACACTCTGCTGACCTATGATGACTTTACCATAATTAAATGTTTAACTGTTGTTAAAACTGACTAGTCGGAGTGGAGCGGGCGCGGCTCCGAAATGCGAGCCCCCACCCCGCGCGATACCCGCACCCCGTGCAAAATACCTGTGTATTATCAGATTGCCCAAAGACCACAGGGCAATATTTATAATGACGAGGCAATGTGATAAATAAGGAAGTTCAAATTATAATTTATTATTTTGCCCTAAGTAGCTTGTCATTATTCATAATGCGCAGGCATTATGAAAAATGCCCGTATTTATCACTTGGTCCATAACATATATACTACATTTCAATGAAATTCAAAATCATTTATTTCTATCCATATGAAGATCATAAAAATTGAAATTACATAAAAACATATAAACATAATTGATAAAATAATAAAAAATAATGGGTCATTTGTTTGTTTGTCATTACATTAACCATATAACAATGGTTAATGTACTGACAATCAAACCTGTTCGCAAATACGCTCAGGATGGTGTTGGAGGTGCCCCTGAGCCTGGGCCCCAGAGATGTGCACCGCTTTCGCATCGTCGTGTAGAAACAGTCAACACGGGCGTCGGCGAACATCCCCGACGCGCTACAGTGCCGGGGCAGCCCCAACAACACCCTGAACGCATTATTATACTGCACCCGGAGAGCGTTGTAGTGCTTCTGGGTGTATGACACCCACAGGCTGGCCGCATATAGAGACGTACAAAACGCTCTGAAAAGAGCTATTTTGACGGCCCCCGAGCAACGAACAAACCTGCGGGCGATCATATTGGCCCTCACAGACAGCGCCCTCCGCTTCCTATCGATGTCCGCATCGTCTCTCAGGTCAGAGGTCACGATATGCCCGAGATATTTAAAATGTTAAACTGTTGAACTCTTTTCAACTTGACTCCGTTCAGTCTAATAGGTGGAACAGAATCCGGGCAGGCCCGACCCCTCGCCCGAAACTACTGCCGTGATTTTTTTCTTATATCCAAAACCAACCATTTAACTGGCAGGGCGGAGAACACTTGACTCTAAAAAAAACCGGCCAAGTGCAAGTCGAACTCGCGCACGAAGGGTTCCGTACCATTATCTATAAAAACGGTAAAAAAATCACGTTTGTTGTATGGGAGCCTCCTTAAATATTTATTTTATTCTATTTTTTATTACCTATTTGTTGTTATAGCGGCAACAGAAATACATCATCTGTGAAAATTTCAACTGTCTAACTATCACGGTTCATGAGATACAGCCTGGTGACAGACGGCCAGACAGACAGACAGCGGAGTCTTAGTAATAGGGTCCGGTTTTACCCTTTGGGTACGGAACCCTAAAAAGTAGCACTTTAAGCTTAATATTTCGCAAACGGATCCCTGAATCCAAAAATGGTTTTCAAAATGGGAGTTCTTTTTCAAATAATAGAAAATGAAAACTATTCACCTTCATCTTCTCTTACAGAAATGCCTAGAAAGTCAAATTGTCGAAGTCTAAAGTTCGTTTTTAAATCCCGTAGACTAATTTGGCAGGTGCAAATGTCGAACTCCAAATTGAAAAAAAAACAAACAACAATCATTTGAAATGTCAAAATAGTCTAACAGATTAAAAACTAACTCTGTGGAGAAACAAAAATATACTTACATAAGTAAACAAAATGGCGGGACAACAGAATTAGAGCTACAATAAAGTTACTAAAAAATTAGCTCCTCATTTACTTTAATTTTACATGGAAATGTGATGAGGCTAACGAAGCCTAAATGATGATACATTAAGAACATGTGCGAGGAGTACCAAAAAATAATGTACTTATTTAAAACATTTAAAAAATTTAACACTTTTTATTTTGTCAAAATACTGTTTATTTGTCTCTTTCGTACTTTATTTCTTGTAAATAAAGTTGGCAGCCCTACATGCGCCATATTGATTCGCATTTGTTTTTTCCGCCAGTGCGATCCGCTCGGCAAAATTCGCAAATCGCCCCGCCTGCCGCGGTTCGCGTGGCATGCTTAGTACATTTCTATAAATTTTGTTTTGCCGCAAAACGCACCGCAATTCGCGCCGCCCGAAAATTCGCTGTAGCGAATTTCCCGTGGCCAGGCCGTTAGACAGTTGAAATTTTCACAGATGATGTATTTCTGTTGCCGCTATAACAACAAATACTAAAAAACAGAATAAAATAAATATTTAAGGGGGCTCACATACAACAAACGTGATTTGTGTGCCGTTTTTATAGATAATGGTACGGAACCCTTCATGAGCGAGTCCGACTCGCACTTGGCCGGTTTTTATTTGTGGTATCTACCCCACACAAATTCGAATACCACTACCTGCTATGTAAATAACAGTGACGGAGTCAAATAAAATATCATCTACATAGACTACGTGGGAAAAATACGTAATTATTGAAGCTAACTCAAAAACTACGCAAGCAAAGTTAATAAAAATTATATGGGACCACACGGGAAGCACCAGCTTTCAAATAAAAAAGAATAATCAAAATCGGTTCACCCAATCGAAAGTACATTAAAAAAGAAAGACGAATTGATAACCTCCTCCTTTTTTTGAAGTCGGTTAAAAAGGTTAGGCTTATTATCATTAAACAAACAAATATAAATTCATGGATAAATATCCACATTCTTAAATAATCCTATAGGTATGTATATAGGATTAGTAAAAAGCTTATTTTAAGGGACTTTGTAAATGTATTGTTGTTAGTTGTTAAGTAATATTATGTGTATTAATACGTGCTTTTACCTACTATTCCATATCAAAGGAGAATGGGCCCCTGCTTATGGGGTTCTGCCCTGAAGCCCAATAAAAATAAAATATTTACCAATGGAAAGCTTTTCAAGGGGAATCTTTCCTACTAACACGACTTTTGCCAATATTGTTACTCAGTTCGGAGTAAATGACCCAAATAAGTGTGATTACTGGGACACCGAAGTTTAGGAATTTTCGTAACCCAATAGTCATAAGATATACACCAATGGAAAGAGCTTTTCAAGGGGAATCTTTCCTACTAACACGACTTTTGCCAATTGTTAGTCAGTTCGGAGTAAATGACCCAAATAAGTGTGATTACTTGGGCATCGAAGTTAAGGAATATTCTTGGCTCACCCATAAGATATACATCATTCATCAGGCTTTAGCTTTTTGAGGGGAACCTTTGATACTAACATGAATATTGCCAATTGTTAGCCAGTTCGGAGTTAATGGCATAAATAGGTGACTACTGGGGTACCGAAGTTAAGGAATTTTCTTGGCCCTATAGGCATAAGATATACACCAATATAAAGAGCTTTCCAAGGAGACTCTTTGCTACTAACACGACTTTTGCCAATTGTTAGTCAGTTTGGAGTTAATGACCTAAATAAGTGTTACTACTGGGGCACCAAAGTTAAGGAATTTTCTTGACCCAATAGCCATAAGATATAAACCAATCTCTCTCTAATCCCTCTCGAAACTCCAGGGCAGAAACGCCCAATCTCCTTTAACTTAAAAGAAATTACGACTTTTTTTCATTTTTTAACCGACTTCATAAAATAGAGGAGGTTCTCAATTCGTCTGTATGTTTTTTTTTGTATGTATGTTACGCGATTATTCCGCCAATTTTTTTGTATGGTACCTACCATACAAAAAAATTGGCGGAATAATCATGCTCTCGACGTGGTCCCATATAATTTTCGATCGATTTTTTTGTCAGATTTGCTACTTTATGCACATGTTCATTGCATCAAATCAGAGTAGACTACACAAGGTATAAGAAAAATAAAGTTTCAAAGCCACACGCTACTTAGCAGGAATTTAATTAAATTTGACCCGCTCCATACAAAGTATAGAGTTTAGGGGAAGAAAAAGATCAGGTAGTCCTGATGTTTTATTATTGACATTAATGAGCTCTATCCATCCGCTAAAGTCACTAAAATCATAGTTTCGACCCACTGTGCGTCGGTGCCGTGTACACATCTTAGGCGCGGGACATACACATGTGGCGAGTGGCCCGGGCGTGGCGACGGTGCGGCGCGGGCGTTGCGCCGGTCCTTTCATATTTCATACAAAATGAACGTGCATACAAAATGTAGGAGCGACGAGGCACGGAACATACACAGGCAGCGGGGGGCGGACGTGGCTTAGGCGAAATATGAAAGGAGCCGCGTCTCACCGTCGGTCGCCTCGCCCGCGCCACGCCCCTTGTGTATGTCCCGCGCCATAGAGGCGCGGCGATGGCGCAGTGACGGTGTCGTGAGCCGACACTTATGCTGTTATGCACGTTTCGCCAATTATGTCCGTCGACATGATACGGTACCTACCTACTGCGCATCATCATCATCAGTTTATAGGTCCACAGCTGGACATAGTCCTCTCAAAAACCTATTTTTTTCCGAACCCTTCCTCTAGCTGCATTAGGTGTTCGTTGAGCCCTAAGGTGCGTCCGTTATACGTCGGCAAGGTCAGTTGGGATTGGCAGCCATTAATAACCTGGGGATTCTTCGCACCCCCACCTTGCCGTTACCGTCAGCGCCGCCAAAATCAGGAATAGCAAGACGGCCGGGAACTGGGGGCCGTGGTTGAATTTGGCTTGCCATTTAGAGGGTTTGCCCATAATCGCCACACTGGCAATGAGGGTTGGCGTCGTTGGCGATCTATTCGGAAACTGTATTTTGGAAGGGGCTACTAGAATCAATTCTATTTTTTTTTGTAAATTTTGACGCTCAAAAGTGCCTTGTATGTACCTAATTGAAATAAACGACTTTGACGTGCGTGTGCATCTAACTGAGCGGCATGTGGTTGCAGGGGCACGCGACGGGTGCTAGTATAAATCCGGCGCGCAGCTTCGCGCCCGCGCTGCTACACGGATACTGGGACTATCAGTGGGTGAGTCAACCACAACATAAATACAAAAGTAATACACAACATAAATAGAAAGATAAACAAGACATGACAGACACAAATGAAAAATACCGATTATTCCCGATGTCCACCACTTTTTGGCCACCACTGGGGGACAGCGAAACAACTTTAAAAAAATATCTTGTTGGCCACCACTGGGGGGTCAACGAAACAACTTTTAAAAAGACCATGACCATTCATATTCATATCATCACAGCCAATTCATATTTTCAAGTGTCCTTCATTTATTCAAACTAGATTTAAGATAATAGTCTAGAGTCAATCAAAGCCAATGTTTAAAATTGAATAAAAATAAATATTATATTATATATAAATAGACGGACAGACGGACATGGCGAAACTATAAGGGTTCCTTGTTGACTACGGAACCCTAAAAAGGGTCTCTAGATAAAATAATTTAGAAAGAAAGAAGAAATATAAAAATTGTTTATTCTGCACAAACTAAACGCACATTACAAAATAAAGAATGACATTCTACATTACAAATTAGGCAAAAGCCATTTAAAGTTATAGCCAATGGAAATTGGGTCAAAAGTTGTGCCATTGTCCCCTAGCGGTGGCCAAAGGGAATGTTTAACCTTTGGTATGCCGGAACGTGGATCCCGTTGAGAAACAATGGATTTTTAATTGTATCTGTAATTACGGCATACGACGGGTTAAAAGTCCGTGTCTCAATTTTTCCGGAAGAAAGCTCAATTCGGCATTATGTACCGCTTGCACTAACTCTGGATTGCTAAACAAACCAAAATTATGGAAAGTGAATTGAATTTAAAGAAGAAAATTATATGTATAAATTTTTTGAAGTGTAAACTTCTTTAGGCGCTATGAGCCATTTTTTTCGTGCTGGCCAGTGCGATTATTCTAAAACTGAGGTTGGCGCACTGACATGAAATAAGTATTTATGCATTATCAGTGGACCGGCGCGGCGTAGAAAATTATCGAATAGAAAGGTTCGAATTTTAAAAACTCTTTCCACGGTAGCGGATAAAATGCACTTTTATACTCGAGATTTTGAATGATAAACAGAATCTTTCCGAGCGTGTGAGGTGAAAACGTTATTCTTCCTTTTCTTTTCCTAAACTCTTCACCTAGGCGATCACTAAAGCTCACACAAGACATAGTACACATACATACATATATGTAAGTAGTATCTTTGCTGTGCCCTGCAGTGCACGATAAAGAGTTGATAATAAAGTAGCATTGCATCTTTAACGTTTTTTTTAAATGTTTATTGTTTGACTTGTTAATACCTCAGTTTATTTAGGGCCCCTTTTTTTTTCATCCGGGCCTACTCGTATCCAATGTTTGTTAAATTGGTTTCATCAACACTGATCTCAAAACGTTGAATTTTTCTATCATAATGAAAAAAAATTGGCATGAGCTAGAGCAAAAAAATCAAAAACATGTGACCAAAACTGGGACCACGTGGTGGATATTACGGCCCATTTCTTCTTACAGAGAGGAGGTCTATGCCAAAGCAATGGTAGGCAATTGCAGGCATTTGGCATGCTAAGCCGCCAGGGATGGTTGTTTCGAGTGAGACCCAACCCTGAGGCGTGGTGTTACAGTAAGTGTGTGTGTGCAGGTGTACTGGGCGGGCCCGCTGGGCGGCGCGGCGCTGGGCGCGCTGCTGCACCGCTACGTGCTGACGCCGCGCCCCACGGAGCGCGCGGCCAGGGATGTAGACATACCGCTCAACGACAAACACGAACAAGCCTAGGTTATACCTACCTCATATGATGATCTACTTACATTTTAAATAAAGCATTCTAATTACTTTATTTATTTTTTACGGATCCCTTTTTATTTTATACTAGCTGTGCCCCGCGGTTTCACCCGCGTAGGTCTCGTTCCCGTGGGAATATAGGGATAAAACGTATCCTATGTCGTGTTCCAGGTCATGGTCTTCCCGTGTGCCCATCCTCTCCTCTCTAGAGTAGGGAACGTCACGGCGGCGGCGCGGCGCCGTCGTGGAATGGTTCGCGTATTGCATTTTTATACTCGTGATAACTTCGAAATTAAATGTCCGATTCGAATGAATTAAGAAGTATTTTACTGACTACATAAATACCCTTGATAGACATACAACTTTTAAAATGGAACAATTCCGACATACATGATATTTGCGCAACTTAAACCGTTTAGGCAGCGCCGCAACGGAGGAAGGGATAGGAAAAAGGAATATTATTTCCCGTTTTTGCAACATTTTTCATTTATGCTCCGCTCCTGTTGGTCGTAGCATGATATTATATAGCCTATAACCTTCCTCGATAAATGAACTATCCAACACAAAAAGAATTTTTCAATTCCAACCAGGAGTTCCTGAGATTAGCGCGTTCAAACAAACAAACTCTTCAGATTTATAATATTAAGTATAGATTCAATAACCAAATTAAATTAATTATTAAATATGTCGCCGCAAGAGCGTTTGTAAAGTTCATAACATAATCTTATGCGTAACTATTTGGGTAACTGGTGTACTGTTACACCCATTTGCATGCATCTGTGAACGATATTGAATCCTATGATATCAAACGCCATCTATTGCCCAAATTGTGAAATCGAACTCGCGAAGCTAGAGTTAATTGATTAAAGTAATTTTGATGTTTTAGTTAAAGCTATAGTTAAAATTAAAAGGGAATATTTATTTTAGTCTTTAGGTTTTTAATCATATTAACAATTGGTCATTTGACAGAATAAACTTGTTTATGTTAAAGCGCTACCTAATGTTACTAAGATGGCGTGGATTGTGAATAATAAGATCAATAACTGAATGTTATAATTTAATACAAGAACTAAATAAGTTTAAATAATAGGAAACAGACTATAAAGTAATAAGACTATTTTACACAGCAATTTACTAATGAATACCTGTTGTTTCATTAAAATTCCTTGAACTATTTGATAACACTTCCGGGTTATCAAATAGTAATAATGATGTCTTAGAAAGTAATGAAGCTTCTGACTTAAGTTTAATTTTGAATAACCTTTGTATTTCCTGAATATTAGCATTGTTTAATTATAAAAGAATTAACTGATAAGCATTTTAGCATTATTTGTAAGTTTCATTGAAATAACTAAGTAATAAGATTTTGTATTGATACACGCGGTATGTCCGCCGACGCGGGGAGAAGGGTCGCACACACAATGGCGGTATAGCGTGTGTGGGTACTTGATCTACGCGTGGGTAGTCGATATCCAATATATTACTTTCCTCTATGGTAGTCGAAATGAAATTGTAAATTGTCGAACAAGTAAACTCTGTAACAGAATGTATTGATTTAAAAGAGTGTCCACGGAGTTTCTTGCCCTTTGTTCTCCGTAAGGAACCTACATCGTTTTGAAATGGGCGACTAGCGTCACCAACTAACTCAAACTAAAGGACTCCTTGATAAGTGATAATTCAAAAGTGCCTGTAAATGTTCCAATTGAAATAAACGCTTTGAGTTTGAGTTAAGTGTTGTGTGTCATTGAAAACCAACTACCTCTAACTACCATCAACGAAGAATTACACCGGAGACTGATCACACACGAGAGAGGATGGATTCCCCTCCGTGTTATATATATTATATTATTATATATAGATAGTATAGATATAGATTAGTCATAATCATTAGTCATTAGGCATTAGTCATAAATTTTCTGGAATCGTAACACTCGCACTACATAATATTTTATTAAAAGCAAAGTACTTTTTAGATCATTAAAAGCTTGTTTTTAAAAATATTTTTACTTAAGTATATTTTGTTTTATACTTTTTAGCATTAGAATTTGTTTAAATATCTGTTCTATCATCTTCACAAATCCAACGAACCCAACACTTCGGGGCTATCTTGTAAGGTCGAGGAGTTCCTATGGCCACCTTCTGGCTTCATCATCAGACCCATCAAAAAAGCCATTCCATACAAAATGTATGAGAAAACGAATTTTATTCATTTCTTTTTTCGATCATTTTTGTTATTCGGCTATTCGGGGCGGAGAATTCCGGAATTCCGAAAAAATCCGGAGTCAAACGTGAGGGCATAATAAATCAAACAGATTACGGGTGACTCCTGATTTTTTATTCGTCTGTCTGTGATGTCTTGTTTATACCTTTTAGGGGCATGAGGAACAGGGTGTAAAGGGTGGTCAGGATACTCTTTGACGCCTCGGGTGTTGGCTTGGCTGTGTGATTCGCCTCACTGAAAGCTTGCGGGAGTGATGATGATGACGTGACGCTAGAGTAGTTGCACGAAGGCTGCGGTGACGTTCATATTAGGGGTCACCAATTTAGGGGCATGTGGAACAGGGTGTAAAGTTCACTCATCCACCATAGAAAAGGGAGGATCCTCCGACCAGACAGGTGTTGTGTCTGGCGGGCAACTGCCCAACGATTGATGTTGGGTTCTTGTATAAATGTCCACTGCACGGTAATTTTTAATTGCGCGATGCAGAATTTATGTGACGTCAGGTCTTTGATGCGTAGTTCGCATGTGGCGATGTAGATACCGCCACAACCTATTTAGTTGATTGACTTTTTTGTCGTAGTTGGGTTTTAGTTTTATACTTAACTTTTATTTGTATTTAATATTTTTTGGGGTTATAGGTAATATTTAAGTATATTTTTGATGTGCTAATTATGCCCTTTTATAGGATACCCAACATGGTATGATTAAAACATATTTATTTTTAGTTCATGACTTTGTCATCATGAGAATTTAATGTGACGTCACATAGCCTCTCAAGCGTCAGAAAGCCACATGTGGCTTTCTTTACGTTGTGACTTGGGCGTCACTTGTGGTTTTTTTCGACCCCTGATCGAAATTTGGACTTAAACTTTGGCTAAAAGCCTTATTTCTCCGTTCTTTTCGTTTTACTTCAAAGCTACGAGAAAATCCTCTTTAAAAAAAATTGAGGGTATGAAAAATATAGTTGGACAAACTTAACAAAAACGACGCATCTTGATAGTTCCTTTCTTTGTGCTGGCGTCTTTAGGAGCAGACTGAATATTATGAAAATGTTACGTAGGACTCTCAAACAAACGTTGTTGTTAGATTACTCATCGATTCATAATGTAATCTGCAAAATTTCGTGTAAATCCATACAGTAGTTTTATCAGAAAATAGACAACACAGGAACAGACCCATTTTCCCCCAATTCTCTTATAACATCATTATTTATAAATACACCTATAACGAGCGGACGATCAAGACGCTTCCAACGATACCTTATTTGTCAAATTATGATGAGCAGATGAGCAGTTTAGAAGTTATGAGGGAACATGAACAATAATTATGAACATAATCTGGAAAACAGAACACAAATAACCGAAGTTAGCAACATTAACATTGTTACTAAGCACGAAGACATTATAAGGTCTCGAGAACGTAAAATCTCATACGGTGTACCACAAGGCACCGTGATAGGCCCGTTTTTATTTATTACTTATGTAAATGATATGCCCATGTCCCTTGAATATCCTATAATTATGTTTGCAGACGATAGCACTATAACAATCCCATGTAAAAGTACAAATACATATGAAAATGACATAAATAATTCTCTTGACGCACTAATTAAATGGCTAGACGAAAATAATTTAAAAATTAATTTAGGTAAGACAAAAATAATGCACTTTAGACAACGTACTCCCGGCGGAACTATTCTCAACATCCATTACAAAAATGACAAAATTGAGGAAGCAGAGGATACCAAATTTTTAGGGTTGCAAATAGATTGCAACTTAAATTGGAAAGCACATATAGACAGTTTGTTTAAAAAATTGAGTTCATCCGCATATGTGTTATATAAATTATCCTCCATTGTAGATGTCAAACCACTTCTTACGGCTTACTACGGAATACTTGAATCGCACTTGCGCTACGGTATAATTTTCTGGGGGAACTCAACTGATCGAGATATAGCTTTTAAGGCCCAGAAAAGATGTCTCCGATCATTGTTAAAACTTAAATCGACATACAGTTGCGCGCCTTATTTTAGGTTACATAAAGTCTTGACACTTCCGTGTATCCATATTTTCGAAGTAGCTATGTTTGTCAAGCAAAATCCATCTCGTTTTGAGCGCCTGGCTGTTGTATTCCCAAGGAATAGGCGTGACAACAGCAAATTATGTCAAGTATCATGTCGAACCACTTTAATGCGTAAGAGCGTTTCTTGCATGGCCCCAATTATTTACAATAAATTACCGAGTTGTTGGAAATCTTTAAATACAGCACAATTTAAGAGTAGATTACGGAATTTTTTGATAGATAAAACATACTACAGTGTAACTGAGTTCCTATCGGAGAAAAATATTTGTTAATTAGTGATTCTTGACATTTTGATTTTTGTTGCATGACATTTTTTGATTTTTGACATTTTGATTTTTGACATTTTGATCTTTGAAATTTTGATTTCTGACATCTTGATTTTGGTTAATAATAATAATAATAGTCAAATTTGCAAATGAATCTAGAGCTACACGACTGAAATCAGACGTACCAGCTTGGCAGTGCAGAATTGAGCGCCGTATTGGTGGGGCCAGAGCGCTCATCGGCAAACTAATCTGCTTCAGGGAGGGCAATAGTCGCCCTAGAGTGATGCGCTTTGTGAGGCGGGCGTTCTCAGGTACTGATATCAGACCTGAAGACTATATAGCCCGTGTCACAGAGCGCATAGACTTCCTGAAGCAGAAAGTGTATGCCTGGGCAAACCGTATCCGTAGGTATATGCGGCGAGCGGACCGATACACTCAGAACCGCACCTTCCAGAGTGATGAAAGGTGGGTATATAGGGCTTGGGAGCAACCGGACCAAAGTGTGGCTGACACGCGCCTGCCGGATGATGATGCCATGTGCACTTTCTGGCGCAGTATCTGGTCGGTGCCTGTCAGTCACACTGAAGGAGATCGGACTCGGGAAGTCGAGCGAGCCTGCGATCTTATACCAGAAATGGGGGCTATTACCATCTGCCCCCAAGATGTAGCCCGTGCAGTCCGCCTGTTGCCCAACTGGAAGTCTCCAGGGCCGGACGGGCTGCACAACTTCTGGATAAAATGGTTCATAGGGTCGCACGCTCGCTTGGCGACCCAGTACCAGACTGCATTGGAGTCTGGTTCGCTACCCCAATTCTTAACGACAGGAGTTACCCACCTGCTCCACAAATCTGGTGGCACCGCGGAACCCAAAAATTATAGGCCGATCACGTGCTTACCGACGGTCTATAAAGTTCTTACATCCATTTTGAGAGCTAAAATTAACAAACATATAGACACGAACTCCATCATGTCTGCCTCTCAAAATGGATGTAGGAACGGGTCCCGCGGTACTAAGGAGCTACTCCTCATTGATATGGCCATTAGCCAACAGGTTCGTCGTTTCCGAAAAGATCTATCGACATGTTGGATAGACTATAAGAAGGCCTATGATTCGGTGCCACATACATGGCTCATGAGGGTGCTGGAGTTGTATAAAGTAGATGCAACTCTACGCACCTTCCTGATGTCATGTATGGGGCAATGGAGGACGGTCCTTCGCTATCCAGGATGTCGAAATATCCAAAGGAACAGCGAACCGATAAGGATCGAGCGAGGTATATTTCAGGGCGATAGTTTGAGTCCGCTCTGGTTCTGCTTGGCCCTGAATCCTCTAAGCACACTGCTGGAGGACTCAGGTCTAGGCTATCGGCTGAGGAGAGGTGGTCAGGTTATATCTCACCTCCTCTACATGGATGACCTAAAACTCTTTGCCCCCAACAATTTACAACTGATGGAGCTACTGAAAGTAACTGAAACTTTCAGTAGAGCCATCAGGATGGAATTTGGTGTGGACAAATGTGCGGTCATGCATGTAAAGCGAGGGGAGATTGTTGTAGTGTGCAGCTCACCTAACCTTATTTATAACTGCACACACTTATTATTGGTATTATTACACGAATCGTTGAATTGAACAGTTCTCTTTAATTTGCCTACATCACTCCAATACATGGCGACCCTTAGCCAGCAATTAAAATTTTGCAACTTACGTGCAATCTATATAACGAATCATGAAGAATTGTACTGATGGAAGTTTGTGAAGACGGAGAGAATTAGAAGGAAGAAGCAAAGAAGTTTTTTTTGGAATCCGCAGGAATCCAACTCTCGGATTCCATATACCTTAGAGCCCTCTCCGCATCCGAAATCTATAAGTATTTGGGTATGTCGGAAGCGTTAGGCATCAATGTTACTGACATGAAGCAATCGTTGAAGGAGCGCTTCTTTAGCCGCCTGAAGAAAGTGTTTAATAGTCTTCTATCAGGCGGAAACAAGGTGCGCGCCTTCAACGGTTGGGTCATGCCGGTTTTGATGTACTCTTTCGGCATACTCAAATGGACTCAGACCGAACTTGACGCCCTGGATAGGAGGGTCCGTACGCTGCTGACCGCATACCGAATGCATCACCCGCGATCATCGGTAATGAGACTGTATATCCCGCGAAAGTGTGGAGGTCGAGGCTTTTTAAACGCTAAGACCCTCCACAATCGCGAGATATGCAGTCTCAGGGAATATTTCCTAGAAGCCGACGTGGGGATGCATCGAGATGTGGTCGCGGTGGACAAGGGCCTCACCCCGCTCTCCTTGGCGAAAGAGAACTGGCGCAAGCCTGTAGTGCTTGACACTAACGATCGCAGGAAGGTATGGCAGAGTAAGGAGCTTCACGGACGCTTTTTCCGGGCCCTACATGGACCCGATGTAGATCTACAAGCGTCCGTAGCCTGGCTGCGTTTCGGTGACCTCTTTGGGGAAACCGAAGGTTTTGTCTGTGCAATTATGGACGAAGTTATCATGACGAACAATTACCGGAGATTTATTGTGAAGGACGGAACGGTTGACATCTGTCGGGCATGCCACCGACCGGGAGAATCAATTCGACACATCATCTCCGGGTGTTCTCGTCTAGCTAACGGAGAGTACTTGCATAGACACAACCTTGTAGCCAGGATTATCCATCAGCAACTTGCTCTAAAGTATAGCCTTGTGGAATCGGAAGTGCCGTACTACAGGTACGTGCCCGACCCAGTTCTCGAAAATGGAAATATCACATTGTACTGGGATCGATCCATCATCACTGACAGGACTATTGTTGCCAATAAGCCTGATATAGTGGTGGTGGATCGAACAGAGCGGCGCGCAATGATCGTTGATATAACGGTCCCGCATGACGAGAACCTCGTGAAGGCCGAGAAAGATAAACAAATCAAGTATCTTGACTTGGCTCACGAGGTTGTCGACATGTGGGATGTGGACTCTGCGATCATTGTGCCGATAGTCGTATCAGCCAATGGCTTAATTGCCAAGAGCCTCGACCAACATCTACGGAGGCTCTCGTTAGGCAGCTGGATTAAGGGCTTGATTCAGAAAGCGGTACTTCTGGACACGGCCCGTATTGTTAGAAGGTTCCTCTCTCTGGAGCCCTGACCGCCGGTAGCTTGGACCCTGTTCCCAATACCGGTGGGCTACTATTTTTTATATTTTTAAATGTTTTTATATTTTTATATTCTAATATTTAAAAATGTAATTTATATGTAACTTTATGAAATAAAAGGAAGAATAATAATAGTTATAGTAATGAATTGATCTAAATAAGTGTAATAATAGTGTTTATAAATAATTTCAAATGTTTGCATGCCGATTGGTAAAATGTGGCTGAGCTAAATGTAATCTTAAGAACTATTATGTATTACCCATATTTGCAAAATAAAACTATTCTATTCTATTCTATTCATACATACCGGTCAAAATCATAACCCTCCGTTTTGCTTACCGTAGTCGGGTACATGGGTTTGGGGTCAAGGCCATAGTGGCCATATTGTCGGTTTGGCACGCGGGCGCTGAAGCGGCTAGCGGTTCTGCTTCGACACGGTTTAGTAATAAAACAACTCGGTCTTGGAACTATTATATTAATTAATTAGTCTAGTCTACAGCAATACAAATATCATAATTATTACAACTATACCTACTTAATTATTTAAAGACGGCCCATAAGTAATTATATCGCGGCGGGTATCGTAATTATGATCTTGCGTAGCGCAAAATAGTTTAAGAACAAAATCTTACCTTTATTTACAATTCCTATTAGTCACCGAACATCGAAAACATAACTAGATGACATTACCAGAAAATCAATCCAAACGGAGTCAGCCTCGGGCGCAGACGAGACCGGCGCGGGGCGGCGCCGATCATAACCGCTTCAGCACGCGCCGCGCCGCCTTGCCGGGCGCGCCCCCGGGGCCCGCGCGCCGCTCGCGCTTGGCCTGGGGCCCGCTGTCGCCCGGCTCCGCGGCCGCGCTGCCGGGCTCAGGGCCGCCTTCCTGCAGACAGACCGACAGTTAGTGTGCGCCGCGGACAGTGTGTGTGCGGCGACTGCGGCGCGGTGGCGCGACTCACCCGACGCCGGTGCGGCGCGGGCGCGGCCGCGGGCGCGCGTGCGTGGATGTCGGTAAGCAGCTTGGCGCGCGCGAAGTAGTCGTCGTAGCGGTCCCGCAGAAGCGCGGCCGCCTCGGCGTTGAGCGCGGACTCGGCGTTGGGCGCGATGAGCAGGCACTTGACGGCCAGCAGCGCGTGCTCCAGGCCCAGCTCGGGCCGCCAGTCGCGCTTCAGCGTGTTGACGCACACCTCGCCCGAGTCTACCGCCACGTTGGGGTGGAACAGCTTGGTGAGGAAGAAGGCGCGCGGCGGCGCAGCCGGGAACTCGCGGCCCAGCACCAGCCGCACGCGGAACGTGCCACCGAAGTACGGCGTGCCCGCTGCGGAACAGGCACACAAACACATTACTACTCAGAACACATCCGCTCAGCTCCACTGGCCTGCTCGCACCATGTAAAACATCATTCTGTCTCAGGCATCTTCAAACAATAATAATTGACAGAAACAGAATTATGTTTTAAAAGCCCTAGAAACCATCAACTGATTCATTTCAAAGCATTATACTTTTATACAAAAAATAAATAAGTCGGGGGACCGTTCTGTGGAACACTTTTTAATCTAAGAGGTCCCCGAATGCAATGACAATTTTATCAACTTATTTTTTAATTTTTAGTTCGTTTTTTAGCAGGGCAGTCGTGATTTTGCATTTTTTTAATTATTTATTTTATACATTTTAGTGACAAGTTTTATTCTTTTGGAAGTTTAGGTACATTTTTGTTTACCGCTATGCAATAGTTGGCATTGTGCTATTTTTTATTTTTTTATTATTATTTGCCTAAGTATACCTACTGTGTGATGATGAAAGAATTCTAATAATAACTCAATCTTAAAGCAAACCATTAACTCATTTGCAGTGTTACTAAAGTCTGATTAAATCGTTTGCAGCCAAAGATGAAATGTTTTTTTGCATGAACACCCTGCCTATGTAAAATGTATGCCCATAAATTATATAGTTTTGGAATGTGCTCATCAAGGCCTTCAATTGGATACCCATATTGTAATTTCTGTTTTTTAGAACCTTTAAAGAGGAACAATTCCATCATACATGATATTTGCGTAACTTAAACCTTTTACGCAGCGCACGCAACGGAAGCTCTCAAAAAGGAATAATTTTTCCCGTTTTTGCAACACATATATTAACCTATTTTATGGTAATCAAATTTGTTCGAAATTAATGCATTATTTGCGAAGGAGTTATATCTACATAATATTAATTCTTATTCAAGTAAATAGTTTTAACATCAAGGGTATTTATGTAGCAGTAAAATACTTTTTAATTCATTCGAATCGGACATTTAATTTCGAAGTTATCACGAGTTTAAAAATGCGCGATATACGCGAACCTTTCGACGCCGGCGCTCGCCGCCGGCCGCGACGTTCCCTACTCTAGAGAGGAGAGGATGGGCACATGGGTTGACCATGACCTGGAATAGGACATAGGATACGGTTTATCCCTATATTCCCAAGGGATCGAGACCTATGCGGGTGAAACAGCGGGGCACAGCTAGTGTAAATATATAGGTACTAATCCAGACCAGACCTTTTCTATAAGCAAAATATCCACGTTAGTTATTTTTTTAAGTGGTTATTTAAAGAGAGGAGCTTGTTGCTAAGTAATAACAGCTGCACGGGGCGATCGACCAGGTTAAGCTATGCTTGCTGCGGTTGGTCCGAGGATGGGTGACCATCTTTACAAAAGCCGTTTGTCCCGGCTGTCATTCTTGGTTCTTTGACAGTCGTTATAGAAGTCGGTATCGTGTTTAAAGATTCGCATTACTAGATAAAATCATTATATTTTAAAACAAGAATTATCAACATTAGAAACCTAAGTCACAGCCGAACAAATAGCGATATGGGGTCTGGTCATTCTCCTTTATTTCTTTACTGATAAATATATCAGGTGAATAGATACACACAGATAAAAATACTGTTATTCAGCTGCATCCGGTTAGACTGGAAGCCGACCCCAACCTAGTTGGGAAAAGGCTAGGCAGATTGATTGAGATACACACAGATGTCTCTTTCTCTTTCAGATTTCTCTTGAGAGATTTCTGTTTCAGTTGGTAGTAATTTGACTTTGGGGCACAGCAAGTGTCTCAAACTTAAAACATACTCCAGAGAACACAAAGCAGCATTCTAAAAGCCATATCAAATGCTCCATGGTTCATCAGAAGCCCAGAGTTACACGACATTCTAAAAATTAACACTGTGTAACAGGAGATAAAGTCTGTTGCTGCATGCTATAAGACAAGACTTGAGAAGCACCCAAACCCACTAGCAGTTGCACTAACAAAGTCTGACCACAAATGAAGACTTAAAAGGCTTGCAATACAGACCTATCAAACTAGACTATGCCCTGCAAGTCTAATGCAAATTAAGACAATTCTTAATGAAGAGTAATTTGACTTACGAAAGAAGAAGACAAAGCATTGTGTAAGTATACAGACGCTATAAAATGTTTATTAGTTGGGAGGTAAATATCCACATGAATAATTGAGACATCCTCCTTTTTTAAGAAAGCAGTTCAAATGGAAAAAGTTTTTATAGGTGCACAGCCCTTGGTAGGCGAGTCTGACGTGATCATTTGATCATGTAAAAAAACATTTTTCATAGTTAGAAACTTCAGACAGAACTGTATTACCTTCCTAATCATTTCACTTACATATTGAATTTGGTCTACTTAACAAGCATGCTTATAGTTCAGGCATGAATGTTCTATTGTCATAAAATTAAAGAGAGAGAATTACCAGTGTGATAGCAAGTGTGATGTAGTGCAACTACAAGTATTCAAACAACTATTTATTGATGTCAGTTTGGTGTGAATTGACCTTTATTATTTTAAAATACCTACTGCCTTTGAAGAGTTATACAATTAACTAAAGCTACAAGATGATCAGAAGGAGTTGATGTGGTGACATTAGGACTGCACAGTAATATAACTCACTGTGCAATCCTAATGGCACTTCACATCGCTGTTAGGTATTCGCGTCTTTCAGTGTTTTACTCGGCTACATAGTGTAGAAATCTGAATAACTCGAACACACTGTCCACACATCGTCATGAACAGCGAATTTGCCGAACATCGAAGAACATTTTTGCTATCTAAAGAAGATAGAAGTATGCTGAACACAAAGATAGACATCATGATGCAACATTGTGATCAAGGTGAGAGTTACAAAGGACAGGAGGTGGTGTGTGGAGTGCGGAGCGTACCAGGGCCCTCCATGGTCGCCACCACGTCAGTCAGGTCGTCGTCGCGCAGCAGCAGCTTGATGCCAGCGGGCGGACTCGCCGCCAGGCGACGCAGCTCGCGCGCCACGCCGCGCAGCGTCTGCGGGCACACGTTCTCCACGTTGGACATGCCACCGCCGCCTCCGCTGCCCAGACCGTCTGCCGCACCCGCGCCAAACGCCCCGCGAGCCTATAGCTGAGCCGAGCTACTCTGAACGCTCAAGCCGAGATCTTACAGTACTTCCCGGACAACATAGCTCCACACTTAGACGCTCTATTGGTGGCTTCAATTCTGAATTACGAAGTATACCAGACGATAAACACTATATTTTTTAAGAAATAAATTAATTCTCTAGGAAACCCAGTAATAATAATTGATGCCCAGCGTAAAAATCACTACTTATTCTTCACAATTAAAACTTTTAACGAATTTCAATTCCATCAAAATCAAATCAATTCTGTCATTCTCAATCTCATTCATTCGATGTTCAAACCAGGGTTGCCAATGCTTATTTTGCAGAATCCCCAAAATCATTAGTGAAAATCCCCGAATTTGGGGAGAGCAAAATCCTGATTCCCCACAAAATCCCCTCAAAATTATTTCATGAATTAAACTCTGGCTATAAAAAAAATCAACAATATGTATTAATTGTAAAGAATATAAACCTTAATAATAAGAGAAAAAAAAAATCTCCCAGCTACATTATAGCAGGGGTTTCGCCCGAAGATTTATTGCAATGTATGTATTGTTGCCATAAAAAATATAAATTTAGACTGGAATTTACTGGATGACTGATCCATATCCGAGTATGTAGGTAGTAAAATGATGTTTGTAATGTAATATTGGTTTGACTTGGTAAATTTTAAAATCTCCACATAATCCCCGCATAAGTCCTCTCCCCACATAGGTAATCCCCGCATAAGCCCTCTCCCCACATAATCCCCGCATAAGTCCTCTCCCCACAAAATCCCCAATTGTTTTGAGATACCCCGCAGTTTGGAGAAAACTCCACAAATTGGCAACGATACAAACCATCACCAGCAAGAAACAAGAAAGAAGATTTGAGAAATTAAAAAAAAAGTGCTCTACTCTATCGGCATTGTCAAAATCAAGAAACATTGTGCACCTCGGTGAAGTTAGCCGCACGATTTCATTATTATGAAATTTTGATAATGCTAATCGTTAGAGAGTGTTAGAGATAAAAGAAAAATCGTTAGAGAGTAATTAGTTTTTATGTAAAAGCAATTTTAATTTTTCGTGTGAAGTTGGCCCCCTTGCCCGCAAAAATGGACTTAGACGTAATTTTTTTTTTTTTATCGTTTGATAATCGTTAGAGAGAGATTGAGAGATACACAAAATCGTAAGAGAGTTAATATTTTATTTGTTATTAAATCATTTCTAAGAGCGTGAAGTTAGCCCACCTCTGTGAATTTAGCCCCTGATTTAATTATTCTGAATTTTTGTTAATGCTAATCGTTAGAGAATCGTTAGAGAGAGTTAGAGGGAAAAGAAAAATCGTTAGAGAGTAATTAGCTTTATTTATCAAAGATTTTTTATTTTTTTGTGAAGTTGGCCCCCATTCCCGCAAAAATGGACTAAGACGTTTTTTTTTTTAAATATAGTTTGAAAATCGTTAGAGAGAGATTGAGAGTTAAATTAAGTTTTTAATAATGATTTTTAAATATGACAAATCTCATATGCTGGAGCTACACCAACGGGAAACACCGTTGATTATCGCGATAATGGACGTCAACCGTTGGTGTAGCCACAACTTACCTCGAGTATTTGTCAACGGCATTCACATTGGCGTTTAACGTTGCGTGATAACTCTGGTGGCGGTATTTTAGGCAGATCAAAGAGATTTACCGCGAGAATTATTGCATTGAGTGAAGCGGTGCACAATGAGAAACGTATGTTTGATTAGGTTTCTCATTGTGCACCGTGAGCACGACGGGAATTATTTAGCGGAGCCGATCAGCCCATTATGGAATAGAATGGACTAACGAGAAAGCCATTGAGCTTCTCGAAGTTCTGAACTGAACTTGATACTAAATGACCAGACCAGGGCCACTAACAATACCTATTATTTATTTATTTATACGTGTGGAGTCGCGTCGACCGCGTATATTCTTCTTACAAATAAATAATATTATTAGACGATGAGATCGTAATAATAATCGTGAATGTCGATGTTACGAGTTACGACCGGCCGGACGGACTGTGGACGGCGTTCGGTCCGGGTGGTTGCGGCGGGGCACGGCTACTGCGGATAGGCGTCCGCGGGTGCGATAAACGTTTTTTCTTTGAACTTCCTTATTCAAAACTTTACCAAGTACTTAAAATTAAGTTTACAAAAACTTACGTTTTTGGATGATAGATTTATTTTTATAGACAATCCATTTTATTGTCAAAACCGGTTATGATTAGAAAATATTTCAAGGGCGTGGATAAAGCAGCCCGCACCGGGCGCATAAAAGGATAATTACGGCACTGAATAAAAGTAAATTATTCGTAAGTTCAAAGAAAATCACTACATAGGAAGCCCTTCCATTTGATATGTCACACTCACTCTCGCGGTTAAAGTCAAATAATTTATAGGTATTTAAATACATGTAAATAAATACATGCCGAATGAATTTCAGAATGTATTTATTGACGTTTTACGATCCATGTTTGGGTCACAGTAATACATAAGTAAGTGTATCTAATTACCAAATTTCAACTTAATCGGTCCAATAGATTCGGAGCAAATTGGCTGTGGCAGACGGACCGACACCAGCGTCGGCGCTCTAATATTATTATATTCCTCGGGACCTCCCCACAAAATCTTGGGCTGCGACTGCACCTGCCCGGTAGGATGTTGCGCTAGCTCCCAAATGTGGACTATAGAAGCCTTGCGGTAGGCGGCTAGGCAAGTGACCAGTGGACGGCATAATGTTGTTGTACCTACATGTATGCAGACTTATGTAGTTGTAAGTACGGCGTGCGGTACGGCGGCGGCGGGCAGTACATTTTTTAGCGTTTCGTAGTCAAAAAGGAACCCTTATAGTTTCCCATGTCTGTCTGTCCGTGGCTTAGCTCAGAGACTTCCTTTTGTGTGGGCTGTCGTTGGAAAGATCATTCAAAAATATTGTGAGTTTGTTTGGGAAAACCATTTTTGAATTCAGGGATCCGTTTGCGTAATATTAAGCTATATAGTGCTAATTTTTGTTAGAATCAAGTTGCCCCCCCCCCCTGCTAGCCAGCTAAACGGTTAGTTTTGGATATGTGAAAAAAATCACAGCAGTAGTATGTATGTCACAGGGAAATGAGGAAATCAGGGATTTCACGATACCGCTAGGGATACCACGAAATCACGGTAGATGTCGAATATTCTTGTATAATAAGTCTTCTTTCTAAAAATGTTTAGTGATTATGACAAAATGCTAATAATTATAATGTCAGTGATATGTCGTTTAACTTTCAACTAAATCTAGTAAAATGAGAAAAGTGTTGATGGATAAAAACAAAATTACTAATTAACTGATGCATTTTTATTTGATATTAAAGTTTCAATTAAATAAACATCTATTCTGACGATGATCTACTAACCCTTCCCCCCTCTCCTCCCTCCCCTATCGAGGCGTCACGTTTCTAAACTTTATCTTGATCAGGTCCTAGGGTAAAACACGTTCTCAGAAATAAATTAATATCAATTAAAATATTAATTCTCTAATGATTTTTTTTAACTCTCAATCTCTCTCTAACGATTCTCAGACAATATTTAAAAAAAATTACGTCTTAGTCCATTTTTGCGGGAATGGGGGCCAACATCACAAAAAAATAAAAAATCTTTGATAAATAAAACTAATTACTCTCTAACGATTTTTCTTTTCCCTCTAACTCTCTCTAACGATTAGCATTAACAAAAAATCAGAATAATTAAATCAGGGGCTAAATTCACAGAGGTGGGCTAACTTCACGCTCTTAGAAATGATTTAATAACAAATAAAATATTAACTTTCTAACGATTTTGTGTATCTCTCAATCTCTCTCTAACGATTCTCAAATGATAAAAAAAAAATTACGTCTAAGTCCATTTTTGCGGGCAGGGGGGCCAACTTCACACGAAAAATTAAAATTGCTTTTACATAAAAACTAATTACTCTCTAACGATTTTTCTTTTCTCTCTAACACTCTTTAACGATTAGCATTATCAAAATTTCATAATAATGAAATCGTGCGGCTAACTTCACGGAGGTACATTGTGCAACAAGATCGATTTTTTTTTTTTACTTACCTGTATAAATCCGTCTAAAACTTCATAATTCAAGTGTGTGCATTAAAATGAGAGTCAAAAGTCTATCCTGCCCATCCTGTCTATCACCTCTCCAGGAGCTAACGTTGTTCAAACCGTAATCTGTGTTCAAACCTCTCAAATCACACATTCTATTTTATTTATTGGCAATTGTATTCTATGAACAAACGCCAAACCTCCGTGAAGTTAGCCGCAAGATTTCATTATTACTAATCGAGAGAGAGAGAGATTGAGAGTTTTAAACAAAATCATTAGAAAGTGTAAATATTTTAATTGATTGAATTATTTATGAGAGCGCGTTTCACCCTAGGACATGAGCAGGTTAAAGTTTAGAAACGTGCCGCCTCAATATATGGGAGCGGGAGAGGGGGAAAGTGTTAGTAGATCCCCCACTCCCCCTTGCCGAAGATACAGTTTTTTTTTAATCATTTTTAAATGACAAATCGCATAAAATATGCTGGGGCCACACCAACGGGAAACGCCGTTGATTATCGCGATAATGGACGTTAACCGTTGGTGTAGCCACAGTGCCGTAATTAGCCTTTTATGCACCCGGTGCGAGCTGCTATAACCGCGCCCTTGAAATATTTTCTAATCATAAATAACCGGTTCTGACAATAAAATGGATTGTCTATAAAAATAAATCTATCATCCAAAAACTAAGTTTTTGTAAACTTAATTTTAAGTACCTACTTGGTAAAGTTTTGAATAAGGAAGTTCAAATAAATTGCGTTTATAAATTAGGTGAAAAATCGTCTTTAATATTGATAATAGATATTATTTATTTGAAAGAAGAATATATGTACGCGGCCGAGGCGACTCCACACGTATAAATAAATAAATAATAGGTATTGTTAGTGGCCCTGGTCTGGTCATTTCTGCGCCCCTCCAGGGTCTGCGCCCTGTGGCTGGGCACCGCTGGCACCGCCCTTGCTACGGCACTGTGTAGCCACAACTTACCTCGACAATTTGTCAACGGCATTCACATTGGCGTTTAAAGTTGCGCTAGATTTTTTTTTTTTTTTATATCCAAAAATTTTAGACTCGTTGCAATGCTTGAATTGAAACTAGATAAAATCATTATAGGATAACTATAATGTTCATAAATGTTGTTTAGACCAACATTCAGAACGTAGACCTGAAGATATCAGCATTCCAATAAAAAGGGGTGAGATGGTGATGACGGCTGTGGTATGGTGATTATTTATCTATGCATGGTGATGATTTCGGGTGTATGGTGATAGGTACTGATGACGCTTTTTATATGAATTAAAAACGACAATGTATATTTAAGGAAATAACTTTTTTTTTATGATTAATCAACACTCTGAATAAGTCTTAGACATTTGTCTCTTACATTTCTTATCATATTTCTATGTTAATTGAGATTTGGTCAGTTTTTTCGGTAATCAGTCTTAAAGAGGTAACCTTACACTTGTACCTTGTTCTGTTTTTTAGCTTTGTCATAATTAGGCATTTTTCTCTTAATAATAATTAATTAACACGTAAACATCATAACGTAAATCGTAAATTAAAAAGTAGTTTATGCGTCGGGAAGTCGATTTTTTTGACGGCAAACGTAAAGAGTCGCATTTTTTTCACAGACGATGATGATTTTTATAGACATACTTGCTGTGCCCCGCGGTTTCACCCGCGTAGGTCTCGATCCCGTGGGAATATAGGGTTAAAACGTATCCTATGTTCTATTCCAGGTCATGGTCTACCCGTGTGCCCACTCTCTTCTCTCTAGAGTAGGGACCGCGAAGGTCGCGGCGGCGCGGGCAGCGCCGGCGTCGAACGGTTCGCGTATTGCATTTTAATACTCGTGATAACTTCGAAATTAAATGTCCAATTCCAATTAATTAAAAAGTATTTTACTGCTACATAAATACCCTTGATGTTAAAACTATTTGTTTGAATACGAATTAATATTATGTTGATAAAACTCCTTCGCAAATAATGCATTAATTTCGAACAAAATTGATTACCATAAAACAGGTTATGTGAGTCAATCTTAAAAAATGGTGTCGCAGACTTTTTTAGAGGAACTTTTAAAGAGGAAAAATTCCATCATACATGATATTTGCGTAACTTAAACCACGCAACGGAGGCTCTCAAAAAGGAATATTTTTTCCCGTTTTTGCAACATTTTTCATTTATGTTCCACTCCTATTGGTCGTAGCGTGATATTATAGAGCTTTTAACCTTCCTCGATAAATGGACTATCCAACACAAAAATAATTTTTCAATTCCAACCAGTAGTTCCTGAGATTAGCGCGTTCAAACAAACAAACTCTTCAGCTTTATAATATTAGTATAGAAAATATAGATATTAGATTAATGTTATTAATCGAAAGCTATTGACTTTGAAGATGTTTGGATTAAAGCACTATGCAGAACAAGTATATTATAAAGCCTGTTAAATCGGGCGGCTAACTTCACCGAGGTAGCGTCTCGTCTGTCTTCCTTGAATGAAGTTCCTTCTGGCCTGACCATATAATTATATTTGCCAATTTGACTTGATTTCCTGTCATATCGAACGAGTGAAGGTGAGGTGGAATCAGGGAAAAATGTGTCTTGTTTAAAAAAATCGTTTCATCGTATTCCTCTATGCCTTAATGTTGGCACTTTAACAACGGACCATGCACTTTATAAAAAGGACTGAGTTACAAAAATGAACCTAAGTGTTGGGTTTTTAAGTTGACTTCTGTTCGGCTATCTTAGCCGAGGCCGCTGCAAAACGAGCCGAGAGAGAGATAGCCGAACCGAGGCGTTTGTTCGTTTTTTTAAATTCCAAAAGATGAAAACTTAAAGATGGTAAAAACATACAAAATATTTCACCAACTACAAGTAAAATTAGTAACATGTAAATATTTTTAGCTTTTAGATTAGTTTTAAATAATTTTATTAATAGTTTTACAATCTATACATACAGTAAATATTTGAGTAAAATAATCAAAATAATATGTTTATTCGGTAGTTATCATAAAATTACTCTGGTCACACTAAAATCTGACATCAATGGTGTCATGTGTCATCATGGCGTGCCGTGGCGTTCTGTAATTGTTACCATTTTTGTTGACTCTGCTGAAGTGATGAACTGGCAATGTTGTCAAACACTTTACAAAAATGTAGATTTACCTATTCTGTGATTTAAAACTACTGCGACTGCCAATTTATTGGACTAGAGGTAATAATTTTTCAATCTAATTTTACTACCAAACAGCGAGAGTCATTAATATTTGTACTTCGTAAGAATAAACTGAAGCTAAAGTGTTGTGAAAATCTAGCACCTATGATGAAGATCTAAAGAAAGACTTATTAAAAAGGGAATTCGAGCTTTTATAATCATCTGCTATTATAGGTAAAAAACAATAACAACATGTATTTATGTATTTAATTAAAGTACATACGATTTTTTTTCTACTTTCTATTGAAAATAGCTAGAACTATGAACTAAAAATAAACGGACTTTTTTTGTAAACATCCAGCTATCCACAGGATTGCAGAATTTGAAATGGTAATCAGGTGTAGAGGTTTGCACCGGAGCGAGATTTTAACATCCGATTGAATTCACCGGTGATTGGGCAATCTCCGGTGAAAAACCGGAGGTCACCGGAGAATAAAGGCTCGTACAAATAGGCGCGATATCGCAGGCGCGACAGGCAGCGGTACCTTTGTCGACAAAGGTACCGCTACCTGTCGCGCCCGCGATATCGCGTCTGTTTGCACGAGCCTTAAAGAAGAGAGGACACAAAAATGGTTTTCACAAACTCACATTATTTTTAAACGACCTTTCCAACGATACCCCACATCATGGTACTGAGAAAAAAAAAAACCATCCCCCCTTTAGGTGTAGGGGAGGTACCCTAAAAAAACGATTTTATTTTACCACTTTGTCGGCGTGATTTATATACCCATACCAAATTACAGCTTTCTAGTACCAACAGTCTCTGAACTAAGCCGCGGACAGATGGACAGACCGACATGGCAATCTATAAGGGTTCCTTGTTGACTACGGAACCCTAAAAATGATTGTTGAATGTGTCATTTATTTGTGTAACTTTATTATATAAAAAAAAAAAATGCGGCGATCACCGGAGATCAATCGGTTAATTACCAATTATTTCAATCCAGTACTTTTACTGGTAAATCAACGGTTATTCTCCAGTACTCACTTCTCCGGTGCAAACCTCTAATCAGGTGAAATATTTATACAATAATAATTAAAACTAATAAACACGACTGCCCTGCTGAAACGCGAACTAAAAAATAAAAAACAAGTTGATTAAATTGTCATTGCAGTCGGGGGACTTCTTAGATCAAAAAGTGTTCTACAGAACAGTCCCCCGACTGTAATGATAATTATATCAAATAAAATAAAAAAACTAGTTCATTTTTCAGTTGTGTTTTTAAGTTTAGGCAATAGTTGGTATTGTTTTTAATGTTAAAATTTTTATTTATTACTAACCTTTGTGACTCATGTGATGATGAAATAATTCTAATAATAACTCAACCACCAAACCATTCACTCATTTAGACATTCGCAGTATTACTAAAGTACAATTAAATAATTTGCCACCAAATATAAAATGTTTATTTTGCTTGTATATCCTACATATATAAAATTTTGGAATGTGCCAATCAAGGCCTTCAACTGAATACCCATATAATATTTATTATTAATAATAGTAGCATTTATTATTTTTCACATTTGAAACTGGACCATACTGCCACCATATTGATTTAAATGAGAAAAAACCATAGCCCTTGTCACTCGGGATGATGTAAGGTTTCTAATTCTAACGATGCCGCATATATCCAAATCCGTTCAGGACAACTTCAGTAGTCAAACACAGTGGGAGACCTTGGGAAACCAATCCTAACTATTAATCCTATAATATTACAAATGTGAGTTTGTTTGTTACGTTTTCACGCTAAAACGGCTGAACGGATTTGGATAAAATTTTGCACATGGGTAGACCATGACCTGGAGCCAGACATAGGCTAATTTTTATCCTGGAGCGCAGACGAAGTCGCGGGCAACAGCTAGTCATTAATAAAATCCTTTGGTTTGCAGTAAGTTCATTGGACTCATCAGATTATGAAGAAGGGTACAGAAAGTACCAATAAAAAAAAAAACGAGTTTTTTCATAATGGTGAAATATAAAGAGTCGGAGTCAGAATCGGAAGGCGCGTCGCAAGCGCCCGAGCCGTGCTTCCGCGTGCGCGTGTGCATGGAGCAGTTCTTCAGCGCCGGAGACGTGCGCGCGCGCGCCTACGTGTGCGTGTCGCCGCGCCGCCGCGTGCGCTGGCTCGCGCGCCGCCTGCGCCGCCTGTTCGCTTTGCCGCGCCTGCGCCTGCTCAGCCGCGGACACCTGTTGCCGCCGCAGGAGCCGCTTGCGCTGCTACAGCCCGACGACCCCGTGGAGTGCGTGCCGAATGTGTTGCCCCCGCAGAGCTACGGTACTGAGCCCGAAAACACTGCGGACGCTCGAGACGTCATGGATTCCATAGACGAGGTGCAGATGGCTACTGTGGAGGAGCCCCAGCGCTCGCCGTCGCCTATCTATCCGGATGATCTCACAGAAACCAAGCGACAGGCGCTTATGATGCTGGAGCATTTTTGCGCCGAGCCCGCGGCGGACAGTACGGCGGAGAGAGCGACGCGGCCCCGTCGCCGGCGCGTGCGTCGCCGGCGCCGCGTGCCGCCGGTAGCCCCACGCGAGCAATCGTTGCAGTCCGCCGGCAGCGCGGGCACGGACGTGGACGAAAAGCCGGCACCGGCGCCGGGCAGCCCGGTGGTCGTGATCCGCGAGCCGGAAGCGGTGGCAATGGTGCTACGTAACGACCTGCAGCCACGCGCTCCCCGTATCGTGCGCCCGCTCACTGACCGAATGACCGCGAGACTCCTCAATCCACCGCACACCGAGATCGTAATGGGATAATGCAATAAAACGTCTAATGTCTTCAATAAAATGCTTTCCACAATGATTGTTTCTATTTTTTACGACCGCATAAATAGTCCTTGTATTCCCGTTGTCCCGATATACACTATAACCCATTTGGAATAAGATAAGATAAGCCTTTTTTACAGTTCGATCAACTGATTTTGACGTGATAAATCCAATAATAATGAGCATTTCAATATACTAGAGTGTATGATAGCAATGACAATACACGTTTGGTCCTATATGGTTTTTGGAGTTATTATATTTTTGAAATGTTCTAATTAAGCCCCTTCATTTAATACGTAACAAGGATGATTAAAAATTTTTGTTTTTTAGTTCATGAATTTATGTCCTCTAGAGGGCGCCATTTTTAATTTAATGTGACGTCACATAGCCTATAGCCAGCGGACGATCAAGACGCTTCCAACGATACCTCATTTGTCAAATTGTGATGAGTCGTTTAGAAAATATGAGGAAACAGATGAACATACATACATACATACCGGTCAAAATCATTACCCTCCTTTTTTCTTCGCCGTAGTCGGGTAAAAATTAAGAGTAAAACGTATTGAGCCGCGTACCCAAAAATGTATGGACGGTGAATGTTCTCTTTTCACATAAAGTAGTCCACTTAAAAATAACAAAAATCTTTTATACAAGATTTTTTTTTTTCGTTTTACCCACGTTTATTCGTTGTTGTTGTTTATTCTAACGCGGCCGCCACACTATGCTCCTTGCGCTGCTCATCGCTATGCTCCTCGCGCTGCCGCGATTTGCCGCGCAACTCCTCACTTGTCATTTGCCTTTATTAGAAAATAGACGACCGCGCGATTATGTGGCCAGGCCAGCCACTCAAGCTCGTATTGCCGGTTCTTTGACTCGCGCGCAAAAAATCGACTAAATAGGGAGCGGGGGGCACGACAAGGGGCATGACGTGAGGCCTAACGAATAATGTTGCCACAGTACGTCTCTGCTTCCTTTCCTCGCTACTTCCCATGCCACTGGCGAGTGTGTGGCTGGCCCATTATATCATCAAAATGTAATTAATAAAATAAAATATAATAAACTACAAAATAATAATAATGTATCACCTCCGTATGTGCGGTGGGGCTCAGGTTCCGACGGCTGGCGCCCAAGTTGCTGGGCGCTGCTGGGGCGCTGTCAACGCTGCTTCCCAATCTGGGGGGCTCAAGCGCCGCTTGTAGGCGGCTCTACGTGGGGATCGTGCGGTCGATGGCCCTTTTTCAACCCGATCTGGGCGGCTGACCTGACGGCCGGTAGTATCGCAGTCCTGCGCAAGCCGCAGAGAGCGATGGCCGTCAGAGTCATCAGGGGGTACCGCACGATCTCCTACGAGGCGGCTTGTGCACTGGTCGGATCCCCGCCCTGGGACCTAAAGGCGAAAGTACTCGCGTCATCGTACCGGTGGCGCGAGGAAGCGAGGGCGCGGGGCAAGCAACCGATGCAGCGACACATAGAGCTGCATCGGTCTCAGCTTCGCGAGGTCCTGGTGGCGGAATGGCGGGACAGGCTTTCACGCCCTACTCGACATCATCGAGGCGGTCCGGCCGTTACTCGAGCACTGGCTCGGGAGGAAGCACGGCTCCCTGTCGCTTCGGGTGACGCAGGTGCTCTCGGGGCATGGTTGCTTCGGGAAGTACCTGTGTCGCATAAACAGGAAGCCGGATGCTCAGTGTCACCACTGCGTCGACTGCCGGGAGGACATGGCGCGGCATACGCTGGCAGAGTGTGCCGCTTGGAAGAGGCCGCGCCGAGCCCTCATATCAGAAGTAGGCAGTGACTTGTCGCTGTCGGCCGTAGTGAATGCCATAGGTTCGCTCAGGTTAGATTCGCTCAGGTTTTTTTTTTTGTTTTTTTGTTTTAAGACTTCTACCTCCAACATTATCGGAGCCTATGTCTGTCTGTGTTACTTTCATACCAGTTCTCGCATTTTTGCCTCTCGTACTTTTATTCCACATGCTTTTCTTTCTTTCATTCATCTTCGTTCCATTCTTTTTTGGGTGTGAGTCCCAGCTATCAGCTTAGTAACTGAATACTTATTTTCCTTTGTTTTTATATTTCAGTTTTGGTTACAATTTATTTCAACTAATTTACAGCTTTTTGATTCAATGCTAGTCTCTAATATATTCTATTATATCATGACAGCATTTTTACGTATTCTGTCTTGTTTCTTTCTATTACTTGTGATGCTATGTCTGTACAATATTTTAGGAATGAGTCCCGTTTCTTTCCAGTCATAATTTCTGGTATATTTTTAGCAACTATTTCGATGGCGAGTTTCTGCTCCGTTTCGAATTTTATTTTTGCGTTTATGGGGCACTCAAGCAGAATGTGCGGAACTGACTCCTCGACACCAGGTTCACAGGCGCATGATGGGTTCTCCTTACACTTGAAACGTTTCAAGTATGCAGAAAACCCACCATGCCCTGTCAAGATTTGTGTGGTTATACTCGTGTGAGTCATTTTCCGCACCACACCATACGCTGTTACCGCATCTGGGAAGAAAATTTTGGTGCCCGAGGCTGTGTCACTTGATCGATATCTCCCGTTCCATTCGTCAAGTGTTTCCGACCGGATTCGTCGCTTGACGAATGACACGGGACACAGATCGTAGTCCGGCCTCTTCTTCAACCCCAGGGCGGCCTCCTTGGCGAGCTGGTCGGCTCTCCCGTTTCCCTCTAACCCTACGTGGGCCTTTATCCAAAATAAGGAGACACTCTTGTTCTGGAGCTTGCTGCGACGTAAGGTGTCTCTAGTGTCCACTGCCAAGCGGTGAAGGGAACTTGTATTGATAACCGACTGGAGCCCGCTCTACCTCCCTGTCTCCCAGTACGAGCTGGGGTACCCCTCTCCTGGCTCCGTATAGTGCAGCTGCTTCTTGAATACGAAGATCGAGTGGGAGTATCCCAGCCAGTACCAGGGCCGAGTTTAGGGAGACAGTGCGGTATGCTCTGCACATTTTCTGGGCGATTCCACGCTGGACCGTCCCAAGCTGCTTGACAATGCCCAACTTTTTTGCGGCCGGTGCCCAGACGCTCGCGGCATACAGGATTATGGGCTCTATACATGCAATGTACATTAGCCGTATAACTTCTGGGTGCAGCCCCCAACTGACCTTTGCGGCTCTACATAGCTGCTTATAGATGCCGATAGCCTTTCTGCAAACGAGTGAGGCGTGGGTGTTGAAGGTCAGTTTTTCGTCGATGGTTACGCCCAGGAGCTTTATTTCTTTCGACATGCCAATGTCGATCCCCCCCATGCTCAGGCGCGGTGTGTCGTATTTTAGTTTTTTAGTTATGACCATCGCAGTGGTTTTGTGCGGGGCAAATTTCAACTTATTTTCGACACCCCACGCCAGAACATGGTTGAGCGCGGCGTTGGCTTGCTCTTCAATCTCTAGTGCGGTATCTCCGTTAAAAACCAATAGAACGTCGTCCGCAAACGCCTGGACGTAGTTACCCATATTCTCTGCTGCTTTGAGGAGGGGGTCTAAAACCAAATTCCAAAGGATTGGCCCACCAATTGAGCCCTGGACACAGCCCTTGCTTGTGTCCTTGCTGTATACTTCCCCTCCGTATCTGACTGAAACTTTTCGGTCCCGGAGGTAGCTATCAATGACTCGCCGAAGATTTATCGGACAGTTTTCCTCCGCCAGACGGACTCTTATCGCTGGCCACCAGACGCTGTCGAACGCTCCCTCTATGTCTAAGGATACGAGCGTAACAATCTTTTTTAATGCAAGTTTTTCGTTTATGTACTGCATGAGAGCATAGAAGGAGTCTTCGGTGCTCCTTTGTGGCATGAATCCGTACTGACGGGTACTCATCCTTGGTAAAAGATGGTATTTTAGGCGAGCCACTAACATCTTTTCGATTTTTTTTCCTAAAATGGGCAGCAGTCCAATCGGCCTATAAGATTTGGGAGCGAAATAATTCTCTTTTCCGGGTTTTCTAAGGATAACGACTGTTGCCTCCTTCCAGGCTGTGGGGAAGTGATGGTGTTCTAGGCACTTGTTAAGGAAGTTTAAAATTACTTCTGGGTCGTTACCCACGGCATGACAGCAAATGTCAGCGGTAAATCCATTTGAACCCGGTGCCTTCTTTGGGTTAAAGGATTCCATCGAGTTTTTTAATTCTGCCATCGTAAACGGTGGGTCGCAAGGGTCATTTTGTTCGCCACAGTTTACGTTTTCTGCTTTGACTCGAATGGATCGGTGGTGAGCGTTATCGCATTCTATAAGGTCTTCCGGGTAAAACGTTTCCGCTAGAAACTTCACGGAGCTTTTCGCGTCCAGCACATCACCATTCCTTTCCAATGGCAGATCCTCCTCTCTTCCCTCCCAGACCCCCTCCCTATCCTGTTTCCCACAGAATTCCTTCCAACTCTCGGTCTGAGCTTTGGCCGCTTCTAACTCATATTCTTCTTTCTGTTTTAGGTACTCCTCGATGACCTTCGGTTTCCGGATTTCAGCAGCACAGCGGATCCTGCGCTTCATGGTAGCGACGGTCCCCTTCATCTCAACGAGTCTCTCGGACCACCACGGCAAGGTAAGTTCCTCTTTGATTTTCTTGATCGGTATTGTTTGAGCGCATGCGTAATCTATTGCTTTGTTAAGGTTGTTTGTTATTGCGTCAATTTGCTCTGTGTACTGAATTTTATCTATTTCTGCGGTAGTGAATTTATAATCTATTTTCAATTGGCCAAACTTCTCATGAAATTTGGACCAATTGGCTTTTTTGGTGTTAAATTTTCGAGTAGTTCGCTCAATTTTCATGCCCTTGGATTTCTGTAAGAGGATCTTAATCATGATGCCGTTGTGATCCGAGCTCGTGAGTCCTTCGTCAACCCTCCAGTCGTCTATCAGATCCAAGATATCATTGGAGCAAGCCGTAATATCGATGTAACTGCTGTATCGTAGGTCGGAATTTTCCCCCGGTTTAATATGTTTAGGTTTAGCTCGCCGAGAGTTCCTGCGATCTCTTCCCCCCTAAGGTCAGTCTTTGGGCTGCCCCACCATATGCTCTTAGCATTGGCGTCCCCTCCAACAATGAGTTTTTTGGAACCGACTACGAGCTCTATTTGTTTAAGGTGTTCTAAATAGCGCTCGATTGGCTGGTCTGGCTCAAAGTAAAAGGAAACAAGCGTGATTTCCCAGGCACGGGTGTGGATTCCCACCACTACGAAGTTATTTGTGGTGAGTTTTGGGTACTGTTTGACTGTAAAATCGTTGTTAAAGACAGCTATTGCCGCTTTGACAGTCCCTTCTCCTGTATTCATGTTTTGGAATATTCTAACGCCCCTGTGATTCCTCATTACTTTAGCTCCGGCCACGTAAGGTTCTTGAAGAAGTGCCACCGATATTCCTCGCTTCGTTGCTTCTGTAAGAAGCTCGTTGGTAGCTAACTTCTTGCGTTGGAGGTTTGCCTGTGCTATTCTGTATGCTGTATTTTCAATGTCGGTGTCCTTAGCAATACGCAACGGTCGATCTGGCCACTTCATTCCATTTCCTGCGTACTGGGCATTCATGGTCAAACGCGTTGTGTTGCGTACCGTATTCCATCTTGGCCTTTTTACAGTTTCTGCAAGCGGGTGGTGACCCTGCAAGCCAATCCGGGCACTCTGATCTCATGTGCGGACCGCCGCAGTGGCTGCATAGGTCTGCAGGCTCTTTACAGAACCGCTTTCCGTGCCCAAAGCCCAAGCAGCGAGTACACTGGACCAACGGGGTCTGATCTTCGACCCTAATCCGCTGAAGATCTATATGTACGGTTCCGTTTTCCAGTGCTCGTCTCCAGATGGTGGGCGAAACGCTGATAATGACGTGGCCAGTGTGAGGGTTTCGTGTTCTCCTTCTATACTTAACCTCCACTCTGTTTTCCCCATTGTCGAGGCCGCCAAAAACACCCTGGTTCTGATTTCTAAGAGCTTTTAGAACGTCTTCGTCGGTATTAATTACCAAGACGTTCTTAAGAATCAGAAGCGGGTCCTTGTTTTTGACTTCCTCGACCATGAGGTCAACTCCTTCTTTCTGAAGTCGATCCTTGATCCTGCTCCTTTCTTTTTTTGTTTCTAGACCTATTATTATTTTTCTGTCCTTGGCTTTTCTCACCTTTTTTTATCCACCCATCCTTAGCATTCACCGCTTTCCTCACTCTGTTAAGGACTTCGTCGCCTGTCTCCGTTTCATCTTTCGATGTGACCACAACCGAATGCAAGGTACTGCACTTTGGCAGTGACCTTACGCCCTGTGTTGCGGCCACACTCGCATATGTGATGCCCTTCTCCAGGAATTCTCTTTGCTGGTCTAAAGTTCCCTTTAACTCCTCTATTTTTCTGTTGCTTTCGATCAGGAGCTTTGTATGTTGCTCTAAAGTGTGTATCATCTTGCCTGAGTCAATAATTTCGGAAGTTTCTCTTATTGCGACTGATTCTGGCTCTGCCACAATAGGTCCTTCCCTGGTCGTTCGCTGTTATTCAACCCTAAGCTCTAATTCTAGTTCCTTAACAATTTGATACAATCGTTCCGTTGCTTCAGTGATACCGGTTTTTATTTCAGTCTTGGTATTTCTAGAGCTATTTAAATTCATCTTCGCCTTAACTAGGCAGGCTTTAGCCTCCGCTGTTCTATCTGCATATTTAGTGGTCTTTTGTGGTTCCATGTCGATGATCTCTGTAGATTCCACGGGGAGGGGAGGAGCTTTGATCGCGGGTGGAGGATTGAGAGAACGGGGGGGAGTATGCATGAAAGCCATTTTCCATTAAATTGTGCGAGAAAACTTGGTCTCTGATAGCTAATGGATGGGTATTTATATGGTATATGACTAATAACAGCTTCTAGAGCAAGAGAGTACACAAATATAAAATTTAAAAAAAAAATCAAAAATCGCTACGTTCACTCACCCCGCCGCTATAGGGCGGGTGGGAGGGAGGGCAAAATTTTTCGTTTTTCCGAGCTAGGTACGCGTGTGAGGTGTCAAAACACGGGGTTAGGTTAGGTTAGGTTAGGTTAGGTTAGGTTAGGTTAGGTTTTTTTTTTTTATTTTTTTTTATTTTTTTGTTTGGCAGGAGTGGGAAATCCTCATGGACGCCCAGACTCTCTCACTGATGAGCCAGTCTGGGCAGTGCCGGACTTTTACCGGCTAAAAACCACTCCTGCCCTTGCTCAGTGTCCCTCTGACATAATCAGAGCCCTTGTTTGGCTTGATTTTTTTTTTTTTTTTTTTTTTTTTAATTTATTTCCTTCAGTTTCGTCCTTGGTCTTTAAACTTATATCCTAAATAACTAATTACTTATCTCTCTAGAGTCTAAACTTTTATTTTTGTGTTTAATTTTCTTTGTTGTTTTTATTTTTATTTTTTATTTTTATTTATGAGTCTACCTATGTTAATTCCTATTGTAATATGTGTCTTCATTATCAAACTATATTAATAATATGGCTATCCTAATATATATTCAATATATCATATAGACATAATTTCTTATTCTACTTTTATATGTATTGCCTATCCTATAGTTGTTTATTCCTAGCTTAATATAACTTTCATTAGAGTAACTTGTTTTCAATTTTGACAGACTCACAGTTGTTTCTTCTATTATTGTAAGAATTGTTATTTCAAGCACGTTTGGCCACAACGGTAAAGCATATCTTATGTGAATATTGACAATTATAATATCTGTGATGTTTTTAACGTATAAACAGATTTTTAAATTTATTTTATGTATTGAAATTAATTTTGATTCAGCTTTTAAATTTATTTTATGTATTGAGAGTAATTTTGAGTCGGCTTTTAATTGGGCCAATTTCTCATGAAGTTGGCTCCAATTCGCGTGATTTATGTTGAAGTTTACGGTTTTAAGTAATTGCATTTTAACTTTGTATAATCTACTTATGAAAAAAGTACCGCTGTGGTCCAATCGGTTGTTAGTTCCGGGAAAAACTGACTGCACCTCAGCAATACGCCACTGACAGGCGTGCCAAAGCATCCCATTTCTGGCGCGTGGGGCACTCATTATCGAAGGCGTTGTGGTCAGTCTTCTCTAATTTGGCCAACAAGCAATTATGGCACTTCGGCGCCTCCGCCGCCAGCCGTGACGGGCAGTCCGCTCGCATGTGGGGCTCACCACAGTGGGTGCAGAGGTCGGCAGGCTGCGTACACAGTTTACGGCTGTGGCCGTAGCGCAGACAGCGAGTGCACTGCACCAGTGGGGACTGATCCTGCACTCGCACCCGCTGCAGGTCAATGTGCACACGACCCGCCGTCGTCAACCTCTGCCACACTGAGGGGGACACCTGCAGGATGACGTGGCACATGTGGGGGTTTCTTGTCTTGCGACGGTACTTCACCCCCATCCTTACGTCTTCCGCAGGTATGTCCCCGATCAGGTGGGTGTTTTGCCGCTGCAGGGCCTGGGTAACTTCCACATCGGTGTGGCAGGAGAGGACATCCTTGATGATAACCAGCGGATCTTTGTTCTTGACCTCTTCTACTACCAGACCGCCCGACTTCCTTATCCGCTCTGTAACCCTGGTCAGCTCTTCCCTGGTCCTGAAGCCGACCACCACTTTCTGGTCCCTCACTTTGCGCAGCCGTTCAACTCGGGTCCCCTCGTTCCTGGCGTCCACCGCCGTCCTGAGCTTCTCAACAACCTCTTCACCGGTGTCCTGATCATTCACAGATGATACGACCACCGAGTGGAGAGGCTGTTGGATGTTCTGCTTCGGTACGACGGCGGCCATCTCCGCAAAGGTTGGACCTTGGCCTGCAACGTAGCGAGGGGCTTGCTGGAGATGTTCCGACAGAGCCTGAGTATGGTGTTGACACTCCTGCAATGCCTGTTTGTGCAGTTTGAGGCCTTCCACAAGGCTCTGCATCAGCTCTGTCGGCTCATCTGTGGTCGGCCTCAGTGGCGCGGCTATAGGCGTAGCCGTAGTTATGACCGCAGGTGCTGGTGCGACTGGGGCTCTGTTCCGCTCTGACTCCTTCACCAGCTCATAGAGCCTATTTATGGACTTGAGCACCTCCTCCTTGATCTCCGTCTTGAGGTTTCGAGAGTTGCCCAAATGAAGCTTCGCTTTATTTAGGCAAGCTCTCGCCTCCGCAAGGATATTGGGGTAACCAGACTCAGCCTTCTTTGTCAGTTTTGCGGGGTCCGTGGGTACTCGGCGCGTCCCCAAAGCGCTGGGAGCGGGTGGTGTGGCGTCGCGCTTTGCGTGGGCCGGGGACTTGGCCTTAGGCTCGGCTTTCCCGGCCTCCCATTCCCCGATGCTACGCTTAACACAGGGTAGCGAGGGTCCAGCCTTCTCTGCCGAATGCGGCGAGCCCTTGGCGCCCGGCGAGCTCGCGTTCGTCTTGGCCGGTGTGCGGAACATAGTGGCGGTCTGAGTAAAAGTTAAATTCATAAAAAGGGGACACGTAAGAACTATAGCGACACTTCTGCGTCCCTGTAAATGGGGGAAAGGCACAGAAGTAGATTAAATTTTTTATTAAGATTAAGTCTTCCACAGCCGAAAGACCGTGGGGTCAATATTCTAAAGAAAAGGTCAAAAGATTAATTGGAGGGACTAAGAAGTAGCTTGAGGAGCTAAAAACCGAAAAATAATTTTTTGCCAAAACCAAAAGTTTACCTGGCTAGACACAATAGGGTGGGTGGGAGGGCAATTTTTTGAAGTTCTATGTTCGCCAGACGCACGTGCGAGGTGTCAAAAGACGCGTCTCGGCGCGGGCTAGCGATCTGTAGGGTTATTGAAATTATTGTGGAAGAAAAATTTAGTGTTTTTGGCAAAAAACGTGTTTTTCGACTGAAAAACCTGAAAATACGACTACCAGACAGGACTCGGGTTCGCGGAACGCGTACAGGAATACAGGTAAGGCAGGTAAGTAACTATTGTAACTACTAGAAAAATTATTTTTGGAAGGAATATCGAGATAAAAATTAATTAAGGGTTGAAAAATTTCGAAGATTTTTCTAAGTCCCAAAACGAAAAAAAAATTTCGCGTTTTTTGTCAAAATTATTAGTCAGATAATAGGGGGTAGCCTATTTAAAATCAAATTAGCTGAAAACAGCTTCAAAATGCGTCACCGGGATGCAAAGTTATAAGGGTTTGATGATTTGACTATGAAACTACGTTCCACCTAAGGTAGATTTCGTAGGTATTGAAATTAACTTGTGTAAAAATTTTTTGAAGTTCTATGTTCGCCAGACGCACGTGCGAGGTGTCAAAAGACGCGTCTCGGCGCGGGCTAGCGATCTGTAGGGTTATTGAAATTATTGTGGAAGAAAAATTTAGTGTTTTTGGCAAAAAACGTGTTTTTCGACTGAAAAACCTGAAGAGGGAGGTCCGTTTCTACACAGTAAGACAGTGGTCAGGGGTAGGGCTGTTCTAATCCTATCCCTGGTGTTGAAGCAATACGCTATGAACGGTTAGGTTAGGTTAGGTTAGGTTAGGTTTTTTTTTTTTTTTTTTTTTTTTTTTTGGTTTGGCAGGAGTGGGAAATCCTCATGGACGCCCAGACTGTCTCACTATTGAGCCAGTCTGGGCAGTGCCGGACTTTTACCGGCTAAAAACCACTCCTGCCTTTCTTAGTGTCCCTCTGACATTATCAGAGCCCTTGGTTTTCAAATGTTTTTAAAATTAATTGCCTATCAATTTTTTCCAGCTTTCTTTTAAAGTTAAGTTAAAACGGCTAATACGGGTTTCCTGTGGTATGACCACCAACAACAAACGAAAAAAAAAAAAAGACGTAATAAAATTTATATCCGAAGCTCGACTATTTTCAATACTTTACACTTATTTACTTTTTACTACTATTTATGCCAAACTATTTAGTATGATACATAAGCTATATAATTATTATACATTTAGTATCATACAATTTCTTAAGCTATTTTATTCCTTCTATTGACAATGGTTGCTATCATGCAACAATATTTTAAAAACTCTTTTCTTCTCTTTCCCTGTATTAGGTTTGGTAGGTTCTGGACAACCAATGCGACGGCAAGTTTCTGCTCTGCTTCGAACCGCATCTTGGCAGTGATGGGGCACTCCAGCAATATGTGCAGGACTGTCTCTTCCACGCCAGGCTCACAGGCGCACGATGGATTCTCTTTACACTTGAAGCGTTTCAGGTATGCAGAGAATCCCCCGTGCCCCGTCAGAATTTGTGTGGTTAAACTTGTTGGAACCATCCTGCGCACCACGCCATACGCCATCACCGCATCAGGGAAGAAAAGCTTAGTACCCGAAGCTGTGTCACCCGACCTATATCTCCCGTTCCATTCGTCAAGCGTTTCCGACCGGATTCTTCGCTTGACGAATGATACGGGACACAAGTCGTAGTCCGGCCTCTTCTTCGACCCCAGGGCGGCTTCCTTCGCGAGCTGGTCGGCTCTCTCATTTCCCTCCAGACCTGCGTGGGCCTTGATCCAGAACAAGGAGACACTCTTGTTCTGGAGCTTACAGCGTCGTATGGTGTCTCTTGTTTTCACGGCCAAGGGGTGGGGGGAACTGACGTTGGTCACCGACTGAAGAGCCGCCATAGAGTCGCTGAAGATGCCGAACGTGGCTTCACTACGCTTTAGCGCTTCCTCTGCTGCTCTTTGTAGTGCCAGGAGTTCGGCCTGATAGACGGTACAGTAGGACGGCAAAGCAAGCTTTAGGGCCTTCGTTTCGGTGGTGCTATTCCACAAGGATAGCGCCGCTCCGACTTTGCCCTCAATCTTGCTGCCGTCGGTGAAAATCCGCACAGCAAAATTGCTGTGGTTGTTGTAGGCTTCCTCGTCTACCAGGCTTCCATACTCCAGACTCACTTGCTCCGCGGGGTGCGGGGCCTCTATCGCTGGGGCCATCCGCTCAACCTTCCTGTCTCCTAATACGGGCTGAGGCACCCCCCTCTTGGCTCCGTACAGTGCAGCCACTTCCCGAATACGGAGGTCGAGTGGGAGTATCCCAGCCAGAACCAGTGCCGAGTTTAGGGAGACTGTGCGGTAGGCTCTGCACAGCTTCTGGGCAAACCCTCTCTGGACGACGTTAAGCTGCTTCCTGACCCCCAACTTGTTGGCAGCTGGTGACCATGCACTTGCGGCGTACAGCACAGTCGGCTCCACTGCTGCAGTGTATATAGCCCTTATCACCTCCGGGTGCAGACCCCAACTGACCCGGGCTGCCCTGGCCAGCTGCTTGTACATAGCTATCGCCTTCTTACAGGCGATAGCTATGTGTTTGTTGAAGGTGAGTTTGGCGTCAATTACTAGGCCTAATATTTTAACATCTTGGGACATTCCAATGTCGATCCCCCCCATGCTCAAGCGCGGTGTGTCATACTTCAGCTTCCGCGTTAGCACCATCGCACAGGTTTTGTGAGGCGCGAATTTCAGTCGATTTCTGACACCCCACGCTCGAACATGTTCGAGAGCGGCATTGGCTTGTCCCTCGATTTCGTGTGCTGTATCGCCGCAAAACACCAACACTACATCGTCGGCAAATGCCTGACAGTAGTCGCCCCTCCTCTCCAGCTGTTTCAAGAGCGGGTCAAGAAGCAGATTCCAGAATACGGGCCCACCTATGGATCCCTGGACGCATCCCTTGCTGGTCTGTCTCCTGGTCTCCTCCCCGGCGTACCTCACGGTGACCACTCTGTCACTGAGGTAGCTGCTGACTACCCGTCTCAAATTTACAGGACACTTTTCCTCAGCCAATCGTACCTTAATAGCAGGCCACCACGCACTGTCGAAAGCTCCCTCGATATCCAGTGACACAAGCGTGACGATCTTCTTCTGTGCCAGTTGTGTGCGGATGTACTGCACGAGAGTAACAAGGGAGTCTTCAGTGCTTTTTTGGGGCATAAAGCCATATTGGCGAGTACTGATCCTGGGCAGCAAGTAGAATTTGAGACGAGCAACCAGCATCTTTTCGTACACTTTCCCAAGGACAGGCAAAAGCTCAATCGGCCTGTACGACTTTGGTACGGTGTACGAGTCTTTGCCCGGCTTTCTGAGCACAACCACCGTAGCCTCCTTCCAGATCTTAGGGAAGTGGTGGAGCGCCAGGCATTTGTTGAGCAACGCCAGGAAGTAGTCAGGGTCACACTTTATGACCTGAGAGCAAATGTCGGCTGTGAAGCCGTCGGCTCCCGGTGCCTTTCTTGGGTTGAACGACAACATAGATCTGCTAAGCTCGCTTTGGGTAAACGGTGGGTCATGTTGTTCATCATTACTCCATCCGTTTACCGTCTCTGCCAGATGTCGGATTTGGCAATGATCCATGTTGTCGTCTTCCTCTCGGTCCTCGGGATAAAACGTCTCGGCCAACAGCCTCACCGATCCTTTCGCGTCCAGTGTCTTTCCTTCAACTTGCAGCGGCAGATCTTCTTCCCTTTTGGCTGTTCGGCCCATGACCCGATAAATCCCTTCCCAAACCCCCTCTCTGTCCTGTTTCTGGCAAAACTTCTTCCAGCTCTCCGTTTGGGCTCTCATCACTGCAGTCTCATAATCTTCTTTTGCTTCTAGGTACAGCTCGACGACCATCGCTCTCCGGACCGGCGCTGCACTCCTAACTCTCACTTTCTTGGTGGCGACTAGTTTCTTCTTCTCCTCGAGCTCTTCGGACCACCACGGCATGGTAAGTGTTTCTGTGTTCTTTTTATTTGGAATAGTGTCTCTACATGTGTCTGTTATGGCTTGTGTGTATGTGTGTGTGATTGTTTCTAACTGCTCTACGGTGTGTGTGTTTGACAGATCCACTAGGGTTAACTTTCTGTCCAGCATAACCTGAGACAGTTTCTCATGAAACTGCCTCCAGTTAGCTTTTCTGGTGTTGTATACCCTAGTGGTTCGTTCTATGGCTATTCCTTTGGATTTGATTAAATGTATGCTAAATGTTATGCCGTTGTGGTCGGAACTCGTGAGACCTTCGTCGATCCGCCAGTCGTCCACCAGGTCGAGCATGTCCGCCGAACAGGCCGTCACGTCTACGTGGCTGCTGTACCTCACCCCGCCTCTCACGGTATCAAAAGTTGGGATGTCCCCGATGTTGAGAATCTGCAGGCCCAATTCCCCCAGTGCCCCACACATCTGCTCCCCTCTCGAGTCCTCGTTGCAGCCACCCCACCAAGTACTCTTCGCGTTTGCGTCTCCTCCAATAATCAACCTATTGGAGCCCATCTCTCGCTCTATGCGCTTTAGGTGCTCCAGGTATGGCTCTATGGGCTTGTCCGGCTCGAAGTAGAAGGACACCAGCGTGATCGTCCAGGCTCTGGTTCGGACTCCCACCACGACGATATTGTTTGTGGTGAGTTGTGGGTACTGTAGGATGTCTAGGTCTTTATCTAAGACGGCTATTGCGGCCTTTACAGTCCCTTCTCCTCCCTCAGAGCTCTGGAAGACCCTTACGCCCCGGTAGCCCTTCATCCTTCTCACTCCACCCACATATGGCTCCTGGAGCATAGCAACGGCGACCTTGCGCTTGTCAGCTTCCAGCAAAAGCTCGTTTGTCGCTAGCTGACTCCGTTGCAGGTTGGCCTGGATCATCTTGTACTCGGTGAGGGCCGCAGGGACCACTTTAGCAATACGCTACTGACAGGCGTGCCAGCGAGTCCCATTTAACGCGTATCGGGCACTCGCTGTCGAAGGCGTTGTGGTCGGTCTTATCTGCTTTGGCCAGGAAGCAGTTATGGCACTTTGGCGCCTCCGCCGCAAGTCGTGACGGGCAGTCCGCTCGCATGTGCGGCTCACCACAGTGGGTGCAGAGGTCGGCAGGCTGCGTGCACAGTTTACGGCTGTGGCCATAGCGCAGACAGCGAGTGCACTGCACCAGTGGGGACTGATCCTGCACTCGCACTCGCTGTAGGTCGATGTGCACACGACCCGCCATCGTCAGCCTCTGCCATACTGAAGGGGACACCTGCAGGATGACGTGGCACATGTGGGGGTTCCTCGTCTTGCGACGGTACTTCACCCCCATCCTTACGTCTTCTACAGGTATGTCCCGGTTAGGTTAGGTTAGGTTAGGTTAGGTTAGGTTAGGTTAGGTTAGGTTAGGTTAGGTTAGGTTAGGTTAGGTTAGGTTAGGTTAGGTTAGGTTAGGTTAGGTTAGGTTAGGTTAGGTTAGGTTAGGTTAGGTTAGGTTAGGTTAGGTTAGGTTAGGTTAGGTTAGGTTAGGTTAGGTTAGGTTAGGTTAGGTTAGGTTAGGTTAGGTTAGGTTAGGTTAGGTTAGGTTAGGTTAGGTTAGGTTAGGTTAGGTTAGGTTAGGTTAGGTTAGGTTAGGTTAGGTTAGGTTAGGTTAGGTTAGGTTAGGTTAGGTTAGGTTAGGTTAGGTTAGGTTAGGTTAGGTTAGGTTAGGTTAGGTTAGGTTAGGTTAGGTTAGGTTAGGTTAGGTTAGGTTAGGTTAGGTTAGGTTAGGTTAGGTTAGGTTAGGTTAGGTTAGGTTAGGTTAGGTTAGGTTAGGTTAGGTTAGGTTAGGTTAGGTTAGGTTAGGTTAGGTTAGGTTAGGTTAGGTTAGGTTAGGTTAGGTTAGGTTAGGTTAGGTTAGGTTAGGTTAGGTTAGGTTAGGTTAGGTTAGGTTAGGTTAGGTTAGGTTAGGTTAGGTTAGGTTAGGTTAGGTTAGGTTAGGTTAGGTTAGGTTAGGTTAGGTTAGGTTAGGTTAGGTTAGGTTAGGTTAGGTTAGGTTAGGTTAGGTTAGGTTAGGTTAGGTTAGGTTAGGTTAGGTTAGGTTAGGTTAGGTTAGGTTAGGTTAGGTTAGGTTAGGTTAGGTTAGGTTAGGTTAGGTTAGGTTAGGTTAGGTTAGGTTAGGTTAGGTTAGGTTAGGTTAGGTTAGGTTAGGTTAGGTTAGGTTAGGTTAGGTTAGGTTAGGTTAGGTTAGGTTAGGTTAGGTTAGGTTAGGTTAGGTTAGGTTAGGTTAGGTTAGGTTAGGTTAGGTTAGGTTAGGTTAGGTTAGGTTAGGTTAGGTTAGGTTAGGTTAGGTTAGGTTAGGTTAGGTTAGGTTAGGTTAGGTTAGGTTAGGTTAGGTTAGGTTAGGTTAGGTTAGGTTAGGTTAGGTTAGGTTAGGTTAGGTTAGGTTAGGTTAGGTTAGGTTAGGTTAGGTTAGGTTAGGTTAGGTTAGGTTAGGTTAGGTTAGGTTAGGTTAGGTTAGGTTAGGTTAGGTTAGGTTAGGTTAGGTTAGGTTAGGTTAGGTTAGGTTAGGTTAGGTTAGGTTAGGTTAGGTTAGGTTAGGTTAGGTTAGGTTAGGTTAGGTTAGGTTAGGTTAGGTTAGGTTAGGTTAGGTTAGGTTAGGTTAGGTTAGGTTAGGTTAGGTTAGGTTAGGTTAGGTTAGGTTAGGTTAGGTTAGGTTAGGTTAGGTTAGGTTAGGTTAGGTTAGGTTAGGTTAGGTTAGGTTAGGTTAGGTTAGGTTAGGTTAGGTTAGGTTAGGTTAGGTTAGGTTAGGTTAGGTTAGGTTAGGTTAGGTTAGGTTAGGTTAGGTTAGGTTAGGTTAGGTTAGGTTAGGTTAGGTTAGGTTAGGTTAGGTTAGGTTAGGTTAGGTTAGGTTAGGTTAGGTTAGGTTAGGTTAGGTTAGGTTAGGTTAGGTTAGGTTAGGTTAGGTTAGGTTAGGTTAGGTTAGGTTAGGTTAGGTTAGGTTAGGTTAGGTTAGGTTAGGTTAGGTTAGGTTAGGTTAGGTTAGGTTAGGTTAGGTTAGGTTAGGTTAGGTTAGGTTAGGTTAGGTTAGGTTAGGTTAGGTTAGGTTAGGTTAGGTTAGGTTAGGTTAGGTTAGGTTAGGTTAGGTTAGGTTAGGTTAGGTTAGGTTAGGTTAGGTTAGGTTAGGTTAGGTTAGGTTAGGTTAGGTTAGGTTAGGTTAGGTTAGGTTAGGTTAGGTTAGGTTAGGTTAGGTTAGGTTAGGTTAGGTTAGGTTAGGTTAGGTTAGGTTAGGTTAGGTTAGGTTAGGTTAGGTTAGGTTAGGTTAGGTTAGGTTAGGTTAGGTTAGGTTAGGTTAGGTTAGGTTAGGTTAGGTTAGGTTAGGTTAGGTTAGGTTAGGTTAGGTTAGGTTAGGTTAGGTTAGGTTAGGTTAGGTTAGGTTAGGTTAGGTTAGGTTAGGTTAGGTTAGGTTAGGTTAGGTTAGGTTAGGTTAGGTTAGGTTAGGTTAGGTTAGGTTAGGTTAGGTTAGGTTAGGTTAGGTTAGGTTAGGTTAGGTTAGGTTAGGTTAGGTTAGGTTAGGTTAGGTTAGGTTAGGTTAGGTTAGGTTAGGTTAGGTTAGGTTAGGTTAGGTTAGGTTAGGTTAGGTTAGGTTAGGTTAGGTTAGGTTAGGTTAGGTTAGGTTAGGTTAGGTTAGGTTAGGTTAGGTTAGGTTAGGTTAGGTTAGGTTAGGTTAGGTTAGGTTAGGTTAGGTTAGGTTAGGTTAGGTTAGGTTAGGTTAGGTTAGGTTAGGTTAGGTTAGGTTAGGTTAGGTTAGGTTAGGTTAGGTTAGGTTAGGTTAGGTTAGGTTAGGTTAGGTTAGGTTAGGTTAGGTTAGGTTAGGTTAGGTTAGGTTAGGTTAGGTTAGGTTAGGTTAGGTTAGGTTAGGTTAGGTTAGGTTAGGTTAGGTTAGGTTAGGTTAGGTTAGGTTAGGTTAGGTTAGGTTAGGTTAGGTTAGGTTAGGTTAGGTTAGGTTAGGTTAGGTTAGGTTAGGTTAGGTTAGGTTAGGTTAGGTTAGGTTAGGTTAGGTTAGGTTAGGTTAGGTTAGGTTAGGTTAGGTTAGGTTAGGTTAGGTTAGGTTAGGTTAGGTTAGGTTAGGTTAGGTTAGGTTAGGTTAGGTTAGGTTAGGTTAGGTTAGGTTAGGTTAGGTTAGGTTAGGTTAGGTTAGGTTAGGTTAGGTTAGGTTAGGTTAGGTTAGGTTAGGTTAGGTTAGGTTAGGTTAGGTTAGGTTAGGTTAGGTTAGGTTAGGTTAGGTTAGGTTAGGTTAGGTTAGGTTAGGTTAGGTTAGGTTAGGTTAGGTTAGGTTAGGTTAGGTTAGGTTAGGTTAGGTTAGGTTAGGTTAGGTTAGGTTAGGTTAGGTTAGGTTAGGTTAGGTTAGGTTAGGTTAGGTTAGGTTAGGTTAGGTTAGGTTAGGTTAGGTTAGGTTAGGTTAGGTTAGGTTAGGTTAGGTTAGGTTAGGTTAGGTTAGGTTAGGTTAGGTTAGGTTAGGTTAGGTTAGGTTAGGTTAGGTTAGGTTAGGTTAGGTTAGGTTAGGTTAGGTTAGGTTAGGTTAGGTTAGGTTAGGTTAGGTTAGGTTAGGTTAGGTTAGGTTAGGTTAGGTTAGGTTAGGTTAGGTTAGGTTAGGTTAGGTTAGGTTAGGTTAGGTTAGGTTAGGTTAGGTTAGGTTAGGTTAGGTTAGGTTAGGTTAGGTTAGGTTAGGTTAGGTTAGGTTAGGTTAGGTTAGGTTAGGTTAGGTTAGGTTAGGTTAGGTTAGGTTAGGTTAGGTTAGGTTAGGTTAGGTTAGGTTAGGTTAGGTTAGGTTAGGTTAGGTTAGGTTAGGTTAGGTTAGGTTAGGTTAGGTTAGGTTAGGTTAGGTTAGGTTAGGTTAGGTTAGGTTAGGTTAGGTTAGGTTAGGTTAGGTTAGGTTAGGTTAGGTTAGGTTAGGTTAGGTTAGGTTAGGTTAGGTTAGGTTAGGTTAGGTTAGGTTAGGTTAGGTTAGGTTAGGTTAGGTTAG